>CP129446.1:14031477-19528977 GCA_030445155.1 Quercus variabilis
TGGAAGTCTTTTTTCTTTATATACGCCTCAGCTAATTGCATCCTGGCCCTCCATCTACAATCCCCCAGACTCTCCTTAGGACACTTGTCCCTTTAAAATTTTGTTGAAGGTGGTAGAAGGAGATGCTTAACTACAAATTTTAATATTCAGGTTACTTCCTCATCAATGCAATTGATAAAACTGTTGCTAGTCATTTAATGCGGAGGTAGTAGGTGAGCTTTCACTGGAAACTTTCTTCACCTACCTTGACTCTCACTAAACACCATCCTCTCCATTCAGCATTCCAGGAAGTATTTTGTCCCCTCTCCTCCTATCCTTGAGCGGATTCCCTCCTCGGGCTTAGAATGTTTTTTAAATGATAGTCACAGCTTGTTGTATCCTTCCTCGGTCCTCGGGTCCCCATAGTAGACATCAAAAAAAAAAAAAAAAAATCAACTATTTTACAACATTTTTACAAACTATTGATGTGGAAAATTCTTATTAGAATATAGATCCACCACTAACATCACATTTATGTTTATCAATGATTATTTGAAAATTACTAAAACCACATCAACAGTTTGTAAAAATGTTATAAAATAGTTTGTGTCTGTAACATTACTCTTATAAATAGTTAAATACAAATACATATATAACAAATTTAAGGCTAAACTAACTCCATCAAATATGGATTAAAAAGAAACTAATTGTTATTTTAATTTGATGATATAAAGCAATCATAATGAGGTTTACATTATAAATTCAAATTTTATAATATCTATAAAAATAAAATAAAATAAAATAAAGTGACAAATATTTTAGTGAGAATTAAAAGTTAGTAGAGTTGAGTTGTAACAATACTTTACGGTAGTTTACCAAAAAAAAAAAAAAAAAAACAATACTTTTCAGAATTACGGTAAACATCACTGAATGGATTGGGATCAGATTGGAAGGATGGAGATTAGAGAACAGCACCCAAGTGAAAACCCCTGATGAAATGAGGTTGGATTTGTTTGGGCCAACTCATTCGATTATTGAGCAGATTGGCCTGTAATGGTGGACCACGTTAACCAGTATAATTGGGCAGGTTTTAACTTGCTTTAGATTTGGTTTGCTTTACGACCAAGAGCGTGCGTTTATAGGGGGACAAGAACTTGTCAACTTGGTCCTTGAAAGCTTTGTACCATTCCAAAATTTGTTCAGTATTCCTGAAACAATATTCCCTCTTCAGTTCCACTATAAATTGTCTGTAAATTTGTGAGAAAAGATTGCTCTAGATTTCAGAGTTCTTGGTTAGTGGATTAAGACTTAAGACGGTCTGCCTCTTTGAGAATTGAACAGTGATAGAAAGAGAAAAAAAAAAATCAAAATCAAAATCAAAAGCAATCTACTAAAAAAAATAACATCAAAACAAAACAAAACAAAAGGGATATGTCATCTTGAGGTATAAAACCGATAAGGCAATGATACACTTTCATTTGTTTTTTTTACATCTACTATCATGTGTTAAAATGTGGATATTTCCACATCAATTGTGAATATTGATGTAAAATAATAGACAAAAACAAATGTAAAATGATATTTTTCCAAACTGATATGCATTATGGAGTTTTTTTTTTTTTTTTTTTTTTAGTGGGGAAGGATGAAATTGATCAAATTAAGGTATTTTTTTGTTGGATTTTGTTAGCGTATGTCCTATAAAGGCAGTGGTTAAGATGCATGTAATGCTTTATTAAATTCTGAGGACGGAGCAATTATGTACAACAATTGAAAATCCCTGAAAACGCGAATCTCTCAAGAACCGGTGAGCATGGTCCAACCATCCAATATTGGTTTGGTTTTGTTGCATTATAGAAACAATGGTGAAGATTTCCGCAGACTTTTAAAATCTTTTGATGTCTTACAGAGGACATGAAAGCCAAACCTACAAGAGAAATTATACAAGATGCTATCTTCCATAGTTCCATTGTTTAATTGCTTGCTATTTGCACTACTTCCTCATGGCTGCTCATATATGCTTCTAAAATATTTTTTTGTTTTACATAAAACGGAAACAATAATAATAAGGACAAAAAGTTATTATATTTGAGGAAAAGAATTTAAAGCTCAAATTCAGGAGCTTGAAATGCCGCTTTGACTAAATATCTCATCGTGCAGCTATCTTGAAATTGTTAAGTAGCTTAAGCCCTATCCAAGTTCTGAGTGCATTGTTTTCACCTTCATAATTGCTTTCCGGTTTCAAAGCTGCTTTTGCTCCAAAAATACATCTGCTTCAACAGCCCCATCATGCAATCTGATGAGCCAGACTCAAGTGCAATGCATATGCTGTGGTCTTCTGGCCAGGTTCATGACTGCTATTAAGGACTCAAAGCACTCGATGACATATTTCCTCTGAAAGTAGTTTTTGAATTCATATCATTCATTTTCTACTATGACTCCACCGGCCAAAACAGTTGAGATTTATATTAGATAAGATTTGCACTATCTCCCTTTCAAACTTTACAAAAAAAAAAAGCAGGTCCTAGCTACCCCCATTCTTTCGG
This sequence comes from Quercus variabilis, assembly GCA_030445155.1. Taxonomy (NCBI): domain Eukaryota; kingdom Viridiplantae; phylum Streptophyta; class Magnoliopsida; order Fagales; family Fagaceae; genus Quercus; species Quercus variabilis. Next base: position 14,034,000 of record CP129446.1, read on the forward strand.
AACCACTTAACCATCAAGGCATCTCAGCAAGTGTTAGCAATCTCTCAGAGGTTGCTTTCAAACACACCTACTTCGTAGTTTGAAAATGGGCACTAAGAAATATAAAGAAAAAAAAAAAAAGATTCCTGCAACATAGATGAATGACTACTGCTTGCTGAGAGTTGCAGATGGGAAGTGGTTTATGGTGATGCATCTGACAACTGATAACCATCACTCCACATGAACCATCCACCCACAAACACACACAGAAAAAAAAAACTACGTACCAGATGCAAGCTACATAAAGAATCTCTGACTATGTTATTATAAAAGAATAAACACGATCGTGTTTCTAATCTTAGGTACCAATCAAGCTACAAACGTGTCCGTCAGCTGCATTTGACAGACCAAGTTATCTCAAACTGATTCAGAAGCATGTCAGATTCCATGAAGGCACTGAGATTCCCATACTGTATGGTTTATACTCTTAATTCTACATCATTAAAAAGTTACTTTTCTAACTTCTCATCTAGAGCGTACCTCAAACTCTTTACAGCATGATGTGTCCTTCTACTGGGGCTTCCAGCTGTTTGACTGGAATGGAATGCTGGTATTGTGAATGGAGAAGCACACGGTGAGTGTTGAGTTGAGAAGGGGCTCTGTGACATCCACTTCTGTTTGGGAAGAGAACAACCAAACCTTTCCCGGTCATACGGAGAAGTTGACTCTGCTGCTGCACGTTGCTTAGTGGCATCATCTACATATAGGAGATCATCAATCCTTGCCATTATGTTGAAGGCTAAGCTTTCCATCACTCTGGAATAGCTCTCAAGGATTGACTGCCCAACATCCTGCAGCATGGACAAAAATTTGTCTTCCCATTTAGCATATATGTTCATTCACTGTGTGATTTTGGAGGAGAAGGGAGTGTGAGGAGTTGTAGAGGCACTTCATAAAAAAAGGTTTCAAGGTCCTTAATTGGTCCATGAGGACCTGTATCATGCCTGCATACAATCTTGAAATGCATTACCTCCTAATGTCCTGCAACATTATATTTCATTTTGACAGTGTTCGTGTCTGAAAATGCCATAAAAGATGCTACAATGGCATGAGTTGAGGGATAAAATTGCAAAAGAGATCTCTTTGTTGGGATCACATGGTATATTTTACATTGTGCATATTGATATGCTGACCAGAGATGCTATTGATACCTAAACAAAACAACCATAACAAAACACAGAAAGAGGATGACAAAAACTATAAGTTTCAAACGAAGATAAATGCTTAAGGGCTACACCTTATTATACTGAATTTTGCTCATGTCCAAAGCAGTCTGTGGGAGGCCAGGGAACCGTAGCCTTAAATTCTGTAAGAGGGTCTCAGCCCGATATGCTAGAAGCTTACTCTTTTCTATATCACCTACAAAGCCCTTAACCTTTCCACTCCATGATGATTTTCCAGCCTTTGCATGAATTGAATGACCTTTCGGATACTTCTGCCTCCAAATGTGCACAGCAGCCTCAATCCTGTTTGCTATATCCAGAGTGGTGTACTCTGAGGAAAGGTCTAAATAATCAAGAAGACACTCGGGGGAGAATTGCTCAGCAGTAATGTAACGATATATGATTTCTCCTAAACAAGCTTTTCCACTCTGAAAAATTAGTAGAAACCATGATGTGGTAAAGAATGAGAAAAAAGAAGAAAATATACAAAACAAGTTAATTTCTTGAGCTGTAACATGCTCTTTGGAAGATAAAAATATAATTGCTCTTAAAATCAATGGACAATAGAAATCCTATACTAGTCCATGATGCATGAATCATTAACAGAGAATATAATTAAGATCCTCAAATAATTGCATGATAAAGAATCTGACAAGTCTAGGCAGATCGCAAATTGAGATTACCTGGTGCATCTAACTACAGACCTCCTTCAGTGGGAGAGATAAATTGGAAATATAGAACAGTGCTTACATAAATTAACATCATCCAAGGAAGTTTAAGGAGAAAAATAAATTAAAATTAAAATTTCTTCTGTACATAATTTGAATGAATGAATGAAATGATCTTGCCATGAAATATGGGTATGTAGACATGCAGAGACAGTTTGAATAGAAAGACAATGTCTCTTGATTTATTTCAAAATCATAACTATATGTCTCTAACTAGAAAGAAAGAAATTGAATTGTCCACCAAAGGATAAAACAAAAAGACTGTCATATGCATGACTTAGATTTTTTATGTAGTGACAGAGTATAAGAAATATTTACAAGCATAGGCTGCACTTGATTTCAGAATGTAGGCCCTAGATTCAGGAAAAGGAGACAAATTCTCAACATTAAGAACCTCATGTAGGGAGAAAATCCCCATAATCCAGAAAAAAGAGACTTGTCATCAATATTATAATGCCATTAATACCAATATGGAGATAAAGTTAAAAGGTCACATGACATACTCAAGCATCTCTCACTATTAAACAACAATAAAGCAAGGACACATTTTAACAGGAAGACCAGAAACTGGCCTGATCCCATATTAATCTGATTATAACTCAAGATTATCAAACAAATGAAGCCTCCTAGCTAACTAGATTCGATCCGAATGATTTGAATGAGCAAAAAGTTCATAATTTGAATGAGCCACAAATTTACTAAAATGAGAACAAACGAAAATCTACTTGATAATGGTAGGACCGTAGGAACTTCGTTGCTTGCTTACTAGTGTTTTTCAAGAACCACATTACCAATACCTATGCCTCTACATATGTGTATGATAGTACTTGCACTTCTGTCCAATGTGACTAATAGTTTGTGAAGGATTTTGTTCACTGGAAGTCTGGAACCACAAAAAAATTTAGAGAATGTTAACCTAATAAGAGTAACAGTTAACCATCCCACCATTACTGTCTAAAGGGAAAAATAACCTGTATTTGAAGAAATTTCTGCAACCCAACAGTAATTTTAACTGATACAGCCTTCAACAAGGAAAATGTAATTAACCATGGGCATGTCTTTGCTCGCATAGTCGCATGTTGCAAGCAAATCTAACTGTGTAGAGTTTTATGTCCCTTAAAACTGTAATTTATCAGAAGCTAAACACTCTGTAATTCTCCAAATTACTTTACTATATATAAGTGAATCAGTAAATCTCAGTAAAAATTCTCTACCATACTAACTACCAAGAATAAACTGCAACAATCTCTTCAATTTATCAAAATTAATGGTGGTAGAAGGTCTAGCGTTTGTTACATCTGCAAGTCGTTGAAGAGTAGTTCACCTAATATCCATATCTGTCTCACAATCCATGTATTTTAATAGGAGAATACAATTTTAAAACAGAACAGAGTCCCATACCTTGGGCAAGCTGTCCAAGTAAGCAACTGGGACATCCATCTCAGCCAGAACACTGCCATTAATTGCCAAGGCAGCCTTAAGGATCTGATTTGTGCATTCCCTGGAGTGCTGCAATTTTTTCCTTACATCTTCAGATAAGCCATTTGGTGGGACCTTAGGGAAGGGGAGCCACCATTTCTCTTCCTGCCTAATTGAAGGTCTAACAGGGGACGTAGATAAATGATATGTATCTATGTCATTAGTTCCGGCAACAATTATCCCACGATCAACATAATAAAACTCAGTATCGTGAAACCCATCAAGAATGCCAAGCAGCATTGCATCTAGTTTTTTGAGTGCTGGAAGGTTCACATATAGGTCTGAACGAGGCCGAGTTACCATAACCTCAAAGGTCCCACCACCTGGGAATTCTTGCACAGATGGAATGAGCTCTACAATGGAGTCACTCACACATAAAAGCCATTCCATTTCTCGACACCACATTGATTTCTTCTGTGGAGCCAATGGCTCCAGCTTCCACAGCTCCCCAAACACAGTAGCTGCCACATAATTCATGCTAAGAATATAAGCATACACAAAATAGAATAAAATCAACTAAGTCCACTGTCGAGAAAACCATTTAAAACACACACAAAAAGGTTGTACCCAGCACACAAAGTAGGCAGCCCTACCCATTTGCACAAAAATTGAAGTTTCTAAAGCTAATGTTTTCTATCGCATTTTATTTCATCCCCCATCTAACACAAACACACAACAAATTACAGATGCATAATCTTAGCCAAAAAAAAAAAAAAAGACCAAATTAAGTAAGATCAATTATCATATTAAAATATGAAGGAAGAAACAGACCAGAGAGATTTGTGATGGCATTAGAGATAGCAAGAGCGGTACAAACTCCTTTCCCTCCACCTGACATATCTTCTCCGAGCAGAAGCTTAGCAAACCGCTCTTTCATCAACTCTAATTCTGCAACCACATAAAACAGAACCATGGATTAAGCCCAACAAGTTGAAAGAAATTTACTAACTCAACCTTTTTTTTTTTTTTTGGGTTCACAACAAAACCAAAGTAATCAGCTGAACTATGGTCCCGATGCTGATTTAATCGAGAGTTAATTCCAGTTTTCCATTTCTTGTAAGAGTTAAACATGTTAAACTTGATCATATTAGGACTTAATACACACATTGGAGTAGTCAAATCTTTATAAGCAAAAATATATATAAAATTGAACCGTTAGATCTTACAAAAATAAAAACTGAATCCAAATATGACCGTTAAATTTTCCAAAAATAGTAAGTCCAAGAAAGAGAAAAGAAGTGGAAACAACTAACCAGTTAACTCTCTCTCCGGTTTCTCAGTCTCGTCCTCCGCCGTAATCACCACGTGTCTGCCGCCAATCACCGGCAAAGTCACTGGAACCTGCGCCGGAAAAGCTGAATTATCGGAGAAGTCTGGTCCGGCGAGCGGAGAAGGCTCTGAATCGCAATCGTGATCGTAGTAGGGCCGACACAAAAAGCCACCACCGGAACTCTCGGACTCGCTGACGTCCGCACTGATACTGTAGCTCTCGAAGCGCTCGCTCAATTGTTCGAGCTCATCTTCTGACGAAACACTCCCCATTTGATCAAGAAGATCAAACACAACGTGAATCAAGGATCATAATGAACCGTACATTTTTTTCCCTATGATGATGAAGATCGAATTATAGATAGAACTGTACACAAAATTTATGGTCTCTCAGAGTAAAGGGGCCGAGCAGAGTGATAACAGAAAAGCTAATAAAGTTGATACTGCTACTACTGGCACTGAGAGTGAGTGAAACGTACTTCTCTCTCCTTTTTCTCAACTTGTGTTTGTTTCGCAATCATGTGGTTTGATGAAATTGCCGTTGGGTTTGCGTTAACAGCACTGCAGGGACCACTACGGAGACAGGGGAAGCTACTTCCTCTAATAAAATTGATGATATGTCCACGTGGGGTTGTAGGGCGTGGAAGGCACAGCCTTACTGTATTATTTAGGGGGTTCTAAAATTGATGATATGGGTCTTATTATATTTTTTAGTATTATTTATAAGTCTTACTGTATTATTTAGTTAACTTTTAGGTTTATCTACTGTACTATTTATGAATTTCACTGTATTTTTTTGCTTATTTTTGCTATTATTAATGGGTTTTATTGTACTTTTTTACTAGTCACAAATCTCACTATACTATTTCAACTACATTTTAACTTTATTTATAATACTTTCAGCAAAATATTTTCGATTACAATTAAATAAGCTATACCTGGATAGCTTTATTTGTAAACTCTTAAAAGCATTCACAGCAGTGGAGGCATATTACTATATTGCTAAAATTTAGCTCCACAAACACAAAAATCTTGCTATAGCAATGGAGCTAAATCTAAAAATTTTAGCTTCACTGCTACAGTACACATCTATAAATAGATGTGCACTGTTCATGAGAGCTAAAAAAAATATATATATATATATATTATTTTATTCTACCAATTGATTAAAATATTATCACTTTCACTATGTCTCTCTCTCTCTCTCAGACTGTGCCTCTCCCTCAAACCGTGCCTCTCTTTCTCTCATTCACTCTCATCTCATCTCTGAAGCTCATCACTCCGATCTCTTAAAGCTCATCACTCCAATATCTCAAAGCTCATCACTCCAGTCTCTCATCACTTCGGTCTCTCATTGACCCACCAGCCGCCATCCGCCTCAGACCCACACCACTAATCTGGGTTTTAAGATTTCTAATTGTGTGTATTGTGTGCTCTTGGCTTGGGTATCTTGAGGGTGAGATTTCTGGATTTTTTTTTTTTTCAATTGGTTGCTAGTTTTTTGGTTGAGCTTGAGGCTATTATGATGGTGGTTGTGGGTTGGTTGTGCCGTGATGGTGGAGGTGGATTTTGTTGTGGTTTGGTGATTTTGTTTGGTCTGGGTTGAGAAAAAAGATTGAAGATTTGGGTTTTTTTTTTTTTTTTACCTGCTGTGGACTGCTAGTGGTGGTGTTGGTGGTGGTTATGGCTGTGGCTGATGGTAGAGGTGGTTGTGGTTGGTGTTGTGGTTATTTTTTAGGTAGTGAGATATATTATTTTATTGTAGTAGTTATATTATTTTATTGTAATGTTTATATTATTTTATTGTGTTGAAAGCTAAAATAGATGCACTGCTGCGGCATGTGTGTAAGTAAAATAAATAAAATAACTTTTGATAGAGTTAAAAAGCTAAAATTTTAGTTTAAATTTTTAACTCCACTACTGTAGATGCTCTAACGTCTTGCTTGGTTAAAGATTTTTTTTTAGTGATAGTGGGATGACAGTAACACACGCGCCGAGGTACCTTGTGTAGCTTGCTATTTAAGGCCGTGCTTGGTTTAGGTCAATGTACGGAGAGAAAATAATTTTATGGATGGATTCTGCTAACTATTGTTTAATGAGTAATGACAAGTGTTATTTACTACAAATGACAGATCACCCGTTCGAGTTCGGAAATTAATTAATATAAAGCTTGACTTTCATATTCAAGAAGTCATCGTAGGATACACATTCTGCCAAAAAAATTAATAAATAAAATAAAATCCTTGTAGGTTACACACAGGGGTGTCACCAAATCCCAAAAATTGCATTAAAATTGTCCATAAAACGGCATAATTACACTGCTGCAAGTAACAATGCACCACATTGCATCACACTCTTTTTATATATTAATATATTTATTTTTTTAATATTAAATATATTATTAATAGTTTAATAGCCCTAGTTTTTCCCAAAAAAAAAAAAAAGTTTTAATAACCCTAGCAAGTGTTAATTAGGAAAATCAGCCTAAAATAAAGAAAAATAAGTTCAATAGTTTAAAATTTGGCCCAAAACTAAGGGAAAAATCAATTTTGGGCTGGGCAGAAAAAACCAAAAATTTGAAAAACATACAGAGTTTAAACCATATTTTATACACCGCACCGCACATGCGATAGCAAAAATGAGATGTGGTGCGGTTATGGTTTTGGCTAAACTCTAAACTGCATTGCACTACACCGCACACATCGCACATGTGACCACAAAAATGAAGTACAATGCAGTTATCATTTTGACTAAACCGTACCGCACCGCACTGCGAACACCCCTAGTTACACACAAAGGTTTTTAATATTACTATCCATGTAGTGGCGGTTCTAAAAATATTTTTTTTAAGTGGTCAGAAAGAAAACTCGAATATATTGACATAATAAAAAACACGCAAATAGAAAAAGTTTTATAATCCCCTTAAACTAACAAGATTAAAAGGAAAAAAAGTAATTGATGAGAGTTAAAATGAAAATTGAGGATGTTAATATGAGAGTAATAAAGTAAGAGAGAATCTAAATTGATAACAGAGAGAGAAAAATTGAGAGAATGTGAGAGAGACAGAGAGTAATAGATGATAGTCGCTGCAATTGCAAACTGATCCGCTAAGGAGAGTGGAGTTGCCGGCATCATGGAGGTGAACTTATGACCACAGTATCTCTATAAGTATCAATTTTTAGGAAAAATTAAATTATGAATTATTTTTATGTAATGGGTTGAATGAGTTATGAATCTGAATAATTAGAGGTTTTTATTTTTATTTTTTGTTTTTTAATAAGTTTTTTGTTGAATATTTTGTTCATTTGTTGTTATTTGGCCTAATCATGTTGTTGTTTGAACTATTTTTACTGTTAATTAGGTTAATTTTTATTATTGTTATTTGGGTTCTTTTTTGTTGAATCTTTTGTTCATTTGTTGTTGTTTAACCTAATCTTGTTATTGTTTGAGTTATTTATGCGCTATTATTTGGGCTAATTTTTATTATTGTTATTTGGGTTATAAATATATTTATTTTTTGTTTAAAGGGTTATAGGATTATGTTTAGGGGACCAAGATAATTTTAGTGAGAAATGTTATGTCCACAACAATTTTACAACCAAGATAATTTTAGTGAGAAATGTTATGTCCACAACAATTTTACAACAAATCCTAGGTGACAAGCTTTTATTGATGGATAAAATAAGTGATGTTAGTGGTGGGTTCAATTAAAAACTAATAACAATTTGTTACTTAAGATATGTTATGAAAATATTATAGATATAGCATTATTCTATTTTTGTTAAACCCAAATTCTTGGAATTCTCAAGCTAGGATGTTTAATATTTAGGCAAATCATGTTAGTTTGAAAATAATTATACATATAATTTTTTTTTTAGGAAGTTAGGATGTTCATTTGAACACCCCTGAAATGCATATGGAGCTGCCTGCATCCATGAGTTTGAAATCTATATTTTTTAATAAATTTGAATTTAGAATAGGTACTCAGTACTCTCAATCTCAACTCAAACCTATCTTTTTTCATTCTTAAATAAGTAAACCGAAATGAATCAACTAAACCAAAATGTTATGTTGAAGTGACTCAACAAAATTATAGCAACAATAAATACTGCATTTCATCTTTTAAATATTATTATATAGATTACAACTTCAATAGGGTTAACAAGTGCCTTACAAGCACAAGTTATAATAGCATAGGTCATGTATCTTGTATCTTAGTTTTGTAATTGTAATTGTATAAGAATATTAAAAAATTTGAATATTCTTATACAATCACAAATTTTAATATTAAAGCTTATACAATCACAAATATGAATATTCTTGTACAATCACTAATTTTAATATTAGAGCTTATGAAAAAATTGGATCATGTTAACTGGAGCCTTATAAGCACAAGTTATAAGAAAGATTAAATATTCAATTATAAACTACAATGCAAGTTTTTGTGTAATGAAAATTTTTAAAGTTCTTCAATTCTAGGCATCACTCTCTATAGTGAAGATGCGAAAAAGGGAAAAAAAAAATTACATAGCTCTTATTTGTTGTTATAATGCTACAATATCATGTTGGCTCAGTTTTCTTTATGTCGATCATTACAGATCTATTTTTATTTTCTTTTAGTTGTTATTTTTATTTGTGTATAATGTCAGTTTTGTTTTCTTTATTATTGATAGGAATTCTCTCATTAAGTCACCATGAATTGAATAAAACCTAATTTTCATACTATAACTCTGATAATTCAAGAAAACCTTCAAATTAGCCAAAAATGTCTCTAAGCAAAAATGATTGGATCATCATTTGCGTAAAGTTTGACTTTATTTTTTAAAATAGTAAAAAAAATATTTAATAGAATAATAAATACACTTTAACTTGTATTGTTGTGGCACCCAAAAACAAAAGTCTTACTCTAATAAAAAAGATGAAGTCAAACGTAACACAAAAATTAAGAAAAATATATTCGAATTTGTGCGTGCATGCCCATGAATCACTATCATAAGTAGATATTTTATTTCGAAAAACATGCACTATAGCTCATAGTTAAATATTTAATATTTCTTAACTTGTGCTATTAAGTAGGGTATCCATTCAACCCAACCCAATACCTCAGTTTGAATTTTCAATGGTTGATAGGTTTTGGTTATGTACTTCTATTTTAAATATCATATTAGGTTGGGTTTAGAACGTATTACCCAAATTCGGGGACAAGGGGTGAAACGACCTCTCGATCTACTTACTGCAGCCCAAGAATAAAAACGTCGTCTAGGCATTCCCTGTTGCTCCAATCTCCTACCCCTAGAATGTTGTCTAGGCCAAGAGCCATAGTTAGTTGCTATTTCCATTTGGTTGTTTTTTTCCTTGTTGTTGATACCGACAAGACCCAGCCATATGATATCTGCTAGTTGGTAGTGAGAGGACTCTTAGTACCTGCATACCCAAAAGGGGGTGCCAATTAAAAAACAATCATTTGCGATTGAACCTCTTTATTAATAGTTTTGAACTATATGTATTTTAATTTATTAATTTGTTATATGTTGGATTTTAAGACTAATTTTAAATTTGTTAATTTTATGCATTTTAATATTTTGAGACTTAGTTTTGATAAAGTTGGAATATTGGAATTAATATGTAAATTGCAATCATTTATTGAATAATGGACTTAAAGAAGCATGAAAAAATAAACCCAACCCAACATCATTCTCATCAATCTGAGATACAATGACCCAAGAAAAATGTTAGCCACATATGTAATTATACCTTATGTAATCACTTATATACCTTAGAGTTTCAGTCCTTATAACTTGAAACTACTACTACAAAGGTTAGGCTCTTTTGTAGTAGTACTCTGCTTATGTAATATATTATAAACCTGTTTAAAAAACTCCATATAGTATATACTACTTTCGTGTTTGTGTGTTCTAATAAGTATTACTATTTCCTAAAAAAAAATCAAAATAACATAGATTTTAATGCTAATGATATGATAAGTGTAGGTATGAAAGGCCCAAGGGTACATATTGGGTCGTGGGCATTGTCCGAGGACATTTAGTGGTCCAAAGATAGATAAACGATAGTGAAGATGCAAGAATCAGAACTCCATGAGCAAGCTATGGCTAAAATGGTTGGGGAAGGTGAGCGAAGGAGGAATGCCTCCTTGGCAAGGCAAAGCAGAGGTCAAAAGGTTTGGTCTGCCATCCAGAGTAACATTATGGGATGTCTTATTAATAAGATGATTCATCATGGAAGCACAGGACAGAGGGAAACTATGAAATATCTAAGAGAAAGCTGCTACCGTCGTATTAAATGCTAAACAACTAACTCTCTGGCCACATTAATGTGGAAGTGATACCTAGATAGTAATTTTCAGTTTTATAGCTATTCTAAAAAATTTCAAGAAGGTGCTGATGAGAAAGGATCAACACTAGTGATCTAATATACACATGGAGGGTGAAAACAAAAGGAGGTAGATAGTATAAAATAAAGAAGAGACCCTTAAGGAAGGAGATCGGAGAATTGAGAGAGAAATACTGTAGCAATAAGAACTGTACTTGTAATCAACTTCAAGAATTATATACAATAACTGATCTCTTCGAATTGTGTCAATGACAATTTTCATTAGATAAAATCAATCTATTTTTACTTTGTTGTCATTTAGGTCCACTATAATTGCTACCCAACTCAATTGATAATAATGCATATGTTATTTTGATAAAATCACAAGAATGGGAATAATAACCTTCTCCTGTCTCATGCCGTCGGTAGTCCTATGTCAACTTTTTCTCTTGCATATCTTATAATTGGTTGTTAACCTCCAAGAATATCATAAAGGGGAAAAAGAGGGTGATCCATGTTTCATAAAGCTATTGGAGTAATACTTATCTTAAGTATGGAGCATATGCTTTTCCCCTCATCTTGTATAAAGATTTTGCAACTATGTGGAGTTCATATATCTTAGAAGATAGGATGTATGTGTCTAATGCATAAGATACTTTCTTATTTTTCCATCTTTATAAATAAATAAATAAAATAAAATAAAATGTAGCAAAAAACATGGCAACATCAAATGCTTCAAAATGGAAAACCATTGAGGAATAAAATTTTGGATAATTTCATTTCATTTAATAATTGTGTGATATCAAAAAAAAAAAATTTTGTTTGGGTCCTTGATATCGTTCTTATTTAAATAAAAGTCTAGTTAATAAGTGTGTGACTCTTTTTTTTCTTTATGTTTATCATTACAGAACTTTTTTTTTCTTTTAGTTATTATTTTTATTTGTGTGTAATGTTGTTCTACTTATGTTTTCTTATTATTGATAGGAATTCTCTTGTTAAGTAGCTATGAATAGAATAAAACCTTATTTTCATGTTGTAAGCCTGTAACTACAATAATTCAAGAAAACCTTTAAACTAGCCAAAAAAAAATTATCTAAGAAAGAATGATTGGGTCATCATTTAGGTTAAGTTTGACTTTATTCTTTAAAACGATAGTTTTTTTTTAACAGAATAATAAATACGCCTTAACTTGTTATCATTGTTGTAGTCATTAACAAAAGTCTTACTCCATCAAAAAAAGAAAAAGCTTAGTTATAAAATTGATGGTAACTTAAGATTACGATCTTATTTAATATCTTTTTATTATAGGTGAATTTTGACAAATCCACTATTAGATTATATATTTTTCTTATACCCTTCATACTTGCAAAATTTCTAGAAAAATGAAAATCAATAGCTATGTCGTCAATAAACGGTTTAAATTGCAAGTTTTCGTAGTTTAAAATTATGCATAAAATATAAACTTATAAATCATATAGTAAATAATATCCGATTGACACAAAATTTGACATGTGTATTTAAAGTGAAAAAAACATGCAATTCAACAATTAGATTTTCAAAATATGTAGTAATATTTATTTTATTAAGTAAGATTGTATCCTAATATTATAACTAATTTTGTAGCTAAACTTTTTCATTCAAAAAATAAAGTCAAAACAAAACACAAAATTTAAGAAAAATACACATGGATTTGTGCACGTGTTGCAAGCCCATGAATCGTTGTCATAAGTTTTTTATTTTTTATTTTTTAAGAATCAATCATTGTCATAAGCAAATCTTTGATTTCGAAAAACATGCACTATAGCTCATAGTTAAATATTTAATATTTTTTAATTTGTATTATTAAGTATTAAGTAGGGTCCTCAAAAAATAAAGTATTAAGTAGGGTATGTCCTCCCCCCCCCCCCCCCCCCCCCAAAAAAAATAAGGGGATTAAGTATGGTCTGCATTTGATCCATTAAGATCGGCCCAACCTAACCCAATGTCTCAGGTTGAATTTTCACGAGTTGATGGGTTTTGGTTATGTACTTTTGTTTAAAGCTCAAATTAGGTTGGTTTAGATTGGCAAATATTCCAACTTGAGTAATCCGATTGAGTCATTCTAGTAAATTAGTAATAGTTATGTACTTGATCAGTTCATTGAGTCATTCTAGTAATAGTTTAGAAACATATGTGTTTTAATTTATTAATTTGTTTTATGTTGTATTTTAAGATTTTTTTTTTTTTTTTTTTTTTTTTGAGACACAAACATGTGCAAGAGAAAGGGAATGAGCTTCTAATACAAAGACATACCACAAACTCCATTCAAAAGTTATGTTAACTTTTAAAATAGGATAGAGCAAGTTATATACATAACACACTCAAAAACATGAATTGTAAGACTTAATTTAGATTTGTTAATTTGATTTATTAAATAGTGGACTTAAAGATTTGTTAGGTGTGAAAAAATAAATCCAACCTAATATCATTCTTAGTATGAGATTAAATGACTCAAGAAAAAACGTAAGTCACATCTATACTTATACCTCAAAGGGACAAGTCAAGTTACTACTAGAAATTCTTGTAATCATTTATGTACCAAAGAACCACCTAATAAATATTCAGCACATACGTACCCACACAAATGCACGCTCATACAATCAAATCATAGCCAAGTTGTTTTTAATACTAATGATACGATAAGCATAATCTTCAAAAGATAATAATGCATATGTTTGTTTAACAAAAATAAGAACGGCAAAGATAAACCTTCTCCCCTATCTCATGCCGTTGGCAGTCCTACGTCAACCCTTTTTTTTTTTTTTTTTTATTCTCACAAAAGAAATATATATTATAGTTGGTTATCAACCTCCAAGAATAGCAAAAATCGGAAAAAATAAAAAGAAGCGGAAGGGACATATGTATTTCCCCTCCGTATATTGATTCTACAATTATGTGAAATTTATATATTGTTTAGGGGAAGATGTACGTGACTAATGCATGAGATGCTTTCTTCTTTTCATATCTTCATAAAAAAGAAAGGTAAAAGACGTGAGAATATTAAATGCTTCAAAATGGTAAAATATTGAGGAATATATATATATATGTATATTTTAATAATACTATTTAGGTTTTTTTTTTTTTTTTTGGGTTAAAAGTAAATTTCATTCAACTAGGCCAAAATGGCTAAATTAGTGGCAATAAGCCTACAAAAGTTCCCCCCAATAGCACTAGAATATACAAAATCAGAATCTACATCTGATGGGGAGCTTTCCAAAATTACAAAATTTTCTTGCATATCACGTCCTAACTTAGCCAGTGCATCTGCGACTCTATTTACTTCACCAAATGCGTGTTGCACTTTGCAATGCTGAAACCTACCCATAAGAGACCTGCAATCAGCCAATAGAGAGGAATAGAATGCATTAGAGGGGGGGTTTTGATTGAACTAACTCCACAACAACCTTAGCATCTAATTCAATCTCAAGATTCTGCACTCCAATCTAATTTGCCAGCAAAAGACCATCCCTTAGTGCCCAAAACTCAGCTAAGATACTGGTTGTGAATCTGATTGACCTAGCAAAGCCTTTCATCCATCTGCCCTCACTATCTCTAATAATCCCACCTCCCCCTACCTTGCCCAGATTACCTAGAAAGGCCCCATCTGTATTTAATTTACACCAACCTGAGGGAGGTTTTTTCCAATTGACATTACACACCACCTTGCTCCTTTGGCTCTTGAGCTTTCCCGCACAGCAATAGAATTCCAAAGCTTGATTTTTACTAACTCTGTGTAAATTAACATTCAAGGCAATATTATTGAAAACCATTCCATTTCTATGTTTCCACAAATTCCAAATGGTGAAAGTAAAAACATAACTCCACAACACTAGAGAGGAGTGGGACACCTTGCTTTGATAGTTAACTCTCAGCCAACTGAACAAGTCCATATCAACAAACGAGCTAACCATCTCAGGGGGAACCTTAAGATTATACCAAAAATCTTTTGCCACCATACAATCTCTCAATAGGTGGCTTATGGTCTCTGGGAAGTTATTGCACAAAGGGCAGCAACTATCAGGTATTATGCTTCTCATAGCTAACACAGATCTCATGGGCAAGCTGTTATGCATACACAGCCAAAGAAAATTAACAATTTTTGGCAATGTGTCTATCTTCCATATCCACTGCCCTTGGAAAGGCAAAGTATTCTGCTGAGAACCATTTAACAATGCATAGGCAAACTTGGTGGTGAACTCTCCATCCTTTGAAAATTTCCACATAATAACATCTTCCCCTCTGTCAACCTGCTGCCTTAAAATAGCTTTAATCCTATCCTCAATACTTAAAGGCAGCTCAAATGATAAAACTTCCCACTTCCACCCCTATATAGGCCCAAGGAGCAAATCAGACAACTTCATATCAACCTTCCTTTGTGTCAAAAGGCCTTCAATCAGCTCCCTCAAGGAACTTCCCCTTATCCAGCTATCAAATCAAAGTTTAATTCTTTCTCCATTTCCAATCCCCCAACAAATACCATCAGCAAAGGTTTGGAAGCCTACCTTAATAGCTCTCCAATTTGGAGATGCTAGCAGTGTATCCTGGTCTTTATCTCTCCTTTTATCAATCGAGCAATACTTCCTTAAGATCACTTTAGCCCATAGACTTTCTTTTTCCTAATTCATTCTCTAGTTTAGCTTGGCTAATAAGGCCAAATTCTTAGCTCTAGTAGCTTGAATTCCAAGGCCTCCCTCTTCTTGTGGCCTAATAATCTTGCTCCAACCCACCAAATGTAGCCTTCTCTTTTCACTTTTTGAGCCCCACAAGAAATCACGATTAATTTTGTCTAATTTCTCACAAAGATGAGCAGGGAGGGCGGTGGCCTACATTACATAGTTGGGAATAGATGACATAACAAATTTCACCAACACAGACCTACTAGCAAAGGACAAAAACCTTGCCTTCCAACCAGCCATCTTACTCATCACCCTCTCCACTATAAAGTTCAACCTATTCCTCGGAACCCCTTTATGATTAATCGGAAACCCAAGGTAATTCCTGATATTAGCCGTGGCTTGAATTCCCAGCCTTAAGCAAATTCCACTTCTTATTTCAGCTTGCACATTGGGGGAAAAGTATATTCTTAACTTCTGCATGCTCACCTTTTGACTCGACTCTTCACAAAACTCATCTAACACTTTTGAAATAGCTTCACATGAATCTTCATCTACTTTGGCAAAGAGAATTAAATCATCCACAAAAAATAGATATGAGATTCCTATATTATCTCTAGAGGCTTTCAAAGGTTTCCACACACCCTCCATACATTTCTTATCAATTAAGTGTCCTAAATACTCCATGCACAATATGAATAGATACGGCGATATTGGGTCTCCTTGCCAAAGCCCTCTCGAAGGATTAAATGCCTCCATCGCCCCTCCATTAAACAAAATAGATATCTTAGTAGAATTGACACAACTCATTATCACCTTAATAATATTTTGGGGAGAAGGGTATGCTTGAAGAACTTTGTGAATAAAGCACCACTCCAATCTATCATACACCTTCTCCAAATCTACCTTAATGGCCATATACCCCTCCTTACCCTTTTTTTTTTTTTTTTTTTTTTTTTTATCCATTGCATAGAAGAGCTCTTAAGCAACTAGGACATTATCTATTCCCTACCTCCTAGGCACGAAAGCTGATTGAATAGGAGACACAAGCTTGCTGAGATCAGGTCTAATCCTTTCATCTAAAATCTTTGAAACGATCTTATAAACCGAATTGCAAAGACAAATCGGTCTATAATTGTTCAATGATTCAAGGCTTTTACACTTCAGAATGAGAGTCATAAGTGTATCATTAAGGTGATTTGGAACTAAGCCATCCTTGAAAATAGCCTTCACCTCCTCACAAACTGATTTCTGCATATCGTGCCAAAAATGCTGATAAAAACCAGCTTGGAGACTATCCAGCCTGGAGGCTTTAAACGGTTTCAAAGCCCACAAACCATTCCGAACATCTTCATTAGAAACTTCTCTACCCATCCAATTTTTTTCTTCTTCAAAGAGAAAGCTTCCAGAGAATTCAAACATAGGAGAAAACCTATGTGACATCTCTAAACTCATGGAGTAAAGTTTCTTAAACTCATTCAAAATATGCCCCTGCACCGCCTCATCCTCCACTATCCATTCCCTCGTGCCATCCTTCAAACACCTTATTTTATTTCTTTGCCTCCTAACAATAGTATTAACATGGAAATAAGAGGTGTTTCGGTCCCCAAAGGCAGCAACATTAATCCTGGACTTAAGTGCCTAGAACTCTTTTTCCTGAAGCAAAATAGAGGAGTACTCATCAATAAGTTGATTATTGCTTGCTCACTCCCAAGTGCAGGAGATCATAGCAATATAATTCTCGGAGTACCGAGGTCGAATCACAAGGAGTAGGATAGATTCAAAGACAATATAATTAAACAAAATTTTGGGTAAAGAAGAAAAATATTTTTGCTTGGTGATTGTTAACAAGAATAATAATAAAAACTGATTTAAATCAATAATGTAAATACCAGGTCATCAGGGTGTTTTCTTATATCGATATGAAATTCTTTGTCATTTAAGAAATTATATATTTCATAATTGATTGTTCTTATACAATTAAAAACTTATGATTTGGTTGAACTGAGACAATTTAAGAACGCATGATAACCTTGATTAATAATGCGGTTAAAATTTTTTTCAGAAAAACCTATTCACTTTAAAATCTGATTTCTATTTGAAACTATTATAAATTCACCTAAAAAATAAGAAAAACATGATTGAACTTATTGAAAGCATGGAAGAACTAATACATCAAAAGAAATCTAATTGAACAATCATATATGTCGTGGATAAAATCTTAGAAAGAATCACATTGAATATTCACACCGTATAAAAGAAACATAACCCTTAGCCCTAGCAAAGAGATTAGGCTACCATTAGAGAAAGGAAAATACAAGATTTTCTCTGCCTAAAATTCATTCTCACAGCCTCCCCTCCAAACCCTAATGTCTTAGTGTCCCAAGAAAATAAAACTTTTACTATTTTAATTTCCGTCCAAGTTTACAGCAGTAACTTGTGAGTTAATTTCGGCCTTCAAAAATTGAGAATTTCGTAAAACTCAAAACTAAAAAGTTGTAGATATTTAAGTCACGGTTCCAACCCATCTAGTCTTGTGTCAATTGGATTTTTGTAGAGAGAGATAAGCCCAAAATACTGATCAGTGCTCCAATTAGATTTTTCCTTTTCAGATTCTGCCTCTTTGATTTCTTTCCTTATTTGAAGCTTCCAACCATAGTAGACGATCCAATCACTCCAGCTGCACCTCCTTAGATGTTTAAGCATGGTCCTTTAACTCCACTTTAATTTTAGTTTGGCCTCCATTCTCTCACAAATTCCTATAAACTCATCTTTCTCACATGATTTCCTGAAAGTAGAAAATTACATACAATGAATGGCATCTTATTCAAGAAATTATGTAAAGATAAATAATATGGACTAATGCAAATCATGACTTAATTATACAAATTAAGCATAGTAATAAGGAGATAACACCCATATAAATATATAACAAGTACACATTTTAAGGCGTTATCACACCCTCCAACTTAAATCTTGCTAGTCCCTAGCAATCTACAATGCACCCATGTCTACTAAAAGTGAAAAATTAAAACTAAAATACAAACCACTTTCGTAGGCTACACAACTGCACTTCCCATGTGCAGCAAGTCTTTGAACCCCTAGGTCACCCTAGTGGACGAATTTACTCTCGTGAGGGTTTGCAGTGACTACCCACAAAAGTCAAAGGTTTTCTGAAAATTCTTGCAGCAAATGTTAGTTTGCTTTATCATTATATCATACAAATGAATTTTCAATTTTGAGTTGAGATACTATTCATTATATTAAAGAGCTTTAACTAGCTTCACTTTTGGAGTGTGTGTGTGCATAGCCCATCCAATCAAACCGGCTTTTCCAAACATGCATAGACCAAGAATAATCTAGATTAAAGCTTTTACTCCAAAACCTTTCTTAAGTCATCAACACTCTGAAAGAACACACATAGAAGTAATGGTTTCTCTCTTCAAATCACATGTGAACAAAAAGGAAAGAAGAAGTTTTAAGAATATCACATGTGTATACAAAAACAGCCGCTAAGACAATGGAAAAATATCTCTTGGAAAGGATGTTGAATTACTGGAAACATGAGGTTAATACCATTCTCATCCCTAGTTTTTATCCCAAATACATACCAGCTATGCACCCTTAGGATCAAGTAGGACTTTAAACTCAATGGTAGTATAATCTTATGACTAGGTAAAGGCAAACTACTCTCTTTGAAATATGAGGTATATGAATCAAATGCAGAAAATTCAAGCCAAGCCCAACTCATAGCAATAACAACCAACTTGAATCAAAACAACATTTACTCAACCATATAACCCTTCTGAAATACATGAAAAATGTGTAAGACACCAATGATTTATTGATTAAATATGTATGTCTCCTCTTTCTTTTTCTTTTTCTCTTTTTTTTTTCTTCTTCTTCTTTTTTTTTTTATTATTATTATTATTATTATTATTATTATTATTTTGAAGAAAAGAGAGACAATGGTGGTATCTAAAGATGTGTAAGACACCAATGATTTATTGATTGAATATGTATGTCTCCTCTTTCTTTTTCTTTTTTTTCTTTTTTTTTTTCTTCTTCTTCTTTATTATTATTATTATTATTATTATTTTGAAGAAAAGAAAGACAATGGTGGTATATAAACTCATCAATTTCTCAAAACTTGAACCCTCATGAGAATACCCATAAATAAAAATGTTTTGTGGTATTGTAGAAGCATTTCTCATGGCTCAAATGATGGTAACAATAATTAATGTAAAGGTAGGCTAAATATTTGTTTAGCTAGTGACAAAAAATTGGTGGTTATAGGCTCTCATCTCCTAAAATTCCACATAAACCAGCATGCCTAAGGACAAAAATAAGTAGGATCATGGTATATCTCCCCATAATGTTTCCAGTAGTCAACCAAAAAATATATAGAACTTTTACAAAAATTGAAGCATATGAGAGAAATTTAAGAGTTCAAACAAAGATATACTCTCACAAAGAAAAGTAAGGCTCAAGAACTCTCCATATGGGTTGAGTTTCAGCTTATATCTAGCTTGTTCATAATCCATGCATATCCAACATCCAACCGTCCGCTAACCTGGCTATTGTGCTCAAAAGTTCCCAATTGTGCTCTTCATGAGAGAATCTTAATATAACAAATAGTATAACCAACTCAGCATTATCATTCCATTACATGTTATAAAAATAAAGTTTATAACTCTTCCGCATTCAAATTCAAGGGTTTTTTTTTTTTTTTCTAAATAATTGAAAAGTTGCAACCAAAAAGAAAGAAAAAAAAAATCATGCAAGGTGCAGCAAAATGTGTAGACCTCTCCCCCCAACTAAAATATTGCATTGTCCTCAATGTATCAAAGCCAAAATAAATTCAAGTATAAAGGAAAGAAGTTACCTTAAGCATTTAGATTTTTTATTTTTTATTTTTTATTTTTGAAATTTCTTTCACACCTGCAAATGTTAACTCACAAAAGAAAAATAATAACAAAAAAAAAAAACATAAACAAAAATAAAAAAACAAAAGGCAAAAAGAAAAAAAAAATTAAAACAAATATGATACAACTTCATAAAGCTTTTTCAAAGTTTACTTAGCATCCCAATAGGCAGGGATCTCCAGTGACATAGTCTCCTCCTCATGTATAACTCCCCCTAAGAATGGTTTTAACCTTTGTTCATTTGTTTTCAAAATTCTACAATCTCTAGGGTCCTCAACTACTATAACTCCATAGTTAAACACTTCCCTTATAATGAAAGGGCCATCCTACCTAGGTTTTAACTTACCTGGGCCTAAATATGCATATTTAAGACCACCGGGCAGCGGCTTAAACTCCAGTTGTGGTGCCTCTTCACCTGAATGCACGGGCTTTTTTTTTTATTTTCTAGTAGCTCCTCAAAGCAAGGCTTCCATCCTTTATTAATTGCCATCATCTATAGTTCTTCCAAAACCTGTGAGGAATCCAACAAAGAAAAGTTTTCAGATACATGAATATCACATTTTAAATTATAAGAACCAACAGAATTATTAAGAAGAGTTTCAAGAGGATCAGAAAAATAATTCTTATTAAACTCTTCTTGAACCACCGCCCCAATGAGGTTCACATAAGCACAGTCATCATCCTCATGTGGTTGTTTAGCCACATGAAATATGTTTAGCTCCAAAGTCACGGAACCAAAAGTGAGTTGCATCCTTCCATGCCTGCATTAATTAAAGTATTAGCTGTGGCAAGAAAAGGTCTACCCAAAATAATAGGGGTATGAACACTAGGATGTAAAACAAGTTGGTAATCTAGAATAATAAAATCAACAGGATAATAAAATTTTTCAATTTTCACCAACACATCCTCAACAATCCCTCTCGGTTCCCTTACAGAGTGGTTAGCTAACGGTAAAGTTACTAAAGTAAGTTTTAACTCACCAAGTCCAAGTTTTTGATATACACTGAAATGGATCAAATTAACACTTGCCCCAAGATCTAGCAATGCATGCTCCATGATGTAATCTCTAATAGTACAAGAGATTGTAGGACAGCCTAGATCCTTATACTTTGGTGGGGTCTTATGTTGGATAATTGCACTTACCTGTTCTGTTAGAAATGCAGTCTTCTTCACATGATGCTTTCTCTTGATAGTGCATAGGTCCTTAATTACCTTGGCATATGTAGGCACTTGCTTGATAATATGCAATAATGGCAAATTTATCTTGACTTGATGCAAATGCTCTAATATCTCAGATGCAGTGTCCAATTTCCTAGGTAATTTTAAGGCCTGTGGAAATGGTGGAAGGATTGGGCATTGTTCAAATTCACCAAATCCAAGTGACTCAGTTTCATCCTTCTCTTTTTCAACTGGGGTTTTCTTAGATTTCTTAGTTACTAAAGGAGAACTTTTATTAATCTCTTTACCACTTCTCAAAATGGTCACAGCTTTTACTTCCTTATGTTTATCCTTAGAGCCAATTTTTAGGCTTTGATTGATGGGATTGGGTTGAGTTTAGGAAGGAAGCTTCCCTCTCTTTATCCCACTCAATGACTTTGTAAGCCTAGTTATATGACTCCTGGTCTCTCTTACCTCTTCATCTAGCCTAGTGAGCATGGATTCAAACTTTTGATTTTGCTCACTTTGCCTTTGAATGAACGTACCAAGTGCATCCTCCAAGAAAGTTCTAAATGATGATGATGATGATGCATGTGGTGAATTAAAATTCCTTGGAGCAGGAGAATTTAACACATTGTCACTTCTTATAACTCAAATACAGATGGTTTCGCATATTTGGGTTATAATTGTTAGAATATGAAGAATTATTTGGCCAATATGAATTAAATGCATGTACTTGTTCTTTTGGCACATTTAAGAATGATGAAAGTACATTCATTTGTAGCATGGTTTATCTCATGATAGATTTTACACACATCCATTGGGTCCTCTCTAAAGGCAGCACTAACACTCTTACTTCCTTTCATTTTGAGTGCCTCAATTTCTTTAGTTAACATGCTGATTTTTGCACTCATGTTATCATCTTCCCTTAACTTGAAAACACTTCCACTAGAAGTGGTAGTGTTAGTTTTAGTCCTATCAGTGGAGCCCATAAGGCTAGGTCCAGTGCATGTGTTAGAGTTTTCAGCTATCTCATCAAGATAATCCATTGCATCTTCGAGTTCTTTTTCCCCTCCGTATGAGAGTTGAACAAACTGTTGGTCCCTAGGTGTAAGTCCTTCATAAAAATAGCTAACCAACCTCCAATCTTCATACTCATAAGTTGGGCAAAAATTGAAAAGACTTTTGTGCCTTTCCCAAGCTTGGTATAAGGTCTCATTTTCTCCTTGGACAAAACTAGCTATCCTTCTTTTTACTTGCTGGACTTTGTGGGGGGGAAAATGTTTCTTAAAAAACTCTTTGGCCATCTCCCTCCAACTACCTATAGATCTAGGTTTCAAGGTGTAAAGCCAACTTCTTGCCTTATCCTTAAGAGAAAAAGGAAAGAAACGTAACTTAGCAGTCTCAATAACATTTTGTGCATAGAAACTACTAATTACCTCTTCAAAAGCTCTAACATGGACATAAGGATTTTCATTTTCTTGTCCCCTAATGTCAAGAAGTATTGCCAATAAACCTTGTTTCAATTCTACATGTGGTGCATTAGGTGGAAACATGATGCATGAAGGAATAGAATTTTGTGTGGGATGCAACAATTCATACATAGTTCTTCTATTCTCCTCATGATTATTACGTGTTTTATCACCCACAATTGATGAAGAAGGTGAAGGCAAAGGTGTGACAAAAAGATTACCAAAGTAAGTTTCAAAAATTTATAATCTGTCTCTCTTGTTTCTAACCCAAATGCTCATGCAACAATGAATGCACAATAAAATATAACAAACAGAAAAATAAAAACAAAATAAGGGGGGGGGGGGGGGGAAATGGAACGAAGTTACCAATAGAAGAATTTCCACCAGTTATGCTTTGTTACCAAAAATTGCCTTTGAACACGCAGCAGCTCCCCGACAACGGTGCCAAAATTGCTTGCTTACTCCCAAGTGCAGGAGATCGTAGCAATATAAATCTCAGAGTACCGAGATCGAACCACAAGGAGTAGGATAGATTCAAAGACAATATAATTAAACAAAATTTTGGGTAAAAAAGAAAAATATTTTTGCTTGGTGATTGTTAACAAGAATAATAATAAAAACTAATTTAAATCAATAATGTAAATACCAGGGTATCGGAATGTTTCCCTATATCGATATGAAATTCTTTATGATCTAAGAAATTATATATTTCATAATTGATTGTTCTTATACAATTAAAAACTTATGATTCGATTGAACTGAGACAATTCAAGAATGCATGATAACCTCGATTAATAATGCGGTTAGAAAAGTTTTCAGAAAAACTCATTCACTTTAAAACCTGATTTCTATTTGAAACTATTAGAAATTCATCTAAACAATAAGAAAAACATGATTGAATTTATTGAAAGCATGGAAGAACTAATACATCAAAAGAACTTATGATTCGGTTGAACTGATTTAAATCAATAATGTAAATACCAGGGTATCGGGGTGTTTCCCTATATCGATATGAAATTCTTTGTGATCTAAGAAATTATATATTTCATAATTGATTGTTTTTATACAATTAAAAAATTATGATTCGGTTGAACTGAGACAATTCAAGAACGCATGATAACCTCGATTAATAATGCGGTTAGGAAAGTTTTCAGAAAAGCCCATTCACTTTAAAACCTGATTTCTATTTGAAATTATTAGAAATTCATCTAAACAATAAGAAAAACATGATTGAACTTATTGAAAGCATGGAAGAACTAATACATCAAAAGAAATCTAATTAAACAATCTAATATAGAAAAACATGATTGAACTTATTGAAAGTATGGAAGAACTAATACATCAAAAGAAATCTAATTGAACAATTAAATATGTCGTGGATAAAATCCTAGAAAGAATCATATTGAATATTCATATTGTATAAAAGAAACATAACCCCTAGCCCTAGTAAAGAGTTTAGGTTGCCATTAGAGAAAGGAAAATACAAGGTTTTTTCTGCCCAAAATTCGTTTTCATAGCCTCCCCTCCAAACCCTAATGTCTTAGTGTCCTAAGAAAATAAAACTTTTATTATTTTAATTTCCGTCCAAGTTTACAATAGTAAATTGTGAGTTAATTTCGGCCTTCAAAAATTGAGAATTTCGAAAAACTCAAAACTGAAAAGTTGTAGATATTTAAGTCATGGTTCTAACTCATCTAGCCTTGTGTCAATTGGATTTTTTTGGAGAGAGATATGCCCAAAATACTGATCAGTGCTCAAATCAGATTTTTCCTTTTCAAATTCTACCTCTTTTATTTCTTTCCTTATTTGAAGCTTCCAATCATGGTAGACAATTCAAGCACTCCAGCTGCACCTCCTTAGATGTTTAAGCATGGCCCTTTAACTCCACTTTAATTTTAGTTTGGCTTCCATTCTCTCACAAATTCCTGTAAACTCATCTTTCTTACATGATTTCCTGAAAGTAGAAAATTACATGATTTCCTGAAAGTAGAAAATTACACACAATGAATGGCATCTTATTCAAGAAATTATGTAAAGATAAATAATAGGAACTAATGCAAATCATGGATTAATTATACAAATTAAGCATAGTAATAAGGAGATAACGCTCATATAAATATATAACAAGTATACATTTTAAGGCGTTATCAATTCTCAAGCCTCATAAGAGACTCACTAGGATTTTCAGCCAACACCTTTTGAGTCCCATTTAATCTAGCTAACACCCTCTTTTTCCTCACAAAAAGGTTACCAAAAACCTTATAATTCCACTTCTTAGCCTTCCTAGTAAAATCTGGAATGGCCAGTTGTAAGGGGGCATCTTCAAGCCAAGCTTCTCTAATAATTCTATAGAAATCCAGATGAAAAAGCCACATAGTCTGGAAACAGAAAGGCCTCACCAATCTATTCGCACTGGGTTTCCATAATTCAATCAAAACAGCATGATGGTCAGAAAAAAGTTCTAGGGAGATGGATAACAATAGCCTCGGGGTACAAAATTCTCCAAATGGGATTAGCAAAACACCTGTCTAATCTTTCCAAGATCAGGTTCGAAAACTGCCTTTTATTGGTCCAAGTATATTTTGGACTGACAAAACCAAGATCAACAAAATTGCACGAATCCAAACATGCTTTGAACTCTAGGGCCCTGTTTAAGTTAATATGATTCCCCCCAAATTTGTTCTCCCCACTAAGCACTTCATTGAAATCACCAATCATCAACCAAGGAAGATTATACAATTGCCCTACCTTTTCTATGTTGGACCAAAGAATTCTTCGTTCAGCTAAATGAGGGCTTGCATATATTGCAATAAATAACCAAGAAAGGTTTGAGGCACATACCTTAAAGGTAGTATGAATCTCCTGTTCTGTTGTTGATAAGAGATTGACTTCTGCATCCTCCTTTTTCCACAGGATCCATAAGCTATCAACGAATCCAATAGTATCCATGGTAATAAAACCATCAAAGGGAAGCCCTTCAATGATCTTTTCAACTCTACTTCCCCTCACTTTAGTCTCTGTGATAACCATAATCAAAGGATGGTGATTCACAGCCATTTCAAACACCCTCCTATTAAAATCTAGATTCAAAGCAGCTCTACAATTCCACATGAGAATGTTCATCTTCACAAACTGACCCATGGGGACCTCAACTTAACTAGGATTCATTATTGCAGCTTCTACCATACTCCATCCTATCCTCCTTAACAATTCCTTCGAGTGCTTCCACTTCGTTTTCCATATCATCATGTACTTCAATATTCCCACCACATCTTCCCTACAACATACTAGCATATCCCACTTCTCAACTGGGGCAAGAATTTGAATAAGCTTCAGCATTAGGTGGTTCCCCATTAATGTTGTTGCCATTTCCCTCTTGTCCACTAATTTCCTTTCCTGTATCGCCCATCTAGATTCGTCGAAGTGAGGCACCACCGATGGCCTTCTCTGCTTGTTCAAATCTTCGGCCTCCTCCCATGATAGTAGTGGAATGTCCGTTATAAAGCTCCACCAAGGATTGGGCGTCTAACCCTAAGGCAGGTGATCCAGAGGTAATGTCCCCGTTCTACAACTCACCGGGGTGATAGGGAAGATGTTCTTCCATGCCTGACCCATCTCCACATCGCGCCCCCCCCCCCCCCCCCCCACACACACACACAACTACTTTGTCGGTGATGATCTGATTTGAAGAATGATCTCATCTGGCACCTCCACAAGCCTATTTCAGTGCCGGATCACCTAACCACACCTTGTTAAACTACTTTGGCTCAACCGGTATCCCTCCATTCTCACTGGATTGCGAACTTTTTATAGATGAAGCTCTCTAGGAAGTGGAGGGGTGTTGTCTCTTTAGAGACTTAGAACTCTTCACCCCAATAGATCTGCTGCCCCTTGTATTTGTGCCCAAAAAACCAGGCTGATATTTCCCATTAGTTCGCATCACTTCAGCTTTTTGTATTGGACTTGCCGCACTGAAACTACCTTTAGGATTACCCAAATCTCCATTCAGCGCTACCCCTAGGACAAAAACTTCACAACTGGCATGTGTTGGGTTAGAGTGAATAAACAACACCTTCTCATTAGTTGACTTTATTGAACCACCCTCATAATTTTTCTTCCTTTGGAAAAAAATACCCTTCGGACTAACGTCTCCCTTATGATCACTCCCTAAGGGAAATCTTGACCGTCCATTCCTAATTGAATTCTTTTTCCTTGTAACCAACATCCAAGGACCAAAGTTAGGATCTGATTTCTTATCTTCCTCACTTGCCTGGTTTGGGCTTTTCTCTGCTTCACTCTCACTTCTATCACTTCTTTCGCTTTTCTTAATCTTGTAGCAACAGTTCTCTTGTTTGTGCCCAAGCCGCCCACAGCAAAACCATAGGGAAGAAATACCTTCATATTTTACTTGTTGCACCAACCTACCTATCCTGATGGATTTAATTAAGGGCTTTTCCAGATCAATTTGTATACAGAGCCTTGCATAGCTTCCACGTGATCCTATGGCAGTGTAGGAATCAATGCGAAGAACCAGACCAATAGCACTACCTATTTCCTTCAAAACTTCCATATCATAAAACTTAATAGGCAATTTAGGGAACCTCAGCCAAACTACAATTGACATTAGATTATCTCCTGAGGCTCTAAAATAAGGTTCCCAAGGCTTAATAGCCAAAAAGTGCTCACCAATAAACCATGGGCCTCCACGGAGCACTTTATCATAATCATCTGAACAATAAAACTTAATCAAGAAATAGTCTTTCCCAAGATTAACAGTCCATCCTAGTTGCAAGTTTCCATAAGGCATTGAGCTTGAAAGTGAGATAGCTGAAACCAACAATTCTACCAAACACTTTCACTATCAAAGCCTTTGACCATGGGGCTCTGTTACAAGCCTTGGTTTCCTTAGACAACTTCACTTTTGCCATCCCTTCAATGAGGGGTTCAACTTCTATATCTGATTCCTCACCCTCATCCCAGACATTGTCCAGCTTGAAAGCTTGCTCATAAGCTCCAGGATTGTCTCCCACAAGACTGTTTTTATAGCTGACAAGGTTCCGTGGTGGGGTAAACTGCTTTACTCCACTACTCTCTTTAAACTTCTTAACACTGCGTCCTAGCTCATCTTCTTCCTCACTTAATCTTGGGGGTTCATTGTAGTATTCAGCTTCCATTCTCTCTTGTTTTCTCTCTCTGCTCTACAGTCAAATTTCAAAGCTTTGGATGCCAACTTTTTGACCGGGTCTATTTAGGATAATTTTATTTCATTTAATAATGATCATGTGATATCATTCTTATTTAAATAAGAGTCTAGTTAACGTGTGCATGCTAAGGAAGAATACGTGCAATTCATGCATGTGAAGAAAATATTAATAGTATTTAATTATGTGTTGTAATGTATATTTTTAAAGAAATTGCCTACCATTTATTAATTTGTATGCATAAATTCATTATAATTGTATCTGTTTTTATTGATATTTGTGCATAATTAGACTTTATTTTTATTTATTTTTTAATTTTTAATTGAGTACCAAATGCTTATTAACTTACAACCTTTGAAAACTTGATAACAAAATCCTATTTTTGATGGGATCTGGTGTTGGTATGATTGCATTATTGTTAAGAAAATGAGTAGATGTATGCACAAATTCATTGCAACTGCATATGTGCTTTTTTTTTTTCTTTTTTTTTTAATAATTTTAAAAAATATATTAAAAAAATTACTTATCAGAGTGTTAAATATAAAAACTAGTTGACTCATTTTATTGGACACTCGTTTATCTTCTCTATATATTAAGAGGGTTCAAAAATATAGTTATGGTTTTAAAAAATGTCAAAAATACTCATAATCTAATTAGATAATCCTTATTCTTAAAAAATAAAAAATAATTAAAATTGTATTTTATCAAAATTAAAAAAAAAACTACAAGATAATTTTTTTTTCTCTTAAAAATTAGCACACTCTCTATTTGAATATATTTCACGCACATTTGATACATATTTTCTTAAAACTAGTATATACTAAATCCATCATTCATGTATAACCTCCCTAACAATAGATAAATTCAAATTGAAAAATTACATTAAACTCAAAATAATAATAAAAAATTCTTATCGTATGAGCAAAGTGCGCGTGATGAGACTAATACTTATTATTTATTTAAAAACTAGTACACACTAAATCCATCATCTATGTGTAATCTCACTAACAATATATAAATTCAAATTAAAAAATTACATTAAACTCAAAATAATAATAAAAAAAGTCTTATCACATGTATAAAGTGCGTGTGATGAGACTAGTACTTATTATTTATTTAAGTTCAATGGACTCAATTGGCAAAATCTCATGTTGTATAATAAAAGACCTGAAATTCAAAAGATATCTCAAAATTACTTAAATAAAACCTTATTTTAAATTAAGATAATTCCTCCTTCCCAGCTTGATATTTCCTTAAAAAAATTGGCTTGTCAAACATGAGAAATAAATTGGGCAAAGGGAGTATTTGATAAAGAATAATTTACCCGCTTGATTGGTCAGAGCGGGGGAAACAGGCAGGCGCACGTTACTCACACTTACCAACTTTATGTCTCTGTCTATCCTCCCAAAGTCACGTCGCCTCCACGAATTAAAATCACACTTCCCCAGCTACATTTCAAAATTGGCGTTGAAATCTTTTACTATACATCTTCCTCTCAACTCTCAACTCATTCATTCTACAATCACAGTCACAATCACAATGGGTTCGCTTTGTTTTCTAGATGAACCCTTGCACTACCCTGTTGCTCGCAGAGACGAGTCCGTCGTCGACGACTACCACGGCGTTAAGATCGCCGACCCTTATCGATGGTAATCAAATTCATCGAAAATGGGTTTCTCACTTCACATTTTCCACGAAAATAAATATCTCTTAGGATTTCTAGATTTTGTTTTCTATGATTCTCTAATTATGAGCTTAACGATTAAAAAAAAAAAAATCATATCCGAAGTACTTTTTATTGTTCCTTTCTTCCAAAAATAGAAAAAATCGCTGTACTTTGTATTAAAAAAAAAAAAAAAACTGATGCATGAGTGAGTGGTTATGTTATGTTAGCACCAGTAGTGATGCTAAAGTGAGTGATTATTGATTGATATAACGATCCAAAAAAATCTCAGGCTAGAGGATCCTGACGCAGAGGAAGTGAAAGAGTTCGTGGAAGAGCAGGTGAAATTGACAGAGTCGGTGCTCGAGAAATGCGAGACGAGAGAGAAGCTTCGCGAGAAGATTACGGAGCTCTATGATCACCCGCGTTATGGCGCGCCTTTTAAGCGTGGAGACAAGTACTTTTACTTCCACAACACTGGCCTCCAAGCCCAAAGCGTCCTCTACGTACAGGTTTGTGAGCTAGAATTGGATTTTAGCCATTTGTTATTTCGTAAAGAAATATTCATAATTATTATGCGTCTCTGTTTCTTTATTCAGGACAGTTTGGATGGAGAGCCTGAGGTTTTGCTGGACCCAAATGCGCTTAGTGAAGATGGAACTGTCTCTTTGAGCTCGCTTTCGATTAGTGAGGATGCTAAATACTTGGCCTATGGGCTTAGTGCTAGCGGTAGCGATTGGGTGACAATTCATGTAATGCGGGTTGAGGATAAGAAAGTTGAGGCTGATACATTATCATGGGTGAGTTTCTTAATCTTAGTACATGTCTTACTATTCCAAATAGATAAAAACAAGTTTTTTTTTTTTTTTAATAAAAAAGGAATCAAGATTTGTTAGAATTATGGTTAAGCGATTAAATCTACAATCTCCTAACCAATTAAACTTTTGGGAGAGTTAGATATTTATTATAATATCAGAGCAAGTGTTTCTGAGTTTGAATCTTGTCTCTGCTTTATCTTCCGTTTAAAAAGCTTAAAATCCCACGTAAGGAGAGACTCAGCCCACATGTGAGAGGGAGTGTTAGAATTATGATTAAGTAATTAAATTCACCATTTATAATAATTTGAGCTTTTAGAAGAATCGGTAATATATCAAGATTAATTGAAGGGATTTTATATGTTGTAATTTCAGGTTAAGTTTTCGTCTATTAGTTGGACACATGATGGCAAAGGGTTTTTCTACTGTCGATATCCTGCTCCCAAGTAAGTGGTCATCCTCATCGTGTTCTTGCATTTTAAAAAAGGAGGAATTACTTGAATCTTTGTAAATTATGAACCATGGTAATGATATTGCGTTTGTTTAGACAGGAAAAATTGGATTTAGTGCATCGTATTTGAGATTTCGTAGATTATTATATTGAATTCATAACGATAGTATAATGCTGTAGAGATGGAGAAAATGTAGATGCTGGGACAGAGACCAATTCTAACCTTTATCAGGAGGTATACTATCATTTCTTGGGTTCGGATCAATCTGAAGATATTTTATGCTGGAGAGATCCTGAAAACCCTAAATACAGGTTCAGAGCCAGTGTTACACATGATGGGAAGGTAATTCATCTCTCATTTTTTCATGGCTTTTATGGTTATGTCGGACCAGTGTCAGCTTTAATTTCTTGTATTGATGTTAATCCAACTGCATGTTTCTTAACACTCCCTTAAAAAAATGTATCATTTCTATGTCTAGTGGCCAAATTTGTTATAAAGAGGTTTTCTTGAGATGATCTATTATATAATTGAATGCATACCCAAAAAATGAAAAACCTTAAAATTCCTTTTTGAGTTGTATATGAAGCATCATCATTGTACCATGTTGTTGAGTTTCTATACTTGAGCTGCCTCTTCAGTTATGCTTATAAATACAATCCATATGTAGTATTTATATGCATGCATTAACTAGAATGCCTGGTTAATTTGGCTTAGATAAGAAGTGCAAATGCTCTGTCCTCTTTCTTATGGATTTCCTTCTAACTGACTTCACTTTTATATTTTTGTACAGTATGTTCTCCTGTACATCAAAAAGGATTCTGGCCTTGTCAATAAATTTTATTATTGTGACTTTTCTGATCTTCCTAATGGGCTTGTGGGTTTGAAGGGAAAGAAAGCCTTGTTCCCATTTATTAAGCTTATTGATGAATTTGATGCTTTTTACGATGCCATTGCAAATGATGATACTTTGTTTACCTTTCGGACAAATAAAGATGCTCCAAAATATAAGTTAATCCGAGTAGATCTGACGGAACCAACTGTTTGGACTGATGTTCTCCAAGAAGCCGAAAAGGATGTACTTGAATCAGCTTGTGCTGTTAATGGTAACCAAATGATTGTGAGTTACCTGAGTGATGTTAAGTATGTTCTACAGACAAGGGACTTGAAATCAGGTTCCTTTCTACATCAAT
The DNA here is from genome assembly GCA_030445155.1 of Quercus variabilis. Taxonomy (NCBI): domain Eukaryota; kingdom Viridiplantae; phylum Streptophyta; class Magnoliopsida; order Fagales; family Fagaceae; genus Quercus; species Quercus variabilis. Next base: position 14,066,536 of record CP129446.1, read on the forward strand.
TACCCATTGACATTGGGACAGTCTATGGGATTTCTGCAAGGCGCACAGACAATGTGGTTTTTATTGGGTTTACTAGCTTTCTTAGCCCTGGAATTATTTATCAGTGTAATTTAGAAACTGAGGTTCCCAATATGAAGATATTTCGTGAAATTTTTGTTCCTGGGTTTGATCGCTCAGAGTTCCATGTTGATCAGGTGATACTCGCTGTCTTGTTGACACCCTAGTCACTCTAGTTTGCTTCTTCTTCTTCTACCTTCTTGCCAAGCTGCATTAGTGTGGATGATTAGGGGCAGCTGTTCTTCTCAGTCTCTCTTCCTTTGTTCATCTAGAGTGTGTGTTTGAGTCCCTAAATGTGTCCTCATCTTACTTGATTATTTTTTTCCATCTCCAGGTTTTTGTGCCTAGTAAGGATGGTACCAAGATACCAGTGTTCATTGTGGCCAGAAAGAATATTCTTTTGAATGGATCACACTCTTGTTTGTTATATGGATATGGTGGATTTAACATTAGCATTACACCATCATTCAGTGTTGGTCGTATTGTACTCATAAGGCATCTAGGTGCTGTTTTCTGCATAGCAAACATTCGTGGTGGTGGGGAATACGGAGAGGAATGGCATAAAGCAGGCTCACTTGCAAAGAAGCAGAATTGCTTTGATGACTTCATTTCTGTCGCTGAATATCTTATATCTTCTGGCTATACCCAACCCAGAAAGTTGTGTATTGAAGGTGGAAGCAATGGTGGGCTTCTTGTTGGGGCTTGCATAAATCAGGTATTGCTGTGTAGCTTGTAATAGAGGGTGCATTTTCTTAGTCTATAACTTGTAATAGTCGTTTGAGTGCTTTAGACTAAATTACAATTTTTTTTGGCAGAGACCTGATCTTTTTGGTTGTTCTTTGGCTCATGTTGGTGTTATGGACATGCTGCGATATCATAAGTTTACTATAGGTTAGTCTAAATCCATTGGATCCACTAGTTAATATTTTTGAATCATGTTTTGAACTAGAGTTTCTTTATAGGTCATTCATGGACTTCTGATTATGGTTGTTCAGACAAGGAGGAAGAATTTTACTGGCTAATCAAGTAAGTAAAGTTTCTTCAATCAAAAAAAAAAAAAAAGTAAAGTTTATCCTCTATCAAGGACCTGATAGGAAGCTCTTACCATACTTCCTGGCAATCTTTCAAATCTTTAATTTGTAATTTTCCATTGTACACTGCCAATTAGCTCTAGCTCAATTGGCACTTCCTCCCCTTAGAAAATATAGGTGGTGGTGGGTTCAAGACCCATTGGGTGCATGTGGAACTTGCCAATATAAACAAAATCTACCAAATGTTGTGTAAGAAACTGGAAAACCATTGTCTATTCTCAATCTTGTAATATTGGACAAAAGTTAAATTTATTCATGCCATTCTTTTTTGGCTTGAGAAGATTCATATACCAGAAAAAGCTATACAAGTATCAGATGCAAGAGGCTTGACCAGAAGGGGAGGGAACTGAGATGAGTCAGGCATAGTAGAAAGCCTCATTTTAACTGCCCATTGAGCTCGTTCATGCACTGCGCTGTTTACATTCCTACAATTCCTACTAAACACATAAGAAATGAAATTTGATTCTAAACTTTTGACATTCAGGCAATACTCCAGCTCAGAGTGGCTTCCCCTTCTATCTTCCCTCACTGATGCGTCTACATTGATGTTTGTGAAAAGGGCTGTAGATAGAGTAAATTTAGTGGGCTCATCATTGCTTAACTTGGGCTTTTCAGCCATTAGAACACCACAGTAGCTTGCATGGGCTTTAATTGTGATAATTGGGACTTCCGTAATGGTGTTGTAATGTTCTCCATGCATTAGCTGTTCTTGAGTTTCCAAGCTGTGTCCAAACTCCAATGCAAGCAGAGTGAATTGGTCATTTGGAATTTCTGGGTCGACTAGACCTTCTGGGTGGAGATAAGAATATTCACTAGTCTTATAATTGTGTTTGTTTGAATTGCTCCAATTATAAATCCCCACTGGTTCCCCATCCAAGCTAGTCTTATGACTAGGCACATCTCAGATAGGTGCAATTCATCCTCATCTTCCCTATGGCAAAGAGGACAGAATGACAATTTACAGGCGCATAACCTGCTTTACTGGTAAGTGTCCAGATACCAACATCCAAAGGAAAACTTTGACCTTTCCTGGGGTTGGATGCTCCAAATTTTGATCTAAAACCTACCATTTACCCTATCAAATAGCCTACTTTGGTCCACCCAATAAGCCCATTTGATGGAAAAGCATCCCTTATTTGTTGGGGATCCATACTAGGTTATCATTAATAGCTGATAAGGAGATAGAACTTGTAGGATGTGGACCATGTGGTTCACTAGTTAATCCAGTTCATTCACTGCCATTCAATTGCTATATGTGATTGCTATGCTTATTTTTATCTCATATGTTCTAGCAGTATCCATATTGATTCTTATTTCTTGATCCAATGATCCAACACATCAGTTGTTATTTGCCATGATCATTAACGTTCACAACAGCTTGAGTTGCATTAGATATCTGTTAATTAGGAAGTATTATTTACCCTTTGTTTTGGACTGCACCACTTTTGTGCTTTTATTAGATTCACTAAAACAAATATTTTACCTGGGTTTTCTACTAAGCAATTTTCTCTGGAAATATTGTGTTAGGATTCTTCACATTGATTGTAATTTTTTTTTACAGGTATTCTCCACTACATAATATCAGGAGACCTTGGGAACAGCATCTGGATCTGCCTTCCCAGTATCCATCCACAATGTTATTGACTGCTGATCATGATGATAGGGTTGTGCCATTGCACTCATTGAAGTTATTAGCGGTTGGTCTTCTTTATCTTTAGAAAAATTTAGAATTCATTAGCCTTTAAAAAAGAAAAAGAAAAAGGAAAACTTGAAGTATAATGTTAGAATGATTCTATGTTATCATGTTGCATATAAGTTCTAGTATTAACAAAGTAGCTGGTGGAACAAGATAAGTTATGCATTGTAATTTATTTATTGGTTATGTAACTACTTTTTAGATTTTCTTCAATGATGTTTTCATTGTCTTCATTGTTAGCCATAAGTGTATCGTAGTTCTTTTCTTTTTGGTTAAAGAGAGGCAATTATATTAAAAGTTAACCCGCTGGAAGTTGGGTATCAGTTACAAAAGGGCTGCTATTAGCAGTTACATGAGTGCTGTCATAGGCTAAGACCTCCATAACATATAAGGGAGGGGTTACAAAAGAAACAAAAAGCTCCATTTGAGCGCACCCAATTTTTGCAAGAGAATCAGCTGCTCTGTTGGCTTCCCTGAAGCAGTGAAGGAGATGGACCTGTTGGAAAGCTTGGAGAGTGTCCCTGCAATCATTGACCAAAGGTTGAGTTAGCCTATTAGAGCAGGATGGTGAGGATAGAAGCTTAATGGCTTCAGTGGAGTCCACATTAATTATAAGGTTGTGGATATTTAAAAAAAAATTTCCATGTGGATGCCATCATGCAGGGCCCAATGCTCTGCCATGAGAACAGAGGTAGTGCTGATGTGCCTATAGAATCCCCGAACCCACAGCCCTTCTGAGTCTCGAATGTGGGCTCCCCCACCAGCTTCATCATTAATAACAGATGCATCCGTATTTAATTTGAACCAGCCGATGGGCTCTTGGCATGGATGGAGTGGATGGAGATGTAAGGAAGTGATACTCTAGAGCTTTGGCAATACAGTCCTTCAACAGGTGGGGGTTAGACTGCGAAGATTGGAGGGCAACCTTATTCCTGTTAAGCCAGATGGACCAAACACCGAAGAGAAAGAGCAGATGCCATGGGATACGGTGGTGCCAAGAGGTTTGCTTGGAGGTGCAGTTGGCGTGTAGTCAACCTGAGATAGGCAAGCTGAAAGAGAAGATAAGTCCAGAGGGAGGGCCAAGCCGGTTCCAAAAGCTTACTGAGTGAGGGCATTCTCAAAGAAAGTGACTAATGGATTCTGAGTGACCATTGCAGACGGGGCATTGCATTCGTAGTTAGTGCTGCAACTACATGCATATGCAAGGGCATGGCTTGATTAGCAGGCATTGGAAGTTGATATCCTCTCCCCTCAAACCATTGGATTTGTTAATATGTTCTTACTCAGTCATTGCATATGTACATTGCAGCTGTATTATTTCATTTTCTTTTCTTTTTGTTTTTAAAATGGTTGTTTCTATTGTCAGACCATGCAATATGTTCTGTGCACAAGCTTGGAGAAAAGCCCCCAGACCAATCCTATTATTGGTCGCATTGAGTGTAAGGCAGGACATGGAGCTGGACGTCCTACACAGAAATTGGTAAGCTTTCAATTTCAATTTCTCCCCCCCCCCCCCCCCCCCCTCCTTAAAGTAGAGTAGTTCTACGTTTTTGTCTCATTGTTACTTTTGGCTATTGGCTCTTCTACTTACAGATTGATGGAGATGTTGACCGTTATGGTTTTATGGCTAAGATGTTGGATGCATCATGGATTGACTAGCTACAATTATGAAGATTTTTTAAGATTTTTATAGCTCAATTGATACCTTCTAACATTTCCAACAAAGATGTTCAGATTTCAAAGCCCCCCACCCTCATTGTAACTATAAAACAAAAAAAACAAACAAACATGAAGATTTGGTGGGAGGTTGGGAGGGGTTGTTTCTTCCTTTTTTTATTTTCTATTTTCTCTTTAACTGTTACTGCAGCAAAGAAAATTAAAGGAAATCTCATGTAATAATTTTTCTTGGGTTTTATTTTTATTTTTATATATTGATAGTTGGAGGTGGGGGATTTAAACTCTAGATGTCTCCATTTGAAACACTCCGGAAGTGTCAATTAAACTACAAAGCTTTTGGCAATCTTTCTCTAACTTTGTCTTTTTGTTCATGAGCTGAATTCATCATAGAATATTGAAATTTTGACTATTGAACTATCATCTTTTATTTATATAATTGATTATTTAAGCTCGCCCGTGAAATCTTTTAAATGTATTATTTGTATAATAATGGATTGAAATTGAAGTCTATTAAAATTTGTTAGATCTTTCATAAAATGGTATAAACAGAATTGTATTTTTTGTTCAGAAATTGTTGTAAAACAATGGCACCCTACCTCATCAACCAGCATAAGATGGTTTACATAGTTATCTTCACAAGCCTCATACCTATCGTCAGGCTAGTACTGACTCTGGTAGTGTTTGGGGTCCGCGGCTGCGTCCCACGTCTACGTTTTCCGCTTTTTTTTTTTTTTTTTTTTTTTTTTTTTTTTCCGGAAAGTGAACAGTAAAATCACATGATTTTACTGTTCACAGACAAAAAACACTGTTCATGCACTGTTTGGCACTGTTCACGCACTAAAAAAATATTAAAAATGGGTCCCACGATACTATTCACACATTTAAAAATTATTTTGCTACAGTATTTTCAGTTTTCAGTTTTCAGTTTTCAGTTTCAGCAACAATAAGCTCAATCCAAACACACCCTCTCTTTGACAAAATGTCATGTTTGATGAACTTGATATCCTACACAAAACCCATGCTTGGACATGGTCCACCAGATAAATTTGCATTTAGGTTTAAGTGGGTCTATAAGACAAAAAACTTTGTAGATGGATTGGTGGAACACTATAAGACTTGCCTCATTATTGAGGGTTTCACCTAGGAATATGGTATTAATTCCTATATGTAATTGGTCTCTCTTTTAGATATATATTAAAATTGGACCCCGTTAAATAGTAACACATGTTTAAAAGTATATATGTGTCACCATCTTAAGAACGCTAAACTCCAACCTGACCCTATTTAAAATGCCTCTTGAATGATGAATTTCTTAAATAAGACTTAGATTAATCCAGTCCACTTTAAAAACTAAAGACTAACCAAACATTAAGGTAACCCAACATTAAATATTTAAATTAATGAATGTCAGGCCCACAAAACAAATTAGCCCATATATATTTAGACCAACATATGCTTTTATTTATTTATTTATTCATGGAATAGACCAACATAAACTTGGTCTAGTTGGGAGAATCCAGAATCCTACCCTCCACCTATCATACTTGTCAAAATTCAAAAAAAAAAAAATCTATATTTCAGGTTCTAGCATAAAAAGTTAACTTATTTTATTATTCAGTTTATTTTTACTAATTTTTATATATTTGCACGACTTACTGCTATTTATGTGTCCAACTGTACTTGTTGGAACTATTAAAGCCAAATGTTTGATGATAACACGATGAAGATTGAAGAGGACAGTAATAGGCTACTAGCCCAAAAACATGGCGACATTATAGACACAAAATGGCAACACAAGAAGCAACTTTATTCGCTTATAGTCCACCCGCTTGAACAAATGGCCTAAGAAAAGGCCTCACAATGTTCACATACACTCGTTATGCCAACGCCATTTTCTATTCGCCAACCACTTTCGCTATCTCCCGAAATTCCCGCCGCCTCCAAAGTCTAGCTGTATTAAGTCACCCCTTCCTTCCACGCAAACAAAACCCAAACCCAAAGTACCAACATTACTTCAAATTCAAATCTCCTCGTTTTTTTTCTTCTTCCTCATTTTCCTCAATCCATTCTTCAATGGGATCGCTTTGTGCCTTAGACGAAACGTTACAGTATCCGGTAGCTCGTAGAGACGAGTCCGTCGTCGATGACTACCACGGCGTCAAAATCTCCGACCCTTATCGATGGTAATATTCATTCACGAAAACAATTTCCAGGGAAGATATTTTAGGACGAGAAATGCATTTTGATTGTTCGCATTTGCGAATAGAATCGTTAAATTTGGGAATAATCAAGGAATTTTGATTGGAAATGTTGATTTTTTTTTTTTTTTTAATGTTTAGGCTTGAAGATCCTGATGCAGAGGAAGTGAAAGAGTTTGTGCAAAAGCAAGTGAAATTGACAGAATCGGTGCTTGAGAAATGCGAGACGAGAGGGAAGCTTCGCGAGAAGATTACGAAGCTCTTTGATCATCCACGTTATGATGCGCCTTTTAGGCGAGGAGACAAGTACTTTTACTTCCACAACACTGGCCTCCAAGCCCAAAGCGTCCTCTATGTGCAGGTTCGTGAAGCCAGAATTGTATCTAGCAGAGCTATAAATATTATACTATACTATACTATATTCTCAAATACATTTCTGTTTTTGAAATAATAACAATTCAGGATAGTTTGGATGGAGAACCTGAGGTTTTGCTGGATCCAAATGCGCTTAGTGAAGATGGAACTATAGCTTTGAATACGTATTCGGTTAGTGAAGATGCTAAATACTTGGGTTATGCGCTTAGTGCTAGCGGTAGCGATTGGGTGACAATCAAAGTAATGCGTGTTGAGGATAAGAAAGTTGAAGCTGATACTATATCATGGGTGGGTATCTTAATCTTAGTACATGTTTTATTCATCCAAATTGGTAAAACAATTTACTTTTTGATAAAATCTGAGACAAGGCTAATAGAAGGGATTTTATATATTGTAATCTCAGGTTAAGTTTTCTTCCATTGTTTGGACTCATGATAGCAAAGGGTTTTTCTACAGCCGATATCCTGCTCCCAAGTAAGTCATCATCATGCTCTTACATTTTACGCGAAATGTCAAAATTGGAATCCTGACAGGGTGCCCCTTTGATGATTGTGGGTTTTAAAATTTGCATTTACCAATTTTTAGAAAGAAGAAGTTTGCCAAAAATCTGGACATAATTTTATGCGAAGTTAAATTGGATGTTGGAACTGCTAAAAACCATTGTGTATGTTTGGGCAGGAGAAATTGGATTTATTACATCATTTTTAAGATTTCATAGATTGTTTATATTGAATCTATAATAGTAGTAGTGTTATGATGTAGAGAGGGAGAAAATGTAGATGCTGGAACAGAGACCAATTCTAACCTTAATCATGAGCTATACTATCATTTCTTGGGAACGGATCAGTCGGAAGATATTTTATGTTGGAGAGATCCTGAAAACCCTAAATACACGTTTGGAGCCAGTGTTACAGATGATGGGAAGGTAACTTATCTCAGTTCTTGGCTTTTCTCGGTTGTGTCAGTGTAGGGCCTGCTTTATTGTATTGATATCATTGTTAGCACTCCAGTTGGACCTACACTCTTCAATTTATTATTTATTTTTATGAGTTTCTGTCTCCCTGTGGCAAAAGTAAGAGTTGGAGTTGTTCTATTTCTATGGGATTTTTTGTTTAGCCTTAGAAATGGAGCTTGCCTTTGAGCTTTTCCCCAGAAATCCCTGAATTCCACTCACCGGCTTCAGAAAAATTCCAGTTTAGATTAATGGGATTTTATACATGGGAAGAAGGATTTAATTTCAGACTTGCACGACAATTAAATTTTTTTACTAATGAAAGAGGATTTATTGTCTTGATTTGTGTTAGATTTAGCGCAAAGTTGTACAGTGAAAGGTAAATTATGGCAATCCAACATCTTGCATCAAACTGCCTTTGTTTACATTATAGAGAGATGTTGAAGTGATAATATAAGATCCTCTATTGAAGTTTAGTGAGATGACCTATAATTGAACTGAAACGAGATTAAAAAAAAAAAAAAAAAGGCTTTAAAATCCCTCGAGTTTTATGAAGCACCATCATTATTTGCATGCATGACCTAATTAATTTGGTTTAGATAAGAAATGCAAATGCCTTATTCCTCCCTGAACTGACTTCTCTGTTCTGTTATTTTGCAGTATGTTCTTCTGTACATCAGCGAGGGTTGTGACCCTGTGAACAAATTTTATTACTGCGACTTGTCTACCCTTCCTAATGGGCTTGTAGGTTTGAAGGGGAAAAATGACTTGCTCCCATTTATTAAGCTTGTTGATGACTTTGATGCACAATACCATGAAATTGCAAATGATGACACCTTGTTTACTTTCTTGACAAATAAAGATGCTCCAAAATATAAGTTAGTTCGAGTGGATCTGAAGGACCCAACCGTTTGGACTGATGTTATCCAAGAAGCAGAAAAGGATGTACTTGAATCAGCTTGTGCTGTTAATGGTAGCCAAATGATTGTGAGTTACCTGAGTGATGTTAAGTATGTTCTTCAGGTAAGGGACTTGAAATCAGGTTCCTTGCTACATCAATTACCCATTGACATTGGGTCAGTTAGTGGGATTTCTGCAAGGCGTAAAGATAGTGTGGTCTTTTTTGGTTTTACTAGCTTTCTTTCCCCTGTTATCATTTATCAGTGCAATTTAGAAACTGAGGTGCCCAGTTTGAAGATATTTCGTGAAACTGTTGTTCCTGGGTTTGATCGCTCGGAGTTCAATGTTGATCAGGTAATACTTTTTACCTTGTTGACACTCTAGTCACTGTAATTTGTCTCTTCTTCCTTCTTGCCTAGCTGCATTCATTTGGATGATTAGGGGCAACTTTTCGTTGTGCCTCTCTATACCTCCGGGGTGTGTGAGCCCTCAAATGTGTGTTTGTCTTGATTGGTTTTTTAATTTCCAGGTTTTTGTGCCTAGTAAGGATGGTACCAAGATACCAGTGTTCATTGTGGCCAGAAAGAATATTCTTTTGGATGGATCACACCCTTGTTTGTTATATGGATATGGTGGATTTAACATTAGTCTTACTCCATCATTCAGCGTTGGTCGCCTTGTACTCACAAGGCATCTAGGTGCTGTTTTTTGCATAGCAAACATCCGTGGCGGTGGGGAGTATGGAGAGGAATGGCATAAAGCAGGCTCACTTGCAAAGAAGCAGAATTGCTTTGATGACTTCATTTCTGTTGGCGAATACCTTGTATCTGCTGGTTATACCCAGCCCAGAAAGTTGTGTATTGAAGGTGGAAGCAATGGTGGGCTTCTTGTTGGGGCTTGTGTGAATCAGGTATTGATGTCTTAGATGTTGCATTTGCTTGATTGTATTCTTGGTTCTATTTCTCTTCATAGTTATTTTGAGTGCATGGATTAACTGAACTTTCCGTTCTTTGGCAGAGACCTGATCTTTTTGGTTGTGTGTTGGCTCATGTTGGTGTTATGGACATGCTACGATTCCACAAGTTTACCATAGGTTAGGCTAAATCCTTTGTGTCCACTAGGTAGCAATTTTTAATCATGTATTGATATAGACTTGCTTTCCAGGCCATGCGTGGACTTCTGATTTTGGTTGTTCAGAGAAGGAGGAAGAATTCCATTGGATAATCAAGTGAGTAAAGTTTTGCCTATGTTAAATTTGATGCGAAGATCTTACTTTACTTCATGGTAATGCTTCCCATATTTAATTCATAATTTTCATATGTTAGTTCACTGTTGATCTTATTTTCTTTCTTTAGGTATTCTCCACTGCATAATGTCAAGAGACCTTGGGAACAGCACCCGGATCAACCAACCCAATACCCACCCATAATGTTATTGACCGCTGATCATGATGATAGGGTTGTGCCTTTGCATTCATTGAAGTTATTGGCGGTTAGTCTCTTTATCATTAGCGCCCCCCCCCCCCCCCCTCCCCCTTCCTTTTTTTTTTTTTAATTAACTTCTAATTACTGTTAGAATGCTTCTACGTTATCATGTTACATATTATTATTGTTCTAGTATTAGTTGGAGTATAAGATATGTTACAATTTGTTATTTTATTTGTTTGCTGGCAATGTAATTACTTTTTAGATTTCCTTCAACAGTGTTATATTGTTGGTCATAAGTGCAACTGCATGCATATGAAAGGGCAATACTTGAATGCCACTGTCGTTTTGCCTATCCTCTCCTCAAACTGCCGGAATTTGTAACTATGTTATTAGTCATTGCATATGTGCACTGCACGGGTATTATTTTATGTTCCATTTCCTTGTTTGACAGTTTTTTTCTATGTATTGTCAGACCATGCAGTATGTTCTATGCACAAGCTTAGAGAAGAGCCCCCAGACCAATCCTATTATTGGTCGCATTGAGTGTAAGGCAGGACATGGAGCTGGACGTCCTACACAGAAATTGGTAATCTTTTTACTATATTTGTTCCCCTAAAGTGGTTCTTATGTTTTTGCCGGGTGGTTAATTATCAGAGTCATTTGCTCTTCTACTTACAGATTGATGAAGCTGCTGATCGATACGGTTTTATGGCTAAGATGTTGGATGCTTCATGGACTGACTAAATACTAGCGGTTAAAGGAGTTTAAATTAACTCTCTGGCTTTACTCCCAAAAAAAAAAAAAACTCTCTGGCTAGACACCCTTCCCTATGGAGGTTCTTAATTCATAGGATTTCAATATGGAAGATTTGATGGTAGTTTGAATCATAGAATTCACATCTATAGTTTATTTCTCTCTCTCTCTCTCTCTCTCTCTTCCTTTTTCTTTCTCTGGGGGGTGGGGGTGGTGGGGGGTCTTTTTTATTTTATTGTGGGGGGTTCGGGTGGCTCCTTTTTCTAATTTCTTCTCTCCTTCGTAACAATCACATTCACAATAAAGAAAATTAAGGGCATCATATGTAAGTTTTTTTTTTTTTTTTTTTTTAAATTTTATATTATGGTTGTTAACAATTGTCGGTAACTTTTCTTTTGGCATTATACTGACTTGGAACTTGGACTGGACGTGCTTCTCGCATATGAATCTCTAGTCATCTAAGGAAAAAAAAATTTGTGCTTTACAATATTATGAGTAAAGAACCACAAATATGACTTGATGACTCTCAAAGACGAGGACACAAGCGCCTTAGACCTTGCAAAATTGGATTCAAATCTGTCCACCCCGTGGAATTCGAAGTAAAAAATGGGTATGAAAGGGAAAATTTTAACTCGTTGGATGGAAGGAGGAAATTTAAACTTGGGGAAAATGAGTCAACTCAACATTTGACTTTTCAAAAGTGGATTGGATTCTGGTTTGATTGTTGGCCTGGCAGGTTAAAGCATAATTTTGCTATAAATACTTCATTGAGTGATCACATCCGATATGCCCAATCCAATTGTTTGACCTGAAGGATTGCGAGTGATTCTCGGTTGGTCAAAATCAACATATATGTTCTATAATTTTTGGATTTTCGAGTAAATTTGAATAAACTTTAATCCAACCAATCTGACGTGACTGGCTTTAACATATATTTTGCTTTATGTGGCTAGATTTGATTAGTTGTATATAATTTATGCTCTATTTGTTTCAAAGTAAAATATTTTTAAGAAAATATTTTCACATTTTATAGCGTCAGTTTTGCAAAAAAAAAAAAAAAAAAAAAAAAATTTGATCAGAAGTAAAATATTTTCAACCAACTAAAATAACCAAGACAAATTTGTGTAAAATATTTTACACTTGAAATATTTGTAAAACATTTTACATTTTGTGCTCTCTCAGCCCGACACTCTATTTATCTCTCACACTCTATCAGTATTTTTTCCAAAACTCAGTCCACCATGATCCTTCTCTCCCACCTATCATCGGCTTCACCTTAGGCTCCACCCATCACCAGCTCCTCCCTTTGCCGGTGCTATCCATAACCAGCTTCACTTGAGGGTTTTTTTTTTCCTCCCTGTAATCCTCCATTGTTGTTGTCAGCTCCACCATTTCTTGGCCACCTCCATTGTCATCAACTCATTCATATTTTTTTTTTTTTTTTTTTTTCCTTTACTGCCAAGTGGGTTACCAATTTGGGTTTTTTCTTTGTTTGAGTCTAGCGTGGCTACTTTTGTGAGCTACCGTGGATGGTTGGAATAAATTGTAGGTCATAGTGGTGGTTCATGGTGGCGGAGGGTAGGTAGCTAAAATGATTTGTGGGTTGCTTTGGTGGCTATGTTGTGGTGGTGGTTGGCTATGAGAAATATGCCAACAACAATTTTTGTGATAACTCTGTTGAGAATTTTGCACTTTCTTATCTTTTGCAATCATCAACGATTCTATACTTGCATTTAAAAAAATTTTAAAACACTCAGATTCTTTATTACAATTTTAGGAATTCTACATTGTTGCTAAGGAAGAAAAAAAAGGGCATTTTTAACAACAAAAAGAAGTCTCAAAGCCTCTCTTCAGATTTCTCTCTTTGTTGGTGCGGGTATGAGTTTTTGTTAAGTGATTGGAGTGTTTACATTTCAATTTGCTTAAAGATTTTAGGAATTTTTAGCATATTTGTTCTGTTTTGTTTTTCCTATGGTAGAACTTGATTTTCAGGAATCAACGTAGTCCTTTTTTGTATCCTTGTAAACCAAAACTGTTTTTTCCTCAATCAAAATGGGTTTAAGATGGTCTTTTTTGTAGTCCTTGTAGACTTTGATGCTCCCTCATGCACCGATATGTATTTTTTGGAAGTTAATATTTTTTTTTTTAATTTTTTTAATAATTTTTCTATCCATTTTTATACAACATTTTCATGTACATAGTCAAACACTATAAAATAAAAAAAATTTCCTGCAAATATTTTATATGTAAAATATTTTACTTTTTATAAATATTTTATGCCACAAAGTGTTAATCACACATGGTTAAATACTATTAATGATCATTTGATAACTCTCTCTCTCTCTCTCTCTCTCATTGTAAGAATAGCAACAAGATCTCGTTCCTCAATCTTTGCTTTAAGAGAAGCCTCTATCTAGCAACAAGATTTCAATCCTCTAAGAGAAGCCACTTTAAGAGAAGCCCCTAACAATAGAAACAAGATTTCAATCCTCGATCTCTCTAATAGCAAGGGGGATGGAGTTGTTTGTTTTTTAAGAGGGATGTAGTCAATGATGGCCATATTGGCAAGAAGAGATAAGATTAGCAGTATGTTCTAATTAGCTCAATTGGTAAAATCTCTAGTCACCGAGTAACAAATTTGAGATTTAATCTCCACCTACACTGCAAACTTAATCGGTGTTTTAATCTGATAATAAAGAGCAATTATCAGAAGTAGACACTATAAATTGAAACTATCTCTGAAAAAAACTTTAAAATACAATTTTTATTTGAATAAATTTTTTTACAATTAAATAGCTAAATTTATCTCCCAATAAAGGAGACAAAATATTCTTTGAAAGAAAATAGTTGCCGTGGACAAAGCAGTATTAGAAGAAACCAGTGGCAGTTGAGATATAATAGAAAATACGAGAGCATGAGGTGCAAAATAAAGTCAAGGCACTTCTCCTTAAGCGGGAACGGAAAGTGTGTAGAACACGGTCACGGGACAGTAAAGGGCAACGGAAAGCAAGTATAACAGTCACAGGACAATAATCCGTTCATGCCTTGCTTCACATGCAAAAGATTTGTGTGGAATCTCCTAGTGCAATTACTTGAGATAACTACTCATTATATACTGAAACACAAACCATTCCCATCTGGGGCTAGCGCTAATCGGAAGTACCTGGAATTTGGGAAAAATGCAAGTTCGCCAAAAACATGGAGTCATCTCTCTTTTGGTCAGTTACAAAAAGCCATGCCTCACTGGATTGATTCAGAGACCCACAATAAAGCATAGTTCCTGCAACAGCAGTACAGCACAATCAAAATGTTAAAACCACATAATGAAGGGTATCCAGAAACTTAATAGTGGAATACCAAATAACCTCATTCTGTCAGAAAACAGTCCATTTTAACATCTGTAACATCAAGTTGTAGAATCTCTGCTCTGCAACCTAGGATTGATCCAATACTGCACAAAAAGGGGGGGAAGGGGGTGGTCAGACCTTTCCAAAGATATCAATATGATAGTTCATTGCCAATGTTTTTACACACATTTTCTTCTATAATTGCAATAGAAAAAGTTCTGGACGGCATCTGATATTCTCTTTTATTCAGAAAATAAGAAGAAACTAATGAGCTCTAACTCAAATGACACTACAGCAATTGGAGGATGAGGACCCAAATTATTGGATTTACTTGAGTGTGACTAGTGAGGACGATTTGGAGCATATGATAAGAAGTACGAGATTGGGACAATTATAGGACCTTTGTGAAAGTGAAACTACTTCATAATGCAATAAAGCGATTTTCAGGTTCTGTGTATGTTCAAATTGAGTAAGCTGTAGGCACTAGGTAGTAGCCGTAGGCTGGTTAATGATTTCGATTGGCTCGTTTTATTATTTTGTGTTCATTTTCTATGCATTGAGATTTTTGGAGGGTTAGCAATTTTGGATGCTTCGGCTGGTTGGCAGTTTCTGTGAGGTAACTTTTATTACAAAGCCCAAAAATCTCAAAAAGGAAACAATAATAAATATATAAAAAAGGACCCCTTGTTCACAATTGAAATAGAAGGGTGGCCCAAGACACTCAAAATTATTGTTTCCTTTTTGTTTTAAAAATGGGCCCAATACCAACCCAACAAGTCCAATCATCTGTCAAAATGTTTTCTTTAATAGGCAGCACAATCCAAGATCTGATCGTCCACGTATAAGTGGCGTGCATGTGGGCAACCTCACCCAAACCTTCTGTCAGCAATGACACAAGCAGAGGCCCTTCACCCAAGATTTCGGTTTGGGTGATGGCTTTATAGACAACCTAAACTGATCCTACACGTGAACACCCCTAAATTCCTTAACAATAAAACAAAGAAAATGAACCAAAAAGGAAAGGGCATAGAGCAAGTATAGGAACTGATGAGATGGTCAATACAGATAATTTTCCAATCCAATAAATTCTCTTACCTAGGATGTGTACGGCCAAGATCACCATGGACAAACTCCTTAATATATGTTCCAGCCTGAATCAAAAGACCATCATTAGCGTTTTCCACTTGCCATATATGAGCATACAGTATTAGTATTCATGTAATTCATAGTCATCAAAAATATATATAAATATATATATATATATATATATCATAGTCGTCAGGCTCTTCATGATACTCAATACTGATCTGAGCTAAGTCCTTTGTGTATGCTATAATAAAGCAGAAAGAGTACAGAAGTGGATTATAGGCCGCCCCAAACCCATTAGTATCTGACTCCTGAAATTATCCAGAATTACTTTCCACAACATTATTTTTTTCATGAAAATGTCTAATAATATTTCACTTAAAATCACAAAATGCAGAGATTGTGCCTTGGAGTTATATTAACTAGGATACAAATTAGTTGTTGGAGTAGCTATATCTCCAAGCCTCCACAATTAAATCTTGATAGAATTCAATAGAAATCAATCATAATCACTATTTCACAGTAAAAACAATAAAAGTAGCTTGATATTGTGAGACTCAAAGTTGGGGTGGAGAGGCGCACATTTAGCTGATTTTCCTACGCATCAGAAGAATTGGAGAGGCATTCCCTCAACACCCACCCCCCCCCCCCCCCCAAAAATAAATAAATAAATAAATAAGAGAAAGAAAGAAAGATCATGAACTAGTTTGGGAGAGCACAAGCCTTTTAAAAGGCTGTAGCTTTAATCTTTCTTTTTAGGATAGGTAAAAAGCCGTAGCATTCTTGAGAAATAACCCTTTGACTGCTTCTCAAAAGCCACCTAAAAAGCTTAACCCACTTTACAAATAACACAAAACAAAAACACCCTTGAAGCCCTAGCATTTCTGTTTAATTAATAATTCTAACAACAAAATCGTATCATTATCCAACGCATTTCAGAAGGCCTTGCTATAACCATTAACCAGAGATTCAGATTTAAGGTAAACATGGCTCTGATTAAACCTATCCTTCTCATCCATTTGGATAAATTCATAAATATAATGATAATAAATAACTGTATCCATATCAAAAGAAATTGTATTACATTACCTGAGTGCATAGATGCAAAAGAAAATATTGAGAACTTCCACCAATCCTCTCAATTTTCATCCTAAAATTTGAAAAGATATTTTAAAAATTAGATATTCTGAACATATACATAATGGTAGAGCTTAAAGAAGGCTATCTGACATAATGGTAAGGCTCCAACCAATGTATAATTTTTTCACGTTGTAATGGACTACGACGGTGAAGCACCCTTATAGGGGTCCCCTGCAAAATTTGCTGTACAGAACAGAAACAGATTGTGAGTAACTTCTATAACAAAAATAAACTTTGCACAGGCAGGCCTTATCCTTTTTTTTTTATAAGTAAAATCAAAATAGAGCATATAAGAAACTGACAAGAAACAAAGATATGCCACTGGATAGAAGTATCAAAAGGTAGATAAGAATATTCTCTCTCATTCAGCAAGGATAGATAAAGTGCGTTAGTTTTTATGAACATATAGAGAAAGAGGGTGTAGAAAGGAGAGAGAGGACAAAAGAATTGCATGGTTTAGCCTAATGGCCTACATCCACTGAGTAAGCCTGGAGGGGACACCAGGGCATTGCATTTATTGTGATTTTATTTTGATTTCAGTCTTTATTTCTGATTATAGCATTTTCAGTTATTTCCCTTTTTGTATGAGTTGACTCTAACTTGAAATTGCGGCATTAATGATGATTGTAATTTAATTGGGAGCCTATTTGAGGATGGCTCCCCAGACATTTTGGGATGGAGAATTTTAAAAAATAAAGAATATTTCAGATTGTATGTTTCTATATTTGGTGGTGAAGCCAAACACCATACCCT
Source organism: Quercus variabilis (assembly GCA_030445155.1). Classification (NCBI taxonomy): domain Eukaryota; kingdom Viridiplantae; phylum Streptophyta; class Magnoliopsida; order Fagales; family Fagaceae; genus Quercus; species Quercus variabilis. Next base: position 14,083,988 of record CP129446.1, read on the forward strand.
ATGGTGGTGAAGCCTACAGTTGGCCATTTATCTATACATTCTACACCATACTTTACTCCATAGCATTACCTAGGGCCTGTTCGGTAGAGCGGTTTTGAACCACACTTTTTCAATTTAAAACATTCTTAAATTTCACTTTTTATAGGTACAGTTTTTTCAGACAACCCCATTTCCAACAAACGAAAAAATAAGCTATACCAATGGGCACTTTGTTAGTTGACCAAACAGCAATGAAGTGTATCAATGTGTTGGGAGTGTGGAATTAATGAACAACACATGTAATTTCCTTGAGTCCAACAACTTGAGAACTTCTATGGTTCTACCAAACACTGGTTGGATTCTATTAATGTAAAGAAAGCATCATAAGAGACATCACATTCAAAGCTTTAGCAAGTTGCAAAAATTATTATAATAAATAAATATTAATAAAATATGAAGCTTACAAACAACTCACCATGTCCTTGAGTGAGGATATAGAGTCCACGTCTACATCCTCAAGTGGGCGCGAAATCCACACAAGCGCAGCATACTGCTTCTACACGAGATATATGAGTAACAATAAGAATCATGTCTAACTTTAAGTAATGTCACATCACTTGATATTTTTTTATTGGATGCGAATTTTGACAAATCGACAGTTGAATTACATTTTCTTCTCATGTACACAATGCTTGCAAAATTTTAAGATGATCAACGATCAACAACTATGTCATTTATCAAATGTTTAAATTTCAATTTTTTGTATTTAAAATTATGCATAAAAGATAAGCTTATGGCTTAAATAGAAAATAACATCCGATTGGTATAAAATTTGGCATGTGTTAAGAACATAGAAAACAAGTAATCTAATGGTGGGATTTTCAAAATATTAATCTAATAAAAAGTTATTAAATGGTGTAATATTACTTAAAGTTATACAAAGTGTAATACTTTTTTTTTTTTAATATAAGTAAAAAAGAGTATACCAAGTGTAATACATACACACATATATATAAACAAAGAACTAATTAAATAAACATATATATAAACAAAGAACTAATTAAACAAACGTAAACCTGCTTCTCTGCTTCTCCCTCACGCATCATGGTCCACCCCTCAATGCCTACAACTTTCAAATGTTTTACACCAACCTGCATCTCAAAATGTTTTATGCACCATTGATCGTAATCATGTTTTTTTAATATCAGGAAGAAGTGTAAATAAAATTGGCATTGAACTCACCAATTTATTTTCCAAATTGTTTATGTTTGTTTCTATTTCTCTTACAAATGCCTCAGATGGTATTCGGCGTGCATTTTGTACCTCAACCAGGAAAGGCCTACCTGAACCCAACATTCGAACCTGAAAAAATAAGTTCCATAATTCAGGATTTCATCATTTGGGTCAAAATTGCAGCAAGGAAAGCAGATCTGTAGTTGCAGCAAGGAAAGCAGATCTTTAGTACATCAATATCCTCTCTTCCAGCGGCATGAAACTTATAATTGTCACCTTGACACAGAGGTTGGATGTTGCTACCTATTATCTCCTAGAGAGTAAGCACATTACACTGTCAGTTTTTTATCCATTGCTTCATAGAAACAGCCTCAATCAGAATAATAATCACCATGATCAGAAAAGTAGATAGTACCTCAACAGATGCTTCTCCCATTCTTTCATCATCAATGATCCATCGTGTTTGACTCACATTTCTTGAGTACTACAATACAAAGAGTAACTGAGTGAGACTGATAGCATGGATTGCAAGTTGCACAGTATACACTTTTCAAGTTCAAATTAAACCATCAATGTTGCTTTGCCACTAAAACTAGTGATTCAAGTGTCCAGTAGCATTGTAATACATAGATGTTCCAATATATTTTATTGAGGAAAGACTACTTCGTGTGCAAAGAACATGAAGGAGCCTAAAGAAACATAGATGCTCCAATAATGTAAAATAGACATCACGATGTATGTTTCCATATTTAATAGAAAAACACTCTTGCAGGTACTCTTTTTGATGTCTAATAATAAATCAGAACAGATGATTCAAGATCATATCCACACATGAGGGCTTGCTAGCTCTAGAGAATTTGATATTCTGAATGGGAATCAAATATATATAGATTCACATATTGTAATATGTAGATTCCCCAATAATGTAAAATATGTATCAAGATGTATTTGCCAGATTTAACAGAACAAAATTCTTGCAAAACTTTGTTTGATGTCTAATAATAGATCATATTGGATTATTCAAGAACATATCCACACACAAGACATCCTAGCTCTACAAATTCAAATACTCTAAATGGAAATCAAATCTATTAGTGCATGTGTGAGTTTTTTTCTTAACGCGGGGGGGTGGGGTTGCTGTATTTGTTTTCTTGCCAAGGTGTCTGCCTCCAATTAAGAAGCATGACTGCATGATCTAATGAAGGGTGTTCACCTCATTTTTTAAAGTTTTATTTAATGTCTCTAAAGGGACCGCCTCATTTTTTAAGTATACATGTCATATACACTCTTTCCGCATTTATTTTGCTTTTGTTTTGACCTAGACTGAAGAGTTGGATGAAAGAACACATATGCCACATGAAACCAGTAACTTCACTAACGTCTAGTACATCAACTTTCTCTGCTCTCCCATATGCTCTTACAAGAAGCAGCAATGAAGCAAACTGTTTCCTTGTTAAAACTAAAATATTTGAAATCAAACAAAATAAAGAAAGATTGATTGTAATACAATTCGTTTGGAAACAGCTTATTTAGCTTTTTTTTGTTGAAAACTTTATGCTAAAAGTGTACTTTGAAAAAGTGAGAAAAATTAAGAAAAAGTGAGGTTTTAAAAAGCTGAACATAAAAACTAAAAAGAAAAAGGCTAGTTTATAATCTATATCCAAACATACACCAAGTATTTACATGTAGCCAAGAGATTGAAATTGATAAACTAGACACCAAATACACTAAATTCTTAAACATTTAAGGGCTAATATAATCCAAAAAGGAAATAAAGTTCTTTATTGACAATGGTTTACCTTCAAATATCTCCCACCAAAGTAGATGGGTGTCCTCTGGCAAAGAAGCACCAAGTGACAAGCGTCATTGACCTAGAAAGGTTAAAAAGGCAAAAAATATCAGGACTGTATTAAATCTAACAACCAAACCAAAATCAGTCTAATATTTTATCAGACATGAATCATGAAGTGCAGTGACTTAGGATCCAGTTGATGCTTGATATTAAAAAAGCGACACTTTTATATCAACTTTTAGAAAAAGTATGACTAAGATTACCCAGCACATCTCTGTTTCGTAGAGTGAAAAAAAAAATGCTTCTCTTGTCACCATTAATTCCAAATCACCTTTCTCCCATCAGCCAGAGTCAGTAAAGAATTAATTTAGGCCCCAAAGGGAGAGTGAAGGGAAAGATTTAAACCAGTCACCTCCGCTTCATGAAGCGTGATCCCCCTACTGATTGTGCTACCCCTTGGACTAAGAAAGGGAATTTCCTATTTCAAGTCATGGATGCAAGAGAGGTCGGCAACTGAGTTGCAAACTTGACATTGCTGAAAGTGTTCTGATCATTTACATATTGGAGTTGCTCTAAACCATACCAAACCCCATCCTAATAGAAGCTCTAGGCCAAAGGAGCAAAAGAATCACCTTCTCTAGCGGGAATTTGAAGCACTCAGAAGATTCATTATCTTGCAAACCATCAAAAGACCTTTCAACAGTTGCGTCAGCTAAATCAGAGCATTCAATGTCCCCAGCTACTGAATCATCAAGAGAGTCAACACTGTTTCCTGTGCCCGTATCAATCAGCAAAGTCAATTTCAGAATCCAACTTGAATAAATGTAAATAAATTTATAATAAAAAGGAACACAATTGTATGTTAATAAAAGTTTCTGATATTGTACAATTAGTCATAGTATGGAACTTAATCTGAAATAAATTAGCAAGAGGATTACAGCATCTTATGGATAAAGAATATCTTAACCATTTTTTTATTTTTTATTTTTTATGAATTAAGTAAATATAATATTGATCAAAAAGACTTTATGTTCACGAAAATCCTAACCATTTTTTTACTGGTAAATAAAAAGAGAGAGTTACAGCGAGAATAGTTTCCCTGGTACACAGGGAGTGGACAAAGGGAATACTAACTATATATATATAATTCAATCAGATAGCTTCAAGTCTTCAACAACAAAAACACAATGGCAAAAAAATTAATTTTCCATAAATATTACAACAATTACAAAACAACTTGGAACCCCACTGCCCTCATATCATTTACCAGGCTTTTAGCTGTACGAGTTGGGAATAAGGATAGAGATAATTGAACTCATCTGAGCAGATTGCTCTGTCTGATACCGTGTACATTTAAAATGGGATACTCAGTCCATACAACAATCGGGCTTTGAATATTAGCTCCGCAATTTCAATGTCCAGATTAGTAATTACTTATTAAGCAGACAGAAAAACAACAAAGAGCCCCTAGAATTTGCTCCTTTTAGTCATTAAATGGATGCCTCTCCTACCAACAACACCATATATGCTTTATGTAGACCTATCTCCTCAAGAAACATATTGAATTATTTGTAAGGGGATGATATCAACCAAAATTTGTAACCTTTTTTTTTTTTTTTAATTCAATAGTAGGGGATGGGGGGATTTAAAATCTGGATGTCTCCACTAGAAACACCAATAGGTGCAGTTGAGCTATAAGGCTCTAGGCACAAAAAAAATTGTAACCATTAGGCACTTGGTCCCCACCATCGCACCCTAAGGTCCAGTAACTGCAAATATCTCAATTTAAAAAGGAAATAGAAAGTGTTGTTCCTTTTGTCCAGTGAGATAGTGGGTTCAAGAGTCAAAACCCAATGGGAGTGTGTGTAATTACTGATTATCAATCCAGGAAAAAAAAAAGGAAATAGAAAGCACAAAGCTCTCCAAATTACAGTTACACAAAATCTGTACAATCAGATAATCTCCCAAATGATCAACCTAAAAAATTTAATTCTGAAAGAACTTGTATAATCATATACCTTAACAAAGCAATTTTGTCTCAATAAATTCTCTTCAGGGATAGTTAGAAACACATCATGATCTTCAAGCTTAGATTCCAAATAAAATAATAACACAAATTAGAACTGCATGGGCATGCATCAGGTACAGATTATGGCTTTTCAACTTGAAAACAGAGCAACTAACACAGAATTATAAGTTTTCATTTATCGCATTCATAATGAAACAACAAGACTAAATGGGGTTGATATAAATATTCACATGCCTGTTTTCATTCTCTTGCAACCCTGTTTGCTCACTGCTACACTCTGAACCACTTTCGAAGCTTTGTGAGAAAATGTCAAACGGATGCGGAAATTGCTTATACCTGATTTACAATCCTGTGAAACTTTTAATTTCATATAAAATAATTGGATAAATAAAATTTAAATACATGCTTGACTCTGTTCAATCATAGGAAAGTTCAGTATAAGAAGCAAATCTATACTCACCAACAATGTTTCAAGGTGTTTTGCTAAAGAGAATTTTAAGGCATCCTTTGCAGATATACTTTGAGAAAATGGCCCTCCTTGGAACCAAGGTTCAGTCCCATACTTTCTTTTCATGTACAACCTAAAAAATTTGGAAACTGAAATCATTGTCACCAAATCATATATAGTTATATTAATAGGTAAAAAGAAAGAAAGAAAATAAACCAAAACAGAGAATCACTAGGTGCACAAATCATAGTAATAAGATCCCCCATTAAAATCAGAATATTTTCAGGCCTAAAGAATTTTCGAAATTTTCTGACAAGCATAATAAGCAAATAGGGCTTCTTCCTTCCCTTTTCTTTCTTTTATTTTTTTGAAAGAAAAATTATTAACCAAAGGCCAGGCACCCCTGGCTTCTGAATTTGAACAGGAGAAGTACCATTACTGGCACATGCTCAGAGATTCTACAACATCAGTAAGTTAACAATTCTTACCTAACTGAGTGTTCATTTTCAAGGATAATTGGAGGTACCGACACTTCAAGAGAAAAGCTATCAATCTGATATCCCTCTTGCTTAACCAGCTCAGAAATTGCAACAGCCATATCATTAGCACTTTCTTTTTTCACCGGAATTTCTTTGTTGTCGCAATAGGTGAACTGCAAAATACCCAAACAAAGGGTGCAGAGTACTTCCTCAAATTCAGATTCCTTAGAATCGGAACTGATGTCCTCATCATGTCTTTGTTCTCCAATAACTGAATTCAATATTGATGGTGAGATCGCAGAAATTGAATAAATATTTCCTCGGATCCCAAATAGCCGAAGGATACATCGGGTGCATACCTACAAACAAAAAAGAAAATCATAAAAAACCAAGACTCATAATTTAAAAAAAAAAAAAAAAAATCTATCAATAGCACATAATCTATGTCTATGCAGAGCAATTAACAAATATCTATTGCTTCTCAAAAAAAAAAAAAAAAAAACAAAAACAAAAACAAAAACAAATATCTATCGATGGTAAACCTACTTTTGAATAACATAATGTAGACTTCATAAACCGAGACCTTTCTTTCAGGAATATACTAAAATCCGCTCTCAATGTGAAAATCAGACACGAACACCAACTGTAACCAATTTCACATTAATTAAGTTTCTATTGAAGCAATTATTATCTAGATAATTAACATTTATTACCGCTGCGGGTTCACAATCATATATGCAATCCCTGTAACTCACTAAATTATCCAGTTAAGGTTCAATATACTTCATAAATACATTTTTTGCACTCTTCAAAGTAATACAACCAAACTTATATAATATAGCTTCAAAGCAGGAATAACATTATAATGTGTAAATGACATGAGGCCCTGAAATACAACATGAAATGAAAAGAGAATAATGTATCACTGTAAAAAAAAGGTAAAAAGATAGTGAGATTTGATGATAAGCAACATGAAATTGAAAGAAAGATGAAATTTTAAAAACAATAAGCGACATTTTCAATATTCCTTTGCCAAATTACTACACGAATTCGATATTTGGAACAACAACTAAATTTCGACAAAGATTGTGCAAATATAGAAACCCTAGATTAGACGAAAGAACACGAACCCCGACGGACAACAAGTCCTTCACGGCGTGAGAAGGCAATCCTTGAACGACGTCGTGTAGAGCCCCCACATCGTCGTCGTCGTTGCATTCCTCGACGGCGGAGATAACATGCGCCGCCTCGGAATCGATGCTAACGTGCGCAGCATCGGTATCGTTCGTGTTCGCGTTCGCCATTTTACAACGGCTCTCTCGGAGGGCAATGGCGGCACTGTCTCTCTCGGGGAGTTTCGACTTTTGAGTTTTTTTTTTTTTTTTTTTTTTTAGTTCAAAGGGGAGTGAGTGAGTATAGGGAAAGTGTTGGGTATTTATATGGGACACGAGTCGCTTTTAACATTAGGTGCCAGTCCTCGTCATCTTGGTCGTTGGATTCGTTTACCTTGTTCTTTACCATTAAAACTCTTCCTCGGGCCCCGCTTTTTCTTTTCTTTTTTTTCCTTTTCCAAAACATATAAAAATTTAAATAAAAAAATAATTTAACCCCCCCTAATATTTGGAATTTGATTTGCAAGTGGTTTTCCTTCAACCGCTTTTTCATCCTCCACTTAAAGTCCAACATACTGTTAAAGTCAGAAATCAAGTTAAGTTAAGATTTCGATTAACTCGTTAACGCTAAATTGTCACTCTTATTATCAACCATAATTTTTGGTGCAGTGGGTAAATATTTAGTATTGACAATTGGTATTGGACTAAACTAACATAATTTTAGATACTTTTAGTTAATTAAAGTAGTTTTTATGAACTTTTTTAACTTTCTCAAGACAAATTTTACTTCCAAACAAATTTGTTACATTAAAATGTTAATATACTTATCATAAAATGTTAATACTTGTGTTGGGCTATTCGCCTCAAGTACAGTGTTAAGGAGGCAACATTTATAACCTCCCTCTCTCCAAAACAACCATATCCTCTCTATCAAAAAAGTCATGTACTATGTCCGCATAAGTTGTTTTCTCATCCATGTGCCTAGTAGTACTTGCCATTTTTTTTTTCTTGTTTGAACTTTTTTTAGCATGGGACATATAGAAAATTCAGCATTTAGGCTTTCAACTCAAGAATTCACGTCAAACTGATTCAAAAAAATTCACGTCAAAATTGTGGGGGGTCAAATCGAAGTCAAGGAAGAACAATGAGAAACCGAACTGGAAGGCCACAAAGGGGCCGTCCTCGTTAATATCCCATGACAGCAAACACAAGTCCATATCATTGAATGCATCCAAATGCTTAAAACATGGTGAGCTTTGATAGAAATCATTTTATAAATCCTATGAAAAATCCTCATATGTACAACAAAATCTGGTTCATGTTGAACAATCAACCATATTTGATTTAGAAGTCATGTGAACACAATTACTCCCAGCACACTCGTATTGAACAGGAAGAGAAAAGTTGGAGTTGAACAAAAAAGGAGAAAATTGCTTTTTGCCCTTTTTTGAAAAAAAAATCTAGCATTTTGCCATCTTTCTCCAACTAATTAGGGAAATGCCCCTCTTTTGAAAATCAAGTTTCTGAAAATTGATTTAGGTCCTATAGCGGCGTTTTTAAAGACCCTATAGTGACGTTTTAAGGACTTATAGTGACGTTTTGTAACTCGATTTTCATAAAGTTGAGTTACATGTAATTTTTTTTCTTTTTTTTTACCTATAACTCGACTTTATGAAAATCGAGTTACAAAACGTCACTATAAATCCTTAAAACGTCACTATAGGGTCCTTAAAAACGCCGCTATAGGGCCTAAATCGATTTTCAAAAACTCGATTTTCAAAAGAGAGACATTTCTCTAATTAGTTTGAGAAAAATGGCAAAATACTGGATTTTTTTTTCAAAAAGGGGCAAAAAGCAATTTTGTCCAACAAAAAAAGATGAACATAGTGTTTTCAATAAGAGCGTTTTCAATTACATACCAGTGTGCATGCGCCACAGCAATTGAAATCATGTGTTCAAAACACAATTTTCAGTTAAATTATGAAATTGTGTTTCCAAGACATGATTTCACATTTTCAAAATTATAACTGAAATCATGTTTTGAACACATAATTTTTCAAAGCTGTGTGTATGGACGTGTGCAACAAACATTAATCTTTCAATAATGCGCTCACATATATAGATCCGGACAACCAGTTCTTGATTATATCATTGAATATTGAGATCTAGCTACATATTTTGGCCAACACATAATATTTTAGTGTGTATCTTTTCATACAGATTATTGAGGCTTATGATTGTACACCAATATATCATTTAAATACGGTTTAGGATCTAAATCATAGTTGTTCAAAGTTCAATCACAGACAAAGGCCACAACCAGTTTCAAATTGAAAGCAAAAGCTAGAGAATAGTTCAGTTATAGAATTAAAGGAAGTACCAGTTTACTCAATGCTTGTCACCATCATAAGAACCGATTTTATATCAATCGACTTCATGAATTCAAGACATTGCCTAAGCCAAATATTAAGCAGCTTTATATCGTTTAGCTAAAGACAATTTGACAAGACCTAGAATGCCTGGGAAACAACAATAATTCCTTGAGAACACAAAGCTTCTCCTCTGAATTTAGATTATAAGAAGAGATTTTCATTGTCTTTCAGAACTTTGCCCTCTTTAGGAAACGTTTAACAAGTTTCAGCTCATTCTTTAACCCTTCAAATCCTTTATAATGAAGAGTTGTAAGGCATGATGACAGACATTTGCGAACAACTTGTTGCAGTGGCTCCTCATAGATTATCCTATCACAAGTGAAACTCTCTTCCTTTTCACAACTAAAAAAGTGTCTTTCTTCCTGACAAAAAAAGACAGTAGTCACTTGAATCAATTCAGGAATGAAAAAAATAAAAGATAAAAAGACAAACATCATCATTTGAACTTACATGCCTTTTCAACAAGAAGTACTGCAAGATTAGGAGTCACTTGAAGCAAGTGCGGTAGCACATGCTAGTGGGAATTCAACCGAAATTCCAACCTGTGAGAAACAAAAACAAAAACAAAAAAAAAAAACAAAAAAAAAAGAGAGAAAACACACGTCAAAGAAAAACAATCACACGCACAAGACAGTATTTACGTAATTCAGCAATTTGCTCATGTCAACAGAGTTACAGGAATTTCATTATTATCAGGAAAAAAAATACAAAGTGTAGCTACAGTGGTTTTTCTCTCTCTTTGAAACACGACAAGACAAAACCATTATCACCAAAAAACGGCTTTTATATCCTACGCACAGGATTCACAATGGGCCAAAAAATTTTCATGAAACCCCAAGAGGTTTGTCCATGGGCTACGGCTTGGGCCTGTCGGCCCAAGCCTTCGCTATATGAACTAAATCTCAAAAAATCTCTCATTAAAAACCACGCAACATTATTCAGGTCGGATTGAGTCATCAACCGGATCAAACATAAACTAGGCTCCTTAAAGCCCAACAAATCTCCCACTTGGAGACTAATTGAATCACCAACATCAGTTGTTATCCTCTAAAAGCAATCCCTCATCCCTGTAACTCATCCTCCTATCCTCAAGCTAGAAGGCCAACTGAAGCTGCACACACCTTCAGCTTCTCAATAGTTACACCCTTAGTCAACATGTCTGTCAGGTTCTTAGATCCACTAATCTTCTCAAGTATTACCCGCTTATTTTCAACAAGGTACCGAATAAAGTGGTATTTAGTCTGTTTATGTTTCGACTTTGAATAAAAAGCTGAATTTTTAGCAAGAAAAATTGCACTCCAACTATCATTGTGTAGAATGCCCATCTACTACTTCTTACCCAATTCATCTGAGAAACCATGTAGCCAAATCATCTCATTTCCAATTTCAGTTGCTGCAACATACTCAGTTTCTGTAGTAGACAAAGTAACAATCTTTTGCATATTTGAAGCCCATGATATAATTGTACCACCCAGAGTAAAAACAAACCCAGTAGTACTCTTTCTACTATCTATATCACTAGCAAAATCAGCATCTACATAACTCTGCAGTTTCAAACTTGTACTTGTGAAGTAAAGACATGTATCTGATGAACCCTTCAGATATCTTAAAATCCACTTGACTGCCTCCCAATGCTGCTTTCCAAGCCTACTCATGAATCTGCTCACAACTCCCACTATATGTGCAATGTCTGGCCTTGTACACACCATAGCATACATCAAGCTGCCAATAGCTGAAGCATAGGACACCTTACTCATATAGTCCCTTTCTTCTTTTGTCTTTGATGACTGTTCTTTGCTTAGTTTGAAATGACTACCTAAGTGTGTGCACACTGGTTTAGCTTCATTCATATTGAACCTGCTAAGAACTTTATTCACATGCTCTGACTGTGAAAGTTTTAATGTACCATTAGTCTTGTCTCTAATGATTCTCATACCGAGGATTTGCTTTGCAACTCCCAAATCCTTCATTGCAGGCTATTTTGACAATTGCTTGTTCAAATTATTAATCTCATCAATGTAAGACCCTACAATAAGCATATCATTCACATACAATAGTAATATGATGTAAGAATTGTCAAAGAACTTAACATTGCAACAATGATCAGCTTCACATCTCTTAAACCAAATTTTATGCATAAAACTATCAAATTTCTTGTACCATTGACTTGAAGCATGTTTTAGGCCATACAAGCTCTTTCTCAGTCTGCAAACTAGATTCTTTTGTCCCTGAATAATGAACCCTTCTGGTTGAATCATGTAAAGGTCTTCCTCCAAGTCACCATAAAGGAATGTCGTCTTCACAGCTTACTGCTCAAGATGTAAGTTTTCTGCAGTCACCATTCCCAGCACCAGTCCAATTGTTGACATCTTCACAACTGGAAAAAATATCTGTGTAATCAATGCCTTCCTTTTACTGGAACCCTTTAACAACTAATTTGGTCTTGTAACGTTTGCTACCATCATGCTCATTCTTTATTCTATATACCTACTTATTGTGTAAAACCTTCTTTTCTACTGGCAATTTAGTCAATTCCCATGTCTGATTCCCCAACAAGGAATCCATCTCATCATTTATGGCTAACTCCCACTTGCTTAAATTTTCATCTTGCAAGGCTTCTTCATAACACTCTAACTCACTACCATCAGTTAACAGGAGATAATTTAGAGTGGGTGAATAACGATATGGAGCTCTAATGGTCCTAGAAGATCTACAAACTTCAGCTACAGGTGTACTCTGATTTACCTGTGAATCCACATTCTCCTTATCTTATTCACCCCTTTTCTAGATAGTACTTTCAGTCAATCCATTTAAGTTGACAAACTCAGATTTCTTTTGATCTATCTCTGTAACATCTAATACTATAATTGACCTGTCCTTGTACATAACCTGTTCATTAAATATCACATTTCTACTTCTGATGATTTTCCTATTTTATTCATCCTAAAACTTATAACCAAATTTCTTATCACCATAGCCAATGAAAAACATATTTTAGACTTTGCATTAAGTTTACTACAAACATCAGAATCAATATGAACATAAGAAACATAACCAAAAACTTTTAAATGTGAAAACTTTATCTCTTTATTGCTCCAAACCTCCTCAGGAAGTCTGAACTCCATGGAAACTGATGGCCCTCGGTTTATCAAGTAAGTTGCAATGCTAATAATATCAGCTCAGAAAGTTTTTGGTAGTTCAGCATGTAATCTCATACTCCTAGCACGCTCATTGAGAGTACTGTTCATGCACTCAGCCACACCATTCTGCTGTGGTGTCCTAAGAATGGTCTTCTCCATCCTAATTCCCTATGCAGAACAATACTCATTGAACCCTCTATCTATATACTCTCCTCCATTATCTGACGTTAAACATTTTACTTTCAAACCTATTTCTGTCTCAACCATGGCCTTCCACTTCTTAAAAATTTCAAATACATCAGATTTATTTTTCAGAAAATAAACTCTTACCTTTCTGCTTGAGTCATCAATGAAAGTGATGTAGTACCTTGAACCTCCAAGGGATGCAACTGGAGAATGCCCCCACAAATCAGTGTGTACTAACTCCAATTTTTCAACCTTCGGTGTCTTGCCAGTTTTCAAGAAGCTCACTTTTTTCTACTTTCCTAAGATACCGCTTTCACATATGTCAAAATTAATGGACTTCAATTTTGATAGTTTTCCCTTTGACAGCAGCATCTTCATCCCTTTCTCACTCATGTGACCAAATTTATGGTGCCATAGGCTTGTATTAGTACTTGCATCAGCAATTGCAATTGTGTCTCTTGGACTTGAGGTCATATATAGAGTACTAGTCTTCCTTCCACGAGCCAATACCCTAGCTCCCTTTATAACCTTCCAAGTACCACCAACAAATAGTATTGCATGTCCTTCATCATCAAGTTGTCCAACAGAAATTAGATTCCTCCTTAGGTCAAGAATATGTCAAACCTTCTCCAGTAACCAAATAGACTCATTGGGCAACAATATTCGGACGTCTCCCATACCTACAACATCCAAGGGTGAACTATTAGCCAAATACACCTTACCAAATTTACCTACAACATAATTCTATATGATTTCTCGTTGTGGAGTGGTATGAAACAAAGCTCTTGAGTTCAAAACTCAATCATCAAGTGGATTGTCTACTGTAAGAAATAATGCATCTTGTACCTTTTCTGTTACAGCATTAGCAAAATCATCTTCATTTTTCTTCTTAGGACTTTTGCATTGGTTCCTAAAGTAACCTATTTTCCCACAATTCTAGCATTGTACTTGTTGGTTTGATCTAGATTTACTTCTATTTCGATTAATATTTCTGGATTTTGATCTGAATTTTTGTTATTACCTCTGCCTTTTGTCTTAAGGTTTAGGGCAGAATCAGATTCTAAGATTTCACCTGCATCTCTTCTATGAATCTCCTCAGTCAGAATTAAATTTCATATATCATTGTACTTGTATTTTTCGTTTCCTGTAGAATTACTTACTGCCATTCTCATTGCTTCCCAACTGTCTGGTAAAGAAGCCAAAACAATCAGAGCACTAATCTCATCATCAAAATCAATTTCTACAAACGATAATTGATTTGTGATAGCGTTAAATTCGTTCAGATATTGTGCTACTGATGCCTTCTCTGCCATCTTCAGATTGAACAGTTTCTTCATTAAATGCACCTTGTTATTTGTTGATGGCTTTTCATACATACCAGACAAAGCCTTCATCAGATTTGTTATAGTCTTTTCCTTTACAATATTGTGTGCAACGAACCTAGACAGAGTTAACCTGATAACTCCCAATACCTGTCTGTCAAGAAAAGTCCATTCATCAGCCTTCATAGTCTTAGGTTTTGTCCCCAAAAGCGGCAAATGCAATTTCCTCCCATAGAGATAATCTTCAATTTGCAAACTCCAATACGCAAAGTTCGTGCCATCAAACTTTTCTATTCTAGACGTTTTTCCTGCTTTCTCTGCCATTGCTCCCACTCAAACCTAACCCTAAGCTCTAATACCAGTTGTTGGAAATTCAACCGAAATTCCAACCTATGAGAAACAAAAAAAAAAAAAAAATAGAGAAAACACACGTTAAAGAAAAACAATCACGCGCACAAGACAATATTTACGTGGTTCGGCAATTTGCCTATGTCCACGGAGTTGTAGGGATTTCACTATTATCAGAGAAAAATACAAAGTGCGGCTACAGTGGTTTTTCTCTCTCTCTGAAACACGACAAGAGAAAACCCTAATCACCAAAAAACGGCTTTTATATCCTACGCACAAGATTCACAATGGGCCAAAAAAATTTCATGGACCATTAGGAGGCTTGCCATGGGCTACGACTTGGGCCTGTCGACCAAAACATTTGCTCCATAGACTAAGTCTCAGAAAATCTCTCATTAAAAACTACGCAACATTATTCAGGTCAGGTTGGGTCGTCAACCAGATTAAACATAAACTAGGCTCCACAAAGCCCAACACATGCAACATACAAGGACCCTTCCCAGTATCGATCCACAATGTTATTAACTGCTAATCATGATAATAGAGTAGTGCCATTGCACTCATTGAAGTTATTGGCGGTTGGTCCTCTTATCTTTAGCAAAATTTAGAATTCATTAGCCTTTAAACATAAAAGAAAAAAGAAAAACTTGAAGTATAATGTTAGAATGATTCTCTATTATCATTGTAGAATATGGCTTGAATTAGGAGTTCAACTCCTTGTTGGATTTGGATAATGAAGGAATTTTATTCCTTTCACAAACCTAAAATATTTTCACAATCAATCTTGGTAATTTGAGCTTCCGCTATTTTACAACAATCATGTTGCATACAAGTTCTAGTATTAACAAAGTAGCCGGTGGAACAAGATAAATTATGCGTTGTAATTTATTTATTGGTTATGTAACTACTTTTTAGATTTTCTTCAATGATGTTTTCATTGTTATCCATAAGCATATCTTAGTTTTCATTGTTAGCAATTACAAGAGTGTTGTCATAGGTTAAGACCTCCATAACAAATAAGGGAGGGGATACAAAAGAAAAAAAAAAAAAAAAGCCCTGATTGAGCGCACCTAATTTTTGCAAGATCTGTTGGCTTTCCAAAGCAGTGAAGGAGATGGACCTGCTGGAAAGCTTGGAGAGTGTCCCTGCAATCATTGACCAAGGTTGAGTTAGCCTATTAGAGCAGAATGGTAAGGATAGAAGCTTAATGGCTTCAATGGAGTCCACATTAATTATAAGGTTATGGATATTTAAATTTTTTGTCATGTGGATGCCATCACGCAGGGCCCAAAGCTCTGCCATGAGAATAGAGGTAATGCTGATGTGCCTAGAGAATCCTCGAACCCACAGCCCTTTTGAGTCTCGGATGAGGCCTCCCCCACCAGCTTCATCATGATAACAGATGCATCTGTATTTAATTTGAACCTGCCCATAGGGGGCTTGATCCAATTGCAGCTGGTTCGAGCTCTTAACTTGGATGGAATGGATGGAGATGTAAGGAAGTGATACTCTAGAGCTTTGGTAATACAGTCCTTCAACTGGTGGGGGTTAGACTGCAAAGATTGGAGGGCAACCTTATTCTTGTTAAGCCAAATGGACCAAATACCAAAGAAAGAGAAAATGCCATAGGATACAGCAATGCCGAGAGGTTTGCTTGGAGGTGCAGTTGGCATGTAGCCAATCTGAGATAGGCAAGCCGAAAGAGGAGATAAGTCCAGAGAGAGGGCCAAGCTGGGTCCAAAATCTTACTGAGTGAGGGCATTCTCGAAGGAAGTAACTAATGGATTCTGAGTGAGCATTGCAAACGAAGCATTGCATTCATAGTTAGTGCTGCAACTACATGTATGCAAGGGCATGGCTTGATTAGCAGGCATTGGAAGTTGATATCCTCTCCCCCCAAACTACTGGATTTGTTAATATGTTCTTACTCTTACTTCTTAGTCATTGCATATGTACATTGCAACTGTATTATTTCATTTTCTTTTCATTTTGTTTTTAAAATGGTTGTTTCTATTGTCAGACCATGCAATATGTTCTGTGCACAAGCTTGGAGAAAAGCCTCCAAACCAATCCTATTATTGGTCGCATTGAGTGTAAGGTAGGACATGGAGCTAGACGTCCTATACAGACATTGGTAAGCTTTCAATTTCAATTTTCCCCCCTTAAAGTAGAGTAGTTCTACATTTTTGTCTCATTGTTACTTTTGGCTATTGGCTCTTCTACTTACGGATTGATGGAAATGTTGACCGTTATGGTTTTATGGCTAAGATGTTGGATGCATCATGGATTGACTAGCTACAATTTTGAAGATTTTTTAAGATCTTTATAGCTTAATTGACACCTTTTAACATTTCCAACAGAGACGTTTAGATTTCAAATTCCCCCAACCTCATTATAACTAAAAAACAAACAAACAAACATGAAGATTTGGTGGGAGGTTGGGAGGGTTGTTTCTTCCCTTTTTTTATTTTCTATTCTCTTTAACTATTATTGTAGCAAAGAAAATTAAAGGAAATCTCATGTAATAATTTTTCTTAGTTTTTTTTTTTTAAATTTTATATATATATATATATATATATCAATAGTTGGAGGTGGAGGATTTGAACTCTAGATGTCTCCATTTGAAATGCTCCAGAAATGTCAATTGAACTACAAAGCTTTTGGCAATCTTTCTCTAAATTTGACTTTCTGTTCATGAGTTGAATTCATAATAGAATATTGAAATTTTGACTATTGAACTATCATCTTTTATTTATATAATTGATTATTTAAGCTCGCCCATGAAATCTTTTAAATGTATTATCTATATATATCTAAAAGCTGAATGTTACGCTTTTGTTGAGCCACGTCAGCGGTCCTATCACCTACTTATTTTCAATCATTTCTCTTTTATTTTTTGACTCTTTTTATTTATTTATTAATTTTGTAGTTTACGGTTACATTTTCTTGAACTTTTCCCCTTCACTTTACCTTTTCTTCTCCCAACTATTATTAACATTAATATCACTTTTCTTTTATCCCTTCATCTTCCTTTTATTTTAACTATTCTTATCCCCATCCTCTTACTATAAATTTGCTAATCTCTTTCACTCTATACATATTTTATCACACAAAAAGGTTATTACTCTCTCTCTTTCTCATGTTTTTCTTTTCCTTTTTTGGTAGTTTTTTTAAAAAAATATTTTTTGTATCTTTACTTTATATTGATGAATTTCCATGTTATTTAGAACTCTACTATTATTTTCCCTCTCTCTCTCTCTCTCTCTCTTATATATTTTTATTTCTTTTTTGCGTGCATTTGCCTAATAATGATTTTGCATTTTGCATTTTTTTACTGAGTCCCACGGCACTGTTCAAGGACTAGCCAAGTACTGAAAAACGTAGCAATAAAGTTTGCTACAATGTTTTTTCTTTTAAAAATCACTTTGCTACAGTATTTTCAGCAACAAGTTTTCAATTTTCAGCAAAATAAGCGGTATCCAAATAGACCCTTTGTATGGATTTTTTTTATGTTTTATATATTTACTTTAGGTTGATGAATTTCTGTGTTCTTTAAAACTCTAATTTAGGCTGATGCATACTCCTACAAAAAATAAATAGGATTGAATTGAATTTCATGCTCCAAAATTTTTGGTTTTGTGTTTTCAAGTTGTTATTTTTTCCTTTTTTTTTTTTATTGTTAAATGCTATCACATTGCATTATAGAATATAAGAATATAATGTTATTCAATTACATAACATGACTTGGATAATTTGGTGTGACTATATCTTTTATTTTGACTATTCTTCTTCTCATCTTATTTTTATAAATTTATCCAATTTAGGTCTCTCCTGAAAAAGGTGATTATTCTCTTTCTCAAATTTATTCTTTCTTGCAACTTAACTTTAGATTGATGAATCATTATATTTTTCTTTTATAACACTATTTTGGGTTAATATGCAATTTTATGTGTGTTTTTGAGTTCTCCATCACAAGCCTTCTCTCTCCCTCTCATAGCTTTTGTTTGATTTTTGTTTGACATAATACTTAGTTATTTTGAAAGTGAAAATTAGAATTTATATTAAAATACAATCTTGCTATGTATTTGAATGTATTTCTTAACTATTTGAGTAATATCAGGTGTAATTTTGTGATGAGTTTTGATTATCATGATATCTTATTTAAGAAATGAGAAATTTGAATAATATATTTGAAATTTAAAGAAAATTTTTTTGAGTAAAAAACTTAAAGAAGTTAGTTGTATGAAAAAAAAAAAAAAAAAAAGGAAAACACAACATAACATAATATAATTTAGAAAAATATGGACCACCTCAAAGAGAAATAATTTCAAAAAACACACCTAAAATATTAAAATGATATATATGTAAAGATGGATAGATGAAAAATAATTTTAGAAATTTTTTATTTTTAGAGAGAACATATTATACATCGTACCACAATTTCAAAGTAATCATATATTCTTAAGCATCACATGGATCTGCGACTAATTTGTATAATAATGGATTGAAATTGAAGTCTATTAAAATTTGTTAGATCTTTCATAAAATGGTCTAAACATAATTGTATTTTTCAATCAGAAATTTTTTATGTAAAACAATGGCACCCTACCTCATCAGCGAGCATAAGATGGTTTACATTATTGTCTTCATAAGCCTCATACCTATCGTCAAGCTAGTACTGACCTCCTTTGATAGAATGTTATGTTTGAGGTACTTGATATCCTACACAAAACCCATACTTGGACATGATCCACCGGATAAATTTGCATTTAGGTGTAAGTGGGTCTATATGATAAAAAACTTTGTAGATAGATTGGTGGAACACTATAAAACTTGCCTCATTACTAAGGGTTTCACCTAGGAATATGGTATTAATTCCTATATGGAATTGGTCTCTCTTTTAGATGCATATTAAAAATGGACCCGATCAGACGGTGACACATGTTCAAAAGTATAAATGTGTCACCATCTCAATAGGTTTAGTGCTACTGGACACTAGATCCAAGCCTAGCCCTATTTAAAATGCCTCTTGAATGATAAATTTCTTAAATAAGTCTAAATGTGCATGTCCTAAATAAGACTTAGACTAATCCAGTCCACTTTAAAAACTAAAGACTAACCAAACATTAAGGTAACCCATCATTAAATATTTAAATTAATGAATGTCAGGCTCACAAAACAAATTAGCCCACATATATTTAAACCAGCATATACTTTTATTTATTTATTTATGGAATAGACCAACATAAACTTGGTCTAGTTGGGGAAATTCAGAATCCTACCCTCCACCCATCATATTCATCAAAATTCAAAAAAAAAAAAATCCATATTTCATGAAAACATGATGAAGGTTTTTGAAGCCAAATATTTGATGATAACATGATGAAGATTGGAGAGGACAGTATTGGGCTACTAGCCCAAAAAACATGGTGCCATGATAGACACAAAATGGCAACACAAGAAGCCACTTTATTTGCTTGACTTCCACCTACTTGAATAAATGGCCTAAGAAAAGGCCTCACAATGTTCACATACACTCGTTACCCCAATGCCATTTTCAATTCCCCAACTACTTTCACTATCTCCCAAAATTTCCGTTGCCTCCAAAGTCTAGCCATATTAAGTCACCCTACCACCATGCACTCTTGGTGCAGTCTTCATTTTACAAGTATAAGTGCTTGTGGGGTAGGGGGCAAGAGTTGAGGTTCAAGTCTTCAGAAGGAAGTTTCACACACATGTACACTAGCCTCGTTTGGGAGGAGGGAATGAAATGGAATGGAAAGGAATAAAAAGAATAATTTTAGAATATTTTTCCCTTCTCTTGTTTGGGATTTTTAATGGAGGGAATGGAATGAATAGAAAAGAACACTCATTCTTCTCTATTCCCTTAGAACCTCAAATTTTCATTCCCTCCGAAATTGGGAGAAATGGGAGAGAATGGAATTAGATTTAATGATTTTTTACTAAAACTCTCAAAATACCCCCATATATTCAACCCTTTATTTTAAAATAGGGGTCTAATAGTAATATTGTCAAATGATTCCATTTCATTCCCTCCATATTGCTCCCAAATAAGATTACTTACATTCCATCATTTTCATTCATTTATTTTAAAACATCCAATAAAGGTCACTTAATTTCATTTCATTCCATTACATTCATTTCCTTTACTTAAATACATTCCATTCCATTACACTCCTTTATAATCATTCTATTTCATTCCATTCTTTCTCTTATGAACTCTCAAACGAAGAGTTAGACTAGGCTAGAATCAAAATTATATCTTGTATTAAAAAAAAAAAAAAAAAGTCACCCCCTTCCACGCAAACAAACCCAAACCCAAACCCAAACTACCAACATTAGGCCAAAATTGGAAACTAATTTCGTTTTCCAAACAATATAATTAGTAGGCCACATTATCAAACTATATTACTTACTAACATCTCGAGCATGAGCTCGATTTTGGGCTTATAAACAAAGCCTTTGAGGCTTGGTTTTCATGTTCTGAGGGAGTCTGACCTGGCCCTTTTTCCACCTGAAAATTGAGTCATAAAGACTCGATTTCTATCTCAACAATCAAATACTCGAGTTATGTGCATACTGCATTTGACATGGATTCCAACTAGATATCGAGCCTTTAAGACTTAGTTTTGAAAATTGAGCTTTGAAAATTGAGCCTCTAAGATTTGATTTTCAACCTTTGGTCCACAAATTGCCACGTGGTTAGGGCAACTACCGACCTTTAGTCCTCATAATATGGGTTGTCTCTTTGTTTTTTCCTCTACCCGGTAGCTCTCTCTTCCTCTCTCATGCTCTCTCTCTCTCTCACACTCTCATACAAAACTCACCCCATTTCAAAACTTCAAATCAAACTCACCGTCCATATTTCACATCCTCATGTCAGGTAAGGTTTCTCGCTCTCTCTAGTTGTTAGTTACATATATATGTATTGTTAGGTTTTTTTATGGGTATCTATATTATGACTTTTTTTTTTTTTGGGTTTGATATTGTTCTTTATATTTTTGATAGAATGATTTGAATGTTTGTAATGAGGTGAGTTGTGTGTTTAGTTTAGGTTTTTTTTTTTTTTAGTATGATTATTGATTTTTTATTTTTATTTTTATTTTGAAACAAATGATAATGACTGAGTGTGTTTGTTTGTGATAGGGTGAGTATATGCAGATGTGAGGTTTGTATATGCATATGATTTAACAAGTTAGTGTATATATTTGTTAGGCTTTTATGAAAAGTAAAAAATATTGTAGATATATGTATTGTTAGGCTTTTTATCATGACTTTTTTTTTTTTTTTTTTTTTTTGTTGAGTTTAATACTTTTCTTTATTTTCTTGTTAGAATGAGTTGAAATTTTGTAATGGGTATGAGTTTTGTCTTTAGTTTTTTTATTTGTTTGAGTATAAAATGATAATGATTGAGTGTGTTTGTATGTGATGTGGGGTGAGTATATGCAAATGTGGGGTAACAAGTTGTAATTTTTGTACTTTGAGTAGATAGAAAAGATTTTGCAATTGATGTTAAATGAAAGAGAGAAAATATGTCACTAACATATTACATTTGATTCTAATAGGTTCACAATCTCTAAAGAATATTGATATTAATGTATACTATGGTGGACCCCTTGTCAATCCTGGAGAGATTGACGGATTCCCATTTAGAGGGCTAGGTATCGAATGCTACTACATGATGATACGTTGTAAGTTGAAGATGTTAAATGATTTGAAGAGGAAAATAATGGAAGAATTGAATTTAAACCTTGCTTGTTATGACATAAAGATTATTTATCGTTACACACAAGAAGTCCTTCATGAACGGATAAATTATAGGTATATAGCGATCAAAAAAGACAAACATGTAAAGATCATGTTTAATAGGATCCATAAAATTCCCTAAGTAAATACTGCTGAGTTGTACGTAAGTTCGGAGCCATTTGCAAAAGTTGATACTGAGGAGGTGCAACAAACAATTATATCTTTACAATTTACAGTCCTAGATGATGAATGCACGACAATAGGAGGCTATACAATGGGAGGTTATACGCTTCCATCTCAAGATCATATTGCCAATACTAGTGAAACACTCCAACCTTAAGAGACATTTAGGGGAGGAAGACGAAGACGAAGATCATGCTGCGAATGATGGTGAAAATTTTGATGATATGGATGAGTACGAAGAGAGGATTGAGCGAGGCGACTTTGACAGGGATGTGGATGACCATGAACTTGTTCCCAATTTTGCAGAGGAAAATGTGGAGTACCATGATGAAGGTGACACGGACGATGATATTGACGTCCAACAAAATACAAATACGACCACTGCCTACACACCTCTTGCCAAGTCATTCTATTGAAATACTTGGGAAAATATGGTTGATCATTCATGTCTTCAGATACCATTTGTTTCTATTTGGGAAGATGGGATGCATTTTAGTAAATGGTTGACTTTTGCAAATAAATATACTCCATGCATAAAGTGCATACACAACTTGACCAAGCCTTAATCTTAATAAGCATATAAAGGTTGTACCTAATGTAAAAAACTCATAATTAACGTGCATGAAAGATAGAATAAAGAGAAGATTTTCTTTTTATTTTTGTGGTTGTTACCATTGTTATATGATTATGAGTTAAAATAAGCCAGGTAAATACTACATGAACTCAATCTAAAGCCAATGGGTAAATTAAAATACTGATCCAACTAAGCTTCACCTTACAGTATTAGTCACAAATGCACTGACCTTCTATTGATAAGGCTGTCGCTACAAAGTTTTTTTTTTTAATGAATTAGAAAATTTTTATTCAACAAACCACTTTACAACAGTATTACAAATCACAAGCAGCAGGCTGCAAACTATCAAACGAAACTAATTAAGGAAACTATCACAGATATGTTTTTTATTTGGCTTGGATGAATTAAAAAAATTTTGTTTTTATTGAATAAATTATGAATTAATTTATTTAGCTTCAATGCATGAAAAATTCATTACCAAATCAAAGCAGACGAATACTTAAATATTAAAATCACTATTTTCTAATCACCGTTTTAAGTAGTTTCCATTAGAACACAAAATCAAACCAAGTGCAATCCATATATAGAAAAGATTTAAAAAACGACATGTGAAGTAAGCACGTACATGCCACTGGCCATAGGTTTCAAATCTAAATTAGTTAAATCTTTAGTGTTGTGTTTTACCTGCCCATTCCAAATAGCTTCAGACCGATGGTTAGCCTGCTGTGTCAACACCGACCTGTCAAAGGGTCCAAACTATGCATGTTCAATCTATCCAGCATTTGCAGCAGTCATACTGCACAAGAATGATAAGTAGTTAGCATGTAATAGACATTATTGAAAACAAAAACAATCTTTTTTTTTTCCTCATGGACACTGGAATAGTTGCAAGCAGGATCTGGCAGCATCTAATGCAAGCCAGATAGAAACATTGCAAGGTTAGTATTTATTTCTTTCTTTCAATGAATATAAAACAGACTTCATTAAGTGGCATAAAAAATTTCAGGCATTAGAAAGAAAAGAATTATTAAATTCACAAGTTATCATGACCAGTTGAGTTGTTGAATTCAATTTTAATCTTTTTTTTTTTTTTTTTTTTTTTTTTAATCTGGTCACCATCTCCCCCTTTCTGTTTAGGTTTCAGGCATGACATGCTTTTAGCATTGCGAGGGTTCCTCGAAGATTCAAGAAGTGAGGGGATGTTCATAAATTCATGCTTTGCTCATTGCCAAACTGAGTCAGAAGACACATGGTTTGGAGTTGACTCCCCTATAAGGCTATAATTCATAACAAGGTACTTCTAACTTACACTCTACATGCTGGACATGATATGAATCACTGTATAGTGTATACCAATACTACATGAGTTACCTTAATTGCATGACACTTGCTTCTGTCACATTATCTATTTGATCTTGAATAAGCTCAAAAAAAATGTGTAAACCCTTCTGTGTTCTGATTTCTTACTAAGCATGTGCATAGGCAAATAGAATTTGTTTTCCGTTCAATATTCATAAATACTTAAATCAAATTAGGTCCACAACCCAAATAATCAAACGCACACATAACTGTCTACAAATCCAACCATATGAAAAAGAGACTACTAAAATCTCACACTGATATGTGATACAATTTGCATGTTCAAACCTGTTTTAAAGTAAGATCTAATCCAATCAACACGCAAATTTATTTCTCTTTCTATTTGTTACTGTTATTAACTTATTACAAACTTGGATACCTCAGTCTGATTTGGATTCAATGAGTGGCAAAGTTTCCTCATTCCTCAGGATTCTTAGTTTCCTCATGTTAAATTTTCTCAAACACGACAATCTCAGCACAAAATAGAAAATTTTTCTCGCATTTTCTTGGGAACCAAATAGAGTAACACACGAAACAATCAAATCAATCATAATTTTGGAACAAAAACCACAAACCCACATGAAAATATCACACAATAAGGAAATAATACCTGAGAGAACTGAGTGAGAGTGGAGAGGGCGCTTGAGAGTGGAGATTAAGTGCGTGGAGAGGGTGAGTGAAAGAGGCACGAGCGTGTGAGCGTGGAGAGGCGCGAGCGTGTCTGTGTGAGGGTGAAGAGGGTGTGAGAGAGGCGTGAGAGGGAGAGTCAGAGGGTGAGTGACAAAGAGTGGAGAGAGGCGTTAGAAATCGAGTCTCAGAGACTCGGTTTCTAGATGGCTTCCACAGATCAACTGGCTTCCACGTGGATGAACACGCCACAAACAAATCGAGTATTTAAGTATCAATATATAAATCGAATCTCTAAGACTCAATTTTTAGGTGGACACTAGTGAAAAAAATGTCAACTAAGACCTTATCAGAGCATGGAAACCAAGCCTCAAATACTCGATTTATAGGCCTAAATTGAATATTTTAAGCTTGAGATGTAAGTATGAAATATAGTTTAAAAACATTGCCCATAATTATATTGGTTGACAATCAATGTTAATTTCCAATTTTGGTCGCCAACATTACTTCAAATTCAAGTCTTCTCGTTTTTTTTTCTTCATCTTCTTCTTCCTCATTTTCCTCAATCCATTCTTTAATGGGATCGCTCTGTGCCCTAGACGAAACGTTACAGTATCCAGTAGCTCGTAGAGACGAGTCCGTCGTTGATGACTACCACGGCGTTAAAATCTCCGACCCATATCGATGGTAATATTCAATTCATTCAAAGAAAATAATTTTCAGGGAAAATATTTTAGGACGAGAAATGCGTTTTGATTGTTCGTATTTGCGAATAGAATCGTTGAATTTGGGAATAATCAAGGAATTTTGATTGGAAATGTTGATTTTTTTAATTTAATGTTTAGGCTTGAAGATCCTGATGCAGAGGAAGTGAAAGAGTTTGTACAAAAGCAAGTGAAATTGACAGAATCGGTGCTTGATAAATGCGAGACGAGAGAGAAGCTTCGCGAGAAGATTACGAAGCTCTTTGATCATCCACGTTACGATGCGCCTTTTAGGCTTGGAGACAAGTACTTTTACTTCCACAACACTGGCCTCCAAGCCCAAAGCGTCCTCTATGTACAGGTTCGTGAAGCCAGAATTGGATCTAGCAGAGCTATAAATATTATACTATACTATACTATATTCTCAAATATATTTCTGTTTTTGAAATAATAACAAATCAGGATAGTTTGGATGGAGAACCTGAGGTTTTGCTGGACCCAAATGCGCTTAGTGAAGATGGAACTATAGCTTTGAATACGTATTCGGTTAGTGAAGATGCTAAATACTTGGGTTATGGGCTTAGTGCTAGCGGTAGCGATTGGGTGACAATCAAAGTAATGCGTGTTGAGGATAAGAAAGTTGAGGCTGATACTTTATCATGGGTGGGTATCTTAATCTTAGTACATGTTTTATTCATCCAAATTGGTAAAACAATTTACTTTTTGATAAAATCTGAGACAAGGCTAATAGAAGGGATTTTATATATTGTAATTTCAGGTTAAGTTTTCTTCCATTGTTTGGACTCATGATAGCAAAGGGTTTTTCTACAGCCGATATCCTGCTCCCAAGTAAGTCATCATCATGCATCATGCTCTTACATTTTACGCGAAATGTCAAAATTGGAATCCTGACAGGGTGCCCCTTTGATGATTGTGGGTTTTAAAATTTGCATTTACCAATTTTTAGAAAGAAAAAGTTTGCCAAAAATCTGGACATAATTTTATGCGAAGTTAAATTGGATGTTGGAACTGCTAAAAACCATTGTGTATGTTTGGGCAGGAGAAATTGGATTTATTACATCATTTTTAAGATTTCATAGATTGTTTATATTGAATCTATAATGGTAGTAGTGTTATGATGTAGAGAGGGAGAAAATGTAGATGCTGGAACGGAGACCAATTCTAACCTTAATCATGAGCTATACTATCATTTCTTGGGAACGGATCAGTTGGAAGATATTTTATGTTGGAGAGATCCTGAAAACCCTAAATACTCGTTTGGAGCCAGTGTTACAGATGATGGGAAGGTAACTTATCTCAGTTCTTGGCTTTTCTCAGTTATGTCAGGGTAGGGCCTGCTTTATTGTATTGATATCATTATTAGGACTCCAGTCGAACCTACACTCTTCAATTTATTATTCATTTATTTTTATAAGTTTCTGTCTCCCTGTGGCAAAAGTAAGAGTTGGAGTTGTTCTATTTCTATAGGATTTTTTATTTAGCCTTAGAAAACAAAGTTTTTTAAAACACAAATTACGACAACTAAGTTTTTTTACTAATGTCAGAGGATTCATTGTCTTAATTTGTGTTAGATTTAGCGCAAATTTGTACAGTGAAAGGTAAATTATGGCAACCCAACATCTTGCATCAAACTGCCTTTGTTTGCATTATAGAGAGATGTTGAAGTGATAATATAAGATCTTCTATAGAGGTTTAGTGAGATGACCTATAATTGAACTGAAAGGAGAATATTAAAAAAAAAAAAAAGGCTTTAAAATCCCTCTTGAGTTTTATGAAGCACCATCATTATTTGCATGCATGACCTAATTAATTTGGTTTAGATGAGAAATGCAAATGCCTTTTTCCTCCCCGAACTGACTTCTCTGTTCTGTTATTTTGCAGTATGTTCTTCTGTACATCGACGAGGGTTGTGACCCTGTGAACAAATTTTATTACTGCAACTTGTCTTCCCTTCCTAATGGGCTTGTAGGTTTGAAGGGGAAAAATGACTTGCTCCCATTTATTAAGCTTGTTGATGACTTTGATGCACAATACCATGAAATTGCAAATGATGACACCTTGTTTACTTTCCTGACAAATAAAGATGCTCCAAAATATAAAATAGTTCGAGTGGATCTGAAGGACCCAACCGTTTGGACTGATGTTATCCAAGAAGCCGAAAAGGATGTACTTGAATCAGCTTGTGCTGTTAATGGTAACCAAATGATTGTGAGTTACCTGAGTGATGTTAAGTATGTTCTTCAGGTAAGGGACTTGAAATCAGGTTCCTTGCTACATCAATTACCCATTGACGTTGGGTCAGTTAGTGGGATTTCTGCGAGGCGTAAAGATAATGTGGTCTTTTTTGATTTTACTAGCTTTCTTTCC
This sequence comes from Quercus variabilis, assembly GCA_030445155.1. Taxonomy (NCBI): domain Eukaryota; kingdom Viridiplantae; phylum Streptophyta; class Magnoliopsida; order Fagales; family Fagaceae; genus Quercus; species Quercus variabilis. The sequence goes on from CP129446.1 coordinate 14,112,090, forward strand.
CCTGGTATCATTTATCAGTGTAATTTAGAAACTGAGGTGCCCAGTATGAAGGTATTTCGTGAAACTGTTGTTCCTGGGTTTGATCGCTCTGAGTTCAATGTTGATCAGGTAATACTTTTTACCTTGTTGACACTAGTCACTGTAATTTGTCGCTTCTTCCTTCTTGCCTAGCTGCATTCATTTGGATGATTAGGGGCAACTTTTTGTTGTGTCTCTCTATGCCTCTGGGGTGCGTGAGCCCTCAAATGTGTGTTTGTCTACTTGATTGGCTTTTTCATTTCCAGGTTTTTGTGCCTAGTAAGGATGGTACCAAGATACCAGTGTTCATTGTGGCCAGAAAGAATATTCTTTTGGATGGATCACACCCTTGTTTGTTATATGGATATGGTGGATTTAACATTAGTCTTACTCCATCATTCAGCGTTGGCCGCCTTGTACTCACAAGGCATCTAGGTGCTGTTTTTTGCATAGCAAACATCCGTGGCGGTGGGGAGTATGGAGAGGAATGGCATAAAGCAGGCTCACTTGCAAAGAAGCAGAATTGCTTTGATGACTTCATTTCTGTTGGCGAATACCTTGTATCTGCTGGTTATACCCAGCCCAGAAAGTTGTGTATTGAAGGGGGAAGCAATGGTGGGCTTCTTGTTGGGGCTTGTGTGAATCAGGTATTGATGTCTTAGATGGTGCATTTGCTTGATTGTATTCTTGGTTCTATTTCTCGTCATAGTTATTTTGAGTGCATAGATTAACTTAACTTTCTGTTCTTTGGCAGAGACCTGATCTTTTTGGTTGTGCGTTGGCTCATGTTGGTGTTATGGACATGCTACGATTCCACAAGTTTACCATAGGTTAGGCTAAATCCTTTGTATCCACTAGGTAGCATTTTTGAATCATGTATTGATCTAGAGTTGCTTTCTAGGCCACGCGTGGACTTCTGATTATGGTTGTTCAGAGAAGGAGGAAGAATTCCATTGGATAATCAAGTGAGTAAAGTTTTGCCTATGTTAAATTTGATGTGAAGCTCTTACTTTACTTCATGGTAATGCTTCCCATATTTAGTTCGTAATTTTCATATGTTAGCTCACTGTTGATCTTTATTTTCTTTCTTTAGGTATTCTCCACTGCATAATGTCAAGAGACCTTGGGAACAGCACCCGGATCAACCAACCCAATACCCACCCATAATGTTATTGACTGCTGATCATGATGATAGGGTTGTGCCATTGCATTCATTGAAGTTATTGGCGGTTAGTCTCTTTATCATTAGCCCCCCTCCTCCCCCCCTTCCCCCTCCCCTTCCTTTTTTTTTTTTTTTTTTTTTACTTCTAATTACTGTTATAATGCTTCTACGTTATCATGTTACATATTATTGTTCTAGCATTAGTTGGAGTATAAGATATATTACATTTTGTTATTTATTTGTTTGCTGGCTATGTAATTACTTTTTAGATTTCCTACAACAGTGTTATATTGTTGGTCATGAGTGCAACTGCATGCATATGAAAGGGCATTACTTGCATGCCACTGTCGTTTTGCGGCTTTTGCCTGTCCTCTCCTCAAACTACTGGAATTTGTAACTATGTTATTAGTCATTGCATATGTGCACTGCACGGGTGTTATTTTATGTTCCTTTTCCTTGTTTGACGGTTTTTTTCTGTGTTGTCAGACCATGCAGTATGTTCTATGCACAAGCTTAGAGAAGAGCCCCCAAACCAATCCTATTATTGGTCGCATTGAGTGTAAGGCAGGACATGGAGCTGGACGTCCTACACAGAAATTGGTAATCTTTTTACTATATTTGTTCCCCTAAAGTGGTTCTTATGTTATTGCCGGGTGGTTAATTATCAGTCATTTGCTCTTCTACTTACAGATTGATGAAGCTGCTGATCAGTACGGTTTTATGGCTAAGATGTTGGATGCATCATGGACTGACTAAATGCTGGTGGTTAAAAAAGTTTAAATTAATTATCTGGCTAGACGCCCTTCCCTATGGAGGTTCTTAATTCATAGGATTTCAATATGGAAGATTTGATGGTAGTTTGAATCATAGATGTAGCTAGACGCCCTTCCCTATGGAGGTTCTTAATTCATAGGATTTCAATATGGAAGATTTGATGGTAGTTTGAATCATAGAATTTACATCTATGGTTTATTTCTCTCTCTTCCTTTTTCTTTCTTGGGGGGTTTTTTTTTTATTTTATAGTGAGGGGGTCGGGGTGGCTCCTTTTTCTAATTTCCTCTCTCCTTCGTAACAATCACATTCACACCAAAGAAAATTAAGGGCATCATATGTAAGTTCATTTTGCGTTTTATATTATGGTTGTTAACAATTGTCGGTAACTTTTCTTTTGGCATTATACTGACTTGGAACTTGGGTTGGATGTATGACTTTCTAGTCATCTAAGGGGGAAAAAATTGTGCTTTACAATATTATGAGTAAAGAAGAAATGAACCACAAATATGACTTGGTGACTCTCAAAGACTAGGACACAAGCGCCTTAGACCTTGCGACCTTGCAAAATTGGATTCGAATCTGTCCACCTCTTGGAATTCGAAGTAAAAAATGGGTATGAAAAGGGAAAATTTTAACTTGTTGGATGGGCGGAGGAAATTTAAACTTTGGGAAAATGAGTCAACTCTACATTTGACTTGTGAAAAATGGATTGGATACTGGTTTGATTGTTGGCCTGGCAGGTTAAAACATAATTTGGCTATAAATATCTAAGAGTGATCACATCCGATATGCCCGATCCAATTGTTTGACATGAAGGATCGCGAGTGATTTTCAATAGATGAGTTGGTCAAAATCAAGATATATGTTCTATAATTTTTGGATTTTCGAATAAGTTTGGATAAACTTTAATCAAACCAATCTTACGTGATTGGCTTTAACATATTTTGCTTTATGTGGCTAGATTTGATTAGTTGCATGTAATTTAATCACACATGATTGAGTACTATTAATGATCAATTGATAACTTTGTTCTCTCTCTCTCTCTCTCTCTCTCTCTCATCGTAGGAATAGCAATAAGATCTTGTTCCACGATCTCCACTTTAAGAGAAGCCCCTAACAATAGAAACAAGATTTTAGCCCTCTAAGAGCATTCACATCCCGAATTCCGATCTTATCATTTCAAAAAGTTACTTTATCAACTATATCATACCATTTTATAATACACCTAACATCTTATTTCTTATTTACATCATCTATTCATTAAAATATTAATTTCACAACCTCTTTCTCTCTCTTCCTCTAATCTCTCTGTCTTTTCCCTCAGTCTCTCTTCCGAACCCAGAAAGAAACTACCAACAAAGAAACCTAGATCTATTCATCGATCTCCAACTCTGAACCCAAAAAGAAACCACCAACAAAGAAACCTAGATCTATTCATCGATCTCCAACTCCAAACCTAAAAAGAAACCACCAACAAAGAAACCATCAAACCAAAACCAAAATCACTTAAATAAAATAAACAAATAAATAAATAAACCATCAAAGCATCAATTCAAACCAAGCTCCGATCACGCCCCAATCTCCGCTGATCCCATATCCAAAATCCAAAACCCAGCTTCGGTCACGCCCAGGTCGACCTAAATCCAAAACCCCTAACACATAACCCACGGCCCACCACGCCGATCCACCACAATCCTCAGCCATAAACCCACCAAGCAAACTCACCAAAATCCGATTAGCAATCCTCAACCCCTTAACCACGATGATCTCACCTAGAAAAGGTTATTGGCAATGCCATAAGAGAGAAAGGGTCATCGGCAATGAGAGGCACAGGGAGAGAAAGTCTCAACAAAGAGAAGGAAGATGAGCTCTGTGACTGTGAGAGAGAGAAAGTGAGAGGAGTTGAAAGAAAAAGGATTGATAGGAGAGAGAAAATTATTTAAATAATATATTTTGGTTTACAATTGTGCTACAGTGCCATCCTACATTTAGGATGGCACTGTAGCACAATTGCAAATTTTTTTCCAATTATAAAATTTTGCAAGTCCAAATGTTGGGTGGTTTTTGGGCTTTAATGCTAAATCATCCTTACATACAGCATTTGGCAATCCCAATGGGAATGTTCTAAGAGAAGCCCCTAACAATAGAAACAAGAATTCTGTCCTTGATCTCTAACAACAATAGCAACAAGATTTCAGCCCTCTAAAAGCATTCACAACCGAAAATGACATCTACAAAATCACCTCCACAAAAACAGAAAAGTAGAGAATTTAAAATGAATGATTATGTAGTAATCATAACTATTCTGTTTAGATGGAGAAGAATTTTAAATGCAGTTAACCTCTTGCTTCAAGTCTATAAAAATTACAAAATCATAAATGCGCACAATACAAACAAACATCAATTGATTTGATCTATTTGTAATAAAATAGAATGAAGTATTTACGTCTATACAATGCTCTACTTACATCTAGAACAACATTAACATTTTGTTCATAGCATTTATTTATTTGTAGCATGGGTTTTTGGTTTATGATAGGCAATGTGGGCATGTAAGATATACTTAGGTGTAGGCAAATCTACAAAATCACCTACACAAACACCAAAAGAGAAAAAAGAAAAGAAAAGAAGAAAAAAAGAGAGTTAAAAACAGAAAAGTAGAGAATTTAAAATGAATGATTATGTAGTAATCATAACTATTCTGTTTAGATGGAGAAGAATTTTAAATGCAGTTAACCTCTTGCTTCAAGTCTATAAAAATTACAAAATCATAAATGCGCACAATACAAACAAACATCAATTGATTTGATCTATTTGTAATAAAATAGAATGAAGTATTTACGTCTATACAATGCTCTACTTACATCTAGAACAATATTAACATTTTGTTCATAGCATTTATTTATTTGTAGCATGGGTTTTTGGTTTATGATAGGCAATGTGGGCATGTAAGATATACTTAGGTGTAGGCAAATCTACAAAATCACCTACACAAACACCAAAAGAGAAAAAAGAAAAGAAAAAAAGAAAAAAAGAGAGTTTAAAATGAATGTTTGTGTGGTAATCATATTTGTTCAGTTTAGATGGAGACAAATTCTAATTGCAAGTCCGGTCCCCTCCTCCTCTAAGTCTATAAAATTTACAAAATAATAGATGCAATTCAAGCAAACATCAACTAATCTAATTTGTCTGTGATAAAATTAGAATGAAGAATATAAAATAATATATCTACACGATAATATATATTTCCCAAAATATATTTTCATCACCTCTTTCTCTCTCTTCCTCTCTTTTCTCAATCATTCTCTCCGGTCTCTTTTCCTCTTCATTTCTATGTCTAAAATACACCATAAAAAAATATTTTTGAAAACCTAGCCGCCGCCATTACCACTCACATCCGAGCAAACCTACCCGCTTAGACAAGCAAACCCACCAACAACAACAAACACAAGAATCACCAAGAAAAAAAAAAAAAAAAACCGCCAAATACCACTAGAAACCCACCACAAAAATCACCAAACCCACCACTCAGACACCAAACCTATCACCAATTTAAGCAAACCCACAACTCAGAACACCAAACCACCCACCAACCACAACCGCAAGAAAGAGCCACCACAGAGAAAAAAAAAACACAAAGAAGCCTTCAAAAACCACCAACAACAACCTCATCCACAAAAAACAACCACCGCATAATCACCAAGAGGGAAAAAAAAAACACAAAGAAATTGTCGATCTTGCCAACAACCACAACATTGAAACCCACCACTGCCGATCTCGCTGATCTAGAAACCCACCACCGCCGATCTCCACCTCATCATTCCACCACGCCAATCAGCACCACCAACCCAGGCCCACGCTACCACCACCGCCATATCAACGGAACTTTTATGCCATACCTACCTCTGCCGCTACCACCATGACACGAGGTTTTGGGTTTAAGAAAATGTAGTTTCTGGTTTGAGGAGTAGAGAGGGTAGAACAAGAAGAAAATATATTAAAAATTATTCGATGGAGCTACAGGTAGAATCGCACTATAACACAATTGCAAATTTTTTTGCAATAGTCAGCTTTTACAAGTCTGGATGGAGTTTTGTGCTTTTATGCTAAATTGAACCAACATATGGCATATGCCATTCCCAATGTAAATACTCTAAGAGAAGCCCTTAACAATTGAAACAAGATTTTTGTCCTCAATCTCTTTAACAACAAGGGGGATGGAGTTGTTTGTTGTTTGAGAGAGATGAAGTCGTCAGTGGCCAAATTGGCAAGATGAGATAAGATTAGCAGTACATTCCAATTAGCTCAATTGGTAAAGTCTTTTGTCGTCAAATAAGAAATCTGAGATTTAATCCCCACCTATACTAAGAACCTAATCGGTGTCTAAGTCTGATAATAAAGAGCAATCATTAAGAACAGACATCATAAATTGAAACTATCTCTAAAAAAAAAAACTTTAAAATAAAATTTTTATTTGAATAATTTTTTTTTACAATTAAATAGATCTTCCAATAAAGGAGACAATATATTCTTTGAAAGAAAATAGTTGTCGTGGACAAAGCAGTATAAGAAGAAACCAGTGGCAGCTGAGATACAATAGAAAATACGAGAGCATGAGGTGCAAAATAAGGTCAAGGCACTTCTCCTTAAGAGGGAACGGAAAGTGTGTAGAACACGGTCACGGGACAGTAAGGGGCAACGGAAAGCAAGTATAACAGTCACAGGACAATAATCCGTTCATGCCTTGCTTCACATGCAAAAGATTTGTGTGGAATCTCCTAGTGCAATTACCTGAGATAACTGCTCATTATATTCTGAAACTCAAACCATTCCCATCTGGGGCTAGCGCTAATCTGAAGTACCTGGAACTTGGGAAATATGCAAGTTCGCCAAAAACATGGAGACATCTCTCTTTTGGTCAGTTACAAAATGCTATGCCTCGCTGGATTGATTCGGAGACACACAATAAAGCATAGTTCCTGCAACAGCAGTACAGCACATTCAAAATTTTAAAACCACATAATGAAGGGTATCCAGAAACTTAATAGTGGAATACAAAATAACCTCATTCTGTAAAAAAAAAGTCCATTTTCACATCTGTAACATCAAGTTGTAGAATCTCTGCTCTGCAACCTAGGATTGATCCAATACTACACAAAAAGGGGAGAAAGGGGGTGGTCAGACGACTCAGACCTGTCCAAATAAAGACATCGATATGATAGTTCATCGCTAGGGATGGCAATTTATATCCGACCCATAGATACTTGACCCGGCCCAAACCTAACGGGTCAGATTTTACCTGGCTCGATAAATTATAGGGTTGGGTATAAGTTAATAAAAAAAAAATTAAAAAAAAAAAAAAAACCTCAAACAAGTTCGAGTTTTTGCAAAAACTCGACCCAAACTTAGACCCGACCCGTTTATGTACATAAGTGAAAATTCTAAAATACCCCCATATATATAAAAGTTAAAAAATTAAAAAAAAAAAAAAAAAAAAAAAAAAAAAAAAAAAACCTTAATCCCATACCCATTTCACACAATCAATTCACTCAGTCGCCTCCCTACTCTCTTTCTCCTCTCCCCACTCTTCACTCGGTCACTCCCTCTCACTCAACCCCAACCACCGATCTGTCATCGCCGACCTGATTGGCTTGAAGCCCTTCACCACCGACCATCACTTGCACGTCCAACCGCCTCGCTCCTCGTTCTCTATCTTTTTATTTTTTTTCTTTTTCCTGGGTTCATTTCGTCTTTTTTTCTTGGTTCATTTTGTCTCTATTATGTGAGTTGTTTGTGTTTGTGTTTGTGATTTTGAAAGGGAAAATCATAAATCTAAAATTTTTGTGTTTGTGATTTTGAATGAGAAAATTATAAATTTGAAATTTTTGTGTTTGTGTTAAGATTTGTGTTTTTTTTTTGTGATTTTGAAAAGGAAAATCATAACTCTTTGGTCATTGTTCATCCATGATTTCTTGATGGATCTTTTTATTTTTCAATTTTTCAATTTCATTCTTTGATTTTCTTTGCCAATCCTCAAATCTTTATTATTTTTCAAAAAAATTTGTACGTGGGTATTTTATTCTTTGATTTCTTTGATTTTCTCTACCTAAGTATACTCCTGCTAGTAAAAATTAAAAAAAAATTTATGTTTGCCCAGATTCAAGGCTTGAATCTGGGCAAACACAAGAATCTGGCAAACACAATTTCAAAAATAATGATTCTAGCCAAACATTTTTTTTTTTAAATTATTGGGACATAGAATAGGCTTCAGGAAAAAAAAAAATTGGGGATTGGGCCACGATTTAGACCCAAATTGTGGCATGGCTGGTGAGGCCCGCAGATACCCGATGGGCTGGGTTTGGGTTTAAGAAAAAAATTCATTTAATAAACGGGCGGGTCCGGGTTTTCAGGGCAGACTCGCAGGTCAAGTTTGGGTATGAAAAACCGGCACGAACCCGACCCGTTGCCATTCCTATTCATCGCCAATGTTTTTTACACACATTTTCTTCTATAATTGCAATAGAAAAAGTTCAATATAGCATCCGATAGTCCCTTTTATTTAGAAAATAAGAAGAAAATATAATGAGCTCTAACTCAAATGACATTTTAGCGATTGGAGGGTGAGGACCCAAATTATTGGATTACTAGAGTGTGACTAGTGAGGACGATTTGGAGTATATGATAAGAAGTACGAGATTGGGACAATTAAAGGAATTTGTGAGACTTCTTCATTATGCAATAAAGCGATTTTCAGGTTCTGTAAGTTCAAATTGTGTAAGCTGTAGACACTAGGTAGTAGCTGTAGGCTGGTTAACAATTTCGATTGGTTCATTTTATTATCTAATGTTCATTTTCTATGCGTTGAGATTTTTGGAGGGTTAACAATTTTGGATACTTCGGCTGGTTAGCAGTTTCTGTGAGGTAACTTTTTATTACAAAGCCCAAAAATCTCAAAAAGGAAACAATAATTTTTTTTTTTTGATAAGTAACAATCATAAATATATATATATATATAAAGGACCCCGTGTTCACAATTGAAATAGAAGGGTGGCCCAAGACACTCAAATTATTATTTCCTTTTTGTTTTAAAAAAGGAGCCCAATACCAACCCAACAAGTCCAATCATCTGTCAAAATGTTTTCTTCGATAGGGAGCTCATGGACTATCTGGCCTTTTGCCCTTAATTTTTTTTTTTATTTAGCAATTTGCCCCTGTTTGCAAACTATATAGGAATATGCCCCTATTTCGATACTCGATAATCTTAAATTCGAGTTTCTACGAAATACTCGATCTATAGAAAACCGAGTTATGCCCGATCAAACTTATAAAAAAAAAAAAAAAAAAAAATTGCATGGAACTCGAATATCAAAAAATCGAGTTCCATGAAAAAAAAAATTATAATTGGGAGCCCTATAGTAGCGTTTTTATGCCCTATAGTGACGTTTTAAAGCCCTATAGTGGTGTTTTCTTGCAAAATTTTCTGTAAATGTAATCACAAATAGTGGTTCAGGGACCCTATAGTGGCGTTTTTAAGCCCTATGGTGACGTTTTAAAGCCCTATAGCGGCGTTTTCATGCAAAATTTTTTTAAAAGCGTGATTTTTCCTGCAAAATTTTTTTACAAGTGTGATACCATTTAGGAAGCCCTATAGTGGCGTTTTTAAGCCATATAATGACGTTTTAATGCTATATAGCGACGTTTTCTTGCAAAAAAAAATTTAAAAGTGTGATTACCCCATCAGTGAGTCCTATAGTGGCGTTTTTAAGCCTTATAGTGACGTTTTAAAGCCTTATAATGGCATTTTTAAACTCGATTTCCCTAAAATCGAGTTCTATGCTCTTTTTTTTTTTTTTTTTTAATTTGATCGGGCATAACTCAATTTTCTATAGATCGAGTATTTCCTAGAAACTCGATTTTAAGATTATCAAGTATTGAAACAGGAGCATATTCCTATATAGTTTGCAAACAAGGGCAAATTGCTAAATAAAAAAAAAAAATTAAGGGCAAAAGCCCAAATAGTCCCACAATCCGAGACCTGATCGTCCACGTAAAAGTGGCGTGCATGTGGGGCAACCTCACCCAAACCACTGTCAGCAATGACACAAGCAGAGGCCCTTCACCCAAGAAGTTCGGTTTGGGTGATTGGTTTATATACAACCTAAACAGACCCTACACGTGAACACCCCTAAATTCCTTAACAATAAAACAAAGAAAATGAACCAAAAGGAAAGGGCATAAAGCAAAAGTATAGGAACTGATGAGATGGTCAATACAGATAATTTTCCAATCCAATAAATTCTCTTACCTAGGATGTGTACGACCAAGATCCCCATGGACAAACTCCTTAATATATGTTCCAGCCTGAATCGAGAGACCATCATTAGTGTTTTCCATTTGCCATATATGAGCATACAGAATTAGTATTCATGTAATTCATAGTCGTCAAAAAAATAAATATATAAAATATCATAGTCATCAGGCTCTTCATGATACTCAATACTGATCTGAGCTAAGTCCTTTGTGTATGCTATGGTAAAGCAGAAAGAGTACAGAAGTGGATTATATGCCGCCCCAAACCCATTAGTATCTGACTCCTGAAATTATTCAGAATTACTTTCCACAACATTATGCTTTCATGAAAATGCCTAATAATATTTCACTCAAAATCACAAAATGCAGAGATTGTGCCTTGGAGTTATATTAACTAGGATACAAATTAGTTGTTGGAGTGGCTATATCACCAAGCCTCCGCAACTAAATCTTGATAGATTTCAATAGAGATCAAACATAATCACTAATTCACAGTAAAAACAATAAAAGTAGCTTGATATTGTGAGACTCAAAGTGGGGGTGGAGGGGCACACATTTAGCTAATTTTCCGACACATCAGAAGAATTGGAGAGGCATTCCCTCAACACCACCACCACCACCCCCCCCCCCCCCCCAAAAAAAAACCAAAAAAAAATAATAATAAATAAGAGAGAAAGAAAGATCATGAACTAGTTTGGGAGAGCATAAGCTTTTTAAAGGCTGTAGCTTTAATCTTTCTTTTTAGGATAGGTAAAAATCCGTAGCATTCTTGAGAAGTAACCCTCTGACTGCTTCTCAAAAGCCACCCAAAAAGCCCACTTCACAAAAAACACAAAACAAAAACACCCTTGAAGCCCTAGCATTTCTGTTTAATTAATAACTCTAGCAACAAAGGGTGTGTTTGGATTGAGCTTATTGTTGCTGAAACTGAAAACTGAAAACTGAAAACTGAAAACACTGTAGCAAAATAATTTTAAAATGTGTGAATAGTACCGTGGGACCCATTTTTAATGAAAAAGTTGATAAAAATTGAGAATTGTGGGACCCGTAAACAGTGCTCAGTGCACTATTCTTTAGCTGAAAAGTCAAAAAAACGCGGCTACTGTTCAATGAACAGTAGCCGCACTACACCTGAAATGCTTGAAAACCCAAAAAAAAAAAAAAAAAAAAAAGAAACGCGCTTTTAATGAAAACGCAGACGCCCAGACGCCGAATCCAAACACTACCATAATATAATTGAAGTCAATTTCTTAAATATATGTGGACCATAAGATACTTTCTTACAAAATATTTTAAAATGCACCCCTATGCTTAAGTAATGTTTTTAGGGCACTACCTAACAAAATGTTTCTTAAGAGGGGGAAAAATGTTTTATTAATGATTCGTGGAATTGTAATATATATAGGATAGTTGTGTATGGTTTTTTGTTTTTTGTTTTTTGTTTTGGCTTAAAATAAGTTAATATTTAGTTTTTTTTGGGTTATACATTTAACATAAAAATTACCAAAAATTTTACATGTATATATATATTTTATAGAAACTATGCAAATTAGTTGTTTCCAAACTATATCTTAAAGAAGAAAATATATTATAAAATTTTAATGTTTATTAAAGAAATATCAATTCATTTTATCATTGTATATATATATATATATATATATATGTTTTCTATATATAAATTATAGCTTGAATTACTTAAAAAATTGAAAAGTAAATTGGCATACAGTCAATTCTGACATGGGTATTAAGGGAAGGGGATCAGCATCAGGTGCAATACTTAGGGTATTGCACCTGGTGCAATACCTCAATTTCCTTCACAATTTTTTTTAACTTTTTTTACTTTTTAACTTTAACTTTTTTACTCTTTTTTAATATATTTTATTTAATGGCTGAGATTGAAAGTTGCTTTTTCAACTTTCAATCTCAGCCTTTGATAAGCTATTACACCAGGTGCAATACCCTAGGTATTGCACCTGATGTGAATCCGAAGGGAAGGATTCATTGGCTATGCCTTAGGCTCTGACAAACTCTTTGTAGACAAACCTTACAGAGGAACCCTTAGGGTTTTGGGGTAATTGTAAGAAAGTTTGTTTTCTAGCTATGGGCCTAGCAAAAAGTTTCCTTTCATCCGGCTTATAAAGTAGTTAAACTAACTAAAGATAACGAAAGGAACAACCTCCCACCCCCCAAAAAAAAAAAAAAAAAATTTCTCTACATTTATATGTTGAAAACTTAATTATGGTTGAGAAAATGAAGTTATCTCAATAAATATAATAATAAAAATTTCATGAGAACCACAAGTGTGAGACTATACCATAATGTGAGAGAGTGTTTCATAAGATAATTTTTCTAGGTTATTTAGAATTATTGGTTTTATTAGCTATTCATAAAAGCTGACTAATTCCACTTATTTCAATTACATAAGTTATTTACTACTACCTTCGACCAAAATTATTAGTCCTCTATTCTATTTTGAAATGTTCCAAAATAAAGTCCTATTTCTAAAAGTAATAAATAAATTTCTTTATTTTACCCTTTATTTTTATTTTTATTTTTTTTTTGTGACAAGTATCCTTTACTTTATTTACAAAGTAATACCATTTATTTAAACTTTATATTATAGACTTTTTTTTTTTAATAAAAAGTTTAAACTATAGATGATAGGTTTATTTGTATTTTTTTTAAGGGATAATGCATTAAAAGCATTCACAGCAGTGAAGTTAAAAATTTAGCCATTTGGCACTTGCAAAAGTCATTTTATTTATTTTACCTCTTCACACCCAACATCAATGGATCTATATTTTTAGCTATTTGATTAAAATAATACAAATAACTCATTAGAATAAAAATAAAAACATTCACAACAAACTTTAGTAACCAACCACGACCACTTCCACCATTAGCCATAACCACACCCACAACCACCACCACCACTACCACCAGCAGTCCCCCGCAGAAGGAAAAAAATTATTTAAAAAAAAAAAAAAAAAAAACTAAATCCCCAATCTTTTTCCTCATCCTAAACCAAACAAAATCACTAATCACAAACAAAATAAAAAATCACCAATCATAGAGCTAGGCTTCAGTGAGGAGGATGGTGTCGGTGGAAGGGGTAGGTCGACGAGCTCCATGGGTTTCTCAATTGGAAGGGGGGTGGGTCAGTGATAGGGTTGTAAATGAATCAAGTCATTCATAAACAACTCGGGTTTGGCTCGATAAAAAGCTCATTCATGTTTGTTTTTTTATAAACAAACCAAGCTTAAACTTTAGTTTTAGGCTTGTTTGATAAACGAGTCAAGCCAAAGTAAAAAATATTGTTCATGAACAAGCTCGTGAACACCAAGGCTCGATACAAAAGTAAAAAAACAAGTTGAGCATGAGCTTATTTATGAGTCTAGTAATAAAAGATATGAGCTTGACAAGTAAAATCATATCTTTCTAAAACTTTAATTAATTATAAGTTGAGACCACTCATCTAAACCAAATAGGATAGATAATAAACTTGATATAGGCTTGATAATATACTTATGTTAGATCTCAAGCTCAAAAGCATGATATCAAGCTTAAGTATGGGCTTGATATTGAGCTCGAGCTTGGCTTGACTAATGAATCAAGCCAAGCCGAGCTCAAGCTTCTATACTTTATAATGAGCTAAAGCTTGAACATTATTTGTAGGCTCGTATCAAGCTCAAGCCAAGCTTGAACATTCTATTTTTGCTGTTGAGCCAAGCTTGAACATTCACTACTTGACAAAAGCTCGGCTCGTTTACAACCTTAGTCGGTGAGCTCTGAGGTTTTCTTCCCTAACCTTTTTCTCCAAGCACTTTCCCTTCTAGGTTTCATCAGAAACCTCATTTTCTCACTCTTTAACTTTCTGGGTCTCTTTGATTTCATCGAAATCAACACAATTTGGCTAGATGACCTGACCCGTACGTCCGAACACAAACCCGTATCCGCTTTGATGATTCGAGAATTCTTGCCGGTGATGAAGGTCTAGGGCATCATATGAGTTTGATTGAGAGGACAAGATCAGGTGGTTGAGAGAGAGAAGGAAAGAAAGAAAGAAAAGAGAAGAAAGAAAAGCACATTTCCATGGAGCTTGTTTGGACCTTTGGATGGTGAGAGAAGAGAGAGATGTTTAATAAAATATTATTATTTTTTTAGCTATGACACCACTATTGTGGATGCTTTTAGTGGTGCTAAAAATAGCAATATAGTTAGTTAGCACCACTATTGTGGATACTCTTAGAGCATTCTCATCAAGAATGCTATAAAATCGGTTGATATAAAATCGGTTGTTATGTTGGTGCCAACCATTGAGTAAACTAGTACTTTCTTTAATTCTATAACTGAACTATTATCTAGCTTTTGCTTTCAATTTGAAACTGGTTGTGAACTTTGTCTGTGATTGAACTTTGAACAACTATGATTTAGATCCTAAACCACATTTAAATGATATATTGGAGTACAATCATAAACCTCGATAATCTATATGAAAAGATACAGACTAAATATTTGTCAAGTTAAATGTATTGGCCAAAATATGTAGCTAGATCTCAATATTCAATGATATAATCAAGCACTAGGTGAACTGGTTGTTCGGATCTATATATGTGAGCACATTATTGAAAGATTAATGTTTGTTACACAGGCAAAAATGGGCTTTTGCTCCTTTCACATAAAAAATCCAGCATTTTACCTTCTTTTTCAAACTAAATAGGGAAATACCACAATATTTTGAAACTTGATTTTCTAAAAATTGAGATTCAATTTTAAACTCGATTTTTGGACAATTGAGTTATAGCAAACTGAAAAATTAATTTTTTTTTTTGGGAACTCGAGTTCCATGAACTCGAGTACCATGTGAAGTACTCGAGTCTATGGAACTTGAGTTCCTTGAAAAAATCAAGTGGAACTCGAGTACTTCACATGGTACTTGAGTTCATAGAACTGGAGTTCCCAAAAAAAAAAAAAAAATCCTTTGTCCACATTCGTTATAACTCGATGTTTCAAAAATTGAGTTTTACAATTGGAACTCGATTTTGAGAAAATCGAGTTTCCAAATAGGGGTATTTTTCTAATTAGTTTGAGAAATAGGGCATTTGCCCATTTTTGCCTTGTTACACTCATCCATACACATAGCCTTGAAAATTGTGTGTTCAAAACATGATTTCAGTTATAATTTTAAAAATGTGAAATCATGTCTTGAAAACATGATTTCATAATTTAATTGAAAATTATGTTTTGAACATATGATTTCAACTACCGTGGCATATGCACACTGGTGTGTAATTAAAAACGCATTTATTGAAAGCACTATGTTTATCTTTGGTTGTTCTAACTCCAACTTTTCTCTTCTTGTTCAATAAGAGTGCGCTGGGAGTAATTGTGTTCACATAGCTTAAATCAAACATAGTTGATTGTTCAATATGAACCAGATTTTGTTCTACATATGAGGATTTTTCATAGGATTTATAAGTATGATTTCTATCAAAGTTCACCATGTTTTAAGCATTGGATGCATTCAATGACAAAGACTTGTTTTTGCTGTCATTGGATATTAACGAGGACGGTCCCTTTGCGGCCTTCCAGTTCGGTTTCTCATTGTTCTTCCTTGACTTTGATTTGACCCCCACAAATTTGGTGCGAGGTTTGACGTGAATTCTTAAGTTGAAACTTGAAAGTTTAAGGGTGTGTTTGGATACCGTTTATTTTACTGAAATTGAAAAATTATTCCTGAAAGTACTGTAAATAAAAATAAAAGTTAGTTGAAATAGTACAATGAGGCTCATAAATAGTGCAAAAAAGTATAGTGGGGCCCATGAATAGTTACAAAAATAAGCTGAATAGTGAAATAAATTTATTTTTTAATCCTAACCCTAACACACATTAAATGCTGAATTTTATATATGTCCCATGCTAAAAAAGTTCAAATAAGAAAGAAAAAAAAAAGCAAGTACACTACTAGACATATGGATGAGAAAACAACTTACAACACTAGCAACAGTGGTGCTAAATAGCTAAATATCTATTTTTAGCATCACTAAATATCAAAATGTACCCCACAATAGTGGAGCAAAAACTATATTCTTTTGCTCCAGCTGTGCACTGTAGCTGAAAAGTTTTTTTTTTTTTTTTTTTTTTTTTGCATTCACAGAGCTTTTGTCTCTCTCCTCACTAACTCTTCATGTCTCTCCCATTGTCCACCATGCGTTCACACTATTTTTAGTTGTGATTGTGTTTTGGTGGTTGAATGAAGTATTATTTTATTGTAGTATTTATATTATTTTATCGTATTAAAAGCTAAAATAAAACCACTATTGTTGGATGTGAGAAGGTAAAATAGATAAGGTGACTTTTTATGGTGCTAAAAACTAAAAATTTAGCTCCACTGCTATGGATACTCTTATGCAGACATGGTATTTTTATTTTTTGATAGATAGGACATGGTTGTTTTGGAGAGAGGGAGGTTATAAATGTTGCCTCCTTAACACTATACTTGTGGCAAATAGCCCAACACAAGTATTACATGCAGTATGATAAGTATATTAACATTTTAAAATAACATATTTGGTTGGAAGTAAAATTTTTCATTGAAAAGTAAAAAAAAGTTCATAAAAACTACTTTAGAGCATTCCCATCAAGGTTTAAAATTTTTTAGTATTTACCATATGAAAAACCAACTTTATAGCATTTGATTGACACATCACTTTATAATACACCCAACATGAAAACTTCTATTTGTTTACTACTTTATTTAAATATTCTTTATTTATTATTTATTATTTTGTCTTTCTATCTCTCCCTCTATCAAAACCCAATAGATCTAGAACCTTCTCCCTCTCTCTGATCTTCTGCTCTCAAACTCGTGCTCCATGGTTAGGGCTTTTCAAGCTAATCACCTCCAACCACAGCACTCAACAACCTTATTCTTTGCTCTATCTCTGAATTCAAACCCGATCTGAGCCTATTTAGACTTCGATCCCTTCGATCCAAATGAGGCAAAGCCTCCCCATTCCACAACTGAACCAAGCCAACGCCAACGCCAACCACCGCACACGATCTCAACAGTGGATTTGCAATGAGATTTTAAGGGTTTTTTAGTGGATTGTTGCTTGGTTTTTGGTGGTGTGTACAAAGGGAGTTTTAGGATTGATTTTCTGTGTTTTGGAAGCTGTTTCCTATGTTTTTTTTTGGGGGGTATTTTTTGGGTATTTTCAGTGAGGTTTTGGGTATTTTTTTGTGCTGATTTTCTGGATTTTTGGTTGGGTTTCTGTGTAATTGTAGTGGTGAAAGAATTGGATGAGATGGTGAGAGGGAGAGGAAGAAGCTTGGGTGAGATGGTGTGACAGAGGAGAAGTGAGAGAGGAGAGAGAAGAGACTTGGGAAGGAGACAAGCACGAAAGAGAGAGAGAGAGAGAAAGAAATTAATAAAAAATGATAGCATGTTGTTACCGTGCGCTCTCAAAATGAGAGTTCACTGTAGCAAGATGAAATTTTTTTTAGCATATGGTATCTTTGATGGACTAGGCTTTTGGGGTTATAAATGCTAAAAATAGCATTTTAGCATTTATAACACCCTCGATGAGATGCTCTTAATTAACTATAAACGTATCTAAAATTACATTAGTTTAGTCCAATACCAATTGTTAGCACCAAACGCTTACCTATTGCATCAAAAGTTATAGTTGAAAGTAAGGGTGACAATGTAGCGCTAACGGGTTGACTAAGACTTAACCCAACTTGATCTCCAACTTTCGCCAAGATGTTGGACTTGACCTCTTACTATTAAGTGATGGATGGAAAACCAGTAATACCAGCAAATCAAATTCCAAATATTAGGGAGTTAAATGTTTTCTATTTTTATCTTTTTTGGAAAAGGAAAAAAAAAAGAAAAGGCCGGGGGAGAGTTTTAACGGTAAAGAACAAGGTAAACGAATCCAACGACCAAGATGACGAGGACTTGCACCTAATAATAAAGCGACTCGTGTCCCATAAAAATACCCAACACTTTCCCTGTATACTCACTCCTCTTTGAACAAAAAAAAAAAAAAAAAACCTCAAAAGTCGAAACTCCCCGAGAGAGACAGTGCGGCCATTGCCCTCCGATAGAGCCGTTGTAAAATGGCGAACACGAACGTGAACACGAACAATACCGAAGCTGTGCACGTTCGCATCGATTCCGAGGCGGCGCATGTTATCTCCGCCGTCGAGGAATGCCACGACGACGACGATGTGGGGGCTCTACACGACGTCGTTCAAGGATTGCCTTCTCACGCCGTGAAGGACTTGTTGTCCGCCGGGGTTCGTGTTCTTTCGTCTAATCTAGGGTTTCTAAATTATGCACAAACTTTATCGAAATTTAGTTGTAGTTCTCAATATCGAATTCGTGTAGTAATTTGGCAAAGGAATATTGAAAATGTCGCTTAATCATCTTTCTTTCAATTTCATGTTGTTTACCATCAAATCTCACTACCTTTTTCGGTTTTTTTTTTTTTTTTTTTTTTTACAGTGATACATTATTCTCTTTTTCATGATGTATTTTAGGGCCTAATGTCATTTACACATTATAATGGTAGTTCCTGCTTTGAAGCTATATTAGATAAGTTTGGTTGTATTGCTTTGAAGAGTGGAAAAAAATGTATTTATGAAGTATATGGAACCTTAACTGGTTAATTTAGTGAGTTACAGGGATTCACATGTATGATTGTGAACCCGCAGTAATAAATGTTAATTGTCTAGATAATAATTGCTTCAATAGAAACTTAATTAATGTGAAATTGGTCATGGCTGGTGTTCGTGTCTGATTTTCACATTGAGAATGGATTTTAGTATATTCCTGAAAGAAAGGTCTTGTTTTATGAAATCCACATTATGATATTCAAAAGTAGGTTTACCATTGATAGATATTTGTTAATTGCTCCGCATAGACAGAGATTATGTGCTATTTTTAGATTTTTTAAAAAAAAATTATGATTCTTGGTTTTTTATGATTTTCTTTTTTGTTTGTAGGTATGCACCCGATGTATCCTTTGGCTATTTGGGATCCGGGGAAATATTTATTCAATTTCTGCAATCTCACCATCAATATTGAATTCAGTTATTGGAGAACAAAGACATGATGAGGACATCATTTCCAATTATAAGGAATCAGAATTTGAGGAAGTACTCTGCGCCCTTTGTTTAGGTATTTTGCAGTTCACCTATTGCGATGACAAGGAAATTCCAGTGAAAAAAGGAAGTGCTAATGATGGCTGTTGCAATTTCTGAGCTGGTGAAGCGAGAGGGCTATCAGATTGATAGCTTTTCTCTTGAAATGTCCGTACCTCCAATTATCCCTGAAAATGAACACTCAGTTAGGTAAGAATTGTTGACTTGCTGATGATTTAGAGTCTCTGATTCAAACCCTGGAGCATGTGTCAGTAATGGTACTTGTCCTGTTCAAATTCAAAGCTGGGGTTGCTTAACTTTTGGTTAATAATTTTTCTTCAAAAAAAAAAAAAAAAGAAAAAAAATGAAAAAAGAAAAGGGAAGGAAAAAGCCCCATTGCTTATTATGTTTGTCAGAAAACTTTGAAAAGTCTTTAGGCTTGCAAATATTCTGATTTTAATGGGGTTCTTATCACTGTGATTTGTGCACCTAGTGATTCTCTGTTTTGGTTCATTTTTTAACTTTCTTTTTACCTATAAAAAAAAAGACTATATACGATTTGGTGACAATGGTTTTGATTTCCAAATTTTTTAGGTTGTACGTGAAATGAAAGAATGGGACTGAACCTTGGTTCCAAGGAGGGCCATTTTCTCAAAGTATATCTGTAGAGGATGCCTTAAAATTCTCTTTAGCAAAACCTCTTGAAACATTGTTGGTGAGTAATGATTTGCTTCTTATACTGAACTTTCCTATGATTGAAAAGAGTTAAGCATGTATTGAAATTTTATGCATGCAATTATTTTATATGAAATTAAAAGTTTCACAGGATTGTATTGTAAATCAGGTATAAGCAATTTCCACATCCGTTTGACATTTTCTCACAAAGCTTCGAAAATGGTTTGGAATGTAGCAGTGAGCAAACAGGGTTGCAAGAGAAAAAAAACGGGCATGTGAATATTTATCAACCCCATTTAGTCTTGTTTTTTCATTATGAATGCTATAAATGAAACCCTCTAATTCTGTATTGGTCAATGTTAGCTGCTCTGTTTTCAAGTTTAAAAGCCATAATCTGTACCTGATGCATGTCCATGCAGTTCTAATTTGTGTTATTATTTTAGTCAGAATCTAAGCTTGAAGATCATGATGTGTTTCTAAATATTCCTGAAGAGAATTTATTGAGGCAAATTTGCTTTGTTAAGGTATATGATTATACAAGTTCTTTCAGAATTAAATTTTTAGGTTTATCATTTGGGAGATTATCTGATTGTACAGATTTTGTGTAACTGTAATTTGGAGAGCATTATGATTTCTATTTCCTTTTTTTTTTTTCCTGGATTGATAATCAGTAATTACACATACACTTCCACTGGGTTTTGATTCTTGAACCCACTATCTCACTGGACAAAAGGAACAATACTTTCTATGTCCTTTTTAAATTGAGATATTTGCAGTTATTGGACCTTAGGGTGCGATGGTGGGGGCCAAGTGCCTAATGGTTACAATTTTTTGTGCCTAGAGCCTTATAGCTTAATTGGCAACTCTTGGTGTTTCTGGCGGAGACATCCAGATTTCAAATCCCCCCATCCCCAACTATTGAATTATATATAAAAAAAAAGGTTACAAATTTTGGTTGATATCATCCCCCTACAAATAATTCAATATGTTTCTTGAGGAGATAGGTCTACATAAAGCATATATGGTGTTGTTGGTAGGAGAGGCATCCATTTAATGACTAAAAGGAGCAAATTCTAGGGGCTCTTTGTTGTTTTATGTCTGCTTAATAAGTAATTACTTATCTGGACATTGAAATTGTGGGTCTAAGATTCAAAGCCTGTTTGTTGTATGAACTGAGTATCCCATTTTAAATGTACACAGTATCAGACAGAGCAATCTGCTCAGATGAGTTCAATTATCTCTATCCTTATCCCTGACTCGTACAGCTGCTCAGATGAGTTCAATTATCTCTATCCTTATCCCTGACTCATACAGCTAAAAGCCTGGTGAATGATATGAGGGCAGTGGAGTTCCAAGTTGTTTGGTAATTATTGTAATATTTATGGAAAATTCATTTTTTTTTGCCATTGTATGTTTGTTGTTGAAGACTTGAAGCTATATGATTGAATTATATATTTATGGTTAGTATTAACCTATCAAAAAAAAAATATTTATGGTTAGTATTCCCTTTGTCCACTCCCTGTGTACCAGGGAAATTATTCTTGCTGTACCTCTCTCTTTTTATTTACCAATAAAAATATGGTTAGGATTTTCTTGGACATAAAATCTTTTTGATCAATATCATATTACTTATTCATAAAAAAAAACAAATGGTTAGGATATTCTTTATCCATAAGCTGCTATAATCCTCTTGCTAATATATTCCAGATTAAGTTCCATAATATGACTAATTGTACAATATTAGAAACTTGTATTAACATACAAATGTGTTCCTTTTTATTATAAATTTATTTACATTTATTCCTCAAAGTTGGATTCTGAAATTGACTTTGCTGATTGATACGGGCACAGGAAACAGTGTCGACTCTGTTGATGACTCGGTAGCTGGGGACATGAAATGCTCTGATTTAGCTGACGCAACTGTTGAAAGGTTTTTTTGATGGTTTGCAAGATTATGAATCTTCCGAGTGCTTCAAATTCCCTTTAGAGAAGGTAATTCTTTTGCTCCTTTGGCCTAGAGCTTCTATTAGGATGGGGTTTGGTATGGTTTCTAGCAACTCCAATATGTAAATGATCAGAACACTTTCAGCAATGTCAAGTTTGCAACTCAGTTGTTGACCTCTCTTGCATGCTTGACTTGAAATAGGATATTCCCTCTCTTAGTCCAAGGGGTAGCACAATCAGTGGGGGGGATCACGCTTCATGAAGCGGAGGTGACTAGTTTAAATCTTCCCCTTCACTCTCCCTTTGGGCCTAAATAAATTCTGTACGGACTCTGGCTGATGGGATAGAGGTGATTTGGAATTAATGGTGACAAGACAAGCATTTTTTTACTCTAGGAAATGGAGAAGTGCTGGGTAATCTTAGTCATACTTTTTGTACAAGTTGATATAAAAGTGTTGCTTTTTTAATATCAAGCATCAACTGGATCCTAAGTCACTGCACTTCATGTTGTGTTGATTGATTCATGTCTGATCAAATATTAGACTGATTTTGGTTTGGTTGTTAGATTTAACATGGTCCTGATTTTATTTGCCTTTTTAACCTTTCTAGGTCAATGACGTATGCCACTTGGTGCTTCTTTGCCAAAGGATACCCATCTACTTTGGTGGGAGATATCTGAAGGTAAACTATTGTCAATAAAGAACTGTATTTCCTTTTTGGATAATATTAGCCCTTAAATGTTTAAGAATTTAGTGTATTTGGTGTCTAGTTTATCAATTTCAATCTCTTGGCTACATGTAAATATTTCGTGTGTGTTTGGATACAGCTTATAAGCTAGCCTTTTGCTTTTTAGCTTTTATGTACAGTTTTTTAAAACCTTACTTTTTCTTAATTTTTCTCAGTTTTTCAAAGTACAAGTATAATTTAGCACACTTTTAGCAAAAAGTTTTCAACAAAAAGCTAAGTAAGTTGTTTCCTATTGAATGCATCACAATCAATCTTTCTTTATTTTGTTTGATTTCAAATATTTTAGTTTTAACAAGTAAATAGTTTGCTTCATTGCTGCTTCTTGTAAGAGCATAAGAAGCATAGATGAGATTAAATTGGAGGAAAGGGAGAGCAGGGAAAGTTGATGTACTAGATGTTAGTGAAGTTACATGTCAACCGATTAACCTACCCTGGAGTGAGTATGATTAAGTATGCAACCCAACAAAATGTTGGAATTGAGACCCTTTCTCTTAGTATGGGGTTTCATGTGGCATATGTGTTCTTTCATCCAACTCTTCAGTCTAGGTCAAAACAAAAGCAAAATAAATGTGGAAAGAGTGCATATGACATGTTTACTTAAAGAATGAGGTGGTCCCTTTAGAGACATTAAATAAAACTTTAAACAATGAGGTGAACACCCTACATTAGATCATGCAGTCACACTTCTTAATTGGAGGCAGCCACCTTGATAAACCCCCCCCCCCCCCCCTAGAAAAAATAACTCACACACGCACTAATAGATTTGATTTCCATTTAGAGTATTAGAATTTGATGTCTCGTGTGTGGATATGTTCTTGAATAATCCAATATGATCTATTATTAGACATCAAACAAAGTTTTGCAAGAATTTTGTTCTGTTAAATCTGGCAAATACATCTTGATACATATTTTACATTATTGGAGAATCTACGTGTTACAATATGTGAATCTATATATATTTGATTTCCATTCAGCATATCAAATTCTCTAGAGCTAGCAAGCCTTCATGTGTGGAAATGATCTTGAATCATCTGTTCTGATTTATTATTAGACATCAAACAGAGTACCTGCAGAGTGTTTTTCTATTAAATATGGAAACATACATCGCGATATCAATTTTACATTATCGGAGCATCTATGTTTCTTTAGGCTCCTTTGTGCTCTTTGCACACAAAGTAGTCTTTCCTCAATAAAATATATTGGAGCATCTATGTATTACAATGCTACTGGACACTTGAATTCGTAGTTTTAGTGGCAAAGCAACATTGATGGTTTAGTTTGAACTTGAAAAGTGAATACTGTGCAACTTGCAATCCATGCTATCAGTCTCACTCAGTTACTCTTTGTATTGTAGTACTCAAGAAATGTGAGTCAAACAGGATGGATCATTGATGATGAAAGAATGGGAGAAGCATCTGTTGAGGTACTATCTACTTTTCTGATTGTGGTGATTATTATTCTAATTGAGGTTGTTTCTATGAAGCAATGGGTAAAAAACTGACAGTGTAATGTGCTTACTCTCTAGGAGATAATAGGTAGCAACATCCAAACTCTGTGTCAAGGTGACAATTATAAGTTTCATGCCGCTGGAGGAGAGGATATCGATGTACGAAAGATCTGCTTTCCTTGCTGCAATTTTGACCTAAATGATGAAATCCTGAATTATGGAACTTATTTTTTCAGGTTCGAATGTTGGGTTCAGGTAGGCCTTTCCTGGTTGAGGTACAAAATGCACGCCGAATACCATCTGAGGCATTTGTAAGAAAAATAGAAACATACATAAACAATTTGGAAAATAAATTGGTGAGTTCAATACCAATTGTATTTTCACTTCTTCCTGATATTAAAAAACCATGATTATGATCAATGGTGCATAAAACATTTTGAGATGCAGGTTGGGGTAAAAAATTTGGAAGTTGTAGGCATTGAGGGGTGGACCATGATGCGTGAGGGAGAAGCAGAGAAGCAGGTTTTTGTTTATTTAATTATTTCTTTGTTTTTATATATGTGTGTGTATTACACTTGGTATACTCTTTTTTTCTTATATATATATATATAAAAAAAAAGTATTACACTTTGTGTAACTTTAAGCAATATTACACTATCTAATAATTTTTTATTAGATTAATATTTTGAAAATCCCACCATTAGATTACATGTTTTTTATGGTTTTAACACATGCCAAATTTTGTACCAATCAGATGTTATTTTCTATTTAATCCATAAGCTTATCTTTTATGTATAATTTTAAAATACAAAAAATTGAAATTTGAACATTTGATAAATGACATAGTTGTTGATCATTGATCATCTTAAAATTTTGCAAACATTGTGGGCATGAGAAGAAAATGTAATCCAACTATAGATTTGTCAAAATTCACATCCAATAAAAAAATATCAAGTGATGTGACATTACTTAAAGTTAGACATGATTTTTATTGTTACTCATATATCCCATGTAGAAGCAGTATGCTGCGCTTGTGTGGATTTCATGACCACTCGAGGATGTAGACTTGGACTCTATATCCTCACTCAAGGACATGGTGAGTTGTTTGTAAGCTTCATATTTAATTAATATTTATTTATTATCATAGTTTTCGCAACTTGCTAAAGCTTTGAATGTGATGTCTCTTATGAAGCTTTCTTTACATTAATAGAATTTTGTGCTAAGCAGTGTTTGGTAGAACTGTATAAGTTCTCATTTTGTTGGACTCAAGGAAATTACATGTGTTGTTCATTAATTCCACACTCCAAACACATTGATACACTCCATTACCATGTTCTGTCAACTAACAAAGTGCCCGTTGGTATAGCTTATTTTTTAGTTTATTTTTTTAGTTTATTGGAAATGGAGTTGTTTGAAAAAACTGTACCTAGAAAAAAGTGAAGTTTAAGAATGTTTTACTTTGAATGTATAACAATGTGGTTCAAAACCGCTCTACTGAACAGGCCCTAGGTAATGCTATGGTGTAAAGTATGGTGTAGAATGTATAGATAAATGGCCAACCGTAGGCTTCACCACCGTAGGGTAGGGAGTTTGGCTTCACCACCAAATGTAGAAACATACAATCTGAAATATTCTTTATTTTTTAAAATTCTCCATCCCAAAATGTCTGGGGTGCCATCCTCAAATAGGCTCCTAATTACAATCATCATAAATGCCACAATTTCAAGTTAGAGTCAACTAATACAAAAAAGGAAATAACTGAAAATGCTATAATCAGTAATAAAGACTGAAATCAAAATAAAATCACACGGGTGTCCCCACCAGGCTTACTCAGTGGATGTAGGCCATTAGGCTAAACCATGCAATCCTTTTGTCCTCTCTCTTCTTTCTTTACCCTCTTTCTATATGTGTTCATAAAATCTAACACACTTTATCTATCCTTGCTGAATGAGAGAATATTCTTATCTGCCTTTTGATACTTCCATCCAGTGGCATATTTTTGTTTCTGGTCAGTTTCTTATATGCTCTATTTTGATTTTACTTATAAAAAAAAAAAGGATAAGGCCTGCCTGTGCAAAGTATATTTTTGTTATAGAAGTTACTCACAATCCGTTTCTGTTCTGTGTAGCAAATTTTGCATGGGACCCCTGTAAGGGTGCTTCACCATTGTAGTCCATTACAACGTGAAAAAATTATACATTGGTTGGAGCCTTACCATTATGTCAGGTAGCCTTCTTTAAGCTCTACCATTATGTACATGTTCAGAATATCTAATTTTTTAAAATATCTTTTCAAATTTTAGGATGAAAATTGAGAGGATTAGTGGAAGTTCTCAATATTTTCTTTTGCATCTATGCACTCAGGTAATGTAATACAATTTCTTTTGATATGGATACTGTTATTTATTATCATTATATTTATGAATTTATCCAAATAGATGAGAAGGATGGGTTTAATCAGAGCCATGTTTACCTTAAATCTGAATCTCTGGTTAATGGTTATAGCAAGCACTTCTGAAATTTGTTGGATAATAAACGATTTTGGTAGTGTTTGGATTCGGCGTCTGGGCGTCTGCGTTTTCATTAAAAGCGCGTTTCTTTTTTTTTTTTTTTTTTTTTTGGGTTTTCAAGCATTTCAGGTGTAGTGCGGCTACTGTTCATTGAACAGTAGCCGCGTTTTTTGACTTTTCAGCTAAAGAATAGTGCACTGAGCACTGTTTACGGGTCCCACAATTCTCAATTTTTATCAACTTTTTCATTAAAAATGGGTCCCACGGTACTATTCACACATTTTAAAATTATTTTGCTACAGTGTTTTCAGTTTTCAGTTTTCAGTTTTCAGTTTCAGCAACAATAAGCTCAATCCAAACACACCCTATATGTCATTAGAACAAGAAACAACAGATTTTAAAATTAAAATAATTAAAAATTTGAACCTGTTGTTTGACTTATTAGACAATATAATTGTCTTTTGCTAGACTTTTGTTTCGATCATTTCCAATACAACTAAATTTGAGTAAGAATTGGCTTCAAAAAAAAAAAAAAAAAATTGAGTAAGAATCATATATGTCATAAACAGATCAAATAATGAGACATCTTATTGTGGCAACTTATGAAATTAGAATTTAATTTGTCATCAACACAAAAGAGAAGAAAAATTATAAAAAATGAGTGCCCCTATATCATCAAAGGTTCTCCCTTATCAATTATTATAAAGAACAACATTGAGCTTTTAAGTCCTCCTATTTAATTCAATTGCTTCCAACAAGATATATTTATGATGAACCTTGTTAATTCACGGTGATGAAGCCAAACGATGGATATCCACATAGCCAGATAACACTGTCTGGTTTCGTTCTTTCACCTTTGCCTGATATACAACCCTGCAGATTCCAACAAAAATCTCATTTCCCCAAGCATTTAGAAAGAACACTCATAAAACTTTGAATTGAATACGCGCTGTGGTTAACCACAAAATGAAAAGAAATATAAGAAGAAACTTCATCTAAAGAATGCCACAAAAAAGGTCTCTACCTTAAGTCATCAAGCCACATTTCAGTGACCAAAGTTTCGCCCGGGTACACGTGTAAAAGGAATCGTCCTGATATGCTTTTAATCAAGTTTGGGTCTCCTTTGCAGATACATTTAATGATTGCCCTAACTGCAAATCCAAGCACGCACAACCCGTGCAAAATTGGCCGAGAGAATCTTTGACAATGTGTTAGAACAAAGTTAGATAAACATAAAACTTTAGGTTGCATCTGGATATCCCATGACAGCAAAATCAAGTCCAGGTCATTGAATGCATCCAAATGCTCAATATATGGTGAACCTTGATAGAAATCATTTCATAAATCCTAAGAAAAACCCTGATATGTACAACAGAATCCGGCTCATATTGAGCAATCAATTATATTTGATTCAGAAGCTATGTGAACACAAAATTCCTCCATTCACATTCTTATTGCACAGGAAGAGCAAAAATGTTGGGAGTTGAACAACCAAAGATGAACATAGTGCTTTTTAAGAGTTGACATAATGCTTGATTATATCATTGAATATTGAGATCCAGCTACATATTTTGGCCAATAAATATGACTTGAGATAAATTTAGTCAGTATCTTTTCATACAGATTATCTAAGTAGATGGTTGTACTCCAAAATATCATCTAAATATGGTTTAGGATCTTAAATCACAGTGTTCAAAGTTCAATCACAGACAAAAGTCACAACCACATCAACCAGTTTCAAATTGAAAGCAAAAGCTAGATGATAGTTCAGTTATAGAATTAAAGGAAGTACCAACCCTGCAATTTTGGCAACCATAGGATCTGAATGCAAAGGATTATAGTCACCAGATAGCCTATACAACAACGCCTGCAGAAGAACATGTCATTAATATTTAAATATCTCTCGTTCTTTCCATGTTCCATGGTTCCAAAAATATGGATTTCCATCATCTGTTTAGTTATAGGTATGAAGTTACATAATTATAGCATATAAACTAAAACACAACAATGGTTTAAAATAAATATAATTAGCCATTTTGGAATTTCAGTTCCAGCAACTATGAAATTAATGCTACATGCCTGAGATGGTTGGGTAGAATCCTCAAACACTGCAAAAGGATGAGTTTTTGGAATTTTCACAGCTGAGGCCTTGTC
This sequence comes from Quercus variabilis, assembly GCA_030445155.1. NCBI lineage: Eukaryota > Viridiplantae > Streptophyta > Magnoliopsida > Fagales > Fagaceae > Quercus > Quercus variabilis. Next base: position 14,140,980 of record CP129446.1, read on the forward strand.
AGTTTGATAATTTGAGTAGGAATATGGCTGAGATGATTTTGAAAAGCCACCAGCACCTCGCAGAAAGACAGTTGTTCTGCAAAATGATATACCGACTGTGTCATTTACAAGGAGTGTTAATTAAATGTTTAAAAGAGTCCTTACCGGTTCATGCACAATAATTCACCAGACTCTTTCTCATAGCTCTTTGTTTCAAACTCAATAATAGCTGCCTTTCCTGAAAACAGAATTAACCATGAAAAAAAGCTTAGATCACTGCTTATGATACCACTGATATTGTCTTCAACAAAAATCAAGAAACCACAAAAAAAAAAAAAAATACCAGAGATTAAGTTTACCCATCAAAGATGTGAATTTCAAGAGAAAAATTAATCTATCAAAGAAAGATGAAGTTTTGACCCTTACTAGACTGTTTTATATCGCTCATTAACACAATGGGAGCATTTTTTAGATAATCAACTACTTAGTTTTACAAATGACTGAGTTGTACAAATATAATCTCAAGTTGGGGTTCCTTGTGTGCGCGCGTGTGTGTGTGCCACACCAAGTTGTTAAATAGTAATGTTTCTGGTAATAATACAAACCTTTATCATGCAATCCTGCAAGACTGACCTTATTATGTAACTGCATCAACAATATATAACATTAAATTTAATATAATTTTTAAGATAATAAGTGGCACAGAAATGAAAAGAAAAAGAAACCCAAGATGATTTTATAATTTATAGCAGAGCAATTGCTTTAAAAATAAAGAAGAAGAAAAAGATTAAGAAGAGAGGCTACCAGCTTAGTTTGCTTATTTTTTTTAAATATCAACTTAGTATGCTATGTATGCTCAATAGGAAAGAAAGGTTTGATTTCCATCAATTATTGTATTATATTATGTTGTGTACTCCTTGGGGAAAGGAACGAGAGAGGGGGGAGGGAGAGACAAGACCCTTACCCTATTTAGACCAGATGTTCCAAAATGGTGGCAAGACCAACATTAAAGAAATTCTAGACTCATTCACATGAAACTGAGGACAAGGAAGCTGAAAGTATTATGCATTTGGGCAAATCATGAAGTATCATTAATAGGTTCTAGTCAGAAGTCTTACACAACCACTTGAAGGAAATGGCCGATATAATTCTATGTATTGTTGCCCATGCAACAGAAGACTTTGATCATATCTGGTAGAAAGAAACCAGAAATGTCCATTAGTTATCCCTGCATATGCTGAAAACAATAAAATCCATACAAGGGAGATTACAATCCAGAAAAGCAGTATAAATTCACACCTAGAGTAAGATTTTGGAGATGGGATAGAATACTAAATCATTCAAAATAAAATTTACATATAAATATGTAAAGAAACCCTTGGCCTTTCTCTGATCTGATTGGTACTCACTCTAACCCTGGCAAATTGAAACCATTTGGCAATGATGCAAGTGAAAGTAGGGCAGCAAATGTTGGCAAGACCTATAAAAAGTATATACATATATAAGAAGTATGCACAAACATAAAATTCCATTACTTAGAAACCAAATCCATTTATGATAAAGACGTGAATATCACCCTTTTCTAATGTCAAACAAAACAAAATAATAATAATAATAATAAAATTGACGCGGGAGATGTAAAAAAATTATTATTTAATATAATTTATGTGTACAAGTCAATTGTATTTTTATGTTTTAGCTTTAGGCCCTAGTAGGTTATTGGGCTATTCCTATTTTAATTTGAGAAGCAATGTTATTTTTATAATAAATCAATTAAGATTTCCTAGCTAATTAGAACTAGGATTTAATAATCCTTTATAAGAATCCTATTGAACTCATAGTTGATATTTTGATGAATGAAAAAATAGCCATTTAGTTTTCTTTGGTCTTGTGCTAACTCCAGGTCCACCCTAAATGCTGATTTTTAGTGATTTTTCCGTTTGTGCTGACTCCAAGCAAAACTTAGGCGTTAACTCTAGGTTATATCATTTTATTTTCCTATTGTTTAGTTTTTGTTTTTACTGTCCAGCGTCAAATTTGGTATAGTAGAAAACACCGATCTGTTGAAGCATCACCGCAAGAAGAGCAAGAAAATATCACCCCCAAAAAAAAAAAAAAAAAATCCCAGATTTTGAAGCCAACCAGAAACCTCTAGTCCAGAACCCACAATCAAGCCTCCAAATCCCTTGTAACCACAAAGAAAGAAGAGACCCACATCGAGACCCATCGGCAACCTCGACCAACCACCGCTGATATTGACCCACCAGCCGCCAAAACCCACAGATTAGCACTTAGCTGCCGCCGACCCACCAGCCACCGCCGCCGACACCATCATCACCACTCCTACATGTATCGTGCCGCCGCTGCCTTCCCTGTTGTCACGCCACCACAGTCGCCGGTCCCTAGCACCGCAAGCCCATTGCCGGTCTCTTTTAGTTTCTGTAGTCCTTTTTAGTCCGTGGGTTGAGTTCCTTTACGTGTATGTCGTTTGAGTGTCTTTTAAAGTCTGTAATAAGTCCATCGCAGCGTGTAGTTTTTTTTTTTTTTTTTTTTTTTTTTTTGCCCAAAAAAAAAAAAATTTGTTACTGTGACAGTCCATTGTTTGTATTGGGCTTTAAATTGTTCACCTACATGTCTCCAAATAAGATCCATCCCCTTGAAGCTAGCAACTATTTTGGAGAACAGTCTTAAAAGCCCATTCCAACGATTTATCTAGGAAAATTCACAGCAACTATTTGTTGAGGTACTATTTTAGAGAATCATGGTAATATTAGAAGCACCTTATTTTGATGGTTGTAATACTTATCCACGAGATTTTGTCAACTAGATGAATAGGATGGAGCAATTCTTTAAGCAAGCAAATTGGGCAGATAACAAAAAAGTTAAATATGCAAAGTTGAAGTTAAGAGGTAGAGCACAAATGTTTTGGGAGAAGCTTGAATATTTTTACTATCTAAACTATGAACTTGCCATTAGTATGTGAGAAGATATGAAAGAAAAGTTTTGTGATGAGTATTTGTCACCATACTATCGAGTTAAGTATCTATCCCAATCTTAGTGTGGTACTTTTCAAGTTGAGGCAAATACGATGAATCCTCATCTTCATCCCATTTCATGTCTTCAGTGCACTTTTGAACAATCTATCAAGGAATTAAAGGAATTATCTGTAAAGCTCATGAAAGATGTTCAAGACATGATTGCTCAAATGAAGCACAAGAAGATTCAATCTAATTCAATTGGGAAACCAAGGACACTAGATCATAATGAACTTATTGCTGCCCCAATAGAAGACAACATTGATGATGATATTTTGGTCGTGGAGAATCCTTCAGCAACACAAAAGCCTAATGTTGACACAACATGCGTGCAAAGAAATGAATCTATTGAAGAACAGCAAGGTGAAGAGATGGTGCCTAAAAAAAGTATTATGTTAAAGGGTGCACATGATGTGAAAATTGAAGTTGTTGAATGTACTTTTGATCAACCCTCAATAGTCCTTAAAGATCTACATCTTGGTGAAGTTGAAGAGGTTAAAACCATAGTGCTTCCTATGGTTCATAAGGTTCAAGAAAAGATTATATTGATTCCACACATTGATTTTGTTATTCCAAATGAGTTTGATGTGGTGGAATTCAAGGTTTTTCTTTTCCTTGTGCTCCCTAAGGTGATTTCAGACTTGAAGCAAGTGTTATTTGTCAGCATCCTAATCCTTCAATGCTTTAAACTCGAGATCGAGTTTTCTCCAACTAGAGAAAAATGATGTGGAATATGCAAGAAAATTATTATTTAATATTATTTATGTGTACAAGTCAATTATATTTTTATGTTTTAAGTCCTAGTAGTTTATTGGGCTATTAGTATTTTAATTTGGAAAGCAATGTTATTTTTGTAATAAGGCAATTAGGGTTTCCTAACCAATTAAAATTAGGGTTTAGTAATGCTTTATAAGCAACTTATTGTACTCTTTGAGGAGATAGTTGGTATTTTGATGAATGAAAAAATGGCCGTTTGGTCTTCATTGGTATGGTGCTGACTCCAGGACCGCCCTAAATGTTGACTCCTAGTAGCAGTGGCGAAGTCAGGAATTTAGGTCATAGGGGCAAGATTAAAAGACAAGATTGGAAATAACAAAGTAATCTAAAAAAATTAATCAATATTAATAACAAAATAAGTAAACAACTGTATAATAATGTAATTGTCATACAGAATTTAACATAAAATGTAAACTTTAATTTATTTTTTCACATTGAGCTTATTTTACTCAATTGCCCTCCACGATTTTTCATATTTTAAAAACTGCTGCATGATTTCTTCACACTCAATAGTCTTGAATATATTTTTCTCAATATATGTGATTAAGCAATAATTCATCCACTGATCTCTTATTCGATTGCATAATCGATTTTTAATTATGTTCATTACTGAAAAAACTCTTTCAACAGTAGATGTTGCAACTGGTAAGATCAATGCCAAAGTCACTAATGAGTAAACTAATGAATATGAAACATTCTTTTTTATTTCTACCGTCTTTTCAGCAAGCTATCCAATTCCTTTAACTACTGAAAACTCTTCAGTGGACTGCATATCATGGATGTATGTCTTAAGTTGGCTATCCAAGAAAGAAACGTAACACATAAAAAATTTTTACAGCCGGCTTTGTCTAGTCCATCAAGTTTACTAAGTGTGATCCATTAATTTTATATATAGAATTGTACTAGGAGTAGAAGTCTCTTACTACTAGGAAAGCTGGAAAGGTAACGTGAACTCACTTAATTGGGATTTTTTTGTTTTTGTTTTTGTCTTTTGTGGTGTGGGGGGGGGGGGGGGGGGGGGGTGGTGGGGATATGGTATTTCAGGTCATTATTAGTCAAAACATTTGAAAGTTCAGGGGAGGCAGGTGCACCCCCCCCCCCCCCCGCCGCTGCCCCGCCCTGCCCCGGTCCCCCCTCCCTCCGCCCCTGCCTAGTGGTTTTCCTGTTTGGTGCTGATTTCAAGCAAGGCCTAAGTGCTAACTTCAAGTAAGACCTAAGTGCTGACTCCTAGGTTATATCCCTTTATTTTTCTATTGTTTAGTTTTTGTTTTGGTTGTCCTCCGTCAAACATCCATGCATATAACAGGCAAACAATACTAAAGCACCGTTTATTTCAATAATAATTGCCTGGAATTTAACTATACCTGCAGAGATTGTTCTCCATTTGCATGGTAAACATATTTAAGCTCGTCATCATCCACAGCATCCCGTGCGCATGCTCCAACACCCAATGCATAGAGCACTGAATCTCTGCTTTCAAAGAGATAAACTTTTAATATCATATGCTATTAAGTGTATATACATCATCAGTCCCACAAACTACAATTTGAAGCAAGTAAAACATTACAAACACTCTGTAACAGTTAAAACTTCACCTTTCGGTATAGGTGTACGTTGTCTGCAGTCCGCCCCCCACATGTGCAACAAAATAAAATAAATATTAAATAAATAAACTCCAAAACAAAGCTTCAAAACAAAATTAATTCCTAAAATGTTAAGTAGGGTTCGTTTGGGATCTATTTGCTGAAATTGAAAACATTTTACTAAAGTATATATAAAAATAAAAGTTGATTGAAATAGTACATTGAGACCCATGAATAATACCAAAAAATTGTAGTGAGACTCATTAATAGTACCAAAAAATATAGTGAGGCTTATCAATTATAGCAAAAATAAGTTAAATAGTAAAATAAATTGGGAAAAATAATTTTTTCCAAACAGACACACAGTCCAAATTTTTTTCTTTTTTCTTTTTTTTATAAGTAAGTTTTTGGTCCCAAGGTGAGGGAGAAAGTGAGATTTGAACTAGTGACCTTTGGTTCATAAGAGTGCTACCCAATGTTAAGTAATATAAAAATAAACAAACTTCCACAAACAAACAAACAAAAATAAAAGTAAAAAATAAAAAAAATCAACAAAAGTTAAATTGATATACAAAAGATAATATAAATGTAATCTGTAAATTATTTGTCATGCCTAGTGTTAGAAATTGAGACTTAGTATAAGCATTACTAGGCCCAAGTTTCTTTATAATCTAAACTGAGTGTTTTTTTTTTTTTTTTTTTTTTTTTCATCTTGACTAAATATAAGAGGGGTGGAGAATTTTTTTTTTTTTTGAGAAGCAAAAAGGGGGGTCTTTATGGTCATATTACACCCCTGGGCAGGGAGTCAGTGGTCTCGGTCAGGGAGTCTGTAGTTGGTACCTGTTTTGTACCTTCTGTGTGGGAGTCACCTCACATTTTGTGAGTATACCTCATCACTAAGTTTACCCACCAACGAAAGCCTGCGGGCAGCGGGACTCGAACTTAAGTGTGTTGCACGAAACGTCCGAACCTTACCCACTCAGCCAAGCTCTCGTTGGCGGGTGGAGAATATTTTAAATGGTAAACTTAGATACAATTTTTTAGATACAGTTCCTTAAGTTCCTTAATTGAATTTAACCAATACAACAAAAACAATGTAATCTTTTCCAATGATCGGACACTTAAATTGAACCATGTTGTTCATTAGTCAATGCAACCGCATGGTTGAATTTAATGAAACTATTACTCCAACTAAGGAACATAGTAAAATGACTCATTTCCTATGTTTGTTGCGACCTTGAAAACAAGCTAGATAACATTTGCCACCAAACAATAAAATTTGTAAGCGGAAAACGTTTTCCGCTCTCTATTGCTCGTCTTTTCCTTTGACTTGCGATTTCCACTGTACCAAATATCAGCAAACGCAGGAAAAATGTTTTCCGCTTAAAAAAACGGAGCGTTAATGTGAAGATCGTTTACTTTCTTATTTCTACAGTAAAACAGATGCCGCAAAAGCTTGTAAGTTCTATAATCTGCTTCTATTAGGCGACCCGAAAATAACCCCCAATCTTAGTTGAATTACGCAGAAACAGGAATTAAGCTAAAAAGTTACGAGTGCGAGAAAAGGGATCAAGTACCTCAGGGAATTTGTGAGAAAGAGCAAGCTGAGGATCAAACCCGGAAGATTCAGCCATCGAGCTGATGCGTTGAGATACCAATCTGAGAATCGGACGGGGGAAACGATATCAATTTCCTTTTTATGTTATTTTTATTTAGCGAAGATCATAAGATAAGATCAGCTTTGTTTTTTTTTGGTCTGAAAAGGGAACTTATATATTAAAGATTAGAAGCAACAAGTCAATTATAAAAGGTGTTAGCTTTATCACGAGCTAACAACAATTCCACCACATGCAGTGGTTCAACAAAAACAACAAAAGAGAAGTTACGCCTACCCCCTAATCTAGTTAGAGCATTTCCGCATTGATTTGCTTCGCGATAAGTGTGTTCAATCCGTTTGTTGGGGATTGCTTGTAGGAGGGTCCAGCAGTAAGTTAAAAGAGGCTCTATTAGCATATTGATAGAATTATTATTCATAAGTTGGACAACACTCTTAGCATCCAACTCGACAATGAGGCTATTAAGATTTAGGTCCTGGGCCAGAGTAAGCCCATCTCTTAAAGCCCACAATTCTACCAGGAAGCTGTTAGTGAAGCCAAGACTTCTAACAAAGCCCGCAACCCAGCCTAGATTAGTTTTTTTACTTATTCAGAAAATAATAAATGAATAACTGCCTTCGTTTGCATGTGCAAGGATACTTTTTTTTAAAAAAAAAATTTAATTTTTAAATTTACATATTTTACTTGATAGTTTTATTTTATTTTTTATTTTAAGAAAAAATTATATTAGTATAAGAGGGAAATATAGAGGTAGAAAAAAAAAATTAGTGATAAAAAAAAATGGAAAGTTTGTGGGGAAAAAAAAAAACAGTTTTATTTTTTATATTTTTTCAAAAAAAAAAATTGTATTAATACTTCACAACTAATGTGACAGAAAAATGTGAAGGTAGAAGAAAAAACTTTTTTTTTTTTTTGGGGAAAATGCTAACAAATTTCATTAGGGTATTGATTAATAATCTATTTAAAGAAATTTTTTATAGAAAAAGAAAAAAAAAAGCAATTAATGTTTTGCCAACTTTTTTCATTTCTCATAAAAGTAGTGTTAAAACTTTCTTAAAATGGATTTTTAACCAATGCCCTAAGGTCACTCGTTAACATGACTATTTTTTTTTAATTTAGCTAAAAATTAGGGGTTTTTTAATTACTAATTTTACATATCTATCCCTATGATTTAAGTCCTAAAAACAGATGAATTTGAGGGTATTTGGACATCTAAATTGAGAATTCCAAATAAGAGAAGCCCCTTAAATAGTACTAGTATCTAAGCATGTATGTGCTACTCTTCTATTTTTTGGAAAAAGATTAATTTAGAGCATTCATTATAATTTGGGATTACTACATTTTTCAATTACAAAAAAAAAAAAAAAAAAAAAAATCTAAGGATGTGATAAGTATTATGCATTTGTAGGTGAAATAATTTTTCATTACACCCCTAGGTTTTTTTGGTTTAATGTCATAATTTTCATCACACCTCTAGTGTCTTTGCACATGTGTTGCACGAGCTTAGAAACTCTTTTGTTTTTTTTTAAAGGAAAAAACTTTTCAAGGTTGATGTAGTTTTTAGTCACAAAAATCCCTAGGAATGTGATGACATGTAGCACATAATATAAACACATTTGGAAATACATAAATCTAATGATTCTAATCACATCTCTAGATATTTTCATGATTGAAAAATGAATCGGTCCTAAATTATGATAAATGAAAAATTGTCCCTTAGAGAAAAGTAAAAATAAAAGAAGAGTCTACAAGAACATGCAAAAAGGCTAGTGTCTTCTAATGTCATTGTCAAATTGTTTATATCATTAGAAAATTAGTTTTAGAAATATTACCCAATTTGAATGCTCCTCGAACTAATGCTTATGTCCAATAACATAAATGAGCTACAATGTACATAATAGCTCTTTTGTGCATGTTTAAAGACTTTTATATTTTTTAAATGTCAATACTTTCTTTATCTTAAAATTTTTTCATTAATATACAAATTGCAATTTTAATGATAAGATACAAAAAGAACAAACTTTTGTCATTGGATTCATCTCTTCCTACCTTACTTGATTTATAAAGAAAAAATTACCAAATATTAGTGTATAATTAATCCCAGCATCTTAAAAGAATTATGTAAACATGACTATTAAAATATTCATAATTTTTGGACCACTTTAAAGCCAACAAAGCATTTACTATTCAAGTAACAATACTTTGTATTAGTGTCATGATTAATACAATACAAAATTAAAACTCAACTTCAACTAAAATATTTATTAAAAAAAAAAAAAAAAAAACTTAAACTAAAATATTCTTAATTTTTTTTTTTTTTTACATTCTTGGAGGAGAGAATAAAAATCATTACAAAGAACTTTGCAATTTTTATAGAATCTAAATTCAAATGAGAAAAGAATGGAGGACAAAGAAAGGCCTTGAAAGGTAAATGATTTGTATACCTTGCAAAGTTATGATATTTTTAAAAGTTTTGAATGTATGCGTTGAGGGACTTTTTTTATTTTTGTAAAATTTGTCATTAATGATTTCAACATCGATAAGTGTTTTTTTTTTCATTTATTTAATTTTTTTTTAAATACCACTCGTATTATACATGAATTTGAAATCCACTTTGATTTGTAAAATCTTAGACATGTTCCCATTCACAGTTTTTTGGTGCCATAATTTGCTAATGAAATTGTATAAGAAATTCTAAAATCTAAAAAGTAAAGGAAAAAAAAATTTAAAGAATAAGTCAGACATGGTCATGAACATCAATTCTCAACATGTTGATCCTCACTTAAATGAGTGTAAAGATATTGCTCCAATACCAGAAGGCCTTGTCTATGCAAATTTTCTACAAAATACAGAAAACCAACCAACAAAATTAACATGTATAATTTGCTAATAGAATTATATAAGAAATTCTAAAATCTAAAAATAAAAAGAAAAAAATAAATTAAAAGATTTGGGCATAATAAAGTTCTAGGCATGCAGAAGAAATGCTATCATGGTCTTGGAATATTTTGGCAAACAGAACCCAGTAAACAAAAAACAAAAAATTTAAAAAGGAACGTGAACGAGAGATAGGGATGCTTAGCATATAGTTAAAATACTATATTAGATCTTTCTCAATAAATTCCCGCCTACACAACACCAAATTTAAATAAATAAATAAATTACAACCCATAAAAACCAAAATTGGGGATCACAACACAAAAAACTCAAATGTCAATAACAAAATATAGAGAGAGATTAGAGTACCTACCTTTTAAATTCTATTTTGAATGGTGGCACTTTTTTTGTTGCACTTCGTCACTGCTTTTTTTCTAATTTGTTGCTTTGATCATAGTCCTCTCTAGCTCTTAACGTAGCAAGGCTGGGTTTTTTTTTTTGGGAATTAGCATTAAAGATGGGATGTGAGGATAAGGGTGGCAAGCCCTAAGATAGAATTGTAACTGCAAGATTGCTAAGTGCTAAAACTGGTTGATGATAATAGGGAGTTTAATCTTTAAATTTGTACCTAGGTTTGTACGCAGGTGAAATGGTGGACGAGGATAACTATAAATAGTTTTTTTTTTTTTTTTTTTTTTTTTTTTTTTTTTTTTTTTTTTTTTTTTTTAAGTTTAATAGTCTTTATTTATTTTTGTTGTGGTAAAATGCTCACATGAAAAAACAAAATAAATTAAAAGCATTTTTTTAGGAGTAAAACATGGGAAGTGAAATTTAAATATAATCGGTTGTGAAAGAGAAAAAAAAAATTGATAATTGAAAAAGTGGGAAACGTTATTGGCATGTTAAAACTAAAAGCACTTTTTTAAGAGTAAAACATGGAAAGTGGAATTCAACTGGCTTTTTATTTTTATTTTTTTATTTATATATTTATCCTGTGAGTTGAAAAACGTGTAAGGGAATAGATTGAGGGTATTTTGGGCATCAAAATTTAGGAATCCAAATAAAGAAAACCCTTTAAATAGTAGAATAGAAAGTATAAAAATCTGTAGATAATAATTATTATAGGAAAGTCTCAGAATTATTACCTAATTTGCTTTAATATTTAGTAATTTATTATTATGTGACTTTGATGAAATAATAAATAAAATTTTATTGTTTATTTAAATTACATATTCCCGGTCACATAAGCAAATAAAGTAATCAAATTTGTCAAAAGACATTCCAATGATTTTTGAAGGTATGTATCTTGGGGGAAAATGGGTATTTGTCCCTAAGTTACGAACTATGCAGCAAAATACCCTCTGTTTTGAAACTATTTTGCAAAATGTCTCTGTTTTTAAAACTTGATTTTGATAAAATCAAGTTACAGGTGGAACTCGAAATTAGTAACGTCGAGTTCTATGCACATTTTACCACTTAATTTTTTTTTTTTTTTTGAAAATTTAAGTGAAACTCAACATTGCTAATGTCGAGTTCCACTTAAAAATATACATATAACTCGATTTTGAGGATATAAAGTGTAGGGATAAGGGACCCAAAAATATATATTGGGCCTTGGGCCTTGTCGAGTAGGCTCAGTGGTTCGAGGACAAATCAAGAGTAAGAAAGATATAAGACTTTGAACTTCACGAGCTATCTATGATTGTGAAGGCTGGGTGAGGTAGGCCGAGGAGAAATATCACCTTAACTAAACAAAATAGAGGTCAGAAAGTGTATTCTGTCACCCAGAGTGACGTTCCAGGAAGTTCTATTGATAAGGATATGCATTGTGGACGTACATGACAAATGGGAGTTGGGAAATATCTAAGGGAAAGCTGCTACCACTGCATTGAATGTTTTGCAACTAACTCTCTGACCATATTAATGAGGAAGTGATACCTAAATAGTAGTTTTCAGCCTTATAGCTACTCCCCAAAGACCTTAGGAAGGTGCTGATGTAACAAGGATCAACACCAACAATCTAATTTACACGTGGAAGGCAGAGATGAAAGGGAAAAGATGGTATAAAATAGAAGGGAGACCCTGAGAGAAAGGGGATCAGAGATTTAAGAGAAAAATACTGAACTTGTAATCAAATTCAAAGAAAACTATATTAGAATTAATCTCCTCGGATCGTGCCGAGGACCATTTTCTTTGTGTAAAACCATTTTTTCTTTGTTTCCTTGTCATTAAGATCCACTTTAATTGTTGTTTCAGCTTATCGGGGCCTAGTTTTCTAATCCACTCTCTACAAATTTCTTGTATTAGGCTTTTTGGGCCTAAGTTCATCCAGCTTTTGGGCTTGGGAGCCAAACTGAGGCCTTACATCAAGCTTTACACAGAACTTCATTTTGTTAAAATTGAGTTTAAAAAACAAGGGCATTTTGCTAATTCATTTCAAAATAGGGGTATTTTGCTGTATAATTTGTAAATTAGGGACAAATGTTAATTTTTCCCATGTATCTTGATATCCCTTGTTTAGACTTTTTTTTTTTAAAATTTTTTTTTACTAACTGTTTAATTTGTTTCAAAACAAGGGTATTTTGTTGTATAATTTGTAAATTAGGGGCGAATGTCCATTTTTCCTATGTATATTGATATCCCTTGTTTAGATTTTTCTTTTTTTTTTTGATTAACTGTTTAGATGTTTTGGACTTTGGACACTCACATCAAACATCCATCATTTAGAAAGTTCATACAATCTCTTAATTAGTTTGGAAACATGACCTTCTAGAGGAATTGAAGAATAATGATTATTCAGCCAAAAAAAAAAAAATTTGGTTTATCTTAGATATCCACTATTTGGAGGTTTGAATACCTTACATGCAAGAGATTTCTATTATTGTGAATATCAAATATTCACCATTTGGTAATGTAATACAATCCCTTAATTAGTTTGGAAACATGTGTTGAGGTACAAATTTTCGAACCTTAATTTCATTAGCCCACTCACAAAATACCCTCACAAGCCCATAAATTATTTTGAGCCCACATAAATATTTCCCACCTATTACTCAAATATGCTTCATGTTATTGGACTCTCACAAATATTTCCCACATTATTACCCAACTTGGGCTCTCACAAATATTCCCTATATAAGCCCCATAAATTATCTTGAGCCCTCTCACACATATTACCTAAATATTATCCAACTTGAGCTTTCACAAAAATACCCATTATATTACTACCAAAATTGGGTTACAAAATTATACTATCTCCACAAAAAATCACAAAAAGTCCGTTGCTACACGACACCTCTAAAGCCTGTTACGATACAGCACTTTAAAAGTCCGTTATGATATAACACCTCTAAAGCCCGTTGCTACACAGCACCTCTAAAGCTCGTTACAACATAGCACCTCTAAAACCCATTATGATACGGCACCTCTAAAAATCGTTATGACATGGCACTCTAAAAGCTCGTTAAGATACGAAACCTCTAAAGCCCGTTGTTACACTACATTCTTACTAAGTCTGTTGCTACACGGCAACATTTTTACAAAATCCTACAAAACCCAAATGCTATTTTGTCACCTATTTTACAAAACTCAAATATTAATTTGGCACTTATTTTACAAAGCCCAAATACTTATTTTGGCACCTATTTTACAAAACTCAAATTCTAATTTGGCACCTATTTTATAAAACCCAAGTACTATGTTGGCACTACTTTACAAAGCCCAAATCTATTTTGGCAACCATTTATAAAAGCCCAAAAATACTATTTTGGCAAAAACAATTACATTAAGCTCAAAGCCCAAAACTATTTCTTGGCAAAATATATACAAAAGTCCCTAACTTCTAGGAAATATAAATTACTCACCTCTCAAGAATATTTCTTTCAACAAAATTTATGGGAACTATGCTTATTTTTCCATAATCAACTAACTACAAAAGCCCATGTATATTACCCATGGCAAAACCATTTTTGTAGGGATGACTAAACCCAAGGAAGCTCAAAGCCCAATTGAGCTAGCCCAGCTTATATACAAATCCCAGCAGCTGAAGCTCACGTGAATTGTCCAGTCAAACTTCAGCACAACTTGATAGTTGAAGCCCATCACCATCAGTTCCAGCATGTCCAATTAGATCAGAAGAGGGACACGTGTCTAGCAGGGGTTAAACCCTTCCTTGCCAAGCTAAATTCTATCATTTCTCATGTGACATAAAGCTGAGGTGACATGACAAAAAGCTGGGAAGCTTCAGCCAGCTATATCTCCTTCCTTCTCTAACCCATTTGGTCAAAGAACAAGGGTAGCCATAACCAAGCCATGAAAGCTCCTGGAACAATATGAAATCAGTTCATTATCATGCCAAAAATGTGTACTTTCTGATTCATGGACTAAGCACATGAACCCAAATAAGGAAAGTTAGAGAAATGTGGTTTGGAGGGCACCAAAGGGATCACAGCTAAGTTTCCAACATAGGGCTCCAAGATTGACACCTAGCTTGGGGTGATACAATCTGCCCTAGGGAATTCTGATTCTCGCAGTAGCAAAACCAAGATCATTAGCCTAATACATGCTTTAATCCCATCAGCTAAGGCCAAATCAGCATTTAATGCTAGGCCAGAATCTTAGCTGTTATTACCCAAAACAGCAAGAACATCCTAAAGTTGAGCTTACTACTCTTGGCCAAAATCCTAGGAACGATTCTCTAAGAATTTTCTAAAGATTGAGGAAGATTTAGCAGAGATTATTTGCTAATTACCCCCTCAAACTCAACTATAAATGGAACTCTTCACTAATCCTTGAGGGGGAGGGGGGGGGGGGGGGACCAAGATGCACTAAAAGACACACTAATGGAAAAGAGTTCTTCCTTAACTTCTTTGTCTAAACCTTCTCTAAACTCTGGAAAAATTCTAAGTTCTTAGTTTCAAGCTTAGAAACTAAGTTCTCTAACTCCTAGCTCACAAACATTCCTCATACCCCTACTCATAAACACTTATTTGTCCCCAACAGAAAGCTCCAGCAGCTTTACTATACACACTCTCTCTTACTACTCATACTACCTGAAATGTTTCTCATTACTCACTACTTATACCATATTCACGAGCATGTCTTGGCACCGTAATGATCTTGCTATGCTAGCTGAAACCTCTCCCTCTCTCTCTCTTCATTTCACACTAAGTTTTTCTCATTACTTGTTATAATGGAGCCCATAATATTTATTTACTCATTTAATATTGAAGGTTATGATGTAACTATCACTATAGAATTTTTTCCTCATATTGTTGTGTTAGAAGACTCTTCTCCAAAGCCAATGGATGATGAGTTTGAAAGTGTCTCACTTTACCGCTAGGACATTTTACCGTTGGGCTATTTTTTATGCAAAAACATTTTTCCGCTGGGCTATTTTCTGCAGAAACATTTTACTACTGGGCTATTTCTTACAATATGTTTTTTAATCATGTTGACGTGTTTGCTGTAGGAATTATTTATGGGTCATTCCTGTCAGTCTCAACCTAAGCCCAAGGCATAGAATAAAGTGAGTTCTTTGGTACTTCATTGATAACCTTTGGGCTGTGCCTCGAGCCCATTGTTAAGTTTTGGTTTAAACCCCCAACCCAACACAAATCTTATTTGTCAGAAGGAAAAACTTTTTTGCCGCCCGACAACATAATCTCTAGACTTTTTAGAGGATTTCTAAAAGTGCGTATCTTAGATATCCTCTACTTCGATTTTAGAGGTTTGAATACCCCACATCTAAGAAAGTTCCAATATTGTGTATATCAACAATCCACAATTCGATATGGTGATACAGTCTCCTAATTAGTTTGGAAACTCAATATCCAAACTTTCTAGAGGGTTTCCAAAATTGTGTATCTTTGAAGTTGTTTGGTTCAAAGAAAACAGTTATGTATTTTGTTTTCATTTCCAGTTTTATGCAAGACTTACCATTAAAAAACTAGTTTAGTTTAGTTTAGTTTTTTTTTTTTTTTTTTTTTGGGTTCTCAGTTTTCTTTTTCAGTATCCAAAAATGTGAGTTTGGATACAAAAAATGAATACATATTTTTACCAGTTTCATTTTCACTAAAATGAATACAATGACACTTGTGTGTGTGTGTGTGTGTAAAACAAAGTTTGTGGGAACACACACTCGTCCTTTCCTTTATTACTCCCAATTGCTCTCTCTCTTCCCCCCCGCCTAGGGGCAGAGGGGGGGGGGGGGGCATGGCCCCTCCAAAATTTTTTAAATCCTCCCTTATTGTAGGGAGAACTAGTTCTCAGTCCCTTTGATTTAATAGCTGGCCCCCGCAAGGTAAAAAACTTGCCCCCCCCCCCCCCTCTCTTATATGTCAGCCATAAGAATTCCCTTCCCTCGTCTCAAATCCCCACTTTTCAGCCATAAAAATTCATTCATTTTGTTTTTTCCATTCTCCATTAAAAGCATAGCCATTGGCAGATCCCCTTTTATTTATTTAATTATTTTCTACTAAGAGGCTAAGACCATATCCCATGTCCTGATGTTCATGTCCACGTCCTTTACAACAGTTTTACCCCTCATTTTTACCACTTTTTAGTCATTCAATTTTCCTAATAGAATAAAGTCATAAAATTGAGGTGTAGTACATTATATTTCCCAATTAAATTCTGTATTGAATTTAATTTTCCATAAATGATAATATTGTTGGTATTTTATTTGTCATGGTAAACATGTGTTTAAATTTAATTGAAAAATCTAGAGTATTACACTTTAGATATTATACTTAAGTTTTGCAATTTCACAAAACTATTACAATATCCCCTTGCACTTTATAGTCACCCAAAAGACTCTACTCAATACTCATTGCCATTACTGAGTGCTCTCGCTTCAATTTCTCTTAATTTATTCTTCCTTACGATGCTCAATTGGTCAATTAGCTTGTTAGTATTTTGAGTGCTAATTTGAATAACACTAATAAAAAAATTCTATAGTAATCTTATGATATATATATATATATATATATATGATACATATATAGTTAAGACTTACTTTGGATTTAATGTTTGTATTTCTAAACTAATGTGCCAAGACATGTATGAATGTTATATTTTGAATTTTTCTTGAATAGTGAAGATTCAAAGGGGTGTGGAGAGAGAAAACTTTGTTGTTATGTTAGGCAGGGGCGTAGCCAGAAATTTTGTCTCAATACCAATAACCGCACCATCAAATACTCTCTCTACTTGGTAAGACCTCTCTCTCTCTCTCTCTCCCCCTTGGAAAAATCAGTTGCTCTCTTCTCTCTTCACACTAAACGAAGTTATTGATTATATATATATATATATATATATATATATATATATCTATGTATGTATATTAATTTGCATTAAGCTAATTAGGGTTTGGTGGTGGGTGTGGCTATGATGACTGTAGTATGGGTTTTGATTTGGGTATGAGTGTGATTGTGGTTGTGGTTATGGTTGTGGTGATGGTATGGTTGGTTTTGATTTGGGTTTGGGTCTAGTGATAATATTGTGGGTTTTGAATCCATTTGCATAAGATTAGGTGTACCGATGAGAGGATATGGTGGTGATGGTGTTTGGTGGGGGCAAATGGGTGTGATTGTTTCTCTCTCTCTTTCTCTTCCTCTGTAGGTACATATTTGGTGGTGGTGGTGTGGTAATGGAGTTGGGTTTTGATCAATTGTGATGGGGGATTGAACATGTGGTGGTGATAGATGTGGACGCTGATGGATTTGGTTTTACTGTTAGTATGGGTGTTATGTTGAATTTTTAATTGAAAAATACAACTTGAAAACAAACAAAAGGTAGACCAAAATGGTTGTGCGAAACATAAAATAAGTTGGGAATAAAAATTGAGTACAAAAAATGAAAGGTGAAAATGAATATACACCAACACAAACCAAATAGCACCTTATATATCCAATATTTTGAGGTTTGGATACCTCACATCCAATAGTTTGGAAACTTAGTGTCCGTTTGACTTGGACTTATTTGCTTAGTTTTTAGTTTTTAGTTTTCATGTACAACTTTTAAAAACTTCATTTGTTCTCATATTATTGAAGAATAAGTATATTTTAGCACACTTTCCACAAAAAGCTAGATAAACTGTTTCCAAATGAACACTTGATATACAAACAATCCAAAGGATTCCTAGAAGTGTTTATTTTAGATAGCTACTATTTAAAGGTTTAGATACCTTACATCCAAAAGATTTTTAGTACACAAACATCCATCATTTTGTTAAATTACTGATTATTTCAAAAGCTTAAACTATTGAGATATGGTAAATTTAATCATTTAACCATATACTTATAACGTTTCCCCTCACGTGTGGGCCGGAACTACCTTTTAATAGGTGAGGCCCAACACGTGGGAATTTAAATGGGAGGTAGAGTAAAGGAGACAAGGATCGAACTCAGGATCTCATACTTTGATACCATGTTAAATTACCAATTGTCTAAAAAGATTAAGCTATTGGGATATGGTAAATTTAATCATTTAACCATATACTTCTAACTCATTTGTTAAGGTGATGCAAACTTCTAATTAGTTTGAAAACTTGATATCTAAATCTTCTAAAGGATTTCTAGAGGTGCGTTTATTATTCCCACTTATTGGAGGTTTGGAATACCTTGCATGTAAGATATTGGAAACTTGATATCCAAACATTTCAAATGATTTCTTGAAGCATGTATCCTAGATATCCATCATTTGGATACTTTGACACCTCACATCCAAGAATTTATAGTATTGCGTATATCAAACATCCAACTTTTGTAAGTTGATGCATTCTCCTAATTAGTTTGGAAACTTCATATACAAACTTTATGGAGGATTTTCAAAATGGTGTATTAGATATATATATATATATATATATATATCAGGCAAACTATTTCCCCAATTGTTCTATATTTGAAGCAAAATCGACCTCCAAATCTTTTGCTTGGAAAAGTATTCTTTGGTCAAGAACTCTGATCAACAAAGGAGCAAGGTGGAGGGTGGGTGATGGTGAGACCATTTGAGTCTTCCATGATGCTCGGCTGGTAAACACAACAGATGGAAAAATTGTAACCCATAAATCTGTCCTATTTCCTGACACCACTATAAGTTCCTTGATTAATCAAGCTTTGGGTTGGTGGAATATCCACCTGATTGATCGTTGCTTCTACCCCCCCCCCCCCCGAGGTTGCTCTTATCTAAGCTCTGCCTCTTTACTCTACCCCACAAGTGGATCTTTTGATTTGGCCCAAGGAAAAATCCTGTAATTATTCAGTTAAGTCAGGTTACAAACTTCTATGTGAATGGCAAGACTAGGATGATAATCGGGCTCAAGTTTTGGATCAACAGGAGAGGTTCTGGAAAAGCATTTGGAGGATAAAAATGGTAGGGAAGATAAAGCACTTTATTTGGAAGGCTTGCTCAAACTCTTTGCCAACCAAGGAAAATCTGCTGCAGAGGAAGGTTCTCTAACACTCAGTATGCCGCCTCTATGCCAGGGAGTCTAAGGATGTATTTCATGCATTGTGGGGCTATGAGAAATTACATCCACTCTGGAATTTGGACTTTGGTTTGGTGGATAGGTCTAGAGTAACCTCAGATTCTTTCTCTGATGTCCTGAAGCATATTCAAGAAAGACCTCAATCAGTAGCTCTGTTTGCAACTACAGCATGTCCATTTGGTATCATCGAAATAAAACTCAGTTACAACAATCCTCATTATCGTTGGCAAAAATTTCAGGGTTCGCTCACGATTATGTTCGGGAATTTGCTAAGTAGATTAGAAGCTTCCCCAGCATTGGGCATAAGGCCCTTAAGAGATGGTACCCTCTTGACTTGAATCTAGTGAAGGTAAATTCTGATGGGTTGATGTTTAATAAGCGAGATGAGGATGGAATTGGTGTGATTATTCATAATTCCAGGGGCGAAGTAATGGCGGCACTGTCTGAGAAGATTCAAAAACCTCCCACAACTTAAATTCTGGAATTACTAGCTACCAAGAGGGTTGTGCAATTCTCCCTTGAAACGGGCTTCAACAAATTTGTCATAGAGGGAGATTCAGAATCAATGATCAGATCTCTAAGGCATGGTGGTTATGAAAATTCACAAGGTGGTCATCTTATTAAGGATATCCTATTTACTGTAAACTCTTTTCAGAGTATTTCTTTCTCTCATGTTGTACGGCAAAGCAATGCAGTTATCATGGCAAACTGCTTCTCTACTGCTGGAGTTATTCAGCTGGAATGCTATCAACGCTCTAATGCTATACAGTTGGAGCTACAAACCATACAAAGATAAGTGACTTTACTTCCATATCTTTAAATTTATAGCATTGAGTACATGATTACTTTGCCTTTAATACATATTACTTTATTTCAACCACTATTACAATTACTAATCAAAGCTATTATATCAAACACATATTACATATTTATTCAACCGTTATCATGATTCTTAGGCTTTGGGTTTTATGCATTTTGTAGGCCTAAAAATATGCCGGTAGCCATTAGACCATGTGACCCAATGTTGAGTTCTGGACACAACTCCCCAAACACAACCCGGGCCTAGCAAGGTCACTAATCTAGCAGATAACACGTGGCCAAGCAACCGAAAAAGGCCCTCGAACACATTTATAACCTCCCTCTCTCCAAAACAACCATGTCCTCTCTGTCAAAAAAGGAATGTACCATGTCCGCATAAGTTGTTTTCATATCCATGTGCCTACTGCCTAGTAGTACTTTGCTATTTTTTTTTTCTTTTTTTTTTTTCTTATTTGAACTTTTTTTAGCATGGGACATAGAAAATTCAGCATTTAGACTTTCAACTCAAGAATTCACGTCAAACTGATTCAAAAAAATTCACGTTAAACCTTACATCAGATTTGTGGGGGGTCAAATCGAAGTCAAGGAAGAACAATGAGAAATCGAACTGGAAGGCCGCAAAGGGACCGTCCTCGTTAATATCCCATGAGAGCAAAAACAAGTCCATGTCATTGAATGCATCCAAATGCTTAAAACATGGTGAACTTTGATAGAAATCATTTTATAAATCCTATGAAAAATCCTCATATGTACAACAAAATCTTGTTCATATTGAACAATCAACTATATTTGATTTAGAAGCTATGTGAACACAATTACTCCCAGCAAACTCGTATTGAACAGGAAGAGAAAAGTTGGAGTTGAACAAACAAAGATGAACATAGTGCTTTCAATAAGAGCATTTTTAATTACACACCAGTGTGCATGCGCCACGGCAATTGAAATCATGTGTTCAAAACACAATTTTCAGTTAAATTATGAAATCATGTTTTCAAGACATGATTTCACCTTTTCAAAATTATAACTGAAATCATGTTTTGAACACATAATTTTTCAAGGCTGTGTGTATGGATGTGTGCAACAAACATTAATCTTTCAATAATGTGCTCACATATATAGATCCAGATTCCGGACAACCAGGTCCCCTAATCTTGATTATATCATTGAATATTGAGATCTAGCTACATATTATGGCCAATACATAATATTTTTAGTGTTTATCTTTTTTATACAAATGATTGAGGTTTATGATTGTACTCCAATATATCATTTAAATGCGGTTTAGGATCTAAATCATAGTTGTTCAAAGTTCAATCACAGACAAAGTTCACAACCAGTTTCAAATTGAAAGCAAAAGCTAGATAATAGTTCAGTTATAGAATTAAAGGAAGTACTAGTTTACTCAATGGTTGTCACCAACATAAGAACCGATTTTATATCAATCGACTTCATGAATTCAAGACATTGCCTAAACCAAATATTAAGCAGCTTTATATCTTTTAGCTAAATACAATTTGACAAGACCTAGAATGCCTGGGAAACAACAATAATTCCTTGAGAACACAAAGCTCCTCCTCTGAATTTAGATTATAAGAAGAGATTTTCATTGTCTTTAAGACCTTTGCCCTCTTTAGGAAATGTTTAACAAGTTTCAGCTCATTCTTTAACCCTTCAAATCCTTTATAATGAAGAGTTGTAAGGCATGATGACAGACATTTGCGAACAACTTGTTGCAGTGGCTCCTCATAGAATATCATGTCACAAGTGAAACTCTCTTCCTTTTCACAACTAAAAAAGTTCCTTTCTTCCTGACAAAAAAAAGACAGTAGTCACTAGAATCAATTCAGGAATGAAAAAAATAAAAGATAAAAAGACATTATATCATCATTTGAACTTACATACCTTTTCAACAAGAAGTACTGCAAGATTAGGAGTCACTTGAAGCAAGTGCGGTAGCACATGCAACATACAAGGACCCATAACCTTTAAGAAAGACAAATTATGAAACATGGGAGGATCAAATTCAGAAGCATTGCAGAGGAACTGCACCACAACATAACAATCACAAGTCACAAACAACAATATTACTGCTTGTCCAAGATTGAAGCTCTCAACCATTTAATAATAAACCATGAAAAAACTTGCGCTTGTTTTACCTCAGTGGTATTTGCTGACAAATGGAGGGATTTAATGTCACCGAGTTCTCCGATGAAGTCCCATACCCTACTTCCATAGTGTTCATAATAATCAATTTTAGTTAAATCAACATCAATATCAATGACCGCTTCGACCAAGTTAGACAGATCTTCCAACAATATGCTATCCAAATGACCCCCAAAATTAAGGTACTCCAAAGCTGGTGCCTTTATTTCAAGTTTGTAAGGCAACTCATCAAATTTCATATATAAATGTAGTCTTTTCAGTGTAGGCGAAATGAATTTACAATGCCAATCCGCGTACCAACAATGCACTTTAACAGATAAATCTTGTAGCACTGGACATAAAGTGGGTAGAGTAAAAAGATAGTCGCAGCTATTGAAGTTAAATTCAAGATGCAGAATCTTGAGACTCGGGAACACAATGGATGAAGATGGAGGAGTATCGTACTCAAAATTGCCACTCAATTTCAAAGCTATTAATGTTTTACAGTAAAAGAGGCTACAGGGCAAGTAGAAAGATCCGTTAGAGTTAGGATCAATGTTAAGGTCAATATCTTCCACGCCACGAGCAATCGCAGCGCGGACCCATGTATCCATGTGTACTGGGTCATAAACTCCATGACCCCAATGGAGACGAAATTTTTGTACCTGACTCGCACTGCGAAGAGCCCAGACTCTGGATACTATATGCGCAAAATTAAAATTGTACCGCTTATGACTTTGCACTTCGGCTGAGGACGACGTCGTTGTGAGTTCGTAGTAGTCGAAGTCAAGCTTTGGCACAAGAGTCCAGAGTGTCTTCCACCTGCTCGACAAAATGCTTGTGACAACAGCCTCTTTGGTTGTGAGCAACGAAAGGATACGGCAGAGGAGAGACTTCGGTAAATTGCTGATCCTGTCCGCTTCTTCTGGTTTCTGGCGTTTTGAGGTTGATTCAGCCGAGCAAACCATTCGGCCTTTGTTGAGGCAATAAGCTTTGGAAGGAGGAGGGTTGGGTACGGACTCTATCAATTGAAACCGTCGGAAGTGGGAAAGTTTTTTTTTTTTTTTTTTTAAGAAACCATCGGAAGTAGGAAAGGACATTAGTTTACTTTAAACTACTCAGAGCATTCTTAGGGATTATTTTTCAAAATAAAACTAAAATTCAAACAATTTTGTTAGTTAGCACGTTTTCAAAACTATTTAGCAAACTAATACCTCGAGTGTAAGAAACTCGATTCTGTAGCACTAAATCGAGTATTACAGACTCGAGTTCTATGCGCAAAATCAATCATTACGAACTTGAGTTCCATACGAAGAAGAACCAGAAGGAAGAACCCAGAAACCCGGACAAAACGAAGAAGGTTCCAGCGACGACAAAGATCCGAAGAAACCCAACAAGAAACCCGAAAATCCAAAGAAACCAAACAAGAAACACGGAGGATCCAGCGACGACGAAGGTTCCAGCAGTGGTGACAAAGCTCCTTACAAGAAACACGAAGATCCAAAGAAACCAAACAAGAAACACGAAGGATCCAACGACGGCAGAGGTTCCAGCAGTGGTGACAAAGCTCCTTTTGCTGAAGATCTTTGCTGAAGAGTTTCAATATGGAACTGGAGTGTTTCACTCTCAATTATGAAGCTCGAGTGTGAAACACTTGATTTCCAACTAAAACTCAACAGATCCTTGCTCAATTTCAAAGAGCAAAATCGAGTCTAACGAACTCGATTTGTTAAATTGCTAAGTTGTTTCGAAACCTTGCTAACTAATGAAATTGTTTGAGGGATTTGGTTATTTAGAAAAAAAAAAAAAAAAAAAAAATCTCATTCTTAGCAAAGGTGTCAAATGCTATAAATGCTATAATTTAACGTCAAATTTTAAAAAAGCACCCTCCATCAAAGGTGATATATGTTATTAATTTTGACATCTAGCTAGAGTGGACAGCTAGAGATAGCAGCCCACTGTAGCAAGATGTTAAAAAAAAAATTGTTTGTTTAATGAAACATTGTAGCAACAATGGATGTAATTGTTGATTTAAATGAATAAAGAATTAAAAAAAGAATATTTAAATGAAGTGGTAAAATAATAGAACATTTGATGTTAGATGTATTGTAAAATGAGTTGTTAAAATGAATAAAATAACTTTTTGAGATGCTAAATGCTATATTTTATAGCATTCTTGATGAGAATGCTCTAAGAGCATCCACAATAGTGGTGCTAACTAACTATATTGCTATTTTTAACACCACTAAAAGCATCCACAATAGTGGTGCTAAATAACTATAATACTATTTTTAGCACCACTAATACTTAAAATGTATGTTGCAGTAGTGGTGCCATATCTAAAATAATAATAATATTTTATTAAACTTCTCTCTCTTCTCTCACCATCCAAAGGTCCAAACAAGCTCCGTGGAAATGTGCTTTTCTCTCTTCTCTTTTCTTTCTTTCTCTCCTTCTCTCTCTCAACCACCTGATCTCATCCTCTCAATCAAACTGATACGATGTCCTGGACCTTCATCACTGGCAAGAATTCTCGGATCAGCATAGCGGATACGGGTTTGTGTTCGAGCTTACGAGTCAGGTCATCTAGCCAAATTGTGTCGGTTTCGATGAAATCAGAGAGACCCAGAAAGTTAAAGAGTGAGAAAATGAGGTTTCTGATTAGGGGTGTGCTCGGTTCGGTTTCGGTCGGTTTGTATAGGTATGGCCAACCGAAACCGAATATTTCGGTTTGTGAAAATCTCAACCGAAACCAACCGAAATGACTGGAAAACCATCGGTTTCGGTGTATATCGGTTTCAGTCGGTTTCGGTCGGTTTTCGATTTTCCAAACAGAGGGTTATTGAGATTTTCAAAACCCTAAATTTAATCACATATAAAAAAC
Source organism: Quercus variabilis (assembly GCA_030445155.1). NCBI lineage: Eukaryota > Viridiplantae > Streptophyta > Magnoliopsida > Fagales > Fagaceae > Quercus > Quercus variabilis. The sequence continues at coordinate 14,166,176 of CP129446.1, forward strand.
AAAGTGATAGAGTAACACAGAGAGAGCAGAGAAAGAAAAATTTCCAACAATATTTGTTCAACAATTTACAGTATTACATACAGATTCCAACAAAAAATTGAAAAATGAAAATATTTTGAATTAGCAAAAGGTCCAGAGAGAACTTTATCGTTGTTGAGGACATGTGACTTAGAGAGAAGAGAAAGGCATGGCCAGGGTCCAAGCCTCCATCTCTCAAGCCCTCACCCTCTATCTCCGATCTCAATCCGCAGCGAGCTCGAGGCCCAGAGGCGACGGCGCACCACGAGGCCCAGGAGCACCACGAGGCCCAGAGGCGACGGCGCACCACGAGGCTCTAGAGCGTCTGAAAGCCCTTCGTCAGGGCGGATCCTGCCGATTGGAGTCCGGCGCCGGCGTAGAGATCCAGATCAAGCTGGAGAAACCGATTTACGACACCGTCGAAGAGGACGAGTACGATGCACTCGTGGCCAAGCGGCGAGAGGAGGCTAGGGATTTTATTGTCGACGACGATGACCTCGGCTACGGCGACGAGGGCGAGGAAGAGGACTGGTCCAAGTCCAGCCTCCCTTTATCATCCGGTGAGTCGGACGGCGAACCAGAGAGGCCGAAGCGGAAGAAGGCAGAGAGAATGATAGAGAGAGACAGAGAGAAAATTGAGAGAAAAAAATGGGGGAAGGGGCGGCTGAAGAAAGAAAAGGAAAAAATAAAGAGGGTATTTACGTATTTATGCTACTAGGGTTTTAAAAAATTAAGTAGAAAAAAAAACTCACGTCCTGCGCGAAGGCTCGAACCTGGGATCAGGAATCTAAACCAAAAGGAGCATACCATTAAGCCACTGAGCAGCTACGTTTTAATGATACATAAATATATATATATATATTCGGTTAGTTCGGTTCGGTTTCGGGTGAAAAAATCCAACACCGAAACCGAAACCGAAAATTTCGGTTTTAAAAAAATGAAACCGAAACCGAACCAAACCGAAAATTTGACAACGGTTCGGTCGGTTTCGGCCGGTTTGTTCGGTTCGTCGGTTTTTTGCACACCCCTATTTCTGATGAAACCCAGAAGTGAAAGTGCTTGGAGAAAAAGGTTTGGGAAGAAAACCTCGGAGCTCACCGACTAGGGTTGTAAATGAGCCGAGCTTTTGTCAAGTAGTGAATGTTCAAGCTCGGCTCAACAGCAAAAATAGAATGTTCAAGCTTGACTTGAGCTTGATATGAGCCTACAAATAGTGTTCAAGCTTGAGCTTGTTATAAAGTGTAGAAGTTTGAGCTCGGCTTGGCTTGATTCATTAGTCAAGCCAAGCTTGAGCTCAATATCAAGCCCAAACTCAAGCTTGATATCTTGCTTTTGAGCTTGAGATCCAACATAAGTATATTATCAAGCCTATATCAAGTTTATTATCTAGCCTATTTGGTTTGGATGAGTGGTCTCAACTTTAATTAATTAAAGTTTTAGAAAGATATGATTTTACTTGTCAAGTTCATATCGATTTTATTACTAGACTCATAAATAAGCCTAAGCTCAACTTGTTTTGTTACTTTTGTATCGAGCCTTGGTGTTCACGAGCTTGTTCATGAATAATATTTTTTACTTTGGCTTGACTCATTTATCAAAGAGCTTGGTTTGTTTATAAACAAATAAACATGAATGAGCTTTTTATAGAGCCAAACCCGAGTTGTTTATGAACGACTTGGTTCATTTACAGCCCTATCACTGACCCACCCCCCTTCCAATTGAGAAACCCATGGAGCTCGTCGACCACCCCTTCCGTCGACACCATCCTCCTCACTAAAGCCCAGCTCTGTGATTGGTGATTTTTTATTTTGTTTGTGATTGGTGATTTTGTTTGGTTTAGGTTAAGGAAAAAGATTGGGGATTTAGGTTTTTTTTTTTTTTTTTTTTTTTTTTTTTTTTTTTTTTTCGCTGTAGATTGCTGGTGGCAGTGGTGGTGGTGGTTGTGGGTGTGGTTATGGCTAATGGTGGAGGTGGAGGTGGAGGTGGTTGTGGTTGTGGTTGGTTACTGAAGTTTGTTGTAGATTTTTTTATTATTATTCTAATGAGTTATTTGTAATATTTTAATCAAATAGCTAAAAATATAGATCCACTGATGTTGGGTGTGAAGAGGTAAAATAGATAAAATGACTTTTGCAAGTGCCAAATAGCTAAATTTTTAGCTCCACTTCTGTGGATGCTCTTAATGCATTGTCCCTTTAAAAAAAAATACAAATAAACCTATCATCTATAGTTTAAACTTTTTATTTTAAAAATAAAAAATAAAAAAAGTCTATAGTTTAAAGCTTAAATAAATGGCATTACTTTGTAAATAAAGTAAAGGATACTTGTCAAAAAAAATAAAAAAAAATAAAAGAGTAAAGGATAAAATAAAGAAATTTATTTATTACTTTTAGAAATAGGACTTTATTTTGGAACATTTCAAAATAGAATAGAGGACTAACAATTTCCTTCGAAGGTAGTAGTAAATAACTTATGTAATTGAAATAAATGGAATTAGTAAGCTTTTATGAATAGCTAATGAAACCAATAATTCTAAATATCCTAGGAAAATTATCTTATAAAACACTCTCTCACATTATGGTATAGTCTCACACTTGTGGTTCTCATGAGATTTTTATTATATATTTATTGAGATACCTTCTTCATTTTCTCAACCATAATTAAGTTTTCAACATATAAATGTAAAGAATAATTTTTTTTTGGGGGGGGGGGGGGGGGGTGTGGTGTTCCTTTCTTTATCTTTAGTTAGTTTAACTACTTTATAAGCCAGATGAAAGGAAACTTTTTGCTAGGCCCATAGCTAAAAAACATACTTTCTTACAATTACCCCAAAACCTTAAGGGTCCCTCTGTAAGGTTCGTCTTCAAAGAGAGTGTCAGAGCCTAAGATCAAGCCAAAGACATAGTCAATGGATCCCTCCCTTAATACCCATGTCAGAATTGACTGTATGCCAATTTACTTTTCAATTTTTAAGTAATTCAAGCTATAATTTATGTGGGGGGAAAAGCCCAACCTTACGTAGTGGGCCTAAGGCCTTATTTGGAGATTACTGTGTATCCGAAGAGAAAGAACCGGTTGAGATGGAGTCCATTTGGAAGAAGGATACTTGAAAACAAAGGAGGAATACAATCCGAAGAGGTCGTCAGCGGTCCGAAGAGGTCTTACTCCTCGAATAGGAATAGTCTTGATTAATCAAACGTGTAGAAGGTCCGAATGATCTTCCTAACAACCCCGATGATAAAGATAAGCTCTGAGTATGTCTAGAAGCGATAAGAATGAAAAAATATCTAAAGGAAAAGCTGCTACCACCGTATTACATGCATTGCAGCAACTTTTCTGGCCGCATTTATGTGAAAAAAACCCTTGAACAATGTAATTTCAGCTACCGCTACTCACAAAAAGCTAAAAAAGATACATGACATGACATATACTCAAGTAGGTATCTAGATGAGGAATAAGTGGACGATGGGGATGATGGGGAAGGATGCTATATAAATAAGAATGGCTCCTGATAAAAAAGAAAAAAAAGGAAAGGTTTTATTGTAGCCCTAATAATTGTAAACAGTATTCAATTTATCATAAGTCTCTTCAGACTTCAGCTTATTTGATCTTTACGTGTATTTTTATGCTGGTTTATACTTGGACGTTGTGATCAACCGTTGTGAACTCCACAGTCAACCTAGCTCTATCATCCACACTCTACAAATTTATTGTTTTGAGCTTGGGCCACAAATCCTAACCCTACAATTTATATATTGAAAAAAAAAAAAATATATATATATATATATATATACAATGATAAAATGAATTGATATTTCTTTAATAAACATTAATATTTTATAAAATATTTTCTTCTTTAAGATATAGTTTGGAAACAACTAATTTGCATAGTTTCTATAAAATATATATATATATATATATATACGTAAAATTTTTGGTAATTTTTATGTTAAATGTATAACCCAAAAAAAAAAACTAAATATTAACTTATTTTAAGCAAAAAACAAAAAACAAAAAACCATACACAACTATCCTATATATATTACAATTCCCCGAATCATTAATAAAACATTTTTTTCCCCCTCTTAAGAAACATTTTGTTAGGTAGTGCCCTAAAAACATTACTTAAGCGTCGGGGTGCATTTTAAAATATTTTGTAAGAAAGTATCTTATGGTCCACATATATTTAAGAAATTGACTTCAATTATATTATATGTCATTAGAACAAGAAACAACAGATTTTAAAATTAAAATAATTAAAAATTTGAACCTGTTGTTTGAGTTATTAGACAATATAATTGTCTTTTGCTAGACTTTTGTTTCGATCATTTCCAATACAACTAAATTTGAGTAAGAATCATATATGTCATAAACAGATCAAATATTGAGACATCTTATTGTAGCAACTTATGAAATTAGAATTTAATATGTCACCAACATAAAAGAGAAGAAAAATTATAAGAAATGAGTGCCCCTATATCATCAAAGGTTCTCCCTTGTCAATTATTGTAAAGAACAACATTGAGCTTTTAAGGCCTCCTATTTAATTCAATTGCTTCCAACAAGATATATTTATGATGAACCTTGTTAATTCACAGTGATGAAGTCAAACGATGGATATCCACATAGCCAGATAACACTGTCCGGTTTCGTTCTTTCACCTTTGCCTGATATATAACCCTGCAGATTCCAACAAAAATCTCATTTCCCCAAGCATTTAGAAAGAACACTCATAAAACTTTGAATTGAATACGCGCTGTGGTTAACCACAAAATGAAAAGAAATATAAGAAGAAACTTCATCTAAAGAATGCCACAAAAAAGGTCTCTACCTTAAGTCATCAAGCCACATTTCAGTGATCAAAGTTTCACCCGGGTACACATGTAAAAGGAATCGTCCTGTTATGCTTTTAATCAAGTTTGGGTCTCCTTTGCAGATACATTTAATGATTGCCCTAACTGCAAATCCAAGCGTGCACAACCCATGCAAAATTGGCCGAGAGAATCTTTGACAATGTGTTAGAACAAAGTTAGATAAACATAAAACTTTAGGTTGTATCTGGATATCCCATGACAGCAAAATCAAGTACAGGTCATTGAATGCATCCAAATGCTCAATATATGGTGAACCTTGATAGAAATCATTTCATAAATCCTAAGAAAAACCCTGATATGTACAACAGAATCTGTCTCATATTGAGCAATCAATTATATTTGATTCAGAAGCTATGTGAACACAAAATTCCTCCCGTCACATTCTTATTGCACAGGAAGAGCAAAAATGTTGGGAGATGAACAGCCAAAGATGAACATAGTGCTTTCAAGAGTTGACATAATGCTTGATTAAATCATTGAATATTGAGATCCAGCTACATATTTTGGCCAATAAATATGACTTGAGATAAATTTAGTCAGTATCTTGTCATACAGATTATCTAAGTAGATGATCGTACTCCAAAATATCATCTAAATATGGTTTAGGATCTTAAATCACAGTTGTTCGAAGTTCAATCACGGACAAAAGTCACAACCACATCAACCAGTTTCAAATTGAAAGCAAAAGCTAGATAACAGTTCAGTTATAGAATTAAAGGAAGTACCAACCCTGCAATTTTGGCAACCATAGGATCTGAATGCAAAGGATTATAGTCACCGGATAGCCTATATAACAACGCCTGCAGAAGAACATGTCATTAATATTTAAATATCTCTCGCTCTTTCCATGTTCCATGGTTCCAAGAATATGGATTTCGATCATCTGTTTTGTATAGGTATGAATTTACATAATTATGGCATATATTTAAATATCTCCCGCTCTTTCCATGTTCCATGGTTCCAAGAATATGGATTTCCATCATCTGTTTTGTATAGGTATGAATTTACATAATTATGGCATATAAACTAAAACACAATGATGGTTTAAAATAAATATAATTAGCCATTATGGAATTTCAGTTCCAGCAACTATGAAATTAATGCTACATGCCTGAGATGGTTGGGTAGAATCCTCAAACACTGCAAAAGGATGAGTTTTTGGAATTTTCACAGCTGAGGCCTTGTCGGTTTTATAGTTCGAGTAGGAATATGGCTGAGATGATTTTGAAAAGCCACCAGCACCTCGCAGAAAGACAGTTGTTCTGCAAAGTGATATACCAACTGTGTCATTTACAAGGAGTGTTAATTAAATGTTTAAAAGAGTCCTTACCGGTTCATGCACAATAATTCACCAGATTCTTTCTCATAGCTCTTTGTTTCAAACTCAATAATAGCTGCCTTTCCTGAAAACAGAATTAAACATGAAAAAAAGCTTAGATCACTGCTTATGATACCACTGATATTGTCTTCAACAAAAATCAAGAAACCACAAAAGAAATACCAGAGATTAAGTTTACCCATCAAAGATGTGAATTTCAAGAGAAAAATTAATCTATCAAAGAAAGATGAAGTTTTGAACCTTACTAGACTGTTTTATATTGCTCATTAACACAATGGGAGCATTTTTTAGATAATCAACCACTTAATTTTACAAATGACCGAGTTGTACACATATTACCTCAAGTTGGGGTTCCTTTTGTGCGTGCGTGTGTGCCACACCAAGTTGTTAAAAAGTAATGTTTTTGATAATAATACAAACCTTTATCATGCAATCCAGCTAGACTGACCTTATTATGTATCTGCATCAACAATATAATAACATTAAATTTAATATATTTTTAAGATAATAAGTGGCACAGAAATGACAAGAAAAAGAAACCCAAGATGATTTTATAATTTATAGCAGAGCAATTGCTTTAAAAATAAAGAAGAAGAAAAAGATTAAGAAGAGAGGCTACCAACTTAGTATGCTTATTTTTTACAACTATCAACTTAGTATGCTATGTATGCTCAATTGGAAAGAATTTGATTTCCATCAATTATTGTATTATATTATGTTGTGTACTCCTTGGGGAAAGGAAAGAGAGAAGGGGTAGGGAGAGACAAGACTCTTACCCTATTTAGACCAGATGTTCCAAAATGGTGGTAAGACCAACATTAAAGAAATTCTAGACTCATTCACAAGAAACTGAGGACAAGGAAGCTGAAAGTATTATGCATTTGGGCAAATCATGAAGTATCATTAATAGGTTCTAGTCAGAAGTCTTACACAACCACTTGAAGGAAATGGCCGATATAATTCTATGTATTGTTGCCCATGCAACAGAAGACGTTGATCATATCTGGTAGAAAGAAACCAGAAATGTCCATTAGTTATCCCTGCATATGCTGAAAACACTAAAATCCATACAAGGGAGATTACAATCCAGAAAAGCAGTATAAATTCACACCTAGAGTAAGATTTTGGTGATGGGATAGAATACTAAATCATTCAAAATAAAATTTACATATAAATATGTAAAGAAACCCTTAGCCTTTCTCTGATCTGATTGGTACTTACTCTAACCCTGGCAAATTGAAACCATTTGGCATTGATGCAAGTGAAAATAGAGCAGCGAATGTTGGCAAGACCTATAAAAAGTATATATATATATATAAGAAGTATGTACAAACAAAAAATTTCATGACTTAGAAACCTAATCCATTTATGATAAAGACATGAATATCACCCTTTTCTAATGTCAAAAAAAACAAAAATAATAATAATAACATCCAAACATATAACAGGCAAACAATACCGAAGCACTTTTTTATTTCAATAATAATTGCCTGGAATTTAACAATACCTGCAGAAATTGTTCTCCATTTGCATGGTAGACATATTTAAGCTCATCATCATCCACAGCATCCCGTGCGCATGCTCCAACACCCAGTGCATAGAGCACTGAATCTCTGCTTTCAAAGAGATAAACTGTTAATATCATATGCTATTAAGTGCATATACATCATCAGTCCCACAAACTACAATTCGAAGCAAGTAAAACATCACAAACACTCTGTAACAGTTAAAACTTCACCTTTCGGTATAGGTGTACGTCGTCTGCAGTCCGTCCCCCACATGTGCAACAAAATAAAATAAATATTAAATAAATAAACTCCAAAACAAAGCTTGAAAACAAAATTATTTCCAAAAATGTTAAGTTGTCCAATTTTTTTTTTCTTTTCTTTTCTTTTTTTATAAGTAAGTTTTTGGTCCCAAGGTGAGGGGGAAAGTGAGATTTGAACTAGTGACCTTTGGTTCATAAGAGTGCTACCCAATGTTAACTAATATAAAAATAAACAAACTTCCACAAACAAACAAATAAAAATAAAAAATCAACAAAAGTTAAATTGATATACAAAAGATAATATAAATGTAATTTTTAAATTATTTGTCATGCCTAGTGTTAGAAATTGAGACTTAGTATAAGCATTACTGTGCCCAAGTTTCTTTATAATCTAAACTGTGGTTTTTTTTTTTTTTTCATCTTGAATAAATATATGAGGGGTGGAGAATATTTTAAATGGTAAACTTAGATACAATTTTTTAGATACAGTACCTTAGGTTCCCCAATTGAATTCAACCAATACAACAAAAACAACGTAATCTTTTCCAATGATTGGACACTTAAATTGAACCATGTTGTTCATCGGTCAATGCAACCACGTGGTTGAATTTAATGAAACCATTACTCCAACTAAGAAACATAGTAAAATGACTCATTTCTATGTTTGGTTGCGAACTTGAAAACAAACTAGATAACATTTGCCACCAAACAATTAAATTTGTAAGCGGAAAACGTTTTCCGCTCTCCATTGCTCGTCTTTTCCTTTGACTAGCGTTTTCCACTGTACCAAATATCAGCAAACGCAGGAAAAATGTTTTCCGCTTAACAAAACGGGGCGTTAATGTGTAGATCGTGTACTTTCTTATTCTTACAGTAAAACAGATGCCACAAAAGCTTGTAAGTTCTATAATCTGCTTCTATTAGGCAAGCCGAAAATAACCTCTAATCTTAGTTGAATTACGCAGAAACAGGAATTAAGCTAAAAAGTTAGGAGTGCGAGAAAAGGGATCAAGTACCTCAGGGAATTTGTGAGAAAGAGCAAGCTGAGGATCAAACCCGGAAGATTCAGCCATCAAGCTGATGCGTTGAGATACCAATCCGAGAATCGGACGGGGTAAACGATATCAATTTCCTTTTTATTTTTCTTTTTTTTAGCGAAGATCAGAAGATAAGATCAGCTTTGTTACTTATTCGGAAAATAATAAATGAATAACTACCCTCGTTTGCGTGTGCATGGATACCTTTTTTTTTTTTTTTTTTTTTTTTAATTTTAATTTTTAGATTTACACATTTTACTTGACAGTTTTATTTTTATTTTTTATTTTAAGAAAGAATTATATTAGTATGAGAGGGAAATATGGAGATAGAAAAAAAATAATAATTTAGTGATAAAAAAAAAGTTTGTGGAAAAAAAAAACAGTTTTATTTTTTATATTTTTTTCAAAAAATAAATTGTATTAATACTTGACAACTAATGTGACAAAAAAATGTGGAGATAGAATAAAAAACTTTTTTTTTTGGGAAATGTTAACAAATATCATTAGAGTATTGATTAATAATCTATTTAAAAAAAATTTATAGGAAAAAAAATTAATGTTTTGCAAGCTTTTTTTCATTTCTCGTAAAAGTAGTGTCAAAATTTTCCTAAAATAGATTTTTAATTAATGCCCTAAAAACACTAGTTAGCATGACCCTTTTTGTTTTTTTTTTTTTTTTTTTTTTTTTTTTTTTTTTTTTAATTTAGCTAAAAATTAGAAGTTTTTAAATTACTAATTTTACATATCTATCTCTATGGTTTAAGTCTTAAAAATATATGAATTTGAGGGTATTTTGCGCATCTAAATTGAGAATCTCAAATAGGAAAAGCCCCTAAAATAGTACTAGCCTCTGAATACGTATATGCTACTCTTCTATTTTTTGGATAAGGATTAATTTAGAACATTCATTATAATTTGGGATTACTATATTTTCCAATTACAAAAAAATTAAAGGATGTGATGAGTATTATGCATTTGCAGGTGAAATAATTTTTTATCACACCCCTAGGTTTTCTTGGTTTAATGTCATAATTTTCATCACACCTCTAGTGTCTTTGCACACGTGTTGCACGTGCTCAGAAACTCTTCAATTTTTTTTTTTAAAGGAAAAAAATTTTCAAGGTTGATGTATTTTTCAGTCACAAAAATCCCTAGGAGTGTGATGACATGTAGCACATAATATAAACACATTTGGAAATACATAAATCTAATCACATCCCTAGATATTTTCATGATTGAAAAATGAATCGGTCCTAAATTATGATAAATGAAAAATAGTCCCTTAGAGAAAAGTAAAAATAAAAAGAAGAGTCTGCAAGAATGTGCAAAAAGGCTACTGTCTTCTAATGTGATTGTCAAATTGTTTATATCATTAGAAAATTAGTTTTAGAAACACTACCCAATTTGAATGCTCCTCAAACTAATGCTTATGCCCAATAACATAAATAAGCTACAATGTACATAATAGCTCTTTTGTGCATGTTTAGAGAATTTTCTATTTTTTAAATGTCAATACTTTCTTTATCTTAAATTTTTTTTCCATTATACAAATTGTAATTTTAATGATAAGATACAAAAAGAACAAACTTTTGTCAATGGATTCATCTCTTCCTACCTTTACTTGATTTATAAATAAAAAAATTACCAAAAATTAGTGTATAATTAATCCCAACATCTTAAAAGAATTATGTAAACATGACTATTAAAATATTCATAATTTTTTGACCACTTTAAAGCCAACAAAGCATTTACTATTCAAGTAACAATACTTTGTATTAGTGTCATGATTAATATGATACAAAATTAAGACTCAACTTCAACTAAAATATTTATCAAAAAAAAAAAACTTAAATTAAAATATATATATATATATTTTTTTACATTCTTGGAGGTGAGAATAAAAATCATTACGGAGAACTTTGCAATTTTTATAGAATCTAAATTCAAATGAGAAAAGAATGGAGGACAAAGAAAGGACTTGAAAGGTAAATGATTTGTATATCTTGTAAAGCTATGATATTTTTAAAAGTTTTGAATGCATGCATGAGAGACTCTTTTTTTTTTTTTTGGTAAAACTTGTCATTAATGATTTCAACATCAATAAGGGTTTTTTTTGGGGGTGTGGGAGATCAAAGCATACCTTTTAAAATACCACTCGTACTATACATGAATTTGAAATCCACTTTGATTTGTAAGATCTTAGACATATTCCCATTCATAGTTTTTTGGTGCCATAATTTGCTAATGAAATTGTATAAGAAATTCTAAAATCTAAAAAGTAAAGGGAAAAAATTTTCAAAGAATAAGTTAGACATGGTCATGAACATCAATTCTCAACATGTTGATCCTCACTTAATTGAATGTAAAGATATTGCTCCAATACCAAAAGGCCTTGTTTGTGCAAATCTTCTACAAAATACAGAAAACCAACCAACAAAATTAACATGCTATAATTTGCTGATAGAATTATATAAGAAATTCTAAAATCTAAAAAGAAAAAGAAAAAGAAAAAAATAAATTAAAAGATTTGGGCGTAACAAAGTTCTAGGCATGCAGAAGAAATGCTATCATGGTCTTGGAATATTCTGGCAAACAGAATCCAGTAAACAAAAAACAAAAAAATTTAAAAAAGAACGTGAAAGAGAGATAGGGATGCTTAGCATATAGTTAAAATATTGTATCAGATCTTTGTCAATAAATTCCCGCCTACAAAGCACCAAATTTAAATAAATAAATAAATTACAACCCATAAAAACCAAAATTGGGGATCACAACAAAAAAAAACTCAAATGTCAATTGAAGAGGGAAAAATTAATAGCAACGGATCCTAGCCTAGTGGGCCGGGCTGTTCACTGTTAATGGGCTGTAAAATAGACAACTTATTGTGTGCAAGACTTGTTGAGGACATATCCGTAATGAACGGATGACAGATTGACTGGCCATGGGTTAGACAGAGACCCTAAATAGGAATACTTGCGACACACACCTTAGAATCCTAAGGGAAATAGAATCCTAATGCGAGAAGGATTCCAGAGGTTACGTATATTGATGAAGATCTTCTCTATAAGAAAAAGACTTGTCCATCACGTTTAGGATTTCTCAAAAAAGGATTCATATAGGGAAAGGACTTCGACTCCAAGGAAAAGAGGTCAACATTCGACTACTATAAAACCCAAATACCCTCACAAAATCAAGGTACGTATAATTGACCCTCTTTAGCACTCTGGAGTTGTAAAAGATCCTAACTTGACATTCGGAGGGTATTTGGCTGGCAACACACCGGTGCTCTCTATTTAGATCTTTCTCCTTTCTCGTGTTGTGCAGGTTGCATTTTGAACGTGCGAGTAAGTGTGGCTCACTGATGGTTTTTTCAGTATCATCAATTGGCACCCTCCGTGGGAAGGAACGAGTAATCAATCATTGCTTTATCCCTGAGACAAAAGAGTTGCATGGTGCTCACTCACTCGATGGTAACCACCAACGACATCCAAGGAGAGGAACCACCTATAATTGCCTTCGAGAGACAGGTCCGAACTCTCACCGCAGCTGTGGAGTGTCTCACCAAACAAAACCACGACCTAGAAGAGCAGCTACACCAAAAAAACGCAACACCAAACAATCAGAGGGAGGACCAGGAAGGTACCAATGCCATGCAAAGAAATCGAGAGAGGCTTGAAGGTAGCAATGCCCCAAGCAGGCCAGAATGACAAAACATGAGCCTCCCATCCCTCATGGATACGGCTCCACCTTCTATTGTTGCGAAGATGCAGGCAATGAAGGAACAGATGGAGGTCATGATGAACGCCCTGAAGGGACGAGTGTCCAGCGATCTAGATGACCTAGTCAACCAGACCGACTCTCCATTCACCGCCCCCGTCAATTCCTTTCCCCTACCACATAAGTTCCGCATGCCGTAGATAGAAAGTTAAGACGAGGTCAAGGACCCTCTAGACCACTTGGAAACCTTCAAGAGCTTGATGCACCTTCAAGGGGTAGCAGATGAAATTATGTGCAGGGCCTTCCCTACAATGCTGAAGAGCCCCGCAAGGATGGTTCAGTTGACTGAGGCCGGACTCCATTAGCACTTTCAAGGAACTAAGCACTCAATTTACTTCGCACTTTATCAGGGGACATCGGTACAATAAGTCCACGACATGCTTGATGAGTATTAGGCAAAGAGAGGACGAGAGGCTGAGATCCTATATAACCCGCTTCAATAAGGAAGCGCTTTCGATCGATGAAGCCGACGACAAGATATTGGTAACAGCCCTCACAAACGGGCTACGAAAGGGTAAGTTTTTGTTCTCATTATACAAAAACGACCCGAAGACCATGTCAGAAGTACTCAACAGAGCCACTAAGTACATGAACGCTGAAGACGCATTACTGGCTCGGGAAGAAAAACCCAAGAAGAGAGAGCGACAGGGAGATGAACGGCAAGACCAAGGGTAGAAAAGACCAAGAACAGGAGACAAAAGGGATGAAAGACGCCTTAAACCTCAGGGAGGAAGGTTCACAAGCTTCACACCACTGAACGCGCCAATAGTACCAGTGCCATGCGAAGAGATCGAAAGGGGTTTGAAGGTAGCAATGCCCCAAGCAGGTTAGAATAGTAAAACATGAGCCTCCCATCCCTCATGGATATGGCTCCACCTCCTATTGTCGCGGAAATGCAGGCAATGAAAGAACAGATGGAGGTCATGATGAACGCCCTGAAGGGACGAGTGTTTAGCGATCTAGACGACCTAATCAACCGGACCGACTCTCTATTCACCGCCTCCGTCAATTCCTTTCCCCTACCACATAAGTTCCGCATGCCGCAGATAGAAAGTTACGACGGGGTCAAGGACCTTCTAGACCACTTGGAAACCTTCAAGACCTTGATGCACCTTCAAGGGGTAGCAGATGAAATTATGTGTAAGGCCTTCCCTACAACGCTGAAGGGCCCCGTAAGGATATGGTTCAATCGACTGACGCCAAACTCCATTAGCACTTTCAAGGAATTAAGCACTCAGTTTACTTTGCACTTTATCGGGGGACATCGGTACAAAAAGTTCACGGCATGCTTGATGAGCATCAGGCAGAGAAAGGACAAGACGCTGAGATCCTACATAACCCGCTTCAATAAGGAAGCGCTTTCGATCGATGAAGCCGACGACAAGATATTGGTAACAGCCTTCACAAACGGGCTGCGAAATGGTAAGTTTTTGTTCTCACTGTGCAAAAATGACCCGAAGACCATGTCAAAAGTACTTAACAGAGCCACTGAGTACATGAACGCTGAAGACGCACTACTGGCTCGGGAAGAAAAACCCAGGATGAGAGAGCGACAGGGAGATGAACGGCAAGACTAAGGGCAGAAGAGACCAAGGACAGGAGACAGAAGGGACGAAAGACGCCCTAAACCCTAGGGAGGAAGGTTCATAAGCTTCGCACCACTAAATGCGCCAATAGACCAAGTCCTGATGCAGATCAAGGACGAAGGGGCATTGGCGTTTCCAGGGAAGCTGAAGAATGATCCAAACAAGCGACCTAAAGACAAGTATTGCCGCTTCCACCGTGATCACGGTTGTGACACGGTCGATTGCTATGACTTAAAGCAACAGATTGAGGCCTTTATCAAACAAGGGAAGTTGCAGAAATTTGTCAGCAAGGAGAGAATGGGTCCAAATCCTCAAAAGCAGGCCTCCCGACGGGATAATAAGTGTCCTAGACCCCCCATTAGAGACATAAGGATGATTGTAGGGGGAACGACAGCTAATAGCTCCTCCAAAAAAGCTCGAAAGACGTACCTCAGGATGGTCCAGAACATCCAACAAACGGGCTTTGTACCTAAGACAACATGTATGGAAAGCCCCATCATTGGGTTCTTCGAAGAAGATGCGAGAAGACTTCACCACCTTCACGACGACGCACTAGTTGTCAGCATACGTGTGGGGGACTATAATGTTCACCGAGTGTTGATCGATAACGGCAACTCAGCTGACATCCTATACTATCCAGTGTTCCAGCAATTGGGGATTGACAGAACACGATTCATACCAACGAATGCTTTGCTAGTCTGTTTTGGAGGAACAAGGGTATTCCCGTTAGGCTCGATCACACTCTCGGTGACGGTGGGCGATTATCCTCAGCAGATCACGAATGACGTAGCATTCCTTGTGGTCAATTGCTCGTTCGCCTACAATGGTATTCTCGGATGACCCACACTTAACTCGTGGAAAATGACAACATCAACATACCACCTGATGATTAAGTTCCCTACAGATTATGGGATTGGGGAGTTGCGAGGAGACCAGGTGGCTGCCCGTGAATGCTACATTGCCATGCTAGAAATGGAAGATCACCACCAGACCATATGTATAGAAGAGCAACGGACCATAACAGAGTCACGGACCATAGCAGAGCCAGTTGAACTGAACAAACGACAAGGATGGGAACGCTGGCCAGCCAGCTAATACGTCAAGCCCTCGCAGCATTCCTCAGGATAAACCAAGACGTATTTGCGTGGAGCCACGAGGACATACCCGGGATTGATCCCTCAATCATGGTTCACAAGCTTAACGTGAACCCCACATCCTCACCCGTCCGACAGAAAAAGCAAGTGTTCACTTAGGAACGAGATAGAGCGATAGCAGAAAAGGTTAGGAAACTACTAAAAGCAAATTTCATTCGAGAAGCATATTACCCAGACTGGTTGGCGAACGTAGTCATGGTCAAGAAGGCTAACGAAAAGTGGCGAATGTGCGTCAATTTCACGGACCTTAACAGGGCATGCCCGAATGACAGCTACCCCCTCCATTGGATAGATACTCTGGTAGACTCAACGACTAGACACTAGCTCCTAAGTTTAATGGATGCCTTTTCGGGCTACAATCAAATCAAGATGAAGGAAGCTGATCAAGAGAAAACTTCCTTCGTCACCAGCCAAGGACTTTTCTGCTACAAGGTGATGCCATTCGGACTCAAGAACGCGGGGGTGACGTACCAAAGACCAATGAACAAAATGTTCACTCACCAGATTGGGAGGAACGTACAAGTCTACATTGATGACATGTTGGTAAAAAACTTGCGTGAAAATGACCACCTAGACGACCTCCAAGAGACTTTTGACACCCTTCGGTCATACAACACGAAGCTAAATCCAAGCAAGTGTGTGTTCGGAGTAATGGCAGGGAAATTCTTGGGATTTATGGTATCCTAAAGAGGTATAGAGGTCAACCCGGAGAAGATACGGGCTATCATGGAGTTAGAACCACCGAGGACGACGAAAGAGGTGCAAAGCCTAAATGGCAAAATTGCAGCCTTAAACAGGTTCGTCTCTAAAGCGACAGACAAATGTCTACCATTCTTCCACACCTTGAGAAAATCGTTCGAATGGACAGACGAATGCCAGAAGGCATTTGAAGACCTAAAGAAATACCTTGCCTCCTCACCATTGCTCAGCCTGTCCAAACCAGGGGAAGAACTCTACCTCTATTTAGCTATTTTGCAAGCAGCAGTCAGCGCGTCCTTAGTAAGAGAAGAGGAAGGATCTCAACGACTCGTCTATTTTATAAGTAGGGGTTTTCGGGGGGCAGAAGAGAGGTACCCCCAGATAGAGAAGTTAGCCTTCGCACTGGTGACTGCAGCCCGAAAACTCAAGCCGTACTTCCGGGCTCATACCATCATAGTCTTGACGGATCAGCCACTAAATAAAGTCATGAGCAGCCCTGAGGCTGCCAAACGAATGGTCTGTGGGCAATAGAGCTGAGCGAGTTTGATATACAGTATCGCCCACGAATCGCAATAAAGGGGCAAGCTGTGGCAGACTTCATTGTTGAATATACTCAATTAGAAGGCAAGAGGGCAGATGCCCTCAGACAATGGAGCATCTACACGAACGGATCTTCAAACAGGCAAGTTGGAGGTGCTAGTGTGGTGATCCAAACCCCTGATGGAGATAAAATCGAATGCACTATTCGACTGGACTTCCCAACAACCAACAACGAGGCTGAGTATGAAGCATTGGTGGCAAGATTAGACCTTGTGAAGGCAGCAGGTGCTGAAACCATGGTCGTACATTGCGATTCCCAAGTAATAACAAGTCAGATTAATGGCGTCTACGAGTGCAAAAATGAAAGGATGAAGAAGTACCTGGAAAAAGTCAAGAATCAGATCAGCAGCCTCGAAGTCAGATTCGTTCAAATCCCAAGGGAGGAGAACGAATGTGCCGACCCGTTGGCAAAAGCAACCTCGGCAGAATTTATGCTAGTCCTCGATCAAGTATTGTCATTTGTCCAAGTTTCCTCAATTATTGATGACGGAACGAAAGTGTAGGAGGTGAATTCTAAGAACAATTGGACTATGCCATTAATAGCATACCTGAAGACGGGCACACTACCAGACGAAAAATACGCAGCCAGGAAATTGAAAGTCCAAGCCTCGCGATTTATGCTGATAAATAATGTCTTTTACAAAAGGGGATTCTCACAACCGTACCTAAGGTGTTTGGGTCACGAGGAAGCAGTCTACGTAATGAGAGAAGTCCATGAGGGTATTTGTGGAAACCATTCAGGGGCACGGTCCTTAGTGCATAAATTGATCCGAGCAGGGTACAATTGGCCTACAATGCAAAAGGACACACAAGCTTATGTCAAGACTTGCGACAAATGTCAGAGGTTCAGAAATCTGATCATGCAACCAACCGAGGAACTGACATCCATGAC
This sequence comes from Quercus variabilis, assembly GCA_030445155.1. NCBI lineage: Eukaryota > Viridiplantae > Streptophyta > Magnoliopsida > Fagales > Fagaceae > Quercus > Quercus variabilis. Next base: position 14,183,920 of record CP129446.1, read on the forward strand.
GGCCCCTTGGCCATTCGCCCAATGGGGACTAGACATCATAGGCCCTTTCCTGACAGCAGCAAGGCAGCTAAAATTTCTGGTAGTTGGTATCGACTACTTTACTAAATGGGTGGAGGCAAAGGCCCTAACCACTATCACGGAGAAGAACATCCGGAGTTTTGTATGGAGAAATATCATATGCAGGTACGAGACACCCAGAGTACTCGTCTTCGACAATGGAAAGCAGTTCGACAATAGTGCATTCAGGGACTTCTGTTTGGAGCTGGGTATTAGGAATCACTACTCATTGCCCGTACACCCACAGGCCAATGGGTAAGTTGAAGTCACGAACTGGTCCTTACTCAAGATTATCAAGACCTGGCTCGAGGGGGCTAAAGGCATCTGGCCTGACAAACTACCGAGCGTCTTATGGGATATCGTACTACGGCAAGAACACTCACTGGAGAAACACGTTTAGACTAGTATATGGAAGTGAGGCTGTCATTCCAGCGGAGGTAGGGCTTATGAGCTATCAGGTGGAGAACTACAATGAGGATAAGAATGAAGAGGCCTTGCGGTTTTAGCTAGACCTGGTAGACGACGTCCGGGCTACAGCAGAGCAGAGGTTGGCGCGATACCAGAGCCTCATGGCAAAATACTACAACTCCAATGTCAGACATAAAGACTTTCATGTTGGAAATCTTGTGCTACGGAAGGTAATGGGAGCTGCTAAATATCCTTCACAAGGAAAGCTCAGCCCCAACTGGGAATGACCATACAGGATCTCATCATGGCAAAGGAGAGGGACCTACCACCTGGAAACTCTGGACGGACGGAAGCTGCAGCACCTATAGAACATGGAGCACCTACGAAGATACTACTAGTAGAGATGACATGAAGAGCATCGACGCTCCCCAATTTCTAGTTTATTATTGAGTTTTGTTAGTTTTTACTTCGAACAATTTTTTCTATTATTTAGTTTTTGCTATTGCTAGTTTTTACTTCAAACAATTCTTTCTACAAGTGCCTTTTAAGCCCAAGGGGGCAGTACTATTTCTACATGGTTTTTCTTTCAATAAGAGAAATATTCAGACACAACTGTGTTTTTCCTATTTAATTTGCCAAGTCCAATATTGGACGAGTATAAACTAAGTCCACAAAGTGGATGGACCATCCCAAGGGGATGAATTTACAAAGTCCAATAATTGACGGATATAAACTAAGTTCACGGAGTGGATGGAACATCCCGAGGGGATGAATTTACAAAGTCCAATAATATAGAGTGGACGAACCATCCCAAGGGGATGAATTTACAAAGTCCATGAACGGACGGATATAATCAAGTCTACAAAATGGACGAATCATCTTAAGAGGATGATTACTCTAGGTCCAAAAGTGGACGGGCATAGGTCCACTAGAAGGACGGGTCATCCCCCCAAAGTCCAAAAATGGACAAATATAACTAAGTCCACAAGATAGACAGATCACCCCAAAAGGATGAAAAGTTCTAAGTCTAAAAGTGGACGGGTATAACGAAGTCCACAAGATGGACGGATCATCCCAAGAGGATGAAAAGTTCTAAGTCTAAAAGTGGACGGGTATAACTAAGTCTACAAGATGAACGGATCATCCCAAGAGGATGAAAGTTCTAAGTCTAAAAGTGGACGGGTATAACTAAGTCCACAAGATGGACGGGTCATCCCAAGAGGATGAACAGTAATAAGTTCAACAGAGGACGGGTATAACTAAATCCACAATGTAGACGGATCATCCCAAAAGGATGAAAACCCAAATTCAAAAATGGACAAAAATAAATAAAGATCCACCAAGTGGATGGATCATCCCATGAAGATGAAAACACTATGTCCAAAAGTAGAGGAGTAACTGTTTCCACAATAAATAAGGTCCACAAAGTGGACGGGCCATTCCCAAAGGATGAATGTTCTAAATCTACAAAGTGGACGGACCATAAAATGGATGCATATATCCACAAAGTGGACGGAATTCCACGAACGAAATATCAAACAAGTGAACGGATTGAGTCAAAATAGAAACAAGGTCAGGTAAAAAAAAAAATAATAATAATAAGAGCTCGTGAAGGGAAGATGTCTACATGATCCAAAAGCGTATGACGGAGTAGTAACATATTGTTCTCCAAATATTTTTACATAAAATAAAAAAAAAAAAAAAACTAAATTATTACAAATTATTAATTTGCAACAGGAGTATCTTTTTCCTCGGTATGACGGGCCTGATAATCCTTAGGATCACTCTCAACTACCATCTGGTCAACAGGAGCTTCACGGATAGGGGGGTCCTCACCAAAAAAGATCGTCTGTATCGTCTGATTGGGCGGGTTGGATGGACATTTGCTCTGGGGCATTAATGGTGATGGTTGACAATTCCAGCTCTGAATTCAAGGCCTTCACCTTACGAATGGCATCTTCAAAACCGTCGTTGTATGAAAGGCTAAGCTCTGAAATTAGGGCGTTGGAATCACGATACTCCTGTATCGCGACCTCCTTAACTTGACGGATTTCCTTGTCTTTTTCCTCCAAAGCTTTCTTCAGGTCCTCCGTCAACTTGATGCATTCATCCCTAACTATTTCAGCCATCTTAAGTTTCTACTCTTGGACGACCTTCTAGGTCTTCAACTCGAGTAGCTCATCCTCCGTCACCTTGGCCTTCTCACAAACACGGTCTAAGGTCGTCTCATGGTTGAGACACCGTCCCATCATCCCCTTCATCATAATCATGGCTTGGAAGAAAACATAAAATAAAAAAAAAATAAAAAAAAAAAAAAAAGGGAGAGGATGGACAATATGACGACAGATGAGTTACCTAAGCAATGCTAAAAATGGTCGTCTCTTCCATCGCCTTCGTCAAGTGGTTAACCAAGTCCTCATAGTCCTCGGTAGTTATGATGGACGAGAGCCTCTCAAGGGCGTATTTGGAGTCCTCGCAAAGTAGAATGGGTGGTTTCTTCTGGCTTGAGGACGGAACGATCATTAGGCCCTTACCGGCCCCATGTTTCACGGAGGTGATCGTCTTAGTCCCCTCGGCCAACAAGCCAACGACAGGTTCCAAAGGAACCTTGGGCTTTTTTGGGTGCACGGTCACTCTTTGACGATTGCTTCCTTTTTATTGATTGCTTGCTGGAGCCCGTCCCCATAGGGTCCACACCAGCCTGTTTGTTTTTGGCAGTTTGTAATCTGATAGCTGCTCTCCTTTTAGCATCGTCCATCTCTGAAAAGGTAGACGAGTGTAAAAAAAAAAAAAAAATCAATTTGAACAAGGAAGAACGACGGACTTATGTTGACGGGTGCGCTCTTCGTACTTAATTTCCACTGGAGTTGGCTCGGGCCCGTCACAGTACCAAAGGATGGTGTTGAGGTTGACGAGTTTGGCCCAAGTTCGTTCCTCTAGTTTGGACTTAGCAAAAAATTTCTCAAGGAAGCTGAACTCCTCAAGAGTGACTTGTGGGTGCCGTCGGACTGTACAAAAGAAGACGGACATTCAAAACACAATGAGTATTAAATAAACTTAGAATAATTGTTATATGACAGGTTCATACCAGACGGGTTTAATACGCCCCAAATCTTGTCGACGGGCATGTGATCCGTTTCCCCTGGATGACACATCCAACTGTCGCCCTCAATGAAAAAATAGCGGCTCTTTCAGTCTCTATTAGAGTCTGGGGTTTCGTAAATCACTTTCAAGACAGGGCTCCTAGGAACAAAACTATATATCCCCCTTGATTTGTCTATCTCGTCTGGACGGTAACAGTGGAGGAATTCGCGTACCGTCAACCTTCTTCTACCGTTTGTCATTGCTCCGTACAGGACCTCTATTGCTATGAAGACCTTCTAGGCATTTGGGGATATTTGGCTAACGGATAAGCCTAGGTATTTAAGGAGTTCACGGTTCAGGGAGCTCAGAGGAAACCTGAGGCCTGCCTTGAGCATCTGTTCGTACACTCCGATACCGTCTACTCCTTCATAATAACATTTTTCTGACTTATAGGGCAGACGGATGGGGATGTAGTCGAGGATTTGGAAATGGGCCCTCAGGGTATTAAAATGTGGTTCCTTGATGGTGGATGTATAGGCATTCACCGTCCATTCTGGAAGCATGATGAACTCCCTAAATCCATCAGCTCCCACGACGAATCTAACTATTTGATCTTCATCATTAGCGGAACTCTCCTCTATCTCGACCATCTCCATATCCTCATTTGTTAAGGGCGGGGAAGATGAAGACGGACTCCTCTCCTCGCTTAGATAGTCTTGGTCTTTGTGACCTAAAGGGTATACCTCTTCATAATCCGCCTCATCACAGACGACCGACTGATTACTTGATGCACTAGACATGGCCTACATGTAATGACAAAACCTAAGACTCTAACGAGTTTGGAAAGAGTGACGGGGGCATAAAGTCTAAGGAAAAAATATATAATACCAGAAGATAAATGAGACTTAAAAAGAAGACGGATAAAAGATTACTTACCAAGTTAAAGAATGAACAAACGAAGGAGCAGACGACGGGTATAGGAGCTAAATGGACGTGTCTCTGACAGGAGTGACAGACGTGCTTTGACAATATATTTCAGCAGAAAGTAGAAAAATGAGAGGAGGAGAGGGTGATATTTATAGAAGAGGTGCACAGAAGACGAAACGACACCTCATTCTAAGACAACAGCCATTAAAAGAGTGACATGCGTCATAAGTTATAAATGAGTTCTTGATAATTTGTCAGGGTACGGATGTAAGCTCACGGAGTTATGTATCATGGCCGTTGGCCTGAGACTTTGAACTGTCACCCCATAGGTCCGTTTGCTTATATATGACGGACCTATGGGGTGAGGGGGCAACTGAAGAGGGAAAAATTAATGGCGACAGATCCTAGCCTAGTGGGCCAGGCTGTTCACTGTTAATGGGCCATAAAATAGACGAGCCTATTGTATGCAAGACCTGTTGAGGACGTATCCGTAATGAACGGATGACGGATTGACTGGCCATGAGTTAGACGAAGACCCTAAATAGGAATACTTGTGGCACACACCATAGAATCCTAAAGGAAACAGAATCCAAATGAGAGGAGGATTCCAGAGGTTACGTATATTGATGAAGATTTTCTCTATAAGGAAAGGACTTGTCCATCATTTTTAGGATTTCTCAAAAAATGATTCCTATAGGGAAAGGACTTCGACTCCAAGGAAAAGAGGTCAACATTCGACTACTATAAAACCCAGATACTCTCAAAAATCAAGGTACGCATAATTGACCATCTTTAGCACTCTGGAGTTGTAAAAGATTCTAACTTGACCTTCAGAGGGTATTTGGCCGACACTACACTGGTGCTCTCTATTTAGGTCTTTCTCCTTTCTCATGTTGTGCAAATGCGAGTACGTGTGGCTCACTGGTGGTTTTTTCGGTATCATCATCACTGAAAAACATAGAGAGAGATTAGAGTACCTGCCTTTTAAATTCTATTTTGAATAGTGGCACTTTTTTTTTTTTTTTGCACTTCGTCGCTACCTTTTTTCTAATTTGTTGCTTTGTTCATAGTCCTCTCTAGCTCTTAACGTAGCAAGGTTGGGTTTTTTTTTTTTTTTTTTTTTAATTAGCATTAAAGATGGGACGTGAGGATAAGGATGGCTAGCCCTAAGATAGAATTGTAACTGCAAGATTACTAAGTGCTAAAACTGGTTGATGATAATGGGGAGTTTAATCTTTAAATTTGTACGTGGGTGAAATCATGGATGAGGATAACTATAAATAGTTTTTTTTTTTTTTTTTTAAATCTAATAGTCTTTATTTATTTTTGTTGCGGTAAAAGGCTCACATGAAAAAACAAAATAAATTAAAAGCATTTTTTTAGGAGTAAAACGTGGGAAGTGAAATTTAAATATAATCAGTTGTGAAAGAGAAAAAAAAAAAGGAATTTGATAACTGAAAAAGTGGGAAATATTATTGGCATGTTAAAACTATAAGCACTTTTTTAAGAGTAAAACATGGGAAGAGGAATTCAACTGGCTTCTTTTTTCTTTTTTCTTTTTTGTATTTACATATTTATCCTGTTAGTTGAAAAACGTGTAAGAGAATAGACTGGGGGTATTTTGGGCATCAAAATTGAGGAATCCAAACAAGGAAAACATTTTATAAATAGTAGTATAGAAAGTATAAAATCTATAGATAATAACTATTATAGGAAAGTCTCGGAATTATTACCTAATTTGCTTTAAAATTTAGTAATTTATTATTATGTGACTTTGATGAAATAATAAATAAAATTTTTATTGTTTATTTAAATTACACATTCCCGGTCACATGAACAAAGAAAGTAATCAAATTTGTCAAAAGACATTCCAATGATTTTCGGAGGTATGTATCTTGGGGAAAAATGGGTATTTGTCCCTAATTTACGAACTATGCAGCAAAATGCCCTCTGTTTTGAAACTATTTAGCAAAATGTCTCTATTTTAAAAACTCAATTTTAACAAAATCAAGTTATAGGTGGAACTCGAAATTAGCAATGTCAAGTTTTATGCATATTTTACTATTTAAATTTTTTTGAAAATTTAAGTGAAACTCGACATTGCTAATGTCAAGTTCCAATTAAAAATATACATAGAACTCAATTTTGAGCATATCGAGTGTAGGGATAAGGGGCCCAAAAATATATATTGGGCCTTGGGCCTTGTTCGAGGAAGCTTAGTGGTCCGAGGATAGATCAATAATAAGGAAGACGTAAGATTTTGAACTTCATGAGCAAGTTATGACTGTGAAGGCTGAGGGAGGTAGGCTGAGGAGGAATATCTCCTTAGCTAAACGAAGCAGAGGTCAGAAAGTGTGTTCTGTCACCTAGAGTAACGTTCCAGGAAGTTCTATTGATAAGGATATGCATTGTGGACGTACATGACAAGTGGGAGCTGGGAAATATCTAAGGAAAAACTGTTACCACCGCATTGAATACTCTGCAACCAACTCTTTGACTGCATTAATGAGTAAGTGATACCTGAACAGTAGTTTTCAGCCTTATAACTACTCCCCAAAGATTTCAAGAATGTGCTGATGTGACAAGGATCAACATCAACAATCTAATTTACACGTAGAGGGCAGAAATGAAAGGCAAAATATAGTATAAAATAGAAGGAAGGCCCTGAGAGAAAGGGGATCAGAGATTTGAGAGAAAAACACTGTAGCAATAAGAACTGAACTTGTAATCAAATTCAAAGAAAACTATATTAGAATTAATATCCTCGGATCGTGCTGAGGACCATTTTCTTTGTGTAAAACCTTTTTTCTTTGTTTCCTTGTCATCAAGATCCACTTTAATTGTTGTTTCAGCTAATCAGGGCCTAATTTTCCAACCCACTCTCTACAATTCATTATATTAAGCTTTTTGGGCCTAAGTTCATCCAGCCTTTGGGCTTGGGAGCCAAATTGAGGCCTTACATCGAGTTTTACACAGAACTTGATTTTGTTAAAATCAAGTTTAAAAAACAGGGCATTTTGCTAATTCGTTTAAAAATAGGGGTATTTTGCTGTATAATTTGTAAATTAGGGGCAAATGTTAATTTTTCCCATGTATCTTGATATCCCTTGTTTAGACTTTTTTTTTTTTTTTTGGATTAATTGTTTAATTCATTTCAAAACAGGGGTATTTTGCTATATAATTTGTAAATTATGGGCAAATGTCCATTTTTCCTATGTATATTGATATCCCTTGTTTAGACTTTTTTTCTAATTAACTGTTTAGATGTTTTGGACTTTGGACACTCACATCAAACATCCATCATTTAGAAATTTCATACGATCTCTTAATTAGTTTGGAAACATGTTATTCAAACCTTCTAGAGAATTGAAGAATAATGATTATTCAGCCAAAAAAGAAAAAAATTTGGTGTATCTTAGATATCCACTATTTAGAGGTTTGAATACCTTACATGCAAGAGATTTCTATTATTGTGAATATCAAATATTCACCATTTGGTAATGTGATATACATTTACCATTTGGTAATGTAATACAATCCCTTAATTAGTTTGGAAACATGTGTTGAGGTACAAATTTTTGGACCTTAATTTCATTAGCCCACTCACAAAATACCCACATAAGCCCATAAACTATTTTAAGCCCACATAAATATTTTCCACCTATTACTCAAATATGCTCCATGTTATTGGGCTCTCACAAATATTTCCTAATTATTACCCAACTTGAGCTTTCACAAATATTTCCTATATAAGCCCCATAAATTATCTTGCGTCATCTCACACATATTACCCACATATTATCCAACTTAGGTTTTCACAAAAATACCCATCATATTACTACCAAAATTGGGCCACAAAATTATACTATCTCCACAAAAAAGCCCAAAAACATTTACCTTGTGGGAAAATCCAAAAAGCCCAACAAAACCCCCTCTAAAACCCGTTGCTACACGGCACCTCTAAAGCCCGTTATGACACGGCACCTCTAAAGCCCGTTACGACACAACACTCTAAAAGCTTGTTACTACATGGCACCTCTAAAGCCCATTATGACACGGCACTCTAAAAACTCGTTACGACATGGCACCTCTAAAGCTTGTTGCTACACGGCACCCCTAAAGCCCATTACTACACAACACTCTAAAAGCCCATTACGATACGGCACCTCTAAAACCCATTACGATAGGGCGCCTCTAAAGCCAGCTGTTAAACAGCACCTTTAAAGCCAGTTGTTAAATGACACCTCTAAAACCCCTTACGACACGGCACTCTAAAAGCCCGTTACAACACGACACCTCTAAAGCTCATTACAATACAACACCTCTAAAAATCGTTACGACACGGCACTCTAAAAGCCCGTTACGATATGGCACCTCTAAAACCTGTTGTTACACGACATTCTTACTAAGTCCGTTGCTACACAGCAATATTTTTACAAAATCCTACAAAGCCCAAATGCTATTTTGGCACCCATTTTACAAACCTCAAATACTAATTTGACACCTATTTTACAAAGTCCAAATACTTATTTTGACACCTATTTTACAAAGCCCAAATACTAATTTGGCACCTATTTTATAAAACCTAAGTACCATGTTCCCACTACTTTACAAAGCCCAAATCTATTTTGGCAACCATTTATAAAAGCCCAAAATACTATTTTGGTAAAAACAATTACATTAAGCTCAAAGCCCAAAACTATTTCTTGACAAAATATATACTAAAGTCCCTAACTCATGGGAAATATAAATTACTCACCTTTCAAGAATATTTCTCTCAACAAAATTTATGGGAACTATACTTATTTTTCCATAATCAACTAACTATAAAAACCTATGTATATTACCCATGGCAAAACCATTTTTGTAGGGATGACTAAGCCTAAGGAAGCTCAAAGCTCAGTTGAGCCAACCCAACTCATATACAAAATCCCAACAGCTGAAGCTCATGTGAGCTGTCTAGTCAAACTTTGATAGCTGGAGCCCATCACCATCAGTTCCAGCATGACCAATCAGATCAAAAGGACACGTGTCCAACAGGGGTTAAACCCTTCCTTGCTAAGCTGAATTGCATAATTTCTCATGTGACATAAAGCTGAGATGACATGACAAAAAGTTGGGAAGTTTCAGCCAACTATATCTCCTTCCTTCTCTAACCCATTCAGTTAAAGAACAAGGGTAGCCATAACCAGGCCATGAAAGCTTCTAGAACAACATGAAATCAGTTCATTATCATGCCAAAAACGTGTACTTTCTAATTCATGGACCAAGCACATGAACCCAAATGGGGAAACTTAGGGAAATGTGGTTTGGAGGGCACCAAAGGGATCCCAGCAGCGTTTCCAGCATAGGGCTCCAAGATTGACAACTAACTTGGGGTGATACAATCTACCCTAGGGAACTCTGATTCTAGCAATAGCAAAATCAAGATCATTAGCCTAATACATGCTTTAATCCCATCAGCTAAGACCAAATAAGCATTTAAGGCCAGAATCCTAGTTGTTATTACCCAAAACAGCAAAAACATCCTAAAGCTGAGCTTACTACTCTTGGCCAAAATCCTAGGAACAATTCTCTAAGAATTTTCTGAAGATTGAGGAAGATTTAGCAGAGACTATTTGCTAATTACCCCTTCAAACTCAACTATAAATGGAACTCTCCACTAATCCTTAGGTGGGGGACCAAGATGCACTGAGAGACACACTAATAGAAAAGAGTTCTTCCTTAACTTCTTTGTCTAAACCTTCTCTAAGCTCTAGCAAAATTATGAGTTCTTAGTTTAAAGCTTAGAAACTAAATTCTCTAGCTCCTAGCTCATAGACACTCCTCATACTCCTATTCATAAACATTTATCTGTTCCCAGCAGAAAGCTCTAGCAACTTTACTATACACACTGTTTCTCACTACTCACACTACCTGAAATGTCCCTCATTACTCACTACTTATACTATATTCACGAGCATGTTTTGGCATCATAATGATCTTGATGTGCTAGCTGGAATCTCTCTCTCTCTCCCTTCATCTCACACTAAGTTTTTCTCATTACTTGTTATAATGGAGCCCATAATATTCATTTACTCATTTAATATTGAAGGCTATGATGTAACGGTCACTATATAATTTTTTCCTCATATTGTTGTGTTAGAAGACTCTTCTCTAGAGCTAATGGATGATAAGTTTGAAAATGTAGATAGTTTCTTAATCTATGAAATAGCTAACAGCTGGAGGTTTATTCTATTTTGTCTCACTTTACTACTGGGACATTTTACCGTTGGTCTATTTTTTCTACAGAAACATTTTACCGCTGGGCTATTTTCTGCAGAAACATTTTACTGCTGGACTATTTCTTACAGTATGCTTTTTAATCATGTTGACGTGTCTGCTGTTGGAATTGTTTATGGGCCATTATTGTCAGTCTTAACCTAAACCCAAGGCATAAAATAAAGTGAGTTCTTTGGATCTTCACCGATAGCCTTTGGGTCGTGCCTCGAGCTCATTGTCGAGTTTTGGTTTAGGCCCCCAACCCAACACAAATCTTATTTGTCAGAAGGAAAAACGTTTTCGCCCCCCGACAACATAATATCTAGACCTTTTAGAGAATTTCTTAAAGTGCGTATCTTAGATATCCTCTATTTAGATTTTAGAGGTTTGAATACCCTACATCTAATAGAGTTCCAATATTGTGCATATCAAAAATCCACAATTCGGTAAGGTGATACAATCTCCTAATTAGTTTGGAAACTCAATATCCAAACTTTCTAGAGGGTTTCCAAAATTGTGTATCCTTGAAGCTGTTTGGTTCAAAGAAAAAAGTAATGTATTTTGTTTTCATTTCTAGTTTTATGCGGGACTTACCATTAAAAAACTAGTTTAGTTTTTTTTTTTTGGTACTCAATTTTCTTTTTTAGTATCCAAAAATGTGAGTTTGGATACAAAAAATGAATACAATGACACTTGTGTGTGTGTGTGTATAAAACAAAGTTTGTGGGACCACACACTCGTCCTTTCCTTTATTACTCCCAACAGCTCTCTCTCTTCCCCCCTGCCCAAAATAACAACGAAGTTTTCTCTCTCCACACCCTTTCGAATCTTTACTATTCCCCCCTCTTTTGTCTCGATACCAATAATCGCATTGTCAAATACTCTCTCTACTTGGTAAGACCTCTCTCTCTCTCTCTCTCTCTCTCCCCCTGGAAAAATTAGCAGCTCTCTTCTCTCTTCACACTAAACGAAGTTATTGATTATATATATATATATATATATTAATTTGCATTAAGCTAATTAGGGTTTGGTGGTGGGTGTGACTATGATGACGGTAGTATGGGTTTTGATTTCGGTATGAGTGTGACTGTGGTTGTGGTTATGGTTGTGGTGATGTTATGGTTGGTTTTGATTTAGGTTTGGGTCTAGTGATAATAGTGTGGGTTTTGAATCCATTTGCATATGATTAGGTGTACCGATGAGAGGATATGGTGGTGATGGTGTTTGGTGGGGGCAAATGGGCGTGATTGTTTCTCTCTCTCTCTTTCTCTTCCTCTGTAGGTACATATTTGGTGGTGGTGTGGTAATGGAGTTGGGTTTTGATCAATTGTGATGGGGAATTGAACATGTGATGGTGATAGATGTGGACACTGATAGATTTGGTTTTACTGTTAGTGTGAGTGTTACGTTGAATTTTTAATTGAAAAATACAACATGAAAACAAACAAAAGGTAGACCAAAAAGGTTGTGCGAAACATAAAATGAGTTGGGAATAAAAATTGAGTACAAAAAATGAAAAATGAAAATGAATATACACCAATACAAACCAAGTAGCACCTTATATATCCAATATTTTGAGGTTTGGATACCTCACATCCAATAGTTTGGAAACTTAGTGTCCGTTTGACTTGGACTTATTTGCTTAGTTTTTAGTTTCTAGTTTTCATATACAACTTTTTAAAACTTCATTTGTTCTCATATTATTGAAGAATAAGTATACTTTAGCACTTTCAACAAAAAGCTAGATTAACTGTTTCCAAATGAACACTTGATATACAAACAATCCAAAGGATTCCTAGAAGTGTTTATTTTAGATAGCTACTATTTAAAGGTTTAGATACCTCACATCAAAAAGATTTTTAGTACACAAACATCCATCATTTTGTTAAATTACCGATTATTTCAAAAGTTTAAACTATTGAGATATGGTAAATTTAATCATTTAACCATATACTTCTAACATTTCCCCTAACGTGTGGGCCGACACTACCTTTTGATAGGTGAGGCCTAACACGTGGGAATTTAAATGGGAGGTAGAGTGGAGGAGACAAGGATCGAACTTAGGATCTCATGCTTTGATACTATGTTAAATTACCAATTGTCCAAAAAGGTTAAGTTATTGGGATATGGTAAATTTAATCATTTAACCATATGCTTCTAACACATTTGTTAAGGTGATACAAACTTCTAATTAGTTTGAAAACTTGATATCTAAATCTTCTAAAGGATTTCTAGAGGTGTGTTTATTAGATATTCCCATTTATTGGAGGTTTGGAATACCTTGCATGTAAGAGATTGGAAACTTGATATCCAAATATTTCAAATGATTTCTTGAAGCATGTATCCTAGATATCCATCATTTGGATGCTTTGACACCTCAAGTCCAAGAATTTATAGTATTGTGTATATCAAACATCCAACTTTTGTATGGTGATGCATTCTCCTAATTAGTTTGGAAACTTGATATCCAAACTTTATGGAGAATTTTCAAAACGGTGTATTAGATACACACACACACACACACACACACATATATATTTGAGGCGAAGTACTTCCCCAATTGTTCTATATTTGAAGCAAATCGACCTCCGGATCTTTTGCTTGGAAAAGTATTCTTTGGTCAAGAACTCTGATTAGCAGAGGAGCAAGGTGGAGGGTGGGTGATGGTGAGACCATTCGAGTCTTCCATGATGCTTGGCTGGTGAACATAGCAGATGAAAAAATTGCTACCCATAAATCTGTCCTATTTCTTGACGTCGCTATTAGTTCCTTGATTAATCAAGCTTCGGGTTAGTGGAATATCCACCTGATTGATTGTTGCTTCTACCCCCCCGAGGCTGCTCTCATCAAAGCTCTGCCTCTTTGCTCTAACCCACAGGCAAATCTTTTGATTTGGCCCAAGGAAAAATCTGGTAATTATTCAATTAAGTCAGGTTATAGACTTTTGTATGAATGACAAGACTTGGATGATAATCGGGCTTAGGTTTTGGATCAGCATAAGAGGTTTTGGAAAAGTATTTGGATGATAAAAGTGCTAGGGAAGATAAAGCACTTTATTTGAAAGGCTTGCTCAAACTTTTTGCCAACCAAGGAAAATTTGTTGCGGAGGAAGGTTCTCCAAGACTCGGTGTGCCACCTCTGTGCTAGGGAGTTTGAGGATGTATTTCATGCATTGTGGGGCTGTAAGAAATTACATCCAATGTGGGATTTGGACTTTGGTTGGGTGGATAGGTCCAGAGTAACCTCAGATTCTTTCTTTGATGTCCTGAAGCTGATTCAAGAATGACCTCAATTAGTAGCTCTGTTTGCAGCTACAACATGGTCCATTTGGTATCATCAAAATAAAACTCAATTACAACAATCCTCGTTACCGTTGGCAAAAATTTCAGGGTTTGCTCGGGATTATGTTCGGGATTTTGCTAAGCAGATCAAAAGCTTCCCCAGCATTCGACATAAGGCCCTTAAAAGATGGTGCCTTCCTGACTCGGATCTAGTGAAGGTAAATTTCGATGGGGCGATGTTTAATGAGCGAGATGAGGATGGAATTGGTGTGATTATTTGTAATTCTAGGGGGGAAGTAATGGTGGCACTGTTTGAGAAGATTCAAAAACCTCCCACAGCTGAAATTCTGGAATTACTAGTTGCCAAGAAGGATGTGCGATTCTCCCTTGAAACGGGCTTCAACAAATCTATCATAGTGGAAGATTCAGAATCAATGATTAGATCTCTAAGGCATGGTGGTTATGAAAATTCACAAGGTGGTCATCTTATTAAGGATATCCTATTTACTGTAAACTATTTTTAGAGTGTTTCTTTCAATCATGTTGTACAGCAAAGCAATGCAGTTGCATATGCTTTAGCCTAGAGGGCTAGACATTTTTTTCTTTTACATGTTTGGATGGAGGTTGTTCCACTGGACGTTAGCACTTTTATTTTGTCTGATTTTCCTTATTGATGAATAAAGTTCAGCACATATTTCATTCTCAAAAAAAAAAGAGATATATATATATATATATATATATTGAAGGTTTGGATAACTCATGTTAAAAAGATTTTTAGTATTGTGTATATCAAACATTCACCATTTGGTAAAGTGATACAATATCCTACTTGTTGAAAAAGTTTTACCTTTTGGCTTAAGGTTTAGTTTGTCTTTTTTTTTTTTTTTTGGGCAAAAAATCTAGCTTTTAATTTAATTTATTTAATTTTATTATTTTGAAATAAATTAGTTTTAAGACTTTTCAAAATATATTTAACCTAAAAATTACTAGATTTATTTTTTTGATAAATACTATGTAAGTAAATTACAAAAGATAAGTAATTTCCGAATGAACATTAAGGCTTTGTGTGTTATTATCGTTGGTGAAATAAAGTGTTTAATTCTATGCCTTGTAAGTTTGAAATTCATTTCAAATTTGATATTCTAATTTGTAAAATTAATTTTTTTTTTTTTTTGAGAATCTAAAAAATGGTACAAACTTGTTAAAAAAAAAAAAAAAACAGGAATAAACTTAGCATTTTCTGGTTAATTCGCGTTCGCGAGACTTCCCCAAAATACTTTGTAACAATTAAAAATATTCATATAAATGAGAGTCAAGTAACCATACTTCTCAGTCCACTATGCGCTCGCTTTGGCTCACCACAATCAAACCGTTAACAATACGATTATCCTCTTATAGGCCTACAGCTGGAAAGTGAAGCAACAGTATCGTTGATTAGACCATCGAGTCCATCAAGAATAATAAGTACCACAACCACCATAAAACCCAAAGCCTCATAGTCCCTCTCTACACTACTAGAGAAACAGAGCATTGTGCAACGCCCTGACTAGAGTTTTCGGCGGGATCCAAAACTCTCAAAATCTCAATCGAAAACCCCTCTCTCTCTCTCTCTGCCTTCGCTCTTCTTCAACATCAGATTCAGGTAACAATGGCTTTCTGAAAACCCTAGGGTTTCGTTTCCCTTTCCAAGATTTAGGGTTTTACTTCATTTTCATTTCCATTTTCGTATCGAAACCTTTTTAACTTATATCTCACACTATTGCATCTTTAATAGTATGTTCGTTCCTAATCTGTTTGGTTCATGGGAAAATGAAAGAAAGGAGGGTAAATGTTGACAATCGCTTTGTTTTAATTTATGATGGTTTGCGAAGCGTTATAGTTCCGATTAAAATGTGTTTATTGGCTGAAGATGTTGCTTATACAAGTTTATGGTCGTTATTCTTGTTTTAGGTTAATTGATTTGAGCAAACCGGTTTGGGCTAACCTCGTTTATATCGGTTTTCATGGCGGTATGTTAAATTCAGCTAAACTCATTTGGTTTATGATCTGTTGTTTTAATTACTTTTTTTAAAATATTGTTTTTATGATTTTGCTATGTGTTTTGCTTGCTTGGAAATCTTGCTAGGTCGAGAGGATTCTTAAAGATGAAGCTAGTGAAGAAAAGGGAGAGCGTGCCAGAATGGTGAGTCTGTATATGCATTTGTGAAATCAATGAACCAAAGTTGTGGAAGTTAGTTGTGTAAATTTGGATATTCATAGTTTCATACTACTGAGCTATTTCATAATTTTGAAGTTTTAATATTCGGAACCGGGCGAATCTGTGTTATTAGATATTTAATGTGAACAAAATGTGTAAATTGATTTCTGTATTGTATATAGGCATCATTTATTGGAGCAATGGCGATTGCTGACTTGGTGAAAACGACCTTGGGGCCAAAGGGAATGGTAAAAATTTCTTCAGACTTGAGTGTGTTGTTAAATGAGATGATGCTGTTCTCTTAGGAATGCAGCCTCTGGGAGGAACTTAAGTTACAGTGTGCTTGTTGCTTTATGTTTTTCAGGATAAAATTTTGCAATCAACGGGTAGGGGACGTGAAGTCACTGTTACAAATGATGGTGCCACCATTTTGAAGTCCCTTCATATTGACAACCCAGCTGCTAAAGTTCTTGTTGGTATCCTTGTCTTTTGCTTGATGACATGAATTACGATTGTCATGGATTAAGAATTATCTTTGATTATGTTTTACTAACTAGAGGCGAGTCCAAAGGGATCTTCTTTAGAAAGGTTCCCTGCATTATCCAAAAATTTGGGGGGTGGAGGTTTGTATGAGCATCTGTGTGATGGCATTTATACTATTGTAATCTATGATGGTAACATTAAATATGGTCATATAACAACTATGAGTTTATTGAATAAATGTTGTTCATTGGTCATCCTTAATTTAAGCATCAGACATTTCTAAAGTTCAAGATGATGAGGTTGGTGATGGGACAACTTCTGTTGTTGTTTTGGCTGGGGAACTTTTGAGGGAGGCAGAAAAGCTTGTCGCAGCAAAGATACACCCGATGACGATAATAGCAGGTCTGGGTATATTTGAATTATATGTGATCTTTCCAATCTTTTGCTTGTTTATTGAAGTCATATTTGTATACTAGGCATGTTTTTAATTTTAGTTAACTAAAAATTGAATATTGCATTTTACTTTCTATTTTTGGTTGAATAATATTGCATATTACTTTATTCTCATCATGTGTTTAACATCCAAAAAGGAGCTATATTTTTTCATTCACGTCATTGTTTCTTGAAATCTTTAAGGACATGCTTCCTTCATCCTAGGTCATGTAATTTCCTTGAATTTAGGTCAGCTAATGATATGTGCGATGATGACTGAAACTATCCCAAAAGAATGATGGCATTTGCTTCCATTATGTATTCACTTTCTTTTTTAATACTAATATTCTATTTATTTGGCATATTTACTTATCAAAAAAAAAAAAAAAACTATTCATTTGGCATATTTGAGGGCTTTAGAATTGCTTGTGCAGTCATGTTTCTTGACATAACTCTTGCCTCCTTACCTTACTCTAGTGAAGCAAAGCAAGAGTTATATGTTGCATACTATAGTGAAGCATGCCTTCATTATGTAGTCAGAATTGCTTTCCAGCTATATTTTTAGAAGTAGAAAAAGTTTATATTTGGAGAATATTTTAGTAGTTGCTTCTTTTGGCTGTCAGCTGTTAAAGAAATGCTGCCAAGCTGATGGATTGGTCTCTCTCTCTCTCTCTCTCTCTCTCTCTCTCAATAAGAATTGTTCTTTGTCTGAACTTCTCAGTTATGTGGTCAATTTTCATTGTGTTTCTATATCCTTGTCCCACCCAGCTTGCAGTTTGACCTTTGACCCAAAAGTTTTGTAAAGTTCTTCCAGTTGATTTTACTGCTTATAAAAAAATGAAAAAAGTAGTTTTCCATTTGTTTCTTACCATGTTAAATATGTGAAATACCAGAGTTTCTGATGATGTATTTTATTTAGGTTATCGAATGGCAGCAGAGTGTGCACGCAATGCTTTGTTGCAGAAAGTCATGGATAATAAAGAGGATCCAGGTACTGATTATTGTTGTATATTGACTATATTCACTTTTTATATCCTTTTTCCCCCTTCAACGGTTTCTTTATTGCGGGATCTTCTGTA
The DNA here is from genome assembly GCA_030445155.1 of Quercus variabilis. Lineage (NCBI taxonomy): Eukaryota > Viridiplantae > Streptophyta > Magnoliopsida > Fagales > Fagaceae > Quercus > Quercus variabilis. The sequence continues at coordinate 14,202,129 of CP129446.1, forward strand.
CTAGTCCCCCTTTTTCCTTGAATCAACATTGTTGTTTATTGAGAACTTTTTGATACAATCTGTTCTTGACAATGATGGTTACTTATAGACTAAACTAGATGTATAAGTATGGCACTTTATACACTTGTACACGGATGGGAATTTCTAATTTGTGTGACCATGCCTTTGGACTGTGCCTTGCATAATTACATTCTTAATGCTTGTCTTTACTATATTTTGCAGAGAAATTCAAGTCAGACTTGATGAAGATTGCAATGACTACTTTGAGTTCAAAGATTCTTTCACAGGATAAGGAACATTTTGCAAAATTGGCTGTGGATGCTGTTATGAGGCTAAAGGTGAATTGTATGGTTCATTATATTGGGAGAAGGCTCTGATTTTGTCATGCAATCCATCCTTAGTTTGAGTATTTAGGCATTTATCAATGCCAATTTGTTGGGATTAAGGCTTAATTGGGTTGAGTTGATTTTTCAGTTTTTAGCCACTTTGTCTCCTTGTTGGCTTTCAAAATGGTGGCTTTTAGCTTTAAATATGTATTATATTATATTTTCTGATAATGCTTTTGGAAATGGCAGGGCAGCACAAACTTGGAGTCTATCCAAATTATTAAGAAGCCTGGAGGATCTCTAAAGGATTCATTTTTGGATGAAGGGTGAGGCAATATAAACTTGCAAGTTTCCATTATGTAACTATGGTCTGTGCTTGAAATAAGTAGGCATCCTTCGCTTTTGCTAGACTAGTGAATTGGTATAGTTTCCTTGTTTTAGGATTAACTTAGGCTTTTATGAACCATCAAACGTTCCATTGATTTGGAAGAGCAAGGATTTTTCTTGGGAAGTTGCTACATATGTTGGATCCATTTTCTCCTCAAATATTGATATATTGTATACCACTTTAAAGGAGGATTAGCTATTTTAAATATCTTAATGTTGCTTTTCATTGTATATTTTCTTCTTGATGACATGTACGTTTTCCCATTAAATGTTTGTTCTGAATGGGACTTGCATGCTTTTTCAGATTTATTCTTGACAAGAAAATTGGTATTGGACAACCTAAACGCATCGAAAATGCAAAGATTTTGGTGGCAAACACTGCGATGGACACAGATAAAGTTAAGATCTATGGGGCACGTGTCCGTGTTGATTCAATGTCTAAGGTTGCCGAGATTGAAGGGGCTGAGAAGGAAAAGATGAGAGAAAAAGTGCAAAAGATTATAGCTCATGGGATCAACTGTTTTGTCAACAGGCAGTTGATCTACAATTTTCCTGAAGAGCTCTTTGCAGATGCGGGTATACTTGCAATTGAGCATGCAGATTTCGATGGGATTGAGCGCCTTGCTTTAGTTACTGGTGGTGAAATTGCATCAACTTTTGACAATCCAGAATCAGTTAAGCTTGGACATTGCAAGCTCATTGAGGAAATTATGATTGGTGAGGACAAGTTGATCCACTTTTCTGGTGTTGAATTGGGTCAGGCATGCACAATCGTACTTAGAGGTGCAAGGTATGTAATCTGTTTTTTTTTCTCCTGCAAAAAGGTAGCTTGCATTCTGATAATATGGTTATGTTGTCATAAGTAGTTTCAATGGGACTCCACAGGAAAAAAAAAAATGGTTGTTTTAGTGTACGTGCATCTTGTTTGATTAGGGGTAATTATTGGGAACTCTCAAAGGACCATAAATGTGTACTCCCCTCTCTCACATAATTGTGAGTCCCACTAATTAATTTCTGGTGGAACCCACAATTCATGTGAGAGGGGAGAGTATGCATTTATGGTACTTCCGGAGTATTCAATAATTTTCCTCTTTGATTAGACACATACTATGGATTGCAATACTTAAGTCATTAGTTTGAATTATTGCACCAAGCCTTGAAGCATCTATTTTTACCCACCTTATTTTTTAAGCTTGAAAGTTTAATATCAGAGTTCAAACCATAAAATATACTGGTAAAAAAATCCCTTTACTAAAATTGCATGTTGCCATTCAATTCTGACGGAACCACACTAGGTGTTCTATTTGGGGAATGCTACATACAGTTGTGCTTTGATGTTGGATCATGTTTTCCCTTGACTTCCCTATGAAGCTAATAGAATGCATGCATGCTTCCATTAGTATTCACCATTGATCTAGCTAATATTTACGTAGTTTAATGGTTTGTGGGGTTTATACATAGATTAACTTCTGTTATAACATTGTTGCTGAGATAACCATTCTTTTGATTTAGTTTCTGACATGTAAACTGGTGTGCAGCCACCATGTGCTTGATGAGGCTGAACGGTCTCTGCATGATGCCTTGTGTGTGTTGTCTCAGACTGTCAATGACAGTAGGGTTTTACTTGGAGGTGGGTGGCCTGAGATGGTGATGTCAAAGGATGTGGATGAGCTGGCCCGGAAGACTCCTGGGAAGAAGTCTCATGCTATTGAAGCCTTTTCACGGGCACTTGTGGCCATTCCAACAATCATTTCTGACAATGCTGGTTTGGACAGTGCTGAGTTGGTTGCTCAGCTCCGTGCAGAGCACCAAAAGGAGGGATGTACTGCTGGGATTGATGTCATCTCTGGATCTGTAAGTAACTTATACCCAAAAAATTGATAATAATAAAAAATAAAAAAAAATCTATGGATCTCTAAGGATCTTAAATGGAAATCTATATTATGATTATATGCATCTATGTTATGATTACTTATAGTTTGCTTATTTGAGGATTAAAATCAAGTGATTGGAAGAATAATTGATAGTATAAATTGCTTGATACAAATTTAACGACACATGATGTGAGCTTTTTGAGAATTTTGCTCAAACAAAAACACTTGTGATATCATGCATATAGATTTTCTGAAAAAAATTTCAGCATTTTCTATTGTTTCAGTGGCTGGTCAAGCTAAAAATGCCAGTCAACCTGAAAACAATTTTAGTTTGACTAGAAAAAAAGCTGCACTGGACGGAAATTTATTAGTACATCACAGTTTCAGCCTTCGTTTTTTGGTTTCAATTTGCTTAAATTGTAGTTGTTGCCTGCATGTCCATGAATTCGCTTCCTCCTTTTTATGATTTCTAGGTGGAGGGTAAGCAGGTGAGGTTGTGGGTTCAAGACTTATTATGTGTAACCTACCCATCAAAATAACTAAATAAATAAATAAATAAAGTTGCTTCCTTAGTTGACTCTTGGTGGCAATTGATATTTTGACAGGTTGGAGATATGGCACAGCGGGGGATTTCTGAAGCATTCAAAGTCAAGCAAGCCGTTTTGCTCTCTGCCACTGAGGCTGCTGAGATGATTCTCAGAGTCGATGAAATCATCACTTGTGCTCCACGGAGGAGAGAAGATAGAATGTGAAGATCCTGTAGACCATTTGGCTAATTAAGAAAATCTGTTGTAATGCAATCCCTTTTGTGATTGCCTAATGTATTGCTATGATGGATAGGACACAGGTTATGGAAAGAGTGGTTTGCGACATGGTCTGGTTGCAATAACTGAGTTTTTGGCTTTTTTATTTTGTAGGGGTAGGGGAATTTTTGGAAAGACTGATCATCTCTGCTGTTTTCATTTTGTTGGTGAATTTCTTCTTTGTGTTGCTTTATTGAGCTAATGGCAGTTAGATGTGCAATTCTGATGCATCTCTCTTTTTGAGAAGGGTCTACTGAAATGGGGCTCCTGAGTCCTATGTATGAGAATCCAACAGCTCAAGATAAGTTACGCATGCATCTTCTGATGTGTTTTATACAGTTTTAAATGTTGCCCTGTCTTGCATTCTGTGACTATCAGCAACCCGTCTAAGTGCAGAAATTTTCCAATGAGACTGATGTTAGCTGTTATTCTCCTTACCCTCTGTTTGTTTGTGGGATGGCAATGACGCGGTTCTGTGATAAGTTTCTCCTTATCCTGAAATTGCCTACTTTGCTATTGATAAGTATAAGAAGTCACCATTATTTTATTTTAATAGTTTAAAACTTCTCATATTTTTACTATCTCCTCTAACTTTAATACTCCTTTATTATTTCTGTTTATATTTTTATTCTCATTTAACGATTTCAGTCGATTCTCAAAAAAAAAAAAAAAAAACCATTTTCAGTCTATTGACAAACAAATGGAATCCTAACAACAAAAGACTTATGGTGCATTTGAGTACTGTTTATTTTGCTAAAAATTGAAAACAATAAAAAAATAATTTTTGGATTACTATTTATACTTAAAAAAATTGTTATATGCCTATTTGCACTGTTAATGGGAGACGTGGACGCGTTGGACATGATCCAAACAGGTACTTAGTACCAAAAGAAAAAAAAAAAAGAATAAACTAATTCTCTATTACTATTATTTCCGAACATTAATTCTCTTATGCATAGTTTTTTTATTTAACGTTTTATGTCTAAATCAAGCATTGGTAAATAACTTGAAATTAAACAATGAAAGGCTTTAGTCCCAAATATATAGCTCATTATTTGAACTCAAAAACCAAAAATCAACTCACCAAATAAGAGAGGAATAAAATATAAAGGGATAGCTCTGCTTTCTTGTTATTGATAATTATTTTTTGGAGACCGCCTATTAACTATTCAATTCTTTTTTTTTTTTCTTTTTTTAAGGGCGTGAGGGGACTCTTAATTTTGGTTTCTAATATTTATTAATAAAAAAAACTATATATATTAGGTAACTTTTTAAAAATTCAAGGTAAAGTGTGGCTCTACCCTTAGCGTAACTCTTTGCGATATCACATAAATCCATTACTTTTTATTGGATTAGTATTTTGAAATATAATTGTTAAATTACATATTTTTGTTATTTTTAACATTACTTATTCAACTAACTTGTTCACAAATATATATTTTTGACTTTTTTACCATAATTTTTACGATGCGTGTTTTTTTTCCCCTTCCAATGATACTCCACATGACAAATAAACTAGGAGAAAATATAACTGCAGAAATGTTTGATAGTAATAATGAATCAAATGCAAAATGTATAGGGTCTAAGTGCTTAGATTTTTATTTTTTTAATTTTTTATTTTGCTATACTTTTTATTTTTATTTTTTATATCATATTCAATAATAGGAAGAATGGAGAAAAATGATACATATAGCCGGTCTTAACTAACCTCTCGAGGATCCATAGCCGTCCCCAAAATTTGGGACTAAAACTTGCTTCTTCTTGTATTCAAAAGTAGGAAGAACAAATTGACAAAAAAACTTGAAAGGCGACTAGAGAATCACCTCCCTTAATATAAATAGCAATGCTATTATGTAAACTTGAATGATAACAAACGAGATACAGTAGATTTTAGAAAAGAATGTGACCTTGAGCTAAGGTCATTTAGAGTTTTAATTATATATTTGCTTTATATTAAATTCACCCATTAATAAATTATAGAAGCAACAACCTACTCTTCATCCAACTAAGCTAGACAGGCCTTCCCTACTCAACAATGGATCCTTTTATTGTTTGATAGCTTAGAGAGGTCGTGTGTGTCGGCCCTTTGCCCTACCACAAAGCAGTGCATTCTTTGGAATTGGGAATTCATCTCTAATTGAAGTTGATGGAGTATAAACTCGCAAATAGAATTGTTGTCCAAGATATTGTCGTGCCCAAAACTCAGTTCTCAAGTTCCACATTCCAACATTGTCAAGTGCCAAATATATCGCAGTCCATGACTTGGGATACACCTGCACTCACCAAAGCATGAAACATTAGATTTATAAACTTTCAAGCTTTCTTCAGGTTAGGCAAAGCAAAAATGGCATTGAACCTCACCTGAGTGGTGACACGTGAAACTGCGTCTCGAAGATTGTACTGATTTCTACTAGCCGTAGTCCACAGCCCTCCATCCATACTACGTTACCAAAGTTTTTCCATATTAATCAAAGTAAGAGAAACCAATCCAAGAAAGAAGCAACAAATGATTGCAAGTGAATCTCATGAAGCAAATATACACGCCAATTATATATGTAAATAGTGAGCTTACCCAACCACCCAAAAAGAGTAGCCATCAAGGTGCCAACTCTGAATTATATCCTCAGTGTTTTCAAACACAATCTCAATGAATGCTCTGTAGTCAGCACCCATTACTGCTGTGTCAAGGTAGATTCCACCACCAGTAGGGTTGCTAGATATACTTCCAACTCGGAAAACTCCTTGAATTTGGAAGTAATCGGCAAGCTTTAGGGGAGTGTCTGCGGCGACATATGATACACTGTTAACTGCATATCTTTGCTTGCCGCCGACAAGACCAGCAGAATTTTGTAGCCTGATGGTTTTGGTTGTGTTAATGAGACCATAGTGATATGAGCCTTGTGGGTTTGGCCTTGGTCCACTTGCTGTAAGATTAGTCCTGGAATGGAAGTGAAAATTAGGCTCATATACTTAAAGAAAGAAAACAAACATCTAGCGTGTGACAAGGTGACAATTTTATAATCAATGTGCAAATTTTCTAGCCAACAAGGGCTATTTCTCTTTCTCCAAGTATCAATATTTAGACATTCATCACTTGAGTGAGGAGCTCTTTTGTTTCAGGAGTTATATATATATATATACACGTGTGTGTGTGTCATAACTTTTGCTCAGATGATTTGACACCCAATCCTCTAGAAGCCCTGTGGATCGACAATGTGGTGAATGAAATTTGAAAGCTCTAGGTTTACAATATATTCTTCAAGTTTATTCAACCTACCATTAGTGTGTCCCGAAGAAACATTGTTTCAAGAGTTAATACTCCTGGAAGCAAAGAGACAAGACAATATTGAGGTGTGTTTTCGATAAGATAAGTACTTTGCTGATTTGTTAAATTATAGTTATACACTTGGAAAAAAATATGGTTTTGAAAAGTTGTATACATAAGTCAATAAATTAAAAAGTACACCCAAAAAAAAAAAAAAAAAGTTTTGGAAAAAGTTATTGGCAAATGGACACCAGGGCCCAGGGGGTATAGATGGTTGGCTGAATATCCATAAGACCATATGCCTGAAACAGTAACATTATTTGTGGGCCTCTGGCTACACTAACCTCCTGAGCAAGGGGCCAAGGAAGGAATATAGACCAGTGTTATTCCAAAACACAAAAGCAGGCTTTGAATAAATGGCTTGACAATTTTTCCAACCGACAACAGAGATATGACAATTGACAAAAGAGCATACCTAATAGAGCGGGCCTGGTTCAGAGACCAATCAACTTGGATGGTAGGTCCACCAGGAGGTGGGCCTGAGACTGGGCCAGCAGAATTACTGTAATGAAGAACACCAGTGGTGGTGAGGATCGGAGTGGTGAAACGACTGGAAACCACAATGTAGTAGTCTTGTCCGGGCTGATCCATCGTTACGAGGACGGAGTAAGACTGCCCAACATGAACATCAAGGGAGGAGTAAGAAGTCTGAAGGGTGTGAGTTCCTTCTACTTCTGCCAATGTCAACCTGTGGCCTTGAATGCGGAAGTTGAGTGAATGTTGTAACCCAACATTTGATATTCTAAACCTGTAAGTTTTTCCTGTGATACATAATAGCAGGATATATGGTTAGGCATGAATGGTAATCAAAACCAAAGTAATCATTAGTCACAACAAGCTCATCAAAGCAGGCTAAGCAGCAAAGTTATTGGAGTATTATTTGATGCTAATATTGATGAACAGAAAAATGTCCATTTAAATAAATTTTGGGTTGAGTTAGGATGTGAGAATTTAAAATTAAGGGACTTGAAGAATAATTACTAGTATAAATTTGTGGGCCTTAGGGAGTTTGCTCAAACAAAAATATCGGAGATATTATAGATTTGAAATGACACCTTATTTTTGGTTTATTAATATCATTTCATAAATTACATCAATAGAAAAGACATGTCATTTTATATCTCTATTCAAGTAAATTTAAATTAAAGATTGAAATCTAAATTATTCTCTCTAAATTTCTTAGTCCAAATGAGTAGTAGGTGATTTTTTTCGTAAGATTTTTAGAGGGGGGTGGTTGATTTAGGAATCAGGACATTGTAAATGCAAAAATATCCATATCAACATCAAGTGCATGCCAAAAAGTAATCCTAATTATAACAAAAATTGCGCCATCGCACTCGGATATTTATCTTACATTTTTCCACACATGTAAGTCCAAATTTCAAAGTGGAGTAAACGAAAACTTCTATTGTTTTTTTGCGTGGCAGACATGCAGAGTGGGGTAGAGTTTTTTTATTGACAACAATAAAATGTGAAACGCAAGTAATGGCGTACTTTAAAGGAAAAACAAACAAAATACAAAATATGGAGCAAAAGGCCAAAGATAAATACAATTGGCTAAAAGCTTTACCATCCAACCAAAATTTATGAAATGGACGTAAGCAAAGAAGCAATCAAGCCATAAATTTCGTATAATTCGTATATATATGACAAAATCAAAATCATTTGGTAGAGACTTAGATTTTTTTTTTTTTGAATCAATGGTAGGTACTTTGATTGAGAAAGAGTACACACCTTGTTCAACTGTATAAGAAGCACCACCGGGCCCGCGACCATTGATAAGGATTCCATCAGGAAAATGCAGCTTTTTACCACGATCTAGAATAGCTTTTAAGTCCTGTGCACGATGAAATAAACACGTGTAAAATCAATAAAGAATGTACAAGTACAAATAATGATTGTACAAATCAAGAGTAACGCAACCGACACTAGCTTATTAAATTTAGGTTGTTACAACCATTAAGTTCCATCAACTTCATTAACCAACACTTACTGGTCCATTAATGCGTATATGTTGGATATGTATGTGAACAACCTAGCTACATGGTCCATGAGCCCAGTATTGAACATTCCAAAGATACCATAGTGTTTTGGAAACTGGGATTCAAGTGTTTGGATTTATTGATGTTATAGAGACAGCAAGTGGTACTCACAACGTATGATGTATAATCCGATAAATGCCGTGTCACCATGTATGCTAGACATTTATAGAATTTGTGGTCTGAAATGTATAGAATTTGTGGTCCAAGGCAAACCAACAAGTGCATGTACAAAAAAAAAAAAAAAAATAGGATCACAAAAATTTACACATAATTATGAGTGATAGGAAAAAAAATGTTGAACTGGACAAGGGACAATTGGTTTGTAAATTGTTCGGACCGCAACAAAAGAGAATAAAAAGAACACAGTGTGATTCTCAACAAAAAAATAAATAAAAAAAATATATATATATATACAGTGATTTATAATTTTATGAATTTAAAGTTCATTAAATTTAAGATTCATTCATTCCTGTAACAATCTTTGACATTTTTAGTGAAAAAAATAGTGGGTCAATCCATTTGGGACTTGTTCACCATCAGGCTATGAGCTGGTTTTTTTTTTTTTTTTTTTTGAGAAAGTGCTATGAGCTGGTTTAACAACCATAAAGACAAAAGGAAACTAGCTGGCAAAAAAGGAAGTAGTGACGTCAAAAATTCAAATATTTTTGTTCACAGCGATGGACCCACCGGTTTACCGACGCAAACACAAGGTCACAATCCATAGGATTCCCGCCAATACCACTTTAATACCTCAAATATTTAAAATAAATAAAGTATTGTCGTTTCAAGTTTTAATTCATTTGTCAAAAACTTTGTAACCCAATTAGCTGACACTTACTGATATTTTGGTTTCAAACTTCTTATTCAACTGTCGAGTTATCAAAATAGTTTGATGCAACAAATGAGGAAAAATGATTACCGTGTGATTAGCCTTGTACCAATCTCCAATAAGAACGGTGTAATCACCAGCGGGGTCTGGAAATGGGACAGGAATTCTTGGCCTACTAAGAATCCTGATTCCTCCAAAACCACCAGCAGCCTTGTGAAATGCAAGAGAAGGGAAGTAGTAAAAGCTTCCAATCTGATCCTTCACTTGGAGAATGTATGTGAAATTCTTCCCTGGGGGAATTGGGCATGTTGTTCCATTTACACCATCCTCGAACGAATTCCTCCTATTTTGAATTCCATTCCTATATTTTTCACACCCAAAAAAAAATTACAGTTATAATAAGATATTACTATAAATTTTGTATTGCAAGCAAAAGTTATAGTTCATTTTGTCAATAATATTCCTACAATGATCATTGCAATTGTGATAATGTAAAAACACATATAGCACACGGGATGTGGTTTGATGGTACATGTGGTATTATCCATTGCCATCATGTAAAGTGAGGTAGATGAGTTCACACTAGAGACTTTTTTTTTTTTTAATTCAGCCAAAAAAAAAAAACTCATATATGATTTAATTTTACTCCAACCGCATTATAGAGTTAGAAATACAAATGACTCTATTCTATCTTATCACAATTTACAGTTGTTAATCCTTGTATTTGATACTCTGTGGTTATCACATTATCACAATTGTAATGCAGATGGATTAGATGTGGGCTAGCTCTTATCCTTAACAATATTGAGCCAATTTAATATTGATGGAGAGGTTAATGAACGTAGTTTTCAACTTTTTGCAAATGTCTAAGTTCAATGAGCAATAAATTTTCCTGGTGCGAGGTAATGAATGGGACCGCTTAGCGTCCTAATCAGTAAGTTAGTTGCTTGCAGACTTTGAAGTCACCAAATCAAGCAAATGTAAAGGGCAAAGCCAGAGAGATATGTTCTCATATAATCAAATGATTAATCAAGAATAAAAGAGAATATTTTGTTAAAATATGCCCTAAAAACATTTATTAGTGAACAATTTAAGAAAATTTATATAACAAAAAAAAAAAAAAAAACTGATTTTTCTGAGTTTTTTCTATTTTTCATAAAAATAATATTAAAACTTTTTAAAAATAGTTTATTTATAAATGCCTTGAACACACCATTAACTGGAACAAAAAGAGAAGGTATTTGTTTTCGTTGTTAGCTTGTTGCGTAACATTTACGGAGATTAACCCTATCCCCATTCCCTGCTGGTTTATCCTATGCAAGTCCTCTTGTGGAAGACAGCTATAAATGGACCACTGAAACTTCGTTTGCCGAGTGAAGTTGGTAAACAAATATTATAAATGATTCCAATTTCCAAAAAATAAAAATGAGATCTTTCCGTTAAAGCTCTCATCCATTGCTGTCCCTTTCTGTTTATAGAAAGCTCACTCCTAAGCTAGTAGAAAAATTAATTCTCAACCAAAAAAAAAGGCTAATAGAACAATTGATAATGACTCTGAGACAATGATTAATAGTGATCATATTTATGACCTCCATAGCAGACTCTTCTCCGCTTATCACGGGCTATTATTTGAGTCTCTAGCTAGTTTATACCGCGTGACATAGCAAACCATAATGTTTTTTTTTTTTTTTTGAACATATAATAAACTATAGGATTAATAAAGAGAGAACATATAAAAATTACAATGTAAAAATTACAATGTGAATCCGACCCAAGTATCCAGATCTAGACTAAGATCAAGTCCAGCACAGAATGGGAGAAGAAATATTGAAAAAAACGAAAAGGTAATGTGAAAAAAGTTAACCAATTAATGAGGCTTTTAGACATTCTCTTAATCCTTTAAAAAAAAAAAAATGAACGTGCAGTATTATGCCAATGTAAATACATATATGCCCTTACACTGCGGCTTAGTACAATGTATAAAGACCAAAAAAGGAAAGGACCAATGTGGCAGTTTTGTCTTTTAATCTAAAGCGCGCAAATCACTGCGCATAATCTTTGCAAACAGGTATAGTTCACGAGCGAAAAAAAGAGAGAGAGAGTTTGTGTGTACGTACCATGAGAGAAGGAAAGGCTCGTTTAAGCTGTTAAAGACATTGATAATGAGATTGTCATTGGTAACAGAATGAATATCTGGACCTGGGAATTGACCATTGATGAGTATTCCCTACACAACACACAGTTTTCATTAATCAAGCAAAACCCAGATCACAAAAATTGAAAAAAAAGAAAGAAAAAACGAATCAGATCTGAATTGAAAACAAACCTGTTGGCGAACACCAAGTGGGTATATGTCACCATAAGTGACATTCCAGTTGAAGAATCTGTAAGGATCTTCAGCCCCAACAGTTGCTAATAGAAAGACTGTGACACATAGCACAGCACCACCAAGTACACCTCCCGCTAAGTTTAGCGGCATTTTCTCAATCAATAAATCAAATTCAGAGACTGTTTCTAGTTTTTCCAACTTTGTGGAACCGAGAGAGAGAGAGAGAGAGAGAGAGAGAGGAGAGAGATTTTAAGGAAAGCGTGAGGTTAGGAAATGATGAGGAATATGTCACATATTTAAGTGCGGTACAGAACAGAGTTTGTGAAGTGGTGATGTATGTGTAGCCGTAAAAAAGAAAGAGAGGGAAAAATATTAGAGAAAAAGAAAATTTTGGGGTGTCGGTGGTGGGGTCCAAGTGAATAGCTTAGTTTCACATTTGATCTGTGTGCTAGTGTGTGTTTTATGTCTGCCACATGGGGTGGGTTTTGTTTTTTTTGGTTTTGCAATTGGTTTTGTTTGGAAGTGTGAAGAGTATTAATAGTCAGTCGAGCACATGGGATGAGTTTTAAGTTTTTAACACACAGGGCCCGGCCCTCCTTTTGTATTTACACTTTCTAGTTTCTGCCTATTTTTTCTGTCCAAAACTAAAGTTTGTTGTGTGTGCCAAATTAAAAGCATTTATTGAAGCTCCCGCGCGCCATCTCTCTATAGTCCATGTAGTGTGCGAACTGCGAACAACTGCAGATTTCCTTGACCAATTTAGGGGCAGCAGCAACAAGTCAAGTCGGTGAGAATAAGTATGTATACATGGACAAGGTTTTTAGGTCAATATTCCTATACACTAGATGTCTAGATCCAACCCAATGCTGATTCGTCACTCATGGTAAGTTTTGAACATGTGTCAATATCGTAACGAGTCAAGTATATAAAAGTATTAGATCCAAACCGTGTCATATATTCAATGTTGAGATAATTTCAGGTAGGACATAATCTTCAATTTAATTTTTGTAATTATTTAATTTTGATATTTTTATGTAAAAAACGTTATTTTAAGTTTAAGTGGTTTATTTCCTTATTTTTAGATGCTTTTAATGATTTTTATGTCAAATTTGATTCATGTTATGTTTAGGTATTAATTATGAGTCATTTTAAAATATATTTTCTTGTCTGTCAAGTTTTACAGAGACCTTAAATAGGCCCATAAGTCTCTGTATGTTTCTTGTAGATGCATTCTGCTTCTTAACATTTTCGCATTTTCGCATCATAATTATTCAGAATTGAGAATTGAATCAAGATAGATGAGGATTGTACTCTACTACTATGTGAGTGAAGTTGCCAAGACAAAGCAATTAGGATGAGAGGATGTTTGTGGCAATGACACGGATATTGCTTCACTTATAACACCATTGAACATATTTACGCAAACAAGATGCCAATTATTGCACTGATAAGATTTGTTAGTGTGATACACTTTTCCATTCCAATTTCCGACTCTTTCCAATATTCAAAAGAAGGGTAAGAATCTCCTTCCTATAGAAAAAGCCCATTATTTGATGGAATCAACTTTGGAATGAAATACAGAAAAAAAAAAAAAAAACACTTTCCTATACCAATTGGACAATGCAATCAGGGTGTGTGAGTGTGAACCTTGCGCAGGAAGCCTTTTATTAGACCAGTTTTTATTATGATGAAGTAAATATCCTTTAAAAATTTTAACCACTTTCTGTAATGTGTGAGCAGTACGTAATTGCCATGATTAGTTGCAGATTAGGTTTGTGGACCAGCATGACAGGTTCATTAGCATTAAAATGGAAGGAAGAGAAGTCATTCAATGATAAATTTATTTTCTGTTTTTTTAGCACATCGATCGGGGTATATATATTGAGATGCACATGAACATTTTTTGTCTTCTGGCTTGAAATAAGAAAGACCAAAAGCATATGATTATGAAATTGGGAAATATAGCAAAGTTTTCTGTTCCTAGTGTGTCCACGGGTCTGTTGGACTTGGGTTTGGGGTAAAATCGACAGCCAACCCGACTCTACGGATTTTAGGAAGCTAGAATTGCTGCAGACTGCCTAATCCTATATATTAGTTTGAATCAGTATTTTAGTTTGAATAATTTTTTTCTCAGAAAATAAAATTGAATAACTTTGGGGATTTGTTAAGGTTTTTTGTTGGATTTTTATCAATTCACATAAGACTAGATTGTGGCCGATTAATTACAATTAAGAAAATATTTAAAAACAATTTCAATCAATTCGCAAAATATTCTAACAAAAAACCATAATATCAAATCCGAAAACATTTACTATAATAAAATTAATTACAATATTTTCTCAAGTTTATATCCAAAATTTAAGCTCACAAAAATACTATTGTTGTAGCATGTATTAAAATGATATTTTAATAAAATAATTAATAAAAACATTGGAAAGTTAAATGAGAAGATAGGAGAGTTTAATTTGATAAATGAAGAATTTATAAGTGTAATGCAGGAGAAAATCAGTCAAACATGAAGGGAAGAGGGAAGGTGAAGGGAAGAGGTTTGTCGCCCCAGTCTTGGGCTTTGCCAATTGAGAGGGCTTGAATCTCCTTAAAGAGAGTGAGATACTCGCTCCTCAGTCCAACTGTGTTAAGATTTTTGTAATTTTTATTGTATTGCACCAATAACTTACATCACATCTCAAAGAATTAATTCAAACTGATTTGAGATCTTCACGGTAGATACTACAACACTTTGTGGTTTCAACTTTCAACACCAAAAAAAAGAAAAAAAAGAAAAAAAAAAAAGATGAGTTTTTCTTTAGCAGAGAGAAATACAAATTTTTTTTTCTTTTTCCTTTTTTTTTTTCTCTCACCCACATGTAGGTTTTTTGTTTTGTTTGTCTCACGCTATAGAATTAATTTAAGTCTTACAAATTCTACTTGATTTACGTACTTTTCAAAAAACCCAAAACTAGCTATCTTTCTCCTTGAGGCCAAGCAGAAACCTTTTTTTTCCTCTTAATTTTACCTCTCATCAAGTGGGAGAATCCTTGGACAGGGAGTTCAACTTATCACTTCTTTAATAAGAAATATCAATTATTTTTATGATAAGAAATATTTTTCTTATATAACAAGGAAACTCAAAGGTAATCAATTTAATTTTCTTTGTCAAGAGTCTTGTAATTCAATTAGTTAACAACTTCTAATATTTCCTAAAGAAAAATCTAAGGTTCAAATTCCCTCTCCCCCAACTATCAAATTATTAATATATATTTATTTATTTGCCAAGAAAACTCAAGCGGATTACTAATTCATAAAAGAAATTAGAGGCAATTTCCCAGTCGTTACAATGACTAGAGTTCGATTCTCTCACAGTTGATGGATCAGATCTTACAAATTTTATATCACCTGAAAAAAGAAGATATGAATGGTATGTGACTCACCCGAATACCAAACATATCACTTTCGTGTTTTTTGCTTTTCTGAACTAGACACGCTAGTAGGCATGCAACAATTTATCATTATCCTTTAACCTTACGCCTAGTGTCAGTCACATGCTACTTTACCATGATCTTAATTTTCTATAAGGCTTTGACATGTCATTTTCCTATATTATTGCAGATGAAATTGACTTGGGCTTCACCAGTCTTTGATTTATTTATGTGGAAGCATTTTGAAGAAAGAATGTAATTTGGTCCTTTGCTTTGTTGACCTCCTTTTTTGTTTTTGTTTTTGTGGGCTTTGTTTTCCATTTGTATTTTATATAAACACTTGTTCTATACGTAAGGATTTATTTTGACAAGCTCAAAGTAAGGGTCCGTTTGGATATAGTTGAAAATTGAAAATTGAAAAACATTGTAACAAAATAATTTTTAAATGTGTGAATAATACCGTGAAATCATTTTTAATGAAAAAGTTGCTGAAAAATGAAATTTGTGGGTTCATACTTCATACACCCTGCACTGTTCACAAAAAAAAGTCAAATACTGCGGCTACTGTTTATGAATAGTAGCCACAACAGTAAATAAACAGTACAAATATTAGCCTAAAACAAGTGCAAAAAAAAAAAAAAAAAAAAACGCAAATGCCCAACGTGGACGTGCAAACCAAACGCACACTAAATCAAAGTTTGCTAGATGTTACAGGCTCCTTAGTAAATTATTAGTTTTTTGTTTCAAAGGCATTCTCAATTATAGTTACAACAATAATTCTATCTAAAAATATAGGGCAAATGTGGATTTTAGTCCCCCAAAGTTAAGAACTTGCAATTATGTTTTGCAACTATTTAAAATGTAACAATTAAGTCATTTCATCCATGTTCCATGACTTCAATTCAGTTTTTGTTTTCCTAAAAAAAAAAATTGATATTGCTTGTTAAAAAAAAAAGAAAGTAAAATAGAAAAGAAAGAAGAGGTGGTCTTTATTTGACATTGTAATAGAATCATTCTCTTTATTTTCCCCCCTTTTGTCTATTCACTTCATTCTCTTTTTCCTCTTACCCAATCCCCTTTATCTCTCTTCCCTTGATTGAACTCTGCCAATCCTCCTCTTTGGGCGTTGGGTTGGTATAGTTGGCAGATTTAGCAGTTAGGAATTTTTGGTGTAGATATTAGAGCATTAGCATTGGAAAATACTAATGCTATTCTATTTTACAATTCTAAAAACCCACAATTCTATTATACCATTCCATTTTACAATACCTTCACATCCCAAAACTTTATTTTTATTAAAATAATATTTTTAATCTTTTTTTTTTCTAACAGTAACTTTTGATTTTCCTGGGCTTTCCAACCATCTCTTTTTTTTTTTCCCTCTCTTTCTCCCTCAACCTCTAGCATCGGTTCAACACACAAAGCCACACACATAGACCCATGATACACCGATCAACCTATCCAAACCCATCACCACACACACACAAACACAAACCATCAAACCTTAAACAGAACCACACACACACACACAATCCATCAAACCAATTGGAGCTAATGATCAACCCAGAAAAACCCAAGCCACCACTGCCCATTGCTCACCAAAATCCCACCGGAACAAAAACCCATATTAAAAATAAATAAATAAAAAAACCCATTGAAAACCCAGAAGAACCAGCCAACTATGTGGTGACCCACGCCGATCTCTACCAAACCCATCACCGTGACCCACGCCAATCTCGCCATGACTTCGCTGGACCCAAACACTGGCGATCTCTAACGACCATACATTGATCAAAACCCAAACACAAATTGAATCCCTCTTTTTCTTGCAGAGAGAGAAAAGAAACACAAACACAAAAACTCTAATACATTGATCAAAACCCACCTTACAGTCAGCACCAACACTGACGGAGCTAATCCCCCTACACCGACAGAGCTTCGTTTTTGCAAAATCTTAACCCAAACCCAAAATCCCTCGAGAATCTCAGTTTGAAGATGGGTAGAGCTATCTAGAGTCTTGGGTTTATGAGATGGGTAAATCGGCAAAGGGATTTGGAGATGGGTGAGGGTGAATCGGTTGAGCTACAGTGAGAGATGAGAGAGGGAGGCTTCAGCGATGGAGATGGGTGAATCGGTTGAGTTGAAGCTTTGGCGATGGAGATGGGTTTTTGGGTTTGGGTTTTTGAGAGATAAGAGAGAAGCCATTTGAAGCTTTAGCGATGGAGATGGGTGAGGCCGTGTGAAGCTTCAACGATGGAGCTACAGTGCGATGGAGGTGGGTGAAAGGCTTGGTGAAGCTTCAGAGATGGAGGATGGTGTGTGATGGTGTTTAGGTCTGAAGAGAGGAGAGAGCAGATGGAGAAACAAAAAGGTAGAGAGAGAAGAGAACAGCAAAAATGGAGAGATGAGAGAGAAATTTCGGGGGAAAAAGATCATAGAATATATATTTTTTATATACAATAGTGCTACAGTGCAATTCTAAAGGTAGAATTGCACTGTAGCACTATTCTAAAAAAAATTGCAATTCTTACGTATAACATTTCCTGATGCAATAGATTTTAAGGTTGAAAATGCTAAAAATACCTTACATATGGCATTAGCATTCCCCAATGCTAATGCTTTTAGAGAATGTATAAATGGTAAATGTCGAAATTGTGGCTGACACTGGATTCATGGTGATGTTATGGTGCTGATTGGGTTCAGTTGCTAGTGCATGGCATGCTTAAAAGTGGGACTATAATCAACAAGTTGTATATATATGCCCGTGCATGGCATGTATATATATATTTTTTGCTCACACACACACACACACACTGATGTGACTATATTAACCCCTTTATCTACTAAGGAACCAATACCTGAGACGAGAATAAAGAACTACGAGCACTCCTTTAAATGAATTAAGTTATAACTTGACCTTGGTCCCGCTCAAAAAACTAGCAGACTAGCAACTTCGAACGGTGGTAGGCAATAGTCTTTTAGTCTAACTAATGTCACTTCATCGATATAAATGTTCACACTCAAGACTTACCCTCTAACCAAGATCCCAACCACTTGACCATGACTCTAGGTGGTCATGGGTATTGGTGGTAGACTTGATCATGGTGGGTTTCAAGACTCTCAACCTAGGAGGCGTGATTGTCTCAACCTTGGTAGGTTTCAGCTATGGTGGCATTTGAATTGTGCATATGAAGGTTGATTTAGTTCATGTGAATTTTAATGGGAGTTGGCGAGAAGCCTATAAATTTGATGAAGAACAAGCACAAGGTTAGTATGTATTATTATATACAGTATAAAACTTGTGCTTTGTGGGTCTCGTATGTTGATTAAGTACAAGCCCAGGTTAGTATGTATTATAATACTATATATAAAACTTTGTCCTTGTGGGCCTCATATGCTAATTGACTTCCCCGTAAGTGAATAATTACAATTTTATCACGAGTTGTCAACTTATCATTGCAGAAAATTATTAGATGAATGATTTAGTATCTAATTAAAATCACTACATTAAGGAGCCATGTTGACCTATAACGCGACATTGGTTTTTAATAAAAAATACCTTATATTATAATTGTATTTTATTTTTTATATTATAATTGTATTTTTACGCACTTCAAATTGAATTGCCAGGCAGCTTAGAAGCCAACAAAATTAATGAAATATCTGATTATCTGTCCTGTTAACACGTTCAGTTTGGTGTGTTTGTTGGTTCGCAGAACCATTCATTTCAATCAGTGGCCATGTTACACTGAAACCATACATAGTACATACAAGCAGTAATCATGCAACACGGCTTTTCAGACAAGGGCATGCAGAAGTTACAGCTCAATGTATCAATAATTTAAAGATAATAATCATAAGGAGAGAAAAAACAAGTTTTAGTCCTTTTTCAAATATTAATAGAACGAGTTTAGACGGTTTGGGATGAGATTTGAGCAAGAGAATGAGGAATTGATTGATTGCATTTCTACATTTCTATCAAAATTATGAGTAAGAAACTTCCCCTTCAAATGAAAAGAGTACTTTGAAAACTTCTCAGTATTATTCGGCAAGCTTTTTGGGTGACCTGCTTTGATTTTGAGGTTTTTTTTTTCTTTCTTTTTCATACTCATTTCTTTTCCTTTCTCTTCCCTCAGCTTTTATCATACAAAGCTTTATAAAAAAAGAGAAGAGATATAGTCTTTGTTTAACCGAGTTGCTTATTTCATGTTCAACGGCATTGCAATTTAAATCATTCAAAAGCACCGTTGGAAAGAGTAAATTCACGCCAAACTAAGTATGAAAGTATTGTAATGACTGCTACTACATGAGATAACATAGCCATTCCACTTCCCTGTCTTTCAGGGGTAAAAAACATATAAAACTCGCAACAAACAAGAAAGTTACAAATATTAGCAGTTGTTCATGAGGCATTCATCTTTTGATTAGTGTTGATAGACAAATGTGGAAATCTTGTTAGACAACACAAGTTTTTGCAAAATTTTCTGAGATTCATCAATTGGATTTCAACGTGTACTACCGAGTAGGCAAGTGGTGATGGTTTATTGAGGGGACTAAATCTGTGACAGCTACCCACCCAGAAAGAGAGCAACTTTGATGAAAATGTGCTTGATTTTGGTCAAGTCAATGGAAATGATTTATCTAATTAGTTTACATAGTTTAGCTGCATGCCTGACTCTATCCATGATATGAATTAACAAGTAAAACTTGTAGCCAGTAAAAATTATGAGTTTTATGACAAACAAACTTCTGTTTCTGTCAGCTGAAGGCGCTAAAATATATTCTTTTCTTTTGTGATTTCTTCAATTCTTTCTGAGAAGCCAGAGCTACTTTATGGTTGTGTTATTGCCTCCCTATATGATCTCATTTCACACATTGAATTAAACAACAACATGAGCTGCCCTGCAACTCACATAATAATGAGATTAACTGATTAACCAAGTCCATAGACTCCATAAAAAATTACCAACTCTAATGGCTTGTTTGGAAGTTTAGAGAGGGAGGAGAGTAGAGGGGAGTAGAGAGAAGGGGAGTAGTGGGGAGGAGAGTAAAGAAGAATGATTCACCTCCACCTTATTTGGATGTTTTTAAAATTAGTAAGGGGGAAGGGAGTAATTAGCCCTTCCCCTTGTATATTTTTGTTAATATAATAAGGGTAAATTAGGTAATTTACTTGGTCAATAGTTTATGTACTCTACTCCTCCTCCAAATCTCTCCAATTTGGGAGAATTAAAATTGGGGGGCTAGAGGGAGTCCAAACCCCTCCAAACTCCTCCAAACCCCTCCAAACTCCTCCAAACCCCTCCCCCTCATTCTTTAAAAAACTTCCAAACAAGGTAATTGCATTACTCTCCCTCCCTCTACTCTACTCCCCCTCCTTTTTTAAACATCCAAACATGCCATAAAATGTGGAATCAAGAATCCCACTTGATGGCCCCAGTTAGATGAACAATTGAACAAAAACATGAGGCAATAGAATATATACCGTGACCATGAGGACCAGCTTCATTCATAAGCGGTTATAGCAAATGGCAATAAAAATATCCTACAAGTCAACCCCTAAATATTATTTGTCAATTCAGCCAATTCGCAGGTTTAGTACTTATTCTGAAATGAAAGAAAACACTAGGGCAACAAGAGTTCTGGAAAGATTCAGCAAGTAAACCAGAAAAGTTAGCAACGAGCTTCAGCACCAATGAGATACAAAATTGGACTGTTATTTAGTACTATTATTTATTATTAGTAAGTTACACATGCATGAATGAGTCACAAACCTGCTATCTCACCCTCCATCCCATTATTATAAATGGAGTGCCATTGAACTAGAGCTCATTACTCAAACTGTTATTTTATGATCATATCAACATTCATTAAGAGCCATCTTCATGTAGCCCTAACTCTAGCTAAGTTAAATGCAAAGTTATACTAAATGTTCTAAAAGAGCCATCTCGGATTCTCGATTCCCATCTACATCTCATCCCCAACTCACTCTTTAATCCACCAAGAGGAGAACAAGTTGGGGAGTACATGCATCTAATAAAGAACCCGCAGGGAGTATCTCCAACCATGTTGTAGTGTCTCTCATCTTTCTTATTTACTGAACCACATTAGATATTTTATTCATTTATTTGCACCCGGTGAGTCTTGAACCCATAATCTCACCCTATCGGGAGGAGGTATCATTTAATCTACAACTCATTGAACATGTTTACCAATCACAGAAGCTCTGTGCACCTACATTTATCAGCTGGAAATATGAAAATTCAGCTACTAATAGTAATAGACCCCGTGAATTTTGTCCATACAATTGAATAGCTTCCTTGGGCAGCTCTGGTTCTTCTTACTTTCATCATTTTCCAAAGCTTCTGTTATTTATTATTTATATGAAGACAAAATTCTACATTTTGATTCAATACCTACGACATTTTCCCAAAAAGAACAGACTTTTTTTGACAAATTTATATCCCAATAATCTTCTTAGAGAATTAATAATACCCTAAACCAAACATCAAATGACAAAGATTCTACATTATAACATATACTAAATTAGAAGACACAAAAAAAGAAAAAGAAAAAGAAAATGAGCCTACTCTCTCACCAAAATCACACTCAAACTTTTTTGTTTTTAGAAGCTAACTCAGAGTATGAGAGAAAAATTTTAGAAACCCTAAAAGCCTTTAAATTCAAGGATTTTAGACTCCAAATAGTTATATATCATCTGTAGGACATTTAACTGAACTCTAAGGAGCAAAAACCCTAAACTCAAAACGAATCAAAAATCAACAAAATCCGAAACTCACAGTACAATAGCTATTTCGGTTCCGATCAGTCTTGATCGGAGAAGAGAAGGCGAAGCCTGGCAGCGAAGCGGCCGGTGCGGTCGAGAGAGGCCTCGTGGAGGAGAGATTGCTTGATGTTGTTCATGCGCTCGGTTAGGGATTGTTGCTCCTCCTTCAGAGCTGACGTGTCCTCCTCGAGGTCGTTGATGCGGTACTTCTGGCCCAGCGATCTGGCGCTCAAGAGCAAAATTCCCGCCATGGCGGCGAACTGAATGAAGCTGTCTTTGCGCTTCATTGCGTTTGCAAAAAAACCCAGCGATTTCTTACGGTTTTGGACGCCTGTGCCTGTACCTGTGGCTGAGCTTGGCGGTGCTGGTGCTGGGGAAGCCATGGTTGAGCTTGAGAGAGAGAGAGAGAGAACCCCCAACTGAAACTGAAATGAGTATTGGACTATTTGACTATTGCGTACTTGGTGTTGGATAAGAGAGGGATTTTTTTTTTTTTTTTTTTTTAAATAACAATAAAACCCAAAGGATATTATTAGTTTAGGCAACTTTTCAAGCATATTTGGTTTTTAACAATTCAAGTCTAGAGAACTTGATTTTTGGGTTGAAAATCGAGTATATTGTCCTCAAGTTTCTTATTTTGCCAGCAGCTGAGGTGGACACAGTGTCCATGTAGGCCCAAAAATCGAGTTCATTGGACTTGATTTGTAGGCGCAGAAATAAAGTTCATTGGACTTGGTTTGGTTTAAAGGAAATCGAGTCCATTGTACTCGTATATGGAAAACAAGTCTACTGAACTCGATTTCATTTCGGCCATCCACGTGTCCATCAAAAAACACAATCTCTTGCATGCACTCAAAAACACTAAGTTCAAAACACACAGTTCTCACTCTTAACTCTCATTCCCTCTCGATATGTCACTATCGTCGCTGTCAGTCCTCATTCCCTCTCACTCTCACTCTCTCTCTCACTTTCACTCTCATTCCCTCTCGCTTCGTTGCCATCGCCGTCGCTCTCAATCCTTATTCCCTCTCACTCTCATTCTCAGTCTCAGTCCCTCTCACTCTCACTCTCATTCCCTCTCGCTCCATCGCCGACGCTGCCTCTCGCTCTCGTCGCTCCGCCTCCACCTCGCTTGGCCTTTCTCCCTCAGACATTGATTTTGGTTGGCTCTGACTACCTCACAAAAGTAAAGACTCTCTCTCTATATTCCTTGCAATTGATAGCATCATATACAAGTTTGCTTTGATTATTTATTTTTTCTGGGTTTATTGGTAATGGATGATTTTCTATTGCCATGCATTGTACTTGATAGATTTTGGGGGGTGCAGAGTTTGCTGCAAATACCATTTTTGATACTGTGAGGCATTTGTAACTTTGTATGACCAAATTTATGTGAGGAAATGATTTGTTCAATTCAAGTAAAATGTAGGATTTTGATTATGGTCATCTAGCTGGCCTTTAATAAAATGTGCCCAATAGAGATTTTTTTTGGGGGGGGGGGGGGGGGGGGGAAGTTACATATTTAAATCATAGTTAGGAATTAAGATTACAAATGAAGAAATTATACATATGATGGGTGTCTTCATTTTGAACTCTTGCGTAATTCTAGGAGTTTACATCTTGTGTGATAAAATTGAGCAATGTTATTGATACAATATTTTTGACAACAAATTTCACACCTGTTGAGTTTGCATATTATTATTGAATCTCATAAGAGTTCATCATTAAATACTATTTTATTATCCACTGTTAACAACTTGCCACCTTAGATAGTTATATTTTTGTTCTGCTTATATTTTAAACAAAATAAACCAATAGAAATAAATTAAATTATACTAAATTACCACTTAAAAATAAACCAATTCGACACTATAAATCCCAAAGAATTAGGATTATCCCAAGTCAACTCAAAGTTACATCTTCGTTTTCTTGCCTTAAAAAAAAAGATTACATTTTGTTTTACATCCAGCCCAAAGCTTATAATGAAGAAATGTAGAAGGCTTAATTAATTAGCTTATACTGAGTTTTTGGTAGCATATTGAGTTTTTTATATGTATTTTTATTCCCTGTGGTTGATTGTCATACTTATCGTTTGTGCAAGAAATTAGGCTATACATTAAGATCCTTGCCAATTTATCTTCAACATATGCTTATATTACTCTTGACTCTCTAAACTTCGTGCAGTATGGCTGCTGTTCCTGCTCAGATCCTTGATGAGTTCGGTCCTGGTCCCATTAAGGATTCAGTGTTAAGGTTTCTAAAATAACATCGATTGTGCGCTATTTGGGAAGGCAAGGTAAAATTAAAACCGACCACCTGCTGAATATTCTCTTCTTATCATTTTACATTATGTGGTTTTTTTTTTCCTTCCCATTTCTAAAATTCGAAGTTTGTCAATGGTACTACTAGGTTTGAATGCATAGTCATGCCCATAAGTTGGGTTAAGTTAGATTGGTTGACTGTTGCACACCCTTATATAAAGGTTGCACTTAGATATTGGTTTATTCCATGAAAATGTGGATTCTCAACAACAACAACAACAACAAAAACCTATTAATTGGGTAGCATCAGATTAGACCACTAGTAAAGGACATGGTTGTCATTAAGATATAAGAAAGTCAAAAAGGCTCAAGGTTCTTTTACTTCTTCTTCTTCTTTTTTTTCTTTTTCTTTTTTTTCTAACAAAAAATAACGCCAAAAAAATCCTCCCTCATTCTCTCATATTGAACAGCTCTCATTTAAAGATGTGAAATCAGCCTTCATTGTCCTCTAAACCATTTCAAAATATAAAACTATTTTAGGCAGATTTATTATAAAAAATCCCACTCCTGAAAGTTACATTCTCAAAGCTTAAGCTATCTATGAATTCTAAAATAGAAGATGAGGAAATATTTAAAAAAAATAACCATTCAATCATACAAACATCTTAGCAATGTTTGACGATGTTGTTTGGATGTTTGATGCTATCAAAAGTTTTACTATTTCACTTATGCTAATTGTCCACAATGCAACCCCCATTCCAAGTTTTAGAGCTTTTGTGACAATCCCATTCAAACAGCTTAGCATCCGATCCACCGTATTTGGTAACCCATGATACTCCAAATAAAAGTAACGCAAATGATCAAATATCTCTTGCAACCCTACAGTGAAGTAAATGAGCTCAATTGAGGCACATACAACCCTAATCAATAATAATGTTACACTTCTGAAGATTATCCATTGTCATAATTCTATCCAACACTGCTGTACATTTAAGGAATCATCTTAACCCCTCAAAACTTCATAGTAGAGTGAACTTTCAACTTCCTTTTTTGATGGTTTCTAAGATATTTGATCCTCTATCTAAAAGGGAAATTAGAATCAATGTGTCATTCCCCACATAAGACTTTACATATCTCACAAAAGTATCCCAACCATCATAAACCATAAACAATTTAACAAAAAGATTACAACCTTCATATCATTTCATATTTAGGCATCACATCCAAGGCAAGAGAAAAGCATGACCACGTATATATATATATATATATATATATAGTTATATAGTTATGATAAAAGTAAACCTCCAAGTTTTGAAGCATGTCCTTTAACTTTTCACGCCTTCACCTTCTTGCATTGTCATCTCCATCTCCTCCTTCTTGAGTAGCTAACTTGTCACTCTCAGCCACAAGTTCTCCATTACAACTTTCACAATGAAAAAATTCATCCTCCATAGAAATCAATTGTAATGCATCCAATGCAATGTACTTGAACATTTGAAACTCAACTTTTTAGAAATATAAAATTCATCCAGACTTGTGCATGCAAGCATATGCGTGTGTGTGACTTACACATTCTTTTTTTTTTTTTTTTATAAGTAAATTAAAAAGAAAAATCAGCAGTTAATGAGACCTTTTCCCACAGTTGGGGCATATATACTCTTGAACTGCATTCTTGTTGTCCAATTCATCTTTCAATTTTTTCTTCATACGATGCAATTTGTACCCGATGATCATAGATCTGCAACACACCAACACCATTTTTCATTTAGGCCTTTTAGCAGTAGCCAAAATATGTTCAACATCTAATTAACTGGAGAAATGGATAATCAAGATTGAACTAAAAAAAACCCATAAAAAGAAAAGGATCATTTTGCCTTCTCTGTCTAATTAAATCACTGAAAATTGAAGGTATGATCTTATTAAAAATTAAAAATATATATGCATGGAGAGAGAGAGAGAGAGAGAGAGAGAGAGAGACTTGAGCATAATCCAGACAACAGTAGGAGCGAGTGTGCATCTTAACCTTTTCTTCCCCCTCTTTTAGAGGATGACCATCAGCTGTGGCAGCTACAACATCACTATATATCTTTTTTCTTCCCTCTTTTTTAGAGGATGACCATTAGCTATGGCAGCTACAGCAGCACTATATATCTTCGCACCCTTAGCTGTCTGTGGTAAAACCAGACAACTATGGCGTATGAAGAATATATCTAAATAAAAGTGTTTATATAATTGAGCCAACAACTAGTATGCATGAACTTCATGAGAAAATGAACAAGCAACAACAAGAGCGGCTGAAAACATTGAAGAACCAAAAGAAAGTTACTTTCTAGTAGGATAAGTATGACATGTACATTAAATAATTCTAGTAGAAACAAAAGAACACTCATCAAAATTATGGTAAGAATTGCACAATGTAGAACCCAGCGGGGTGGAGGGGTGTTTGTTAGAAATGGGGCATATGCGTATAGTATTTTTCCAGATTAGTTATGCAGTAAGCTAAGGTTATGGATATCGGAAATTTTATGAATTCCATTTATAAAAGCCTTATTATGCATTCTAAGTTATTAGTATTTTGTTAGGTTGTGATTAGAAGGTAGAAAAGAGGCTATGCTTGAAATTCCAGGAACTTTATTAGGAACTTGACCTTTGGGAGTGCTACAGATCGGGCCTTAGTGTAATGGCAAATGTCTTCCACCCAAAGCGACAGGTCACGGGTTCAAGTTATACAAAAACTTCATGAAACATGAAGTTAGTAAATTTAATATAAGTTTGACACTGTTGAAGGTCCTATTGTTTCACTTTCTCCATAGGATCCACATAATGTGCAAAGGAACTGCACACAAAGTTTGCCATAGGGTGTACAAACTGCTGCTATTAAGTAAACCCTAATATTGTTTCACTTTCTCCATAAACTATAGTTTTACTGCTGCTATTAATTAAAGTCATATATTTTCTCAATTATCAGATTGAAACAACTACGGATAGAGTGTTATAAATTAAAATAAACTTCATATTAGCTGTAGCTCTGCATTGTGCACTAGCATTCTATCAAATGTATCAAGTGCATTGCATCCTTTTATTTTTCTCCTGTTGTTGCTTTTTTTGGGGGGGGGGGGGATGATATTTTAATTTCTCTTGATAACTGCTTTATTTTTGTTTTTTAGGATCAATAGCCACAATCATATATACAAAGATTATGGCATATTGCATCTCATCACCATGGTTCTATCATGTGCAAGATCCGGGGGCACTAAAATGCCATGGTCGTAATGACGAGTTTCAAAAACGACGCCCCATAGTGGTAGATGATCGCATCCTTGACATTGTCAAGAGAGTTGGATTAATTGGGCTATATAGGACCCCATGTAGAAAGATTGATCATAACTTGATAACGGCCTTCATTGAGCGATGGTGGCCTGAAACCCACACCTTCCACCTGCCACATGGTGAGACAACAATCACATTACAAGATGTGGAAGTTCTTTTTGGGATTCTAATCGATGGTGAGGCAATTGTTGGAACAACTGGCTTGACATGGGATGCTGAATGACAGAGTATGCTTGGAATTTCTACTAATGGAACGGTGCTTAAAGGACAAAGGATCCTAATTAACAAGCTACTAGAAAAAATTGACCAAGGGTTGCCTAATGATGCAGCAGATGTGGTTGTGCATCAATATGCACGGTGTTATATTCTAGCACTCTTGACAAACACAATTTTCGCCGACAAGTCAGGTAATAGGGTGCATACAATGTGGTTGCAGATGTTGAGGGACTTTCGCAATCCACCTCAGTATAGTTGGGGGAGCGCTTGCCTTGCATGGTTGTATAGAGAGTTATGCAGGGCAACCGACAGAGGTGCCAATTAGATTGGTGGGGACTTGCTACTGGTTCAGTATTGGACATGGTTTAGATTCCTTTTTTTGTGCCCAAGGAAGGAGGACCTCCCACCAGATGATGCATATGGCCCACCATTTGCATCTTCTCTGCTGTCCATTAAGTAAGTCTCTTCCTTGACCGATTTTTTCTATTGGAAATAGATCTATAATTTTAAATGACATGACACATTGTTAGACATAGAAAATAAAATTTTAACCTTGATATTCCTCAAATTTTGAAAATTAATAGGATTTTTATTTATTTTTATATGTCATTTTACAACCACTGAGGTCATATGTTATTATTGATGTTTAATACAAGTGTTATTAATTTATAGCTCCACCACTAATCATATGTTTAGATAATCATTTATTGGTATAAACTTAGTGATATGTAATGTTAAATTTATGATTGCCCATCATTTATTGTTGTTGATTACTTCAAAGTGACGTACAACTCAAAATCTACACCGACTTCCACTATACGCCGACTTCCGAATGCGACTCCAAAGTGACGTACAACTCAAAATCTATTGCTTGTTCCCATTTCTACATCTTACTAAACATGAATTTCACATGTTTGTCCTCTGTTATCGCCATATATCTGTAATTAATACATTGACTGATGACTTCATATGGAGAACGAAAAGTAATATGTATGTCATGCAAAGCAGAGTTCACTTGCAACTCTTCTATAATTTTTACTTTCAACTCATTCAGAGTCTTTAGCTTACGGCGTATCATCATATAGCAGCACTAGATACCCAAACCTTGAAATGAGAATCCGTTATAAGGGTTGGCATTGCTAAGGGGTCCACTGTTGTATATATTTATATGGATCATTGTCAACCTATAGATCATCAAGTGCAATTGTGTTAGTGACAAATTTATAACGCTCAATCAACATCAATCACAAAACTTTGCGTATGAAATGTCAACAATACTAACCTCAACCAAATTTGCATATACTCACCTTTAGTAATCTTACAAAAATAGTCATTACCAATTTCATGTTCTTTAAAAATTCTAAATCATTCTAGGGGCATGACTTTCAAAACCCATTCAAATAAGTTATGATGAACAAAAATATTATATACGAACCAGTTATCCATTGAAATCTCTATTACAAATCTTAAACAAATATATCTTGAAATAATTTATGGTAAAAAGACTACAAACACATAATTTATGGTAAAAAGACTACTATCTTAGGTATCAAACTCATAATCCATTTCATATCCATGATAAAGACTTAAAAGTACTAAATATTCCTAACAATTGATCACAATATTTAGTACTAAATATTCCCAATAATTAATCACAATATTAATTTTTTTTAAAAACTAAGCATATTATCACAATATTTACACTAACAAACAAAACAAATATTCTCATATGTTGTAATAACATAATAATCACAATATTTGGTACTAAATATTGCCAATAATCACAATATTAATTTAAAAAAAAAAACTTAGCAAATAATTTAACCACAATATTTACACTAACCAAAAAAAAAAAATCCCAATATGTTGTAATTTAATCACAATTATTTACTAAATATTCCCAATAATTAATCATAATATTACTAGTCATTATAGATATTTTTTCTTAAGTAGATTCATGATCTTATATAAATGTGTCCTAATATTAATTCCCAAAAAAAAAAAAAAAAACTAGCAAATAATCACAATATACTAACAAATAAATTAATCACAATATTTACACTAACAAATAACAAAAACAAAACTTTTCCTAATATGTTCTAAATTTTTAATTAAAAAAAAAAACTAGCAAATAATCACAATATTGTAAAAACATTACCTGAAAGTGTTGTGTAAGATGAGTGTTCTGTGAGTGTAAGTGAGAGACAGTTTAGGAAATAAAGTTTTTGAAGAGAATATAGAGCTGAAGGTGCGAGACCCCACGGTAAGGAGGAAAACAGGTCCCAGTTGGGATCCACGGCAACATGTGGAGGGCTGGGGACTATTCATGAAAATCGAGACCTCTGGAGACGATTTCCAGCTCAATACACGTGACCGTTGATGCTGTGAGATGAGACTGATGAGACTAGGAAATCGAGTTCATTGGACACATTTTTTATACATAGAAAACGAGTTTAGAGGACTCGATTTCTATGTATAAAAACTAAGTACAATGAACTCGATTTATATGTACAGATACCAAGTCCAATGAACTCGATTTATGGGCCTACGTGGACACTTTGTCCACCTCAACTGCTGGCAAAATAGGAAAATAACAACCCAAAAATCGAGTGAGTGATATTGTTTGGGTTTTATAGTTATTTTCTAAAAAAATCCATAAGAGAGTAAGAGAGTGGTTGCAACTCGAAACGGTGCATTTTGAGGCACCACTGGTTGGACCGTTGGAATGAAAGAAAAGAGAGGAAACTGGAGAGCACATTTTTTTTTTTTAAAGCAATGTTAAAACGTCAAAAACAATTCACCACATTTTTTTTTGCTTTTCCACAATTTCTTAGTATAATCAAATGAGATTACATTAAATCGTTAATCATAATTCATCACGTTAACAGTTGTGAAAAATTGTATCATTAGATTTATTGTATCTGACATGTCAAAAGATAGAGGTTCAACAGTTGTGTAAATTCTTGTCACTATATTTCTTATGCTTTTTACGCCAACTGATGACTGAAGATGTTTGCGAAAATGAGGTAAGACTGCAACGTCTTCACTCTTCCAGATACATTTGGTTTATGTGCCGATTGAGGTAGATAGCTAGATCAGGGCCTTTCTGTATAGCAATGAGGCCAACCAGAGTACAAGAACACTAGAGTATAGATGAGCGTACCAACGAGTCCATTGCTAGTGCAAAGAAAAATGATGAGAGATTTACCACAGAAAAAACCCAGCTAAATATTTGAAACAAAACCAAAATAGAAAATTGCATTGTTCAAAATTGCATAACTAGCAAAAAGAATTTGTAAAGATATAAAATTACTACCATCCAGAAATCAAAACAACCACAACTGTCGTGTGACCGTTAAAAATGACTTCATCCTGCACAAAATGATTTGGTGCTGACAGAAAAGAAACTTTCACAATCACTACAGCTAACTAATAAAAGGGAGCTTCTACTTTCTCCATGTTAATTCCATTCATCTCTACCAAAAGACTCCCCGCATAATTTAACTCTACCATAAAAAAGAAAGATCCTATCCTCTAATTGTTTTTTTTTTTTTTTTTCTTTTTCTTTTTCTGTGCTGTTCATTTTAGTCCCGAGACCAACGATCTCAGTTCAATCAACAGGGTGGATATATCCCTTCCAAGAGCATTGAATAACTATCACTTTCGTTGCCTTAAAGTGAAACTCAGACCCTGAGCTCATGAGAGTTTTAAGTGATCTATACGTGCTACATTAGAAGTCCAAAGTTCCACATTGCTTGCTCTCAATACTCTTTGCTCCATTAGTTTCTTTTGTTCCCTTCTTACGATCATTATTAGGGCCTCGACTCCGCCCAATGCCCAGCTTTGGCAAACCCCGATTTAGTCCCTCAAGCAGGACACAAGCTTTACACCATTTCTGCACAATAACACAAGGATGATGAATACTTGGATGCCCTAATGGGTAGCACATGCATGTTCACATGAATGGTCATTCCTAAAGCACATACATGCAGGGGAAAGAGGGGGGGGGGGGGGGGGGGGGGGCGGCGCGGTGAAGCTGATGGAAATGGTAATGTTGGATAATGCTAACAAATTGATTCCCTGACCCATCCAAAGGAAGTGCTGGTTCACAGGAGAAAATTACAAGCAAATGTAGGACTTGGTATCATGAAAAAAAAGGCTATAACTGAGCTAATGTGTTTGATATTTTCCTACTGCACATGAGGCTGCCTCACACAAGATAGCTAAACAAAACTAAAGCATTCGATCTCCCAAAATGTTGTAATTGCACAAACTCTCCCCACTCTAGGCCATAATAAACATGTTTGTCTAATAGGCAGATAAATACTTTTATAAATGAGCTATCATTTGCAAATCATGTTTATAAAATCTTTCTGTAACTGGGAAATAAAGTGAAGCTAGAATTTTGCGTTAGACAACAAAAGCACAGGTTATATACTACTGAGTTTTGGTCAAACATATCAGGTCATGGAATATGCATATCAATGCTGCAAATAGAATCTAAGTGATAAATAAATTCCATGAGATATGAGTATCCAAAATTTTCTGGTTAGATGGAAATAGAAGCAAAACTTACCTGGCTCGAAATGTAGCCACAGCGTTCACAAGTCCCTTGTTCTGGCATTTTTGTAAAAGTAGAAATCCTGAAATCCTCCCCTGATTGGATGATGTCAAGTATGGCCCTAGGTCTGCATCAGTAACATGAGAGATAATATGTCATACTAATAAAACAACTAAAATGCCAACCACTGGGGAAAGTCTCAACTAAATAAAAACCTGATTCTTTCCAAATCCTTTATGAACTCACGAGCAAAACCACGATATGCATTGGGAGAGTAAATGCCTGCAGTTTCCATAAAAAGAACTCAGTAATTAGTTCAATCGAAAACCCAATTAACAGAAACAAAGGCAGGGCACAAAAAGGACCAGCTCATAATTGATTGACTTTACTGCAGACTATTATACATTGGCAAGAAAAGTTGCAAACTTGCAAATAAATACTGCAACTTTTTAAGCTGCAAAAAACTATTCAGAGTTTGATAGAAACATGCTAAGTAGGTCCTATAAACCGCACAAGGAAACTAACAGAGAAAGTTGCAATGAGTCATTGAAAAGAGTATTCACGAGAAGTGGAATAACAAACATACATTCGGTGGAGAAATAGTCCAGCCTCTTGAAATATGCATACGTGTATATCTCGTTAAGGATTTGTAAATAATACCAACAAATATTTAAAGGATAACACATTACAAGACTTTCAATAACAAGGATATATAACAATCTCCTTTTCATATGTGTACTTGAAAGGTTTGCATCTTGGAATTGGTCCATCTTCACCAGTGACTATTGAAGTGCATCTACTCAATCTACAAAGCAAAAGCATCAATGAGTTCATACACAAAACTTTATAAGAAACAAGATGGAAGAGTGGACAAATGTATTCACCTAGCAATATCACCTCGTAGAATATTCAAAAGAACTGTTTCTGCAATATCATCTGCATTATGTCCAGTAGCAACCTTGTCTACTTTCAACAATGCAGCACCTCGATCAAGGGCCTTAGACATAAAGCAATCAATCAATTGAATCAAATCCCACTTAATTTTCATAACTGATAAAACATTAACCCTTGTGGTTAAAGACTATGTAATTATACAACAGAAATTGTGCTTGATATATCAAATCATTGTGTGCATGCCCAGCACTAATCCACAAAGCCAAGTGTCTGCCACCAACAGCAAAAATGGCAGGACTAGTCGAAAATACATGATGAACATATGTGTGCCTATAATTTTAGAGGAGGTCATGTCCTATACCTGGCGTCGGAAAACACCACAAAATGTGCAATTATTCTTTAAACCTATCATCTTCACTATCTCGTCCATCGTCCATCCATACAGATCCTTGTATGAGACAATTTTAAGTGGCAGTCCATACTGAAAATGGAATATTAGAATAAGAGTCAGTCATCAGAATAATAGAAAATGACAAAGCAAACATATTCAAAAAAGATAATTAGACAACTGGGAAAGGAAATTAACAAGTCAAAGTTTCAGAGTGATGTTCAAACGGCACACAACATGTTATAACAATGATGAACAAACAAAGAGACTGGCACTGCAACTACTCTCAAGCACTAGAAAAAACAAAATAATGATTTTATACATTAACTTCGCATCTGCAAGCCCATAAATAAACTATGAGTAGATAAATAATATATGAACAAGACCGTAAACACACACGTACTTGGAACTATAGAAGCTGGTAACTACGTTTCTCGTAAATTCAGGAAGAATATGACCACAATTGTTTTACAAGAATTACAACTTTATTAAGTTCCTTATTCAAAATGTCAAATAAAAGAAACAAAAGACAGATCCTGAATGGGGGAAAAAAGCATATCAGTGATATCACCCGGAAAACATTATTGAAAACTTACAACAAGCACAATAAAAGGTCATACATAAAGCACACAGATCCTGCTTTGCGGGGGAACAAAGAGCACAATATGAATAAAAATGAACAAGAGTCTATTAAAAAAAAAAAAAGAACCACTCACCTGAATTTCATTTCGTTTGACAGTTTCGAGAGAGTCGTCTCTGTACCCTGTAATGCCCTCATCAACTGACAAGAGGAAGAGATCCAGGCCATAATTGTGTCGTCGATTTAATTCTGATAATACGTAAGCAAGGACTGTGGAATCTGCAAACATGCGAAGAGGCAATGAGAATTAAAATTAAAAAAAGAAAAAAAAAAGAAAAAAAAAAAAAAAAAAAAAAGATAACTTGTCATGTCAAGTTAGCTGAATGGGCAACAGCTTGCCATGGTATAATCAACAACAAAAGACACAAAAATGGAGTACCAACATGCATAGCACAAAGAAGTGAAGAACTAACAGACGGGATGTAATCCACTTTTTTGGAGGAAACTCCTAGCCAAATTGAGCACGCGTGTGCTCAGGATGTAATCCACTTTTTTGGTAATCAATAAATGAAAGCTGAGTCTTCCTATCAAAAAAAAAAAAAAAAAACAGACGGGAGATGAAAATAACTTTTAAAATTTGCATATTGGTCTGTAATTGCAAAAACTGAGCCTTATGGCCCAACTATATTCTACTTCTGCTCAATATCTGCCTCTATCTTTGGGCAACTTGCGCTCCTAAATCTTTGTGGAATACATAATTGAACTAATATCTCTTTCTTTTACAAGGGATATTTATATATAACAAACTGTTTTACAACATGTACAGACAAACTCAATAATATCTATTCCTATGTCATAATCTGAATAGTGTATCGACTGAGATGATCTGATTCATCACATGACCAGATTCAGTCAATCCTCATATGCCCCAATTCTGTAATCAAACAGTTACATTGTTACTCTTGTACAATCAAAGCACGCATTAGCATTTCACTACATGCATTAGCATTTTATCTGATAAAAGTAAAATCAAATTGCCAGTCTTTTGACTAACTAGACCGTTCTCAATATATTTCCCAGTATATGCTAATTACAAAACATTTATCATACAACATTTCACATGGCTAAAATAAGATATGTTGCTATTTTGTCAGACCCATTAATTATTAGGATGAAACCATAAACTCTCACTTTCATTGCCTGACGGTCAGCTAAAAGAGTCGCTTCACTCTTCACATGACGTATTTCAACTAAGCACATTCGTGAGAAATATTTTCTGTAATAATATTTTAGAGGTAATCAAATGGAAATCACATGAATCAAATATATGGAATTAGGTAACACCTAGACCAAAATGACCAAAATTCGGTTCTTTCAGTATGAAAGAAATCTAGTGCTTCCCCTGTATCTGACTCAGAACATACAATAAGAAAAACAAAGCGTAGTCACTAGAATATGATAAAATATGCCAAGAAACAAGCATTCACCTTTACCACCAGATGCACCGATAGCAACGCGTTCACCGGGCTTGAATAACTGATTCTCAACAATTACCTGATGGATCTCCTCCTCAAACACCTCATAGAAACACTCCCTGCATATCTTCATACATAAAATTTATCAGCCCTATCATCATCTGTCTCTTTTTATTCCTATTTAAGGACCACTATTTTCACTTAATAAATTTCTTTTCAACACACAAAAAAAAAAAAAAAATATATATATATATATATATATATATATTTGGAGCTCAATTATGACTGTCCTTCAATTAAACTATTTTTTTCCTTAAAAAGAGTCAATTAAATTAGATTATAGAAATTAATTTGTATATATTTTTGTCAATTTGCAATCAGTTTAATTACAAGCATCTAATAAATATAAAAAGTAAAACAGTAATTCATAGAATGATGAAACAGGAAGGAACAACTGTAGTAGTATAATTTGGGGTAAAAGTTCACATCGTGTGTTCTGGTTATTACTGCGGTTCTGGAATCGAGAGAGCAAGGTAAATTGATTCAAATATAGCTTTATAGGAACAGAGATTTGAATGAAAGATAGCAGCATGTTATGTTAATTTACTCTGTGTTGTTGTATGAGAGAGAGGCACCTGCTGTAGGGTTTTAGGTCTTTTGAGAGCGGCTCTTCTCTGATTGCAGTTACAGCACAAGCGGGACCCGGCCTTCGTCGGCTTCTCCTCCTCGCCTTTTTCCATTTCAATTTTTCTAACACGATCGTTTCCGCCCTTCGTTTCTGAAAATCCTCAACATAAATATAATTCGGCTGGCTGTTAAAAAGGAACCAACCTTTGGGATTTTCTTTTTTTTTAATTGAAATATGCAATTTGGAAAAAATAAAATAAAGTTTATTTTGTTTCATAAGTTTCAAAATGACGTGGTTTAAATTTGTTAAAACTACATCGTTTTGTTTACATGTAATATACATATATATATATATATATTTTGGGAGAAAAATGGAAAAAACATATTTAACACTTTTTTCAATCCCAAATCCCAATATAATCATTTTAAGTGGTTGAAGATGAGATTTTTTATATTATATTTTTAATGGGTTATGCTAATGCCACATAAAGTCGCACAACTTGTGTCACAACTTGTCCATGTGGTGAGTTGTGAGTGGTAGTTGTGCCACTTCATATGATACGGGCATAACTCATATTTAATATACATGAAATGGAAGAAGGTGAAATGGTTTTACTTTTTTTACCAAACACTAGGTAATGTTAGGACTAAGAATGCAAATTTTGAAACTTTAAAAGTGTGAATTTGCAATGTAATTGTAAGCGGGTCCAACAGGCTAAGCCCACTTAGAATAGGGGATTTAGATTAGACAGCCCAATACAATTAATTTGTTAGAGAATGAGCTTTTGAGGTCAATTTTAACGTACTGGTATGATTTAAGTTTTAGATGGACGGTTAAAATGTTAGACAATTCAAGGAAGAAGAATAGATTTTTAGAATTAATACTTCCCTAGGTTTGGTCAAAGAGCAAGTTGTTCATAGATTGTTCAAGTCTTAATCATAGGATAGTGCTACACAATGTCGGTGTTTCCTCTCAGTTTTTCGTCTCCCTTTCTAGAAGGATCTCCTTTCTTTATATAATTAGTTGAATTGCATCTTAACCCTCCACTTATACAGTCATTGACCTTCCTTTGGATGCTTGTCCCATTAGCATTTTGTTGGAGATGGTTCCTCCATTAATGCAACCAGCTGAATTGGTGCATTGCATTGAATTCAAAGGTAATGACTACTTTATATAGTATTTTGTCTTCTGATGTAAGTGGCTTGCTCGAAGTAATCTGAGGAACGCTTACTCTTCGGGCTCCTTGGGAGATTAGTTTCTTCGTCTCTCCTCCTCGGATTCTTATCCATGTGTCGAGTCAACATTGATGTGTGGGTGGGCCCCTTCACCTCCTCAGATTGGGCCGACGAGCTCTATCCCATACTCGAACCTTACCCTCCCATTGTAATATATATATATATATATATATATTAAATTCCAAACCACAAGCTACTCGGCATTAACTTTATTCACTTCTTTCTCTTTCTCAAATTACCTCTTCACTTTAAGAAACTGTCATTTCATCTTTTATGGTTTAGAGAAATAAAAATTTTTATATATACTTTTTTATATAGGTAAATGATGGTTTCTTTCTTACTAGTCGCAAATATTGTTTTTTAGTATTTATAGTGGGTTTGTTTTTTTTTTTTTTGGTGGTTTATTACCATTAATTATTAGTTTATTGGTTTATATATGATTTTCTAAATTTTTATGTTTTTTTAAAGTATAATAATACTTATCAAAATTTCAACAAATAAATAAATTTTTTAAAGTAAAAAAACTATTATAGTTTCAAAATCAAAGAAGAGTTTTTATTTTTTTTAAAACAGTAAAGTTATAAAGCTTCTTTTCTATTTTAACAGGTTAATTTTTTTTTTTTTTGGTAGTAAATATGTAAATGATACGTGTACTTTTGGGAGAATTAATCAATTGGATCTAAGAATATTGATTTAATTTTAGACTCAAATAGAAAAACCTAATGACAAAATCTAAAATTGAAGGAGGTAATTTGATATGAACTCTAGTTATAGAGATATAGCTAATAATTTTCCTTTTTCTAGGTTCTTTGACGTCTTATACTTTATTTGCTTCAACAATAAATATTTTCTAATAATTACTCATTCTCTTTACTTTCCGGAAAACAAATTTCAAGAAATATTTGTATTGTGAAGCGTATTTGTGTGGTGTTTTGTCGAGTATATGATATTCTAAAAAAACATTTTCCACTTTTGAAAACTGGAAAACTTATTCTACTCTTAAAAGGAAAAAGGAAAAAACATTTTCAATTATATTGGAGATGTTTTACGTTAGCCATATAAACAAATTTTCGTTGAATTGCGTTTTCCACTACTCCAAACACCAAAAACATTTAGATTTTTTTTTTTTTGGAAACAAAGAAAGCATATTAATATAATATGATTTGACCAGACGTAACGCAGGTAGGTCCAAGATGATTTCCTACCAAACCCAACTCAACAATCCAATCAAGCCCAATTTATCTTTCCCGCTCTCAATCCCATTACTTTGATCTGCTAAAAAGCAACCAATCTTCTACAGAGGTAGAATATTGTTCTCTTGCCTCTACTACTACTTGACTTGCTGATTTCACATCCTTCTCGAATACTTGGGTATTGTTCTTCACATATGCTACAGATTTACTTCGATTATGTCTCAACTCTTTCTTCGGCCTCTAATCCAGTTTTTCGTGCTCAGACTGAGGTTGCCTCAAATCCAGTTTTTCATGTTCAGACCAAGCACTTTGAGATCGACTATCGGTCTTTTGAGAGAAGGTTGTCCATTAGGGTCTTAAGTTAACTGGGTCTTAAGTTACTTGATGACCAGGTCGCCAATGCTTTTCTTCCGCTACGTTCCGTTCCTGGTTCTTCGCTCCAAACTCATGTTCCCTATACTTTGGCCATGCGTTTGATGAGGAACTGAAGCAGCAGAATACACAATGCAATGCCAGGCCCACTCCATGCCAAGTCAATCTCAACCAACTGAACAAACACCCCATCGCATCCTTGCTGACTCAACAAGTCAAGGACTAGCTAGCCTAAGATGGTTTGTACAGTGGTTGAGCTGGTTAGAATAGGTTATTATACTGAAGGAAAGCAAAAATCTCTTCCATAAATAAGGAGTTAAAATGTTTTGCTTCAGATTTACTAAACACATAATGCAATGTTAAGAGCTCTGCGTAATGTGCATTTTACTCTGGCTGCACATTTCCTTTCTCCCTCATTTCTTCTTAGGTTTGCCCATTGTGTTGGTAATCCTTTCTCAAGTTTTCTTGCACCATTGTCCTATTTTTGTACGGCAAGGTACCAAATACCATAATCACGCACTCGCAGGAAAAAACTAATTTAAGAGAAGCTGGAATAACAGTGGGAGAAACTGAGGAGGGGGGTGGCGGTTTGTTAGGAGACAGTCTAGGCCTTAACTACCAGGCCCAGAAAAAAATCATTAATTTGTCACCTATATAGCATGTATTAATAAATTAATGATTTGATACACTATAAACCAGATGAGTGTGCCAGCAACAAGAAGACCAACCACAATTTAAAAGCACATCAAGCCAAAAACCTAAATTATACAACGATTCTGAGTAACTCAACCATTTAATAAAAACCCTGGCGAAGTCAATTACCATCAAACCCAACCTCCTTCCATAATCCTCACAATGACATCCAGAAATCACAACCATGCCCACTTGAGTTTGTGGGCTCTAGTTACTAGTTGTCCTGCCCAGGGTCACCCTGAACTCGTCGATTTAGTTCATGTCGTAACATCTCTATATATTCCTGCACAGGCCAAATAATATTATGAGCAGTCAAATGTGCCACATCTACTGTAATCATTATTAAACAGACCTCATGCAGAACATAAAAAGCATAAGAATTCATAGCTTCCATAACTACTACCACCAAAACTAAGTTACAGAACAAGAATGCATAGCTTCTAATGCAGACAAATGATCTTGACTGCATTATTTTTATTGGTAAGTTAAACACACCCAGTGAGTTTTGAACCCACATTCTTACTCTCCAGCCCTACTTATATGGGGAAGAGGTGGCCTTAACTAAGAGTTCATTAGCACCTTGAGCACATGATAGCAATGGAAGTGTAGTTCATTGTGCTTCCAGATACAACCCCCCCACCCCCAAAAAACATGCAATTGGTTATAGGTGCACAAAATCATAACTTTGGAAACTTACATTAGCAAGACCTTCATCACTGCACAACTCATCCACAAGACCTTCAAAACTACCTTCATTGCCAGATAACTGAACTGCATTTTCAACTACAGAACGGAAAATATCTTGAGGTGGATTCAGGTTTTCAATCCCCTGAGCCACTTGTTGAAGGTTAATCTGAAAACAAAAAAGAGACTTTATGTTATCAATTATCAGCCCAAGTTAACAGTAATACAAGCACATGTTTCATATAACTTCAGGTTTGACATATCTTCAGATCAAATTATCTCCTATGGTTCCTACTTACAGATATAAGGCCCAAAGTACATCAACAACCAGCAGCTGTGGACCTGTGGTAAAAAATAATCCACGACAAATGCAGGATTGCAGGATTGTATACAATAGACTTTTTTTAAATATGCAGATTACAGATTTTTAGTATTAAGCACTAAATCCCACAAAACAACAATAAACCACAATTACACAATCAATAAACTAGCTCAGTCAATAAAAGTGATGTTATTATAGTACAATCCAACCAGTCCTTGTTTCCTAATTTCTCTGTTAATAACAAGTAACTACAGATTTAATTTAGAAAACTTGGTCTGTCAATAGAAGTGTTCCAAAATTTTTAAAAAAAAAAAAAAAAATCCATTTAATCAACAACCTGATGCAGTTCAATGAGGTATTAATGTAAAAAATATATTTCAGTAGGGTTCTTTGACAAGGCCAAGGCAATAATGTGACCCACATGTAAAACAAGTACTGTTAGTAGGATTTGTCTGCCAGCCCAGAAGTAACAAATGAAAAAGAGCAAAAGAAAATACATGTACAAGTCCTTTATGAACACGCATGTATACAAACCTGGACATTATGTTCATTAGGTTTGTCATCTCTGCTCAGCCTCCTCCCATTAAATTCTGGCTGGGTTACAGCTTCAGCAGAAGGAAAAAGTTGAGAGGTGGCTGACCCACCGCCGATGGCTCGGGATACAATGGGCATCATCTGTTGGAACATCCTAGACAAATCAAGGCCACCACCTTGGCCTCTTCCAAGCCCAGCGAACATGTTTCCAAGATCTTGGCTGTCAACCTGTTGGGCAATTTGATTGATTGTATTCCTCATCTGTGGGCTCTCAGTGAACTGTTGCAACATATTCCTCAAGACATCTGGAGAGCCAGCCCCAGTTTGTTCTGAAACACCTGCCAATAAACCATTCAAAGCAGGAGTTTGCAAGACCTGAGACATAACACTCGCCATATCCATCTGGTCATCAGAACCTTGCCCTCCCAGAGGTCTACTGTCCATGACCGGCCCAACTACAGAGGGAAGTTGTCCTAGGAGCTGTTCATTTGCATTCATACTATTTGCAGCAGAGCTACGGGATGCTAGAGATTCCAGTAGCTGTTGGCCGCATGTTCTAATCTGCTGATCTTGATCAACAGAAGCACTGGCTGTACCACCATCACCACCCAGGACCTGTGATTTTTGTGGCCTGCCTCGTCTCTGATTGTATAAAAAAACACGGATTTAGTAAGTATCTATGAAACAGAAGACACTCAAATCATGTTAACTAAAGAACCCAAAAACTAAACAATGAAGCATGTATAGCCCACTACTTCATTTGAAACATAAAGTAAAATGAATAGAAGTAAAGCAAAATCAAACATGGCACAAG
The DNA here is from genome assembly GCA_030445155.1 of Quercus variabilis. Lineage (NCBI taxonomy): Eukaryota > Viridiplantae > Streptophyta > Magnoliopsida > Fagales > Fagaceae > Quercus > Quercus variabilis. The sequence goes on from CP129446.1 coordinate 14,244,430, forward strand.
AAGTTATTCAAAACAGAGAACAAAGCCTGAGGGAGAATTCTCAAGTCCTAATTTGAAATATACAAACTCAAGCCAACAGGTAATACTTGACTAAAGCCAATATAGAATCACCACAATATGAAGAACCTACAATGCTAAATACAAATTATAACAAATATCTGAGAAATAAAAATATGTAATGCTTTGTAAAATTATATTAAAAAGGAAATCAGTACAAGACTCCAACATCACATCTTTATTAATGAACTTCTATTGCTTGATCTGTTGCTAATGCATTTCTCGACATTTAAAAAAAATTATAAATAAGTACATTATTTTAAAAGGCACAAAAGGGCGCAACCCATATACATAGGAGGAGATAACCAACCATCAATTAAAACTACAAAGTTCAATAAACTCAAGTAAATTTGAAAAAGAAAAATATGTGGTGGTAGCCATCCAATCATATAAGAACCTCAAGAACCCAAGCTTCAAGTCCAAATTGATTTCTTACACCCTTCGAAACTTTGGGCATTACCTTTCCTCCAAATACACCACATAAGACATAAAGGAATTGCATTCCATCTATCTACATTATGATGTCAACCAAACCATCCTTTCCAACAAGACAGCAAATTAACAAAACTTTAGGCATGACCCACTGATTCCAAAATAGACATAAAACCATACCCCACAACTCCATAGCAACATCACAATTATACATAAAGACATGGTACACTACTCTAGCAATATTAAAGTGAAGATGCAAGTGATTAGTAGTTTTCATTCTCTCTTTTTTTGATAGGTAGTAGTTTCCATACTCTTCATACAGATACAACACCAATCTACCACTACTATTTGGTGCTTCCTCAAATTATCCATCGTTAGGAATTTCCTTAAGGACACAATACATCCTAGAAAACTTAGTAAAAGGTTTTTAACCTTGCACTCCTGGTATGATGAAGGTTTCCAACATATTTTCTAATCCTCCCATCTCCTACAAACTTTTGTAAAGTAAAGGGTATCCAGAAAAGAGACAAGACACCAACTCCTAACCTTGCAAAGCTCTAATGAAACTGATATCCCAATGAAAGCTACCACATTGCATGATCATCCACCACCGAAGCCTCTTTATTTTGTGCAATGCTAGTTAGTTCCAGAAAACATTTTGTATACAATAAACTAACAACAAGAGCATAACCAGTGAAACCAGAACTACGGAAAAGCAATTATTTTTTTTAAATAATGAAATTTTATTGAATTCAAAAAAAAAAAAAAAAAAAAAAAAAAAGTCACCCAAGTATACAGGATGTATACGACTAACACACAAAATTACAATGATCCATCAAGTCACAAATCAAACACATAGAAAACTACTCCTTTGGTTCCGGTGTGTCAAATATGGTTAGTTTGGCAGGAACACAATACTCGTACCTTCGAAGATAAAGAGAAATCTCTAGAACTATTAAAATCTCCTCTGTTTGGTACTTTGTTTCAGTGGTCTTCAGTTTGGGGTTACACAATGTATTTCCATTCGTGCTTTTCTTCATTCTATTAGTTTTACTCCTTGAGTTTATTGTATTCGTTTCAAGTTCAGAGTGTTCATCATTGTGAACACGCTGAACTTTTTATCAATAAAATCTCTATTACCTATCCAAAAAACAAAAAACATATGGAAAACTTCCGACATCTGACATCCAGGCCAACAAAGTTCGAAAGAAAAAAAGTTTAAAATCCAGTAGTCCTTCATCTTCAAAGCTCTAGTTGTTTCTCTTCTGTCATATGCACCACATCAAACAATGAGGGACAGCCATCCAAACAACACTAATATTATAATTGATGTCCAAACTTTCCTTGCCAACACATCAGTAAATCCACTAGTCTTTGGCATCACCCCTTGAATACCAAACAAAACAGACACCATAGTCCACAACTCAATAGCAATAGGACAATGAAGTAACAAATGATCTATGGATTCCCCGTTACCTTTGCATATATAACAACAATCCAAAATCCAAACTATTTTTTTTTATAAGTAATAAAATCCATTGATAGGAAAAAAAAAAAAAAAAACGCGCACAGGATGTTTACTAAGGGAAGCAGGAGGCTGACATATTGAAGTTGAAAAAGGTAGGGGCAAGGAAATAATGGAGGAAAAGGGTATTGAAAAACCAAAACACACACTAAGGGAAGCAGGAGGCTCACATATTGAAGTTGAAAAAGGTAGGGGCAAGGAAATAATGGAGGAAAAGGGTATTGAAAAACCAAAACACACACTAAGGGAAGCAGGAGGCTCACATATTGAAGTTGAAAAAGGTAGGGGCCAAGGAAAAAATGGAGGAAAGGGTATTGGGAACTGTTGTGAGGACAGACGATGGAAAGGGTGGGGAAAAGGTATAGAGGATGGCAGGGAAGGTGGGGAAGGTAGAGACTGTGGTGAGTGAGATGGTTGAGGGGGGAAGTTATTGAAGTAGAAGGGAGAGTGGAAGAAGACATATTAAGATAATTTGGCAAGCCATTGTTGCATTCCAAACATTCCTTTTCTGTAAATTATCAATCGTCAAAATTTTCCCCAATGCTGTAATCCAAACAAAAAAAGCACCTCTAGAAGGGACCTTTGGCTTCCATATGCTTTTCCAAGGGGAGGAGGATCACTAGCAAAAGTCAAAACCTGCTAACAGCTACGAACCTCAAAACCCCTTCTCTTATTCGGCTTCCAACACATTATGAACTATGGAAAAGCATTTATCTTAAAACTAAGAAGAAAATGGCACAAAAAGAGCAAGAGCACACAAACTAACTCATATAAGACACAACTGAACAATAACAAAGAAAGAAAATTGGCAAAGTAGCCTGGCGTGTATATTTCCTTTCATATTCTCACAAATATTTTACCTGTTCCTATAAATAACATAAATCATTCATTTCCCTCCTCTTTATTTTTTTAAAAATAAACATGTGATACTTTAGTCAAATGTTCTGTCCTCCAGCAGATTGCATTTTAACATGCAAGCACAAAAACTGTGCTACCTAACCTAGCAATTTTGTGCAAATATAAGCACTTGCATGAATCTAAAGTGAACAATTAACTGCTTGGGCATTATATTTGCGTCAATAAATCCATGCATCTTATCATAGGCAATTAAACAATGATAAAGTCTTTAGACAACTTTTGTGCCACAACTCTGATGTGGTTGATGGTGAGTGGTGGAGAAAAGAAGATAGGTTCATGTGAAAGTGATAGATTGCAATTGACTACACCAAAGTTGTGGCAAAACTTGTGGATCTAAAATAACTCACATGTAAATTCCCATCCTACCACGGAAGTGTCCAATAAAACAGACCATTGTCCAGCCATTACTGAACCACCCCATAGTCCAAAACTAGACGAGTAAAACATAAAACATGTTTTGCAGTGACCAAACCTAAGCTGGCACCCAGTGAAATCTACAACAACCCCCAAGTCCGCACCACAACCTTTGCCTACAAGGACATGCGTGGGGCCACAAGACCAGCTTTTCTGTTTTCCTCTCAAATATAATGTCTAGGAGGCTTATTTGGTCCCTTAACATCCCCCAGCAGTCTATTCCCTGGTGATAACAAATACCCCACCATGTCCATCTCCATTAGATGTTGAAACATCACACCAAGTACACCATAAGTGCAAAGCTGAATTTATAGCAATAATTTACTGAGAGAAGAGAGCTATTTATATTTCAATAAGCTATTTTAAGGAATATTATAAAATACAAAATTAGCTTACCTTACGTTCCAAACCTGCCAGTCCTAATCCAAGTGGAACAGTTCTGTCACCCGCTTTGTCACCCTCAGTTGCATCATGCTTCTCACCAGATCTTAGAGCATTTTCCTGAACACCCTCAGGCTTTGCCACTGTTCCTCCACTTAAACAACTCACAGAACTTCCGGAGGCAGAAACATCTTTTAAGCCAGTTGAAGCATCATTATTACTTAATTGGTCACATTTAGGATCATGCTGTTTACAATCAATAAATCAGTACAAGATTCAAACAACAATCAAGAAAGTAGCAGAATTTACTTATCAAAAAAAGTAGCAGAAATAAAATCCCCATTTTGTGCACAAAATCTACCTTCTGACCTTCACTTTCAGGTGTGCTTCCAGATATAAATGCATCTGATTCCCCAACTCTGTTGATCAAGTTGGCTGTCAAGGTATTTGGATGTTCATTCCCTACATCACTACCTGCACCAGATTCACCAGATGAACTTTGAACAGTTGATTCTACTTGACCTGTATACAGAAATATCAGCTTGGTGAATTGAGCAGCATAATACTTGCTAACATATTTATAATAAATGGATTCAGGTTAAACAAAATAAATAAACAGCTAGCCACCTGATGAAACCATGTTATCTCCTTGCATATTTCCAATTAAATTTCTAAATCGAGAATATCCTTCAGACATAACAGAGGATAGTGAAACAGAATCAGAAGTTGGCTGTGAAACAGAAACTAGTCCAGGTTGAGCTACACCGGAATTTGCAACACCACCAGGGCGTGATGGGACAGCCGTCGCAATGACACTTCTCAGAGGTAGCACCCTTGTTGCACCTGAATCACCAGAACCAGCACCATTACGGTGCTCTCCCTGTGTTCCTTCCGCATTACTTGCCCTTGTACCAACCGCTGAAACAATTGGCGCTAGGGAAGAACCTGATATTAAATAGCATCAAATCACCATATAGAAGTTACATGGTGCAGGTAAGTATTAAAAAAAAAAAATCTTACCAGCATGTATATGAATGTTTATGTGCCTTGGGACATTCCCAATACCAACAGAACCCAAAGTCATGGGATTTGGCTGAGGAACAGAACCACCAAACAGGGAGCTGGTTTGAAAAGGAGAAGGCTGCAAATAATAATACATCACTAATCCATAACTGACACCAAACCTTCGCAATCATTTAGAAGCCATAACTACTAGGATTTAACAAAGCAAATCTACAATTTCTTTATGGTCCGTTTGGATTGAGGGGGAGGGAGAGGGAGTAGAGTAGAGTAGAGTTGGCCTAAAATTAATCTATTTTCAGCCAACTCTACTCTACTCCCCTCCACTCTCCCTCCATGCTCCCTCAATCCAAACGGACTATTAGAGTCTATTAGCTTGTTCTACTTATTCACCGTACTTGTTAGTTTATACATTTGTTCTCTATTTGGAGACTAGAGTATGTCTGATTCCTATTGAATGCCCTTACAACACCCCATCAAAATTGAATTAGACTTTTTTTTATCAGTCAAAATTGAATTGGACTTCATGGAGCATCTGCCTTAGTCGTGAACAAGACTTCTAGTTTCAGGAGAAAATACTATTATTGCTGAATACCAATGATTGATTTAGAGACAAGAATGAGTCATTCAATAAACATATTGACCCCTTTTTTATTATAAGTAATAACACTTTATTGAAAAAATGAACTATCTCACATACACAAGAGTACACAAAATAGTCCTGGAGTTAAAAATTGATAGTTACAATTTAATGAAAGAGAATCAATGAAATCTAGAATGTAATGTATCTCGCTGTGACCCAAAACACAAGACCATTCAAACAAAGTTGTTGGGAAAGACAAAATATTAACCTATCCATGACAAATATTGCAATAAGTTACTCACCTAAGATATTGCTACTTTAACTTTAAAATATTCTATTATCAAATCAGTCTCACAGATACCTTACATGTCCAAAAATTTCCTAATCTAGCGAACTGATATTTGAAATGCTTAATATTAGGTAAAAGAATTGATAAAGCGTGCAGCTACTAACAAACCTGAACCATTATAGGATTAGGGCCTGATGAGGATATGTACACTGCAGGCCCAGCATTTACAACAGATTCTGCCTGCAAATCAAACCGCCAGAACTTCTTAAATGCTTTTGACACACAAATGAACTAAAGCACAGAAGAGGGATAAGACTTATACAGGAGACTGTCCCATTCGCAGTGTCAAAGCCGTGCGGCCAAGCTCAAGAAGAAGGGCACCTAGATGTTGCATTGAGATTCCCAATTGCATTGATTCTGCCTGTATTTGGCCCCTTATAGTGGGATCAGAAGAAGATCCCTCTTGCTCCAAGCGTCCTGCAATATGCTACAAAGTTGCAGCAAGTTACAAACAACACATAATCAGATAATAAGGCAAAATCCAAGGAATGTAAAATTAGCACATCTTAATGAATATATCAGCTTCATCAAACTCATGTTACAGTAATAAGAATCTTATATGAAAAATAAATAGCTGATACAATACATCAGCTTTGGAAAAGTGTAATTCATCTGTCAAAGTTACGTATTGAAGCACTGCATAAAAACATTGTAATCAAAGAAAGTTCTGTAAGATAAATGTCCCAAGGCATATAATATGATAAAAAAAAATATGACTTACTTTACTCCATACTTTAACTAGGTATCTCCAGGGATCAAAACTTTTCAGTACTAATTAATTTTTTAGATCCTGTGACTGCATCACAATGAAACATGTACAGCACAATACAATGAGATGTTGACAATATGTTTTACACTGAACATTGAAACCATTCAATGCACTGATAAAATTAACTTCAGTGGGTGGATGGCAGATGACCCACAGCCAGAAAGGGACTCTTATGAGTTAAAATGTGCTGCTTAGGGCCTCCTTATGCTTTGTTTCTTATGTTTAAAACTTGAAATGCAATATAATTTCTCCATTCAAAAAATTTAAATGCAATGTGTAACTGTGTTTCTTATGTTTTGGAGACAATTTTTATTTATTAGAATTTGAGTGCAGTGTAGAAGATGCACATATTTCTTCTGTACACTTTAAAACACACACAAATACACACACGCACATATTAACTCTATATTGTTACATACTTTATTATCATTATAAGGATTTACCTTGCATGCTAAAACAAACCGTGTCACTCTTTATCCTGTGTGTTTGGCATCAACTTATTTAGCTTTTTGCTTTTTGCTGAAAGTGTACTAAAGTGTATTTGTACTTTGAAAGAGTGAGATTTTAAAAAGATGCATATCAAGGCTAAAAGCTTAAAGCTAACAAAATAAGCTACAGACAAACGGATACTTAAGAAATCCATTCAGAATTCTTATGATCCATATATATTTCTAAAATAATACCAGCTTCAGTGAAAAAATATTGGAACTAATGAAACTCCTCTCTTTTACTCATCAAGAAATGTTCCAAAAGTTGCTAAATGTCACAACAAACCCAAATGTATTCTTCCACAAAAGACACAAAAATAAAAAATAATGGATATAATCTAACAAAAAGCCAAAAAAGAGGTAGAGAACAGACATACACACAAATATGGTGCAGCAAAAGGAACAAAACAAAGTCACCCCAAAAAACCCAAAATTTAAAGTGTTCTGAATATGGTGATTACAGATAGTGCAGCAACAGCGTGACCACTAAGAAGCCGTTCTGCTTGACGCAGGACAATGCTCAATGCTTCAGGTGAAGGCAACCCCTGTGCGCTGGAAGGTAATTCCACCCTTGGTAGGTCACGGGAGTTGGTCAAAGATGAATTTGGCTGATACCCTACATCATGGAGAACCAGTTAATTTTAAGCAATCATTTGCAACTAAAAGTTATAAAGGTTTTGGAATCACCATTTTGAGACAGTGTCTGCTCCATGCGATTCATAAACTCAGAGAGAGTGTTCAATGAATCAGGGATAGGCTGAAATGAAAGGAAAAAAAAAGAAAAGAAGATATATGAAAGACAGTTTAATGCAAAACACAAGTGAATCATCAATGTAAGAATATATAACTACCATATGAAGGGAAGGAGCAGGTACTGCTGCTGCAGCCAGTGGGATTTGCACAACTTGAGGTAAAGATTGGAATGGCTGACTAGAAAATGCCTGCCCAGACTGTGCTTGATTTCCTGTTTGGGTCTGGCCTCCAACATTACCACGCATCCCTTCTGTTTCATTTCCTTGAGTAGGCTGACCGGGAGCATTTGGCTATGGGAAAAAAATCATCTTAATATGCTTTACATTAAAAAAAAAAAAGTGTCACGTTATCCCTTTGAGGGATCAAATTTTTTATACACACAACAACCACAAGAAAAAGACAATAATAGTCAAAACCACTATACAGTTCCTTCCCATGTGCGTCAGGCATTGATCTTTGATCAGATGTTAGTTGCCATCCAAATCATGTGCACCTAATTATGCTTAATGTATTGCCTTAAGTCATAGTTCAGTGCTAAACTTCAAGTGGTTAAAAACTTATAATTGAAGGAGAGAATATGACCAATAGCATATGTATCCTTTATCCAGGTTAAATCATGAAGCAGAGAGAATTAAAGATCATGCTAGAGCCAACACAAAGACACAGTAAATAAGAAAAAAAAAAAAGTGAACATTGCAAAAATGAATATATATACCAAGCAAATGGAAACGGTGATAAGAAGGCTATAAATTCAGCAAGCCCTTGCGTTGACAAAGTGTTGTGCAGTCAACAAGAGGAGTTTGAGATCTGACGGATGTGTAAGTGAATGATATTTACAGAAACCAGTAAATAGGTTTGACATGGTTCAAACAGGGATTGCAAAGAAGAAAGAAATACCATGAAGGTAGAAAGAAAATTAATAATAATATATGAACCTCCAAAAGTGTCAAATGATTAACTAGATTCATGAAGCCAAACCCATAGATTTTAAATCTAGTTGAGTATATATAGATCATATTGTTAAAAATGCTCTCCTCTTGGATAACTGAGATGCAAGATGCATCCAACATATAAATTTTTTTTATAAGTGCATCCAACATAGAAATTAATATAGATAAGCACCATTGCAAGTTTTGTGCATTACTTACCGTGGTAGACTGCGTGCCAGAATTACCAACAGTTGTAGTCTGGCCACCCAGTCCTATTGAATTCAAAACTGCCCCAATAACCTACAATTCAAACAAAAGACCATAAGGTCCTGTTCCAATAGTAATTGACATAAACCCACCTCACCACAAACCCTAATACTAAGATACAAATTAAAGCAAGACTTTCACCAACTATGAGCAAGAAAACACACCCGGCTAAGGTCAGGAACAACGCCTTCACCTTGCTCCCCAACATTAAAGGTCCCAAGAACTACACTGTGGGAAATTTGCCCAATTCGATTACGAGGGTTGCCAGCACTGGAATCATTTCCTGCCAACTCGCATGAAAAAAAAAAAACACAATTAGTTTTTACAACTGATGGTTTTCATTTTAGAGAACAGGTCCAAACCCGATATAGTGCAGAAGAAACTTTGCCTGAAAACTAACCTCTATTACCATCATTCCCAGTTGTCTCTCCAGTACCTGGACCAGATGAAGGTTGAGACTGTGCTGGCTGCCTTTCCACTAAATGCAATGTGTGTCCATTTTCCACATCTACAACCACTTAAGGAACTACTTTCTGAAAGTAATCAATATAAAGCTGGTAGCACAAATGAACCCATTCTAGGAACTATAAAGACCAGTGACAAACTCACTGACAATCAGATTTATGCAGCCCGATATGCTCAATAATTAAACATTGAAGGATAAACATTATATAATAAACAAAAGTAAATCCAATCCACAGCACGAAATATAAATTCTATAAACAGCATAATACTTCTAGCAAGGATATGCTAAATAGATTAATCCAAACTAAGCACTAATCAATGACCTATGGAGAAGAACAAAAGACCAACTTTTCCTAAGTACATTAAGTTCACTCAACTTGTATTTACAAACACAGAGACTTATCAGCAATCATCCAACCAAGCCCTTTATAAATCATAAAATTAGCAATAGACCAATAAATAACTTTACACTTCTTGAGTTCAACCTAGCCAATGAACTCTGGCCTAAATAACACTTACCCCTCTCATAAGAATTGGTATAGGGTAAGGTCGTAGGTTCAAAACCCATTGGGTAGCCATGAAAGTTAAACAATAAAAAAATTATTCACTTCAACCAATTATTGACTTCTTAATGCAAACATGATTAGTTTTCCATTCGTTGGATACGGTATTCAGAAAGAAGATGATCGTCCTTTAAGACCCTTCCCCTAAAAATCAGCCGTTGCTGACCAACTGGGACAGTAGTTTCATTAGCTATTTTCTCCTTAAACGATGAAACACGCATCTGAAACAAATTGGTAATGAAAAGAATTAAAATTAGAAACTAGGCAGGTTACAAATAAACCTGCTCAAGCAAGGTAACTGTGAATAAGGTCCTGCTCTATTTTTAAGCAAGACAACTGATTGGTGCTCACATTTTTATCCACTTGAAAAGTGTAAATTTGGGAATCAAGAGTCTTGATATTGAGCTCGACAGTCGAATCTGAGCTTTCCCCAGAAACATTTCCAGCACTGGAACCTTCATTAGAGTGCTGATCTGCCATGCTATATCAAAAGCAACAGAGGTATAAAACACAAGAAATGTACTCAATCAATGCAATATACTCTAAAAGAAGCAGCACAAAATACAGAGTGTAGGTGGCTAAAAAATGTTTTACAAAAAAACCAAAATCCAAGTGACCCTAAGCATTAAGGCCCCACAATAAAAGGGAATCGGAATACCATACTGGTCGTTAATTATCAACTAAGGAGACCCGAGACCACCTTAACTTACATATTTAATACACATTATAATCAACCACAAGGGAAAAAAAAGGTTATAGCATCCATATCTCTTTTTCCATTCCATAAAAGAAAGCTGCTAGCCAATGTAGGATATGGGGATAACTGAAATGCAAACCCAAACAGCGACGTTATGCAAAATGTACACTTTCTATTTCTGCTAGTTAGAAGAACGGTTTCTCTCTTGCAAGAGAAAGAAAGACCGAATTTTACTTTGTCTAAAAATAGACACATTGCACCTGAAAATGGATTCCCACTAACACTGTCATTATTATACAAAAACCATGACTTAAAATGGGCATTAACATCATTGCCCTAATTCCCACAATTAGGTTCATGAAATTTCTCATTTCCAATACCACATTTGAGAATCAGGAACTAATGCATATGATAATTCAATTTCCAAACATCATTGTGTTGTGCTTTTTGTTGCATTAAATTTAGAGAGTTTCAAAATGTACGGCACAAAAGACTAAAATGCTAAATTTTGCAAGAACGCAGTAGATATTCTAGACCTAGATTTTGTCAAATCCAGAGTCTAAACAAAATTCGCTGAGCGAGAAAGTAAATTAGCAGAGGTGAAGCTTTGAAAAACGATTTCTCCACTCGGTGCCAAACGCCGATAATCAAAATCGAATTTTCAAAATCCAAAAGGAAAAGAAATTCAGGAAAGAAAATCAAGAAAACGAACCCTGAATAATCTCATGTACAATCGCGATTACAAGGCACAAGAACCGGGCTTAGGGATTTGATGAAAATTGAGAGAGAGAGAGAGAGAGAGAGATATTGTAAGCGAACCTTGGAGATGGAGGGGGCGTGAAAATGAATCGGAGAGTGTGAAGTATTTGGATTTGATCGCCGAAGAAAGTTGACAGGGGTTCACGTTATGACTTGATGCGAAAGCAAATTAGCTTCTCGCAGAGAGAGAGAGAGAGAGACAGAGAGAGCGAGAAATAGCACTCTCTTGGTCTTTGTAGTCCAGGTCTGGCTTTGTTGTTTAAGGATATATATATATATATATATATTTTAAATAATGTAAAGTTGTTTAAGAATTAATATTCCAGAATAATCTAGACGACCAGTCCTTAAAATCATTCCCAAAAAATAAAAATAAAAATAAAAATGATACGTTGTCGTAACAGTGCTGCGTTGGCACTTGCCCAAGAGCGCTTTTTTCTTTTTCTTTTTTTCCTTATCATAATTTTAAGAGAGATGCTACGTCTACAACAATTTTACAACATTTTTACAACAAATCACAGGTGGTTAGTTGTTATTGGTTCAAATTTGAAACTAACACTAAGATTACTTTTTTGCCCCAACAATAACAACCAATAACAACCTGCCACTTAAGAAATGTTGTAGAAATATTGTAGACATAGCATTAAGGACTCGTGAGTCGTGCGTAGACATCGGCCAGCTGCCATTTGGGCTTTTAGGTAAGCCCATGGAATCATCTGCCATTAGGCCCATTACTTACCCCCATTATCACATTTTTGAAGCATGGCCAGTATTCATCAGTCCTCGTTACTCAAACTGGCAATCTCATGGTAATTTTTAGTGTTTTCAATAAAGATATTTAATATTCTTTTTTGAGATAAAATTTCAATGTATTAGTTTTTGGTGTAAGAGAGAACCAAATCCTATATTTCTTATTTGACGATAAGATATTTTATCAGTCGAACTAACTAGAATTCACAGGACATTCAATCTTTAAATCACCTTACTCCCATAGTAATTGTCAAATTATTCAAAAAAAAAAATCTATGGACAGAACAAAATCTCATTAACATTTTCATAACACTCTTGTTTTTAATTGTGATGAGTTTCAGTCTATTATTTTATTTTGATCTATAAGAGATTGATACCTTAATTGTTGTAAAAATATTGTGACAATTTGTTATGTCTCTAGTACAATTAAAAAAAATGCGCTAAATGTTTAGGGTGTGTTTGGTAACTATTTATCCCCCTTATTTTCTGTTTCCAAAAACAATTTTTATTTTTATTTTTGAGACTAAAACACTTGTTTGGCAACCCAAAATGGACAGAAAACAAACAAAACTTAATTTATGAAAGAAATTGAAAACATGCGAAAGACTGTTTTCAATTTATAATTTTCAAAAGTCAATGAAAATACACATTTAATTTGATGAATTTATCTCATTTAATGAGTTAGCATTAGAGTTTAAATCCTAGTAACAACATATTTTAGTATTTTTTTTCTTCAAAAAACTATTTTTTAATTTCAACTAACCAAACATGTTTTTTATTTCAAAAATACAAGAAAATTGTTTTTTATTTATATTCTCAAAAATAAGTTTTTGAAAATAGAAAACAAAAACTGTTACCAAATATAACCTTAATTTTTCTATAAACAAGTTGGTAACCCATACAATGCACCAAAAAGTTTAATGATTTTTTTTATCTTCTTTTATAAATATATATATATATATATATATTAAATTTGATAATTATAATATTTTATTATTTTATTAATGCACATTTATTATTTGTATTTGAATATGAAATTATATATAATAACATTAGCCATTTATAATAATTTATTTATATATGAAATTATATATTCGTCTAGTGAAAAAACTAATATTTTAATAGAAGGTTTAGTTATGGAATTGTGTTTTATTTCAATTAAGGAATATTCGATAATAATAACGTATAAAATTATGAGGACTTAAAAGTTTATATGACACAGTATTATGATGCTAATCAAAATCAAATGTATTTAATTTATATATATTTTGTAGATTATAGAAGGCATCATGGAAGTATATATTTTATATATTTTTTGTATTTTGTAGATTATAGAATATATATATATATATATATATATATGTGGGGTCAAAGAATTTGGCAACCCCGGTTTATGCTAAGCCTAAGGCTCACGTTGAGGAGAAAGAAATGTCCAAGGACGAACGAAGAAAGTCCAAATTGCCAAGAAACATCGCCGATGACAATCCTGTTCTCGGCCAACCAAGATCATAAAAGGAAAGAGCGGCACGCTATCAAAGGCAGCCTCTCAGAGCATCCTAAGAAAAAGGACAAGTACAATAGGTCAGCCATGGGAGCATGGTGGAGGAGCAATTCAAGGAGAAACTATCACCTCCACATTAAATGCCCACAACTAACGTTTTGGCCACATTAATGAGGAAATGACCCTTGAATAGTATTGCCTTGGTTGCTGCAACTCACAAAGGGTTTAAGAAGGCGGCTGATGGGACAAACACTCGAGTAGTGACCTGCATGATCAACAAATGGAGGGACAAGATCAACTGAAAGGGGATATATAATGTAAGAAATCCTCCAAGAAAAGAGGGGGGATTAGAAATTAGAAACAGAGGATACTGTAGCAATTTGTATCATCTTTGAAACCTTTGTAATCAAGCACCGAAGAAATGATAAGAACAACAAGCTCCTCAGATATGAGGGCAGAGGACAGAATTTCATACTCCACGTCCTTGTTATTCAATCCACTCATAACCATGTCTTTTTTTTTTCTTTTTTCTTTTTTTTTGAGAAAAAGGTAAACGTAATTTTATTAAAGAAACAACTACAAAAAAACAACCAAAAAACTTAGGAAATATTCGACTGAAAGACATCAGCTACCTCCTCAGGTAGAGCTTCTACCTAAACCTCAGTATTTGCAGATGAAACTACTCTTTTAGCTAAACTATGAGCTAATATATTCCCTTCCCACCTAACATGCTGAAACCTACAACCTCTTAACATCTGACCCAACCTCTTAGTCTCATCGATGATATGACCGAATAACATTTTACAAGGACTTGTTCGCAGCAAAGCCTGAATAACATGAAGACAATCACCTTCAATAATAATATTAAACAAGCTCAGCTCCTGTGCAAAAATCACTTCCCTTTGAGCTGCCAACGCTTCAGCCATTTCAACCGACTAGACCTGGCCCAAATTCTAACATAAGGCAGCAATGACTTGCCCAGTATGATCTCGATATACAACAATTGTAGCAAACCCCGATTCTTTGGAAAAAGCAGGATCAAAGTTGGCTTTGTAGGAGTCTGCAAGTGGAGGAAACCAACGCACCCTAGGACGAGGAATAGGCACACGATGCTCTTGACAATTCACGTCCCCATACTCTATTACCAACTCCCTTGCTCTAGCACCCAGCTCATGCAACGACCAAACAGGTTGACGCTCCCGCATCCGATTTCGACGTTGCCATAAACACCAAGCCACCGTAGCAAATAAAGCTATCTGGAAACTCGATCCACCACTGAAAAGCTCCTCTAATAGTTCAAAGAAAGCTTGACACTTCTTCTGAACCAAAGAATGGAACTCCGAGATTGACATCCATACAGAGCGAGCTTGATCACAAAGCCATAATCTATGTAAAGTCGTTTCCGTATGGTCACCACAACCATCACACACCTAACTTATTGGAAGGTGCTGAGCCTGTAAGTTCTGTTTTGTTGGTAAAGAGTCCTTTGCAGCACGCCAAATGAAATGCCAGATCTTATTTGGTCTTCGGATCTTCCATATCTTCTTCCAAACTAGACCATTAATGTCTAAAGATGATGAGCTCGGCATAAGAAGCGCTTCAGCAGAAACAAGCATCCGATAAGCACTCTTAACACTATATTCACCATCATTGGTTAGAGGCCAAATCAAAGCATCTTCAACCCCATCCTTGCAAACTTGAATTTTCTGCACCATCTTTGCCTCCCATGGAAGAAAACAACTCGCCAGGTGACTAGGGTTCCAAATTCTTGTGTCAAGGAGGAACAAATCACAGACTCGATGAACTAATGAACTAGATTTGGGAGAGATAATCTTACTGTGGTTCGAATCAGGCAGCCACCTATGTTGCCACATATCAATCAATTGCCCATTGCCCACCCTCCATATTGCCCTTTTCTCAATAACCCTATAAGCTTGTAAAATACTTTGCCAAGCATAAGAACATCTAGGATGAACTGAAGCCTCAAGAATATTACCATCCAGAAAGTATTTAGCACTAAACACTTTAAAAAGAAGGGAGTCTCTATGGTGAATAAAATGCCACACCCGTTTAGCCAACAGCGCGTTATTAAACTTTTGGAAATCCCAAAACCCCATACTTCCAATTGATTTTGAAGAGCATAACAAATTCCATTTAACCCAATGAATTTTCTTCGCATCACCATTGCCCCACCAAAACTTACGAATCATGGTTTCAATATCTTTACAGAGACCCACTGGAAGCTTGAATACACTCATTGAGTAAACTGGAATAGATTGAACTACTGCCTTAATCATAACCTCCCTCCCTGCTTGAGACAACAACTTTTCCTTCCAGCCTTGCATACGACCCCATATCCTTTCTTTGATTTGAGTAAAACATGTCGTTCTATTCCTTCCAACAAAAGAAGGTAAGCCCAAATATTTCTCATAATGTCTAATAGCGGGAACATTGAGGGCCACTTTTAGAGCTTCCTGAGTTGCCTCGTCTGTGTTTCTACTAAAGCAAAGAGTGGTTTTCTCCTTATTAATCACTTGCCCCGAAGCTACCTCATAGTATGCCAGTAGCTCTTGAACTTTATTGAACTCTTCTAAAGTAGACTTGTAAAAGATTAAGCAATCATCTGCAAAGAATAGATGAGTTACTTTAGGCCCATTTCTACAAAGTGAGAAACCTTGTATGTCTCCTCTTGTTGCAGCATTTCTCAAAAGTGCATTCAACCCCTCAGCACAAAAGAGAAACAAATAAGGGAAAAGAGGATCTCCCTGTCTTAGACCTCTAAAACGGAGTATCAAACCCTTTGGCTCACCATTCACAAGAATAGAGTATGATACAGTTGTAATGCACTTTATAATCAAAGCCACCCAAGTAGATGGAAATCCCATCTTGAAGAGTATTTTTTCAAGAAACACCCATTCCACCTGATCATAAGCCTTGCTCATATCTAACTTCATAGCCATAAAGTCTTTCTTCCCTATACAGCTATTCTTCATATGATGCAAAGATTCAAATGCAATTAAAATATTATTAGTAATCAATCTATCAGCAATGAAAGCACTTTGGGTCTCAGAAATAATGGAATTAAGCATAGGCTTGAGGCGATTGGCAATCACCTTACTAATGATCTTATAAATCACATTGCACAAACTTATGGGTCTAAAATCTAAGACTCTTTCAGGATTGTGAACTTTAGGAATCAGAGTAATAAAGATATGGTTTATAGACCTAAGGATAGACCTTGAATTTAGACAAGATAGAATAGCCTGAGCAACATCCATACCTATATCAGTCCAATAAGTTTGATAAAATAAGGGCGGCATACCATCCAAGCTAGGGGTTTTAAGTGGAGCCATTTCCTTGATTGCCACTCCCACCTCCTCACTAGTGAAAGGTCTCATAAGATTTGCATTCATAGTCTCAGTTACCACAGCTTCAACCCCCTCCAAAACCCTGTCAAAATCATGTGGATTCAAAGAAGTGAAGAGATGAGTATAAAAATCAGTAAGGAGATCCGAAAAAACTTCCTCATCCTCCTGCCAATCTCCATTCCCATCACGCAAACCCTTAATAAAATTCTTCCTCTTCCTTTGGGTAGCAGTCCCATGAAAGAACTTTGTATTTTGATCACCATGTTGCAACCACTGAACCCTGGACCATTGTTGCCACATCTTCTCCTCTTTATCATATAAAGTATTCAATTCCTTCTTTATCCACACAACATCCTCATGCTCCCCAGTTCTGACCGAAACTTCTTCAGCATGCCATAGTTGGTCCTTTGCATGTTTTATCTGTTGTTTGACATTGCCAAAATGAACCTTACTCTAGGACTTTAAATGTTTCTTACATCTCTTAAGTTTTGTGGCAGCAGCGAACATGGGAGTACCATTAGGAGCACAATCCCAGGCCCTTTTTACTACTTCTTTACACTCAGGATCTAAAATCCACATTGCTACAAATCGGAAGGGCTTCTTGCGCCACTTTTGGAGCTCACTATCAGCAGCCAAGGACAGAATAATTGGCCTATGATCTAATGTAAAACAATTTAGATGCTTTACCCTACCTGTAGGAAACCTAGTCAACCACTCATAATTTGCAACTCCCCTATCCAATCTCTCCTATATCCATTCTCCCCTTCGCTTGCCATGCCAAGTGAAATCCGGTCCAGAAAACTCCAAATCAGTAAACCCATAATGGTCCAAAGCATCACAAAAATTTTGCATCAAATAGTGAGACCAAGGTACCCCACCTTTCTTCTCTTGTACTTCAAGCAACTCATTAAAATCTTCCAAACAACACCATGGAAGCTTCAGTTTAGAGCTAAGCATGCATAACATATTCCAACCCTCCATCCTACGACCTGTCTCAGGCTCTCCATAGAACCCAGTCAATCTCCATGCATTCTCCGAACCACCATGCACAATAGAATCTATGTGGTAATTCGAAAAACTATCCACCCAGACATCAATCCCTGCTTTCCACAAAAAAGCTAAACCACCACCCCTATCATCTGTAGGTACCGTAAAACAACCATCAAAGAAAATCCGATCTCTTACCCATTTCATATGCTCCTTAGATGACCATGTTTCTGATAAAAACACAACCATGGGATCTTGTGCTTGCACAATATTGACAAGCTCTTGAACTACATGCCGGTTCCCAAGCCCTCTACAGTTCCAAGCTAAAATTTTCATGGCTGTCGGCGGGGCTGAACATCAGCTTCCACTGTTTGATTTTTGAAACCAATTGCATGTTACTTTCTACTAACTTTCACAAGTTCCCGTTCCTCACTCAAATCCTCCCTTGTACGCTTCAAAGAACATAACTCCAATATTTGTGTAGAAGAGACACTTCTCGGTACGGGTTAAATAGGCAAATCCTTCACCAACCTTGTTGACTCACCCATCTGGGCTCCCACACCGCTGACCATACTATCCCGAGCACCCTCCCCATTGTCCTTCCCACCATTAAAACGTCCTCTTTACATCTATATCATCCAACTGAGCTTGGAAATCCTGACTAATGGACCCTCTTCACTGTCCTAGGTCCACACTTATATTTGAACTGCTCATCTCAGTAATTCCATTAGCTTCTACAGCCACTGGTGTGCAATCTGAGCATGTAAACCGTCAAAATCATCTACCCTACCTACATCTTCATTACTTTGGTGGTCACTACCACCATTGTTTTGTATATTATTCAACTCATCCATATCTCCACCATTACCCCATTCTGGACTTGGAGCAGCCCCATTATCCGCATTCACCTCCTCCTCATACCCTGCAACACGAACCACTGTTTTCTTGGCCAAGTTTGAGGTATTCGCTCGTAGCCATGGACCAAATTGTTTGTTAGTCTCCCTTAATGAACCCTTCCATTTCAACCACACCAAGCAGTCCTTATCATGGTGGGTGAGACAGCCGCACCAATAATATAGGTTAGGCAAGTGCTCATATTTAAAGCTTACCCAGCTTTCCTCACCAGTACTTAAACCTATCTTTCTACCTCTGCATAGTGGCTTTGTAATATCAATCTTCACCCTCACTCGCAAAAAGTGGCTACCCTCATAATCCTCATCCGTCGCCCCTGTGTTTATGACTTCCCCTGCAACTGACGCTATGTCCTGTGCCACCCTCAACTTCAGACTAATGATAGGAAGGTTATGGACCTGTAACAAGAAGTGTGCACTATCAAAAACCAAACCTTTCATCTCTATTTGTCTTCCTATCCTCTTCAGAGCGACCAAATACCTATCAAATGACCACGGTTCACCGGCTAGAACTCTGTCAACATCAGACTTCTCATGGAAAATAAACAACACTCGGTTGTCACCCATATCATGTGCTTCAAATCCCCTCTTAGTATGCCACAAAAGTTTGAAAGTTCTTGCGATTGCCTCTATATTTAGCATCCTAACCGTAAAAAATCACGCTGCCAGAAGGAAACTCCCATCAAAACCACCATCGTCAATGTTATACTTGCTTCCTTCAGACTTCGTCAATGAGAAAGTCTCCCACAAAGCAGATAGATTGTCCATACCTGACTTACCAGAAAAAATCCTTACGCCGTGATAGTCACAAAACCAGAGAAAAAACCACAACCTCCCTCAGGGAGTAGGCATGTATTCTACTAACCTAGGGTTTAAGTGCCGCCTAGTTCTTAAACCCATTCTCTATAAATTTATTGTATTGGGCTAGTTGGACCTGAGTTTACTCATCCAATAGAAAAAGAGCTCAAACCCAGTCCCTAGAATATATATATTGTATATTATATATATATATATATATATATATAGTTTATATTATCATGTAAGTGTAAATTTCATAACAATATAAATTGCACCTATAAAATTCCTAAATCTTTTATCTTAATTCATTTGCATAATTGTTTTCATATATTTGGGCATTTTAGCATTTTGGGAGCAAAAAAAAAAAAAAAAAAATTCGTGTACCAAATTGGCAAATTGACCACCATTGAGATATTTTATGAACATTAAATTAAAAAACAATTCTCACAAAATCTTATGGGAATCTTTTATATATATGGATTATAATGTGCTTTTAGATTTTTTTTTTTTTTTAATTCCAAACAAAACTTTTAAAAACTATTTCAATTTTTTTTTTTATCCCTTCAAAATAAAAAAACCCACCAAATTAACAACGTCAAGGAAGAAAACACAATCATCAAGGTTGACCCCAAGTCAAAAAAGTCAGTCCTTAAAAAACCACTTTAGTGAAATCTGATTTTAGAGCTTCAAACCTTAACAGATTCATCTATAATCAGGCTTAGAGATTATTATTACTTTGAAAAAAAAAAAAAAAAGAATTGAGTTTTTGATCTAATATATTCATTTTTCACCTTGAATTGGTCAAAATATACTGACCTTCTTACTTGTTATTGAAGACTCAAATTAATGTGTAAAAACATGAAATTTGGATTGTTAGAAAGAAACGAAATTTGAATTTGAATTTTATATTTTCGATTGATTTTGGCTTTTCACGAATAGTAGAGTTTCAATTAAAGAAATTTTGGTAGTTCCATGCACATATTTGGTTGAAGTAGACGTTTCACGGTGATAACTAAATGCTTCATCCGGTTGCTTGTTTCCTTCCACTAGGTTTTATGCTCAATTGGTTTCTTTTCAAGATTGGAATTTCCAATATAAAAAAATGAATCGCTGCAGGCACTTCTTCCATATTAGATCTCAACAGTTGAGGTATCTAAGAATTGAAACATTAACGTATTAGAACATTAGCAATGAGATGTCTAAAAAAAAAATTACCACTCATAAATTTATTTTATCTATTTTACAACTTCATTTTACAATTCACCCAACATTCTATTTTTTATTTTTCTCATCATACCCTATATTCTCTCTCTTTTTAACTCTCTCTTACTCATTGTCTCCCTCTTCACCATAGGAATGGGTCTCTCTCTTCACCACAACACATCCCATAACAGCCACAACCCACCACAGCACCACCACGAACAATCCACTACCACTACCACACCAACCAGCCCACCATTGCATGACCCACCCAAACCCACACCACGATCCATGCCTACAACCCATGCCACCACTGTATAACCCACATCACCACCACTGCACCACCCTATAACCCACAATCCATGTGATTGAAACCCACAACCCACTATGCCCCCACTACTGCACCACCTAAGAGAGAGAGAGAGAGAGAGAGTATATGAATTTAAAAAAGAAAAAGAAAGAAGAAGACAAAAGTAGGTTTCCAACTTGCTACAGTAAATTCTATAAATAAGAGTTTATGTGGCGGGTTGTAAACAAAATTTAAGTACCAATGTACCCATACCCCGATGTTGTAAGTTTTTATTTTTTATTTTTTGGTATTTGGTGTTTAAGAATAGCAATTTGGGTGATTTAAGACACCCAATGCTAGCACTCTTACCATATTAGAGAATGTTATTATCATGTGTAGTAAGTGTAGTTTTGATACTGTGCCTATATATTTGCTGTCAAATGACTCAAATCAGATGCATTCTTGGACCAACTGTTAAGTTTATTGACCACTGCCAAAATTCAGCCAAAAAAAGAAAAGAAAAACAGAAATTGACCACTGCCAAAGACCTTGATGGTCTAATGACACCTCCCTGGGAGAGAAGGGGGTCTCAGGATCATGACCCCGTCAGGTGGGGTGGGTAGATTTAGGATATTTTTAACCAACTTTAAAAAAAAAATAACTGTATTAATTAAGCACGGATTCGTTCAACCAAAAAACAAAAAATCACTAACTTATTTTGTATGTAAGAACTTTCTAGATTGAGATTTCGATTCGTGTTGAACTTGATGTTGAGCTCCATGTGTATGCTATTTCTAACCCATCTATTAACAACATAGTGATGGAACCCCTTTTAATTGATTATGGGACCTTGACGAGAAATTTCAACAACTCAACAATTCAGCCTATTTTTAGAGAAGTCAACTAGTGTGTTGATGCATTGGTTAAATTTGGTGTCTCTCAATATATCGATTATGTTGCTTTTATTAACCCACTGTATGTAGTAGAGAACTTGCTAGCCTTTGTCCTTTGATAAGGCCGGCATTTTTTGTAACCGAATGATTAGTACCTACTACATCATTATAGTGTCATGTACTAACCAACTCAAATATCCTTAGTCTTTTTTCCAACGATAATATATATATATATATATATATAGAGAGAGAGAGAGAGAGAGAGAGATGATTTGATATCTTGAATATATCCTTACTCTTTTTTCCTGTGATATATATGTGTGTGTAAGGACACGATTTGGGTCCTTAACCCAAGGGATGGAGGGGTTTAGGCCTAAAAAGTTCAATACAATAAATTTGTAGAGAGTGAATTGGAAAACTGGGTTCTAACGAGTTAAACAACAAGTATAATGGATTTAGATGACCAAAAAATAAAGATAGACTGGTTTAATCCAAGGATGTCAATTCTTATAAATATTTCACTTGAATCTGATTACAAGTACAATTCTTATTACTACAATGTTTTCCTCTTCTTTCTCGATCCTCCTCCATTTGGGTCTTCCCTCTATCTTATATTATCTCTTCCCCTTTATCTCCACCCTCCACGTGTATATCAGATTGCTAGTGTTGATTCTTGTCTCATTAGCATTTTCCTAAAGTCTTTAGGATTAGTTGTTAGGCTGAAAAGTATTGTTCAAATATCACTTCCTCATTATGCAGCTAGAGAGTTAGCTACAGAGTATTCAATGCGGTAGTAGCAGTTTTCTCTCAGATATTTCACATCTCCCACTTGTCTTGTACGTTCATGACGCATATCTTTATCAATAGAACTTCCTAGAATGTTGCTCTGGATGGCAGAATACATCTTCTGACCTTTGTTTTGCTTAACCGAGGAGATAATCCTCCTCAGCATATCTTTCCCAGCCTTCTCAGTCATAGCTTGCTCGTGGAGCTTTAAGTCTTACATCTTCATTACTGTTTATCTATCCTCGGACCATTAAGCGTCCTCAAACAAGGCCCACGGCCTAATGTATTCTTAGGCCCCTTATCCCTATAATATATATATATATATATATATATATATTACGAAAGCGTAGTATATATTTTTATTAATTAGCTTGTAACTCTATGCATATGCATGGAAACACTTAAAAGATATACAATAATATGCATACTGTAATTCATATATATATATATATATATATATATATATATATTTTTTTTTTTAAATACTATTGATAATCATTCTTATATTTTGTTAACTCTTTAAAAAGTCTTGTAAGAATATTATTAGGTATAAAATATAAATTGTCCATGTTTGTTTTTGTTTTTGTTTTTGTTTTTTTTTTGTTTTTGTTTTTTATTACTTCTTAATTTTTGTTATTATGAAGCATTTTTTTTAATGATTTTTTTATTCAAGACTCTTTAGTTTTTATGTGCAACTAGTCGCTAACCCGTGCTATGTATGAGAGCTTACTTATTTGTGAGATAAACTAAAATAATTTTATAAAATTTTAAATTGATTAAAAAACTACACCATTGCATGATTTGCTCTTGTATAATTTCAATTTGTGTTACAAATTGATGAAAAAGCCATTGCTTGAACGTGCAATGGCTTTCAAAAAATTTATCAGACAATTTCAAATACTATAAAAAAATAACTCAAGAATTCAAATATTAAAACTTTTGAAAAGCCAAAAAATATTAAACAAAAATTATCAACGTTTGAGTTTAAGTTTAAGTTGGACTTATTAGAGAGATAGAGTTTCATTCCTTATTTAGTTTGGATTAAAAAAAAATAATAATTTTGTTTTAAAAAAAAATGATGAGTTTGAGTTTAAATTGGACTTGTCAAAGAGATAAAGTTTCATTCATTGTTTAGTTTAGATTAAACAAAAATAATTTTGTTTTAAAAAAAATTATGAGTTTAAGTTTAAGTTGAACTTGTCAAAAAGATAGAGTTTCACTCCTTGTTAAGTTTGGATTAAACAAAAATAATTTTGTTTTAAAAAAAAATAATGAGTTTGAGTTTAATTTGGAAACTTGTCAGAGAGTTTCACTCCTTGTTAAGTTTGGACTAAAAAAAAATAATTTTGTTTTAAAAAAAAATGATGAATTTGAGTTTAAGTTGGACTTGTTAGAGAAATAGAGTTTCACTCATTGTTAAGTTTGGACTAAATAAAAATAATTTTATTTAAATAAAATGACAATTTTATTTAAATATTGTGCTGACGTAGAAAATTGTAGGAGCTTTAAAAACTTCGGTTATATATATATATATATATATATGTAGGGACTCAGTTTAGTAAGGTTCCCCAACAATACATTTGTAGAGAGTGGGTCGAAGGTTTAGGCACTCACAGGCTAACAACGGAGTACAAACCACTTTTCTTTTATTGAAGGATAACAAGCCCAATTTACAACTGAGGGTAGCTCCCCGGCCCTCGTCCGAGGAGTTTCTCCCTCCTCAAACTAACATTGCTTAGGAGCCACCCCCCCACCCAAAACTCTTGGCTCGCCTTTCTTATATAGTTCTCTTCCTCCTATTCCCTTCTTCCTTCTATTGATCATCTATTGGCCTTTCCTCTAACCGTCCATCCCATCAGAGGTCTTATCCATACTCAAGTGGCTTACCATGATCGATGTTGCTCTGTCAAGGGGTTACATCCCCATTAATGCGGCCAGGGGGGTTAGCTGAACGCATTCAATGCAAAGGTGACAGCTCGCCTAAGGCTTGCCCCTTCGCCGTGCTCCTGTCGCCGACGCATGGCACTGGGCCCTCTCCTCCTCGGATATTCAAGGAGTCCCCCTCGGAGGGGAGGTACTCGTGTTCTTCTGAGGTCTCGGACGCCCGAGGGTGGGCCCCCCTCGGATATGTTCCTCGGGGGTCGGTCCCCGTGATTTCATCCTCGAACCCCTCATGTATCCTCGGCGTGGGCCTTTGGGCCTGGCTTGGAGTGGGCCAAGGCTACCTGATTTTCTGGCCCCACAATAGCCCCTCAAAATCTTGCTGCACGCATCCTCGGGCGGGGAGGAGGATTTTGACATCCTCGGGCCTGCTCCGTATCCAGTTGAGCCTTACGCCCCTTGTCAGCATTGGGGTCTTTTCATTTGCCCAAGGCGCATTGCTGACGTTTCGGAGTGCACAACGTGCCCATCATTAAATTCGGGTGGCTCTGTGCTCCCCACGTCTAACGAGGCATTACCAATCCAATGGTGGAGATTTGTTTCGCATTTATGGGCGGGAAAACCCGCACGGCTCTTCGATTTGGGGTATAAATACCCATACGAACCGCTTCTTCTTGTTCCTTATTTGCAATCAAGAATTCTCGCGTGTCCTTCCTAAGTTCAGACACACTCTCACTTACATCTCCAGCACAAAAAAGCTTGTCCGAAGAGCTCCTCCTCTTCCCAGTAAGTCGCTCTACCCCTCTCTGAGCTTTCTTCCCTTTTACTCCTTCTCCTTCACTTGTTTTTTCTTAGTTCATTTAAGCGTTAACTGGGATGGGTAGGTTTAAGAAATATGTCCACACTGAGGAGGCGATGGAGAAATTCATCGCTAACTACAGAATTCCCGGCAATGTAGGTCTGAGATATTATGAGGACGGGGATTGGCGCTTACACAGATAGGAGGGCGAAGTGGTAATTCCCATTGTCGCCTTTCTCGAAGGGGGGATGACGATCCCCATGGGGCCGGTGATTAGGGACTACCTCACGCATTTCCGGTTAGCCCCTACCTCGTGTGGGATAAACGTCTTTAGGATTTTGGGTTGTGTGGATGCCCTGAACGAGAAGATGGGGCTAAGGTTGATCCACCACGACGTGAACTGGTGCTACAACCTTCAGCTTCTTCAGGGCAAGTCTTATTACCTGAAGACGAGGGATGACAGGGTGCGGCTCATCCAGTGCCTTCCTGAGTCCAGCAAGGGGCTGAACGAGGATTTCCTCATCATGTCAGGGGAGTGGCACGATGGCCTTCACTGCCCAACAACGGAAGGGATACCAGGTGGGGCAGTAGGAGTAGGAGGGGTTTTAAGTTCTTTCACACTTTTTTCTTCCCTTTTTTCCTTTTACTAACATGGTGGTGTTTTCCTCTTGTAGACCTGCACGCCTTTGAGCACCACTTCCATTTGGTCAACCGGGAAGATTTGCAGAAGGTGTTGAGGAAGTCGGTTTATATAAACGAGGACGACAATCAAGTTAGGGCCGTCCACATAATCTTGGGGTATAAACCTGTCCAGAAATCATTCCTGGTCCCAAAGCACGTCATCCGAGCCAAAGATCCTCGGCTTCAGAGGATTACTGTGACCGAGGACAGATTTCAGCTCCTCGAGGGACCCTCCGAACCAGAAGTTGTTACCCTAGCCGTCCCCTTTTCTTCCCAAGTATTCGCCGAGGCTGCCGAGGAGGATCCAGAGAGGGAAGGGGACGCGTTTGACGCTTTTGGTCAGCTTGATCAGTCCGAGGACCCTCCCGGGGACTTAGGTGATCCTCGTTTGACCGAAGCAGACCTCCTCGTTTTAGAAGCCCCTCCCCCGCCAACAATGGGTTACAAGAGAAAGCCTACCACCAACTTGTTGGACCTGATTGAGGGCTAGTCGGGGAAGCCCCAACAAAAGCTTCCCCCTCCTCCTCCAAAGACTAGGTCGACTTCTGCTCAGCAGAAGCTTCCTCTTCCTTCCCCTTCCCAGACGAGCCTGCCCCCTGGGTCCGTGCCTGCCGACCACAAGAAGAAGAAGGATAAGGGCAAAAGGCTTATGGAGGATAAGATGGTGTCCTCGCAGGAGGAGGACAATACTCTGCAGCTGTCCAAACAACTTAAGATAGGCGATAAGAGCCAAGACAGACAGGTCGTCGATACCACGTCCGAGGCTCAGGCCTGGCTCCCAGCCCCGATGCTCCATAGGGAGCCCTTGAGGGATAACGCCTCCCTCAGAGACTTCAACGAGGGCGAAGGTGCGCACGTGGCCGATGCGCTGGAGAGGTGCCTGCTGCTCCCGACGAACATGGCCGAGCTGAACTCCTTGAAGAGCAAGCAGGTCTTCCTCAGCCTTAAGCGATATATGGGGATGGTAAGGGCTATAATTTCGACTCCCCTCCCTTTCTTTTCCTTTTCCCCCTTTTTCTTTTGTTTGGCTTATACGGCATCGGTTATTCTGGCAGGCTGTCCAGGCCATCTATAGGTTGGAAGGGGTGGCGAACGACCAGGGGAAGGCCCTCGACCAGGAGTGCGATTGGCGCTTTCAGGCTACCCGGGCTCTGAAGAACTCCGAGGCTGACCTTGCTAAGGCCTGAGAGGACTTGAAGGCGATGATCAGGGCTCGAGACAGACAGTGCGGAGTCTGGTCTTGAGGGTGCCCAGAACTAGGCCAAGAAGCAGACAAAGCACCTGGGCGAGGCGGAGGAGCAGCTGCAGATCGCGAGGGATCTGATCGCAAATCTGCAGGCTAAGGTGACAGCGGCCGAGGGGGCCTAGAGGAAGGCAGAATGGGCTAGAGACCAGGCTCGGTGGGCTAAGGACGAGGCGGATTTCGGCAAGGAGATGGACCTTACTGCCAAGGAGGAGGCTGAGACTGCAGCCTACGCTGATGGGGTGGCTGCGATAGAGGCCCTTTATAAAGCTCAAGTTCCGAGGGTATGTAGGCGATACTATTCCAGGTCTGGGTTGAGGCCCTCAAACAAGCTGGGGTGAAGGCCACGTCCGACCTGTGGAAGGCGGAGAGCATGTACTACCCCCCTGCTATCCGCGAGGCCACCCCTGATGGCGCTAAGGCTGAGGAGATTGTTGAGGAGGTAGGGGCCGTCAAACAAAGGGAAAATCCGAGTGAAGAGGTGCCCCAAGAGGTAGCGGAGGTCCAATTCGATGCTCAGATCCCCACCACCGAGGAAGCAGCCCTTCTCGCCGTACCCCTACAGGCCGTCCCCTCAGGCCAGGGCTTGGAGGAGTCAGAGGTTGCCCCTATCCAGCCTGAGCAAAAGGAGTAGATTCCCTGGCATCTCGATTCATCCTGCTTTCGTGTCATTTTATTTTATTTTGTTGTGCTTCTCTTATATAATGTGGCTTTTGCCACGCAACATCTATGGACTCATTATTGTAATGGCAGTTTAATTTCCCTTCTTGTCTATTTTGGGTTGTTTGTTTGTTTGAATGCTATCTGCTTGCTTTCTTTTCTTTTCATTTGCATGAATTGTATCTCGGCCAGTTATGCCAGTAACCATGATGATGGGGAAAGAATGTATGCGTGGGCAGTCCCCTTATGTCCCAAGGGTCAGGTAGGATTTTGGTCCTTTCCTAACTTAGGGTATTTTAAAGTAGTTAGTTTCCCCATAGGATTGAGTTCGAGGACCATACAATGCCTTGGTTCTGTCTAACACTTAGGATATTTTGAACTGGTTAGTTTCCCCATAGGCTCAAGTCCAAGGACCATGCAATGTCTTGGTTCTGTCTAACACTTCCGTTCTTCTGTAAGTATCTAGTTTCCCCATGGGTTTGAGTCCGAGGACCATGCAATACCCTGGTTCTGTCTAGTACCCAAGTATAATCAAGTGGTTAGTTTCCCCATAGGCTTGAGTCTGAGGACCATGCAATGCCTTGGTTCTGTCTAACACTTCCATTTTTCTGTAAGTATCTAGTTTCCCCATGGGTTTGAGTCCGAGGACCATGCAATACCCTGGTTCTGTCTAGTACCCAGGTATAGTCGAGTGGTTAGTTTCCCCATAGGCTTGAGTCCAAGGACCATGCAATGCCTTGGTTCTGTCTAACACTTCCATTTTTCTGTAAGTATCTAGTTTCCCCATAGGTTTGAGTCCGAGGACCATGCAATACCCTGGTTCTGTCTAGTACCCAGGTATAGTCGAGTGGTTAGTTTCCCCATAGGCTTGAGTCCGAGGACCAAGCAAAGCCTTGGTTTTGTCTAACACTTCCATATTTCTGTAAGTATCTAGTTTCCCCATAGGTTTGAGTCCGAGGACCATGCAATACCTTGGTTCTGTCTAGTACCCAGGTATAGTCGAGTGGTTAGTTTCCCTATAGGCTTGAGTCCGAGGACCATGCAATGCCTTGGGTCTGTTTAACACTTCCATTTTTCTGTAAGTATCTAGTTTCCCCATAGGTTTGAGTCCGAGGACCATGCAATACCTTGGTTCTGTCTAGTACCCAGGTATAGTTGAGTGGTTAGTTTCCCCATAGGCTTGAGTCCGAGGACCATGCAATGCCTTGGTTCTGTCTAACACTTCCATATTTCTGTAAGTATCTAGTTTCCCCATAGGTTTGAGTCCAAGGACCATGCAATACCTTGGTTCTGTCTAGTACCCAGGTACAGTCGAGTGGTTAGTTTCCTCATAGGCTTGAGTCTGAGAACCATGCAATGCCTTGATTCTATCTAACACTTCCATTTTTTTGTAAGAAGGGGTTTGTCCTTGGACCGCTACACTGGAGACGGTTCCTCCTCGGGTCGGATGGTTAGCCCTGCGGTGCTTTGAGGCAGGGATTGTTCGGATTTTGATCTTACATGTAGCATTGATCTCGCCTTCAACTCCAGTTCCTGCCTTCCTCATTTATGAAGCGCCCCCTGGCCGTTCGTGGTCTGCGCTTGACGCTTCGATGCGCGAGACGCGCCTTCATTAATATCCTCGTGAATTGATATAAATCTAGCGATTTATGGTCTCCTTGGGATTTGGCATCCTCGTGATTTGTACCACTGATAATTCTCTTTTTGAACTTAGTATGGATTAACTCCCACCAGTCTTCATCCTCTATATAAGGCTTTCTGGGGGAAGTGTTTCTCCCCATTCCATGACTTTCCCACCACGACTAGAAACACGTCCCTTCAGCTCCCCGAGCCCCTTCAATAACCCTGCCAGGATTGTGACTAGAGTTGGAAGATATGGGGTGGTCCTAGGCGGGTGTGAGGGCATACGGGCCTAGGGCCCTACCGCCCCGGCCAAGATCCGTTGTGACAATAGCCCCCACTGGGCTTCCGGCACAGCAGAATCTAGGTGTAACCCTGGTTGTGCCCTACGTGGTGGCTAGGAGGGATATCCTTGAAGTACCTAACGTTCCTCCCCGGGGCGCGCCTCTGCCAGAGGAGACGCGTAAGATCATGTCATGGCTGGTGCCCGAGTACCGCCGTCTCCACCGGCCAACGCACGTGAGGGTTGGGGAGAATCAAGGGAACATCATGAGGGAGGGCGTCCCGATGCCCATGCGTCGACTCCTCTCTTTGTTCCAGCTCCGCCGCACCGGACAAGGAGTTGTTGGTGGCCTTGGAGCATACTAGCCTCAGCCCCGTTCCCTCTAGCTAGTTTTAGAACAGGTCCGCCTGGACCTCTGTTTGTAGAATTAGCTTGTAAAATTAGTTGTAAAACACGTCTGCCTGAGTCTCTATTTGTATCCTGTACTTTTCTGTTTTATAAAATAATACGAAGTTCCTTTTCTTTTCTGCTGAATCTTCTATTTCGGACTTTTTACTTTTCTGCAATGTTTGTTTTTCCTCTTTTTTTTTTTTTTTTTTTTTGATGCGCCGCTACCAACCTTCCGTAAAATGACTACTTAGGAACGATCGTCCGTTGCGCCCGCCAGTGCATTAATCATTCCCACAGACGTCGCCAATTGTAGGGACTCAGTTTAGTAAGGTTCCTAAACAATACATTTGTAGAGAGTGGGTTGAAAGTTTAGGCACTCACAGGCTAACAACGGAGCACAAACCACTTTTCTTTTATTGAAGGATAACAAGCCCAATTTACAACTGAGGGTAGCTCCCCAGCCCTCGTCCGAGGAGTTTCTCCCTCCTCAAACTAACATTGCCTAGGAGCCATCCCCCCCAAAACTCTTAGCTCACCTTTCTTATATAGTTCTCTTCCTCCTATCCCCTTCTTCCTTCTGTTGATCATCTATTAGCCTTTCCTCTGACCGTCCGTCCCATCAGAGGTCTTATTTGTGCTCAAGTGGCTCACCATGATCGATGTTGCTCTGTCAAGGGGTTACATCCCCATTAATGCGGCCAGGGGGGTTAGGTGAGCGCATTCAATGCAGAGGTGACAGCTTGCCTAAGGCTTGCCCTTTCGCCGTGCTCCTGTCGCCGACGCGTGGCACTGGGCCCTCTCCTCCTTGGATATTCAAGGAGTCCCCCTCGGAGGGGAGGTACTCGTGTTCTTCCGAGGTCTCGAACGCCCGAGGGTGGGCCCCCCTCGGATATGTTCCTTAGGGGTCGGTCCCCGCGATTTCATCCTCGGACCCCTCATGTATCCTCGGCGTGGGCCCTTGGGCCTGGCTTGGAGTGGGCCGAGGCTACCTGATTTTCTGGCCCCACAATATATATATACAAATGACGTGAAAAATTGTGGGAGTTTCAAAAGTTTCGGTTATATATATATAGTTTGGATTAAACAAAAATAATTTTGTTTTAAAAAAAATGATGAGTTTGAGTTTAAGTTGGACTTGTCAGAGAGATAACGTTTTACTCATTGTTAAGTTTGAACTAAAAAAAATAATTTTATTTTAAAAAAATAATGAGTTTGAGTTTAAGTTGGACTTGTCAGAAAGATAGAGTTTCACTCATTGTTAAATTTAGACTAAACAAAAATAATTTTGTTAAAAAAAAATGTTGCGTTTGAGTTTAAGTTGGACTTGTTCGAGAAATGGAGTTTCACTTCTTGTTAAGTTTGGACTAAATAAAAATAATTTTATTTAAATAAAATGACAATTTTATTTAAATATTGTGCTGATGTGGAAAATTGTGAAAGTTTCAGAGGATTCGTTTATATATATATATATATATCTCACTTGGATGAATATTTATGATGCGATCTCACGTTTTATTCTAAAATTAAAAAAATAAAACTCTCTCTAAAAATAAATAATTTATAACACATGACGTAAAATTGGACTCTAATTTAAAATTTTAATTGAACTTTATATATATTCCACTTCAAACCTCGTTAGAGCATTTACATTAAACCTTTCAAATGCTAATGTTAGGACATATATGTTTTAACTTGTTTAAGAACATATGTCACTTAATTATGTAAATTGGCTTATCCTTTGACAAAACGCACTTTGCTTGTAATTGGGTAGATCTAGGTGTTTTTAATACTTCAAGAAATCATGTTTCAAGGTCAAGTGTTGAAGTCATTAAGTCTGTCCAAGAAAAAGCAAGTTGAAGTGCAGAATTTTTAAATCTCGACACCTCTCGACACCTACCTCGACACCTGCTATCTGTCGAGAATTAAAAATTCAGAATTTCAATCTGATTTTCTTGGGATCCGTGAATGTGTTTTTGGGGCTTCTTTTCTTCTAACCCTAAACATATAAAATGATTATTTTAAGAGCCGTTTTTAGGGACATATGTTGCATTATCATTGAGCAATCTCTGTTTATGCAAATTGTGCTCAATAGACGAAGTTCTTGACCTAGTTCATCCTTCATCAAGAAGTTGCTGTGTCTTTGCACCATAGGGTTTTGTAACCAAGCATCTTCCTGCTATTCATCATGTGGATGAACTGAAGAACTTTGCAGCCAACCATTCTTCCTCCAGTTGGTGTTCTGAAGTCGCGTATTGGGATTCGCGCATTGGTTAGTCACGTACTTGGGAGCCGTGCAACAAAGGTGGAAATTGTCACTACAGATCAAGTCCAATTGGGTATTAGGGTAACGGTTCAACTGTAGGTTGGTAAGGTACTGAGATTCCTTTCTTGTAACCGCTTGATTTGATAATAGTGGAGTTTCGGGAGTGGTGACCTGAAAATCACCCGGTGGAGTTTTTGCCGTTAGGGTTTTCCCTATTCGTAAACAAATCACCGTGTTATTTATTTTCCGCTGCATATTTAGTATTTGGTGATTTGTTTGTGCTTCCACGCAATTACATGCTTAATTGATTAATTAACAACTTGGCTAATTAATTAATTAATTAGGGTTTATCACAAGGGGTCATTTAAATTGTGACCTAACAAGTGGTATCAGAGCAGGCACACTCTGATTAGGATTTAATCTTTGCTGTGTTTGATCCATTGACCCCTGTTTGTCATGGATAGAGGACAATCATTAATTATACCTCCTTTATTTGATGGCACTAACTATGCATACTGGAAAGTACGCATGAGAGCTTTTCTGCAGTCTTTAGATGAAAAAGTGTGGCAAGCTGTAGAGATTGGCTGGACTAAGCCAAACGAAGAACCGGCCGATTGGGATGATGCTAAGATCAAGGCGGCCAACTTCAACAGCAGAGCGCTGAATGCCCTGTTTAGCGCAGTCACCAATGAGGAGTTCAAGAAGATATCCTCAACTGAAACTGCTAAGGAGGCTTGGACTATCCTCCAGACAACCTATGAAGGCACAAAGGCTGTCAAAGACTCAAAGTTTCAAAGGCTCACTACAAGCTTTGAAGAAATAAAGATGGAGGAGGATGAGTCGTTTGATGAGTTCTATACCAAGCTCAAGGACATAGTGAACTCAGCCTTTAATCTTGGGGAAACCATCCCTGAACCCAAGATTGTAAGGAAGGTGCTCAGATCTCTACCTAAGAGATTTCATGCCAAGATTACGGCAATTGAGGAATCAAAGGATATAGACAAGATTCCTTTAACTGAGCTGGTTGGAAACTTACAGACCTATGAGATAGGGTTATCCAGGATTGGCAAGCCCAATAAAGGAAAAAGCATGGCCTTGAAGGCGAAGAGCAGTGATACGGATGAGTCTTCCGATGATGAAGATTCTAAGATGAAGTCCTACATTACTCGGCAGTTCAAAAAGTTCATGAAGAATGCAAAGGGAAGAAGGATGCTAAGGAGGGCGGTCAGTATACTGTTCCCGCAGGACCAAAGTGCTTTGGTTGTCATGGGTTCAGACACATGAAACATGAGTGTCCTACATATCTGAAGAGCATTGGGAAAAGCAAGGCCCTTGCCGTAACCCTAAGTGACACTGAGCCTGAAGACGATTCCGACAATGAGGATGACGGAATCCTAAATGCCTTCACTGCCACAGTCAATCCTACTGAAGGGATTGTTGAAGAAGTGGATGAAGAAGAAGAATTGGTGGAGTCCAAATTTGAGAAAATAGATGATCAAGATGATATCTATTCAGCCTATGAGAAGCTTTATAAGCTCTCTGAAAAGCATGAGAAATTATATAGGCTGGCCACCAAGAAGCTCAGTGATGTGGAACTTGAACGTGAAGAGTTGTCCACAAAGGTTGATGAAGCGAATCAAACCATTGGAGCACTGAGATTTGAAAACAATTTTTTGGCTGAGAAGACCAAGAAGCTTGAAGCAGAGCTGTTTCAAGTCAGAGCTCAACTAGAAAGGACTTCAAGTGCAAAGCTTGATGAGATGCTTAGCAATCAGAAATCTGCTTCAGATCGAACTGGTTTGGGGTATGGTATTTCTCTCTCTAATACTGCTTCTACTAGCAATACTGTTTTTGTTCCTGCTGCTAACAACATTGAAATTGAGAATACAAATGTTAAAACTGAATTAGCTAGTGAGAACTTAGACAAGGGAAAATCTATCTTAGGAGCCCCCCTAAGCTAGACAAGAAAGATGCTAAAAACCCTAGAGCTAAGAAGGCTAACTCTCAAAAGCCTAAACAAAAAAAGCAGCATCTCTGTCATTATTGTGGAGCTGCCGGTCACACTCGACCAAATTGCTATAAGTGGTTAGCCACTCAACAGAGCAATGGCGTGATAGCATCTGGAAACCATAATCAGCTTCCATCCTCACTTGCTCCTCTTGGAGATCTTCTGAAAGCCCTCATGTTCCTTTCAAACTTGAACGGTTTAAATTCTTCCCCCTCACCGTCTGTTCAAGGTTTCAATCAAAGGAAAGGTTCTTCCAAGGTGTGGAAGAAAAAGGACCTTAAGTGATTTCATCACTTTCTCTTTCCCCTCTTGTTTTTCTGTTTATTGCATTGCTTGTGTGTTTTACTTTTCTGCTGAGTCAGTCTAGTTTTTGCCTTGTTTTGTTAACATGTTTTGTGTGTTTATTTTCAGTTTGTTTATTTTGTTTTTTTTTTTAAAAAAAAATGAAAAATACAAAAAAAAAAAAACAGTGTGTGTCTTGTGTACTTTGGTATTTGTGTACCTTGGATGGCCAATGAAACAAAGTTTTCTAAACTTTGTATCTCTTGTAACTTAGATGAGCATCTCTATGCACAACTAAGCAAGTGAGCTTTGTGGCTCTTGTTTGTGATGAGTAAGATTAGGTTATCTCTTAAAACTTAACACTCATATCACTCTCTTTGACGGGTAGGACTAGAAAATCCTAAGAGAAAGGCATAAATAACCATCTCACCACTGTTGCCCGCCAATCATAATATGACACATGTATGCTTCGGCATAGCAAAAGTGCAGTGTCAAAGACATTCGTATGCTTCGGCATAGCAAAAGTGTGATGTCAAATGCTTAAACATCTTGGGTATTTCTTTTCTCCTTTTTATGCCCATGTATGATATGCTAAATAAAATAAAAAGCAAAAAGATTAAAAATGCTTTAAATATGGTTGCAAGCGTGTATTCTAGGAGATGTGGGAGTTATAGGATGTACCTCGAAGGTGATAGTCCCCATCAAATAGTTATGATTGTGTGTGAGTTAAAAGTTATTTTCTCATATCTCAGATCGTCATAACATCTATACACATATGCAATCTTGCGATATTTTTCACACACAACACGCAATATTCTTTGCTACTTTTGATACATGTGAAGGTACAATGTGATTTGGCCATCACAAAGGTTTTACATGTGCTAATGTATGCTCACTAAACTGTCAAAACTTGTTTTTGAAATATAAAATTGGTTAGACTTGTTTAGTGTGTGTGTGTGTGTTTTGCATGATCCTTGTGCTCATTTTCTTGTTGAGAGATGTTTTTGAGAGGTTTATCACTTCAGTGGATCTTTGATTGAGATGTGTGTTAGATTGCATTCATGTCTGTGTTTTTCCTTTCTCGAAAAATTGCACTTTCATGTGAGCTCGACACCTACCTCGACACCTTCTCGATACCTGATCATCTGTCGAGCTTCTCATATGGTTTCTTATCGCAATCTCAACACCTCCTCGACACCTGGTGGATCGATCGAGAAAGTCTCTGTCCTCTCGACAGATCCTCGACACCTGTTGGATCGATCGAGATTCAATTGTGCTGTTTGTGCATTCTTTCTCGACACCTGTCTCGACACCTTTCGGATCGATCGAAATTTCTTCTGCCTCCTCGATACCTTCTCGACACCTTCGCGATCGATTGAGATTCACATGTCTGTATTTCTCATTTATCTCGATACCTCTCGACACCTTCATCTGTCGAAGGCATTTTCCTCGATACCTTCCTCGACAACTTCATCGATACCTCTCGATACCTCTGCTGTCGAGAATTAGTAAAGGTTCTATTTAAAGCCTGATCGCGATTCAGACCTCAGTTTCTCAACTTCTCTCGATCTCTCCGTGCCTGTTCATCTCCCTTTCACTCTCCTTTCACTCAAATCCTTCAACCCACTTGGATCTTGCTCCTATCTTGCTCAAATCACTTGGTAAGATCGCTTTTCTCTTCATTTTTCATGCATTTCATGTTTTGAAAACTTAGTTTTTGGGAATTTTCATAAAATTTGGGGTTTTTCAAAATTATTGAGTTTTTATTGAAATTTTGGGTTGGGTTTGTGCTTAAATGATTTCAAAATGTCATACATTGCATTACATTTGCATTCTAATGATATTTACATGCATTTAGATGTGTGCCTTATGTTTGTGTGCTGCTAGGATTGGATTGGGCTGAGCCCATGATGTTTTTCCTTTGCATGTCACATGTTCATGCATTCCCATGCATACGTAATTCTTGTTCAACATATTTGTTATATATTTGAACTGTGTTTGGGACTTTTCTGATTGTTTCCCCCTCTATCTTTTTCTCATTCTTTTTACATTAGTTGTGTCTATGGCACCTAAACGTAAGTCTACTCCTGCTCGGAACCGTCTGCGTTCTGGAGCATCTACTTCTTCTGATTCTGCTCCCTTTGAGATTCGGTTCCGTGATGGAGATGCCCATAAGGCATTTTCGGAGAACTTTTCTAAACGAGGTGTTCATTCGGAACGCCAAGTTATTCTGGCGGACTTCGCCGACACTGACCTTCCCTCTGTCATCCACAGTAGGGGATGAGGGTCACTGTGTGACATCCCGGTCACTTGCCCTCTCGTGCTGATACAGGAGTTCTACTCCAACATCCACGGGATTGATCTTTCAGTACCTCATTTTTCCACTCGCGTTCGAGGTATGCGCATTCATGTCACACCGCAACTTGTTGCGGATGTGCTTAGGGTACCTAGGATAGAGTTCCCAGATTACCCCTCTTGTGAGCGTCTGAGGACTGTGTCCAAAGACGAGCTCATCTCTGCCTTCTGTCAGCGTCCTGCTGATTGGGGTGAACACCAGTTCACATCATGTAGGCCTTTTGCTAAAGGTCCTAGATTCATGAACATGGTGATGACTTTTGTTCTCCATCCTCTTTCTCACTATAACTCTATCACAGAGCCTCGTGCTCGATTTTTGCTTTCTCTTCTTGAGCATTTGCCATAGACTTCCCTTCTCACTTCATCCGGTCTATCATAGAGGTTTATCTTGATTCGGCGTCCCGTGATAAGCTCATTTTTCCTTCTGCTATCACGAGGATTATGCGCCATTTTTTTGTTCCCTTTCCTGTGTCCGACCACTTCACACACATATCTGCCATAGATGTCGCTACCGTAAAACGTAGTGAGGCGCAGTTCAGGTCGAGACAGCCTGGTGCCACTCCTCCCTCCCGTTCAGCACCATCCAGATCCGCACCATCTACATCTGCTCCTTCTTCCTCTTCGAGTGATGTATCCCTTGGAGATATTATGGCGCAGCTGCAGCGCATGGATACTCGCCTTGATACACTTTCTGCTGAGTTGTATCAGGTGAATGTTCGTGTTGGTCGTATTGCACGATGGCAGGCGATCATGGGTGGATTTGCTCCAGAGGCTACTCCTTCACCATCCACTTCAGCAGCTTTAGATTCTGAGGATGATGAGGATGATGATGATGAGGACACTAGCTCTGCCGATGAGATGTCTACATGACACTCTACCCTTTGTCACTCGTGACAAAAATGGGGAGTAGTTTTGGGCTATGAGAGTAGTCATCTTAGGGGGAGAGTTAGCATAGGACATTTTTGATAGGGAGAGTGTTATTGAGGGATGTAGTGAGGCTATATGTATTTTTTCTTATCTTTTAGTTACATTGGTCTTGTATATGAGGTCCTTTGACCATTTTTACATACATTGTACTTATTCTATCTCTTATATATGTTGATGTATGTTTCTTTCACCTCTTTCTTCATGTGTTGTTTCTTTCCTGTCTTAATACACATGTTCTTTATACTTGTATGCAATCTAATTATTTCTGTTTCACACAAGATGCCTTGATGAGTTTTGTTTAAAGTGTTTCAGAAATACAGGTTGTCAAAGTCTACTTATCATTAGCTCTCTTCTTGCAAAGTTTTTCAAGAGTTTGTGTTAGGATAGATTTTATTGTATTTAACAAGTGAATATGAGTTGAGTGATTTATGACTTCTCTCATATGCTCATTTGTTTGTTGTGGTTTTGTCACGGATTGCCAAAGGGGGAGATTGTTAGGACATATATGTTTTAACTTGTTTAAGAACATATGTCACTTAATTATGTAAATTGGCTTATCCTTTGACAAAACGCACTCTGCTTGTAA
Source organism: Quercus variabilis (assembly GCA_030445155.1). NCBI lineage: Eukaryota > Viridiplantae > Streptophyta > Magnoliopsida > Fagales > Fagaceae > Quercus > Quercus variabilis. The sequence continues at coordinate 14,283,260 of CP129446.1, forward strand.
TTGGGTAGATCTAGGTGTTTTTAATACTTCAAGAAATCATGTTTCAAGGTCAAGTGTTGAAGTCATCAAGTCTGTCCAAGAAAAAGCAAGTTGAAGTGCAGAATTTTTAAATCTCGACACCTCTCGACACCTACCTCGACACCTGCTATCTGTCGAGAATTAAAAATTCAGAATTCCAATCTGATTTTCTTGGGATCCGTGAATGTGTTTTTGGGGCTTCTTTTCTTCTAACCCTAAACATATAAAAGGATTATTTTAAGAGCCGTTTTTAGGGACATAAGTTGCATTATCATTGAGCAATCTCTGTTTATGCAAATTGTGCTCAATAGACGAAGTTCTTGACCTAGTTCATCCTTCATCAAGAAGTTGCTGTGTCTTTGCACCATAGGGTTTTGTAACCAAGCATCTTCCTGCTATTTATCACGTGGATGAACTGAAGAACTTTGCAGCCAACCATTCTTCCTCCAGTTGGTGTTCTGAAGTCGCGTATTGGGATTCGCGCATTGGTTAGTCACGTACTTGGGAGCCGTGCAACAAAGGTGGAAATTGTCACTACAGATCAAGTCCAATTGGGTATTGGGGTAAGGGTTCAACTGTAGGTTGGTAAGGTACTGAGATTCCTTTCTTGTAACCGCTTGATTTGATAATAGTGGAGTTTCGGGAGTGGTGACCTGAAAATCACCCGGTGGGGTTTTTGCCGTTAGGGTTTTCTCCATTCGTAAACAAATCACCGTGTTATTTATTTTCCGCTGCATATTTAGTATTTGGTGATTTGTTTGTGCTTCCACGCAATTGCATGCTTAATTGATTAATTAACAACTTGGCTAATTAATTAATTAATTAGGGTTTATCACAAGGGGTCATTTAAATTGTGACCTAACAGCTAAAAATCCTAATTTTTAGCATTTTTCAGATAAAAATACCACTCCATTAAAACGGCTAAATCTTAAACTTTTAAGATTCAAGCTACAGTACAATCTCATATTTGAGACCGCATTGTAGCTACAATTGTAAATCAAAAATTATTTTTTTATTCACCTTAGGCTCTCTCTCTTCTATCTTTCTCTTTCCTCTCTCTACTTCTTTCTTCTCTCTTCTCTCTCTGTGGTTCGCCGATGAGTGTGCTCTGCCGATGATTGTGCTTTGCCAATGGTCGTGCGCCATGGTCTGATATGCTCCGGCGATTTTGTGGGTCTGGGTTCATGGATCTGGCTTCGTGGATCATTGACGTGACTGGGGTTGAGATCGAGGTGGTGGGTTTTAGCGGGGTTGAGATTGGGGTGGTGGGTTTTGGTTAGGGTTGAGAATGAGGTGGGTGGGTGGTGACTAAGGTGGGTTGTTGTGGCTGAGGCGTGGGTCTTGGGTTTGTGAGTTTTGTTCGCCGCTCTATCCTCCGCCTCTCTCTCTTCCTCTCACGGTGAGGCTTCTCTCTCTCAAGTTTAGTTTAGTTTTTGTTGTTGTTGTTGTTGTTGTTGGTTTTTTTTTTTTTTTTTTAGTGTGTGGCTATGGGGTTGATTTTTGGATGGATGCTGATTGTGGTGGCAATGGGTTGGTCATGGTTGGGTTTGTTGTTGAATGTTGATGGTTTATGATGGTGGCAGTTGACACTGGCTAGTCGTTGAGAAGAAAGTGGTGGAAAGAGAGAAAGTGGTAAAATAAAAATATTATTATTTAAATAAAGTTGTAAAAAAAATAGAATATTTGATGTTTGATGGATTGTAAAATGATATGTCAAAATTGATAAAGTAGGATTTTAAAGTAATAAATGTTAAAATATTTAGCTTCCTTGATGAGAATACTATTGTATCAAAGTCCAATGATTAACAGTAATACCGTAATAGGGACGGAATCCTGCTAGTGTCCCATCACCTTTTGAAGAATGCTTCAACCCTCAGTTTGATTGACTACGAGCGCTGGTAAGTATTATGAGTTTTGAGTTTTTAATGTCTAACTTGCAGATGCTGATAAACATGCCTTTTAAGTTTTGACCAAGTAAGTTTATACAACGCATTGCATTGATGATATGTAATTTTTTTTGCTCTCGCGGAATGTATTAATTATTATTATTATTATTATACACACATTGCTTATCGCAGTTGGCGTACAGTACAAGGCATATCCCCATAGGCAATAGCATTAGATTTTGGATCAGGCCCTTTGGCTTTTCCCATCTTTGCATGTTTCTAGTCATTGTTGCTTATTTTTGCAAATTTTCTTCTTTGGTGTTAAACATTATTCTTGTTCATTTTTTTTTTTCAATTGCTTCCCTTAACACGTGAAAGAGACGTTATTTAAATATTTGCTTCACCGTTAGGTGTGGGAATCTTCACTCCACCTGACAAAAGAAAAGAAAATGATAATAAAAAATAAAATAAAAAATTCTTTTTTAAAAAAAAAACACCTCAATTTGGAATTTTTTTCAAAAGAGCAATGTAACATGTAGGGGTGATAGGCCCAGGAGCCCATATTTATGTATATATTGGGTCAAGTGTCCAATTCGAGGACGTTAAACAATCCGAAGACGGGTAAACACTTTCGTAAGGATTCGTGTTCGTAAGTGAAGAAGTGAAATCTGATTAAAGTTTTTAAAGGGTGGTTCGAGGAAGAATCCCTCCTCGGTTGAGCAAAGCCAAGGTCAGAGGGTGTGGTCTGCCATCAAGAGTAACATTCTGGATCATTCTATGGATGATGATAAGTATTAGGAAGGAACAGGACAAAGGTAATTTATGAAATATCTCAAGGGAAAGATGCTACCACCGCATTAAATACTCTGCAGCTAACTCTCTGGCCACATTAATGAGGAAGTGATACCTAAATAGTAACTTTTAGCTTTACAGCTGCTACCTAAAGACTTAAGGAAGGTGCTGATGGGACAAAGATCAACACCAACAATATGATCTACGCCTGGAAGGTGGAGATGAAAGGTGAAGACAATATAAAATGGAAAAGATACTCTGAAAAAAAGGGATCGAGAAATTAGGGGAAAAACATTGTAGCAATCAAGAACTGAATTTGTAATCAAACTTGAGAGAAGTATATAAGAACTGATCTCCTCGGACTGTGTCGATGACGATTTTATTTGGAATAAACGAGTCTATCTTCATTTTCTTGTCATTTGAATTCACTTTACTTGTTGTCTGATTCATTAAAACCCAGATTTCCAACTTACTCTCTAAAAATTCATTGTATTGAGCTTTTTGGGCCGAAATTCATATATCCTTTGGGCTAAGGACTTAAATTGCATCCTTACATAACTCGCACAAAAAATTTCACTATATATTTTTATGATAGTTAAAATGACAAAATTTTACTAGTTTACATCTGAACTTACCGTGGACATTATTTTTTTACCTATAAATTAGATCTAACAATTTGCCACATTAATAACTGTGATATTTTTTGTAAATTTTTATTTTTTTGTCTATAAACTTTCTCTAACCTATTAAAATTAATAACTCTTTGAATTAAACTTGCAAAAGAACAATTACATCAATGTATTTGAATTAAATGTAGTATGAATTACACCCGCTCTTTATCCTCCCTCTCCACCCCCTTCCTAGAAAAACATATGAAATCGTTAGAAAGTTTAAAGACAAAGTTTAACTACAAAATTGATTGTAAGACTATAACTTTATTCAATATTATTAACATTACCACATATTTCGAAAATCTAACTGTTGGATTCTTAATACACATGTCAAATTTTGTATCAATTGAATATTATTTACTACATAATTTATAAAATTATATTTTATGCATAATTTTAAACTACAAAAACTTGTAATTTAAACAATTTATTGATGACATAACTATTGATATTTAATTTTTTAGAAATTTTACAAGCATGAAAGATATAAGAAGAAAATGTAATCCAGTGACAAATTTGTCAAAATTCACCTCCAATAAAAAGATATTAAAAAATAAGTACTTTAGACTACAACCAATTTTATAACTAAACTTTGTCCAAAGTCTAATTAAAGTTTGGCTTTCATCTATATTAACATACTTCAGCTGTTTCAAAAAAAAAAAAAAAAAACATACTTCAGCTGATTTTTATGAAAAAAAATGATTTTATAATACAAAATATGCTTAAACAAAACAACGTCATGTGTTATTCAATACTCAAAACCTATGAATATATATATATATATATTCATTGTCATCTTGTTATGGTATTTTTCATTAACAACGTCACACTTAATGTAATTATGGTTTGAATTGTTTTTTAAAATATAGGATTTAATTTGAAACTGCCTATAAATCATGAAGTTTAAACTATAATTCACCCTAATTACTTTGACTACAACACTTCTTTTTCTCTTTTTCTTTTTTCATATAAAAATGATGAGTTCTTTTTTAATAGATATGATAGGATTTGAACTTAGATATTCATCCCATGATAACTTATCATTGTATCAAGATACTAATTAATTTCTTTTTAGAATTGACCAAATTTATTCTCACCTTTCTTTTTTGGTGAAAAATGACTTTACCAATTACATTCATCGAAATCCACTCAAAATTGAGGATGAAATATTAGGTATTTCTAACCGACTCTCATGTGAAGGAGGTCCACTAGCAAGACCTAATTATTCCCTTGTTTGAACTTTAAACCCTTTTTGCATGAAACATAAACTTTATTAGGATGGCTTATATAAATCAGGACACAAATTGTCATGCATCATCTTACTAATAAAATGATTTCCACTATTGTTCTGTTAAAGAGGGCGGTTGCACCTACCGCCCACAAAAAACAAAAACAAAAAAAGAGAGGGTGGGAGCGTCTGTGCTCTTTAGTTTCAAAGGGGTTGAATTTACCTCTCATTTCCAAGGTTTTCCGACCCGGACCGTTCATTGAACCATAAAAGAGAAATGTTTAAGGTTTTCAAGGTCGAACTGAGGTTGAACTGAGATCGAACCGTGATGACGTCATAATTAATTTAATAATTATTTAAATATAAATAAAATATATTAAATTAGTATAAATAGAAAAATTAAATTAAATGGCCCAATTAAATATAGAAATCTATCTTTCAATTTTTTTTTTTTTTTTATATCATAACTTTCATAGGACAAATAAAAAATATCATATCCTAAGTATACATTGTTTATCAAAAAAAACTATATATCCTAAGCATACATAGATATAATATTTCTTTATTTATTTATATGTTGATCAGTTAAACTTATGATAGTAATATTCTAATAATATAGGAATTAGAAAGACACTTAGTAATTTTAAATTAAAATAATAATTTAATAATAATTATATATTTTTTTATAGGAATTATTATGTACTTTATTGTATTCGTTGACTCACTATTTTTTTTTTACCAATCAAACTTTACTACATTATAATTGTAATAAAAAAATTGTGAAATACTTTATAGCACTATATTTTTTTTGTTTACACAAAATTGTAAATATTAACTAAAAGTACCTATAATATTTTATTTGTTACCTATCAATACATTAATAGTCACATCACATTCTCAGAGCTCCAAATCTAATGGCTGAAAAATTTTGCCAATTTCAAAAATAAAAAGTTTTCTTGTTTTCCCAATGCCTAGTCACGTGTAGGAGGGGCTCTAGATTCTTCCCAATGCTCTGGATTCTTCCCAATGCAAGTCACGTGTAGGAGGGGCTCTGGATTCTTCCCAATGCTATGCCAAGTCACATAAGGGGCTTTGGAAACATAAAAAAGAATTCAAAACAAACCCATACAGCTAGAGAAAAGGTGAGAGAAACCACAGCAGTCTCCATGGAAAGAAGAAAAAGAAGAAGGAGAAAAAGAAGAAAGAAGAAGAAATAGAAGCAGAAGACGAAGATGAAAGCTGTGACTCGCGATCTGTGCTGGGTTGTTAACTTGCTGTTTCAACTTCGTACAGCCCCTACTTTGTCATCTTCTTCTTCTCTGTTTTTTTTTTTTTCCTCACAAATCTTTTGGTTCCAGATCTGAAAAAAGTCCAATGCTTGCCAGCCAAGTGCTCTGATCACGGTTCCAGAATTTAAAGCTTGTTTTTCTGTGTTTTTTTTTTTTTTTTTAGGTTCAGATTCAGAGGGAAGTAGGGAACCGTGAGAAGCGGTCTGATCTCGGTTCTCAGAACCGTGAGGTCCGACTGCGGTTTGCATGGGTCCCTGCTTTTTTCTCATAGAACGGTTCTTGAAGCTAAAAAAACCGCAAAAATGAACGGTTCGAGGTTTTTCCGGTCGGACCGTACGGTCCGGTCCGGGTTTCAAAACCATGATCATTTCAATTTCAACGTTTTCAACTTTTGACAAAAAATTATAAAAATATAAATCTTCTAGACTTATATCCCTCTAATATATATATATATATATATATATGGATTAGGTTCAAATTACATCTAGTGTAATTTTAAGAAATGTTACATCACCCAATAACTTGTTATTGAATTAATATTTTGAAAATCCAATTGTTGAATTATATGTTCTATATGTTCTTAACATGCATGTCAATTTTCATATCAATCAGATGCTATTTATCATTTGATTTATAAACTCATCTTTTATGCATTATTTTAATCTACAAAAATTTGAATTTTAACAATTGATTGATGACATAGCTATTAATCTTTTATCACCTTGAAAATTTTCAAGCATGAAGAATATACAAAGATAATGTAATCTAACAATGGATTTGTCAATATTCACATCCAATTAAAAGATATTGAGTGGTGTAACATTGATTAGAGTTACACCAGGTGTAACTTGAACCCATCTATCTATATATAGAGTTATACATTTTTTAAATTATTAGATTTAAGTAGATCCAACGGTAAAAAAAAGACCTTCATTAATGCAAATATTTTGATTAGGATCTTATTAATTATCCCTCATTTATTATATTTTATATTTATCTCCAAACCCAAAAAAAGTGTTATATTTGACTCTCTCTTTCTACGTTTCTCTCTCTATCTCTTTCTCCTTCACCATTTTTCCACCTCCATGGATAGATTGCCGCCAGACGAAGGAAAATAAAATAATAATAAAAGAATTACTGCGTAACACTGACATTAGAGGTTTGTGAGAAGGAAAATAAAAATGAAAACAAAGAGAAAGATATAGAGAAGGAAAACAAGTAAATGCAAACATAAGGCAAGAACTTGCATTAATCAATAGAAAAGTATCAACAGATTTTGAAAAATTATCACTATTATTTCGAGAACATGTCCCTAAATTTAATTTAATCTGATAAGATCGACGATCTCTCTTTGACAGACGAGATAACCATATATATGCGTCAATAAATCCACGGCACTGATGAAGGTAGGAAAGTTAATCAATGTAATCAATGATGACTGAGACGATTACAAAACTAGCTGTACGGACTGTTGGAAGCCCATCAAAGCCCACATTACTGAACATGAGGCGTTACTAATAGAGGCATTAAAATCACAATAACAACCCCAACAGCTAGGAACTGTGGAAACATATATAAAGACCTCACAGCGCCAACACAAGGTACATAGACACTCCTAAAAACACTCATAATTATTTTGTTATTCTAAAGGCTTCTTTGTATTGACTTTGGCATCGGAGACATTATGGCAGACATCACACTGATGACCAACTTGAGGGAGCCATCGTTCCATATTTGCAAGGACACCGACGAAGATTCAACTCCATCTAGACGCATTTACAAGGACTGACGATTTTCACTTCATCAGTTTGGCGTCATCTGTGGGAAATGACATTTTCGTACTTAAGTTTGAAAGCGTAGTTCCCAATTCATTTCTACATTCAAATGGAGTTCAATCAGGATTCTGCAACGTTAGCTATGCAAGTCCAGGCTCTTGCAGCTAGTGTCGAAGAGTTCACTAGATTTAGAAAATGAGGCTACGACTTCAACAGGAAAAGAACTGGTCAAGAACTAATCAAGAGGATGAGGGAAATAGCCATAGGAGGAGTGACCGTCGAGGACCAGATACCCCAGATGAGCAAAACTCAGATCTTCTTCAGGAGATAAGAAAGGAGATGAACGAGTTGAGGAACACCATTAAGGGGAAAACAAACCGAAGCCTGGATAGAATGGTCAGGGCAATAGACTCGCCCTTCACCACATCAGTCTTGGAATGACCTATGCCGTCGAAATTTTGGTTGCCTTAGCTTGAGCTGTTTGACGGACTTAAGGACCCCTAAGACCACCTCAACACCTTTAAGACGACATTAGGTCTTCAACAGCCTCCTGACGAAATACTGTGTCGTTCCTTCCCAACCACTCTCAAATAAGCTGTAAAGGAGTGGTTCACAAAGTTACCAAAGTCATCCATCGACAAGCAATGCTTTAAGAGGCCAGCAGACCACTTACTCACCATTAGATAAGGGGAGAAAGAAACCCTGAGGTCGAACATGAAACGCTTTACTCGGGAGACTCTAGAGGTGGACAAAGCTGACGACAAGGTGCAGTCGACGACCTTTAAAGCAGGGTTAAAGTCGAGAGTTTGTGGTTTCACTTGCGAAGAATCCTTCTAAAATGATGGCAGAGATGCTCTTGAAGGCACATAAGTACATGAACAGAGAAGATGCGTTAGCTGCCATAAAGGACGTGGAGAAGCTGGGGGACAAGGGAAGGAAGGAAGACGATCGTAGAGGACAAAAAAAGGAGCATCCAGATCGTCGGACTAATGATGGAAGTAAAAGGAAAGATGAAAAAACTCCTCGAACGATAAAATTCACTTCTTTAGTTATGCATGCTGACAAAATTTTGGCGCAGATTAAAGATGAGCACTACCTCAAATGATCAAGACCATCACATTCGTCCCCCAATGTTCGTGACAAGAAGAAGTACTGTCGGTTCCACAAGGATTACGGCCATTACACTAAGGATTGTAGGGACCTAAAGGAGCAGATAGAGGAACTTATACGGAAAGTGAAACTGCAGAAGTATGTGAAAAATGGGAATCTAGTAGATTCCGAGGTGACAACAAGAACCAATGCAAATTTTCACCCAGTGATGAGGATCACACGTCTTAGCTCCCATCAAGTTTAATCGGGGAAATAAAGACGATCACATGTGTCCCATCCTTGGGGGGGTTCATTTAGATCCCTTAAGAAAGCATACCAGAGGCAAGTGAATAGAGGTCCATAGAATGCCCTCGCTTAAGCAAAGACAAACGGACCGGGACATGTATTTCTCAGAAGAATATGCTAGGGGAGTGAAGCAGCCACATGATGATCCTTTGGTTATGATGCTCGTGATAGAAGGATTCAATACCAAGAGAATCCTCGTAGATAATGGTAGCTCGGCAGACATCATCTACCTCTCTGCTTTCCAGTAGCTGAAGCTAGATCTAGGAAGGCTGCACCCATTTAACTCTCCCCTTGTTAGTTTCAGTGGAGACAGGGTGTATCCTAAAGGCATAGTGATGTTGACAGTTATAGTGGGGACTCACTTGAGGCAGTTGACCCGTCAGTTGGACTTTTTGGTAGTAGACTATCCTTCATCTTACAATGTGATTATCAAGAGACCCATGCTTAACCGTTAGAAAGCAACAATGTTTACTTATTGTTTGAAGGTAAAGTTCCCAACAGAGAACGGTATGGATGAGGTGAAAGGAGATCAAGTACTGGCCAGGGAATGCTACTAGGCCATGCTAGCTGCCAAAGACCATACATGGATGATCGAGGAGAAGGAAGAAGAGAAAGTGAAAGCCCTGGAGACAGTGGAGTTGGTCGAAGGAGAAACAACAAAGGCGACTAGGATATGGATGACATTGAGTCCCGAGATGAGAGCGAGACTTGTCCAGTTCCTTAAAGAGAACCTGGATGTCTTTGCATGGAGTCACGAGGACATGCCAGGCATATCCCCAAGAGTCATCGAACACAAGCTAATTGTGAACCCTGAAAAGAAACCTGTCCAGCAGAGACGATGGGTCTTCGCTCCAAAATAGAATCAAGCAACTATGGACGAGGTTAACAAGTTGCCATCAGCAAGTTTTATTCAAGAAGTTTACTATCCAGAGTGGCTCGCCAATGTCGTCCTAGTGAAGAAAGTGAATGAGAAATAGAGGATGTGCGTGGACTTCACGAACCTGAATAAAGCTTGCCCAAAAGATAGTTTCCCTTTGCCAAGGATAGACCAGCTAATGGATTCTACAGCAGAGCATAAGCTACTGACATTCATGGATGCCTTATCAGGATACAACCAAATAAAGATGGTTGAAGAAGACCAGAAGAAAACTGCTTTCATCACGAGCTAAGGGCTCTATTGCTATAAGGTAATGCTCTTTAGACTGAAAAATGCATGAGCAACTTACTAGATGTTAGTGAATAGAATGTTCAGCATGCAGATCACGAGAAATATGAAGGTGTATGTGGATGATATGCTTGTCAAGAGTAAAGATTAACTTGCCCATCTAGACGACCTCAAGGAAACATTTGCCGCACTTAGACAGTACCAGATGAAGTTGAACCTTAGTAAGTGTGCCTTTGGAGTAACCTCAGGAAAGTTCTTGGGATTCATGGTGTCCTAAAGGGGGATAAAAGCAAACCCGAAGAAAGTGCGAGCCATGCTCGATATGGCATCACCAAAGACAGTTAAAGAAGTCCAGAAGCTCACAGGAAGGATAGCGGCACTTAACAGGTTCATCTCTAAAGTGACGGACAAATGCTTACCCTTCTTCAAGACATTGAAGCTGGCTTTTGCATGGACTGACGAATGCGAGGAAACTTTTCAAGAACTCAAGCGTTACCTGAGCAATTCGTCCCTCCTAAGTCTATCCAAGGAAGGAGAAAATCTATATTTATATATGGCAGCATCAGCCATAGCCGTGAGAACAGCCTTGATTTGGGAAGATGACAAGAAACAGCTCCCAGTCTATTACATCAGCCAGGCTTATAGGGTGCAGAAGCCAAATACCTAAGGATTGAAAAGATTGCATTTGCATTAATAGTAGCTTCGCGCAAGTTGTGACCTTACTTTCAGGTGAACTCTATCCTGGTAATGACGGACTAACCCATCAAAAAGTCCATGAACAAGCCCGAGGCCGTAGGGAGAATGGTTTAATGGGCAATCAAGCTTAGCCAGTTTGACATCGAGTACTACCCCAAGATAGCCATTAACGCACAGGCTCTGGTAGACTTCATCGTTGAGTTCACTTTTCCAGACAAGGATGGCCTCACCGACGAGATAAAGCGGTGGACGATACAAACCAATGGTTTTTCCACACAAAAAAGGGGGGAGTAGGGGTTGTCATAGCCATCCCTGACGAAGAAACGCTTAAATACAGAGTTCAACTAAAATTCCCGGCCACTGATAATGAAGCCGAGTACGAAGGAATATTAACGGGGCTAAGGGTGGAAAAGCCCTGGGATTAAAAAACTCGCCCTTCCAGAGCGATTCTAAGCTAGTAATAAGGCAAATGAAAAAGGAGTATGAAACAAAGGAGGAAAGAATGCAAAAATACCTCAGGCTGACGAAGTGTTTGACACAGGAGTTTGATAAGGTGGAGTTTGTGCAGATCCCTAGGAGCTAAAACATTGCAGCAAATGAAATAGCAAAGCTAGCATCGTCAGAAGAAGGATCAACGAGCATGGGCTTAGAGATGAAAGTCCAGAAACGCCCTAGCATTGAAGAAATCTCTACATTTGCAATCCAAAGCGCAAGCAGCTGGATGGCCTCGATCATATCATTCTTCCAAGACGGTCATCTCCCAGAAGATGTCAAGGAGGCCAGGAAGAGAGCAGCTAGATTCACGATCTTGAATGACACCCTGTACAAAAAGGGCTTCTCCATGCCTTTCTTGAAGTGCATAGATGAAGAGGAGGCCAAATATATTTTGGAAAAGATTCATGAAAGGGTGTGTAGAGACCATGTAGGTCCTAGATCCTTGATAAGTAAAGTCGTCAGAATAAGTTACTTCTTGCCTACTATATAGATAGACATGAGGGAGCTCGTCAAGAAGTGCAACGAGTGTCAAAGGTTTGAAAATGTCCAACACCTTCCAGCCGAAATATTGACGACAATAGCCTTCCCTTAGCCATTCGCACAATGGGGAATCGACATCGTTAGCCCATTGCCCCAAGGTAAAGGATAGGTAAAGTTTCTACTAGTTGCTATTGATTACTTCACGAAATGGGTTAAAGCAGAGGTGTTAGCAACCATCACTAAAGTGAAAATCCAGAGCCTTGTGTGGAAGAACATAATTTGCAAGTTCGGGATTCCACGGATGATCATATCAGATAATGGGCGGCAGTTCGACAGTCAAAGCTTCAGGGATTTTTGCTAGGTCTAGGGATTAAGAACTAGTTCTCATTCCCAGGACATCCATAAGCAAACGAACAGATAAAGGTGACTAATCAAACTACTCAAGATCATCAAAGTTAAGCTGGACGAAGCTAAGAGGGCCTGGCTCGAGGAATTGCCCAATGTCTTATGGGCTTATCGGACTACAGCAAGAACCCTAACAGGAGAAATTCCCTTCAGACTCACTTATGGCACTGAGGCAGTAATCCTGGTCGAAGTAGGAATAAGTAGTAACAGACAAGAAATGTTCCACGAAGACAGCAACGATGATCAGCTAAAAGTCAACCTGGACTGCCTAGACGAAGTAAGAGACGGAGCCGCTAACAAAATGACAAAGTATCAGCAGAAGATGGTTGATTACTACAACAAGAGAGTGAAGCTTAGACGACTCGATGTAGGGGACCTCGTCCTACGCAAAATGACCCTAGCAACCAGAGATCCTGCCCAAGGGAAACTCGGCCTGACTTGGGAAGGGCCCTACCGAGTTGTCCATTACTCCAGACAAGGCAATTATCACCTGGAAACCTTAGACGGGTAGAGACTCCCACGGCCATGGAATATTGAGTACTTTAAGAAGTACCACCACTAGATGTAACAGGCAATTGTATTCATTTTTGAAAGCAATAAAAGAACTATTCAATCAATAACTTAATGCGAGTAAACACAACAACAAAAAAAAAGAAAAAAAAAAAAGATAACAAGATCCTTTAAATGGGTGTAAGTCATAAAAATGACTAAGTAACAAGATTCCGCTTAGACAGATGTAAGTTACTGACGAAGCCAAAGATGAAAAAATCTCTTAAATGGGTGTAAGTCATAAAAATGGCTAAGTAACAAGATTCCATTTAGACAGATGTAAGTTATTGACGAAGTCAAAAATGACAAAATTCCTTAAATGGGTGTAAGTTATAAAAATGGCTAAGTAACAAGACTCCACCTAGATGGATGTAAGTTACTAACGAAGTACATGTCAATTCTCTGCCTAGACGAGTAAAAGTTACAGATGAGTCAATCCTCCCTTAAAAGGATAGGTCACAACAGAAAATTTAACTAAGCACAATGTACCAATGCAAATGAAGCAACTAAATGGACGAAGCAAGCAAGGATCATGTAGAGACAAGAACACAAACAAGCAAGTAAGTACAGAATTACAAACATAATTGAAAGCCCAAAATCAACGAGTAACCATGACAATGTCATCATTATAATAAAAAATCCCCTGAATATAGGGTAAGATTGTTCTTAGATTAGAATAAAAATATTGTTCTCAAAATAGACTTAAAAGGCACAAAAATACGCTGGGTACTTACAAAAAAGAAGAAGAAGAAGACTGAAATGAGTAACAAGTTTAGGCATTTGTGACTATGTCATCGACAGTTGGAGGAGGAAGAGCACTTTCGGGGGCATCACCTTCAGGGGCTGTGGTGGGAGGCCTTGTCAGCTACCATCTCCTTGTCTACCTCTTCGAGGTCAAGGTTTTCTAGATCTACTCCAGAGGAGTGCTTGATGAAGTATCCTTTTAGGAGCTCAAACCCTTTAAAGTACCAGCTGAGGAGCATAGTATTGTACTTGTCAGTCTGCTGGAAAGCCTCGACGGCCTTGGCAGCTATAGTCTTAATCTTCTCTTTGGCATCTAGGAGTTGCTCGTCCTTTTCCAAGGTTAGCTTCCGTTCAGCTCTGAGATCATCACTCAGGGTCTTGGCCTTTTCCTTGGTGACTTAGCCTCGTCCATGGCAGTTATCAAATCTTTCTTCAATTTCGAGTTCTCCGCCTCCAAAACTGCCACCTAAGACACTGTAGACTTGACCTTGGCCTCTTGAGTAAGATACTCCGAGGTAAGGTGGAGGCTCTCCCCCAGCACTTAAGGAAAAAGAGTCAGATCTCATCAAAAAAAGAAGAAAAAAAAAAAGGACGAAAAGGAGAGGGGATGAATTGGCACAAGTGCATTACCTGGACAAGCCTATGTAGATGACGGCTCACAAGCTTACTTGGAGACGAACCTGAAAATACCTTCATCTCCTCAATGGTAAAATTCTCCTACGCTCAAGCCACCATGACCCCAGCATCATCCTAAACACTGGACGAATGAGAGTTAGCCTTGTCCGTCCCCTTGTCATCAATCTGCTGCCTCTTCCGTTGGAGAGGAATTTCTTCAACTGAGGTAGCTGGGGAGGCCGTCCTCACCGTCTTGGTGCTAGGAGTAACCGGGGTCGCAGGAGTGATGAAGGCACCCTTGTCCATTATCCTCACATTTTTGGCCCCAAGATTGGAAAGGGGCTTGTTCTTTTTGGCCCTCATTCGAGTGTACATACTTTGATTAAATTTTGTCGTCGTTCCTTAAAAAAAAAAAAAAAAAAAAACACTTGTAAGCAAAAGTATATACGTAAGAAAGTTAACATTGACGAGATTAGCACTTACTCATTTTCTCCTCAATATCAATATTTCGCAAGACATAGGCAGACAGTTCGGGACCAAAGCAGTAGAAGGCAAAAGTTCGTGGATCTACTAGATTGTCCTCGCGTACTAGATAGCCTTTTCAACACGTCCCTTGTACTTGCTTTTTAGCTTGGGCTGTCTCTTAACTGCATAAGACAGTGGGCGAAGGAGTTAGTAACGATAAGTAAACACGATGAAAATTAATGGACTAGGAGGAATAATGATGCACCTAAGTTTGGAGTACTCCATCGATGGAGCAGCCTTGGGAGATCTCCCCAAACTTTGTTAGAGGGAGTCTGCCAATCGTCCCTAGACACAAAAAAGAACCAGGACTTCCAATACTTGAAGGACAAAGGCAGATCCTAGACGATCCTAGTCCTCTTCTCCCATGGCACCAGCTCATAGTACACGTGCTCTTTAGACACCTTTAAACAGTATAGGTAGACAAGCTCGTCCACTCTGATTATGTCTCCGTCCGTAGCAGCTAGCCATATCCTCAAACAGCTGACCACTATCCTCCACGAATTAGGCATAAGTTTCTCGGGAGCAATCCCAAAGTGACCTAACAGCTCCATAATAAAAGGGTGGACGGGGAATCTAAGCCCAGACAGAAAGGCAGCCTCATAGAAGCATACCTCTCCAAGGAAGAAATGGCAAGCTTGTTCCTTCTCACGGGGTAGACGAACCCTAACCCTATCTAGAAATTGAAATCTGTCCTTAAACCTAGAAAGTGTATCGCCGTCCAAACTACCCATCTCTTCAAGGGTATGGAAAGCCCTAACCTTTCGAGGGGCAGAGACGGCAGTATCCCCCTTAACGAGTCTGTCATTGGACAATAACCCGGTCTCTAACTCATTTGACCTCACCTCAGACATTATCCCTCGCTCCCTCACCAATCTTTCAAACCAGTCAATTGACTGACGAAGCAAAGGTAGCAAGTCAGCCAATGCAATACTTAAACTACTACCCTCAAAGAAAAAATTCTCAAGGTTCGGGAAAACACCTAAAGATCCCCCCAAACACACAAAAAGGAAGGAAATTGAAGGACAGACTATCCTAACCTTAGAGCTACTAACCATGGAAAACCAGAAAACGGAGAGAAAAAGATGAATCCTAAAAAACCCCAAAAAACTAAAACACAAAAAAAAAAAAAAAAAAAAAAAGAAAAAGAAGGAAAGGGAAATCAGAAATTTGTCATAATCCATGTCTATGCCGAAAAAGTAAAACAGAGGAGGGAAGAAAGGCATATCTCAGAAAGAAAATGTAGAGAACTTAGCCATTGAACGCATCGGCTCAGAGAAAATCACAAAGGAAAGTTGGGGAAGAGGAAGCTCAGAACAATGATTGGGAGTTGGAGAGAGTGAAAGGGGAAATGAAAAGAGGAGAAGTTTAAAAAGCTAGGCACAGAGAACTGAAAAACAGCGGGAAAACTGAGAGTCACATGGAGTGGAGCATTAAATTCGCCCCTCAGGCCACTCCACGTGGCCACAACATACCTAGCACCGCCACTGCGCATTGAATACGGAGGGAAATCCCAAGAGACATAAATAAATAAAACAAAACCTTTTACCTCTTAGTGATCATCATTACATGGATGACCACAGAGCCTGGGGGGCAGCAAATAGGACTGACAATCTCTTTCTCACAGACGAGATAACCAAATATATGGGTCAATAAATCCACGGCACTGATGAAGGTAGGAAAGCTAATCAATGCAGTCAATGATGACTCAAACGGTTACAAAACCAGCTGTACAAACCATTGAAAGCCCATCAAAGTCCACATTACTGAACATGAGGCGTTACCAATAGAGGCATTAAAATCACAATAACAACCACAATGGCTAGAAACTGTGGAAACATATATAAAGAACTCACAGCACCAACACAAGGTACATAAACACTCCTAAAACACTCATAGTTATTTTGTTATTCTAAAGGCTTCCTTGTATTGACTTTAGCATTGGAGACGTTGTGGCAAGCACCACACTGGTGACCACCTTGAGGGAGCTATCTTTCGATATTTGTAGGGACACCGACAAAGATTCAGCTCTATCTGGATGCATTTACAAGGACTGATGATTTTCACTTCATCATAATCTAATTTTTCCTACCTTGATTATATTGAAGATATCATTGCCGAAGGGTTAACTGGAGCTTATTGAATTGCCAAAACTAGTAATAAAGACATCAAACTTGTGGTGGCTTCCCTGCATGCTAGTTTTTATATTTAGGTTGTTTGATTTGTAGAATATTTTCTACTCCTCCAGGTTTAAACACTCAAAAGAATAGTGGAAAAAAAAAAAAAAAAAAAAAAAAAAAAAAACTTAGAAACAGGTATTTCAAGTTCATGCTTTGTCGGTAAGATTTATAAGTTGCCTCTAGTGTGGGATTCTGTTGTCATTCAAAGTTACTAGGAACCTTTAGGGAAAAAACATATGATTATGTAATTCATGAGATGGGTTGAAACTTCTCTATTGATTAATGCAAGGTTAGAAAAATTTTAGTGTTCCATAGTTATTTTTTAATTTTTTTTTTCCTTCTTCTACTGGCAATCTATCCATGAAGGTGGAACAACGATGGAGGAGAGAGAGAGAGAGAGAGAGAGAGAGTCAAATATAACACTTTTTTTTTTTGGTTTAGAGATAGACATAAAATATAATAAATGAAGGATAATATTGAGATTCTAATCAGAATATTAGTATTAATGAGGGTATTTTTTTGACCATTGGATTTGCTTAAATTCAATGGTTTAAAAAATGTGTAAATTGAACTCATTTCATATATATATATATATATATATAAAGCGCGAATGCGCAAACAGTGATTGTGTACAGTGCATTTGGTTTGTTCAATCTACACTGCTCATTGGCCTTTTTTTTTTCTTTTTCTTTTTTCCCGTTGGTTTTGTTTGTGCTTTTTGTTTTTTGTCTTTTCTTTTAAATATTTATTATTTATCTGTACATATTCAGTTATATTGACTTAACAAATTCTTACAATATTTTCACAATTATTTGACAATCTACACTGTTTATTGGCCTCTTTTTCTTTCTTTTTTTCCACAATATGCTGATTTTGCTTGTGCTCTTTTTGTCTTTTCTTTTAAATATTTATATGTGTATACACAGTTACACTGACACAATACATTTTTACAATATATTCACAATTATTGAGATGTCAATCTTTTAAAGGTCAAAATAAAATAAGAGACTGAGAATTACTACTATCTAAAACTCAAAATATGTGAAGAAAATTTTTAGGATGTTAAAATTTAGTAGGAGTATTTTAGACATTACACAATAAATATTTTAAGAATCATAAGTTTTTATTAAGGTTTAATTGAGAGAATAACAATATGACATATTTTCTATTTTCCAAAATATTTAGGGAAAAATTGCTTGATTTTAAAATTTAAGGAGTAATGCTATGTCCATAATATTTTCACAATAATTTCACAAAAAATTTTATGTGGCAAAGTATTCTTGATGGATAAAAGAGTGATATCACTAGTGAGTTTAGTTTAAAACCAATAACAACTTGTCATTTAGAATTTGTTTTAAAAATGTTATGGATGTAGCATTTCTCTTAAATAAAATAAAAAATATATCTATTCGGATCCTAAAATGAAGTTATTGTGAAAATATTGCGATATTTTATTGTATTTTTAGACTTCTTTTTTAATAGTCAAATTGGGTGAGCCAAAATTCGTGGTTTCACATACAATTTTATTGTGTTGTCTTTTTGTTTTTTTTTTAAAGCATAATTTTAAAACCAGTAATAATTTTTCACCTAAGATTTGCTGTGAAAATGCTGTGGACATAAAAAATAAAATAATAATATCAAACTGAGACCTATCACAGCTAGAAATAAAAAAAATATTGCGAAAATGTTGTGACATTTTGTTGTGTTTCTAGGATTCTTTTTTGTGTGACATTTTGTTGTGTTCCTAGGCTTCTTTTTTTCTTTAGTCAAATTTGAAAGCCAAAATTCATTGTTTTAGGCACAATTTTCTTCAATTGGCTTTTTATTTGTTTTTTATTTTATTTTTTAAAATGTACGGTCAAAAATAGTTAGCCCAATTTAAAACCAATAACAATTTACCATCTAAGATTTATTATGAAAATGTTGTAGATGTAGCATTACTATAAAATAAAATAATAAAATATCATACCAAAACCCACCATGGCTAGAAATAAAGGTATTGTAAAAATATCATGACGTTTTGTTGTGTTCCTAGTCTTCTTTTTTGATTTAGTCAATTTGTTGATCCAAAATTCATTATTTTATGCATAATTTTTTTAGGTTGATTTTTTTAACCCATTGTTTGAAGTTTAAAGAAAAAAAAAAATACATTGTTTTACACACACACACACACACACACACACACAAATTGACGAAGTAGCACTTTTCTCCTTTATGCTTGGGGTAGTTTCATTCCCCCCAAACTAAAGTTGAATAATTTCTTCCTTTATATTTTGTAAAAGAACATATACTCCTATTTTTACTCTCTTATTTAAACCCTAATGAAATCTTATAATTGCTAAAATATTCCATTATGCAATGTCTAAAATACTCCTACTAAATTTTAATGTCCCAAAAAATTTCTTCTTGTATTTTGAATATTATGTGGTAGAATGGTAGTCATGCATTGAAAGTTAGAATAATGATATATGGTGTTCTATTTGTTACCTAGAGAACACTAATTTATTAGGTTTAAATATTCTAGACTTATAATTTTATCTAATAGAAACTTTGATAACATATGTCTTTTGTTATTTTGTTTTGTTTTTTTTTTTTTAATTTCTCTTCCTACATAAAAAGGTGTTCATTAAAAATAAGTAAGCGAAACATCGTAGTTAGACTTATAAAATAAGATGATAAAGAATGAAGTATGAATAACAAAATCTTCATTGTAGATGATTGCAAGTATTTAATTTGATGAAGATCTTCAAAAAAATTGTAGCATATATCATCATTCATTACGAAAATTGAAATATTGTGGAAAGATGATGACATTCATTATCATTCTTTGTAGCATTTTTTGGTGAGTGGATATTACATTTAGTAAAAATGTTTTAAGAAATTGTCATAGTAAATAGATATTCAAATAGCTATTTTATATTTAAGTACATGATTTTATATTTCTTCAACAAACAAACAAAAAAAAAATTATATTAATTTTCTCACTAAAGGGTAGCACGTGCCTTGCACATGAGACTCACACTAGTATATATAAAAAAAGCCAATCCTTATAGGTAGAGTGTTTGGTTTATTCAACTCACAATCCTTATAGCTACAGTCTTTGGTTTATTCAACCCATCCTGTACTAGCTCTTTTTCTTTTTTCCTTTTTTTTTTTGTTCACATCATTCGTTGAACCTTTTTTTCTTTTTTTTTTTTTTTTTTAATTTAAATTTTTTATAAACATATGAACTATTAGTTACCCCGTTTATATACAATAAGTTAATAACATAATAAATTGTTACAATATTTTCACAATTATTGTGATGTTAATTCCAATAGGTCAAAATAAAATATTATAATAGAACCAACTGTAACAAAAAATAAAGGTATTATGAAAAAAGATATGATACATCCACAATATTTTTCACAACACTTTCATAGCAAATCATAGGTAGTAAATTGTTATTGGTTCTAATTTAAAATTACTAATGAAATTATTTTTTTTTCCACTAATAACAACCTGTAACAGCCTACTTATTATGATTTGTTATGAAAATGTTGCAGACATAGCATTTCTCAGGTGAAGATGTTGGCCAAGCCTATGCGGCCCGGGTTGCTCGGCCTGCGCGGCCAAGCCTAGTCGCACGGTGCCCGTGGCTTGGCTTGCGCAGCTTGGGTCGGCGTGGTCTGGATCGGCGCGCCGTGCGGCCTGGGCCGGCGTGGGTCGGCCTGGCATCTCCATTTCTTCTTCTTCTTCTTCTTCTTCTTCTTCTTCTCTCTCTCTCTCTCTCTCTCTCTCTCTCTCTCTCTCTCTCTCTCTCTCTCTCTCTCTGCGTTTTTGCTTTTTCTGGGTTTGGTGAGATAATAAATGGGTTATAAATAGAGTCTTAGAGACTCGATTTCTATGTAGACGCCACGTGGAAAAAGTGCCAACTCAGACCTGAACAAAACATGAAAATCGACCTACAAAAACTCAATTTATAGATCCTAAATCGAGTCCCTTAAACTCGAGATGCTAATAAAAAATATAGTTTGAAAATATTGTTTAGTAATTATATTGTTTGAAAATTATGTTTAATTTCCTATTTTGGCCGAAAATGTTAAGAGTTCTTGTTGTTGCCATATTATTTTCACAACTATTGAACTATCAATTCTTTTCCAGTAAAATATATATATATATATATATAAACAAAATTATAAAGGTATTATGAAAGTGTTGTACCATTCTTTTGTGTTTCTAAAAAGGTCTTTTTGGTTTAGTCAACTTTGTTAAGCCAAAATTTATTGTTTCACATACTTTTTTTTTTTTGGGTTGAGTTTTTGTTTTCGTTTTTGTTTGTTGTTTGTTTTGTATTTTTATATTTTCACTCCATTTTAAATAAAAACACATAATTTTACACTAAAAAAAATTAAAAAACTTAGGATAAAATCACTTTTCATCCTTTATGTTTAGAGTAGTTCACAATTCGTCCTTAAACTTTAAAGTCAAGCAATTTTCCCTTTAATATTTTGGAAAAGAGCAAATATTTCATATTTTTATTCTCTCAATTAAATCCTAACGAAAACTTATGATTTTTAAAATATTTTATTGTCAATCTAAAATACTCCCTCCAAATTTTAACATTCCAAAAAATTTCTCAACGTGTTTTGAGTTTAAGATAGTAGTAATGCTTAGAAAGTTAGAATGATGATATAAGATATTTTATTTATTACCTAGAGAATATTGATTTTATAGGTTTAAATCTTCGAAACATATAATTTATCTAATTGAAAATTCAATGACACATGCCTTTGGTTGTCCTTTTTTTTTTTTTTTTTTTTTTTCCTTTTCTTTTCTTGCCTAAAATGGGTGTTCATTTAAAAACTAAGCATGCTTAACATTGGTCCTAGACTCATGTAGAATGATAAAGAAGAAAGTATATTCATGTAGAATGATAAAGAAGAAAGTATAAAATTATAAATGACAAAATTTTCATTGTGTATGGTTAAAGATATTTAATAAGGAGTTTCAATTGTAGTATATGACATCATTCATTAAGAAACTTTAAATATTGTAACAATGTCTTAGCAAAACTTAGTTGCTTATTGTTGAAAGATGATGATATTTGTTATCATTCGTAGAAACTTTTAGTGAGTGAATACTGCCTTTGGCAAATAAGTACTAAGAAACTTATTGTAAATTAGATATTTATATGTTAAGTAACTACCCTAACTTTATCTGTGATCAAAATTCCTATACTAATGAGATTAATTTTGTATAACATACATTTTTCATGTATATAGCTTAATACTTCTTCAAATATAAATTTTATCTTAATTTTTTGTATTTAGGTACTTATTTGGGTGGCAGCATGTGCAAAGCAGGTGCTGCCAACACTAGTAATAAATGATAAGGCACATGTCCAAAGTGATAGACACTTTCTAATTTTTATCCACCATTTTTTTTACACTGATTCAACCTATGTTTTTACGAGAAAAGTTAATAAATGCCTTAAGACATTGATTTAAGAAATATTTTTAAAACTTTTTATAACAAAAAATAAAATAATTAATTTTTTTGACAGTTTCTTATATTTATCATTAATTTGTATTATTATTATTTTTTTATAAATGTCTGATGATAGCTCTTTATCACCAGATCAAGATACCAATCATAATGTTGTATTAAATTATTTTTAAAATATTATATTAATAAAGAGTAATGCTACAATGCTCAAATTTTAAGACTAAAACTAAATGGTCAAATTATAAGAATAAAAATTCATTATAATTTTTTTTAAGAGACTGTTTCAATCTATAAGAGATTTTACCTATTGAACTAACTGACACCCATTTTATTATAATTTTTTAATTAAAACAAAAACTTAAAAAACCCACTTTATGGTGACTGTTCATCTCCACCCTGATTTCACCATTTGCTAGCTTGCATCTTAGAAGCCAAAAAAGGCCAAAACAAAAGCTCAGCTTGATGGGAAAGTTAAACCCATGAACTTTCTGGTCTTTAAGACCATTGTGTTCCGCACTTTAGCCTTTGCCTTTGCTATCTGCTTCTACTTATTGGTCATTAATGGATGTTCTCTTGGGTCATTTGTAGACATGGCAAAATGGGTCAGAATTTTTTGACCCGACCTGAACTTGATTTTTTGACCTGAATCAAAATCACGTTAATCTGTGACTCGACTCGTGTTTTTTGCGGGTTAACCCGACCCACAACCCGAACAAATTTTTTTAAAAAAATTGGTAAAAAAAAAGAATAAAATTAAGACAATATTGGTTTAATTGTTTGTTGTGAGTTTTAAGGAAATAATTAAGACATTTATAAAATTGCATGCAAATGAATTGAAAGATGAATGGTTAAGCAGTCTATAATGAGTAAAGATTATTAGATATCAAATAGCAAAGAACATGCCAAGATAATCTGGTTATAGTAGAGTTAAAAATATAGATTTAAAATTGTAGAAATGTGTGAGAAACATTCACAAGTGTGAAAATAATGAAGCCAAAATATCAAATTAGCATAAATTATGAATGCTTGACCTATTTTTTACAATTTATGTCTAAAATAAATGTCTTTTCAAAATATCGTAATTTATTTTGAAAAAACCGTTTATTTTGGATATAAATTATGATATTTTCTAGAGTGTGTGTTGCTTAACAATAATATGATATTCATAAAAGATACTATATATAAATAAGTAAACAATCAAACTTTAATGTACATTCTCAAATTGAAATAGAGTGCCAACTACAATTGATAATAAATTATAAAATTAATTTTCAAGATTGTGAATTTCTTATATGTTTTTATTCTTTGTCAAATGAGTTATCTAATAAGTCATTTGTAATTTTGTTTTATATTTTGAGATGTTGATATTGTGTAGAAATAAAACTTGTATATTTGTTTTACTTATCTTTGTGTTATTTTGTTTTAGTTAGCAATGTTGAGATTTGTATAATTTTAAAATTGTTAAATAAGTATTAATAAGTTTAACTGAGTTCATTATTGATATAAGTGGTGAATTCAAAGTAATGCGTTTTATATCAAGTAATTTGTTGCATGACTTTCCAAATGGCAAATACATATTGTTTTATTTATTTAAAAAAAAAAATCATGTGAAAAATACGGGTCAATTCAACCTGATCTGCAATCCGATTGACCCGAATTGTTTTTAACCCACTTAAAATGACCCGTTTTTTATCTGCAATCTGATTAACCCAACCCGAACCCGAACCATCTCGCCTGTTTGCCATGTTTAATCCTTTGGAGGCTAAAAGTTTGTAAATTATTTTATGGATGTAGTAGTACTCATTAAAAAATATCTTAAGAGCACTCATTAACTGGATAATTTTTTAATGATAAAAGTTAATGAATGCTCTAAAGTTAAAGCTTTTATGAGATAAAGGAAAAAAAAATTGATTTTTGATATTTTTTATTTTTCTTATAAATGTTGTATTAAATTTTTCTTAAAATAACTTATTAATAGTTTTTTTTTATTACTCTCAATTGATCATTCCAATAAACTATAAAATTAGATATTTTAGTAGTATTATTGAATAAATAATGGTTTAGAGGTCCTATCAAACAAATAATAATAATAAGGGGAAATTGCAATTTACCCACTTGTGGTTTGGCCCGTTTTAACAATGCCCACCCATAGTTTGAAATTTGTCATTTAACCCACTTGAGGTGATTTTCGTTAGTCCCTCGTTACCCATCTCAGTCATTTCCGTTTAAAAATCCCCTTTACTATATAAGCCAAAAATTAGAACCCAATTAGAACACAATTAGAACCCTAAGGACTGAGCTCTCTCCCTCTCCCTACCTTCGAACCCTCAAAAATCCCATTAGCCTTAATTACTTTCCCCCTGTACTCCAATTGCCAAAGTGAAATCCCTCCCTAAACACTTGCAAGCAAGGAGGAGTGCTGAAGTTTGAGTTTTCCTCTATATCAGGTATGAAATGACTTTCTAGGGTTTGCCATTGTTGTGTTTATTCTTTTTCAATGTGTAACGATTGATGAAGGTGATTCAGATTAAAGTTTTTTTGTCATAAAATTAGTGGTTTACCATTGTTGGGTTTACCATTGGTGTGTTTGTTCTTTTATAGTTGACATTAATGACTGTGGTCTCTAGGAACATTTTGGTTAGATGCATCTTTAGGTTGTTTGTGGTCCCATGGAGATAAATTATTTAGTTGGTTGTGTTTCTTG
Source organism: Quercus variabilis (assembly GCA_030445155.1). Taxonomy (NCBI): domain Eukaryota; kingdom Viridiplantae; phylum Streptophyta; class Magnoliopsida; order Fagales; family Fagaceae; genus Quercus; species Quercus variabilis. The sequence goes on from CP129446.1 coordinate 14,308,356, forward strand.
TCTCTGACCCCACGTTACTTGGTGTTTGGTGTGCAACTAAAATTATTTTGCTTTTGTGTGTTGTCTCTATGCATGTGTTGGTTATGTATTTAATTACTGTTGTTTGTGCATGTGTTTTAGACCCTGTAGATGGTTGTTGAAATTCGTTTTATTTTACTATTCACCATAGTGGGAATTTTGAGTGGAACCCTGGTTAAAAGTATGTAGGTGGTGAGGTATCTACAATGGCTAATGTTAATCCAGATCTACTAAGTCATTTTGAGATACAAGACATTTATGCTGAGGCTGGAGGACCCATTAACAGTAGGATTTATTATTTAATACTTGGTGGTGACTTAGAGCAAGGGTTAAGGTTAATTACTTCAAATGAGGATGTGACCTACATGTGTGAACTACATGCTAAATGGCCAACAAATGAAATCACACTTTTTATGTAGAACCTAAAGTTGAACCAATTGCTATTGAAAAACCTATAGCTGAACCAGATCAACCAATTGCAGTAGACCAGTTATGGGAAATGAATGATGAAGATGATGATCCTGATTGTGAGGAGGTGACCAATACTGTTAGGGAGTCTGTGGTTGACCAAAATGATGTTAGTGAAGAACTTGTTTAGGGTTTAAGGGATGGCAGTGTTGGTGGAGCTGTGCATGTGGATGACCAAACAACCCATGGACAAACTATTGGTAGTGAAGATGTTCATGTGGATGAACCTAATTGGCTAGATGAAGGGTATGAAGGACCAGATTATCCTAATGACATATTTAGTACTGAGAACAATGAGGTGCCCAATATGAGAGAGCATCAAAGAGATAGTGAAAATGTAAATGAGGGAGATGGTGTGAGAGAGCAAGTTACAAATAATGGGAAGAGACCAGAAGCTGCTGTCAGTGATCAAGCTGCTGCTAGTGATCAAGTTACTGCTAGTGATTAAGCTGGTGAAAATAATGATTAGGCTGAAAAAGCCCTTGATGATGATGACGCTAGGAGCATAGACAATTCAGAGGATAAGGATGAAAGGGTGACATATCCAGAGTTTAATGAGAACACTAGCATAAGTTACCCTTAGTTATGCAAGGGTATGAAGTTCCCAAATGTTAAGGTGTTTAGGGTTGCCTTGAGAGAATATGTAGTGAGAAAGTCTATGGACATTAAGTTCAAGCTTAACGAGGAGACCAAAGTTTCTGTCCACTACAAGTATGACTGTGGTTGGAGGGTATACGCATCATAAATTGCAGGAGAGTTAACCTTCCATATAAAGACCATGGTTCCAACTTGTATATGTGGGAGGACATTCAAGCATAGCCAGGCCACTTCTACATATGTGGCTAGGAAATACTTGGAGGATTTCAACAAAAACCCTGATTGGGCAATTTTTGGTGTGAAGCATTGAGTCATGCAGGATGTAAATGTTGACTTGAGCATAAATCAGGTGTACAGAGCTAAGAGGAAAGCTAGAGAGTTCATACTAGGTGATGAGAGGTTGCAGTATGGGAAACTTAGGGACTATGCAGAGATGATAATAATAACTGATGTGGGGAGTAAGGTAATCTTACAAACAGAGATTACTGAGCCTAACACACAACCTAAGTTCAAGAGGATGTATGTGAGATACAATGTACAAAAAGTTGGATTCTTGGGGGGGGGGGGTGCAGGCCACTTGTAGAATTAAATGGTTGCCACTTGAAGGGCAAGTTTGGTGGACATATATTATTATCAACTGCAAGAGATGTGAATGACAATATTTTTCCTGTTGTATTAGGTGTAGTTAAGCAAGAAAACAAGGATTCTTGGGTATGGTTTTTACAAACATTTGCAGATTATATTGGGAGGCCAGATGAGCTGAATCTGGTGTACATTTCAGATAGGCAGAAGGTAATACTTGTTTTGTTCATTTCTGCTTTATACTTGTTATAGATTTTGTGCGAAACATATTTACAACAACTTTAAGTTAACCTTCAAGGGTTTAGAGTTGAAGGCTGGATTATGGAGGTGTGTTGCAACAACAATAGTTAGGGAGTTTGAAAAGAGAATGCAAGAGATGAAGGAATTGGATAGAGATGCATGGGAGCATGTAGTAGATATCCAACCAACCTAATGGACCAAGTCACATTTCACTCCAAGTGCCATCTCTGATTGTTATGTGAACAATCTTAGTGAGTCATTTAATTCTATGATACTAAAAGTTAGGGATAAGCCTATCATTGCCATGCTAGAGTGGATTAGGGTTAGGTTGATGACTAGAATGTACAGTAAGAGGATTGGGATTGAAAAATTCACTAATGACCTTTGTCCAAACATAGTGCAGAAGCTTGAGTAGTTGAAAGTTGATTCTAAGCCATTTTCTGCTATTCCATTAGCTTGCTATATATATGAGGTTGATAATGAGTATGAGAGACATGTGGTTAACTTTAGCAAGAAGTGTTGTACTTGTAGAGTTTGGGATTTGACAAGAATCCGATGTAAACATGGTGTTATAGCAATCTATAAGAACTTGGAGAGGCCTAAGGATTATGTGCATGCATGCTTTAGAAAGGATGCCTATGTGGCTGCATATAAGGAGATGATTATCCCATTGCCTAGCCAAGATGAATGAGTTGAAATGAGCCAACCTACCCTTGTTGCTCCAATTGTGTACAAGCCTCCAGGCAGGCCACCAATGAAAAGGAAGAAAGATGCAGATAAGCCAAACAACCCATACAAAGTCTCTAGGTCATATAGACCTATAAAATGTGGATTTTACCATCAGAAGGGGCATAATTCAAGGAGGTGTAAGGCTAGAATAACTGGTAAGACACCATCACAAAAGAGGCAGAGACTTAAGAGGCAAAAAAAATTTGTAAGTAAAATAATAATGTGTTCACTATGACAATTATATTACAAGTCTATTTCTGATGCAAGGAAATTCTTTTTGTAGGGACAAGAGGGACAAGGAAGAAGCAGCCAGCCAGCCAGCCAACCAGCCACCATTGATACCACCAAGGAGGTTTGTAAGGCAGTTACCCTGGTTTGCCAACCAGGTAGCCAACTAGGCAGGCAGGCAGCCAACTAGCCAACTAGGTAGGTAGGCAGGCAGGCAGCCAGCTAGCCAGGCAGGCAGCCAACCAGCCAACCAGCCAACCAGCTAGTCAGCTAGCCAACCAGCCAGCTGGCCAACCACCTAGGCAACCACCAAGGAGGTTTACAAGGCAGCCAGCCAACCAGCCAATCAACCAACCAACCAATGAGCAAGCAAGGCAGTCAACAAGATTAGCAAACAAGAAGGTCAAGGCCAACTAGTCAACCAAAACAGCAAAGAACCAAACAACCAGTCAAGCAACAAGTGGGGTAGCTAGTCATTCAATAAGAAAGCCAACCACCCATCAAGCAAGTCAACCAGTCAACCAACCACAAAAGCAACCACTGAGACAGCCAACGGGCAAACCTTACACATAGCCAGCCCAAACATCTGCTTCAACTTCAAGAAGACCACCAAGCAAAGTACCTACTGCTCAATGGTTCTCATACAGCCAGCCCATCTGTCATACTCCTCAAGTATATACACAAACACAAACACAAACACAAACACTACCATTTATACTTACATAATTAGATCTTGATATAGAGTTTCTATGTATTTTACAGTCTCGAAGAGGGTTGGTACTACTAAGGGTCATTGGGAGAGGAGTTGGATTAAGAGCTGAGACATCTGGTGCAATGTTCTCAACAGGCAGGGGCAAAGGCAAGGACAAGGGCAAGGTCTTTGGGAAATGAAAATTGGAGACTGTGCAAGCAAGAACTTTACTTTACTTTACTTTTTTTTTTTTGTTATTGTGGTAAGGACAAGGGCAATTGTTTAGTTGATAGTAGCATGTCACCACTTTTTTGTTTTTTTGTTATTGTGCAGAACTTTATACTATTGTTGTCTTAGTGGGGACAGAACAACCTATTGTATAGATGAAATTTGGCAGTATTTAGCCATTAATGTTTGGTGGAGTCTACTTGTTTTGAACAATGCTTATTATATAGTATGGAATGGTACTCTTACTTAGATGAAACTTGGCAGTGTTATATATGTATGGCAGTATTATATATAGTGTTTAGCCATTAATATTTGGCAGTATTATATATGTATGGAATGGTCTTACTTTAAAACATAATTTTTTATGCTTCTTCAATTAATGTAAACAGATTCTTATGGGGTGTATGTCCTTGCCTACCCAATTGATGTACAACATACACAATCTTTATAAAGAATAACAAATTGCATACCTTATTCAAATTACAATATCACATTACATAAAGAACACATTACATAAAGAAGGTAACATTACATAAACAAGAACAGATTACATAAAGAAGAACACATCACATAAAGAACACATTACATACTATATTCAAATAAACAACACAACATTACATAGTGCCAAATACATGGAATGCACTTGTCAAAAGTGGTAGTACCTAAAATTATACAATAACTACAACAACTTGCCTTCAAGGCAGACACAATAAATTTGTTCCAAATTCTCCCATCCTACCAAAAAACACATAAAAAATAGTAAAAAACCCCCCATGACACAAGAAGTGCAAATTTGTACTTCTATAACTTCTCTTTAGCTATCCTCTCTCTCAACCTAGCTCTTTCTTCTCTTCGCTTGGCTTTGTTTTCCCTTTCAATAGCTGCTGTTTCCCTATCACTAGCCTCATTTTCCTTTTCCTGTGCAACTCTTGCTTGATTCTTGTACATACTGAATCTTGCAAGGATAATAGGTGCAACTTCAGATCCACGCTTATAGGTTTTGCCATCCAACCACCTAAAGTATTTACAAGTAGGTTCATCATCCTACAAACAAAATCAAATTAGGGTTATTCATAAAGCCAACAAAACCAAAAAAATAAAATAAAATAAAAATGGAACAAAATATGAAACCTAACTATTTCTCGCCACATCATAATAGCTGCACCCATAAAACCTTCTCCCAAAATTGTTCAAGGTTAGAGCAGTGCGTAGCCGACAATGCTCAGCAGAGCATGAATAGTGACTGGAACTGGAGTAATAGCTTGAAGAAGACATGTTCAGATTTCACTTTGGCAATTAGAGTACAGAGGGAAAGGGATTTTTAAGGGTTCGAAGGTGGGGAGAGGGAGAGAGCTCAGTCCTTAGGGTTCTAATTGTGTTCTAATTGGGTTCTAATTTTTGGCTTATATAATAAATGAGATTTTTAAACGGAAAGGGTTAAGGTGGGCAACAGGGGTCTAATGGAGGAGGTCACCTCAGGTGGGTTAAGTAACAAATTTCAAACTACGGGTGGGCATTGTTAAAACCAGCCAAATAACAAGGGGGTAAATTGTAATTTCCCCTAATAATAATAATGGTTTAGAGGGAAGGTTCCTATCAATAGAGTTGCATTCATTAAGCCAACTAGTTTAAAAAAAAATGTCAAGGCGGCATAGTTTCAAGACTTCACGTTCGAGGGTCCCTTTCCTTATCTGTCCTTTTATGAAATAAGTCAGAAAAATATAGTGAGTGTTTGGAGTCATGTTTTTCCCTCACATTTGCATTTTTTTTAGCACTTATAAACAATAACCATACTGTTTATACACATGAATTCACTGTGCAAGAGACAAAGTACACTATGCACGAGTCCCACGGTATTTTCACACATTTAAAAGTTATTTTACTACAGTATTTTTAGTTTTTAATTTTCAGCAAAATAACGAGTAGGATCTAAAAGTCGAATCATTTATTTTTTGAAATATTTTATGTGAAATTGAAAAAATTGTCAAAAAAATTGATAATTTTTTCATTTTTTTATAATTTTTTTTTAAAATGATTTACTATTGCAAATCTTTTTAAAAATACTAAGGGCACGTTTGGTAGACTGTAATAGACACTGTAATATAATAGATATTCCTATGGCATAACTATTCAATTGTTTGGTTATGTTTTTATCACAATGAATAATTATTTCTTATGAATAGCTATTCTTCAAAATGAGGAATAATTATTCTTTATCAAAAGTACTAAATATCTATTCTTTCACTTTATGTAATAATTTTTTTTTTAAATTTCCTAAAAAGCCAGTAACCGCTACATTTTCAAAAGGAAAGAAAATAAATTTTCCTTATTGTTAATTATTAGCTCTATATTGAACACCCTAAAATAAGTGTATTTTAGGAAATTTGACTTAAAAATGATTTAATTACACATTCTATTTATACTTTACTAAATTGTGGATGCATATTTAGAATTCTATTCCTAAATGGTTACCAAACTAATAAATAGTAATACTTATTACATTCCAACTTTAATGTATTCCTTATAATATTTATTCCTATTCTCATGTACTACAATGTACCAAATGTAAAGTTAAAGCCACTAGCACTTAGAGACTTGGTCTTAAGAAAGGTTTTAGGAACTGCAAAGAACTCAGCGTGGGGAACATTAGGACCTAACTGGGAAGGGTCATATCATGTCACATCAATGGCAGGAATAGGTGCATATTATCTCGAAGATCTAGAGGAAAAGGCTATACCACGCCTTTGGAATGTAAATAACCTGAGAAGGTATTATTATTAATGAAAGCTTTCTTTACCATATTTGAGTTTATTACATTGCGTGTCATATGTTTTACCATCTAAGTATCAAAAAAAATCTTGGTCATACCTGACTTCTCAAACCACATACCTTGGGTAAATTGATATTTTTAATCATTGTTCAAACTATTAAATAGAATCTTAGTTATGCCTAGCTCCTCGAATCACATACTTTGGGTAAATTAATACTTTTTGACATCTATCTAAGTATCAAATAGAACTTTGGTCATGCCTAGCTCTTCGGACCACTTACCTTGGGTAAATTGATATCTTTTAATCATTGTTCTAAGTATTAAACAGAACTTTAGCTATGTCTGGCTCCTCGGACCACATGTTTTGGGTAAATTAATATTTCCTGACATCTATCTAAGTACCAAATAGAATCTTGGTTATGCCTGGCTCCTCAAACCATATATCTTGGGTAAATTGATATCTTTTAATCATTGTTCTAAGTATTAAACATAACCTTAGCTATACCTGGCTCCTCAAACCACGTGTTTTGGGTAAATTAATACTTCCTGACACTTATTTAAGTATCAAACAAAATCCTGGTCATGACCGGCTCCTCAGATCACATATCTTGGGTAAATTGATATCTTTTAATCATTGTTCTAAGTATTAAACAGAACCTTAGCTATGCCTGACTCCTCAGACCGTATACTTTGGGTAAATTACTACTTCCTGACATCTATCTAAGTATCAAACAAAATCTTGGTCATGCCTGGCTTCTCGGACCACATACCTTGGATAAATTGATATTTTTTAATCATTTTTTTAAGTATTAAACATAACCTTAACTATGCTTGGCTCTTCAGATCATATAATTTGGGTAAATTAATACTTCTTGACATTTATCTAAGTACTAAAAAGAGCTTTAGCTATGCCTGGATCCTCGGACCACATGCTTTGGATAAATTAATATTTTCTATCATGTTGCCAAGTGTTAGGTAAAGCCTTAGTTATTGTAGACTTTTTGGACTACATACTTAAGGTAAATTAATACTCCTTACTGATTACTTTAATGTCAGATATAATCAATCACTCTAAATAGCAATGATTTTCACTGTGATAACAAGCTCAAGTAGATGCTCATGAGCATCACTTAAAGCATTTGCAGGCATACCTGTATTTGTTTAAAAATTGATTTACCCTTTGGCCTTATAAACTTACTAATAAGTAAGGAACAGAGTAAGTTTAAACCTATATGTATACAGTATTATTGTGTATGTTCTTGAAGTTAGAACTACGCTTTGCCGAGATGATGGACTTAGTAGATTTAACCCGTTTTGCTGCTGACCATATGAGATGGGATCAACTTTCTACTACTTGTATAGATTAATGAATAGAGTTTTACCTCATTACTATGTTCATTAAGTGTTAGATAAGATACAAATCATATCAACTCTAATATGTGAATCACAAGAAGAAAGAAAATATGCATAACTTTCATTAATAAAAGCCTTAAAGTAAGACAGATTGAATACAAAGGAGCAACTTGGTTACAAACTATGAATGCCAAAATAAAAGGTGCCAAAATGAAAAAGAAAGAGAACTATACAAAATTCTACTTCTTTTTTATTACAATTTTTCCCTGGGGTGGGGCCTTGGACTACTAGACTGTAGCCTTTGAAGATCCTTGGTCTGTGCCTTTAGGGTGACCCTTGGCAGGAAGTGGAAGAGTTGCAAGAACAATCTCCATCTTAGGTGCCTCTTTGTCTTTGGTATGATCCTGGGGAATAGCTAGGGGCTTGGTGGCATCGGGGCCACTCCTTTAGTTACCTCGGCCTCTTTTTCATTTACCCCTGGCTACTCGGCCACTTTCGGAGGGCTGCCAGAGGAGGGAGAGACCTTCTTAGGGCTGCTCTTTTCTAAATCGGCCGCCTCGGGAGGGATGTTTACCTTGGAGCTGCTGGAGGAGGAGGCATGAATGGTTGGAGGGTAGTAGACGTTCTCTACCTTCCTAAGTATGGAAAAAGCCTTAACCCCAGCTTGGTTGAGAGCTTCATTCCATACTTGGAAACAGTAAGTCCTACATACCTCAAAAACCTCAACCCTGAGGACATCCTCAGTCTCAGCCACCCCAATGTCACACCCTTGCTGCTCTGCCTCCTCCCTAACTTTTTTTGCCTCCTCCTTGGCCTTCTCTACCTGAGTCTTAGTCTTTTTGACCTCTTCAAACTTTTTCTTTAGGGCAATGATCTGCTCTTTGGAGGCGGCTAGTTGGTCCTCGACATTGCGAAGAAGTATCCTCTAGCTTTTGGCTTGCCTCTCCATAGTATCCAGGGTGAAGGCAGCACTTTTTCTTTCCCTCTCCTCCTTAACCAACTTACTTTTAAGGTCTTGAACACTTTTTTCGGCCACATGGAAGGCATTTACGACCGCTATCCTTTTCCCATCCTCTTCCTTCATCCTCCGATGGGAATAGTTCACCATCTCCTCAGCCCTAAATGTCTGGATGGTTTGGAAGGGAAGAGAAGTACAATTAAAAAAAAAAAAGGGGGGGGGGGGGGAAGAAGGAAGAAAGAAAAAAGACTTACCATAGCCAAGTCCCTCCTTAAGCTGAGGAAGACCTCATGCTACCTCATGGATCTAAGGTCAGCCATGTCCTTGGGAAGCAACAAGGACTGTTCCATTGCATCAGTAGTGTACCTAGGCATACCCTGCTGGAAGTCTCGAATGAAAGCATCACTAAGAAGGGGAGCTCCATCTAGCTCCATGTGAGGGGCCTAAATTGGGGTTGCAGCTCGGTGGTCACCCCTCTTTTCTCCTTTGTTGGTTGACCTCGTCTGCACCACCTTAGGCTGCTTGGCCCCCTTTTGAGGCTCAATCTCTTGGGGAGGCTAAGTCCTCCCAGTTTCTGCTACCTCCTTGCCCTTTTCTTCCTTTTTTCTCTTGTGGTCTACTGTATAAGCTTGGAGAGGTTGGGTGGGTGGAAGAGGGGGGAGCTTTGTCTGAGTAACCTTCTCAAGAGCGTCTTTACTAGGTTGAGACTCCAACAACTCCTAGAGAGTTGATCTTTGTCTGCGTTGGATACCCATATCACTGGATGTATTAGCAGCTTCTTAGTTATAGCTGGATTGGGATGGGAAAGATTGCCTGAGATCACTAGGTGAAACGTCCGAAGACAAAGGTTGATTAAATATTTCGAAATCGTCCTCGGAGTCGGACAATTCAACTATCTTTTCTTTTTCTTATTTTTCTGTTTCCTTTCCTTTGGTGGTGGGACGGAAGAGGAACCCTTTGCCTTGGGTATACCTTCTAGTATAGGGTTGGTGGTGAGGACACCTTCCGGGATTAGGTCGGTGATTAGGAAGCCGGGAGTAGCAATGCTGATCCGGTGCAATGAGGGTTTCTAGCTTTGATGACGCACTTAGGCACTTGGAAACTCTTAGATATTGGAATGTAGTCCAATATTAGGTGGGCTGCCCTGAGTTGGCCGTTCATGTGAATAAACATCTCGACCTTAAGGATCTTATCCAAATTTGCTTGGTTCACGAGGTTGAAGTTGGGAATAGCTGCGTTCTTATCTGCAAAACCATTAGGAAACACAAAAAAAAAAAATATCATTAGCAAGACAAAACAATACAAGTCAAAGGAAATTTTTTTGTGCAAACACAAACAAAAGAGAAAGAGAAATGGGGTAACTTTAAAATTAAAAAAATGGGGTTACTTTAAAATTACAAATCTAAACCTAGAACCCAACCTGGTTTCCCCTCCCTCGTCGGACATGGGAGGCCATCATGCCACTCCCCTGATAGGATTAAAAAAATCCTTTTTCAGGTCTTTGTTGGATTCAGGAAGTCATTGGATGAGTCTAACCTCAGGGTACCTAGATTTTGGGTAGCACTCCTGCCCGGTTAGGTGATGGAGGTTGTAAATCTAGTTTATGTCGTGGTGGGTAAGGTGTAAACACATTCTCTCATTAAAGGCATTTACACAACCTAATATCCTAAATATATTGAGGGCACACTGGGTGGGAGCTAACCTATGGGCCCTAAGGTAGTCTCTGGTAATAGTACCCATAGGGATTCTCATCCCTCCTTCTATGAAGGCAATCACTGGGATCACCACTTCTCCCTCTTGTATTTTCTTGTGCCACTCCCTTCCTTTCAGTACCTAATGCCTACTCCTGGAGGAATCCTATACAGGGCTCTGAAAATCTCTATTCCCTCCTCAAAGTCTACTAGATGGGCAAATCTACCCATTCCTAAGAGAGACTTGGATATGCTAAGAAGAAAAAAAGAGGAAAGAAGAACCGAGGAGAAAAGGACACGTAGAAAAGAAAAGTATATGGAAAAATAAAATGAAAAGATGTATGAAAACTTACAGAAGGAAGAAAAAATCTCCTCGGACAAGCTCTGGTATTTGTAAGGGCACGAGTGAGTTGGGTAAGTTACAGGTTCAATGTATGAGCTCTAAAGTGGAGTGAATGCTAAAGTGAGAAGAATGATTGATTTGGGCAGTATTTATATCAAAAGGATAGCTACAAGCGGGAAAACTCCCACCTTGATTTTAGTGCAATCCTCAATCGTAGGATTTGCATCACGCTGTAGAATGTGGGGGATGGCGAGCCGTAAAAATTTAATGAAGACGTGTTTCGTATGCCAAAGCATCAGTAGCTTGTCTTGGGCAGTTAAAAAGGAGTCTACACAGGTAGAGGTGATGTATGACGAGCACAAATTAGCTAAAGGTGACATTAAAATCCTCATTTCTTCCTGAGGAGCCAAAAAGGAGCCCAAGCCGAGGATGAGAGGTTGTTCGAGGAGGAGTAGACATTATCAAGAGAGTCCATATTAGTAAATAAAGAAGTTAGTTTTGGTCATAATGGCCTAAGAGGGTGGGCCGAGGATAAATGCACCATTGGCTAATCAAAGTCAAGGTCTGAATAGGTAGTCTGCCGTTTAGGGGAACGTTCCAGGATAAGTGAAGGTAATACCTGAATAGTGCTTTTTAGTTTTACAGCTATTACATAAAGATTTTAGGAAGGTGCTAATGGGACAAGTATTAACACCAATTATCTGGCCTGCACGTGAAGGATAAAGAAGAAAAGGGGAAGAGAGTATAAAGGGGGGAGGAAGTAATGAAAGAAGGGGATTGAGGAATTAAGAGAAAAAGACAGTAGCAATCAAGAATTGCATTTATAACCAAAATTGAGAGAACTATATAAGAATTGATCTCTTTGGATTGTGTCGAGAACGATTTTCTTTAGTACAAACTTGTCTATTTTCATTCTCTTGTGATCTGAATCCACTTTAGTGATTGTCTGATTCATTAAGACCCAGTTTATCCAATCTACTCTCTACAAATTTATTATTTTGGGTTTTTTGAGCCTAAGTCCATCCATCTTGTGGGCTGGGACTCAAATCTGGTCCTTATAATTTCTTTTTGGAATTGACGGATTTCATTCTCACATCTCTATTTTTTTTAGTAAAAAATGACTTTTCCAACTACATTATCCGAAACCCACTCAAAATTGAGGATGAATTATTAGGTATGTCTAACCCACTCTCATGTGAGGGATCCACTGGCAAGCCTAATTATTCCCTTGTTTAAACTTTAAACCCTTTTGCATGTAACCTAAACTTTGTTTAGGATGGCTTATATAAAATAAATCAGAAAACAAGTTGTCATGCATCATCTTATTAATAAAATGATTTCCACTATTGTTTTGTTAAAGAGGGTGCGTTCACTTACCCACCCCAAAAAAAAAAAAAAGAGGGTGGGTGCGTCGGCGTCCTCGAGTTTCAAAGGGGTTGAATTTGAGTATCATTTCAATTTCAACGTTTCCAACTTTAGACAAAAAAATTATAAAAAGTTGGAAACGTTGAAATTGAAATGATAGTCAAATTGCCAACAACACATATTTTGGCAACATTTCAGATTATTTGGCAGCTTTTGTCAGCTTTTGGCAATTTTTTGTTTTTTTGTTTTTTTTTTATCTCTTTTGATATATATATATTTTAAGTGAAGCCCAAAAAGGATTGGTAACATTTCCCATAGAATAAATATCTTCCCATTTCTTTTGGAGGATTTTAGTCTGTCTTCTAGTTCAATGAGTTTCAAAGGGGTTGAATTTTACTATCATTTCAATTTCAACGTTTCCAACTTTAGACAAAAAATTATAAAAATATAAATCTTCTGGACTTAAGTTATATCCCTGTAATAGTAAATAACTTGTAGGCATGTCCAGAGTGAAAGAAACTTCCTAATTTTTATACACTATCTTTTTACACCGATTTAATATATGTTTTTATGGAAAAAAAAAAATTAATAGATTGTCACAAGGGTATTGGTTTAAGAAACATTTTTAGAAAAATTTTTATATAAAAAAAGAGTAATTAATTCTTTTAACATCTTTAAATATTTTTCATAAAAGTGATATCAAATCATTTCTAATAAAATGTTATATTAATAAAGAGGAATGTTACAAGTATAAACTAATTTACAAACATTTTCTTTCTTAAAAAAAAAAAAACATTTTACAAACCACTAAAGTGGCATGGTACATGTTAGCTAAAAATAATGAGCTGGACTAAATGGTCAAATTTTAAGAATAAAAATTAATTATAATTTTTTTCTCAAATAAATTCATTTTAATATTTAATAGACAAAACTTAAATACAGTACCTTAGATGCTGTTTCTTAAGTTTTTAAGATTCAGCCATATGGTTACTTAACTAAAAAATATACTTCCATCCCATGACAAAAAACCCACATGACAAAATCTTAAAAATGAACTTAAAAAATAACATCTAAATACTGTAACTAAGTTTTCCTATTTTTTAATTAAACCAAAACTTAAAAACCCAATTGATGGTGACTGTTCATATCCTCCCTGATTTCACTGTTTGCCAGCTTGCATCTTAGAAGCCCAACAATAGAAGCTCAGCTCTACAGAAAAGTTACACAACCTCCCAAAAGCCAAAATTCTAATAAAATGATACTTCTATATTAATAAAGAAGAAGGATACAAACATAAACTAATTTACAAACATTTTCTTTCTCAAAAAAAAAAATTAAAAACATTTTACAAACCACTAAAATGGCATGGTACATGTTAGCTAAAAATAATGAGCTGGACTAAATGGTCAATTTTTAAGAATAAAAATTCATTATAATTTTTAATTAAACCAAAAACTTAAAATACCCAATTTATGGTGATTATTCATCTCCTCCCTGATTTCACTGTTTGCCAGCTTGCATCTTAGAAGCCCAACAAAATAAATAAATAAAAAAGGGCAAAATAGAAGCTCAGCTCGACAGAAAAGTTACACAATCTCCCAAAAGCCAAAACACATGAACTCTCGCGAGCGCGCTCTAGTCTCTACAATCATTGTGTTAAGAGATTTAGGGGGTGTGTGATATTTTCAAATAACAATTTTTAGTTTATAAAAAATATTACATGTGTATTTTACACACATTATCACCTATACATATTTTCATACACGTTTTTAAATAACAGTTTTCAATTTTTAAATGCATATATCAAATACCACCTTAGCATGTTTGGCAGGGGCTTTTAAGTATTGTTGTTCAAAATAATGTGAAAACTGCAGTTTAAAAAGTATTATGAAAATATTTAAAGTACTTATAATGCAAAAAAAATGTATTTGTTACTACCATGTTTTAAACAATATATTTTAAAATGTGAAAAAATATAATTGTATGTTTAATTTGTTCATGTATTTTTCTTTAAGTGGTAACTTTCTAATAAGTACAATTATTTTATTAATATTTATTAGAGGAGTACATGTGAGAGAGAAGGGAGGAAAAGAGAGAGTAAAAAAAAAAAAAAGATGAGGTGTGCATTGTGAGAAAGAGAGAGTTGTAATTATGTTATGTTTTATCAAGTGAGTCCCACACTTTTCTAAATATTTACAAAAGTGTCATTGAGTAATGTTACTTGAAAATTGGTAGCAGAAGTTTTCTAAATGTTTACAAAAGTGTCATTGAGTAATGTTATTTGAAAATTATTTAAATATCCCAAAATGAGAAACGTAACTCAAACCCTCTTAAATGAAATCCATTACCAAATGCATTTTTTTTTTTTTTTGCCCACAGTTTTTAGTGTTTAAACACTGAAACTATTGTGTGAACTTTCTTATCAAACAAACCTGCCCCTGCCTTTACTATTCGCTTCTATTTCCTGGATCCAAGGGCGGCTTGATGCATTTGGAAGCCTTAGGTGAAAACTAAATTGAGGTATTTTATATAATTTTTTTATAAAAAAAATTATTTAAACTCTATTATCTTATTTTACATGCAGAATTACTAATTAACTACGTAGAATTGTTTTTTGAAAAAGTCTATAGACGAAAAATTTGATAAAATTTTTCACATCGGTTGATGTAGTAGAATGATAGTGGTGATAGTGGTAAGTAAAAATGTGATGTCAATAGTAGACCTAGATGAGAATCAGTAAAAGTTTGTCATCTCAACTATTGTGAAATTTGTTGTGTATTGCTTTTTTTTCCCCCCTACATTCACAACAAATTCTCGGTGTTAAGTTGTTACTAATTCTAATTTAAACCCACCACTTAAATTACTTTTTTTTTTTCTTACCAATAACAACCAATTTCAACTTACTACTTAAGATTTGTTGTGAAAAATGTTGTGGACGTAATATTTCTCTCTCTCTCTCTCTCTCTCTCTCTCTCTCTCTCTCATATTTGATAAAAAAAATATTATTTTATTTATTGGCTAATATTTGGGTTTAATAAATACTATTACAATAAAACAAATAACCATAGTTATTAAAATTTGGGGACTTTTTTTTACTTGAGGGGCTTGGGCGATTGCCTCATTTGCCTGTACTATAGAGCTGGCCTTGCCTGAACCATGAAAAAAGCACCTCTCCCAAACTCACAACAACGTTGTTTCCACCAATATTTATTCTCCCACCCCTTTGAACCCTCCAAACACAAAGTCAATATTTTTTTTTAAACGTTTTCATATATTCATTCATCATTTTGGGTATTGGCTAACATTTGTAAATCATTAATGGATGTTCTCTCAGGTACTTTGGAGGCCATTCACCCATTGTAAAGATTTGTAAATTTGTCTATGATGGTAACATTTCTTATTAATAAATGCTCTAAGAGCATTAGTTAATTAGTCTAAGAGCATTCATTACTTAGACTTTTTTTTTTTAACGGAAAAAGGTTTACATATGTTCATGAGCATTGGTTTAGGGAATATTTTTTAAAATTGGTATGAAAATATAAAAAAGTAATTGATTTTTTTTTTGACGACTTTTTATATTTTTCATAAAAATATTAAAACTTTTTAAAAATATCTTATTAAGAAATTGCCTAAGAAAACCATTTTTTTTTTATTACTCTCAATCAGTGTGAGTTTGGATAGCAAATGCGGTTGGCATTTGCATTTTTCCCTAGGTCCTGTGCATTATTCACGGGACTCGTAAGTACGGAATTCAGCAAATGTAACTTTAAAACTGGGTTCTACGGGCACTATTTATAGTTTAACAATTATTTTACTACAATGTTCTCATTAATAAGTTTTCAGTTTTCAGAAATAAGCGGCATCCAAACAGACCCTCAATTATTTTATCAAATTATAAAATTAGATATGTATTTGGATACCACTTATTTACTGAAAACTAAAAATTTATTATTGAAAATATTGTATTAAAATATTTTTTTTTATTGTGAAACAGGGCCATGAGAACAATGCCACCCATTTTTTATCACTATCACTTCACTGGTCTATAAACAGTGCAATGAAATCGGCCAAGTGAAACGCAAACTAAGGGTCCATTTGTTTTGGTGGTAAATGATTTCAGGAAACCATTTACCATCTGACCTCAGTGTTTGGAAGTCAAGGAAAATTTTAATTTCCGAAAAATATGCTTCAGTTTGACCAAATTTACTCCTTTGACCCGAAAATGGTTATACTATCTCATTTTCCCTTCAAACCATTTCAGGAAAAGAGCCTCATTCGCAGAGAGAGAGAGAGAGAGAGAGAGAGAGAGAGAGAGAGAGAGAGAGAGAGAGAGAGAGAGAGAGAGAGAACGAACCAAACCGAGCTCCGATCCACCACCACAGCCCATCGTCGGCGCCCACGAGCCTTCGACTTCACCGGCGCGACGAATCGACGAACCCACGAGCCTTCGACTTCGCTGGTGGCACGAACCCACGAACCCACAAGCCTTCGACTTCACCTTCGCGCCACGAACCGATCTTCGACTTCGCCGGCGAACCCAGAGCCCAGATCACCACCGAAGACCGATCCACCGAAGATCGATCTTCGACTTCGCCTTTGCATCACCACCGATCCCTCTTCCTCGCTCTCTCAGTTTGGCCGAACAGTAGATTTGATCGAATGGATCTCTCTTCCTCGCTCTCTTAGTTTGGCCGAACGGTGGATTTGATCGTGTTATTGTGATTTTTGTTTTTTTAAGTTTATATGTTGAAATTTTCTATTATAAAATTTGTTTGGTAACTAAAAAAATAAGTGAGAAAATGTGAGAAAGTAGTAGGAAAATAGCATTTTCAAATGTAACCAAACACATGAAAACATTTTTTAAAAAAATTTAAATAATACTGTCAAACACTTGAAAATATTTTTCTTTTTCAGAAAATAACATTTCTGAAAAATAGATATTTTTCTACCCAATACGCAACACAAACACAAACGCACGCAAAAATCCGCTACCCAAACGTACACGTATTTGAGATAATGGCTTAGATGGAAAGTTTCTATCAATAGAGTCGCATTCATTAGCCAGTTGAGTCAAGGCGGCACAGTTTCAACTTTCAAGACTTCCTTAACCAAAAAAAAACTTTCAAGACTTCAACTTCGAGGGCTCCTCTACATATCTTTAAAAAATAATAAAAAATAAAAAACAAAAAGGTTCGACTTTTCAGGATCCGTATCCGTTATATTTTTCTGACTTTTTACAAATTTCAAAAAGAACAATACGAGAACACACCTTATTATTTTGCGTAAGGATTTTGGAAATTTTTTTTTTTAAAATTGAAAAAATAAAGATAATTTTTTTAATTCTTAAAAAAATACTTTTAAAAATAAAAAGTTTAACGTGTATCTTTAGGCGAAACGTTATCTAGACCATTTTTTATAATAGCATAATAGAGGGCGTTTAATAAATACTGTTTATTTTAAAATGCATTCCCAAAAAAAAAAAAAAAAGCTGTTCATTTTTGTCTCATTGGCCCCTATAAATTAATGCAATACCACCAGGTTGGTGCCAACCACTATGAGGATCTAGTCCCACATTGTAAGAGAGAACAAGCCAGCGGCAGAGAGAGATTAGAGTCATTAGACTGTGTGGAGTTTCGGCCGCCATGGATGAGAAATCTTCTAGTGAAACCAGAGGGAACCCCATTCGATGCAGAGGTGCGTAAAAACTGTTTTTTTTTTTTTGTTGTGTTGCTTTTCTAGTCTCCATATTCTTTCTACAGTGAAAAGTAGTTTCACTTCTTGTCTCTCTTGGAATAGTGTCTGAAAGTGACTTATTACTGTTGTTGTTGTTGTTGATTTTTGTGTTGTATTGTTGTAGCTGCGGTTAGTCGCAAACCAGGTGAGCCACTAGTGATAGAGGAGGTCATGGTTGCACCTCCGATGCCTCATGAGGTTCGGATTCGAATCATATGCACCTCTCTCTGCCACAGTGATATCACTTTCTGGAAATTGAAGGTTTAACCATATTCACTCTGAAAACTCTCATACTTATATTTCTACCTTTCATAACTTATTGAAATTTGGTTCATAAAATATATGCCAATTTTTGTTTTATGTTTGAAGGATTTTCCTGGAATTTTCCCAAGGATTCTCGGCCACGAAGCTATCGGGTTAGTCTTACATTCTTTCTTGTCCATTTATTATTGTGTTTTCCTGTGATGCGAAGTGTCGTTTGGAGTTTCTCGCGATGATGTGTCTTGTGATTTATTGTTTTTTCCCTGCTATGATGTATACTCCTCCACTCATAATTTTGTGGGTCCCCCAGTTTTATATTTCTTTTCTTTTCTTTTTTGGTTAAAAGGGATTTTCATTAAAAAGTAAAAACAAACAACAAAACAACAGAGCACTGAACAGATGCACTGAACACTTGGATGGTGGTGTGCAGCTGTTTGTTGTTTTGTTTTCCCCTGCTGGTGTTTGTGCTCTCTCTGTTGTGGCTCTTTTTCTTTTGAATGAATAGTTCATGTTTTCTCATAAAAAAAATAAAATAAAATATAGAGCACTGTCACTGCCTCGCCACAGTGGCAAGGTCAGCATTCATGAGTCTCACATAATACATATCAGAAACATCCAGATTTACAATAGACAAAAATATCAGGGCTCGGAGGGAATGTAAAGACAACAAAACTCTCCGACATAATGGCACCCCTTCTAGCCAGCGCATCAGCGCCCTTATTCCCTTCCCGATACACATGCTCAATGCGCACTTGATGGAACCTGTCCAGTAATAATCTGCAATCATCAATAATAGGAGAAAAGATTCTGTTAGTGCAATTGTTAGACTTAGCAGTTCCACAATTACTTTTGCATCTAGCTCCACAACCAAATTTTGAATTCCAATGCTAGAAGCCAGTTTTAGACCATCCCTCGAAGCCCAGACTTCTGCCACTATGCTAGTAGCATATCTAATCGAGCTTGACAAACCTCTCACCCATTTTCCTTCATTATCCCTGATTATACTTGATAAGCCACAAACATATTGACCTAGTGTGATTAAATTAATCAATTGACCAAATTATTAATTAATCAATTTAACATGCAAACGCGTGGTAACACAAACAAATCATCAATAAAATAATTATGCAGCGAAAAATAAATAACACTGTGATTTGTTTACGAATGGGGAAAAACCTGACGGCAAAAATCCCACCGGGTAATTTTCAGGTCACCATTCTCAAAACTCCACTATTATCACAATAAGCGGTTACAAGTAAAGGAATTTCAAGTATCTTACCAATCTACAGTTGAACCATTACCCCAATACTCAATTGGACTTGTTCTGTAGTGACAGTTTCCCTTTTTGATGTACGGCTCCCAAGTACGTGACAAACCAATTGCGTGGATCCCAGTATGCGACTTAATCACCAGCTAGAAAGAGTTGTTGGCTGCAAAGTTCTTCAGTTCATCCACGATGAAAATCAAGAAGATGCTTGATCACAAAACTTAAAGGTGCACATACACAGCAACTTCTTCAAAAGAGATGAACTAGGACATAACTTTGTCTTCGATCACAATTTGCTTGAACAGAGTTTTCTCAATACTTGTCCAACTTGTGAACTCTTTGACGGCCCTTAAAACAATCTTTTTATATGCCTAAGGTTAGAAGAAAAGAAGGTCCAAATACACATCCACGGATCTTAAGAAAATAGATCAGAAATTTTGAAATTCATAGACCTCGACAGATAGAATGTGTCGAGCAGTTGTTGAGCAGGTGTCAAGCCATGGGCTTAAGACAGCTTTTTAAACCTCGACACATGCAGTTGTCGAGATTTAATGACTGTGCACTTCTTTCTCTTGCTTCTTGAACAGACTTGATGACTTCAACACTTGTTCTTGAAACCTTATTTCTTGAAGTATTAAATACACCTAGAACTACTCAATTACAAGTTGAGTGCGTTTTGTCAAAAAATTAGCCAATTACATAAAAGAATGACATATGTTCTTAACAAGTGAAACACATATGTCCTAACAATACCTCTTTCCCCTGCTTTTCCTGGGTTGCCAAAAGAGGCTTCATCAGTGTTCAACTTGTGCCATCCCACCGTTTCATAGTAGTGATAGATTTGTATTTTAGAGGCCTGGTCTTACTTATGCAGAAAAAGAACTCAGTGGCTTGGCTTAGGCACAAAGCACGGAGGTTGGGATTAGGGGGGGCATTCTTATACATGACTCTATTTCTGTGCTTCCACAAATTCCAAACAACCATGGGGAAGACAATATTCCAGGGTGCTGTGATATGATGGGGGAGGTTGCTTAACCAATTACTCTTCAACCATTCTTCAAGTCCTGACCCAAAGGAATTCAAGAGGGGGTATGGCACCCGAATCCTATTCCAAAGTTGATTTTAGGAAGCATATTTCACAAATTATAACTTTGTCAAACTTTTCCTATAAAATAACCAAACTTTAATATAGATTTTTTATTTATTTATTTATTTATTTTTTATCATGACATATTATGATTATTGGAATATAAAGTGGATAGAAGATTTGTATATGCCTATTGTAAGGACACAATTTGGCTTCCAAGCCCAAAAGATTGATGAACTTAGGCTCAAAAAGTTCAATACAATGAATTTGTAGAAAGTGGGTTGGGAAACTGGGCTTTAATGAGTTTGACAACAAATAAAGTAGATTCAGATGACAAGAAAATGAAGACAGACTGGTTTAATCTAAAGAAAATCGTCATTGGCACAATCTGAGGAGATCGGTTCTTATATATTTCTTTCAAGTTTGATTACAAGTTCAACTTTTGATTGCTACAGTATTTTTCTCTTAATTTCTTACTACCTTTCCTTCAAGGCCTTCTTTTTGTTTTATACTCCCCTCCTTCCTCCATCTCTACCTTTCACGTGTAGAGTAGATTGTTGGTGTTGATTCTTGTCTCATCAGCCCCTTCCTAAAGTTTCTGATAATAGCTGTAAGACTGAAAATTATTGTTCAAGTATCACTTGCTCGTTATTGCGGGCAAAGAGTTAGCTACAGAGCATTCAATGCGGTAGTAGTAGCTTTCTCTTTAGATATTTTAGGACTTCCTTTATCTTGTGTTTTTGTGATGCTTATCCGTATCAATAGAATTTTCTAGAACGTTGCCCTGGATGGCAGACCATCCATTCAGACCTTAGCTTTGCTCAACAGAGGAGGCATTCATCCATGGACCCTTATGATCAAAACTAACTTCTTCACTTACTAACACAGACTTCCTTGATAATGTTCACCCCTCCTCGGATTACTTCATATCTTTGGACTGGATCCTCGGGCCAATATATACATAGATATATATATATATATATATATATATATATTGCTGGGCCTAACATCCCCTACACATATCACCAATAGATGGGGTAACTAATGAATGTGACTTGTGCCACTTTAACAATTAATAAAAAAATACTTTATTTTTGAGAAAGGATAAACAAATACCTGAATTACTTTTATATAATTGGTGACACGTTAATTTGTAAAGTTTATTTGGTAAAATTTTTGTTACAACAAATTTTGTAACTAAATTTTGTCCTTCTGAAAATCACTCTTTTAAAACGACTAGTTTTAATCCCTGGATGATGTGTCTAACTAAAAAACTAACTTCTTATCACTTCGTTAAACATTGTTACTTATTAGGAGGATTAGAGTTCAAATCCCATTCCTATTGTTGTAATTATCAAAAAAAAAATTTTAAATCAATTTTTTATTATTATAAATTTTATAGAAAGGTGCATTGTTTGTCACACATGCATTGTATTGTATGACAAAGTTTAACAAAATGTGATTTATTTTTTTTATTTTTTATTTCTAAATCTGGTAATTATGGTGATTATTAATAGGCATTTATTATGATTTTATTTATATATGAAACTTTCTATTCCACAATTAATAGAAAAAAATGACGTAACAAGATTTTAATAGAGGGTTTTAATATAAAATAAAATTTAAATTCAAGTAAAACAAAATCGAATAATAACATGTAAAATTGTAACATTTCAACAGTTTATGTGGTAAAATATATGAGGTTAACTAAAAATCAAAGATCTTTGGTTTTATATATATATATATATATATATATTATAGATTATAGATAAGAAAATTGTGCACTCTTTCCTGGCCCCACTTTTAAAAAAGCCCTTAAAATATTAGACTAATAGAAATTTAACCCAATTGATATCCTAAATATATTTTTAAAAATATTGTGAGTTTATTGAATAATCATTAACAATTAATTTCTCTCAATAATTTGAGATTTTAATTTTTATAAATCAATCTCCCATGTGGTAGATTTTATTATGTAAAGTTGCAATAATATTTTAATAAGTTACATTTTATTGTTCCATGCATTAAAATTTTTATTTTGTTTTTGTTAATTATATTATAATTCCATAGTGTAGTTATTGTTTCTTTTATTTACAGATATTTTTATAATTATAAATATCTAAAAATATCTACTAAAAAATGTTAATTTGTTTGAAAATCTAAAAGAGAGAAGAATAAATAATCTAATTGAATCTTAAATATAATATCTTGTTAAATTTATTACAAGAAATATAAAAAATGCAACCAAAAGTTAAGATTAAACCGAAAATAAAGATTGAAATCTTAAAGAAGATATAGAATTTCATAATAAAGAGTTAGAAGATAATGAAATAATACAATAAAAATAACAATGAAAATTATCATAGTAATGTGCAACACTTAAGGAACTTTATATAAGTTTTAGCCATCAAGAATATATACAGTTGTCTTTTGCATCTTAATGGATTGAAAATTATCACAATAAGATAAAAACTAAATACGAAAACTTAATTAGTAATTTTGTATCTCAATAGGCAACAATAGTGGTTTTTAAATAAAAGAAAAATGTATAAAATAGAAACTTAATAAATCTGATTTAATTGATTTGTTAAATATATAAAAAAATCTATGTAAATTTATCAGCTTAGGGCTCAAACTGTATTGAGCTCAACCTATCCAAGGATAATTAAATTCAATTATGTGGTTCATTGATCAATACAACAACATTATTGAATTTAATTAGAAATATAAGGTACAACACTTAAGGAACTTTATATAAGTTTTTGCCCTCAAGAATAAATACAGTTCTTTTTTGCATCTTGATGGATTACTAGATCAGCTTGCAATTTAGTATGAGTTCACTGATAATTGATTTCTACTATGCATTAAGCATGGCCCTGGTCGAGCTATTTGCATGATGTATCATATTACAAATCATTTACATACTTCCAATCAGAATTCTTTCTTCTTTTCTTGTTTTAGCGTCACTACATTTTTGATGTCCTGAAATTTCACTGCTTTGATAAAGTTGAGGGAGTATAACTGATACTGGTAGGGTGATCAGAATAGCTCTTTTGCAGATAATGGTCTTATTGGCATTTGCATTAGACTAAATCACCTTAACTGATGTAATCTCATTCTGTTGGCTGTTGATCTAACACTGATATTTTTCTTACAATATCCTAGTCTTGCCATTTCTATATTTAAGCATTACTGATCATGCACATGCATTAGATGGCATAGAGCTATCATATTGTCCGGGCTTATTCAGAGTTCAGGCATTAAAGTTGAGAGAGCTTATTATATTACACCACTTTTTATATGCTGTAGGGTTGTTGAAAGTGTGGGAGAAGATGTAAATGAAGTAAGTGAAGGAGATACTGTCATCCCTACGTTCATGCCAGATTGTGGAGATTGTGTCGATTGCCGATCAAAAAAGAGCAACCTATGTTCAAAACTCCCTTTCAAGGTATCTCCGTGGATGCCTAGACATGAGACCAGCAGATTCACTGACCTCAAAGGAGAGGTTTTATATCATTTTCTATTTGTCTCAAGCTTTAGTGAGTATACAGTGGTAGACGTTGCCCATGTAACAAAAATTGATCCCTCAATCCCTCCAAACAGGGCATGCCTTCTTAGCTGCGGAGTATCAACAGGTAATTGGTCATGTACTTTATTATAAATGGAAGTGTCACTTGAATTGACACAAATTAACTTGAACAAACTGAACATTCATAGTGAATTAATTATTCAAGCTTTATATTTAGAACTCATAGTTTGGAAAACATATACGCCCAGCAGCTCAACTTGTTGAAGGTTGGCCTTTGACATGACATTAACCTCTATTATATTTGGGTTTTTAGGGGTTGGTGCTGCTTGGAGAACAGCAGATGTGGAGAAAGGATCAACTGTTGTTATTTTTGGGCTGGGGTCTATTGGATTAGCTGTATGATCTTGCAGAACTTTGTATAAGTATTGTTTTTCTCCTTGCATTTATATTTGAGAGGCTGCAGAGAAAAGCTCATGCCTGTCTGTTTTTTAGGTTGCAGAGGGAGCTAGACTTTGTGGAGCTACAAAAATTATTGGTGTAGATCTGAACCCAGACAAATTTGAAACTGGTAAGTACTTTTTATTTGGGTACAGTGATACAGAATCTGAAATCATCTTTTGATGAAGTAAGGGGCATCTCTTTCTTATATAAGGAGAATATAGCTCATTTGATCTGCTCAATCTGAGGTTTTCTATATTTCCTGTCAGGTTAACTTTGATTATTGTAACCGTGTAAAAAGCCTTCTGTCATTCTCATGTTATGAGTGAGCTTTGCATGGGTTATGGATGATATTGTTCTTTTTAATACAGGAAAAAAATTTGGAGTCACAGACTTTGTCAATTCTGGAAACTGTGGAGACAAATCCGTGAGCCAGGTCTTCTCTTAAACTATATGATAATTGTTTGATGACTCTATTGATAAGTTTTATACTTCTATCCATCGTTAATATTGAGATAAACTCTTCTTGCTCTGCAAGTAGATAGGATTTTGGTTAATTTGGTAGTTTGAACATGCTGAAGAATGTCTTGTACTGTCAAGAGTTATTAGTGCTTTTTGTATCTATGAGACATTGATCTGCCTTATACTCTTATGATATTATTCATAAGGTTGAAGTTGATATGAGAATCAGAGATGGTTAATATTTGGTTCATCTAATTCCGATAGGGAATCTCAAAAGCTACTTATAACACCACAGTTTATCAGGCTTTAAGAAGTGTCTATAATGAAGCACAAAATGTGCAGTATGTTCTGTATCTTTATTCACAGAAAATTTAATTTAAACTGTTGCAGTTTGTTTTATCCTATTGAACAGGTGATCAATGAGATGACAGATGGGGGTGCGGACTATTGCTTTGAATGTGTTGGAATGGCATCGTTGGTGCATGAAGCATATGCTTGTTGCCGAAAGGTCTCTCTCTCTCTCATTGCTAACAGAACTTTTGTTGGATGTCTTTCTCCAAATCACTTTGAGTTAGAGGATGCCACTCTGCATTTTTTAGATTCTCTGTGGTCTGTCAGCTTTGACTTGAGTTATGGCATAATTTATCAAATCTAGTCCCAGCATTGCACCTCTCAAACATGTATATTATATCAAGAGGAAACAAGGCAGCTCTAGTGGTGCCCTAAAATTTGGCCTAATACCCATTTGTAAGATTAATGGCTTGATGACCAGACAGACTAAAGCTTGGTTAATTTGAGCACATCCGCGCATCTGAAGTTATTGATTTGAATTGTGAAAAGCTTTAACTAAGCAGTTTAGAATGTACTGAATGAAGTTCATAGCAAGTTATGATGCATTGAAGAGAAATTTTAGCAAAATAACATGCAGTACATTCTAAACCATTCGATTTGTTTATTGATTGTTGTACCACATACCCGTTGCCTTCCTATTCTTTTTTCTTCAAGTTTCAAATATGCTTGTTGTGTGTGTGTGTGTGTGTGTGTGTGTGTGTTCTTATGCTACTGTGTGCTAACGAGTAATTTGTGATATAATCTTATTTTTGCTTCCCAGGGTTGGGGAAAAACAATTGTGTTAGGAGTGGACAAGCCGGGGGCAAAATTGAGCCTCAGCTCTTTTGAGGTCCTTCACAGTGGGAAAAGTCTCATGGGATCCTTATTTGGTGGACTCAAAGCTAAATCTGATATTCCCATCCTCCTTAAAAAATACTTAGACAAGGTAATTTAACAGTTACTATGATTTTCTTTAGCTGCAAATCTTTGATAATGGTAATTAGCTCGTCAATCAATCTTCAATTTAATCTTGTGGTGTGTTCCCCCTTGCTCCATTAGTATCACTTCAGTGCATGATCAAAAACTTTTGTCTATATGAAAACAAGGTCTGGCCACCTGCTTATATCTGAGGTGGTATTAGAAAAAATAATAAGTAGATGATTATATTTTCTTCTTTCTTTCATTTAATTACTATCAGGAACTACAGCTGGATGAATTTGTAACGCACGAGGTAAGATTTGACGAAATCAACAAAGCTTTTGATTTACTAATTGAAGGAAATTGTCTGCGATGTGTAATTTGGATGGACAAACAAGTAAGCTCCTAGTTTGGGAATCGCTAGGCTTTCACAAGCAACTGGTTTTTATTTTCAGCTAGTTCCATATTGTAATCCCATCACCATGGAAGTTTCAGTGTTTGATCAAATAATAGCTGTCTTAACATACGTATGTTATACATTAATGATTGGACAGCTCTTTCAATTTTCTGCAAGAATGTTACACTATGACAAACTAAGTGCATCCTTATGCAAAACGAAAAATGCACTAGATGCGCTGGTGAGGTATTTGTTGGGTGAGTCCTTTGTTTTCTTCAGCCCTGTAAAGCCCTGAACTATCTTCCTTTGGTGTTTTCATATGATGCTTGCTAATTCATATCTTATAATAAGATTCCATCCTCCAATTTCCGTTTAGTATGCAAAGGGGAAATCGTCACCGTGGTTAACTGGAATCCACCGTTCCCTATATAGCATCCCTAGCACTGCGAAAGTACAATGTGCCTCTTGTCAATTGGGATCCATGCAACATTCCTTAAGCTGACAAACCATACCATTAGTTTGACACAACTTTTGCCGTGAAACCATTCTGTTACTACAAAATGGTTAAGTAAATACCGTTCGATTTAACAAAGTTACTGTCATGCATTACCTTTTTAGTGCTTGCCTAAAGTGAGAAAAGTTAGATAATTAAAATGTAAGGAATAGGTTAGCATGCAACATGGTGAAACAAACCTATTGTTAGATTTGACATAATTGTCTTATGAGACTATCATAGTGTAACATGAAAAAAATTGTAATAAAAAATTGTAGAGTTACTACTTATTGTGACTTAAGTTTTTATTAATGAACGTGACAATGTTATTATCATTTGTGACTATTATTGTGTGCCCAATGTTGGCAGTTTTTTTTTTATTTTTTTTTATTTTTAAATTAAACAAAAATGTGAAAAAGATTAGCATGTGACATGGCATAATATACCTTCGAATTTGACACAATCATTTTGTAACACTAACACAATCTAACTTGAAAAAATAGCTACCGCAAAACCACAAAGTTATTGCTTAATGTGTTGTGAGGTTTCATTGGATACATAAAGTTATTGTAATGTGTTACAGTGATTTTGTTTGCCTAAAGTGGGCAATACTTAGATAGTCATGGAGTAGTACTGCAGGACTATCTAAGCATTTTTTTTTTGTTGCTAAAAGTGAAGAAATAAGTAAGTTAGCATGCCCTTTGGTAAAAGAAGAAGAAGAGGAAATACATAAATTAATGCCCCTTGGCAAAGCATAAAGTTAGATTAGACATATATATCTTTTATAGGGCCTTTTCATAATTATACATGAAAATAAAATTAACAATGCTATAAAATTTTATAGTTTCTGCTCAATGCGATATAATTTACTATTAAATATGGCAAAGGTACAATTATTTGTGACCTTGTTATTGTTTGCCCAAAGTGACCAAAAATCTTCAAATTAAAAGCAAAAAAAGAATCGGTTAGAATGTGACATGAGTACATGACATAGAATTCTGTCAAGTTTTGAATTAAAGTCGTGAATTCCATGTAATAAATACTACTCTTATATAATACATAGCAATGTCATAGACTATCAAAAATGCTAGAAAACCTTTAAATTACTGTTCAAAATAATGTGAGTTATTAATATATAATAGATGTCACAGAGTTTACTGTTAGTATACATACATATCGAGTAGGCTAAGAGTTGTGATACTCAATCAATTCTCTTATATAATATTATATTATAAATATATATATAGAAAATGAAATTTTTATTTTTATTTTTTTAATGCTTATACATTTGGATAGCTTATAATTTGTGAATTTTATGTTGATACTGATTTAATGCTTAAATATTAATTTACATGGACATATTATTTTGTTAAAAGTTGATATTAATTTTTATTGTTTAGTTTTATTAGATAATTGGTATACTGTTGAAGAGAATTATGAATAAAAATAATTCATTTAATTTATTATTTCTCAAATGCATTATTATATATTGTATTTAATAAGTTATTGATCAAAACCGTGCAACGCACGGACATTCAACTAGTATGTATATAAAATAACGCATGTAACGACATACGTTCAGATTTGACATAGTTATTTGAACATATCACAATCTAATTAATCTGAAAAAGAAAAGTAATAATTTAATCAATCTAATACTGTATATAGTTACAAAAAAACCTAAGCTCTGTTATGTGTTGTTTTAGATTTTTTTTTTTTTTTTTTAATTTTTAAAAGGACTTTTAGTTTATTCTACACATGCCAATATGCAAGGCTGGCTGAATGGTAGAGCAATAGATGCGGTCGTCTAAGGCTCCAAGTAAAAAAAAGACCCCCAAATTTTAACCAATAGGGTTATATATAATCAATAGATAAAATAATATTTTTTTTATTAAATGAAAAACAAACAAAAAAGTGAGAAAAATGCTAAGTCCACAATATTTTTTATGACACTTTTATAGCAAATCCTAAGTAGTAGATTGTTACAGCCTATTATTGGTGACAAAAAAATAATTATAGTGGTGTTTTCAAATAGAAAACAAGAAACAACTTAAAATTTAGGATTTGTTGTGAAAAATATTGTGAATATTGCACTTTTAAAAAATAAAATAATAATAAGAGTTGAGTTAGCAAACTTTTACTAATTTTTATCTAGTGCTACCATTAACACTATTATTTTATTTACCACTATCAATTTGTCACATTAACAAGTGTGAAAAGCTTTGTCAATTTTTTTGTGTCTATAAAATTTCTATTAAAAAAAGAAAAGAAAAGAATTTTACGTAGTTCATGTTAATTAGTAGTAATTTTGCATCTAAAATAAGATAATCAATCTTCACCTTAGGCCCCTAAACGCATGAAGCCGCCCTTGCTGATATGTGCCCACAAATCATAAGTGATAAGTTGTTATTAATTCTAATTTAACTCAGAGTTGAAGTTACATTTTTTTTTTTTTTTTTTAGTAATAGCTAATAACAACATGTTACATAAAATTGGTTGTGAAAATATTGTAGACGTAAGGTTTCTCGCATATAAGATTGTTCGGACACTCTTTACAATGTAATTTGTCCATGTCAATATTCCCGTCAAATCTATTGCCATTTTTTTTTTTGCTGAGAATAAAAATTTTTATTCACAGAAACAAGATACAAACTAAGCATCTTTCTTAATTACATCCAGAACATAAGGAGGAGTTGAATTAGAATAAAAAAAGCTAAAAAATCTATTTGAAAGTGACTAACGGCTGAGAACATGAGCAGTCTTGTTAGCCGTTTTAGGAACCCAATTAAAAGAAGAATGAACTAAACTAGCTAAATACTTAGGTTATGTTTGGTAACAGTTTTTATTTTCTATTTTCAAAAACTTGTTTTTGGGAATATAAAGAAAAAAACAATTTTCTTGTATTTCTAAAATCAAAAACATGTTTGGTTAGTTGAAATTAAAAAGATAGTTTTTCAAAGAAAAAAATAGAAAATACTAAAATATTTTGTTACTAGGATTTGAACTCTAATGCTAACTCATTAAATGAGATAGATTCATTAAATTAAATGCGTGTTTTCATTTACTTTTGAAAATTAGAAACTGAAAACAAACTTTTGCATGTTTTCAGTTTCCTTCACAAATTGAGTTTTGAGAACAATTTTTGTTTTCTGTCCATTTTGGGTTGCCAAACAAGTTTTCTAGTCTCAAAAATAGAAAATTGTTTTTGGAAACAGAAAATAAGGGGAAAAAACAGTTATCAAACATACCCTTAGTTTCCTGCAAAATATTACTAACTCTCCATGGAACAGAATTAGTGGAGGAAGTCAGACCTCGGATGCAAACTTGACAGTCACTTTCAAAATTTACATCAATAAGTTTGTAATTCATGGCAGTAAAAACAATCCATCTAAGTGTCTCAGCTTCAACTTGGACAAGGATGTTGGTGTTCACTTTGATGGAACAAGCAAACACCAAATTCCCTCTCCAATCTCTAGTAATCATGGCGCTGAGTCAAATTTGCATCACAATTTCTCTTTGTTCTCTCCCTTGTTGGATTATTCCAATGAGTGACTGAAATTATAGATGAAGGTGGTATGTGATGATTCTTGGACATAATTATCCAGTGCTCATGGAATTTTCTTTGAAACGCTTTTTCCAGCTCTTCACCTGTTGGCTTAATTAATTTCTTCATGGACTGCTTTGTTCCTCAATGCTAGGTGTATAGGGTTACTAAATGCGGAAAGAAATAAATGCATTTATTTGTGAGCTTTACTTTATTACTTTTCAGTTTTCCCACCAATTTTGATGACCATTCGGGTACTTACCATTTTTCCTACGTTACTTGCAGCACTTGGATATAGGTCGAAACTAATGTCTTATCTTACTTTATGATAATGGATATTAAATATGAATGCCTTTTCTTCTCAAAAAAAAAAAAAGTGAATGCCTTTATTTTGTTCTTATACTATTCATAATTATATTTGTCGAAAAATACTCATAATTACATTTAATTTTTCTAAATTAGTACTTATTGAATTTCCTTTCCATTCTTACAATTATGCCATGTGCACGATAGACTTTTTCTAAATGAGTTATTTCATTTTCTTTCCTAAAATCATACGAAAAAAATAAAATTAATATGTTACTTAAAATTTGTTGTAAAAATATTGTAAAAATATTATTGACATAATATTTCTTTTTGTTAATTATTGAGAAATGCTATGTTCACAACATTGATAACACACTTTCATGAACCAATCCTAATTTATGGCATTTATGTCAGCTTTTGTTCTTCTTTTCTCTCTCTCTCTCTCTCTCTCTCTCTCTCTCTCTCTCTCTCTCTCTCTCTCTCTCTCTCTCTCTCTCTCTCTCTCGTCGTTATGTAAATGACCATTATTCTTAGATTACGTTTGGATTCAGCTGAAAAACCCAGCGCGTCAGCGTCTGGCATTTTTTTTTTTTTTTTTGGCACTCGTTTGAGAGACAAACATCATTGTTATAGTTGCTGTTCATGCACTGTTCATGAACAGTAGCCGCAATGTTTGACAACTTTTTTCATTAAAAATAGATCATACGATACTATTTATACATTTAAAAATTATTTCGCTACAGTGTTTTTCAGTTTTTAGCTATATCCAAACGAACCCTTAGTTTTTAAAACTGAGTGTTTGATTGGTTAAACTTGATGGATATTTTTTTTTGAGATAGTTTCAACTTATGAAATCCGCTCATAATGTGTACTTTTTATTATTAGAACAACACATCAACTGGTTTTTGGTATAAATAAGGATTGAACTTCAAATATATTATTCGACAATAATTTTTTTTACTAATTGAGCTAACTGAAACTCACAAACTTGGTGGATTTGGATTCTCTTTATTAGGCATATTTTTTGTCTTTTTGTGTTTTAATTTTTGGATTACGTTGTTTGCTTCTACTTCACTACATACTCCTCTCTTTCTTTTTTATTTTGTAGGTAAAAAAACTACTTCAAACCTTAATATATATACGTTCTCACTCGAACAGATACACTACCCCTTTTCCTTTCTCTCTAGCCAACATCTTAGTTACAATCTGTTATGCAATCTTACTTTTAGAGCCAAACATGAATAATCTAAAAACCAAAAGGACAATATACTGTTGCATACAGAAAAAATACCGAACACAGTTTTTTTATTCAGATCAGGTGTGAGTTACCAATGGAGGTAAGCAAAGTTAATTTTATGTATAACCTTGCTACAGTCACTGCTATTTTGGTCCTTTTTAGTTTTTACTTTTTACCATCAACGTGTTTAAAAAAGAAAAACAAAAAAGATATGCTTTAAATAAGGCAAAAAGGAAAAGTTGCTTTAATGCATGACTTATAGTTTATTTACTCTAATAAATGATAGAGAGATTATGTATTTTTTTTGGTGTTTAGAGATTGACCGGTTAAATAAGTAATGGGTCTAGCAAACACAAATGGACAGCTAGGGTTATGTGGGTGCAATATCTCGAAAAAGAAAATTGTGGGTATTGTAAAATGACTTCCCTATAAGTCCTTTTTTGTCCTATCTTTCTTTGAATAAAAAATTTGTGACTTAGGTCCGGTGCAATAGGCATGCAATAATATTTTGAGATTGATACTTAAAAAAGTTTACTTTTAATTTCAGCCATTAAAATTTTTACCTTTTTTTTTTAACCTTTTTACTTTTTAACTTATCTCTTCTTACATTGTTACACATTAAAAGATAAATGCACTTACTAATGCACAAGACAAATTGGTTTCACCTTAAGTGTTTCATTATATGCTCCACAAATTATATTAATGTATTTAATTTTTTTCCCTAATTTAAACCTTATTTATTAAAGGGAAAAAAAAAACATGTGACAAGCTATTATTACTTTATTAGTGAAACATAAAATGGAATCTTGAACAAAATATTTTCATTCCTTTTCCCTTATCTCTCCTTCAAATTGTGTTTGTTTTTTCCCATCTTCCTTAACCCTTATCCGAATAACTTTATTTAGCTTCTAATCCATTTATAGATAAGATTTCAAGAACTCCATCATCGAACAGTTATCCTACGCACTCTGATTGTAATCTGTTATCCCTTAATTAAAAACCCATTGACCTGCACGGGCAGGCTTCAATTTAAGATATTACAGCCTTAATTTGTCAAACACACAGTTCAATTATTATCTTAAATCTAAAAGGACGTATATGTTCCAATTTAATCAATCTTTTAATAGTAATAAAGTTGTTTCTGAAAACTATCACGCCAAATCTATTTTTAAACCTACTGAAATCACATTCACTACCACTGGCATCCCTAGCCATCTTATAAAAACTTCACATTCTCGCTCACCACCAACTACGTCTCACGAGTCTTACATTGTCCTTTGTCACAGAGAGAGAGAGAGAGAGAGAGAGAGAGAGAGAGAGTTTAATTTGTCAGCATGGGTGAGAACATGTCCACTAAAGGGAAGCCAATTAGATGCCAAGGTAACTCTTTGGGAATTCCTTGAATTTTTTTTTGCATGATATGAATTGTGCTTCCTGAACTTTCTTGTAATTATGTGAAAATGATTTGTTAACGTTTAATATGTTTACTATATAGCTGCTGTTAGTCGCGCACCAAATGAGCCACTAGTGATGGAGGAGATCATGGTGGCACCGCCAATGCCTCGTGAGGTTCGGATTAAAGTCATATGCAGCTCCCTATGTCACACCGATATCGGTTTATGGGTTTTGAAGGTTGTTATTTCAAACCACATATATTCTTTAAACTTTTACTTTCATGAGCTTAATAAATTCTTGAAAATTTGTTGACACTTATGCTTTTTTTTTTTTTTTTGGTTTGAAGGATTTGCCTGGAATATATCCAAGAGTTTTAGGTCACGAAGCTATTGGGTTAGTTTTACATTAGTTCTATGATATGCAATATTTGGGGGTTTATTGCAATGATTTCCAACCCAATTTCTTTTATGTGTTGTAGGGTTGTGGAAAGTGTTGGGGAGGGTGTTCATGAAGTAGCTGTAGGAGACACTGTCATCCCTACATTCGTCTCGGATTGTGGTGAATGTGATGGTTGCATATCACAGAAGAGCAACATTTGTACAAAATTGCCTTTCAAAATAACACCTTATATGCCTAGATATGATCAGGGCACCAGATTCACTAGCCTCAATGGAGAGACTATATATCACACTTTGTGTGTGTCCAGTTTTTCGGAGTACACAGTGGTAGACGTTGCCCATGTAACAAAAGTTGACCCCTCAATCTCCCCAAGTAGAGCATGCCTCCTCAGCTGTGGAATATCAACAGGTAATTTTGCAAGGATTAATTTCCTTTGATTACTATTTGGAACTCGAGCAAATTAAACAGCCATGCCTAGGGGAGAGGTACCTTATTGAGATTGAGTTATTGTTAAATCCAACAGTTTAACAAATACATGCATCATGCATAAGCCTATTAGGTCAAATAGGCGAAATATTTAATTTGAACCGTAAAATAATTCCATTTCATATAGAAACGATTCCTCCCATTTTTCTTAGTTTTTGTTGATAAATGGATTCACACTATATTCTGTATATATCTTTTTTAAAATTATAGTAATAATATTTAATTTAAATCACAAAAGGGTGGATGTGAAACCGGGGTTATCATTTTTCAATTTTTAATCGTTTGTGGATGATACTTATGCATTATTAGACCCCGAAAGCACATTGATATGGTTTTATCTCATTGATAACTTGGGTTTTCAGGGGTTGGTGCTGCTTGGAAAATCGCAAATGTGGAAGAAGGATCAACTGTTGTTATATTTGGGTTGGGGTCCATTGGAATAGCTGTATGAATTTGCAGACTTATTATAAGCATAGTTTTCCTCACATTCATCTTTGATACTTTACAGAAACTCATATATAATTAGGTTTTCTAGGTTGCAGAAGGAGCTAGACTCCGTGGCGCTGCTAGAATTATTGGTGTGGATCTTAACTCAAAAAAATTTGAAATGGGTAAGAAAATTATCTCTGCGAATCACCTGTCTTTTTGGGCCATATGAAACTCTGAAAATGTCTTGATGAAATAAGATAACAGACGCCACCCCTTTCTAAAATATAAAATTATCTCTGCAGATCGCCTAGCACTTGTTTACTTTTTTGCTGACTAATGTTATAGTTATAAAGTATTTTATAACATTTTTATAGATTATTCAACTAACGAATTGTCACTAGTTCTCAAACTTATCATTAATGTCACTTTTTTAAACATTCGCTCCAACAGTAATTTTAAATCAAAAAAAAAAAAATCATATTTTTATCATTTTCATTTTTTTGCCATTTTTATGTACTTAGGGAGTGTTTTGTAAGAAAATATTAGAGTTAAAAATTATTTTACAATATTTTTTACAAATTAACAAAAATGTAACAAATTATAATTGATGGAACATATTATTAACCAATTTAATTAGAGTTAAAAATTATTTTATTCCGCTTTATATGCTGTGATCAATACAAAGGTTTTTTTTTTTTTTTTTTTTTCTTCCTTCAAGTCAACTTATAGTCATAACTCATAATGATCACTAACAGTTCATTAAATATGGAAGTGTACGTAGAGAATATTTTGTCATAATGAAGCTATTAACTATACGAGTAAGCTTTACATTGGGTCAATATGATGATGTTTTTTGTTGTTAAATCAGGGAAAATGTTCGGAGTCACAGACTTCGTCAATGGAGGAGAGTGTGGAGACAAATCTGTCAGCCAGGTCTTTTTCTTAACTTACACAATGATTGTTTAATGGATCTGTTATTATTTAGTTGTATACTTCTATCTACTCGTAATATTGAGATCATGAACTTCTACTAGCCTAGGAGTGAATACGCTTATAGGTGGCTTCAACTTGTGCCTCTAGTAAGCACAAGAATTGTCTCTGTTATGTATCATGTAAGTTCTTTCACAGATTACTCCAGGGCTTGGTAGTAGCCCGTGATTGATTTTGCATCTTTTATATAGGGATGGCCATACTCATTAGGTAATAGATATCCAACCCTACTCGATCCAATTATTTTGGGTAACACCCAGTTTTTAATGGGTAGAAGGTAATTGGGTAGAGTTTGGATATTATCCATATATTTTGGGTAGGGTTTGGATATTACCCATTTACCCATTATTACCCATTTAATTAATTAGATTTTACTCAAACCCAACTCAACCAAATTATTATGGGTAAACCTCAACCCACCCAATTAACTAATAATCAAAATTATCAAATTACCCCTAAAACTTGAAAATGACCAAATTATTCCTAAAATCCTCTAAAATTGCCAAAATGCACTTTGAACCTAAAAAATGACCAAAATACCCCCAAAATCTAAAAATTACCAAAACATAAAAAATGACCGAAACATCCTCGAAACCTAAAAAAGGACCAAAATACCCCTGAAAACTAAAGATTACCAAAATACCCCATAAACCTAAAAAATGACCGAAAGACCACCGAAACCAAAATATTACCAAAATATCCTTTAAACCTAAAAAATGACTGAAATACCCCCAAAACTTAAAATTATCGAAATACCCTCTAAACCTAAAAAATGACAGAAATACCCTTGAAACTTAAAATTTACCAAAAAAACCCCCGAAACATTAAAAAAATTATTGAAACACCCACGAAGCCAAAAAAATAATCAAAATATCCCTGAAACCTAAAAAAGGACCAAAATACCCCCAAAAAATAAAATTACCAAAATAACCCCTAAACCTAAAAAATGACCAAAAAAGCACTGAAACCTAAAAAATGACCAAAATACCCCTAAAACATAAAAAATTACCGAAATACCTCCTGAAATCTAAAAATGACCAAAATACCCTCATAAACTTAAAGTTACCAAAATACCCTCCAAACCTAAAAAATGAATGAAATACCCTCGAAACCTTAAAATTACCAAAATACCCCTAAACATATAAAATGACAAGAATACCCCTTGAAACCTATAAAATAACCAAAATACCCCCCTAAATCTAAAAAATGATCAAAATACTCCTGAAACCTATAAAATTACCAAAATACCCAAAACCTATAAAATGACAAAAATGCCCCTAAAACCTATAAGATGATAAAAATAAACCCAACCCTAAAAAATGACTAAAATAACCTTGAAACCTAAAAAATTACCGAAATACATCCAAAGCTTAAAAAATAACCGAAATACCCCCAAAACCTAAAAAATGACCAAAATACCCTTGAAACATAAAAAAATTACCCCTGAAACCTTTAAATTACCAAAATACCTCCGAAACCTATAAAATTTTCAAAATAGCCCCAAAATATAAAAATTACCGAAATACCCCTAAAACTTATAAAATGACAAAAATGCCCCCGTAATATAAAAAATGACTGAAATACTCTTAGATTCAAAAAAATGACCAAAATAACCCTAAAACATAAAAATTACCAAAATTTTCTCAAAACCTACAAAATGATTGAAATATTCTTAGAACCTTTAATCTTGACAAAAATACCCTCAAAACAACCAAAATACCTCAAACCTCTATTTTGGTAATTTATGAGGTTACAAATGTATTTTGGTCATCTTACAGGTTTAGGGGTATTTTAGTCACTTTAAAGGTTTCAAGGGTTTTTTGGTCATTTTAGATATTTTCTGAGGGTATTTGGTTGTTTTAGAGGTTTAGGGCTATTTTGGTCGATTTATAGGTTTGGGGGTATTTTTTGTAATTTTAGAGGTTTTGGGGTATTTTGGGTCATTTTAGAGGTTTGGAGTTATTTTTGGTCATTTCATAGGTTTAGGGCGTAGTTTGTTCATTTTATAGGTTTAAGGGTATTTTAGACATTTTATAGGTTTATCTTGTATTTTTACTGTCATATAAGTTTTAGGGGCATTTTTGTCATTTATAGATTTCAAGGGTTTTTTGGTCATTTTATAGGTTTTAGGGGTATTTTGGTCGTTTTAGGTTTACAGGGTATTTTGGTCAATTTTTAGGTTTTGGAGGTATTTTGGTAATTTTTAAATTACAGGGGTGTTTTAGTAATTTTTTAGGTTCTAGGGGGTATTTTGGTAATTTTTTAGGTTTAAGGGTTATTTCGGTCATTTTTTAGGTTTTGGGGGGTATTTTGGTAATTTTCAAGTTTTAAAGGTATTTCAGTCAGTTTTTAGGTTTTGGAGGTATTTTTATCATTTTTTAGGTTTAGGAGGGTATTTTGGTAATTTTATGTTTTGGGGGGTATTTCAATCAAATTTTAGGTTTTGGGGGTATTTCGGTCATTTTTTAGGGTTAGGGGGTATTTT
Source organism: Quercus variabilis (assembly GCA_030445155.1). Classification (NCBI taxonomy): domain Eukaryota; kingdom Viridiplantae; phylum Streptophyta; class Magnoliopsida; order Fagales; family Fagaceae; genus Quercus; species Quercus variabilis. The sequence continues at coordinate 14,346,803 of CP129446.1, forward strand.
GATAATTTTTGGGTTTTAGGGGTATTTTGGACATTTTATTAGGTTTCATAGGTATTTAGTCATTTTTTAGGTTTTGAGGGTATTTTAGTCATTTTTTTCAGTTTAGGGGGTATTTAGGTAATTTAAAGTGGTTTTTGAGCATATTTGGTGATTTTTGGGGTATTTTGCTCATTTTAGAGTTTTCAGATATTTTGGTCATTTTAGTAGTTTTTGAGCATAATTTGTGATTTTAGAGATATTAGGGTGGTATTTTGGCCATTTTAGAGGTTTCATGGGCATTTTGCCAATTTTAGAGATTTTGAGGATATTTTGGTCTTTTTGGTGGTTTTTGAACATATTTGATGATTTTATAAAAATTAGGTTTGGGTAGGGTATGGATATCCATAGGTAAATAAACTGAGTAACAATTGGGTATGGATACTAATTGGGTAAGGTAATTGGGTATCCATGAATAAATTAAATGGGTTGGGTATGGGTATATCCTACCCATACCCTATCCATGGCCATTCCTACTTTTACAACAGAAAGAACCTTTTTTGGTTCGAGTACGTAGTGCCAGTTCCAAGAGTGCCAGTTCCAAGAGTCCAAGTCCAAGTCCAAGCCAGGGTGTTCATGTTTGTACCCAAAAAAAAAAAAAAAAACATTTATACTCGCTAAAAATAAATTATGTACATTATTTTTTTTTTAAATAACTGACATATTTTGTTTAGCCTAAAAAAGAAAAAAGAAAAATAAAATAAACACCATCACTCGAGAACCTAAAATTTTGGGTTCAACAAAAACAATTCCCCAACATAATTCTTAAACTTTTAAACCCAGCCAAAAAAAAAAAATATCCCCAAAGAACAACAATAAAAATAGGCCAAACTTGAAGCAACGACAAATGAACAATATAGTTAACAAAAAACCCATTAAAAAAAAAAAAACGCTTATCATCTCATTCAATTCATTTCATAAAAATATCTATAATTTTATTTTTCCTTAAAAAAAGGTATTAATAGAGATATCGTGACTGTGTGTTTTCCTTGGTGGTGCTAGCAGCTATGCTCTCCTAGACTTTGCAGTCGTAGCAACTTAGCTCTTCTTCATGGCTTAGCTCATAGTTGCACGTTGCTCTCTCTCTCTCTCTCTCATTTTATTACTCTCATCTTAACATTCTTAATTATTATTTTATTCCTCATCAGTCTCTTTTTGCATTTTCATTTTGTTAATAGAAAAAAATTGTAAAATTTCATATATTTGTGTGTGTGTGTGTGTTTTTTTTTAGGTGATGTTGATATATTTAAGTTCTATTTTTATTAGAGTTTTTATAATTTAAGTTTCTTAATGATTACTTTGAAAAAAAAAATTTCGAGAACCCCAGTGGTTGGGACTAGCTAGGGATGGGGTTGGCAAGTTATCGCAAGATAATTAATGGTGAAAAGGAATAGATTTTGAAATTGTGAGACAGAAGTCTTTACTGCTGATGGGTGTAAATCAGTAAATGCTCAGCTCTTTTTTTCTTTTTTAATCAGTTGCTGTTTCTGTCTCTCTCATTTTGCAGGTGATCAATGAGATGACTGATGGGGGTGCAGACTATTGCTTTGAATGCATTGGATTGCCATCGATGGTGCATGAAGCATATTCCTGTTGCAGAAATGTCTCTCTCTCTCTCTCTCTCTCTCTCACACACACACACACACACACACAAAAGCATGGCATACGATATATGATCTTTTACTGAATTTCTTTTCAATGCTACCCACTGCATTCTAGAGATCTTGTGTGGTCCGATTGCTTTATGACTTAATTTATGGCAGTGACATTGTACGTGTATCAAATTTGAGCCCAGCATCACACCTCTCAAATCTATATTTATATGTACTGAGACAGCTGATCTACTTGTGAGAAAAATAATTCCTGAATTGATGATCAAATGGGTTCAAGCTTGTGGACTTTTCACACTTATGAGAGTTTAACGATTTATTGTTAAAAGGGAAGGGAAATTGGCTATTTCAATAGAATAATGCTAAAAAGACAAATTATTTTACAATTTTTTTTAATAAACTATTGATGTGATGAGTGATTATTAGTAATTGTAAAAGTAATATTAATGGTAGACCTAAATGAAAACCAATAAAAGGTTGATCATATTAACATTTTGTGAAATAATTTGTATTTGTAGCATTACTCATTTCAATATGCTAGTTTAGAAATTTCCCAAATTAACAATAGCACAAGTTTGTGATTCCAATTAAATTTACATTATATGAAGAGAATATTCAAGAAAAATTATATGCAGCTATTTTGTTGATTGATGACAGTGTATAATTGTTTATTGTGCCACAAACCCCTTGCTCTATTATACACTACAAAATACTCATAACCTGACGTGATAATAATTATGATTAATGACAAATTAATAATATAATATAAATAAAGAATAACATTGGGTATATTACAAATTCTCTTACATAAGGTTTACAAATTGATTGTTCATTAATCATATTTGTTGATGTATCTTATTGTAAATATTTTGTAGTAATAATTAAATTATTTAGTTATTTTTTTTTATATTATCTTTAAAATTTGACATAAAATATTTAGTATTCCTAGCATCACTCTTAACACTAATTACGTTATTCCCCCTTAACATGTGGAAAATTTTGTGGCTCTAAACTCATTTTTTTGCCACATATAATTATTCTTGTTGCGTGCACTAAATACAATCATTTTTGTTTTCTATTTACCTTCAGGGTTGGGGAAAAACTGTAATAATAGGAGTGGCCAAACCAGGATCAGAATTGGGCCTTAATTATCACGATATTCTTGATTGCGGGGGCAAAAGCATCATGGGATGCATCTTTGGAGGAATTAAAGCTAAAACTGATATTCCCATCCTCCTTCAACGTTACTTGAACAAGGTGATTAATTTGATGGTTTGGAAATGACTTATCTAGTTTTTCACTGAATTTTTTTTTGGCTAAAATTGTGCTAAAGTATACTTGCATCTTAAAAAAGCGATTTTTTTTTTTTTTTAAATAAAAAAAACTATACATTAAAGTTAAATACTAAAAACTGAGCTTATAAGATGATGTCAAATAGACACTAGTCTATTTAAGCCTTAGAAAATTAAGCTTTGTTTTGATCATGCTAATTAGCTTGCAAAGTAGCCATTCCATTGCATTTTTGTGGTGGCTATTTTGCTTCTTGTACTTGTTGTTTACATGACAACCATCAAGTTTTGCTTTCGTTCTTCCATATTGTTCCTAACATTTTTTTTTCTTAATAACTATCAGGAACTGCGATTGGATCAATATGTCACACATGAAATACAGTTCGATGACATCAACAAAGCTTTCGATTTACTTCTTACGGGAGAGTCTCTCCGATGTGTGATTTGGATGGACAAATGAGTGCAACTTCACAAGCGACCTATTTGTCTTCGTGCATTTGGATGTGTTCATTTTGATCATGACTTGAGTTCTCTCAAAAGCAGACTTGATTATAAGTCTTTCAAATGTGTCTTTGTTGTGTTTTATTTGCGCATGTACGTACCTATTCAATTCTTAAATTACCAAAATTAAATAAGTGTGTATTTATTTGCCAAAGACCTTGTAAATAAATGGCATCACCCAATTCTTACTTGAAAAAGAATCTGTACTCACCATATATAAAATAATGCCTTATTATTTTATGTAAGGATAATGATACACATGATGAGTTGTGTTTATTTTACATATTGTGTGCCTACACACTCTGCCCAAAATAACTGAAATCGTGCATTACTTAAAGTTACGATTTCAATTATTTCGGACAATGTTTATGATACTGCAAATGAACTAGATGCCCCAGTAAAGTACTCGTTCGGGGAGTCCTTTGTTTTCTTAGACGAACCGAAGTGCCTTAGCCTATATACCCGGAGCCAGCTTCCTTTGGTATTTCCCACTCAATGGTTGCCATGCTATACAAGTAACTGTCATCTACTTTCCACTTAAAAAACAAAGAGAAATCATCATCATCATAAACTGGAGTCCAATGCTGCCCTTGAAGCATCTCTACCACTGCAAATGTGCCTTCTGTCAATAGGTCATATCTTGGGTTTGCACTCCAAATTAAATGTGGCACTTGCTTTGTCTCCCTTTGTGAATGTGCCATTTTTGGGTACAATGATGTCTTGTTTCATGTCACCGAAGTTTATTCCAGGAGGAGGTGAGTCTCCAGAATGGTCAGGTAGGAGGCTGAGTTGTGCTTTAAAAAGATCTGGTGGTGAAGGACCTTTCATGATCTTTTCTCCTTTTGCCATAGCTTCTGCTAATTTCTTGAATTCTTGGATGCATGCTGATAATGTGTGTGGACCATAGAGGGTCGAGGCACCCTGTATATACCAAATAAAATTTTGCATATATCCCCAAAACTGATAAGGCCTAAGGATTACTTAAAATTCATATATTCCTAATGACATGGTAAACAATAGGGATAGATTTCTATTTAACCCCAATTTTTTTTTCTTCAAAGAATGGTAAGCATAGCATTTGCATGTGAAGTTGTCACTGATATGTACCTCGTATCGTTGTTGCTCGTATTCTTCGAAAGTTGCAACGTATTGCGAATAAGTATTGGTGAGGCCGGCTATTATAACTTCAGTGTTGCTATTGAATTCTCCATTTCCATTACTTATGAGTGTCTCTTTAACTGCCTCCCTTAGTCGCTGCCCCGCCATTGTTGTGAACTCTGCAATTCTCAATAGCTTAGAGATTGTCATTGGTGCTTGGTTTAGATTTTATCCTAATAAGTAATACAAATCATGCAAGAGCTCTATCTAGTACTTAGGTTTCCTCTAGGTTTCATTTTCATGTACTTCATTTGTCATTTTCCAACTCTAGATGACAACACTCGCACAAGCACACACAAACAAGAAAAGTCATTTATTTGGTGCAAGATAATTAGATGGAAAAACTAACCTCCTGGTACAGAAAGTACGATCAGCTTTCCCAACCTCAGCATTTGAATTGGAAGAATCGCTGGCTGCATTTATATCCACAAAACCCACCAGTAATTAGAAAATCTATTGTGTTATGTGTAAGCGAAACAACAACAACAATAATAATGTGATGTGTGCCTTCTTGAGTTTATAGCCTAGTGATAGTCAAGCACTCAAGCTTAAGCACTACTAAACTTTCAAATAATGGTTCTCTCAATTTTTATTTTTCTTTTAATACATAAATGGGAAGAGAGAGAGTGACTTCTAACTCTAAAAAAAAAGGTGATGCTATTATTTATTTGTTTTTTGAATAAAAAGGTGTTGTTTCTTAAAATGGGAAGAGAGAGTAGGAGGAAAATTATTCAGCATCAGCACTACTAAAGTAATGGGAAGAGAGAATCGGTTATTACTTTTCAAAATCTTGGGATCAAATTGAAAATTTTGATAGATTTTAAGGACCAAATTAATGTGGTGCTTACCCAATAACTATTTGAATTTTCTTTTAATTTCAAAAATTATTTGCGCTACTTTAATTTCATGCTGAATATTTTCCCTTGTCATGACCTATGAAGCACGGGTGCGTTTTGGGACTCGGGTGCGGGTGCGGAACTCGACAATTCTTGAAAAAGGTGAGTGTGGGTGCGGCGGGACTCGGTAATTAAAAAATTATTTAAAATATTTTTATTTATATTTTTAATATATTGCTAAGCATACTTTTTCACATTATATAAACATATACCAAATTTAAGAGCAATAATAGATAATAACTAAAACATGATGTTCATAAATTAAATACAACCCACAAGATTGAAACTAAAACATTTCATGATGTTCGGAAATTAGAAAACAACTCACAAGTTTGAAACTAAAAAAAAAAAAAAAAAAGAAGATAATTAACAAGACAATCAAACACCAACATCATCATCCTCAAGATCAATAGCTTCACTTCAAACTTCACTTTCACTAGTAGTAGCACTAGTGCTAGCATTCCAAATAACCATGGCCTCCAACTCTGGCTCATCAAGTGTAATGGCTGCATTCTCAAGAATTCCATCTCCTCCATGTATGTTGCTCTCATTCCAAGAGTCTCCTACAATATCTCACATCTTTGTTGTTGTATGTACATACTCCTCATTGCGCCTTGACAAGAGTTGAAGATTAGAATGCAAATATATCAAGTCCTCAACGCGTGCAGGAGCCATTTTTTTTCTTTCTAAGGAATGAATGAATTTGTATGTGCTTCAATTCCTCTCAGCGTATGAGGATGAATAAGGTTGTCCAAGAAGTTTAAGGTAAAGGGTTTGAAGAGTTGGAAATGTGAAGCCATGGTATTGCCACCAAACCAAAGGTTGTAAGGCCCACCTATCTGTAAAGATATCTGGTGAAGGAAACCTCCCTTTTGAAAATGCAACAAACTCAAACTTCACAACTTTTAATTCATTATCATATTCAAAGTATTGATCCAAACACTTGCTCCTTTCCATAGAAATTTCATGATCTCGATGTAAAAGGATGCGTCTTGGATTTTCCGAAAGCCATTCAATGGAGTAATACCTAGTTAAAGATTAAAAAAAAAATATAGATGAAACGTGTGTTTTACTTGAAGGGTGAACTAAGGAAAATAGAAAATAAATGTACTTTCTTAGGATTTAAGAAATGAGCCAAGCAATGTAGTGGTGTACAATTTTTAGTCTATCGATTAATGAGTATATCATACACCACACCCCAAAATGAGCTATACTGATTATCTTCCAAGCCTTCGTGCCAATATATTACTGCATTCACCTTCTTTATCATTGCATCTTATACACAAGATGAAGACAAGACTTATCTGTGTCGACTATTCGTAGCATATCATAAATGGGTGATGTGAATTCAATGATATAATCAATATTATCCCACCAAATATCACTTAAAATCATATCTTTCACCTTTTAAACTTTTCCAACATCATCCTCCCTATAAGAAGCCCATTGGTCACTAATAGCCATGGCTAGAAGACATCTTTTTATCAACTTCAACCTTTCCAGCATTACAACAATTGAGGCAAATCTAGTATCAGCAACTTGGAGTAGTTTTAATGGACAAAATGCATTAAACATTGCCAATCTCATTGAATGGTTCATGATAAAAACACATATGAAGGATGCATCATCAGCAATACATGTAATCCAACTACATTTCTCATATGTAACTTCATTCTTTTTAGTGTTTTTTGTTACACAAATATTCTTCAAAGCTAGATTGAAAGTGTGGACAACACAGGGTGTCCAAAATATTTTATGATACTCACCTTCAATAAGAGCTCCAGTAGACTTCATCACATTAGCATTATCAGTGATGACTTGGACAACTTTTTCATATTCAATCTCTTTTATAGCATCCTTCAACACCCCAACAATATAATATTTGTCTTTGAACTCACCTGACTCATCAATTGCCTTTATAAACATTGGCCTCCAATTGATATAGCCATAATATTAATAAGAGGCCTCTTTTGTGGATCTGACCATCCATCAGAAACTATACTTACACCATTTTCAAGTCAAAAGTTCTTAATTGGTTTCAAAAGTTTTTCAACATAAGCTCTTTCTTTTTGCAAAAGTATTGTTCTCAAGGCATTGTATCTAGGAGGAAGATAACTCGAAATGTTATGGGTAGCAGCATATGCATAGAAACTACGATAATATGAGTTCTTTGCAAAGTTAAATGAAAGCTCACCAGTGTAAAACATCCTAGCAATTCTGCTATCCAAATCATGTCTAGCATTATTCTAGAATGTTTTCTCTAAAGGAGAATTCATAGTCACATTCCTCCTTTTACCATCAACAGGATTTATACTATCACTCCCTTCTTGTCTTCGAAATGGGGAAATAGGCATAGGCCCACGGCCTGAGGGAGGTGGGGGTAAGGGAATTTGACTTCTCCATTCTCTCTCTAACTTATCATTCTCAACTTGATTAGGCATTTGTTGCATTTCCAACCTATGGCTCGGTGTCACCTTAGGGCATGCTTTAATACCTTTGCCAGGAATTTTTAATAAATGCTTAATCCTAGAATAGGATCCCATATAAACTACACCACAATAGTTGCACTTAAAGTATGTGTTTCCACCTGATTTAACAAAAGCACCATGTGGTTTTTCTCCTTTCTTCACATACTGCCAAATAGGAGACTCATCATTTGGCACTTCTTAATTAGATGAAGGTGAAGTTTCTGTGCTAGTAACTTCGTCCATTGCAAACTCAATAGATTCAATTTAAGCTACAAATAATAACTATTAACTAAATAAATTAATAATAAATCAAACCCAAGTTCATAGATTCACAAATCACAATGAGTAATAAGTAATAACTATTAACTAAATAAAACTAAGATTGAAAAGAAACTAAGATTCACAAATCACATATTCACAAATCACAAATCACAAATCAAACTAAGATTGAAAGCTTTATATCAATACCTGAGTTGAGAATGAGTGAGAGAGAGCTAAAGTTTGAATGAAGTGGCTGAGTGGCTGAGTGTCTCACAGGGGAGACGGAGAGCAGAGACAGAAAGGCAGAGAGTGATTCAGTGAAGGCAAAGAAAAGTTGAGCACACCACAGAGAGCACAGAGAGATGAGTGACAGAGTGAGAGAGAGCTATAGTTGGGTGTTTTGATGAAGTGAGAATGCGTGAGAGAGTTTTAGGGTTTTTTTATTAAGTTCAAACAGTGCGGTTTCACCCGATATAGCCAATATGGCCCGAGTCAGTGCGAATCAGCCCGATTCAGCGCAAATCAGTTGAGTTTGAGCCACGTTGGCGTGAGTTGGGGGAAAAAAAAAAAAACATGTGGCAGGACGCGACCTGACACACAGTGGCGACACATCAAACATGGGTGTGGCTTCTCTGGAGCCGCGTTCGTGCATCCTAGGTCATGACATGAGGTTCATAAATATTGATGTATTTGTTTTAATTAATAACTTAAAATGTCAATTAATTTTCATTGTTAGTCTATATACATGTTTTGTTTTTTAGATATAATTATACTTTTAAATAACTTAGTTTCTTAGAAAATAATAATAATAATAATAAAGTTATTAATAACATGAATGAGAAAGAATAAATATGTAAAAAATTTAATGAGTAGCAGACTAGTTTGTCTTACCGCCCATGCATATGGCATTGCACTTGATAATGGGTTGGTTCCTTAAGCAAGTCTCTCAACTTTCTCCATAACTTGTTGATCTGCAAACAAAGGGACATCTCAGAGACTCAAACAACAGTAATAATTATAGTCATTTATGGGATTCGATCCAATAGGCCTGACGGCCGAAATAAACAAATTCTCTTATTAGAGTCTCCCTGTGACCCTAAAGGATTTTCTTGCCGGATATTAAACGGAAATTATTATGAAGCAAAAAATAAAGATTGAAATTCTATCGTATCTATATTAAAAATAAAATAAAAAATTCTAGAGTACAACAAATTTCACAAAACATTTCACAACTACATAAATGACAAGTTGTAAATGAGATATAATAAAATGATATTAGTAGTGAGTTTAAATGAGAACCAATAAAAATCTGCCAACTTAATTTATGTGGAAGTTTCGGTGTTTGTATTATGTAGCATTACTTTTTGGAGGAGATAGATACTTAAGAGGAACAACTATATTATCCTGTAAAACTTAGGAATATTTTGCTATTAAATTCAAACACATGGCTATAATGAACAATGAAGTACAAATTGTGTTTTCTTTTTCAAAAATAATTAAATTCAATATAACTATGTATGTAAATTTAATTAGAAAACTTATTGTATTGTACTAAAGTATTGTATCTAAATTTACCCTATATTATCTTTTGTATGGATTATTAGATTGATCTATCCTAGTAAGAGTTGCCCCAACCTGGATTTTTTTTTTCTTTCTAAATAACCAAATCCCTCAAACAATTTCATTAGTTTACAAGGTTTTGAAATTATTTAGCAATCTAACAAATCGAGTCCATTGTACACGATTTTTTTGTGCTAAATCGAGCCGTTTAGAGTCGAGTTCCATGGAGACTCGATTTCCCTGAGAGCCAGAGACTAGGACTCGATTTCCATGGAACTCAACTCTCAACGACTCGATTTCCCTGAGAGATAGAGACTCGATTTCCATGGAACTCAACTCTCAATGACTTGATTTCCTTGAAAGCCAACGAACATCAAACCAGAACAAGAAAAAACAATAAAGCATCATCAAATTGAAAGACCCAGACAAGAAAAACAACGAATTAGAGGAAAACCTTCGCCTAGAGTGCTGCCTCTTGGAACCGCTGGTTTGTGTTTTTTTCTTTGCTGGTTTGTGTTTCTTCTTTGTTTAGTCTAGGTTTCTGGGTTTTCTTCTTTGGTTTCGCCTTCTTTGTGTAGTTCTTCAATTTTTGGGTTTCTTTGGTTTTGTCTGGTCTTCTCATGGAACTCGAGTGTGAAACACTTGATTTCAAACTAAAACTCAACTCCTCTTCACTCGATTTCAAAGAGCAAAATCGAGTCCAAGGAACTCGATTTGTTAGATTGCTAAATAGTTTTGAAACCTTGCTAACTAATGAAATTATTTGAGGAATGTGGTTATTTAGAAGAAAAAAAAAACCCCAACCCTACTCTATAGCCTGAATACAAAATAGGTCCTATAATGCCCAGAAAAACTCCATAGGTTCATCAGGCTGACCTGAAAGAAAGTTAACAAAATTGGTGCATCGAACATAGAGAGAGACAGAGAGAGTAAAAACTGTCATGACCTTTGTATCACCTTGTTGGAAACCAAAGGCACCAGGTCCATCTGTAGTTCCAGCAGCAAAACCTGGACCAAGTGCTGCAGGACATGTTTTGACTACATTGTTCCCATCTAATTCAACTTCAATATTAGTAAAATTTAAATAAACATGGCGATAATCAATCTTCCCAGTCAATTCATCAGTAGAATAAATAAACAGATCAACAGCCTTTTGGTACTGCCTCTCCCCTATAATCTATGTGCTTAGTATTTCATCTGGGGATCTGTTTTACAAAATCACAAACCCATTAATATGAGCTCGCATCAAGAAAGACATAAGCCCATTAAGGTTAAAGTGTCAATACCCAGGCCCACGGCCCATACAGAGCTGAACATTGCCATGGCAGGAGGAATGATTGAAGTCACAGGCTTTTCCACTATCAATGCAAAATGCTCCTAGCACATTTGGGGTCCCATCTCCAACATTTGATTGGCAAAATGCTCCTACAAATAGTGACCCATTGTTTTTCCTCACCTTAAAACCTTGGCTGGTTGAGTTACCGCAGGGCTTTCCTCCTGTGGCTTGGATTGCTTTCGCTTTCTCTATTAGTGTGCTAATGTCGAACCCCACATAGGAAAGAAACAGTTACATGATGATGATGATTATTATGAAATTATGATTTCATAGCAACCAAAAAAAAAAAAGATCTTGTTCTTCTATAAGATAAGAGCAATGCTTTGGATAATAGAAAAATCTTTTCTTTTTTCATAATTTGTTGAGCTGGTATTCACACTTGGTTTAGAAATGTTTTATACTTCAAATGTGTCAACATTTTAACACAAAAGGTGAATGTGAGAGAATCAAAACCCTTTTCTTAGACTAAATATTCTTTCATACTTTTTATATCCACTATTTCATACGCATATTCATAGTTGATACAAGAATGTTTATATCTTAAAAATGTTAGCATTTTAACAAATAAAAGTAGACGAGAGAGACTTGGCTAAATATTTTTTCAAATTCTTTTTATATCCACTATTTTACATGCACATTCAACTTGATGCGGGAATTTTTACTTTTAAAAAATGTCAAATGACAACATTTTAACACATAAAAATGGATTAGAAAAAGAGATGTGAAATAATATATATGAGAGAATCAAAACCCTTTTTCTTAGGCTAAATATTCTTTCACACCCTTTTTCATCCATTATTTTTTACACATGTACACATTTTATGCGAAAATGTTTACATTTTAATACATAATAGTAAGTACGAGAGAAGCAAAACTCTTTTCTTAGGCTAAATATTCTTTTACTTTTTTACATTACTATTTTACACAATTATCCATATTTGATGCATGAATGTCTATATTTAAAAAATGCCTAGCATTTTAAAATATAAAATTGATTGTAAAAAAAGAGGTGTGAAATAACGAAGGTGAGAGAAAAAAACCTAATCCTCGAAGAATCTAGCAGCTGCACCTTTGTTGTCACCACTGATGAGCTTGTTGTTTCTGCTCATGGAAGTACCTTGCGTTGCGTACCAGCTAAAGGCTCCAATGCTCTTCTTGCTTGCACCATCAAAAAACTTCAACAGTGTCATTTGGGTATCAACGTTGTTTGGGTACCGGGCTCTCTCCTCTGCCGGGTTTAACAAATAAGCACTTGGGCTTCTGTTTATTCCCGCATTTTCCACATCTCCTACAAAATCACATATATTATTTTTTGGTAATTTGAAAGTCTGATTACATAAGATTATTACACTATGCAAAGAAATGGTAACCTTTGTTGTTGAAAATTGAACCAGGCTTGAGATTGTTGTGAGCCTGAACAATGCTTAGCTCGATTGCGTTAACAATGGCATCAAATGATTGATGCACCAAACCAAGAGAAGTGATAGAGTAAACTAGATACTGCAAGTAACCCCCTGGCCCGGCATGAGTATGGATGCCACTGATTGCCACATTTTCCTCCGTGTACAGATCTCCAAACCTTCAAATTACGAAAAAAATTTAATATATTTGTTAGCCAAACAGTAACATATTGTCACAAACTAGCAATGTATATACTTGATTAGATTTTGGTTCTCTGGTTTACCTTGATTTTAGCCTCTCAAGCACTTTTATAGTGACAAGCTGTGCAGCCATGCCAGCATCAAGATTGACAAAGGCGAACCTTGGACCTTGGGAACTCTCAGCAACCACAAATGTCCTAGCTCTTAGCCTAAAATGGATACCGGCAGTGCTTTGGTCCATAGTAGCATAGCCCATCATGTTCACCCCAGCAGCAGGACCAGTCATGTCATAGCTACCTACACCTATCAAGTAATCCCCATTAGTGGCTCTAAGCACACCACAGATAATACTTATTACAATCACAAGTGATACCCGACGTAGGTGTTAATGCATTTTTGCTTACTGCTGTAATGCTGTCGTAAAAATTATGCTATTTTATCATACTAAAAACTTACTTTATTATTTTACCACATCATTTTACAACATCTCATTTATCAGATATTCTATATTTTTACCGCTTTATTTAAATATTATTTCTTAATTCTTTTTAATTCTTATTTTATTCTTTCTTTATTGTTTGTTCCAACGGTAATATTTGTCATATTTTCAAATCTCATCAATTCTAATGATAACATTTTCAAACAACACTCTTAATTCTTTTTTTTTTTTTCTTTTTTTTGAGAAACCGGACAGCCTGGGCTTTATTGAAAGAACCTCAATGGCCATCAAATGAAACTAGAGGAGCTGAGATGTAATCCAGCCACACCTGTTACCTTGTACAAAGTTTGGCCTTTTTTGCTAAAGCATCAGCCACAGTATTACATGCATGACAAAATTTTGAAAACTGAAAATACTCTTAATTCAACAATACTCTTAATTCAACTGTCATATTTTTAAAAATTAATATTTTCTTAAGCATTTAAAAAAAAAAAAAAAACTTAGAACCTGTCACCTTCAAAAAAAAAAAAAAAAAAAAACGTTGAACCTATCATTAAGTGAGAGCAAATGGGCAAAAGAAGCTGTCTCCTACATCAAAGAACTCAAACTAATCAAAACAACACCTATCCAGAAACCAAGAACTCAAAAAGATACTGAGTCTGAACAAACCACAAGGCTAGATAACAAAACTCAAGCACAAACAGGTTCTGAGCACAACCGGGCTATATAGAATAGCAAGTAACGCATGCACCCAGATAACACCAAATACCAAGGCTCATATCAAAAGCCAAAAATATATGCAATCTAAAAGCCAACCTGTCAAGTTGAAGTTGTTTCAACTGAACTAAACTACCAATATAGTCCATAGAAAACTTACACAAATAACTCATATCCAATAACATTAACTCACATAGAATCCATTGAATTAAACATAGTTGAGCTTGCCACTTCCTTAATGAAAAACGGTACTTAAATTTAACACAACAAAACAATTGGCTAATACTAAACTTAACACAACAAAACAACATAGCCAATGAGTTTTAATGGTAGCTTCATACAAACAAAATGAAACAAATAAACCAAATCAAAAGTTTTAATGGCAACTCCATAAAGAAGAGGAGACAAATAAACAAAACCAAAAGTTTTCATGACTCTCCATGTAATTGTCATAAACGTTCAACGAGATTCAGTTGGAGTTGAGAATAAACTTCTCGATCCCTAATGCATTGATGAACTTGAATGAACTCCGTAAATTCATTTGTTGGCTCATGTGACATTGGTGTACATGAAATCTCATCAATTTGTTCATAATCTAAGTTCACTGCTTCAGCTTCATCTCACTCATCCTCAATAATCATGTTATGAAGAATTATGCATGCTTTCATAATGTCTTGGAGTGTTTCATGATAGAAAAATCGTGCAGGTCCACGTACAATTGCAAATTGTGCTTGAAGCACTCCAAATGCACGCTCTACATCCTTCCTATATGCCTCATGAGCTTTTGCAAATAATTTTCTTTTTGCTCCTAGAGGCTTGGGATTGTCTTCACAAATGTCGACCATTGTGGATATATGCCATCGGCAAGATAGTATTCCATTGTGTACCATTGATTGAATAATTAACTGCAGGAGCACGTCCTTGTGCAAGCTCAGAAAATACATGAGACCACTCCAATATGTTAATATCATTATTTGACCCAAGTAACCCAAAAAATGAGTGCCATATCCAAAGATCATATGAAGCCACTGCTTCTAAAATAATACTTGGCTCACGAATATGACCATAATACATCCCTTTCCATGCAGTTGGACAATTTTTCCATTTCCAATGCATGCAATCAATACTTCCCAACATGCCTGGAAATCCACGGTTTTGGTCATGGGCTAACAATCTAGCGATGTCTTCATTGTTTAGTGACCTCAAGTATTCCTCTGAAAAAATAGCAACCACTACTGCAACAAATTTTTTTCAAACTGGTTATTGTAGTGGTTTCCGCTATTCTCACATATTCATCCATAAAATCAGCTGCTACTCCCTAAGTAAACATCTTAAGTGCAGCGGTCATCTTTTGAAGGGGAGATAGACCAAGCTTTTTGGTAGCATTTCTTTTTTGGGTAAAGTAAGTTCATGAGCTTCTACCTTAGATAAGATTCGAAGAAAAAGAGAACGTCTCATTTGAAATCTCCTTCAAAATAAGTTGGGAGGATATATAGGTTCCTCAGCAAAGTAGTCATCATAAAGCCTTCTATGGCCTGCCAAATGATTACAGTCGATATACCGATGATGCTTACGTTGTGATGTTGAACCCGTGAGAAGTTTTATAATTATCTCATCTTCATCTAAGTCATCATCAAGGAATTCACGAAAAAAAGAACGACCCATGGAGATAAACTATAACAAAACATTAGAAAGCAATTATCAATATAGATGCCATTACCATAATATGAAATGAAATCAATAACTTTGAAAGAAGGTTTGATTTCAATATCTTATAAAAGAAGGATAAGCACATATCATATAAAATCTATAATCTATAATGTGAGTCTAGCCAAACGGCAATATAGGCCTATTTAAATTTGGGCCTTGTTCTCTAAGATATAAAATTTGCAAGTTTGCACATCATTATATCGTGAAGGAATTAAAGAGTAAGAAAAATAGAGAAAAAATTCACACAATATGATTAAAAACCAACCTAATCCAATTCTAACTCCAGTCATTTCAAAGAAATTGACCTTTTGTTTAAGCTAAAAATACAGCTTCTAGATCATATTTCTTCAAAGGCTTGATTGCAGCCAAGAAAACTAATCCTAGCCTTCTAGGAAAACCACATACTCCACCATAAAATCTTTTAAATCTTTAATGCATTAAATATCGGTGAAACCTGTAGCAGGCCCCATTTAAAGTGATCTAAGGTTGTCGAAGCCTCCTGTTAGCTCAATCATAAACTTGAAAGACTTCACACATTTTAGAAGGACAAATATTTGTACCATCATACAATCTAAAGCCATTGCCCTTCAAATGTCTCCATCTCAAGGTCAAGCTAATTACCTTTCTTTATAAAAGAAAGCACCTATGCTATTATATTGTTCAAAAGCTCTGTATTAGCATATTTATATTAGCCCCTAAGCTACAAGCTGATACATTAGCACAAATTATATGTCAGGGTTAATCAAACTTCATGAATCAACAAGTGTATTATTATTTAGGTTTCTAATATAGACCATCAAAATGGGGCTATAAAACAACACCAAAAAATATTCCAAAGGGCAAAAACATTCAAGTAAGACAAGTGTTGTCAGCAAATTAAAAATCTATGATAGTGCTCACAAGCACTTTTATGATCATTTTAAACGAAAAGGTTAAATATGTAACCATGGCCTGATCCACAAATGATAAAAAAAAAAAAGAAAAAAGAAAAAAAAAAAGAAAAACAAAAACAATTAAACCACTTAGCAAACAATGCAACCACTCAATCATAGTGTCTGATCCACAATGCAACCACTCAATGGGTCATCAACAAATGATAAAAAAAAAAAAAAAAAAAAAAGGCAATGCATAGTGTCTGATCCACAATGCAACCACTCAATCCACAACCACTTGCACCATTTTCCAGTCATAGAAACTACACGGGACTAATAACAAAACTATGAAATCTTTATACAAAAACCAGTTCAAATTTCTCATATTCCATCACTTGCTCAGCAAACAAATAGAGCATCATTGAAGAACATACAAAATTAAAAATTAAAAAAAAAATTGTGGAATTATTTAAAGCCAAAAAAGGTTCATAACTTTTTACACAACCAAATAGCAATATCTAACTACATAACCAAGGTTGACTACCCATATAGACAGGTCAGGGACAAATTCCCAGCAACAAACAAACCAAAATACAAGATAATGCAAAGCTAAACAATCACATATCCGCTTGGCAAATGGCAGGAAGAAAAATCTGCAAAAGCTAGAGAGTTGTACAGGTTTTTTTGTAATATAAATTCAATATAGAAAATATACAACATTTTATATAAGCTAAAATGTTAGGATTACTTTACATGACAGTGGTCTACCAGAATTTACAACGAAATCACATAATAAAAGAGTCAAGACCTTTTGCTAAGATCACAAAATACATATCAAGGCCTAAAATCAGCTACACCAAAAAAATGCCATAAAATACATATCACGGCCTAAAATTAGTTACTACCAAAATAAGGTTGAAACAAGACATCACCAACATCATCTCAACCCAACGAATGACTTGATCTTTGTTTTGCAAGGATTTCCTTTTTGAGTCCATCATAAAAAGTTCTTTAGTCTTTGTTCATGCCACTTGTGTCTAGCATCATAATTCTTTCATTCTCTTTCAACTCTTGCAAGCGAACCTTTTCCGCTTTGATACGTACTTTCTCTTTTTCGGTTGCACAACCTTCTTCAAGAATTTTCATTTTCTATTTCAAATATTCCGTTGCAATATCTTTCCCATCATCTTTTCTCTTTCGATTAGTCTTTTCAGCTTTCCTACCTATTGGCCTCTCGAAATCCATAATGCTATCAACCCCCCCTCCTTGATCTATTGAATCTAGAGTTTGAGGCATTTCTTTTCTAGAATCTTCCCTAGGCATAGTAGATGCCCACTTTGGAAAATCCTTCAAGATTTGCCAACAATATTCAAATTGAAAAACGAAACCGTGAATTTTTTTAAACAATTCCTTTGCTTTCTCAATCTAAAAAAAGTTAAATAAATATAACATAATTAGTTTCTTCAAACAATGCATTTGTGTTGTAAACCTAAAAAAATTAAAGACCATTGCAAAATTTATACCTTGTCATGTGTCGTGGTTCCACTTTCATTCTTTGCTTCAATTTTAGTTAAGGACCCAACAAATTTAACTGTTTCCCTATTAATCGTTCCCCATCGGGTTGTTAGGGATGCAACATTACGTGTAGAATCAGTCTTGTGGTCCGTAAAGTATTTTGCAACTTTGCCATAAAATGTTGTTTTATGTTGCTCATTACCATACACAGGATTGACGCTAGTATTGAGCCATGCTGCTACAAGCAGCTTGTCTTCCTCAGCACTGAAGTTGACACCACGTGCTGTTTTTTTTTTAGAAATGGCAACTTCATCATTCAGTGGAGAATCTTCGACTATCAAGGGACTACTTTCAGATACATCGAAAAGTTCATCCTCAAGATTAATATTCCCCCGTATGAGATCAGTGAATGATGAATAATTTCTTGAGTCCATGCTCTAGATAGATATGGAGATTGCTTGTTCTAGTTTGTTAATTACAACAAAATATATCATTACTAAACTTTGTCAATGTATCTCTCTAGAAAAATTTACCAAACTCAAAATGTGAGCCCTCATCAAACACATGCACACGTGAGAGTCGAGCCCCCCAATAAGTGAGGCGTGGATTCACACAAACACTTGTGAATCCATGCCTCACTCTTTAAGGAAGGTGATCATTATGATTGCCTATGTGACTAAGTCACCACATGGGTTTATATCATATTTTACTTTGAGATACATAAAAATGTATGATGTATGAGATACCCCTATTATTTTTTAAAAAAACACAGGATATACTCCTGAGAGTTTTTTGTTTTGTTTTTAAGAATAAGTAGACTATATTAAGGTTAAAGACAAGAGCAACAGAGAAGATTGTCGGATAGATTAGGCAGAACAAATTCATATGGTTTTCACATAGCAAACAACACATATGAACTTAAGTTACTGATGATGGTGCTAAACAAATTTTGGCTCTACTTTTTTCAAAGTTTGTTTGGCCAATTCAAACATTTAACATTATCCAGCTATGCTATTAATATTAGGATGTATTATAACAAGATGAACAAGTTGGATCATCCAAGTTAGCTGAGAGAACAAATTTAGCAAGCGATATTTTATTTTGTTTGAGATATGAAGTAAAAGAAAGATTTGTGTAATAGCATCCAAGACTTTCACCAAAGCTTGCATGAGGTATTGGTGCCAAATTGTAAAGCACAAAAGAGCTGGCTGGTGTCAGGAATGGAAAAAACATGGGCACCATTAATAGATTCAGCTAGCATCAATAATTCACAACAAGACTCTTAAAGCTTTAGGTATTGGTTACTTAAAATGTACAAGAAAATTTTGAGATATTTTCTCTATGTAAGAAAATCCCAAAGTATTAATTCAAAACTAGGATTTGTTAATATTGTTTTTGAGGATATTATACAGTAGAACTGCCAGCCCAACTTGAAGCCTTCCTGGACAACTGACTACCAAGGTTTTTACCTCTATTTAAATATTGCTAATGAATGCTAACACATTAAATTCCATTAAATTGCCAATAATTAAACCCATGAAAGGATCTAATATTCTAAGATGAGTTCATTTTAAAAGGGCAAAGGGATTTAATAACAGGATGTTAAAACTATCCTCATTATAACGAATGTCTTTAGAGTTGTATACAGGGAAAGTAAAAACACAACACACCATAAGAAGATAGAGAGAATCAAAAGTAGACACTGAAATACCGAAAGAATCATAAAGAAGACAAGAACTTACCTGTACAGTGAATTGATGAAATAGTATCGCCCAAATAGAGTAAGAACAGTGAGTTATTCCTGTTGTGATTCTCGTGCACAGATTTCACCAGGGCCTCTTTCACGAAACCAGAAGTCCACTCACAATGTTCTTGCACCAAGAATTGATTCAAAGAGCCTACTCTCTGATGAGACAAGGGCTCGATCAGTTCACCGGGATATAGAATAGAGAGGAGAGACCCACAACCTAGAGACCTACGCCCACGCCGACCACAATCAGAAATCACAACTAGACCCACAATCAAAAATCACAACCACAACCCAGACCCACAACCAGACCCACGCCGATAGAACAGAGAGGAGAGAGTGAACAAAAGAGAAAAAAAACCGGTGAAGGATATAGATCAGTGACGGTAAAGAGGAAATCGGTGGTGGCACATATTCATGAATGGGAAGAGAATAGAGCAACAGGGAAGAGGGAAGAAGAAAGAGAATGGGAGAGTGGAGATGGAGATGGAGGCGGTGAATACTGAGAATAGCTAAAGATGAAAGAGAAATGAGAGTGAAAGAGGAATAAAAAATTAATAAACCCATATGCCACACGCGTTCCGTACTGTGGCAAATTTGTCACGGTACTGTTCAATGTTGCAAAAAATATACCATATCCCACATCTGCTAAATGGGCTCAAATTGGGTTTGGTGTGGGATATGTGCCAAATATTTAGCATTTGGCACATATCCCACATCTGCTATGGGTGCTCTTATCCTTATATTTGATCAAAATATTTGTTTAGCTTAAAGATATATAAAGCCGTCAGGTTTAAACTTCAGGGAACTTTTGACACCTTTGTTTCATAGGATTTAGTGACTAGATTCTTTGCAAGTTTTGGACCTTAAGAGAAGAAAAAGAGGATCTTACATTGTTTTGTCTATTTGTAAGGTTTGAGTTGGCACTAGATCATCGCTTCTTGGATTTCTCCGTATGTGAGATGGACAAGGGTGTGCTCTTGTCAATTACAATGGGAATTATGTGACTTTAACCACTGATTAGATCCTACAAAGTCACAAACAACCAAAGTCATTAAGGTTTCTACATGACCTCACATTATATTTAGGCCAGAGTGTTTGAGAGACTTAAAGTATCTACATCTTGTTATTTGGGCCCAGAAATGAGAGATAGGATAGAGTAATTATTCCATTCTCTAACAAAACATTGATGAGCTACTCCTCGTCTCATAATAATAGAGCTCACTAATTAATCTATGATGTGGTCCATGATGAATGCGAGACAAGAGAATATTGCGTCATTGTACTATATAGGAGAACCTAATACTTTTATGAGTCGAGTATCAGCATAAATATGGTTTGACCTTTTGATTCAGCCACTTAAATACTTGGATCAAGAACAAGAGCAGGAGATGAAGGAAGATCTTCAACTGCAAATCGACAAAGCTTACTTGTGTAATATAGGGTCTAAGTTTAACTGATAAGTCAAAAACAAATTGACCCATTGTGATAAATTAACCAATTAATTTAGTCAAGTTAATTAATTAAGTTAATTAACATGAAAAGTGCGTGGTAATACAAACAAATCACCAATTAATCTAAGTGCAGCGGAAAATAAATTTGAAACAGTGATTTGTTTACGAATGAGAAAAACGTACCCAGCAAAAACCCCACTGAATAATTTTTAGGCCACCACTCTCGAAATTTCACTATTATCACAACAAGCGGTTACAAGTAAAGGAATCACAGTTCCTTATACCAACCTATAATTGAACTCTTACCCCAATACCCAATTAGACTTGTTCTGTAGTGACAATTTCCCCTTTTGATGCACGGCTCCCAAGTACGTGACTAACCAATTGCGCGGATCCCAGTACGCGACTTCAAACACCAACTAGAGAAGGTTGTTGGCCACAAAGTTCTTCAGTTCATCTCAACGATGAAGATCAAGAAGATGCTTGGTTACGAAATTCAAAGGTGCACATTGTTAAGACATATATGTTTTAACTTGTTTAAGAACATATGTCACTTAATTATGTAAATTGGCTAATCCTTTGACAAAACGCACTTTGCTTGTAATTGGGTAGTTCTAGGTGTTTTTAATACTTCAAGAAACAATGTTTCAAGGTCAAGTGTTGAAGTTATCAAGTCTGTCCAAGAGAAAGCAAGTTGAAGTACAGAATTTTTAAAGCTCGACACCTCTCGATCGCTACCTCAACACCTGCTATCTGTCGAGATTTAAAAAGTCAGAATTCCAATATGATTTTCTTGGGATCCGTGAATATGTTTTTGGGCTTTCTTTTCTTCTAACCCTAAACATATAAAAGGATTATTTTAAGAGCCGTTTTGGGTGACACAAGTTGCATATTCATTAAGCAATCTCTGTTTAAGCAAATTGTGATCAACAGACGAAGTTATTGACCTAGTTCATCTTCCATCAAGAAGTAGCCGTGTATTTGCACCATAGGGTTTTGTAACCAAGCATCTTCCTGCTATTCATCAGAAAGGATGATCTGAAGAATTTTGCAGCCAACCATTCTTTCTCAGTTGGTGTTCTGAAGTCGCGTACTTGGATTCGCGCAATTGGTTAGTCACGTACTTGGGAGCCGTGCATCAAAGGTGGAGATTGTCACTACAGATCAAGTCCAATTGGGTATTGGGGTAAGGGTTCAACTGTAGGTTGGTAAGGTACTTGGGATTCCTTTACTTGTAACCGCTTGATTTGATAATAGTGGAGTTTCGGGAGTGATGACTTGAAAATCACCCGGTGGGGTTTTTGCCTTTAGGGTTTTCCCCATTCGTAAACAAATCACCGTGTTATTTATTTTCCGTTGCTTATTAAGTTGATTGGTGATTTGTTTGTGCTTCCATAAAATTGCATGATTAATTGATTAATTAATTACTTGGCTAAATTAATTAGTTAGGGTTAATCACAAGGGTCGTTCAGATTGTGACCTATCACACATACATAGCAACTTCTTCAAGAATGATGAACTAGGGCAAAAAACTTTGTCTCCGGTCACAATTTGCTTGAACAAAATTTTGCTCAATACTTATGCAACTTGTGTACTTTTTGACGGCCCTTAAAACAATCCTTTTATATGTCTAGGGTTAGGAGAAAAGAAGGTCCAAAGACATATTCACGGATTCCAAGAAAATTAGATCTGAATTCTAAATTTAATAAACCTCGACAGATAGGAAGTGTCGAGCACACGGGCTGAATAGCTTTCTAAACCTGAACACATGCTAGCTGTTGAGCTAGCTGTCGAGCTTTAATAAACTTACACTTCTCAGCTTGTTTCTTGGACAGACTTGATGACTTCAACACTTGATCTTGAAACCTTGTTTTTTGAAGTATTTAAAACACCTAGAACTACTCAATTACAAGTAAAGTGCATTTTGTCAAAGGATTAGCTAATTACATAAAAATATGACATATGTTCATAACAAGTAAACCACATATGCCCTAACATAAACTAACAATTCTTTAGTATAAAACTATTGAATGGCTTTTTATTAAATTAATAATTTAAACAAACATTAAGAGCATACTTAATACTTTATACAACATAATACTTCATGGTATTTCCAAAAAAAAAAAAAAAATCACATTGCCAGTGATTTGATAATTGAGAGATTTAAATCATAATTCTTATCATAAAGAAAATAAACAATGCCACTGAGCTACAAAAGCTATGAATACAAACTTAATAGGTCAAGCAAATTAATGTCCAACTCGAACTTGATCCATGCACCACTATGTAGAAGGCTTGGCCTGTACCTACCTCTAAGTTTAGCCTAACACAACCCACACAAGATCTGCAATATCATCACCACTCATATGCAACCCCTCCACCCTTAGCAAAGCAAGCCATAGCCCAAATTCGCATTTCCCACATAATGGGCAACATGCCAATCGTTACATTCTAGTAGTCCAAATCCTATCTTGCATTCAAGCAACCCAAATGCTACTTCATCAATCTATCCATAGCCAAGCCTGCACAAGGCTACTATGGTTCAGGAACAGAGAAAAAAAATTTCCTTTGGGGTCGACTGTAGGACCAAGATAATATTATATAATCTCATATATATCACATATGAATAGACACAGACTCATATGTAGTTATGTATATGCTTTTGCTATTTTGCTTTAAAATGTGAGCAAAATATTTTATATTATGTAAAATATAAATAAACTAAAATTATTAATTCAATTTCTTTTTAGATTTTTAATGTCATAAATTTTGTTTATGTAAGTTGTAAGGACACAGTTTGGTTCCTAAGCTTAAAGGGTAATAGGATCAAGGCCCAAAAAGCCCAATACAATGAATTTGTAGAGAGTGGGTTAGAAAACTAGGCTCTAATGAGTTGGATAACAATTATAGCGGATCCAGATGACAAGAAAACAAAGATAAACTGGTTTTATCCAAAGAAAATCGTCCTCGGCTCAATCCGAAGAGGTTAGTTCTTGTATATATTTCTTTTAAATTTGATTATAAGTCCAGTTCTTGTTGCTACATTATTTTCCTCTCACTTTTTTGATCCCTCTCATTCAGGGGCTTCTTTCACTCTTATACTCTCCTCTTCCTTCCATCTCCACCCTCCACGTGTAGATCAAGTTGCTGGCTTTGACCCTTGTCCCCTTAGTACCTTCCTAAAGTCTCTAGGAGTAGCTGTAAGGTTGAAAATCACTGTTTAGGTATCACTTCCATATTAATGCGGCTAGAGAGTTAGCTGCAGAGCATTCAATGCGGTGCTAGGAGCTTTCTCTTAGATATTTCTTAGTTTCCCTTTGTCCTGTGCTTTCATGATGTGTATCCTTATCAATAGTATCTCTCGGAACGTTGCTCTGGATGGCAGACCACACCTTCTAACCTCTGCTTTCCTCAGCCAAAGAGGCATTCCTCCTTGGACCACCTTCCTGAACCCTCATGACTAGACCCTTTCTTCATTTACTAACGCGGACTTTCATGACAACGTTCACTCATTCTCGGACTACTAGCTGTCCTTGGACTAGGCCCCCAGCCAAATACACACACACACACACACACACACACACACACACACACTACTGGGCCTATCATACCTACAATAGCCCCTCGAAATTATCCTCTTTTGCTTCTTGGAAAAAAAAAAAGATTTCGATATCTACCACGATTACCCTACTTTTATGATACGTTACCTCTATCTGCATAGGTACCTTTTCAACTGCCCAATGCACGCTCCTGACGTTTCGGCATCTGAGACGCGCCTTCATTAAATTTTTACGGCTCCATGTTCCCCACGTTCTACGGTGCGATGCAGATCCAACGACTGGGGATTTTATTGGAACTCAGGCGGAAATTCTCCCGCTTGCCTCTCTCTCTCTCTCTCTCTCTCTCTCTCTCTCTAATACAAATACTGCTTGAAGACTTTGGTCACTTCACTTTTGCACTCATAAATATCAAGAACCAATCTGAGGAGAGTTTCTTCCCTTGCATAAGTCATTTAAATATTTTCATTTACTTTCTTTTCTACTTTTCTTTACACAGAGCCCTTTTCTCCTAGACCCTCATAATTTCCCTTTACCTTCTTTGTACTCTTAACCCTTTTTCATATATGAGTAGATTTGCTTACTTGGTAGACTCCGCAAAGGGTATAGAGAGCTTTAAAGCTCAGTATAGAATCTCATCAGGAGTTTCTATTAGGTTCTGTAAAGAAGGGGACTGGCACGCTCAGAGGTAGGAGAGAGAGAAGTGGTAATCTTGATGATTGCCTTTATAGAGAGAAGGATGAGAAATCCCCTTGGGTAGAGTCACTAGGGATTACCTAATAGCTTATAGATTAGCCCTCAACTAATGTGCCCCTAATATGTTTAGGATTTTAGCTAGTGTCGATGCCCTCAATGAGAAGATGAGTGTGAACCTCACCCATCACGATGTTAACTGGGTTCACAACCGCCACAAACTAACAGGGTAGGGATACTACTTAAAAACTAGAGAGCCTGCAGTTAGGCTCATATCATGTCTCCCTGAATCTAATAAGGGCATGAATAAAGATTTTCTCATTGTCTTAGGTTTATGGTTCCAACAATACCCTTTGTCTCTTTTAACACCCCGTGTATTTCATTTTGTAATTTGTACTTACAATTTTAATTTTCTTCTTAAATATGCTAGTTACTGGCAATATGTTGACGTTTAGTGACTTCACAGATAAATATTCAACCGTTCCAAATTTCAGTCTCTTTAACGAACCAAACCTCACCAAAGTACTCAAGGTCAAAGTATTCGTTCACTCGGACAAATAGTTGAGGGCTACCCATCTCATTTTCGGCTACACCCCCTTGTCATCTAACTTCCAAGTGCCTAAGTGCATGATCAAGGTGAGGGACCGTCACTTACACCTGATCAACGTTGCTATGCCTAGCTTTCTTAACCCAGGTTTGGGACCACAAGGTGTACTAGAAGTAGAGCCACTCCTTTAGTACAAGGTCGAGGATGAAGCGACCCCTTCACAGCCAGCCACCAAATAGGAAGAAGAAGAAGAAGAAGAAGAAGAAGAATTAGTTGAAGTTCTTGATTCCAAGGATGATTTTGAGGTTTTCAACAGACCTCAATACCTAGAGGCTCCCATCGGTGACTTCAGTTATTTACCTTTAGCACAAGTAAGCCAAACACACGGAGATTCCTCCATTCTAGAAGCTATGGGGCTACAATGCAAAACAAGAATGAGCCTCCTAAACTTGCTGGAGTCCCACGTTGGGGGGAACGTTCTTGAAAAGGCAATTCAACCGAAGTCTGCCACCCTTCCCTCTAACCAAGTCTCCCAAACTGACATCGTCGACAAAAAGAGAAAATTGGATCAGAGGGGGAAGGAAGTGGTGGAGGAGAGGAGGGGTGCCCCATCAAAGGAAGCTGAGCAACAAAGAGGGGGTAAACAAGCCAGGGTCACCCAAACAAGATCCTCCAACGAGGGAGCTATCACAGAGAGGAGGGATGACCACCAGGCTAAAGTCTCTGCCTAGGCCCCCTCTATAGTGTTGGACGGAGCTCATCTCTTCGGCAATGCCTCCGTTAGGGACTTCTAGCATGGAAAGGCTAGATATGTGGCCAACACCATAGAGTAGGCTTTGTTGTTGCCTGTTGACATGGCTGACCATAGAGGAATGAGGAATCACAAAGTGTTCTTTAGCTTGAAGAGGGACTTTGCCCTAGTAAGCACTTCAACTAATTTAATTTAACTGAATTTTTTTTTTAATTTAATTAATATTTTTGTATATATATGTGCTCAAGGTTGTACCAGTGTTCTCACTTTCTTACTCTTATGTATTATTCTCCTTCCCTTAGCAAGCTCCAATCCACACATAGGGTTGAGGAGATAGTCAAAAGTTCCCACAGGCTGATGAAGGAAGAGGAGGGAAGGTGCATTGCTGCCGTAGATGCCTTCAATGTGGCCACGTAGTATGTGTATATATATATATATATATATATTAGGTCGGGGGCTTGGTTCGAGGACACCTAGTAGTCCGAGGATGTGTAAACGTTGTCATGGAATTCGCGTTAATGAATGAAGAAAGGGGTCTGGTCATGAGGGTTCAGAAAGGTGGTCCGAGGAGGAATGCCTCCTTGGCAAAGCAAAGCAGAGGTCAGAAGGTATGGTTTGCCATCCAGAGTAACGTTTCAGGAGATTTTATTGATAAGGATACACATCATGAAAGCTATATGGCACCCTGCGCCAAAGCCCATCTGGGCCTGGGAACCCAGTCTGGATGAATGGCCCATGGGCCGCGATCCTTTTTCTGCCAGGAATCCCATCCCAAAGCCACACAAGTCGCGGGCCCATAATGTGCCACATCAGCGTTTCTCAGCAAGTCCTCTATCCCATTCCCCGAGCACCTACGAACAACCAACATGTGCCCCGTCCATTACATACTCAGCAGCTCCTCAGATAGCGCTTCTGCCGAGGATACCTGCAGGAGGGGAAAAACAAGTTCCCAAGCCATTCGCACCACCTCCCACTACCACCTAACCACCCACTTATGAACGATAGCATTGGACCACTTGGTGCATTAAACCTGAAGATAATCATAGTCACTCCACAAAGTTTGAGCTATAAATAGGAGGAACACAGGAACAAGGGGGGTTTTTTAAGGTTGAGGAAAGGAAGCTAAGTAGAGAAAAGAGACAGAGAGAGAGACAGTAAAAAGAGGGGAGTGTTTCAGGCAGGATAAGAGAGAAAAGTGATCTCATTGGGTCTTAGTGTTGAGAACAGCCCAGTATAGGAAATCCAAACCCAGTACACAAATAAGTTGTCAGCCAAAGTGAGTCCTAGCCCGGCCCAGTGGTCTCGCTTTTGGTGCGCACAATTGGCGCCGTTTGTGAGAATTTCCAACGAATCCATGGTTTCGATGAGACTCGCGCGAGGGAATTGCCGGGAGACATTCCGTAAGTGTTTCAGAAAGTGGTTCGACAGGATCTTCTTGAGGATCTTCCTAGCGAGAACGGAGGCAGAAACGGCTCGAAGATAGGGATCACGAATGAGAGGAAGAGAGTTCTAGTCTCAGTGAGGGATCTTTCCAAACGCAGTGAACTACATCAATAGCGTCAAGGCACAGACAGCACGATGATAGAGATGAAGAGCTTGAACGGTTGCGTAGGTTGGTGAGAGATTTGGAACTGGAAGTAGAGAATATACACTGTAGAAGGGACCGAGATAACCAAGAAAGAAGGTCCAATTCCGGGGATAGTCATCGAGGGATAGGGTCCAGTCAATCTAGATCCGACTGCCGCTGCGAACGATCCCATTTACGGGAATCTCAGCGGCGGAGGGAACATTCACGTTTGCAGGAATCCCATGGCAGCCGAGATCGTTCGCGGTGATGGGCGTATGCGGACCGAGGCTCGGATTCCCCAGAAGAGCGATGGCCCCGTAATGCAGCCATGGATAAGATGAGCCTTGCGCTACGGAAAGCTGCGAGGTCACCGTTTTCGACTAGCATCGAGCGAGTACCAATGCCGGACAGGTTCATGTGACCCCCGTTCAACTCTTACGACGGTAAAACTGACCTCGTAGAGCATGTCAGCCACTATATCTAGATGATGTCCTTGCATGCCCACAATGACGCGCTGATGTGTAAGGTTTTTCCTTCGAGTCTCGGCCCTACCGCACTAAGATTATTTAACGGGTTACAAAAGGGATCTGTTCACAACTTCGCCGAGTTGATATAGGAGTTTAGGATACGGTTTGTGACTTGCAGCCGAGTTCCACAACCAGTGGATGTGTTATTGTCTATAAAGATAAGGGTGAGGGAGACACTTCGTAGCTACGTTGCCCGGTATTGGAAGCTTTACAACGAGATTGGAGGAGGGAACGAAAAGATTGCTGCAAGCACTTTCAGGATGGGCCTGCCCGAGGACTCCGGTCTTCGGGAGTCGTTGACCAAGAAACCTCCCAAAGACATGAGACAGCTGATGAGGTGCATCAAAGAATACAAACAGCTAGAGGATGACCAGCTCCAAAGCAAGGGAAAAGCGGCTGTGATAAATCGCCCTCGTCAGAACATCTATCCGCCCAAAGTCCAGGGAAACTTGAGGATACGGGAACCAGAAGCACAAGTAAGGGAGGTGAATTTAACGTTTACAGAGCCAGTGCGTAGGATCGTTGACAAGATTAAGCATGAACCGTATTTCAGGTGGCCGAACAAGATGGAAGGAAACCTATTTAGGAGGAATCAGAATTTGTATTGCACTTACCATAAGGATAAGGGCCACACAACCGAGTAATGTCGAGTGTTAAGGGACCATCTCGGGCAACTGGTCAAGGCTGGACACTTAAAGGAGTTTGTGACGGACATAGGAGACCGAGGAACAGAGCAAGGTACCCCGTAGAGAGGGAATCTCCTTCCACCTCCTCTTGGGATAATCGAGGTCATCCATGTTACCCTTAGGGGCCTCACTGCAACTGGAGGAAAGGAGATGTTGACCGTGGCCTCAACCGGAGGAAGCTCAGTCGTGCCGCCTCCTGTGAAGAAGATAAAACTGACCCAAGAGCCGATCGCTTTCGATGATAGCGATTTGGAAGGGACGATTCAGCCGCACGACAATGCGTTGGTAGCCACGGCCCACGTAGGAGGTTTCGTTGTGAAGAGAATAATGATAGACCAGGGAAGTGGCGCTGAGGTTATGTACCTAAACCTATTCAAGGGGCTCGGGTTAAAGAATGAGGATCTCTTGAAGTATAACACACCGTTGGTTGGGTTCGACGGTAAAGTGGTGGTTCTCGAGGGGTAGATATCTCTGCTCCTCAACATGGGAGGCAAGGAGGTGGTGGTGAAGTTTATAGTGGTTGCTTCGTTCTCTCCATACACAGTAATACTAGGAAGGCCATGGATCCACGCGATGGGGGCTATCCCGTCCACTTTGCACATGAAAGTGAAGTTTCCTACCGATCATGGTATCACTGTGGTACGAGGAAGCCAGTGGGCAGCTAGGCAATGCTTGGTCGCCGTAGTCAATTGCAAGAAAGAGCAGGCCGACCAGAAGGAGCAGGCCGAGCATAGTTGCCCTTCATCGGGAACCCCTTTATAGCAATTATAGAATTCACGGGAGAAGGGGGACTCATATGCCGAGAAGATAGCCAAGGTGAAGGTATTGCCGGATGCAGACAAGTACTTCCACATTGGAGAAAGCATGGATGATCAGAAAAGAGTAGAACTCCTGCTGGTCCTAATGCAGAATATGGATGTGTTTGCATGGAGCTCGTATGAAGTGTCGGGGGTAGATCCTGAGTTCATAGTCCATAAACTTGAGGTCGACCCCTTGTTCACTCCTAAGAAGTAGAGGTCGAGAAGATCATCTTAGGAACATGTATAAGCAGTAAATGAGGAAGTCCGAAGATTGAAGGATGCTGGGGTAATAAGGGAAATCTTCTTCACGGATTGGCTGGCTAAAACCGTGGTGGTGAAAAAGAAGAACGGCAAATGAAGGGTTTACATGGACTTCATCGACCTGAACCGGGCGTGCCCAAAAGACCCTTTTTCTATGCCAAAAATTGATCAGCTGGTGGATGCCACGTATAGGCACATGAGGATGAGCTTTCTAGACGCTTTTTAGGGGTATCACTAGATCACCTTGGCGCCCAAGGATCAAGAAAAAATGACATTCATCTCCCCATAAGCCAATTACCATTATACGAGGATGCCCTTCGGACTAAAGAACACCAGGGCCACGTACCAACGAATGATGACAAGAATGTTCCGAGACATGATAGGGCGTACAGTTGAAGTATACGTCGATGACATGGTGGTAAAGAGCAAGCAGGTAGCCTGGCATATGGAGGATCTTCAGGAAGTATTTGGGGTTCTTCGGTAGCACAAGTTGCGTCTTAACGTCGAGAAGTGTGCATTCAGTGTAGTGGTGGGAAAATTCCTAGGGTATCTAATCACTAGCCGGGGAATTGAGGTCAACCCCGACCAAATTGAAGTAGTAAGGAGGTTGAAGCCACCGAGCAGCCCAAAAGAAGTGCAAGTGTATACCGGGATGCTAGCCACCCTTAATCGATTCATCTCCAAATTTGCGAACCGCTGCCAACCATTTTATCAACTATTGAAGAAATGGACTGGATTTCACTAGAGTGAAGAGTGCGACAAAGCCTTTATGGATCTTAAGGATTATTTGGCGTAGGTACCCATGCTTACAGCACCAGAACTGGGTGAGGATTTGTTTATGTATCTGGCAGTATCCGAACACGCCGTAAGCGCTGTGCTACTAAGGGATAAAGGAATCCAACAACATGTGTACTACATCAGCATGACTCTAGTTAATGCCAAGACGAGATACTTACCCCTGGAAAAGCTTGTGTTGGCCCTAATACACGCCACCAGGAAGCTGCCGCACTACTTTCAAGCTCATATGGTATACGTCTTGACCAAGTACCCCTTACAGTCATTATTGAAAAGGTTAGACTTCACGGGCCAAATAGCAAAATGGGGAACTAGACTTGGTTCATTTGACATATGGTACAGACCACAAAGCTCGGTGAAAGGCCAGGTCCTTGCGGATTTCATCGCCGAGTTTTCACCAAAGGGGAATAGGGAGATAGTTTACCATCTAGAGGTTCGCCCATGGAAGGTGTTCATGGACGGTGCGTCAAATTGCACGGGGGCCAATGCGGGGGTCGTCGTGATCACCCCAGAAGGAATATGATTAGAACACTCGTTTAGGTTGTGTTTCAAGGCATCTAACAATGAGGCAGAATACGAAACTTTTCTGGCTTGACTAAGGACAGCATACCTGGAACAGGTGAAACAGGCTATAACTAGCTTCAGCATGGTAAAGGTATCTCAAGTAGCTCGCACGCAAAACAGACACGCCGACTCCCTCACCACGTTGGCATCGTCAGTAGCCAAAGAGATACCTTGGCTAATTAAAGTCGAACTTGTTTCGAAGCCGAGCGTCAAGGTGTCAAATGGTTCGAAAACTACGAGGATCAAAGTTGCAGTCATCATAACCCTTGGGTCGTGCTGGATGGACCCTATCATTGACTTCCTAGCAGAGGACTGACTCCTAGGTGATGAAAAGGAGGGCAACAAGATACGTAGAATGGCTCCTCGGTATTGGCTGTCTGAAGACCAGACTTTATACCGAAGATCATACGGAGGACCGTACCTGTTGTGCTTACACCTAGAGAAGGTGGGCAAGCTTTTGGCAGAACTACATGATGGGGTGTGCGGCAGTCACATGGGGGGATGTTCATTGGCGCACCGGGTAATGACTCAAGGGTTTTGGTGGCCTCAAATGTAGAAGGACACCGCCAAGTACGTGCTTAAATGTGAACAGTGTCAAAAGCATGCCCCTTTAATCCATCAACCTGCTGGTCATTTGAACCCGATTAGCAGTCCCTGGCCTTTTGCACAGGGGGGCTGGATATCATCAGCCCATTCCCCCAAGATACGGAAAATCGAAGATTCGTGCTTGTAGCCGTCGACTATTTCACCAAATGGGAGAAGACGGAAGCTTTGGCCAACATACGGGGCGTTGATGTGAAGAAATTCGTGTGGAAGAATATAGTAACAAGGTTGGGGTGTCGAACTCCCTCATATCAGACAACGGGCTGCAATTCGACAGTCGGGCATTTCGAGGATTCTGTTGTGAACTTGGTATAAAAAACAGGTACTCGACTCCAGCTTATCCCTGGAATAACGGTCAGGCTGAGGCTGTGAATAAGCTGATTGTAGATGGGCTAAAGAAAAGGCTAGTGGGTGTGAAAGGGAACTAGGCTGAGGAGCTGCCCAAAGTCTTATGGGCTTACCGAACAACTCCCAGAAGATCCACCAGGGAGACCCCTTTCTCTCTCACGTACGGAGCGGAAGCCGTTATACCAATCGAGGTAAGCTTATGCAGTGCACGAATCGCAGGATTCAATCCTACCCAGAACGACAAAATGATGGTGGGATGCTTGGACAAGTTGGAAGAATGCCGTGAGATGGTGACCATACGGCTTGTGGAATATCAACAGAAGCTCGCCTGGAGATACAACCAAGACGTAAGAACGAGGGAATTTATAGCCAGGGATTTGGTTCTCAGAAGAACCATGGGAAACATGCGAGATACTAGCACCGGGAAATTGGCGCAGACATGGGAAGGGCCCTACAGGGTGACCGCAGTGGCCGACACCGGGGCTTACTACTTAGAAGACCTAGACGAGAAACCATTGCCGAGACCGTGGAATGTCCACAATCTGAAAAAATACTATCATTGAAGGTGAGGTGTCTTATGTGTATGTGTTTTGTTAATAAAAGAAATGATGTTTGTTTGTGCACATTGGCATTGTTCTACATTTGACCTTCGGTTCGAGCCTATCACTGATCAGGTGGAAACCTAAATTACCTCTAAGGACAGAAGCCTGACTCTCGGTTCGATCTTATCACCGAGCAAGTGTAAACCTAAATTACCTCTAAGGACAGAAGCCTGACCCTCGATTCAATCTTATCACCGAGCAAGTGGAAACCTAATTTATTTTTGAGGACAGAAGCCTGACTCTCGGTTCGATCTTATCACCAAGTAGGTGGAAACCTAAATTACTTCTGAGGACAGAAGCCTGACTCTCGGTTCGATCTTATCATCGAGCAGGTGTAAACCTAAATTACCTCTAAGGATAGAAGCCTGACCCTCGGTTCGATCTTATCACTGAACAGGTGGAAACCTAATTTACTTCTAAGGACAGAAGCCTGACTCTTAGTTTGATCTTATCATCGAGCAGATGGAAACCTAAATTACTTCTAAGGACAGAAGCCTGACCATCGGTTCGATCTTGTCATTGAGCAGGTGGAAACCTAAATTAGTTCTAAGGACAGAAGCCTGACTCTCGGTTCGATCTTCTCGCCAAGCAGGTGGAAACCTAAATTACTTCTGAGGACAGAAGCCTGACTCTCGGTTTGATCTTATCACCGAGCAGGTGTAAACCTAAATTACCTCTAAGGACAGAAGCCTAACCCTCGGTTCGATCTTATCATCGAGCAGGTGGAAACCTAATTTACTTCTAAGGACAGAAGCTTGACTCTCAATTCGATCTTATCACTGAGCAGGTGGAAACCTAAATTACTTCTAAGGACAGAAGCCTGACCCTCAGTTCGATCTTGTCACTAAGTAGGTGGAAACCTAAATTATTTCTAAGGACAGAAGCCTGACTCTCGATTCGATCTTCTCGCCAAGCAGGTGTAAACCTAAATTACCTCTAAAGGCAAAAGCCTGACCCTCGGTTCGATCTTATCACCAAGCAGGTGGAAACCTAAATTACTTCTAAAGACAAAAAACTAATTCTTGGTTCGATTCTTCTCGCCGAGCATGTGGAAAACTTAAAAACTTATTCTAATAGAAACTACAGCATACATTCTCCAAGGAGCCTCGGCCTTAGCACGAACGCCCCAGAAGGAAAACCGTTCCCGATCAAACCTTCTTTGCTGGGCAAGGTGGACCTAACTATAAAGAAGCGACCGATGAAGATAGATCACTCGGTCAAATGAAAGCATCCTATAGTAAAGCATTCACAAGCATAACTTAGAACAACATTTAAGGATTAAACTGATGTTTAGTTGCCAAAACCCAGCAACTCGGAAGACAAATAAAAGCTTAAAGGAAATAAATTGTTCCGTCACCACAGCCCAGTGACATAGGCAATCCAATTCAGTTAACATTTTAAAGGAAAAGAAAAATAAAATGCAAGAAACCCGGTACAACCGCCGACTTTAGAGATCCGCAGCTTGAACAAAAGATGGATCCTCGAGAGGTTGCTGGTAGGCTAAAGAAGTTAGCAATTGGGCATCCCCCCCAGCCTGAAAGTGACTAGTCGCCTCCATATCAGTTGGCTCCATGTGAGAATCAATGGCATTCACCAGCTCCCTCATGCTGGTGGTCTCTTCTTCATCAATCACAAAAGGGGCATTCTGCGCGGCAGTTGAGGAGTTCGGGAAGGGGATTTTGCCGCGATCCCTCAGGGAGGAATCCTCAGGAACCCCCATGGCCTAAAGGGTAGCAAACCAACCCTCTTCAAAACCAAGCAAGTGAGCCTGGCGAATGACCAGCTCTGCCGAATTCTTCGTATCGACGAACCTTTCATTGTACCACTTGCTTTTGCAAGCTTCCAATGTTGCCTTCAAATCGGCCAGTTGTCCCTCTAACATAATGTTCAAACTCTAGGCCTCTGGCAGCTTAAGCTCAGTTCCTCCCAACTGCACTTCAAGCTCCATGGACCTCCCTTCGCCAAGAGCCCCGGCCTTCTCTGCTGAAGCAACTTTCTCCACTACATCCTCGGCAAGTTTCATCTTCTCATTGGTTGTGGCCTCGGCAACATCCTTCAAAGCTTTTTCTCGCTTGGCATCTTCGGCAAGCTCTTTCATCTGCCCGTCCATGATATACGATAGCTACGTGGCCTACCCATAATAATGACATTTGTGAGGGGAAAGAGAAAGTACGTGTAAGAATAAGTAATAAACCGAAAACGGTGAAAAAGGATGGAACAGTTACCGCTATGGTGTGCCACTGCAGTCGCCTTCTTAAAGACTCGTCCATCCCTTCTGAGAAGGCGTGCACGTCTTCGAGTAGAAGAAGGCCACGTGCCAAACTCTAAGCAACGCGACCCCTGTGACCCTTTTCCCACATCCGTACGTTGGCTGTAGCAGGAAGGGCTTACCATCAAGCTAGAAGGGGGGTTGCCATTCTGCTGAAGCCCGGGAAGTAGACACCAAGTTTACCACAGGAGGTGCTACCTGCTCTCAGATTACAATGCTTGTTGATGGCCGGAGGGGCGGCCTGGAAGGCGCATTGCCCGAGCTTGTCTGCGTCTGCTCGAGGTTGCCTTGCTTCTTTCGGGCACAGCCAGCAGGGGCAGGGGGAGGAGTGGGATCTTGGCCAAGGGATTGCTGTTGCTACGTGGCTGGCTGGGCGCTTGGGTGAAGTGGTTGATCGTCATTTTTTTATTGACCACCATGGCATTGCCTTGGTCAGATTCTGTTTCAGAGGAGCTAATTGATTCCGCGGCCGCGCCTTCGACCTCCTGAATGATAGCCTCAAACTCTACAGGGTTCTCAAGCGAGGCTAGATTTTCTTGCTGAACTTGCTCGTGAGCCCTCTCTCGGCGCGCTTGCGACACACACTCAGCCGAGTCGTCACAAATGGGTTGTCGCTCGTCCGAACAAATGAATCTGGGATCGAAAGCACGTGCTTCGCCAACGGTAAATTTTTGGGGGAGGAAGTTCGCGTGCCGGATGTCTATGTAGGAGAGGAGGGGGTTGTCAACTAACAAGGCTTGGCCAAACGCCTGCCAAGTTGAGTAAACAGGATCTACGTCGAGGATAAGATGAGACGCTCGCAGTTATCCGTTGGAGTGAACAAAAATCTCTGACTTAAGAATGAAATTCAAGTCCCGAACATGTACCATTCTGAGATCCGGCTTGAATCTTTTGCTCTTTGCACAGGAAATAAGAGTTAGTTAGTAATTATACATAGACCAAAATCAAAAGAGATCAGATAAATGATGCATGGTACCGACCAACTTCATGCGGCGAAAATGTGCATGGGAGTTCCTCGGCAAACCAATTTCCACTTACCCGTACAAAGTCTTTAGCCGAATTTCTATTTGAGTCTGGTAGACACGAAATGAGCTGTATCCTTACGTCTCTAGTTTTTAGGTAATAATCCGATTCAATATTGCCACACAAACTATACATAAAATTAATGTCATGATGGTTTAGTTGTAACTCGTACAACTGGTTCAACCTACTCACGCAACTCACTACCCGATAAAAGTTGTGAGGGAGTTGGTCAGGACAAAGGCCGTAAAATCTCAGGGTACTAAGGATCAAGGGGTCAATTGGGAACCTAAGTCCACCCTCTAGAATGGCCATCAAGGGAAAGAAAACCATGTTTACACCATGGCGCCTTTGGATGTCAATATCGCCCATGTTACAGTAGGCAATATCAACGTCCTTAGGAACATTGAAGGTGGCTCTAAAACTAGCCAAGGCATTGGCAGAAGAAAGGATGTGGGAGTAACCCATTCTACAAGTAAGAATGCCAAAAAGAAAAGAGATACTAAGAGTATTGAAGAACAAAATGAAATGGAACAAACAGGAAGAAGAAGAAGAAGGAGGGGAACTTACTGGGCTCTAAAGAGGTATGATTCTGGGCTAGGAGATGAACAATGAAGGAATAATGCTCGGCAGAGTAAAAGATTGAATGATGAGAAATGCAAGTGAACAAAAGTGACAAGAATGATTATTGATAGGGATAGAAAAGCAAGATAAGAAGCATTAAATGATCCGCCGATGGAAACCACGCGGATCGCCGCTTTAACTGCCATACGCATGACGCCTCGGTTCATGAACTGTCAGACAATAATGACGGCTAAGCCATCAGTCAGGTTTGGACGCGTCTTTTAAGAGGCGCATTAACACGTTCCTCAATTGACGAATACTGACTCTTTGGTTTCCCAGGTGGATTGCCACCCCTTGGGATCCTTGATTCACCTCGAGAGCGGGGACGAATCAGGGGGGGGCTAATGTACGGCACCCTGCGCCAAAGCCCATCTGGGCCTGGGAACCTAGTCTGGATGAATGGCCCACGGGCTGCGATCATTTTTCTGCCGGGAATCCATCCCAAAGCCACATAAGTCACGGGCCCATAATGTGCCACTTAAGCGTTTCTTGGCAAGTCCTCTATCCCATTCCCTGAGCATCTACGAACAACCAACATGTGCCCCGTTCGTTACATACTCGGCAGCTCCTCAGATAGTGCCTTCGTCGAGGATACCTGTAAAAGGGGAAAAACAAGTTCCTAGGCCACTCGCACTGCCTCCCACTACCACCTAACCACTCACTTATGAATGATAGCATTGGACCGCTTGGTGCACTAAACCTGAAGATAATCATAGCCACTCCACAAAGTTTAAGCTATAAATAGGAGGAACACAGGAACGAGGGGGGTTTTTTGAAGGTTGAGGAAAGGAAGCCAAGTAGAGAAAAAAGACAGAGAGAGACACAGTAAAAAGAGGGGAGTGTTTTAGGCAGGATAAAAAAGAAAAGTGATCTCATTGGGTCTCAGTGTTGAGAATAACCCAGTGTAGGAAATCCAAGCCTACTACACAAATAAGTTGTCAGCCAAAAAGTCCTAGCCCGGTCCAGTGGTCTCACTTTTGGTGCACACAAAAGTAATGGACAAAGGGAAGCTATGAAATATCTAAGAGACAGTTGCTACCACCATATTGAATACTCTGTAGCTAATTCTCTTATCACATTAATGTGGAAGTAATACCTGAATATTGATTTTCAGCCTTATAGCTACTCCTAGAGACTTCAGGCAAGTGCTGATGGGATAAGGGTCAAAGCCAGCAACTTGATCTACACGTGGAGGGTGGAGATGGAAGGAAGAGGAGAGTATAAGAGAGAATGAAGCCCCTGAATGAGAGGGATTAGAAAATTGAAAGGAAAATACTGTAGCAACAAGAACTGGACTTGTAATCAAATTCAAAAGAAATATATACAAGAACTAACATCCTCAGATTGAGTCGAGGACAATTTTCTTTGGATAAAACCAGTTTTCTTGTCATTTGGATCCATTATAATTGTTATCCAACTCATTAGAGCCTAATTTTCTAACCCACTATCTATAAATTCATTGTATTAGACTCTTTGGGCCTAGATCCTATTACCTTTTAATTTTATATAATGTATTTTTTTAAAAAAAGTTTTATTCACGTGGTATGATATAATTTTTATTTTAGTGAAACCTTTAGCTTTTAAGCCTTTACAATTTTTTATTTTTTAGAGAGTCTCAATCTATAATATCCACTTTTGGTGATAGTTTTTTATCATTAGACTAAGACACCAATTGGTTTTTAGTGTAGACAATGATTGGACTCTAGAGCTCTTATTCAATAATTAAAAACTTTAGCAATTGAGTTTTTTGGAATTTACAAACCTTTACAATTTTACTTAGAAAAAAAAAAATCATTTACGAATAACAATACTAACAAATTTATGGAATACATACACCATGTAACGTTTTTTTTTTTTTTAGACAACATACACCATGTACTTAACATATATAATTGGTCCAAGAATAACAAAGCAGTTTACCAATCAAAAATCATTTTAGGAAACAATATTATTACAAGAAAATTATCAAAAGGCTTGTTACATTTATAAAGCCACATTGCTACTTATTGTATGGTCATAAACCACCAAGAGCAGTAGCACAACTTGCTATTATTACCGACAACATTGCTCAAGGTTATTAAAATCGGATCGGACTGCACAGTCGAACCGAATTAGACACCATTACGGTTTTTTAAGTATAAAAAACTGAAATTCTCTCTTTTGCAATGAACTATCTGAATCCCAATCCAACCGTATGGTTTGTTGAACCGCGCACGATTTTCCCGGTTTTCTTCCCATAAAATTTTGCTAAAAAATCAGTCTTGATCTTGTTTGTCCACCATCACAGGATCTGACAGTTTGAACTTTGAAGGATTGATCTGCTTGTTTGGAGATGAAAGATTGAGTGAGAGAGGATCAAGAGTGATAAAGAGAACGAAGTAACAGACTGGGACGAAACTACTCAAGGGCAGAGGGGGCCCATGGCACCACACCCCCCACCCCCCCCCCCCCCCCCCTCGCAACATCCTTTGAAAAACAAAAGTACTAGTATGTATATTAACAAAAAGAATTTTAATTTTGACTCTTGAATTTATATACTTGGCCCCTCTTTCCAAAGGAAATTACAAATTAACCCAAGAAATCCAATAAATAGATAATAAGAAAAATCTATAAAAAAAAATGCACATATCCAAATAATAAGAAATTTTTTTGACAAATCATAAATCTGATCTAAGCAAAAACAATAACAACAAATCAATTACAAATTTTAGAAAAAAAATCGCAAAAACCCAATAACCTTTAATTTCCCCCTTACTTGAGAGCTTTATGCCCCTCTCAAATGACTCCACTCTCCTAGTTATAGAGATAACTCGTATGCCACATATTGATCGCTTCATCTACACATTAGTTAGATCTTGAAAATATTAAAACGTGTTAATCGACTTGCAAAACTTTTGATTATAAAATATTATTATTAAAATTTTTTTTCAAAAGAAAAAATACAAATAATATTAATAAATTAATGCTAATATGCATCTTTGTCAATCTCTAATATTGATATTTCAATTTTTAAAAATTTTTGAACCAATAACTTCAAGCCCTAAGTTTGAATCTGGTTCCGTCCCTCGTAACAGAGAAATAGAGAAGGAAACTGATAATGAATCGGCGGAGTAAACAAAGTAACAGAGAGAAAAGAGAACCAGGATTTGATATTGGGAATAGGGAAATGGTTTTTATTTTAAATTTTTTTACCTATAAAGTCACACCTCTACCTCTTTTTTGATAACCATCCAACAATTTCTTCATCTCTTTATTATCACCTTTCCCATCTTGACTAGTTTAGCTTTTTCTTTTCCTTTTTTTTTTTCTTTATAAGAGATATTTTATAATTTTTGTAATAAATTACAAAACTATCTTTTATATTTTATCCTCTTTAAATATTATTTTGGTTAAGATTGTTGAATTTTATTTATGTATTTTATTTATTTTTGTATTAATAAATTAATAAAATAATTATAACGTTATTATGATCTTAACTTCAGTCGACAATTAAATCTCAAAAATTTTAAACATCTTCTTTTTATGGTTCATTGAACGATTTGGATATGAAAATCATGTGCTTAACGCTACATTCCTCCTTCATACCAATAAGCTTAATGTGACTTTTCAGTCTCCAGAATCTACTTCTAACACCTTATCAGTAGTAGCTCTTTTCTGTCCGATAAAACTAAATGTCTATATATGTCGTCCACTATAAAATATTTTGATGTAACTCATTGACATCGATTGCTAACAACAAATTAAAGAATAAAAGCAAGGGGTGGAATGGAGACATTAATAATTCAACAACTATTCAGTATCTTTTAGTTTAATAGTATTTTCAGCATCAGAAGGGAAGCCTTACACGAGACTCGTCAGATGTGATAAAATAAGTTTATCGAACTTTAAAATATAGCAAGCCACTTTTTCATGTCGGCAAAACTAATTGGGCCGCATTCTTGGTTTGCTTTCGTAATTCATGATTCATCAAGATAAGGTCGGTTTTCAAAGTGGGTCAGAGATCAGCATCACTTGCCCCTTCGTGAATACACCAAGACACAAAGTGAAATTATATCAATGCCGAATAATTAAAAACTTCTTTCACTTTATCCCCCTCCCTCTTTCCACCATTGTCGCAAAGCATACAAAGTGACAAACAAAACATTGTAGCTAAACCAGTCCAATAAATATTATTGCATATATATATATAACTCGCAAATACTATTTAATTATAAAAAAAAAAAGCAAATAACAACTTTTTTTTTTCTGTTACAATACTCACATAAAACCACGTAAAAGCACTTGTACAAAGTATTTTTTTATATGTAAAAAAATAAAAAGCATATCAAATTAACAAACAAACCACACAACCACAAGCATCAACATTCTTGTAAACACAACAACGAGCTGTTCTTAATGGGCAGCGGACTCTTTCTCTTTCTCCTTCTCTTCCTCAGTCTTTGGGTGGTAACCAGGGAGCTTCTCCTTGATCTTCTCCAAAATGCCCTTCTTCTCCTTCACATCGCCTTCATGATGAGTATGTGGCTCAGAAGTGGTATACTCTGCAACCGAAGGAGGAGGAGCAGAAGGGACCTCTTCAGGCTTCTTGTGCTGGCCTGGAAGTTTTTCCTTAATCTTTTCAAGGAGGCCCTTCTTTTCTTCAGCTTGAGCTGGCTCTGCCAATGGTGCCTCTGGGAGTTTCTGAACTACTGCCTCTTCTTCGTACCTCTCAACTGGGATGCTGGTGTCCTCGTGCTTCTTCTCCTCGTGCTTCTTCTCTTCGTACTTCTTCTCTTCGAGCTTCTTCTCTTCTTCCTTCTCTCCTCCACCTATCTTCTCCTTGATTTTATCCTTCAATCCCTTCTTTTCCTCCCTTTTCTTCTTCTTCTTCTCTTCTCCTTCACCTTCCTCCTCATCGCTAGACTGCAATTTTCAAACAATCCAAAGTTCAATTGCAAATTATTCAAAGGGTTAGAAAAAAGGGTTTTTGATGGACTCACATTTTCAAAAATGCGGACAAACTGATGTGAATATGGGTAAAAAAAGCTGTAAGTTATGAGTCCAATGTATGCCAGGACAAAAAGATAATAATAAGTCAATGTTAAAATGACCGTTCATCATTCACAGTAACTAATTGAATAAGTTATAATTAAATTTATGAAAGCAAAATTGACTATTTATAATTAACAAAAAAATTTCTAAAAATAATAATTGACATGAGTCTATTTACCTCAACAACAAGTTATAAGTAAAATTAATAGTAAAATTAATAGTTGACTATTCATAGGCGACAACGTTAACAATAACAAGATAAAAATGTCACAAATTGCGGTGGTATGTGGTTGTAAAAATTAAAGGACCGTACGAGGCTGTAATTATTACACGTGGCGTTATGGGCCCCAGTTATTTACAAAAGCTGGCCAGGGACGAAAGTCCCGCAGTCATTCATGGGATGCAACACGCAAATGATGAAAATCAACAACAAAAGCTTTATAGCCACTTTTCCTTTGAAAATATGTAGGTCTACAACTACGACTACGATGACACACAGATCCATTATTTCTAATGGTTGCAACTTTCAGGTCCTACGTTTTACAATCTCAACTATCAGGATTCCAAAAATACTATATATATATATTGGCGAAGATAATAAACACACAAAGAAGGAAATTCATTGAACAATCAAAACAAAACTTTAAAAACAAAAACTGTGTAAAATATTTAAAAATATGGAAGATATTGAAATAGATATTAGATATAAAATACTTACAGAGCTAGAGCTGCTGTTAGATCGGTGTAGCTTGCCGAAGAGACCAGGTTTCTTCTCTTCTTCCTTCTTCTCTTCCTTGTACTCCTCTACAGGCTTTGGTTGAGAATGAGACTCATACACTGACACTTTCTCCTCTTCCTTATTATGGAAGAGACCATGCTTCTTCTCTTCTTCCTTCCTCTCCTCTTTGTAGTAATCCTCTGCAGGCTTTGGGTGAGAATGAGACTCATACACTGGTACTCTCTCCTCTTCCGTCTTCTGATAGAGACCCTGTTTCTTTTCTTCTTCCTTCCTCTCCTCCTTGTAGTAATTCTCTATAGGCTTTGGGTGAGAATAAGATTCAGAAACAGTGAATTTCTCTTCTTCCTTCTTCCCCCAGAGACCATGTTTCTTCTCTTCCTCCTTCTCCTCCTTGTAGTACTCATCTACAGGATTTGGGGGAGAATGAGATCCTCCTCCTCCAGACACTCTGACTTTCTCAAACTCAGACGCCATCACCTCCTCTTTTGGCTTCTTCTCCTCTTTCTTCCCCAAGAAATCAAACAAGCCTCGGTCCTTGCTCTCCACAGCTCCCCTATTACCACCAGGGGCGGCAGTAGTAGTCTCATACTCATTCCTGTTGTGCTGGTGCTCTGCCATAATTGTTTCGCTATCAAATAATTATCACTACAATACACAGAAAAAGAATAAACCAAATGAAAAGTTTGTGAAATGTTTTTTCTCAAGTTTATGTAACAATGAATATATGCGTTATGAAATGAGAGTAGTATGACAGGCTTATATAGGAAGTTAGGAATCCCGATTCCAAACTATGCATTAATAGCATATAAAAAAAATAGCATCAAATTACGCGTCTCTGACGCGATTAAGCTAATTATTAACCGACATGTTGCATTCATTTCGAGATGAAATTAAAACTTTAATATTCTCACTCTCTGATTTTAAATTCTTTAATTATACTCGCTAAATTTGATTGCCAACTGTCATTGGAGGCATATCAAATGGCTGACAGAGTAAGCAAAGTTTGAGCGTGTTGTGTACACCGAGAGAATTGATAGAGTAAACTAGATACTGCAAGTAACCCCCTGGCCCAGCATGAATATGGATGCCACTGATTGCCACATTTTCCTCCATGTACAAATCTCCAAACCTTCACATTTAAGAAAGAAATTTAGGCGGAAATTCACTTTTTATCCCTATATTTTGATCAATTTTTATTTTGGCCTTAAAATTAATTTCTTTGCAAATTTCATCATTAAATTTTAAAAATTATTTTTAAAATCGTCATTCTCGTCAACCAACAGACGAAACCCTCCTACGTGACAAACGGATATCCACATGTCAAGCCCACCTATTAAAATAATAATATATAATGTGGTGTAGATGATGATGTTGTCATCCTCTGTATCCCATTAATTTTAGTATGAATAAAATATGGAATGACATAGTTCATTTTGTTAATTTGGTCTGTAATGTGACGTTATCCTCTGTATCCCATTGATTTC
The DNA here is from genome assembly GCA_030445155.1 of Quercus variabilis. Taxonomy (NCBI): domain Eukaryota; kingdom Viridiplantae; phylum Streptophyta; class Magnoliopsida; order Fagales; family Fagaceae; genus Quercus; species Quercus variabilis. The sequence continues at coordinate 14,391,441 of CP129446.1, forward strand.
AATATGAATGAAATATGGAATGACAGAGTTCATTTTGTTAATTTGGTCTATAATGTGGTGTAGATGATGATGTTGTTATCCTGTGTATCCCATTGATTTCAGTATGAATGAAATATGGAATGATAGAGTTCATTTTGTTAATTTGGTCTGTAATGTAGTATAGATGATGATGTGTTAATTATTTTACTTGATTGAAATTAGATTACAATTTACCAAATCTATAATATTGGTAAGCTAACCATTGTTAATTTACCAAACTTGCAATTAGTTTACCAAGTTTACACAAGCTTACCGATTTTGCAATACACCAGTTATGTTTACCAAATCTACAATGCACAACACAACAGATTTACCAAACATGCAAATATTGCATATAAACAATTCTACATATATTGCAATTCACAATTCACAATTCTGCAAATTCACAAGTCACAATTAACATATACTACAACTCACAATTCTGCATTACACAAATTTGCAATTCACAATTCCGCAATTTACAATTCACAATTAACATAAATCTGCATTACACAAATCTACAGTTCACAAATACTGCAATTCACAATTCACAAATATGCAATACACAAATTTGCATCACACAATTCTGCAATTCACAAATTTGCATTAATAAGTCATTCATAAATATGCAATACCAACATAGGCCAATTACTCGTCTGGCATAATTCAAGCAATGACTTTAAACTTAAGTAAATACAACTAAGAAATAGGCCATGTCTGCCATGTTTCAAGCAGTGAATTTAAACCAAAGTAAACCTACATATAGGCAATGTCTCCCAATTACAAAAATATCAAAGTAAACCCAAAAATATCAATGTCTGCCAATTACAAAAAATATCAAAGTAAACCCAAAAATAGGCAATGTTTGCCAATTACAAAAATAGGCCATGTTCACCAGTCTATCCCCTTGGACCATGCACAGATGCCTGGCTGTCAGCAACCCTCAGTGCCTCCCTGTACCTTGATGCATTTCTTGAGGCAGTCAGAGTTTCATTTGTCACAACCCCCCTCCTTTCCTTCCTTGGATTGGTGATGGTTAGATTGCTGCTTGCAGGGTGGTTGTTAGTTGTAGGGTGGCTGATTGATGGCTACTGGTTTACCTGTCTTGTGCCTTGCTGGCTGCTTCTAGGTTGCAACTTTGATGGCCTAGTGCCTTGCTAGTTGGTTCTAGGTTGCTGGCTTGATGGCATACTTGTAGCATTTGGTTGCTCTTAGGTTGCTCTTTGGCCATTGCCATTTGTCTTCAAGCAATAGCAGATACAACTAAGTTAGAACATTAATTTTCATTTCAAAACATGCATAATTAAAAAACATTAGTTTTACCTTCTTTGGTCTATGTCTCCATTGGTTTTAGGCACCAGGCAATGAACTATTACCTCCAACCTCACCCTTATAGCTTTTTTTGTTATGGCCTATCTTCCCACAGGACTTGCACCTCTTGGCAATACCCAAGCCCTTATAGTAACCCCTCCTTGGTTCATTGGGTTCTAAGATTCTCTTCTTTTTGGACCTGCCTGGTGGCCTTTTCTTTATGGGAGGCTGCACAGGAGGGAGACTAGTTGAGGTCCACATATTGGCACCATTGAGTGGATCAATGGTGTGCTCATAACATGCTTTGTATGTGCTGGTGTAGTAGCTGGCATTAGTGTATTTCTCAACTTGCTCTCTGTTGAAGAATATACATGAAATTGCATGGCAGCATGGGATACCAATGATATCCCATTTTCTACAGCTGCACACCCCCTTAGCCGGGTCTACAATGAAGCTCTGCAGTCCATTCTTCACCTTGAATTTTGTGTCAAAAGCGCAACAAGCTAACCACCTACCACTGCCCATCTTCTCCCTATGTAGCCTTTTACAGATTTTAGGGCAGAGCTTAGATTCCACCCTCATAATACTGTTTTTGTTTTGCTGGAATCTGCTCATTAGGTATAACCTTATGTCCTCAAGCTACAAACTGGAAAAACCCACAAGTTAGTGCATGCAACAAGGTATACAGCTAACCAAACTATGCAAATTCCATCTACCAAAATCCAAAAATATACATACCATGCTAATGATGGGTTTCCCCCTAAATTTCAGTATCCTGCAACTGAAACTCTCATACATGTCGTTGATGACAGTGTCACTCAATGCATCAGTTCTGAACATGTGTCTAGCCCATACTGTTGTGGTATGTCCTTTCAACCAATTATATGCACCCTCATCAATGTCCTTCATCTCATTCATTATCCTTTCAAATTCATGTGCATATGTGGCTTTTGCTGCTTTCCAAAACAACTCCCTAATCATTATGCTAGGATGCTGCTTCCTCAGATTGTTGTACGAGTGTCTACAACAAATTCTATGCTTATATTGTGTCTATTTGTCTGCAAATGCCTGCACCAACTCCTGCCAAGAAAATCAACAGTGTTTAGTATATATACATATTTCATTATTTGTTCAATGCACTTAAGTTAAAAAATGAGTATGTTCTATAGTGATACCTTTTACTGGTCTGATATGAATATCCACCTCTTCTCATCAAAAATGTCTGCTAGTAGCAAATTTATAAACTAAATCCATGAGTCCTTGGTTTCTGATTCCACCACTGTAATTGCTAGAGGGAAATATTCTTCATTAGGGTCTCTGGCAATTGCAACCATCTGTTGACCCCCTATTTTGGTCTTTAGGTGACAAGCATCCAACCCAATTATTGGCCTACAACCTACCCTAAACCGCTACTTACACCCAAACCGACGTATATAAAGTCTCTTAAATAAGGTAGACCAGCCTGTAAGTCCATCTCAATTGCTAACTCACCTTCATTGAATGTGTGTGTCTTCATTAGAACTATACTGCCAGGGCTGGACCTCCTCAGTTCTACACAATAATCCCACAATTGATTGTACTGCTCTACATAAGACCCATCAACAAACTCCTGGGCCTTTTCCCTAGCCCTGCTGGCTTTTCCTACACTAATATTTACAACATACTCTTCATGCACAACCTTTTAAATGTCCCTTAGTTTAGGTTGTCTCCTCACCTTCTTCATCAACTTCTTTGCAAGGAAGTTGCCAGAACACCTTAGGTTTTTGTAGCTCCTAGTGCATGTGTGCTTCATGTTCAGAGTCTTCAGCTGCCAGCTCATCTCCCTTGGTAGCTTTGCAAGGTAAGCTGTAAATTTACAAGGAGGTTGGCATTTGGCTCTAACCCTAACTTTGTCATTCTTCACAAACTTCATCCCCTATCCACCTTTCACTGCATACTCAGTAATGGCATCTTTGAACTGCTTAGCTGAGGTAAATAACATGTACTTCTCAAATACCAAGTCATCAGGAACGGACACAGGTCTAAACACAATAAATGTCTTCTTCCTTCTTCTAACATTGTCCACAACTGTTTCATTGACAGTAGCATCACTTTCACTGTCATAAATTCCATCACCCTGAAAGCCACCACCTGATGATGACTCACTTAGGCTTAACAGCTCCTTAGTAGTGTAGTTAAAGTTCATTACCTCATCCTTCATCTGATCACGCATGTGCATCACCTTCTTACTGTCACTGCTTGCACTATCTTCACCCATATATCTTTGGTTAGGGTTCATTGATCTTGCCCCTTCTACATCACTGTCCTCAGAACTGATAGTACTGTTAGTGGTGACAGCCTCATCCTATTGTGGTTCCTCTACAATTGGTTCCTCAACAATTGGTTCCTTCCCTGGTCTCCTACACTTAAGTATTTCCACTTCATCATCACTATCATCATTCCTATCACCTACATCCCTTGCATGACCACTACCAAACTCATTACCATCCCTGCCACCAGCCTTACCATTACCATTGCCATCAGCACTACCACCATCCTAGTGAGCATCACCACCATCCTAGTGAGCATCTGCATCACCGTAGTGATCATTACCATCATCTGAGTCATCATTATCCTCAAAATTATCATCACTACTGGCATAATAGCCCTGTCTATTATAATAACCATCAAAAGAACGATCAAGCTCACTGGAGCTACAACTCTCAAAATCACTAACAACAAAAGGGCCATCATGATTAGGCCCTACAACAATATCTACAGGCACACCATTACCATCATTAATAAGTATAGGTTCATAAATTGGGTGCTCTACATAGACATGAATCTGTCCATGACCTTTCACCAACTTAGTCATTGCCATTGCATCATGATCATCCTTAATTAGTTGGAACACCACATCCTCCTCATTATTTTCAAGGCTTCTGTACCATAGCCTACTCACATGTGTATACCCAAACTCTCTACAAATGGACTCAATTTCTACCTTAGACCACTTGTCAGGATCACAATCATCTACTACCCCCACTTCACCCCCCACATACTTCTGAGGATTTACATCAAAATACCCACCATGATGCACATACAAAGTAAAGAGTTCGTCCATTCTGCATGCATGAGATATATAGTCAACATTATGTAACTAATCAACGACTCAGAAAACCAAACCAAACAGTCAGCATTATTTAATTAAGCCACTAAAGGCCACATCTTAAAACTACATCTTAATACAAACAGAAGGAACACATGGACCACCTTGCTCTCTTAATGCAAATAGTGATAAAGTCATAAACAACCAATTAAATAGTGGTCCCTATGCATATTGAGTGTGTGAAAAAAAGTTAGAGAGAAACATATATAATGTGCAAAAGATACAGAGAAAGAGAGAGAGAGAGAGAGAGAGAGAGAGTAAGAGAGAGATAAAGTGGACAGAGCTACCTTTTCGAGCTTCAACCCACTGCTACAATCTTGAAACTGCTGCAAATTTTGGATTGAAGTTTCAACCCACTGCTCGTTCTCTCTTGTTTTCTTCAGTTCTCAGTGTGTAGAGAAATTGATTTTTCTAGGGATTTCGTTGTTTTAGGGGGTGTCTGTACGTGTTATACTAGGTTTGATTCAGAGATTTCAAGGATCGGGCTGAGGAAGACGATGAGAGGATTTTAGGGTTTTCTATGAAATTTGGGAATTTTGATATGTGATGACTGAGGTAGTTGGAGAGTTGGGTTCATTTGGGGTCACATGGGATGTATGGGCGGGCTAGGAGTGCAGGAAGCTGAGGTGTCCCTCACGTCAGTGGCATGTGTATTTTAGGATGAGTGGGCTTGCCACATTGGTTTATATATTATTATTTTAATAGGTGGGCTTGACACGTGGATATTCGTCTGCCACATAGGAGGGTTCTATTTATTGGTTGACAGGAATGACGATTTTAAAAATGATTTTCAAATTTTAGGGATGAAATTTGCAAAGAAATCAATTTTCGAACCAAAATGGGAATCGACCCAAAATGTAACAACAAGTTTTCAGTTTTTAAACAACATTACACGCATTTCTACACACTTTTTCACCCACACGTATTTCAAAAAAATACAAACAACATCACTCAAACTCCTCTACCAAATGGGCCCTGAAACTCTGAAAAAGAAAGAGGAAGATAAGAATAAGAATGTGTGGAGGTAAATTGATATAATACATGGGCTGTAAAGTTGAAAAAACGTGCGACAGTTGGAAAAGTCAGGTAGGGACTCTTGGGAGACGTGAAATACAAGTTGGTAAGTGTTTTACCCTTTTTATTCATAGGTTTTACCACCACTACCACCAGGTAACAGTTTTTAATTTTTACTGTGAATGTTTAAAATTCTACATTTTTTTCTCCTCAATCCAATGTCTCTAATCTTCTACTACTACATTAATATTAGGGGTGTATATGGGTCGGGTTGAGAGAATTTTTTAACCCAACCCACCATGGTAGGTCAAAAAAAATTCAAACCAACCCAACCCATCATATAAGTCCAACCCAACCCAACTCAACTCACATGGGTCGAGTTGGGTCGGGTTGAACCCATGGGTTGGACAAATTATTATTATTATTATTATTAAATTGAGTAGAAAAAAATAAATATTAATATATTAAAAAAACCCAAAGATTAGTATCAATGTAATTCATTAAAGGCAAACAACACTAATGACTAAACAACAATAGTAATTTACTATGATTTGTGTGAACTAATTGACTTTTATATAGGATAGGAAGAGTTGGTTATTTTTAAAAATTTTATTAATTATATAATATTATATATATATATATATATATAAAATATATGGATGGGTTGGGTTGGGTTTGGCGGATTTGAAATTTTATGACACAAACCCAACTTGACCCACTATCAAATTTTTTTTTTTTTTTTGTAACCCAACTCAACCCACCAAGGCCTAAAAACCGACCCAACCTGGCAGGTTGGGTTGGGTCGAGTCGGTTTTGACGAGTTGGCTGCACACCCCTAATTAATACAGTATATTATTTATTTATTTATTTTATAAAGTTAATTAGTCTTATGTTATATAAATATGTTATTGGCCTAAAATTAGGCTAAGACATATTGCCTTAGATATAAATTTGCAATTTGCATTTGTGTTGATGCTTAAAAAAAAAAAAAAAAAAAAACTTATACGGCCTTTTGCCAAATAATTAAATTTATGAACATATAAATAATGCATATTATAAATATATTTGAAGAAATACTATAATTATGTTTGCTTAGGACGTGAAAAATACATTTGAAAGATAAATTTTTATATTATTTTTTACTATTTTAGTTAATTTTATATTTGTACTAATTAAATATTTTTATATATATTTAAAATAATTATTAAATTAATTATGACATTATCACGGTTCGACCTCAATTCAACCTCAAAAATCTTGAACCTCTCCCTTTTACGGTTCAATGAACAGTCCAGGTTTCAAAACCATGCTATGAAGCCATGCCAACATCAAGATTAACAAAAGCGAACCTTGGACCTTAGGAACTTTCAGCAACTACAAATGTCCTAGCTCTTAGCCTAAAACGAATACTGGTAGTGCTCTGATACATATTAGCATAACCCATCATGTTCACCCTAGCAGCAGGACCAGTCATGTCAAAGCTACCTGCACCTATAAAGTAATCCCATTAGTGGCTCTAAGCACACCACAGATAATATTGAATACAATCACAAGTGATACACGATGTGGGTGTTGATGCATTTTTGCACAATGCTTTTCCATATATTTGATCAAAATATTTGTTTAGCTCAATGATATATAAAGCCGTTAGGTTTGAACTTCAGGGAACTTTTTGACACTTTTGTTTCTTAGGATTTAAGGGTTGTTTGGATTTTGTATTTCCATCACCCATAATTCTGTTTCCATCATTCGTAACTCAAAATATGTGAGTCCCATGGTTGAATGGTTTGTTTGGGGATGTTTTCAGTTTTTGAACGGTTTTTAGACCCCTTAACACAACCGAATTAACCTAGTTAATTAGTCAAGTGATTAACTTAGTCAAATTATGCAAATCTAGGTTATCACAATCAAACAATCATACCAATTATATAGCAGCGGAAATATAAATAACACAAAAATATGATGACTCAGGGAAGTCAAACCGGTAAAAAACCTATGGAAGATTTAACCTAGCTATCCTCAAGGTAAACTTGAATTCACTATCTTGAAAGAATCGAAGTTCATACAATAAGACTTACAAGCCCCCACGCTTTACTTTTTATTGCTACCCACCAGTAAAACTTACTGACACAACCACGTGCAAGTTCCGAGTCCACGGACTCCTTCTTTCTTGGATTCACCACCAGATATAAGCACCCACACTTGTTTTTCTTTAGACTTCAATAGCAGCAACTGAGTTGATCATCAAGGTATAGATAACATCTCCTCCTTGAAAACCCTAAGTTTTATGTAAAGGAAAGCTCCTCTAGATCTCATAAGGGATTTACACAAAATAGAAAATATGAGCAACAATACAACTCTTAAGCAACCAAGACTTTAGAGAGGTTTGGGTACAAAACCCTAAAACCAAAAGAGGTACAAGAGGCACTCTAATCTCTTTCTCTTCAATCTGAAAAACGTGGCGTAAGGTTTTTTTTATATAGTGAGAGAAGTAGATCTGAAACCCTAATCCTTAATGGGCTCAAGCTGCTATTTGGGCCGACTTAAAATTCTGTAGATATGATTTTTGATTGATTGAGCCTATTCTTCGATCGATCGAACCAGGCAGAATATGACGTCTTCTTCCAGCAGCTTGTATATTCTTGAATCTTGACTTGAATCACCTTGAGCATTGTCTAATAAAACCTATAGACTCTAAGATCTATATCTAAACAAGTTTGTGTTCACGATTTGCCAATTGTTCTAAACATTTAGAACCTAACAATTTTTGTTTCCATCACTCAATTCTTTGATTTTTGAGTGATGAGTTATGGAAACTGAAATTGCATTTTAGGTGTTTTCAAGTTATGCAAAACTGAGTTATGTGGCATTTTTGTAATTAAACACTCATTAATGGGACCCACTTGTCTTGTCAAGTCAAATTTCCCACCAGTCACTCTCTCCTTTCTTTTCTTTTTCCATTTTTTCTTTCTTCTCCACTTTTCTTTCTTTTTGTCTTTCTTTCTTCTCTGTTCTTCAGTTCATTCTTTCTTCTTCTTTTTTCTTCCTTTTTGCCTTTCTTATTTCAGTTCATTCTTTCTTTTTTTTTCTCTTTCTTTCTTATTCCTTTTCACTGGGTTTCTAGGTTCTCTTCTTCTTTTTTCTTCTTTTTCTTTCTTTCTTTCTTCACTTCTCACGATCTTTTCTCTAACACACTAACACAAACCCACAAACATGTGCATCCACCAAAAAAAAAAAAAAAAAAAAAACTAGTCGATTTCAAAGACTCCATACTAATCAAAATCCATACAAAAATGACCAAATTATCAATTATTAAGATATAAATACAAGTGGGTTTTTGTTGAAACTTTGATTTGGGTACCTGAATTTGAAATAGGAGCAAGTGTCTTTACAGGAGAGAAGGGATAGGGAAGGTGTGGAAGTGAAGAGTGGAAGGCCATTGGGAACCACATCGAGCGTAGGGTCTTTTTTATGCATTGCAAGGCGCCACGCCCAAGCTTGTGCTTCTGAGATCATCGTGTCGACCTTGATCGGTGTAGTGTCTTCCCTTGGTGGCAGTGGTGGCAAGGCGTCACACCCGAGCTTGCCCTTCTTGCCCTTAGTGGCAGCGGTGGACTAGGCATTCTTCACCGAGTAATTTCAAGCTAAGGAAAATGAGTACTGAGGAGGAGGTGGTGTTAGGGTTTGGGATTGGTGAGGATTGGAGAGTCCATGAATGGGGTTTTAAAGTCTCTGGTTTTGGGAGAGTAACAAGGCTGAAGGGAAAAGGAAATGAAAAGTGAGTGATATGGAATGATAAAATGGTGTGAGGCGGGTAGGCTAACAGGAATGCCTGACATTGTGCTCAAGTATGGGTCCCACAGTATGTACAAAGTTTTGAGTTAAAAGAAGTTGGAAGTAATGTGCCAAACGGGTGGGTATAGGAAATTTTGGTATTTTAAGTGATGAGTAATGAGTGATGAATGATGAGTGATAAGTAACAAAAATTGATTGAGGAGCGATGAGTGGTGAAAAGAAAAAAAAAAAACAAAACAAAACAAATAGCCCCTTAGTGACTAGATTCTTTGCAAGTTTTGGACCTTAAGTGAAGAAAAAGAGGATCTTACATTGTTTTGTCTATATGTAAGGTTTGAGTTGGCACTAGATCATCGCTTCTTGGATTTCTCTGTATGTGAGATGGACAAAGGTGTGTTTTTATCAATTACAATGGGAATTATGTGACTTTAACCACCAATTAGATCCTACAAAGTAGTCACAAACAACCAAAGCCATTAAGGTTTCTACATGACCTCACGTTATATTTAGGCCAGAGTGTTTGAGAAACTTCAAGGGGCTGTTTGGATTTCCTTGTTTCCATCACCCATCATTGAAAAATGGAAGGACTCACAGAGATGCAACTTGTTTGGATTTGTTTTCAAGTTTTGTTTTCATCACTCAATTCTCACATTTATGAGTAATGAGTTATAAAAACTGAAAACAAGTTTTAGGTGTTTTTGAGTTATGAAAACTAAGTTATGATGACATTTTTTGAAAATACACACACATGTGTGGGGCCCACAATCAAAGGATTGTCACCTCAAGCACTGCTTTTCACTCACACTCCACCAACGGCTCTAATGAGCTCTAATCCCTTCACACAAAGTAGCAACAGAGGACCTCTTCACCATCACTTTTCTCCATTCCTAAAGCATCAATTTTTTCCATTCCTCTTCGTTCTTCATCCCTCACCCCAGTCACACCCAAAAAAATGAATAAAGAACAAGACATACCCACTTTGGAACAATGATGACCGAAACTTTCACAAGGCAAGGATTGAACCGGGATACACACACCGGTGATGGGATCGAGGTTCGTCTCTTCAACCATCACCGACGAGATTGAGCAGCAAAGCTCCAAGAACTTAATGCTGGGTTCGGTTTCGGTGCCAAGGACAAAGGAAGGACATACAACCTGTTGGGGGTTCAGTTTTAGGCTCCCAAATGAGCTGCCACGGTATAATTTCTTTGATTTAAAAGGAACTTTTCAACACATACAACTAAAAGCATCCTCAAAAATTCTTCAGTAAATTGTTTCTAAAATAAATTCCTTTTATTTTTTGTGCAATACCAATGGAAACTAACCTACAAAATCTTGAAGAGTGAAATTTTGTTTATAACATACCAAGAGGACAGTAATTTGTTTCTAAATAAAATTCCTTTTAATTTTTGTGCAATACCAATGGAAACTAACCTCTGATAAAAATAATAATAATAATAATAATAAAAGAAGAAGAAGGAAACTAAGTGAAGATACCAAGAGGACAACCAAAATATAAGGTGACAAATTGGGTTCAGTGAATTTGGGTATAGGGGGTTAAAGGGGGGAAAAAAAGTAAAAGCTACACCATATCAATTCGTGGGTCCCACAAAAAGTAAAATTATTTGAGTTATCAAAATTGGAAACAAGTGCCGAACATGCCACCTTAAGAAGTTGTGGTATTTTCAGTGGTAAGTGATGAGTTATAGAGTGATAAGTGATGAAAATCGAATGAGGAGTGATGAGTGATGGTTTTTTAAACCAAACAGCTCCCAAGTATATACATCTTGTTATTTGGAATCAGAAATGAGAGATAGAATAGAGTAATTATTTCATACTCTAATAGAATAGTGATTAAATACTCATTGTCTCATAATAATAGAACTCACTAATTATCTATGATGTGATCCACGCACGATGCATATGAGATAAGAGAATATTGCATCATTTTACTATATAGGAGAACTTAATACTTTTATGAGTCGAGTATGAGCATAAATATGGTTTGACCTTTTGATTCAGCCACTTAAATACTTGGATCAAGAACAAGAGCAAGAGATGAAGGAAGATGTTCAACTGCAAATCGACAAAGCTTACTTGTATAATATAGGGTCTAAGTTAAACTAACAATTATTTGGTATAAAACTATTGAATGCCTTTTTATTAGATTAATAATTTAAACAAATATTAAGAGCATACTTAATACTTTATTTAACACAATACTTCATGGTAGCATGGATTATAATTTTTTTCAAAAAAAAAAAAAATCATATTACCAGTGATTTGATAATTGCAATAATGGGGAAAGAGAGATTCAAATCTTGATCCTTATTATAAAAGAAAATAGGCAGTGCCATAGATCTATATAAGCTATGTAAACACACTTAATAGGTCAAGCAAATGTCCAATTCGAACTTGATCCATGCATCACTATGTAGAAGGCTTGGCCTGTACCTAGCTCTAAGTTTAGCCAAACACAACCCACACAACACCCGTAATATCATCACCACTCATATGCAACCCCTCCACACTTAGCAAAGCAAGATATAGCCCAAAATCGCATTTCTCACATAATAGACAACATGCCGATCGATACATTCTAGTTGTCCAACACTATCTTGCATTCAAGCAGCTCGAAAGCTACTTCATCAATATATCCATAGCGAAACCCACACAAGTCATAAGGCTACTATGGTTTAGGAATAGTGCAAAAAATTTCCTTTGGGATTGACCGTAGGACCAAGATAATATTGTATAAACTCATGTCACAAATGATTACACACACTCAAACTCATACGTAGTTATGTATGCTTTTGCTATTTTGATTTAAAATGTGAGCAAAATATTTTATATTATGTAAGAAATAACTGTTAGGATATATATGAATAATGTTAAGAACATATGTCATCTAGAATTAACTAATCCTTTGACAAAATGCACTTTACTTGTACTTGGTTAGATCTAAGATGTGTTTAATATTTCAAGGAACAAAAGTTCAAGTCTAAGTGTTAAAGCCATGCAAACCTGTTTAAGAATCAAGTGAAGAAATGATGTATTTTAAAGCTCGACAGCTAGCTCGAAAAATAGCATCTATTGAGGTTTAAGAGGGATCTTCGGCCCGATGCTCGACAGCTGCTTGATAGATAACCTATCTATCGAGATTTGCGAAAATTAGTTTTTTCAGATTTAATTTCACACATATCCGTGTATACATGTTTAGACTTTCTTTTCTCACAATCCTAAACATACATAAGGATTATTTTAAGGCCATCACAGTTGATGCAACTTAATGAAAAAGTTTTTCACAAGCATATTATGACCGGAGACATATGCCCTAGTTCATCTTTCTCTTGAAGAAGCTGCTGCGTTTGTACATCGTAGGGTTTTATAACCAAGGAGTTTTGTGATCTTTGTCGTGCTGAAGAACTAAAGAACTTTGCAGTCAACATCCTTTTCAAGTTGGTGGTTAGTCACGTACTGAGAGCTATGCATTGAAAAGGAGAGACTGTCACTACAGAACAAGTCCAATTGGGTATTTCGGGTAAGAGTTCAACTGTAAATTGGTATAAGGTACTGGGATTCCTTTACTTGAAACCGCTTGTTGTGATAATAGCGGATTCTTAGGAATGGTGACCTTAAAATCACCTGGTGGGGTTTTGCCTTGGAAGTTTTCCCCATTCATAAACATATCACTGTGTCAACTTTATTTTCCACTGCATATTAACTTAATTGGCAATTTGTTTGTGCTACCACGCATATTTCATGTTAATTGAATTAATTAATTAACTTGGCTAATTAATTGGTTAATTTATCACAAGGGGTCAATACATTCTTGGTCTATCAAGGGGTATCAGGAACAGGCACACACTGATTAGGGTTAATCTTTGTTGTGTGATCCATTGACCATAGTTATCATAGCTGTAACTGGCATAGCAAGATCTTTGTTTTCAAATACATCTTGTTTTTCTAATCTCTACTTGATTAAGTGTATCAAAAAATGCAAGTCTAAAAATTATTTGAAATCCATCATGATGATTATTGGAAAAGATCTTAGCATGACAAAGAAGAAACTAGACTGTCTTAGAATGAAAATGTGCAGAGGAGTTTGTTTGAGAAGAGTAAAAGTTAAAAGGTTTGTTCATAAATGGTAGATGAGAGAAAACACCATTCCTATTGATTTGTCATCTAAGCATGAGGTATGCTTTATGATGAAGTCCGCATTTAAGGTTATGGACACGTGTTTGTGGTATCTTGATAGTGGTTGCTCAAAGCACATGACTGGAGACCGATCTCTCTTTAAGGTTTTCGAGTCTAAAAAAGGTGGTAATATCACTTTCGGTGATGGGAGCAAATCACAGATTAAACGAAAGGGAACCATCTTTCTACCTGGACTACCAGACATTACAAATGTGCTATATGTAGAAGGTAATGAGTTTGGAAAGAAACTCATAAGTGGCATTTGCACTCTAGACAATTGTTATGGTTTGGTCCTCGATGCCGATATTGTGTGTAATCACATTCGTTTGCCAAATGAAGATTTATGGCACCAAGGAATGGGACATGCTAGTTACAAACGTCTTTCAATTGTATCTAAGCATGAATCAGTTTTGGGAATATCAAATCTCAGTAGAGTGATTAATATGGTGTATGGATCATGTTAGCTTGGGAAATAGACGAAAGCCAAATATCCAGGCACTCAGACATCTGCTACATCTAGACCATTGGAGCTATTACATTTGGATTTCATGGGTCTAACTAGAATAGAGTCTCTTGGTAGGAAGAGATACATCATGGTTATGGTAGATGACTTCACTAGGTACACTTAGGTCATTCTCCTAAGATCCCAATCATATGCTCTTAAGCACATAGAAGCCTTGTGCACAAGATTGCAAAAGGAGAAGAGCTTAAAGATTGATCGAATTCGAAATGACTATGGTAAAGAATTCGAGAACTCTTACATGGAGACCTTTTGCACTAGATTAGGTATATCTCAAGAATTCTCTGCTTTTGTTACTTTTCAGTAGAATGGTGTAGTAGAAAGAAAGAATATGGTTATTTAAGAGATGGCTAGAGCCATGTTACACAACAAGGATGTGGATAGAAACTTGTGGAAAGAAGCCATCAACACTGCATATCATATGCTTAATAAGGTGTATTTCAGACCCGGTACCAAGAAGACTCCCTATGAGTTATGGAAGGGAAGGAAGCTAGATGTTAAGTATTTCAAAATATTTGGAAGTACTTGTTTCATTCTCAATAATAGAGAGAATGTGGGAAAATTTGACGCCCAAAACGATGAAGGAATATTTCTGAGATACTCCTCTACAAGTAAGGCTTATTAGGTTTACAACAAGAGAACTAAGAAGGTGATGAAAACTGTGAATGTTGTGATCGATGAAGCCTCAGGGTTCGGTTCTGAGAAATTTAGTGAGGAAATTCTTCCTCCCAAGCCCAAGGATGTTCAAGAAATTGTTGATCAACAGCCCGAATCTCAAGTACTCCCAGCACTCCAAGTGTTGTAGAAGATTCAACAAACATACCTACCTCACCTGATTCTAAATCCTATGAAGAGAAAGGATCTTCCTCTAGGATTAAGTTTAATCATCCTCCTGAAGTTATTGTGGGAAACATGAATGAACTTACACTAAGGAAGCGTACAATTGATAAATGTGTTGCTAACTTTATGTCATATTCTTATTATTTGTCGCAGGTTGAACCCACCAAGGTCGAGGAAGCTCTTTAGGATGAAAGTTGGGTTGAGGCTATGCATGATGAACTCCTTCAGTTTCAAAGGAATGATGTCTGAACTCTAATACCTAGACCAGAAGGTGAGCACATCATTGGCACAAAGTGGATCTTCCGCAACAAGACTGATGAGGAAGGCAATGTGATCCGTAACAAGGCTCTTTTTGTGGCTTAAGGATACTCTTAAATGGAAGGAGTAGATTATGATGAGACATTTGCTCCAATAGCCCGTATGGAGTCCATCAGGATTCTCCTAGCCTTGGCATGTCACTTGAAGTTCAAGCTTTACCAAAAGGATGTAAAGACTGCGTTCTTGAATGGGTTCCTTAAAGAAAATGTCTATGTGGCTTAACCTAAAGGATTCATTGATCCACACTTTCTTAATCATGTGTTGTATCTCAAGAAGGCACTCTATGGTTTAAAGCAAGCCCCCAAAACTTGGTATGATCGGCTCACACAATACTTGGTGTCTCATGGGTTCAAGGGAGGAAAAGTTGATCAAACTCTCTTCATCAAAAGGGAAGACGGCAAGTTGATAATTGCTCAAGTCTATGTTGATGATATCATCTTCAGGTCGACTAAGGATGAACTTGCTTATAGTTTCTCCAAACTCATGCAGGCCGAGTTCGAGATGAGCATGATTGGAGAGTTGAATCACTTCCTTGGGTTGCAGATTCGTCAGCAAGAGCCAGGTATATTCCTATCTCAATCTAAATATGCTAAAAATCTTGTGAAAAAATTTGGGTTGGAATCTGCTAGTTCTGTTAAAACCCCTATGAGCCCAAATGTTAAACTCACTGTTGATTTGTTGGGTAAAAGTGTTGATTCGTCTCTATATAGAAGCATGATAGGTACTTTTCTTTACCTTATTGCTAGTAGACCTGATATTAGTTACAATGTGAGAGTGTGTGCTAAATATCAAGCTAATCCCAAAGAGTCTCATATGATTACTTTGAAAATAATCATAAAGTATGTAAAAACCACTACCAACTTTGATGTGTGGTACAACAAGGGCACAAATAATGTCTTAGTTGGGTATTTTGATGCAGACTAGACTGGGAATGTTGATGATAGAAAGAGTATTTCGGGGGGTTGTTTTTATGTGGATAATAATCTTGTCTCTTGGATGAGCAAAAAACAAAACTTCACCTCATTATCCACTGTAGAGGTTGAATACATTGCTACTGGTAGCTGTTGGACCCAACTTCTATGGATGCAAAAACCATGGTTTTAAAAACCGGTACAATGAAAGAATTAGAAAATGGACTAGTTACCGATTTTCTGGTCGGATCGGGGTCTGACCGATGGTCGAACCGGTGACGTCATAAATAATTTAATTAATAATTATAAAAATAAATAAATAAATAAATTTATACTTGGTCATTTTAACTAAAAAATTAAATAATAGTAAAACATTAAACTTTATTTTACCAACTTTTAGACACTATTCAACACAATTCAACCAAAACAAAAACAAAAAAGCATATACAAGCATCCACAACCCACAAGCCCACTATAAAATATTTTAATTTTTTTTTTTTTTTAAACCTTTCCAATAACAAAAAGTTAGTGCACCAATGGGTAGTAATATCATTGCCCACTTGATATTTTTTCTCCCTCCACACATTCTACACATTAATATTCCAACTACCACACATTTTGAAATCTTGAAATCTGTACAACCACTACCACACATTTGTTTCAAGTTTCAACACTTTACATTTTCCCATCTCTTTTTGCTTTTTCATATATATATATATATATATATATCTCTCTCTCTCTCTCTCTCTCTCTCTCTCTCGTGAATATGTGCATTCACTACTGAGTCTTTAGCATTGTCACAAGATGCCCATCCTTTAATGACTCATCATAAAACTCCCTTGAAGTGAATATTTGCATGTGCAAGAGACAAGATCAGTATTATAAAAAAAAAAAAAAAAAAAAAAGCCTCAATTGAAGTAGCAGATCATTACAAATCTGCTTATCTTTGGGCTTCTTTGGTTCTTCCTTAACACAAATATAATAAATCTGTTTTTTTTTTTTTTTTTTTTTTCTTTTGAGCAAAAGGTAAGTAAAGTAAATCTGATGTTTTTGGGTCACTGTGGGTGTCTTAAGCTTCACCACTTCATACTTTAGAGTACATTTTCAAAATCAACGCCTCTCTTCTTAAATCTGAAATAAGATTTCTCTTTTTATTTTTGGGTTAAAAAACACAACAGCTGAAGTATTTATGAAGAAGTGCTAAAACTGGTTTAACTGCACCAATTTTTGGTTATGCTAATTGAACCGGCGATTTGTACTATTTATCCGATTTTTTATTAATTTATGGTTTTAACTAATAACCAAACCGGATTAAGGTCCAGTTCTTGGTTGAACCGGAGGTTTCGATCTGGTTTTTAAAACATAGGCAAAAACTCCTCCTTGATTATGGTATTCATCAAGAACATCTTACCATCTATTGTGACAACACCAGTGCCATCAACATCTCTAAGAATCCTAATCAACATTCTCGAACTAAACACATAAAGATTCGACATCAATTCATTCGGGAGCTTGTTGAAGATGGTACTCTCACCCTTGAGTTCATTCACACTAATGATCAGAAGATTGATTTGTTCACCAAACCTCTTGATAGCAAACGGTTTGA
The DNA here is from genome assembly GCA_030445155.1 of Quercus variabilis. Taxonomy (NCBI): domain Eukaryota; kingdom Viridiplantae; phylum Streptophyta; class Magnoliopsida; order Fagales; family Fagaceae; genus Quercus; species Quercus variabilis. Next base: position 14,409,119 of record CP129446.1, read on the forward strand.
ATTCCTTCGCCAAAACATTGGTATTATCTCCATGGATTGATCACCTCTTCTCCTCCTCCTTCCTCATGCATTTGCATCTAATTTTATGTTTTGCTTTGTTTAACATGTTTTTGTTTGTTTGTTTTCAATTTTTGCTTTATTTTGTTTTTCAAAAAAAAAAATCAAAAAAATACAAAAACAATGTGTGTTTTGTGTACATTGGTACTTGTGTACCTTGTATGGCCATTGAAACAAAATTTTGTAAACTTTGTATCTTTTGTAGCTTAGATGAGCGCCTCTATGCCAAAACATTGGTGTTATCTCCATGGATTGATCTCCTCTTCTCCTCCTCCTTCGTCATGCATTTGCATCTAATTTTATGTTTTGCTTTGTTTAACATGTTTTTGTTTGTTTGTTTTCAATTTTTGCTTTATTTTGTTTTTCAAAAAAAAAAAATCAGAAAAATACAAAAACAATGTGTGTTTTGTGTACATTGGTACTTGTGTACCTTGTATGGCCATTGAAACAAAATTTTCTAAATTTTGTATCTTTTGTAACTTAGATGAGCGCCTCTATGCACAACTAAGCAAGTGAGCTTTGTAACTCATGTTTGTGATGAGTAAGATTAAGTAATCTTTTGTACTTAACATTTGTATCACTCTTTTTGACGGAAATGACTAGAAAATTCTAAGAGAAATGCATAAATAACTATCTTGCCACTGTTGCCCGTCAATCATGAATTAACATCTATATGCTTTGGCATAGTAAAAGTGCAATGTCAAAAACTTAACATCATTGGCTATTTCTGCTCTCTCTCTTTTATGCCCATGCATGATATGATTAACAAAAAAAAATATGCAAAGAAAAATAAAAGCAAAAAGAATCAAAATGCTTTATATATGATTGCAAGCGTGTCTTCAAGGAAATGTGGGAGTCATAGGATGTACCTTGAAAGTTATAGTCTCCATCAAGTAGTTATGATTGTGTGTAAATTAAAGTGATTTTCTTATATCTTAAATCGTCATAACATGTAGACATTTATGCAATCTTGTGATGTTTTTCACATACAACACGTAATATTTTTTGCTACTCTTGATACATGTGCAGGTACAATATGATTTAGCCATCACAAGGAATAAATATGTTAATGTATGCTCAGTAAACTGTCTTAACTTATTTTTGAAATATAAAATTGGTTAAACTTGTTTAGTATGTGTTTTGGATCTAAATGCTTGTTGTTTTTCTTGTTGAGAGATTATTTTGAGAGCTTAAAATATTGTTTGGATCTTTGGTTGAATAGCAAGCTTGATTGCATTCATATTTGTGTTTTTCTCTTCTTTAAAAAACTGTTTTTGAGCAATTTCAACAGCTTCTCGACATCTCTTAACAGCTACGCTATCTATCGAGCCTCCTGATCTTCCTTTCTCGACAGCTGTTATCACAATTTCAATCCATCGACCTTTTTGAGAATTTGCCTCGATAGCTTCTCGACAAATTCTTGATCCATTGAGAAAGTTTCTATATGCTCGATAGATGTTCGATAAAGGACACCTCTAGATTGCTCCTTGATAGCTTCATCTGGTGAGAATTAAAGCTCGACACCTATTGACACCTCTCGATCCATTGAGCTTTGTGTTTTCTATATATATCTTAGCACGATTTTTTTTTCTCTCATTTTATCCGATCTCTCTCGATAGAAAAACGTCTCTCTTTCTCCTAAACACCTCTCACTCACACTCTTCATCTTTCCCACTCATTCTTCGACCTTAAGAGTGATTTCTCTCTCTGGTATGATCTTCTCTCTTACATTTATCATGCATTTCATCTCTTTTGACCTAACTTTTGGGGTTTTTGAAAACTTTTAGGGTCTTTCAAAATTGATGAAGTTTTTGTGAAATTTTTGGGATGGTTTTTGTTTAAATGATCTTAAATGTTCATGCATTGCATCACATTTGCATTTTAACAATGTTTCACGCATTATAGATGTGTGCTCCATATGTTGAAATGATGTGTGCTGATAGGATTGGATTGGGCTAAGCCCTTGATATTTTTATTGTTGCATGTCACATGCTCATGCATTTTTCATACATACATACCATTTTTTTCTATCTTATTAATATTGACTTGTGTTGGTACTTTTCTGTTTGTCCCTCTCTCTCTCTCTCTCTCTCTCTCTCTCAGTTAATTGCTCTATGGCACCTAAATGTAAGTCTGCTCTATCCCTGAACTCTCTTCGTTCCAAGGCATCTACTTTTGATTCTACACCCTCTCACGTTCGGTTTCATGATGAGAAGGTCTATACGGACTTCTCGGAGAACTTTTCAGAACGCGGCATTCATTCAGAATGCCAAGTTGTCCTATCAAACTTTTCCAATACTAACCTTCCCACTGTCATCTACAGTAGGGGTTGGGAGTCACTTTGTGGCATCCCGGTCACTTGTCTCTTCATGATCATACAGGAGTTTTACTCCAACATGCACGAACTTGATTATTATGTACCTCATTTCATCATTCGCATTTGAGGTATGCACATTGTAGTCACTCTGGATCTTATATTCGAGGTGCTACATGTCCTAAGGGTAGCGCATCTTGACTACCCCAGCTGTGATTGTCGTAGGATTGTGTCTAAAGACAAATTCTCAACTCTCTTCTGTGAGACACCTTCATCTTGGGGTGATTGTTAAAACACCCCTTACTTAGGCTTTACAAAAAGTCTTAGGTTCCTTAACATGGTAATGACATTTATTCTCCATTCCTTGTCTCACTATAACTCCATTACTAAGTCTCGTGCTCGATTTTTGTTATCCCTTCTTAAGGGACTCACTATAGATTTTCTCTCTCACTTCATACTCTCCTTATAGATGTCTATAAGGATACAGCGACCAGTGATAAGCTCATTTTCCCTTCAGCTATCACGTGGATTCTCCGCCATGCGTTTGTCTCCTGTCTTGAGTCTACACACTTCTCTATCACATAGTGACAGTTAGACGAAGCGAGGCCCAACTTCGACTAAAGCGGCCACGGACTGAGACGGTGACTCCTCTAGCAACTTTCGCTTCATCCACACTCGCTCCTTCTTCTTCTGCGGGTGGTGTAACCCTCGAAGCGGTCATGGCACAGCTTCAACACACAGATGCTCACCTTCAAGTGAACACCTATGTCGATTGTATTACACGACGACAGGCTTGTCTTGGTGGCTTCGTAGAGTCTCCCTCTCCTTCTCCAGAGGCATCTGAGGATGAGAACAATGATGGTGGCTTCGAAGATGATGATGAGGATAAGGATACTAGCTCTTCCGGTGACGACGAGTTAACTGCTTGAGTTACTTGCCCTTTGTCATTCATGACAAAAATGGAGAGTAGTTTTGGATATGAGAGTAATCATGTTCTTAGGGGAAGAGTTAGTATAGGAGATTTTTTTTGTTAAGGGGAGCCTTTTTTTTTTTTTTTTTTTTTAAATTTTAAGGGATGTAGTGAGGACTTTTTGTATCTTTTCTTTTCTCTTCTTTTTAGATACATTGTTCTTATTTTGTGATAGAAAACCTTTACTCATTTTGATATATATATATATATATATATTAAGGTTGTTATTACATTCTTTCACCTATCTCTTCATGTGTTGTTTCTTTTCTCTCTTTATGCACATGCTTTTTATTTATTGTATGCTATCTTTTATTTCTGTTTCACACTAAGATGCTGTGATGAGTTTTGTTTAAAGTGTTTCCGAAATATAAGTTGTCAAAGTCTTTCTTGCCATAAACTCTCTTCTTGCAAAGTTTTTCAAGAGTTTGTGTTAGGATAGATTTTATTATATTCAACAAGTGAGTATGAGTTAAGTGATTTATGACTTCTTTCATATGTTCATTTGTTTACTGTGATTTTATCATGGATTGCCAAAAGGGGAGATTGTTAGGACATGTGAATCATGTTAGGAACATATGTTATCTAAAATTGGCTAATCCTTAGGCAAAATGCACTGTCCTTGTATTTTTGTAGATCTAGGATGTGTTAAATACTTCAAGAAACAAGAGTTCAAGTCCAAGTGTTAAAACCATGCAAATCTGTCTAAGAATCAAGTGAAGAAGTGTTGTATTTTAAAACTTGACAGCTAACTTGACAGATAGCATCTATCGAGATTTAAAAGGGATCTTCAGCCCGATACTTGACAGCTGCTCGATAGATAACCTATCTATCGAGATTTACAAAAATCAGTTTTTTCAGATCTGATTTGACACATATCCGTGTATACATGTTTAGACTTTCTTTTTTCATAAACCTAAACATATATAAGGATTATTTTAAGAGTCGTCACAGTTGATGCAACTTAATGAAAAAAAATTTCACAAGCATATTATGACCGGAGACATATGCTCTGGTTCATCTTTCTCTTGAAGAAGCTACTGCGTTTATACGCTGTAGGGTTTTATAATTAAGGGATTTCGTAATTTTTATCGTGTTGATGAACTAAAAAACTTTGCAGCCAATATCCTTCTCAAGTTGGTGGTTAGTCACATACTTGGATCCGTGCATCGATTAGTAAGTCACGTACTGGGAGCCGTGCATTGAAAATGAGAGATTGTCACTACAAAACAAGTCCAATTGGGTATTGGGGTAAAGGTTCAACTGTAGGTTAGTATAAGATACTGAGATTCCTTTACTTGTAACTGCTTATTATAATAATAGTAAATTCTCGAGAGTGGTGATCTTAAAATCACCCGGTGGGGTTTTGCCTTAGAGGTTTTCTCCATTTATAAATAAATCATCGTGTCAACTTTATTTTCCGCTGCATGTTAACTTAGTTAGTGGTTTGTTTGCGTTACCACACTTATTGCATATTAATTGAATTAATTAATTAATTTGGCTAATTAATTGGTTAATTTATCACAAGAGGTCAATATATTCTTAACCTATCAATAACTAAACTAAAATTATTAATTCAATTTCTTTTTAGATTTTTAATGTCATAAATTTTGTTTATGTAAGTCATATATTATTTAGTAGTTGAAAGATCTATAAGTTTTATATAATTAAAAAAATTGAATTTTATATTGAGCACTTATGTTGTAATTATACTGTACTTTTTTAAAGTACTTTTATATTGGGCACCATGTGCCATGTATGGAATATAAAGGTACATGGTGTACGTATTCCATAAATTTGTTAGTATTGAATTTTATATTGAGCACCATGTACTTTTTTGTTTGTTTGTTTTTTTTTTTTTTTTTTTTTTTTGTTTAAGACAACATACACCATGTATTTAGCATATATAATTGATCCAAAAATAACAAAGCAGTTTACCGATCCAAAAATAACAAAGCAGTTTAGCAATCAAAATTCATTTTGAAACTATATTATTACAAGAAAATTCTCGAAAGGCTTGTTACATTTATAAAGCCAACAGAGCTACTTATTGTGTGGTCATAAACCACCAAGAGGAGTACCGACAACCTTGCTTAACACGGCATTCCTCCTTCATACCAATAAGCTTAGCCTCCGGATTGAAATGAAAAATGAAAATTATTTTACTATTTAACTTATTTTTACTACTATTTATGTGTCAAATTACACTTTTTGATACTATTTATAGGTTACACTGTACTATTTCAACTAACTTTTGTTTTTATTTACAGTACTTTCAACAAAAAATTTTGTGTTTTTGTAAAATAAGTAGTTTCCATATAGGCTCTTGTTGTCAGTTTGGTTTGTTCACATTTATGTCTGCGTTTGGTTTGTTCTGCATTTTTGGCTTTTTTTTTAAGAAAAAGTCTAGGCACTGTTCATGAGACATGAACAGTTAGCTTATCTACTGTCACCTTTGTGAATGGTAATTTAAAAAATATTTTTTTTATTATTTTCAGTTTTCAGCAAAATAAGTTAAATTTAAATACATACTTAATGTGACTTTTTGGTCTCGAGAGTCTACTTCTAACACCTTATCAGTAGTTAGCTCTATTCAATCCAATAAAACTAATTGTCTATGTCATCCACTACAAAATATCTTGATGTAAATCATTGACATCGACTGCAAAAACAAATTAAAGAATAAAAGCAAGGGGTGGAATGGAGACATTAGAAGTAAATCATTCAACAACTATTCAATATCTTTAGTTTAGTAGTAGTTTTCAGCGTCAGAAGGGAAGCCTCCCACGAGACTCATCAGATGTGATAAAATGAGCTCATCGAACTTTAAAAAATAGCCACTTCTTCATATCAGCAAACTGATTAGGCCACATTCTTGGTTTGCTTCGTAATTCATCAAGATAAAGTCGGTTTTCAAAGTGGGTCAGCGATCATCATCACTTGCACCTTCGTGAATACACCAAGACACAAAGTGAAATTATATCAATGTCGAATAATAAAAAACTTCTTTCTCTTTATCCCTCTCTCTTTCCACCATTGTCACAAAGCATACAAAGTGACAAACAAAACATTGTAGCTAAGACAGTCCAATAAATTTTTCTCAAAAAAAAGAAAAAAAAAGAAAAAAAAAAACCAGTCCAATAAATAATATTGCATAGATATACATAACTCGCAAATACTTTGTAATTAAAAACAAAAAGCTAATTACAACTTTTCTTTCTTTTACAAAACTTACATATAAGCACCTGAAAAGCGCTTATACAAAGTACTTTTTATGTTTTAAAAAAAAACACAGCACATCAAATTAACAAACAAACCACAGAAGTATCAACATTCCTGTAAACACAACAACGAGCTGTTCTTAATTGGCAGCAGACTCTTTCTCTTCCTCAGTCTTTGTGTGGTAACCAGGGATCTTCTCCTTGATCTTCTCCAAAATGCCCTTCTTCTCCTTCACATCGCCTTCATGATGAGTAGGTGGCTCAGAAGTGGTATACTCTGCAATCGAAGGAGAAGGAGGAGATGGGACCTCTTCAGGCTTCTTGTGATGGCCTGGAAGTTTTGCCTTAATCTTTCCAAGGAAGCCCTTCTTTTCTTCAGCTTGAGCTGGCTCTGCCGATGGTGCCTGTGGGACTGGGAGTTTCTGAACTACTACCTCTTCTTCGTACCTCTCAACTGGGATGTTGGTGTCCTCGTGCTTCTTCTCTTCTGCCTTGTCTCCTCCACCTATCTTCTCCTTGATTTTATCCTTCAGTCCCTTATTTTCCTCCCTTCTCTTCTTCTGCTCTTCTCCTTCACCTTCGTTCTCATCGCTAGGCTGCAATTTTCAAACAATCCAAAGTTCAATTACAAATTATTCAAAGGGTTAGAAAAAAGGGTTTGATGGACTCACATTTTCAAAAATGCGGACAAACTGATGTGAATATGGGTAAAAAAAGGGCTGTAAGTCCAATATATGCCATGATAAAAAGAAGTTTCGGTCATTTCGTAGAAAAAAGATAGTAGTAGTAAGTCAATATGAAAATTACCGTTCATCATTCACAGTAACTAATTTAATAAGTTATAAATAAATTTGTGAAAAGCAAAATTAACTATTTATAATTAACAATAAAATTTCTGAAAATAATAATTGACCATGCATAATCTATTTACCTCAACAATAAGTTATCAGTAAAATTAATAGTTGACTATGCATAGGCGACAACCTTAAAAAGATAAAAATGTCACAAATTGTGGTAGCATGTGGTTGTAAAAATTAAAGTACCGTAAGAGGCTGTAATTGTTACACGTGGCGCGGTGGCGTTATGGGCCCCAGTTATTTACAAGCTGGCAAGGGACGAAAGTCCCGCAGTCATTCATGGGGAGCAACATGCAAATGATGAAAAACAACAACAAAAGCTTTTATGGGCACTTTTCCTTTGAAAAGAGGTAGGTCTACGACTACGATGACACACACAGATCCGTTATTTCTAATGGTTCCAACTTTCAGGTCCTACGTTTTACCATCTCAACTATCAGGAATCCAAAAATACTATATATATATATATATATATTGGTGAAGATAATAAACACACAAACAAGAAAATCCGTTGAACAATCAAAACAAAACTTTAAAAACAAAAACTGTGTAAAATATTTAAAAATATGGAAGATATTAGAAATAGATATTAGAAATAAAATACTTACTGAGCTCTTGTTAGGTCGGTGTAGCAAGTGGGAGAGACTAGGTTTCTTCTCTTCTTCCTTATTCTTCTCTTCCTTGTAATCCTCTACAGGTTTTGGGTGAGAATGAGACTCATGCACTGAGACTTTCTCCTCTTCTTTATTCTGGAAGAGACTGCGTTTCTTCTCTTCTTCCTCCTTCTCCTCCTTGTACATCTCTACAGGCTTTGGATGAGAATGAGGCTCATGCACTGAGACTTTCTCCTCTTCCTTATTATGGAAGAGACCACGTTTCTTCTCTTCTTCCTTCCTCTCCTCCTTATAGTAATCCTCTATAGGCTTTGGCTGAGAATGAGGCTCATACACTGAAACTTTCTCCTCTTCCTTATTATGGAAGAGACCACGTTTCTTCTCTTCTTCCTTCCTCTCATCCTTGTAGTAATCCTCTACAGGCTTTGGTTGAAAATGGGGCTCATACACTGAGACTTTCTCCTCTTCCTTATTATGGAAGAGACCACGTTTCTTCTCTTCTTCCTTCTTCTCCTCCTTATAGTAATCTTCTGCAAGCTTTGGTTGAGAATCCGGCTCATACACTGAGACTTTCTCCTCTTCCTTATTATGGAAGAGACCATCTTTCTTCTCTTCTTCCTTCCTCTCCTCCTTGTAGTAATCTTCTGCAGGCTTTGGTTGAGAATGAGACTCATACGCTGGAACTTTCTCTTCTTCCTTCTTCTGATAGAGACCACGTTTCTTCTCTTCTTCCTTCTTCTCCTCCTTGTAGTAATCTTCTGCAGGCTTTGGTTGAGAATGAGACTCATACGCTAGGACTTTCTCCTCTTCCTTCTTCTGATAGAGACCACATTTCTTCTCTTCTTCCTTCTTCTCCTCCTTGTAGTAATCTTCTGCAGGTTTTGGTTGAGAATGAGACTCATACGCTGGGACTTTCTCCTCTTCCTTCTTCTGATAGAGACCACATTTCTTCTCTTCTTCCTTCCTCTCCTCCTTATAGTAATCATCTGCCGGCTTTGGTTGATAGTGAGACTCATACGCTGGGACTTTCTCCTCTTCCTTCTTCTCATAGAGACCACGTTTCTTTTCTTCTTCCTTCTTCTCCTCCTTGTAGTAATCTTCTGCAGGCTTTGGTTGAGAATGAGACTCATACGCTGGGACTTTCTCCTCTTCCTTCTTCTGATAGAGACCACGTTTCTTCTCTTCTTCCTTTCTCTCCTCCTTATAGTAATCATCTGCCGGCTTTGGTTGAGAATGAGACTCATACGTTGGGACTTTCTCCTCTTCCTTCTTCTGATAGAGACCACGTTTCTTCTCTTCTTCCTTCTTCTCCTCCTTGTAGTAATCTTCCACAGACTTTGGTTCAGAATGAGACTCAGAAACAGGGAATTTCTCTTCTTCCTTCTTCCCCAAGAGACCATGTTTCTTCTCTTCCTCCTCCTCTTCTGACACTCTGACTTTCTCAAACTCAGAAGTCATCTCCTCCTCTTTTGGCTTCTTCTCCTCTTTCTTCACCTCTTCAGGCTTTGGGTGAGAATAAGATTCAGAAACACGAAATTTCTCTTCTTTCTTCTTCCCCAAGAGACCATGTTTCTTCTCTTCCTCCTCCTCTTCTGACACTCTGACTTTCTCAAACTCAGAAGCCATCTCCTCCTCTTTTGGCTTCTTCTCCTCTTTCTTCCCCAAAAAATCAAAGTAGCCTCGGCTCTTGCTCTCTACAGCTCCCTCATTATCACTAGGAGTGGTAGTAGTAGTCCCCAAGAAATCAAAGTAGCCTCGGCTCTTGCCCTCTACAGCTCCCTCATTATCATTAGGAGTGGTAGTAGTAGTCCCCAAGAAATCAAAAAAGCCTCGGCTCTTGGTCTCCACAGCTCCCTCATTACCACCAGGGGTGGTAGCAGTAGTCTCATGCTCATCCCTGTTGTGCTGGTGCTCCGCCATAATTGTTTCGCTACCAAATAATTATCACTACAACACACAGAAAAAGAATAAACCAAATGAAAAGTTTGTGAAATGTTTTTTCTCAAGTTTGTGTAACAATGAATATATGCGTTATATTTCTCAAAAAAACAAATGAATATATGCATTATGAAATGAGAGTAGCATGACAGGCTTATATAAGTTAGGAATCCTGATTCTAAACTATGCATTAATAGCATTAAAAAAAAAAATGCATCATATTACGCGTCTCTGACGCGATTAAGCTAATTATTAACCGACGTGTCTTTTTTTATTTTTGTGTAACCGACATGTCGCATTCATTACGAGATGAAATAAAAATTGTAATATTCTCACTCTCTGGTTTTAAATTCTACTCGCTTTTTTTGATAGCCAACTGTCATTGGAGGCATATCAAATGGCTGATAGAGTAAGCAAAGTCTGAGCGTGTTGGGTAGGCTTTAGTGAGAATGTGAGAAAAAGTAGTAGTCAAAAGGGTAAAGAGGAAAGTGGAAAAGATGAGAGAGACGAGGTGGTACTGGGTGGTGTTTGGTTATAGTTATGTCCAATGGGGTTGTGACACGTGTAAGAAGAACGGGGAAGGTTGTACTAGTGGGCCCCGTTAATGTCGGCCTTGAGAGGATAAATATGAGAAGGTCGGTCGTCGGTGTGGGGACCCACTTGAAGAAGAGTGAGTGAGTGAGTGAGTGGGGACACTGCAATTACATGCATTGGGAAGATTCACGACTTGGTACTTGTTGGCGCAAGATATGCCTCACTGGCCTTTTGCTTCTGAAGTAAAAAACAAGATATGCCTCACTGCCACTGGTGGGGCCTTTTATTTTTGTTTTTTGGTTTTTTTTCTTCAAAAAAATCAAAATGTTGGAAGCAATCGTCACAAACTATTCTACAGATGGCTATGGGATAAATTTTTACTTGTTCTTATCTTTCTTTTTTTTTTTCTTTTTTCTTTTTTTTTTTGAGAAAAACATGTTTTTATCTAAATTTACTACTACTATCATATTTTTATTTATCAATTACCCACTATATCAAGTGTTTGTAAAATAATTTATGAATTTTAAATTTTGACTTTGCAATTTTTCAATTTAAATTTAGGACTTTAACTTTTTTTATCACAAACTTATCACTCACAAATTAGCAATTTACCGTAACATAATTTAGGGAAAAAAAAGTTATGGAAATAGAATAACTCTTTTTTTTTTTTTTTTTTTTTGATGAACAAGAATAACACTTTTTATTCAATCAAAAAAATAAATAGAATAACTATTTTTATAAGCCTTTGAAGTTGTCACTTTCCTAAAGATACGTTACTTATCAGGGAGGAGTCCGAGTCCCTTGGTCAGGAGGTCGGTTTGGGTTGGCTACACCTTTTGGGCATTTCCCAAATTTAATTTTAGTACTATTTCTTGAGGGACCAACCGACCAAGGCTCCCTATACGGTACTTTGGTATCGCACGTGTAATACACGTGACAGATTTTGATTGTCTACCTTCTCATTTCGTGTTTGTTTATTCAGAAAAGGTTAGGCATGTAAGCTCTCCACGTGATACAACATGACATATGTTTAAATTGGGTTACGTGTTAGTCTCGTGCTCCATTAGTGTTCCATTTATATACTAGATTGAAGTCCGCTTATAAGTTAGGGACATGTCTTTCTTAAATAAATAAAAAATAAAGCTAGGAACTTATATGAGTTTCAATAAGTTTAACTGGTAAAGTTTTTTATGGTTGAATAAGAGATATAAAATTTAGGAAAAAAAAAAAAAGATATATGGTTAGTGACAGCTCCAAGATATATTTTTAAGGAAGGTTAGTAAGAAGATGCATTTTAGGTATTAAAAAAAAAAAAGTAAATCTTGTGGCCTACGTGATTTCTTAATTACAAATTTTTTCATAGTATGTACTAGAAAGAGAATAAAAAATGAGAAGTGTTACATCTACAACATTTACACAAAACTTTTCTAACAAACTTTAGGTTATAAGTTGTTATTAGTTCGAATTTAAACTTATTACCGAAATTTTTTTTTTTTTTAACAACTAGTAACAATTTGCCACTTAGGCTTTATTATAAGCGTATTATGAATATAGCGTTTCTCATATAAGATAAACTATAAGTTCAATGTATATTGTTTATTAATACTGTAGGGATAAGGGCTCAAAATTATATATTAGGCCTTGGGCCTTATCCAAGGATGAGAGAACATCTGAGGAGGGGGAAGTAATTGTGAGGGGTTCCAATTTTTAAAGTCTCATAAGTAAGAAACGAATGGAGGGTGGTCCGAGGAGGAACTCCTCCTCGGACATGATGAATGCAGCTCAAATCTGTATTCCAAACGATCAAGGCAAACTTCGAGGAGGCTCCAGCGATAAGGACGTGCATCATACATATACAAGAGCGATGGGAACTCAGAAATATTTAAGGAAAAGCTGCTACCATCGTATTAAATGCATTACAGCTACTTTTCTGGTCGCATTTATGTGGAGAAGACTTCTAAACAGTGTAGTCTTGGCTACCGCGACTCATAGAAAGCCAAAGAAGGCGATTGATGGGACAGACACTCAAGTAAGGGCTCAAATGATCAACAAGTGTAAGATCAAGATGGTTCGAAGAGAGCTATATAATGTGAGAGACTCTCCATGAGAGGAGGATTGGAAAAATAGAGAAATAATAATGTAGCAATCAAAGTTGCACTTATAATCAGTTTTACTGATTCATAATAAAATTGGTCTCCTCAGACAGGGAATTTGTTCATTCCTATGTGCTTTATTTTTGCTTAATCATCTTCTAAATCCATACTAGCCATTTTTAAGTTCATTAGGGCATAGTTCTTTAATTCACTCTCTACAAATTTATTGTATTTGGCTCACTAGGCCAAGATCCCATACATTTTGGGCTTGGATTGTCGTCTGTGGGAAGAACTTGTGCGATAGTGAGTGCAGCAATTAACTATGGTAGGTTCAGGTCCACACCAAGCAGAATCTTTGGGATCCAAGCATGGCAACCCTTTTGTCAACCTCAAACGAAGAGGTGATTGCGAAGGAAGCGTGCATACCACACATACTGACAAGAGTTAACCTCGAGGAGGAAGCCATGTCTCCCATGCAAAGAGTAACAAGGCCATGCAACTAGAGATTGACCAGTTGAAGAGAAAGTTGCGCCACGCACGACGAAGACGTACCCCCTCCAGCTCCGGCGCTTCCTTTAATAATAGAGAGGATGCCAGTTATAGACGAAGATCAAAGATCCCACCCAGTGAGTCCTTCTCCTACGAGAAAGAACATCATCATAAACGTAGGGATAAGAGTCCGCCACGTAGAAGCCTGGAAAATGACACTATGAGTAAGGTGTTAAACCAAATTTCCAAGTCACCCTTCACACACAAGATTGAGGGCACAAAACTACCTCAGTGGTTCAATCAGCCAACGTTCACCATCTACAATGGTCTAATAGATCCTGTGGAGCATGTGAGATATTTCAACCAGAGAATGGCCGTCCATTCCAAGGACGAGACCTTGATGTGCAAAGTGTTCTCCTCTAGTCTAGGACCCGTGGCCATGAGGTGGTTCGATGGCTTGAGGGCAGGTTCCATAGACTCCTTCTGGGGGCTCACACAAGCATTTGGCTCTCGCTTCATTACTTGTAGCAGAGTCCCTCGGCCCTTAGACTCCCTACTATCCTTATCTATGCGAAAAGGGGAAACCCTGAAAACATACTCTGACAGATACTGGAAAATGTACAATGAGATAAATGGTGAATTTGACAACGTCGCCATCAGCACTTCCAAGAGTGGCCTCCCAACCGAGCACAGTTTAACGAAGTCCTTGATAGGAAAACCTATCACTAGCATGCATCAGCTCATGGAACGAATTGACAAATATAAGAGGGTTGAAGAAGACCAGCAACAGGGGAAAGGTAAGGCGAAGGTTATCCCTCAAGAGAGAAAGGATTTCATGTCAGATAGATACAATAATAATTGGCCTAGGAGGGACTACGCTAAGAAGCCAGGGCTTGCTAACGCTCAGGCGGTCAATGTGGTGTTCTAAGAGCCGGTGCATCAGGTTCTAGAGAAGATTAAGAATGAGCCATTCTTCAAGTGGCCAAACAAGATGGTAGGAAACCCTATAAGGCGCAATCAGAGCCTCTATTGCCAATATCACCAAAACTAGGGACATACTACAGAAGACTGTAGGAACTTATGGGAATCTTTGGACCAGCTAGTTCGAGAAGGAAAATTAAAGCACCTCTTACATTCCAGTGGCCAAGGGAGCTAGACTGGCTAGGAACCATGGAGAGATGCCCCTTCAAGACCTCCATTAGGCACGATAAATGTCATCTTCGCCGCACTAGGGAGGATCGAATCCTGTCCTTCTAGAGTGATGTCTGTGGCTCAGCTGACTACCGAGGACCCCAATCCAGAGCTGAAGAGGGCTAAAGCAAATAACCAACCAATACTGGGTTTTTCGAAAAAGGATAATATCGAAACCATACAGTCCCATGATGATGCTTTAGTGATCATGCTCAGGATTGGGGGGGTATGATGTGAAAAGGGTGATGATGGACTAAGGTAATAGTGCTGAGATAATGTACCCCGACCTGTATAAGGGGCTGAGCTTGAGACCCGAGGACCTTACACCCTACAACTCGCCCTTGACCTGTATAAGGGGCTGAGCTTGAAACCCGAAGACCTTGCACCCAACAGCTCGCCCTTGGTAAGCTTTGATGGGAAGATCGTCATCTTGAAGGGCCAAATCAAGCTACCCGTGTAGACTGGTTCAGAAGTAGTGGAGGTGGACTTCATCGTGGTAAACGCCTACTCACCCTACACAAACATTGTGGCTAGACCTTGGCTTCATATACTATGAGCCGTTTCTTCTACTCTACACTAGAAGGTGAAATATCCATCTGAGGGCCAAGTTAAGGAAATCTTGGGAGATCAATCTATGGCCAGGCAATGCCTAGTGGCTGCCATCTAGCATCAACCCGAGGTTGAGTCCTCGGCCCATATTGAAAGGGGCTTATAGCAATTAAAAGCTCTGACGTTACTTGTCGATGGGTCAGACGAAGAGGCAAAATGTGAAGGTATGGTAAAGGTTGTTATTGGTAATAATCCGGAGAAATTCTTTCAAATCAGGGCTCAGCTAACTTTTCCAGAGAAGGAAGAACTGATAGAGTTCCTCAGGAAGAACGTTGATGTCTTCGCATGGAGTGCTTATAAAGCCCCAGGAGTGGATACGAGCTTCATATGCCACCATTTAAATGTTAATCCCTCTGTCAATCCCAAGAAGCAACCTCCTCAGCGCTCGTCCAGGGACTACTCTGATGCTGTCAAAGATAAGGTAAAGAAACTAAAGCAGGTAGGGGTTATCAAGAAGGTATTTTACCTTAAATGGTTGACCAACATCGTGGTGGTAAGGAAGAAGAGTGGGAAATGGCGAGTATGTGTGGACTTCACAGATTTGAATAGGGCTTGCCTAAAGGATCCTTTCCCTATGCCTAAGATAGACCAGCTGGTGGATGTAACCGTAGGCCATCCTCAAATGAACTTCCTAGACACCTTCCAGGGATACCACCAAATATCACTGGCCCTGGATGGTCAGGAGAAGATAGCTTTCGTCACTCCCACCGGAGACTACCACTACAAAATGATGTCGTTCGGTTTAAAGAATGCCAGATCTACTTATCAAAGGATGATGATTAGGAAGTTTGAACCACAGTTAGGCTAGAGCATCGAGGTTTATATAGACGACATGATGCTAAAAAGAAAGGTAGTGTCTGAGCACTTAGGGGATCTCGGGAACATCTTCAAAATTCTAAGGAAACACAAGATGCGCCTCAACACTTCCAAATGTTCCTTTGGAGTGGGATCAGGCAAATTTCTGGGCTACATGATAACCTATAGGGGAATTGAAGTTAACCCCTACTAGATTAAAGTGATCAACAGCTTACAACCACCACGGAATCCCAAAGAAGTCTAGAAACTGACCAGAATGACTACTGCCCTAAACCAGTTTCCCTCTCGATCGGCGGATAGGTGTAGACCCTTCTTCCTACTGATGAATAAATGGAAGGGGTTTGAGTGGACCAAGGAATGTGTCTTGGCCTTCCAACAGCTTAAGGATTATCTCTCTCGGCCTCCTATCATGTCTAATCCTGAGGTTGACGAAGTCTTGTTTGCTTATATTGCTATGGCCCTTCATGTTGTAAGCTTAGTCCTAATACGAGTTAATGGCAGCACACAAAGGCCAGTCTATTATGTGTGTAGGTTACTGCACGAGGTAGAGATCCGTTATCTGCCGCTGGAAAATGCTATTTTGGCAGTGGTACACGCCACACACAACTCCCCCATTATTTCCAAGCGCACATGGTTATCGTCCTAATTCAACTTCCGCTTAGAACTCTGTTCCCGAGCGCTAATTACACAAGGAAGATTGCTAAATGAGCCACAATCTTAGGAGCTTTTGACATCAAGTACATGCCTCATAGGTCGGTTAAGGGTTAAGTCCTCGCGGATCTGGTGGCAGAGTTTGCTGAATCTCCATTGGAAGAAAAAGCAAAAACATAACACATGGATAGAAAATCGATTGGCATGATCTCCCAATAGGGTCCCTTATCCTAGAAAGTGTACGTTGATGGTGCAGCAAATTAGAAGGGTTTCAGAGTAGGGTTAGTACTAGTATTCCCCAAAGACATCACCATCAAGAAATCATTAAGATTGGGATTCTCGGCCACCAATAACGAAGCTGAATATGAGGCTTTGCTGATGGGAATGGCCATGGTTCGAAAAATGGGCAAAAAGGCCATAGATATGTTTTCAGACTCTAGATTGGTCGTTAGCTAGGTGAAAGGAGAATTCGAAGCGAGGGACGAAAGAATGTAAGGGTACTTGAGTCAGGTTAGACACCTATAATCAAAATTCGAATCTTTCAACCTGTTACACATCCCCAAGAGCAGAAACACACACACCGATTCCCTAGCCACACTCGCAACCTCCTTGGCGCAGAGCTTACCTCGGGTCATCCTTGTAGAAGACTTATGTAAGCCCACAGAGATAAACAGAGAGGTGGTTCATGTTCACCAAGTTAGGGTGAGGTCTAGCTGGATGGACCCCATAGCACTGTTCTTAAAAGAAGACTCCTTGCCCGAGGAGAAATCAGAAGCAGACAAAGTACATAGAAAGGTTCCTCGGTTCTGACTGTCCAAGGATCAAAAATTATATAAACGCTCCTTTTTTGGGCCATACCTACCATGCATACACCCCGAGGCAATAGAATTACTCTTAATAAGTTACATGAGGGAATTTGCGAGAGCCACACTGAAGGCAGATCTTTGGCGCACAGAGCTATCACTCAAGGCTATTGGTGGCCAAACATGCAAAGGGAAACACAATAATATGTAAAGAAGTGCGACCAATGCTAAAGATTAACACCAAATATACACCAACTGGGGGGAGCCCTAAATCCTCTGACCAGCCCTTGGCCATTCGTACAATGGGGCTTAGAAATAGTGGGCCCTTTCCCCAAGGCAGCAGGGAACAAGATATACGTACTGGTCGGCATGGACTACTTCACTAAGTGCGTCAAAGTCGAGCCTCTAGCAAACATGAGAGACGTGGATGCCAAGAAGTTTGTATGGAAAAATATCGTCACCCGATTCGGAGTCCTTCGTATCCTCATCTCGGACAACGGCCTTTAGTTTGATAGAAATTCTTTCAGGAGATACTGCTGTGACCTAGGAATTACAAATAGATATTCTACCCCCGCCTATCCCTAAGGAAATGGACATGCCGAGGTGTGAGAGACCGCGCCCCCGGCCTGTTTTTAGGACGTGTTGAGCCAAACTCATGTGAATGGATGGAGTCGTGTTATTGCTTCTCAAAATAGTGGTTCGACTAATTATATTTCTCCCTTTAAATTAAGGGTTTTACAATAGAGTTTTCACTTATTTAATTGTTGAAATAAATAAGAAAATCATAATTGAAAACTTCATCATTTTATTAATTTGAAATTGAATTTACATTAAACATAGAAAATTACATGGTTTTGGTCCTAGATATAATCTAAGATAAAGTATATGACTTTATTTCCTAGTTACAATCCAAAAATTGAAAATTACAGGGATAAGCATTTGATCTACTAACATTTGATCTAAGTTCGGAGGCTACATTACAAGGTGAGAAGGTGTTAGGCACCCACCTTGCCTAGTGAAACCGGTCTTCTAGACTATGGTGGCCAACATTCATGTCACATCATCCAATATGTTATCAATCAATTTGAATGTAGAATTTGAAGTGTGTGCATGTGATAAACCCTAATTCAATTTATTAAGCACTTCATTTGAATTGAAAAATAAATTCTAGTGAATGTGTGTAGATAGTGATATCCTAGATTCAAGAATTTAAAAAAAATATTATTAAACAAACATCTTTTTCATGTTTTCGATGTGGATTTAAGATAAAAACTAGTGTTTATGCATGAACATGTGATGAACAAATAAGAACATGTGAAAAACACATAAGAACATTTAAGAACATTCAAACATATTCAAGAGAATTTAAATAATCACTACCATGTTTTAATCCTAAATTCTCATCATGGCAACATAATAAACAAGTTGAGGAAATTGATTATACCTTCATGCAAGATTCATACGGTGGAGGAGGAGACTCTTGGTGGAGGTCCTAAAGGTGAAGAAAAAAAAAAAAAAAGAGGAACTAGGAGAGGGAGAGGGAGAGTGAGTCTCACTCAATACCTTGAGTCTCAGAAAGACCAAGATATGACAAAACTACTCTACTTCACTAGAACTCAAGAGAGGAGAAGAGAGGGGGTTTTTTTTGTGTGCTTTGGAATAAAGGAGAGGGAGGGTTTTTATAGTAACGGTGGAGAGAATATGAATGAAAGGATATTTAATGAGGGTTGACAAGGATTATGAACCTATACCTCATTTTAGCCTTAGAAAAAATCTGGTACATTAACTGGAGAGATTGGTGGGAGTGGGGAGCAAGCCAAAATTCGGTTTTTCTGTAACTGCTGTAACAGCCTGTAGAGCCAATTTCGAAAAATCATATCTGACTCAATTCTGATCTAAATTGTCTCGTTCTTGTGCTCAAATTGAAGCTCTAGATGTCTAGTTTTTGAGAAAATTAACTTCATTCACAGATTCAAAATATTCTGAGAGATATCGATGAAATGGTGAGCAGTGGTCATTTGTTAGAAAATGGTTTCAACACAATTAACATTAATAGGTCCCAAATTAGTTCCCAATTAACATTAAATGGCTCCAATCACTCCCATTTCAGACTTAATTGATTCTAAATTTACTCTAATTAGAAGATAATTGCAAAAATTACTCATTGAATAATTAATATTTAATTATCTAATTAATTAGATGTATGCAACCTTACCATAAAATGTAGTCCTAACCAATCAAATTATGATACATCATTGATCTAAAATTGATTACACTTATAACCAATTGAAATCAATTGTTCATAATTACATATAGTTAGACTCAATTTGTGATAGTGCATCTCAGCCATTAAAACTTGATTTGATGATAACTTTCAATTTGGTGGTCCGATTAACGTTTATGACCAGTCGATTTGATCGTTACAACATCAAGATCATTTTAGTGAAATGAGATTAAGGATCTAATGGCCAGAATCAAATGGCCAAAATTCGGTTTTTCTGTAACTGCTGTAACAGCCTGTAGAGTCAACTTCGAAAAATCATATCTGACTCAATTCTGATCTAAATTGTCTCGTTCTTGTGCTCAAATTGAAGCCCCAGATGTCTAGTTTTTGAGAAAATTAACTTCATTCACAGATTCAAAATATTCTGAAAGATATCGATGAAATGGTGAGCAGTGGTCATTTGTTAGAAAAGGGTTTCAACACAATTAACATTAATAGGTCCCAAATTAGTTCCCAATTAACATTAAATGGCTCCAATCACTCCCATTTCAGACTTAATTGGTTCTAAATTTACTCTAATTAGAAGATAATTGCAAAAATTACTTATTGAATAATTAATATTTAATTATCTAACTAATTAGATGTATGCAACCTCACCATAAAATGTAGTTCTGACCAATTAAATTATGATACATCATTGATCTCAAATTGATTACACTTATAACCAATTGAAATCAATTGTTCTAATCACATATAATTAGACTCAATTTGTGATAGTGCATCTCAGCCATTAAAACTTGATTTGATGATAACTTTCAATTTGGTGGTCCGATTAACGTTTATGACCAGTCGATTTGATCGTTACAACATCAAGATCATTTTAGTGAAATGAGATTAAGGATCTAATGGCCAGAATCAAATGGCCAAAATTCGGTTTTTCTGTAACTGTTGTAACAACTGTAGAGCCAACTTCGAAAAATCATATCTGACTCAATTCTGATCTAAATTGTCTCGTTCTTGTGCTCAAATTGAAGCCCCAGATGTCTAGTTTTTGAGGAAATTAACTTCATTCACAGATTCAAAATATTCTGAGAGATATCGATGAAATGGTGAGCAGTGGTCATTTGTTAGAAAATGGTTTCAACACAATTAACATTAATAGGTCCCAAATTAGTTCCCAATTAACATTAAATGGCTCCAATCACTCCCATTTCAGACTTAATTGGTTCTAAATTTACTCTAATTAGATGATAATTGCAAAAATTACTCATTGAATAATTAATATTTAATTATCTAATTAATTAGATGTATGCAACCTCACCATAAAATGTAGTCCTAACCAATCAAATTATGATACATCATTGATCTCAAATTGATTACACTTATAACCAATTGAAATCAATTGTTCATAATCACATATAGTTAGACTCAATTTGTGATAGTGCATCTCAGCCATTAAAACTTGATTTGATGATAACTTTCAATTTGGTGGTCCAATTAACGTTTATGACCAGTCGATTTGATCGTTGCAACATCAAAATCATTTTAGTGAAATGAAATTAAGGATCTAATGGCCAGAATCAAGATGCATATTTTCAAGGCAAAATTACCCTTTTACCCTCCATATGAGATTAAATACAAGTTGCAAAATGGGGTGTCAATAGAATGCCCCTCATTAGTAAAGCTTGAAAAGCGAATGTCAATGTATAAAAGAGACACCTAACTTTGCAATCAGTATTTAACCATGGTGAATGTATGATGCATGTAGATAAAAATGCGGACCGTCATGTAGTGGATCAAAATGTGGACCGAATCTTCGGGGAGATTGCCTACATACCTCTTAGTGAAAGGACCAGGTCTAAACGTAATTCATACATGCAGCATTTTTTTTTTTTTTGGGAAAAAAAAATGAGTACAAGACATGCTTACCAGGGGTCACGACAAAATGAGCATTTCAGTCGTGATCTTGAATTTTGGACATGCTTCCCAGAGGTCCGATGGATTTGAAGTTTTGGACATGCTTCCCAGAGGTCCATGGGTTTGAAATTTGAACGTGCTTCTTAGAGGTCTAATGATTTGAAGTTTGGACATGCTTCCTAGAGGTCCAATGGATTTGGAATTTTGGACGTGCTTCCCAGAGGTCTGATGGATTGAAGTTTGGACGTGCTTCCCAAAGGTCTGATGGATTTGGAATTTTGGACTTGCTTCCCAGAGGTCCGATGGATTGAAGTTTGGACGTGCTTCTCAGAGGTTCGATGGTTTAACTTTGGACGTGCTTCCCAGAGGTCCATTGAAAGTGAATTTGGATGTGTTTTCCAGAGATCCATTGAAAGTGAATTTGGATTGGGTGTGCTTCCCAGAGGTCCATTGAAATTGAATTTAGACGTGCTTCCTAGAGGTCCAACGGATTTGAGTTTAGACGTGCTTCCCAGAGGTTCGATGGATTTGAAATTTGGACGTGCTTCCTAGATGTCCAATGGTTTGACTTTCGACGTGCTTCCCAAGGTTCGATAGATTTGAGTTTAGATGTGCTTCCCAGAGGTCCAATGGAATTGGATTTTGGACGTGCTTCCCAGAGGTCCGATAGTTTGAAGTTTGGACATGCTTCCCAGAGGTCCGATGGTATTGGATTTTGGACATGCCTCCCAGAGGTCCAATGGTTTGAAGTTTGTACATGCTTCCCAAAGGTTCGATGGAATTGGATTTTGGACGTGCTTCCCAGAGGTCCGATGGAATTGAATTTTAGACGTGCTTCCCAGAGGTTTGATGGATTTGAATTTGGACGTGCTTCCCAGAGGTCCGATGGATTTAAGTTTAGACGTGCTTCCCAGAGGTCCGATAGAATTGGATTTTGGACGTGCTTCTCAGAGGTCCGATAGATTGAAGTTTGGGCGTGCTTCCCAGAGGCCCAAGGATTTGAGAGGCATTATTCATACCGATGTTTGTAGGCCTTTTACCCTAATACCTGCAAAATAAATATTTTTAATTAGTAACGGAATTATTCATTGAAAAGATTGGCATACCTGATGTTGCATGTTGAGGGTGGACAATTGACTTGATGTTGCACCGCTAGAGAATATGGAAGAGGATGATAGCTTTCCGCTCCTAAAGAAGAATTTAATGAAGGTTTTTTTTTTTTTTTTTCTTTTTTTGAAGAATTTGGAAATCTTGAATTTTTTGAAGGAATTTGATTTTTTTTTTCCTTTTAAATAACCTAAGACGTATGAGCCCAATGCCCCTAGTCCCCAGACTTTTTGAAAATTCTCTATTTTCTTTTCTTCTTTCTCTCTTTGTTTTTTTTTTTTTTTTTTTTTTTTTGAGATTTGAAGATTTATTCATTATCAAAAAATGAAGAAGATGAAGATGAAGATGGCGTAAAAGTGATGAAGATTTATTCATGATTTTTTTTTTTTTTTTGAAAAACTTATCCTTTGAATGAGAATAACTATGGCTAGAAGTTGATGTGGATTGCTGGATAAGTCCTTGCTTAATTTCTGCAAAAAGATAATTTCAATTAGTAATGAATTTATTTATTGAAATGATTTGGAAGTACTTACCCAATGGCCCTTGTTTGGGGCATATTCCATGCTTAGATTAAAGCTGAATTCATTTGATGTTGTGACCATTGGGGAACATGAAAGAAGATCATGGTCCACCATCTTTGGTTCCTGCAAAAAGATTTTCTTTCTTTAGCTTGTTAGAAACCAATTATTGTGAAAACTTGCACATAATATAAATAAGCCAATGCTCCAAGTTTAAACATGCTAAATGCAAACAAATGGACTTAACCTAACATGCACCTAAACAATTTTGTTACATTGTTTTGAATTTGTTCTCCAAGGTTGTTTGGGTGAATGGGACTGGGCCTTTGCAAGGTTGTCTATGTACCTCTCTCATAGAGAATCAGGTTAAGACGTAGTTCAAGAGAACTGGATTTTGGAAAAGAATGATTTTTTTTTTTTTTATAAAATCAAATTTCCATTTTTTTTTTTTGGAACAAAATGTGATCTTTTGAACAACCATTTTGGAAAATCAAAGTGTTTAAGAATCAAACAAATTTCTTTGATTAGGAAGGATCAAGATCATTAAAATCATATAATCAAATTTGCTTCATCCTTTTGAACATTGTCAAATTGAGTCTTCAAAGACAATCAAGAAATAAAATGTGATAACATTTATGAATTACATTGTTGGGGGCAAACAAGGAGAGTGCTCCAAGTTTGAAAGTTCTTTTGAGCCATTTGGGGATTTGAGAATTTGAGAAGTTTTGTCCTTCAACATATCATCCAATGGGGTTTGAAAATCTTAAGCATTTTTCCTTTTTAATTCAAGAGAAAATAATATTAGAATTTAAAATGCGCCTACAATTAGCAAAACTTCAAGAGGTTCTTATTCATGGGTTATAATGTAGGCCAGGTTTAGGTTATGAAATGAAGGACATAAAAATGCTCAAAATTCCCTATGATGTTCCCCTAAGTATGCATTACTTAAAAATCAAGTATTGGAGGAGTTTTCCATTTCTTCTTTGCCATCTTCTCACTAGTCTTCATTGATCACTTGTATCAATATTTGTTTTTATGCTTATTCCATTGAATCATACCTTTAAACTTTCATCTTGTAAAATCATTTTCTTTTTAGGTTACATCTTCAAGTTTTCAATTTGCTAGGATTTTTTTTTCTTTCTTTGACCCTAACTTTTGCCTAGACCGCCCTTTTGAGTTTTTAGCCTAGCGGGCTTCTTCTTCTTCTTCTTTTTTGTCTTTCATCTCTTGATTGAATGAACTTTTGGGGACTTTGAACCTTCCTTGTTTTTCTCAACTTAAGTCATTTTGATGTGCTCTCTAGACTTCTTTCTTGCTTCAATGCACTTGCATCTTTTGTGCTTGATGAATCTTTTCCTTTTTTGATGAACTCTCTTTTAGATGAACCTTCTACCCTTCTTGGCATGATGAATTTTAGTTTCTTCAAACTTGATGCACATTTTTTTTCTCTCACATTGATGGAATTTCATTTCTCTTTTCTTGATTGAGTGAAAACTCCTTTTACTTTGATGATCTCTTATCTTTAGTTTAATGAATTATCTACCTGTCTTTCATGTCTTCTTGGAGAGTTTTATCAATTAGCTTCAAAGCTACAAGGTCGACTCCTCCTCAACATGAAATTTAAGCATGTATACTTTGAATTTTCCCACCCTAGGTTTAGATTTTAGTGGGTTCATGCAAAAAAGAGGCTAAGTATTTAAAGGCTCAAATGGGCTAGCAATGGATAATGATCATTCTAGGTATTAAGGTATAATCTTGTTTTACCAAAGACGGCCTCCTATCCCTAGTAATGCTTGCTTGTAGGCACAGTGACTTGAGCTCTTTTAATAAATTCCCCTTAAAAGAAAAAGTATGAATGTTCTATTGGAGACACAAAAGTTTTCAGAAATTTGGAATCAATGCTTGAGCTTTTTTAATTTTCTGATGGATAGATTTTCTTTGATTGTCTTGCAAGACCATTTCTTCTTTTATTCAAGTAATTTAGCAAAAGTGTTTACACGGATCAAATGAAATTAATCCTTTCTTAGTACAAGTTGATTGTTCAAGTCTTTAAACATCTTAATTTAGAAAAAGTTTTGTCCAAGGGATCCTCATGTACCATTTTGAAAAGAAGACTTTAAAGAATATTAAAATCTTTGAAAGAAAAAAAAAATAGGTCTTTTTGAAAAATCACTAGGAAGTCCAATGCCCCTAGTTCAAAGAAATTTTCTTTTTTTTTTTTAAATGACTTAAGGGCTTAATGCCCCTAGTCCAAAGACTTTTTTCATTTGAAAATTTTTCTCTTTTTTTCGAAAAGATTTGGAAATCTTGAAAAAAAAATTTTGAATTTTGAATTTTGAATTTTTGTTTTGTTTTGTTTTTTTTCTTAATATATATACATGAACAAAGCTCATTAAATGCTACATGAAATTTTTGAATTAAAAGAAACATAGAAACATGGAATAAAAAAACAAACTTTAAGCTTGAACCTTGATGTTGCAAACCAAATGTGGGGTGAGGCAAAGTTGGGTCACTTACTTCTTTTTGGTCCATTTAGGATGCTTGAGGCTTGGTGTGCTTAAACCTTGATTATGATGAAATGGCTTGGGCTTGCACTTGGAAGGCTTGAACCTTGATTATGATCTTTTGATATTTGCTTGAATGGTTTGGGCTTGCACTTGAAAAACATGCATCTTGTGAGTTTTTGGCCTTTGATGTTGCTCATGTCTATACACCTTTGATAGGCTCAAGTTTTGGGCTTAGACTCATTCAAGAAACAATTTTGGGCTTCCATGCCAAGTAGGGTTCAATCATATGCTTTCGGGTTCAGATAATTCACAACATACAAGGTTCAAACAATCATGATGGGCTCAAGCGTTGGACTTAAGTCATCATGGTTCAAACAACGGCCAAACAAATGCATAATGAAATAAAATTTACATGGACCGAACTAAAGGTAGGTTCTATGAGTCATTATAACATGGGTAGAAGGTAGGTTAAAGGTCCCCATAAGCTAGGACGTCGTATCTCCCAACTTGTGACGCTAGAAGCGCCGCGTTAGTCCGAATGGTATAGTTTGTCCCTATGAACCACCATGACATAACCATGATGATCCTTGTCGTGGTGGGTGGTAGGTTCACCGCTGGATATGTGAGTCTTAAGAAGACCACAATCCACGGTTAATACTACCGGGCTTCCGGGCTAGTACACAAATAAAATAAATTTCATTCAAGCAAATGATGCATGACATGCAATATAATGACATATTAGACATATTATATACAAAAAAGCAATAAACAAACAATGACATGGTTAGCCACCATAATCTAATTGAAACTTAGCCCTCAATGTCCCCAGCGAAGTCGCCACTGTGAGAGACCGCGCCCCTGGCCCGTTTTAATGAATGTGTTGAGCCAAACCCACGTGAATGGGTGGAGTCGTGTTATTGCCTCTCAAAATGGTGGTTCGACTAGTTATATTTTCCCTTTTAAATTAAGGGTTTTACAATGGAATCACCATTTATTTAATTGTTGGAATAAATAAGAAAACCATAATTGAAAAATTCATCATTTTATTAATTTGAAATTGAATTTACATTAAACATAGGAAATTACATGACTTTAGTCCTAGATATAGTCTAAGATACAGTACATGACTTTGTTTCCTAGTTACAATCTAGAAATTGAAAATTACAAGGATAAACATTTGATCTACTAACTTTTTATCTAAGTTCGGAGGTTACGTTACATGGTGGGAAGGTGTTAGGCAACCACCTTGCCCGGTGAAACCAGTCTTCTAGAGTATGGTGGCCAACATTCATGTCACATCATCCAATATGTTATCAATCAATTTGAATGTAAAATTTGAAGTGTGTGCATGTGATAAATCCTAATTCAATTTATTAAGCATTTCATTTGGATTGAAAAATAAATTCTAGTGAATGTGTGTGGATGGTGATATCCTAGATTCAAGAATTTAAAAAAAAAAAAAAAATTTATTAAACAAACATCTTTTTTATATTTTTGATGTGGATTTAAGATCAAAATTAGTGTTTATGCATGAACATGTGATGAACAATCAAGAACATGTGAAAAACACATAAGAACATTCAAACATATTCAAGGGAATTTAAATAATCACTATCATGCTTTAGTCCTAAATTCTCATCATGGCAACACAATAAACAAGTTAAGGAAATGGATTATACCCTCATGTAAGATCCATACGGTGAAGAAGGAGACTCTTGGTGAAGGTCCTAAGAGTAAAGAAAAAAAAAGATGAACTAAGAGAGGAAGAGTGAGTCTCACTCAATACCTTGAGTTTTAGGAAGACCAAGATATGACAAGACTACTCTACTTCACTAGAACTCAAGAGAGGAGAAGAGAGTGGGTTTTTTTTTTTTAGTGTGCTTTGGAATGAAAAAGAAGGAAGGTATATATAGTAGTGGTGGAGGAAATATGAATGGAATGCTATTTAATGAGAGTTGACAAGGATTATAAACCTAGACCTCATTTTAGCCTTGGGGAAAATCTGGTGCAATAAATGGAGAGATTGGTGGGAGTGGGGAGTAAGCCAAAATTCGGTTTTCCCGTAACTGCTGTAACAACCTGTAGAGCTAACTTCAAAAAATCATATCTGGCTCAATTTTGATTGGAATTGTCTTGTTCTTATACTCAAATTAAAGCTCCAAATGTCTAGTTTCTGAGAAAATTAACCTCATTCACAGATTCAAAATATTCTGAGAGATATCGATGAAATGGTGAGCAGAGGTTATTTGTTAGAAAGTGGTTTCAATACAATTAACATTAATAGGTCCCAAATTAGTTCCCAATTAATATTAAATGGCTCCAATCACTCCTATTTCAGACTTAATTGGTTTCAAATTTACTCTAATTAAAATATAATTACAAAAATTACTCATTGAATAATTAATGTTTAATTATCTAATTAATTAGATGTATGCAACATCACCATAAAATGTAGTCCTAACCAATCAAATTATGACACATCATTGATCTCAAATTGATTACACTTACAACCAATTAAAATCAATTGTTCATAATCACATATAGTCAGACTCAATTTGTGATAGTGCATCTCAGCCATTAAAACTTGATTTGGTGATAACTTTCAATCTGGTGGCGATTAAGGCTTATGACCAATCGATTTGATCGTTACAACATCAAGATCATTTTAGTGAAATGAGATTAAGGATCTAATGGCCAGAATCAAGATGCATATTTCCAAGGCAAAATTACCCTTTTACCTTCCATGTGAGGTTAAATACGGGTTGCAAAATGAGGTGTCAACACGAGACTGTTAACAAGGTCATTGTAAGCGGACTCAAGAAGATGTTGGGTGATGCGAAGGGAAAATGAGTGCAAAAACTGCCACACGTCCTGTGGACATACTGAACCACACCTCGCAAGTCGACAAGGGAGACTCCTTTCTCAATGACATATGGAGCTAAAGTTATTATCCCTTTAGAGACTGGCTCCTCGATGCTAAGGACGAGTACTTTTGATCCGAGTAATAATGACGGATTTCTAGAAAAAAAAAAAAAAAAAAGCCTAGACTTGATTGAGGAGAGGAGAGAGAATGCAATGATTCAACTGACATACTACCAATACAAGCTTAAGTAAGGTTATAATGTCAACGTAAAGATGAGACCATTAGTGCCTAGTAACTTGGTGTTGAGAAAGGTTATGGGTACTGCGAAGAACCCAACATTGGGAAAGTTAAGGCCTAATTGGGAAGGACCATATCGCATCACCTCAGTGGCTGGTATTGGAGCATACTTTCTAGAAGACTTAGATAAGCATGTAATATCACGCCCGTGGAATGTAAACAACCTGAAAATGTATTATTATTAATGAAAGTCTCTTTTGTCAATATGTTCATTTATCAAAGGTGGTATACTTCTCACAATGACATCTTTTATAAATGTTTAGATCGAACTATAGTTATAACTGAAGTCCTCGAACCAGAAGCTATGGGAAAATTAACACACAATGACATCTTTTATAAGTGTTTCAACCGAACCATAGTCATGCTTGAAGTCCTCGAACTAGATGATGTGGAAAAATTAACACACAATGACATCTTTTATAAGTATTTAAACCAAACCATAGTCATGCCTAAAGTCCTCGGACCAGATGCTATGAAAAATTAATACACAATAACATCTTTTATAAGTGTTTAATCTAAACCATAATTATGCCTAAAGTCCTCGGACTTGATGCTGTGGGAAAATTAACACATAATGACATCTTTTATAAGTGTTTAAACCAAACCATAGCCATGCCTGAAGTCCTCGGACCAGATGCTGTGGTGAAATTAATGTTCTGTGATATTCATTTGTTTTTCATTAAGTGTCAAAACAGATTCTAGGTTATAACCAGTTTCTTGGATTTCTAACTTTGTGTAAGTTAAACTCTTTGATTGTTTAGTTCGATTCATAGTACAAATGTGTGTTAGACCTCTTTTCTGCTGGTACTTAATCAAATTATTCGGAATGTTAGCAGTTCAAAGCAGTAGTGATAAACTTCAAAGCATACTGAGTGAAAATACATAGGATAAATTGCCAGGTCCTTGGCCTGGGAGACCACATCCTTAATTGTAAAGGAGGCCTCGGAGGGCTTGTCCTTCATTGGAGGCTGAGCCTCCTTACCTACCTCAACCCCTTCAGGAAGGGAAGCTTAGGTGGAAGGGAGTTGCTCGAGAGGAGGGTCCGCATCTGGAATTTCTCGGATATTTGTTGGGAAGAAAATGTTCACGACTGTCCTTAGCTCGAAGTTTGTAGGAACTCCCGCCTGCTCTATTGCTACTCCCCAGGACTCGGTGCAGTAGTCCCTGCACACTACGGCCACCTCCTTTGCCAGCCGAGTCTCCGTATCCTTCACCCCACGCTCGTAGGATGCCGCCACCGCGGCCTTAACGGCTTCCCTAGCCACCCAAGCTGCGTCCTTGACTTTTTGCAGCTCAGCCTTGAGATCCAAAACAGCTTGCTTTTTTGTGGCTAGGTTTATCTCGGTTATATGCAGTTGTTGGCTCTAATCCTCGGCTTGCCTCTCCACGGTTTTTAGACCCACCAAGGCACTCAAGCGAGCCTTGTTTGCTTGTTTTAGCTTCTCGAACAGCTCAGTATGATCCTGCCTTAGAGCTCCCAGCTGCTTCTCAACCTTCAGCCGGGAGTGGGTCTCAGCCTTAACTTTATCTTGGGTGTTCCTGACCCATTTCTCGGCTACATAAATTTGCTGGGTGATATGCATGAAAATAGCAAAGGGGTCATAAAGGATACACACATACATAAATAGACATGCTACTTAGTATTTAATGAAAAAGGATACCAACTAACTTACCATGGCAAGGTCCTTCTTCAATGATATGAAGAGGATAGGTTACCTGATACGCCTGAGACCCTCCATGTCTCTAGGAAGGAGGAGGGGCTGCTCGAGGGCCTCGGTGAGGATGCCGGCGTGCCCCCTTTGAGTCTCCCAGATCATAGCATCCTAAGAAATGGGAGCACCCTCCACCTCTAGTCGAGGGGCCTAAGAGCGCTGCCCTCAGTGCACTTCAACCTCCCCCTAGCTCTCCACAGATTGGGCCCTCTTCTCCTGGGGATCCTTGGCTTTCTTCTATTGCTTGGCACTTTTTAGACGTGCCACCTCACCTTCCTCCAAGTCCTCTACTGGCCATTTCTTCTTTAAGTTAAGATCGGCCTTCAGTCCAAGGTCAGTAGGGAGTTGAGGGGGAGGAAGAGGAAGATTAGGAGTAACCTGGGTCTTAGGAACTTTTTTTGAAGTTGACCCCCCTTTGTTCCTACTAGCCATTAGGCCCCTCAGACTGGTTCTTTGCTTTAGGTCCATGCCTCCTTCTTCCTCGGAGCTAGTTTTTGGCTGAGCGACTATTAACCTTGGATAATGGATGGCAAAAAGCCTTTCAGACCTAGTCTCGAAGTCCGAGAGCTCTACTGGCCTTTCCAGTGCCCCTTCCTCTTCTCCGAAGTGGAACTAGTCGATCTCAGCGTCTAGGGAATGGCAGGACGAGGCTAACTCCTCTCTCGGAGCAGCTATTTGTTATGGAATAGGATGGGGTGGCAGCACAATAGGGGGAAGGTTTCTCCGAGCCAAGAACTCAAGCTTAGAAACGTCTATTTGAGCAAGCTTGGGGCTACCTACTCTTATTGCTTGACCCACGTCCTGAAATATGCACAACAAAGGCTCGTAATCTAAGATCAGGTGAGCAACCCACAACTGTCCGTCTTCACTTGCGAATATTTCTGACCTCAGCAATTAGTTAAGCCCTAGAACGTTGACGTGGCTAAGTTTCAGAGAGACGTGATCTTTATCTGCAAAAATATCTGAAAAGGAAATTATGGTCAGATCGATGACAACTGTTATCCGAGGAGACGAATGGCTTGGAACGAATAAAAGAAAAGCTTAGAAAACAAAGGTCCCCACTAAGGGACCTGGTCCTAGGGTACCCCATCTGGTGTTCCCACCCTAACTGGGAAGTGAAGACTGTCGTGCCACTCTTCGGAGACAACCAGGTATCGTCCTTCAAGCCTTTGTTGGACTTGGGAAGGCAGGATATCAATCTCACCTCTTCGGATCGAGATTCGAGATAATATCCCCCGGCGAGAGAATGACACTCGTACATGTAAGCGACATCGTGCCATGTAAGCCTAAGATTCATCTAGTTGTTTAGGGTATCTACACTCCCTAGGATTCTAAACATGTTAGGAGTGCACTGATGGGGACACAGGCTGTGATTGAGCAGGTAGTCTCTAGTTATACCACCCACAGGAAGTGTCATTCCTCCCTCTATAAAGACAATCATTAGAATGACAACTTCACCTACCTCCCTATTGGTAAGTATTTGGTCTGGGGGACAATATTGTAAGCCCACTCCCTATGGGATACAGTATTTGGCCCTAAAACCCTCTAAACCAGACGGAAAGTCCACTAAGTGCTCAAATCTACCCATCTAAGCAAATGTAGATGACAATGAGAAGGTTTTCTAATAAGGAAGAAGGCCAAGGAACTCGGCCGAGGAGAAAAAGAGAGTTTGAAGAAATAGATACTTACGAAAACAAGTGAATGTGTCAAATCTTGAACATTTGACAAAATCTTTTGGTAATGTCCTAAGGAAAAGAGTCTAGGAGACTTGGAGATATACGGAGCTTAGTGAGTTGGAGTGCTTGAGATCTATGGAGAATTTAAGAATTCGTAAAGTAAAAGGAAAAATATTTCCTTCAATGCCTTATATAGAGGGTGAAAATGAGTGGGAATTATCCCGCTTAAAATTCCAGGAGAAAGATTAGCCATTGGATCTACTCCTCACAATTAGATCTGGGGAACAAGGCGCCGCCTAGAGCATTTAATGATGTCTCATGGGCTTCAAAGCGTCAGTTGCAATTATGGGGCATGTAAAACGGCACTCCCACACATGTGAACTAGAGAAATAAATGGTTTTGTCTCTTGAAAATCAAAACTCCACTTTTTCTCCTCGGATAAGAGAGAAAAACCGGAGTTTTGAAGGGCTATTGAAGGGAGAAGGGCCCAAAATTATATATTAGGCCTTAGGCCTTATTTAAGGACGAGGGAACGTCCGAGGAGGGGGAAGTAATTGTGAGGGGTTCTAATTTTTAAAGTCTCATAAGCAAAAAACGAATGAAGGGTGGTCCGAGGATGAACTCCTCCTCGGACATGATGAATGCAACTCAAATCTGTATTCTAAACAATCAAGGCAAACTTCCAAGAGGCCCCAGCGACAAAGACGTGCATCATACATGTACAAGAGCGATGAGAACTCAGAAATATTTAAGGAAAAGCTACTACAACCGCATTAAATGCACTACAGCTACTTTTCTAACTGCATTTATGTGGAGAAGACCACTAAACAGTGCAGTCTTGGCTACTGCGACTCACAAAAAGTCAAAGAAGGTGATTAATAGGACGGATACTCAAGTAAAGGCTCAGATGATCAACAAGTGTAAAATCAAGATGGTCCGAAAGAAGCTATATAATGTGAAAGATTCTCCATGAGAGGGGGATTGGAAAAATAGAGAAAGAATTCTATAACAATCAAAGTTGCACTTATAATCAGTTTTACTGATTTATAATAAAATTGGCCTCCTCGGACAGGGAATTCGTTCAGTACTATGTGCTTTATTTTTGCTTAATTATCTTCTAAATCCATACTAGCCGTTGTTAAGTTCATTAGAGCCTAGTTCTTTAACACACTCACTACAAATTTATTGTATTGGGCTCACTAGGCCAAGATCTCATACATCTTGGGCCTAGATTGCAAAACGTGTCCATACAAATACAATGAAGAGACTAATTATTGTTGCTAAGATTAAATCTTGAAAATCATCTATCGTTGTTAAGTGAACTTCAAGTGAGATCTAAATATAATAAACTTTTATGTATTAGTTTATTTCAAATTTGTTAAGATCTAAATGATTTTTTTTAGATTTAAGATAAACAAATTTATACTTTTGTTGTTAGACTTACTATTTTTTCTCCCGTATTTTATATCAAATTGGTTTGTTATTAGAGATTTTTTTTTTTTTTTTTTTTTTTGTGTATGTTTTAAAATATCAAGATATTGTCAAGATGATCATATTCAAATTCATTTCAACTAGACTTAAAAAAATTTAGGTCTAGGGGTTTAAAATTTATTTTAGGAGGGTTAAATAAAAAAATTTTAAAAATTATATATAATTTTTTTTTGGCCTAGCTCAAGGGGTTCATTTGAATCCCTTGAACTATACCTAGAGCCGCCCATGTATATGGTTCAATTTCCACCTACACAAAAAATCGATTGATATTATAATTTGATAATAATAAACACAATCATTAGAAACAAACGTCATAAGTTAAAACTTTATAATAAAAAAATAAAAAAAAAAGTTAGGGACTTATGAGCAAGACTCAAGAGCCTTATAACCCAAGAATATTGCATGCTTTCTTTCATGACTGAACTAAAATGTGTGAATTGACATTGTTACTAGAGTAACCGCTTACACTGTTACTATTTGCATGAAAAATATTTTTTAATAATTCTTTACTATTCAATTTGTTGTAACTTGTAACTATTGAATAATTTAAATAATAATAATAATAATAAAAGGGTTGGACAGTCAGGGTTAGGGGTATATGGCTATACCGCTGGGAATGTGTGATTGCCTGCCATTTTTAGAGACTGGTCGCTGAAGCTAAGGAATGAAAAGCCCGTAATGTTGTGAGATTAGAGCATCTCGAACAGATTAGCTAAATTTTTGTATTGTTTATTTATTTTTTCAAATGCATTTTCCAATAAATTTTCTATCATTTTCTCCATTTCATTTAAATATTTTTTTTTTATTCATTATTTATTTATTTTTTAACAACTACACATTTTTCAATATTTTTTTATTCAATACTTGATTATTATAATAGAAAAAAAACCATTTGAAGTATGAATAGTAAAAGCTATAATCAATAGTAAAAGCTATAATGTTCTCTATTTGTAGAAAACCACGGTAGCAAATCTAATCTAAAAAATGGAGATAGAGAATCTGTTGGAGTGTAAATAGTGGTGTTTTTGCTTCAAAAAATAGATATAAAGTATCTATTGGAGATGCTCTTAAATAACCATAAACACAGACAGCCAAATCCATCTCACTTCTAGAGGTGCTCAAGCTTTGGGAAAATAGATTTCGTTTACAGCTCCCCTTGTTTCAAGCATGAGGGTTTGTATTGAGTGATTTATTTCGACATTTCAAGAAGCAAGGATTGATACATTTTGTCTAAAAGGGCACTACAGACTGTGAGCACTCACAACATGAGTACTCTCTTGTTTAAAGCACACCCACTACAAAGAGCTAGTTTTAAGATGCAAGCTGCATCAAAGAATGGAATAATCGACAAAGTTAAAAAGGAGATTGGGTTTGATCATGTGTACCTATGGCAGCCATCGTACCCAGTGTCTAAAAGAAAAACTATATTTTACGAAACAACTTACAAGCAGAGGAATATTTGTTGTGGTAGACCTTTCACAAGTTCACAGTGTAAACAACACAAGTATTTTTGCAATCATAATAGACATCTCAGTCAATCATTCGCAAAACAAAGGTGAGAAAAATGCCAAATATCAGTTCAATTCAGCAGCTGTGTGTGATGAATTTAGGTGTGACTTGTAATGACTAGTGACTACTTTCGGCCCCATGCATCACAGGCTACAGCCGGAAACAAATCTTACCTATAATAAAACTTATCCCATCTCTACTTTAAAGCAAAATAAACGCATTTAATTATGCCTGTTACATGAATAGTTGGAAGTAACAGTATCAATCTTCTCCACCCAAAAAAAAAAAAAAAAAAAAAAAATCTTCTTTCCTTTTTAATACACGGGTAAAAAATGTGCTTTTGCTCCAGGATAAGCGAAAAGAACAGAATACAAATTAGAGCAGAAAAGGAACAGGGCAGAAGGACAGCCAGTGCATGGTTTTCTATTTAAAGACTGACAAATGGAATTATGTTCTTCAATCAAGGAAGATTTATTTACCAAAAGCCCCTAACCCACCACAAATCAATAATTCAAGACTTAGTTATGAACAAATTTCATGTATAGACTAATAAAAATTAAAAATGAGAGAATTATGTCCAAACTTATTTCTTCAATAATTTTGTCAACACCAGAATCAGTCAGACATTTTGGAATGCTGAGTTAGCAACTTTTCTAAGGATGATAAAAGCAAGAACAATTCACAGAAACTAACAATAATTGTAATTCAACCAAATGATGAAAATTTAGTAATTTACAACAATCTAAGAAGATACATAACTCCCAATTAGTTATTAAAAAAATTCTTGCCGTCCCAAAGGGAATTCAATAATAAATCAAAGGCAATAAAAAAAAAAATTTGGACCAACTCAATCCTGATTTTAAACGTAGTCTTCTGAGCCCGCAAGTACTATACATGATGAAGCAGCTTTGGTCCAACTTTAATCATATGCTCAACTCAAATGAGAGTGTGAATTCCCTCGAGCTAGTCTAAGGAATTTCCTACAAGCAGTGAGTTAGCCACTAACACCTATCACTTAATGATCTCCACCTATGAAGCATTATCTTTAATTCCACCATTTTGGTTGGATCTAGCTAATGTTATGTGAGATATTACAGACTCCCCCACACCAGATAAGCCTTTCCTCCCAACCAATCTCACCCCAAAGTCATGATTTAACATCCTCATCCTGTTCCCATCCCCATCTACCTGACTCAGCTCAATGACCTGGTTCCTAGAAATCAAGCCATAAAGACAGAGACCGCCGGAGTCCAATTTCTCCCCTCCAAATTTCACCCTTAACAATGAATTGGAATTAAGGTCATTTGACCTTGGATCAAACAAAACAGAGAAGCTCCCAAAAGTCAGGTCAGGGGTCTCAAACAATTTATTCAAATTGTCACTTTCCACACTCACATTATTTAATTTATCAGCTGGAATTAATGACCTTCTCTTGGCCACTCTAAGCATGTTAGCAGCTTCCCTCATCCCACTAAGAAAAGCTCCATGCATTGTCGCTGGATACTGTTTGTTAGTTGCCTCTCCAGCAAAGAACACCCTCCCATCTCCCACACTCTCCGCAAGAATATCATAGTCATCCCCCGAAGAGCCTATTGCGACATAAGAGTAAGATCCGTAAGTGAAATGATCCTTCCCCCAACGAGTACAGACCGCCTGAACAGGATCTGGAACAGTAATCCCTTTTGGATGAAAGATACCCCTCAATATGTCCAACACCCTTCTCACAGACTCCACAGGTGACATCATCTCAAACTTGATTGCAGCATCTCCTGCCACAAGTGCAACAAGAAGTGGGCCTCCTGACACAGAAGAATAGCTATAAAACAAAAAGAATTCCCCTCTCATACTCTGATCTTCAGTCAAATGCCCAAATGTGTCAATATCTCCACCCCAAAAATTATATGGAAACAACATGGCAACCTTATTCAACAACCCGAATCCTAACCTCTGAATCGCATCTCTCTTCCTTTGAGGAAGCTCAGGGAAGAATTCAATCATTCCCTTCTTAAGCACGCCCAATGGCACGGTGCAAAGCACCATATCACCGCGAAACTCCTGCCCACCAGCATAAACCAACACCCCATCCGTCCCATACCTAATACTATCCACAGTCCTCTCATAAAAAATGGGAAGCTCCTCCGCTAAGGCACGGACAAATGTCTCATTCCCCCCTGGAATAAAACAGTGATCGCCACCCATCTCATAAGGATCATCCTGATCCCAATACGCCATTGACAAATTCGACATCAACGAAGCATTAGCATATTCCAAATTGGCAAGATGCCAATTCAACAACATTCGCTCTTCCAAATCCTCAGCCACATTATAAACACGCCGAAACGCTTCTAACGCGGTCCCTAAGGGAACATCTACTGATCTAACTTCTTCTATCATAGCATGCCTAAGCTTACAAACCCTATCCAATAGCTTATTAAACGAAACCTCTACTTTAGAATCAATTTCAGAATTCACTGACTTCCCATCTGGTAAATACAAAGGGCATATATCTCTCACCTTATGAAGTGGCAACTCTAACTGCCTTGCCAGAACCCCAAGTGGGTTGCCATTTATTCCGGTGAGGACGCTTCCACCGAGGTCCGCCGCGGCCTCCACACCGTCACCGTTGATTTTCTTCGTCCTCACGCGGCCGCCGGGGCGTGCCCTACCTTCCAAGACCACGACTTTGAATCCCATAAACACCAATTGCCTCGCCGCGACTAAACCGGCGAGACCGGCACCTACAATTACCACATTGCCCTTCTCAATTCCGTCGAAAGGCTTCAACTTGGCTTCTTTGATGGCCGGAGCGAGCCCGAAATTGATGTAGCCGTGGTGGAGAAGGAAATGGTAAGCCGAGTCGACAAGGCCTTTGTGTTCTGACCGAATTGACTCGAGCGAGTGGTCACGGGTCAACCAGACCGACACGTTGGACCGCCACCGAGTCAGAATGTGGTTCCGAACCACAATATAGTTGGCTTGCTCAACACCGCCGATTATGGATACAACATTGGCTTCGATCTCCTCCTCGGTGAGCGAATCAACCGGAAATCCAACCGAGATAGCGATCAGAGCTTCAACGTCGACGTCTTTCGCCATTTCCGACCGGCGGTTCTTGTTGAGCGAAGGATTTCCGTTGAGCTCCGTGAAGAATTTCTTCCTACGGCGTCGTTTCTTGGCAGGCGGACCGGGCTCGGTTGGGCCGGGTTCGGTCGGGTTAGGGTTTTGAGGCGGTTCATCTTCTTGAATTGGGTCGGAGGAGTCGTCTTGGGAGTCCGAAACGGGGGCTTCGGGTGTCGTTTTGGGAGGTGAGGTTTGGGGATTGGTTTCTGAAGGGGTTGCACTTGCTGAAAGAGTGAGATCAGTTTCAGCTGAGGAGTCGTCTCCCTCGCCGGATACGACGTCGTTAGGGTTGTCGGAGGGGTCATGATGTTGGGAATTTGGGTCCCCTGGTTCCATGTGGGTTTACTAGTATCAAATATCAATGTTAATTTTGATGTGGACTAATATATTACTACTTTTTTAAGCGTACTCTCTAGGGCTTAATCAGATTCATTACTCTTTACTCAGTTTTTGACTTCAAGATCCCTCTTATTGTGCCAACTGACTCAAAAGTCAGGAGCATGGCCCATTTTCTCTACTGGGTAGGTATTACTATTCACTAGTATCCAAAGTTGGATCCGAAACATGGCCCAACTGGGACCACCGGTTTAATGTGTATGTTTGGGTAACCAATCTTTTCACTATTTTTTTTTTTTTTTTTGGTCCTTTGCTGGTTTGAATTTTCAAATAAACCATGAGCATTGGAAGAATTATCTCCTCATAGAAGCATCTGGTACAACTTTCTGGCTTCTCCACATAATATGTTGAGACAACAATTATTTATCTCTAGTGTTTAGGAGATTTTTTTTTTTTTTTTTTAAATATTGTTTATCTCTCGTATGAAGTTTAAGGGCTTATTTGAATTGAGGGGGGAAAGAAAAGAAGTAGAGGAGAGTAGAGTTACCTAAAAATAAGTTAATTTTGGACTAAATCTATTCTACTTCCCCTCATTTCCCTTCAATCCAAACGCACCATAAGTTAGTCTCAATACATTCTTTTGTAGAAAAAAATCTAGATAGTGAATGTAATGAATTTGAAGGACATGTTATAAACTAGTGTTCCAAATTTCATTCATCACATTATCAATTTATGACGTTTCTAAAATATCTTATGATGTTTGTAATTTTAGTTTTCTAAACTATGGCCCCCCAATTTCTTGTCCATTTTCATTATTGTACCTATCTTTATTGTTAAGTCCCTAAAACAACAACAAAAATTTTCAATTTACCCTTACTTTCCTCACTCCCCCCCCCCCCTTCTCCTCTCCCTAATTGATATGTCTTTACTACCACCATTATCTGTCTTTTCTTTTTTATTGTCCACTTGCCTCCAAAGCTCAATGTACAAATCATTACCTTCAAAACTTGCAAAACAACCCACCAACCTCCCCCCCCCCACCCCCCACCCCCCCCCCCCCCAAAAAAAAAAAAATCAATGGCATGAGATCCACTCCCCTAAGAACAACACAACACCTCCAAAACCATCACATCGTCACCTAAGCTCCACCCAATAGAACCATTGATCAACCCAATTGAGATATACCATCTGTCAACTTTGTCTGTTAGTCAAATCCACATACATAACCCACACACAAAACCTATAAAAACCAATAATTTCATCAAAATTTAGATAGTATTAATTTCCTAGCATTGCATAGCCTCAAGGTTTATGAGAGTTTTGATGTTTGGAAACAAAATTCGATGATGAATGCAATAGGTTTCTCAAGGGCAAAAGTGGGATCAACCTAATTGACCCGTTGAACACCTCAATGTTCTTGAGATGGTTTGCCAAGTAGATTCGTTGGTTCATCTTCCAAACATAAGTTAACAATATGAATGATCAGCAAAAATTTTGTTGTATGTTCTAAACCAAATTTTTTGCTCATTAATAGTCGATTCAAAGATTTATATATATATATATATATATATTTTAATGTGTTCTCTAAGATGGAACTGAATTTGTCTCAATTAAACAGTCATATTTATAGTTAAGGGTAGTGCCAAAATTGAAGTTTGTACGTAAACAAATAGTGTTCACTATTTTTTACATTAATTCAAGGCAAACGAGCATGTTTGGGCATCAATTGAACTTGGTCAAATTTAGTCAACTTTAGTGCTTAACCACAAAACAAAACATATGTATTAGGATATTGGCCATCTATTGGCCAAACTAAATTAGAGTTGATTGATCTTAGGGCTAGGCCAAAAATTGGCATGAATGGATGATTCTTCCATTATTTTGGTCAAATTAGTTTAACTGCTTTTGATTCAAGGCCATTGTTATTAATTTTGAAAAACATATGTTCTTTTTTTGGGGGGAGCGAGGGAAGGGATTGGGTTACATGGCACAATTTTGAAATTTTTTGAAAGGGTCATGATCATGGTTAAGATAAAGAAGAAGGTTGGATTGACCAAAACAATCATGTCAATCTCAACAACCAACAATGAGATTATCATGATTAGCTTAAAGATTATCTCTACTCAAATTAAATAAAAATAAAAATAAATCATTAACTGATATCAAGATACTCAGCCAACTTTTAGGCCCCGTTTGGTTGGGTGAAAACAGGAAAGATGGAAAAAAAGGAGAGGAAAATAGAGTAGATTATGGAATTTTCTCTTATTTGGTTCAGGAAAGAAAACAAAAGAGAAAAAAAAAAATAGTGTGAAAAGTAATTTCTCCAGGCCTACATAATTTTGTCCTCTCAATTTGTGAAGAAAACTAAGGAGAAAAGAGGACGTGGGTAATAAATTATACAAATATACTCACCTTTATTGCACTCACCTACTCCTCTCACTTTCCTACTACTTGCAACCTGATTAACCTTTTGCCTCTTTATCTTTATCTCTTTTTTAGCATCTTCACAGCACGACAATGTGAACTCCAGGTTCTCTTCTCTCTCACTCTCTCTCTCTCTCCTTTTCTTTTTCTTTTTTTGCCTTGTTCTCATTATATTCCTCATTCTATTGTTTCTTGTCCTCATTATATTCCTCATTAATATGTTATTTATTGTTGATTTTTTTGTTTCGTATGACATTCAATTTTTTGCTGCTAGGTGAAAGACGTGTTAAAAACTAGTTAAATTGCTGCCACTTTAATTGTTTTGCTGCTAGGTGAAGGATGTTTTGCAAAGTTTGCCCAATTGCCCACTAGCCTTTTTATTGAAAAGGCTAGTGGATAAAGTTTTTTATTTTTGAAAATGTCTATCCAATTTACATAACAATAAGGTTTTCAGACCCGGACTGTACCAGACTGGGAGGTCGGACTGTGAAAATCGAGAACCAGATTGAAATTTGATTTTTTAAGTATAGAAAACCGGGTATATGTGGCAATTCCATGAACCCCTAAAACCGGGGTTGGACCGCACAAACCGGTGGTAAGAACCATGTGGTCCAACCCCTTAGCAATTTTTTTTATTTTTTTTTTATTTTATAAAAACAACTTAACACAATTTTATTCTACTTAATTAAATTATCCAGCTCTTACAAGGAATAAAAAAAAATTATAATTTAAATCCTTTAAAGATATTCAACTTTACTTCAAAAATTAATCATAAATTTTAATGTTTTCATAGTTATTTATTTTATTAACTTTCTTATTTAATTATTAAATATATGTTTGAAAATCATTAAATTTCCCTCACATATATAGATATCATATATAGATATATTAGTCAATTTTGCTAATTTTATAAATTTAATATATATATTTAGGCTTTAATTAATTATTAAATTAATTATGACGTCATTAATATTTAACCTCAAAAACCTTGAATCTCTTCTTTTTACGGTTCAATGAATGGTCCAGGTCTGAAAATCTTGCATAACAATGGTCATGTGAATAAATTTATTTTATATTTATTTTTAATTTTTGAAAACATCTTCTCAGTTTACGTAACAATGGTCATGTGGATAATTTTTTTTTTTTTTAATGTCTTCCCAGTTAATGCACAATCAATTTTTGTTGCCCATAAATTTTAAATTATATATAATAAAAAAAATAAATATAAATGTATATGTATTTGTGTTAATTTTTATATTATTTAATGTGTAAATATATCTATTTCTTATATATTATATAACAAGGACATAATAATCAATTTATATAAACTACATTTTCCATCCTCTCATTTTTCTCTCCAACCAAACAAAAAAATTTTCCACCCTCCCACTTTTCCACCCCTCCAACCAAATACACATGAGGAAAAAATCAAATTTTTTCTATCCTCCCACTTTTCTATATATGAAAGCCTATGAGAATTGGGAAAATGTATGACAAACATGCAATGCTAGTTACTATTCCATTAAGATATAGCCAAAATCTAGTATCGCTAACTTAGACATCCTCAGAGCATTCACATCAGTATGTGTATTTTACACATCTATTTTTATACTAAAAACCTACTTTTTCTATTTTACACATTCACTTTTACAAAACACCCACATCAATTCATTTATTTTACAAGATTTTATAATAAAATCTTCATTCTTTCCAATTTTTTTATTATTTCTCTCAACTTCCTATACATACACGTTCTCTCTCTCTCTCTCTATCTCACTCTCTCTACCCATTTTTCTGATCTGTTGCTATCTCTCTCTACTCATCTCTCTCTTTATCTCCATCTCTCCACAGCTTCATTGAAGCTTCTCAAACAACAAGACCCAGCAAGCACCAATCGGACACCCAGCAAGCACCGATCAGCTTCACTCCTCAAGCACCGATCGGTCAAATCTCCAGCAAGCACCGATCGGTCATCTCTCTCTTTAACTCCATCTCTATACCGGTCAGACAAGCACCAATCGGACAGCTTCACTTCTCAAACAAAACCCAACTCTATACCCGATCTCCAACAAAACCCAATCTCCAACAAGCACCGATCTGATCTCCGAGCAAGCACCGGTCAGATCTCCGAGCACCGATCTCCAGCAAGACCCACTCCCTCTCGGTCAAGCACCGATCTCCAGCAAGATCCACTCCCTCTCGGTCAAGCACCAATCAAGCAACTGTAGCGTGGGTTTGTCTGTGTTCTTTGTGTGTGGCTGTGTTTGTGTTTGTGTTTGTGTGCATCTGATGAGGAGAAGAAGATGAGGAGGTGAGGTAGTTGTGCACGGAGAGAAGAGAGAGAAAAATTGGTGCGAATTTATATAAATAAAATAATAAATACATGAGCTATAGTAACCGTGTATATATACACAGTTATTGTAGCTCATGGATAAATATAGATGATTATACCAAACTTTGGAAGCACTGATGTGGAGCAATTTTAAGACAAAATGTGTAAAAATGATAGTTTTTTCTATTATACATGAGTTTCCATCTACTGATGTGAATG
The DNA here is from genome assembly GCA_030445155.1 of Quercus variabilis. Classification (NCBI taxonomy): domain Eukaryota; kingdom Viridiplantae; phylum Streptophyta; class Magnoliopsida; order Fagales; family Fagaceae; genus Quercus; species Quercus variabilis. The sequence goes on from CP129446.1 coordinate 14,452,525, forward strand.
CTCTCAAGAGCCTAATTTCTCGGTGACATTGGTTGATTATTGAGAAGAATTAAGGTTTGAACTTCCATTCTCTACTGTTGTAAGCTATAACGATCGAAATATCCAAAAAATATACGCTACTTGGGCATCGAAGAGTCCCCTCTCAACCCCGGGTGGATCACTTTGCAATTGTTACCCACTATTTTCCAAGTGTTTATGGATGAAGGATCGAGCTGTGCAAACAATTGCATCAAAATTTTGAAATGATTATATGAATAAATTTTTTTAGATAATTTTCAAAATTAATTGGAGACTTTTTTTTTTCCTTGTCAAATTCACAATTACTAATACAAACACTTTAAAACAAGTCAAACCAAAAATCTTTCATTTAAAATAGTTCAATATATCCATTTACGTAACGTTTAAAAATAGTTCAATATGCTAAAATTCCACATCAACAACTCTAAGTTCAAAATATTGAATGATCCACAAAGTCAAAATAGTTCACCATTCTACTTAACTTTTTTTTTTTTTTTGAGAAGCATTCTACTTAACTTAAGAATGAGTGAAAATTAATAATAGTCCTTCAAGTAAAATATCTAAAGTTTTTAAATTGAACTCAACCATATATATTGTTTTGGGTGTATATGCCATCTCTCTCACAACAGGTGAATCTCACATATTTGTGAGACTCACTTGCTCTAAGAGAGATGACAAATATACCTGAAATAAGATATAATTTTTCCAACTATGTAGTTGCATTTACCAACTAAATTTAACTATTTTTTAAAAAAATAACACTGGTTTTGTTGCATTCGTTAGTATAATAATGCAGCCGAATTCAATTAAGAAATCTGAGATATAAAACCATAAGAAACGTAGGATGTGGGCTTAGTTCTCTATTGTTTTTCTGGGCCATACTTTCCTCAGCTTGTTTTATCTTGTAAGCTGACAAGTAGGACTAATAACACGTTTGTTATGTGCCGAAATGTTGGGCCAAACTGTTTAACCCACCAGCCTATTTATTTATTGGTTCTGAAAACAAAAAAAAAAAAAAAAAACTAGTATTTTTCTTCTGGACAACAAATTTGAAACTAAAACAAAAACAAGAAGAAAAAAAAAAGAAAGAAAAAGAGAGAAAGTTAAAAGTGAGAGAAGGTCCACCTAACTAACCCTCAGGCAGGCCCCAGCTAGCCAGCCAACACGACTTGAACGTTGATGCCCCTCTCTCCGTTCCCCAATTCCATCGTTCAAATCGTCGTTGGCTTTGCTCAATCCCTATTGTTGAATAATTACCTCTCTCAGCTCTAGAGAGAGAGAGAGAGAGAGAGAGAGCGCCATGATAACGCGATCGAATCTGGCGGAGCAGTTGAGGGAGTACCAGATTCGATCCAAGCACGACTGGGCCTCCGTCTCCTTCTTCTCCTCCACCACTAACCTCCCTTCTTCAAGGTATCTCTTTTTCTTTTCGTTTGCGTTACGTTTCTGCAATTCTTGCATAGTTACGTTGTTTTCTTGGCTCATATTTGGGATCTACTAGCTAAGAAATCTGGTGTAGAGCTGATTATTCCTTTTTAATTGCGTTTCGAATTTCCAATTCGATTAGGGTTTTGGGAATTTGGGGGTCGTTTTATCAACGGCTTTGAATGTGATTGAGAATTTTGACTAGAAATATTATGAAATTGGTTGCGGAGGAATTAGTTATAATTTGACCTTTTAAAGGTTGTGAGGTCGATTATATGAGCTTTCTGTTTTTGCTTTTTCATGTGTTTGTTTGTTTCTAAATTATTTCCTTTTTATTTATTAGTTTTTTTTTTGTCCCCAGAAAATTATTGCATTTATATTTATTTCTTTTTCAGAATTATTTATTTATTTATTTGACCTGGGATAAGAAACGTATATATCTAAGTGCAATAAAAATTCAATCCAAACGGGAAACTGTAATTTTGAAAAAAATGATAATATATACATACACTCACACACAAAAAATGTAACACACATTCCATTCGTGTGTGTGGTATCTTAGGAAGCACGGACATGGACACAAGTACGGTTATTGAAAAATTATAACAAGAAACAGCTAGTACGACACCGATATGATACGGGTACACTCTAAAAGAAGTGTTTGTGCTTCCTAGGTGGTATCTTGAACTCTATTCATAGTACATCTGATGGGGACCTTTTATCAGCTGATCTCAGTTTGTGTCAGAGAAGCTTCTTGTTCTGCCCTGGATGATTGTGTTTTCACTGAACTATTTTTGAGATTCCTTTTCAACATTCGGGTTATATTAAGTATTGAAAAAGTTTTTTTCTCGGCAAATTTGTCCACTTAATTTGAATGAAGAGATTTTAAAGTCATAGACACGTGGTGGACTACAGGCTACAATGATTGTGGGTGAAATGATGTTTAACATTGTTGAATGAAGAGAGAATGGAATTTGTTTTTGTTGGTGTCAGTTTTTAATGGAGGTTCTAATCTTGGTACTTGATGGTAGTTTTTTTAAGTAAGTTTTGGCCCAATGGTGATATTTGAATATTTGCCTCCACTTCATGAGACATGGTCTTCAAAAAATTGTGCGATGCCCCTGCGTTTGTAATTGTTGGTAGTCTTTCCTGAGGAAGTTTTTAGATTTGGACCATCAAGATTTGTAGGCATTGGCTATCATCAGTATGTTTGATGAATATCTGTAGGAATCAATAAAAAATGATGTTGTTGTGTAATAACTCACTGATTCGAAGTTTTGAACTAGAAAATAGTAAAGACAAAATAAAGAACATGCACACACAATAAAGACCAGAAGTTACGTGATTCAAAAAAACTAGCTACCTCCATGAAGAGGGAGATCTAACCCACTATATTCACTCAATCTCTTATGCGACCACCTCACAACAAAGAATCTGGCTAGGATTACTCTCTCTCTATTTCACTTTGTTCCCTAAGAGTATTCTCCTCCCTCCATTTGGGGAGGACCCTTGGGTAAAAGCCTCCAAGCCCTTTACATTACCTATATACAAGACTTTAAATCCTATTCCTTGGTGGAGAATAAATTGGTTTCCTTCCGCACAAAGAAAACCCCAAATAGCAACCAAGTCAACTTTTCTTCCACCCCAAGAAAACCCAAATGGGCAACCAAGTTGATCTAATTTAAAAACAAAGTTTCACAATTGACTCAAATACCATCAAGCAATCTTTCTTCTTTGTTGCGATAGCTCCTCTAGCAAGCTTTTTTCAAGCAAGATGATCATCATTTGCACAACAACAACCAAACTTGCACACGCCTATATCGACCAATTGCAAACTAGTACAAGATCTCTTGTTGAACTACACTAGGATAAACCATAAGTTTTGATACCATTTGTTGTGCAATAACTCACAGAGTTGAACTGGAAACAATAATGACAAATAAAGAACAAGTACACATAATAGAAACAAGAACTTACATGGTTTGACGAAGTGCTTACCTTCATGAAGGGGTAGATCTAATCCAGGTAGATCTAATCCTCTATATTTATATTCAACAAAGATTACTAGCACCTGACCCCTCACATAGCTGCCTCATAATAGACTCTTTGGCTGAAATTACTCTCTACAGTCCACTTGATGTTCTTGTCAGAATTTTCTCTTTTCACCGTATTTAGTGCCCTTGGACTGAAATCACCAAACCCTTTATATAAGACTTCAAATCCTTTTCCTTGGTGAACAATAAATATCAATTACTTTTTGATGAGGAATTGACTTTCCTTCCACACAAAAAAAAAAAAAAAAAAAAAAAAAAAAAACCTAAAAAAGGTAATCAAGTCAACTTTTCTTCCTCACCAAGAAAACCCAAATGAATAACCAAGTAAAAAAACAAGAATTTGGGACAATTTCCAATATGTCAAATTTGGGGTGGGCAAATGTCTCCAAGTTCCTTTTTGGCTTAATTTATGGTGTTGGGATACAATCCTGAAGGATGCTTTTCCATTTTTGTACTGTATAGCTGGAAATAAAGAGACTTTTGTGGTTGAAAATATGATTTGGAATGCTGGGGTTCTTCACTGGGATTTTTTGTATGTCAGACCTGTTAATGATTGGGAGGTAGGGATTTATTAGTCTTTTATTGGTCTCCTCTACTCCATTAAGATTAGACTGATTAGTAGGGCTGAGGATGACTGGATATGTTGGATACCCACTAGAAGTGGTACATTTGAGGTTAAAATCCTATTATAGAGCTCTAACTACAAGTCACTCCCCTTATTTTCCATGGAAAAGCATTTGGAAGGCTAAGGTTCTTTCTAAGGTAGTTTTTTTTTTTTTTTTTTTTTTTTTTCTCCGCACATGGACAGCAGCTCAGGGACAAATTTTTACCATGGGGAATCTTTGAAAGAGTATATGCCTTGTAACCCCAAGGGGTGTGGCGCATTGGTCAGGTGTACTTTGGGACGAGCTGTGAAACCTGGACATCTTGGGTTTGAGCAGCCATGCTTGCATTCACTCCCTTGGGGCCATCGGATTGGGGGAATTTAATTGCCCCTTGAATTACCCAAGGTGCACTTGCAGGAAACTCCTTGCCAAGGGCCTGTGCACCCCCAGGATTAGTTAAGTATTTGCTCTGGACACCTGGTGCCTTGTTGATTGGCGTTGCACGTGTGCGCATTATGGGGACACTGTAGACCATTTGTTACTTTATTGATACTATGCGCATGATCTGTGGTCTATGGTGTTTTGTTTGTTTGGAGCACAATGGATGATGGCAAAGAAGGTGGTGGAGTTGTTGGAGTGCTGGCTTTGGCAAACATCATTCTGCTGATGTATAGAGAGCCATGCCTCATTGTGTGATGTGGACCATTTGGAGGGAGCAAAATCTTTTGACTTTGATGGGATTAAGCATTTGTCTGTGGAATTAAAATTGTATCTTTTGCAATCCATGTTTGGTTGTGGTGGCCACTTTAAGTGGCCAATCTTTTTATACCATAGAGGGACTTATGGATTTATTTTATTTTAGTTGAAGTTTTGTTGTATCCTTAGTGCACTGCCCGCGTACCTGGGAATAGATTTTTTTTTTTTTGAATAAAGCATTATTACTTATATATATATATATATATATTAAAAAAAACAATTTCCAACATATCTAAAACTAGAATTGAAGACACGTGCCTTGATTTCAACATTGGAATTGGTATGGTATATTTGGCAAATACTTTTGTCCTGTCAGATATTGAAAAATGTAAACATATGGGTCTATTAGTTACTGTACACTCAATCTATGACGAAAATATATTGTTTTGTGGAAAGTGTGCTGCTGCCGTCAATGCATGGCTAAATTACACAAAAACAAAACTGTTGCCTTTGTATGCTTCCAAGACAACTTGGTTTGAGACCTTATGTAGCACAAACTCCGTATTCTTTGGGGGTGAGGGCATTGGGATAGGTCATCTGACTGATTCCTCTCAGTTTTTGGGAGAGATGGTGAAAGGAAGTTTGTTGCTGATCAAAAGATAAATAATATCAATCATTTCCTTGGACATTGGCACATTGTGACCCTGCAGTTGAGCCAAGTGAAGATGTTTGTTTTATTAGGTGGGCAGGTGGGCTAGTTGTACCATTTACATAAAAAAAAAATGGTTGGCTAGTTACAGACTCTAATTATATTTGGGATTGAGTACTTATGTGGTTGGTGAGGTACTCTATACGTGAACTAGACATATTTGAAAGCCTTGTAAATATTTATTATCTTGTTGGTCATAGTAGTTATATTGTGTTGAATTAGTACAACTCTGTCTCCTGTATGCCTCATTTTTATTTTTATTTTATTCTTAATCTCTAAACCCCAAGTAGCACAATGTTGATTGTTTGTTTGAATGATCATCTAGGCCCTTAAGTTCTTGCTTCTTATTCTCATCAACCTTCTATTAAGATATAAATATGTAATGATGTTCATGATTCAGGTTAAACCAGATTCTTGAGAACAAGTTTTCTTTGACTTCATTTTAAGTCTGTTCTTACGGAAACTAAAATAATTTGGGGAAACAAGTTTATATATAGAATGACACATCTAGCATCATGTGAGAAAGTGGGCATTATTGATCATAATTTTATTGAGCACCTTGTCTTGAGCAACTAATGAGTTTGATAAATTTCTCAATAGTTGGATTTTCTTGATATATTGTTGCTTTCTGGATGAGTTTCATTTTCCTTATTGGACTTCTTGCATGAGTTCTTTCAATCTCATTTTTAACTGTGTTCTGTGGATCAGTTTATGCAGTATAACATGACTCCTGATAGTATTCCTGCTTATTCCCATTTTCTATGGATGCAGGGTGGATGTTGTGATCTTTGTAATATGGGAACTTGTTATTCTAGCGTTCCTGGTTTTTTCAGCAGTTTCTCTATATTTTAGGCATATGCAACTTGCATTCATTCTAGTATGCATCACAATGCTATTACTTTTATGTATGAAAGTTACAAAGCAAGTGAGATTGGCCAGGAAAAAGAAGCGAAGGATGCTTCTTCCATTGTCAATGTAAAACTATATGTAGTCGCAATCCTTTTTTAGGGTAACCCAACTTTGTTGTGTTATTTTCTTGACCATTGCTGGTCCAGCTTCTTTTTGGTTATTGGATGATGTAATCGATCCTAAAGAAAGTTGATCAAGAATATAATGATGTGTTACTTCCAGCAATTCAAATCCATATTTATCTGGTGCCCTGTATCAGTTCTTTTCGTTAGATAGAAAGTTGAGTTGTTATGATTTAATGAGAGTTCTAGCTGTAGTTACTTCTTTCTGCTATTTTTTGCTGTATACTGTATACACGGTGTAGTCAAAGCAGTTACATCGCAAAGTTCATTCATTTTCCCTGTTGAGTAACACTATTGAAGTTCCATGCCCATATGTAATGAGACGACTGCTTGTTTTATAAGATAATAATGTTCGAGGTGGTTGTACTTTATGATTGGTTATTATAATATGAAAATAGTTGAGAAAGATTTGTGGCTATTCACTGTAATTCCTCTGGGAGAGAGCACGCCGCATTTTTTTGTAGTGGAAGTTTGAAACTAAAATTTCCCAGATATTTGACTGTTTGTATAAAGATAATGATTGCATGGAATTGGTAAGGAAACCTTGCAATTGGTAGTAGGTCATTGAATAGCTGATTTTTTTATTATATCTCACATAATGCTTAGTGATGCAGGACGTTTGATTGATGTTCACTTGGGCCATAATAAGAAACACTTTATGCCATCAGGCCATTGGCACGTAATTCATTACATGACGAGTGAGGAAGTACATAGACCCTTTACAATCATCCTAGAAAGTTGCACGAACATTGCTATTTCTGCTTATACACACATTGGTGGCTCTGAGAGGCCTCTACCACACTATGTAGTAGACCAAGAGGTCACTTTTGAAACCCAAGAACAAGGTTTAGATTTCATACTATTCCGTCGTTACTGTTTATTTGGGCTTGAAGAAGTGGATCTCTATTCCAATGGTCACCATACCCCAAATTGCTCCACTGAGAACTAGAACGCTGAGAACCATTCCCATGACTCCTAATGCCCAATTGAGGAACCAAATTCCACTATATTTCTGGGGTTTCTTGATCAGTATCCACATGAAACATGGATATGCTAAGGTGATTGGAAGCGCAACCCCTCCCAGCAATCCCGCCAAACTTGGCAAGAATGGTAGTGCCACTGCAATGAAAAACGCAAGACATCCAAAGAAGGCTCGGAAACCCGAGCGGAGCCACCATGGACAGGGCTTGTTCCTATTGCTAGTATATCTCGCCTCTAGATTGTCAAAAACTGGCATTGCATATATTTGGAATGAACTTAGACTGTTAATCACCACGATCAAGCTTGTCAATCCTAGGAGAAATTTTGATGTGTCATCTCCGTGATATTGTTGCAAAGCTCTTAGCATCCCTCCATCTGGAATCTGGCAATAAAGCAGAATTAGTTTAGTCATGATTGGTTAGTCTAAAAGAAAGAAAGAAAAAAAAAGATGATTAATGTTTGAAGTTTGAACTTTCAACAGCAGCCAAAGTGTGCCAGTAGTGAGTCCAAGCACGAGCTAGCCATGTTAGGTTTAAGCTCGGGCCCGACAAGAATGTTCTGAGAATTGCACTAGAAGACAGCAAAAAAAAAAAAAAAAATGTGCTTACTAAATTCCCATAAGCCCAATAGCCGCCAATTGCTATTGGAAACAGACACATTACGATGATTACATATGCATACTTCACTCCTTTCCACATTGGAACACGGGATGGGTGCTTCGCGCTGGAAGGCATGGTTCCCTGCAATCAATGACAATCAGATTACTATAGCAAAATTTTCCAAAATTTATTTGGCTAGTAAATAGAAACTACTTTTTGGTGGCGTGTATAACAGTTTGTGTGCAATAAGTTTAATCCATATGTAATTATGTGTTTTACGCTCAAAACATGGTCAAATAAGTCTATTCAATCCTGTTTGTGAAAAAAAAGGTGAAGTGTCCCAATTCCCAAATATTTCTTGGGTTAATTTACCTGTATTTCAAGGACAAGATTGTGGCCTCTGAAAGCGAAGGCGATTATCCCAAGCGCATTGAAAATATTGAAAAACCTTCCCACATTGAATTTTGTATCCTGTGGCTGTGGGTCATAGGAGGCGGCCATGGGCCTAGTTTTGCTTATAGAGACCACCCATATGATAGTGCAATAGCTAATGGCAGTGATGGCTCCGATGAGGGAAACTCCAGCAATTGAATTCAGGTTGGGAAGTTGAGCAAGAACAACTGCACAGCATGTGAAAACAACGTACCACTCTACAGTTGAGAGTGGACATACTTTGCATGCGTCTCCACAAAGGATTTGGAAGAATATTTTCATGGTCCCACCTCCTACCATGATTAGTGTAACACAGGTTCCACCTGATAGATACATGGTTGGAAATAGCGAAAGCAGTTTCCCTAGCTTCTCACCTGTTTGATTTACATACATTGATTTTAGAAATTTTAGTTTGTCAACAACAAAAATGACAAAATAAAAGGAAAAGAAAGAAAATAAATAAAGCAATTGATTGCTTAATTATTAGGTGAGCTACAGACTTCTAAAAAAAAAAAGGTGAGCTACAAACTTTTTTAACAACTAGAGAGAAGAATAATGGGAAAAAATTCTACCAAGAGAAAAACAGCAAAAAGGGGGTACTTTTCCAACACATTCCACTTGCAGTGATGTGTAATTTTAAGCATATCACATACAACTACAAGAGCTTTGCTATGATATGCATGGTACTGCTCAAAAATCATAACAAGTGGCAGCAACATTATGGTTCTGATGATATGTGGTGTTGTGGATCCTCTTTTTGTTTAGTTTGGTCCTACAAAATACTTTTTGAAAAGGCATGATCGAGATAAAATTTGAAAGATGTCATTGATAAGCAGCAGTGATGTTTAATAAATCAATACCTCCCCATATCTACTCCAAGATCAAATTTGAAAGACGTCATTGTTAAAAACCAGTAATGTTGACAATTGTCTGTCTCATCATCTATCAAATAATAGAGTCACTGTTTAAGACATTTATAATTCCTTTATCATCGGATAGGATCGAAAAAAAGAAAAAAAAATTGATGTACATTATGTAATTCCATTTTAAGTTAAAGTTCGTTTGGGAAGTTTGTTAGGGGAAAATAGGAGTAATAGAATATAAAATGAATATGTCAAGTATATTCTACCTATTCATTATGTTTTTTTTACCATTTATTCATTTTATTCTATTCCATTCTTTTATATAAAACAAATGACTAAATATAAATATATTATGTACATTCACATTTATGGATCAATTTGAGTTGCACATAATTCATCTTCACTCATATGACTTGTCATAAAAAAAATTCTATCTTCATTCTTATTATCAAGTCAAACGTGAAAAATTCAACAGTTTGTTTGCTTTGGTGAAAAACACTTTTTTTTAATGTGTATGTGAATGTTTTAATGTTTGGTAGACGAAAAAATGTTAGTCAATTAATTTTTTTTTTTTTTTTTTAAGGTCAACTTAAAACAAACTCAATGGAATAGAAATTTTTTTCCAATATTTAAAGAGTGGACCGTGTTTTACTGACATTTTTAGGACTAGTTTGTTATTGTAGTTTTAAATTGCACATTTTCAAGGTACATTTTTTAAACTTCACTCTTTTTTTGGTAAGTGCAAGTTTTTCAAACAACCTCATTTTCAAAAGGTGAAAAAATAAGTTTTAGCAAAAGGGCCCTCAACATCACCACAAATAAATTCCTCATAACAAAAAAACCCAATGCTAATATTTCTCTCTTCGCAGACCAACCGCCGTTAACTGCTTGTTGATCATCATTGACCCATTGTTCACTTTTTCCTTCCCTTCCCCCCCCCCCCCCCCCCCCCCTTCAAATTAGTCGTTTTCTCACTTAATTTTTGTATAGATTCTGAATTTGGGTTCTTCTTTTTAATTTGAGACAACCGCATGGCCCCAAAAATAAAAGGATGGTTCTATTTAGGGCCTGTTTTAATTTGTAGATGAAAGTTTTTGTTCATAAATTTTTTTGAAATGATAAAAAAAATATTAATAATTTTTTTGTGTGTGCCAGATAATAGAAAACATTTTTGGCTCGTTTTCAGGGTTTGCAAACAAATACAAGAAAAAATAGTACAATTTTTCTAGTTTTTAAAAAACATTTTTTTTTTGGTCAAAACAAACAACGTATACAATTATTTCAACTCGAAGGGACCTAGGCCTCGTCCATATAGACAAACCTTTTTATTAACTTGACCTATCCTCCTTTAAAAATTACTATGACTTTTAAATGGAATTGTGAGATGCTTTTGTGTTAAAATTCCTTTTCATCTCCCTTATGTGTGTATTTGTTTTTCAAAAAAAAAAAAACTCAGATGGTCCACCATTTCAACATATTAAAAATGCCAGTAAAATATCCGTCTGTTATAGAGCTTTATACCATTCCAAACATAGGGAGTCTAAGAATGCAATATTTTTTTTTTATAACATTTTTAAAACTTACTGTAAACAAAACTCCTGCGCTATATAGCTTTAACCTTTTTCCAATGGAGTCTACTTACACAATTTTTTTTTTCAATTATTAATTAAGTTGACTTGTTGTAGTCAATATATAATAAAAGTGATGTTAAAAATCAACTAGTAATTTTGTTACAATCCTAACAGATCACATTAGCAATTGTGAAAATATGTTGTGTCATTATATTGATTTTTATCAAACTCCGATGCAAGGTGCTGCATGCACTAGTAAGAGTTTGGCTTTTCTCCTGTGCTCTTGTGTACCAGAGGCAACGCAGATATGACATGTATTCTAAAATGATCATATATATTGGCCTAGTATCCCGTCTAGTGCTCACATATATATGCACTGGATGGAACCCTAGCTTAGTGGTAAAAATACGATGATGCATACCAAAAGCCTCCATAGAAAGGCGGAGATATCGGCTGAAGCGTTTGCCAGAGTCTGATTCATGTAGTTGAATCAGTAACCACAAGGTGTACATCTGCCATATGAAAGCAAGCGAAAGACATATGATCCCCCATGTCCTGAAATAAAGATATATAGGAGCTTTCCTTAGAAGTTAAAGCCGGCACTAAGCCACACCAATATAAAAATGGTAGCAACTTTTGGATAGATTATGACTGGTTATATGTCCCTTTTATATCTAGTAATCACAATCAACCAGAGTTGTATCTATTTTTTTTGTGTTACTAGATTTTTAATAAATATAAGATATAACTTACCAACCAAGGGTTTTGAAAGCTAAGGGAAGAACAAGGGCTTGAACCCCGATTCCGGAACATAGTGTGTGAAATGCTGAATAGTAAGCGTTACCGTTCCTTGACTCCGTGATGGGTAGCCAAGCGTCCTGTGGGTCAAGCTTGGTGAAGTGCCCAACTTCTTCCAAGTAACCTTGCATGCTTATAATGGCCTTTTTCATAGGGCTGGCTAGTGGAGTACTCATAAAACGGGAAACAAATGGACTTTTAGGGGTCTTTGGTACTGAATCAGGAAGTGGTGACCGAGTCATTGAAGGAGTTTCTGCCTCTCTCGCTTTCTTGGTCACCGGGCTCATGTTCACTTCCACAACTTCACCCATAATTGCCAACAAGCTAGTACTACAGAATATTAATACAGATTCACTCACTCTCTATAATGGTACTAGTGTATATACGAGAAAAATTTGTAATGGTTTGTGATGTCAGTGATTGAATATATATAGAGGGAGAGATAGAGAATCTGAGGGGGATCGAAGGATGTGGATGCTGAGTAGGTCAGGGGTGGGACTGGGGAGGCGTGGAGCATTACGAGGGCATAATGACAGAAGAAATAAAGTAGAACTTTGACTGTCCCTACAAATGCTTGTGGCTTCTACCATCTACCATAAAGAAAGCACACCTTATTGGAGCTTCGCACTTTTGAAACCTATCCTGTTTAAAAGTCGTATGCAGCAGCCACCCACCACTGTAATCTACTTTTGGTAGATTAGAACAGTTTCCTCAACAGTTCCCGTAATCTACTTCTAATTTGTCATATAAACTACAGCATTCCCATCATTTGCTGGTGTTGGCGTTTACTTCGAACCTAAAATTAAAATTATATTTCAAGAAAAGGCTGCTCGGAGGATTTGAAACTGTATCTTTTAATAAAACATACTAAAAATGATATCTTTTAATAAATACAATGCAAATAAGTTATCAGAAATTATACTGTATCTAATAGGACACCAAGAGGTAACTTTGACCTTGAAGTGATCTTAAAAGTGAAATTTGACTTTGAGTTCCTAGGTTTTGGGTTTGAAATTGCCTTAATGAAGTGTATGTTATCAAGGTACAATTGCATGAAACTAATTTGAGCGTAAAGAGTCTAAGGAGATAATATTTTTTATGACAAACTATATAATATTCCTCTCATGAATAGCAAATTCTACTTGTAGGAGGGGCGGTGGGGGAAGGGGCTAGCTTCGCTTAAGAAAGGTCCCAATGTTAGAGCAATTGCATTAGTTCAGTTAAAATTTTCTATTTATTTTACACTAAAATCCTATTTTTTCTATTTTACACCATCACTTTTCCAAAACACCAACTTTAGATTGTCTATTTTAAAAATTTATTTCAATATAAAATTTATTTTCATCATTTTTTATTACTCTTTCAACCTTTTCTCTCCACCTCTCTCACAGCTACCACCACTAGCCATTGCCACGACCATCACCACAACCAATACAAGACATACAACGGCCACTGCCACGGCCATCACCATAACCACCACAAGGTGTATAACATCATATCAGACATGTTGAAGCAAACCCCAAACCATGCCTTACACCCATAGCAACACAAACAACAAATTCAAGGAAATCTCAAATCAAATCCACCATAACCATTCAAATTTCATATTCACAGAAACCAAATACATTTGAAATTAAAATCTAAAAGAAGCACGTGCAAGGAACATCAAATCTTAACAATCAAATCTAAATCCCTAAACCCATAGGTTAAACAAAGAGAATCTAAATCCCCAAACCCACTAATCAAATAAAGAGAAAATAGAAGAAGAACATCAATAACCATTGCTGTAAATCATCGTGGTTGTGGTCGTTGGGTTCAGCTGTCACTAAACTCAGTGCAAAGCAAATAAAGGGAGCAAGATTGAACGAAAGTGGGTGAGATCGGACAGGCTTTGCGGTGAGGAATGAAGAAAACCACGGTGGCAGCGACAAATGGTGTGCGGCAGTGAGAGAGGGCCAGCTATGGAAGGTTTAAGAGAGGGAAATTGAGAGAAAAGAGGGAGTGAATTTCTGAGATAGAAAGAGAGAGAGAGAGAGACAATAGTGAGGTTGTGAGGGTTTCAACACAGGGAGAGAGAAATTATGAATAAAATATTATGTACAAAGTTACAGTAACTATGTATATTTACACGATTATTGTAGCAGATGTGTAGATTTACAAATTTATACACCAACTGATGTGGGTAGTTTTAGGAGAAAATGTATAAATTTGACCACTATTGTATTATACACACACTGGTGTGATTGCTCTTAGGCCTATTAAAGCCTCACCCAAGGATAAGGCCCGTGGAGACGATATTCGACCATTTTGAACCCACAAATTCTTCAAGGTCTTGAATCACAACCAACCTGAGCTCCTAGTAGCACATCTTGAGAGGATTGAAATCAAGGACCATGGAGAATGACTAAACTCTGAACAGAGGCTTCATAGTTGAAGTTCTTGATATCTCTTGATAAAGGATGTCCCTTGGTCGAGAGTAGATTCCTTGGTCTCATAGTGTGGGTGGCTTGTGATGGTAGAAAATTTTTGCCTCCACGTTTATCATTGTCAACAACTAAAGCCACCCAACATTAATTGCTGAATGGCCCATATAAACAGTAAGGGTGGCAAGATTTATGCCTATAGCCCTCCTATTGATCTGATGATGGCATGGGTGATTTGACATTATCCACTATCATCCTCAACTTCTCTTGGGGGGAAAAGGTTCCAATCCCACCTATAAGATGCAGGGATTTAAGTTAGATTCCATAAGAATAATTAAAAGATTTAATTGGAGGCTCAACGACTTAAAACACAATGATTTACAAAGTAACAATAACCATTGGCTTTGTTTCACTATGGGTGATTTAATGAAAGAGCTAAATGTCATTTATTAGAGTTTTGAGATGATTTAATAATCATATAGAAATCTAGAGTGCAACTATAATTTTATAGTAAAATAAATTATGGTTAACGATAACTTTGGGTCTGTCGTGAGTTGGCAAGAGGCCAAAGGCCTATTAGAGCTAGTGTTTTTATTTCCCTTTGGTACCACTTCAAACCAAATTCTAAAAACCCAAGTAAGCTGAATAGTTGATCCATTATATGTTAGACATATAGAAGGAATTTGTTTAGTTGAGAAAACCCTAGACATAATGCACTGCACATTTAATTAAGTAAAAAGAGAGATGTTTTCTCTTTTTTCTTTAATATGTAGGATTGCTAGAGGAGGAAAAATCATATTTTTCCAAGTCCTCCTAGGGGAAAACACCTAAGATTTTTATCTTAAGCAAGATAGCCCAAGTTCTTGGAAAATTGTGTGGTTATTGAAGTGAAGATCAAGGAGATTCCAAGATCAAGTTGTAGGGATTTCAAATATGCTTCATTGATTCAAGATTTCTTGGTGAGTATTTTAAAGTAGATTCACCTAAGGAATGAATCTCTAAAAATTCAAAAGTACGTGTGTTCTACCATTAGAAAAGTATAACTTGGTTTTGTTTTTTGTTGCACATGATTTGTATGAGATACAAATAATTTTCCAACACCTTTCACATAATCGTGGGTTAATTTTATTAATTGAATTCATAGTGAGACAAATTATTCCTGTGAGAGAAGGAATATGCATTTATTATACCCTCATAGTATTCTATAATTTTCTAAGTACAACATTATTGTACTCTCGGATTATCATATAATTACTCCATTTTTCACATATATTGTAGTGAACTATCATTAAGACTAGCCTATCAACCCTAAAATAGTAAGAATTGAACCAAACATCCAGTGCTAGGCAAATATACTAGGAGTTTCCATAAAGATATTCTAGTAGCTTTACAAGATCATTAACATAAAAAAATGTGTAAAATATTGTTGATTAGCATATTGTAATATGGGAAAAATTCACTAACTTATACTGAACATAAATTGAATTCATCATTAAAAATAAAATGATCTCCTCTTTTATGCGTTATTCTATCAATATCAAATCAGCAGAGAATTGAAAAGATTAGAAATTATGTCTTGAATCAAAATCATTAGTTCAATTACACATGGAAAAGGTGTTATGCACCCCGTGATGCCCATCTCATGATTCTACTCCATTTTGACTTATTTCAATTTTTTACTCATTAACATATAATTTGGGCTATTGTCAACAATTTTCAGGGAAAATCCTTTTTGAGTTTTGAAAATTTTGTGTGGCTTCTACATTATCTTTGTTAACATATAGGATATGTTATTGTACTTCCATGACAAAAATCCAACAGAGTACACTAATAGGGTCTCACATTTGTGTGTATGACAGGCACTAGCAGCGTTCTGCTCTGGGCACACTAATGTGCACCAGTAGCTTTCTATATGGTGCATGTCATATGTGCAATAAGACCACACATCACTAATTGATGTGGGTTAGGCATTCACATAGGTGAATCAATGCATTAAAAGCCTGCTTGGTTAGGGTGAAAACTAAGAGGATAGAAAGTGGGAGAGGAAAAATGTGGGGGAGTTATGTTTGGTTGGAGATGGGGGGGAATTGGTAGTGCCTGGGAATTATCCACATGGGCCCACCAAAATGTAATCTCTCCAAATCATAGAGAAAACACGAGAGAAATTGTGACTCTTACTTTGTCCAATGATAATTACATTTCTATCCATTATTATAACTACTTATTGCAACATCTACGTCCTTTCTTTTTTCAACCACCAAAATGTAGTCTTCTTCTTTCTTTTTTGAATCACATGGTTTGTCTTTTTGTAATCAAAAAAAGAAAAAAAAAAAGAAAAAAAAGAAAAAAGAAGTCTTTGTCCAGTTCTTTTTTTTTTTTTTTCAACACTGGAAACATTTTCATTATGATGTTTCCATTTAAAAAAAAAAAAAAAAAAAACCTAATTGTTATATTTAAAACATATAAAAATTTTCCACATGGCCCACTAAAATGTAATCTCTCCAAATTATAGAGAAAACACAAGAGAAATTGTGACTCTTAATTCAGCTAATTATAATTACTTTTCTATCCATTATTATAACTACTTATTGCAACATCTACGTCCTCTCTTTTTTCAACCACCAAAATGTAATCTTCTTTCTTTTTTGAACCACATGGTCTGTCTCTTTGTAGTTAAAAGAAAAAAAAAAGAAAAAAGAAGTCTTTGTCCAATTCTTTTTTTCTTTTTTTCAACACTGGAAACATTTTCATTATGATGTTTCCATTTTTTTAAAGAAAAAACCTAATTGTTATATTTAAAAAATATAATAATATGTGTAAATGTGTAAAATTTTATAAATTTATTTTAGTTGATAACAAGTAAAATTTGTCTTTTTAATGATTAAAAAATTACTTCTTATATATTATGTAATAAGGGCATAAAAGTAAATTTATAGAAACTACATTTTCTCATTCTCACTTTTCCCCTCAATGAACAAAAGGTGTTTTCCATCCCCCACAACATACCATGTGAGAAAACTAAAATCTCTTTTATCTCTCACTTTTCTATCCCGACCCAATTTCTATCTTTCCATTTTTCCACCACTCCATCCATATGAACTCTATGTATGCTCTTGTGAGTCTGTGACATGAATACACATATACTTGTAGTTCTTGCCTTGGACTTATATGCAAGCCTCAAGGTCCAAAAATACACGCTACTAGCGATTTCTCCTCTTTAATTGACTATGAATATCTCTCGTGTGTTGAACAATTACACATTGTTTGGATTGAGTAAAAAAGGAGGAAGGAAAGAAAAATTTAGGCTTTTTCGTTGTTTGGGTTATAGGGAAAAAATTGAAAAAGAAATGCTAAAAAGGGAAGGAAAATTTATTAGTCAATGCCCACATTTTCTTTCCATCCAATTTGGGCAGAAATTAATGGAGAGAAAAACCCAATAAACAAAAATTTTCGCACAATTGTTGACTTTTAAGAGCTTCAAAATTACTTAAATACCCATAAATTTTTATTGCTTTCTTTACTTTATCAGGGTGCAAACCAAACAAAAGAAACATAAACATATGCTTTTTCTCCCTTTCCCTTCGTATTTTCAAGGGTATAGGAGAGAGTAATATTTTACTTTCCCTTTCTTTATCATTTCCTTTCCCTGACTCTTTTTTTCTTTCTTTTCTCTTCACTAACTACAATCAAACACAATTTTACTGTTTTGATTCACAAACATTAAAAAAAAAAAAAAAAAACAACAACAACAACAACAATATTTTACACGGATTCATTTTAAAGGAACGCAAAGTGTCAAACAATGTTTGTCGAAGTTTTAGTTTATGCAAAATTACGTAGAATCATGAATTTTCATTTATGTATCTTAATCATCTACAAATATTTTTTTTACATTCAACTAAAATAATAACAAAAACATAGGTAAATTTTGGAAATTCTCTAGAATTACCATATGGAGGAACTATAAACTTTGTTGTATCCTAAAGACAATTTGCTAGTAACATGTAACCAAAATCTTATTGAGGGGACAGACATTGTCTTAAAGACACTGATTCAATTCACCTCAAAGCTAATATTTAGTTTAATTCATCTTATTTTTATCCTATTTTGCAATAGTTGTTCATAAGTTTTGCCCTCCTCCTAAAGTAAAGCTTAAGTACATTAACTATTATAATTTAGGTATGACAAAACTAAGTTACAATATCTAAGGAACTATCTTAGAGTTCTCAATTAAATTCAACCACGCATTTGCATTCGCCATTATAGTCTAAATATAGTATTATTTTTGAAGGATAATTAAATTCAAATATATGACCCACTGACCGACAAATAACCACATTGTTGAATTTAATTAAGTAGTTTGAGGTATAATGCCTAAGAAATTTTACCTAAGTTTTGTCATTTCTCCTTTATGAACCATGTTGGGCACAACTTCAAGTGAAAAGAAGATCATCATTTTAGTTCGCCTTTCACATTGTACCTCATGGGACAAGCTAATGATATCACACCATTCTACAAAATGTAGGACTCACACCTGTAGAATCTACACATATTGGGACATAAAGGTCTTATAAGGGCGCCCCATAAAATAATTTTCCAGGGACTTGGACTTACACTAGCAAGTTTAGATGACTTGCATCACCTTTGCACTCTTCCTGCAGCATGCGCAAAGTAAAATTTCATAAAAATTTTCTCACCTGTGTTTTAATTAAAGGTCTGTTTAGGATTTACTTATTTTGCTAAAGCTGAATTTTTTTTTTCTTAAAATACTGTAGATAAAAGTAAAAGTTAGCTGAAATAATATAGTGTGACTAATGAATAGTACCAAAAAGTACAGTGGGACTCATAAATAGTAGCAAAAATAAATTAATTAGTAAAATAACCTGACATTTTAAGTTGGACCCAAATGCACACTAAACCTTCCCCTCTTCTTCCTGACCCTATCTGCGTTTAAATTGCTTTTGTTTGAATAATTTCATCTCTTCTATCTGCTGATTGGCAGTCAATGCTATTCCTTAAAACATGTTGAAGGCATGTGAAGTTGTTTGTCTAGGGACCCATGAAGAGAAAGATAAGATTGTTTGAACTTTGAAGCTACAACAGGCCTACTATATTGACAAGGCCTTGAAGTCACGAATTTAGCTTGGGTTTAGATTGCAACTAAAATTATAAATTATTTCACTATTTAACTTATTTTTATTATTATTTATAAGTTCCACAGTATTTTTTGCTATTATTCATGGATTCTATTGTACTATTTTAACTAACTTTTATCTTTATTTTTATAAAAAAAATAAAAAATAAAAAAAATTCAATTTTAAAAAAATAAACTAATTTCAAACAGACTATAATATTTAGCCAAGTGGCCTACAAGGTGATTAAAAAAATAAATAAATAAAGGCCTCGCATTTAGGTAGTGCCATGAAGAGGACCCGTTTGTATTTTCAATGGTTCCCTTTGTGAAAGCTGCTTTAGACTATTGTTGTCCTTTGCCATCCAGCTTTTGTGTCTTTATCTTTTGGTGAGATAATGGTTTTCCAACGTTACAAAATGTTATTTTTACACCTTCTTTACTTATCAATAATATTTGTGCCCCTAAGATGTTAAATCAATAAAAAGGGAAGACAAACTAACAGTGCCCCTGAGATAGTATTTTTCATGATTTATAAAGAGTTTGGATTGAAATAAAAAATAAAAATTATTTCAATGTTCAGCTTATTTTTGCTACTATTTATGGGTCCCACAGTACTTTTTGATATTATTCATGAGCCCAATTGTACTATTTCAATTAATTTTTACTTTTATCTATAGTACTTTCAGCAATAATTTTTCAGTTTCAGTAAAATAAGAAGTATTCAAACACATCCTTATGTTGGGTTGCCAAACCTATTAGTGATGGGCTTCCCAAATGTTGTAATCAGGGCGGTATGATATAATTTTAGGTTGCCAAACCTGTCAACTAACACTTTCTTTGTATTTTTAACTTTTAGCTTTTAGTTTTTATATACAACTTTTTAAAACTTCACTTTTTCCAACATTTTTTCACTTTTTCAAAAAAATTTAAGGTATAAGTATCTTTTAGTACACTTTTAACAAAAAGTTAGATAAGTTATCTTCAAATGGGCATGAATATATCAAATGGCAATTTTTTTACAAAAGGGGCAACTGAGATAGGTTTAACCACCCCCACATTTAGCATATAAGAGAGAGACGGAAAATAGTGTTAATTAATAGGTTTCACAAACAAATATCAAAATATACCAAATATAGGCACAAAAAAAGAAAAAAGAAGCAGATCCTCCTTATAACCAAGCAGCAATAAAAGGAATCGGCCAAGCATTTTAATCTACCAATTGTTTGAACTAGTGAGGCTTGAAAAAGCTAACTTCAATGCCTGTGTCTATTACCACATAAATCCCAGCTGCGATCAGTACCACGCTAAGAATCGTGCCTGACAGTCCTAGCACCCAATTTAGCCACCACATTATGCCATATTTCTTGGGCTTCTTAATCCTTAACCACATAAAACAAGGATAAGCAAAAGTGATTGGTACTGCAATCCCTCCTATCAAACCTGCAAGGCTACCCAAGAATGGAATAGCCACTGCTA
This sequence comes from Quercus variabilis, assembly GCA_030445155.1. Lineage (NCBI taxonomy): Eukaryota > Viridiplantae > Streptophyta > Magnoliopsida > Fagales > Fagaceae > Quercus > Quercus variabilis. The sequence goes on from CP129446.1 coordinate 14,473,340, forward strand.
CAAAAAAGCATCCATACCCAAACATAGCTCGGAAACCAGACCTCAGCCACCATGGACATGGTTTATTTTTCCTCTTGGTGTATTTGGATTCCATATCATCAAACATAGGCATTCCATAGATTTGGAATGAGCTCACTGCGTTAATTATGACTAATAAGCTCGTTAATGCCAAAACAAATTGCGAGGTGTCACGCCCGTGGTACTGGTAAATTGCTGTTAGCATCCCACCATTGACTGGTATCTGGCAAAACAATATCCATAAACATAGTCATTAATAATATTATGGATAGCTGCAAGTCTTATAACTTGACTGATATTTTTTTATGTTTTCAACGGAGATGCGTATTAATTAATCAAATATGGACAGAGCATCTTTATAATAAAATGTTCTTAGTTCCTTATTACCTTGTGTCCATAAGCCCAATATCCTCCAATTGCAAGGGGAAACAAGCACATTGCGATGATTGCATAGGCAACTTTCACTCCTATCCACATTGGTACGTGGGATGGATTTTTTTCAGTGGAAGGCATGGTTGCCTGTACTAGAAAAGCACTGAATTACTGATACATAATGTTATACAACAGGTAATGTTTTCCCCTTTTGCTTTTGGTAGTACGACATTGTTTTAATTTGTATATTGTTTAAGATAGATTTGAATACTTTTCGATCTTCTTTAAACGGTGGGAATGGAAAGGAACCCTTTAATCTTAATTTGTAATAAATTCAAAAGCTTTCCAGCTGCAGCCTGAAAAAAGAAATTTTTGGCGCTGGGAGGGGAAGGGCGTGATAGAAGGAAAGCTCATTGTATCTGATTCACCAAACAAAAGTTGATCGTATCTTGATTTGATTTCAAATTATTTATTTGACTTAGGTCTATAAAAAAGAGTATTTCTAAATTTTTATTAGATAAAATCTTCTTCCAAAATCAGGTTAGAGGGCAAGTTCCAACTTCCAATTAACTTAACTAGTAAAGTTTTCATTTATAAAATAAGAGATCAGGAGTTCAAACTTCACCTACATTAAAAACCTATTGATGTTTTAGTCTAATCTAATAATTAATAGGAGTAATCATCATTGAGTGAATGCTATAAGTTAAAATCTTATTTTATATATATATATATATATATATGTGGAAAATGCTAAAGGATGTCTTTAGGGCAATGATTAACAATCAATTTAAAGAAAGTTTTTATGGAAAAAGAAAAAAAAAACAATTAATATTTTGACAACTTTTTTTATTTCTCATAAAAGTGGTTTCAAAACTTTCTTAAAATAAATTGTTAACCATTGCACTAAATGCACTCGTTAGCATGACCCTATATATATATATATAAAACCAAAATAGAGACCTCTAACTCATTATGCATAAGAATATCTACATTTATTTTCCATTGATTTATTTTGCTTAAAAAAAAGTTGGGTACCAAATAAAAATGTAATGGAAAACGAAATAAAGTTATAAAAAGGTGTACGTAGACCAAATAAATTGGCTTTTAAGCAACTCCAATAGAGAATTTTTTTCACTCAAATTGGAGAGAAAAAGTTGCTTTGTTTTATTTTACCTGCTTACTTTTTTAAATATACATCCCAATGCTCATTATTCTTTCTTTATCCCGTTTAAATATTAGTTCTCATTTTTCTTTAATCTTTTTGTATTCAAACCTGCCGCTTCCGCCCCTTTCACTTTCAATTTAGTGTCCGTTTAGCCAGCGCGTTTGCGTCTGGCGTTACGTTTTCACCCCCCCCCCCCCTTTTTTTTTTTTTTTCACATGCGTTTCAAGCTTTTCCCAGCCAAATTTTCACTGTTCATTACTGTTGCGGCTACTGTTCATTGAACAGTAGCCGTAACATGTGACTTTTCAACCAAAATTTCACTGTTCACAAACCCACAATTTTCACTTTTCAGCAACTTTTTCATTAAAAATAGGTCCCACGGTACTATTCACACATTTAAAAGTTATTTTGCTACAGTGTTTTCAGTTTTCAGTTTTTAACTGTATCCAAACGGACCCTTACTCTCAAACTGAGATAGATTCAACAAATCTATGGACAGGCTCACAGATAAACCCACGCAAACTTATCCCAAAAACCACCCATCTCAGAACGCAAGGGCGTCAAATTTGAAGTGATGGGAGGGAGAAAACCAAATCAAGGTGGCGATGAATTTCTCTAGTGATTTGGTGAAGAGGGGGTGAGAGGTTGTGTTTGAACCAATGAGAGGCCAAATTAGTGTCATGTCGTGTTCTATGATTAATTTTATAAAAACGTAATTGTATTTTGTGTGGAAGAACGTTTAGTTGTGGAGAGAGAGAGAGAGAGAGAGAGAGAGTTTTGCAGAGATGTTGTGCAATGCTACGTATCAGAAAAATTTGATAACATTTTTTACAATAATTTTGAGTTGGCAAGTTTGTATTGATTCTCGTTTAGGCTCACTACTCACAGTACTTTTTAAACTACCACTAACATTGCCATGTTAGCATATGTCAAATTTTTTTTTTCTTTTGTGTCTATAGACTTTCTCTTTCAGTTTATATAGCTTTTTCAAACATCAATTTGTCATGAAGATTATTTTTGGGGGTGTTATCATATAGGATGTATGTCCATTTTCCTACCACATGGGAAATAAACCCATGCAGGGCCCATAGTAAGGAAGCCTTAATTGCTAAGGATATTCTAGTGAGGAGCTGGACAGAGCAGTTTGGCTGGGACCAAAATGTGTTTGAATTTCGAGTACAAGTGGGCAGGAAAATGTTATTATTAAACTAGCCCTATATTAAAGGAAATAAAGAAGAGAAAAGTTTAAAGCAAGGGATTAAAAAAAAAAAAAAGTGATCGGAATGTCCTTAGTTTTAGGAGTATATTCTAATTGGTTAAATTTGTTGCACACAAGTTGATTTTCACAGTTTTAATATAAAGACACCACAAACTCTACTCAAAAGTCATGATAACTTTTAAAATAAATGTTGACAAGTAATATTACACTTAATGTATTCTCTTAAATAATATGAAATAATTACTATCTTTTTTTTAAAAGAAACAAAACACAAAGGAGAAAGTGAGAATGAATAGACTGTCTTTCTTTATTCTAGGAAAGGGTAACATGGAATTAGACCAATCAGGGTAGAATTTGAAATTGGGGATTATATCCCCCAAAAGAAAAAGCAGGACTAACCACTACCACCACCATCTATTGTATATATATCATTTCAAAATGGGGTCATGACTCATGGATTCAATGGTAAGGGTGGAAAGGGATATCATATGGGCTCCTTTGTATAATTTATTATCATCCAAAAGCAAATAGACAAACTTCATTCTGTCCAAAAAAATAAAGGGGAAAAGTTTACCTGAATTTCAAGTGTAAGGTTATGGCCTCTAAAAGCAAATGCCATGATACCAAGGGCATTTAGAACACTGAAAATCATAGCCATGTTGTCGTTCTCTTTGACTGGGTCATAAGAAACACCCTCAAGCCTGCCCGAGGTGACAGACACAAGCCACATAATAGTACAATAGGCTATGGCTGTGGCTGCACCAATTAGTGAGACCCCAGCTATGGAATTCAAATTTGGGAGCTGTGACAGAACCACTGCAGCACATGTAAACACTAAGTACCATTCCACAGTTGTTAACGGCTTTGCGGAGCAGCCGTGGCCACACACTATTTGGAAGAAAAGCTTCATGGTTGAACCTCCAATGATAATCAGGGCAACACATGTTCCGCCTGATAGATACATTATTGGAAACAGAGCAAAGATCTTCCCCATTCTTTCACCTAGAGAGGCAGAGGAATACATATCGTTATTTATTTCTATATAACATATTAAGTCCTTAAATCATCAAAAAAGGTAAGCTCATTTGAGCTTAGAGTAATAGTGAAACGCGATAAATGCCTTTAATTACTTATCTCAAAAGTTTAAATAGTTAAGAAATAAAGAATTTAATTATTTGAACTAAATAAGTTTGCATGGCTGCGGATTACGGATTACGAGGATTTTTGGAGTTGGGATGTGGAGGATATATTCATTTTAATTAGGCTCTAATTTTTAAGAATGTACTAAGGTTCAAAATTAAATGGTCACAAACTAAGGCCCAAAGAAGTAAAAAATCGTTGGGCCCATTTCACACAAAAAATAAATGAATAATAAAACTGAAAAGGTTGGGCTCTCACAATAAAGAAAAGAGAGAAGAAAGAAAGAAAGGGGAAGAAGCCCAGAGGAATGGAACCCAGAGATCCACGAAAAAAAGCCCAAAACAGGCAGAACTAGTGAACCAAAGAAAGCCCAGAAAGAAGAACTGGGTCAGGATCCCGGAAGCCCCTAGAGTCAGGAGATCCCTGGATGCGCGAAGTGAGATTAAAGCAAATTCAAACAGAGATAAAAGACAAAGGGCATGCGGTTCTCATGCTCCAGACATGCAGTAGAGCCAGGAGGTACGCGCAGGAGCCTGGTCCCAACCATTTGGAGAAAGTGACAAGGAAGAGTACAACTAAAAAAGGGCTGGAGCGTTGAGAAGAAAAAACCAATAAGCTTCAGACCAGCCAACAGAGAAATCTGGAAATAGAAAACTAGCTAAGAGTCTTTCACTTGGTCGGACCAAAAAGCAAGAAACTATGAAGAAAAAGGGAAAAGACATGACCCTGAGCAACTTGGCACAGCACGAGCTCTAAGGGGCAAAAGAGAGAAATCATTAGTACCCCCAGAGCCCGAAGTTGTGCTATAAAAGGAGGAAAAGATCCATGCTACAGGGGGAGATTGAGACTAAGGGATAGAGAATTCATTTACGATTAGATTATTTGAGGCGTTCACAATCTAAAGTCTCATAAAATTATAGAAAAAGACTTTGTAAACTTAAGAGAAAACAGAGGAACTGTTCCCGGTATCCTAGAGGCAACCACTATAGTATATGCTCGGATTCAACAAATTCAAACTTTGCAAGCCTTTGAAGCTTGAATAGCTATCAAAGTCTGTAACTTTTGAACTCAGTTGAACCTTGCACCACGTCTTAGTGAGCGCTGTAATCACAACTAAGGAAAATTAATAAAATACACCTCATTAATTAGGGGATCCCTAACTTGTTCTTGCATCATATTTCACTTGTTGTGCATACCTTTACTGTTAAAATGTTATTCAATACGGATATACTTGTTTGTTAGCTATTTGTATTATAGGAAGCTTGTTTTGTGCACCAATCGGTTCTTAAACAACCCTTTAGCTGCAGTGAATCGAGCCCAGTCCACCAAGAACATTTTATTTGGCCCAAGATCCTTAGGCCATAGTGCTGGAGAAAAAAAGCACTCACACAGAATGTAATAAGCCTCATATCCCTTTTCACATGATATTTGTGACAGACACATTAATCTTAAGGTCTGTTTGGATACCGCTTATTTCGCTAAAAACTGAAAACATTATAATAAAATAATTTTTAAATGTGTAAATAGTACTGTGGAACCTAGTTTTAAAGTTTTTTTTTATTTATTAAATAAAGTACTTGTGGGTCTGTTTGGATACCGCTTATTTCGCTGAAAATTGAAAACTGAAAATATTGTAGTAAAATAATTTTTAAATATGTGAATAGTACTGTGGGACTTAATTTTAAAGTTTTTTTTAATAAAGTACTTATAGGCCCTATGAACAGTGCACGGGATCCACTGGAAAAGCAAAAAAAAAATGCCCTTCTCTTTCTGCACTGGACCCACAGTGCACATTCTCAAAAAAAAAGAAAAGGAAGCCAAAAAGCAGACGCTGGCATTTTTCAGCTGTATCCAAACGGGTACTTCTTGTCACTCTTTGGATGAAGACACGTTTCGTTCACCCTCAATCATTTCATCCCCATACACAGTTGGACAGTGATTAATTCTATCAGATGCTTCCTTTTCTTTTCTTCAATTTTCGTTTCCTTTTTGGCCAAACTTCATGACATATTCACGTACTTAATGAGGTACCGAGTCAACAAAAGTTAGTTAGCAAATATTTGTATTCACACATAACAGTTTTGAAGATTTTTTTCCACATAATATGACATAATAGGATTGGTACGTAATAAAACAAATATCATTAATGGACTCAAGTAAGTCAAGTCAAAGTAATGTTACTTGACTTACTTCAATTATAACATATTATAAATAATGACAGAAAAAATGTTATGTCTAGCAGTGCTATATTCATATTCATTAGTTAGTAAATTTAAAATAAATCCTGTAAATACAATATTTGTGAACCAGTGAGTACAAAATGTTAATGTTAGTGAAAATTGAGATCCCTCTATAAATTGTTTTATACTTTTTTATTATTTCTAAAAAAATGAAGTAAAAGAAACCAAATGATGGATACTTGATTACATAAAATATGATGATCTTTTTTGGGTTGTTAGAAGTAATTGGTTAAATTATTAAATTTACTATATCACAATAACTTAAATTCTTGAAATAATCAGTAATTTAATGAAAGTTTTAGTACCAAAACTATGATGAAAGTGTGGAGAAACCCGGGAAATGTAAAAGGGTACTAACCAAAGGTAGCGCTGAAAAGTTGGAAATATCTGCTATAACGCATCCCAGTTTGGGTGGATTCATGTAGCTTCACCAACAGCCAAAGTGTGTAAAGCTGCCACACAAACGCCACTGTCAAGCATATTATTCCCCATGTCCTGCAATCAAAGATAATAATAAGAACTAAGACAAGTTTTAAAAGATATGGACTTAAAATTAGCTGCTTAATTGTGTAGTTCTACAACAATTACTAGGCCAATTAACTGTCTCTAATCCACATGGCTTTCAAGTACTGCAATCACACCCTCTATACATGTACATGTACTGCTACAGTATTTGGGATTACATACTACATATTTGACAAAGAAGGATTACATATAGTCCATCAAATTAAACCAATAGTTCATAGAAAATAATATAGTACACATGCACATCAAGTACAGAAGATAATAATTATGTGGTATATATATACCTTGACATGGTGGAAATATTTTAATTTAATTTACGTAACAAATTTTGTAAAACATATTTTTATGAGAAAATCATTTTCTTCTGCAGTTACTATCCATGTATTGACGAAAATCACATTCAATGGGGCATATTGCAAGCGATCTTATTGTAAGATGTGTCAAATTTAAGCCATCCTATTCCTATCCTATGTATTATATGTAATTTTTTTTTTAAATTTGCTAATGTTTGATGAGAGGTATTAGGGGCTTACCATCCAAGAATGGTAAAGGCCACAGGCAGTACAAGTGCTTGAATTCCAATTCCAGAGCAAAGAGTATGAAAGGCAGCGTAGTATGCATTGCCATTCCTTGACTCTGTGATGGGAAGCCAAGCATCCTGTGGATCAAACTTGGTGAGTTGAATAGCCTTCCTAATTGGGCTACCCAAGGGTGTGAAGAAGTTAGGAGTGTGAGAAGGCTTTGGTGTGGCCTTGTTTGCAACTACAATTGCGCCATTAGAATCTGCAGGTTCTATTGGGAGTAGCAATGGTTTTCTTGACAAAGATGGTGAATTGTACTGAGACTGCATGGGAGGGGCTGACACAACGTGAGCCCCAAAATCTATTGCCGGTCTTGGTGGGATAGCAGAGCTCTCCTCCTCAACAAAGTCACACATCTTTCTCTTTTCACACTCCTGATCTATTCCTTTCCCTTTCCCTCTTCACACTATGTGATTAACAAGAAAATGCTTAATATATATAGTATTTTCATGCAAAACATAAAGAGATAGACTTGGGTTCTGGGGTAAACAACTTATTGGAGCACACAACTTTTGTTGACCGGCGCTTAATTATGAAAGCACTTGGTAGCAATTTGACCAGCTGCTTTCGCTGAACATGCATTGTTATTTTTTTCCTTTCTTGTGGGTTCAGTGTGGAGTTCTTGACTTCTTGCTTCAAAGACTAATATATAGTTTTGTCATATAGGAAAATGAAGCAAAGCAACAATACTTTGTGGTCTTTGTTTTATAAATTATATTCCAATATTTGATACTCTCTCCAATTTCTCTTGGAATTTTTAGGCGAATAGTGATGTTATGGTCACTACATGTTTTATTGTATAACCTTTACAAAACTAATTTATCATCTTTTAAATATAAAATAAAAATAATTGTTTTTTATTTATTATATTGTTGATTACATTCATGGTAACATTAGTTTATAACTTCTTGGAGTAGAATCGATAATAGCTTAGCATTTTTCTTAATCAAAACTCTCAAGCTAGAAGTTAAAACTTAAAACAAAACATTTAATTTAGAGTTTGCCTCTTTTATTATTAACTTCACCCATGAAAACACTATGTGATACGACTCATTAAGCAAGAAAGGCAGCAGTCACTCAATGTCTTGGTCTATTTACCATGATACGTGCCCTGTTGAGTGCTAATCAAGCACCATGAAAACAATGTGTAATTGCTGAAATCAAAGAGCCTATTGTCTTGCATAGTTGCATGTAGATTCATCCTAGTGTTTTGAACTTTCAATAGGATTCTGGCCTATTTCACACGTAATTTGAGAAATAAGCAAATTGCTATTAGTAAGTCTTATTGAAACTCTCAAGTAGATATAAGCATATTTATAGATACATATAAAAATATCATATTATTTATAGTTAAGTTGAGTTTCATGTTCACGAGTTTGTTTATGAGCATATCATTATGTTTAAGCTTAGCTCATTTAATAATAAAGCCCTAAAGTTGAGCTTAAATTTGGCTTGTTTTCTAAATAAAGAAACACAAATAAGCCTTATCTCACGTCGAACGTTGTTTATAAAAAGTTTAGTTCATTTATAGTTTTAATTAGTAACGCGTAGAGTTCAAATACAAATACCATTATTGAATTTGAGTCTTAAGGAGATTCTAGATTTTTATTTATTTTCTTTGTGGACTCCATGCATATATATATATATATATATGCCTCATATTATATATATATATATATATATATATATATATTTTTTTTTTAATATAGCCTCCAAACCTTGTCTAAATATTATATGCTGCCAAGGCTCCGGTTGATAATTTTTAAAATAAATTAATAATATGGAGGCGAAGGAAGTTTTCAGTTATTTTCCTCCGCGGAGACTTTTCTTTTCTTTTTCTTTTTTTCTTTTTTGAGAAGGCGCGGAGACCTGGAAGAACAACCAACAATTTTTTTAATTTTTAATTAATCCCATTTCCTTAAAAACAAGATAATAATAATAATAATAACAATAATAATAATAACAGCCTATGATATGGTGCCATGAGTAACAAGCTGCTTTTTTTTTCTTTTTTCTTTTTTGACTAACAAGGATGTTCAGAACTATTCAGGACGTGACTCTTCCCCTAAATAATCATAAACTGCAATTGATATTAATAAGAAAAATTTTGCAAGGAAAGGTAAAAATATTATTTTAGAAGTTAATTTATATTTAAGGGCACATTTTGATCAACGTTAATAAAATATCAACGAAAACATGATGTCAAGCTTTGCCTATATGTACAGTTATGCTATCCACATTTTTTCACAAAAATTACTGAATTAGATTTTAAAATTTTCACCTAATTCTCTATCTAATTTTAGATCTGCAGTAATTCGTTAAGTTCAAGAAAATAACAATTTCTTTATAGTTATTTGTTAGTCATTTCTACTTTTCTTTTTGGTCAACTTCGGCTTACTTCGCTGTACATATAAATATGGAGTAGTCTTTTTTTCTTCTTGTAGAAAAAGATAAGATAAATAAATTATTTTCAATAAATTTAAAAATAAAATAAAATAATAAAATAAAAACCTATTTAAAAGGTTTAATTATGTGAACAGTGTACTTTAAAAATATATATGTGTGTGAACAGTGTCGAGGACTTGTGAGTCTGACTTTTAACATGGGTCCAGCCTCATTTAAAGTTTAAACCAAACTTCTCGAAAGTTTGAAATTTGCAACACAATTATGCAATTCCACGCTTCTGGAAAATTTCTACGTTTCTGGGATTAGAAAAATATGGACAACCCTGATTTCCTTCAAGATTAAGCTATGCAGTGTTTGATACGCTAGTGTACTAAGTCAAAATTTGAAATACAGAAATTTGCGACATTGTCAATTAAATTATTGTCCTGACTCAAGCGCGTCTAATGATTGTTACCGTTAGTGTCCGTTAGTGTATTTGTTGTATGTAATTCTCCACATGGTTGGCCAATGACAAAAATTGTATTACTAAGAGTTTTTTAATTCAATTCACAATTTTTAACATTTTCAATAAAGATGTCTAACGTGAAAATATCATTCTCCCGTTATAACTAGCAAGTTTGTCAAAAAAATAAGAAGCACAAAATGTTATATTTTTTAATATTTCATAACTGGTTGGACTAGTCTTTTGATAAGTGGAGGACGGATGCAATGCAAGCAAGGACGCCATGGGTAAGTTGCGATTTGGGGGCTCCAAATCCCAGCTACATATTTTGCCAAATAAGGTGTCTGATAGTCCCAAATATATCTTCGTCCACACGGATGAAGGACAACGATCAAAAAATATCCTCGGGATTAACTCAGCCCTGGATAGACTACCTAACAAGGACGAGGCCATCATCGGTCCATTAATGACGAAACGTTACAAGACCACTAATGGATTTCCATACCGTTGAAGATATATGATTCCACTTAATACTTTACAGGGACGTTACCAATCCAGAAATGATATTGCCATTAAGAGGAACCAACGGCTAGAAAGGAGGAGGAAACATCTATATATACCCATTCTCAAGAGGGAGGTACACAAAAACTCCAGTTCTCAGTAATTGATATATCTTCTTTTCCATTCTTACTCTAATCATTCTAACTTTTGCATCGGAGATCCTGTAGCAGGCACCACACCGGTGTTCCATATTATTTTCAAGGTCAGGTTAGCATAAGGACAACCATCTAGATGAGTGATGACGAGATTGATAAGTACTGACGAAATTGGCAAGTCTATCCTATGTGGACGAGTCCTTCGATATGGACGAGAATACCCTCAGGACAGACGACGTGGAAGACAACACTACTGACGAGGGCATCCAGGCCATTTAATACAATCAACTAAACGGTTATACCTCCAACTGTATGAACCGTTTGAAGACATTGATGCCTCATTACATAGCCCCAAAACGTTACCAAAAGGAGCATTAAGATCTCCATAACTCCTCCAACAGCTAGAGACCATGAGAGCATATATAAAGCCCACGCACACTCCCACGAGAGGAAGAGAGAGATACAAGTAAGAAAGGAGATTTTTTTCTTTGATTTCTATTCATCTTATATTGCTTTATTTTGAAGAGAGTTTTATATTCTGACTTTGGCATTGGAGACATTGTGGCAGGCACCACACCGGTGACCATCGGTGAAAGTTGGAAGATCACCTCCATCCGACGAACATTACTGACGAGTTTACACTCATCAGTTTGGCGCCGTCTGTGGGAACGACATTTTCGTGTTCAAACTCGAAATAGTGGTTTCCTATTCTTATTCTTTTGGATGGAGTCCAATCAAGATTCTGCAGCCCTAGCTCAGCAAATTCAAGCCCTTGCAGCCACAGTTGAAGAGCTGACTAGGCAAAACCAGGAAATGAGGCTACGGCTTCAGCAGGAGGAAAATCGTTCGAGGGGGAATCAGGAAGATGAAGGGGATAGCCACAGAAGAAGTGACTATCAAAGGCCAAACACTCCCGTCGGGCAAAATTCAGACCTTCTTCGGGAGATGAGGAGGGAGATGGACGAACTTAGGAATGCCATCAAGGAAAAAACAGAGCGGAGTGTGGATCGGATGGTTCGGGCGACGGATTCACCATTCACAACAGCAGTCCTCGACTGTCCAATGTCCTCAAAATTCCGGTTACCTCAGCTCGAGCCCTTTGATGGGCTGAAGGACCCCCAAGATCACCTAAATACCTTCAAAACGACCCTGGGACTTCAGCAGCCCCCAGATGAAATATTGTGTCGTTCCTTCCCAACAACACTCAAGGGAGCTACTCGGGAGTGGTTCACAAAGTTGCCAACGTCGTCCATCGACACATTCGAGCAGTTGAGCAACGCCTTCCTGCGTCACTTTATTGGAGGACAATTACCAAAGAGAATCGCGAATCACTTGCTCACCATCAGGCAGGGAGAGAAGGAGACCTTGAGGTCATATGTGAAACGCTTTACCAGGGAGACACTAGAGGTTGACGAGGCTGACGATATGGTGCAGTTGACAACCTTCAAGGCAGGGTTGAAGTCCAAGGAGCTCGTTACCTCACTCGCGAAAAACCCCCCAAAGACAATGGCTGAAATGCTCCTTAAAGCGCAAAAGTACATGAATGCTGAAGACGCGTTGGCTGCTATCAGGGACGGAGATAGACCGGGGGATAAAGGGAGAAGGGAAGACGATCGTAGAGGACAAAAGCGGGACCATCCGGATCATCGAAATAATGACGGAGTTAGAAGGAAAGATGATAAAAGTCCACGAACGGTAAAATTCACCCCTCTTGTTATGCCTGTTGACAAAATTATGTCGCAGATTAAAGATGAACACTACCTTAAATGGCCACGGCCATTGCATTCGTCCCCTAGCATCCGTGACAGGAGTAAGTATTGTCGATTTCACAAAGATCATGGTCATTACACCGAAGATTGTAGGGATCTCAAAGAGCAAATAGAGGAATTGATACGAAAAGGGAAGTTGCAGAAGTTTATAAAGAATGGAGAGTACAACAAATTCAGAGACGAAAACAAAGGCCAACATGAGTCCTCGTCCAAGAGCGGAAGCCGTCAGTCCTAGCCTCCTCAAAATGTGATCGGGAAAATACAGACGATCGTAGGGGGGCCTATCACAGGAGGCTCATTCAAATCACTTAAGAAAGCACATCAACGACAGGTGAATAGCGTCCACATGGTGCCCCTGCCTAAGTACAGACGAACTGATCAGGATATGACCTTTAATGAGAATGACGCTAGAGGAGTGAAACAGCCTCATAATGACCCTTTGGTCGTGATGCTTACCATAGAAGGGTTCAACACCAAAAGGATCCTCGTGGACAACGGTAGTTTTGCTGACATCATTTACTTTCCTGCATTCTAGCAACTGAAACTGGATCCAAGAAGACTACGTCCGTTTGATTCCCCCCTCGTTAGCTTCAGCGATGACAGAGTATATCCCAAAGGCATAGTGACGTTGGCTGTAACAGTGGGAACATACCCGAAGCAGTTGACTCGTCAAATAGACTTCTTGGTAGTAGATTGTCCCTCGTCATATAATGTCATTATTGGGAGGCCAGCACTCAACAAGTGGAAGGCGTCCACATCCGCCTATTGCCTGAAGGTAAAATTCTCAACAGAAAATGGTATTGGTGAAGTTAAAGGAGACCAAGTTCTAGCTCGGGAATGCTACCAGGCTGTTTTAGCAGCTAAGGAAAACCACACGTGGACAATAGAAGAAAATGAGGAAGAAAAGGTAGAGGCACTGGAAGCAGTGGAGCTGATCGAAGGGGAAGCAACGAAAACAACCAAAATAGGGACGACCCTAAGTCCTGAGATAAGAACGAAGCTCATTCAGTTTCTTAAGGAGAACTTATACGTCTTTGCTTGGAGCCATGACGACATGCCAGACATATCTCTAGAAGTCATCCAACACAGGTTGAATGTGGACCCAGAGAGGAAGCCCATCAAGCAGAGAAGAAGAACCTTTGCGCCCGAGAGAGACCAAGCCATCACTGACGAAGTGAACAAACTCTTGATTGCAGGCTTCATCAGGGAGGTATATTATCCAGATTGGCTTGCAAACGTCGTTCTAGTAAAGAAAGCAAATGGGAAATGGAGGATGTGTGTGGACTTCACAGACCTAAATAAGGCCTGCCCGAAGGATAGCTTTCCTCTTCCGAGAATAGACTAGCTCGTAGACTCTACAGCTGGGCACAAGCTGTTGACGTTCATGGACGCGTTCTCAGGGTACAACCAGATAAAAATGGCTGACGAGTACCAGGAGAAAACCGCCTTCATTACCAGTCAAGGGCTCTACTGTTATAAGGTAATGCCGTTTGGATTAAAGAACGCAGGAGCGACTTATCAGAGGTTGGTAAATAAAATGTTCGTCAAGCAGATAGGCAGGAATATGGAGGTGTACGTCGACGATATGCTCGTCAAGAGCAAGGAAGAGCTTGCACATCTGGACGGCCTTAAGGAGACATTCGATACCCTCAAACAATACCAAATGAAGCTGAATCCTGGTAAATGTGTTTTTGGTGTTGCCTCCGAAAAATTCTTGGGATTCATGGTGTCTCAAAGAGGAATAGAAGCAAATCCTGAGAAGGTACAGGCCATAATCAATATGGCATCACCTAAGACTGTCAAGAAGGTCCAGAAGCTCACAGGTCAGATTGCAGCACTTAACAGGTTCGTCACTAGAGCAACGGACAAATGCTTGCCATTCTTTAAGACCCTGAAGCAAGCCTTTGAATGGACCGACGAATGTGAAGCGTCATTCTAAGAGCTCAAACGTTACCTTAGCAATCCGCCACTTCTAAGCCCGTCCAAAGAAGGTGAAAACTTGTATTTGTACTTAGTAGTATCATCTACAGCCGTCAGTGCAGCCTTAATCCGAGAAGAAGATAGGAAATAGCTCCCAGTTTACTACGGCAGCCAAGCTTTCCAAGGAGCTGAATCCAAGTACCCAAAAATCGAGAAAATCACGTTCGCATTAATAGTAGCCTCACGCAAGCTCAGGCAATACTTCTAGGCAAATCCAATCTTAGTGATGATGGACCAACCCATCAAGAAGTCTATGAGCAAGCCCGAAGCAGCTGGGAGAATGGTCCAATGGGCAATTGAACTCAGCCAATTCGACGTGGAATACCATCCTAGGACAGCCATTAAAGCACAAGCGTTGGCAGACTTCATCGCCGAGTTTACCTATCCAGACGAGCCCAACCATGCCAGCAAGGACAAAACATGGGTAATGCAAACTGATGGCTCGTCAGCCCAAAAAAGAAGGGGAGTAGGGGTCGTCATAACCACTCTTGACGAAGAAGTATTGAGATATGGAGTTCAGCTAAAATTCCCAGCCACTAATAACGAGGCTGAGTACGAAGGAATTCTGACAGGCTTAAGGCTCGGAAAAGAGCTTGGGGCCAGGAACCTGTTGGTCCAGAACAACTCAAAGTTAGTAATTGGGTAGATCAGAGAAGAATATGAAGCAAAAGAAGAAAGAATGCAAAAATACCTCAAATTAACGAAGCACTTAACTCAAGAATTCGAAAAAGTGGAATTCATCCAAATCCTGAGAAGCCAGAATAGGGCCGCAAATGAAGTTTCAAAGATAGCCTCGTCGGAAGAAACAGAATCGAAGACAGACCTGATGATTAAGATACAGAAAAACCCTAGCATAGAAGAAATTTTAACATTCACAGTCCAGAGCACAAGTAGCTGGATGACGCCCATCATGTCCTTCCTCCAGGATGGCCACCTACCTCAGGACGCAGATGAAGCCAGGAAGATTAAGAAGAAAGCCGCCAAATTCACGATTCTCAATGACACCTTATACAAAAAGGGTTTCTCCATGCCCTACTTGAGGTGCGTTGACAAAGGAGAAGCCGAATACGTCCTGAGAGAGGTCCATGAAGGAATTTGCGGAGACCATGCAGGACCAAGATCCTTGGTGAGAAAGATTATGCGAGCAGGGTACTTCTAGCCAACCATGCAAGATGACGCATCAAGGTTCGTCAAGAAATGTGACAAGTGTCAGAGGTTTGGGAATATTCAACGACTGCCATCAGAAAAGCTGACGACGATAACATCTCCATGGCCGTTTGCGCAATGGGGAATCGACATCGTTGGCCCCCTGCCTTAAGGCAAAGGTCAGGTAAAATTCTTGCTAGTTGCTATTGATTATTTTACTAAATGGGTTGAAGCAGAGGCATTGGCGACTATCACCGAGACCAGAATCCAGAGTTTCGTGTGGAAGAATATAATCTGCAGATTCGGGATTCTACAGACGATCATATCAGACAATGGACGACAGTTCGATTGCCAGGGTTTCAAAGACTTCTGCTCAGGACTGGGCATCAAGAACCAGTTTTCATCACCAGGCCACCCATAGGTAAATGGACAGATAGAAGTGACGAACCGCACACTGCTCAAGATCATAAAGACCAAATTGGAAGATGCGAAGGGTGCCTGGCCAGAAGAGTTGCCCAACGTCTTGTGGGCCTACAGAACCATGGCTAGAACCCCAACGTGAGAGACCCCCTTCAGACTTACCTAGGGTACAGAAGCAGTGATCCCTATCGAAGTGGGAATAACCAGCACCAGACGAGAAGCGTTCAATGAAGAAGAGAATGACAACCTACTACGAGTTGACCTAGATTTCCTTGACGAAGTGCGAGACAAAGCCTTCAACAGGATGACGGAATACCAGAAAAAAATGACAGACTACTACAACAGAAGGGTGAAGCTCAGGCGACTCAACATAGGAGACCTCGTCCTGCGCAAAGTGACCCAAGCAACCAAAGACCCAACTTAAGGAAAGCTCGGCCCCACGTGGGAAGGACCATACAAAGTCATTCACTACTCCAGACAAGGCAGCTACCACTTGGAGACCCTAGATGGACAAAGGCTCCCAAGACCATGGAACATTGATCATTTGAAGAAATACCATCAGTAGATGTAATGGAAAGACGTATTCGTCATTAACAATCAATAAATGAACTATTCAGCCAATATTTGTGTACGAACAGGCCTCGTCCAGAAGAAACTAACAAAAGCCAAAAATGGCTAAGTAACAAGATTCCGTCTTGACGGATTTACGTTACTGACGAAGATAATATCACTAAGAGTGATTAAAAAGCCAAAAATGGATAAGTAACAAGATTCCGCTTAAACGGATGTAAGTTACTGACGAATAAATCCACCTAAAAGCCAAAAATGGCTAAGTAACAAGATTTCGCCTTGACGGATGTACGTTACTAACGAAGATAATATCACTAAGAGTGATTAAAAAGTCAAAAATGACTAAGTAACAAGATTCCGCATTGACAGATGTACGTTACTGACGAAGATAATATCACTAAGAGTGATTAAAAAGCCAAAAATGGCTAAGTAACAAGATCCCGCCTTAACAGATGTATGTTACTGACGAAGATAATATCACTAAGAGTGATTAAAGAGCCAAAAATGGCTAAGTAACGAGATTCCGCCTAGACGGATGTAAGTTACTAACAAATATATACGCGCCAAATTGGCCAAATAATAAAATGCCAGAAGAAAAGGCTAAATGGCAAGACTCCATCTTGACGGAAGTACGCTACTGACGACTAAAAAAAAAAAAAAAAAAAACGTGCAATCACGAATACAAGTAAGTGCCAAAGAAATAAAATTAAAGCCTGAAACTAGCAGGCCAATTACCACTGTCTTTACAACTAAGAGCCCATAAACGCTGGGCTAAAAACGCTGTCCTCAAAATAAATAAAATTGTTCAGCAAAAAGATTTACAAAAAGAAACAAACGCCCAGAACATGACGGGCAACACAAAAAGAAAGAAATTTTTGCAAAGTGTCAAATTCGTCCAGAAGCGTCGTCGGCAAGGGCATCCTCGGTACGAGCGGCTTCATCAGGAGCGTCAGCTGGAGCTTCAGTCTCAGTGGCAGACGATTGAACAGCCTCGTCAGCCGCCATTTCTTGATCCACCTCTTCCAGATCCAGGGCCTCCATGTTCACTCCGGAAGGGTGCTTGACGAGGTATCTCCTCAGAAGCTCAAAACCCTTGAAATACGAACTGAGGAGCACGGTGTTGTACTCGTCAGTGGTCTGAAAGGCTGCTACTGATCTGGCTGCGCTGGTCTTGAGGCTCTCCTTGGCTGCAATAATCTGCTCGTCCTTCTCAATGGTTAGTTGGCGCTCCACTCTAAGATCGTCTGTTAGCTTCTTTGCCTGCTCTCTCAAGGTATTCGCCGTACCCATGGATTCGATAAGATCTTTCTTCAAGGCAGAATTCTCCATCTCCAATACCTCCACCCTAGAAGTTAGAAACGCCACCTTTGCCTCCTGAGTAAGATACTCAGAAGAAAGATGAAGATTCTCCCCTAGCACCTAAAAGAGAGTTAGAGGCATTAAAAAAAAAAAAAAAAAAAAAACCCTGAGGCAGAGGTACCTGAATGATCTTATGGACGTGGCCAGCAGCTACCCCACTAAGGAGGGCACCGGACAAGGCCTTTAAGTCGGCAGCTGTTATTACTTCGTGGGCCCTGTCCACTGCCATTTTCTCGTCGTTCCAAATGGTAAGTGGACGAGAGTCAGCCTTCTCCTTCTCCTTCCCTTTTTCAGATAGACGTGGCCTTTTTGAGACGGGAGTGCCACCTATCTCTTCCAGTGACACAGTGGGAGAAGTTGTCCTCGTCGTCTCTCCCACGGAAACGATCGGGTGGGCGGAAGCAGTTGCAGCAACGGGAGTGCCTCTCCCGGTAACACGCACTGTCTTCTTGCCGAGGTTGGACAGCGGCTCATCTTTCTTCGACCTCATTTTAGCGTAGAGGTCCTTGTTAAACTTTGTCGTCATCTCTGCCAAAAAAGAGCAACATAAAAATAAACAAACGAAGGAAGAAGGAAAGAAAAACGCTGATGGGTTCAACACTTACTCTTTTTTCCTTCAATTTCAATGTTTCGCAAAACGAAAGAGGAAGGATCCGGACCGAGATTGTAAAAAGCAAGCATCCTCGGGTCTACCAAGTCGTCCCAGCTCTCAATTGTCTGGGCGTATTCAATTGCTTGCTCAACTCGTTCCTTGTACCTGCTCTTGAGTTTAGGTCATCTTTTCACTGCAAAAAGGAGGATAACAAAAAAAAAAAAAAATTGTTGTGACGACCACAAGCAAATGAATACAACCAAACTAAAACGACAAGGAGGGAAACTGACGCACCTAAGGTCGGGGTTCCCTACCGACGGAGCAACCTTGGAATGTCACCCCATTCCTGACTGAAGGGAGTCTCAAAGTCATCCCCGAACACAAAGAAAAATCTTGACTTCCAATATCTGAAGGACGAAGGCAGCCCTCTAATAATCCTGGTCCTCCTCACCCAAGGAACCAGCTCATAATACCCATACTCCTTTGACTCTTTCAAACGATAAAGGTGGACGAGTTCACCCACCTTAATCATATCCCCGTTAGCAGCCAACCATATCTCCATACAGTTGACTACTATTCTCTATGAATTAGGCATTAACTGCCCAGGGGCAATTCCAAAATGGCTCAGAAGCTCCATGAAGAAAGGGTGGACGGGGAATCTAAGTCCACAGGTAAAGGCAGCCTCATAAAAGCACACCTCACCTGGGAAGAAATGACAAGCCCTATCCTTGTCACTAGGACGACGAACGCGAACCCTTTCTAGAAACTGGAACCGATCCTTAAATCTACTCACCGTCTCAGCATCCAAACCACAAACCTCTTCAAGGGCATAAAAAGCCCTAACGACACATGGAGAAGAGACAGTCGTATCCCCCTCCACTGGATTGCCGCTAGACGACAACCCAGTCTCGAGATCGCTGGATCTGACCTCAGACATTATCTTCTCCTTCCTCACCTGACCCTCGAACCAGTCAATTGATTGCCTAATTAAAGGTAACAATTCAGCCAATACCACACTAAGGCCACTACCCTCAAAAACAAAATTTTCAAAATCTAAGAAAGTGCCTAAAGCCCCCCCTAAGCGCACAAAAAGAAAAGAAACCGAGGGACAAACAACTCTAACCTCAGAATTACCAACCATGAAAACCCAACAAAAACGCAGAAAAGGAAAGCAACACAACTGAATCACAGGCAAATTAAAAAGAAGCAGGAAAAGAGAAAATTAGGAACAGTACCACAGTAAAACCAAGAAAGGAAAAGCAAGAGGGAAGGAGAAACATACCTTAAGCAATGGTGGATTGAGGAAGCTCTGCTTAACCAGCGTACCAACTCAAAGAAAAATGGCAGGAAAAAGCTAAAGAAGAAGTAATGATTGAAATGTGAAGAAGAAAAGTGAGGAGAGAAGGAAGTTAAAAGTAAAAGCTCGAAAAACGAAAAGAGCGGCAGGAAACTCAATAGTCTCATCACTTGGGACATTAATTGTACCAATCAGCGCGCGCCACGTAGGCCACGATCTGTGAAGCGTCGCCGCTTCGCACTTAACATGGAGCAGAACCCCAAGAGTCATTTAAAACTTGTAACCCTTCATATTCCATGATCGTCACTAAAACGACGAACACAGAATCGAGGGGCAGCTGACGAGATTGATAAGTACTGACGAAATTGGCAAGTCTATCCTATGTGGACGAGTCCTTCGATATGGATGAGTATACCCTCAGGACAAACAACGTGGAAGACAACACTACTGACGAGGGCATCCAGGCCATTTAATACAATTAACTAAACGGTTATACCTCCAACTGTATGAACCGTTTGAAGACATTGATGCCTCATTACACAGCCCCAAAACGTTACCAAAAGGAGCATTAAGATCTCCATAACTCCTCCAATGGCTAGAGACCATGAGAGCATATATAAAGCCCACGCACACTCCCACGAGAGGAAGAGAGAGATACAAGTAAGAAAGGATATTTTTTCTTTGATTTCTATTCATCTTATATTGCTTTATTTTGAAGAGAGTTTTATATTCTGACTTTGGCATCGGAGACACTGTGGCAGGCACCACACCGGTGACCATCGGTGAAAGTTGGAAGATCACCTCTATCCGACGAACATTACTGACGAGCTTACACTCATCAAGTGATTTGACTGACGATCTCGAGCATCATTAGTGTCAATTTCAAATTTCACACCACAATATGTCTATCAACACTATCACATTTGGGATTTATTTGAGATTTGTTTATTTTGTCGAAACTAAAAACTTTTTGTTGAAAATATTTTAAATAAAAGTAGAAATTAGCTGAAATAGTATAGAGAGGCTCATAAATAAGACCAAAAAGTGCAGTGGGACCCATGAATAGTAGTAAAAATAAGCTGAATGGTAAAATAAGAGCATTTGCAGCAATGGAGCTAAATAGCTATAATGCTATTTTAGCTCTACAAAGATACCAAAACCAGCCATGCAGCAATGGAGGCATCCTTATAATTTTTAGCTGATTTGCTACAGTGCACATCTATCTATAGATGTGTACTGTAGCAAACATCTAAAAAAAAAATTAATTTTTTATTCAGCTCCGGATTAAAATAACACTACTGGGTATATTTTTTTCATTTCTTTTATTCTCATCTCACCGTGCTCTCTCTCAGTCTCACTCTCAACTCCCATCTGAAATATTTCTCTCAAGCTCTCACCTCTCTGTTACCGCCGCTGGCCCTCCCTACCATCTCACCTGAAACTCAAGCCCCATCGCCCACATTGATTCCGACGACAATTTCGACGAGGAAGCCCCTGAAGCCGCAAACGCTGAAACTCCGATGAAGACGACTCCTCCATTCGCACCTTCACCATAGCTCGCCTCAACGCCGCCAACACGGGTGGCTCCGGTTTAGCTCGGCCCATCCCAGCCTCAGACCCACGCCGTCCCTGCCGTTGATCGAAGCCCCAAGCCGCACGTCTCCAACCCACGCCTCTGTCTAGTCCTCTATCTCCAGCTCTGTGATTGGTTTTTTTTTTTTTTTTTTTTTTTTTTTTTTTTTTGCTGTGGACTGGTGGTGGTGGTTGGTGGTAGAGGTGGTTGTGGTTGTGCTGTGGATGTTTTATTGATAGTGGGATATATTATTTTATTGTGGGGATATATTATTTTATTGTGATGTTCATATTATTTTATTGTGTTGAAAGCTAAAATAGATCCACTGCTGCGACATGTGTGTAGGTAAAATAGATAAAGTAAGTTTCGGTGGAGCTAAAAAGCTAAATTTTTAACTCCACTGCTGCGAATGCTCTAAGTTGGCAAATTAGTATCCGTTTGGATACACGTTTCTACATCCATGTTTGCGCGTTTGCACATTTTACTCCTTTTTTTTTTTGCACGTGGTTCACGAGCAAATAACACTGTTACGGCTACTGTTCATGCACTGTTCATGAATAGTAGCCGCAACTTTTTGACTATTCTCCTGTGAACAGTGCACCCATGCACTGCTCACGGGTACCACAAACTTCATTTTTCAACCACTTTTTTATTAAAAATTGGTCTCACAGCACTATTCACATATTTAAAAATTATTTTGCTACAGTGTTTTCAATTTTCAGTTTCAGCAAAATAAGTTCTATCCAAACGAACCCTTAATCATGCCAAACGGACACTTGGTTTAGAGAGAGAGAGAGAGAGAGAGGATGAACTTAGAGATACCGAGTCTGATCTTTACACATATCTTATGTGAGTAAAGGATTCAAGTGGTTGCTCGTGTGCAAGCAAGGACGCCATGGGTTAGCAAGGATTTAGGGGCCCCAAATCCTAGCCAAATATTTTGGCTAATAAGGTGTCAATTTCAAATTTTATACCACTCTATGTCTACTAATACTACCGCATTTGATTTAGAGAGAGGGACAGAGAGGATGAACTTGGAGATACCAGCTCTGATTTTTACACATATCTTAGGTGAGTAGAGGATTAAAGTGGTTGCTTGTGTGCAAGTCATTGGTTGCATGCTTGTGTGGGCCCTATTGCTGGCTGACATCAACATCAAGCAATGGTCCCACAAGAGGGACTTCAGAATAAATTAGTTGGAGCTCCAATTTGATCCTGCAAAACTTATTTGAAGCATCTAAAAAGGACTCTAAAAATCTCATTTGAGCTCAACTCATTACTTCCATCCAATGCACTGGAGCATTAGGTGAGGTACAAGACCAACGCGTGGCCAAGTTTGAACATGTGTTGTGTTCTTATCAAATACAGTGCTCAAATGCACTAGACAGAAGCTAAACTCTATTACTTATTGCTCTTCTTATGATGTTTTGAAATTGACATCAATGTTTTTGTTGTTAAAACCACAACAATAGTTTACACTTACAACCCAAAGGCATAGAACATAGATTAAAAACAGAGAACGTAAACTGACCAGAAAATAGTATATTATTTTTATTTATTTAATTATTAAATTAGTTAGGACATTGATTCTTCCTTCTTTTGAACCCAGAAATGATTTAATTCTTCATTGAAACACAAGGTAATAGTTTGGACTGCTTCATATGCCACTTGGGGGCTATCACCATCTCTTTTATCTCTTTTGAATCTTTCAATGGATTGACATGGGCTAATTCCCTTACAATGTATTCTATTGTTTAAACAATATCTTCTTATTCAGCAGAAGAACATCCAATTATATAGAAGAAAAAAAATTAATTATTTTTCTTGGAATAAGAGGGTTTTTGGTTCTACCAAGCTCTACCATTCAAGTGATACCTTTACTTTTCTCCAATAGAGAAACTACAGTTCAAACCTGGGTGTAATCCTCCTATAACAATATTAAAATTCTTGAGAGTTTTTAGGATAATTCCACTATAAAGCTCTTAAATCTTAGTCATTTATTTTGTAACCGTGGAGTATGTTATATTATGCCATCAATAATATAAATAGATATCATAAAGATGATAGTCAACGTTTTTTTTTTTTTTTTTTTTTTTGTTTGGGTGTAAATATTGCAACAAAAATTTACAAGATCTTTATTGAACCATTATTAACAGGGAAAACGAATCTGATTTTCAATGTTATACAATGGACTCCATGATCAGATGACGATAACTCAAGCCCTCAGACACTGATGCACTATTCGCCAAGCTCTGACAGGAGCCTAGTGATTCTAGCAATGCCTTCTCGAGCTCAAGAGAGATACTCTTTTGAACCACAGAGACAACGTACTCCATGAAAGCTGCATCGCATGGCAAAGTGAGTGGGCCATCTCTTGGTATCCCAAACTCTTCCTCAGACATCCTAAATAGCTCTTTGAATATTTTGCTCCTCAAATAAGCCAATGGTACAACAAAACGTTTCTTATCAGCAGAGTACACAACAAAATGGCCTCTATCAGCTAACCTAATATTATGGTTGATTCTAGGCAGTGAGATTGTTCTCCTGCCAATGCCAGCCATTTTCTTCCACTTCCTTGACATGGCAATGACTTTTTTCAAGCTGATCATATTGTTTTCTTGGTTTTTGTGTGAGATTGTTGGATTGAACTACAGAAACAAAGAAGTGTGGGACAATTGGTATGTGTGTTACTAAAGAGGGTGTGGTACTGGTATGGGCAGACTGCCTTGGGAACTTATATATATTTGAGTTTTGATTGAATGTGAACTTCAGCTAGAGTTTCAACCAAAACCATGTGCTGATTGGATAGAATACATGGTTTTGGACGCGGGCTTGTTTTGGATTTTATTGAAACAATTCACGATCAGTAACGCTGGTGGGGGCCAAAGTGATCACATACACATGCAAAATTAATTGGCTTCACTGCAAGCAAATCTGGCATTAAATCAAAATAGGTTATGGTGACAAGTCTTTTTTTTTTTTTTTTTTTAAGAGATAATTACAACGTGCTGCTAACTCCACAATTCGAACTATTTTTCTCCTAGACCCCTAAGTACTTTATGCATGAAAATGTGTCATTTCAGTTACAAGTCTTTTAACTATTTGAAATGAAAAACTAATAAGTTATTGACGGTTGATTAGGCTTCATGAACTTCTAAGTTTGGACATACAGATCAGTTAACTAATTTGGTTAATTTAGATCACACAATAATGGATTGTAATAAAATAAAAACAAGGATCTCATGATTCATGAACAGATCGAGTGAGAAGGAAGTGCGCGTGAAGTACCAGTAATATGGACTAATTTTAACATCACAACTACATTCATGAGTTCCAAAAAGATCAGGTTATTTGTCATAGCTCAACAACCCCTTCTTTCTGGATCACTTTCTATAGGGCCGTGGAATTAAATAAATTGTTTATGACTTTGCTTGCTACATGGGCCATATTGGAGCTCAATTAATTCTAGGTTTGGTAATTGATCAGTCACATTGTTAGACTTTAGCTGGTGATCATTATCCTAGCAAGAAGATTTTGTAACTAATAGGATATATGGAACTTTGTAGATCGCACTTGGAAGAAAAATTTGGTCCCACCTTAATTTTATCATCTAATCTCTGTTTGTGAGAAATTTTATATATCATTTCATTGAATTTACCAAATTGTCTGAGTTAATTTACAAAAAAAAAGGGGGTTAAGATAGGAATATAGAGGACAAGTGCACTTATTGAATGTAGTTGGGAGTACATGAGATGGAATGCACGTGCAAAGAGGACTAGTAAAGCTTTTACTGGAGGCAATTGTCTGGACTTTTCGTAAGGGGAGATGAATCACAGTTTTTCTGGAGCCTAAAAGACAGTTTGATATGCTGTCCCA
The DNA here is from genome assembly GCA_030445155.1 of Quercus variabilis. Classification (NCBI taxonomy): domain Eukaryota; kingdom Viridiplantae; phylum Streptophyta; class Magnoliopsida; order Fagales; family Fagaceae; genus Quercus; species Quercus variabilis. The sequence goes on from CP129446.1 coordinate 14,498,686, forward strand.
ATAGCAGCAATCATTCAATAACAGCAATCATGATGCCATGATAGATTTCAGGTGGCTGTTAGCCTTTAAAAAACTTACATATGAAACTAGAAAACGGAAACTCTAGAGACACCAATTTCCACACTCAAATTCACAACATCTTTAGTATTGACACCCAAGAGCATTAGCATTGAGAAGTATAAAATCCCCGAAATTGTTACTTTAGCACCATGCACACCAAAAACCAACTTTATTCGAGTGTGTGGGTTGGGATTTGGGGTCTATGGGTTAGGATTTTGGTGGTGGTGGTTGAGCTTCTGATGGTGATTGGGTTTTCGATGTTTAGGTTTCCTTGCTATTGCTTGGGTTTCCTTGGTTTTTGGTAATGGCTGGTGGTTGCTGAGTTTCCTTGGTGGTGGCCTTGATATCGGTTGCCTTGATCTTGGTTTTCAATGTTTAACTGGCGATAATGATGGCTAGGTTTCAATGGTTGGGACGAGTTTCAATGGTAGGTGGTTGTTAATGGTGGTGGGTTTCAATGGTTGGGATGTTTTTAATGAGTTGCATGTTAATATAAAATTTAAGATATTGGGTGAGTTGTGAAATTGTATAGTAAAATAGATAAAGTAACTTTTTAGAGTGTAAAATAACAATTTTTTTTAGAACCCGAATGCAAATGCTCTAAGAATGTTGTAGATTTGGAAGTGGAATTAGTTGTGTCCGTAGGTGAATTGGCAACAAATTTCTATAAATTTCGTAAGGGCATTCATTTAAGTGTGGGGACGCAGGCCCAAATATCATTGGGGCCTTGGGCCTTGTTCGATAAGGCACAATGGACCAAGAATAGATCAATAGCAAGAAAGACATATGTTAGGTCACAATTCGAATGACCCCTTGTGATAAACCCTAATTAATTAATTAATTAGTCAAGTTGTTAATTAATCAAATTAAGCATGCAATTGCGTGGAAGCACAAACAAATCACCAAATACTAAATATGCAGCGGAAAATAATTAACACGGTGATTTGTTTATGAATGGGGAAAACCCTAACGGCAAAAACCCCATCGGGTGATTTTCAGGTCACCACTCCCGAAACTCCACTATTATCAAATCAAGCGGTTACAAGAAAGGAATCCCAAGTACCTTACCAACTTACAGTTGAACCCTTACCCCAATACCCAATTGGACTTGATCTGTAGTGACAATTTCCACCTTTGTTGCACAGCTCCCAAGTACGTGACTAACCAATGCGCGAATCCCAATACGCGACTTCAGAATACCAACTTGAGGAAGAATGGTTGGCTGCAAAGTTCTTCAGTTCATCCACGTGATGAATAGCAGGAAGATGCTTGGTTACAAAACCCTATGGTGCAAAGACACAGCAACTTCTTGATGAAGGATGAACTAGGTCAAGAACTTCGTCTATTGAGCACACTTTGCATAAACAGAGATTGCTCAATGATAATGCAACTTATGTCCCTCAAAACGGCTCTTAAAATAATCCTTTTATATGTTTAGGGTTAGAAGAAAAGAAGCCCCAAAAACACATTCACGGATCCCAAGAAAATCAGATTGGAATTCTGACTTTTTAATTCTCGACAGATAGCAGGTGTCGAGGTAGGTGTCGAGAGGTGTCGAGCTTTAAAAATTCTGCACTTCAACTTGCTTTTTCTTGGACAGACTTGATGACTTCAACACTTGACCTTGAAACATGGTTTCTTGAAGTATTAAAAACACCTAGATCTACCCAATTACAAGCAGAGTGCGTTTTGTCAAAGGATAAGCCAATTTACATAATTAAGTGACATATGTTCTTAAACAAGTTAAAACATATATGTCCTAACAATCTCCCCCTTTGACAATCCGTGACAAAACCACAACAAACAAATGAGCATATGAGAGAAGTCATAAATCACTCAACTCATATTCACTTGTTAAATACAATAAAATCTATCCTAACACAAACTCTTGAAAAACTTTGCAAGAAGAGAGCTTATGATAAGTAGACTTTGACAACCTGTATTTCTGAAACACTTTAAACAAAACTCATCAAGGCATCTTGTGTGAAACAGAAATAATTAGATTGCATACAAGTATAAAGAACATGTGTATTAAGACAGAAAAGAAACAACACATGAAGAGAGAGGTGAAAGAAACATACATCAACATAAATAAGAGATAGAATAAGTACAATGTATGTAAAAATGGTCAAAGGACCTCATATACAAGACCAATGTAACTAAAAGATAAGAAAAAAATACATATAGCCTCACTACATCCCTCAAAAATATGATAACACTCCCCCTATCAAAAATGTCCTATGCTAACTCTCCCTCTAAGATGACTACTCTCATAGCCCAAACTACTCCCCCTTTTTGTCACGAGTGACAAAGGGTAGAGTGTCATGTAGACATCTCATCGGCAGAGCTAGCATCATCATCATCCTCATCATCCTCAGAATCTGAAGCTGCTGGAGTAGATGGTGAAAGAGTAGCCTCTAGAGCAAATCCACCCATGGTCGCCTGCCGTCGTGCAATACGACCAACACGAACATTCACCTGATACAACTCAGCAGAGAGTGTATCTAGGCGAGTGTCCATGCGCTGCAGCTGCGCCATAATATCTCCAAGGGATACATCGCTCGAAGAGGAAGAAGGAGCAGATGTAGATGGTGCGGATCTGGATGGTGCTGAACGGGAGGGAGGAGTGGCACCAGGCTGTCTCGACCTGAACTGCGCCTCACTACGTTTTACGGTAGCGGCATCTATGGCAGATATGTGTGTGAAGTGGTCAGACACAGGGAATGGAATAGAAAAATGGCGTAGAATCCGCGTCATAGCAGAAGGAAAAATGAGCTTATCACGGGACGCCGAATCAAGATAAACCTCTATGATAGACCGGATGAAGTGAGAAGGGAAGTCTATGGTCAAATGCTCAAGAAGAGAAAGCAAAAATCGAGCACGAGGCTCTGTGATAGAGTTATAGTGAGAAAGAGGATGGAGAACAAAAGTCATCACCATGTTCATGAATCTAGGACCTTTAGCAAAAGGCCTACATGATGTGAATTGGTGCTCACCCCAATCAGCAGGACGCTGACAGAAGGCAGAGATGAGCTCGTCTTTGGACACAGTCCTCAGACGCTCACAAGAGAGGTAATCTGGGAACTCTATCCTAGGTACCCTAAGCACATCCGCAACAAGTTGCGGTGTGACATGAATGCGCATACCTCGAATGCGAGTGGAAAAATGAGGTACTGAAAGATCAATCCCGTGGATATTGGAGTAGAACTCCTGTATCAGCACGAGAGGGCAAGTGACCGGGATGTCACACAGTGACCCCCATCCCCTACTGTGGATGACAGAGGGAAGGTCAGTGTCGGCGAAGTCCGCCAGAATGACTTGGCGTTCCGAATAAACACCTCGTTTAGAAAAGTTCTCCGAAAATGCCTTATGGGCATCTCCATCACGGAACCGAATCTCAAAGGAAGCAGAATCAGAAGAAGTAGATGCTCCAGAACGCAGAGAGTTCCGAGCAGGAGTAGATTTACGTTTAGGTGCCATAGACACGACTAACGTAAAAAGAATGAGAAAAAGATAGAGGGGGAAACAATCAGAAAAGTCCCAAACACAGTTCAAATATATATCAAATATGTTGAACAAGAATTACGTATGCATGGGAATGCATGAACATGTGACATGCAAAGGAAAAACATCATGGGCTCAGCCCAATCCAATCCTAGCAGCACACAAACATAAGGCACACATCTAAATGCATGTAAATATCATTAGAATGCAAATGTAATGCAATGTATGACATTTTGAAATCATTTAAGCACAAACCCAACCCAAAATTTCAATAAAAACTCAACAATTTTGAAAAAACCCCAAATTTTATGAAAAATCCCAAAAACTAGGTTTTCAAAACATGAAATGCATGAAAAATGAAGAGAATAGCGATCTTACCAAGTGATTTGAGCAAGATATGAGCAAGATCCAAGTGGGTTGAAGGATTTGAGTGAAAGGAGAGTGAAAGGGAGATGAACAGGCACGGAGAGATCGAGAGAAATCGAGAAAACGAGGTCTGAATCGCGATCAGCCTTTAAATAGGACCCTCACTTATTCTCGACAGCAGAGGGGTCGAGAGGTATCGAGGAAGCTGTCGAGGAAGGTATCGAGGAAAATGCCTTCGACAGATGAAGGTGTCGAGAGGTATCGAGATAAATGAGAAATACAGACATGTGAATCTCGATCGATCGCGAAGGTGTCGAGAAGGTATCGAGGAGGCAGAAGAAATCTCGATCGATCCGAAAGGTGTCGAGACAGGTGTCGAGAAAGAATGCACAAACAGCACAATTGAATCTCGATCGATCCAACAGGTGTCGAGGATCTGTCGAGAGGACAGAGACTTTCTCGATCGATCCACCAGGTGTCGAGGAGGTGTTGAAATTGCGATAAGAAACCATATGAGAAGCTCGACAGATGATCAAGTATCGAGAAGGTGTCGAGGTAGGTGTCGAGCTCACATAAAAATGCAATTTTTCGAGAAGGGAAAAACACAGACATGAATGCAATCTAACACACATCTCAATCAAAGATCCACTGAAATGATAAACCTCTCAAAACATCTCTCAACAAGAAAATGAGCACAAGGATCATGCAAAACACACACACACACTAAACAAGTCTAATCAATTTTATATTTCAAAAACAAGTTTTGACAGTTTAGTGAGCATACATTAGCACATGTAAAACCTTTGTGATGGTCAAATCACATTGTACCTGCACATGTATCAAAAGTAGCAAAGAATATTGCGTGTTGTGTGTGAAAAACATCGCAAGATTGCATATGTGTATAGATGTTATGACGATCTGAGATATGAGAAAATAACTTTTAACTCACACACAATCATAACTATTTGATGGGGACTATCACCTTCGAGGTACATCCTATAACTCCCACATCTCCTAGAATACACGCTTGCAACCATATTTAAAGCATTTTTAATCTTTTTGCTTTTTATTTTCTTTGCATTTTTTTTTATTTTATTTAGCATATCATACATGGGCATAAAAAGGAGAAAAGAAATACCCAAGATGTTTAAGCATTTTACATCGCACTTTTGCTATGCCGAAGCATACGAATGTCTTTGACACTGCACTTTTGCTATGCCGAAGCATACAGGTGTCATATTATGATTGGCGGGCAACAGTGGTGAGATGGTTATTTATGCCTTTCTCTTAGAATTTTCTAGTCCTACCCGTCAAAAAGAGTGATATGAGTGTTACGTTTTAAGAGATAACCTAATCTTACTCATCACAAATAAGAGCCACAAAGCTCACTTGCTTAGTTGTGCATAGAGATGCTCATCTAAGCTACAAGAGATACAAAGTTTAGAAAATTTTGTTTCATTGGCCATCCAAGGTACACAAATACCAAAGTACACAAAACACACACTGTTTTTGTATTTTTCAATTTTTCAATTTTTTTTTTTAAAACAAAATAAACAAAACTGAAATTAAACACACAAAACATGTTAACAAAACAAGGCAAAAACTAGACTGACTCAGCAGAAAAGTAAAACACACAAGCAATGCAATAAACAGAAAAACAAGAGGGGAAAAAGAAAGTGATGAAATCACTTAAGGTCCTTTTTCTTCCACACCTTGGAAGAACCTTTCCTTTGATTGAAACCTTGAACAGGCGGTGAGGGGGAAGAATTCAAACCGTTCAAGTTTGAAAGGAACATGAGTGCTTTCAGAAGATCTCCAAGAGGAGCAAGGGAGGATGGAAGCTGATTATGGTTTCCAGATGCTATCACGCCATTGCTCTGTTGAGTGGCTAACCACTTATAGCAATTTGGTCGAGTGTGACCGGCAGCTCCACAATAATGACAGAGATGCTGCTTCTTTTGTTTAGGCTTTTGAGAGTTAGCCTTCTTAGCCCTAGGGTTTTTAGCATCTTTCTTGTCTAGCTTAGGGGGGACTCCTAAGATAGATTTTCCCTTGTCTAAGTTCTCACTAGCTAATTCAGTTTTAACATTTGTATTCTCAATTTCAATGTTGTTAGCAGCAGGAACAAAAACAGTATTGCTAGTAGAAGCAGTATTAGAGAGAGAAATACCATACCCCAAACCAGTTCGATCTGAAGCAGATTTCTGATTGCTAAGCATCTCATCAAGCTTTGCACTTGAAGTCCTTTCTAGTTGAGCTCTGACTTGAAACAGCTCTGCTTCAAGCTTCTTGGTCTTCTCAGCCAAAAAGTTGTTTTCAAATCTCAGTGCTCCAATGGTTTGATTCGCTTCATCAACCTTTGTGGACAACTCTTCACGTTCAAGTTCCACATCACTGAGCTTCTTGGTGGCCAGCCTATATAATTTCTCATGCTTTTCAGAGAGCTTGTAAAGCTTCTCATAGGCTGAATGGATATCATCTTGATCATCCATCTTCTCAAATTTGGACTCCACCAATTCTTCTTCTTCATCCACTTCTTCAACAATCCCTTTAGTAGGATTGACTATGGCAGTGAAGGCATTTAGGATTCCGTCATCCTCATTGTCGGAATCGTCTTCAGGCTCAGTGTCACTTAGGGTTACGGCAAGGGCCTTGCTTTTCCCAATGCTCTTCAGATATGTAGGACACTCATGTTTCATGTGTCCGAACCCATGACAACCAAAGCACTTTGGTCCTGCGGGAACAGTATACTGACCGCCCTCCTTAGCATCCTTCTTCCCTTTGTCTTGGCTTTTGACCTGAGAAGAACTGAACTGCCTGCGGTCCTTGTCGAAGCTCCTTCCATTGGCATTCTTCATGAATTTTTTGAACTGCCGAGTAATGTAGGACTTCATCTTAGGATCTTCATCATCGGAAGACTCATCTGTATCACTGCTCTTCGCCTTCAAGGCCATGCTTTTGCCTTTATTGGGCTTGCCAATCCTGGATAACCCTATCTCATAGGTCTGTAAGTTTCCAACCAGCTCAGTCAAAGGAATCTTGTCTATATCCTTTGATTCCTCAATTGCCGTAATCTTGGCATGAAATCTCTTAGGTAGAGATCTGAGCACCTTCCTTACAATCTTGGGTTCAGGGATGGTTTCCCCAAGATTGAAGGCTGAGTTCACTATGTCCTTGAGCTTGGCATAGAACTCATCAAACGACTCATCCTCCTCCATCTTTATTTCTTCAAAGCTTGTAGTGAGCCTTTGAAGTTTTGAGTCTTTGACAGCCTTTGTGCCTTCGTAGGTTGTCTGGAGGATGGTCCAAGCCTCCTTAGCAGTTTCAGTTGAGGATATCTTCTTGAACTCCTCATTGGTGACTGCGCTAAAAAGGGCATTCAGCGCTCTGCTGTTGAAGTTGGCCGCCTTGATCTTAGCATCATCCCAATCGGCTGGTTCTTCTTTTGGCTTAGTCCAGCCAATCTCTACAGCTTGCCACCCTTTTTCATTTAAAGACTGCAGAAAAGCTCTCATGCGTACTTTCCAGTATGCATAGTTAGTGCCATCAAATAAAGGAGGTATAATTAATGATTGTCCTCTATCCATGACAAACAGGGGTCAATGGATCAAACACAGCAAAGATTAAATCCTAATCAGAGTGTGCCTGCTCTGATACCACTTGTTAGGTCACAATTCGAATGACCCCTTGTGATAAACCCTAATTAATTAATTAATTAGCCAAGTTGTTAATTAATCAAATTAAGCATGCAATTGCGTGGAAGCACAAACAAATCACCAAATACTAAATATGCAGCGGAAAATAATTAACACGGTGATTTGTTTACGAATGGGGAAAACCCTAACGGCAAAAACCCCACCGGGTGATTTTTAGGTCACCACTCCCGAAACTCCACTATTATCAAATCAAGCGGTTACAAGAAAGGAATCCCAAGTACCTTACCAACCTACAGTTGAACCCTTACCCCAATACCCAATTGGACTTGATCTGTAGTGACAATTTCCACCTTTGTTGCACGGCTCCCAAGTACGTGACTAACTAATGCGCGAATCCCAATACGCGACTTCAGAATACCAACTTGAGGAAGAATGGTTGGCTGCAAAGTTCTTCAGTTCATCCACGTGATGAATAGCAGGAAGATGCTTGGTTACAAAACCCTATGGTGCAAAGACACAGCAACTTCTTGATGAAAGATGAACTAGGTCAAGAACTTCATCTATTGAGCACACTTTGCATAAACAGAGATTGCTCAATGATAATGCAACTTATGTCCCTCAAAACGGCTCTTAAAATAATCCTTTTATATGTTTAGGGTTAGAAGAAAAGAAGCCCCAAAAACACATTCACGGATCCCAAGAAAATCAGATTGGAATTCTGACTTTTTAATTCTCAACAGATAGCAGGTGTCGAGGTAGGTGTCGAGAGGTGTCGAGCTTTAAAAATTCTGCACTTCAACTTGCTTTTTCTTGGACAGACTTGATGACTTCAACACTTGACCTTGAAACATGGTTTCTTGAAGTATTAAAAACACCTAGATCTACCCAATTACAAGCAGAGTGCGTTTTGTCAAAGGATAAGCCAATTTACATAATTAAGTGACATATGTTCTTAAACAAGTTAAAACATATATGTCCTAACAACATAATACTTCGAACTTCACGAGCAAACTATGACCGTGATGGCTGGGAGAGGTTGTCCGAGGATGAATAATACCTCAGCTAAACGCAATGAAGATCAAGATATGCCTCCTGTCATCCAGGGTGATGTTCCAGGAGTTTCTATTGATAAAGACATTCACTATGAACGTACTGGAAGAATGGGAGTTAGGAAATATCTAAGGGAAAATTGTTGTCACCACATTAAATGCCCTGTAACTAATTTTCTGGACACATTTATGTGAAGAAAACCCCTGAGCAGTGCTACCTTGGTTACCCCAACTTAAAGAGAGCCAGAAAGGGTGTCTGATGGGACAAGCACTCAAATAATGGCCTGAATGATCAACAAATGGAGGGCCAAGATCATTCAAAGAGATATATATATATATATATATGTATATATATATAATGGAAGAAACCCCTGAGGAAAAGGAGGAGGGAAAAATAGAAAGAGAAACACTATAGCAATCAAGAATTGAACTTGTAATCAAATTTGAAAATCAATATATAAGAACTAATCTCCTCGGACTGTGCCGATGACAGATTTCTTTAGTTTAATCAATCTATCTTCCTTTTCTTGTTATCTGAAGCCACTTTATTTGCTGTCCAACTCATTTAAGCCCAGTTTTTCAACCCACTCTCTACAAATTCATTGTATTGGGCTTGTTGGGCCTAAACCGGTCCATCTTTTGGACGAGGAACCCAAATCCGGTCCTTACAAAAAGGACTATTTGATTTTGTATATTGAAAGGGAAATTACTACAAAATTTAGTATGGAATAATTGTTTTCATATTTTAAAATAAATTCAAATTCCTTTTTGATAAATGATTAATTTGAGTATATTGGAAAAATATATATTTTGTGTCAATTCTATTACTTATATTTGATTAACTCTAAATTGATCCTTTTATTTTTCTTAGTATATTTAGTCCTGAATTTTAATATATTTTCATTTATTTATTCTAAATAAATTGGATTAATGCTTAGGCCCCCAAAGCTAAAATTTTGATTCCATCTCTAGGTCCACGATTCTTGGGCCACTACAATTTCCTTGTGAGGAAGAATTGATGGACCGTATTCTGTGTTTTTTGAGAAAGAATCCTTATAAGGAAGTAGAGAGGCCTCGGTACAATCATTTTTTCATCTCACTCATGCTTGCAAGCGGGCCTAAATACAATTTTTTTTAAGGCAAATGGTGAGTGATTCTAATTGTTTTTGTAAAATTCTAATACCTTCCTAATATTACTTTTTATCTCCTTTTTAGTATATTTGGAGATTTGGAATGAGATGAGAGCAGAGGGGAGTGGAGGACAATGGTTCTTTGTTTGGATGTTTTATAATTAAGTAGGGAATGATAATAGATATATGTCCTTTTTGCTTGAGTGTTTTAAAAAATTAAAATTAAAATTAGAGAAAATTATAAGTTATTATGTAACGTACAATTATAACCTCTTTTGCTCAATTAAAAAAATATGTATAAATTGATATCATAAATGCAAAATTGACCCTTTTTTTAATTATTTAAAAAAAAAAAAAAAAAAAAAGTGAACCACTACCCCTTTAATTTCCCTCAAATTTTCTCCTTTGTTGAATATATATATGTGTGAAGGAACGAATCTCACCTTTAAAAGGTATTGTTCGCTTTGGGAATGAGCGATCACACACACTATGGTACATCATTCCTTAGCCCAAGTGCTTATAAGGCAATAGTGGGAGGCGTCTCTTCTCGATATGGGATTGAGCAAATCCATGCGGGTGGCATCAGCCTCCTTGGCCCATTCCCAAAACAAACAATACCTTCTAAGGGAAAGATTCATTCCTCCACAAAAATGCCGAGAAGGCCGATGCCAGCTGCACAGATTTGCTCAATCCCACATTTGAGAGAGACGCCTCCCACCCTTGCCTTATAAGCACTTGGCCTAAGGAAGGGTGTACCATAGTATGCTTTTTGTGGAGGAACAAATCTTTCCCTTAGAAGGTATTGTCCGCTTTGGGAATGGGTCGAGAAGACCGATGCCACCCACACAGATTTGCTCAATCCCACATCGGAAAGAGACGCCTCACATCTTTGCCTTATAAACTATAAACACTTGGGCTAAGGAAAGGTGTACCATAGTGTGTTGAGCACTATACCTTCTAAGAAAGAGATTCGTTTCTCCACAATATATATATATATATATATATTCAGACAAGATTACTTTTTTTTTTTTTTTAAGTTGAAGGCGGGTTCTTGGCTGCTGACAAGAACCTGGACTTTATTTCTTTTGAATGTCCGCCGGGGAGGGGGGGGGGGGGGGTGTTGGGATGTTATGGGATAAAGGATTATATTCTTCTTCATTATTTTTTTTTTTTTAAGTTGAAGGCGGGTTCTTGGCTGCTGACAAGAACCTCGACTTTATTTCTTTTGAATGTCCGCCTACGGCGGACATAGTTAATGTTTTTGAAGATGACCTCAATGGAATGTTTTTAAATAGGCTCTGCCCTGAACCTGATGCAGATCTTTAGTTGTTTTTATGAATCGTCTATTAACCAACCCAAAAAAAAAAAAAAAAGTTGAAGGCAGGGAATTTGGACCTCGAGTGTTTCCTCATGTGCCAACCAGTTGAGCTTCTTCAATTGATTGAATCAAATAAAAAGGCTACAGATGTAGCTTGAAAAGTTCATTTGTCATAGCTACAGCTACTAGTGTTATTTGCTATAGTTTACGTTTTTCTTGTTAATATTGTTGCTATTCATTCTGTCCCCCCTCGGTGTGCAGGAAAAACACAGCAGATCAAGTGATCAACTAAACTAGTCTCTGATCATCAAGCATTGACCATACACTCAAAAACAAAGAAGAAAGGTCCACAAACACAGTAATTTACCATTTTGTAGAGTTCCCAATTGGGAAGTTACAGAATGTCCCACAAATGTAGGTGTGACTTTTCTATTTTAAAAAAAAAAAACCAAGTTGACTTCTTACAGAAAATAAAAGCATAAATTAGCCTCAATTATTACCAAAATAGGAAGCTACAAACATGGATTTGGAATTAGCCAGAGAAATGGAACTGCCACTGGGACCAAACAATTCAAAGTTTGGAGGTTGCAAGTTGTATCAGATCTTTCCTAAGAATCTTTCCTGACTGATTTTTGGGTATAGAAGTTGTAAATGCCACTCTCCTGATTCTCTTGTATGGAGCCACCTGTGAATATAACAGCAGGTTAATTGAATTTGTGCTTAGAGATACAATAGTACAAGTCGTATTATCTCATCAACCTCACCTGTCCTGCAACGAACTCCATGATTGCACTCTCAGATAAACTACTTCCCGCTTTTCGTACTACGTATGCCATGGGACACTGTCCAGCCTCCTTATCAGGAATTCTAAAACACAAGAAATTACACTGAGGGTCCCTTTTATAAGAGATTTTAAAGTACTTAGTCCTAAGAAAATCATGTTCAATTAATTTTTTTTTTATATATGATGCAAAGTATTCATAAATTACAAAGAAAAATAACAATATATTGTATTGAAAAAAATAATAAATAAATAAAATAAAATAAAAAACTAAGACTAAGTTTCTTATGTCAATAAAGATTAGAGAAGAAGATTTACGGTATGACAGCAGCGTCCAAGATTTCTGGATGAGTCAGTAATAAGGCCTCTAGTTCAGCTGGGGGGACCTAAGATGTCAAGAGACAAATCAGCATAGTTTTCAAGAAAAAATTTTCATGATAATATAATTTGAAATTCCTTTCTAAATGCAAGATCGAACTGTAGTTGCGTCCTTATCATATATTGCTTTGAGAATTACATCCTCATCATACGTAAAAAAAAAGCAGAGGAATTCCAGAAAGAAGGCCAAATTTAGAGAACTTCAAGTGATCAATGTCTCACCTGATATCCTTTGTACTTAATCAGCTCCTTCAACCTATCAACCACAAAAATGAAGCCATCATCATCAATGTAGCAGAGGTCTCCAGTTTTTAACCATCCCTCTGCATCAAGCGTATTTGCTGTTGCTTCTGCATTACCAAAATAACCTGCAACAACAGCATTCCCAGTTTCAATAGAAGAAAATGTGACCTGCTGTTGATATAGCTGAAGCTCTCATACCAATTTTATTGTAAGTGTGGTTAATTTTTAGCAGGTTTATGTGAAAAAGAAATAGACAAAATAAAATCAACAATAACATGGGAAATACAAAGTTTCACTATTTCAAGCATAAACAACTGAAAACTCCAAATACACCCAAAAAACTATCTCCAGGTTAGTTTAAGTCTTATAGTAGGAACAGTGGTACAACATAGATTCTGTTAACATCACGACCAACTTTTATGGTATCTATTCCCATGCGAAAACAAATTTCCCAGGCATGCCAATGCAAAGAAAGGATCCGATGAATGGGAAAAAGCTATAAATTCTATTATCAAGTATTGCACAAATCTGGAATAAACACTAACAACAAAATGAAGGAACAATCAGAATAGATGTAACATATATATGTTATATGTATACAAACTTATATGTGAATCTTTTAATGAAATCCTGTATTAGGTAACAGGGACACTGACAAGAAAATGCCTATGAGATTGGATAGTTTAAGATATAATAAGAGTAAAAGATCCAGCTACCACTAGCCACACTATAAGGCCAGTTCAATACGAGTTGCAACGTATCCCTCTGCTACCATACTTTTGATTCATAGAATACCAGCCTAACCATTTAAAACATGGCTTACTCACACAAAGCAATTTAGGGGTTTAGGAATATTTGATAGCTCAATCTCTAAAAATCAAGTAAGATGATAAATACTCATAATATTATAAGACAGGACCTATCAAATTGAGGAATCATATCATATGTTCTGAAAATCATGTAGCATATATTCCAAAGACATACACGGTCAAGTGGTAACAATTAGGATATTTTTACAGAGTCTAGGGTCTAGAGACTCCTTACAGAAGCAAAATATCATAGACCTTTAATTATATATATATATATATATATTAAAAATGGATTTTAAATGACTTATGTATTTTTAAAAAATACATTTGTCAGCTTCGGAAAAAACAATGCACCCTTAAATATAAGACTAATAATAATCCACTTCTAGACATCACGAAAGGACTTGCAAATAAAATCAGAAACAGATCGCTATAGTGCTATTCCTATTCACGTTTGCTTTATAAGTTTTCAGCTTTTCATCTCATGTCTAGAATTATTAATCACAATGGTCCCATAACAATCATTCTCTTTGAGGCTGCATGAAATGTGGGGCCTTATGCTAGCCAGAGTGAATTATTAATTTATTAGGACAAAAATTAGTGCACATTGTGCACTGCAAAAATACACTTAAGTCACGTTTTTAGTTTATTTAAGTGAGTGAAATAAACAATACCCAATTTATTATTCCAAGTTCCAACAGCAACAACCAAAATAAATTCGATTGTCCGTTTGGTATTCTCGGTTCTGTTTATTTGCTTAGTGTATAGTATATAGAATGATATAAATTTTGATAGATTTTACAAAAAAGAAGAAGTTAAAACTAAAGTATTGTCCCAAACATAAACAAACAGCTCTAATAATACATCAAATTTCTCAATATACTAAAATAAGTGATGGATAGTAGAAAATTTTCTACCCACTGCTGATTATAAGAACCTATAACTTTTTATCCATTACTCACATTCTATCATTTTAACATGTTATGAAATTTGATATTGATTACTCACATTCTATCATTTTAACTAGATTACTCACATTCTATCATTTTAACGTGTTATGAAATTTGATGCGAAACAGATTCGGTGAAAACAAATGTATAGCAACACAACCAATTCTACGACGGCGAAGACTTAAAAGTATAATGCTTAAGTGTTATTCTTTAAGCTCTTCTTTTAAGATTCTGTTTATATGAATTTCTATGCATGGAATGAAAATATATTTTTTTAATTAAGTGGGTAAATCTTAATAGGTAGATGTAAGAAACATCACTTATGTTGTAACTATGTTTTGTCATGTATTAAACTTATAAATTGAAGTGGTATATAGTATAAGTGATTGTTTAAAAAAAAATGGTGGCCCATAATAACTTGACTATGGTTGTCCTAGGCTATCGATGGTCCAATAGTATTATTATATTTCCACCATACGTACCTTTCATGATAGAGCGACCTCTGAGCCAAAGCTCACCGGTCCGGTTCACCGGCAACGCCTCACCAGACTCTGGGTCCACAATCTTACCCTCCATGTCCGGCGACAACAACCCCGCCGTACCGTACCTCCTACTCTCCTCCAACGAGTCTGTAGAAGCCCCAACTCCCGTTGATTCCGTCAACCCATACCCCTGAAGAATAGTCACCGTCGGATACCTCTCCACATACCCTTCTATCACCTCCTTACTCAGCGGAGCTCCGCCTGACAAAACCGACTGCAGCGAACTCAAATCGTACTTCGACCGTATCTGATCAGCACCGTTCACCAGCGCCACTAGAATTGGCGGCACCAGCGGGAGGTACGTGATTCGGTACTTCTCGATTGCTGAGAGCATATCGTGCATCTCGTACTTGGAGAGAATCACGACCGTTGTTCCTGATGCGAGCAGCGCCAAAGCGAACACTGCTAGACCGTAGATGTGAAACATAGGGACGGTGCAGATGAACCTGTGGTCCCCTTCGGTTAAGTTGAACCGTCCGAGTACAATTTGGATCATCGCTATCAGGCTCTTGTGCGAGCCCACCACGCCTTTGCTGGCTCCGGTGGTGCCGGAAGAGTAGAGCAGTGTCGCCGTGTCGTCCTGGTTGACTCGGTCCCTGACTCGCCTCTCACTCGGCTGCTTTTTCAACATCTCACTCAAAGTGGTTAAGATTTTCGCGCTTTTAACATACTGTTGTGAAGGCTCGTCTTCGTCGAGGAGCACGATAGGGAGAGTCGACTCGGCGAGTTTGGGGACGAGTTGGCGAGTCGTGAAAGCGAGGATCGGTTTCGAATCGGCAACTTGCTTGCCGATTTCTCTGGTGGTGTTGAGGGGATTCGTGGTGGTTATCACGGCGCCGATGGACATAACAGCCAAACACACGACGGGGAAGTAGATAGAGTTTGGAGACAGTAGGAGGATGACGTGGCCTTTTCTGACGCCAATATCGGCGAGACACGTGGCGACGGAATCGACGGCTCTCCAGAGATCAGAGAAGGTGAGGTGGCGGCCTGTGGAGGCGTCGATGAAGGCGATCTTGCCATGGTGGGCCCGGGACGATATGAAAGTGGTGACGTCGAGGGAATGATTGGGTGGGTGCGGACACGGCTTGCGTTTGCTGTAGAAGATAGAATTCGATTTGCAGAAACCACTTCTCGGATCGATGGTCACGTTTTTGTGAGACATGGTAGTCAAATTTTCTATGATCTTCTTTCTGCTTCTTTGTGTTGTGTCTGTCTGCTATTTTAGCTTCTTCGTATAAACAGTACTGCCCACTGTTTTTTTTATAGAGAGATTTGAATATTTGACTTTGTACTCGGAGGTGTCGAAAGAGTTTACATTGGTCGGAATCGGAGGCGTTAAAAGGGACTATCTACAGCCGTTGGATGGGTTTTAGGTGATGTTTTTTACGAATGAGATCTGTTGAGGCGTCACTGTCCGTATATTTTTTGTCTTGACTCATGATTTAATAACCTCGTTAATTGTGGGGGTTTATCGTAAAATGTGTAATAATTTTTTATTGAAAAATGATAACCTTAAAAATTCATTTTAAAAAATTTTAAAAAAATAATTAATATTTTGATAACTTTATTATTTTTCATAAAAATAATATAAATTTTTTTTTATAATATATTATTAATAAGTACCTTAAAAGTATTTATTAGCATAATTTTTTTTATTAAAAAAAAACTGTGATTAATCATCTATGTATATTAGACACGTGCAAATTATTAAAGTGTTAAAATTGCTTTTTTTTATTGTCTTATTTTTCACACAGTCTATAATAAGTGGCGGCCGTTGAGCTGTCGGTTCGTTCTCGCCGTCCCAAAAAAATAACAAGATGGAAAGTGTTTTAAAAATGGAAAACACTTATTTATGGGCCCTTTCGGAGATATTTTTAAAAAAACATTTACACCTTCCAGATTTCTTTACTAGTGTGGCGCTCAGGTCCCAACTGTGAATTGTCCCTCAAAAAAAATAAAAACAAAAAAAAAGTCCTAGCTGTGAAACTTTTCTTTTTATATATATTGAATTCAACCAAAAGTAGCGAAGCTTAGCCAAGCCATGATTTCATCAAATTCCCTGGTTCCCATCTTATCTAAAATTTCCCAAATAAGATGCAATAATTAGCTTATATATTATAAAAATAATTCTCAAAAAATTTATCTTATATATTTTTAATAATTAATTATCTTATATATATTAGATATATTCATTATCCATCTTTTAAGATATAATTTCAATTTATAGCATTTACTCGATAATAATTATTTTTTAAAGACATGAATTTATAAGTAGAATTCACCAAAAATAATTTTTCCTAAATAATAGAGTAAAGGAAAGTTAACAAATCTTCTAAAGATATTTTGTAACATCATCTTATTATCTTATGATATCATAAAATAATTATTTTATAACATCATCTTATAAAATGTCCTTTTTCTCATAAAGAAAAACTTATGAAATGTCCATCTCATATTTGGTAGATTTCACCTATTTGTATGAAACTCATATTTATTATTTAGAACCCAACCCTAGCGGTTAGGGGAGGTCCTTTAATCCAAAGACTAGGGGCCAATTTTAGGGATCTACAAATTGTGGACAAACTAACCTTTACCTTATGACACTATTTTATGGAATGTCCATCTCAAATTTAGTAGATTTCACATATTCACAAATTATGAGAGGAAATAAAAGATGCTCCATGAGATAATTCATACAAATAATTTTCCCTCCATGAGCCTCACAACTATATATAACTCATACCTTACGAGATAAAAGGATGCATTAATGAAAAACATGAGATACCTTCTCAATAAGATGAACACATATATTTGATTCTCAAAAAAAAAGATGAACACATATATTTGGTAGATTTTTTTGTTTTGTTTTTGTTCCTTTAATAATAAGAGTTAATACTTAAATCACTAATTTTTATGGAGTAATAATGACATTACTATGAATGTTTTTTGATCCTTAGATCTAATAGTAATCAATAGTTTATAAAAGGTGTAATTTATAAAGTTACATATTTTTTACACTATAAATTTTTAAAAGGTCTAACGATTGAAAAAACATTATTAAATGTTATTCCTTTTCCTCTCACTACCTAATTAATAATATAATATATATTTTTTTCTCTATTTCCTTATTAGTTTCTTTCCATACTTTTTTTTTTCCTTTTTCTTTACACCCGTAGAGCACAACATCATTTTTTTTTTCTTTCCAACCATTGAAGAGCACCATATAGGGTACGTTTGGTACACTGAATGTAAATTACATTAGGAATAGTAATCTTTATTACTGGGAATAGAAAACATTGTAATGGAATAATTATTACTATTCATAAGTTTGGTTGTTACATATGGAAAACTTGTAAAAGAAAATGTATAAGGAAACTTTACATTTTTGGAAATATATTAATTTTAAAACCTATTATATACACTAAAGAATAGCTATTACATCCATTTTAAAGAGGAATAGCTATTCTTCAATTTAAAGAATAATTATTCCAATGTAATAATTAATTCATGTAATAAAGATGCAACCAAATGACCGAATTGATATTACACATGAATAGCTATTCCATTACAAAAGCTATTACAGCGTACCAAACGTACCCATAGTTTTGGTGTGGGCAGAAACTTCAATATGAGTTTTTAAGAGCACTATATAGTTTTGGTGTGGGCAAAAACTTCAATATGAGTTTTTTTTTTTTTTTTTTTTTACAAGGTAGAAATTATACTCTAACCTAATTTAAGTGTATATGTGTGTAAAACTCTCATCTAGAGACTTGAACCTCGGTCCTTACCTCCCACACCTTACAAAGTACTTATACTTGTGAAGTGACCACCACACCAAAAGTGTGCGGTGGTGTATGAGTTTTGAATTTGAGATGTTTTGTTACTTTTGTACTAAGACTTTGCTTTATTTATATGGCTAACAAGCAACATATGCATAGTCTTTGCGTGCTGGTATGAGTTTTAGTCTTTAGATACACTATTTTATTTAAAAAATCATACTAACATTTCTACTGTGCGCCTGTGCCCACAACGAAACTATGAGATGGGTTATAATAACCAAAAAGAAATAAGTACAAAAACCCCAGTGATATAAAAAATAAATAAAAAAAGAAAAGAGGGAAGTGCTAGAGGTTTAATTTAGCAGGAAAAGAAAAATGATAAAACATGGACGCGACTTCAATTCCGCTGTTAAAAGCAATGAAAGAAAAGTTCAATGTTTTTTCATTCTCAATATTTATTCAGAAAGTCGCTTAGAAGAAGAAGAATGGTTGGATTTGGAGGGTGGAGAGACTTATTTAATGCTTCATCACTTATTTTTAGAAAGATAATGAGATGGCTAATAACGTGTTTTTAACGGTTGGATTTAATAAATATTGTAGGGACTCAATTTAGATAGGCCCCAACAATACATTTTTAGAAAGTGGAATGAAGAATTAGGCCTTAACAAACTAACAATGTTACGCCCAGAACCTTTTCTCTTTAAAGGGGGATGAAGCCAACTTAGTGCTAAGGGTAGCTCCTCGGCCCTTGTCCGAGGAGGTTCTTTCTCCCTTCCCCCCCCCCCCCCTTCAACTGCTTTGCTTGCCCTTATTATATAGTCCTCTTCCTCCTATCTCTTTCTTCTATCTGTTGACCGTTCACTTGCCTTCCCTCTGACCGTCCGTCCCATCAGAGGCTTTATCAGTACTCGAGTGGTTCACAAGGACCAATGTTACCCTGTCTAGAGCTTACATCCCCATTAATGCGGCCAGGGGGTTAGGTGAGTGCATTTAGTATGGACGTGACAACCTGTTTTTGGCCCACTCCCTCACCTGGAATTAGCCTCGTACGCCGAGGACAGGGATGTCCTCGGCGTGGATCCAAAAAAGCTTAGGTCTTCATACGCCATCCTCGGACAATCATTCCTCCTCAGCATGAGCCATGGGCCAAATGCAAGATGGGCCGAGGCTACCAGGCCCACGGACCCCACAATAGCCCCTCAAAATCCTGCTACCCGTTCACTCGAACGGGGAGGAGGGTTTTAATATCCACGGGCCCTCTGGACGATTCACCCCACCTTGGCCCACGTCAGGGCTGGTGACTTTTCGCAAGCCCAATGTACGTTTTGGTGTTTCGAGACTCAGTGTGCACCCGCATTAAATTTTGGTGGCTCCACATTCCCCACTTCCAGCGATGTGATGGTAATCGTTCAGTGGGGACTTCCTGCTTTTATGGGCGAGAGGCTACGCTTGGTGAACTTAAATTGGGGATATAAATACTTGTTTGAACCGCTGGGCTTCCTTATTTGTGCGCTCACGAACTTTGGTGCGCATACCTTGAATCTGATTCAACTTCCACACTGCTCGAGAAGGATCCCTACATTTCTGTAAGTCTTCTCCTCTCAGTAGCACAAAATTTTCTTTGATCCTACTCTTTCTTTCCTTCTTTCGGATCCTTTGGTTGTTGCTAAGAATGGGTAAATTTAAGAAGCTGGTTGAGTCCGACGAGATGATGAAGAAATTCATTGTCGATTATAGGATACACAGTAATGTGAGTTTGAGGTATTGTGAGGAAGGGGAGTGGCATATTAAGAGAAACGAGGGTGAAGTTGTGATCCCCATAGTTGCCTTCGTAGAGGGAGGGATGAGAATCCCTATGAGGCCAGTGACGAGCGGATACCTTAGGCATTTTCGGCTGGCTCCTACCCAGTGTGCTGTTAATGTATTTAGGATACTAGGGTATGTAGACACCTTGAATGAGAAAATGGGGTTGAGATTAACTCACCATGACGTAAATTGGTGCTACAACCTTCAGCACTTAAGGGGTAAAACGTATTATATGAAGACGAGGGATGATAGGGTCTGACTTATCCAGTACCTTCTCGATTCTAATAAGGGGCTGACTCAAGATTTTCTCATTGTGTCGGGGGAATGGCACGACGGTCTCCACTGCCCGACAGTAGAGGGAGAGCCAAGTAGGGTACTCGAAGTAGGGGGCGGTCTAGATTCTTATATTATTATTTTTTTTTGTTGCGTATCTGTTTTGATTGATTGATCACAAGAGCTTTGTTTCTATTTCTGTAGATCCGCACGCCTTCGCGCGTCATTTTCACCTGGTCAACAAGGAGGATTTGGAAGCCGTTCTTAGGGCGGGACTCTTTCTGAACGAGGCTGATAACCAGGTTAGAGCCGCCCACCAGATCCTCGGATGCGACCCGGCCCAAAAGTCGTTCCTGGTCCCAAAGCACGTTATTAAGGCTCGTGATCTTCGGCTTAGGCAAATTACTGTGGTGGAGGACGGTTTTGCATTTTTCAAAGGATCTTATACTCCGGAAGGCATTTCGTTGGAGGGTTCTTCCTCATCTCGTCAAACAACAGAGATCGAGGAAGGAAAACTTGAGAAGGCAGGGGAGGTGGTCGAACTGAGCTCGTCTGAGGACGAATTTAGTGTGTTTAACCTAGCTGATCAGTCCGAAGATCCCTTCAGTGATTTGGGAGACCCCCATTTGTTCGAAGCCGATCTTCAGCCCCCAAGGGTTGGTATTCAAGCCAAGATGGGTTTAAAGAGACAGCCCCAAACCAGCCTTCTTAACCTGCTTGAGGACAACTCCGAGAAAGGTGTGCCAAGAGAGTCATAGCCCAAACCCCCATCACCTCTGCCCCAGCCTTTGCTTGTGCGCACCAGGTCGTCCTTAATCCCTTCAATCTCAGTCCCTCAGTCCGAGTCTTCCGACCTAAAAAGGAAGAGATCTTCTAAGGGCAAGGACCCAGTGGATGGGGGCAAATCCCATTCTCCGCCAGAGGAAGGTGGAATCCCTCGGCCTTCCAAACAACTGAGGCTCGGTGGTCAATGTAAAGGAAAGGAGATCGCCCAGCAGTCCGAGGCCCAGGCCTAGCTGCTCGCTGCCATGCTCCATGGTCAACCCTTGATGGATAACACAACGATCCAGGAATCCCGAGGAGGAGAGGGGGCCCTCGTAGCTGACGCCCTGGAGAAGTCTCTTCTCCTTCCCGCCGACATGGTCGAGCT
The DNA here is from genome assembly GCA_030445155.1 of Quercus variabilis. Taxonomy (NCBI): domain Eukaryota; kingdom Viridiplantae; phylum Streptophyta; class Magnoliopsida; order Fagales; family Fagaceae; genus Quercus; species Quercus variabilis. The sequence continues at coordinate 14,520,483 of CP129446.1, forward strand.
TAGGAGCATGAGCGGGCCAGAGGTTACCCTTAGCCTTAAGAGATATCTAGGCATGGTGGGTCCCCTAGTACTAGTTTACTCTATTCGAATTTTATTGCTCAGCACCTTTCCTTCTCTTTACAGCGCACTTGCTTTTGTTGGCAGGTTGTCCAGGCCATTTTCAGGCTGGATGAGGAGGTCAACGACCAGAGTAACGCTTTAGCGCGAAAGCGTGACAAGTTTTTGAAAGCTGCAAGTACCTTTAAGAAATCTGAGGTAGATCTAAAAAAGGCGATCGAAAATCTGGAGGAGATGACAAAGGCTAGAGATAATGCAGCCTCTGACCTAGCCACGACTACGAAGCATGCCAGGGATCTGACAAAGCACTTACAGGATGTCGAGGGCCACCTACGAACTGCTAAGGAGGATAACACCGACCTGAAGAAAAAGTTGGCCGAGGCAGTCAGCGCGAGGGGCATTGCCGAGCATGCTAGGGGCGAGGCTGTGAGGGCCAAAGACGAGGCAGTTTTTGTGAGAATAGACGCTAAGTGCTCCGTAGAACAGGCGGAAGAGGAGGCTTTTGCCGAGGGGGTGGCTAAGACTAAAGCCACCCTTAAAGCTCAAGGTCCTGTAGTGTGCAGGCGCTTATGTTATGAGACCTGGCATAAAACCCTTAACCAAGCAAGGGTTGATGTCTCGTCTGACCTCCGGAGGGTCGAAAGAGTATATTACCCCTCCGCAATTCGCGAGGTTGTCTCTGTTACTTCCGAGGAGGGGTCTACATTACCAGCGGCAAGTGAAAGTCATGACAGAACTGCTGGGGACACATCTTCAGCTGACAGACCATTTGAGGAGGCTGAGTCCCATAGAGCATTGGAGGGGGCCGGAACCGAGGACCAAGAAGTGTCCCAAGATATGGTGAGGCTTCTTGCTGACTCCCCAACCAATCCCACGGTCCCTCCGATTTCCCCTACCGTGGAAGGGTCCTCTGAAGCAACCCCTCCGAGACATGGTCCCTAGGTGTTGGTTGAAGCCTTTTGTCAAGCCCCCTCAAGACAATTGGCCTACTGAGTTGGAAATGGCATACGGCATAGGACACTTTTATTTGCTTTCTTTTTCATTTCGTTTTGCTTCTTGCTTCGGGGGCATTGTAATGAAAATATACATTTTTTATTTGAGATGAATATTCAATACTTTGCTTCTAGTTATTGATGCTTCCTTTTACCTGCCACACTTTAATATCTTGCCCAATACCTTGGCTCTGTTCTGGACTTAGTCTCATAAGACTATCAACTATCCTTCAGGCATGAATCTGAGGACTGGATCATAATTCAGTTCTAGCTAACGCTTTGGTTCTTCCGCAAATAGTTAGTTTAGCCCCCTGATTCTTCTGCATGTATCTAGTTTTCCGTAGGTTTGAGTCGTTGGACCATGCAATACATTGGTTCTATTTAGTACCAAGGTATAGTTGAGTGGTTAGTTTTCCCACAGGCTTGAGTCCGAGGACCATGCAATGCCTCGGTTCTGTCTAACACTTCCATTCTTCTGTAAGTATCTAGTTTCTCATAGGTTTGAGTCTTTGGACCATGCAATACCTTAGTTCTGTCTAGTACCCAGGTATAGTTGAGTGGTTAGTTTTCCCACAGGCTTGAGTTCGAGGACCATGCAATGTCTTGGTTCTGTCTAACACTTCCATTCTTCTGTAAGTATCTAGTTTCCCCATAAGTTTGAGTCCTTGGACCATGCAATACCTTAATTCTATCTAGTACCCAGGTATAGTTGAGTGGTTAGTTTTCCCACAGGCTTGAGTCTGAGGACCATGCAATGCCTTAGTTCTGTCTAACACTTCCATTCTTCTGTAAGTATCTAGTTTTCCCATAGGTTTGAGTCTTTGGACCATGCAATACCTTGGTTCTGTCTAGTACCCAGGTATAGTTAAGTGGTTAGTTTTTCCACAAGCTTGAGTCCGAGGACCATGCAATGTCTTGATTCTGTCTAACACTTCCATTCTTTTGTAAGTATCTAGTTTCCCCATAGGTTTGAGTCTTTGGACCATGCAATACCTTGGTTCTGTCTAGTATCCAGGTATAGTTGAGTGGTTAGTTTTCCTACAGGCTTGAGTCCGAGGACCATGCAATGCCTTGGTTCTGTCTAACACTTCCATTCTTCTGTAAGTATCTAGTTTCCCCATAGGTTTGAGTTTTTGGACCATGCAATACCTTGGTTCTGTCTAGTACCTAGGTATAGTTGAGTGGTTAGTTTTTCCATAGGCTTGAGTCCGAGGACCATGTAATGCCTTGATTCTGTCTAACACTTTCATTCTTCTGTAAGTATCTAGTTTCCCCACAGGTTTGAGTTTTTGGACCATGCAATACCTTGGTTCTGTCTAGTACCCAGGTATAGTTGAGTGGTTAGTTTTCCCACATGCTTGAGTCCGAGGACCATGCAATGCCTTGGTTCTGTCTAACACTTCCATTCTTCTGTAAGTATCTAGTTTCCCCATAAGTTTGAGTCTTTGGACCATGCAATACCTTGGTTCTGTCTAGTACCCAAGTATAGTTGAGTGGTTAGTTTTTCCACAGGCTTGAGTCTGAGGATCATGCAATGCCTTGGTTCTGTCTAACACTTTCACGTGGAATGAAGGAGTTTGTCCTCGGCTCTTAGAATCTTGATTTTGGTATGATGACATCCTCGGACCCGCTTCATTGGAAATGATTCCTTCTCGGGTCGGGCCATTAACTCTACGGTGCTCGGGACAGGGGCAGTTCGGACTCTGATCTTATATGTGGCAGTGACCTCGCCTTCATCTCAAGCTCTCGTCCACCTCAATTACAAGGCGTCCCCTGACTATTCACGCTCCGTGCTTGACGTTTCGATGCGTGAGACGCGCTCTCATTAATGTCCTCGTGAATTGATACAAATCCAGCAGTCTACGGTTTCTTTGGGATGTGGTCAAGATTAATACCGCTGATAATCCCCTTTTCGAACCCTGTGTGGATCAATTCCCACTAGTCTCCATCCTCTATATAAGGCTCTCTAGAGGGAAACGCCACTCCACACTCCATGAACTCTCCAATCACAACTAGAAACACGTCCCTTCAGCTCCCCGAGCCCTTTCAACAACCCTACCAGGATTGTGACCAGAGTTGGGAGACATGGGGCGGCCCTGGGTGGGTGTGAGGACACACAGGGAAAAGGCCCTACCTTCCCTGCCGAGAGCCGTTGTGGCCGTTGTCCCCGCCAAACTTCCGGCGCAGCAGAGCCTTGGCGTCACCCTGATAGTGCCGTGCATGGCGGCCAGGAGGGAAGTCCTTGAAGTACCTAACGCTCTTCCCCGAGGCACACCCCTGCTGGAGGAGGCACGCAAGATCACGTCATGTCTGGTGCCCGAGTGTTACCGTCTCCAACGGCCAACCTTCGCGAGGCCTGGAGAGAATCAAGGGAACGTCATGGGGAAGGGCCTCCCGGTGCCCTTGCATCGGCTTCTCTCTTTGTTCCAGCTTCGTCGCACCGGCCAAGGAGTTGTTGGTAGCATTAAAACATACCTGCCTCAGCCCCATTCCCTCTAGCTAGTTTTAGAACATGTCCGCTTGGGCATTTGTTTATAGAATTGGCTTTAAAACAAACCTGCCTGAGCCTCTGTTTGTACCCTGTATTTTCTCTTCATTTAATAAAATACTATTATGTTTCCTCTATTTTCTGTTGAATCTTTTTTTTTTTTTTTTTCTGCGACGCATCGTTGTCAACCTTCCGTAAACTAGATCCTTAGGAGCGATCGGCCGTTACGCTCGCTAGTGCACTAATTCTTCCCACAGACGGCGCCAATTGTAGGGACTCAATTTAGATAGGCCCCAACAATACATTTCTAGAGAGTGGGATGAAGAATTAGGCCTTAACAGACTAACAACGTTACGCCCAGAACCTTTTGTCGTTGAAGGGGGATGAAGCCAACTTAGTGCTAGGGGTAGCTCCTCGGCCCTTGTCCGAGGAGGTTCTTTCTCCCTTTCCCCCCACCCTCCTCAACTGCTTTGCTTGCCCTTCTTATATAGTCCTCTTCCTCCTATCTCTTTCTTCTATCTGTTGACCGTTCACTTGCCTTCCCTTTGACCGTCCGTCCCATCAGAGGCCTTATCAATACAATGGTTCACAAGGACCAATGTTACTTTGTCTAGGACTTACATCCCCATTAATGTGGCCAGAGGGTTAGGTGAGTGCATTTAGTGTGGACGTGACAACCTGTTCTTGGCCCGCTCCCCCGCCTGGAATTAGCCTCAATACGTCGAGGACAGGGATGTCCTCGGCGTGGATCCAAAAAAGTTTAGGTCTTCATACTCCATCCTCGGATGATCATTCCTCCTTAGCATGGGCCATGGGCCAAATGCAAGATGGGCCAAGGCTACCAGGCCTACGGGCCCCACAAATATATATATATATATATATATATATATATATCTGTGTGTGTATATATATATAACTTGATCATAAATTCATAATTATGCTATCTCATATAACAACATAAATTCATAAAAGGTTTTTTTCCCTTTTTTTTTTTTAAGATTCCATTAAAATTTTAAATTTCGTACATAAAAAACAAGTGTACAACTCAAAATTTCTCTAGAATGACTCAATGACCAAAAATTAGTTGAAATGGCTAGAATTCAACTGAAAATTATGAAAGTAGTCTAATTTAGTGGCCTCAATTTTTTTATTTTTCGAAATAGCCCTTGACCAAGTACAGCTAGAGTGTTTTATGCCAAAGTAATTTTTACCTTTTTAGAAAACCCAATTTCAATATATATCTTATTAAAACAATATCTCTCTATAGTTTGTGAAAAATAGGGATTAATATGAGTTTCAATTAACTCAACTAGTAAAAAATTTTATCATCAAATAAGGGATATGATTTCAAATATTACACATGGAAATTGAAGTACTAACGTGTTTTATTTAATTGTCTTTTGATTTCAAATATTACACATGAAAATTGAAAATTGAAGTATTAACGTGCTTTATTTAATTGTCTTTTTTCGCATAGTCAATGAGCAGGCTAGCAGCGATTAAGCTATGGTTTTTGTTGTCCCAAAAGATGACAAGGTGGAAACTGTTTTAAAAAGGGAAAACACTTAATTGTTGGCCCTCATTGATTCTCTCTCTCTCTCTCTCTCTCTCTCTCTCTCTCTCTCTCTCTCTCTCTCTCTCTCTCTCTCTCTCTCTCTCTTATTATTTAAATTACAAATCCACATTGGTCTTTGTTATTTATTAAAAAAAAAACCTCCACATTTTACCTAACCAACCACCAAAATCTTTCACATCAATCTTTGAATAATTATATAAAATTCATCCACAACTATCATAGTTGTAAAGTTGTTATTTACAACTATGTATTTTGTTGGCTTTTATTCCGTGCCAAATTTGATTGTAATTATTTTCAATCATTTATACCCTATATTTATTGTGAGATTTGTTGTAAGGGTTGTGTGATAGAGAGAGTGTGTGAAGACTCAAACATTTGGAGGCTGAAGGATTCTCGCGGGTATGTCGCGACTTAGCTTCCTGCAAAGTGAAATATGTGTCATGCACATGCTGGAATGCGAAGAATCAGGCCAGGTGAAGACAGCTGTGTCTCGCGAGTATCTAGCGGGTAAGGCCTTCTCGCGAGACAATCTGTTCTGCCAGCCTGTACTAACTGACTTACACATTTTGCACATATCCTATATATACCCTCATTACCCACAAATATTAAGCAGAGCTTCAGAGAGAAAACCCTAGCCAAACACATTGGGAATTAGAGATTGTCATCCCCACCTTTCTTTATACACTTGCTTGTGGTATTTCCTCAACTCTTCCCTCTCCATTTCTATACCATTGAGAGGTTAATAGCCCAAACACTTACCTCACCCTTTGAGTGTGTTAAGTGACGTTTTGGTGCTGCTGGGAAGCATTGGAAGAAGCCTGGAATGGCAGATGCAACATGGAGCTTATTGCGGGATCCGGAGAGCTAGACAAGACACGGTTTTAGAGAAGCCTTGTTGGAGTAGGAGCTTTGAGGGCATAGGTGCATCAAGTAGATTAGGCTTGGAGGGTTTCTTGCTAACCCATGTATCCCAACTGATTGTCTAGTGGATTGATTTCCGTTTAGAGGGCAGCGGAGAGGTTTTTCGCCGAGTATTTCGGTTTCCTCTTCGAAAACACATCTTGGTGTTTTCTGTGTTTGCATCTTTCTTCCCTACTCTTTTATATTCCATTATACTGCTGTATTGCTTAGTTTATGGATTAGAGTAGCTTATTTGTTCATCCGCTCGCATTTACACTTTTTCGCACTTTGTATTAAGTTAGTAAAATCTATTGAGCCGTAACTTTTATAGGGGGGTCTAAATTGCTCTTGTATTTTCAACACATTTACAAGCTTTTAATTGGTATCAGAGCGGGTACACTCGCTGTGGTTTAAATACCTAAGTGTGATTCTTGACCCTATTTGAGATGGACCGGTCTCAATCGCTCAATATTCCACCATTTTTCAATGGGAACAATTATGCTTTCTGGAAAGTCAGAATGAGAGCATTTTTATGCTCTATGGATGATACCATTTGGGATGCGGTTGAGATTGGTTGGACCAAGCTGACGGATCCTAAGTCCATTTAGGATAAGGCAGCTCTCGCAGCAGCCAATGCTAATAGTAAAGTGTTAAATGCTATTTTTTGTGGTGTGTCTCCTGATGAATTCCACAGGATCTCTCATGTGACGGTAGCCAAGGAAGCTTAAGAGATTTTGGAGACGACATATGAAGGTACGAAGAAAGTTAAGGACACAAAGTTTCAGATGCTTACCACAAAATTTGAAGAGCTCAAGATGGGGGATGATGAACCATTTGATTCATTCTATGGGAAGCTCAATGAAATCGTAATTGCTAAATTCAATCTTGAGGAGAAGATTGAAGATACTAAGGTGGTGAGAAAAATTTTGAGGTCCTTACCGGAGAGTTTTCGGGCAAAAGTCACAGTCATAGAGGAAAGCAAGGATCTAGATGAAATTAAGATCCAAGAGCTCATTGGATCACTTCAAACGTATGAGCTTGGATTACCTTCCTATAAGACGAGTAAATCGCTTGCTCTTAAAACCATCACCGAAAGAATGGATGTTCCTTCCGAAGAAGATGGAGTGGAGAAAAAAGTAGTATATCTGAAGATGAAGAACAGTAGAAAACCATTCAATAGAGGGGAATTTTCATCTTCAAGAGGTGATAGGAAAGAGTTTACGAGGAAAGAAGGGAAGGATTCTCAACCTTCTTCAGACATTGTTTACTATGAGTGCAATGGCCATGGACATCTAAAGAAAGAGTGTCCAAATTTTCTGAGGGGAAAAGGCAAGGCTTATGCCACGACGCTCAGTGATTCAAAAACTTCTGATTCTGACTCGGAAGAGAGCTGTGACGAAGAGGGAAATTACTCCGCCTTCATGACCATTGCTCATGTGGAGTCATCGGATGATTTGGGTGTACTTGTGAAGGAGCTTGGTGAGCATTCTGATTCAGAGTTTATTGGGATTGTGGAAGAATCAGATGCAAAGAGGAAGAGAATACAACTAATCTTCAAGAAAATTACACCGTACTACTTGAGAAGTCAGGAAAGTATTCCAGAGTAGCCAAGGCAACTGTAAGGAAAATGAAGAAAGCTGAGGAAGATTACAAAAGTCTCTTGATCAGATATAAAGAGGCTAAATGTGAGATTGAGACACTAAATGATGGGCTGTCTGAAACATATACGAAGGTGAGATTTCTTGAGCAAGAGGTTGTGCAAGCTCATGCTAAGATAGAGAGAGTCTCCTTTCAGAAGTTAGAAGATGTTATATCATCTCAAAAACCTTCTTCAGACAAGTCTGGGTTGGGATACACCGGAGGAAGCTGCTCATCAGCCAAAGTCACCAAAGGAGTAAAGTTTGTGAAGGCAAACGAGACGGTTGTTGAAGAGCCCATTCTTGAAAAAGATGAGGATGTAAAAAGGAAGAATGTGGTTGAGCAACGAATGGTGAATAAGCCCCGAAATCAGTCTATGGCTAGACATGAAACTAGAGGAAGATCTCTCCCAAGATCACAACGGAGTCCCAAAACAGATTATGTGTGTCATTATTGCGAATTGCAAGGACATACTAGACCCAATTGTCAAAAGCTGAGATCAGACAACAATGCAAGTGCACCTCGGTCACGAGGAAGGAAAAATGACATGAGATCTTTGGGTGGCGAGCAACCAAGAAGTCAAAATCGTGATCCCGGTATGACGGATGTGATGAAAGTGATCGGTGCCTTCACCACTTGCTTGGAGAGTTTCACCAGAAGGTTTGAAAGTCCAAACTCTCGTACCCAATCTGTCAAGGATATCACCCCAAACGCATGTGATTTGTGGGTGAAGAGGGATACTCATGCATAAGCATTATAACATATCCATGCATAAATTCTTTCAATGTTTAGGGACTTTTGCTGTTGCATCATTTCATGCATTGCTCTCTTTTTGCTGTTGTTTTTTTATCCGGTTAGTTTGTACCAGCTGTTTTTGTTGATCTTGCTTGTCTTATTCTGTTTCAGGTGTGTTCAAAAATTCAAAAACCCATAAAAATTGAAAAATCTCAAAAGTTTGATCACTTGTTTTGTGTATGTCACATGTGAGTTTGGCCTAATACCTTCATACTTATGGCGTAGTGCATTTACGATCGTGGCTTGTCTTATATGCACTCAGTTCTTTGTGGATGAAATCTTGATCACTATGTGTGACTGTTGTAAATAGATCTTCAAGCCTATCATGAATAATTGGTCAATAGTCTTATTGGTCTTGATACTTGCATAGATTTGTGTCTATATCTCTTCCCACTTTATTTTTATGTTTTGCAAAAAGAGCTCACCAAATGTAAATCTCCAAATGAAAAGAGATATTGAGCTGCAAAAGCCTGTCGCATACACTAGTATTCGACTAGGAAAAAAGGAAAACGACTCTTATTAATTTTTTATGGTGCTCAAAAAGCCAAAGGCTAATCATTAATGTTGAAATATCATAAATTTCAAGCACCAATCTCAAAATGAGATGTTCTTGTCCCAACAAAATAAATTAGACCAATTGTTATGCCTTATGCAGAAGCCAAATGAAAAGCTTCTAAGAGTTGTATTCAATGTGTGGGAGGTCATATATACTCATTTCTATAATGGAGATTGTCCACTTGATTTCGTATCAGTTGTGTATGACTCGATTGAATTGATCATTGAACCTTCGCTCTGGTCTATAGACTATTCCTCATTTGACATTCACACACAACACACAAGACTTTGATTCAATCAATGCCTATCTCATTTGTGTGATTGTACATGTTCAAATGTGATGTGTATGGTCAAGAACTAGTTGATCAAACCCAAAAAGATTTTTGAGTGTTTTATTTATTTTTGGAAGTGGTTTTATACTTTCGTCTTTTTTGTTTTTGCATTTCTGTGTTTTACTTCAAAAACTGGTTCAGGAGTAGTTTCGCGAGAAGCTCGCAACTTAGAGCTTCCCACGAAAAGAGCTTGAGGGAAATATGTGTTCATCTTGTCACACAGAAACTTTCGTGACTGTATCGCGACTGTCTCGCGACTAACAGCTTCTCGCGAAATGCTGTTTGGCCAAAAATTGGATTTTTTTCAAAATTCAGACAGAAACTCTCACGACTGTCTCGCGATTCTTTCACGACTTAAAGCTTCTTGCGAAAGATTTTGTGCTTCAGTGGCCATTTTCGCGGTTGACTTGCAGTTGTGTCGCTACTCTCTAACCTGCGAAAAACGCGTGTTTTCAGTTTTATATTGCTAATGTGACAGTTTTTTCAAATCAAAACCTTTTCCCTCGCTCAAACTCCTTCGAACTCTTTTCAACCCAAATCACTATTCCATTCAATCCCCTTCAATCCAAGTAATTTTTCTGCATTTTCCTCTACAAGGTATGTTTCATAAACAATTCTTTTTAAGTTTTTGCTTAGATTATGCAAATTTTTTGTTAGGGTTTTGATATTTGGGGATTTTCGAAAATTTGAGTTGGTTTTCAAAATTTGGTGTAGTTTTGTCAAATCTTTTAATTGGGTTGTGTCCCATTTGATGTTTGTGTATCTGTGTTGGCCCCTTGTGGCATTTTCACATGTATTTAGGCTAGTTTTTTCTATGATCATGCATTGCTCATACTTAGAATGTGTTTATGCACATGAGGTATTTGATAAAATGTCCGAGTGACATTTTTGTGCCTATTTTATTTCGTATGAGTTCCAATTTATTAATTTCCATATGTTTAACCTTACTTTACTTGATTTGGTCTATGTTCATGGGTTTCCTACACTTTGCTCATGATGCACTCACTAGGCATACACCTAGGCACCCTCTAGGCACACCCCTATGCATCTCATGCTGCACACACATGCACCAGCATATGCACACAGATGCACTCACATGCACAATTACTTCTTTCATGCACTGTGCCTATTTTTTCCATGCTTTATATGTTGTTGCTTGTTCCTTGAGTTGGTTATGATCTTCTTTAGGTTAGCTTTCAAGTGCCTTGGGATTAACTTGAATCTAATCAAGTTTTTGTTTGTGTGCTCTGTTTTGGTATTTGTGCATTTGTTCCCTTCTTACTTTGTAAAATTGTGCAGATGTCTCCCACCAAGCATGCAACTAAGAAGAAACCATCTTCAAAGGGTGCACGCACTGATTCTGATCACTTCAAGTCCGCGGAAGCAGATATGAAGTACAATGACTGCTATAAGGACAGGACGATCATCATGGAGAGAGTAGTTCAATTAGAGATTCTTGAGGACACTTTCATCCCTGAAGTGTTCAAAGATAGAACTTGGACCAAACTGCTAAACCCGATTGGGGTGGTTTATTCAGAGATTATCAGGGAGTTCTTCTCAAATGCCATTGTTAACGGAGACTGTATTGAGTGCTGGGTAAGACACAAAGAATTTGTGATTACAACAGAGATCATCCAAGATTTTTTGGAAACTCGTCCTCCATCTCAACCAATCACAGTTGTATATAAGGATAGATTAAGCTCTACTATTGAGATGATTACAGCCTTTGGTGGTGAACCGAAGAAATCATCCATGAACACCATCAAATTCTCTCTGGAAATAAGGACACTAAGCTATGTGATGATTCATAATCTGTATCCGGTCACCAATCTCACCACTCTATCTGCTCCGAGAACAAGATTCTTGTATGATCTCTTTACTCATAAGGAGATTGACATTTGTGGCCACATCATGCATGTCCTGAAGAAGAGCATCACAAAGCAGAATTCACGGACTGTGATGCCGTTCCCTTCCTTGATCATAGGATTAATTACCAAGGCCAAGCTCAAGCTACCCAGTGGCCTCACAGTTGTTCAGAGGGACTACCCCATTGGTGGTCATACACTGACTACGAGCACTGCACACATCAAGGGCTCCAAGACTGCTGTGCATACCATCCCACAACCTCATGTTGAGCAAGATGAGGGTGGAGATTGATAGGTTCACCTCGACTCCAAAGCCATCTGCACAGCCATCATCTTCTGTTCCACCACAAGGCTTGAGCAAACTTGATCTATTGCTGGCTAAAATGGATCAAATGTCTACAGTGCTGGACTCTCATGTACAGCACACCGCGGACCAGCTTGCATATCTTCAAGGACAGATCACCGCGCTTTCTTCACAAATACAAGACTTATCTATGGAGCATGGCTCGGATTCAGAGTCAGAGTAGTTCTAGCCCTTTGGCCATTCTGGTCAAAAAGGGTGAGAAAATTTTGAGAGGGAGCTAAAGAAGAGCTTGCACAGCGTTAGGGGGAGCATAGTTTAGAAACTTAATAACATTGGTTATTGGTTCTTCAGACAGTTTTATTCAGTTTCTTTTAGTCTTTATAATTGGTTTACGGCTTTTGGTTTAAAGTTTTTGATACTCTGTTTTTATTTCAGTATAATTTCAGTAGTTCTTTTATGATTTTGTCTATGCTTTGTAGCATGTCTAGTTTGTGCCCATGTTGCTTTTGTAAGTTTTTAGGGTTTGTTTAATTGCATGTTTATAGGCTTTTATGGTTTGTGCCATGCATATGCAGTTCCTTGCGTATGCAACCTTTATGCTTGTGTACTTGAAGTTTAATGTCATACATTTTACTTTGATACAACACTCTTGTACCCTAGTAGGATTGTTCCTAGATGCAAATATTTCGTGTATTTCGCATTGGTTGAGTGTTGGATTTGCAAATGATACTCTTCAAATGAGCTTATCATCTTGCATATTCAGATGTTCATTCCTTGTGAGAATGAGCATAGTGATCGCTTTTGTATAGTGATTGCCAGTTTGACCTTGCCATGATATTATGTTTCTAGTTCTTTTTGCTTGATCATGCTATTATTGCTCCATATGTTTTTCAAGTTTTTTTTGCATACAATGATGTTATTGTGCTGTTGTGTTTCAAGAGATACTTGTTCATATGTTTCAAGAGCTTATCAGAATCTAGAATTAGGTGTGAGTGAGTTTTGCCTTTGTTCTCAAACCTACGTTTAAGTCTAGAGTCTGTTTTAGAGTTTTGTCACGGAATAGCCAAAGGGGAGATTGTAAAGTTATTATTTACAACTATGTATTTTGTTGGCTTTTATTCCGTGCCAAATTTGATTGTAATTATTTTCAATCGTTTATACCCTATATTTATTATGGGATTTGTTGTAAGAGTTGTGTGATAGAGAGAGTGTGTGAAGACTCAAATATTTGGAGGCTGAAGGATTCTCATGGATATGTCTTGACTTAGCTTCCCGCGAAGTGAAACATATGCCATGCACTTGCTGGAATGTGAAGAGTCAGGCCAGGTGGAGACAGCTATGTCTCGCGAGTATCTCGCGAGTAAGGCCTTCCCGCGAGACACTTGCGAGACAATCTGTTCTGCCAGCCTGTACTGATTAACTCACACATTTTGCACCTATTCTATATATACCCTCATTACCCACAAATGTTAAACAGAGCTTCAGAGAGAAAACCCTAGCCAAACACATTGGAAATTAGAGATTGTCATCCCCACCTTTCTCTATATACTTGCTTGTGGTTTTTCCTTAACTCTTCCCTCTCCATTTCCATACCATTGAGAGGTTGATAGCCCAAACACTTACCTCGCCCTTTGAGTGTGTTGAGTGACATTTTGGTGCTGCTGGGAAGTATTGGAAGAAGCCTGGAATGGTAGATGCAACATGGAGCTTGTTGCAGGATCCGGAGAGCTAGACAAGACACAGTTCTGAGAAGCCTTGTTGGAGTAGGAGCTTGGAGGACTTAGGTGCATCGGGTAGATTAGGCTTGGAGGGTCTCTTGCTAACCCATGTATCCCAATTGATTGTCTAGTGGATCGATTTTCGCTTGGAAGGCGGCGGAGAGGTTTTTCACTGAGTTCTTTGGTTTCCTTTTCGAAAACACGTCTTAGTGTTTTCTGTGTTTGCATCTTTCTTCCCTACTCTTTTATATTCCATTATACTGTTGTGTTGCTTAGTTTATGGATTAGAGTAGCTTATTTGTTCATCCGCTCGCATTTACACTTTTCTGCATTTTGTATTAAGTTAGTGTAAAACCTATTGAGCCGTAACTTTTATTGGGGGGTTTAAATTGCTCTTGTGTTGAAAACACATTTACGAGCTTTCAATAGCCATGTAAATTTATACAAACACTATTTATTTTGTATTTAGTTTTTTATTTTTTTTTATGTATCATGAATATGAAGAAAGAGAGTAAAGAATAAACAATTAAAAAATCAATAAATTTTTTTGATATTTAATGAAATAGAGTTTAAAATAAATAATATGATATGAGTATTATGTAAGATTTTTTTTTTTTTTAAATGTTATTTTCTTAAAATAAATAGAAAAATTTGCATGAACTATTATGAATGCTTCTTAGGTTGTTACTTGCGCTGGTGCTTAGGTTTCTATTGTGAAATTTGCATAGTTGTGCTGTTACCATTGTCCTTAGTGAAGCCATGATTTCATCGCAATCTCTACTCTAGTCCATGCTTTTATTTACATTTTACATAAATTTTGCCAAATAAGATGGAATAGTTATCTTATATGATTTTTATAAATAAAAATTATTATAATATATATATATATATATATATTAAATATATGCATGATCCATCTTATATGATAAAATTTTAATTCATAGTATCAACTTAACAGTGATTATTCTTTATCAGTAAGTCAAGATACTAATTGATATGTAAAATCCACCATAAATCATATAAAAAAATCCACCATAAATAATTTATCCTATATAATAAAGTAATTATCTTATGACACATCTTGTGGAAGGTCCAACTCGCATATTCAATGGACTGCCAAATTGCCAATTACCATAGCCCATTTGTTTTATAAAAAATATTTACTGCTTTTTTTAAAAGTTTGGTATGGTAGAAAACGTTGTTTGTAGTTGAATAAAAATAAGTACAACAAAAGTGGAAAACATTTTCTACTACTCAAAAGCAAAAACCATTTAACTCTAAAGGGTTGGTTTAGTGGTTTTTAAAGTCTCATGATATCCATGAGATTTTAGATTTGAAAATTCTCGCCAATATCTTGGCAAAAAAAATTTCTAAAATGTTATATATTCAGCAAACTACCACAGATAAACTAAAATTTTATTTTCTTAATCAAGGTTTATTTTCACGAATAAAAGTTTTGGTCATATACTTATTTGAAAGTAAAAAAAGTGTATGTCAAATAATTTTTTTTTTTTTTAACACATTGCAACCAAATAGAAATCAAGAAAGATTCATTTTTCAAAAAATGCTTTCTATAAATTAAAAAAAGAAAAAGAAAAAGATTAAGATGAATAAAATAAAAGATAAGCCTCAATTGGGCCCAATTCTCACATTGAATCATAAATGCACCCAATTTCTGAAGGGTGAGATTGGGCCGAGCGTGAGTTTGTTCCATTTTCTTCTTGGGCTGTCAGTGTGTGTCTCTGTTTCTTTCTTTTTTTTGGTTGTTTTTATTTCAGGTATTTTCAGCTATAGACTACCACTGAACCTTTGAACAGAGAGAGAGAAAGAGAGAGAAATATGGCAGGAGGGCATGGAGCGGGAACTACTTATAAGGGCATCACAGTGCATCAACCAAAGCGCTGGCACTCCATCACCGGCAAGGGCATGTGCGCTGTCATGTGGTCAGTGTAGTGTTTGACCTTCATTTCTTCTTTTTCAATTTGTTTTTCTATTAATCGAACCCTAATTTTGTTTTTCACATCCTTTAATCAATTTCTTACTATCATCTACTAATTCAGTATCTAAGATCTGCTTACTTCGTGTTATTTTAGTGTAATCTAGGTTCTTCACTGTTTTTCTCAGGATCTGAAATGTGCAAACGCTATATAGAATTAGTGAAACAAATTTATTTTTGATTTGTTGGAAATCTGTGTTATAAATTATAAGTGGGTTTTAGCTGTAAATACTAAAAACATAGACCCCCCAAAAAAAAAAAAAAAAAAAAAAATCTTGATGGGTTTCAGGATTCAACAACAGGGTTTTCGGAGCTTAGTTTATTTTTAGTATATAAACTTTGCCAAATAAATGAATGTTGACAATGATGGTATGTGTCCATGGTTGGTTTTTTTTTTTTTTTTTTTTTTCTTTCTTAATTGTGACTTTAATTTTCGGGTGTGTTTATGAACTTTATTGGAATTTGATATTTCAGGTTTTGGATTCTGTACAGAGCCAAACAAGATGGTCCTGTAGTACTGGTAAGAGTCAATTTTGTTTCAGCTTTCTCTGTATTTGATGCCTCTTTCTTTATAATATGGTTTTTTGAATTTTTTTTTTCCTCATGTTTCATCTTTAGGGTTGGCGACATCCTTGGGAGGGCCATGGTGATCATTCCCATGGCGATGAGCATGAACATTAGGTCTGTTGTATCTTTCTTTGCTTTTAGCTACTAAAAATTGGATGCCTAGTTTTCATGAAGTGCTTTATCTACTGTTCAATCAAAAGGGTTGATCCACTCTTTGGTACTTGTTTAAAAACTACTAGAGGAAGTCTTATTGCTTTCATTTGATTGTTTATTAATGAGAGCGGAATTCCTCCTTATAGGCTATACTTACAAATATTTTTTGTTTGAATTAAAGACTAGGTTTTGTGTTAAAATGGGTCATGCTTGATGGCACATAAGGATGCATATACATATTCTAAATATTGCTTGTATGTTGGGAAATTACTGTAGTACACTGAAAAGAACCTGGCATTTGAAACTCTTTGACTAAATATGTATAGGTTAATCCTAACTGATTGCAATTTAGCTTTTAAACCAACATTCTAGGAGGAATTGTTGTGTAATTGTATATTCTGTATTGTGTAGTAAGTTGATTATTTCTGTTAAGTTTGAAATATTAGATAGTCATTGCTTATCTCTTATACATTTGTCTATTAAGACAGGCAGGCAATAGAGAAGGGAAAAAAGAAGGGTTTCTTTTTTGGAAAAGGTTTGTCTCCAAACATGTTTGGATCCTTGGGCTCCAACCACCAATAGAAAGATGACATGTATTCCGACTCACTTGGTTGGTTGGGTTAAGATGATGTCATCTTCCTATTCTTGGTTGGAGCCCAAGTTTCCGAACATGTTTGGAGCCAAATTTTGTCCTTTTTTTTTGGAGGGGGTTGGGAGGGGGTGTTTGGGGAAGGATTGAAAAATTTTTATTAGAAACGTATTCAAGAAGTGAAACTCTTGCCTTCTCTATCTATCAACTTGTGAGCCTCTTTTGGAAACTCATGAGGAAAACAAACAATCTTCAAACTTTGAATATCAGTATAAAAACTGGTAAAGTAATTAGCCATAGACTTTGTTTCTCTATAAACACGATGAATTTACCAGAAAAACAACAAGTGTAAAACGTTCAGTCATAAGTTGGCAATACTCTTTCACTTTCTGTGGATTCAGCACTTTTTTTTTTAAAGGATCATCTCAATACGAGTCTGTATCCATATTACAGTCCTTTTCCACTTGTAACCCAAGCCTAAATTCCTAACTGTCCCCAATTCATCATGCAACACTAAGGCAGGTTAAATTCTTCTTAGATAACAAGCCATCCGGATTCAGCAACCAAATTCCTTCAGGAGGAGGGATACACCTACCTCTCTCTCTCTCTCTCGATAAGTAATAAGATTTTATTGAAGAAAATAAGCTACCTTATGCATACAAGATGTATGTGTAAGAGCATCCACATTGGTGGAGCTATAATTTTAGCTTTTGGCACGACAAAAAATTATTTATCTATTTTATCTTCTCACTTTACAAAACATCCAACATTAGCTTAACCATTACAATAAAATAATATATCTATTTCAATAAACAACCATCACAACCGCCGCCACCGGTCAACCACCACTTCACACAACCCACCACCACCACGGGTCAACCACCACTTCACACAGCCCACAACTAGAACCACCAAAATCAGCCCACAACTGCCCAAGAAAATCAACCCACAACCACAAAAATAAAACCCACGGCAACCCAAGCCAACTTAGCCAAGAAAATCAACACACAGCCACAAAAGAAAAACTTAGGCAAGATCCACCACAACACAACCCACGAACCCTACGGCACAAACCGATGACCCACCACTGAGTGACCCACGAATCAACAAAACCCATTTAACCATCAGCAAAACTCATTCATCAACCATCAACAAACCCCATTCATCAATCATCAAAAAAATCAAAACCCATTCATCAAAATAAAAATAGAACCCATCAACATCAAACCCATCAATAGAACTCATCAATAAAACCCAGTCATGGCGACAGCGCTGTTTTGTCAATTTCGGCGACAAAATCAAAACCCAACACCGGCGATCATGGGTCTTGGTGTTTGAGATGGAGAAAGATTGAGAGACAGAGTAGAGGAAAAATGAGATAGCAGAGAGAGAGGGGTGGAGAACGAAGTGATCAGTTGATGCTGGGTAGGGGATTGGGTCAGCGCTGGGCAAAGGCTTGGGTCGGCGGTGAGTGGAGGAATTGGAGCTTGCAACGGGAAGAAATGAAGAGTGTGAGGACTGAGGGGAGAGAGGAGCAACGGGTAGAAATGGAAAAAAAAAATTAAAAAAAAAAAAAAAAAATCTAACCATCGGTGTGAACACAACATAAAATAATATATATATATATATATATATTTTAACCCTTGAGCTACAGTGCACAGCCATCTTTGGCTATGCACTGTAGCTGAGAAGCCAAAATTTTTGGCTATAGAGCTCCACCATTGCAGCTCCACTTTTGTGATTAGTGGTGCTAAAAATAGCAATATGGCTTTTTAGCACCACCAATGTGGATGCTCTAATATAGGCTATATAGCCAAAGAATTACAAATGAATAGGAATTCCAAATGGAAAGAAAGAGAACCAATGAAGTAAACGACATTGTCAAAATTGGTAGGCCCTAAATGCAAGACCAATCAAACGAAGTCCTAATAAAAGATGACTTCAGTTGGACCACTGAGACTTCTATGCAATCAAAAGTGCTGTGATTTCTCTCCATAATATCCATTGCAAGCGTACTGGGCTCAAATCCCAAACAAATGATGAGTGTTTACCAAATCAATTTCTCCAACCACTTAACAACACTCTCTGGAATCACCCAATGGACACCAATCATAAGGAAGACAAAAACCCTTAGATCGTGTGCAACAACACAATGCAACAGGAGGCTGCCATAGTCTCCCCACTTTTCCTACACATACAGCACCAATTAACCATGCTATAGGCTCTCTTCATAAGGTTGTCATATGTTAGGGTCTCTCCCCAAGCTACTGTCAAAACAAGCACTAACCAATCTATTTTTTGTTTTGTAAGCCAACACAAACATTCCATTTATAGGAGCTTCTTTTTTTCAGCAGTAGCAGGCTAGCAGCCACCTTGAGGATACCAGAACATTTGAGTTGCAAATCCTCCCCAAGTTTCTAGACCAAACTCACATCTAAAATGCGAATTTCAAGATTATACATTTGAGCTTGTTATTTTCAGCAGTAACAGCCACCTTGAGGATACCAGAACCTTAAGGAACTTTTTGCTTTTCTTATTTGATTTATTTGTCATTATATTTGAATCTTTATTCTTTGAAGAATGGTGAAAATTTGGCATGTAATGAAAAATGTTAAGCTGCTCATGGAGAATGAGGGAGTTTAATTTTTATTGTACTAATAAAAAAGATCAATGGGGGTTATTTTAGAAAGATGTCCACTTAGGGTATAATTTATAATACTGAGGATTATGCATCTGGGCAATATTGAGCAAAAAAGATGAAATTCCTCAATTTTTTCTTGTTTGACTTGTGTACTCCGTGAAGGTTTAATAATATGGAACTTAATAATTTTATCAGCTATAATTTTTTTTTTTTTTTTTTTTTTTTTTTTTTTTAGTTCTATCCTTTTGAAATGTGCCAATGTATAAGAAAGATTATGTTTGAACTTTGAATTATAGGTGAATGTCAGGATACTTGGTTAGCTTCATTACATGATACTCAAAAAGGTTATTGGTACGCCTGCTTGTTTAGGATGATCTATAGACTATAGCCCGTAGATGAGAGTGATAGCTGTGCCTACTTCCAGAAATATGAGAGATTCAAAATAACTACTATCTAATGTGTGTTTGTTCATATCCTGTCAATGTTCATGCATGAATTCCTTCTTTACAAGAGGTAGCTGGCAATGAGTTGCTCCATGATTTGGTGGACAAATGCTTACTAAGCTCCTCTCAATTGTATATTTAATTTTTAATAGTATAATCTGCAAAATAAATTGGACGAAACATGCTCAGATTCTATTATTTGCAGGCGTCCCATTGAGCTGAAATGACAGGACAAAGAATTCTGTTGGTGGGGTTCTTGGCACAAATTTATGTCAATTTTCTTTGTTTGTTTCAATAAAGTGATTGTGGAAAAGAGATTGTATGGGCAGGATGCGATGACTAATGAACTTCAAACTTCATTTCACCATATCTGTGAGCATGAACATTACTTCGGTTTTAATGTGTTATTTACGTTCCTGACCTCCTACCCTTTCGTGTAATATATTTTTAAGCAGCAGGGAATCCTATCATTTTTCCATACCTATAGCTACCTGTTCTTGCCCAAAATAATGTCAATTTTTAACCTTATTGGCTTCTATTCATTTTAATTAATTCATCGTTTATTTAGGAACATAATTCTCCCTCAAATTGAAATTACCGTAGGTTTGATTTATAGAAGAACAGGAAAAACAAGTTACAGAGATTTGTTTGGTACTCATATATTAGTCTGTAAGCACCTCTTAAGTACTCCTAAGTTACCCAAGCTCACTTTACATGAATAAAATCACTGTTAGCGACGAGTGGGCCATAGTGGGGTAAATCGCTAGCGCAAGGGGTTTTTTCAAAGTGCAGGTACCCGGACTTGAACTGGGGAGCACACCCAGTCGAACCTGAGACAAGCACTTTGAAATTAAGTGCCCAACCACTTGGCCAACTCATCTGGGTTATTCTAATTACTATTTATTACCTTAATAAGTTGTAAAAAAGATTTTGAAAAATGTAATATCCATAATGTTGCACTTAAAAAGTTAAAAACACCGCACAAAATGGTAGTGCACGATACCTTCACATGTTTAAAACTTGGACTGGCTTTTGTAGTGTGGTGTCGTTTCTCGTTTGACTGGTTTTTCTTGTCAAATTCGGGCTAATGGCCCGTACCAATTGATATGTTACCTCTAAAATCATCGAATGGATTAACAGGCTTGATTCCCCTTTCTGTTAGAATCTGACTGGCGTGAGACCTAATTCGCATTGAATTCCAGTGTAACTCTTCTGCTCCTGCTCACACTTTAAATTATCTTCCTTCAAATGAACAAGTTTATGTTTTTTGTTTTTAATAATTCAGTAGTTAAAATCAGTGAGGGGGTTTGAGCCTTAAATATCTTTAAAAGATCAGCAGGAGATGTCAACTAGTTGAATTACTAAATTTTGGCAAATTTGAGAACAAGTTAAGAACCTCCCAAATCACAATTATTTGTACGGCTTCATTACTGAGCTGAATGGGAAACATTTCTTACCGCGAGACTGTAAGGGTCAACGGCACAAAGTATTGAAACAATCACTGGCATCCACGTGTGTAGGAGAGCTTACCATCAGAGGAGGGCAACAAATCTGATCACCCATCGGTGTGTAATATTTCTCAAATTGATTATTTAAGAATAATAAACATATATTAGATTCTAAAATCATGTTAGCTCCCCAACTCTTCATCATAAGTCAAGAAAATTTAATGTTGGCATGGTTGTATAGTGTAGACAAAGGGACAACCTACCTGGCTATTTAGCAAGGTTTACAATGTCATCACATGCCAATATACATAGAAAAATGTGCACGGTATCTTAACATTCACAAAATCTGTATATTAGAGCACTTCACAACAGTAGTGTTAAATAATTATATTGCTAAAAATATAGTTATTTAGCACCACTAATCACAAAAGTAGAGCTATAGCAGCGGAGGTAAAGCTAAAAAATTTAGCTTCTCAGCTATAGCGCACATCTAAAGATAGATGTGCACTGTAGCTCAAAGGCAAAAAAAAAAAAAAAATTTAATTGTTTTCTCTCTTTTTTTTTTTTTATTAAATTAAGCTTTTCTATCTCCTTCTTTCTTCTCTATTTCTTTTTCACATTCACTCTTTCTTCTTCACCGAACCAATCCCAACACTTCTCCCTTTCAATTTTTTTTTTTTTGTTCCTTCCTCCAGCCTTTTTTTCTCTATTTTTTCTTTCTACTTCACCTTTCTTCTTCATTGAACCCAGCCTTTCTCTTCTCCACCTTCATTTTTTTATTTCTTTCTTCCTCCAACTCCTCACCATTCCTTAGCCACTACCCGCTAAGCTGCCAGCGACCCAAGTCCTAAGTCGTTGCCGACACAAGTCCCAAGCTGCCGGCAACCCAAGCCTGTTGGTGGTGATGGTGGTGGTTTTTTTTTTTTTTTTTTTTTAATCAGAGTTGTGGGTGGTGGTTGTTGAGGTGGGTTTGTGGTGGTGGTGGTGGGTTGTTGATTGGGTTGTGTTTGTGGGTTGTGTTTGTGGTCTGTGTTCGTGGTGGTGGTGGGTTGTCCCAAGCCATTATTATGGGCGGTTGTTGTTGGCTATGGCAGTGGTGTGGGTTTTTTTTGTTGGTTGTTCCTGGGTTTTTTTGTTACTGGATTTGTGGGTTTGTTGAATTTTGGTTGGTTTTATGTGTGATTTTGGTTGGTTTTTGAGATGATTTTGTTGCAAATTTGATGGATTTAGGTTGTGTTAATGGTGGCTTGTGGACAGTGGAGGTGGTTGTGGGTTGTAGGTGGCAGTGAAGGTGGCTAGGGTTTTGGGTTTGCTTATTGTTCTTTAGAATCTTCAGCTGATCGGTTTGTGGTTTTTTTTTTTGACAGTGGGGTGTATTATTTTATTGTAGTAGACATATTATTTTATTGTGACGTTTATATTATTTTATTGTATTGAAAACTAAACTAGATCCACTGCTGCGGGATGTTTTGTAAAATGAGTAGGTAAAATATCTAAAGTGACTTTTTGTGGTGCCAAATAGCTAAAAAAATAGCTCCACTACTGTGGATG
The DNA here is from genome assembly GCA_030445155.1 of Quercus variabilis. NCBI lineage: Eukaryota > Viridiplantae > Streptophyta > Magnoliopsida > Fagales > Fagaceae > Quercus > Quercus variabilis. Next base: position 14,543,091 of record CP129446.1, read on the forward strand.
CTCTTAGCGCTGAGGTTGTCTTTCAATTGCCCCACATGGCTATGAGCCCTTGTCCACTGTCACAAGAGAAATGGTTGTTCGGATGTTTGGTTTCTTTTGGTTATTGTTCGAAAGTAGGGAAGAATTACATGACATTAATCAAGGAGTATGCCGGAGCAACAAGATAAATGGAATTGATAAGAAGCTTAAGGCCCTGTTTGGATTTTTTTTTTTTGCGTAAATGCACTTTTAGTCCTTACATTTTGACTTTCTTCCATTTTAGTCCTTATATTTTATTTTTACCACTTTTAGTCCCTAAACCAATTAACGCGGGACATTTAAGTCCTTGAAACACCATTCCGTCAGCCAACTAACAGGGAAACTGACGTGTGCATTAAAATAATAATAAATTTTTTAACCTTCTTATTTTTTTAAAAAGAAAAGAAAAGATTTCCAATTAATTTTGTTTCTCTTTTTTTGGGAAGAACATGAAGAATCTAGAACATGTGTTCTTCCCATTAATCATGTTCTCCATTTTCTTCGCAGCAAACCTTGCCCAGAAATTTAAAAAATCAATATTTTTTCTCTTTTCTTGTATTTCCTTAGCAAACCCATAAAATTAGTCAGATTTACAAACACAAAGAGATCGGGTTGAGAAGAAAGAGATCAGGTTTGCTGGGTTGAGAAGAAAGAGATCGGGTTTAAGAATTTATGGGTTTGAAGGATATTGTGGATCTGGCAATGAGATGCATCATGGCAATCGGATTTCTCTCCACAACCCAACCCACCCTCAGCCCCTCTCTCTCAGTCATCACTGGTTCCACCGTCTTCATCACCATCCATCATCGGCTCCCTTCACCGTTGCCACCCATCACTAGCTCCATGTCATTGGCACCACCACCAGTTCTCAAGTTCTCTTGGCGCCACTGTCAATCTTGTTCCTTCTTCAATATTATTTAGCTGGGTTTCTAGAGGTTGGGTTGTGGTGGGACTTGCCTTTAGTGGGTCGGAGGTGGATTTGGTGATCAAGATTGTACAATTTTTGGTTGATGGATTTTGGGTCTTAGTTGTTTGAAGGATTTTGGGTCTCAGTTGTTTGATCTAGTGGCTTGATGGACGGCGTGGGTGGGATTGTTTTTCATGGGTCTTAATCTTTCTTTTTAGTGGCAGATTTCAATTGTTTCTATTCTTTTGCTTGGGTTTGATCTTCATGTTCTTTGATTTGGTGGTGGTGATCTGGGGTTTTTTTTTTTTTTTTTTTTTTTTTCTTTTCTGGTGGGTTTTTTTTTTTTCTTTTTCTTTGTTGCTTGGGGTTTTTGCTTGGGTTTGATCTTCATTGCTTCGTTATTCACATATTTTTTTTTTTTTTTAAAAAACATATGTGAATAACGAAGCAATGCAATTGTTTATTTTTAATGACACAGTATCTTCTTCTTTAAAAAAAAAAAAAACATATGTTAAAATTTGAAGAACAGATACTATAGATATTAAAAAATAAAAGTGATCAAAATGTAAACTGCATAAACCAATAATTGGTTACCAATTGTGTGTTTTCACTTGAATTTTTATTTTTGAAGTCAACTTTTAAAGTTTTGAATTTTTACGGATTCTTCTGGTAATCCGCTCAAATAGGATTCGTTGGTTTTGGTAAGGAGACTACTTAGCTTTAGAATAAATTATTCTTCTTAGTTTTCCTTCTCCGAAACTTGTTTGACTCATTTTTAATTTACGGCCCCAAAGACATGGTTTTCATTCATTATTTAGAAAACAATTAATCAATATGAACTCACATGGATTCATAAATTTTAAGAAAAACCAAAAGCAAAGTACATTAGAGCATCCACAGTAAAGTCAAATTTTTAGCTTTTTAACACTATAAAAAATTATTTTATCTATTTTACCTTTTCACATCTAACAGCAGTTGTTTTATTTTAACTTTTAACACAATAAAATAATATAAATACTACAATAAAATAATATTTTATTCAACCATCAAAACACAACCACAACCATCACTAAAGCCATAGAAATCACTGCACAAAAAAGAGAAAAAGTAGTATAAATGCAAAAGGAAAGGCATAGAAATCACAGTATAGAGACAAAATGAAAGTAGTGTGAACGCACAATAAAAAGTAGAAGAAAGAATAAAAAATAAAAAAAGTAGTATAAACACCCAAAAAAAAAAAAAAAAATTTAAGTGCACGACCATTTTTGGCTATAGCTATAGAGCCAAAAAAATATTACTTTGATTCTACTGTTACAAGATTGACTTTTAATGGTACTAAAAATAGTTATATAACTATTTAGCACCAGCAACAGTGCTGTAAGGTTGCGGGCTTGGAGAGGCTTGTCCAGTAGAGTATAATAATACAAACATGGCTAGACTGCTTTATAAGAATGAATAAAAGAATATTCTCAGAAAAAATAAAAAAAGAATAAAAGAATATAATAAAATAGAATCAAAGACTATATCTGGCTTTGTACTGTGCCCTAAGCGGTGAACCAGAGAGAGGCAAGCCTTGAAATTGGGTTGCCAACCTTGGGATTCCTACTGTTACGTTCGTACAACTAGCTAGTTTGTTAGAATGTTGAGAAGTGAAACTCTAGTCTGGATCAAACGCCTAAACATGCAATCCAGCTCAGCCTCAAGATCTTCAATGGCAATCTCCACTGCCTCCAATCTTTTATTAGCACTTTGAAGCGCCATTACATCACACGTATCATATAAACCTTGACCACCCACGCGTATAAACCTTGACACAAAAGACCCTTTAGCCGATTTTTGATCCAGCCATGGTATAGAAATGAGGGACAATAGTGACTCCACGATAGAAATACTAGTCACCCTCACTTCCTTTAGCACATCAACCACTACTTTAAGGTTCTCATCGATTGGTGAGTGATTCGAAACAATGGATTTGCTCTTAATCCCTTTTAAAGAATTCAAGCACTTCAATGTTTCCTTCTTCAACTTCTTTCTATAGTGATTATAAGCCGCAATTTTGGTACCAATATCGGGCTCGCCAATACATACTTTACGTAATGTGAATTGAAGATCATGGAGTTGTTCTTTGACGAGCAATAGAACATCTTTAGAAATACCACACACGTCCAACATTCTTAGAGATGCCTCCGAGACCTCATGAACCCACTTTTCTTGTCGATGGTGCACAAGGGATTGTTGGATAGTGGGTGAGTGAAGAAGGAGATTGGCAGAGTTGTGTAAGTCTCTAAGAGCATCAAAATTTGGGAGTGCCATAAGGGAAAAAGATGCGACTCTGAAATGAATTTATGTTTATGAGAGTATAAGCACTTTGTAGCTAATTCCTTAGTTTTGAGTTCTGTTATATATAGAAGCCTATTAAGACAGGAAATCCTGAATCAGATCTGAGGTCTTTATGTAAACAGACCATGAAGTACCCTTCCTATAGTACGGCTGAGCACAATTGGCAACAGCTAAGAGACCAAGTTATTTGAAGGAACCTTCCATTAGAGATAGTGAGGCAAAGTGTGCAGTGGTTAAGATTTTGCTGTTGGTGAATAGACTACTATGACAAATATTCATGCACGAGGAGGGAGGTGCCAACCTGTGTTAATTTTTAATTCGAAAGAAGACAATATGTCTTGCAAACAAGTGACTTTAAAAAAATGAGCAATCAGCTAAAGGGTAGGATCTTGTCAAGAAAATAAAGAGGATAGAGATCGTAGGGTTAGTTACAACTGTGCATGGTTTTGGTTTCTTTGTGCACGACATGGAAATCTGAGACTAGCTAAGATCAACATTTGCGGTACCGACTTCATGGAAATTCTTGGGAAAGTTCGTCACCATCTGGATCAGCATACTTGCTAGAAAGGTTAGTGGCCATCGGATAATGCTAGTATACGGTTTCGGATAACGTATGAATTTTCACGAACGTTTGTCGAAACTCAAAAATGTTTACTGTATGTGTTCAGAAAAATCAGTTTACATACAGAAGATTACATAAGAGAGAAGAGAGTAATCAACCCAGAGTTTTCATGATTTGGTAGTATGTGTTCACAAGAGTGAGCAGCTAATAATCCAATATGTGAGAAAATTAGGCCGAAATACAACAGTTTTTATATAACCTAACCTTACCAAGTATAAATCTCTAAAATACTCCTATATCCTACTCCAACAATTTATATGAAAATTATATTTCTTTTTACAATAGTTACAAAAGATTTTGATAGAGGTTGCCCATATTGTTTTAGCAACAAAATAAAAAAAGATTTTTTTTTAAAATTTTTTTATAACTAGACAATAAAATATTTTACTTCCTTAACGCAATGTTGTAGAAACAACTCCTTTTGTTGCATTTTTACATTTTTATGATTTTTTTTTTTTTATGAGATAGAGCCACGAGAACTTAATTATCTTTATGTGTGACACATATGGTATAGGGAAACTACATTTGTGGGAAAGAAACAACCTAAAGTTATCACTCACTTATTAGGTGGGATGGTACCTATCTAAGGATAGCAATTTTGCCCCACTCTGCCTTGACCCGCTCCTCCCTATTTCACCTCATGCAGGTTTTTCCCGCCCAGCATAAGTAGAGGGATGGGAATGGGGCAAGATTTTAGCCCCCTACTGCGTGGATAGGTTTAGACATTTTAGTCCCACCCTGCCCTATGTTAATAAGGGCAATAATCATAAATTCTTTCATATCTTGAATCCCTACTATTTAAACAAACAAATCGATACTAGTTTATTTAAATGCGTGGATATTAAGACTTTTGTTTTTGTTGTGATATTATCTTGTTAAAATCTTAGATAATATTATTCATTTCTTGTTAAAAATTAGTTTGATTTGATAGGATAAATTTAGTTATAATTTCAAGTATATTTATATTAATGAAACAGGTTTTATTAAAAAAATTGTAATAGTTGTAAGGCAAACTAACATGAAGTAAAATTTTAAGAGGTGGGGTGGGTCCCAAGGGGCAGAGATTGAGTAAAGAAGTTTTTCCCATCATACTTAGCAGGTCGGGAATGAAGTAAGACAAAACCATGCGAAGCGGAAGTGAAAATCTCATTCTTTGGGCCCTGTCTCTTCCTATTGCCATCCCTTACCTACCCAAGGTTTAGAGCTTTGGATTGAGGAAGAGGGGGTCTCGGGTTCTAACTCCAAGGGGAACACTGTTAGATTTCTACAATTAATGAATAAAATGTGCCATCTCACTCTCAGCTTCTATAAATTGAATTTTCTAATTTACCTTTTGCTGTTATTTGTGACTATATAGGGAACTATGATCACTGATCCAGCATCATGTATATAAAAAGAATTAGAAGAGGTTAAGCCCTCTTTCTTCAGCCGACATCATACAGAACGGAGAGAGATAGAGAGAAGCCTGAATGGATCCCACAACTTTCTTTTTCCCAATAACATTAAGGTCATATTTTCCTTCATAGTTTGGAGAAGTTGGGCACGTAAAGACATCTTCTCACTCAATATGCTAAAAAAAAGAAAAGAAAAAGAACTGTGGAAGTAGATGACTACAGGGGGGGTGACATTTTGTGCTACCTTCTAATTGGATACTGGGTGATCTTAACTAATTAAAAAACGGAGTCTTTTCAAACTTTTTAATTCAATCATGATCAGATTGTCGGAAGCCTCCCGTCCTTCTCTTCTCAGTTGAGGCAACTGAAGATGTTACATCTAGACCTGACAAATGGGTTCACTTGAATGGTTGGGTTAATTTGGGTTTTGGAAATTATTAGTTCTTTTTTTCGAATGTCGGTGATGTGGTGTTCACTTATCTTACATTTATGATAGACCCATTATAAATAATATGATTTATCATAAATATAAAAAGATAGAGTACCATGTTATTGTATTTTGGAAATATTTTATAATTACTTATATATGTATTGGATTAAAACAGGGTTTATTATTCTTCTAACTCTTATTCAATCTTTTATAAGGTGAGTTCAATTTAGTATGACTTGTATTTTTTTTTGTACATGCAAAAAATATTTAATATACAGTTAACCTATTTTTTTTTTCTACCACTCAATCCAATTTTATTTTACATGGCTCATAATCTATTACTTTAGTAGTGGAAAAATTTGTTATTAGACTTATTCCTGGTATAATGGCTAAACAAAATAAAGCGAAGAAGTAAATGATTAATGAGTAGTATTTATTACATATAAACAATTTTATACAACCGTAACAACAATTAAAATTGTGATGTCACTTGAAAATCGTAACTTCAACTCATGATTTTAGTTAGTTTTAAAGATGTGTAAAACTATGTAAAACAGTCGGTGTGCAATAAGCTTTAACTTATGATTAATTAGACAAAGTAAAGTGGATAATTATTTTTATGGCTAATTTAAGTGGATGATATTTTTGAGAACTCATAGTAGACAAAACAAAATGAGACAAAATGAGAGTGCACATGATTCATTAGCGTTGAGGACACTGACAATGCATTCCAAGTTCTGGTTGGCGAAACTAATTACAACAAAAGATTCCAAGTTCCTAGCTCTAGCTCCACGTGGTGCACTGGTGCCTAAGGGTTCCACGGATGACCATTCTATTCATGTTTTTTGCTGTGTGTCTATAAATGTATATCCTTTACGCTTAATTTAGGCATATGGAATCCGACTCGAAAAATCTCAAGAATACTCTGAGCTTATCTAACCAAAGAAGGACAAGAACACACGAAAAAAAAAAAAAACCCAGAGAGAGATGGAGGAAAATATAGTGAAGTCAAGGTTCAAAAGGGTTTGTGTTTTCTGCGGAAGCAGAACAGGCAAGAGGACTTGTTATAGTGATGCTGCTCTGGAACTAGGCCAAGAGCTGGTACCCTTTTCATGCCTAGAAATTATTATTATTATTATTATTAGTATTATGTTTTTGGATTTTCAATTGCTTTACCTGTGAATTTAATCAAACTGAACATTGAATTTCAAGTATCTTCTTGGTCCTGTACTTACTGATCAAGGAGTTATCTTGGTTTTCTCGAGGAAGGTCTCTAGGAGGTTGGATCTTGTTTATGGAGGAGGAAGTGTTGGATTAATGGGCTTAGTTTCTAAACAGGTCCATCGAGGTGGTGGACATGTTATAGGGTACAATCTCTACCATTTCTCATTATTATTTCTAGTTTGGAATAAAATCTCTGTGCCCATTTTGCGGCTTAAAGTTAATTAACTTGTTTGTTGGTTTTATTCACAGAATCATTCCCAAATTTTTGATGGACAAGGAGGTAGTCTAGAACGTAAAATAATAATTAAACTATTAGATTCATGGATTTCATAACAGTTTAATTTTTTTTTTTAAGTGATAATTTGTATATATTCTCTATTTTAGTCAACAAGTTCTTTGGTGATTTATATTTGGTTTGTTCTTTGTTGAGCAGATAACTGGGGAAACAGTTGGGGAGGTCAGGATAGTAGCAGACATGCACCAGAGGAAAGCAGAGATGGCTCGCTATTCTGACTGTTTTATTGCTCTTCCAGGTTTCCCTCTTTCGTTTTCTCTCGGACTCTGAAATTGTGGACAATTCATGAATTGCTGATTTTTATGCGTATGATTAGGTGGGTATGGAACTTTGGAAGAGTTACTGGAAGTTGTCACATGGTCCCAACTTGGGATCCACGATAAGCCTGTAAAGCAACTTCATGATTCAGACTAAAATTTGAAAGCTAGTTCGCATATATATTGGAAGATCAAAACCTGACTTCTTTTTTTTAATGCATAAATCAATAGGTGGGATTGCTTAATGTCGATGGGTACTACAACTCTCTCCTCTCTTTCATAAACACAGCCGTGGAAGATGGATTTATCAAGCCCTCTCAGCACAATATAATCGTCTCTGCTCCAAACGCTAAAGAACTCATTCAAAAACTCGAGGTGGGTTTCTCTTTCTCTCTCTGTAAATAAGAATTTACGTTGTCCTAATTAATTAGCTTTCTCTTTCTCTCTTTGTGAATAAGAATTTTAAAATTGTCCTGATTTAGCCTTTTGTTTGTTTGATTAGGAATACGAGCCTGTGCATGATGGGGTAGTTGCTAAGGCCAAGTGGGAGGCAGAACAGACGGAGTTCAAAGCTTCTTTGCAGACTGATATAGCTCGTTAAGTCGATAGAGACCACGAGTGAATCTTTTAGCTAGGTTTCATTTTTCTTTTCTTTAACCTTGAGAAAAATGCTAAAGACCAAGTAAATTTACACCATTTTTATTGTGACTTGCCATATGTGAGTGGTAAAAATATGAACTTACATAGACTCACTGTCACATCTTCCTACTCGTTATGTGACAAAGTTGAAGTAAAAATGATGTAAATTTACGTTGCCCTAACAATGCTCTCAGCTTCGGCGGCAAAAAAGTATCTCTGTTTTTGTCGTTTGTACTTATTGGTCTAGTCTACAAGGACAAAGTAGGAAGTTCGATTAGTCAATGTAAGAAGTTTTTTACCTTTTTAAGGGGAAAAAAGCTCTAAAAATAGCAAATAATTTATCCCAAAAAGGAAAAGAAAAAAATATATTTTTGCACTTCAATTTTTTTTTTTTTTTTTGAGAAAGTTTTGCACTTCAATTTTATTACCTTAAGGGAAAATTTAAAATAGTAGCTATCTATTCTATTCTATTGCATTGGTTCTTGGTTCTTGTGCATGCTCTGGAGAGTAATGTTTCAGACATGATAATGTTTACAATATTTTTCAAAAGAGTTGAGTTAATAAATTTTTAGTGATTATCTCCACCGATCATTGACGTTACTTTTGATGGTGATTGGTGAGTTTGATTGGGAAGTGGAAATGTTTAAAGAATTGATGTTCTAACCTTTGGTCATATTATTAATTTCATCCAAAAACTTCTTGGAGCAATAGTATGGTGGATGGAACTTAAAACCTTCGTGTTTATGGTACGTCCATCGAGTCTATTAAACGGTTAAACTCATTATTTGATTGTCACAAAAGGATACCTAACATAATTATATAGTTAAATGGAAGAATTACTATAAAAAAGGAAATATTTTCTCGTATAATAGTAAAAAAAAGCATTAAAAATTTATTTAAACTAGAATTTGTTTGGAAGAATGTGATACATATAGTCCCCAAATATATTTAGATTTTCCAGAAAGTGATGTCTAAGAAATTTAAATATCCAAAAATATTACTATAGCTATATTTTTTATTTGAATAGGAATAGCTCATGAAAATATGAAAATTCTTATATTTGATTTATTCCTAGAAGTTTTATAAGAATTACATTTATTATTTTTAAAATATCTTAGGTCATAAACACTCAAGAGTATTTGTCATCATATTTCTTACAAGAATACAATATGTATGTAACTGCATTACTTAATGATTTAGAATGTAAATCTATACAGGGACGGAGGCAAGCTTTGACGTGGGGGGCAATGGACCATGCCCCCCCCCCCCCCCCCCCCCCAAAAAAAATATTTTAAATATATATATATATATATAAGTATATACTCGAGTACTAATTTTAGTAATATTTTTTTTATAAAATTACACATTGTCCTCTTTTAATAATATCATTATTTTTTTTTAGAATAATGTTATTACTACAAGTTTTTCTACAACATTTTTATAATCTATTGAGGTAGAAAATTTATATTGGTTCACACTTGGTCCACCGCTTACACTACTATTTTACTTAGTAATAACAACTCACTATTTTAGTAATTCGTAAAAGTTTGTAGCTCTAGCATTCCTCCTTGTAAAGACCATAAAAAAAATCTATAGATCTAAAATCTAAAACAAAATATACAAGACCAAAAAATTGCACAGCAACAAAAATGACCAATAATAAATCTAAAACAAAATAAGTCCAATCAACCAATTTTACCCAAACAAAAAACCCAGCCCTTTAAAAAAATTTTAAATAAAATTATTTTGTCCTTATCCAGCAACAACATCAAAGTCACAAACACCAAAAAAATAAGTCCCTCAAGTGGCTAAGTAATAGTAAAGTCAGAGGTCGAAACCGCCGCACATATCCAACAACAGACTCGCTCCTCTAACTTCAAGTCCTAGCTCCTTCCCTAAATCTACATTTGTCATTATGGTTTCTAATAGAGCTTTCATCCCCCCTCAACACACACACACACACACACACACACACACACACACATATATTCATGCATTTTTTTCCAACAATTATCTTGCAAATAATAAAAGCTCTAACCCATGAGAATGTTCAAATATCAAGTTAGTTAAACCCACCACTTAAACCAACCCTTGAAGTTCGACACACACACACACACACACATATATTCATGCATTTTTTTCCAACAATTATCTTGCAAATAATAAAAGCTCTAACCCATGAGAATGTTCAAATATCAAGTTAGTTAAACCCACCACTTAAACCAACCCTTGAAGTTCGAGGCTTTCCCGCCCCCTCTCAACCAATCAATGGATCATAATCGCCCAATATTTACTTTCAAATTCATAGTTTAATTTGTGCAACATCATTATTCACATGGTAGTATGATTAAAATCACTTTTAATTTATATCAATGACAACATATTACTTATATATGTGTGTGTGTGTGTGCGCGCGCGCACATATATATATATATATATGAAAATAATTTCATATACCATATAATAGAAGTTAAAACTGTAGTTGTGTCAAGTGCCTATATATCTTCTCTCTCTTAGACAAGTGACTACATTTTTATTAAAAATTATAATAATTCACTTAAATGCCTAGAAGATTATGACTGATTTTTTTTTTTTTTTTTTAAATGAAAGTTGATAGTATTCCTTCTCAAAAAAGAAAAAGAAAAAGAAAAAGTGCTTGGAAGACTAGCGGGTCCATTTGCCAGGGTTGCAACATATATTATATAAGTATTTCTAACATTTCAAAATATAAAAATTTGTTATGGAGACGAACCAAAAACCTCTCGGCACATGATTAGCCTTTTTTGCTATCGTGCGCTCGAGCCTATCTTGGCCGCTTCAAGAGCTCTAGCTCCGTCGTTGACCATTCCCTGCCTTTTGTGGGTATTTCTCTACTCTTGAGTGGGTCTCATCTGCCTTGTTCGTGGGTTTCCTTTACTCCTTGTGGGTATTGTCTTTCTGCTACTATTTGTCGACCATCGGTGAGTCTCGCTTCGCCAGTAGTAAGTATTTTTCTCTAGCTAGTGGGTTTCACTGCTATTTATTCTCAGCCATCACCAAATTAGTTATAATCTTCGACAGTGATTCACGTTTTTTGGTGAGTACTCTTCCAACTGGATTTATTATTTCCACTGCTATAATTGCTAGGTTTCTTTGAGGTTTGATGCTATTTTTGGTTTTGGAATTGTGAAGCTATTAGATTTGGATGCTGTAGTCCTTTAATTATTGAGGGAGGGTTTTATATTAAATTGTTGCTCTGGTCTTGGGTATGAGAATTCAATCTTGGAATTGTTGGGGTGCTGATAGAGCCCCAACAGTCATAGCTCTCAAGGCTTTGGTTCATAGAGAAAGCCCAGATATTATCTTCATCTCTGAGTCTAAAGCAAAGTCTCCTAGGGTAGAAAAAATCAAAGAATGTTTGAAGCTTAGAGAATGCTTTTATGTAAATGCGGAAAACAAATTGGGTGACTTGGCTTTATATTGGGTTCATGGAGTTAGTTTGGAAGTTATCTTTGACAATAAAAAATATCATTGCGTGTTTAGTATATTTTGATCCACTTACAGATGTTTGGCTTCTCCTTCTTGTTTATAGACCTCCTAAAGTTGCCCATAAAGAAGCAATTTGGGATTTAGTCACAATCCTTACAACAACATTTTTAGGCCCCTGGATGCTTTTGGGCAATTGCAATAGTTACAATTCTAACTCCGATGAGTGTGGTGGGAGCAGTAGAGGGAATTATTCCTCCAAGCCTTTTCGTAACTTCCTATCCAATACAGCGGCTATTGAGCTTAGGTTCCAAGGGCCCCAATATACATGGGTGGGTCGTAGAAGTGGTGGAGTTCATGTAGGAATCAGATTAGACCAGGGGTGTTGCAACCAGGAGTGGCAAGAGATGTTTACTAATACAAGAATAAAGCATTTGGTTGCCCCTACCTCTGACCACAAGCCTATACTTCTCGACACTCATTTTGAAAATAACAACATCAATAAACCATTCCACTTTCAGGCAATGTAGATAAGGGATCCTGAGTGTGAGGAAGTCGTTGGCCAAGCTTGGAGAAAAGGCTTTTTTGGATTCCATGGATTCAATCTAATGAAATAAATCTCCCATACAGGTTGCATGTTGAGTAAGTGGAACAAAACCATTTTTGGACAAACCAAAACTAAAATTTAAGATCTAGAAAGGCGCATTGAGGTAATTCAGTCAAAACCGCCCAGTAAAGAAGCTTTAGAGGAAGAAGCAAGTCTTATGATAGAATTAAAAGAGTGGCAAACCAAAGAAGAGCTTAGATTGAAGCAAAAGTCCTGTGAGTTATGGCTAAAAGAGGGGGACAGGAACTCAAAATTTTTCCATGCCTCCATTTTGATTAGAAAAAGAAGAAACAATATTTCAAAGATTAAATTAGAAAATGGGTAGAGAATTTATGGCAGGGAGGATATTGAAAAGTATTCTGAAGATCATTTCAATGAGCTATATAGCACTTCAAATCCATCCTTCCCTGCTGACTTGGAGAATCTAATTGAACCAAGTATCTTGGCAGTCGAAAATGAAAAGTTGCTCAAGACCCCTTTAGAAGAAGAAATTCAAAGAACTATATTGGAGATGAATCCACTAAAAGCCCTTGGGCCAAATGGTATTCCTGGATTATTTTTCAAAAAATTCTGGCATATTGTCAGGAAGCAACTCATACAAACAGTTCAAAGTTTTTTTAGAGATGGATGGCTACTAAAGTAATGAACAAGACCTTCATCACCCTAATCCCAAAGGTTCAAGGTGCTTATAATTTTGGGCACTTTAGACCTATTAGCTTATGCAATTTTTGTTAAAAAGTTATCTCAAGAATTTTGGTGGCATGATTACGACCTCTGTTGGATAAAATAATTGCTGCACATGTTGCTTTTGTCCCGCCCAAGAAGTTGTGCACTCTTTCTCCACCACTAAGAAGAAAAGGGGGCTTGTGGGATTAAAGTTAGACTTTCAAAAGGTTTATGATAGATTGGAGTGGCCTTTCCTAGTTCAGGTATTAAAAAATTTTGGTTTTCATCAGAAGTTTATAAATCTCATATATCAATGTATCTCCACTGTGAGTTTCACTGTTTTGCTAAATGGGGGAAAGGGTCCAAGCATCAATCCTTCGAGAGGCCTAAGACAAGGGGATCCCTATCCCCTTATCTTTTTATTATTGGGAGTAAAGTTCTAGCTAGAATGTTCAATAGAAGCATGGCCCAAAGATTAATTAATGGCATTAAGATTGCCCCTTCAACACCTGGAATCTCAAAACTCTTCTATTGGTCTACAAGGCAAAACATTCAGAGGTCAATGAGATTATGAATATCCTAGGAAAATATTGTGAGTGGTCAGGCCAACAAATCAATTTTGAGAAATCAAGTGTCTTTGCTTCAAAAGGAGTTCAATCTCAATTTCTGAACCAGCTCTGGAATTAAAGATGATTAAAGAAGTTACCCCATGGTACTAAATATTTGAGAGTTCCTTTATTCCTCTCAATCAGTAAGAAGGACTTTGCTTATCTCAAAGAAAATCTTGAATCTAAGGCAAGCAGTTGGAAGAGCAAATCTTTGTCTTGGAAGAGCAACACTAGTGAAATCTGTAGCCTTGGTTACTCCACTATATACTATGTTAAGCTTTCTCATACCAAAATGTCTATGTAAGGAGATGGATAGCATGTTAAGAAATTTTTGGTGGAGCCCATCAAAGAATTCAAACCGCTTTTTTACTCCTCTAGCTTAGGACAATTTATGCCAACCAAAAAATTTGTGTGGCCTTGGTTTTAGGCACTTTTTTGATATCAATATGGCCCTCCTCTCCAAAGTTGCTTGTTGGATTTTAAATCAATCCAACCAGCCATGTGTGCAAGCACTTATTTCCAAATACAAGGTGAGAAGAAATTGGCTCAATGCTGAACCATCCAAAAAGGCTTCTTGGGCATTAAAGAGTGTGGAATCTGCTAGGCATATTCTTGTGGCTGGAGCTTGTAAGCAAGTCAGCAATGGTGAAACTATTCTCACGTGGGAAGATCCTTGGGTCCCAGACCTACCAAATCATAGACCGGTGCCTTTGTCACTTGAAAATCAATCAAATTTCCTGGTGGTGTCATAACTCCAGATAAATCAAGGTGGGACGAGTCAAAACTCTATGAATTATTTACTGAAGACTCAACCAAAGCTATCAAGAGGATTCCATTCAAAATAAGCCAAAGGGAGGATAATTGGTTATGGCTGAAATCCCATAATGGGAAACACTCAGTGAAGTCAACATATAAAGAAATTCTAGCTCAATCTAATCCCATTGAGCCTGACCAGGTGAAGTCAAAAATCTGGAAATCAAAAGTACATGATAGGCTTAAAATGGTCTTATGGAGAGTTTCCTTAGATATTCTTCCCACTAAGGAAAAATTTATAAGATTATTCCCATCCATGGGCCCCAAGTGTCCTCTATGTGATGCCTCACCTGAATGCACCTTACTTCTTTTTGTATTCTGTCATGCGGCCAGATCTTTGTGGGCCAGTCATGTTTGGGGGTGCAGACCAGATGCAATGCAATTTTATAATCCAGATCAGTTTATAAACTTTCGTTTATCCTCCTTAGTTTCTTTCCATGGCTTTTCTGACAACGAGGAGTTCATTTTAATTGGGGCTTTGGTGTTGGAGCAACTATGGTTTGCTAGAAATCAAGCTATTCATAAAGGAATTAAGTTTTTCCCACATAAAAATCTCCAAATAATCTTGAAAACACCTTAAGTTTAATGAACACCTTGTTGTGCTCACTAATGTCCCCCTACTGTCCCCTAGATCATTTGTTTTTTTCTTGGAACAGGCTTGAGTAAGGAGCTATAAAGATAAATTGTGATGTGATAGTAGGGCTGGACCATTCATTTATTGCCATTGTGGCGAGAGATTAGAGAGGGACTCTGATTTTCTCCTTGTCTAAACGGGTGGAAACCAATTTCCCTCTCTAAGTAGAGGCTAAAGCTATAAATTTGGCGACTCGTTTAGCAATTGATTGTGGTTTTGAGAATGTAGTGGTTAAGAGTGATACCAAAGCATGTATTAAAGCCCTTAAAGCCCCTACTGATGTGGTGCCTTAAAGAATCTCAACCATATCTACCGATACTCTTTCTTGGGCATTCCATGCCCAGCAATTTGTTTTTAGGTGGAGTCCGAGAAAATCAAACAAAGCAACCCATATACTAGCTTCATGGTATCTTAGGAAAAATTTGTCTAAATGTTTTGTTCAGGATTATGCTCCTAGTTCTTTTATGGATGTAATAAATGCAGAGCAATTTAATGTTGTAATTGCTACTTAGACTCTCTTCCTTTGTGTTTGTTAATAAAACCTTTTGTTCATAAAAAAATAAATAAATAATTATTGTTATGATCGAAAAGCACTCCTTTAGTCGTATTGGTGTAATGATGAGGCACGAAATTCCAAAAGAGTAGAGCGAAAAGTATAGAGAGTTTACATTTGACTAGAAACGAGTTACTATATTTTTGTTAATTAAATGCTGGTAGTGTGGTCTGGTGGAGATTCATATACCTTTAACTATCCGGATATTGATATATTTTTGTTAATTAAATGCTATATTGTAGTTTCTCTTTCTACTACCAAATCAGCTTTTTTTTAAACCTTTTTTTTTCGATGTCAACGTGAAAACGATTAGAACTAATCCATCACAAGTTTTACTTGACTAAAATAACATGACATGAAACAAGTTTAGCTTAATTTTCTTTTATTTTTATGAAAAACATTAATTAAATAATAATTATCTCTAGTTTTTTCTACCAACTCTCCGTTTCATATTTTTATATTTATAAACATTTGGTATTATATAAAAATTAATAATACACATTTCAGTAATTAATCAATTGTCTTTTTATTTATTTATTAATTTATTTTTTGCTTAAATATTTTTTTTATCCTCAATTTTTAGGAACAGTTTTATTTGGGTCATCAACAAATTTTTTTATGTCAAACAACCTGACTAACGAAAAATACTGATGTATCTAACCGAATGCTTACATGTCACATTAAAAGGCTAATTATAGTATAGAAAAAAAATTATTTAACTATCTTGCGGTTTTGTTAACATCTTGCTTCTACCCTGTACTGTAGTTTAAGATAGCAGCACTGCTGTCAAATGCCTAACGTCTTCCTTCTAGTTGACAACCCAGAAATGGAACTCCTTTATGGCATGTTTGGATGTTTAAAAAAGGAGGGGGAGTAGAGTAGAGGAAGGGAGAGTAATGTAATTACCTTATTTGGAAGTTTTTTAAAGAATGAGGGGGAGGGGTTTGGAGGAGTTTGGAAGGGTTTGGATTCCCTCTAACCCCCTAATTTTAATTCCCCCAAATTGGAGAGATTTGGAGGGGGAGTAGAGTACATAAACTATTGACAAAGTAAATTACCTAATTTACCCTTATTATATTAACAAAATTACACAAGGGGAAGGGCTAATTACTCCCTTCCCCCTTACTAATTTTAAAAACATCCAAATAAGGTAAAGGTGAATCATTCTCCACTACTCTCCTCCCCACTACTCCCCTTCCCTCTACTCCCCTCTACTCTCCTCTCTCTCTAAACTTCCAAACAAGCCATTAGTGATCCTTTAGCCGATTTTGGTAGGAACCTAAATAATAAATACCCTTCCACTAGATTAGTGGGGTCTTCTTTCTTTTGCTTCATTTTCCTCAATTTT
This sequence comes from Quercus variabilis, assembly GCA_030445155.1. Classification (NCBI taxonomy): domain Eukaryota; kingdom Viridiplantae; phylum Streptophyta; class Magnoliopsida; order Fagales; family Fagaceae; genus Quercus; species Quercus variabilis. Next base: position 14,559,911 of record CP129446.1, read on the forward strand.
CTTGGTAAGCAAATAGTACGAAATCAGTTCACGATCGTATCGAAAATACATTCACACATGAACTAGATAACAGATTTGAAAAGTTTAGCTCATAAGTGATTTTAGTCCTTAAAATTAAACTTATTGCTTTTAGTCTTTTAAATTGACGTGAACAAATAAAAAACCGACATGTATATTATTGTAAGGACTGAAACTGATTATTGTAAGTTTGTTAGGGATTAAAATCGATCACTTTTATCAAGAACGAAATTAAAGTATTCACTTTAACTTTGTTAGAGACTAAAATCAGTCACTTTAATCATTAATTAAAATTTAGGCACCGATTTATATTTTGGACAAAACATTTGTTAGAACTTTGAAGACCAAAATAAAATCGATTCTAAAAATTGAGTAGCATGTTTAAACTATTTTTTTAAGTGAGAGACTCGAAGAGAAAATAACGACAAATTATGATGAGGACATATCAATGGCCTCTTACGAAAACAGCTATAGGGGTCACTTGCACTAGTTGATGCCTACACCTACCACCTATGCTACGGTAATTTTACTCCTTTGCTCTTGTTTAATTTCTAAACCGAGCTAGGTAGATATATCACGCAAGAATTCGGTTCCTCAAATATTTACTTTGAATTTGGATAGTGTATATTACACCCACCTTATTATACACATTCTTACACACACCTCAAAGTGTGTATGCATGAGCGAGTGTGTAGTTTTTAACTAGGAAGCACAAATACAGACACAAATATTGGTATGTACATGAGTACAACACAATGACAAATAATTTTTAAAAAATTATAACAGAAAACAACTAGTATGACATAGATACAACACAAATTAGGGCCCTTAATCGAAATGTACTTAGTTCTTACTTTTTTTACTGATGATATTTAGAAGCCGTTTGGTAACGTTATTTTAGTAACGTTGTTTGTATTTTTTTGAAATATGTGTAAGTAAAAAGTGTGTGAAAATGCGTGTAATATATATATATATATATATATAATAATAGGTGAAACTGAGAGAAAATCCAATTAGATTTCAATTGAATTCTCAATTTTGCGCCACTTGTCCTAACCAAAACTTAAAAAAAAAAAAAAAAAAAAAATCTAATTAGATTAAAAATTTGACTCCAATTTTGTGTCATGTATCTTATCTAAATTTTCTAATTTTTGTATCTAAATAAATGATGCATTAACATTTAACACGGAAGCCAAGAAAATTACAATGATAATGCTCATTGGCCTAAGCAAGAACATCTTACCTGTATACTTTTATAGAGATTATAAATTGGACTCCAATTTTATGTCATGTATTTTATCTAAATTTTCTAATTTTTGTGCCCAAATAAATGATGCATTAACATTTAACATGAAAGTCAAGAAAATCATAATGATAATACTAACTGACCTAAGCAAAAACATCTCACCTGTACACTTTTATGGGTAATTTCAATAGAATCTGGAGCTCTTCTAATCTAACAATCAAAATCAAGGAGTCCAACGAGAAAGACTATAAAAGTAAAACATCATCTCCTCCTAATTCCATATCGTTATCCCATGTCTCCTCCTCTCTCAACCTCTACCAACTAGATCCACACACTGCTCTCTCCTCCTCCTTACGGATTTCTCAGAGCAAAGTCGGGTTCAAACACAATGTTCAATCACACTCTTCCTTGCTTCACACTCTCATACATTAGCGCTTCATTGGTGCCTCCAAAAAGATTCCAAACTCAATGATCGATTCTTATTTTTTGATAGTTTTTAGTGTTTCTGGATTAAGATTTTGTTAATTTGTTAAAAGTGGACAAAAAATATAATCATATATATTATATTAAGTTGAAGTTCAATTTTAGAATTCAAATCGAATCAAATTAATTTCTAATTGTAGTTTAATTTTGTGCTATATGTCCAATTTGATTTTTAAATGTTGGTATTAAGCTACCTCCATTCATAATACTCGATGTGAAAATTGAATCTACCAAGATAAACATCTTATCATCACAATTGTTAATATTTTTGTGCGTAAGCACGGACTACATATCAGTATTGTTTAAAAACTAAAAACACATTATTAAACCACTCAATCGAACGGGCTACATTCCGCAGTATTTGGATGATATTTATGGTCGTGTAAAATGACTAGAGTTTGCATGATGTTTGTGTGAAAAGCATGATGATAGGTGTCCAAAAACCGGACACGGGACATGTATACTTCTCTGTTCGTCATTTTTCTAGTTCTGTCTTCTCATGGTCATAAATCATAACATTAACAGGACTTTGGGTTGAGCTTGGTCCAACGATTCACACCTGTATCTCAATCAGTGCGCTGGAGGAGAACGAGGATAGCTATCTTATGGAACTTACGACTTAAAACTTAAAAGAGTACATGAGTCTTCTTTTGGTATTATATCGAATAATGCTAGTTTGTCAGTTTGCATCTTGTTTTTTGTGAAAAATTAAAGCATGTGCATATGGAAACAAGACAGGACACAGGACACAGGACACAGGACACTTTGTTAGCTATGCCCTATCCTAAGTTCTATGACTCTGTCCTCTTCTAACCTTGAATCACTCTTGTACGGAGCCTTCGTCACTTTCTTTTCAAAATATGTGTTATTTTTATAATATTTTTAAAATAAATTTTAATTTTTTTTTTAGAACGAAATAAATTTTAATTAAGTGATAAGTTGTTAGAGCATTTCTATCGTATGTTATATCTGTGTTTGTTGGCTAAAATTTAGAGAATTTGTGCATTGTTTATGCTCCAACTGATTTGGTATACCTTAATTTTTTTTTTGACTCATAAACAGTAGCCCATCATGTCTGATAAGCTACTGTTCATTCTTTAAATTCTTTTTTTCTATTATAATAATTAGGTGTTGAATAAAAAAATATTGGAAGATATGTAGTTGTTAAAAAATAAATAAATAATAAATGAAAAAATAATATTTAAATGAGATAGAGAATCTGTTGGAAAGTGTATTTGAAAAAGTTGATAGATAAAGGTAAAAGTCACTGTTCATACTTCATACAGCACAAAAATTTAATGAATTTGCTAGAGATGCTCTTATTGATTTTAATTTGAACTTATCATCTAAAATTATTTTTTTGCCCACTAGCTAGTAAAAACTTACCACTTTAAATTTGTTATGAAAATATTATAAATATAATATTTCTCTTAGAAACAACTCTACCTACCATCAATTATGAATTCTTAACGGATTAATTAAAGTTAGTTACATGCTTTCTTTTCCTTTATTATTTTATATTTAAAATTATATTTTCTATTACTTCCTAATTTGATAAGTAATCTTTTGCCCTATCCTGTATTTTTTTTAATTGAATATCGCACAACATATTAGGACACCAACAATTTTGTAATACTCTCCAACTACAACTTTATACCCTAGGAGAATCAATGTAACTCTCCACAGCTCTTATTTATTATTTTCACTCAATACCAACCAGCAATAAAGAGAATCATATGCATCACACAACACTGATAAGAACAACAGAAGCCAAACAAAAAAGAAGAGGGGGACACAATTAAAACTCAATCGATCTAGGCCATAAACCTTGGCAATATCAGCATCAACATCAACTGAGATGTTGACGTTCTTTGTCTTGATTGTGCACCCAAGATCTTGACACCACTTTTATTATACAACAATCACAACATGTTGCTTAACAATTACATTAAAAAAAATTTTTAAAAAATCATATATTACATAATAAAAATTGGGTTTCAGAAGTCATGACTGTGTCAAGTAACTATTTTCTCTATGCAACAAATAACAATCTTCTCTATGCAACAAGTGTTTACACTTTTTTTTTTTTTCATTCTTTTTGATAAATAGTATAGTATTTCAATTTATGACGTCTACTTTATAATGATTACTCTTTATTATCAAGCTAAGACACTAAAACATTGAGTTAGTATGGTTTACTCTAGTCAAAACTTTATCGCCAAAGGTTCAATATATTTAAAATTCTTCTCCATTTTTTTTTTTTTTTGAGAATTCATTCAAGGACTCCCACTAAGATTCTGTTACCAAAAGTTTCAACTAATTTAACATAAAATTTAATATTTATTCTACTTCGATTATATATCAAAATTTGGTAATCTAATATAGTTTTTTTTTTTTAAAGGATAAAAAATATACTCTTTTGATAGATTCAATATAATCTTAAATTATAGCATTTGCTTTATGAGGATTACTTTTTATCATTTGGTATAGTCGGGGTTTGAACCTCATATATCTTTTTTGGGCAAGAAAATATTTTACTAGTTAAGCTAACATAACCCACATTTAATATAGTTAAACTAACACAATGCATATTGTACTCATATCAAATGACTCAATACTTGTATGTATTATACAACATAAAATTAATGTATTTTTTTCTGGTAATTAATTATAAGGGTAAAATACTATTTTAGTCCCTAAATTATATTAAAAGTTTGTTTTTGTCCCTAAATTTTAAAAAGTTATTTTTTCATCCCTAAACTTTGTAAAGAGTTTTTTGAATAGTATAGAGACAAAAATAAGGATGAAAAAAGAATTTTTTTTCAATAGTTTAGGGATGAAAAACAAACTTCTAGTAAAGTTTAAGGATATAAATAAAATATTTTTAATAATTTAGAGATGAAATATGAACTTTTTAATAATTTAGGGATGAAAAATGAACTTCTTAAAGTTTAGGGATGAAAAACAAATTTTTAGTAAGGTTTAGGGACCAAAATAATATTCTACCCTAATTATAAAGATAGTTAATTTTGGAACATTTTTATTAAAACAAACCATTTAAATTTATATCTTCATTCAATTGTCATTAAAAATCATTATAAATAAAAAAAAAAAAAAAAAAAAAAAAAAAAAAAAAAAAAAACTCAATTTCACCTTTTGATTTTTAGAAAGCTTTGATTAGCCATTCAATTGGATTAATATCAATGGGAGACTGGGAGTTACCTATTTCAAATTTGAAAATTTTTGAGTTAGAATCAGAAATTTTAAAGTTGAATAAAAGATTAAATTGGGTGAAAATGGCCAAATACCATCCTTTCATAAAATTTGTAGCAAAAAACATTGTTTCAGAACTAAATGGGAATTTACCACTTTTTCTAGTACTCGAGTTCACTAAACTCGAGTTCCCTATTTTCTATTCCACCATGGCATGTTTGACATGGCATCTAGGTATTTAAAAATTCCACTTGGTACTCGAGTTTCTTGGACTCGAGTACTATTCTAGTCTAATACCCATTTCCATTAAACCCAAGTAGGGCCCCTATTACCCACACTTGAACTCTTTGAACCCCTGTTACCCTCACTTAGCTTACTCTCTCATCACTCCCTTTCTCAACCTCCCTCTCACTCTCTCAATCTCGCTATCAACTAACTCTCACTTTCTCAATCTCGCTATCATCTCACTCTAACTCTCCCACATGCTCTTAATCTCCCTTTCAGTCCCTCTCTCGCTCTCATTCTCAATCTCCCTCTCAGTCTCAATCTCGCTCTGTACTCTTCCTCTTGCTCACACTCTCTACTCTCACTCTCGGTCTGCATCTTCAATTTGGAATCACAAGGTATGTCTCCTTATCTCAATATTTGTTTGAACATTGGGTATTTGTGGGTATTTGTGGTGTAATTTTTTTTTTTTTTTATGAACATTTTCATGTGTTATTAGAGCAATTAGTCATTATAGGACACAGTTAGCATTCTCATTGAGGCCATATTTGATTTATGAGACTAAGTAGGTTGCTTAGAATATATAGAGGATCCATAGTTGAGCCTAAATTTTTTTGGGGCTTAATGTTGTTGAATAATGAGTAGGATGCTTGGACTACTTAACATTCTAAAGTTTAATTCTTTTTTTTTAATGAAATCAGTGAAGGATGCATTAGATATATATTATTTCCATTTTTAGTCAAATATGTTTATAATTAAAAATAAATAAATAAATAAGAAGAAGAAGAAGAAGAAGAAAGTTTATGTATTTGAAGTGAATTTTCCCCTGATTGCTGTTGTCACCAAATGCATGATAACCCCTAGATGTTCAAGTAAAATATGTGTGTTTGGATTGCATAATACCTATTAAAAGATGCATAATACTTTCAACTTCTAATTGTGAACTGCCATACCAATTTCAAAGATCGTGCTTGTAATTTAGACACCTTGCCCATTGTAATGCCATGACTCTGTTTACCTACCAGGCATAAACACATCCAAAACAAATGGCTTCACTTTACACTAATGCAATTCTCTTTCTTTTAAATTTGCCAATAAACTATAACACAAATAACACTTTTTTCTTCATCTAGCAGTTCATTGAATCTACTTGTAAGGTATATAGCCACTCTCTCTTGAATGAAATTCAAGCTTATAAAAGAAATTTATTAAAGAAAAAGTAGGAACTCAATTATATGAGTTTTCCTCATGTGTCATGCTCCTTAAAAAGAGAATTAGAATGTTTATGCTTTGCATTTGACCTAATGGGCTAGTAGTCACTTAATGGGCCATTAATCACTGATGGTGTAAAGAAAATGTATCTAGTTTAATCTCGTCCATATGGGCCGTCCATGGAAAAATGTAAAGAAGGGGACGAATGGCTTTTACGCTCGCCCCTCATATACTCATCCCCCGTTTCTACTGGTCCCTGAAGGAAAGCTTGTTCGTCTTTAGTAATGGATAGATGAGGTTGCTGAACCTTAGGCTCTTAATGACTTAAGCTCTTTCAAAGGCCAAGGATAGGTTGCGTCGTTACGAACCAACCCCTTCACTAACCGTTGAGCACAAATCTCGATGAGGTAACTTCCATGGCAGTTATGGAAGTTATCTTATAATTTCCTGAATTCCTCAATAACAGGAACGATTGTCAAATGGGTAACCGTTCCACGAACACTATATAAGCATTCGTGAATGAAGAAAAGAGGTATGAAAAACATTCTTCACAAAAAGAACTCTGAAAATATCCTCTTTTACCTAAAAAAAGTCACTAACTTTGGCATCGGAGGATTTTGGGCCGGCTTCCAACGGTCTCCTCTAATTTTACGTTTGTTTTTTCAGGATTCAGCCTCAAGATTGACAACGCCCGAGACTTTCAACCCACTGATATCACAAGATTCGTCAATCACCTTTAATCTATGCCAGATATGGGCCCACATCGAGCGGGACCCTCTATACAGACTACCTTGACGAGGCAAGCTATGCATCGTTAAAGTTTGCTTTGGGATGCTCCTTTGACAGGCAAGGTATGCACTTGTCTAAAATCGTAGTCAATATATATAGTAGAAAGATTTTTGGCATTTAAGTTCGAAGCGTAATTATTACGTGCTTAGTGAATGCTATTATTAATACTAAGCTGCTCTGTTTGCAGGAAGTGCCAATTGTACTGACTTGTCGTTATTAAGAGAAAGGTCTGCTTGAAGGTGGGTTAGATCCACAAATTGCCGCTTATATAACAGATGCGGGGTTAGATGGGCTACTTCGGGTCCCACATATGGACCTTGACCATGCACTGATCACGGCATTGGTGGAGAGATGGCGGTCGGAGACACACTCATTCCACTTGCCCCACGGTGTGAGATGACCATCACGCTACAAGACATAAAGGTTATAATGGGGGTACCTGTAGATGGGTTGTCGGTGGTAGGATATACCCATATGGACGATTAGGGCGACCTCTACACCGACTTGCTAGGGCATAGGCCACCGAACAGAGAAGTTGGTGCTAATAAGAACACTGCAATGATGGAAAGGCTGAGGGTAAAAGCCAAATGGCTTGAGGAGCAGTTTAGCAACCCTCTCTTGGCTGACGCCACTAAGGTGCTTGTGCAACAGTATGCTCAGTTTTACAAATTGGGGATGTTGGGTGGTATGCTGTTTATGGACAAGTCTGGCGAACAGGTCTCAATTATGTATCTACAATTTTTCAATCCAATCAGCAACGAAAAGAATTATAGTTGGGGTAGTGCAGCACTAAGTTGGCTATATAGACACCTCTGTAAGGCATCAGAGAAAACAGCCAAGCAGATTCGTGGTGCACTGCTGTTTGTGCAGTTGTGGGCGTGGGCGAGGTTTCCACACATATGTCCTGTGATGAGGCATCCACACCAGGCACAGGCCCAAGTCCACTTGCTATCAAGTATGTAGGATCTTAGATAGTTACCATTTTATGTTTTCGCATTAACCTTTTTCGCATGGAAATTATGTAAGTAACTAATATGAAGGTTATGTCTGTGTTGTTTGCTAAATGGAAAGGGGCTAAGATAACAATTGAACATGCAATGCACATCCTACACGCCTATCGTGTGTCACTTGCTTCGCTACGGCCAAATCAGGTATCATGCCTTACAAGTGGGAACCGCTTTGGCATGTAGTTGTTGTACTTATAATTCACTTTGGAATGAATAAACATTTTTCATTTCAGAGTTAGATGTATTGTTCACATTTGTTACACATTTTTTCTAATTATATTGTTAATATGGTTGTTTGCATTTGTTGAATCATTGCAGATTGTCTGGGAGCCATACATAAATTATTTGGGTTCCCTACTCGCATATTGTATGACGGGCCAACACATATAGAGGTCTATCGTGCCGCTTATATATTTTTGGGTGGTTGAAGGCCATCACCCCGAACGTGTTCTTCAACAGTTTGGGATGAAACAAGGCATACCAGTCGATGTCGATACTTCAACTAAACTTCACAAGATAACACTTCAGGGCAAGCAGCATAAAAACTAGGCCCAAGAACATGCCACGCATATTGCTAAATGGGGACATATGCCACAATTGTCGATGCACCACCCTTTTATGGGGAGATGAGCTACAATGATGAGTATATGGTGTGGTTTCATCCCTGTACTCTTCTTCATATTACAAAAGACACCTCGTATGGGGACACTTTGATAAGTTTACAAAGACTGTTTTGTTATAAATGTACCTCGCTTCGCATAGTTTAGTTCAACCTACTAACACTACTCTTATATATTTGTGACAGGTTGAATCACAGTTGAAGATTATGGCGAAGTGCAAACCAGGATCTGAGATCTACACTGACTGTATTAATGTCATGCAATCTATTGAAGAGATCGGTCAGTTGACCTTGGACGATGCATGCAATACGGGCAACACAAGTGAACTGGCTGTAGGGCATGGTCAGTAAGCAGGTGGACGTCAAGGGCATGGAGGCCTTCAATCTAGTCAGCGTCATACATCTAGTCCGTGTCCCACATCTAGTCAGCATCCCACATCTAGTCAGCATCCCACATCTAGTCAGCGTAACACATTCGTGCCCACATCTAGTTGGCGTCCCACATCTGGTCAGCGTTTCACATCTAGTCGGCGCAGACACTCGTGCCCACTTCTAGTCGACATCACACACTCGTGCCCACATCTAGTCGACATCACACACTTATGCCTACATCTAGTCGGCATCACACACCTGTGCATGACCACACACCATGGAGGAAGTAAGTCAGACAGCAGATGAGATGTGTTTGGACACTGGTTATGACATGGGCTCTATGGCACACGATGATACGGGTCCATCCCATACGTTTGCCCATAGGGACACATCTCAGTCCCTATCCATGAGGAGTGATAATACCTGCCCACCCACATCCCCTACTATATCTCCATTGCCCACCACCCGTACATCTCCCATACTGACTACTGGCACTGCCCCTACAGATGTACATGGTAGAGATGAGATGAGATTCATGCCCACCCTTGGTGCTATCCCCCCTGAGTTTGTGCATACCGAGTTCATCTAGACACAAATACCCATCCCCCCTCCCCCCACCAGAGGCTTCACACATTCAGGATCGGCTGTGAAGGCCGCAACGGACACAGACACATCCTCCTAACTGTGGGACTGGACATGGTACTATTCTTTAATTCAATACCAATTACATATACATCTCTTTATAGTTAAATGATTTGCATATTAGTATTTGCTTATGTTCTTTTCAAGCAAGGTGAGACCAGTTAAGGAACCAATAAGGAGAAGAAAACGGGGATGATTTTCAATGGTTAAGAATTAGTGCTACTTTGGGCTTGCAATAGTATAGGATCTTACAAGCTGATATATTTTTTGTTCGTAACTTGCAAAATTCTAGCAACGAACTTTGGAAATTTCCATTTCAGACCTATAGAATAACTTATGTAAGTTATTTTTCAGTTGCACAAATGTATTACACTCTCCTTTATTTTTTCAGCAAAACTTTTGTCTACTATATTAAATTGTTTCTAAGCATGGTCAATTTTATCCAGTTCAACCGAAACTGCCATGGGGAGGAGACACAAATGGTAATTAATGATGGCTTGAAACTTGTATGAACTTTTCATTTCAAAGTATAAAGACACATGAACTTGCTAGGATGCTAATGGTTGTTTGCTACAGGTCTTCTTACTGTTACTATTACTCTTGCTAGGATGCTAATGGCTATTCTCTTTAGCTAAGATGTTAATATCTTACCTTTAGAGTTCATTGGTGTAAGTATTTGGGGTTCAAAAGTGTAATATATTAAGTATTAGTAACAAATTAAGGCAGAGAGAGAAGCAAGAACATATGGAAATCATTTAATGTTCCTTGCACTAAAAGGGAAAGCTTTCACTAGGGTGGCATTAAAGTATATAGTTATACTCCTCAAGTCTAATATAATCTCATTTTGTAAAGAGGAAGAAATGAAAACCAATGTTCTTAGCCTGACATACAAAGCCTGCAATAGTCTTGTGTTTATAACATTCGTTCAGGTGCCTAGTATTGTTGGTACTCTTTGTTAGTTTTAACTGTTGGCTATTTTTTGTCGTAAACACTTTAAGCAAGAAATTTCAGCATAAAATTATCTAAAGATCCCTGCAATGGAAGCCTTGATGAAATTTTTGGTAGCACCAACTTGTATCTTTTTCTTTCAATTTCTCTTTGCTAATTTATTCCTCAAATATTTTTTATTTGAATGGCATTAGCCCATGAAGGACTACAAGGTGCAGCTGCAAAGAAGGTTGTTGTAGAGTAGCCTGTATGTGTTCCTTTTTGAGATAATTGACCAATTAATGTTGTAAGTAATAGTAATCGTAGTGTTCAATTGCAATGTCTAAAGTGGATGTGAAATGGCATGTTGCATTTACTCTTTCCTTCCTTATCTTATTAGCATCACAGTCTGTAAAGAAAATCATTGAAATCAATCCTTACATGCTTGGCACTATGGCTAGAGGACCTACTGACTATCAGTTTTGGCATAGAAATTTGGGCATTAAGGTAATTTAATAAAATGTTTGTGCTGTTTTCCCCAGATTTAGAATGTATTTTTGCAGGCATGTTAGCGACAATTAATTTTGAGTCTGTGAGTGTATAACAATTATGATATGTTAGTATCATTAGCTTTGTGCTGTCTACTTTGTAATGTTGATGTTATTAGGAAAAGTCCAACGTGTTAAGCAAACCTTTTTAGTATAGTGAAGGTGATGTCTCAATGCTTTGTATATACATTAGGCAGCTAGAAATTGGTGTAGTGGTGGTGGTTTCTACATACTGGGTTATCTTGACTAAAAAAAAAAATTACTTATTTTCATTATGACACTTATTCCTAAGTTATTTTTAAAGATGGATAATTGAAATGGTAGAAATAATAATAATCCCTCCCAAAATGGAAAAAGAGTTTGATTTGTTAAATAGTTACTTCTAATTTGACTGTTTATGCAAAGCCAGTTAGGCATTTTACTTAGATATTTAGGTGGTGGCTAACCCAATGCCCAATGAAATAACCTAACCATAGAAAATAGTTTGAACTCCTGGCATGCCCTATTGTGAATATGTCATCACAGGCAATGCCCACTTTTTTAGTATATGGAACCTTTAAAACCCAATATTATGTTTTTTCCTTCGTTTGTCATTGCCTAATTGACACTTTCTTGGCATTATTTAGTGCCGATTGCATGAATTGGCAAACAAGTGCAGAATTTCAATTACAAGGGCATCAAAGTTGTTGGCAAACATTCTGTACCCTTACCGTGGAATGGTCCTGTCTATTGGGACCATGATTGCTGGATGGGATGAGACGGTAAAGACATATGACTGTATCATGTCATGTTATCACATTTTCTTTTAAGCAGACTCTTGTAATTTGTATTTTCTATGGGTTGTAGGGTCCTGGACTATATTATGTGGACAGTGAAGGAGGAAGGCTCAAAGGAACACGATTTTCAGTTTGATCTGGTTCACCCTATGCTTATGGTGTCTTGGACAATGGGTGTGTGCTCTTTCCCATTATTTTACATTGCCTAATGTTTGCTTGAAATTTGTTGAAGGAAACAATGATGTTGCTTTATTTTGAGCTTATTTCATATGATATTGATTGGAAGTAGGTAGTATTACTATCCTTGAAATACCATATATAAGAGCAAACAATTAAAACTTATAATACTAAGGAAAAAAAATATATAAAATAAAGGACTGGGAAAATCCTTTCCATTTGGACTTGAATTTTGCTTTTGGGCACCCATACTTGCTCCTCCTAACTCCTCCTCCCTGCTTTTTGCCCAGGTTTATGGATGTATGGGAGGACTGAATTGAGGGCTAAGCATTGAAATTTGAAAGAGTTCCTAGAATTTTGTAATTGTAGGCAAGAATTTAGGTGCTTTGTTTTTAAATATTCTGCACTCCGTCAATTTATATAGCATACAATGTACAAGATGCATGAGAATTGTGGTGTAAGTTTGTTAGGCCAGCCTCCATACTATTTAGGAACTTGGCGGAACAAGCCAGCCTCACTCATTTTGTGTATGCAAGTTTGTCAATTTTTACTTGTATGAATTCCATGAGCATAGGAGCATGCTGCCTTATCCTACTTTTCCCCCCCTTCTTTTTTCTTCCCCCCCTTTCCCCACCCCCCTTCTTTTTCTATTAGCTTGCAGTTTATGCCAAATTTATTTCTGAGTCAAATGTTCTTATTTGTATTTTTTGTTTTCTATGGGGCTTTGCTACTTACACCAGCTACTGCTATGATATGTCAATTGAAGAAGCTGCAGAATTGGCTAGAAAGTCTATTTATCATGCAACATTCCATAATGGTGCCAGTGGTGGAGTTGCTAGCGGTACTCTCTCTTTCTTTCTCTCTCTCTCTCTCTGAACACCACACATCCATGATCACAGTATAATTTGAACTTGTTCTTTTTATCAGTTTATTATGTGGGACCTAATGGATGGAAAAAGCTCTTTGGTGATGATGTTGGAGAACTTCATTGTCACTACTATCCAATTATGCCAAGTACAGTGGAACTGGAAATGGTTGAAGTAGCTGGGGCATAAGGCTCATGCTAAACTTGGACACTTTGCTATAGATGTTCTCTCCTTTAAAAGATGGATTCCAAGACATGCTTACAAGGCCTAAAATCCTTTTAAGCACATGCATTTCTAGTTGGTCTTTGAAACTATTTATAGATAGACTTGTCTGTAAGGTTATCACTTACTAGAGCCCATAATTCATGGCTGTGTAGTTTTGTTGGGCAGACTATTGTTGCTGATTGTTCAAAAGTTTTAATTATATTCTATTTGGCTTTACCATATTTTAATCTGTGTGTGTGCGCGCATGTGCACTTTCATGGCAATACCTAAGAAAAATCTTGCTTTAGCTGCTCTTGTGGGCACTGGAAGACCTCATTTGGTTTGGGAGGTTCTAGTAACAAGAGACTTTATTTGGTTCAATAATAGTGATATTGTAGAGTTGTTACCCAAGCTAGTCTCTTTTGGGAAGGAAGGATTGAGTATATACTATATAGTATTTACCAATAAAATGGAAATTAAAGGAGATGAGGTATGCCATTGGCCACTGGTTAATTTAACTAGCAATGTTTTAAATTCCATTTTACACCAAATGCATATTTCAATACCAAAATTATTAAATAAAAATTAAATAAAAAACTCTTTCCATACTGGGATGTTCTGGGCATTTTGCTTATTTTGGCTTGAGCATTTTTATTATTTTTTACTCTCCAGCCATTACCCGCTTGTGCTTTAATTCCTACCATCCAAAGTGCACTAGTAAAAAATAATATTCAAAATTCTATTGCAAACTACAATGGTGGACATAGCCAAGCCATACTTGAGTTTATTGGACTCAGGTACTGCTGAGCCCTCAAGTTCATGAAGCTCGAGTGTCAATTTGCATGGTAACATATTCTGTTAAGTATACCCAAGCCATACTCGAGTTTAGTGGACTGGAGTACCTTTATAGTACTCGAGTTCTAGAAACTTGAGTCTAAATTTGGATGATTTTCACACTTTTTGGTAACTATACCCGAGCCATACTTGAGTTTAGTGGACTCGGGTACTTCTAACACAGTACTCGAGTCCTTGAAACTCGAGTATCAAGTGGCACACTTATTACGCACCTACTTACTAGCGCCAACCGTCATAGTAAATGCATAATGAATGGTACTCGAGTTCTGTGAACTCGAGTACCTTTTAACGAAAAAACCCCGTCAGCTTTAAGCTATTTTCAATATCTCTCTCTTTCGAAGTCAATGTGTGAGTCAAAAACTGGAAGCAGAAACTTTATTGTTGGGTCACCATCTGCATCTTTGACTGTTGGGTCACCATCTCCATCCACCAACGTGCTATCCATTACCTTTGGGTCAACCCTGTTGTTTCCAATAGATAGAGGTAATAGTTAAATGCTTAGTTTTTAGATTGTGTTTGCAATATGAGATTTTTATGCATGAGTTAAATGCCTTAAATGCTTAGTTTTTAAATTGTGTTCGTATGAGATTTTTATGCATGAGTTTCATGTAATGAGTTTTGCAATATTAATTGTGTACAACTACTAATATATATATATATATATATATAACTTTTTTGTCAAAACAAATGGACCACAAATATAAAAGAATCAAGCTTGATCATATGATAGCAAATAGAGAGCATGTATAGTAAGATTATTTTGTAAGTTACACATATACACGTAGTGATGTAAACACAATAAAATTAAGCAAATCCTTTGAAAATATTCAATCCAACAACGCCTTCAAAATAAGCAAATGCTAGAACTAGTAAAGGTTAGTTGAATTCCCAATTAGTGACAAGTATAGTTCATGTGTGGCTTAATTGTATAAAACTCATGGGTTGATAGATAGAGGTAATATGATATTTTGTTGACTTTTATAGTAATTAGGGTGCTCATAATAATATGAATTCATTACTCAACAAAGAAATTGGCTTAATAAAATAAAGTCAAAATGGTTGACCTTTTATTATTTTATGTGTATAAAATATATATATGGTTAAGTGCACATTATGATCGTGATTCAATTATTTATATGTCTATACAAAAAGTCAAGGAGGTTGAGTTTGAATATAAATCATTTTTATCATACGCCAAATTTATGTAACTATTTATAGATTATGACAAATTTTAATATTGCTAATAATAGGTTGGTGATGGATTTCACTTTTTCTATGATGGAGAGACGTATTATCATGAGTTGCATGGGTTGTCATACCAAGGCTCGAACCAAAAGCAAAAATGTGTTAAGGTGAAGTGTGGGATAGGTCTTATGAACTTGCAACGAAGAATATTGAAGGCGATGTGGTTAGACCAGTCTAGGCATAACATTTCCATCTGAAAGTTCAAATAGCGTTGAAAACACTATGAACGTTTAGACCTCCAAACAATAAATTACCAATTCAAGCTTTATATCAAACAATAAATGTGCGGAAGATGATAACAAGCTTATACCAGAATTGATAAATAATCTAAACCATAAATAATCACAATCACAGCAGTAATTAAATGGTAAAGATAAAGGAAAGAGAGATGCAAACACAAGGATAACACACGATGTGTTATCGAAGAGGAAACCGAAACCCTCGGTGTAAAATCTCTCCACCGCCCTCCAAGCGGTCAATAATCCACTAGAAAATGTAGTTGGGTTACATGAACAACAATTGACCCTCCAAGCCTAATCTACCCAAGTACCTAAACCCTCCAAACTTCTTGCTCCAACGAGGTTACATCGAACTTTTTTCTTTTCTAGCTTACCGAATTCCGCTATAGCCCATAGCATCAACCAATAATCATTGGTCCCTTCCAAACTGCTTCCTTTAGTACCAAATGAACTTTCTCACAGACGTGGGTGTGATGAGAAAAGGATTTGGTCAAGAACCTCTCAATGATGTATCAATGAAAAGGAGAAGGGTAGAGGAATTTGAAGAGTCTCTTAGTGAAGATTGAGGATGAGGCAATCTTGTTTTTCTCAAGGATTTCTCTCATAAAATTCTCTCTAGAAGCTCTCTCCATTTCGTGGGTATAAAAGTCTATATATAGTGGTGTGTGTTTGGAATACAAAGAGACAGTTTTTGCCAAACAGGGTAAGTTGGCAGCTTGGCCTCGCGGCCTGTCCAAGTCGCGAGTTCAAGTTGTGAGGTAAGGGCCTGGCCAGCCTAGGACTTTTGTCCTGTAGTGCGACAGCTGTGACCCTTCACCTTCTCGTATGCTTCTCACGTGCATAGCATTTAACGGCTTGCAAGCCGCGAGTCAGTCGCAAGTCCTAGCCGTGAGTCTCTACTTCTTTGCACAAAGATAAGCAATTCTTCACTCTCTTCACACGCTACTCTTACATGAATCCCACCTAAATACAGGATTACTAAGTGCTAAATTACAAGCAAACTGACATGAAATAAAGCCAACAAGATGATTGATAAATTTCAATCTTACAATCTCCCCCTTTGGCTATTCTGTGACAAAACCCTAAAACAAACTCTAGACTTAACGCGTGAGTTGGAGTTGGGAACAGTTGGAATACTCACTCACACCTAACTCTAGAATCTGTGAAACTCTTGAACCATAAAACAAAACATCTCCTGAAACACAATAACACAATAAGATAATTGTATGCAGAAAACTTGTAATGCATATAGAGCAAGCACAATGGAATAAAGCAATAGACCATGGCAAGACCAAAAACAAGCAATCACTATAACCAAGTGATCATAATGCTCATTCACACTTGGAATGAACATCCGGACATTCAAACTGATAGACACAAGATAAATCACTTGAATAACCAACACTCAACTAATGCACAGTACATGAAGTATATGCATCTAGGAATAAAATCCTACAAGGGCACAAGAGTGACAGTACTTAGAAGGAAATGCATAACATTTAGTTATAAGTACTAATATAGCAAAGCACACAAGCTACATAAAGTAAGGTGCAAACCATAAAGCCTACAAAGTGCATAGAAACAAACCCTAAAAACTTACAAAAGCAATATGGGTACAAAGCATAAACAGAAACCTTAAAATATTACAAAGGTAACAGGTACAAACTATAAAGTACTTCCCTTATTATATCACTCCCCTTATCATAAATCATAGGAGCTGTGATGAACTTGGAATATATATACCTGTAACCTGAAACACTTGCACAAAACACATTAGACCATCAAGGTAAAGCAAGTAATAAATGGACAAGTATAAAGTAACAAGTAAATTACGATCAAGTAAACATGATGTGAAACATGTGAGCAACTTAACCAAACAATGTATTCTCCCCCTTGGTATATGCATCTTCCCTATGGAATATCTCTCCCCCTACGAATGTGCACAAGAAATGGAATTTCTCCCCTTAAGAATGTGCACAAGAGTCATATAGAAATGACAAAACTCTCCGGTATACTACTCTAGAATATACTCTCCCCCTTTTTGACACGAATAGACAAAGGGGTTAAGGAGAAAAGAGGACAAGAGATGAAAGTATGAACAATGATAAAAATGCATGAGAGGTGTAATGATGCATGAGGGGTACGAGATGAATGAGAAAATAAAACTCAATCCTAATACATGACATGCTAGGATGAAGAAATAATATATGAACCAATGCATGACAAGGGTAGCAAAATATGTGCAAGAGGTGGTTATGTGCAATACATGACCAATGCATGAAAAATGCACATGTGGGGCAAGGTGTGTTAAATACACAACCAATGAACTAAACATGTTCCTAATGAGGAAAAATAAGAAACCCCAAAGTTTGATACTCATTGGAGTCCAAACAAGCGAGAAAATGCCTAAGAGGTATTTTATCAAACACCTAGTATGCACACTATAAAGAACAAAGTGAAACAATGTATGAACGTCATGAAAACTACCCTTAATACATGCTTCATTTGCCACAAGGGGACAACATCCAAAACAAATCATCAAAAGAAATCAATCCCATACAAAAATTTGACCAAAAAATAAGTTATCCTAACCCCTATGAAGAAAAACTCAACCAAGAGCACAAAACTCTCCGAAACATAGTCTAAGGATCAAAAACAATGAAAAGTGTTCATAATTACCTTAGAGATGTTAATGGAATGAAAAACTATTCAAATTGATTGAGTTTTAATGTAAAAATAGTGAAAGAGGGGTTTAACAGAGGATGAGAGAGGTTTAAAACAGGTTTCCCACGAAAACCCTTTAAAAAGCTATTTTTGGGTGTTTCGCGACTGGGTGCGTCACGAAGTTCAGTCGCGAAAATTTCGCGAGTCGCGAGTGAGTCGCCAAACCTTCTGGATGAAATTCGCGACTGGGGTTAGCAACTGGCGAGTTGCGAGTGAGTCGCGAAAAACTCTGACACCTGTTTTTGAACATAAAACATGTTTAAACACTGAAAAACAATGTAAACACTAAGCATGAACACAAAGAGTGATAAAAATCACTTCCAAAAACATATAAAATGATCAAAAATCTTTTTGGATTGATCCATATATAGTTGAGCACACACACATCACATTTAAACAAGTACAATCGAACAAATGAATAAGGCATTCATTGAACATTAGGCATGTGTGTTGTGTGTGTGTATCAAGTGTGGAATAGTCATTAGTTTAGAATAAAGTTTCAATGATCAATTCAATCAAATCATACACAACTAGTACTAAGTCAAGTGGTTTATTTCAATTATAGAAATGAACATATATGACCTCCCACAAGAAAATGATTACATATCTTTGAAGCTTTTCATTTGGCTTTTTTATAAATCATAATATTTGATCATTTTGAATCAATACATCTCATTTTGAGATCGATGTCTGAAATTTTTGATATTTCAAATTGATGAACAAGCCTTTGGCCTTTTTGGGCATCATACATTTTCATAAAAATCGTTTTCCCTTTTTCCTAGTCAAATACTAGTATATGCGACGGTTTTTGCAATTCATTATCTCTTTTCATTTTGAGATTTACATTTGCTAAGCTCTTTAAGCAATAAAAATAAAAGAGTAGAAAGATATATAGATACAAGTCTACGCATGTATCAAAACTAACATGACTATTGACAAATCATTCATAACTAACTTGAAGATCGATTTACAACAATCACACATAGATGTCAAGATTTTTCCCACAAAGATATTAGTGCATAAAGAATAGGCTAAACTCGTAAATGCACAA
This sequence comes from Quercus variabilis, assembly GCA_030445155.1. Classification (NCBI taxonomy): domain Eukaryota; kingdom Viridiplantae; phylum Streptophyta; class Magnoliopsida; order Fagales; family Fagaceae; genus Quercus; species Quercus variabilis. The sequence goes on from CP129446.1 coordinate 14,579,349, forward strand.
AGCCAATTGTACGGAGGTACAATGCAAAACTCACATGTGATATGTGCTCAAACATATACAATCAAATTTTTTGAATTTTTCACTTTTTATGTGATTTTGAATTTTTTACTCACACAAAACTGAAACATAAAAGTAAGATAAAAAAACAAAACAATGCATACAAATAAATGCAAGATGCACAAATGCATGAAGATGTGGCATCTAATACATGAAAGGTCCTACAAAGATCGAAAGAATTAGATCAAGGACCAAAAGATCAAAAGCTTAACCATAGGAACCATTCCTCGTTCAAATGGAACGATTGTTTGGAATAAGTGTCTCAAGAGAAGTGAGACGAGGGTTAGAAGAATGAAAACCGAAGATGCACATAGTCAAGGAGTTAAGAGCATTAAACATTTTTTTTTAACAACATGCTATTTTCACTCAAATCCGATTTACTCTTTTTAGCACAGCTTCCAAAAAGTTCAAGTTTCTCTTTTCTTTTGATTCTTTTAAAAATATGAAACTTAGAGCATTGAGTTCTTAGATGACCAAAGGCACCACAATGGTGACAAACAATGTGTTTAGGTCCACTAGGTTTTTTGAAAAGGGATCTAGCAACATGTTTTTGTTCTCTCTTTAACTTAGAACATTGAGGTCTTATGTGACCAATCACACCACAATGGTGACAAGTTGGAACAAATTTAGATCCATCCAAAACCTTAGGTTGAGACCTAAATGGAGGCTTTGATTTAATAGTCTTTCTCTCCACCTTTTGATTTCTTTTATGTAGAAGAATGTACGCTGATTTGTCCTTAAAGGTAGAACACACATTAGACACAAAATTGGATACCACAACATGATTGCAACATATATTATCATCCATTTTAGCAATAAGTTTAGCAATCAAACACTTGGCATGTATCTTAAGAGATTCATTTTTACATTTAAAATCATTAACAAGTTTGTTAAACAAAACAAGTTTAGCATCCAAGTCCATATTCAAACATTCAAACTCTTTTAGCTTTTCAAGAGAAATTTCAGCAAGTTTTTTATATTTCTCAATCAATTTGTTGGATTCATTGAGCTTAGCAATTAAATCATCATTTTCACAAAATAACTTGCTCAAATTCTTTTGAAACTTCTTAGCATTTTTCTTCAAGAGTTTGTCATTTGGAATATCAATAACATCCAAAGATTCATGTAACATAGCATCACAATTATGAGGATTATCACTCATAGAGGCATTTTCACAAACACGTGGCATGTTACATTCATCATCAATCAAATCATACAAAAAGACATACAAAACACAATCCATGGCAAATAAACCAAGGGGTCAAGGATCACACTTAGGTATTTAAACTACAACAAGTGTACCCGCTCTGATATCAATTGAAAGTTCAAATAAAGTTGAAAACACTATGAACGTTTAAACCCCCAAACAACAAATTACCAATTCAAGCTTTATATCAAACAATAAATGTGCGAAAGATGATAACAAGCTTATTCTAGAATTTATAAACAATCTAAACCATAAATAATCACAATCACAGCAGTAATTAAAGAGTAAAGATAAAGGAAAGAGAGATGCAAACACAAGGACAACACACGATGTGTTATCGAAGAGGAAACTGAAGCCCTCGGCGTAAAACCTCTTTACCACCCTCCAAGCGATTAATAATCCATTAGAAAATGTAGTTGGGATACATGAACAGCAATAGACCCTCCAAGCCTAATCTACCTAAGTACCTAAGCCCTTCAAACTTCTTACTCCAACAAGATTGCGCCAAACCTTTTTCTTTTCTAGCTTACCGGATTTCGCTATAGCCTATAACATCAACCAATAATCATTGGTCCCTTCCAAACTGTTTCCCTTAGCACCAAATGAACCTTCTCATAAACGTGGGTATGATGAGAAAATGATTTGGTCAAGAACCTCTCAAGGATGTATCAATGGAGAGGAAGAGAGTAGAGGAATTTGAAGAGTCTCTTAGTGAAGATTGGGGATGAGGCAATCTTATTTTTCTCTAAGGTTTCTCTCACAAAATTCTCTCTGGAAACTCTCTCCATTTTGTGAGTATAAGGGTCTATATATAATGGTGTGTGTTTGGAATACGAAGAGACAGTTTTTGCCAAATAAGGTAAGTTGGCGGCTTGGCCTCGCGGCTTGTCCAAGTCGCGAGGTAACGGCCTGGCCAGCTTAGGACTTTTGTCCTGTAGTGCGACAGCTGGCGTGACCCTTCACCTTCCCGCATGCTTCTCACATGCACAACATTTGGCGACTTGCAAGCCGCGAGTCAGTCGCTAGTCCTAACCGCGAGTCAGTCGCTTCTTTGCACAAAGATGAGCAATTCTTCATACTCTCTTCACACACTACCCTTACATGAATCCCTCCTAAATACATGGTTACTAAGTGCTAAATTACAAGCAAATTGGCATGGAATAAAGCCAAGAAGATGATTGATAAATTTCAACCTTATACCATCATGTATTGAGCACCTCAACTGGTTGTAGGCACCCAGGTTGTCTACAATTCACTACAATTATCGGGTGGCGCCAAAGTGAAGATGATGTGGGAAGTTGTTGAACAAATGGTGGTGAAAGGATTCGTTGCTTCGGAGCGCTATGTCACTGTTGAGCCCGCCATAGTAGAGGCTGGAGAAGGTTCACAACATATTGTTTTGGATGGAACTATAGATGAGCACATCGACTCAATACCATTACAGTCTTATCAATGGTGTGCAGAGAACACAGGAGATGGGTATGATAGTGAACCGTAGCAGACATTTCCCCATGTGAACTCAACTGAGGAGGAGGAAGGGCCCCAGGAAGTGCAAGAAATAGAGCATTTATTTCATGATGGGCTGCATTGGGGCACAACTAAAAATGAAGATGATCATAGATTTGGTGATGATGCAACCCATATTGATGTTACTAGGGATGACTTCGAGGAGTTCCTAGATACCATGGGTGAACATGAGGATGTTAATCATATTGAAGATGTGGTTGTAGAAGAGAATAGAGACATATGCCTCAATCCCAATCCTACTCCGGAATGGTTCACCAAAAACACTTGGAATAATATGTTTGATCCATCATTGGTTATGCAATCAGAAGTATCAAGTTGGACGCCTAGGGAGCAGCCAATGAAAGGGATGGTATTCGCGACTAAATTGGCTGTGCAACATGCGTTGACCTGGTTCGCACTGCAAGAGAATTTTAGCTTCAAAACTGAGCATTCAGACTCAAAGAGGCTTATGGTGAGTTGCGAGGATGAATCCTGTCCATGGTCAGTCCGTGCGATCTGTTGTAAGGGAGATAATGTCTGGAAGATCGCAAAATGAAAAGGCCCCCACACATGCGACAAAATTCAGAATGCTCATGATGGTCGGATGATTAATTCGGCGTTCCTAGCTTACGTACTTGAGCGCTATATACGAGAAGACCCTGTGTATAAGATAAAGAACTTACGCCACGCTGCTTTGGCGGACTTAAAACACAAAGTATCTCACTACAAGGTATTTTTTAACTTGCATTCTTTTTTCAATACAATGTATAGACATCAGTCTTCTATGAAGTATAAGCGTAATATTTTTTTCGAAAACTCATGAAAACCTTATATTATGAAAATTGAAATTGAAAAAAGAAAAAGAAAAAAAATGAATAAAGAGAAATAAATATTAGTTTCATCTTATAGCCTTACAAGTCTTGATTTGTTTTCTTCAACTTTAATTATTTAACTTGTATTCATTTCTAATATAATCATTACGGTTCACATACAAGGTATGAGATGCCAAACAAAAGGCCGTTGCAGCTATATATGAGGATTTTAAGGAGTCTTATACATATTTGCCGCATTTTTTGGCAAGACTTAAGGATGCAAGTCCGAGTACAAAGTATAAGTTACTAGTAGACGATAATTATGAACGGGGAACTTGTACATTCAAGTTTGCATTTTGGGCATTTCGTCCATGTATTGTTGGGTTCAAGCACTGTAGGCTTGTGATTAGCATTGGTGCAACCCACCTCTATGGAAAATATAAAGGGAAATTGATGATTACAATGATGACGGATGCTAATAATAAGATTTATCCACTAGCCTTTGACGTTGTCGAGAGCGAGAGCATAGAGACTTGGGGTTGGTTCTTGGCTTGTATAAGAAGGTATGTTACCAATCGGAGACACTTGTGTGTCATATTTGACAAACACCTTGGGATACAAGATATCTTCAAAGACATTAATCGAGACTTTTTGCAGCCTCCCATGACAGAACATAGTTATTGCCTTTGTCATCTATGCAGTAATATCAACACTAGATGGAACAATGAAACTTTAAAGAATCTATTATGGAGGGCAGCAAGTGCTACCCAGGAGTGAAAGTTCAATGCCATCTTTGATTTAATTGAAAATGTCAACTGGGATGCGCACCAATATCTGAAGGATGTGCCCAAAGAGAAATGGACTCTAACTTTTGACAAGGGTTACCGTTATGGAGAGATGACTACAAACGTCTCCGAGTGCTTCAATGGTGTTCTAAAGGGTGCTCGTAGCCTACCCATTACGGTAATGGTGAAGTACACATGGTTCAAACTGAATGCTCACTTCGATGATCGTCGCAATAAGAGCATAGCGTAGTTGAATTCGGAAAAAAAAAATGGTGTAAATATGCCTTAGATATCTTCATGAGAAATAAGGTGAAGGCGAAGCATCACAAGGTGACGAAATTGAGCGCGCAACAACAATCATATTAAGTAGATATACCGCATAATCCAAGGACTGCTAGACATAGGGATCACACACATGGAGTTAATCTGCTGCAAAAAACTTACACATGTCAGAAATGGAAACTGTACAAGATACCATGTTCACATATCATTGCAGTTTGTATTAGTTATTGACATGGTGCAAAGCAGTACATTGACCCATGCTATAGTGTGGACACACTGTTCTAGAGCTATGCTCCCGTTTTCCCTGTGTTGAAAGATAGATTATTGTGGCTAGATCCTAAAGAAACTCGAAGGGTCCTCCCTAACCCCCGATTGATCCGAGAAAAAGGTCGCCCTATCTCAACACGAACTAGGAATGAGATGGACGAGGGCAAGAAACGGTCAAGAACCATACCATGGAAGGAGGGGGGGAGGAAGGTGCAATGTGGGTTGTGTGACTAAGAGGGGCATAACCGAAGAACATGCCCTAAGCGAAACGAGGTATCGATGAGTGGTGGCCTTGCGGACTAGGTATGCTAAGTTTGAACCATGACATCCTTCTAAATGCAACTTGAAACAAAATGCATCATATATGCCAATAGATCAAAATGCATGCTATATGCCATTCAATTATGTATTTTTAAAACTTAAGAAAAAATTGGATAAAATTTTAAGGATCAAATATGGCATTTATACTATAAGCTACTTTCCCTATAGGATGCATACAAAAAGTCATTAGCATTGCCATTTGGAGTATTAGAAGGAAAATAAATAAATAAATAATAGTCTTTGAGATATCTTTTTTTCTTAATGAATTATTAAGCACATTCTTTTCTTTAAATTTTTCCAAGAAACAAAAAGACTTTTACACAAGAAAGCAAGATCTATTCAAGTTTAGTATATTTCATACTACGGAAGCCAAAACAAAAGTCATCTTTGGTACAAAAAACTTGAAATCAATTATTTAAACATTGTGTCAATGATGCATGGTTTTTCTATTTTTGTTTAGTGCAAAGAATTATTGCCAATCTGCTTACTGCTTATGACAAACTCCTGGAAATGATTTTCCTTTTTGATATTACACATCACTGATGGATGATGGAATATGGAATATGGACCTTTGTGGCCTCACAAAGTTAAACGTTGTATTTTATACTCTTAGTGGTTGGTAGGTTTGGGATATAAAACTCATGATATTAAAGCTGCTCCTTTCTTTGTCTATTAGGCAATGTTCCTCATTGGTTCACCTTAGATTAAACAATGCATTTTATCACCAACGAGTCTCAGCTCTTCCTTCTTTGGAGTTCCCAAGAGAGGTAATTTGCTCTTAGTAATTTTCTTTCTCATTAAATTTCTTAATAGTGCTTCTATCTGTCACATATAGTTTGTTGCCTTTTGTTTTACACTTTTCAGTCCTCATTAATGTGCTTAATTAACTTTGGCCTTTTTCAACATTCACCTTCTGAGAATCAACCATCAAAATCTATCAATTATAGGGTACTGATGGGATTTCATCAACTGTTTCATTTTTCGTATTCTAAAAGCATTGTTACGAGATGTAATACTTTTCTTCAATATACTAGTATGTAAAATTTTTCCATATTTTTAATGCTGATCATAGAAGTTCTGACTTCTGACTTGTTCTAAACATTGCTATAATATGATCGGTTTTTAAATCTTAATTTACTATTGTTTGTATGGAAAGAGACTTACGCATTAGTTGTTAAAAAAAGTGTTCTAAGCTTTTGAGTGAGGTTGCTTATAAGTGATTATGGTATTTTCTTTATGGACTCTTAACAATCTCCTTTCAATTCTTTATTTTGCTTTCACAATTCATCATTAAAGTTGCGGTAGATATGCTAAATCTGCCACATATTTACTTTTCATTCATACATGCAATAGGTGTAATGTAGAAATGCGTAAGGGCTTCTTTTGTTGTGTATTAGTTGTATAGCAATAGTTCGTTTCATGGTAATTCTTGATAGAGCTGCTATGTAGTTGTACAATAAGTAAGCTAGTCTTGATGGCATATGCTACTTTAAATTAAGTTAAGCATTCAAAATATCAACTGTCCATTATTTTAATATTTGATTTTTATGTCCCAGGATTAATCCTCTGTAATGATTCAAATTGATTTATATTTTGATTTTTTTTCTAAACATGATGTTTCATTACTTGGTAGCACTTTTACTTTAAATTCTATTCAGAGACTTTCCTGCAAGCCAATATAGGTCATAGCAAGGAGTAGGTGGACTACTTTATGTGGAAAATTTAAAGTGAAACATCTAGTGCATGGTCTCATGCTCTTTTTTGTTCACTTGGATGTCTAGTCTAGTTGTTTTATTTTCTTTCTTTCCTCTTTGGGGTCTCTTTTGGTAAGTTCAAGCTTTAGAAGCTAAATTTTTCTTTTTTGGTTTCACTTGTATACTTTTTAAAAGGGGTTTCTCTTGCATTCTTATAATATACTAGCTATGTGCCATTTTCTTTTCTATGAATTCAATTTGCTTCTTCAGAAAAATAAAAATGAAAACATAATATATTACTATGGACAGTATTAATTATTTTCATAGGTTATTTTGGTAGGTTGTATACTTATCACATACCAGCTGAGTTTTGTAAAATAAGGAAAAATGGATGCTGGATTCAAGACAGTGGCTGCTAAATATTTTAAGACACAACACTAGTGAGTAGTGACTAAGAATTAAGAGTCTAGCACAAGTGCTAAGAAGGCCCTAAAATTAACTGCAAATTGATAATGTTGTTCACAAATAATTGTATCATGCCAAGTTCAATCGATGGATTAAAGAATTTTGCTACAAATGACTTTTATATCTTTTAGTATTACTTTGAAGTTAGTTGTACCAACTTTGAAATTTTTTGTTGCAAATCTACAATTGTTAAAATGGTGGTCGCTTTGATTGTCTCAATATAGGCCATCTTTAGTTATGGAGGAAACCTTGTGCATTGTTTCATGGGTTTTGACAGTGTCTTGTGACTCTTGTCCATTGAGCAAATTCAACCCATTTGCATGAAGTTCTGGCTTCATTCACCAAAATCAACTTATCAAACAAAAAAAAATGTTCACTAAAAAATCAAATGGACGTAGATTTTAAGAGTACAGCAATAAGCGAGAACTTCATGCAAATGGACGTAATTTGGCCGAAAAGATTTTAAGTGCATGATTTTTACACTCCAAAAATCGGGGCCACATACAGATTGATACTCGAATTTAATGCACTTGGGTACTGCTTTATAGTACTCAAGTATCAATGGGCATGACTTGCACTCCTGGGGCCAATCCAGATTGATACCCGAGTTTAATGGACTCGGATACTGTTAACATTAGGAGTGTTTGTGGTGCGGTGCGATGCGGTTTTGGACCATTTTTAGCACTGCACTTTGCGGTGCGGTTTAGCTAAAACTATAACTGTACCACACCTTATTTTTGCGGTCACATGTGCAATGCAGTGTGGTGCGGTGCAGTTTAAAATTTAGCCAAAACCATAACCGCACCACACCTCATTTTTGCGGTCACATATGCCATGCGATGTATAAGATGCGGTTCAAATGATATGAAGTTGGTATATTTTTCAAATTTTGGGCTTTTTCTACCTAACCCAAAATTAATTTTTGTCCTTTGTTTTGGTCTAAGTTTTAAACTATTGAGTTAGTTTTTCTTTATTTTGGCTATCTTTCCTAATCAACAATTGCTAGAGTTATCAAACCTTTTTTTTTTTGGGAAAACTAAGGTTATTAAACTATTAATAATATACTTAATATTAAAAATAATTAAATATATTAATATATAGAAAGGATACGATGCAGTGCGGTGCAATTTGTGCGGTTTTCTTATTATAAAACCATAAATCGCACTGCACCATGCGATATGGTGCGGTGCAATGCACTATTACTTGCGGTGCAGTGCGGTTATACCATTTTGCGGGCGGTTTTGGTGCGGTTTTGCGGTTTGTGCAGTTTATGCAGTTTGATGAACACCCCTAGCTAACATAGTACTTGAGTCCATGAAACTTGAGTATCAATTGGCACGATGCCCTCAAGAAATTGGTGCCAATACAGATTGATACCTGAGTTTAGTGGACTTAAGTACCACACTATACAGTACTCGGGCCCAAGAAACTTGAGTACCAAGTGGAACTTTTAAATACCCAGATGCCATGTCAGACGTTCCACGATGGAATAGAAAATAGGAAACTCGAGTTTAGTGAACTCCAGTATTAGAAAAAGTGGTAGATCCCTACTTAGTTTCCAAACTGTGTTTTTTTGCTACAAATTTTATGAAATGGTGGTATTTGGCCATTTTCACTGATTAAATTGTATCCAAGTTCATGATTCCGCCCACATCAGTTAAAAATTCTTGGCATTATATCAACTAAAGACTCTAAAAACTCACACACTTCAGCCTCCTCAAACTACCCAAAAATTTTAGAGATGTGAAATTGTACGCCATATCCAACAAGCATCATTCATCGCCAAAAGTAAAAATAATTTTTTTTTAATCTCTCTCTCTCTCCTCTGCAACCTTCCTCCTCTTCCTACTATTTTCAAGCTTGCACCCCTCAAATTTGGGTTCTCGCAATCGTGGAGGTCACCAATTCTGATATGGGTCTGCGTTTTTTGTAAGGTTGAAGAGGCTGTGGTGGGTTTGTGTTCTATGTGGGTTGTTAGTGTTTTTTTGTGGTTAAGGCATCTGAGTTTGTATTGTGGTTCAGACATATGAGTATTTTGTGGATGGGTTTGTGTTTATAAAGGAGAAGTGGGTTTGTGTTTCATGGATGGTAGTGGACCAGTGGTGCATCTGTGAAGAAGAAGGTGGTGATTTTTGGGGGAAAAGAATTAATAAAAATATTTATTTATTTATTTTTAAAGATAGAAAAAATAATATTTAAATAGAGTAGAGAAATAAATATTGAGACTAATATATGTATATGTTTATTAAAGTAGCAAAAGTGGAGTTTTTTGGGCTAGTTTAGTGAAAATTTTGTTGAGACTTGACGTGAATGCTCTTAATTGCATCCATTAGCTATTGTTCTTACTTCTTATTATATTTTAGCCTTTGGTGAGCTATGAAAAATTTTTAATTTTCATTAAAGCATGAAATAGGATGAAATCAAAGAAGCCCCTTTGCCAAAATATATATATAAGCGAAACTTAGGTATAATATCTTAGGTGTAGTTTTTTAGATTCCCCAATTACATTATTACATGTGTCAATTAATCCACATCAACATAAACGATGTTAACCTATCTTTAAACGTATCAATATTTTTGGTTTAATTAAAAAAAACAAAATGCAGCCACCGTTCTCTCTCAAACAAATCTCAACCTCCACTATTCCTCCTCCTTCCATCCCAAGCTCCTTTACAAGCTCTACCACATGATTGCTGACATCATCTAGCTCACTGACAAGTTCCCAAGCCTTTGCTTTTGTCCTCCCATGGCATGAAGGTGATCCACTAACCCACCACCCACTGGTATGGACTGCTCTTCTTTCTCCTCCATCGCTCACCAACACCTCTTGTTAGAAACCGAGACGAATATAAAAGGACATCCAAAGTGGGCATGTCTCTTCTATACCTCACCAAGAGTAACATCTAGCAGTTATGGAGTAATGACTTGAACTGTTACTCTACCCCACTATGCCCACTATCCCACTCAATAAATATGGAATGGTTTGTATATAAACACTACGAGTGAAACCCACTAAACATAGAAAGAATTATGCATTTTTCATAGTGTTCATAAAGTGTTGTAAGGCTTTTAGGTTGTAAGTTATGTTTTCAACACTCTAGTAGTGTGCAACACCATCGAAGAAATGCTTTTGTTCGTGGGATTCACAAACTGAAATACATAACGAGTTTGAATTGCTAGTTTGCGTTGAGGTTGACTTTGGACAACGTAGAACAATCTCAAAACTCTTGTGTGATTGTTGGTTTAGGCTAAAAGAGGTATGCCAAAAAATTGATTGTTAATATTCCACTACAGTGTCTTTGTTTCTTACACCTTTTTCTCCTCCTCTAACTCTATCAGAATCTCTCACTTCTGGGTTTTTCTTTTTATGGGTTAGATTTCAATGGATTGATTTATTTATGGGTTTTGCTTTCTTTCTTTTTCCCATTCTGGATTGGATTTTTCTGGTGTTGGAAATTTTGGAGTTAAGATGTTTTTGTTCTTCAAAAGGACGCTAGAGAAATTTTCGATGAGATAAAGGATGTTAGTGGCAGTGTGGTGGAGTTTGGAGAGGTTGTAAGGAAAGGAGGAGGAAGAGTGGAGTTGTGAAGGTTGAGGTTAGAGAGAGATGACAATGGCTGATTGGTTTTTTTTTTTTTTTAGAGAAACTTTGTTAGCGTAATAAAGGAGGTTAACACCATTTATGCTAACTTGGAGAAATACATGTACACCACTTGTAGTGATGTAATTGGAGAATTTAAAGTTATGTTTGGTAACAATTTTTGTTTTCTATTTTTAAAAACTTGTTATTGTGAATATAAAGAAAAACCAATTTTCTTATATTTTTTAAATCAAAAACATGTTTGGTTAGTTGAAATTAAAAAAAAAAATAGTTTTTTGAAGAAAAAAATAGAAAATACTAAAATATGTTGTTTCTAAAATTTGAATTCTAGTGCTAAATCATTAAATGTGACAAATTCATCAAATCAGATGCATGTTTTCATTAACTTTTGAAAACAAGAAACTAAAAAGTTTGAAAACAGCCATTTGCATATTTTCAGTTTTCTTCACAAATTGAGTTTTGAGAACAGTTTTTGTTTTCTGTCCATTTTAGGTTGCCAAACAAGTTTTTTACTCTCAAAAATAGAAAATTGTTTTTGGAAACAAAAAATAAGAGGAAAAAACAATTACCAAACATACCCTAAATAAACACACCTAAGATATTATACTTAAATTTTACAATATATATATATGTGTGTGTGTGTGGACAAAACTCAGGTACAATATCTTAAGTGTTGTTCCTTAGATTCCCCACTTAAGATTGAGTCATGTGACTATTTAACTAAAAAATACAATTCCATTCTATAAGAAAAAATCCACATGAAAAAATCTTAAAAGGAGAATCTAAGAAACAGTACCTCTCTCTCTCTCTCTCTTTATATATATATATATATATATATATAAGAAAAGAAATTGATAAAGCAAGTAGTAAGAAGGTAATTTTGGTTTTCAATTTGTGTGAATGATTGATCAACTTCACTCTTGGCCATGATAGTGTTTTTTTGTTTGTTTGTTTAAGCCTAACCTCACATCAGTTTTAATTTAGGGCACATCATTAATATGTTACTCAATTAGATTTAGGATGAAACATGTTGAAAAGTTGAACTAAAATTGATTACTTTAAATTTTAGGACTAAAATTGTTTCTTTTAGCAAAGCAAGCTTGGCAGCTCCTGCATAATAAGATCTCACTCTTCTATAAGGTATTTAAAGCTCGCTTCCTCCCAAATTCTTCAATAATGGAGGCTGCCGATTCAAGGTTGGGTTCCTATGCTTGGAAGAGTATCCCTAGGGGGAGAGATATTATTCAAAGGGGGGCAATTTGGGGGATTGGAAGTGAGGAAAAAATTAATATATGGCAACAACATTGGCTGCCAATAAAACACCATCCAAGGCAGCCAACTTGTCCATTAGAGAGTTTTGAAAATCGTACGATAGATTCACCCATAGACCCAAACACAAGAAAATGGAACGAGGAGCTGATCAATGGCTTATTTGTGGAAAAGGATGCTGAGTTGATCAAGAAGATTCCTCTTAGCCGAGTTGAAACGGAGGATACCTTGAATTGGCCATGATAGGCCACAATCTGAATGACCCCTTGTGATTAACCCTAATTAATTAATTTAGCCAAGTAATTAATTAATCAATTAATCATGCAATTTTATGGAAGCACAAACAAATCACCAAAAACTAAATATGCAGCGGAAAATAAATAACACGGTGATTTGTTTACGAATGGGGAAAACCCTAACGGCAAAAACCCCACCGGGTGATTTTTAGGTCACCACTCCCGAAACTCTACTATTATCAAATCAAGCGGTTACAAGTAAAGGAATCCCAAGTACCTTACCAACCTACAGTTGAACCCTTACCCCAATACCCAATTGGACTTGATCTGTAGCGACAGTTTCCACCTTTGATGCACGGTTCCCAAGTACGTGACTAACCAATGCGCGGATCCAAGTACGCGACTTCAGAACACCAACTAAGGAAGAATGGTTGGCTGTAAAGTTCTTCAGTTCATCCTTTATGATGAATAGCAGGAAGATGCTTGGTTACAAAACCCTACGGTGCAAATACACAGCAACTTCTTGATGGAAGATGAACTAGGTCAAGAACTTCGTCTTTTGATCACAATTTGCTTGAACAGAGATTGCTCAATGATAATGCAACTTGTGTCACACTTGACGGCTCTTAAAACAATCCTTTTATATGTTTAGGGTTAGAAGAAAAGAAGGCCCAAAAACATATTCACAGATCCCAAGAAAATCATATTGGAAATCTGAAATTTTAAATCTCGACAGATAGCAGGTATCGAGGTAGCTATCGAGAAGGTGTCGAGCTTTAAAAACTTTGCACTTCAGCTTGCTTTTTCTTGGACAGACTTGATGACTTCAACACTTGACCTTGAAACATTGTTTCTTGAAGTATTAAAAACACATAGAACTACCCAATTACAAGTAGAGTGTGTTTTGTCAAAAGATTAGCCAATTTACATAAATAAGTGACATATGTTCTTAATCAAGTTAAAACATATATGTCCTAACAGGCCATACTCCACTTCAGGTCACTACACATGTAAGTCCGGTTATATGTTCCTCAAACAAGAGTCAATGATGGAAGCAAGCCCATAAGTCCCACCAATTTGTGATAAACAGGTCTGGAAGGGGATATGGCAGCTGCAAGTTCCACCAAAAAATAAAAACTTCCTTTGGCGAGCTTGTTGTAATGCTCCTCCTACCAAACAGGTGTTGATGAAGAGGAAAATTACAGTTGACCCAATCTGTGAGAGGTGTCTTTCTGCTGTGGAGGAGACTGAGCATGCCCTTTGGTCGTGTCTGGAGGTTTGGGGTGATTGTGAAGAATGGTGTTTCAGGTTGAGGTTGAGTTTACAAATGTTAAGGAGCTGCTGTCGTGGCTGACTGCAGAAGGAAAGGTCACTAGATTTGTTTGCATATACGGCTTGGATGGTGTGGAATCAAAGAAATAAAGCTCGTGTGAATCAACAAGTTGTTCCACTTCATCAAGTGCCTGAACAAGCAAAGCAAATGCTGGCACAATTTAAAGCTAATCTGCAGATTACTGAAGTGCAAGTTCTGGACAGCAGTAATGGAGGTTTGAGATGGAGAAGTCTGCAAGCTGGTTTGATGAAAATAAACTTTGATGGTGCTGTTTTCAATGAATCTAATAAGTCTAGAATTGGAGTGGTAATCCGGGATAATAATGAGGCTGTGTCAGCTTCTTGTTCAAAAAAAATCCATCAAACATACAAGCCTAAGGAGATTGAGGCGCTGGCTGCTCTGAAGGCTGTATCCTTTACGCTTGAGTTGGGTTTCTGAAGTGCTATTCTTGGTTTGATTAAAGCTTTGAAGGTAGCGGAGTGTTACCTATCTCCAACAGGTTTGTTGATAGAAGATGTGAAAATGGTTGCTAATAGTTATGTAATATTCTTGCATTCTCATGTCAAGAGAAACGGCAATAAGGTAGCTCATAGTTTGGCAAAAAATGCATTAAGCATACCAGATTTTCAAGTATAGATGGAAGATGTCCCATCGCATCTTGTTTTGATTTTACAATTGGATGTAGTTGATTCAAATTAATAAAACCAAGTCATTTCTTTCTCAAAAAAAAAAAAAAAAAAAAAAAAAAAAAAAACAATGTGTGTTTCTTTAAGTTTTAATACATTTTTGATATCTTATACGCCAGTTAAAGAAATACTATGACTCACTTTGGTTTATTTTTTATTGTTTTTTTGGGCATTTCATTTCTCATCTTTACACAACAAAAAGAAAAGAAACTCCCATATTATTTATCTCATTTTATTATCTCCATTCTCTATTAGAAACTCTCAAACTACATACAGTCAAAGAAAATCTCATATTTTAGTAACTTCTAAAACATTTGATTTCTTGATATAATAAATTTTGAAAAGGATTAGTACCAATCTTTTACCTTTCTTAAAAGGACCATATCTCCAAAAAAATAAAAATAAAAAAATAAAATAAAATAAAAGGAGCATATCTCTGGTGGTAAAGTGATGGCATATAGGCCCAAAGGTTAAGACGTTTGGTAAAGGGGCCTTTAGGCCCAGAAAATTGTAGATTTAGACCGTCACTTGGGACCAGGTCATGTCGCAAGTAAGATCCACTAGCATATCACATTTTGTAAATGTCCAGTCAATCATATAACCTAGGCCTTTCACAGATAAGTCATACCCATTTTAGTGTTAGATCCGTAAAACCAAGAAACTTCACCCTCCAAAATGCTGTAATACAGTTGAAGTTACTTTTTAGGCCAAGAGTCTGATCAAATTCCTTTCCCACCATTTGTTGTAATTTTTTTTTTTTAAAGCATTTGTTGTAATTAAAATAAAATAAAATGCTTTCAGATATCCATCAATCTCAGATTTTATATTTCAAAATTACAAATATTTGGCAATATATCTATACCCATGTTGATCATTAAAAAAAATCATAGAAAATATTTGAATAAGAGAAATTAAAATTTGAACAATAAAATAAATAATACTAAAAAATTAGCAACAATTACGCATTATCCACCTAAAGTTTAAGGGGATTTTACTTTGCCACTTGTACTTAAAAAGTTATCAATTTTTCCACCCTGAATTAATTAACTGCATTATACTGCTACAAGCACCCTGCATTACCATTAAAAAAACATTTTTAAAAAATACAATATGAGAATTAAAATCCCTTTTTTGATATTTTCTCTCTTTGTTCTAAGAGACAATTATCTTTTGAATTCTCAAATCTAATAAACCAAAATCCCAAAACACTTGCACCATCCCTTTCCTCTCTTTCTTTTGTCTTCTTTTTTCCTTTCCTAATAATTCATTTTTTCCCCCCTTTGTTTTCTCCTTTCTCTTGAGTCATCAACAAGTTAGACTCTGCCTTTGTCACCCCATTGGATGCCCAAAACTGTTGATACATAATTAACTCTTTGTTCCCATGTCCTATCCCTTGTACGTCGTTTGGCTTCTCATGATTGGCCTTCCCTTTCATTTCACTCTCTGCCTCATGGGCGACATATATTATCGCAAAGGCTAGTGGTCTTGCATGCCTTGGGACAAGACATGATGCATACATTGCCTATTCTACTATAGTATCTGGTGCAAACTAGGGGAATCTGGGTAACTAGGCATAAGAATCAAACTTTATAGTTAGTTGGCCCAGTCCTGAAAGAATATAAGATAGTAGCATCTCGAGCCTAAAAGGGTCGATTTTGGGTCAAAAATCAGTCCTTTAAGAATCGGTTTTCATGTTTTGACATGGAAAGTATCCTACGTGGAAATCGAGTCTTATAAACTCGGTTTTTATATAGAGCCTTGGAAGCTCGATTTTAGTGCCTTGATATGCCACGTATACGCCACATAGATCTCGAGGCTTAGAGACTCGGTTTGCTAAAAGTGAAACCAAGTCTTAGAAACTTGATTTTCTAAGAGTGATCAGAGTCTGACATGTGGTCTGTGTCCCTAAAGATCAAAGCAGAAAGTATCACGTGTTTTCTGTCTCTGAAGAGCCCCTTCTGTCTTGTCTCTCAGTCCTTCTTCACATGTTCACTACATTTTTCTCATACATGTTCACTTTCACTTTCACTTTTACTTTCACCTGTGCTTAATTTCAAAGCAACTTAACTGAGTCTTCCCTCTCTCACTCTCCCTCTCACTCTCATACAATCCCAGCACATCCTCATGTCAGGTAAGGGTCTCACTCTCTAGTTAGTTGTTGGTTGTTTGTTGTTTGGTGTAAGGGTCTTTAATTTTTTTTTTTTTTTTTTTTTTTTGCTTGAGTATGAAATTATAATCATTGATTTGGTGATGTAATTGCTTCATTTTGGTTTTGCCATCTACTAAAAATATCAAATGTCGCTCCAAAAAATAAGAGCTGCCCCTTGCAAAAATGTATTAAATAACTACTTAAACATTGGGTTTTAAAAAATAATTGTTACAAATTTACACTCATCAATTATCATCTAGTAAGGGGGACAACTTTGGCAGTGAAACAAGAATGCAACACACATCTTATAGAGATTAGGGGCTTTATTGTGGAAATTTTGTAACTATGTTAATATAATGAATGTAACTCAAAATTGCACAGCCAGATCATTACTCAGCCTTGTATTAGACTTTCTTTTTTAGAGAAAATGAAATTAATCTTTCTTTGGTATTGGAGGTAATGGATGGCTTCCTTTGTGAGTGATGAGAGAGGCTGCTTTCTATTCGGAAGTGGGAAAAAAACTAGATATGCCTGTGGGATAGAGATAATTCTAGTGGTATTTATTTAATTATGGTTTCATTGATACGTTACATATGCATATAATATCTAAAAGCTAAAATGTAATATTTATTATTGCTATACTTTTGTTAAGCTATATTAGTGATTATATTATTATTTTCTTTTCATCATTTTTAATAATATATAATTGTAACTTACCAATCATAATAGGATCATCACTTTTTATTACCAATTCAGTCCACTTTGGTCCTTTGAGGCCCTTGAAACCAGTTCGGTTCAATTTAGTTCATTTGGTCCAATTAGATCCATTTCAATCCAATTTTGACCACTTCAGGCCATTTAGTCAATTTTGGTCCATTTTGGTCCACATCGGTCCATGCAGTTCACTTTGGTCATTCGCTCTTTTTTGTCCACTTCAGCCCACTTCGGTCTCTTAAGTCCACTTCAGTCAATTCGGTCCATTCAGTCCACTTTGGTCATTCACTCTTTTTGGTCCATTTCGGTCCCATAACTTTAGTCCATTCAGTCCAATTTAGTCTATTCGGTCCATTTTGGTCTATTAGGTCCACCTTGGTACATCCAGTCCACTTTAGTCCACTTCAGTCCATTCGGTCTATTCAGTCCAGTTTGGTCATTCACTCTTTTTGGTCCATTTCGGTCCTATAGGTACACTTTAGTCCATTTAGTCCATTCGGTCCATTTTGGTCTATTAGGTCCACCTTGTTGCATCCAGTCTACTTCGGTCCACTTCAGTCCATTCGGTCCATCCAGTCCAATTCGGTCCAAGTTAATATAAATCATAAGAAAACAAAATTAAAATAAAATAGTCATTTAACATAAACGTGTAATGTGATAAAACCACTGAAATCCCATCAATTAGAGTAAATATTATTCTCTAAACTCTGATTTCATTTTTTTGCTTGGGTATGAAAGAATGATTGATATATATTTAAGATGTATTCTTGGTTTATTTGTATTGTTAGGTTTTTAATGATTATATTGTTGTTTGGTTTGATTTTTTTATTTATATTTTTGTTAGAGCTGATTTGAAATTTTGCAATGCGGTGACTTTTGTCTTTAGATTTTTTTTTTTTTTTTTTTTTGGTGTTAGTATCAAATGATAATGATTGTGTGCGTGTATGTGATGTGGGGTGAGTATATGACTAGTAAAATATAGGACTACTAAATATATAGATAGAAAATTTTTTGTAATTGATGTTAAATGAAAGAGAGAAAAATATGTCACTAACATATTATACTTGACTCTCTAATAGGTTCACAATCTCTGAAAAATATTGAGTTAAATGTATATTTCGGTGGACCTCTTGACAATCCTGGAGGGATTGATGGATTCCCATTTAGAGGGGAGGGTATCGAATGCTACTACATGATGATACGTCATAAATTGAAGACGTTGAATGATTTGAAGAAGAAAATAATGGACGAATTGAATTTGAACTGTGCTTGGTATGACATAAAGATTACTTATCGATACCCACAAGAAGTCCTTCATGAACGGATAAATTACGGGTATATGGCAATCAAAGAAGACAAACATGTAAAAATGATGTTTAATAGGATCCAAAAAATGCCCCAAGTAAATGCTGCTGAGTTGTACGTTAGTTTGGAGGCGCTTGCAAAAGTTTATACTAAGACAATGCAACAAACAACTACGTCTTTACAATTTACAGCCCTAGATGATGGATGCACTATAATGGGAGATTATACAATGGGAGAGTATACAATGGGAGGTTATACGCTCCTAACTCAAGATCATGTTGCCAATACTGGTGAAACCGTCCATCCTTAAGAGACACATTTAGAAGAGGAAGACGAAGACAAAGATCATGCTATGAATGATGGTGAAAATGTTGATGATGTGGACGAGTACGAAGAGAGGATTGACCGAGGCGACTTTGAGTACGATGTGGATGACCATGAAGTTGTTCCCATTTTTGAAGAGGAAAATATGGAGAACCATGATGAACGTGATGCAGACGATGATATTGGCGTCCAGCATGATACAAATACGACCACTGCCTATGCACCTCCTAGCGAGTCCTTTTACGCAAATACTTGGGAAAATATGGTTGATCCTTCAGCTCTTCAGATACCATTTGTTTCTACTTGGGAAGATGGGATGCATTTTAGTAAAGGGTTGACTTTTGCAAATAAAGAGGCGATGAAGCGTGCATTGATAATATACGCAGCAAGTGATAATAGAAATTTTATTATCCGGAGGTCGACCACAACTAAATTGTGCGCCGCATGCATTGACACCAACTGTAAGTGGTACGTTGGGGCATTCAAGAAGGATAAACTTAATGGTCTGTGGATGGTCACATCTTATGTGGGTCCACATACTTGTATACCCTTTGGTCGGCGAAGAGACGGTAAAATGATGGATTCTAATTTTGTTGCATCAGAAATTATGGGAAAATTGCGACAAAAGCACACTACTCCTATTGATGAGCTCTGGGAGATCATACATATTAAGTATAAGCATGAACTTTCTTACTATAAGATATGGGACGCAAAACAAAAGGCAATTGCTAAGATATATGGGGATTGGGAAGAGTCTTACCAGAGGTTACGAAAGTTGTTGTTAGCATACTTGGATCAGGATTCAGGTACTCAGTACAGATATTACACCATACCTAGGGGCATAGATGATACTACATTACTGCGCTATGTATTTTGGGCATTCGCTCCATGCATTGCTGCATTCAGATATTGCAGGCCGGTGATTAGTATTGATGGGACTCATTTGTATGGTAAATATCAAGGGGTGTTGATGATTGCAATGGCAACCGATGCTAACCAAAAGGTTCTACCTCTCGCCTTTGCTGTTGTGGACAAAGAGTCAGAGGCTAGTTGGCAATGGTTTTTAGAGTGTCTCAGGACTTCGATAAAGCATGTCATACCTGCCGAGGGCATTTGTATTATTTCTGACCAACATAAAGGGTATCAAATGCGCCATTCAAGAGTGGCCTAGAGGTAAGGACGGAAGAGAACAGGTATTTCACCGATATTGCCTTCAACATGTTGCTAGCAACTTCAACACACACTTTGATGACCCGACTCTAAAGGCATTGGCCTTGAAAGCTGGATATGCGACTAATGAAGCTAAATTTGAATCCATAATGCAAACCATTAAGGATGTCGAGATTAATATGTTGAGGGGTGTAAGACCTGATGATCCCAATATTACACGCCATATGCCATATACATATCTAGTGAGTTTGGATTTGGACAAATGGACCCAGTCACATGATGGTGGAAGACGTTACAGGGCAATGAGAACCAATATCTCTAAGTGCTTTAATGGGGTACTTAAAGGTGCCCGCGGTTTGCCCATTGCTGCAATAGTTGAGTTCATTTGGTGCAAACTTGTTGCATATTTCCACGATTGAAATAAACTAATTACTTCTGATCTCTCTCAAGGTAAGGTGTGGAGTGATTATGCAATGGGGATATATACCAAAAATGAGCAGAAAATTTTAGGACACACTCTGAGGAATTTTAATCATGAACTTGGTATATATCAAGTGGTTACCCCGTACAACGGCCATAGAGGTGGAGGGGGAAACCACAGTCATGACGTGCGCATATTTGCTAGAACATGTGGTTGTGGAAAGTGGCAAAACATTAAGATCCCTTGTTCACATGCAATTAAAGTTCTTCAAGGTCTGCAGCTCAATGCCACAACCTATATCGACCCATGTTACAGTTTGAAGAACGCCACTGACACATATGCACATCATTTTGTGGTGCCACTGTCAGAGTACGTTCGCGGACCACAGTGGGTGCCTGACCCACAGCTGTTGCGAGCCAAAGGTCGTCCTGTGAAGTCAGGATTAAGGAATGAAATGGATGGGATACGGCGAGAACGGGGAAGCCAGAGGGAAGATCCGGACTTGAGGGAGATTCAACCGAGGCAGCGATGCGGAGTGTGTCATGAAGAGGGGCATAACCGTAGAAGATGTCCCAATTCATGTGGGGCTTTGACAAGCGGTTCCCATGGGGCTTCGACAAGTGGTAACGTTACAAACTAGGCAAGTGTTGTCACTGTTTTTTTATAATATGCTTAGAATTTCATTTGGTTTTTACTCTTCGCATTTGGGAACTAACGACTGTACAACAATGTTTGTCAGGCGATCGGAGACTCGATTTTGGAATGGCATTGTACGTGGGACTTCAGGTTATCTTCAGTATGGACAAGTGCTAGGCGACTGTGTAGACTATGTTGTATCAACTCAATTGTTATTTTGTTTATGGCTGAATGTTGTTGTAATTGAACTATTTGTTATCCATTGTACTCGTTACATTAGTTGTGTTGTGCAACGTTTGCCTATAATGTCGAAAATGATAGTACTTTGGCAAGTTCAATGATAGCTAGTAATG
Source organism: Quercus variabilis (assembly GCA_030445155.1). Taxonomy (NCBI): domain Eukaryota; kingdom Viridiplantae; phylum Streptophyta; class Magnoliopsida; order Fagales; family Fagaceae; genus Quercus; species Quercus variabilis. The sequence goes on from CP129446.1 coordinate 14,600,942, forward strand.
GTGTTTTTATTTGTGTGCCTTATGTAGTGGTTAAATTTGTTTGGTATGTACATCATAGGGCAACAATATTGCCCATGAACAGTAACTTGCTTAATCTCATGTGCTCTCCCTTCCACTGGTGGTAGCAAAAACATATAGATATATATACATATATATATATATATATATATTTATATATTATGCTCGTGGGGTAAGGAAAAAGAAGTTCCTAGTTTGTGGATCTGGGTTTAATGCAGGTGGGAGAAGGAAAAAAATAGTGGGGAGAAAAAAAAAATTCCCAGTAAAAATCGAGACTCTTAAACTCAATTTCCATAAATCGTGTTTTAACACGTCGATTTTTAGAAATCAAGTTTAATAGACTCGATTTGTGGAAATCGAGTTTAACAGACTCGATTTCTACTAGGCATTATGCCAGTGAAGAAGTCTCGGCCTGGCGCATTTCACAGTAAAAAACAAATTGAATATAAAAAAATAAATGGACAAGTTTTTTAATTCTTACACGAAGAGCATTCAAATTTTAAATCAACTGCAAATCAGATAAACATTATTTTGAATTTCTATAAATTCTACTACAAATAAAATTTAGTGAATTCAATTTGGCAAATAGCTAAACCAGTTTTTATTTTTTATTTTTTTCTAGAGATGTATGAATTCTTTCCCTCTTTGTTTTGTTTAAGAATTTAGGACCTTTGTGTTAAATAAAAAAAAAATTTTCCAAAAAAAAAAAAGTCAAATTTTATGATGGATTTTTTCCCCATGATGCGTTGTTGAGTGTACTCCACTATCAATATGGAAATTTATTGGGAACTTGCAATATGGAAAGGCTTCTTGATCGGTCGAAGCTTTTGCTTGATCAATCGAATTGATCAAGAAAATTGATCTGAAGTTTCTGCCTGACTCGATTGATGCTCAATTCCTGTTCAATCGATCGAGACTCGTGAAAAACTGACCTGCAAAATTTTCTGATAACTGTTCTTAACATTTGAAAAAGTTTCAAGCATTGTGAATGGTTTTATGAGACATTGTAACTCTCCATACGTACCTTTTGAAGGATTATAACCCTATGAGTATAAATAAAGGTTAATGTTCACTTGAAAATAGTAAGTTACAAAGAAACACAAGAAATCCTGTGGGTATTCTTCAAAATTGCTATTTGTAGAAACCCTTTAGCAACTTGCATATGAGGACAAATATTGTCTAAGAATAAGATTCAATTGTGCCTTCAAGTCAATCACTAATTTCTATTTACTTGATGTGTTCATTTTGTTCTCTCATTGTTACTTCTTGATTTGGTAAAATCCCCAACATCTAGAAATTAGTTTTTTGGAAAATTAAGGAGCATCTGATGTTGAAAGTAAAAAATTTAAGTTCCTGGAGTTTTGGCCGCATTATACTGCTCTAAAGAGATGGCTCCCAAATGCCAATATTCAATACCTTCGTACTTTAATTTTGTTAATGTGGAATCAATACTACAATTTTGGGTGTTCTCCATGTCTTTTGAATTAGGAAAGTTTTAACTGGACTTACTGGTCTAATTGTTGGCTAAATAGGTGTTGGATGGTGCCCAAATAGGTTTGGACGACTACGAGGTTATGAAGGATCTCCTCATTTCTCTTCTCAAAGTGAAGGTTATAGCCCATTTCATCTAGTGCTTTTTCATCAGTCGTGGTGACTAATAATTACTGTGCTTTTTGTCATGCTTCTTTTGGAAATTATGGGTTTATGGGACAACATAAAGCTCTAATCTTAAGTACTGTGGAAAGTTTGATGTTGGCCATGAAATCGACTCTGACACCCTGGTTGCAAGAATGAAAGGAAAGAAGTCGCTGCTTCCGATAATAACTATTTACTAGAAACCAATTGGTGTCTAGGCCAATGATATAAAACAATCATCATGAAATAGGTAAATTCTATTCTATCTATCAAAATTATTTACTGAAACAGTTCCTAAACAACTTTTAGATAAGAACTCTAAGATGGTAAAATGAGAAGATGCTACCATGTCTCCCTCGTGATAGGAGATATAGGGTAATCATGAGTTTCAGAAAATTAATTCATCCTCAACTTTTAAGTGAAAAAAAATAAATAAATATAAATAAATAAATAAAATACAAGCCCTTGGCTTTAATTCATGAGAGACAACTAAAAAGGCTTATTCCTCACTGGCATGCTTATAGGCATGTAGAAGAAGAGCTTACCCAAACAAAACAAGAAAAAAGAGAAGGCTAATTATCAATTTCCCACACAAATTTATTAATTCTTGCAAGACGCGGGACATCCATTAACTCTGCATGAAGGTCATATATGGATCACAGAAGCAAAAACTTCCATATAATTAAAAAAAAAAAAAAAGGCATAACTACAATAAGCTGTAGAGAACAATATTTAACATACATGATTTAATCACAACACACATCTTTTTTCTTTTTAATTCACAAGTCCAATTAAACTTAAAAATTGTAAACCTATAATTTATAAACACAAGGTCCAAGTATTGCATCTTTAACCTCCAACAGCAACTTCATGAGGCATAATCTCAGGGGCAGGTGAATTCAAAACCAGTGCATTGTTCTGAGAGGTATCCACTGCAGACTCTAAGTCCATCTTATCTTTGCATTCTGAAACATGCAGAGCCTGGTTTTTGGTTTCTTCTCCTGGGGCCTCAGGTTTAGAGTTGGCAGGCTTTCCTTCAGTTTTAGCGACTACAAGTTCCTGAGGTTGAAGCCTGGATTGGGACTTTCTAATTGGTTTCTTTGAAGCATCATCTTTATCAGATTTTGCCTGAAATCCCTTAGTTGAATTGTTCTGTCCTCTGTTAAGACGTGGGCTAAGACAAGAGCCACCACCTTCTGAAGAGTTGTTAGCAGCAATGGAATTCTTGTTCTTCCCAAGCTTCGGAGATAGGCTGAGACGTGGGCTGAGACAAGGTCCATCACCTTCTAAGGAATTGTTTCTCGCATTCAAAGTGCTCTTCTGCCTTCCAAGCTTTGGAGATTTTGCACGTGTAGTTGGTATCTAGATGAATGAGTAGACACAATGCTGAGAAACAAAAAGCAAGGTGCATGAAGCAGAGGGGGGAAGCAGAAAGAGTAGGCCTCTCTAGCTCATTTTGAACACTAAACTCTATTAGATTATAGGAGTTCACACGTATTTATTAGAGGTGTATAAGTTTATGAATACAGCAGGTATGTTTTGTGTTAAAAGAGTCAGATGTCTTTTATGGTCTGTTTGGATTAAGAGAAAGGGGGGAGAGTGGAAGGGAATAGAGTAGAGTTGGCTAGAAATTAACCTATTTCTGGCCAACTCTACTCTACTCTACTCCCCTCCACTCCCCCTCTCTCTCCCCTCAATCCAAACAAGCCCCTAATTTTTAGCCCCAACTTGCTTGAAGTTCAACTATTTCTAGGATAAAAAAATGTAAGTTCAAGCTTGTAACATTGCACCAGATCTGATGTTGGCCATAAGAATAAACTTACTATTTTAAGTGGGGTTCTCCCCAATATTAGAGTGAAAAGACTGTTTGAGTTTAAAGAGTGTCTTGGAACCCTACAGCATGCAAGTTAAATTAACCCACTTTGTTTTGCATAGAATGCCAACTCAATTGGGAAGGTTTTAATTGCAAGGTCATTGGTGTTAAAGATTTTTTTTTTTTTTTTAAATAAAAAAAACCCCCTGAAAGCATCAAGCAAATAGATGAGTTACCTTTTTTATTTCAATTTTTGGAGGTGGCTCTTTATAGAAACTTGGCATGGGTGTAGCTTTAAATGTCAGGCTTTTTCTCAATTGCTTGATCTCCGCCTCCTGGTTTTCCTGCAAGATACCCAGAATGTGCATGGATTAAATAAAGAATGATTAATGCAAAGCATCTTCCAAATGCAAAGAAATGTTGTCCCCAACACCTTTGATTTTTCTTGCAAGCTATTTCTTTCTACTTCTCTTGCCTGAATCTTCTCTTCTAGCTTTGAAAAGAACTGGCCAATAAATAAAAAAAGCAATCAGTTTTTGCATTTAAAAGAAAACTTTTAACAGGGTTTTGAAAGAGCATCAGCAACCTCCTTTCGTTTCTCAGCTCGTTCATTCAACCTGAACGAAAATCCTGAACCACTGCTCCTCCGCTCACTAGGAGTCCCACGAGGAGTAGCACTTCTGATAAAAATAAAGAAGATAATGAGAATATTATAAGAAAGAGATGAGAAAAAATGAATGATTATTCTTGTAGCAAATGTAAAAAAATATGCTGATCAAGGATCATACGAAGTAGTGGAATTAACATCATCATCCTCTTTCACTGGTAGTGCTGCTTTCACAAGAGTTAGATTTTGATCAACTGATCTGCAATTACATGAAATCATAGCCTGAGAATTTATTCAGCAGAAATATATAGATGCTCTCCCAAAATCTATAATAAAAAACTATATTGAAGAAGTTGTGACTCACAGGGGTGCCTCAGTTGGAGGACAGGTAGCAGTTGCACTCACAGTACGAGACTTCCCAGGCTAATACAACAAAGAACTGTTGGTTAAAACTGGTTTTATATCTCATACAAAACACATAGCGGAAACAACAAATGTGGATCTATTTCATTCATGATTGATAACTCGCATTATGTAAATTTCAGAATTTAAAAACAAGATAGCGTACCTTGGTGTGGTGAAATTCAAAACAAAAGATTAAAAGTACTTGGAAACACTTTTAATCTTCACTCCAATTCCACTTTACACCCAAGAAGTGAGGTCTCTCAATCAATTTCCAAGGGAGAATAATTGAGTGGTTTCACTCGCACATACACACCACTTCACAATGGTGTCTCACTTTTTTTCTCATAAAAATTCTGTATGTCTCTCCCTTTATATATAACTAATTATCTAATTAGGCCGGCCTATTAGACCTTTCCAATTGGGCTTTAATGTGTGGCTTGGAGTGGGACCAAAAGGACCAATAAGACACTAGCTCCAATGGGCCTTAGGCTTTTCTATCAACTCTTGACAAGTCCAAAATTACCATTAATTATATTTAATACCACTATATAAATATAATTGCACTCTAGGCCTTATTAATAAATTATATCCCAAAATTTTATTATACATGCAACCCCTTCATAAAATATTCGTAGTAATTCAAAGTCTAAATATAGACTGTCACTTTGAAAATTACTACATCTTAATCTTTGAGTACCCGGTTTAATCCTTTTAAGTTATTCATTATATATTTATGAAATCCAATTTCATAAATATATACCAGTGTCGGCTGAATAGTGGAGCAAGAGAGGCGGTCGCCTAAGGCCCTAAGTAAAAAAAAGGCCCCCAAATTTTAACCAATAAAGTTATTTATAATCAATAAATAAAATAATATTTTTTTTACTAGATGAAAAACAAATTTAAAATAGAGAAAAATGCAACGTTCACAATATTTTTTACAACACTTTTACAATTATACTAAGTAGCAGGTTGTTGCAACTTATTATTGATGGCAAAAAAATAATTATAGTGATATTTTCAAAGAAAAAAAAAAACAACTTAAAACCTAGGATCTGTTGTAAAAAAATATTGTGAATGTTGTACTTCTAAAAAAATAAAAATAATAATAAGAGTTTAGTTAGCAAATTTTTACTAGTTCTCGTCTAAGTCCACCACTAACACTACTCTTTTACTTACTATTATTAATCTACCATATCAACAAGTATGAAAAATTTTATCAAATTTTTTTTGTTTATAAAATTTCTAAAAAAAAAAAAATTCTACGTAGTTTATGTTAATTAGTAGTAATTTTGCATCTAAAACAACATAATCAATTTTCGCCTTAGGCCCCCAAAAACATCAAGCCGCCCCTGATATATACTTTAGTAATTTCTTACCAAAGTGGTTAAGCCTAACTCTCTGAATAACTAAACCCATTAAACTTATCTCAAGGGAATATTTTAAATCTCTGTTAAGAGACTATGAATTCCATCTTGAGAATATATGTTCCATCAACACGAAATGTGGCTGCCTAACATACTGAGGTTTTGACCGTTACTTTAGATCTCACTCCTGATATATCAAAGCAGCCTACACTTCATGATTAGGTTCATTATTCTCTCAGGATTAAGAGTTCATGCAAATATAAGTTGTGAGATTTATTTTTCAATTGACAGCGTTAGGAGAATAATAAATCTCACAGCGATCCAGTTCAATATGTCTTAACTCTTAAAACATATTAACACATCAACTAGAAGTCTTCACTTCCATGATCAAGACAAATCATCTTAGTTGATATGTTATAGTCTTCGCAGATGAAATGCCCAATTTCATCACCGAATACGAACTAAAATTCTGAGTTTACAAAGAATTTGTGACTTATATCTTCTGTGACTAAATCACATAAATCACATACTATGCATCTCATGGACTATATGATAATGTCCAAATATTCTTGTTACCATTATTTCAGATAATAATAAAACAATTTTATTAATTGCAATATTAAGTCATACATCATGTCATACATAATGTCATACATAATATAATACATAGCATCATACAATAGGATTTAAGGGCATTAATCCTAACAAGAACACACTTTAGCATGAGGTAGAGTAATAAAGGGAGCATAAAAGAAACATATGGCCAAAAAAACGATACCACAGAGCATCTAATGCTAGGCATGGATGCTAAAGAAGTCTGCCGACCAGAAGTTCCACCAATTGTATTAGCTTCCTTTGAGTGGAGTCCAATGGATGCAGGCCTGTTTGGATGAGTCAGACGTGAAGTTGAAGTGGCTGGTCCACCGGAGGCCTGGGATCTAGTCCCATTTCTTTGAGCATGTTTCACTTCTTTTTTCACTGGGTAGACCTCAATGCTCTTGTTTAGAACATCAGAGCATACTTCTCTTGAGGGGAAGGAAAGACTCTGAGTAAGCAACCTCTGGTTATGAGAAAAAGGACTTGTGGCTTTCAAATTAGCTTTATGATCCTTGGCTAGTTTATTGTTCTTTGGTGAACCACTATTCAGAGTTCTCCTTTCCTGATCACAAAAGACAGATAAACCAAAAATAATAAGAAGAAGGTCACCTACATATGTGCTACGATAATCATAAGAGAATCAGTTCAAGTTGGAAAATTTTTTGTGTTGTACCTTTATGGATTTTAAGTTTTTACTTGTAGATACAGCTGCAGAGGCTTTAACTACCACTCCAGAAGAATTTAAGCCTTCAGCTTTCTTTATTGGTTCAGATATTCCATTCATAGTGGGAACTGCACTGTCACTAACATTCTCACCCTCTTTATTCAAATGCTCAACTGATTCTTCCACATGTTTTTTCTCAATAACACAACTCTCATCCTCCAAAGAAACCCCCTTTTCAGCCTCCATTGAATAACAGATGCCTATAGAAAGGATAGAAAAGATTTCTGGAGAAACAATAAAAAATGTTAATACCCCACTTAAGCAAAAAAAAAAAAAAAACACTACTCAATCCCCTAACTCCCATGAACTAGTATTGGAAATAACATCACACAGATTCACTATTTCTCCTATATTTTCTTCTATGATACGCTCCTTTCCTTATCTGTGATCAATTTTTTTATATTTGTTATTCAAATGCAAAAGGAGTTGCATTAAATGAGTAAAGATCCATTTCGTTGCAGAGAAAAGCCAAATTCGGTTAGGACAATTAGGCCAAAATTTCATTTAGCAGCAGAGAAATGCAAAAGAAAGGATCCAGATCTAGATACACACCAGGTAGACATACACAATAAAGATAAGGGTGGAAAAAAATAAACAAAAGAGAAAGCAATCGACATAAGGAAAATTGGCATAAGTGCAATCATTAGTAGTATAATCAAAGAATTTTTTCAAAAGAACTGGAATTCTAAGTGCAGTATTTTTCAACTAAAGTATGTTTCTTTATTTGCCAACATTAACCCTCCATCATGATAGGCAGGGTCAAATATGGATTTTGGCATCTCCTAGCTTGTGACAACAAAAAAATAACACAAACACGGAAACACCCAAAGCTCCCAAACTTCTAAGAAATGGCTAAACAAACCATCAATAGAAGTAACATCACTCTATCTTTCATTCCTGCTTCTCACTGAAAGATTGCCCAAAGGACTAGCACACCTTCTTAGCTAGAAGAGCAAGATCACCATGACCTCACTATAAAGATTAAACTGAAAAACATTTCACAAGGCTTCCTCCACACTAACACCTCCTTCCTACATATCACTATCATGAAAATGCATCACAAACTCTAAATCATAAAGCCTTTTTTCTCCTCAACCTATTATTCATAATTCTCAAGCCTTTGTCTAGTAGTTCTTACCCTCCTTTCTCACTATGTTTCACAAATGTACCTGATGTGCAAGGCTCCCATTTATGTGGGTTTGAACGAGATGGTTGGTAGGCAGTCTTTTCTTCAATTTCTACATAGGCTGATTCCTAGACTCAAACTTGTAGCACATCACTTGGGCAGAGAACACTTTCCATCTCACCAAGGTCTAACCTCTCACTATGTTCACAAACCATAATGAAAATTACCTAAAGGCCTAATACACATGGGAAAATGCCACTCAATGAGTAGGAGGGTCTAACATGTGGAAGTTTTAACTCTAAATGGAGATACGATGGAGACAAGGTTTGAATTCAAGATCACCTACTACAATAGCATATAGAAAAATGAATATAATTCAAAATATTTACTTGATTACAATCAACTCGTTAAAGGATTTTTACAATAAAATAATTAAAAAGAAATCATAATATTATTGTATCCAACTTCATAATTCATTATATGCTCAACTCTTCCTTACTTGATGGGTAATTCTTTCCATGATATATATTTCCTCAATACTACCCCCTCAAACTTATGATGATTTTGACCCAAAAAAAAAAACTTTGACACAAACCAAATTTAGATTTTGCCATCACGAATCAAAGTTCCATATTATCCACTAGACCACCACCAGAAAAGAAAAAAAGCGTCACTTGGGCAATGATGAACAAGACCTTATATGGACAAAATAAGCACTTCATGGACCAAGACCTCAATTTTGAGTCCAGTAACCCTACAAGGGAATGTAGATGACAGATTTAGAAAATTCCCGCAAGGCACTAAATTTACAATTACATACAATGCTTTCCTTCAGTTTGTAATCAAGCAGATTTTTTCCCAAAGTATGTTGTTTAATCATAAATAGAAGTCAAAAGAACTCACCTTTCTTTCTCATGGGTTATAACAAGTTGGTGAAGTAGTCCAGTATGATCACCAAGTAAATACCTAGAACCATCAGCATCAACTCTTCCATAGGCTCTTGTGATGGACTTGAATTGTACACTAATATAATGAAAAAGAATAAGAAAACACGGTACATCAATGAGCAATTTTAACTAGCATTCTTTGGAAAACTAAGTACTAAAAAACATAAAATTAGCAGCAGCACTACGTATCCTACCGGTCTGATTGGAATTGCTTTAAATGCATTGGCACTGCAGTAGACAATTGTTTCTTCTCCAATAATAATGACACCACAAAGAGGTGGAGGTACCGGTATTAGCAAATTAGGTCCATTGTCAAGATTGTTCAGGGACCAGGGACCCTCAACAAAATCTTTATCCTTAAGAGCAACCTCATACGTTTTAACATGGCGAGCATCTTTGTTACCCTGTAACAATGAGAACATAAAAACGAGGCCATCCTATTTATTATTCTAAATGCACTGGCACAACCACATCTAAATAAACTACATCAAGGCTATTAAATATCCATTTAATCCACAAATAGACAATAAGGAACTTTAAAAAAAAAAAAAAAAAAAAAATTACAGAGCAGCACATATGTCTCTGTCTAGATTTCTATAAAAAAGTCATTTACATGTTGAAGATGGTAATCATTTTTTTTTTTTTTCGTTATAGGTAAGAGTAATTATATTAACAAAAAATGAAAAAATAAATAAATAAAAACCTACTTCATGCACAATGGCCACAAAGTAGACTAAAGAATTACAGAAAAAATATGCGGAGGGTAATGTCGTGAGTTTGATAGCCATTGGCTGCATGTATAATACACCAATAGAGACAATGTTATGGACAAGAAGCTCATAGGTAAAAGATAGTAGACACACATAAGAGCAGCTTAAGCATTTTTCATTATAACTCTATTGTTGATGGCAGTTTGACTCAAATATATAGTTGTATGATACCTGAAGATGAGTGACTTCAGAGAGGCCTACCCAGAGAGCTTCCTTTCTGCTCTGCCTACAAAATCAACAGCCACCTTCAATGTAAGGTTACAAAAAAAGTGTTCCCATGTAAAGTAGGACAAAAAGAATTGACACATACCAAAATGAATAATGTAATATGGAGGCAGGTTTTAAAGTTCCGCTTCAGCAGCAGCAAGATTCTCTTTACATTTAATGATTCTTTGTTGATGAGATTCCCTTGTGTCCGCAACTCTTCCATTTCTTTATATTTTCCCCTTGGACCCCAAGGGAAAAATATAAAGAAATGGAAGATTTGAGGAAGCAAGAAGAATGTCGGCAACAAAGAATAATTAAAGCTAGGGTTGACTTTTGCTGATGCTGAAGCAGTAGTTGAAACCCTGCCCACATATGACAATACCATGGGATAAACTTCTTGCTAACTTTTCTAGCCAATTGTTGATGTTTGCTGCCGGGGTGGGTGTCTTTTCCAGGTTGCTGAGAACCTGCCATAAATCACGTTCAATGTGTTATCTCTCTCCAATATTGCTACTTTCTAAGGATTTTAATCAATACTATTAACAGTTTCTGAACCATTTTGGTTATGATCATGATCCAAGACCCTAGGACACTGTTTTACTAGCAGGTCCAGTTAAGTAGTTTAATGCACAAGACACTACTCCAAGCCTAACACTACCAATACGTTAGACTATATTGTAGCAGTTATGCTTACATTAGTATAAGTAAATCCATTAATCAGTCTTCCATAAACTGTATACAATAACTTCTAAATAGCCCGATTTCTTTTTCAGCACCATTACCACCATTATTTTCTGTAAATACGATTTAAATAAAGAAGTAAAAGAACCTTACAAATCCAAAGCTCGATAATAGTTCAATCCTCCAGTGAAGCCTCTATTGTCAAATTTGCTGACAGAATAATTGACATCTTCTTCACACAGCGAAGCTGGCAAGGTGGTATTAGGGGAAGTTCTGAATTCTATAAGTTTATTGTTGGTATATTGGTTACTATGCACAAAAAGAAATGGAAAATTATCTTTACATTGAAAAGATTCAGCTACACTCTTTTTTGTTTTTCTTTTTTTTATATGCATTTCAACTACACTCCTATTATGAAATCACGGTATATGATTGGTCTTTGAGCCTCTTCATGAAGAAAGGTAAGGCCTTTTGCAGCACCAAGTGCAATTTTCATCCTGATAGACCAAGGAAGAGGCAGGGACCCTGCAGAATTTAACATGGTTGTTGCAGGATTACATTAAACATCAGGAATACAAATAAAAATTCCCAAGAGCAAATATATATTACAAGATGAATGCAATGCATCAGCATGTACAAGATCTCAATGGCAGCACAAACAAATTCAATAACAATTGCCAGTGTCACTCTAGCCATAACCGAGAGTGTCCATGTTAACAAAGTCAGAAAATTCTAGATAGCCAATTCATTGCCCTCCTTTAGTAATTGTTTATGCAAATAATAAAGATTTTGGGCTAACATAAGATCAAAACAAAAGAAAGAAATGACGTGTTATACTCAAAATTTGATACCTACAAACGGGTTAAGCTATAGCAATGAAAAAATCATCCACGCAAGCTTGCAAAGGTGTATTAGCGTGATCCAGTTTGAACTCTAATTTGGTAAAGTCTCTTTTTCTCACCTTCAATCAATCAAATTGAATTCAAATCAATGAAAACAACAAAAATAATATGTTAAACCCACAACCTCATCATCCACTTCACTCTTACAAAGGAATAAGGTATCTTCGCTCTTACAAAGGAATAAGGTATTGGATGAGTTACCTTTTTTGAACCTTAGGGTGTCCATGTTTGTGCCCCCCTGTCCCACAAGGAGGTGCCTTTGATATGCGTTTCGGCCAACCTTCTGGCACTGCAGGTAACCCAACAGCCTGCTCAGGCTCAACAAGGGGTGGGTCGATAGCCGAAGAAGGGCCAGTAGGCATATTGCAGGACGGTGGCTCCTGCTGCATGTGAGGAGGGGTTGGACCAATACCCAAGTTTAATGATGGAATGGGTGACAGCTCAGGGAACTCCTGTAGGGTGGGTGGAGGGATGATGGGGCTAGGGGATGGATGTGGGATGGGTGAAGGGATGGTGAGGCTAGGGGATGGATGTGGGATGGGTGAAGAGATGAGGCTAGGGGATGCATGTGGGATGGGTGAAGAGATGGTGAGGCTAGGGGATGGATGTGGGATGGGTGAAGAGATGGTGAGGGTAAGGGATGGATGTGAGGTGGAGGAAGGGATGGTAAGCCTAGGAGATGGATGTGGGGTGTATGGAGAGGGATCGGGGGTAGGGAGGCCTTGAGGGGTAGCAACAGGCTGAGGAGAGGGACATCCAGTCGGAGCTGTGCTCGTGCTTAGGCCCTCAGTAGTGCTTGGGCCCACAGGAGAAGCTGCCTCCTCATTCGGGGCCTCAGGGATGGGAGGTTGTACACGATCAATATGATGCACTGCCGTCAACACATCATTAATGTTAGTGTGCTCCTCCGTGCCCACTGGGTGATGCCGCAACAAACGGTTGACAAGTGAAACCTGCACATGGAAAACCCACATATATTAGTAATGCCTAAATCATCAACAATGCCAATCGATAATAAAATAAATGTTGGTTTTGAATTGAGTTTTGGTAGTAATAATTGCAAATTATCGGGAGAGCAAGTGCTAAGTAGAAAATGTAGCATATTTATTCCATATCATTGCAAGTGTCGTCCCAGTTTCCTCTTTTTTTTTTTTTTCTTTTTCTCGTACTTCTTTCCTTCCTAGTTAAGAAACCTCCCTTTCTATGAATTTATTAAAGGGTTACAGAGAAATGGCCAAATGGGTTTTTGATGACATAATATATTAATGCATGCAGAGATGATGTAAGAAGAAATGATGATGAAAGAGAAGGGAGAGAGTTCAAAGAAGATGAGAGCAGTTCCTAATGATCATGGCTTCATTGAAATTGTGCTCTCTTGGTCCCTTGAACAAATTGAAAATAAAGACCTTTTCAAGGACCACGTTTGCCTTCGTTTGGTTTACTTCTTTATTACAATACAATATATCAGTCTCTTCAGTGCTGGTTTTATTTTTATTGCAGCTTTTTAAATAATATATTGCTTTTATTTTTTTGTTGCTTTTTTTTTATTTTTTTTTAAATTTTCCATGAAGCATTAAATGAAGAAATTGACGCTTCCAAAAGAAGATATATGTGTTATTTTTGTTATTTCTTTACTTTATTATTTTAGGCCCAAGCCGATTTCAACAGTTTCCTCTCACGACTACAAAAAGCTTCATTTGGCATTTCTTTTCATTTTTGGAAAAACCTACCAAAATTTTGAATTATTTTATTTTCTTTACTAATGTAGTTTGTCTTTCTGGACCTCTTTTTTTCTTTTTGTTGTTCTTTTTGTTCTTTTTCTTTTTTTAATTACAACAATAAGGGGTGAGTGTTAATAGGGGTTTTCCATCAACTATAGATAGTTATTCATTAACTAATTTTTCCTGATGCTACCAACCATACGAAAACAAAAAAAAAAAAAAAAAAAAAAAAAATTATACTACATTGAGAAATGCTTTTACCCTAGATCAATGGTGTAAAATCAAGGGTGTAAAATGGAGTCATAACTTATTTTATTTAAACAAAAAATAAGAAAAACATAAATGAATTGAACATTTAGATTTGCATTGAAAGTGAAATTACATTTTGGTAAAAATATTACAAAACTTTGATCCTAGTTACAATTTAAAGAAAAATATATTGTTTTGCTTCTTAGTTACAATCTATCAAAACGAAAAATTACAGTGGACAACAAACTGATCTAGAACCCAAAATCTTGGCTAAGGGATTAAGTTACAAAATGTTAAGGTATTAAACACCCACCTCATTTGGTAAAAACCGATCTTCTAGACTAAAGATGACCAATCACATGTCCACAAGGCTTAAATTGTAAAAACCACGCATTCATGTTGACTTTGAATTTAAATATTGCATGCATTTCAAATTCATGTAATTCATTTGCTAGGCTTTTTAGATCTAAGATTAATCTTTGAACTGAAAAGTATTCCATAGATCTGTTTTAAAAATAGATTAATTTACAAAAAGGATTTCGAGATTTGAAAACATGCAGAAAATTAATTGAAGAAAATGGATCTGAATTGTAGAAAATCAAATCTTCAATTTTTATTGAAAGAAAACCTATTTGAATGAAGAAAAATCATATCTGTATTTTAATGTAGAAAACTTATTTGAATTGTAAAAAAATTAGATTTGAAATTTTATGATTGAAAATACAATTTTAATATAGGAAAAAAAAAATCAGATCTGGAATTTAAACGTAAAGAAAACATGTTTTGTGATGTAAAACATTGGATCTAGAATTTAATGCAAAGAAAAATATATTTGAGTGTAGGGAAAATTAGATCCGAAATTTTATGCAAAAGAAAACATATTTGAATGTAGGGAAAATCAAATCGGGAATTTAATGATTGAAAAACATATTTTGAATGTAGGGAAAGTCAGATCTGGAATTTTATTGCAAAGTAACAATTTTTATGATGTAAAATAGTAGATCTATGAATCAATTTAGCCAAAAGATAATCCTAGATCTAGAAATTACATTGAGCTATTTTAGATCTAAACATATAGACAATATAAACAAAATAGGTTATGAACAAGAAAGAAACAGTGGTTTCATGCTAAGAAGTACAGTACGATGTAGAAGACTTGGAGAACTTACCAACATAGTCAATTTAGCACCGGGCCTATCGATGAACCTTCAAGTTACCCTGTTGAACCAGCCGAAGTACTCGTGGTGTGGAGGCATTTCACCAAGCACTACTTCAAAACGCCGTTGAAGGCGATCACCCCAGTGGCCTATATGCACAGCATGTTTCCGCATCCAATCCACACCGACCTTCCCCCTAAAATCAATTTTATGTTGGACTGTATCAGTGTCAACAGCTTGGGAATATTTTGGATCATCCCAAACTAACGAACGACACGATCCGGTGTATGTTTCTCTATTAAGTGGAAACATACAAGCGGCACTGTTGCCGTCCACAAGGCCCTCCTTGCAACGCACCACGGCGGAAGGTTCTCGAACTCAGCTTCATATGGCTGCCACACCACCTACAACAGCAAACAACACAAGTACACAACACATTAAGCTTTATATTTCAAAATTCACCAAACCTATAAGATTGTTCCTAAACGTGTAAAACAGGGCATTCTTATACTTGGTCTGGCAACATTAAAGCTATTTGCTCGCGATACCTGTCCCTAAAGATGTTGGCGGGCCTATTTTTCTTGTTTGGGACCCACAACCACCTACAACAATCAAGAACAAGAGATCAATATCTACAACTTTCCTACTAAGATAATGTTATGATTAAAACTATAATGTAGTCACATTAACAAGTAAGATAATCTTATAGGATTTTACTCAATTGAGGATGGGATTCAATAGAGACTTACTTTAGGGATAGTGGAGCACGCACTGGAGGACCGTAAGCACCCACTGGTGGGCCACGCTCAACTACCGGGCACAAATAAGGGAACCTGGCCCATGCCCAATACTGGACCAACAATAAACACCCACCGATCTGATTGGTGTCCCTATCACTTGCCCTGCATAACTCTCGGTACATCCATGCAAGGCAAGCACTTCCCCAACTGTACACTTGTGGGTTGCGAAGGTCTTCCAATAGCTGTACCCACATTAGATGCACCCTATCGCCGGATTTGTCGCCGAATATTGTGTCCCTTAATAGCGCTAGGATGTAGCAGCGTGCGTACTTATGCAGCTGATCCTCTTCAGCATTAGGCGGCAATGGTTCAGCAACTTGCTCCAAGAGTCGGCTGATGAGAATCCTCTGACCATTGAGTTGCTTATGCTGGTTTTGATTTACAGGTTCAAACCCAAGGAAATCTCGGCAAACTGTAGTTCAGGTTTTCTGTGTGTTCCCTGTTATAGCAGCACTATCAACAGGAAGCCCGATAAGAACCTCCACGTCTTGCAATGTGATGCTGACCTCACCATACGGCATGTGGAATGTGTGAGTCTCA
Source organism: Quercus variabilis (assembly GCA_030445155.1). Lineage (NCBI taxonomy): Eukaryota > Viridiplantae > Streptophyta > Magnoliopsida > Fagales > Fagaceae > Quercus > Quercus variabilis. Next base: position 14,617,205 of record CP129446.1, read on the forward strand.
GGCCGCCATCGCTCCACTAAGACCGTTATCAGGCCATGGTCAATCTCTCTACCCGGGAGCTAGAGGAGTCCCTCCAAACCAAGTGCCTTAATGATGTTAACGACTCGATCGTCCACCATTGGCTCTCGATTGGAGAACTCTTTACTACGGCTACGGCAGGTAAGGGTCCCTGGATCCTGCACAGAACAGAATAATGGATTAATATATGCCAAAGCATGTACATTGTATAAATTAAATTGGTGTACATTAGTTAAAGATTGACTGTTGCGTTTTACCTGCCTATTCCAAATAGCTTCGGACCGATGGTTGGCCTATTGTGTCAACACCAAGTTGTCAATGGGACCAGGCTCTGCATGGTTAATCCGTCCAGCATTTGCAGCAGCCATACTGCACAAAAATGATAAACAGTTAGCATGTAATAGATATTGTTCAGAACAAAAACAAAAACAATGTAAGAAAGATTCTAAAAAAATAAATTCTACTCTTGATTATTTATCAGTTCTCTATTAAAGATGATTGTTGCGAAAATAAACCCATTTAGGCAAGATTAAAGAAAAGAGAAGAAATATATAGACACGAGGATTTGCACAATATGCCTACGTCCACATATTTAATTCTACTTTTCCCTAAATGAACTGCCGCAGCACTAACTTGAAGGATGTATATATATTAAGTTGCTTGGGGTATTAACATTGCACTAACTTAAGATATCTTTCGCATGAAGACTCATTAACACATGATACTGAAATGAAACATCGTGAGTAACAGTAAGTGTGTGTTATGCAATCAAAAGTGAGTGGTACTATAGTACTGAATCACATGCTTCTTCTGAGATATAAATTGAATGATCCTATTCCTTCATCAATAAAGAAAAATTCAAAACACATACAAATATTAACACACACGCTGCCCAATTACATATATTTTAAAAAAAAATCAGGTTGGTTAGGTAACCATTACCCAACAAGCTCAAGGAGCGAAACCTGCCTCGAAAGCAAATGTGACTAATTATTTTCAAATCATAACATGTAATATTAGAACTAACTTGGTAACACCTAGTTTGTGCATTCAATCATTATTAGTATTTTTATAATTTTAGGGATTTGACTTGAGGGTGGTAACAATAAAAAATTCATTTTTGAATCAACATGTTTCAGTTCATATTTCATCAACTTCTAAGTTAGAACAAAAGTATGCCATATGTTGGCAGACTCCTTCATACGTCACTATGCACAATTTGGATGATTTCTTCCTTGAATTTGCTCTTTCATAGAGTTATACTTGTATGAGCATAGCCTTGGATGATTTCAACATATATAAAAAAAACCTGTTTGTTTTTATTTTTATAAAGAATGACAACTATAGCTTTGAACGAGTGAGAGTGTTCATACAATTGGGGAAAACAAAAAATTGCACATGCTGATTCCCTGTTGTGCTAATTGCTCACCATGATGTGCAAGTATTTTCTATGTGGAACAGATATGCTTCTTCCTATCTCTTCCTCCAATGTCTTCTCCCTACATAACCTTCAGTCCTTATTTGTATTCCTATCCCCTTCCTTAAGCCATAATGCTCTACATTTTTCACTTTATTCACCTTTTTCAAGATTGCGAACCATGCTGATTCCCTGTTTTGGTAATTACTCACCATGATGTGCAAGTATTTTCTAAGTGAAACAGAATTTCTAGTGGAGAATGGTGTAGTGGTAAATGACCAATGAAAATTAATAGCCAAAAATATTCTTTTCATCCCTGAAAGTCCATGTTCTATTTTCTTCCCTAAATTTTAAAATTTTCTATTTTAGTCTCTAAAAATTTAAAATGTTCCCCATTTTGTTCTTTCATCCACTTTCATTAAGATTTTTGTTGGTGTGTCCGACAGAATGCATCTTTTAGGGACCAATATAGCACTTAGCCTATATTTTACAAATGAAAAGATACAGTTTATGTTCTATTTTTATCCCTAAAATATTGTCCAAATTCTATTTTTGTCTCTTTCATTAGACATCTCAGCAAAAAACTTAACGGGAGTGGAAAGAAGGAAAAAAATATAGAATATTCTAAATTTTAATGGATGGATATAGAAATTTTTTTAAAAATAAAACCTGAACTATATTTCAAGGAAGAAAAAAATATTTTAACCCAATAAATAAAGTTCTCGCAAGTGGTAGCCCATTATGAACAGTTGGTCTTGGTTATACTACTCTTCCATATATATCTAAATGCTATATGACTGTTCAAAACAAAATCTAGATGCCATACGAGTTATAAAAAAAATAAAAAATAAAAACTAAATGCTAGATGCTAGATGCATTGGATTTTTTTTTTTTTTTTTTTTTAAGCCAGAGGTGAAAATTGAGTTTGGTTCATATTTGTCCTTTTGTCCGACTAAAATGGGAAATTTAGGAGGGTTTGCTCCCCTTCAATTAACCAGCAAAGCCAAAATTTATAGAGAATAGGCCTAAAAAATTATACAAACTGCAGTATACTCCTGCAATACATAGATTAATTAAACTTCACATGTAAAGTAAGATCATAAATATTAGAGAAAATAAACAATAAAATAAAAAATCACCTTAAGTTATATGACTACTGCTTATCATGTAAGATTATTTTTTTATTAGAGCTAAAAATTATTGTAGATGAATAAAATAACTTAAATTAATGAATAAATAAAAATTTCGAACAATTTTTTTATGACTTGGAACCTCACCAAGGCAAAGGCCATTTGGAGCCAACCCTAGATACATAACCCCCCCACCTACCAAAACTATGTATCAGGAAATCAGTAGAACTCTTAGTGGGGATTTGAACCAAGGATGTTTGGGTCTTCAGCTCATCCCAAGCCTCACACCACTAGGCTGCACCCTAACAGGTTAATTTTTTCAAACTTTTAATAATAGAATTTGGTCAAAATGGTAATTTTAACTTATTGAAATTTGATAATAGAATTTCATCTCAAGTAGAATTAGCTTGATGATTTTAACGTATTTATATTGTAGTGAGGACTATCCTAGCTAAAGGGGAGGGTATCCACTTGACAAAAGCACAGCTTCTGAGACCTGACTTTAACTATATAGTATATGATTCTCTTTTCCAGCATCCCAGCCACCCGATAAAATTACAAGCATCAATACATGCGACACACCCGTTAGACATAGAATCTTTCATTTTACCAACCTCTTCAATCTCCCGAACAACACGATCTGGTTCAGCACCTGGAAGATCTGTTTTGTTCAAAACCTGTAACAGAATGGTCTGTCAATGATAATATCACAAAAAAAAATATAATTTCACCTGTCTATGCATTGTTAGGACTGAGGATTATGAAATGAAACAAACATCAACAAATGAAGAAAAAAAAAATATCAAGAAGTTTGCAAGTAATCCCAAACTTTTAAAAATTCATGTACAGTTACATGGACATGTTTTTTTGAGCTTCTATGGCATGTCATATGAGCATTAGCACTGGCCACTAAGAAGAATTTCTCTATGGCATCAGTACAAGTGAGTTGTGACATGCAAGAGCCAAAAAAAATCTGATGAAGATTAGATGACCAGATAAACTGGCATGGTACTATTTCATTAGATGTTCTAACTGACAATCCCCTACAGTCAAATATTACGTGGTTCCAGGCTTTTTTTCCCCAGTACTAAACAGTAGGCTATTTCTGATAGTATGGGCACACAATGATACTAATGGCCACCAAAACCATTTTAGAAGATCTACTGATTAGGTCAAAATTTATGCCCGGCACGACCTGTTACAGGCCAATTGAGAGCTTTACTATTAAGTATTTGATGATGATTGATGAATAACCCATTTAAGCATTATAGATTCGATTTACATTTATATTCTCAACCAATACTCCTCTTCAGAGGCTTATAATTAAGCAGCAGAAGTGTGAAACTCTAAAGGGCAGTTCCAGTTTGTCTAATGTGGCGCAACCAGATGGAACAAAATCGACACACCTTTAAGGGGAACAAACTATCTTTTCCAAATCTCAAGTTTCTCTTTTTGAAGACACTCTTTGAATGTCATACTGTTCTACTCCTATACAATACTCTTTGATGGAGTTCCTAGAGTTCTTATGCTTTAGGGCATTCCCATCCACTTATGCATTAAAAAAAAATGCATTTTGCATCACAAAAATCACTTTTTTTTATTTTACATAACCACTCTTACAACACACCTACATTCCATTCTATGTTTCATTTTCATGCTTTATTTTAATTTTTCTCTTGGTATACTTCCTGTATGCTCTTTTTTGGTATTTAATATAACGCTATTAGTTATCAAAAAAAATGCAGCAGCCAAAGCAGCCATAAGGTCCATAACATGGCTGGAGCATGCCCTCTTTTAAGGCCCAAAGGCAGTTAAGAGAAGTGGTATTTTAGCATTGGACCTTACTAATCTAAACAACGCATCTATGTAAAGGGGCAGTTAGCCATACAAGGAAACCAATAAACAAGCAACTGACATTATACTTGCAAAATGATTATAGCACCAAAGGTGCACAATGGTATATTTTTAGTTCTTAAATATTATTTCTCCTCATTTTATCTATATATGACTCTTTTATTTTATTTTTCCTATTTTATACTTCTGAATTTTGGGCCTGTTAACTAGAGAATTTTGGTTTTGTATTTTCGAAATTGATCCTCTATAAAGAAACTCATGAAACTCCTCACATATATAAGCTTCTTCAACATAATTTTGCGGGGTTGGATCTTCTCTTTGAATGATATCTAATTGTTTTCAAATAAGGGTCACCTATAATAGCTCATAGCCTGGCCTAGTACCCTACTGGCTCACCAGGCTAATTGTCGACCCAACCCAATATTGTTGAGGTACATGAGTAGCATAGTCCTACTAGCGCAGTGGGGTAGGTCATGGGCCAATCAAATAACTCGGAATTTATAACAAAATCATTTGGAAGAATCAGAGTCAAATTTGAAACATGAGAGAAAAACTTTAAGATCACGCACACTTAATCGCTAGAATACTTAAAGTAATTGTATTAAATTATGCTTATGAATTATATATTTTCCTAGTAGTCAAGTAACTTTGATTTATTTAAAAATAATAATAATAACCCTTGGACATTTATTTTTTAATTAAAAGGTAGAAAAAAAAAAAGGTTAAACCTTTAATTTAAAAAATTAAATAGATTTTGATTGTTAAAAAATCTGTAAATAAGCTTTAATTCTTTCTATTAAAAAAACATTGATTCCCATCCTTTAAAAAAAAAAAAAAAAAAAAAAAGATTCTTTTCTTAGAAAAATATTTTACTGTTTGCTATGCTCCACTAATGGCCAAAGGAATTCAGATTTTTTTTTCCCAAGTTGGGATGTAGACATTTTGTAGTGATGCAACTATCCTCACTCTAATATTTTCAACAAAATAAATAAATTATTTTTTTAATAAAATATTTTACTGTTAGTTGGGCTCCACCAATGGTCAAAGCTAGGATTTTTTTTTTTTTTTTTTCAAGTTGGGATTTAGACATTTTGGTAGGAGGAAGCCACAAGAGCATTACCACTAAACTAGCAACAGCAACTACTCTCTACAATATGTGGAGAGAACAGAACGATAGAGGTCATGGTGGAAGATTAAGACTTCAAGAGTGGAGAAGAAATCTTGAAAACAATTACAAATGATGTCATGTATTGACTACTGCAAAAGAAGAAAATTAAGAGCTCATTTCAAAATAAAGTCATCTGGTTCATTAGGTGGTCGGCAATCCCCTACTGCATAAGTTTAGCAGTAAAGCACTTATCAAAAAGAAAATAAGTTTAGCAATTAAGCTGTGTTTGAAAGATAAAGGGGTACTTTGATATTTTGACTAGGTTTAGTCTACTGTGTTCTAAATAACAGCTATCGTATCTCATTTCTTATGTACTTCTACAAATCTGATAGCTAACAACACACAGATAGTTAAATCATCAACGTTGCAATTTAAAAAAAATCTCAAAGAGGTTCTACAACAGCTCCACACCTGGTAGGTGCTAAATTCTGCAAAAGCTATTAAAAAACACATGATCTAATGTAGTCTCTTCTCATAATTATCAATCTAATCTGTGAAAGGTAAACAATCTGAATAAAAATCTACATTTCTTATTTTTACACTATTACATATGAAAGAGTAAAATCATAATAAGACCATTAATATTTTAAAGAATGAAATGGATTTTTTGCATAAAAGAGATTCTGCCATCTCACAAGCATTTCTATCACAAACTAAGAATTAGACCAATAAGAGATTAACAAATCATGCAAGAGACATAGCTAACCGTGATTAGGTGCTTTTCACTGAACAAAAGATAATCAACCTAACACATTAAACACAAATGTACAAGCCAATATGAACTACTAATTCTACCCTAAGAGGTTTGGCATATTTGAACTAATCTTACATGCTACACAAAATGGAAGACTGCATTTTCTCTGAAGAGATTAATTCAATCTTTGATATCCAAATGGCCCGGGTAAAACCATAGCATAATTTAGTCAAGGCACCATGTGACAACATGTAAAGAATCTACAACAGAAAGTGTTCAGAGATAGGTTAAATGACAATATTATTAAACTGTACATACTACATAGGAAAAACATAGTTCCCTAATAAAATCCAAACCACTCTTACAAAACCTTCTAGCACAATATGCCAATCAAAGTCTGCAAGGAATGCAAAGACTTTATTTTTATTTTATTCTTTTATTCTTTTTCCAACAGGATGTCCAAGGTTCTTTGAGAGCATGATCGATCTGCTCCATTTGACTTTCTATCGCAATGGCCTACAGCTTTGGAATTTTTGTACGGAAACTTTTCCAATCCCTGATTTAACGTTTGTACTAAAACCTTATAACTAAAACATATCACAACCTATTTTACCATCAGACCTACATAACGCCTGTTTACCACTTTCATAACTGAAAAATGAGGCATACATATTAATTTTATTACTATAAGCATGGATTAAGATAAGCATATTTATGAAAAAATAAATAAATAAATAAAGGATTAAGATGAGAGCAGCCCAACCTGATGAAAGGTCCAAACAAGATGTGGCTGAAAGTTGGTCTGAAATGTGATTGGCCCAACCTGCAAAAGAATAGTGAATGTGATTGGAACAAATCATAAGTTTTCAACAGTAAAATTCAAACAGCATTATCAATTAACTGTATTGGACTTTTCCATAAGAAGGGCCAATTTTAAGCAAGCCAATTATACTTTAGTAATAACTTTGTGCATTTAAAAAGTTTGGGGCAGCCCATTAGAAGAAAGCTGCTGGATTTGTTCAAGGCAAAAAGGAACCCCTAAAACTTGTCTCTGCCCCCAAAATCATTGACAAAAATCAGTTATGCTGCCTGTGATTGTTTCTAGTACCGTGCAAAACAAAAGTCAGTTTTTTTTTCCCAATCGCATAAAGAAACACTTCTTCAAATTTAATCTCCAAAACCTAAATTTACTATAATTTGAAGTATCAACCTTCACATGTAAGTACAATGAAAAATCAGCCTTATTTTTAACACATATCAATAACTGAGAACTTCAGAGCAAAGCAACATATTGTATTTTTATGACCTCTACACAATTTTAAATTCACAATTTAAGCATCCATGTAAAAAAACAAACCGGGTGAAGAAAAAATCCCAAAAAATAACTAGAGCTTTCTCTCTTGATTAAAACAGAGTACCATCACACCATTAAACATAAACTCAATCAAAATTTCTAAAATTTCTATAGACTTGTGAACAATTGCGTCTCATCATAGGAACAACCAACAAAGCACTAAAATTAAATCCTCAGTAAATATAAACAAACCCAACAACATAATCCGATTTCCACAAACCAATTCAATCTCAAACAACAAATATAAAGTTTCTCAAAACAGAACCCACAAACCCACTAAAATTAAATCCTCAGCAAATATAAATTTTTGTCCTTTTTTAGAAATTCAAAACGGAACCCACAAACCCACTGTTTCTCGGCAACCAAACGATGAAACCCATTATATATAAACATTGTTTCTCACCTTTTTTTTTTGGTTTTCACAGACCGCGTAGACTGATCAAAGCTCTGTGAGTGAGAGTTTTCTACTTCAATGGACTTTATCAAACTTTAGGACGAGAGGCCTGAGACGGTACACCTCGCTGTGGCTTTACCAAACTCTTCGCCAAAGAGGGTGACTAAGGGTGACTAAGTGCAGACTGAGTGAGAGAAGAGGGTGACTGAGGGTGGAGAGGGTGACTGAGAGAGGCCTTGAAGTGTGAGAGTGAGAGGGGGAGGGGGAGTGAGAGATCGTGAGACTGAAGAGGTGACACTGGAGAGGTGAGAGACTGTGAGAGAGGCGTTATTTTTAAAAAATGTCTCTGATTTCTCTGATTCTTCACACGTGCAAATTGAAACGGACAAGACAGGTGACCATAACTAAAAATCGAGTTTCTGAGACTCGGTAACTGAGTCTTTAACCCTCGAGATCTAAGTGTCGTCCACGTCATTATCAACGCTAGGTGTAGTCCACGTGGATGCTCGGTCAAAAATCGACTTTATAAGACTCGAATTCCACGTGTACTCCACGTGGCAGTAGGCCAGGTCAATTTAAGAAAACCGAGCCTGAAAGAGTCGATTTATTTAAGTAAAAATCGAGTCTGATGGACTCGAGATGTTACTAATATATATACTTCGTAATCGGGTCCAACTAACTGTATAGTTGTACAGTTATGGTTAAATACCAATTTCGTTCGTGCAAACTATGACGAGCTCCTGTATCTATTGCTTAAGGGCTATTACACAAAAAGGGTCATCCTACTTTGAAGGCCCTGTCTGCTTCTTTGTATTGTTGATGTCACTTCTATTCAATCCAGCATCCATGGATCTACTCACGAACAAACACTTCTTCTTTTTTTCTAGAGAAGATATGACATTCATTTCCCAAAAATGAGGCCAACTGATAATGCAGTTAATTATTATTATTTTAGCCCACAAACACCTATGAAATAGGGGAAAGGAAATTGGAAAATCACTGTAAATGAGTTAACGAGAGACTTTTTGATGTCCAAGTTAGGAAAAACTCGTTTAAAGATGAAAATTTTTCTGAGATTTTTAATATGACAATATGTTTATAACTTTCATGCAACTTTGTTTCCCTTTTATGCACCTAAAACTAAAAGGGGTGGATTGCTTTGTCATCGTAACTTGAATTTGAAATTTAAACCGTAATGTTTTCCTTTGGCTTAAGGAACAACCTCTAAAGATATATTTAGGATTTAAAGATCTTGGTAGTGATAAGTTGAATTCAAAAATGTTTCCATACGATAGTCACTCCACAAGTATAAGTGCTTATAAATATGAGGTGTGGGAGGCAAAGGTCAGGGGATTCAAGTCTCCAGAATAGAGTTTTCACACATATATACACTTAAATTAAATTAAAGTAAAATTTTTATCTTGTATTAAAAAAATTATATTTCCTTTCGAGAGATTGGTAAATTTTTATCCTTTTTTCTTACAAGGAGGAACAACTTAGCTGAACACGTCATGCTGAGTTTCTCTTGACTTGGTCGAATCGAATCGAATTGCCACATCATCAAATCATACTAAGTTAACCGTCGTTGCCTTTCTCCCATCGCATAATATGATCTTTCTTTGTGCAACACCTAACTATACACATCACTAAAACAAAAGAAAAAGAAAATCGTATACGACTTATAAACCCAAAAGCAGAACAAACAAACAAGTAAAAATCATTCAAGAAATAACTGGATCTTATACAGGCCACGTGGATGCGACACGAACGTCATCCAATTGTATGGCATGGGTTTAAGCAAGTTTATCCCCTATACATCCTCCATAGTGTTTCAAGTCAATTACCAAATCAGATTTTGCCACATCGCTTCTCTGCGTAAAAGTTAGAAAAAAGTTTTTCCTTTTTCTTTTGCCCAGATATTTTTACAACTTGGCATGGTGTCCACATTCACACTCACAAAGACACAAACCATAATTCCCCTCTAATTTTATTTTTATTTTTATTTTTTAACCTTCTCACATAGGCAAAAATTCCAACGTTCTAGGATTGGGTGACTCAAGCTCAACTCTATGTTTTTAGTAGTTATATAAGATAGAGGAGAAGAGACATACCACATAACAAAACCTCATCAAACTCCATGGCTTCCACCGTCACCAATCCTTTGCTTTCTTCACACTTCTTAGGGACTAAAATCTTGGTCTCTCCTCCAACCCCAAAAACCATCACCAAATCACCACTTCCATTCCATCCCATCTCCAAAAGAAAGTATCTAATTACTCAAAATATTCTCAACAAAAAACCCAATTCTTCACAACCCTTAAAATCTCTACCATCCAAAGCTACCTTAGCTGCTCTTATCTTCTCCACTCTCACTCCACAACCACAAGCTCTAGCTCTAGACAATCCCACACCACCTCAACCCCCACCTGTAATAGAAGCCCAACCCACCAAACCCAGTCTCACAAATCCCTCACCTTTCTCACAAAACCTTCTTCTCACAGCCCCAAAGCCTCAAACCCAGAACACTTCTGACATCCCTGATGGTAGTCAATGGAGATACAGCGAGTTTTTGAATGCAGTGAAGAAAGGGAAAGTGGAAAGAGTCAGATTCAGCAAAGACGGTTCTGCCCTTCAGCTCACCGCCATCGATGGCCGCCGAGCCTCCGTGATTGTCCCCAACGACCCGGACCTTATCGACATTTTAGCAATGAACGGCGTCGATATTTCGGTCTCAGAGGGTGACTCTGGCAACGGGTTGTTCAGTTTCATCGGTAATCTTATATTCCCAGTTCTTGCTTTTGCTGGACTTTTCCTTCTCTTCCGCAGAGCTCAAGGTGGGCCCGGCGGACCTGGTGGGCTCGGTGGCCCAATGGACTTTGGAAGATCCAAATCAAAGTTCCAAGAAGTCCCAGAGACCGGTGTTACATTCTCCGACGTTGCTGGTGCTGACCAAGCTAAACTGGAATTGCAAGAAGTTGTTGATTTCTTGAAAAACCCAGATAAGTACACAGCTCTAGGAGCTAAAATACCAAAAGGGTGTTTGCTAGTTGGGCCTCCAGGTACAGGGAAGACCCTATTGGCTAGAGCAGTGGCCGGAGAAGCCGGCGTGCCATTTTTCTCTTGTGCTGCTTCGGAGTTTGTGGAATTGTTTGTGGGAGTTGGGGCCTCGAGAGTGAGGGACTTGTTCGAGAAGGCAAAGTCGAAAGCACCCTGCATTGTGTTTATTGATGAGATTGATGCAGTGGGAAGGCAGAGAGGGGCAGGGCTTGGAGGTGGGAATGATGAGAGGGAGCAAACTATTAATCAGCTCTTGACTGAGATGGATGGATTTTCGGGTAATTCGGGTGTGATTGTGTTGGCTGCCACTAATAGACCGGATGTGCTTGATTCAGCTTTGTTGAGGCCTGGCAGGTTCGATAGGCAGGTCACTGTGGATAGGCCTGATGTTGCTGGTAGAGTTAAGATTCTTCAGGTTTGTTCTGTAAAACCCTGCTTGGTTAGTTATTCTTGTTTTAGCTGTTAGCGAAATGCCAAGGTCTTAATATTAAGAGTAGGAATGATGTCTAAACCTAAATTATTGATTCCAATAACATATTAAATGATCAGTGAATTGTTGTGTTATAATCTTATAGGAAAATGCTAAAATTTCTATCTGGTTTAGTACAAAAGGCCTACAAACTGGCATGACAATGAAAGTGATCGGTGTCATGTAAATAACATAATAAATATATTTCTTAATTACTTTTTTGTTTTGTGTTTTAACAGTTTGCGTCAATGCTTATATAATTGGTAAATTTGTAGTAACTGCAACATTGCTTAATTATAAACCATGGGTTATGTTCATAATGTTCTAGATTTGTCAAGTGATATCTAATTATATGCAGTTAAAGAGTGCTGGTTAGTTCATTGTTCTAGAACATGATTTATAAAATCTATCAAGAGTGTATGGCAGTCTACTGCTCTTTTCATTACTTATTTTTCTTCTTTTTAGTGCTATTTAAGTATTTGTTTTTAGTTCCACAATTCAACAATTTATTACTGGGGCCAAAGACCAAACATTTTGCATAAGTTGTTATATGGATACTATCTGGTTCATTCAATTGCCATAGTCCATAAATGAGATCGTGTTTTTGCTATTTTCTGGTAGAAACTTATCTGAGCATGTATGACAGGTGCACTCTAGAGGAAAGGCACTCGCAAAGGATGTGGACTTTGACAAGATAGCAAGAAGAACCCCAGGATTTACCGGGGCTGATTTGCAGAATCTGATGAATGAAGCGGCTATTCTTGCAGCCAGGCGTGACCTCAAGGAAATAAGCAAGGATGAGATATCTGATGCGCTGGAAAGGATCATTGCTGGCCCAGAGAAGAAAAATGCTGTAGTCTCAGATGAGAAGAAGAAACTAGTTGCTTATCATGGTATATAAATAAGAATCAGCATACTTCTTAATTTGTCTAGGTTTGTTGTATTTGATTTTCAGCGTTTACAGTTTAGTCATGCTCTTAATTTTGCAGAGGCCGGGCATGCTCTAGTTGGTGCATTGATGCCTGAATATGATCCTGTGGCCAAGATATCCATTATTCCTCGTGGCCAAGCTGGTGGACTTACCTTTTTCGCTCCAAGTGAAGAGAGGCTTGAGTCTGGACTGTACAGTAGAAGTTACCTGGAGAATCAGATGGCTGTTGCCCTTGGTGGAAGGTTAGTTACAACAACTTATTTCCGGCAATGCATAAGATATGTTGCCTTTTCCAAGTGTTTTTGAAGAACATAAAGGATCCTATTAGAGCTGTTCTGATTCTAATTCTTCTCTAATTTCGAATAGGCTGGATTTAAAACTACTGATCTACTAATTGGTTTTATTTTAAAACTTTCCTCTCTTCTTTGTTACAATTGCAGAGTTGCTGAAGAGGTGATTTTTGGCGACGAGAATGTGACCACAGGAGCGTCAAATGACTTCATGCAAGTTTCACGAGTGGCGAGGCAGATGGTTGAAAGATTTGGTTTCAGCAAAAAAATTGGGCAAGTTGCCATCGGTGGTCCTGGTGGAAATCCTTTTTTGGGTCAACAGGTGGGAGTTATTGGAATTAAGAAAGAAATGCTTTCACAATTCACTATGTTTACAATGTCTTCTTTCCTATGCATAGCCATGAGATCTAATTAGTGTCTGCCGTGTATGTTATGAATGCAGATGTCATCCCAGAAAGATTATTCTATGGCTACTGCTGATGTAGTTGATGCAGAGGTTAGGGAACTGGTAGAGAAGGCATATTCAAGGGCGACACAAATCATAACAACCCACATTGACATCCTTCACAAGCTTGCTCAACTACTCATAGAGAAAGAAACTGTTGATGGGGAGGAATTCATGAGTCTCTTCATTGATGGAAAAGCCGAGTTATATGTGGCTTGATTCCACTCTCAAGAGTCAAAATCTTGTTGTATTATAGATTTCATATAGGCATGTACACATTAAAAACAATTAATTATTTCATTAATTAAAAAAAATAGCAAAACATTTGGTGCACAAGAAAACAAGTTTCTCCCTCTCTCTATGATACACTTTAAACAAAAGCCACATTTTCAATTTCCATTATACATAGACCTCATGTTTTGTTACAACACCATCGACAACAACAATTAATTGAGTGCCAATTTTATCAAGGAATAAATACAGGGCTACTTCTTAAGACCCTCTGCCACCCCGTTGCTTCTTTTCTTCAAGTGCAGCAGCCTCATTCAACATGTCAGCTGCATCCTTGTGCATATCGAGCTTGGCAAGAGCAACTGCCTGCATATAAAATGCTGTGGACCAATCAGGGTAGACACATTGTGCTTGCATGGCATCTCGTAGGGCAGCATCTGGTTGATCACACATGAGATGGCAAAGACTTCTTCGTGCATACACAGTTGGTGAAACCATGGTTCCCACATCTATGAACTGCACAATAGAAACAGAATAAAAATTAATCATGGTTCCCACGTTTTTTGTTTTTCTTGTTATGTGGGTTTTTTTTTTTTTAGACTAGTTCACATCTGGATCTGCTTGTCAAACAATTTTCTTTGCTTGGAGAGAGAGAGAGAGATGTCCTAGTACATTATAGTATGACAATCTCACAGATAGATGCTGTTTTCCCTATCAATTAAGATCTTGAAAATCCAACTCATCCTTGATGCTGTTCACTTCCCTATTATATGAAGTTCTACACTGTCGTGGGGGAAACGCAGTGGGCCTAACACATTATGGTGTAAGACAAACTCTATTTATGAAGGTGTTCTTTTATTTCAATACGCAATCAACATACCTGAGAATAACAGTCTATAGCAGCTTTAAAATCTCGATCACGAAATGCCAAGTCACCACGCTTTCTTGCCTCCAACATATCTCTCATTTGCTGGGTCCATTCTTGGAAAGACAACTAAACCGATAGATCAAGGAAATGATTTAGTATAACATTAGAGAAAATACATGCAAGCCTGCAAGTGTACAATTCAATCACCTCATTGGTTCCTTCATCATCTTTGTAGTGTGTCGTGACCAAGATCTGATGGATAGCTGTAAGGTCCATCCTTGAACAGCCGTCACCCATTGGAGAAAGAGGGTGTTGTGGAGTAGGAGGGGCATCCTCATGCTTTGGGATTCCCAGCATCACATAAGATGGAACCTGCAAGCAGAGAACCCACATCCTGAAATTTGATTAAATGCACAAAACTGACCTTTCCCTTTATAACGAATTCAAGTTCACAAAACTGTCATCTTATGGTCAAACCAATCAATGCAACCAAAATTTCTGTAAATATTTCTGAAAATTGCTTTCAGTATACAAACAATCAGGAATGCTAGAAAACACATTATACAAACCGAGGAAAATGAAATAAAATGAGAACAAGCAACCATCAATTCCCAAACCCCCCCAACACCCCCCCCCCCCCCCCCCCCAAAAAAATAAAAGAGAAAAAAAAAGAAAAAAGAAAAAACAAGAAGAAGAAAACATGACTCCCCAAAAGAGAACATGGGCAACCAACAAGGCTTTTAACTAAATCTCCTCAGGAAATTGAAGACCCAACCTCATTATGTAAATTGTAAACGCCAGAAACAAGCTCACAAGAGCATGCCACAGCTAATTTTCACTTCCAGCCAGATCAAGCTCCAAGCAAGAATCTATCAGCAAACAGAACATGATAATAGCCAGAATGCATATTTGGCTGGGCATAACAACTATTGTATCTCATAGGCAAGATATATATAAGATGTTCAGTGGGATAGCATGACAAGCAGTGATCTTGTGGTTCAACAATTTTTTTTTTGGTTTTTTCTTTTTTCTTTTTTGGTTTTGGGGGTATCCAACCCACAACAAGAAGGGAGGGAGTAGGGTGTGCCACTAGGCTGTAAGCCTATTGGCTTTCAGTGTGAAAATTTTACAGGATAAATCATCTGCACTATTTTACTGATAAAATATAATCCTAAATACATTATGAAACAGACAAATAAAGATAAAAGATAAGTGCATGCATCAAAAGAGTAGATAGCAAAGATGGAATATTTTACATCAGGTTTATTTTGTAGTGGTGCAATTGTTGCAACAAGATCTTTAGTATTTGGCCGCTCTCTAGGCTCATATTGCAAGCACCGAGAGGCAAGATCAAAAACCACAGTTGCCTCTTCAGTTGAAAAATTACCCTCCAAATGTGAATCCATGAGGAGAAGAATGTTTTTGCCCCGTATCATATCAAGAGCCTGCATACAGAAAAATAGAAACATAATAACACATCTAAGTCCACTAATATCAACTTCAAACAATTCCCAAAAAAAAAGATTCATGAACAATCTGCTAGGCATTAATCTCAAACCAGGTAAACAACAATATACAGCAATCATCACAAAACATGGAACAGGATGATGGCACCAAATCCATCTCATCCACTAAAAACCAAAATAATCTTAGCATTTGAAAGCAATTAAAACTTCCAAACCGCCAAGAGCTTGAAGTGTATCCACAAGAAAACCAATACTCAAACACATCATAATTTTGGTCTGAAAGATGTAAGGTTGATTGAAAGGGTCTATTACCAAATATCAGCCTTCTTTAACATATATTGTAACAGGTTGTACACATTTAGAAACCCAAAGAGATCCAGATATATGCCTATGGAATAAAACACGTAGGAAAAGACAACAAAATGTGAAAGAGAAAGTAAACTATCCCTAGTATTCCATTTGATGCCAAATTATTGCCAAGTCACAGATTTCAAGAAATGCAGGCACTAAATCAACAGAAAGTTATCCATCATGTTTGAAATAATCTACCAACCAATCAAGAAAGAATGTAGCATCATTGCTCCAAATTTTCAATCTTATAGAGAGAAGGATTTTTCTAATATGTTTACTTTTTTCTCTATCATATTTTATTTTGTGATTATTTCCATTATGGACTTCACTCCCTACCATTGGATAGCTCAACTGGTAGAGCCACCACACTAAAACTATGATTCATTACACAACATGGTAAAACTACTTACATGACTTGGAGGAATGTGCTTTCCACTGAGAAGATCCAATAGGACAGTCCCAAAGCTGAAGATAACACTTTCCGGAGTCACCCTACCTATAACATGCACATATTACATTTATTACAGGAAGCATTACTGAAAAGTAGTGATACATGGTAACAACAGTTTTCATGCAAGATTACCTGGTGAGAAAATGGATAAATCCATGTCATGAAAAACAATAAGCATCAAAAATCTTCGATATAACACAACTAAATAGTACATCATATGAACTTAAAATAAGTGTCAGGAGGGCGTCCCAACCACCCAACAGCTATTCCATCCCCATTCTCCATTGACCCCACTCTGAATAATCACCCCCTTTGCCACTCTATGGTTTCTTAGATTCTATGTTTCAAATAGTAATCATTTAACGGTCTTCGCTCAAGTTATCTTTCCCAAACGTTCAGCAGTTGTTAAATAAAATAAAAATAAAAATTTAAAAAAAAAAAACCCACTTCAGAAGACAAAAACCAATGCCCATTATTTTAAAAATATCAAGGTACTGTGCTAAAATTCTGAAGGTAGCTATATCCCTAGACAAAGATCAGCAAAAATCAGACATTGATAAAAGAACTCAAAACTCACAAATTAACAAGTATTTTACCTCTTAATACCAAAAAACTGAAACATTATTTCGTGCTAAGTATTTCTATTGCACACTGTCAGCTATTGACCTCAGCATGTAGTGAACCTTCATGTCATCTAGAGCTGAATGTTATGAGCTTAAAAACTCTCTAAGTAGATCTCCATTATATGGCCTTTATGACAGGCTTCCGATATATAAATCCACACCAAATCCTCTGATAAATAATGGACCGTTCATACTTTTATCTAGAGGTGCAGCTTAACTATGTCTTATTTTTTGGTCAAGTTAGAAGCATGCATTATAATCTTGAACTCCCCCTCTTCAATTTTAAATATTTCATCTTATTACTAAGTGGGAACTCTTTCTCTGTCACTTTTTAAAAGATTCTGTAAGGCTTCCTGGTGATGCCATTGGTCTCTTTATTTCAGCACCCCAAGCAGATACAGGTGCTTCAACATTTATATTTTTCTTTATTACTTCATAAATTGACACAAAAAGAAAAACAAACAGAAATCTTCAGTATATAAAAAAATCTATCATACAACCGTTCCATAAAAATCTTCTAGGTGATTTTTTATATCAATATCTTAACATTTATAATAGAGATTATCATCAAGTGACTAGTGAAATACATACAAAGACACATACATACTGAGAAGGTAGTTGAGAGGCTACCATTTCTTAGATACTCGGGAGGTGTATATGCAAGATTTGTGCTGTAACTCTTTCCATCCCTACTATTTTTCATCAAGCCAAAACATGAAAGTCGAGGATCCCCATTCTGTCAAAACCATCCACATCATTACCACTTTAGGTCCCAAAAATAGCAGGGGTGCTCCAAACAAGATTAATTCAACACAACCAGAACCAGGATAACCTTTTTATAAAAAAAAATAAGCAATGGCCTTTTATTAAGAGAATAGATTACTTCATGCTCACAATGATAAACACAAAGTAACGTAAAAAAATTACAAAATAATTATGCACAAAAGTAATACACACTAGATTACATTCAATTTTCAAACTTGAGAAAAAAAAGATTTGTTACAGCACCTCATCGAAGAGAACTCTATATGCATTCAAGTCATGGTATAACGGACGGCCTTCGGTATTACAATAATCTAACGCTTCTGCAATGTATAACGCAACTCTTAAACGCATAGCCCACTCAATGGTCTGATTCTCCCCTGTCAAAGAAGTGGTGAATGCAACATCAAACTTTAGAAACACGCATATCCAAAACTTTAAGTGGAAGTTAAAACAGATATAAATGTAAAAAAGAAGCTTAGCTCCATAAATTTGTTACAACTTTGAACTATTCTGCTTCAGTGATCCAAGATAATGAAAGATTACCATCATCAACCACAAATAAGAATGACATGGTAGCATAACCACATCCATGGTACAGTTTTTAAGGTTCTGCTACCTAACTTAAGTTCTTATCAGAAGTAATGCTAGGGATACTACAGAACCTTTACATACAGACGTGTCACCAATCTAAAAAAAAAAAAATTCAAATTCAAATATTCACTTATTATCCATTGAAATCCACCAATCACATTCATTGTTACATCAATTTGTATGGGTTATGTATCTGAAAGAAATATGTATCCATAAAATTGATTAGCAAATATAATAATCAGTTTTCTTCAAGTATCAACAATAAACATTTCACATTACTTTCCCAACAACGCCCGGGACTTAATTGTTCAGGTAAAACCAACTTATCCAGCCAGCCGACGCATATTCAACCACATCAACTACAAGCCTGTTTCCAACGCATTGGAACTCAAAGTCTATCCCAAAAGCCTAGTCCATTACAACCTACTCTAAAAACCCATTAACACAAACAAAAGTTACAAACCACCATATATGCCAAGGATTCAACAAAATAACAATTTTTTTTTTTTTGGGTATAATTCAGAGATTTCCATTGAAAGAAACAAAGCAAATACAACACAGTAACCAAATGAACAAAGATATTTGGACTTTAGCTAGTCCAGTACAGCAAGGGCAGAACTACCCAAACTAATATCTATTCAGGCAGAAAAAAAAAAATAATTAAAATAAAATAAAATAACAAACCCAAAACAAAATTATTAGCTGAAAGAAAGTAATTTGAAAAAAAAAAAAAAAAAGCAGAAATAGAAAACATACAGTGAAATAGATGTTTAGCTAGGGTATCATTGGGCATATACTCCGCCACAAGTAGTCTCTCATCGCCGTCGCAACAATACCCTATCAAATTCGCTAGCCTCTTGTGCCTCAGCTTCCCAACTCCCCAAGCTTCCTCCTACACACAAAATTATAAATTATAAATTATAAAAATTATAAAAAATAAAAAATAAAAAAACGAAAAATCAACAAAATCGGAAACCCTAGAGAGTGAGAATTGAAGAAGAGATGGTGAAAGAAGAGAGTTACGGCGAACTGCTTGGGGTCAGGCCAAGCTTGCTTGGTGAATTTCTTGACGGCTATCCAGCGGCGGTGGTTGTGGTTTTGGAGGCGGCCTTTGTAGACGACATTGGGAGCTTTCTCGCCGCTCTCGGAGACGATGTAGTCGGGGCTGAAGTTGTTGGTGGCGGCTCTGAGGTCGGAGAGTGAGAACTCGGAGAAGCCAGGCGCGCCGGACGCGGCGGAGACGACGGCGTCGGTGCCGTTGAGCGGCGGAGTAGTGGAATGACTGTAAAGATTATTACTGTTATCGTTGTTGTTGTTGTTGTTGTTGTGGTGGTGGCGATGGTAGTGGTTTTTGTCTTCAGAACGATGATGATTAGGTCCTTTGAAGAAGGACGATTCGCAACAGCCCATAACTCGGTCGAGTTGACTCGGTCCCCAACCTCCAGCTTGGTATCAGCGAAATATCATACAAAAACAGATAGATAGATAGATAAAAAAATAAAAAAACAGATAAGAGGATTTCGATTTTGAATTTTTTTTTTTAAGATTTGGCGACAGAGTGAGAGAGTCTCTGTGTGTGTGTGTGTGAGACACACAAACAAACCGTGTTTTTGCGTTAGAGAGAGAGAGAGAGAAAGAGAGATCTAATAAGGAGTGAGGAAGAGGTGTAGCTTTCGTTTTCTTCTCATTTTTTTGCGTATTTTCTCTTTCTTTGCTGCACTGACAAAAACTCTCTCTCTCTCTCTCTCTCTCTCTCTGTTACTTCGTCCATTGAACTGTCAATTTTTTTTTCCACGGGGTATTTTCGTCTTTTCGTCCCCACATCTACGTCTCGTTTTACTTTTGCTTACATTTCGCGGTATTTTGGCCCCTTTTTGCTTTCCGGCAATTTCTTTTGTTTCCTAATTCGGGGTTGTCTACTTTAATTATGAACTTCGGATGATTGACATGGGAAAGTGTATCAAATTTTGTGTAATTTTTTTTTTTTTTTGTAATTTTTGAGAAGAGTGTAACTTTAGTTAGTTACTTATAAATATTTTTTTCATCCTAAATTGTGGGTATTGTATTTTATTTTAAGATGTCTTAAAATTGTGTCATGTTTCTAAAATTGAAAAACATTGATTTATTAAGTTTTATATTATGCTTCTATTAACCACAAGCACTTTAATCTACAAATTTTGTTGAGAACTTTGTTTAAGAGTGATTTTGGAAAGTTCTATCTTTTAATTAAGGGACAAGACAATAAATAATGTTTAGTTTTATAAACACAACCAACAATTTAGGAGGGGGAGTAAATTACATGATGCTTATAAATTATATAATATTGGATACAAAGTTTTTATAATAATTTATTTTTTACCTGTCTAGACTTTAGAATAAGATAATGTTATTTATATAAAAGAATAAGAATAAGAGAATGTTTAACTTGGAGATAAGATGTTAAAGATAAGAGTAAGGCATTTCTTTTCATCTTGCCAAATTTTATGTATGTTTATCATGGTAATTAGACAAAAATACATGTTGTTCCTTTTAAGTTTGTTTTTAATGTAGTATCCCCAAAAAAAAAATTGTGTTTAATGTTTTTTTGGCCCCTTGGGTTCTGAAATTGTCAATTTTAAACCCCATCTTTAAGAGCATACCTAATATGCCCTATTCCATCCATCTTTTCTTAATTTTTTTCATTAACATCACAATTAAAAAGAAAAAAAAATGGCATTAATGAGGCACAATAATACCATCTATGGAGCAAGTGTAGGTTGGGAAATTTAAAGTTATACAAATCGACAAATAGGTATGATTTATAAGCTCTATTTAGGGGGGCATAGCCATGATTGGCCTCGTCAGCATCTTACGTCAACTTTGTGACCTCGTCAAGTGACTCTCTCTCTCTCTCTCTCTCTCTCTCTCTCTCTCTCTCTCTCTCTCTCTCTCGTTTTTATTGGTGGTGGTGTTCTAAGAATCAAAGAATGTTGGGCCAATAGGGTTTGATTTTGGGATTTTTGGATTATTTAACTATAATTATGTCTTGAATTGGAAATATTATTCCTCAATTTGTTATTATTGTTTTGAATTTTTAGATTTTCTTTTTCTTTTTCTGATGTATGATATGAGCATAGAAAACAATGAAAATGATGATAAAAAATTTCATTATTGTACCATGGTGCATGGTTGAGTGTTTGATGAAGGCACCACTTGCCCTATATGTTAGCATCATGATAAATTACATACCAACATTAGTGTTATATTTAAAATCTCTGATAGTTGAATAAAAGATCTAGAATACAATCCTCATCTACACAAAATACTGATAATGTCTTGGTCTAATGATAAAAAAAACTATCATTGAAAGCGAAACTCTCTAAAAAAAATTGTAATTTTAAGGCAAAAATTAAAAGAGATGGAGGGAATAAGCACATTGAATGGGCACTCAAAGATAAGGGTGTAAATTGAAAATTTTAATATGAATAGGATCAAAATTACAACAAATACAAACTAAGGGCTGTAAATTGTCATTTTTTTTCCTTGTAAACAAAATTGCAAGTTACTATTAGCTAAAGTGTGCATTTAATGAGATAAAATTTTATGAATTAATATAAACTATATTTCTTCCTAAAAAATTTTTTTTTTTGAGACCTCTAATATTTAAGGGTAATTTATTTGATTTTTTTTTGTTATTGGAGATAATTTTTTTATTTTTAAATCCATAATTTACACACAAAAAAAAATGCTTCCGAATTTAACACATATTCCATTTATATAGCATATGGTCCATGTCTCCATGAATATTCTAAAATAAAAATAAAAATTGGAGGAATGAATACTCTGATTTATTTAGAGAGTAAAAATGAATATTCTAATAGCCCGTTAAAACCAAAAGACCATGTGGCGCGATCGCTTTTTTGACGCGGTGCGTGTGGACCACGAGTTGAGCGAGAAAATGTTCTCTTCAACAAAGCGTGAGTTCAGATAGCCCTTTCCACAGTTTCTCTTACTTCATTTATTTTTTTACTCCGATCTTATACGCAAACCATTAATTACGTTCGCACTGGGCAGCCATGTTTTATTGCAACTTCGTTTATGGAGATGACACATATAATTATGACACCATGATAAGTTGGATTTGTTAAGTATTTAATGCAGATATCAAAAAAAAAAAAAAAAAAAAAAGGTGTTTAATGCAGAGTATACTCTCAGCATCAGCATAAATAAAAAAACGCAGGAGTATATTAAAAATTGCGTCATTTTTTTTTTTTAAAATTAGGTACAAATTAATTTATAATATTTTTATAAATTATTTATATGATTTTAGTAATTTTAATATAATTATTAATAAATATAAATATAACGTTAATAGTGAATCTATATTATAATTAATAAAAATTTATCACAATAATAATTTATAAAAATATTATAAAATAATTTATCGACACAGCATTACTCTTTTTTTAATTACGTTCACACTTGGCAGCCATGTTTTATTGCAACTTCGTTTATGGAGATGACACGTATAATTATGACACCATGATAAGTTGGATTTGTTAAGTATTAAATGCAGATAAATAAATAAGTATTTAATGCAGAGGATACTCTCAGTATAAATAAAAAAATGCAAGAGTATATTAAAAATAAGATGTTACGTCTATAATAATTTTACAATATTTTTACAACAAACACAGGTGGTTAGTTGTTATTGATTCAAATTTGAAACTAATACTAAGATTACTCTTTTGCCCCAACAATAACAACCAGTAATAACCTGCCACTTAAGATTTGTTATAAAAATATTGTAGACATATTATTTCTCATTAAAAATTGTGTCACTTTTTAGTATCCTGGGATACTTTTACAACAATTATATATTAAATTTTAAGTGTCAAATTGTTATTAGTTGACAAAAAAGTAATGTTAGTGATTAAATCCGGTTAAAATTCTGTTACCTAAAATTTATTATGAAATTATTGTGAGAAACGTAACATTAGTTTGCTTGTATTTTTCAAATTATTAAAGTAAATATTTAATGGGTCGAGTAATGGATAAAATATTTTAATTTGTGTTCGACCAAAAATATATTTGTTTTTTAATTTGTTAATAAGTTATGATTATTATGAAACATATTTATAATTTTATATCATATCTATTGAAAAAGAAAACATTTAAATCTCATGAATAACTTCAAAACTACCAAGTAGAAAATAAGGTTAAATGTAATGGACCGAATCCATCCAATACTCATGAGAAGATAGATTCCATGAATAGGACCCACGTGAGTTGAGGATAGACTTCACCTATTATACCTAATAATAATTTTTAATAATTTACCAAGTGTATACATTATTTCAAAATTTGAAAATAAACCTATGTATAATAGACCCCTCAACATCCTTTTTCCTAAAGTTATCTTTTAAAAAAACATGATAAGCTTAAGAAGACTATTCTCAACTCTAAACATTACAACTTTACAAGTTGACCACAACCATTACAAAGTTTTAAAGGAAGAAAACAAGATATAAAGGAAAAAGATGTTTCCCTAACTTTTCATTGTTCATAAATTTTATTTTATTTTTGGTTAGTTACAACATTTTTTTTTAATGAAAAGACACAACTTACGTATAATCATGAGTTGTTCGTTACATCCTCTATTTTTATTTATTGAAAAAAGATATCAAACAATGACTATTTATTTATAAGGCAAATACTAATTATATTACAAGTATTATTATATTAAGAGTAATGCTACGGATACAAATTATTTTATAATATTTTTACAAATTGCTAATGTGGCAATTTCTTACTAGTTCTAATATGAGCCTATTACTAACATTACATTTTTACTTGCAAAAACTATTTGGAAAATACTAAAATCACATCAACCGTTTGTAAAAATGTTGTAAGATAGTTTGTATCGTATCATTACTCTTATATTAAACTTACAAATTAACATAACAATAAATGTGATTGATGTGTTACAATCACCTCATAATAGAATATTTAATTTAACTCTCTCTATAATTAGGAACACATCAATTTGGAAATGTAATGCAATACTATTTTATTTATTATAATAGTTGTTGTGTGCTAAAATAGTCTAGTGGTAGCAATATTCTAATATTTGTATTTTAAACCAAAACCTAAATTAAAAGAGAAATGCTACATCTACAACAATTTTACAATATTTTTACAATAAATCGCAAGTGGTTAGTTATTATTGGTTCAAATTTGAAACTAATATTAAAATTACTTTTTTACTCTAATAATAACAATTAATAATAACTGTCACTTAAAATTTATTGTAAAATTATTATAAAAATATTATAAATATACCATTTTTCAAATTAAAATGGTGTTTGTCTATTTCATTTGAGCAGACCTCCACTTCAGTAGCATTCTGATCAAATAAGCTGAGGACGTCTTCACGTGAACTTGGCATCACACGCCCAAGGTGTGACACAGGAGTACTAGTGATGATTGACAGTGACTTTTCAGGAATCAGCTGGCAGCTGGGTACACCTAGGGAATATATTAATTCTTCTGGTTTTTTTTTTTTTTCCTTGTGAATGAACTTGTTGAAATTCAATTGTTTATCTGTGACAACCTTTATAAGTTTTCGTTAACTTAAAAATTCATGTTTCTTATGGGTTTATAGAATCTTAAACTTTATTAAATTTGAAATTATAAGTTAAAGTTTGTTATTTTTTAAAACTTAAATATTTAAAATTTTCAGTCTTGAAATTATAAATTTTTTAAACTCATTAATTTATTGCAATCCCTTTTCAGAAAAAGAAGCAATATAGAAGCTCAAATTTGATTTGAGGTATTCCTAAAAAATAAAAGAGTTGAAGGCGTAGAGGCCGAGAACAATTAAGTATAGGATCTTTTTTCTTGATAAAATTAACTATAAGATCTTTCTTTTTTTCGAGAATGATTTTTAACTATAGGATCTAATTGTTGAAGTTTGAGCACTATTTTTTTACTCCAAAAGAGAGAGTATCGAAGTTCGAGCATGTTGAGGAAAACTTTGTTACAAACGCAATGCCGTAATCCGTACATGGCCACATTAGCAAAATCCTGGTTAAAAATACTTAACTTTGAAAAGCTCGAGTTTCCTCGTGATGTACAGCTGTCCAATTGATCCTCTGCAACAGCAGAGCCACACTATTCTTGCAATCTCGCATTTGGAATATTTACACCTAACTTGGATTCCAGGGTGACCACTCACCTCACCACCTGGTCCTTAACTTTACCACGCATTTTGATTATCTTCAAAAAGTCAAGTTCCTTTTCAACTCGACGTGTCTCTTTATTTTATTTTTTTATAACTGGTTGATTTATGAGTGATCAGCAAAAAATAGTGAATCTATATAATTAATTTGTTGGTTTAGAAGTATTTTTAGGTCTCATGATATTTCATAATATCTTATATTTAAAATCTCTTGCTTATATTTTGGGTTCATCTCTAAAAGATTCATTTTAGTGATAATTTTATGTGTATGAGATGAGAGAACTACGCATTTAAAGAAATAATCAGATACTTAAAGAGGCAAAACATTTTTATTTGTCAAAAAAGAAAAAATAAAAGGTATTAATCTAAAATTATCAATCACCCACAACAATCATACAAGTTAACAAGTTATAAAATTAAATATGTGATTGGCTTTGTATCTATAATTATTCTAAAGCAATTGGATATTCGGATTAAATTCCAATGCAATAAAAAAAAAAGTCAAGGGACCTCCGACTTCTTCTTATTTATTTTTCTTTTTCTTTTATAAGGAAATAGACAAATTTATATTTACAGCCAAAGGGAAAAACAAAAACCACAGCTAGATACAATCAGCTTCCAGACCATTTGCGGCCTCCAGGATCACCTTAAGAAAACTGGAAAGACCAAAGCTAAAGTCAAAAAGTAAAAGTAATGTATGTTCCTTAATCTAAGTCCAAATACTAGATTATAAAAAAAAGTCCAAATACTAAGAGCACGTATTTCAAAAATCTTTGAGATTATTATTAGAAGATAATGCACTTGGACACTTTCTAATCTTGCACAGTGACAAAGCTGCCATAAACTTTATCTAGCTTGCCTACCATGCCTTTTCAACTTCGCTTATAATATTCTGACACATGGATATTACTGCATCAATAGATTGCTTAAATTTCTTATAATACATGTGGTCATGTTTGTTTTCACTTTTCATTATTGAGAAAAAGAATTCAGTTCAGGTGCTCAATGGAACAAGTTACAAGTTACATGATTTTATTATGTTACAGGCTCTCAGTTACACTGCACAAGGTACCAACATTAAAAAACACTGTTCTAAGATTGAATACAAATTAAATTCAGCTCAGCGTTTCATATACAACTTTTATGAAGACTGAGTCCAAAAACATATAGTAAAAGCTTCAATAATAGTTCCAAATTTAATGCAAAACCACACGCTCCAAGTATATGAATTTGCAGCTCAGGATTCTGATGCCTTGCTGATCTTACCAACTGTCATCCTTTCTTAAATAAAATTGTCGCTATAATCATGTTAAGATAAGCTTGAAAAAGGTACCAAAATCCCATTTGGTTTCTACACTCGAGACAATGATGTTTAGTTGTTTACAGTGTGAAAACTCAAGTTTGACAAACCCCAAGTTACAACAAGTCCAATTCCAGAGCTAATATTATATCCCCCCCCATTCCCATTAAAGCCAACAAGTAACTGTCAAACAAATTCCAGTCAAGCATACCTTAGACCTTGTGTTCATTTTCTTCATTGTGCCACTTGGTTCTTTCTTGTCAGCACTAAGCAACCTTGGAGCTCTGACTTTACTGGCTTAAAGCTGATTATAATACCAAGATATGGAATGCAGGTCAATATTCACACCACCTAAACTTAATGAGATGAACAGGCAATAGAATCAGCCTGGTTGACTTCAGCATGGAAATGATAAGCATAAGAATGTTTGACCACCAATCAACTAATATGATATATCACTGAACTCGAAAAAGGATGCTGCATACACATACACAAGCCAAAAAGCATGCTAGAAAAACTTACACCATATCTGTAAATACCATGGGCCTGGAGGTCCCGGAAGACACAGTCAAACATGCCTGTTTTCTTGAATGTGTTGACAAAGCTCCTCGTGTGCTTGCAAAGAGTTAGCTGAGAACCTCTCCAAAGCCGCAAAAATCTGTTTCAGACCTGACAGCAGGCTACTAGTATTGCGAATTTCACTCCGGGGCAAGACTGTACCCATCTTTTTCTCTTGAGCCTGCACCATCTTTTGTATCCTTTGTTCCTCCCTCTCCAAGATTTTAAGCTTTCTCTCCATGTCCTTGTCTGCAACTGACCTTTGCTTCAGGTCTACAATGTGCGGTTCCAAGAGCTGATTTAAACTCATGAAAAATCCCTGCATGGCTTCAATCACTTCCTTCTCTGAGACTCTATCCATGGCTTGTGACCATCGATTACAAATCACAAACACCGGGGGCGCACCAATGCTACTAGGGGAGAAGGGCACTATACCGTCGGGTGTTCCTTCAGGTTCATTCAGTAGACATCTCAGAAGCCAACCATTTAAGGCTTTGACATGGGCCTTTTGGGTGTCGATCCACTTGAAGAAGCTGAGGCTCCAGTTTTGAAGCTCAAACTTGAGTTCCATGGCTAATTCAAGATGAGCATAACTAAACTTGACATTGGATGTAATAACATCCAAACTTTTGCCCTGTTCAAATGCTTGGCACTGACACCTGTGACACTCCAGCATGGCTTTCCACATTCCAACTAACCTGAAACAACAAATAGATAACAGTTAGCCACGAGAAAAGGAAGCATAAAGCATAAATATCATCAGCAAAAAAAATGTTTAGTGGACTAACAATAACAAAGCCTATTCATAAAATTTTGGGATCAACTACAAATCCTCAATAGACTAGTCAGGATAGGCTACATGCATTCTTTTCCACCATTCTATTCCATCAGACTCTCTATTACTTCCTTAATTGACTTGTCCTTTACTACTTCTATTAATGTTATTTTTGGTCTCCCTACATTTTTTTCATTCCTTTAACTTGAATCAACTCCTCTATTTTACTTGTGCATTAATTGCTTTTCTCTAAACTTGACCAAATCATCCCAAGCGACTCCCCCTCAACTTGAGTGGAATAACAATCCCAAAAAATTTCAATTAAATAAAAAGGTGATTGAGGTACAATTCTTTTCCAACTAAGGCCATTTGCAAAACACCACCATAAAAACTTAGGTTCCAGAATTTTAAACTAAATGGTGAATGGCGAAGGATGGGATTGTACGCAATCTCCCTTCTTTGGTGGGACCAACACTAGAGTATGACAACAGGATGAAATTAGAATTCACAAAAATATATCAAAGCTAGGCACCTTTTAATTTAATTAAAAGCACAATCCATTCACCCATATGGTGCAGATAATCACTACAATCACATGCAGTGCAGGAACAGGACATCAAAGCTACAGACATACTTAGAATAATGTTCTTAATATGGAATTGGAATAGCAACATACCCGGGAAGTAACTTATTGATCTGCTGCCACAACTCTTCATTCCTCAACTTGTTTATTGTAATTGATATCCTGTCGACAACCTGAATTGAAATGTTCATTTTAGTAGATAAAGTGCTGATTAAAGATCGGGTGGTTTCAATTTTGGTGATTTCAATTTTAATAGCCTCGGCACTTTTTTCTTCCAAACGTTTCAGCTGCCTGCACTTCTTCTCATGAATTGTACGCAATTTTTCTGCAGCCTGCAAAATAAATAATATCAACATTTAATATCATAGATAAGGAGGCAAGATGGCAGGAATAAAACCACAACCGTAGTGTCTAAACACATTAGAAACAAGCTATAGTATATCATACTCCTATAGATAATCACCAACCAAATGGAAAATACTTGTAGGCATAAGGGTTGCAAGCTCTATTTATAAATCAAAGCCACTACCACTCCAGCCAAAGCTCTGTTCTTATTCTTACTAGTTGTCTCTGAACTTAATAGTATGTGTGTGTGTCTCACATAGAGAATTAATCTTAATGCCCATATGCAGGACAGTTCCCAAAAAAAAGCATTATTATAAGATTCCAGAAAGGATAATAAAAACAATTATTTTTAGGATGCAGGATCATTGGTATAGTTGGTGTTGGTGGTAGGTAATATCACTATCATTGGCTCTTTTCTAGCATTGGTGGGCAATGGCTTCTTAGTATATCCAAGTTATGATCACAGTCCCCTTTAAAGACATCTTTCCCAGTATATATCTTCTACCCTATTTGCACATCAATCCCCAGTGCAAACGTTCTGTCAAAAAGTAATTATTAAAAAAGTTAATTACCAAATTCTGTAGAAAACTGAGAGATAGGAGCACTGTTATGTATGTTGCAGCTCATAATGAGCATCTTTAGTACTGCTAACTGTTGTACCCTTTGCCATGTTTTAGCCTTCATCCAATAACATAAGCAACAATTTTCAGATATAATGAAATGAAATGTGTAGGAAATTTTTTTATTCCAAAATGAATGATTATGCCATACAGAGTAAATCATGCACCAAGTCAAGGAACATGAACCTTATGATCATCCACAAGAGGAAGACAAAAATAAGTCTGCATATTGGTTGTTTTACAACATAATCATCTCACAAGGTAGATGAATAATAGATGATCACAACAGTCATTAAGTAGTCTGAATTAATAGAAGGCATATATCTCTAGCATAAGAAAAAAAAATACCCTTTAGTATTTTATCAATCATCTCATGGTTGACTTCCTAAATATTCAAACAAATGGTCTCCCTTATACAGCCAAATTAGGTTTGTGGAGGTAATATTAGTTTAGAAAAAAAAATGTTAAATATTCTCACTCACTTGCACCCACAGTTATTGCATAAAGACATATACCTATTCATTAATAAATTCTTTGATTCCCTTTGATAACGGTTCTCACTGGTACCTAGAGGACTGCCTTACGAGGAATAAAATAGTTATTCCTTTTTTTTTTTTCGATTGCAACAGTAGAGTAGAAACTCAAATATTAGTACTATAGCTTATAATTTTATATAAATTTATTTAATATTTTATGATTTGTTCAATTTAATAAATAATATTATGTTTAAATATAACGTTACAGAATATTTGTGATTTGTGTAATTAAATATAAATAACATATAATAATATGTACATTGTACAATAAAAAAAATACATTTATCATTTTAATTTTTTATAAATTGAAATATTTTATTATACCAACATGAGTTATTCATAAGTATTATCCGCAAAATTAGGCAGAATCAAATGACCAAATAACCTTTTCTCAGGAATTGGACTTATTTCAATTCGGACTCCATTTTGTGTATGGAGCTAGGATGCACGGACACAGATAGGGACACAAGTACAGATACGATACAGGCACACAAACAATGGCAGATAGGACACTGTTATGACACGTGTGCAACATATATACAACATGGATACGACACCCAAAATGAAATATCCGTTGTTGAACATACTTTAGACTGTTTTAATGTTGAATTGGGAAAGCAAGCAATTACAGTGGAACTTTAAATTAAATTCAAATACCTTGACTTCGTTATAGAGTTTTTTCTCCCACGTGCACAGCTTCTCCAAACTAGAAGAGAGATTCCCAGAACTGAACCCCATATCTTCATCAGATCCCACATAATCACAACCATTCTTCTTAACCAACGGTGATGATTCACTTGTTTGGTTTAGCAAAGACGGAGTAATAGCATGCAATACCTTGCACGAAACTATTTCACAAATTAAGACCCAGCATGAGTGTTGTACTTCAAATTCAAAAAACTTCATTGCTAATAAAAAAAAAAACTTAAAAAGACTCTTATAACATAAACTTCAAGAGTTCAAATTCACATTGGAATTATCGAATTATTAAAAAAAAAAAAAATTTTAAAGAATACCTTGATTAACAGCAATTTTCTGATGATAACGGAATTTTCCGACATGAAAGGACTTCAAAACTTCATCGCCGGAGCCCGAAGCTTTGTCGAAAAGGGCTTGAATTTCTTTCATTACTTCGGAGACAAGTACAGCTGGAGTTTGAGTTTCAGTTTCAGTTTCAGTTTGAGTTTCAGTTTCCGACTTCTCTTTCTCCGAAACAACGTTCTTGGCCGCCACATTTTTTGAATTTTCAGGTTTCTTGGTTTTCTTCACCACCTCGAGTTTGAAATCAGGGACGTTTTGTTCTTTTTCTGTTTTTTCTTCCTCCTCTTCTTCTTCTCGATCGTATATCGGTTCGAATCGGTCATAGGTCTCGAAGAAATTCAAGAAGTCCCAAGCAGAATTGGTCGGCGGCGGCGGCGAAGGCGTTAGGTTTTGGCGGTGGCTCCGATAACTGGGATGAATTTGGTTGAAGTAGTCGATTTCTTTAACTCCTTCCTCTGGTTCTGAATCAGACTGAGATTCGATGTGAGAATTTGAATTTGAATTCGAATTCGAATTCGAATCCGAGCTGGAAGAGAATCGATCGTGTGGAGAAGATCTCGAAGGTTGTTCGAGTCGATCAGATTGGTCAGTGACAGTGATTTGGGTAAAGAAATGGTGAAGAATGGGGCCAAGGTTTTTCAGGGACTGCGTGTAGGCCACGTGCGCATCGGCGAGCGCGTAGCTCTGGCGGAGAGCATCGTCGAGCAAGATGCAGCGGTCACGGCACAAAGCCACGGCCGGGAGGTCGTCGAGCTTTGAGGTGGCGCAGCCCATGACTGCCACGTGTTATCCGATTTGTCGGTGACAGTGACGGACAAATCTAAAGACTAGGCGAGAGAGAGAGAGAGAGAGAGAGGAGAGAGAGAATATGTGTGGTTTTGGATTTGAATGGGAAAGAATCTGTGTCTTTATATGTAGAATATAACGGTCTGAAATATATGAATAGGAGATAGCTTGGCATTAGCGTGGTTTGATTATGTGATTAATTGCGCATTTACGCTGTGAGATTGGGAATTAGTGATAATACATAATAGACCAGACAGCCGCTGACTCGCTGTGAGGATTTTCTGTTTTGTAGTGTGAGAAAGGAAATACGGTGGCGGGATTTGCAATTTCGCATAACGGCTCTCTGATTTTTTT
Source organism: Quercus variabilis (assembly GCA_030445155.1). Classification (NCBI taxonomy): domain Eukaryota; kingdom Viridiplantae; phylum Streptophyta; class Magnoliopsida; order Fagales; family Fagaceae; genus Quercus; species Quercus variabilis. The sequence goes on from CP129446.1 coordinate 14,649,889, forward strand.
TAAATTTATTTTTCTTAATTTCGTTTGTTTAGGGTTTCCCCCCACGGCTATATTTAGCCTTCTCTTTGATTTTTGTTTCCCTTTTTCTTTAATATGATGTTAAGATAATTGGTAAAGGAGAGAGTTTTCCTACCAATTGGTAGTAATTTTCTCCCATGTAATATATGGCATTTACAAAATTATTTGAGTCATTAAATCATTTCAACAAGTCATGTGATCAAGAGCTATATAGTTCAATTGATTGGTACTTTCAAATGAGATATGTGGGGTTCAATTCTCCCATCCCCCAACTATCAATTAAAAAAGAAGGAAAAAAAAAGAAGTCATAATACTATTAGATAGGATATATGACTAAATATAGAGAAATGTTATCTATGTTTACCATGGTTTTTAAAACCAAGATGGTCAAAGAACTGATTTTGGCCCTGGTTCATTGTTTAACTCGATTTTTGATTAGTTTTGGCTGGTTTTTATTGGTTTTTGATTGGTTTTGGAGCTTTTTACATGATTGGATTGGTGCCTAGTTCAACCAGCCAATCTAGTCCGATTTTTAAAATAATGATGTTTACAACAAATTCTAAGTGACACGTTGTTATTGGCCCTGGTTCACTATTTAACTCGATTTTTGATTAGTTTTGGCTGGTTTTTATTGGTTTTTGACTGGTTTGGAGCTTTTTACATGACTGGATTGGTGCCTAGTTCAACCAGCTAGTCTAGTCCGATTTTTAAAATAGTGATGTTCACAACAAATTCTAAGTGACACGTTATTATTGGTGGGAAAAAAATAATTTTAATGATATGTTTAAATTATAATTAATAATAACTTATCACCTAAAATTTGTTGTGGACGTATTACTTCTCAAAAATATGTACATACAAATATTCATTTCAATTGACATATGGTGGGTTGAGGAAAGTTTCATTTAAATAAGTTGAAAGAAATTTTTTTTATTAATAATTTAATAGTTGAGGGAGGGAGGAGTTAAACCCTATATATTTTTATTGGAAATACCAAAATGTGCGAATTGAGTTATAAGACTCTTTGTGTTTGGTGGAAAATTCTATGCATTTGTAAATTAATTTAAACAATTGGTATTGCTGATTCTCAGCCCCGTAACTAAAAAGGTTTTGGATTGAGTAGCCCAATTTATTTGTGTTGGGGGTTAGGGATATGCAACAATGGGAGGCCCCAAAGGTGGGGTTACAGTTTCTGTAGTAATATACCAGTGGCCCTAGACTACTTCCCTTGCCTCCCACCTCTGATCGAAGTGATTTAATGAACATAACCCTTTTTTAGTGAAATCCATGCAGGGTCTCGTTCTCCCTAATATATAAGGGTGTCAATTTGGGTTAGCGTGCTGGGTTCGTGTTGTGTCGAGATAGGAGTATTCGACTAAATGGCTCAACTCTAGCCCGATCCATTTAATAATCGTGTCATAATTCTTCAATCCTAACCCGACCTGTTAATAAGGCGAGTTGACCTGACCCAACCCATATGACACACTTAATAAACGAGTCATGTTGAGTTGACATGAATGTAACACAACCCATTTCAACCTACATAATATTAAATATAACATCCATTTAGAAATAATTTTTTTTTTTACATTCCAAAAAGAGTGCATACACTTCAAGTCTTCAACCCAAATTCAAAATAATATAATTCAAGAAAAATATAACATTCATTTAGAAATAATTTCTTTACACTCCAAAAGAAGTGAATACATTTCAACCAAAATTCAAAATAATATAGTTTAACAAAAATAAAATAACATAGTTCAACAAAAACAAGTGGGCCATATCACGCAATCAAGAAAAACACAAGGCACATGGGTTCAAAGTTTATTGTACAAAAGCATTCTGCAAAAAAAAAAAAAAAAAAAAAAAAAAAAAAAAAAAAAAAAAAAAAAAAACACACACACACACACATTAGAGAGAGAGAAATAACCGGCTTGAGAATTGACACTTTGAGTTTGAGAATTGGGCGTGAGAAGAGTAGTACGGCTGAAATTAAAAAAATAAAAAAAATTAGATATTTATAAGAAGGTTTAGAGATTTAGGGTTTGTAGGGTTTAGAGATCTAGAATTTGTAAATTTTCAATTTCCAATTATATCCCTTGTAAATTTTTGTAATTACTTGCTTTTCTTTTTAAATTTAAAATATATGTTGGATATAAAAGGTATTTGATAAATCTAAAATAAGATAAATATTTATTTGTTATACGAGTTAAACGGGTTGTGTTAAGTGAGTCATTTCGGGTTGACACAAATAAATTGGCGTGTCAAACATGTCTATTGCGAGTTATGCGAGTTGACCCGCTTATGACATGTTTTTTATCGTGTCATTTTTGGGTCGACTCGTTTATGACCCAAACTCATTAAAGCCCAACCCTAACCCGAAAAAACCCGTGTCGGATTCGTCTCATGTTCGCAGGTTGAGTTGAACAATAACACCCCTACCGGTATATGTTTTTCCTTACCACTCTCATGAATCTCTCCCCCAATTTTTCTAACCCCTTTCCCTCTATCTCTCAGTCTCTATTTATAGACTTCCCTTAGTGGGGCCATCGTGAGAAAAGGGAGGTTTTCCATGTCGATGGGTCCCTTCTTGAGCTATATTTCTAATCGGGTGGGATTCAATGTGTGTGACTGATATGACTATTACCTAGGCCACTAGAATTAATTGTTTTCTCTTAAAAAAAAGTATTAATTGTTTTTATGAATGCTTTAATGGTTCAACTCAATAGAAGATTATAAATATATATTTTTTAAAAGATACCTTTATCATTTAATGTATAATTACTTGTTCAATAAAAAACAAATTAAATTTAAAAGATCCTTTTTTCATATAATTCTATTGTGTATTGCCAAAAATGATGAATCACACTCTTTTAATCATGCTGCCTTTTTGTGGTTCAAATGTGTAATTATTACACAATTGCAACACCACACAAAAGTTTTTAACAATGTGGCAAAGATTTTGACAAGCCAACGGTAAGACTAAGACCTAAGTTTCCAAAAGAAGCATGATTATGCACTATAGTTTGTTCTTTATTACTGGGAGAATATCCTTGGTTTCAGTAAAGGCCAAAATGAATATTATAAAGTCAAATAGTAGCTAGATTGATTATGTTTATGTCTAGCTTATAAACCCTTACATAATTACATTTAAGAGTAAAGATTGGTGTTTGGGGGGGGGGGGGGGGGGGGGGGGTGTGTAAATGAGTATTGAGGATCCAACATCCAAGTGCAGGAAGTTACTCTATAAAGTTGGTGCTTTTTAAAATCTATAAAGATCAGTAAGGGCATGAGGTCCATGATGGAGATTTGAATCCGATGATACCTCAAAAGGAGGTTTTGGGTGGAATTCCAACTCTATAAATTTTGTCTGTACTCTGTGCTAGCCTCTCTTTGATTTTGAGGCGGGGCCGATAAGAGTACCAGAAGGCATGGACATGGACATCTTTTGCTTGCTATAATCCGAATTCCTAGGAAAGGCTATCTTTTTGTTTGTATATAAAAATGTAAACGTTTAAGTGGAAAAAAAGAGAACTACTGTGCAGTAACTGTTTAGGACATGAAAGGTCCTCCAATCTAGAGTTATTTACCGGACAGACAGTTTGGTCGGTTTTGAATGGGGTCTTTGCAGTATTATCATCAAACAAATAATTTGATAGTTATAAAAAAGTGGAAAGATTTGAATCTTAAATACCTATATTAAAAATAATAATTTGATAGTTATAAAAAAGTGGAAAGATTTGAATCTTAAATACCTATATTAAAAATAACTTAGGAGATGCCCGTTAAACTATAATTTAAATCCTAGACGTATATATGTCCATTGTGGAAGTAGAACCAAGTTGAGTAAGGTGAATTGAAGTTAGATGGAGCGGAACTAAGTCGAATCGGTGGATACATGGGTCCAATCGGTAGATACATGGGTCCAAGTGTTTCTGTTAATCATGGTATTTTATGTACGTTGTTGGATTCATGTGAATTCGAAGTAACTTCAAGTTATTTCTCAAAAAAGAAAAGAAAAAAAAAAAAAAAGAGAAGAAGTCACTTCAAGTTAAAAAGAGGGCCAATGTGCTCTTGAAACGGTCTACAAACTATGGTGCCTATTTCTGATAATAATTTTTTATCATCAGACTAAAACATTAATTAGTTTTTGGTGTAGGCGAAAATTGAATCCTAGATTTCTTATTCAACTATCTGAAACTTTACCAATTAAGCTAACTGGAACCCATTGCACACTAATCGTACATTTGTATATTGATTATTTTCTCAACGTCTGCGTTTTGGGTTTTTTTTTTTTTTTTTTTTTTTTAGAGAAGCGCGTTTTAGCTTTCAAGTGGGTCCCGTGCACTATTCACGAGACCCACAAACCTCTTTTTTCACACAAACTTTCATTAAAAATTAGTCTTACGGCACTATTCATATATTTAAAAATTATTTTGCTACAGTATTTTCAGTTTTCAATTTTCAGTAAAATAAACGGTATCCAAACACACCCTAAGTGTTTGACAGACCGCATGAACAAAATATAAATACACTAATAAACATTTTTGTTTTCAACTAACCAATTGTATTTCTAATTTTGAAAACACAAGAAAGCTGTTTCTTTTTTTTCTTTTTCTTTTTTAATCTTCTTCCTTAAAGACAAGTTTTTAAAAGTCTTATAGGATTTATTTATTATTCCCAAAATACCCTTTGGTTTATAAACATAATATATATAAAATATACAATCACGTTTATGTGGTTTTCTACTAATAAAATGAGAAAAATAATATGAGTCATAGTCAAGTCAAATCTCCTAAAATCATAGTCCAAAATCATTTTTTTCAAATTCAAATTTTTCATGGTTTACCAAGACACTGTGCCTTGTCAAACAAAATGATTTTTTTTTTCAAGCACTAAAACGGTTCCAAATATGTGATAGAATAAAAAATAAAAAATAAAAAGAAAGAAGAAACAATAATCCTTAAAGGTAAATATAACCATAGCATTTTTATTTAAAGAAAAAACCTTAATTACTTAGCACAATACCTCACAATCTTCATGTCAATATACCATAATAGTATGTTATAAGGGAACAAAAAGAAAGTGCTAGAACTTTTAATCAATTTTACTAAAGAAAGCTTATAAACTGACATAACATTGAACATGGCTAGTCCCACATAAACAACAATAAATAAAAAAATTAGTTACTATTTTATTTTGTATTTAAAAGTTGACATAATCAATTTATAATACTTGTATAATAAAATTTCTAGTATACTTAACATCACTAAAAAAGTTACTAATTAAGAGATTCAGAAGAAGAAAAAAATGTCAAGAGATAGAGAATAGAATCTATAGTTTACAATAAATTAGAAAGAGTTTTATTTTGTTTGGAAAATGTTAATGAATTTGAGCATTGTCACTTACAAAGAGCAGAACTTTCCAATTATGAGAATATAATATCCAATATTCTCAAGAGAATTCACATTCGCACAAAAATGATGTTTGACGGGAATCCAAATGTTTGTAGTCAACTGGATTCCGGTCACATAGGTTGTGTTCCATTGGTACGAAAAGAGTAACTAAACTTAGGCTGCGTTTGAATCAGGCGAAAATCATTTCCGGAAATGATTTTCGCCATTTTCGCGTGTTTGGGTGTTCCGGAAAATTCTATTTTCCGAAAAATCACTTCCAAATTTTCCATTACCCAACGGAAATCAATTTCAGTACCTATTTTCCCTTCAAACTATTTCCGGAAAAAATTGAGAGAGAGAGAGAGAGGAAGGACGAAACAGAGGAAGGAAGAAAGAAGAAGAGAGAGCCACGAACCAGAGCCCAGCTCTGGCGACCCACCGCCACTCGGCGTCGACCCATGAAGACCCACGACCCAACGCCACTCGCCGTCGACCCACGAAGACCCAGACCCACGACCCACCGATCTTCAACCCAGACCCAGACCGAGACCAAGATCGTCAACCCAGACCGAGATCGACGACCATCGCCTTCGACCTCGACTTCGAACCATCGCCCTCGATCTCGTCAACCTTCGGCGCTCTTCGCACCGGCGAGTCGCACCGCACCGCGCCGCGCCGTCGTCGTCGTCTTCCTCGATCTCTCCGTTTTTTTTTTTAAGTTTGATTGTTGTTTTTGTTTTTTTTTTTTTTGATGAACTGAATGTTTATTGTTGTGGTTGTTGTGTTGTTGATGCCGGAATTTGGTGTTGTTGTTGTTGTTGTGTTGTTACCGGAATTTGTCGTCAGAATTTATTGTTGTTGTTGTTGTTGTGTTGTGTTTTTATTGCCGGAATTTGTTGTTGAATTGGTTGTGGTGTTGAAATTTTTTGTAATAAAATTTGTTTGGATGCTGAGAAAATGTGAAAAAATTTTCGGAAAATAGTATTTTCCGAATACATCCAAACACATGAAAATATTTTCCACAACAATTTTCATAATTCAACCAAACACTTAAAAATATTTTCCTTTTCAGGAAAATAACATTTCCGGAAAATACATATTTTCCGGAAAATGTTTTACACGAAACAAACACAGCCTTATATACGAAGTGTTCTTTTTTTTTTTCTTTTTTTTCTTTTTTTTGAGAAAATATATACGAAGTGTTCAGTTGACTAATAATGTGGAAGTTTGAAAATATTTAGATGAGTATCGCTATATTTACAATTTTTTTCAGAACAAATCTTAGGTGATAGATTGTTACTGATTCTAATTTAGAGTCACTACTAAAATTATTTTTTTACCTAAAAGTAACATTTAGTAATAACTTGCTATCTAAAATTTATTATGATAATATTGTGGACGTAATATTTTTCTTATCTAGATATCTAAATTCTATTATTTATATGGAATTCGAAAATCTCACTTAAAAGTTAGGAATTTCAATCTTGTGTGTCTTTCACTCAATTAGATTTCTAACAAATCACATCTAAAACGAATTCAAATTTACATTTATTCTCGAGTCTCATTTACATGACCAAGTAGATTGTTTTCTCTTCATTAAACTTGCAATAAACTCTTGTATTTTTAAAAGTAGATTCTTAGATCTACCACAAACACTCAAATCTAATTTTTCCAAAAATTTAAACATCCAAGAGTTTAAACTTAATTAAAGAAATCTTGAATTTTTACAAACAAAAGATCTTAATTACCAACCAAAACCAAATAGACTTTTTTGTTTGCAATCAAATATGAGAATGCTTGAAAATTCTCCCAAACCAAACAAACATCTTACCAAATCCTTGTGGGTTGCTATTTAGCAAGGAAACTAATTCTTTCACATTGATTATATCGTCCGTACATATCACTCATTTAAACAAAAAATTTATACTTTCTCCTTGTGGACTGCCATTATTGCAATCTTTATTATTTGAAGAAAAAGGAGGTGGGCGCAGGAATAAGTTAAGAGCTCAATTATTTCATCATTGTAGAACTCCTGGTCATGGACTATTCACTATAAAGTTCTTGCGATGATAAATAAATTACCTTTTTTCTCTGCTCTCTTCGCATAATAACAATGAAGTATTCAAAAATTGAGGGACCACCTAGCTAGCTCTCCTTTCTTAATGAGAGAAAAACTGCAAAAACCTACTAAGCCCTGACCTAAAATCTGCTGTCAATGCCGGTGCAGAATCCAGTTTTCCAGAACAAGTTGAAAGTAAGCACGACTAATAATATATATATATATATATACACATACACATATGAAGCATTATGGGTCTCCTAATTCCTTTCTAGGATGCATTGTCTACAGCAAAAATCAATACGAAGGAATGATTGGTTTCAACTTTCAATTATTGTGTTTCTTGCAAAACCATTTTTTTTAAAATTAATATTTAATACTAGTTCACTTGAAAAATCAGTTGTCTAACAATTCATATAATGCGTGTTGTTTTCCTTCTACCGGTGATGTTGAGCAACGTGGGCATGACTTATTATTATTATTTGTGGCTTCAGCTACTTTTCGGTGTTAATTTGTCATGTTTATTGCATGTTGCACTATATGTCCGAAAACCGTTGATGCCCGTTGATGCCAATCATGTGCGTGTTTGAACTTTGAAGACGTATATGCGCTTATGCCTAATTTTCATAATAAAAGTTCCAATGGTTAAATGAGTACTTTTTCGGTATTTCTAATAAAAATATACAGCATTCAAATCCTCACTCTTTTATGTTATAATATTACAGAATTATCTAAAAAAATTAAAGTGCTTTTCTCTTGAACAATATCTCAATACATCTATTGAGATATTGACACACTCTTTCTCTCTCCACCATTCATCTCTCTCTCTTACAAGAGATCAAAAATAATATGCTTGGGAGATGATCTCGAGATCAAATCAGAACCATTTTGATTGTAAAATGTGAACTTACTCAAGAATCATTCTTGATAGAATGAAAGTTATCTCAAGAAGGTTAGCTCAAGTTGGAATCATAAGTCAGATCAAGAATGTCTTGATTTTTGGCCTCACCATGTTGAAAGCTTGAGGTTAAGAGGGAGATGAGCTTGGAGCGTCGATTCGATCCACCAAGACCATTGGTGCCTTGTGTTTGATATATATTTGGTCGACCTCGACAATGATTGTTCATTAGAAATTGGTTTGGGTTGTGTTTAACGTGAGAAGTCCTTGAAAGAATTGAGGAAGAATGTGGGAGATAAAAATATATATTTGGAGAGAGAACAAATTAATAATTAGATAAAATAGTAATAGAGAATAGAGGCTAACATAGTTATAGATTAAGTAAAGTAGTACACAACAAGTGAGTCAATTTCATACTGAATAATGTTTCGATTTTGTTAGGGAGATGAAATATTTCGGTACCGGTTAATACTGATGTACCGTTTCGGGATTACCGTTATTTATATATTTTTATATATAAATATATATTTGTATTATTTATGTAAGTATGAATTTATGAATTTTTATGTTTGTCAACATAAAATTTAAAATCCTCATATTTTATAAGCATACATATTAGCTTAATTATATTAACCGATATATTAGATTAAATAAAATGTTTCTTAATATTTTTTTTTTCAATTTTTAATTTTTTTTATTGTCCTAGCCAAAATGCCAATATCGACCAGTACAGTTTTGGAGGAGTACCGGTATTGACTTTCTTGGTACACGGACAATCTAGTTTGACACCTAGACAATATGATTTACCATACGACACCAAATCCCTAATGCAACCTGCCTTTCTTTGACACATGAATAACGATAACAATATTATGTCTTTGCCACACATACGGCTGTGTTATAGGTTGCAGTTTTTTGTTTTTGTTTTTGGAAAAAAAGATAAAGAAAATAACTTTAGAACGTAAATAAAGTCATCTTGTTGCAAGCCTAAATAGAACACCAAGGTTTCAGGAACTAATGGAGCAAGTCAATCAATGGATGAGATCCCGCCAATTATATTCTTTTTTTCATGAAAGTATATGCCTATATGTTCCCTTCAAATTTCTCTTTTAAGCAAGGGTTTGAACATTATGAATTATTTTGCCTAAGAAACAAGTGTTTTAACTTTGAATTAATTTGTTGAAAATTTAAAAGTGACATCAAATATATATATATATATATATATATATATATTTTAAGACAATCACCTTCCTGAGTCGTTGACTTATTGCCACAATTTATGTGACAAAAGACAAGTAATTTTGACAAAAAAATAATTAACAGACCATTCTAGCTAGTAATATCAAATTAGCTATTGCACCACATCTTTTGAAAACAATAGTTTAAACAGAAATAACCACTGTGTATTATCAAAAAAGGAAAAACCACTGTACATCATTCATTTAAATCTATGTTTACAGATGGACCTATCTTAATTTTTCTTTTTTTGCTCGTAGAAATCAGGAAAAAGAAGAACAAAATAAATTACATCTCTATTTTTTTTTTGGTATTCCCCGCTAGATCTCTACTGTTATTGTGTGAGAGTGTTGAGTAGTGAAACCCTCGCGTTGATCAAACCCCTAAACACTCTCTCACTGCCATTTTCAATACCACCAATACAGCTTTCCAAATCTTGCATTTTCTTCAAACTCATTCTTACTTCTTCATCTCCCGTCTTTTTCAAACCCCACAAGCTCTCTGCCCCAACTTGTTGAAATTCTTCAATACCTTCTTCTACCTTGTGTTTCTTTGCTCTCTTGGACAACCTCAGCCCCACCCAGGACGATTTCCTTGAAGCAAACGACACCGATATTCCATTAAAGAGAGCAACCGAAACCGACACTGTCAATTCAATAACATCTCCAATAACACCCACGAGCTCAGCATCACCAACTGGTACAGCCTCTGATGAACTTGGATGAACTCCAATGCACCGAATTGTTGACACGAGCTTTCCCATTTCCTTAGCCATTCGTTTTCGAGCTTTTACGTACAAAACAACCTTTGTCTCGTCTCTCTTCCTCAAAGCCACCTGTGCCGCCAAATGCTCGTCTTTAAGACCCAAAAACAATGTTTGGAAAATTCCATAAACGTCAACAAAACGAAGAAAATCTTCAAGGAGGCTCTCAACCCACTGAGGCTGTCGACGTAAGGATTCTTGGGTTTGTGGGAGTTGGAGAATATCATCAAGGTAGTCATGAACGCTTTTAAGACTGTTCAAACCATCACAGAGCCAAGCTGAAGTACGAGTGTCAGGCTTGGAGGCCCAAGATTTGAGGTCGTTGATCTTATCCTTGAGCTGAGAGATCAAAGGGTGAGATCTGCATGGAAGACTTATAGATCTATTGTGGTGAGAGATTGGTACTTTCCATGGAGGGTTGGGAGTTTTGTTAGGGAAAGAAAGGGAGCGTCTAAAAACACCCACCATTGTTGTTTTTTCTTTCAAATTTGTGTGTGTTGTGTTGGTGTTGTGTTGTGTTTGCTTTGGTGAAGAGAAAGAGATAATGAGAAGAGAGTTTATAAAGGGTGGACATGGACAACTAAGGCACACGAGGCATTGTGTGGGGGGACTGGATCCGCGAATAAATTCAGGCTGTTTATAGTAATTAGCTAATCAAGTGGGAGGGCCTGCGTGGTTATCTTATACCTGTGGAACTTCAGCTTATGGTTTCCTTTTCCTGTGGAGAGGAGACACCACGTGGTTTTGACACGCTGGCTTTGTTAGGCTGCAGGGATAACCAGTAGCTAGTCACTATTTTTTTTCCCCTGATTTTTTTTTTTGTTTTCTTTTTATTGAATAAAGAAGGAAAATGAAAATAAAAATAAGGGTAAAATGTAAAACTGACTCGTAAAATTTCTTCAGATTTTATTTTATTCATCTACCTCTTTTTTTGTTCATTTTAGCCCTTTAACTTTCAAGGTTATTCAATTAAGAATTTTTCATCAATTTTTGTTATATGTTGTGGTTAATTTTTTAATTTTATAAAATTTTCTTCAAATTTTTTAAATTAAAAAAAAAATTCAATTAATGATTGAAAAATATTTTTTTAGATTTTTTTTTTCAAAAAATTATAACAAAAGTTAATAGAAATGCCTTAATTGAATAAATCTGAAACTTAAAGAACTGAAATGAAATCTGAAAAAAGTTAGAAGATCAATTTTGCATTTTAACCTAAAAATAGACTGTGTGGATATGCCCAAAAAAAAAAAAAAAAAAAAATTTAAGAGTGAGACAATTGGCTACTATCATGTGTGAGCATGTGCATGATTATAATAGCTCTTTTACTTGTTGAGAAACTAATGCCTGAGAGACCTAGACAAAAATGAGAATGGTGGACGATTTCTCAAGTTAGTTGAATTATATCTTAACCTTAACTAATGTCTTATCGTTATCTTTGAAATTTTGAGCTCAAGACATACCCAATTCTAAGATTCTAAGTGAAACTTAGGTTTAGGTCCCTATAGCGGCTTAACTTCTAATTTTAAGTGAAACTTAGGTTTAGATCCCTATAGCGGCTTAACTTCTAATTTTAACAGATATATTCAATTAGTCACCAAGTAGTTAATTAGTCAATATTCAAGCACAATAATAAATATGGATAAATGCATTCAGAACATTAATAAAGAACAAGCATGCCCAACATAACATTTGTTCACAAATTGAAAACCCAAATAGCAAAAACACTCCAAGGCAAAGCCCAATTCAATAAGTCTACTATTGAAGGTTGTTGTGGTCCAACGATACTCACATTACTTCTCATATATACTTATAGTAAGCCTAAGTGCCTAAGCACTTCAAGCAGCTCTAGTTAGTAACTGCAAAACAAGCCTTGTGTCTTCAAAGCTACTCAAGATGTTGATCACAAAATTATCTCTTAGTCACTTCAAAACTTGATGAAGATTGGATGTTGTCTACTATGGTGATCTTTGTGTTTGAAATAGGAAAGAGCGGAAGACAATGGAAAGCTCTCTCTAGGGTTGAATGGCTACAAAATAGTCATGGAAATCAATCTTGGATTTTCTATCTTAAAATTTTGCTTGACCAACCATCTTGCGAATTTCTACCAGAAGTTTCTATACAAGCACCCAATTTCAGTTAAACGATCTTGTCTTTTTGCTCGATTGAAATCTTCAAAACAACACAATGAATTGTAGTCTTTAGCTTCAACCTTTTTTTTTTTGAGAATGAGAATGAGCTTCAACCTTTACTACGTACATCAGTACAATTACGACGGACAATAGTCCAACAATTTACAAATAAATTTGTTATATATGAAATTAATAACAATGGGCGACCACTAATGATTGTAACTGGTTAAATTGATACATTTTGGGAGAGAGAAATTTGAACTTTAATAAACATCTCCATTAATGGGAAATATCAGAAAATGCCACTGGCTAGTATGGTAACTTACTACATCCTGTTGGGTCTGCCCAAGTGAGATAAACACATAGGTAAACATGAACTTAACTCTTGATTGGAGGATTTGTATAAAGAGTATTGAATCTTGTACATTTTTATTGTACATATATCACCAATTTCATGTTTTAAATTTGAATATATATTAATAAATAAATAAAAATGTAGATTTCACACATGAAACTATAAACAATGTGTGTATAAAGCATACATCAACAAGTGCTAGAAGCCTAGAACAATTACCGTTGTATAAACACGTGAGGTGAAAGGAAAACAAATTTAATAGTTCCAAACTTGAGGAATCCATATGCAAAGACGTATATCTTAGGGTTTTTTTTTTTTTTTTTTTTTTTTTTTTTTTTGTAAAGGAAATTTTGCTGTAAGGTACCTCTTGGGAAATGCCAAGAGACATGTTACTATCAAATTGGGACACAAAGGTTTAAGTTTAACGGCGGATAACTAATTTATAAACTTCTAAAGTGAGTTAAAACTTAAAACTAGAGGACAAATAGGGTACATTATTTTACCCATTGAAATAAGTCAAACAAATATATTTTTATTAAATAAGTTATGTAACTACAATTTTATTTTTAAACTTTTTTTTTTTTAAAATATCAAACAATTTAATTTTTAAAAGTTGTACTAAACAGGCACACAGGTGCAAATTTAAATTGTCAAATAATAGATTGGACAAACTTTCTTCCAAAATTGATATATCGGAAAATTCGGTCTATATTCCATTGTGGAAGATCCAAAGTCTATTGAAATATGACTTCTGACTTGTGGGTAGTCTTTTAGAGAGAACTAAAAACTAAATACAATGATCTTCTAGCTTTAAGGATTGTAGACTTTTTGAAGAGCAACGTATGCCAATAAAAAACGCACCCATATTGAATTAGAGCTTTCTTATTATTTCTATTCGGGTCTATGCTTCTTTATCAGTCACCTAAAACTAATGAATTATCCTTATAATTAATCTACCACTTGGGAGAAAAATTCTTTTTTTGGCTTTTTATTTTTCCACTATTTAAAGACACCCCGAAATGAAAAATATAAATATGTGCGCATTTAGATTAGTTTATGGATTATGTTAATAAATGCTCTTAAAGTAATTGTTAATTTATATACAGTTTTTTAATGATTTATTTTTTCTAGGCACAATTGTATTTTCACTTACATTTAACAAATCAGAGTATCAATAAAAAATAATCTAATTGCATAAAAGTTTACTCCAGATGCTAATGTATTTGTAATTGTAAGTATGTTACTATTTGCTACTCTGAAGTCTTATCTGTGTTTAACCCCCAAAAAGAAAAAGAAAAAGGGTCTTATCTATATAGTGTGTGTGTGTTTTGTGACTTTCGTTATAGTGATGTATTTGCCAAGTCTCTCATTTCTGCTTTTTAATCCATCTAGGGGTGCAAGGAGTTTCCCAGTTTCCCTACACCAACAATCTCTACTTTTGGAAAGGGATCAACTTGCAACCAATTATGTCCAACGTCCCATAAAGTAAAGGCAATTAGAGATTAGAAAGAAAAAAAATTCTCCACCAATTGTTTCAAAAATAAACAAAAAGATGGTGGATCGGACATATGACAAACCATTATTACCTTTGTACACGCTCAACTCATTTTCCTTTTCCCCCTAACCAATAATACAACATGAGTTTTTTTTAGCTGCAACAATAATAGGTCCGCTGTTTCAAACCAAAAAGAGAGAGCCACTGCTGTCTGTAACTGTAACTATAGCAGCGCATTGTAATCTGGACACTGACATTCATTGGTAGTTACTAATAAAGATGTGTTTTCACATATCCTACTCACATATTGTTACTGATTAGAACTTGTCATATTGTAAGTTGTGGCAAAAAATTGTGTTAAAAGTTGTGTTCTTAACATAATCTCTGTTAACTTATGGCATGTTTGGATGTTAAAAAAAGGAGGGGGAGTAGAGTAGAGGGAGGGAGAGTAATGCAATTACCTTATTTGGAAGTTTTTTAAAGAATGAGGGGGAGGGGTTTGGAGGAGACTGGAGAGGTTTGGACTCCCTCTAGCCCCCCAATTTTAATTCCCCCAAATTGGAGAGATTTGGAGGGGGAGTAGAGTACATAAACTATTGACCAAATAAATTACCTAATTTACCCTTATTATATTAACAAAATTACACAAGGGGAAGAGCTAATTACTCTCTTCTCCCTTACTAATTTTAAAAACATCCAAATAAGGTGGAGGTGAATCATTCTCTTCCACTCTCCTCCCCACTACTCCCCTTCCCTCTACTCCCCTCTACTCTCCTCCCTCTCTAAACTTCCAAACAAGCCATTAATATGCGTTCCGTGTGTGGGTTGTATTACTATTAATGCATGCTTTTGCCATATCTATTTAGGAACTTGAACTTGCGGAATATCACTTAATTTGGAGCTTAACAATGTCAGACGGAATATGGCAATTTTAAGAACGATACGAAAGAGAATAATTTGGAGCCTAATATCCCGAGGACATCTGGGAGTATATACTGCATATCTTTTCACATATAACCTCATGCTTAAACTCAATTAATACAGTCCCCGTCTTCTCAAAAAAAAAAAAAAATAATAATAATAATAATAATAATACAGTCCCTTGTTCAAAGTGGAAAAAGATACGTATCAATGTATCATGCATATTCTATATAATGGTCTTCAGTTTTTTATTTTTTTGCAAACAGTACAATTGTTCAACTTTTGGAACTCGTTGTATCTACTCAATGATGGCAAATGTTACAACTAAATCAAATGCAACAAGAAGGAGCTGCAATGAAACGACTTAGCTTTGAGTCCAATGTATTTTGTGCAACCGTTATGATGGTAATAAATGTCCAAAGTGCAATTCAACATTGGACCGAAAGTTAATTTATCTCTAAAAAAATGGACTTGGCTTGAGTCCAATACATTCAATACATTTGACCAATTGAGATAATGACAAGTAACCAAAAGTGAACATGTGTCACCATTGTAAGAGGTTTAGTACAACTAAACACTAGACTCAAATAACTTTGCCCCAAAGAAAATACCAAAACTAGGGGGTGCTCACATTGTATTTGTTATCCTTCCAAATAGACACAAAAGTAATTAAATCTGTGCAAAGTGACAAAACCGTTTCTTGATTAATAAAACCCATGATTCCAAAAAACCTGTTAAGACCGAAGTTGCAAGTGAACAACCAAACAAAACCGGGGAAACTCAGAAACCGTAAGCAAGAAACTAACCACTACATGCCTACATATTAAACTAAGTCCAATTTGAATTTTTTTTAATAGTGAGCGTGTTAAGCCAGCTCTGACCTTAAAAAGCTGACCCGTGACCTTGTATTTCTGACTTGTCAAGGTTTCTCTAAAACATGACAGATAGGCTTGGTAGAACTTGTCCTCTTTGAGATAAGACTGTTGAATTGAAGTCACGAGATTCTCTTTCCGTTTGACTCAACGGTGGTAGCTAGAATGCATGAAACCGTAGGTTTCTCTGGGAGTCAAGTTCAAATTTTGTTTCTGCAGAAGAAGAAAACATACCGTTAGCTCTACACGCTGGCATTGACTCGGCCCATGTGCTGATGATTGGATGGTATGAATCTTCACCAATAATATTGAAGAATGTGTCATGTTTTTATCATTTTCTCTTCTTCATATTTCAAGAAAGACTCAAAAAAAGAATGAAAGAGGGCTTTATTCAAATAAGAAAAATGTTAACAAAGGTCCACGTTAGTTTATGAACTATTTTTAGAAATATTTTATAGAAAAATGATTAAGTAATTAATTTTTCTAACAGTTTTTTATATTTTTCATGAAAATGAAGTTAACAACTTTTCTAATATAGTTTATTAATAATTGTTCTAAGGGCACCTGTTAATGCTAGCTAAGATAAGAATTATTTTCTTAATTTGTGGAGTAACATTATTTTTATATGAGTTCATCACTATAACATCACTTTTATTGTGCATTAATCATAATAGAATAGGCTAATAGTTGTAAAAATTAAAATTAACAAAAAAAATGTTCCCAAACATTTTGCTATAATAAGACTAGGGTTTTCCTCATGTGAAATTAGAGAAGATGGGAAGATCACACCATCCCAACTCCTCCTAGGATTAAGCAAAACAAAGCAAAAGAAGAAGAGGAAAAGAAAAGAATGGTGTTAATTGAAAGTGACATTTGTTGCATACAATAGCTTTTTAGGCTATATGCATAATATTAAGATGAAATATTATTTTTAATTAATTAAAGTGAAAAAGTAACTGCTTTGGGTAGAAAAGATTATTCTTTTTTTGTTTTTGGGTTAAACACGCACATATTATAAAATAACTAAGGCGCCACAAGTCTGTTACAAACATAACAGGCTTTATCACTAGCCAGAAGATCTTCCACCACAAGCGATGGGTTATACAAAATAAGGTGGTCTAAATGGAGATCAGCCCCCAACCTACCTAATCTATTAGCACACCTATTCGCCTCCCTATAAACATACGCTACAATGCAGTTGAGGAACGTCTTCATCCGATTCTTGCAGTCAGATAACAAAGGTTCAAGGCTAAGGTTAACCACCGAAGAATTAGAAAGCAAAGAAACAAGGAATTCAGCATCCATATCCACACAAATATTCTCTAAGTTTAGCTGTTTGGACAAAAGAAGCCCATATCTAAGAGCCCACAGTTCAGCCAAGATACTAGAAGTGTTCCCCAGCTTCCTCAAGCAACCCGCAACCCAATCCCCATTGCTGCACCTGAGCACAACCCCTTCACCAGCCTTCTTCGAGTTTCCCAAAACTGAGCCATCTGAGTTCAACTTCACCCATCCCTCTTGGGGTTTAATCTAAGTCACCTGGGCTAGAATTCTTCTCGGCTTTTTGGGATTTTCAGGAACAATCGCAAAGAACTCATCACCTTTTTTAACGCAATGGGCAGCAACATTAGGATCAAAACTACCATCATGGAATATAATCTTGTTTCTTTGGAGCCATATTAGCCAAAGTGCTTGTGCGAAGAGCATTTTCCAGGGAATACGAGGCCGAGAATAAAACTCAGACGAGCTGCAATTGCTCTTTAGCCATTCCAAAAGGGGAAGATCATAGAAAGCTTAATTTGTACTCAAAATGCCCGGCTCGATCCACACTCTTTTAGCCCCAAGATAGTCACACAGGGCATGGGTGGTAGACTCAGCGATATTGCCACACACTTCACAAGTCATACAAAGGTTGAAACCCCTTGAACCAAGCACTACACGGATAGGAATGCTATTATGAGATGCAAGCCACACAAAAAAAAATTGATCCTTGGTGTGGTGTTAGCATCCCAGACCCACCTACAAGAATGAGTAGTAAGGTTCAAAGGATTTAAACCTTTAGAAAGGAGATATGTAGACTTAAAGGAGAAAGAACCATCCTTAAAGAAAGCCCAAATAAGCCTATCTTTATGATCTGGACTCGAAGCTAATGGTATACCTTGTTTGTCATTCATAATGATTGCTGGGAAGTTGAAGGAAATCCCATTAGGGTTAGTTAGGAACATCTTCACTAGGGATGACAATTTCTACTTGGCTTGCCCCGACCCTAATAGGGCAAGTTTTACCCTGTCCGATAAGGAATAGGGTCGGGTATGGGTTTTTTTTTTTTTTTTGAAAAAAAAAAAAAAAAACGAAGCGAATCCGAGTTTTATAAAAAATCCGACCTGAAACCCAGCCTAAACCCAAACACAAACCCAGCCTGGTTATTCTGAAATTACTAAAAACCCCCTATATATATAGCTATAAACACTAACCCTAACTCCCTCATTTTTTAGCTCACGCCTCTAGCCTCTTTACCCTCACTCCCTCATTTCAGCTTATGCCTCCTTAGTCCTCACCCTCACTGCCTCACACAGCACACAGCCACACACCTCACCCAGTCACACAGACAGTCATGCTCCGTCTCATAGCCTCATACCTCACACCTCACACTGTCACACGGATAGTCATATGGCCTCTCTTGCTTTGGCCTCTTTGTCTTACACTATTTGCTACAAATCTCTGAAGACAAGCCAGAATTTTGGCTCTCTCAAATCTCTCAATCACATATCTACTGTACAAATTGTTAGGTTCTAAAGGTTTAGGAATTTATGTATTTAGAACTCTAATGTGTAATATTGGCAAACCATGATCAAAACAATATGTTTAGTCTTGTTATAGTGTGCTCAAAGTTGTTTAATTATTGTAAAGTTGGAATCGAGAGACTGCAGATGCATTGGGGCATTTTGGTCTGACTTGATCGATCGAAGAATAGATTCGATCGATCGAAAATCGACCAGATTGCGTTTTCTGCAGAATTTCCAACTCAGCCCTAACTCATTAAACGTTTAAGGTTTTATGTTTTTACCCTAGGTATATAAGGTAAAACTCTAGCCACGTTTTTAGAGTTGTTCCAGTTGTATTGTTGCTCATACATTGCTGTTTTGTGTAAATCTCTTGTGAGATCTAGAGGAGCTTTCCTTTACACAAAGCTTAGGGTTTTCAAGTTAGAGATAGTATCAATATCTTGATGATCAACTTGGTTGCTACCATTGAAGCTTAAAGATAAACAAGCGGGGGTGCTTGTACTTGATTGAAGAGTCCAAGAAAGAAGAAGTCCGTGGATTCGGAGCTTGCACGTGGTCGTGTCAGTAAGTTCTACTGGTAGGTAGCATTAGGAAGTCAAGCGGGGAGCTTGTAGTTCTTTTGTATGAACTTCGATTCTTTCGCATAGTGGATTCAGGTTTACCTTGAGGATAGCTAGGTCAAATCCTCCCAAAGTTTTTACCGTGTGGTTTCCTGGGTGATCATATCATTGTGTCTTTTATTATTCCGCTGCTTTATTATTTTGATATAATTATTTGATTGCTTTAACCTAGAATTGCATAATTTGACTAGGTAACAACTTAGCTAATTAATCTAGGCTAACCAATCTGGTTGTTCTAAGGGGTCTAAAATCGTTCACAAATAACACACCTCACTAACAAACCCACAAGCCCTTTTTTATTGTTATTTTCCAAGTTTTGATCTTTCTCTTTGAGTTTGAGATTCATAGTGTCTACCCCAGAAAATCTTGGTTAGAAGGATAGGGTTGAAACCCAAATCCAAGATCATATAGACTGGGTTTCAAGGAAAGGGGGATTTTTTATCAGGTGAGATTGTTTATAGTTATGCCCTGAACAAGCCTGGATTTGGTTTGTAAGTGTTCTAAAGAGAGAAAATTGAATTGGGTAGTAGGGGGTTTTTTTATGTTCTTTTAGTTCTGAAGTTGAGGAATTTGGAGACAAAAAGAATTGAATTTGGTCTGTTCTTTTATGTTTTAGTAGGGTTTTTTTTTTTTTTTTTTTTTTTTTGGTTGGGCTGCGAATTGGGCCCAAATCTGGCGGGGCTAAATGGGGCCCGTGGTGCCCAGCGGGGGCAGGTCCGGGCCCAAAAAAAAAAAAACCCCCGTTTAATAAACAGGCCGAGTTCAGGCCGCAAGTCAGGTCCAAGTATGGAAAAACCCGGCCTGAACTCGACCTATTGCCATTCCTAATCTTCACTAACATATTATTTTCTCCCTTAGCAAGGGGTCCCTCAATCTGCTTCCTTAAGGGACCTGAAGGGAGCCAAAAATCATCCCATAAGCCCACCTATTCTACATTGGCTATTGCCCATTTCAAACCTTTATTGAAGATAATACCCCCTTCTTTGCAAGCAGCCCAAATTTTTGAAGCAAGGAGATTTCTATCTCCTTCTCTTAGTCTCGTGGCAGTTAAATATTTGCTTATTAGCATTTGTGCCCAAGGGCAGTTTGGGCTTAAAGAAATTCTCCAACATAGTTTTGCCAATAAAGTAGCATTTCTCGCTTTCATTTGGAAAATACCCAGTCCACCAAGATCTTGAGGCATCTTGACTTGACTCCATCCAACCATATACATCTACTTCCTCTCTACCGTAGACCCCTAAAGAAAATTCCTCACAAGCTTGTCCACTTCATCACAGATTCTAACTGGGATCTTATAATATTGCATAGTATATTTTGGCATAGCAGTCATAGTTGCCTTAATAAGCATAAGCCGACCAATAGGAGAGAGACATTTGGTTTTCCATCCCGCCAACTTTGGTTGAACTCTTTCAACCACAAATTGGAAGTCATTTCGGCGTCTCCCTTTATGCAAAATAGGGAAGCCCAAATATTTTCCTAGATTAGAAGTTTCATTAATCCCCAACAGCTGCACTATTTCTTCTTTTGTTTCTTTAGGAGTATTTGGGGAAAAAAACACTTTGGATTTAGCCTTGCTAATCTTCTGCCCCGTGAGCACACAAAATTCCTCCAACACATCAACTATTTCCTCACAATTGCCACAGTCTGCTTTGGCATATAGGAGCAAGTCATCAGCAAAAAAGGAATGAGAAAATCTAGGTCCACCACGGGAAGCCTTCACTTTTACCCAACTACTATCTTCACATTTCTTATTTATGAGGGAGCTTAGGAATTCCATACAAAGTATGAAGATATAAGGTGATATGGGGTCACCTTGTCTCAACCCCCTAGAAGGGTTAAACGTCTCTAGCTGGCTCCCATTAAACAACAGAGTTGCAGAACTGGAGGAAATGCAACTCATAACTAGCTCCACCATGTCATCATGAAACCCAAGGTTGAATATAATGCTTCTCACAAAGCGCCATTCCAATCTATCATATGCTTTCTCGAGATCTAATTTTATAACCATAAAGCCAGCCTTCGCTTTCTTCTTTTCTAAAGTGTACATAAGTTCTTGAGCCACAATGACATTATCTGTTCATCTTCTCCCTAAAACAAATGTTGTTTGCGTGGGAGAAACAAGGGTTGGCATCAGTTGTTTCATCCTAAGCACCTAAATCTTTGAAACAATCTTATAAATGGTATTGCACAGACTAATGGGCTGGAAATGATTAATTGTTTCAGGTCCTAATTGCTTTGGGATGAGTGCAATTATTGTTTTGTTCAAATGAGGAGGAATTCTTTTCAGATTGAAAATTTGCTTGACTTCATGCTTCACAGACTCACCTACCACCTTCCAAAATCTCTAAAAGAACCCCGCGTGTAGCCCGTCAGGGCCAAGGGCTTTAAAAACTTTCATGGAATTTAGAGCAAAAAGGATTTTAGCATCCGTGGGAGCAAGGGTAAGGTTGACTGCCTCAAATTCAGGCAAACGATTACCCCAAACAAAAAGATTAACAGGAATTCTGGGGCTTGAGATTTGCTCAGTTCTATACAATTTTGCAAAACCTTTTAGGGAAATTTCCTTTACCCTATCCACATCCTCTTCCTAAATTCCATCAGTAATTTGTATACGCACAATTTTTTTCTGGCTTCTACGCTTAAGAGTTAAGATATGGAAAAAAAGTGGTATTTCTTTCCCCTCGTATAAGCTAATTCATTCTAGTTTTCATGCTCCAAAGCTTCTCCTCTAAAGCTAGAATTTTCTCAAGCTCCTCCGAAAGGAAATTATGAAGGTGAATCAATCTTTGGGAGGGATTTCTGGCTAAGGCTTTTTCAGTTCCCAGAATTCTTGCAACGAGATTCTTCTTCTTCCAAAAAATGTTACCAAAATCTTCCCTGTTCCAAACGTTAGCTTTATTGGTAAATTCATAAATGGCATTACACACACTGTGGTTGTTACCTTCCCACGCCTCCCTAACAACACTAGGGAACCCTTCATGGCTAAGCCAAATGGGTTGAAATCGGAAAGGTCTAACACCATTTCTGAAAGGAGGAAACTCCAATGAAAGAAGCAGGGGACAATGATCAGAATTAATTCTAGCTAAGTGCTTCACCATCACTTTAGGAAATGTTGCCTTCCAACCCGTGTTGGCCCAAACTCTATCCAGTCTTTGCTGAATTAAATCACTGATATCCCTTTTATTAGTCCAGGTATACTTTGTTCCTGAAAATCCCAGATCAATAAGGTTGCAGTAATCCATACATCCAGTATACTCTGTATCCCTCCTTGTACAAATTCCATTCCCCCCGAATTTCTCTTCCTCACAAGTGACATCATTAAAGTCCCCCATAGCAGCCTAGTGGAGGTTATGTCTAGTTGATAGCATTTTTAAATTTTCCCACAGAATGCATCTTTCTCTAAAACGAGGACTACCATAAATTGCACTTAAAAGCCAAGGTTGAGATTGGGGACTAACCTGAACAATAGCATGTATTTCTTACTCCGTTGCAGAAAGAACATCCATGGAAACAATGTCAGAACGCCAAAGGAGCCAGATGCCACCTGCATGTCCAATGGTCTCTGTGGAGTAAACCCCATCAAACGGCAGCCTTCTAATAATGTCATCAGCTCTATTACCATCAATCCTAGTTTTTGTGATTACAGGTTTATGTCATTCCACCAAGTCCAAAACAGTTTTCTTAAAAGTGGGCTTCATCGCCCCTCTACAATTCCAAATTAGAATATTCATAATCAGATTGGGGGTATAGTGAGCATCAAACCATATCAGGGATGAGTCCAGGAAACAAATTCACCGCGTGCCTCAGGATTCCAAATTGAGACTGGTTGCTTAGGATGTTCAGAGTGCATGGATTATTCGATAACAGCAATGCATTAAAAGAAAAAGAGAATAAGAGAGAAACGTTACTATTTTGGAGATATTTGGTGGTGTGAAGCTTATTCGCAATAATATATTATAACATTCTGAAAAATGTTTTCGCTCTTAAAAGGTTGAAAAATGTTTTTTTCTCTATTGAATTTGTTTTCTGTTGACCAAATAAAATGTTTAATGTTTTTTACTTTGTTGAGGCTATTTTCTATTGATCATTAAAAACTTTTTTTGTTGACTTGCGTTTTCTATTGTACCAAATATTTGGAAATGCAAAAACTGTTTTCCATTAAAACAACATGTCACAATATAAATAAAGGAATGAGCTTGAGGTTGTGTTTATTTTGATTGAAACTAGTTTCTCCACTTTTAGGTGTTGGCCCGGATTGAATATGGTGTGGTCAAACTGAAAATTCTCAATTTGACCGGAAAATAAGGCCTCATGAGGCGTAAATTGTTTTACACCCCTTAAAAGGCATAAAACAATTTATGCCTTACCACTCGAGCTACAAAGAGTTAAAGACAAACCTACTCAAGCTATAGAGGACTGAAACCCATCTCTCCTCCATCTAAACGTCGCACCACCACTCACTAACACTATTATTCAAGATTCTTCTCTAGCTCTCACCTCCCTCTCCACCGTGAGACCTAATCTTGTTGATCTAAAGTTCTAAATTATGAAACCCTAACCTCTCTCTCTCTCTCTCTCTCTCTCTCTCTCTCTCTCTCTCTCAAACATAAAAACTTGCTTGTTGTTCTTGATATTTTTCTTTGACTCGTTTATATTACTATTTTTGTTGTTTCAGATTTGTCATATATGTAATAAATCTTGATATTTAATATATCTATAAAACTAATGTTGTCCTTTTTTTTTGTGAATGGTTTTGGATTGATTTGAAATGAATAAATTTGTTTGTAATGATTGATTATAGTGTTTAGTTATTGTGATTTTTGATGATTTGGGTTTTTGTTGAAATTCAGAATGATGGTGTTGTTTTAGCATCTTGAAAATATTTTACGAACTAAACAGATGTTTTCTAACGCATTTGCACATAATCGCAACCAAACACCTGAAAATAATTAAATAAACAATTTTTCGGAAAATTTAGTCAACACGTATAGGATTTCTTTTTTCTTTTTCTTTTTGGAGAGAGAGAGAAGAATGGTGTCCAATTGAAAGTCGCACCCTATTAATAGTATATCACTTTTTTTATGTATGATATAAAGCAAAAGATCAAAAGCACAAATGGGGCCATATATAGCAAAGTGGCATGAATGACCCCAAGTGTAACTCTAGAAAGAGAATAGGTCACTCTTCTCTCCTCTGGCTTTGCGGGTGGTGGTGGGCCTGGTGGCCCTCATTTGCAACTCAGAAGGGGAATGGGTCAGGGGTTTCATCGGACAATTGGTTTTCCTTCTAGCCTTTTTAAGAAGATTTGGGCTCTACGCAATGGGATTCTCATTGTTAGAAAAGTAGGCATTGCTAAACTGTTGGTTGATGTAGATGCTATGGAAGTTGTGTCCATTGCTTGTTCTTGTCATGTTCCTAACTTTTTTTTTTTTAGGAAAACTTTATAGATACAATTGTATTTTATATCTATGATATCCCTTAATGATAATTGTTTTTTATCAGTAGGCTAAGATACCAATTAGTTTTTTGATGTAAGAGGGATTGAATTTCAAATTTCTTATTTAACAACAAAAGACCTTTACCAGTTAAGTTAACTACAACAATGAATTTTCTTACTAAATTGGGTTGTAATTAAGTAAAGACTGTAAATCACATTGAGCTAACTTATCATAATCCTATCCTAAAACCTAAATCCCTATTGGAATAGGATGTAATGACTTCCCCCCGATCTAATAGGGGCCTATTTATTTAATTAATATCTATTTCTACACCTAAAAATGGTCATACCTTGAGTTTTTTTTTTTTTTTTTTTTTTTTTTGAGCTAAACGATACAAACATACCTTGAGATTTAAATTAATGCCAATTAGGTCTAAGGCTTTTTAAAATTAATCAATTTGGTCTATAAAGCTAACTTAGTCTCTAACACAATTGGGAAAAATCACTTTAGGGAAACGTCAGGTATGTCAATGGATTTTTTTTTTTTTTTTTTAATTCGAGAAAGATAATACTACGTGTGGGCTTTTAGATACACAAAATACAATATTTGGACGGTGGGCTTTTAGATTGCCTAATCCTGCTTTTAGAAAGATACTCAACCAACCCAAGTAACACAACTTAAAACCTGGGATGCCATGTATCACCCCCACAAGTGTCAGCAGTTCAAATTGCCACACAAAAACGAACATAACACCACGTGTCATTCACTTCTCAACATTGAACTAGTACAAATACCTAGCTATATATAGCTACCATACATGGTCCACATTCATATCCTAAAAATTTGCAAGTGGAACACAATTCAATTCACACAGAAACTGAAAAAGTAAAACAATGGAAATGGAAAAAGAAAAGGAAAAGGAGAGAGATAAGGAGGAGGAGGAGGACGTTGAGAAGCAGAAGCAAGCGCCAAACATAACGCCAATGAAAGCAGTGACGCATGATGCTTATGGTGGAGGAATGTATGGTACTGAGCCAGGCCAACCAAAGAAACCAGTAAAGCCACCAGCCAGTGAAACCCTGAGTGATGGGCCTGTTGAGGCCATCCCAAAGCCCAAGCACACCCCTCCACCCTCCACTGGTGATCGAGATATTGATATCACTGGCTAATCTTATATTCAGTAACTATTTTGATAATTTATTGTTCTGTTTTAGAATTCCAGTTTCTTTATATTTCTTTTGTATTTTGGTTTTCGTTCTAGTTGATATTCATCAACTTTGTTGTTGATCTACACGTTTGTTTACTTGAAATTTGGCCCAAGTTTATGGCCTGTTTGGAAGTTAAAAAAAAAGGGAAGTAGAGTAAAGAGAGAGAGTAATTTAATTACCTTATTTGGAAGTGTTTTAAGGAAAAAGAGAGAGAGGATTGGAAGGGTTTCAACTACTTCTAATTTTTCATTTTTAATTTCTCAAATTAGAAAGATTTGGAAGAAGAGAGTAGAGTAGATAAATTATTGACCAAATGAATTCTCCAATTTATCCTTTCTAAATTAACAAAATTACAATATAATCTTTGTTTGTATTATGAGAAAATAAATAATTTAATGCTAAATTTTTAGAAATTCGGAACCGGAAAAGCCACCAAAAACAAACACTTTTCTCTTTCAAAAAGTGTAACCATAAAGTTTTATTTCCTAACAAACAAAATGCGCAATACTCAAATTTCAATTCCTTTCCCCTTTTCCTCCATTTTCAGAGCACCCAAACAGAAATTGAAGCCACAAAATTATTCTCAGAATCTCACAGCTATAACCTGAAAAAAAGCACAAGAAATTAGACGCCGCCGAGTGACGATGTCACCAGGTCCACGTCGTTCGCGGCGATAGGGATTGAGCTCAGGCACTTAAGCTCGATCAGGCCTCGAGCCACTTCGTCGCTGATGAAGCGCGACGGCGACTCTTCCCCTCTGATTCCAGAGAACTATCCCGACAACGATGAGGATCGTAATCAAAACTTTCTTAAAGTGACTCACATGACTCTAACAAATTAAGAGGAAAATGGATCAGAAAAGAGAAAATGAAAACCTAAAGCGGCGGTGGTCATCATCTTCTGGAACTCCTCGAAGTTGACATTTTCATCGCCATCAGAATCAATAGATCGGATCATCCGGTGGCAATCTTCAACGGAGCATTTCATGCCCAAGTAGTTAAGGACGAGGTGGAGCTTAGAGGCAGAGATGAGGCCGATCTGATCTTAATCGTAGAGCTTGAACACGTTGAGGAGCTCGGAGGCTCTGCCATCTTCGGAGCTGGAGTGATAGAAGGTGGCGAACTCGGTCAAGGAAATGAAGCCATCGTGATCGGAGTCAGCATTTGAATCGGTGGTCTTGGGGATGTTAGGTTTGGGTTTTGGGGTTGAAGGTGGTTGCTGCCATGGATGTTTGGGGAGTGAGAAACTGTGGGAATTGTTTGTTTCTCGGGAAAGTTGAGGAAATTGAAGGAGGTTTTTGTTTTTTTATTATAATTTTTTTTTAGGTAATAAAAATATTTTATAATAGTTAATAGTAGTTTTGTGGTATTTGATGGGATGAGAATATTGATTAAATAATTATTTAATCTAACAAAGTAATCGTCGATTAATGTTACAAGTCCATTTTAAAAAAAGGGTAAATTTGTCTATTTAAATTATTTTCTCTCATTTCCATCTTAATTTTTAAAACATTCAAATAAGAGGAATGACTAATTACACATTTCTCTTTTATTAATTTTAAAAACATCCAAACAAGGTAGAGGATAATCATTCTTCTCTACACTCCTCTCTTTCTAAACTTCCAAACAAGCTATTAATTATACATGGTCCTGTGAAAAACGAAGGCATTGGATGAAATTGAAATTAGCAAGATAGCATTAGATCATGAGAAGGATATTGTATGTGTTCCTTGAGTGTAATTGAAATTATAAAGATTACTACTGTAATTGGAAGTTTTGGACAAGGAAGGAAGGAAGAAAATATGGGGCGCATAATCGAAGATAGTGTGGGATTTTAATTTGGATGTTGTTCATCACGATATGTCGTGATTGAGGAATAACATGCATTGAATATTTAAGACTAAGTTTTGGGCCAAAATGGGCCAATGCCCTTTTCGCGCAAAATATATAGCATTCTGCCCCCCTTTCCTAAACTAATTAGGAAAATGTCCATCTTTTGTAACTTGATTTTCTCAAAATCAAGTTTCAATATAAAACTCGATTTGTAGAAAATCAAGTATGGGGCAATCAAACTTAAAAAAAAATAAAAAAAAATAAATAAAAAATTGCATGGAACTCAAGTTCCATAAAAAACGCTACTATAGGCCTCCATGAAACCCAACTATAGGTAAAACTTAAAAAAAATAAATAAATAAATAAAATTTTCATGGAGCTCGAGTTCCATAAAAAACGCTACTATAGGGAATTAAAACGCCACTATAGGGCTCCCTCTGGAGCGATCAAACTTAAAAAAAACTTGCATGTTTTAAAATGCCACTATAGTGCTCCCTATGGAACGATCAAACTTTAAAAAAAAAAAAAAAAAAAAAAAACTTGCATGTTTTAAAACACCACTGTAGGGCTTCATAGGGCTCCCTATGGAGTGATCAAACTTTAAAAAAAAAAAAAAAAAAAATTGCATGTTTTAAAACGCTACTATAAGGTTTTAAAAAATTACATGGAACTTGAGCTCATGGAGCTCGGCTTCCAGTAAATTTTTTTTGTTTTTTAATTTTCAATTTGTTATAACTCAATTGTCCAAAAATCAAGTTTCAAAAGAGGGGTATTTCCCTAATTAGTTTGAAAAATTGGGCAAAACGCTGTATATTTTGCGCAAAAATGGCATTTGCCCATTTTGGCCCTAAGTTTTGAGTCTTGAGTGCTGTAGGAGTGGTTAGTAGCGGTGATAACTGAATGCTAATTATACAGTCCAAATTACTGGCATTAGAAGATGCAATAATGCAATATAAAATAATATAATGGGTCCGTTTGGATTGAACTTATTGTTGTTGCAACTGAAAACTGAAAAATGAAAACACTATAGCAAATAAGTTGTAAAACTGTGGGTGATTAATTTGGCTGAAAGCACTGTAGCTCAGCTGAAAGTACTGTAGCAAATAAATACCAAAATTTTACTCTAATTTTTTTTTTCCACTCCTCACTGTACCCTAACTAAGCTTGTGCCTTCGGAGAGGTCCATGTCCACCAGAGATTGATGGAGGAAGACCTACATCAGTCCGACGCCGACGAAAAGCCCAGGTGAGAAATCCATTTTTTGGAAGACAACCCCAGTCTGACGCCGGTGTCTTCTCTTCCTTCCAAAAACCCATTTCACCCTCTTCCCCACCGTCCCTCGAGCTCCGACCCATGACTCCTCTCTTTCCATAAATATATGGGATGTAATTATTCGATTTTTCTATTTTTGGTTTTATCTGCAAATGGATGTCATATTACCCAGTACTTAAGGTATTTTTTCCCCTTTCCAATCGATTTTTAAAATTCCATAAATGTTGCTCGTTTTTTTTTTTTTTTTTTTCCCAGTGATAATATCCATTGATTTTGTTTTTTGCAGTGCCCACAGTTTTCCAAGTTTCAGTTAACTATTGAAAGTATTCACAGGGCTGACAATGGTTGCTCAAAAAATGTAATGTTTCTTTAAATCTCTCTGTTTCCTTTGACAAAAATGATGCATCCTGTAGTTTCAGTTATCCATTGTCTCACCACTCTCCTACACATGACCAGAGGGATTAGTGTGTACTTGTTGGTCATCCATTAATGATTCGTTGGTGCATAAACACGTTTGAGTATTAATATTTTGCTAATATGGGGGAGTTTTTGTCTAAAGTTGTCCTTGTTTTAGGTGTTTCATTTAATTTTATTTTTTACAGATACTGTGATCCCAAATATTCTCAACAAAGATGTTAGAATTGTGAATGCCCTCTCTTTATCTGATTTTCAATTGTGGTGTTCTTCATTTTGTGCTTCAAATGAAGAAGAGTTTTGCACTTTGATAAAAATGCACTTTCCAAGTAACAAAGTATTGCCCGACTTTGTTGAATGACTTGGCAATGGAAACTGTCATTGAATTCCAGTCCTTGAACTACAATGATTTATGTAGTTTCATTGCTTTGTGTCCATATGTCATTTTCAGGCAGTGATCTCTATTATTGCTGTAATTGGGAATAGGAACAAGACCAGACTCAATATGCCTAAGATCCTCTAAAAGGATTTCATGTGCCTTTTCACTTCCTCAGCTGTTTCATTCCCACCCACAACCTTGGCTACATTCTGCCACCGGTCAGGGGTCTCTTTATCATACAATGCTAGTGCTTTTTCAAGCCTTTTGTTCTGCTCTAGTGTCGAAGAGGAGCTGGAGTTGAGTGTCAGGGCTGATGGCCCTTCTTTGTTTTTTTTTTTTTTATTATTATTTTTTTTTTAATTTTTAAGTTGGCTATGTTGTGAAGAAGCTGGCTGCCATCAAAAAGAGTATTATCAAAATTCAAAGATTCTTGCATGTTTCAATTAGCTAACTAGTAAAGTCTATCATCTCAAAGAAAAACTAAAAAATCTCTTGTCGTCAAACAAGTGACTTGAGTGGTTGGGTTCAAATTCTAGCAACACCAAAAATAAATTCATAGTGTCTTACTCTAATAATAATGAGCAATCATTATGATTGTCTAATTAGCAGTCTAATTTGTTATAATACTTTTAATAGCTTTAGCATAAGCCACAAGGATAACTTATCAACTTATGCCTAATCTGTACTTGTCAATCTGTAAAAGTAATTAGTGCAGCAAAAACACTTTTTTTTCCTTGAGCTACATAGAGAATTTCATTGTGAAAATTTAACTATGACAAGATCAGTTTAGCTTCTTTCCTTTAACTATGAAAATTTAACTATGAGTGCAGCAAAACACTTTGTTTTCCTTTAGCTTCTTTATTCCCTTCCTCGCCACAAGATCAGTTTTAGACTTATTCAACTTCTTAACGGCTACCTTAGCTGCTTTAGCATAATAAGAACAATCCTCATCAGCTAATTGTAAGCCATTTGAAGATCCTTCTTACCTTTGGATTCATCTTTCAATCCCTCACTAGCCTTAAACTATATGTCTTCCTTATCATCTACATTAGAGGGTTCTCCATAATTCCCACCAACAACTTCAGCTATAGCAAACATCTAGCAGACACTCTGGGATAACCTTTTTGTCTACCAAAATATCAGGGCAGATTGGGATTGAGAAAAACTAAAACTCTTTTTTAACCAAACCATGGGAGCTAACAATTTTGGCACCTACAACACATCACAAATTCATTACTGGCTAGTAGTGACCGTCACTATTCAATTGTAAGTTTGTAACTTTGTAAGGTAGCAACCAATGCAACATGGGCTGGAGAAGTATAATGGCATGTATATATAGTTTTTTTTTTTTTTTTTGGGAAACAGTAATATGGCAAGTAGATGATTTGTATTAACATATTCAACTTGGTTAGTTGGAATGGTTCATCAATCCCTCTTAGGCATAATCATTGGAACTCAAACTGGAAATTAAATATGTCTTTCAAGTTTAGAAGACTAGTTACTGATGCAACTTACCCCTTCTATTCTAGGGCAAAGCAATTTAAAAAAGTACCTTGATATTCCAGGGCAGAGCCCTTTTAACTAGTTAAGAAGATTACACACAACAATTTTTTTTTTAAAAAAGGAAAATAGTACCTTGATATTAGGCTTCACAGCAACAATGATCCCATCCTTCACATAAACATCATCAACCTCCTCTCTATGAGCATTGACAATAGTTCCCCCTTTAATCAATATCTTCAACGATGAAGACGAAACCCCACATGACGATTCACCATACTTAATCCCAACATTACAAAATTGAAACATTTTTTTTTTAAATAATAAAAATTACATACCATAATCCTCTAGCTTGGTTAAAAAAGAAAAACCCAGAATCTAAAAAAAATATAAAAAAAGTCAGATAAACAACCATCATAACAGTGCATAACCATCAACAATACAAAAAGTTAGGTAAAAGAAGCATTGGACAAACATATATAAATATAGCTCAAACACATAAGAGTGATGAGCATTATCTTACATACACACCCATAACAAGCATTAGTTTCTGCCAATAAAAAAAAGACATACACACCCATAACAAGCATTAGTTTCTACCAATAAAAAAAGAAAAGAAAAATAATAGTGCAACAAGTACAACACTGACAGTTCGATTACTACACCAAGCCTACATAACCCTATCGAGACAATCTATTGTTCCTTCACTACTTCATTGATATTTAGGGTGCCTTTGGTACTCTTTTTCTAGCCACTTTAGCTGGATGTCCTTGTTATCGGAAAGTGCTTCAAACATGTGCCTACTCCGCTCTTTTTCCATGAAGTAGATAGTGCTGAACATATGAAGGTAATGACCCAGGTACACCCCGGGAAGGCTCAACACCATGTTCAGAATTACTTTAACTTGAGCAGTTGCTGTGGGAGCAGACGGTGTTCGGGCACTTAGACTAGATTTTTCAACAATAACATTTGAGATGCTCTTCAAAGAGTCAGACATCTCTTGCGCAATTGAACGTTTTTTTTTTGGTTTCTTGGAAATTGGCTTGAAAATGTGGACACTGGTTGCCAAGCCTTTCCCCTTATTCACTGTCGGTCCTGCCTTCGACAATGATGGACCTTCAACCTCCATTGTGTCAACATTCACAACGGGTTCACATTGGGGGTCAACAAATTCTGTGTCATCAATGGAGTCCCCAGACCCTTTGGTGGTTTCCGTTGGTATTGGACCACTCGTGCAGAATGCATTGTTCCCCGTTGCAACTGTGCCTCCAAACATGATGTTCAGGAGCTCACGATTCGGCAAACCATTCGTTTTAAAGGTTTTTGCATTGGGACATGCCTACATGTGGATAACCAGTAGTTAGAACACAAGAATATAATTTTAGATAGTAAAATTTTTCACAATTATGTATTGATCAAAACTAACCGCAATCTTTCGGTTCCACCACTCATCAGGTGTGTCAAACATCCCAGTTACAGGATCATAACCCAATCCAGTCTCCTTCTCCAAACACTTGTTATAATTCTTCCACCTTTTTCGTAGATGATCCCTTTTTTTTTAATCTATAGCCAAGTCACCACTTTTCCCATCTTACCCAACTGTCGAATCACTTCAGTAACCCCAATTTTGGACAAAAATCTAGTTTTTACCCTCTGGCCATCCATGACTTGAATAGCACAAAATCGACAAAAGGCGTCTAGTTCCTTAGGGTCTTTCCAGTCAACTCTTTCATCAATACTACCACCGTCCATCGATTTCTTTTGCTTAACCATTTTTGCTACAACCTCCTTCTATAAAGTAAAGACATTTAAACAAACAGTTCGGGTGCATTTTACAATCAGTTAGACATGCCCACATGAAAAATATAAAGTAAACTCACAAATATCCAAATTCAACAGAGGTAGTAAGAGAAACAATGGTATTACACGAAGGATCAATAAACCCACATACTAGTGTCATGGAAAACACAACAGAGAACCACACACAAACGTTGAATACAAAAACCACACACAAACGGTTAAACACAAAAAACCACAGATTGATGAAGCTTTATGGAAAACAACTTACCCGTGAATGCAGAGACCCATAGCGGCGACAACGATGACCCAAACGGAGAGAAGGTGAGCTCGAGCGTTTGTTGAACAGAGGGGATCTTTTCTTTTGGTTCTGCATATTGGGTTTGCTTTCATCAACTGGCCTAATCTGTTTTGATAACTTTGTGGTTGGTGGGTAGGTGAAAGATATTGAAGAGGATTCGGACATAGCATTGAAGGGGATTGAAAGCATTCTGCCACCAGTAGTTGAGAGAAAAATCAGAAATGTGAAAAGATGGAAATAGCCGTTTGGATTGAACTACGCACCGTTTTAATGATCTGATTCTCCAAGCTGCTTCTATGATGAATAGCAAGTGCAAGGTTTTCAGCAGGAGTTGAGCGCACCGTTTAAGCACACTCCTAAATAAATGAACAGTACGCGCAAGAGATTAAATGAAACGGTGTGTCGAGATTAAAGGAAATGGTGTCCATGAACAGTGAAACACGCGTAAATGAAATGGTGCGAATAGGAGAAAACTTGTGTTTCAGCAGCCTTGCGTTTCCAGCTTGTGCGTGGGTCCCAGCAAAACGTAAACGCAGATATGAAAACGCAGGAATAAGTTCAATCCAAACAAGTACAATATAAATGTCCCAAATATTTTATTTATAGAATTGTATTTAAATTTGTTGTAGAACTCAATTATCCTAAAAATTAAACATTTGCAAAGTTAAGATTATTGTTTATTTATTTCAAATCAATCATATGACAATTTAAAGAAAAATAATAAAGAAAGCATTTTTGTATTTCAATTGCATAACAAATATATATATATATATATATATATACACTATTAACGTATCAAAGGGACAGATAATTAATAATTTTTTTTTGGCAAAGAATTTTTTAAGAGAGAGAGAGAGATTTTTAGAGTGGGGGTTTATTTGTTTTTTTAAAAAAAAAAAAAACTTTTGTGTGCATTAATATAGCAGCGGTTTTTTATTCTCGTCAAAGCCTCCCTCAATCAAAGCTAAAAAGAATCAATAGACAATAGAAGATTTGAATGCTATAAGAATGGGCTTTTGGAAAATGAAAACCTAGCCCCCATCTCTTCAGACTTAACTTATGACCAAAAAAAAGTCCAACACCCATACCATATACCAAACAGGTTTCCTGTCTGGTCGATTCTGTAATTTTCAGCGGACCGCAAGGCCTGGCATTTTTTTGTTTTCGTTTTTTGTTGTTGTTGTTGTTGTTGTTTTTTTTTTTTTTTTCTTCTTTTTCCTGATATAACATATTTCATGACTTAATGGAATATGTGACACATTGTAAGGGAAAGTCTCTTTCATCTTTGGCACCGTAAACCAGTGCGGCCCCACATTGATTAATCTCAAACCTAAGGGAAGAGTAATAGAAATGAAAATTACATATTTGAGAAAGTGATCCCATTTTAATGTCAGCAAGCAAAATTGCTGATTCATCTGAAAATGCATAATTGAGTGTTGTGAAAGCGAACTGATATATATATCTCAACTAACAAACACATTCAAGTGGGAAAAGTAAGCGATGCATGTGCAAAGCCAGGACCATCTTTGATTGTCCTTTAAGTCTAATGATGTCAAGCTTCAAATGCTATGAGCCTATGAGAAATATATGCTCACTTTTGAAGCATATCATAGAAATTAAAAATACATATATATATATATATATATAATCAACAGAAATGATAAATATAATGTCGCATCAGCTACCTACGAGAGATTAAAGTTTAGTTTGTTTACTAACAAAAGACAAAATACTTTTTAGGCTGAGATTAGTTGGGGTTGGCAAAGTCCTCAGCGAGAATCACATCAACCATCCTCTCCTCCTATTCTTTCAGCTATTGTCGGTGTTTTGTTTTTTTTTTTTTTTTTTTAAATTGCAATTACACCAATTAAATTTTGGATTATTTGAATTTTATTATTTAAAGTTTGAAAAATTAAATTTTATATCATAAAGTTTGATTCCATTAACAAAACTCTACTCTCCGTTAGTTTTAACTGTAAAATGACATGCTAGCATTGATGTATAAGAGTTTATTTTACAATTTACCCTATTTGTTTTTTTATAAATATGGTAATATTTTAATTTATAGCGTTTATTTTATAATAATTGATTTTTTCTCATCAAGTCAATATATTATTTGTTTTTTTTTTTTGGTATAGACGATAAGGTTTAAACTTTATTGTTTTTTCTCATCAAGTCAACATATTAACTGTTTTTTTTTTTTTCTTTTTTATAAATGAGAATGAAACTCTACCTTTTATTTGACGAAAAGAAATTTACCAAGCAGGCCATTTTAAACCCACTTGAAAGTTCTTTCATTGGATACATATATTACTTCAAACATTTGGTGCTCTCGCCAATCAAGGAAATGACGCTACTACTTTCTAGCTTGCTTGCGTTGAGTGGTTGAACAGTTCACGGTCCACGTAACGAAGTCCGCGAATAGGTGTATTGGATGGGCAAAACTGTCCAAGAAACTTATATTATGTAATCATCATACGTAAATATAACAAAGGGTCCAGTAGTGTTATATATCAATGGGATAAAACACGTTTTTAGGTTATGATGGCATAAGATACAATTTTCTAACCTCAAAACACAAGTTCTTTTAACAATATGACCATCACAAGTCACGGTTCAAAAAAAAAATTATAAAACAAAAATAATCAATTTCCAGGGAATTATTTTCGCCAAGTTGAATTTCCTTATATTCATAGGCAAGATAATAAACCAACTCATTTATTAGCAAAACATGTTTTAGGTATTATTGATTTTTCTATTTAAATTGAAGAGAGTTTTTATTTCTTAGAGCAAGATCTTCTCCAAAATACACTTGCTTCTTCAAATTTTGAATAATGTTTCTGGTCTTTCCATAAATTTTTTTTTTTAAAAAAAAAATCACTTTCATCAGTCTCAAGCCGAATTTGCAGACTTCCAAGCAAGTCTCTGTGCTTTAATTTCGTCAAAAACACTAGAAATTGATCCTTCAATCTCAACTTTCCATGGCGACTCTAAGATTTTTTTCTAGGGGCGTCAATAATGGCGGAGCTGAGAATTTGTTGGTGAGGGATAAATGAATAAAAAATCAAATAAATAATTTTTTTTGTTTTTTTTTTTTTTTTTTATATACAACTTCCACGTTATATACAATAAAACTATGTTATACAATAGTCTAAAAAGTTACTAACAGTTTAAAGTTTGTTAAGACAACAATCATTGGACACAAACAAAGAGAATTAATAACTGATCATACATTTTTAATAAATTAATAATAAATTATTATAGTTATAAGTTATATCAATTGAATAAAAAAATATAGAATAAATAAGAATAGTAACACACTTAGGAGTATGGTTGAGAGTGTTCAATAACCAATTGCCCCAAAAGCTTAAACTATTGAAATATGGTAAATTTAATCATTTAACCACACATACTTCTAACAGAGAGTAAGCGTGAAACTAAGAAAAATAATACTATTGTAATAAAGTTTTGCTTTTAAAGTGTAGAAAAAAATTTCTTGGACTTGAAAATGTGTAAAGCATTTATCAAACTACTTGATTGGACATAGAAAAAAATTAAGAAAACATAAAAATTAAGAATTATATTCAAGCTTATTTCAATTGGGCTTAACAAAAAATTTAAGGTAAGGGTGTTCAAAATTTTTATTACAAAGATAAAAAAATAATAATATATAATGTTTCTTTTGGGACCAAGTCAGGGGGTTCATTTGAACCCCCTGGGCTGGTCATGGAGCCGCCCATCTGTTTCCAACTCCATTCATAAAAGTCCATTCAATCAAAATGATGAACCAACTAATTAAAAATTGTCTTTTAAGGCACAAAGGAAGGTTTGATTAAAGTCTCCATTGTCATATTTTTCATGACAAAATATTACTTCGCATGGCAGCTTCTGTATACTTTTTTTTTTTTTTGGGTTGAAAAATCAGAAAGATGTCATAAACTTTATCCACGTGATGATTAACATTTCGTAATTTCATAACTGGACTTGGGTATGGTCCAAGCGGCCGGTGACCGTAATACTTGTCTCTCATTGGGCATGGAATTCTAGTCAGCATTCCGCCTTCTTAGAAATCCAACGTTGAATGGGAAGTAATGGTAAACCATGCATCTATCCCACAAAAAAAAAAAAAAAAAAAAAAATTATACGACCACAAATTTGGCCACAACTATTTTATGTGGTTAATTATGATTTGTGAGTGGTAAAAAAAAAAGTTGTAAATTTATGTAAAAATG
Organism: Quercus variabilis; assembly: GCA_030445155.1. Lineage (NCBI taxonomy): Eukaryota > Viridiplantae > Streptophyta > Magnoliopsida > Fagales > Fagaceae > Quercus > Quercus variabilis. The sequence goes on from CP129446.1 coordinate 14,687,810, forward strand.
TCAAACAACTAATCATAGTATGTCGTATAAGATAGTTGTAGGAAAAAGTGTAATTAAATTTGTGGTTCTAAAATAGCTCATCTAACTATTCAAAGGGGAAAAAACAAAAATAATGTGGGGCCTAAGAATTCGGCGACCCCGGCCAAGGAAGAGTGTCACGCCATCAAGGGCAGCCTCCCGGAGCATTCCAAAAAGAAAGACGACTACAAGGGGTCAGCCATGGGAGCATGGTGGAGGAGCAATCCTTGCCCTTGCCTTAATCCAAGGTCATCTCATTTCCTAGGCCTTGATCACGATCTTGGCAATGCCCTTGGAAATGCCTAGAAGGCTAAGAACTTAAAGTTCTTGTTGAACTTAAGGGTTTGTAAATGTGGAAGAACGATTTCCTCAGAGCGCCTTATATAGGAGGCGAAATCTAGCGGAAATTAATTCGCACGGAACTCAAAGAGAGAGTCACAGGCGAAATAACTCTCGCCCAATTTCTGAAGAAATTCTCAACCGTTGGATCTGCGTCGCTTTGCAAAGGCATTAATGAGGGCGCGCTCCGTATACTAAAGCGCCAGGAACGCGCCTTGGGCAGGTGAAGAGACTTAGATGCTAACGGAAAGCAAGACTTGATAAGTCATGGCAAAGACCCGAGGACATCAAAATCCTCCTTTCCGTCTGAGGGGCTAGACAGCAAGATTTTGAGAGGCTATTGTGGGGCCTAAGAATTTGACGACCCCGGCCCAGTTTTGTACTAGGCCCAAGGCCCACGCTGAGAAGGAAGGAACGTCTGAGGACAAACTAAGATAGCTCATATTCCCGAGAGACATCGCCTAGGACAATCCTGTCTTCAGCCAACAAGATCATAGAAGGGAAAAGTGGCACGCCATCAAGGGCAGCCTCCCAGAGCATTCTGAAAAGAATGACGAGTACAAGGGTCAGCCATGGGAGCATGGTGGAGAAGCAGTTCAAGGAGAAACCGTCACTTCTGCATTAAGTACCCCCAACTAATGTCCTAACCGCATTAATGTGGAAATGACCTCTAAATAGCGTTACCTCGATTACCGCGACTTACAGAACATTAGAAAGGATGTCTGATGGGATAGACACTCAAATCTAGGTTTAGACGATTAACAAGTGGAAAGCTAAGATCACTTAAAGAGGACTATATAATAAGAGAAACCCACCATGGGAAAGGGGGATGGCAATCTCAAGAACTCGAGGACATCAAAATCCTCCTTTCCGTCTGAGGGGCTAGACAGCAAGATTTTGAGAGGCTATTGTGGGGCCTAAGAATTTGACGACCCCGGCCCAGTTTTGTACTAGGCCCAAGGCCCACGCTGAGAAGGAAGGAACGTCTGAGGACAAACTAAGATAGCTCATATTCCCGAGAGACATCGCCTAGGACAATCCTGTCTTCAGCCAACAAGATCATAGAAGGGAAAAGTGGCACGCCATCAAGGGCAGCCTCCCAGAGCATTCTGAAAAGAATGACGAGTACAAGGGTCAGCCATGGGAGCATGGTGGAGAAGCAGTTCAAGGAGAAACCGTCACTTCTGCATTAAGTACCCCCAACTAATGTCCTAACCGCATTAATGTGGAAATGACCTCTAAATAGCGTTACCTCGATTACCGCGACTTACAGAACATTAGAAAGGATGTCTGATGGGATAGACACTCAAATCTAGGTTTAGACGATTAACAAGTGGAAAGCTAAGATCACTTAAAGAGGACTATATAATAAGAGAAACCCACCATGGGAAAGGGGGATGGCAATCTCAAGAACTCCTCCAACCATAGCCATCCAACGTATACAAGAAAAGAGCTCCTCGAATGATGCCGAGGACGAACTTTCTTTGATAAACTCAGCTCATTTCTGTTTAATCATCATGTAAATCCATCATAGTCATTATCCACGCACTAAAGTCTAGTTCTTTGGTCCACTCTCTACAAATTTATTTTACTAGGCTCACTGGACCAAGATTCCTTACGTTTTGGGCTTCGCCTGAAAATCGTGACCCTACAAATAATATATAAATTTTTATTTTAAAAATCAAGATCATATTCAACTTGATTATTTTTTTTAGGTACTTTTTTTTAAAGTACATCCTTTTTTTTTTTTTCCCTAAATACGGTACTTTTGTGGACTCCACAAAAGAATATTTGTTTGGCACTTATCCTCTAAAAACATTTTTAGGAAACTAATCTCCAAATTCATTGTAGAGAGCAATATGTTTTGGAAAAAAAAAAAACACTTTAAGGGTGTTTTTGTGTTGAGCTTCAATTTTTAAACTTACCGTTAATTATAACAATAATGTTGTTATCTCTCTCTCTCTCTCTCATTTTATTCTCCACATATATTGTGGTATTTTTTTATTGCATGAGAAATTGAGAACAATTTTAAGATGAACAAACATGCAAAATAGATAGATTTGTGTTTTGCGGGTGAGAAAACTCGTTTGTTTTCAAAATAGTGTGGAAATAATTTTCAAAAAATTAAATTTGAAACTAGTTTTTAGATAATAATATTTACATTATAAATGTTTGGTTCCCACTTTTGAGAATAGTTTTCAAAATATTAAAAAAAAAAAAAAAAAAAAAGATGATTGGGATACCATCCTACTTAAAAATTGAAGTGTGGAAATGGAGCTCATGTATTTTTTTTTTTTTTGGGGGGGATAATGACAAGCTTTAAATTTAAAAGGCAAGAATATTTTTGTGATAAAAATAAACTCTTTAATTTTAGAGGTATAAAAGTTTGGACAAATCTCACTATTTTTAATTTATTTACAATTATACTATGAAAAACATTTTTTAATCTCGAAAAAAATCTGCTAACTTGCATTCAAAGTCCTATTTTAAATAAAATAAGAAAATAAAAGAAACAATTTTCTAAAAACCATATGTATGGTTTGTTTAAGATCTGTTTATTTTGTTGAAACTGAAAAATTTTTACTGAAAGTATTGTCGATAAAAGTAAAAATAAATTGAAATAATACAATAAGACTCATAAATAATAGTAAAAATAAATTAAATAGTAAAATAAGTTGACAAAAATAATCTTCCTAAACATGTCCTTAAACATCACCAGCAAATAGTAATAGATTTAAATGCGGATCCCACCATTTTCTGATTTCTAAAATAAAAATAATAAAAAACTCTATTTAAATCCTCTAATTACAACTTTCTTGTCATCCATGTTATAGTTATCCACAAATAAAGACTGCCCAGTCGAAAAAGTTAGCAAACTCTTTGAACTTATCTGTAAAAAAAACATACAAACTATATATTTTTTATTAAAAAAGAAAGAAAGAAAGAAATTCCAAGTAAAATCCCAAAATACCCTCTAAGTTCCTTTTTTTTTCTTTTTACAAAGTAACTGTCAAAAAAACCTGAGATTCCCTCCCCTCTAATAATAAATCACTTTGGTCCCAACCCCAACCCAACTCTACACATCACCTCCACATCTGGACTCTCCCAACTCCCACTCCTCTTTTTCTTCATCTCCTCAAAATCATTCACACACTGTTTCAACTTCATCTTCTTAACTCGCTTCCTCGACTCAGCGAGTTTTTTTCCGGCGACTCGGTCAAAAATTTTCTCCCACCCTTTTTCCCAGTCCCCATGAGCGTCGCAGAGCTGAAGCGCCCCGTTCCTCCAGTTGGTCCAGCTCCACCATTTATAAAGCGATGGCATCACGTTGGCCACGCACGTGCCTTGACACGCCGGCGTGCACGGCCTGCACTTCGCCCCACTGAGTGGGCCCGGGCTCGATATCGCCGCCACCGGAACGCCGTATTGGGACGGCGGAAACGAGTATTTCCGGTCGGACACAATGCAGAATGGGAGGCGTTTGGCGATGTAAGGGACGCCGAGGGTGCTGAGTTGGGCCTTGAACGATGTCTCCGAGTTGAGTTGGTGGTACCCGGCCGAGTCGAGCTTCGGGATTAGCGCGAGTCGCGAGAGTGCCACCGTGGAGGTGTTGAAATCGCCGATTCCGAGTCGGTCGTTGAGTCCGCCGTATGTGGATCCGGGCGGGACCAAGTATTTGCCCTGGACGAAGTTTCTCGGGTCGAGTGGGGCGTTCCAGTACCCGTCGACTCGGGTTCGGACTATCCAGTCGTATTTGAAGTTTTTTTCTTCTTGGTACGCTTTGATCATTGTTAGGCAACCCTCCACCAGGTTGAAGTATTGCAGGAGGCCCTGAAATGAAAAGAACTGTAAATAAGAGGGGCTTTGTTGCAATTAAGAAAAATTGAAATGCAGTAGTGTCGCAATCCACGTAGATTGTGAGTGGGACCCCGTAACAACAAGCGGGATATGCGACCCTGTCGTGTACCACTTTTTTTTTTTTTTTGAATCAGTCGGCACTTTTTTTTCTTTTTTTGAATCAGTCGTGTACCACATTAAATATACAATAAAAAATATATAAAATAGTGTTTACTAAGAATTTTGACTTTTCGTGGGTTGGATTTGTACCGATCAAAAGGGTTTAGGTTATTTTAATAATATTCAACCCCCCCAAAAATTAAAAAAAAAAAGTAGAATTAAAAACTCTTCGGACGAAAAACAACTTGTTTCAGATGTATGTATCTTTACAAACACATGAGAGTGGCCTTCATATTTGTAGGTCCACTCTTATGTGAGTGTAAAAATGCTTGTATCTGAAACATCTTATACCACCTCTTTCAAATGGTTAGTTGAAAAGAAAATGCTTAACTTCCATGGTAGAATATTAGTCGGGGGAAGAAATTTTTTTTCAAAAAAAAGACAAAATTTGAGTAATATTTTAGGTGCTGTTTTTAAAATTTTTCTTTTAAGATATGGTCGTGTGGTTATTGAACTAAAAAAATACACTTTTATCCAATGAGAAAAAATTTACATAACAAAATTTTAAGAAGGAAAATTTAAGTAATAACACTTAAGTATTGTATTTAAGTCTTAACCAATATAAAATAATAATAAATACATATATTGAATTTTGGCAACTTCTTTGGAATTATGCCATGGAAACTTTTTTTTTTACTTACAAATCCACTTTTGAAAAATCTTCATTTAACTTATTAAGTGACAATTTATAAAAATGTCATATTAACGGATAATTCTAATATACTCCCAAAATACGTTGACTGATATTTTCTATTTTCGCGTTTAAAATAGAGTTCATCATAAATATAAAGAGCATCATTTTTGCTATAGTTTGGAAGTATCTAAGTATTTTCTTAGGTTAAAAAGTGTCTTAATAAACCATATTAAAAAAAAATTAAAATCATTTTTATTGAAAATATAAAATTGTCTACTAAATTAATGGTTGGAGCACTTGTTAATATTCTTTAATGTTTGCTGTCTAAACAAATCACGAAACCGAATAAAAAATCTATCTAAAAGCAAACTAGAATATGTTTATGAAAAATGCTAATAAAAAATGCTAAATTAATGAAAAATATGGTTAATAATTCATTTAAAAAAATTTTATGAAAAAAAAAAAAATTAATATGTTTATTATCTAAAAAATCACGAAATCCAATAGAAAAATCAATCTAAAAGCAAACAAGAATAGTTCTATTGTCGAGGAGTGCCTTGAAAGTGACCTATAGAAGTGCCCACAAGTGTATGGTTCTGGTGGAGTATCAATTTAATCTTTTTTTTTTTTTTTTTTTTGAGAAACAGTATCAATCTAATCTAAACAGTTATAACAGGAAGAAATTTCTTCTATTGGTCGCAAAAGTTAGTGCATCAATTAGGAAATTTGTCATATCCGCAGAGTTCCAAAATTTTCGTGCATTGATTAAAAGAATACAGGAAAGAAAAATTAAAATTACAACACATAATTTCCGTGAGAGTAGTAGTGGTCAGGTTGGCGGATTAACAAACAAATAATAATAATTATCATTAATTTATTATTATGTCCATCTTTGTCGAATCAGATAGGTAGATAAGCTATAATTTTAGATTTAAATTTAAAATTTATATGTGTATATATATATATATATATATTTGGCAAGGTAGATTAACGAACCTGAATACCGTTGGGCGAGTTGGCCGCCGTGAGTACTCGGACCTGTGACTCGGTTTCCGGCAAGGTCTTGGGCTCGAAGATTCGAACCGAGGCGAGTCTAGGAGCGCTTTTCAAAAGCGAGAACTTGAACGAGTTTTGGTCCAATGGACTGTGCAAAAAAAGATCCGAATTCGGATAAACTTTAAGAATCTTCTCCACAATGGACGGTCCGGTTAGCTCGAACCTCCGGGCCCCACCAACCAAACAAACCGCCATTCTCGACCGATCCAACTCGTCCTTCCTCTTCCTCCACCACGCCTGAGTCCCCGCCGAGTTTGTCCCATTTATCACCGAAGAATTCGAACTGTCGACGGACGTGACTTTGTTAGGTTGCGGTGGTGGCGAAAAGGTGTGGCTGATGATAAAATCTCGGAGAGGGGCAAAAGAGGAAAATGGATTGTTGGGTGTTGAGGAGAGAGAAATGAAGAGAAAAAGAGAGAGAGGTGGGATTATCAAAAAGAGAAAACGCCGGTCAAGATCTGAAACCCATCTCGAAATATGCATGGTGACGATGTTTTTATGGTTGTTTATCATCTCTGATTCTTTTCATGGTATTTCTAGGGTCTAGGATTTCGTTTTTCTTCCCAAACAAGAGGAATTTTTAAGAATGAAGGAAAATGAATTCCTTGGGATTGCTTTTTTATTTTCCCGGTCGAGTTGGTTTTTCTTTGGTGATGAGGAAGATAGCAAAGTCTTTTGGCATGAATGGGGTTTTTAGTTGAGTTGGGAAAATTGTGCTTCATCAAGGGTACTTTCGGAATTATGTATTCAATGCTTTCTCATAAAGTAATACCGAAACCGCTTCTGAATTCTGAACTTACGTTATTTAAATGAAAAAAAAATAAAGTTGATCAAAACTGGTAATTACTGTTGATGTATGGGATTACTATTTTTAATCATGAACCATTTTTAATTTAATCCTTAAAATGTACGAACTTTGAGGTGGAACCCCCTCAAAAAAAAAAAACTGTGAGGTGGAAGAATTTTTACGACATTCTTATATTCCTTTATTTTATTTATTTATTTATTTATTTACACGTTATGGGTGTAGTCGTTTTCATGACAGGGTAAGAATGATAATTTTGATATAATAAACATTTAGAAATTCTTTTTTTTTTTTATAAGTCTTTTTTTTTCTTGAGAATGAACAATTAGACATTCTTGATATCGTGTAATATCCATAAAAATACTTTTAAGAACACTTAGCACGTACGTGTGTCTGTCTGTCAATATTTCATTTTCAAATAAGATGATGAAGATCCTCTAAATTCTCCAATCCTCAATGACTTGAAAAAATACATAGCTTCGAGAGTGGCCTTGGGGGAGGTAGAGTACTACATGCCTCTACCATTTTCTGTCAGCAGTGACGTCAAATTAGATCGGAAGTCAGAAAACCTTATTTATTTAAGTGTGTATATATATTTGTTTAGCACTTACTTTTTGAGTAATTCAATGAACATTTTTTAATAAATACAATAATTATCAAATTATATATATTTTTGGTTTTGGCAAGGTTTGAGTTCTAATATCTCCTCCTAGATGGCTATTGACTTTATCAATCTATGAATATATTACTAGTAGGCAAAGCTCAGGTAATACCTAATTAGAATTTTAAATTAAAATCTAATTTTGTGTCATTTGTCTAAATTGAGTATAGAATTGAATAGTCCAAATCCAATTAGATTCTAAATTTAATTTAAATTAAATCCAATTTTGCGCTAGCTGTCCATCTAATTTTTTTAATTTTTATGACAAGTAAATTATTGAGTGCAAAAACCGAAAAGTCTAAATCCAATTAAATTTTAAATTATACACACACAAATATATATATATATATATATATATATTTATGTATATAATGAGAAATCATTACATATTTTAGAAATGTATAGTTTAAAAAAAGTATAAACTAATAACGTGTTGTGGGGAAATTTTTGCCTCAAGACCAATAATTGCACTTTATAATCTTTGTTGGCTTCAAGTCCCACATGGGAAAGAAATGCTTCCTCTTCATGTCATATAAGGGATGACCAAGTGGATGAAGAGTACCACTAGTACACTAAAAGGATCCTTGAGGCAAAAATGTCCCCACATTAAAAGGAGCCTAGGCAATTTTTGCTCTTGTCTGACGTAGAAAAGAAAGCCTCCCTCTTCATGCCATATAAGAGATGACCAATGGTGATAGAGTACCACTAGTTTGGTTAAAAATGTCCCCACACGTGTATAATTTGAACATCTTCTAAAATGTATAATTTAAACTATTTAATTATGATTGTTTTTAATTTTATCGATGCACATGTACAGAGTTACATACTAATTGAATTAATTGAATTCCATGCCACCTCAAATTTTTTTTTTTTTTGAAGTCCACTTCAAATTTTAAAAACATTAATACAATCATAATAAATGTCTATTACTCCATCATAATTATTAAATTTTATATTTATATACTAAATTAAAAAGATGAAAAATAATTTTTTAAAACAAATTATATTATTAAATTTTTTTATGCAGACCCCTTTTTTTTGGGAGAAACAAGACTTTTATTGAAGGAAACTAAAGGGCGGCCAAATAAGCCTGAACAAAAGGTAGAGTGTGAGATGGAACATCCTCCATCCATACAGTACAACTTGGTGATGTTAGAGCTAGCCTAGCTAAGCAGTGAGCAACTTTATTACCATCCCTCCTCATGTGAGAGTATGATAATTCTGAAAATAATTCGGAAAATAATAACTCATAATTTACCAAATGGGCATAAGAAGCTGGCCTATTATCCTTACATCTCGAGGCCTTTACAATCAATTTCGAGTCACCCTCAACAATGGCACTATGAAGTCCTAACTCACTGCCAAACTCCACTGCCCTACACGTTGCCATTGCCTCAATTTCCACAGGTTGGAATGCCTGATCCAACCGCTGCACTAGTGAAGCAATCACCTCCCCTCGACAGTCTCGAACAACTACTCCAATCCTAGATTTATTGTCTACGCTTGATATTGCTCCATCGTAATTGATCTTGTATGTATTTGGTGAGGGTGTTGTCCATTTAGTTTGAGGTGTTGATCTGATCCAGTCCAGCTTAAGATTGCAACTTCTGATCTCGTTCCAGCTCTCTTCTGCCCTCTGCTGCAAATCCTTGGTAAGGCATCAAGCTTGGTTTGTCCTGAGCTTGTTCCGCTAGTTCCAAACATTCCAAACCTGAATAGCAAATAGGTCCAGTGGCTTGCATTGTAGACTGAAAACTTCATCTGTCATTGTTCCATGCCTCATCCAAACTCGCGCAGCTCCACAGTGTGTGCAAAGTGTCCTCAGCTTGTAGGGAGCATCGGTCACAATTGGATTGTTGTATTATAGTTCTCCGTACCAGATTTTGTTTTGTTGGAAGGGAGATTCTACATGCATGCCACACCAAATTCTTGTATTTGTTAGGAATTTCTAGAGACCAGATATTCTTCCAAGCTCTCCTCTCCACCTTCGATTGGGTTCTCACATCAGAATTCCCCTCCAAGTCCTTGAGAAACTTGTACCCCGACTTGCAGTTGTACTGTCCATCAGCCGTGAAAGGCCAATACAAAACGTCCTCAGTTTGGCTTTGAGGCAATGGAATCCTTTGAACAAGCTCCGTTTCAACTGGTATGAGAACACCTTCAATCATTTCAGCATTCCATTTACCTGTATTAGTATCAATAAGGCAGTCCACTGTGGCATTTTCTATAGACTATGATTGGGGAAGAAACTAATGGTAGATGCTTTATGGGCAGGCAATGATGCTACCATATTTTGATGCTTTTTAAATTGCCAACTTGAAATCTTGCTCCCATTTGGATCACCTCTCTCCCCATCAAAATGCTTTTCCAAGCATAGGATCCAGATGCCGATTCTTGTGCTTCCATGAACAAATAATGGGGAAAAAATCTCGGCTTAAAATTTTTGTAAAAGAGTGTCTTCATTATCTAGAAGCCGCCATGCTTGCTTGGTAAGTAGAGAATCATTGAAAGGGCAAGGTCTCTAAATCCCAGTCCTCCTTCTAATTTTGGTTTTTTCAATTCCGACCATTAAGTGTTAATAGAAACGGAAGTACTTTTGAGCACTGCCAATAATCAAAACAAACACTTTATTATTAAAATTTGGAACTATAATTAAAATTCTCAAGCAAAATCACATTCCAACTAATCAGTTCGCAAAATATAATGATTATGCCAGCCTACCAAAAGTAGGAATAAGTACATCAAAAAAAAAAAAAAAAAAGTAGGAATAAGCCAACATGTTTGTCTACATCAATAGAAATTATCTATTTTATTTTTTTATTATTAAAACAGAAAAAAGACTTAATCAACAACAATATAGATGTTCAAACTCTTCAGATTTTAGTCAGCTGGAATAAATGGATTTAATAACAGCTAAATAATGGAACCAATTTTTTATTTTAAAAACAATGGAACCATTGGCTAACAAACATTTTTATGACATGGCACTACCTATAATTTTGATAAAGTTAAGTGGGCAATAATATTCAATCAAGGCAAACTTTATAAGTAGCCAAAAAGGATTACAATATTTTTTATAATGACAAACTTAAATGCAGTGCTTCTGTACTGTTTTTTTAGATTCCTTTATTAAAATTCAGTCATGTGCTATAATTAAAAATACACTTTCATCCCATAATAAAAAAGTTACATGACTGAATTTTAAGAGATGAACTTAAGAACATCATCTAAGATATTGTACTTAAGTTTTGTCGTTTTAATAAGAATAAAATTTAGGTATAGAACCTTAGGTTCCTCTCTTAAAATTCAGCCATGTGACTACTTGACAAAAAAATATGCTTTTATCCAATGAGAAAAAATTCACATGACACCTAAATCTTGCCCTATAGTTATTGAGTTAACAAGTTATTATTAATTATTTTTCTCAAAAAAAAAAAGTTATTATTAATTATTATATGAGTTTGTTTATAAAAAAAAAAAAAAAATTATTAAATGAGTCTTCCACAAATACTATCACATTAACAATTGTGAAAAGAAAAATGAAAATTCAGAAGAAAAAAAATCTAACAAACTTGTGATTCTAGGTTTGTTTTTTGGTTTTTTCCTAGTGGCAACATACTAGCTTGCCATCCGCTTTAGCTTTATTTTTCTTGCAATGAATACATTTAGGGTATATTTTGGCAGCCCTTTTCCTTGCACATAGGTTTGGATTTCCCAATTTTATTGCAGTTACCAACAAAGAAAATTCCAAGTGCATGATCTTTGTCAATAAATGCTTGAGAAGTACAGTAAAACAGCTTCTACACGACTGTCAGCGACTCAATATTAGAGCAGGAGGAGGAGCCATTGAAGACTTGAAGTCTCCCATGTGGGCTTCTGTCCAGTTGCCAACGTTGTATTCAACTCAAAAAGTTTCAAAAGCATTGATTTCAAGTTTTTAAACTACTTTCAACAATATAGTTATAACATTGACAATGCCTACACAGTCCAAAGTACACTCTTATTAATTATAATGCCTTAAATGCGCATTTGAAACTTTATTTTTCAACTAAAACTTGAGGGCAAGTTTCTTTACGGAGGGAAACATGATCTAGCTACCTTTACACCTTCCTTACTCTTAGGCTAGATAGCCAACCACCTACTACTCTTATGCCGAACAATTAGCCACTCTTTCTGACCTGAAAGGGGGGGGGGGGGGGGGGGGGTGACTTTTCAAAATTCCTCTCTCTTGTGTACTTTTGATAAAAATATTTAATTTTAGACATAAATTCAAATGACAGCATCCCTTAAATTTTTACTAAAAACGAAATATATTATATTTATATAGTTGACTAATGCATTTTTGTTTATTCTAATTACTCATTTAAATGTATTTAATGTATACCATACTTAATTTAATTATATTTTATGTTTATTAAATTGACTTATATATATATATTTTTAGACATGTCAAAATTTACTTTCTTTTTTTATTTATTTTGCAAAGATGTAAAGACTTAGGCCATTTGGTATATTGCAATAGACATTTTAATGTAATAGTTATTCATATGGTTTAGTTATTCTTAAGTTTGATTATGTTTTTATTGCAAGGAATAATCATTCCTTATAAATAGTTATTATTCAAAATGAAGAATAATTATTCCTCTCTAATGGGTTGTAATAGCTATTCATGCAATAATTTTTAAAATTAATTAATATATTTTCAAATAAATAAAATTTCCATATACACATATTATAAAAATTTTAAAAAAAAAATAACAATAAAAAATAACCATCTCTCTCTCTCAAATTTAACAAATATTATTTTTAAGGAAATATAATTGTATGAGTAAAATATTTCTTAAAATAAATTTTAGGGTAAAATATCATTTTCAGCCCTAAACTATTACAAAAGTTCGTTTTTTGTCCCTAAACTTTCAAAAGTTCTATTTTCGTCCCTAAACTATCACAAAAGTTCGTTTTTCATCCCTAAACTTTCAAAAATTCTATTTTCGTCCCTAAAATTTTTGAAACGTATTGATTTTCGTCCCTCCCACATCAGCACTCTGTCAAGCCACGTCAGCACTCCGTCAGATGGAGGGACGAAAATCAATACGTTTGGAAAAGTTTAGGGACGAAAATAGAACTTTTGAAAGTTTAGGGACGAAAAACAAACTTTTGTGATAGTTTAGGGACGAAAATAGAACTTTTGAAAGTTTAGGGACGAAAAACGAACTTTTATGATAGTTTAGGGACAAAAATGATATTTTACCCTAAATTTTAAGTTTTATTTTAATATAACAACTCACATCCAAACTTATGAATATATTTAATTATTCCTTTACAATAGATTTTATTCCTATTAATAAAAATTATTGTGGGGGAGAAAAGCCTAGGAGTACGTCTCTACACATGTATTGGGCTAGAGGTCCAATTCGAGGATGTAACTAGTCCGATCCATGGATAAACATCAAGAAAGGATGTGACAGAGGAAAGCTACAAATATCATGGGAAAAGCTATTACTACTGCATTAAATATACCACAGTTAACTCTTTGGCCGTATTAATGATGAAGTGATCCTTGAATAGTAATTCTCAACCTTCAAGCTACTACCCAAAGACTTTAGGAAGGTGCTAATGGGACAAGAACCAACCTAGAGATCTGATCTGCATGTGAAGGGTAGGGATGCTAGGAAAAGAAAGTGTAAAATGGAATGGAGATCCCAAGAGAAAGGGATCGAAAATTTGTAAGAGAAAGCACTGTAACAGCTTGAACCATATTTGTAACCATTTTCAATCAATATATACTAGAACATGATAATTCTGGAAAATCAGTGGGCTGAAAATCTCCGGACTTCGACAATCTTGAGAGTTAAATCCTGTAAAACCAAATTCAATCAGAGAAAAGACCGGTGGAGGCCGGCCTATGGTCCTTCGATGATGAAGTTAGTGGGCTGGAATAGAGAGGAAAAATTTCTAAGTGTTTATTCTTCCCTTCTCCAAAGAAAAAACAGAATCCCTTACCTCTACGTAGAGAATCGTTTATATAGTGCATGGAACGGTTACTTGCTCTGATAACTGTTCCTATTGTCGAGGAATTCACCAAAATCAGAGGTAACTTTCATAACTTCCACGGAAGTTACTTTATTTGAACCGGTGCTTCATCACGAACAAAGGAGGTTTCGATTTATAGGTAAGTTTAAAATATTTGGCTCGTCCGTCCCTAATTAAGGGCGGACGTGCCTCAGCATAAACATGCTTGGCTCGTCCGTCCTTCGGGACGGACGAGGCTTAATGGGTATGGACGAGGTAATGTGGCTGCGCCCTTCCTTTGTTCTTTTTCCTAGGACGAGCCATATGGACGATTTTAGAGGTAGTATTTTATAGCATCATCAGAACATACCTCCTCGGATTGTGTTGAGGAGAAATTTACTTAGATAACTCCAGTCCATTTCTCTTTGATTATCTTTTAAAATCCATTCTAACTGTTATCTCTTTCATTAGAGCCTAGTTTTTCAAGCCACTCTCTACAAATTCATTGTATTGGGCTTATTGGTCTTGGATCCAATCATACCTTGGACCTAAGGATCCAAAACTCGTCCTTACAATTATAATTCATGTCGTAATCCTCATTCAGTATACTAAATGTGTCATTGCTTGATATAGTTTAAAAATAAAAATAAAAAATAAAAAACTTACTTGATATAAGTATTTTTGTATTTGTAAGAATATATCATATGTTAAATCAAAATTACAAACATTTTTCATATAAAAGCAATAAATAAATAATATATATGTGTGTGTGATTCTTTGGATTTTTTTTTTATTTTTGGACAAAGTTTAGCTACAAAATTAGTTGTAGTTTTAGGTTACAAACTTACTTAATATCTTTTTATTGGAGGTGAATTTTGGCAAATCTACCATTGGATTACATTTTCTTCTTATATCCTTTATCCTTGTCAAATTTCAAGAAAATTAAAGATCAATAGCTATGTCATCAATAAATTTTTTAAATTGCAAGTTTTTGTAATTTAAAATTATGCACAGAACATAAACTTATAGATCGTATAGTAAATAATATCCGATTGACACAAAATTTAACATGTGTATTAAGAGCGTAAAGAACGTGTAATTCAATTGTTAAATTTTCAAAATATGTTGTAATATTTATTTTATTGAGTGAGTTTGTAGCCATTGAGTGAGTTTGTAGTTTTAAGTTACAATTAATTTTGTAGCTAAACTTTGTCCATATTTAGTTTAGTTCTCTTAAAAAAATTTCCTTGCTTGGCCACTATTTAGGGCAAATAACTAGCCACCTGTTTTGGCTTCTCATATTTGCCATAATGCCATGTGTTATCTTTAATTTCAGCATTGACTTATGGTAGTTAGAATCTTTAAACTGACATTTTATAAATGTCTCCCTAAACTGAGTTTTGGGTGAAGTGAAACTCAGTGTAACTGATTTTTGAATTCTCATAGGCTTGCTTGACAGACCAATCTTGCTTGACCGAACTTTTTGCAATAGCTTTTTGTATAGCTTTCATATGAACTTGATCCTTATTGACCCATAGTGATGGAAATATAAAATTATAAATTCAATAAAGTTTTTTTTTTTTTTGAGAAGAGAATATAATGAAGTTATGTATTACAATTGAAATTTTTGACAAATAATTTATGCTTTATTTGATTTCGATGAAAACCTTGTGTAAAGATAGTTTTACGTATTTTCTAGTATTTGGTATTATCAGAAAAAATGAGTTAAAGGAAAGCTATTTTTAGTTAACATAAAAAATATGACTTTTTTTTAGAAGTTGTTTTTCACAAATTTTTTTTTTTTGGAAAACAATTATATTTCATAGCAAGCTAAATAAGAAAATTTAAAGATTGTTTTCAATTCATTTAAAATTACTATCAAACATAGAAAAATGAGATAGTTTAAAAAAAAAATTAATTGACTCATTATTTTAGAAAATGTCATTGTTGAAACAAACCATTCTAGACTATCTATTTAAAAAAAAAAAAAAAAAAAAAAAAGAACTGTTCTATTAAAAAATTTGTGGTACTTAGTACTTACCAATACGAGGCCCGAGTCATTATTGTTTTTTGGTTAATCAGGTACTTATATAAACAACAAAAGGCAATTACAAATTGGCCATAGAGGCCAAAGTATTGGCAACACGCCTATAATAATACAACCCATTCCTATCAACTTCATTATTTTAGAAAATGTCATTGTTGAAACAAACCAATCTAGCCTATCTATTGAAAAAAAGAAAAGAAAAAAAGAACTGTTCTATTAAAAAATTTGTTGTACTTAGTACTTACCAATATGAGGCCTGAGTCATTATTGTTTTTTAGTTAATGAGGTACTTATATAAACAACAAAAGGCAATTACAAATTGGCCACAGAGGCCAAAGTATTGGCAACACGCCTATAATAATACAACCCATTTATATCAACTTCAAGCAAAACATTTAAATCATAAGAGGGAGAAGTATCAAACACAACAAAATTCTCCATCAAAGACAACCACTCTTAGCCAAAAAGTCGGCGCATTTATTCGCCTCTCTAAACACATGCCCCACTTGAACCTGCCTAAACCTGGCCATGAGTCATTATTGTTCCATCAATCTTTTAGAGCTTAATTATTGAATTGGTTTTCATTGTGGAAGTCAATTCATAATGTGGGCCTCAATTGATCTAAAGCCGACGTATATTGGCTGAAGTTGTTTCTTTCTCAATGGGCTTGTTATGAACATTGAGACGGACCGTTTAGGAATAAAACCCACCTCATATATATATATATATATATATATATATATTTATATATTTCTAATAGATCCAACGGTTGAAAAATAGCATTAAATGATTAAGGATTTTCACTTTAATTAGCTAATTAATAGCAGATTTTCTCTATCCTCATTTACTAATTTTCATAAATCTTTTTTGTGCCGTAGATTTCTAATAGATCCAACGGTTGAAAAATAGCATTAAATGATTAAGGATTTCCACTTTAATTAGCTAATTAATAGCAGATTTTCTCTATCATCATTTACTAATTTCCATAAACCTTATTGGGTATTGTTTAACTGTGTCCCTTTCTTCCTTAAAAAAATAAATAAATAAATAAAATTGCAAGCTTAGTAACGAAAAATTATATTTATTATAGAACACACTTTTGACACTTTGCTACCTTCTTTGATTGACACTCCACAAGATCTGTTGCTTTCTTTACATAAACACTCCTCTTGTCCTACTCCCTTCTTTATTTTATTTTTTGATCTCAAATCCGCCCTATCTTCAACTGTAACATCTTTAATTGAACCCATAGATATATATAGTGAATGGATTGATGAATGTGAGTGGGTCAACAACCTTGAAGATGATGGTGCGTAGGAAGCTATTAAGATGTTAATAATGTTGTTTCTCTGTTGGAAGAAAAAGAGCAAACCAAAAGGTATGTAACTATTGTGTCTGGGTGTCTTGAGAGGACCTCATTGGTGAGGTCTCCATGCTTTCTGAATTCAATATAGGACTTCTCCATGTATAGTAAGTTCATAACACTTTAGACGATAGTTTGGTAAATATATGGATCTTGTAACTTAATTAGGTCGTTTGATGATAATGCCCTTATTGGGTAAAAGATTTTTTTTTTTTTTTAAAAAGAAAAAAAAGGAAGAAAGTGACACAGTTAAACAATACCAATAAGGTCTATGGAAAGTAGTAAATGAGGATAGAGAAAATCTGTTATTAATTAGGCAATTAATGTGGAAATCCTTAATCATTTAATGCTATTTTTTCAACCGTTGGATCTATTAAAAACCTACGGCGCAAGGAGTTACACCAGGTATAACTTAAACTCATCTCATTTATATATATAAATATATATATATATATATATATATATATTTTTGCAAATTTACATGATTTGGATAGATTTAAATTATTAATAGTGTTACATCACTACATTTATTGGGAAACCAATAAAAAAAATTATGGAAAAACACCAACGCTATAACTTCAATTTGAAAGTAAATATATTCTCAACTTCAAGAAAATTATATAATCTTTGACAAAATATGAAGTAAACGTAGAAAAAGATTCCTCAATGACCATGAGTCACTGCTTTTGTGAAAGGAACAACTGCACTTAGGGGTGTTCGCAGTGCGGTGTAGTGCAGTTTTGGGTCATTTTTAGCACTGTACTTTGTGGTGCAGTTTAACTAAAACCATAATCACACCACACCTTGTTTTTGCGGTCACATGTGCAGTGCGGTGCGGTTTAGAGTTTAGCCAAAACCATAACAGCATTGCACTTCATTTTTGCGATCACATGTGCGATATTATGTATAAGATGCAGTTTGAAGTCGGTATATTTTTCAAATTTTCGGTTTTTCCTACTCAGTCCCAAACTAATTTTTCCTTTTTTTTGGGGCCAAGTTTTAAATTATTGAGCTAGTTTTTCTTTATTTTAGGTTAGCTTTTCTAGTCAACACTTGCTAGGGTTATTAATTTTTTTTTTTTTGAAAACTAGGGTTATTAAACTATTAATAACATATTTAATATTAAAAATAAATAAATATATTAATACATAGAGAGGGTGCGGTGCGGTGTGGTGTGGTTTGTGTGGTTTTCTTATTATAAAACCGCAAACCGCATTGCACCATACGGTGTGGTGCGGTGCAGTGCAATTATACTAATTTGCAGGCGGTTTTGGTGTGGTTTTTGCCATTTGTGTGGTTTATGCGGTTTGGTGAACACTTTACACTGATGCCTTAGCAAAAAAAGGTCCAACAATTGAGTAAGATATTGCATGTGTGTGTGTGTGTGTGTGTTTTTTTTTTTTTTTTTTTTTCGTTTGCATGCGAACTTATATATGTTTTTTATTTTATAACAATACTAGTCGCTAACCTGTGTTACGCACGGGATTTGTGAGGTAAACTAAAATAATTTTATAAAATCTTAAATTAATTAAGAAACTACACCATTGCATGATATGCTCTTGTATGATTTCAATTTGTGTTACAATTTGATGAAGAAGCCATTGCAATGGCTTATAAAAAAATTTGTCAGACAATTTCAAATACTACAAAAAAAATAACTCAAAAATTCAGATATTAAAACTTTTGAAAAACCAAAAAATATTAAAGAATCAGATGATTCACTGCTTAAAAATTATTGAAACAAAACAAAATATATATGACTAAACAATAGAGAAATATAAAAGAAAGATGACTTACATTCAAAAGAATAATTTCAATTATTGCAAACTTTTTTATCTTGTAAAAAACAACTAAAAAGAGTTTGGTGGTTCATAAATGAAAATTACTTTTTAAAAAATACATGAAAAACCATAATACATATTGTGGGGACAATTTTTACCTCAAGATCAAGTGTTGCACTTGTAATTATTTTTGACTTGGAGAGTCCCACATTGGAAGAATTTCCTCCCTCTTTCCACCTTATAAGGGATGACCAATGGTGTAAGAGTACCACTATTTTGGTTAGAGGCAAAAATTGTCCCCCCCCCCCCCCCCACACACACACACACACACACACACACACATATATATGTTTTTAACAGAGAATAAAATAACATAAGAAGAGCTCATAACTCTACTCATTTTTAAGAAAAAATATATTGGGGTTTGCATTACTTTTATAATGTTCATGATTAATCTCGCAAATTTGAAAATAAATTATTAATGTTGAATTTGAGTTTAAGTTGGATTTATTCTAGAGTTTCACTCATTGTTAAGTTTGGATTAAACAAAAATAATTTTGTTTAAAAAAATGATGAGTTTGAGTTTAAGTTGGACTTATTAAAGTGATAGAGTTTCATTCTATGTTAAGTTTTGACTAAATAAAAATAATTTTATTTAAATAAAATGATAATTTTATTAAAATATTGTGTTGACGTGGAAAATTATGAGAATTTCAAAGGTTTCAATTATATATATGTAGATGAGGTTGTATTATAAGAGGCATTATTGTCTTAAATTCTATAGGTGCTAGTTCTGTTTGTTAATATTAACCAATTTTCCACACAAAAAAATAGTAAAAGATAATGTTAACCGCCAAAATTTTTGTAGTTGAACTAGTATTTTTTTGTGTATATCAATAAAGATATTTAAGGTTTAATATCCCTTCCCCAATTATTTAACAAGCAAAGCAATTGCAAAAGCTTTGATTTGGAACAGCTATGGGCTGGGTTAACGTGTTTCGATCGGTTCAATACTGGGCCTGACTCGATCCAGTCTGAGATCAAATCCAACAAAGAGAGAGCACGAGACGACGAAGACGAAAAGTGCCTTGACCGTTACACTCCTAAAACGCACCGTATTAGTCCTTTCCAAGTATACCCAGTCGTACTCTTAAAATGAACTTTCTTCTTTGTTTCTTGCTACCGTTAACAGTTAAGAAGTAAAGCTAAAAGGTAGTTCCCCAGCTAGATCGGTGAACCAATGCAAGGAGGATCATCAGGCATTGGATATGGCCTCAAATACCAGGTCAATTATTCAAAATTATCCAAACCCTAAATTCAATTTTTTTTTCTTTTACTGAGCCTCAAGATCTTGAAAGAAAAAAAAAAAAATGTAAAACCCTAAAAATCTTTGTCCAGGCTAGATGCATTTCGGATGTGAAAGCAGACACAGATCACACCAGCTTCATCACCGGCACTCTCAGTCTCAAAGAAGAAAACGAGGTTTATATTTTACTAATTTTTTTTTTTTTTTTGGTTTTGATTTCAATTTGTGTTTTTATTTCTTAAATTAATGGAGTTTTGAGGTTGTTTATTTCAGGTGCATTTGATTCGGGTTTCATCAGGTGGAACCGAGCTCATATGCGAGGGCTTGTTCTCGCACCCGAACGAGATCTGGGACCTCGCTTCCTGTCCCTTCGATCAACGGATCTTCTCCACTGTCTACTCTTCTGGTATTTGATTTCATTGATCCTGATCTTTATTTTTATTTATTTATTTTTATATACATAATTCAAAACTTGATTATGCCGCCGCGATGTTTACTTAACAATGAAATGCATAGCTTTGGATGATTTGTTTCGACTTTTTAAGGAGCTTGCAAGCATTGTATTCGACTATAAACATTGCAAATAGAGTTATGATTGGGATTTTTGATTACTAGGGCATTCATTAGTGGTTTTGATTTCGATCATTCTATGGCTCAGAGGTGCTGGAGATTATTATTATTTTTTAAAGTAAAAATCACATTAGTAGAAGTAATATAAAAAATGGCTTGTCAGTTAAGGAAGTAACAGAGCATATGAATTTAGATAGAATAGCATGGAAGAAAAGAATTAATGTGACTGACCCTAACTAATCCCAAAATTTTGGGTCTAAGGTGGTGTTGTTGTAAAAATAATTTTATTTGAGAGAGGAGTTAGTTTGAATGCACAGTCCGTGTATTGGACCACTCATAAAAGATTGTAATATGAGATTTGACAGATTTAAGAAATCAAGAAAAGAAAATGACTTAATGCTACTACCCATTGTAGTCTCAAATTTTACAAGGATCACACTAGGATTGTTTAATGACATGAATGGGAAGGATTCTATTCTTCCTTTCTTGCTAAGTTGTTCCTAAGACACATTAGTGAAACTGCTCTCCGTATCTTGGACTGCTTGTGTTGTTTAAATCTTACTTGCCAATACTTGAGCTTTTGCTACAGTCTTTGGCATCCCAGACTAGCCGGAATAATATATACAATTATACAAAAGTGACCAAATATCTCGAGCTGTTGAACAATGCAAAACAAGATGCTCAACTGACTCCCCATTAATCTCGCTCTCGCACATACAATATGAATGCTCCCTAAGTCAAGAAAGTGGCCCTTGGAGGTGTCTTAGCCCTCTGGATGCTTGTCCATGGGAAGTAAACTCCTGTGGACTTTCTTAGAATGTCATGGTATGAACAGACTTCAAACTTTCCCTTCTTAGTCAAAGTCCAGGATAATTGATCCTTTCCTTCACTAGATGGAATATCAGAGTACAGCAAAAAAAAAAAAAAAAAAAAAAAAAAAACCCCACAAACTCTAATTCCCAATCTTGAAAAGGTTGAGTCAGTTGAGAATTCCAATCCCATATACCTAGCAAGACTCATGGTTATTGAAGCACCCTTTTCCATTGTCAATCTAAATAAGTAAGGAAAGAGGTCTTTTAGAGAACAATCCATACACCAAGGATCACACCAAAAGTGAAAATGAGAGCCATCCCCTATAACAAACTTAAAATATTTAGAGAAAAAATTCCACCCTCATTTAATACTCTTTCATAAAGCACAAAAAATAATAATTAAATAAAGCAAAAAAAAATACACTCTGGTAGAGACACAAAGAAGCAATTTTGTTACGAATTGAACCTCGAATCAAGCAATACCGAGAGACAATCAATTCTTAAAATGCTGTGAACTTCTAGACCCAATACATTCTATTTGGCGAGGGGAGGGTGGTAGCAACGGTAATGTGGAACCAAGTCCAGGAGTGTGGTATGGGTCAAATCAAGTCTTGCTATATAATATTTGGTTTTCACAAGACCAGCGTGGTCTGGGATTGGTGAAAGCGGCAAAATCTAGAGGTTTAGGATGTTGTCAGTGTCACACAATGTCAGTGTTGTCTGGGGTTTACAAAAAGCTGCATAGATTGGGGAGGTAGGGAGTCATCGAAGTTGTGTGACCATATTTCGTGATTGCTGATAACTAAAAAAGGGTAGGGAATGTGATTGCAGGGGTTGGGTGACCACTTTATTAATGTTTTCAGCACTGAGAGAAGTTGGAGACAATAGCCTTGGCTATGAAAGTGGTTGTCGGTGTTGAAATGAACCAAAGAACAATTGCCAACAATGGCGGAAGTCAAGTGGTACCAGCTGTGAAGGTTCAGAGTTCAATGCTTTGATGTCACGTTGAATTTTTGGGAAAACAGTTGTTAGGTGATTAACACTAACATTGGTTTTAATATCAGTAATTGATCTCCAATTTATAAAATGGCAACAATAACAACAAAAGGAGAAATGAAACATGTTTTTCTAATGCATTCCTACAACAGATTCCTAATCCTCCCTTTTTCAACAAAGAACACTCCATGCCCACGCCATAACTACTTAGATGGAATTTAAAGGAACCTCCCATTCCCCTCCAAGCTATCTCTTTGGAACAAGTCTTTTTCAAATGTGAATTGGTATCGTAAAAGTTGACATGAAATACATAGGAAAGGAAGATAATGTACCATTAATGAGAGTGATCCTTCCTGTTAGGAATATGAAATAATTGTTGTAATTTCTTTAGTTAGGTAGTTAGCTAGTTGGTTGAGATTATGATAAGTTAGTTAGGATTTGAGCACATGTAGCTCATTTAACACATGGCTTAATTCATAGAGCTCATATTGAATTAACTAGCCAATTATCTTGAGCCATGTGGGCTAATGACACTAGAGTCAATCTCCTATAAATACATGATTGTAATTCAACAATAGATATCAATTGAAGAATAAACCAACTCATTGCTTAGTGCATTTCCTCTCTCTCTCTCTCTCTCTCTCAATATTTCATTATGGAGGGTGACTATCTCTAGTTAAGTCAATTTCCCTACAATTCCCATCAATTCTCCTATGATTCCTATCCATCCCCATTAGGAACCACCGGGTTCCTAACAAGTGGTATCAAAGCCGTTCATCCTGAAGCCATGGTTGAAACTAAATCTGCAACACTTCTAGACAAAGCTATTTCCAACTTTCAAGAAGTTCAGAAAAACTTAGCATCATTTTGAAGAAATTATCTGATGCAGAAACAAGAAGACAACAACCCCAAACACCTCGGTCCAATGAGAATTATATATCAAGCAATGCTCTAGCCATAACTTTTCCAAAATCAATCAAGGTTGATTTTCCTAGGTTCAAGGGTGAAGAACCTACTGCTTGGGTTTATAAAGCAAACTAATACTTCAACTATTACAAGACCCCAGGTCATGAAAAGCTTCCAATGGCCTATTTTCACATGGATGGGGAAGCATTAGTGTGGTTTGAAGATGCTGAAGATACTAGGTTATTTGTGAGTTGGGATGCTTTTGTTCAAGCACTACAAGTCAGATTTGGATCTACTGCCTGTGACAATCCATTGAAGGATACTATTCAAGAACCACTTGTTCTTATGAGTAATCCAATGCTCATTGGCGTTAGCCAAACTCATGTTTCACCAAATGGGTCTGTTCATGCAATCAAGAATGAAGACGTAGACTTACCACACACTCACGTTGGGGACCAAATCTCGTTGCTTAGTGGCTATCACAAAGCCAAAGGACTAGATGCTTCTTTTCTTGGTAATAGTTGTGAGATGATCACAATTTTTATAAGAAATTGAGTTCTATAATGCTGAAGGTTTCAATACGACTGCTTTGCGTTATGCTCTTGTGTCATGGGCTGTGATTAATTGCTTTGGAGCTATTTGTGTAATCAACGGTCAAGATGCTTTGGCGTATTGGGTCAATGGCTGGTTTCTCCTAATAAAGGTGTCATTTCACAACAACACCTTGTGGGCAAGTCAAGGGGAGGGAAATGTTAGGAATATGAAATAATTGTTGTAATTCCTTTAGTTAGGTAGTTAGCTAGTTGGTTGAGATTAGGATGAGTTAGTTAGGATTTGAGCACATGTAACTCATTTAACACATGACTTAATTCATAGAGCACATGTTGAATTAACTAGCCAATTATCTTGAGTCATGTGGGCCAACGACATTAGAGCTAGTCTCCTATAAATACATGATTGTAATTCAACAATAGATATCAATTGAAGAATAAACCAACTCATTGCTTAGTGCATTTCCTCTCTCTCTCTCTCTCTCTCTCTCTCTCTTAATATTTCTCTATGGAGGGTGGCTACCTCAAATTAAGTCAATTTCTCTATAATTCCCATCGATTCCCCTATAATTCCTATCCATCTCCATTAGTAACCTCCGGGTTCCTCACACTTCCACCTTTTGAGAGATGCAACCTCTTCCATCTTGCTTTCTTTCTCTCCATCCTTTCAATGATAGCATTCCAAACTGATCTGAGCTTCAAAAGAAGAGCCCAAAGGTAATCCCAAATATTGCATTGAAAGGCTTTACTTCACAACCCAACACTGAGGCAAACCCCATGGCAACATTCACTTCACCCACAGGCACTAAATTACTTTTCTCCAAATTAACTTTTAAACTTGATACCACTTTATAGCAAAGGACACATTGAAGGTATCCTAACTACTCTAGGTTAGAATCAAAAATAATTATGATGTCATCAAGAAGTAGCAAATGTGAGATCTCCATTACGCTTCTATTCCCTCCTTCAGCATTGAACCTAACATGAAACCACCAGTCTTTTGTAGCATACTATTATTTTTTTCCCCCTATTGGATAGGTGCATACTACTAAAAATTTCCATCACTTGGGTGATAGAAGTGAAGATAGAGGATTTCCTTGCCTTAGCCCCTGGCTACAGAAGAAGCCAATTGAGTGCCATTGACCATAATTGAGAACCTGAACAGTTGACATGCAATATTGGATCCATTTTTTTCCACTTTTCACCAAATCCAAACCTTTTCAACAAGAATAGCACACAATCCCAATTAACATGATCATGTGCCTTTTCAATATATAGCTTACATATTACCCTAGGCAAATTTTACTATTCAAGCACTCATTATCAATAAGCATTGAGTAGAGAGTTTTTTTTTTCTGCAACAAAATCATCCTGTGCATCTGTCACCAAAGTCCCAAGAGTTCGGTAATAATTCCACTTGGCCCTGCTGTTTGAACCAAAAGTGAGGAGACTATAAATAAGCATTGAATCAAAAATTTGTATTCCTATAATAAAAGCATTCCATGCATCTGTCATCAAAGTCCAAAGAATTAGGTAATGGTTTTTCCCCCCCTCACTGTTTGGTTGAACCAAAAGTGAGACTACTATCAATAACGTACTGTCATCAAGGTTGGCTTTCTTTACTAGGCACTCCTATTCCTCATGCAATCACTCTTCCTACTATGGACTTTGAATTTGGTCACCCTCAATAAGCCACTCTCCCTAACATGAGTTGTGATTGGGAGTGATGACTATTGAGTCTTATTTTTACTAGGTCTGATTAGTGGCTCTCCTCAGAAAACATTATCACCTTAACTTAGGTTTTTTAATTATTATTATAGAGTTTTAAATCCAATTTTTCGCCCATAATTCTTCCAAAAAGGTTAATGGGAGGACTAAGAGTAGCAGTAGGAATAATAAAAGGAAAGCAGTAGAGAATAGAAAGCATCTTGTCAGAGCATATGTAGCTTCTTGTATAGGAGTTGGAGCAGGAGGACGAGTAGGAGCTTTTGTTTGTTCACTTGTTAGCTAGTCTTTCCTCACTTGCCTAGAAAAGTGGATTCTCCTGATTTAGCGGATCTGGGGCTTCATATGAAGCATCTGCAGATTACTAAGCCATGGATCGAGATCTTAGAGCTAGATAAGACTTTTTACACCTTGGGGAAAGCCCATACAGCAGAATATTCTTGATTGAGCATTTTATTATTTACACCTGTTTCTGTTTGCAAGCAAGTCTACTGGCTCAAAGTCAAAGCTATTGATTTGTTTTATTTTGTTCAATGCTCTTGAAGGTGAATCATATGGAGCAGCAATATGGCAGATCCCTGAGTTATATGGTGAGTTGAATTCTCCTCAGTTGGAACGAATTACCTCACTTGATGCTCATGTTGGAAAGATTAAATGGTAAGTTTGTTTATCCTAATCTTTCATTTCTTTACTCTAGGAATCAAGAACAAGTTTTATTTTTTTCCCCATCCTTGTATCATGTCATGTGGCATATTAGGTACTTATCAAGAATGTATAATTTCTCCATCTATTTCTTTTTAGATGATGTAGCTTTTGAGCTCTATCTGGATCACTCTAGTGGTGACTGTGTGGTGCTATATTGCAATATATTTCTACTTAAGAACAATCTATCTATTTTTTAGTTTTTAGGCTTTTGAGTTCTTTGATCAATACGTGTGATTCATCAGCTCACTTACCCTATAAATTGTACACCATGAACAGCATTCTTTGGTGGCCCTCTGGAAGGCATGATAAGCTGATCAGCATTGATGAGGAAACCCTTTTCTTGTGGAGCTTAGATTGTTCCAAAAAAACAGCTCAGGT
Source organism: Quercus variabilis (assembly GCA_030445155.1). NCBI lineage: Eukaryota > Viridiplantae > Streptophyta > Magnoliopsida > Fagales > Fagaceae > Quercus > Quercus variabilis. The sequence continues at coordinate 14,714,492 of CP129446.1, forward strand.
ATAGCTCATAATGAAATTTGTACAATGAGCATATGTCCGCCAATTGTGATTGTGGCAAACGTAGTAAATGGTTAAGTTTCCTCTCTCGCTTCTGAAAGCATTAGAGTTATTAGGATTTTTTTTTTTAATAAGTAATAAGTTTTATTGATATAAAAAATGGAACACCCTAGTACACAGGGAGTGTACAAGGGGTCAAACAATTCAACTACAAAAATTACAAGAATCTAGGAAATCAAGAAAAAAAAAAAAAAAAGAAAGATTGGTTTCGCATAGCAGCCAACCAATCCAATAAAGTTCTAAAGAAAAATAACTTGAGGTCTGGTTTGAATCTCTCATTATCTTCAAAACACCTACTATTTCTCTCCCTCCAAAGACACCACAATAAGCAATGGAGAACAATCAACTATATATACCCATTTCGATGACAACCAAACCTGCCTTGCCAACAAGCTAGAAGCCCCATGTAAGGAGGCTAGTGTGGCTGAGCTTATTAAGTCCGCTAATGGAGTCCTCTTTTGGGATGTAAGTTTCTTTAGGGGTGTGCGTGCTCGGGAATTAGAGGCTATGTCGGGTTTCATGGATACCACATATGGTACTTCAGTAAGGGGGTTTGGTGAGGATAAGATGTGTTGGAAACTTAATAGAGATAAGGGGTTCATGGTTAAGGATTATTACAGTATTTTAGTGGGCTCTAATGACTATTGTTTTCCTTGGAAAAGTATTTGGAAATAGAAGATTCATTCTCGAGTAGCTTTCTTTGTTTGGATTGTTGCTTTGGGGAAATGCTTAACAATTGACAATTTACGAAAAAGGAAGGTTTGGATGTTGGATTGGTGCTACATGTGCAAGTGTAATGGTGAATCGGTTGACCATCTCTTTCTTCATTGTCCGGTTGCTATGGATTTGTAGAGTTAGTAGGGTTCTCCCGTTCCCAAGACCCAAGTATGATGACCTAATGCATGTACAACAACAACAACACATTCCAAGCTTTAGGCCCAAATGGCATCTCCTTCTTCCTTAATAATGGGGTGGAGGGTCAGGTCATGTGTTTCATGTGTTTTAAGTCCCAACCTGCATGTGTAATTTACCCACACAAAAAAAAAAAAAGAACAAAATAATTTCATTTTCGTTTTAGTTATGAATATGTGAATTTGTAATCCTATTTTTCCTCCTTCGTCTTTAGTTGACTAGACCTTTTTAAGACCTTAACAACTTAAAGATTACCTACCAAATCTCATACTAATCAACAAAATGTAAGGTAATAAGATTAGAACTCAAATTCTACGCCCAATCAAGAATTTTCCAAAATTAAGAAAACACAGCATGTAAGGTATCAAAATTGGGCCAAGTATGTCTGTACTTTGTAGTGATTATGCTTCTGATTGGGCCACTTGTTGGTCAAATGGCTTGGAAGATATCGCTCACTTTCTACTTTCTTGACATATGTCAAATTTCTTCAATTTATACTGCTTCAGTTTATACTGATTGTCTGATATAATTTATTGCTGCGTACAAATATAACCTCTTAAACTCTTAGTTGGCAATATAGCCAAGAGCCTTGTAACTCAACTGACATCTCCTAGAATTTCCAATGGAGACGTCCAGGGTTCAAATCTCCCCTCTCCCATTGTTGTAACTATTGAACTATCTAAAAGGGGAGTTCTATGTTCTTGTTTAAAATTATCATAAATGTTTTTCATACTGTGCAATTAATCATTGTAGTTGTGGAGTAACTGCATGGTGTAACTATTTTACTCTTTAATTCTCGTGCTGATTCTCATTTAGGCCTTCTTGCAAAATCTAGGTACAATCAAAAGAGTCGGTTGGCATGTTGCACAACTTATCTGGAGGAGCATGGGATCCACATGATGTGAATGCTGTTGCTGCAACTTATGAATCAGCCATCCAAGTTTGGGATCTACGGACAATGAAGTATGTTATACTTCTTGCACATCATTAATACATTGCTTTAAATTGTGAATGACTTCTTGATTTACAAAAAGGTAGCAAAGGTGTTTTGTAGAACTGCTAATTTCATGTGACAACTCACACAAAATCTTGCTGTTGCTTGATGGCATTGTTAATTGCAGGAAGACAAATTCAATTGAGCGTGGCCATGTCCGCAATATTGATTACAACCCCAAGAAAAAACATATACTTGTAAGAATGTAACTTTGTATTAAGCGTGCTCTTCTGTGTGATATAATTCTTTTTTAAAAGATAAATTTGTACGATTTTTACATATGTCTAGTTTCTTTGGCAGCTAGAGCCTAGTGGGTGTCTGTCCTCACAAAGATATATGTATCTATTGTATGTTGCATTGCGTGTGGTAGATAGAATGTTCACATTGTTTCGCATAGCATAAGAAAATATCCTTTTCTTTTTTCTTTTTTTCTTTTTTTTTTTTAAAAAATTTTGTTATAAGTAGCATAAAAATAAGAAATATCTTTACTGCAACATAATAAATAGTTTACAATTATTGCAGGTCACTGCAGAAGATGAATCTGGGATAAACATATGGGATCTTAGAAAACCAAAGGTTCCCATCCAAGAACTTCCTGGACATACACACTGGTATATATATTGAGCACTGTTGCAGTTCTGATCTTTGTCAACCATGTTTCTGCTTGATGAACCATTCTGTATACATGCATTTAAAGTGTTTTGCGTTACTATTTTTGTGCACTTTTAGGTGTTTTTAACTGGCCATATCCTTTGTTAAAGCAGAATTTATATATTTTCACATACATTTAGCTGCCTAATTTTGACCTGTGTAAAAAAATCACCAGGACATGGGCTGTCAAGTGTAACCCTGAATATGATCGGCTGATCTTGGTAATCTCTCTCTCTCTCTCTCTCTCTCTCTCACTCATATGCACACATGCATACATATGTATTCAAGCCTTTAAAATCCTGAACGGATACAATAGCATGCATTTTACGTTCAAGCCTTTGTAAGGTCTTGTTTTGGCTTATAAAAAGGTTTTAGGTCTAAGTCGTGCAACTGTTGCCTCATCTGTGCTGTATATTCCAATATTGTAAGACCACTATTTCTCTGAATATCTGGTGACTGACTGACTGAATCACTGAAAGTATGAAACCTGTCATCATGTTTTTCAGGTACTTTAGTTATTGATTTTTTTTTTTTTTTTATAAAATGTATCCTATTGCAGAGTGCTGGTACAGACTCAAACGTCAACTTGTGGTTGGCTTCTCCATCTAGCAGTGATGATTTTACATCTGAAAGGTTGTTTTCTTCTGTTGTTCTTTGACTTATTATTTCATTCTTTGGAGTCTGCTGATATCATCAATGTTTGTGTTTTTGGCAGCCTGGTTGATTCACCTACTCGGCGGTTGAATCCATTACTTAATTCATATAGCGACTACGAAGACAGTGTTTATGGTAACCACTGCATCCTTTTGGTTTTTCTATGCATTTTATCTAATAACTAAAGCTGACCAGTTTCCACTTGATTTAAAGGCCTTGCTTGGAGTGTTCGTGAGCCTTGGATCTTTGCGTCATTATCCTATGATGGGAGGGTAAGAACACTAGTAATCTGCTATATAAAGCAGTAGGAAGTGCTGATTAGTATTCTTGGGAAAGAGAAAAAAGAAAAAAAAAAAGTGAAATAGCCTGAGACAACCAATATTGTTTATTGGGAAAGATGGTAAGACCTCCATAGCCAGAACCACTAACCAAATGGCTTTGCCCTTCTATCTCACAATGTCACAATTTGAGCATGAAGTTTAGAGTCTGTATGATTTTGTCATACAGGGCTTCCTATACGATCCAGTAATGTGCTTCAATTGGAATTTCCTTTATCAAGGGTGTGAACAGACAGTGATATCCACATAACAAATGTAGAAACCCATTTGACATTTCTCCGGATCTCAATAGTTTGTTTCTTTGTTTTCGTGCAAAACAGGTAGTTGTAGAAACAGTCAAGCCTTTTCTCTCAAGAAAATAAAGCTCGACACGAATTGCACATTGCTAAAACTGATCTACTTGGTGATGGTTCTTGCTGATATCATTGTGCATTCATTGGTTGGGTTCAGACAGACACCAGAGGGGACCAGAAGCTAAACTTGAACTTGGGTGTGTTAGTGCTGAGTAATAGGTGATGGCGTAAATAGCTTTGTCCAGTAAGCAACACATTGTGAAGACTCCATTACATACATTCTTTTCATATGAATCTAGGTAGATTTATTATCACAATATCCGCTCATGGAATTCCAAGGTTAATTTTATATTCCATTTTTGTAATTTTCTTTCGTTTGTTAGGCTCAACCATTGTTTGGTAATCATTTTACATGTATGTTTGAGATGGTTCTATTTGACATCTTCACCTTATGAAAAGCATACGAATAAAACTGGCTGTAATGCATTGAAATGCCTGGCTTAAAATTTGTAGAGAGACTAGGCTATTGATTGGTCAATAGCAGTCATAATGGGGCTGGTTTGTTTGGGACCGGCCTTTTCGTCATACCACCCACAAAGAAAACTCGTACTTAGCTTACAAATTGCCAGTGATGAAAAATAAAAGTGATGTCAATGGTAGATTTATGTCAAAGTGATAGTGTATTATTCACAATTTATCATCGTAGAAAAAATTGTATCCATAGCAAAGTTGTTGCCTAAGAATAAAATGGGACGTATGCCTCATTGGATTTGGTGAAACTGGATGGGAATCAGAGATTTTTTTTTTTGGAAAATAACACTATTTTATAAAAAATTTCGTTAGTTAATAGGTTTTCAAAACATATTAGCAAATTAACATCTCAAGTATATTAAACTTGAGTTCACTGTAGTAAATTGAGTCTAAGAGACTCGAGATTTATGGAATTCGAGTTTTACACACTCGATTTCCTTTCTTTTCTTTGACCTGACTGTTCTTCCTTCACTCTTCATTATCCAAACCAGTCTTCATTCTCTAGACCAACCAGACTCATCTTTCTCTAGACCAATTAGACCCACATGGTAGAAGAAGGAGAAAAGAAAGAAGAAGAAAACCAAACCCAAATATGAGCCGATTAAGAGCACCCACATTAAATCTGAGCTAATTTCTTCACCCTTTGTCTCTGTTGCCGTTGCTAGGTTTATTGCCTGACTTGCTTCGTTATTTTTATTTTTTCATTGTTTTTGTTCTTGTCTTCTTTGGTAGTTCTTCGTTCTTGTTCTTGTCTTCTTTGGTTCTAGTCCTCCTTCGTTGAGTTTGGCTTCTCTAGTTGGGAAAATCGATTCTTTAATAATTGAGTTCAACATAAAACTCAAGTCTCTTAGACTCAAGTTGCTACAGTGAAATCGACTTTTTCAAACTCGAGATGTTAGTTTCCTAAATAGTTTAGAAATGTTGCTAACTAACAAAATTGTTTGAGGATTGGTGTTAGTTTACAATTTTTCCCTAGGAATCAGAACTATACTGTTTGTGATAAGTTCAAGGCATTGCTTTGCCTAAAAATAAAGAACTCTTGAACAGGAAATCTAGAGTTACAGAATTTTTCATCCATTGTTTTTAGTGAATTCTTCGTTGACCATTGTTGGCTGTTGCTAACTATGTGTATCCTATCCACCAATTTCGAGCTAAGAACATGGTGAAGATGAAAAAGCTGAAATGAAATTTCTTCAACAATAATGGCCATTGTTACCAGTGATCTATAATATCTAATTGGCCTAATCTGTACTGAGTACTGACATATCCTCCATGGTTTCCATTTATTTGGAGGACTTTTGTCCTTCGAATATACAGAATGAAAGTAGTATTGTTGGCTGTTGCAAATTATGTATATCCTATCCACCAATTCCGAGCTAAGAACATGGTGAAGATGAAAAAGCTAAAATGAAATTTTTTCAACAATAATGGCCATTGTTACCAGTGATCTATAATATCTAATTGGCCTAATCCGTACTGAGTACTGACATATCCTCCATGGTCTCCATTCATTTAGAGGACTTTTGTCCTTCGAATATACAGAATGAAAGTAGTATTATTGGCTGTTGCAGACTATGTATATCCTATCCACCAATTCTGAGCTAAGAACATGGTGAAGATGAAAAAGCTGAAATAAAATTTCTTCAACAATAATGGCCATTGTTACTAGTGATCTATAATATCTAATTGGCCTAATTCGTACTGAGTACTGACATATCCTCCATGGGCTCCATTCATTTGGAGGACTTTTGTCCTTCGAATATACAGAATGAAAGTAGTATTGTTGGCTGTTGCAGACTATGTATATCCTATCCACCTCTTTCGAGCTAAGAACATGGTGAAGATGAAAAAGCGGAAATGAAATTTTTTCAACAATAATGGCCATTGTTACTAGTGATCTATAATATCTAATTGGCTTAATCCGTACTGAGTACTGACATATCCTCCATGGTCTTCATTCATTTAGAGGACTTTTGTCCTTCGAATATACAGAATGAAAGTAGTATTGCTAGTTGATTTTTGAGGATCCCCAGACCACATTTCTTATTAGAACCAAAGTGTTCCGCATCTCGCCAAAAATTTCATAATTGTTTGTTTTTACAGTAGCAACCAACCCTGTGAATGGAGCTAAACATTCATGGAGGTGGTAGTTTGATGTTTGTTAACAAAATTTAGCCATTTTTGTCCTTTGTTTTTTGTTTTTTATTTTATTTTTTGGTTTCTTGTTACACCGCTCAAAGATAAAGTCGAAGCATTCATTGAAGCTCTGTGCTCTCATTGATGGGGATTATTGCCTAACAGTAAAATGTGGGGAAAAATGCATAACTGGTCTATTTGGAAGTCTTTTTTGTAATGATAATGGCCCATATGGAAGCCTCTGAAAGCTCCCATTAAGAACCAAACCAAATGTAAGGTTCAAATGTCCACCTTTACTTTTCCTCATAAGAAAAGCCTCTCTACAAAACAACTCGAAATGAAAACTAATTACCGCTTGAATAGGAATGCGTTTAAAATTGAAAGAGAGTGCCGCCATCACAATCTAAAATTTGTTTTTACGTAGAGTATGTGTTTCTTGAAGTGACATTAAGCTTATCCAAAATCAGTCACAAATAAATTTCTTGTTTCCTCGTCCAACGGCAGAGATCCAAGTGTTTTTTTTACACTTGTAGTTGTTCTGCCATTTTGATTCGTGGCACTCTGTTTCACCACGTACCTTTTAACACGTAAGCCAACCAACCAACCACGTAATTCAATTCAGCTTTATCCACAAGCTCATGGTCAACAGGTGTCTTGCCATGTCATCATAGAGCAAGTTGCTGAAACGTGGTGAAACGAGGTGGAACATAAAGATAATGGTGGCTCTGGTCGGCAAGAGTCAGAGTTGTAGTACAACACTACAACTTGGATTAGGACTAAGTAGATAATAATTTTTCCACATAGATAACCTTCACTTTCTGAGTTACTCATCCAAAAGAAAAGGAAAAAAAAAAAGGGTCCACTTTCAGGATCATGTCTACTTTTTACCTACAGCCACGTAATCACCAGCGAAGATTGCATTAAGAAATTATTTCTAATTTTTAAGATTTGCTTGATTAATACGTTACAACCTTACCCACAACCACAAGCTACAAGCCCATATGTTTTTTTTCTTCTCCTTCTATTCCAGATAAAGCAATGAAGGTTGTTGCAAGTGGCAAAAACTTAAAAAACAACCAAATTCTATCACAAAAATTATACTTTATCCAAAGAAGGAAAAAAAATACAATCAAGAAACATTTAGGAAAAAACAAAAAACAATATTTTGTGGGCATCAGCAAGCTTGAGAATATTTTTAATGATCATTTTATGGTTAAAGTTATTTTAAAGTAAAAAATTTATAATAATAGTTCGTTAAGGATCATTTTGTGAAACACCAAAAGAAAATTCTTACCAAATAAGTTAATAAATTACCATTACTATAAAAAAAATAACCAAAGGTGTATAACGTTAACTTATTAAATTATTCAAAAAAGATTTGTCTAGAAATCATTTAAATCAGCCATCATATATATGACATGCCCTAGAAACTTCATAATTAAATAGTGTAGAGTAAACGTGGTTTTACAAAAACAATGAATTTAAATTGACATAAAAAAATGTAGAAAATGAAAAGAAGACAAATCTTAGTATAAATTTTTGTGCAGTTGAATATTACTCTTATACTTGTGGACTCCATGTTATGGTATGTTGATTTGTTCATATATATCTAGATGAGTAAAAATGTAACTATTATTTGAATGATTATTGTGATTTATTGATACTAAGTAATAAAAAAAAATTAAAAACTAAATTCTTTTTCCTAATATAATGGAGTAGAAGACAATTGATTGTAATTTAAAGTAATTAAAAAAAATAGAGAACATACTCATATATTCATATGTTTGTATTACCTAGGCAAACAAAGAGTCATTCTAATAGTGTTTGATGAATTCTATATTCGGTGAACTGCTTTAGATAGGAATTTGATTATTATTATTATTATGCGTTAGAGTCACAAAATTTTTAGAGAGTGTATTCTGTTTAGACAAAGATGATGTGGATAATGAAAGTAAAGATTATTTGTAATATAAGTATATTATTTGCCTTGTCATTTTTTTGGTGCAAATCTTATGTTTCATTTAGCATCGAAATAGAGAGCAAACCACTTTGCTTGACAGCAAATCATAGTAAAAGAGACATAAAAATAAAAAATAAAAACACATAATACTATAAATCAGACTTAAATATTACTCCTATATTTGTGGACTCTATGTTATAGTATGTTGATTTGTTCATATATATCTAGATGAGTAAGAATGTAACTATTATTTGAATGATTATTGTGATTTATTGATACTAAGTAATAAAAAAATAACTAAAACCTCAATTCTTTTTTCTGATATAATCGAAGAGAAGACAATTGATTGTAATTTAAAGTAATTAAAAAAATAGAGAACATACTCATATATTTATACGTTTACCTAGGCAGGCAAAGAGTTATTCTTATCGTGTTTGATGACTTCTATATTTGATGAACCATTTTAGATAGGAATTTTATTATTATTATTATTATTATTATTATTATTATTATTATTATTATTATTATTATTATTATTATTATTACAGTTACAAAATTTTTAGATAGTTTATTTTGTTTTGACAAAGATGATGTGGATAATGAAAATAAAAATTATTTGTAATATAAGTATATTACATGCCTTGTTTTTTTTTTTTTTTGGTGCGACGCACCCCAATATGAAGTATACGTTATGCAAATCTTTATTCTTTATTTCAAATTCTGAAATCCAAGTGGTAAAGGGGGAAAAAAATGAACAACTGCTAGAACATGTTAACGGAGAAGAGGATAATGAATTAAAATTATTGTCCCCTAATATTCTTTTTACTATATTCATTACTACAATAAGTCCAATGAAACACACCTTAGGAATTTTTCATAGGGTTGAAAACCCATTTATGAATGAAGTTTACTAACATAATAGTATTCTTCAATATTTGTTCTTCCTATTTATTCATCTACATGACCATCTTTGTTTTTTTTTTTTTTTTTTTTTTTTTTTTTTTTTTTAAATCCTTTTCATAGTCATTTTATCAAACATGTGGAAACATAGAATTGCAAATTTGGGGATTACATTTAGCATTGAAATAGAGAGCAAGCCATTTTGCTTGACAGCAAATCATAGTAAAAGAGAAATAAAAATAAAAAATAAAAACACATAATACTCTAGTATATAAATCAGACTTGACATACCATATGATTTTAAGGAACAAAGTGATATACCCACCCAAGAATATAGGATTATTGCTTTGAAATGAGCTCTTTTTTGGCAGGAGCTAAATTTAAAACCATTCATCTTCTAGTTAAGAGAGATAGAGGGCGTCTAACGGTTTATATATCATCTCTTTGATTTAATCTCTTTGATTTTATAAGGATGGTGGTGGCAACTAAACAGGTATGAATTGGTTGGATTCAATGAGAAGATGAAGAGCCACGATTGGAGGAGAGAAAGAGTCTAAGGAATTAAAGAGCATGGGAAGTTGAAAGGAATGGAGAGAGGGGGAGTTAGGGGTGTTATGGAAGTTGAAGTGAAAAAGAATGGAAATAAAATAATTTAGTTTATTACTAAAAAGAAATTAATGACATGGTCGCTGATGTGGCTCAACATGAGCATAGCAACAATAAATGTTACGCTTCAACTTTTATTATTATATAGATATAGATTACTTGCATAGGCACATAGCAAATAGATGACGAGCTGAAATTCGGTTTTTAAATTTTTTTAAAAAAATTTTGACAATTATATTTATAAGGGCACGTTTTGCTTCCCAAAGCCCAAGTAAAATGGACAAAGGTTCAAAGAGCCCAAAACAATGAATTTGTAAAGAGTAGTTTAAAAACTGAACTCCAATGAGTTGGACGACAATCACAGTAGGCTAAGCGTTGCTTGAAAGTATAAATAAACAGTTTAGTGCAAGGAAAATCCTCCTCGGCAAAGTCCAAGGAAAGTAGTTCTTATATATTTCTCTTGGATTTAAACACAATTACAGTTCTTGAATGTACAGTGATTTTTTTACAGATTATCTGATGATCCCCTTGTAATGGGATTTTTCTTATTTATATTCCCTTTCTTCACTCCATCTTAGCCTTCCACGTGTAGATCAAGTTACTGGCTTTGATACTTGTCCCATCAGCACTTCTTGAAGTCTTTGTGGGTAGCTGTAAGGCTGAATGATACTGTTTAGGTATCACCTCCACATTAATGCGGCCAAGGAGTTAGCTGCAGAGCATTCAATACGGTGGTAGCAGCTTTCTTTCCAAATATTTCCCAGCTCTCTTTTATCTTATCCCTATCTAATGCTTATCATTGCTAGCATGATTGCTTGTTGCCTTGTTCTTGACAAATGATCGAAACTTGGACCTCTTCTCTGCTTAGCCGAAGAGATGTTTTTCCTTAGACTACACTTCCAATCTCTTATGACTAGACTTCTTCCATGGATCACTAACTTGTATGCCTTCGTTAGTATCAACCTGTCCTCGAACGATTTAATGTTCTCGAACATGGCCCAATACCAATTTTTGGGCCATTTATCCCTACAATAGCCCCTCGAAATTTCACTCTTTTACTCCTTAAAAAAGAAGAAGGGGGATTTCGACCTTCCAGTAATTATTCTTCCCTACTCTTACGTCATCTCTTTCTATGCAAGTGTCTTTTCAACTACCAAGAAGCATGCTCCTGATGCTTTAGCCTCTAGGACGCTTCAACATTTATTTCGCACGACATCCTGTCCCCCACGTTCTACGATGTGATGGAGATCCTACGGCAGATAGTTTTATGGGGGTTTGGGCGGGAATTGTCCCACTTACTTTTCCCTCTCATATATTTATTATCTGAAGATTTTGATTGTTCCACTTTTTGCATCTTCAACTTTCAAGAACTAGTTCGAGGAGCCCTTCTTCTCTTCCATAAGTTGCCCTTAGCATTTCTTTTTTAAATTTAGAGCCTTTTCTTCCTTGGCCTTTCTAATTTCACTTTGTCTCCCTAACACCTTCAATTATTTTTCAAATGAGAAGATTTGCTAGTTTAGTATACACCCCCAAGGGTATAGAAAGCTTTAAAGCCTGCTACCGGATTCTGCTCGGGGTTTCCATTAGGTATTGTCGTTGTAAGGAATGGAATGCCTTGAGGTAAGAGGGAGAAGTAGTAATCTCGATGATTGCCTTTATATAGGGAGGGATGAGAATCCCTATGGGTAGAGTGACTAGGGACTACCTTATTGCTCATAGACTTTCTCCTACCCAGTGTGCCCCTAATGTGTTTAGGATTTTAGGCAGTGTAGATGCCCTCAACGAAAAGATGGGTGTGAACCTCACCCATCATGACGTTAATTGGATATATAATCGTCAACATCTCATCAGCCAAGGGTACTATTTGAAAACCAGGGTCCCTGCAGTCAGGCTGATATCGTGTCTCCTTGATACTAACAAGGGTATGGACAAGGATTTCCTCATTGTCCCAAGGGAGTGGCATGATGGACTTCATTGCCCAACATGAGATGGGACTCCAGGTGGGGTGTTTAGATTTAGGTTTACTACTCCAACAATACCCTTTACTAATAACTTTTGTCTTTACTTCTTCTGTTTCATTTGCAAAATGGTTCTTATTTTTCCTTGTGTTATGTTCTAACATTGTTTTTCTTTTTGGTAAATTTACAGATAAGTACTTTGCAATCCCCAACTTCAATCTTGTCAATGAGCCCGACCTGACAAGAATATTGAAGGCCGAGATCTTTGTCCACACTGACGATCAATTGCGAGCCACCCACATAATCCTTGGTTACGACCCCATCTCTTCGAGTTTCCAAGCCCTAAAGTATGTAATAAAGGTGAAAGACCATCGGCTGCAATAGATCAATATCGCCGTACCTAGTTTCTTAGCTGGCACTCCTCTAGAAGGTACATAACAAGTGGAGTTGCCCTTCCAGCGCAATGTTGAGGAAGAAGCGACCCCTTCCCAACCAACTCCTAACGAGACACCAAAAGTAGTTAAAGTCTCAAACTCTGAGGAGGACTTTGAAGTTTTCAACTAGCTTCAACTTCTAGAGCCTCTAATTGTTGATTTCAGCCACCTTCCTCTTGCACAATTAAGCAATGTCCAAGAAGCCCCTAGCATCCCCAATGCAATGGTGCTACAACGCAAGAGTAAGACAAGCCTCTTGGAGCTTCTAGAGTCTTATGCTAGAGGTACTGTGGCCAAGGTGGCCATCCAAACCAAGCCTTCTACTCCTCATTCTGCCTAAACCTCTCAGCCTGATCCTACAAACAAGAAGAGGAAGTGGGACTAAAAAGGCAAAGATGTAGTGAAGGAGAGAAAGGGCATCCCCTTAAAAGAACTTGAGCTCCAAAAAGGGGCCAAAGTAGCTAGGACAGCCCAGATGAGGTCCTCAAGTAAAAAGGCCATCATGGAGAGGGGGCATGATCGTTGCACCAAGGTCCAAGCTTGGAACCCCCCTTTGGTGCTGAATGTATCTTCTCTTCCTATAGACTCTTCTATTAGGGATTTCCAGTAGGGGAAGGTTGGGTACGTGGCAAATGCCCTGGAGCAACCCCTACTACTGCTTGATGACATGGTCGACCTGAGGACCATGAAGAAACACGACATGTTTCTAACTCTGAAGAGAGATCTCGCGCTGGTAAGTGTTTCTTTTTCTTTTTCTTTTTTTGCATTATTTTATCTTATAATTTTCATTCATTCATTTAAAAAAAAAAAAAAAAAAAGTCATTCAAGCTACGCACATGGCCGAGGAGCTGGTGAACAACTCCCATAAGTAGATGAAAGAGGAGGAAGGACAGCGCATAGCTATCGTGGAGGCCTTCTTGTTGGCCGAGAAGAGGATTCAAGAGCTAAATACCAAACTGATCGAGGCTGACAAAGATAAAAAAAAGCTTGGAGGCTGCTCTGTAAAGGGCTGAAAGGCAAGCAAAGAGTCAACATAAACAACTCCGCAAGACTGAAGATCAGCTAGCCATAGCTAAGGATCAGATAGGGAGTTTGAAGAAAAAAACTAGAGGAGGTAGAAGAAGCTGCGGAAAGAGCTAAGCAAAAGGGGTATGATATTAGAGTGGCAGAAACTGAGGAAACCCTCCGGGTTAAGGTTTCTGGGGTTTGCAAAACTTATTGCCTCCAAGTATGGAACGAGACTCTAAATCAGGTTGGAGTAGATGCTTCCTCTACATTAAGGAAAGCAAAAAATGTCTACTATCCCCTAGCCATCCAAGCATCAGGCCCTTCAAGCTCCAATGTTGAGACTACTCCTAAAGATCCTTCCCCTAGTAAGGATGCCTCAGCCAGTGCTCTCCAACCTCCCACCAATCCTCCTAAAGAAGTTAAGTAAGTTGGTGCTGCTGAGAAAGAGAAAGAGGTAGCACAAGATGTGGCCCTTGAATCAACCAAACTCCCCTCCTCTCCCAAAGAATTTTCTAAAGAAAAAGGAGCCTCCCAAAGTCAAGAACTGGTACTGGTCACCCTTCCCTTTACCACTAAGAGAAATCCTAAGGGCAAGGATACCACCCAAGCTTCAATCACTGAGGTGACTACCAAAGCTGCAACCAAGGCCACTCTCCCCCCTGCCAAGACCAAATAGGGATCCAGCACCATTTTGTTGTCTTTCTTCATATGTATCTATGTTTCTAGTTTTTAGATTTGTACTTTCTTTTTATATCTAGTTCTTTTTTATTCATGTTTATAAATATGTATTCTTTGCCTTTTCAAGGCTTTAATCAATGAAAAGCAGTAAATTCTTTTATGTTTCATCATGTGTAGATAAAACAAAGCAATATCTACTTCTTGATCAATATTTTACTAGTACACTCTCTTGATTAAGATATATTTTCACTCCTAAATTTAATTGTTACTCATGCAATTAACAATTTGACTATTACCTTTCATGTAATTAGTAGTGTTATTGGATAACTTTACCTTATCCATGACACTTGTCATCTAGTAACCCAACTTAAAAAACAAACTTTGTGTACCTGGGGTAAATAGCTCAAAGGATTATGTGTACTTCAGGATTTTCTTCCTAAGCTTAAATAAAGGTGAAGCTCATGTCTATCCAGGGTATATAATCCAAGAAGACTATCATACTTAGAATTTCACTTAGCACTCCATTCAGTAGTAGGTTAATATAATAGTAAGTGTTAATTTACTCAAACCGTATGGTTCGACCAAGGTTCTGTTTAACACTTAGTTAAACAATGAGCAATGTTAATTTACCTAAGGTATGTGGTCCGAAGAGCCAGACATGATCAAGGTTCTGTTTAACACTTAGCTAGATAGTGAGTAGTGTTAATTTACCCAAGGTATGTGGTCCGAGGAACTAAGTATGACCAAGGTTTTGTTTAACACTTAGACATATGTTGATGAATATTAATTTACCCAATGTATGTGGTCCAAGTAGCCAGGCATGACTAAGGTTCTGTTTAGTACTTAAAGAAATACCAAGCAGTGCTAATTTACCCAAGGTATATGGTCTGAGGAGCCAAGTATGATCAATGTTCTATTTAACACTTAGACATATGCTGATGAGTATAAATTTACCCAAGGTATGTGGTCCGAGGAGCTAAGCATGACCAAGGTTCTGTTTAATACTTAAAGAAATAAAACACAAAACATGTAATATTAATAACAAAAATGTGGCAGAGTTGCCTTTCATTAATAGTAATACATTCGTAGGTTATTTACATTCCAGGGACGTGGTACAACATTTTCATCTAAATCTTTTAGGAAATAAGCACCTATACCAACTACCGAGGTAATATGATATGGCCTTCTAATTGGGCCCTAACTTTCCCCAAGCCGGGTTTTTTGTAGTACCCACAACTTTTCTTAAAACCAAGTCAGCAGGTGCTAATGGTCTTACTTTCACGCTCATATCATACCCCTGTTTAAGCTTCTATTGATAACATGCTAGTTAAACCATGGAAGTTTCTCTTCGTTCATCAATCAAATCTAGATTTTTTTTTTCCCAATAAATTATCATTGTTGTCTAGAGTGAATAAGCTCATCCTTAGCGTTGAAAATCCAGTCTCTAAAGGAATCACAGCCTCGGACCTATAAGTCATTAAAAATGGTGTTTCCTTGATTGCCCGACGATGAATAGTCTGATATGTCCAGAGAACATGTGGTAGCTTTTCCACCTATCTACCCTTTGCCTCATCCAACCCCTTTTTAAGCCCATTCACTATAACTTTATTAGCCGTCTCGGCATGCCCATTCCCTTAGGCGTAGGCTGGAGTTTAATACATGTTCCTAATGTCCAATTTACAACAGTGCCTCTTAAAAACTTTACTATCAAACTGAAACCCATTATCTGAGATGATGGTGTGAGGAATCCCAAATCGAGTGACAATGTTTTTCCATACAAATTTCGTTGCACCCACGTCCTTAATATTAGCTAGTGGCTTAGCTTCTACCCACTTTGTAAAGTAATAAGTCAACTTTGTGAAGTAATCAGTACTAACCAGAAGTCATCTCATGTTTCTTGCTGCTTTAGGAAATGGTCCTACAATGTCCAAACCCCACTGAGCAAAAGGCCATAGGCTAGACAGAAGATTAAGGACATCTCCTGGCTAATGAATATTTGGAGTAAATCTCTGACATTGATCACATTTTTTCACATACTCCTGTGTCTCTTTTTACATACTTAGCCACCAATACTCCTAAGTGAGGGCCATGTGGGATAGTGATTTTCCCTTTTTATGACTTCTATAAATTCTCTCATGTAACTCCTCCAGGAGTGGCTCCACTGCTTCAGAATGGACACATAACAAGTAAGGCCCAGAAAAGAACGTTTTGTAAAACTTCTGCTCCTCGAACAACCAAAAACAAGGAGCTTTCCTTCGTACCTTATCTGTCTCTCCCTTTTTCTCAAGCAGAGTACCTTCCTTGAGAAACAGAACTGTGGAATCCATCCAACTAAGTCCAACCCTAATCTGGTGAACCTGGACCTTCTCCTTTTTCACCTCGGTGGGCTTATGTAAATCTTCAACCAATATAACCAGAGGTAAACCTTGTGTCGAAGAAGTTGCCAAGTAGCCAGAGAATTAGCATGTGTATTTTTGCTCCTCGAGATTTGTTGCAAGGTAAAAGATTCAAAACCTGATTGCAGGTGCTTAGCTTGGCTTAAATACTCTTACATTCTTAAATCTGTAGCTTCCAAATCTCCTATTACTTGGCCCACTATAAACCTCGAATTCGAGAATACATCCACTGTCTTTCCTCTAATTTTCTGAACCATAACCATCCCTACCAACAAAACTTCATACTTAGCCTCATTGTTTGTGGCCAAGAAACTTAACCTTAAAGATTTCTCAATAGTAATATTCTCTGGGGACACCACAACTAGTCCCTCCCCAAATCCTTTTTGATTAGCTGTACTGTTAACATAAAATTTCCAAGATGAGGGCCCTTGTAGGGAGATTGCTTTAACTAGTTTTGTACCCAAGTTTTGTTCCTCGTCCTCTATCTCTACTGGGGATTCAATAAATTCTTCCACCAAATCTGTAAGAACCTGACCTTTAATAGAGGTTCAAGGCATATACTTGTTATAAAAAACTCCTAAAATTGTTCCTTACTTGGCAATTCTCCCTGTATAATCGGCCTTCCAAAGTAACGATTGAAGAAGAAGTTGGGTTAAAACCACAACTGTGTGAGCTTGAAAGTAGTAAAGGAGCTTCTGTGTGGCATGTACCATTGCCAAGATAGCCTTCTTCAGTGGCAAGTAAAGAACATTTGCTTCATGCAATGACTTGCTCATGTAATAAACCGACCATTGTACTCCGTCTACCCTTATCAGCATTAAACTAACTGCATGAGGGGCTACTATAATGTAGGCGAAGAGAACCTCTTCCTCTTCGGGCCTTGACATAATGGATGGCTGAGAAAAATACTTCTTTAACTGCTGAAAGGCCAAGGTACACTCTTTAGTCTACTAAAATCCCTTCCACTTGTGCAACAACTGGAAGAAAGGCCTGCACTTATCCATGGATCGAGAGATGAATCAATTCAAGACAACAATCATTCTTGTCAACTTCTGAACTTCTTTGGGATTCCAAAGAGGCTGCAGATTGCTAATTGCCTTAATTTGATTAGGGTTGACCTCAATTCCACGATGAGTGACCATATAAACCAGAAATTTGCCCGAACTAATGCCAAAAGAGCACTTAGAAGCATTAAGGCGTAGTTTATGCTTTCTCAATATTTCAAAATATTTCCAAGGTCATTTACATGCTTGGACTCTACTTTGCTCTTCACCACCATATCATTTATGTAGACTTCAATGTTTTTGCCAAGTTGAGACTCAAACATCCTAGTCATCATCCTCTATAAAGTAGATCCTGCATTCTTTAGTCCAAAGGACATCACTTTGTAGTGGTAATTTCCAGTAGGTGTAACAAAAGCA
The DNA here is from genome assembly GCA_030445155.1 of Quercus variabilis. Classification (NCBI taxonomy): domain Eukaryota; kingdom Viridiplantae; phylum Streptophyta; class Magnoliopsida; order Fagales; family Fagaceae; genus Quercus; species Quercus variabilis. Next base: position 14,732,419 of record CP129446.1, read on the forward strand.
GTTTTTTCCTGATTGTCTATAACTAAAGGTATTTGATGGTATCCCTAAAAGGCATCTAAAAAGCTCATTTGAGGATGACCAACTGTTGCATCCACCAATTGGTTTATCCGAGGCATTGGGAAGGGGTCTTTTGGAAAAGTTTTGTTTAAATCAGTGAAGTCCATGCATACTCGCCACTTCCCACTCTTCTTCTTCACCACCACTATATTGGCCAACCATTCAGGATAAAACATTTCTTTTATTGCCCCTACTCACTTAAGCTTGATCACCTCCTCCTTGATAGCATCAGAATGTTATTTAGACGAGCGCCGAGGTGGTTACTTCTTAGAAGTAACAGATGGATTAACGTTTAAGTGATGGCAAATAAAATTTGGATCTACCCCAGGAGCTTTATAAGCACTCCACGCAAACACGTGGTTGCTTCTTAGGAGTAACAGATGGAATAACATTTAAGTAATGGCAAATAAAATTTGGATCCACCTCAAGAGCTTTATAAGCATTCCATGCAAACACATCAATATTTTTCTTGAGGAAGATAATCAGTTCTTCCTTCTCCTGAAGAGGTAACTAAATTCCTACTTGGAAAAACTTCTCATCGTCATCATCAATAACAATTTTTTCCAAATCTTCACACTTTGCCCCTTCTATTACCACATCCATGGATAAGAGTACTCTCCTTAATTACTATAAATCCCTCTCTGCACAGGCTGAGGACTCACCCTCAATTTGATGCCTAATTGCAGCCACCAAACATTGTTTGGCTATAGATTGACTTCCAATCAGCTCCTTAACTTGATCCCCTGATGGATGCTTCACCTTTAAGTGCAAGGTGGAAGAAACAAACCCCATGGCATGAAGCCAAGGTCTTGCCACAATAGCAGTGTAGGGGGAGTAAGCATCTACCACAATGAAGTCCACTTCCACGACTTTTGACCTTGCCTGAACAGGTAATCTAATTTGGCCCTTTAGGAAGACTGTTTTCCCATCAAACCCTATTAGAGGAGAATCATAACAGGCTAAGTCCTTAGGCTTCAGCTTTAGCCCCTTATATAGATCAGGGTACATGATCTTTGCACCACTGTCTTGATTTACCAAGACCCTTTTCTCCTTGTACCTTTTAATCCTGAGGGTAACCACTAGGGCATCATCATGTGGTTGCATGGTTCCCACCTTATCTTCATCAAAAAAGCTCAAAACTGGTTGGACTTCCATTCTGCCCCTCTTAGGATCAGGGGTCAGGTCTTCAGCAAATGACTGGGCTACAGATATCACCATGAATGGATAGGAACCAGTCCTACCTAAGGCAGCAAGAATAACACTAATTATCCCAAAGGCGGTCTTGAAGAAGCATCTCTCTGATGTCCCGACCCTGCCTAGCTCCCCTGTCTGTTGGGCTAATACAAGAATTGTTTTAACTTCCCAATTTTAACCAGCTGCTCCAGATGATCTTGTAAAGTCCTACATTCTTCTGTAGTGTGTCCTTGAACCTGGTGGTACTGACAATGAAGACTTTGGTTGCATTTTGTGGGGTCTCCACCCATCTTATTTAGCCACTTAAAGTATGGCTCATTCTTTATTTTTTCCAAGACTTGGTGCACAAGCTCCCTAAACACAGTGCTAACTACTTGGGCAGCAGTAAATACAATATGTCCAGCAAAATCTCTCCTAGGTCGATTATTGCTATACCTCTCTGACCTGAAATCCCTTCAGTCTTGGGGAACTACTTTGGCCTTCCCCCTTCCTTGTTTCTAGTCCTCTTTAACCCGTTTATACTTATTAATACAATCCATGAGCTGACGTACGCTCCTGGAAGGCTTCCTCATTAAAAATTTCCTCAAATCGTGCTTGGCAAGCAAGTCGACCTTGAAAGTCCTTATTGCCACATCATCAAAATTTTCATCTCTCTCATTAAACATCTCCCAATATCTGTCTGAATATGTTTTTAGGGTTTCTCTTTCTCCCATGGACATAGACAACAGGGAATTCAAAGGATGAGGAACCCTACTGCAAGTAACAAAACGAGCTCCAAAAGCTTTAGTAAGCTCCTTAAAGGAGTTGATTGAACATACATCAAAGTTTCATTCTTTGAGTGAACAACCATTCTTTGATTGAAATGGCTGATGTGCTCTACATGGTCTGTTCTACCTTTATACATGGTAAATGTTGGCTGAGTAAACCGCTGAGGAAGTTTTCCTTCTTCAACTCTTCGTGTAAACGGTGACTTAAAAATTTGGTGCAAGGCCTTGCTCATAGCATCATTACCCAAGCCCCTATAAGATGGACTTTTGCTTCTCAGCCTATAATGGTGGTCCTCATCACATGAATAAGATTCACTGAGGGGAGTCCTTAATCTGGACCTGTAGCTGTCATCATTATCATCATCAGAGGAAGGCTTTGAGCTTGAAGGAGTCCTTCTACGTTGCTTCCAACTTAATTTCCTCTGCAAGTGGTCTATCTCCAACTTCTAAATTGATTCTTACTAGTGTGAGTGGTGTGTATGCTAACTTCATGGTCCCTCCTTCATTGAAGAATAAGAAACAGGTCTTGACGTTAGGACCCTATAGATTCTTCACGGTTTGATCCTGAACCTACCATGGTTAAACGTTGAACTCACGAATGTTCAAGTTCCCCACAGATGGCGCCAATTGTAAGGGCACGTTTTGCTCCCCAAAGCCCAAGTAAAATGAACGAAGGCCCAAAACAATGAATTTGTAAAGAGTGGGCTAAAAACTAAACTCCAATGAGTTGGACGACAATCACAGTAGGCTAAGTGTTGCTTGAAAGTATAAATAAACAATTTAGTGCAAGGATAATCCTCCTCGGCAAAGTCCGAGGAAAGTAGTTCTTATATATTTCTCTTGGATTTAAACACAATTACAGTTCTTAAATGTACAGTGGTTTTTTTTTATTATAGATTATCTGATAATCCCCTTGTAATGGGGTTTTTCTTCTTTATATTCCCCTTCTTCACTCCATCTCAGCCTCCACATGTAGATCGGGTAACTGGCTTTGATACTTGTCTTATTAGCACTTTCCTGAAGTCTTTGTGAATAGTTGTAAGGCTGAATGGTACTGTTTAGGTATCATCTCCACATTAATGCAGCCAGTGAGTTAGCTACAGAGCATTCAATGTGGTGGTAGCAGCTTTCTTTCCAGATATTTCCCAGCTCTCTTTTGTCTTATCCCTATCTGATGCTTATCCTTGCCAGCATGATTGCTTGTTGCCTTGTTCTTGACAAAGGGTCAAACCTTGGACCTCGTATTTGCTTAGCTGAAGAGATGATTCTCCTCGGACTACACTTCCAATCCCTTATGACTAGACTTCTTCCATGGATCACTAACTTGTATGCCCCTGTTAGTATCTATCTGTCCTCGGATGATTTAATGTTCTCGGACACGGCACACGGCCCAATGCCCATTTCTGGGCCCTTTATCCCTACAATCTTCTTAAGCTTTTGATCTATTTCTTAAGAAATAAAATAAGAGATGGCATTTTACTATCAAGATTGATTATTATTAGTTTTCATTTTAATTAAAAGAATGCAGTTGGAGTTGATGATTTATAGCTTTTTTTTTTTTGGCAAAATAAATATTAATTTATTAAATAAAAGAGGATAAAGGAACTAGTCCAACTCATCTACATCACTACAACTACAAATCCAACGTCAATGGGACAATGCAAGGTAGATGCTTCCCCATCTGCCGTTCCTTATATACAAATGAGCACATGGACAAAGTAAGTGGAATACGACTACTTCTTACTACTAGCAAGTAGTACCAATAATAAGTCCAATTATATAGAAATTTTATAATTTACAATTGTTGATAAGTAAACAATAAAAATAAATTTTAATTTTTTATCTATATAAATGATATTACACCAATTACAATTTATCATTTTAATAAATCTTTATGTCTCAAGCATGGGCTCTTACAAGTAGTGGCACTTTCATAAATCGTAAGTATATTGTACATTAAAAGGGCTTGTTATTTGTTGTTGTTGTCATTATTATTATTATTATAAGTAGATGGTGAGGAGGAGGGGAGATAGGATTTTTTTTTAATAGGAATACATCAAACTTTATTATGAATGAAAAGTAGCAATTACATCAAGGAAAAGAGCAAAAATTATCTTAAATCCAAACAAAAAAATCATCAATATCTAAAGTATTTTTAGCCAACAAATGAGCAAAGCGATTGTCTTGTCTATGTACATGGGAGATATGAATCCTACAAACAGGGACGGAACCACCCTTGGAGTAGGGGGGGCAATGGCCCCCCTAAATTGTTTTTTTTTTTTTTAATTTTAAATATTATATATGTGTGTGTGTGTGTGTGTGTACTAATTTTAGCAATTTTTTCTACAAAATTACATTTTCTTTCCCTTTAACAATATAATTGATTCTTTTAAGATTAATACTATACTCACAAACTTTTTTATAACATTTTTACAAACTGTTTTGGTAGCAAATTATTATTGATTCACATATGGGCACACCACTGAAATCATTTTTTTACTTATCAGTAACCACTTATCACATCAGTAATTTATAAAAAAACTTGTAACTCTAGCATTTTCCTCATTTTAGTGACCATAAAAAAATTTATAGATCTAAAATCTAAAACAAAATATACAAGCCAAAAAAAAAAAAAAAAGCTCAACAATAAAAATTACCAGTAAAACTAAAAAAAAAAAAATTAAGCTCAATTAACTAATTTTATCCAAAATAAATAACCCTACTCTTTAAAAATTCTAACCAAAAATAATTTTGTTCTTACCCACCAAAAAAATTTAAAAAAAAAAAAATCAGTAGCTAAGTAATAGAATTTGAGGTTGAAACCGGTGCACATAATCAACAATAAAACCACAGCCTAACTCAAAGTTATGACTCCGTCCTACCTACAAAACTCCGTCCTGCCTACAAAACTCATGCATAGAGGACAACATCCCATTAGCAATTGGGTTGGACAATTGAAGCAAGAAAATGGGAAAGATCACTTTAAAGCTTGGGAAATAATGAGATAGGATTTGACATCACATAGGATGTTTTTACTACCACCACTTAACTAAGTTAATTTTTTTTTTTTTTTTTTTTTTTTAAAGAAGACAGCTGAGTTCAACTTAAACCCAAGTAATTTCAAAAAAAAAAAAAAGTTATTTAACTTGCAAGTTTATCCTTTAGTAGTAACTGTTTGGAACTATTTGAGGCAAAGTTGCAAAATTGAAACTCCAAAAAACTTTCCTTTTTAGTCTAAAATTCAAATTTCCTATCCTTCCAACCCAGCAAGGAAGGAAAGAAGAGAATAGAATAGAAGAAATGACAGTTTTAACGGTGGACACGTGGCATAGCCAATGAGGCATAAAAAATGGAACACAAAAGAGGGCCCCTCAAACTGCTCACGTGTAAGATTAAATACCGGGATTCGCTTCGCAGCACAGCACCATGGCCAAACACAAACACAAACACAACACCTTTCCGATCTGATCGCTTCTCTCTCTCTAACTTACTTCAAACTTCAAACTTCAAAACACTTCAAAACTCTCAACTCCTCACTGTCAAATGTACCAAGATTCCCCCGAATTTCTCTCTCCCACTCCCATTCGTCGTTTTTTTCGTTCTCCTAATTTCTAAAACAAAAGCAAAGGTCTCCTTGTTGCTCTTAACTTCAACCACACTAAAAAAACTCAATACTTGTAATTCAAAACCATTACGCATTGGTAAACCACCTCGAGTTTTTTGCTAGGGTTTATCTTTTGCTCTCGATGGCATTTTCGTGAAAAAGAGCAAGAAGAAAGGAAATCAATGGCGGCAAGTCCTGGAGGCTTTACGGCTCAGCTAAATTTCAAGCTGGGACGACGACCTGGTGGTTATCCGATGCGTAACCAGCTTGGGTTGGACTTGGGGGTGAGGAAGCGGAGGAGGCTAAGAGTCGAGGCCTCTAGTGACCGAGTCGGGACGAGTCGAATCAGCTGTTGCTGCTCTGACTCGGTTGTGCCGATCCGGAGATCGAGCGGGTCGGGTAAGAGCATAGAAAAGTCCGAAGATTGGCGATTCGATCCGAAGAAAAGTTCTCACAGTCACAGTCACAGAGTCCGAGTCCATGCCTCCCCTGCATTGCCTTTCGCTTCTCCTCAGTACTCTCTCTCTCTCTCTCTCTCATATAGCTAGCTATCTATGAATGTAACCAGTTCTGTTAGATTCATCTTGCACCGAATTTTCTTATAAGATACAAAGCCTCTTGTTATTCAATTCTTTGCTATGGAATCACGGGGTCAATGGAAAGGAAATGGTTAAAATTGTTTGAAAATGATTACTAAGAAAACTTAATTTATATTGAAAGCGCTTAAGAAACAAAGATTTTTGTTTTTGTTAAAGCATTTCTATATGTTCACTCCTTGTACTTGGTAGCACCAAACAAGGTCTTGATTAATGACATTGATCATGTATGCAGATCTCCCTTTGCTTCGAAAAAAGAAAAAATCTACCCCCGATGTACCCCGAGAAATTCTGGTCCGCAATCTCGTGACACTCCTCCAAGAAGAGGTAATTTGCAATGCATTCACAATGTTAGTTTCTAATGTGTTGTGTTTGGTGATGCTAATGTTGAAGATACAGATGAAAATATCGTTTAAGTTGCCTTTTGATTTGAGAATAATAATAAAGCATGTCGTGTTCACTAATGTGTAGACACTGGTATTGCGAATGAGGAGGACTGGGGCATCAGCTTATTAAATGAAAATGTTAATGAGTCCGGAACCAATGAAGATGGAAGTACTTGGTATCGAGAAAGTGGGGAAGACTTGGGCGAAAATGGATACAGATGTAGATGGACAAGGATGGGTGGTCAATCACATGATGGTTCCTCTGAATGGAAAGAAACGGTACAGAAATCATTCTATTATATGTATGATTATTATTGACTTGGAGTGAAGCTAAATGGAAACATTTCTTTGTGAAGTATTTCGTGTAATTGGCATCACTAATCCATTTTTTAGGCACTTAAAAATTCTTATATGAGCAAAATTTAGGTACAATATTTTATGTTCAGTATATTAGGTTATCCAATTAAATTCAAATACATGGTTTTGTTGACCAATGAAACACAAACAATGTTTTATTTTCCAAGAACAATTAAATTCAATACAACTATGTTTTTGGATTTTATTAGGGAACCTAATTTATTATACCTAAGTTTTACCCTTCTTGTATTTATATTGGCTAGAAGGCAGTTAAATAAATTTGACTTACTAATGATTTGCTGAGCCTTACCTCTTGATATTTTAAGACAAAAATGTCTAAAGCTGTCTCACAAGCTTCTATCCTTTGATAAAAGTGTTGAATTCTGTTGTTAAATATCGACTAAATCTAGAAAGGTAAACAAGAAGCTGCCTATAACGATGAGAGAACATGGTAAACTCTTAAAATGAATGAGTATGTATCTCATTGCATATGTTACATATTTTACTCTAGTTGAAACCTGAAAGCTCAATGTTATACAAGCACTTTGGGAATCTTAAGGCGAAATCTGATTTTAAAATTTCTATGCAAGAAGCGGTTGATGTTGCATCTGTAATCTGATTAATGATCAAATTAGATGATCATTAATCACCTGTATGATTAATGATCATCTAATTTGCAAGAAGAAATTCTTGGCAGAGACGATCGATATAGATTGACGACTATGATGGTTTTTTTTTTTTTTTGGTTGTTGTTGAAAGCCTTGGGTTTAGACATAATGAGGATAAAAATATGTTGGAGAATAAGCAGGCAAAAGTGATGCCTTTCTCTGGAGTGTTATGTGACTAATACATATCGAAATCCAAACAAATTTGAAGCAAACTGTTGAATTAATACGGCCATAAAATTTGTAAATAGTGGATGAGTTCTGGGAATTTTCAGTGCACATTTTTTGTGCACTTCGGAAAATATTGACATGACAAAGTGTATACATGATATATTATCATGCCTTATCTGACAGATGATGAAGCTAAATCTATGAGTTAGCTTTGATGTGACCATGAAATTATCATTTTCTCAAATATTGTTGAAGCCTGATCACAACTTACAGTTTATGTAGCAGTGTAGCATCAAATTATTAATGTATCAGTATATAGTATATACCAATGTATGATTATGTTGTCCTAGGATGACATGAACTTTCTTGAAAACAGTGCTAGTATTACTAACACTTTATCTTTGAAAAAATCACATGAAATTTCAAATTTAAAGTGAACAGTTTTATCATGTTCTCATGCTTTGGAAGTTGAAAATTAGATTTGATTAGCATACTTTAACTTCGAACATATCTTTCCATTGACTTCAAAATTATTTAAATTACTAGTACTATTATCTTTATCTACTAGTTATCTAAATTGTTTATATTGAGATGCATTTAATTTTACTTAAAAGTTAAAATTACTGGTAATGCCTTCTCTTCTTCCAAAATTATTTCATAACTTAGGAATCTATTTTGCGTGATCTTTCACTTTTCAAATTGCTGCTGAGTCTATGATTTATTGTCTACTTTTAGTTAACAGATGACATCTTTTTTTATAACCTCACTAAGTATCATCCCAGGTGCATGCATTTAATTGGATTTATTGATCTCATTGACAGTGGTGGGAGAAAAGTGACTGGACCGGATACAAAGAGCTAGGTACTTGCTTGCCTTTACTAGACCAGCTGGTTATCACTGTGGATCAGTAGAAAATTCGAGTTAGTTTTTGATGCAATAGCACATGTTTTGGAAAAATTCGTGTGAAGCTATTATTTTGAAATTAGAACTTACGGATCTGAACTGAGTTGTTGCCTGATAGTAATAAAGTGTGAAAGATTGCACCCTTCCAGATCTTTATATAAGTTCTAAATGTAGTGAGTTATGATTTAATCCAAGTAAAACTGTCCATTTCTGTTGATAATTTTGCAATGTCATTTTCCACATCTCTAGTAATATTAAATTGGGACAAGTAGCCTCCAGTCATCATAGATTTCCAGGGATGACGTGTATATCATGCCTGTTATCTTGAAACCTGAAATTTTCTGAAAATTTACTATAAATGGTATTAGTATTACAACATAAAAAAATAATAATAATAAATAAATAAAAACTAAAATCACTTCTAGAAACATATAAGTGTGACTCAAATTCTCTATATCATGTGTCTTGTTTGTACAAAAGATGGCTCTATATATTACCGTGGCAATTGATATAAGATATTGTAATTTGATTGAGTTATATGATTTAAGCAATACTTCAATCCTTTTCTATCCATGTCTGTTAACTATCCACTTATTCCACTATGGCAAATTCATCTATATTTCAGTAAATGCAATGACAATTGTTCCTAACACACTCAGTTCCAAGTACTGTTTGTGTAATTAAATCTAGAGCAGTCACTCAACGCTGTCTGTTTTCTATATTTTGGCTAATCTGAATCTATTATATGTGCATTCATTCAATTCTATATCTTCCCATAGGTGTAGAGAAATCTGGTAGAAATGCTGAAGGGGATTCATGGTGGGAAACTTGGCAAGAAAATCTTCATCAAGATGAATGGAGGTTTTTATCAGTCTTCCTGTCCTTAAAACAAAACAAAAGAGGAAAAAAAAATCAACAGATTGAATTTTGATATAGCAAATTAAAAATATTGTAACTTTCCTGTTTGCTCCACTTCAATTGATACAAAAAGTCAATAACTCGTGATTTTGACATTGCAGTAATCTAGCAATGATAGAGAGGAGTGCGCAGAAACAAGCAAAATCTGGCACTGAAAATGCTGGATGGTATGAGAAGTGGTAAGCTAATGTATTCCAATGCACAATAATGGGATTTGTATGCATTGGTTGTATATTTGAGCGAACAATGACCTATTGTATATTCATAATATATTGATGATACATCTAATGTGGATATAGGTGGGAGAAATATGATGCTAAAGGCTGGACTGAGAAAAAAGCTTATAAATATGGAAGACTAAATGAACAGTCATGGTGGGAGAAGTGGGGAGAGCAGTATGATGGAAGAGGATCTGTTCTCAAATGGTCTTTATTCCTCCTTTCATATCACTTTGAACTTAAATGTGCTTTGTGCAAATTCCTTCCTCTCTGGACATTAGTGTAGTTCATATGTTCTTTAATTTGACTGTGGAATACAAGATTCAGATTTTTCCTGAAATCACTTTAATGTTAGATTGATGATGATACTGAGTAACGGGTCAGGGAAAAAAGTATTCAGGAAGTTCCAGAATTTCATATTTCAAAAGGAGAACTGTGGCACAGTATATGCAGCAACAAGTTTCTGTAATGATAAACATGAAGCCGCCTTACATTGGCAGAAAATTAATTGTCTCCCCGTTTAATAGTATATAGACTATGGTTATATAATATACTGCAGTAACATCCCATAAAAACAAAGACAGACCTCGTTATGTGTAGAAAATTTAACAGAGGATAAATGAGGCTTTCATTTGTATTTCCCATCTCTTTATTTGAAACTGTGCTATGGGGTTTGGGAAGAAGATTTATCCATATACACAAAGTTTGGATTTTTCTATGTAGTGTGTTTAATACAGTCTGAGCTTCCCATTTGATTCTCTCTCTCTCTCTCTCTCTCTCTCTCTCTCTCTCTCTAACCTCCTCAGGACTGATAAATGGGCTGAGACAGTACTTGGGACCAAATGGGGAGACAAGTGGGAAGATAAGTTCTTTGCTGGCATAGGTTCACGGCAAGGGGAGACATGGCATGTGACTCCCGGTGGGGAACGTAAGTGTAATCGTTGTATTCTCTGGTGATAATGTTTATTTTCTATATCACGTTTGCCCCGTAGACATTTATCTGTTATCATCTGGGGTCGTTCAACATATTCTTTGATATTCCTTTTATGCTATTTTAGATTTCTTATGCTGCAACAATGATCTATTTCTGTTCATTCAAAATTTTGTACAGAATTCCTTTTTCTTTCTAGTTGTTCTTTATTTCTAGTAAATTCTTTTTATTTCACATATGTGCAAGCGGGTTTCCTTTTTTTCCCCCCTCCAAAAAAAAAAAAAGGTCCTGTGCATTAATTTTTTTAGGCATATTCATAACATAAACCACGACAATATCTGAAAAGGTGTGTGTCTCATGTCACTGAGTTTGAAATGGCCACCAGAGCAGAGAAACTGCGTTTCAGAGTCTCAGACCCTGAAATATCTTTAGAGTAAAATCAGTTAGTGGAATGATGTTGGACATACGCTTAGGCTTTCTGAGACTAAAACCCTTTCACTGTCTGAGGGAAATAGATGGACTGACGATTAAAGTATCTTTGGAGAAAAAGTTTAAGAGAATCATGTATTCATTACCCATACACTCTCTTAGCATCATTTTACCTGTGGACCGCCAGTTTTCACACTATTGCCTCCACAAGAATGCGCCTTCATTTATAGATGAAGAGAGAGTTACCTGCACGGTTATATAGTGGCAATCACAAATTGGAGATGCATAAGGGTACTTATGTTATTACTTTCATAATGGGAGTATTGTTGATATAAAGGATAAAAGGACCCATGTGTAAGAGGTATGGAGAGTCAATGGATCATATTTTGCTTCATTGTCCCTTAGCTTGTGAGTTGTGGTCGTTGGTGTTTTGTTTGTTTGGGCTGCATTGGGTTATGCCACTTAAGGTTATTGAGTTGTTTGAATCTTGGCAAGGTAAATTTGGGCGGCATCGCAATATAGATTTCTGGAGAATTGTGTTGCACTGTTTGATGTGGTATATTTGGAGGGAAAGAAATGCTCGCTGTTTTGAGGGATGTGAATGGTCCTTTCTAGAGATTAAGTCCTTTTTCTTACACACTCTCCTTGTTTGGAGTGTGGCCTTGTCGCATTTTTCTTGTTTTTCACTTCCTCTTTTACTTGATCATTATAATTTTGGTTCTTGATTTTTGTCCCCACAGTACATCCCCAATGTACTTGGGTTGGCTATTTTGTTTCTTAATAAAATTTTTCGTTATCTATCAAAAAAAAGATAAATTGTAATGCCAGTCATTTTATGAGCCAGGCACGGTCAATCCTGTCTTTCAAAATGTTGAAGTATATTTCTACAGTTGTGGCAACCAAGTTAATGCGGGACTCCTAATCTCTATTTTGTTTTCATTATTGATTTATGAACAAGAAATGATACCATGCTTAAGGGGTCTACCCTTTAAAAAAGCATGAAAAACTGAATTTTACGATTTTTTCGAGTTATGAAGGACAGGATTGATGGAGGCCTCATTTGTTATTTTGCCTAGAATTTGTAATAAGTTAATTCCTTGTCAGTCATTTAGATTTTTCATATTTGATTTTACCTGCATAACTATGAGGTATGGTGTAGTAAGAATTTTTTTAAAATTATTTATTTGTCTTTTGTTTTTCAGGTTGGTCAAGAACATGGGGGGAAGAACACTTTGGAAACGGGTATGGATATCAAGCTGTTAAATCAATTTATTAGTCCAGCAAAGCTCCTCACATGATAGAAGTAGTTTAACAATGAAATGATTTTTGAATAGAGCTATATTCAGATTATTTCAAATTTTACTGTATCTGAAGTTAATGGTTAAATCTTCAATCTTTTATCTTTAATATATTTGTGAAATTTAAGTATCGTATGAACTCACTTGTACAAATTCGTTTTTTGCATGCTCTTTTGGACGCTAATATGGCTTCTCCCTGTAGCAGTAAAGTGCATAAATACGGGAAGAGCACAACAGGTGAAAGCTGGGATATTGTTGTGGATGAGGAAACCTATTATGAGTAAGAATATACTTGACTATTAAATTTGTCTTTATATGCATTTAATTATTTAAATGCGACTAGCCCAAGTAATTGTGAGGATTAAAATAAAGATAGGTAACTTGCATTTTAAACCGTATAGTTTAAAGGTGTTTCAAATTAGACTCTTACCTTTTCAAAAAAAAAAAAAAAAAAATTCAAACCATAAACTTGTTGTGTGAATCCATTAATGGAAAATGCTTAAACAAAATTACGTGTGTGACTTGGAGTGAAATAATGTTCATGTACAATAGGCACATGTATTTAAATAACCATACAATGTCGTTTTGTCTACACATTTTTTTTTATTAACAACGTGAGGGTAAATGAGTTTCTAGTTTGAAGTGAACTTTTTAAAGTCTAAGGTTAATATGAAACTTCTAAATGTGGGATTTATTTTTGAAAAATCACTGTATTTTTTCCAATAAATATTTATTCTAGTATTTATTCCTTAGGTGAATGTGACCTTCATAGAAGAAAAAGGGTTTTAGTTAAATTTAATTTTGATGAGTTGTCTCTTTTGATGAAGGGCTGAACCTCATTATGGTTGGGCGGATGTTGTGGGTGATTCAAGCCAGTTACTTTCAATCGAACCTCGAGAAAGGCCTCCTGGTGTATACCCAAATCTAGACTTTGGGTCACCTCCACCACCTCCATCTGATGACTCACCAGAAGATTTGCCTCCTTCACAATGAAGAGAGCTGATTTTTGGCCTCATACTTCAGTCAGATGGTTTGGTTTATTCAACTTCAGTGATATTTCTCTTACGTGGTAAAAAAAATATACATATTGGTTGAAAAGTTGAAACTCTTACAAGAATATTGTGAATTGCTCTTTAAATTAATTCATTCTTTCCATTGTTAATGCGTCCGTGTCTTCCATTTTGGACCTGGTTCTTCTACATTTTGGGCATTGTTTACTTATAGTGACTAAATCTTAAAAAGACACATGTTGGTATCGGTGTTGTTTTTTTGTTTTCTTGTTAAAGTATCTGGCAACCGATGTTCAGACATCAGAGTCTTCAGACATTTAGGGTATGGAAATGAGGTCTGCCACTAGAAATTTGCCTACATATTCCAAGTAAAAGATCCTTTCAGAAGAGCCAGAATGAATAATTTAGAGAGCCATATCATCGCCAAGATCATCAGAAATGTCGTTTATATACATCTGCAGATATGTCCTCAAGAGTAATATCAGTTGCACAGCAGCTAATTTTTTTAAAAGTAATGATGCTTCATTGAAAACAAACGAGGAACCAAAAAACACAGGCAAGTGTAATAAGGAACCAGTAAAGCAGCACAACACAGTGCGTACTTGTATCCTGATCAAAAATCTGTTTGCTTCTAATTTGGTGTACTGGAAGCTTTAGTGAGGGAAATGCCGCTTTGTTTTTGCACCAATTTACTAAAACCAAAACACAAACTTAATGAGCACACTGGGAGAAATACTTCTTACTCCTATAAAATAAAATAATAGGCCTCTCATATGATTAACGAGTCTCACCATGATCCCTATATGTGGATCCTTACATTCTGTAGCCCTTCTTGTTGCTCTAGATCTGGTAGGTTGGAATGGAATGGTGCAGATTGCAGCTTGGTTGTCCAAGAGCATTTTAGCACGTTTGGCATTCCTTTCCAAGGGGCTTTCAATCGAGAGGACCTTACACCATGCCCTCCGCGGGAGGGGTTGTGTACTTGTGTTACGAAAGAGCGAGCCGTGACTGTTTAGTAAGCAGGTTCTTCTGCACCTTACCTACAACCCCTCTTCATTAACACATCAAAGACTAAAGCAAAATATAATATATACAACGATAGACCACAAAAGTCAATTGCATCTGAACTCAAGCATGATTAATCTCTTTCAAAAATTCTTGACGCGATTTTACATTTTTACATAGTTTACAGCTGCCTTCAATGATTGTCCCTCTCTTCATACAAGGAACCAACAGCCTAGATTGACATGAGCAGGAGATGATGTAATTTCCATCACCTAAGAAGATAATATGACCAAAAAAGGAAAAGAAAATTAACAAGGAAAAAAGAGAGAACAAAGCTACATCAACTCTTTTCCATTTGGAAATGACTACGATCCACAAACAACGATTTCCCTTGTTAAAAGCAATAAGCAGCTCAATAATTTGATTTATCTAGCAAACCTTCAAAAAATAATTCTCAGACTCCAGCACCCATTCTTCCCCCTTCTTGCATCTTCCTCGTGCCTGTCTTGCTGCATAGACTAAAAGCTCATGTATGTCTCCATCTTCAACGTTTGATATCCATTCCATCCCACGACTTACAGTAGTGTGCTCCTGGGGTTGAAATTTTATATATAGCTCACTGTCATGACTAAATTGTGGAATACACTTTTCTTTCCCCATGGTTTTTTTATGTACAGGATGACATGTATGCACACCATAGTCAAAAGGTCTTGGCCTAAAGCATTGGTTAGAAATAGCTTAGTTAGTCTGATAGCATCTCTTCCAATTCACCGTAATCAGAGGTTGCTCCATCATAATCCAAAACAGTTCCATTGAAGAGACCCTTCTCTAGGGGCACATTCAGATCATAATCATCCGTATCAGGCCATTCTGGCTCATCATCAGCGTTCTGATCATCAATTATTACATCATCTTTTCTTGTGGCATCATAACCCTTGCCATATTTTCTCGGTCCTGAATCTTTCTTTGCCTTGGCCTGAGAATCTTCACATATGCAGGTAGACGGGTTCTCATGAAACTCACCCCTGCCTGGCCTCACTTCATTTGGCTCCCCCATGAAACCTCTCTGATTAGTACGAACTCCAGCGGCAAATGCTTCCCAAGTCATGTTACTTTTGCTTAAGAACAATCGATATAGTTTTTTAGCATTAGGACGAATGGTAGGCTTGTGTCCAAAATACCTCCTACAAGAAAGGAAGGTAAAATGAAACAACAAATCAAACAGAAAAGAGAAGGTGGGAGGGAATGGAAAGAAATAAGACATACCTTCTTCCAGCTAATATTTTAGCCATATTACCATTGTTGTTGGTAACAAATACATCACTCTCATCGCAAACTATAAAGTCAAGCGCAGCCATGCGAGAAGAAAATGAAGAAAATGGTTCCAACTCCTCCTTGGTGGCTATAGTCTCTTTTGAATTGAAATTAGGGAACAGCGCTTTTAGGGGTGCCAATGTCTCTTCCCCTCCATAAACTTCCCCAGATGCCACATAAATATGGACATCACTGCCATATCCCAGCGCTCTCAGCATCAGACCCACTTCTTCTGGTGTGAGTGGACATTTTCCATGCCTCCTTTCCTTATCAGGATTACTAATCTGTGAGTCAATCCAAAAAGTCTCAGACGTGCTTCGTAAACTCTAGATCAGTGTTAACTACATGCAGTCGGAGCCAAATCAAATTCACATAAATATTTATATAGGTATGCAGGGAAGCGTCTTTCTATCATCTTCTCTCTATTTTAAAGACAATCACGTGTGCGTGTGCACACATTTTCTATGTTGGGAGGCTGCTATGCTGAATAAGGCCACCATCAAATATATGTTCTCTCTCTTTTCTATATCATACACACAGACAACCCACATCCCCACCCCTTTTTAAAGTCTGAATGTCTCGTGTCAGACACAGAAACTCTAAAATATTGTGATGCGGTACAAAAACCAAAACAGATACAACAAAATTGAAAATACAGAAAATAAAAGATGGATAACCTAGGAGCTGGCAACTAGTCTTGCTTGGAGTGCACTTAGTAAGAGAGAACAAATCTAGGAGATAACATCTGGGGTTGGCTGGAGTCAGCCCCAACCCATTGGAAAATTTTCAAGAATTTTTATTAATCAATCACTGTAAACAGTCTCAATTAAAGTACAATACTATGCTTATATAGACCATGACTTAACCCTAATTCTAATTGACATAGGAAAACCATGATTCTAAATGACTTGAGAAATCTCATTTTTGGAATACAGAAAATTTGACACTAGGTAATTCAATAAAATAGTAATAACCTAGTTTTCTAATAAAACCTAAAATAAAAGCCAACCGACCAATAAAAATACATTGGACTTCTAAAATTACATAAAACTAAATTAAAATAATAAAAAAATTCCCCGCTTCCAGTTTCATATTAAGTTTCAGGTTTTCATTTTTCATCTCTAAAACATGGAAGATCAGGTTTAGCTTCGAGAAATTCTAAAGGAGAATAGTTGAGCTTTACATGTAAAGTTTTCCACCTCCTTCGTATTGCACCCAGCTCTTTCTTTTCCTTTTCTCCTCCACCATAATAACATCCTGAGAATGCAAGCATATCAGGTTCAAACCTGTGACAACAAAGATCCAGTTGAGTCAGGACACTCAAAATTACTGTCCAAACTGGCAGATTCTAGAATGTAAAAGGCCTTGCTTGCCCAGTATAATGCAAAATATGCAATAAAAATCTATTTTCCACAAAATGCAGTCAAGTTCATCATGATCAATCCAATTCATATCACTCAAAAACACTACACCTTACTGTCAGAATTCAAATTATACCCTTGAATGACTATGCTGTTTTATATCCACGTTAAAAGAAAATGGAGGACTACGTTCTTAAGCTCATATATGCAAATATTGTGCAACCATTTTTGTGTGTGCATATTCATAAATGTACATGAACTTTTGTAAATGCGCATGTCTGTACACACACAGACGTAGAAGCACACGTGCATGTAAATGACAATCTATTCCAATGTCTGGAGGAGATGAGCATCAACATGAAAGTTTGAACATAGGCTCAAAACCATGCTCGCACATTGGCATTAATATAAAAGGTACAAGAATTGCAGAGAACAAACGCAAGTGACATTAATTGCCAAACATGACTCAATACTCCAGTTAAACCATAGTAGTAATCAGAGATATAGAGGTTCAAAGACCAACCAGATTACCTCAGATGCAATGCAATATAATGTTTGCTTTTCAATCTCATTCGATGGACCAATTTTTCACCCATTTCAAGTATTGGATCAGTAAATTTTAGAGCATGGTAGTTAACTCTACATCTCAACTTTTGCAAATCTGTATCCAACTTGTTTGCGAGTCTGTAATCAAACTTAGTCAGCTGAACAGCCTGTCATGGAACAAAGACCAGTAAGTGTCCTTTTTTGGAATAAACAGATGCATATTCAAGGTAGAACATGAGTCTGTGCCATACAAAATCAACAGTGATCAAAACTGAGGGTGTGGGATTGAGCAGTTCATCAATATTTATCCATACTAAATAGTTTATACCCATACCCCACCCAACCCATTTATTCAGGGTTGGAGCCCACCCACCACCACTCTCACTGAACTTTATTATTCTTACCATATAGGCTACCTTTTTCTCCCAATTTTTTAGTGGAAAATCCACCAAATACTGCAGCAAGAGGGGATTATTATGGAAGGACTGCTACAGGCAGATTTCTTATTACATAATCTGGAGGGAACAAACGGACGGGTGAGCTGTGGGGAAAAGCTAAATCAAGGTTTAAGTCATGGGTTATGATCAGTTAGTGTAGGTTGTAGGCTCAACTGCTTAAGCTTGGAATGATGGATGGCATGGTTTTTAATTTATAATAAAAAGAGTCAAGCCCATAGCTTTTTTATGTATTGGAAATTTTCCCAAACACATACGTGATCTACATACTTGGTTTTGACTGGACAAGGATAATATTGTTTGTCGTTTGTCATTTGTCATAAGGATATTTATTTTGAGCCAGAAAAAGAAAAAGTTAATTGTGATAGTGGAACTAATATCCATGGGGAAAAGGTCATCATTTTACAAAGGCATAGGGTTAAGAGGTACAACTGACATAGTGGCACTAATTGGCTGTCAAATGGTGGAACTGAACTTGAGACTTTAGGGCTTGTCGAAAGCCATAAGAGTATACAAGCAATCAGAAGAAGTGTCAAAGAAATGAAAACTTACATGCCTTTTCAAGAGAACAGGTAAAACACGATTGTGATAGCATCTTTCACTACACTTCCTTGGAACACGCATGGTGGGCATACTAATTTTTTTCTTTCCCTTTCTTGGGAGCTGCTTAATGATTTTAACGTCTTTTGACAGATATGATATAAACTGATCAACATCAAAGATCTCTGAAAAGTTACTGCACAAGACAAAGTAAGAAATTTGTTATTGGTAGCAGTGTTGGAAGTGAATGCATACAGGTGTTCCGAATAGGTAGCTAAATGTAAATGTGAATTTCAAATTTCAAATTTAAGTTGCAGTCTCCATTACGGACCTAGAATCTTTCCAAAATGACTTTTGGTCCAGCTTCGGAATAACAAGAGTAGCATTTAATATGCGAGCAGCAACAACAGCGTCTGTAATCTGCCAAAGGTAGGTATAGTAAGCTTGGTACAACAGTAATCAAATTAATCAAATATTTAGTAAGCAAGAAACAGCATAGCAACAAAACACTGGTTTGATCATTGAGATTTGAAGATATATCATGACAAAGTATTTGCTGGATCCCAGAACTACGCACAATATAATTGCAGTGAACAGTTTACTAGAATCAAGCAACCCAACCTCCACTAATCCTACCCCCGGATTATGTAAAAAAAAGGACACCAACTAATAAAAGTAATATTTCTCACAAGATGAGGAGGCCCAATAAACATGTCAGAATGGCATACTTCCCCAGCAACAATTTCTTGTATTAACACCATCCCAAACACCTACTTTTCATCTTCAAATTGCCACTAGCCTCTTGAAAATGCAAATATAGATACACTTTGAGGACACTAAACAATACTCAGTTTCTAGCATTACTATGTGTCTCTCAAGTATTACACAGAAAAGCCTTACGGTGTTGAGAAGACTTCAATGGTAACAGGCAGCTGACATCAGGATTAAAAAAAAAAAAAAGAGTTGTTGACCTTGTAATAGTGCTTCCATCAGCATGTAGTTGGAGCAGCAATATAAATAAGGCACCTTAAGTCTAGTCAATAGTAAAACAGTTATCCTATAGATGTGCTCTGAACATAATATATGTATCACAAATCTTCATTCATTAAATTTTGCTAAGTTTACACATGATTAGATTGCTAAAAAGCCAGAATTCCTCTAATAATTACATTTTATCTTCCCATGCTATAAAATGTTAGTAGGGTTGCTTCGAGCAATGAACAATTCAAATAAATGCACATATTATTCAACTTTGTTGAGTACTAGTACAAGTTTTCAGCTATTTCTGAAAGTTTTTTTTACAACCCTTTTTCTTACATCTAAAAGACTAAAATACTGTACAAGAAAATTACCCCAGTTCTTTGTTGATTCAACCCTCCACTGGTTGCTATCGCCAAGTACCGATTGGGATGTGTTACAGCTTCAACTTCTGAAATTAATAAAATATAAAATAATCACAGTTAAACAAACAAACAAACAAACCCAGCATTCTACAAAATCCAGTCAATTTTTTTTATAAATATTTTAATCAGAAGCTTGCTAACAAGTAACAAGACATACTAGTTAAAAGCATGGGATGATATCATGATACTGATTATACTAATCAGAGATGAGACAAAACCCTAGCTAGCGAAACCGATAAAAGAATTTCGAAAATCAAGAGAAAAAAGGATAAGTTGCA
This sequence comes from Quercus variabilis, assembly GCA_030445155.1. Taxonomy (NCBI): domain Eukaryota; kingdom Viridiplantae; phylum Streptophyta; class Magnoliopsida; order Fagales; family Fagaceae; genus Quercus; species Quercus variabilis. The sequence continues at coordinate 14,752,825 of CP129446.1, forward strand.
CTTAGTACACACTTGGAAATTTGTTGCTGGCATTGCTGCATCCATGGTAGAATTTGGAATTTTTTGAAGTCCAAATATCACGATTCGATTTCATCCCTCGTTTCTAATTTACCCAAATTTTCAACAAAATCAAAGTGAGCAGAGTTCAAACTAAACCTTAATTTAACAACAAAACAAAAATTCAAAAAAAAAAAAAAAAAAAACCCTAACCGGAACGCGAAACTTTGAAACTCCAACCGCATCGCTCTCATCAACCTTGTTCTAAAAAAAAATCCATACTCAAAATTAATTCAGATATATATATATATATATATATGTATAGTTTTATATAATTCAGAGATAGAGGAAAATGTGAGAGAGAGAGAGAGAGAGTACGGTGGTGGAATGTTGGATGAGACGGAGACGGAGTTGATCGGAATCGAGAGGCGTAGGGGCGAGGAAGGAGAGGAAAGCAAAGAGGATAAGAAGAACACCGGAGACGGCGGAGATTAAAGGAATTACAAGGCGTAGACGGTTGTAATAGTGGTGGCGTCGCCTCTGAAATTGAGCCATTCTCTCTCTCTCTCTCTCTCTCTCTCTCTCTCTATTGCTTTGCTTATCTGTTAAGAGTTCATTCAGCCCATTTCCAAACAAGCTGAAATTTACTTATATAGAGAGAGTGTCTGAAAAGAGGCACTTTAGAATAAGAGAAGATAGAGTGCGACAGCGAAAACAGAGACGCGGTTTCCGCAGTGGATATCAAAATGTGTGTGAAAGTGAGAGAGAGATACGTGTCGTTTTTTGCTCACACTCGAATCATCATATTCATGAATTGATGCAGTGCAGTGTGCACCGTCCGATCTTTGTTTTTTTTTTTTTTTTTTTAAGTCACCTGGGGAAACGAACCCAGATCTTTGGTGGGGGTGGGGGGGTGTAGTGTGGCCTGGCCTGGCCCCTGTGGTGTTGGTGTTTGGTCTCCCACTTTCTGTTCCTCACTCTTGTTCTAAAGTGAGCCAGACTCCAGGATATTTCAAAAAAATGACTCATTTGATCTTTACAAAGAGTAGAAAAATGAGTAACGTCTATCAAAAGAAAAAAAGAAAAATGAGTAACGTTTGATACTAAGTTGGTTAATTTTAAAATATCTTTAATTTGTTTGACTGTCATTAGTCAAAAAAATTTTGAAAGGGTTTTATGCTATGACGTTGACTCCTGATGGTAGCTCTTTCATCAGACTAAGACATCAATCAATTTTTTATGTAGGTGAAGATTGAACCTCAAATCTTTTATTCAAGTATAAAATATTTTACCAATTGAACTAACTGGAACCCACGTCATTAGTCAAAATTAGGTGGTGCTGAATGTATTTTTACCCATTTATATGATAATCTTTGCTATCATGTGCAAGACATGTGCTTCCTTTGTCTACATTTCCAAGTGGCTATGATTAGTACTTAGGGCAGGGGCAGCGCCACCTTAAGGCCAGAGTGGTCTTGAAAAAAAAATTATATATAATAATATAAAAATTTTTATTTGTCTATCTTTCAAAAAATAATTTGGGAACACTCTCAGTTTTTTTTATGTCAATAAAATTAAATTTTACTCTATAATTTGTTCTACAATCAATGGATTTAGTTGTGTACATTGAAAGAGATGCAGTTTGTAGTATTGATAATGAGACAATAATGCAATAATTTCAAAATATAAAAACTCGTAGAAGGCAATTGTAAATTTTATGTATTTGCGTATTTTTTTATTGTTATTGTTGTCAATATATGAATTTCTCTTTTTATTAGATTGTATAATTTATACTTTATAAGAAACACTCTAAGAAAAATTTCTAGAGCCGCCACTAAATTAGGGTGAGACGTTAGAGGTTTAATTAGTAGGCTTTTAGTCCCAAACTCTATCTGGCTTTGGATGTTTTCATTTTCATGGTCTAAAACTGAGTAGAGGAGGGGTTACTGATTGATAAGTGATTACCAATCTTTTGTTGGGTCTTTTTTGATAGCTAGCTCAATACACGTGTGCATTACAGGTGAGTAGGGTTTTTTCTTTTTTCTCTTTTTAAAATAAAACAAACAACGTGACTTTTATGCTGTTTTTTGATAAGCGACTTTTATGCTGTTTGGGTGAATATAATGATGGAGGAATTTAAACCTCAAATAGACATGGTATTGGACGAGCATTTCTCAATAAGTAGTATATCTTATTCAATTGTCCTTTTCTCAAACTACAATCACTTCAATGCTAAGATATTAGATTCTCCATGTTTGCGAAATTGAAGGGTGCAACCATGGAAAAGTGGCCAAAAAGGTTTTAGCTTGTTGACAGTAAAGATTTCTTGCTTGTTACTCAAATTATTATGTTCATGTGCCACCTATATAAGCAAGGTATCAATGTAACACCAAAATCAAATCATTGAACATAAATATTTCAATCTTCACCTAGTACAACAATACACCCTATCTTATGTGCCTAGTCTTTTTGTATTAGACTTTGGATAAATAATGGAAGAGATATATTTTAACTATTCAAATAAACTGGTTTGGATGATTAGTTAGATTAATTTGGATTAGGATTATTTTATTGATAGATTATAGGAAGTTATTATTTATCTTTATTTATTTGGAATTATCTCTTTTGTAAATTTAGATGTTGACAATAAATAAAGAAAGTTCATGAATTTATAAATTACAGATTGTTAGCTGGTTTAACTTGGAGGTATGAACTCCTTTGAAGTAGTTCATTTATTTGGAGGCATTAGTTCCCTCTAAGCAACTAATAACATTTTTGTGTATGTAATTACTTTGTACTAGACCCTACCACGTTAGTTATCCCACAAAGTAACTTTTTCCCAATGACTAACCAACAGCAAACAACATACAACATGTATGTCAATTTTTAAATTTATTTATAAGAAATCACAAGTTTTTTTTTTTATATACTCATCCTAATAAAAATTGATTTTACCGTGAAAAAAAAGAAAAAGAAAAAGCATTTTACACTTATTCAAAACCAAACGTAATTTCGTTCAACATAATTTCTTTTAACTAGCCCCTGAGTACGCACTCACGCGCTTGTTCAAATGCTTTTTTATTTTTTGGGTAAAAGTTAATTTAGAGCATTTACTACAATTTGGGATTACTACATTTTCCAATCACAAAAAAAAAAAAAAAAAAAAAAAAAAAAAAAAAAAAAACCTAGGTGTGTGATGAAAAAATTATTTCACCACACATAATACTCATCACACCCCTAGATTTTTTTTTTTGTTCCCAAATTATAATAAATGCTCTAAATTAACCTTTACCTAAAAAATAGAAGAGCCCCTACTCTCTCAGACTACTCTCTCTCTCTCTCTTTGTGAAATTCAAATTCTCTCTTAAAAGTGAAAACACACTCTCTCACTCTATGAAAACAAAACTCTCTCTCTCTCTCTCTCTCTCTCTGTGATAATGGGTTCCTATCACAAGAACTCTTCCACAAAAACGCTTGGATCAAAGAACCACTAATCTCCAAAACGTAAGAATTCTTCATCAATTTTATACTCCTCTTTTCATAATTTTCTTAGGAATTAACCAGTATTAAAATTTAAAGTGTTCTCTAGGGTTTTGATCAATAACAGTTTAAGAATTTTGTTAATTTGTCATGTGTGTGTGTGTGCGCACGCGCGTGCGTGCAGATTGACCGATTTATTCCAAATTGTGGTTGGCAATGGACTTTGATTACGCACACTAAATGCTCACTGAAGGCAGTAGGAAGCAGAAAGAGAACCCATCTCCATCGAGGGTGGCGTACCGGAAGCTACTGGCAGAGGCCTTGAATCTCAATCGAACTCTAATCACAAAGATACCTAGGAGTATAATGAGTATAACTTGAATCAATGCACTTTTTCAGTGCACTACTAAAATTAATACGTAGCTTTAACACATGTAAACAATATATAAATCATTACCAAAAGGCATTTACGGGTTGTAAAAATTAAGGAGATCAAAATGATAATGTAAAACTCACAAATAGCATTTACGGGTTGTAAAAATTAAGAAACCCAAAAGGCAAAATAATGTAAAACTCACAAAAAGAGAGAGAATAATAGGTACCTTTTCTTTCTCACTTTTTGGCCAAGCAGTTCATGCTATCTCTGGCCTGATATTAACGAATGTCCAAAAAGCAAAATAATAAACCTTCATACCTTAGTATCAAACAAAAGCAGAAAAAAACTACTACATCTGGAAAAAAAACAAAAAAACAAAAAAACAAAAAACAAAAACAAAAAACAAAAAACAAAAACAAAACAAAGAGTAGAGCCATATATGAGAATGGCATGTCTGATCTAAACAACAATTGCTCAAATAGAAGGTTAATAAAAAATACAAAACCCAACATGGCAATAATAAATGGTGTTCAATGAGATCTAAAAAAAGGCATCTATGAATTTGATTAGAAGAAATGTGGGTGTAAGGTTTTTTTTTTTTTTTTTTTTTTTGGCAATAACGGTAGATGTGGGTTTTCTTTTTTTCCTTACGACAGATGTGTTTTTTAACAAAGAAACATGCGTTTGTTTTTTTACACTCTTGGTTTTACAATGACTTACAAACACAATAGGTGGTTTTGGTTGACAATTCACTATTATTACTTGCATGCATAACCAATGAAATCAAAAGGCAAAAACGTTATTAGCTTCATAATGCAAATACGCAAAGTATATTCAGATCTCAAACACCACCCACAAACTTTTTTTTTTTTTTTTTTTTCAAAAGCCAATGCAAATAAAGATATGATTTTGGTGAGAAAAGAAGAAGGTTACCAGTACCGGGAATGTCACAGACCCATCTTTGAAACGTTTCTTCTGCAATCTAGACCTCCACAGAGGACCAGTCCCACTCTTGCATTTCATCATGCTTAGAAGCTAGTAAATGAATAGAGCAATTTGAAAACCATCAAAGGAGTGATCCTATTTTGTGGGCAACCTTTTAGTAGAATTAAAGATGTATCTACTTATCAAAAAAAAAAATGTGTATATATTTATTTAGTTTAGTTTTTTTTTTTTTTTGGATAAAAATTAATACTAAATTACTAATATTTTTGGATAAACGTAGGGTGTTTTTTTTTTTTTTTTTTTTTAAATAATAATAAAGTAGTATTAGAAACTTTTTTTTTTTAAGGAAAAAAGCAACAGAATCGTAGGTAGTTTAACTAATTTTTCTATTTAAAAAAAAAAAAAAAAAACACTAAATGTATAATTGCTTTGAAGTAGTGGGTTATTGGAAGAGTGTTTCTATTTTGTAGGCAATGTTTTAGTGCAAGTTAAATATGTATTTTTATCGGACTATCCTTTAGTTTTGTCTTTACTTAAATCTAGGGTTGTAGGGATATTTTGGAATAAAAAAAAATAAAAAAATCAGGTCCAAACAGAGAAAGACCCTTAAATAGTAGTATAGATGAAAATTTCCGTACAACACCAAATACATAAAAAAATAAAAAAATAAATCATGTCAAAAAACATTTTAGAAAATGAATGCATTCACGAAATAAAATTACCAAACACATCCTTAAATATGTAAATTATTTGAATGCATTTTCACACATGTGAGTTGTGAAGGAACGAATAGATATGTTATGAGAGAATTTAATGAATTATAAAGAATTAAACTATTGTTCTCTTAGCATGTTTTGGACGTTTATAAAAAAAAAAAAAAAAAAAAAAATGAAACAAATTAAATAAAAAAAAGTATTTTTTATATATACTTTGTATTTATGTAATTTGTTAAAACCACTTGGTGGAACGTTGAAAGAGGAATCAAAGCAACATGTGTTCTTTTGTATTTATCTAAATCTCACTCAATGGTAATTGTAGGGTCACGATTTGCAACTTAAACCCAAAAGATATGGGATATAGGCCCAATGAGCCCATTACAATAAATTTGTAGAGAATGGGTGAAAAAACTAGGCATTTTATGAATTTGACAACGGCTAGTATAGATTCAAAAGATGAACAAGCAAGTAAAACAGGTGAAACTAAATGAAATTATCGTCCGAGAAGGTAGATTATGATATAAATTAATAGAAATGAGTGCTAATACAGTTTTGGGTACTACAGTAGTTCTTTTGTATTTTTCTCCGATCCCTTTCTCATGGGATACCCCTCACAATATATAGTTCCTTCCCAGTCATCTTGATCCTACACTTGTTAATCATCTAAGTTTTCACTTTAGTGCATGTCCCATCAAACACATTCTCTAGCTTTCTGTGAGGTGTGGTAGCTAAGACTGCACTGTTCAAAAGTCATCTCCATATAAATGCAGCTAGAAAAGTAGCTGTAATGTATTTAATGTGGTAATAGCAACTTTTCTTTAGATATTTTTGAGTTCTTATCATTCTTGTTCGTGCATGAGGCTCATCCTTATCGTGAAAATTTCCTGGAAGATTAACTAAATTGTGGCAATACAGATTTGATCTGTGTTCATCATATCTGAGGGAGAGTTCGCCCTCAGACTATCCTCCCGCTCCTTCTGTATGTGCTTCTAAACTTATGGTCTCTCTCTCAACTACTTTCCCCTTCCTCGGACATGTCCACATTTCCAGATAAGGCCTAAGGTCCAATACACAAATTTGGGCCTCTATCCCTACCCGACTCCTATTTAAAAAACAATTTTAAATATCTATATTAGTTTCTTCTTTTTTGAGAAAGAATATCTATATTAGCTTGCTGTAGGAAAAGGAAGAAAACAACCGTCCAAACATAAGTACAGCCATCATTACCTTGTGCTTCCTTTTTGCCCTAGATACTGCAACAAAAAAGGGTAAATCTAAAATAGAAAAAAAATTAAAGAGAGATAATATCTTGGATTGGGCTAAGTTCTCGTTCAATCATGGGCCTCCATATCCAAAAAGGAAATTAATTCAAAGGTATCAATCCTAACTCTTCAAAGGTATCAATCCTAACTCTAAGGGCATGTTTGGTAGATTGTAATAGGCATTGTAATGTAATAATTATTCTTATAATTTAGTTATTTTTTAGTTTAGTTATATTTTTATTACAAGGTATAGTCATTCTTTATGAATAGCTATTCTTTAAAATGAAGAATAATTATTCTTCTTTAAAATGTGATTTCAGTTGTTCCTTAGTAAGTGGGATAATTTCAAAATTTAATATATTTTCAAATAAACAAACTGTCCATATACATTTAACAATTATAAAAATAAAAAATCATAAAAAATAATACACATCTCTCTTGAATTTAAAAATAACAATTTTTAAGGAGATATAATTGTATAAGTAAGATATTTTTTTAAATAAATGTTAAGTTTCATTCTGATGTTATAACTCATAATCAAAGTAATGAATATGTTTAGTTATTATATTATAACACATTTTATTACTAGTAATAAATATTACAATTCCTGTCATAATTTTTATTCAGTGTACCAAACGTATCTTAAAGCCAGCGGCCCAAAAGTTCAAATATTGGTCCATATTCCAAACTTTTTGACCTATTCCAGCCATTCTAGGCAAGAACTTTATGGTGGTCAGGACTCAGGAATAGATATTCCAGCCTGCCAAAAAACTCTCTCTCTCTCTCTCTCTCTCTCTCTCTCTCTCTCTCTCTCTCTCTCTCTCTCTCTCTCTCTCTCTCTCTCTCTCTCTCTCTCTATATATATATATATATATATTTTTTTTTTTTTATGAGGAAAAAAAAAAAAAAACTCTATAGTTGAGTTGTAATTTTGTTTTAATAGAAAATTTGGAGTTTGTTAATTTTTTTCCTCCCCCAAATCAGTCCTCATCAAGTACATTTCAGCTCTTAATTCACTTATTTATATATAAAAAAATTATATTTCTTTTTGGGAGCAATTATAAGATGGATAAATTAAATGATTTCGTTATTGTTCATCATTTTGTCTTCCTATAACTTTTTATTTTGGGTTATGAGATGGTATGAATGATGTAGTTCTTATATTTATTTTGCAAGGAGTATTTATATTTACAAATTATATATATATATATATAATATGGTATGTTCGATACAATATTCTAATAAACACACAAGAATTGAATTATGTTGTTCTAGTAACTAATTCAAAATGGTATTTGTGGGGATAAGGGCCCAAAATTGTATATTGGGCCTTGGCCGAGGATGTTGGTTGGTCCGGGGATGGATAAACAGTAGTGATTGTATTAAGCTCAGAATCTCATGGGTAAGATGCAAATGGAAAGGTTGGGGAAGGTGGTTTGAGGAAGAATAGCTCATCGAATAAGCAAAACACTGATCAAATGTATATCCTATCATTCAAAGTGACCTTCCAGAAGGTTTTACTAATAGGGACGTGTATTATAAACGTACAAAAGGAATGGAAGCTCATAAATATCTAAAGAAAAGCTGCTGCCACAGCATTGAATGCTCTGTAATTAACTTTCTGGTCGCATTTATATTAACTTTTTGGTTGCATTTATATGGAAAAGACCCCTAAAAAGTACTACCTTGGCTATCCCAACTCACAAAGGGTTAGAGATGGTGTTCGATGGGACAAACACTTAATTAGTAGCTTAGATGATCAACAAATAGAGGGCTAAGATCACTAAAAGGAGGATATATAATGTAAGAGACCCCCAAGAAAAGAGGGATCGAAAAAAAGAGAGAAAAATATTGTAGTAACCAATAACAAAATTTATAATTCAATTTGAGGATCAATACAAAGGAACCAATATCCTTGAACTTCACTGAAGACAATTTTCTTAGGTTCAAACTTGCCTATCTTTCTTTGCTTGTCATCGAGATCTGTCTTACTTGTTGACTAATTCACTAGAGTCTAGTTCTTCAACCTACTATTTACAAATTTATTGTTTTGGACTTTTTGGGCCTAAGTCCAACCATCTTTTGGGTCTGGGATCCAAATCTGGTTCTTACAGTATTCAAAACTTTGATATAAATGATACTCATCATAACCACATATCAATATCTATTTTTGATAAATGATAATTGATGCATGTGTCAAGTGAATACTAAAACAAACATTATTGACGAATGAGAACAACTTGCTTCAATTTTATAGTTAACATCTCATTCTCATTGGATCTAATAATGTTAGTGTAATATCATTTAAAAATGCAATACATGATAGTCGATATATCTTTTGATTTGTATTTTTTTATATTTTTTGGACAAATTCAATAGTTACAATAGAAAATGAATTTTATTTGAATCCGGAATAGTTTTATTGGAAATAATAAAAAATATCAGTAATTTGTTTTTAATATTATTAAAATATTATTATGTTTGAATTATTAAAAAAAAAATTTAATATGAACTATTCATTTTCCATTTGAAGTTTTGTTTTTTTGTTTTTTTTTTTTCCAACACCTGATATTCCGGTGATCCGGCAGGAATTGTCACACGTGCAAAACGAGCCCTCATCTCTTGGAAGTGACAACTCCAGTCTCCCGGCACAAGAAAACATAAACATCATACTTTCACACACTCTCTCTCTCTCTCACACACACACACACACACTCTCTGCTATTGTTAATGATGATGATATAAAGGAATTAGGGTTCGAGAGAGAGAGAGAGAGAACAAAGGAATTTACTCGATTGCTATCAAAATGTATTCCTTAACAGTGAAATCCTTCTTAGTTCCTCAACCTCAATTTGCTTCTTCTTCCTCTTCTTCTACTTCTTCTTCGTCTTCTTCGCATTGCTCGCATCGTTGGAGCTCTGTAATTAACTTCCCCACGATAAGGACCAAGCACAGTGGAGGAAGAAGATTTGCTCTCACAATTCACGCTTACGATTCTTCCAAGAACCAAGCTCCCAATGGCTCCGGCGATTCCAAGCCTCCCAACGGAGCTATGGTCTCTCTCTCTATCTGTAGATATACATTTTACAAATTTATGTATGAGTGTATTGTTTGATTTATGCTTTTGTACTTTTTTTGTGAACTTATGCGAATGAAAAAATTATGGTGGTTTTCATGGCTTATATAGGATAATGTTGGGTTATTAGTAATGATGGTATTATATACTAGAACGGCGAGGAGGGTATTATGAAAACTTAATTAGAATTGAAAAATTGGGATAGATATAGATTAATTTAAATAATACTATCAAAAAGAGATACTATTTTTGTTTTTCCTTCCCTAAATGATGTGTGCTGTGGTTAATTATAATATTATGCCCTCTAGACAGGCTAGAAGTTGGAATGGAACTAGTGAGAAATTCCTATTATAACTTGGACCATAGGATAATTGGTTCCAATATTTTGTCCCATTGTTATTGGTCTAGATGGTAACAGACACTATGACATCGGATAGAATATAATGGAGGAAAAGAATACATGTGGCTCACCATTACTAATTTTGTTGAGGATCCATAGCCAACCCTGAAAATTTGGGACTAAGGATTTGTTGTTGTTGTTGTTATTGTGTTATTAGTCTAGGCAATATATTTAATGATACCCCATTTTATGTTGGTTCAAAGATCACAGCTAAATTTTGAGGCCTTACAGCCCAAGACACTCAAATGTGAAAGTGCTGCTTAACCTTTGGCTTCAGCATGCTGTACCAAGTTTTAGAATTGTGGTCTGGGGAGATGTTACCCACTTCCCTGATATTTTGATTTGAATGGTTTGTGCTTGATTTGTTGTAGTCATAGTTGATTGTATGTTTGTGTCCCTTTTTTGAAATCAACAGCCAAAGACCAGAAGAGAAATTCTATTGGAGTATGTCAAAAATGTGCAGCCAGAATTTATGGAGATGTTTGTGAATAGAGCACCTCAACAGGTATGTTACCCATGCATTTAATATTATATAATGCCGCTGTGGTGTTACTTGGAGGTTTTTATTATCCATGGTCATGTGTTCCTGGTGGAAATGAATTATTTTTCATGCTCACCTTTCAGGTTGTTGATGCTATGCGCCAAACAGTGACAAATATGATTGGAACACTTCCACCACAATTTTTTGCAGTAACAGTTACCACTGTAAGTGTAGTTGCTTTTTTATGTGCAAATGCATTTGTGGAATTGAATATTATGCCTGAAAATGGCTATGGAAATTTTGGGGAAACCACTTCTACCATTGTTTTAAATTAAGCCGTGGGTTTCTAATTTTGTCAATTAAAGTCATGTTCCTTTTAATTCTTGGCCACCGTCAATTTTGCTGTAATGCCATTTTGACAAAATACGTTTATCAAAATGTCTGCATATTACCAAAGCAAATTGACATCATAGCCCCCACAAAACGATGCTATTTTCCCTTAAAAAGGGGTCTTTTTAGGACCTTCTCTCTTCTCTTGTTTAAGTCTCACTCTTTCTTTTCTCTCAAGGACTCCACCGTCCTTTTTCCCTCTCAAGGCAGTGATTTGTAGGCAGCATTTTCTGCAGTTTGAAGTTCATAGCAGTTGGGATCAGAAGAGGATGGCAAATGGAATTTGGAGGTGACAGTGACTGGTTTGATGAGTTTCAAGTGGCTGGTTTGATGAGTTCAAGGGACAGAAGCCATTTGAAGGAATTTTGGGCCAGTGGCTCGGTTTCATCAACAGGGTGTGGGGAATGCTTGATAGATCAGTGGCTCAGGGTGTCTTTGATTCAGTTGTTGAGTCGGTCTAAGAAGAGGGGGGGTGGGGGGGTGGGGGGGTGGGAGAGGTGTTGAGACATGGAAGTGGTGGCATGGGGTTGTGATTGGGTGGAAATGGCTGGTGATTTTGGGAGTTAGGGTTTGTTATGGTTGTGTGTTTGATTGGGGTTTGATTTAGGAGGTGGTGGCTCAAGCGGTTCTTGGCCATGGTTGGGTTTGTCCATGGCTGAATTTGGTTTGGTAGGAAAGTGTGGGAAAGAAACAAAATTTTGGTTGAATTTGGGATTTGGGCATGCTAATGGATACGCAATGACCTTTTTCCAAGTCTGCTGGAATGTGGTCAAGGAAGATATCTTAAATTTCTTCAAATATTTCCATGAGGAAGGTATGTTTGAAAGAGTTTGCTACTTTTATTATTCCTATTCTCAAAAAAATAAGGGCAGTGAATGTAAAAGGTTTTAGACCGATTACCCTAATATAAAATCTTGGCTAAGTTCCCCTCGAATAGACTGAGGAAAGTAATGGGGGAGCTCATTTCTAACATGTGTTATGCTTTTATTCTTGGAAGAAAAGTATTAGACTCAGTATTTATTGCTAATGAGTGTCTGGATAGTCGATGAAGGAAAGGGATTCCTGAAGTGCTTTGTAAACTCGACCTAGAAAAAGCCTGTGATCCTCTAAATTGGGATTTCTATTTTATAGGGAAAAGTCGAGGGAGTGGATTCATTCTTGCATTTTGATTGTTCGGTTTTGAATACTGATGTGATTTTTTTTGTTGCAAGTACTATGGTTTTTGTTAAGGAGACCCATTCACCCCTTTGTCTTTGTGATGGAAGTTCTAAGTAGAATGATCTCAAAAGTTGTGGATGGGGGATTCCTATTAAGATTTTTGTAAAGATGAATAGTTATATTCTTAGGATCTCACACTTGTTTTTTTGCAGATGATACACTTATCATGTGTGATTCGAGGCCAAAAGAGGTATGGTAGTTGTTGCACCTTGTTACTTTCTGAGGTGGTTTTATGGTTTGAAGATAATTGAAGATGTTACCATTAAAATGTTTTATGGTTGGAAAGGTTAGTTGACATACTTGGGTGTAAAATATCTGCCTTACCATTAAAATGTATGGGACCACTAGGAGCTTTCTCTAAAGGTAGGGCTATTTGGGATGATGTTCTAGAAAGAATGGAGAAAAGGCTAGAAAGTTGGAAAAAGAGATACCTGTCAAAGTGTGGAAGGCTCACTTTAATTAAAAGCACTCTCTCCAGTCTCCCTATATATTTTATGTCTCTTACTCTCTTTTCCCACAGCCTATCAGTGTTGCAAATAGAATGGGTGAAATTCAGTGAGATTTCCGTTGGGGATGGGTTGGGGGATGAATTTAAGTTCAATTTGATTAATTGGGATTATGTTTGTTTTCCCATTCAATTGGGAGGTTTGGGGGTGGAGATGGATTTAGTGTGGAGTGTCAAAATCAAGTATGGAACGTCTGAGGGAGGTTGATGTACAGAAAATGTAGGGGGGGGGGGGGGGGGTGGGGGTTGCATATGGTGTGAACTTATGTAAATATATAAACAAGGGTTGGTCAAAGTTTGAGAGCTTTGTAAAATATGAGGTGTGACAGGTAATAAGATTCGTTGTTCGCATGACTATTGGTGGGGAGACGAGAGTCTCAAGATGTTGTTTGGTATTTCAATTGTTGCAATAAATGGGGAGGGGAGATTCAAACCTAGGTTGTCCTCATAAAGGAGACCAAGAAATATCATTGAGTTACAAAGCTCTTGGTGACTACTAAGAATTAATGTCCAGAACTTTTTCAGTTTGCAAGGAATAAATAAGCAAAGTTGGCTGGTTATTTGGATGTGTCAAATGGGTGCTTCACTAAAATCCTTCTTTTTTTTGTTTGTTACATGATTGGGAGCTAGAATTCATGGACTTGTTTCTCAAGGATTTGTATACTGCCAAAATACGCCATTCTCAAGAGGATAGGATGATCTGGACTCTTTCCAAAGCTCAAGGATTGAAAGCTAGTACTTATAAACATTGAGGAGTGGGGGGACGGACATTTCCCTTGGAGGGCCATGTGGTGTTTTAAAACTCCTCGTGTTGGTTTTTTTTATTTGGTCTACAATGAAGGGGAAATTGTTAACAATTGCTTTGAGGAAAAGGGGTCTTATTATTCTTGATTTTCTGGGAAGCTATTCCCTCTTGTTTGATGTGGACTATTTGGAGAGAAGTATATGCGTAACTTTTGAAGGCAAAAAACGTTCGATAAATCAACTTCACAGCTTATGGGAACACTATTCAAGTGGGAACGAGCTCATTTGCCTTCTTTCAATATAGAATCCAATCTTTTAACCTTTTTGGACAGCTTGTTTTTTGTTTTCTTTCTTATTTTTTCTTCTTTAGTATCCATAGTATACTCCCTGTATACTTGGGCCTCACCCCATTTTTTTTTCATCAATGAATTTCTTCTCTTACAGATTAAAAAAAAAGTTGTTTTGGGGGGAAAATTTTGGGTTATGGTGTTTTTGAGTTTGTGTGGTATGTCTGGTTCATGAGAAAATGTGGGAAAGTGATCTTATTTGAATCTATGATTTGGGTGGTATGTTGTTTTGTTTTGTTCTGTTTTTTCCATACTTTTTCTTATTTGAAGTGAATATGTTCTGAGATTTGATCTTCTTTGAAGTGAATGGGTTCTGAGATTTGGGGGTAGTATTTTGGTTTGGAGTGGAAAGGTGGCAGTGTTGCTTGTTGGCTTTGATGGTCAGTCTTGGTGTGTGAAATAGATGGAGATCTAATACTGAAATTGAACAAAAAGAATGAATATAATTGATAAAATTAGAAACCCTGGACCTAATTTGAAGCAGGGGTATAACTTTGTTTGTTTTTTGTATTTTCCCTTATATTTTAAAGCTGGTTTGATTTTTTCACGTGTGCTTTTTTTAGCATTATTATTCCCCTCTCTTGAGTTGTACATTTTCACTGAAATATGAGTTTTGTTTTATTAATATCACTTGACTTTTCTTTCAGGTTGCTGAAAACCTTGCACAGCTAATGTACAGTGTCATGATGACTGGATACATGTTTAAGAATGCACAATACCGATTGGAACTACAACAAAGCTTGGAGCAGGTTGCCCTTCCTGATGCAGAAGATAAAAAGGCAATTTCCTTTCCACCTCCCTCCTTCCCCCCTCCCCCTCTCTGGGCACCCGCTCTTTGTCTTTAAGAAACAAATTTTGTAGCATTGCCACTCTTGAAGAGGAACAAGATCAAGAACATCAAAATTTTAGATAATTTAATCGCAAGTTCGTCAGACTCATTTACAAGGACTCTTGCAACCACTCAAAGGGGAGAGGATGTTTGTGCTTGAACCTTGAACCATGTGCCTCATTTTGCAGCTGTCCATTATGACAGGATGCTGTATACCAGTACCTCAGTGATAAATGGGAAGAAAAAAAAACAATATAATTCATCTGGGGCTTATATATGATGTGCATGGTGATGATAGGACTTCCTTGTGATTAGTTATAACCATTCAGAATTGCTAATAGACTTTATCGTCAGGTCAGCTATGAAAAATCCATCAGGTTAAGTTGATGCTGTTCCATAGTGAGGAGACTACTTTTCCTAAACCAATAACAATGCAAGGAATTCATCTCTGTTTCTTATTCCAGGTTTTAGGTGGAAGGTATTTTTTAAAATAATTTTAGTGCAAAACCCTGGCATGCAGGTGTATAAATTGGTTTTCTGTGGGAGTATAGCCTTTTCTTTTCTTCTTAAAAAATGCTCTAGGTGTCTTTTGAATAAGTACTATAGTTATTTAATTTCTGTTCTGGTTGGTACACTATTTGACCTGATACTGTGACTGTTACAGGATGCGCCAGATTATGCACCCGGTACACAGAAGAATGTGTCAGGTGAAGTTATTAGGTGGAATAATGTCTCAGGTCCTGAGAAAATTGATGCTAAAAAGTACATAGAGTTACTTGAAGCTGAGGTTGAGGAACTGAATCGTCAAGTTGGTAGAAAATCATTAAATGGGCAAACTGAATTGTTGGAATATCTCAAGTCTCTTGAGCCCCAAAATCTGAAGGTAATGAAACCTTATGTCATCTTGTATGTAATATTGTTGTTATAATGTGTCCCTGATTCTCCAACAATTTATTGCTTCAACATTTTGCAGGATTTGACAAGTAGTGCTGGAGAGGATGTTGTGCTTGCAATGAACACATTCATAAAGCGCCTTTTGGCTGTTTCGGATCCTAGCCAAATGAAGGTTTGCTATGATCTTTTCAACAAGGTTTAAATTCCAGTTTATCCTCTTGTAACAAAGGAATTCACAGAAATTCTCCAAGATACTGGTGTTGCAATATGGTAAATTGGTGAAGTTGATTGAATATTTTCAATTAAGCTGGGGTCTTAGAACTGTAAAAATCTTGCTTAACGGGGTTCCTTATTTTTACTTATTCTAACACTCTTTGGAGTATGATATTGTTTAGTATCAAAAAGGGGATAGTATGATAATTACTTGAGCAGAAAATGTTTTGAAAACGCGACTGTTGACATCCATGAAAATTTCCAAATCATGGCTAATATTTTCTTAGAAATTAGGTATTAAGCTCTATGACTCTACCCTTAGTTGACTTGAACATTTCAGTGCTTTATGGTCTAAGCAACAATGGAACCAAATTGCCGATGTTATATTAAGTCAAGATGAACTGGATTTATCTCCATCATAAACTTAAGCTATTATATCCATGAATTTTTCTGGTCAAATCTTCAGTGAACACGCTAGAAAATTTTTTGTTCATTTTACTTTGATAGGCCTTCAAACTAGGAAGTATCCAACAAATAACTTGCATCTAATTTCTGATTATTTCTGATGCTTATGGATTATGTTCATATTTTGTTATATACTGATTGTTGTCAGGTCTCTTTGATATATTATCATTTGAGATATTCACTAACCTATTGAAATTTGTATCTATCGTAACAGACAAGTGCAACAGAGACTAGCGCACCAGAACTTGCCAAGCTTCTTTATTGGCTGATGGTGGTTGGCTACAGCATTCGTAACATTGAAGTCCGTTTTGACATGGAACGAGTGCTTGGGACTCCCCCAAAGCTCGCAGAATTGCCTCCAGGAGAAAACGTTTAAATTACTATGGATGGAATTGCAAAGAACAGAAGTTAAGGTGCTGTTGGAGCAGTGTTCTTCATTTTAAACTAGAGCCATTATGTGAAAAAAGGGGGTGCTTTTTAAGTTTGGAAGAAGCTGGAGGATCAATCCATGGATGATTTACTGCTGGTTGAGAAGGAAAAATTTTAACTTGCCACGGAGTAGGCTTTCTCAAATCTCAATAGTCAAAATGATTGATAATGTTAATTCTAAAGCCTAAGATATATCTGTAGGCACATCTAGTGAAATCCCCGTATGTACTTTGTCTCAAACATGCATCTTTTCAATTATTTTCTAACTGTCAAGAGAGTCTGGAGTTCTTGGATTATTTTATAACGTGCATCCATCCTGTTTCTAAATCTCGGCGTCAAGATATTGGGGCTTAAAAATTTTAGACGTTGCACCTTAATGTCACTCGTATCTCTTCCCTTTGCCCAAATGTGGAGGCCAAAATAGACCAAAGTGGTTGGAAATAGGCCAAAATGTTACGTTGATGTGGTTTAATAGAAGCGTAACAATAATAAATGATATGTTTCAACTTTTAGATATTATATAGATACAAATCGTAGATCCACGTGATGCATGGAGATAAAAAATTATTATTTATTGAAATATAATTAAGGGTGTTCACCAAAACCACAAAAATTGCACCAAAATTGCTCTCAAAATAGCATAACCGTACTGCACCGTAACTAACATTGCATTGTATCGCATGGTGTAGTGTAGTTTCTGGTTTTATAATAAAAAAACTACATAAATCACACTTCATTGCACTCTCTCTATATATTAATATATTTAATTTTTTTAATATTAAATATATTATTAATAGTTTAATAACTCTAGTTTTTAACAAACAAAAAAAAAAAGTTTAATAACCCAAGTAAGTGTTGATTAGGAAAGCCAATCTAAAATAAAGAAAAACTAGATTAATATTTTAAAATTTCACCCAAAACAAAGAGAAAAATTAGTTTTGGGCTGCACAAGAAAAGCCCAAAATTTGAAAAATATTCTGGCTTCAAATTGTATCTTATATATTGCATTAAACATGTGACCAGAAAGATGAGATGTAGTTATGATTTTGGCTAAACTCTAAACTGCATTACATCGTGCATGCGTCCGCAAAAATGAAAGGCAGTACGGTTATGGTTTCGGTTAAACCGTACCGCAAAGTGCGGTGCTAAAAATGGCCTAAAACCGCATCACACTGCACTGCACTGTGAACACTCCTAAATATAATGCATAATTTTTTCTCTAAAATTTTTGAAAATAATTTGTTCTCTCTAAAAATTAAACAATTTCTATTCGTTCCAATTAAGTTTACTTTGGTCCAATTTGGTCCACTTGGTCCAATTCGGTTCATTCGGCCAATTTTGGTCTCTCTTCAATCCATTTTAGACTAATTGGGCTTTAAATTAATTCTTTTTGTAGGTTTTCTTTTAAATTTTAGCTCAAAATTTAATTTTTTTCTTAATTTTTGGGTTGAAATGTATGAAATTTTATTATATTTGAGCTAAACTCTTTAGTTTTGAGTTAAGAAAATGCTAAAATAGATACTAGAAATTAGAAATATGAGACCTAAAAATGCAATAAAAATGATAAATATTCAAAAGTCTTATTTGGTCCACATTGGTTCTATTCGGTTCATTCTGTCATTTTTGGTCCAATTTGGTCCAATTCAGTCCTATTTAGTACATCCACTAAAGTTCTATCCGGTCCAATTCTGTTTATTTAGTCTTATTCGGTCCATTCAGTCTACATTGGCTCTATTCGGTCCATATTGGTCCTATTCTGTCCACTTTGGTTCTATTCGGTCCATTCTGCCTACTTTGGTTTTATTTGGTCCTATTCGGTCCATTCTATGCGGTCCATTCTATCCATTATGATCCACTTTAGTCATATTCGGTCACTTTGGTCCATTTTGTCCACTTTGGTTGTATTCAGCCCATTTTATCCATTTCAGTTCTATTCAGTCCACATTGGTCCTATTCGTCCACTTTGGTCCAATTTGTCCACTTCAGTCCTATTTGGTCCACCTTCTTTATATTCGTTCCATTCAATCATTTTGGTGCACTTCAATCTATTTTTGTACACTTACATGAAAAAACATGTTTGGGTTGAAAGCTCTTAATCTAAATCCAAATTTATTATAAAAAATATATATAAATCTTAAAATCATAATATCTAAAATCTTAAGTACATTATTTATTATTGCTACGCTTTTGTTGAGCCGCATTAATGTAACATTTCAGTTTGACTACATTTAAGTGAAACTCTTTCTAAACATAAACACCACATCCCCACGAATATTCATTGATAGGTAAAAGAAGGTAAAGGTAGTCAATTTTCTGACATCATTGCTGAAAGTACTTCTCGTCTTATTCCTCTTTAGTTAGTAACTCTGACACGGGATTGCAATGAATCATGATCGCAACTAAATATACATTTCAAACAATTTCATCTTGCTGGTCGTAAATTATAAAGAAAAAATTAATGATACATCAAACCATATCGCCGCCCCACCCAAAAAAAGAGAGGCATTCACTGCGAATTTTACAGCACAAAAACCACCAATAATGGGTAAGAGTTCACATCTCCTCGTTGTCCAGCTCAGCTTATTTTGCTAGTCTTACACATCTCTCGGATTTTCTGAAGTTCTTAAAAGGTTAGCTGATTTGCTTCGCGAGAAAATTGCAACTAGTCCTGTGAGTATCACCGACTCCACATCTTGCTTCGTCTTTTCTTTTTTTTCCTTTTTTTTTTTTTTTTTGGGGTTTGTATGGCTTCATAACTCTAGTACTTATACAGTATACTTTTGGAGCCTGTCAGACTGTCACTGATAAACCAAGAAGTTATATCCTCTGTTAACTATCAAGACGTGCATAGCCCTTACCATATGACAATTAAGAGCAACTCAAAAGATCAGAGTTGATCCAAACAAATCTCATTCTTACATCGATTAGGCAGCCCTTTTTCTGCTATCATAATTTCTTGAGAGTCTTCTAGCCCACGGGCTTTGATCAGGTGACCAAGACACTGGGAACCCAGCCATGGCACACCACCTCAAATTCAAAAGTGCAACGGCAATGTTTTCCTCAGAATTTTTGAACAATTCGAGTATCCGTGACTCTGCTTCTGAGTCTTCAGAAAGGATGAAATCGTCTTCAAATTCCATCTTTTCACGATCAATTCCATCTTCTTCACTCAACATACGCATACTCAAAACCTGAAATGCTTCAAAAGCTGTGCTGTGAAAACCACGATCCACATATGTAGAGAACACATAATAGCAGGTTGATGGATCAGGATGGATTTTCTCTTGGCGCATCATCTCAACAATAAACTCAATTACATCAATCCTTCCCTGAGATATGAAATAAGAAACAGAGAAATTAACAATGTTTCAAAAAAAAAAAAAAAAAGCAACTAGACTGACATGCCCAAGAAATTATAAATCAAACTACATTTTTTATTTTTTATAATTCAATAGTTAGGAGTGGGGGAATTTGAACCCTAGCTGTCTCCATTTAAAACAACAATCAACTAGTTGAGCTACATGGCTCTTGGCGAACATAAGGTACCATGACTATACTTATATAGGTCGAACATAAGGTACTTTATAATTTTAATATCCTGGTTGAGGATTTACTGCTTAGTTATCACACTTGTGATAACATATTGACTTATCAAAAAAATTTGTGTATAAGAAAAAATTATAATGGTTTATTTAACCAAGCAAGCATCTAGCACATGTTTTGACATCCATTGGAAGACAATTTGCACTAACATCTGCTGTATTTTATATTAAAGCACAAGTGCATCATTGCATGTATTGTCATGATACCATTGGGAAGGGCACCAAATAAGTAGGTCTGGCAATAAAGGGTCTAGAGGGGCTAATTTGGAAATCAGATAGAGATATGCATTTGACCCAAAGAAAAAAATGTGATGCAAAAATAGGCAGCAGGTGAGGTGTTCTTGCCCTTCCAACTCTCATTGACACAGAGGTGAATCTTGGAATTTGCCCAAATAGAAGACAATATTAGAAGCTTAAGTTAAAAAAAGAAATATTCCAATAGATGTCATTATTTCCATACATATGTGCACAGGTGCTGTGTGGATTTTGTGGTATAGAAAAGGTAAAAACTTTTAAGTTGTAATGTACATATGTATGAAGTGCATGAATGCATGATAGCTTGCACACATAACCGATGATGTTCACAGATCAGACCCAATCAATTAATAGAGAAAAAAGCAACCATCTAAAATTAATAGTGTAACAAGGTTCACAAAGCAACCCGAAACTTGCTTTTCCAGTATCTAAGGAATGACAAGCGAAGCATGTGTGAAATGTAAACAATCTGTGAGATAATTATTTTTATTTTGACCATCTTTAAGTTTTTGAAATTGAAGAAATGCAAAAGGTTTCAGTTTTGATGCCTAAAAGACAAGAGATATGGGAAGGGAGAAGAGGACATGAGATACAGTACCCTTTCATATGCTTTTTGAAGAATGGTATTAAATAACAGTACATCAAGATCAAGTCCTTCCGAGCATGCTTGATCCAAAAGATTCAATGCTTCATCAAAATTCTCTTCTTCCAACAGAATCTGAAACAAATTAAGCTCAGCATTGAGTATGATTCCATAGCCAGTGTATATTTTGTGTTATCAACACCAAACCTGACAATCATAGAAAATATTATATATTATATAATAAAAGTTGGAGCTTTTGCGCCAAGTGGTTCAATGTATGTATAGACATTGTATAATGGATTTTTACCATGTGGCTCATTAATTATTAAGATAGACCACTTTTAATAAAACTCTACTATCAAAATAACAAGTGACTTATTAATCGTTAGATAGTTTACTCTAGGCAAAACTCTATTACCTAACTTTTAAGAAATTTTTAAAAAATACTACTCCAACTAAAATTCTATTACCAAAATTTCAAGGAAAATTTAAAATAAGGTTTATTATTTATTTTAATTATTTTGATAATTGGATCATCTGTCATAATTTTTTGTTTTATTATAACAAAAGTTACTTAATACATACTGTGTTTGCGGTGTTTCATGTTTGTACCAAGTGGCTCAACATGTGGTTTTTTTTCCCCTCTCTTCATAACCATATGTGGTGGTTTAACATATGTATTACACATCATAAAATTAATATGTTTTTCCTGTGTAGCTGATTGATTATTTAGATGTTAATTTAATCTAGGTGAAACTCTATTAATTTTTCGAGTGTCTCACTAATTATTAAGATAGTTTTGATTATTTTCTTTAATTACATAAATTTTATAATTAAACTGCGCATTGCATGGGCATACTACTAATTTTAGTGATAAATTAGCATGAATTCTTTACAACCATAAGTAGCTAACTTATGGCATAATAGTCAATGACTCAATATACCGATGGGCTCCTCACATTCTTGGATAAATAATACTCTATACTTTGCTATTGTTGGATAAATAATACTCCATACTTTGCCCTTACTTATTTCAAAAAATTGTTTTCTTTCGTCAGGATAACTTATCAAAAAAATTAATCATCATCTATTATGACATATCACTCTGCTAATGACAAAGTATGTTGTAATATTGAGGCATGACAACAAACAAAGGAACTCTTCCAACAAATTACCTGAAAAGCAATGCTTGAAAATAATTTGGGAATTGGATTATCAAGAAGCATCTTTCATATGCTTAAATAACTAATATAAGGATGTGAACACTAAAAAATTACAAGATAGGAGTAGCTATCAGAAAAGGGAGGGACAAGGCAGCAGAGAATATAAATATACTGCATTTCAGCAAAAAAAAAAGGTATACTACATTTAATATATGAGCACTATAGGGTAGCACCTGCTGATGAGGAAAAATTGGTAGTGATGAAGTAGAAGATTATGAACTGAACTGAATGGGTCACTAGGGTGATGAGAAATTGGAAAGAACGTGGGTCAAATCTATATGCAAAAAGGAGTTTATGAGATCAAAATTGTTGAGTTGAGTTGACTATGAGATTAAAATGGTTGGCCAACACAGGCCATGAGAAGATATTTAGACAATTAGTAAGATGGAACTGAGTTTTGAGTGATCTAACTTCATCCCATAAAACTGATTATTTGTATTTGTGAAAATATAAGCTGAAACTTTCCCACAAGAACAGTAAGATTTTTAAGTGTTGTTAAGCCAACTTATAAAGTTATCTGCCATTTATTTCAATAAGAAATGTTTCTTGGCAAGGGAAACATATAGAAGTAAAAGTTGAGTTTTACACTTTTTGAACTGAATAAGTATTTTGCCCAATCCCCCAATTGTGCACATAATGTCAAATCATTAATTTTAGTTGGGGTCTGCAATTCTACTATGGCAATTTGAATTTGAAGGGCAATCCTGATATAATGATAAAAGATTTGAATCAGATTTGTAATATTTCCAAATTCAGTTATGAGTTATGACTATAACATTGTGCATAGTTGGTAGGCTAACATGCAACCATGGTTCAGCTTCAAATGAAGTGTGTTCATAATTTGCAGGCAAACTAAATCAATGCGAAGAATTGGAAATTGATAAAGTAAATTGTGGAGGAAGGTTTTGGAGTATAGAAAAAAGAAATAAGTTAAGACATAAGATTACTTTATAAGTTAGCAGTACTTTGCACAAATTACACTTTCTTTTCTTTTTCTTTTTATTTATTTATTAATTTTTATAGATTAGATAAGATTTGAACCTATGGAATCCACTCCATGATGATTGCTCCTTATCATCAAGCCAAGACACTAATTGATTTTTGGTGTAGGCAAGACTTGAACTCGTGTGCCTTATTTGATGACAAATAACTTTATTAGTTGAGCTAATTAGAACCAACCTCTTTCTTGTTACATACATTCGAAGGCCACAGTTTTGTTAGATGCAAAATATTTCAGACCACATACTGCTGGGACCAAAGAGTACTAAGAAGTAAGAAGTAAGAAGTAAGAATTACCTTTATGAGAGCAGTGTAAGTTAATGTTTGTGGATAAAACCCATCACGCACCATCATAGAAACCAGTGCACATGCAGATTTGAAGCATCTTGAAATACTACAACAATCAATCATTATGTTATAAGTTGCAGCATCTGGGGGGATACCACATGACTTCATATTTTTGAATATTTCTACTGCCATTTGACTCTGCATGTCAACCATAAATAATACAGATAAACATATGATAAATTACACCAATGCGGTATGGAATAGCAACTAAAATGATTAAAGGTAGAGTGAAAAGTACTTACTTCCTTAGCCTCAACAAGTGAATGCAACACTGTATTATAGATTGGTGTTCCTATATAAGTGTTACTACGGCAGAAAAGGTTCTCTGCCACTTGTAAATACTGGATCAGCTCTCGGATCATTCCCTCAGCTCCAAGGGCTTTCAACTGAAGGGAAGAAAAATGGAATGAATACCATAGCTGGGGTCCTGAGCAATAAAAACAAAAATGTCTACTACAATAGCTTCAGGTCAGATGATTTTAGTTAAAGCACTTTGTTAATAATAAGAGGCCAATGCAAGCAAAATGTAATAGAATTGTATCAATTTCCATTCAATCCAAATGAAATACTATCAGTGCAACAATGGGACAAAAGCAGTTTTAACCCAAAAATAGCATCAGACAGATTCTATGTACCAAGAAAACATTAGGGAAAAAAAATTGTAAATTATTTAGTCAATAAAGATTTCTTCCCAAATCCAGGTCAATAAAAATCAAAGAGTTTATCCTAATAAGGAGGAAAACCTAAATTGCACCGTGCCACCATTTACGTACCGTGGACCATGGTCTAACTAGGGAAACACCATGTCACTGGTTTCTGTAAACATCAGTACACACAAGTTCACCTCATTATCTCACAAATGGATGGAAAAGTGTATGGATAAATACTAAGAAATTACCCAAAGCAATAATTCGATCTTTATTTTTTTATTTTTGATAAGATTGCAATACGAATTAATGCACCAGCCGGGAATCAAACCCGGGTCTGTAATAATTCAATCTTTATTTAAGCAGTCATCTCTGTTTCAGTCTTAAGAGGACTGCAATAATGAGGCTAGGAGTTACCAGGTTCTTCATTGATAAAATACTGTGCTGAACACCATTTTTCGCCATATCCATTTCAATAGCATTTATTCTTTTAGCAGCGTCAACCTGTGACAGCATATTGCCCTCTTCATATGGGGCATTCACGTTACCAAATAATGAAAACAACTGCTCATATGTCTTGATATCTGGCAGAATCTTCAAGTGTTTCATTTTAGCCAATATCTTCACAGCACGTTCAGGTTGGTCCTACAGAATTAGTGCAATGTCATTTTGAATTGCTGGAGAGTAATAAAAACCAGAAAGCATTTGCAATCTAGTGCGTGAATTTCAACTGATTGATGGACACAAATAACCATTTTATGGAGATGAATTTGTACAGAATCAGTTGTGAAAAAATCCTAATGATGCTTCTATAGTGACACCCAAGCTAACATAAATGACTTGCTCAATTTGCCTAGCACCTTACTATCAGAGCCAAATAAGCAATAACTTCTCCTAAATCAAGAATAAAAGGAGCACAATTTGCATCAAGGCTGCTTATTCCAAGCAAACGCTAATACTGATTCTTAGGTCCTATCTTTGCTTTATTCTTCTTATATTTCCCAAACACAAGTCCCCCTCTAAGAGTCTATTGCCCTGCATCAATGAGAAATGCAACTTTTTGTTTTTGATAGATACTATAGAATTTTAACCTGTGGTGTCCACACAATCGCTCTTTATCATTAGACCCAAGACAACAATTGGTTTTTGGTGTAGGCAGGGTTTAAATCCCAAATCTCTTATTCAAAGGAAAAATATTTTATCAACCGAACTAATTGGAACCCACATCATCAATGAGTATGTAAATTATCAATTCAAAATTAATAAATTTGTGTAAACCCAAAAATATTCACGTTTATGAATCAGAAGATACACATTCTATACACTCATACAACATATATCCTTTTGCACCCAATTTGATACATATCATATGATAAGTACCATGTAGAGTTTCACATTAAAATATTAACTCACCATTCTGTCACATGCTGCAAGAAAAGCATTATAAGGATGAGGATATGTACATTCAGAAATTTGATCCAGCAGAGACTCTGCTAAATCCAGTTCTAGCACCTTGCTGCAACCCATTGAAAGGGTGGCAAGAGTTGAATCATAGGGCTTCAAATTACTCTGTTGCATTACTTTTAACTGCAAAATCATGGTGAAAGAAGAAAACATCTCTTATTTAAAACGAAGATCAAATAGGAAATAAAAGATATTTAGCAAGTTTGCAGAAAACAAGTTCTTAAGACAACTGATTTATGAAGTAAACCAACATAGCTTACCACTTCCATCCCATCATTGTAACCTCTTTCAGAAACAACTGCTCTAACAAAACCATCATATGTATGGCTTGACGGTTGCAACCCAAGATTTTTCATCTAGACAAAATAAGATGGACCCTAATGTAAGTACACAATAAGATGCTGATTTGATAATGAATCACATGCATGACAAGTTAAGGACAAAAGGAAAAAGTGAAACATTAATGCAAAAGATCAATGGTAACATAATTTCCAATGAAAAAAAAAAATTGTTTGCTGATGTCCACTGCAATAAAGATTTGGTTTATCAGAAGAGAAGGTTCGGGCATAACAAAACAATGGCAAGCTTAATGAACAGGTTATCCTACCTGTATGATTAATTGCTCTGCCAACCCACAATTTTGAGCTTGTGCGCATGCATGTATCACATCACTGAACGACCACCTCAAAACTTTCTTTACAGGCATGTTTTCATATCTATTAAGCACACCTAGTCTTCCACTCTCAGCTTCTCTAATTTCTAAGCTAGAAGTAGTGCATTGTTCTATGTTATGGTATGCAGAAGGAATAGAATGTTCATTACCCTCCAAGTCAAACTTCTTCGAGCATAATTCGCCATTTGAAGGTATAGGAATGTCTATTCTGTAGGGGTACAGCTTTCCTTCAGTAGTTCTATTAGCGAAAATGCTTCCCCTGATGACTAAAGCCACCATATGTTGCAATGTCTGATATGCAGATTCTAAATCTCCCAACCTTGTAAAAGACCAAATGAACTTTCGCAGAGAAATAATGCTGAAACTGTAGTGTTTGACATACTCCTTCCAAATCTCATGAACAGCAGACAGGTTTTTCTGCCAAACTGCAAGCTGAAACAACAAAAAACATAAAGAAAAGAATAATTATCACTTAATAATTGTATGTGGCTTTTGCCTTTGAGATAATGAAGAAAAAAGAATAACAAGAATCATACATACACCAACACTGTTCAGTTTACACACCTTGAGAAGCTCTGAATATGTCACTTCATTCTTTCCCACCATTTGACGCTCCATCAGATCTAAACATTGATTGGCATGAAATATATTTCGCATTTTGGCGCAAGCTCCAAGGAAACTATTGTACACAGATAGAATTGGATAGATGCCTTGCCTTTCTCCAAGAAAATTTATTAAATTAAAGGCCTGATCAAGGTACAACACACAAGAATGTTTAGTTCATTATAACTGCAGTTTAGAAATAGACAGCACTTGTATCAATTAACATGAAAGTTAAAGGTACATGCATTACAGCCATAACTGCAATTGTAATTCCAGATATTACCTATCACAGATGAATTCCTATCCACACACACACAAACACACAACCCTTCCTAGGATACAGCCACATAAACCCATCTAATAACTTGCCGTTCAAGAAACAAAATTAAAAAATTGGTAATGTGTATGACATCAAACTAATCAACACACTAAAACCAGCACATATGATTATGAAAATACCACTTAAGTTTGTATAATTGGCTTATACCTCCTCCAAGTAACCCCCTTTACAAAGAGCTCGTACAATAAGCAAATAGCATATTTCGTTCAGGCCAATCTCTCTTTCCTCCATTAACCTCAAAGTCTCCATGACAAACTGCATGACAAAAAAACAAATTCCATGAATGTTACACCCCAAAAGAATTAATCTGTAATTTTGGGACTAGAGTGTCAACAACAGTGAGCATTCTCATGCAGGATAAAAGGTAGAAGATATGGGATACCATTCTCACCTTCCAAGGGTGAGCCAAATTTAATAGGAGCATGGTATAGTTACCCACCACTAAATGCATTCTCAAAGAGTTCTCCACTTAAGAATATAACTAGATGTAAGATTGCGTATGAACAATTTGTTAACTTTTATTTAATTTCTTTCAGAGTCTCTGCAAACAGAGGTCAGGATAGGATTTTCTCATTGTGGGGGCAACGTGAGAGTAAGAATGAATAAAAATGCAGAATTGGGGTGTTCAGAATTGTTAAAAGCACACTTGGCATGCTTAATGCTCAAAGCCCCGAGGCCTCAACGTTTTTGTTTGGCCAAAGCAGAGCTTGTTAAATGAAGCAAGCTTCATACACACTTTTCTGGTGCTTTTGAAAGAAGCACAAAACCTGCCTAGGCACACCTTTTTACCTTCATTTTTTTTTTTTTATAAGAAAGAATGATATATAAACGAAAGGCTACTCTATGCATGAAGAACATAGAGCCAACCCAGAAAATATAAGAAGAAGAAAACAAAAAAACAAAAAAGAAAACTAAACAACAGAAAGATTACAAAAGAGAAAGAGAGCTAAGAAAAGAGGGGAGAGAATCACTAGTTGTGATTCCCCAAGCCCGAGACCAATCAAAAAGCGTCCCACTAAAGGAGGCAATCATTTGAACACTTGACCTATCCAAATCCTCAAAAGTCCTCCGATTTCGTTCCTTCCAAATACACCATAGGATGCACAGCGGAACTAAGTTCCAAATCTGAGATGAATGCTTCCCCAACCAATTCCACCAGCCAAAAAGCAAATCTGGGATCGATCTAGGCATAACCCAAGACAAACCAAAAGTAATTAAGACAAAGCTCCACAACCGATAAGTCATCTCACAATGAAGAAGTAAGTGGTCTACTGTCTCTCCACAATGCCGGAACATAATGCACCAGTCTACAAAATCCAATCTCCTCAATCTTCTCAAGTTATCACCCGTTAGGATCTTATTCCAAGCTACACACCAAACAAAGAAAGAAACTCGCCTAGGAGCCTTTACTCTCCAAATTCCTTTCCAAGGAAAAACAATTGAGGGAGAATCCCGCAGTTTGTTATAATATGATCGGATGTCAAACTCCCCGTTAGACTTCAACTTCCATCTCATCCGATCTCTAACATCCATTGGAGGAGTATTAGCTCCCAATATACGAAGAAAATGCAGCCCTTCCTCCATCTCCCAATCATTAAATTCTCGAATAAAACGAACATCCCAAATTCTTCTATCCTCCGCCCCCTGCCTTGACAAAGAAACATCGACAGATGCCTCCTTATCAAAGGCAATTCCATACAGCCTTGGGAAAGCCACTTGGAAAGAATATATGAAATTAATATTAATCACTTGATCTTGAAGACATGGACCACTGATTTATTATAAAAACACTATTATTTAGCTGTTGTACCACACAAAAGGTTTCTTGTGCCTTTTGGTCTTTGCCTTTTACATATATTTTGACTGAACCATATACTTTATTTTGATCATAGTAAAACATAAGAGAATTATTTAGAATGTTATGTCTTAACTTTATATGAATAGATTATTATTAGATCATCCATTGATAATTGTTTTCAAATTTAATACATACAAACTTTAAGAAATCAAAAAAAGTTGTGTAAATTTTGAATATAAAAACTTTGTGCAATTACACAATCTATTTGAGCTAATAGGAAAAAATATTACTATATTGAGTTTATTAACTTCTTTAATTATATGTATGAAACTTTATATTAGAGGATATTACTCATCATGTATGAAAAATGTGCGTTTTACTTTCAGCCACACCATTCTCAAAAAAAAAAAAAAAAAAAAAAAAATCAGGCACGTATTCGCGCTTAGGTTCTAAGAGACCTCTGTGCTTAAGTGTGCTTGACACTTCTACCAACACTGTGGAGGGGCCCAAGGGGGACGGCTATGAATTCATTCATGGTGATAGAGGATCTGGCGCAGAAATCTACCTCCATGCACAAATATGTGAGTGAACTAGAATTCAATTTTGTTCAGCTTACCAGTGGATCAGGAGATCTGGCACAGTAGTTAAGAATATGAACAAAATCATCAGGTCTCAATGAGTGGTTTCCATGGCCAAGATCTAAAAGCAGATTAGAAGCTCTGCTTCTGTCACCCAAGTGAAGTGCATCAACAATTTGCATCTGCATGGATCTTGTAGTTGATTCTGTTCCGTACGCCAAAAATTCAAGACCTGCATTTGGAATTCTACACACTCAATATTTCTTCAAAAGAAAAAAAGAACATGAACTTGATCAATCACTTCTTCATATTTACCATATCACAACCAAAAATTATTGTATGCATTGATTCATCTATATAAAAAGACATTTTAAACTACATGAAATCTGAGCAATTAAACGTTCATTTGTTTCAATACAGTCAAAGTTAAAATTGAATGTATATACATTCTTCCAAGATCAAGAGATACTGAATATCGAGCCAATATTAAGTACAAAAGCACATGCTAAATCTGATTTGAGAGAGAATCCAGCCAAGAGTAGAGTAGAATGATGAAACAGATTCACAAGCCAACCCAAAACAAAGAAAGCAAAGGCTTTGAGTTTTATTTGGATAATAGAAAATGTAGAATAGGACCCAATGATGATTGTTACAGTATACCGTGTACATACACAGGCATCATTTTTTTGTTTCACGCACCAAAAAATATAATTCAAATATGCTAGCTGCCAACAACAACAACAACAAAGCCTTAGACCCAAATTATGTAGGGTCTGCTATGGATCTTAACAGATTAGTCCAGGTCGGCCGCACGTATTTTTTTCCTCCATTCTATTCCATCTGAATTTATAATCTATGTTACTTCCTTAATTAACACCTGCATATTTCCTGCTTCTACTAATATTATTTTTGGCCTTTCTCTACAGTTTTTCGAATCCTCAACTTGAATTAACTCTTCCCTAACGGTACATCAATCGTTTTCCTCAGCACAAGACCAAACCATCTCAAGCAACTCTCCCTCATCTTTTCAATAACAAGGGCCACCCGCATCTTTAAGCGGATTTCATCATATTTACATATGCTAACCACAGAGTGAAAAATGATTACCCTAATTCTGAACCCAAATGCCATAAATTAACAAGATTTTGAAAAGAGTTGGTGACATTTGGGCACAAATAAACAGCTTAAGATAACAGCAGTGATTATATTATATGTTCCACTACAAACATATTACAAATTGACGCTTCTTAGATTATTTACCCTTTGATGTAGTAAGGGCTCGTGAATACCCCATATTTTCAGCCACATTTCTTCGTCCCTGTAACAATAATGATTGTCAAAAAAAAAAAAAATCATTTCCTTTCTTTTCTTAGGATTTGAAAAGTAGTTGCTTTAAATTCCGAGCTTTTCTCAGCTACCAAACAGTGTACATTGCAGATGAAAAAGAAAGCATTCACTATTTAACTGAATTGGATAAAATTCATAGTACAGAGACGTACATGTTGGCGCGGTTTTGATTTGAGCAAAGAGTCCGCAATTGAACGCAGAGGAAACCTCGTTCTGTGAAAGAAAACAACGAGGTGATTGTTAGGGCATACGTGTACGGATTATGCTAATCCGATAGTGAACGAAATTTATAGTAGGTAGTGTAGTGTAGTGTGATACTCACAGTGGTCTCTGCATATTTTTGGAAATTTCTCAGTATAGCTAGAACCTAGAGCTTAAGCTAGAACTTGTTCATGAATAGCGGTTCCTCTGAGTAGAGCTTGTCTGAGTCGCCGTTCACCACCGCGAACCGCTACTCGCCGTTGGATATAGCCACCGCGATCCACTTGCCGATGAGATTTAGCCAAAGATAGACCCCTCCCCTTCTAGGTGTTTTTTTCGGTTCTCAAGATATTTACAAACATGCCACCGAGAAATTGCAAACGGTAATTTTGGTCTTCGACGCCGTTAGTGGCTTCTGGCGATGATGAATTTAGAATTACTGGCTGTGCAACCCAATTTTTAAGTCGGCCCATTATTTATACTCAAGAGGGGAAAAAGGTTTGTTGTATGCATGATCGCAGCGGGCCAGGCTTAAATATCCAAAATTTCTCAACGGGATAAGAGAGAAAATGGATGGGAGTCGCCAAGTTACTACTATCACCATTGTTATTAATACTGTTTCGGATTTCGTTTCGGTTTGTACAGTAAAATAGAATATTTTGGTACTGGTCGATTTCAGTGTATTGTTTTAGGATGTTTTGAAATTCCTAAAAAATAATTTATATATATTCTTGTAAAACATAAAATTGTCAATCCCAATAAATAAATAACTAAATATTAAATAATTAAAATCATTTAGTCTTAACTCTTAAGTCTTAAACATCAATATAACATCACACAATAAGAAAATTTACAAGTCAATAACTAAATATCAAATAATACAAATCATTTAGTCTTAACTCTTAAGTCTTAGACATCAATATAACATCAATTTAACATCACACAATAAGAAAATTTACAAGTCAATAACTATATATCAAATAATAACTCCTAAGTTCTTAACCACAAAACAAATCATAAGAAAAAAAAAATTATGACAGAGGGAGAAGGAATGAACAAACAAAAGACATTATTTATGACAATGTATACCGCAATGACATATCTTAAGTTATTAATACTTAATCTTAACTCCTAACTCCTAAGTTCTTAACCACACAAAAAAAAAAAATAAATAAATAAATAAACAAGCCAAATCCTAGTCGAAATTCACATCTCGGCCGGAATTGATCGGAATTGTCCGGAATGACCCGAAACGGCCCAAAATCTGACCCGAGGTGGAACATGAGGTATCTCATACTAGTTTGCATACCAGTACGAAAAATTCCAGCCGATCTGACCGGAACGGAACGGAATCAATAACAATCTAAAACAAGGAGAAAACAAATGTTTATAATAGAATATATAAAAGAAAACTTAGAGATAGAATTTATATAAAATAATATTATATATAATGTACACACACACACATACATATATATGTATTGGGGCAAAACTCATTCTTGTCCCGCCATTTTTTGGACCACGGAAAACTTTTACTAGATAGAGTGTGATAAGGCAGATCAAGCGAGACATTAAATTTTTACCATTGCGACAAAATTTAAAATGTCCAAAGTTTAAATATTATGTCAAATTAGGTCTTATATTTAATCTTGTCAATTAAAATCCCAAAATAGTTTTAATTTAAAGCTATGTTTGTAATTTTAGACAATAAAGATATAAGACAAATAGAAAAAGCTGTCTACAAAACTAATATAATTCGTATTTATATTCCCTTTTGCACTCCAAAAAATAAATAAATAAATTTAAAAAAAAAGCGTAAACTTTCCTTAATATATTCTAAGATTTAGACTAATGTCAACTAGGTCTAAAACCTTTCAAAATTGGTCAATTTGATTCTTAAAACCAACTTAGTCCCTAAACACCATTAGACCAGTTAGAAAGTTTAGAGACTAAGTTGGCTTTAAAAACTAAATTGGTCAGTTTTGAAAAGTCTCGAACCTAGTTGGCATTAATCAAAATCTCATGATATGTTAATGAAATTTACCCAATAAAAAAACTAAATTACCCTATCGCCTAACCATCATCACGCGCTGCTTGACATATTCATCTAAGTTAGAAAAAAATATGGAGAGAGAAAACATGATGATCAATTTTTTTTTTTGGTAATGTTTGGCTACAACTTTACTCAATATATTTTTATTGGATGTAAATTTTGACAAAATCCACCATTAAATGATATTTTTATTTTTATATCCTACATTCTTGCAAAATTTTCAAAAGATAAAAAATCAATAGTTATGTTTTCAATTAAATGTTTAAATTTCAAATTTTTGTAGTTTTAAATTATGCATAAAAAATAAATTTATTGATTGAATTATAAATAATACTCCAATTAGCACGAAATTTAACATATGTGTTAATAAAAGTAAAGAACATGCAATTAAACAATTAGATTTTCAAAATATATAGTTGTGGGGGAAAATGTCTAGTCTAACGTAGTGGGCCTAGAGCCTCATGTGAGGATTACTGTGCATCCGAAGAGAAGGAGAGGTAAGGGCAAGGCCCATCTAGAAAAGGGATCCCCAAAAAGAAAAATGATTACAATCCGAAGAGATCGCCTTCTATCCTAAGAGATTTTATTCCTCTGATGCGAATAGTACGGACCAATTGAACGTATAAAAGGTCAGAACGATCTTCCGAGAACTCCTCCTGATCAAGATAAGTTTTGAGTATACTTGGAGACGATAAGAATGAAGAAATATCTAAAGGAAAAGCTGCTACCACCGTATTTAAGGCTCTGCAGCAACTTTTCTGGCCGCATTTATATGGAGAAGACCCCTAAACAGTGTAACTTCACCTACCGCCACTCACACAGAGTTAAAGGAGATGCTTGACGTGATATATACTCAAGTAGGCTCACAGATGAAGTACAAGTAGACGATGAAGATGATGGGAAAGGAGGATATATAAAGGAAGGAGGCTCCTGAAAAAAGGAGGAGGAAAAAATAGCAATAGGAAAGAAAAGAAAACTTTACTGTAGCTCTATAAATTGTAACCACTACATAATCAATGATATGCCTCTTCAGACAGCAATTCATTCCATTTTTTATGTGTAATTTCATGTTGGTTTATACTTGTAGGTTGTGATTAACTGTTGTCAATTCCATAGTCAATCTAACTTTTTTACATATTCTCTACAAATTCATTGTTTTGGGCTTGGGCCACAAATCCTAACCCTACAATAGTCATGTTAATTTTTTGGCGAAACTATACCATTGGTCCCGAAAGTTTACCATGTGAGTACAATTGGTCTCTCAAGTTTTAAGTAAGCATTATTAGTCCCTCAAGTTTTAAAAAAGAGCATTGTTAGTCATTTTGTTAACTACCATTAGTATTATTGCCTTGATGACTAACGGAATAATGATGTGACATTTTTTTCACTGTCATTTCTTTTAATTAAAATATTACAAAATTCAAGAGAAATCTCTACCCCTCTCTCCTATCGCCTCTCATTTCCTACAACTTGATCTTCTCCACCACAACGACAGCATTTCCACCCCGACCTCTTGAGCCCAAAGCTACCACTTTCACTTAAACTGACTTTTTCTCTAAACCTGAGAGATAGAAGAACAACAAGACCTTGATATCCTGGTCTTGCTTTGTGCCACCAAAATATATATAATAATAAATTAAAAAAATCTGACCCTCTTAAAAAAATGAACAAAATTTGATAAACTTTTCAATGTGAATGAGTTAAATAGAGATGACCCAAATGAGGAAATCTGTTTTTTTGGAACTGAATCGTGTTATACCAAATGATTAACAATTCGAATGCTGGGGAAGTTAGAGAATTTGTGGGTTTTAATGTGAAAGAGTAGAACATACATGGAGAACCCATAAGAAAATAAAAATATTAATGATAATGAAATTGTGTTTTGGTGAAATGGGTGTGTGAAAATAAAAGTGTGAACTGAGAAATCAGTTTGGCTTATATTACCTGGAAAGAGCTTCTATTTAGTGAGAACATCTCAGCAAGAAGAGAGAGAAAAATGGGAAAAGACCCCGTCTTTGTGGTAGCAAATCAGTGAGAAAGAAGAGGCAAGAGAGTATTAATTTTGTAATATTTTAATATAAAAAATGTCACATCACTTTTCTGTTAGCTACATAAGTAATAACACTAACAGCAGTTAACAAAATGACTAATCTTCCTCATTTTTTTAAATTTGAGGGACTAATAATGCTTACTTAAAACTTAAGGGACTAGTTGCACTCGTAGGGTAAATTTTAGGAACTAATAGTGTAGTTTCGCCTAATTTTTTTTTTACCAAGATTTGTAGCCTTTTTTTTAAATTATAATTTCTTGGTAATCTACATTGAAAGAGAGAAGAACTCAATACAACAACCACAACCACATTTTGATATTAAAAAAAATGGTTAAGGCAGAGCTAATGAGTTTTTAGGCGTTTTTGGTCAGGGAATTTAAAACAGCACACATAGGTGGAATTCATCCCAAAGATAAAATTGTTTAGTTCCAAGATTGACTTTTTTACAACCAGAAAAAGAACTGTAGTGGGGTAAACATTGGGCCTTATTATAATGGGATAAATGTTGGGCCCATTTCAAGCATAGGCCTAAATGCAGGAAACAAATCCAACATAGATTGAACCATTCTAAAAATAGGTATAGAACCTCGGACTATTGATTAGGCCCAATTCCCTTCCTAGCCTAGTTTTGTGGTAGTGTTTGAACTATTGAGGTAGCTCCTAGAGAAGATCAACTTTACCAAGGAAGTTGTTTGAGATTTCTAGATGATTCCACAACAAGCCCGACATTAATGAAAGTCACTTGCTTGACATCACTGCATTTAAGTTTTAACTTTCCAGAAACCACACAATTATATAGCCAAAGGGAATATGCCACACCTAAGTGTGGCGAGATCACCTTAGGGCTGCTTTCTCGTGGATCCCAAAGTTGTGGGTTTGCTTTCCAACCCGGTTGGAGCTATGAAGCTTACCTTTTAGAGAAAGGGAAAATGGCTTTTTCAGCTTGCTAACTAATCGGCGCCCCCTTTTGGGTATGCAGGTACTAAGAGTCCTCTTACTACTAACCAGCAAACATCATTTGGCTGGGTCTTGCTATACTGGAAATCGTTTGGCAAGTCAAGGGACCCTGGAATCCACCCTTTAGCTACTCCTTTGAAGCTGGAGTAAGGGATTGTCCAATGCAAATGGATAAGCTTAATAAGATCATAAGTTATCTAGGTGAATGCCTGAACAGTAAGAAAAAGTCTTAGAAAGCTCAATTCATGATGAAAAACCAATAAAGAAGAGTTTGATAAAATCAGAAGTTATCTAGGTGGATAAAGACAAAATGTGAAAAAGGATGAAATAAATCATATAAAAAGGAAGAAAGAAGAAAGAGAAAGGGGACACAAAATACAAAGAGAGAAACACGGAGTGAGATTGTAACAAAGAAAGATCATATGAATAAAAGTTTTTTTACGTACTTTTACAAGAGTGAAATAATCTTTGGTTTCTTGTTCAAATTTTCCACTGCAGAATGATTTTAGCCCATAATCTAAATTAATTGTGTTCTTAAGCAAGTAATTAAACATGGGTTAATTTCTTCCTTCCACAAGAACCATATAGAAAAGTTTAGACTTTAGAACAAGGCTGGCCTTCCTGAACAATTTTGGGTGCATTAACACTGAACATATAAAATATCCCCTGTGGCGTCGATACGTGGTCGGGTATTTCGCCTCACAGAAGATTCTGAATCTGCTTTCATCTTTCTCACCACTCACCAGCCATCTGCAAAATATCCAATAAATTTATCATATAAAATTTAGTTCCTTCCCTACTGAGCCACCTGTGCTCTCTCAACTCTCAACTCTCCCGTACTCTCTCACTTAGTTAACAATATATAACATAACATGTTTCTTCTGCTCCCGCCATTTCCAACTCGTTTCCCTTCTCTTCACTTATCTTATCCAATACAACACCACCACCACCACCACTATCTCTTCCAGCCGCCATTCTCCGTAACTTCCGTCACCGCCGTTGCCACCACCGTTAACGAATCCTCTCTTTCCGTTTCCATTTCCTCAAGACAAATTAACGACTACGAAGAAGAAGAAAACGAAAACGAAAGCGAAAACGAAAGCCACATCCATAACCGCCGCTACGACTTCACTCCACTCCTCAATTACCTCTCCAAATACTCAAACTCCGTTTTGGTTTCGGACTCGGACCCTCCAACTTCACTCGACCCGACCGAGTTCAAGCTCGCCGAAACATACCGGGCCGTGCCGGCTCCACTCTGGCACTCACTCCTCAAATCTCTCTGCTCCTCCTCTTCCTCCTCCTCCATCGGACTCGCGTACGCCGTCGTTTCATGGCTCCGTAAACACAACCTCTGCTTCTCCTACGAGCTCCTCTACTCGATTCTCATCCACGCGCTCGGTCGCTCCGAGAAGCTCTACGAAGCGTTCTTACTCTCTCAGAAACAAACCCTAACTCCGCTAACCTACAACGCGCTAATCGGCGCGTGCGCTCGCAACAACGACCTCGAGAAGGCTCTCAATCTAATGTCTCGGATGCGCCAAGACGGTTTCCCATCCGATTTCGTTAACTACAGCTTGATAATTCAGTCCCTCACGCGCACGAACAGGGCCGATTCTCCGATTTTGCAAAAGCTTTACAGAGAGCTCGAATGCGATAAGATTGAGCTCGATTGTCAGCTTATAAACGATATCATCGTCGGTTTCGCTAAAGCCGGTGACCTTACCTATGCTATGCACTTTCTAGCTATGGCTCAAGGCAGCGGATTGAGTGCGAAAACCGCAACTCTCGTTGCGGTTATATCCGCATTGGGGAATTCAGGTCGAACCGTCGAGGCCGAGGCGATTTTCGAAGAAATTAGAGATTCTGGATTGAAACCGAGGACTAGGGCTTACAATGCGCTTCTTAAAGCGTATGTGAAAGCCGGTTCGTTGAAAGACGCGGAATCGATTGTTTTGGAGATGGAGAAGAGTGGAGTTTTGGCTGATGAACACACATATAGTCTTCTTATTGATGCTTATGCGAATGCGGGACGATGGGAAAGTGTGAGGAATATATTGAAAGAAATGGAAGGAAGCAATGTACAGCCTAGTTCGTTCTTGTTTAGTAGGATTTTAGCGAGCTATAGAGATAAAGGGGAATGGCAAAGATCGTTTCAGGTTTTGAAGGAAATGAAGAGTAGTGGAGTCAGGCCCGATAGGCATTTTTACAATGTGATGATTGATACATTTGGAAAGTACAATTGTCTTGATCATGCTATGTCCACGTTCGAACAGATGTTATCGGAGGGGATTGAGCCCGATAATGTTACGTGGAACACTCTTATTGATTGTCATTGTAAGTCGGGACGCCACGATAGGGCAGAGGAGTTGTTTGAGGAAATGCAGGAGAAAGGGTATAAGCCGTGTACTACTACGTATAACATTATGATCAATTGTTTTGGGGAGCAGCAGAGGTGGAAGGATGTGAAGGGCTTGTTTGGGAGGATGCAGAGTCAGGGGTTATTGCCTAATGTGGTTACATACACGACATTGGTTGATATTTATGGAAAGTCGGGGAGGTTTGATGACGCGATTGAGTGCTTGAATGTTATGAAGTCTGCGGGGTTGAAGCCGCCTTCCACAATGTACAATGCCTTGATTAATGCCTATGCGCAGAAGGTATATTGCTTGTTGCCTCTATACAATCGCATAAGCAATTTACTTTGAGCGAATATATATGTACTCTATTGCTTTGGCATGGCCATAATAGGATAAGATTATAGGCATCCTGTGTTATTTGTGTCCTGCATATATCAAAACGCATTTATATTGTTAACAGCATCTTCTCTACCTGTACCCTTTTGAGGAAGTGCTAGTAACCTAAGACAAGTCAAACAAGCAGTAGCATTTGAGGTGATCATTGACACACTTTGCGTTACAGTATTGCATAAACTATGAGATGGCTTAATTATAGTCTATTGTTATAATTAGAAGTTCCATAGTTTTCTTGTGGCTCTGTGCCTTTCAGATATCAAAATGCATTACTATTGATTATCATCCTTATCTTCTTGAGGAAGCTTTCCTCAATGGGTTTAAACTTTAAAGCTGAATTTGATCACAAACCTCATTGGTAATATACATTGAGGGGGTATGAGTAAATGCCCAATGCACCACTTTCTTCCAGAACATTTAAGGCAACAGGTTAGATCAACATAATTGAGTTGAGCTGTGTTGAACATATAGGCTTTTACTTTTTTTGAATTGTTTGATTGTGAATACGATAGTTTTTTGAATATGCATTTGACAGTCTTGAATTCCAACTTTTCACAGGGTTTGTCTGAGGAAGCAATAAATGCATTTAGGGTAATGAGAGCAGATGGCCTGATGCCCAGTCTTTTAGCCCTCAATTCATTAATTAATGCATTTGGTGAGGATAGAAGAGATGCTGAAGCCTTTGCTGTGTTGCAATACATGAAGGAAAGTGTATGTTACCATCTAACTACATACCATTTTGTATATTCTAAAGTTCAACTATTCTTGCCATCTTACTATATGTCCGTTGGGTTCCCCATAATTGCAGAACTTGAAACCAGATGTGATCACATATACTACGCTTATGAAAGCTCTGATTCGTGCTGATAAATTCTTTAAGGTATAAATCTATTATATTGCTTTAGAGACCTAAATTAAGGATGCCCTGCTGCCCTTTACCATAGATGATTCTCAGTATTTTTTTTCAATGTGTAGGTATTAACTATCTACTATATGAGGAAAAAAAAAATGTAAAAACTAGTCTACTGCACAAGAAAAGTTACTGAATGATAATGTAAAAAAGTTATTATTTTCTACTCAAGAAAGATTAGACTTAACAGAAGTTTTATTTCATACACAGTATGTAGGGACTTAGGAACTCTTTTTTCCATAAATTTTATCACTCCCACGAATTTCTGAATTTAACTTGGAGGATGTATGTAGTCATCCTTCATATGTAGTTTCTCTTAAAATGAAGTTTTTACTTATTAAAAAAAAGAGTGGCCAGCATACTAAATTGAAGAACTTGGTAACCTACTTAGTACACTTAACAGGCATCATTTGTCTTATTGTGGTTTACTACATCATGAACCCGTTAAGGACTTACATTTATGTAAAGTTTAATAAGCATATTAATTAGATTAAACATAGTATATTAAAATACTAAAATGATGATGAAGCTTCATATATTGTCTTTAATTCCATTTGCTCTGACTAAATTCATGTTCGTTAGACTGTGCAGAGCTACCAGGCTGTGAATTTTCATTACAGAAAGGATAATTAATGTTGTACACACACACACACACATATATATTTTGTTGTTGTTGCTTCTGTATGTGCTGAGTTAAATAAGTGTATATTAGGTTCCAGCTGTGTATGAAGAAATGATTTCGTCTGGGTGCACTCCAGATGGAAAAGCTAAAGCAATGTTACGGTCTGCTCTGAGATACACGAAGCAGGCACTGAAATCATAGTTGATGGGCCTCACAGCCAAAGCAAAGTACAGGACTATTGTGTTTGATCAGTTGGTTGTCACTTTGAGGTTAGTGGTCACAATCTTCAGTTGATATTTTCAGCAACGCACAGCAAGGGATGTAGAAGTTTCAGTTTTGTTGAGCGAACCAAAATGTTTAGTCTTGAAGTTCAAGCTACTAATATGAATTTTACAAAGTAAGGGACGGTTTGAGAGTTGGAAATTCTGAAATCCCAAGGAAAAGTCGTGCTATTATTTATATATAGAATGACGTACAATGAGAGCAATGTTGCAAATGGTGTGCAAATTCTAGAATCTCCTATGGCAATTGATTCTCGTTGTCTGGTTTAAATGGTTTTCCAGCAGATTTTTGATTCATGTTTGGTCTCCATGAGAAAGAAATTTATACTAAGAGAGCAATGTTGTTCAGGAGTTAGGAATGCAAGCAAATGCAGAGCATGGCCAGCACCAAAACACCCGAGGACTTGAAGAACATCCCCCCCCAACCCCATCCTCTCTTCTCTCATTTGAGGTTGTAATTTTTTTCCTTCCTCAGAACCATCAAAAAAATGTTACCTGTATCACAATTGCATCAGTCAAAATACAGAGGATGCGAGGACAGCTTCTAGAGTAATTTACTATTTTGTTATTGTTTTGTAAATGAAAGAATCAGTAAAAACATTGGTATAAAATGTTATTCTTCATCAGTTGGGGTGATCACAAACTTCTTTTTTATTTCATTTTATTTTTCCATTTTCATTTTCCCGTTATAAATTCAAAAATTGGACTTTTAGTTACTTTTGTTTGTTTACTCAAGCATGTGCCTCAGCAACAAAAGTACAAATTAAATGCAAAGATTAGTTCTCCTATCTTTTATTTTATCCCAAAAGAGAATAAAAGAAAAATGGAGAAAGATGCAATGGTGAGAACTCCTCCCATTGTGGCATTATCTATGGTGTTGCATAACTCATCATTGCATCTTTTTTTCTCTTTTTATTTTCGGCTTAGCTCTTGAGAATCGGCGCATTGACATCCATCTTGCATGTGTTTGTTTGTTTTAAAGGGTATTACTAACGTGTACCATTTGGGAATACATTAGTAAACAATTTTAAAAATTTTTTTATGAAAAAATGAAAAAGTCACCAATATTTTTGACAGTTTTTTCAATTTTCCATAAAATGTTTTCAAAAATAGATGATTAATGTGTGTCCTAAGAACATACATTAACCAGATCCTATTTTAAAAGAGACTTACCAACTTTTTTTCTCCTTTTCTTTTTGCCTTGGCAAACCATAAGTTCTAATTATGTTCAGAATGTACAAGAAGCCCATGGCAACAATGGTGATTTAAGTCTTCAAATGAGCTGTGCTACAAAATAAGCAATTACATTATGGGTTAAAGAATATTTTTGTTGTATATAGACTGTACTAACTTACATCTTTGTCAAAATTTTAACATAAATCACTATTTTGTGTGCCGCTCATCAACGT
Organism: Quercus variabilis; assembly: GCA_030445155.1. Classification (NCBI taxonomy): domain Eukaryota; kingdom Viridiplantae; phylum Streptophyta; class Magnoliopsida; order Fagales; family Fagaceae; genus Quercus; species Quercus variabilis. Next base: position 14,795,288 of record CP129446.1, read on the forward strand.
AAAATGTCAGAGAGTAGCTGGAAGAACCGATCTACTAGACTTGCTTTTTGCAATTCTGGAACAGAACATAAATAATAACAATACTGAGGACAGCAAGAAGAGCCTGAAATACGTTCTCATCTCTTGCAGCCCAACATCGAGCACCTCCATCTTTTTCCCATGCCTACTGCTCCTCTCCATCAAATACCCATTGAGATACTCATCGATGGATTCCTCCGTGTGTATGTTGGGCACATGCACCTTTGAATGGACTTCACCGAGTTGTTGTGGACCCAATTTGAAAATAGTGAAAAATGCAGCAGACCAGTCATTGAGAACTCTCTGAAAGCCACAAAAGAAGATATTGTTAACGAAATGTGAACCTATTACTCTCATTCTCAATCAACTGCATTGAAAAGACATGGAGCAATCCAAACTAACACACATTGAAGGTAGTGAGGTCAGTGGGATTGAACATTTTAAAGCAGTCTTTGGACGAGGCTGCTCCATCTCCATATATCTGTCAGTCAGTGCAAATGGTAAGGATGTGAATGAGTCAAATTGATGTAAGCAATTACAGGATGAGAATTCTGATTTCACAAACCTCAAATGTGAACGCCATGGGCACCCTTATAATGTCATACATGTAATCCGTTGCTGTCCCATGTGCCAAATACCTAAAATAGAGCAAAGTCAAACTAATAAAAAGATGTAATTGAACATGTTTAAATGGTAAATTTCCACGTTCCTAATGACTCCTTAAGAGTTAAGACCTGATGAACATGAACAACCTTATATGATGCGCCATACTGCCATGTACCTAAAATATAAGCTAACATTAAACTAATGGGAAAAAAAAATCATAATTAACACCTCAAATCTGTTTCCCAATTGGATCTTCTAGACTCACTGAATATCAGCACTCTTTAGCTTCAAGACCATGTATTTTGCATTTAATGTAAGGATGGAAGATAATTGTTCACAATCCTCGTAGCCAGATTCTTGATTCAATCTCTAAGGCCATTGTCTTAGTCGGCATTGAGGAGATTGCTCTACATAAATGAGCATCGAGTCTCCTCTAACTAATGGAATGTTTTCACGATGATCACTGATCTCAATATAAAGTAATACTAACCCCACGGAGCCTCCACCCGACCCAATCATGCAACGGTTTTGGCAATGAAGATGGTTCACTTCTTCAAGCAACAGTTTCATCTGGTGTGAAGAAACTCCATCAGGTGTAGTGTTTCTATGGTCATATGGCATAAAGAGAGCCTGAACAAACAAGCAGCCAAAGAAGTTAGCTGTATGCAAAAGTATATTGTAAACGAAGGCAAAAATTAATTGTGTAGGAAAAGAAAAACATTCACATAGAATCTAAATAATGTATTTCAAATTATAGAAAATCAGTAATTCTAATTCATAATTTAGGAGGGCCTTGAGTTCCCCCAGACAGCATTGACAATCCAAATTTCCACTAATTGCATCAAACAAGCACAATGGCAACTAGGCACAAATGCTGGAAAATTCTTTCATCTATGTAATCATTGATAGTCATATATGACAGGGTTCTGGGAGGGGGAGATGTAAGAAAAATTATGAACTTGACCCTTAACCCATGTGTTATATTTGGTTTTCTTCGGCACAAGGATCATCTTATTTCCTCTCTACAAAACATGATGTCCGTCCTTCTATCTAAGGTACTTTGAGCTTTTGTCTTTCCTCAATGGATTTTTAAGACTCATATATTAAGCTGTAAATGAACTGCTTGAGCTCAGCTCAAGGAAAAAACTTTTTCTGTTCATTTATTTAGCAAATTAACCAAGCTCACATTCAGATTTAGGCTCGAATATTAAATGAGCCAAGCTCAAACGTAATAATGTGTTTGGGAATAAGCTCATGAGTATGAGGCTTGATTTGAGTATATATATAACCTTATATGTTTTAAATGTATACATATATAAAAATATACTTATAAAAACTTGAGATTGGATTGTGTTAATTTGTAAATAAGTTTATAAGATATTAATTTATTACTTGTAATTTGTTGATAACATAAATAGCTCATTTCGCAATAAATATTATATATAATTTTTAACAATACAAGGTTGGCAAATTTAATTTTTATAAGTTCATAACCAAAAATCATTATATCAAATTAACTCAAATAATATAATTTCAGTTATTACTATATATTTGCGAATGATTAAATTTTTTTGCTCATGATGTCATTATATATATGGGGAAAGAATAATTTAGTCGAGTAGCTTGTGACAAAATCAAGCTTAATTGCCAAGAAAATGAACCAAACTTGAGCGTGCAATCTAGTTTGGTGATGAGGTCCACCACTCAGAATGTTTCATATGCAAAAACATGCAACATCTTAAAAATGCATTAGGAAAACCAAATCACTCTTTTTCTGGGTAAATCTGAAAATACCTTAACACATTCTTCTTTTTGGATGTGGTTATGGCAGATCTGATGCTCAATCTATATTTTATTGCTGATAAATTTTGGAATCATTGGTTTGGTGGTGAAGGAGGAGATTATAGGAGTATTTGTTGCTTATGTTTCCCAGGAAGATTTTCATATGGAAAGATCATATTAGGTATGAGAGAGACTTTTAGGGGGAGTGTTACAAAACTGAGCTGACGCAAGTCAAACAATTAATAGGTTATTTGAATTGAGCTTCACAAAAATTACAAGCTAGAATCAATATTACTATCAATCCAACCTAACTAGCCCCATTTGAACACTGCTTACGTACACGAGCTAGTTAAAAAGCCTATAGAAGCACATCTGTCATCCTAATTAAGACTAATTTTGATCTCAACCGGGTTGTTCGTGTAATGTGAGCTTCTGATTCACACAAATAACCAGTGTTTGTTAATTTTAAATAAAAAATTCACGACAACCCTTGCACATGAACCCAGTATCTTCCCACAAAATATGTCCTGTCCAAGACATTAAACAAGGCAGAACCAATCAAAACACAGCCAAACTAAAGCTGTTTATGAGCCATTATGATAACTTTTTTTTCCTTGAAAGGTGGTCGAGCACAGCGAAAATATCAAGAATGTTAAAGACATGAGTAGTTTTCAGTTCATGCAATTGTCAGACCCTCTTTTAATGCTATAATCTTGGGTAGACACTTGATAAATTATTAATATAAAATTTTTTGAAGGCAAAAAGCACTTGCACAGTCGACAACAACAGTGAATGTTGGCAGGAACCTCAATAAAACTTACCTCCATTCCAGAGTGCACATTAACCCATACATGTGGATCAAAAGATATAGCAAGTTTCCGCATTATTTGAGTTTCCGGCTCACTAAAAGGACCAGTACCAGGATTTTCCTCATACGGATCATAGTCCTGTAATTAAAGAACAAAAATGAGAAAAACTATCAAAGGATAGCATAACATTGAGTATGAAGTTGTATAGTTATGAAAGAAAGAGGGTGCAAATCTTTAAATAATTAAACCTAAAGCCTCACCCATAACCCAATAGTGTAAAAGTGCTCTGTCGATCAATTTTAAAAAGGTCCACCTCAGCATATTTACCAAATTAATACATCAACACCAACACCAACACCAACAAGCTCTAGAGATGTACACAGCATGCATTACAAAATATAAAAAATGATAAGAGATTACGAACCTTCTCCTTCTTGCCCCAGTCAACACTCCAATTTCGGTTGAGATCAACCCCTCTCCCTGCCCAACAATACAAACTTAAGGATTTCAGTATATTTCCAAGTAGTCATCTAACTTTTAAAGAAAGAAAAGTCAGAAGCATGACCATTTCTCCTCTCACAAAGATCCCCTGCTTCAACAATCTTGCGACCATTCAAATTTTCCATTGGTACTACCTGATATTTCATAGCATATCAGCATAATAAAATTACCAAAGTTCTGTACAGTATTTCCCCAAAAATAGCAAAGACAGTCACATTTCTAACAATTTAATCATTTGGGTATAAAGGCGTGTCCTTTTATCACTGCAATAACGTTATGATACAGTTCAGGCATTTCTTTCTAACTAAATATCAATCTGAGACTTTGTAGAAAAACAACCATAAAGTTTTTACTGATCAACTAAGTTCCAATGATCAATCTAATGTTTGATAAAGTACATAAACACAACCAACATGGAAGGATATATTCTCCCTGAGCATCTAACTTTGTGACACATATATTGATACAGCACTGAAAGCCATTCCATTCACTCAGTGAGCTTGTATATAGGCACCAATGTAGCAAGTTGATAATGTGGATCAAAATCCAAAGCATAATTTCAATTAACTCAGTAGAAGAAAAATGCTCTGGAAATTTAATTAAAGTTACCTTTATGACAAGCTTGTCAAGGGTACTGTTTAGATAAGCTGAGTCCACGTTGGGTAGAAACTGCTCTTCACTTAAGATTGACAAAATCCGGAAAGCAAGTTCAGTTGAAATGAGTTCCCTTCCATGCTGACCAAAACTCTGGAAGACAAGGAATTATCTGTCAAAAACAGCAGCAATTACCAATCTGAGATTATCTATCCACTACATGTTGGAAATAAGATTTCCAAAGTACATTCTTTTTATATTTCTAATATCAATAGTTGACGCTTAACAACTGGACAAAATTAATGCCTAACAAGCAACTGCTTAGTTAAAATCTTGTTAAAGGAGTCCATATGTGATCCAACACAGGCACTTGTGTAGAGAACTTACAAGAAGGATCCGAAACTTTGAGCTGTCATCATTATCTTTCCTTCCTCTGCAATATGTGACCACTGAAATCTCTGCCTGGTAGCCCTTATTTATAGATTTAATTGTTTCCATCTGTTAAAGACATTAATAATCAGAAATTGAAATCAAGCGTTATAACTAATGCAGATAAATCACAACAACCTACAGTGAGTTTATCCGGGTGCCGATGGACCAAACCATTTATCATCTCCATCAAATCACCACTGCAAAATTCCAAAGAACAAACAAAGAAAATTAAAAATCACCATGATATTTGTTGGATTAGCTATATTCCAAAAGCTTAAGATGAAAAAAAGAAAAAAGAAAAAGGCACAGCTAGGCATATTAAACAAATAAATTGGATAAGAGGGCTCTAAATTACAAACCAATAGTTTTTTTTTTTTCCTTTCTTTCTTTCCTTTTATCGGACTAGTTTAGTTAGTTCATTTGAATATACCAAAAATGAAACAAATTTTTTTTAAAAAAAAATTCAAATTCCAGGATCAATTTCTCAACAACCAAACGAAGCATAAAAAATAATCAAGACCCAGATTGAATTTTCACAAGTTCAACTAAAAAAGAAACAATTTTTGAACTATAAAACCACGTAAGCTTGACTACAAAGTTGCAAGATTCAAACAAAATATGAACTTTATCAAATCGAAATCCCCAATTCCAACAAAACCCATTATTGTCCTATAAATTCCGAAGAATCAAAGAGCAGAAATAGAAAATCTGGGCAAAAGGAGAGAAAATAGAGAGTGGGTTTGATAGGGAATTACCTGGAATGGTAGAGATCGCGGTTGATGGGCACTAATGGCTGGTGAGTGAGATTGTCATTATTCCCATTAACGAGGAAGAAACTTTGCAGAAAAGCAAAGAAGAAGAGTGAAAGGAAATGACCCATGTTAAAAGCAATTGAAGAACAACAAGATTCTTCTGTGTTGCTCTATTTGCTTTCATTTCATTTTTGTTTGCTCGAAAATATGTGACATTTTCGTCTATGTTTATTCGGAAGCCGTGGGAAAAAAAAAATGTAAACAATTATGAAAGAAAGACTTTGCTTTTGGAATTTCGGATGATTGAAAAGGTTAGAGAGAGAATGTATGGGCCTTTTGACAGTTTTGGTCTCCGAAATTGTTCACATTCAAGAGTGGATTTCTTTTGATAATTGATCCAGCCAGTTTTTTCTTTTTTAATTTGTTTTTTAAGATAAATTCGGTTTTTAATGGTTGGATTTTTTTTTTTGGGGAAAATCAGAGGTGAAATATACAGTGTTTCCATTTTGAATAAATGCTGCATTATATTTGCATTTGATTTTTTTTTTTTTTTTAACTCTCAAAATAGCCTGAAGATACCTCGTATATATTTTCAAATAAATCATGTAAATATAAGGTTATTGTGGGGGAAAAGGGGGCCAGGCCCAAGGTAATGGCAGGGCCCAACTGGAAGTGGGATCCTCAAAATGAGGGATCATCGCAATCCGAGGAGGATATCTCCTGTTCGAGGAGGATGTTTTCCTCTAACATGATATCATAGATTAATTGAGCACGGGAAAAGCCAGAATGACCGTCCGAGGACTCCACCTGATCAAGATAAGCTCAGAGCATGTTCTGGAACGATAAGGATGAAGAAATATCAGAGGGAAAGGCTGCTGCCACCGTATTCAATGCATTGCAACAGCTTTTCTGGCCGCATTTATGTGGAGAAGACCTCTGAACAGTGCATCCTAACCTACCGCCACTCACACAGAGCTAAAAAGAAGATGCCTAACGTGACAAGTACTTGAGCAAGTTCATGGATGAGGAGCACATGGACGATGGAGATGAGGGTAGGAGTGACTATATAATAGAAGGGAGCGCCTGTCAATGAGCCCCCGGGGAAAAAATTGAGAGAAAAGAAAAATAAGAAGAGAGCTCTTCGAACTATCAATGTATACAGACTGATCAATATTAATCACTGTTTAAAGGGTTATGGCCCATTGTTATTAGTCTCTTGCTGAATCTAGTTCTCTGACCCATACTCTACAAATTAATTGTCTTTGGGTTTATGCCACGAATCTGAACCCTACAATTGGCGCCGTCTGTGGGAAGAACTTGAGTGTAAGGGAAGAGTAGCAGCGGTTGGTTATGGCTGAGCAAGGGCAACAACCGGCAGAGTCTGGGGCATCCCAACATGTTGACCATTTTCTTAATCTGGAGCAGAGGCAGGACCGTGAAGGCAGTGTGCACACTACACACACTGAGCGAACCCATCCTCGTGGCGGAAGTCGCGTTTCCCATACAGAGAAAAATAGCATGCAAATAGAGATTGAAAGGTTAAAGAGGGAGCTGCGCCATGAGAAGAGGAAACGTGCTGCACCACACCCTGACGATGACTTGGACGACGGGCAGGATATTACCTATGAGCAGAATTCTCAAACTCCAATCAGCGAGACTTTTTCGTATGAGGATGAGCACCCTCGTGAGAAGCAACCTCGAGGACTACCATATGGAGGGGTGGGCAATGATGCCATGAGTAAGGCCTTGAATCAGATCTCCAGGTCACCTTTTATAAGTAGGATCGAAGGAGCAGAGCTGCCTCAGCGTTTCAACCAGCCAACCTTTACTATCTATAACGGCAAAACTGACCCTGTGGAACACGTCAGCATTTTAACCAAAGAATGGCTGTCTATGCCAGAGACGAAGTTCTAATGTGTAAGGTATTCCCCTCTAGTTTGGGTCCTGTAGCCATGAGGTGGTTTGACAACCTGAGGGCCGATTCCATCGATTCTTACCAAGAGCTTACTCAAGCTTTTGGTTCACGATTCGTCACCTGCTGAAGGGTGCCCAGGCCCTTGTCCTTCCTTCTGTCCTTAAGCATGCGTGAGGGTGAGACACTGAAGGCGTACTCGGATAGATACTGGGAGATGTTTAACGAGATGGAAGGCAATTTCGATGCCATGGCCTTAGAGACATTCAAGTTGAGTCTCCCCACTGATCATGGTTTAAGAACGTCCTTGTCCGGCAAGCCTGTTATTAGCATGCGCCAGCTTATGGATCGCATTGAGAAGTATAAAAGGGTTGAAGAGGATCGGCAACAGGGGAAGGGTAAGGATAAAGCTACCACCCAGGACAGGAAGGACTTTAGGTCGGATCGCTATAACAACAGTAAGCCGAGGAGAGATTTCGCTGGGCACTCAAGTTCAGCAAATGCCCAAACAGTTAATACCGTATTCAAAGAGCCTGTTCATCAAGTCCTAGATAAGATAAAGAACGAGCCATTCTTCAGATGGCCGAATAAAATGGTGGGGAATCCGGAGAGACGCAATCATAATGTCTATTGTCAGTACCACCAGGATCACGGGCATGCGACTGAAGACTGCAGAAGCTTATGGGACCATCTGGACCAACTGGTCCATGGAGGCAGGTTGAAGCATCTTTTACATCGCTCCAGCGGACGAGGAGGGCAGCCGATTTCGGATGCTGAGAAGGTGGATTTTGCAAAACCCCCTTTAGGTGTTATCAACGTTATTTTTGCAGCCCCAGGAAGGACAGGATCCCGGCCATCGAAGGTTATGTCCGTGGCTCGAATGCCGGTGGGAGATGCTGATCGGAATCCGAAGAGCCCTAGGCATGCTGTGCCCCCCATTTTAGGCTTTTCAGACGAGGATAAAGCTGGGACCATTCAACCTCATGAGGACGCCTTGGTAGTTACCCTCAGGATTGGGGGATATGATGTGAAGAGAGTGATAGTAGACCAGGGCAGTACGGTGGAGATCATGTATCCTGATCTTTTCAGGGGATTGAATCTCGTGCCTAGTGACTTGACTCCATACTGCTCCCCCCTCGTCAGCTTTGAAGGAAGAGTGGTCATTCCGAAGGGGCAGATACGACTGCCTGTGCAAACTGGCTTGGAAATTGTTGAAGTGGATTTCCTTGTGGTGGATGTCTACTCTCCTTATACGGCGATTGTAGCCAGGCCCTGGTTACATACACTAGGGGCTGTCTCCTCTACTCTGCACCAAAAGGTCAAATATCCTTCTGAGGGGCGCGTTTGTGAGATCCGCGGGGATCAGTCCTCAGCTAGGCAATGTCTAGTGGCGGCCATACGACACGAGTCCGAGGGTGAGCCTTCGGAAATGGTGGTCAAAGACCTATAGCAGTTAAAGGGACGGTTGTCGCCTGCCGATGGGCAGGATGAAGGTGTAAAATGCGAGGACTTAGCACGGGTCTTGGTTGGGGCTAATCCTGAAAGATACTTTCAAATTGGATCCCAGATACCTCAGTCAGAGAGAGAAGAGCTAGTTGAGTTCCTTAAAAAAAATATTGATGTATTTGCGTGGAGTACTTATGAAGCCCCAGGGGTAGATCCGGAGTTCATTTGTCATCATTTGAGGGTTAACCCTCTGAGTATACCAAAGAAGCAACCTCTTCGGTGGCCATCTAGAGAGCATGCCGAGGCAGTCAGAGAGGAGGTGCAAAAGCTCAAGCAAGCCGGGGCTATTAAAGAAATTTTTTATCCCGAATGGCTGGCAAATACTGTGGTGGTAAAAAAGAAAAGTGGAAAGTGGCGAGTCTGTGTAGACTTCACGGATTTAAACAAAACCTGCCCTAAGGACCATTTCCTTATGCTGAAGATTGATCAGTTGGTAGATGCTATTGTCGGCCATCCTCGGATGAGTTTCTTAGATGCTTTTCAGGGGTATCATCAGATCCCCCTTGCCCCAGACAACCAGGAGAAGACCGCTTTTGTCACCCCCATTGGTAACTACCACTATAAAGTGATGCCTTTTGGTCTGAAAAATGCAGGTTCTACGTATCAGCGGATGATGACCAAGATGTTTGAATCACAATTGGGCAAAAGCATTGAGGTTTATATAGATGATATGGTGGTTAAAAGCAAACTTGTTTCTGAGCATTTGAAGGATCTTGATGTGGTTTTTGAAGTTCTGAGGAAACATAAGTTGCGCTTGAACGCTTCGAAATGCTCGTTCGGAGTCGGGTCAGGCAAATTTTTGGGCTACATGGTCACGCACAGGGGAATCGAAGTTAATCCTGATCAGATAAGGGCTATTCAAGACCTACAGCCTCCTCGGAATCCGAAGGAGATCCAGAAGCTAACAAGAATGACGGCTGCGTTAAACCGATTCATATCCAGGTCTGCGGACAGATGCAAACCCTTCTTCTCGCTGATTAACAAGTGGAAGGATTTTGAATGGACTGAAGAATGCGCCTCGGCTTTCCAACAGCTTAAAGATTACTTATCTCGGCCACCGATTATGTCCAGCCCTGAGCCAGATGAGGTCTTATTTGCCTATATCGCAGTGGTCCCTCATGCTGTAAGTTTAGTGCTGTTAAGAGTGGATCAAGGCGTACAAAGGCCGGTCTACTGTGTAAGCAAGTCGCTACATGAGGCCGAGATCAGGTACTTGCCGTTGGAGAAGGCCATCTTGGCCATAGTGCTCGGAACGCGAAAATTGCCTCACTACTTCCAAGCCCATACTGTCGTGGTGCTCACGCAACTCCCACTCAAGACAGTACTTCGAAGTGCCGATTATACGGGGAGGATAGCCAAGTGGGGCACTATTCTAGGGGCATTCGATATCAAGTACATGCCTCGCACGTCAGTTAAAGGGCAGGTCCTTGCGGATCTGGTGGCCGAATTTACGGAGCCCAGTATGGGAGATGTGGCGGTAATGCCGAGCATGGATGAAAAATCGGTTGGCATGATTTCTCAACAAGACCCTGCTCACTGGGAATTGTATGTAGATGGCGCTGCGAATAGGAAAAGTTCTGGAGTGGGGCTGGTCTTGACATCTCCGGAGGGAATCATCATTGAAAAGTCGCTAAGGCTAGATTTTGGCACGACCAATAATGAGGCCGAGTATGAAGCCCTACTGATGGGAATGGTTATGGTCCGAAGAATGGAAGGAAGGGCCGTGAAGGTGTTCTCAGATTCGAGATTAGTTGTGGGCCAAGTACAAGGAGAGTTTGAAGCCAAGGACGAAAGGATGCAAGGTTATTTGAACCGAGTCAAACGTCTGCAAGGGGAATTTGAATTTTTTAGCTTGCTACATATTTCCAGAAGTAGCAACGCACACGCAGATTCTTTGGCCACGTTAGCCACCTCTTCGGATTAAGATCTGTCGAGAATTATCCTTGTGGAGGATTTTCATGAACCCACTGGAATAGGAGGAGACGCAATTCAAGTACACCAGATTCGAGAAAGTCCATGTTAGATGGATGCCCTAATCAGATTCTTGAAAGATGATATCTTGCCAGACGAGCGAAAGGAGGCTGACAAGATCCGAAGGAGGGCTGCTAGATTCTGGCTGTCCGAAGACCAAAAGTTATACAAACATTCTTATTCGGGGCCATATCTGTTGTGTATTCACCCAGAAGCGACTGAGTCGCTACTAGAAGAATTGCACGAAGGGATTTGTGGGAGTCACACCGGAGGCAGATCGTTGGCCCATCGGGCCCTTACCCAGGGATATTGGTGGCCGAGCATGCAAGAAGAAGCCCGCGACTATGCGAAGAAGTGTGATCAATGTCAGCGATTCGCACCGAACATACACCAGTCGGGGAGAATCCTCAATCCGTTATCTAGTCCATGGCCGTTTGCCCAATAGGGTTTAGACATCGTGGGTCCGTTCCCTAAAGCTGCAGAGAACATAAAATATCTCCTGGTCGGCACCGATTATTTTACGAAGTGGGTCGAAGCTGAACCTCTTGCCAATATCCGAGATGTGGATGTGCAAAAATTTGTGTGGAAGAGCATTGTAACTCGCTTCGGAGTTCTGCATACCCTCATTTCGGACAATGGCTTACAGTTCGACAGTAGCTCGTTTTGAAATTATTGTAGCGAACTTGGGATCATGAACAGATACTCTACTCCCTCCTATCCTCAGGGTAATGGGTAAGCTGAAGCAGTTAATAAAGTCATAGTCAGCGACTTAAAGAAGAGGTTGGATGACGCAAAGGGAAGATGAGTCGAAGAGCTGCCGCACGTGCTTTGGGCTTATAGAACCACACCTCGCAGGTCTACTGGGGAGACTCCTTTCTCAATGACTTATGGGTCTGAAGCTGTCATTCCTTTAGAAGCTAACTTCCCAACTCTGAGAACCAGTTTGTTCTGCTCGGCCAACAATAGTGAACTCTTAGAAGCTAGATTGGATTTAATCGAAGAAAGGAGAGAAAATGCAATGGTTCGGCTGGCTCACTATCAACAAAAGCTTAAACAAGGCTATGACGGCAAGGTCAAGCTAAGACCCCTAGAACCCGGTGACTTGGTGCTCAGGAAAGTTGTTGGCAACACGAAAAACCCAGCCTGGGGAAAATTAGGACCAAACTGGGAGGGACCATATCGCATCACGTCATGTGCAGGCGTTGGAGCATACTTTCTAGAGGACTTGGATAGTCATGTAATACCCCACCCCTGGAATGTAAATAACCTCAAGAGGTATTATTATTAATCGAGCTATTTCCTTGTCTATTTATGATAACTTGACACTATTTATTTGCTCCCTGAGTATTTAAACTTAAATCTGATCATACCTGCAGTCCTCGGACCAGATGATTTCGGATTAGTTAACACTATTTATTTGTTCCCTGAGTGTTTAAACTTAAATCTGGTCATGCCTGCAGTCCTCGAACCAGATGATTTCGGATTAGTTAACACTATTTATTTACTCCCTGAGTGTTTAAACTTAAATCTGATCATGCCTGTAGTCCTCGGACCAGATGATTTCGGATTAGTTAACACTATTCATTTGTTCCTTGAGTGCTTAAACTTAAATCTGGTCATGCCTGTAGTCCTCGGACCAGATGATTTCGGATTAGTTAACACTATTTATTTGTTCCCTAAGTGTTTAAACTTAAATCTGGTCATGCCTGCAGTCCTCGGACCAGATGATTTCGGATTAGTTAATACTATTTATTTGTTCTCTGAATGTTTAGACGTAAATCTGATCATGCCTGTAGTCCTCGGACTAGATGATTTCGGATTAGTTAACACTATTTATTTGTTTTCTAAGTGTTTAAGCTTAAATCCTAGGGTAAAGTCTACCTGGCACTAATGATTGGTTAATATCACTTTTTGGCCTCTATGAACCTTCCTAAGTACATTTACAAAAGATTTTATCCGTTGTTTTTTATATATAGCATTAGACAGAGTTGTCCTTTAACGTTGGCTGCTATATAATGTCTTTTTCGGAAACGATATTAATTGCATAAATTGTTTGCAAAGCAAAGTAATTGTGTTTCTCTGTGGCTATAATTACCGGGTGAAATTACTTGTAACACGAGAAAATCATATTAAATGCAAACACCAGCGTTCAAACAAAAGCTAATTCATTAATCAAAATCACAGTTTACAATTTCCTCCACTAAAAAAAAAAAAAAACGACAACAATGAAATAACATCTAAGTCTTTGTTGGGACTTGGTTGGGAGGATCCGAGGGCACTTTCTCCCCTTCCAAGAATTCGCCCTTTCCTTGCTGGGGCTCGGTAGAAGAGACCTGATCACCTAGCGGTGGAAGACCCTGGTTAGGCTCAAGGGTAACTGAGGGATTTAGCTCAGTCAAAGGCTGCTCAGAGGCCTCTGGGAGTTGTGCAGGAGTAGGGGCATCATCCTCTAGGTGCTGCCGAATATCTTCGCCATAGAAAATATTTTCTAGCAGCCTGAGATCTGAATCAATGGGCACTCCAGCAGCATCCAGTGCTTTGCCCCAGGTCAAGTCACAGTAATCCCGAGTAACTGAGGCAAATTGCTCAGTGAGACTTTTTTCTGTTGTCTCCACCCCCAACTGATAGGACGCCCTCTTCTCAGCCTCGGTGGCCTCCTTGGCCAGCTGGGCGTCCCTCTGAGCTTCCTCGGCAGCCTTCTTAGCCTTCAGTAGCTCGGCGCGAAGCTCCTTGATAGTTTCCTTTTCTGCCGCTAGATTTTTTTGAGCTTCATTTAGCAGCCTGCGCTGAGACTCAGCCTGGGTCTCAGCGTTTCTGAGACCAGCCTCCAGGCTATCCCTTTCTTGGGTTATTCCCTTCAGCTGATTCGAAAGCTGAGAGGTCTCTTCCTTCAGGTTGTCCAGGACTCTCTCTGCTTCGGATCTAGCTTGGGCCTCGGCCTGGGCTTCCACAAAGCTCTTGCGATTCCACTCTTCGGCTACAAAAACCTGCTGGGTGATCTAAACAAAATAAAATGATGGTGTTAGCATATAAACATAGAAAATCCACATTATAACCAAGTGGAATGGGTATACTTACCATGGCCAAATCCCTCTTCAAAGACATGAAGAGTTCATATTGGCTAAAACGCCTATATGAATCCATGTCTCGGGGGAGAAGCAATGGTTGCTGCAGTGCCTCGGCTATCAGGCCAGCACGGCCCCCGTCGTAGTTCCTGACTGAAGTCTCCCAGGAAAAAGGGACGCAGTCAAGCTCTAACCTGGGAGACCATGTGCGTGGTCCTTGGCGCACCTCGGCCAGAGGAGGTTCCTCTCTGCTCTCTACCGAGGATCCCCTCTTTTGGCGGGAGTCCTTGGCCACCTTTTGCTGCTTGGCCTTGGGTGGCAGTCCCACCTCCTTGTCCTCATGCTCCATTGGTCTCTTTTTCTTTAAATCCGGTATTGGTTTGAGAGCCGGATCAGGAACCTGTGGAGCGGGAGGGGGTGGAGGTAAATTTGCCGCTGGACGAGAAGTCCCCGTCCTTTTGACTTCAACTTTGTTACTCCTTCTCTTGAGGAGTAGTCTCAGATCAGACATTTCTTCCTCTGAAGAGTTTTCAGGGACTGTAGTCAGCAGCAAGGGAGGTCGGACGCAAGACTGTCTATCAGGCTCCCCTTCAGAGTCCGAAGGAATTATCTGGACACCTCCTTCACTTTCCCCTTCAAACTTGAACTTGTCGATTTGTTCGTCCAAAGAGATGGATGAGGAGCCGACCCTTTCTCTCACAGTTGGCTGTGCAAGGGGGACTTGTTGAACTGGTCGGATAAGCAGTGGAACACCTTGGGGATTAGGATGTGGAACAGGTGCGAGGTCGTAGGGCGCCAAAAAATTCTTCCGAGCAACGTCTATGCATTGCAACCTGTAATCGCCCTGAGTAATGGCGTTCCCTGCTGGCTGGACGTCGGCTTTCTTGGGGGTGTAACCGAGTATAAGGGGAACGGACCTCAACTGTCCGTCCTCGCTAACGTCTATCTCCGAGCACAATAGGTAGTTGAAGGCAGGAGCGTTGATAAGGCTCAGCCGAGGAGCAGTATGTACCTTATCTGTGAAACAAGCAAACCAGCCGGATTAGAAAACAAATACAAGTTAGATAAAGGAGTAGTTACGGAAAGAAAAAGCCCTAAGACTATGGTTAAAGACCCTGAGTCCGAGAAGGCACACCTGGCTCTCCTGGCTCGGTCGGACAATGTAGACCATCGTGCCATGCGCCCGAGACGATCAAATAGTCGTCTTTCATCCCCTTATTGGATTTAGGAAGGTAAGAAAACAGCCTCACGACATCGGAGCGGGATTTAAGGTAGTATCCCCCCCCTCTTTGGCTACGACACTCATACAGGTATGCTAAGTCGTGCCAAGTTAGCCCTAGACCTAACTGTTCATTTACGGCATCAAAGGCCTCTAATATCTTAAAAGTGTTGGGCGCGCACTGCTCGGGGGAGAGCCTATGATTGCGGAGGTAATTTAGGGTCACGGGACCCATTGGAAGGGTCATTCCCCCTTCAATGAAGGCTATCATGGGAATTATGACCTCTCCTTCTTGTCGGGCTGTCAATAATCCCTCCGGAGGACAATACCTCAGATTTACCCCCCGTGAGATATTATGGTTTCTCTTAAATTCCTCTATCAACACCAGACTATCGACGAGATATTGGTATTTGCCCATTTCTAAGAGAATGAGTGAAACAATGAGAAGACAGATGGTGATAAGGGGAGAAAATGTTAGCTGAGAAGAAAATAAAGGCTCAGGAGGTGCCGAGACTTACACTAGCATGAGTGAAACGAATTTCCTAAACTCAAAATGTGCTTTTGGGTTGGATCTTGAAGGCAGAAGACGCAGGAATCCGAAAAGGCGTGAAAGGCTTTTGAAGGAGGGAACTCTCCGGAAGCTCTGAAAATTCTCTGGGTGCTATGAATGTGTGTAAAGTAAAGGAAATTAACTTCCTACAAAGATTTATATATGGGGACAAATAAAACGGTGTCATTCATCCCACCCGAATCCCGAGGGCAAACCCTAACCGTTTGATCAACAATCCGCCGTTGGATGCAAAAGACAGAGCCGCTTGAAGTAATTGATGCGGTGCTTTAGGAATAAGAGATTTACAGCGGCAATAATGAGGCGCGCGTCTCCACAATCTCGCACGTGTAAACAAAGGCATTTATGACTTTTTATTTTTAATTTTGTTGATTTCTTTTATTTTATTTTTCTTCTTATCCCTTCATTCCCGCGTAACAAATCAAAATCTTATTCTTTCTTCTCGCTTGCATGGGAAAAACTAAAATTTTGAGGGGCTATTGTGGGGGAAAAGGGGGCCAGGCCTAAGGTAATGGCAGGGCCCAGCTGGAAGTGGGATCCTCAAAATGAAGGATCATCGCAATCCGAGGAGGATATCTCCTGTCCGTGGAGGATGTTTTCCTCTAACATGATATCATAGATTAATTGAGCACGGAAAAAGCCAGAATGACCGTCCGAGGACTCCACCTGATCAAGATAAGCTCAGAGCATGTCCTGAAACGATAAGGATGGAGAAATATCTGAGGGAAAGGCTGCTGCCACCGTATTCAATGCATTGCAACAGCTTTTCTGGCCGCATTTATGTGGAGAAGACCTCTGAACAGTGCATCCTAACCTATCGCCACTCACACAGAGCTAAAAAGAAGATGCCTGACGTGACAGGTACTTGAGCAAGTTCATGGATGAGGAGCACGTGGACGATGGAGATGAGGGTAGGAGTGACTATATAATAGAAGGGAGCACCTGTCAATGAGCCCCCAGGGAAAAAATTGAGAGAAAAGAAAAACAAGAAGAGAGCTCTTCGAACTATCAATGTATACAGACTGATCAATATTAATCACTGTTTAAAGGGTTATGGCCCATTGTTATTAGTCCCTTACTGAATCTAGTTCTCTGACCCATACTCTACAAATTAATTGTCTTTGGGTTTATGCCACGAATCTGAACCCTACAGTTATTATTGGTTGTTACAAGTGGAAAAAAAATAATTTAAATTAGAACTTATAATAATTTAACATATACCACTTTTGATCATTAAATCAAAGGCTTTGGACTTACTTAGTAATTTAAATTAGAATTATAAATTTATTTAAATCAAAGGCTTTGGACTTACTTAGTAATCAACCCAGCCTGCACCGACCATCTGAGCAAATATAAACAGATAGTGCCTTGGGGGAATCGCTTGCCGAGTATCATTCGGCGTCAAGTGCAAATTTCAAGAGAATTCTCACAAGATCCCACTGGATCAGGAATCTTGAACAAAGGTGGGGTCTCATGACAAAGGGGATAAAACATCATCATTGAAACCCCACTAGAGATGCACTATAAAAGGGAAATGAAACTAGAAAATATGGGGCTTTTTCTTTTTTGGGGAAAAGAGGGGGAGGGAGAGGGAGAGATACACAAGAGAACAGAGAGGAACAACCAAAGAGGGATAGAGGAATTCAACTCAGTATTGCTTGGTCCTTCTCGAGAAACACATAAATGAGGGAAAGGATCATTGCGTGGGCCTCAGTACCTCCCATTGGGCTGCCGGATTGGTTCTTGGGAGCCTTCCCATTGAAGGAAATTTCCTACCCATCCTAACAAGTAATTTAGGACCCTGACCCAAAATTATTGAGTGTCTTGGGTTTAGGTACCACACGTAAGATGGTGGATTTTTTTTTTTTGGCAAATCAAAGATAATGGAATTGAAGATTTATCCTTTTACATGTAATACCCTCTAAGAATAGGATGTTACATGTAACAAATACATAACATACTCTCCTTTATTTTTTCTTTAGTATATCACACATCCTGTTGGCTACTAGCCTAAGGAATATTATAAAATTTAGTACATAATATTTTATAAATTAATAATATAATATGTCAAATTTTAAATACAACATATATAATAATTAAAAAAATTAACTACTATCTTGCTAATATAACATAGCAGTACTTACATTTTATTATTATGTCAATTTTAATGATCTTACTTTGTGGACGAGGATCCCTAATCCCATTTAATTGGGCTGCCAATACTATTTCTGAGGATGCATCTCGGACCTCGGGAACGAGCATTGGTTGAACCATGAGGACGAGCTCCAGCTAGCCTTGGGGACGAGCATTAACCCTGAGAAGTACATGAAGCTAAAATATCACAGGAGGACTAAAGTAGACTTGGCACGGGTTACGAGGAGGGTGAGAAGAGAAGGGAGTGAAAGCTATCCCCCCCCCCCCCCTCGCGCATTAAATGCGAGACAATTACTTCTCTGGCCACATTAATGAGGAAATGACCATGAACAGTAGTGGCATAGCTTAGATTGTAAGATAAAAGCTAACCTATATGTCTTGGATGGGACAGAAGTCCTAAGAATGCAATCTCAACCCTCCAAATATAGCGTGAAGATAATCGGTGAGTAAATATAAAAGGGAGATGAAGATCCTTTGGGGGGGGGGGGGGTTGGAGGAAAAGAAAAGAAAAGAATTTGTAAAGTAGAGAAAGCAAGAACATTGATATATAAAAAGATCTTCCTCGGGAGGACTGAGGATCCCTTTCTTCTTGATAATTGACTGCTCCTAGTCTTTTACTTGGCATCTCTTTTCATTGTACTTAATTTTAGCTTACCAAGTGGTTAATATCCTACCCATTTCTCTAACAAATTTATTATATTGGGCTCTTTGGGCCATCAATTGGTCGTTCTTGGGCCTTAGATCCGTTTTCATCCTTGCACTTACTTATAGTAAATTGGTAGTATCTTGAGTACTTTTTTTAGGTGAATTGCAAACATCTGTTGAGATTTCTTTCTAAATGCTCCTTGTAATCACCAGGTGAGTTAGGTTCTGTTTAGGATTCGCTTATTTTGCTGAAATTGAAAACTTTTTACTAAAAATATTGTAAATAAAGGTAAAAGTTAGTTGAAATAGTATAGTGGGACTCATGAATAATACCAAAAAGTGCAGTGGGATCCATAAATAGTAGCAAAAATAAGTAAAATAGTAAAGTAGTTGTTAAAAAATAAGTTATCCAAACGCAACCTTAATCGGACAGTACTGCATAAGGATTTGGGCGACCTCAATTCAAACAAAATGACATAATTTGACCCTTCTATTTCAATTGTGTTTAGCATCAGCATCAGTGGTTCAAAAAATTTAGCCATTTGGCACCACAAAAAACTATTTTATCTATTTTACCACTTTACTTTATAAAATACACAACATAAGTGGTTTTATTTTAGCATTTAACACAATAAAATAATATATCTACTACAATAAGCAACAACCAACACCATCAACATTATAAAATAATATAACTTTTAATAAAATATTATTTTTTTAACCATCTTAACTAGCCATCTTTGGCAATGCAATGCATAGCCAAATTTTTTGGCCTTCTCTCCACCATTGCATCATGCTTTTTAGTATTGATGATACCAAAAATAGCAATATGGCTTTTTAGCACCATCAATACTAATGCTTTTATAAGTAACTAAAAGTGGCCATATGCATTTGAGTGATTACATTTTTTATTAAGAAGATTTTTTTTTTTAGGAAATATTAAGAAGAAATTTGAGTGATCACTTTATTATACAAAATTCATTATTAATAAAAATACGATTAAATATCTATTTTATTTATATAAGATTAAATATCTATTTAAAATTTTAATAAAGTAAAAAATATATTTAATTTAAATATATATATATATGTATGTATATCATATATTATATAATAAAAGTTGGATTTAGAAATTGTGGATGCTCAAGACTTGTTTAATTATTAAGTTGTTGCATCAAATTATATAAATTTTTTAGATAGAAATAAAAATTTAATTGTTATCAACAGTTTAAATATTTTTTAGATAGTCACAAAAAATTTTCCTCTTAATTGTTAATGTAGTTTAATTAAACTTTTGCTACCTATGTACAGTTTGAAAGATAGATAAAATTTTGTAAACTCATTCATTATCTTTTTGAAAAAAATTTGTACAGTTTCTCTATCTTAGAAACCTATATCAATCAGGTTGGGCTTCATCTACTTTGAATTGGAGAAAATCATTATCTTAAAAGAAGTTTGACACGAAAAAATAATAACAATAATTTGACCCGAAACAGATGTTAGTGCGTGTATGCATGCTGTGTCACATACGGAACAGGAGAACAAACCTGTATGTTTTTTAAGGCAATTTGTAAAACCCAAATTTTCACTTCATGAAATGGGCTCAAAAACCCCAACTATTCTTAACTTCATAGAATTGGCTCAATAGCCCAGATCTTCTCCACTTCACGAATTGTGCTTGAAAGCTGAAACTTGTGATTCTTGGCCCAATTTGAAAATCATGAAGATTTTTGGGAAGATACCCATTTAGTATGGTTTTAGTGATTTTCAGTTTTCCTAGGCCTTTAGATTGTCTTGGCCCAAAATCTAATATTTTTATTTTCGCTTAAAATCTTACTCTTTGTTTATTTTGACATTAACATTTTTTTAGAAAATAATAACAAATCATTTTCCAAAAAATATTTTTTAGAAACCTATCTCATTTTTCTATATTTGGTAGCAATCTTTAGGGGTGTCATTGGTTCAGTTCGGTCGGATTTTTTTTTTTTTTTTTTTTTTTTTTGTTTTGGCCAACTGAAACCAAAATTTTCGGTTTGTGAAATTCTCAATCGAAATTGACCGAACTAATTGGAAATTGATCGGTTTCGGTCAATTTTGGTCGGTTTTCAGTTAAGTACATGGGGTTATCTATTTTTTCAAAACTCTAAGTCAACATCACAGTCACAAAAAGAAAATAATAACTCAACATCATATAGGGTTATCGATTTTTCATCAAGAAAATAACAACTCAACATCACAGTCACAGATTCACAGAAAATAGCATTGATTCAGTATTAAACAAAACCCAAAATACAAAAAAGAGAAAGGGTTATCAAGAAATGTCACTGTGAGAAACTGAGAATGAAAAGATCAAGCCGGTGTGGGGAGGTGGATGTAGAGATTGATTCATGTAAATGTGGTGGCAGAGGCAGATCGAGGCGATGGCAAAGGCAGATTCATGTGGAGACTAGCGTGTGAAGGTGGCGGCAAAGGCAGATTAAGGCGACGATAGAGGCAGAGTTATGTGGAGGCTGGCACGTAGAGGTGGTGCAGAGGTAGATTTGCATGGAGGCTGGTGTGGAGTGGAGGCTGTGAGAGGGACTGAAGTGGAGGTTGTGTGAGGAGGCTGTGAGAGTTGAGAGGGACAGGAGTGGAGGTTGTGAGAGTGAGAGTGAAAACGTTTGGGCTAGGGTTTTTAACTTTTGTTTTTATAGTTTAATTAGATATCTAATTAGTAATTAGTTTAATTATAGTTACTTAATCTAATGAGAAAATGAAAATTGAAAACTTTGAAAAGTTAAGGCCGGATCATATTTAAAAAAGAAAGGCCTAAATGTTTTAAAAAAAATGAAAAGGCCAAATATGTATAAGAGGCCCAAATATTTATAAAGTTTATATTATATATATATATATATATATATATATAATATAAAATATATTATAATATGATTTGGTTTGGTTTCGGCCGCTTTGGTGCATTCACACCTGCCACCGAAACTGAACTGAATATTTTCTGTTTTTAAAAATTGAAAACCGAAACTGAATTGAACCTAAACCGAACCGAAATTTTGGCATCAATTTGATCGGTTTCGGCCGGTTTTTTCGGTTCATCAGTTTTATGCACACCCCTAGCAATCTTAAAATGATTTGGATAAAATTGTTTTCCAACTTTGCTTATTTAGCTTTGTGTGAAATAAAATTGTTTTCCTTATTTTGAGATTGAGTTTTTTTTCATAAATTTTAGTGGAAAACAACTCTACTTCATGCAAAGCCAAATAAAGGAAGTTAAGAGATAGTTTTGGAATTTTTTTTCCTGATACTACCAAATATAGAAAAATGTGAAAAATTATTTGCATATAAGATTTCTTTATTGAAACAAACAGAGCATTATTGATGTGGCACGAGTTACCTAGTAAATTAAGCTATCATCTCTTCACATGTATTGTCTTACCTATAGTAGCATTAAGTAATGCTAATACCCTTTGATTTAACCTATTCAGCTTGAATCCAAATCTTCTGTTTTATTCTTTCTGCTCCACCCTATGTTCCACAAATAAAATTATGTCACATGTCCACTCGTTTAATTAAATGTTAAATTTATGCCTTTTATTATTTCAATTACCTAAAATTACGTAAAATAAATAAAAAGATTAAATACCCATCAGATTCTCACTGCCCCTACCACCACCTTCGCTGGCAGCCACTATCAAGATTTCGGCAAAGCCATCAAAGACGTTGGTCACCACCGAAACCCATAACTCTTCCACTTTGTTCCTCTCAAACCACATAAAAAAAACCCACCCAGCTCAATTAATCTTCCTAACATATGGGTTTCGGCCACCATTGGCCCATCTTTGCTCAAATATCAAAAGAATTCCAAACATTTGTTATTTTTATTAATAGGCGTAATACTAACTTGATTGTTGTCACCCCTTTTATTTATAACCAAAATTTATATCTTGAAATCTGAAGTTTGAAGGATTATTCTGGTTGTTGAAATGGAGAGAGGTGAACGGATAGGTGGCAGTGTGGTGGTGTTGGGTGGGTTTTTCATGGGTTTGAGAGGGAAGAAAGTGGAAGAGTTATGAGTTTCGTCTAAGGCAGTGGTTCGTCGGAATCTTGATGGTGGCTTCTGGTGAAGGTGGTGGCGGGGGTAGTGATAATATTATGAGTTTTTTTTTTTTTTAACTTTTTATTTAGGTAATTGAAATAATAAATGCATAAATTTAACATTTAATTAAATAGGTAGACATATGATATTTTTTTAATTTATAGAGCACAGAGTGTAGTAGGAAGAAGGATAAAAGATTTGGACTTGTTTAGCTTGTGCTTTATAAATTGCCTTGGCACAAATGTCGCCTAAAAAATAGCCCAAACAGAAGGTCATTTTTTAAAATTTTAAATTAACAAACTACAACCAAAGCAAGAATAATATGACCTTTCTTTTGTTCTTTTTTTATTTTATTTTTTATTTTTCATTTTAATTTTTTCCTTCCTTATAACAAATGGGGTATTCGAACCTAGGTACACCATTTAATTATAAGGCTTTTGGTGACAAGTAGAAACTAGAAACTACCTGTCTTCATTTATTAGCAATAGAGTGATCAACCATTAGAAGACTGGGATCCAAGGAAGCAAATGTGAGGAGCTCTAGCTTGCATTCTAATCTAGCCATTTCTTGCTCATCTAAGGTTACCCAAGGCTCTATCCCATCACCCAACCTTGTGTCAGCCAAAATTACTAGATTCATGAACAATGAACCACTTGAACCAGTGCTGCTGACCCATATAGGCTTTCCTCACCCAAAATCAGCTTCATCGAATCCAAAACTACACTAACTACTAAACCCAAAGTAGTTTGCTTCCTCTTTGGACCCTAGCCCTCCTATTTCTTTGAAAGACTCATACATCACAGAATTCCTCTTTTTCACCTTTTATTTTTTTAACAAAATCACCATTAATTTTTGATATTGCGCCCCTTATCTCACTCACCAAGCCTTGCAATTAATCCTGCCTCTCATTGTCCATGCACTGAGCAGCTACCATCCAAAGGAGATTTCCAATAGAATACTTCGGCCAAGGCGGTGCTAGCAAATCCACTAAATGGGTCAATAAGGAAGGCTTTTGGAAACCATTTTTTTTTCTCTATAGGCAACCTTGGCATGTTTCCATATGAAAGTTGAAACCATCTCTACACGCGTAGGGTGTTGCACACATGGGCTGGTTGCTTGCACCTTAAGGGTGGCTATTGCAGAGACATGAAACACAAATCTTCTTGTCACACTCTTTCCCTGGCCTTTATAAACAATGAACCCCACCTAACAATTGATGAATCTCTAAGCCATAAATCATTTGCAGGGAAGAGATAAGTTGCCTCAAAACTGGGGCATACAGGATACAGATACTACTTTATAAGATCCTCTAGCTATTGTAGCCCATGCCTTAAGAAAGCCGCTCAGTGCTACACCATCTAGGATCTTGTGTGAAATGCACGCTCCAATGGCTATGCCACCACACTTGAAGACATTTACTTGAATATTTGTCACGTAAGTTCCAGCTGATTCTTTCAAAATGAGTTCACAATGAAGGAACTAATGTTGTAACAAAAGGTTAGGTTGGCTAAGAAATTCAGATAGACAAACATTAACTTGGGCTTCCACAAAATAAGCCCCTTCATCGTTGCAGTCGATACAGAGATCATCTTTGATCTTTCCTGCTAGTGGATAATATTGGGTTAAGGTCTCTGACAAAGATTTTTTAGCAATTCTAACCTAATGGGAATGTTGCTAAGGTTTGAGCCATCATTTATGGGAAAGTATAGAGGATGATTGGAGCATAGGAAGCAAGAACAAGCTGATCTAAAATGGAAAGCTTAAATGTTGTTAGGTGAGAAGGTGTTGAGGAAGATGGTTTCATGTTCTCCCTGGAAACAATTCCTACTTCCATTTTCATTGTTTTGGTTTTCTTTGAAGTTGGCGGAAACTGCAAGAGCTTCTACTTGATTTATATGTGAGGTGGCCAAGGATACATATATATATATATATATATATATGAGCACTAAAAACGAAAGGGAAAAACGAGTCCTTTTCCAACTCTTCACTTTTCTGATTTTTTTTAGAGTGCAAAATTTTGTAGTCTTGGTCATCACAATTTAAAAAAATATGTGATTCATATCTATATATGATGTATGGACATCTGACGAAAAAGACAGGTTCTATGGCAATAATCCTAGCTAAAGATTTGGAAGCCAACAATAACTAAATCACTTATAGCAATCCACAATAATAATTAGAGAGAAGTATTTGGATTCTAGAATATCATAAATATATTAGGTTTTTTGATAATCTTCCTGAATATATTTTTTGATGAATATCTTCCTAAATATAATAGGTTCCTTTATTAAAGTTAATTTAACAATCAATCACGAGTTCTACGGAAGAGCATTAATGTTGGTATTCCAACACTACGAAGTTGGACTTAAGTACGAGCCCCACTTTGACTACTACCTCAAATCAAAGTTGGATGATGCTTTACTTTTCTGGAGCATGAAGCTTGATGCTACTCTAGATCTATCATTGTTATTATTGGGATGCTGAAGCACCTAGTTTAGTTTTTAGTCATTTCCAGGCCAATATGCCTTCATATTTTGAAGGAGCTACTGTCATGTCCCTTGTGTTGTGTGTACTATCGTATTTACTTAGGCACATCTTAATCATGGGTGGCTCAATGCATTTTGGGCCTAAGGCAAAGGTTAAAAGAAAATGCAAAATTTTCCCATAGTATTAACAATCACTACAAAAAACGCGGCTATAGCTGACCTATAGCCACATTTTTGAGAAACGTGGCTATAGATGAAGTCTATAGCTGCGTTTGTAAGTGTCTTTAGCTACATTTTTTTGATAGGGCCTATAACTGCATTTAAAAAATGCAACTATAGGTCCAGCTGAATAAATTTTTTTAAAAGGATGACATATAAAAACGCGGCTATAGGTCCAGCCAAATTATATATATATATATATATATTTTTTTTTTTTAAAAGGATGGCTCATATAATATATAGCCTAATAAATTTTTTTTTTAAAAGGAGGAGCTATAGTCATGTTTTCAAAAACGCGGCTATAAGTCCAGCCAAATAATATGTAGTATTTTTTTTTAAAGGATGGCCTACAATATACAGCTGAATAAATTTTTTTTTTTTTTTTTTGGGAGGACCTATAGGTCCATATGTATTTTTCAAAAGGTGGACCTATAGTTGCGTTTTCAAAAACGCGGTTTTAGGTCCAGCCAAATAATATATATTTTTAAAAAGGATGGCCTACAATATACAGCTGAATAATTTTTTTTAAAGGAAAATCTATAGCTGTGTTTTTAAAAATGTGGCTATAGGTAACACAAAAAAAAAAAAAAAACAAAAAAACCCACACAATGACATCCCCACTTTTCCACCTACCTCCACTTTCATCTTTTCTTTTTTTGGTCATTCTTTTTGTGCTTTCTTGAGTTTCTTTCTTTCTTCTCTGCAAGTCACCCCCTGACTCTTCCTTCTCTTTTTTTTTTTTTTTTTTTTAAATATATTTACTTATTTTTTTTTAACTCCAGCACAACCTTCTTCATTTTTTTTTTTTTTTTTTTTTTTTTTTTGTCGTCTTTTGTCTTTTGTCTTTGTTTCCTTGCTGACCCAGCCATGTTGACCCTCCCACGCCGCCATCCACACCATTTAGCCCTCTTTTCCTTCCCTTATCTCTCTTTTTGCTTTTTTGTGTTTTTTTTTTTTTATTTTTTGTTATTTTATGTTTAGTAGTAAGAAAATGGAGGAAATGTTGAAAATTTTGAATGAAGTGGATATTTTAGCAATATTTGTGTTTATGTCTTGATTTAGATTTGAGTTTTGCTTTTGAATTTTTTGGATCTGTGCTTGAATTTGTACTATTGTATTGTTGATATTGTGCTTATGTTTAAATGAGATTGTGTTCTTGAGCTTGTTTCTTTTGTATTTCTGAGCTTGTGCTCTTGAGTTCCTTGAATGGAATTAGTGTTAGATTTGGGTTGGTTTTGTTGAATGAGAGGAGATCCATAGGTTTGTGTTCTTATATTTTGGAGCATGTTGTGTTTGATTTTGAATTTCCTTGGCGTGTTTATATTGTGAGTATGTTGTGTTTAACTTTTAATTTTCTGGGTTTGTGTTTGATTTTGAATTTTTTGAGAAAAAAAAAACCCAAATTTTCTTTTTTGTTTTTAAAAAAACCTATAGCCGCGTTTTTAAAAACGTAGCTATAGGTCCGTAGCCTATACGGCGGTTATAAACGCAGCTCAAAGCGGGTCTGTAGCCGCATTTCTTAAAAACACAACTATAGGTCTTAGCCTATAGTCACAGTTAAAAAATGTGGCTATAGGTTTGACCTTTAGCCGCGGTTATAAAAACGCGGCTATAGACCCGTAGGGGCTATTGCTGCATAGTACAGGCTTGGTTTGTAAACACAGATATAGGCCCCATTTTTAGTAGTGAATAACCAAAAAAAAAAAAAAAAAAAAAAATTTTGTTGAGAGAGAAAGGGAGAGGGAGAGGGAGAGAGATTTGACCTTCTAGGTCACAAATTTTTTATTTAATTTTTATTTTTTATCTTTTCTGCTTTTTTCTATTTTGGGTATTACTTTATTGGCCTCCTTTCCCCATTTTTTTCCCTAATCACGTTTTTTTAATTTCCCCTTATTTTTTGGCCTACTTTCCCATATTTGTTTTCTAATTAGAAGTTTGTTTTCCTTATTTTTGGCTATAATTTGGGGTTTAATATATTCATTTTACATAAGTAAACTTTTTTTGTTGGAGGGTAATAAAAAAACTAATCTAATTGGATAAAATTTGGGAACCTTCCACAATTTGGGGGCCTTAGGTGGTTGTTTTACTCGCTTGAAGAAATGCTATGTTCACAATAATTTCACAATAAATCATATGTAACAGGTTGTTATAAATTGTTATTGATGGGAAAAAAAGTAACTCACCTGGGGCAAGAGCCGGCACATATCTTAATTATTATCTTATGAGTTAATTATTCACAATATGCTGAGTTATAATTCAATTGTTAATGATGAATTCTATTATTCAATTTTGTTCAGGTGGTTGCCTTGTGATCAAGGGGAACAACCGAACTGGTAGTCAGCTACAAAATGGGTGTGTGTAAATGAGTACAAGATTTGAGCTACTGTGTGTTAAAGGAAATTTTGTATTCCTTGAATAGATAATTAAGAAATCATTCGTATCTATTTTTAATTGGCAATTTAGTGGTTATTAGAGATAGAAATACATATCAGTTGATACCCAAGATGTGTTTATTTACAAACATTAAGATATTGATTGTTGCATACATGTAGAGACATTGACAAAGTGATAAAGTGAAGTCTTCTTCTTCTTTTTTCCTTATTATATATTGGAGTATTCGAACCTGGGTTCTCCTTTGTAGGAGAATTGAACAACACCATTTAATCAAAAGGCTTTTGGTGATAAGTAGAAACTACTTGTCTTCATAGATTAGCAATAGAGTGACCAACCATTAGAGGACTGGGATCCAAAGAAGCAAATGTTAGGAGCTCTGGATTGCATTCTAATCTAGCCATGTCTTGCTCATCTATGGTTACCCAAGCTTCTATCCCGTCACTCAATCGTGTGTCATTCAAAATTATTAGATTCGAGAATACTGAATCACTTGTACCAATGCTGCTGACCCATATAGGCTTTCCCCACCCAAAATCAACTTCATAGAATCCAAAATTACACCAACTGTTAAACCCAAAGCAGTCTACTTCCTCATTGGACCCTAGCCCTCCTATTTCTTTAAGAGACTCATATATCACAGACTTCCTCTTTTCAGCTCTCAGTTTTTTAACAAAATCACCATTAATTTTTGATATTCCACTCCTTATCTTACAAACCAAGCCTTGCAATCCTGACTCATCATTGCCCCTGCACCGAGCACCCGCTATCCAAAGGAGATTTCCAGTAGAATACTCCGGCAAAGGCGGTTCTAATTTTCTTCGTAGATTCACTACATGGGTCAATATGGAAGGCTTTTGGAAACCATTGTTTTCTCTAGAGGCAGCCATGGCATGCTTCCATATGAAAGCTGAAACCACCTCTACATGCCTAGGGTGTTGCACACATGAACTGGTTGCTTGCACCTCAAGTGTGGCTATTGCCGAGGCATGAAACACAAATCTTCTTGTCACACTCTTTCCCTTTTTCGAAGATGAACCGAACATAGCCATTGATAAATCTCTAAGCCATAAATCATTTGTGGGGAAGAGATTCGTTGCATCAGAATTGGGGTATACAGATACTGCTTCATAAGATCCTCTAGCCATTTTAGCCCATGCCTTAAGAAAGGTGCTGAATGCTATACCATCAAGGATCTTGTGCGCAATGCACAGTCCAATGGCTATGCCACCACACTTGAAGAAACTTGCTTGAATATTAGTCACGTAAGTTCCAACATATGATTCTTTCAAAATGAGTTCACAAGGAAGGAACTTATGTAGTAACAAAAGGTCAGGTTGGCTAAGAAATTCAGATAGACAAACATTAACTTGGGCTTCCACAAAATAAGCCCCTTCATCATTGCAATCGATGCAGAGATCATCTTTGATCTTTCCAGCTAGTGGATAGTATAGAGTTAAGATCTCTGACAAAGATTTCTTTAGCAATTCTAACCTCTTGGGAATGTTGCTAAGGTTTGAGCTGTCATTTATGGGATAGAAGAGGATGACTGGACCATAAGGAGCAGGAATAAGCTGATCTAATAGGGAAAACTTGAATGTTCTGAGGTGAGAGGGTGTTGGGGAAGATGGTTTGACTTGCTCCTTGGAAACAATTCCTACCTCCATTTTCATTGTTTTGGCTTTCATTGAAGTTGGGAGGAAACTGCAAGAACTTCTACACTATTTATATGTGAGGTGGCCAAGGATATATATTGGTACAAATTATGAGCACTAAAAACAAGAGGGGAAGACGAGTCCTTTTCCTACTCTTCACTCTTCTGATTTTTTTAGCGTTCAAAATTATGAAGTTTTGGTCGTCACAATTTAGAAAAATTTGTGATTCATATCTATATATGATGTATATATGGTCATCTGACGAAAAAAACGAGTTCTATGGCAGTGATCCTGAAGATTTGGAAGTCAACAATGACTAAGGCAATTATAGCAGTCCGCAATAATAATTAGAGATAAGTATCTGGAATCTTGAATATCCTAAATATATTAGGTTCTTTGATTAAAGTTAATTTACTAATTAGTTTAGCGGAAGAGCATTGATGTCGGTATTCCGGCCAGCACTATGAAGTTGGACAATATAAGAGCCTCACTTTGATTAATTCCTTGATGAGTTCAACACTAAAAAAATGGGAGTCAGCGAATACAGTTGTTATGCATCTGTAAGTGACATTACATTTCTGCCTTGTAAATTCTTGACTCTTGTGCATTTTTTGGAGACCCAAGTATTTTCTTTCATAATGGTACAACTCAAACGTTGAAGAAGGGTGTGAGACAGCGTTTCCTTTGGCCAAGGGATATATTTAGCTATGTGCCTCGGTGGAATTTGCTATCTGATTGCTGAAAAATAAAAAAATGGAAAAAAGAAGAAGAAGAAGAAGAAGACAATGTTTAACTACAAAATTAGTTGTAACTTTAGACTACAATCTTACTCAATATTTTTTTATTAGATGTGAATTTTGATAAATCTACTATTGGATTATATCTTCTTCTTATATCCTCCATGCATGCAAAATTTCTAAAAAATTAAAGATTATTAGTTATATCATCAATAAATTGTTTAAATTGTAAATTTTTGTAGTTTAAAATTATGCATAAAATATAAGTTTATACATCATATTATAAATAATATCTGATTGACATAAAATTTGATATGGGTATTAAGAGCGTAAAAAATATTAATATTTGTTTTATTGAGTAAGGTTTTAGCCTTAGACTACAATTAATTTTGTGAGAGGAACGAATCTTTCCCCAAGAAGGAATTGTCCTCTTCAGAAATGGCGTTGAGCCTCTCAAGGTTTTACTCAATCTGTGTAGTAGTGGTACACTCATCCTTAGGCCAAAGGCTTATAAGGTAAGGGTGGGGGGCGTCTCTTCTTGATATGAGATTGAACAAAATCTTGAGGATTAAGGCTCAATGCTATTTCTGAAGAGGACAATATCTGATTGGGGAAAGATTCGTTCCTCCCACAAATTTTATAGCTAAATTTTGTAAAAAAAAAAAAAAAAAAGACTTTATATAATAAGAAGTTGACTATAATACCAGTTTGTAAAAATATTTTAAAATAGTTTGTATGTAACATTACTTTTTTTTTTTTTCCTTAGACATTTGTTTTCCTTATTTTTTGGCTATAATTTGGAGTTTAATTTTATTCATCTTACATATATAATCAACCTTTTTTTTTTTTGGGAAATAAAAATAATAATCTAGTTGGATAAAATTTGGGGGACTTAGGTAATTGCCTAACTCGCCTAAGACAAGAGCAGGCACTTATTCTTAAGTATCATTTTATGAGTTAATTATTCACAATATGCTGAATTGTCATTCAGTTGTTAATGATGAGTTCTAATCTTCAATTTTGTTCAGGTGGTTGCCCTAAGCACCTATGATCAAGGGGAACGAGTGGTCAACTACAAAATGGGTGCATGTAAATGAGTACAAGCTTTGAGCTAGTGTTAAAGGTAATTTTATATACCCAGAATAGATAATTAAGAAATCATTAGTATTTCATTTTATTTAACAGTACTTTAGTGGTTATTAGAAATAGAAATACATATTAGTTGATACCCATGATGTGTTTATTTACAAACATCAATATATGGATTGTTGCATATGTGTGGAGATATTGACATAAAGTGAAGCTGATAAGTTGCTTTTTGATAGATGAAGCTTATAAGTTATTGACAAGCATCTATCAGGATATTATGATGTTATAAATGGTTAATTCCTTTGATAAATTATTAATTGTCCTAAAAGTTTAAGTGAAGCCCAACACAAGGGGATTTTTTTAAATGGGAGATAAGGTGAAGATTGGGCTTGCACCCAAGATCTCCTGCTCTTTAATACCTTGGTAAATTATTGGTTTTCCCAAAAGTTTAAATTGTCAAGAAATTGTGAATTTAATCATGTAATCTAACATCCTTGATGATTGTGGGTGTTTTACAAATGTAAATTCCTTAAACCATTATTTTAAATGAATATCTTGAAAATGGCATTCATAGTTTTTAGCTTTGTGGTTGGACTTGAAACTGGGACCAGAAGGATTTTTCAATATTTGAGGACAGGAAAAGTTGTATTATTAAATTACTAACAAACTCTAAATTTTAACTCCTACTGTTATCAGTGAAGCTAAAGCTGAAACAACAGGAACAAGTATTGATATGGTCTATATGCTCTTCTAAATATTTATAAAGCTTGATGATTTTATTAGATCATCATGCTAGCTTTCATGGAGATTGATTATGTGGGCTCTAGTAGTAATTGGTTTATATTTGTATTTCATTTACTACTAGCCTGGATATGCAGTCAACAATCTAACAATATTTGAACTAGTTTTACTTAACCAAAAATATTATAAAAAGAAAAAGAAAAAAAGATGTGCTAGTAGATGGCAAAGATAAATATTTGTCAGCGCTGAATATTTGAACATATGTTAAGAGTCTTATAGTTTAACTGGTTGGTATTTCTTAGTGTTTCTAATGGATATATTAGGATTCAAATCCCATAACCTTACTATCGAAGTATCAACAAAAGAATATCTGAACACAAAATTTTGAGCATGCAATTTGTGTTTGTGAAGCTTGTTCTTCTTTTGTGATTTTAGTTCCTCTACAAGCCCACTAGTCATACATTGAAAGGCCTTATTAGCAGATCATCTTCGGCCTTTCTTGAAGCAAATAAAAGGATATTTAACCTATGAAGCATGGGTGCATTTCGGGACTCGAGTGCGGGTGCGGGTACGGGTGCGGGACTCGGCAATTTTTGAAAAAGGTGGGTGCAGGTGCGGCGGGACTCGACAATTAAAAAATTATTAAAAATATTTTTATTTATATTTTTAATATATTGCCAAATATACTTTTTTATATAAAAAAAAAATAATAATAATACAAAATTCTGTGCAATACGAAGGAATTATCTCTCTGTGCTTCTCTTATGGACACCAAAGCCCATTGAAACCTGGTCCTAGTCAGACTAAAAGCCCACTCCATTCAAAGTTTGCCCACTTGGAAACTGAAAAAAGAGATAGGGGGCATAATCACGTGACTCCCCCAGCTCCTAATATCTTTTTGGCAGATCACACTATCCCAAGCAATGGTGAGAATCAGCTTAGCCTGACACAAAACCCTATGTCACGCAAAAGTCACAATGGAGGACAGAAAGCTAAGCAAAAATTTCGAGTTTTGGCTGGGGCTAAAGGTAGTCAAGCTAGTACCTCTAACAAGGAGAAGGAATCTCACATACCAGCTCGGACAAGCAGCAAGTTTACAAGAATGCCGGCAACATAATGGAGGATTTCTGGCCAGAATTTGAATGGGGTTAAAAGTCTTCACTGCTGGTGGATCCCAGTCTGATGGGTTGAAAGGCGAAACAGAGGTAGGTCCAAACAAGCCGTTTGGGATAGGAGCTGGAGATATTCCCTTGGACATTGAAGAAATTAAGTTGACGTCGCCTCCAAAAAGGTTTCGCACCTTTTTTTTTTTTTTTTTTTTTAAAATTTCGGCCTGACTCGGCTGTTTAGGCTTGAACCGGCCATTTCGGCGGTTTTGGCCGATACGGCTCGAGTCGGCCTGATTTGAGCCGCGTCGGCGCGAGTTGGAGAATCCACGTGACAGGACGCGGCCCGACACGGCACCAACGCGCGGTCAGCGGCGTCCCTCCCGCGTTGCCGCGTCCGACGCGGGTGCGATGGCTCCGGAGCCGCGTCCATGCTTCATAGTATTTAACCTGGGGCACTGGAAAAATTTTTGAGCCTCGCATTGCATATGATATTATTTTCAAAAATTTAGTGTAGTTTTGATGCTGGAGGCTATTGGATTGATGTCTTGTGTAAATAAAAACAAATTAATAAAGGAAGAAAAACTAAAAAACCTGGTTATGCAGGTAAGGTGTGGATGCATAATATTAGAAACTGCAATCTTGATAAATGAATCTATTAGTTGAACAAATTAATTACTTTTTTAATTGATTTCTTATCTTTTACATTTTTGTGATATGTTCTTGAATTAGAAATTGCTTGATTGGTCTAGATTATAATATTTATTCTCAATTGAAAACCTGTCAGGTATCCTTAATTAATGCTTGTTTCTTGGGCAGGTTTTAATGAGTTCTCATCTCATTGTAGTACTTGTCTCTCAGTCAGAGCTCCAGCGCTATTGGGCTTATAAGTCTCGTATGTAACCTTGTATACCAGCTCGATGCCTTCATGTTCATGCCATAATTTTGATGTGGTTCCACTTCCAATTTTTGCTAACTTGTATTTTTGGCTTGCGAAGTGTGAACCCTTTAGATTTTTATGACCACCAATATAATTAAAAATGGAAAAGTTTATGGATATTTAAATCATCAATAGGTTTATTAAAACATTTGTTGAGAAATGTGCCCTTTGTGAAACAGAATATTATTACAATTAATGTGCTAAACAAGATTGCAGGACTGTCTGCATATCCTATTATTGCTAGATTTGGAATGCAAGGATGAATGCATTCCCTGCAATCAAAACATTAATATTATCAAATGTTATGCATCATGCATGTTGGAAAATTATTAGGTCTATACTCTCGGAGACTCAAAGTACTGTTTACTCATGCATGTAAGGCAGAATCTTGGCCTGGTATAAATTGCAAAGGTTCTTCACTTCACATAATTGGCTCAATTAGCCCAGATCTTTTACACGTCACGAAATGTACTTGAAACTCGTGATTC
Organism: Quercus variabilis; assembly: GCA_030445155.1. NCBI lineage: Eukaryota > Viridiplantae > Streptophyta > Magnoliopsida > Fagales > Fagaceae > Quercus > Quercus variabilis. The sequence continues at coordinate 14,829,764 of CP129446.1, forward strand.
TTGCCCCAATTTGAAAATCGTGAAGATTATTGGCAAAAAAAAAACCCAATTAGTATAGCTTTTTGTGATTTTGGGTTTTCCTTGGGCTTTAGATTGCCTTGGTCCAAAATCTAATATTTTTATTTTTGCTTAAATTTGATTGATGTGGCAGGAGCTCTCAATAAAATTGAGCCATGTAGCCTAATAAAATAGCCCAAATAGAAGGTAATGGACACTAAAGTGTACTATGTGTACACTATAGTGTATGTAATAAACAATACTAATCTTATTGTGTGTATTATAAATATACTAGAGTCTGTAAAATAAAGTATTTTTTTATTATAAAAGGGTAATGTTTATTATAAATCTAGACACGCCCACTTATACACAGTACAAAACATGCGTGTAAGAAAATGGGTGTGTAAGAGATATTTATTTAAGAAAAAAAAAGTAAATTAACAAAACTACAACCAAAATAAGAATAATATCACCTTTATTGTTTCTTTTCTTTCTTCCCTTTAAAACAGATTGGAGTATTCCAACCAAGGTTCTCCTTTGTAGGAGAATTACACAATACCATTTAATCAAGAGGCTTTTGGTGACAAGTAGAAACCACTTGTCTAGACAGAGGAGAGGACTGGGATCCAAGGAAGCAAATGTGAGAAGCTCTGGGTTGAATTCTAATCTAGCCATGTCTTGCTCATCTAAGGTTACCCGAGCTTCTATCCCATCACCCAACCTTGTGTCAGCCAAAATTACTAGATTCATGAACACCGAACCACTTGAACCAATGCTGCTGACCCATATAGGCTTTCCCCACCCAAAATCAGCTTCATAAAATCCAAAATTACACCAACTGCTAAACCCAAAATAGTCTGCTTCCTCAATGGACCCTAGCCCTCCTATTTCTTTGAGAGACTCATACATCACAGAATTCCTCTTTTCACCTCTCAGTTTTTTAACAAAATCACCATTACTTTTTTATATTGCACCCCTTATCTCACCCACCAAGCCTTGCAATACTAACTCATCATTGCCCATGCACTGAGCAGCCGATATTCAAAGGAGATTTCCAGTAGAATACTCCGGCAAAGGCGGTGCTAATCTTCTTCGCAGAGCCACTAAATGGGTCAATACGGAAGGCTTTTAATTATTTTTCTAAGTGTTAAACAGGACCCAGACTATGCCTGGTTCCTCAGACCATCTACTTTGGAAAATTTAACACGTTATGATGATTCTCATAGTATCAAGTAGAACCTGAACTGTGTTTGGCTCCTCGGACCATGTACTTTAGGCATATTAACACATTCTCTCAAATTGTTAAGTGTCAGGGTAAAGCCTTGGGCATTGCGGACTTAGTACAATACATGTTTCAAAAATCTCAATTAAATGCTCATGAGCATCACTTAAAGTATTTATGGGCATGCCCATATTTGTCTGAAAACGGTTTGTCCTTTTGCTCTTATGAAACTCTTATTGAGTAGGGCAGAAAGTAACTTTAAAACCCCTATACATGCCACAGTGCTGTACAGGTCGTTAGAATTAGAATTATGTTTTGCCAAAATGGTAAACTTAGTAATTTTCGTGTGTTTTGGTATTAGCCATTTTATGAGGGTAATTTATCTCAGTCTTTCTCAAAGTGTTGAAACAAGCAAAGGATAAATTAGAAACAACATTAACACTAAAATTGTCAAGGTGACATTTGCGAATCTCATTAATATTGAGCCTCTAACAAAGGAAAATGGATTACAAAAGTTTGATGCAAGTACAGAACTAGGAGGCTAAAACAAAAAATAAAGGGAAGCTTTGGGGGGACTGCATTGAACTTCACCTGCCTCTGAGGACGTTGAGGCGGCCTTAGAGTCCAAAAGGCTTGAAGGGCGTATAGTCGCAGGGTAGTAGATATTTTCTGCCTTCTTAAGTTGAGAAGAAGTCTCAACCCCAGCTTGGTTGAGGGCTTCATCCCATACTTGGGTGCAGTAAATTTTGCAGACCCCTAGGACCTCGGCCCTAAGGGTGTCCTCAATTTCGGCCACGCTGATGTCATATCCATGCTGTTTCGCCTCGTCTCTGGCCTTTTCAGCCTCTTCCTTGGCCTTTTTAGCTTGGGCCTTGGCTATCTAGACCTTTTCCAATTTTTTCCTTAAGGCAGCTATCTGCTCCTTAGAAGTGGCCAGTTGGTCCTTGGCACCATAGAGAAGCAACCGCTAGCTTTCGGCCTGCTTCTCAGTGTTCTCTTGGGTGGTCGCGGCGAATTTCCTCTCCCTCTCTTCCTCGGCTAGCTTGGCCTTAAGATCTTTTATGCTTTTATCTGCCACATGGAAGGCATCTATGGCTGCTATCCTCCTCCCTTCTTCCTCTTTCATCTTGCAATGGGAATAGTTCACCATCTCTTCAGCCCTGAAAGTGGCTTGGATGGCTTGGCAAAGGAAGGGATATTTAAAGAAAATAATCATAATAAAAGAAAAGAGAAAAAGGGAAGAAGAGAAATTTACCGTTGCTAAGTCCCTCTTTAATTTGAGGAAGACTTCGTAATACCTTATTAACTTAAGGTCAGTCATATCCTTGGGAAGTAACAGGGACTATTCCACTGCATCTACCATGTACCCAGCTACGCCCCAAGGGGCGTCCTGGATAGAAGCATCCTTAAGAAGAGGAGCACCATCCACCTTCATTCGCGGGGCCCAGACGGGAGCTGTGACATGGTGGTCAGCCCTTTTATCTCCCTTAACGGTTGACCTCGTTTGCATTGTACAGGGCTACTTGGCCACCCTCTAGTGCTCGGTCTCTCGAGGAGGCTGATTTTTCCCACCCTCCATCACTTCTTTCCCTTTTTCCTCCCTCTTCCTTTTTTGGTCGATTAAATTAGCTCTGAGGAGTGGGGAGCCTGGTTTGAGGAGCCTTATTAGGTGCATCCCTTCCCTGTTGGGACTCTAATAACTCTTGGAGAGTTGACTTCGGCTTCCTTTGGATACCTATCTCATCCACCGAAAGTGTGACTACTTCAAGGTGACTAGGTTGAGGTTAGGAAAATGGGCCGAGGTCACCAGTTGACGTTTCAAGTAACAAAGGCCGGTTAAAGAATTCGTAAAGGTCATCCGAATCTGAGATGTCCACCACCTCTTTTGCCTATCTTCTTCCTCGTCTCCCTCCTTACTAGACAGTTGAGAGGAAGTAGCCTTACCAAGTGTGTGTTGGAAGGGAGAAGTCACTTTGGGCACGCCTTCAAGGATGTGCTGACTGGCGAAGGTGCCGTCTATGATAGGTTAAGTGATGAGAGTACCTTTTGGGATTGGAGTGCCCTCAAGAAGGAGAAATCCTTCCACAGCAACGCTGATGCGATGTAGGTGTGGGTCGTGAGCTTTTATCACACACTTAGGTGCTTGGAAAGCACGAGAAATGGGTGTGATTCCTAGTATCAAATGAGCCGCCCGGAGTTGACCGTCGTCTTCATTTACAAATACCTCGACTTTGAGAATTTTGTTTAAGCCCTCCCTATTAACCAAACTGAAATTTGGCTTGGTGGCACATTTATCTACACAAGTCATGAGGTACAGATCGTTAAAAGCAAAACAACACAAATCAAATTAAGGTAAAGAGTAAATCATTTTTCCTACTTCTAGAACCACACCTGGCTGCCCTTCTTTCATCGGGCAGGGAAGGCCATCATGCCATTCCCCTGACACGATCAAAAAGTCCTTGTTTAGCCCTTTACTAGACTCGAGGAGGCACTGTATGAGCCTGATTTCAGGTTGCCTTGTCTTCAGGTAATACCCTTTCCCCTTTAGATGGTGGAGATTGAATACTCAATTAACATCATGGTGGGTTAACCCTAACCCCATTTTCTCGTTTAAGGCATCCACACACCCTAATATCCTAAATATGTTGGGAACACATTGGGTGGGTGCTAAACGGTAGAACCTAAGGTAGTCCCTCATAACCGTCCCCATTGGGATTCTCATGCCGCCTTCTACAAAGGCGATCATGGGAATTGCTACCTCACCTTCTCGCTTTCACTTGAACCACTCCCCCTCCTCACAATATGTGAGGTTAATGTTGGGAGGGATTCTATATTGTGCCCTAAAACTTGCCATTCCTTCTTTGGATTCTACCAAACACTTAAACCTACCCATTCTTTCAAGAAGATTCAGGAGGGCACTAAAGAGAAATTGAAGAAGAACTAAAGCCAAGGAGTGAAAATGCACAAAGGAAAGGAAAATACATGAAAAGACGAGTTGTAGAGATTTTTGGATACTTACAGAATTGGGGAAATTGTCCTCGGATAGACTTCTAATAGTTGTAGAGGCATGAGTAAGTGAGAGATATTAGTAGGTTCAATGTATGTGCACTAGAGTTTAAATGAATACTAAACCAAGTTGAAGGATTGATTTGGAGGTTATTTATACCAAAGGAAAAAAGGTACAAGTGGGAAAATTCTCGCTCCCGTCCCAATAGGATTCTTAGCCATTCGATCTGCATCATAGAGTAGAACGTGGGGGACAAGGAGTAGCCAGAATTTAATGAGGGCATGCTCTAGATGCTGAAGCGTCAGGAGCGTGCCTTGGGCAGTTAAAAAGGCACTTGTACTGGTGGAGGACAAGACATGACGAGCCCAAAATATGCCCGAGAATATCAAAATCCTCATTTCTGCCCGAGGTGCCAAAAATTAGGATTTTGAGGGGCTATTGTAGGGCCAGAAGGTCCAAAGATACTCATCCACATATGTATCGGGCCCAAGGCCTAAACCGAGGACGAGGACAAGGACATGTCTGAGGAGAAACACATGATGTCATAGAGGCTCATAGTTGTTGGTGAAGAAGATAGTGTTGATCATAACAGTCTAGGAAACTACGCTGAGGACGAACCCTTCCTTGATTAACCAAGGCCGAGGTACGAATAAGTGTTTTATCGATAAAGGTAACCTTCCATACCATTCCATATGAGAAGATAAGTACTATAGGTGAATAGGACAGAACATGATCATGTAGTATCTCCAAGAAAAGCTGTTACCTCTACATTAAATGCACTGCAGCTAGCTCTCTTGCCGCATTAATGTGGAAATGATACTTGAACAGTGTGTTTTAGCCTTACAGCTACTGCATTGTGACTTAGAGGATGAACTGATGGGATGAGTATCAATACCAACCTTTTGGCATGCATGTGTAAGGTGGGAAGGAAAAGGAAGAAGAGTATAAAAGAAGATGGTGGCAACAAGAATCTAAAAAAATTGGGTAGGAAGAAACACTGTAGCATTCGGGAACCAAACTTGTAACTTGATTTGAGAATAAAATACAAGAACAGATCACCTCGAACCTTACCTTGGACAATTTTTCTTCAACACAACCCTTTTTCTTTTCATTCTTCTATCATCTGAATCTATTCTAACGTTTGTTTGATTAACTAAAGCCCAGTTTTCCAACCTATTTCTCTACAAATTTATTGTTTTAAGCTTTTTGGACCTAAGTTCAACCACATAATGGGTTGGGATGTCAAACTTGGTCCTTACAGTTATGTATTTTTTTTTAAAATTGCGTACCTTTTCTTGGTTTTAAAAGTAGTTGCTAAATTTAAATTTAGTCTATTTTTAACTTTTTGTTATGGATGTGTAGTAAGTGGCTAAATTTTAGGATTAAACAAAAATTGATAACTGCCATAAATATATATATATATATATATATATTTTTTTTTTTGAGAAGATAACTGCCATTAAAAAAAAAAAAAATTACAACAACAACAGCAGCACCAAAAATTAAAGAAATGTGTTCATCAAATAAAAATAAATAAATAAAGAAAGAAACATGGAGCCTTGAGCATTTCCTTTAACAAAACTAGCATCTGAGCAAGTGCATGAAACTCTTCTATTTTTTTGATAAGGATTAGTAATTTGTATCCATTATAAATTGAGATTACTACACATTTTCTAATTACAAAAATATCTAAAGGTGTGATGAGTATTATGCGTTTGTACCAAATGTTAATAATTTTAATATTAGTATAGCTTGTAGTGATTTTGGGTTTCCTTGGGATTTAGATTGTCTTGGCCCAAAATCTAACATTTTTTTTTTTTTTTTTGCTTAAATTTTATTGAGGTGGCACGAGCTACCCAATAAAATTGAGCCATGTAGCCAAACAAAATAGTCCAAATAAAAGGTAAGAGCATTCACATCAAAGATGTGAAAAATGCTAAAAACTCATTTTAGCAGCTCATCCCACAAAAAACACACTACAATAAGGATGTTATACTCAAAATTTTTGGCATTTGAGCTACTGGCCATAAATGGCAGTATACAGTAGCTCAACACTTAAAAAAAAAAAAAAATTATTACCGCCCTCAATTAAAATAACGTCTCTCTCTCTCTCTCTCTCACACACACACACACACACACTTTTCTTCATTCTTTGTCTTTCACTGGTCTATTTTTTTTTTCTCACTTTTCTTTTTTCTTTGACCGGCCTCTCTCTTTCTTATCTTGAATGCACAGACGCGGCTCCAGAGGAGCCGCACTCGCATCGGACTTGGTGGGACGCGGTGATGCGGGAGGGACGCCGCTGACTGCGCATCCATGTCGCATCGGGCTGCATCCTGCCACGTGGATTCCTTGACTCGTGCTGACGCAACGCAAATCGGGCCGACTTGGGCCATATTGGCCGAAACCCGAAATGGCCGGTTCAAGCCAAAAGGGTCGAGTTAGGCCGAAATTCCAAAAAAAAAAAAAGGTGCAAAACGCACCGTTTGAACTTAACCTAAAACCCTAAGACTCTAACGCCCTCTCACTTCATCCAAACACTCCCTTACATATTTAGTTTTATTTTTTTAACAGGGGTGGGTTATAGAAATCTAACTGAGCTAACCTCAGGTAGGTAAAGTGTCAAATTTCAAACCATAGGCAAGCAACTTAAATTTTAGTCATGCCACAGGTGAGTAAATTGTAATTTGCCCTTTATTTTTTTTATTTTTTTTTTTTTTCCCTAGAATATATCGTCTATGTATAATATTTTAAATTTTTGTCATTTATTTTTTCCAAACCGAGTTTTTAAGCCAAATAAATTATATCAAATGAAAGCCTTTTTTTTTTTTTTTTTTGAGAAAAATATCTAAATAAACAAAGTAACATTATTTCCGGTGAGTAGAAACTTTGAATCAAATTATTTCTATATATGATAGTGGATAGCAGATGTCATAGGTTAAAAAATATTTCTAAAAAAATTATTTCTATGATTGTATTTTTATTTTTTTAAGGCTATCTTGATTTTTCAATAAAATATAACTTATGTACCCACGGTGGAGCATTTATGGTAATGACTACACATTATTTATTGCCCAACTCTCTCCCACTTTTGCTTAAAAAGAAAGAAAGAAATAACTATCGCCCATAGTCAGGAAACTGGACGGATTAAAGTCGGTGCAAAAATCGAAAGAGCATTTTGATAGTTTCTTTGATCATCAAACGGAATACATGACGATCATTGACCACCACCGTCACCGCCCTTTTATTCAGGTGCTTTGAGGGTGAATTTCAGGAAACTGAAACGGTGTTCATAAATGGAAATTAATAGCCCAATCATCAACATATTTTTGTTTAGACGAAAAATGTTAAAAATATTTTAAATTTTACTATAATAATTGTGATTGATCTTAAAACATTATAAATGTTGTGAGATTTTAATGTGTGCCTAGAACAACTTTAAAACTATTTTTTTTTTTTTTTTTTTTGTAATTAGTGACACATCTAATTATAAAGGTCATGCAATAAAATTTTCTCTTCATCTATCCTCATTTAATTTTGTGGTCTATGTGTTCTCCCAAAAAAAAAAAAATTGTGGTCTATGTATTTTTTTTTTCTTTCTTTTGAGTGTATTTTGTTGTCTGTCCCGTTATTGATAACTCTTTTTTTTAGAGAAAGTTTTAATCTATAACGTTTGCTCCTGATGATAGTTTTTTATCATCAAATCAAGACACCAATTGATTTTTGGTGTAGGCGAGGATTAAACTCCTGAATCATGGATTTTTTAGTAGGCTGCTTCAACCCATTACACCTATTGTAAACCCCATAATGACTTCTCTTCTTTAATGGGCTCATTTTAATAGACCTAACTCAATAAATACCTCCTAGTGTTTCCAATGAAAATTCAATAATTCTATTCTCTTTTCCCAAACCATAATTATCAAAATATTTAATTAGTCATAATTTGTTTAATTTTGGGTTGCTTTTTGGGGGTGCTTATCGGTGTGGTCGGCCAATTTATGAAGAGTTTTTCTCACTACACCAATGAAATTGACAAGCCAAAAACACAACTTGTAGGGTCACGATTTGTTGCCTAAACCCAAAAGATATGGGATGTGAGCCCAATACAATAAATTTGTAGAGAATGGATGAAAGAGTTGGGCTATTTGCGAATTGGATAACGGCTAGTAAGGATTTAAATGATGAAGAAGCACAAAAACACACTTAAAACTCGATGAAATTGATGTCCGAGGAGATGAACTATGAATTGGACCACTGTTCCTGAAAGCTAATGCGGCCCTTAGTGCTACAGTAATTCTTTTTCTCTCCTGTTTCACTATATTTTCTGATCCTGCTCTTATGGGAGGTCTTTTACATTATATAGTTCCCTTTTAGACCATATTGATCGTACACTTGTCAATCATTTAAGTTTTCACTTGAGTACATGTCCCATCAAACATCTTCTTTGGCTCTCTGTGAATGATGGTAGTTGAGACTGCACTGTTTAAGCGTCTTCTTTACATAAATGCGACCAGAAAGGTTGCTGCAGTGCATTTAATACAGTGGTAACAGCTTTTCTTTTAGATATTTCTTTATTCTTATCACCTTTGTACGTGCCTGAAGTTTATCCTTATTGTTGGAATTTCCGGGGAGGTCACCTAAATCGCCCAAGTATCTGTTTAACTGATATTCATCGTATCCGAGAAAGATGTACTCCTCGGACTATATTCATCCACCATTTCCTTATGTGATTCTCAACTTTGGGCCTTTTCCAATCATTTATTCCTCTTCGAACATGTCGACGTTCTCGGATAAGGCCCAAGGCCCAATATACAAATTTGGGTTCTTATCCCCACACAAATTATTACTGCAGTTGTCTAATATATATTTTTTGAAATGCAGTGGCCGAACAATTGTGCTGGTAGAGATATAATAACTAGTTCTCACTTTAAAATGAAAATTATAGACTTTATATTTTACTTTTAGCACTTGCTTGACAAGCAATTCTTTAAAGTAGGTTTGATGCAAAATATAGACTTTATATAGAGAAAAAGAGTTTCAAACCATGGCGTCTACTTCTGATAATAGCTCTTTATCATCAAACCAAGACACCAATTAGTTTTGGTATAGGCGGGAATTGAACTCCAGATCTCTTATTCAACCATTAGATATTTTACTAGTTAAGCTAACTGAAATCCAAAGTCTCAAACTTGACATGTATACCCACTCAGGCCAAAAGAAAAAGGTAAAAGGAAGAGAAATGATTATGGTGTTGGATGAGGTGAAGCGAAGCTGAAGACTAGAGTAAGACAAATGAAAAGTAGATAAAAGAGATTGTCTTCAAACATGTTTGGAGCTTTATTTTCAAATTCATTATGTGACGATTTATAAGACTATCCATATGTATTATTTAAACAACTCACATGACTTATTAACAAAGCAGGGGCGGCTCCACATTGAAGGTAGGGTGGTCACAAGACCACCCTAACATGGAAATATATATATATATATATATATATGTATAATATGTATAATATATTTATTATTTGTATACCTTGAAAAAAAATTGTGACCACCTTAAATATTTTTAGGTCCAACAAAATTAAACTTTGGCCTCCTTAATAATATATTAGGTCATTTCAAACAAATAGAAAATGTCTAACAAATAAAGTTAATTATATCCATTTGATTTTTATGAAGCAGATTTCTTGGCACTTGACAGTTAATTTCATAATTACATTTTTGATATGCATAATAATGACTCGTTCTTAGAACTTAAAGGAATTAGTAACCTTGTTGAAAAGTTAGTGGAGACGTAGAAGCATGTCATATATCTATTAGTCTTATTTGCTTGTGAAGCTAGTTTTGACTTGTCACGTTGCAATAGTATAAAGAAAATTTTCAAAAATGAAATACATAAAAAATGAATTGCGTAATTGAATGGGATATTAGTGAATGAATGATTACTTAACTATGTATATTGGAAAAGATGTAACTTTTCGCATTAATAATGAGACAATTATTCAATAATTTCAAAATAATAAACTCGTAAAAGGAAATTGTAAGATTTCATGTATTTGCATGTTTTTTTTTTTTTTTTTGGCCTGAAGTTATCTTTTTATTAGATTTTATATAATTTAAGCTTTTTACTAACCGCTTTGAAAAAAATTCCTAAAAACAAAGTAAAGTGGTTGTTTGTGCTCTTCGACTTGCCAATGATTTGTTAGTTTCCCTCTAATATACTTGAGGGTGATTGGGAAATTGTGAAAAATGCTCTTGGATGTGAAGAAGAATCTTTAAACTCATTTGACCATTTGATTGTTGAAGCTAAGACTCTTGCAGAGACCTTTCATGCAGTTACTTTATCCCATACCTGTAAACAAAGTAACCCTGTAACTCATAACCTTGTTAGACATACTAGTTATGTTAGCGATTTCATGGTATGGATGAAGAGTGGTTCTCTACACATAAATTTGTAATTTTAGCCAATATTGGCTGAGTTTTTTTTAATAATATCTATTCTACTTTCTTTTACAAAAAATTACACATAAATGGTCTTTTCAAATTATGAGATTATAATGTGAATTTAACATTATATTACGGGTCTGTTTAGATATCTTTTATTTTGCTAAAATTGAAAATTTATTGCTGAAAGTACTGTAAATAAAAGTAAAAATTAGTTAAAATAGTACATAGCCTATGAATAGTATCCAAAAGTGTAATATGACTCATAAATAATAATAAAAATAAGCTGAATAGTGAAATAATTTCATTAATAATATGTATTCAAACCGAGGGTATGACTTTCTTTTCAATCAGCTAGAGCACCAGTGCCCTTGTCACGTGAATGTCACGTTACGTTATTAAGTAACTTAACGGATCGTTTAACAGCGTTTAGCATTCTTTCCGATTTGCCGGCCTTTTCTTTTCTCTGAGTGCCTATGCACGAGTGGTGACCATTTTTGGAAGAAAAAGACACTCACCAGGTCTCTCCCTTGTATCCAGCTTCCAAGTATCCCGCCGGTGGTGACCATTTTTGCAAATAAAAGACTCCTTCTTTCGGTGAAGCAAGGTTAGAGGGGTAAGTCCTTTTTTTTTTTTTTTTTTCTTCTTCTTCTTCTTCTTTGAATCTATGCGTAGGAAAATCATGTTTAGGACTGAAAATTTATGGGTTTAAATCAAGAAACCTGATTGGGATAAAAGTTTTTTAAAAAGCTTTAATCTTGATGGGGACAACACTCTATGGACACGAAGAAAATGGGAAATTTGATTTTCTCCTTTGTATTTAGGAATGGCAATGGGTTTAAGTTATGCCTATCATCTGTTCGACGAAATGCTCCAATAACTCTCTCTCTCTTTTGTAATGTAGAGCGTGTGATGCTTTTTTTTTTTTTTTTTTTTTTTTTCAGTGTGTCTTGTTTTGAAAATTTTAAGCTAGCTTATTAGAATCAGTATTACATAGTTGTAGCTTTTGAAGTGCACTTAAGTTTCTTTTTATTCAGTGTTTTGTTTCTAATGATTTACAGGTTTCAACTGACCCAGTCTTAATTTCATTGATCTCTGAGTTTGGTAGTGGAAGGATAACAAAAAAGCAAAAATGGATGGTAAGGGAAAGCTATTACAAACTTTATAGATTTCTCATATGTTGTTCTTCAGTGAATTTTATTTGAATATATGGATAACTACTTCTAAATTGCTCATTATATGAATTTGTTTTCCTGAGAAGTTTAGGGGTTAGTGTTTTATATAAAGTTGTATTTGTTGCTTTAAAAAAAATCTCTGTGCCATGTGACATAATCTGTGAGTTGTTGGAAATCTGAACATGAGATGTGCTTGTACCTTCATTTAATATGTATGATTACAAGAACTAGAACTAGATTGATGACCAAAGAAACAGGATTATGTCAATATGTGTCGGTAGTATAACTCTCAATGTGATGTCAACTTTGTATTCATGTAACATGCATGGCTATACTCGAGGTTGTGGTTTTAACATGTATTTTTGTTCGGTTACTTTCAAGAGTTGTATTATAATTTCCTATAATTGTAAAGTTTAAGCATTTGCTCCAAGATTTGAAGGAATTGAACTCAAGCCAAAGCCATACCACTTATAAATCTATAACTTTTGAAATATTTTGACAATGACTGTCCCATATTGGGTGTTTAAGCATTGTAGAGCCAATGGCAGTTAATTCAATATATAGTCTTTTCTGTTGCCACCATACATCTAATAGCATTTGCCTATAAGTTTTGGCTTAAGGCCATACTTTGAAGTTTACACCTCTTTTGAGATCACAATGCCTCACCTTATTTATTTTTAATGTTGAGTTCACTGGCAAGAATGACGTAGTTATTCAACATAGAAGAAAATTAGCTTTTGAGCATATAACTAAGTTATACTCATGATTTTTTTTGTTGTGTTTGTGGGCTTCAGTCGATTCACAGCCAACTATGGAGGAAACTATTCTGGTTGGTGATGATCTAATGATGGGGCCACCGTCACCCCTCATTCCACCAGAAATTGCCTCCCACGTTCTTGAAGGAGTTGATTTATGTGATGGGATTTTGCGGACTCTATTTTTGTGTAAGTTTTGCATTTTTATTTCTTTCGTTGGAGTTAGAATTCCCTCTTGATTTGGAAAAAATTAGTTTCTATCATTGTTTTATTTTTTTGATAAGAAGCCTAAGACATGTTTCTATCATTGTTTTATATAATCTATAATGCTAGGACTGAGTAATTCTACTATGTAAAACGTCTGAAGACTATAGTTTGTGCCCCATTTCTTTCTTGTATTAATTCAATTCTTCACTTAGAAGTCTGCCAGTGACCATCACAGTTGTCACCAATAACCGTGTGCCATATTAACTTGTAGGGTGCATTTGTTTTGTAGTACATACAAAGAATGCACATTTTAGACCCATGTGCTGCACATGGTAAACACTTATTGGTAACAAGCACATTTGTCGTTGGTATACCTCTTTAATAAAGAAAAGGAAAGGTGAAAAATTTTTGTTGGTCATCCACTTATAAATTTTTAATAAAACTTTGGTCTTATTTTTTTGATAAGTAATTAACTTCATTGAAAATAAAAAATAGGGAAAAAAAAAATACAAGGCACACAGGCAGTGTGCTAAAAACTGAAGAAGAAAAACTAAACATGAATGAAAGTACAAAAATCCATCATTTCAAGAAGAGAAATGAAATTAGCCACACCCGAAGCATTTGCCCAATCAAACAAATTATGAAAGAAAAAGAGCTTCAACTCATGAATCGTTCTTTCATCCCTTTCAAAAATTCATGTATTCCTTTCCCTCCATATGACCCACATAAGACAATGAGGGATCATACTCCAAAGCACTTTAGTTTTGGGTCTGTGAAACTTCCGTGACCAACTAGCTATAAGTTCCACCACACTATGCGGCATGACCTAGTGAACCCCAAACAGGAAACACACCATATTCCATAACTCTTAAGATATTAAGCAATGTAGAAGCAAGAAGCAAGTGATCCACAGTCTCCCTGTTCCTCTTACACATGCAATTCCAATCCGCCAACACCGGTTTTCATCTCCTTAATAAGCAATGTGTAGCCTTTCGTGATGTTGTAAATGATAAAGTTTGACTGGGACATATCAGGGCCAAGGTGGGGTATTTTTTTGGGAGGCGGGGGCAGGGACAGGATTAATTAGATAATGACATCAGTAGCATCAATTTAGAAACCATGATGTGTGCATGAAGTGTATGGCTTGGATCTTGAATTTTTCTATGGGTAGTCATTTGAAGGAAACTTTAACACTGTACTGCAGGCTTGCAAATCAATGATATTGAGCCTTTCTGTCAAGAAGAGATTGCCATGTATCGACAATGCGCTGAAAAAAGGGTGAGACTACTGTTATTCTGCTTCTCTCTCTCTCTCTCTCTATTTTTTTCCCTCTTCAAGGTTTATTTTGTAAGTGAAGTTTTGGAACTGTAACTCAGCATTTCACATCAGTTGTTTCATAATTGTTGTTTGCAGGATAAGGAACTAAGACAACGACTTCAAGATAGTGAGCACAAGTTGGGATTATCAATGCCTCTAGATGAAGCAAAGGAAAGAGCTGCTCAGCTTGAATCAGAAGTTACATCACTGGAGAGGTATTTTTGTGAAGTGATGGGTTATGTTATGTAGGTGTTTGTTTATTAGCTTGTAATGTCTTAATAAGGATGTGCTAATGGGATTATATGAATTCCTGTAATGGGCTGTAGAGATTGTTCTATGTTTGTGTCTTCTCCTAACCAAAATTAAATCACCAGTCAAGCTTTCTAGTATTGAATTTATCTTCATATCTTAACCATTAAATAAAATTTTATTGATATAAAAAAAATAGAGTCGTCCAAGTATACAGGGAGCATACACCTAGGGATCATAGAATCAACCATGCAAATTACATGAATCTATCAAATTGTGAACAGATTATTAGGATTGACAATGCACAATTGACACCCAATCCAACAAAGTTCTAAAGAAAAATAATTTGAGTGCGGGCATAGTTCTCTCTATATCTTCAAAACTCTGGCTATTCCTCTCCCTCCATAGACACCACATCAAGCAGTGCGGGACAGCCATCCACAAATGACCATTCTGATGATGCCTTCGGTACAAAAAAAAAATTCAGGTCTAAAATTTAGCATATGTAGAAATTCAAGGAAAATAGAGGGAAAGGAGAGATTAATAACCTAGTTTACTTATATATAATCCTTAGAAACATGCCCTTCAATCACAATAATGGAGTCTCCCTTCCTTCAAACATCTGCTCATTCCTTTCCCTCCAAACACACAACATTAAGCATAAGGGACTGGCCTTCCAAATATCTATCCCATCTTGCTTCCTGCACCTTCCTTTCCAACACTGCAAGCAAACAGTGAAAGTTTAGGGCATCACCTGGTTAACCCCAAACAAACTGAACACTGAGTTCCATCTCCTCTAAGCAAAGTTATAATGGTGATCCACAGATTCCCCATCCCGCTTAAATGTACAACACAAATCCAAAATTATTATACCTATCCTACATAAGTTGTCTATTGTGATGATCTTACCCATTGCTGCTGTCCAGGCGAAAAATGCCACCCTTGTTGGGGCTTTTACTCTGCATATGCTTATGATTTTTCACCCCCTGATAACAAAGTTTTATAAAAGTTTAACTTTAAATTCCCAACTTATAGTTATTGATGGAAGCTATAGCATTTTGTCATCTTCCAAAGGATTAACAGGTACAGCCTAAAGGTCCTCTAGGAACTTAGTCACAGACTCTAATTCCCAATCATGTATTAATTGGATGCAAGAAGGGTTAGTCCATCCAATCTAATCTGCTACCTTTACATCTCTATCCCTTGTCATGATGTAGAATTCAAGATATGTATCTTGTGCAAGCTGTCCCACACCCTGGCGATCATGCCGAAATCTACTTCTAGAAACATGCTTAACGTGAATTGGAACATCTCACAAACGTGCTTCCACAAACTGACCCCTTATGTTGATCTAGGCATTTTAGAACACCACCCACCCTAGGACTCTCCATACTTATAATTAATTATTCTACTCCAAAGACACTCTCCCTCTCCTCCATATACCTCCACAACCATTTCCTCAGTAGTGCTTGATTAAAAACCAACCAACGCACCATTTGGGTGAGTTGGTACCTCCCCAAGTTCTAAGTGCTTGGGGGAGCGGGGGAGGGCGTGGGTTCAAGCTACAACAGTAGCATATTTAGTATGTAAGTATTTCTAACCATCATAAAGAAAAACCCATTAACTTCCTAATCCTCATACCCCCTAAAGCCCTAAAGCAAAGGATTACAATAAGTATTCCATTTCACAAGATGGAATTTGTGCTCCTCTTCCATACCACGGCACCAAAAGTGACATTGGAGCTTTTCTATTATATTTTCCACACCAACTGGCTTAGGAAATAAGGAGGGATAATATGTTTGAAGCTAGACAATGTACTCTTAATGAGAGTTAGTCTTTGTCCCTTAGAAAGATATATTCTCTTCCACCTTGAGGATTTTCTCCCAGCCTCTTCAACACTCCATCCCAGATACTCCTTAACTCAAATTGTGCTCCTAGAGGAAGTCCTAAATAAGTAGCTGGGAAAAAAAACACCTTACAGCCAAGAAACGCCATCAATTCCTCCACATTCCTCAGCTCTCCACCCTGTACCTGCTTGGATTTGGCCAGGTTTACCTTCAACCTCAATATAGCTACAAAGCATAACAAAACACATCTTAGATATAGTAATTGGTCCGACTGAGCCTTACAGGAAATAAGCGTAACATCCGCAAAAAGTAAGTAAGAGATCTCTGACTCGCCATTTGCTTGGCAAACAGAAAAGCCCAAACTATCTATATGCATTAGTATCTCTTTGTGCCATGAACACTTTGTCCCCTCCTCTCTTTTTTGTAATAAAATCTTTATTCTGATCAGCTACTGTTATGTCAACTAATGTTGCTAGAAGCCAAATAGCGTTTTCTTGTCCAATGAAGATAGAATGTAGGAAAGATTTCCTTCTTTGAGAAATCTTTAATGTGAATGCTTGATCCCCTTCCTCGATGGTAAGTTTGAATGTTTTGGGCCCAGTGCAAAAAAAATCTTTACCCTCGCATGATGGTGAATTGAAATGTAGTAGATATTTTATTTTTTGTTTATAAGTAAAAAAATTGACTGAAATGAGGTGAACTAGATATGACACTCCTTGATGTGTGCTAAGTGTAATGTAGATGCATGCAAAATGCATCTTTGAAGTTATTTAAAAAATAAAATAAAATCCAGATGGTATCTTTCAATCTTGAGGCTTATCATTGATATCCATGTTACCGGAGTGTTATCTCTGTATGCCTCAAACAATGTGAGTTCACCAAGATCAGCTTTTTTGCACATATTGATATGATTATAGCCAGTGATATGGCCATAGGGGGTAGTTGAGTCACTTGCTGCACCTACTGCTATTCTATAATTATATTTCGGGGTCAATTGCATGTTTGTGGGGTCAACTACGCATATCC
The DNA here is from genome assembly GCA_030445155.1 of Quercus variabilis. Lineage (NCBI taxonomy): Eukaryota > Viridiplantae > Streptophyta > Magnoliopsida > Fagales > Fagaceae > Quercus > Quercus variabilis. The sequence continues at coordinate 14,847,010 of CP129446.1, forward strand.
TTTTTACCATTATATATATTTTGATTTTATCATGATGAAAACTTCTGGAGATTAATTTGATTTTGACCAAGAGTTTTACAATGGCTGTCAACTCAAACTTATCTTTTACCAAGCTTTTGGCTTGCTTTGTAGAAAGATAATGCCCTAAATGTAACATAAGTTGAGAAAGTTGCCAATCATATGATCTACCTAAGCTTTATTCTTTTAATTACATATCCTCCCAGAAGCCTTTTTGGCATTCCCTGCATCCTATTGAACCATATTTCTACAAACTTTGCTTTCCTTATAACTAGATGTATGGTTACAGAATGTTGAATCTTGTATCATCTTTGAATGTCACTCTGATATATCATTGATTATACATTTATAGGCGCTTGATTCTTGCTAGTGGAGTTGAAGGCATGGAAGGATTTCGCCAGAGATGGAGCTTGCATGGTCGCCTCACAGATACCAAGTAATGTTATGTTTAAAATGCACATCATAATGTTTTCATGGAGTGTGCATGAATGCATCTTTTGTTAGCTCTTAGTGCTTTTGTGTGATGTACTACCAACCATTATAGTGGTAGTCACTTGTTTGATTTTTCCTAACAAATTAAGAGTTATATAAGATTTAGGGTATGAAGATCTCCGTTCAAAGACGGGGTAAACCTGGTGAGGAAAAGACTAGGAGAATCACCTAAAATGGTTTGCCCATGGAGCAATGGCTAATGATTGTTGCACTAATGAGTGAGTAATATGACTAAAGTTGAAGGATTGAGGAGATAAAAGGGGGCCAAAAATAGCATGTTGGAGTTGGTGAAGAAGGAGATGATAATGGAAAGTGGATGAATATATTTATTACTGTAGAAAAGAGATAATCACAAAAAGATACATATAGCCCACCTCAATCGGTGGATAAAGGATCCATGGAAAACCCCAAAACCAAGTAGTTGATAAAGTAGAATAAAATTGGCAATTTTTTTTTAATAATAAGTAATCAATTTGAAGAGGAACTGCCTCATGTACACAGGATATTTACATAAAGCACTCCTAAAGAATTAATATGAATGAAAGTTACAATCTACAAGGGAGAGGGAATTCAATGAAATCTACAATAGAGTGCATCTCACTAGAGCCTAAAACAAGGGGACCATCCAAACAATAATCTTATAAAAGACACTTCCAACTAGATGACCAATACTTCCACACCCTTGAATGTATGGTGATTCCTCTCCCTCCACAAGGACCACATAGGCATAAAGGGGTTTGGTTCTAAACAAAGGAAGAATGCTACCAAACTGATTCATCCAAACTGAAAGTAATTTTTTAGACTGCATGTCTTTTTGCTAAGTAGTCTCTCTTTAATAAAATTTCCTTATATGTGTATGTGTGTGTGTCTATATATATATATATATAGTAATTTAAATTTCCTTAAATGTGTGTGTATAAACTGAGAGTAGCTCGACAATATTCTTGAACATTATACAATGGACCCCAAATGCAGAAAAGATTAAACTCCACAATTCATATGCAATGTCACAATGCAGTAGCAAATGGATCAGTCTCTCCACTGCTCCTACAAATACATCACTTATCGAAGTTCACCTGCTAGAATCTTCTCTTATGCTGTTGTCCTCACAAAGAAAACTATCATTTTTGGAACCTTTGGACACTAGATTCTTTTCCAAGGAAATGTTACTTCTCCTGGGGCCCTCATTAAAAGCATGAATAAACTTGATATTCTGTAAGTGTGTCGTCTCTTAGTTCTGAATCTCCAAGTTAGAACTAAATTAAGCCTCCTTGTCAGATAAAACGGTGTTGAGCTCTGGCACCCATACCATATATAATGTTTTTTTTTTTTTTTTTTTTGAGAATACCATATATAATGTTGAATGCTTTCAATGATACATCCTTGCATTTATTGCTGAGTTGCAAAAGTAAAATTTTTTTCCTTAAGAGTTTCCTTATTCCTTGATCTATCAACTATTTAATTTTATGCATTTCTAAACTTGTATCTTCATATTATAGTTATTTAGCTTTATTGGATCCCCTGTAGGAGAAGGCTGGAGTCTTTGAAACAGGGAATGGAGAATAAAAGTAAAGATGAACCTGTTGGAGGTTCAACTGCTAAAAGATGGTCTTTTTGGTGAAGATTCAAGAGGCATATCTTTCCCATGACTCTGGGTGGACTTACTCTGCAGCCTTGAACAACAGTATACACAAGCTCTTATTAAGTTGAATGTGTTTAGAGTCAGAGTTTTGTTTTTTGATTTTTTGTCATAATAAGCTATCTTTTCAAAGCTATTGAATTCCTTTTATATCATTCAAGTCAGTCATGTACTCATGCTTTATTGCTAATTAATGTATGAATATCATTTTATTACTGTGAAAAGGGTTTGTCCTCAGAAGGCATGATGGAAATGTGAATAGCCAATGTAGATTAGTAATTTTTTGCTGAAGACAATAGAGATTTCAATTATTTCTTCCTTCCTTTGTTTCTCCATGTGGAATTGTAAATAGACACTGACATAGCTCGAGTGGCACTTTGCCTCTCGCAGGCAACAAGTGGATCAACATCAATCTTGTTCCTTCAATGGACTGGACTTCAACACACAACAATCAAAACAAATATTGAATAGTAAGAACAATTATTTGGCTTAAAATTTTGAGTTCTTTATCTCTATTAGAGGTTGGCACAGTTGCACATACTAAACTTTTCTACAGAAGAGATGAGCATTTCACATTTGTCATATGTAAATGGCATGATATTATCTTGAGAGGCTTCCACTGAGAATTGGCTACATATTTGCCTTGTTTTTATGTGCTTTGGGGTAGTGACAGGGTTATGGGTGAATTTGAGTAAGAGTGGGCTGGTCATGGTGGGCAATGCTGCATTTTTGGCTGATTTGTTATGTAGTAAGGTGGGGTCTTTCCCTGGGATCAACTTAGGGATGCCCTTAGGCTCTGTTTATAAATTGCAGCAGTTTAGAATGTTGTAACAGAAAGATGGATTTTACATAAATAAATCATTGTAGAATACTTTCTATAGAAAAATAAAAAAGTGATAAATTTTTTTGTCACTTTTTTCAATTTCTCATTAAAAAAATTCTTAAAATAGATAATTAATGGCATCCATTAATGACCGGACCCTGAAAAAAATTAAAGAATCAGTTGGCTGGGTTGGAAGAAATTGTATTTGCAAATGGGGTTGCCTTACTTTCTCAATTCTTTAGCCAGTTAGCCTACTTATTACTCGTCTCTCTTCGCTATTTCTTCTTTTCTGTTTAACAGGATTGAGAGGATCCCACGAAATTTCTTGTCAAAGAGGGGAGGATGGTTAGAGCAAATTTCATTTAGTGGGATTGAGAGCATCCAATTGGACAAAATCTTTAGAAATAATTTTAGTGTGAAAAATCATTGGTCCCTATTCTTAATGATATAGAGAAAATTAAATTTAAATAAAAGGAATATGAGATACAATCATACAATCATAATATTGTTATTTTTATTAAATTATATCTAATAGTGATTTATATGTGCAAGAGCATGTAACTTTAAACTAGTTATTTCTAAGAAGGAAAATGTTAAAGAATGACCTAAGGGCATTAGTTTAGGACAGGAACAAAGACCTGCATTGAAAATGACCATTCTAAAAAAAAGACAGATAAGAACAAAGACATGCATAGAACAGATTTTAAGATTGAAAAGGGACAAATTTTCTTGGTCATCTTAATCAGCTCTGGAAAATCTCTTCTTGTGGGGAAAGTTCCAAATAATTTTGACTGATCCAAAAGGCAGCCGAGATTTTGGGTTGCTGACTTGTGTCACAAGTTTCAAAGTAACTGAATTTTCTACAGTGAATTAGTCATACAAACACACGAATTTCATGAGCTTTGGATAAGATCAAGTATCAACTTTTGAACCGTCAAACTTAGGGCATCGTGAAGCTCTTGTAATTTTTTTTTTTTTGGAAAGGTGACACCAAGATATGGAAATCTGGACGTGGACCACGTGGCTAATAATGATCATCAATGGAGAAGACACATTTTGCATTTCGGTCAACACTTCCAGACATATATAACATCTAAAACCAGGAAAATGCTAAAGTTACTTGGATGAGACAATGGATAAGGATTTGTAGATTTTTAGACCCAATCCGATCCTTATAATAAAGAAATTGATTAAAAAAAAAAAAAAGGTTTGAGTTTATATTATATCTTAGGTGCTCGAATCTAACTTGATTATTAAGTTAAATGATCAAAGTACTCAATTTATAATTTTTTTAACACAAAGAAATGTTTATAATAAAAGTAAGCGTCTCTTTTTCCTTCTAAAAGATTACTTAATTTAATTAAATTTACTTATAATAATGTTTAAATTTTGTTAAATTTTATTTTAGATGTTCAATGGTTAATTCGGCTTGATACAATCTATTTGATCCAATTTATGATAAGATTGTTGATGGTCATTTTGAAAAGCCCAAATAAGAAGAAAAAGGCCCAACATCTGCGGGAGGAATAATAGATCACAGGTCCATAAAAATGAATAAATGGGTCTTGAGCAAGCAAATGGACTCAAAGGAGTCTGAAAAGAGAGAAAATAGCAAATAGCAAACCCATGGACAGTGCATGATGTAGAAAAAAAGCAAGAATGGACCGCGGCAGGCCCAAAACAATGCAAGCAAAGAGAGTAGAGGGTTGATGGCAGGCCCACAAACCCCAAAAGATGAGTATGAGTTAATTGGGTTGAGAAAGCCCAATGAAGTTAGTAAAAGCCTATGGGAACACAGAGTTAGGAAAACGGCCGAGGAAACCCTAGAAAAACAAGTGAGCCAAGGATGCCCAAGGTAAAACAAAAGGGACATAGGAGCCCATAAGTAAGAAAACTCGTGGCTATGTTAAGCCACTAGGGAAAGAATAAACGGCAGACCTGAAAAGGCTCAGCAGGATCAAGTCATTACAGCAGGAATGACAGAGTAGTATGGCAGGACATGATGACAATTAAGAAATAGGCTGAAAGAAATACAAAGCCTAGTATCAAATAAGGCCCAACACTTAAGACGAGCAGGGAATCATAAAACAGCCCACTTAAAAAGGTCAAAGAAAGATGGTAGATTGTACATACAAGCCTCTAGACCACGGCAAACGCATGAGCAGCAGACAGATTTTGGACAGACATGAAAGAGGGGCATGCGTAAGGCCCAGGCACCATTAGCCTATACCCAGCCAATATGAGAGATGGTGAGGTCAGAGGTAAGAGGGCATGGTTTGGCGGTAGGGAGAGGGGAAGACCTATTCTGCGGTTCTTGCTCAGGCTCTTTTGGGGGATTCGTCTTGCTGGGATGACAGACCACCCAAAAGAAATAAGGTTGAGCTGGAACTACTCGGTGCATGCCATGAGGGATGGAGAGATAGAAAACCCACACCGTGGCAGGAAAGGGTGCCACGGTAGATTAATAAATAAAACAACATTCCTTTGTCTGGAAGTGGGGAGTAGACGAACCAGTGGTGGTCGGCAAGTACACCAAGACCAAACAAAGGTGGTTAAGGGGTAAAATAGTAAAATTTAGTCACAACAGGCATTATAAGAAGACCCTTATTGTGCCTAGAAAAGGAGGGAGAAAAAATCGGAAGAGAAGAATCACAAAATAGAAAATGAAAGCAAAAACAAAAGAAAGGAAAGATAAGAGGAAAACTAAAAAAAACAAAGAAAGAAGAAGATAAAAAAAAAAAAATAGAGAGAGTTAATCCGGTGGGCATGCACCAGTAGGCTGATTTCCCTCTCTCCCTCTTAAAATCTTGCTCTCTTCCAAAAGTAGAAGGATTCATTTGGGCATTAACCATTCAGGTCTGTTTCCCTTAAAGCCATTAATCTCCACGGCAGGATTTTCCCTGGGAGATTAGCTGCGTTGAGAGGTAATGTTCTTCCCTCTTTGATTTTGCTCCTGCAGACCATACTTGACTTGATTTCTGTCTCTTTTGATTAACCCACATTATCATTTATTCCCTTTACTTTCTTTGTAAAAGTCATTATTATTACTGTGATTATGTTTCGTAAATAGGGATTATTTGGTCATTTTCTATTAATAGTCAAAGTACTCTGTTTTGTTGTTGTTATTATATCTGTCTGTGATGACTTATCTGAAATAGTTCTGTCTACCATAAGCTTACTCCTAGCAAACGAGGCATAGTTTGTGCATAAGTCGGTCTAAATTAAGTTGTAGTTAGACCGATCTCAACTCCCTTACTCAGAATACTTGGGCCTATTACTGCAGGAGGCAGCCCAGCCCAACGCATGACGGAATATACAAATTTGGGTTTTTGTAATATAATTTTAATGGGTTTGGAATATATATCTCTTTTAGCAAAGTTATATATATATATATATATATATATGTAAGGATGCGGTTTGAATCCTAGGCCTAAAGAGTTAGTGGATATAGGCTTAATGAGGCCAATACAATAAATTTGTAGAGAATGTGTTATACATATATATGCATATATGTAAGGACACAGTTTGCATCCTAGGCCCAAAGAGTTAGTGGATCTAGGCCCAATGAGTCCAATACAATAAATTTGTAGAGAGTGGGTTGAAAAACTAGGTTCTAATGATTTAGGTAGTAATTATAATGGATTCAGATAACAACAAAGTAAAAGTAGACTGGTTTTCTCTAAGACAAATTGCCCTCAGCACAATCTGAGAAGGCCAGTTTTTGTATATTTTACTTGAAGTTGATTGCAAATATAGTTCTAATTACTACAGTGTTTCTTTCTCAATTTTCCTATCCCTTTCTCTCAGGACCTTCTCTCTATTTATACTATCATTTTTCTTCATCTCTGCCCTTCACGTGTAAATTAGATTGTTGATTCTGATCTTTGTCACATTAGCACTCTCCTAAAGTTTTTGGGGAGTAGCTATAAGGTTGAAAGCTATTGTTCATGTATCACTTCCTCATTAATGCGGCCAAAGAGTTAGCTGCAAAGTATTTAATGTGGTGGTAGCAGCTTTCCCTTAGATATTTCCTAGCCCCCATTTGTCCTTTACGTTCACAGTGCATATCATTATCACTAAAACTTCTTGGAATGTCATTCTGGATGACAAAACACACTCTCTGACATCTACTTCGTTTAGCTGAGGAGATACTTCTCCTCAGCCTACCTCCCCCAGCCTTTACAGTCATAACTTGCTCGTGAAGTTCAAAGTATTACATCTTCCTTACTATTGATCCATCCTCAAACAACTAAGCCTCCTCGGATAAGGCCCAAGGCCCAACATATATTTTGGGTCTTTCATCCCTACAATATATATGTAGAATAGTTAGAATGTTTGGAATTGAGATTTGTTTTCTGGTCTCTTATTAGTTGATTTGTTGCCAGCATCAATTTTAGGATCATGTTAGTGAGCAGCTTAAAAATACAAGTTAAAATTTTTTTATTAATTAAATTATTATAATGCACACTATTTATAATTAAAAAAAAAAAAAATACTCCCATCAATAATTCATGAGAAAATTTAAAGAATGATCTACATGCATTAGAATAAAAAATATTTTTTAAAATTTTTTATGGGAAAAGAAAAATAGTAATTAATTTTTTTAACAATTTTTTATATTTCCTATAAGAGTGATATCAAAAGATTCAAAATTTTCTTAAAATGGTTATTAACCCGTTAAGTGGATCCATAATTCATTAGTTTTATTTTACACATACAAATTGGTTTGCACTTTGCACGGACAAATTAATTAAGTTTGTATGGGCTTTAGTGTTAAACACACTTTAAGTACTCCGTCCTCACAACAAAAGCCTGATTTTTTTTTTTCTTCCTATAATTCAAAATGCATTTTGGACCGCCATATCCTGATGCAGTAATGAAAGTAGTTTTTGACTATTGATTTTAGTTGTTTGACTCTAGAGCCACGGGAGGCTCAACAATTAATTCATCCTTGGACAAACACATGAGACATTTATTCCACTTAATTCCATTTTTGTTATTAATTCTTTTTAATTAAAGAAATAAACTAAAGGCAAAAGGGTCATCTTATTTTCTTTGTTGCTTAGTTATTTCATATTCTTCTCAAAAAAGAAAGAAAGAAAAGAAAGGTATGTCATATGAAAGTTACATGTTGGTGTTGAGCAAAGAGGCCTGCAATTAAATCCCAAGTCCTAAAGTCCAAATATTTGACTCTAATATATAACTACAAAACACGCAGGCTATAGCTGCATTTTTTTACTTTTCAAGTCTTATCTAAAATATGGAAAAGCTAAATGATTTGTAACATTGTTTTCTTAAAAGAAAATGCAATCCAAATTAATAATCTTAATCTGCTTTTTTCCCCTATATTTCCCCATCGGCCATTCTATACAGGACTTACACAGCCTTGGCCAAAGTCTGAGAAGAAGTGTTTTTGCTAGAACTGATAGAAACAAAGTGCGCACTTCTGAAAACCCCGGCTGCAACTCTATCCTATAGCCGCGTTTTTCAGAAACGCGGCTACAAAACGCGGCTAAAACACGCGTTTTTTGTAGTGTAATTTCCATCATCATCCATGCTTTGCTGAAACTTGAATGTAAAAACCATCACCAAATCCTAAAGTAGGAGAGCGAATCACTTCACCACCATAAAAAAACAGTTTTGTTCTACGTATATATTGTCTATATATGTGTTACATACACATGCATATCAGCATATGAAAGTACGTACCTGTATTTAGTGAACAAGACATGTTGGAAAACAGCCATTAGAACCTTGCTGAAGTCGGCCCCTGCACATGAAGTCATGCCTGCCCCGAACGGTATGAAGTTTTTTGCTGTGACGTTTGCTGAGATGTCCTTTAATTCATAATAAAAGAAAGATTAGCAAAATATAATAAAAAATATTAAGGTAATTCCATCAAAGTTCATTCCATGACATGATGACGATTGTGACTGATGAGAATGTCAAGGTGTTATATATATATATATATATATATATATTCAACCCCCACCTGCCAACGCCATGGATTGAAGGCAAGAGGATCCTCATAAGTCTTTGGGTTCAGTTGAAGGGCAGCAGGAACCACCATAAGTGCCCAACCTTTTGGAATTGTATACCCTACAATTAATGAACGTGTCTCGCATTAATGTAAGATGTAAAGTGTTCTCTTCTAATCTATAATTGAAGATTATTTAACACTAAGACAAATTGAAGATATAATAGTAACTTGAGAAATTTTTAATTCCATAAACATTTTATACTTACCATTTTTTAAGGGTCCAGTTTAACATCCCTTTTAGAGCATTTGTTAATGAACTATTTTATGTAAGTTTTAATACAACTTTTATAAAAAAATATAAAAGGTTGTAAAAAAAAAAAAATCAAAAAATCAATTTTTTTTTTTCATAAAAAAATTCTAAAAAAACTTCTTAAACTAGTGTCTTTAGCACATTCATTATTATTTAGTTTTTAAACTAAAAAAAGCCATTAATTATGTTAGCATATCAACCACTTTGATTTTGAACTTACCATTTATTTGGATGTCTTGGATGGTTCTTCTCAGAATCCCAGGAGCAACACTACCAAGCTTTAGTGCTTCATTGATAACCTATTTTTTCCCATTCATTGGATGGTAAGAAACCTTTCCGGGAAATTTAAAAAGAAAGAGTATAAGGCCAAAAAAGGAGGAGTACTATCTACTCACGTTATGAGTAAAAGTCATGGATTTGTATTCCTTCCATGTGAGTCCAGAATTGACATCTCTGTTCTTAAGAATTGCTTCATGCTCCTCCTAAGATAAATAAAATGTTTTTTTTAATGAATTAAAAAAAAAAAAAAAGAAAAGAAAAGAAAAAAAAAAGGCTGTCTAGTAGAATTATACAACAAAAATGCTTCTTCTTAATCTAATTCATAAAATTTTGGAAATAAATATATATATATATATATATATATATATTTGGTCTCACATACTAACCGTTAATGCTTGCACCACTTTTGGGTGATCATTAATTAACTTGATGGCCAAAGTAAGAGTTGAAGATATAGTCTCAAAGCTCGCAAGGAGAAGCCCAAACATCATATAGATGATGAAATTATCAGTAAAGAATGTCTCTGTTTTCATGTCTGCCAAAATCTGATCAAGAAAATCTCCTTTGCGAATTTCAGGATTACGTTTTCTTTCTTCAATCATCGTAGTTATCAAGTTGATTGCCTTCTTTTGGTTCTGTACGACAATTGAATTAGTATAATATTAGACTAAATTCAAATAAAAAAATGAGATAGAGTGGAAATGACAGGTATCAAATTTATCCAGACCTCCTATTTTGATACCATATTAAAATATCAATTCTCCTAAAAGTTCAAACTATTGAAAAATAGTAAATTTAATAATTTAACAACATACGTCTAACAAAATGTATAGGAATTAAGTTTGACGAAATTACTTGTAGACATCTATGATAGGCAGTTCCAGGGATATTAATAGGGAATGACATAAGTCCTTGCAAGAAGTTAGTAAAAGATTCAGCAATATTTTCCTTTGCTTTCTCTGGCTCATAACTGAATAACTGCTTTGCTGTAAAATCAAAGATCATCTGCAAATAACCAACAAATAAGTTATTGTAAAAAGAGAATGGTGCTTTTTTTGTGTGGTAGCTAGCTGCTTCCTTTTTCTTTTTTCTTTTTATTTTATTTTTTAATATATGGTAGTAGCTACTTCAAGTACTCAAAATGCTAAGAAATGAACATACATATAAGGATCCTCAATAATGCTTTCAGTCATTCATTGGCAAATAAAAATCCCAGGTGAGAGTCCATTGAAATTTTGTGGAAATTTTGTGTTATGTTTGTGTTTTTTAGGTACAAAACCGCATATGATCATAGCAATGTATTTCAAATTATTTTAATTCTCACCTTTCCTTTTATGAATATAAATAAAATGTTTAGATTAAAAGACCTGAAATAAAGAGAGAGATTCTATAATTATAACGGCTATCTCCTCTGAGAAGTACCATAGATTTGGTCATTTTATTATTATTTATTTATTCGTACCTCCTGAAAAGTTTTTATCTTGAAAATTTGAAATACATATAAGAGTTAAAAGCTTACAGCTGATGTGCTTTTCTTCACTTCTAAACTGGATAGCTTAGACCAACCCTGCAACCTTTGATCTATGGCATCCTCCAACTTTGGTAGCATCTTGTCCTTGAGAACTTCGGGACCAAAGTGACCCAAGATTCGGTTCCGAAGGTACTTATGAATGTTTGTTTGAGCATTAATTCTTGTAGCATCTTGGTGAAGAATTTTTGCAAAAGAGTCCATGTACCAACGTTCAACCAATTTTCCTTCTTGTTGAAAAACATAATGGTTGAATTCAGGATCAGATGATATCACAACTGGCCGTCCTGCCAAGCTTGTCTGAAAAGAAACAGAGATTCTAAATAGAATGGAGAGTATTTCATTGATTGGATTATGAATTACAATGAAATGAATTGAATGAAAAATATCTATACAGTGCTCTGTTTATATACACAAGGAAAAATAACTAACTCTACTCTTGGCGCCAAAACGGTTATTTAAATGTACTGGACTCTGTACACGTGGCAAGGATGAGTAACAACTTCCTATATTTGCGGAACTGACTTCTTCAATGATCCTGGATGAAGAACTCATGATGTGGCATGGATTCAATCATCTCCAAGACTGTTGAATCAATCATGTTCTTTGATGCAAGCTTGGTGGTCTGATCAGTGTGCACCTTATCAGCAAATGCTGTATTGACTGCTGCTCCTATGGTTGAGTTAGTGCACCCTTCAGCAGCACGTGCTGCACCACTGGCTAGCTGTGTGACTCTAGGCTTGTCACATATCTTTGTATTCTTAATACTCCCCCTCAAGAGAACATCTCTTGCCTTCGGATCTTCTATACTGATATGTGGATATTCCACCTTAGAAGCAAAGATATTGATGACACCAATTCTTCTAATCAGTCTCAAAAAACTTTCCACTCCTAAGGCTTTGGTAAATATATCTGCCAACTGATTTTTAGTTGAAACATAGAAAGTTTTGAGTGAACCATCAAGAATCTTATTCCTCACAGTATGGCAGTCAGCTTCAATGTGCTTTGATCTCTCATGAAACACTGGATTTGCTGCTATATGGATTGCTGCCTGGTTGTCACAGTACATCAGCACAGGCCTATCATGCTTGACATGTAAGTCTTGTAGCAGATGCAAAATCCAAGTCAATTCGCAGGAGGTGGTGGCCATAGATCTATACTCAGCTTCTGCATTGGACCTAGACACTATGCTTTGCTTTTTAGACCTCCAAGACACCAAAGCATCACCAAGGAATACACAATAGCTTGTTAAAGACTTTCTTGTGTCAGGGCAGCCTGCCCAATCTGCATCACAGTAGGCTTTTAGGTGCAGATCAGATTCAGTTGGGAAGAAAACACCTTGACCAGGTGTTCCTTTTATATACTGAAGAATTCTAGAGGCTGCTTTCATATGTGGTGCTCTAGGTTGTGCCAAGAACTGGCTGAGTCTGTGAACTGCATAAGTGATGTTAGGTCTGCTTAGAGTTAAATACATAAGCTTCCCAACAAGTCTTCTATACTGTCCTGGATTGGTAAGTAACTCTCCACTGCCCTTAGACAACTTCAGTTGCTGTTCCATTGGAGTTTGGACTGGTTTACACCCAGTCATTCCAGTTTCTTCAAGGACTTCCAAGGCATACTTCCTCTGGGTTAGGCTGATCCCACTCTTATTTCTGGCAATTTCTAAACCCAAGAAATACTTGAGGGAGCCTAGATCCTTAATGCCAAACCTTTGGTCTAAAACAGTCTTGAGAGAGGCAACACAAGCATCATCATTTCCAGTGATTACCATGTCATCAACATAAACAAGGAGTGCAGTGAATGATGACCCTTTGCTGTGAACAAATAAGGAATGATCAGCCTGAGATTGAACAAAACCAAGCTCCTTTATTGTTGCTGACAGCTTAGTGTACCATTGCCTTGAAGCTTGCCTCAATCCATAGAGGGACTTAACCAATTTACATACCTTAGGAGCATTAGAAGAGGCTGAAACATTCTCCCCCTTACTGAGAAAACCAGGTGGCAATGTCATATAGACCTCTTCATCTAAATCTCCATGCAAAAAGGCATTGTTGATGTCTAATTGGTGCAAAGGCCACTGCTTGGCAGCAGCAAGAGTAAGCAATACCCTCACTGAAACTGTTTTAGCAACAGGAGAAAAGGTTTCAAGGAAATCAAGGCCTTCCCTCTGAGTATACCCCTTAGCAACCAGCCTAGCTTTGAGCCTTTCAACACTACCATCAGGATTAAGCTTGACTTTATAAACCCATTTGCAGCCAATGGGCAGCTTACCAGGAGGCAAGGAGGTCACATCCCAAGTATGGTTCTGCTCAAGTGCTTGGATTTCTTTGTCCATGGCATCCCTCCAAAGTGGATCTTGAATAGCTTGGGAAAATGAGGTAGGCTCTTTGGGACCAGAACTTACAGCCAACAGATAAGAATGGTAGCATGGTTCCAAATGAGAATAGGTAAGACATTGACCAAGATCATAAGGAGCACCTAGTGCAGTGGCAGTACAAGCATAGTCTTGTAAATAAGTAGGAGGTCTGACATCTCTAATGGACTTCCTTAGGAGCACTGGAGGTGCTGAAGCAACTGGTGGTGATGAAGAAGGTTCTGAATCAGAATGAGGCAGCTGTGTAGGACTAGAAAGAAGAGGATCAGAAGGTAAAGGAATTTGAAAATGGTGATGAGAAGGATAAGGCGGATCAGTAATGTCTAAGTAGGATGACTCAGAAATGCTAATAGGAGTAACAAAGTTAGTAGCATCATCTGAGCAAGAAGCCTCAACAGCAGAAGGTAGAAAAGGGTCTGCAGAATGAGGTGAAATAGAAGCAAAAGGGAAAAAATTTTCATGAAAGACCACATCCCTAGAAAGGAACACCTTGTTATTAGACAAATCAAGAACTTTATATCCCTTGACCCCAAACGGATTTCCTAAGAAAACACACTTAACAGCTCTAGGTGCAAACTTAGACCTATGATTTGAAAGAGTTGAGGCAAAGCATAAGCAACCAAACACTTTTAAATGAGCATAACTTGGTGGATGACCAAACAAAACTTCATAAGGAATCTGATTTGACAAAGCAGCTGAGGGAATTCTGTTAATTAGGTACACAGCAGCTAGTATAGCATGACCCCACAAGTGCAAAGGCAAGTGGGACTGAAACATGAGAGCTCTTGCTACATTCAAGATGTGTTGATACTTCCTCTCAACAATGGCATTTTGTTGAGGGGTTTCAACACAACTCAAATGATGCAAGATGCCTCTTTTGGCAAAGAAATCTTTCATGATGAATTCAGTCCCATTGTCAGACCTTAAGGTTTTGATTTTCTTGCAAAATTGGGTTTCCACCATAGTGCAAAATTGCTCTAAAACAGATTGTGTTTGAGACTTATGCTTTAACAGATAAACCCAAGTGCACCGAGAATAATCATCAACAATGGTTAAAAAATACTTGCAATGATCAATGGTAGAAACAGAAAAAGGTCCCCACAAATCACAATGAATCAATTCAAAGCAAGATTTAGACAAATGAGAACTTTTATTAAAAGGTAAACGTTTTTGCTTTGCAATTGGACAAATATCACAAACAAAGTTCTCAACAGGAACAAAACTAGGTACATCACTTTGTTTTATTGAAGCCAATTTGGCATTAGACAAGTGACCCAATCTGGAGTGCCAAATGTGAACTTGAGAGTTATGAATGGAAGCAGCAATGATAGGTGCAGAAATACAGCTCTTGTCCAGCAAGTAAAGCCCATGAAGTTCTCTACCCAGACCAAGTGTGCTCCAATGAGCAAGGTCCTGGATAAAGCATAGGTTTCCAAAAAAAATAAGACAACAAGTAGTGGACTTAACAAGCTGACTGACAGAAATAAGATTGAAACTAAAGGAAGGAACACAAAGAGCATTTTGAAGGACAAGATGTTCTGATATTTTGACAGTGCCAACATGAGTAACAGAAGCTACCTCCCCATTGGGTAAATTGACAAAAGTATTTAGACTAGCAGTAATAGTGGTGAAACATGTGATGGAATGGACCATATGATCCGTAGCCCCTGTGTCTATGACCCAATCGGTGGCATGAAAAACTTCTCTATCAATTACTTTGGCAGAAAAAATAGAATGTTTCAAGGAAGGAGTAAAGGAAGAATTGATACCTGACATGGTATCAACAAAACCAGAGTAAGCATTGCTTGAAGATGACAAAGATGTGGAAGGCACACCAGTTGCAGCAGTTACACCAGCAGCTCCAGAAATCATACTAGAAGCAGCAACACTTGTACTAACACTTGCAACATGGTGGTTAGAACCTTGATCAGTCCCAGAATTGAAAAGAGCAAGTAGCTGCTCACACTGTGACTTGGAAATAGGACACTGAGTAGGGGCATTGGAAAGAACCTCAACAGCTTGACCTTGAGGATATGAAACCTGATTAGCATTGGAATTAGGCTTCCCTTTGTGTTTGTAACCTGGTGGATACCCGTGAAGCTTGTAACACTTGTCCACAGTGTGTCCAAGCATGTTACAATGGGTACACAGAGGTCTTTCCTTCTTAGGACCACCTTTGGTGCTTGAATATCCCCTGGTGTTGGCATACATTGCCACTGAATCAGGCCTAGAAGTGAAAGTAGAGCCATGACTAATACCTTTGTGAGATTCTTCTTGGAGAACCAGAGCATACACCTTGCTCATTGAAGGAAACGGCTCAAGCATGAGGATATGACTCCTCACTGTCTCAAAACTCTCGTTGAGCCCCATCAAGAACCTCATCACATAAGATTTCTCATGTGCAGTGTTCAGAACCTTCATTGCTCCACAAGTACAGGTTGGTAAAGGTTCATAGTGAATCAATTGGTCCCAAAGCTTCTTGAATTTTGAGTAGTATTCAGTCACTGATGATTGCCCCTGAGTTATCTGTGAAATTTCCTGCTGAAGGTTATAAACCTTTGGTCCATTTCCTTGTGAAAACACCCGCTGTAATTCAAGCCACATCTCCCTTGCAGTTTCACAGTACATGATGCTACTTGAAACGTCAAAATGCATAGAGTTGATCAACCAAGAAAGAACCATTGTGTTACAACTCTCCCAATCTTCATACAGAGGAGAATCATCTTCAGGTCTTGTAACTTTGCCATTCACGAAGCCTATCTTCTTCTTGGCAGTTAGTGCTAACACCATAGCCCTAGACCAAGATTGATAGTTCCTCATTCCCAAGAGTGGTTGATTAACCAAGATATTTCCAGGATTCTCACTTGCACTAAGAAAAAAACGATTTGGAGAATTGATCTCTGTATTGGATTGAGGGACTTGTTGTGTGGATTGATTATGTGCAGGATCAGAACCACTTCCTTCAGCAGAGGCCATTGATGATATTCACGAAGCTTGAATGAAATTGAAAATGAAAGACGAAGAAGAAGAACCAAAAAATCCTATAAGATTCAATATCGTTGGAGATGAATTGAACCTTGCAAATCGGATCTTAAGGAATTTCTTGAAGTAATCTCTGTTTGGCAAAAAGGAATTTTGCAAAAGAAAAAGAACGAAGCTAGCACATGCTAGTGCTCTGATACCATGAAAAGAAACAGAGATTCTAAATAGAATGGAGAGTATTTCATTGATTGGATTATGAATTACAATGAAATGAATTGAATGAAAAATATCTATACAGTGCTCTGTTTATATACACAAGGAAAAATAACTAACTCTACTCTTGGCGCCAAAACGGTTATTTAAATGTACTGGACTCTGTACACGTGGCAAGGATGAGTAACAACTTCCTATATTTGCGGAACTGACTTCTTCAATGATCCTGGATGAAGAACTCATGATGTGGCATGGATTCAATCATCTCCAAGACTGTTGAATCAATCATGTTCTTTGATGCAAGCTTGGTGGTCTGATCAGTGTGCACCTTATCAGCAAATGCTGTATTGACTGCTGCTCCTATGGTTGAGTTAGTGCACCCTTCAGCAGCACGTGCTGCACCACTGGCTAGCTGTGTGACTCTAGGCTTGTCACATATCTTTGTATTCTTAATATTGTCCGAAATATTGGCCCATATCTAAAATAACCAAAAAAAAAAAAGTTAAAAATAAAAATACGAGAATCAGTTCAAGTTGTCGACTGTGAGTGGTACACAATAATTTTTACATGGATCGACTATTTTTCTCCTACCATTCACAATTGACCATTTTAGAAATATGACAAAAGTTATGTCACCAGAAATTTTCAAATATAAATTAGATTATGTAAAAATTGCATGTGAGCCATTGTGGGCTTACTGCTTCATCCTTTTCTTGATAAAAGGTGGCATGTCTATTGACTTGTTTGGGACAAGAAAAGAAAGGGTCTCCCCAAAAAGTGGCAAGCCCATAGAGCCAGGAGGTAGTTTTCCATTACACTTAGGGTTCCTCCACCTATAGAGCCAGTTCGTGGCAATCACTATAAGCAAGCTGATGACAGAAAACCAAACAGACCACATCTTTAGCTAGTATACAGAGTAGAGATCAGTAGTATCAGGAGAACTTAGAGTTGGTTTGTACTTTCTATAGAGAGACCTTGGCTCTTTATATTGGCAAAGGATGAGATCATTATATTGACAAATTGAAGTGTTTGTTTTTTACCATTGGATTTAAAAAATGTTAAATTGATATAATCAAACAACCTCTACTCTCAATATTCAAGTCGTAGATTCTGGTTTATCAAAAAAGTCGTAGATTCTGAATTTGAATGGTTTAAATTAAAGGAATATAACTGGAGAAGAAAAATGCTACCACGTTTTGAAAAACTTTGGATTTTCTGTGCATAGTGCATACTACGAAAAATCAATAAGTTTATCCGTCAAAATCCAGAATTCACAAAAGATATATTTAATTATATGAAGAAGGGTAAACACGTGTTGCGGTTCTTCCTTTAGATAAATCAAAAGGTGAGGCATCGTTAATTGTGATAAAATTTATTTTATTTTGGACAAAATTTAGCTAAAAAATTTGTTTTAGTCTTAGATAACAACTTTATTCAATATTTTTTTTATTGGAGGTAAATTTTGATAAATTTACTATTAGATTACATCTTCTTCTTATATTTTCCATGTTTGCAAAATTTCTAGAAAATTAAAAAATAATGGCTATATCATCAATAAATCGTTTAAATTGCAAGTTTTTGTAGTTTAAAATTATATATAAAATATAAACTTATAGATCATATAGTAAATAATATTCGATTAATACAAAATTTGACATGCGTATTAAGAGTATAAAGAATATGTAATTCAATGGTTAGATTTTCAAATTATGCAGTAATGTTTATTTTATTGAGTATAATTGTAGCCTTCGGTTACAACCAATTTTGTAGTTAACTTATCTTATTTTTTAATGTAATACAATTTTGACTTCAAACCAATCTATTCAAAGTATGGAGAAATCTTGTTGGCTAATCCATGTGTTCATGAGGCCCTGCTATAGCCGCATAGTTTCAGAAAATATTGAGAAAGTTTTAGAAATTGAAAAACACTCCGTTTTAAATCCATGGAACAAGGGTGATTTCAAGCTGGTATCCCTAGCTATCCAAAAATAGAGCATGTAAAGTGAGGTTAGAGGAGATCCCTGCTAGCTTGCAAAGTTGCTCTATGCCTCTAAATCTTATGTTTTAGCTTCATATCCAATGGTAATTCCCATGGGTTTAGACAAAGTCATGTATGGCCAAGATTCCTTCAAATGAAAACTTGTCGGTTGAAGATGCTACGAGTGCTATATCTAAGTTTTATTAAACTAGGAATGTTTTGGCTAGCTGGTTGTCACATGGCTAAGACTACTCGTGTAATAGACTTTTTTTTTTTTTTTTATTTTTTTTATTTCATAAAGTCTTGCTATTTTTATCACCCCCCCCCCACCCCCCACCCAAAAAAAAAAAAAAAAAAAAGTCTAAACTTGTGGGTCCTCCTTCTTCTTCTTCTTCTTCTTTTTGTGTGTGTGTGTGTAATGACCTATTGTGACGGTTCAAGAGTGCCATAATAGGTCTTGTATAAAAAAAAGAGTCTATTTTAAAATTTCAGACCTAAAATTGTGGTCCTTCTAAAATTCCATAATAGGTACTTTTTTTGTAATTACCTATTGCAGAGATTCAAAAGCGCCGTAATAGGTCTTGTATAAAAAAAAAAAGTTTGTTCTAAAATTTTTTGACCTATTGCGATGCTTCTAAACCAATGTAATTGGTACTCTTCTTCCTTTTTTTTTTTTTTTTTTTTTTTTTTTGGTAATTACCTATTGCAGTGATTCAAAAGCACCATAATAGGTCTTGTATCAAAATAAATCTGTTTTAAAATTTTAGACCTATCGTTGCGTTTTCAAACCACCATAATAGGTATTTTTTTGTAATTGCCTGTTGCGGTGGTTCGAAAGCGCCGTAATAGATCTTGTATTAGAAAACTTCAATTTCAAAGAAAATAAGACCTATCCCAACACTTTCAAATTGTCATAATAGATACATCTATTGAGACATTCTTCAGAACTGTTGCTATAGACCTCTCAATCGCCGATATTGATTGCACCTATTGTGGTGCTTACAAAAGCGCCACTATAGGCCTTTGCTTATAGTGACAGTTACTGAAACCCTTGTAATAGGTGACCAATAGTGGCAATTTTTGAAAACGCCGAAAAAAAAAACGCTAGTATAGGACCATTTATATAATTGTTTATATGTTTTTTTTTAAATTTTGCTCCTAGTCTTATGCTTTTAATCTTCTCCCTTTAACTAAAATTATGACTCTGCTATTAATCTTTAACACTATCTCACTCATTTTCCCACCTCAATCTTTTGCCCAAGAGGTGAATGGAAACATTTTTTTTTTGAAGTTAGCAATATTTAGGGCCCGTTTAGTTAGAGATTTCTAGTATCATTGTTTAAGTATTGTGAAAATACGTGTGAGTTAAAAAGTATTGTGAAAATGCATATTTCAATATTTAACTGCTGAAAATTGTTGTTTAAAATTTAGTACCAAACAACCCCTTAATATTTGACAAATTATCAATTAGGCTTGTGCGTGTTGCACTATTGCTACATAAGGTGGTTTTGAATAGGTTTACTATTATCGACTGAGCTAGTACATGTACAACTACAAATTGATTTGAATATACTTGTTTAGTCAAAGAGATTAGATCAATGGACTGCACATAATTAATGGTGCATAGTACTTCTATCACTATCTACATATATAGACAATCAAGTAATAATGTTCGGTTCATCCAAAAAAAAAAAAAAAAGTAATAATGTTCGGGTCCCCATTTGAGAGGACTGGTTGATTGAAAAAAAAACACCCCAAGTGGCAGGTTAGAACTTTTTGAATGTTTCTTTGTCTAGGGCATGAATAATTATATTTAAGTGTTCCCTGTAGGCTTCTAGATCAAGAAAAGTATGATCGAGAAATTTTAACAGGCTAGCATCGAGGACATTGAAGTAAAAAATTCTGGATTCTTTTGGGATAAGGAACATTGTAAATCAAGAATAGTTTTTTTTTTTCCTCTCTCTTTTGTGATGGACAAAAAATAAAATGTTATATAAGATTAAAAGAAGCAACAACAAACCTCCTTTAAGACTTCTATAAAACTTCATTGCAGAAAGGTTTTTTGCAGCAATTAAAAAATTGCCTCAATAAGCCATCTAGGAAAATGCAGGTAAGAACAGGCCTAATCCATATCCTTGACTATAATACGTCTATAAAATATAAACTTATGGAGGATTAATGATTTTTTAGAGATAGTCTTCTCTTTTGTCACATCAGTACTCTTTAACTTCTTGATTCTTTTTACTCCCATCATCTCTGACCATTTGTCTTACGTGGGGCTCTCACCATTTATCTTACGTAGGGCCAAAAACATGAACTAAAAAAATAATTTGATTATTCAAAAATAAGAAATATATTAAAATTAAAATATGAAACAAAAAACTAGTATCCATTAAGTAATGACAATATAAGCAAAATAAAATATACAAATAACTCTTTTTCTAATAATATTTCAACATAATCATTTATGAGATATTAAAATGGAACTCTATGCATTATGGTATATTGGTACTAAATATACATCTATTTGAGAAAATTTCAACCTATGATGTCCACTCTTGATAATATTTCTTTATCATCAGATTAAGATACCAATCGGTTTTTGGTATAGGCGGAGATTGAATCCCAGACCTCTTATTCAACCATCAAAAACTTTACCAGTTGAGTTAACTAAAACCTAGATATATCTATTTGAATATATGGTTAATATGTATTAGTTTGGACATTTGTTATTGTGGAATATTGATGATCAATAGGTCTATTTGATCTATTACAAGCTTGTGTTAGTTATTGTGGAATGATCAGGTTTTTATAGCATTTTTAATGACTAGAATGAAAAATGTGTATTAGTTTGGACATTTGTTATTGTGGAATATTGATGATCAATAGGTCTATATGATCTATTACAAGCTTGTGTTAGTTATTTTGGAATTTATGATCAGGTTTTTATAGTATTTTTAATGACTAGAATGAAAATATATATATATATATATATATATGAGCAAGTTTTAGTGGTGTTTTTAAAACATCGCTAAAAAGTAAGAGGACAAATGCTTTAGTGATGTTTTTAAAACGTCGCTATAAGATTGATTTTTGCAGCATTTTAGGAATGTTGCTAAATGTATTTTTTTAAATAAATTATGAAAATGGCATACTATTTAGTGGCGTTTTTGAAAATGTCATTAAAGGTTTTTGAATGCCATTAAAGAGTTAAATATGACGATGTTTTTAAAAACGTCACAATAGACCTATAGCAATGGCAAAAAAAAAAAAAAAAATTGCAATAGACAATTTGTGTCTACAATGACATTTTTTTGGTTTTTGTGATGTTTTACAAACGTCGTCTAAATCCAGATTTTTTGTAGTGACATTTTGATATCATTAAATTCATTTATGACTAATCTATATATATCTAAAAGCTAAAGTGTAACATTTATTTTTACTATGCTCTAGTTCAGCCACATCAACAGCCTTGACATCTTTATAAAAAAAAATTGACATATTTTCTTAAAATATTAATATCTAAAAATGACTTTACACATTGTAAAATAATAATTAAATACATGTAACTTACTAGCTATAATAAAATATTAATATCTACAATCTTTTTTTTTTTTTTTTTTGAGAATGAAATATCTAAATATCTAAAGATGACTTTACACGTTTATATCTATATATATATATATATATATATATCTAAAAGCTGAAGCGTAGCATTTATTTTTACTATGCTCTAGTTCAGCCACATCTGCGGCCATGACATCTTTATATAAAATATATATATATATATATATATATTTTCTTACTATTGATAACTTCGTTCCACTTTTCCCTTATTTTTTATTTTATTTTTTTTAAATTTTAAATTTGATTTGATTTGATTGTGCATTCACTGTTGCATGAGCATTTGGGTTAGAAACAAGAGAGGCAAATTAGAAAATTTTGAAACTTACTTTGGTAATCTTTTTGACGCACCTTCACCTTCATCACCTTCTTCATCAATCATGGGTGATGAAACACATAATAATCATGATGAGAATAGAAAAACTATGTACGAACTATTGCATCCCACACAAAATTATGTTCCTTCATGCATCATGTTTTCACCTAATGCATCACATGTAGAAGTGAAACAAGGTTTATTAGCAATACTTCCTGACTTTAGGGGACAAGAAAATGAAAATCCTTATGTCCATGTTAGAGCTTTTGAAGAGGTAAATAGTAATTTCTATGCACACAATGTTATTGAGACTGCTAAATTATGTTTCTTTCCTTTTTCTCTTAAGGATAAGGCAAGAAGTTGGCTTTACACCTTGAAACCTAGGTCTATAGGTAACTGGGGGGAGATGGCTCAAGAGTTTTTTAAGAAACATTTCCCTCCCCACAAAGTCTAGCAAGTAAAAAGACGGATAGCTAGTTTTGTCCTAGGATAAAATGAGACCTTACACCAAGCTTGGGAAAGGTACAAAGATCTTTTCAATTTCTGCTTAACTCATAGGCATGAAGATTGGAGGTTGGTTAGCTATTTTTATGAAAGACTTATACCTAGGAATTGACAGTTTGTTCAACTCTCATGCGGAGGGGACTTTTTACAAAAAGAACTCGAAGATGCAATGGATTATCTTGTTGATCAGATAGCTGAAAACTCATACACATGGACTGGACCTAACTCAATGGACTCCACTGATAGGACTAGAACTAACACTACCACTTCTAGTGGAAGTGTTTTCAAGTTGAGGAAAGATGATAATATGAGTGCAAAAATCAGCATGTTAACTAAAGAAATAGAGGCACTCAAAATGAAAGGAAGCAAGAGTGTTAGTGCTACCTTTAGAGAGGACCCGATGGAGGTATGTAAAATTTGTCATGAGAAAAACCATGCTACAAATGAATGTGCATCACTTTCATCATTCTTACATGTGCCAGAAGAACAAGTACATGCATTTAACTCATACTAGCCAAATAATTCTTCATATTCTTACAATTATAACCCAAATATGCGAAACCATTTGTATTTGAGTTATAAGAGTGAAAATGTGTTGAATCCTCCTGATCTAAGGAATTTTAATTCACCACATTCATCATCATCATCTAGACCTTCCATGAGGATGCACTTAGTACTTTCATTCAAAGGCAAAGTGACCAAAATCAAAAGTTTGAATCCATGCTCACTAGGCTAGATAAAATGGTAAGAGAGACTAAGAGTCATATAACTAGGCTTACAAATTCATTGAGACGGACAAAGAGAGGGAAGCTTTATTCCCAAACTCAACCCAATCCCATCAATCAAAATCTAAATATTAGCTCTAAGGATAAATATGAGAAATTAAAAGCTACGACCATTTTGAGGAGTGGTAAAGAGATTGATAAAAGTTCTCCTTTAGTAACTAAGAAATCTAAGGAGACCTTACTTGAAAAAGAGAAGGATGAAATTGAGTCACTTGGCCTTGATGACATTGAACAATGCCCAATCCCTCCACCATTTCCACAAGCCTTAAAATTAACTAAGAAATTAGACACCACATTTGAGATATTAGAGCATTTGTATCAAGTTAAGATAAATTTGCCATTATTGCATGTTATCAAGCAAGTGCCTGCATATGCCAAGGTAATTATGAACCTATGCACCATCAAGAGAAAGCATCATGTAAAGAATACTGCATTCGTAACAGAATAGGCAAGTGCATTTATCCAACATAAGACCCCACCAAAGTATAAGGATCTAGGTTATCCTACGATCTCTTGTACTATTGGAGATTACATCATGTAGCACGCATTGCAAGATCTAGGGGCAAGTGTTAATTTGATCACTTTCAATGTATATAAAAAACTTGGACTTGGTGAGTTAAAACCTACTTCAGTAACTTTACAATTGGCTGACCATTCTGTAAGAGAGCCGAGAGGGTTTGTTGAGGGTGTGTTGGTGGAAATTGAACAATTTTATTATCCAATTGATTTTATTGTTCTAGATTACCAACCTGTTTTACATCCTAGTGTTCATATCCCTATTATTTTGGATAGACCTTTAATTGCCATAGCTAATGCTTTAATTAATTGCAAGAATTGAAGGATGCAACTCACTTTTGGTTCCATGACTTTGGAGATAAACATATTTCATGTGGCTAAACAACCATATGAGGATGATTACTGTGCTTATGTGAACCTTATTAGGGCGGTGGTTCAAGAAGAGTTTAATAAGAATTGTTTTTTTGATCCTCTTGAAACCCTTCTTAATAATTCTGTTGGTTCTTATGATTTAGAAATTGATATTCAAGTATCAAAAAAATTTTCTTTGTTGGATTTCTTACAGGTTTTGGAAGAACAACAGATGATGGCAATTAATGAAGGATGGAAGCCTTGCTTTAAGAAGCTACTAGAGAATGAAGAGAAGCTTGTGCATTCAAGTGAAGAGGCACCACAACTGGAGCTTAAGACACTGCTCGGTGGTCTTAAATATACATATTTTGGCCTAGGTAAGTTAAAACCTTGGTGGGATGGCCTTTTCATTGTAAGAAAAGTGTTTAAACATGGAGCTGTAGGAGTTGAGGACCCTAGGGTTGGTAGGATTTTGAAAGTAAATGAACAGAGGCTAAAACCATACTTAGGGGGAGTTATACCAAAGGAGGAGACTATGTCACTTAAGATCCCCGGCTATTGGGATGCAAAGTAAACTCTCATAGAGCCTTCTGAAGTTGTACCATATTTGTATTAATTTTTTTTTCTTTTTTTTGCCTTTTTGTTTTTGTTTTTGTTTTTTTTTTTTTTTTTTTTTGGGTGAGCTAACATTTGCAGGTGTGAATGAAATTTCAAAAAACAATTTAAATGCTTAAGGTAACTTCTTCTCTTTATACTTGAATTTATTTTGGTTTTGATACATTGAGGACAATGTAATATTTTAGTTAGGGGGAGAGGTTAAATTTATTGTAGCACCTTGCATGATTTTTTTTTTTCCTTTTTGGTTGCAACTTTTCAATTCTAAAAAAAGAAAAAAAAACCTTGAATTTGAATGCAGAAGAGTTATAAGCTTTATTTTTATATCATGTGATGGAATGAATAATGCTAAGTTGGTTATACTATTTGCTATATTAAGACTCTTCATGAAGAGCACAATTGGAAACTTTTGAGCACAGTAGCTAGGTTAGTGGACGGTAGGATGTTGGATATGCATGAATCATGAACAAACTAGATATAAGCTGAAACTCAACCCATATAGAGAGTTCTTAAGCCTTACTTTTCTTTGTGAGAGTATATCTTTGTTTGAACTCTTAAATTGCTCTCATATGCTTCATTTTTTATAAAAGATCTCTATATTTTTTGGTTGACTACTGGAAACATTACGGGGAGATATACCATGATCGTACTTATTTTTGTCCTTATGCATGTTGATTTATGTGGAATTTTAGGAGATGAGAGCCCAAGGCCATTAATCTTTTGTTACTAGCTAAACAAATATTCAATTTATATTGACATTAACCATTATCACCATCATTTGAGCCATGAGAAATATTTTCACAGTACCAAATTTTTTATTTATTTATGGGTGTTCTCTTTAGGGTTCAAATTTTGAGCTATTGAAGCATTTATATACCACCATTGTCTCTCTTTTCTTCCCAAAAAAAAAAAAAAAAAAATTGAAAAGAAGAAGAAAGGAAAAAAAAAAGAAAAAAAAAAAAAAAGAAGAGAAAAGAAAGATAAAAGAAAAAGAAAGAGAAGACATACATAATCAATCAATAAATTGTTGGTGTCTTACACGTCTTTCATGTATTTCAGAAGGGTTATATGGTTGAGTAAAAGTTGTTTTGATTCAAGTTGGTTGTTACTACTATGAGTTGGGTTTGACTTGAATTCTTTGCATTTGAGTCATATACCTCATATTTGAAAGACAACAATTTTGCATATACCTAACCATAAAATTATACTACCACTGAGCTTAAAGTCCTACTTGATCCTAAAGGTACATGGCTGGTATGTGTTTGAGATAAAAACTAGGGATGAGAATGGTATTAACCTCATGTTTCCAGGAATTCAATATCCTTTCTAGGAGATCTTTTTTCGTTGTTTTAGCGGCTATTTTTGTATACACATGTGATATTCTTAAAACTTATTTTTCCCTTTTTGTTCAAATGTGATTTGAAGAGAGAGAGAGAGAGAGAAAAAGCCTTTACTTCTATGTGTGTTCTTTCAAAGTGTTGATGACTTAAGAGAGGTTTTGGAGTAAAGGCTCTAATCTAGATTGTTCTTGGTCAATGCATGTTTGGAAAAGCTGGTTTGATTGGATAGGCTATGTGCGCGCGCGCGCACACACACACACACTCCAAAAGTGAAGCTAGTGAAAACTCTTTAATATGATGGATAGTATCCCAACTCAAAAATTGAAAATTCATTTGTATGATATAATGATAAAGCAGACTAACATTTGCTACAGAAACTTTCAGGAAACCTTTGACTTTTGTGGGTAGAGTTACTGTAAACCCTCACGAGAGTAAACTTGTCCACTAGGGGTGACCTATGGGTTCAAAGACTTGTTGCACATGGGAAGTGCAATTGTGTAGCCTACGAAAGTGGCTTATATTTTAGTTTTAATTTTTCACTTTCAGTAGACATGGGTGCTTTGTGGATTGCTAGGGACTAGCAAGATTTAAGTTGGGGGGTGTGATAATACCTTAAAATGTATACGTGTTATATATTTATGTGAGTGTTATCTCCTTATTACTATGTTTAATTTGCATAATTAAGCCATGATTTGCATTAGTCCATATTATTTATCTTTACATAATTTCTTGAACAAGATGTTATTCATTGCGTGTAATTTTCTACATTTAAGAAATCATATGAAAAAGATGAGTTTACAGGAGTTTATAAGAGAATGGAGGCCAAACTAGAATTAAAGAGGAGCTAAAGGATCATACTTAAATGTCGAAGGAAGTGCAGCTGGAGTGCTTGGGTTGTCTACCATGTTTGGAGGCTTCAAATATGGAAAGAAATCAAAGAGGCGGAATCTGAAAAGGAAAAATCAAATTTGAGCATTGATCAATAGTTTAGGTGTATCTCTCTCCTCAAAAATCCAATTGATACAAGGCTAGATGGGTTGGAACTATGATTTAAATATCTACAACTTTCTAGTTTTGAGTTTTTTTAAGTATACAATTTTGAAGGCCCAAATTAACTCACAAGTTACCGTTGTAAATCTAGACGAAAATTAAAATAGTAAAAGTTTTATTTTCTTTGAACACTTTTACATTAGGGTTTTGAAGGGAGGTGATGTAGAACCAACTTGAAAAGAAAACCTTGTATTTTCCTTTCTCTAATGGCAACCTGAACTCTTTGCTAGGGCTAAGAGTTATGTTTTTTCTATATGGTATGAATATTCAATGTGATTCTTTCTAAGATTTTAGACAATAACATATTTGATTGTTCAATTAGATTTCTTTTGATGTATTAGTTTGTCCATGCTTTCAATAAGTTCAATTATGTTTTTCCTATTGTTTAGATGAATTCTAATAGTTTCAAATAGAAATCATGTTTTAAAGTGAATGGATTTTTTTGAAAACTATTCTAACTGCATTATTAATCTAGGTTATCATGTGTTCTTGAGTTGTCTCAGTTCAATCAAATCATAAGTTTTTAGTTGTATAAGAATAATCAATTATGAAATATATATTTTCTTAAGTCGCAAAGAATTTACATTATTTGATTTAAATCAGTTTTATTATTATTCTTGTTAACAATCACCAAGCAAAAATAATTTTCTTCTTCACCCAAATTGTTGTTTAACTATATTGTCCTTGAGTTTACCCAGCTCCTTATGCTTCGACCTTGGTACTCAGAGAATTATATTACTACGATCTTCTGCATTAGATTGTATATTTTTAAAAGTCAATATGTGTTATTTGAAATTATGTTTTATATTGGAAGTTTTTCTTGTGGTATAACAACTAAAAAATTAAATATATTTTGTAGTTGGGTATTGTATATAGTGAGATATGTATGAAAATACAATGCAATAATTTTTTAATAAAATAAAAATTTTATAGTGTGAGAACTATTAGACCAAGTTCAAACCATGTATATTTTGTGTATTAATTACTATACAAACGTATGCGATTCAACACTTATAGGTATATTTTTCTCCAAAACATAGATCCATGTCTCTTTCTTCCACACAATTGGAACTAAGTGAAAAAGTATATAAAGATAACTATGCAAATGATCATAATCAAGAAATCATATATCATAAAGTGGAAAAATAAAATAAAATAAAATAAAATGCAAAGATCAAACTTTATTTCATCGTAAAATCCCGCAATATATAACTCTTCAAATTCATAAACCACACGATTACTTAGATTTTATAGTAAAATAAGACCAATCCATCCATCATGACATTGCAGTATAATCTAGATATAATTCTATAAAAATCACGTTATGTTGATCATGTTTCATAAACCAAAAGTACCATCTATACATCTAATTAAATCTTTAAAGAGTAACACATGAGAATTCTTAATTTGAATAGCTGATTATATATATATATATAGAGAGAGAGAGAGAGAGAGAGAGAGAGAGAGAGAGAGAGAGAGAAGTACATGGTGGTGGAGGGGGGATGGTGGGTTTGAACCAAAAATAGGGGACACCCGAAGGAATGTTGCTAGGTGATCACTTGAACCCCTAAAAATTAATCTAAGAGGTTAGATGTAATGATAATAGTAATTTTAAGAAAGAATTAATCAAGTTCCTTAAGTATTTATATATAAAAACGTTAATAGCATAATGATATTCTAGAGTAAATTATATTTTGTCTTATTCTCTTTTTGGCTTTTTCCTTAAAGATGATCAATTAAACAAAGTAAAAGCTTACCATGAAAGCTAAAATTAGTGAAAAATTTAATAGTGGAGATGTCTATTATTTGTAATGGAATGAATAAAATAAAAATCACAAACAGATTTGAGAAAGATGTATAAGATCTCTAAAAGAAATTTTACCAAGCACATGGGATGCAACAATAACAAAATTACTACACTGAATACATTTTGAATTTTTGACATTCTACAAATAAGCACCAAAAATATTCATTATCAATATGTTTCATATCAGCATTAGGAATTTCCACAACAATGATAGGCCAAATAAAACTGTATTAACAATTCTAAGTCAATTAAAAAAAAATAAAAATCAATATCATTGAAGATTTTGGAAAGGAAAACAACAAAATCACTTCAAAAAATGCAAGAGTACTAAAAAGAAAGGAAAATGAAAAAAAAAAAAAATTATTGTGCGTTTTGTTTATCTCAATGATCTTCCTATTGTTGCCTTAACTTTGAAAGTTTTTGACAAAAATAACTGATATCTTCTCAAATGGTGAAAACTAAAACTTGATTGAAAAATATGGAGAACAATTAGTATTTTGCTAATATTTTTGTTGTAGATGATGGATGATTGTATATAGAATGTGCATTGGTATATATAATATTGTAAAATTTAAATAAATAATCAATGTATGAGTGAGAGAGAGATAAGGTTGTCAAAAACCAAAATTTTGGAAGAGAAAACACTATAACGGTAAATAAACGAAGAGACACTTAATACTTGATGTCTTCTCAAAATGGTGAAAACTAAAGCTTGATTGAAAAATATGGAAAACAATTAGTATTGTGCTAAATTTTTTTGTTGTAGATGATGGGTGATTGTATCTAAATGTGCATTGTTATATATAACATTGTAAAACTTAAATAAATAATCAATTTATGAGTGAGAGAGATAAGGTTGTAAAAAACTGAAATTTTGAAAGAGGAAACACTATAACAGCAGATAAATGAAAAGACACTTAAGACATCTCTAGGTTGGAGATTTGAGTGCTAAAGTTTGATTTGGATACTTGAAATATTAATTTTATCCACTAAAAAGATAATAAATTATTCAATTTTAGCAATTACTTGAAATTAGAAAGAAGAAAACAAAAAGTTGAAATCAATTTAGTTAGCTGAATAGTCAAATATTTGTATCTAATGAATAATAATGTTTGTCCATGATCTATATTTAATTATTTTATATAAAAAAATTCAAAAAATCGTAAAGAGAAAAATGATTTAAAAAGAAAAAGAGTATGATGTGACTAATGAGATAACTCAATAGGAGCATAGCAACATTAAATTTGGAAATGAACAAGGTAATTTAGGTACCCTTATACAATTTTTTTATTTATTAAGTTTGTTTGTTGAAGACTTGAAGCTAATGTTTTTACACTTTTCTTTTTGGTTGCCTTTCAACATAGTTTTGAGATGTTTAAATTTATCAAGCTGACGAAATCTCAAAAACTTATTGAAACCCTAGACATCATTAAAGTCCCAAATCTTATGACATTGGTTATTGAAGATTGTATAAATTTACATACGATTCACCCATCAATTGGAATTAATAAAATGCTTACTATTCTTAATTTAGAAGGATGCAAGAACCTCACAAGCCTTCCAAGCAAGTTTGAAATGAAGTGTCTTACGCATCTTAATCTTTCCAGATGAGCCACATCATCATCTATGTCATTATCTTTTTTCTTTCTAATTTTCCTACAATTGTTCTTAACATTTATATTTTTTAATATTTACACTTTTCCAACATTTCTCTTTCTTTTACTTTTTCATCTCCTCACTACTTCTCTAACATTTCTCCCTCTCTTACCTTTTCATCTCCCCACTACTTTATACATTAATATTATTCTTCATTTTTCCCTTCATCTTCCCTTATTTTTATCTCTTCTTATTCACACACTCTTACTATAAAATTGTCACTATCTCTTTCATTCCATGCATAGTTTTCACTCACAAAAAAAAAAAGATTGTTTCTCTTTGTCAATTTTTGGGTAGATTTTTTTATTTTTCTTGCATCTCTACTTTAGGTTGATAATTTTTTATATTCTTTAAAACTCTACTTTGGGTTAATGTGATTTTGTTTTGTTTTGTTTTTTGTTTTTTTGTTTTGTTTTGTTTTGTTTTGTTTTGTTCTTTGATTATTTAATGTTATCCTATTGTGTTATAAATAATCTATATATATATATATATATATATATATCTTTAAAAGCTGAAGCGTAACATTTATTGTTGCTACGCTCTAGTTGAACCATATCAGCATCTACGTTATTATCTTTTTTCCTTCCAATTTTCTTATAATTGTTTTTAACATTTATTTTTTTAATATTTATACTTCTTCAACCTTTCTCCTTCCCTTACTTTTTCATGTCCCCACTATTTCTCCAACATTTCTCTCTCCTTTACCTTTTCATTTCCCCACTATCCTCAACATTAATATTATTCTTCCTCTTTCACTTCATTTTCCCTTATTTTTGTTTTTTCTTATTCACACCCTCTTACTATAAATTTGTCACTATCTTTTCCATTCTATGTGTTAGGTTCTAAGAAATTAGGAACTAATGTATTAGAACTCCAATTTGTATTTTGTTGGCAAACCATGATCAAAACATTTAGTCTTGTTTAGGCTTGCTTAAAGTTAGGTTTTTTTTTATGTAAAATTGGAATCGAGTGGCTGCAAAAGTATTAGTGACTTTTGGCTTAGTTCAATCGATCGAAAGTCACTTATCAACAAAATCAGCAAACGTAAAAAGGCCATAACTTATTCGTTTGAAGCCCAAATCGCGAGCCATTTTTTCCAGTATTTAAAGGACATCATAAGCTAACCCTAGGTAGGTTTTTAGAGCTTTTTAGAGAGATTAGAATGCCTCTTGTGCCTCTTTGGTATTTTAAGGTTTTTTACCCAAACCTCTCTAAGGTTGTTGCTCATATTGCTGTTTTGTGTAAATCTCTTGTGAGATCTTTGAGGAGCTTTCCTTTACACAAAACTTAGGGTTTTCAAGGTGGAGATATTATCAAAACCTTGATGATCATTCAGTTGCAGATTCAAGAACTTAAAGAATATCAAGCGTGGGTGCTTGTAGCTGATTGAAGAATTCAAGAAAGAAGGAGTCCATGGATTCGGAGTTTGCACGTGGTTGTGTCAGTAAGTTCTACTGGTGGGTAGCATTAGGAAGTCGAGTGGGGAGCTTGTAGTCCTTTTGTATGAACTTCGATTCTTTCGCATAGTGGATTCAGGTTTACCTTGAGGATAGTTAGGTCAAATCCTCCCCAGGTTTTTACTGTGTGGTTTCCTGGGTGATTATATCATTGTGTCTTTTATTATTCCGCTGCTTTATTATTTTGATATGATTATTTGATTGCTTTAACCTAGAATTGCATAATTTGACTAAGTAATAACTTGGCTAATTAATCTAGGCTAACCAATTTGGTTGTGTTTTAAGGGGTCTAAAGCCGTTCACTATGCATAGTTTTCTCTCACAAAAAAAGGTCGTCTCTCTCTCTCTCTCTCTCTCTCTCTCTCTCTCTCTCTCTCTCTCTCAATTTTTTGGTAGATTTTTTATTCTTTATTTTGCATCTCTACTTTAGGTTGATAATTTTTTATATTTTTTAAAACTCTACCTTGGGTTAATGCGATTTAGTTTTGTTTTCTTATTTTCTTATTTTTTTGTTCTCTTTGATTGTTAAATGTTATCTTATTGTGTTATAAATAATTAAATATATCATATAAGAATATAATATTATTCTATTACAAAGCATGATTTGGATAATTCGGTATTTATTCTATTACATAGCATGATTTTTTTTATAGTGCTCAATTTAGACGTTAAACTATGAGACTTAACTAATTTTTGTTTATTTTTTAATCCTTTGTGGTGCATAAAGTTCCCTTAATAGTTGTATTAGAAGTACTCTATATAATGATATTTATTTAGTAAAAAGAAAAGGTTAGCCAAACGAAAATAATTAGATGGGTGACAAATTATAGTTTTTGCAATTTTATTTTTATTTTTAATTTTATTTTATAACAATGCATATATAAAAATTTAATTCTTAGATTTTGCTAATAATTTTTTATTTGATAATATGTTTTGGGTAGATGAAATTAAAATTTCTACAAAGAAAATAACCTTAATAGATTATCAACAAGAAATTGTTTTCCTTTTTGGTCCAATTAATCTTTGCTAAGTTTTTTTAATTTTTTTAGTTACGTTTTTTGGTGTTTTGGATTGTAGGCAGAAAAAAAAAAAAAAAGGTTTGAGAAAGTTTGTTAAAAACTAAAAGAATAATTTTCAAATTTTATATCCTTTTTAATGATTCACAAAATGTTATAAATAACTTTTATTAAAAATGAATATTTTCATTAACTTGCCTTTTGAATTTCTAAGAAATATTGTATTGTTTTCATTTTAGTACGGCAAAATTTATATTTATGATTTATGATTGTTCCTATATTACATTTATAATTGTTCCTATAATAAATAAAAATATGATTACAAAATGCATTATTCGTTATTAAATTAGTTTATATTGTAAAAAAAAAAATTATAAAATCATCATAAAAATAATTATGACGCGTAACGCATGAGTTTGCAGCTAGTAGAAAATAAAACTCAAATCTAAAACAAAGGAAGGCTAGATTCTACAAATTCCACCCTCCTCCTTTGTTCTTACAACCGTGCCGACACAAGAGCAAAGGTTACCCCTAAAAATCCAGCCCATCGCAAGCCTTACATGGACTGCCTAACTATCTGTTATACCATTTATTTAGTTGTATTAGAAGTACTCTATATAATACCATTTATTTAGTAAAAAGAAAAGATGAGCCAAACGAAAATAATTGGATGGGTAACAAATTTTAGCTTTTGCAATTTTATTTTAATTTTTATTATTATTTTATAACAATGCATATATAGAAATTTAATAATTTATTTTCTTCTCATACGTGCAACATTTTGTCTATACAAAATTACAAATATTAGTTTGCTTTACGGCTTTACTCATTCAAGCCAATTTTGAAATTGTCTAGAGCTTTCGGCCGGTTATGATAAAATAGAGGAGGTAACGGGGCAGTTTGCAATCTTTTCTATGTTTTAGATTTGAGTTTTCTTTTTCTTTTTTTTTTTTTTAAAAAAGGAAAAGAAATAAAATGAATTAATAAACTCAAAATATGATTTTTTTTTTCTTAATAACTAATGTGGCACCATTATTTTAAGAATTTTATCAATAAATTAATGACATGTCATAATTTAACAATTTATTATGTAATTATAAGTCAAAATTAAGAGAACTCTATTTAATAGAGTACTCTAGAAACTTTAAAGGATTTTAATTCATAAAGTTTTAAATAGTGACTTGTCCTTAATTGTAAGGTCTAAATGTTTAATAGGCACAACTAAAACCCTAGTTTTTAAGCAAGTTGTACACATACAACTTCTTGAAATGCCCTCTCAGTATGAAAAAGTAATAGCTTTCATAATGATGATAAAAAGTAATAGCTTTCATAATGTTCTCATTAGTAAAGGCCTCAACTTGAAAAAAAAAAAAAAAAAAAAAAAAATCTCATTATGTGCTTTCATTCTTTTATGTGCCATATTGGCCTCGTGCTTAAAAGTTTCAGCAACCTTTTTCATACTTCTCCTTCATAAATATTTTACCCATATTACTTAGGTTATCCACTCACTGCATCGATATGTGATCATTATTAATTCTTTCCTCTCTTCTTCCTGGTGGATGCTGCAATTGAAGTACTAGATGGATTATTTGAAATTGTAGCCGACCTAATTGCTCTATCTTTCCCAAAAGTAAGGGTAAGTTCATTGTAGTGAGGGAATGACTTATTCCTTAAACGAGCAGCAGATGGGATGGACTCATGGACCTACAATATTAACATTTTAATTTCATTATGTATTAATTAATTTCATTATTAAAATTTAATTTGAATCCCCCTCAAAAAAAAAAAAAAAATGAATAACTCACCTTAAATAAAGAATGACATGATTACATGTCAAACATTTGTATTAATCATCCCAACCAAACCTACTTCCTTGTCCTAGCATCTGGCACTGCCTTTTCAATAAACTGGTCTTGGAGTAAATATGAGGTAGAGCCCCAAGGTTACAACTAGTTATCTTTTGTAACAACATCTTCTCTAACTCCAAAAGGAAACCATTCTTCCATCGAAAGTTCCCATTTATGACCCATATTATTCATCCCCACAAGACATCCTGGTCTTGGAGTATTGTCACTTTGCTTGGACCATCTTCTTTTTCTTTTTCTTTTTTTTCCTCTCAAATAGAATTCTACTCTAGTCTAATATAAATGTATAAATGTTTGAAGCTCATTCCTGAAAACTTGAACTCCTGCTCTTACCTTCCTCACACCCCATAATCACTTGTGGAGTGACCATCACACTAATGATGCGCAATGGTGACCATCTTTTGAAATAGTGGCCATTTAACCATTTTTCCCTTTGCCAGTTTGTGTGAATTCACCATTCCTTTGTTGCAATGATATCACCAGCATCTAAAAAAATTATCATTATATAACAATAATAATTTTTTGTTTAACAATTTACAACAATATCCAGTAAATTTATCTCTATTTTCTTTAGTTCAGGTTAGTGTAAATAAATAAAAGTTCAAGGCAAAAGAAGGTGAAAAATTCAATAATTAGGCAGGCAAAAATTTCAATACTCTAGTGGGATTCAACTTTAATTGGCTCGTCAATCATTATTGGAAAATAAATAATAATAATAAAAAGAACTCGCAATCTAGAAGTTGGACATTTGATATATGGTTTACTTGAAAATTATGCCACAGTAGAAAATTCATAATGGTTAACAAGTCACAAAGCAAAAGTAGTCAAAAAGTACATAACATTCATACTTATGAAGAATATCTATGCGGTTAAGTGAAAAATGATCATCAAGTGGAATAATTGTCATTTGTTCCCCAATGAATATTTAATTTTATGCTCCAGTAAATGTGATATACTAGGCGTCCTATTCTTTCCACTTTGATTACTTTATTAGGGAAAAAGTAATCAAAGTGGATAACATTGGAATTTATGTAGAATATCTATGATGTTAAGTGAAAAATGAGCATCAAGTGGAATAATAGTCTTTTGTTCCACTATGAATATTCAAGTTTTTGCTCCACCATCTTGTAGAGTGACCATCATGCCAAAGGTGCACAGTGGTGACCATCTTTTGAAATAGTGGTCATTTAACCATTTTTCCCTTTGCCAGTTTGTGTCGAGTCACCATTCCTTCGTTGCAATGATATCACCAGCATCTAGAAAAATTATCATTATATAACAATAATAATTTGTCATTTCACAATTTACAACAATATCAAGTAAATTTACCTCCGCTTCCTTTAGTTCAGGTTAGTGTAAATAAATAAAAGTTTAAGGCAAAAGAAGGCGAAAAAATCAACAATTAGGCAGGCAAAAGTTTCAATACTTGTAGTGGGATTCAACTTTATTTGGCTCATCAATGATTATTGGAAAAATAATAATAATAAAAAGAACACGCCATCTTGAAGTTGGACATTTGTTATATAGTTTTACATGAAAATTATGCCACATAGAAAATTCATAATGGTTAACAAGTCACAAAGCAAAAGAAGTCAAAAAGTGGATAACATTCATACTTATGAAGAATATCTACGCGGTTAAGTGAAAAATGATCATCAAGCGGAATAATAGTCATTTGTTCCCCAATGAATATTTAATTTTATGCTCACTATATGTGATATACTATGCGTCCTATTCTTTCCACTTTGATTACTTTATTAGGGAAAAAAGTAATCAAAGTGGATAACATTGGAACTTATGTAGAATACATATGCTATTAAGTGAAAAATGAGCATCAAGTGGAATAACAGTCCTTTGTTAATCCATTATGAATATTCAACTTTTTGCTCCAACAATTGTAACATACTATGCGTCTTATTTCTTTCCACTTTGATTACTTTGTTAGGAAAAAATTGTGTGTAGCAAATTGCAATTAGTGAAGGACAAAGTGGAACATGAAATTTTTATTTCGTCTAATGAACCTAACATATCTCATCACTTATCTGTGGCAAGTATAGATCTATGGGGGGTTTCGCTTAAAGCCTATACTATCACTAAGGGAATTATGCCATTAATAACACACATACACATGAGATTTTACACCATCATGAGCCTTAAGCTCCGGACAAATGAATTTCTGGATTTGTATTTCTTGTATACTCTCATTTCCTTACCTTCTAACAATCACATTGCTTAAATATTGTATCAAGTATCAACAACACTGTAATGGAAAATAGCTCCCCCAAAAAACCATCCTTTAGCATGGAAAATTTGAACCAAATTTTTGTAGGCTGCATAAAGAATGAGCACGTTGCCTGCAACAAGCACATTCAAAATCAAATCAGCAGCATTATCAATTTTGTTAACTTGTAGGTGATAGATTGGTGTCGTTGTAATTTTGTTACAGGTGTCGCAACAATAGTAGTAATTGGCTGGTTACAAGAAACAAAAAGTAGTGAACAAATCAACTCAAAGTCTTGAAGAGCAATCACTATGCTTTTTCGAGAAACAAGAGTGTAGACACTTGATTTTGCACCCATAATTTAATTTTGGAAGATTGCTTAAATGACCATTCATATACCAAAAAAATTAGAGTTGCATTACATGCATTAAATCATTTTTTGCATATCATAAAAATGATCTAAAGATTCTAACAGTCGCGACAGTGTGCTCGATTTCCAAATCGAACCGTCAGATTGAAATGTATGACATGATCAAGTTTTCACAGTTTGCATGCATTTTGTTTGGGTGGAACCGATCACGTGTGATTAATTTAAATTAATTTTGATTGGTTAAACAATTAAATTAATTAAATAATTTTGTGATTGGTTGTTGGTTTTTGACAAAAATAAGCCTATTTGCATGAGAATAATGGATAATCAGATAATAAGGAAATTATTGATAATTAAGTCTTTTTAGAATATTTATCTATCAAATAATTATTACTTTGAAGACCTGATTATCAAGATTAATTTTAGAATATGAGTTAAAAATGCATCTAGGTGCAATTCCCGACTTAAAAATGCTTAAAAAAGAGTCCAAATCGAACCAAAATTAGAAGAGGGGCTCGGCATCCAAGAGGGCCAGTCGGAACTCTTAGAGTGCTGATTGGCACAAATTTGAGGCCTGGCCTGAGAACCTTTTGATTAAGATAAAACCTATCCTATATCTAAATATCTTTTTTTTTTTTTTTTTTTTTTTTTTTTTTTTTTTTAAGAATCAAATATCTAAATATCTAAAGGTGACTTTACACATTCTAAAATAATAATTAAATATATGTAACTTACCAACTATAATAATGCTATTATAATTATCATCGAAAATATGTAGTCATAAAATACGCTATTTATAAATAATTAAAAAAAAAAAAACAAAAGTAGGAATTCTTCACCGAACATATCATCATTTTTTTTTTTTTTTGGTTAACCCTTCTTATGTGATAGAAAACTACAAATTAATGGTGGGATTATCTTTAGCATGCCACTTTGTTGATGGCAATCGATAGTAAAAGAGACATGATAGAAATAGAAATACCACTTAACACTCCAATATATTTAGCATTATATATATATAATACTAAACATATTAAATATTAAAATATTCAATTGGACATAAAAAAAATAAAAATAAAAATTGTATTATCAGTTTATGACCTTACACATTCTCTTGAACGAACATATGAATACTTAATTATCCCCAAGTGAATTATGGCAAAATAAATTATCATATTACACATTTAACTTACCAACTATAATAAAATGTTAATATCTAAATATCTAAAGATGACTTTAAACATTCTAAAATAATAATTAAATACATGTAACTTACCAACTATAATAATGCTATTATAATTATCATTGAAAACATATAGTCATAAAATATGTTATTTATAAATAATAATAATAAAAAAAAAAAAACCAAAATAGAAAAGTAGGAATTCTTCATTGGATATACCATCTTTTTTTTTTGGTTAACCCTTCTCACAGGAATTTTATCAAACATGTAACATAAAACTACAAATGGTGGGATTATAATTTATTGTATTGATTGTTGACACATGATAGTTTATCATTCAATGTCTTTCTCTCTTCCTTCTTGCTAGAACATATAGAATGTATTTAACAACTATTATCATATTGGACAACACAATATGAATTGGATCTGCAATTAAACTTTTTTTTTTTTGGTTTAGGCTTGGTGCTCCACAAATGAGTATGCTCTTTTTCAAAGTTTTCTTTTGTTTTCTTCTCTTACTATTTTCTTGGTTGATTTGTTAAAATGTAGAAATTGTGTTTGGCTTCATCTTACTTGGTTCATTCTTCATGATAATTGGTTTATATGGTTTGTGAAATTTTAAAGTATTCACAAGTGTATAAACCGTATCGAAGTATAGTTTGACAAGAACGAGGTCGAACCCACAAGGACTTGAATAAACATAGGAAAATTAATCAAATCTTAACCAAATTAATCCTAATCTAGTTTAATAAAAATTGGTTGTTTGAAATTAAATATACTAAGCAAATAATTAAACTAAGCAATGATAAAATATAAAGTAGTAAAGAGATGTAAACAATCTAGAGAAAGGAATTAAGGTTTTGGAATTTACCTTGTTAATTCATATCAGCATATATTTATGATCATTAATTTTTCCCAAACACTGCATGATAATTTAGAAATCAATCTTGCTATCATGGAAAATATTCTCATTGAAATCCTTATTTTAAAAATCTAAAGCATGCTCTTCTTCGCTTTCTAGGTATAAAATCAAATCATCAATTGTATCAAACAAATCACAAGAGATATCAAATTTTTAAATCAAGAAATAATAAACCAAACATTCAATTAATTAAGACAAATCCTAAATCATGAGAAAAACATGTTTGAACTCATATCTAGAATCTCATCTTAGTCAATTATTATGAAGAAAGAACAATTTAAATCATTAAAAAACAACTATTGTGGGAAAAATCAAATCACATAAATATTATTGATAATACTTAACAAGGTTTCATCCTCAACCATAATTATAAATTTAGCTAGGTAATTGAAATAAAACACAAGAATAAAATACTAAACATTAAACTAGACAAATAAAATAGAGAAAGAAATAGTTACAATGCTATCATAGAGAAAAGCTACAGAGAAGCCACATGCGACACTACCTATTACTCCAATTTTCTGTTTTGTATCCCAACCCTAGCACTAGTATCCCTTGAATTTTTCTCTAAAGAGTCTTGTGGGGCCAGAAAGTCAGGCAGCCCCGGCCCACTTCAAACCAGGCCCAAAAGCCCATGCCGAGGATGTATGTAGGGTCCGAGGATAAAAGTAAGAAGTCTAGTGTCCAAGGAGTTGGTCCGAGGACGATTCTGTCCTTGGACATCCGAGACCATAAAAGTGCACAAGCACCACACTATCAAGGGGGGTCTTCTTAAATATCCGAGGAGGAAAGAGCAAGTGCCACGCGTCAACAATGGGAGCACGGCGGAGAAGCAAGTCTAAGACGAGCTGTCACCTCCACATTAAATGCCCACAACTAACGTCTTGGCCGCATTAATGAGGAGGGGATTACTGAACAATGTTGCCTTGGTTGCTGCAACCCACAGGAAGAATGGGAAGGTGGCTGATGGGACAAGTATTCAAGTAGTGGCTTGGTTACTCAACAAATGTAGGGCTAAGATCAATGGGGAAAGGAGTATATAATGTAAGGGATCCCTCTTGGAAAAGAGGGAGAGAGGAAACGAAAAAGAAAAATGAAGGGGAAGACAGTAGCAATCTGCATTCTCCTGGAAGCAATTGTAACCAATCACCAAAGAAGTAAGAAGAATTACAAGCTCCTAAGAGAAAGGTCGAGGAGCATCATTGTTCACCTTCATCTACGAGTTACTACGCATGGTTGTTACATCCCTTACTAGGGCCTAGTTCTTGATCTCGCTCTCTACAAATTAATTGCAGGGTTAGCTGTGCTTAGGTCCACTCCCTTAACACCGAAGGATGCCCGAACCTGGTCCCTACAAGTCTTTAAATAGGTCAAGGAATTCTATTACAAGTTAAATTCATGTTTGGAGAAAATCCCAGATTTTTAGGCTTCAATTAACTAATGATTTTGGCCCATTTAATATCAGAATTCGGACTTTTGGTAAACTACAAAGTTGTAGCCCTTTTAAGTTAAATTTCCAGCCCAACTTGAATAATCTCAATTGGACATTTGAGCCGAAAGTTATGCCAAAAATACTAATTGATGTGCAGGCAAAAATCCTAATCCGAATTGGACTTCGATTTAGTGTAAATTTCCTTTGATTCCTTGCTCCAATTGGACTTAAATTTAATTGGGTTGGTCTTCTTTAACTTCATTATGGCCCTTGTAAAAGTAAAGTCCATTAGCTTCCTTCTTTGCACAAATCTACTTATTTAATTTAATTTTCCTACAAAAGACAAATTCACGTAATAAAATTCAATTAAGAACAAAATTGATTATTTAGCATTATTCCAAAACCAAATATAAAATGCATGAATTACCTCAAAATAAGTATGATAATGCTTTCTAAGAATGATATAAATATTCAAAATTAAGCTATTATCAATGCACATTAATATGCTACGATTTCATTCTCAAAAAAAAAAAAAAAAAAAAGCAGCTACGATTTGGGATGGAACTGGAAGAGATTAAACCAGATATAGTCGTAGAGCTACCATAAGAATCTTTTATAGAACAAGAGTATTAAATGTATAAATTTGTGAATGGCTCAACAAAATGAACTGGTTCCATGGTATTAAAAAACAAATATGAGCATGTATGTATAAACAATTCTAACATGAATAATTTTGCTTTCTCCTACTCCTTTTGTGTTATTCATTGATTGACTAAGATTTACTACACATTTAAATTCCTCTGTTTTTCAGGGTTATTAAATTGTGGAGAAAAAAATTCTATAATATAGTTGATTTTCATATATGAGTTTAGTGAATATCAAAATATAAATTGTTATAGCTTGGTTTAATAAACAAAGTTTGTATAAATTGCTCATTAACTTCTCAAAAAATTCCCCCTCAAAAAAAAAAAAAAAATCTCAAAAAATGAAAAATAATGTTAGCTTCCATATGAAATAACCAAGATTCATTTTCATGTTCTAATCAAAAGTATACATTCTCCAATTTTTTTTTTTTATTGTGTTGGGTTTTGATGCATATTTCACTATGTTATAAAATGTTACAAAATATCTTGCCATATATAATAATTGAAAGCAAATGGCAACATGTTTCCTTGCAATATATATATATATATATATATATATATATATATATATATCATCCTATTCTTCATCCCTCCTCGTCATACTGTTACACTTCCTCTCCCATTTTTTTACTCTTTTTCTCTTTATTATTCCTTACCATTACTCTTTCTCCAACTAATCATTTTCATCTTTTATTTTTAACTCATATTTTCCCGTCTTCTTTTCTATAAATTTGCTTTTGCTTCATCTGCACTTCTCTCCTATTCATTCCGTGTTTTGCATGTCCCCAACAACAAAGGTGATTACTGTGACTCTCACTCTCTCCCCCTCTTTGATTTCCTACCATGTCTATGTATTTGGATTTCAGCCCATTGAATATTCGTTGCGCTTCATGCTGAGATTTCTGAAATCCCAGTGAGTTAGAACTTAGAACTATATGTGATAAGCCACTAGACTCGGGCCAATTGTGGGTTTAACTTCCCTAGGCCATGGGCCTATTGCAGTCCCCTATGTTTGATAGTAGGCTAAAGCATTTGAACTTGTCCAGCCTGATTCCTCTTCATTGTGTTTATTACTTTATCCTTGATTCCATTTTGTGTTGGGCCTAAGAAGGGCTTAATGGAAAATGATAGTGGCGGCCGTATAGTTATCAAGGTCAAGTTAAGATGAATTGTTTGTTCATAAGATGTTTTAAGGATTTTGTGAATAAGTGCTTTAAGGGATTAAGTTAAGACGATGGTAATGCTTTATTAACGTCTTTGAAACTTTCTTAGAGAAAAAATGACTCTTTTTTAATAGTAAATTCTAGATATTACTCATGTGTTCTTAAAATATTGAAATACCAAGTATTTTAATTGTAACACTTACCTACCTTGTAGCTTATTTTATGAAACATTTACCTCCTTCTTTCTTTTATCATTTTTATCGAGTAATTTAAGATACTTGAACAAACGATTTTTTTTTTTTTTTCCAAACGAAAACGGAAAAATCTTTCATTACGATTTGGATTATGGCCTTCTCTTTCGCATTTTTTATTTTTTATTTGTAGCCCTTACTTTTTTCATTTCCTAAAGGCAAACCCTGTATAACATAACTAAAAATGACCCCAAAAAAAAAAGAAATTTATTAATATATTATTCTATTAATTTCTAATTGCTCTAACTATTTAGAATTATTTTGTTTTATGAAGTATTTCCACTAATTTTAATGAACTTTGATGATGTGGCAATCGAAAACACCCATTCGAAAAGAATTAAAGAAAAATATTGTTCTGCCTTAAAGCTTACACCTTACAAGTATACATAAACCCAAATGGGGATTGACAAAGAATGTTAGAGAAAGAACAAAAAACATGAGGGAAGTACGATATTTTTATTGAATGCTTTCTCTGCATGTGATGTTGTCTCTTATCACATCTTTAAATATTATTGAAATTATCATATATGTCTCGTAAAGCAAAAAACAAGTGAGGTAAATGCATTTTTCTATATATATATATATATATATATAAATGGATAATGCATCATAAGACACACAATAAATGAGTATTACTATTTTCATAAATGTTATAATAAATATTACTGTTTACTCCCAAAAAAAAAAAAATGAGGGAAGTGTTGCAAAATAAACTACATGTTAGTTTTATGTTTTAACTTTTAAGGATATACCACATAGGGGAGAGAGAGAGAGAGAGAATAATTAATGGCTGAGATTAAAAGTTAAAAAAATTAATTTTTTAATTGCATTCTCTTTGGATCAGAAAATTTTTTAACAATTTTTTGGGTAATCTTTTCAACTTTTACATTTCACACCAATACAAGAATTGCATGGTGTAATAATTGTAATGGATCCAAATTCCTGATTACACACCTATTTCTACACCCAAATCCACACCTTACTTATGGTAACACCTGATTGGATTTCAACATCTTCAAGTACATGTGTTGGATACCTGTGAAAGTGCTGAAATCATAGTTGACATATAAGCAGTACATTTTATTTGTTTTGGCACTAATGTTT
The DNA here is from genome assembly GCA_030445155.1 of Quercus variabilis. Classification (NCBI taxonomy): domain Eukaryota; kingdom Viridiplantae; phylum Streptophyta; class Magnoliopsida; order Fagales; family Fagaceae; genus Quercus; species Quercus variabilis. The sequence goes on from CP129446.1 coordinate 14,891,818, forward strand.
TATGGAAAATGAGTTATTTTCCAAAAAAGTATTTTTTATAAAACTATTTTAGTTTTCTTTATCTAGTAGCAACCATAAATGAGTTGACAAATAATCTTTTAACTTCTTTTATTTAGCTTGCTGTAAGATAGAGGTGTTTTTCACCAAAAAAAAAAACTCTAAAAATAAGTCATATTTTTTCTGTTAATCAAAAATAGTTTTTCTTTAACTAATTTTTTTTTTTTATATTACCAAATACTTGAAAACGCAAAGAGCCATTTTCTCACAAGGTTTTCTAGCAAAACAATGTTTTTTTTTTTTTCCCTTTCTTTTTTTCAATAAAAAAAAAAGTTAATATTAAGAGAAGTGCTACATTCACAATATTTTTACAACAAATCATAGGTGATTAGTTGTTATTGGTTCAAATTTGAATCTAACATTAAGATTACTTTTTTGGCCTAACAATAATAATCAGTAACATCCTGCCACTTAGAATTTGTTGTAAAAAAGTTGTGGACATATCATTCTAATACTAGTATCTATATTATCTATAAAAGAATTCCCCTTTGAATTGGACATTCATGAGGTTCAAAATACCCTCATTAATGAAGGGTAATTTCTCTTAGAAATAGAGTCATAAATGTCAAATAACAAATTTCATTTTGAACTAAAAAAGAAAACTCCTAAAATTTAGGATTTTTTCCCCCTTTGTGTTCATCTTTTTATTCCCTAAATAATTTAGCATTTTTTTTTAAATTCATTTTCATTTGAATAAAAGTAAAACACCTGCAATTTAAAAAAATAAAAAGCTAAGAGAACACCTAAAATTTAGCCTTCTTTCCCTTCACCTTCATCTTGTTTTTCCTACCCAAACTCTTCTCTATATTATTATACCACTTTCAAACACCTATTTAAAAAAGAAATTACAGTTACTGTTTATTACTAAAGTTTATAATTTTATTTTTTTGAAAAATAAAAAAACATATTAGCCTTCGTCTGAAATCAAGAAAAAAAAAAAAAAAAAAAGCCTTCGTCTGAGAGGAGAGAATGGAATGGAAATTAATGAAAAAAATAATTTTATAATATTATTTTATTTCCTTGTTTGGGAGTTTTAATAGAGGAAATGAAAAGTTATTTTTTTTGTTTAAGAGTTTAAGTGGAAGAGAATAAAATGAATAAGAAAGAATACTCATTCTTCTCTATTCCCTTAAAATTTTAAAATTTTAATCTCCTGAAATTGAGTGTGAATGAAATTAAATTTAATAACTTTTTTACTAAAATTCTCAAAATACTCCTATATATTTAATAATTTATTTTAGAATATGGGTCTAATAGTAATTTACTTTAAAATATAGGTTTAATAAAAATATTGTTATAAAATAATTTCATTTCATTCCCTCTATATTACTTCCCAATAATATTAATTAAATTTCATTCATTTTTCATTTCTTTATTTTAAATCATCCAATTAATGTTATTTAATTTTATCCCATTTCATTTTTTTTTTTTCTTATTTAAATAAGTTCCATTTCAAAAGGAAGAAAAAGTTGATAATAATAAGTATTAAAAAAAAAAATGTAAGTGGTAGGTACGGTCGTACATGTAAGAACCAGATACGCTGAACACCTCAGGAGAAAATCCAGCAATAAATGGAATATACACGTTAGAGGAATCCAATCCAACCTACTATTTAAATTTCAAAACAATTTCAGACCGTCGGATCAAGAATATGACCGTTGTAGATAGCTCCTCTTTAATCGGCGCAAATTCAACAAGATCTGTCTCCCAATAAAAACAGAAAAACACGCTCCCAAGTCAAAAGCTAAAGAAAGCAGTCTCTCTGTCATCATTTCCTTTCATCTCTCTCTCTCTGTTTGTGTTTGCAGTTTGCGTTTTTAAACTCCATTGATCTATGTATTCTGTATCGAAAATGAAGTTCGATCGCAAGCCTCCGCTTGCTAAATCCCCAACCCGGCTTCGACCTCGCCGTGCTCTTCGCTCGAACTCAACCCCTGTGCCTATGCAAACTCCTCCAGGTGGGTCTGTCTGTACAAACACGTATCAAAATCTCTGTCTCTCTCTCTCTCTTATAACTTTGCTATGTATTATTTCTATTCATTGTTACAGGCTCTTTGACAAAATCTGAGAAACCGAGCCGCAGATGGGACATGGAGGAATCGGAACTTCGACCCGAGTACCGGTCCATTTCGTGCGAGTTACGTGCTTTGGCAAGGATGGTCAGCGATGAATTTGGCAAAGGAGATTCGGACAACACTAATGGTGGGGTGTCCAATTCTGTGTGTCCAGATTCAAGCACTTTGTTTGAGAGGGGTCGGTTTTACGAGGAGTATTCTGCTAGAAGGAATGAGAGGCTGAGGAGGAAGAAGAGTGAGGCAAGAGATGAGAGGAGGAGTTTTTACAATCTGGGTGTCAATGTTGAATCTGCCAAAAGGGGTAGCACTTCTAAGAAGATTCAGAGTCTGAGGAGATCGGTTTCCGCGGCTTACTCGGTGGAGAAGAGCGAGACTGTGGCTCCGACTCCGAGGTATATGCTGAGAAGCATGAGCAAGGAGAATAAGAAACCCCCTCTGGCTACGACTTACGGGAAATCTGTGATTGGTTCTGAGAGAAAAATTGGGGCTCGAAGGGTTCTGAGAGACTGAGAATTTCAGTTTCAGACTTTAAAGGAAACAGAAACTGTGTGTTTTCTTTTTTTCTTTTTCCTTGTGCGGTTTTAAAATTTTAATATGTTTTCTCTGTTATGATGGATTTTTTTGAGCAAATGTTTGGTGGTATAAGGATTTGCATTATCTGTCTTGAATGATTGAGGTTTCAATTGACAAAGAAACCTAGTTATTCAGATGTATATATGGATGCAATCGGATCTTATATTTTGGTCTCCCTGTAGCATCATATTCTCTGCTTGAGCCCCAAACTGTTGGATTTAATGACAATTGCTAACATTATTTGTGGAAATTGGTAGTGTATCAAAAAAAATGTTTTATTGCATCTCTATACATGTTTGCTTGGTTTCTTTTACTTCAGAAAAAGGCAGAATTTGATAAGTTATGGTTGTCAAAATTGTGTCTTTTCAAGGTAACATTTTAGGAACAGGCTTGGGTTCCGTTGGGATTTGGAAATGTATCAAATAATTGCCACGATTCTATACATCGAATACAAAAAGTGCTCCTGAGGTTTTATGTTCTTATGTATCTTAGCTGACACTTACCGTTTGACATAATTAGTTTGGGGATATAATCTCACCAATTTTATGGATTTGATCAGAACCTTTAGTGGATTAATTACATTTTAGTGATGTTGATTGACGATTTTGTTAATTACACCTCATATGTGTGCAAATCTATTGACTACTAAACATATATACCCACGAATCCACAAACCCACAGCACTCAGAACATTGATTTTCTCATCTTTAAAGGAGTTACTGTTAATGTGGCTCTTACCAAATTCTATCTTCTCCATCATAAGAGTTACTCAGAAGTCAGAGCCCTCTATCTTCGAAAAAGCATGGCACTTTCAAGTTTCAACCGTCCTAGGAAAATTTGACACCCTTGAAATAGTGCTCTAAATGCAGTCACATAAGCTTTGCAATTTGGAAAAATATCAGAGCGGTTTTTAAGGGACCAATAAGGTGTCCGACTTAATTTTGTGACCATAAAGCTCAAATCGCTACCAGAAACCACAATATTTTTAAGAAAGAAGAAATTAGAAACTCTAACATGCGCCAGTAGTATAATAGTTGTTAATTCAAAGCATAGAAATATAAAAGATTACAGGCTTGTCCACAAAGTGAAATAAAGTTGATTTCTGAGTTGTCATTCGTCATTTTATGTTGTGACCAACGGATATTCTATCAGATAGAACTAAAGTATATGGAAACTTGGAAAAACACAAAACTAGTCAACTGAATAATGTAGCATTTTGAAGTTCAGTGCAAAACAGTTTACGATACATGATCAAATGAGTACACAATCCAGCCCTTATATTTGACACAACAACTATCTAAAATGCAGCATTACATGAGACACTACCTCTACCTGGATTCCTAATGGTACAAATCTATCTAATGCAAAAATACAAAGGAATTCACAAGGATCGTTAGGTATAGCAGTTGTTGGCTAATTCCATGACATATTTGTTTGTATATAGGGCCATAAGCTTTCACTGTATACTTTTATTTATGTGGGTACATGTGTATTGGGCTTGGGGAGTGTGCAAAAAGTTCAGAAGCGAACTAAGAGCATCTCCAACAGTTGTTGTAAAACTAAATTTGGAGCATCAAATGCCACTGTAGACACTCCAGCAGCCTCTCCAAACACCCGGCCACTCTAAATTTATTTTTCAAGTTGCTACAGTAATTCTCTTATTTGAGAGAACACTGTAGCAACTCTACTCCTTTATTATATATTAAAAAATTAAACAGTGGCATTTAAAATTTACAATTCTTTCTCTCTCCCAAACGTTTTTCTTCTTCTCTATTGTCTGGTTTCTTCAGAAAGCTCCCCCTCTTCAAAAACGCCGCTCTCACGAAATAAACCCTCGCCGCTGCTCTCTCTCACAAAAATCTCACACCATGTCTATCACAAAAGAACTTGCACCGTGCCTTTCAATCGAAGTTCGCTCAACCACCTGTGACAAAGAATAGAGTTCTGAAGCTCAACCTTGAATATCGGTACCCAAAATTTTGATTTAATAGGGTTTTTGTCATTTTTGAATTTGTTAGTTTATCTTATGAGTTCTGAAGCTCACCCTTTTCTATTGTTCTTCACCACAATCTGGGTTTAGGTTTTGAGTTTTTGGTTCTTTTCTCTCTGTCTGTCTTTCACTCTGTTCTTGATCTTTTCTCTATTTAATTAATCTTATTAGAGTCAATAAATTAATCTCAACCTTGAATATCGGTACCCAAACCAAGAAAAACAAAAAAAAACCCAAACAAAAACATTGAGAATTTGAATATCGGTACCCAAACTTTAATCTTATTATGTCTCTGTTTTGTTTTTTTTTTTTTTTTTTGGTGTGGAAATATTGAGAATCTGAATTCTGGGTTTTTTTGTAGCTGAAATTGTGATGTCAATGATGTTTGATCGATGAATTCATATTGGGTTTTACAAGTTTGTCATTTTTGCTTGGTGGGTTTTTTATATCTGTGGTTGGAATGGCTTTTGGAAAATGTTTTCTGGGAAATGTGTGTGTAAATAATTTTATGAATGAAAATGTAAGTGACTAATCTAATGGTTCATGTTACATTGAGTTGTGTAGTTCTAGAATGTGGTAATTTCTGTTGCTTGGTTCCATGAGATTTTGTGAAAATTGTTTCTGAATGTATAATCTTAATTGTGAGATCTCTTGTGCTGTTAATATTTTGGGCTGAAAATGAAAAATTTATAGACAGCTTTGAGGTTGAGTTTTTTAGAATGTGGCGATCATTGTAGTTTTGTTCCTTATGGTTCCTGTGTAATTGAGATAAATTATTGTTAATGGCTTGAAACTATGATAGAACTGGGAGTTTGATGCTAATAAACTATGAACTGAATGAGAGGGATTCCTTACACATTATAGAATTATTGTTTCTATGTAACTAAATGTAAATTATTGTTTTTGTTTTTGTTACTAGGAATGGATTCAAGTATTCCAAGGGACACGTCTTTCACTAATCTTTTAGATGATAGTTACGAAGAATATATGTCAGGATCTTCACATATAAGTGGTGAAGATAGTGTTCCACAAGCTCAAGAATTTAGCCAAATGTCTCCACCCCAAGTTGAATCCACAGCTAAGAAACTACAATGTGGCAGCAACTTCTCTAAGAAACTACAACGTGGCAGCAACTTCTCCATACAAGAAGACATGCTTCTTGTGTCCACATTTCTCAATGTCAACCAGGATGTAGTGCAAGGCACTAACCAAAAACGCACAACATATTGGTCAAGAATTTGGGAGTACTACCACCAGTGGAAGACCTTCACTTCTGAGCGTACAGTGAGTTCTCTAACGAACCGATGGTCAATGATTCAACTTTGCACCAATAAGTTTTGTGGGTGTTTGGAACAAATTGAATCAAAGAATGAAAGTGGTAAGACTAATGAAGACAAGGTACATCTTATAAAGAAATTTGTGTTAATTTGCTAATTTGTTCCAACTATTTCAACATCTATAAACTATTTGTTACTTTTTCAGCTTAATGAAGCAAGACAACTCTATCAAGTATTGCAGCAAACCAAATTTCAATATGAACATTGCTGGAATTTATTAAAGTACTCACCAAAATGGTTGGCTATTGGTAACAATCAGCAACCAAAAAAAAGAAGGAGATCTGAGGCATCTTCACCTTCTAATCTAGAGTCAATAAGTTTAGAGGATGATGATATTCCACAGGTTCCAATTGTAAACTTGGAGAGACCACCAGGGGTGAAGGCCGTAAAAGAAAGATTGAAGAAACAAAAGTCCAGAGAAGGCACGACTTCACATATAGAAGACATATTGAATGTCATGTTGGAAGAAAGAAGAAAAATGAGTGAGATGAAAATGGCTTGTATTGAGAAAGGACGTCTTGTAGACCAAGAGCATGATATGGCACGAATTCAACTTAAGGATAAAAAACTTGAAATAGCAAGAATGAAGGAGGAAAATGAAATGGAGAAATTGAGAATGGAAAAGCTGAAGGAAGAAAAAGAGCTTATGATGATGGATGTAAGTATGTTGTCTCCAGTGCAGCAAGAATATATTCGTCAATGCCAAATGGAAATCCTTGAAAAACGAAGGTCTTGTTCTTAGACTATTATCATCATCAATGCTCTTATTTTGTATATGATTAAAAGAGCTCTTTAAACTTGTTTTGTATATTGGGTCACTCATTTTTGTTTTGCTACAATACGATCCTGTTGCACTATTCATTTTGTTTTGCTACAATATGATCCTGTTGCACTATTCATTTTGTTTTGCTACAATGTAATCCTATTGCACTATATACAATGTGATCATGTTGCATTATATATGTATATTTGTTTTCCCCTTTTGTTTTTTTGATGGTGATCTCCCCCCCTCGCTTGAGGCAATTTGTAAGGGAGATGCCTCTACTTGTAATCCTTCTTAGTCTTTTAATGAAATTGTAGTTTATCAAAAAAAAAAAAAAGGGAGATGCCTCTGCTCTGTGTGTGTGTGCGCGCACGCGCGCTATTGTGTGTGTGCGTATGTGTCTGTGCTGCCCATATACAGAAGCTGTGTGTGTGTGTGTGTGCTGCTCTGTGTGTGTGTGTGCGCGCGCGCTGCTCTGTGTGTGTATGTGTGCGCACGTGTGTGATGCTGTGTGTGTGCGTGTCTATGCTGCTCTGTGTGTGTGTGTGTCTGTGCTGCCCATATACAGGGGCTCTGTGTGTGTGTGTGTGTGTGTGTGTGTGTGTGTGTGTGTGTGTGCTGCTGCTGTGTCTGTGCTGCCTAGAAAGTGCTGTTGTGTGTGTGTGTGTGTGTGTGTGTGTGTGTGTGCTGCTGCTGTGTCTGTGCTGCCTAGAAAGTGCTGCTCTGTGTGTGTGTGTGTGTGTGTGAAAGGTTTTGGTCTATGTGCATGCTGCTGTTGCTGCTGCAGCAACAGTAGCTCTGTGTGTGTGTGTGTGTGTTTTGCAGCAGTAGCAGCTGCTGCTGTGTGTGTTGCAGCAGCAGCTGCTCTGTTGTGCTGTTGCTGCAGCAGCAGCTGTGTGTGTGCAGCTACTGCTCTGTGTGTGTGTGTGTGTGTGTTGCGGCAGCAGCAGTTGCTCTGTTGCTCTGTTGTGCTGCTGCTGCAGCAGCAGCTGTGTGTGTGCAGCTGCTGCAGCTGCTGCTGCTGTGTGCTGCTCTGTGTGTGTGTGTGTGTAGCAGCAGCAACAACAGCAGCTGTGTATGTGTGTGTGCGTGTGTGCGCGCGTGCTGCTGTCTGTGTGTGTGTGTGTGTTGCAGCAGCTGCTGCTGCTCTGTTGTGCTGCTGCTGCAGCAGCAGCTGTGTGTGTGCAGCTGCTGCTCTGTGTGTGTGTGTGTGTTGCGGCAGCAGCAGCTGCTCTGTTGCTCTGTTGTGCTGCTGCAGCAGTAGCAGCTGTGTGTGTGCGTGTGTGTTGCAGCAGCTGCTCTGTTGTGCTGCTGCAGCTGCTGTGTGTGTGTGTGTGCAGCAGCAGTAGCAGCAGCTGCTCTGTTGTGCTGCAGCAACAGCTGCAGCTGCTGTGTGTGTGTGTGTGTGTGTGTGCGCAGCAGCAGCAGCTGCTGTGTGTGAGGTTTAAAAATATAGCTGTTGGGAATTTGAAAAATATAGCTGTTAGGAATGAATAGAGAAAGAATAAAAAGAATATTAAAAAAAGAATAAAGAAATAATGAAGAAATAATATTTAAATGAGATAGAGAATCTGTTGGAAAGTAGGTTTGAAAAAGTGAATAGTTAAAAGGTAAAAGTTACTGTTCATTCTCCAAACAGTACAAAAATTTAGAGAAGCTGCTGGAGATGCTCTAAGAGACAAAGTTAAAATTTGAAATTTAGTTCAGGCAGTGAGTTCGCCTCTCTTGTTCACTTCGGAGGAGAGAAGTTCACTTAACTTGAGAGAAGTTTTTTTTTTTTTTTTTTTTTTTTTTTTGAGGAACAACTCTAGAGAATTTAGTTACAAAATTCTCTACTATACGTCTACACCTATCTTTTGCCTTAATATATATGATCCCATTTCCCATGAATTTCTACACCCAATTCTCATCTGAAGAGAAGAAAACCCATAAACTCTTGAGCCTAAATCCTCATCAACCCCTCTACCTTCTCCCTCTCTAATTGGTAAATTTTCATGAGAGGTGATAAGACCATCACACTCACCAGAGTTTTGTATGTTGATTGGAGCTTGGAACTATTGGGGTAGGTCAGAATTATTAAGGAGACTTGGAGATTACAATTGGAGCTCAATTGCGGATCCAGTGACTAGAGAAGAGAAATTACTCAATGAGTCTATTACGAGCAAGAGTTTGGAGGGGCTCAATTGCAGATCGAGTATGTTTTTACTTCATTGCTTGGAGGGGTTTGTATATACAATGTACTGCAACTATTTTCTAAAGTGGATCTTTTTGGTGGTGAGACACCATGACCAGGTTTTCCACCTAGTACTTAGGTTTTCCTCTTCATAAACATTTTGGTGTGTTGTGGGTTTTTGAGGTTGTACTTTGGTATTTGTTTATCCATGCATGCTAATATCAATTGGTTGATCACTTAAATAATTGTGCTTTTAATTGTTCAATTAGCTTAAGACCAACATTAGCCATAAAAAATTGGGGTTTAAATAACTTGAGTATGTGCTATCAAATCTTTCAAGGTTCAACTGATCATAGCATAGTAGAAATAGTATCTTTTATGGTGCTCCATGTCTATGGTTCAAACCCTATCCTCCCAATTCCCACTACTTAGTGTTAAGTATGCTAAAATACATATAGAAACGAAAGTATAAAATAGAGTAACACAAAAATATAAGGGTTACATAGTTCAGTCTAAACAGCATACATCCACAAAGGAAACCCTTAAGTGCTACATGACTACATTTTTAATATATGAGTGTAATACAAATATTGTGTTATAATGAGTCCAATATGGGTATATATAATAGGATAACCCTAAACTGACCATACACTAACTATGGTTAATAGACTTGTTGTACAAGTATAAGACTTGGTTTACACACAAAATAGTATTAAGCATGAGCTTATATTATTGGACTAATATATCTCTAACACATAGTATATAAATAAATAAACAAAAACACAAGGTCTATTATACTTCATTAATATAACCCAAGCCAACAAATGTCAAACACCTTTTTGTAAAATGATTATGCTAGCCAGGGACCAATTTAAAATTGTTAAATATATTATGGTCCAAACCAATTGTACAGTTTATACATTAGAGAGTATTTGACTAACCTAATGTTAATATGCTTGTTCTACAAATACATGAGTCTACAACTAGTTTGGGCCAATTTGACCATAATATATCTAACACCCCTCCTTAAACTAAAGGTGAAAACTTGAGTTTGGAATGTCTTTAATGTATAGCTTGGTGTGGCACCTATGCTACTCGACTAACATGACAATATCTCGTGTCATTGACATGACACTAATGATGAAGTTGACATCTAGTTGGCATGACATAACAATTGCTGAGATAGATAGGATCCTATGGCAATACCTTGCTTATGATTACGCCACTGACAAGACAAGCTATGTAACTGGGGCTAATGTGGCAGCATCTAGTAATACCATATGGCTTCTTTTTGGGTTTGTTAATGGTGGCAGAAGTAGGTGGCTATAAGGAGGTTGTGAGTTTTGTGTGATTGTAGTTTTGATATGAGTTTGAGACTAGCTTTATGGCCACAGTGGACATGATGATGGTGGGGCCCGTGTTTGTAGAGCAAATCCTTAGGTTAGTCTATGGTTAGTTTAGGGTTAATCAAATAATCTCTAGTATATAAACCCTACATTGGGTTTACTGTAACATAAATGCTTAATATTAATATGTAGTCATTAAGGGCTTACCTATTGTGGACATAAGCTGTTAGGCTGAATTATGTAAACTTTTGTATGTGTTTTCTCTTTCATGCTTTTGCTCATCATTAAATCATTACACACAATCACATAACTTTAACAAATATGCATAAAGCCAGATCAATTTTGAATTGATTTTATTTTTGGTTCAGATTATATTAGGACTAAAACAATTTTGTGGTTTGTCAAACACCTTCTACTAGTTGTGCCTTACCATTCCTGGCCATGCACAACTAGGAAAAGTAACAAATGAAAAGGCTGTTGTTATGAAGATCCGAAAAAGCACTGTGAAAAACAAGGCTTCAAGCACTTCTATCTTTCTTTCTTTAAAAAACAAAAAGGCAAACTAGACTTTCACTTGGTTTCTGTACCTTATTTGAAAGTATGCCAAATTGTGGGGTAACTTTTGACTCAATTTTTCTATGATTTCGTCCTCTTTGTTGGCTCTGGCTTGCAAGGTGTGGGGGTTTCTTCTTCTTTTCTGTTCTTGACATTTTTAAAATGTTTTTATGTTTTGTTTAGTAATTTAGTTTAATTTCTCAACTTATAACGTATTGGATAGTGAAAAGCCCTCTCTGTATATTCAAAATATTCCTATTCATTGGAAGACTGATAGGCATGGTCACTTGTTCAAAATATTCCTATTCCTTCTTCACCGCTCTATTGACTTGCATAGCCCCGTAAAATGGCTTCAAATATTCCAATTCAAATTGTTTGATTGTTGTGGAAAGATTTTAGAATTCATATTAGGTTCTAATTCAGAATGGCGTTTGAAGAGGCCACCGAGATAAGAATCTTGACACTAACTTGCTTTCTATTCATTGGAAGACTGATCAGGCATGCTGATTTGTGACAACAAGAAGAGTTTTTCCTTCTTCACCACTGGATTGACTTGCAGAGACTTGTACTATGGCTTCAAATATTCCTATTCAAATAGTTTCATTATTGTGGAAAGATTTTAGAATTCATATCAGGGTCTAACTTAGAATGCCTTTTGAAGAGGTCACTGAGATAAAGAATCTTGACACCAACTTGCTTTCTGCAATAGTTGTAACAAGTTATTAATATCTTAAATAATGAAATTTTGGTTTCCTAAATATTCTTTTCAATTCTACATGAATAATGAAATTGTTACTTCCTAGATTATTTTCGTTGTAGAAGTTAGGAAAACAATATCAAAATATTTTGATATTGTTTGGTAACCATGGGGTGGTTATATGATTAATTAAGGCGAAATTACACTATTAGTCCCTAAAGTTTACCGGCCCTATGAGTATAATTAGTCCTATAAATTTCAAATGTGTGCTATTGGTCCCTCAAGTTTTAAAAATGAAAAATATTAATCCTTTTATTAACTACAATTAATAATCTATATATATATATATATATATATAACCGAAACCTCTGAAACTTTCAAAATTTTCCACATCAGCATAATATTTAAATAAAATTATTTTTGTTTAGTTCAAACTTAACAAAAAGTGAAACTCTATCTTTCTAATAAATCCAACTTAAACTCAAACTCATCATTACTTTTTAACAAAATTATTTTTGTTTGATCCAAACTTAATAAGCACTGAAACTCTATTTTTTTTTTTTTAACAAGTTCAACTTAAATTCAAACTCAAATCCAAATTTGCAAGAGCAAATCATGTAATGCTGTACTTTCTTAATAAATTTAAGATTAGCTCGCCACATCATCAATCATTTTATTTATTATTTTTCTATTTTAAAACACGCTAAAAAAAAACATTAGAACACGCTATACTAAGGATTGTGGTATTTTAAAGTTTAAATGTTAAACCACGTTGCGAAAGTCTCCTAAATCAACATATATCCTACTTCAATAAGAATTTTGACGACGTGAGATTCAAGAAATAGATAGTCATCACGTCAGGTTTTCTTATTAGAATTGAATTAGGAGATAGTGATTAGTGAGGCGGCAAAGGTTATTATCAAGATCTCTCTCAATCTCTTCAGTCCAGTTTAGTTTCAGTCCAGTTTAGTTTTTAGTATCTCTATAGTGTTTCTTTTCTCACGTTTTTTCAGTGTTGTGTGTTGGGGGCGAAAAAGTTATTCTTCCGACAAATAAGATTTATAATAGGTTAAAGGTTTAAACCAAAACTCAACAATGGGCTTGATGTGCGGCCCAAAGGCTATTGGTGAAGATTCAAGGAATCCACTATATTTTATGCGTTGGGCCTAGATTAGAACTGGTAAGAATAGCCCATAAACAATCCCTTTAGCAGACACATCAGCAAGATTAAAAAGCATATTGTAAGATATGGCTCAGCACTAAAATGTTTTTGCTGAAGATAGCCCAACAGTAAAGTGTTTCTGCAAAAAATGGCCCAGTGGTAAAGTAATACAAACAGAATAAACTTCCAACTGTTAGCTGCTTCACAAATTAAGGGAAATGTCTATGTTTTCAAACTCATCATTTGTTAACTCTGGAGAAAGGTCTTCTAATACAACAATGTGAGGGAAAAATTCTATAGTGACAGTTACATCATAAGTATTAATAGTAAATGAATAAGCAAATATCATGGGTTCCATAATAACAAATAATAGAGAAAACTTAGTGTGAGATGAACGGAGAGAGAGAGAGATCTCAGCTAGCGCAGCAAGATCATTATGGTGCCATGGCATGCTCATTAGTTATAGTATATGTAGTAAGTAGAGATAATCATTTATGAGTAATATGAGTAATGAGTGAGAGAGTATAGTGAGTAGTATGAGTAATGAGTGAGTGAGTATAGTGAGTAGTATAAGTAATAAGTGAGAATGTATAGCAAAGCTAATGGAGCTTTCTGCTGGGGCAAGTAAGTGTTTATGAATAGAGCTATGAGAAGTGTTTGTGAGCTAAGAGCTGGGGAACTCGATTTCTAAGCTTGAGACTAAGAACTCAGTGACTTTTCCAAGCTTAGAGAAGACTTTTTGCAGAGAGGTTAAGGAAAAAATCTTGGTGTGTAGCTTAGTGAGTTGGTTGTGTGTTGGTGAAACATTAATGGAGAGTTCCATTTATATTTGGATTTTTAGGGGGTGATTAGCAAATAATCTTTGCTAAATCTTTCCCAATTTTCAGAAAATTCTTAGGAAATCGTTCTTAAGATTTTTAGCTAAGAGTAGTAAGCTCAACTTTTAGAAGGTTCTTACTGTTTTGGGCAATAACAACAGGGTTTCTAGCTTAGCATTGAATGCTGATTAGCCTTGACTGATGGGATTAGAGCATGCTTGAGGCTAATGATCTTGGTTATGCTGCAACTAGAATTAGAGTTCCCTAGGGCATATTGGACCACCCCAAGTCAGGTGTCAACCTTGGAGCCCTTGCTGGGATCCCCTTGGTTCCCTCCAAACCACATTTCCCTAATTTTTCCCATTTGGGATTCATGTGCTTGGTTCATGAACCAGAGAATACATATTTTTGGTATGAAAATGAGCTGATTTTATGTCGTTTTAGGAGCTTCACTAGCCTGGGCATGGCAGCTTTGGGTTTTTGACTAAATGAGTTGAAAGAGAAAAAGGTGATAGCTGGCTGAAGCTTTCCCAGCTTTTTGTTACATCACTTTCAGTTTTATGTCACTTGAGGAATGATGAAATTTCAGCTTGTAGAGAAAGGATTCATCCCCTGGTGGACATGTGTCCATTTTCTGATCTGATTGAACAAGTTGGGACCTAATGGGAAGGAGCTCTAGCTGTTCAATTGTTGTTGAAATTTGGTTGACCAATTCACGTGTTTTCCATTTGCTGAGATTTGTGTGTGGGCTGACTTGACCCAGCTAGGCTTTGGAGATAAGCTTTCATGGGTAATATTCATGGGCTTTGTAGTTAATTGATTATAGAAAGAATAGACATAATTCCTATAAATTTTGTGAAAGCAATATTTTTTGAGGGATGAGTAATTTATATTTCCAATGAGTGGGATTTTAGCATATGTAAAATAGGTATCAAAATAATACTTTGAGTTTGTAAATATGTGCCAAAATAGTATTTGGGTTTTATGAAATAGTTGTAAAATTAATAATGGTGCCAAATATTAATGTTTGGGCTTTGAGCATAAAGTAATTGTTTTTGCCAAAATAGCATTTTGGGTTTTGGAAAATAAGTGCCAAATTAGCATTTGGGCTTTTGAGCATAAAGTAATTGTGTTTGCCAAACTAGCATTTTGGGTTTTGAAAAATAAGTGCCAAATTAACATTTGGGCTTTTGAGCATAAAGTAATTTTTTTTGCCAAAATAGCATTTTGGGCTTTATAAGATAGTTGCCAAAATAATATTTGGGCTTTGTGAAAATAGTGCCAAATTAGTATTTGGGCTTTGTAAAAATGGTTTGAGTTTTTGGAAAAGATATTGTCATGTAGCAACAGGCTTTTAGAGATGCCGGATCATTCCAGGCTTTAGAGATGTCGGATCGTACCGAACTTTAGAGGTGCCGGATCGTACCGGGTTTTAGAGGTGCCGGATCATACCGGGTTTTAGAGATGCCGGATCTTACCGGGCTTTAGAGATGTCAGATCGTACTGGGCTTTAGAGATGTCGGATCATACCAGACTTTAGAGGTGCTGGATCGTGCCGGGTCGTACCATACTTTAGAGGTGCCGAATCGTACCGAGCTTTAGAGGTGCCGGATCGTACTGGGCTTTAGAGGTGCCGGATCGTACCGGTTTTAGAGGTGCTAGATCGTACCGGACTTTAGAGATGCCGAATCGTATCGGACTTCAGAGGTGCGGATCGTACCGGGTTTTAGAGGTGTCGTGTAGCAACGGGCTTTAAAGGTGCCAAATCGTACCGGGCTTTAGAAATGCCGAATTGTACCAAACTTTAAGGGTGCCGTGTAGCAACAGGCTTTAAAGGTGCCGAATTGTACCGGGCTTTAGAGGTGCCATGTAGCAATGAGCTTTAGAGGTGCCGGATCGTACAGAGTTTTAAAGATGCCAGATCATACCGAACTTTAAATGTGTTGTGTAGCAACGAGCTTAATGGTATTATTGGGCTTTTTATGGAGATTGTGTAGTTTTGTGGCCCAATTTTGGTAGTAATATGATGAGTATTATTTGTAAAAAATCTAAGTTGGGTAATATGTGGGATATAATAGGTAACATTTGTGAAAGGGCCCAAGGCAATTTATGGGTTTGTGTATGGAGTATTTATGAAGGCCCAATAGCATAGAGAATATTTGGGTAATATGTATATGGGAATATTTATGTAGGTTTGGAATAATACATGGGCTCATGTGGGTATTTTTGTGAGTGGGCTAATAAAATCAAGACCTAAAAATTTGTACCTCAACATTGTATAATAAGACTCTTAAATTTGATCATTCACATTATATGTCGTGGTTTTATCTTTTACGTTATTGTTGTTAATTTATGACTTCTACGATCATCAGGCTATTGTTAATTAAGTTGCACAGTGGCTTCTTTTCCTTTGTCTTTGGTAAACCAACCATTCAATTTTTTATTTTTTTGGTTTTCAAAAAGTTTAGTTTTTGTAGCACAATATTGTACCTTTATAATCTAAACACAAAGAATATGTTTTTGACAAGAATTCTGCTTACGTTGCCTATATAACCAATTGTTTGATAAATTACACTGTTTTATGTTGTTTATAATTCTGCTTCAACGTGTAGAAATTAAATCTACCTTTTTTTTTTTTTTTAATTCAACGTATTATTAGGTCAAACTTAATAAGGGCATATTCAAGCCCTCATGTAAGAAAGAGGGTTAGAATAAATGATTTAATCTACCATTTCTTAATAACTTAAATTGTTGGAATAATCAGTAATAGGTTAGTAGGATTATTTAGATTACATATTCATCACGTTCAAGAATAAAATACCTTCCTTCTAACAACAAGAAGCCAAGTTCATTTACACTATTTTTGTTCATAGTTTCTCAAATACTCTAATAAATTACTTGACTTCTAAGTTCGGTTGATACCCAAAACATTACAATAACAAACCCAGTTTGAGGAACCAAACCATGGGCCTTCTGTGAATACAAAGGACCCGTGGTTCTATGAAGACACTTTTGTAAAAGAGGCTAAAGAACCATGAAAAATTAGGTAGAAGTATCTCATTAAATAAATAGGAAAAATGACCTTGAATAAGGTATAAATGACCCAAGAAAATGGTCCTCGAAGGGGATCCCCAGAAAGCCTAGCAAAAAAGGGAGTAAGACCAATGGGTCCACCAAGGAAACAACCACTAAGGACCAAGTTCCTTTATTAGGAGAGCATGAAAGGGGCGTATGACGTTTTGAGGAACCGCAACCAGAAAGAAATAATAAGAGAAAAAAGATGCTTGGAGACTTTAGGAGTTCATCGACTTCAAAGGAGCATTGACTTCAAAAAAAGGGATCCATTATGTGGAGTCATTATCAAGTTGAAAAAGCCTTTGAAGTTTAACTTTTCTAGCCTTGAGAAGAGAACTTTGGCTAACACTTGGGAAATCAATATGAACATTCAGATTCATGGCTAGAAGCCATGATTTACCCCGCAAACTGAAGGCATATCCGTCCTGAGGAACTAGGTCATACTCAGTGTAAAAAGAACAAGAATAAAGAAGAGAAAAGAAAGCGTGCATAAAGTAATCCTCAAACAAACTAATGTATAAAATAGAGTAAGTAAATGAGTTCTACCATATGCATCCCAAACATACAGGGGGGAGACCCATTTTTGTGAGAATCAAGGAGTGTTGGTTTGGACCGAAAGGGGAGGAAGATTCCTATTTGGGGTAATCCACCACGGCCCTTTAGAGGATGCTTTTATTAGGAAACGTGCCCATGCTAAAAGGGTGAAAGTGGTGGATATCTCAATGTGCATGTCAAAAAAAGAAGATACGAGACTTTTGTTGAAACCAAAAGATTTGGAGTTTAATTCTCATCTACACCAAAAACTGATTGATATTTTGGTTTGATGATATAGAGCAACCATCAGGAGCGGACGTTATAGATTGAAACTTTCTCTTAAAAAAAAAAAAAAACCAAGAGCCCACCTAATGACCATCGGTCTATGATATATAGAGTAGATCTGAAGAAAACCTTTATGGTTACAAAGCCCAAGATTAAAAAAAAAAAAAAGGTTTGCTACAATAAGACGTGTTAGGAGGCTGGATCAGCGGAGTAAAAACCGAGGAACTAGAAAAAGAAGGGCAAAAAGGAAAAAACCTTAATCCACATTCAACTATAAAAGGGGCAAAACCTATTCACACAACAACAAAGGAGGAGAGGGAAAACAATACAACCATGAGAAGAACAAACCAAAAAAGCTAAAACCTAGAAAAGTAAAAGAAAGATATAGTAAAGAAAAAGAGAAGAAAAAAAGTATCTTATAGAGTATTTGGCATACATCAATAGGAATTTTCTCTCTCCCACAAAACCCTCCTCACTTAAATATCTTGGAAAGAGATGTTCAAGTAAAACCACTCGGATTTGAGTTCCAAATCCCACAAGTCTTGTGCAAAAGCATTAAGTGATTTTGGGCCAAAGACCTTGGGGGCCTACATTATGAAGTGTATGTGTGTGTGTTCAAAACTGAGGAATTAACATTTACTTGAAAATGTTTGTGCTTTAATGTCAATATATAGATTTGCAGTAGTACAGGAAAAGGATTTTGCAAAACATGTAGAAGGGTTCCACGGAGCTGGGAACCAGTATTTTGAGTTTCACAATTTGAAGGCTCTATGGCTTTGGGAATCAGTATTTTGGGTTCCACGAACTAAAAACCCTGTAGCTCTGGAAACCAATATTCCGGGTTCCACGAATTAAAGACCATGTAGCTTTGGAAATCAGTATTTTGGGTTTCACGAATTTGAAAGCCTTGTGGCTTTGAAAGCTTGTATGTTGGGTTTCACACATAAATAATAAAATCCATTGAACTACTCATTTTCTCTCTAACTCTTTTAGTTCCTTCATATGCATATATTTATTTTCCTTCTTAGTTTTTTAGATTGGTGTTTGTGCACAGTTTGGTTATATAAAAAGGATCTACTTTCCGCTGCAGAACTAAACCCAGCTCACCTATAAGTTTATGGCCTTGAAGGGGCCAAATCTTACTACTAAAGCACGGGTTAGGCAAATGACAAAATGGGCCTTAACAAATTCTAACCTGTTAATAGTCATTATAGTAAGTTAGTCAACAGGGAAAAAGATAATATAAATTAATAACCAATGAAAAAAGTGATGGCTTACAATTATTCAAACTATATGTACCATGGAGTATTACATACATGATAGTGATGATACAGGTCGATAATACATATGTAGACACTTACACTAATACTACCAGCCAGCACCAATCACCAATCCATCAAGTACTTCTTTTGGTAATCCTAACCTTTAAACCATGTTTCATCTGAAGTATTGGAGAAACACACGGGGAAACGGAATGACCTGCAACCATTTCAACATGATAATTCCATATGATGGAGGTCGCAATAGTTTTCAATTGAATGAAAGCCATGGCCTTTCCCAAACAACTCCTGGGGCCTCCACTAAACGCTGTGAACTTGTAAGATGGTACAAAAATTAATCCTCCTTTCTCTGAAATCCATCTCTCTGGCTTGTACTGCATGCAATCTTCACCCCATATTTCTTCCATCCTTCCCATTGCATAAAGAGAAACCATAATTGGTGTATTGGGTCTAATACGGTGGCCACTTGGAAGAATGTCTTCTCTAACTGAAGTTCTAGGATTAAAAGCCACCGATGGGTATAAACGTAGGGCTTCACATAAGGCTGCATGGAGATAAACCAGTGTGTCTAGCTGTTGTACACCAAAACACTCCCACTTCTTATCAACTTTCACCATAAGGTTCTCTGTCATCTCCTTCATAATCTTCATTTCCACAGATGGGTGAGTTGCAATTTGCCAAAAAAACCAAGTGAGAGCTGCACTCATGGTGTCACTTCCAGCTACCATGAGATTCAATGCCGTATCCCTTATTAACTTGTTGGATTTATTACAAAACCCCATGTTTACAATATCCTCATGCATCATACAAGCTGTTAATAAGTCGAACTCAGCTTCCTCCAACTGGGTTCTGTCTCGGCTTAATTCTTCTTGCTTTGATGCAATGCGTTGGTTTACGAAACTATCAAAGATATCGCAAGCTTTTCTGAGCTTCTTTTCTTGTCCAATTTGAAGCCATCTTTGCACCTTCCAACACCATTGGGGCAGGATTTGACGGTATACAAGACCCTCTTCTATTACATCGAAAGCCTTTTCGTACGTAAGTTTTGGAAATTCAACAGAAAGAGATTTTGTGTCGAAGCCTAAAACCATTAAGCAAGTGTTATCAAATGTGAACCGCTTAAAAACATCTTGGAAGTCCACTTCAATCTTTGATATGGAGACGTGATTGAGAACTGGAATGAGGCGATTGACCACCTTTTGTTGAACAACTTTCAGTGAAAACAACTCGAACTTGTTGTTTTTCATGATCGAATGCATCATCTTTCTCTGGAATGCCCACCAATCTGAATCAGAATTGATTATCCCATCACCTAAAGGCTGCAAAATCTCTCAGATTTCAGGTCCTTTTTCGTAGTTGCGGAAGTTTTTGCTCAAAATGTAGTGAGCATTCAGAGGATCACTGGTGAAGAAAAAGTCCATGCCAATACACCAAGGGCCTTTGACCTCGACGGTGCCCCCATAAAGTTTTAGAGCTCGGGTTGTGCAATCGTACATATGTGTTGCGTTTTGAAGAAGCCCCGGAAGCATTCCAACAACAGGCCAGTTGATGATGGGTGCTGAGTTTTTGTTGTGCTTCCAATAATGGCGAAGAAAAAGGAAGCAGAGTAGTCCTAAAACTATCTCTGCATAGCCAAGTACAGCCATTAGAGAAGTATGTATGAAGCTGTTTGTATTTTGGTGTGTAATTAAGGTGCAGAAGGTGGGTTGGCTTTATAGGTTAATTTAGAGGCATGACATGCAATGCATGTAAGACATAAATGCTGCCTTCCTCAGATATTTGACTAAGCCATACCGATATATATATATATATATATATTGCAAACAATAACGAAGGCCAAATTCGCATTTGCATCAATATATGTAATAAAAAATAAAAGCCTCACATCTTTTTTTCAAAAAAAAAAAAAAAAAAAAAAAAGCCTCACATCTTACTCAACCAACTCCTCAAAACATGAACATCCAAGGGCAGAGCTACATGTTAGGGCAAATTTTTTGAAAATATCATTATAGTATATAGAAATATTTAATATTTTAACAATATTCTTAAAAAAATTATCCAATTAGTCTAATAGTTATAGAGAATGTGTTGTTTTTCAAATTCATTTTTTTTAACTGTAAAATTTTTTTTTATATCTTTTAAAGTTTTAGATCATTCATGTTTTTGAAAACTTTATTAGTTCAATTGAAATTTTTTTACTCACAATGGTAGACAATTTGGTAACTTATATTGAAAATGAAAATTTTAAAGATTTCACTATAGAAGATGATGAAAGATGAATTTAATTCTATGGAACATTTAACTTTAAGGAGTTCACTATATTAACTTATGTGTGTGTATAGATGTATGTGTTTGTGTATGTGTATGGACGTTTGTATATACAAATAAATTAGTAACACAAATTGGCTCCCCTAAACAAAAATTTCTACCTTCGCCTAACAGCCTACACCAATCTATATAAAATTGTGCAAAAATTCAATTTTGCTAAAGTAACTGTGTATATTTACACGGTTATTGTAGCTTTGTATTTAATTTTTTTTTTCTCTCACCTCTTGCTCTCATGTCTTTTTAGATAATAATAAAAAAAGAATGAAAAGGAATTATCTAAATAAAATAAAATGTAGAATAGATAATTTCAAGTGAGTGTTTTTAAAAAGTGGTTGGGTAAAATAAAAAAGAAGTATATTTTTATATTAAAATAGACCAAAAATTTATCACAAACTGATGTGAATATTCTTAGTCTAGAATATATCCAATAAGTGACTTCCAATGAATTTATCATAAATATATAAGATACTTTCTTTTCTTTTCCTATTTCTTCCCCGTACGTATATTTTACTGAAAAGGAACCGTTAAAATATACAGAATTTACATCAAACAAATTAAATGAGTTAAGACTAGAGGCGTATTAGATTGGATGAAACTTATAAATAAATTAAGTATTGAATGTTTGTGATATTGGTGAACATTCTATGTAACGATATGAGACGGGGCATGTTCTAATTATAATTTGATAGTTTCAACTTTCAAATAATGAGGGAGGGGATTAATTATTTCAAATATTAAACTAATTAGTGCGTAGTCCTGTGCGTATACACGAGTATAATTAAAAATAATTATAATTATATAGTTCAAATTATAAATTTTTTAAGAAGATGTTCAATTCCCACCTACACAAAATTCCGATTGATGTCTTAGTTTGATGATAAAAAGTTATTATTAAAAACGGATATCATAGGTTGAAATTCTCTCCAAAAAAAAAAAAAAAACTTACACTTTTTTTAAACCATACATTTCTAAAATATGTAATAGTTTTTCATTATATACATACATATATATATATATATATATATATGATTTAGAATTTAATTGGTTTTAGACTCTTCAGTTTTGCACCTAATAATTCACCTGCCACAAAAATTAAAAACTTAGATAAACATGGGGAGAAAAACTGAACTCCAATTAAAATCCAATGTAGAATCTAATTGGATTTAGAATTTTTGATTTTTACAATCTATAATTCACTTTGCACAAAATTAAAAATTAAATAGGACTCATGATGCAAAATTGAGAGTCAAATTAGAATTTAATTGGTTTTAGGCTTTTCAATTTTTGCACCTAATAATTCACTTGCCACAAAAATTAAAATTTTAGATGGACATATAGTGTAAAATTAGACTCTAATTAAAATCCAATTTAGAATCTAATTGGATTTGGAATTTTCAATTTTTACACTCTATAATTTACTTGGCACAAAATTAAAAATATAATTGGATATTCTCTGAGTTTTGGCTATATATCATATTATATATAATAAAAGTTGGACTTAGACGCCGTGGTTGCGCCACGTGGCTTCACTAAATTGCAAAAATTTTATTAAATTTTTAGATTTTAAGAATAGATATATACATATTTTTTAGATAAATATGACAAATCAAGTAATGAAAGAAAGTAGTATTTGATTTACAACTATAACAGTTGTGTCTATCTAAAATATTATTAAATATATATTATTTTCATCTTGATGCTTTTTAAATATATATTATTTTTCTTCTCCTATAATTTCTAAATTGATAAAAATCATAATTTGATTACAATCTAAATTCTTTATTTGATCTTTCTAATATATAAGTTGATAAGAATCTTAATTAAAAAAATCAATATAGTACATGTAAAAAAAGGTCCACCTAATCCTTCTTCTTTTTGTTATTTAAATTATATTACTACATGTAAAATCTTCAAAAAAAAAAAAAAAACTTACTACACGTAAAAATTGCAGAAAAGTTTTTAGATTTAAAAAAAAATAGATATAATTTTTCTTCTCTGATAATTTCTAAGTTGATAAAAATCTTAATTTCATTATAATCCAAATTCTTCATCTAATCCTTTCTTAAAGTACACGTTAAAGTCCATCTAATTTCAGCTTCATACACCTCTATAAATTAGACTGACATTAGACATTTTATTCATATCAACTTCTTCAATATGGAGTGTATATATATATAAGATAATTCATAATAAATACCTACCATACAGTTTTTTTCCTCTATTATTCCCTTCTTCTCCCTACAACCTTACACCAACCTTACACATATGTATTTGTTTACTCTAATTTTTTTTTAATGTATTTATTGAATTTAATTTAATTTTTTTTCCATCAAATTGAATAGGTTTTATTGTCTTTTGTTTAACCTAATTTCCTAAAGTTTTATCCTATTTATTTGGTTATTGTTTGAGCATCAATCATTAAATAGAGTTAGACATGAATTTTTATTATTTTGTATATCATATATGAATTACACTCAACAATAGCACACTTCTGTTTTCATTTAGTACAGTTTCATTTGAAGTTCTGCATATTGGACAAACTGCTTCAACATAAACACCACGCCTAGATAAATTGTCCATTGCAAGTAAAGAATTACTCAATGATCTCCAAAGAAAAAGTAAGACATTTTTCCCCTTCACTTATTTTATTCTATTTATGCCTCAATAATTTTCATTCTGTTGGTCTTTTTGCTTCTTCTTTATTTATTTTTATTTATCCGTATTGCTCATATTGTTAATTGGGAAACTATTGTCTACCATTCTCTTTGTAGTTTAAGCCTTATTTGAAAAATCTTAATTAGGTGAACTAGATAGGAAATATCACGCTAAGTAGGTGTTTTTTTTTTGGTGTGCTACTTATTTTGGTTTGTTAATAATAGAGAGAGAGAGAGAGAGAGGTTGAGATCAAATAATAGAGATTATTGTTCACAACTAAAGGCCAAAATGGATGTTACTATTGAAAGGCATCACTTCTTAATTCTCATCATATCTCAATGCTAATGAATTTATTTATTTTATTTATTTTTTTGGTTGGGTGAAAATCACTCAAGTTTCAGTGTCTTCTCCCATGCTTTCAAGAACAAAAATTATATTTTCATGTATGTCTCTCTACTTTATATTTTTAAATGTTTAGTTATTTAGATTATTCTTAATTACTGAATTGAGGTTTCCACTTAAATATGCTTTCAATCATTTTTTTTAATAGCTTTTAATTATTAAATTCAAGACTTTTCCATTTAAATATTACTTGAGCCTTAAATCTCAATATATTATGAAAAATCCTTTTATATTTCTTTTATGTATCTCATTTTATATTAGTTATGTAGTTATGTACCATCTTTCATTCAACTATTTTAGAAATACACACACACACACACACACATATATATGCTTTTAAAACACTTCAGTCTACACAATAAGCATTCATTATATAACTTAAAAGTAAAATATTCATTTATTTTTTATTGTTTATTTTATTATTTAATTTTAAGGAAATTAATAAAAAAAAATTGTTTACATTTGAATTTTAATTAAGTCGTGCATCGCACGGGCATAACACTAAGGCTTAGAAGCCGTGGTTGCGTCACATGGCTTCACCAAATTGCAGAAATTTTATTAAAGTTTTAGATTTTTAAAGAACTAAAAAAGAATAGTATACTACTAGAACTCTAATTTATTCTTATCATTAAATAAAATTAGATTAACATTATTTTTTTATTTGTTAGGATATATTTCTTAAATAGGGGATAATATTTAACATACAAAAATTTAATTTAGATAATATTTATCATCTAATTAACATTATTTTTTTTATTTGTGAGGATATATTTCTTAAATTAGGGGATAATATTTAACATACAAAAAATTAATTTAGATAGTATCTATCATCTAAATTTTCAAAATTTTAATATTATTAAATTAATTTTATTTTATCAGAATATCAAGCTACAAAACTTGATTATTAAGGGATAAGCACAATCCAAATTCTTCAAGAGGTGATTAATATAAATCTATCCCAAGAAATAATATATATCTCTAATAATTTAATAATCTCTATCTATTCCAAAAAACAGTGTATATCTTCATTAATTTGATAATTTCTATGTTTATGACATTTAATATATATATATATATATATATCAAAATGCCTTTTGTTTAAACTAATTTTCTTAGCTTTGATCTAATTTACATGCTTAGGGTTAGGGTCTTAGAATTAATGATTAAATATGGTTAGAATTAATAGATTAATTTTAACAATTTTCTTATTTGATTTTTATGTTACATCAAATTATCAAGGTGTTCTACACGTGTATTCTTGAATTATCAACTTTAATTTTAATTTATAATATTATCAAGATTGTATTAATTTTAAATTTATCAATTGTTTAGTACGTTTTTTTTTTTAATAATTATCAATTTAAAATTCAATTTGGAATTATCAATTTAATTTAGTTTTAGGAAGAAATCATACCCCTTATTTTAGTGAGATAATTATTTACACTTGGTCTTTTTTTTTTTTTTTTTTAATCTTTATTGAATCTATTGAAACATATAATTATTTACACATTTATTTTATAAGCTGTTTCATAAAACCGTGCAACGCACAGGCCTATAACTTAGAGAGAGAGAGAGAGAGAGAGAGAGAGAGAGAGAGAGAGAGAGAGAGAGAGAGAGAGAGAGAGAGAGAGAGAGAGAGAGAGAGAGAGAGAGAGATTAATTGTGCATATTGTAAAAAGTTCAAAGATAACATTACATCAACGTCAAAACGTAATATTTATAAATATATTTTATATATATATATATATATATATATTTTTTTTTTATTGAAGATGAAAATTCTATATTGAATGCTTCACCTTGACGATGAGTGTGCACATCACAAGCCTCTTGTGGGGTCCATGGGCCTGATAGCCTCAGCCCATCGCGTAATAGGTCCAAGGCCCATGCCGAGGAAGATTGACCATCCGAGACTGAATTGGGGAAAGCATCTTTTTTGGGTCCAGGCCGAGGATCTCTTTGTCCTCGGCATGCCAAGAGTGATTTTTGAGAAGGGACAAGCCTAGGGCAAGCTGTCACCTCCACACTTAATGCATTCACCTAACCCCTCTGGTCGCATTAATGGTGATACAACCTCTTAGCAGGGCAACGTTGATCAAAATGAACCACTTGAGTGCTGATAAGACCTCTGATGAGATGGGCAATCAGAAGAAATGCGAATAAATGACCAACAGATGAAAGAACGAGAGAGGACGATGAAGACTATATAAGAAAAGCTAGTAAAGTAAAGCAAAGGGAGGGGGGAAGGAAGAAAGAAAAACAGAAAAAGAAAAAAGAAAGGAAGCCAGAAGAAAAAGGGCTCCTCGGCCCGTGGTCGAGGAGCATCCCCCGGTTGTAAACAGTTATAAGCATTTTTTATATAAAAGAATAAAGGGTTAATGCTTGGTGAACGACGGCCAGCACCTAAACCTTCAACCCCTTCTCTACAAATTTATTGTTTGGGCTTGTTAGACTGAAAACCCGTTCATACTCTGGGTCCAATCCAAACTGAGTCCTTACACCTCTTATTTGGATTCTTTTAATTTTGGAACACATATTGGGTTTACTTTTTCAAGGCAAATTATTAGTCTTTTCCTCCCTTAGTTGTACGTGTTTCTATATTGATTCTATCTTTGAGGGACTAAAATGGTCAAATAACATTATTGGTTGAAATTATTAGTGTTTTATTACTATTTGAGAAATATTTAACAATTTATCACTTTTTTGAAATTCGAGCTCGTAAAACTTGAGTTTGACAAAGAGCTTGAGTTACAAAAACTCAAAGTTCTATAACAAATGCCGCTAACATGGATTATTTTAATTAAAATATATATTTTTAAAAGTAGTAAATTGCTAAATATTTCTTAAATAGTAGTAAAATACTAATAATTTTGGCCAACAGTGATATTTGGCCATTTTTGCCATCTTGAAGAGAAAACTTTCAAGGAAAAGCAAAGCAACCATTGTTAGGCTTGGAAGCATGGATTTCTAGTACTCCCTCTGTCCCACTTTTTTTGTCCTGTTTGAAAAGTCAAATTTTTTAAGGGAATATCATTTATTATATTGTCTACTTTTTAAAAATGTATAAGTTTCCGAAACTACCTTTAAAAAAATTTATTAAAAAATTGAATTAGTAAATTAATAGGAGTATAATATGAATATTAGTAAATTAATAATTTTTATTTTTAGAAGTAGGATACTATTTTGGGACATCTCAAAATAGAATAGAGAACAAAAAAAGTGGGACGGAGGGAGTATATATGAAGCAAACGTAGAGTGATATAGCTCTCTCTCTTTTCATTTTCCAAGGTAATTCTTTTCCATAATGGTATATGCTCCTATTTTGGTTACATCTAGAAGAAATAAATTCCAGACATGCAATCATTGTTACTTTGTTGGGTTTATTTTCTTTCTTCCATTTTTTAACCACCTTATTTTCAACCCAACCAAACACACTCTTAGTCTTCTTACCACATATATAACTTAGTATGGATAGTACTGACTTCTTTGAAATAGAGAGATCATTAAAAGTCAACACGTAAGAAATTCAGGAATAGGGGAGTTACAAAGTAAGGAATATATCTTTGGGGGACCCGGATAAAAAATGTGATAATTAAATCATTGGAGATTAAAAAAAATCTCTCTAAGTTCCACCATTAAAGATCCAAAATTATGTTTTTCGTGTTCAATCATTTCTTCAAGTTCGATCCTTGAAGATTTGGAAGTATGGAAGTTGAAGTTTCAAGATTTGGACCCAAAACCAAAAAGTGTGTATTATTTTCTAAATTACTATATTTTATTTTGCATAATGAATCAATAATTTTTAACTTGCCCAATGACTTAGATTATCAAATTAAATTATCACTCATTAAGTATAATGACTAAAAAAATACTAATAGATTTATATAATAAAAAAAAAAAAACCTAAATAGTGGACAAAAAATCGTCCAAATTTCAATATATAACAAATTCGAATTAAATACAACCAATTACATGTTATATTATTATATTTATAAGTATATGATATATTGTAGTATATTTTTATTAGGTATAATAATAGTTTGTTACGATGAAATAGAATAGTCATAAGAGTTTATGCTCCATAGATTCTATACCTTACCTGACCACCTGGGGTCTCCAAATTTCATTGGAGACTTCAAGTTTCAGCCACACACGTGGGGGAGGTAGGAGGTAATTGATAAATGTTGGTTGGTAAAATAAAAAAAGTCACACTCTCTACTTCATAAACGATGTAAGAACCGTAAAGTAAAGAAAAAAAAAAAGAAAAAAAAGAAAAAAAAAAAAAAGGCAGATCAATTTAGTTAAAAATAGAGAGGATGAGAAAAGTGTAAAGATTGCTTATTTATCTAGTGCAAACCCAGATGCATATCTGCCAGCGGAAGCTGGTGGGGGTCTGCAACTGCGTGGTGATACAGATTAGGTACGTTGCAAGGGATGAAAACTCATTTTTTCACTTCTATATAATAAGATAATTGTTAACATAACTATGCTAATTGTAACATTGTATTAGATCTCATTTTCTTCTCTCTTGTGTGTGCGCGTTTGTTTCTCCCAAAAAAAAAAAAAATATGCTTATTATAAGCTTGTAAATGTTTAATTATTGTAATTTTATTGATAATGATGATATCACTAATAAATTTTTTTAATAAGATTGTAAGCTATTTAAATGGAGCTTAAAAGTAAATTAACCAGGATATGGGGGTTGTAAATGCATATCTATTCCTTAAATTTTTTTTTTAAATGGTTTGGATAACTCATAATTAAGTATATGTACTCAAATTTCCTAAAAAATCATGGCCTCCCTCAACCCCAACATGGCTCTGCTACCATAGAAAAGCACTAAAAGAAATTATTACAACTAACTTTGGAATGGCGTGAAAATTGATGACATGATGGTAATTGTCGCAAGGATCAAAACATGCAGCATTTGGCCATGATCAACGCCGTTTTTCAGGAAAATTCATTTGTTTAGGCCCATAATAAATCATTTTTGCTATTTATAGTAAGTTATATTCTCATTATAATCTTTAAATTAAAATTTTCATTTAATATCTCATCTATTCTGTGACGTCTCTTAAAGAACATAGAATTTGACTTTGCAAGTTTTTGGTAATTTTTCTTATTTTCTAACTTAATTTTGTGCCTAACGGAAATTAAAATTTTTAGGTGTTTCTTAGCCGCCTTAGAAATGCAGTTGGTAGCCTTAGATTTAAAAAATTATCCTTATGGATTTAAAGAACCCCTTGTAGGCACCAAGTATAACCATTGGAGAAGTAAGTATGAAGTTGTGTGGATTTTGGTGTTGTAATTATGGTCCAGAAGGTGGGTTGGCTTTATAAGTTCATATTATAGGCATGGCATGCATGAATGTTATTTTGAAGGTTATGTGCATATGAATTAGCTTGTATGCGATAGACACCACTGTAATAAAAATAAAAAAAATAAAATTGCTGCCTCCGTCAGATGTTGAACAAGTGCTGTTGTACCGATAATTTGAAAACAATGATGAGGTCATACACGCATGGTATCTCTTATTCTCTATAGTAGACAGACCTTCCTGATACAGCCTAGATTTCTATATGCGTCACCTTCCTTTTTCTCTGTATGTAGAAATTTTCTATATATGTGAGAAATCAATTTGGCTGTTGGACTTGGACTTTTTTTTCTTTTTCTTTTTTTCTTTTTTAAAGGAAAAGTTTGAATCATTTCATTAATAAGAAATCAGAGGCATTAACTATATACATCATATCAGATTGAAGAGTTTGCAAAATAATCTGAGGGGCTTCTTATTTTATCCATATAATTTCATCAGCTACAGAAGCAACCTTGTAGGAGACTTGGATCACTACATGTATTATTTGTATTTCCTTACTTTAGCTTTATTGGCTTTGGTCAGATGTAAAGCCAATTAAATACAATCAGGTTTTAACTTCTGTTTTCTAAATTAAAATAAATTAAAAACCTTCTAAGGGATACTTTACTTATAGAGAGGAAGTGCATGCTTGAGTTTTATGATGGCGGGCTGAGAGAGATTATTATTATTAGCCAAAAATTCCAATTTTCTCAACATATAAAGGGTCAATGAGTATAAAGTATAAACATATTTTATTTTATATTATTATTATTATTATTATGAGAGAGGGAGAGAGAGTGAATGAGTATGTTTACTATTAGCCAAACAATATTTTACTACTGTGCACTCTTGGTGCGGTGGTCACTCTACAAATATAAATAATAGCAGAGCCAGGAATTTAGGTTAGGGAGGCCCGGGCAAGATTGAAAGTAAAAAATTAATCTAAAAATAAATCTCATATCATTAAAATAAAGAAAAATAATTAGGATCCGTGGGAAGATTTGCAATATCCACTTCGATATGAGTTCATTTAGGATTTGATCTGGACTCATTATTATGATCAAGATTTTTCATAATCTCAATTAACTACAAATATATATGGCATATCATTAAAATAAATAAAAATAATTATCAATTTATGATTAAGAATAATTAAATTAAGAGATCAATATAAATACATACAATTTAAACGTATAATTTGAATTATAAATATATGGTTAAGAATAGTCAAATCAAGAGATCCATATAATTACAAACAATTTTTTTTTTTTTTTTTTTGGTAGACAATTTAAACATATAATTTGATTCTTAAAAAATTTAAATATATAAATAAATCAAAGTAAAAATATTCAGAGTATGCAATATATCTTTGAATATTTAAACGTGACTCAATGGCTTGAATGCTTTTAAAAACTCAATTTGAATGCCTTTAGAAGCTCAACAGAAACTCTAAGGTACAAACCGAAAGAGATTGGTATCAAAAGATTTTTTTTTTTTTTTTTTTTTTTTTTTTGATGGAAGGCATCAAGCATGTTTTGTTGGTGCCTGTTAACAAAAACTTTTTTGAAATTTTTCTGACAATTTTTTTATCTTTTTTACAGCTTTATCTCTTTTTTTTTTTTTTTCAGTTTTATAAGTAATGCTTGTTGTCTTTTTTTACATTTTTTCTGACATTTTTTTTTTTGTATTTTTTGCACCTTAACATTTCCTTTGTTTATATTATATACGCACTTTTTTTTTATTTTCAGAGTTCTATTAGGCTGCTGAGTTCTGATTCCTATTTTTTATAGCAGTAGGTTTTTTTTTTTTTTTTTTTAATCATTACTAAGTGGGACCCATTAGTTTTATATTAGAGTTGCAGTAAAAGTGTAAGTCTATTGAGAAAAAGCTGCCGTGAAAATTTTTTGTCTTTTGCGTCAAGGGAGAAAATAAGACATTTTAGTTCAATATATTATTATTATTAGTGAAAATTTTGAAATTTTAAGGCTGCACCTGGTGCACTCTCCTTCCCCCCCTTGCCCCTGAGTATAAATGTTTGAGGGGTATAGAAAGTAAGAGTTATGATTTAAGTTTTTAGGAGGAAGATTCACACACATATATACTTAAATTAGACTAGAGTAAAATTTCTATCTTAAAAAAATAATAATTAAAAAAAAAATTTTGATTTTCTCAACATAAAATAAGGTCCACATGTTCTTCTTCCTTAAGAGATAATTGTCTAATTCTTCTAATTAGTGTCATATGTCACTCTTCTTTAAAAGAGAAATAGTTTTTATTTATTTAGCCTTCCACCTAAGCAAATATTTTAATGAATAAGTATTTAATTTTTATTATTTATTTAATAAATAATTTTTTAGGTAACAAAAAAAGTCCAACACTTTATAAAAAGTGTGAGCAGTGAGTCCAGATAACAACCACTAATAATTGGCTAATGCAATAGTTTATAAAATAGCCTGTGGGTGTAGAATTAGTGAATTACTCTGCTAATGACCTAGATTAAAGTTGTGCTTAGTGGATTAAACACCAACCCTAATATCAAATGGCAAACCAAAAGCCAAAAGGCAAGATAGTTTTCTAAAAGAGTTCATCGGAGAGATTTTTGTCTTGATGCACTCCAAACAAAAATAAGAAGGAAAAGGAAAGGAAATATAGAGATACATTGAATTAAATTGTCTATGAGATGGAAATTTATACAACTTCACATTATACAGATTAAGCACACTGTCTTAAAATTCAATAGTTAACAAATTAGGGCTAAATCTCTCTTAAACCAATGTTTCGAAATATTTATGAAAAAAAAAAATTTATCCCAGATAATAATCAATTTCTCAAAAAACTCTAGATACCTATGTCAAAAAAATATAAATAACTGATTATAATCATTTAATCTAACACTCTCCCTTCACATATGTTGGCTTGAGCATGTCCTTATTATGTTTGACCCAAAAATTAGAATTTTATTTTAAAAAATGGTAGATTTAATCATTTAATTTAATACTCTTCCTTCACATGTGGGTTTAAACATGCCTTTATTAAGTTTGACCCAACACATAAAATATATATATATATATATATATATATTAAACCGGATAGAAGATAAAGACAAAATCTTTTGCTCAAATACTATAATAAATGATCAATTATTCTAAAAAATTAAACTATTAAGAAATGGTAGATTTAATCAATCAATCAAATCATTACTCTAGACTGCAAAATAATTTGTTATTAGGCTAAAATGCACCTTACATGCACTTGGAGTCTTGGAGGCAATGTTTTGTGTTTATTCGCTTGCCGAACTTGAGTTTTGTGAGGTTGACTTGTTTTGTTGAATCTTGAAAGTAAGCACTTAATTGAAATCTCCCTCCCACCCCCCCCCCCCCCCCCTCCTCTTTTTTATTTTTGGGTATAACGGAGTATTATATTATAAAATAGAGTTCATGCATGCTATGTGATCATGTTATATCAGTTATACTTAACAGAATTAAGATTAATAGGTAAATTTGGAGATTTTCGAAATCTCATAGGTCAATAATACAAAATTAATAGCATAAACAAAATTAATAGCATAAAGATATCATTTTGCAATTGACCAAAACCCTAAAGGGTCTTTTTACATTTTGTTCTCTTTTTTATTTGTTCAAGATATTCATCAATTAATGCTTGTGGGGTGTGGGGGGCAAGGGCCGGGGTTCAAGTCTCCAGGAGGGAGTTTCACACACATATACACTTAGATTAGGCTAGAGTAGAATTCTATCTTGTATCAAAAAAAAAAAAAAAAAAAAAAAAAAAAAAAAAAAAAAAAAAAAAAAAAGATATTCATCAATTAATATTTTCATCAATAGTGATTCCTAATTTTAGACATCAATTAATATAGATCTTGGGAGTCTTTGGAAGATTCGATTTTTTTTTTTTTTTTTGTTGATATTAATTCATGATAAAGCGCCTATCAACTATTTATTCGATTGATAATGTAATTTCAGCATTTAGTTCAACAATTATGATATCATCTAACATACCAAAATAACTATCACCAATAGTAGGAGATGTAAGAGTTGATACATAAAATAAATTTTATTTGACTGATAATCATATAAAAACAAAGTACCGTTTAACAATTTGATATAATTATGATGCTAAACAAGCACCAGTATCAGGGGTGGCGGCACTTGTTGTTCAGGGGTTCAAATGAACCCCTTGACTTCCAAAAAAAAATATTTTTTATTAGTTTATTTTATTCTTAAAAATATTTTTGTATACATTGGTTGAAATCTTGCACACCTTGATCATAGATTAGTACAACCTAAAACTAAACAACAATTAGACATTTAGTGTATTATTTATGTTAGTATGTAATTGAAGAAAAAAAAAATAGTAAAGTTAGCAATTGTTCGTGTAATATTTATGTATTTATACATGGATGAATATGGATGTATGGGTTAATAAATAATATAGTGTTAGTGGGTTGCATTTTATCATTTTAGTTTAAGAACAAAGTTTAGCTACAAAATTGGTTGTAGCCTAAGGTTACAACCTTATTCAATAAAATAAACATTATTACATATTTTGAAAATATAATCATTGAATTCATGTTCTTTAAGCTCTTAATACATATGTCAAAATTTGTGTCAATCAGATATTATTTATTATATAATCTATGTGGGGGAGAAGAATCCAGGCCCAACCTCATTAAGCCCAACATTATGAACCAAGGGCCCACGAAACGGCGATCTTACCCCCGAAGATAGAGAGAGAAAAGGGCAAGGCCTAGCTAGGAGTGGGATCTTCATGAAAGATCAGCGCTGTCCGAGGAAGGTATTTCCTATCCGAGGAGAGTATCACCTGTCCGAGGAGGACATATCACTTCAGTAGGAAGTCTCAGGTTATTTGAGTACGAGAAAAGCCAGTGGCTGTCCGAGGACTTCACCAGATCAGGATAAGCTCAGAGCAAAGGCTGGAGATGATAAGAATGAAGAAATATCTAATGGAAAAGCTGCTACCACCGTATTTAATGCAATACAACAGCTTTTCTGGCCGCATTTATGTGGAGAAGACCTCTGAACAGTGCACCCTCAGCTACCGTCACTCCCAAATAACTAAAGCATACCCATGATGTGACATGCACTCAAGTAGATACACAGATGAAGAACAAGTGGACGATGAAGATGATGGGGAAGGGTACTATATAAAGAAGGAGAGATCCTGATAGAGGGGATCGGAAGAAGGAAAGAAAAAAGAAAAAGAATAGTTTTACTGTAGTTTTGAACCTTGTAACCATTGGTTGTTCAATGAAACACCTCCTCGGACATTGACAAAAGAGTTTTCTTGGTGTTGTTTTATGTTTCTTTCCTGCTTAACGTAATCCTGTCCATCATTGTTAATATCAGACCCAACCCAGCTCTTTCACCCACTCTCTACAAATTCATTGTCCAGGATACGTTGGGCCTTTAATCCATACTTGTGGGCTTAGGTTCCAAATCCGTTCCTTACAATTGGCGCCGTCTGTGGGAAGAGCTTAAACGATTGGGAAAGAGTGACAGTGGATGGAAATGGCTGATCAAGGGCAACAACCAGCAGAATCCGGGGCCTCCCAGCATGTTGATCCTTTTCTTAACCTGGAGCGTAGGCAGGATCGAGAAGACAGCGTACATACTACACACACTGAACGATCCCATCCTCGTGGTGAAAGTCATGTTTCCCATGCAGAGAAAAACAGCATGCAAATAGAGATTGAAAGGTTAAAGAGAGAGTTGCGCATGGAGAAGAGGAAACGTGCTGCCTCACATCCTGACGATGACATGGACGACAGACAAGACATTACTTATCAGCAGAACTCTCAGACTCCAATCAGCGAAACCTTTTCATATGAAGCTGAGCACCCTCGTGAGAAGCGACCACTAGAACTACCATATGGAGGGGTAGGAAACGATGCCATGAGTAAAGCCCTGAATCAGATTTCTAGGTCACCTTTTACACGAAGGATCGAAGGAGCGGAGCTGCCTCAGCGTTTCAATCAACCAACCTTTACTATCTATAATGGCAGGACAGATCCTGTGGAACACGTCAGTCATTTTAATCAAAGAATGGCTGTCTATGCCAGGGATGAGGCTCTGATGTGTAAGGTATTCCCCTCGAGTTTAGGCCCTGTAGCCATGAGATGGTTTGATAACTTGAGGGCTAACTCCATTGATTCCTACCAAGAGCTTACTCAAGCTTTCGGATCACGATTTGTCACTTGCCAAAGAGTGCCCAGGCCCCTATCCTCCCTTCTGTCTTTAAGCATGCGTGAGGGGGAGACACTGAAGGCGTACTCGGACAGATACTGGGAGATGTTTCATGAGATGGAGGGCAACTTTGATGCCATGGCCTTGGAGACGTTCAAGTTAGGTCTCCCCACTGATCATGGTTTGAGAACGTCTTTGTCCGGTAAGCCTGTTGACAGCATGCGCCAGCTTATGGATCGCATCGAGAAGTATAAAAGGGTAGAAGAGGATAGGCAACAAGAGAAGGGTAAGGATAAGACCACCACCCAGGACAGGAAGGACTTTAAGTCGGATCGTTACAACCACAGTAAGCCGAGGAGAGATTTCGTTGGGCACTCAAGTTCAACAAATGCCCAAACAGTTAATACTGTGTTAAAAGAGCCTGTTCATCAAGTTCTGGATAAGATAAAGAACGAACCATTCTTCAGATGGCCGAACAAAATGGTGGGGAATCCGGAGAGACGCAATCATAATGTCTATTGTCAGTATCACCAGGATCATGGGCATACGACTGAAGATTGCAGAAGTTTATGGGACCATCTAGACCAACTGGTCAGTGAGGGCAGGCTGAAGCACCTTTTGCATCGTTCTAGTGGGCGAGGGCAACCGGTCTCGGATTCCGAAAGGGGGGATTCTACAAAACCCCCTCTAGGAATTATTAATGTTATTTTCGCAGCCCTGGGAAGGACCGGGTCCCGTCCGTCAAAGGTTATGTCTGTGGCCCGGTCGCCGGTAGAAGATGCTGATAGGAATCCGAGGATCCCTGGGAATGCAATATCCCCCATGCTGTGCTTTTCGGACGAGGATAAGGCTGGGACTATTCAACCCCATGAGGACGCATTGGTGGTCACCCTCAGGATTGGGGGATATGATGTGAAGAGAGTTATGGTAGACCAAGGCAGCGCGGTAGAGATTATGTACCCTGATCTTTTCAGGGGATTAAATCTCACACCCAGTGACTTAACCCCGTATTGCTCCTCTATATTCAGCTTCGAAGGAAGAATGGTCATTCCGAAGGGACAGATCCGACTGCCCGTGCAAACCGGCGCGAAAATTGTTGAGGTTGATTTCGTGGTGGTAGACGTCTATTCCCCTTACACGGCAATTGTCGCTAGGCCCTGGTTGCATACACTGGGGGCTGTCTCTTCCACTCTGCATCAAAAAGTCAAATATCCTTCCAAAGGACGAATCTGTGAAATCCGTGGGGACCAATCCTCGGCTAGGCAGTGTCTAGTAGCGGTAATACGGCATGGATCCGAGGATAAACCTTCAAGAGGAGTGATCAAAGACCTATAGCAGCTAAAGGAACAGATGTCGCATGCCGAGGGGCAGGGTGAGGGTGTAAAATGTGAGGACTTAACACGGGTTATGATTGAATCCGATCCTGAAAAGTATTTTCAAGTTGGGGCACAGATATCTCAGACAGAAAAGGAAGAGCTAATTGCTTTCCTCAAAAGAAATATTGATGTTTTCGCGTGGAGCACTTATGAAGCACCGGGGGTAGATCCAGAATTCATTTGTCATCATTTGAAGGTCAACCCTCTAAGCATACCAAAGAAGCAACCTCTTCGGCAGCCATCCAGAGAGCACGTTGAAGCAGTCAGAGAGGAGGTAGGAAAGCTCAAGCAGGCCGGGGCTATTAAAGAGATTTTCTATCTCGAATTGCTAGCAAACACTGTGGTGGTAAAGAAGAAAAGCGGAAAATGGCGAGTCTGTGTAGACTTCACCGACCTAAACAAAGCCTGCCCTAAAGATCCCTTCCCTATGCCGAAGATTGACCAGTTGGTGGATGCTACTGTCGGCCATCCTCGGATGAGCTTTTTAGACGCTTTTCAGGGGTATCATTAGATCCCCCTCGCCGCAGACGACCAGGAAAAGACCGCTTTTGTCACCCCTATTGGTAATTACCACTATAAAGTAATGCCTTTTGGTTTGAAAAATGCAGGTTCTACTTATCAGCGTATGATGACCAAGATGTTCGAATCGCAGTTAGGTAAGACCATCGAGATTTATATAGATGATATGGTAGTTAAAAGCAAACTTGTTGCTGATCATTTGAAGGATCTTGATGTGGTTTTTGAAGTCCTGAGAAAACATAAGTTGCGCTTGAACGCTTCGAAGTGCTCGTTCGGAGTTGGATCAGGCAAATTTTTGGGCTACATGGTTACGCACAAGGGAATCGAAGTTAATCCTGATCAAATAAGGGCTATCCAGGATCTGCAGCCTCCTCGAAATCCGAAGGATGTGCAAAAGCTAACAGGGATGACAGCCGCGTTAAACCGGTTTATATCCAGGTCTGCAGACAGATGCAAACCCTTCTTCTCCCTAATTAATAAATGGAAGGGTTTCGAATGGAACGAAGAATGTGCCTCAGCCTTCCAACAGCTCAAGGATTATCTATCTCGGCCACCGATTATGTCCAGCCCTGAACCCGACGAGGTTTTATTTGCATACATCACAGTAGTCCCTCACGCTGTAAGTTTAGTGTTGATAAGAGTGGATCAGGGAGTACAGAGGCCGGTCTATTGTGTAAGCAAATCATTGCACGAAGCAGAGATCAAGTATTTGCCACTGGAAAAAGCCATCCTGGCCGTGGTGCTAGGAACGCGGAAATTGCCTCACTACTTCCAAGCCCATACTGTCGTGGTGCTCACCCAGCTTCCACTTAAAACGGTACTTCGAAGCGCGGACTATACGGGGAGGATAGCCAAATGGGGCACCATTCTAGGGGCTTTCGATATCAAATACATGCCTCGCACGTCAGTTAAAGGCCAAGTACTTGCAGATCTGGTGGCCGAATTCACAGAGCCTAGTTTGGAAGATGTAGAGGTAAGGCCGAGCATGTATGAAAAATCGGTTGGTCTGGTTTCTCAACAGGATCCTACTCATTGGGAGTTGTACGTAGATGGCGCTGCGAACCAGAAAGGTTCTGGAATTGGGCTGGTCATGACATCTCCAGAGGGGATCATCATCGAGAAGTCACTAAGGCTAGATTTTAACGCCACAAATAATGAGGCTGAGTATGAAGCCCTATTGATGGGAATGGTCATGGTCCGAAGGATGGGAGGAAAAGCCGTTAAGGTGTTCTCGGACTCAAGACTGGTTGTGGGCCAAGTTCAAGGAGAATTCGAAGCCAAAGACGAGAGGATGCAGGGCTATTTGAACAGAGTCAAACGCTTGGAAGAGGAATTTGTGTTTTTCAGTCTCATGCATGTTCCCAGATGTGGCAATGCACACGCCGATTCTTTGGCCACATTAGCCACCTCTTCGGATCAAGATTTGCCTAGAGTTATCATCGTAGAGGATCTTCACGAGCCCACTGGAGCAGGAAGAGACGCAACTCAAGTATACCAGATCCGAAAAAGTCCATGCTGGATGGATTCCCTAATCGAATTTTTAAAAGATGATGTCTTGCCAGAAGAACGAAAGGAGGCTGACAAGATCCGAAGGAGGGCCGCTAGGTTCTGGATGTCCGAGGACCAAAAATTATATAAACGTTCTTATTCGGGGCCATATTTGTTGTGTGTCCATCCGGAAGCCACTGAGGCACTACTAGAAGAGTTACATGAAGGTATTTGTGGAAGTCACACTGGAGGCAGATCATTGGCGCATCGGGCTCTTACCTAGGGATATTGGTGGCCGAGCATGCAAGAAGAAGCTCGGGACTATGCAAAGAAATGTGATCAATGTCAGAGATTCGCACCAAACATACATCAGCCGGGAGGAACCCTTAACCCATTGTCCAGTTCATGGCCGTTTGCCCAATGGGGCTTGGACATCGTGGGCCCATTCCCTAAAGCAGTAGGGAACAGAAAGTATCTCCTGGTCGGAACCGATTATTTTACGAAATGGGTCGAGGCAGAACCTCTTGCTAATATCCGAGATGTGGATGTACAAAAATTCGTATGGAAAAGCATTGTAACCCGCTTTAGAGTTCCACATACCCTTATTTCAGATAATGGATTGCAGTTCGACAGTACCTCGTTTCGGAATTATTGTAGCGAACTGGGGATCACGAACAGATATTCTACTCCCTTCTACCCTCAGGGTAATGGCCAAGCGGAAGCAGTCAATAAAGTTATAGTCAACGGCTTAAAGAAGAGGTTGGACGACGCAAAGGGAAGGTGGGTCGAAGAATTGCCACACGTGCTTTGGGCTTACAGAACTACCCCTCGCAGGTCTACTGGAGAGACTCCTTTCTCGATGACTTATGGGTCCGAAGCTGTAATTCCTTTGGAAGCTAATTTCCCAACTCTGAGAACTAGTTTCTTCTGCTCGGACAACAATAATAAACTCCTGGAAGCTGGATTGGATTTTATCGAAGAACGGAGAGAGAACGCTATGGTTCGGCTGGCTCACTACCAACAAAAGCTTAGACAGGGCTATGACGCCAAGGTCAAACCGAGACCCTTAGAACCCGGCGACTTGGTGCTCAGAAAAGTTGTCGGCAACACAAGAAACCTAGCCTGGGGAAAATTAGGACCAAATTGGGAGGGCCCATATCGCATCACGTCATGTGCAAGTATTGGAGCATATTTTCTTGAAGACTTGGACAGTCATGTAATCCCCCGCCCTTGGAATGTAAATAACCTCAAGAGGTATTATTATTAATCGAATTGTTTTCCTGTTTATTTATAATAACACTATTTATTCGTTCTCTAAGTGTTTAAACTTAAATCTGATCATGCCTGTAGTCCTCGGACCAGATGATCTCGGATTAGTTAACACTCTTTATTCGTTCTCTAAGTGTTTAAACTCAAATCTGATCATGCCTGTAGTCCTCGGACCAGATGATCTTGGATTAGTTAACACTCTTTATTCGTTCTCTAAGTGTTTAAACTCAAATCTGATCATGCCTGTAGTCCTCGGACCAGATGATCTCGGATTAGTTAACACTCTTTATTCGTTTTCTAAGTGTTTAAACTTAAATCTGATCATGCCTGTAGTCCTCGGACCAGATGATCTCGGATTAGTTAACACTCTTTATTCGTTATCTAAGTGTTTAAACTTAAATCTGATCATGCCTGTAGTCCTCGGACCAGATGATCTCGGATTAGTTAACACTCTAATTTCAGATTAATTAACCCTATTTAACCATTTCCTAGGTGTTTAAATTGGTTAGCATTAATTGGTCAAGTGGTTAGTGCTACTTTTCATACACAATACTAATTGTACAAGTTATTTGCAAAAGAAAGTAATTTTGTTTCTCCATAACTGTAATTGCCAAGTAAAATCATTTGTAACACAAAAGGATAATATTAAACTGCAAGTACCATTGTTTGAACAAGAATTACTTCATTGATAAAGATCGGTTTACAATTTTCTCAACATAAAACAAAAAAAAAGGGAGAAGAAAAAATCCTAAGTCTATGTGGGGACTCCCTGAGAAGGATCCGAGGGTGGTTGCTCCCCTTCTAAAGATCCACCCTTCTCATGAGGGGGCTCAGCAGGTGGGACTTGGCCACATGGCAGTGGAAGACCCTGGTTAGGCTCAAGAGTAACCAGAGGGTTCAGCTCAACCAGAGGTTGCTCAGGAGCCTTAAGGGGAGGTGCAGGAGGAGCATCATCATCGGAATACTGCCGAATATCCTCGCCGTAGAAGATGTTCTCTGGCCGTCGAAGATCTGAGTCGGGAGGAACTCCAGTAGCATCTAATGCCTTGCTCCATGTCAGATCACAGTAGTCCCGAGCAACCGAGGCAAATTGCTCAGTGAGATCTTTCTCTGTCACCTCCACTCCCAGTTTATAGGACGCCCTTTTTTCAGTTTCGGTGGCCTCCTTAGCCAGCTGGGCGTCCTTCTGAGCATCCTCGGCAGCCGCCTTGGCCTTCAGCAGCTCGGCACGAAGCTCTTTGATAGTCTCTCTTTCTGCGGCCAACTTTTTCTAGGCTTCGTTCAGCAGCCTGCGCTGAGACTCAGCCTAGGACTCTGCATTCTTTAAGCCAGCATCCAGGCTGTCCCTTTCCTGGGCTACTGCTTTTAGCTGATCCGAGAGCTTCGAGGTCTCTTCTCTTAAGTTGTCCAAGACTCTCTCTGCTTCAGATGTAGCTTGGGCCTCGGCCTGGGCTGGCACACTGGCCTTGCGGCCCCACTCTTCGGCCACAAACACCTGCTGAGTGATCTGAACCAAGTTACAATGTTAGTATACAAACATAAAAGCCAACACTACAATTGAGAAGCAAAATGGATATACTTACCATGGCCAAGTCCCTTTTCAGAGACATAAAGAGTTCATACTGGCTGAAACGCCTATAAGAATCCATGTCTTTGGGCAGAAGAAGGGGCTGCTCCAATGCCTCAGCTATCAGTGCTGCCCGACCACCGTCATAACTTCTGACCGAGGTCTCCCAGGGGAATGGGACACCGTCGAGCTCTAGCCGAGGGGACCATATCCGTTGTCCTCGGCGAACCTCGGCCTGATTTGGATCCTCTCGGCTTTCCACTGAGGAACCTCTCTTTTGACAGGAGTCTTTAGCCACCTTTTGCTGTTTAGTCTTGGGTGGCAGCCCCTTTTCTTTGTCCTCGGGTTCCATTGGCCTCTTCTTTTTTAAATCCAGGAGGGGTTTGAGAGCCGGATCAGGAACCTGCACGACGGGAGGAGGTGGAGGCACATTGGCAGTAGGACGAGAAGTCCCTGTTTCTTTAATTTCCACCTTGTTGGTCCTCTTCTTAAGAAGAAGTCTTAGGTCAGACATCTCTTCCTCCGAGGAGTCTTCAGGTATTGTTGTTAGCAGTAAGGGGGGTCGGATGAAAGATTGCCTATCCGCCTCCTCTTCGGAATCCGAAGGAATGACGTGGACCCCTCCCTCGCTTTCACCTTCGAATTTAAATTTATCAATTTGCTCGTCCAAGGAAGTGGACGAGGATCCGACCCGTTCTCTCACAGCCGGCTGGGCAAGAGGAACTTGTTGGACTGGTCGGACGTGCAGCGGAACACCCTGGGGATTAGGGTGTGGAACTGGTGGGAGATCATAGGGCGCAAGAAAACTCTTTCGAGCAACATCTATACGCTGCAATCTGTAATCGCCCTGAATAATGGCGTTCCTTGCTGGCTGGACGTCGGCTGGCTTTGGAGTGTGGCCGAGTATAAGTGGAATAGACCTCAACTGCCTATCTTCACTGACGTATATCTCCGAGCGCAGTAGATAGTTGAGGGCTTGCACGTTGATAAGGCTCAGCCGAGGAGCAGTGTGTACCTTATCTGTAAAACAAACAAAGCAAACAAATTAGAAAGCAGATACAAATACAAACCAAGAAGTAGTTGCAGAAGGAAAAAATCCTAAAGCTATAGTTAGAAACCCTAAGTCCGAGAGGGCACACCTGGCTCTCCTGGCTTGGTCGGACAATGTAGACCGTCGTGCCATTCGCCCGAGACAACCAAATAGTCATCTTTCATCCCCTTATTGGATTTGGGAAGGCAGGAGAACAGCCTCACGACATCGGAGCGGGATTTAAGATAATACCCCCCTCCCCTTTGGCTACGACATTCATACATGTATGCTAAGTCGTGCCAGGTTAGCCCTAAGCCTAACTGCTCATTTACGACGTCGATGGCCCCTAATATCTTAAAGGTGTTGGGTGCGCATTGCTCGGGGGAAAGCCTATGGTTGATAAGGTAATTTCGGGTCACGGGACCCATTGGAATGGTCATTCCTCCCTCGAGAAAGGCGATCATAGGAATTATGACCTCTC
Source organism: Quercus variabilis (assembly GCA_030445155.1). NCBI lineage: Eukaryota > Viridiplantae > Streptophyta > Magnoliopsida > Fagales > Fagaceae > Quercus > Quercus variabilis. The sequence continues at coordinate 14,935,227 of CP129446.1, forward strand.
CCTCCGCTCGGTCTAGTAATAGTCCCTCTGGGGGACAATACTTCAAATTTACCCCCTGAGGGATATGGTAGGTTCTTTTGAAGTCCTCGATTAACGCCGGACTATCTACGAGGTACTTGTATTTACCCATTTTTGCAAGGGAATGGATGGAATAATGAAAGAAAAGTGACCGAAGAGAAAATAAGGACTCAAGGTACGCTGAGACTTACTATATCACAAGCAAGACGAATCCCTTAACTGGAAGTATGCTTTTGAGAGGGACCCTGAAAGCAAAAGATGCAGAAATCCGAGAAGGAATGAAGTGCTTTTGAAGACAGGAACTCTCTGGAAACTCTGAAAACGCTCTGAATGCTACGAATGTGTAAAGTAAAAAGAATAACTGCCTGCGGATATTTATATATGGGGACAAACGGAGCGGTGTCATTCATCTCGCATGAATAGCGAGGACAAACCCCAACCGTCTGATCCGCGATCCACCGTTGGATACAAGAGACAGAGCCGCCTGAAGCAATTGATGTAACGCCTTGGGAATGGAAGATCTACAGTGGCAATGATGAGGCGCACGTCTCCACAAGCTCGCACGTATAAACAGGGGTATTTATGTCATTTTGTTTTCATTTTTATTTATTCTTTCTATTTTATTTTTCTGTTGTTCCCGCCTATCAAGTCAAAATTATTCTTCCTTCCCGCTTGTGTGGGAAAGAAATAAAATTTTGAGGGGCTGATGTGGGGGAGAAGAATCCAGGCCCAACCTCATTAAGCCCAACATTATGAACCAAGGGCCCACGAAACGGCGATCTTACCCCCGAAGATAGAGAGAGAGAAAAGGGCAAGGCCTAGCTAGGAGTGGGATCTTCATGAAAGATCAGCGCTGTCCGAGGAAGGTATTTCCTGTCCGAGGAGAGCATCACCTGTCCGAGGAGGACATATCACTTCAGCAGGAAGTCTCAGGTTATTTGAGTACGAGAAAAGCCAGTGGCTGTCCGAGGACTTCACCAGATCAGGATAAACTCAGAGCAAAGGCTAGAGATGATAAGAATGAAGAAATATCTAATGGAAAAGCTGCTACCACCGTATTTAATGCAATACAACAGCTTTTCTGGCCGCATTTATGTGGAGAAGACCTCTGAACAGTGCACCCTCAGCTACCGTCACTCCCAAATAACTAAAGCATACCCATGATGTGACATGCACTCAAGTAGATACACAGATGAAGAACAAGTGGACGATGAAGATGATGGGGAATGGTACTATATAAAGAAGGAGAGATCCTGATAGAGGGGATCGGAAGAAGGAAAGAAAAAAGAAAAAGAATAGTTTTACTGTAGTTCTGAACCTTGTAACCATTGGTTGTTCAATGAAACACCTCCTCGGACATTGACAAAAGAGTTTTCTTGGTGTTGTTTTATGTTTCTTTCCTGCTTAACGTAATCCTGTCCATCATTGTTAATATCAGACCCAACCCAGCTCTTTCACCCACTCTCTACAAATTCATTGTCCAGGATACGTTGGGCCTTTAATCCATACTTGTGGGCTTAGGTTCCAAATCCGTTCCTTACAATCTATAAGCTTATATTTTATGCATAATTTTAAACTATAAAAATTTGCAATTTAAACAATTTATTGATAACATAGCTATTGATCTTTAATTTTCTAGAAATTTTGCAAGCATGGTGGATATAAGAATAAGATGTAATCCAATGGTGGATTTGTCAAAATTCACTTCCAACAAAAAGATATTAAGTAAGATTGTAGTTTTAGGCTACAACCAATTTTATAACTAAATTTTGTTCTTAGTTTAAAATATTTTTATAAAATAATGATGTGGGGCCAGGAAATTGTGTAGCCTTGGCCCACTCCAAGCCAGGCCCAAATGGCCCACTCCGAGGAAGGATGACTATCCGAGGCCAATTTAGGGAGAAACTCTTTTTTGGATCCACGCCGAGGACCCCTTCGTCCTCGGCATACTAGGATAATTGTAGGTGGAGACAAGCCCAGAGCAAGTTGTCACCTCCATACTTAATACGCTCACCTAACTCTTCTGGCCGCATTAATGGGGACGTAACCCCTGTGCAAGGCTACATCGATCAAGGTGAACCACTTGAGCATGGATACGACCTCTGATGGGACAGGCAGTCAAAGGAGAGGTCAATGGATGATCAACAAAAGGAGGAAAAGAGTAATATATAAGGGATATGAGCAAAGTGTAAATGGAAAAAAGCCTGGGAAACAAGCCTCCTCGGCCTATGGCCGAGGAGCATCTCTCAGTTGTAAATTGGTCTAAGTGTTCTTTCAATAAAAGATAAAGTAGTTCCGGTCTAGTGAAGGCCGGCAAGCGCCTAAACCTTCAATCCACTCTCTACAAATTCATTATTCTGGATTCGTTGGGCCTTCAACCCATATCTTTTGGGCTTGGGTTACAAAAACCGACCCTACAATTGGCGCCGTCTGTGGGAAGGATTAGTGCGCTAGCCGGCGCAACTAGTGATCGTTCTAAGGGATCACTTCACAGAAGGTTGGCGACGTATCAAAAAAAAGAAATCGCAGAAAAGTAGAAGATTTAACGGCAAAGAAAGAAAGATTGATATTATTTCATAAGCAGAAAAGTACAAAATACAATCAAAGGCTCAGGCAGGCGTGTTTTACAAACAAATTTACAAGCTAATCCTACAATCAGAGGCCCAGGCGGACCGATTCTAGAACTAGCTAGAAGGAAGTGTCAACCCGTGCTCTTATTGACATCAAGAGAATCGGAGAACTTGACAATAAGAGGGGGGAAGGGGGCTGAGGCTGGCTCACTTCAAGGCTACCAGCAACTCCTTGTCCGGTGCGGCGGAGCTTGAACAAAGCGAGGAGCAGATGCAGGTGCACCGGGACGCCCTCCCTCATGATGTTCCCTTGATTCTCTCCAACCCTCACGAGCGTTGGCCGTTGGAGACGGCAATGCTCAGGCACCAGCCATGGCATGAATTCGCGCGTCTCCTCCGTCAGGGGTGCGTTCCGAGGAGAGACATTAGGTACTTCAACGACATCCCTCCAGGCCACCGTGCATGGCACCATCGGGGTTACGCCTAAACTCTGCCGCGTCGAAAACATAGTAGGGGTAGCGGTCATGACGACCCTTGGCCCGGATGTCCTCACACCCGCCCAAAGCCGCCAAATGCCCTCCAACTCCGGCCACAATCCTGACGGGGTTATTGAAGGGGCTAGGGAAATTAAAGGGACGCATTTCTAACTGCGTTTGGGAGTTCATGGAGTGTGAAGAAACCTTCCCCCCGAAGAGTCTTCTATAGAGAATAAAGGTTAGTGAGAATTAATCCACACAGAATTCGAAAAGAAAGTTGTCAACAGTGCTAATCACAGAGCTACCAAATTTCAAAGGGCCGTAGACCGCTGGATGTGTGCTAATTCACGAGGACATTAATGAGGGCGCGTCTCACACTGAAACGTCAAGCGCGGAGAAGGAATCGCCAAAGGACGCCTCGTAAATGAAAAAGATGGGACTCGAGCTAGAGACGAGACAGAACGCCACGTGTAAGGTCATAATCCGACCCGAGGAGGAATCATCTCCAATGAAGCGGTCCGAAGACAAACCCCTACTTACAGAGAAATGAAAGCATTAGACAGAACCAAGGTATTGCATGGTCCTCAGATTCAAACCTATGGGGAAACTAACCGCTCAGCTATAACTGAGTGCTAGACAGAACCAAGGTATTGCATGGTACTTGGACTCAAACCTAAGGAGAAACTAGATACTTACAGAAAAATGAAAGCGTTAGACAGAACCAAGGCATTGCATGGTCCTTGGACTCAAGCCTATGGGGAAAGTAACCGCTCAGCTATACCTGGGTACTAGACAAAACTAAGGTATTGCATGGTCCTCGGACTCAAACCTATGGGGAAACTAGATACTTACAGAGAAATGAAAGCGTTAGACAGAACCAAGACATTGCATGGTCCTTGGACTCAAGCCTATGGGGAAACTAACCGCTCAACTATACCTGGGTGCTATACAGAACCAAGGTATTGCATGGTCCTCGGACTCAAACCTATGGGGAAACTAGATACTTACAGAGAAATGAAAGCGTTAGACAGAACCAAGGCATTGCATGGTCCTCGGACTCAAGCCTATGGGGAAACTAACCGCTCAGCTATACCTGGGTACTAGACAGAACCAAGGTATTGCATGGTCCTCGGACTCAAACCTATAGGGAAACTAAATACTTACAGAGAAATGAAAGCGTTACACAGAAACAAGGCATTGCATGGTCCTCAGACTCAAGCCTATGTGGAAACTAACCGTTCAGTTATACTTGGGTACTAGACAGAACCAAGGTATTGCATGGTCCTCGGACTCAAACCTATGGGGAAACTAAATACTTACAGAGAAATGAAAGCGTTAGACAGAACCAAGGCATTGCATGGTCCTCGGACTCAAGCCTATGGGGAAACTAACTGCTCAGCTATACCTGGGTACTAGATAGAACCAAGATATTGCATGGTCCTTGGACTGAAACCTATGGGGAAACTAGATACTTACAGAGAAATGAAAGCATTAGACAGAACCAAGGCATTGCATGGTCCTCGGACTCAAGCCTATGGGGAAACTAACCGCTCAGCTATATCTGGGTCCTAAATAAAACCAAGGTATTGCATAGTCCTCGAACTCAAACCTATGGAGAAACTAGATACTTACAGAGAAATAAAAGCGTTAGACAGAATCAAGGCATTGCATGGTCCTCAGACTCAAGCCTACGGGGAAACTAACCGCTCAGCTATACCTGGGTGCTAGACAGAACCAAGGTATTGCATGGTCCTCGGACTTAAACCTATGGGGAAACTAGATACTTACAGAGAAATGAAAGCGTTAGACAGAACCAAGGCATTGCATGGTCCTCAGACTCAAGCCTATGGGGAAACTAACCGCTCAGCTATACCTGCGTACTAGACAGAACCAAGGTATTGCATGGTCCTCGGACTCAAACCTATAGAGAAACTAGATACTTACAGAGAAATGAAAGTGTTAGACAGAACCAAGGTATTGCATGGTCCTCGGACTCAAACCTATGGGGAAACTAGATACTTACAGAGAAATGAAAGCGTTAGACAGAACCAAGGCATTGCATGGTCCTCGGACTCAAGCCTATGGGGAAACTAACCGCTCAGCTATAGGTGGCTGCTAGACAGAACCAAGGTATTGCATGGTCCTCGAACTCAAACCTATGGGGAAACAAGATACTTACAGAGAAATGAAAGCGTTAGACAGAACTAAGGCATTGCATGGTCCTCGGACTCAAGCCTATAGGGAAACTAACCGCTCAGCTATACCTGGGTACTAGACAGAACCAAGGTATTGCATGGTCCTCGGACTAAAACCTATGGGAAAACTAGATACTTACAGAGAAATGAAAGCGTTAGACAGAACCAAGGCATTGCATGGTCTTCGGACTCAAGCCCATGGGAAAACTAACCGCTCAGCTATACCTGAGTGCTAGACAGAACCAAGGTATTGCATGGTCCTTGGACTCAAACCTATGGGGAAACTAGATACTTACAGAGAAATGAAAGCGTTAGACAGAACCAAGGCATTGCATGGTCCTTGGACTCAAGCCTATGGGGAAAGTAACCACTCAGCTATACCTGGGTACTAGACAGAACCAAGGTATTGCATGGTCCTCGGACTCAAACCTATGGGGAAACTAGATACTTACAGAGAAATGAAAGCGTTAGACAAAACCAAGGCATTGCATGGTCCTCGAACTCAAGCCTATGGGGAAACTAACCGCTCAATTATACTTGGGTGCTATACAGAACCAAGGTATTGCATGGTCCTCGGACTCAAACCTATGGGGAAACTAGATACTTACAGAGAAATGAAAGCGTTAGACAGAACCAAGGCATTGCATGGTCCTCGGACTCAAGCCTATAGGGAAACTACCGCTCAGCTATACCTGGGTACTAGACAGAACCAAGGTATTGCATGGTCCTCGGACTAAAACCTATGGGGAAACTAGATACTTACAGAGAAATGAAAGCGTTAGACAGAACCAAGGCATTGCATGGTCTTCGGACTCAAGCCCATGGGAAAACTAACCGCTCAGCTATACCTGAGTGCTAGACAGAACCAAGGTATTGCATGGTCCTTGGACTCAAACCTATGGGGAAACTAGATACTTACAGAGAAATGAAAGCGTTAGACAGAACCAAGGCATTGCATGGTCCTCGGACTCAAGCCTATGGGGAAACTAACCGCTCAGCTATACCTGGGTACTAGACAGAACCAAGGTATTGCATGGTCCTCGGACTCAAACCTATAGGGAAACTAAATACTTACAGAGAAATGAAAGCGTTACACAGAAACAAGGCATTGCATGGTCCTCAGACTCAAGCCTATGTGGAAACTAACCGTTCAGTTATACTTGGGTACTAGACAGAACCAAGGTATTGCATGGTCCTCGGACTCAAACCTATGGGGAAACTAAATACTTACAGAGAAATGAAAGCGTTAGACAGAACCAAGGCATTGCATGGTCCTCGGACTCAAGCCTATGGGGAAACTAACTGCTCAGCTATACCTGGGTACTAGATAGAACCAAGATATTGCATGGTCCTTGGACTGAAACCTATGGGGAAACTAGATACTTACAGAGAAATGAAAGCATTAGACAGAACCAAGGCATTGCATGGTCCTCGGACTCAAGCCTATGGGGAAACTAACCGCTCAGCTATATCTGGGTCCTAAATAAAACCAAGGTATTGCATAGTCCTCGAACTCAAACCTATGGAGAAACTAGATACTTACAGAGAAATAAAAGCGTTAGACAGAATCAAGGCATTGCATGGTCCTCAGACTCAAGCCTACGGGGAAACTAACCGCTCAGCTATACCTGGGTGCTAGACAGAACCAAGGTATTGCATGGTCCTCGGACTTAAACCTATGGGGAAACTAGATACTTACAGAGAAATGAAAGCGTTAGACAGAACCAAGGCATTGCATGGTCCTCAGACTCAAGCCTATGGGGAAACTAACCGCTCAGCTATACCTGCGTACTAGACAGAACCAAGGTATTGCATGGTCCTCGGACTCAAACCTATAGAGAAACTAGATACTTACAGAGAAATGAAAGTGTTAGACAGAACCAAGGTATTGCATGGTCCTCGGACTCAAACCTATGGGGAAACTAGATACTTACAGAGAAATGAAAGCGTTAGACAGAACCAAGGCATTGCATGGTCCTCGGACTCAAGCCTATGGGGAAACTAACCGCTCAGCTATAGGTGGCTGCTAGACAGAACCAAGGTATTGCATGGTCCTCGAACTCAAACCTATGGGGAAACAAGATACTTACAGAGAAATGAAAGCGTTAGACAGAACTAAGGCATTGCATGGTCCTCGGACTCAAGCCTATAGGGAAACTAACCGCTCAGCTATACCTGGGTACTAGACAGAACCAAGGTATTGCATGGTCCTCGGACTAAAACCTATGGGAAAACTAGATACTTACAGAGAAATGAAAGCGTTAGACAGAACCAAGGCATTGCATGGTCTTCGGACTCAAGCCCATGGGAAAACTAACCGCTCAGCTATACCTGAGTGCTAGACAGAACCAAGGTATTGCATGGTCCTTGGACTCAAACCTATGGGGAAACTAGATACTTACAGAGAAATGAAAGCGTTAGACAGAACCAAGGCATTGCATGGTCCTTGGACTCAAGCCTATGGGGAAAGTAACCACTCAGCTATACCTGGGTACTAGACAGAACCAAGGTATTGCATGGTCCTCGGACTCAAACCTATGGGGAAACTAGATACTTACAGAGAAATGAAAGCGTTAGACAAAACCAAGGCATTGCATGGTCCTCGAACTCAAGCCTATGGGGAAACTAACCGCTCAACTATACTTGGGTGCTATACAGAACCAAGGTATTGCATGGTCCTCGGACTCAAACCTATGGGGAAACTAGATACTTACAGAGAAATGAAAGCGTTAGACAGAACCAAGGCATTGCATGGTCCTCGGACTCAAGCCTATAGGGAAACTACCGCTCAGCTATACCTGGGTACTAGACAGAACCAAGGTATTGCATGGTCCTCGGACTAAAACCTATGGGGAAACTAGATACTTACAGAGAAATGAAAGCGTTAGACAGAACCAAGGCATTGCATGGTCTTCGGACTCAAGCCCATGGGAAAACTAACCGCTCAGCTATACCTGAGTGCTAGACAGAACCAAGGTATTGCATGGTCCTTGGACTCAAACCTATGGGGAAACTAGATACTTACAGAGAAATGAAAGCGTTAGACAGAACCAAGGCATTGCATGGTCCTTGGACTCAAGCCTATGGGGAAAGTAACCACTCAGCTATACCTGGGTACTAGACAGAACCAAGGTATTGCATGGTCCTCGGATTCAAACCTATGGGGAAACTAGATACTTACAGAGAAATGAAAGCGTTAGACAAAACCAAGGCATTGCATGGTCCTCGAACTCAAGCCTATGGGGAAACTAACCGCTCAACTATACTTGGGTGCTATACAGAACCAAGGTATTGCATGGTCCTCGGACTCAAACCTATGGGGAAACTAGATACTTACAGAGAAATGAAAGCGTTAGACAGAACCAAGGCATTGCATGGTCCTCGGACTCAAGCCTATGGGGAAACTAACCGCTCAGCTATACCTGGGTACTAGACAGAACCAAGGTATTGCATGGTCCTCGGACTCAAACCTATGGGGAAACTAGATACTTACAGAGAAATGAAAACGTTAGACAGAACCAAGGCATTGCATGGTCCTTGGACTCAAGCCTATGGGGAAACTAACCGCTCAACTATACCTGGGTGCTATACAGAACCAAGGTATTGCATGGTCCTTGGACTCAAACCTATGGGGAAACTAGATACTTACAGAGAAATGAAAGCGTTAGACAAAATCAAGGCATTGCATGGTCCTCGGACTCAAGCCTATAGGGAAACTAACCGCTCAGCTATACCTGGGTACTAGACAGAACCAAGGTATTGCATGGTCCTCGGACTCAAACCTATGGGGAAACTAAATACTTACAGAGAAATGAAAGCGTTAGACAGAACCAAGGCATTGCATGGTCCTCGGACTCAAGCCTATGGAGAAACTAACCGTTCAGCTATACTTGGGTACTAGAGAAAACCAAGGTATTGCATGGTCCTCGGACTCAAACCTATGGGGAAACTAAATACTTACAGAGAAATGAAAGCGTTAGACAGAACCAAGGCATTGCATGGTCCTCGGACTCAAGCCTGTGGGGAAACTAACCGCTCAGCTATACCTGGGTACTAGATAGAACCAAGGTATTGCATGGTCCTCGGACTCAAACCTATGGGGAAACTAGATACTTACAGAGAAATGAAAGCGTTAGACAGAACCAAGGCATTGCATGGTCCTCGGACTCAAGCCTATGGGGAAACTAACCGCTCAGCTATACCTGGGTGCTAGATAGAACCGAGGTATTGCATAGTCCTCGAACTCAAACCTATGGAAAAACTAGATACTTACAGAGAAATGAAAGCGTTAAACAGAACCAAGGCATTGCATGGTCCTCAGACTTAAGCCTATGGGAAACTAACCTCTCAGCTGTACCTGGGTGCTAGACAGAACCAAGGTATTGCATGGTCCTCGGACTCAAACCTATGGGGAAATTAGATACTTACATAGAAATGAAAGCGTTAGACAGAACCAAGGCATTGCATGGTCCTCAGACTCAAGCCTATATGGAAACTAACCGCTCAGCTATACCTGCGTACTAGACAGAACCAAGGTATTGCATGGTCCTCAGACTAAAACCTATGGAGAAACTAGATACTTACTGAGAAATGAAAGTGCTAGACAGAACCAAGGTATTGCATGGTCCTCGGACTCAAACCTATGGGGAAACTAGATACTTACAGAGAAATGAAAGCGTTAAACAGAACCAAGGCATTGCATGGTCCTCGGACTCAAGCCTATGGGGAAACTAACCGCTCAGCTATACTTGGCTGCTAGACAGAACCAAGGTATTGCATGGTCCTCGGACTCAAACCTATGGGGAAACTAGATACTTACAGAGAACTGAAAGCGTTAGACAGAACCAAGGCATTGCATGGTTCTCGGACTCAAGCCTATGGGGAAACTAACCGCTCAGCTATACCTGGGTACTAGACAGAACCAAGGTATTGCATGGTTCTCGAACTCAAACTTATGGGGAAACTAAATACTCACAGAGAAATGAAAGTGTTAGACAAAACCAAGGCATTACCTGGTCCTCGGACTCAAGCTTATGGGGAAACTAACCGCTCAGCTATACCTGGGTGCTAGACAAAACCAAGGTATTGCATGGTCCTCGGACTCAAACCTATGTGGAAACTAGATACTTACAGAGAAATGAAAGCGTTAGACAAAACCAAGGCATTGCATGGTCTTTGGACTCAAGCCTATGAGGAAAGTAACTGCTCAGCTATACCTGGGTACTAGACAGAACAAGGTATTGCATAGTACTCGGACTTAAACCTTTGGGGAAACTAGATACTTATTGAGAAATGAAAGCGTTAGACAGAACCAAGGCATTGCATGGTCCTCGGACTCAAGTCTATGGGGAAACTAACCGCTCAGCTACACCTGGGGGCTAGACAGAACAGGAGCACTGCATGGTCCTCGGATTCAGGCCCACAGGGAAACTTAACTACGAAATATCCCAAATTAGGAAATGATCACGCCCCACCTAGCCCTTAAGGCACCAGAAGGCTGCCCATGCATACGTTCTCTCTCCTTCTCATCGTCACTGCCGCAATTGGCCGACACACAATTCTCGCTAAAATCATGCAGATCAAAGGAAAAGGGGAAAAGCAGGCAGCACGCACACGAATAAGCAATTGAAATAAGCAGAAAGGGAAAGTAAATTCACATTACAATAACTAGTCCATAAAAGTTGCATGGCAAGAGCCACGGCACATAAAGGAAGAGCATAACAAAATAAGATAAAATGATGTGAGAAGAGCCGAGGCGCTGAAGAGTCTACTCCTTATGATCAGGATGGACAGGAGCGACCTCCGACCCCTCCGAGCCCTGGCCTGTGGGGGCGGCCTGCAAAGGCGCGGCGAGAACAGCTACTTCCTTGGTGGTGGGGGTTGGATCATCGGAAGGGACCTCCACTACCTCTTGGGGCACCTCCTCGTTCGAACACTCCCCCAATTCAGTAGCCCCCATCTCTTCAACGATTTCCCCAGCATCAGCGCCATCAAGGGCTACCTCACGGATAGCAGGCGGGTAATACACGCTCTCAGCCTTTCATAGGTCTGACATGGCCTCCACCCCAGCTTGTTTGAGGGCCTCAACCCAGACCTGGGAACAGTATCGCCTACACACCCCCGGGACTTGAGCCTTGTAAAGGGCCTCTATCGCCTACACACCCCCTAAACAGTATCACCTAAAGACGTTTATCCCACACTGGGTAGGGGCCAACCGGAAGTGCGTGAGGTAGTCCCTCATCACCGGCCCCATTGGGATCGTCATTCCCCCTTCAAGGAAGGCGGCAATAAGAATTACCACTCACCCTCCTGCTTATGTAAGCGCTAATCCTCATCCTCACTATATCTCAAGCCCACATTAGCGGGAATTCGGTAGTCAGCGATGAATTTCTCCATCGTCTCCTCGGTATGAACATATTTCTTAAACCTACCCATCCCAGTTGACACCTAAAGGAACTAAGAAGGGACAAATGAAGGAGAAGGAATAACGGGAAAGAGAGCTCAGAGAGAGATAGAGCAACTTACTGAAAAGAGGAGGAGCTCCTCGGACAGGCTTTTTGTGCTGAAGATGTGAAAGTGTGGCTGGACTCAGAAAGGACGCACGAGAAACTCTTGATTACAAATGAGGAACAGGGAGAAGCAGTTCGTACGGGTATTTATACCCCGAATCAAAGAACGATGCAGGCTTTCCCACCCATAAATGTGAGACGAACCTCTACCGTTGGATAGATATCGCCTCACTAGACGTGGGGAGCCTAGAGCCGCCTAAATTTAATAATGGGCACGTTACGTGCTCCGAAACGTCAGCAACGTGCATTGGGCAGGTGGATAGACCCCAACCCTGACAGGGGTAAGACCAAGGATGTCAAAATCCTACTCTCCGCCCAAGGATGCATGCAGCAAGATTTTGAGGGGCTATTGTGGGGCCAAGAAATGTGTAGCCTTGGCCCACTCCAAGCCAGGCCCAAATGGCCCACTCCGAGGAAGGATGACTATCCGAGGCCAATTTAGGGAGAAACTCTTTTTTGGATCCACACCGAGGACCCCTTCGTCCTCGGCATACTGAGGATAATTGTAGGTAGGGACAAGCCCAGAGCAAGTTGTCACCTCCACACTTAATACGCTCACCTAACCCTTCTGGCCGCATTAATGGGGATGTAACCCCTGTGCAGGGCTACATCGATCAGGGTGAACCACTTGAGCATGGATACGACCTCTGATGAGACAGACAGCCAGAGGAGAGGCCAATGGATGATCAACAGAAGGAGCAAGAGAGTAATATATAAGGGATATGAGCAAAGTGTAAATGGAAAAAAGCTTGGGAAACAAGCCTCCTCGGCCTATGGCCGAGGAGCATCCCTCAGTTGTAAATTGGTCTAAGTGTTCTTTCAATAAAAGATAAAGTAGTTCCGGCCTAGTGAAGGCCGGCCAGCGCCTAAACCTTCGATCCACTCTCTACAAATTCATTGTTCTAGGTTCGTTGGGCCTTCAACCCATATCTTTTGGGCTTGGACTACAAAAACCGACCCTACAAATGACAACTGCATAAAAATAAATAAATGTTATACAAACTTAATAAAATAAAATAGTCATACCTAGCTACATTGACAATTAAAAAAAAAAAAAACTAATAATGAACTATCATGTAATGATTTTAAAATATGAAAACCCGTAGAAGTTGTAAAATTCCATATATTTGCATTTTTTTTTTTACTTGATATATAAAAGTTTTTTTGTATTAAATTTTATTTAATTTAAATTTCTTAATGATACTCTTGAAAAAAAACATTTCTTGGAGCCGCCACTGACTAGTATGTTTTGAACACACAACCTTCCCCATGCAGATTTTTCCCACACTGAAAAAGGAAGATTGCACAATGCGCCCCTTATCCGATCCCATGTGCCGTGTTCCCATCCCTGACCTATACATGCCAACCTTCCCAATCATATTCCATTTATCTATAATCGCAAAGGCAAGATCTTTCTATCCCTATATGTAAAAGAGGGAATAGCCTAGCAATAGTGTTTTGCTGAGCAACATTTGAAATTACTTTTTCGTTCATAATACTTTATTGTGTACGCTCCACCTTTAACATAGGGGGTTTCAGTAAGTATACTTGCACTAGTCTCCAACTATTTCCTTAATAAACATGTCAGAGTAAAAGAAGTTAGGAAGGTTTTCCGGAAAACCAGTACCTAAGCTAAGAAAGGGAAGCATAAAAGAATGACTGGAATCTCTCTTACATGATGAAGCTTGGCAAGTACTTTGGCCGCATAACAAGAAGCAAACAAGTTAGACAAAGAAATCTATAGCAAGTAGTAAACAGTAATGTGATAAATTTGCACATGCAAGAAGAAGCCCCTGCCCCAAGAAATCAGTTGGGAGTTTAGGACATACTTCCTAGGTCTAGAGGTCTCATCATTAAATATTATTGATGTAGAACTGACAGCACAGACCTCCCTGGAGCAGCAAAGACACCATAAGTCACAATGCAGATCAAGAGGTGCGCCAGTAAAGGCCATCGGGTGACAATGTTGGAATTGCATGAAATTTGGCAGGTTGAAGGGAAATATCATTCTGATCTAGACTCATTTTCAAGGGCTGCCCAAATTTAGGTGAATTCCTTTGTTAAAGCCCGAAAACAGTATTTTTACTATTTTTGGTAATATTTGTTTTTCCTTAATAACTTTTAATTTAAAAGTCAAAATAAGGTCCCGTCTGTTTTGGAATATCTCTTCGAGACAATATTTTCAATTTTCGCAATTATCTCAATTTTGTTATTTTTGGCAAAAATTACTATTTTGCCACCTAATTACGTGATTAGTGCGAATTAGGGTTTTTGGGCGTTTTCCTAGTTGCTCCAAAGGCTCTTTTTACTGTTTAAACATATTGTGGCCTATAGGGCAGTTCAATTTTCAAATTTATAAAAAAAAAATATAGACTTTTTTCTTTTTCTCTCTAGTGGATTCCAGAATCCTATCATCTTGTGAATTCAAGGAACTCCTCATGGATTTGAGATTTTCATTCAAAACTAACATATTTAGTTTCAGTTTTTATTCAAAAAGCAATGTGTTTGTTTTTTTGTAACTTCCGCGACATCAATTATCTATTACTAAACACGATATAATGTATCAACAGATGACATTCTATCATATAATGTATCAACAAAAGTGTTTGGAAACTTAAATGAAGAAAGTTTTCTAGCCTTGCACAAGTAGGAAACGTACCCAATTGTAGGGTGACTATTGAGTCTCAATTTTTCTATGATTTTTTTTGTTATGATTTCGTCCTCTTTATCGGCTCTGGCTTGCAAGGTGGGGGTTTCTTCTTCTTTTCTATTCTTGACATTTTCAAAACCTTTAGATGTCTGTATGTTTTGTTTAGTTTAGGTGTTGACACTACAAAGAAAGCTGCCTATAGCAGCTTTTTTTTTTTTTTTTGGGTGGCTTTTGCAAAAAAAAGCCACTATAGGTACCCTATAGTGGCGTTTTCTAAAAATGCTGCTATAGGCATATCTATAGCCACGTTTAGAGGGCTCTATAGTAACGTTTTTAAACCCAAGGCCTATAGCAGCGTTTTAAAAATGCTATTATAGGTCCTGCTCTTACAAGGGTCTATAATGGCATTTGTAAAATGCTACTATAGGTCCTTTTAAAAAAAAAAACTAAAATTAAAAAAGAATCTATAGCAGCATTTCATAAACACCACTATAGGTCCTTTAAAAGAAAAAACCAACCAAATTTTTTTTTTTTAATATAGCAGCGTTTTACAAACGCCACTATAAGATATGGACCTGTAGTGGCATTTATAAAAACGCTGCTATAGCCTTTTTTTTTTTAAAAAAAAAATTAGGCCTATAGTCACAGTACAAATACAATAGTAGCATTTGTAAATGCCACTATAGCAAACGTTGCTATAGCCCAAATGGGCATATAGTAGCGTTTTTAGGACCTATAGTGGCATTTCACAAATGCCACTATAGGTCTAATTTTTTGTAAGTGAACCTTGTAACGTAGTTGAATTGGTCAGGCATGGTGACTGTGACACCAAATTTCCTTCTTCACTGCTCTATTGACTTGTAAAATGGCTTCAAATATTCATATTCAAATTGTTGGATTGTTGTGAAAATTATTGGAATTCATATTACTGTCTAATTTAGAAATTGGCTTCTGAAGAGGTCACTGAGATAAAGAATATTAACACCAGCTTGCTTTCTACAAAAATTATAACAACATGTTAATGTCCTAAATACAATTAAAATGTGGTTCTTTTCATTTCTACATGAATAATGAAATTTTGGCCTCCTAGATTATTTTTGGAGTAGAATTTAGGAAAACAATTTCAAAATGCTGATAGGTATGAAGTTTGGTATGTCTTGTTGAGTTAGCGGAAGCTCTGACACAAGATTGTTGAACAAAAGACTAAACAAAGAGCTTTTATTTAAAACTTGACTCTTTAAATTACAACTCTTTACAAGCACTGATGCTTGACTTCCATACACTAACACTAGTGCACTGCAAACACAGCACTTACTCACCAAATACACTTGCACACACCTTACTTCTAGACACCTACACACACTAGCTCTTGACTCTATTTCACTCTACACACTTACTACCTATGGCACACACTTCACAACTTTGCACATCTCTCACTTGTTGCTTTATGACACTCCTCACTTCACACGTCTCTCACTCACCTCATTACACCTATTTATACACTAGATGTATGTTGGTTAGGAAACCAACTTGAAGCTACTAGCTTTTTCCTTTTTATTGGCATTAAATTAATGCCTTTCTCCAACCTTCTAGACACCTTATAAATTTGTGGCTGAAATTCACTAGTGTAAGGAAACTTCTAGAGAACTTTCTTGGAGAGAGTTCCGGAAAGAGAGCAAGAGAGAAATATCCGGAATTAGAGAGAAATTTCTAAAGAGAGAAATTGTTTGAGAAGTTTTAGAAGTTTCTAGAGTACTCTAGAAATTTCTAGAGACAAGAGAGTTAGTATTGATTTCTAACATGTCTTAGGACTTTTTTCTTGGTCATTTTTGGAAACACAACAAAAACTCACCACCCATCACCAACTGGCCTATCGTAGGAATGCTACCAGGTCTTTTTCGAAATGCATCACATATGTACGATTGCATGAGCCAAGTTCTACAACACTATGGTGGCACTGTCCAAGTGAAAGGCCCTTGGTGTACTGGCATGAATTTTTTCTTCACTAGTGATCCTATGAATGCTCACTACACTTTGAGCAAAAACTTCCTCAACTACAAAAAAGGACAGGGGCGGCGGTACGTTACAGTCAGGAGGTTCAAATGAACCCCCTAACCCAAAAATTATATATATATATATATATATAATATTTTTTTAAAAAAAAAATTTATTTTGAACCCCCTGCAATACAAATTTGCAGCCCCTCACCATGAACCTAACCCCTTTATTTTTTAAAGCCCAACTTAAACTCCGGAAAAAAATAAGTCCAAAAGAATATTTTGGTCTTTAATCTTAGAAATAAAAAGCCCATAACTCAAAATTTGAAAAATCATAAATAAAAAAAAGGGTCAAATAAAACCTAAAAATTTATTGGTGTCTAAACTCCAAAATCTCTCATTATTCTTCTTCACTCTCCAAACCCAAAGGAAAAAGGATGCCTCTGCTTCATAGACACAAAATCTACCGCCGCTTGGTCTACCTTCTGCCGCTGCTTGATCTGGTTTTTCAGCTCTCTCTTTCTCTCTTTCTTTCACTGTGAGAGTGTGTTTATAGTGTTTTGATATGCTATTTCACTAAATCTGTGTGAGTGAATCACCGTATGTATGTGTGGAGTTATCTTTTGATTTCTTTTTTTCTTTTTTTGGTCGAGTTTTTGAATCTTGGATTGTGTGTGGGGGAGCTATGGCATTAAGAATTGTGTTCTAAACTTCTGATATTTGTTGTTGAGTAACTCAACATGAGTTTTGAGTCTCTAAAGTAAAGTCTGACCGTGTCTGTGTGATTGTGTGTGGGCCTGTGGGGGTTAATGGGTTATAGACTTATATAACTTATTACTTTTATTAGTTTATAGTGTGTTATTGTTGTTGAGTACTTGAGTTTGAGTTTCTTTACTGTTGGGTGTTGCAAAGTTGCTGTAAGTGTTTTACTAATTTGATATAAAGTTGAGTTATGACTTATTACTTTGACTATTTGACTAATTTGTGACTTGTAAGTAGTTTTTAAATTTTGTTGAATGTGACTTTGATTTGTGAGTGGTTATTGGCTATGTGACTTGGTCAATACATTAACATTAAAGACAATAAAAATATAAAATATTTAAAGAATTGTAAACTTATAAATTAAAGAATTGCAAAAAAAATCACTTAACAACAATAATTAATATATTTATTGTATTAGAAAAAAAAAATTCAAATGAACTTATAGTTTATTTTTTATTCTTTTGCTAGCACTATGGATAAATTTGTAATAAGGAAACCCTGTAGGCCGCAAGATTCATCTTCTACCCAAGATGCAAATCTTACTCAAGATTCATCTTCTACTCAAGATTCATCTTTTAAGCATGGTCGTGTTGATGTGAACAATCTTCCTTCAGAACCTGGGCTACAAAAAAATATTTCATTTTATCATCCTAATGATCAGATGAAATAAGAAGATATTATTTACAAAAATAACCATTTCAACCTTATGAACACGATTCTCCTCAAACAAAAATTGGTGGACTTATGCATTGATTTAATCCTAAATGGTTTAAAGAGTATGAAAGTTAGTTGGAATATAGTATTGAAAAGGATGTTGCATATTGTTTATATTGTTACCTATTTAGACAAGATGTTGGTATGCAATCTGGAGATGACAGTTTTGTGACAAAGGGATTCAATAGTTGGAATGAGAAAGAAAAGCTAGACCTACATGTTGGAGGTGTTAATAGTCCCCATAACCAAGCTCTTAAAAATGATGAGAATCTAATGAAGAAAAATCAACACATTCAAAGTGTTTTTGTTAAGCAGTCAAATCAAGATAAAATTGAATATCAAACTCAATTAAATGCAACAGCTGATTGCATAAGATTGATTTTGCATCGGGGGTTAGCTTTTCGTGGTCATGATGAATCTGATGATTCAAGTGATAAAGGAAATTTCCTTGAGCTTCTACAATTTTTGGCAGATCATAATGGTGTTATTAATGAAATGTTGCAAAAAAAACTCCAAAAAACAACAAGCTAACCCATCCCGATATTCAAAAAGACATTGTGAATGCAGTTGCATATAAAACTACCGATGCCATCATCGAAGATCTTGGCAGTGGGTTCTTTTCAATTTTAGTTGATGAGTCCTATGATATCTCAATAAAAGAACAAATGGTTGTTGTTTTGCGTTATGTGGACAAAAGGGGAATTGTTATAAAGCGATTTCTTGGTATTGTACATGTAGCAAATACCTCTACTTTGTCTCTAAAAGCTGCAATTGAATTTTTATTCAGTAAATATGCATTGAGTTTATCAAGACTACGTGGGCAAGGTTATGATGGGGCCAGTAACATGTAAGGTGAATTCAATGGTTTTAAAACTTTAATTATAAATGAGAATAAATCAGCATTTTATGTCCATTACTTTGCTCATCAACTTCAGTTGACTCTTGTAGCTATTGCTAACAAGCATACTGATATTGCTGAATTTTTTAGCTTGGTTAGTAAAATAGTAACTATTGTTGGAGTTTCTTGTAAAAGACGAGAATTTTTACAAAATGCATAACTTGCCAAAATTACAAAAGCATTAAACTTGGGTGAACTTGAAAGTGGGCAAGGTTTAAACTAAGAGACAAGTCTTAAATGTGCTGGTGATACACGTTGGGGATCACATTATAGGACAATCTTCAATTTGATTTTGATGTTCTCTTCCACAGTTGATGTACTTGAGATGATTGAAAATGATAGCCTACTCTCTGAGCAAAGAGTTGAAGCTCAATCTATTTTAAGGTTAATTCTATCTTTGGAATTTTCCTTTGCTTTACACTTGATGAAAAATATTTTGGGGATCACAAATGAGTTGTCAATAGCATTGCAAAAGAAAATTCAAGATATTGTAAATGCTATGACACTTGTTAGAGTGTCTAAACAACGATTGCAGATGATGAGAGATGATGAATGGGAAGCTCTATTGGCTGAAGTATCCACATTTTGTAGCAAGTATGATATTCCTATCTTAAACATGGAAGAAATATTTGTAGTTGGTGTGAGGTCACGACACAACGCCCCACAAATTACAAATTTACATCACTATCGTGTTGATCTATTCTTTGAAGTCATAGATTTGCAACTTCAAGAGATTAATAATCGTTTTTCAAAGGTGACTAGTGAGTTGCTACTTTGTATGGCTTGCTTGAATCCAAGTGATTCTTTTTTGGCTTTTGATATACAAAAATTGACCCGTCTTTCAAAGTTCTATCCATCTAATTTTTTTGAGACAGGTGTATCGGCACTTGATAATCAACTTCAGACTTACATTGTTGATATGTGATCTAATGACGATTTTTTAGAGCTTAAAGAAATTGGGGTCTTTGCAAGAAAGATGGTGGAGACAAATAAGGATGTTATATATCCATTGGTATATTTACTTATGAAGTTAGTTTTGACCCTTCCTGTTACGACTGCAACAGTGGAAAGAAGTTTTTCAATAATGAAATATATCAAGAATGAATTGCACAATCAAATGGGGGATCAGTGGTTAAATGATTGTTTGACTATGTACATTGAAAAAGATATAGCTTGTAGGATTGATAATGAATCTATCATGTAACAGTTTGAAAATATGAAACCTCGTAGAAGACAATTGTAGAATTTCTTCTTTTTTTTTTTTTTTGGTGATATTGATATATTCAAGTCTCTTTTGTTTTAGATTTTATATAATTTATGTTTATTATTGACCCTCCTAGACAAAAATCATGGAGTTGCCCCTGAAAAATGGACTGATATCCGAGAGATTTTGGAGCCTTTAGGTGATGCAATTATCAATTCTGATTCAGATTGGTGGGCATACCAGAGAAAGATGATGCATTCGATCATGAAAAACAGCAAGTTCGAGTTGTTTTTAGTGAAAGCTGTTCAACAAAAGGTGGTCACTGGTCTCATTCCACTTCTCAATTACATCTCCAAGTCAAATATTGAAGTGGACTTACAAGAGGTTTTTAAGCGGTTCACGTTTGATAACAGTTGCTTAATGGTTTTAGGCTTCGACCCAATTTCTCTTTTAGTTGATGTGGGGCTTGTTATTAAAAAATGTTGGAATCATTAGAAGTGGACTCGGGGCCCAACGGCCCAATCCGAGGACACTTGGTTATTCGAGGACAGCTTAAAAATTTTATTATTATTATTAAATAAATAATATAAGAGAAAGGAATGGATATTATATATATTGGCATAACTCACGTCCGAGGACATCAGAGTCCGAGGTAAATGTAACTTTCATTTATTCCGAAGACTCCACAAGATTATACCTGAACTGGAAGTTGGGTGCAAACCAAAGGAGGAGTCGGGGAGGATAGCAAATATCTTCCAAGGCCATCACCTCCACATTAAATGCTTTCCAGCTAACCCTCTGGCTGCATTAATGTGGAGGTGATACCTGAACAGTGACTAAGCAGCTTTATGGCCACTAAGCAAACGTTCCGGTAGGTGCTAGATGGAACAGAAAGGAGCTTCCTAGATAAGAACTACACGTGTACGATGGGAATGAAGGAGAAGGTAGTGTATATAGCTGGGAAACGAATGAGAGAAAGGGGGGACTTTTGGGAAAAAAACCAAAAAGAGAAAGAAAAAGATAAATACCTTGAAAACCATGCCGAGAAGAATTTTTTCCTTTGAATCAATCTAAAATACCCTTGATTACTGAGTGAACAGAACCTTTCCTGTCTAACAGTACCAGTTCTAATACCCATTCTCTATAAATCTATTGTTTGGGCTTGTTGGGCTGAAAACCCATTCATATTCTAGGTCCAATCCATTTTGAGTCCCTACAGTTGAATTTCCAAAACGTACCTATGAAAAGGCTTTTGATGAAATGGAAGAGGCTATTTTATACCGTCACATGGTGTTGGAAGCTGCAAAGATGTCTTCAAATTGGACAAGAAAAGAAGCTAAGAAAAGCTTGGGATGCCTTTGATCGTTTCTTAAACCAATGCATCGCATCAAAGCGAGAAGAACTATTAAGCCGAGAAAAAACCCACTTGGAGGAAGCGAAGTTCGACTTATTGACAGCTTATATGATGCAAGAGGAAATTGTAAACATGGGAGTTTGCAGTAAATCCAACAAGTTTTTGAGGGATACAGCATTTAATCTCATTGCAGCTGGGAGTGACAACATGGGTGCAGGTCTCGCTTGGTTTTTTTGGCTAATTGCAACGCACCCATCTGTGGAAATGAAGATTCTAAAGGACAGTGGCAACGCCACGTTCATTTCAAGGTGTTCCCAAGAACACTTCGAACTAAATTTTTTTTTTAATATATAATAATTAAAATTTTTTATTTGTTTACCCTTTAAAAAAAAAAATTAGGAACACCCTCAATCAAAGTTAGGAACACTCTAAAAAAAATTTTATTTGTTCTACTTTAAAGCCAAAAAAAAAAAAAAATTGAACTAAAATCTGAAGAAAAAAAAATTATAATAGAGCAACAGCAAGCACTCAAATTCTCAACAAAAAACAACGAACAGCAAGCCCACCGCAAGCCCAACAGATGGTAGCAAACCCAATAACCCATGGATTCTCACCCAAAAAAAAAATACCCTAACCTAATATACTAAAATTAGATTGGGCCTTAAACACTTCACACTTCATAGATGCAACAACCAACGGACGCCAACAACCAACAGAATGGACGACCGGGTAGGAGATCACCAGATCAGGCCTCAAAGGCTCAAACTCGATCTCCCATTCAAACGGAAGCTACACCTCAACATGCTGCCCCACCTGCCCAATCGATCTTCCTCAGTTCCTCACCTCGCCACTATGCCTAACAGCGCCTTGCCACTAAGCCTAATGGCGCCGCGCCTCAGGTATTTCATCTTTGTGACTCTATCTCAATCTCTCTACTCTTTATCATGAAAGTAAAAAAATGATATATGAAATCACTGACTCAATCTCTCTCTCTCTTTAAGACTTTGAACTATGATTGTCATTTGTCTGATGCTTTTGCCTAGTTTACTTTATAAATTTTTATTAATATTTGCCTATTTTTGGAGTTATCCATTGGTGTTGGTGTTGGTAAGATAAATTAATTGTCTTTTTTTAGTGTTGGTGTTGGTATTTTTTGGTGAGATACAATTAATTGGCTTTATCTGATTGATTCTAGTCTTGTGATTGGGGCAATGGGGGCATTGGGGCTTATCTATTGAAGTGAGGGTGAATAGGGGCATGGGCAGAGGTAAATGCACATGGGTGTGTGGCTGTGTGCTAGTGCAACAATACAACTAATAATTAATAAACAATTATTTAATTAACTAATAATTAATTGGAGGAAGCAACTAATAAATAATAATTAATAATTTAATTAACTAATACATTATAAAAGATAAATAAATTAAATTATGTTACTATGTTAGACTAAACAACAATTAATAATTAATAATTTTATAATTAATGAAACAACAATATAACAAATTATAGTTTGTAAAAGACAAACAAATTAATGAAACAACTAAACAACAATAATTAATAATTTTATTAATATTTCAAATGAACTTATAGTTTATTGTTTATTCTTTTACTAGAATTATGGACAAATATTTGATAAGAAAACCACGTGTCCAAAAAAAAATCCAAAAAAAAAAAAAAAAAATTCTTGGGAAAAACTTTTAGGAACATCCTGGTAAAAATTTTTGGAGTCGCCACTGCTAAAGAAGATCAAAGAGAACTTTATGGTGAAAGATGATAAGAAGTGGGAGTGTTTTGGTTTCAGGAGCTAGATACACTTGTTTATCTCCATGCAGCCTTATGTGAAGCCCTACGTCTATACCCTGTGGTGGCTTTTGATCCTAGAACTGCAGTTAAAGCAGACATTCTTCCTAGTGGTCGCCATATTAGTGCCAATACACCCATTATAATTTCTCTATATGCAATGGGAAGGATGGAAGAAATATGGGGCGAAGATTGCATGCAATATAAGCCAGAGAGATGGATTTCGGAGCAAGGAGGATTAATTTCTGTACCATCATTTAAGTTCACAGCGTTTGGTGGAGGCTCCAGGAGTTGTTTGGGTAATGCTATGGCATTCATTCAAATGAAAATTGTTGCAATCTCCATCGTATGGAATTTTCACGTTGAAATGGTTGAAGGTCATCCCGTCTCACCAAGTGTTTCTGTTGTACTTCATATGAACATGG
Organism: Quercus variabilis; assembly: GCA_030445155.1. NCBI lineage: Eukaryota > Viridiplantae > Streptophyta > Magnoliopsida > Fagales > Fagaceae > Quercus > Quercus variabilis. Next base: position 14,958,859 of record CP129446.1, read on the forward strand.
TTTAAAGGTAAGGAGTACCAAAAGAAGCGTTTGATGTGGATTGGTGATTGGTAAAAGTAGATATATGTATAAAAAGAAAATCTATCATGTATCCAATACATGTAACCCCATATGAGAAAGTGGATACATTATGGCACATGTAATATTGCCTCATATATTTGAGGGCTGTATCACTATCATGTATGTAAATAGTACTCCATGCATGGTACACATGTATAGCTTGAATAATTGGAAGCCATCCCTGTTTTCCGTTGGTTATCAGTTCGTATTTTCTTTTCCTCTGTTGACTAACTATATTGACAATAACATGTTAGATAGTAATTTATAGTACGATAGAAACTACGAATAAAAAGAGCGTAAATGAATTACATAGCTTGCTCTAGTTAGGATGGTATTTTGATCTTGACAGTGATATATATGTGATCTAAATAATCATGCCTACCTATTGAAATCGTTACTCTAGACTACAGAATACTTTATTATTAGGTTAAAATGCACCTTACATGTACTTGGAGGCAATGTCTTATCTTCATTGGCAATTTGGCATGCGTAAAGTATCTATGGCACTTGAGTTTTGTGGGGGTAGCCTTGCTTTGTTGAGTCTTAGGAAAAAGAACTTGGATTTTTATTTTATTTTTTTATAACAAAGAATCATATTATTAAATACACAATTAACCTGGTTTGACAATGCCCAAATAATTCCTGTCAAATATTACACCCTTATCATCCTGAAATAACAATATACTAATATCCATAAGGGATGCATCAAAAAAGACAAAATCCTATTGCAGCTTAGATCCTTTCCTAGCCAAAGCATCGGCACACATATTGACCTGGTTTGACAATGCCCAAACAATTCCTGTCAATATTACACCCTTATCATCCTGAACTAACAATATACTAATATCCATAAGGGATGCATCAAAAAAGACAAAATCCTATTGCAACTTAGATCCTCTCCTAGCCAAAGCATCGGCACATATATTGACCTCCCCAAAGCAGTGTTTAGACTCTCCTGTGGAGGAGTCTTTATCTTTAAGTGTTAGTGATTACATATGGATTACTAATTCTTCACATGGATTTTTTTCAAATAAATACTTTGCAAAACATATGTTATGTTGACTAATTTGCATGATCTGTCAAGGTTTCATATTTTGAAAAGGTGAAAGAGACCCATATTTTTAAGGGAAAAATAACCCAAAAAAAAAAAAACATACTGTGGTTTAAGTCAGTTTGCAACTAAACTTCTATTTTATCAACTTTGTATTATTGATTCATGAAGTTTAATAATGTCCAAATTAACTCCATCTCAATTTTGTTAGCTATAATTGACTGAAATTTATTATATGTTGTGCATATATATGTTATATTTAAAAAGACTAAAGTGGTCATGTGCACAACACATGACCGTTTTATTTAAGATCGATGGTCATTATGTGTGTGTATATAAACTTTACTGATGTAAAATAAATTTGTCAGGTTGCTATGGCACAAAAACTGAGTGCACAAGACTTTCTCAAGTGAAAATAAGTGATTCATCATATTAATAATGTAATAAATAAATTTCTTAATTATAGGTGTTTATCTTGTATTTAAAAGTTACATATCATATCAAATTATGAGGTTTATGTAGTAAAATTTATGGGTATTTTCTTGGGAAAAAAAAGGTAGAAATTTGATAGTAATGTTAACATCACATTGAACTCATGGACTGAACTAGAATGAATTAGACCGAATGAACCGAATTGGACTCAATGTAAAGAAATGGACTAAATTGGACCGAAGTGAACCAAAATGGACCAAAATAAATTGAATTAGACCAAATGGACCAAACCATCAGCCAAATCACCATTTATCTTTTTATTGATATGTTCCTCTAATTTCTTTGATAACATTAAATATATTGATCGGTTGAAAGAACCAAAATTAAAACTAGCATATATGAGAGTATATAAGTAAGTTGTAATCCCATTTGAACCAGGAATTTTGAAAGGGAGGCAAAATAAAGTTTACATATTATAAACAACATCTAATCATCTTGTTCTTGGTTGACCCGGTTCTATATATCTCTAACCACCCTCCAGAGAGTTCAACATATCTAGTTTTCTGTAGACTTCACTATGAATTTTCGGCCTTTGTTGCACGTATTCATCATTGTCAACATTAAGCCTTGCTGCAGGATTCATTGTGAAAATTAGGCCTTGCTACACAAGAGGTTGAGATCACAAGTTCATATCCCAAACTATCAATTTGCTCAATTGATGTCCAAATTGAGAGTTAATTAGATGGAAATTATAATTTTTCATTACAACCAATGAGGGTAATTTCATAATTACATCCAATTTCCGTTTCATTTAAAGCCTAATTTAGATAGTAGGGGCATGTAGATACAATTATTTCAAATTGGAGTGTCAATTGAGCTAATGGATAATTTGGAGGGACATTGTAAAAGAGATGAAAGTTTAAGGTGGAAAAGTGTGATTTTTCCTCCCAAAAAAAAAAAAAAAAATTATCAACTTAATCTGTGACCACATAATTGGAATTGCTGTAACTTGTATGTTAATAAAACAGAGCAAATTTAAGACACAAGCCAATGTGAGAATATTTGTTCTTAGACTCAAAATAAGATATTTTAATTGTCTGTATCGTTAAAGCCTATCAAAATTCATAAACAAAAGAGCCAATGTGAGAATGTTGGTTGTTAGACTAAATTGGGAATCTTAACTGTCTGTATCAAAAAACCTTACACGGCTTGTGAACAAAATGGAAAGAGATTATCACTGACTTCTCATTTCTGCTTAACTTTATGTTGAGACCAACAGATAAGCAAGGCCTTTTAGATATTCAACAATTTCAGATCCTCCAAGCTTTGAGCTTCCATATACTCGATCAACAAATGTAATTGGAACCTGTAAACAACCACAAGACTCAGATCAGGTGAAGGATCAATGAATTACGCAGAAAGTAATCTATATGAAGGAAATCCTTAGTACGCGTACAAATGTAAATATGTAATGGGAATAGATTCACATGAAGAGCATGCAATGCAATACACAATCATGAGTACTCAAACCGTACCGCTCTTAAGATAGAATCTGCACAACTAAATTATGTATAAAGTCCCTTCTCAAAAAAAAAAAAACAAATTATGTATAAAGTCCAAATATTATTTTTTAGTAAACATCTTCAAGTGCCCCGCATTTACAAGATAAACTACGCCAAAAACTAAGCACAGACAACAAAATATTCCAGGAATGTCCATAACATCATTTATTATTCTACAACATCTCCAAGTACAATATTATACAATAAACCACCCTAAGAAATATGGACTTCGGAAAATCCACTAAATGTCAGTAGGGAAAAAAAATTTGGACTCAGGCTCAACACAGTAACAAAAGGAAGAAATTGGCACTACTCGATCTTCCCTCTCCTTCTCTCACTTGATCTGGACTCAAATTGATTGGTGGCTACTGAGATTGGCATTGCTCAAAGCTCATCGGCACTCCTCCGTGCTCATTAACACTCCACTTCTCAACAATCACTTTTCATTTAAAGTTACCAGTGCCTTTGCATAGGCTAATGTCAAGGTTGTTAGGAAGGAAACCTCCCCTGAGTGATGGAGGAGGTTTTGTTAGCCTGTTGTTTTCTTTTTGCTTCTGTTTTTGGTTTTGGATGTATGCCAGCTGCTGGTAATTTTTTATTGCTCTCCCCACACAACCCCCCCTTCTTTCCCCCCTTCTTTTTTCCCTAATATGCAGGGGAATAAGCTGGAGAAATTTGCTCCTTCTCTTTAGCCTAAATAACAGTATTGTCATATCCTATTACTCTACTCTGTTCTTTTGTTTTGTTTTGTTTTGTTCCAATCTCTTTTTCTTTTTCTTTTCACCTAACTAAACATAAAATATGCTTAAAATACATAAATATACCCAAAATATATATTAATTAATTGCATGTCATTTATTAATTTTTTAAGAAATATCTTGACACTGTATTCCGTATCTTATCAGTTTTGTGTCCATGTTTCATAGGCTCCCAATGTTCCAAATCCCACCATACATAAGTACATTTAGAAAAAAATATGTCAGATAGGCAAATCAAGAGCATCAAAACAACTATTTGGCTGCTAATTGTTTATTCTGATCTGGGATGAGGGAAGATAAATATAGAATAGTAATGCAAATAAGGCAATCAAAAATTTGAAAATTATGCCAGCATGTTGATTGCTATTACATGGATGCAAATGTATCTTATTAACTCAAGACAGGCATCATTAATGCATAGCCGCATTCAAGAAGCACAACATTACAGCTATAAAATTCAAACAGAAATACTAAGAAGCCAAACCATAATGGTAGGATGTTTATTTGCAAACTGTATCGAGCCTGGCCAACAAAAAGCTGCTATCAATTGTGGAGAAGTGCAAAGGCTGTGGAAGAGCCAATTTCTTTTACTAAGATTTTAAGCAAATGAGATATTGAGGATATCAGAATAGGATTTGTTCAGTAAATTTATTGTTTTCCACCAGAAGATGGAAAAGCAAAGAATTTTTTTTAATAAATATATAAATATTCAAATTTTGCTTGTGGTTAGGATCAAGACCCACACAACAGCACATGCACAAAGTTCATCCATCTCCACCATAAACCATGATAAGACAATATAAAACTCTACCTCTTCAATATGGTAGCGTTTTCTAGAAGCTCGAACAATCATTTCCATTTGAAAGACATATCCCTTACTTACACAGGAACTAATGACATCTTCAAGAACTGATTTCCTATAAAGCCTTCAAATGATCCAAATAACGTCAGTTTCAAAATCATGTAAGTGTCAAATAATTGAATAGTTTAATTCTATAGATTAGTTTGTGTACCGGAAAGATCCTGTCAAATCTGATACACCAGGCCACAGAAGTGTTTGAGCGAGAACATTGGCTCCCCTACTTGTTAGCTTGCGCATAAGATTCCATCCATGTACACCACCACCTTTAACATAGCGGGTTCCAGTAACTATACTTGCACCAGTCTCCAACTGTTTCCTTGATAAACATATCAGAGTAAAAGAAGTCAGAAGGTTATCCAGAAAACCAGTACCTAAACTAATATAGGAAAGTATAAAAGAATCACTAGAATTGCTCTTACCTGATGAAGCTTGGCAGGTACTTTGGCTGCATAAAAAGAAGCAAATAGGTTAGAGAAAGAAATCTATAGCAATTAGCAAGTAGGAAACAATAATGTGATAAATGGGTACTAACAGCAGAGCAAGCAACAACTGAACTACAAATAGCCACAGACTCCATGCACATGCAAGAAGAAACCCCCAAGAAATCAATTGGGACATACTTACCAGGTCTAGAGGTCTCATGGATGTTTTAACCACCATAGGTGATTCCTAATTTATACACATTTATTTTAGACAACCACATGAAAGAGATTCCAGATAGTTCAATGGAAAAGGAAACATCAAAGCATACTCTCTAAAATATAAAAATAAAAAACAAAACAAAACAAAACGATACAAGAAAACTAAAAAAATGTTGTGTTGCTTCCCTATCTGCCAACATGCATACATCTAACTTCAACAACATTGCTCAAAATTATTATCCACATCCCACAGACCCACTTACATGGTGAGATAGATCAGCATCCATGATCACAACAAAATTTCCTGATGCATGCTTCAGGCCATGAACGTAAGCCGTTCCTGAAATTTGAATATGAATCAAAAGCCAGTTCCCTATAATCACTTCAAAAAATAAGTTACGTAGACCTACCTAACCCAAGCTTCCTAGGTCTAGCTCTCAAAAGCTGCATCATCAAAAAAGGGGAAGATTTCACTGTCATAAATAAACATAAACATTGACCCACAAAGAAATACATATCCAATTTCAAGTCTATGGTACTTACAATACGGTCTTCACCATACACCTGCTGTAACTGTTTTACAACTTCTTGAGTCCCATCAGGACTCCCATCATCCACAACAATTATTTCAAAATCCACATCCCTAAACCAAGCAGGAAATTGTATTAGAAGCTCATTCACAAACTATTATATACTGCCAACATAATCTCAAACACGATATAAACGCCAGAGCTCCTCAATCACAATTGAATATTAGCATTTGGTTACCCCCCCAACCCTTTGTACCAGCACCATAAGCCTAAAAGGCCATACCCAGTACACAAAGCTCCCACTTCTGCACGGTTTGAGAGAGATTATTGATACAGCTAATAATCAGTCTATTGATCTCACTTGATAACACTCTAAAATAGTCAGTATAGACTCACTCAATTACGTCAAAAGCTTATCAACCTCAGAAATAGTGGCAAATACCCTAACTTTAAACATCAATTCACATCGTTGATTTCGTGAAATTCTAATAATTAATCGATTCGCACAATCTCTCATAAATTTTTTTGATTAAGGTTAAAATTCAATAATACCCATAAGCAAATAAGACAATGAAATTAAAGTTTTTCATAAAAACTAAGAAAACGAGAAATGATCATATGTTTGTACAGACCCAAGATGCAAAACTCGGAAATAACTAATAATACTTATGTATATACACACGCCATGACAAGACAGCCTAAATCAGATCCAAAAATTAAGGAAAAGGACCGGTAGGGGTACCGGAGATGCTTGAAGACGAGGTATACGAGGAGAGCAATGTTGAGGCGTTCGTTGTAGGTAGGGACAATTATACTGTACTTGTTCTTGTTGATTTCCATTCTCTGTTTCTCTCTTTCTTTTCCAAAAACCCTATTCTACTCTATTGTTTGTGACGTATGAACTCGTAATTCAACTCCGGTGAGAAGCAGCTGAATCAGATTCTCAATTTTTGACTTTACAAAGAAAGTTTGGCAGTTGGGACTCAGTGCAGTGCCAATAGAGCAAGATTGTAGAGACGAGTCAGAATCAGATAGCCGAGGTCCAGGGGGCTTTACCTTATAGACCTTTTGGGCTGAGCCCATATCACTTGCAAATGAGGTTCTGGCCTAGTACACTGCATTTTGCACATTCTAGTATTTCACAGTTCACATTTTTATATTGCATTTTGCACTTTAGGGTTTTTTTTTTTTTTTTTTTTTCCCTCCCTCTCTGTATCCCTCTATATTATATGAGGAAGTGGTATTCCAAATTTTATGACCAATTATTCCATTTCATACCTATGAGATACTTCGGAAATCTCATAAACTGATAATGTGATGGATGAAACTTAAGATCTCTAAATTTATATCACGTCTTTCGAATTTATTGAGCCCACCACCTTGGTGTCCCGTATGGACTAATCCCTATAAGTTTTGAATGTCACACTTGCCCATCTTTAAACCTTATTAAGCTCTCTCTCTTTTCTTTTTAATTTATCAGAATATTATTAATCTCTTTTAACATCCACATAACACAATCTAATACTCTCTAACATGAAGTCTCCGCTTTTATATATATAGATTGATTACCATTTTATTCTCAATAAACAAAATGTCTAAAAGAAAATGAAATGGATTGGAAAACATACACGATAACCTTGAAATATTGCTTGGGTCTTGATGGCTGTAACATTTTTGGTTAGTTAAATCTTTCCTTTGGGATGGTTGTGCTGATAAAGCTGCACCACTAGGATCTTCAAAAGTGACGGATTCTGTCTTAACAATTGATTTTTTAACAGTTGACATAGAAAGAAATTTCTTTTTTTTCCTTCGTTTATTTCTGGGAGAGTGGATTTGGTTAATATTTTACGTAATTTTATTTGGAATCAAAATCATCTTCTACTTTGTCTCTTGTACATGATTGTTGAAATGTTTTTCATATTACATATCTTATTCCTTTGTTTCCTAATTTTTTGGACTAATGTAATGTATTAAATTGACAAATATACTTCTTTTGATTGAATTTCATTTGTTCTATTTCTAAAACATCCAGGTTGGCCCCACACTTGCACATATAGTGAAATTTATGCATACTCCAAATAAAATAAAGTCATAGCATGATCTAACATTTACAGACCCAACAAAGTCTTCTTATTCATGATACAATGCATGCCCCTTTAAAGCTCAGCAGTCAGACTAAAGTGTCTTAACAAGTTCAACGGACCTAGATGAAACAAAGCCAAACTTACACAAAACAAAATGTAATCAACGCTATTTAGTATTTACAAGTTTACACAACCATTTGACCATGCTGACACTTCTAGATTTGAGCCTAACCATTACTCTACTCCAAGCCATCCCTTTTCCTTGACTGTCCAACAAACTCATAAACCTTCTTCTGGTCAGGAAGAGACTTGGCCACCGTCTCCTTCTGCAGACACCTCTTAGCCCATGCAATAATCTTGGGACACTCTGCCTCTATGTTGATATTGCCAAAGATCTCATAAACAATGAACCAACTGTAGAAGGGGATAAGAGAAAGGTCCACAAACCCAAATGTTTCACCCCCAAAGTAGGGCTTGTCACCAAGCTCCCCCTCCATTATCTTGAAGGTTTCAATGAATTCCTTCTTGCCTGCCTCCAGCTCTTCTCCTTTTGTGGTCAATACCTTCCTTGAAAGATAATAAATCTGCATTTTCCACAGATTATATAAAAGGATGAAAAATTACAGTAATGAATTTCAAATCAATATAGAAGAATATTTCTTTAAACCTTTGGAAAAAAGTATTCTATGAGATGAACTCATATAGTCATATGACCTCTTTCTCATAGCATGATGATTTTTCTTTACTATAATGCCAATACATCAATGGATTTCCTTTTATTGTATGCAGAAGGAATTCAAATCTAAATCCATTATTTGATTACCAAAAACTTTACCAATTAAACTAATTGGCACCTCCACATAGTAGATGATTGCGTGTGTGACATAGCAGCATACTACAGAACTCTCCTAAAAAAATAGCATCACATACTACTGGACTCTCTTAAAAATATAACATGACAAATGCTAAGAGTAGGCAGGAAGAATGTTAAAAAAACTTCATAAACTCAACATGTTAATGAAAAAGAAAACAAAAACCATCATTTTTCATTACCCCCACCCCCATTCATCTTTCTTCTTTGGCATAGGACATATTAGTAATCATAAAGGGGTTTAACTTATTTCCCAACTACACTCTGCTCTGATCTCTTGGATCTACTAGGATTAGAAACAAAAACTTCAAGTAGAATCAGAATTGCAGGAGCAGATATAACAGTAAAGACTAAATATTAGTTAACTCTAATAGAATCTAAACATCACACAAATAAATACATAATAGCTAGCTTCTAAAATAAATTCTAGCAAACCTAACGAGTCAAACATATATAATAAACCAAACCAGATATATTTTGCATAAATGATAAAACGTACCTTGTTATCAACAAAATCAGCCCAGAACCTAGCATGAGCTCTCTGGTAAGGATGAGAAGGCAGCAAAGGAGACTTATCCTTCCAGACCTCATCTATGTACTGAACAATGATGAGTGACTCACACACCGGTTTCCCGTTGTGGATGAGAACTGGGATCTTCTTGTGAATGGGGTTCATCTCTAAAAGCAAAGGGCTCTTTAATGAACTTTTGTTCCACAACTCCTCCTTGCACTCATACTTGATTCCCTTCTCGGCCAGTGCAATCCTGACCCTCATCCCAAACAAGCTGGCCCAGAAATCCAGCAGAATCACCTCGTCCGCCATTGTTACAGAACTACTCAAGGTATTGAAGCAAATGAAATTAAGAGAAAATGCAAAAATACTTCGAAGAGGCTTAAATGATTTATATTTTATAGTCAATAGTCATAGGCGGCAGGTATGACTATAGAGATAGAGGTAAAGTTGATGAGCTATGACTAAAACAATTAATTTAGCTATTTGGTTATAGCTTATTTATAAGGTGTTTATCAATAGAGATTAGTTTATTTTAAAAAATAAAAAGTTAGAAGTTAGATTTTTTTTTTTTTTTTTAAATTGAGAATATTGAAAGAATCGCACTCTCATGGAGCATTGTTGACTTTTCTTTTCTTGATTGTTGACTGTGTTCCAAGAAAATTCATAAAATTAATAAATTAAAATTTTTTTATTAAGATGCTGTGGCATTAAAAAAAAAAAAAAAAAAAAACTATTCCACGTCATATAAATAACTTAAAATTTTAAATTTTAAAAAATAAAATAAAATAATGCAATTTTTTTTCTGAAACAACTTATCTGCTGAGCCCATGACACTTGCAAATGGGGTTGGGCTGGCCGAGTATATTGCATTTTGCACATTCTAGTATTACACATTTTTATATTGCATTTTGCACCTTTTTTTTCTTTTTCTTTTTTCTTTTTTTTTTATCCCTCTCTAACTCCCTCTATAATATATGAGAAAGTGGTGTCTCAAATTTTTTGACCAACTATTCCACTTCATGCTTGTGAGATACTTCGAAAATCTCATAAACTGATAATGTGATGGATGGAATTTGGAATCTTTAGATTTATAACACATTTTTCAAGTTCATTGAGTCCACCACCCTGATATCCCCGTATGGATTAATCCCTATAAGCTTTGAATGTCACACTTGCCCATCTTTAAACCTTATTAAGCTCTCTCTCTTTTTTTTTTTTTTAATTTATCAGAATATTATTAATCTCTTTTAGCATCCACTTTTATATACATCCAGAAAATAATCCTATAGCTTAATTGAAAGTAGAGCTCGACATGCCTCACTTCAATTATTTTGTAGAATGATTCAAGTTTTTTATTAAAGAAGAAAGACTATGTCACCGATGGCATGAGAGATAACTCATGGTCAGTTCATAAGCTTTACCTTCTAGTGAAGCAAGAAGCTCCCAATGTCTTGTTTTTAATGGAAACAAGACTCACTGAGGAATCCCAAGGGTATTGGAACTGCTTAGGTATGCAAAATGATTTGGCAGTGGGAAGAGATGGACTATCGGAATAGGAAAAAAACTAGCCCAATCTAGCCCTAATGTGAAATAATGAATGATTTTATTGAGATTACAGGTTTCTTGAAGCATCATATCGATGCTTTTTTTAGTTAATATATTTTGTATTAATTTCCTTTCTATAAAATTTTGATGGGAATGATAGTGGATCCAAAGCAAATTTTTATTTTTATCCCCCACTTTCTTCTTTTTGAATTTTGTCAAATGGTTAAGAATAAGATGATCAATAACCTACCAACTTGTCATAGAGTGGATTAATTTCTACTAATAGTTCTAGTTTTTACTGTAATTACAAAACAAACACTTTCAATCATGAATGTTGTTGAAACTTGAAACTAGGTTTCTCAATTAAAAAGAATATGATGTACCAAAGGACTGATTTTATACACTGATCTTCTAAAAAAAGCATTTTTAAGCATGAATTATTTTCAAATTTAAAAGAAAACCAAGTTTCATTTTAATAAATTATTGGTTAAACTATATTGAAAAACAGGTATTTTTTATCTTTTATTTTGTTTATATTTTTTTAGCATTGAATGAATAGTTTTATTTTTACATATATTAATTTAGTTTTGAATGTTGGTATTTCTTAAATTCTATTAAAAAAATTATTCATGAGTTGGCTCTCCAAAAGAAAATTCTGGTTTATTTATATTCCCATTCATGACAATCATTATACTACATCGCGCAATGTCTTGCTTCTCATATATACAAGCACGGAAAACCTTTGTCCAAATAAAATATAGCACAACCTAAATGAAAGCCCCTTATTTATACACACACCCACCACCTAGCAGGCACTGAAACTATTGAGTATTGACAAACGAACTGCTATTTTAGTCATCTGGTGTCTCTTCTCCCTTCTCTTCTGCTTCTAAATCTTTCATCTTGTTCCTTCTCTTCTGCCTCCAAATTTTACACATTTCTTGGATTGGTATCAATGTCATTGTCTTCAACATAAGCTGATTTTTTGAAATTTTCCTGCTGAGCTAATGTCTCATTCGCGCTGACCAAATCAATATCATTGTTTTCTTCTTTTTCTTCCACTCTATAATAAACCTTCAAAAATAATAATAAAAATTTTAGCAATTCACATACACAATCTCAAACAGGGCACAACAAATAATAACTACAAGCTGGAGATTTGATTTCCAAAATACCAGTAATACATGACCAAAACCCCCATAAACTTGATAGCTTGAAATAAATTTTCAACATCAAATAAACATACTTATTTCTCCTCTTTTCGCTGAATAAATACTTTTCTTAGAAAAACAAAGACAAAAAAACAAAGCAAAGACCTATAAACATACTTATTTCTCCTCTTTTCGCTGAATAAATACTTTTCTTAGAGAAACAAAGACAAAAAAACAAAGCAAAGACCTTCCATCTCTTTCCACCACTCTCAACACCAAGATTGGTAGATATGAGATAGGCACAGGCCCTGACAAGTATTTTGCAATCTGATAAAATCCTGATTTTTAAATCACCATATAATTTTCTTCTCTTTTCTCATGGCTAGAAGAAATGCACAATTTCCATCAAAAAAGAAGAAGTGCCCAATAACCATAAATAGCAACACTAGGAATGACCAAAAGAGTCAACCATACCACACATGTGCGAGGCGGTGAGAGTACTTTGAAGGAGTTGGGGCGATTATTAAAATTTGTCTCAGGCACTCCCGGAATCCCTTCAGGGGATGTGAAACGGTCAGCATCATGGCCCACCTGCTTAAGAGATAATCATGTCATCAAGCGATCAATAGTAACTACTATAAGGACACAATGTCAAAGAAATCTTCACCACCAAAGACAGGAGAGAAAGACAAACAGATCAATTAACATTTTATTTTTCTCTTTTCCTTTGTCCGGGTGGATATAATAAGGGTTCCAAAGTAAACTGAGTTTCACAATATACGAAGGGGGTTCAGGAAGAGGACCAGGAGAAATGCAGTTTTCAAGACAAAGGTTAGTTGGTCAAGAATCCACAAAAATAGAATTAATTTCCATAGAAAATAGTTTAATAAATTGGAATGCAGAAACAGTAAACCAACTGAGCAACTAGCACACAGGCCCATCAAGCAATGGAGCAGTTCCATTATGCTTAATTAGTCTCTTTTATAGCATTATAGAAATGCGTGTGATTACGGTAAAAGTGGTTACTTACCCTTCCATGTCCACCAAATTCCAAAGCATCACTATCTAGTGCAACTTTATACTTCCCAGGCAAGTCGCACCCAACTTTGTACCTGTTTGTTCAAGAATAAATTAGTCACTTGGAATCTTTTGTTCAATACATAAAAAAAAAATAAATAAAAAAAAAAAAAAAAACGATGCTGCTAATATAGTCCAAGCCCTGAACAAAAAGCTTAGCATGCTGCGATTCACTCTATACAAAATTACATTTGCACTTGCACAGAAGACATGGACACCTAGCATAACTTAAATTAAAAATTTTAAAAAAAAATACCCATCATATGTATTCTCTGGATGAAAATTGAACACGAAAACGAGATCTCCACGCTCAAAGACAATAACCTGAAACATGAAACAATCATGCAAAGTTCCAAATATAATAGTGAAGGTTCAACTGAAATGATCAGGACTACAAAATCAACTACAAGAAATTTGAATGCATTCTTATTTTTTCCTACTCATATGGAGTAAGAATTGAAGCGGTTAGCATATTGTAAACAAACCAAGTTGAGCCAAGTATTAAAAGTTAATGATTGTACATTTAATTTTATTTCAAAAACAAGTCGGGCTTGAGCTCATCAATAAACTAGATCACATGTTCAAGTTCAGTTCATTTTCTTATAGAATAACTCAAACTTGTTCACAAGCTACTTGATTAGCTTATTATTTTTCCATATATAGTAAACACAGTGACTAAAATTTTTAAACGCTTCACAAACCCATGCTAATAATTAATGACTAATTTATAGTTGAAATTATATTATTTGAGTTAATTAAATAGAATGGTTTTCATTTATGAACTTTTGAAAATTAGATTCACCGTTCTTGTATTGTTAAAACTTAAAAGTTATATATGATTTTTACTACAAAATGGAGTATTTTCATCCAATCTCAAGTTTGTATAAGTACAATATGTATACATATAAACCTATTTATATATACTAAAATCGAACCTTATACTCACAAGCTTGTTCTCGAACACATTATTATGTTTAAGCTCAGCTTGTGTAATGATCAAGCCTAAATTTAGTTTGGGCTTGGCTCATTTGCTAAATAAACAAACATAAACAAGTTTTTTCTCAAGCCAAGCCCAAGCTGTTTTCATTTACAGCCCCTGCCACCACCTAAGTAAACAATAAATAAGATTAATCTTTCAGAATATGTTCTAAATCAGGGTTAAGAGCCCATATTAGACAGAATAATTAAAAGATTTCAAGCTGTTGCTGTTCCAGGTTTGGGGATGAGATTAAACTCTATAATGATTTAGTGTAAAACCTTTATTTACACTCCAATAAAATATTGTCAAATCAGATTTTTCAAATAGAAAAAAATGGAGTACCACAAACAATCGCAGTCCTATTAAAAACCTTTATGTTGCAAAAAACAGCAGGTGAAGAAGAAAAACAAGATGACACTGAGTCAAGACAGAGATGAGCATGAACGTTTGAATTGCCTAAACTTGAAACCAATTCAAACTATTGTCTTTGTGTGTTTTGGAAGCATGGAATTGTTTTTCACAAAACAGTTGAAGAAATGGAAGTGGTATTAGAAAATAGTGGTCTAAAATTCTTGTGGGCAGTAAGAATACACTGCCAGATAATGAGAAATACCTAGACTTAGATGAATTATTGCCAAAGAGTTTCACAGAAAGGACCAATGATAGGGGTTTGCGGTGAAAAAATGGGTCCTGCAAGTGGCAATACCGAGTCATGACTCTAAGGACGGGTTCATGACTCATTGCAAGTGGAACTTGTGCTTGAAGCAGTGTGTGGGGGGGTGCCAATAGTTGCTTGGCCTTTGTATGCCAAGCAAAAGATGAATAGCACGGTTTTGATGGTGGAAATGAAAGTAGCGTTAGCATTGAGGGAATCAGAACAAAAATTGGTCTGTGCTGCCAAGTTGGAAAAGAAAGTGAGGGAGTTAATGGACCAGAGTAGGGAGAGAGGTGAGAGGGAGGGTTTCAATCATCATAGATGATCTTGTGCAGCAATAAAAGAGGGTGGATCATCTCATGTTGGATTGGTCAAGTTGGCTCAGTCGTGGAAGCAAAACTGGCATGAGTTCACTTAGCTAATAACTTAGTCAGCATGCCTTGTTGTTCAGCCACCTTTTTTTTAATATGAACAAATTTGAGAATTTTATAGCAAATAGGTTTTTAAAAGGATTTTGATTGTGTGTTCTAGTCCCTATTCTCCTGTTTGGGGGAAAAAAAAACTAATGGAGCAATATAATATTGA
The DNA here is from genome assembly GCA_030445155.1 of Quercus variabilis. Classification (NCBI taxonomy): domain Eukaryota; kingdom Viridiplantae; phylum Streptophyta; class Magnoliopsida; order Fagales; family Fagaceae; genus Quercus; species Quercus variabilis. The sequence continues at coordinate 14,974,216 of CP129446.1, forward strand.
AGGGTGTAAATAAGGGGATCAATAATCTTAATAGAGTTTAATCTCTTTAGGGACAAGATGATTATCTTTCTTTTATCTAATTAAATTAAACAAAAGGGTCTTTCTATTTGGATGTCAACTGCTTTCCTCGTTTAGTTCAATAATATGTGACCAAGAAACACACCTCTAATGACCACCTTAAAAAACAATGCGTTCTTTCCAAACAGAGCTCTTGTGTACCACGCACTTTAATTTACTTGCTCATGTGAGAATTGTGAACTAATTATCCAATTCTAAAAGTAAAGTAAAAGAGCTATTGATCATCCAGGGGCATTTGTACCTTGTCTTCTTCATTTGTGCTGCTCACAATCTGTTTGGTCGATGCCAGGAACGAAAATTTATCATCAAGTAAATTCATAGCTCTGTCAAACGCATTCATGAACTGTACAACTCCCAAACACAGAAAAAGAAGATGTCAAAATGGTATCAAGTGGAAGCAAAAACAGAAAATATATGCAACTATAAACAGGAATAGTTAGATAATAGGTTTCTTGTGCACTGTATGGAGGAAGAATATGCAGTTTCCACCATTACCTATGCCCACCATGGTCCCATGTCATAAGTTAATATGAAAATGAACAGAATCCTAACTCCTAAGGCCTAATATGTTTTTAATCAAGTCAGTTAAAACATAATCTTGGTAAGGACTATCAGCAGCTCAAATTTGGTGTGGATCTAAGAAGAATTGGAGTTCCATTAAGATAAAAATTTAAACATCCAAATTTGATTTCAATCCAGTATTATATAATATGTAAAAGGTTTGAAATTTGTCTTATGCATATATGATTACCACACACACACATATATACCAACATTCATAACTCTTACATGATGGATCATAATCACAATGATCTACTGAACTAGAATTAGATCCAAGTGAAATCAAATTATAAACATTTAATTTGAATTCTAATTAAATATGTGAATTGGCTCTTCATTGGGTCAGACATGATTTCAACTTGGATCCTAAAATCACCCACTGACAACCCTAATCTTGAACTTCCTTAACATGTATCATATCAGACAGGCCACATTACATCAACTTACAACCTAAGTGCTAAAGATGTGACCTAAAAATAAAAGTTTTTCAGCAAGCATTCCATTTATACACAAGGGAAATGGGTAGAAGGGAGGTGGGCCTAACAAAGCGGACAAACTTTGTAAAATTATATTGCATGGACTTGGGTATTGGTGTCAGGTATGGGAGTGTGATCAACTGTTTAATTAGCTTGTCTTTAGGGGATTTTTCTCCAGCCATTTTTAGAGTATTGGGTAGCGAGAAGTGGCAATACATTACCCAAACCCATCACCTTCCCTAACCAACCCAATATAAGTGGGTAACAGACCATTCATTTAAGGACAGGATTTCAATGGTTAATGAATCATTTAAATATGTATAGGGAAACCAATCAGGTATCCACGCCTTCCAAAACAAAACCCTCTTTCAAATCCCTTAATTCCACCCAATTCACCTTTCTAGTCTCTCCTTCCCTCAAACCCCACCACCCAAAAACCTACCACCCCATCACCCACTTTCCCAAACACACCAATACCTCAATTCCTTGAAATCCTACCTCCTCTCACAACACAAACCCACCTTCACTGGCTAGTTCTACAGTCTCACCTCCGTCTTCTCCCTCACCAATCTCATTCTTAAGGTTGGACAATTCTCGTCCATCATTATTAACATTGATGAGAGACAAGGGTTTGGTCTTGGCTCACTTTATCACCAAGTTACTAGCAACAAACATTCCTTTGGGATGGGGCGTTGAACATTGTGTATCAATTAAGGTCTATGTTTTACAGGTTCTTGAGAGGGACCTTGCGTTTTCCAAAGGGGGGAGAAGTGCTGTTTGGCCAGAGATATCGCATATCGGATCACCTCTAAGGCCATGGATGTTACGAATAATGCATATGCTCTTTGCACGTGAGTTGTAGTTTATCAAAAATAAGAATAGTTGTATTGTGATTTATGTTGTACTATTAATATTCTTTTAACTACTTAGGGGCCTTGTTTTTGGCTATTTTCTATAGTTAGATGCCTTGAAAATGTTTAATTATGATTCAAAATTCTGCATGAATTGTGGTTGTTAAATGTTTTAGATGTAGTTATTGAATTTCAAGAGATTACCCATTAATATATGTCTTTTTTCCTAGGATGCACGAGTACAAGTACAGGTATGGATACAATACAGCGACATGAGTAATTTTTGAAAAGTTATAACATGATACGACAGATTAGACACCGTTACAACACGGGTACAGCACCCCAAATGAAGTGTCCGTGCATCCTAGCTTCTTCTTTTTTTTTTTTCCCATTTTTTCTTTTTTTGTTCCTTTTTTTGTGGATGTTTTTGTTTTTTTTTGGGGGGGGGGGGGGGGGGGGTGGGGTTTTATATATTTTTCCTTTTTAAGAAATATTTATAATGAATTTATATAACTTATCTTCTTTCCAGAAATAATTGCAAAAATATCTAATATTAACACACACATGTATTGACTTATACATAATATGTTTGTGTAGTGATTATATATATATATAGGTTAATGGACAAGTCAGGTCCTGTCCAAAATAAACAGGTTGAGTTGGGTACAGGAATTGAATTAAATGGGTAAGTGAAAAATCGCACATCTAACCCATCAATGACTGGCCCATTTGCCACCACTATTGGTACTAAGCCCATTTCCCACCCCTGTTGATAGCCATACTCTTACCCATTTCATGCTGTTTGGTAGTGTCAAGTGAAGGTCCAGACAACACAGAATTAAGAAATACATGACTAATAAAGAGGTGATCTCAAACCTTATATCTCAAGTGCTCTAATTCCACCAGGTCCCATTGGCGTCTGCATTTTTCATAGCTCCACCCATTGCCTTCTCTTGGGAAGTCTATCCACTCAGGATGGCCAAACTACACAAACATCAATGAAAAATAATTTCTAAATATAACAATGTTGGGTATACACATGGACAACTTAAAAAGATCTCCACTACTTGCTTATCCCATTGCATGTGTTAATGTTGATGTTGAAGTTGAAGAAACAAACTAATCAACGTGGCATGAGGTGAAAATTTTGTCTTTTTAAGTATATGGAATCTTCAAGGACCATCCAAACTAAGCTCCAACCAATACATAATATATCAGAAAATACCTAGGACTGGCTGCACACAGTTTCCATGCAGTAGTCAAGAGTACAGGTCAATGTGCTTACCTCATTCCCCATGAAATTGAGGTAGCCCTCACCTCCTAATGCCATAGTTATAAAATGTATCATCTGCAAAAGATAAAGACAAAAACAAGAACAAATAAAAACAAAATCTCATCAAGACACAATTTATTGGGAATGAGCTTTTCTCTGGATCCAATATATAAATTTGTGCCACAAGCACTGCATGAAACATAGATATTGTTAATATTTGGTTATCTGGAAGGGCTTCAAATGAGTTGTAAGAACTCATAGCTATGGACATAGCCAAAAACATTCATAAAAGGAAAGAAAGGAGTGAATTCAGAGGCTGTGGAGAGACTATCAACCAGTCAAGCTATTAAAGATACCATAAATAGAGAAAGCAGAGTCCACAAGCTGGTACAGAACAAACCTTGTGAAGTGCAATTCCTCGATCAATAGTAGGAGAAGCATCTGTTAAGCAAGACATGCCAGAATACATTTCTTTGTCCATTAGCAAAAAAGCTATAGTCTTGTCACCTACAATGGCCTGCATCATAAAAATGAAATGACAATGATGAAATGATAGTACAAAACACAATGACAGTGTCTGCTGCTGCCTTTCTTTGGTCTTGTTTTCCTTTGTAGAAATTCAATTGTAACTAAATTGACATTTTCTTTTCAAGCAAAGCTGCATCCAGCATAAAGTAATTTACAAAATAACACACAACAAGAAAAGAAAAAGTGCATACCTGATCATGGCTTTCAGCATATGATATACACTTCTCAGTGTATCTTCTATTTGTCAAACTCCAGGAAATTTCCTTCATCGACCAATCTTCATCATTTTTGTTCTTCAAGTAATCAATCCACTTGTCAGGAATGGCCATTGCAAGGCGGTAATCAAAACCAATTCCCCCCTCAAAGACAGGCCGTCCAAGTCCAGGCATACCAGACACATCTTCAGCAATGACAGTTGCATCAGGCAAGATATTACGAATCAGAGAATTTGCTAGCATCAGATATAAAACAGCATCAACATCTGTTGCCTCATTAAAATACTCATCATAATTCCCTGTAAATGCCATGTTGACTCCGTGGTGATGATATAACATCGAAGTTACTCCATCAAAGCGAAAGCCATCAAATTTGAACTCTTCAAGCCACCACCTTAAGTTGGATAGAAGAAAGCGGAGAACTTCCCAATTAGCATAGTTGAACAGTCTGCTATCCCATAACTTGTGGTAACCTCGATCTCCAATGTGGAAGTATGATTCTTGCGAGTTTTGGCCAACATCAAATCCATTGAGGCCATCAGTCACATTTTTACTTGCATGGCTGTGAACAACATCCATCAAGACCCGTAGACCCAAGCTATGGGCCTTATCAATTAAATATTTTAGGTCCTCAGGGGTCCCAGATCTACTGCTTACAGCAAAAAAGTTTGTGACATGATACCCAAATGATGCATAATAGGAATGCTCCATTACAGCCATCAACTGGACTGTGTTATAATTATTTGCTCGAATACGAGGCAAAACATCATCAGCAAATTCTCTGTATGAATTAATGCGGGGTTCTGAGCTACTCATTCCAACATGAGCTTCATATATTCGAGGGGCCTTGGGTTTTGGAGGACGGGGATACTTAAATTGATACCTACATGATGAAGAAAAGGTCAACATTCTGCCTATTCTCATATGGTTAAAATTTGAATAAAGTACAATAGCTCCCTTATTTCAATGAAACTTTGCCAAGCAACAGTAGAAAGCTCCTTAAACACGGTGAAAGAGATTCTTATTTTTATTTTTATTTTTATTTTTATTTTTAAAAATTGATGCCTCATATAAATGTGAAATATTAAGATTTTAGGACATAAATATATGCAACAGATTTTTTTCTTTCATTCATGAGAGACAAAAGATTAAATTTATAAAAACCCAAGACCGTGCCTCAGAATGGTCAGTCCTGAAGGCATTGGCTGTTCAAACTTTTTTCTTCCTGTTCTCTATGAAAGATATTCACTTTATTTAAATTGGATTTGAGTAAAATATAAGTAGTTGGCACCTTTCTGATGAAGGTGGGTCCCAGTATACACCATCATATGGCGCTCCAAAACTTGCAGGGTCAACAATGGCATATTTAATCCAAGCAGGGACGCGATCAACCCAAACTCCATCACCATGCTTGAATCGAAACTTGACTTTTGAATTGTGAGGAATGGCTGGATTTTCACCAGAATCAGGAACTTTGATACTCCAAACACCAAATTGATTCTTTTCCATGTTGTGGTTGGCACCATTCCATCCATTAAAGTCCCCAATAAGTTGCGCCTCTCTATATTATAGACATGAATTACAAGAAACAATCAATTGCATACAATAGCTAGCAAATTTATATATTTTCATATTTCAAAACCAAAAAACTTACTGAGCAGCAGGGGCCCATTCACGGTACACGACGCCACCTTCTTCTCTGTTAAATCCGAATTTCAAATAACCTGCAGAATGGAGGAAGCAATGAGGGGGTGTTTTACACTAAAAGGAAACTAGTAAGCAAATCTTAGAATTGGTTAAGTTATTGAGCATAGAGACACAAAGATCCACTAAAGAGTCCAATAGATAATCAATGAAAAAGAATCAGATGCATAGAGACACAAAATGTTTACTTATTAACAACTTTCTATGTGGAAGCAGAAAAGAAAGCAAAAAGATCGCAATTTTCATATCTAGTAAAAACTGATCACCTTGTGCAAATTCCTCAAGACCACTTTCATATTTCTCAAAGAGTGCTTTCTGCTCAGCATATTTCCTCAGTCTATGTTTGAAGTGATCTTTATATTGTTCCAAGCCTGGATCAGTGCCCAGGATACCAATATTGTCTGCGTCTTCCTCAGCGGATGTCATTGTCGAGCTGTCATCTGTTACAAGAGCAGAGATCCTGGAACTGTCTTGCACCTAGAGAAGAAAATGCACCAGATCACAGCTTATATACATGTAATATACTTGCGAATAATACTTGGCAGGAAAAATATCTTAGCCTCCACATATAATGGAAAAAAAAAAAGGCAAGGACCATCCACAAGCATCAAGCTTATTTCACATAAGATAAATGCTTGGCCCTGATGCACAAAATCCATGTTAGATATGTCAAACGTACCCTCCTGTATATTGAGATTCTTGGTGCAGAAAGGAAGGTTTGGTGCCCAAGGAATTTTTGAGACCCAGAGGTCACTCCAATTGGTTTTTGTATGGCAAGGTGTTGCCTATTTCTTGTTGGCTGTGAAAATGATCAAAATAAGTGAACCATTGAAAATGTTTTTTTTGAGTATATCCAAAGACATAGAGATGCAGGCACTTGCACAATGTAAAATACTAGTGAAGAAAGAAGGACATTGAGTTCCATGAGTATAAGTGTCTTAACAGATTGTGTTACATTGAGTTCCATGTAAATATATACCAATTTAAGAGTAATGGTAAATAATAACTAAAAGATGATATTCATAAATTAGAATACAACCCACCAGTTTTTTTTTTTTTTTAAACATGTATTTACTTATGCCAGACGGTTGTGTTCACAACTAACCCACTGTGTGCTGTTTGCAACTCTTGGGTCCAAAATGCTGAGCGCTACGCCTCACAATCTGTTTGCATAAATAGCAATAATGATTTTGGCACGCCCAGCAGAACATATGATTGTTATGGTCAACCTGTTGGTGCATGCCAAGAAAAGGTGAAAACAGTAGGATATATCAATACTTCGGCCATGATTTCGGCCAATTTCGGCAGGTTTCGGCTGATTTCGGCCGAAATCTGCGCCGAATCGGCCGGTTTAGTCTGATTTCGGTCGGAATCGGATCCGAATCGGCCGGAATCGGCGCAAATCAGCTTATTTCGTCTGATTTATGCCGGAATCGGAGCCGAACCGGCAGGAATCCGCGCAAATCAGCTTATTTCGTCTGATTTCCGCCGGCATCGGAGCCGAACCGGCCGGAATCGGCGAAAATCGGCCGGTTTCTTCCGATTTCAGCCGGAATCGGCGAAAATGGCCTGTATAGGCTCGAATCGGCGCGTGAGAGGAGCGTCGCCGCGTCGCCGCGAGTCCGGTGCGGGTGTGGGTGCGGCACCCATTTTGCCGCGTCGGTGCTTCAGAGCAAATTTGCACAGATAAGCACTCACTAATATGATTTATCTAATTTTGTCATGAAAAATATGAATAGATACTCATCCCAAAATAAGCAAATTACAGCAAATAAGTACTAAACATGACTAGCAAAAAATAATTCACATCAACAGTAACAAAACAAAACAACCCATTAATTGAATTCAGCCAAGGACCAAATACATAAGAACAAGAAGCAACCCAATTGCAGAAAATGGATGCAGTATTAGACAAGCTCAATCAATTGTGAGAAAGAGCACAGTTAGTCAAAGTGATCAAACACAAAGGCATCAATGCACAGTACATAAACACAAAAGTCTAATAAGCACCCATTTTTGCAAACTCCAAAAAAACACGATTTCAATATACGAAGTGAGTAACCTTGCTTGAGGAAAATAGTAAAGACCCAAGAGCTGGTTTGTGGAGAAAACCCAAAGAGCCCATCATCTTTCTTTCTCTCTCGAACTCTCTCTTTAGTGTTTACAGCTCATGAATGCCACTCACTCTCTCAGTCTTACTAAAGCTTTGCTAAAACTAAGATCTTTGAAATTGTTTTTATAATCTTCAATCATAGCTTGGTAGTCTCTATCAGAAAAATCTGAGCCGTTGATCTGTTGGACCCACAATGACATGTCGTTTTGAGTGATCGCTACCCTTGTCTTTTCTTTTCTTTTGCTTGTAGTTGTTGTCCGTCGCTTCAAGAAGAAAAGGAAGCCAACAAAAGCAAAGGATATGCTTCGCGTGGTATTTTCGTGTGATAATAATTAATGATAATCGATTGTGCTTTGAAAAATCCCGCGTCTATTTGATATGCCAAGGGACAAGGGTACCAAAAACAGCTGCTGTAATGACGGCTGTGAACTGATTGCATTAGCCGATTGTGGTAAAAAAAAAAAAAAAGTCTTCTTATCGGACGCTTACAATTCGATCAAGATTGCTTTAGATCTAAAAAAATATGATAAATTGGGCCGAGCTACGAAAAGAGAAAGGCTCTTCTCTAATTTTAGACGGAGAAAGAGACTCTTTAGTTTTAATATTTGAACAATATAGCTAAAGAGCCTCATTTTCAAACTATATAGCAAAATATCTCTATTTTTGAACTTAACATTGTTGATGTTGAGTTTTGTTTGGAATTTAACATTAGCAATGTCATATTCTATGCGTATTTTGTACCCAAAAAAAAAAAAAAAAAAAAATTACCTAAGGTTGCACCTTCTAACTTTGACCAAAACCCAATTAAATCTTTTATTTAAGATTGAATAAGACCAAAGTGGATAGAATAGACCAAAGTTGACCGAATAGAATTAAAGTGGACCAAATTGGATCTAACAGAACCAAAGTAGGCAAATTGGACCAAAGTGGACAATATAGGACTGAATGAACCAATGTGGACCAAATTGGACCAAAGTACACAGCAGAAATATAAGAAAAACATTTATAGTGGTAAAATTTGGTTTAAAAATAAAATAATGATGATATGAAGCTTTCAAAGTAAGGTAGCAAATATAGATATAGAATATATGTGATATTAAGTTTTATTTATTAATTCTTATTTAACATGCAATTCATGCATCATAAATAAATATAAGACATTCAATGTTTGGCAATTTGTTGTCAATCTGAACTTCGATGTATTTGGCATTACAAAAAAGGGTGCACGCAGTTATTATTGTAGTTGAATTTTTGGTTTGATTGCATACACTCTATTCATATTTGGCATGCAAAGAGTGGATGATATTCTTGTACTTGGTCATGGTGTGTTTCTTTTATATGTCTCATTGATGTTTTCACAACAGGTTTTCCATGGCTTGAAAGTCGAAACTATAACTACAATATTGTTTGATTTTTCTATAAGGGTTCATGCTTCTTATATAGATGTGTGGGTCAACCTTAGCCTAGTTCTTCTAATCATATATGATTTTTCAGAGAGTAACTCGACTACACATCATTTACTATGAATAAATTTGCATTGCATACAAGCATGCTTTGAAAGCAAGTCAAAGACTTGCACACCACTCTAAGAAAAACAAATCCTAATGGGAGCTTGAATACAAGCTACATATTAGGTATTAAAAGGAATGATCGACATTTAATTATTTTTTTCAAATAAATAACAAATTAAAAAAATAAAAAGTTATGTGAAAAATTGTGAGGCAACCAAAGCTTATATAGCGTATAGAAGAGTTTAAAAAAAGTCAAATATTTTCCGCTATTATATACTATATAGATTATGCTCTCTTTCAAAGCTTAAATATACTATAAGTCCTTCAAGTTTGACAAATATCCATGAAATTTATAGCGATGGCTCTAGATCGATCCAAATCCCACCAGAGAATTCACATTTGGTGAACCTTTCTTGCATGCCCTCAGGCCTCAGGCTATCAAAAAGCAAGTCTGCAACATATTCTTATTCTTTTCAAGCAAAACATTTTAATAGACATAGAGAATTTTGAACATATTAAATTAGGGAAACTATTGGTTGAACCAATCAAGTGATGCTATATCATTATCTATTCAACACCCCAATTGGCTAATTGCACACAATCTTCCTTCCTTTTTCTTTCCCGTCAAATGCTTAATAAAATTGATACATTTTGGAAGAATGATTGTATACAAATAGGTTGTTAAAATACTATAAATATATATATATATATATACACACACATATATAGTTGTCAAAATGATGATGATGTGACATTACTTCATTGATTTACAAGTGTAAATAAACTTCATCCAAATTATAAGGAGGTTTATCATAACTTTTTAAAAGTCAGGAAGGTAAGGTGTAAATAACCTAATCCCTGGAAATTCATAATAATTAACCTTAACAAATCAAAGAGCATAAATTCAACACAAATAGAATAAAATAGAAGAAAACCACCGCACGCCCTTGATGCGATGGTCACTCTATAAATATAAATGTTTGTGGGGTGTAAGGGGGCAAGGGCTAGGGCTTAAGTTTTCAAGATGAAATTTGATATGATGGTCACTCTATAAGTATAAATGTTTGTGGGGTGTGAGGGGGCAAGGGATAAGGTTCAAGTTTCCAGAATGAAATTTCACATATATATACATTTAGATTAAAATAAAGTAGAATTTCTTTCTTATATTAAAATAAATAAATAAATAAAATAGAAGAACTAAAACTAACTATTAATTACAACACATATACTAGTCAAACTAATACCTTTATGAAATGGAAACCATTATTGTTAAGAAAGATAGAATTTCCATTAATAATCTAATTGTTAAGCATCAAATAAGTGTTGTCCATTAAGATATGTCACCCATATAATATTAGATATCACATTGTCAATTGATTACTAATGAAAATAAACAGCAAGAAGAATATGAAAATAGAATCAAACACGAAAGGCCAAATTATAAATTTTAAAACATAATGATCAAAATGAGAACAATCCCAAACTTTATAGGCCAAAAATGTATTTTAGTCTATATATTAACTAGAAATAGAAATTAAATAAAGAATAATATAATTCCATCAGGGTACTATTTAGTTACTTAGTATCCGTTTGGATTCACGTTGTGCGTCCACGTCTACTGTGTTTGCATTTTTAGTTTTTTTTTTTTTTTTTAAGCTGTTAAGTTTGACTTTTCCACCCATGCACTGTTCACGCGTTTCACGCATTTCAAACTTTCTCCCGATAGAGTGCACTGTTCACGCACTGCTCATAAGACCCAGAAGCACTTTTTTCAAAAAAAAATATTAAAAATGGGTCCCACAATACTATTCACACATTTAAAAATTATTTTATTACAGTATTTTTAGTTTTCAATTTTTAGCAAAAATAAGTTATATCCAAACAGACCCTTAGTGTTAATTTGATATTTAGTAATTATTTATTTATTGACTTTTAAATAATTATAATTATATATCGACATATTATATATATGTGTGTGTGTGTAAAACTAACAGAGATGAATGGTATAAATCTTGTAGCATCCACAGTAGTGGAGCTAAAAATTTAACTATTTGGCACCACAAAAAATTACTTCATCTATTTTACTTACACACATGCTGCAGCAGTGAATCTATTTTAGCTTTCAATACAATAAAATAATATAAATATCACAATAAAATAAGATATCTACTACAATAAAATAATATATCTATTATAAACATCACAGCCATACACACAATCATAGTGTGAACACAAATAATATATATATATATATATATATATTTAACCTTTGAGTTACAGTGCACATCTAAATAGATGTGTACTGTAGCAATAAAGCTAAAAATATACCTTTAGCTCCACTGCTGTATGGGTGATTTTTGTGTTTTGGTGGAGCTAAAATAGCTATATAGCTATTTAACTCCATTGTTACAAGTGCTTTGAATGTATAATATTACAATCCCCAAAGTAAAAAAAAAAAATATATATATATATATATATATATATATCTCGGTGTAGTTTTGTGTGGTTTTCTTAACAGAGAACCTCACTGCACCTTCTTGTATATTGCGGTTACTTTATTTTGTGGACAATTCTGGTCGGTTTAGGCACAATCATGCGGTTCGAGCATTTTGTGAACACCCCTACATACACACACACTGAATTAAATCTTGAAATTGGGACCATATTGGGGCTGAGAGCAGGTAGCATGAAGTGCCAAAAGAGAGAAGCAGAATCTCTATAAGGCATAAACCCCACTAAGCGAAACAGATTCAGACCTTGGAATCATAAGCAAGTTGAAAGCATGAAGAAGGAACAGAGGATAGAAACAAAAGAGAAGGAAGAGGAAAGCCTCTCCTTTGACACTGATTATATTCTCTCTCAACTCGAGAGAACTGTCTCCTCTGTTATATCATATTCTCTCACAACTCGAGACATCGTCATCACAAGCATTTTGTTGAGCAGGTGGAGAGTTATTTGGACTTTTGCCCCAATTCTTGACTTGGATCAGGGAGAATTCTCTAAAACACGTGTAGATAAGACTTTTAGTTTGGGGGGCAAGTGTCACTATGTGGATGCAATACTGTTCCTAATTCAATGACCACACAGAAGTTGCACATCCATTGATTCACCGATTGTCTTCCATTCCATGCTTACAGATGGATTTGTGCCAACATTTAGCATGGTTTGCCCATAGAAAATCATACCCTCCTTAAAGCGATTATGATACTTAAAAGTGATTGTGGTAAATTATGCTTATTAATATATATCTTGCTAGAAGCCTAGTAAATTTTTTTTTTTTTTTTCTAAAGATGGACTTTGTTTTTTAAAAAAACTAAAAAAGAAAAAACTATTTAAAAACTTAATAAAAAATAAATATTAGGTACGCTTGAACAACCCAGCATCAACGCTTATCTGATTGCTTCATTGGCAAAGGAGCGTGTTGCCGAGTTTGCACAAACTCAACCTCTACCATCCCCTCCTTGGCTTGCCCCCACTTCCACTCAAACTAGGTGGCGTCCTCCAACACAAGGGGTGGTGAAGATAAACTGTGATGGAACTACTTAAAAAAAAAAAAAAAATTAGGCATTGGTGTGGTGATCCGAGACCACAACGACTTGGTTATGGCTTCAATGTCTAAACAAGTAGCACAGATATACACGTCCTTGGAGATTGAGGCGCTGGCAGCTTCAACATCATTCGAGTTTGCATCAGATATGGGATTCTATCGAGCTATCTTGGAGACCGATTCACTAGTGTTGGCTACTGTGTTGATCAATGATAGCTCTTATTTGTCCTCGGATGGCTTGTTAATTGAGTACATCAAATTTAATGTTAGTTTTTTTAATCAATTACTTTATTCTCATGTAAAGAGAGAAGGTAATAAGATTGTGCATAATTTAGCAAGACATGCTCTTTATATTTTAAATTTTTTGGTGTGAATGGAGGTTGTTCCACCACCCTTATTTCCTGTTGTCCTAACTAATATTGTTGAGTTTTCTTAATAAAACTTGACGTCTTTCCTCTAAAAAAAGGTTTATGAACTCTTAAGACCGTTTGAGCCCATTAGGCCTAGCCCACTAAAGAAAAAATGGGCATTGTCCCTAAGTAGGGCCATGGGATAGTCTCTCTTTTCAACTCTTTTTTTTTTTTCAACTTGACAGGTCACTAGGCTGAAAATAAGAGTGTACAGGGATTGAATTGGGTTGGGTTGAGAGGTTTATTCAACCCAACCCATTGTGCTGGTTTAAAAAAAAAAAAAAAAATCAGCCTAATCCAACCCATCACAAGGGTCCAACTTAACCCATGTGGATCAGGTTGGATCGGGTTGGACCTATGGGTTTGACATATATTTTTTAAATACTATTATTAATAATAAATAAGAACAACACTACTACAAATAAGAGAAAATTTATAACTAAATAATCATGAGCATAACTCCAAACCAACACAAACCATATGAGCAAAAATTATCGTTAGAGTTTTATCTAAGAAGATGAGTAAAAAAGTAAAAAATAAAATTCTATAATATATTTAAAAAAATTTAAAATTTAAATATATATTAAATATAGGTAAGTTGGGTCAGGTTAGATGAAATTGTGAATCTTATAACTTGAACACAATAAAAACAAATTTCATTACCCACCAAACTTTAAAAACCAACCCAATCTAGTGGATTAAGTTAGATTGTATAGGTTTGGCGCATGTTAGCGTCATGACGGTTCTGACCTAGAAGGGCTAGAATCCAAGCTCTGGCCTTAGGGTGTGTTTGTTTGGAAGTGAAATATGGTGAATGGAAAATTTTGGAGAGAAAATGGAAAGGAAATTTTTTTTGGAATGTGTTTAGTTGGGTGGGGAGAAAGAAAAGTAAATTGTGGGGTTCAGGTGTTTTCACTTTGGATCTACCAAAAAATTTTCTCCCCAAAATGGGGAGAAAACTGAAAGGGGGAAGCTCATGAAATGAGTTTAAAAAAAATACCCCTCACGTTGGACTTCAACTGAAATGTGTTGGTTTTTTTTTTTCCCCCTTTGATTTTGACTAGGTGTTGGCTTCCTTTTCTTTTTTGGCTCATATGTTTATTTTCTCTCTCTTATGTTTTTTTTTTTTTTAACTTTAATGTAGTGTCTATCTATACGAAATTTTTTAAAAGTATAATGTATTATTTTTTATTTTATTTAATAAGAATATGATGGTAAATTTATACAAACTTTATTTTTAACAACATAAAAATATTTTTTATCTCTCTATTTTTTCACCCTCTTAACCAAACACAAATAAAAGATCCCACTTTTCCATCTTCACTTCATTTTATATCCTTCCAATCAAACGAACTTAAATCAAACCGGATTTGGTTCCTTCAAAAGGCCTCCATATATTTTCCCCATTTGACAAAAATACCCCCTATTGTTGATTACCGTTTTTCCGTGACGCTATAAATTAAAGAGAGCAAATAGAAACACAGCGAGTTTTTTGTGAGTTTGGGGTTAATTAGGGTTTTGCAGAGAGCGAGAGAAAGCAACCGAGAGAAAAAGAAGAAGAAGAAGAAGAAGAATGAGCAGGAGTTTGGGAATACCGGTGAAGCTACTACACGAGGCCTCAGGGCACGTGGTGACAGTGGAGCTGAAGAGCGGTGAGCTCTACAGAGGAAGCATGCTCGAGTGCGAGGACAACTGGAACTGTCAGCTCGAGAACATTACCTACACTGCCAAGGTACTCTCTAAACCCTAGGTTTTGTGTTTGTGTTGGATATGCTCTGTTTAATTGTGCCATTAATGGGATTTTCTTAAACCCTAGTCTTTTGTTTGTTTCAGAAAAAAGTTTGCAATTTTGTGTTGTTTGTGGTTTTCTAAAACCCTGGGTCAAAATACACTTGCTAAGAAGATTTTACGTCTGGGTCTGTTATTTTTTGAATGATTGGTTTCATAACTTACTTAGATTAGGAATTAGCTTTTATTGGGGAAAAACAAATTGAAATTTGGATATGTTGAGGTAAAAGATCCCAAACTAATATCAAGAAGTTAATTAGGGAATTTTTATTATTAAAGAAAAACAAACTGTACAAAAACAAGACAACATTAGCTAAAAAGGCTGAAGACAAGAAACCCTACAGACTAGAAAGAGTGGATGACATTGTTACAACAAATGACCCTGTTTACTGGGTTTTTACACTTTCTTTACATGATCAACCCAGGCTTTTGTGTGTCTTCTAATCAATTGAAGAATAGCCTCCTGTGATCTGTTATTTCTGCTGGAACTTGAGCATCCCTTTTGGGCCAAATGTGGTAAACAGCTGCAGTCCAAGCGTGCCTTCCGATGAAGCTTTTAAAAATCTTGCCTCTTAGGATATCACTGAATGAACCACTCTATCACAACAAAAATACAGACTTTCATTCATTCACCAGCCTTTGATAGTCTGACAAAGCCTCCTAATGGAAGGGTATTAGTGATCCTTACTCTGAAGGCTACCTCTATAATAAACACAAAGTAACACCTACCTTGAAATCCCCAAGTCAGCATTCTGTCCTGATTAGCAAGCTGGTTTCTAAGCAAGCCAACCAATAAAAAAATTTTAGGGATAGCGTTTTTCTTTTTTTCCCAAAGATTGTTGCATGTATTCAGCCTCTTTATTATTTTCTTCAATCCCTTTTACTGTCAGGAGTTAGCACATTTTGCATAGTTCCTACGGTTGTGTTTCTCCTATTTTCACACCCATAATGTCTTTTTTTAACTAGCTTTGTTTTTTGAACTTGGATGTATGTCTTGAATACATTTTTGGGGCTAATTTCTTTATATTGCTGTTATTCATTTCATCACCCATCATTCTATAGGGTTCCCACTCTTAACTTTCACATGCTATGAATTTGAATGATCAAAGAAATGAGAGCTTCCTCTACATGTATGGATAGTGTCACATTTAATGTTGGTAGTTATTATTACTGGCTAAAAAGCATAGTTGATAAAAATATAGACATAGTTGAAGTATTGGACACAAGTGGGTAGGGGAGGTAACAAATGTAGAAATTTAATATATATTTTTAAGTTTTATCAATATATATATATATATATATATATGTATATATTTATTTATTTATTTATTTTTAAAGTGAAATGAAATATATTTCAAGATATTGTAGTGCAAATGTGGAAATAAATGGAACCAGCAAGGCTAAGGCTTGCTGGTGTGCTTGTCAGGTGGTACTCTTCAAAACCACTAGTATTGATATAAAAATAGATTTGTACTGGATACATTTTTTATGTGATTTCCTTTTGAATTTTTGTAAGACCCATGCTCCTAGTTCAATGGTGTTTTCTATTTTCCCCAGCTCCACAGATTTTGGCTTGATTCTCTTTTTATGTGCCAATTAGACTTTGCAAGAGAGAGATGGGCAAATATTTGGATTTTTGGTTCTGATTGAGTCATTCCTTCATTATAGCTTGAATAGCTTTTTAGATAAATGTATCTCTTGTTTATGTTCTTAATCTTGTTTTGCGATAGTTGCTCATTCTTCTTGACTTATGCACAGGACGGGAAGGTCCAACAACTTGAGCATGTCTTTATTCGAGGCAGCAAAGTCAGGTATGTAAATCATATGCTGTCTGATTAGAATATCTAAATTATTTGCATCTCAAGCCTTTTGATGTGTTACTTGCAAACTGACTGAAATTCTTTGAAAATGCTGTGAAAATTTAACAGGTTCATGGTCATACCAGACATGCTGAAGAATGCTCCAATGTTTAAGCGTCTGGATGCCAGGATTAAGGTATCTTTTGGTTTTTAAATGGTTAGGTTCTCCTACGTTGTACATTGCTTGAAAATTTTCTGACCTATGCTTTCTGAATTTCCTATAGGGTAAGGGTGCAGCACTTGGAGTTGGCAGGGGTAGAGCAGTTGCAATGCGGGCAAAGGTAAAATTATTTTGTATTTGGTGTTTTTACGGTAGTAGTCTCTAGCCAATAACATTTTTAAAAGGAGGGTATGATCTGAAACACTGATTTAGCAGCTGTATATTTTAACTTAAATGAAACAGGATGGTTTAGTGATTTCTATCTACATGAATTGTCATGCTTGATAATAAAAGAAAGACAAAGTTTAGCTATAAAATTAGTTGTAGCCTAAGGCTACAACTTTACTCAACATCTTTTTATTGGAGATGATTTTTGACAAATCTACTATTGGATTACATTTTTTTCTTATATCTTCCATGCTCGTAAAATTTTTAGAAAATTAAATATCAATAGCTATGCTATCAATAAATTGTTAAAATTACAAGTTTTTGTAGTTTAAAGTTATGCATAAAATAAATTAATAAATAATATCCAATTAGCACAAAATTTGATATGTGTATTAAGAGCATAAAGAACATGTAATCCAATAGTTAGATTTTCGAAATATATAGTAATGTTAATGATATTGAGTAAGGTTGTAGCTTTAGGTTACAACTAATTTTGTAGCTAAACTTTATCCATAAAATAAACCCCTTTTAAATGCAAAATGCTATGTGAAACATTGTTTCTTCTTTTAAGTCTTTTGAGTGGCATGTCTGGCCCTGAATAAGTCTTTGAAATGATGTTGCTGTGTGTGTATACTGTAGTGTATATGTATATATGGTTTGGAAGTGTTCTAACTCTTAACTTCGTGTGATATTTTTTTTTCTCTGTAGGCTCAGGCTGCTGGCCGTGGAGCAGCACCTGGTAGGGGGGTTGTACCACCTGTTCGGAGGTAATCAACTGCTGGATTTTATCCTCTTCAGTCTAGAGCATGGATTGTCCTTGTTGGTAGCCTATGGATTCTTTGGGTCCTCTTGATATTCTCAAAATCTATGTAAAAGAATGAGTTTTTGATTAGGAAGAAAAAACGATGGTGACCATATTTTGTGAATCTGAGAGAGAGCTCTTACTTCCATCTCCATGCATGGGGCTGCCAAATTACTTCTACTTCTTTCGACTTTCTATTATGTACAACTGTTGTAAGCTAGTTGTCTGTCCTGTTTTTGATTCTTAATCCATCTATATTTGTCTCTCTTATATGAAAAATATTGAAGAATGAAAAAGAAAAAATCTTGTAAGGCACTGGATAGAGAATTTGTAGGGATTCGCTCAATGATCAGTAGCCCACTGCATATTATGCAATCCACTGAAGGATTTATTAATAGTCGGCTAAACTTGTGGCACAACACTAGCTAGTAACAAGTGCCAGCCACATGCTCTTCTTGCTAGACTCGCTAAACAAACTCAATAGTACATGATCCACGACCTCTAAAGTACCCAATTTTTTTGTGCTGATTGGGGGGACTACCCCAAATCTCAGTTACCTAATTAACTTGTAGCAATTTTTTTCTCGGCCGCAAGAAGAGCAAGTAGACGCTACTGCCCTTTTGGGAATGGGAAGGGGTAAGTGCGTCTGGTTAGGAGCCCTTTATATGATTATTATTATTTATTGACTTCATAACCTGGTTGTAAAAAAAAATGGCATTTCTAAATTCTAAGGCTAATACAAAGATTATTAGATGAAAATGCTGTGCCACTTGCGGCAAAAGTATGCAGCAGCTCATAAAGGCATTAGAGCACATACAGAAATTCCGCTGAACGTACTTGCATAAATCGTTGAGCGAAAGACGTCTGGTAACTCTTTGCTAACGGCATTTCATGTAACATTATTTTTTTTTTGGCTTGAATTATTTATTTGAACTTGTAGCTTAATTTTCATATTTTGATTTTTATTTCCTAGGAAAATAGGGCCTGGTGGGATTGGAATTCCAGTGTCCAGGCAACACAAGAGGTGCTGAAATCATTGGAGTATCCCTAGGATAAATAAATCCCCATAGTTTGATAATTAAACCACTTATAGAATGCACTCTCCGTGGGCTAACCCAACTTGTAGCACAAATGCCACTTGCTCATTCTAATATCCGTACAAAGCACATATTTAAGAGCTTTCTCACTCAATGATACCCCAGAGAGCACAGCATCCCTTTATAATTCATATTGTACACGTTTTGCACGATACACCCTAGCCCTAGTGCCTTGTCTCGAGTCAGTGCCTTCCTAATTAACAGGATTCGAATTGCAAAATCTTCAAAGAATTCCCACTGCTTTTTTAACACAATTTATCCAATGAAAAATGGTTTACGTTACTTGTGTATGTGGTTATATCTCCGTCTCCGCACATGCACGATGTATAAAAAGCCTCAACTTTATCCTTGCTTTATTTGTATAATCAAGCAAATGAACAAGAAGACAAAGCAACACACGATAATACATTAGCCAGGGAGGCCAACAGTTCCTATCAAACTAGTGGAAGTAACCGTATAGTTCTAAGAAGCAAATGCAGAAGTTCCAGGGGTTAGAAGCATCGGTGGTTTGTCCAGTCATTATAACCCTAAAGAATCTAAAGGGTAGGAGGGCATTTGGTCCAATAATAGGCCATGATGCAAACTGACTAGGTTTACAGACTGTCTGATCATTCTCATGTACTCTCAAGTTTGTCCAACTCTTCCCATCCAGAGAGCCCTGCAGATGCATAAGAAAGAAAATTCAGTCAACATTTCACCCATCTTACTCTTTCAGGTGACACCCAAACAACAATTGCAAAAACATTGCAGCAAAGTGTGTGTGTGTGTATAAAGCCCCAATCCCGAAGATGGTCTCTACCTGGAGATTCCAAGATCTCATAAAAGCCCTTGACCCATCCTGTCTCAAGGTGTAATAGTTGCACATAAGCTGCATCAATCAATAATATCTTGCATCAGGATATTAATCAGAGAAATAACCAAAGCATCTCATGTGATCCAGTCAAGGGAAGGACTTGTGGAAAAAACCACGACTTGACCAAAAATTCTTGCCATGATCGTCTGCTCTAGCATCCCATTTTCACAAAGAAGAAAGATATAGCTTAAAGCAACAATTATTGAAGATAGTTTAGGCCAGACTCAAATTGGTACTTCATTAGGTGTACAATATCAAGTCCTATGTCAATGATTACCGTTACCGTTAACTTATATACATTAGCTGGAGCTGTTAGTAAGACCCTGTGTTATGGACCCAACAAAAAAGAATATGCAAATTAAACTCTACCGTACAGATTTGCCTAAATACTTGGGCTGGCTACATGACAACTCCGACTATGGCTCCATTTTCAAATCCTATTCATGTCTTTCCTCAACATCTCTTTTAACTTCCTCTTCACCTTTCTGCAGAGGGATTTCTTGTAAATGCAAATATAAGATAAATCCCCAAGTTTCCTTGTTTCTATTTTCTTGATATTTTTATTTGTACCCTCCCAAGTTCCTCTTGTTCCAAAGTACCAGGTATAACCCAGCATTTTAATTTTTAATGGTATGAGACACATGCGGTAGCTTAATTTCTATAGTGAAGAATCAGCCAAACTGGATGTCACATAAGTTGGCTAAATTGAGTTTACAGGCATCCATATTCAGAAATTTTGTGCATGGTTCTATTAGCTATATGGTGACAATAATATCAGTATCTAACAAGATGCAATCAAAGCTGATGATAAAATTTTATATGCTATTAAAAGCTTAATCCATTAGTGATAATGATATTTCTTCTATGGTGCCTGTAAGTGCAAACTTGGAGTACGTTCGCAACAATGAAGTTTTGCTATATCATAACAAAATTATTTCTGAAAATATGAATAGAGACAAAACCTGATGTTCTTGGCCAAGGTCAACTGCCCACCATGCACAATTATGTCCATCTTCCATCCGAGGCCCAGTAAAAGATGTTCCCTAATGTAGGGAAATACTTTTAGTTACCATTTAGAGAAGCTTATGGCGCGATAACTTCTACAAAAGTTTGTTTCATAATACCTGGTAGGTTCTTGAGACCAAAACCTTGGGATCAGTGTATCTTGAAGGGGGACTACTAGCTGTAACAGTAATTCTCTGAAAAATTTAACTTCAGGGGGTGAGAAGCTGTATTAAAAATAATCAATTGACTTACCAAGAACTTTTTTTTGAAAAGTTGCCAAGAACATGATTTGGAAAAAAGAAGAATATGAAGATGAAACAGAAAGAAAAGAAGAATTAAGAACATTACCTTAGACAGAACAGGATTTACCCATTGATGTTCTCCATATGATGTGCCTGCAAAGTACAGAACTCCATTGCTGTCCCCATCACAGATGTACTGGAGCTCTTTATAACTAGATTGCCTATGTCGAAATCTAATACTACAAAAGTAAGAACAAATTAGCTAACTCCTCTGTAAAAATATCTAGAGAAAGAATATTAGCCACACAAATTGTTCCCAGCAACCAAATAAACTATTGCCTATTATGCCTTATGGCTCTATCTTAGAAAAAATGATTTCAATCCTTCAGAAAAACCCTCTACAGCATGAGATCATAAATCATCAGTACAATACAAAAATTAAATACTTGATACTTACTTTTGATCATTTTCTAGCCTTGCTCCATTTTCTACATAACTGATGGCCTCCTTAACCTAGGACATTAACATAGGAGAAAAACAGTAAGCCAAAATTTCATAAGATCAATGTGTTATTTATAATTAGTAAAAAAGAACCAAATAACTTACAAGATTATCAAAATTATGAATATGCCTGCTAATGCTGCTCTTCTCCAACTGCAAAATCATTACAGATTAGGTAAAGTCAAACTAAGGAATTCATATATTCAGTAGACTGGCTGACAATTTTCTGCACCAAGGGCCTGCATACCTTCTTAAGTAAGGCATATGGAAGTAACGGAAATCGTACAAATGGCAACAAGTCATGAACTGACTGAAGCCTTTCCCCAAAAAGGTGTTCAGGAAACAAATTTATTATCAGCTCATCCACCACCTCCCACCCATACAAGTCCTTTGCTTTCATGCCCCACATTAAGATTGCATTAAGAACTTTTTCTTCAGATGTGACGGTCAAATCCGGATGCTGCAACACCCACAATATGTTATAAATGATATTAAAAATCAAAGTCTTTAGAAGAAGTATTATAAGGCTAGGCACTATCAGAGTAAGATACTAAGTAATCATCTATCAGCTTTGGATTTGGACTCGTAATTTTGGCTTAGGACACTTAATTTCCTGTCTCAACTCCAAGAAATCCAGTCTTTTCAAAATCCACAAATAGATGCGGTCCAAACTTCTACATTCCTCAGTGTTTCTCCAACTCCTTAACAACATAATCTACTAATGTGACAAACCCTCTTTGGTTCAACAACCAAAATAACCCTCATTTTATTTACATATTGGAGAAGTAGGACAGAGAAGTAAACTATTCACCCTGTCACCCCATTTCCAGATGTTAAAGCTGGTAACCACGCTCCACTTGTGGAGCATTTGTCCCTTCTAGTTCTAAATTATTGAAGCACTTATGCTCTTCTTTCTAGGAGAGAGTATGTGTGCTCTTGTAAAGCCACCTTAATCCTTGATTTGACTGTCTATCTCAAAACCAATATGCAACTTGAAACGTGAAAACCCACCTGAATAATATTGCTAAAAGTTGTCTCGTCTAGCAAGATGAAGTCAATGCTTGCAGTTGTACAGTAATCAAAGTGCATTGCAACTTTCCTCTCGCATGTTTCTTCAATAAGTTTACATGATGGAACTGATGCAACCACTTGGAGGATTGAACATACTGAGTCCTGCAACAAATTTCAACAGTTAGCTTCAAAGGCAACAGTCCAATTACTTTTCCAAAAATGTCTGCTTCCTCGTCCATTAAACTTGTGCATAATAGAAAAACTCGTTGTATGACCCTCTTCCACTAGGAGAACACCATCCCTGCATATAATATGTACACAAGAAGTATCAATATTTTATAATTCATTCTCACAAAACGGTATCTCTTCTTTTCTTTTCTTTTTTTCTTTTTTTTTTGGGGGTTCAGAAGTCCGAAACCGTAGTCACTTCTCCATCTTTTAGTTCTAGTCATACAAGTAACACTGTAATAATGAAAGACAAAAACAATGATCTCAATTACTATTGAAAAATTAAAATAATGAGGTAAGATAGGGGTAGCGAAACTACCTCGGAGAGGCATTCTAAAAGTGTTTTACAGCATTCCTGATGAAGGAGAGTAACTCCAAATTGGTCAGCCAAAAATAAAATTTGGAGTAGCAAGGCACCGGCGACCACTGTTGCTTCCATATCAAGTTCACCACTGTACATGAACTCAAGCATAGCCCTAAATGCTTCAGGTGACACATCCCTTAAAGAAACCTCTGAGGACATGGTTTCACTCATTCCATTTGTGAACATCTGCCAGTTAAACTTTTCCTTTAATAGTGGATCATATGCATTGGTAAAAGAATAAAAACCAAGTAGATTCCCAAAGAGTACAGAACTCTTAAAATATCACATTTTTCAAAAGAAATGCATAAAGAAAAGCTGAAATCCTTTAATAAACCTATATACCACTCCTTTTCATGTAATTTATGCTAACCTCGTCCACAGCTTAGGGACAAGTATTGCATACAGACAGACATACAAAGTAGCAGTGTACAACCCCAAAAAGTTCTTTCTTTCTTTCTTTTTTAATTTCTTTTTTTAACTTCTTTAAGATGCATATTAGATGTTTAACTTGTCTATTTGCCTTTTTTTTTGGAGTTACAATAGGATTTGAAACCTACGGCATCCAATCCATGATGATTGTTACCATTAGGCCAAGACACCAATTAATTATGTTTGGTATAAGCACAATTCAAATGTAAGTCCCTTATTCGATCACAAAAGACTTTACCAATTGAGTTAATTAGAACCTACAACCTGTCTATATTTTGTTTTACATGAGTTTTTTCCAATGCAGACCTTTTCCCATGTAAATCATGTGAATAGACAATCTGGGCAGGCAAATGATATGAAAATAGCTATTATGCCTTTAAGTTCATATCAGCATATCACATTGGAAACCTTAGCCCAACAGTGAACATTAACAGTTGTGTCAAAATCAAGGCCCCTGAAAAACCAATAAAACAAGAATTATTTGTTGTTTGTTGTAGATTTATTTAACCTTATTCATGCACAATCATTTTTTTTTTTTTTTTTGAATTTTACAAATAAATGAAATTGTTATTATGGAGCTTGGTAAGATGCTTGCATATTTTCTATTAATATAAATGCATAGTAAATCCTGTTAAACAGAAAGAACACATTAGATGCCCCCGTTCAGAAGCAAAATGCTCACTGTGGAATGTCAGAACTTTCATTCTAAAATAGTCTATGCGATTTAAGGGGTTGAGGGAGCCACACAAGAATTAATTTGTCTCACCTTTGCAAATGGGACACTCCATAAACTGAGAATAACTTTATGTGCCTGGGCAACAAGACCATGACCCTCAATATATATGTTCACATCACTGTATTTGCCAGTTATGAGCAATTGTCTGAGCTTTTGTATATTGACAGGAAGTCCAAGAGGGAAGGTTGCACAATAATGAGTCCGAGTGCTCGGATATGATAATTCCACGCTCTTACCCGAGTCAAACAACTTTTTATTTAGTTTAAACCGTTCTATATTTTGTTCACACTGCTTGACCAATGACATTACTTCAAAATGTAATCCTAGTGCCCTCAGAGGACCAAGTTGTGACTCTGGAATCTACATCAAACACAGACACAAGCATTATTAGAATCTAAAGTTCCATAACAAAGTTACAACTGTCAATGCCATCTATCAGCATACTAACTTTTGTATCAAGAATAACAATGAGGAACTTGATATACATTAAAAAAGAAGAAAGAAGATAGGGGTACAACATAATGACAGTATAGCTTATGTTTTTTTTTTCCCATCACAAAAATGCATAAAACAAAGTTCAGGCTTCTCTTGCCTAGAAGAAAGACAAATGGAAACAAAAAACACATACCATATGTACGTATATACGAGTATGCATATGAATGATAAATTATTGAAACAAATTTTATAGTGAATTAGTGATAATGCATTTACTACAGTTTTAAAAGAGGGAGGGGTGGGGGGGTTGGAGCAAAAAGGGAATGCAGATAAATGAGGATGTTATTAAGTATTGGAGATTCAAGAAAACAAAGTACCTTGGTCTGGCCTGTGTAGATATATTGAAGAAATGCATGAAGAACTGGATAAGTTACAGCTGGCAGTTTGACAACATCTTCAGACAAACTGAAAGGAAAATTACCAGATGCAACCAAGATAGCCTTGTGAGCAGGTACGGGCCTTTCCTCAGTATCAAAAATGAAAACCATATCAGACAATTCCCAATTCTCAAGGAAATTTTCAAGACCCCATTTCTCATAATCCATGTATTCACCATTCAACTCATCTTCCCCTTCCTCCTCACCCTCAAATTCACCACTTTCCACATGCTCCCACAATGATATGTGATTGTGTGTTATTGGCAACACATTCACATTTCTATAACCAACATGTTTATCCCAGCTACTAAGCCCAACATACCGAACACTACAATTTGGATTTGAATCTAGCCACTGAAAGACAAGATTCTGAAAGGGGTATCTTCCCTGACCAATACTAATCAACCCATCACAGATACTGATCCAATAGCTCTTAAACTCCGAAGAACAACAAAGCCCAACACCTGCCACATCAACCACAGTTTTCCCATCTACCTCAATTTTCAACCTCTTATTCCTATGACTACCCAATATAACTGTATAGTGAGGACTATTATCTCTTTTGTAATGGTAGTGCTGGCTTCCCGCATTCTCCCGGAACACCAGAGTGACATCATTGTGAGCAAAAGCTTCAAAAGCCACACAACCCCGCCCAGCTTCCCGGAATTTCAAATCCTTGCTCCAAGCACACTCAAAGGGTGCCACTGTAAGGAATTTCTTCTCTTTCATTTCCATTATCCCTCCTTGTACAATAGCCCACTATTCTACACTCACTAGTCACTTACACTGGGAAAAAAAAAACAACAGTATTTATAGGAACATCACCATGTCTATCTGAAATGGGAAAAAGATGAACATTAAAAAAAAGGACAATTTTTTATTAAAGCAACAAGACAAACATCTTGATTTTACCAGTGTATGAGATTTTTTTTCTCTCCAAATTGAACCAAAACTGTAGGAAACTAACAGTCTCTTTGATGTCATATAAAAAATTCTGACAGCTCAAACATCACTATCTAAGGTTAATTTAGAAAATGCTAGAAGCCTTTCCAGTCCCCACTTGATACAAAAAAATCTAAAACCAAATAATAAACTACAAGTATTAATCAGAACCTCGCTCTCAATCCTACACCACATTCTTATCTAAGTACACGACCAGGACAAAAATATATGGAGAAAACCTCATATAAGGCCAAAAAAATCCATAAACGACCAGAAAAAGTCATGGTGTTGATGACAACAGTGGAAAAAAATCAAGTCTTTGATCAAAACCCACCTCAAAAATTTATTGAAAAATGGAAGCTTTTCAATTATTACCTGGTTGAAGAAGATTCATGAGGCCATGCGATCTCTGTCCAGGAATCAGAATCAGAAAGAGGACTGTTGAGCCAAAACAGATATTTTCCACAAATTGGACAACATGGGTTTGGTTTGGTTAAAACTTATATGTCTTGGAGGACTTGGTGTTTTTTTTTTTTATAATCTCGGAGGACTTTTTTTTTTTTGGATGAGAATAATCTTGGAGGACTTGGTTAATGGGTAACTGAGTTCCTAATGTTCCAAAAATATTTCATTTAATGCTTTGAAAGTAGAACCTTTTATTTTATTTTATTTTTTTATGGATTTCTGACCGTAAAACGTTCTGACAGATTGAAAGTGAAACGTGTCAGCTGAGTGGGAATTACCAGAATGATACTCCAAGCAAAAAAAAACAACAGCAACAAATCTGGCTCTAAATATTTTTAGAATTATCTTTTTCAATCAACTATATTTTATATGACAAATTATACCATTATTTATGTGTTTTTTTTTGTTTTTTTATTTATGGAATATGTGCTTTGTTTAAACAAATCATATAATTTCAAAATTATATACGAATAGTCTCTTCAATTATCTTTTATTTATTTATTTATTATAAAACAACCTAATTAAAAATAAATAAATAACATATGATTAAAATGTTAGTTTTTATTAAGTGACCAACTTTAAATATGTATGCCTAAAACCTTATTAACTCAATAATGGTTCCAACATAGACATCTAGACTAGAGTTCAGATTTCTCAGTTTAATTAACCTTTTTAGTCTTTTGCTTTCCCTTATTTGTTTATATTTATTTAAGCTATTAGTCTTTTGCTCTTGACATAATGCTTATATTGTTTACACATTAAAAGCAGTATAAAACTCCCAAAAAAAAAAAAAACTATTATGTACCGCTTTTTTTTTTTTTTTTTAATTTTTCTTATTATGTAATGCTTAGAATCTATATATATATATATACACATACATAGCATAGGGATGTAATGCTCTATTCATGACATCTCACAAAAAGTAGGAAACACTAGAGGTGTGCAAAAAATCGATGAACCGAAAAAAAACCGCTTCAAACAGACCAAACCGTTGCAAAAATTTCGGTTCGGTTTTGGTTTTACTATATAAAAAACCGACAATTTTGGTTCAGTTTTCAGTTGCAGATTTGAATGCACCGAACCGATCGAACCAAACCAAAATATATTATTATATTATATTAAATATATATAATATAAGGTGTGTAAACATGGGCTTGGCCTTGCCAAAATAACTCAAGCCCACTGCCTTTTTTTTTTTGGAAAGAAGCCCACTGCCCATTAGTTAATCTAGATTAATTAACTAAAAGTAAACTAATTAACTTAAATTAATTAAGTTAAACAGAAACTAATTGAAAATAAAGAAAATAAAAACCCTACCCTTACCCTACCTACCCCACTTTCACTTACACGCCCTCATCTCATCTGAGTCATCTCCCTCATCTCCCTCACGCCTCCATCTCCCTCATCTCCCTCATGCACGCCGGCCTCCATCTCCCTCATCACCCTCACGCCTCCATCTCCCTCACGCCTCATGCCTCTGCTGCCGCCTCCACATGACGGCCTTCACACGCCGGCCTCCCCACGCAGCTTAATCTTTTCATTCTCACGGTGACCTTCTCTAGTCTCTTTTTAATTTCTTGATAACCCTCTCTCTTTTTTGTATTTTGGGTTTTGCTTAATACAAAATCAATGCTATATTTTTGTGAATTTGATGTTGAGATGTTATTTTCTTATTGAAAAAATGTGATGTTGAGTTGTTATTTTCTGTTGAGTTGTTATTTTCTTTTTGTGAATGTGATGTTGGCTTAGAGTTTTGGAAAAATAGATAGCCCCATGTGCTTAACCGAAAACGGACCGAAACCGAAATACCACCAAAACCGATTGATTTCCAATTATTTCGGTCAGTTTCAGTTGAGAATTTCACAAACTGAAAATTTCGGTTTCAGTTGGCCAAACCTAAAAAGACCGACCGAACTGAATCGATACACCCCTAGGAAACACAAAATATGGACTTATGGTTGTTCACACTTCACACGTCTTCTTCAATTCAATTTGTTTTCACCCTTTGATTGTTAGCAGATCTTCACAAAAATTACACGGGTCTCAAAATGAGGAGATAAATAAATTTAAAAAAAAAAAAAAAAAAGAGAAAGAGAAGGAAGTTTTGTTTTCCACCCCTAAGATGTTTATATATTTTCATAGAATTCCTTCAATTAGTTTGATTTGTTGCACAAAAATTCAGGTGCAATTTTCCTCTCCTTTTCCCCTTTAAACATCATTCAAAACCTCAAATTCATACCTTCTTACTTATGGTCCACACTAAAGTAATGTCATCACTTATCATCACTGTATCTTAAGGTAGATCTTATCCAATCTAGGCCTTTTGTCCCTCCTTTCCGTTCTCAGTCTACAAAGTAAAGTGGTTATGAAACTTTTTTTTTGAGAAAAAGGTAAGTGAGTTTTATTGATGAGCAAAATCAAATTGGAAAATATCTTCTAAATCACTAGATAGTTCTTCTGCCCATACATTAGTAGCAGCAGATGAAACTGCTCTATGGGCGAGAGAGTGGGCAAGCTTGTTGCCATCCCTCTTAACATGCTAAAAACAAGAAAATCTAAGGCCTCTCCGTAAGCTCTTAATCTCCCCAACTACATGACCACATAAGATTAAGCACGCCTCCTGACTGTTGACTGCCTAAACAATACGAAGACTATCACCTTCAAACACCACCTGTGAAAGACATAATTCCTGGGCAAAAACTACAGCCCAATTGCAAGCCAAAGCTTCAGCCAACTCCACAAAGTGAGGGCTACGAATCTTCTGACTGAGGGCAGCAATGATATGCCCCGCTGAATCCCTTACCACAACACCCAGACCAGCCATACTAAGACCCTCAAAGAGGGTAGCATCAAAGTTAGCTTTGTACATACCTTATTGTAGGGGCTGCTAATAGGTAGGAGCAGATCGTCTCATTGGCTTAGTAGGCTTCTGATTGATCTCAAAGAACTCTAGAACCATTTCTTTTGCCCATCTACTAACCTCATAAAGAGGTCACGTCTGCTGCCTCTCTCTAATTCTGTTTTGTCTTTGCCATAAACCCCATGTAATTGTGGAGAACCAAGCCACCTTAAACACCGAACCCCTATCAAGCACAGCCTCAAACAAGTCCAGAAAGGTCCTGAACTTCCTTTGATACAAGTAGACAAAGCTAGCTTCAAACTTCCACACCAAACGAGCCTGATCACACAACCACAATGCGTGCATCGTGTCTTCCTCGGAATCATCACAGAGAGAGCAAGTTACATCCAATTGAATTTGCTCTTTCTTTAGATTTTCCTTCGTGGGTAAGGAGTCCTTCACTGCCCTCCATATGAAATGCCTAACTTTATTCGAAGCTTGAATCTTCCACACACCCTTCCAGACCTGATTCGTAGAGTCTAAATTTAAGGAGGCTGGTTCACCGTTGGATGTTTCCATTGCCAACATTCGATAAGCACTACGAACAGAATAATTCCCATCCAGTATGATAGGCCAGATATAACCATCATCCTATCCATGAACACAAACATGGATTTTTTTAATTTCTTCAACCTCCCAAGGAATAAAGATCTTATCTAGCAAGCCCACATTCCAAACTCCAGTATTAGGTACTAGAAGCTCCTTGACTAAACTACATCAGAATTCCCTCTCGGTGATAGGACTTTATTGTTAGTAGTTGATGGCAACCACCTATGCTCCCAAATTTTAATCGAAGCACCATTACCTACCCTCCAAATAGCACCTTTTAGAATGACCTCCCTAGCTTGAAGAATACTTCTCCACGCATATGAGCAATTAGTCGGCACCCCAGCATCAAAAATAGTACCACCAGGGAAGAATTTCACCTTAAAGACCTTGAATAGTAAAGAGTCTTTTTGCTGGACTAACCTCCAAACCTGCTTCGCCAGTAAGGCTTGATTAAATTGTTGTAGATCCCAGAAACCCATGGCACTGACAGACTTTGAAGTACATAGAGTACTCCATTTCACCCAATGTATTTTCTTTTTATCCCTTTGCCCCCACCAGAATCTTCTGATCATTGCTTCAATATCCTTACAAAGCCCAATAGGAAGTTTGAACACACTCATAGAGTATGCCGGAATAAACTGGATGACATCTTTAATCATGACTTCCTTACCGACTTAAGAGTTTCTCCTTCCAACCCTGCATACGAGACCAAATTCTCCCCTTTATCTGAGTGAAACATGCCTTCTTATTTCTTCCCACAAAGGAAGGTAACCTCAAAAACTTCTTGTAGTGTTGGATGGCCGGAACCCTAAAAGAGAATTTTATTGTCTCTTTAATGTCTTCATCAGTATTTCTGCTAAAGAACAAGGTAGTCTTATCCTTGTTTACCATCTACCCTGATGCACTTTCATATAATGCTAATAATTACTGTATTTTTTCACACTCCTTATGTGTCGACTTGCAAAAAAGCAAGCAATCGTCTGCAAAAAAGAGGTGGGTTAACTTGGGTCCTCTTCTGCAAATCAAAAACCCCTGAATGTCCCTAACTTCAGCAGCCTACCTTAAAATAGCATTAAGCCCCTCCGTACAAAACAAGAATAGATAGGGAGAGAGGGGATCACCTTGCCTAAGACCCCTTGATGGTTTAATCATACCTTTCGGCTTATCATTTACTAAGATAGAATACAATACCATTGTAATGCACTCCATAATAAGAGAAACCCAAGAAGCCTGAAAACCCATCTTCAGAAGTATCTTCTCCAAAAACAACCACTCCACCCCTGTTGTATGCTTTGCTCATATCTAGTTTGAGAGCCATGAAGCTTTTCTTGCCAAAACAGCCCGTCTTCATGTGGTGTAAAGACTCAAAGGCAATTAATATATTATCGTTAATTAATCGGCCAGCTGTGAAGGCACTTTGCGTCTCCAAGATAAGGGAATTAAGCCAAGGCTTAAGCCTATTGGCTATCACTTTACTAACAATCTTATAGATGACATTGCCAAGACTTATCGGTCGGAACTCAATAACTCTCTTCGGGTTTTTAACTTTCGGAATCAAAGAAATAAAGGTATGATTAATTGACCTTAAAATAGAACCAGAATTCAAACAAGACAAAATGGCTTGAGTTACCTCCATACCAACATCTGGCCAATATGACTGATAAAACAATAGTGGCATGCCGTCTGGACCAGGTGCCTTTAAGGGAGCCATCTCCTTAATAGCAGCAACCACTTCCTCAGGTTTGTACTCCATCATAAGACTAGCATTTATTTCCCCTGTTACCACTTCTTGAACACCCTCTAACACTCGGTCTAGCTCCCTTGGACAAGATGAAGTAAACAATCTAATATAATAATCAATAAACAAATTCGAGAATACCTCCTCATCATTCTGCCAAGCCCCTCCTTCATCTCAAATACCCCTTATAAAATTTCTCCTTTTACTTTGAGTGGCTGTACCATGAAAGAACTTCGTATTTTGATCCCCACTTTGAATCCATTTCACATGAGATTGCTGGAGCCACATCTGTTCCTCCCTTTCTATCAACAAATTTAATTTAGACTTCAATCTCACTACCTCTTGACTATCCCCAGTTCTGACTGATTCCTCCTCTGCCTTCCACAAAAGCTCCTTTACCTTCTTAATCTGCCTTGTAACATTGCCAAAGTGATATGTACTCCATTTCTTAAGCATCTTCTTACACTTTTTCAGCTTTTTTGTTGTTCTATACATTGGTAAACCATCCTGGTTGGATTCCCATGCACAAACCACCGAAATATAACAACCCGAATCAGTCATCCACATTGCTTTGAATCTAAAAGGTTTACGTCTCCACCCCTGTTTTTCCCCTTCGGCATCCAATGTCAAGAGAATTGGTCTGTGGTCTGAAGTAAAACAAGACAAGTGCCGCACCCTCCCTATTGAAAATTGTGCAAGCCACTCATAATTGGCAACCCCACAATCCAATCTTTCCCAAATTAGCTCTCCCCACCGTCTGCCATACCAAGTGAACGCCGGACCAGAGAAACCCAAATCCACAAAATCACAGTGATCCAATGCCTCTCGAAACATTTGCATCAAATAATGAGACTGTGGCACACCTCCCTTCTTATCTTCAACCCTTAAAAGCTCGTTAAAATCTCCAAAGCAACACCACGGCAACTTCGGCTTCGAGCTCAGCATCTGTAACATATTCCATCCTTCACTCCTTCTGCTAGTTTTAGGCTCCCCATAAAACCCCGTTAGTCTCCAAGCATCTTCCCTACCACCATTCACAATCGCATCGATGTGATAGTTCGAGAAACTATCCACCCACACAGCTACCTCAGATTTCCACATCATAGCCAAACCTCCACCTCTACCATTGTTAGGAACAGTAAACAAACCATTAAAATTCCAAATCATAACATACCTTTTTCATATACTCCTTATCAGACCTCGTTTTCGAGAGAAACACGATCTTGGGACCCTGTGCTTGTACCATCTCGACAAGCTCTCGGACTACACGGCGGGTCCCTAAATCCTTGCAGTTCCACACCAAAGCACTCATTGAGATCGGCGGGGCTGGTGGCCAACCTCCGCCGTTGGTTCTGAAGATTCCAAGACTTCCTTCTTTTGTCGCTTCCAATCCTCTGTTTCTTCAGTCAAACTCTCTGAGTGTTTTCTTTTCCTTGCCATGTATACCCTTTGACAAATAGCAGGGTCATCACTAGAAGTTTCCTACTGGACTCGGTTAAAAAGCACGATCTGATTCTTAACAATCACTGGTTGTTGACTTGAAGTTTTAGCGAGCCCATGGTTTAGGACTAGGTCGTTGGTCAAAGGAGGGGCATCAATAAGTCTAGCACTTGGCCCATTTGAACCCAAGGTACTCGGGCCTATTTCCACTTCAAACTTTGCCAATTCAAAATCAATATTTGCCAACTGGTTTTGGAAAGTAACGTCATTCTTCCCCTTTTCTAAATTTGAAACACCACGTAAGGGATACGCATTACTCGAAATTGAATGAGTATTGCCAACTGTCCCCTAAAAACATGCCCTTTCCAAAACAGTATTCTCAGAGTCAACTCCAACTTCGGACTCCACCTCAGCTCTAGGAAGAGCATTGGCTGTTATCGTCACCAGATCAGCAGATGGTTCCGAAATGTTACCCAAACCCCTGCCAGTTAACTCTGTAGCTTCGGTAACATCATCCTCACCACCATTATGCCCATTGCGAAGAAACTCCTCCTCAAAACCTGCCACTCTTACCACCATTTTACGTGATGGATTTGAGGTCATTGCACGTAACCATGAACCAAATTGCCTATCATCGTCCTTTAGTGTCCCATTGCTACATATCCACAAAGAACATTCCCTGTCACTATGAGTGAGTCTCCCGCACCAATAGCAGATGTTCGGGAGTTGTTTATACATAAAATGAACCCAGCTTTCTTTCCCATTTACCAAAGATAATCGTCGTCCTCGGTATAGGGGTTGTGAGTTATTGACATTCACCCTAACTTGAAGGAAGTTGAACCCACTTCTCTCCCCTTCACCGCTCGCATTATCATCCACCTCTCCCACTATCGAACAGATCTCCATTGCTGTATTATAAGACATATGTCCAATAGAAGGTCCATGAAGTTGAACCCAGAAACATGTTCTGCTAAAGTCTAGGGAGGTAATATCCTCGTGCCTTTCCATTGGTTTGATGGCTACCAAATGCTTATCAAAAGACCAAGGTTCTCCCTACATAACTCTTACCACATCCGAGGAATCGAAAAACGAGAATAGCACTAGATGGTTACCCATATCTCTCACCTTAAATCCCTTTTTAGTCCTCCAGACCACTTTAAAAGTTTTAGCAATCGCTGCTGGACTAAGAACTTGCCTAGTAAAGAACTTTGCAGCCAAGAGGTATTCACCCAAAATGGGTTCATCCTTCACGGCATACTGACTTCCTTCTGACTCCATGAGAGATAGCTTCTCCCATAAAGCCGACATAGTCTCCATAGATACCCCTCATAAAAGGAAACTAGGAGACAAAACTATTCTTACCCAAACTAATCCCAATGTTAGCTCCCACACTACGAGAGGTGGAACTCTATTCTACTGATTGCTAGGGTTTTGGGAGCATTCCTAGATCAGAGAACTTGTATCTAATAAGTAGCCAAAAAAACAATAGGAGTTTTTATCGCTCAACTTATACTTCTTAGTGTTTTTTATGGAGAGATTTAGGTTCAAATCCCCCTCTCTCTATTACTATTATCAAAATATATAAAAAAAATTAGCCAAAAATAAAACCCAATGGGTAAAAGTGTAAATGATATTTATTATAATCTCTTATATAATCAAACAAGTAACAACCACAAATAAGCACTTTTCATTTTAAGTTAGGAGATTCATGATAGGTCAAAGTTTGGATCCAAAACTCTAATGCACTTAACCAGTTAAGAAGGATGCATGTCACAACTGTGACAAATCCCATGCTCTAGTGAACTACACTAAGCCAAATCCTTTGTAACAAAGGCATCTTGGTCTAATTGTACCTTCTAAACAAGTGAGCTCATATTTGATCCATAGTCTATTTTTGAGAGATTTATGTGCATAAAGGCACTCCAATCTCAACAAGTTAAAAGACAAATGAAAAATTTTAGGCAAAATATTATTTTGGTCCCTATATTTTGAGGCATAATTAATTTGACCTCTGATATTTTCAACTTGTAGTCAATTTAATTAATTCATTAATAGAAAACACTTACCTTGCAATTGGTATGCAGTCATAGCACACTTGAAGCTTACTTGACAACTAAACAATATTAAAAAAAGTATTGACATTAAAAAAAGGCCACATCAATATCTTAATAAAAATTAATTAATTTACCAATTTTAAAGGAAAAGATAATTAAAAAAAATAAAGAACTCAAATTAGAACACAATATTGAACACTAAACTCATCACACGTGCTTTGCACTTGCCAATTAGACCTTTTTTACTTTTTATTTTGGATTTAATGAAATAATGTTTAAAAGTGAGATAGAGATAGCATCCTAATTTTTTAGTTCTTTCTCTACGTAAGAATTGATAAAGGTTTGAAAGCTTAAAACTTAAGAACTTTTAAAAAAATAGTAAATTACTTTTTTAATTGTTTTATGTTTCTAAATTTAAAATTATTTAACAAAAGGTAGGAGTATTTTAGAAAGTTTAAGAATTTGTGTGGAGATATTTTAGTATGCAAAATGATGAAACCTAAATAGGAATCCTGTTATTAATAGTAGGGAAATGTTTTGGGCATTAGTTTAGGAACCATTTTTAGAAATATTTTATTGGAAAATGATAAATCAATTAATTTTTCTGACGGTTTTTTATATTTCTCATGAAAGTGGTGTTAAAACTTTCATAATTTTATTTATTAAAAATTATTTTAAGAGCACTCATTAACATGACCCTTAATAATATAGGTGAATCCAAAAAATTAAAACTAAGTCACGAGATTAATTCCAAATCATGAGCCACCAAAGACCAGCATTAATTGCGGCAGATTTGCTTCCATAAGCCATTAAAGCTCAAGCTTGGCCCCTTAATTCAACGATTCGCACCAATTGGCAACCTTTTAATTCAATCTGAGTCTTTCGTCTTCAGATTTGTCACACTAGCACAACCTGCTATGGAGGCTGATTCACCATTGTCCCATGTCATTCCACCACCAAAATAACCTTGTTGGGTTTTCTTGCCGCCATTTATGGCCTTGAAACCACTGTTCCCAGCCTTGGGTTCATTATTTTAAGTAGCCATTTATGTGTTCTTTAGTGTTTTCTACTTCCTGCCTAACAAATCCTAGTATTGTGACAATTAGTGGGACAAAAACATGAGGGTTGTGAATGTGGCAGGTTCCAATTCTTCAATATTAGTAGGTATCAACTTTTGGAAAATTTCTATAAAAAAAAACTTTTGGAAATAATTTGTTTAGGGTTTTTTTTTTTTTTTCCCTGATAGTATTGGAAATAAGTTGATTGATTTTTTTTTTTTTTTTTAAATGTACCTAGTGTGAGATCCACATTCCATTAATTGTATTTACTTTTTGACCAAAAACATAAAAGTAGGACTCACAAAATAAGCCATCCAAAAAAAAAAAAAAAAAAACCTTTATTATAGGGCCCCACATGAGACTTGCGAAAAGAAAAAGAAAGAAAAAAAAAAAAAAGATGGCTTGTGATCTAATCCAAATGTACACTATTAAAGATCAATTAGCTAATGACTTAAATTTTATAATATTTGTGAGCTCCACGCGAGGCTCATAACACTAAAACGAATTTCCATCAAAAGGTAGTTTTTTCTTCACACATTAGGTACTATATTTGGTCAAAAAGTTATGGACAAGTACTATTTATGAGTCTCACTCTATATTATTTCTCAACAAATTTGCTTATTGCCAGTTCCAATCTACTTTTTTTGTTACAATACTTTTAGCCAAAAAATAAAAATTAAGTGATTTTATTTACTATTTTAGAAAATAAATTTTGGCAAAAGGCCAAGGGAGGGTGAGCACACTATTGACGTGCACCACCCAACTTGGAACCCCCGGTTGGAGTTAGATGGCGTGGTGGTACCTTGGAGCTCTTCCATCAGGGAGTTCCAGAGGGGTCATGCCCATCACGTGGCCGAGGCTCTAGAGTGGCCTCTCCTACTGCCCAAGGATATGGA
Organism: Quercus variabilis; assembly: GCA_030445155.1. Classification (NCBI taxonomy): domain Eukaryota; kingdom Viridiplantae; phylum Streptophyta; class Magnoliopsida; order Fagales; family Fagaceae; genus Quercus; species Quercus variabilis. The sequence continues at coordinate 15,011,639 of CP129446.1, forward strand.
CGCCTTGAAGAACATAAGGCAGTAGGATCTCTTTATGTCGCTGAACAGGGACTTAGCCTTGGTGAGCTTCTCAGCTTGGTCCCATTCATCTCATGCTAGTTTTTTTGTTTACTTATCTCATGAAGTGTTCTTGTTGCCTTTGTGTAGGCTATCCAAGAGGTTTTCACCATCGAGGAAAGGGTGAAGGACACCCGCAATGAGGCGAGGCTCATGGATAACCTCCGCGCGGAGGCAAGCAAGTCCCTTACCGTTGCCGAGGGCAGGAACAAAGAGCTAGCCCTGAAAATGGCCACTGTAGACAGGAACTGGAAAAGTGCAGAGGCTGGCCTTAGGAATGCCAAGGCACAAATGGAGGAGCAGTGCCAAAGGCTCCATTACACCGAGATAGAGCTGGCCATGGCCAAGCAGCAGGTGTTGGAGCTGAAGGCTGAGTTGTCTAAGGCCAAGGAGGTTGCCTAGGCAGCTACGAACACTGCAGGGAAGAAGTTTTATGACCTCGAAATGCAAGAAACTGAAACCCGGTTGATCAAAGAGTTAGTTGGGGTCTGTAGGGAATACTGCCTTGAGGTTTGTACTAAGGCCCTAAAATGTGGTTGAAGCTCCTGTGGACTCAAATTGGAGGAAAGCCGAGAACATCTACTATCTCGAAGACCTCTGAGAAGTCTTTGAGGCAACCCTCAAGGAAGCCGTCCTTGCTCTAACTGTGGCTGAGTAGCCTCCTCCCACCCAGGCCCTTCTTTCCTCTCTTGAGGCCATCAAAGAGCCTAGCAAGGCTAGTGACCAAGGTAGAGGGTGGAGGTGGCTAATGGTAAGGATGTTGGCCAGAATAGAGCCTGGCCAGAGGACAAAGGCAAAGGCAAGGAAGCCGCTCTCAAGGCAAAGGAGTCCAAGCGAGTCAAGCCTAAGGCCGTGACCTAGGAGAAGAAGGCCGCTAATCCTCTTGTTCCTCTGCCGGTCAGCAAAGAAGACCCTCCCCTCGCAAAGGCTTAGCTTAGGATTTTTCTTTCTTTCTTTGTACTTTTAGCTTAGGATCTTTTTTTCTTTCTTTGTTCTTTTTTCTTTTGGTTAGGACAGTTTGCCCCAGTCCGTGATGTACTTTTCCTTTTATTGAATGAAAAGATATTTCTTTTTACCTTTGTGGACCTTTGTTTTTCTTGCAATGTTTGTCTCTGGTTGGCTGTAATCATTGTTTTTCCCTTTGTTGAGACTTTTAGATTGAGGGTGCTTCGAAGGGTGAACATCCACACTTTAACAAAAGCGAGTAGTAATAATATGTAGTTAGCTTAAATAAATTAAATCTAGGTAAACGGTGAGAAAAAATGACTATGTGCTAGTACTGGAAATTGTGTAATCAATAGGAAGGTCTAAGTCTTTAGAGATAAACAAAACACTTAGTAGGAAAGGGATAAACAAGTGTTAATTTATCCAAGGCATGTGATCCGAGGAACCAGACATAGCCCATGTTCTGCTTAACCCTTAAACAAATAACCAAGAACATTAATTTACCTAAGGTATGTGGTCCGAGGAGTCAGGCATAACCAATGTTCTGTTTAATATTCACACAAGTAATGGTGAGTGTCAATTTACCTAAGGCAAGGAGTCTGAGGAACCAAGCATAACTAAGGTTCTGTTTAAACCTTAAACAAACAACCAAGAATATTAATTTACCCAAGGTATGTGGTCTAAGGAGCCAGGCATAACCAATGTTCTACTTAATATTCAAACAAGTAATAAAGTGTGTTAATTTATCCAAAGCACATGGTCTGAGGAGCCAAGCATAACTAAGGTTCTGTTTAACACCTAAGTAAATAACTAAGAATATTAATTTACCCAAGGTATGTGATTCAAGGAGCCAGGTATAACCAAAATTCTATTTAATATTCAAACAAGTAATATAGAATGTTAATTTACTCAAGGCATATGGTCTGAGGAGCCAGACATAATCAAGGTTTTGTTTAACACTTAAGCAAATAACTGAAAATATTAATTTACCCAAGGTATGTGGTTCAAAGAGCCAAACATAACTAATGTTCTGTTTAATATTCAAACAAGTGATAGAGAGTGTTAATTTATCCAAGGCATGTTGTCTAAAGAGCTGGACATAACCAATGTTCTGTTTAACACTTAAACAAATAACCAAGAATATTAATTTACCCAAGGTATATGGTTCGAGAAGCCAGACATAACAAGATTCTGTTTAATATTCAAACCAGTAATAAAGAGTGTTAATTTAGCCAAGGCATGTGGTTTGAGAAGCCAGGCATAACCAATGTTCTGTTTAACACTTAGGTAAATAACTAAGAATATTAATTTCCCAAGGTATGTGGTTCGAGAAGCCAATCATAACCAAGATTTTGTTTAATATTCAAACAAGTAATAGAGAGTGTTAATATCCAAATAAGTAATTAACGCAACACATAATGTCCTAAATAAAAACATAGTAGAGCTATCTTTCATTAATAATAGTACCTTCGCAAGTTATTTACATTCCAAGGTCGCGGTTCAACTTTTTCGTTTAGATCTTCTAGGAAGTATGCTCTTATTCCTGCTATCAAGGTGATATAGTATGATCCTTTTCAACTGAATCCTAACTTCCCCCATGCTGGGTTTTTTGCTATACCCACAACCTTTCTTAATACTAAGTCTCCAGAGGCCAATGGTCTTAACTTTACATTTGAATCATACCCCTGCTTAAGCCTTTGTTGATAGTATGCTAATTGAACCATGGCATTTTCTCTCTACTCCTCGATTAGATCTAGGCTTTTTTCTAATAGGTGGTCATTGTTGTTTGGAGTGAACAAGCTAGTCCTCAGCATTGGGAATCCAGTCTCCAGAGAGATCACAGCCTCGGCCCCGTAAGTCATTGAAAAGGAGGTCTCCCCCGTCAACCTACGAAGGGTAGTCCGATATCTCTAGAGAACATGTGGAAGCTTGTTCACCTATTTGCTATTTCCATCATCCAACCTCTTCTTGAGTTTATTCACTATAACCTTATTAACAGCCTTGGCCTACCCATTCCCCTAGAGGTAAGCTGGAGTGGAATACCTATTCGTGATACCCAATTCACAACAGTACCTTTTGAAAGTCTTACTATCAAACTAAAGTTCGTTGTCCTAGACGAGAGTATGAAAGATCTCAAACCGAGTGACAATGTTCTTCCACATAAACCTTTTGGCATCCCTATCCCTGATGTTTGCCAGTGGCTCGACTTTAACCCATTTGGTAAAGTAATCAGTGTCGAACAAAAGCTATCTCCTATTTCTTGCTGCTTTGGGGAAGGGCCCCACAATGTCCAAGCCCCACTGAGCAAAAGGCCATGGGCTAGATAGAGGATTAAGAATGCCTCATGACTGATGAATGTTAGGAGCAAATCTCTGACATTGGTCACACTTCTTCACGTACTCTTGTGCTTCTCCTTGCATATTAGGCCACCAATATCCCTGAGTAAGGGCCTGGTGAGATAAGGATCTGCCTCCTATATAACTCCCACAAATCCCTTCGTGTAAGTCTTCTAGGAAAAGCTCCACTACTCCGAGATGAATGCACAGCAAATATGGCCCCAAAAAAATCACTTATATAACTTTTAGTCATCGAATAGCCAAAATCGATGAGCCTTTTTCACACTTTGTCAACCTCCTTCTTCTCCTTGGGCAAGATATCATCCCTAAGGAATAGGACAATAGGATCCATCCAACTAGGTCCCACCCTAAGTTGATGAATCTGAACCTTCTCCTTCTCCATCTCGGTAGGGTTGCATAGATCCTCGACCAGGATGACCCGAGGTAGACTTTACGCTAAGGAGGTTGCAAGAGTGGCAAGGGAATCAGCATACGTATTTATGCTTCTAGGGATTTGGTGTAAGAAAAAAGAGTCAGATCTTGATTGCAAGTGCCTAGCCTGGTTCAGGTACTCTTGCTTTCTCACATCCCTAGCTTCCATTTCTCCCTTTACTTGGCCTATAACCAACCTTGAATTTGAAAACATTTCCACTGCTCTTCCTCCCATTTTTTGAGCCATAGTCATTCCCACCAGCAAAGCCTCGTACTCAGCCTTATTTTTCGTGGCCGAGAAGCTCAGCCTTAAGGATTTCTCAATGATGATCCTTTTAGGAGATACTACAACCAGGCCCACTCTTGATCCCTTTTGGTTTACTGCGCCATCAATATACACCTTCCAAGAAAAAGGCTCCTGCAAGGAGACCATCCTAACTGATTTTCCATCCATGCTTGGCCTTTCACCGTTTTCTTTAAATGAAGGCTCAGCAAACTCAGCCACTAAATTGGCGAGGACCTAGCCTTTTATAGAGGTATGAGACATATATTTAATATCGAAAGCTCTTAGGATCGTTGCCCATTTTGCAACCTTCCCTCTGTAATCAGCTTTTCGAAGCAATGATCCAAGAGGGAGTTGGGTTAAAACCACAACAGTATGAGCTTAGAAGTAATGTGGGAGCTTCTGTGTAGTATGTGCTACTGCCAAAATGGCCCTCTCCAGTGGTAAGTAGTAAACCTCTACTTCATGTAATAATTTGCTCACATAATAAACTGGTCTCTGCACCTTATTATTATCCCACACCAGTACCAGGCTCACTGTATGTGAGGTTATAGCAATGTAAGTGAACAAAACCTCATCCTCTTTGAGTTTGGATATAATAGGTGACCGAGAAAGATATTCCTTCAATTGCTAAAAGGCCAAGGAACACTCCTCCATCCATTCGAATCCCTTCCACTTATGTAACAACTGGAAGAAGGGCCTACACCTGTCTACTGACCGAGAAATGAATCGATTCAAAGTGGCAGTCATTCCTTTCAACTTTTGAACCTTTTTGGGATTTCGAGGAGGCTGTAGGTAGTTAATTGCTCTAATCTGATCTGGGTCAACTTCAATTCCACGATGGGTAACCATATAACCTAGAAACTTACCCGAGCCTACTCCAAAAGAACACTTAGCGGCATTGAGGCGCAGATTGTGTCTCCTCAGTATCTCAAAAATATCTTTCAGATCATTTATATGCTTGGACTCCACCTTACTTTTTACCACCATATCGTCTATGTAGACCTTAATATTTTTGCCCAGTTGTGGTTCAAACATCTTGGTCATCATTCTTTGATAAATATACGCCACATTTTTCAGCCTAAAGGGCATCACTTTGTAATGATGATTCCCTGTGGGCGTAACAAAAGAAGTCTTCTCCTGATCACCTAGAGCCAATGGTATATGGTGATATCCCTGAAAAACATCCAAGAAGCTCATCCGGGGATGGCCTGCGGTTGCATCCACCAGTTGATCTATTTGAGGTAGGGGGAAAGAATCCTTTGGGCAAGCCTTATTTAAATCCGTGAAGTCTACACACACCCACCATTTCCCACTTTTCTTCTTCACCACCACTGTGTTGGCCAACCACTCAGGGTAAAACACCTCATTTATGGCTCCAGTCCGCTTAAGTTTAAGCACTTCTTCCTTGACAACATCAAAATGTTCTTTGGATGAATGTTAAGGTGGTTGCTTTTTGGGGATGATAGATGGATTGACGTTTAAATGGTGACAAATAAAGTTCGAATCCACCTCGGGGGCCTTATAAGTGCTCCATACAAATACATCAATATTTTTTCTAAGAAAAATCTATTAGTTCTTCCTTCTCCCAAGGAGACACAGCTGAACTCCGACTTGGAAGAATTTTTCTCGTCATTGCCAATAACAACTTTTTCCAGTTGCTCGCTCTTAGCCCTTTCTGCCACCGCCCCCGTAGACAACACGACACCCTTGATCGCTACAAGTCTCGCATCATGAAGGCCGAGGACTCACCCCTGGTCTGATGTCTAATTGCAGCCACCATGCATTACTTGGCCATGGATTGGCTCTCCACTAGTTCCTTACCCTGATCCCTAGACAAATACTTCACCTTCAGGTGCAGGGTGAAAGGTACGGCCCCCATGGCGTGAAGCTAAGGCCTTACCACAATGGCAATGTAGGAGGAATAGGCATCTATCATGATGAAGTTTACTTCCATGACCTCTGTCCCTTTTTGAACGAGTAGTTGGATTTGGCCTTTTGGAAAGACAATCTTGCCTTCAAACCCTATTAGAGGGGAATCATAGCAGGTTAGTTCTTCAGACCTCAACTTGAGTCCCTTAAATAGGCTAGGGTACATGATCTCTGCGTCGCTGCCCTGATCCACCAACACTTTCTTCACATCAAACCTACCTAGGTCAACCTCATGTGGCTACAAGGTCCTAACTTTATCCTCATCAAAAAAGTTCAGAGCTGGTTGGACCCCCATTCTGCTCCTCTTCGAATCAGGGGCAAGTCTTCGATAGATGGCTGAGCTATAGACAGCATCCTGGATGGCCGAGAACCAGTCATTCCTAAAGCAACAAGAATGACATTAATTGTACCTAAAGGCAATCTTGTAGAAGCATCTCTATGAGCTCCTAGCCCTGCCTAACCACCCTGTCCGTTGGGCTGATACAGGAATTGCTTTAACTTTCCAATTTTGACCAGCTGCTCCAAGAGACTCCACAACGTCCTGCAATCTTTAGTAGTATGCCCCCGCTCCTGGTGGTATTGGCAATGAAGGCTCTGGTTACACTTTGTGGGTATCCTCCTATCTTGTTGGGCCATTGAAAGTATGTCTCATTCTTAATTTTCTCTAGGATTTGGTGTACTAGCTCTCGGAACACTTGTAGCTCCTCTTCGAATTAGGGGCAAGTCTTCGATAGATGGCTGAGCTATAGACAGCATCCTAGATGGCCAAGAACCAGTCGTTCCTGTAGTAACAAGAATGACTTTAATTGTACCTAAAGGCAATCTTGTAGAAGCATCTCTATGAGCTTCTGGCCCTGCCTGACCACCCTGTCCGTTGGGCTGATACAGGAATTGCTTTAACTTTCCAATTTTGACCAGCTGCTCCAAGAGACTCCACAACGTCCTGCAATCTTTAGTAGTGTGCCCCCACTCTTGGTGGTATTGGCAATGAAGGCTTTGGTTACACTTTGTGGGTCTCCTCCTATCTTGTTTGGCCATTGAAAGTATGACTCATTCTTAATTTTCTCCAGGATTTGGTGTATTGGCTCTCGGAACACGGTACTGACTACCTGAATAGTAGTAGTAGATCCAGAGTGCCCTATAAAATCTCTCCGAGGTCGGTTGTTATTGTACCTATCTGACCTGAAATCCCTTCTATCCTGAAGGACCACTTTGGTTTTCCCCTTCCCCTATTACTAGTCCTCCTTAACCCGCTTATACTCATCAATGCGGTTCATGAGCTGACTCACACTCCTAACCGGTTTCCTGGTCAGAGACTTTCTCAAATCATGCTCAGCGGGCAAGCCAACCTTGAAAGTCCTTATAGCCACGTCATCAAAGTCTTTCTCTATCTCGTTGAACATCTCCCAATACCTGTCAGAATACGTTTTCAGGGTCTCCCTTTCCCACATGGTTATAGACAGTAGGGAATCCAAGGGTCGAGGAACCCTATTGCAAGTTATGAAACAAGCCCCAAAGGCCTTAGTAAGCTCATTGAAAGAGCTAATAGAACCTTCTTTCAAACTGTTGAACCACCTCATTACCATGGGCCCTAAACTGGATGGGAACACTTTACACATCAAGGCTTCATTCCTGGAGTGGATGGCCATTCGCTGGTTGAAGCGGCTGATGTGCTCCACAGGGTTCGTTCTACCATTATACATGGTGAATGTTGGCTGAGTGAACCGCCGAGGTAGCTTTCCCCTTTTCGATTCTATGCATAAATGGTGATTTAGAGATCTGGTTAAGAGCCCTGCTCATAGCGTTATTTCCTGTACCTTTGCGAGATGGACTCTTACTCCTTCGCTTGTAATAATGGTCCTTATCATACCAAAAAGAATCACTCAAGGGAGTCTTGGACCTGGGCCTATAGCTACCTTCTCCATCATCAGATGAGGAGGGGTTAGAGTCTATGGGAGTCCTTCTTTGCCACTCGCGGTGTAGCTTCTGGCAAAGACGATCAATCTCCAACTGCATGCTTCTGGTATTTTCCTCATGAAAGATGTAACTCTCGCCTCGAGACTGGCTCCTGCAAGTATGCGTGGTGTGCACACTAACCTCACGGTCCCTCCTTCACTCAAGGTTGAGGAATTGGTCCTGACGTTGGGAATCAATGGACTCTTCCCGGTCTTGCCCTAATCCTACTATGGTTGGACGTTGACCTTACTGAAGCTCAAGCCTTCCCATGGACGGCGAAAATTGTAAGGGCATGCTTTTAGTTCCTAAGCCCAAAGGATAAAAGGATTCAAGCCTAAAGAGCCCAACATAATAAATTTGTAGAGAGTGGGCTTAAAAGCTAGGCCTCAATGGATTAGGCCATGCGCACAATGGATCAAACATATTAAGAAAGCAAAGAAGACAAGTTTAAAGCAAGGAAATCTTTCCTTGGCGAAGTTCGAGGAGAATATTCTTGTATATAATTCTTTTGGACTTGGATACAATTTCAGTTTTTGTTGCTACAGTGTGTTCTCTACAAATTTTTTGATCCCTTCTTCTTGGAGGGTCTCTTACATTATATAGCTCCCTTTAAATGATCTTGGCCCTCTATTTGTTGATCGTCTAGGCCACTACTTAAGTGCTTGTCCCATCAGACACCTTTTCAAGCCCCTTGTGAGTTGAGGCAACCAAGGCAGCACTGTTTAGTAGTCTTTTCCACATAAATGCAGCCAGGAAGTTTGGTGGGATGCATTAAATGTAATGGTAGCCACCATCTCTTCAGTCATGTTAGGGGTCATGTCAGGGGTAACCACCCCCCCCCCCCCCAAAAAGCTCTTTCTCTACAGTATAACCTCCTCTAGTAACGTACCACTAACGTGGTCTTATTGTCCAAGCGTGTGGCCTTCTCGGCACGTTAATGGACTCCTCGGCCATGGATACGACATGTGGCACAAGTATCTTATTTAAATTCTTGTGCCCCATGACTATAATTGATGAATTTTAAGAACCTAATTTATAATTGTTTGACTTACTTTTTTATGTGATTGGTGAGCCTATAGTAAATTTGTGATATCCTTAGCATCACTCATAAAAAAATGCTCAATTATTTAAAAAATACTATATTTTTATAAAATTTTGGACATTTTACAACGGAGGATGGGACCTATTTTTACTAAGATTTTTTTTTTTTTTTGGTGTTATGGGGCCTTAGGCCTAAGCCTAAGTTTGCCTTGGCCTTAGGCCTAAGCCTAAGTTTGCCTTGGCCTTAGGCCAACCCTGGCTCTAAGATCTTCAACATTCACAGTGGGACAAAAATGTGAGGGTGCATTCTTCCATACTAGTAAAAGTCTATTTGGGAATAATTTATTTAATTTTTTTGCTGAAAGTAGTCTATATATATTTAAAAACAAGGCTGAGAGAAAACTTAATTAAATTCCAAATTAGATTTCAATTGTGGGCTAATTTTGTCTCGTGTGTCCATCTAAGTTTTTTAATCTTGGTGCATTCTTCCATACTAGTAAAAGTCTACTTGGGAATAATTTATTTAATTTTTTTGCTGAAAGTAGTCTATATATATTTAAAAACAAGGTTGAGAGAAAACTTAATTAAATTCCAAATTAGATTTCAATTGTGGGCTAATTTTGTGTCATGTGTCCATCTAAGTTTTTTAATCTTTGTGTCAACTATCAAGTGAGTTAATAAGTGCAAAATATTAAGAGTTCAATATTAATTAACTATAATAAAAAATAAAAAACCAATCATATCTCTACTTAACAAAAATCACCACACATTCTATTTTATTAAAAATTAGAATAAAAATATCATAAATAGTATTAAATTTAGGCAGAAATTGTAATATGCATTTAATTACATTTAGGCAAAACCCTTTTTTTTTTTTTTTTTGAGTAACAACATTGTGATTTTATTTATGATGGTATTGTGATAAGGGTTATATTGGATAAATGTGGAGGAACATCCTCCATCCATACCGTATATTCACTGACATGTCTTGCATGTCTAGCAATTTTATGGGCTAGAGTATTACATTGTCTTGGAACAAAACTAAACTCTAATACTTCAAAACCATCTGCCAAACTCTTAACTTCCTCCAGAAGGTGTCCATAGTCAGCCAACGAGGGCAGGCCGCTCTGCATTGCCTCAATTGCAATCTTTGAGTCGCCCTCAAGAATTATCGACTTATGCCTAAGCTCCAAAGCCAGCTTCATTGCTTTTATAGCTACAAGTAGTTCGACTGCCACCGTAGAATAAGGAAGAGGAAACCTGTCTGCCATTGATGCTAGGATCAACCAGTTTCTGTCTCTAATTATCACTGCTGCACCTATTATATTTTGGTCTCGAAAACATGCACCATTGAAGTTTATCTTAATGTTTGGCCAAGGTGGGGGTCTGTCAAAAGGATTCGGAGAGTAGGGATGGCAATTTTTACCCGATCCGCGGGTACCCGGCCCGGCCCGACCCTAATGGGTCGGGTTTTACCCGGTCCGATTAAAAATAGGGTCAGGTATGGATTTTAAAAAAAAAAAACCCGAGGGGGGTCCGGGTCGGGTCCAGGTTTTATCAAAAAACCCGGACCCGACCCGAGACCCGGCCCGGTTAAAAACCCGGTATTCAAAATTACAAAAATACCCTCTGTCTCTTATATATATATATATATATATATATATATATATTCCTATATTCTTAACCCTAATCCTCATTTCTTCCCTCTTTCTCACATCACTCTCCTGAGTCTCCTCTCCCACTCTGCTCTCTCCAACCTCTGATCTCTGTCACCTCCGGTCCAGCTTCTGGTGAATCTTGGCTCTGCGCAAGTTCGCCTTGAACACAGCGAACCTGTAATCGTGCTCCTCTGTGCTCCCGTAGCTTTTCCCAAACCTCGCCTTGAAGCTCGAGAAGTGGTGCTCAGCGTGGAGGAGAAGATCCTCATCACCGTTCGATGATACCACTTGCTGTTGCTTGATCAAAAGATCATCGTCACCACCGCCGTTGATTTCATCGGCGGATATGGTGGACGCGACCACACAGAATAAGAGGAAGAGGTTGAAGATAAAAGAGCAGTCCATTGTTATTATAAGATCTCAGCCTCTCACCGCCGTTCCAAGCATTCACCACCGTCGGTCCAAGCTCTCACCCACTCTCAATCTCATCGCCAGCCCAAGTTCTCAACGCCGATCTGTTCTTTACTTCTCTAATTTTCTTTTTTTTTTTTCTTTTTGTTTTGTTTTAATTTGAGTCTCTGAGAATATGAGATGTTTGTTTCAATTTTTTTGTTTGGTGTTTTCTACTTAAACTATGGACTTCAACAGATGGGTTGTGTTACTTCTAGTTATTGTAGTTTAAAGAATTGAAATTTTGAGACTTTGTGTGTAACTGTAATTGTAGAAGAAATTGTGTATTTTGTGTTTGCTGTAAATGCTGTGCCTAAACGGAGATGGGAGACAAAAATGAATATGGGCTTCATTCAAAAAAAAATTTTGGTTGGGCCACAATTTGGGCTGCGAGCTAAACGGGGCTAGTGGGGCCCGCGGGGCCCGGCGGGGCGGGTCTGGGCCCCGGAAAAAAAACCCGATTAATAATCGGGCCGGGTCTGGGTTGCGAGTTTAGACCCGCGGGTTGGGTCCGGGTATGTAAAAACCCGGCCCGAACCCGACCCGTTGCCATTCCTATCGGAGAGGTTGGAGAGGCTTGGGCTGGGGGGCTCGGCTGTAATGAGTGTGTAAAATCTGCTTTGAGTGACCGAACCAGCTGTTGCACTTGTTGGATTGGGAAAGGGGTTTGGCTGGTTCGAAGTGCATTCTGTATGTGCCAAATTGCCCAAACCGCTGTTGCAAAAAGCTCCAAATTTTTACCTTTCTCCACTACATATTCCACCAGCTCCCTAAACGTGTCAAAAGACCTTTGTTGGTCGAATTCTTTTGATACAGTTGCATCTACTAAAATATTCCTTTAAAAATTATTGGCCTCATCACACTTCGAATGTTTGTAGTGTCATAAATTTTCATTTATCCCAATTTGAGATTCATACCTTTTCTCATACGTATTTGTGAACTACTAATACAATCTAGTGTTTCATGAGACTAGCTCAAAAAAAAAAAAAAAAAAAAAAAGAACACCAAAATAGCATTAAAACGTTTTAGTAAACGCGCTTGCATAGAGATTCTTCTTCTTCTTTTTTTTTTTTTTTTTAATGAAAGTTAATAATTTCAATTCATCACAATTCGAAGTTGTTACAGTTTCCAATCACAAAAACACTTAAGGTGTGATGAGATGTATACAAAAAAAATTATTTCACCCACAATCACATAAATCTCATCACACCCTAAATATTTTTAAGATTGAAGAATGTAGCAACTTCAAATTACGATGGATGAAAATTATTAGCATTTATTAAAAAATATATAATAGCCTTTAAGCATGCGCATGCTTAGAGGCTAGTAGTATATAGTAAATCTACTAACTTGGAAAAAGTCAATTCAATGTAGACAATTATTTTGTATCTTTGCTAAAACTAAAAATTTTTTGTTGAAAGTACTGTAGATAAAGGTAAAAGTTAGCTAAAATAGTACAGCGGGACCTATAAATAGTACCAAAAAATGTAATGAGGCCTATGAATAGTAGCAAAAATTAGAATAATAGTAAAATAAACTAGCTTTTTAATTTGGAGCCAAGCGTACACTATGTGAGATTATTGTATGATTAAAATTAAAGAGCAGTTGGTAATTATAGGAAAAATTATTATTGTTTGAACAGGGACTATATATTTTGGCTTGATTTGATTTATTAGTTAAGTCGAGGTCGAGCTCAATATCAAGCTTTTGAGCTCGAGATCCAATATACGCTATTAAAAAAAAAAAAAATTCTATAGCCACGTTTTAAAAACGCGGCTATAGCTCAGAAAATTGTGGCTATAGGATGATTTGGTCTATAGCTGCGTTTTTTAGGCTGCGTTTTCAAACGTGGCCTAAACCCCATGTTTATAGGCCTGAAAGGTCTATGGCTACACTTTTTCAAATGTGGCTATAGGCCAGGACCAATGGCCGCATTTAAAACGTGGCTATAGGTGAAAGCTATAGTTGCGTTTAAAACGTGGCTATAAGATTGAACTAACGGCCACATTTAAAACGTGGCGGTAGGATCAAACCAATGGCTATGTTTAAAACGTGGCTATAGGTCCCCAATCTACAGCTGCATTTAAAAAACGCGGCTATATACCCCTTAAATATTAAAAAAAAAAAAAAAAAAAAAAAACCTTTGATTACCAAAAATTAATTTTCGATAATCAAAAGTTTTTTTTTTAATTTTTTAAAATTAAAATTAAAATTTTTAAAATTAATACTTTAAAATTTCAATTTTAATTAAATTAAGAAATTCAAAACAAAAATACAAACCCAGCAAATTCAAATTCAAACAAAAACCTAGAAAATTTCAATATTAATCAAACACAGCATGCTCACAATACAAACACAACATGCTCTAATATACAAGAAAACAGTACAAGAACACAAACAAAATATCTCCTTCAACGAAATTAACCCAAATTGAACACCAAACTACTCAAGGAAAACAAAAGCACAAGCTTAAAAATACAGAAATCCCCATAATAGAAACACAACCAAAAAGAGTCCATATGCTCAAACCCAAAATTAATCAAAACACAATCAAACAAAAGAAAATAATTTTTGGCCATGGGTCAGAGAAAAATAAAGCAAAGAGAGATAAATTTTTGAGGCACTTTAGCTTCATTGATTCAAAATCTTCAAATCTAAAGTAAAAAGAGACTTAATCTTCTGATCTACTGCAAAGAGAGATAAAAAGTTAAAGGGAACAAAAATGAACAAAACTCAAACAACAATGAACAAAACCTCATATTTTCACAAACTCATTCATACAGCATCAGCGAGAAAGAGAGAGATTGAGAGAGTTTTGAGATTAATATGAGAGAGTCTTTTGAAATTTTTATTTTTTTTTTTGAAAGAGAGAGCCTTTTTTTTTTTGCTAGGACCATACGAGAGGTAAGTCTAAGATTTCATATTTTGAAATCTTAGATTTGGTTTTTTATTTTTTTTTTATGGAATATTTTGGAATATTCTATTGAATATTCTAGGAATATTCTATGGCATATTCCATATTTTTGTTTACGGAAGTGCTACCATCTGTGTTTTTTTTTTCATTGGAATATTGTAGAATATGCCATAGAATATTCTAGGAATATTCTATGGCATATTCCATATTTGTGTTTACAAGTGCTAAACCCATTTGGTGGATGTTTTTATTTTTTATGTAAGTCTACAGCCACATTTAAAACGCGGCTATAGACTTAACCTATAGCCACTTTTTAAACGTGGCTATAGGTCCTACTTAAAAAAAAATTTTGTATTTACAAGTGTTGAACCTATTCGGTGGGTGTTTTTTTTTTTTTTAATTATTATTATTATTATTAATATATATATATATATATATATATATTATGTAAGTCTATAACCACGTTTAAAATGCAGCTATAGACTTAACCTATAGCCGCATTTTAAACATGGCTATAGGTCCTCCTTTAAAAAAAAATAAAAAATTGTGTTTACAGGGTGTTTTTATTTATTTATTTTATGTAAGTCTATAGCCACATTTAAGACGCGGCTATAGACTTAACCTATAGCCGCATTTTAAACATGGCTATAGATCCTCCTTTAAAAAAAAAAAATTGTGTTTACAAGCGTTGAACCCATTCGATGGGTGTTTTTATTTTTTATTTTATTTTTATTTTTATGTAAGTCTATAGCCACGTTTAAAACGCGGCTATAGACTTAACCTATAGCCACATTTTAAACGTGGCTATAGGTCCTCCCTTAAATATATATATATATATATATATATATTTGGCTGGACCTATAGCCACGTTTATGAACGTGGCTATAGACATAATCTATATAGTCGCGTTTAAAACGTGGCTATAGACATGTTTTAAATGTGGCTATAGGTCCTCCTTTAAAATATATATATATATATATATATATATATATATATGGCTAGACTTATAGCCACGTTTATGAATGCGGCTATAGGCTTACCCTATAGCCGTGTTTTAAAAACGCAGCTAAAACCACTTATAAACATGGCTATAGGTTTACTAATAGCCATGTTTTAAAAACGCAGCTACAGGTTAAGTCTATAGCCGTGTTTTTCAAAAACATAGCTATAGGTTAGTTATAGCCGTGTTTTTGTAAACGCAGCTAAAAAAAATGCAGCCATAGACCCACATGTATTATCAAGCCTATATTAAGCATATTATGAAGCTCATTTGGTTTAGATATGTGGTCTCAACACTTAATTAATTAAAAGCTTAGTAAGATATGAGTTTAGTTTTCAATCGCATATCAAGCTTATTACCAATGTCATATACTAGTCTACGCGGCTATAGACCCGAGTGTATTATCAAGCCTATATTAAGCATATTGTGAAGCTCATTTGGCTTAGATATGTGGTCTCAACACTCCATTAATTAAAAGCTTAGTAAGATATGAGTTTAGTTTTCAATCGCATATCAAGCTTATTACCAATGTCATATACTAGCCTAAGCTCAACTTGTTTTGTATCGAGCTCTATTGTTCACAAACCTGTTCATGATTTTTTTTTTTGGGTTTGTTTGTTGATTAGGCTCTTTTATTTATTTATTTATTTTTTAAATACTAAACAAGCCTTAAATTAAGGTTCAAACTTGGCTCATTTATTAAAAAAAAAAAAAAACAAACAAACATGAATGACATTTTTTTCATGTTTAGCGCAAATTGTTTATGAATGACTTGATTCATTTATAGCCCTACATGAGAGTGTATGTACCATACACTATGGTAAAGTATAAATTCATGGTAAATCTAAAAACAGAATGATGGATTGTTTATAAATAGTTATATGCCATTAGTACATAAAAAGAAAAAAATAAATAAAAATAAAAAACTATATGCCATTATTAAAAATTAATTGAAAAAAAAAAACTTGAATTATAGTGGGTTCCATTTAGCTCAACTCATAAAATATTTGATGGTTGAATAAGAAATCTAGGGTTCAATCCCCGACTACACCAAAATCGATTGATGTCTTGGTTTGATGATAAAAAGTTATCATCACGAGTGAATGCCATAGGTTGAAACTCTTTCCAAAAAAAAAAAACTTGAATTACAAATAGTTATGCCATCATTGAGAATGGTCTTAGACTCTTAGCCATAAATGGCATTTTGGGAAAGAAAAAAAATGGACAACAACTTTTTCAAATTTTAAAATAACACTTCACAGGCTTCAAGTTATAACCTCTATTCTCTCTCTCCATATCATACAAAACCCAAGCCCTAGACCCCTATTTATACTATTAGGTTTGAATTTGGAAATGGGCTTGCACTTTCTCTCTCTAGTTCTTGAAAATTTTTCTCTCTCTTGTTCTTGAACTTTGTTTCTTTGAGAATGATACATGCACCTCCTCCTACACCTCCCCCTCCTCCTCCTCAAGGATATGTGGTTTGCAAAAATTGCAAACCAAACAGCCTTTCAAGGGGTTCTTCCCAAAGAGAACTCAAGAGACTACCAATTTCTTAGACTTTTTTTTTCAAGAAACAACCTAGAAGGAATGTTTAGGGTTGTGGATTACGGGAAGAACTGCTCTAACTTGTCTCTCCTAAGATCCAACAACCCAACAAATGTCATATGGTTAGAGCACAATTTCTTGCCAAGAATCTCTCTATTTTTTAGTGTGTAGAATGCTTGTAATTGCTTTAGTATATTGGTTTATAGGCTAGTGTGTAGAATGCTTGTAATTGCTATAGTATATTGGTTTATAAGCATTTTTTTAGTATGTAGAATGTTTCTAATTGCTGAGCAAATAAGGAGATAAGAAGCTTTTTTTTAGTGCATAGAATGCTAGTAATTGCTTTATTTTATTGTGTAAAATGTTTGTAATTGTTGTAGTATAGTATGTAGAATGCTTGTAATTGTTTTTTTTTTTTTTTTTTTTAATGCAGTATATTTTTTAGTATGTAGAATGCTTGTAATTGTTGTAGTATAGTGTTTGCAATATATTTTTTAGTGTGTAGAATGCTTGTAATTGCTATAGTATAGTATGTAGAATGCTTGTAATTGTGTTGTAATCAGGGGCGGAGGGAAGGGGGGGCGAGGGGGGGCAAGTGCCCCCCCTGAACTTTCAATTTTTTCTGCTGATAATGATAATGTATTGAACTGCCCCCCCTGAACTTCAAATTTTTATTGCTGATAATGATAATGTATCAAACTGAAATGGCTTATTTGCTCCCTACACAAGAGACAAAAAAAAGTTTTCTATTTATTGGGAATAACTTACAGCTACATGCTTCAAAACCCAACAGCCTAACTAATAGAACTCTAAAACTACTATAACTTTAATATAAAACTATTGGTCCCACCTAGTAATGATTAGGAAAAAAAAAAAAAAAACAAACTTACTACTAATGCTACATGCCTATACGGAATAGGAATCACAGCAGCCTAATACCATTAGAACTCTTAAAAAAAAAAAAAAAAGTATATATACATAATACAGTATAAAGCACGCCTCCCATAAAAAAATAATAATAATAATAAATTGTTCTTTGAATTTTTTTAAAATTAAGTAAGGGGAGAATAATTAGTTTTTTCATAGTTTGTAATTTTGTTAATGTAATAAGGGTAAATTCGATAATTCATTTGGTTCAACACTTATAAGCTCTGCTCTCCCTCAAAATTTCTCTAATTTTGGGAAATTAAAAATTAGAAGTTAGAAGTAGTTAGAACTTCTCCAAACCCCTCCAAATCTCTGCCCCTCCTTCCTTAAAAAAAATCCAAATAAAGTAATTTAACTTACTTTTCCTCTTTGTACTCTACTTCCTTGTACTCCCCCTCTATCCAAACAAGTTATTAGAGTTTCTGTTGAGTTTTTAAAAGCATTCAAGTCGAGTTTTTAAAGCATTCAAGTCATTGAGTCACATTTAAATATTCACAAGTATATTGCATACTCTTAATATTCATGTTTAAATTTTTTTTTAGATTAGTTTTTTACTTTCAATCTTATCTTTTAATCTTGCCCCCTCTGACTTAAATTTCTGGCTCCGCCACTGGTTGTAATTGCTATAGCATGGTATAGTGTGTAGAATGCTTGTTACAGTGTAGGAGGATCCAAGAGGCAGTAATTGTTGTAGTATAGTATATATAATCATTTCAACTCATCAACGGATACGGTAATTAATCACCACAATTAAAAAGAATAAAATAAAATAGTCCAATATTTAGCTCAATATCTGCTCCAATACATATTAGCCCATTAATTATCACAATTAAAAAGAATAAAATGGTCTCTCTCATTTTCAACGTGGGATTAAACATTTCACTAACTCTTTATCATCCATATTGACTCTCATATATTTATATTTACCCACAAATGTAAGTGCAGAACTGCTGACCTGAGATTTGGTTACATTGGAATAGGTGTGAGTGTTTAGAAACCATCGTTTGTAATTTGCTTGCTCACTACCCATAAGTACTTGAGTCAACTTTGGTTTGCCCTGAATCCCATCCTATTTTCACTACAAGTGAATCAACAAGTGACTTGTAGCCCTTACATAAAAGGATTTTTTTTTTTTTTTGATAGGTACATAAAAGGATTTGGCTCATGCCAATCACATACCCAATTCTGTTACAATAGTATTTACAAGCCCAAAACCACAACAACAATAATACTGGACCCACCAATAGCATTCCAACTAGCGTTCCAACTGGATTTGACGGTGGTGGACATCCCAATAGTAGGTGGTAGTGGAAATAAGTTGAACCAATACACGTACAACTCCGGTAACAACATAAAAGGCGTTGAGTTCAATCAATCCATCATGTTTGGCAGCGGTTTGGTACACAACTCTAGTTCGGTGTACATACAACAAGGAACAAGGAAGTGGGAAGGAGATTTACCATGTTCCAAATGCAAAGGTGGTAAGGCTCTCTTTTTGTAAAAGACGAGTTGCAATCTGGAACATAGATACTAGGAGGCAGCGATACAACTGTGAAGTTTTCATCTCAACATACTTGGCCTTTTTGTAAAGCGCATCAATCTGTTTAACATATGGTTTTTTTTTCTTCTCCTTTTCCCACTTATGTAGCCATCATTATGGTGGACATGAACCAGTTCCTGCACGATGTGCGATGCATTTTGTTAGTTTTTTTTTTTTTTTCTCAAATATTTCAATATTTTTACTTAAAAAAATTGTAATATCTAGTGTTATATATTATAAACAAATTAGAAAGACAATAAAGTGGTGTAACAATTTGATCATATTATATGTGTTTATAAATTTGAAAATTGCATGATATTATGACTGATATAGATAAATCAGTTTCATGCCTACTAAAAAAAATGCAAATATTATTTTGATAAATAAAAATAAAAATAAAAATATCATTCAATAATTGTTTTTAAAAACTAATGTGGATCACACCACATCAACGCTTTGTAAAATATTTGTAAAGTTGTTTGCGTCTCTAGTATTACTCTTCTTTTAGATATGCCAAGAGGAAGCCAAAGATTGAAAAAACATTAGATTATTATTATTATTATTTTATTTTTTTACGGTGGTTCAGCAAAAAGGAGAAAATACTAAAATAAAATAGAATTTCATAATTTATTGTAATAAATAAGAGAGAGAACGATTTTTACATATCTATAGTGACTATTTTGGTGTGGATAGTCATTGTTGATTTGTAAATCATTTTATCATAATAAAATATTTGGTGATCTCTAGATTCTCTATCTCAAACATCTTTCTCCTCTCCTTATTAACTGAAAAAAATATGTTTGTGCCTTTGGTGATGAGTGTCGTGGTGGATAGAGGATTGTCATGATGGTAGAAATGTTGTGTATCATGGAGGGGGAAGGATTAGAGCTATGGATCATATACAAAGATGTGACAGAGGTTGAGAACAACACATTGGGTGGGCAAGGATGATGCGGAGGTCCGGTGGCAAAGGCTTGAGGACATCAGCAACAAAGGGGCAAGGGATGCTTTGTGTGTGTGTGTATGAGAGAGAGAGAGAGAGAGAGAGAGAGAGAGAGAGAGAGAGAGAGAGAGAGAGAGAGAGAGAGAGAGAGAGAGTAAATTATACATATTCAGTATAAGTTTGATATGAGTTTTGATTATTATGATAATCTCTTTTAAGAGAATAAATAATTTGAATAATTTATTTAAATAAAAATTATACATTCTTACATACATATATGTATATATTTATTTATTTTGCTTAAATGTATAATTAACCCCATACAATTAATTTAAAAGTAATAAAGTTAAAACAAATAAATAATTGCCCTAAAGATTACATTTGTATATTCATAGTATTTATGTTTAGAAAGATTTTCACTTGAATATAGTTGTACCAAAGTGAACTCAAATGCTACATTAATGTGTTTAACAAAAGCGTAATAACAATAAATGCTATGTTTAAGATTTTAGATATTATGAGTTTGAGATTTATATAAATCTTTAATTAATTTTGATTTAAATTAGGTGCTTTCAACTCAAACATATCTTTTCCCATTATGTAAGTGCACAAAAATAGATCGAAGTGGATTAAAATGAATCGAAGTGATCCAAATGGACCAAATTGGACCAAATAAAACAAAGTGGACCAAATGGACATAATAGGATTGAATGGACCGAATAGGAACAAGGTGGACCGAATAAGAATGAATGGACTGAGTAGGATCAATATGGACTGAATAAGACTAAAGGGACAAAATAGACCAAATAGAACCAAAGTGGACAAAATGGACCATATAGGACCAAAGTGGACTAAATATGGCCAATGTAGACTGAATAGAAAGAATTGGACCGAAGGAGACTGAATAAGACCAAATGGACGGAATAGAACTTTAGTGGATAGAATGGACCGAATAGGTCCAAATTAGATTGAAGAGGATAAAATGGACCGAATAGAACCGATGTGGACCGAATAAGATTTTTGAATATTTATTATTTTTAGGGCTCATATTTCTAATTTCTAATGTCTATGTTAGTATTTTCTTTGTATTTTTTAACTCAAAACTAAAGAGTTTAGCCCAAATATACTAATTTCATACCTTTCAACCCAAAAATTAAGGAAAAAAAAAAGAATTTTTGGGCTAAAATTGAAAAGAAAACCTACAAAAAGAATCAAATTAAGGCCCAATTAGTCTAAAATGGACTGAAGGGGGACCAAAATGGACCAAGTGGGCTAAATTGGACCAAAGTAGACTTAATTGAACCGGATAGAAGTTGTTTAATTTTTAGGGAGAACAAATTATCTTCAAAAATTTTTAGAGAAAGATCATACATTATATTACAATACAAAATAATTATTTATTTCCACACATCGTGTGGATCTACGACTAGCACGTTATTAAAGTGGGTAAATAAAATAGAAAATGTAATTTTTTTTTTCTTTCTAATTTGTGTGAGAAATTGCCTAATCAATTAGATGCTATCAGGATTGAAAATATGAGTTTGAGATGGAGATTTTGCATATTCAATTTATAAAGCTGTCTTACAAAAAAGAATTCATGGCGATGCTTATGGGCATAATGACATGTTGGGATTCAGAATGATACAACGAAGTCAGTATACAATTTTTATTTGAATCATACATAAATTAACTACAACTCGACGCTTTTAATCAAAATTGACATATGCTTCTTCTCAAAAAAAAAAAAAAAAAAAAAAAAAATGACAAATGCTTGAAAAGCCAAGGAATATTACAAATGATTGTTTTCCCTTTTTTGTGCATTTCAACAACATATTATGGTATATGAAATTAAATCCATAAATGAAAATTTTCCTGTAGCTCAAAATTCCATCAGTTGCAGGTGTAAATTTCGTATTTTCTTCATAATTCAAATGCCAACCCTTCATTGCTTTTTATGCAATTTCAATTTATTTTTTACACTATTTTAAAGCTTAGCAGACATATCAAAGTGTCTTACAAGTTCAACGGACCTAGATGAAACAGACCCAAACTTTATTCGGAAAGTAAACAAACCCAAAACTTACACATTACAAAATGTAATCAACACTATTAAACAGCCATTTGAACTTGCTTACACTTCCAGATTCGAGCCTAACCATTACTCTACTCAAAGCCATGATCCCTTTTCCTCAAGTGCACGGCTAACTCATAAACCTTCTTCTGGTCAGGAAGAGACTTGGCCACAGTCTCCTTTTGCAGGCACCTCTTAGCCCATGCAATAATCTTGGGGCACTCTGCTTCTATGTTGATATTGCCAAATATCTCATAGGCAATGAACCAGCTATAGTAAGGGATAAGAGAAAGGTCCACAAACCCAAATGTTTCACCCTCAAAGTAAGGCTTGTCACCAAGCTCCCCCTCCAATATCTTGAAGGCTTCAATAAATTCTTTCTTGCCTGCCTCCAACTCTTCTCCTTTGGTGGTCCATAACTTCCGTGAAGCATCAAAAACCTGTATTTTCCACAGATTATATAAAAGGATAAAAAATGACAATAATGAATTTCAAATCAAATCTATTGGGATAGAAGAATATAAATTTCTTCACACCTCAAGAAAAAAGTATTCTGTGAAATGAACTCAAATGACCACTATCTCATAATAGCATGATGAACTGATGATTATTCTTTACTATCATGCCAATACAAAAATAAATTTCCTTTTGCTGTAGGCAATATTCAAAATCAAGTCCATTGTTTGATTACAAAAAAAAACTTTACTAGGTAAATTAACTGGCACCCACACATAATAGATGATTGCTTGTGAGATATCAACAAACTATAGAACTCTCCTAAAAAATATACCACTAGACTCTCTTGAAAATATAACATGACAAATGCTAAGGGTAGGCAGAAAGAATGTTCGACTTAGTACCCAAAAACTACATAAATTCAACATGTCAATGAAAAGCAAACAAAAACCATCATTTTTCTTTCTTCTTTTTTCCCCCTTTACTTCGTTCATCTTTCTTCTTTGGCATAGGACATATTAGCAATCATAAAGGGGTTTAACTTATTCCGCAACTACACTCTGCTCTGATCTCTTGGATCTACTAGGATTAGAAGCAAAAACTTCAAGTAGAATCAGAATTGCAGGAGCAGATACAGCAGAGACTGAATATTAGTTAACTGTAATAGTATCTAAACATAACACAAATAAATACATAATAGCTTCTAAAATAAAATCTAGCAAACCGAACGAGTCAAACATAATAAACCTAACATAAAATATTTTGCATAAACGATAAAACGTACCTTTTTATCAACAAAATCAGCCCAAAACCTAGCATGAGCTCTCTGGTAAGGATGAGAAGGCAGCAAAGGAGACCTATCCTTCCAGACCTCATCTATGTACTGAACAATGATGAGTGACTCACACACCGGTTTCCCGTTGTGGATCAGAACTGGGATCTTCTTGTGAATAGGGTTCATCTCTAAAAGTAGGGGGCTCTTTACTGCAGCTTTTGTCCATATGTCTTCTTCCTTGCACTCATACTCTATACCCTTCTCGGCCAGTGCAATCCTGACCCTCGTCGCAAACAAGCTGGCCCAGAAATCCATCAGAATCACCTTGTCCGCCATTGCTACAGAACTCAAGGTATTGAAGCAAATGAAAAGAGAGAGAGATGATGTGCTGAGACTTGTGAAGGAAAGAGAAGAAGAAAAGAAGGGGGTGGAGATAGAGATAAACGTGTGAGAAGGAGATAGTTTAGAAAAAAAAAAAAAAAAAAAAACCGAATGGATGAAATGAAAAGGTGAAAAGGGAAAATAATATAAAGAATAAAAGAACTTATTTGTGAAAAGTTACTATAATATTTTTACAATAAATTTTAAGTAATAGATTGTTATTAGTTAATATTGATAAGTAAAAAATAATTTTAGTAGTGAGTTCAAATTAGAACTAGTAACGATTTTTCACATAAATTTTGTTGTGAAAGTATTGCAAAAAATATTGTGGATGTATAACACTTCTCATTGAAAAATATAATTATTGGTCAATTTTATATTATTTAACTAATACAAATAAATCTATTTTTTACCAATTATGTAACAAGGGTATAATAGTAAATTTATATAAATTATATTTTTTATCCTTTCATTTTTCTCTCTAACCAAATAAAAGAGTTTTTTACTCTTCCACCTTTCTATCCCTCTAATCAAACACACAAGAGAGAAAACTAAATATTTTCTATTTTTTCACAATTTTCTATCCTTCTACTTTTTCACTCCTCCATTTAAATGAACCCTTATAGTCATACATGGATATAACTATAAATAGTGGTAAAATTGTTGAGTGATGACTACAAATAGTGTCTATTTTTTTTTTTTTTTGATGGAACAAATAGTGTCTATTTAGCTTGGAAAAAGTTTATTTAAACTTGAGCAAAATATTTTTAAGCAAATCCCATACGCACTCTCGTTGGGCATTGTGGACTTTTACTTTTGATTGATGATTTGGAATTAGAAAGTTGGCTTCTAATCTAATCCCTACGCACACTATTACGAGGATCGGTTGGCTTTTGGCTTAAATTTCTATTTTATGGGCCCCGTAGCAAAGAAACTAATTCTAGAAAAAGGTAGCTTATTTCTTCACAAGACAAGTATTGTTTTTGGTCAACCAAGCATTGTATTTGGTTAAAAAACCATGGGCATGCACTGTTTACGAGCTTCCCTCTATATTTTTTTTTCTCACCAAATTTTCATTTTGCGGGTCCCACTTTACATTTTTTTTTTTTTTTTGTACACCAAAGCTGCACACTCTTTGTTTCTAGTTTATCTTGTGTACAACATGATTCTCATAACTGGACCAAACCGGGAGGTCGGACTGTGAGAACTAAAAACCAGGATAAAAACCGGTTTTTTAAGCCTAAAGACCTGAATTTTTTGTTAATTCCATGAACTGTTAAAACCGGGGTTGGACCGCACAAACCGATGAGAACCGTACGGTCCAACCCCTTAGCAATTTTTTTTTTTAAATAAAAACAACTTAACACAATTTTATTCTACTTAATTAAATTATCCATCTCTTACAAGGAATAAAAAAAATTATAATTAAAATCCTTCAAAGATATTTAACTTTACTTCAAAAATTAATCATAAATTTTAATATTTTCATGGTTATTATTTTATTTTGTTAACTTTCTTATTTAATTATTAAATATATGCTTGAAAATCATTAAATTTCCCTTACATATATAGATATATTAGTCAATTTTGCTAGTTTTATAAATTTAATATCTACATTTAGGCTTTAAAATAATTATTAAATTAATTATGATGTCATCACGGTTCGATCTCGGTTCGAACTCAAAAACCTTGAACCTCTCCTTTTTACAGTTTAATGAACGGTTTGAGTCTGAAAACCTTAGTGTGCAAGGTGTGAAATAATCAAGTTTGACACATTACTTTTTTTTTTGGGGAGGGGTGGGGGGTGGGGGGGGGGGGTGGAAGGTGGTTAATATGGCCCAGCATTTGCACATCTACTGAAATTTATGTCTACTCCACATAAAATAAAGTCATAGGCTCACAGCATTTACACAACCATTTGAACATGCTAACACTTCCAGATTTGAGCCTAACCATTAGTCTACTCCAAGCCATCCCTTTTCCTCGACTACTCATCAAACTCATAAACCTTCTTCTGGTCAGGAAGAGACTTGGCCACAATCTCCTTTTGCAGGCACCTCTTAGCCCATGCAATAATCTTGGGGCACTTTGCCTCTATGTTGATATTGCCAAAAATCTCATAGACAATGAACCAGCTGTAGAAGGGGATAAGGGAAAGGTCCACAAACCCAAATGTTTCACCCCCAAAGTAAGGCTTGTCACCAAGCTCCCACTCCAATATCTTGAAGGTTTCAATGAATTCCTTCTTACCTGCCTCCAGCTCTTCCCCTTTTGTGGTCAATACCTTCCTTGAAACATAATAAACCTGAATTTTCCACAGATTATATAAAAGGATGAAAAATGACAGTAATGAATTTCAAATCAATATAGAAGAATATTTCTTTAAACCTTCAGAAAAAAGTATTCTATGAGATGAACTCATATGACCTCCTCATAGTATGATGATTATTCTTTACTATAATGCCAATACCCCAATGGATTTCCTTTTGTTGTAAGCAGAAGGAATTCAAAACTAAGTCCATTCTTTGATTAAAAAAAAAATTACCGGTTAAACTAATTGGCATCCACACATAGTAGATGATTGCGTATATAACATAGCGACAAACTATAGAACTATCCTAAAAAATAATATCATATACTACTGGACTCTCTTGAAAATATAACATGACAAATGCTAAGAGTAGGCAGAAAGAATGTTTGAAAAAAAACTTCATAAATTCAACATGTTAATGAAAAGCAAAAAAAAAAAACCATCATTTTTCATTCCCACCACTAAAATATGTCATCAAAGATTAAAAACTATGTCATCAATCAAATATGTAAATTTCAAATTTTTGTAAACTAAAATAATGGATCAAAAATAAGTTTATTGATTGAACAGTAAATAAAAATGAAATTTAATATGCGTTAAAAACACAAAAAAATACAATTCAATAATTAAAATTTTACAATTCACATTCAATTAAAATACATAGAAATTTAAAGAGTTTCTCTCGAAATTACCTAGTATTTCTTCTTTTTGTCATGGTTTCATTTTAGTTTTACATTTTCTTCCTCTTTAGTTTTAATTTTTTGCAGGTCTCTTTAGCTTTATTTTATGATTATTAATCACTAGTATTCATGCATCACATTGATCAATAAAAGTTGTGGTGTGAACACAAGACCTTATCCATTTGACCTCATATTATCCAATTACATATACCCAAGGATAAAGTTTGTAGGCCCAATACCTTCATACCTTTAATAGTAAACATGTGTTGCTATCTTGACAAGTCTAATATATTAAAGCAATGGACCAAATCCAAATACTTTGGGTTTGGAAAATTTAATAAACAAAAATAGTTGAACCCAAAGTTGAAAGTATGCAAACACGTTATTGATTTTATTGAAGGAGGAATTGGATGCAATCTTCATTCTACACCAAGGCCAATCTTTGTCCTTTTCTTTTAGCTTAGGAGGGAAATGTTTTGTTTTTCAGATACTAATTTCTTGTCCTCTTTCTTATATTTTTTTTGTTCTTATGGAAACCCGAAATTACCCCTTCTTTTGTCACTTTCTTTAGTTCTATAATGCAAATACAAACCCCTTTAGTCATTTTCCATTTATAGTAGATTATTCTTCCTTTTTCTCAAAAAATAAAAGGTAGATTATTCTTATTTTGAAATGGTTTCTCTCTTCCTTTGATGTGATGGTCAACTTATAAGTATAAATATTTGTGGGTGTGAAGAATAAGGGCTGAAGTTCAAATCTTCATAAGAGAGATTTACACACATATACACTTAGATTAGCATAAAGTAGAAATTCTATTTTACATGCAAAAAAAAAAAAGAATGACAAATGCTTGAAAAGCCAAGGAATATTACAAATGATTGTTTCGCCTTTTTTGTGCATTTCAACAACATATTATGGTATATGAAATTAAATCCATAAATGAAAAATTTCCTGTAGCTCAAAATTCCGTCAGTTGCAGGTGTAAATTTCGTATTTACTTCATAATTCAAATACCAACCCTTCATTCCTTTTTATGCAATTTCAATTTTTTTTTTACACTATTTTAAAGCTTAGCAGACATATCAAAGTGTCTTACAAGTTCAACGGACCTAGATGAAACAGACCCAAACTTTATTTTGAAAGTAAACAAA
Organism: Quercus variabilis; assembly: GCA_030445155.1. NCBI lineage: Eukaryota > Viridiplantae > Streptophyta > Magnoliopsida > Fagales > Fagaceae > Quercus > Quercus variabilis. The sequence continues at coordinate 15,039,426 of CP129446.1, forward strand.
CCCAAAGCTTACACATTACAAAACGAAATCAACACTATTAAACAGCCATTTGAACTTGCTTACACTTCCAGATTCGAGCCTAACCATTACTCTACTCAAAGCCATCCCTTTTCCTCAAGTGCACGGCCAACTCATAAACCTTCTTCTGGTCAGGAAGAGACTTGGCCACAGTCTCCTTTTGCAGGCACCTCTTAGCCCATGCAATAATCTTGGGGCACTCTGCTTCTATGTTGATATTGCCAAATATCTCATAGGCAATGAACCAGCTATAGAAGGGGATAAGAGAAAGGTCCATAAACCCAAATGTTTCACCCTCAAAGTAAGGCTTGTCACCAAGCTCCCCCGCCAATATCTTGAAGGCTTCAATAAATTCTTTCTTGCCTGCCTCCAACTCTTCTCCTTTGGAGGTCCATACCTTCCATGAAGCATTATAAACCTGTATTTTCCACAGATTATATAAAAGGATGAAAAATGACAATAATGAATTTCAAATCAAATCTATTGGGATAGAAGAATATAAATTTCTTCACACCTCAAGAAAAAAGTATTCTATGAAATGAACTCAAATGACCTCTATCTCATAATGGCATGATGAATTGATGATTATTCTTTACTATCATGCCAATACAAAAATAGATTTCCTTTTGTTGTAGGCAAATTCAAAATCAAGTCCATTGTTTGATTATAAAAAAAACTTTACTAGGTAAATTAACTGGCACTCACACATAATAGATGATTGCTTGTGAGATATCGACAAACTATAGAACTCTCCTAAAAAATATAATAGTATCATATACCACTGGACTCCCTTGAAGACATAACATGACAAATGCTAAGGGTAGGAAGAAAGAATGTTCCACTCAGTACCCAAAAACTACATAAATTCAACATGTCAATGAAAAGCAAACAAAAACCATCATTTTTCTTTCTTCTTTTTTCCCCTTTACTTCGTTCATCTTTCTTCTTTGGCATAGGACATATTAGTAATCATAAAGGGGTTTAACTTATTCCCCTACTACACTCTGCTCTGATCTCTTGGATCTACTAGGATTAGAAACAAAAACTTCAGGTAGAATCAGAATTGCAGGAGCAGATACAGCAGAGACTGAATATTAGTTAACTGTAATAGTATCTAAACATTACACAAATAAATACATAATAGCTTCTAAAATAAAATCTAGCAAACCTAACGAGTCAAACATAATAAACCTAACATAAAATATTTTGCACATACCTTTTTATCAACAAAATCAGCCCAAAACCTAGCATGAGCTCTCTGGTAAGGATGAGAAGGCAGCAAAGGAGACCTATCCTTCCAGACCTCATCTATGTACTGAACAATGATGAGTGACTCACACACCGGCTTCCCGTTGTGGATGAGAACTGGGATCTTCTTGTGAATGGGGTTCATCTCTAAAAGTAGGGGGCTCTTTACTGCAGCTTTTGTCCATAAGTCTTCTTCCTTGCACTCATACTCGATACCCTTCTCGGCCAGTGCAATCCTGACCCTCATCGCAAACATGCTGGCCCAGAAATCCATCAAAATCACCTTGTCCGCCATTGCTACAGAACTCAAGGTATTGAAGCAAATGAAAAGGGAATGCAAAAACACTTCGAAGAGACTAAAGGTTTATAGGCAAGGGCGGATATGACTATAAATAGTGGTAAAGTTGTTGAGTGATGACAACAATTAGTGTCTATTTAGCTTGGAAAAAGTTTATTTAAACTTGAGCAAAATATTTTTAAGCAAATCCCACACACCATGAGTCTTTTGGCTAAATATTACTAAAATTAAAATATATTTATGTTATAAGTAATGTTTGAAGTTATTTGTGGAAATGATGAGAGAGATTGAATTTCAGCAACAGTGTTGCCGAAATTCAATAAAAAGTAGGAGAGAGAATGAGAAAAAGAAGGAAACAGAAAAGCCTAATGTCAAGAATAGTAAATCTTGAATTTCGGCAATAGTGTTGCCGAAATTCATCTGCCCAAATTTCCTACATTGCTCGGATGAGTGAGAAGTGCAATAATGAGTGGGTGCCCAAAAAAAAAAAAGTAATTGTGGCAATGGTATTGCCAAAAATGGTAGGGGAAAAAAAAGTGAATGCAGAAGAATTAAAGAAAAATATATAAAGTGTTACGTACACAATATTTTTACAATATTTTCACAACAAATCATAGGTAACTGGTTATTATTAATTCAAATTTAAATTTAACATTAAGATTACTATTTTAATCCAATAATAACAATAAGTAGTAACCTGACACTTAAAATTTGTTATAAAAATATTGTAAAAATTGTGTGCACTTCATTTCTAAAAAAACAAAAAAAAAAATTTCAATTGTGGCAATGGTATTGCCAAAATACCATTGCCACATTTTTGAAAGAAAAAAAATCCTAATTGTGGCAATGGTATTGCTGAAATACCATTGCCACAATTGAAAAAAAAAAATTCCATTGCCAAAATTGTGGGATTTTTTTTTTCAAAAAGAATTAAAGAAAAATATATAAAGTGTTACGTACACAATATTTTTACAATATTTTCACAACAAATCATAGGTAACTGGTTATTATTAATTCAAATTTAAATTTAACATTAAGATTACTATTTTAATCCAATAATAACAATAAGTAGTAACCTGACACTTAAAATTTGTTATAAAAATATTGTAAAAATTGTGTGCACTTCATTTCTAAAAAAACAAAAAAAAAAATTTCAATTGTGGCAATGGTATTGCCAAAATACCATTGCCACATTTTTGAAAGAAAAAAAATCCTAATTGTGGCAATGGTATTGCTGAAATACCATTGCCACAATTGAAAAAAAAAAATTCCATTGCCAAAATTGTGGGATTTTTTTTTTCAAAAATGTGGCAAAGGTATTTCGGCAATACCATTGCCACAATCGGGATTTTTTTTTCTTTCAAAAATGTGGCAATGGTATTGGCAATGGTATTTTGGCAATACCATTGCCACAATTGAATTTTTTTTTTTTTTTTTTTTTTTAGAAATGAAGTGCACACAATTTTTACAATATTTTTATAACAAATTCTAAGTGTCAGATTATTACTTATTGTTATTGTTGGATTAAAATAGTAATCTCAATGTTAAATTTAAATTTGAATTAATAATAACCAGTTACCTGTGATTTATTGTGAAAATATTGTAAAAATATGGTGTACGTAACACTTTATAAATTTTTCTTTAATTCTTCCGCATTCACTTTTTTTTTCCCCTACCATTTTCGGCAATACCATTGCCACAATTACAATTTTTTTTTTGGGCACCTACTCATTATTGCACTTCTCACACGTCCAGGCAGTATAGGAAATTTGGGCAGATGAATTTCGGCAACACTGTTCCTGACATTATCTATTCTCTTTCCTCCTTTTTCTCATTCTTTCTTCTACTTTTTGTTGAATTTCGGCAACACTGTTGCCGAAATTCAATCTCTCTTCTCATTTCCACAGATAACTTCAAACAGTACCTATAATACAAATATGTTTCAATTTTGACAATATTTAGCCAAAAGACTCTACTCTCATGAGGCATTGTTGATTTTTATTTTTAATTGATGATTTGGAATTAGAAAGTTGGCTTATAATCTAATCCCTACGCACACTATTACGAGGATCAGTTGGCTTTTGGCGTAAATTTCTATTTTATGGGCCCCGTAGCAAAGAAACTTATTCTAGAAAAAGGTAGCTTATTTCTTCACAAGACAAGTACTGTTTTTGGTCAACCAAGCATTGTATTTGGTTAAAAAACCATGGGCATGTACTGTTTAAGAGCTTCTCTCTCTATTTTTTTTCTCACCAAATTTTCATTTTGCGGGTCCCACTCTACTTTTTTTCGTACACCAAAGCCACACTTTCTAGGGTATCTTGTGTACAAGGTGTCAAATAATCAAGCTTGAGACATTACTTTTTTTGGGGGGGGGGGGGGGGGGAGGTGGTTAATATGGCCCAGCATTTGCACATATACTGAAATTTATGTATACTCCATATAAAATAAAGTCACAGGCTCACAGCATTTACACAACCATTTAAACATGCTAACACTTCAAGATTTAAGCCTAACCATTAGTCTACTCCAAGCCATCCCTTTTCCTCGACTGCTCAACAAACTCATAAACCTTTTTCTGGTCAGGAAGAGACTTGGCCACAGTCTCCTTTTGCAGGCACCCACGCAATAATCTTGGGGCACTCTGCTTCTATGTTGATATTGCCAAAAATCTCATGGACGATGAACCAGCTATAGAAGGGGATAAAGGAAAGGTCCACAAACCAAATGTTTCACCCCCAAAGTAAGGCTTGTCACCAAGCTCCCACTCCAATATCTTGACGGTTTCAATGAATTCCTTCTTGCCTGCCTCCAGCTCTTTCCCTTTTGTGGTCAATACCTTCCTTGAAACATAATAAACCTGAATTTTCCACAAATTATATAAAAGAATGAAAAATGACAGTAATGAATTTCAAATCAATATCAAAGAATATTTCTTTAAACCTTCAGAAGAAAGTATTTTATGAGATGAACTCATACAACCTCCTCATAGTATGATGATTATTCTTTACTATAATGCCAATACCCCAATGGATTTCCTTTTATTGTAAGCGGAAGGAATTCAAAACTAAGTCCATTCTTTGATTAAAAAAAAAATTTACGAGTTAAACTAATTGGCACCCACACATAGTAGATAATTCTCAACTTTAGGACCTCTCCTAATCATTTATTCATCCTTGGACATGTCCACGTCTTCGGATAAGGTCCAAAACCCAATATACAAATTTGGACCCTTATCCCCCCCCCCCCCCCCCCCCCCCAAACACACACACACACACACACACACACACATATATATATTACTCCATATGTGACTAAAAGGAGTTAGGAAATTTAAACAGTTAAAATTAATTTTAGTGAATTCACAAATATTTAATTTTTATGGCTTTTGCATCAATTGTTTTCAAAGCAACTAAACATGAGAAAAAAATGTCATATTGTAATCTATATATACTATAAAACCGAAACTTTTGACTTTTTGTTGACCTCATAAGAATTTGCCACCTAAGCTTCGGAGACCTCACAATTTTTCACATTACCATTATTTTTTTTAATTAATTAAATTTTTAGTTTAACTTTTGACTTTCTACCTTAAATCCCCATTCTCCATCTTGCAAACCAAAAAAATCACCCTCTCTCTCCGAAGGGAACTATGGATGGTAGAACGTAGAAGCAGAAGTAGAGTTGGATTTAGCCAAGGCAACTGGATCCCACTTGAAGGATTTGTTTGGCTGCTCAAGAGTTTGAATTAGAACCGCTATGATGTATTGTAGAGGATTTTCTTTATCCGCCTCCAAACTTAAAAGCAATCACACTGGAAAGATGGTTCTTCAAGGGTACATGCCTGTTGTAAATCCAATGTCAGTAGGTAATATAAATTATTCCAATGATTTAATTGGCAAATAGGAAAAGGCATATAGAAACAACAAAGGATATTTAGAGTTTCTTTATGCAACTAGCATTAGCAAAAGAAGAAGAATGAACAAAAGAAATCTTTCAAATTTTTGACAAAATTCTCTTAAAATTACACTTGCAAAATACGTACGTTATAAGGGGACTAAAAATTGAAATCCTTTAAGGTTCTTTTCAGGCATCATTATAAGGTATAATTATTTAGGTGTTGTATATTAGGTTTTTTAATTAAATTCAAATAAATTATTGCAAAATTATACTTGTAATTTGCCAAACATTCACATATGTTTTAGAAAAAAAGAAAAAAAAAAAAAAGAAAAAAAAGAAAGAAAAGGAGCTAAATATTGTGTTGTTTTAAGGTTATTTTCTTGCATCATCATAACAAGACAACTTTTCCAGCATCATTATAATAGGACAAAATTTAGATATAATTACTTAAGTATTGTACATTAGATTATTCAATCAAATTCAAATAAATGGTTTCTGTAGGGGCTCCTTTTTCGGAGGTGGGCCCCCGACAATGAATTTGTAGAGAGTGGGGCAAAGGGTTTGGCTCCGGCCGGCCCTTAGCCGGTCTTCCTCGAACTTTTCGTCTATTTGCTCTCCGTCTGGGGTTGCTCCTCGGCTGGGGTCCGAGGAGGCCCCCCCTTCACCAGGGGGGTTCTTTAACTTATATACTCTCTCTGGCTCGATCCTGGCCTTACAGCTGTTGGCCATCCGGGCTAATGGTTCAGGACTTGTCCCATCAGACAGGTTCTTTCCCATGCCGGGGGTTGCTGCCCCCAAGGCTTTTCAGTGAAGTGTCTTGTCAGCATTGATGGAACCTGGAGGGCCTGGCAGAATAGTTAAGTGTGGATGTGACCATCTGCAGTAAGTCTGCCCCCTAACTAGATTAGGCTAGGTGTGCCGAGGATAGGTGTATCCTCGGCTCGGGACTTGGAAGGACTAAAGCCTTTAGGCCGGCCGTCTGGGGAGGTCGCCTTCCTCGGCTTGGGCCCTGGGCCTGCCTAAAGGTGGGCCGGGGATTCTGGGCCCTCGGGCCCCACAATAGCCCCTCAAAAACCCTGCTGCACGTATCCTCGGACGGGGAGGAGGGTTTTGCAAACCTCGGCCCCTATGGTCCGGAAGGCCGTCGGTTTGGCTGGTCCTTTCTTGAGTGGTCGGATCGACCATTAGGCCCTTCTTTAGGTAGTTAATTTCTTCACGGGAATGGATCCTCGGACTGAGCAGTACCTTGACTCTGTCGTAAAATAGATAGCCCCTTGTATACAGTCGCTGCCTTAAGTACGAGTGGCCAGCTCCCCGTAGGCTTGAGTCCGAGGACCATGCAAGACCTAGGTACAATTGCTGCCATCGTTTCCATGTGGCTAGCTCCCTGTAGGCTTGAGTCCGTAGACTATGCAAGACCTAGGTACAGTTGCTGCCTTTAAGTACGAGTGGCCAGCTCCCCGTAGGCTTGAGTCCGAGGACCATGCAAGACCTAGGTACAATTGCTGCCATCGTTTCCATGTGGCTAGCTCCCCGTAGGCTTGAGTCCGTAGACCATGCAAGACCTAGGTACAGTTGCTGCCTTTAAGTACGAGTGGCCAGCTCCCCGTAGGCTTGAGTCCGAGGACCATGCAAGACCTAGGTACAATTGCTGCCATCGTTTCCATGTGGCTAGCTCCCCGTAGGCTTGAGTCCGTAGACCATGCAAGACCTAGGTACAGTTGCTGCCTTTAAGTACGAGTGGCCAGCTCCCCGTAGGCTTGAGTCCGAGGACCATGCAAGACCTAGGTACAATTGCTGCCATCGTTTCCATGTGGCTAGCTCCCCGTAGGCTTGAGTCCGTAGACCATGCAAGACCTAAGTACAGTTGCTGCCTTTAAGTACGAGTGGCCAGCTCCCCGTAGGCTTGAGTCCGAGGACCATGCAAGACCTAGGTACAATTGCTGCCATCGTTTCCATGTGGCTAGCTCCCCGTAGGCTTGAGTCCGTAGACCATGCAAGACCTAGGTACAGTTGCTGCCTTTAAGTACGAGTGGCCAGCTCCCCGTAGGCTTGAGTTCGAGGACCATGCAAGACCTAGGTACAATTGCTGCCATCGTTTCCATGTGGCTAGCTCCCCGTAGGCTTGAGTCCGTAGACCATGCAAGACCTAGGTACAGTTGCTGCCTTTAAGTACGAGTGGCCAGCTCCCCGTAGGCTTGAGTCCGAGGACCATGCAAGACCTAGGTACAATTGCTGCCATCGTTTCCATTCGGGCCCCGAGCGTGAGGACACAGTGTTCACCTCTCTGGGCAACTCAGTCTCACGTCGGGTAGGGGTCCATCCCCCTGGCCCCTTATAGGATGCCGGAGCAAGAGCTATTGTACCACGACTGCACAGTTGCCTTCAATAGGATTTTGTCCTCGGATCCGAGGACTTCATTTTTGGTGGGGGGTTATTCTCGGGTCTCTTCTGTGAGCTGTCTTTCCTCAGGTCGGCTTGTGACTTCGCACGTGGGGCTGATCCTGCCTCTGGTTCGTGCTCCTCATCTTTCTGGTTTACGAGGCGTTGCTTGGCCTCCCGCGCTTCCTGTTTGACGCTTCGGTGTCCGTAACGCGCCTCCATTAATGCCCTCGTGAATCAACACGCAGCAGGCAGCTGGCAATCCCCTTGGAACTGGGTGGGAATTAATTTCCCTTGACAATTCCCCTTCGAATTCCGCGCGGTTCAGCCCCCGCTGGTTTTCGCCCTCCATAAAAGGCGTTCTGGGGGGAGCGTTTCTCCTCATTCAATGAGTTCTCCCCCACAAACAGACATATACACCTTCGCCCTTTTGAGTCCCTTTGATACCGCCATCAGGGTTGTGACCGCAGTTAGGAGACCTGGAGCCAAGTGCCGCCGTGGCCGCAGTCCCCACTGGGCTGCCGGCGCGGCAGAGTTTAGGCGTAACACTGGCCGAGTCTCTCATGGTGGCCAGGGGGGACGTCGTTGAAATACCTAACGTCTTCCCCCAGAGCGCACCTCCGACAAAGGAGGCACGCGAACTCTCGTCATGGCCGGTGCCCGAGTATTGCCGTCTCCGACGGTCAATGCTCGTGTAGTTCGGAGGGGGTCGAGGAAGCATCACGAGGGAGGGTGTCCCGGGGTCTAGGGGCTCCTCACTTTGTTCAAGCTTTGGTTTGAAGGTGAGCCAGCCCCTAGCCCCCCTTCCCGTGCTTTTACTGTCCAGTTCTCCCATTCTCTGGGCGCTGGTAAAAGCACGGCTTGACACTTCCTTCATTCCTGACAGCAATTCTTTGCGAGTCTCTTGCCCAGCCAGTCCCGGGACCGGTCCGCCTGAGCCTCCGATTGTAGGATTAGCTGGTAGGAATTCTTGTAAAACATGTCTGTCTGAGCCTCCGATTGTATTTGTAGTTTAGCTTTTTTTTCTTTATGAAATGATGAGAATTGTAGTTGTAATCTCTTGTAATCTCTTCTGAATTAATAAAGGACCTTTCTTTTACTTGTTGTTGAATTTTCTTTTCGCACTGCCATTCTTCTCTTCTTCTTTTCTTTTGCTTTTTCCTTTTTTTTTGCATCGCCAACTTCTGAGTAGTAACTGCCTTAGAACGATCGCCGGTCGCACCGGCCGGCACACTAACCCTTCCCACAGACGGCGCCAATTGTAGGGGCTCCTTTTTCGGAGGTGGGCCCCCGACAATGAATTTGTAGAGAGTGGGGCAAAGGGTTTGGCTCCGGCCGGCCCTTAGCCGGTCTTCCTCGAACTTTTCGTCTATTTGCTCTCCGTCTGGGGTTGCTCCTCGGCTGGGGTCCGAGGAGGCCCCCCCTTCACCAGGGGGGTTCTTTAACTTATATACTCTCTCTGGCTCGATCCTGGCCTTACAGCTGTTGGCCATCCGGGCTAATGGTTCAGGACTTGTCCCATCAGACAGGTTCTTTCCCATGCCGGGGGTTGCTGCCCCCAAGGCTTTTCAGTGAAGGGTCTTGTCAGCATTGATGGAACCTGGAGGGCCTGGCAGAATAGTTAAGTGTGGATGTGACCATCTGCAGTAAGTCTGCCCCCTAACTAGATTAGGCTAGGTGTGCCGAGGATAGGTGTATCCTCGGCTCGGGACTTGGAAGGACTAAAGCCTTTAGGCCGGCCGTCTGGGGAGGTCGCCTTCCTCAGCTTGGGCCCTGGGCCTGCCTAAAGGTGGGCCGGGGATTCTGGGCCCTCGGGCCCCACAGTTTCATTAACCAATAAACATAAACAATGTTATATTTTCTGAGGAGGATTAAATTTAATACAACTTATTCTCCAAGAAAAAAAAAAAAATCAATACAATAATATGTATGTTTGAAATTAATATTAAATTTGATTGGGAAATTTAATGCATTACATCTAGAGAACTATATCCTCGCATTACAGCTAAAGAATTATTTCCTTTATCTTGTGTGTTTGTTTCTCAAAAAAAAAAAAAAAAAAAACTATATATAAGAGCTCGCCAAGTAGGGTGTGAAGTTCTTGCAATTTTTCACGGTATTTAAAAAATTATCTCCCCCCAAATACAAATACAAAATCGATAAAATTCGGAACAATCCGACTCTACAGTCTACAAGTTCCCCTGTCCGGTCTGCCTCCAGTCTTCCCTAATACGCTTGCATTACTCCCTTCTCTAACTTCATTATTAATTGAAAAGAAAAAGAAAAAGAACTGTGATTTGCCCAGTATTCAGAACAGTTGGTATCTTACTCTCTCCCTCTCCACTGTGGTGTTCTCTTGCTTGGTCAACTCCGAAAAGAACGTCTTAGTTTAAAGAAATTGGCTTATTAATGCCATTGAAAGCACACCCTCTGAGGGCCTTGGTTGCGACGTATGCGAAAGGAAATCAGACTTTTTCAATTTTCCTTAGATGATATCATCTTAGTTTCACTTTGTTCAGTCCAATTTTGCTATCTTATCCTATTTTTTCATGTCTTGTATAAATAAAAATGGATCTTCCTGTATAGGTTTGAGCATGTGTTATCTAAAACATAGGGTCTCAAATTAAACATTTTGTTAGAGATATATATTAGACATATTAGCCCAATGTAATAGGCACAAGCCCATTCCTGCTTGTACTAGTAGTCTAGGGTTTAGTCTCCTATATATACTCATGTTAGGGTTCATTGTAATACAGGTTATTGTATTACACTCTTATACAATAAAGATGTAGCCCTTAGGAGATTCCTCCGTGAACGTAGGCCGTCAAGGCTGAACCACGTAACCCTCGTGTTCTCAATGTTCCTACACTATACTTCCTCTTCCGCATCCACTCTAGTATATACAACATGATATAAAATATTGCGTATATTACATTTAACATGGTATCAGAGCTAATATTCAACATGGTATCAGAGTCAAACTTCGATCTTGGCATCAAGCAAACATCTCTAGCAAGCAAAGAAGATTTTCACGTGCGTAACACAGATTCACAACAGTGCCCATGCCTTCTTTCAGATCTGGGTCTACAGCATCACGCAGCTCCCACGGAAATTCCGTTGCTGCCTTGCTACTACATCTATGATCTCTCAAGCAAGTCGAACCACTCACCTTACAGATCTGTGCAAATCAAGCCTTCACCTAAAGAAACCAACCCCGCAGGCATGCTCCTCGATCTCTCATAAGGAAAACCCAGAAATCCAGTCACCTGAAGCCCGACCACGCGCCACAGTTGTCTCCAGAAAATCTCCGCACACCGCCTCAGATTCTTGACTTCCAGATAGTCTTCTTGGTACACGCGCCGCCCTGGCGGCCTCTTCGTCCACCAATCTACAAAACCAGAGGTTCCGACCATCATCTGAGCTTACACACGCATCCACGTGCCTCCCTAGCTTCTGGATTCTCCTCCACGCGTCAATGACCCGACCCGGACCACCTGGATCTGACCGTGAGCATTGATTGTTGACTTTGACTTTTTGCGTTGACCTTTGACCAAAAGTCAAAATTTTCGAAATGGACTATCTTGCTCAGTTTTTCGCGTAGATTCCAATTTTGGACTCCGTTTCTTCATTTAAAACTCTGAAATTGGCCAATTGGCACATTCTTCATTGTGGTTTCTTCAAAGGCATTCTTCAAGGCATCTCCAAGTGATATTCTCATGCTTATCCAACCTCAAGCCTTCATCAAGCTTTCGCCTTGAGTTTAAGGGAGGGTGTTAAAGATATATATTAGACATATTAACCCAATGTAATAGGTCCAAGCTCATTCCTGATTGTACTAGTAGTCTAGGGTTTAGTCGCCTATATATATTCATATTAGAGTTCATTGTAACACATGTTATTATACTACACTCTTATATAATAAAGATGTAGCCCTTAAGGGATTCCTCTATGGATGTAGACCAACAAGACTGAACCACGTAACCCTCGTGTTCACAGTGTTCCTATTCTATGTTTTCCCTTCTGCATTTACTCCAGCATACACAACATAGTATCATACATCACGTTGCTAATAATAATAATATATTTTAACACATACAAAGGCTTCAATATGCTAAAAAGATAGACAAACCCCATCACCTGTTTGACAAAATGTTTCAGTGAAATTAGAATCTTCTTGGTAACTTTTTTATGTCTGTTTTGTGAAAGTCCTTTATTTTTGTTTTAGATAATTTATTGCTTCTTTTCATGCCAACATTGTATGAGATTTGTTTTGCTGATAATTTATGGGTTTTGGTTGATTATTCCACCATATATTTAATTTCTTTCTCAGTTTCTTTCCTTTGTTTGTATGTGTTTGATTATTTTAGGATACAAGCAAGTTTAGGTTAAATGAGTAAGCCAACTTTAAATTTTTTTTTTTCTTTCTAAAGTACAAATAGTGATTTATCATGTTAATTTTGTAGTTTATTTGATTATTTACCATGTTTATTTGGTAGTTTGTTTCTATGTTTCTAATTTTTGGTTAGATTCGACTTTTCGGATTAATCTTCTAAAATTTAATTCTAATCTTGAAATTAAATCTAATTACTTGGGCCATTTTAATTACTTTAGTCTTGCGTAGATGTAAATTGACTGATTTCACTACCAGATTACTTTCTTCTATGTGAAGAGTTACTTCATATTGCAAAAGCAATAGCAAATAACATGTGGACTTTCTATTAGGGACTTTATAAGGTTAAGGGCAACTTGCAAAGACTTTTGGCCCCATTTAGGGTCCGTTTGGATGGAGGAGTAGAAAATTGGGAGGATGGAAAATTAGTGGGAGGACGGAAAAGTGGGAGAATAGAAAATATTTAGTTTTCCCTCGTGTGTGTTTGGTTAGAGAGATGAAAAAGTGGGAGGATGTAAAATTCTTTTGTTTAGTTGAAAAGAAAAGTAAGAGGATAGAAAATGTAGTTTATATAAATTGACTATTATACCCTTGTTATATAATAGGTAAGACATAGATTTATTTGTAATCATTAAATAATATAAAATTTACCAACAATTATATTTTTCAATGAGAAGTATTACATCCACAACATTTTTTGCAATACTTTCACAACAAAATTTATGTGAAAAGTTGTTACTAGTTCTAATTTGAACCCACTATTGAAATTATTTTTTTACTTATCAATATTAACTAATAACAATCTGTTATTTAAAATTTATTGTGAAAATATTGTAGTAACATTTCTTAAATAGGATTTTTTGTTCTTTATATTATTTCTCTTTTCTCCCTTTTCATTTCATCCATATATTTTTTTTTCTATACTATCTCCTCCACACACGTTGTATCTCTATCCCCACCCCACTTCTTTTTCTTTTTCTCCCTCATTCAAGTCTCCAACACTCCTACCTTCTTCAATAAAAAAATGTCTCCAACACTCTTTTTTTCTCCAGTTCGCTCTCTCTAGTTTTTTTTTTCCTCCACACGTTGTCCTTATATCTCTATCCCCCTTCTTTTATTTGCTTTGTCTCCCTCATTCAAGAATGTTCCAGGCTTCCAGCACTAGCAGGCGCAGCTCTCATTCTCCAATGCACTCTCTCTGGGTTTTTTTATTTTATTTTATTATTTTTTTTTTTAACTTGATTCCAGAGGGCACTATGGACAAAGTCTTCTTCATCAATTTTCCACTTCTGCTTTTCCTCCCGTTTTGGGGAGTCGAAATTTGTGGGCCTGAGAGAGAAAATTTTCTCTCGAGTTTTCCACTCTCCTTATTTTCCTCTCTTTCCCAAACAGTAAAAAATACTATTTTCCACTCAGTTTTCTGCTCTATATTTTCCACCTCCCCTAAAATCACCCCAACCAAACACAGTGTTAGTGTTATTGTATTATGAGCTTCAGATACTTTTTTGTTTAGAAATAAATGTAAGATCTCACTTTGAGCCTCAAGTGGTATCTTAGATATGAAACTTCGAAGGCACACAAACAGTTAGGGATGGTATTCTTCACTTATAGTTGCCTCTTAATTTAAATCACCTTTCATAATTGCTAATTAGCATATTACTTTTTCATATAAAAAATTAGCATTTTTTTTTTAAATCTTACTCAATTGAAATATAAAAATAACACAAGTGTTCTTTAGATTTCATTTTTAGTAATTTTCCAATGCATTGCACGAATTAACGACTAGTTTGATATAAATGCAAACTTTATTAGAGTAGAAGTCTAATTTGTTGAAATGTTTTCATATTACATATCTTATTCCCTTGTTTCCCTATTTTTTTGGACTAATGTAATATATTACATTGACAAAGACACTTCTTCTTTTGGGTTGAATTTCATTTGTTCTATTTCTAAAACATACAGGTTGCCCCCCCACATATGCACATATAGTGAAAATTTATGCATTCTCCAACTAAAATAAAGTCATAGCATGATCTAACATTTACAGACCCAACAAAGTCTTTCTTATTCATGATACAAAACATGCCCCTTTAAAGCTCAGCAGACAGACTAAAGTGTCTAACAAGTTTAACGGACCTAGATGAAACAAAGCCAAATTTATACAAAACAAAATGTAATCAACGCTATTTAGTATTTACACAACCATTTGAACATGCTAACACTTCCAGATTTGAGCCTAACCATTACTCTACTCCAAGCCACCCCTTTTCCTCAACTGCCCAACAAACTCATAAACCTTCTTCTGGTCAGGAAGAGACTTGGCCACAGTCTCCTTCTGCAGGCACCTTTTAGCCCATGCAATGATCTTGGGGCACTCTGCCTCTATGTTGATATTGACAAAGATCTCATTGACAATAAACCAGCTGTAGAAGGGGATAAGAGAAAGGTCCACAAACCCAAATGTTTTACCCCCAAAGTAAGGCTTGTCACCAAGCTCCCCCTCCAATATCTTGAAGGTTTCAATGAAGTCCTTCTTGCCTGCCTCCAACTCTTCTCCTTTTGTGGTCAATACCTTCCTTGAAACATAATAAACCTGTATTTTCCAAAAATTATATAAATGATGAAAAATGATAGTAATGAATTTTAAATCAATATAGAAGAATATTTCTTTAAACCTTCAGGAAAAAAGAAAAAAAAATAAAAGCATTCTATGAGATGAACTCATATAATCATATGACCTCTTTCTCATAGCATGCTGATTATTCTTTACCATAATGCCAATCACACCAATGGATTTCCTTTTATTTTATGTAGAAGGAATTCAAACCTAAGTCCATTATTTGATTACCAAAATTTGATGAGTTAAACTAATTGGTACCTACACATAGTAGATAATTGTGTGTGATATAGCAACAAACTATAGAACTCTCCTAAAAAAATAATGTCACATAGTATTGGACTTTCTTGAAAATATAACATGACAAATGCTAAGAGTAGGCAGAAAGAATGTTAAAAAAAAACTACATAAATTCTTTGGCATAGGACATATTAGTAATCATAAAGGTGTTATAACTTATTTCCCAACTACACTCTGCTCTGATCTCTTGGATCTACTAGGATTAGAAACAAAAACTTCAAGTAGAATCAGAATTGCAGGAGCAGATATAACACTAGAGACTGAATATTAGTTAACTCCAATAGAATCTAAACATCACACAAATAAATACATAATAGCTAGCCTCTAAAATAAAATCTAGCAAACCTAACTAGTCAAACATATTTAAGAAACCAAACCAAAAATATTTTGCATGATTGATAAAACGTACCTTGTTATAAAAAAAATCAGCCCAGAACCTGGCATGAGCTCTCTGGTAAGGATGAGAGGGCAGCAAAGGGGACTTATCCTTCCAGACCTCATCTATGTACTGAACAATGATGAGTGACTCACACACCGGTTTCCCGTTGTGGATGAGAACTGGGATCTTCTTGTGAATGGGGTTCATCTAAAAAAGCAGGGGGCTCTATAATGAACTTTTTTTCCACAACTCCTCCTTGCACTCATACTTGATACCCTTCTCGGCCAGTGCAATCTTGACCCTCATCCCAAACAAGCTGGCCCAGAAATCCAGCAGAATCACCTCGTCCGCCATTGTTACGTACAGAACTACTCATGGTATTGAAGCAAATGAAATTAAGAGAAAATGCAAAAAAACACTTCGAAGAGACCTTAAATGATTTATAGTCATGGGCAGCAAGTATGACTATAGAGATAGAGGTAAAGTTGACGAGCTATGATCAATAAAACAATTAATTTAGCTATTTGGTTATAGCTTATTTATAAGGTGTTTATCAATAGAGATTAGTTTATTTTAAAAAATAAAAAGTTAGAAGTTAGATTTTTTTTTTTTTTTTCTTAATTGAGACAAATGAAAGAAACGCGCTCTCGTGGAGCATTGTTGACTTATCTTTTCTTGACTGTTGACTGTGTTTCAAGAAAATTCATAAAATTAATAAATTAAAAAAAATTATTAAGATGCTGTGGCTTTTTTTTTTTAGAAAAACTATTCCACGTCATATAAATAACTTAAAATTTTAAATTTTAAAAAATAAAATAAAATAATGCAATTTTTTTTCTGAAACAACTTATGGGTAACCAAAAAAATAAAAAAATAAATTATCTCAACAATGAAAAAAGTTGACAAAATTCAATCAAAACCAAATTTGACATATACCCATCTGACAAAATCCAGACTTTCAGAACCAAAATCTGACACACAATAAAGAACCAAAAGTAAACCAGAAGCAAAGAAGAAAAGACTCACACTCTGATGATCTTGAAGGTGACGAAGAATCCGAATGAAGCTAGTAAGAACGTATCCGAATGATCTTGTAGGTGACGAAGAATCCAACGAGGCTATGCACAGCATTGACGAGGATGGATTACTTCTTGAGGTCATGGTGTCGATGTTGACATGTTGTGATGGTGGAAGATGATGAGGTAGGACTAAGAAGCTAATTGCAATAGTGAGAGCTTGAGATTGAAACCTGACTTGGATTTCAATGGAACAGTTGGGTCATTTGAAGTAGTAGTGGGGTCTTGGGATTTGGGTTTCTCTTGGGGTTGTTGCTGTTGGATCTCACTTGCGGGATGCCATGCATGGCTGACAATGAAGCGCAGTTTTGTGATGGTCCAAAAGGACCGATTTCATCTTCATGGAGTGGAAGGTATTGGGGTTTGATGGGATTGTTGACATCTAAATTTTTTTTGTTTTTTTTTTCTTTGTTTGATTACTTAGAAATTGTCTAAGGAAAGATATAGGCATAAGACCAAAAGAATCTCTGACTTTGAAAGGACAAAAAGTCAAAAGAAATTTCTTTGAACATCATCACTTATGTATGTAGTGGAATAGTGGTGTAGGAGCTTTACCAAGGAGTAGACATTGTAGCATTTTGGCTATTGTGCAAGCCAGACAAATAGAATAAGTCAATTAATCAGTAGAAGGAGCATCGGATAGATAACTATCAAAAGGACATTGTGGAGATCAACAATTTTTTCTTTAATACGGTCAAGTTGTTGACCAATAACATACAAAGATTCATTAGCAAAATTGTTTTATTCAATAAAACTAGCAATGGGAGTTTGATCATCAGCAATTTTGAAAGGAGAAGTTTTAACATTAGTTTTGCTAGTAGTTATCAAAATAGTCTCAAGAGGTGGATGACTAGACCTAACAATGATTTTGTCATCTTTAACAAAATTTAATTTTTTTTATCACATTCAAATGATTTTTTGAAACTTTATCTAGGGCACTACACTACCGTAAAATGATAAAATAGTATTTTGATTATTTTCGCTAAAATTATAAAAGAGTATAAGTAAGACACGTCGGGCATTGCTCTCAACAATCCGTTGTAGTCTAGTTGGTCAGGATACTCGGCTCTCACCCGAGAGACCCGGGTTCAAGTCCCGGCAACGGAATTCTGCGTTTTTGCTTTATTCCTATTTCTATTTCTAAGATGATGATTCTTTGGCTTTATATTTTTCTATTTCTATTTGTTTCCATTATTGGCGGCAACTGAATTCTGCGGTTTTGAGATGCTTATTATTTTATACAATTTTTGAAAATGTTGTAAAAAACCAGAGAATATGTATCATAACAGGAAACCAAAAACACAACTCCATACTGTTCAAACGGGAAAACTTTCACCCCTAGCAGTTTTACTTTTTAGTCATCTGCGTGGACAATGGTGCAGGAATGTTGTGTGGCTAGAAGCAATTTGATTTTAAAGAAGCTGAACATTCATTTCATCATTCATAACAAACATGGAAAAATTATTTTCTACAAGAAGAAGAAGAAGGGGAAAAAGTCTTGCTATGTTCAAATAAAGCATAGAATAAAAGATTGAATTTGAGAGTGCCAAATTAGAATGTGTTCAAGAACCCAGGCAGGTCGTGCACACGGTAGTTTTATTTTTAAGACATCTGTGATAATGGTAACACTGTACACAACAAGCAGGAATGTTGTGTCTGGCTAGAAGCAACCTCACAATTTGATTATAAAGAAACAAACAAATGAACATTCATTTCATTGATCATAACAGAACAAACATGGAAAATTATTTTCCTCTACAAGAAGAAGAAGAAGAAGGGGAAAAATCTAGCTATGTTCAAATAAAGCATAGAATAAAAGATTGAAATTGAGAGTGCCAAATTAGAATATGTTCAAGAACCACAGGGGCAACTTATGTTGCTCAAATACACGCCCCCATCCCCCCATTTGCCTAATAAATGTTACTCTCCTTTGATTGATGATGATGAATCATCTGTTTCTTGAGCATTTTGCTAGTATCTGGCCTCTAACAGAAAGGTAGCAGGATCAGTTTTTGCAGCATAACCATACTTCGATGTACTATACTTCCGGTGAACACCTGTGAGCTTCCCAGACCCAGCATTCTGATGGAAATTAACCATCAACTTTGAGCATTCCCTACACATGGATAAGATACACCACCATTCAGTAAAAATGCATCTAGTCTATATTGCATATGATTCGCAAACTTCAGCTAATGGTATAAAAGAAAGAATAAACACTTACTGCAGTTGCTCCTCCGAGTAGCTGGTGTGCCACTCACAGGTTGTACTCCACTGCTTACACCCATAATGAGTACATTGGGCAGTATATATTGCAGCAGCAGCCAACAAAGAAGGTGGAAACTTAAGCGTCTCATACTCAACCAGGCACAGCTCGATGATGAAGAATGACAGTAACTCAAGCTGGTAGAGTCACAATAAAATCTGTTTAATCAAAATCATTGCCAAGTACATACAGAGTGTGCAATTTTAGTTTATTTATGTCATATACACACCTTCTTGTCAGCTTGAGCAGCTTTGAGAAACCTCCTCATAAACACATATGGTGTGGGAATTGACAGATTGAACTGTAGGGTATTGATCATTAACTTCTCCTGCAGGCATACAAGTAAATCATATATTCTAAATCTGATTATGTTTAGAAAATGTAAAAGATAAATGCTTTTAGTTATATATACCATTTCAAGTACTTCTTTTCTGCTATAAGCCTTGTCAGATATCACAATAAAATCCTCCACAACTGGAACTGAAACTTCTTCATATTTGCAAGCAAGAAGCATTGCTGTCACTCCAACCAGCTGAAGTTTCTTCCTCACCACTGGTTGAGCAGCTAAGAATCTATCGATCAGGTTTACAGTAAGATACAAGGTCTCATCCATCAGTTCAAACTTGTAGTGCACCTGTAATCATATTCATTCAATTGTTAGTGATTTCAATTAAACTACATGAAATCAGATATTCATCTCATAAATTTAAGCCACTAAAACACAACATTTTATGTACCTCAATCAGCCAATCGACGAGAATACCTCTCATCCTCTCGTTAATATCAGATTGATGTGTCATATAGTGTGATGGGGCACAGCTAGAATTCTGCAAGAACATATTGAACAACAACATTAGTAAATTTTCCAAGTATCAAATTTATATACTCTTCCATCCATCATCAACCAAAACCATCTTATGTCAAATTCATCTAGGACCATAAACTCCCACCTAAATATTATGTCAAATTCATCGGGCCTTCTTCTATCTTATGATTCATCAAGGCGTTCTTCTATCTAGGACCATAAACTCCCACCTAAATTTAAAAACCTTCCAAGATTTTATTTTATCACTTTCCTTTGACAATCTTCCAGAATTTTTTAAGTAACATCAAGCCAACACTTCATCAACCAAAAATTATTTACGCTATTAAAGCTCTCACCTACAATATAATATTTTAAGTTTTAGATGTACTCTTTTTGGCTAATAGTTAACTATGTGGAACTCATCCTCCAAATATATGTCAAATTCATTCATTAATAGAGACACAGAAGAAATTAAGACTTAAACAAAAAAGCAGTTTGATGATTTAAGCAGAAAAGCTCTGAATAATGTTGGACAAGAGGGTTTTGTGAAACTCAAATGAAGCAGGTAGAGTAGATTCTACATCACCTCTGCTTTCTTGTAATTTGTATATAAATCATCGATATACTCAACAACTGCAAGCGAGTTCTTTTTATCACAGCTGTCTATGTCAAAAACTGGCTCATCATCCATGTCTTCCATTTCTACCTCCTCCTGCAGGAAATTAAAACATTAATGCCATTCCAACCAAAAGTTTAAAATGATATGCAGTAAAAAAAAATAAATAAATAAAAAAGGAAGGGGAGAGAAGGAAAATACCATCCGATCGATCTCCTCCAACATTGCTTCAGTGTGTTGCACAAACATTGGCGCAGAAAAGTCACTAGACTCTTCGTCGTCTTCTGCATCTATAATGGTACAATCCTCAAACTCACTTGGCTTTGGGGCTAGTTGTCCTGGTTTCTTAGTTTCCTGTTAATGCAATTATACATCAATCCAATCTCATACTGAGCCCTATGTACTCAAATTAATCAGCCTTCTATGTTTACGGAAACAGTACCTCGGGTATAGCTTGCTGCTTGTTGGATAGCTCTGCAGCAAACTTCCTAAAAAAGTACCAAAATCAAAAAAAAGCCAGAGAGAAAAGAAAATTTTTGAACATAACAAAAATTATGGAGAAGACCAACTGACCTAGTAATTGGCCGATGTACTGGAATAGATGGTTTCTTATTGAAGTCAGCTTGTTTTCTGAATATAATAAAAATAAATAAATTTACTCAGAAAGTAATCAAAGATTGTAAAAGATCAAAAGTAGAAAAGGAAGTAACAAAATCCAATAAAATAAATCTTCTATTCTACAAAGTCTAATGCACCCATTTTGACACACAACATTTTAATCTTTCATCTGCTTCTACTTTTTCAAAATGAACCAAACAGACACTAGGGTTTTAAGTGCTTACTCTGAAAAGGCATTTTTGTTGACTGCATAAGGGTAAGGAGGAGCTCCTATTATATTCCTGTTAATGCTGCTCAATGCTCTCCGGTTGTGCCCGATTCCCGAAACCAATTTTCCACCTCCAGCACGAAATCCCTCCTCTAAATCACAATCAAAAAAATAGAAAACAAAATTTTCAGACTAGGGTTTCTGAGCCTAAATTTAAAATTCTTAAAAAAAGAAAAAAAAAAAAGCACAAACCCAATAGAGGAAAAAAGAAATTCAAATCCGGGTCAAGTACCTTGAAGATTTCTGGGTCCGATCACGCCCGGATTGTTCTCGTCCGATCCAGCCATTTCTCTATCAAATCCAAAAATATAAAGAATCAAAATTTGATTATAAAACACAAAACCCAGATTGCAAATCAACAATTAAAGTTGAGAAAGAACACAGAAACCTTCGAATAAGAAAGAACTAACAACAACAACAAAAAAAAAAAAAAAAAGGAAGAAGAAGAAGAAGAAGAAGCAATCAAGAACTAAGATTAACAAGCAAGACCTATATCGTAAATTCAAAAAACCAAGATTTCCACGGATTCCCATTACCTATTTCCGATCAAACAAATAGAAGAACCCAAATAACCAAAAATCACAGTTCCGAATGCCCTCTTTTGCTTTGATCTTGGAAACACAAAAAAAAAAAAAAAAATTAAGAGAGAGAGACTACTCAGAAAACTCCATGGGGACCCTCTCTCTCTCTCTGTCTCTCAATCTCTCACTCTCACTCTCTCTCTTTCTCTGTGAATCTTTTAGGTTTTTGGGGAAGGGTTTAAACAAGAAAGAAAAGGGAAAAAGGAAAAGTACAAACTCTATAAGCGAAATTGAGACGCAATTACAGCGGATATTATATGGTCCTCTATACAAATTTTTTAAATCTAACGGCTAGTGAATGGTAGCCGTTGGATCTCCAAGATGAAAAGTCGCGTTCTTATGTGTGCCCTTGCCCCCCCTTAACGGTTACCTTGCCATGTGCTTTTTCAAATTTTTGTATAATATAGTAATTTTCACATAGAGCCACATAGGTACTTACACATTGCCTTTAAAGAGGGTAGGTTGTATTCAAAGCTTTACTTAATTGGTCTGGATAATGTGGGTCACAACTCAAAAAAATAAAATAAAAAAGAATTTATCATTTTGTGTAATAGTTGCTTATAATGTAATAAGATCGTATGTCATGTGAGAGGGAGTTACATGTAACCGTTATGCACAAAAAATACCACCTTAAAACATATTTTCCTATTTTAGCTAATCTACTTTTGAGATTCATTCCACATTGAGCTCTTTATTTTTTCCTTTGATTGTTTAAATATTACTTTTGTATCGGATTAGGATCCTTTAGAATTTTAAGGTAGCTCCACTATAAACTTCCTAAAATGCTATCAATTTATTTTAAAATGAGTAGATTGAATTTTGTCATGTCATCAATATTTAAACAATCATTGATTATCATAATTTTGGTATCTATTTAAATTATTGTTAATGTGACAAATTTAGTTATTGTGTTCATATTGACATAAATTCTAGATGGTAAAATAAATATCAAATTAAGTTGTTTTCTAATACTTTAATTGATTATACATACATACATATATATATATATGTATATATATATATATATATATATATATATGTATGTATGTATATTCAAAGGCAAACATTTAAATAATGTTGTAATTAAGAAGAATGGATAACCACAATTAAAAAAAAGGTACCGAGTGCTCAAAGGGCACATGTTAAAGATTATTAAATGTTGAATTATAAGCTCTACTGAATATTTTCAAAGAAGAAAACACACTTGTTAATGATTTATTGGCTTACACATACAAATTCATTAGGATAGCATTTGGCTTTTTATGATATATGTGTACATTTTGACCTGATTTTTTGAAAAAAAAAAACTAAAAAAAAATGTTTTTTTTAATAAAGTATTTTTTTTTTTTGATAAGATTTTTAATAAAGTATTAAATGCACATTAACCACTACCCTCTGGAAATTAGTTAAACAAAAAGCCATATATGAATACAAATGTTACAACATAATCTTTACGAACCGATATGATAATAAATGTTATTGTTGGATTTCAAAAACATGATAAATGAATATTATTTTTAAAAAAATAAATTAAAAAAAAAGGGTAACACATCAATTTGTATATAAAGATTATAAGGTCATTTTAACCAAAAAAAAAAAAAGATTATAAGGTCAAGTTAATTGGTGTCCTTAGGACATTTTAGGTCAAGTTAATTGGTGTCCTTAGGACATTTGTTAATTGACTATTCTTAAAAAGTTTTAATATTATTTTAAAGAAAAATAAAAAAATAAAAAAAATAAAGTAAAAAAATCAATTATTTTATCATAAAAAAATTTCATAAATCAATACTATTGGAACATCGTTAACTTATTTGTAGAATCTTAGCATCACTAGCTACAGTTAACTCCTCTTCTTTCATGTGTCTACCCTACCCTTTTAGGTAGAATAATTTTTTATTATTATTTATTTTTAAGTTGAAGGTAATATGAATACTTTGAATACGTTCTAGAGTTTAGAAAGAAAAGAAAGGAACAAAGAATGAATACACGCTCTAGAGCACTATTGGTGGGAGACATGGGTTGATTCATCCGTGACACGTGGCATGCTACAAATTTTGGCCACCTTAATCCAAAGATCTGCGTTTGAATATTATAAAGTTAATGCTTACCGTTGATTTTCATGTACCATGTTAATGTTATGTAAAAGTCTTTTTCAATCATGTCAAAAACCATCTGATGTGCTATTTATTGGGGAATTTATACATTCGTTTGTGGTGCACCCCACACATGTATACTGTACTACGTATCAAAGATAGTTGATGATCAATTTTATCCTAAAAAAAAAAAAAGGCAGAATGATGATTGATGAATCAGCCGTTCAAATTGTTGTCTGTGGTGGAGATCCAATATAGATTTATTGAAAAACCCTTGTTGCTGGGTTCACCGGGCTACAATACAGTCACTTCCTTTCTGGTCTCTCTTTCTATTTTTTTAGAAGTTAGAAATTCTGAAAATTTGAACTCCGACCCCTTATCCTTCACACCACTTATCCTTCACACCCTGTAAACACTTACCTTCCATACTATGCAGCAATACCTCTATTTCTATACTTGATGATACCGTTGTCTTTGAGCAGGGTACCGACACTGACTCATAAATCTGAACAATTTTTTTCTTTTACGACAATTCTGATCTGCCTCTGCACTCTTGGCTTTATAGATAAAATATATAAATAATTTGCTAAATGGGATTTTGGCAATTAGCAATTTCTACTTTAAAAACTTCTTTTTGTTTAGATACAGTTTTTTCAATTTCTACCATTAAAAAAAAAGTTTTATCAAATTCAATTTATTTTTATCTCATCAAAATAAGTTGTACCGAACGTATATTTTTCATTTGTGAATTTCTTATAGCTCAACGGTCACATTTTCAGTTCATGATTTTTAAAATCTGAGTGTTTCTTAAATTCAAGACCATTACATTTTCAAGAGCTTTGGGGATAACAGTAGATTTGTTCCGATGTAATTGCCCTCAGAGGTGAGATTGATGCGCCTGAATTGTAAACCTTGAAAGACTAGAGGCGATTATAAACAGAACTTTTCATAGGGTCAGGAAAATTTGAGATTTAAAGGTTGAAGTGTGTCTTGATTGCAAAGCCTTGGGAATTTTTTGATCCCTAGAAGCCCATTCGGCTGTCTCATGAATTGGTTTTTTTGGGGTATCTGTTATGGGGTACTGAATGAAATGATAATATGTTACCATGAAATTTCTGTCATAGAGTTATGAGCTTGAATGAATTAATAATGTGGTACTATAAACTCTTTTAAGACCATGAAGTTTTATTGGATCCAAGTCTATTTGTAGCCCATTCTTTAAACGAAAAATATTGTGTAACACTCATTGTTATACACCTTGCATATATAATATTCAAATTTCTCATGCAATGTATACATTTTTTTTTAATTTTTTTTAATTGATGTCCATATTTAAAATATGAAATGGGTAATGTCATGATGTGTATGAATGATGTACACTAATGTATATGAGAGAATCAATGCTCCTCTTTAAAACCCATTAAATCCCTCACTAAGAGGATTAATTAGCAATGTACTAATCATCCTGAGAGTCTAATTAAAATTTTATTAACAAATCTAAAATAAAAAATAAAGACCCATGTATGCTACATAGTTTTTTTTTTCCTTAGACTAGCCAAAGTAATTTCTAGCTACAGGTCAAATTTGACTAGCATTATAGCTTATTGTATTGAATTTTATTGTTTTGGGAAAATATAAATTTGTTTTTTTTAAATCGATTAATACAATCATGTGCTTAAAGTCATTGAAGAACCTAATATACTACACGTAAAAAACTTGTTATATCTATATTTGTTAAAAAGAGTTGATAAACTGTGTCAAAGTATCATTGTAACTCATGTCAAGAGTCTTAGAATGTTGAAGACCGTAAATGAAGCGTAAACTAAACACTAAACAACAATTCATAAAGATGAACCCTTTATAAACTCCTATAGAAAAAGTCGTAAACTAAACAATAAACAAAACAAAAAACCACAATGCATACAGCACAACGCTACCCTTCACACCAATGTTTTGAATTTTGTTTTACAAACCATTTCAGTTTGGTTACTGTAAGGAAAGATTTCATTATTGTCAATAGCGTGTCGTTTCAAAATTATTAATATTATTATTATGGTATTAAAATCATATCTTTTCGGGCATTTCTATAGTACTATTTAAGAGGCTGCACCTGTTTGGACCGGATTTTTTTTTTGTTCCAAAATACCTCTACAGCCTATGTTTAAGTAGAGACAAAAGTAAAAGGTAGTCAAGTAAAAATACATATCTAACTTGCACTAAAACATTGCCTACAAAATAGGACTACTTTCTAATGGTTTTCAAATTGTTTTATTCATTTATAAAAAAAAAAAAAAAAAAAAAAAAATTAAATAAAACAAACACGTTTTTTTTTTTGGTGAATATATCTGCCATGATAATTGATAAAAAAAAAAAAATCAATTGCCTTTATTAAAAAAAAAAAGAGAGTCTATTATTCAAACTTCCTCTATTTCCCATGTTTCACGTTTTCACGTTCTTTTTCTTTTTTTCTTTTTTTTTTTTTTAACTTTCATTACCATCTCCATTCTAATTGCATCGTTTAATTGTTAATGATGTTGATTTCAAGAGTCTGAGTTGTGATTTTGTAACACTTATGATCATCATTTCCTCCGCCAATTTGCGTAATCCCTTATACTTTCAAGAGTGCTGGCAAGTTTGATCTCATTCCTATTTCCTATGATATTTGCTTTTGTTCCTTCTACTTTTATGAAATAATTTTATGGAGTCTAATTTGATCTAATACGTTTTGCATGCCATTTTGAATGAAAGGATTTTGGTTTCAAATTGGTGGATGAGGACGGGCATTATCACTATTGGTAACACATGTACTAAAAGGTATGTTTGCACTGTTCAATCTATTCAAATTTTCTGTCAAAAATTTCCTTTTACTTTGTTTGGACCAAAAACTCTTGAGAAAGATAGTAACATCCTTATTCCATTCACATTGTGGTTTGCAGATATGTGTTTCAACTGAAAGAACTATATAGCGACCTTGATAGATCGATGACTGATGCCAATCTAGGATTTTAGCCAAACGAAAGTGTTAAGATTGCATGAACCCCAAGATTTTATGAAGAAGTTACCAAACTTTTGCATTTCCTTTTCTTACTCATGTTTCGCATTTGAGCCACTTAATTTTGAATGTGTAATTACATTTGAATCATGGAAAGCAACAATTAAATAATTAAATTATTTTTTGAATGTGTAATTACAATGTACCTTGGTGTTCCCTTCTTTATCATTTTTATTTTATTTTATTTTTCAAATGAAGAGGGAAATTATTTATTTGTCAATTCCTAATCTTATATCTATGCTTCTGTTTACCTTTGCATGTTTATTTTGGAAATTTTGACTTTTGCATATGTAAGGTGGGTGATTTTTCTTTTCTTTTTTTTAATAAAAAAAAAGATTTTATGCTACTGATGTTCTTTAACAAGTTAACTAGGACCCCTCATTCTTTAGGATTCTCCATATGTTATAGGGTAATTTTTGTTAGGAAGTTGGGCCACATTAACAGAGAGATCTAAAAATGAAGTAGATGACAATATTGAACTGTTGCTTTATATTTTTCAATCACAAACCCAGTTTGAACAATCTTCTACACTTTCGAATTCTAATTATATTAAGGTTTCCAAAATTTATCTATTAACATTCACATTAGAAACAACACAAAATTTGGATGATATTTGTAGAATAGGAGCACGTGTTATGATGCTCTTTTTAATTTTTTGGATTTAATGTTATAATTTTCTATTTATCCCCGGTTGAAGTTTACATGTTTGTCCATTAATATTACACATTTGTGAATGACTGATACAACTAAAAATGTCATGAGGCTAGCCACAAAAAATGAACAGATTCACACACAAACATATGATTTCAAATTTTCAATGCAATTTTGATGTTGATTTTTTGCTAGCCTCATGACATTTCTGGTTGCATCAGTCGCTCTCAAATGTGTAATATTAGTAGACAAACATGTAAACTTCAATTAGGGATACTAGTCTTTGAGCACGCGCGTGAGCGCGTGCTCAGAGGCTCTTTTATTTTTTGAGTAAGATTTAATTTAGAGCATTTATTATACTTTGGGATCACTATATTTTCCAATCACAAAAAAAATCTAGGGGTGTGATGAGTATTATGCGTTAACAGGTGAAATAAATTTTCATCACACCCCTAGATTTTTTTTTGTGATTGAAAAATGTAGTAATTCTAAAATATAATAAATACTCTAAATTAACCCTTACTCAAAAAATAAAAGAGCCTCTGAGCACGCGCTCACTCAAAAAATAGAAGAACCTCTGAGCACTCAGAGGCTAGTGTTCATTTATTGACACTAGTTCATGACACTCCTATTTTGAATTTTTATTAAATTGTCTTCAAATTTTGTCTCTATTTCAGTAGGAGTATTTTTTGAGCCACCGAAAATATTGGCCCATGTGAAAACCATGTTCAGCCATGTAATTTTTTTTTTTTTTTTTTAATGCAATCCCATATAATTTTCTTTTAACCTTCATTTTTTTTTTTTTTTTTTTTTTTTGAGAATGTAATTTTCTTTTAACCTCATGGTTCCATGGGTTGGTTAATTGTTCCCGCTGTAACCATGGTTTGGGTGAGCGGACAAAACAAGGATTGAAGATCTTTATTTATATCATTATATGCATTCGAAATTAGAACGTTTTCCATCGTTTGCATTCAAAAAAAAAAAAAAAAAGTTAAAAAAACAATATCTTAAAACAAAAGTGTGGGTCCCACTGAGTCTGACTTGTGGTATTGGTTGGAAGAAAGAAATTCTGATATCTAAATAAGGGAAAAAGATATCTAATAAGTAGTAGTTTTGGTGAGAAGATGAGAGTCAAAACTCAATCCTGGTGGATATGGGAAGTTATTGCAGAGACATGGCTACTTTAGCCTCAACAGGAACTTATGCTTCAATAAGAAGAAGAAGTAACAGCAGCATCAGCAGCAGCTCTTTGAGTTTGAGAAGAAGGCCAGTCAATTACAACTATTGCTTCATTCCACCATTTTCTTCTCCTCTGCTCCCATCATCTGTACGTTTTTGCTTTGCTTACTTTGTATCGTATAATCTATTTGCTCATTTCTTTACCATGGAAGCTGCAATTTACTCTCTTGCTTTTGGTGAAACTCTAATGAAATTTTAGACCCCTTTCTATTTACTTATTCAGTTGCTAGAAATATTGGAGCCTCTTAAATTGATTGTCTACCAAAACTCTATTGGCCACCTATATATATATATTAATTCAATTCAGTTTGAAGTCAAATATAAACTAGAGCCAATATTCAGCCGAAATTTTATTCTAGTAAGTTAGACCGGCTGATGGGTTTGTCTCGCTTTCATATCTTTTATTTAACGGTTTCATTACTAAAACAACTCTGCTACAGGCACCCAACTTTTCACCCCAAAAAAAATTCACACGCTCACTCACAAGGTACCTCACTTGGACCCACCACAACACAAAAGGAAAAGGGGGTGTGTATTTTTTTATGTGAAAAAAAAAAGGGAGAGCTTTTTAGAGGTTAAGAAAAATCTACTGGAATTTGGTATACTACCAAAGCAAACTTGCACTTGAACACCAATTAATGCTGGCAATGCTTACTTACATACAGGGAAGATGATAAATGTCAAGACTCCTGCAGTTTTGGCATTGATTTTGGATAGTATAATTGATATGTAAACTAGAAATTAATTCACTTTCATAGCTAGATATGAGTTTATATTGAGTTGGGATTGCTGGCTCTTTAAGTTGATACCCCTATCAGTCTATGAGCATGGTGTGAGTAAGAACAATCATGTTTGTTGTTGAACCTTCAATGTTTAATGCGATTTATTCACTATTTTGGGGTATTATACACTTTCTTATAATTTAAATATGAGTATCTTTTGTTTCATGACCCCCATAAGATATTTTGTTTTATTGAAAGTTAATAATGAGTGGATGCACAACTTCACTTCATACAATGCCATGGTCAATATCGCGTAGTAACTAGTTATATCTAAGCTTGATTGATTGCCATTTCTTTGGTTACTTAAATGAGTTAAATCTCTCCCAATAGTGCTAATCTTTTATTACAACAAAGACACATTTGGCAATTAGTAATGTTTAGGTTTGGCCCATAACTCTTCACCCTAAATTTAATTATCAAAATATCATTAAAACCAAAATTTAACTAAAAAGAGTCCAATTACCTGAATGCAAATTCTCAAGTCAACTTCTTTCTCTCATCCTTACATCCAACAGTACAAAATTTGCTGCAATTGTTCTTTGATAACACTGCCAACAAAATAGAGAAACCAAATTATAAAAATGAAAATAAGCTCTTTTGTTGTTGTCTTTTTTTCTCTTCTTCTTATAATAGTCCATAAAGTTCAACTTCTGGAGTATCTGGATTGTTCTTACGGAATAAATTTTATTTCCCTTAAAAAATAAAAAAAAAAAAGTATTTTGAGTGTTGAGAATACCTTGTCCCTGGGGTTCAAACCAGAGTTCTCCCATGTGGAGAGAATCAGAAGTGCCACTGAGTCAAGAGGCTCTTGGTCCTGATTTTTTTTCTAGAGTCTCGCAAACTCTCAGAATTTCACTTCTTGTTAATATATATATATATACACACACACTGGGATTTTTATTTTCTTCCCCTTGTAAAGAGTCTGCAACTTCTAACTGCAAAGTTTCAGTTTATGTTGTTCAGAAGAAAGGCAATGTGAATATTCGGAGATTGTTTATGAAGAATATAATCAGCAAAGTATCATGTAGCTTGCTTAAAGTGGAAGATGGCATAGATGACGAAGCATGTGAATTGGTAAGTGGATTGGAACTTTCAATTGGGGAGGGTGCTGATAGCATCAATGCTTGTCTCTTCAAGGCAATGAAAAATAATAATGGTTGTGGCATTCTGCTGTTGTCTGATATTTTTGGGTTTGAAGATTCTTCCACAAGAGAGTTTGCATATCGTGTTGCTTGCAATGGTTACAAGTATGTTGCTTACCCTTAAAGTACCATGCATGCATAGTACTTTCTGTCATCATGCCATGGAAATTTTCTTTGAACAGACTCTTCAGGCCCTTACACTTTTTTTTTGGTTAAACAATCTGCAGTGTTCTAGTTCCAGACTTATTTCGTGGAGATCCATGGGCAAAGGACCGACCAAAGATTATGTTTGAACAGTGGATTGCAAGTCAAGACCCCCAAAGGATGGCAAATGACATTGCTGCATCAACAAAATGGATGGTTGATGAATTTGTGGCTGCTGGAATCTCAAAGAAGCTTGGCGTAATTGGTTTTTGCTATGGAGGTGGCCGAGTGATAGAGGTGCTGGCCAGAGATCAGGACGCTTGTTTTGGCATTGGGGTCTCCTTTTATGGTACAAGGATGGACCCATCTATAGCATCTGATATAAAGGTTCCCGTATTATTTATTTCAGGGGACAATGATCCACTTTGTCCCATCAGTGTCTTAAGGGATATTGAGACAACAATAGGTAGGGGATCTCAGGTTGTGGTTTTCAGGGAAAGAGGTCATGGCTTTGCCCACCGGCCTGCATCTCCTGAAGAAGATGGAGATGCAGAACAGGCTTTCATGATAATGAGAAATTTTCTTAATGATGGCTTAGTTATAAATAACTAAATGCTTGTTAATTTACATAAGATCTGGTGTGTATCTATCTTAAAGGTGAAGCTCATGTTATTGCTTCACAAAATGATGATATTTACTATTCTGTATCATTCTGTAATTGCTTGTTCAGTTTTAAGATGTAGCATAGCTTAATTGGAAAGTCTCTAGAGCGTGTTACTGCTGTTCTGGAGGCCAAACTTCAGTTTATGCTCCTAGAAAAAGTTCATATTTGGTCTGACTATTGTCAATGGTTCTGTTCATGCGGTGGTCTGACCATTGAGAGTTTTCAAAGTCATTTACTCATACTAGATGCAAGTCATCAACTGTGATTTTTATTATCAATCATTTTATATTTGGCAGAACATTAATGTTGTTGGTTGAGTCCCAGAAGACTACAATGCTTGAACATTTTAGAAGAAAATGTAATAAGTTGACCTACAATACTTTGTGGGAACTGTCACCCATTGGTTTGATATGCTTTTCTCAGTTTTCTGTTTCTATCTCATTGCGGTAGAGTATTGTACCCGATCCAAATCCGTTTTCTGTTAGACTATAATGATCTGCCTCTGGAATTTTGGCTTCTCTCTCTTTTTTTTTTTTTTTTTTTTGGCTAGATGGGATTTTGACAATTGTGTCAGTGAACACAGTTCCTATGCTACTATTGGAAGCCAATAGCAGCCGAGGAGAGTGCTGAGAAGTTATTACTCATTTAGCCACAAAAAAAAAAAAAAAAAAAAATTCTCATCATTTTTTTTTAAATTCATTAGTATATATAATAATTATATATATATATATATATATATATTTTTTTTTTGAAAGTTAAAAAAAAAAAAAAAAAGTTTTTGACCCCCCAAATAAAAATTAGTCCTTCCTAATTGAAAATTGACCAAAAGAATATAAAAAATAAAATGATCACTTGATCTATGTGTTTTCCATTCAAAATAGAAAAAATGCTTCATAAAACAAAATACAAAAGAGGTAAGTGCCACAAAATAAAACACATGGTAGTTTCATGTTTGAAGGGCATATCAAAATGGTGGCATGTGTAATTTACTCTTTTTTTTTTTTTAATTGACAACACAACTTTCTTATTTAGTAAGAAAAATATTGAAAATAGTTATAATAAATATGATTTTTTACTTTCGTGCTTCATGCCATTTCAATTAGAGAATGAATGTACTTCTATTTAATCTTTCAATTTTCTCTACAATTATGAAACAAGCATTTTGAGTCACGAATATTGTCAAACTATGCTTCGCAAAAAAATAAAAGATAACTCTCTACCAAATTCTTTGATTTCTATACATTGAAAGGGAAATTCTTGTAACATTTAATACATACTCAATCGTAGATAAATTTTATAATTTTAAATAACATCAAATTTGGTTGTGATAGATCATAAATGATTGATTAAAATATAATAAAAAAAATAATTTTGCATCTTTTTTTGTGTTAAAATTGTTAATATTGAGTCAATAATAGTTTTTTTTTAATATATTAATCTAATTTAGAATTTTAATATATTTCACATTTTTGAATAATTTTTTTTTTTCATACACTAGTCCTCCTAAGAGAAAATCTTGGCTCCGTTCCTGGCCAAACTAAACAGTCACTTTTCAGTTCGTGATAATTAAAAATAGGGCGTTTTCTAAAGTTCAACCGATTAAACTAACACTTTGGGAGCAAAGACCATTTTACGTTTTCAAGAGCTTTGGGGATAACAGTTGGTTTGTTCCGCCCTCAGAGGTGAGTTTGTTGCGCCTTAGTTGTAAACCATGTAAGATTAAATCCATTATTACAATTAGCATGTCTTGATTGCAAAGCCGTAGGAATTTTTAGATCCCTGGAAGCCTATTCGGCTGTCTCATGAATTATTTTTTTGGGGTATCTGTGTTTTGGGGGCTTGAATGAAATGATAATGTGGTACTGTGAATTCTCTTTTATGGACTAACGAGCTTGCTTGAATGAATTAATAATGTGGTATTATGAACTCTTAAGACGATGTAGTTTTATTGGATCCAAATCTGTTTGTAGCACATTCTTTTAATAGAAAATATTGTTTCACACTCATTATTGTATATAGTGTACATATTTTTTTATTCTTGATGTTTACATTTAAAATATGAAATGGGTGATGTGTACAGATGATATACACTAATGAATAAGAGAAAAAAAAATCAATACCACTCTTTTTAGGACCCATTTTATCCCCCAATAAGAGCATTAATTAGCAATGTACTAATCAACCCACTAGTCTAGTTAAAATTTTATTAACAAATCCAAAACTAAACCTATGTATAAATACATAGTTTTTTTTTTTTTGGACTAGCTTGTAGCTAGCCAAACTAACTTCTAGCTACAGGTCAAATTTGACTAGCATTGTAGTTAATTGTATTGAATTTAATTTAATTTTTATGGGGAAAAAAAGAAATATATATATATATATATATATATATTTTGTTTTATCGATTAATGCATGCAACCATGTGCTAAATTTGATTAGGCAACCTAATCTACTATGCCTAAAGAACTTGTTAGGTCTACATTTGTTAAAGAGTTGCTAAATCATGTCAAAGTGCCTATTGTATCTCATGTCAAGAGTCTTAGAGGCTGTTTGGTTGCTGTTTTTTCATCACTCAATTTCTATCGCTCAATTTCCATCACTCATCACTCATCACTTTAAATAACACACTTGTTTGGACACCATCACCCAACTCCCATCACTCAATATTTTTTACACTATTTGTGGGCCCTATACCTGTCACTCGGTGCAACTTTTTTTTTTTTTTTCAATATCACTAAACCTAGTGAAAAAGAATAAAAAAAAAAGCTTTAAAAAAAGAAAAAAAAAAGAAAAGAAACCCAAATCAGATCACTGAACCCAGTGAAAAAAAGAAAAAGAAAAAAAGAAACCCAAATCAGATCACCGAACCCAGTGAAAGAAGAAGAAGAAGAAGAAAAAAAAAAACCCCAGATCAAATTACTGAACCCAGTGAAGGAAGAAGAAGAAGAAGCTAGTGTAAAAAAAAAAAAAAGGCACACATTGAACCTAGTAAAGAAAGAAGGAAAAAAAAAAAAAAAAAAGATGGTCAAAAGTTGTGTCTAAAAGTCTGACGATGGGTCCCTCATGTAGTATTATTTACAGAAATGTCATTGAGTTATGAGTTATGGAAACTGAAAACAATCAAAAGTTATTTTCAGTTTCCACAACTCATAACTCAAAAAGTAGGGAATTGAGAGATGAAAACAAAGTTATAGAAACAAAAAAATTGTGCAACCAAACAAGTATTTTGCTATAGGTCCCACCATTTTTTAGAATTGAGTTATGGAAATAGAGAATTGAGTCATGAAAACTAGTGAACCAAACAGCCTCTTAGGATGTTAAAGTACATATTTGAAGATCGAGACCAAGTTTCATGAAGAGCTTAAGAGGACGAAAGTATCTGTCCTAGCTATAGACTCTCCATCATGTCCTGGTTGATCAAGCCTTGATAGACTTGATTTTAATTCTAGCCCATAGATTGACAAAAGGCTTTGGATTTCATTCCCTACTACTGAGAGTATTTAAGAAAACATATTAGTCGATCAAAAAGATCGATGTTGGAGAGTGTTGCATTTTGTATGCCTAGGGTTTTGCACTAATTACTCTGTTCACTGCCAACTTAAAGCATATCCAAAGACAGGTGATTTAGCTAAAGCAACTGCACAATTAACATAAATTTGCAATTGTAAAAAGTTTCAACTTTCAAGATGCTCACGATTGGAGTCATAGACTGGGTGTTCGCATGAACAAGTCCAATCGGGTTTGAGTTGCATGTAATCACATCAGTAAGTTATTACTAGAGATAGCAACTAGAATTAAGGTTTAAATTAAAAGACCTTCTATATTTTATTAGTGGATTTTTTTTTCAAGGGTTGGTGGTAAATCATGGAGAGTTTTTCCTCATTAGGCTTTTCTATTCATAACCATGTGTTGTGTAGTTTAATTTCTACTTTATTTTGTTAGTAATATTGGATTGTGCTATATTTAACCATAAACTAATAATTTGAACAAAATTGGTTAATAATTTATACTCAGCTTAAAATTTGGTTAATATTGCAATCAAAGTTTAAATTCTCAATTGAAATATAACTAAGTTTTATCCTATCACACATATATGATATGTGAGATTTGTCACTTGACATTTTCTAATTATAAGATGGGAGTCAGAATTTCTCATGTTTCATTGAATTGTTATTTTTCAAATTTGAGTTAAACAACTGAATTTTCACTATTTATCAAGAATCAACTATTCCTATGTATTTCAAATTTTTGCATAATAAACATATCTTGATTTTTTTTTTTTTTTTTTTTATGCAAAACATATCTTGAATTGAAAGACAATACAACACAAAAGTGAGTACCAGTTAAAACAAACAACTATAGTATGTATTCCAATATATTAGGAAAATTATTAGTTTACATTGTAATATTCATATACGAAATTGTGTACAATATTGTACAAATTTGCAAAAGGTATATAATATCGTACACATTTGTTTAGTTAACAGTGTAAATCTTACATGAATAATGAATTAATGCAATTATTGTCGAGTATATTATTATACTATATAGTTATGTACATGGTAAAACAAATGACTCTATACTCAGTCTCCCTAGAATTTCTCTACTTCAGTTGTTAGATTTACCAACATATATTTATAGATTTTTACTCAAAATATTTAAGATTTAACTAGTACTCATTTGGTAATAAACCATTTTAAGAAAGTTTTAATACAATTTTCTTGAAAATATAAAAATATGTCAATGAAATAAGTGAATTGCTTTTTTTCTTTCCTCATTAAAACTTCTAAAAATATTTCCTAAAAATAAGGATATTCATTAAACATATCAAAATACCGCGTGGGCGTTGGTGTGAAACTTGAAAGTAACAAACTTTCAAAAACATACTTTCTATTTTAAGGTACAACGGTAGAAGACTCCGCTAAACGCTTGTGGATTGCACAAAAAACCTAAACCTCGAAAAGCCAGCAAAAACCTTCTCTCACCCCCCACCAAGAAACACATTACAGAGCATTGAAATGCCAGTGGAAACTAGGGTTAGGGTTTCTTTCTCTTCACGTTGCTCTTTCCCTCAACCCTCCTCTTGGTCATGGTGATGGATAAAGATGGAGGAGGAGGAGGAGGAGGAGGAGGAGGAGGAGGAGTAGGGGGAGAACTTGTGGAGAAGTTGCATGTGGTTCAAGAAATAGTGGGTGTGATTGAATCTGTGGCTCAATTCGGAGATTACAGGAGGACACACAAGAAAGATTGTAGTGGCATTGTTAGGCGCATCAAGTTGTTGCTGCCTCTTTTAGAAGAGATCAGAGACCTCGAAACGCCAATCCTGAAGATAGGTATTGATTGGTTGTGTAGTTTGAAGAAGGTGCTTCTTTGTGCGAGGAAATTGTTGAAAATGTGTAACAAGGGGAGCAAGATTTATCTGGTTAGTTGAGTTTTTTTTTTTTTTTTCCCCTAATAATTTTTTTTTTTTCCTTCTT
This sequence comes from Quercus variabilis, assembly GCA_030445155.1. Lineage (NCBI taxonomy): Eukaryota > Viridiplantae > Streptophyta > Magnoliopsida > Fagales > Fagaceae > Quercus > Quercus variabilis. Next base: position 15,076,432 of record CP129446.1, read on the forward strand.
CTGTTTACATATCCTAATAATTTGCTTGCAATTTAGGCATTGGAAAGTGAGGCAATCATGATAAGATTTCATACAGTTTATGATAAGTTCAGTCAAGCTTTGGGAGATTTCCCTAGCATTGAAATTGATGTCTCGGATGAATTGAAAGAACAGGTATATATGTCCATTTTGTTGCAAAAGTAGCTTATGATTGGTCTGTTATATGTTTTGAACTCTACTAAATGATTGAGTAAATAGTTGCCATATTCTTAATGTTATATCAAAGAGGTATTGTTTCAAGTTTTTGTTTCTTAACAATTTTGTTATTATATTGAAAATTACACATTTGAAAATATTTTCTCACAAATTATTTAGAGCACGTTGCTTCATCTATTCAGAATGTTGGCATTATCAAGTTTTTATTTATTTATTTATTATTTTTTTTTACCTTTTGCTTCTATCGTTAAATTTTAATTTTTACTTATACTATGGTTCAGATTGAGCTGATGTGCATGCAACTCAAGAGAGCACGAAGGCGAACAGATACACAAGATATAGAACTAGCAATGGATATGATGGTTGTGTTTTCCAAAAAGGATGATCGGAATGCTGACAGTGCCATATTAGAACGGTTAGCAAAAAAGCTTGATCTACATACCGTTGAGGACCTTAAGATAGAGACAATAGCTGTAAGGAACCTTGTTAGAGAAAGAGGAGGGCAACATGCAGATACTACCCAGCAAATCATTGAAATTCTTAACAAATTCAAACAAATTGCAAGCATGGAATTAACCAATGTTCTTGATGATCCTGTCATGCCTAAAATGCTTGAGAAATGCCCATCTCTATTGATCCCTCATGAATTTCTTTGTCCAATCACACTCGAAATAATGACAGATCCTGTAATTGTTGCTAGTGGACAGGTAATAATCATGTGCCACACAGATTTTTATAGGATAAAACAATAATATAGTAGTTAAATTAGTTATTTCATAGGTGTAATATAAGAGCTACAAGTAGTTGTTACAAAATGGTTGTATTAAGTTAAGTTCAATTTTTAAGAACTTCAATCCTTAGAGAGAGAATTTTTTTTATTACAATGGGGGTTCCTTTTCTCTATCCCCCTTCTGAAGGTTTCTCTATATCCCTTTTATTTAGCATGTGCATGATTTATGCTACTAGACTATTATAGCACCATAGACACTAATAATTCTTTCTTTTTTATTTAAACTTTTTTTACATCATTGTTCATCAAAGACATATGAGAGGGAAAGCATACTGAAGTGGTTTGACTCCAACCACCGGACCTGTCCAAAGACCAGGCAAACTTTAGCTCACCTATCAATAGCACCAAATTTTGCACTCAAAAATATAATTTTGCAGTGGTGTGAGAAGAACAATTTTCAGCTTCCTAAGAAGCCTGATTCTTCAATCCAGGAAAGCTCCTCACCTGAACACAGAGAGGAAATCTCATCTTTGGTTGAAAATCTATATTCAAGTCTCTTAGAGTTGCAGAGAAAGGCTGTAAAGAAGATCCGTATGCTCTCAAAAGAGAATCCTGAGAACAGAGTTTTGATTGCCAAGAATGGAGCAATCCTGCCATTAGTGCAACTCCTATCCTATCCAGACTCTAAAATTCAAGAGCATGCCGTAACAGCTCTATTGAATTTGTCCATTGATGAGGCTAATAAGAAACTCATAGCTAGAGAAGGAGCCATTCCAGCTATAATAGAAATCTTGCAGAAAGGAAGTAATGAGGCTAGAGAGAATTCGGCAGCAACTTTATTTAGCTTATCAATGTTGGATGAGATCAAAATAATTGTGGGATCATCAAATGGCATTCCACCATTGGTAGCCCTATTGCAAAATGGGACAATTAGAGGTAAAAAAGATGCTGCAACTGCACTCTTCAACTTATCTCTCAACGAAACTAATAAGGCCAGGGCCATTAATGTTGGCATTATACCTCCTTTACGCCAATTACTGAAGGACAAAAACTTAGGCATGGTTGATGAGGCCCTTTCCATTTTCTTACTTCTTGCATCACATCCAGATGGACGGCAAGAAATTGGAGAGCTCTCATTCATAGAAGATCTTGTTGAATTCATCCAAAAAGGAACCCCCAAGAACAAGGAGTGCGCAACATCAGTTCTTCTTGAGTTGGGATCAAACAATTCATCTTTCATACTGGCAGCACTTCAGTTTGGAGTGTATGAGCATTTGATTGAGATTGCAAAGAGTGGAACCAACAGAGCACAAAGGAAAGCAAATGCAGTTTTACAGCTCATTAGCACGAGTGAACAAATTCCCTAAAACTATTTCCAATTTGGTGATTATGCTATTCTTTGATTAAAGTAAAATCTTTATATTAATTGGAAACACATAATTGCCTATAATCTTGAATTTATTGTTCATATATTTTGCTAATTATTCTTACTTATCATATTTATGATAGCTGAGAGCATATGCTATTTAGTGTGTAACATATATGTAGTGTCTATTTCTCCAATGTTGCCCCTAATTTAAGCAAATATCCATTACTGTGTTCATATATTAAAATGATCTTGTGCAACAGCTAACTTCAAAACACTATAGCTAGCATGGAAAAATCAACTTCTGTTTCATTTCTGGATGTTTGATGTTTTCTAGCTGCCCACTGAATTAGTTTATCATTATGTAAGCAACTTGGCCTGTGACCAAGGCAACCAAGTTCTCCAAGTCCAAGCCACAATACTTCTCTCAAGGGTGAAGATACTCCCATTGCCACACTAGAAACCCCACCTCCCCCCCCCCCCCCTAAAAAAAAAACGGAAGCCTGGTCAGTTGTCTAGTTCAAATCAAAATTATGCATTATATAAGTTTTCTGATACATCTAGGTTCAGAAGGCATTGTAGAGGATGATTGTGGAACATGTGTTTGTAATTGCAATAGTTGTCTTGTTTGAAAATGGAAGAATGAAGAATGATTAAGAATTGAAGGAGACTAGTTTACAAAATTTTGCTTGAGTGAGTTACAATCAAGTGCCAAGCAAACTTACTATCTAATTATTTAAATTTTTATTGAAAAGTTTGCTAAAGTGAGATGTATTTCACTTGAGCAAACTTGTGACAGAATGAAAAGTTATCTACAGAGTTGTGTAAAAAACCTGAGGGAAAGTGAACTTTTTGTATACCTAGCAACTAGTAATGGTCATAATAACATTTTAAAGTATATGCCTCTTCTCATGTGACTTCTCCAATGTCCCTTTCAATGGTATTTCCTCATTGATTATAACTGATCATTTATATTTAGTTTTTTTACAAATTTTTGACTCACTATATGGAGAAATTCACAAGAATCTCCGAGTTTGCTACTTGTAGAATCCTGACTTAGTTATATATCAAAGCTGATTTGTCTACAACCCTTTAACAAACTCAATTGAGTGGGGGCAAATATCATCTTAAATGTAACAGTTATTATGTGCCTCAAAACCCTTATTGTTCTTTCATTCTTCCATTGTTTTCCCCTTATTTTCCCAACAAGACAGTATTTGATAGAAATGTAAGGAAAAACTGAAGTAACAAGTTTGAAAGTGATGACTCAAGATTTGGTGAATTTTGATGGTTCAAATTTCACCCATTATCATGACAAAATGAAGTTTCTTCTTATCGCATTGAAGGTTTTCTATATGTTGGATCAGACTTGCAACCATTTTCTTAAAACTACGATGTAATCAAGGCTCAAAGGATGAAATGCAAAGAAGATGACTCTGTGTAGGGGCACATTTTGAATACTCTACTGGATCATCTCTATGATCTTTCACTCCATTGAAGACACCAAGGAACATATAGAATGCTTTGGAGAGGCAAAGTACAAAATGGAGAAAACAGATATAGACAAATTTATCTTTCAAAAGTACTTTGACTTCAAAATGGTTGATAATTTTTCCTTTTGCATAAATTACAAAATATTGTTAATAAACTCTGTAATTTATCAATTCAAATTTCTTAGTTGTTTCAAGTGGGATCAATCATTGCAATACTCCCACCAGGTTGGAATAGTCATCGGAAAAAACTTTTGCATGTGACAAAAGATTAAACATTGGAAAAGTTTGATAAACATCTTTGAATCGAAGAAGAAAGTAGAATAAGAGACGGTACCAATTATGATTCTAACGTGAATGTTAATAATGTTTAAGGCAAAGGGAATAAAACACAAAGCACTTAAGTAAACAAAAGTAGGAACAGTTTTAAGAAGAGTAAATCTAAAAATCTCAATACGAAAGTAAAGCAAATGCAACAACTATTGTTAAAGAAATTGTAACCATAGTGAGTGGAGTGTATATTAATATAATCACAGAAGTGCAAATGACTGCTTTTCCAATCCCAGTGCAATGGTGCATGTGCACAATGATAAGACTCAGTTCAAACACTAATGGCATGTTCAAACTAAGTATTATTATTATTATTATAAAGATGTTTCTAATTCTTTTTGCTAACCGATGTTTCTAATTCTTTTTATAGCATTGATTCATCATCTTTATAGCATTAGCATGGTCATTGAGCACATTTAAATTTTAAGCATTTGAGATATATGTCTAACAATCTTAAGTATGGTTTAATTTCTCATAAGCATTATGAAAATAATAAGTGTGAAATTTGTACACAGGCCAAAAATGGCTAAGAAACCATTTCCCACATCACAAAGAAATCACAAATTTTAGAACTTGTATCTTCTGATGTATGCGAATTGAATCGTGTTAACTACAAAGGATAAACATATTTTATTACATTTAGTGATGATTTCTATAGATTACTTTTTTGATAAACAAGGATATCTAGATCTCTTTGAGTATTTGACTATTCCTTTGGGCATGTGCAATCCTCCTGTCCCGCACACACCAGGTTATTACAGGGAGGAACCACTTAAGGGTATGTGTACTTATGAGAAATAATGATGAATCTTTTAACACGTTCAATGTTATAAATCTAAAGTAGAAAAAAACAATAAAATTAAAACGTTTAGGAGTGATAGAGTGAAGAACGACTTTCACATGAGTTTACTACATTTGTGAAGAATATGCAATAATACACCAAAAAATATGATCCTAATACACCTCAACAAAATAGTTTGATAAAAAGGAAAATTCAGACTTTTGTTAGACTTGGTTAATGTCATGATTTTAAGTGAAAAGTTGCCATATAAATTATGGGGAGAAGCTTTCCTCACAATGTGTCATGTATGCAATAGAGTTTCATCTAAGGGTTCGTTTGGATACAGTTAAAAATTGAAAACTGAAAACTGAAAACATTGTAGCAAAATAATTTTTGAATATGTGAATAGTATCATGTGACTTATTTTTAATAAAAAAGTTGCTAAAAAGTGATGTTTGTTTGTGGGTCTCATGAATTGTGCACGGGTGCACTATTCACGTAGAAAGTCAACATTCACAGCTAAAATAAAAATTAAAAAAAATTAAAAAAAAAAAAAAAAAAGCTAAAAACGCAGACGCAAATTGCAAATCATTCTGATCCAAACGCCACCTAAGAAAATAAAAGTATCTCTATATGAGCTTTGGAATGGTAAAAAAAAACCTCAATTATTTTAAAGTATAGAGGTTTATAGCCTTTAATAAAGTCTCAGATTCAAAGAGGACTAAGTTAGGACTAAGAGCAATGAAAAGTTTATTTATAGGTTATGCAAAAATTTTGAATCCTCATAGATTGTTACATTTTAGTCCAATGTTATAGTGGAATTATGAGATGTGCATGGGTTGAATTACCCAACCCAACCCCCTTGAGTTGTGAAATATCTCCAACCCATCCAACCAAACTCATGATATCTCTAAAATCCAATCCAACCAATATCGGTTAGGTCAGGTCATTGAGTCGAGGTCATTTTGTCAAGTCTAATAAAAAGATTGGGTTTTTATTCAACTATTTATGCTCATTATTCAATAAATGATTATGATTTACACAATTGAGCTTAATATTTCAATTTTATGAAAGCTAAGTCTTAAATACCAAAATAATTCAAACTAACAAATTTAAATAAAGTTATAAAATACCAAAAAATTTTCAAATTAAAAAAATTAAAATGCATATATTTTTTCAAACTATTAATATCATAAGTTGGATGAACTTACATGAGTTGAAACTTTTGCCAAACTAAACTTGACCCAACCAAAACTTCAAAAAATAATTTCAACCCAACCTAACATAATTTGTAAGAGCCATTGAACAAGAAAAGAAAAACAAAAAAAAATTGTGGTCCAAAAGTCATTTCATATCAAGCTCTTGTATACTTAGTAGAAGGTAATAGAAATGTAGTCCAAGACAAAATAAATATTGCATTTTATACATAGAGTGACTCTAAAACTTTTAGTGAAACAACGTCTTCAAGAAATCTAGTTTTTGGAAAGAAGTTGTAAATGATGACATGAACTTAGTATTATCTAACAATAATTTGGTTTTAATTGATCAATTTCATCAATGTTGATGACGTCTTATTCGGCCCAGATTGACCTATCAAGATTTGGTTTGTTTCTGTTAGGGAGACCACAATTTAACTCCCTACAATCACTCTAAAAACAGGCTCGTGTGGTGTGATGTTAAAGGCCATAAAAGATTTAAGTATGTCTTCCTCATCATCAATTGGTTTTGAGGTGGAATGACACAGTTTACGGTCCGACAAATGGTATCAAAGCCATGGTCATGGGTTCCAGTCGCAGGAGTGTCATTGTGAGGGAGGGATTGTTAGGCAGACCACAATTTGACTCCCTACAACCACTCTAAAAACAAACCTGTGTGGTGTGATGTTGAAGGTCATAAAAGATTTGATGTATCTTTCTCATCACCAATTCTTTTTAAGGTGGAATGGTACAGCTTACGGTCCAACAATTTCAATAGCGACTAAGGTCGGTGATAAGTCTCATAGTTCAAAACCTACCTCAAAAGTTTTCCCACTTGGATCCAATTGAGTGCTAGGTTGAGTCCAAAATCAACTTAACCCAACCTAATCCGTACACCTTCAGGCATACCTAAATACCTCCATTACCCACTCTAGCTCTAACATAGATGAACACCCATGATCCGATCTCTATCAGTCTCATTGTCATCCTTATTATATTGCATATTTGACCAAACAAGCCAGGGTCATTAATGACATTTGACTCAAATGGAGTCGATATATACCTCTTTCGACAAAGGAAAAAGAAAAAAAAGATATCATTATCCACAGTTACAAATAGTACAAGAAGATTTCGTTCGATGCCCACCCCTTTACTTTTACCAGTCTACCCCGAATGTAACGGTGGGCCCTCCTGCTACATGTGTTTTTTTAAAAACAAAGTTAAAAAAGAAAGAAACCTCCACGCCTCCACATTTCGGAGGAGCCAACATTGCCTCTTTTAAAAAAAACAAAAAACACACACATCTCTCTCTCTCTCTCTCGCTCAGTCGCTGGTTGTGGTCGGTTGTCAAAGCTTTGCTTTGTGCTTGAATTGAAAGGGTACTAATTTCTTTCCTCCAAATCTGTTATTTCTACTCTATTTTTGCCATGTTAAAGTTAAACCCTCAATTGAAAATTTTTCACTTGAAAATAAAAGTATGGATTCTGGTTTGGTTTGGGTTGGTTTGTTCTCTGATATTTAAGGTTCAGCTCACTACTTTAGTTTGTATTCTTGAATACTGCATTCGGGAGAAACTTGCAGCACCGTTTGTTTTTTAATGTACAATTTTTATTTATTTTTTAATTATTAATAATCATAATTCTCTGTGTAGTTCAGCAGCTCATAGGCGCCCAATGGTCCCGTGGTGGACCCCAAAAAAAAAAAAAAAGGAAAACCCATTGTTGTCCATTTTTTTTAATATATATTTATTTTAAGAATAAGCTGTGTTATGAAATTTTGAAATATAAACCCGCCAGTTGCTCTCAAATTGAACGAATAAAACAAATTAAATTAGCTGCGGTATATTATATTATAATATTCGTAGCTTTATATATATATATATATATGGTATAGGTAAACAAACATGTACTTATATAATTTGTTACTGAATATAGTGTAATTGTGTAACTGAATATCAGTCTATCTCAGACTCAGCCTAGTGGCTGAAGGCTTGGAATGAGCTGTAGACTCAAATATCCTGGGCTTGATCCCTATTAGGAGTTCCTCTGGATTACCTAATACACGGTTCTGGTGGGTGGGGTTGTACATCTGTGGTTTACTCCATATGGATGGTCCAAAGGACTTTGCCTTGGTGAGATTCCAAGTCATTAAGAAAAAAAAAAAATCAGTCTTTCTCCTACCTTGTTACCATGTGTCGAGTCGAAATTGTTTATGGATTGGCCTTAGGAGTTGTATATAAAAAAAAAATTAATTCAGTGGCATTACTGACTGTATTGGATTTTTATGGGATTCATTGTTATACTTGTGGCACTGTAGACTTTGAAAGCATCGGTGTTTGTTGCAGGTTACTGTTTCATTAATAAAAACATTGAAAGAGATTATGATATCAGAGTAGCTAAATGATTAGCTGTATTTAGTTGGCATTTTTGAGTATCTCCTTTCTGATTGATCTGATGATTTTTTTTTTTTCTTTACTTTTGTTTCATGAAAGATTACTATAGTAGTTAGGTGTAACTAGTTGCTAATTTACAGCAGCAGATCACAATATGAAGTTGTTGAGTTGCATTAGACTAAAATACATACCCTGATTTTGTTCAGTTTATTCATTTTTACCCTTTTTACTATACTAGCACATGTGGAGGAAATTATGCTATTTAAAAAAAAAAAAAAAAAAAAGAAGAAGAAGAAGAGGAAGAAGAAGAAGATTATATTGTTATTATTATTGTGTACATACCTTTCTTTTATGACAATAAGTGAATGTTGTAATTAATATTCAAGTTGTGCAGCAGAAGAGTGTTAATTTTCATTTTTCAATTTGATAATGATATGGCTGTCTTGGCAGCACTGAAATGTATTAGCCTATTAGGGACTCTGTTGATATTTGTATAGAAGTGTAAACTACCTTCTTGGTCACTTTCCTGTGTAGTCTCTGTAAGTCTGATGTATAAGGTTTGTTCATTGCAAGGACATCCTTAATGATTTCATATTTCAACTTGGATTTAGGCCTCTCCAGCTAAGGCAGGATACTGAGTACTGCTGGTTCCACAAATGATCAACTCTACTCTTAAAAACAATGGGCTGGGCTATTGTGGGACTGATTTGCCTTTGTACCGTAAGCAATCACCAATAGGCAAGAAGAAGACTGCTTTGAGAGATGTGCAGAATGATAGCAGGAGCTTAATACGTAATGATCCAGAGAGTTGTGTTCTTGGAAGACATGATGCCAATGCTGTTAAGGTCTCTGGGGCTAAGAGACTTACCCCTGAATTCTCTTCAAACCCCCCTTATCACCAGTCCTGGAGAAGTAATAGAGCAAATAAACACCTCACACACGATGGTAAGAATTTTGATTCAGAACTAGGCAGGACAAGAGTTCAAGAGACATTTGAGAATAAAAGCGGGTTTCCAAATTCAAGAAAATATTTCCACAATCAGCCACAACTAGCTCAACAATCTTCTGACAAGCAGGAGAAAAATACATCTTGTCTATCTGCATTTGCACCAATTCCTACGGCTTCTTTGATAGCCTTTTCCCCAGGTAGACCATCAGTTCCTATTTTTCTCGAAAAGTCTGGTAATGGTTTGCCAGCTGCTGAATCCAATCACCTTAGGTTTACTTCTGAGTACGAAGTTCCTCATTTAGCTGATACTAAGGGGAGCACTGATCAGAAAAGGAAAGAACAGCTCCTTCATGTGCAGAAGTTTCTGAAGCACTGTGATAAGTATGATCAGAGAGATTACATCCAAAGTAAGACACTGTAGTCCAGCGGTGCCGCTGTAGAACATTATCTGTTCTAAATTAATCTTTTTTTTCCCGACAGTTCCAAAAATGTTTTCTTTTGTTTGTGAATTTCAGGGCTTTGTCATTTGTCTCCTCTTGAGCTTAGCAGACATGCTGTTGAGTTGGAGAAAAGATCAATCCAGCTATCAGTTGAGGAAGGTAGTTAAATGAATTTATAGCAACGTTTGAGTACTATATTCCTCTAAGGAAATGGAATTTCAATTATTTTTTCAATAAACGTATCATAATACATAAGGTATGGAGTTAGGTGTTATATTAAGATCTTATACATGAAATGTAAGCATGAATCTTTTCTTTTCTGTTTGGTTTCACAAAATGCTAAAGGACCCCTCCAACTTTGGCTCAATTTGAAACTGACCTCTGATTTATTTTACAATTTTTAAATTTTTGGGGTTAGGGAATTTGCCAAATCGGTTGTTAGATGGGCTGGAAGGAAAGTGATCACCTGTACTCATGATTCATTGTTAACAAAAAATTTATTTTGAAGTAAAATTAAATAAAAATTTCATTTTAAATCCATGTTATTGATTCAATTATCTTCTCACTGAGACTGCCGTACACAGCAACTCACCAACCTTAACCCACAGCAAAGCCCGGCTGCATTGCTGTCTCATGCCTCAATTTCAAACCCATGCCTCAAACTTCACAAACACACAACACTCAGACCACAGCTGAAATTACTAAACTGCCAAAATCCCCTTGGCCGAACCCCAAGTAGCCACCACTTAGGGCAAAGTTGGCTGGCCATGATTGAACCTACAAAATATACTCATCACCCACTCACTCAAAGCCCCAAACCACCAAACTGTTGGCACTCTAGAGCTGACCATTGGTAAAGGAGCATTGAAAGCAGTGGCATCCAACCACAACCACTACTAGCAAACCCAATAACATGACCTGACTCTCCATTTTCAGCCATTAATCATCATGGCAGCCAGCTGCAACCACCTCAGGTAAGCCCCCAATCAGCCAACAACAATGCCAAAATTGTTAGCCTAGACCATTCCCTCCAAAACCAGCCACTGCCAACTCAAGCCCAACCCCTCTTAGATTTCCAATATTTTCAACCAAACACTGCCATGGAGTAATTGTTGGGTAGCACAAAGCTCAAGAAATATTGATATGAGAACCAATTCCATATGGGCTTATTTCTTAAGCAGTTAAATCATGTAAGTGAGATGATGGGGAAGAGATAAAGTGAGAGAAGGATGAGATCAAGTAGAAGACCCAAAAAATGGATTTTTTTAAAATTAAATTTTACTTTAAAATTAATTTTATTGAAAATAAATCACGTGGATGAGCAAAATCACTTTCTGTCAAACAAAACTGACAGAAGTGAGATGGAAGGATAAATTTGGTGATTTCCCTAACCTCAGGTCAAAATTTTCAAATTGGAAGTTCAAGGGGTCAGTTTAAAATCAACCCAAAGCTGAGGGGTATTTTCACATTTCCCTTTTTTATCCTCCTCTTCTTCTGCATTTGTTTGTGTGTGAAGCTAGCATAAAACCTTAAGTAGCACTAAGTTCACTGTAAACTGAAAGTTAATTATGAAAGGGGCTTTTGAATTGAAATGCTTACGATTATAATTATGACAACCCAGAAAATTACATATTTTACTCTTGTGTGTCGAATGATCAAGATGATACCTAATAGATTGTTCATTGTCGAGGGTTGCTAAATGTATTCACAGAATTGCTACCTCTAAGTAGCTAACTTCTATCTAGCGCTTCTACTTCTGGTAGAGTTGCTTAAATGATGTAAACTAGAAATATTCAGTGAGGAAACTTTTGTCTACATTATGAGTATCAACAGTGTAAGTCTGAGATCTGCTTTATGTGGTTAATACTCTGTTTAGTATTTAACCCTGTATTGCAGCTTTCCCAACTGAACAAATTATGATATTGAAATTGGATGTCCTGAATTTTGGCTTTAGTTCTTCTACATATAATTGCATTTTAAATATATTTCTATCCTTTTTCTATGGATGAAATCCTATATGAGTTCCAAAAATAGTGATTCCTGCCCAAGTAAACTTATGCCACATGTCATGCAACAATGTTTGCCATGCTGTGGGTTTGAATCTCCGGTCTGGACACAGTTGAGTAGATAATGACACAATAGAGTATAATACTGCCAATGCGTCACACCCTATAAATTGAGCGTGAGTTTTGCTTATTGATGGTCTTTTTGAACAGAAAGAGAAATGTATTGTCATAATTACTGCACTAGATTGTGTGCCAGCTATTTCTGCATTCTTTGTAATGTAGAAGGATTAGACTATGGAGTGGAGAAACATCATAATATGACAGATGGTTGGTGCAACTAGTAATGATAGGAAACCGGTGGCAGCTGGCAGTAGGTGGCTGCAATAGCCGGATAGGAGGCCGGTTGAGTGGCCACAGGTGGCCAGTGATTGGTGGCAGCAATGGCTTGTGGGCCGGGTGATTTGTTATGGTGGTCAGATGGTTGGTGATGGAGGAAGTTGGTAGTGGCAGCACAGAGGAGTAAAAAGGGGCAAGAGTGGGAGGGATAAGGCAAAGGATTTTTCTGGAAAATTGTTTACATTTTTTAAAAGTGTAAACAATTTTCTGTTGACTATGGATAATGTTTTTGTTTACTTAAATTTTCAATTGTACCAAACATTGAATAACACCAAAAAAAAAAAAAAAGTGTGTGTTTGGAGACTAATGAAAAATTAAAATTATTTTACTATTCAGCTTATTTTTGCTACTATTTATGAGCCCTGCTGCATTTTTTGGTACTATTCATGAGTCGTATTATTTCAACTAACTTTTACCTTTATCTACAATACTTTCAATAATAAGTTTTCAGTTTCAGTAAAATAAGCAATATCCAAACAAACCTTTAATGATAAAAAAAGTTTATTTGCAAGTTTTCTAAGATCATAGACTGCATATACCTTTTTTTGTTCTCTTTCTATTTCCTTGATCCCAGATGATATCTGATTGTACATGTTTACATTTTTGTTCAATTAAAGTTTAACCGAGTTTAGTAATCAATGACTTTCGGATGATGATTAAGCCAATTCATTGTGTTCCTCCATTGCAGTGAAAGAGCTCGAAAGGATGAAGGCTCTAAACATATTTGGGAAGTCTTCACCAACAAAGAATCCCTTGCCAACATTTTGACAAGTTCTGTCCAAAAATTGAAAATAAATTAGTTAAACAAGTTAAGTTTTAGTGATTTTGCTTATGACCAGGTAGGTAAATTAATCTGCCTCAGTTTCTTCATTTTTCATTTTCCTTTTTTATGTTTGGCTTGGAATGAATCTACCTTTTTGGTAGCTCTACCAACCGTGCAAACCTGATATTTATTAGGAACTTATTTATCAATTCTAAGTTTGTAACTTGTCATCTTTTGCTTCTACTGATAGTTGATTCAGGTAGTCTTTATCAATATCCAAATTCCTACACCTAGATGTCAAAAATTTTATAGCGAAAATGAATATTTCGTCTCAAATGGATAATGGAGTGCAAAGATTGTAATGTCTTTTTAACACCCTGTTACTAGAAATTTCTGATACCATGCGAAAGTAGTTGTGGGTTACCTTAATATCTAGAATAACGACTGATCTGCAAACATGGATAATGCTCTCCCCACTTCTCTTCAAGTTCGTGTTAGTTGGTACCTTGTGTGTTATGTGAATTATTTGGAGGGAGTGTAATAGTCACAATTTTTAGAATTGGGAGCATTCGATGGATCAACTCATAACATTATTTACAGGGACATTGTTAGATTGGTCTCGAGCTTTGGAATTCACGTCTATTGATTCCATTCTTTTTTTTTTTTTTTTAGATTATCTTCTTATCTGTGCTTGGTTTTTTTTTTTTTTGTATATTTATTTTTGTTACTTCATGCTCCTTGCATGAAGTAGCCTTATTTAATTAAATTTTTCTTATTAAAAAAAATAATTTAGGGTGACGCATAAACCAGTTCCAATTGAAAGCAAAAATTAGAAAGTGCCTGTATAGGTTCACAAATCATATGTATAAAGCATCGCATGGGTTTTGAATGGAAATAATTTGAACTAATTTTACAGTTTATATCATGCCATATTTGTGAATTGAACTTAGTAGAAAACTAAATGTATGTTTACCATTGATAAAAGATGGTGTAATTTTTCCATATGTTTCCAACTATTGTGCTAATTCAAGTTATTTTGTTAGATTTAAAGCCATAAACATATGCGTGTGAGTTGGCTCATTTGGTAAAGTTTATTTACGTGCTCAAATTAGAACAAGTTTTGTTTACACTAAAGGAGGGGATTCAAAAACAAGGCAATGACTACTTATTGATCTGATATTTTAGACAAAGGCATAAAAATTAATACCCGGCTTTTCTAAATGTTGGCCATTGTAGCAAGGATGACTAATGCTCTGTTTGTTTCGCTAGAAAATCTTCTGTAAAGATAGTTTTCCACATTTTTCAGTGTTTGGTAGTACCAAAAAAAAAAAAAAAAAAACCTAGTCAATGGAAAACTAGACATGGCAAAACGGGTCAGAATTTTCTGACCCGACCCGAAAAATATCTGACCCGAACTCATTTTTTTGACCCGAAGCAAAAATGGGTTGACCAGTGACTCGACCCGTGTTTTTTGCGGGTCAACCCGACCCGACCCACGATCCGACCCGAACCCGAACCCGAACCCGAACCCGAACCCTTTTTTTAAAACTTTTTTTTTTTTGGTAAAAAAAATAGTAAAACTAAGACAATATTGATTTAATTGTTTATTGTGAACTTTAAAGAAACAATTGAGACATTTACATAACTACATGCAAATTAATTAAAAGATAAATGGTTGAACATCCTGTAATGAGTAAATATTTTTAGATGTCAAATAGCAAAGTACATGCCAAGATAATCTAGTTACAGTAAAGTTAAAAACATAGATTTAAAATTGTAGACATGTGAGAAACATTCACAAGTGTAAAAATAATCAAGCTAAAGTATCAAATTAGCATAAATTATGAATAATTAGACCTATTTTTTAATAATTTATGTCCAAAATAAACGACTTTTCAAAATAAATTATGATATTTCCTAGAGTGTGTGTTACTTAACAATAATATGATATTCATAAAAGAGACCATGTATAAATAAGTAAGCAATCAAATTTTAAAATATATCTCAAATTGAAATAGAGTGTCAACCACAACTAATAATAGATTATAAAATTAATTTTTAAGATTGTAAATTTCTCATAATTTTTTTATTCTTTATCAAATGAGTTATCCAATAAGTCATTTATAATTTTGTTTTATATTTTGGAATGTTGATATTGTGTAGAAATAAAACTTGTGCATTTGTTTTACTTATCTTTGTGTTATTTTGTTTTAGATAGTAATGTTAAGATTTGTATAATTTTAAAATTATTGAATAAGTATTAATAAATTTAACTGAGTTCATTCTTGATATAAGTGGTGAATTCAAAATAATACATTTTACATCAAGTAATTTGTTGCATAACTTTTCAAATGGCAGATACATATTGTTTTCTTTATAAAAATTAAAAAAAAAAAAAAATTTCACGTGAAAAATATGGTCAACCCGACCTGACCCAACCCGCAACCCGAACTTGATTTTGACCCGCTTAAAATGACTCGTTTTTGACCCGTGACTCGTTTGACCCGCAACCCGATTGACCCGACTCGACCCACCCGTTTTGCCATGTCAGGAAAACCATCTTTGGTCAACGGAAAACTCTAAAAAAAATAAGGTTTATTTTCTATAGGTTGTTTTCCAAATTTTTTTGGGAAAACAATCTCTCTCTCACGCGTTGCATCTCTTACAAATATTGTCTTCATCTATAACTGTGGGAAATATAATTTTTTGGCGCATTCTCTCTCTCATGGTAAGTTTTCTCACTTTTTCTCTCCTCACACTCTCACTGTCACAAACTCTGGTCTCTCCTCTTCCCATAGATCTCTCTCTTTAATTGTCTCTCTTCTCTCTTTTCTCCATGTTTCTCTTTCCCTCTGTAACACAATTCTCTGATTAGATTTTTTTTTTTTTTTTTTCTTTTCCCCTTCACTGATTGGTCAATAACTTCGACTTGCAAAGGAGAACAAGTTTGCAACAGTAATTATTTCATTCCTTTTTACCAAAATCTCAATTCTTTACTTTGAATTTCAAGCTCGATTTTCTTTTTTCTCTAAGAAATTTCCGGTTTGATGGATTCTAGGCAGAGGTTACTTCTTTTTCGTACATAATGTGCAAAAAATAAAATAAAATAAAAAATAAAAAATAAAAAATAAAATAAAAATAAAAAAGAAGAAGAAGAAAGAATGAATGAAGTAAAAGATTAAGATTTTAAACATAGTACCTATATTGCTTTAAATTGCTTTTACATGGGACAATCTTTATCGAGGACTAATAATATTGTTATATAATGAATAAGAATTGTTTAGGAGAATTGCATTTGTTGGCAAATACTTTTTTTGTTGGCAGATACTATGCAATAATGATATATTATGTAGTACATTATTTAAATACATAATTTAGAGTAATATTGAAGACTTGTGGTTGACTATAGTAGACAAATAGTTGATATGTGTGTGTGTGTGCGCGTACGTTATTGTCTATATATATGAGCAAGATGAGGGGTAGAGATCATAAAAATTTTACAACTAATTAATTTTGATTGTATCTATTGTCAAAATTTTAGTATGAAAACCAAATCCGTTCTTGGTTTTTTTATTTATAATGGTTACATTAGTTAGTTTACATAATATACATGTTTTAAATTATACAAGAAATATTAAAAAAAAAAAATTGCATACCAAACACCATAAAACATTCTCAACCTCATTTTCAAGATCATTACTAAACATTGAAAAATAGGCTAATTTTCTAGAAAATAATCTTTGAAAAATTCTTCGCTCGTGAAGTATAACAATGTTCTAAAATTAGCTTTAAAAAGTGGTTTTTATATTTTACGGGGTAAAATACAAAACTATTCTTGAGCTTTGGGCTAACGTCAAGTCCTATCAAACTTTTTCAAAAATATCCGCTTTGTTTTTTAAGCACAAACATGAAACATCAATTAACACTGTTTGATAATCCACTCGCTTATCTTGCTTAATTCTTTATCTTTAAGTATTATTTATCTGTCATTAGCTACTCAGACAATCCATTGTGCATATAATTATCATAATACAGTCACTAAGAGCAAATTGGATATTTTTTAAAAATCTTTGCAGTACTTGGTGTTAAGCTCAAAACATCATGGATGGTTTTTGTATTTTATCATAGTTTATAATTACAGTTTAAGACCTTTTAAATATGACATTGTCCCATGGTTTTGACATTATTACATTCTTTTCTTGATGATTAGTACCTATATACGTCCCCGATGATCAGAACTTTGAACGCTTTCTTTTTTGATTAAATAGAACTTTGAACACTTGGTAGTTGGGATGGCTTATATTTTTCTCTTGGGTAAAATGCACCAAGACCGGTGAATTTTCATGTTGTTGTACTAAGATCCCTTGTCTTTTCTTTTTAATCAATTTAGTACACAAATTTTTTTATTTTTTTTTTCCCAAATAGACAACTTTTGTTATTTCGATTTTAACAGAAGAATGAAAATTTTTTTTAAAAAAATAAAATAAAATAAATTCAAAACGACCCCACATCCTCCCAAATCAAACTTTCCAATACTAGCTACCATTTGTATTGAATCGAATTCGATTCCCTCGTACAGTTCAAGATCAAGGTAATTGATACTGTACCGGCCGATATGTATTGTACTGGTACGTATACCAATAACAAAATGCCAACGTTTTGTAAAGGGTTTAAATACCGGCCGTATCGACTATACCAGCTAATTTCAGGCAATACCGGCCGGTACAGAAAAAAAAGCTTTTTTTTTTTTTTTTGTGGTAATTTTTGAATTTTTGTAAGGGCAGAATGGCAACTTACTTGTATTAACTTATTAGTATTATTTGTTTTCTTAGTATGCAATGAACAATTAAGCTTTCTATTTTTTATATTGTGTTTTTTTTTTTTAATTAATGTTAAAGTCTAAAATCATAAATAATTTGTTCTGAATTAAGGTAATGTTTTATGATAAACTTTTATATTTATTATAATACACACACACATACATACATACATATATATATATATATATATATATATACTTATAAATATAAAAAATAACGGTAAACTCAAAATGGTATCTCAGTATTGATCGGTACCGAAATATATCGTTCTACTAATTAAACCAGTACAGTCTTGGGTACGAGAGTGATCCCTTGTTCAAGATTGGGTTTGCTACGAACCCCGTGAATAATTCGTCATTATTGTAATCTCGTTCATAGTCATTTCACTAATATATTGGCTACTATTGAATAGTTTTGAGTTTTTTACTGTTAGATTTTCTAACTCTTGACTTCTGGCTGGATGTTTATTTTATTTATGTTTATTGACTTTCAGATAGAATCGATATATGTTGACTCATTGTTGTAGAGTGACTATTTGGATTGTACTGAGTCTGAGATGTTCATTCCCTGTGTGTAACGTCATTCCTCTGGACTTCGGGTTGGCTACTTTCTTGGGTCGGAGTTGAGTTTTGAGTTGGGCTCTTGAGCTTAAATTGATTTTTCTTTTTTCTTTTCTTTTTTTCTTTTTCATTTTTGAGGAACAAAATGACTTATCTTTAATTCGAATTCTCACAGACAAGGATCCAGTTTAAATGCTCTTATCTACGGAAAAATATATTTGTAACAGGTTATACCTTCTCCTTATTTACACTCTTCAATATCTTGATATGCCATATAAGATTTTTTTCCAAATAAAAGAATAAAGTATACACAAAATCATAATCTCATTAAAACAATCAAATAAAAGATAAGATGCCAAAAGTCTTGTAACTTAACTAGGAATACAAATCTCTTATACCATTTTTTGTGTTCCACCACCATGGTATGCCATTTATTTGATTTTTTTTTTTTCCATTTTAAACTTTAGTTATTTTATAAGGAAAATTAAACAAATACATAACATGTTGTAATTGATAGAACACAAAAAATAATACAGACAATTTGTATTCCTCAAATAGTTGCCATCTCTTAGTGTTTCTGATTAAGACAACCAGTTTTCAAATCCTCTCACCCTCTATTATCGAATTGAAAGAAAATAAGAAGATACAAGAGAAGCTAAACCTTCGCTAACAATGGTTGCTGGAAATAGTTTTAAGCAACCAATTATAACGCAGTGCAATTAGTGAGACCCTGATTTTGTTAGTGGAAATTTTGTATTGTGTTCAACACTAGTGATATAGGATCATTTTGAGAGCATTCTAAAAAGGAAAAGGATAATTTTCAGAGGATTAATAATATTTAATATATAAAACTGTATCTGCTACTACAATTTCTTACAATTTTTTCAATTCTGATAGTGATGAAATTTCTTCTTCTATTTTTTGTGAATCCACTTGAAAATTTTATTAAACCAACTCAGAGATATCACAAAGTACAAAAGGTGTTATACCACTATTCAGCTTTATACTAGTTCATTTTTTGTTCGTTGCTTGCTATCTGGAACCATCCAAATTTCTTTTGGCTTGAAATACAAACCAAAATACTCGGCTATTCACACTAAGAAAACCCTATGCGAGACAGTAATTCGCACCAAAAGGATTGGGCTTAGCCATTGCCTAACTTAATTGGACTTAAATACACAAAACAACCAAGATTCAATGAATAGAATAGATATTCATATTGATAATATAAAGGATTACAAGTAACAAGTCACAAGTAGTTTACAGAATGACAAAACAAAACCTAATTAAGTAAACAAGCCTAGATTAGATGCCTAATCCTAAATGGTCCATGTAAGGCAATGACTTATAAGCATGAAGATAACTGTCTAATTGATTGGGAATGAGTATAGTTTTCGGATAATGTGTGTGTCTTTATTAGAAAAACCGACTTCTATTTATACCTAACAATTGACAATTATCGCATAATAACAGTTATTGCAACATGTGTATTCTTCAATAAGAACTACTTGCATGCCCATGTGCTTTTCATGTGGTCCCAATCATGGCACCACTTGGTTTCATCTTACTGGTAACTACCCAACAATATCATGTGCACCATTATTTTATTTATTCATCCAACACTTGTAAGAGCTCATTTGCTTTCAACGGATATTAATCGCATTGATAACAAGAAAAAAGGGCTGAAACATTTAAGAATAACTCCACAAACAAAATTACTCCAAACTATACAAAGAAATAAATATATTGGAGTAATTTTTCGGGGAGAACATTGTATGTTTTTATAGATTGAAAATGTGACTTTAAGTCATGTTTTCAGTTATAAAAACTTTGGTGTTTGTAATATACCATATACAAGAGGGTTTTTTTTTTTTACATCCTCTTCTTTGACACAAAATCAAAGAAATTCAATTCCCTTCAATTATTTTAGGTTCTTCAAATTCTATGATTTTTACAACGATGTTGACTTCCTTGTTATTTTTTGGTAAAAAAAATGGTCCAAAAAATTAGTGGTTTTTCTGTACTTAATGTTTGACACCCAAAGATTGCGGCAGTCGACATCGGGCAGTCACACGCTAACGTAGAGAGATAAAAGAGTTCCCACTTCTCAGTACGACGGTTGCTTCAGCTTGTACAATGATGGATGACTTCTCCATTCTCCACTGTTTTGTTTTGTTTTAATATTCAAATTATATAGGATAGATTAATACATAATAGGATTCTAGCGACAGTAATTGTATATATTACTATATTAGTCTTTTTTTTTTGGTACTATTAACCGTATTCATATATAAAAAATTTGTTAATAAATTATATTTAAAAAGTCTTAATATCATTTTCATGTGAAATATAAAAAGTTGTAAAATAATTTTTTTTTTCCTTTTTTCATAATTTTTTTTTAAAGTATTTCTCAAACTCCTCTTTTAGATTTGGATGGTATAAAATGCAGCAACTCGTTGTGAAAACTGAGCTATAATATGACCCATGTGTTTTTCTTTTCACAACAAAAACTAAAGAAGAGTTAGTGTGTATCTTAGCCGGGTATAATTTGTGCTGCATATTTTTTTTAATGTGAATTTTTTTGCTTCAAATTTTACTGGAACTGTGGAATTACTTAATTAAAGTGTAGATTTATTTATTTATTTTGATTAGAAAAGGAAGAATAAGTTCATTAAACAAAAGAGTACATCAGTTTTAAGACTTTTAAGGTAAGTAAAACCTCTTGCATCAGCCTTGAGTTGATTCAGTATTAATACATGCAGAGGAGAAAGAAAAACAACAAAAGATTGAACTTGTAACTTGTAACCTCCATTGGCGACTAGATCTGCGCTGTGATTATTACTTTCTTCAGATCAGAACCTCCAGTCAGAATGAATGGCGTAGCATTGCATGCATGGGGTCATGAATCTCCGTATTTTCTTCAAATATATCATTTTTTAGCATCAGTTTCCACACAAATTATTTGGTCCGAGGTCATTTCAACACCAAAAGTCACTCATTCCTGGTCATTTGAACAGAAACAAAACAGTTGTAGCATCAATTTCAACATAGTTGGTGTACGTTCTTTGCAAAGATCAGGGTTCTTTTTCATCTGATCTTTAGAGATTTTATTTTACCATTAAACTTTCAACTTTTCTTAAATTTAAATATATATGTTGTATCACATGGTTCAAACCATTTAATATTTTAGGTATATGAAATAATAAATAATACTATACATCCACATCTAGCCAAAATTAAAATAAGAAATTGGGTATCCTCTCCGTTTCCAACACCTCACAATCAACGACAAGTGCCGAAAGTGAAGCATATATTATGATATAAAAACCCATAACATCAATTTCAAGAAACAGCTGTTAAGGGTCATTTTAACATGCCAAGCACTTAAATCCACTACACTAGGCTGGAAGTGGAGCCAAAGGTGAAAAGACCCCTGAACCCACACTCCATTATTGTACCAAAGATTCCTCTAGAAAATTTAGGAAATAAATAAAATAGCAAACTTTTGTCCCAACTCTCTTGTAATTGATTGTAAGCTGTAAAAAAAAAAAAATATATATATATATATATATAGTAAATTTATAAGAAAATGACATACCGTTAGTTACAGTATACTACGTAAGAGAGTTGTGAAAAAAATTGCAACCGAGTTTATACTAGGAAAACAACTCAAGATTCCTCCACCACCAGAGTGTAGTTTTCGTTTGATAATTGAGGCACCAAATTGATCTCCAACATGGTTGATCATTAGTGCAACTGACTTTTCCTTGTTTGTCTTCATTAAATCTGATCCAATAAAAATACAAATTTTGTGGGGGCCAATTTGAGTTTATCGTCTTGTGGAAATTGGAATGTGGATAAACTCACCTCCTACAATACAGAGTCCAAGTATAGTAATCTTCACAATCACACAGTCCATTCTAATCGTCTGCCAACGTGGATATTTAAATATTTTTATGCTATTATCCAAAAGCATATATATGATGGATATTCTTTGATCTTTTAGCACGTGTAGCAATTTTTCAGTGTCTCGTGTCATGACTCATGACCATAAGCGGGTGGCTTTATATAAGTTAGACCACACTCTCTGCACAGAGCCCAAGTTGCCAAAACAGTACGCGGACTCGATTATGACGAATCTTGATGCTCTTAATTATTTTAACATTTTTTCCACTATAAATATTATATACTTGACAAAAAAATTCATAGCTTTTAGTGTCACTGTATTTTTGTACTTTTCTTTTATATAAAAGTAAGAAACACACTGTATTTTTGTACGTAATAGATAATAAAAAAGTGCTGTTTTTAACAAGATTATTGTACTATTAATCATAATTTATTATCTTAATATTAGGCTATTAGCATGTACAACATATTATTAAAAAAAAAAAAAATTGTGCTTCTTGTTTTTTCTTCTTTATTTGGTACTTGATTTGGGTCTAGTGTTTTACTACATTAGATTGGTCAAGATCATACATATATCATGATCTTAATTTGTCCGATGTAATAGGACACTAGACTTAAGTCTTACCTTTTTATTTCCAACTAATTCAAACATTTATAATTTATATATATCATCAACATTAATGAGAATTTGAAATCATTGGCAGAAGGATACCGTGAGATATTCTTAATGCAAATATATATATATATATATATATATATATATATATAAATAAGACCATCTTTTTATTTTTTTTCCTTTATCCAAATTATGTATTTTTTATTTCTAAATCAAGTTAAGAAGATATGGAACTTATCTTCTTACATTGTTTTCCAAGTTAAGTACATTATTGCGAGATATTCAAAATGTAAAATAATGCAAAAAAAAAAAAAAAAGATAAGATTTTTTTTCTTCTTTATCCAAATTATATATATTTTATTTCTAAATCAAGTTAAGAAGATATGGAACTTATCTTCTTACATTGTTTTCCGAGTTAAGTACATTGCGTGCAAGTCATAAATTTGCCAAACTTTATTTTATTTTCTTTTTTTGACTTGGTTGATAGACATCGACTCTTAAATGTTGCACTTGGCACTTAGCAGTGGATCGAAGCTTAACTCAAACTTCAAAATATCAATGACACAAATGGTCTCCTTTTTTTTCTTTTTTTTTTAATCATATTCCTTCAAATGTTTTTATAATTTAATTAGTAGCAAGTGATGGTAGTCTTAACTCTTAAGTTTGATAAAGATTGCTAATTTTCATTTTTTTCCCCTTTTAAATAATTATCAACTGTCCGAAATTTTTGGAGATGAATCCATATTACAATTTGGCATAAAATGAAAATATAACTAGTTTCATATTCACAATATCTACTTCCATCTCTCTTCCGCATATGGAGCTTATAATGTCAGACGATAAGTGCAAAATATGCCAAATATTTTCAACCAATATGTTATTGATATGACTCCAATTATCTTATTTATTTAAAAAAATTTATAGTAAAATTAATAATAAATTTAATAATAAAAAAAAAGTAAATATGACAAATTGTTATGCAAATAGAGAAAATACACCCTATTACGAGTGTATGTTTCTCTCCTCTCATAGTTAGTAAGACCCACTAACTATAGATCCTATCAATTTGTGAGAGGGAGAAAACATACACCCATCGCAAGATGTACTTCCTTTGCAAATTGAGCATGTAAGAGCTTTGCTGATATAGACGTGTGGGACCTACTAACTATAGATCCCACCAACTTGTAAGAGGGAAAAAACATAAACCCATCACAAGATGTACTTCCTTTGCAAATTGAGCATGTAAGAGCTTAGCAGATATAGAGGATTTTAGTCAGATACGTCGGTCTTATAAGATAATTTTTTTCTTTTTGATAGGTCGATCTTATAAGATAATTGATTCACTGACACCTGGGATTCACATATCTTATAAGTGAAACAGTCTCATGAGACCGGCGTATGCAAAAAATCCCATCTTTTGAGGGTAGAGCACAATTTGTGATGGGAAAAAGGTCAAATAACAAATTGAAAAGGGTGAAGACAAGAGAAAGGTTGCAGTTGAAATTGTTGGCTCAATTCAAAAACGGATGGGACCACTGTTGATGGCTTTCACTCAGTTGTGGGACAGGCCCCTAATAGTCTAGGCAATAATTGCGGCGGGGTCCAACGCGGTAACTAATGACCCAAGCCTATGGTGTACTAGCGAGTCACACTCACACCTATTTCCTGTGTAAGATGGCCACACGACACGGCGTGTGGCTCTGCACTCCAACATCAACACGCGCCTCTTGGCGCAAATTCATTTCAAGAAATAATCAACCTCATTCAGATTTTTTTTTGAATTGAGATCACCATAAATACTTTTAAACTGTTCAGATCAAAAATTAAAAAATTTATTTTTTTTATAGGAAAAAAAAAAGTTAGTTTTTAATATAAGCTATTGACTAGAAGTTTAAAAAGTTAAGACTTAATAGAAGTTAAAGTTTTGTGTGGGGGGATTGCTGGACTATTGCACCATATCTTAATCTATTTTTAATTGCATTCAGGGGCTTAAAGACAAAAAATCTGGGTCCAGCAGCACATGAAAGGAGAACTTTAACTATATTGGATTTGATTTAATGATCCACTTTATCGGTAAGATTTTGTGGCAATTACTCTAGACTATAGATTATAGAAAAAAAAAATTGACAAACAAAAATATTCAGACATCTTCAAGTATTTGATTATTTTCCTGGATATATATAGTATAACCTTCTCAAGCACACTAATTATTATTAGTGGAATGAATTCTTTCAAAGTGGCTCTATAATACTTGTAAGAGGTTTCGAACTTAAAATTTTATAAATATTATAAGGTCTTAAAAGCCACTAAACCAACCACTTCAAGTTGATAAGGAATTTTTTAAAGTAAAAGAATAGTTCCTTTGATTTGTCTCTAATCCTTCAAACTTACATACAATTGACCTTGTCTGCCGGAATGAGTTATTAGGTAACTTAGAGGTATTTGCCCCTAAAGTGCTACTCATATCCAAGGGCATTTCACAAAATATCTACCATTCAGTATGTGTCAGAAAAAACAATAAATTTGACAAAATATTGTAAAACTGTCGAGATGACACGATGTGAATTATAAAATTATAAAGTAACCTAACTAGTGAATTTAAACAAAAACCAATAAAAATCAACCCACCAAAATATACGGCTATTCATTTTGCAGACGAGCAAATTATAGAAGTGGGTCTTATCTGTAGTTTATCTTCTAGTTTTTCTTCTTGTTATTTCTGCTGGGTTTGGAGGAGCAGCAATTCTGCAGCCCATGAAGCTGCTAGATTTGCTTTAAACTCCATGCATTCGTTTTGCTTTTTTTTTTTTTTGACGGTATTCTCCCCCGCCATTGAGGCAGCTTGTAAGGGGGATACTCCTGTTTGTTTTTCACCTTAGTTTCTTTGAATGAATATGCAGTTTATCAACAAAAAAAAAAAAAAAAAAAGGGTGAGGGTTGGATCTAGTGTCCAGTTGCACTGGATCATTCTGATGATGATGGGAAAGAAAAACTATTATTCCACACGCTACTTCGTTTACATAAACACATGGGTTTGCCTTTTTAGGGTGTAAATAAAGTAAGGAAAGGTTTTTGACATAAATAATCATTTGAATGGTCCAATGCAACTGGACACTAAACCTAGACCTAACCCCAAAAAAAAAAAAAAAATACTATTCCACGCACAGGTGGCAAATCGTGTTCGCAGGCGGGTTTGTGTCATGTTGAGCCATGAGTATTCGGCTATATAGGTTGACCCGAACTCGACTTGTTTGGTAAACGTGTCAGAAATTTTCAACCCAAACATAACTTGTTTACTAAACAGGTTAACCCAACCCAGCATGTTTAACGCATATAATTAACATGTCATATAAAAGTCAATACAAATGACCTGTTTAATAATCTATTCGATTAATAAGTCACACCTAACCTATATAATTTTTTTATCAATTCTCATTTATCTAAAATTAAAAAACAATTACAACCATAAATATAGTAATAAACATATAAAAACAATCATAAATTAAGTGATAATATCAAAATATCTAATAACTTTATAAGTTAAACGGGTCAGACAAGTTGAATACAAACATGACTCGTTTATTAAACAGATTAGTTGTATCAACTCGAATATGACTCGAATCTATTTAGTCTCAACCTATAACTGGTTTATAAATAAATTAGCCATATAGTTGGTAAATTATGTCAGAGTTTACTACCCCTAATTCAACGCGCTACTTCATTTACTTAAGCGCATGAATTTTCCTTTTCCGGTAACAACTCGACATTGGACCAACCCAAGTCCCAAAAAGGGAAACTACGTACCATCATAGTGTTTTAAAATTGCACGCGCATGGGTCTGCATTTCTGGGTGTAAATAGAGCAAGGAAAGGGACAAAGCTGGGCAAAGAAATTGCAGCGGGTCCAGGTGAGATAAGGTTTGTTGACATGTGACCTGCTCCTTTGCAATCAAGTAATATTTAAGAAAGAAAAAAAAAAAGCAACAATAAAACAAAAAGCAAATATAATAAAAATCTTCATGGGTGTGTGGCTGATCTTGATGACCTGGTCTCTGGGGCATTTGTCTGGGGTATCAAGCATCTGCACTTGTCGCTAACTTGTGAAGATTGAATTTGTGAAGGAAAAGGAAATGACAGACCAAATTAGTGAAGATTTTAGACTTTTAAGAGCTAGGTTGCAACTTGCAATGACAAAGACTATGCTGATTGGTCATAAATTGCAGTGATGCATATATGGTTTGAGCTATAATATTAAGTTCATTTTAACTATTTTGAAAAAGGAATTCAGGTTTTATGATCAGTTTAAATTAAATAAATTTATAAAGTATAAACTCACAATTTTCTACATTATAGATGAATTTAAGACATTAATTTATAAATTTGAAATGATTTAAGTGTTAAAACTTAAATGTTATTTTTAAAATCCATAGCATTATTTGTGTTTTATGTTTTTGTAGTAAATCCTCAACACTCTAATCCATTATGTGTTAAATTTATATAAAGTAATTCAAATTTGTTCTTCAAATACCTTATTTTTTATTCTTTAAAAAAAAAAAAACCCTTAATTTTAAATCATCATATCCAAATTCTACCTAAGGTTTTTGTTCAAATAAAAATACTTGTGATGTTATGGATTTAAATAACATCTCAAATCTTATCATTTTAATGAATTTTAATTTTGTTCTTAAATTTCATTGATAAATTTTTCATCCATTCAGCCTTATTCAAGTAACTTAAACTAAAGCCTAAAATTTAAAATCTCCCCTTAGACATTTTCATGTGACTATTAACTAACAGTGATCCAACTGATAGCCTAATGGTAATGATATCATTTGTGGTGACCCATTTCTATTATTAGAATCCAAGCTTCCACATTATCTACCTATATTTAAAAAAAAAAAAAATTTGTGAGTGTGAACCAACTGAGGCTTCCACACATATCACTCTTTGAATGATCTAATTATATATATATTAAAATCAATGCACAATAAGAATTAAACAAATTAATCTCTACTTATTGTCTAATTTTGCACCACATGTCCAATTTAATTTTCTTAATTTGAATACTAAGTGATTCATTCATAATACTCAACGCGAAAGTTAAAATAGTCATCTTACTCGCTTAGGTTTGACCAATTCATTATCACTGTTATTGAATATTTCCATACATATTTTCTTAGCCTTGAACTTAATAACTAATACAATTGTTTTGTTTTCGAAATGGCAAAGATACTTTCAATCTAGCTTTCACTATCATGTTAAATGAGTTTATTTTCATTTACTTATTTTATTTTAAAAAATAAATAAAATAAAAATAAGTTATAACTAAGAAAAATGAGATTTTAAAAACCTGTAAATAAAAAAACTTATAACCTTAGCCAAAGAGGCTCTTCAAATTTTAAAATTTTTACTTAAAAATGATGAAAAATGAAGAAAAAAAAATTCATCCTTCACAAGCACACCAATTTCGTGCCTTTAATTTCCAAATGAGGCCAATGCAATACTTGATTAATATTCCATAACCTTTTTTTGGAATATTCCCTTTACAGCTTGGACAATGTTATTACTTCCATCCAATTTTCTCAATGAAAAAAAAGATTTTCACAACTTTTTTTCAGGTGAAAATAATATTGTACCAATTACAATAAAACGCCTTAATAAATTATAAAATTTTGTAAAGTTTTTTGCATATCTAGTGCTGATTTAGTTGATCAAACGAATTGACCTTGAACTCTCAAACATCCGTATTGGAGATGAAACACTATACAAAGTGAGCTATTGAGGATCATCAAAGGACTCTCAAATACTTAAGTTAGCAAAGGTAATTTATATGCATTTTTTTTTTTTGAATATATATTAATCAAAAGGAAACAGACAAAGCCAGGGCATCTTCCTAACAAACAGAAGCCAAAGTGGCTGGAAGATTGCCCCGAAGGTAATTTATATGCATATGGATCAATATTAATGTGACTTTAATATGGGTGTGTGGTGGTTGATTTTTTCTTATTTTTTAATGAAGGAGAATGGGAGGAGTTGATGATGGCCTTGTGTAATCATCAAGCCCATCCCAAAAAGAATACTATAACTCTTAATGTAGCTTATGCACTTCTAAAACTAACATCCAATTCCCTCCTTAACGATTATTCATGAAATACTTGACTCCTTATTTATTAAAATCATGAAAAAATAAAAGAAAAAGACATTTATTTTTCTTCTTTTCTAAGTAAATAAATTAGACATTTGAAAAGTTGAGTTTTTTTTTTTTTTTTGGGGGGGGGGGGGGGCATAATACTGTTTAGATATATTTTTTAATTATCATTATATAGTATATTTGAAGTTATTTGAGAAAATGATATGAGAAGAACCAAATGTTGGCATTTCAAAAACCAAAATGCTTCCCCCCCCCCCCCCCCCCCCAAAAAAAAAAAAAAAAAAAAAAGCTTCCTTACCCTACTCAAAGGTTGGAGAAGTGGAAAAGTAGAAGGTTAAAAAATGAGGAAGTGATAAAAAAAGTGGGAGTAGGACTGTCCAGACCCGATCGGCGCCCGAGAACCCGGCCAAACCGCCCAACGCCGATCCAATTCCGGCCCAAATTGAAGGTCCAATAGGTCGGCGGTAGGTTTCCGTTCTAAAAAACTAACATCTGCAGGTCGAGTGGCGGGTTTGTATCTCCAAAACCCAAGCAACCCAAACCCGACCGGAGCTATAAAAAAATCCGGCCAAATCTGCAAAAACCAGCCAGATCCGATGAGATTTCGACCAAATATGGCGAGATCTCGACCAGATCTAGCTAGATCTGGTGGGATTTAGCCAGATCCGGCCAAATCCCAGCCATTTTCAGCCAAAAAATGCAATTTCTAGCGATATTTTTCAGTTTTCAGCGAGTTTCCCAGATTACGGCAATACTGTTTCCAAATTCCGTCAATGCTTTTTTTTAGATTTTGATGCCTTTTTTATTTCAGCGGCCGATCCGACTTGACTGATGCTCACCTTCACTCGAAACCTACTTGACCAATTTTTCTGGCGATTGGATTCAAGTTTCTTTGCACCTTCACCCGACGCCGGCGGTTGAGTCCAGGTTAGGTCCAAAACCGACCTAGCCCAACTCATGGATAGCCCTAAGTGGGACTATAAAAGAGATTTTATTTTCCCTCATATATGTTTGGTTGGGAGGATGAAAAAAATGGAGAGATGAAAAATTCATTTGTTTAGTTAAAGAGAAAAATGAAAGGATAAAAAAAATAGTTCATATAAATTTACTCTCATGTCCCTATCATATAAAACATTATAATTTATTTATTTATTTTGTATTATGTTATTGTCTTATTTACAAACATATTACATCCATTAAGCAAATTAATCTACCATTTTTTTAAATTACACAAATTATTTTTCATAAAAAAACGCACACACTAATTTTTTCTTCTAACTTTCTGTATTTTAACTTAAAAACAAAAAAAAAAAAAACAAAAACAAAAATTGTATAGTAGTCCCATCAAAAACAAAATCTACAAGAATAGCCATTTATTTTGTTGCCAAATGTTATACACGCGTGTACCTCTCTCTCTCTCTCTCTCTCTCTCTCTCTCTCTCTCTCTCTCTCTCTCTCTCTCTCTCTCTCTCTCTCTCTCTCTCTCATATCGCAATCTGGGTTTTCTTTGGTTTTACTCTTAAAATGTTAATGCAAACTAGCCTTATTACACGTGTGATGAGGCTCTTTTTATTATTATTTTGCGTTTAATATAATCTATCAATTTGAATTTATCTATTGTTAGCGAGGATACACAAGAATAAATTTTTAAGAAATTAAAATTTAGGATTTGAAATGGTGCAAACTACTGGGTTTAGTGTGTGCTAGTTTTTGAATTTTGTTGAATTACAATTTTGATCTCATTTTTTATTTTTTAAGGATAAGAATTATCTAATTAGATTAGGGGCAAATTTGACATTTTTTGAAACTATAACTAACTTTTTGAATCCTCTTAATAAATATAGATGATAAAGTTATGGATTTGTCTTTTGTTGTAATGTTGTGAATGGTAGGGTAGTGAATTTTTATTTTGAGACTTTAGAGAAGGGTAGAAGAGGGAAATCTATAGTTGTGTTTTTTCAATGAGTTTTTTCTTGTGTTTTCCACACGATTTGGAGACACTAATTTTTTGTTAGCCTAGGAAGAAAACACCTGGACCCCACCAAAATCCATACACTTTTCTCCCTTCAACAACAACCAAAATTAACATTTTTTCTCTACTTCTCTGATTTCTCTCCTCTATTTTTCATCATTCCTAAAATCCTTCTAACCAAACACCAAAAAGTGAAAAATAAAAATCTTTCTAACCAAACACACCAAAGAGAAAAATGAAGAAGGATATAGAAGTTAGAATGAAAAATCATAATAATGTAACATTATACTGATAATTGTATTTATGAATTGATTGAGCTGCTGCTGTTGTGTGTTACACAAAATATCTATACTTCTAACTTGGAATATTATGACTATCTGATTATTTTCTTAATTTTTTGTTTTTATGTTATTACACGTTTACACCCACACTTTCTTAATTTGAAATAAGATGCTTGCATCTCTTAAAATGCAAATTATTTACATTGATTTCCCGTAACTAAAATAAGATTTTTTTAAAAATATTTAATTTTGTATTTTACATATCACTTTAACAACCATAATTAATTTGGAATTTTACATCATTTTTTTTATTTCTTTTAAAAATTTTATGTATTTTTTTCAATTATTCAAAGAAGGTTAGTTCAAATAGTTTATATTTTAAGGGTGAATTATTTATATTGATCTGAGGAAAGGTGGGTGGAGAAACCAAAACAATAAATAAAATAATTGACAAACACTAGAATGTACGTTGGAGAGAGAGAGAGAGAGAGAGAGAGAGAGAGAAGATAGTGACATTCAAAAACTCGTGACGCAGCGAGACACTGATTTCTCGATATGGATTTGTCGTTTGTCGGTGGTAGAAAAGGATAAATGAAAGATTTTTATTTTTTTATATTTTATTTTTATAAAAAAAAAAATAGTAAAAGAAAGTTCAACCCCCATGGGTTTGACACTTTGATTATAAATTCCAAATCGAGAACCAGCAGTGATCACGCCCTCACTTCAACTCTCAAAAGTATCCTCACTTCTCTATTCTCTTTTCTCTTTCTCTCTATTTCTCTTTCATATCCCCATGGATCCCTACAAGGTACTCATTCATATTCTTATAGTTTCTCTGATCTGTGATCTTGGTTCACCAATAAGATCCATGAAAAAAAAATATAACCTTATGGGAGAATTTATAAAGTGTTTTGCGGATCTTTGAATCTTTGTCATGTATTTTTAAGTAGCAAAGTGTGCAATTATGATCATTATGGTAATTAAGGTTTATAAGCTAAAGAGTTTGCTAAATATGGTTTTTATTTTTACATGGTGGTGATGATGATGATGATGCAGTATCGTCCATCAAGTGCTTACGATACACCGTACTGGACAACAAACTCGGGTCTTCCAGTTTCAAACAACACCTCGGCTTTGACCGTTGGATCCAGAGGTATTTTAGAGACTCTGTATGTTAATAATGTTTGTCTGTCTGACTATTTTAATTTTTTGTGCAACTATGTTGTATCTAGCTAAAAGCATAAATTGCGAGAGATCTGTGAAGTGGTAACTGGTAAGCAGCCGCCGACA
The DNA here is from genome assembly GCA_030445155.1 of Quercus variabilis. Lineage (NCBI taxonomy): Eukaryota > Viridiplantae > Streptophyta > Magnoliopsida > Fagales > Fagaceae > Quercus > Quercus variabilis. Next base: position 15,109,061 of record CP129446.1, read on the forward strand.
AAATAAGGGTGTACAAAAAAACAGGCGAGAAGGTCATTGTATTTATTAATATACATACGAATCCATACAACGTCGTCTCGTGTAAATTGAAGCAAATTAAAAACGAATCGTATCACATCATTTTTTAAAAATAAAATAAAAGCCAAACTCAAACTCAACAACGTGATCTAATTCAAACAATTAAAAAACCATCACATCAATAGTAAGGCCAACTTAAAAACCAACGGCTACGGTTAACTCCCAACGTCTTTTTGTTTTAATTTCTTCCCGAACTTTTTCTCTTATGTTATTAGATAATCTATATATGATTCACGTGATATTATTCCGAACTAATAAAAAAAATATAAGTGATTTAGTATTGTTTTGCAAAATACATGCGCCTTTCTTTTTGGCCCGTGAAATAGACTGATTATTACTCAGAGCCTTTTTGTCACTTTGATGGACCTATTTGAGATAAGATGGTTAGTGATCAAACTTAAAATTTATGACATTCATGGGGACTCAGACCGAAGTTAGATCAAATGTGAGATTACAAGTTGTTTTTGATATTTTTGTTTTTTGTTTTTTGGAAGACTTTGTTTTTTCGTTTTTGATAAAGATAAAGTTGTTGATCTAAAATAACTGGGTATGTTTTTGATTTTCTTTTTTCTTTAAAAAAAAAAAAACTGAGATCATAAAGATATTAATTTATAAAATATTTTAGAAAATTTTTTATATGAAAAGAAAAAAAATTAATTTTTTAATGATTTTTTTATATTTTTCATGAAAATAGCATCAATTTTTTAAAAATAATTTATTAACAATTACCCTAAAGATGATCATTATTTTTATTTACTATTATCAGTTTTTTCTCTATCATATTGACAGTTATCGATTTTCTAAACTTAAATATTCACTTTAGTTATAATTTGTAACATCACATCTTTTTGATCTTTTTGGAGACATCAAGATCGGAAATCTTCATTCTAAGTAATGTTAAAGACAATATTTTTCACACTAGTTGAGTTGATAAGTTTTTAATCGTTATCATTTAGATCCGCTATTAACATAATTTTATATTTACCATTAAAAATTTATCACTCAACAATAATATATTTTTTGAAAATTTCTGTTAAAAGTTATCATTACTTAAAACTTAAAAGTGAGATAAAAAGTGAAAATCAATTTTTATCTCACCTTTAAACAAATAACAAATAAATCTCTGGTAAGTTTGAGGGGAGAGTAAATGAGAAAGTTAGAGGGAGAGAATTATATATAAGGTCTATTTAGATACCGTTTATTTGCTAAAAATTAAAAATTTATTATTGAAAATACTGTAGTAAAATATTTTTTAAAAGGTAAAATACTATTCATTTGTTACTGTTCACGCGTTTTTGTTTTTGTGCTTTAGCTAGTCTATGAACAATGCCAAAAAAAAAAAAAAAAAAAAAATCCTATAAAATGATTTTTTTTCAAGGATTTTTTTCTCCAAACCCATAATCGAATTATTTTGTTTTGTTACACTATTTGTTTTTTTTACACTATTCATGTTTGCAAAATATTAAGATGATCAAAGATAAAATAACTATTTCATTTACATATGTTTAAGTTTCAATTTTTTTAATATTTATTCAAAAGAAATGAATTTATAAATCAAATAATAAATAATATATGTATTTATATAAATTTTGGTATACGTAGTAAGAACAAAAAAATATATAATAATAATATATATATTTTTTAAATATTAATTCAACTCAACGTAATTAAGTGACATAACATTAACCAATAGTTAGATTTAACATTGGAATTACTTGATCCATGGTTCCATACTTATTATTTAGTGAAATAACAAGATTAAAATTGTTGAACTAAAAGGAAACGTTTTTGGACTTTTCCGTTAAAGTGAAACATGTCATTTGTTATGGGCCGCAGCCCAAGCATCTTGGGTCAAGCCGAAGTACAATCCAAATCTAGCCTAGATTAGTTAAGAAGAACATGTGTCTATTTGGGCGCAGAATCGCAGATTCAACTTTCTATTGCTGATTTATTTATATAGTTATTTGTTGAAGTTAGTTATAAATATAGTTGTACTTAGAAAAGCAAGACTTTAAAAAGTTGAACACACACGTTGGGACCATTGTCAGGGATTCATTCTTGTAATTATTTGACATGTTTGGGATGGGGGACTTCACACATTAGAAAAAATAGTCTTCATTTGTTATGGTTTATAAATTAATTTACAAAAATTATGGGACAATTTTTAAGGTTTTACATTTTTTTTTTTAAGTTACAGATTAATCATACCCATATTATTTTTATCACATCAAAATAAGTTATATAGTAAAATTGTAATTTAAGTGATAGTCCTACAATGATAACATTTCCTATGGTATATTATGTCATTGATTTGAGCCTCACCTCCGCCTCCCCAACTATCTACTTATTAAAAAAAATATGATAACATTCACCGACCAATAACCATGATTATTTTGTTGGGGAATTCATAACGGATTTTAAAATTTTAAATTAAGGTTTAGTTGTTAGTTGTTGGGTAAAAGGAAAAATAAAAAAGATTAATTAAAATAAAATTTCTATTCCTCCAAATTTCCCAATTTGAAGGGATTGAAAAATGGGAGGTTGAAAAATTGGAGGGTAATTAAGTTCAATTTCCTCTGATTCCCATCTCTTGAAAAAAAATAAAAGGATTTGCAAAGATGAGGTTAGACAAAAGGATGAGTTTAGTAATGATGGAGAGTCAAAGCCATGTTGTATAATTTAACAGGAAAATGGCCCTGGATAGAACACAATGGACCCAAATGGTTAGGATAGAGATTTTTAGTTTTGGAGATGATAATTGACACTACTTTTTTCGTTTCTTATTGGGGATTCATTTCTGTGTACTTTCTTTTTGTTCTTAAAAGACATAACAGATTGAATATCTTAGGATGTTGTAAAATACATAGATCAGTTCAGAGAAGCTAGAATTGTGTTTCTGTTTTGTATTTGACAGGTCCAATTCTCCTTGAGGACTATCATTTGGTTGAGAAACTTGCCAACTTTGAGAGGGAGAGGATCCCAGAACGTGTTGTCCATGCTAGGGGAGCTAGTGCAAAGGGTTTCTTTGAGGTCACCCATGATGTTACTCACCTCACCTGTGCTGATTTCCTCCGAGCCCCCGGGGTTCAAACACCTGTCATTGTTCGTTTCTCTACTGTTATCCATGAGCGTGGTAGCCCTGAAACCCTGAGGGATCCTCGTGGTTTTGCAACCAAGTTCTACACTAGAGAGGTGAATTCATGATTTCACTATATACATATATATATGTGACAATTAACGTGATTTGTAGAAGAACTACCGCCAATAACATAATAAATAAAAGGCAGAGATGTTAGTTTATAAGATTTATGTAGTAAAATTTGTAATAACAGAAATATTACTCTTGTTCATAATATCTATCCTGATATGGTGGTTGCTTTTTTCCTTGTGAACTCAATGATCAGGGTAATTTTGATCTTGTGGGGAACAATTTCCCAGTCTTTTTTATGCGTGATTCAATGCAATTTCCAGATGTGGTCCATGCATTCAAGCCCAACCCAAAGACTAACATCCAAGAGATGTGGAGGATTCTTGACTACTGCTCTCACCTCCCAGAAAGTTTGAACACATTCACCTTCTTTTTTGATGATGTGGGTATTCCACAAGACTACAGGCACATGGATGGCTCCAGTGTCAACACCTATACTTTGATCAACAAGGCTGGGAAGGTGCTATATGTGAAATTTCACTGGAGACCAACTTGTGGAGTCAAGTGTTTGTTGGAGGAAGAAGCTATTAGGATTGGAGGAACTAATCACAGCCATGCCACCAAGGATCTCGTTGATTCAATTGCAGCTGGAAACTTTCCTGAATGGAAACTTTATGTCCAGACAATGGATCCTGATCATGAGGATAGATATGACTTTGACCCACTTGATGGAACCAAGACCTGGCCTGAGGACCTTTTGCCCCTGCAGCCAGTTGGTCGCATGGTGTTGAACAAGAACATTGATAACTTCTTTGCAGAGAATGAACAACTTGCTTTTAACCCTGCCTATGTGGTTCCTGGTATCTACTACTCCAATGATAAGGTGCTTCAGGGTCGTATCTTTGCCTATGGTGATACCCAAAGGCACCGTCTTGGACCAAACTACATGCAGATCCCAGTTAATGCTCCCAAATGTGCTCACCACAACAATCACCACGAGGGTTTCATGAATATCATGCACAGGGATGAGGAGGTACTAATTATTATAAGCTACTTACTGCATCTTTTATTCAGACTTGCATTGCCTTTTACGGTTGTACCCCACAAATGAAATGTTGTAATTATGATGCATGCTAAGGTGGTATTGCAATTTTATTCTTTTTTGATTTATGTAAAATAATTCCGATTAGTAATTATGATCATAATTTTTAGGTCAATTACTACCCTTCGAGGTTTGATTCTGCTCGTCCTGCTGAAAGGTTCCCCATTAATTCTGCTATCATCACTGGAAGGCGTGACAGGGTAAGTCTCCACCAATTGAATCTTCATTTTTGTCACAATGTAAATTTTACTATGGGGTTGTGGAATGGATTCAACATATGTGTGAGCCATATACCTTATTATCAAATTTCATGAATTTTGTGACATAAGTTAAGTAGATGGTTTGACAAATAAACATGACAAAGATGCATAAAAATGAATTGGAACTCAAAACATAATTTGTTGGTTTATGCAGCGCGTTATTGAGAAGGAAAACAACTTTAAGGAACCAGGAGAGAGATACAGATCCTGGGCACCAGACAGGTACTTGTATTGCTCCATTGTTATAAAATATATGGATGACATATATGTATCATGTATGTCATTTTTAATGTATTGTTTCTTTTGCATTTCTCTTGTGATATTTTCCCAGGCAAGAAAGATTCATTCGCCGATGGGCTGAGGCTTTATCTGATCCTCGTGTCACCTATGAGATTCGCAGCGTCTGGATCTCATACTTGTCTCAGGTGAGCCTCTTTCTCTATTGCTTCAATTTGAATGGTAACATTGAAATTGTGATAGTGTGATGATTTAATGATCTGTGTTGGAATTCGCTACAGGCGGACAGATCTCTAGGCCAGAAGGTAGCATCTCGTGTTAATGTGAGGCCAACCATGTGAATGTGAATGTAAATGTGAAGGGTGATGCAAGCTGGATCTTTGAGTTGAAGAGAGCACATGTGAGATATGGAAATGAGAAATCAGTGTTATTTCAATAATCGCTGTGTAATATTATGTACTTGTACTTTGGTGTTATGCAGCTCTTAAACTTCATGCTTCAATCTAATAAATCCCGTTTGTATATTTTTAACTTGCAAGTTCTATTTATGATTTATTGAGTTGAATTGCTCTGTCAATTTACTTGTATGCTGTGATGTAATCAAAGGTGCTTAGGCACTTTTCAGTAACTAGTAAGTTAAGGGTTACAACATTTTTCACAAAAATTTTCACGACTGCTGACATGGCCTGTTGTGATTGGTGCATAATAAAAATGGTGTCAGTGGTGAATTTAGATAAAAGTGATGTTTTTACAACAATCACAACAGGCCATGTCAGCAGTTGTGAAAAATTTTGTGAAAAATGTTGTGATCCTTAACATACTCAACATCTTTAGAGGCAAGAGTCTCAATAAATTCAAGGGGAAATAAAAATTAAAAACAGAAACCTTAGGCTTATGAAACAGAACAAAAAGGGGATTTTTTAGTCGACACCGCAAATGCCAAGCAAAAGGTTGTCTTTCTTCTTCCCTATATCCTTTCAAGGCTATATCTGCAGTCTACGAGAGGTATGATTCTTTTCTTTTTCATTATTTTCCTTCTCTCTATTTATTTATTTTTATTAAAACATTATAATGCATTAGATAGTATGATTCAAGCTCATTACATATAGTAACTTTAACTAAGAATTTAGCTCTTACTTCACTTGGACTGTTGGACAAGTGTATTTTTTATGCCTATTAGTCTAATACCTCGGATGATATACAAGTACTTGGCATCTCAAATGATACATACACTTCAGGCTTTTTAAGATCACTCTACGACATAATGTAAGGTTGGGTTAAGTAGGGTCCAGAAACAAAGCCTACCGTAGGGTTGGGCTCAGTAAGCTCTAGAGGTGCAAGGCGTGGGACTCCAAAGGTCTTTCCAAGGAAGTGGGCCACTAGAGAGAATTATAATAGCCAGACTAGAGCCCTCGTAACCAAGCTTTGCTGGGCTATCAAGCAAAATAGAAGTTTTTTTTTTTTTTTTTTTTGGATAATAAAAAAGGGTAAGGAGTTTCTCTACGTGACCATAGTAACAACAGATTTGGAAGTAGGTGAACTTGTAAACGAAAACCGCCTTTGGGTCAAAACAGTAATCTGGAAATTTTTTTAAGGTAGCTAGTCTTTGTTGCAAACAAGCTCTAAGAAGCAAAGCCTCCTGGCTATGGTTGGGCATTAAAAAAAAAAAAAAAACCATCAAGCCAGCCCATCTATCATTTGGAATGACCCCTGGATACCAAACTAGCTAGACAATTAAAATTAAACCCAGAAAAAATTCTCCTCATCTAAGTACTTTTTGGTAACTTTAAGCCTCTTTGTGATACTGACGAGCGAACAAGACAGCCCATCTATGTCATCTTTTTACAAAATATCTTGGCCCAAGTACCGTGGAAAACTCCAACATGGCCCCTTAAGGCCTTAACACCCAAAGCCTATCACATCTATGTATGAAAGATTGGATCAAATCCATCCTCAATCCTAGCCATAGGGTGGGGTTTCAGAGATGGAATAGCCCAATTCAAGGCCTTTCAAAGAATATGTAGCCCAAAAAATCCCAAGAATAGCTAACATTGCGGCCCACTACTTAGCAAGCTGGGCTTTCAAAGTAAATTCTAGGCCCTTCAAAGAATGCGTCTAGTCCTATTGGTTTATGGATAAGCGTTAGGATTTTAGATGCTTTTTTTTTTTTTTTGTTTGAGAAAGAATTTCATTGAATGTGATTGTACCAATTAAGTGTGATAATAAAGGGTGCGGCTTATGTCCAATTGCTCCAGTGCATTGGAGCCGCACCAATTGTGACACGTGTCCATTTTTGGACACGTGTCACAATCGTAACGCGTCCAGTGCACTGGAGCACTAGACATAAGCTGCGTCTGATAATAAATAAGTATTTGAATTACTTTTTGTGATTGATAACATTGACACATCAATTATAAAATATTTTTGTAATAAAATTTGTAATATCTCCCTATCATCACTTTCATTCTAAATTTCTAACAGTTGTTCTTTGTTGTTTTAACATAATTTAACTTTCTTTAATGCGGTTTCTTTTTTATTTTTGGGCCAAATTGTGGAAGAAATCTTGTAGTTACAAGTGAGATATTGTGCCATGTTGCTCAATGCTGATAGATTTTATAAATTACAAGATATATTCATTGTTAAACCTGTTACATTTGAGAAATCATAACCATGAATGTTTGCTTCAGGTTACTGTTTCATTAACAACATTGAGAGGAAAAAAAGGTTATGATCATAGAAAAGATAAACTCTAGTTGCCATTTTTTGGTGTCTAAGCCTTTCTCATTGATCCATTGTTGTTGTTGTTGTTGTTTTTTTTTTTTTTTTTTTTCATGAAAGATTCTTATAACAGTTGGCTGTAACTAGTCACTAAAATTAGAACAGCATAACACAATATGAAGTTGTTGAGTTGCATTGAGCAAAAAGACATATTCTAATTCTGTCACCAGTCTCCATTTTGTACACCTTTTAGCAAATTCATTGTATTCCTCCATTGCAGGGAAAGAGGTTGAAAGGATGAAGGTTCTAATATATCTTGAATGGTTCAGTCCAAAAAGTGAAAAGCAATTGGATATGAGTGCGTGAAGTTTGCTGATGACCAGGTAAATGAAACTGCCTCATTTTTATGTTTAGCCTTAATGAATCTTCCATTTGTTAGCTCTGCCAAATGTTATGGGAAACCTGCCATTTAGGAACCAAAAAAAAAAAAAACCACAACACTAAATTAAGTTCTAGAAAAAAGCTAAACCAAAAAATCAGGTTATCTTATTGGCTTATTGCCAATATCAATGCCTACATGTAGACCACAAAATTTTCATATGAATTACAGTACAGCTAAAAGATTGAAGTAGATAATTTAGGGTGACCGCATAAAAGAGTTCCGACTGAAAGCAAAGATTAGAGAACAGCTGAGTTATGCAGGTAAGAGGATGCTAATCCTGCAATTTTTGCCTCTATAAGATCTGAATGCAAATGATAATAATTACCACCAGAACAACACTAAAATAGATTAGAAAGTCATATGCAAAAGGCACCTCATAGAGTCATATAGGCCTTGAAGAGATATAATATGAGCTAAATTTAGAGAGGTTAATAATGAACTAACATGAACTCGATTCTATTAAAAAAAACATGTATTCAAACATTTTGTTAGTTTAAGTTATTCTATAGATTTAAACTATAAATATTGTGGATGACAGAGACTCAGAGGCTTAATTGGTCTTTTGCCTTTAATCTTCAAACAAAAGATGGGGATTCAAAAGAAAAGATATGCTTTGTTTGTTTGTTTGTTCGTTCGTTTTTTTTTCTTCTTTTGGGGGGGTGGGGGGGTGGTAATCCATACAAAAAATAAAATGGATAATGATATAATTAAATCTTGGAGTTTGACTTTAATTTTTAAATTAAACACTAAAATTTAATTTTTGTCAATGTTAACCTTATAATTTTAGAATTGTTGCAATATATACCTTTATTAAGTCTTTATGATTGATCTTCTCCAAAAAAAAAAGTCTTTATCATTGGAAGGGAAAAAAGTCTTTATCATTATTTAATAACAACAAAAGTCTATATAAGTTTTACTTAAAATTTATCAAAGTACAAACAATAAACCTTTTTAAAGAATGGTAGGTGATACTTTGGAATATAAAAAAATCTCAAAGTAGTAATATTTTTTTGTAAAAGTAGTAGCTTATACTTCAACAAAGATATTGTTTAGTGCTCCGATCTATTAGATGAGATATAATGAGGACAAGTGACAAATTTTAAACACTTTTATGCATCATGTTATGTCATGTCAAGTGTACTGGAATATTGGATGCAAGCCAAACTCTAACTTTATATTACTTTTATTTAATAAAAATTTACCATTTGTTTAAATTGTAATGATTTTGAAATTATAGGAAGATATTTGATATTGAAGGAATCAAAAACTCTAGATGTTTTTTCTTTATTTAAAAAAAAAAAAAAAAAAAAAACTCTAGTAGCTCTCAAGGTTTTTAACTTATTGGTTGATATTTTTGGATAGATGCATAAAATTTATACACCTCTATACTGAACAGTGGCTGTGGTAGCCCAATGCCACCTAATTTTTCATTTTTCTTTCTCATGGGGAGCCACCTAACCAGACCAAGCTTCTCTCTCTCATGATAATGTAGACGGTTAGATATACAATGGTACAAGTGGTTCAAACCAATTGTAAGCTAAAGCATTTGTAGAACAAATAACTTAACTTTGAGTTAATTTATGATTAGTCCAGGACTTTCACACCGTGAACGTAAGTTGTCACACTAAATCACATAAACCTTTGTATGCTTTCTTTTTTATATTACCGTTCATTCAATCATCATACACAATCAAACAAGAAATTTACACAGACAATTAAAGCTACTCGCCTCAACTAATTTCTACCCACCACCAAAAATTCCCCCCAACATCTCTAGTGTCTAGATTTGAAACATAAAAAAGGCAACCAAAATCCCCAAGCCACAAGGCATGATGCGACGTGTTAGATTTTCCTTGCCTAAAGAGAGAGGCTGAATATGACTACTGACGCCAAACTTTATTAATAAATCCAACTATAATTCAGATATTAAAGTAGACATGTTGATCTCTAAACTATAGAATAAGTAGTATCTCTTAGCCGACTTGTGTTACAGAAGTTTGGATTCACTAGGGCTCAGCGTAGAAGAAAATGTGCTCTTCTGAGGTTTCGCCATTCGCTGCCAATTGTTCTGTGTAAGGTGCATTTATTCACAAAGACTTAGCAAGCAAGTTCCTGTAATTAAACTCAAACACAAATACTCAAGGTAGTTAGGGTTGTAATCAAGTTGAGTTGAGTCAAGTAGTGAATATTTGAGCTTGATTTGACAAAATAAATTCAAATGATTCAATCCTGTAACAATGTTCAAATTTGAACTTGTCAAAAATTCCAAAAGCTTGAGCTTAATTTGCTTGGCTCAAATTGATTTATTTGTTAAATTGAGTTCAAGCTTAAACACAACCTAGATTTTTCCAAGAAGTACACAAAACACATACAGAAAGAGGGGTTTGGGTCTAAGGATACAATTTAGTTAAGAGTAAATTTTATTGAAATTTAGGTCATTATCTATCTGGAATACAATTCAATTAAGGGTACGTTTAGAATGGAGAGAGTAGAGAGAGTATAACTGTATAAGGTTGTAGTTCTTAACCGGGCCCAATATGGTTTTTGCAATTTTTTCTGGACATACATTTTTTCACACATTTTGACATTATGTACACCCTTAGGATTACATCACATACTCATGAAGACCACCATTGTTGTGAAATTAATCTCATCACTGCTAAACATATGTATTAGTTGTGGTAAAGTGCGTGCAAGAGAGTGTCCCTAAATTTTTTGTGATTTATGCTTCAGCTTAATTTTTTGTCTTATTTAATTTTGCTGAGATCTTTTTATTTGTCTTAATTTATTCTCAGACTGAATAAAGATAAAAAATGTTGGGCCCATAAAAGACAGTCTCGACTCTTGTGGCTAAGCTCACCCCAATACAGCCCATTCTAATCTTATCGGCATATTACGCAATTAGCAGCTTTCACACACAACACACTCTTCTTCTTCTTCTTCTTCCATTTTTTTTTTCGAGATTTTCATGATATTTATTTTAATAATGATTGCTTTGATATTTTTAGAATTAAAAGTTTTAAAATACTTTTTATAAATATGTGAACATAGTCCCAATTAATGTATTAAATTATATAAAAATGTTGGATTTTTTTCCTAATTCATGAATATTAAATAATAATATATTTTACATTAAAAATGTTATGTTCAAATTCAATCTAAGCTTGGGTTAAGCTTATAAACAATGTTTGAACTTGAATTTGTCAAAATTCAAAAAGTTTGAGCTTGGCATTCATTTATCAAGTTAAGATTGAGTTTAATATCAAAATTAAGTTCAAGCTTAATATAACTTGAACTTAAGCACAACTTAAAATTTTCCAAGAACACAATAGGCAAACACACACATAGAGAGGTAATACTTACCTTTGTGAGGTGAGTCTGAATCGATAGATACAATTCAGTTAAGAGTGATCTAGTTGGAATATTATTTTTTTATGTACTAATTCATTGAATGTAAATATATTAATTTATAACAAAATTGAAATTAATAATTTAAATATATAGATATATATAAACTTATAAAGTTCTAATTTGGTATAGCTTATTTTTATTAGTCTTGTTTTTTCTAAAAACTTTAGAAATACAAATGTACTAAGAAAAATTGATTTTATAAAAGATTTTACATAAATAAATAAACTTTAAAAAAAGAAAAAGCAAACAAACCAAACAACCACATAGTTTATCAATATCAAACAATGTTGTACTTTATGGCTAATTGGCTATCAATAAAATTTAAGAAATTAATATCAAATCGCCCGACATGTTTCTACAAAAAAGTGTGCTAGCATATGGTGAAGCAATTCTGTCCTCATATTCAATTGCATGCAAAGTAGATTGTAATTAGTTGTTTATCACTATCACATAGATCTATTATCTTTTCTCAATTACTTACAGTCTATTGTTGTATAGGGCAGTTATAGTAAAATGTCTATGAAAGTGTGTAATACTAATATTATTATCCCCAAAATTAAAGGTTTGAGAGTATAGAGTAGTATTACTTACCGAAGTCGCTTTATTTTTTGTCCTATTTATAAATCTTTGATGAACTTTTTTTTTTTTTTTTTTTTGGTTTGCTGAATCGCAAACTATCATTGAAAATAAACAACCAAGGTACAACTACACAGATTATCAAAAAAAAAAAAAAAAACACGAAGAAGGTACAACTACACAAACTATCTGCCCTAAGCAGAAGCAAAAACAAAATTTCTTTAATTGTCTTAATTTATTGAGAGTGAATAAAAATAAAAAATGTTGGGCCCATATAAGACAGTCTTGTGGCTAAGCTCACCGCAACACGGCCCATTCTAACCTTATCGGCATATTACGCAATTAGCAGCTTTCACACACGCAAAAGACAAAACACTCCTCCATTTTCTCAAAACAGAGCCTTCGAATGAAGCATATCCAGTAGATACTTTTAGGCTTTTGAGCACACGTCTGAAGGCCCTTTTTATGAAAACGTGGCAGTTCGACAGTGGTCCATGTCACACTCCTGCCATTCATGGTTGCGAATAAGTCGTAACAAAACACCAAAACCAGGATAAGGAACCATGAATGCCTCACCTTCTCATTTCTTTTAACCCTTTTTTTTCCACCTCATTCTTACTTATAATGTCATTATCTTTTCATATTTTATTATCCTTAAATAAATAAATAAATAAATAAATAAAATAATGGTAGGTTCTTAATTTGTTGGCCCCACTCTCTCAATTGGCAAGGTATTCAATATATCACCACCACTCGCCAACCTTCACGAAAAATTTTATATTCCGAGATTTTCATAATGCCAAATAGTTTTTTTTTTTCTTGTTCCCTAAGATTTTTAAGAAAAGATTGAAAGATTTGAACAAGAAAAATTGTGATACTCTAGATTATTTGTGGGACAGGATGATTCATGTTTTGTGCAAGAATGTATGTATTTTTATATTAATTCCTTATTAGATAAACTTGAATTACATAAATGATTACAAAGAGTTTTAATTATAACTTAACTAGTTTTTCTTTTTTCTTTTTTAGGTTAGATGTGAGTATACTTTATTTAGGTTGACAACACTAATTGGTTTTTTTTAGTAATAAGAATATTGGCCATTTGATGATAATGCATAGGACTTTCAATTTTGGTAGTTCGCACTATTTTTATTTATTTTTTAAGGAATAGTTGTACTTTTATTTATTTATTTATTTATTTTAGTTTCTACTATAATTGCAACACAAACATTTTCAATAACAATTAATTATTGTCAAAATTAGGCTTCGCAGCAAAATAAAAGATAATTTTCTCGTAAATTCTTTGATTTTGTACTTTGAACTGGAAGAATTTCGCTAACTCATAATTAATTATAGATGATTTTTGTTATTTAAAATAACATTGAGTTTATTTTGATATATCACAAATGATTAAGTGAAAATGTACCAAGAAATAATCATTTTATATATACTTTTACTTATATTTTGTCAATATTAAATAGATGCTAATGATAAGAGTCTTATAACTTAACCACACCTTTCTCTTATGGTGTTTCCAATAAAGATGTTTGTGATTCAAATCTTCCTCCACTAACTATTGAATTATAAAAAATAAAAAAGGTTAATTTTAATTTTCATATATTAACCTAGTTTTGATTTTTAGTACATTCTTATTCTTAAATGATTAAAAAAAAAATCATGATTTGGTCCCCTAAGAGTAAATCCTCCCCCCTCCCTATGCATTTGGTTTCCTTTGTTGAATCTTATATATTTTTATGAGCTGGTTAACGGCATCACTTAAAGTATTTGTTAATGGACCATTTTAAGAAAATTTTGATACTATTTTTATAAAAAAAAAAAGGTAAAAATTTGTAAAAAAACAATTAATTTTTTTTCCTATAAAAAAATTTCTAAAAATATCTTTAAACCAATACTTTTATATTTTTATGAGCTAGTTAACGGCATCACTTAGAGCATTTGTTAATGGATCATTTTAAGAAAATTTTGATACTATTTTTATAAAAAAAAAAATGTAAAAATTTGTAAAAAGACAATTAATTTTTTTTCCTATAAAAAATTTCTAAAAATATCTTTAAACCAATACTTTTAGCACATCCATTAAATTTTTCCTATTTTTATTTCTTACAATTTTATAATTAGTGGAGGAAGTTTTTAACTTTGATAAAAATAATTTTATTTTTTAATCGAAGAATATGAAAAGCATCAAGTATTATAAAATACCATATAATTTTTTTTTATTTTTATAAAACCTCATTTTTTTTTCCTAGAACCAATGAATTGTATGTTATCATCAATCCTTACAAATTATTACTATTACTAGATTATTATATGACTATATATCTTGTCAAAAAAAGAAGAAGATTATTATGACTAAAAAATAAAAATAGTAAACACATAAAAAACTCGTGACGTAGCGAGACGATAGATTGCAGTATTCTCGGGCAGCATATTTTAGTTGTCTGTGCCAGAAAAAAAAACCGATAAGGTTTTTGAAGATTAGAATGAATTGAATTGAAGTACATATATAAATATAAATTTATTTATTTCCCAAAAATAAATTAAAAAAAAAAAAGTGAAAAATCCAGAACCTGGTTTTGATTATAAATTCCCAAAGACAACAATTGGTGTTTGCCTGTGCCACACGAATTTGACTCTCATATATAGGAGAGGTAGCTAAGCCAACCCAACACAAACACAAACCCAAACCCAAGTCTCACTCAATATTGTTACTTTCTCTCTTCCTCAATTGCATAACATGGATCCCTACAAGGTACTCTATCATGGGTTTGATTTCAATTTCAATTTTGTAATTTCTGTATGATTCTTTGGAGGTTTGATTTTGGGTTTCACTTTTTTTTTTTGGATTAATAATATTAGAAAAGTGTATCTAAATAAATAAAATGAATGACCCAGAAACAATTATGGGGTTGAATTGGATTTAATTTTGGTTTGTGGGTTTTTTTTTTTTCCTATGTGATATGATTTGTAAGCAATAGGAATGTTAAGTTGTTGTGTTTATATGATGCAGTACCGTCCCTCAAGTGCTTACAATTCACCCTTCTGGACTACAAACTCTGGTGCCCCTGTTTGGAACAACAACTCCTCGTTGACCGTTGGATCCAGAGGTATAAATTTGGTCTCACTATTTTTTTCTGTTGTTGTTGTTGTTGTTTTGGATTATGAGCTAGTGAATGTTTTAATTTTTAAATCATATATATGTGTTTTAAAGTTATGAAATTTTTCTTATGATTGAGTGGGATGTGTATTTGTGATGGATTTTTATGTTGGATTGAATTTGTTGAATCCTTTTTCATCTGGGGTTTCAAATATGAATAGAAATTTTTTATAAAGTTCTATTTTTTTTATAGAATAGAATAGAAAGAATGAACAAAAAGAATATAACCTTTACTATTGAGTAGGATGTGTATTTGTGATGGATTTTTATGCTAGATTGAAATTGTTGAATCCTTTTTCATCTGGGGTTTCAAATTTGAATAGAAATTTTTGATAAAGTTCTATTTTTTTATAGAATAGACTAGAAAGTATTACCAAAAAGAATATAACCTTGACTGTTGAGGGCTTGGATGATGTTGTTGTGAAATAGAATGATTATTCAAACCATTTTAGTTTCTGTGTGGCACCTTACCATCACTATTGTTGTTATTGCTATTGTACTTCTTGTTACTCTTGCTATGATTATTCCTAGTTTAATATCGTCACTTTTATTAATGCTAGGTGTTGGATTTTTCATGATGGATGTGCTCAACTTTTGTGGAATAAGATGCTAATTTAGTGTTCAAATCCAAAACATTTTTAAGGACCATCTGACTGAGATTGGACCAATTATGAGATTGAGAACAGCTTCTGTTTTGAAATATTCGACCTTTCTTAACTGGGTTTTTTTGTTTTTATTGTTGTTGACAGTTATCTATTTCTTAACTATTCACTTTATAATTCATCACATTTACTTATTTTTCAACTTTTTGAGAAGGTTTTATCTAGAAAAAGTGAAGTTTTAAAAAGTGGTACATTAAAAAAGTGCGGTTTGAAGATGCGTTACCAAACCAGCACACTTTTAGGTATTTCATTCTTGTATGTTTTCTTACTTTTCATGAAAAGAGAATGGTTCAGCAAAGTGCACTGAACAGTATTAGGTTCAAATTTAGGGATTTGCACAGATGCTGTAAGACAAAAGGGATGAGTTATGTAATGATAGAAAAGCCTTCTTTCTGTATAATTTAACAGGAAAATTTTCCTGGATAGAGCATAATGGAAGTATACACTCATTGGCCCAAATGGTTAGGGATTTATTATTATTATTATTATTTTTTGGGTTGTTTCTTGTTAGGAATTCATTTCTGTGTACTTTTGTTCTAAAAAGGCATAATGGATTGAGTAGCTTATAATATTGCTAAACTATGTTTCAATAAGGGAAGGATATATTTAGCTACATCTAGCTACATCATATTGGAAAATGTTGAATTTTGTTGGTCTCCTTCAGGTGTACTTTTCTTTTCCCCATAAACAAATAGGGTTGAGAAGCTGCATTTAAGATTTGAACTCTGTTTCTGGTTTACAGGTCCAATTCTCCTTGAAGACTATCATCTGGTGGAAAAACTTGCACAATTTGATAGGGAGCGGATCCCAGAACGTGTTGTCCATGCTAGGGGAGCCAGTGCAAAGGGGTTCTTCGAGGTCACCCATGATATATCTAACCTTACATGTGCTGATTTCCTGCGAGCCCCTGGAGTTCAGACACCTGTCATTGTCCGTTTCTCCACTGTTATCCACGAGCGTGGTAGCCCTGAAACCCTGAGGGATCCTCGAGGATTTGCAGTGAAGTTTTACACCAGGGAGGTTAGGGTTCATTTAATAGTGGATGTTATTAATACTCTGACTGTATTGGATGACATTATGTGTGTTTGACCCTATTGATGATAGTGGTAGCCTTTTTTTGTGCGTGCGTGCGTGCGTGTGCGTGTGTGCGTGTGTGTGTTGTATTATGTAGATTTGATGAATATTTTTTAGCAGTGTATGTAGCAGCTCCTCAAGGGGGCTCTAGCGACAATACGATTTGCCACTGAATTATAGTACTTGCAAAATTATAAATATTTTACTTCAATAATTGTTAGTTTTCATATTGGCATTTTTATACATCTTTTTTTTTTTTTTGGGAAACAATAAGAGGGGGGGGGGGGGGGGGATGGTTTTTACAGCATGTAAATATTTATTTTAAAGAAAATAATGTTCCAAGATTTATCCAGTTGTAAAATCATCCTGGAATTAATTGTCGCTTTTTGAATAAAATTATAAATTTTATATACATACGACTGAATTTATTTCACTTTACCTTCTAATACTGTTTATAAGCATTCAAGTTCCCTGTTTTGTTCATATCTTGACCTTTACTGCTTGTGCGCTCAGGGTAATTTTGATCTAGTTGGGAACAATTTCCCTGTCTTTTTTGTCCGTGATGGTATGAAATTTCCTGACATGGTCCATGCTCTCAAACCCAACCCTAAGTCTCACATTCAGGAGAATTGGAGGATTGTAGACTTCTTCTCCCACCATCCAGAAAGTCTGCACATGTTCACCTTCCTATTTGATGATTTGGGTGTTCCACAAGATTACAGGCACATGGAAGGTGCAGGTGTTAACACCTATACATTGATCAACAAGGCTGGGAAGGCGCACTATGTCAAATTTCACTGGAAACCCACTTGTGGGATCAAGTGCTTGTTGGATGAAGAGGCTATTAAGGTTGGAGGAGCTAATCACAGCCATGCCACACAGGATCTCTACGACTCAATTGCAGCTGGAAACTATCCTGAATGGAAACTTTACATTCAGACAATTGATCCAGATTATGAGGACAGATTTGACTTTGACCCACTTGATGTAACCAAAATCTGGCCTGAGGACATTTTGCCCCTGCAGCCAGTTGGGCGCTTGGTCTTGAATAAGAACATTGATAACTTCTTTGCAGAAAACGAACAACTTGCATTTTGCCCAGCCATTGTGGTTCCTGGGGTCTACTACTCAGATGATAAGCTGCTCCAGACTCGTATCTTTTCCTATTCTGATACTCAGAGGCACCGTCTCGGACCAAACTATCTGCAACTCCCAGTTAATGCTCCCAAGTCTGCTCATCACAACAATCACCATGAGGGTTTCATGAATTTCATGCACAGGGATGAGGAGGTACTTAAGCTAGCTACTGCATCTTTTAGTCAGTCAGACTGGTATGCCACCTTGGTGCCTTAGGCCCACAAATGGTGTAAGATGCTAAGGTGGTATTGCAATTTTATGCTTGTTTCATTCATTTAGATTTACTCTGAAAAGTTATTATGATCACAATTTTTAGGTCAACTACTTCCCTTCGAGGTTTGATCCTGTTCGTCATGCTGAGCAGTTTCCAGTTCCTCCTGCTGTCTACACTGGAAAGCGTGAGAAGGTCAGTTTCCACATATTGCATCTTTGTTTGTCACAGTATAATTTAGACTAGGGGGCGGTTGTTGAATGCGTTCACCCATGTTACTCACAATTGTATAAGCCTTACACATTTGTTGGTTTGGCAAAGCTGTTACCTTGCTGAGATCATCTTCAAGCAGTATAGCACGTGCTTGATCTTCTTGATTGCATAATAAGAAACGTGAAAAAGAAAATAAAGTTGCTTTTCTTCTTCCTTCTCCTTGTCCTCAACTAATAGGAATGTTGAAAACTTGAAATTATCTTCTTTCCTGGATTTTAAGGCATAAGTAAATAGTTCAAGTTTAGACAAACAAACATGAAAATATGGTCAAAAAATGAATTGGAGTTCACACTGAATTTGTTCGTTAATGCAGTGCATCATTGAGAAAGAGAACAACTTTAAGCAACCAGGAGAGAGATACAGATCCTGGGACCCAGACAGGTACCTGTGTTCCTCCATTTTTTTAATATAATACTTGGATATCATGTATGAATGTCAATTTAATATATATTTTTTCTTTTGCGTCTCTTGTTATCTTTTTCTAGGCAAGAGCGATTTATCCGCCGATGGGTTGATGCGTTAGCTGAGCCACGTGTCACTCATGAGATCCGCAGCATCTGGATCTCATACTGGTCTCAGGTTAGTCTCTCTCTATTGCTTCAAAATTTATAGATGTGATTATTGAAATGTCAAAATTTGAATGGTAACGTTGGATTAATTTTGATATTGCACTGATTTGATATTCTCTGCTGGCATTGTCTACAGGCTGACAAATCTCTGGGTCAGAAGATAGCATCTCGCCTTAATGTGAGGCCAACCATGTGAAGGGTGGTGCAAGCAATGTTTTTAATTGGAGAGAGTACAGTAAGAAAGAATACATGTGAGAGGATTCTGGTCATTTGGAAGGATAAATCAGTGTTGATCCTGCAATTTGTGTAATATTATCATATACTAAAACTTGCATGTTCCACTATTTAACCTGATATTCAATCTAATAAATGCCGGTTGTATGTGCATATTTTATCTATGGTTACGTGGAGTTGAATTGTCCTTTCATTTCCTTGTATACTGTGCGGTTGGGCTAAGTAATATTTGATGCGTTCACATTGGGTCTTGCAAATGGTATATGTTAGTGGATTTTAGCATCAAAACCATAAAAGTGTTCATTATCCAGTATTGTAATTGTAAAAAAATTTACAATTGTGCTACAGTAGCATCTTATTTATATGATGCTTCTGTAGCACAATGGTATTCTTAAAAATCATTTTTGAATGGTCTCTTTCCTACTTTTTATTAATAATTCCAACAAAAATTCTCTTTCCTACTTTTTGGCTTATATATTTTATTGTGTAGGTGTATTATTTTAATGTGTTGTATAGGAAAATAAAAGTTAAAATGTTAGATGTGTTGTAAAATAGTATGATATAATTGATAAATTAGGTTTTGAGATGGTAAAATAAATTTTTTTGAAGAAACCAGATACGAATGCATGTTCCCACAGTAAACTGTTTTGTGAGAACAAGCAAGATTCAGGTTAGTCCATCTCTTAACAAACCGACCTTTCAATCTCGAAGGACAACTGTGGTCACTCAAGCCCTCTATTTATCAGCCAAAGCTGTATCTCACAATTCATTTTAAAAGGTTTGTCTGGTTTGTTCCATGGTTTGGTTGTCAATGGGGCTTTCACTTTTGAGGTAATTGAGGTTGGAAATATTTTTGAGTTCATTGTATTTATTGTTTGACCACCAGATGATCTTGTTAACTTGGGAGTGTCTAGTCTTGAAGCAACAATTATGATGGATTGCATTTGAAGTTTTAAGGAGGAATAGTGTCATTTTTATAGAGGGGTGGAAGAGATTCAGCGAAAGATTACGGCTAGTTTCAGAGATTATGTTTCAACTTTCAATCAAGTGACTCGTCCAAAGACCATAGAAATTTGTTGTGGAACAGACCACCGATAGCTGTAGCCCAATCTAGAAGAACCGTCACACGAGCCTTTTTATCTGCCAAAGCTGTGTATCCCAATCTTGAAGGATAGCTGCCATAACTCATTTCTATGGTATTTGGTCTAGTCATTAGAACCTTGCTTTTAGAGCAACACAAATTCAAGACTTGGGTGATGGAGTTAGTCGTTCATCCTTTATTATTGTCGTTATTGGATTTTGGCCAGTGGCCGAGGCCATAGGAGTGTTTTTGGAATAGTGGGATCAAGGAGGAGGGTGCCTGCCTAGGGATCAAGCTCAAAATGAGAGTGCCATTGTTAAGGAGTTGTCTAATAGGGAAAAAAAAGTTATCTTATGAGTTAAGAGAGTCTCGTGAGACCTTCTTCTCACAATATGTGGGATTTATACTGTGAGGACTACGTATAATGTGCTTCGTTTCCAGTAAGTTAATACACAACAGGGTTAATCATTAAATCATAGGGAAGGTGAGCAATTTTGAAGGAAACTGTGGGGTGTGCGGGTTAATAACAAACTGAAAATCCTCAAGTGATGAGCATGTTGAGATAATTTGGTCAGACGGAAAATGCTTTGATACTCGACTTGTGAATGTTGCGGAGCTAAGGCTGAAACGTTCACCCATGCTCTTTTGATTTGCTCATACACTACAGAAGTTCGGCAAGCTGGTCTAAAGAGAATTGGTGCTTTAGTCCATAATATTGTTTTTAAATGCAGTAGATAACTTGTTGAACCGTCTACAAAAACCTGAAATTGGAAATTTTTTTTTATACAAATTGCATGTATGCTTTTGATAGTATTTGGTGTACAGGAAATGAGACCAGAGTAAGAAAGGCATTCGGAATGCAGTTGCTTATGCTTCAGAGTACGTGGAAATTAGTCATTCATCCTATATTAAGTTTATTATTCTGAGATTTTGTTATATTGATTTTGCAAAGTTTGCAATAGGCATTCTTTCTCTAATTGTAGAAGTTGTTTGGGCTTGATTGTTTGATCATTTTTTTGGGTTGGGTAGTAATATTTTAACTGGATTGGACTAGTGCATTGCTAATAAATTAAACCTAAGAGCATTTCCAATCAGGAAATTTTTCATCCAAATTTTAATTAAAAAATCGCTTTTTCTCTTTTATCTAATTATTTTTTCAAATAAAACTAACAAACTCTTCATTCTTTTCTCTATTCAATTAAATATTCATTAATTAATTTTTTTTTTGGAAAGTGAGAAGAGAGGGGAGATGGATGAATTTTATTTGCAAAAACATATGGCTCATCTACAATAGCTCTCTTGGTGTGGCTATCACAAAGTTTTTGCACGATGTACAGTGCAACTTGTTATTAGTTTTCTACAATATTTCAATAAGATTTAACTTAACTGGTTGGTACCTCAATTTCCAATAGAGACATTCGGGATTCAGATTCCCACCCTCAACTATCAAAGTATAAAAAAAAATTTTAAATAAATTTCATTGTAAAAAATCATAAACTTTAGATATTTTACAGACAAAATAAAAGACACTTAAGAATAGTATTGGGATTTAATCATAGTATATGTGTGTGTGTGTGTGTGTGTTTACTATTTGAAAATTGCATGATATAGTGGCTCATATAGATAGGAAAGGTATGTTTCATGCCTAGTAAAAAAAAAAAAAATTACAAATATCCTTTAATTATTTTTTTTACATTCTTGATTTCGTCTTACTAAATTTATTTATTTTTCCTTTTTGTTGGACATTATTTCAATTATTGCAAAAACAACTAAATTTAAGTAAGAATATCATATTTCAAATCAATTGTTCTCCACATAAAATAAAATAAAAAATCAATTGTTTCTCATATAAATAAACATATTTATTCTATTTGTTATCTTTCTAATTACATATAATAAATACTACAATTTTAGTTACACACACACACACACACATATATATTACATGTCATTGAAAGGAGTTAGGAAATTTAAAGGGTTAAGATTAATTTTAGTAAATTCACAAATTTTTTTAAATGGTTTTCGTGTCAATTATTGTCAGAGCAACTAAACATGAGAAAGAGTGTCATATTCTAAATTTATTATTATTATTCCAACTAAAAATTATTTCTTATATAGAGTTTATAAAAATAATCATATAAATTCATTTAATATAAATAATTAGTGCACAACTATAGATAATTAATATATGCATTTACTCTATTGGCTAATTCAATGAATTAATACTTTGATATAAATACAAACTTTGTTGAAGTATAAGGCTAAAGGAAGGGAACATCAAGGAATGCGCCTCATGGCATAACCTTATTAAAAAAAAATTGTAAAAGACTATAAGACTAACATATTATAATATTTACCGTTAAATGTAGATTTTATTTTTTAAACTTATTAAATGATTATGAAATATATAAATAATAATTTAAAGAATAAAATACTTTTATATCCTAAAATTACATAAATTTAAGCAACTCTCAAACGCTTTCTCAACCACTCTATTCTCACAACCAAATATGGAGACCTCAATCACAAACACTCAATTCATTATCTCAATGAAATTAAGGAAATCATTTGTTAGTATCAATATAAAGAGAACGTGATTAAACAAAGAGAAATTGGCTAAAAACACATCAATTTATCAAAATTTAATTGTTTTTAGTTGGGCTTTCGTATCTATTAAAAAAAATGGAAAATCATCATCAATTTTTATTTTTAATCACTATGGTTCATATTACACAAAATAGTAGTTAAAAAAAAAAAATCTACAAAGAAACCTACAAATTATGAGTTCTAACACAAAATAAAATAAAAAAAGCTAACTTCATAAATAATCAATTAGAATGTTTTTTTTTTTTCTTTAGATCTAAAACAAAATACATTTATGACTTTTCCAAACACCCAAAGACCCAAAGTGAATCACAACTTTCACAAAATCCACAATGTTCTATTTTAACATCAAAATTGTAAGTTATCGTCACTGAATAAAAAATGCAAGCCCCTTTCCTTGGTCATAGCCTATTCATACGGGTTAGGAATTAGGATCAAATGGTATTACAATGTTGGAGTTATGTAGATGTCGTTGAAAAGTTGAAGGTAAATGACATCATTTTTTGTCTAAGTGTATTTGAGATTGGATGGTATAAGGGGCTGTGGGCATGTGTATATAAAGGAGTAGGATTGAAAAATGTGAATGGAAATGCAAAGAGTTTTGTGTGTGTGAGAGAGAGGAAATGTCTTAAATATTGAACCAAATGAAACAAATAGTTATCTTAAGACATTGAATAAAAAATGTAACAAAAAGAAGTCTTGAAATATTGAACCAAAGGAATAATGAGTCCCTATTTTTAAATTTGTTCTTATTTCTAATGTGGCTTAAGATTATTTTAATTCTTTTTATAGAATGCGCCATATAGCAGAATCTCATACTCTCTTGCACAAGGTCTCTGATTATATATATATATATATATAGATAATTGATGATTGATTAGGAAAACGAATGTTTGATAATAATTTGTTGGAGTTTATTTTATGGAATAGAAATCCATAATTTGGAGCGAAAAGGTTGAAAATGCTAAATTCTCTTTATAATTTTACCTAAATTTTAAACCCCCTTCTTTTCTAATTTTTTCTCTCCGATAGCCTCTCTACTTTTTTTTTTTTTTTTTTTTTTTTCTATTTCATTAAAATAAATTTTTTTATTCTTTTTCTTAATTAATTTTTCTCTACCAAAATCTTTTTATTTTTATTTATTAAATCCTTTATTCTCCACCTTACTTAAATGTGAGAGAGAGAGAGAGAGAGAGAGAGAGAGAGAGAGAGAGACATCTCCAAGGTCATGCGGCCTAGATCAATTGTGCATTTTTTTATTTGAAAAAAAAAAAATCAAATTTGCGTCTTAATTAGCAATGGATTATGTGGTTTCCATAGATCAATTTTGTATGTGTTATTGGATGTAGTGGATTCTAGATTGAATTATGGTTATCAACAATTTTGGGATCAATTTTCTAGGTTGTTGTTTAGCAAAAATGGATAAAGATAAGAGTTCAGAGAGCTGCAATGACTTTCTGGGTGTGAACAGTCACTATAACAAAATAAAAATTTTAGAAAGTGTTAAAGAAATTGTTAGATCAATGATTTTAAGTGACGTCTTAAACAATAAAGTGGGAAGGGTAGATAGAAAAGCCTGTTGTAGATGCTAAGAACCTCAGCAGCAATGTTAGCCAAAAGTAAATAAATAAACAAATAAAATTTGATTGTTGATTCGGCAAAAAAGAAGCTTGTGTGGTCTACTATTAATGGGTTTCATTAGTAATTTAGTATTTCAAAACTTTCTATATAAAGTGGCCTAGATTCATATATAGTATGGCGAATTCTTTTATTTTTTTAATTCTATTTAGTTTTAGTTAAAGTGGTTTTCAGGAGTGGTAAGGAGTGGCGTCACACAGAGCTCAAATAATTGAGGAGCTTTCAGGTAGTGTTATTTAAAGTGAACTAGGAAGTCTTTTAATAACCATTTATTCGCAGAATAGTCTTCTTATATGCCAATTCCAATCTTAATTTATTCAGCAAAAAAGAAAAAAAAAAAATTCCAATCTTAATTCTAGGACCACACACTTTTGTACATTTTTTGTTATAACTATCTTATGTAACGAAAATTTTTTAGGTCTATATAGCAATGACAAATAAATAATTACAGTTTATCACAAAAGACAGTTGTAACAAAAAGAGTATGAAAGTGCGTAATCCTAGAATTATTTAATTTTGGAATCTCAAACAAATCTAGCTCAAAACACTTTTACACATCCTTTGTCACAAGATTTACAACTATCCTATGTGATTAAACGTGAGCGGTGAAGAAAAATTGATGAATTTATGTGAAAATAACAGACAATCAATCACATTCTGTGTCACATAAATTAGTTGTAACAAAAAAAATTAGTTGTAACAAAAAGAGTATGAAAGTGGGGGTCTTAGAATTATCCTTGGAATCTCAAAAATCTTACAGTGACTTCCACTGGGCATTGTTTTTTTTAAAAAAATTCAACCATGAATCTTGATTATAATATAAGCTGATGATGTATGTGCAAACTGGAATCGAAAGTAAACATTACAATGATTTCCACTTGGTGTTAAAAAAAAAATCGATCTCGATCTTGATACGGCGATTATTATATTCACTTGTGTTGATCAAAGCAGAGCAACTCGAAACCGTGGTGCTGAGTCTGCTGACGTTGTTTTTTAAGAAAAAACTCGAAACTGTGTGGACAAGCACAAACAATGAATCCATTGAATACAACTCACTTTTTTTCTTTCTTTCAAATTTTTAAATTTCGCAAAAAGACAATTCTGGCTGAGTGGTTCTTACTAATTCCGATAGCTATCGCTAACAGTAATACCATATTTGGTAGCATACTTATATAAAATCATCTTACAATTGACATTCTACCAAATGCCATTTTTTTATTTACTTTTTAATAGTGCGAAACATAGTTACAATTCATTAAGTTTTATATTTTAAGTTGTTCAATTAAATTCAACTACATTCTTTTTAATAAGAATATATATATATATATAGCAATATGTCAGCACATATATTGGCAAAGCATGCTAAAGATATAGTCAATAGCAATAACTTTGTTTTGTAACCTGGATAAAAGAAAATTCATAGCTAATTGAGTTGACTATTGCTTATAGTGTACTGAATTTATCTTCGTTTTAATAAAGTTACAAGTTTTTTTATAGATTAATAAAAATTCAACTACATGGCTAGTTAAAAACTTAAAGTGTAATTACTCATAAAAAATAAAAATAAAAACCTTAAACTATAACATTTAAAGAATTTTTCCTAAGTTTTAGGTAAAATTACAACGATTCTTCAAAGTAAGGATTAGTTTGGTTAGATGAGTGAAAAAGTGAGAGAATATAAGATATTTAATTTTTTTTTTTTTTTTATATGTGTTTGGTTGAGAAGATGGAAAAGTGAGAAGCTAGAAAACTCATTTATTTGGTTGGGAAGAAAAATGAGAGTATGAAAACTGAAGTTGGTATAAATTTACAATTATATCCTCATTAAATAAAACAAAAAGTATCACATTTTTTTTATTAAAGAATTGTTTATGAACACTTCAACTAATAGATGGGTATAATAGAAAAAGACAAAAACTGTAAGGTTGAATTTATTCAACTATGTGTTGGCTTTATTCCGTGCGAAATTTACTTGTAATTTAGTATTTAGAAACCCTATATTTAAGTAGGAATAATGTAAAGGTTGTGTGTGAGAGAGTGTGAAGAATTGATCAAGTGTGTGCATCAAGAGGCAACTCGCGATTGGATCTCGGGACTGACTTGTGAATGGTGACTCGCCAGAATGTGTCCACGTGTGGAGCATGCAGGAAGTTGAAGGGTCAGGACAGCTGAATCACTACATAACAAAAATTACAGACTGGCCTTTCTGTTATCTGGTGACTGGAACTTGCGACTCATCCTAGTCACAAGTGACTTGTCAGTGCATCCTGTTTTGCTAAAAACTGATTTTTCACATTCCATCTCATATCCTACTATAAATACCCTTATACCCACGAAATGTAGAGAGTTTCCAAAGAGAATTTGAGAGAGAAACCCCAGAGAACAGTATGATTGATTCATCCATAATCTAATGCATTTGATTCTCCAAATTCTTCTACTCTCACCCTCTCCATAGTTATACCCATGAGAGGATCTTAAGTTGAATCCTTACTCACCACATTCAGAGCAATGAGAAGGTTCTTGGTGTTTAGGAAGCAGTTCAAGAGAGAACCAATTCATTTTGGTTGATGTAATAGGCTAATTGCGAGATCCGATAAGTTAGAAAAGACAAGGTTAGGCATAACCCTGTTGGAGCAAGAAACTTGGAGGGCTTAGATGCATCGAGTAGATTAGGCCTGGAAGGTCTATTACTATTCATGTATCCCAACTGATTTTCTAATGGATCATTTTACCGCTTGGAGGGTGGCGGAGAGGTTTTTTGTTGGGTTCTTTGATTTCCTCTTCGACAATACATGTCGGTGTTATCTTGTGCTTGCTTCTCTCTATATCTCTTACTCTTTGCTTTTAATTACTGTTGTGTTGTGATTAAATTCTGGCTTAGAGTAGTTTGCATATTTAGGTATAGCTTATATTTATTATTCTGCATATACATTGTTTGAATATAAGCTTGTTTTGGAATATTTGAATTTGGGGGTCTAAACATTCACAAGTATTTTATAAACTAAGTGAGCTTTCAAAAACCAAAGGGAAAAAAAAGGTATGAAGAAGAAATAGGCCAAAGAAGAAAACGACAAACCCATGTGCACATTGCACATGGGTTTTTTAATCCAATTTTTTCGTCTGTTTCTCTCTAATAAAATATTTTGGTGGGTTCGAGGAGAAAACATCCAAATCTTATCAATTCTCCCTCCTTTCTTTTTTCCAACCAAACTCTCACAAATACCATTTTCTTTACATTGTTCTCTCCCCCTTTTTCCATCCCCCTAAAATCTCCCCTACCAAATGGACCTAAAAGGGTGAAAGAGAGGAAAGGGGAGGAGAGGGAAGGGGTATCCTTCCTATTGTTTGGATGTTTTAATTTTAATTTTTAGATATTTTAAAAATAAAATAGAGGGGAAGAATAAAGTGAAATGGCCATATAGATCAATATAGTCAAGATCAGGATTTTACATAGGACTAGTGAGAAGGTTTTGTGGATTGAACCAAGAATCGGAAGATTCTACTTTACATTAATAAAAATGAAAAATCATTAGTAATGATAATATATGTTAAGAATCATAAGAAAAATAGTAAGTGCGACACAAATTACTCTCAAAAGGTACTAACTACTTAGTACCAAATTACCAATATGTGAATAAATGACAAATTTCAAACTTACAAGTTTCAAGTTCCAACACCTAAAATATGCATAAAGTTCCAAATTAATAAATCTACCGTTGGCTACAAAAAGAAAATCATCCCAATTCCAAAGTTTCAAAGACTTTGCAAATATTTTAATTGTATTAACATAATGAGAAATGCCAAACCCTTCAAAACCCATTACAACTCAATCAATAGGACTAGACAGTCCTAATCTCACCATAAAGAGACATAATTACTAATAATTATAAATAATAAAATGGATAACAGTTTTGTTGTTTAGATGATATATGAACAATCTACATCGAATCAAATTGATTCTATGGAGTATGATCGTAAGAATTTTAGGAAGTAAGATCGTAATATATTACATTTCATTATCTAGGATCGTGATCCTATGCAAATCCTATCCCATAAAAGATTCCCCCTTCCAGGGGGCCCAAGCCATCAATGAGAAACCACTCTCAAAGAGTTAGAATTCTAACCTTGAGACAGGACCTATGGGCTAAGGGACAATCTCAAGTAAACAGTGAGGAGGTACCTCTTCTCCCAAAGTTAAAAGACTATTTTGCCGAGTTCCTTAGAGGGGGTAGTCCTATGCTCGTAGGTATTCTCTGCCTACCCATTCCGGATAATGCTAACATTTAGATACCATCATTAATTCTACATAGATCTAGATCATTTTTATAGCTTGGGATAGTAGAATCTTAGGATTCTAAGATCAAGGATCGAGATTCTGATAACCATGATATAAATTAACAACTATGACTTTATTTTGCTAATTTTATAAATAATTTTTTTTAAAGATAAAAATTAACATTAGAGTAGTGTGTATGTATTAATAATATAACCCCTCTAAGGCTATGAGCCTCTCATCTCCCCTCCTAATTTAGGATAATTTTCCTCAAACCCTTCCTCCTCATTCTTTATTAAACATTCATACAAGGTTTTTTTACCCATCTCAAATCCTTCCCTCTCACTCTTTAATAAAAAATCTAAATAAGATTTATTCAACCCTCTCCCATCACTTTCCCTCTTCTCCTCTCTCATCCCCTCCATCCAAAGTCCAAACATAATAGAGAAATTGGGAGGGATTCCATCTATGTAAATAAATTTTTAAAAAAAAGTAAGGACCACTCTTATCATAATAATAATAATACTAATTCAAGTATACAACAGCTATAATATTCAAAACAGCAACATCATTGCATCAGCCAGAAAATAAAATCATCTCTCATTCTCTCTCACCTTAAGTTGACATTTCACAGCAGGAGTTCCAGGTAGCCATTGCGTACGTGCCTGCTTACGCTGGTGTGTGTGTGGGGTCATCCTCTTGGAAACGCCATAGCCCCACTAATATCATATTTCTAAACAGTGTGTGAAGCCGTTGTATTAGAAAGATTAATAATTATTACACAGTGTACACTTACACTAAAATTTTGTATTATAAATAAGCATAGTTCATTCGGCTTCGAGGTTGTATCTTTGGATGTAATAGCAGAGCAGGCCGCTGTCTTTGTTTGGTAGAGTAGACAAGGTACGAGACTCTCGAGGCTTTGACTCTGGAATGAAGTAGCAAGCTTTTTTTTTCTTTTTTTTTTTTTTTTTTTTTTTTAGACAGTTTTTTCTCTAGGGTATTTTAGAAAGAAAAATGTTAACGAGGACACTTAAAAGCATTGATTAACAATTTATTTTTAAAAATATTTGACACTAATTTTATAAAAAATAAAAATAAAAAATTGTCAAAATATATATATTTTTTCTTCATAAAATCTTTTTTATCTGGATTGTTAAGAAAGCACTCAAGTACAAAATATAAACCGAAATTTCTAAAAAAATAAAAATAAATAACCCACTTGGGTATCTCCGACTCTGAGAATCTTTAATATGGTTATTTGGTTAGTTGGTATTAACTGATTCTTATTCTTTGTTGGGTCTCTTTTTTCTGTCTTCATTTATTTTGTGTGTTTCAGGTAATAAAAAGAGCTTCAATTCTGCTATCATTGCATGTGATTTCTTTGTTTTTTTTATTTTTTTGTTTGAATTCTACTGATGGAAATGGGTGTCTCTTTTGTTGATGGAAATGAGTGTTTCATTTTGTTGAAACTTGAATCTTAAATATAACTTTAAGTTGTGAAAGTTATTGTTGGCTGACCATCTTGCAGGAATATATGCAACTTGGTTTTCATTTTTGTTCTCTTTGTTTATTCCTTTTTTAAAATTGATTGTAACGCAACTTTGTTGCAAATGATGGCTTTCTCAATGAAATTTGGCTTGAGTGGTGCTTTTGTTTGAAATATTTTTGATTTATTGGGTGAAAAAGAGATATCCAATCTTTCATAAAATATTGAAATGAAATCTTCTTTCTTTCTGTATTGAGCTTTTGATTAGTGAAGTTTCCAGGCTATTATTCTTTGAGAAAGCTTGTTGGTTATTTCTCTTGTAATTGTAGTTTTCCATGTTAATGATTCAGGACGGTAAAAGATTTCTAGTAACGTTGTTTGCATTTTTTGAAAATATATATGAATAAAAAAATGTATAAAAATACGTGTAAAGTTATTTAAACGCTGCAAATTATTGTTTAAACAACTATAGCAAACGGCCCGGACTCATTTGGATAGAATTATGTTTGAACTTTGAAGAGTGAAGATTGGAAGTGATCCTAGAACTTTGTTAATTGACTCTTTTTTTTTTCTCGCTCGTTTAAGATCAGCTTTGGATTCATATAGTTGCTGGGGGGATTAGAGATCATAATGGAAAATGGATTTTCAGCACCAGGTACCATTTTGGGTGCTCTGCCTAATTCAGCTATGGAACTGGACCTCTTCGATGAACTTTTTCAAGATAGATGCTGGTTGGAAGCAGCTGAGGGACTTGAATTCCTTCTTCAAAGTCCCTCCAGTTCGGGTTCAGTCTTAGGCCCTTCATTTGTATGGCCTGCTTTGGAGGCTCGTGACAATTTGAGCCTGAACTCATCTCAAACGGGCAATCTAGATGAGGCACAAAGACCATTGCCTGATGAAAGTCAGGAAAGAAGTCTAGTCAATGCTGTATCTCTTGGACAGAATACCGCTGACGTTGTTGCTGGGTGTTCTAATGAATCAGAAAATATTGTAATTAAAGGTCCTAAACTAGGCAGAAGGTCGCAGATTGCACCCAACATGAATCAAGGTCTTACATATTGTTTAGAAGAGAGATTAATGAAGGCAATTGAATACATTAGAGAATTCACAAGAGGTAAAGATGTTCTTATACAGGTATGGTTGCCTGTGAATAGAGACGGTAGACGTGTTCTAACAACTAGTAATCAACCTTTCGCATTTGGTTCCAGTAATCCAAGTCTTGCAAGTTACCGAGACATCTCTGCGGATTTTCATTTTGCAGCTGAGGAGGATTCGAAGGAGGTGTTGGGATTGCCCGGTCGTGTTTTCTTGGGTAAGGTTCCTGAGTGGACGCCTGATGTTCAATTCTTTACAAAGAATGAGTACTTTAGAGTTGTTCATGCTCAACTGTATGATGTCCGTGGAACTCTTGCCCTTCCAATCTTTGAACATGGTAGCAGTAATTGCGTGGGTGTTATTGAGGTTGTGATGACTGCCCAGCAGACCCAGTATGGCCCTGAGATTGAAAGTGTTTGCAAGGCACTTGAGGTCTGTATTCTTTGCTTGTTTTTCAGAATTTTGCATTTTTTTTTCTTGGGTGTGTTGGTTTCTCCCTTTCCTTGCAGCTGAAGACTATGCATGAAATTTAGAATTACTTCCAATACTTTTATGAGCATTGCCAAATGACACTATGATGTAGTTTTCTCATCACTATCAAACTTATTCTTATTGCTTGGTTCACCTTTTTGCTCATATCTAATGGATATGTTATATTTGTTTATTTCCCATGCTTTGGTGGCCCTAGCATGAGAGATCGCCATTGTGGTTCATACTTGAACAGCCACAAATCATGTGGCAATGCTCTTGATTGAGCATTTCCTATCAAGGACAGGAACTTCACCCTAAAGAACATAACAGTCTGTTCATTTGAAGTCTATTGGACAGTAAAAATGGGAACAGAGGACAGATGTATCTTGTCTACTTTCTGAGGTTTATTTATATTTATTAATAGAGAAAAATTTTTCATATAGTGTCTTTTGCAGATAAGCTCAACTATTCTGCTTGGTTAACTCAACAGAACTTGTAGATTGTTTGTCTTCTCTTGTCAAAGCTATTTTTTTTAGGGTGCATCACTCAATAACTAATGTTTATCCTGAATTTTGCACATTACTAGTTCCTTTGCAATAATATTATATCCATACATGCGCTCATAGCATTTAGAAGATAAAAGTAGATAATATCTTAAAATTTGAAGCCAGAATCACATTTTGTTGTAATCTCCATAGGTTATGTCTAATAATCTACCTTTTTGTGAAACTAGAATGAAATTCCTTAGAAAATCTAAATATTTTGTAATATGATTTATTTGCAAGCTTACATTTGCAATTGTGATGGTCAAATTTTTATTGACGAAAATATGAAGATACGGCCAGAGTAGTGATTTTCAGTTGCTTTATGTCTTTGAATATGAAAAACAACATAATATGATCCATACCTACTCTTCATGGGTGTGAGGTGTTGTGTCAAATGAGATCCCTTGTTGAGCTATGCTCATTAAGGACTTGTTGATTCTGCTAGGTTGATTTTAACTTCCCATCTTGGTGTAAAACTCTGAGGAATTCAGGCATTTAGGAACTTAAATCTAAAGCTTGATCTTCAAAAGTTTGAGGTGTTAGATGAGTAAAACATTGGAATGAGTTTGTATGTGTGGTATAGCAAGATCAACAATCATTATTGGGAAATTGTCTTGTATTGGTCATTTTCAGGAGAAAGTTGCACTGCTACTAATTATTTTCCTCTCTGAAGTATGGAATTTATCCTATTCTAAGTTTCAATTTGTTTCCCCCCCCCCCCCCCCCCCTCCTCTCTAAACATATAAATACCATTTTTCTTTCTGAGTTCCATTTTCAGATTTGAAAAAAAAGGTATAGGTTTGATTCTAGAACCATGAAGAGATTGTAGCTTCTCTTGTATAATTAACCTATTTATAGGCCAAATGTGAACATACAATGCAGAATTCATATTTATCCTGTTTCTCTAACTGGAGCCAACTTGTTAATATGTAGGCTGTTGATCTTAGGAGTTTTGATGCTTTGAGCACCGAGAATCTAAAGGTAACTGGACAATTGTTGCAGAAGGATTTAATTAATTAAATGATCCAATTTTCTTTTAAATCTCATGTTTATGATTCTTTTTTGCAGGCATGCCCCAAGTCCTACCAAGCTGCATTACCGGAGATTCAAGAGGTTTTGAGATTTGCCTGCAAGACACATAGATTGCCCTTAGCTCAAACTTGGGTTCCATGCATTCAACAAGGTAAAGTGGGGTGCCGGCACTCCAATGAGAACTACATTTATTGTGTTTCTACTGTAGATCGTGCTTGCATTGTAGCTGATCCCAATATGCAGGAATTTCATGAGGCTTGCTCTGAGCATCACTTGTTAAAAGGTGAAGGCATTGTTGGGGAAGCATTTAAGACCAATCAACCACACTTCTCCAGTGACATAACATCCCTAAGCAAGGCAGAGTACCCTTTATCTCACCATGCAAGGTTGTTTGGGTTGCATGCTGCTGTTGCAATACACCTGCGAAGCATCCACACTGGTACAGATGACTTTGTCCTGGAGTTCTTCTTGCCCACAGATTGCAGGGATCCTGAAGAACAAAAGAACATGCTTAATTCATTGTCCTGTATTATACAGCAGGTTTGCCGGAGCTTACGAGTAGTAACAGACAAGGAGCTAGAGGAGGATACTAATTTGCCAGTTAATGGGACTGGGAAACTTAGTAGAGAAGAGATATTAAAAGAGAAGTCCTCTGAGTTTTGCCAACCTTATCAAGATTCTAACTTAAAAGTAAATGTTGATTGTGGTGAAGAGTGTTCTATGCATGGTGAGGGTAACTTCCCAAGTGTAGGTAAGGCTAAAACTGGAGAGAAAAGACGCACCAAGGCAGAGAAAACGATCCCTTTGGAAGTCCTTCAGCAATATTTTGCTGGCAGTCTAAAAGATGCCTCAAAGAGTATTGGAGGTAAATTGTCATTGCAATTGAAGCTATATTTTTATGCTTTAGAGTCCTCCCGCGCCACAACCTCCCCACCACCCCCAACCCCCCCACCAACACCCACACGCACAAAAAGAAGAAAAAAATTTCTCCTCAAAAAAGAACAAAAAAAAAAAAGGGAATCAAAAAGAAAGAGAAGGCATGACAATGGGTCTGATCTGCACTCACCCCGGGGTGCTACGATTTTACTGGATTGTGTATGGAAGTTTAGAAAATTATTGAATTTTTTTTCACTGTTTTACAATGTGGTTATAGGCCTGACTATATAAGTTGTATCTGTTACAACTGATCCAAAGTAAATTCTCCCACAATTGTAATCAGCATCAGTTTTGTTGACTGCTTCGTCACTCAATGCCTTTAAGTGCTTCAGAATGTCTGCATCTGGGTTATTTATTTTTTATTATTACTTTTCCTTTCAGGTTGATTATGTGATAATTTCCACTATCAAGCTCTTGAATTTAACATTTTTAAACATCATTTACTTTCAGTTTGCCCGACGACTTTGAAAAGAATATGCCGGCAACATGGGATTAATCGTTGGCCTTCTAGGAAAATTAAGAAGGTTGGTCACTCCTTAAAGAAACTCCAGCTTGTAATCAACTCAGTTGAGGGTGCATCTGGTGCTTTACAAATAGATTCCTTCTATACAAAGTTCCCGAAGCTAGCCTCTCCAAATTTATCACGTACCAACCCATTTTCAGCTTCAAAGCTCAGCGATCATCCACAGCCCATTTTGCAGCCTGAAGGAGGCATTTTCAGTCCTCAAACTGCTGCATCAAAATCACCCTACTCTTCATGCAGTCAGAGTTCAAGTTCAAGTCATGCTCCCCCTAGGAACGTTGTTGGTTGCAAAGATCCTATAGTTGGAGAAAACTTTAGTGATAGTGCACTACAGAGGATCACAAGTGAAGCAGAACTACATGCCTCAAGTCAGGCACCAAAGCTGCAGCCAAAACTTGAGTGTCTTAAATCTTTTAATGAGCACCCTAGTGCTGAGAATTTTCCACCCTTACAGAAATTAAAAGTCACATATGGGGATGAGAAAATCCGTTTGCGAATGAAAAACAATTGGAGATACAAAAATTTGCTGCTAGAAATTGCCAGTCGATTTAATATAGATGACATAAGTAGGTTTGATGTCAAGTACTTGGATGATGATTCTGAGTGGGTCTTATTAACATGTGATGATGATTTGGAGGAGTGTATTGATATATGTCGATCATCACAGAGTAACACTATCAAACTTGCCCTCCAAATTTCTCGTCATCATGTTGGAAGGTCTTTAGGAAGCAATGACACTTCTTGATTGTAAGATGCTCTTAAAGCAAATCAATGAGGTCTTTAGAAGTTCAAGTTCAA
This sequence comes from Quercus variabilis, assembly GCA_030445155.1. Taxonomy (NCBI): domain Eukaryota; kingdom Viridiplantae; phylum Streptophyta; class Magnoliopsida; order Fagales; family Fagaceae; genus Quercus; species Quercus variabilis. Next base: position 15,144,853 of record CP129446.1, read on the forward strand.
AATGGTTGCAATCCTGCCATTACTACTTGGTTTGTGTTTGTTAGATATATTAGGACCCTTGGGTTCAAATCTATTGTAAAGCTCATTTTTGTAAGATGCTTGATTTGATATAAGCATGAAATTAGCATGCCATCATAGCCTCTTTGACTTCTTTCAATTTCACAACTTGCTAATTAGTGCGATTGTGAATGGGCAACGTGAAGTGGTGGGTTGCACAAAGCAAAAAATGTCAACCACTCACGGTTTGACGCAATTAGAAAGTTGCAAGAAGCAATTAACCTTACCGACACAATTGGAAATTTGCAAGAAGCAACCTTACTGACGCAATCGGAAAGTCGCAAGAAGCAAAATTATTTGTTTCAAGAAAGTTAACCTTGAATCCACAAAGAAAGCTACTAGAATCCACTAGAAAATAGAGAAACAAATCTCTAAAATTTTATTAAATTGAAGTTCTTCAACTTTGTTTGGCTTAAAGGCCTATTTAAAGGCTTCATAAAACTTGGCCAACAATTTCTTTTTCTTTTTTTAAAGCATATCCTAATAGATATCCTACCATAATAAGACTCTACTTTGACAAGAAAAATCATTAAAGATGCCTAAAATCAAGTAAATAATAACCCTAAACCTAAAATTTCGAAAATTACATAAAAATTACCAAAATTAATAAATAAAAAATTTTAATTGCAGATTTTGCCCAGATCAGACCTCTCCACTTGGAAAAACCCCATCCTGAAGTTAATATTTGTGATTTGAAATTCTATATGTCAAGCAAACAAATATTTTGAATATTTTGGCCCCTTGATCTTCTTTCCATACTTTCACTCATCAATGGAGTAAACAAATCAATTTGGAATTATTTTTCCTTAGTCTTCATGGAATTGTCAAGATTCACCAAATAAGAGTCGATGGTTGAATCAAATCTTTCGATCCTAATAAAATCTATAAAATTTGATGTATTTCTTTCACTAAAATAGTAGGATCTTGAGATTTGCAATCATCTGAGTTGATTTCATCGAGATCTTTGACAATTTTCTTTGCAATTTCAGCCTCATAGTCTTTTGATTTACTAGAATCTTCATCAATTGTCTTTAAAACATTGATCCTTTTCTCCATAATCTAGATTTAGGATATTTTTCTATAATGAGATCTCCATTAATTTCCTAAAAAAATTTCTGTATTTTTTTCTTTGATTTTTGCATAATCTTCAAGAAAGATATTTTATTCAGCATGCAGTTTCTCCCGTTATGGTGGAATATAGCATTCTTCAAAATAATTCATCAGGTATGAACTTTTTGACCAATAACCTTGCTTTGTATATGACAATATTTCATTATAATCCAAATGATAAAATTAATGGCAAGTATCTTTTTCATCCTAAGCCATGCTACTGTGTCACTTATTAGTCACAGACCAAGATAAGGATATGACTCTAATACCAATGGACGTAGTCGGAAGTTGCAAGAAGCAATGCTGGTTTGCTTCAAAAAAAATAAACTATAAATCTATAAGGGTTTCTCAAATCTACAAGGAGAGTTACCATAATCTACTAGAAAATAGAAAGACAAAATTCCGAAATTTTATTAAACTAAATCTAAAAATTAATAACTGTAAATCTAAAATTCCAAAAATTACATTAAATAAAGTAAATATAAGTTAAATTGTAAATTATGTTTTACATCACAATTACATAAATCAACAAGTTGTGAAATTGTATGCATCTAAAATTATTCATACAATATCTGACATTTTGGACAAAAAAAAAAAGATTTCTAGAAATTGGAGAGTGCACCTTAGTTGGTGGAATTTGGAAGGGATTCACAATTGCATGGCTGTAGTCAGCAAGAAGTGGATGGGATAAGAGGTCTGAAACAGGAATCTGAGTATAATTTATTTAAGATAGTATTGTAATGGGGGTTGTCTAATTAAGTTCAGGCAAATGACTATACTTCATTCGAAATCCAGGATACTGTATCTTGTAAAGTCAAACGTCTTCCATGTCTCAAGAGAACAAAAAGATACCACATTAAAAAAGAAGGAAGTTATACTTCATCCTGCTTGCTAGTTGGTTACTTGCGGTATATTTTAATTTTGGAATCTCCTAGAGGAAAATTGAAATGAAAGTGAAATTTCTCTGTTTTTTTTTTTTCCTCCTGAAAAGCAAGTGGACATTATTATTTTTTTATTCTTGTCCTCTACTTGTATTTTATAGTCTCCAATCCATGGCATATGTTTTAGAGTTTTAGATTTCTTAAGGTACTGATTTATTGGTGGTCGGTAGTGGCTCCGGTGTGGAAGTAACTTGAATTTATAAATATTTGTTCACTCTTACGTCAATCCTGTCAATTTTGCAGTATAATGGAGGCAGGTTTGCCCCCATTTTGATATACTATTCTGCTTATGCTGACTTCACTGCCCTTAGTTTCTGGTTTTTTTTTTTTTTTTCAATACAAGCAATTTCCTACTGGTTGGTTGGTATATAACTATATATTAACACTCACATCAGTATATTCAAAATTTTTAGTATCTATTATAACATAAAAACATATTTTTGTATTATAGATAATCACTTTTAAAAAACACCTGCATCATATTATTTATTTTTTTAACTATATTTCATTAAAATATTATTTCCTTTCAGTTTTTTTATTGCTCTCTAAATAATATATTTGCATGTGAATAGTAATGTGTATATTACACTGTTATTGTAGCTTACATCTTATTTTACATAAGTTTATATAGATTGATGTGGGTGATTTTTAGAGTTGAATGTGCAAAATTTACCCCTTATTTTATAATACATTAAAACTAATGTGAGTGCTCAACTACGAGTCTGTTTGCGGTGTCAATTTTCCAAGTCTGATTACACTAAAAAAAAAAAAACCCCCAAAATGAAATAAATATTCTAATTCTGGCATGCTAGATAAATATTTTTATTTTTTTGAGAGCCGTCATGCTAGACCAGATAATTATTGGTCGCTTATTGAGTGGTTTACAAGGGTGCCTAATGGCAATTCCTAAAGCAAAGCACTAATGCTATCTTAGATCTTACAAATCTTCTCGAAAAAAAAAAATCTTATATCTTACAAAGAACATAGGATTATGCTCCCCACTCGTTGAAGAGTAAGGTCCACACATACGTAATCTGGGCTTTATAATTTGACTTGATTATTTGTAAAACTAGTCGTAAACCCCAAATGTGTGGGAATAAGTAATTATTTTGTATTATAATATAATGTATAATTTTTTCTCTAAAATTTTTTGAAAATAATTTGTTCTCCCTAAAAATTTAACAATTTCTATTCGATCCAATTTGGTCCACTTGGTCAATTTCGGTCCCTCTTCAATCCATTTTAGATTAATTGGGTTTTAAATTGATTTTTTGCAAAAATACCATTTTGATCCTTACATTTTGGAGTCACAATAAATTTTGTCCCCATATTTAGTCTCTGTTATTTTCAAGTTACAATCAATTTTGTCTCTATTGTTAATTTGCTTATGAAAAAATGTCTATGCGTTAAACAGTGTGCATTATTGGCATACTTCACACCTACGTGGCTGTGCCCATGGTTTTGTACCCGATTATAATTTCCTTATAGTAATAAAATTTCTATCTTTATCTCAAAAAAAAAAAAAAAAAAAATTTGTTCGGTGGGTTTGTATTTCAAATGAAATTTCTGGGTTTGATTTTTATTAAAACCTGAAGTCCTCTCTCTCTTAGAAATATAGAAAGCCAAATTGAAAGGAGTATAACCCAGAAACATCTCACTAAAGCTAAATCACAATGACCACAAATCAAGTAAATATCCAGTTTTTACAAATAAATAAATAAAGGTAAATAACCAGATTAGAAATGGCCCAAAAAAAAAAAAAAAAATTAAACAGCGACCAGCAATTTGGGTTAGTTGGGGCGGATCTTTTTTCTTTTTCATTTTCTCACAATTTCTCAGAAACCAAAAACCAAACGATGGGGAGAGCTTGAACCACCTATTCCACTCTCTCTACCTTGCCACCGCCGCAATCTAACCACTGACGAGACCAAACCTCTGTTGCATCGATCAGTCGTTGCATGACTCAACCACCCAACAAGGACTGCAGAAGTTGTCGATTAAGGAGATTCTTCAGGTCATTAGAGATGCACCATTGGGTTGGAGTCCATTGCCAATGCTGATTCAGATCCTCTAGATTTCTTAGGAAGCACTGCCAAGTAGATTTTCTTAAATCTTAATAATTTTTTAGGCTATGTCAATATTTTACTAATAATAATCTTAATTGTTTTTTTTGCAATATTATTTTATTATTTTAAGAGTATTATTAGTAGAATGCTAATATGACATAATCTAAACCCTTAAATCATAAAAGAATGTTTAGGATTTAAGAAAATTTATTTGTAGAGTACTCTAAAAAATCTAAAAGATCTGAATCTTGCTGCTACTGTTAGGATTGGTGAAGGCAGAAGTGTTGGGTTTCTTTTAATGATGAGTTGTAGCTGCTATTGGTGATGAGTTTCATTTTGGGTTGGAGATGGATTGTGGCTACTATTAGTGATGGGTTTTGTTTTGAATTTCAATTAACAGATCTGGACGTGATTTTCTCGGTTCTTTGTGGAGTTTTCAAGGAGGATGTTGTGTTTAGTTACCTAGAAAGTGGAAGAAAGAAAAGGAAAAAAAATGAATTACAGATTTTTTTTTTTTTTTTTAAGGATAAACGTTAGAAAAATGAATTAGAGATTTGTGGGAGTAAGGGCTCAAATTCATATATTGGGCCTTGGGCCTTATCTGAGGACAGGGATATGTCCAAGGAGGATTAAATGATTGGAAGAGGCCCCGAAGTTGGTTACCTAGAAAGTGGAAGAAAGAAAAGGAAAAAAAATGAATTACAGATTTTTTTTTTTTTTTTTTTTTTATTTTTTAGGATAAACATTAGAAAAATGAATTAGAGATTTATGGGAGTAAGGGCTCAAATTCGTATATTAGGCCTTGGGCCTTATCTGAGGACAAGGATATGTCCGAGGAGGATTAAATGATTGGGAGAGGCCTTGAAGTTTAGAATTACTCGAGGAAAGAATGGAGGAATACATTCCGAGGAGTAGCTCCTTCTTGTATACGATGAATAATGATCAAGTCTGTATTTGGGCAATCTAGGTGACCTCCCAGAAAATTTCGACGATAAGGATGAGAATTATGCACATACAAAGGCGATAGGAATTCAGAAATATCTAGAGGAAAAACTGCTACCACCGTATTAAATACATTGCAGCAACTTTCCTGGCCGCATTTATGTGGAGAAGACCCCTGAATAGTGTAGTCTTAGTTATCACAAACTCACCAAAAGCCAAAAAGGATTTCTGATGGGATATGCACTTAAATGAAGGTCTATATAATTAACAAGTGTAGGATCAAGATGGTCTGAAAGGAATTATATAAGGGAGAAGATGTCCCATGAGAAGGGGGATCAGAAAAAGAAAAGAGAAAATAGAGAAAATGAATTACTGTAGCACTAAGAACTGCATTAACATTCAGCTCTATCGGTTTAATTCATAATCTATCTCCTCAGACAATCATTTCGTGAAGTTTTACGTGTGTTTCTTAGTTGTTCATCTTTTAAATCCCTATTAGCTGTTATCCAATAAACTAAAAACTCAGCTCTTTCTCCCACTTTCTACAAATTTATTTATTGTACTGGGCTCATTGGGCCTATATCCCCTATCTTTAGGGCTTGGGTTACAAATTGTGACCCTACAATTGGCGCCGTTTGTGGGGAGATCTTGTGTTATAGTGAAGACAACGATCAATTATGGCCGATCCAGCTCCACAACAAGCAGAATCGAGGGGATCCCAGCATGGAGACCATTTTGTCAACCTTGAAGTGCGCATACTACACATATTGACAGGAACCAACCTCGAGGGGGAAGCCATATCTTCCATGCGAAGAGCAATAGGGACATGAAGCTAGAGATTGACTAGTTGAAGAGGGAATTGCGCCATGCAAAGAGGAGGCGAGCTTCCCTTGATAGTGACGTTTCTTCTGATGGCAAAAAAGAAGTTAGTTACAAGTGGGGGTCTCGAACTCAGCCCAGTGAATCATTCTCCTATGAAGAGGAACACCATAGCAAGTGGCGGTTTAGAAGCCTGCCACATAGAGGTGTAGGAAACGATGCTATGAGCAGAGCCTTAAACCAAATCTCCAAGTCGCCCTTCACGCGTAAGATTGAGGGGGTAAGACTTCCCCAGCATTTTCATCAGCCAACACTCACCATTTACAACGGATGAATAGATCCTGTTGAACATGTGAGCCATTTCAACCAGAGAATGGCTGTTCATTCTAAGTACAAGACCTTGATGTGCAAAGTCTTTCCATCTAGTCTTGGACCCATCGCGATGAAATGATTTGACGGCCTAAAGGCAAAGTCCATAAACTCCTTTCATGAGCTTACTGAAGCATTTGGCTCTCGGTTCGTGACTTGCAGGAGAGTTCCTCGATCATTGGCTTCCCTCCTATCCTTGAGTATGCAAGAAAGGGAGAATCTTAAAACATACTCCGACAGATATTGGGAGATGTTCAATGAGATTGAAGATGATTTCGACGATGTGGCCATCAGTACTTTTAAGCTTGGCCTTCCAGCCAAACACGGTTTAAGAAAATCCCTGATTGGCAAGCCCGTTACTAACATGCGTAAGCTTAAGGATTAGATCAATAAGTATAAAAGAGTTGAAGAAGATCAACAGCAAGGGAAAGGAAAGGATAAGGTTATCCCTTAGGAGAGAAGGGATTTCAGGTCGGATTGATACATCAATAACAAACCACGTAGGGATTTTGCTAGGCAATCATGATTAGCAAACCTTCAAGCAGTCAATGCCGTGTTCCAAGAGCCTGTGCATCAAGTTCTAAAGAAGATCAAGAATGAGCTATTCTTTAAATGGCCAAGTAAAATGGTGGGAAACCCTGAAAGGCGCAATCACAACCTATATTGCCAATACCATTAAGATCATGGACACACCACAGAGGATTGTAGGAGTCTGTGGGATCACCTAGACCAGCTCGTTCGTGAAGGTAAATTAAAACAATTTTTACACCATTCCAGTGGTTCGAACAGCCAAGCAAGCTCAAAATATCGTAGAGATGATTCTTCCAAACCCCCCTGGGAACAATAAACGTCATCTTCACTACACTAGGGAGAAATCGATCATGTCCGTCTAGGGTAATGTCCATGGCTCGGCTATCAGCAGAGGACGCTAACCAAGATATGAAGAGAAGTAGAATGGAAATTCAACCTATTTTAGGTTTCTCGGATGAGGATAAAATCGGAATCATACAACCCTACGTCGATGCCCTGGTGGTTACCCTCAGGATTGGGGGATATGATGTGAAGAGGGTGATGGTGGACTAAGGCAGTGGGGCCGAGATAATGTATCCTGACTTATACAAGGGGTTGAATTTAAAACCCGAGGACTTAATGCCCTACAGCTCTCCCTTGGTGAGTTTCGATGGGAAGGTCGTCATCCCAAAGGGCCAAATTCGATTACCTGTGCAAACTGGTTCAGAAGTAATAGAGGTTGATTTCATTGTTGTAGACGCATACTCGCCCTATACCGCAATTGTAGCCAGACCCTAGCTTCATACACTAGGGGCTGTTTCTTCTACTCTGCACCAGAAGGTTAAATATCTATCCGAAGGCCAAGTTAAGGAGGTTTTGGTAAATCAATTTGTGGCTAGACAATGCTTAGTGGCCGCCATCCAACATAAACTTGAGGCTGAATCCTCAGCCTCTGCTGGAGAGGATTTATACCAATTAAAATCTCTGGCATTGCTTATCGATGACTCAGCTGAGAGGGCAAAATGCGAAGATTTAGTAAAAATTGTTATTGGCGATGATCCTGAGAAGTTCTTTCAAGTTGGGTCTCAATTACCCATTTAAGAAAGAGAGCTGTTACTAGAAATTCTTAAGAGAAATGTAGATGTGTTTGCCCAGAATGCTTACGAAGCCCCAGGGGTAAATCCAGAATTCATTTGTCACCATTTGAATGTCAACCCATTGGTCACCCCTAAGAAATAGCTTCCTCGGTGCACATCCAAGGAACACTCTGACGCAGTACAAGAAGAAGTAACAAAGCTTAAGCAGGCTGGAGCTATTAAGTAAGTTTTTTTTTTTTTTTTCCTGAATGGTTAGCTAATATTATGGTAGTGAAAAAAAAAGAGTGGGAAGTGGCAAGTGTACGTGGATTTTACAGACCTGAATAAGGCTTGCCTAAAAGATCCATTCCCTATGCCTAAAATAGATCAGTTAGTGGATGCAACTGTAGGCTATCCTTGGATGAGTTTCTTGAACGCCTTTCAAGGGTATCACCAAATACTATTAGTCTTGGATGATCAGTAGAAGACTGCTTTTGTCACCCCCATTGGAAACTACCATTACAAAGTGATGCCATTTGGTTTGAAAAATGCGGGATCTACCTACCAAAGAATGATGACGAGAATGTTTGAGCCACAATTGGGTAAGAATATTGAAGTCTACATCGATGACATGGTAGTGAAAAGTAAGGTAGTTTCTGAGCATGTGGGGGACCTTGGAAACATCTTTGAAGTTCTTAGAAAATATAAGTTATGTCTAAACGCTTCCAAGTGCTCGTTCGACATGGGATCAGGCAAATTCTTGGGCTATATGGAAACTCACAGGGGTATTGAGGTCAACCCCGACCAGATAAAAGCTATTAGCAGTTTGCAACCACCTCAGAATCCTAAAGAAGTTCAGAAATTGACCGGAATGGCCGCTGCCTTGAATCGATTTATCTCTCGGTCAGTAGATAGATGCAGACCTTTCTTCTTGTTGATCAACAAGTGGAAGGGGTATGAATGGACTGAAGAATGTGCCTTAGCTTTCCAGTAACTTAAAGAATATCTCGCTTAGCCATCTATCATGTCCAGTCCTGAATCAGATGAAGTCCTATTTGCCTACATCACTGTGACCCCTTATGCTGTAAGTTTGGTATTGATACAAGTTGATTGTGGTGTACAACGGCCAGTTTATTATGTGAGCAAGTCGCTACATGAGGCCGAGGTTCGTTATCTTCCATTGGAGAAAGCCATCTTAGCGTTAGTACATGGCACACGAAAATTGCCCATTATTTTCAAGCACATACAGTCGTCATCCTTACCCAACTTCCACTTAAAGCCATACTATGAAATGCTGATTACACTGGAAGGATCGCTAAATGGGGCACGGTTTTAGGAGCTTTTGACATCAAATACATGCCGCGCACCTCCATTAAGGGTTAGGTCCTTGCGGATCTGGTGGCTGAGTTTACTGAACCCTATCTAGAGGAAATAACGACGACACAGATCATGGATGACAAATTGGTTGGCATGATCTCCAAACGAGGTCCCTTATCCTAGGAAGTGTACGTGGATGGTGCAGCGAATCATAAGGGCTCCGGAGTGGGGTTAGTTTTGATATCTCCTAAGAAAATCACCATTGAAAAGTCATTGAGGCTGGACTTCTTGGTTACAAATAATGAGGCCGAATATAAAGCTCTATTGATGGGAATGACCATGGTTCAAAAAATGGGCGGAAAGGCAGTGGAGATATTCTCGGACTCAAGGTTAGTCGTCAGCTAAGGAAAAGGAGAATTCGAAGCAAAAGATGAAAGAATGTAGGGGTACTTAAGTCAAGTTAGATGCCTGCAATCAGAGTTCGAATCTTTCAACTTTCTGCACATCCCCAAAAGTGAAAACTCACATGCTGATTCCCTAACCACACTTGCGACCTCCTCAGTATAGAATTTGCCTCGAGTTATCCTCGTAGAGGATTTGTACAAACCTGCGGAGATGAGAAGAGAGACAATCCAAGTCCACTAGATTAAAGCAGGGCCTAGTTGGATGGACTCTATAGTTCTATTCTTGAAGGAAAATACTCTGCCCGAAGAAAAGTCAGAAGCTGACAAAGTACGGAGAAAAGCTACTCGATTCTGGATGTCCGAGAACCAAAAATTATACAAACATTCCTTTTTAGGACTATATTTGTTGTGTGTACATCCTGAGACAACTGAATTACTCCTCGAGCTACATGAAGGAATTTGCGGAAGCCATACTAGAGGTAGATCCTTAGCACATAGAGCTATCACCCAAGACTATTAGTGGCCAAATATGCAAAGGAATGCCCACGAATATGTGAAAAATGTGATCAGTGCCAATAGTTCACCCCAAACGTACACCAACCGGAGGAAATCCTTAATCCACTATCCAGCTCGTGGCCATTCGCTCAATGGGGCTTAGACATTGTGGGTCCATTCCCCAAAGCAGTAGAAAAGAAGAGATACCTGCTGGTCGGCATTGACTATTTCACCAAATGGGTCGAAGCTGAACCCTTAGTAAACATTAGAGATGTGGATGCCAAGAGATTTGTCTGGAGAAACATTGTCACTCGGTTTGGGATTCCTCATACCCTCATCTCGGACAATGGCCTTCAGTTTGATAGCAAAGCGTTCAAAAGTTATTGCTATGAATTGGGAATTACGAATAGATATTCTACCCCTGCTTATCCCCAAGGGAATGGACAAGTAAAGGCTGTTAACAAGGTTATAGTAAATGGATTAAAGAAAAGGCTAAATGATGCGAAGGGCAAATGAGTGGAAGAACTGCCACATGTTCTTTGGACGTATAGGACTACGCCTTGTAGATCTACTGGTGAGACCCCCTTCTTAATGACTTATAGGACTAAAGCTGTTATCCCTTTGGAGGCTGGTTTCCCAATGTTGAGAACCAATTCATTCAGTCCAAGTAATAATAATGAGCAGCTAAGGAAGAATTTGGACCTGATTGAAGAGAAGAGGGAAAATGCAATGGTCCACCTAGCATATTATCAACATAAGCTCAAACAGGGTTATGATGCCAACGTGAAGCTAAGACCATTAACGCCTGGTGATCTAGCGTTAAGGAAAGTTTTGGGCGCTGCAAAGAACCCTGCATAGGGAAAATTAGGACCCAATTGGGAAGGACCATACTGTATTACCTTAGGGGCTGGCATCGGGGCATATTTTATAGAAGATTTAGATGATCATGCAATATCACGCCCATGGAATGTAAACAACCTTAAAAGGTATTATTATTAACGAGTTTTTCCTCGATCAATATGTTTATCTGTTACATAAAGGTTGTACATTTTCTGTCATTACAATTTATATAAATGTTTAAACTTAAACTTAATCATGCCTGAAGTCCTCAGACCAGATGATATGAGTTAGTTAACACTCCATTACAATTTATATAAGTGTTTAAACTTAAACTCAATTATGCCTGAAGTCCTCGAACCAGATGATATGAGTTGGTTAACACTCTATTACAATTTACATAAGTGTTTAAATTTAAACTCAGTCATGCTTGAAGTCCTCGGACCAGATGATATGAGTTGGCTAACACTCCATTACAATTTATATAAGTGTTTAAACTTAAACTCAATCGTGCCTGAAGTCTTTGGACCAAATAATATGAGTTGGTTAACACTCCATTACAATTTATGTAAGTCTTTAAACTTAACCTTAGTCATGCTTGAAGTCCTCAGACCAGATGCTTTGGGGAAATTAATACATTGGCATTCTTTATAAGAGTTTAAACAGATCCTAAGTCATGTTAGGTCTCTCGGACCACACACTTGGGTGAAACTTAACGCTCAACGACAATTCCCCAAATGTTTAAGTCTATGATTGAATCCTCAACAAAGTAAATCTGAATAAGTTGAAATCCTTGATTACTTATTCAAGAATGACAAGTGTGAAGGTATTTCCTTTTTTCAGTCTTTCTCAAGTTTACTGCTTATTTTTATTAGAATCAGCCTTCATTGGCACTTAGCTAAATTACTTGTATTATCATCCGAGAAATACTGTGGGTTGGTTCTTGTCAAGACTAAAGCGACAATAATTCAGAAATTATTTGCAACAACAACAAGTCCAGAAGTATAAGAAATAAAGATGCAAGAGATAGAAAAACCAGTACATTCATTAATTCAAGAGAAAGGAGATACATTGTACTGAATGAAAAGAGTTAAAAATTAAAAAAAAAAAAAAAAACTATTGCAAAATGTACTAATAATTAAGTCTATGTCTTGGGGGCTGGAGGGTCAGCTGCTTAGCTCGGTTGAGAAGAAGCAACATCCTTGGCCGTAGGATCAACTTGTTTATCTTTCGCCTTGGCCTTGGAAGTAGCTTCCTTCTCCTAGACTTTCTCCTTTTCCAGAGCTCATGCAGCTTCCTTGCCCAGGCCCTCTGCCTGGTTGGACCCCTTCAAAGCCTCAACAGGATTAAGAGCAGTTTGGCCTGTAAGGGGCAGCTCTGATGCCTCTAGAAGATGCTGAGAAGGAGAAGGGTCAGAACTTGGGAGCTCGCAAATTTCTAGATGATAGTATATGCTCCCAGGTTGCCTCAGAACAGAGTTTGCTTGGATTCCTACAGCGTCAAGGGCCTTGCCCCATGTTACACAGCAATAATCCCGGCAAACCCCTGAAAGTTCCTCGGCCAGCCTTATCTACGTTTTTTCTACGCCGAGCAGATAAGACGCTGACTTCTCTACCTCCGTCGCCTCTTTAGCTAACTGAGCCGCCTCTTTGGCTATCTGAAGCTCAGCTTGAAGATATTTTACTAGTTGCCTTTCTGTGGCTAAGTTAATCTCGATCACATGTAACTTCTGGCGTTAATCTTCAACCTGCCTCTCTGCAATCGTAAGGCCTGCATCAACACTATTCCTGACCTTGATTGCCTCCTTCAACTTTTCAGACAGTTTAGCTTGGTCTTGCTTAAGAGTGCCCAACACTTTCTCAACCTCGGACCGCGATTGGGCCTCTGCCCTAGCCTCGTTGCGGGCATCCTTGACCCATTCTTTGGCCACAAAAACTTGTTAGGTAATCTGCATAACAATAGCACAAGAATTCTATATAAGACAAAGAAAAAGAATGAATAAAAGTGAAAAAAATTCAATTGGAAAAGTAGACCAAACCACTTACCATGGCAAGGTTCCTCTTAAGGGATAAGAATAGCTCAGGCTACTTGAAATGCCTGTAAGCATCCATATCTCTTGGAAGAAGAAGCGGCTGCTCCAGGGCTTCAGCAAGGTGGCCAGAATGCCCCCATTGGTAGCTTCGGACCATGGCACCCCTGGGGATGGGAGCACTATCAATCTCCAACTTGGGGGACCAAGTGCGCTGTGGTCGGCGCACATCAACCCTAAAAGATTCGTCCCAGCTCTCAACGGAAGGCGATCTCCTGCCCCAGTTATTCTTGGCCACCTTTTGTTGTTTATTCCCTTTTAGGGGGCCTACTTCACCTTCCTCCAAAGCCTCATTAGGCATTTTATTTTTCATCTCGGGAAATGGCTTCAATCTTAGATCCTTAGGAACTTGAGGAAGGGCCTCAGGAAGGTTAGCTGGAACTTGAGCTGGGATTTGGGACTTACTAGCCTCCTTTGAAGTGGACACTTGGTTCCTCGCAGTCATAAGCTCCTTCAAAGTTTTGCTCCCTCCTTTGGTTAGAGCCATTCCTTCTTCTTCTTCCTTTATCAAGGTATCATTTGGAAGAGCAGTTATTAGAATTGGGGCGTGGACGCTTGATTGCTTGTTGGGCTCTTCCTCGGCGTTTGAGAGGGGAATCACTTATACCTCTCGAGGCACCTCCTCTTCAAAATGGAACTTGTCAATTTGTTCCTCTAGTGAAGAGTTCGATGAAGCAACCCCTTCTCCTGCTGCAGCTACTTCAAGGGGAGCCTGTTGAATTGGTGGGACGATCAGAGGACCACCTTGGGGAAAGGGGTGTGGTATTGGTGGAAAATCGTGCGAAGCTAAGAAATTGGGTCGAGACACGTCAATGCGGGCTATACAACGATCACCTGATCGTATAGCGTTACCAACCTCTTGGAATATCTCCGAGATAGGCTGAAAATCCAAAATTAGGTGGACGGCCCGAAGCTACTCGTCTTCACTTATGAAGATTTCGGATCTCAGCAAATAGTTAAGCGCTGTAACGTTAGTAAAGCTGAGCCGAGGAGTTACGTGTCTTTTAGCTGTTAACATCAAAGAAGAAAAAAACACAATCAGAAAGTTGAGATCCATTGTTACAAAAGAAGCAAAACAAGGCCGAGGACAAAAAGCTTAAATCTATTGTTAGGAGACCTAAATCTAGGATGTCCCACCTGGCTCTCTCTCTTGGGTTGGGCAATGAAGACCATCATGCCACGCCCCCGAAGCAATCAGGTAGTCGTCTTTCATCCCCTTGTTAGATTTAGGGAGACACGAGATGAGCCTGACAATATCAGATGCGGATTTGAGATAAAATCCCACCCCCTTTTGTTTGTGACACTCGTACATATGCACCACATCATGCCAGGTAAGCCTCAGGCCAAAATGCTCGTTCAGAGCATCAATACTCACTAAGATCCTAAAAAGGTTGGGTGCACACTAGTGAGGGCATATCCTATGGTTGTGGAGATAATCCCTTGTGATGCCACCCATAAGGAGAGTCATTCCCCCTTCTACTAAAACTATCATAGGGATTATGACTTCTCCTACTTCTCGGTTGGTTGATATTTCTTCTGGGGAACAGTATTGTAGGGCTACTCCTTGCTGTATGTGATATGTTTCTTTAAATATCTCTATCTTGGCAAGGCTGTCCACTAAATGCTTAAATCTACCCATCTCAAACAAGTTAAAAGGGAAAACGCCAACAATAACAACCGAGGAAATAAGAATTTAAGGGCCGAAGAGGTTGGCCGAGGAGAAAAGAAAGGTTTGGAGAAATCAAAACTTACACGAACTAAGATGAAGAATGATCCTTGAAACTTTTAGAAGAACTCTTAAAGATTTCTAGGGAAACAGGAATGGTAAGCTTTACAATTTGACAAGTCTTGTGAATTTGAATGCTTGAAATCACTGAAGAACTTAAGAGCTTGTAAAGTAAAGGAAAAATGACTTCCTTTGAGACTTTATATAGAGGGCAGGGAATGAGTGGGAGTTATCCCGCCCAAACCCTGAGGAAAAATATCATCTATTGGATCAATGCCTCACCGTTGGATGCTAGAGACATAACACCGCCTGAAGCAATTAATAACGCTTTACGGATTCCGAAACGTCAGTAGCAATGATGAAGCGTACAAAATTATACTCCCACACTTGTAAAACTCAAAGATTTTGATATTCCTAGTTCTTAATTTTAAGGCAAATCAAAATCCCACTTTTTCTCCTTGAATGCAAGGGAAAAACCGAAATTTTGAGGGGCTATTATGGGAGTAAGGGCCCAAATTCATATATTGGGCCTTGGGCCTTATCTGAGAACAAGGATATGTCTGAGGAGGGTTAAATGATTGGGAAAGATCCCGAAGTTTAGAATTACTTGGGGAAAGTTTCGAGGAGTAGCTCCTTCTCGGATACGATGAATAAGGATCAAGTCTGTATTTGGGCGATTTAGGTGACCTCTCAAGAAGTTTCAATGATAAAGATGAGAATCATGCACATACAAAGGCGATAGGAATTCAGAAATATCTAGAGGAAAAGTTGCTACCATCGCATTAAATGCACTGCAGCAACTTTCCTGACCGCATTTATGTAGAGAAGACCCCTAAACAGTGTAGTCTCAGTTATCACAAACTCACCAAAATCCAAAAAGGATGTCTGATGGGACATACACTCAAGTGAAGGTCTAGATGATTAACAAGTGTAGGATCAAGATGGTCTAAAAGGAACTACATAAGGGAGAAGATGTCCCATGAGAAGAGGGATCAGAAAAAGAAAAGAGAAAAGAGAGAAAATGAATTACTGTAGCACTAAGAACTACATTAACATTCAGTTCTATCGGTTTAATTCATAATCCATCTCCTCGGACAATCATTTCGTGAAGTTTTACATGTGTTTCTTACTTGTTCATCTTTTAAATCCCTATTAGCCGTTGTCCAATCAACTAAAGGCCCAGCTCTTTCTCCCACTCTCTATAAATTTATATATTGTATTGGGCTCATTGGGCCTATATCCCCTATCTTTAGGGCTTGGGCTACAAATTGTGACCCTACAAGATTGATTGCCAAAAAAGTGATTTAAAAAAAAAAAAAAAAAAAACACACAAGAGAATTAAGTCAATTAAACTAACTCTTAAGGCTTTCTATTAAAAAAAAAATTTGAGGAAATTTTTTTTTTTTTTTTTTTTTTTTTATGTTGATGTGTAAAAAAATTTATTATTATTTTATAAGACACCTAGGCATGAAGTTTGTTAATTATGCAGACCATTTGCCACATAGGTATTTTCCGTTAAAGAATTAATGCTAGGAACCAAATTAATTGTAAGTTGAAAATAACAGTGATCAAATTGACTGTTATCAAAATGTAAGGACCAAATTGACTGTAATTCTAAAATGTAGGGACCAAAATAGTATTTTCGCATTGATTCTTTTTGTAGATTTTCTTTTCAAGTTTAGTTCAAAAATTCGTCTTCTTTTTTTCCTTGATTTTTGGGTTGAAAAGTATGAAATTTTATTATATTTGGACTAAACACTTTAGTTTTGAGTTAAAAAATACAAAACAAATACTAAAATAGACATTAGAAATTAGAAATATGAGCCCTAAAAATGTAATAAAAATAATAAATATTCAAAAGTGTTATTTGGTCCACATTGATTCTATTCGGTCCATTTTGTCCGCTTCGGTCTAATTTAGTCCTATTCGATTCTATTTAGTCCATTCTGTCCACTAAAGTTCTATTCAATCCATTCAATTGGGGCTGTAAACGAGCCAAAATTTGTCGAGTAGTGCATGTTTGAGCTTGGCTCGTCAATAAAAATCAAATGCTCAAGCTTGGTTTGAGCTTGAGACAAACCTAAAAACAATGTTTGAACTCGAGCTTGTGAGAATGCCAAAAAGTTTGAGCTCAACTTGGCTTGGCTTGATTAATTAGTCAAGCCAAGTTTGAGCTCAAACTTGAGCTCAATCCAAGTTTTTTAGATTGGGATCCAAAAAAATTGCATCATCAAATGCTTATATCACCAAAAATCAAACAAAAAACAATAATATACTCATTTTATCATGCTTCTAATTCCACCTGTGATTAGAAATTGTTCAAATTACAATTTTCACATTCACATTTGTCATCCATGCAACTATAATCTTCACAAATCTAAATAAATTAACATTCCAAAACATATATGAATAAACAAGTTATATATTAACATTCTAAAGCATATGTGTAATGTCATAATAATGAGTTTATTTATTAAACATATATCAAGCTATAAACGAGCCTAAGCTCAGCATGTTTTTATCGAGCTCTATTATTCACGAGCTTGTTCACAAACAATATTTTTTGTTTGGGCTCATCTTGTTTATCAAACAAGTCTAAAAATAAGGCTTAAGCTTGTCTTATTTATAAACAAACATGAATGCGCTTTTTATCGAGTCAAACCCGAGTTGTTCATGAACGGCTTGATTTGGTTACAGCCCTAATTCCAGTCTGTCCACTATGGTTCTATTTAGTCCCGTTCAGTCCATTCTGTCCACTTTGGTCATATTCTGTCCATTTGGTCCACTTTGTTCCATTTGGTCCAATTTAGTCCATTCGGATCACTTCAATTCATTTTGGTCCACTTCAATCTATTTTTGTGCACTTACATAATGGAAAAAGACATGTTTGGGTTGAAAGCACCTGATCATATTAAGCATAACATTTATTGTTGTTACGCATTTGTTGAACCATATTAAAGTAGCATTTTAGTCCACTTTGGTATGACTAAATTTAAATGAAAGTCTTTTTAAACAAAAATGCTATGAATATACAATTGTAATTTTTAGGGCAATTATTCTTCTGTTTTAATGTCATTACTTTTAAATGAAGTCTGAGGTTAATTATACATTTAAGCAAAATAAATAAATATATACATATATGCATGTATGTATAATTTTTATTTAAATAAATTGTTCAAATTACTCATTCTCTTAAAAGAGATTATCATGATAATCCTTCTCAAAAAAAAAAAAAAAAGATTATCATGATAATCAAAACTCATATCAAACTTATACTGAATATGTATAATTTATTCTCTAAATTTTATTGTAGAGAGAAAGAAACTACTTGTGATTGGGAACAAAAAAATACAACACCAAACCATATGAACTCAAAATAGAGTTTTAAAAATCACAATGATTCATCAATATAAAGTAGAGTTGCAAGAAAAAAAAAAAAAAAAAAAAATAAAAACCACTTTTCAAGTGAGAATGTGAGAGAGAATAATATGAAATTTATAGAAAACAAAATAAGAAGAAAAAAAAAAGTATAAAAAAATAGTAATAAACACCAAATTATCCTAGTAATGTTATGTAATAAGATTACATTATATTCTTATATACTATCTTTATAATGCAATATGATAACATATAAGAAATCAAAAAGAATAACAACTTAAAAACACAAAACTTAATCAAATCAACCCAAAGTAGAGTTCCTAATAATACAAAAATTCATCAAAGTAAAGTAGAGATGCAAGAAAAATATTCAAAAAAATCCACCAAAAATGAAAAAAAAAAAATGAGAAAGAGAATTAACTTTTTTTGTGTGAAAAAACTATGAATATAATGGAATAGAGAATTGTAAATTTATAATAAGAGGAGGTGAATAAGAAAAGTAAAAAATAAAGGAAGATAAAGGGATAGAGAAAAAGTGATATTAAGGTAGATAGTAATAGGGAGATGAAAAGGTAAAAGGAATGAGAAAAGTTAAAGAAAGTATAATTATAAGTTGGGAAATTAATAAGAAAAAAAAAAGAATTAAAAAAAATGTTGAAAATGGATGGATGATGTGGCCACTCAACAGGAGTCTAGTAATAATAAATACTACGTTTCAACTTATATATATATATATATATATATATATATATATCGGGTCAGACCGGGTTTGTAGTTGACCTGTAACCGACCTAATCGAATCGGGTGAATGAAAAAGAGACCTGAGGCCGACCGAATGTTCAGGTCAAACCCGATGGCATGAGTCATCGGTTAAGTGGGTTGAAACTGACGGGTGATTTTGGGTTTGAATCCCAACAAGATAGAAATCAAAACCCAAAAAATAATAGTCAGATTAACAACTTAAGGTTTCTCTGACCTAGGTCTAGCGGCGCTAGACTTTGGTTTGTAGAATATTGTTTCCTACTTTGTAGGAATTGCGTTCCCTTGCGTAGGTTACTGCGTTAGGGCTTGGGGTTTTGCTGCTGTAGTAAGGAAGGTGAACGCTGCCATGGAGAATCTTGAAGAGGCTTGGACTCGCTTATCATTATCTGAACATGAGGGTGAAGTATTCAACTTTGAAAACCAAGGGTGCAGGAAGGAGTATACGCTTGCGGCGAAGTTTTTTACGAAGCGTGCTCTCAATATTGAAGCTGTAGCGCGCACCCTTAAACCTCTGTGGAGGACAAAACAGGATTTTGAGATCCAAGATATGGGCAATCATATATTGCTTTTTGTTTTTGAGAACGAACTGGATGCGAACCGGGTTTTGCTGGGGGAACCTTGGAGTTTTGATAAGTATTTAGTTGTACTACGTCGGTATGAGGAAGACAGTTCTCTCCGGAGGCTCTGCTTTGATACTGCAAAGTTTTGGGTTCAGGTACATGGTTTACCGGCTCGTCGTATGGTTTTGGAGACAGCAGAGAACCTTTGTAAACCAGTGGGACGGGTAATCCATTCAACTGATAGAGCAGAGACAGAATGTGGTGATTTTATGCGAATAAGGGTGGAGGTTGATGTGCATAAGCCATTGTGCAGAGGGAGGAGAGTTCGCTTCTGTCCAGAGAAGGAAGGTTGGGTGTCGTTTCGATATGAACGGCTACCTATTTTTTGTCATTGGTGTGGTGTTTTGAATCATGACTCTAAGGATTGTGACTTGTGGCTTCAAAGTAAGGGTGAGTTGAGAACTGAATCACAGGAGTATGGATCATGGTTAAGAGCTGATACATCTAGTTTGCTTAGGAAAAAGGTGGTCCG
This sequence comes from Quercus variabilis, assembly GCA_030445155.1. NCBI lineage: Eukaryota > Viridiplantae > Streptophyta > Magnoliopsida > Fagales > Fagaceae > Quercus > Quercus variabilis. The sequence continues at coordinate 15,164,843 of CP129446.1, forward strand.
GGTTTGTGGTATGGGGGATCCTAACGCAACTTCAAGCCAAGGGCAGCCAGCAATGAAGAGGCCAGCCATGAACACGAGCTCTGAAGGGTCTGATTTGGTTGAGGTACAGCAACAAGAACAAAGGGTGTTTGCGCCAAATATGGGTGGTGAGATTGGTTTAGAGTTGGTGGGCCCATCTAAAGGTGCTTTATCAGATATTTTGAATAATGAGGAGGCTTTTCAAAATCACTTGACGGAAATTGATATGGAATTGGAGGGGCACGTGCACAAAGATAAGGGAGGGTATGAGAATGGGGCCGATGCTGCTGAGGTAAGTCTTATGTTGAAGGAGTCACATGTGGCTGACTTTAGTACAGGTGTGTTGGCATCTTATGTTCATCCTAGCATGGATGGTACCAAGGCTGGCTCTCAGTTGAAGCAGGTAGATGGTTGTCAGGCAATTCAATCAGATTTGGTGGTACATGACCAAAATGAGACAGGGACAGTATCAGGGGATTTAAACCACTCTAATGTTGGACCTGGATCGAATACCAGAACTTGGAAGAGGCTGCAGGTCCAGGCCAAAGTTGGGAATACAGTAAGCTCAAATGATGTGGAGCTGGGCACTAAACGTAAACACAAGGCAAACCTTAATATGTCTGAGTGTTCTGAAATTCCTGAGTTGAAGAAAAGGAAGAACGATGATGAAATTCTTGTGATGAGTGGCTTGTTGAAGAATGAAATTGGATCGGCGGTGGCTGCAAGGCAGCACCGCCGGAAACAATGAGTACCTTAAGTTGGAACTGTCGGGGGCTTGGGAACCACCGCACAGTTCAAGCTTTACGGAGCACCGTAGAGAGAGAAGTTCCCAGCTTAGTTTTCCTTATGGAGACTAAGATTCCTAGTAAGCAACAATATAAGATGAAGGAAATTCAGAATTCTATTGGTTTCACTCAAGGTTTAATTGTTCCTAGTGAGGGTCGAAGTGGAGGTTTAGCTCTCCTTTGGAAACCTGAAACTGTTGTTAATGTCAAGGGTTATTCGAAGTGGTTTATTGATGCTAAGATCATTTGTAGCAATGGGCAAAGGAGCTGGCGTTTCACAGGTTTTTATGGCCAGCTAGATACTGGTAAGAGGGAGGAGACTTGGCAAATCCTAAAAGCTTTTGGCTGTAGCAATACATTACCTTGGTTGTGTATTGGGGACTTTAATGAGATCCTCAGTAATTCTGAAAAATTGGGTGGACAGGTTAGACCGGAGAGACAGATGGACAGATTTCGGGAAGTTGTGGATAGATGCCGTTTTAGGGATTTGGGGTTTACAGGTGCAAGGTATACTTGGTCGAGACATTTTCAGAATGGAGATAGTGTTTGGGCTCGTTTGGATCGTGCAATGGCTAATGAGGAGTGGATGAGGCAGTTTGTTAATGCTAGAGTGGCCCATATATCTACGGTAGAGTCTGATCATTGTATGCTTTGTCTCAATTGGGGCCGAGACACCAGGAACAAAAAGAGAACAGGGAAGTTGTTTAGATTTGAAGCCATGTGGCTGCGTGATCCTCGTTGTCCAGAGGTGGTGAGTGAGGCCTGGGAACGTGGACTTTCATTTTCTTCGGGTTCTCCAATCCATAATTGCTTGCATTCTTGTAGGGAGGCTTTGGAACGGTGGAATAAGGTGGAGTTTGGTCATGTGGGGCGTCGTATTTCGGCTTTGCAGACCAATCTACAACGGTTAGAGCAGCAACCTGAGCTTTATGGTGAAGAAATTCGAAGTATAAGGAAAGAGTTGGGTTCATGGCTAGACACTGAAAAGGTTATGTGGCAGCAACGTTCTAGGAATATGTACTTGGTGGCCGGTGACCGGAATACTCGTTTTTTTCATGTTAAAGCTTCTAATAGAAATCAGAAAAATTTGATTGAAGGCATGGAGGATAGTGTGGGTACTTGGCAGGACACTCCTGAAGCAATTGAGAGTATTGTCATAGATTATTTTTCGACGCTATTCACTACTTCCAATCCTTCTGATATTGGGAGAGTAGTTGATACAGTGCAAGCAGTGGTTTCTGATCCTATGAACAATTTACTTGGTCGGGACTTTCAGGCAAAGGAGGTGCAACAAGCTCTTAATCAGATGCGTCCTACAACGGCCCCTGGCCCTGATGGTATGCCCCCTCTTTTTTATCAAAAATTCTGGTCTCTTTCTGGTGATTGTGTCACACAGGCAGTTTTGGATTTTTTGAATCATGGGGTAACTCCACCGAATTTTAATGACACCCATATTGTTCTTATCCCTAAGGTTAAGAATCCTCGTAAAATTTCTGAATATAGGCCTATAAGTCTTTGTAATGTTATTTATAAACTTGCTTCAAAGACTGTAGCTAATAGGCTTAAAACTGTTTTGGCTAGCATTGTTAGTGAAAACCAAAGTGCTTTCACTAAGGATCGATTCATAACTGATAACATTCTTGTGGCATATGAGACTATGCACCATATCAGCCAGAAAAGAACTGAGAAAGTTGGGGAGATGGCACTGAAACTTGATATGAGCAAAGCGTATGATAGGGTGGAGTGGGCTTGTTTGAAGGGTATTATGGAGAAGCTTGGCATTCATAGAAGAATGGTGGAGATTATAATGAGATGTGTCAGCTCAGTTACTTATTCTATTCGGATTAATGGGCAACCTAAAGGGCGTATTATCCCTTCCAGGGGTCTACGTCAAGGGGACCCTCTTTCTCCTTATTTATTTTTACTTTGTGCTGAGGGTTTATCTGGTTTACTTAGACAACATGTGGAGAGAGGCAGAATCAAAGGAGTAGCTGTTTGCCGTGGTGCTCCTCGTATTTCTCACTTATTTTTTGCAGATGATAGCCTGATTTTTTGCCGTGCTACCTTGGAGGAGTGTGATGTACTGCAAGAGGTTTTTTCAGTCTATGAATCAGTGTCTGGGCAACAACTGAATAGGAGTAAAACTTCCTTGTTTTTTAGCAGAAATACTTCAAGACCGATTCAGGAGGAGATACAAAGGAGGTTCGGGGCTCCAGTGATCCGGCAGCATGAAAAATACTTGGGGTTACCTTCTTTGGTGGGGCGATCCAAGAGGAATACTTTCAATGATCTTAAGGAGAAGTTGGGGAATAAATTATCTGGCTGGAAGGAGAAACTTTTGTCCAATACAGGCAAAGAAATCTTGATTAAGTCAGTGGCCCAAGCTATTCCGGCCTATACCATGAGTTGTTTTAAGCTTCCTGATGGCCTATGTGATGAACTTACTAGCATGGTGAGGCGATTTTGGTGGGGGCAGCAGGAAAACCATAATAAATTGGCATGGCTAAGCTGGGATAAGATGTGTGCACCAAAAGAGGAAGGAAGTATGGGCTTTCGAGATTTGAAGTCTTTTAACATTGCTTTGCTGGCTAAACAGGGGTGGAGGCTTCAAAATTGTCCAAACTCATTATTTCATCGAGTGTACAAAGCTAAGTACTTTCCGAATGGTGATTTCTTGAATGCGGCGTTGGGGAGGCATCCATCTTATTCTTGGCGTAGTGTTATGGAAGCTCAAAAGGTTGTTAAATTAGGATGTCGCTGGCAGATTGGTAATGGAGGTTCGGTAAGCCTGTGGAGAGATAAGTGGCTAGCCTCCTCACCATCGCATAAGCCTGCTACTGTCCCTCATTTCTTTCCTGAGGATGCCTTAGTTTCAGCTCTCATTTATTCAGAGACAGCAACTTGGAAATCAGACATAATCCATGAAGTCTTTCTTCCTTTTGATGCCGAAGCTATTCTATCTATTCCTCTTAGTCCATCGCTGCCCGCTGATAGGTTGATTTGGGCTTACACTCCATCAGGTCGGTTTACTGTGAGTAGTGCTTACCGTGTAGCTCGCCAAGCGCGGAGTGATAACCATCAGGGAGAGAGCTCGACCTCACAGCCTGTGGTGTCCTTCTGGCGCTGTATCTGGAAGTTGCCGCTACCCAACAAGATCAAGAGTTTTGCATGGCATGCTTGTAGGAATATCTTGCCCACAAAATCCAATTTGTTTTCTCGAAAAGTAATCCAGAATGATGTTTGTGAGGAGTGTGGGATTGCTATAGAATCCACGGCTCATGTGCTTTGGTTTTGTGCTAAAGCAAAGGAGGTGTGGACAACTGCGAATATTGATCTCGGTCCAAACGTGGGAGAAGTGAGGGAGTTCATCGATCTGGTTTGGTATGCTCGGAACGTGAAACAGTGGTCTATTCAGGAGTTGGCTCGCTTCTTCTCTGTGGCTTGGGGCATTTGGTCCAATAGAAATGAGATTCGGATAGGGGGGCCTCGCAAATCAGCTTCTAGTATTGTTGGCTGGACGTTGGACTATTTGGAGGAATTTCAAGTGGCAAACCATCGTATCAAGATCAAGACTCCAGAGGTAGATGTTGGTTGGGTTCTTCCTCAGCTTCCGTGGCTCAAAGTCAATGTTGATGGTGCAGTCTTTGAGCGACAACAAGCTGCGGGTGTTGGTGTCGTTATCAGGGACCATCTCGGGTTGGTGCGTGCTGCACTGAGTATGAAGATCCGTGCTCCCTTGGGTTCTCTGGAGATTGAAGCCAAGGCAATGGAGGAAGGAATGCGGTTTGCTTGGGATCAAGGTTTCCATTCAGCCATTTTTGAAGGCGACTCAATGGTGGTTCATAACTCTCTCACTGGATCAATCCTTCCTCCTGCTAGCATCTGCAATCTGATTTCTGGGTCCTTAATGTTGGCTACTCGCTTTAGAAATTGCTCTTTTTCTGTTGTGCCTAGGTGTGGTAATAAAGTAGCACATGGGTTAGCCCAGCATGCTAAGTCCTTACCTGAGTCTGTCATGTGGTTAGGCACTTGTCCTCCTTTTGTGGAGCATTTAGTGTCCTCTGATGTACTATTTTCTTCTTCTTAATTCAATTGTCGTAGTTCACATCAAAAAAAAAAAAAAAAAAAAAAAAAAAAAAAAAAAAACCCAAATAACAAAAACACCAGATCCAAAGATTGAAACAAAAAAGAGGGAGATAAAGATTAAACCCACAACACCACCACCATTCCTTTCCCCCACTAGCACCACATCCACAAGATCAATATTTTTAAAAAAAAAAGACTTTGCTTTTACTAACCCACAGACTACAAAAGATTAGAGGAGATTTCAAGTGCATTAGAGGAGGGATTCATCAATATGTGGAGTTTCAAGTTGAACTTTGAGTCAATGATGGCGGCAATAGACCAAACTCTACGACAGCGGCAGTGAGGAGGCTAGGGTTAGGGGCAGCAGTAGAGCCCAACTCGATGATGGACGACGGCAACAATAATGAGGTCAGGGCTAGGGATTTGTGAGAGAGAGAGAGAGAATATTTTCTGAAACTAATAAGGGTTGAGGGCCTTGAGGCATGTTTTTGTTTTTAAGAAAGGGGATGAGGAGGCGTGTAATGTGCATTCAGACTTTAGTGTAAATAAGAAACCCAAGTCAAAGATTTTCCTTCTTAAAATTTTGGGTGGTCAGGTCGGTTTATATGGGTTAGAATTCAAGGGACCTGGAATTGACATGCAAAACTGATTTTTAAAATTAACAAACCCGCACTCGACTTGTCTAGGCATTCAGATCTGCCCATGGGTCCTCGGGTCAAATTGGGTTGGACGGGAGGGTGGGTTGGGTCTAGGGGTGGCAAAATCAACCCAAACCCATTTGCCCACCCAAACCCACCCACTTAAAATAAACTCAAACCCACCCAATTATTAATTGGGTTAAATGGGTATTAACCCAATTAAACCCAATTAACACTAATGTTTATTGGGTTTTAATTGGGCACCCAATTACCTAACCCCAAAACTACTAAAATTACTAAAATACCCCCTCAACCTAAAAAATGACCAAAATAACACCTAAACCCAAAAAATGACCAAAATACCTCGAAACCCAAAAAAAGACCAAAATACCCCTGAAACTCAAAAAAAGACCAAAATACCCCCGAAACCTAAAAATGTCCAAAATACTCCTAAAAACCCAAAAAATGACCGAAAATACCCCTAAAACCCAAAAAATTACCAAAATACCCCCAAAACCCAAAAAATGACCAAAATATCTCTAAAATCCAAAAAATGACCAAAATACCCCTGAAACCCAAAAAAAGACCAAAATACCCCCGAAACCTAAAAATGACCAAAATACCCCTGAAATCCAAAAAAATGACCAAAATACCCCGAAACCCAAAAAAAGACCAAAATACCCCCGAAACTCAAAAAAAGACCAAAATACCCCCGAAACCTAAAAATGACCAAAATACTCCTAAAAACCCAAATAATGATCAAAATACCCCTAAAACCCAAAAAATGACCAAAATAGCCCCGAAACCTAAAAATGACCAAAATACCCCTGAAATCCAAAAAATGACCAAAATACCCCCGAAACCCAAATATGACCAAAATACCCTCGAAACCTAAAAGTGACCCTAAAACCCAAAAATGACCAAAATACCCCTAAAACCCAAAAAAATTACCAAAATACCGCCGAAACCTAAAAATGACCAAAATATCCCTGAAATCCAAAAAATGACCAAAATACCCTAGAAGCCTAAAAATTACCAAAATACCTCCGAAACCTAAAAAATGGCCAAAATAACCCCGAAGTCTAAAAAATAACCAAAATAACCCTAAAACCTAAAAAATGACCAAAATACCCTCGAAACTTAAAAATTAGCCAAAATAACCCCGAAGCCTAAAAATTGATCAAAATAACCTAGAAACCTAAAAATGATCAAAATAACCCTGGAACCAAAAAATGACCAAAATGACCAATATAACCCCGAAGTCTAAAAATTGACAAAATTAAGCCCGAAACCTAAAAATGACCAAAATACCCCCTAAACCTAAAAAGTAACCAAAATACCTCTTAAACCTAAAAAATGACCAAAATACCCTCAAACCTCTAAAGTGACAAAAATACCCTTAAACCTTTGAAATGACCCAAATAAACCCAAAACCGCTAAAATGGCCACAAACAACGTGAAACCTCTAAAATTTCCAAAAATACCTTGAAACGTCTAAAATGACCAAAATACCTCTAAACCTATAAAACAACCAAAATACCCCTCAAAATATCTAAAATGACCAACATACAACTAATCCTATAAGATGAACAAAATACACTCGAAGCCTCTAAAATTACCAAAATAGGGGTTTGGGGTATCTTAGTCATTTTTTAGGTTTATGGGTATTTTGGTCATTTTTTTATGTTTAGGGAGTATTTTGGTCATTTTTTAGTTTTATAGGGGATTTTGATAATTTTTTAGGTTTAGGGTGTATTTTTATCGACTTACAAATTTAAGGGGCCTTTTTGTCATTTTATAGGTTTCGGGGAATTTTGGTCATTTTTTAGGTTTCAAGGATATTTTAGTCATTTTAAGGTTTAGGGGTTATTTTGGTTGTATTTAGGTTTTAGGGGTATTTTGGTCATTTTTTAGGTTTCAGGGGGTATTTCAATTAATTTTTAGGTTTCGAAGGTACATCGATTATTTTTTAGGTTTAAGGGGTATTTTGGTCATTTTTAGGTTTCTAGGTTATTTTGGTCAATTTTTAGACTTCGTGTTTATTTTGGCCATTTTTGAAGTTTCGGGAGTATTTTGGTCATTTTTAGTTTTCAAGGTTATTTTTGTCAATTTTTAGGCTTTGAGGTTATTTTGGCCATTTTTTAGGTTTCAGAGATATTTTAGTAATTTTTTAGGTTTTGTAGGTATTTTGGACATTTTTTGGGTTTAGGGGGTATTTTGGTCATTTTTAGGTTTAGGGGCTATTTTGGTCATTTTTAGGTTTAGGGGCTATTTTGGTCATTTTTAGGTTTCTAGGTTATTTTTGTCAATTTTCAGACTTCGTGGCTATTTTGGCCATTTTTGAAGTTTCGGGAGTATTTTGGTCATTTTTAGTTTTCAGGGTTATTTTGGTCAATTTTTAGGCTTCGAGGTTAGTTTGGCCATTTTTTAGGTTTTAGAGGTATTTTAGTAATTTTTTAGGTTTTTGAGGTATTTTGGACATTTTTTGGGTTTATGGGGTATTTTGGTCATTTTTAGGTTTTGGGGGTATTTTGGTTATTTTTAGGTTTCTAAGTTATTTTGGTCAATTTTTAGACTTCGTGGCTATTTTGGCCATTTTTGAAGTTTCGGGAGTATTTTGGTCATTTTCAGTTTTCAGGGTTATTTTGGTCAATTTTTAGGTTTCGAGGTTATTTTGGCCATTTTTTAAGTTTCAGATGTATTTTAGTAATTTTTTAGGTTTTGGAGGTATTTTGGAAATTTTTTGGGTTTAGGAGGGTATTTTGGTCATTTTTAGGTTTATGGGCTATTTTGGTCATTTTCAGGTTTCTAGGTTATTTTGGTCAATTTTTAGACTTCATGGTTATTTTGGCCATTTTTTAAGTTTCGGGAGTATTTTGGTCATTTTTAGTTTTCAGGGTTATTTTGGTCAATTTTTAGGCTTCGAGGTTATTTTGGCCATTTTTTAGGTTCCAGAGGTATTTTAGTAATTTTTTAGGTTTTGGAGGTATTTTAGACATTTTTTGGGTTTATAGGGTATTTTGGTCATTTTTAGGTTTTGGGGATATTTTGTTCATTTTTAGGTTTCTAGGTTATTTTGGTCAATTTTTAGACTTCGTGGTTATTTTGGCCATTTTTTAAGTTTCGGGAGTATTCTGGTCATTTTTAGTTTTCAAGGTTATTTTGGTCAATTTTTAGGTTTCGAGGTTATTTTGGCCATTTTTTAGGTTTCAGAGGTATTTTAGTAATTTTTTAGGTTTTGGAGGTATTTTGGACATTTTTTTGGGTTTATGGGGTATTTTGGTCATTTTTAGGTTTTGGGGGTATTTTGGTCATTTTTTGGGTTTCAGGGGTATTTTGGTCATTTTATGGGTTTTGAGGGGTATTTTGATCATTTTTAGGTTTCAGGGGTATTTTGGTCATTTTTTGGGTTCTAGGGATATTTTGATAATTTTTAAGTTTCGGGGGTATTTTCGTCATTTTTTGGTTTTGGGGGATATTTTGGTAATTTTATGGGTTTTGGGGGTATTTTGGTAATTTTTAGGTTTCAGGAGTATTTTGGTCATTTTTTGGGTTCTAGGGGTATTTTGGTCATTTTTTAGGTTCTCGGGGGTATTTTGGTCATTTTTTGGATTTTGGGGTATTTTGGTCATTTTCTAGATTTTAGGGGTATTTTGGTCATTTTTTAGGTTTTGGAGGGTATTTTGGTAATTTTAAGGTTTTGGGGATATTTTGGTCATTTTTTAGGTTCTAGGGGGTATTTTGGTAATTTTTGGCTTTCAGGATTATTTTGGTTATTTTTTGGGTTTTTGGAGTATTTTGGTCATTTTCTAGATTTTGGAGGTATTTTGGTCTTTTTTTTGTAGGAATGGCAACGGGTCGGGTTCGGGCCGGGTTTTTCCATACCCGGACCCGACTCGCGGGTCAAGACCCGTGGCCCAGACCCGGCCCGTTTGCTAAGCGGGTTTTTTTCCCTGGGCCCGGACCCGCCCCCGCCGGGCCCCACGGGCCTCGCGGGCCCCGTTAAGGGATTGGGCCCAATTCGTGGCCCAACCAAAAAAATCTTTTTTGAAGCCCAATCAATTAAAAAAAAAAAAAAAAGTTTTCCTAAGAAAAAAGAATCACAGCAGCAGTGCAGCACAAACAAAAACTCCAAATGAATCTCAAATCAAATCCACCATACCCATTCAAATTTCCTATTCACAGAAACCAAATACATTTGAAACCAAAATCTAAAACAAGTACATGCAAGGAACAACAAATCTTAACAACAAAATCTAAATCCCCAAACCCACAGGTTAAACAAAGAGAATCTAAATCCCCAAACCCACTAATCAAATAAAGAAAAAATGGAAGAAGAACATGAGAGCATGAGAGAGTGAGATCGAGAATCTTTGCGGTGAGAATCTTAGGATTTCGTCTTCATCTTCTTCGGCAAAGAAAGTGAGATGAGAGAGTGAGACCGAGAATCTTTGCGGCGAGAATCTTAGGATTTCGTCTTCATCTTCTTCGGCAAAGAGAGTGAGACCGAGAGGCTAAGAGCATGAGAGAGGCTGACGGCGTGAGACATGAGAGCATGAGAGAGGCTGACGGCAAGAGACATGAGAAATGAGAGGCATATGAAACTTCGAGAAATTTCGAGAGAGAAACTTTGATTTGTTTCTGTGAGCTTGGCCGAGGCATGGCTACGTGCTGAGGCACTGAGGCGTGATGAGGCACTGAGGCATGAGGGTGTGATGAAGCACTGACTGAGGCGTGAGGGTGTGATGAGGGACTGAGGATATGGGAATGAGAGGAGGCGGTTGGGCTGAGTATTGGGAATGAGTGACTTAGGGTTTGCAAATTACAATGATATATATATATATATATATATATATAAGGGGGGTTTTAGTAATCTCACATAACCGGGTAATATCCGGGCCGGGTCTCGGGTCGGGTCCGGGGTTTTTTGATAAAACCCGGACCCGACCCGGACCCGCTTCGGGTTTTTTTTTTTTAAAACCCATACCCGACCCTAATCTTTATCGGGCCGGGTAAAATCCGGCCCATTAGGGTTGGGTCGGACCGGGTATCCACGGATCGGATCTAAATTGCCATCCCTATTTTTTTGGGTTTTGGGGGTATTTTGGTAATTTTCAAGTTTTTGGGACATTTTGGTCATTTTTGAAGATTTTAGAGTACTTTGGTCATTTTCATTTTAGTGGCATTTTGGTAATTTTGATAATTGGGTAATTGGGTGGGTTAGGGTTTACCCATAATAATTGGGTTGGGTTGGATTTGGGTTATAAGGAATTAGTTAAATAGGTTTTAAATGGGTAAATGAGTTTTATATACCCAACCCAATTATGCCCACCCCAAACCCACCCAAACCCGCCCATTTGCCACCCCTAGTTGGGTCTGACAAATTGATGGACAGCCTATGAGAAATGAGGGAGGGAGGACTCCGGCTGCCCACACATCTAGTGAGAGGAGGCAATACTCCTTTCTTTTTTTTCTTTTTTTTTTGAGAAGCGGCAATACTCCTTTCTTAAGAGTGAATAATTTCTCTTTTGCAGAGGTGGAACTTTTAACCTTCTATGATTTCGTCTTCTCTCATGCTTAAATAGATCATTCAAGTGAATCTTTGGAGACGGTAGTACATGCCAATTAGCTGTATCATTTCAACTACTGAGTTAATCGGATGTACCCAAAGGAACTTAAAACTAGTGAATTTTACCATCTCCAAAGACAATTAAATGGTCCAGAAATTGGAATCCTACTTATTTAGACTAATTGAAAGGGCATTAGCGATTAAAATTTAAAACCATTTATTTGCAATTGCAGTATTGCCTAATCATAATACTAAGTTAGAAACAAATGTCAATCTAAATCAGATGTTGTGATCCACTTAACAGGACATTAGGAAATAATGCAATAATTAAGAAAACAATAATAACCTGTTACTGTAAGTCCATTGCACAATCTTTCTCAAAAAAAAAAAGTTCCATTGCACAACTCACAAGGGATATTTGCAAATGAAACAAGAAAAAAGGAAACCAATTCAAACAACGTTAACTCATTCTTTCATCAATGTTACTAATAAAATTTCTTCCTTTCATATTAATTGTACATCAGAGAGGAGATACTATCAGCCTTGATGGACCAGAAGCCAAACCAAAGTTACTGACATTCTCATTCTATGCGTCAAATTACTAAAGTGAGATGTAAAGGAAGGTAAATTTTGCTTACCTTTTTTTCCCTTTTCTTTTTCCTCATCACTAGAAAATTATATACTACATTTTGGAAGCTATTCAAATATCTTCTAGCACTGATGATACATGCAATCTCAGTATAAAAGAGGACATTAACAAAAAATGGTTTCCTACAACTGTTATGAAGGAGATGGATGATCTTCACCCTGCTCAACAAGCACGCATCTAGAAGGAGGACCAAACATGCTCAAAAATACCTGCAAACATAAAAGCTACAAAAAATGACTTTCTCCTTATACTATTAATTTCTCTCATAGGAGTATCAGTGGAATACATTTGGCTGACATTGATTTTTCTATTGAAGATCCATAGCTGACCCCAAAATTTTGGAAATAAAGCTTGGCCGTTATTGTTGTAGGTGTATCAATGGAAATCAATTTTACTTCAACTGTCTAGAATTATTCCTTTTCTTTCCTCTTTTTTTTTTTTTTTTTTTTTTTGGGAGAGAGAGTGGGTGGGGGTGGGGGGGATTGGGTCATAACCATGAGCCTCAATAGGTGCTAACACCAATGGATATCATGAAAATTCAGAATAAACATTGTTTTTTTAATAACTGATACATGGAACAAATAAGATCATGCATAGAAGCAAAACTAGAGGTATTTACTGACTTTCATGTGGCAGGCAACAGCAAGTCAAAACATCCAGTTATCATAATTTGGTATGTTGACATACTGGCCAAAATAGTGCAACTTTCTTGTTGCATACTTTATTTTAACATAATTTTTTGGTCCTTCTGTTGCTAAAGAGAGCCTATTGATGTCAAGATTTTTTATTATTCCAGTATCCTCCATGGATACCACAAATCACCAAGATTGTTCATGATTTCATTACCTACATGGATACCACAAAGACAAAGATATTCTACAAGAAAGTAGTGACCAAGTATCTTGGACTTACGGGTAAGAATACAAGTCCATGCAAGAAACCAAGAAGCACCAGTGCCAGGTACATTTTAAAGTAATAAACCTGCAAAACACAAGCAGGGAAGATATTAATGACAATGGAAAATATTGGCTTATTCAAAATTCAGAGGGAGCAATTATTACCACAAAAACTTCTGTCCTTGAGAAACAAAGAACAATCACTCCAACTAGCTTTGTCAATGTGATTCCACTGCAAAATTATGTCGAAGATTTGTATATTTGTTATTGAGATCACTTTAAACTGAAATCAAACTTACATTGGAATTTTGACAGCTAGGGCCAAATATTTTGCAACAGGGTCAGGAGGAAACCATGGTTTAATGGTTATCCACAAAATAGGAGGGAATTTAGACCTTGCAATTAGAAGCTGAATTCATGACTACAACTACAGCTATGTCAATATAGCATGATAGTCTGTTTATGTCAAAATTAATGCAAATTCCTTAGGAATCTGGACATTAGCTCTGTTGACTGAAAAAAGAATATTTTACCTGAAGACAGATGCCCCCATTGTACCCAGAGCCTCCTTTGTGCGTTGGTCTTTATCTCCACTGCTTACCTGTACAAGAAAATAAAATATCCCAATATTTGGAAGAGGAGATATCAGCATCTCATCTCACCAGTGATGACTTTCAAAATAAATTAAGTTTTCACAATGAAGAAAAGCATTCAAAGGTTGAAAGTTCTATTAGTATACTTCTTTGCATAACACTTCCGTTTCACTGTTAAAAGAATATTGTAATCATATCAAATATGATATTTGATATTGTTTTCTTTTTAGAGGTTTGCATAAAAATATTGAAAATAACTTTAATCAAATGTGGGAAATTGAATAGCTTGCAACAAAATATATTTTATATTTCATACCTTTTTTAGAAGAATATTTTCATACTTGAAACAAAAACATAATGTAATACGGAGGAAACAAACTAAGTTTGCAAGAGTCCATCAAGAAGCCAAGGGTACTAACCGAGAAAGCATGTGTCATATGCACACAAAATTCAACAGCAATGCCCACTGACATAACAAGGTTAACAACAGAGACCGCATTCAATTGGATCTCCAGTATTGCCATCACACCCTGCACAACGTCATCTTGTAAGCGATGTAACAGGAAAACAACATATGGTCAATTCTAAATTAATTAAAGCAAAATTAAAATCACCATTGCAAATGAAAAGTTCAATAATTATCAAGGAAGAAAATTACCATGAGATCCACGACAATCATTGCTAACACCAGTAAAATAATTGCTGAACTCCAAAAACTACAATTAATAAGCAAAGAATAAGAAATGAGATCAGTCATTCCAGAAAGATTAAAACTCACTGTCAAGGTGCAAAAATACAAAGGGCTATTATCTAAACCAACAGATAAATATATTGATACTGACCTGCTCGTGATAATTAAACAAACAACAAACACTGCACCTGTTACATCATCAAAGAAAAACAATTAATGCTTCTAAAATGTAATAGATTATTACACAAGTCACTATAAAATTTAAAATTTAAATTGATAAAATAAAATTATTTAGACAAATAATAATCAAATAGCACAACACACACTGACAGAGGAGGATATTATTGAAATACAGAAGTAGCAGGCACAATCATATCCTTAGTTGTTTGATGTTTCAATGTAGGAGTTGAAGTTGAATGCCTTAATCTCTATAAGGAATAGTCTTAACTTCCAAAGTGAGGCTACATTCAAGAGCGATCAGAGTTGTTTTGTGGAGATTTTGTGAATTGAAACTAATTGGGCATCACATACATAATTTTTGTTCATCAAGTTCTTAAAAGTCATTGTTTTAAAGTTTATGATTTCTAAGTTGATCCTCTAGCTCTTATATTAAAGATGTTTTCTAAGCTAAGTTATTTTTAGAAACTAATTGCATTTTAAACTAAGTTTTCCAAAAACTTGTTCTTTGAACTTTTTAAATCTAAGTGATTTTAAATTTGTATTCCTTGGTTCCAAATAGTATTTAGAATGTTTGTCATTTTGTCTTTTATTAAATTGTGTTTTTATACTTTCTTAAGAATTATAAAATATTTTTATAAGCTCTCCAATCCTTATGTGCTTCATAGGAGAGCCAAGCATCCTATGTTTTATATTCAATTCGATATTGTGCTCTTGCATATGTCAAAGACTCTTATTACTTAGTAAATATTTGTAATCTGCATAAACTTCACTTATGGTATGAAATATGATATCTGAACCATAAAGTGTCTTGAAAGTTGATTGGATATATGTGTAAGCTCCCTCACAGGGTGGGGAGCACTTAGGTTTGCTTGGAGTCAACACCAAGCATGACTAGAGTAGGCACCAGTTGTAAAACTAAACAAATGTTTATTATCAATCTCAAAACTGTCTTACAAAGCTGAAAAAATGTGCTTAAATAGAGAATAATAAAATGCATAAAGAAACCTTAATTATTAAATGACTGAGCTTGGTAGGTCTTCAAGCCCATTATTAGCAGGCTCCATCTATTAGGCCACAAGGCCATCTTCTTTTTACTTTTATGCCTGTAAGAATGTATAATTGGAGGTCTATATCTTGTAACCAACATCTCTCTCCATCAGGGATTAGATGGTGGTGTCCACTCACAAGGCAGTATGTGAGAACGTGTGATACGTGTGTAGGAAAGTATACTGGTCAATTTTTTGTGTGTTGTTGAATGATTTTAAGAATTTAAATGCATATATTTTAAGTGATTTAATTTTGAACTATATTTAAGACTTTTAAGTTGATATCATGATATGGTTATTCAAAATATTCATGTGTAGCATGACTCTATTCCACCACGTGTCATGTATGATTGCTTATTGTAGTATGAATCTGTTCTGCTATGTGTCATGTATAATTGCTTACCGGGCTATGTAGTTCATTCCTTCATTGATAACTTTAATATTAAACTTTAACTGAGAGCTGTAGCTTTGTAGCACTCAATAAAGTATGCAGATAGAGCTTTGTAGAACTAGGACAAATTCGATTGTGACTGGCTTTATCTACAGGATATTAATTATTTCTATTTTGTTTCAGATTATAAGAAATTTGAAGTTCTTTTTGAGTTATGGATTTTTATGTTTTGTAAGAGATTTATTTGACAGTTTAGTAACTTTAATTGACATTTGCTAGACCAATTAGTTAGTCATGTACCTAATTTTGTGTTTTATGGATTTGGGTCGTTACAACATAGGTCCCAGTTAAGTGTAATATCAATACTGTCGTTCACACACACAGACATACATATATATTGCAAGAGGTTATTATTTCAATATACCAGTAGCAGGCAAAATCATATACGCTTCAGGCTGTGCAACCAAGTATTTTGTGCAATAAAAATGAAGACCACTTAAATGCTAAATTTATTAGCACAGGACATAGATCCCATTTAAGTTTCTAAAATCAATGCTGTACTGAAAAAATAAACACTCCAGTTAATCAAATGATAGGAGTTCTCAAATTCACTAACCAATTGCTATGGCAAGGTTGATCAATGCTGTCCTCCATATATCAAGGTATTGCTCAAAAAACATATAAAACACTGAATATGGGAAGATCTCAATCTGCACCAAAAAAGTAATTTCACTTCAACAAATGTAGCATGATTAGCACAAAGCCCATTCTGCAAAATGTTGCACCTATTTTAAGAGAAAGGGAGATAATTCTTATTCATTGAATGGATAGAAGATTCACTATTCTTACTGTTCTACCATCAATAATATAGTAAGAACTTCTACCCGAAACTGGGGCAAGAAATATTTGTATAGAATTGAGAAACACTGAAATATTACCTTCAAAGAATCAGAAACCTTTGAACTGAACTCTCGAGCAGCCCTCATTGAATTAACGTAGTCAACCTAAAATAAAAGAAAGAGGAGCTCTTTTTAACACAAGATAAGAAAGAAAACAAAGAGCATTCTAACTCACGATGAAAGGACTTTCATACCTGCTTGTTTAGGGGGGTATGATACGTACGGAACGATGATGCTTGAATAATACCATTGTCATATCCTGATGAAGTGTGATTAATTAGCTAATACCAAATTTAATTTTGAAACAGATACTCTAGGTTCAATCAATAAATCATTATACGTTAATTTCCTGAGAGTAACTAATGGAAGGACAAATACTAAATCCTACCAACCTTCTAGTTCCACACTAGTAGTGTAAGCCCCATGGCCACCTTTAGCACAATCAGCAGAGGGTAGAGCATCCAGGAACCATGGAAGCTTCTCCTTAAATTGCAACGTAGATGGACGATCATTTTGCAAATCTGAGTGACGGAAGCACTGACAATCTCCATAATTGTTAGTAATTAAGACCTCTCAATTTAAATATGTTAAATAGACAAACAAAAATTGAATTATACTACAAAACAATTAGACAGAAGATTCATCCAAATTTTTTTTTCCCCAATCTACTGTGCAAAAATTACCGTGGTACAGTCTTTGCATACTCCATTCACGCCACAAGCAACATCATTTGAAGAACAGCAAGGAGGCTGGAAGAGAACAAACTTCAGTAAATTCAATGGGATGTGCTTGGTACTGAACAAGATCAGTATTAATAGCTGAGTCGGTTCCCCCAAAACTGACAGGGAAGCATGAGTTTATAGGACGATCATTGTTATATTATTACTATGAGAAAGTCATGCATAGTTAATCATGATATCCCCTAAAAAAGACAACTTATTACTGAGTCTCACTACTCTTAAAGTTGGAAAAGAGCAATTCCACAGTTCCATTTTGAGAGTTCATTTTGACCTAGCCATTATATAATTTCAAACCTTTTTAGTATTATTACAAATTCCAATACTGCAAATGAAATTCTAATGTTAACCTAATTTACAGCAGTCATTAAGCCCAAAAATCATGCAACCAGAAAACACAGAAAATGTGACAGAAAAGATAGGCCATTATAGGGAAAAAAAAACATTATTCTTCTGCCAATGGACTTATTGTGTCATGACCTGATCATCAGGGGGGCAGTAACTCCCATTTGTGAACTTCCGACAGCACCCAAATGCTTCTGGTGACATCCACACAAGAAAATCATCAAGCCATGATGCAGCTGGCATAGCTATGTAACTTGATTCTGGTGTTAAGGACGCTCTTGCAATCTACAGAAGCAAAAGAGACATAATTCATATCAAATAGAACAAACTAAGGGGACAACCAAAGATATAAAAATCACAACAAAAGACAATAAACCAAACCAGTCATTATGTCACCCTTTAGAAAAGATTCACATTTATATGAAAGTGATTTACCAAATCAAAAGGATGTTATAAGAAAAACATTGAACAACACATCAGACTTTTTATGTTAAAGGAAAAAGGCTTTACCTCGTTTAAAAGGGAGTCTGACTCACATTGGCTAATGGAGCATAACTGGTTTGTATGTCTTGATTCTGAGCTGAGGAATAGATCAATATCAGTATTGTAGTCTTAACATAGTGACAAACATAGATCTAAATCAAGGTTCACCCTTCAACCCTCCTCTTCCTCTTCTTTCACAGACACATTGTGGTAAAAATTCAGGTTGAAAAATCAACAGTAACAAATAAGGCTTCGTCAAACACCAGTAATTAAATTTCTGAAGATTAAATTGTATAAAATACACAGGAGGCATGCGCCTTGGCAGCTGGCACTTGGTCCTTTCTCTCTTTTTATAAAGGTAGAGAACCACAAGTATGATAAGAAGAATAACAACATAGCTACAAAGGTGATCAAATTGGAGCAAAAAGGGAATATAATGACACTATGATACCTATAATTATAGTTCTTCACAACAAAATAGAGTGGTGGTCCTATTCTGAGATACTCTGAAACATTATTAAAATACCCCTGTAGAAAACAGAATTTTAGTCTTAGCATACACAAAACAAATAGTTCTTTTCATAATATATAGATAATGAGGTGTAAAGTAGTTAAACCTGAAGATAGGAGTCTCGGGGAAGAACAATTTTTTGTTCCAAACCAGGTTCAATCCTAGTGCATAATGCCTATGAGATGTAAAGCAATGAAAAATTAATTTAGATAAATAGGAAGGCACAAACAGATAAAAGGAGAATCTCACAGAATGTCAAAAGATAATGATTTTTTTTTTCAAATATCCACAAAAACTCACAATGCTAGCCAATGCACATCCAAGAAAGAGAGAAATGACAACTATTTTCACTCCCCAAAGACTGAGAATAGGTGCGTGGACTTCCTGAAATGCAAATCAAAGCTCAACTGGATTAGACATTAAGGAAAGACAGCAATATAAAGAAAAAAAAAATTACAAGAAAAAAGAAATTCAAATCACCACACAAAAATGACCCTATTTTTTGAAAAATAAATATTTAGCATGAATGACTCCTCGAGAGTGGACAGAAACAATGTTTATCATTAATGATTACAACTACCATAACATGTATACTATACTCAACAAAGCATCATGCCATGGCCCAAATACTAAAGGTAGATATCATCATGCATTTTACAGTCAAGTTTCACAAAACCTCTATTCTCAACAAAACTGTTACCAGTACAACATGGAAAAGTTGCAAACCTTCAGAGTGCAGGTTGGTTCAACATTACTGCTATCAATACTGACTAAGACAGCAGTACTAATATAAACATGCCTAAAAGTAATGTTCAAAAATCGTACATGTTCAATTAAGGCATTTTACAAAATCAAATGATGCACCCTTATCAATTACATGTCTTAGTGAGGCATGTGAGCAACAACCTCCACAAACAATGGTGGAGGTTTAGCTTTTGTAAAGTTACTTTATCTTTAAGATACAAATAAATTGCTTTGAAATGCATAATATTGACAAATTGAAATATGTCAGAAACATATCATACGCATGACGTGCACACTGAATGATACCCAGGCATGCATAAAATTTTGCTGAAGGTCAGGGAGTATAACAGGCCTTCCAAACTAAAGGAAAGTAACCAATCTCCACACTCTGCGAACATATTTATATTATTATGAGTATGTATGAGACAGGTAAAATTGTGATATCAATGTAATTACCCACATCTAAAAAATATACATGTGTTAAGATGAATTAATAAAACCTAAACACACTTCCTGAGAACGTGGTATAAGAACCATAGGGGGAAAAATCACCTTCCCCGCCATTGCAGGTGGTTTGCCATCAACTCCTACATGAATCACTTCCAACAGCCACCTTAAACACACTATCTAACCCCAATAACCAAAATCATACCCATAAACCCAGTACTTTCTCCTGATCTGCACCAATAATGAACCCAATCACCACGCCCAACTGCAGAGTTTGTTGGAAAACTCAGACCAACAAGACACCCGATGAACGAGTGAAACATAGCTAAGCGGCCTCATATGGCCTAATCAGCTCCCAAGACTGACAATGTTACACTGCTCCATAATTTTGTATTGAATGAGTATATTGACAAATTAACCGTTGGATTACATTGTCTTGTTCTAATTTAAATGCTTGCAAAATATCAAGCTAATCAGATATCAAAAACTATCTCATCACAACAAGTTTAAATTTAATGTATTTTTAACTTAAAAATTATATGCAAAACATTAGTTTATTAATCAAATGGTAAATAACATTAATATGGTATTTGGCATGGATGTTATGAACAAGAAGAATATGTGATCAAACTATTCAATTCTCAAAATATTAATCTAATAAAAAGCTTTGATAGGTTGATGGCACAACCATAGTGTGGTTATGGAGTGGCTGATGGAGTTAATTACCATTTGATTTTTTTTAATGCTTTATTTGGTTATTCTAAAGTTAAGGTTACTTTTGTAATTTTACTATTGTTGGGTATGGGCCATAGTTGTGGACCTTGGATTTTTTTTTATTAGCAAGTAAGTCTTATTTAGTGTAGTATTTAAGTGTGGGCTTTGGTTCAATTCCATCAGGGTTTGGTTTACTAGTCAAAGGAGTTCTAGTTCCAGTAGGAGAAGTTAAGATTTAGGGCCAATGTAAGTGTGATATTGTACTCCAACAAGTTAGAGTTGATCAAAAAAAATCGAATGTTTTGCATATTGAGGAAAAACACAAATCGGTAAGAAATTCTATTTCCATTTCTTTTTTTCCCCTTTTATCAACCCTAAATCAAATCTTTTCCCTTTTCTAACCCAAATTCATTCTTAAACCCTAACCCTCCTTCTAAAGGTTCTAAACCCAAAATCCAAAAATTATCCTAGACCCTCCTCCAAATTGTCCCATGTCAGTGGTGTAATGTCACAAAGAGTTACAATGACCACATAACCATACATGTGAATTCTCAATTACAGAGAACATTGAGGGTACTTTCCATTGAATCCATTGAGTATAAAATCAGATCATTAGTCTAACCTTTAAAAGATAAGACTAACATGAAAATTTCGACAAACAAAAAGAAAGATAGAAAATAATTACCTTCATATATCGAACCAGGATTCCAGGTTTTCTGTGATCAATGCCTGTAATTTCAGTAGTTAGTCTTAAATTAGATTTAAGTACAGTGTACAAGAAGAGATGAACAGCTTAAAAATGAAAAGAAAACACACACACACACTCACACACACACACATATATATATATATATATCATGCAAGGAATTCATGCATCAAAAAAACTATATCAGAGGTATGGATCAATTAATTGTAAATTATAAAAGTACCAAACATACCTTTATCAGAGTCAGCATAAGATGAAGAAACTCTTACACAAGGAAAGCAATCAACTCTCTTATCCTCAGCTCGGAGAAAGTCAAAAACAATCAAAGCAACAAAAGCAGTAACTTGCAAAAGGAAGTCCAGGAGAACAGCCAATGCTGCAAAAGAATGTGCAAATGGAATTTAAAAAATTGACCAGAAATAAAACATCATGACAATAATAGAAATATAAAAACTATTTCCCATGCAAAATTTGGAATGCATGAACATTTTTAACCTGCAAACATGGAGAACACACGGCAAGCTGGCATGGGAATGAAACTCCCAACTGCAAAGGCTAAAACCTCTGAAAGACTGGCTAGTGTTATGGATGGTCCAACTTCCACAAGTGCATTGCTTATCCGTCCTTCTAAAGGCAACTCTAAAGGTTGCCGCTTAACAGCATGCACCAGAATACACATATTATCCACCCCAACCTGATATGGCAAAAGACCATTAATATAAAGATACAATGTAAAACAGAACAATGGGGAGAAATGGTGGAATTCATCACTAACGATAGACAAATCATTAAGTGATCTTCATACGACTATAACAAGGATGCACCCAAAATCGCTTGCATAGATACAAAAGGGCAATCAGTTAACTGCATATGGGTGAAAAATTAATGACAAAAATCTTCACAACTAAGATATGACATTCTATATATAGAGTACTAAGCACAACAAAATAAGATTGGCGTGTCTCCTTCCAGTCAAGAACATTGTAATCACAAGTATGACAAACACATAAATCTAGAAGATACATGAAGGGTAAGAACTTACAGCTAGAACAAGAAATGGAATAACTTCCATAATGATTAGTGTAGATTTAACTCCAATGGCACTAAAAAATCCAACAGAAGCGAGAACGGACAACATGACAAGCATAACTCCACAGAGACCAAGCAATACCTGGAAGCCAGTCATCTTATAATATCAATTATACAAAAAATAAGATAAGATTTCCTTAGCAGAAAATTTAACATTTCTAAAACTAAATAGCAATAGAGCATGGCTCCATAGGAGCATAAAGGTCCATCATGATATAGAAGAACATCAAAACCTTGGATGAGACCATACCTTAGATGAAATATAGAAAGAAGATAAACGAGGTGAATCACCCAAAGTAAGAGAAATGTAAGCAAACATCACAAGGTAGCTTATCTGCAACCAAAAAAGGGAGCAAATATAGACAAAAAATTAAAATCTTCGTGTAAAAGTGCATTTAAATATAATATAAGGGAAAAAGAAAAAAGAAGAAGCACATCCACAGGACTTTGGACAATCAAGAGTTCCATTATAAATGAGTTCGGAAATATTTTAAAAGGTATAGCTAAAACAAAACTTTCTTACACTCAAAAAAAAAAAAAGGGAAAAGAAAAACCTACCACAATAGTAATAGCGTCTGCAGTACTTTCTCTTTTTAATTCTTCCTCAATGGAGCTTTCCGATGAAAAAGAAACCGTTACATTTTTAGATTGCACCATCGGCAACAACTCATCCTATCACACAGAAGGAAACACGTAGAAGGGATCTTGAAAAATGGAGAAAAAGCAGCTCTAAACCATTAAAAACCAACAAACTAGTAATGCTAACGTGTGAAAATGCATATAATCAAATCATATCAACAGTTCAGTATCAGAAACCCTACTTCCTAAAGCATAGAATCAAAGGTAGAAATACTCTATCCCAACAATTTGGGTGAGCTAGATAAATCCTTTCCTACCATTTTTCAACACATAGGGACATACGTTTTAATCATAGGCTGCCATGCCATTCCTCATATCCTTCATTTATTCCTTTGCTTCAAGGAAAGAGTTGGTATGTTTACATTTAGAATGCAGATGAGAAAATGCATATAATCAAATCATATCAACAGTTCAGGATCAGCTATCTTGGTTCCTAAAACATGGTATTAAAGACAGAAACGCTAAAATCCAACAATTTGGGTTAGGAACACACATTTTTATCATAGGCTGCCATTCCTTTCCTCAAAACCCTCATTCCTTCCCTTGTTACAAGGAATAAGTTGGTATGTTTATAAGTAAAATTTCATTAAATAAGCTTAAAAAACACAATGTAAGATCACTGGATGTTTAAAAAGGGTACACGAAAATTAAACACTAGTACATCAATCAAGCAAGTCAGGAAAGCAGCAAAGCAGACCCAAAAAGCATTAATCCACTCAAACAAAGTCTTGAGGAATAAAAGCTTCTATTCATGTACTGATCTCTCACAACCCTCAAATGTCCTAGAATTCCGCTCCCACCAAATACCCCACACGAGGCAATGCAGAATCATACTCCAAATTGCAGCATTAGCATACCAGTTGAGGTCGCCCTTCCAACTAGCTAAAAGCTCCATTAACACCTTTTGCCATAACCCAGTAATCCCCAACACAAGAAAATACCATGGTCCAAAGTTATCTAGCAAGCATGCAATGGAGAGATGATTTACAGTTTCCTCATCCCTCTTACACACGCAGCACCAGTCTATCACAATTAATCTTCACTTTTGGAGGTCATTGGTAGTAAGGATCTTCCCCAAAGCTGCTGTCCAGAGGAAAAAACTGATCTTTGTCATATCTTTAGGCCAACATAAATTCTTCCAAGGAAAGGACTGATGAGAGGTCAAGTGCAACACTTTATAACATGGTTTGATTTCAAAAACATTCCGTGAAGATGGAGTGCAGCAAGTGTATTTATTCTGCCTCTTCTTATCTGCCCAGTATAAATCAGATCCATAAAATTGGCAATTGATTCCAGGTTCCGATCCTGGACAGGGCTAACAAACCTGACATCCCAGTGATAACTATCCCCTACAAAAGACAAAGCCCTCCACAAAAGCATCCTTATCACTGCAGTATGAAATAGTTCCAGGAAATTGTCCCTTAGAGAAAACCCCCTGCACCATGAGTCTTGCCAAAACCTAATTGAAGAGGCATCCCCTACCTTGAAAGTGATAAACTGCTTAAAGCCCTTCCAACCCTTTTTAATGTCTTCTAGAGGCTTATCCCATACAGCCCCAAAAACTTTAGTCTAATCATAGAATACCATGACTTGGGGGATCTAAATTTTGTTGCTATGATCACTAAATGTCATATTTAAATTGTCTTGCATATAATTTAGAATGATTTAAATCAAATAAACATGAATTTTAAACTAGATTCTAGCTTCAATTTGTAGATGACTTCAATGCACTAACTTGAACTTCATAAATCATAATAAATGAATAATGACTTATAAAAATGTGTTATGCTTTGTAACGAACAGGAATGGACAATTTTATATTGATGGATGATTTACCAAGTCATGAGGAAAAAATTGCATACAGTAAAATTGATGCAGGACAATGAACTCCAAAAAGGGAGACTTGTTTGGGAAACCCAAAAAAAAAAAAAAAGGAATAAAACAAAATGGACAGAACCTAGGAATATTATAGCACCTAGGGTTTCGTGGAATCAGCACCAACCAAGAGATCATGATAGTTACCCAAGAATCAACACCTGGCTTACTTGGAATCCGCACCAAGAACTGGAAGAAAACTCCCAACCCAAATTCCATTAATCAATGAACAAAACATCTAAAATAGACATTTTTTATCCTTTTAAATAGGATTCTCAAGATATATCATGCATTGAAAGAAAATAAACTAGTAATGAGACTACATAAGATATGGAAACAAAAATCAAATAGAATCAAACTCCTCTGATAGCATTAATCAGTGTCAATTAGTGTCAATCACGATCAATCAGTTCTAAGAAAAATCAATCAAAATTAATAAGTCAAATCTAGTATCCACACCAAGAATTGCCTAAACACTTCCAAAAACCAGATATTCAATAATACAATCACTAACAAAATTCTCAGACTATGCAAAATGGTATAATAGGACTTAACACGGATATATTATTATGTATATTCCACATAAAATGCATTTTTCTTATAATGAAACTTTTGTAGATGGCATGGAAAAGAACAATTGCAAGAAAAAAAAAAAACTGGAATGACACTAGTACAGTGAACAAACCTTCACTAACTGAATAAAAGCTTTCTCCCAAGCCACTGCCTTTTGCGTTTCGTTCCCTTCTTTATCAATAGCATTGTTTACAGGGTAAGTTATTATGAATGCAGAAGCCTGTCATAGAAATATCACTGTAAGGTTACCTATGAATAATTGTTCCCAGGGGAACCTCCTATGCAGTGATCTAAAATTGAACCAAGTTTGCAACTTCAAAGGGATGAAAAGATTACCTCAGAATAATTGTTCCCAGGGAAACCTCCTAATGCAGTGCTTGGATCTAGAGGACCTTTAAATGCACTCATACATTTATCTGCAGAAGAATAATGCTAAAAGGATAGAAGTAAATAAAGTGTCAGTAATTAAGAGGGGCAGAGGAGGCTATAAAGCCATGATATGATGTTAAACAATCTATTCATAGCTATGGAAAAAGAGTCTCTTCAAAGCCATTTAATAAATTTGAAAGAAATAGACCAAGAAAATATACAAATATATGAATGGACAAAACTAAGCACACTAATATGTGAGGCTGTTCATCCAATTCAGGAACGAAAACATTGCTGCAATTCTTTTATTTTATTTTGATAAGCATATAACTCTTAAAATGGCAGATCAACTTCACATTATAAGACTACCCAACATCACATTCATCATTTCTGCTCAGATATATATCATTTACTTTGGCATAAAACAAGTGCTCAAATTATAGTGCCAGATCCAAAAGAAAATATTTAGGGGGGCAAGCAAAATATATTATTAGGAGCGGATGCCATAGGTTCAAACTCTCTCTCAAAAAAAAAAAAAAAAAAAAAACACCTTGCATACACTTTGACTTAATGAGCTACATATGGCATAAGATTAATAATGGGAAAAATATTGCACTAATCATTTGCATAGATGTAGTACAATTTTTTAAATCTACGGGGCCATTAGTTAAATTTTATATATAAATTCTATTTTTTTATATAAAAAATAGAGGGAGTGGGGGAATTTCAAAATCTGCCCCCTCCCCAATCCTCCGCCTGGTCCAAAAGACAATTTCTTTTGTGGGAAGATAAATTTCAGATACATACATTCATCACCCATCCACCTGATATTAAGTAAGTATCAAGCAGTTGGATTGGAAACATATGTACAAGTACCTATACCATTTAATCCTACTATCACTTTGAGTATACCAATCCCCATCCTATGTATCCATACAAGCAAATATAGAATCATATTATTAAATTGATTAAGATTGTATTGTCTCTGGCAACTTATCTTGAAAATGAAAATCCTAAAGCAAATGGGAAGGAAAACTTTATCAAAATTCTAGGCATGTGAACAGACAAATCAGCAGAAACAAGCTCTCCGGCTTTCAACAACATGAAGATGGAAATTACCACAACATACCTCAAAACAATACTTAAGGTGTTCAACTCCCCCATAATTATCATAATTTTCTGGATCCATCTTAAAATACTGTCACCAAGAAGACAAAACAAACAGGAAACAGCATGTTAATTACATGACTCTAAATATATTTTGTTAAAATATATATATATATATATATATATATATCTCATGCCATCAAATATCAAGGTTCCCTAGCCATGATGAATAATTAATATCATGCATCACTTCAATAAAAAGAGATTGTAAACAGTTTAAGATGTTAACAAGATGCAATGACAAGTTGTAAAATAGAGATATGGTATTATGGCACCACAAAAAGAGAAACAGAATGTCAATGGCAGATGCTGCCTATCAATGAACTTTATATTTTAAATTAAACAAGAAAAGGAAATGTTAGCTTGGCAACGTCAATTTATGTCTAATAAAAAAATTGCTGATGTTTCATGAAGGTAATAAACAAATAAATAAAGGAAAAAAAAGGCTAATAGACTAGTCCCAGTGACTTTAACACAAGTACAGAAGAAGTGTATGTATGAAAATAGCATGTCTTTAAAATACTTGGATTAGACTTCCTTTGAAGTGCACAAAATTGTGCACAGCACAATTAAAATTAAATCAGGAATATTAATGCACATGAAAATAAGAAAATAAGATTTTGAAAGCTTCATCAGTCATCACTACAGTTCATAGTACGCATTACCCAAAACAAGTTTACCTGCAGAACACTTTGAGTGGCACAATCCTGGTCTAGCGGCTTCATACAAATATCATTGAGACTTATCATTGATCCTAAATAATTTGCACGAATTCCATCAACCTGAAATTTTTTTTAGAAAATACGGAAAAAAACAAACAAACACAAATTGTTAACCACACTTACCCAAAAATAAAAATCGAAGGCAAAATATAATTAAATACAAATTTTTAACCATGATTACCCAAAAAAAAAAAAATGAAGGCAAAGTATAATTACAAATCAAATCATAGTCCACCACAAGTCACATAATCTAGTTACAACTAAAAAGCTATACCAGAATGGATACCTTCTTTTGTATTTCAAAAAGTAACTTGATGTTGTTCTCTGTCACTATACTTGGTAATTTGCCATCCACAGCATCTGGAGTTGTTGCTAATATAAGCTGGATAAAGTTAAAAAATAAAAAGGCATGGTTAGCTACATCAAAATTTAATAAATACTACAAATCCTCCTGCTATAATATTTAGTCTCAACTTATCAATTCCCTGATGTTGTATCGAATCACATAATATTTAGTCTCAACTTATCTACTCCCTGATATTGTATCAAATCACAAGTACTATTTTATCAATGGTCTCAGTATTGGATAAAAACTGAGACAAATAAAAATTTACAAATACAGTAAATTACAATGATGCTGATTAAGGCACATAAAACCTATGTATATTATTCTTTGAAAGACAACAACACTCCCCACCCCCACCCCCACAAAGGAAAAAGAAGTCAAAATTAGGGTGAAAAAATGGTTATACAGGTATTATTCTCTGACAATGCATGAAAGGAAAGAATAAGGGCATAATAATCTATATATATAATGAATTATATGTATAGATTATTGAGTGTAAAAATCGAAGAGTACAAATCCAATTAGATTCTAAATTGGATTTCAATTGTAGTCCAATTTTGCACCATTTGTCTATCTAATTTTTAATTTTTATGGTAAGTGAACTATTGGGTGAAAGTCTAAATTCAATTAAATTCTAAATCATATATATATATATATATAATGAGAAATCATTACATATTTTAGAAACGTATAATTTAAAAAAATGTGTAAGCTAATACCATATATAATTTGAACCTCAACTAAAAAAATGTATAATTTGAATTGTGTAATTGTGATTATTTTTAATTGTACCCCATGCATATGCACAAGGTTACACACTAGTAATAATAATAATAGAAAAAATATATATTTATGCACTCAAACATGATAAGACGGGCAACATCTGTTAAAAGCACAAGCAAAGACTGGATCTTGGTCTCCGTAAGGCCTTAAAGACATTATTTACCTTCTAAATCTAATGAAAGCATGCTAAGTTGACAAATAAATAACTATACACACACAGACATATTAAGTAGAACCTGTTCGATTCTGTAAAAAGGTGCAAGGTGGCTGTCAAAAAATTGCTTCTCTTCTGCAGCTTTACTCCCAGGCCCTACCCACAGCTGAAACAATGTACAAATCACAGTTAAGACGTTTATAGGCAACACATATATGTTAGTGAAAATAACACACTAAGAATGATTGCATTGAAAGTGAGAAGACTTGTGAAACAACTAAACAAAACCTGTAATATTGCACATTGATAGTGGCTCTGATAAAATATAATCTACTCTCCCCTGACAGTAACGCCCCCAAACTTATTTTTTATCTGTTTCTTATGATACTTTTGTAATTTTTGCTGTCTTGAATCCCAAATTTGTATTAGCATCTCCATAAACATTCTCCCAGTAATTCATCAAAGTTTCCAAATTCTTTTATTTTTAAGAATCTAAAATTCTTTTAAAATGAATCTCATTAACAGTTGCATAAAAACCTTGTAGCCAAGGAAATATTTCAGTATAAAAAGACCACTAAAATCATAAAAAAAGACAAAAATATTGCATTTAAAGTCAAAACAACCACTCCCAACTGAGGAACTAGAAATATAAGCATGCTATAATTGTGTCAATGAAAATGACCATAGGAACTTTCAATTGGCAAAAAAACATTTCATGCATTCATCAGTCCAAGGAACTTAACATGTACAAGAGAATCTATGTCTCTAAGTGTGAGTGAGATAATTGCTCTTGGTATTACACAAATTATCTTCCTATCATGAATATATGCAAACTGCAAAGTTGGATTCTGACTACAGCAGAAGTGCTGTGATGAGAAAACACAAAGACTTAATTCCAGGAGGAAAACTCGAGCAGATTTGACAACAATGAAAACCAACAATAAGGCCTTAAACAAGGCACCAGGAATTGAAAAGAAAGATCTTTAAGCGCCAAATCATACCTTCTCAGGCCGTGTTTCCACCTTGAAACGGACTAGACCCAAACAAAGCACAAGAACCATTGCCAATGATGAACACAAAACTAAGGTTGGATTTCTAGCAACCCATGTTCCATATCTCCTGAACATGAAAACATATACACAATGTCAAAGATCATTCTGACTGTACCAATGTGAGCATCAATGGCATTTCAATGACCTATAGAAGTTTGACATGTATCCTTGCACTACTGAAAGTTGGACCCCATTCCTAATTTGAGGATGATCTTCGAGCATCTGACAATCAAAGAAACTTGTAATTATATAAGCCTAAAAATGGAAGAAACAGATAGTAATACAAAAAAACAGGGTGGGGGAGCATAAATTCTTTTTTATAGGTAGTATACAAGAATTTATGTTGGTTGCTGACACTAATTCTTCATATTCAGACAAACAAGATTCAAGCAAAAAGAAGACGCATGTGCATGAATGTGGCAGGTGACTTCAGGTTCCCACCTTCTCTCTTTTTTACTATGCTACAGCATAAATAATCCACAAGATTCACGATTGAAAATACAAAGGATACTAGAAGCATTAGAGTTAGAAACCCAATTAAGAACATTAGCACCATTTCACATTGGCAGAAAACACATATTTCGCAAACAGGACACAGCAAAAGGGACATTAAAGAGTCAACAGGTAGAGTTTGAGACAATAAAAAAAAAAAAAAAAAAAAAAAGCAAAATAGGGAAGAAAGAATTGATTGAACAAATACAAGGCAACAATGAGTCAGCTAGCCCATGCTCTAACTATATATATATATATATATATTACTCTTATTTCTGATCCAGTGATTAGGGCATCCAGTACACATATAAATAACATTATCTAAAATATGGAAACCATAGTAAAGACTCCCAAAGGATCAGAGGACATGCGGGAGCTACCTTAACTCTCAATTACTGGGTCTCTACACAAACTCCTCCAGGAGATGCCCACAAATTTTGGACAATGGACAGTGAATAATTTTTCTTTCATTTTAGCCAAAGCTAATGAGTGAGAGGCTCAAACTCAAGTCAAATTATAAAATTTAATTACTATAATGAGGGCATCGGTTAAATCAGCATGCACCTGCATAGGGAGGTTTTCATCCTTTTGCCTGTTAACAGAATGTAGTTGACCACCATCGTTGACATTCAAAAATGGTTTTGTTCTAGAACGTGGGTTCCTTTCTCTTGTTCGATGAAACAAACCCCATCCTAAGAACATAGAGACCAATATGATATACAGGATTGCTGAAGCAAAGTCAATACATTTGGCCTGCAGTTGGCAAACATGGAAACCACATTAGCAAAGCCATCTATGTTATAGAAATTCACACAAATCCAAAAAGAAAGAATGCCCTACAAAATTATGCATCTAGAATAAACAAGTAAATGAAAGCAACTGCTCAGGTTTGGAACTAAGTACATATGTTCTCTCACCTTTAGAGACCCAACTCTCACTGAACAGGAACCTGCATTGTGGTGAGCAGGAGGAGCTGTATTAGTGCAGACTGGAGATGAAGGGCAATCACCACAGGAGCAGCCCAATGAAATATCACCACATGAGTAAATAGAAACATTCATAGGTTTCATTCCAGATGACTCAGTAGCATTTGAAAGGAATTTAATGGCATATGGTGAACCAGGCATGTGCGGTTCAGCCTGTCTACCAATAAAGGCATACCACTCTGCAAAACAAAAATCACAATATAAGCACTAAAACTATAACACAACCTGAATAATGAGTAAATAAAGAAAGAAATAAAAACATGTTCCAGTTTCTTTTCATAATCCCAGACGTTTTATATAAGAAAAAGAAGAAGTGGCTTTTTCTATCAAATTATTTTTGAGTTATCACTTTAAGCAGGGGAAACAGAAAAACAAAAAAAAAAACCATCAGCAACAATTTTTTCTTGTCATGGACACCTAATAGACCTAGGACTCATGCATCTCTTCCTTTCTCACTTCAAGTCCTTAATGATTATAATTTCCTTTTTAAAAATAATACTAACAACAACAACAACAATAATAATAATAATTTGTATTAAAAATCAAAATGCAAGATTACAAACGTTGTTTAGGACAGTGAGGTACTAGGTGTGTACCCAGCTGTATACCCAAAGAACTCTCAAAAAAATGTAAAGATCTATAATTTCTACAAAGTATTTGGTATATCCATCTTTACTGATAACCAATTAAATAAAGAGCTCACAACAATTGATTTGAACCTCACAGTTGACAACTCCTCTGCCCCTTAAAAGTTCTTCTATTCCTCTCCCTCCACAAAATCCATATCAAACATGATGGTACTAAATTCCATGCTCTATGTCTGAAGGAGATTGGTTTCCATCTCCAACCTTGAAGCATCAAGTGCATAAGTTGGGCATCACCCATCAACCTCCACACAACACCCAAAAAAAACCCCATAACCCATCAAAAGTGCCTCTTTATATTTAAGCAATCGCATAAAACCTCAAAACTCATTCTGATTCCACTCTTTCCCCAAAGTCATGTACTACCAATTTGGATCAATAATATGGCCAGAATAACTAATTTCATTTACGTCATCTGTACCAACCAATTATTGGGCTCATTTAGATGCAACTATCTAACCAAAGAATGTCTCATTCTGCAACACTGACATCCAAAATCAGTTATGATTCTAAAAGGAATACTAATAAGACCATATATTCTTTAAAGTTGACTAACAGCTAGGGACCATGTATTCAGTGGAGCTATCAACTAGGTCTTTCATCTATCTCAATCATAGAGTAATGCCTTTTCTACTCATGGCACAACTGATTGGAAAGCAGTCAAGCACCATACTACGCTATAATCTAGGAAAGTGAAAATTTCAAAATACATGCTTTTATTTATGTCTCTGAACATATGATGGAATAAGAATACAGGTAATCATGACTAATTGACCATCTGCTTCCAAATTCAAAAGGTCTAAAATAGTCCATAAGTTGCACAAATTTCTAATCAATTAGAAATTTTTCAGCAAATTAGTTTGTTCCAAACACAGGGGGGTCTATAGATGATGGCTAAGCCATTCTCACATAGGCAAGGACATGGGAAACCTTTTACATCTCTTGTATACTTCCCATGTACTTGGATTGTGGCCCTTTGCTCTTCTAATGAATATTTTTTACTTATCACAAAGTTTACACTCAAAAACATGATTCATACAGTAGAAGTCTCAATAACTATCCCCCACTTTAGCATAAAAACATTGCACACATATCCTAAGGATGCAATTTTAGAAGGATCAGATTACCTTTAAAATTTTGAGCACCAGCACCAATAAATTGTATAGCCCGAGAATTCATGGTACCAAACTTTACATCCTTGCAAGAATCATATAACCCTTCACCAAAACTGTCAGTTACGTAAAAATCAATCCCATCCACAGTCATATTGTTATTAACCTGAAAAAGGAATGAGTTTCATAAATAAAGTTAAATGTTTATATGCGCCATTATGTATCTATCTCCAATAAGACACGCACACATGTATGTACGTCACAATCACCTCATCAAATGAGAACAAATACTTTAAAAGACTTATTTGCTGAAGTAATTCCAAACTTGTATCCAACAAAAGATATTGAAGCCAACAACAATAGAATATACAGGAAACCTGTGGGGACACGGTAGATATCTAGTAGATGTTGCTGCTTGTATCTTAGGAGAATATCATTAAATATGGGCTACACAATGCTGTTAAAATATGTGCTCTGACTACTCAATTTAAGAACCAAAAACCATTTATAAATAACAAGATTCCAAATGAATTTATAAGATGTGCTTGTTGCAAATAGTTTTGAATTTCATTATACAGTTGAAGCACAATGAGGCGCTGGTGCAGACACCAAAATTAGTGCTACTTTAAATTTCTAATGATGTAAAAACATATTTTATAGGAGATCATGTGAAATTATGTTTTAAATGGTTTTTTTTATTTTCCTTATTGATTTATTCCTTATTTCCAATTACTGGTGACTACTCCTAACAACCTAGTTGCTGATGCCTAGGTTTTCCTGCTTGGTGCTGATTCCTAGGACTTTCTCTTTTCTTATTCTACATTCCTTTATCTCCCCTTTCCTATCCCTTTGAACCTGTTCTGCATCGGGGGCATAACAGAATGATAAAATCAAGAGCTATCTTCAATTTTTGCAGGGAATGATAAGTGGCATCCTGACCTTGGAAATAGCAGTCACATTGATAAATAAACTCTGATTTGGAGAGCAGGTAAGCTCACAGAATAGATTTAAGAAGTTTCTCAAGCACGCTGGACAACCTACAAGAAAAGGGATCGCCTGCAAGAAAGGATAAACAAAAACACATATATAATGGATATTATTAAAGGGATGCTGGACATCTTGTAAAGAAAGTGCAAGAAGAAGAACAATATCTGAAGAGCTCAGCAAGGCACACTCAAGTCCTAAATAAATAATGAAACCAGTAAATATGTGGACTGTTGGCACATGTACCAACAACATTAATAGACTAGGGAAAAAAAAAAAAATCATCAGTGCAGTATACGTGAAAAATATTCGTCAACTCAGTTCATATGTATCTAAGGAAAACAGAACATTTTCCAATTCTAATTCCATTTATGTGAAACATAAGCCTGCTGGTTTCAAATTTAAAAATAAATCTAGAGAAATTAATATTTTTTATTCAAAATATAGACTTTGGACAAATAAAACAGAAAACCAAGACTGCCATTGTTATGAAGACAAATTACTATTAGGCTTTCCCAAACAAGTAAAAAATATGAATTATCACATCGAATATCATATAATGCCTGGTCTAATTCAGGAGTGGCCAATCTCAGCCTAAAATACAAACAAACAAACTAGACAAAAGAAGAATCTTACTTGCTGGACTTGTTGCCGTAATGTATTAAACTGAGCTTCTGTACAACAAACATTTCCAGTAATTGTAGGACATAAACTCTGGATCTTTGATGAAAGCAACTCATCTGGCTGGGAAGCATAACAATATAAAACCGTCAGGTAATAACAGCAAAAGCTTAAAACTAACAGACCCAGAAGTAAGATAGACTGCTACCCACCCTGCCACTGAAACAGGGGTTAACCAGCAACCAAAGAACCCCATATGTTGGATAGAAACGTTCAAAGGAAATGACTAGTGCGCACAAGCTATTGCACACAAAGTTCTGTGTAACAGTTTTTTAAGTCATGATTTCATTTTTTGTTTTTTGAAATGTACACACAACTTTGTGTGTAACAGGCCGTAAGTTCAGAGGGGAAAAAAAGACACTAGATGTAGATTTAAAAAAAAGAAGTCATACCCCCCTAATTTTAGAGAGGCTGATTCCCTGACGCACACATAGATACAAGGATAAAATATCGACAATAATAATAATAAAAATAGTTGTAATATTAGTGAGGTAACTTCTGTGGCGCTGAAGAGCTAAAAATCTAAAATAGAAATTTACAATTCTACCAAAAAGAAAGAGACAATTGTAACAAATACCTTCACAGAAGGGGAACTGTATGGACAGTTCAATAATTTGCCATCCTCTCGTTGTCCACAGATGTCATACATTGCACAATACTCTTCAGAATGCCTTTCCCTAAACAACATCAACAACTAAAAAATCTCAATTTTACGAAGCAAAAATCGAATTCTTTCTTCATATATAGTAAAGCTACTGCTACGAACAAGTAGGTTGAATCTTGCGAATTTCAAAAATCAGGACTCAAAGCAAATTAAATATTATAAATTTTGCAATCATTTAAAAAAAAAAAAACAAAACAAAACAAAATCAAGCTTATTCTTCAGCATATTCAACACTGAGTGAAAACAAAACAGCATTAGCAACCACATCATTTAGAAACTGAGCAATTTTATATACCAATTGCAATACTTACTATGATTCGTAGTTTAGCATTTTAAAAAAATAGATATAAAATTTTTTAATTAAAATAAAAAAAATGAAGAAGAAGAAGAAGAATCACCCTGATGTGACAGAAGGAGTCAAAAGAAGCCGTGTATCAGACCTCTCTGCAGTGACTATAGATAGTGTAAATAAGACCTGCACATACATATATTTTCAAATTCAGCAAGATCAGACACACAAGTTCTCCGTGAAGCTACACACACACACATATATATATATAAAAGAAGAGCACACAAAATATGCATGTATAAGATAACTCGCCAAAATTCACTTTCCAAATTATTATTACTATTTAATTTTAAAACTCCGTTTGGTTACTGAGAAAACACTACTAGAAAATAAAGTAAGAAAGAAATTGCTCTGTTTCCACTTCGATTTTTCTTTTTAAAAAAAAAATTTATTTGAAAATATTTAAACGATGTAAAACAAGAATTTCTTATAATCATTCATTAACTTTCTTTACTGTAATTTTCCTGAAAAGGAAACAGAAAAAGAAGGAACCGAGAAATCAGGGAAAAGTTGAGAGAAAGAGAGAGAGAAAATCAAAGAATCGAGCAGGAACAGGAGGAGGAGGAGGATGAGAAGAGAAGCATCAAATCTCTTCTTCTTGCCTGAAACAAGGAAACCGAGAAGAGAAACCCTAGAAAAATCCCCATTGTTCTTCTTCTGCTCCAGATTTCCGTTTGAAAACGGGTCATGCGCTTTGTGTCTCTATTTCTTTCTCAGAGAGAGAAGCTCTGAGTAGAAAAAATAAAAGCGAGCCGTTGAAAGGTGTTAGTGACGTGCTGAGTTTTATGGTGTGAAGAGAGTCAAAATCCCGTATTTATAGTAACTTACTGAGATAGTCAGATGGAAGTTAATTCAGTACTGTGACAGTACTGATGTTGCCAACTTTACTGTTTTCCAAAAGAGAGTTTTTTTTTTTTTTTTTTTCTTTTTCTCCTCACAAAATCTACGTATGACTTGAATTTTACGAAATTGCCCTTGCTTTCGGTCGATTTGTCTGGAATCTAGACATTTTTTGTTTCTTTTTAATCGATAAATTTGATTGCCTTGGTCGAACATTGGTCATTGGAGTGAGTATGTTCATGGGAGTATGTTTATGGGAGTGAGGATGTTTCAGTAATTTGGCTTATTAAGATAAAGGGACTCGCTACTTTACGCGCTAGTTCTGTGCAAAGTCAGGCGCAATGCTCATAGAACTTAAGTCTGATTTAGATCATGTACACACTACACAGTCTACACTAGTAAAGTTACTGGAGGAGTGAGCCTCACACTAAAAATGTGCCGTTTAAAAAAGTGTATATATATATATATATATATATATTTTTTTTTTTTTTTTTGAAAGGAAAAAAGTATAGTTAAATGTTAATATTCAGTAATTTCAATTAAATTTAACCAATTAACATTAAAAGCTTAAATTATATTTAAGGAAGGTTAATTATTCAATTTTCCACTAGTAATTTTCCCTCATCTCGCATTAATGAATGGTAAGTTCTATTATTAATTTATTTAATAAGAAGTGTTATGTTCACAACACTCTCATAATATTCTCACAATATTTTCACAACAAATTCTAAGTAACAAGTTTTTAATTTGAATCTACTACTAGAATTACTTTCTTGCCTACTGATAATAACCGGTAACAACTTGCCACATAAAATTTATTATGAAAATGTTGTGGACGTAATCCCGCAACATTTCTCTTAATTAATAGGACTTACAATAACTTGAAGTGAGAAAACATTTTTACTCAAAAAAAATGTGAGAAAATTATTCTTGAAATACTAAATATAAAATATTAGATACAAAAATTTATATTTGGCCCCCCAAATTGAAAATTAGTCATTTCAAATTGCAAACTGACCCAAAAATTATAAATATTAAATAATCATGTTGACTTATACGTGTTCTTTATACACCCAAAGTTCAAAGTTTGAGATTTTGAATTTTAAGTGAATTGCTACATTTCCACTTAAGTGCTTGTTATTTTTTTTTTTTTTTTTGTCCATGTGTTTGTTTGTCTTACTTTTCAATTTAACAACACTAATTAGTTTTTTTTAGTAAGAAGAATATTGGATATATAACAATGATAAATATGATTTTCAACTTTTGTGGTTAATACTATTTTATATGTGAAATTTTTAATTTTCATATATATTTTTTTAATTTTACTATATTTCTTATTATTGAATGGTTAAATTTTGTTTTGGTACCTTTCGTTTTAGAGGTCAAACTATGACAAGTAACTTCCATCCAAAGCAATAGGTGATAGGTTTTAGCCCAAGAAGCAACCTCTAAAAAAATTAAAAGTAAGGCTAAATATCATCACCTCTCCTAAACCCCACAAAAATAAGAATTTCGTTCATTGAATACAATTTTTGCTGCACCCTTCTCCCCTCAAAGCAATAGTCTTGGCTATGTCCTTATGGCACTTTCTAATGTCTCTGTAACAGCCAAGGTTCAATTCTCTCCTCCCCTATTGTAATTATTGAATTATTAAAAAAAACAATTAATTACATGGTTCTATACTTGTATTGCATTGAGTAATTAATCACTTGGTTAAGTTTAATTATTATTAAAAAAAAAAAAAAAACACCGCATCTAATAAAATGTTTTTGTCAAGAGCCTTATAATTCAATGGCATTGCTCAATTTTAACTTGGATTTGAATCCCTCCTCTTTCACTTAATGTAATAGAAAAAAAAAATTGCACCTAAGCTTTCCACATAAGATATTCCAATGAATTAAAGAAATTAGTGGCCAATTGCGTTAGTCCATACACACTTTGATAAACTAGTCACTAATCAATACAATGCACATAAAAGTTTAACAAAATATAATTTTATTTCCCTCTTCTTCTTTTTTCCCTCTTTTTCATTAATAATAATAATAATAATAACAAAAATCAACTGTACACGAGTCCAAAACACCAGAACCAGCAGGGAAATAACGGTGTGAAAAAACCAAATAGACCCCACCTCCCCCTTACTAGCAAATTACACCCAAAAAGAGAAACCAACGTGCAATCTCTTATCTCTACCAGCAAACCTACTACACGCCAAAGGTATTAGAATCCAAATTATCCCATCTGTTCCGAAACAAAAAATGTTATTTCATAAAATAGAATTGCCACCAAACCTGCTACACGCCAAACTAATGTTTTTGTTTTTGTTTTTTTTTTTTTTTTGAGAAAACACGCCAGACTAATGTTGTTTCTTAAAATTTAAAGAGATATTTATTAACTCGTTTTGACTTATCTCGTACATGAGAAATAAATGGTTAATATATAACGCGTAGAGACATCATTTAATTCAAAAAAATTAGGTTCAATTATATTGTATTAATCATTTTTTCTTCTTATTAATAATCAATGTGAGATTTCACTACTTAGTCAACCATATTATTTACGTGAATATTATAACACGGACTAAATCACTCTCTTGAGATAATACACATAGTTTATGGAATTTTTAATTTTAGTAGACTAACAATTTTGCATGCCGTCCTATGATACAAACAAACCCAACCACTTCACTATATATACTTACATCCTTACAAGTCTACACTACTTGAAGGGTGAGAAGTTTTCTTCTAGCACTTTCTTTTACTCATAAATTCAAAATAGAAAAGTGTGTGTGTATATATATATATATAATTTTTTTTTCCCCATAAGAAGAAGAGTTTAACCAAGTAAAGTATTTGGAAGGATGGCCAAATTTGATTTTTAAAGTATGATACTAAAACTGAAAGGATGAGAAGAAATTTTTTTTTAATATATCACTTTCATTTAGGCCGAACATGAAGGCTTATAAAATGAGTAATAGATAAAGTTTAGCTACAAAATTAGTTGTAACCTTAGGCTACAAACTTACTCAATAAAATAAATATTACTGCATATTTTGAAAATCTAATCGTTGAATTACATGTTCAGGACGCTTTTAATGCGCATGTCAATTTTTGTGTCAATCGGATATCATTTACTATATAATCTATAATCTTATATTTTATGCATAATTTTAAATTACAAAAACTTGCAATTTAAAAATTTATTGATGACATAGCTATTGATCTTTAATTTTCTTGAAATTTTGCAAATATGGAGAATATAAGAAGAAGATGTAATCCAATGGTGGATTTATCAAAATTCACCTCCAATAAAAAGATATTGAGTGAGTTTGTAGCTAAAAGCTATAATCGATTTTGTAACTAAACTTTGTCCATGAGTAATTCTTAGGTATTTTCAGAGTGCAGTGAATGATATTCTTTCTTTCACATTCATGATGGGGTCCACTTATTAAATTCATGGTGGAGCCCACCATGAATATGAGAGGAGTGAAAGCACAATTTTGCTATACTTTGAAAATACCTAAGTATTTTCCTTATAAAATAACATAGGAATATATTCCACTTAACATCATTTAAATGGGGTCTTAAAAGCTTTGATTATACTTGCAAATCAATTATAGCAATTATTCTCATATTATCTTCTGTCCCACTTTTCCTACTCCATCAATAAATACTTGCCACATGTTCACCTAATTAATTAAATACTATTATTATTGGCTTATTAATACTCCACCAATAAATACTTGTCACGTGTTCACCTAATTAATTAAATACTACTATTAATTAATAACTATAGTATTAATAAGCCAATAATGATAGTATTTAACGAATTAGGTGAACATGTGTCAAGTATTTATTGGTGGAGTATAGAGTAGGGTAGGAAAAATGGGACAGAAGATTTAGACTCATAATATACATATAAGAACTCATCAATATTGGTTAAAAACAACGATCATTTCAATAATTATGCCGGCTATGTTTTAAACCCAATTATTTTCATTCATAATAACAATAATATATACTCTTTTTCATGAGAAGAAGGGTTTTTTTTTTTTTTTTTTTGATACAATGAGAAGAAGAGGTTAACCGAGTAAGTATTTGGAAGTAATGCCAAATTTGATTTTTAAAGTTTGTTACTAAAATTGAAAGGATGAAAAGGAAATAACAATAAAACTTTTAATCTATAACTTTCATTTTGGCCGACAGGTAACTTTTAATCTATAACTTTTAATCTATAATAGGTAAAACTGATAGAAAATTCAATTAAATTTCAAATTGGAATTCAATTAGAGTCTAATTTTGTGTCATGTGTCTCATCTAATCTAAATTTTTAAAATTTTGTGCCAAGTGAGTTAATTCAATGTAAAAATTGGATTTCAATTAGAGTTTAACTTTGCAATATATGTCCCATCTAATTTAAGTTTCTTAATTTTTGTACTAAATGAGTTAATTTAGTGTAAAAAAAATGAGGAGTCCAATATAAGTAAACCCTAACAAACATAATTTTTGAATGATTTTATATTTATGAGCCTTTTTTTTGTAGAACTAAAAAAAAAATTCAAGTTTATAATTCATCGTATGTGTGTGTGTGTGTGTGCATATATATTAATAAGTAAAGTTAAGAGAAAATCCAATTAAATTTTAAATTGATATTCAATTAAAGTCTAATTTTGTGCCACGTGTCCCATCTAATAAAAAATTTAAAAATTTTGAACCAAGTTAGTTAGTTTAGTGTAAAAATTGAATTTCAATTAGAGTTTAATTTTACGGCATGTGTTCCATCTAATCGAAATTTTTTAATTTTTGTGCCAAATAAGTTAATTTAGAGTAGAAAACGACAAGTCCAATACAAATAAAAAAAAAAAAAACATTTTCATATATCTAGCACTATATAAAATTAGAGGAAGAGAGAGTTTGAATGCTTTTATATTTATGAGCCTTTTTTTTATAACTAAAAAAAATTCATTTGGCACAAAAATTTTATATATATATATATATATATATATATTAACAGGTAAAGTTTAGATAAAATCCAATTAAATTCTACAATTGAAGTCCAATTTTACGCTATGTGTCCTAAATTATTTATTTTTAGAAAGATTTTTATTTCTTAATTTTGGAATAAAATGTGAGACCATATCATAAATATCTATTCAAGTGATTTATTGTATACAAAAAATCAAAAAGTCTAAAATTAATAAACATAAAAATATTTAAAAAATAGACAATTTATATTTTCTACCTAATAACATTTTTACAAGACTTTTTAAAGAATTAAAAATATATATAAAAATAATTATTAATAATATTTAAATTATATATATAAAATTATTATACTATATATCTTAATATATATCTTTTAAATATATTCATACATATGCATGAATATACAGTCAACACACTGTGAATAAGCGTGCATGGATATACGGTCAAAACATTGTGTATACGCAATGACTAGCTTCACACAATACCGTGGGTTTGGTTCATTAAATAAATAAATAAAAAAAAAAAAATGGTGGGTTTGTGGCAGGGACGGTTTTCACTTTTTTGACCCTTTTTTAAATAGGGAAGTTTTTTGACCTTTGCTCCTCCTATAAGGGTTTCTTTTTTTTGGTAAATGCTCCTATAAGGGTTTCACTATTTTAGTATTTAGTACTTAGTATGTTTTTTTTTTTTTGGTAAACTAGTACTTAGATGTTACTTTCTAGTTTAGAAAAAAAATAATAAAAATTACGCATTTAAGGTTGACTCATCAGTCCAATGATTCGGTTCACCAAAGGGGATTCTATCTTCTACTCTTCAATTCCAAAAACCAAAATTCAGAAGAAAATAAGATGTGCAATGTGCTTTCTAAATCAGCTCTAATAAATCATATTGAAAATGACTAGTGTTGGTAGACTTGGTGGGCAAAAGATTTAGGTATTTGGAAATTATAATTACTCGGCAAAGCGGGGCCTTTCTACTTTCTAGCCGTTTAAAAGAAGCACTACAATGGCGTTGCTTCAATATGCAAGCCACTTCACAGTGTCATGATTGTGCACAAGAAAAGACCGGATACTTGTCAAGTCTAGCTAGAAGGCCACGATATTGAATTATAGATCACAATTCACACACCTGTATAGATAGAGATTCCTTGTTGCAAGGAGATTTGATGTCACCAATTAAGACGTAGATCAATCACCTAACCCATTCCACTGATTTTACAAACTTAATGGAAAGTATAATTATCTTTTACTCCATTCAGACTTTCGAGTAATGCAATGTTGTAACAATTTTACAATAAATCTTAGGTGATAATTGTTATTATAGGTACAACAATGATTGTTAATGATAGACCCAAATTAGAACAAATAACAAATTATCACTAAGATTTGTTGTGAACATAATATTACTCCTTACGGTTTTGACATATATGATCCATTCACATAAACTAACAAGTCATTTACTTCACGCAAGAAAC
This sequence comes from Quercus variabilis, assembly GCA_030445155.1. Classification (NCBI taxonomy): domain Eukaryota; kingdom Viridiplantae; phylum Streptophyta; class Magnoliopsida; order Fagales; family Fagaceae; genus Quercus; species Quercus variabilis. The sequence continues at coordinate 15,207,951 of CP129446.1, forward strand.
AATAATATGTCCTTTTCTCTAAAAAAATATAAACAATAAATATGTCCAGCTCAAGGTATCCCGAGATTATTTCACCCAACAAGGAAAAAAAATGGACCTTGATGATGCTTCTCCAGCTTATCAACTTTCTTCACCAGCTAATTAAGCTAACAACCAATAGATAAGATAGCTAACAATTATCACTTTAAATGTAAAGCTTTTTATACTTCAACCAGCAGAATGTAACACGAAGAACATGTTTGCACTGCCGTCTCCGTTCAATGTAGATCAGCCAGTTCCTTTCTTCTTCTTATAAAAAATAATAATAAAAATAAACCACATCAACTCAATAGATACACTAATTCTCCTTTCTGTTTCAACTTCTTCATATTTTCTACTAAAGTAGTCACTAAATTGTACAATTCATAAAAAAGCCATATATATATATATATATATGGGTTGGGTTCAAGTTACATCTAATGTGATTTTAAGTAATGTTACTGTGGGGCCCAAGGGCCCAGAATCCCCGGCCCACCTTTGGGCGGGCCCAGGGCCCAAGCCGAGGAAGGAGATCTCCCCGGATGGTCGGCCTAAAGGATTCAATCCTTCCAAGGCCCGAGCCGAGGATACACCTATCCTCGGCGAACCTAGCCTAAACTGGTTAGGGGACAGACTTACTGCATGTAGTCACATCCACACTTAACCATCCTGCCAGGCCCTCCAGGTCCCATCAATGCTGACAAGACCCTTCACTGAAAAGCCTTGGGGGAAGCAACCCCCGGCATGGGAGGGAACCTGCCTGATGGGACAAGTCCTGAGCCATTAGCCCGGATGGCCAACAGCTGTAAGGCCAGGATTGAGCCAGAGGGAGTATAAAAGTTAAAGGACCTCCCTAGTGCAGGGGGGCCTCCTCGGACCCCAGCCGAGGAGCAACCCCAGACGGAGAGCAAATAAACGAGAAGTCTAAAGAAGACCGGAAAAGGGCCGGCCGGAGCCAAACCCTTTTGCCCCACTCTCTACAAATTCATTGTCGGGGGCCCACCTCCGAAAAAGGAGCCCCCACAATTGGCGCCGTCTGTGGGAAGGGTTAGTGTGCCGGCTGGCGCAACCGGCGATCGTTCTAAGGCAATTATCGCTCAGAAGTTGACGATGCAAAAAAAAAAGAGAGAAAGCAAAGGAAAAGAGGAAGAGAAGAAGGGCAGTGCGAAAAGAAAACTCAACAACAAGTAAAAGAAAGGTCTTTTATTAATTCAGAAGAAATTACAAGAGACTACAATTACAATTCTCATTATTTCATAAAAAAGAAAAAAATTACAAATACAATCAGAGGCTCAGACAGGCATGTTTTACAAGAACTCCTACCAGCTAATCCTACAATCGGAGGCTCAGGCGGACCGGTCTCGGGACTGGCTGGGCAAGAGACTCGCAAAGAATTGCCGTCAGGAATGAAGGAAGTGTCAAGCCGTGCTCTTATTGGCGTTAAGAGAATGGGAGAGCTTGACAATAAAAGCACGGGCCGGGGGGTTAGGGGCTGGCTCACCTTCAAACCAAAGCTTCAACAAAGTGAGGAGCCCCCAGACCCCGGGACACCCTCCCTCGTGATGCTTCCTCGACCCCTTCCGAACTACACGAGCATTGACCGTCGGAGACGGCAATACTCGGGCGTCGGCCATGACGGGAGTTCGCGTGCTCCCTCCGTCGGAGGTGCACTCTGGGGGAGGACGTTAGGTATTTCAACGACGTCCCCCCTGGCCACCATGAGAGACTCGGCCAGTGTTACGCCTGAACTCTGTCGCGCCGGCAGCCCAGTGGGGACTGCGGCCACGGCGGCACTTGGCTCCAGGTCTCCTAACTGCGGTCACAACCCTGGTGGCGGTATCAAAGGGGCTCAGAAGGATGTAAGAGTGTATGTCTGTTTGTGGGGGAGAATTCATTGAATGAGGAGAAACGCTCCCCCCAGAACGCCTTTTATGGGGGGGCGAAAGCCAACGGGGGCTGAACCGCGCGGAATTCGAAGGGGAATCGTCAAGGGAAATTAATTCCCACCCAGTTCCAAGGGGATTGCCAGCCGCCCGCAGCGTGTTGATTCACGAGGGCATTAATGGAGGCGCGTTACGGACACCGAAGCGTCAAATAGGAAGCGCGGAAGGCCAGGCGACGCCTCGTAAACCAGGAAAATGGGAAGCACGGACCAGAGGTAGGATTAGCCCCACGTGCGAAGTCACGAGCCGACCTGAGGAAAGAAAGTTCACGGAAAATACCCGAGGATAACCCCCCGCCAAAAACGAAGTCCTCGGATCCGAGGACAAAATCCTATTGGAGGCAACGGTGCAATCGTGGTACAATAGCTCTTGCTCCCGCACCCTGATAGGGGCTAGGAGGATGGACCCCTACCCGACGTGAGACTGAGTTGCCCAGAGAGGTGAACACTGTGTCCTCACGCACGGGAGCCACATGGAAACGATGGCAGCAATTGTACCTAGGTCTTGCATGGTCCTCGGACTCAAGCCTACGGGGAGCTGACCACTCGTACTTAAAAGGCAGCAACTGTACCTAGGTCTTGCATGGTCTACGGACTCAAGCCTAAGGGGAGCTAGCCACATGGAAACGATGGCAGCAATTGTACCTAGGTCTTGCATGGTCCTCGGACTCAAGCCTACGGGGAGCTGACCACTCGTACTTAAAAGGCAGCAACTGTACCTAGGTCTTGCATGGTCTACGGACTCAAGCCTAAGGGGAGCTAGCCACATGGAAACGATGGCAGCAATTGTACGTAGGTCTTGCATGGTCCTCGGACTCAAGCCTACGGGGAGCTGACCACTCGTACTTAAAAGGCAGCAATTGTACCTAGGTCTTGCATGGTCTACGGACTCAAGCCTAAGGGGAGCTAGCCACATGGAAACGATGGCAGCAATTGTACCTAGGTCTTGCATGGTCCTCGGACTCAAGCCTACGGGGAGCTGACCACTCGTACTTAAAAGGCAGCAACTATACCTAGGTCTTGCATGGTCTACGGACTCAAGCCTAAGGGGAGCTAGCCACATGGAAACGATGGCAGCAATTGTACCTAGGTCTTGCATGGTCCTCGGACTCAAGCCTACGGGGAGCTGACCACTCGTACTTAAAAGGCAGCAACTGTACCTAGGTCTTGCATGGTCTACGGACTCAAGCCTAAGGGGAGCTAGCCACATGGAAACGATGGCAGCAACTGTACCTAGGTCTTGCATGGTCCTCGGACTCAAGCCTACGGGGAGCTGACCACTCGTACTTAAAAGGCAGCAATTGTACCTAGGTCTTGCATGGTCCTCGGACTCAGGCCTACGGGGAGCCGACCACTCGTAACTAAAAGGCAACAACTGCACACGGGTAGCTGCCTATTTTACGGCAGGGTCAAAGTACTGCTTGGTCCGAGAATCCATTCCCGCGAAGAAATTAACTACCTAATGAAGGGCCTAACGGTCGATCCGACCACTCAAGAAAGGACCAGCTGAACTGACGGCATTCCGGACCATAGGGGCCAAGGTTTGCAAAACCCTCCTCCCCGTCCGAGGGTACGTGCAGCAGGGTTTTTGAGGGGCTATTGTGGGGCCCAAGGGCCCAGAATCCCCGGCCCACCTTTGGGCGGGCCCAGGGCCCAAGCCGAGGAAGGAGATCTCCCCGGATGGTCGGCCTAAAGGATTCAATCCTTCCAAGGCCCGAGCCGAGGATACACCTATCCTCGGCGAACCTAGCCTAAACTGGTTAGGGGACAGACTTACTACATGTAGTCACATCCATACTTAACCATCCTGCCAGGCCCTCCAGGTCCCATCAATGCTGACAAGACCCTTCACTGAAAAGCCTTGGGGGAAGCAACCCCCGGCATGGGAGGGAACCTGCCTGATGGGACAAGTCCTGAGCCATTAGCCCGGATGGCCAACAGCTGTAAGGCCAGGATCGAGCCAGAGGGAGTATAAAAGTTAAAGGACCTCCCTAGTGCAGGGGGGCCTCCTCGGACCCCAGCCGAGGAGCAACCCCAGACGGAGAGCAAATAAACGAGAAGTCTAAAGAAGACCGGAAAAGGGCCGGCCGGAGCCAAACCCTTTTGCCCCACTCTCTACAAATTCATTGTCGGGGGCCCACCTCCGAAAAAGGAGCCCCCACAGTTACAATACTCAATATTTTTTAATTGGATGCGAATTTTGATAAATCAATTGTTAGATTACATTATCTTCGTATATTCTTCATACTTATAAAATTTCGAGGTGATCAAAAATTAATAACCATGTCATCAATCAATTGTTTAAATTTAACTTTTTGTAGTTTTAAATAATATATAAAAGATGAGTTTTTAGATCGAATAGTAAATAACACCAATTGACATAAAAATTTGCATGAATATTAAAAACATATAAATCACGAAATTCAATAATGAGATTTTCAAAATATGAATTCTAACATTGTCATCACTGTATTATAACATGTATTTATTATGCCTATATTTGAATATTGACATATATATTTTAATATTAGGCATATATTAGGATTGTGCCTATAGTTGAGCTATATCTCTTAACATTGTTATCATTGTTAGTTTCTTTAAAACCTTCTCCCCTCTCTCTTTGTGTGTGTGTATGTTAAAATACTTAATATTCTTAAAAGAAAAAACAGTGAGTTAATCTCACATTGGAAAATGAGTGTGAGTTATAGAGGTTTAGAGGCTGTTTGGATTGAGTATTTCCATGACTCAATTCTCAGTTTTCATAACTCAATTCTCAAAAATGGTGGGACCCATAGCAAAATACTCGTTTGCCTGCACCAATACTCTATTTCCATAACTCAGTTTCCAATACTCAATTCTCTACTTTTTGAGTTATGAGTTATGGAAACTGAAAACAACTTTTGACTGTTTTCAGTTTTCAGTTTTCAGTTTTCAGTTTTCAATGGCAAACTTGTAATAAAATACACATGAGGGACCCACAGCCGCAACTTTTGACCAAATCAACTCTTTTTTTTTTTTTTTCTTTCTTCTCCTGTGGGTTCGTTCTTCCCCTTTTTTTTTTTTTTTTTTTTTTTTCTTTCCCCATTCTTTCCTGGGTTCGTTCTTCCTTTTTTTTTTTTTTTTTTTTTTTTCTGGGTTCGTTCTTCCGTGTTTTTTTTTTTTTTTTTTTCCTGGGTTCGTTCTTCCTTTTTTTTTTTTTTTTTTTTTTTTCCTGGGTTCGTTCTTCCTTTTTTTTTTTTTTTTTTTTTTTTTTTTTTTCCTGGGTTCGTTCTTCCTTCTTTTTTTTTTTCTTTTTTTTTTTTTTTCTTTCTTGGGTTCGGATGATCTGAACTTTCTTTTTTCTTTTTTTTTTTCCTTTCTTCTGGGTTCGGGTTTGTGGGTACTCTAAAAAAAAAAATAAGCAAAAAAAAAATAAAAAATAAAAAAGCTGCAATGTGTGACAGAAATGGGGCCCACAAATAGTGTGAAAAATATTGAGTGATGAGAAATGAGTGATGGTGCCAAACAAACATAGTATTTTAGAGTGATGAGTGATGAATGATGAGTTATGAGTTATGAGTGATGAGTGATGAGTGATGAAAATTGAGTGACGAAAATTGAGTGATGAAAAAGTTGGTGCCAAACAGCCTCTTAAAGTCTATACTATGTATCTAAGAGTTGTTTTTTTTTTTTTTTTTTTTTTTTTTTTTTTTTTTTTTTTTTTTTTTTTTTTTTTTAACTTTCTCCCTTCTTTTCTTGTGTGTGTGTGTGTGTGTTAAAATACTTAATATTCTTAAAGGAAAAAACAGTAAGTTAATCCTACGTTGGAAAATGAGTGTGAGTTATAGAAGTTTAAAGTTTATGCTATGTATCTAAGAGTTAAACCCATTAAGATATACATCACTATTAGTTTCTTTAAAACTTTCTCCCCTCTCCCCTTATGTGTGTGTGTGTGTGTGTTAAAATACTTAAGGTATGTTTGGTAACTGTTTTTTCTCTTATTTTCTGTTTCCAAAAACAATTTTCTAATTTTGAGACTAGAAAACTTGTTTGTCAACCCAAAATGGACAAAAAAACAAAAATTGTTCTCAAAACTCAATTTCTGAAGAAAACTGAAAACAAGTAAAAGGTTGTTTTCAGTTTTTAATTTTTAAAAGTTAGTGAAAAAATGCATTTAATTTAATGAATCTGTCTTGTTTAATGAGTTAGCATTAGAGTTCAAATCCTAGTAACAACATATTTTAGTATTTTCTATTTTTTTATTCCAAAAACTATCTTTTTAATTTCAACTAACCAAATATGTTTTTAATTTCAAAAATACAAGAACATTGTTTTTTCTTTATATTCCCAAAAACAAGTTTTTGAAAATACAGAACAAAAACTATTACGAAGCATAACCTTAGTATTCTAAAATATATACATATATATATATCTCTCTCTCTCTCTCTCTCTCTTAACATTGATAGAAAATCTGATATGCTAAGATTTTAATGAAAGTTTAAATATAGAGTAAAATTTAAATTCAATCAAAATAAAAGAGAATTATGACTTGTAAAATTGTAAGACAGCAAAAGTTTGTGTGGCAATATTTAAGAGGTCAACAAAAAGTTAAACATCTTCAATTATATATATATATATATATATATGTGTGTGTGTGTGTGTGTGTGTGTGTGCGCGCGTGCGCGCGCCTGAATGAGGCTGTTTGGCCTGACCTCACCTGGCTCACAACTTACTTGTAAAGTGGAACTTGGATTTCCTACTTTGGGTAGTTCACAGTCCAAAGACTCAATGTAGCTTCCTTCCCTTTACTTTCTGAATCACTCCTTTCTCTCTACCCTTTGTTTTTTCTTCGATCTTTCAACAACCTTTTTCTTCCTCCTACTCCCCATATTTATAATTCTAGATTAGTAGAGATGCTATGATTACCTCCCCTAGTTAGTGCGATGGGGGGTCCAATATTATTAGCTATAAGTGGATGGTTAGGTGGGAGTGGGATAAGGTGGAAGTGGCCTTGGAACTTGATTCCTACTCCAAAAGGCATGCCCGGCAATGGTGCTTCTGGGCACTGCCGGGTATGCTAATGATGATATGTTCGGACATAGTTCCTCCTTTATTTGTTCGGTAGCGGTTCCCCAAGCAAGGATCAAGTGACGACATCTGGGCCTACAGTCCGTGTGGGCTTAGGTTGAGATCTTGGGCAGGAAAAAGAATGGGTTTATGGGCCGCACTGTTGCGCCGAAACTTTAGGCCCAAATGGGCTTGGGCTTCACGGGACCGTACATTAGTCCCCCCTTGATTCATGCTCGGCTAATGGGCAGAATCAAGGAACCCCGGAGGGTGCATTCGTTTGAGAAGGTTAACAGGTGAAAGCCAAGACGGTTTCAGAAGCCCATTAATGCACCCTTTAAAGATGTGCTGCCTCAGATCGTTTGGTTCAGCCATCATCATTACCTAACGGTTCACGAACCGACGAGGCGCATGTGTCAGTTGGACTTGGCATTTGTGCGAGTTCCTCATTATTTAAGCCCCATTATGGTTGATTCAGACGTTACTCTTCCTTCCATGGCTCCTATAAATAGTCCGGTCCAAATCACTTCTCCACTTTTTCGCACTCTATTCTTCAAATTTTCTCTCTGCCAAGCATTCATCTGTGTGCTTACTTGCTTGCCCAGAGCCCCCTTTTCTTCCTTAGAGCACAAAGTAAGTCTCCTACCTCTTCCATTTACTTCAGCTTCTTTCTTTTGAGTTTTCTTCCTTCAATTTTAGGCTTTAAGATGGGTTTTTCTTTTCTTCTAAACACTGCAACGTCATTAGCCACATTTAGGCAGAAGTTTGATATTCCTGATGATGTGGAGGTGGCATACTGCCACAAGAGCGAATTTGACCTCCACAAAAGGGAGCAAACTGCTTTCTTTCCTTTAATGGCGATCCTAGAGGGTGGGGTTAGGTTTCCCGTGGACCATCTCTTACTTGATACACTTAGGTATTATAGGTTGTGCCCCAACCAACTTCCTCCCAACTTTTACCGAGTAGTCAGTTGCGTCAGTAGGCTGATAAGCGAGTACGGCTGATATCATACCTACCTGACTCCAATACAAATTCAGCCGAGAAGTATGTCCGAGTGCGCGGTAACTGGTTTGCCTGGGATATCCCCTGCCCCCTCTCACGTCGCGAAGTGGGTTCATATTAACTTCAAACTTAACTGTCTTTCTCTTATGGTTGTTTTACTTACTTGAGTACTGACATAATGCTCCATTTGTATATATATTCACTGTACTTTATTTATTTGTTGTTTTATTCTTTTTTATCTAGACTGCAAAGTGTTCACCCCGAACATCAGAGTAGTCCACGTCAGGGATTTGAACTTTGTACTCAGGTCCGAGATATTTGTTCACTAGGACGAACAGCTCCGAGCGTCCCATCTTATTCTCGGAGTTGAACCTGTTTATTCCACTTGGCAAAACTTCAAGCAAGCGCTACTGGTAGACAGTCCACTTTTATCTTACATCGACGATCGCCACGAGAATTTTCTACCAGCAAACTTTACGGTGGGAGAAGCTTGGGAACAAGGCCGGCGATACACTTGTTTGGACGAGCTCACCCCGTTACGGGACAAATTGGTAGAGTGTGTGTCCCGGCGCCTCTGAGAACTTGCTCACACTCCTGTTAAGGAAGAGGCTCCCGTTCAAGAGGCACTCGCCCAACTCGAAGAAACAGTTGATCCCGAGGCTCCTGTACTTGTTACCGAGCAAGTAACTGTTGATATTACCGACCTTTCTGATACAGAATCCGACCACAGTGTAGATATGGTGACCCGAAAGACCCTGACCATCGATTGTTTTATGCTTAGGGCACGGTAGACAACGCAACAGTAACCACCGTAAGGCCAAGGACAAATGCCTCCTCTCTCACCTCCTTCCCAAACCGGACAAGCCCGAAAAAGGCAACACGTCAGCGAGCAAACCCCTACCAAGACAAGAGATGCTATCACCCGGTTCCCCCCATAACTGTCCAAGGGCATCGCCATATAGAAGCCACAGGCCTAAGCTGGGGTGGGCGCAGCGTCCTCCTCTAGGATATCTCAGTCGTGGCAGCCCAAGAGTTTCTTGGACAGCGAGCCACTCCTCGAGGTTTCATTAGGCAGCCCAACTAGCCCATATTATCGATGGTCGTATGAAGGAACTTTTTGAGGACGCCGACCGGGAAAGGGCAGCCAAGGAGACGGCCGCCAAGGTAGCGAAAGAGAGGGCAAAAGCTCTCGATGCTACCAAGAAGAAGGCTACTGCCACGGAGAAGGCTAAGGCGCTGGCAAAAAATAGGTGCGTGGAACTTCTAGTGAAGTAGAACGAGACAGATGTAAAATTAGCCGAGGCGGTAAGTCTAAATATTGCTCATGCTGAAGAGCTTCCTGATATGAAGGTGGCATTGGGGCTGCCGAAGAAAAATGGTACCATGAAGGGTTCGCCGACATGGAAAATTCTGTGGAGTCAGTTGTGAATCAAGCTCGGAAGCTGGGTTTTGAAGCTGGTTAGTTGGCTGCCCTGCAGGCCATGGGGGTTCCCGAAAATTCTCCTCTTAGGGACCCTAGCCAAATACCCTTCCCCAGTTTTACTTCAGCTGTGCAGAACCCCCCGGCACCCGTTGACGTAGAAGACATGGTAAGCTTTAGGGAACTAGTGAAGCAGATAGATGCCCATGTGGAAACGGTTGATGTGGAAGTCACCAGTGTCCCCCGCCCTACCGATTAGCACTATGAGGATATAGCTCAGAACCCTGCCGACCAGTAACCAACTGATCCTCCCACCCAAACGCAAACAAATTAACTAAGACGCCGAACAAGATTGCTACCGATCTCTTTTAGCTTACGTTTTTATTGTGTTTTTCCTTTTTTTTTTTTTTTTTTTAGTTTGCTTATGTCACCGGGCTGTGGTGACTAAACAATCATCACTTTGCTTTTTTTTAACTTTTGCATAGTCATCGAGGTTTGGTGACAGGACAACAGTTTCATTCTGATGTGCTTATCCTACTTATGTGAAGTTTATTTGCTGAGGGCTTGTCTTAATTGTTTTCATAAAGGCTTATTATCATGGTATCTTCCTTGTCGCAATTTCCTACTTTCCGTGCATGCATATTTTCCTAACGATTAGTAATATGTACGGCATAGGAAACCGAGGTGTAGGTTCCTGTCCCCAGACAATGTTTAATTTGTTGATTTCAATTTTTAGCCCTTGTCCTTAAAATACTTTCCACCTGCCTGGTGACTGTAATTGAATCGAGCAGTAGGTTTCTGTTCTTGGGATATTCTTTGGCATTAAGGTTTTCACCAGCTCGGTAATAGTTATTGAATCGGGCACAAGTCTCTATCCTTAGGATATTTAGACTAAGGTTTCTACCCGTCCGGCAATGAAAATTGAACCGGGGATAGGTTTCTGTCCTTAGGGAATTTAGACTAAGTTTCCTACCTGTCCGGTGATGAATATCGAACCGAGGAGAGGTTTCTGTCCTTAAGAAATTTAGACTAAGGTTTATACTTGTTCGGTGATGAATATCGAACCGGGGATAGGTTTCTGTCTTTAGGAAATTTAGACTAAGGTTTCTACCTATCCGGTGATGAATATTGAACTGGGGACAGGTTTCTGTCCTTAGGAAATTTTGACTAAGGTTTCTACTTGTCCGGTGATGAATATCAAACCAGGGACAGGTTTTTGTCCTTAGTGATTTTTTCGCAAAGTTTTCACTTGCTCGGTGGTATGGATCAAACAAGGACCAACAATAAAATTAAGTATACATGCATAGGCAATTATTACCATCGTCATTAGTAACACACATGGACGACATTGCATTCAACTTTACAACATAGTTTACAGCCGACCAGTGATAAAACTTTTTAAGATTATGGACATTCCACGACCGAAGTAATGGCCTCTTATCTAGGTCCTTCAAGTAATGTGCTCCAGCGCCAGCAATTGCAGTAACTCGGTAAAGTCCTTTCCAAGTCTGGGCTAACTTCCCAGAATTTGTATCTCGCATATTCCCCACTACTTTCCTCAGCACCAAATCTCCAATGCCAAATTCCCTTGTCCTTACACCTTGGTTATTCCGGTGGGCAAGTTTATGCTGATATTCAGCTAGTCGAATAGTTGCTGCTTCCTAGCACTCCTCCAAATGGTCCAAGCACTCCACCATCAACTCATCGTTTTGGGCAGGATCAAATCCTACTACCCGTGCACTACAGAGGTGTACCTCGGCTGGTATCACCGCCTCGGCTCTGTACGTCAAGGAAAACGGAGTCTCTCCCGTGGATCTCCTTGGGGTTGTTCAGTACACCCACAAAACACTAGGTAGCTCCTTTGCCCATCTGCTTTTTGCTCCGTCCAATCTTTTCTTTAGTCCGTTCAGGATCGCTTTGTTAGTGGCCTCGGCTTGACCGTTGCTTTGTGGATAGGCTGGTATGGAATATCTATTTTTGATACCGAGATCACTACAAAACGCACGAAAAGCTTTACTATCAAATTGCAGCCCATTATCTAATATTAGTGAGTCCAGTACCCCAAACCTCGTGACTATGTTCCTTCATATGAACTTCTTAACATCCACGTCCTAAATGTTTGCTAAAGCTTCTGCCTCTGCCCACTTGGTGAAGTAATCCACGGCCATCAACATAAACCTTCGATTGCCTGTTACTTAGAGAAATAGGCCGAGAATATCTAGCCCCCACTGTGCAAAGGGTCAGGGACTATTGACCAGATTCATATGACCTGCTAGCTGATGGATTAATAGAGCATGCATTTAGCACTATTCACACTTTCGTATGTATTCGGCGACATCCTTTTGCATCTGTGGCCACTAAAATCCCTAAGTCATCACTCAATGTGCTAGTGAACGCCCCCTACATGACTACCACACACTCCATCATGAAGCTCGGCCAGAAGTTCACTCACCTTCCTTGGGTGCAAACATGAAAGGTACGGCCCTCCGAAGGATCTTCGATATAGTTATCGATCAGCCGACAACCAGTGATGGGAAGCCACTCGGCGGATCCTATTGGCTTCCCTTTCATCATTCGAGACCCGTTCCTCGGCCAAGAATTCAATGATTGGGTCCATCCAACTTGGCTCAGCCATTGTAATCACAGCGACATCCACTCCTTCAACACTAGTGCCATTTGTCATGTCAATACTCGGCTCTTTTATTAACTCCACCTTTAAAAGTTGCAGAACCTCCTCCATTGTTGACGATGCTAGCGTGGCCAAGGAATCAGCATGTCTGTTCCATGCTCGGCCCACCTGGGACACCTTCGCCGTGCTAAACTTGCCCAGAATCTGCTTTGCCGCTTGCAAGTATGCCTTCATCCAAGGGTCTTGGGCTTCGAAGGTCCCCTAGACTTGGTTAACTACCAACCGAGAATCCGAATATATCTCCACATTCCTGGCACCCATTACCAAAACAACTTTCAATCTGGTGACTAGGGCTTTATACTCAGCCTCGTTGTTGGAGGCCCTAAACCCTAGCCTAAAATAATGTTCCAACTATATTCCTTCGAGGGTAATGGTAATGATCCTGGCACCAGACCCCAAGGCACTCGAAGCTCCATCCACAAATACCTTCCATGGGAGATTCTCCACATGACAAACCATCTCCCCGCTCTTAAGGGTAAACTCTGCAACAAAATCAGCAAGGACTTGCCCCTTCACTGAACTTTGTGGCCTGTACTGTATGTCGAAAGAACCTAGCTAAGTCCACTACTTAACTATTCGGCCAGTGAAGTCTGATCTCTTTAGCAGCGATTGTAAGGGATACTTAGTCAGGACATATACCGTATGTGCCTGAAAGTAATGCGGTAACTTTCTCGTGACGTGTATCAGTGCCAGCACCAACTTTTCCAAAGGCAAGTACCTAGTCTCGGCATCAACCAAAGTCTTACTGATGTAATACACGGGCTGCTGCACTCTCTAGTCCCCGAAAAGCACGGCCCTGACTGCATGATTGATCATCGACAAGTACATGAACAGATCCTCCCCGAGCTCTAGGGCCGTCAACATGGGCGCTTGCATCAAATACTCTTTCAAATCCCGAAAAGCTCTATCACATTCCTCGTTCCATTAGAATCTCTTTCACTTCTTCAGAAGCTGATAGAATAGTCAGCAGCGATCAACGAATTTGGAGATGAATCTATTTAGGGTAGCTAGCATCCCTGTCAACACTTACACTTCTTTTGGGTTGCTCGGAGGCAGTGGCGAAGCCACACACAAGGCTGGGGGGGGGGGGGGGGCCAGGGCCCCCCCAAAATTTAAAAAAAATTATTTTATAGTATTTATATTATTTACATTTTAAAAGATGTAGCATGTAAAAATTGAAGTTGGCCCCCCCCATTTTAAGTCATTTTAATGGTGTTCTTAAAAGAAAGCGAAATTATATTAAAACCATATAATTTAAGAGGTTTAACAAATTAAACTATGTAAAAAATGATAAATTTTTGTACATGTCTAATAGAAGAAATACATGACTTTTGTATACCCATTAAAATTTAGAAGATGATAAATTCTCTTAGTAAATTAATTTATGTGTATGCGTGCGTGTAGAGGTTTGTCTTAACATCACAACTTGGCCCCCTCAAATCAAAATTTCTAGCTCCGCCCCTGCTCGGAGGCTTTAGACGCTTAACGGCTTCTATTTGGTCTGGGTTTACCTCTATTCCCCGGTTAGTGATCAGGTAACCTAGGAATTTGCCAGCCACACGCCAAAAGCACAATTCTCGGCATTAAGGCGTAACTTATGTTACCATAGAACCTCGACCACCCCTCGGAGGTCCTCTACATGCTGTACCTCTTGCTTACTTTTCACTACTATGTCGTCGATGTACACTTCAACCGCCAGTCTTATTTTATCCCAGAACATCCTCGTCATCATTCGCTGGTAGGTGGCCCCGGTATTCTTTAACCCAAAGGGCATTACAACATAATGATAATTGGTATCCAGGGAGTTGAATGCTATCTTTTCTCGGTCCCTGGAGGCTAGGGCGATCTGGTGGTACCCTTGAAAGGCGTCCAAGAAACTCATCCTCGGGTGCCCGTATGTGGCATCTAGCAATTGGCTAATCTTCGGCATGGGAAATGGGTCTTTTAGGAATGCTCGGTTTAGATCTGTAAAATCTACGCAAATCCTCCACTTGCCGCTCTTCTTCTTCACTACCACGGTATTCGCCAACCATTCTAAGAAGTGGATTTCCCTTATTGCCCCAACCTCCTTCAGCTTTTGAACTTCTGACTTTACTGCCTCAACATGTTCCCTAGCTAATCTCCTCGGCTTCTACTTTTTAGGGGGGAACGAGGAGTCTACATTAAGTCTATGAATGATGACCTTGGGATCCACTTCGGGCACTTCATATGGACTCCATGCAAACACATCCACATTTTGTATGAGGAATAACAACATCTCTACCTTGTCCTAACCCTTCAGTCCTTCCCCTACTTGGAAGTACCTATCTTCATCCGGTAATATTCTTACCTTTACCATTTCCTCGGCGCACCCAGCCCATGCCTCTTCTTGCGAGTCCTGTAATTGCTATAAAGGGGTCCCCTGTGATTGGTCCTTTTGCTCGGCCTGCTTCTTCTAGTCTATTCGTCCTTTCTCCCAATTAACTCTGGCAACTAAGCACTGTCTAGCCGTCTGTTAGCTTCCTCTTACTACAGCAATGCCCTGCTTGGTTGGGAATTTGACTTTTACATGCAGGGTGGACGGAACAGCCCTTATTGTGTGGATCCATGGCCTTCCTAGTATCACCGTGTATAGGGAGAATGAAGCAACCACTATAAACATTACCAACACCTCCTTGCCTTCCATGTTTACCGGCAAAGAGATTTGCCCTTCGGGAACTACCACATTTCCGTCGAACCCGACCAAAGGTGTAATGTTCTTCGAAAGGTCCTCGTTCCTCAATCCAAGTCCCCTGAATAAGTCTGAATACATCACATCGGCCCCGCCTCCCTGGTCTATTATCACCCTTTTCACTAAGAAGCTGCTTATCCGGGCCGTGACTATTAACGCGTTGTCGTGCGGATGAACCGTTCCTTCCAAATCGTTGTCACCAAAAGCAATTGGTTCCTGGGTTAGCTTTATCTTCTTCCCAAATGGCTGTGTATCTGAGCTACCTTCCACTGATGCTATAGTCAACACCCCTTTCTTTCTTGCTACAGTAAAACTCCTCGGGGTAGTATGAATAACCTTAATTATCCCGAGAGGGGGTGGAAGGGGGTTCCCTCTTTGTGGAGTGCCTTGCCCCGTCCCTTGGTTCCTTGCGTCTATCACGTACTCCTTTAAATACCCAACCTTGGTAAGCTATTCGAGATGATCCCTCAGTACTCGTCATTGCTCGGTAGTGTGACCCTTATCTTTGTGGTAAATGCAGTACAAGTTCTGATTCCTCCTAGACGGGTTACCTCCCTTCTTGTTCGGCCACCTAAAGTATGGCTCGTGCTTAATTTTGTCCACAATCCTATGCATTGGCTCCTTAAACGTTACATTTACTTCTCTTACCTGTGCCTTTGGCTCCTAGATCCTCAAATTCCCCTGGGCCCTGGGGGGAAAACCACCTTGCCGAGGACAATTTATCATGGGTGCTTTACCCTTACTCTACAGCCAGTCATCTTCCAACCGTTTGTATTCTTCAATGCGCCTCATTAGCTGCCTTATGTCCTCGAGAGGCTTCTTCGTCAGTGATTCCCTTAGTCCAGAATCCTCAGGTAGTCCCATTCTAAAAGTGTTTGCGGCAATCTTCTCGTTCCCCCCACCAATCTCATTGTAAAGTTCCCAGCTCAACTGCAAGTCATAAACCAGATTCCAAACTCCTATATTAGCTCAGCGAAGCTCTGAATGGAGCCCTTCCGTAACCCGTTAAACCATCTCAAAGTGGTGGGTTCCAGGCTTGAGGGAAAGACCTTGCACATCAACGCATCATTATAGGTGTACATAGACATCATTTGGATGTAGTGGCTGATGTGCTCTACCGGGTTCGTTTTTCCATCGTAAGAATTGAACGGGGGACGCGTAAATCTGTCCAGCATAAGGGCCTGCTCAATGTTAGTTAAAAACGATGACCGAGCAGCCCTGCGTAACACCCGGCTCATAGCATCCATGGCTGTATTATAAGGTCGTTGTTTTTCCAGGGAATCCGAACCTCAATCTGCATACTCCCATGAGCATGAATGTCCTAGCGTCGATGTGATTCCTGTGAATGTGATCGATTTTTCCGTCGACGGGATTCTTGCAATCGTGATCGCTCTCAGCGATGGTGGGATTGGGATTGATTGGACCCAGCCTCATGACAATCCTCCCCGGTGTTAGATCTTCTTTCTCGGTTATCTCGGTCCCTTTTGTAGTGCCTGTTCTCCGCGTCTAACTCCAGATCTTTCACTAGCCTATGCAATCGTTCAAGCTCTTCATCCCTTTCGTCAAGTTGCCTGTGCCCTGAAGCATTGGATGCCATCGTTGTGTCTGGTACAACCCCTCTCTAAGGCCAGACCGTTCTTCCTCTCGTTCTTGATCCCTATCTTCGTGCCTCTTCTGCCTCTGTTCTCACCAGGAGGATCCCCGAGAAGATCCTACCGAACCATTTTCAGTGTCACTACCAGAACATCTCCTGAACATTTTCCCACACATGAGTCTTGGTTGAACCATTGCTTCGTAGGAGATTCCCACAGACGGTGCCAATTGTGCGCGCCTGAATGAGGTTGTTTGAGTCTGACCTCACTTGACTCACAACTTACTTGTAAAATGGGACTTTGATTTCCTACTTTGGGTGGTTCACAATCCAAAGACTCAATGTAGCTTCCTTCCCTTTGCTCTCTGAATCACTCCTTTCTCTCTACTCTCTGTTTTTTCTCCGATCTTTCAACAACCTTTTTTCTTCCTTTTACTCCCCATATTTATAGTTCTAGATTAGTGGATATGCTATTATTACCTCCCCTGGTTAGTGCGATTAGGGATCCAATATTATCAGCTATAAGTGGATGGTTAGGTGGGAGTGGGATAAGGTGGGAGTGGCTTTGGAACTTGATTCCTACTCCAGAAGGCATGCCCAGCAGCGGTGCTTCTAGACGTTACCGGGTATGCTAATGATGATATGTTCGGACATAGTTCCTCCTTTATTTGTTCGGTAACGATTCCCCAAGCAAGGATCAAGAGACGACATTTAAGCCTACGGTCTGTGTGGGCTTAGGCTGGGATCTTGGGCAGGAAAAAGAGTAGGTTTATGGGCCGCATTGTTGCATCAGAACTTTAGGCCCAAATGGGCTTGGGCTTCACGAGACCGTACAATATAGATATTAGATTACAGATTAAACGCATCACATTGTAGGGGTGTATAGGTACTGTATAGGTTACAATTGAGTTCCAAATTTACCTAGGTAAATTATCAGCCACAATTCATTTAGGTCATGTAAATTTGTTAGCTACTTCAAAAAAAAAAAAAAAAAGGCTCTTTATTTTGGCTGTGTGAATGTAGGCATTTGTAATCTAACATGAGACATATCTTGTGTGGGACCGATTTCTGGTTTATCTATACTAGTGCTGGAATTATTGGTTAAATAATTATATTTATTGTTTCCCAACGCCTTAAGTTTTTTGGAGAACTAGTAATTTAACAGTTAATAGTTCTTGTGTATGAAAATATGAGTTGTTTTAAGTAGCTTAACCAATGTTTATCGTCAAATATGAGACTTGGGTACACAAAATAGATAATTCAGGCCTGGTGCCCATCCTGCAAAATAGATAACTCAAGCATGAGAATTTTTCCACATAAACTTCTATGCAATCTCTTTTACACTCTTTGTTTTACACACCATTCACTCCAAAGTAACAATCATATGTCATGCTAATACTTTGGTAGTATTTGTATACATATAGGTAGCACTACTAAAAAACTGGTCTAAGCCGGCGTTTTGGTGGTGCTTTAAGTGAGCTATTCTGGCCTAAAAGCGCTGGTATAGAAAGTGCCGTTATAATTCAAATAAACCTATGCTAGGGGTGGAAATTCATATTCATGTGTCAGGCTCGTGTCGTGTCGACTTATGAGTATTCGACTATATGGGTCAACCCTAACCCGACATGTTTATTAAACGGGTCAGAATTCCTCAACCCTAACACAACCCATTTATTAAACGGGTTAATCGTGTCGACCTGTTTATCAGATTTTATCAAAATGAAAAAAAAGAAAAAGAAAAACTAATGTTAGTATTAACCAAATTGATATGAATTATGAAAAACCAAAGAAATAAATATTTTTAATATAAAACTCAGAAATAATGAGTAACTATCTCATAAATAGTCATTCAAAATTAAAGCATTTTTCAATATCATAAATAATCAATCAGAATATGTCAAAGAAAATAAACCACAACAATTAATAAGTTTATATACCTAGGGTTTGAAGAGTATATTAGTAAAATGTCATTTAATTAAATGGGTCAAACAGGTTAAACGGGTTTCATGTGATAGACACTAACCCAACCCGTTTATTAAACAAGTTAATTGTGTCAACCCGAATATGACACAAATCCATTAAACCTCAATCCATAACCTACTAATTGTGTGTTGTGTCTTGTCGGGTTCATGAATCGTGTCTAATATTGCCACCCCTAAGTTATGCCTACGCTTTTAGCAGCTAAACACAGGTATAGTCCCCTTTTTTTCTTTTTCTTTTTTTCTTTTTTGATTTTTGTAGTGTAGTGTTTGTTATACACACCCTGTCACACATAACTTATTTGCCCATGCATATATATCTCATCCATCCCACCTCATCCTAGCTATCACATTCACAAACGACACATCTTATTCTATTTCTTGTCATTTACCTCTCTCTCTTTTTTTTCCTCTTATTTAATGGAGCCAGATTTAGAAATGGATTTTGTTCGAGGAAGACTTTGGACGTGAGAGGGAGCCTAACATGCCATTGAGCCAGGTGACTTTTGGCAAGTAGTAGTATACAATACGTATTAATTTAATAACTACACACCCTTATACCAAAACAAGAAAAATAAAACAGAAAACAATGAGATACACAATGAGAAAAGATATCTCCTTGCTTTTATCAGCAAAACGGTCATGAATTGGGTTCTTGATAAACACGCTGAAAAAAAAAAAAAAAAAAAAAACTCTTCACAATTTCAAATATTTATGACGCAAAGTCAAACTTGGATACTGAAATCATAAGAGTTATCTCACGGCAACTAAAAATTCATCATAGTTAACTTCATATGGACCATATCTGGCAGATTATTATTTGTTTGCACTTTTTTCCAAAGAGAAAATATATCATTGTTTGTGTTGTCTTTTATCCAAAGAGCAATCTCATTGCTATCTTTCCCTAATATATCATTAGTTACCAAGGAGTGTGTAGAAAGGGTCAACCAACTTTTCCCCAAGTCCAACACAACAATTTTTCCTCTAAACAAGCACTAGATGTCAAAACTTTCATATTTGGTAAAGATAAGTAGGTATTAGTGCAATCAGTTATTGGATTTTAGCATTTTATTCCTCCTTTCATGTGTCTTTTGCCTTATATTCAAGGTATGAAAAGGAGAACAAGATGGAAAGATCTTATCCTTTCTTTTTTCTATTCTTTTCAAGTTGAAAAATGACTTGAGTAAAGGCTGCAAATAATAGATTTTTTTTTCTTTTTTTGCTTAATAAAAAAAGAGGGTCTCGGATGTGAGCTCATCAGCCTTACGCTACGTGACGGTAATAAGTAATATCACATGTACTACATGAATTTTATTAGAACTATCACTCGAACCACTCATTTTTAAATGTTGAAATAAAGACTTCTAGTATCGAGTCACGCTCCATATATTAAAATCGACAAAAATTAGTATCAACCAGTCGAGAGTTGAATAATAAGGAGAATTTGGTCAAATAGTAGTCTAGAAACCAATCATTTTGGAGCTTATAGTATGATTTGAAAGGATGGGCATTATAATATTTATAGATAAAGTTGGATGCAAATTGAGAATTTAAAGGGACATATTAAATGAGGGTAAAGAGGAGCTGGGAAGATGAGCAAGTGGGAGTAATGATGGTAGGTGTGATGGTGGAGGCTAGAAAGAGTCATTGGGGAAGAGATTCTAGATGTGGGGCCCAAAAACCAAAGAGCCACTCATCCATATATATGTACTAAACCAGTTATGGAAGAGCAACACATTTACACAGCCACAGGGTTAAGGCTTTTTGGGGCCTTTGGTTTGGGGGTTTGAGTTTGTAAGACTAAAAGAAGAGACCCCCCATTCATTGTAATGATTATCACTCATCTGATGTTATCATCACCCTCGGCGCCACGCCTCGATCATGCAAAATTTGCCACACGCCAATTACACACATGGCCCTTTAGAAAGCAGATTCTCTCTCTCTCTCTCTCAAAGGTTTCACAATGTGAAGTCAAAAGTGTTCATGCCAGATGGGTTTTTTTTTTTTGTACGTACTCTTAATTTATCTTTTGCCCTTCAAGACGGATCTATGTGCCATGAACAGCTATTATTGAACTCAAAAAGTCCACATGTAAACAGTTTACACAAAAGCCAACAGGAAATTAAACATTTTTGTTATTAAATTATAATTTATACCCTTAAAATTTGGGATAATATTGATTTTATCTCCTTAAAGTTTCAAATTTTAAATATGTACTCCTAACGTTACAAATCGTTTGAATTTAAGCTCTTTCGTCCATGCATCATGACGTTAAATAACACCTTGATTTTTTTTTTAATAGAAGAATATCACCTTGATTCAAAGCTACATAATGTTGTGAATCTAAAATTTGAAACTTTAGGAGACAATTAACCAAAATCACCTCAAACTAAATTGTAGTTTAGGCAAAATGATATATGACAACTGACATGGCTTAAATTTCAAATGATATATAATGTCGTGGATACATATCCAAATTTAAAACTTTAAAGGACAAAATTAAAATTACCCTCAAGGGAACAAATTGCAACGTAGTCCTCTTTCCCTCCGCCACACCCCCCCTCCCCCCCCCTAACAATTCATATATTGAGACAACACAATATGAGTAAATATTTTAGGTAATATATAAAAATCACCATTGGTTTGGGCTAATACCAAAAAGGTACTACCAAAATTTTTTTTTTTTTGCTAATACATAATTTACTCCTTAAGTACATTGGCAAATCGAGAAGAGGTAGCACTGTACCGATCTTAGACTCAAAGAAGTCAAGATCGAAAGCACTAAACAATTTACACGGATTGAAATTCCCTTACTCCTTCAAATCAATTTTCAAACAATGTTAAGTGATGTTTGTATTGAGAGAGTAATTTGAATATTCTAAAAGGTTTTAGTAGCAGCAAATATTAATCCAAACGTCATAAACAGTTTTGGTATTTTAGCCTAAAAGTCACTATCCACCACTTATGATTTATCACTTCAACGAATTGTATTAATTAAGTAGCATCTATAGTTATTTGATTATTATCGAAACTCCCTTTCCTTCAAGAAAATGGACAGTAAAACTATGCACACAGATTTTCCCTTACACTTTTTCACAACATGTTCAACCAGCAAGTTGTGATTAGTAACTAAAAATAATAATATTATCGGTGGGCACGTATTAAAGTAGTTTGTACTTTGTAATTGTAATTACAGTAAATTTTGTAAATTCCCAGTTATTTCTCTTCCAAATTAATTTGTACTTCACATCTAGAATGTTTTCAAGTAGGGCCTCAAAAAAAAAAAAAAAAGAATGTTTTCGAGTAGTGTTTTAATATATGCAACTATGAAAGCAACTAGAAATAACAATGGTAAATTACTAAATTATCAACCTGTTAAAGAAAGGAACTTTTAACATGTTTAACAGTCAGTTCAGACAACAAATAAGAAACTCAAGAAAAGAAAAGGCTTAACGAAAACTAAAAGGGTAAATTACAATATATCCTCTTGTTGTTTGGTCTGGTCACAATTTTTTTCACAAATTTTTTTCATTGTCATATTTGATTCCCTATTTGGATTAAAATACTCCAAATTAACAAATTTTATATTTATGGGACATACAACTTACCCATTGTGGTTTGACCCAATAACAATCTAGTCTTACAAACTTTTTCAATTATTAAATTTTAACCTTAAACCTAAAGTTTGGATTCAAATGTAATCTTTTTAGTTTTGAAAGGAACCCTAACAATTTGCATTGTTCTCCAACCCTTAAATGATCATATGTAACAATTGAAAAAGTTAAAAGACTAAATTATGACAAGGTCTTTCATAAAAGAGAAGTTCTACATTTACAACATTTTCACAATAAATTTTAATTGCCATGTTTTTATGGGTTTATAATTTGAATCCACAATTGATATTATTTTCTTATCCGCTAGTAACAACAAATAACAACTTACCACATAAAATTTGTTGTAAAAATGTTGTAGATATAACATTTTTCTTTATCAAAAATAAAAAACTATGAGAAGGTCAAACAACAATAGGGTAAATTGTAATTTTCCATAAAAGAAATAACTAAAGTACTTTTGAAAATTATTAGATAAGAATGAGGGGGGAAAAATGAGTTTGGTAATGCGACATAGGCATGCTTTAATGTGTTTATATGATGAAGAGCTTGAAAAATAGCAATCATGGTGGATTGTTTTTCACGAAATGCATTTAATTTTTGTACAGGGAGACATTGATTGTCGATGGTTACCACCCATCAGCAAAGGCCGCGGCACGATACTGCTGCCGGATTCTTAACGGCCATGATGTAGGACAAATAATTTCGAAAGGTCCACTATTATTTCTCCTTTTATTTGCGATAGAGAAAAATTAACAACAGTCTAAAGACATTTATTTAAAAATAAAAATCTTTTATGAAAAACAAAAGAATGTTATTAAATTTTTTTACGACTTTTTTATATTTTTTATGAAAGTTATACTAAATTTTTTTAAAATAATTTATTAACAATTTTCTTAAGTATATCCACTAACGAAACCAATTTAGTGCGACAAATATGACTAATGAAGAAGCTAAAATCGTCAATCGTTGAAGTCGTCTAGATAGCCTCGATGTAACCTGCAAGAACACAAGAGAAGGTAGCAAAATGGGTCACTGGTATGGTGCCTGCGTGCGAGCCTCCGATGATAAAGTCAGAGAGAGAGAGAGAGAGAGAGAGAGAGAATTGGAATGTTTTTAGCTGGTAATAATAATTCTGTGTTTGTACCCTTTACCTTTGGTGGTGCGTGGTATTTAGAAAAATTATTAAATACTCACAGAGTATCATAAATGCGTATTTCTGCCTCTCAAATAAATAGTAGATCTTACTAATTAATGATAAGACCTATTATTTATATGAGAAAAAAAATACACATTTATAATACTTCATGAATATATAATAATTTTCCTGATATTTATAGGTCTTCTGTCTTCTAACCACTGAAACCACCATTAATGGTGGTTTAATTCTCTTCCTGGGTAACATTCTTGGCACTCAATGTGGGGGAGATGGAATCTCCCGACACTTAATGCGTGAATAAAAGAGCCTCTGACCTGTAGCTTTGCTTTGTCCAAACCGTAACAGTTCTGCTAATAATGATGGCATTTATGGCTCGTTCCTCATCCTTAGTCGTGTGTGGACAAACGATTCCATCGGGCTTATCAACTGACATCAACTAAATGAAGACAACTGCCTCTTTATTTCCTAGGTACTTTATTAGTTTATTGTCCTGGGCCCAAATCAGTTCTGCTTCATTATTTTTTTTTTTGGGTAGAGGATTTGGTCCATTGTGGTTGAATTCTAGGCCTCACCAAGATATAACTGTTTGCTAGCCGTCCGATTGTTAACCAAGCAAAACTGCACAATAATTAATAAGTATAACCGGACCCTATGTTTAATAGTGAACTTGGTCTTAATTGCTTTCAATAATAATTTACAGATAGGGGGGTGGGGTTTGTGGGGGGTGGGGAATACGGGCGATCAAAGCCAGTCCTGGCTTAAGACGTTAAGGACCTCCAAGAAGATCCTTAAAATATTAGACCAATAAAAGTCAAATTCAATTAAAATCCTAAAAATTATTACAAAAAAAGAAATGATATGAATGTGTGGAATGACCATTGAAGATCAATTTTTTTGAGGTTTTATTTTGAGTGAAATAGTATCCCACGTGGTGAATCTTAATACTAAATGAAGTTACAATAATATCTTTAATAATTTTTTATATGTTTCTATAAAAATTAGTTATTTTTCAAAAAATATTTTCTATAATTTTATCTCTAAAAAAGTTATAATTTTTTTTGTTAATCAAAAATAATTTTCTTTTCTTTAACTCATTTTTTCTAATACTATCTGTGGGGTCATGGGCCTTAAATCATACAATAATTGGGTTTTGGGCTTTGGGCGAGAGCGTTGGGCTTTGGCCGAGAGCATGGTAGTCCAAGTCCGAGGAGGAATATCTCCTCGGACCAGCTAAAGCACGGTCATATATAAGTCCTAAATGGTCAAAGAGACATTCCAGGAAGTTATAAAGGATAAGAACTCAAAAATATCTAAAGGAAAGCTGCTATTACTGCATTTGAACGCACTGCTACTACTTTTTTGGCCGCATTTATGTGGAAAAAATTTCTGAACAGTGTTGCCTTAGAAACCACAACTCACAGAAAGCCAAAAAGAGTGTTTGATGGGACAAGCACTCAAGTGGTGGTCAAAAAGATCAACAAGTGTAGGATTAAGATCATCAAAAATGAACTATATAATGGGAGAGGCCTTTCATAAAATGGAGGCCGGCAATTGAGGGAGAAAGCATTGTAGCAATCATAAGACCTCTTGTAATCATTCTCATTCAATATTTACTAGACCAAAGCCCCTCTGATTGTGCTGAGGACAAACGTTCTTAGATAAATTTAGTTCATCTCTGTTTGATTGTCATGAATCCCATATTAACTGTTATCCATGCACTAGAACCTATCTCTTTGACCCACTCTTTATAAATTTATTGTACTGTACTCACTGGGTCAAGATCCGTTTTGAGGTCTGGTTTGAAAATCATGTCCCTGCACTATCGAACTCTAAAAAAAATTGAAAATTGTTCATCAAAACAATATTAGCACTATCCTATTTCGAGTGGGCCCCATTCCAGAGGACCAGATCATGACCCTTTTTTTATTTTTTTTTTTATCTGATAATATTTGTATATTGCATGGCATGGTCCAGACCAAATATTTATTTATATTTAATATCCTCTATTTGGATCAGTTGGTGCATTGGCAGTGGTTCCTTGCGTATGCAGTCTGCATTTCGGAGCCATGCAGTTGCTAGAGATCCAAGGACCACTGAACCAGGATCCTGTGCATCTGAAAAATTTTAGATAGGTTTGGGTGTAAATGTATATCTTGAGCCTCGAAGAGTCTCCCTCTGTCAGTGAAATGTCACAGGCCTGCCGCCTATGTCAATCATCACAAAATCAACAAAATGTTCTAACTTCGAACAGTCCAGTGATGGATATTGAGAATTATTATTGGCCGACAAATACGCAACTTGTTAGCAAAAATGGGTAGGTAGCAATAAATATCCAACTATATAGTTAGTAAGCAATGTTTATAAATTATATATTTTACTAGCATTTTGAGTCTAAAAAACTTGATTTTCATGGTTTTATGTGACATTTTTTTTCACGTGACGACCACTTAGAAATCGAGTCTTAGAGACTCGATTTATAAACCAAAAAAATTTGAAAAAAATTTCAAGTCTCTCATGTACCAGCCAAAATACTCAAAAAAAAAAAAAAAAAAAAAAACAATCAGATCAGAGAGAGAGAAAGAATCCAGAAATAGATCAAGCTCAAATACCCATCTTCAACCCAAACCCCAAATCTCAAAAACCTAGTCAAGCTCTACCTCCACATCAGCAACCTGTGTTCATCAGAGAAAAAAAAAAAAAAAAACCCAGAAACAGAAGATCGCACCGGCCTCGGGCTCGCACGCCTTGGGTTGCCGCGACCTGGGTCTGATTTTTTCTGGCTTCTTTTTTCTTCTTCGGCTCCTTTCCTTCTTCTTCGGCTTTTTTTTTTTTTTTTTTTCCTTATGGCTCTGATTTCTTTTTTGCTTTTTTGTTGGTGCTGATGTTCCGTTATATATGGCCTTATAAATCGAGTCTCAGAGACTCAATTTTCATGTGGACGCCACGTGGAAAAAGTGCCAACTCAAACCCGATCAAAACATGAAAATTGACTCTCAAATACTCAATTTATAGACTCTAAATTGAGTTTCTTAGACTCGAGATGCTAATAAAAAATATAATTTGTAAACATTGCCTGCTAACTATATAGTTGGATATTTATTACTAGTTACCCATTTTCGCCCAACTTTGTTATATAAAAGAGTTGTTTTAATTAGTAGCACAAATTTGATCGCAACTCTTTTATATAACATATTGTAATAAATTATTAGTCATTTTCATATAAATTCATTATTTATAGTCAACTATGTATAAGAATTGAGACAAAAATTATGAATTTATTTGTGGTACAAAAATTTGTTTGATAATGAAATTTATCTAAAAATTAAGAAGAAGAACCCGCTAGCTATGCTAAAAAAGTTCAAACAAGACCAAGAACATTTTTTTCTTTTTCATTAAACTATCTAGGGTCTAAACCTAGTGAGAACTATTAGATCACGCACCCAAAAAGTTTGGACCCAGTGGGGGGAATCTTTATTATAAGATTTTCAATTTTCCCACTTCAGGATCGAGTCACTGACAAAGCCGAAGTGAAGTAATATTCAATACATGAATACATCTAGTCTAGTTTCATAGACCCAAAAAAAGATATCCATGCTAAAACCTCTTGAAGACCATGACTTAATCATTATATAATCATGATTAAAGTTAAACAAAGGCTGGCGCTTGAAATTCATGCCCATTTGTTCAGGCACAAAGGGGTCCACATAAGCCTGAGCCTGTTGTGGAATATGTCAGAGACCTTTTTTAAAGTTTAATCTTAATTAGAAGAAATTAATAATTATGGAGAAACGGCACTCTTACTAAAAGCATGGGCAGTGAAGGAGGGGCGTGCAGCATGTGGAATCATATGTCTATTTGCGTTTACCAAAATTTTAATTATTAAGATTGGACTTAATTAATTATATTTGCATGGGCACTTAGAGCTAATCATTAAGTTTGGGCTTAATTATAATTTTTTGGGGCAATTTGAGGTTTCACGTGGAGGAAGACGCGCTTTACAGAAACAAAAGTTACCAACCATTTTTTCAAAAAAAAAAAAAAGCAAGAAAAGGGTTGGGGGTCACAATACCATATGATAGGCTGCACATGAAAATGCTTAGTTTTTCTATATATTAATTAGATTGTTCCTTCTATAAAGAAAATAAAAAGATAGTTCAAAATGAACATATTATAATTTCTATTGAACACAATCTCAAGTAGAATTGTCAAAGGTTTTCCATCACTATGCTATGGTGAGCCTGTAGCAATTTTAGGGTATTTTTTGTAATTTAAGAAGTTTCGGGAGTATTTCGATCATTTCAAAGGTTTTGACATATTCTTTGTCATTTTAGAGGTTTCGAGAGTATTTTAGGTCAATTTAAATGTTTCTGAAGTATTTTGATCATTTTAAATGATGCATTGTATTATTATTATTATTATTATTTTGTCATTTTAGAGGTTTCAATAGTATTTTTGAGGTCTTGGGTTTATAAAAAATTTGAGATATTTTTATAGGTGTTGTAATCAAAGGTACTTTGAGGTTCAAGGAAAATTTGGCATTTATAGGTGTTGAGATATTTTCAATCAATTGATTAATACATTAATTTTAATTGTTTATATTTATGAATCAAAGAATTGATATAATTCTGTATATTCAATATAAAAAATTTCCAAAGAATGTACAAAATTTCAAAGAATGAATAAAATTCTATACATTTAATATACGCTATTTTTTGAAGAATATACACAATTTTGTATATTCAATATGTAAAATTTTAAAAATAAATAAAATGTGGAATAAATAATCTGATGTTGATGTTTTGAAAAAATGATTAGATATAATAGAAAAAGTAAATTCTTATATAAAAATATACATGATTTTTTGCACGAGTTGATGCAAATCCTATTAGCATTGGAAGTGCCACAAAGTAAGGAGGTGGAAATTGGGGAAGTCATTCTATTGATTGGTTAAAGCTTAATGTGGATGCTGCTTGAAAAGAAGGTAGAGCTAGCAACCTAGCATGGTGGTTTTATCTATAAGGGTCCGGTTAACGTGTGTCCTAAGGGCACATGTTAAGCTTTCTATTTTTGGAAACATTTTCTCGAAAATTGAAAAAGCTGTCATTACTTTTTCAATTTTCCAGAAATTTTTTTCTAAAAATGGAAATTAATATGTGTCCTAAGGGCTCGAAGACTTCTACCCAAAATGGCTCATCAGTATCTGCTTTCAACGCTAAAACACTTGAAGTTAGGCTAGCAACTAGCTAGGTAGTTGAGATTGCATTCCTTTGAGATAAAAGTAAATTGTGACAGATTAATCTGTATCAACTTTACTGTCTAGTTAGTTTTTGTTGACAAATAATAAAAAAATAAAAATGCAAAAGAACTGATACAAATGAAAAACAACAAGGCCAATTTAATTAACAAAAATAAAAGCCTACACAGTTCTTAAACCAACATGATACAATTCTATTATTTTTACACTAAAATACCTATGCCCCTGATTTTGGCATGAGACCAGGTCTCTTATCGGTTATAATTTCAAAGCTTCATACTAATAAGTCCCCCAAAAAAAATACAAACTTATGCATGAAATAGTAGTCACATGCACTTCACCAGAGACATTTGTAAGAGCAAAATCTAGCTTCAAACTAGTTATTTAAGCTCTAGCTCCAGCTCGGTTGACACCATGCTTTGGGTGAAGTGGAGACTTGTGATATTTATGGTGATGCTGGTGCCTATCTTCTTTGCGTTTATTGGGCTTAGGATTGGGCTTTGGCTCAGCTACTTTTTCCTTAATAGCATTGACCTTCTCCAATTCCTCCAAAACTTCATTCATGGATGGACGATTTTTTGGGTCAGATTCTAGACATTTCTGTATTAGCTGGGCCGCACAGAATGCACCTTTAATTGGGTAATTTTCACTTAGCCTTGGGTCCATTATTTTCTTCAGTTTCTTTTTTTCAGAAAGGAATGGTTTGGCCCATTCCACCAAGTTTTGTTCACCGTTGGGCCGATTGGTGTCTAGGGCCCGTATGCCCGTTAGCATTTCGAGCAAAACGACGCCGAATCCGTAGACGTCACTTCTTACGTACAAGTGGCCTGTGGATTCAACATGTGCCAATTTTTTTATTAGAGAAAGTTTAGTGACATAACTATTATTTCTGTAATTAATTTTTATTATTATAATTTTTAATTTGGTAAGTCAATTATGATATGAGTGATATAAAATAGAAAGACAAAAATATCATTTTAGTCTCTACATTTTGAGGTTATTATCAATTTGGTTTTTATAATAATCAGAGACCAAATTAACTGCTATAAAAAAATAAGAGATTAAATTAACTATAACCTCAAAATATAATTATCAAAATTGTACTTCAATGGTTGAACCAAACAAAAATGATGTAAGTCATTAGGGTTGATGTGGAATAATGAAAGTGATTATTTCGTCTTCAAAAGAAGAAAACGAAATGACTACTACTAGGTTTCTCAAAAAAAAAAAAAGTGACTACTAGTCTCACACGGTATGAAAATAATTGTAAAATAAAATAATGTCATTTTCTCTTATTTTTATTTTATTTTTGTTAATAATGCAAAAGTGCATTGGAGCTGACTGAGTTTTATGCTTGACTTTTTCTTTTTCAATTTTTTTAATACTTAAGTTATATGCTTAACAATCTCTAACAAAAAACTCGGGTTGAATTTGGCACTAGATCACCAGCCCAACTATTTGAACCGATCTAGAATTAATAACTATGATTCTAAATTTCTAATATCATCATCAAAAAAATTAAAACAATATTATTGAGTAGGATTAATTTTTTATTATTCAAAATTTTCTTGAAAAATAAAAGTAAATGTAAATTTGGTAGTTACCAGTTGCAACATATTCGGGAGCGGCGTAGCCATAAGTACCCATGACCCGGGTTGTCACATGCGAGTTCCCGTTTACTGGGCCCAATTTTGCGAGTCCAAAGTCTGACAGCTTTGCGTTGAAATTCTGGAACAACAAAAATTTTGTTTTAGAGCCAAACCAAGCAATTGAAGTCAAAACCCCACCACAAGAAATGTATAATTTGTTCTCTTCTCAAATGAATAAATAAATAAATATATTTATTTATAAAATTTGTTCCAGACTTTATCATAAAATATTTATTAAAAAAAAAAAGAGTTAGAAAGAGCTTAATTTAATTACCCCATCCAGCAATATGTTGGATGACTTAAAATCGCGGTAGATCACCGACTTTTCTGAGGTGTGCAAAAAACTAAGGCCTCGAGCTGCTCCTAGTGCTATTTTGAGCCTCACATCCCATGCAAGTGGTTCTGCACCTCCTATTATTTCATCATAGAGTCAGATCAAATGAACTAAATAAATTAATCTTCTCCATTTTTATTAGTATATATGAAATTGCAAAGAAAAATCCATATATATCCTTTGTTTTTATTACTATCATTCATAGTTATATATAATATATATAGATATATATTTGTAGTTGTAGATATATATGCTTCTTACTTCTGAAGAGGTGGTTTTCCAGGCTTCCCTTTTGCATGTATTCGTAAACAAGGAGGTATTCTTTGTCTTCCCAACAATAGCCGAGGAGCTTAACCAGGTTGGGATGAGAGAATTTCCCCAAGAATTTTACCTCCGACTGTACCCACAAATTAATACATGTAATCAACTTCAACACTATCAATAAATTGATTCACTTCTATCTTATAATCTTGTGTTTTCATTGTGTTTCTGTGGTATATACAAGTCCTCTCTTCGTCTCATAAATGTATTGTTTATAATTAAATTTGCATGGGAGGAAAATAAAATATATATATATGTACTTTCTAAAATTTCAAGGTCTAAAGTGATTTCATTGTAACAAATAGAAATTTTTATAGGAATATTTAAAGGTATGTTTCGTGATTTTTTTTTTTTTTTTAATTATAGATTTTTAAACACAAGTTGTATAAAAGTATAGTATACCTATTATATATATTTAAAAAAAAAAATGCATCCTTTAAAAAACTATACATAAACTTGAGGCGAAAATAAGAAAGGATTTTAAAGCTAAAACAAACATTCCCTAAAAGGTAATATGCATATTGTTATGATTATTCTTTTAGCAGTCACATGTTTGTGAAAATGAAATTGGTACAATTAATGTACTGATATAGCATAGTTATTCATTTCATTCATTTCTCAAAGTAGAACCAGAAGTGTTTATACAACATCTTAAAGATTTATAGAATCACTGCCAATATGAGTAAAATGAAATACGTAGGGCACAAAAACTGTTTTAAAAACAGCTTCAAAAATAAATGAAATTGTAATTCAAAGTGATGATTATCAATGTCAATGCTCGTTCCTAGAAAGATTCCCATGTTCATCTGGGTGTGTACAGTCAGAGAAAACTTGTTCAATTGAATAAAAAACACTAGTATTTCTTCAAAAAGTAGCACGGAAAAATAGCAAAACATGTCGCAGTGGGCCTTCCCAATTCGGAAAAATAGCAAAACATGTCGCAGTGGACCTTCCCAATTATTTATTTATTTATTTTTTTTATGGGAAACCTTCCCAATTATTAGTTGTAAAGACTTTTGGTATCAATAAAACTCATTTCTTTTTTTTTGGTAAACCATGAACTATTATTATATTAAAGACAAACTAGTCTGTTACAAAAACCATTAGCTCTATCATGAGCTATAATACCATCCACCACAGGCGGTGGAGTCCAAAAAACAGCAAAAGAGGTAAGGGAAATAAAACTCATTTCTCACCACTTAAAACTAAAAGTAAAAAACACCAATCACATGTAATATAAACGTTAATTCATAAAAGCAAAGAGAAACGGCGCCGGTTCTTTTGAATTGAACATAACTAATCTAGACTATTAGAAAATATCAACGAAACATATTTTATACTTTTATGCATTGTGCCTCCAATTTCCTAGTCAACGTACGGTTTGTATCTTAAACTTGTACATGAACAAAAAAAACAAAAAGAAGTTAATTAAAATTTTTAATTACCTGCCATTCTTGCAAGCCTTGAGGGCTATCTGGGTTGGATTTCTTGACTGCAACAGCGATTCCGATACCGACTTTTGATGGTGCGTAGGTGGTCTCGTCGACCCAGCCTTTGAACACTCTTCCAAAGCCACCTTCACCTAGCACCGTGTCTGGTCTGAAATTTCTTGTGGCACTCTTTAGCTCTGCCAAAGTGAACATTTTCAGGTTCGGTGTTATGACCTTGCCGGTGATCGGAGGAGGAGGAGGAAGAGGCATTTCCTCCACCCTGTTGATGTTGTTGATCTCGGCGCTGCTGTTTTGGGTGGTTGCATTATTGCTGCTGCTGCTGCTGTTTTTTGAAGACCACAAGCTTGGTTTGCTATTAGTGATTGATGATGCTTCTGCTTATTATTCACACATGAAAGCAAAGCTACGTGTCAATCATTCAAACAATAAAGCTTAAAAACTATCAATAATATGAATCGGAGTTATATATATATCGAATATATATTATTTGAAATATTCTTCGTTACTTTGGATTATATATATATATATATATATTTTAATTATAATCCAAAATCATATTCTTTGTTACTTTGGATTATAATTATCAAAAAGAAGATATATATAATTCAAAGTAACAAAGAATATGTTATCAGATAAAATAAAACGACAGACAGATAAAAGAAATACATGTAATAACCGAACTTTAGTAGTTGATTAAGATAATCATTATCAACGACAAATTTCGGGACATAGAAATATAGCACTACAAGCTAGAAATAACAAGAAAACCAAGAGGAGAAAAGGGGTTGATTGGTTTGATATATATATATATATATATAGGAATAGGTAGGTACCTGGGCTTGAATGTTTTGTGGCACTTGGGCTGCTATGGTTGTTTACACGAGCTCCGAAACAATTTCCCATGATGATGATCTTAATCTATCAATCACTCTATTTTTTTTTTCTGGGTTTCAAGGCATCTATGCTTCGATGCTGTTAGTTATTTATGTACTTATCCGTGATGTGCGAGAGTACCCGAGTCCCACGAAGGAGAAATGAAAGTACCAAGAAATAGCTAAGCAAGAGAGAAAAGTATAAAGACTTTCACTATGGAGTTTTTCTTGGACTCTTTCTCTCTCTCTCTATCTCTCTTTCTTGAATTTGTTGCGAATTACTATTATTATCCTTATAATGTTATAATAATACTTTGTTTTTTTTTTTCTTGCCCCTAATACGTGCTAGATAACTAAGGGAGAGAAGAGAGAACATAAACGTAGAAATAAAGCTCGGGTTTGGTGAGAGAGGTCCATATAATAAACTCCCCATAGTCAAGGGCGTGTCACGAAAACCAATCACCGCACGTAGATTTCTTGAGCTGTTGGGCCCATTCAAATTACTATTGATCTAGTTCTGCATTTATTTTTGGTGGCCCAAAAATAAAAACATCCAGTTCGCATTTTCCTTTCTTCTCATTTGCCAAGATGTGAACACATCTAAAACCACGAATGATGGAAGAGGCGGAAAGTCAAGGTCTTCACAGTGCTTCCACCAAGTATTTTTGATAATTGATTATTGGATTTTAGTCTCAATCATGAGTTTTATAATTTAACTGACACTTTTTAACATTTATTGATGTCTTAATATGATAATAAAAAATAATTTTCATAGAAATAACATCATAAATTTAAAATTCTGTCATAATATATATTTTTATTTTAAAAAATAAAAAAAATTATTTTATGATAGAAGTTAAAGATTTTTTAGAATATAAAAATATATAGTGTCACCTTATTTAAAGTTAAGTATCAATATAACCTCTTGGGGCCACTCACAAAGAATTCCTCCAAGTAATAACTTGGTGTATGTGGGACAATGTATATATTTGAAAGAATAGTTTAATACTTAAAGAGTTCTGGATACTTTCGTTTATCAAAAATTTAAAAAATAAAAAAATGAAAAAAGTCTTTGCAAGATTAAAAAAAAAAAAAATATATATATATATATATATATATATATTTAAAATGTTCACATTTATAGATTTAATAAAATTTTACTTTTTTGGGAGTTTTATTTTTTATTTTTTATTTTTAGGGACTCTTTGAATCATTGAATCTTAAAACTGAGTCAATTCTTACGAAATAAAATTAAGTGAACTTCTACTGGCTGTGCCTGTGTGGGTCCATCTAGATGGGGCCTTATTTTTATGACAATGATCTTTAAAATAAAAAATAAAAAAATTATGGCAATGTAAGAAAACATCTATATAGTGATGAAAAATGGTTATAAATTGAGCAAACATGAAACACCATATCCTAGACTTGGAAATTCATGCACTCCAGTCAAATGTTTTTGCTAAAGGAAGTGAATCAAAGACTAAGAAACTAATCTTTCTTGGTATTTATTAGATGGAAGACTAAGAAACAACTTTAGTACAATATCAGGGCGTGGAAAACGAAATACCCTTTTTAGGGTCCGTTTGGTTCCTGTAAAATATTTTCTGAAAAATACATATTTTTCGGAAATGCTATTTTTCGAAAAAGGAAAATATTTTCAAGTGTTTGGTTATATTATGAAAATTGTTGTGAAAAATATTTTCATGTGTTTGGTTCTATTAGGAAAATGCTATTTTCCTACAATTTTTTCACATTTTCTTAGTTATTTTCTCAGCATCCAAACAAATTTTATTACTGAAAATTTTAAAATCACAGCCAAATCTCAATCCACAGCCAAATTTTATGACAGAAAATTACAAAAAATGAAATAATCACAACCAAACTTTTCTCCGCCATAACAACAACAACAAAAATCACACCACCACAACAACAACAAAAATCAAAAATCACATAGGAATCAAGCAGGTCGAAGATCGGTGGGCTGAAGGTCTGGGTCGAAGGCGAGAACGCGCGGCGGAGGCGAGATCGATCGACACGGTGCTCGGGGTTTGCCGATGACGAGACTGGTGCGATCTGGTGCGTGCGATCGTCGGACTGGAGCTCGGGGTTCGTCAGCGTGGATCGGGATGTGGAACAGGTTTGGTCTCTTCTCTCGGCGTGGAGCTCCAGTGTTGATTTCTCGGATGGTCTCATCGTGGAGGATGACTTCTTCAAGTTTCTTGGCTCTCTCTTTTGTGTGTTCTCTCTCAACTTCTCTGGCTCTCTCTTTTGTTTCTCTCTTTTGTGCGTTTTGTGTGAGACCCGGAAATGATTTGAAGGGAAAATAAGAGCGTAAAATCATTTTCGGGTCAAAGGAGTAAATTTGGTCAAATTGAAGCTAATTTTCCGAAAATTGAAATTTTCCTTCCCTTCCAAACACTGAGGTCAGGTGGTAAATGATTTCCTGAAATCATTTACCACCAAAACAAACGGACCCTTAGTTACACTATTTTACCTCTGATAGGATTTGTAACCCAAACGAGCTTGTCCCATATCAACTAGATAGTTAGCAAGACTTCTGATAGGATATACTAACTAGATTAATACGTTGTGTAACTAATTATCATTATTATTATTTTAATCCGTAGTTTGTAATTGTGGCTTGTGAGAATGAAAAGAAAACAACAAAAATTAACTTTCCTAATGTTAGCGACGTTTCTCAAAAATCTAAGCTGAAAAAGAAGCATAAATTTAAAAATTAATCAATATTTGAAGCACATGAATGATCTTTCTATAATTTAAATATATTGTTTTGATTTTTTTGACTGTTGTCAATAAAATATAAGCGAAGTAGGTGCATTCGTATTTAAGAACCTTCACCTTAACAGAGCTTTGAAAAAAAGAAAAATAAAAAGAGAACCTTCACCGATAAAATTGAAGTATAGGGTTTTGACTATTATCAGAAAAATAAAATAGAATAAGTGCAACCCTATTCAAGAACATTCGGAATTTCTCTTAGGCCACATACTCTGCCAGAACTTATTTATTTTATTTATTTTTAGATAATACTTCCCTTTCATTTCAACTCTTATGTTCTGTGCATCTGTAGGTTATTGACAAAGTCAGAAAGGCAAGTCAACATGACTTTTTCATGTGACATTCATACACACGGAGTTACCTAATTGGACAGGAAGTCAACGTCATTTGTGACCTTTTCATACATATATGCAACGGTGTAAAGTTCAAGAAAATGAGATTCAAGTGGCCTCGAGAAATTAAAGAAATGAAAATGAAATCTTATAACGAAGGAATAGGGAATAAGAAATTCAAAGTCATTGCTTGATGTTCTTAACTCTTAAGAATATTGAGGCTCACAGCTGTAAGATCCTCATTGAGTCATATATAGTAATCTTTTCTTTCTTAAAAAACAAAAACTAGGAATTAATCAACAGTCATTCCTCTTAATAAATTAGGAAGATAGTACCTTATTTTTTATGACAATTAAATGTAGGTTCTTAAATACCTAAGTTACCTTGTAAAAATAAGATAGTTTATGATATGTTTAATGGGTTTCATCTAGTTTCCCTTAAAAACTACTTGGATAAAAGAGCCATTGAACGTGATTAAAGCTAGCAAGTAGCAAAGCTAGGTAATATACATGAGTACATGACCATGTCTCCATTGACCTCAATCGAAAATTAATCGTCACTTAAATGAGGTTATCCAGTTTGGTAATGATAATCTTCTCTTTTAGCTTCACAGGTATAGAAGATGGATTGCTAATTTTAGTTTACTTACAATTAATAATGGTCTCCAACCCTTTCAAAAAAAATAATGGTCTCCAACTCTCCATCATGTTGGGCTTGGGATACCTAAATATTAATTAAAGTAAGATTGCAAGGCAAGCTACATGCACGCACGACTAATTATATAGAGTCATTTGCATTGTAATATATATTGAATTTTGTTAATGGATTTTCTAAGAGTATTTGTATATGAACCATCTTAGAAATATTTTTATGCAAAAAGGGGGAAAAAGTTGATTTTTTTACCATTTTTTTTTCTATTTTTCATAAAAGTAGCATCAATTTTTTTTTTTTTAAATAATCCATAAACAAATGTGTAAGGACCAGATTTGGATTTCTCGCCCAAAGTATGAATGGACTTAAGCCCAAAAAACCCAAAATAATGAATTTATAGAAAATGAGTTAAAAAACTGGATTTTAGTTTATCAAACAATAAGTTAAGTAGGCCTGATGATAAAAGAGTGAAAATTAAACAAGTTTAAATTGAAGAAAAATATCCTTAGCAAAGTCTGAGGAGACTGGTTCTTCTATAATGTTCTTAAGTATGGTTACAAGTCTCGTTCTAAATTGCTACAATGTTTCTTTCTTGATCTTTCATCCCCTAGTCTCGTTGCCTCTCCCTTCTTTTATACCGTCTTTCGTTTTCATCCATATCTTTCACGTGCATGCCAGATGGTTGGTGTTGATACTTGTCCCATCAGCACCTCCTATAAGTCTTCATGCAAATAGCTGTAAGACTGGAAACCTCTGTTCAGGTATTACCTCTACATTAATGCGGTCAGAGAGTTAGCTGTAGAGCATATAATGCGGTAGTAGCAGCTTTCTCTTAAGATATTTTTTAGGATACTTCCCTATCCTGAGCACTCATAATACTTATTCGTATCAACTAAGTGTTCCTATGATGTTCCTCCGGACTGCAGACCACCTCTACGGACCTTGGCCTTAGTTAACCAAGGAGGCTCTTATCCTCGGCACAACCTCTTGGTCTGTTATGATCTAAATTGACTTCTTCGTTTGCCAACGTGGGCTCTTTTGACAGCGTTTACCCTTCTCAAACAACTTTAGTTCTCGGCTTGGGCTTTAGGTCCATTATATACATAAATAATGGGCTCTGAGGCCCAATACCCCTACAAAATGTTTTGAGACCACTCATTTCCTGGACCCATATATATTTGATCTTACAATAAGCAGGCAGGATAGGGAAGTTTCGAACTCAAGTTCACTCTATAAGAAGAATCGGATAATCTCATTTGACCAACAAAAGTTTAAGAGCAACCAAAACAGCAGTAAACGATGTAGATATCTATATAGACCAAGGTTGTTATGCACTGTTAATTAGTTGTCATGCATATGTGATAGTGAGATATACAAAATAGTACTCTTCAAAAAAAAAAAAAAAAAGATATACAAAATAGTACAGAAAAATTCTCAGAAAAGAGTCAGTCCATGGTTCCTAATTAATTTCTTTAGCTTTTAATTCACGTTTCAGACAATAAATAAAATGACATCCTAGATTCCCAACCAGATATTACTCTGCCGACCAAATGTTAATTTCCCATGTGTATAAATCAAAGAAAACAAATATGGAGCAATGTTTGCCTTTGCAACAGCGACAGGCGCAGGCACCTTGCCTCAAAACGTTTGGACTTTGGACTTGGAATTATTATTAGTATTATTATTTGGGTCAAAGATCAAATTAAAAAAAAAAAAAAAAACAAAAACAAAAAAACTAAAGAAAGAAAATTTATTAAGTAATTAACACTTGAATTTTGAAATAGAACAGTGAGGGCACAATTTAAACCACCGCCCAAAAATGACTCGGATAATGGCCCAATAAACCCACCATAATAGATTTGTTAGAGAGTGAGTTAGATATTGAACGCTCAATAAGTTAAAGGTTAATCACAATGAGATAGGAAGCAAATGAAATAACTAGGGCAACAAGTTTAAGAGGAAAAATAGTCCTCAGTCAAGCCTAAG
Source organism: Quercus variabilis (assembly GCA_030445155.1). Lineage (NCBI taxonomy): Eukaryota > Viridiplantae > Streptophyta > Magnoliopsida > Fagales > Fagaceae > Quercus > Quercus variabilis. The sequence continues at coordinate 15,246,764 of CP129446.1, forward strand.
GAAGGTCTATTTTTATATATGTATGTCTTTCACACTTATACAAATGTTTTAGTTCTTGGTTACAAAGTTCTCTCTTTTCCTCTTTTTTTTTTTTTTTTTTGTCCTCTCTCACATATGGATCTTCCTTTTCCTTTTATATCTAAACACAAATCATCTTAATTTTACACTTGAAGGGCTGAAATCGCATTCCTAGGACTTATCTCTCATCCGGAACATACTAGTAAGCTTTTACCCTACAATTTTAACTATGCCTCCACTATTCACGATCATTTCTTCATTAATGCAATCAGGGGAGTGGTTGTCTTGTATTTGATGTGGAGGGGATGGCTTCTTCACCCTTCTTCCTTCATCCTTCTTGTATTTCATGCCAAGTCTACCTTCTTTACTTTTTGATGTTTTAACTTCATATGCCTCACACAGCTAGTGCTTGTCCCCGAGGTTCAAGGTGTATCCTCAGAAATAACCTTGGCTACCCGTTTAAATCACACTCGAGCCCCTCGTCCTCATAAGAACCATACCAAATTTTGAATAAATAGTTACAATCTTTTGATTACTTCATATTAAAGTTGTTGAAAAATTATTATTTATTTCAAAAGTGTAAGTTAAAAGAAAATGATTAATTTAATCATGTATTTATTATTTTAATCAACTTCCTCTAGTGTATATTAGTGGGTCTAACATGTAAAATTTTAATAACATCAATAGTATGTTTTCATTAAATGATAAACTACTATTTTTCCCAATTAAATGTTTAGACTAAAATATAATATATAAAAATGCATTTAGCATTATAAAAAGTAAATTTATTTATTTTACATCATCACTTTTACAACACACCATACCTTATATTTTTTATTTTGTATTACATCATAGTAAAATAGTGTTTTTTTAACACCCACCAGCTTGTACTTTTTTATACATGAGAGAGAGAGAGAGAGAGAGAGAGAGAGAGAGAAGTGGATAAAAAAACACTAAAAAACTCTAACACATGATGCTATAGTAATATGTAAATTTACATATTACTATAGCATGTTGTTAAATTTAGATGCAAAATTTATGACTGAATGTAGGGCAAAAATGGGCTTTTGCCCTTTTCGTCCAAAAAATGTAGCAAAATGCCCTTGTGCTGAAACTATCTAGCAGAATACTCCTATTTTGAAACTCAGTTTTTTATAAAATCAAGTTATAGGCAATTAAACTTAAATATATATATATATATATATATGGAACTCAAGTTCCATGTGAATTTTTCCAAATAACTCGATTTTCATCAAATCAAGTTTTACATTGAAACTCGATTTTTAGAAAATCGAGTTTCTAAACAAGGGGGGTATTTTGTTACATCTTTTGGGCAAAAGGGGCAAATGCCCATTTTGGCCTTGAATGTAATGTAGTTTTGTGCTTTTTGTGTGAATAGTATTATCTATAATGCATTTTTGTGGGTTTTGCATAACCCAATGAGAATGCTCTAATAGCTTAATAGGATATAGTTGATTTGATCACTCAACCACATAACACCAATAAATCACCCACCTTTGTAGGTGAGATGGTACTTTCCTATGCACGAAGTGCTTGGAAATTTAGGAAAAGGGGGTTCGAGTTGCACATCAACAACATATTAATGGATATATATCTAACAACATCAGCGAATATATATATATATATATATATATATATTGTAGGTTCTTCTTTTTCTTATGTTAAAAATAAGAAGTATAATCTCTCTTTTAGTTTAAATATTGAAAACCCTATATTGGTTCTTAAAAGTTTGGAGTTGCATTTTTAGTATTTTTGAGGAATAATATATGCTTAAAAAAATTGTGAAAAATCATTTTATTGATCAAGTGATCAAGTTTGGGGGGAACCAATTGAAAGCTCAGCAAATGCGTAATGGAGGGTTTGGAGGTTTAATGCAGCAACTTAAATTTATTTATTAGGGAATAGGGATGCGTCGTTTACCTGGTCTTAATTAAAGTTCAAGTAGTGCCAACAATAGGGAGAGGTTGTATAGAGCCTATAGTAAATTGACAATGGATACTGTGGGGTTCAAATTCTTTACATAAACCCAAAGACAATAAATTTGTAGAGAGTGGGTCAAAGAGCTAGAATCAATAATGGATTAATAACAATGGACCTCCTTTTACAGTGTCCTCCTCCCTCTATTATATAGTCACTCCTACCCTCATCTCTATCGTCCACGTGCTCTTCATCCATGAATTTGCTCAAGTACCTGTCACGTCAGGTATTTTCTTTTCAGCTCTGTGTGAGTGGCGGTAGGTTGGAATGCACTGTTCAGAGGTCTTTTCCACATAAATGCAGCCAGAAAAGCTGTTGCAATGCATTGAATACGGTGGCAGCAGCCTTTCCCTCAGATATTTCCTCATCCTTATCGTTCCAGAACATGCTCTGAGCTTATCTTAATCAGGTGAAGTTCTCGGATAGTCATTCTGACTTTTCTCGTACTCAACTAATCTATGATATCCTGTTAAAGTGAAACATCCTCCTCGGACATGAGATATCCTCCTCGGACAGGAGATATCCTCCTCGGATAGCACTGATCTTTCATTATGAAGATCTCACTCCTAACTGGGCCTTGCCCTTTTCTCCCCTCTCTTTTCGGATGTAAGATAGTCCTCTCATGGGCCCTCGGCCCATTACCTTGGGCCTGGCTCCTTTTCCCCCACAGATACTATTATTTCCAAAAGCAACAGTCAAACACTGGCCAATCATTGTCTTAAATCATGCCCTCGTTCTTCAATGTATAGTGGGAGACCAAATCCATTTAAATTTGAAAGAGATTTAGACTACGGATCCTTTGAAAGAGGATGGTACCGACTTAAAAAAATCAAATAATATGATCATTGTGTTTATGCCGGGCCAACTCCACAAATGCGACAACAAAATCCACTAATGTCAGCCAATAAGACTTTGTAACATATGCTGTATAAAATCACATATGAACTTCTTGCAAGTAGAATAAGGCCTATTTTGTCAAAAACAGTTTCTCCATGGAAAGCTGCATTCCTTCATGGAAGACGTATAATTCGAGGCCTTTTCTTTTTTGTCCTCTTATATTTGTAAGAGTGAAAATTTTGTTACGTAGAAAGATAGAATAAACATTCAAAATAATTTGTTTATGTTATTCAGTTGCTAAGAAATTGATAAAGAAATCTGGAAAGCTGGAAACCAATATGGAAGTGGCAAAATTTAACATGACCTGCGAACTCAACTCGACATGAAATTAGTAAGTTATAAGTTAAGGCTTAATAAGTTCATGTCATATTCAAGTTGACACGGCTGACCCGTTAATAAACAGGTTGGGTTAGTGTCTATCACATAAAACCTGTTTGACCTGTTTAATTAAATGACATTTTACCAATATAGCCTTTAAACTCTAGGCATATAAACTTATTAGTTGTTTTGGTTTATTTTATTTGACATATTATGATTGATTATTTGTGATATTGAGATATACTTCAGTTTTAAATGATTATTTGTGATACAGTTACTCGTTAATTCTAAATTTTATATTGAAAATATTTATTTGTTTGGTTTTTCATAATTTATATTAATTTGGTTAATACTATTTTTTTTTTCATTTTGATACAATCTAATAAACGGATCGACACAACTGACCTGTTTAATAAATGGGTTGTGTTAAGATTGAAGAATCCTGACCCGTTTAATAAACATGTCGAGTTAAAGTTGACCCATATAGTTGAATAGTTGAATACTCATGAGTTGACATGACACAAACTCAACACACAAAGACAAATTGCCTTCCTTCAAAACCAATAGAAAGTGGGCAATCCATCCCAAGTGCCCCAACCTAAAAAATATTGCACCCACCTAAGAGTAGTGTGCGTGCAATCACTTATACCCCTCAACCAACATTGAATGGAGGCATCTTTGCTCATTTCATGTGAGATTCATATGAAACCGAAACCAACCCAACCCATGATCAACCTAATGACACGCATCTAGAACTCAATATCCATATTATGAGCTTGTTTGGGTAGGCATTTGTGTGGAACAAATGTGCGTTTTTAGAAGAAAACACAAAACAATATGCGTTTGGCCTCACGTTTTCAGGAAAATACGATTTCCACAACGCCAAGAAATCACGTTTTAGAACCGTGCCTCCAACTAGCTTTTTATGAAAACGCTAGTTTCAATCTCATCACTCAAAAGCAACACAAATGTTTTGGGGTCTCAATACCTTAAATACTCTTAAGTATTTGCTTAATAACAAATTTATCAACCCGTAAAATTCTCACCTGTGTCTGATCTGACTCTCCAACACTTGCAACTTCTTGGCACAAGTTGTTTTGCTGAAACGGAGATCATGCAACACACACTAGAAGTTGCGAGAATTAGTTCAATGGTGAACTCTGCAAATTATTTGGTTGAAAAGAGATCCACTGCTCTTTCTCTCTCCCTCTATTTGGTCTCTTCACTTTTTAGAATTTTTACTTCTCTTTTTTGTGGTTGGTATTGATTAGCAACATATATAATATTATTACTTTATTTAATTGTCATTAACTCTGTAGTGGGAATAATATACAAATAATAATAATAAAAAGCTTTGTAGTGGGGCACAACCACATAAGAGAAGTGACGGTACTAAATAACTGTGTTAACATGTTTACCATGGTTTATATGACAGTACACCCTTATCATCAAAATTAAGTCTTTTTAGTAATTTGCACCCACAACAAAAAATTTATAGTTTTCAAACTGCAATTTTTACAAGTTTTAACAAATGTTTAATTGTGGCTTTCAAATTGTGTTTTCAAAACGCTAGTTTAATTGTGGCTTTCAAATTGTGTTTTCAAAACGCAAGTTTTTAAAACGCACCTTTTGAGACAGCTTATACAAACATGCCCTATACAATTAAAAAATTTATTTGTTCCTAGTGGAGGTACTTCAACAAGATAATCACATTATGATGGTGGAAACTTTATAGACTGGCACATTACAAGGAATTCATCACTGGTGCATAGTGAACACATCTAAAGGATGGCATTTTCTAGCTACAAATATTCTCCACATGGAATTGAAGTAACATATAAGCACTATTCAAATAAACAAATGCATGTCAGCATTCCACCACCCCTCTCATGATTTAACGGACCAATCAGAGAGAATAGCTCTATTCCGTACGTAATACAACCGTGCAACAGGTGCAGGAAGCCAGCTGGTGAAACTGCATTATAACACAGCTGGCATGTAATTCTGCTTGCCACAGAAAGAGAGCTTCAAGGCTTTGTAACATAGAAGCTCCATCACCCATTTTATTGCAGATCTAAACCTAGTGTTGTGGGAAGTTATTCATTGGATCATCACGCTGGAATCTCTTCATCCTGTAAGCCTCCATTTGCTCAGGTGTAACCTGCAATTGATCATACAATTGTGAGAAAATCCACAAGAAGCTACAAAAACAATCCAGCACTTGCTTTTTTTTCTTTTTTCCTTTCAAAAATAATCTAGCAGTTGTTCATAATTCTAAATTCAGCACTTCATTGTAATGCTAGTTCAACCATGGAATTTTAAAGATCTTACCTCATCATTCCATGTAACATTATATTTGCGCTTTCTCTCATCTTTCTCTTCTCTCTTTCTTTGATCCTCCTGTCAAAGCAAAACAAATTTTAGAATTGAGTAGTGTACAAGTGAAGCAATGTTCATCAACTAAACTAACAACAAATTTAAATGTACAACTCTTAGGTCTACCAAGCTCAACTCAAAAAATTGGATGGCAGACAAAATTTAAGCTGTTCATACCAAAAATTCATGCCCTTACTAGATATAGATTGCCTCTAATCTGTTACAAACGCCTACCTACTTACCACCTGAGCTATACCAAGACCCTAATAAGAGTTATAGGCTGTTCAATCAAATTAGGGAAACTCAACGGAATTCATAACCGTTTCAACGTTTTTTATTTTATTTTCTTTATTTTGATTGTCTGAATATTCAAGAGCTAAAAGACTATTCCTTCTCCCCAATATGAGATAGGTTGCAGCTATAGTCAGAAGTCCTGGGCCAATTGTGTGTGTGTGTGTATAACTCTTATTAGGGTCTTGGTATAGAGAAATTACAAACACCTACCTCCATACCGCCTGAGCTATACCAAGACCCTAATAAGAGTTTTATAATGGTTAGAAATCCTACACTACTACTCGAACCTGTTCCCCCACCCCCTGAACCCCAAGCTCTAAGACTTGGGGAGGTAACATCCCGCAAACAGGCAGGTCTCCCTAATTAGAATTATATTAAAGAAGTAGAAGTAAAAAAGAATATTAAGAACAAGAGGAAGATAACAAATACAAAACTTAGAACCTCTGTCACCTTTTTAAGTGCTTCTGCAAGTAACTTCTCATCCAAAACCAAGTCATCTGGGATTTCTGTTCCCCAAGTAGCCACCCTTTTCTCCTCCAGTAGTGTAGGCATCTCTGTTTTCAGGTTCAAGATACAATGTCAAGTTAGATCATATACCATGGCCTTTTAAGCAGCAATAGAACAAATTGAAAACCAACACAAATTTGCTTTTTATTTCAAAAAGAATATTACAAGGAAAAGACACAGAAAAAGCCTAAATCTAATACACACCTTCAGTAGCTTCTTTCCGAGCAATATTAGCCTTCATAAGATCTGTTGCAGCCTCAGCCGCCTCTATTCCAGCAGCACCAGTGCAATAGCTGTTCCGGATTATCTGCTTGCAGCACTTGTAGCCCCATTGGTGATCCTTCCACCATGAACCCCATACACTTGTGTGGTTGTTAATATAAACATCTTCTTCATACTTGCTTCTGGGAAGTGCCTTCTCCTGCAAAAGCAATAAAGCATGCTATGTAAGAATGCAAGAAAATATAACATAAAAGACCAACTTTCTTTTGTAATTGAGAATTTTACTATCTAATACAAAAAATCAGAATTTCAAACCAACAATGCCACTGAAAAGTATTCATTGCCTTAGATACAAACACCAAGTAAAATAATTAATCTCACTGAAAACAACCATAGAACAGTGCAAAGAGGCAATTCATTCTGAAAATCCTAAAACATTGTACATTAGATCATAATCCCAGATCTAGATCCATGTCATAGCCATTGAATTACCAAGAATTTAAACCCAAAAACAATTTGGAGCAAAATATTCCCAAGGAAAACACTCCATATTGCCACCTATCAGAGACTTGACAGGGTGATCAAAAAGCGTGGAAAAAACTCATGTCCAAAAAAGCTATACATATTGCAGACCTTAATCATGCATTTCACAACTAAATGCTAGACATCAACATTGTTCAGAAACCCATGGCTCTTCATTCCAATCATCTTTTGCTCATCAAAAGTTCAAGTTTAAAACTTAAAGAGAGTAAGCTATAAAACTAAGTAAACCATTGATACACATCATACCTGCCCCTTTATGATTCTGCCAGCACGATCATATTCAACTTCTCTTTCAGTCTGTCCTAGTAGAAGCTCCCTTGGAAGTTCTCCTTCAGTAGCTGCGTTTCCATACTTCTCCAAGATGTCATCTTTTGTTTGGGACTTCAGCTTCTCCTTAATGACCTTATAATTTTTATAAAGCAACTCAGCTTGGGATGGAGCAGCTTGCATGTGCATGTCTTGTCCCTTATCAAATGCTTCCCATGAATGAATGTTAAGCTGCTTAAACTCCAAAGCTTCACCACTATTCCTATATTGATTATCTCCCTATAATAAAAGAGTCAAAGAAACCAAAGTGAGATAAACACATATTACAAACTTGCAGAAACTGCACCCAAAGAATTCATAATACAATATCTAATCTTCATAGAAACTTACCCCGTAGAACTTCTCATTTGGATCTGCATCTGGGAGAGGATCTTCACGCATGGACCGGGTTTTGGGATCATAATGCGCAGAGTTGACATCAAGATTCAACAGATATTTTGCGGTGTCCTCCCGAATACGCAAGTTCCTGAAAAATATATACTTCAGAATAGTAATATACAACATCCAACCCACAGGTGGGAATGCATTTCTACATAGTTGTATACAAGACCAGCAAGCACAAAAAGAAAGCATTTATTTCCATCTTCCATTAGAATGGCATTAAACTGGTGGAAATAGAAGGGAGCTCCAACCTGACAGTTCCTGTGCTTCCACCACCTGTTGTACGCACACGCTTTTCAACCTTTGCAAAGTCCATTTGTTTGCTCTCATCAACCTTGGCCTCATCTACCCTTAGATCATCTTCATCATCATCCTCATCGCTGATTCCAGCTTCAACAGCTTCACCATCTTCACCATTTTGGTTATTGTTTTTTTCCTCAAGTTTCTTAAGCTGCTGGTCCTTCAGGAATTTCCTTCGAGCTTCATCTCTTGCTTCGTATCTCTCAATGACACGGGAATAGGTAGATGCATCATAGCCATTCCATCGGTCCCGTTTGCCATCATAGTCAAGCTCAAAGGTCTCTATTTTTTCATCAGGTGCAATGTGTTTGCTTGTCCACTTTGCTCCTACTTTACGGGGCCTTTCCATACATGCCTTTGAATCGTGAGTCATAGCTCCACAGCTGTTGAGAAGCAATTAAAAAAATTATTACCCCATATATGCAATAAAGAAAAAAAAAAAGGAATAACTTGGGCTTTCTTTTTTATGTTAAAAAAGGGATGGTACAAGATCCAACTAGTCAATTTTGTGGCACTACCATATAGACCTCTACAGGATGCATAGCTAGTCTAAGTTTTTCTTTTTCCTCCTTTAGCTGTTGATTGCTATCTGACTTGAGTTTAGGAAATATGTTGATTCTTAAATGTGGGAGTACATTGGTGCGTGACTGGGAAAGAGAGAGAGAGAGAGAGAGAGAGAGAAAGTTCACTTACTTTTCACATGCACCTTTCCTGTATTTGTCAGCCTGGTAAATTTTGGCACCTCTATCATACCACGATTTTGTATAATTAGGATCTGATTTCCACTTCCTTTGATGTTTCAAACTCTGAAATTCAAATAACAAATACAGAGCATTACAATTTTTGTTTTTGTTTTTTACAAGTTATGCACCAGTCCAAACAATAAATCAGGGAAGACGAAGAAGTTATGCAAGGCAGTCATCAAAACAACAAATGTACTTACAGGTCTCTCAGCATTGAGATACCAAGGTGCAGATGACATATACTGTGGAATATGAGGATTGATCTCCTTTCCATCCTCATCAACCTCAGCTGGTGCAAGCCCAGCTTTACGTGCTTCTTCCAATTCAATTTGCTTCCTATGGTCCTCCCTCGATTTAAATGCAACTGCAACCCCATAAAACAACAACAACAACAACAACAAAACCTTAGTCCCAAGTTTTAGGGTCGGCTATGGATATATACAAACATATTTTTCAATGATTAAAAATGTTCATCACTCATCAGCTGCCAATAACGAAATACAACACTTTCACAAAACAATGAATCGAACAAAGTACCACAAATTTGACAATGTAGCAAAGACATCCAAATTATCACAATCTATTTCAATGCACAACCAATAGGCATACCAATACTGCAAAATTTCTCACTCGTTTGCAAGACAAAACAAAAGCTGGCTTTACCCCCAAATACTATTATAATAAAAATTGAACAATCCCAAAACAAACCCTAACCCTAAGGAAGTCATAAAAAAATGTAATTTCGGTTCCAAAACGATCAAATTCAATGAAATAAAAGCAATCCCCAAAACAAACCCTAACCCTAAAAAGTCATACAAGATGTAATTTCGGGCTCCAAAACGATCAAATTCAAAGGAATAATAGCAGGCAAAATGGTGATTCAACCGAATCAATCAGAACAACCTACAGAAACAGAAGCGGGGAATTGAAAATAACAAGTACCTGAAGCGGTCGCCATGTTTGGCCGGTTGAGCGAGAGTGGCTGTGCTGCGGCGGAGAATTACGGGATGGGCTGATCGGCGGTGGTTCGGGGAAAGAGAGAGAGAGAGAGAGAGAGAGAGAGAGAGGAGAGTATTGCAGAATTGGTAAGAGTAAAAAATCTAATGCATCGATAGCCAAGGTGGCTCAACCATTGGCCGGGATTGAGTTTTACTATTTATACGGAAAAAGTTAGTGAAGTCGGTTTGGGGGATTTGGATTTGATTTCTATCAAATAGATCAACGGTCTCAAATGCACCAACTCAGATCGGATAATGTGTTATACAATATTGTTTGCAAGGGATAAGTATGGTATGGCACTATGGATAATAGAATAGTTTGACCTCTTTTATTGGCAAATTGAATGTCTTATTTATTGGTCTTATAATGTAAAAATTTTAGTTAAGGCTCAAAAATGTAACCAATTGATATTATTTTTTTTAAAGGGTAAATTCTACTAACATATCTTGGAGTTTAGGTTAATGCTAAGTAGGTCCAAAACTTTACAAAACTAGCTAATTTGGTCCCTAAAGCCAATTTAGTCTCTAATCGGTTAGTTATTTTTTTCTCAACTGTTTTAGGAACTAAATTGGATGTATGGACCAAATTGGTTAATTTTGAAAAGTCTTGGACCTGGTTGGCATTAACCCAAACCTCAAGGGTGTGGATGAAATTTACCCTTTTTAAAATATTATTTTCATTTTAAATGTTGTGCATTCTATTAATATGTTTTATAATGTTTATGGTAATTTAAGAGAGTAAAAGTTTTCAATCTCTTTTGAAAATTTTACTCCTCCTTTATCTCTCTATTAAAATAAAAATTATAGTTAATAGTTTTCTTAACAAATTCATTATTTCATTGTTCAATAACTAAAGTCCAATAGTGCCAAGGGAGATAATGATCATCTCAGGCATGATATTTGATGGTGAACCAAAAATTAGGCCATCTCCAGTTCATCCATAGTGTCGTCCAAGTCCGAAAATGTGGTTCAGCATAAGAAGGTCGTCCAGACTAAAGAAGGTCGTCTAACATGGAAAAATCTGGATGACCCCTCAACACTTAGAAAATCTTCAGAAGAATTTATGCACAAAAACTTATAATTTGAACCATGTCCTACTATTTTGAAGTATGAGCAATATCCTTGTTTATCGCTTTAACTTCTTACTAAGTTCTTAAGTTCTAATGGTAGTTGTAGAAGATAAGATTAAATCTTCTAACTTCTTTAACGGTTGTAGAAGTTAAGTTTGAACCTCTAACTTCCATACACGTTATGGAAGTTACCAAACAAGTAACTACTCCAAAACTCACTATATAAGTACTTATCCACATTAAATGAAGGTAAGTTTCCACTATTCCTAAAGTTGGAATTCTTAAGTTCTAGAGGAAAAATTAACTTAAGCATCGGAGAGTTCTTGGCCGGTTCAACCCGGTCACTTTTGATCTTGTATTTCTTTCTTTTCAAGTATTCCAAGTAATCATTAGCCCATTAAAGCCTGGAGCATTCAGTCCATTGATTTTTTGTACATCATTAGTTGGCGCCATCTATGAGAAAGATTAAATTTGTATTTTGCAATTTATCTTTCTCTGACAAAAGGTTGTATGGTCCGGACAAGATCAATGGCCACTAGTCTGAGCCATCAAGAGAGTGGGAACGCTTCTAGCCACCCCAACCGTGCTCACCAATCAGCACCTGTTATGCAACCATCTTCCGTCTAGCAAATACAATCTATGGCAACCGCCATGGCAGAGTTAACCCGTCAGAATCAGGAGTTGACTCAAGAGATCAACCAAAGAAAGCAGCGTAATGAAAGGTATGTGGAAGGTCAGGCTTAGAGTCAAGAAGTTAGAAAGGGAGAAAATGTTGAGCGTGAGAACCACTCAAGGGGGACAGCATCACGTAAGGTGCCACACTTAGAAAGGGAAATGGATCAAATAAGGAGGGCTATGGACAAGATGAGAGAGAATATGAAAAGGACGATTCATATAGATGATTTAGTTCATCAAACTGATTCCCCTTTCATAGCTTCCATTAATAATCATCCCCTACCTTCCAAGTTCAAGATGCCTACGTTGGATTCATATGATGGAACGCGCAACCCATGTGACCACATTGCTGCCGTAAAGACCACAATGCACTTTCAAGAAGTTCCAGATGAGATAATGTGTAGGGTTTTTCCAACCACCCTTAAAGGGCTAGCACGAGTATGGTTTAGCAAGATACCAGCGAACACTATTGGTTCTTTCGAGGAATTGAGTAAGTTGTTCGTCAACAACTTTATTAGAGGGCAAAGGTATAAACGCTCCTCATCTAGCTTGCTGACTATAAAGCAAGGAGATAATGAGAGCTTGTGGTCCTTCATCACTCACTTCAACTAGGAAGTCTTGACGGTAGACGAGATGGATGATAAGTTGTTGTTGGCAGCCTTCCACAATAGAGTTAGTTCAGACCTATTCACAAGCTTTATGATTAAGAACCTCATACCATGACTGATCCTGTCCATTTAGCCTAAAGCTTTATGATTGCAGAAGATACAATTATTGCCAAGAAAAGGAAGAGAGCAAAACGAATACAAGCAGACCTCCTACATCATCATAAACAAGGCCCTTGTTCAAAGAAGACCCGAACAGCAGAGAAGAAGGATATAGACAACAAGAAGCCAATTTCGTCTTCAGGAAAAGGTCAGCATTACATGCCCTTGAATGTTCCACTTGATCAGGTGTTTATGCAGATCAAGGATAGTTTATCCTTAAAGTGGCCAAAGAAGATGAAGGGAGATTCTAATAAGTGCAATAAGAATAAGTATTGCCGCTTCCATAGAAATCACAAGTATGACATGGACGAATGTTATGACTTAAAGCAGCAGATAGAGAATCTTATCAAGCAGGGAAAGTTAAGAAATTTTCTTGGACGATATCATAAGGATGAGAAGTTGAAAGGAAAGATAGAAGAGCCATCACATCCCCCACTTGGAAAAATAAGAGTTATTGTAGGAGGAACTTCAGCAAGGCAATCTTCTAAGTCAAGGAAGATCTACTTGAAGGTGGTGCAGAACGTCCAATTCTCTAGACGACCACCAAAGACGGGGGCAGATGAGTAGGCCATTACTTTCACAAACAAAAATGCTGGAAGGGTCCATCATCCACATGATGATGCAATTGTCATAACTTTACTTATTGCAGATTACACAACTAGAAGGGTGTTGATAGATAACAGGAGTTCAGCATATATCCTATATTATCTTGCCTTCCAGCAAATGAGACTTGGACGAGATTAACTTCATCTAGTGAATTCGCTCATAGGATTTGGAGGAATGAAGGTACAATCAGTAGGCATCTACCTACCACCTATCTGTCAAGTTCCCAATAAACTATGGAATAGGACACGTACAAGGAGATCAATTGGCCACTAGTGAATGCTACTTAGCCATGTTGGCTATAGATGAGCATGTACAGACGATGAATATAGAGGAAAGAAGGGTTGTTGCAAAGCCCATTGAAGTACTGGAAGATATCCCTTTGGAAGATGGTAATCTCGAGAAGTTTACCAAAGTTGGAACAAGTATGGAGGAGAAGGAAGCAAGACCTCATCCAGTTCTTAAGAAAGAGCATTGATGTCTTCGGGTGGAGTCATGAAGACATGCTAGGAATTGATTCAAGTGTTATTACTCATTAATTAAACGTGTATCCATCTTCCAAGCCTGTTCGTCAAAAGAAGATGGTCTTTGCTCCTAAGCGAGATAATGCTATCAAGGAAAAGGTCCAAAACTTAACCGCAGTAGAATTCATTTAGGAAGTCTATTACCCGAATTGGTTAGCTAATATGGTGATGGTCAAGAAAGCTAATGGCAAGTGGAAGATGTGCATAGACTTCATTAATTTGAATAAGGCTTGCCCCAAGGATAGTTATCCTTTGCCACGTATTAATTAGTTGGTAGACTCAACAACAGGTCATCAATTGCTAAGCTTCATGGACACCTTCTTAGGGTATAACCAAATAAAAATAAACGAGGTAGATCAAGATAAGACATCCTTCATTACCAGTCAAGGTTTATTTTATTATAAAGTGATGTCCTTTGGTTTGAAGAACGCAAGGGCAACTTATTAAAGGTTGGTCAATCATATGTTCCATCCACAGATAGGACGAAATGGAGAAGTTTTTGTGGATGACATGCTCATGAAGAGTTTAGACGAAAAGAAACATTTGGAAGACCTACAGGAAACCTTTGACACACTTAGACGATACAACATGAAGCTAAATCCAAGTAAGTGTGTCTTCGAGGTTTCATCAGGGAAGTTCCTAGGGCTCATGGTTTCACAGAGGGGAATTGAAGTGAATCCTGATAAGATCCAAGTAATATTGAACATGGAACTACTAAAGAATGTCAAGGAAGTCTAGTCTTTCACTGGACGAATTACAGCTCTAAATAGGTTTGTTTCAAAAGCTACAGATAAATGTTTGCCTTTTTTCAAAGTTCTCAAGAAGGCGTTCGAATGAACGGATGAGTGTTAAAAGGCCTTCTAGGATATTAAAGTCTATTTTACCACGGCTCCCCTGCTAAGTCCATCCATATCAGGTGAAGAGGTGTACTTATACTTAGCAGTGTCCCCACATATAGTAAGTTCAGCATTAATCAGGGAAGAAGGGAAAGTGAAGAAGCTTGTGTATTATATAAGCCAAGCACTAAGAGGAGCAGAAAGACGATATCCAATGATTGAAAAGTTGGCTTTTGCATTAATAATGGCTTCCAAGAAACTAAGGTATTACTTCCAGGCACATGTCATCAATGTCATGACGGATCATCCACTCAAAAAGGTAATGAACAAGTTGGAAGTCGCAGGACAATTGATCCAATAGGCTATAGAGCTAAGTGAATTTGATGTCAAGTATCAGCCTAGGAATGCAATAAAGGCTCAAGCTCTAGTAGATTTCGTTGCGGAATTCACTCAAAGTCATGGTGATCAAAACGGGGTAAAGAAGGCTAAGGCATGGGTCATCCATGTAGATGGGTTGTCTACACTATATGCGAGAGGAATAGGAGTTGTCTTGAAATCCCCAAAAGGAGAAAAATTAAAGTATGTGGCTTATCTACAGTACCAAATAACCAACAATGAAGTTAAGTATGAAGCTCTTCTTAAAGGGCAGGAATTGGCTAAGTCTTTAAAGGCAAAGTCAATATTCATTCAAAAAGACTCTCAGCTAATCATAGGCCAAGTGAATGGAACATGTGAAGCAAAAGAAGAACGGATGAAGAAATATCTTAATAGGGTGAGATGCCTTGTTAAGAAATTTAAAGAAGTCAGTTTTATTCAAGTCCCAAGGGAAGAAACCATGGAAGCAGATGTCTTAGCAAAAGTAACGTTAACAGAAGGATCGGTGGACGAGTTTAATGAAGTCCAATAGTGTTTAGCTTCAGACGAAACAGACTACATATTGAGAGAAGTTCATGAAAGAGCATGTGGCAACCATTCAGGAGTTAGAGCACTCATCCACAAGGTCGTCCATGCAAGTTATTACTAGCCAATCATTCAAGCAAATGCTAAGGCTTATGTGAAGGTATGTGATCAATGTCAACGATTCAATAATGTCCTTAAACAACCATCAGAGTACCTTACCCCGATGATGGCCTCATGGCCCATTGTGCAATGGGGATTGGACATTTTAGGTCCCGTTCTAATTGAAATTAGGCATATGAAGTTTTTGGTAATGGGAATCGATTACTTCACTAAGTAGGTGGAAGCTGAACCCTTAGCAAAGATCACACGGCAGAATGTCAAAAACTTTGTTTGGAAGAGCATTGTATGCCGGCTTGGGGTACCTGGAGTCCTAATGTCAGACAATGGATGACAGTTTGATAACACACCCTTCAGAGATTTCTGCGAGCAACTTGGAATCAAGAATCATTATTTCTCACCCTCCCACCCATAAGCAAGTGGACAAGCAGAAGTTATAAATCGATCCTTATTGAAAATCATCAAGACTCAGATTAAGGGGGCAAAGGGAGTATGACCAAACAAGCTACTAGGTGTTCTATGGGCTTATAGGACGGTTGTGAGGTCTCCCATAGGGGAAACTCCTTTCAAACTAGCCTATGGAAGTGAAACAGTCATACCTACAGAAGTGCACATGACTAATCACAGGGTGATGAAGTATCAGGATGAGGAGAATGAAGAACAACTTCATCTTAACCTCGATCTAATAGACAAGGTAAGGATGGATGCGGAGCACAAAACAACAAGGTATAAAAATCTCATGGCTAAACAATATGATGCAATGGTAAAACTCAAGTGCTTCAACATTAGGGACCTCGTCCTAAAAAAGGTCTCCTTAGCAACTAGAAATTTGGCTCATGGAAAGCTAGGGTCTTACTGGGAAGGATCTTGCAGGGTTATCAATTGCAAAAGGCAGGAATTGTACTACTTAGAAGCCCTAGATGGACAGAAGCTAGAGTATCTTTGGAATGTTGGGCATCTAAGAAGATACTACCAATGAAGGGTCAGCCTAGACGAACATCACTATGAATGAGTATAGTCATGAGCGAAATTGAAGTTATGTGTTGCTTTCCTCATATTTATTTATGTTTATTACTAGTACTACTTGTTTTTAATATTTTAATTCCCTAAAAGTGCATTAGTTTCCAACATTTGCGTGCCTGTGGACGAATTTGTGATAGACGAAGTCATGAACTTAGTCTTTTTGTTTGAACATAAGTATTTTTAAATCCCTGAAGGCACTAGCTTCTAAGCGTGTGCCATGCTTTGTGGACGATGTTTATGTTGTGTATATACAATTTGGATTCCCAATGTATATAATGTTGTGTGAATTTCTAATTTTCATGTTATTTTCATTCAAACTAATCCACAAGAAGGCTAAAGGCCCAAGACAAGTAAAATCTCTAGATGCAAGGATGTAACATCTATAAGCTTTCCTTAAAATAAGGATGAAGCAAAGAGAAATAAACTTAAGGTATATTCGTCTAATCAATTGACAAGGTAAAACCCTAAGGTATATGTGTCTAATCAATGGACGAGGAAAAACGTGCTCGTGAAAATACTCAAAAATCCATGGATGAATTTGACCAGCCAAACAGTCCAATCTTTAGATGAGTAAAATGTTGGAAATGTCTTCCCAAAGACGAATAAAGGATCATCCAACTTGTGGATGAGGGATGATGCAAGCTATAAGTCAAATTTATAGACGAAAAAAGCTAGCAAGAGAAATACCATTCATAAACGAGTTATACTTGCAAAATTTAAAGAATGGTACGTGTTGAACATAAGAAAATTATTTTAATATGGACAGTGTAAACAAAGGAAATTCGTACATATAGACAAAACGATATAAAATGTCTTCATGAGTAGACAGACCACGCTTAAAACCATAGAAATAACATGAACGATGCAAACATGGGAAATTCGTTCAAACATAAAGTGTACAACATGTTCAACACCAAATGAGGGATGTAAATAGAAGAAGACATTCATTCACAAAATTTAAAGAAGGGTAGACAACTATCATCCAAAAACCCTTGAGTTATTCAAAGCTGATGAAGGCAATTGTATTTGTTGCTCGTCAGTAAATTTGGACGAGGGAATTGTACATAAATAAATTTTAAAAGGTAAAGCCCAAAACAACGGGCACTTCCAAACAAGCTAAAAATAAATATATTTTTCTAAAAAAAGAAAATAAAATTACTGTAATAAACCACTGGGGGCATCATCCCTAGACTTTGAGTCATCCTTGTTGGCACCAGTGGCATCTTGGGCAAGTTCAGTTGAATCATCATCCATCACATTGACGTCCTCGAAGTTCGTCGGAAGCAGGGAACTCTCTATCATAGTAGGGATCTTAAAGGAGTCAAAGTCCAACTTGGGGTAAGTCTCCTTGGCATCAGATTGGAAGTCCTTATGGCCAGCAGCATAATGACGATCTAAATGATTCTTGAACTCGTTAGATTTCATGAAGGCTGCAACAGCCTCCTTCTGAGCTTTCTCCATAGACGAAGTAAACCCTTGAACCTTCACCTCAAGGTGAGTGATACGGGTTTCCTTCTCAATGAAGTCTGCCTTAATTTCCTCCACTTCATTCTATAGCATCTACTCAATTCCCTATAGACGAGAGAGCTCCTCAGTCAACCTAATTACTTCCCCCTTTTTCAAGAGGACCTCATTAGTCAGCTCCTTACTCTCATTACAAAGCTCCTTGGCTTGAGTGGACGCAGTGTAAAACTTTGACATAGCCTGAAAAATAGATGGATGAATAAAAGTTAGAAATTTTCCTTAAATTTCTTAGAAAATAAAATAGAGATAATGAAAAAACTACTTACCTTGAAAAGGTCATGGATGGCAGAACGCTCAAAGTCCTTCACTGACATGTTGTAGTAAGCATTCACCTCATGTTCAATGACGAGTCCTTTGAATGACCTTCAAGTATAACCCTCATCCAACACCAAGTTAGAAGACGCTTGGTTGGCTCTAAAGGATGAGTCCTATGAGGAGCTTTAGCTGCAAGAGAAGGAAGATTCTTAGGTTGGACAGATGGAATTGTCTGGATAGGTACCAAGTTCACTGTCGAGTCGTCCAAGTTTACTGTTGCAGGAGAGAATTTTGGAACCTTGGTAGAGGGAGTCTTCCCAGACTTTTGCTTCTTAGGACCTCGACGAGTTGGAAGGTCGCCAAGGTCCATAGAACTAGATATGCTCTTCCTCTTCTCAGCCTAGACAACAGGCTTCTGGACAACCAAGGGGGTAACATCATTTTGGACCTAGACATCCTCTTCACCCTCAATACCACTAGCAACACCTTTTCCTTTATTTTCTTTCATAGTAGCTAACCCTGTGATGGTGAAGACATAGATTTGGTGACATAAAAATATATATATATATATATATATATTTGTGTGCGTGTGTGTGCGTGTGTGTGTGTGTGTGAGATAATGAACGAATGGATGAAGCTTACTTCGACAAGTGGTTTCCTCGTGTGCAAGATTCTCTGCAGTAAGCTCAGGGCCAAGTACCCAAACAGCTAGACGACTAAGAGTTACTAAGCTGTGAAAGGAACTCTCAAGGAAGGCATGAGCTCTATCAATACACTCTAAATGAAAACTGTCCAAATGTGGATGAGTGACAACTACACAAACACAAGAATAGAGTTAGGCAAGGAAAAGATAAAACAAAATAGATAAGTAAAGGAAGAAGAACATACCCTCAGGACGAAGACGACCTAGGGGGTTGGTAAAAGGAGGAAAGGGGGCACTATTTACATCAACTAGGTTCCCAGCCCAATTTCTAGAAATAATAAAGAATTCTTTTTTCCAAAACCTATAAGAAGAACTACGACCCCTAATCGAGCTAAATTGAGGGCCCCTAGACAAGAACTGGTACGAACCAGTAGATTCTTTAATTTCTGAGGGCTTATAGCAATAAAGAAACTCGTCCATTGTGATTGGACGATTCCCCTCAAGTGTCTCATGCCATAACACTTGCATGGAAAATATCGTCCTCCATCCATTAGAATTGAGCTGGTTTGGTCCAATACCCAACCTATGGAAAAGACTTCTACAGAAAGAATTTAAAGGAAACCTAAAACCTGCTAAGAGATAAGAAGTATATACACTAAAGTCTGAAAGAGGAGAACACCACCATCCCCCCCTTTCAGGCAGACAAGGCCTAAACTCTATAGGAATCTAATATCTACCAACTAGAGTGTTTAACTTACTTGCATCCAAAATAGATGCCACCTCAGGGGCACAACTATAAATTATATTTTCTTCCTCTTCCTCGTCTTGAGGAGGGCTAGGTGATCTACTCCTTCTGGATAAGCTAGTCTCTGCCCTAGAAGCTATCCTATGTTGCATTTCCTAGAATTCCTTTAAGAAAAAATTAGGAACCCCAACAAATAATGCTCCTCTAGGGAACTACTATAACTACTACTATTGGTACTACTCTCACTACTGCTCTTATAACTACTACCACTTCCAGATGACACCTTTTAGTACTCGTCTATCTCTCTCTCAGTACTACCACTAGACGCAGACATGATTAGAAGAATGAACAAGACGAAAACCTAAGGATGAAGAGAAGGAAGTACCTGACAAGACTAGAGACAAGGACTAGACGAGGCTCTTGGATGAAATGGCAAAAAGGAAATTATTAGAACAATAAAGGGTAAGAGAGAGAATGTACATATTTATAGGGCCCAAATGTGGGTCAATGAAGCGACACAGACCAACCAGAAGTTAACATATGGCATTTTCCTCGAAAAATAAATCGACGCGACTAGCTAACCAATGAGATTTTGACACGTGACACAATTTGAAACAAATGAGTCAACCAGGCAAGGACAACATGTGGCATATCTGTTGACCAATAATATGTTGGCTCGTGTCAAGAATAAATAGTCATACCACAGCATTCAAGACGACTTGGACAAAGGGGGCAACTGATGGTGAACCAAAAATTGGGTCATCTCTAGTTCGTCCATAGTGTCGTCCAAGTCCGAAGAGGTGGTGTGAGAGACGTGTCCATAAAAAAAAAAAGAGATTCGGGTACCTTTTGGGGCACCTTTCTTTTTTGATAAGTGGTATGGAGTCGCCACTTATTTTTCTTTATACCAAAAAAAGAAATACTAATTACAAAATACATGACTGAATAGTTCCATAGGTTTGGGTCCTAGTTACAATCTACCAAATATTTACATGGCTTGTTGTCTTAGTTACATTCTACCCAAAACAAATAAAGGCAAGGTTAGATCTACTAATTCAAAAACCTAAATCCGGAGGCAAGGTTACGGAATGAGAAAGTGTTAGGCACTAGACTCTTGTGACCAATGTACTATGCTATGCATGTCATGCATAATATGTTGAACATGTGAATGAAAAATTAAATCACACAAATTTATGTATGGATGAAATCTCTTCTTTTGTTAAAAAAAAAAAAAAAATCAGATCCATTTTTATTGTTAAAAAAATGATTTTGATTTGTCAAAATATCATATCTGCTTTGTGGGATGAAAAAAAAAGGTTTTGTGATGACAAAAATTCAGATATGTTTTGTGATATAAAAAAAAAAAAAAAAAAGTGATTTTTTTTTTTATGACAAAAATTCAAATATGTTTTGCTATATATATATATATATATATAATATATATATTTTCTAAGAAGAGAATTCCACTCATAAACTAAATTTATGCAATCATGAATTAAAATAAACTCAAACACAGCAATACATAATCTTTTTCTTTATTTCAACAATTTGCATGTATTAAGAAAATCATATTTGAGAAAAATTTAGATCTGCATCTCATAAAGATGCAAATCTCTTTTTGTTTGAGAAAACTCAAATCTACATCTATGGAAGATGTAGATCTATTTTTGAACAAATTTCTTTGAACCCTAAAACATCCTCTTAAGAACAAAGTGTGCTCATGCAAGAGGTTGTTTCCTTCACCCTTCTCTTGTGATGTGATGATGCATATTATATCTCTTTCTTTTTCAAATATCTATGAATTGTTAATTGTCCTTTTGTTTAAAGCATGATATTTTCTATATATTGCTATAATATTTTTCTTGAATGTCAATAAATTTGCATCTGAACAATTACTTTTCTTAAAACAAAACAGATTTGCAACTTTATAAGATGTAGATTTGAATTTTTCTTAAAACAAAACAGATTCGCATCTTTATAAGATGCAGATCTATTGTTATATTAAGGAAAAATTCAGATCTACATCTTTCATTGTAGCACCTTCATCTTCAACACCCCCTTCTGTGCAAGATCCAAGTCTTGTGGAAGATGTATCAAAATTACTCTTTCTACACTATGGAGAAAACCCGGTGCCATGCTTGTTTCTCAGCCATCATGTAAAATAGAAAATAAATTTACTAGAAATGTGGTATAAAGCATAATTTTTATACCTCTAATAATTTAATAGTGATGTACCACATCAAATTTGCACAAATAAAAGGATAAAGCTACATAGTCCAATCCCAACCATATACACACACGCCATCCACCAGATATCAAGGATGTTATTGTGCTGAGAAGCCTCCAACAATTTTAGTAGAGTTTAAAAAAGACGTCGGAGCACCTACGAGCACTGGGCAATGAGAACTAAGTAATTGTTCATATGAGAAAAAATAAAAAATAAAAACTTATTCTATAATATATGGCTAAAAAGATGTGTTTGTTTCAAACTATCCCCTTAAACCCATCCCCCACGACACCTCTGGTAGCTTGTCATCACTGATATTGCTACAGTTGCGGCTTGCCTTGGTGATACACTAATGCATGAATTTCAAGGAAAACATACTATGAAATTCTATTCCGAGATGGGGTTATTTGATCATGCTTACTAAAATAGTGAATGGATGCCCCGACCAGGGGCTAGCCAGAAATAAATATATGGGGGGGCCGGGTTGTAACAGAGATATACTAAATATAATTCTTAAGTCTATTGGATACAAAATTATCAACTTTCATATATCATCATATACTTGAACATGTTGGGAATTCAACCGAAATTCCAAATCTGTGAGAAACAAAAAAATAGAGAAAACAAAACGCCAAAAGAAAAACAATCACACGCACAAGACAGTATTTACGTTGTTCGGCAATTTGCCTACGTCCACAGAGTTGCAGAGATTTCACTATTATAAAAGAAAATTACAATGTGCGGTTATAGTATTTTTCTTTCTCAAAAACAACAACAAGACAAAACCCTAATCACAAAAAAAAAAAAAAAAAAAAAAAAAAAAAAAAAAAAAAACGGTTTTTATATCCTGCGCACAGGATTCACAATGGGTGACAAAACGGGTCAAAATTTTTTTGTCTGCCCAACCCTAATTTCTGAATTGCTAACATCTTTTTTCTTAAAGAATGCATCAATTGTTTTTCGTTTGCTCATAATTCTTTTAGCTTTAAGAATATGACTCAAAAATTAATCTGAAAAGAATTTTAAAAAATAAAATTTTAATTAGA
Source organism: Quercus variabilis (assembly GCA_030445155.1). Taxonomy (NCBI): domain Eukaryota; kingdom Viridiplantae; phylum Streptophyta; class Magnoliopsida; order Fagales; family Fagaceae; genus Quercus; species Quercus variabilis. Next base: position 15,269,641 of record CP129446.1, read on the forward strand.
AATTTTTACTTAGTTATATGAATGTTATTCATACTCAAGAAAAAAACAAAATTTCCACTATAATTTAAATAGCCAGTCCATTTTTAATACAACTTTAATTAATGATAACCCCTCAAACAAAAACAAAAATAATTTAATTAATTTGTCTTTTATAATATATTGGTTAATTTAATTATATAGCTTTAATTATTATTGTTTAGTTTAACAATAAACTATATTGTTTTAATTTATTTGTTATTAATTATACTGCTTTAATTTGTTATATTTTTTAGCCCCTTGTACATATTACATTAAAAAAGCTGAACATTATACATTTTATGTGCAGCACAATAATTAAAGCAATGTAATGTGCTGCAAATTACATTGCTTTAATTATTATGCTGCACCCGGCCCCATGAGCCCATAGCCCATCTACCCCTTCCCCACCCCACTCAACAGACAACAGACAAGCACAACATGTGCCCCAATCAAAATAACCAACTGCAATCAGAAAATTTCGCAATGCCAATCACAAATCACAACACACTTTACATTAAATGACAATCAATATTTCACCAAATACCAACACACTGACCAACAAAAATGGATAAGTCATAAGATAAAGCCAAATTTAAAAAGACAAAAAAATGAAAAAAGCAAAAGCCAACCAATCAGAGAGAGTCACAGTTCAAAAGAGAGAGAGAGACTTACTGAGATGATGAGATCAGATGGGCTATTAAAGAATAAAGAATAAAGAGAGTCACTCCACAAATTTCATTTCATTTTTTCATTCAATGAGATAAAGAGAGAGAGACTGAGAGAGAGTCAAAGAGAACAACCTTGAGGGAGGGACTGCCGGAGCGGAGGGAGCAACGATTACTGCTGCACCAGAGCAGAGGCAGAATGATGACCGCTACGATCTCCGATGACCACTACGATCTGCGAAAAAGAGCATTTTAGTGAGATAAAGAGAGAGAGACTGAGAGAGTCAGAGAGAAAAAGAGAGAAATACCTTAAGGGAGGGTCAGAGGTCGCACCGGAGCAAAGGCAGAGAACTCTGGGATCTCTGATATACGATTTGCGATTTGCGATGAGGGGTGACCGGGCGAGCAACGATGATGATGGCGAGCGAGCTACGGCAACGATGACGGCGATGTAACCGTGGGTTACTGGGTTTGGTTTGCTGGGGTTTGGTTTTGGTTTGTGTATTGGGGTTTTTTTTTTTTGATAAATAGCTCTGTGTTTGGTTTGCTGGAGTTTGTTTTGCTTTAGTATTGGGGTTTAATTTCTCTACCACTGCCAGCGACGTGATGGGTTTCATTTCTCTACCAGCGACGTGATGGGTTCATTTCTGATTCTCTGTATTGGTTTTCTTTTTTCTTTTTCTTTTTTTGGTTGAGAATCCGTGGGCTTGTTGTGAGTGAGCTTGGGCTTGCCATGGGCTCTGTCACAATTTTTTTTTTTTTTTTTTTTTTTTTTTTTTTTTTTTTTTTTTCAGATTTTAGTTCAAATTTTTTTTGGGCTCCTCTTTTTTTTTTTTTTTTTTTTCTTTTTCTTGAAAGTAGAACAGATATATATATATATATATATACACACACATATACATATATATATATATATATATATTTTAATTTGAGGGTGTTCCTAATTTTTAATTGAGGGCTGGGAGAATGGGTGAGAAATGGGTAGGGGGGCCAGCTGTGGAATGTTGGGGGGGCCCATTAATTTTTTCTTCATAGGCTAATGGGAAATTTTTTTTTTTTTTTTTTTTTTTGCAGGGGCCACGACCCCCCCAAGCCACTATGTGGTTCCACCCCTAGCCCCGACTACATTTCCAAAACCAACAACCTTGTTAGAGGTTTCTCAACACAATGGCATCCTTAACGGCATCTTCTCAACAAAATGGCATCCTTAACGACATCTCTATGTGCAGCTGTGCGGGGCAAAAAGCTTTAATTGAGATTTAATTATGTTATTTGATTTTTTAAGGGTACACTACATATTTAGTTCTTGACTTATACACCTAATATCTGTATGTTAATTTGTTTTTTAACATTTTATATGTGTCAATTTAGTCTCTAATTTTTTAGAATTGTGTCGAAATAGTCTTTATCGCTAAATTATAGATGGAAAATAATATGGTAGCTAATGTTTAAAATAAAAAATTATTTGTATGTCACGTTAGATGGCATGTGTGCTGCCACGTGGAATTAAATTTAAAAAAAAAAAATACCAAACGACAGCTTACATCGTACTTGTAGTTTATTCTTCTTGAAGATCAAAAACAAAACTAAAATTGGACTCTTTCTTTGAGCCCTACGTTTTATTGAACACAGCATATAGTATCACTTTAATTGCCAAGAATGAACAAAGAAAAGAAAAGAAAAAATCTAAAACCTCAACGGCATTAAAGCCCAGTAATTCTCTCTTTGTAATTGTCTCACTAAACAAACAGTACATATGCAATCTTTTTCTAAAATTTAAAAGAAAAAAAAAAAAAAAAAACATTAGTAAAAATAAAGGTTCTAAAATAATTATTGGGTCTGTCATTTGTGACTACTTTGAAATATTGGTCGATGGAGTCTTGAAATGTAAATCAGACCGTTTTAAGATATGCCATGTTTGTTTAGTGAGAAGTAAATGAGCAACAACGACAGTTTTGCATTTAACTTGTTTGTTTAGTGAGAAAATTACGAAGAGAACGATATTGGGCTTTAATACTGAGATTTTAGATTTTTTTTGTTCCGTTTCTTTTGTTCGTGTTCTTGCCTTCTTGGCAATTAAAGGGACACAACGTGTTATGTTTTAGAAAATTTAGGGCTCAGAGAAAGAGTCCAATTTCAATCCCAGTTGCTATTCAAGATCTAGATGGAGAAGAAACTACAAAACGAAATAACCCTACTGTTGCTTTTTTTTTTTTTTTTTTTTTTAATTTAATTCTATGTGGTAGTACACTTGTCAATTAATATGGCATAAAAATAATATTTTATTTTGTCTGTTAGCTACATCATCATTTTACATCTATCATTTAATGGTCGGAACTATTTTGACATAATACCAAAAAATTAAGGACTAAACTGATACATTTGAAATGTTATGAACCAAATTGTTATAGAGTGTAAACGTCAGAAATCAAATATCTAATTTACCTTTATATATATATATATGTGTGTGTGTGTGTTTTTGTAAGAGTATGATGCAAGGTGGCAAAACCCATTCTTTTATTTAAATTTGACGTGTCACATTATTATTGATGGGTGTAAGTCCCCTTTTACAACAAATCCATATGGGATTTAATTTCAATTTTAAATAACAACTTTACTGAATTTTATTTTGTTGGCTATGATGCAATGGATATAGGATAGATGCAAGTGAGATTGTTGTAATTCTTCTTCCATAGTATATAACCGTTTTTTACTCTCAATTTTATATAACCGTTTTTTCTTTCGATTTTTCAAGTTTAGACTTATTTTATGGCCATCCTTTCTCCATTGTATCATGTATATCACATTTAGCACATGTTGATATCATTGATTAACTAAAATAAATGATCATCTATTGCCCTTGATTTTAGTCCAATCAAGTGATTCTCCTAAATTAACTTTGGGTTATATTAATGAATGCCCATAGGACATTTGTTGATTGATTATTTAAGGTAAGTTTTTTTATGGATTGTCAAAAAATCGGCTATTTATTTAAATTTACCATAATTTTTTATATAAAAAAAAAAAATCAATATTCTTAGGGCATCCGTTAACTCTTAGTTCCTATATATACCATACTTATGATTTGTTGTTAAAAAAATTTTTAAAATTTTAAAGATGGATAACTATTAAGGGCATTCCATTATGGACAGAAGTTGAATTAATCTTTTGGCATTCATCTTTGTTGTTCGTTGCCATTGCCAGCATTTTGCATAATTCATTCCAAAATTAAGAAACATTAATTGACCTTGGTTTTAGTCCAATTAAAGGATTCTTGAAGTCAACTTTAGTTCCTATATATAGCCTACTTCGGATTTCCTGAAAATTGCAATTTTGAATAGTAAAGATGTAGGTGCTGAAAGCATTTTGTTGCGGATGTAAGCATAAAATCAAAACACATCATTCTCCTTGCTTCTACTATCTCCTTCCCCCTTTCCATCTTTTGATTTGTTGTTAAAAAAAAAAAAAAGTTCTAAAATTGTAAAGATGTATAGCTATTAAGGGCATTCCATTATAAACATAAGTTGTATCCATCTTTTGGCATTTATCTTCATTTTCATTTACCAATAATCATTCACCATATCAGCAGTTTGTAAAATTTTTTATAAAATAGTTTGTATCTTTAGCATTATTCTTTTGCACAATTCATTCCAAAATTAAGAAACATTAACTAACCTTGGTTTTAGTCCAATTAAAGGATTCTTGAAGTCAACTTTAGTTCCTATATATAGCCTATTTAGGATTTCCTGAAAATTGCAATTTTGAATAGTAAAGATGTAGGTGCTAAAAGCATTTTGTTGTGGATGTAAGCATAAAGTCAAAACACATCATTCTCCTTGCTTCTACTATTTCCTTCCCACTTTCCATCTTTTGTTTTCTTCTTTAAATTCTAACATCTATGGTCTACCACAAATTACCTAAGTCATTGTATACAGCAATGAGAAATTTTTATTAGGGCAAATCTGATGATAAAAAGTATTATATTACCGATTGTCTCAGAGACAATTGGTAATTTAACATAGTATTAGAGTAAGAGGTTTTAAGTACGATCATTGTCTCCTCCACTTTACTTTCCATTAAAAATTTTCATGTGTTAAGCCTCACCTATTAAAATGTAGTTTCAACCTATAGTCCTATTGGAAAAAAATGCTTCAAATACCTATAGATGTTTACAAAGCAAGAAATATATTGAAGCAAAGGGTGTGCTTTCAAGTGGAAAATGGTAATGCAAATAATATATGGTTAAATCCATGGATATTTTACCTTCCTTCCTTTATTTCCTTGCCAAAACAAGGATCCAACCATACAATTAAATTAATTAATTAGGTCTTAGAGTAATTATGAAATATTACGAAAGTACAATAAATGTGTCTTTCCTTCTCTCCCGTAAAAGTGGGTCTCATTCATGATGAGACTCCCTTTTTACATGAGAGAGGAGAATATACATTTAATTGTATTCCATAAGTATTTTTATAATTTTTTCGAATTCACTAATCAAGATATTAGGCAATTGGATCAGGGAAGTTGAGACAAAATTTTAATGAGCACATAGTACGTTGAGATGTTCTAGAAAAGTCATGTGCCTAGTATTTCAATTGACTATAAATTGTTTTGATGCCCAAGTGAAAGTGGCACTTTCACCATTAAGTGTCTGTTTGGATTAAGGGGGAAGGAGAGAGAGAGAGTGGAGAGGAGTAGAATATAGTTGACTGAAAAAAATAGCTTATTTTTTGGCTAACGCTATTAGTTGATTTTTGGCTAACTCTACTCTCCCCAAATCCAAACAGACCATAAATCTTCCTATTGGATAGATCAAACTAGTAGATTTTCTATGACAAGCCCCTAAACCAAAGGGAGTGGAAACATTGATGGAAACTGAAGGTAAATGAAAGACTTTTCTTTTTCTTTTCTTTTCTTTTTTTCTTTCTTGATGAAATGGTAATGGGAAGCCTAAATTTAAACTTGTGGAGGATGGCGAATGAGATTCTGCCCACCAAAGTCAAAGTTAGGAAAATATTTCACATAGAAGATAACTTCTTCCCTAACTGTTTGATGGAACTGTAGACCACAGAGCATGGTTTCTTCAAGTGCCTTTAAGCTATAATTTTATGGAGGTTGAACGTATCTTCCATGGCTCACCAGCATATGTATTAGTTTTAAATAATTTTATTTCCAATTATTCATTTGAATATGACAAGGAAGATGAGAAAGAGTTTACTCTATTTTATGTGATTTTCTTTGTCCAGTCGTGGAAAGATAGGAATAACTTGGTTTTATGGTTTATAATGGCATCTTCTCTCATTCTATAATTAAAATTATTATTCTCTCTTTTTGGCATGAAAAGTAGCTCATCTAAAGCCTCTTATAGTTATAATAAAAGTTGTGATTTTTTATGTGATAGCATTTCATTTGAATTGTAAGGACTAAGGAAATAGTAAGTTTTCCTATATTTTTTAAGAAATTGAAGAATGATTACTTCTATGACTTACATACTATATTGTGACTAACTATCAATCACTTCATATAGACACATCACTTTTTTTTTTCTTGTAACTCACAATCTGTCTTGTGAATAATCGTGGCAAAAATTATAGTTACCTCTAAGTAAATCTCTACAAAGATCTGTAATTGTAGCATCAAAATTACTTTTCCACCAAGTCGTGGGAGGGAGTTGGCAATTAGTAAACTTGGAAGTTGGAAGGTGATTCCCAAAGTCAAAATGTCATAGATTTGATAAAATTGAGCTCCTACTAATCCTGCCGACGGATGGATAAATCACAATCAACATTAGTTCTCTTTAATTTGTCTTCTTTGGGTCAACAAATTTTGTTCCCAGAGAGAGAGAGACCAACTGATAGGCTCATAAATGTAGTACTTGGGCTAAAGTTTATTCAGCCTGAGGGCCCACTCGGATCTCTACTTTTCTACTGTTTGGCTGTTTTCTTCCTAGTCTCGTTAGGCTAGTCGCTGAGTCCCCTCTAGGCTCTAAGGGGCTTTTGCTTTTTATATATATATATATATATATAACATAAATAAGTAAATAAGAGAGATGTAAACAATTGCATATCTTGAATAAACAATTCCAATTTCCAAGTCCTTTTTGGCCCCTTCTCTAAAAAAATAAGTATTTTTTGGCCCTTCAGGTTACGCTCTGTTTATGTTTGTTCTTTGTTACTTAAAATATTAAAAAAGTATATATAAATAAATAAAAAAGAAGAAGAAAACAACAAAATCTCTTTGACCTACAAGTCCACGTTATGTCGTCATCATATATTATTATTATTAGGTAGCCTAGGATTGAAGGATTAAATATAACTTAAAATCCTATAATATCTTTATCTTTTTCTTTACCTATGTTAATTTAAATTATCATATTGTACGATATGACCACACTATGGTCAATTGATTTTTTTTTTTTTTTTTTTGGTGGTAAATGACTCATCAAAAAAAGGTCTGAATCATGAAAGAACATCGAAATGCCATCCAGGTCAGGGTGTACCCTACAGTAATGTCCAAAAAGGAGTTATTTTTGCAACCTCAAATATCTCAATGGGAAATGAGGACTCCCAACTGTTTCCCCAAACATTGTAGGACTAATAATTGTGTTGTCGGAATATCCATGGCCAAATTAAAGTATGGACATGACCAATAGGCTAAGATCCCATACTGTCTCTCCCTTAGACAAATTGAAGTTGAGACTTGGACAAACAAAATGGGTCAAATGACTCAAATTTCATCATTTATCGAGGTTTCGAAATGGACTACTCGAACAAAATTTTCCTTTTTTTTCTTTGAAGCATAAATGCATAAATTACATTTTTTTGGGGTCCCCTCATTCTCAGCTCAGGTCAGGTCACCATGGCTGTAGTCTCAGTCTACAGTTAATACATCAATTTTCTGAAACGAAGACCAAAAACTTTCTTTTCTCTGTGTGATTGGTAACACTTCCTGGAATTTGTACACGACGTAAAAACTGTTACTATCTCAAACATAGTGGCTTATGGCCCCAATGCCACAAGAAAAATTGCTTCACGTTTTCTCTCTTTGGTAGAGAATTGTTTTCTTGTCTATTGTTGAATGTTGATTGGGGTTGCTGAAGTCTTTAACCCATCGTGTACTCCGGGTTTTCCACTCTATTGACAGACAAAGAACCGACAAGTATATCCAATTATGTGATTAAAGCGAGATTAGACACTATTAAAGGCAAATGGCTCCAATTCTACATAATGGAAAACCATGACTTCTAGCCAAAAGACCAAACCAGTCACATCACAACTTAGGGAAGTAATTGAGAAACCATGGGCGGTTTTACATAGGAGATTTAAGCCAAGAGCAAACCAATTTAAGCTACATGTGTAATGGCAAAACAAAATTTTCCCAGCGTACATTCACATTCAACTTAAGCTACATGTTCACATTCAACTTTTCCCAGCGTACCAAAATTTTCTTCTTTTTAAATCAACACAACAACATGGAAACTTCTAGAGAGAGAGAGAGAGAGAGAGAGAGAGAGAGTGAAGCAACTGATTAATTTTTTTTTCTAATATACATTCAAGAATTTATTAGACAATAAATACTCAAAAGAAAATGAAAACCCTGTATTGTCTCCAGACAACTTCTTTTTCTTCTTTGAACCCTTAATCATGCTTGGCTAAGAAATTAAGAAATATTACAATACGAGGCCCAAAAAGAAGCAAGGGCTTCTCCACTATGATTCCAATTTCAGCTGCACAATAGTGGACTCTTTCCCCGTCTATTATATATGTCACCCAATCATAAGCACCTAACTGATTTTCATACAAAAAAGCTATAGAATCCAAAAACTGAATATATATATACACATAAAGCATACATATATATACGCATTCTGGAGATTTATATAAAGGTATATTACATATGGAAAATGGATTTCAACATTTCTCTTCCAAATTTGACAAGGCAGCACACCTGCAAGAACATATTGTGAAGCATACATCAATATACAGATTCTATTATCTTCTATATTAAAATTACAGAGGAAGACAATTGCAGGAACATAAATTATACTTGCGAGGACACATCAAACTAAATTAAATTAGGAAGAGGAACTTTTTTTGAGGATAAATTACAATAGTATGTTTCTACTAAATTAACACCAGTGCAGCATGACACCTATACATAACAAATTCAAAAATCTATCTATTTATTATGATGCTAAAAGCAAGGGCATGCGAATGAGTTCTTACTCAAATGAAATTTTTTCGTCCCATAAAAATGGGGTGGAGGGTGAGGTTGTGGATTTAAGACTTACTAACTAGGTGTGTGTAAAACCAAAAAAAAAAAACGAAAACCAAAAACCAAAAAACAAAAAACAAAAAAGAGCTCTAGCTCACATAAAGGAGGGGCTGCTTTTCCAGTGACTCTCCTGATTCTAGCTATATGCACAATTGAGAAAGTGAATCAATCAAGTGCACTTCTTCTTCATTTTTTTTCCTTTTATCAATGAAACAGCAAGCAACCCTGTAATTGGTGCCCAATGAACAAACAAAACCCAACACAGTGAGTAACTTGGTATCTTTTTCTTTATTGGTAAGTTATACAGTGGGTGAAATGGTAACTAATAAAGAGTTTAGAGGATACATTGATACAAACACTAAATTATACAGATCTGGAACCACTGATACATTGCTGCATAGTGTCCCTCACTGGTTATAAAGCAAATATGGAAAAAGAAAAAGATACCAAGCAAATTGGTAAGTTAAATAGGCTAAAACTTTTGCAAACAGTGGAATAACAAATACAGTTCTTCTGTTATAATTACAAAAGGATGCTAAAAGAAAGATAAAGACAGGCTAAATTTTTGCAAAAGCTTTACATAGGTCTGAAACTAGTTTTCTTCTTTTATGTTAACTTTTTCTGTTTCTTTCAATGATTGTTTTATAACAAAATGATGACCATATAAATACCAAAAAGATAACTCAAGACATGATAATGGGAACAAAAAAAAAATTTAACCAAAGGCTCTTTTTTTGGGAGGAGGTGGGGGGAGAAGGGGCTTTTGTAGGTGGGGCTGGAAGGCTGGTTGCAGTGACAGTGCAACACATGCATGCAGCTTTCCTAATATATGCTTTTGCAATTGGTAATTTGGTATGCTATGTAACCAAATAATAATGCTCATTAAACTACCACTGGTCTCAAAACTTCAAACTAATAGGAAAGGGTATATTCAATTACTTAACCATAGTTGTCAAAACATGAATAATATCCTTGATCAATTTTCGATTTTTTCTTATTGTGTATTCTAAAATACACATACACTTAATAAATTATATATATATATATATTTTTAGATTTACACATATAAAAGGTATATTCATTATAATTTTGAAACATATTCAACTAATGACTAATAACTAATATGTAGTAAACTTTAAAGCTAACTAAATAAATCAAATTAAAATATTTTATAACGTTTACATTCAAATTGATTAAAATCAAAAGTGATAATACATGACATATGAGCCAAAATAATAATTATGTTCATCATATTCATCATCTTGCTTAATCAACTCCATCTAAGTCAACGTCATCATTGATTCATTATGTTCATTATCTTGCAAAATTATATCTTCATTGACATTTCCTTCATCATCATCAACATTTTCCATCTCTTTTTTTTTTTTCCTATTTTAATAACTTTTTCTTTATATTTCTTTTTGGCACTCTAGCTTCTAAGACTTATAGTAATAGATAATAATAAAAAAATAATTATTATATTGTCATTTAATGCCTTATTCATAGTATAGAAAAGAAATTTGCAAATGTGAAAGTGAATTATCAAGTGTAGTCCAAATTTTGTAAGGGGGAAAAATCATGGACATGTTATTTTATTAGACTCAATCAAATATGCCAATTTATTTGTTAAATCAAAGCACAAATTGAATCCACCACACCCCCCCCCCCCCCAAATTAAAAAAAAAAATTTAAAACCCACATGTTTCTTTATCATCTAATACACATGATTTTACGAAACAATACAATACAATATGCATCTGTGCGTTGTATGATTCATGAGCATGGTCGCTATGTATCTACGATACAGTACTTTAAGTAACAACTATGCACTTAACCATTATTCTAAAACTCTCACTCACATGTGGGTCTAAACTTTCCCTTAATAAGTGGGGCCCAATGTGTGAAATTTTTACTTGTAAATGGGAGATAGGGGGGAGACATGATTTGAACTCACGACCATCTTCTGTATAATAACAACATGATAAACTAAACACTTGCCCCAAAAGCTTAAGTTGATGGGAAAAGTTACTCACTAAACCATTATTCTATCAATGACAAATCTCAATACTAGTGAGTTAGTGCCTTACTGTTCATCAAAGCGTTTTGGCAGCTTTTTTCTTGACAACATTCAAGCTGAAGTTGAACTTTTTCTACAATCTGATTCCCAAGAGACATCACTTTGTGGTTTTGAAGGTGATTGAACTGTGGGACTGCGGACCCGGCCATTATGGAGTTCAGAGGTGTTGCTCTGAGCAGCCAAGTACTCGAGAGCCACAACAATATCACCAATAAGAGGGCGGAAAGTTGGCTGCTCCTGAATACACATGGCAGTAATAGCAATTGCATGATGCAAACAACGAAGAGGGAAGCGCCCTTGCAACAAAGGATCTGCTAGTTGAACATATTTCCTTCGGTCCTTTAAAAATTGACGAGACTGCAATGGAAAAACAAGTATTAAAACAAAATAATCAAGCACTATTATTGCACTATACATGTTTTTCATTTGATACACAAGGCAGGTGCATTTTCATCACTACAAAGGAACATGACTGGACTCCCAATCAGCCAAATTGCTTGGATGATTATGATCCAAACACATACTTAGTGTCCAGCAGTAAAAATAGTACATTGAGAACAAAGATCAGATGATACAGCCTTACTAATGCTCTCTTTTCTTTCCCCTGATAAGTAAGTAATGCAATTTTATCAATGATCAAAAAGCCTTACTAATGCTTAACATATCAGCAATTTATAAAGAGATGCTTTCTTTTCTTTTTTCCTTTTAAGGTGAGGGGGCTGGGGGAGAATGAACACTGATGTGCCAGGGAGGAAGAAAGAGATAAGAGTTAGCTCACCCAAGTAACAAGGTTCTGCTCTCCTGGCTTCTTAGTGGCGTCTATTGCCCTCCGGCCAGTGATCAACTCCAAAAGAACCACACCAAAGCTATAGATATCAGATTTAAGGGTCAATTTGCCACTCATGGCATACTCTGGTGCACAATAACCATAAGTTCCCATTACTCTAGTTGAAACGTGAGTATGATCACCAACAGGTCCAAGTTTGGCAAGCCCAAAGTCTGACAGCTTTGGATTGTAGTCATTGTCCAGCAAAATATTTGCAGATTTCAAGTCGCGGTAGATAACAGGGGGATTTGCTTTGTTGTGGAGATACTCAAGGCCCCGTGCTGCACCAACAGCAATCTTTATTCGAGTATTCCAACTCAGAGGGTCTTTGCCAGGGTCCAGATCTGAGTCAGAAAGTGCATCATCAGTCCAGTCAATTACAGTAATTCAAATAAGATTTTGCAGCTGCAGTGTCTACCATACTCAGAAAAATCTCTTCCTGCCTAAGATAGGAAATTAGCAGAAAAACTATTTGTTACAATTCATCTTTCCAGGGGAAGGAGGAAAGGGGTGGGAGGGGGTGCTTAAAAGAATTCCCACTCCAATCTTAGACATTTATTTATAGTAAAACTAACTTCTACTAGATTGCTTGCTAATTTACCACTCAATTTAATTAGGGGGCATGTATTGGTGACACTGCTTGAAAGAAAAATACTGAAACCATGGTTGGAGATTAATGGGTTCTATTAAACAGGAGGTGCGGAATTGAAAGGAAAATAAATCATTTGGAAAGTACAAAAGAGTAAATAGAGATATAACTGGACTTCATAACTGAGATACTTACCAAAGAGATGATCTTCCAAGCTACCCATTGACATGTACTCATAAACCAAAAGTCTTTGATCTCCATCAGTACAATAGCCAATCAAGGTGACCAGATTAGAATGGTGAAACAAGCTTAACATGAGAACCTCCACAATGAATTCCTGAAACCCCTGGAGGCCGTCATGATTAAGTTGCTTAATTGCAACAACCTGCTTATGAAAACAAGTGATTTTCATAATTAACATTAGCAGGTAATTCAACTTAAACTCCCCATATATAGCAGGATAACTAATACCAAATTATTTCCAAACAAAGGCAATTTTTTATTTAAATAAATACCAATAATTCCAATACATTCATCCATCCATAATCCAGCATTATATAATACTCCACATAAAAAGTTCACAAACATTGCATTTGGTTATGCGAAAAGAGCAGTGACTGGAAAAGAGAGAACTCTGTATCCAAAGAAACCATTTCAATAAACTGACACGACATTACACCTTTTACCAAATTATCTCATTTTATGTTATTTTAAACAAACATCACATATGAAAAATGCCATGCCTTAGAACCTAATTATATCAGATTCATATCACTAAGTCTCTAATCCATCCATAGGTTTCGATAATAAAACATAGTTTAAGCTTCCATATCATGTTCAAGAAAATTTCACTAAATATCAATAGTCAATTCCATTCCTCAAAATTCTTATATTCCAATGCAAGCAATGCAGATTTTCAAATCATCTAAAAGATACCGACAATGTTGTAAAAATGTATGAGAACTCACCTGATTGGATTCAAGTTTGCCCTTGTAAACCCTTCCAAAACCCCCTTCCCCAATTAGATTCACCTCCTTAAAACCTCTTGTGGCCGTCGCAAGCTCACGAAATGTAAAACTACGAGCTGCACTGGATTTCGGGCAGCCACCCTTTCTATCATTCAAACTCTCTTTGCCTTTCCCATTCTCTGCAATGTAAACACACAATTCAACTCCCATCATTCTCAAAATCAAAACCAATAAGTTCTTCCAAAAAATAGAAACAAATTTGAGAACAAACATCAAAAGTTCAAAATGGCTATGAAATTCCTACCGTTAAGATTAGAGTCCTTCCTTCCCTTTCCACTACCTGCAAATTCACATCCCAAAACAAAAACATATACATATTAACAAAATTGTTTCAAAACAAATAAAGGGTCAGAGACAAAGACACACATAGACACACACACAGATACCTGAGGAATCAGCAGACTGACCAGAACTAGATCGTGGGGCATTCTCAGTTTCGACCCTGCGCACACCTTTCCTTCGTGGACTAATGCAAGGAAAGCAACTCATTTTCTCTTTACACTCTCTTTAACAAAGACACACACACAATTGTTCCTGTAACAATAACAAAGAACCGCCTGAAATGAATTTCTCACCCAAAACCCAACTCAACCCATAACTCAGATTTCCCAAAATTTTCACATGCCAAAACCCCCCAAAAGAACAAGAATACTAAGCACAACCATCTCCCACTCCGAAAGGAGAGAGAGAGATCAGGAAGCCAAAAAGCTAGAGACAGAAAGAAACCCACCTCCTAAAAAGAAAAAAAATTCAAAACTTTCTAAAATAAATCTAAACCCTTTATTAAAATTTAAAATATTACCAAATAAAAACACAAAGCTAAATTTTGTTTATAGAAATGCCGGCTTTAATAATGTGTCAAATTTAAGACAAGGGCAGAAGAGAGAAACCGAAAAAAAAAAAAAAAAAAAACCAAAATTACGCGTAAAGGCAAAAATAATACGTGTGAGATTGCTCTAAATTTAGCGAGAAAGAGCGACAAATTTAGCGGCACAGTTGGCGGTGACTGTGATTAATAACAGCTGGAAAATTGAAAACACTTTTTTTTTTTTTCTTCTTCTCTTTTTTGTGCTTTTGGAAATGTGTGGGCCTTTTTTTTTAATTATAATTTTTGTGAATTTCTTTGCGTTTGTGTTTGGATTTCACTGTTACATTTATGTTTGTGCACATAGTGAATTGTTTTACACGTCGCTCTCCATCCACCTTGTCACCCTGATTTCTAGCTTCCGGTTCGTTAAAATTACGGTTTTGGACATGTGGTGAGCTGGTTTATTACGAGTTTGACACTGACAGTTTCGGCCCAACTGAACTGGGAACTGGAACTGAACTCGCTTTATGCGAATGACGTTGGATATTGTTGGAGTCTTTATTAAGATTGGGATTTGGGATTCGTTGGATTGTGAATTGTAAAATGTTTATTGGTTTTTTTTTTTTATATTTTAAAAGTTTTAAAACTTTAAAGCATCAATGTCAACGACTTCGATGCGCGTGACTGACGTGTTGGGATCGCCATTCTGATTCCGCGTGGACCGGTTGGCTGACCTCCTTAGATTTTACACACATTCTAGTATTTTTCGAGTGTTGTAAGGAAATTATTTTCAAATTTTACATGTGATTTGATTTATTTTTATAAGAGTAAATAAAATACAATCAACACGTCTGAATTTTGGTCCAATCACGGCGAGAAAGAGAGAAAAAAAAAAAAGAGTAATAGTTTATGGATAAGGTTCGGTTTAGGAATTATATTAATCGGTTTTGAAATATTTTAAACTTGGATAGTATTAGCTCTAATCTTAAGAAATATTGACAGTATTTTACCTAATTATTTTATATAGTTTTGTTTTATTTCTCAAAATTTGAGGGACAACAATCGAGGTCTAGAACTTAAAAAAACTAACACGTTATTTTTTTAGTTAGTAACAACTATAAAATGCTTCCAAATCTTAAACAAATTCACTTGACTAAACCATAATCTTGGTTAGTGACTTTCTTTATAACGGCTATTTCTTGTCACCATGTTGGGGTTACGGTTTGGTCAAGAGAATCAAAATTTGGAATATCTTGTTATTGTTATTAGTTAAATGACTAATGTGTTGATTTTATCAAACCCGAAGTAAGGGGATAAGGTTTAGAAAGGTTGAGTGTTACTCTCCCAAACTTCGAAGGAGTTTTGTGTAATTTAACTTTTCATTTTTATAAGATTTTTTTTTAATTAATGGCATAAGTTAGGATGTGGTATTTCATATTTAAATGATGTTTGTTTAAATGTTCTAAAATAAAAATGTTAACATTACTATTAATTTACTAGAAAAAATTTAAACATTGATGTGGTAATAAAATTATTGAAGTCACACCCAAAAATAATAATAAATAATATTTTTTATTTTTAAAATTTGGCTAATTAATGAAGTAAATTTCTAATATTTCTAACATAACCTTTAAAAAAATAAATCAATGAAAACATATATAATTAATTTGAATTTGTGTGCACATTAATAAATTATTGATAAATGTTTTTTTTTTCCTTCTAAAAGAATATGCATGTGCATTACAGTTACAAACTTTAAAAACATTTACATTGTTAAATGAATAGTGACCTAAGTCTCCTAAATCATAATTGGAACCGTCATTCAATACTTATTATGGTTTGTTAGATAATCAATGTGCATTACTCCCCTTTTATTGCGAATGGAAACCTACTTATAATAAATGTTAGAGATGTTTATTGTATAACCGTGATGAGATGAACATTAACCTCTTTTTTCTTTTTCTTTTTTGACAAGAGAAGAACATTAACCTTTTTTTTTTTTTTTTGAGAAAAGCAGATCATTAACCTAATACCATTGTTTCCATCATCTTTATAACTTATTACAATTTGTGTAAATTAAAGAAGTACCAACTTAAATTATAGTTATTGTAACTATTGAATATATATATATATAGAGATTTTGATGTTGTTGTGATTTCAAAAATCTCGCAATATTCAGTTAAAGATTTTTTTTTTTTTTTGAGAATGATCTAAAACTAAAACATAAAAGTGAAAAATCATGATCTCCCAGGATGTTTAATTGATTAAAATACAATTAAGTCTTGGGCATAAATTGTACACAAGGTGAGGTGCAATATAATACAGTGGAAAATGGCTTTTAGTTAACCTTAATAATGATGGGCACTCAATTTGTTGACAATTAGAGTCCTCAATTATTTGCTTGCTATTCTATCCCAAAAAAATAAATAAATGATTGCTATAATCTTTGACCATCCAAAATAAAAAGTAGATAGAATAAAAATTGTAGGGATATTAAGCCCAGATGTTCATTGTATATTCGCACATTGGGCCTGTGGCTCAAGCTAAGGACAAAGTCTTGCCCGAAGAGGAGGAATCTTGGAGAGAAGGAATTGTGTTAACAAATAAGAAAGTTAATATTGGCCATAAGGACTCAATGGGACGAGCCAAGGATAAAGGTCTCCTCGGTCGACCAAGGCCGAGGTCAGAGGAAATGGTCTGTTGATTAAGCGAACGTTCCAGGAAGTTCTAATGAATTGGATAAGCTTTATAGAGGCACCTGACGGAAGGAGGCCTTAAAATATCTTAAAGGAAAGTTGCTACCACCGCATTAAATGTCTAGCAATTAATTTCCTGGTTGCATTAATGTGGAGAAGACCCCTGAACAGTGTAGATTTGGCCGCCCCAATGCAAATAGGATCAGAGAGGGTGTTTGATAGGACAGACACTCAAGTGATGGCCTAAGTGATTAACAAGTGTAGGATCGAGATGCCCTAGAAGAAACTATATAATGTAAGGGATCCTTCATGGATGGGGGATCGAGGATTGAAGAGAAAAATACTGTAGCTTCCAGAAACCAAATTTGTAACCAAAATTGAGAACAATATATTAGGACAGACATCCTCGAACTTTTGCCGAGAACTAATTTTCTTCAATACAATTCTTCTTCCTTTCATTCTCTTATCATCTGAACCCATTCCAACATTTATTTAATTAACTAAAACCCAGTTTTCCAACACATTCTTTATAAATTAATTGTTTTGGGCTTTTTGAGCCTAAGTCCATCCATGTAGTGGGCTAGAAATTCAAATCTGGTCCTTACAAAAATTATGAATCTTAACACATGCTTACGTGACAAGTTTGTATTGGCTCTCATCTAGATCTACTATTGAGATTATACTTTTATCTACTACTAAAAGTATTAGCATTGGGGAATTCCAATTCTACTCTATTTTACCATTCCAAAAAACCACTTTTTCATTATGCCATGCCATTTTACAATACCTCCTATATCCCAAACTTTTATTTTCCTATTCTACTCATTAAAATAATATATCTACACAATAAAATATATTTTTTTTCTTTTTTTATTTTTTTTCCAATTTTCTCCTCCACCTTCCCTCAACCTCTATCACCGCGCCTCTACTGCCCAGTCACCACCACCACACCTTCATCATGCCCACCACGCCACCACTGCCCACTACCCACCAAAATCCCATCGAAACAAAAACCCATATTAAAAAAAATAAAAACCCACTCCATTACCCACGTCGACCAAAACGCAGAACCCAGACCTTACCAACCAATACGCAGAACCAAGACCTCGCCGACCAAGACCTTGCTGACCAAGCACGACCCAGACCTTGTCAACCAAGCATGACCCAGACCTCGCCGACCAAGCACAACATAGCAACCCACAATCAAACACAGCAACCCACCCTTTCCGATTCAAACCTTTGTCAAACCCATTGGAGCCATCAGAGCCATCTCCAACAATCCACCCTTTCCAATTCAAACCTTTGTCAAACCCATCGGAGCCATCTCCAGCACACCTAGCCCACCGATCCATGCCGATCCAAACCCACCATCAATCGATCCCAACCTAGCACCATGCCCAGATCAAACCACGAACCCAACCCAGCTCCGGTGCATGCCTTGAATGAGAAAGAGAGATGTGAGATGAGAGAAAGAGGGACTTTGCATGGAGTGGGAGACGGAGAGACGGAGAGACAGAGTGGGAGTGAGAGGGAGAGAGGACTGAAGGAGAGATAACCGATGAATAAAAAATTAATATTTAGTTTAGAATTGTGCTACAGTGCAATTCTCAGTATTGTAAAAAAAATTGCAATACTTAGGTTTAGCATTCCCTGATGCAGAGTGTTTTGAGGCTTAAAATGTCAAATTTCCCTTATATATGACATTAGCATTCTCTAGTGCTAATGCTCTAAGTACTAACAATTTGTTATTTCAGTATGCGCCATTTTTTTTTTTAATATTTATAAACTTTATCTTCAATAGTAGGACATTAACGCAACAAAATTCTAAAAAAGTAGTTGCATATTTCTCTTTGTCTCATCCAATGCATTGAAACGTTGGACGAAAAAGGAAAGGGATTAATTTTATTTTCTTTTAACAATTGTGGTAAGGCATCTAATGACATACTCCCTGCATATATGCTAGTATACAAATACAGTGAGGTTTTTGTTTTTGTTTTTGTTTTTTTTTTTTTTTTTTTAACCCAACAAATACAGTTGGGTTAGATGGCTTTTTTTTAGGGCCTACTTCTTCATCCTATTAAAAATAAGTAGTGGATAAGGTTGTATAATAAATTTAAAACTCATTGAATGGTGTATAATTTATTCTTACAAAAAAAAAAATGTGTGTATAATTTACCAATACAATCAAGGTAAACACTAAACGGAAAGGTTACTAAATTCTTGATGTAGCTCATCAGTTGAGAACTTGAAATACTGCGTTATAACCCCAGACCCTAAAAAAGTAGTAAATGCACATTGCTCTCTCAAAAGGTCCTTGCTATTTGCCTACTAAGTACGATCCATGTCTTCTAATCTTTTACAACAACAAAAAGTACTACCCATGTATTAAAAAAAAAAAAAAAAACTGAACTTGCTTTCATACTGTTTCAAACTGTGGTTTATTGCTGGTTACTATCAAAATCAGAGAGTTCAGTTGTGAAAAAATATTGTCTATCTTTAGGAAGAAAGGACAAGGAAAGGGAGCCCAAAAAAACAGGGGCCAAAAAAGGAAACAAGAGTAGAAAAGAAAGCAGAAAAAAAAAAAAAAAAAAAATCCCGATTACTTATTATAAAATACATAACTTGATCAAAGAAAGCTAAGCACGCATGAGAGTTTGCGTGGGAACAAATTGTTCAATTTTTTTCATAATTGTTAAGTTGATAAGTTGTTATAGAGATATATATATATATATATATATATATTTGGTTTTAAGTCCACAATTGATACTATTTTATTGTTTGTTATGAACAATTTATGAGTTATCACTTTGTTGTTGTTGTTGTTTTTGTGTGTGTGTGTGTGGGGGAATAACCATTGACAAAAGTTGTGTCTCTACTTATTATGGCCAAAAAGGTTAGCATTACCATCGGGCAAGTGGCCTAGTGGTAACAGACTTAGGCCAACAAGACTCCATTTTTGGGTTTTAGTGTATCTCTAACTAGTGAGTGTGTTGGTATTTATCTCCTTCTTCTTAAACGTAGTTATCCCGTATGCCTTTTCTTTCTTTTTTTTTTGGTTCCCTACCAAATAAAAAGTTAGCATTATGTTTCTTTTTCTTTAGGGGTAAAATGAGCATCATTAACTGATTCGGTGATTCCTCAATTCCAATAAAAGTTGATAAAAGTTGTGTCTCTACTTATTATGGTCGAAAAGGTTAGCATTACCATCGGCCAAGTGGCCTAGTGGTAACAGACTTAAGCCAACAAAACTCCATTCTTGGGTTTTAGTGTATCTCCAACTAGTAAGTGTGTTGGTATCTCCTTCTAAATGTCGTTATCCCTGAATGCTCCTTTTTTTTTTCCTTCTACCAAAGAAAAAGTTAGCATTAGGGGTAAAATTAGCATCATGAGCTGATTCGGTGATTCCTCAATTCCAATATTTCTTTTGTCATTATAAAAGCAGGTAGAAGTTATCCATTCCGTGACCTATAGCATTTTGGTCTTTATCTGGGCCCCAATTCTTGGCCCATTAAAAGAAAAGGCTAAGAAAATGTGACACCTTGCTTTAAGGTTCGGTTGCCACCTTTTTTTTAAAAAAAATTTTTTCCTTCCTATTAACATACCATCCATTAAAGAGAAATAGAAGAAACATCCTATTTTTTTTTTTTTTGATAGAAAAAGCATCCTCACCTATTACTTAAAAAATGTTAAAACTTTAAAGCTTTAAAAATGTGTATTTTTCGATGGAGACTTCAAAAGTATTGACTATTGAGCACTCTAAAATACACAAAAGTCACGCTCCTAAGAATATTCCAATAAATACCGTACCTTTTCTTTTCTTTGTTTAGTTAATTATTGCTTTTGGTAATAGTTGCCCTTTGGCAATTTTATGAATTATTGATCATGTATTATGTATTGAAAAGTAGGAAATAGTAAAAGCTAATTAAAATATGATTTTTTTTTTGACTGAAAGTGGCTCAATTGCCCATAAAAATTGGATTGATTGCATTAGATTTCCTGTCCTCAATGATGTCCAATTAGAGCATGCACAATATGTTAGTCAAATTAAACTTTAGTCAAATCATAACCAAAACCACTTAAAAGGTACATGCATCAAGCTCGACAAACTGACACATAATATACTGTTCATCATAAAAAAATACATCAAAATAATTCCAAATTTTTTTTCCTCTCACGCACCGATCCACATAGATCAGCGATGTCATGTAGAAATTCTCTAGAGAATCGTAGTTCCAGAGATGGACGATCGAATAGATGTAGCAAAAATTTTCGAGAGAATCGTAGCTCCAACAGTAGCATGAAGAAATTAAAAGGTGGTTTGACCATCTATTGGTCGAAGTTGATCATCTGCTGGTGGTCGTAAAATATTGACATGGTAATATGTCTCTTTTATATAGATGAGCAAAATGCTTTAATGAAATAATAATGAATTAAAACTATAAATTATGGATCGAAAACAACAACAATGTTTCTGTTATGTTTCAATATCCAATGAACAAGGCACAAGTTGATGCTTTTTTTGTTACAACAACATTGTTTCTGTTGAATGTTATGCAGATGTTTTCCCATAAAAAAAAAAAAAAAAGTTGATGCTTTTTTCCCCCCTTGAGCTGCTGAGAAACACTTCATTATTTAGGGTTAGCCTTAATTCTTCCTTCATGGCCCACAATTCTGTCATAGGGCTAGTGAAAATAACAAGACCAATACAAAACTACTCAACGAGTGACCCAAATGGTCACATGGAATGGCCCCATTACCTCGAAAGGCCTAATTTTATCTCTGTAGTTACCATTTGGATTTAGTTTCGCCACTCCCATTAGTGGGTTGTCGGAGGATATGCAATTTAGGGCCCAAAGAACAAGTGAAAGGAAATTCTAACATGTAATGATATTTTATGCGGACAAAATTTGTCTTCAAACTAAACTTTTATTAAAAAATTAACATATTTATATTTTTTTAAAAAATAACCATTGAATTATATATTTTTTATATTTTTAACACGTATGTCAAATTTATATCTTCCATTTTTGGAAACTTATAAAGTTCTTCTGTTAAGCCCTGATCAATGAACCTACAAAACCCTTCAAATTGTATTTGATTAAACCCAGGTATTGTATGCATTCCCTCATTTCTACCCCCAAGCATTTTAATTTCTCTTTTTCTATATAGAAAAAAACCATTCATTTTCTTAGTTTTGTTTTCACATCTCTTGGTTAGAAAAAAGACCATTGAGAGAATTCCAGGAATTGCGCATTCAATTCAATGATACATTCATTATCATTATATTAATAATTACATTAAATTAGATTCATTACATGAATAATTCTAATTGGATCATCTATATTATAGATTATTTAATATAGAATTTAAATAATATAATATTTTATAATAGATAAAAACTATAACTTTTACTATTAAACATATTCTAAATATAATATAGAATTTTAGAAATATAGAGAATAAATTAATATATATAATATAGAGATATAAGCGGGTAGCGGGAATCGAACCCGCATCGTTAGCTTGGAAGGCTAGGGGTTATAGTCGACGTTAAGTCATCGTTTTTAACGTCTCTAATTCAAAACCGAACGTGAAACTTTGGTTTCATTCGGCTCCTTTATGAAAGATGGACAAATTTCACATATGTCAGATGTGAACTAAATTACAAAAAAAAAGAAAAGAAATTTCGGCCCATAACATCTATGTCAACTTTTCTGTTTGAATGGATTCAAAACAAAACCCGCTTTATAGATGATCCCTATAGAACAGGGGGTGGTTAGAACCACCCTTCTAGTTACTTCGTTCTCTATTTCTATTTGAAAGAATCCTTAGGAAAAAGATTTTGTTTCCACCGAGCTAAAACAATATAATATGTCGATGTCTCTAGTAAACCAAAGCCATTAGTTAATAGCTGTTTTGCTTCAATCTCTTTTATACAAATCATAAATTGAAGATTTAGTTACGATTAAGATATGGAACTTTACTATTTGTGAAAAAAAAGAGATAAAGAACGGGTTTCTATTCTCACTCTCCTCTTACATTAGTTAATACTTCAAGGAGGTTTTACCGCGAATGAAATCAGCTTTCTCGCATACATTTTTTATCCCGTTGTCGGAACAAAAATTTCGCATGTATCGATATGGAAATATTTGGTACATGAATACATGTTCTGATCAATTTAGATCTATATAAGATTTATATAGATCTAAATTGGTCAAATTTTGTTTAAATCAGATACTATTTATTATCTGATCCATAAACTTATTTTTTATACATAATTTAAGACTATAAAAACTTAAAATTTAAACATTTGGTTGATAACATAACTATTAATATTTAATTTCTTTTTGAAATTTTACAAGCATGAAAAATATAATAAGAAAATGCAATCTAATGGTGAGTTAAAAAAATATAGAAAGAGTTTGAAGGATTTCTCTAGTTTTTTGTGGTAAGTTTATTACGTGTCAATCAAAAACTCTATTTTGTAATGATAAAGAGGAGAGACATGGGAGATTGGAATAATACCAGTTGAAAATCTAGTAAAATAGTATCTGGTAGGGTTTCAAGTAGTATTTGAAACTAAATAGCTTTGTTATGTACAGAACATTACTCATGACAACTAAATAGCTATTTGTTGCTATGTTCATGACATTATTCATGACTGATACCAATACTGAAAGGCATGTAGTGGGCTTTCTAACTAATGGCAACGGGTATATTGTTGCTGGCATTAATCATGAAAGAGGAAGATTACTAAATGAGTTGGTGGCCAATTATGAATGCATTTTCACAAAAAGTAAAGTAGTTTTTGTGGGTTCCATAACTAGCTAGAGAAGAAATCATGTGGGAAATGAAAAACTCATTAAAATTCAATCCACAAACTCTTTGGAGTGAAGTTTATTCTGTGTTTTTGTATTAAAACCTTATTTCCTCGTTCTTATGTTTGTGTATTTGTTTCTAAGAGAGAAAATACATTAATAAAAATAAGACACATAAAAAGGCCTAACAAAATTTATTCTAATCCTAGTGTTTATTCAATGAGATAAAGATAATCTTCAACTTTCTAGAATTCATTCTAACTCTTACTAAAAAAAAAAAATTGTAGAATTTATCAACATAATGAAACATAACCTATTATAATCCAACCAAACTTATTTAAATAAAAATATATAATAAAAAAAATTCTATCTAACCTTACTTATTTGAATCAACCATAACAAAAAAAATTGCCCAGCAAATACTAATATAAACATAGGCATTTTGGCTTTATGCCTTGCCTTCCCCCTGAAAGGAGAATCAAATTTGGAGCAATCTAAGGAAATTGGGCAAGTCTACTTTCGGTCACCAATCACCATCAAGAATATTGAACAGCAAGAATATTTAACAGGTCATTTCATACAACAAAATATTGCCTTGTTAATTGCAGGCAAACATGGTAGTGAACAAAAATGTAGGCAGAGCAGCAAATGAGATAATCTCAGGTGCTGCCTCTGGTATCACAATTACCACAGTTCTCACAACCTCACAATGACTCATGGGTTGTAAGACTAAGCATAGACAAGCCTGTAGAATTTTACAATAATAAGCTACCTCTTTCTGAGTAATCAAGAAGGTCATAGCTTGATGTTTAAAATGGTTTTTAGAGAAAAATGACTTAAAATAAGCCATCCAAAGAAATCCAAGAAGTGAGAATGTCTCGTAAGCTTCAGCTATAAATGACTTTAACATTCAAGAATATCACAGCCAAGAATCATAATCCCCCTTAGTATTAAGATAACTGAGGGAAAAGAAACAAAAAAGTAATACTAAACTTCTTATAACCTAGAAAATTCCAGAATAGTTCAATCAAAATTACAAGTACAAATTTGAATACTAAATGGATGAGCAGAATCTGAGCAACACGAGAGAGCACAGCAATAATATAGAAGCATAAACAATGATAAAATAGATGATAAAGAAGAAAATAGCAAAACAGATATATTCAAAATAAGTTAAAACAAAGTATGGAATATGAAAACTTAAACTGATAAAGTCTTACTTGAAAATACTTCTGTCTTTGATTAAACTTGAAAAAAAACTGTCTTTGATACAAGCTTGAAAATAAAACACTGTTTGAAAAGTTACAAGATTACAAAGTAAAACTGTCTGAGGAAAAAGGTTACAAGATTACAAAAGGAGAGGAATACAAAAGTCTTTCTGAGAGAGAGGGAAGGCTATTACAAAGCTTTCTAAATTTTTGAACTTCTAATTCTTTTGAACCTGAGAATTGAACCTAAAGTTGGAACCTGTCTTCTGTCTTCGGAGTTTGTCTTTTTATAGATGAAATAAACTGTGGTAAGCTTCAAAAGTAACTTGAGTTAAGTAAAGTGAACTCAAGTTAATTTGTCGGTAGAATCTTGAATAGTAACTTAAAATCTGTTCTGTCTTTTTCTGAACTTCTTTTGCGCATGCTGATAAATAGTAAAATTTGTCTGTCTGTCAGGAGGCATGCTAGTGAATAGTGATCTTTTTGGTGTGTTTGGTGAATAGTAGTCTGTCTTGAATAGTGATCTGTCATCTTTGTCTGTCTGGGAAAACCCTTCTGTCTGTCTTGTCAATTTGTATCTGCATAGTTATCATAATCTAGTGGATCAGTGTTATCCTCATACTGCTCATGCTCATGGAGCACTCCGTAATCATTGCATAAAGCACAATATGAAATAAGAAGGAAAACAGGAACATGATCCTTGGCCGTCATTAATCTAGGATCTTTAATAATCCTTCTTTTCCCAATAAGCCTTCTTGCTGAAGGGCTTGGACCATACACAGCTATCCTGTCAATGTAGCCATATAAGTGGAAATCTCTGTCTAAATCTTTCTGTACTTCATAAATCTTGTTACACTTGAAATTAGACTATTCTTGAGCCAGAGCACTTGGATCATCTAGTGATAAATAAGTATCTCCTGAATACCAGTTGTATTCAGGGATAAAGCCCTAATCATGAATAAGAACCAAAATATGTGCTGGCTGAGATTCCATATAATAGCTAGTGTCCCAAACTAGAAGTGTACTCCAGATTTCCATCTTCATATAATTAAGTCCTCCAATCTCTGCTGCTGCTTCTTGGATGACTCTGGGGAATAAACTAATCTGAATTGCAGAGGTTATAACTAATTTGCTAATAAACCTTGCTTCTAGCATTTCAAATCACCATAAAAGATCACAAATTACTGGATCCTCTGTCTCTATATTAATAAGTAATCCCGGGTAGGGATCATATCTGTCTCCTGTTCTTTCATATACTCTGTCCGCATCTCCAAAACTCTCATATCATGTAGTTTAATGAGATAACCATATTTCACCTGTCATGTCTTCTGTTCTAATAAATGCTGTAGAAACAAATACCTTAAAAAGATACATCCATCTGTCATAAAAACTAGTTAAAGCTGTATGGGTTAATATTTTCTGTTGGATTTCAAGAAGTAAATTTCTGATGGCAAGCCTCGTTTTTTGCTGAATCTTAGGGTGGAGCTTTGAAAAGCTTGTTCCCATAAGATAGTTTTTTAGAGACTGTGATTCTGTCTTTGTGGAGCTTGAATCTCCATCCTCCTTGCCAAGGAGTTGACAACCGAGAGCTTCAATAAATGCCCCGGTGTTAACCAGATGTGATTCCAAAGCCTGAAGGGTCTTTTGGAATAAGTCTTTCTGTTTAAGGGTAAAAGTTGCCTGTAAATTATTAAGAAGTAGTTTAATATGAAGAGGGAGGTCTGTAAATTCTCCGTCCTGAAACATGAGATCAGTGCAGAGCACTTTTTGCAGAGTTACACTATTTTCACCACATGAATACATTGCTTCTACTTGCAACGTATCCTGAAGGGATATTGTCTCTAACGAGATGCCTTCCTGCCCATCTATAATCCTTACTGAAAGCTTTCGAAAATGTTTGGGCACTGCTAGCCCTTTCCTTTCCTGTTTGCCTGGGAAGTCCTGTTACTCATATTAGTCTGCAAATGGGATTGGGGAAAAGGATTATGTCCTAACTACAAATGGGGTTAAGGAAAAGGATTAAGTCTTGAAATATTATTTTGAGAATAAACATTTTCATGCAAGGTCTCTTCAAACATATTTTTAAAATCTTTTCACTAGTGGCTTTCTGTGAAATTTCTTTAAAATACTTTATAAGAAAATCATTTTTAAATTTCAAAGTATATATAGTTAAACAAACTTTTCTTTGTACACTTTTGTGCCCTTGCAGAGTAGTAATAATATTAGAGCAGACATAATGGAATTTGTCAAAGTGAGTGGAATCCAAAATATTTTCAAAGTCTGTCATGATTCTATCTGTGCTGTCCATGTATGTATATATCTTATTTTGTGGGAATATATGAAATACAGTTTCTCCATAAAGTCTTTTATCAATTACTATATTAGTCTGGGAAAAATCTATAAGAGACTTATAAATTATGTCTATCAAGAAGTTAAATCTGTCTTTACTCAAGAAATTATCACAATTAATATCTTCTTTAATGATTAATAAAGGGGAATTTGTCAAGTCTTCTTTTATTAAAATATTCATTATATGAGTATTTGAGATTATTACAAAGGGTGCATGAATGCTATCTATTTTATTTGGTACATCTGTCAAACTATCTTTTTGTTTAGTCCAATCATATTGACTTATAAGCATAGTTCTATCTTTTATCTTGGATTCTTTTTCATAGAGTGGTTGGACTATTATTTGTTGGTATCTATGTAGAAGAGCAATAGAGAAATAAGAACAAATCTCTGTCTCTGGACGAATCTCTGTTTCTATGTCTTGTTTATCCTTTTTTATGTCTTTTTCTGTCAACTAGTGAACAAGTGATATTTCTGTCTCTAAAAATGACAATCTTCTTTTAGTTCTATAGATTCCTTTTTTATTAGTATCTTGTAGGATAGTGATCTTATAGGGGAAACTGATTTCTTTTAGAATAAAGGGTAGGATGGAAGTAAAAGGTACATTAGTTACATTAGTTTTAATTTCCCTTTTTGTTTCCATAAAATAATTTAAGGAAAGATCACATATCTCATTGGGTAATTTATGATTAATTAATCTAGTAGCCGCCTGAATTAATCTTTCCTGTATACAATTCATGTCAGTGCCTAAGTTTATTAAAGCAATTTCTGTCAAGGAAAATTCTTTATTAGCTACTAAAGTGATTTCTGTATGCCAGTTTTGAAGGATTACTCTATTAATTAAACTAAAGAAATTCTGTCTATTGCAATTATCTTTTTCTATTAAAGGGGTTTCTATCATGGGTCTAGGAAATTCTTTCAAGTTCATTATTTCTTTAAAATTCTGTTTATTTATATCTACGGAATTATCTTCTTTAATATTTTTAATTTCTTGTTTTATTATTTTAGCTTCTATCATTAAGTCTTGTATGGTTACAGGTTTTACTGATTCTACGTCATCTTTTTTCTTTTTTATCTTTTCTTGCTTACAGGTTTTACTGATTCTACGTCATCTTTTTTCTTTTTTATCTTTTCTTGCTTGTCTTTTTCTTTTTTGGCTTTTTCTTGCTTTCTACATTCTGTAACATGGTGTCCATATTTCTTACATCTAATACAGGTAATAGGTATATCTATAGATTCTTTCAGACTTAGTAAATAATCTTTTTTGTCCTGATTAGGTAATTTATTTATCAATTTCATTATTATGTCTTTTTGTTTTTTTTTTTTTTTATTAACTTTAAGTGGGTTAGTTGATTTTAATTCTTCCTTTTTCTTTACTTGATCTATCTCTTTTTGGCTGACATTAAATATTTTTATTAATTCATTTAGTGTGTCTTTTTCAAATTCTAACATACCGATTTATTTAGCAATTTTATTCCGTCTAGCACATTGATTTTTAGTATTTCCCTCTTTTTTGCATTTATGGCAAATAATATGTCTAACATTCTCATTATCTGATGACTCAGTAATATTTAAAACTGCTATTTCTTTTTCTCTATCTGTATCTAAGGGTAAATTTAAAATTTCTATCTTTTTATTTAATTCTGTCAAATTGTTATTTATCATAGATTTCTCAATTAATTTTAATCTCTCATCAATTACCTCTTTTAAACTATTATTATTATTAATTTTACATCTCTTGTTGACTACTTTTGCTTTTACTACACTATCATTATCTTCTTTTCTTTCATTATTAGTTTTCCTTCCTTTGTTGACTATTTCTCTATCTTTGGCTCTTTCTTGTTCTATTTTTTCTTCTACTTCTAACTTCCTACGTAATGGTTTTTCAGGTGTACTATTTGTTTTTAGTTCTAGCATGTCCTTTATAACTTTCCCTACATCTTCTTTTATCTTTAACTCTCTACTATCTTGTCTTTCAATTGCTTCTATCATCTCTTTTACCATTCCTTTTTTAAACATTTCTTTTTCTTCTATACGTATTGGTCTTTCCCAAGCATGACCATCTTTTATGTTATCAATCTTTTGTCTTTCATTTTCTTCATACATAATTCCTTTACGACTATTTTCTTTCTTTAGTTCGTCCTTTTCTTTGTCTTTATATGTTATAGATATAGCTGTATTAGTTGCTTTTGAATTATCTATTAAGCCATCTTTTCTACCATCTATCATATATATTGATATCAAATTATCCTTTTGTCTATTATGCCAATTATCTGTGATAACTTTTGTTAAAGGTGATCTATGATGGGGTTCAAATTATTTTTCTTTTTCTAAAGGTGAATTTAAAATTTTCATTTTTTTCATAGAGCTCCAAAAAACTATCATTTTTTCTTTCTACTTTAGTGTATGTCGTAGATCTTTCATCATTTTCTATAGATTCTAATTTTTTATTAATTATGTCTAAGAAGCTATCTCTATTAGTTTGTTAGTTGATTTTATCTCTTGTTAATATACTCCAATTTTTTGCATTATTATTATAATTATATTCATCCATATCACTGTTAGAATAAGAATCTGTTTCATAATCCATATTACTGTTTGACCAATTAATGTCTATATCTCTCATGCTATAACCTTCATCATAATCTATATCATCATAGTCCATGTTTCAAATTAGTGTGTGCCTAACCTAAGTGTGAACAAGCAAACATATTATGAGCTGATAAATGTATTTATTATCTTTCTAAGCAATTAATAATTACTGGCGGAACTTTATTACTAACCACTGATATCCTTGCTATCGGGACCACCTCCTCAGGAAACTCCATTACGGGACCACCCAAACAACACCAGTTCGTCGGCTTAACAAAACAGGCTGACCAACGCAAATTCTATGGTTTGCTAACGAGTGTAAGGCTGACCAACGCTATCAAGGAGCAAGTAGTGGCTATACTATAATATGAGTTCCTAGTAACTTCTTAATTGCAAAGAAATAAGACTCATACACCTACCATCCATGGCTCTGATACCATTAACTACTCTTCAAACTAAACTTTTATTAAAAAATTAACATAATTATATATTTTGAAAAAATAACAATTGAATTACATATTTTTTATATTTTTAACATGTATGTCAAATTTTATTCAAATCAGATACTATTTACTACCTGATCTATAAACTTATTTTTTATATATAATTTAAGACTATAAAAACTTAAAATTTAAACATTTGATTGATAACATAACTATTGATATTTAATTTCTTTTTGAAATTTTGCAAACATGAAAAATATAATATGAAAATGTAATATAATGGTGAGTTATAAAAATATAGAAAGAGTTTGAAGGATTTCTCTAGTTTTTTATGGTAAGTTTATTACGTGTGAACCAAAAACTCTATTTTGTAATGATAAAGAGGAGAGACATGGGAGATTGGAATAATACCAGTTGAAAATCTAGTAAAATAGTATCTGGTAGGGTTTCAAGTAGTATTTGAAACTAAATAGCTTTGTTATGTACAGAACATTTCTCATGACAACTAAATAGCTATTTGTTGTTATGTTCATGACATTATTCATGACTAATACCAATACTGTAAGGCATGTAGTGAGCTTTCTAACTAATGGCGACGGGTATATTGTTGCTGGCATTAATCATGAAAGAGGAAGATTACTAAATGAGTTGGTGGCCAATTATGAATGCATTTTCACAAAAAGTAAAGTAGTTTTTGTGGGTTCCATAACTAGCTAGAGAAGAAATCATGTGGGAAATGAGAACTCATTAAAATTCAATCCACAAACTCTTTGAAGTGAAGTTTGTTCTGTGCTTTTGTATTAAAACCTCATTTCCTCTTTCTTATGTTTGTGTATTTGTTTCTAAGAGAGAAAATACATTAATAAAAATAAGACACATAAAAAGGCCTAACAAAACTTATTCTAATCCTAGAGTTTATTCAATGAGATAAAGATAATCTTCAACTTTCTAGAATTTATTCTAACTCTTACTAAAAAAATTTGTAGAATATATCAACAAAATGAAACATAACCTATTATAATCCAACCAAACTTATTTAAATAAATATATATAAGAAAAAAATTCTGTCTAACCTTACTTATTTGAATCAACCATAACTAAAAAAATTGCCCAGCAAATACTAATATAAACATAGGTATTTTGGCTTTATGCCTTGCCTTCCCCCTGAAAGGAGAATCAAATTTGGAGCAATCTAAGGAAATTGGGCAAGTCTACTTTCGGTCACCAATCACCATCTAGAATATTGAACAGCAAGAATATTTAACAGGTCATTTCATACAACAAAATATTGCCTTGTTAATTGCAGGCAAACATGGTAGTGAACAAAAATGTAGGCAGAGCAGCAAATGAGATAATCTCAGGTGCTCCCTCTGGTATCATAATTACCACAGTTCTCAGAACCTCACAATGACTCATGGGTTGTAAGACTAAGCATAGACAAGCCTGTAGAATTTTACAATGATAAGCTACCTCTTTCTAAGTAATCAAGAAGGTCATAGCTTGATGTTTAAAATGGTTTTTAGAGAAAAATGACTTAAAATAAGCCATCCAAAGAAATCCAAGAAGTGAGAATGTCTCGTAAGCTTCAGCTATAAATGACTTTAACATTCAAGAATATCACAGCCAGGAATCATAATCCCCCTTAGTATTAAGATAACTGAGGGAAAAGAAACAAAAAAGTAATACTAAACTTCTTATAACCCAGAAAATTCCAGAATAGTTCAATCAAAATTATAAGTACAAATTTGAATACTAAATGGATGAGCAGAATCTGAGCAGCACAAAAATCACAAAGCAATTAGAAAGCTAAAGGGATGAGCAGAATCTGAACTTGCCAGTTTAAATTTGACCCAAAATCAGAAGCAGAGAAATCAAATAGAGCACAGAACCAAAAAAAAAAAAAAATTTGGACCATTTCTCGATTTATGCGTGTCATCCTTGCGCAGGGGCCATGCTAATCTTCTCTGTATCGTTCCAATTTTATCGGATGTCCCCGAAGGGACAATCCTTACTCCTCTCGTTTTCTCTTATAAACACATATAGTTTTGTGTAACTAGACGGTGTGGGACTAGTTGGATCCCAACTAGAACAGTCTTTAATTTTTACCAACGTGGCAAACCACGCCTAACGCGTCCCGTCTGTGGACGAATCTGAACCGTTAGTTTGTGCCTTGTTTGTATAATAGAGGCAGTAGATCATCTGAGGAGGAGGTGGATTTCGTAGGTCTCTAGGTTCTAGATTAGAATGATTAGATTACAGACCGCTGAGTTGACACAATATTTATCACATATATTTTTATAAACCACACGACGTATAAATATAATGTTGTCTTTAAATTGTATCATGGGCTTTCATTTAGGTATTCACTAATCAGTCTTTGACCCATCTAGTCTAATTCTCGTGTGGACCATCTTTCTACTACTCTAGAATAATGGACCTTTGGGTTTGTGATACACACATTAATCCGACAGATCAGTGGCCCATTAGACTTGGGTACTCCATCTCCAGGTCATCTTCCAAAAATGAACAAGGCTTAGATATAACGAGTATATATATATATATATATATATATATATCTGTGTGTGTAATTTATTTCAAAAAACAAATTCATGAAAATATATAATTGATATATGAAACTGATGGATTCATTTGTACTAATCACAACTAAAAAAAAAAAAAAAGTTTTTGTCCTCAAACTTTTTAAAGATTTTTTTTTTTCATTAGTTTAAGGATGAAAGTAAAATTTTTACAATAGTTTAAGAACAATTTTTTTTTTAAAAAACTTATTATATTGAAAATTGATAACTGTAACATTTTTTATTGTTTAAGGACAAAAAATAAAAATAAAAACTTAGGAATGAAAATCGAAATTCATGCAAAGTTTAGGAATAAAAACAATATTTTAGCCTTATTACAAATATGATGTAAGACATAGTTTCAATTAACAAACTGACTTGATGAAAAAAGTGATATATATATATATATATATATATGTGAGAGAGAGAGAGAGAGAATATAACATATGTTAAATTATATTATAGACATATTTTATATACATGGTATTACAAGCATGTTATTTTAGGACCAAGTTTTTTTTTAATATATTTAATTTAATCCTACCTACAATTTTTTGGCTATGTCATTGTAGATTGGTGATCCGTTACCAATAACCCAAAACCCGCATTGCATCAAGTTTTGCCTCAAATTTAATAATTATGATAAAAAATTTCAATAAAGTAATAACAATAATTATGATGATAACTATAGCCAACATTAAATATTCCAAAATGAGTCATTTTAATAATTTTCCTCTTGAGTTTTTATAGTTTTTATATAGTAGATTTCATAGAATTTCACAACTTTTTCACAACAAGTTAAGTTGTGACCATATCATAAATCAAATCAAAGCTAAAAACAATGGTGTTATGAAAATTTTGTAAAATTTTGTTGTATCCTTCCACTTTCTCTTGCTTAATTACATGACACAAGTTACAAAGATTAAGCTTCTCACCAAAAATATTTTGAAAGATGTTTAAGAATTAATTATTTAAACATGATATAGTGACGATTTGATATGAAGTGTTGAGGTCGGCTTCAAAATAATTTAATTATAATTTTTTTTTTTGTTGAGAAACTATATAATTTAATTAAAATTTTTTTTGAGAGTCAATTTAATTATAATTCTGATGACACGTTTTTATTCAATATATATGTCATTATAGGAGACTTGCTGTCCATATTCGAAGTACGACGTCGATTGTAGAATCTTGCACGATTACCCTTTGCCAAACAAATGCACACGCGTCATATGCCTCAAACCCATTGGTGCAACGTCTCAGCTAGCTTACGTTATCGTATCGATTCGGGTCAGCTTCTAATACCTAATTACAATACATACATGATACAGGACACACCAATTTCGTTTCATGGTGTTGAATTATCGTTTATTATTAAATCATAGTCTCTCTTCAATAATGTTGTTGAATACAAAGGTTGACAAAAATGAAAGGACAATAGTGTACATTTGCAATGGCGGTTTTAGAAATTTTTCTTAGTGTGTTTCTTAAAAAACATAAATTATACAATCTAATAGAAAGAGAAATTCATATATTAACAACAACAACAATAAAAAAAAAAATACGCAAATACATAAAGTTTATAATTGTCTTTTACGAGTTTTTATATTTTAAAATTATTGCATAATAGTCTCATTATCAATGCTACAAGCTACATCTCTTTTAATGTACACAGTCAAGCAATCATTCATTTACTGAATGTAGAACAAATTATGAAGCAAAATTTAATTTTATTGGAGTAAAAAAACTAAGGGTGTTCCAAATTTGTTTTTGAAGGGTAGACAAATAAATTTTTTTAATTATTATATTTTAAAAAAATAGATAAATTTCGATTTCTTAAGGTGGTGCCGCCCACCAAACCATATTTTTCTATCCAAAAAACCTTGTCAAGTACTGGTCATATTGATTAGTTAAATTTCGATTTATTTATTTATTTATAAGTGAGATAATATTATATTAATGCAAAGAATGATCAGGATTCAGGACTCTCTACCATCAAAAGCATATTTTTCTATCTAAATTCCTTGTCAAGTGGTTTATATTACTATTTAGCTTAGTATATTTATATATATATATATATATATATATATTAAATTATAACATTGGACTTATTCAAAATAATAATAACAACATTGGACCCGCACAGAGAGAGAGATGATACTATCTGTGTCAAAATTTTGACCTAGGGTAATGCAAGCTTTTCCTTGTTTGATATAAACTTTCCCTGGGCAGTGCACTTCATGTTGATCAACCCCAAAAATGTGTTGCATGTGTCAGATAAAATAAGGAAAACTGAGTACTTTTTTATTCTAAACATGTTTAACGTTATTTTATTCTACGTTAGTTGGCTTTTTTGTGTTATACTTTGTTTTATACTTTTATTCTAGTTTCATTGGTTTTTCTGAAATATATTTACATAGTTTTTCTTTCAAAGAAAAACTGATATGATATTATGAAAAGAAAAGAAAAAGTAGAATTTATTTAATTTTGCTAGGCACCTTTCTCGATCATCTATCAGCTTTTTTCATAAGAAAAAAAAAATATCATATAGGAAACTGGATAAAGTTAAGTATATCACACGTGAGTTAACTTTCGAAACAATTAAAGGATATAATCCCTTTCGTGAAATAGGCATAAAGTTTTTTTTGGAATGAAACTTTGTGTGCAGTGGAAGGAGAATTTGAGAAACCTTTTGCTTAAGTCTAAGAGAGAATGTGCGAGGCTTAAAAGCTGTAAAGCCATGACCCACGCAGCTCTCACCTCCCCTGATCGCTTGCTTGCTGCGTATTTGATGTGATTTTGTCCAACACACTTGACTCTACTCTCGTTTTATAGCACAAAATCTGGTTTATAATTCTGTATTGGGAATCAAGATTTAATAAATAACTATATATTTCTCATTTTCACATGGCGATACAGTGTTAATTATTATTTTTGTTATTGTTAATAATAATTTCTTGTACGCAAAGAATATATATTTTCCCTATCAAGAACTTTGTAGTCTAAGTAGTTAATGAAAATATTCAAGATTTATATCTCTCATTTCCTAACTATTGAATTATAAAAACAAAAAAGAAAACTATCTTTTTCCTGGATAAATTGCTCAATACTTTCTTCAATAAAGTGTCTTAGTTTTTGTAAAAGTGACTTTGCTTCTTAAAACCTTGTCCTCTCATTTCCTATCCTCTTAGTTGAACTCTAAATTAACCTCATGCTTTATAGGGAGAAATATATGAGAAATATATTAATGTCCAATTGCAAATTAAAACTAATTGAAATCCTCATTATCGATCCGGCAGACTAGTTTTCTTATGAACCTTTATGATCATCTTGATTTATATATTTTTAGGTTAAAAAATTCAAATTGATACATCAAAAAGTTCATAAATAATTGAAATCCTCAATAAACTTATGTTAAATTTAAATTTAAATATTTTACAAAAGAGATAATTATTGTATATCACTAAATCTTAAAAATTATTGTATTATCACTAAAAAATATAATTTTTATTTTATATTATTGAAGTGATACCAAACACAAAATAAATTTAATTGTATATTTAACATTTTCTTTATAATATTCACTTATTAGGCTGTTATATACTTAAATTTACTCATTTGATATCATTGTCACAAGAGATGCATGCTTTCTCTCCTGTCATTTTGGCGTAGTAGAAGTCTACAAAAGGGAATATTACCAAAGGGATGGAACGATGCTATTAAAAGAAAATTAACAGCAGGATTTTATTTTATAATTTTTGGAGAAGAAAATTAATTACAGGACTCTTTTTTAGGAGTTTCAACATATTAAAAGACTTTATCAGTTGAGTTAATTAAAATTCACAATTAATAGCCGGACTTGATATTATTAGTTAATCCAGAATAGGCAATAATTATGATGCCAAATGCATAAATGCCAACCAACCATTTACGAACTGCAATAGGGCTTACATCCCCTAGTAGCCTTTTCATATTAATTTAATATTTTATATAGTGAATTATTCAATTTAATAAAAAAAAATTAAATATTCTTAATTCGATAGTGTGAGTAGGGATATTTGAACTCTAAATATTTTCTTTGGAATTACTATAAAGTAAAAGTGCCAACTAGCTAGCTGATCTAAGGCTCTTGACAATTAATAACATTTTTTAACATACATAATAACAATTTTTTTCTATAAAAACACACATTTGATGAATCAAGCCAAAATAAAAAGTGCATATATTGAAGATATTAAATTTATCAATGTTCTATAAAAAAATTACTAAATTATTCATGCCAGTATGCCACAATATATTTTAGTTCTTTTTTCTTGGTGAATACA
The DNA here is from genome assembly GCA_030445155.1 of Quercus variabilis. NCBI lineage: Eukaryota > Viridiplantae > Streptophyta > Magnoliopsida > Fagales > Fagaceae > Quercus > Quercus variabilis. Next base: position 15,306,933 of record CP129446.1, read on the forward strand.
TTAGATATATGCATATGATGAGCAGTGATCGTCATATTGAAGTGGATTTTACTTTAAGTTAGCTCAACAGACCAATTATAAATAATCATAAATAATTATTAAAAATATTTTTTTATAAGCTGTTATAAGCTATTAATTAAGTTAGATAATACCTTCTCAAAAAAAAAAAAAGTTTGATAATAGAGTAAGCCAAATTAACTTTATAATATAAATAATTTAGTTTCTTTTCCTCCCTTGTGGGTTTAGTTGTTCTAAGAACTAAGAACAAATTGGTAATTGACTAATTGTCAATTTGTCATATACTATTTCGGTAAATAATATAATATGGTTTTTTTTCTCTTCAAGAAACAAGTAAATAATATGGTGGCATGGGTGTATTTCACTAGGGTTTGACTTATTTTCTGTACTTTTTTAACTGGAATCTCTTTTTATTTTAATAAAAAACTGCTACATCACCCACTAACTAAATAAAATGTAGCGATTAAAACTCACCACCACTTGCTATTATGTATTTAAAACAAAATGAAACTTCCAGTTAAAAAAGTATTAGAGATAAGTCAAACCTATTTCATTGATCTATCTTAAGAATTAAGTGGACTTTATTGTTTATAGCCCTAAAAGAGATCAAGATCTTTTCCATTTCAAAAACAAATAAAGATTCAAATGCATTATAAATTGGGCAAGCTATAGTTTAATCTCATTCTCAGGTCCCCCTTAGGAGTTATTAATTTCTTCTTTTTAAAGATAAAACTAGGCAGTAACTTGTGTAACTTATGAGAAATTTTAATAAAATATGGTTTTTACCTCTCTTTTTTAATTTTTGTCTAAATTCAAATTTTTATGATTATTATAATTATTAATAGTCATTTATTATGATTGTTTTTTTAAATGTGTTGATATGGAAAGATTATAATGGGCAGTCTAATTATAGATAAAATTTAAAATCATGCAAAATTTATATATTAGAATAAACGGATGTCATAGGATGAAACTCTCTCTCTCTCTCTCTCTCTCTCTCTCTCTCTCTCTCTCTCTCTCTCTCTCTCTCTCTCTCTCTCTCTCTCTCTCTCTCTCTCTCTCTCTCTATATATATATATATAATGATGTATGCAATTGTGAGGTCAAATTACTTAATTTTCATAAAAAAATCACAACAAAATCTTGGTGGTAGGTAAAAAAGTTATGTTAATTTTAGGTCTAGATAAAAGTCAATTACAATTTACTGTTTAACTTTTATTGTGAAAATAGCAGTAAAATGGTCATATTTAAGGAAAATTTCAGATGGTTTAAAAAAAAATTAGGATCAAGGTGTTCAAAATTGTATTTTAGAGGGGTTAAAAAAAATTATATATATAATTTTGCTTTGGGTGTGGGTAACACCGCCCTTGATATAATAGCTATTAAAAATTATCATTAAACGAGATTGAAATAAATATTTTTTTAGAGAATATTATTGAAATAAAGGGTTAACCTAACGGCTTTGTTTTTATTTTTCAAGGCCTAAAATAAATTCTTATTCTTATTATAATATCATGTTCAATTTAGGACACTAGTCACTACCCACCCATAAAAAAACGCAAATAACCAATTGACCCTATGTCAACAAAAAAAAAAAAAAAAAAAAAGTGTTAAATCTAGATGGCTGTCAATAAGTAACACATGGATATTCTACACTTAAGCACCCAGAGCCAACGGATACCAACAACCATCAAATTAAAAAGAGGAATCAACACTAAAACAAAACAAATTCTTCTAATAATACAAATAAAATCACAATTATTATTAACAAACTGTAATTAGCTGTTTATCACTTTCACGTATGTGTATAACCTTTTTATTCACTAATCGCAATCCTAATCGCAATCCGCTGCGACAAAAATTCTGTATTTTTTTAGTGGTACTAATTATTTTTGGAAAAACAAAACCCTTCACTACATACAAGTACAGGGCTATTGTGAGTTGTGAGTTGTGACACAATCACATACACTTCCCCTCTCAAACTCTTCTTTATATGTATACCAATAATAAAGCCTTCCTTTTCCTACAAACAAACCCTGATCATAAGTAGAACTACTTCAGTATTAAAAACAAGCCTAAACGCCGAGATGTTCTCTTTAAAGAGAAGTTTCCAATCAACAGAAAACCCAAATTTTTGTTTAACCCACCTCCCAATCTTTCTATATAAATCCAATCCCAATTCTGATACTCCCACCACCGCTTTGTATTTCAATCTCCAAGAAAAAATGCGGCGGAGGGTCCGTACGGCTTTCCTATTCGTTTTGCTCTTCACTTTCGTCTCTGTCTATCTCGCTCGAAACTCTATTACCAAGAAACACGTTCTTAATTCCACGTCGGATCTCCGGACCCGATCCAAGGACCCGGGTTTTCACAACCTCGCGATCCGAGATGATCGTGAAAGACTCGACGGCCAGCTCCGCACTCGCCGCGTGTCCTCCATCGGAAACTCGGTCGCCACCGTATCGATTCTGTTTCCGGATTGGGAGGTGTTCGTGATTGTTTCTCCGGAGGCGGCGTTACCGTCTCCGGATTCCGGCGACGCGGAGTACAAGTGTCTGTTCGAGAACGGAGCCAAGTCGCCGGCGAATTTTTCCGGCGTGTTGGCGTTCACGAATCGAACCACGTTCAAGTGCGTTTTGCCGAACAGACTTCGTAGCCGCCGGCCGTTTATTCAGCCGGTTCTAGTAAGATCGTCGGAGACTGCCGTGTCGCTGGAAAATAAACAGGTTTCGGCAGAACTCATCAGGTGGACTACCATTGCCTACGAGTCGTTTTCGACTGAGAACGACGTCGTTCTATTCGTCAAAGGCATAAACCGCCAATTAGCGAACAAGCCTCCGATAGAGTTCAACTGCGTATTCGGCGACGACGGAGAAAAAAACACCGCCGTTAGAACCGCCGTCACCAGCTCCAACCAAGAAGTATTCAGATGCCACCATCCGAAATTAACGGCGGCCGTTACCTCCGAGCGAATCAAAATCTCACTCGAAATCGTTCCTAAAAACACGGTAGTCCCCTCGGTAGCGTACTACACGCCGAGGCAGCGCACGTTAGCGAGCCAGGAGCCGAGGTCACTATTGTGCGCATGTACAATGGTTTACAACGTGGCAAAGTTTTTACGAGAGTGGGTTATGTACCACTCGAGAATTGGAGTCGAAAAGTTCATATTTTACGATAACGGTAGCGAAGATGAGTTGGCTGAGGTTGTTGACGAGCTCAACCATGAGGGTTTTAACGTTACGACGTTGTTTTGGATTTGGCCTAAGACCCAGGAGGCTGGGTTCTCCCACGCTGCTCTCTACGCTAACCAATCGTGCACTTGGATGATGTACGTTGATGTTGATGAATTTGTTTTCAGTCCCACGTGGCAGAGCGGCAGTTCATCAAAACTTCTTACCTCACTCTTGCCAATATCCCACCGTTCGATCGGGCAACTTCAAATTAGATGCAACGAGTTTGGACCGTCGAATCAGACATCGCATCCGGTCGAGGGTGTCACACAAGGGTACACGTGTCGAAGAAAGGTTGACGAGAGACACAAGTCTATTGTGTTACTTGATGCAGTCGATTCGTCTTTGGAGAATGCGATACACCATTTTGAAGTGAGGAAGAGTTTTTTTCGCTCTAAACTTGTGAGCATGGAGGATGCGGTGGTGAACCATTATAAGTACCAAGCTTGGTCCGAGTTTCGAACCAAGTTTCGGAGGCGGGTCTCGGCTTATGTGGTGGATTGGACACGGGCACTGAACCCCACGTCCAAGGATAGGACCCCGGGATTAGGGTTCGAGCCGATTGAGCCTAACGGTTGGGCCGAGAAGTTTTGTGAGGTTAGGGATGATCGGTTGAAGTTGTTGACACAAAAGTGGTTCGGGTCTAACACGTCTCGAGGGTACAAAATGGCGTGGCAAAGATGAATATTTCAAGGTTTCACCTCTAAACCCTAACGATGATTTTTTTTTATTTATTATTACTTAGGGTTTTACATGTGAAACTGTTCTATTGGGTTCATTTGGTGACTTAGATTTTAGACAGAGGCTGTATGTATGTACATTAAATAGTTTTTTTTTCCTAGTTTGTGATTTGTTTTTGTTTTTAATTGCTTTATAGGTTAGTAAAGAAGGAATTTTTTTTGTTATATGGTGTTGTTTTTGTTTTTTTGTTTTTTTTTTTAAATCAACACTTCTTTCCTTGAATGGTTATGACATTCTCTCCTCTTTAGTTGCGAGATAGTAAGGATATGCTTCATATTTGATTGTCTTGTATTTTGAATAAACAAAGAAATTATTTGTTTGTTACATATAATCTCTCCTCTTTAGTTACGTATATTTGATTGTCTTGTATTTTGAATAAACAAAGAAATTACTCCGTATTTGTTTGGAGAAATATGTGCTGACTTTTCGTGCTTCTAAAACAAAAAGGGATTGGCACGGAGAGAAAATGGTGATTTAATAAATATTGTAGCACCTTTCTCGCAGAAAAAAAAATAAAAAATTAAAAAAAAAAACCCTCAATTGTAACATATAATTGGGTGCCTATATATTTAGGTGTAAAACTTGGGTCCAACTTGGGTCCAGTGTGATATGAGCTTATTTTTTTTTATTACATGTCATCATTCAAGTTAGTTTAATATACTGGATGCATTGGACTCAAGTCAAATCCTATATTTAAAAATTTATAATTAGGTATTTCGAGTGTATCCAAACTGGATCTAGCTTTTTTTTTTTAAAAAAAAGTTACTCTATATTATACTTGTTCTATTAATAGGATCAACCCTCAAAACTAATAATCTTGACTCCAAATGGCTGATACACTAAATAAATTTTCTTCTAAAGAAGATATTCCTAAGAAAGTAACAATCTGAAAAATTATAGATGGAATACCTAATGGCTACTTCATATAAGTAAGCTTGTTCTATTGATAGGGTGAAGAAGATATTCTTAAAAATGTAACAAGTATGCATGTATTGGTTGTATTGGTTTAGCCTATTATTGCAGGAGCTTCACTGGGAATTAATATGCATGTATTGGTTGAACCTTTCTACCGAAACGATGTTATCTACTATAGTTCACTGCTTTTGGTTTGAACGGACAAGTATCATGTTTAAGGAAAGACCATAATAAGAAAGTTCCATCCCATTGAATTCTGCAACTACAATTGCAAATATCATATAAGTAGTAGTTCAATGTAATCTATGAATTATATATATTTCCAAATTAAGTTCCTTCTCATACAAAATAAAGTAGAATTAGCATAAAGATGTGTAAATAACTAATTACTGCAATGGTCTTACTTCCAAGAATAACAGTCGTATCCAGACTCCAGAGCTAAAAGTCAAGTGAGGAAGCAAAACCATGCGAAGTGAGGCAAGAACCGTCACAGAAACTATTTGTTTATTTCTATCAATTGAACCAAGTTCTAACCACTCATTTGCTGAAATACGGTGGAAAAAAGGACTAGCTAACATTTGACTAATGAATTGCTTAACCACTAAGCCAAAAAAGGACCATCTAGAGCTAAAAGTTGTATGTTTGCAATACTTGACTAAGGGGCAATTCTTATATGCTCCGGGAGCAATGCTCTCTCCTCTCATATGAGAGGTGGGCCTTATGGTAGGATTCACGTGTAAGACCCACTCATGTGAGAGGAGGGAGCATTGCTCCTGGAGTACCTAAGTTTTTTCCCTTGACTAAGTACCATTTCGAGAGTTGTGGAGTAGTAGAAAGACATGAGTGCATAAAAAATCTAAGAGTCGGTCATAAGTTTTTAACTTCTATGTTTTATGTACAGCTTTTTAAAACTATATATATATATATATATATATATATATTTTTTAATTTTTTTAAGGTACAAGTATATTTTAACATACTTTTAACAAAAATTAGAATTTTTTTTTTTTCCAAACAGACACTAAATGTCTAATAGTTGTGAAAACAAGGATTCCAAAAATTGGATATGAACATTATAAGGGGCAACCCAATCAAAAAATAAACTGTGACTAATTGCAACGTGCTAACGCAAGGATTATCAATGTAGTAGCTGGCTATTCATGAGTTCTGTAAAATCTGACCAACCACGAATATAAGTTGTGAGAGACAGAACATGATGATGTACAAGAACCCTTTGTTTTGATTGATCCAGATATTGCATGTAAGGTTTGAAGCCCGAGCGTGTTGCCTACTTCTTTATCTTCTTGCTTAATCAATTGATCACATTCATGTGCTTTCAATTCCTTCTCTACGTAAGAGTTCCCAATCTCTCTGGTTGATGTTCCTCATCTATGGGTGAAACTAACAAGAAGTTCTTTTCTTGCGCCTATTAAGTATTAACAACTGATGATAAGGAGCTTCTTGTAGGATCGGCCTATCTTCCTCAAAATCAAACCAACAGAAAATTTCAGGACCTTGTTAATATGCGCAAGAAAGTTCCTTTCTCTCACACAGACACAGTTGATGTCAGATATAGAAATCTTACAAGCAGCTCATTATCATCGGTTGTTAAAAGGCGCAAGAAAGGCCCTTTCATCTTCACATAGATAGCAGTTTGTACAAAAAGCAAGCTTGCCAATAAGAGAAACCAATTCGGCATTAAGTTAAAACTGTTCAGAACTATAAGCAATGCCAACTTTCGTTAACCATAATTTTCTGTGTCACATTAATTAGAAAATAATAGCAAAAATGATGAGGATGATGAGAATGGTGGTGACAATAGATCTGTATGGGATACGATACGAGTGAATCATAGAGAACAGAAGAAAAGAGCAAGCATACCTAGCTAAAAGGTTAAACAACTGATTGATCATAAAATTGTGAGAGAATCTCAATATATTAATATTCCTAGCTAGATGAGATTGTGTGTGGCAATTCATTCAGGTTTATTATATATGTATTTGTTCGCGCTCACCCTTTGCGTGATCTTGGTGCTGTATAGCATTGAAATAAAGAAAGGCAACAACAAAAGAATGAGCCCTAAAAAATGGAACTTATGTTTTCATGCATCACTTACGTCTCTCTTCTCCTTTATTTTTATTTTTTTATAAGACATCTCTCATCCTGATGTACAAAATTTTACCCCTAGAGAATTATTGTGACATTTATGTCAATTACATAGATGAACTTTGGGTTTTTTTTTTTTAAAATTTTTTTATAGAGAAATTTGCCTTTTGTTTTAATGTTCTTTTAAACCATTAATTTTTCAAACGGAAGCACTACATGCACAATACATATAGTATTTTATAACAAATTTTAAGAGATAAGTGGTTATTGGTTCTGATTTGAACCCACTATTAAAAGTATTTTTTTGCTTACTTGCCAATAACAATCAATAATAACTTGCTATTCAGAATTTGTTGTGAAAATGTGTAAATTTAGAGTATTAGTTTAAGAAATTTTTAAAAAAAAAATTTTTATGAGAAAAGAAAAAATAATTTCTTTTATAAAGTTTTATATTTCTTATAGAAGTAATATCATAACTATTATAAAATAATTTATAAACTAATATCTTAAGATCACCTGTTAACTAGACCATAAATAAATCAAAATTTATTTAGGCTTGATTGCACTTTATATTTTTTCTCTTTGGGAAAGGCCCACTTAGGTATAAAATTATTCTTTTCTTTTCTTTTCTTCTTTCCGGGCAGGTCCGTTTCGGCTTGATCTCTTTGCTTCAGACCAGGCACATTTGGATTTGGTCTCTTTTTGTTCGGGTCAGGTCCGGAGTTAAACACAATTGGGCTTTCTTCTTCTTCTTCTGCTTTTTTTTTTTCTTTTCCTAACCGGGTCGACCCGGCTTAGTGTTTCAAAATTTCAGTGTTGTCTCTCTCCTTTTGGTTTGTTTCTCCTTCATTTCTCTTCTTACCCGCGACTTCTATAACAGAAATTTTGATATTTTCTTGTCTTCTCTTTGATTTTGAATGGAACGTAATTGGTTTTGGGAAGATTGTTGAGTTTAGATTTAGGATTTTTAGAGTTTCCATACTTGAATCTGTCAATGGGGTGGGCACAAGTTCATGAACTACCAAGTGTTTGACAAATCTCTTTTATGAGGGAAATTTCACATGGGTTTGTGTTTAGGTCCAATGTATGAGAGTGGGTCTCTTGAAATTTTACTTGTCTTGCCATTTCTTTGCTTTTGAAGTTTATGAGTTTGACTTTGTTAAGAGACAAAATCATTTGGTTTATGAGTTGCTTTGATCAAAAGGGTTATGTTTTATTATCCTTGAATTTTGTTTGTTTGATGTCTTTTATTGCCTTGGTGAGTTGCATCAATGAAATAAATTCATGATTTTGAAAACTTTGAAGTTACTTCTTGAACTTGTAGAAAAATCTTGTGTACAGGATCCATTCTTGATCTTAAGAGTTTGGAAGTTCCTTCTTCAGATTATTGGTCCTTTGTTTTTGGTTCGTTGCCTTGAGTGTGAATGAAATGAACGTGAATTTGAAAATTTTCTTTTGATGATTAGAATCAAGGTATATGTTGGTGATTTAAATTGTTGCATTCCAATAAGTGTTTCAAATTTCAACAAGATGGTAACAAGAATTTTTCCATGTCGTTTGAGTTTGAATTTAATGGATATATTTCAAGTTTTGTTTGAATTCCGAATGAGATTTTGAAGAGTGCTATGTTGAATGTCTTGATCATATGAGGGTGGGGGTTTATTTTCATGGGAGCTGTGAGGCTTTTGAGTGGTTTTAGAACGAAAGCCCATAGCATGTGTGTGAGTGTGAGTGTGAGTTCAAGTTGTTTTGCATTGGTGCTTTATGTTTAAATGCAATTGGATGTGAGTTGTGTGTGGATTGATGGTAAGAATGGAAATTTTAAATTCCTTGGGTTGGTTTTGGAAGTGATGTGTTGCGAGGGCATTTCCTATGGTTTTTGGCATTTGATTTTTGCCCAAGCTTGCGGCGGATGTGTTTTGCGGCTTTTGCCTGATAAAAAGCTGTAAGAACCAACTCATTCATGGTTTAGAGTTTTTGAATTTTGGAATTGCTTTGCTTGGAGACTTGTTTGGCTCATTCTGTACTTAACAATTGTTCCTTGAACTCAATTTGCCCCGAATTTTGATGCTAAGCTAGAATTTATTTGTGGCACTCATGTGCATAGAATGCCTTGGAAGCTTTTCACCTTGTTTTCATGGTATGGTATTTCCAAATGTCATTAATTACATTTTTTACTTTAAGCTTCAATGTGTTCATATGAATAACTTTAGAATTAAGTACTCGACAAATTTACCTATCCTTTTTAAAAAATAATAAATAAATAAACAATGGCACCATCCTTTCTTTGTCTTGCATGAATGCGACCTTGATGTCATGGAGATTAGGTGTATTCATGCATTTCTTCTTTTTCTTTATCTTTGCTAATTATGGCAGCTTTGGCATAAAAAGATATTAGTACATGGAAGGCAAGAAATGCCATCTTGTTTAATAATGCAACAGTTGAACTTATGGAAGCCTCTCGTGGAGTGCAGAATGCCCTAATAGAATATTTGACACCTACATACACTAGCATTGGAAGAGCCACAAATTTTTTTTGGAGAAACTAGAGCCACTAAGTGTTGATATTTAAAGAAGAGGTAATAATTATTATTTAAAAAAAAAAAAAAAAAAAAAAAAAAAAAAAAAAAGCTAAACAAATTTTGCAAATCCAGGTTGTGGATGTGAAATTTTGAATGGAACCATCAGAAAGCTGTTACAGCTTATCGATTTGTCTTTCCTAAACAAATACACAATAAAAAATTATGGGATCTATCATCTATGCATATTGCGTCCTACATGATCAGTAGATGTAACCTATCCAATAATCACCTGAATCTCTTTAAAACAACCAATTTGTCGTGGTCTCCGTCTAATCTTTTTTATAATTTGCAAGATGATATAATAATATTCATGCTTTAATTATTTCGTTTCTCTTAAAAATAATCACCTTTTCTCAATACATCCAAAAAATATGTTCTTACCGTAAGAACATATTTTTATTATTATAGATAATCACTTTTAAAAAACACCTATATCATATTATCTATTTTATATTATATTTTATAAAAATATTATTTCCTTTCAATTTTTTATTACTCTCTAAATAATATATTTGCATGTGAATAGTAATGTGTATATTACACTGTTATTGTAGCTTGCATCTTATTTTACACAAGTTTATATGGACTAATGTGAGTGATTTTTAAAGTTGAATGTGCAAAATTTACCCCTTATTTTATTATACATTAATTGATATGAGTGCCCAACTACGAAGCCGTTTGTTGTGTCAATTTTAGTATTATTATTATGATAAGAGTGGTCCTTAAATTTATTTACATAGATGAAATTGGGAGGGATTCCATCTATGTAAATAAAAAAAAAAAAAAAAAAAGTTAAGGACCACTCTTATCATAATAATAATAATACTAATACGAGTATACAACTGTTATAATATTCACCACTAGGTCTTGTAGTCTAGTGGTACCCGGTTTCATAGTAACCGTTAGCTCAGGTTTTATTTGTGCAATTACTCAGGGAAAAAAAAAACTGCTATAATATTCAAACAGCAACATCATTGCATCAGCCAGAAAATAAAATCATCTCTCGTTCCCTCTCACCTTAAGTTGACTTCTCACAGCGGGAGTTCCACGTAGCCATTGCGTACGTGCTGCGTATGCTGTGTGTGGGATCACCCTCTTGGAAACACCATAGCACCACTAATATCATATTTCTAAGAAGTGCGTGAAGCTGTTGGATTAGAAAGAGTGATGATTATCACACGGTGTACACTAAAATTTTGTATTATAAATAAGCATAGTTCATTCGGCTTCGAGGGTGTATCTTTGGATGTAATAACAGAGCAGGCCGCTCTGTCTTTGTTTGGTGGAGTAGACAAGGTACGAGACTCTTGAGGCTTTGACTCCGGAATGAAAAGCAAGCTCTATTTTTTTTTTTTGTGTGTGTTTCATGTTCCTATTTTTCAGACAGTTTTTTCTTGAGGGTATTTTAGGAAAAGTTCAAAGTATAAAAAGAAATTTCTATAAAATAAATAAATAAATAAATAAAAAGCCCACTTGGGTATCTCCGACTCTGAGAATCTTTAATATGGTTATTTGGTTAGTTGGTATTAACTGATTCTTATTCTTTGTTGGGTCTCTTTTTTCTTTCTTCATTTATTTTCTGTGTTTCAGGTAATAAAAAGAGCTTCAATTCTGCTATCATTGAATGTGATTTCTTTGTTTTTATTTTTTTGTTTAAATTCTACTGATGGAAATGGGTGTTTCATTTTGTTGAAACTTGAATCTTGAATATAACTTTTAGGTTGTGAAAGTTATTGTTGGCTGACCATCTTGCAGGAATCTATGCAACTTGGTTTTCATTTTTGTTCTCTTTGTTTATTCCTTTTTTTAAAATTGATTATAACCCAACTTTGTGGCAAATGATGGCTTTCTCAATGGGATTTGACTTGAGTAGTGCTGTTGTTTGAAATATTTTTGATTTATTGGGTGAAAAATAGATAACCTTCTCTTTCATAAAATATTGAAATGAAATCTTCTTTCTTTTTGTGTTGAGCTTTTGATTAGTGAAGTTTCCAGCCCATTATTCTTTGAGAAAAAGCTTGTTGGTTATTTCTCCTCTAATTGTAGTTTTCCATGTTGATAATTTAGGCCTAATTGGTAGGAGATTTTTAGTAATATTGTTTGTATTTTTTAGTAATATTTTTTGTATTTTTTAGAAATACGTGTAAATAAAAAAGTATGTGATACGTATAATGTTATTTAAGCACTGAAAACTGATGTCTAAAGTTTAAACAACTACTCTCTCCGTTTTATTATTTTTTTTTTTTGTCATGTTTGAAAAGTCAAATTTTTTAAGGGAACATCATTTATTGTATTGTTTATCTTTTCAAAATGTATAAGTTTCTAAAACTATTCTTAAAAAAATTTATCAAAAAATTAAATTAGTAAATTAATAGGAGTATGATAGGAACATTAGTAAATTAATGACTTTTATTTTTAAAAACAAGACAATATTTTAGGACATCTCAAAATAAAATAGAGGATAAAAAAAATGAGACGGAGTTGTACTGTAGGGGTGTACATGGGTCAGGTTGAGGGGATTTTTTGACCTAACCCACCATGATGGGTCAAAAAAAAATTCAACCCAACTCACCCATCTCATAAGTCCAACCCAACCCAACCCAACCCAACCCACATGAGTTGGGTTGGATCGAGTTGAACCCATGGGTTTGACAAATTTTTATTATTATTATTATTAAATTTATTAAATATATTATTATTAGTATATATTATATATTTTTTAAATATATAATATTATTATTAGTATATTATATATATATATATAATATTTTATATATAAGCACTTATAGTATATAATATTATTATTAGTATATATTAAATTTATAGCTAATTTTTTAAAAAAATTATTAAATATATAATATATTTTAAATATATATTAAATATGGGTGAGTCGGGTTGGGTTTAACGAATTTGTAATTTTATGACCCACACCTAACCCGACCCGCTATAAAAAAAAGAAAAAAATTTTGTGGCCCAATCCAACTCACCAAACTTTAAAAACTGACCAACTCGACAAGTCGAATTTAGTAAGTCGGTGAATTTTTTGCACACTCCTATCGTATAACAAAAGGCCCTGACTCATTTGCATAGAGTTACGTTTGAAGTTTGAACTATAAAATTGAGTATCATTAAAATGCCACACGGAACTCAATTATGCCGTAGTCGAGTTCAGTGCAAGATGTTAATCGAGCTTAAGATACTCCAGTTTAAGACACTCCTCTACCATGCAAAAAACTTTTCCCAATTACACTCACACAGCCAAAATTGTTGACTCCAGCAGCACTCACACAGCCACAATTGTTGACTCCCACAGTACGCCTTTCTATCTCTTATAATTTTTAATTTTTTCAACTTCTATCTTTTTTTTTTTTTTTCCTTATTGGATTCCAGTTTTGGTTCTTTATTCTACCAGTTTTCTCATTAGCTTCCAGGTGTGGGTTTCTCTTTTTTCTTTCTTTTGTCAGGGTCACGTGGGATGGAAGATAAGTCAATAATTGTGAAAAGGTAGCGTAAATGTTTGAAAGAGAGGCAATAAGTATTATATCAGAAGGAACTCGAGTTTCATAAAAATGATAAATTGTAGCGGTAAAATATTAATAATTTCAAAAATAAGTGGTATTTGGCTTTGCCTCGGACGTAAAACACTATTTTTTTAGCTCGTTTTACATCAGCTTTGGATCCATATAGTTGCTGGGGAGTTTAGAGGTCATAATGGAAAATGGTTTTTCAGCACCAGGTACAATTTTGGGTGCTCTGCCTAATTCAGCTATGGAACTGGACCTCTTCGATGAAATTTTTCAAGATAGATGCTGGTTGGAAGCAACTGAGGGACTTGAATTCCTTCTTCAAAGTCCCTCCAGTTCTGGTTCAGTCTTAGGCCCTTCATTTGTATGGTCTGCTTTGGAGGCTCGTGACAATTTGAGCCTAAACCCATCTCAAACGGGCAATCAAGATGAGGCACAAAGACCATTGCCTGATGAAAGTCAGGAAAGAAGTCTGGTCAATGCTGTATCTCTTGGACAGAATACGGTTGATGTTGTTGCTGGGTGTTCTAGTGAATCGGAAAATATTGTAATTAAAGGTCCTAAACTAGGCAGAAGGTTGTGGATTGCACCAAACATTAATCAAGGTCTTACATATTGTGTTGAAGACAGATTAATGAAGGCAATTGAATACGTTAGAGAATTCACAAGAGGTAAAGATGTTCTTATACAGGTATGGGTGCCTGTGAATAGAGACGGTAGACGTGTTCTAACAACTAGTAATCAACCTTTCGCGTTTGGTTCCAGTAATCCAAAGCTTGCAAGTTACCGAGACATCTCTGCGGATTTTCATTTTGCAGCTGAGGAGGATTCGAAGGAGGTGTTGGGATTGCTCAGTCGTGCTTTCTTGGGTAAGGTTCCTGAGTGGACGCCTGATGTTCGATTCTTTACAAAGGATGAGTACTTTAGAATTGTTCATGCTCAACTGTATGATGTCCGTGGAACTCTTGCCCTTCCAATCTTTGAACATGGTAGCAGTAATTGCGTGGGTGTTATTGAGGTTGTGATGACTTCCCAGCAGACCAAGTATGGCCCTGAGCTTGAAAGTGTTTGCAAGGCACTTGAGGTCTGTTTGCTTGGCTTGTTTTTCAGAATTTTGCATTTTTTTTTCTTGGGTGTGTTGGTTTCTCCCTTTCCTTGCAGCTGAAGACTATGCATGGAATTTAGAATTACTTCCAATACTTTTATGAGCATTGCCAAATGACACTACGATGTGGTTTTCTCATCACTATCAAACTTATTCTTATTGCTTGGTTCACTTTTATGCTCATATCTAATGGAAATGTTATATTTGTTTATTTCCCATGCTTTGGTGGCCCTAGCATGAGAGATCGGCCATTGTGGTTCATACTTGAACTGCCACAAATCATGTGGCAATGCTCTTGATTGAGCATTTCCTATCAAGGACAGGAACTTCACCCTAAAGAACATAACAGTCGGTTCATTTGAAGTCTATTGGACAGGAAAATGGGAACAGAGGACAGATGTATCTTGTCTACTTTCTGAGGTTTATTTATATATATTAATAGAGAAGAAATTTTCATATTGTGTCTTTCGCAGATAAGCTCAACTATTATGCTTGGTTAACTCAACAGAACTTGTAGTTTGTTTGTCTTCTTTTGTCAAAGCTATTCTTTTTAAAGGGTGCATCACTCAATAACTAATGTTTATCCTGAATTTTGCACATTACTAGTTCCTTTGCTATAATTTTATATCCATACATGCGCTCATAGCATTTAGAAGATAAAAGTAGATAATATCTTAAAATTTGCAGCCAGAATCACATTTTGTTGTAATCTCCATAGGTTATGTCTAATAATCTACCTTTTTGTGAAACTAGAATGAAATTCCTTAGAAAATCTAAATATTTTGTAATATTATTTATTTGCAAGCTTACATTTGCAATTGTGAGGGTCAATTTTTTTATTGAAGAAAATATGAAGATACAGCTTGAGTAGTGATTTTCAGTTGCTTGATGTCTTTGAATATGAAAAACAACATAATATGATGCATACCTACTCTTCATAGGTGAGAGGTGTGGTTTCAAAACTTCCTGGTTGATTTTAACTTCCCATCTTGGTGTAAAACTCTGAGGAATTCAGGCATTTAGGAACTTAAATCTAAAGCTTGATCTTCAAAAGTTTGAGGTATTAGATGAGTAAAACATTGGAATGAGTTTGTATGTGTCGTATAGCAAGATCAACGATCATCATTGGGAAATTGTCTTGTATTGGTCATTTTCAGGAGAAAGTTGCACTGCTACTAATTATTTCTCTTGTATAATTAACCTATTTATAGGCCAAATGTGAACATACAATGCAGAATTCATATTTATCCTGTTTCTCTAACTGGAGCCAACTTGTTAATATGTAGGCTGTTGATCTTAGGAGTTTTGATGCTTTGAGCACCAAGAATCTAAAGGTAACTGGACAATTGTTGCAGAAGGATTTAATTAATTAAATGATCCAATTTTCTTTTAAATCTCTTGTTTATGATTCTTTTTTGCAGGCATGCCCCAAGTCCTACCAAGCTGCATTACCTGAGATTCAAGAGGTTTTGAGATTCGCCTGCAAGACACATAGACTGCCCTTGGCTCAAACTTGGGTTCCATGCATTCAACAAGGTAAAGTGGGGTGCCGGCACTCCAATGAGAACTACATTTATTGTGTTTCCACTGTGGATCGTGCTTGCATTGTAGCTGATCCCAATATGCAGGAATTTCATGAGGCTTGCTCTGAGCATCACTTGTTAAAAGGTGAAGGCATTGTTGGGGAAGCATTTAAGACCAATCAACCACGCTTCTCAAGTGACATAACATCCCTAAGCAAGACAGAGTACCCTTTGTCTCACCATGCAAGGTTGTTTGGGTTGCATGCTGCTGTTGCAATACACCTGCGAAGCATCCACACTGGTACAGATGACTTCGTCCTGGAGTTCTTCTTGCCCACAGATTGCAGGGATCCTGAAGAACAAAAGAACGTGCTTAATTCATTGTCCCATATTATACAGCAGGTTTGCCAGAGCTTACGAGTAGTTACAGACAAGGGGCTAGAGGAGGATACTAATTTGCCAGGTAATGGGACTAGGAAACTTAGTAGAGAAGAGATATTAAAAGAGAAGTGCTCTGAGTTTTGCCAACCTCGTCAAGATTCTAACTTAAAAATAAATGTTGATTGTGGTGAAGAGTGTTCTATGCATGGTGAGGGTAACTTCCCAAGTGTGGATAAGGCTAAAGCAGGAGAGAAAAGACACACCAAGACAGAGAAAACGATCCCTTTGGAAGTCCTTCAGCAATATTTTGCTGGCAGTCTAAAAGATGCCTCAAAGAGTATTGGAGGTAAATTGTCATTGCAATTGAAGCTATATTTTGATGCTTTATAGTCCCCCCGCGCCACAAACCACACCCCCCCCCCCCCCCCCCCCCAACCCACACACATACACAAAAAGAAGGAAAAAATTTCTCCTCAGAAAAGGAAGAAAAAAACAAATGGAATAAAAAAGAAAGAGAAGGCATGACAATGGGTCTGATCTGCACTCATCCCGGGGTGCTACGATTTACTGGATTGTGTGTGGAAGTTTTGAAAATTATTGAATTTTTTTTCTTCACTATTTTACAATGTGGTTATAGGCCTGTCTATATAAGTTGTATCTGTTAACAACTGCCCCAAAGTAAATTCTTCCACAATTGTAATCAGCATCAGTTTTGTTGACTGCTTCATCACTCAATGCCTTCAAGTGTTTCAGAATGTCTGCATCTGGGTTATTTATTTATTATTATTACTTTTCCTTTCGGGTTGATTATGTGATAATTTCCAATATCAAGCTCTTGAATTTAACATTTTTAAACATCATTTACTTTCAGTTTGCCCAACGACTTTGAAAAGAATATGCCGACAACATGGGATTAATCGTTGGCCTTCTAGGAAAATTAAGAAGGTTGGTCACTCCATAAAGAAACTCCAGCTTGTAATCGACTCAGTTGAGGGTGCATCTGGTGCTTTACAAATAGATTCCTTCTATACAAAGTTCCCAAAGCTAGCCTCTCCAAATTTATCAGGAACCAACCCATTTTCAGCTTCAAAGCTCAGCGATCATCCACAGCCCATTTTGCTGCCTGAAGGAGGCATTTTCAGTCCTCAAACTGCTGCATCAAAATCATCCTACTCTTCATGCAGTCAGAGTTCAAGTTCAACTCATGCTCCCACTAGGAACGTTGTTTGTTGCAAAGATCCTATAGTTGGAGAAAACTTTAGTGATAGTGCACTACAGAGGATCACAAGTGAAGCAGAACTGCATGCCTCAAGTCAGGCACCAAAGCTGCAGCCAAAACTCTCGAGTCTTAAATCTTTTAATGAGCACCCTAGTTCCGAGAATTTTCCACCCTTACAGAAATTAAAAGTCACGTATGGGGATGAGAAAATCCGTTTACGAATGAAAAACAATTGGGGATACAAAGATTTGCTGCTAGAAATTGCCTGTCGATTTAATATAGATGACATAAGTAGGTTTGATGTCAAGTACTTGGATGATGATTCTGAGTGGGTCTTATTAACATGTGATGATGATTTGGAGGAGTGTATTGATATATGTCGATCATCACAGAGCGACACTATCAAACTGGCCCTCCAAGTTTCTCGTCATCGTGTTGGAAGGTCTTTAGGAAGCAATGCCACTTCTTGATTGTAAGATGCTCTTAAAGCAAATCAATAAGGCCTTTAGAAGTTCAAGTTCAAAATGGTTGCAATCCTGCCATTACTTCTTGGTTTGTGCTTGTAAGATATATTAGGACCCCTGGGTTCAAATCTGTTGTAAAGCTCATTTTTGTAAGATGCTTGATTTGATATAAGCATGAAATTAGCATGCCATCATAACCTCTTTGACTTCTTTCAATTTCACAACTTGCTTAATTAGTGCGATTGTGAATGGGCAACGTGAAGTGGTGGGTTGCACAATGCAGAAAATGTCAATCACTCACAGTCTAATGCAATTGGAAAGGTGCAAGAAGCAATTAACCTTACCGACGCAATTGGAAATTTGCAAGAAGCAACCTTACCGACACAATTGGAAAGTCGCAAGAAGCAAAATATATTTGTTTCAAGAAATTAACCTTGAATCCACAAAGAGAGTTACTAGAATCCACCAAAAAATAGAGAAACAAATCTCCGAAATTTTATTAAATTGAAGTTCTTCAACTTTGCTTAGCTTAAAGCCCAATTTAAAGGCTTCATAAAACTTGACCATCAAAAAAATATATTCTAAAGCGAATCCTAATAGATATCCTACCATAATAAGACCATTATTTGACCAAAAAAATCATTAAAGATGCCTAAAATCAAGTAAATAATAACCCTAAACCTAAAATTTCAAAAATTACATAAAAAATACCAAAATTAATAAATAAAAAATTTTAATTGCAGATTTTGCCCTATATCAGACCTCTCCACTTGGAAAAAACTCATCCTCAAGTTAATATTTGTGATTTGAAATTCTGTAAGTCAAGCAAACAAATATTTTGAATACTTTGGCCTCTTGATCTTCTTTCCATACTTTCACTCATCAATGGAGTAAACAAATCAATTTGAAATTATTTTTCCATAGTCTTCATGCAATCGTCAAGATTCACCAAATAAGAGTCGATGGTTGAATCAAATTTTTCGATCCTAATAAAATCTATAAAATTTGATGTATTTCCTTCACTAAAATAGTAGGATCCTGATATTTGCAATCATTTGAGTTGATTTCATCGAGATTTTTGACAATTTTCTTTGCAATTTCAGCTTCACGG
Organism: Quercus variabilis; assembly: GCA_030445155.1. Lineage (NCBI taxonomy): Eukaryota > Viridiplantae > Streptophyta > Magnoliopsida > Fagales > Fagaceae > Quercus > Quercus variabilis. The sequence goes on from CP129446.1 coordinate 15,325,852, forward strand.
TCCTTTGATTTACTAGAATCTTCATCAATTGTCTTCAAAACATCGATCTTTTTCTCTATAATTTGGATTTATAATCTTTTTCTATAATGAGATCTCCATTAATTTCCTAAAAGGTTTTCTGTATTTTTTTTCTTTGATTTTTGCATAATCTTCAAGAAAGGTATTTTATTCAACATGCAATTTCTCCGGTTATGGTAGAATATAGCATTCTTCAAAATAATTCATCAAGTATGAACTTTTTGACCAATAATCTTGCTTTGTATATGGCAATATTTCATTATAATCCAAATGATAAAATTAATGGCAAGTATCTTTTTCATCCATAGCCATGCTACTGTGTCACTTATTAGCCACAAACCAAGATAAGGATACGACTCTAATACCAATGGATGTAGTCAGAAAGTTGCAAGAAACAATGTTGGTCTGCTTCGAAAAAATAAACTGTAAATCTATAATGTGGCGTTTGGTACGGGGGAATCTACATTACTTCTGGCATCCAGATTCCTAGGAATGTGATTCCTAGGAATCACATTCCTAATAATGTAGCTATTCCTATGTTTGGTTTATTCCCAGAAATTTTAAATGAATTATTTATTTTTCCCATTCTATCCTTAGATTTGAATGTGAACTACCAAGTCATTTAAAAAAAATGGTTAAAATTGTCAATTTATAAAAAATACAATTTCCTTTAATCTTGGAAATCTGGATTCCCACCTGTTTTAAAGGGAATCCACATTCCTACTGAGAGGGGTTTGAGGGGGGAATCCAGATTCCCCTTGCATCTAATTCCTTAGCATGATTTGCAACCAAACATAGGAATCTTTAAACATTCTTAGGAATCCTAAAACATTACCCCGTACCAAATGCCACATAAGGGTTTCTCAAATCCACAAGGAGAGTTATCGTAATCCACTAGAAAATAGAGAGACAAAATTCCGAAATTTTATTAAACCAGATTTAAAAATAATAACTGTAAATCTAAAATTCCAAAAATTATATTAAAAAAGTAAATATAAGTTAAATTGTAAATTATGTTTTACATCACAGTTGCATAAATCAACAAGTTGTAAAATTGTGTGCATCTAAAATTATTCATATAATATTTGACATTTTGGACAAAAAAAATGTTTCTAGAAATTGGAGAGTGCACCTTAGTTGGTGGAATTTGGAAGGGATTCACAATTGCATGGCTGTAGTCAGCAAAAAGTGGATGGAATAAAAGGTCTGAAACAGGAATCTGTGTATAATTTATTCAAGATAGTATTGTAATTGGGGTTGTCTAATTAAGTTCAGGCAAATGGCTGTACTTCATTCGAAATCCAGGATACTGTATCTTGTAAAGTCAAACAAAAAGATACCACATTAAAAAAAAGGAAGTTATACTTCATCCTGCTTGCTAGTTGGTTACTTGCTGTATATTTTAATTTTGGAATCTCCTAGAGGAAAATTGAAATGAAAGTGAAATTTCTCTGTTTTTTTTTTCCTCCTGAAATGCAAGTGGACATTATTATTTTTTTATTCTTGTCCTCTACTTGTATTTTATAGTCTCCAATCCATGGCATATGTTTAAGAGTTTTAGATTTCTTATGTTACTGAATTATTGGTGGTCGGTAGTGGCTCTGCTGTGGAAGTAACTTGAATTTATAAATATTTATTCACTCTTACGTCAATCCTGTCAATTTTGCAGTATAAAGGAGGCAGGTTTGCCCCCATTTTGATATACTATTCTGCTTATGCTGACTTCACTGCCTTTAGTTTCTGGGTTTTGCTTCGATACAAGCAATTTCCTCCTGGTTGGTTGGTATATATTAGCACTCACATCAGTTATTCAAAATTTATTTATTTTTATCTATTTTAAGGTAAGGGCAAAAATCCTGCACTGCCCCGCATCTCCACCGTTACAATCATATTGTTCCTGAGTTTTGCTTAATTTCCAAAACATTTTCCCCCACTCTTCAATCATAAGCAGATATGGAGGACAGTGTTGTGAGTTTCCCATAGTGAACTTGACTCAGCTGCTCGCAAAAGAATCAGACTTACTTGGTGGACTGAAGGACCAAGTCAAGATATTTGATGTTGTTCCTATTTAGATAATGATATTTCACTAAAAATATATTTACAATAAAATTAGAGAACAAAGTTGAGCTATTACCTTGCTTCAAAAAACATCTCATAAACATGATAAACAATTACTGTTAATTTCATGAATTTTTAGGTGATGGAGTTGAGGCGCGGACCATGTCTCTCTCTTACGACGATATACGCCGTTTACGGAATTTTCGATGTAGCAGACTAGCTTCTTATCATAATACCATTTGTAAGATATGATAAGAATTAAGAAGCTCTTAATAGGAATTTCTTTTATCTAGATTCCAGAAATAGAGTATAACAAAGATATAGTATATTTTTTTCAGAAAAAACTTACGTATAGTATCTTAAATGTTATTTCTTAAGTTCCTCTCTTAAGATTTAATTTGTCATGTGGTTGCTTAGTTAAAAAATATACTTCTATCCCATGAAAAACTATAAAATACACTTCTACCCCATGAAAAAAAAGCCACATGACAAAATTTTAAGAAGAGAGCTTAAAAAACAATACTTAAGTACTGTATCTAAGTCTTGTTCTTTTTTTTTTTTTTTTTGATGGGAGGAAACTGACAAAATAAATATCTCGATAGTTTTCTATTACATAAGGATAAAAAAATTGCTCTTTTATACAAGATTTTTAGACCCGGACCTTTCATTGAACCATAAAAGAGAGAGGTTCAAAGTTTTTGAGGTCGAACCGAGGTTGAACCGTGATGACGTCATAATTAATTTAATAATTATTTTAAATATATATAAAAATATTAAATTAGTAAAAGATAACTAAAATAGTCCAATTAAAACTATAAATCCATATTTTAACTATGTCTAATATATTCATCTATAGCCCAAATATGAAATATCTATCCAATAATAATAATAACCATTTTTTTTATAAAAAGAAAATTAAAAACATCATATTATCTTTCCAATTTCCACTTTCCAATGCCCACGCGACCAGCCGTCTAGCTCATATTCACAAACCTAAAAAAGCACTAGAAACAAAAGTGAATGAAATTAAAGGAAGAGATAAAAAAGCAATACAAACAAAAGCAGATGAAGAAAGAATTGTTATGCTATATCCACAATATTTTTCGCAATATTTTTACAAGAATAACATCAAAATCTTATGTGAAAAGTTGTTTCTAGTTCTAATTTGAACCCACCATTGAAATTATTTTTTTACTCACCAATATTAGTTAATAACAATCTATTACTTAAAATTTATTGTAAAAATATTGTGATAGTATTTCTTAATTGTCATTTCTTAATATTAAATACCACACGTTTGAATAAAAAAAAAAAACACACGATTACATTAAAAAAAAAAAAAAAAAACTAAGGGATAAAGATTAAAGACCACCACACATTTTCATATGGACCCTATTTATTACTCAACTCTCAACCTCACATTTACTTTATAGTTATCACATTCACATATTCACATCAGAGAAAAGAGAAGAGAGAGAGAGAGAGAGAGAGAGGAGAATTTGAAGCACCGGTGGAGATCGTGGTGCACAGATTGAAGGCCAGCAAAGATCGAGGTCGCCGAAAGGACAAAGCCGGTGGAGATCAGCGTTCACCATGCAGCACTACCTCATCCACCGCCCCACTGCCATTCGTCCTCCTCCTCCTCACCACCAGACTAGGTCAGATCGGCATATTCTTCTTCTTCTTCTTTTCTTTTTTTCATATTTACTTGTTCTAATTCAACTTTATTGTAAGAATTGGATTTTGTTTTGTGTTTGGATTATGTGAGACATTTTTTGAGAGTGAAGCAAAGAGACTGAAACAAAGATTAGACGTTTTCTGATTTTTTTTTTTTTTTTTTTTTTACTTTTATTCAAATTCATTACCAGTGGATTTTTTTTTTCCAACCAAAAATAGTAAATATTCTAGTGTGGTGCCGTTTAAAGCTTTAATTTTTTTTTTAAAGGAACCTATGAGAACTGTGAGGTCCGACCGCGGTTCGCATGGGTCCCTTTTTTTTCCCATAGAGCAATTCTTGAGGCTACAAGAACTGCAAAAATAAGCGGTTCGAGATTTTTCCGGTTGGACCATACGGTCTGGCCTGGGTTTCAAAACCTTACTTTTATATATACAAGGATAAAAAATTTAAAAAAAAAATGCTCCTCTCTTTTTTATTTTATGGCAGACATATAGGGCTATGTATAGAAAAGAAATGTGCTATTACAAACCATTTTTAATGGCATTAAGGTTAGACATAACTTCTTTCCTTTTATTGTTTGACTCATAAATAGAGTAGTAAAAAGTTAACGTTACAATATAACATTTTATAATGAAAGTTTGATAAGGCTAAATTATAAATTACACTTCTAAAAATTTAGGGATGTTTAGATTTCATACCATGAAATTTTAGAATTTGGATTTTATCCCCTAAAGTTTGGAGGTGTTAGGATTTTACACCTTGACGTTTCAGAATATGGATTTTACACTCTAAATTTTAGGGGTGTTTGGATTTCACTCTAGAATTTAGAGGGATTTGGATTTTACATCATGAAGTTTCAGAATTTGGGAGTGTGAAATTTAAACGCCTCCAAACTTTAGGGGTAAAATCCAAATTCTTGAAATTTCAAAATGTAAAAATTCAAACACCCCTAAATTTTAGTATATAAAATCCAAATTCTGAAATTTCAGTGTATTAAATAAAAACAATCCAAATTTTAAGGATATAATTTGCAATTTAGCCTACTGATAACGTTATAAAGACAATATATTCATAAAGTCACTAATGCCAGCCTACTGATAACAATTTAAAGATAATATGACTTTTAAAGTCACTAATGCCATGCGGTAATTGACTTGAGCCAACTCATGATAGGCAGGTTATGATATCAGTTTTTTTTTTTTAAGAAGAGGTTATGATATAAGTGAAAAACTTATTATTACTAAATGGCATTATTCAACGTATGGATACTTGGATAGCATCAAATAGGCAATGACTATCCATTGATCATATATTCAATATTTAAAATAATATAATATTTTTTATAAAAATACTCCAACACTTCACAACTTGGTGTGAATGATCAAAGGGGTAGTAGGCCAAATAAGGGACGTGAGTTTTGGCAACAGAGTATAAGCTAATTTTTTACTAAAATTATCATCTCACGTTATTTTTTATCTCAACTTTATTTTAAATAATTTAATTTTTTGTTTTTAAACGATGAACTAGTTTTTAACCTCTTCTTTTTTCTTTTTGATAGAAAATAGGCGAAAAGTCATTTTTAGTCCCTATATTTTCAGGCGATTCCCATTTTAGTCCCTACATTTTATTTTTACCGTTTTTAGTCCCTATCCTGAAAAACGCTTCCCGTTTTGGTCCCTGCCGTTACATCAGAGACGGAGAACGCTGACGTGGCAAACGGCACGAATAAATAATACTTATTTAATATCCACGTGGCTTAAATTAATAATAAAAAATGCCACGTCAGCATCTAAATTAAAAAAAAAATTAATTTATAAATTTTAACTAAATAAAAAAATTAAATACATAATTAAAAACTAAAAATTGTATGAATTGAGATTTAAGTGTGTCTTGAACAAGAACATAAATCCAAATTCAATAGCACAAACCCAAAAATTCAAAAAAAAAAAAAAAAAAAAAAACCAGTAAATCAAAACCCAGCCAAACCAAGAACAAAACATCTAAATCATCCAAAATCAACAACAAAACACCATAGCACCAATCAAACCACAGATCATCAACAAACTCTATAGAAAACCCAATCATCAACCCAAAATCCATAAATTACATCATGAAATAAGCTCTTCTCTAGCTATTCTACGTGCAGTAGCCTTCTCAATGGCAGCTTTGCGTCTTACTGCCTCAAAATCACCCATTACCTCTTTCTTCTTCTTAACTCAAAATCTCATGTCTACTTCTCTTTCTCTCTCGTTCCTTCCCCCACTCGCCACCTCCTGCGCGTGGTTCCACAACTCTCACTCTCACTCTCACTCGCTTCAGTCCTCTACCTCACTCTCCTCTCCGAATCGATCTCCGGCGACGATCTCAATCTCCGATTGCCATGTCCTCCGTTCACCAGCCACAAGCTCCTTTATTGAAACCGAGTGAAGAACTCGCCGACGAGTCCGATTTCGAAACCATCGTCTCCTCCAACGGCCTCGTCTCCATTTGTGGCTTCGGTTCCTTCCTCTCCGGTACGATCGATCAAACTACACTTTCATCACGATCATCATTATCGCACTTTGTTTTTTGAACTTTGATCGTACGGTCAATATTTCTTTGGCGAAGCAGAGAGAAGTGTGAGGAGTATGTTTCCTGATCTGATCAACTTCAGAGTTGCGAGACTCTTTTGCAATTCAACTTCTTTTGCAATTCTAGGTTCTTCACTCTACAGAAGGCAAAAATTTTTTTTTTTGGGTTTGTTGAGGATTTATGGTTTGATGATGTAATTTATGGATTTTGGGTTGATGATTGGGCTTTCTACAGGGTTTGTTGATGATCTGTGGTCTGATCGGTGCTATGTTGTTTTGTTGTTGATGTTAGATGATTTTGATGTTTTGTTCTTGATACGGCTGGGTTTTAATTTACTAGTTTTTTTTTTTTTTTTTTTTAATTTCTGGGTTTGTGTTCTTGAATCTAGATTTGTGATTTTGTTGTTCTTGTTCAAGACACACTTAAATCTCTATTCATTCGATTTTTAGTTTTTAATTCTGTTTTTAATTTTTTTTATTAGTTAAAATTTATAAATTAATTTTTTTAATTTAAATGCTGACGTGGCGTTTTTTATTATTAATTTAGGCCACATAGATATTAAATAAGTATTATTTATTCCTGCCGTTTGCCACGTTAGCGTTTTCCGTCTCTGATGTAACGGCAGGGACCAAAATGGGAAGCGTTTTTCAGGATAGGGACTAAAAGCGGTAAAAATAAAATGTAGGGACTAAAATAGGAATCGCCTGAAAATATAGGGACTAAAAGTGACTTTTCGCCTAGAAAATAATAAGCAAATTCTAAAACATACAAATATGTTTTCCATACATTCATCACTATTGCTTTGACCGAGTCAGAACGCCTGACGAGGTTGCAAGTAAGACAGGGAGCATCAAGAAAGTCATCGCAGTTTCCAACCAACACTCCCCTCAAGTTGTGCAAATTGCGGAAATTCATCCATAGTTTAATGTCTTCCAAATCTTGTACAGTGCTTTTATCTGGTACAAGAAAATTAGTTAACAAAAGTGAAGTTGGTATGAACCAAAATAGTTGCTCAATGGCTCAGGAAATGGAATGGAAACTCTCCCTCAATGAGAAACTGCAAGAAATTCTCTTACTAAAAGTCACTATAATATTAAACCGTTGATATGACGAAATCCATTGCTATGAAGCAAAGATATTAGAGTAAGAATTGCATAAGCAAAATACCAATATGCACGAAGAAATGGTGACATTTTTTATATATTAAAAATAAGAAAAGGGTGGATAATAAGAGATTATTGAAAAGGTGATTATATTAGAAACCACCAAGAAGAGGAAAATAATATGAGCAAAGAGATTCAAGCAAGGTCCAATCAAGCCGTTTTGTTACTATGTAGAAATCAAAATGAAATAGAGAATATTTAGAGAAGGCGTAAGCAAAGAAAGGACAAATAAAATATGAAGGAATTAAAACATTTATAGAAAAAATGGTGAGGGATGGCTGGATTTGGATGATGATGAATTGAAAAGCTTGCTGTCCAATTGCTTGCAGGGTAAGAGGTATCTGATAGTCATGGATGACATTTGGAAAACTGATGTGTGGAAAGAGTTAAGGGTAGCCTTTCCTGACAACTTGAAAGGAAGTATGATATTGATCACAAGCCGTATAAAAGAAGTGGCAGAACATGCAAGTCGTAATATTCTTCCTTACTTTCTCCCATATCTTAAAAAAGATGAAAGTTGGGAACTCTTATCTAAGAAGGTGTTCCAATGTGATCCATGTCCCCTGGAACTTGAGGCTCTAGGGAGACAAATTGCTGAAAGTTGTAATGGTTTGCCACTTGCTATTGTGGTGTTGGGGGGTCTTTTGACCACTAAGGAGAAAACATATTGAATATGGTCAGAATTGATTGATCATGTCAATTCGTATCTTACTGAGGATAGGTCACAATGCCAAGATATTTTGGCCCTAAGTTATAAGCACTTGCCCCAACGCTTGAAACCGTGCTTTCTATATTTGGGTATTTACCTAGAAGACTTTGAGATAGCTACAAGGCAACTAATCCGATTGTGGATAGTTGAGGGATTTTTACAGCAAATCGGCAACAGAAATGTAGAGGATGTTGCTGAAGACTACTTGGAGGAACTCATTTGCTGGAGTTCGATTCAAGTGGCACGTACAAGGACGGATGGGGGAGTCAAAACATGTCGTATCCATGATCTTCTACGCAGTAGCGGAGCCACATGATGACCGAAGGGGGCCTTGCCCCCCCCCCCCCCCCCCCCCCGCAAATTTTTTGAAAAAATAGCGTGTTTCGATTGTCATTGCTGTTCCTTGTTCGTCGACCATGGTTGTTTCTTCTTGGTCGGCCCTTACTGTGTCTTCTTGGTCGACCACTACTGTTGTTTCTTCGTTAACTGTAGATTGTCTTCTTCGTGATCTATTAGTGCTGTTGCTTCTTCTTTTTCCTTTATCAAGCTTTAACTTTTAAACTTTTGTTTCCAAACCTTGTCTTGGTTCCAGCACCTTCGAATGACATTTCTTACTTTTTTATGTCACTTTGCTTCCTTTGTTTGCTTGTGTCAGCTAGATAAAATGGGTATGTCATGGGTGCAAATAATTACTAGGTCTGAAGAGTTTTTTTAGTACATTTATTTACTTTTTAACTCATCTTTTAGTGGTTCTAGACCAGTACGTGTAATATTTTATTCTTCAATTCATGTTTATTTTGGTGACGCTTTTAAACTCTATTCATTATTATTTTTATTAGTTAGATTAATGGGTCAACGTATACAATTTATATATATATATATATATGATATATTAAGATAGTATGAAGAAGTAATTAAGGGTTTATTAACATTAAAAAAAAGTAATTAAGGGTTTATGTTTTTAAAAAAAATCTGATTAATGTGTACCCTTAAAGCACATATTAAACTTTCTATTTTTAGAAACATTTTCTTGAGAATTGAAAAAACATCATTATTTTTTCAATTCTTGAAAAAAAAATTTTCAAAAATGAAAACTAATGTGTGTCCTAAGAGCACACATTAGTAAAATCCTTTTAAAAACTCTTAATAATTTATCATGATTTTCAAATTGAATATATATATATATATAACGGTAATTTTAAAATAGTGCATTGGTATTGACCGATATCAAAATATATCAATTCTACAGTTAAACCGAAACAACCTTTGATACAAAATTAACCCCTTGATTGTACTTTACTATTTTAAATTTAATATACAAATATATATATATATATATATATATTTATATATATTATATGGCTCCCTCGTATATAAATTCCTAGCTCTACCACTACTTCTAAGAGACCTGTGTAAATCAGAGACCAAGGAAGAGAAGTTTCTTGAGTTTTGTTCAGATTTTAACCTTTTACATATGAGCAAATCCCGCAGACTTTCTATAAACTGCGCTACCCCTTCAGACATGAACCTTCGTGATTCTTCAAATTGTCATTCTCTACTAGACTTTGTGTACGGGTACGATGAAAGCGACTTGAAAATTGAAATGGCTTTGCAAAAGGTTTAAATTAGTTCGGGTGGTAAATTTTGGGGATGCTAAATATAGTTCGATCCCTAAGAAAATAAAAAAAGCTGGTTCTTTTGAGATACCTGAGGATTTCTGGTGAGCTTGATGTCATTCCGGCTTCCATATGTAGCCTTTGGAATCTGGTGACGCTGGAACTGAGAGCTTCTAAAATAAAATGCTTGCCGAAAGAGATATGGATGTTAGAAAAGTTGAGACATTTGTACTTGGGTGGGCCAACATCTATACCTAGAGCAAGAACAGACGATAAAGCTTTACGGAATCTTCAAGTCCTTACTGGTATAGCTATAAATCAAGACACTGAGTATCTATTTGCCAAGGACATGTTTCCTAATTTAAGAAAATTGGGATTACATTCTTTAGAATGGCTAGAGACAGGGCTTTTGTCAAGCCTCCATCACTTGCATCATCTGCAAACTTTGAAAATTTATGAACTTTTTCAGCTTCCAAGTCCAAACTCGTTCCCCTTGAAGCTCACGAAGATAACCTTATTAGGCGCGAACTTATCTTCAACTGCTACTAGTGTGTTGGGTAGCCTTCCCTGCCTTCGAATACTGAAATTACAAGGTTTTCGTCGAGAGTGCATAGAGATCTACCTCCACTGCAATGAAAGCAGTTTCCGTCAACTTGATGTCTTTGAAATGGTAGATTTGTGGATTTCATATTGGGAATTGGGAAAAGGTGCAATGTCAAGCCTTCGACGTTTGGTCATTAATAATTGCCCGTCTTTGATCATGCGCCCTGAGGAACTATGGTGCTTGACTGCCTTGCGGGATTTGGAAGTCTTACATCCCTCTGAAGAGATGGCAAAAACGCTTCAAGGGTTGCAGAGGAAGAATGGGTGTAAGCTCCAAGTCAATCAACCTCTGGATGCAACTAATTGATAGAATGTTGATGGCTTTATCTGCTTTTGTGTAAATGTTCCTGCCTTGTCTGTCATTTCAGGTTTCAATTATCCTATCTTAATGCTTTTGTTTTAAAAGGGACTATCTTTTGCAATAATTTTTTGTGTTTCTGGTGATTAATCCATTAGATATGTACTGGTGTGTAGAATGTTTGAATAAACGGTTCTATGGTTCTCTAGTGGCTTAAGTTTTTAAATGTCCTGATACGTACTAATGTGTATCCCCCCAAGGTTAGTAGCTTAATACCAGTGACCCTCCTCCATGCATAGTGAACAGTGATTTCCAGTAATGCCTGCAGGGTTGCAATTTTAGTTTGTAGTGACCTATACCAAATCACATTTAGATCTTACAGATAACAGAGGCAACTAAAATAAATTGGTATCTTCAATATTCTTAAAAAGTATTGACAGAGGTACATGGGTGTCTCAATGGGCATAGCTATGAAATGCTTCCCTATCTCTGCTTGAATTGGTCCTCTTTTTTTTTCATGTGGTCTGTAGTGCAATCTCATTAACTGCTGTGTTGGAAAATAGACTGGGAGTCATGCCCTGTGTTTTGAGGTTGTATTTTTTAGGTGTGGCAACTGTCTGCTCTATTTTTGCAGCTTATATTACATGTAACTTTTTCTTATATTAATAATATATTTCTAACCTTTTTATCTCAAAATAGGGTTATCAGTCATATTGTTTTACTTAGAAATTTGTTAAATCCGATACAATTGTAAGAGACGAGTTGTAGTCATCCCACTGTAAAGGTTTGTGTCCTCCTCAATGACGATGGGATTTTCCGTGAGGTCCAGCAAAGTTGAAGGGAAAGAATGGACGAAGATCTTAAGGAATTGTGGTGAAAATCATCTCAAACTGCGGAAGAGGATGAAGAAATTAGGGGTGAGAAGAGCCTGGTGGAAGAATTAAAACACAATCGCTAGTCGGCCAGTGTGCTTTACTGAAAAATTGCTCACGCAAAAGAATGTCAACGTTTAAGACGCCAAGAAACTTCTCTTGCATGGTCTTTGATAAGTAGAGGTCTCCCAGAACAGAAGATTATTAATACTATTACACCAATGTCTGTGCCCGTTGCCTCTTGGATCAAACTTGAATCAATGAGCACTCAATACCTCAACAATTTGCAGTATTATAACTAGTAAAAAGTAAGCTAATCTGTAATGACTCATTGAGACACCCATGATGGAACCACCCTCATCAGATAGCACCACAATTTATTTCTCTATATTTTTGGGAGCTCCAACTCCCAGAGCAATTGACAGAAAAAAAATAACCAGCCCATCCTCAGAGCTGCAATGCTAAATCTGGCTGCTGAGGTGAACCAATCTGGACACTAGAACTAGGTGAACCCGTTTGCCGAAATCTTACATTTAGATCAGGAGGAAACGGAAAAGAATCATGCTTATGGTGCATTGACAATCTCTGCCAAGATGCTTGCCCATCAGGTACTTGTGATGTTCCATGCGACTTGAGGCCAGAGCCCAGGCCTAATAGATTTCCAGAGTCTGTTCTCGCAATTTCAGAGAACCTGGCTTCATTCGATTCAATATCATTTTGGGTCACTTGGTAGTCTTGCCACTTGAATTTATGCCAGGCATTTGAGAACGCACTGAAGTATAATCAGAATCAGACGTTCCAGTTAATGAGGCAAGTCTAACCATCCTATTTGCGAAGAAAAATCAGACCCAAAACCATCATTTAAGCCATCGATATCAGTGGTAATTATGGGTTTCTGCTGAACCCGAAAAGGAGGCACGGATTTTAGCCCACCAACACTGCTGTTCAGTGAAATCAACTCACAATGGGAATCTACGTCTGTACTTTCAAAGTCTTCTTGACCTTGCGACAAGAATCTATTTGCAACAACAGTGTATAAGCTGGATGTGCGGTGATGTAATGCCTTGCTTGTATCATTATCTGGTATCGAGCCATCTCAATATTTCTCCTCATTAAATAAAGACTGCTGCTGCTTTGATGCCTCATTTTCTCCTACCCATCCAGGACCAAACTTGAGTCCAGTGGGCAAAAGAGAAACCAATTCGGCATTAAGTTCAAACTGTTTAGAAATATAAGCAATGCCAACTTTCGTTAACCATAATTTTCTCTGTCACATTAATTAGAAAATAATAGCAAAAATAATGAGGATGATGAGAATGGTGGTGACAATAGATCTGTATGGGATACGATACGAGTGAATCATAGAGAACAGAAGAAAAGAGCAAGCATTCCTAGCTAAAAGGTTAAACAACTGATTGATCATAAAATTGTGAGAGAATCTCAATATATTAATATTCCTAGCTAGATGAGATTGTGTGTGGCAAATAGGCAATTCATTCAGGTTTATTATATATGTATTTGTTCGCGCTCACCCTTTGCGTGATCTTGGTGCTGTATAGCATTGAAATAAAGAAAGGCAACAACAAAAGAATGAGCCCTAAAAAATGGAACTTATGTTTTCATGCATCACTTACGTCTCTTTTTTCCTTTATTTTATTTTAAGACGTCTACACAATTTTTCCTCCTAATAAGTGAATTATTGTGACATTTATCTCAATTAGATAGATGACTTTTGGGTTTTTTTTTTTATTATTTAATTTTTTATAGAGAAATCTGTCTTCTATTTTAATGTTCTCTTAAACCATTTTTCAAATGGAAAGTACAACAAATTTTAAGAAATAAGTTGTTATTGGTTCTAATTTAAACTCATTACTAAAATGTTTATTTTTCCCACTTGTCAATAACAACCAATAATAATCTGCTATTTAAAATTTGTTATGAAATTGTGTAAACTTAGAGTATTGGTTTAAGAAATATTTCTAAAAGTTTTTTATAGAAAAATAAAAAAGTAATTTTTTTACAACTTTTTATATTTCTTATAAAAAGTATATCAAAACTATCATAAAATAATTTACAAACAAATGTCTTAAATTCACCGGTTAACCAAATCCATAAATAAATCAGAAATTATATTTTTCTTTTTGGAAAAGGCCCAATTAGGTATAAGATTCTTATTTTCTCTTCTTTTCTTCTTTCCGGGCAGGTCCATTTGGGCTTGATCTCTTTGCTTCAGACCAGGCCCATTTGGATTTGGTCTCTTTTTGTTCGGGTCAGGTCCGGAGTTCAACACAATTGGGCTTTCTCCTTCTACTTCTGCTTTTTTTTCTTTTCCTAACCGGGTCGCCCGGCTTAGTGTTTCAAAATATCGGTTTGTTGCCTCTCTCCTTTTGGTTTGTTTCTCCTTCATTTCTCTTCTTACCCGCGACTTCTATAATAGAAATTTTGATATTTTCTTGTGTTCTCTTTGATTTTGAATGGAACGTAATTGGTTTTGATAAGATTTTTTAGAGTTTAGATTTAGGATTTTGAGAGTTTCCACACTTGAATATGGGGTGGGCACAAGTTCATGAACTACCAAATGTTTGAAAATATTCTTTTATGAGGGAAATTTCACATGGGTTTGTGTTTAGGTACAGTGTATGTGAGTGGGTCTCTTGAAATTTTACTTGTCTTGCCATTTCTTTGCTTTTTTCTTTTTTTTTTATAAAATAGAAATTTTACTATAACATAATCTAAGTGTATATGTGTGTAAAGTTCTCTCTTGGAGACTTGAACCTCAATCCTTGCCCCATCTTAAAGTTTATTTAGTTTGACTTGTTAGCATGTGTTCTAAATAAAAAATAAAAAAACTATTTTGACACATCAAAAACTTACTTTATCTATTTTAACACACTACTTTAAAATATATTCTACATCACATCTTCTATTTCTTACCACTTTATTATATAAATATTCTTTCTTAATTCTTTTTAAATTATTTCTTTTTGCTTTCTCAAGACCAACGATCATTAAAGACTACCAAAAATAGAGAAATTATGAGCATCTAACATAAGAAAGAGAAAAAAAAGTATGAATAAAATGTAGTCAAAATATTTCTAGCATACTTGTCCATGCACTTCTATTATTTAGGATTCTATTGTAAGAAATATCAAATAAATTTGGTATTTGACATATCGTATGAAGGTGATTTCTTGTGTTTAATATGCTAAATTTTAACATTTAGCACTAGTTTTGTGTTTAATATGCTAAATTTTAACATTTAGCACACATGATGCTAGTGCTCTTTTTAGAGAAAAAAATCATTTGGTTTATGGGTTGCTTTGATCTAGAGGATTTTGTTTTATTATTTTTCAATTTTGTTTGCTTGATGTCTTTTACTGTCTTGGTGAGTGGTGTCAATGAAATAAATTCATGATTTTGAAAACTTTGAAGTAACTTCTTGAGCCTAGAGAAAAAATATCTTGAGAGTGCAAGACCCATTCTTAGACCCTAGGAGTACTAAAGTTCCTTCTTTGAAGTCAGGGGTGATTATTGGTCCACGTTTTTCTTTGATTCTTTGCCTTAAGTATGAATGAAATGAACGTGGATTTGAAATTTTCTTTTGATGATTAGCTTCAAGGTGAATGTATGTTGGTGGTTTAGATTATTGCATTCTGAAGTGTTCCAAATTTTAACAAAATGGTTTCAAGAATTTTCTGATAAAAATGGATTTTTTGAATTTTCTGAGAACAGTATCGTTTTTTTAAGATAAAAATTATTCTGATAATTGAGTACCTTTACGTATTTACACACCAAACATAAGATTCGGCGTAAGAATCTTAAAAAGTATCTCGATGTTGGATTAATTTGTCACAAATATGATCCCCTATCACTTAAACCTAAAAATTGGATATATTAATCTATACAAAAATTCTCCATAGTCAATCTGTAATGACTCCTTGAGACACCCATGATGGAACCGCCCTCATCAGATGGCACAGCAATTTATTTCTCTATATTTTTGGGAGCTCCAACTCCCAGAGCAATTGACAGAAAAAAATAACCAACCCATCCTCAGAGCTGCAATGCTAAATCTGGCTGCTGAGGTGAACCAATCTGGACACTAGAACTAGGTGAACCCGTTTGCCGAAATCTTACATTTAGATCAGGAGGAAACGGAAAAGAATCATGCTTATGGTGCATTGACAATCTCTGCCAAGATGCTTGCCCATCAGGTACTTGTGATGTTCCATGCGACTTGAGGCCAGAGCCCAGGCCTAATAGATTTCCAGAGTCTGTTCTCGCAATTTCAGAGAACCTGGCTTCATTCGATTCGATATCATTTTGGGTCACTTGGTACATGGTAGTCTTGCCACTTGAATTTATGCCAGGCATTTGATAACGCACTGAAGTATAATCAGAATCAGATGTTCCGGTTAATGAGGCAAGTCTAACCATCCTAATTTGAGATGAAAAATCAGACCCAAAACCATCATTTAAGCCATTAATATCAGTGGTAATTATGGGTTTCTGCTGAACCCGAAAAGGAGGCACAGATTTAAGCCCACCAATACTGCTGTTCAGTGAAATCAACTCACAATGGGAATCTATGTCTGTACTTTCAAAGTCTTCTTGACCTTGTGACAAGAATCCATTTGCAACAACAGTGTTTAAGCTGGATGTGCGGTGATGTAATGCCTTGCTTGTATCATTATCTGGTATTGAGCCATCTGAAAATTTCTCCTCATTAAATAAAGACTGTTGCTGCTTTGGTGCCTCATTTTCTCCTACCCATCCAGGACCAAACTTGAGTCCAGCAGGCAAAACCCTTTCAATTTTCTGAGAAGCAATCTTCCACACTACAGGCCCAAGACCTGCAGCAAATCGAGTTAGGCTTCTTGCATAACCATGCTCCAAGTGTAGACCTACCTGATTTAGACATTTACATTAGAAAAAATTGTTACAAACAGACAATAATATAAGGCAGGTCCACAAACAACAATCACACATTAAATTGAGACAAGTAAATGTCATTCTTTCTTCTCATTGTTTTTTTTTTGGGGGTACAAGTGGCAATCAGACCATCTTCGCAATATACAAAGCCAAAAACTTGCCAACTTCATGCTCTTTTCAGCAATCAAATTTCGCTATAGCATTCAGAAAAAGACATTTGCACATATTACAAATCTTTGTTTCTAAATCCTTTCACTTCTTTCTAATAAAAGCATCTCCCCCCCCCCCCCCCCCCCCCTCTCCCCAGCAGCAAGGACACGAAAAATAAAGAAAGAAAAAACAACAAACCCTTGTACATACCGCCATCAGTTGCTTCAATTCTCCTTCGAGGGTGGCCAAGACAGATGGCCCATGCCCAGAATCCAAGGAATGCTGATAGGTGTCACGCCTATTCTCATCTACCGCAAATTGCTTCTTCCCGTACTTCAATACACTTTTCAAAACAGAAGCTGCAATCCAAGAGAAAATTAGCTTGGCAATTGACAGAAAAGCTAGAATTTTGAAACATTAGAGAAGAATAGATGGTGTATCATGTATATTTATAAAGCAATAAAAACCAATTCAAAACTTACCTGGAAATTCATTCTCCCATTCAGACCACCAACTAGTGCCTGTTTCACTGTTCAAAGACCCATGGGAGGCCCTGACCAATGCATCAACAGGAGGGGACTTGTATGAAGTCAACCCTTTTCTTAAATTGTAAGTATTGGAACTCCCTGCATTACCTCCTCCTGATGCAAGAGTTGCATCTGGGGAAGGCTCTGGACAAACAAGCTCATAGGGAGATCCACTAAGGGACTTCTTCAGGTTCTTGCCTGGAGGCCTGCCTCTCCGGACAACTTTGGGTTGTGGCTCATTATCATCACTCTCTTGCCTCAAATTTTCAAAGTCCTTTTTTGCCAACTCTTGCATAGAACGTGCCTAAGAAAACAGTAAACTTTTAATAATGCAATAAAGAGAAACCCAAACCAACCAGAAATGAGAATACAAGTACAGACATGACCAAACCTGTCTAAAAAATACAGTATCTGGAGCATTGTACTGCATTGCATTTGTACAAATTAGGAGCACGTCTTTCTGCACAAATTAAATAGTAAAGAATTTCAGATTCTGCTGAGTTGACGAAGAAAACAAGTCTTCACTATAACCAAGAGTAAAGGAAACTAACTTCCCGTTGTACAGGATTAAGGTACAAGGACATTTCATTACATTTTTAATGTCTGGAATCAAAAAACAGCAAAATACCATGTTGTCGGTGCACTTTTGTTCACCAATACCAGACAAAAGCCATTTTATAATCATATTTTTGCACTAGAAAATACTACACAAAAACCACTAGCTACAACAGTATAAGCCGGTTATCAGAGTTGTTGGACTATATGATCCATGATGTACAAGAACATTTGATTAAGACAGCCTGTGCAATCCCTGGAGCCCGGACCATTTCATATATTAATTAGGTTTCACTTTATATTTTTCCAGTAGTTAGTGTAAGGCCATACAGCAAGTTCTAATGAAATAACAAATGTGGGTTATCCTTAAGTTTCCTAGTTGCAGATTCCTTCTGCTGTCTTTGCAGCCTAAAGTTGAATCGAATTAGTTCCTCCTCCTTTTTCCAGTCGTCAATCATACAACAAAATATACAATAATGTGTTCCAAATAATGATTCTTGAAGACACTGAAATTAGCACATAATATTTGTTACAGTGCATTGAAAACTACTACTAGAGTAATTTACAGGATCAATCAACAACTAAAGGACAAAAGAACACAACTGAAAAACTAATCTAGAGAAAAACAAGATGAAGTATATTTGCAGTATTCCAATAATAATCAATGTCAAAATGACCTAGAAAACATGATATGTTGGCAAAGAATTAACTGACTGTTAAAGATCATTCAACCAATCTTATCAACTGTGCCGCAGGAAATCCCAGATCAAAAACTACAAATACAGTAGGTGGTCCACATACACATCACAAACTCTTCAATGCTTTTTGTCCCATTTCACTATTGGCAGCAGAGTATATTGCCAAATCACATTCCAGAGAAAACAGACAAATCCACATTGACAGATTTGATGTTTTTTTTTTTAATCTCAGTACACAACTTCTTAGCATTGGTAAGTCTAAGTATTGGCTTCTACAATTTGCATATACATTTACCCTGGGGAGCTTTCTGACGCAAACTAATATAACTTTTAATCATTACACCCGAGAGTAGTTCTTTGATGGGACAACTACAATCAACAGATCAATAAATTGATTCTTTCTTCCAACTCCTTAGCCTGTTTATTTGCTACTCCTTTCCCATTGCTTCTAAGATAATACAGTACAAAAGCAACACTTTCAAGACTCATGATAGGAAGCCCTGTTCTTGAAGTAATGATGTGTTTGACAATTCTTTCATGCTAGAAAATCCAAACTAGTCTTTATCCAAAAAATAAACAAATTTAAATAAATAAATAAATTTTCAAGTGAGCTGAATGCATGAAATTGAAGGTCATAATAGAGGATATTTTTGATAACTCAATGGTTGGGGGAGGGCAATTTGGACTTTGGATGTCTCAACTAGAAACACCAAGAAGTGCCAGTTGAGCTACACCCTACAAGGCTCTTGGCATGTCATGAAGAAGGATACTATTATAACAAGACATAGTCACAAGAAAAATCTTCTTTTTTTTTTTTTTGGGTTTTGTTAATTCATGACTTGATAAACAAACTGAGGAGCGAAGGCATGCAAGCCCATGTGTTCAGTGGACAAACACAGGCAAGAACATAAAATAACTAAAAGAAAATCTATGACCTATATAATAATCAAAACTGAATTATAAATCAGAGATTAATTTTTATGCAACTCTGATAAAATGTCACCCAAAACCAAAAGCAAAAAGAGTGAAGGTCACTAGTTCAAAATTTTAAAAATCTCCCCTTTCACCTCCCCTTGGCACCAAAACTTACTTATCTGAAAAATAAACAACTTACACATGCGCACACATATTTGTGTGTGTGTTTGCAGAAAATGCTTTTCTAAAACCAACCTCAAACTGTTCCAAGTTGGCATAAGCTCCACCATCTAATTTCTTCCTCACGGTACCAAAATCCATTGGGTTTTCAATGATGTCATGGTAATCAGGAAGCTGTGAGGAAACAAATTTACAACAAATCAACAAAAGGGTATTCAACTATCACACAGAACTCCAAAAATTACCCAGTAAAAACGCATCACCTCTTCAGGATCCACAGGCTCCGAGAATACTCCATGAGTGTCCTTTCTACAACATAGTTAAAACAAACCCAGTTAGAAACCTAAACCAGAAAAAATTCAAAGCCCAAAAAACATAGAAGCTAAAGTAAATAAATATAAATAAATAAAAACACACACTTTTGAAGCCTGTCAAGGATGAACACCAACAACTTTTTGTCTGGCAAAGGTGTCGTGGGACCAGACTCCACCTGCGAACCTGTCCCTGTAAAAAATGTGACCATTATTATTAAATTTACTCTCACTATTTGTAACAAAAGACAAAAGAAAAATCAATCACTACAAAAAAAATTCCACACAATGCCTTTTTAGCAAAGAACTAAGATTGATTGACAGTTCGATACCATGAATGGTGTCTGTCGCTTTCCAAACCTTTTCATCCTGCAAAAACCAATCCCAATATCAATGGTGGAAAATACCCACAAAAAGAAAATTAAACCCAAAAGAAAAAAAAAAAATCATTGCATAAAATTGATAAATACTTTCTGTCATTATTACCAAAAAAAAAATTTAATAATTGAATGGAAAGTTCAAAGTTACATAAAAAAGTTAACAAGTAGCAGAGAAAGTACAGGTGTGGAAAAAAAAAAACTGGAAAATAATCAAAGAAAAGACAAATTCAAGCTTCTTTTTTTTTTCTTCCAGACATGGGTAGTGTTTGTTTGTCTTTGTGTATTAATATTAATACAGACAATATATAAGAATATAAAATTAAATTAGGAAATAAAATTGAAAAAAAAAAAAGAAAGAAAGAAAAAAAAAAGTGAAAGGGCACCCAGAAATCAATAAAAATTAAAGAATAATAGTACTAAATAAATTTGGACCGAGTCAAACTCAAAAACTCATCTATCCACTCACCGATTCAACGAGCCCACCAACCCACCAAAAAAGATAAATCTACAAATTTGCGCGCGGAATCCAAAAACAACAAACGGTAACAGAAACAAACAAACACTTGCCTTTTTTTTCTTTTTTTTTTCAAAAACGTTTTTTGTTTTTTGTTTTTTGAGGTTTGAAATAAATAATAAAAATTGAAAATTGATTTATTAATATGCAAAATTGATCAATCACCATTGGATCAGATCCGAGATTGACGGCGGTGATCTTGCGGCGTTTGATGTCGGCCTCGAGATTGTCGTCGAAATTCGAATTCGGGGGGAGATCAGAGCCGTAAGGGTTCAAAGTAAAGGACAAGGAGTTCGGCAACAATGTCGGGTATTGAGGATGAGAATTGAGGCCGTGAAGGAGCTTGAGCTTCTTTTCTTTGCGCTCGTCGTCGTCGTCGTCGCCGCCGCCGCCGTCGTTATCGTCTTCGCCGGAAACAGAGTCAGAGTTAGGGTTCCGGCGAGAGGCGCGACGGCTAGGGTTAGAGCTTAAATTGAAGGAATTAGGGTTTCGTTGTTGATGATGTTGTTGTTGTTTGAGAGAGCGCTTTTGGAGATCTAAGAGAGAAGGGCGACCCTTCTTCTTCTTCTTCGCCTGATTGTTCTGCTGTTGCTGTTGCATCGTCATGGTTGTTCCTGATGATACTTCGCCCATTTTCGTTGCTCTTCTTTTCTTTCTTTTCTTTTTCTTTTTTTTTTCTTTTTATTCTCTTTGCTTTTTCTTTTTCTTTATCTCCAAACAGACCGTTCAAATATTTTTTATTATTTTTTCGGTTAAAAAAAAACTCAACAAGGTGTGTCTGGGGATATTGGGAATTGGGGGATTGGGAGAGTCGGCATGTGTGAATTACGCGATGCGGTGTGAAGGTCATGTGATGTTAACGCTTTGGCACGTGTTGGGTTTGAATAATTTTTATGCTCTTCACACTCAAAAAAATATTTTTAAAAAAAATGGTGTGAATCGTATGCTATTTAACTGATCGATTTATAATTTTATTTTTAAGCATAATTTTATACTATAGTAACTTGAAATTTAAATGTTTAATTGATAATATAATTATTAAATTTTTTATTTTTTAAAAATTTTACAAATATGAAAGATATTAAAAGAAAATGTAAACAAACTTTTGCCTTTATATTTTTACTACCTTTTTCTTTTTTTTATCAAAGTTTATTACAACACTCCTCCTCCGTTGGATTTGTATAAATATAGCAATTAAAACCTATTCCTCTTTCTTATTAAAAAAAAAATGTATACTCTTTTTTACTAACAAAATATTATATTTATAGAAAAATATACTACCCAAATTATAGAAAAAATAATACTAATTTTTTACTGTAATAGACACTGTAATGTAATAGCTATTCTTATAGTTTAGCTATTCAATAGTTTAATTATATTTTTATTACAATAAATAGTTATTTTTTTATAAATAACTGTTTTTTAAAATGAAGAATAACTATTTATTTCTAAAAAAAAATGTAATTTGTGTATTTGTTAAATTCACATCTAGTAAAAATATATTGAGCAAAATTGTAGGCTACAATCAAGTTTGTAAACAAACTTCTGTCCTTATATTATACTTCATTTTCTTTTATCAAAGTTTAATTCGACACTCCTCTTCCTTTGGATTTTTGTAAATATAACAATTAAAATCTATTCATCTTTCTTTAAAAAAAAAAATGTTTATACTCTCTTTTACTAACAAAATATTCTATTTATAGAAAAATATATTACCCAAATTATAGAAAAAAATAACACTCATTTTTTATTGTAATAGACATTGTAATGCAATAGTTATTACTATAGTTTAGCCATTCAGTAGTTTGTTTATATTTTTATTATAATAAATAACTATTTTTTAAAATAAAAAATACATATTCATCTCTAAAAGGGATGTAATAGTTATTTCTTAGTAAGTGTATTAATTTCTAAAATTAATATACTTCCAAATAAGAAAACTTTCCATATGCACATAACAATTATAAAAAGTAAAAAAAAAATAACTAATCTCACTTTCAAATTTAAAAAATATTATTTTAAAAAAATATAATTATATGAGTCAGATATTTCCTAAAATATATATTAAGTTTGTTTCAAAATGCTTTCATTCTATTGTCTTTAGGATTCTATTATTATGTTGTCACCAAACAAATTAATAACAATAAGTATTACATTACAGCATCTTGTATTCCTTATAATACCTATTCATATTCTTATGTAATAACCGTTATAGTCTATCAAATATGCCCTGTTTTGTAGATGAATGGCATGCATGTATAATAATATTTTGTTAAAATAAAATATTATCATTGCATTTACACAAATTTCAGTAATAATTTTTTATTATAAAAAAAACTTGAATAAAGACGAGTGTAAAGACTTGAAAAATGGCCTAAACACTTAGAACAGTGGAACCCAGTACTTTAAGCTCAACACAATAAATTTGTAAGAGAATAGGTTTCCAAGTCAACTGCAATACTAAGTAATTACAGGCTTGAGAATAACTAGATTGACATAGTTAATATAAACACAAAGACACAAATTCAATGTAAATTGTTCCTTAGGCAAGTCCAAGGAGAGGTTGTTCATTAACAAAAAAAGCTAATATTTTTACAATAGGGTCTTTATTTCTCTCTCTTTCCTTTCTTTGTAAAATTTTCTCATCCCCTTCTTCTAGAGGGGTTCCTTTTCATTATATAGTCATTTCTATTGCATCTCAACCTTCCTTCTGTACGTCTCAGGGGAATAAATTGGATGCTTGTCCCATTAAGACCCTTTTGGAGGTAGTAGAGAGAGTTGTGAGCTGTGGAGTCACTGTTCAAGTGTCTTTTCCTCATAAATGCAGCTAGTTCAGTTGGTGCAATACATTAAATGTGGAGGTGATAGTCACCTTCCCAAATATTTCCTCTTTTCGTTGCTCGCACGACTCTAGTATCTTTCATAGTGCCTTACTTTCTAGTGCAATGGGCTACATAAGGTACTCCTGAGGTACATTTGCTCATCAAGCTCCTTGGATGATGGGCTAGTTGGCCTCCTTTCCGCGGACCTCTTACTCCAAGTTTTAGTCTCGTTCTGAGTGGTCTTGACATCTTCTCTCCTCAGTCTTAACCCACGTGTCAGACTTAGGTTGACTCATGTGTGGGCTTTTTATCATCCTCAAGCAGGGCCTATAGGCCTTTAAATGTTTTCAAATCATTTACTCTCACAATTGGCATAATATTTTATGTTTAGGAGCGTGTATTTTCTTAAATGTGGAATCAAAAATATATTTAATTATTGTTGATATTTAAATTTTTTTTTTTGGCGAAAATGCACTTTTCGTCCCTACATTTTGGGTCAATTTCTATTTTGGTCCCAAAATTGATTTCTTTGCAAATTTCATCCCTAAAAAAAGAAAATCGTTTTTAAAATAGTCCCTGCCGTCAACCCACTCACGGAAACCTACTACGTGGCAGACGGAATGCCGTTTTTGCTGACGTGGCCATTAAAATATTATTAAAAAAGATTATTTTGCATTTTTTGAATGCCACATCAGCATTTTAATTTTTTTTAAAGCCATGTCAGAAAATTTAAACAAAAAATAAATTAAAATTTTTAAAAATAGCCTAAAATCTAATTTAATCATTTTTTTTTTAACTTTTCATTAATTTTTCATAAGAACGTAACAGTTTGCTCTTCGTGTTCTTCCCAAATCCAAGAAACAAACCCAGCAAACCAATCCAATCTCCAGCAACCAAAACCAATCTCCATCACTGCCAGGAAAACAAAAAATAAATCCAACAAACCCATAAACTCATAAATTTCACATTCAAATTATCAAATTCCTATTCCAAATTCATCTTGATCATGAATCCCGAATATTCAATCCCAACAACAACCCAGAATATTCAATCCCAGGAACAAAAGAATAGAAACCCACCATCTCCCTCGTCAACCCAATCATATGGGTTTGAGAGCCACTGCTTGGGGTGGCGGCGTTGGTGAACGGTAGGGGTGGAGGTAAGGGTTTTGGGCATGGCTAAGATCAGGCCAGATCACAACCCAAACTTATTCGAATCAGTGGATCCAACCACCAATCCGTGTTCACAACACCCACCGATCCGAGTTCACCAAAACCACCAAGCGGCGACGCTCTTCTTCACCAGACCCACTTCTCCAAGCCCTCACTGCTCACATTCTTCAATCAAACCCACCAAATCATCACCAACATCAACATCATCCCCATCACGATCCTTACCCGCATCAATCTATGAAACTCAACCCCCACAAACTCCATCCTCAAAATCAACACCAACATCATAAAAAATTCCAAGAAATCCCATGATCAAACCAGATACGGTTTGATCATGAGATGGGTTTTGTGGGTCTTCAATTTAAAGGGTTATGGGTTCTCTTGATCTTGGCTCTTGAGAGATGAGAGATGAGAGAGTGCGAGATGAAAGATGAGAGAGTTGAGAGATGAGAACAAGATGGAGCTTGAGCTTGAGCTTGAGCTCCATTGTCTTCAATACTGTTTGGCTCTTGAGAGATGAGAGAGTGAGAGATGAGAACAAGATGGAGCTTCAGCTTCAAATTTTACGGCTTGTAAGAGTAAATTTTTTTTTTTGTTTGTTTTTCATTTTTTTAAATAAAATTAAAATGGAGAAATCTGGTGTTTATTTTTAATAATATTAAAATTAAAATTGAGAGTAGCGCTGACGTGGCATTTAAAAAATGGCAAATAATATTTTTTAATAATATTTTAATAATCACGTCAGCGCCACGGCAGCAAAAACGGCATTCCGTCTGCCACGTAGTAGGTTTTCGTGAGTGGGTTGACGGCAGAGACTATTTTAAAAACGATTTTCTTTTTTTAGGGATGAAATTTGCAAAGAAATCAATTTTGAGACCAAAATAAAAATTGACCAAAAATATAGAGACGAAAAATATATTTTTGCCTTTTTTTTTTTTTTTTTTTTATAGTATTAAGATCAAATCATAAAATAAGAGGCCAAATTGACTTTGATATCAAAATAAAAGACGTGTTGACCAGCACAAAAGTGGGCTGATAAGCAATACCCCAAAATATCTACATAATGGATGGGCCTTTAAACGGAAAAGGACAAAGCAACAATAAACGTGGTAAGTGTGCTGGAGCATGCGTGGCAATTAGTTTTACCAATCTTAGACTCTATCAGCCCACTTTCTTTTTTCTTTTCCTTTTTTAGAAGGCTACTATCAGCCCACTTTGACTTTCATTATGAAATTCTCCTAGATTGGAAGATTTGAAAATGTGGATATATATATATATATATATATATATGAGAAAAAGAGATTATCCCATGTTATTATCCCTTTTAAAATTACTAGTTAGGGCGGCACGTGCTAGCCATTAAAAAAATAAAGTAGCAATTAGGATCAATTTTAAATTTTATTTGTATTATAAAATAAAAATAAAAATAATTTGATTTTTAAAATACATAACGATTTAAGTTAATCAAAAGAGACATTAATTTTAAGAATTTTGATAATTATGTTATAAAAAGTTAATCTCATTCGTATAAGACCGTGACGGATTCCAGTCTAATATTTTATTATTTTATTTTGACCTATAACTTACACCTCAATAATTGTGAATATATTGTAATAACAACAATATGTCACGACATTTTTAGTTGTGCTAGATCTCGGTATGATATATATATATATATATTTTTTTTTTGACCCATAAGGAATTGACACATTCATCACAACATTTTCACAATATCTCTATGTATACATTGTACTTAATTACAATGTAAATTTATATTGTAGACACAAAAAAAATTGGCAAATTTTGTACACATTTACAAAATTTATACAATATTTACCATTTTTTGTGCAAATGTGTATAATATTAACCACTTTTGTGTATTTACAATGTGAACTTGCATTGAAAGTACAAAGTAAACATATAAAGATCTTAAAAAAAACAAAACAAAGCTTAAACCAACTAGCATACTTTGAAGAAAAAAAAAAAAAAAAAAAACAAACAAACAAAAAGTGCACCTCACTAATTGAATAAACCAAAAAAATACTATACATGAACCTTTGGCTCTCCTTATATAGTTAATAGATATGCCAGCTTACATAAATATTAAAAAAAAAAAAAAAAAGTCACTGTAACTACAGTACAACTTGGTACTGTAGCTAAAGTGCCGCTACTCACGAAGCCAAATGTACAATGCCAAAGCACTGTACACGTCAATAATTGTGAAAATATTATAAAATTTGTTGTATCAATATAACAATATATACACCAACTTATATAAATATTTAAAAGAAAAAAAAAAACACAAACCAATTACCTAAAAAAAAAAAAAAATGGCTACTCACAAAACCAAATGCACAATGCCAAAGCAAGTACTGTACACGTCAATAATTGTGAAAATATTATGAAATTTGTTGTGTCAGTATAACAATATATATACCAGCTTATATAAATATTTAAAAGAAAAAAAAAACATAAACCGATTACTGAAAAAAAAAATAAAAAAAAAAAAAAAAAGACAAAAATCTTAAGGCACTGTAGCTACTATGCTGCTGCTCACGAAACTAAGCACAGTGCAAAAGCACTGTAGTGGCATTCCAACTTTTTATATATAGAAATTTGTTGTATTAGTATAACAATATATATACCAGCTTATATAAATATTTAAAGGGGAAAAAAAACGCAAACCGATTACTAAAAGAAAGAAAAAAAAAAAAAAAAAAAAAACTTAGCTATAGTGTTGCTGCTCACAAAACCAAGTACAGTGCAAATATTGTGAAATTTGTTGCGTCAGTATAACAATATATATACTAGCTTACATAAATATTTAAAGAAAAAAAAAAAAAAAAAAAACCTTAGCTACAGTGCTGCTGCTCACGAAACCAAGTACAATGCAAATATTGTGAAATTTGTTACGTCAGTATAACAATATATATTAGCTTATATAAATATTTATAAAAAAGAAAAAAAATTTAGGGACTGTAGCTATAGTGCTGGTTAACTAAACCAAAAGCATTGTATATAAAGAAGAAAGGAAAGACAAAGAAACAAAAAGCACAAAACAAATCGAAAAATTTATATAAAAAAAAAGAAAAAAAAAAAAGAAAAAGAAAAAAGACTCACGAAACCAAAGTACTATTGCCACTACAATGCTTGCACAGTGCAAACACACTGAGTGCACAGTGCCAAAGCACTGTAGCAACATAGCTGCTTTTTATATAAAGATATTGTGAATTCCAGTTAGCTTAATTTATAAAGACTTTAATAGTTGAATAAGATATCTGAGTTTCAATCCCCATTTACACAAAAAACTAATTGGTGTTTTGGTTTGATGATAAAGAACTATCATCAAGAACGAATGCCATAAATTGAAACTTTTTCAAAAGTTTGGAGTAAATTGAAATAATAATTTTCCATCTAATTCCATTCATTAGTAAATGGATTCACTGCTCATCGACTTGGGCGAGCATCATGGGGAAAACAAATTATGCCATGGTTGGTTTCCTTGATGTCCAAAATGAATTGCAAAATCATCCTTATTTCAATATCACATTTTTAAGCCACAACCATAGTATATGCTAGTTCTGCTTAGAAAAATAAATGAAAACTATTTCAAAATGTAATATATTTCTCTATATGATTGCTTGTTACCCTGCATGATTCATATAAAAAACAATAAGCTAAACAACATGGTTATTAGGATGGTCCTAGGTGGCTAACCTTTAAAAATAATAAGTGTTAAAGGCATAAGATATAAGTATTGTGGGGGCTCCTTTTTCAGAGGGGTATCCCCGACAATGAATTTTTAGAGAGTGGGGCAAAAAGGGTTTGGCTCCGGCCGGCTTCTCGCCGGTCTTCCTTGAACTTTTCATTTATTGTTCTTCGCCTGGGGTTGCTCCTCGGCTGGCGTCCGAGGAGGCCCCCATTCACAAGGGGGGTTCTTTGCCTTATATACACCCTTTAGCTCGATCCTGGCCTTACAGCTGTTGGCTATCCGGGCTACTGGTCCAGGACTTGTCCCATCAGACAGGTTCCTCACCATACTGGGGGTTGCTGCCTCCAAGGTCTTCTAGTGAAGGGTCTTGTCATCATTAATGTAGCCTGGAGGGTCAGGCAGACTCGTTAAGTGTGGATGTGACCACCTATTCTGAGTCTGCTCCCTACCTGGATTAGACTAGGTGTGCCGAGGAGGGGTGTGTCCTCGGCTCGGGTCTGAGAAGGGCTAAAACCCTTTGGCCGACTATCTGGGATGATTGCCCTCCTCAGCTTGGGCCTTGGGCCAGCCTAAAGGTGGGCCGAGGGTTCTGGGCCCTCGGGCCCCACAATAGCCCCTCAAAACCCTGCTGCACGTCTCCTCGGACGGGGAGGGGGGTTTTGCGAACCTCAGCCCTTATGTTCCGGAGGGCCTTCAGCCGGCTGGTTCTTCCTTGAGTGGCCGGATCGACCCTTAGACTCTTCAATAGGTAGTTAGTTTCTCCATAGGAATAGGTCGTCGGACCATGCGGTACCTTGGCTCCGTCGTAAATAGCTAGCTCCCCGTAGGCTTGAGTCCGTAGACCATGCAAGTCCTAGGTACAATTGCTGCATTCAGAACGAGTGGCTAGCTCCCCGTAGGCTTGAGTCCGAGGACCATGCAAGACCTAGGTACAGTTGCTGCCTTCAGTACGAGTGGCCAGCTCCCCGTAGGCTTGGGTCCGAGGACCATGCAAGTCCTAGGTACAGTTGCTGCCTTCAGTACGAGTGGCCAGCTCCCCGTAGGCTTGGGTCCGAGGACCATGCAAGTCCTAGGTACAGTTGCTGCCATCGTTTGTAAGTGGCTAGCTCCCCATAGGCTTGAGTCCGTAGACCATGCAAGACCTAGGTACAGTTGCTGCCTTCAGTACGAGTGGCCAGCTCCCCGTAGGCTTGGGTCCGAGGACCATGCAAGTCCTAGGTACAGTTGCTGCCATCGTTTGTAAGTGACTAGCTCCCCATAGGCTTGAGTCCATAGACCATGCAAGACCTAGGTACAGTTGCTGCCTTCAGTACGAGTGGCCAGCTCCTTGTAGGCTTGGGTCCGAGGACCATGCAAGTCCTAGGTACAGTTGCTGCCATCATTTGTAAGTGGCTAGCTCCCCATAGGCTTGAGTCCGTAGACCATGCAAGACCCAGGTACAGTTGCTGCCTTCAGTACGAGTGGCCAACTCCCCGTAGGCTTGGGTCCGAGGACCATGCAAGTCCTAGGTACAGTTGCTGCCATCGTTTGTAAGTGGCTAGCTCCCCATAGGCTTGAGTCCGTAGACCATGCAAGACCTAGGTACAGTTGCTGCCTTCAGTACGAGTGGCCAGCTCCCCGTAGGCTTGGGTCCGAGGACCATGCAAGTCCTAGGTACAGTTGCTGCCTTCAGTACGAGTGGCCAGCTCCCCGTAGGCTTGGGTCCGAGGACCATGCAAGACCTAGGTACAGTTGCTGCCTTTAGTACGAGTGGCCAGCTCCCCGTAGGCTTGGGTCCGAGGACCATACAAGTCCTAGGTACAGTTGCTGCCATCGTTTGTAAGTGGCTAGCTCCCCATAGGCTTGAGTCCGTAGACCATGCAAGACCTAGGTACAGTTGCTGCCTTCAGTACGAGTGGCCAGCTCCCCGTAGGCTTGGGTCCGAGGACCATGCAAGTCCTAGGTACAGTTGCTGCCATCGTTTGTAAGTGGCTTCGTCCCCGAGTATAAGGACACAGTGTTCACCTCTTTGGGCAACTCAGTCTCACGTCGGATAGAAGTCCCTCCCATTAGCCCCTTGCAGGCTGCTGGAGCAAGAGTTAGTGTACCGCTACTGCACAGTTGCCTTTAATTAGAGTTCGTCCTCGGATCCGAGAACTTTGCTTTAGTGTGAAGACGTCCACGGGTCATTTTCTGGGAGCTGTTTTTCCTCGGGTCGGATTGGGACTTCGCACGTGGGGCTGATCTTGCCTCTGGTTCGTGTTCCTCATCTTTCTGGTTTACGAGGCGTCGCTTGGCCTTCCGCGCTTCGTGTTTGAAGCTTCGGTGCCCGTAACGCGCCTCCATTAATGCCCTCGTGAATTAACACGAATCAGGCAGCTGGCAGTCCCCTTGGAATTGGGTGGGAATTAATTCCCTTTGACAACTCTCCCTTCGAATTCCGCGGTTCAACTCCCACCGGTTTTCGCCCTTCATAAAAGGCGTTCTGGGGGGAGCGTTTCTCCTCATTCCATGAATCTTCCCCCACGAACAGAAATATACACTTTCTCCTTCCTGAGCCCCTTTGACACCGCCACCAGGATTGTGACCACAATTAGGAGACCTGGAGTTAAGGGCCGCCGTGGCTGCAGCCCCCACTGGGCTGCCGGCGTGGCAGAGTTTAGGCGTAACACTGGCAGGGCCTTGTATGGTGGCTAGGGGGGACGTCATTGAAGTACCTAACGCCCCTCCGCAGAGCGCACCTCCGACGAAGGAGGCACGCGAACTCCCGTCACGGCTGGTGCCCGAGTATTGCCGTCTCCGACGGTCAATGCTCGTGCAGTTTGGAAAGGGTCGAGGAAGCATCACGAGGGGAGGTGTTCCGGGGTCCCTGGGTCGGCTCCTCACTTTGTTCAAGCTTTGGTTTCAAGGTGAGCCAGCCCCCAGCCCCCCTTCCCGTGCTTTTACTGTCCAGTTCTCCCATTCTCTGGACGCCGGTAAAAGCACGGGTTGACACTTCCCTCATTCCTGATATTAATTCTTTGCGAGCCTCTTGCCCGGCCAGTTCCAAGACCGATCCGCCTGGGCCTCTGATTGTAGGATTAGTTGGTAGGATTTTTTGTAAAACATGCCTGTCTGAGCCTCTGATTGTATTTGTAACTTTTCTTTTATGAAATAATAAAGATTGTTGTACATGTAATCTTTTCTGCAATAATAAAGAACTTTTCCTTTATTTGCTGTTGAGTTTTCTTTTCGTACTGCAATTTTTCTCTTCTTCTCCTTCTTTTTTTTTTTTTGCACCGCCAACTTTGCATAGCAACTACTTCGGAACGACCGCCGGTTGCGCTGGCTGGTGCTCTAACCCTCCCCACAGACGGCGCCAATTGTGGGGGCTCCTTTTTCGGAGGGGTATCCCCGACAATGAATTTTTAGAGAGTGGGGCAAAAAGGGTTTGGCTCCGGCCGGCTTCTCGCCAGTCTTCCTTGAATTTTTCGTTTATTGTTCTTCGCCTGGGGTTGCTCCTCGGCTGGCGTCCGAGGAGGCCCCCCTTCACAAGGGGGGTTCTTTGCCTTATATACGCCCTTTAACTCGATCCTGGCCTTACAGCTGTTGGCCATCCGGGCTACTGGTCCAGGACTTGTCCCATCAGACAGGTTCCTCACCATACTGGGGGTTGCTGCCTCCAAGGTCTTCTAGTGAAGGGTCTTGTCATCATTAATGTAGCCTAGAAGGTCAGGCAGACTCGTTAAGTGTGGATGTGACCACCTATTCTGGGTCTGCCCCCTACCTGGATTAGACTAGGTGTGCCGAGGAGGGGTGTGTCCTCGGCTCGGGTCTGAGAAGGGCTAAAACCCTTTGGCCGACTATCTGGGATGATTGCCCTCCTCGGCTTGGGCCTTGGGCCAGCCTAAAGGTGGGCCGGGGGTTCTAGGCCCTCGGGCCCCACAAGTATAATAATTAAACAATAATTCACCTAGTACAATATAACCGTAGGTTCCAACAACTAAAGTTTGGTTGGAGGAATTAGGATCAAGAAGTCCAGTTGTGCCAAAATCAAAGATAAAAGTTTCTAGCTCAGAGTTCAATAGAATATTGTTGCTTGATATATCATGATGAATAACCACTGGTATGCATTCATGATGCATGTAAGATAAGGCATGTGCTATGCTTTTGATGATAGGGATGACAATTTTGCCCCGCCTTGCTCCACCCCACCTTGCCCCTTTCGGGTTTTTCCCGCCCTGCAAAGGTGGTAGGGCGAGGATGGGGCAATATTTTGTCCCCGCACCCCGAGGCGAGGCGGGGATGGGTTTAGTATTTTTATCCCTGCCCTGCACTAATAAGGACTATAATTGTAAACTTAGTAAACCTTAAATCACTAATATTTAAAGTGAAACAAAAGAATACAAAACATGAGATAAAATATTTTTTATTCTAAAACCCTACTGCTATTGCTGCCCTCTGACCCATCCCTCTTCTCTATAGTCTATACGTGTTTTTCAAGTTTCAAGCTAGACTCCACTCCAAGTCCAAGACGTTGCTTTTTAGGTTCATCTCATTCACTATCTTCCTTTTGTTTTAGTGTTTCTTAAATCAATTTTTTTCAATTTAAATTTTGGTTCTTTTTTTCTATCTAAAATTGGTATTTTTGTTTATAGCTATTGAAGAAGCACAGTTGGAAGGAAAAAAGGATGGTCACGTAGTGCTTCCAGTAAGTAGTAGGTTTGTTTCTTATCATATTCCAATTGTTTCAATTTTTTTTTTTTTTTGAACATTGTTTCATGCTTCCAATAGGCAGTAGGTTTGGGCACACTTGGATTTCATTATGTATTAGGCAATTTGAAGCTAGATGTGATTCATTATATGTTCGGCCCCACACTTGCTATTAGGTAGTTTTGAATTATGTTGTCACGTATTAGACTATTTAAATACTTTGTTTATTTAAATGCTTGGATTTTAAAACATTTTGTTTTGTTGTGATTTATATTATTGTAACAAATATTTTATTTATATATATATAATTGTATTACGGGTGGGGGGGGGGGGGGGGGTCCCCACGGGGCCCCAATGGGCAGGGATGGGGCAAGGTAGTTTGCCCCGCACCTCGGGGCGGGGTGGGGATGGGGAAGGGCAACAATCATGTGGGGCGAGGACGAAGATCCCATCCTCCGGCCCCGCCTCACCCCATTGCTATCCCTATTTGATGATGTTCATCCTCTTAGTCCAATCCAATTCCATTGCTTCAACATCATTGCTTAGGATACAAAATAAGCTTCCCCTTTCCATGTATTAATAAACCAAAAACATGCATTGTTTATGCAAGCAATAACCATGAAGTTTCACAATATTTCAATGCCGAATTTCTGTTAACATCTTTACCTCGTTCTTGAAACTCTTGTCAAAAGTTGGGTCTTTAGCCTCTAAGCGATGAAGTTTTTTTCAATGCAACAACTTTTCCGCTGGGAAATTGTGCTTTGTAAACACTACCATAAACACCTGTTCCAATGCAATATCTAATGTCAAAGTCCTCTGTGACCTTAATGATGTCTTCATATGTAATTTTTCCATCATAATTCCATATTGAGAACATGTCCCCATTTTTTGCACTCCTTGTCTCTGGTTGTGTTTTTCTTAACCCGACATTGAGCGTGAAAAATATACCCAATAAGTAAAATTGCAAAGAAAATGGTAAGGGGAACCAAAATTTTTACTTGGAGCATGGTTTGAGAGGTTGGAGGGCAATGAGTAAAACCTTTGATATCGCCACATAAATCCTTATTGCCAAAAAAATCGTTCGAATGCATAATTTTGGAAAATATCTGGGATTCGAGTATTCGACCCTCCAAAAAATTGTATGACAAGTTAAATTGAGCTTTGTTAATGAGAAAAATGCGAATGTTGCCCGTAAGGTTATTGTAGCTAAGGTTAACATAAATTAGGAAGGACAGGTCTCTAATCCCAGAGGGAACAGTTCTGGTTAAGTAGTTATGGCTTAAAAATAAGGAGTTTAACAAGGAGCGATTAGCCAAAGTGGAGGGGATTTGACCAACTATCTTGTTATTGCCAAGGTTCAACTCAATCAAACTCTTCATATTGCCTATTTCTAGGGGAATGGAACCGTTGATATGATTTGAATCAAGAAAAAAATATGACAAATTCTTTAGCAATCTTATTTCTGATACTATAAAGCCACTAATCCCATTAAAAGACAAATCCAAATCCTGGAGTTTTTTGTGTCTGTCCTATGAAGCATGCCTCTCAAGTTTTCTCTCATATAACAGACTAGTTACTCTTTTAAAAAAAAAAAAAAAAAAAAATCTAAATCTAAATCCAAAAAGAAAATAAGAATTAAGTAAAACTATCCTCATCACCCAATTATTCTTCCGCAGTTCTTAAATCATACAGGCTCAGATCTATACAAATTTCATCTTTCATTGTTCAATTATGTCTAATACACTGAGAAAAAATCTTTTTTTTTGGAACCAATTGTGAGAAAAGCCCAGAAAATGGTTTATTGAGACAAATAAAAGCAAGCTCAAAGTCTCCAACATGACAAATCCCTATCAGTTATCCTGCAAAATTTCCTCAACAAGGGACGTGCTAATCCAAGCATTAAAAAAAAGTTCCTAAGGCCTATGGGAACAAAGTTTTCCAATACATTATGAGACATTGCAAGCAATTTACAAGCCTCAAAATTGGTTACATATTATTCATCACGTGAAATTATTGGTAGGAATTAAAGTTCGTGAGAGTAATATTATACAACAAATAGAGAATAAAGTTCACAGTTTGCTCTTGAGGTCTTGAACTATTTAGCCTCTAACCTAAACGACTATTAAATGGTTTCAATTATGAAGTTCCAAATTTTATGGATTAGATTTGGCCCCGTATCGATCTAACCTAAATTATTTAATGATAGCGCATACACCTTTTAAAAGTCTTTATGCCCTGCAGCTAGGTTTGCGATTATAGTATATTTTTCTAAAACATGTGGCATTTTGGTTTGAGCCAACCTAAATATTAAAATTGTGTGTTTGTTTCTCAAAAAAAAAAAGGGGATAAATGTTTCACATTACTTAAGAGAGTATGTTGTGGCATTTGGTTTGAGCCAACCTAAATATTAAAATTGTGTGTTTATTCCTAAGAAAAAAGAATGGATAATTGTTCCACATTTTTTAAAAGAGTGTGTTGTGTGTAATATAACTTACCCCACCCTCCCTTATCATGGCTTTTGAGTAGAATTGTGGTGTGTCTTTATATTAAAACCCCTTTCCCTCTCTCTTGTGTGTGTGTGTTTGTTTCTCAAAAAAAAAAAAAAAAAAAATTGGCATTAGCAAATGTAATTATATGTTGCTTTGAATTGACATACTACTATATTTGATTTAATTTTTAAGCATGTTTTCGGCTTGGATATCTAAATATGTATTAGTTGTCGATATGGAATATTTGTTTTTAACTTGAAAGAGTTATTATAAATGGCTTAGACAATTGATTCAAATCTCCTAATTCGGTATATTTTCACA
Organism: Quercus variabilis; assembly: GCA_030445155.1. Classification (NCBI taxonomy): domain Eukaryota; kingdom Viridiplantae; phylum Streptophyta; class Magnoliopsida; order Fagales; family Fagaceae; genus Quercus; species Quercus variabilis. The sequence goes on from CP129446.1 coordinate 15,361,787, forward strand.
AAATGCAACAAGTCCATTTAAATTTATATTTTACAAATATAATATTTTTCTAGGCATTTATAAATATGTTAATATCAAGTGTTATGATGAATTGGGAATGAAACTAATGGGGGATGTCTAGTTCCAATTTCGAGTTAGATATTATATGTGCTTGCTCTATTTCTATTTCTTTCTTCTTTTCCTTTTTTTTTTGAAGTTGAAGCCGTTTTTCGGGCCATTAGTTTGGATGGCTTGGATATTTTTATATCACATCAAGATATAAAAGAAGATGGGCGAATCATCAAATCTAACCCTTCTCCTATAAGATGGTCCTCTTCTTTTTCTTTTTTAATCAAGGAGGATAATATTATATATATATATATATAGAGAGAGAGAGAGAGATCACCTAACATAATTTTTTTATGAATGTTACAACACTCAATATAACTTTTAGAGCATTCACATCAGTCTGACCAAATTTTGCCGTCTATTTTACACAAAAAAACCTACTTTTTTTATTTTACACTACCACATTTCCTAAATACCCACATCAGTTTGTCTATTTTACAAATCTATTCTACTTAAATAATATTATTTATTTATTAATACCTATTTATTGTTATTATTTTCACTTTCCACTCTTTTTTTTTTCCCAGTTCTCTTAGCTAATTCTCTCTTTCCCTCACTCTCTCCCTCACAGCCGCCTCACTTAGCTAGCCGTCGCCGCTAAGCTAGCTCGCCACCGCTGCCACCTTAACCCTCCGCCGATTTGGCCTCCCTCTCGCTTTCGCCCTCCCTCTCTCCTTCACCCTCCCTCTCTCCTCCACCACCGACCCTTTGCCTTCCACCCCTAATCAACGACCCTTCGCCTCCCACCCCCAACTGACGACAGCAATAGAAGATTCAGCGGTAGCAATGGAAGACCTGATGGCAGCAAATCCAGCTCTATTGGGCTTTTCACATGAGTTTTCTGTTGAGTATGGTTTAGGTTGGGTTTTCTGGTGGGTTTGGACTATTTTTGGGTTGGGTTTTCCGGTGAGTTTTGATTGATTTTGAGTTGGGTTTTCCAGTGGGTTTGTCTTGATTTTGAGTTGGGTTTTCTAATTGCTTTTTCGTTGATTTTGGGTTAATTTTCTGTGCTAGGTTGCGGTGTTTGGTGATGGTACTGGATTTGGTGATGGTACTGGATTTGGTGCTTGGGTGGTTATTTTCTTCTTCCTTCTTATTCTATCGTGTTTGGTTGTTGTAGATATTGGGGAAGCTGTTGGTTGTTGTAGACATAAAGGAAGAGAAGTAGTTTGATAGAGGAAAGAGAAAAAAAAAGAATAAGAAAATCATTTGCACAGTAACTGTGCATATATGCACGGTTATTGTTTATTTGCAAAGTAGTTATGTGTATTTGCACATTTTTATAAGTACTGATGTGAGTGTTTTTGGGGTTAAAATATGTAAAATTGGACACTTTTTGTATTTTGCACATTTTTGCAACCATTGATGTGGTTGCTCTTAATTGAATATTTCCCTTCTATCATTAAATTGCATATTTTCATTATTCTTAATATGTATGTCAAATTTTGTATTATTTTGAATGCTAGTATTTACTATTTGATCAATAAAACTATTTTTTATGTATATTTTTTTAATTAAAAATTTTAAAATTTCACAAAAACAGAGGATATTTGGCAAAATATAATATAACTGCAGACTTGTCAAAATACACATTAAAAAAAAAAAAAAAAAAATCTATAGTTACAATGATAAAAGATGAGCTTTCGAAAATTGATTCATTTAATTAAGGAAAACAGGTCACAGTATTGCTAAGTGAAGAATCTTTATATCCAATAACATTAACAAAAGTTATATTAGGGATAACTTAGACTATAATCTGTTAGGTATAACTTAGACTAAAACCTACATATATATGTTATATTGTGTGTTGTAAATAAAAAATTAATAAGAAATGGATTTGCATGAACCTCAGCAAAATGAAGTTGTCACATCACATCGTGACGCAGTACTGCATTTCATATGAAAGCTTACCGATTGGCTTGTACGTGTAAATTTGTATCAACTGTGTGCTTTGAACGTATCCAAACAATTAATTAATTAAAGCAGCCTTAGCACCGTTTAGTTGGGGAAGATATTATTAGGATATTGAACCAAATGAAGACCTGTGCATGGATGGATTTTTCAATTTAGTTGTGAGTATGAATTAGTGATTTTATTTATTTATCAAGTTTAGTAGCTTCTTTATTTTATTTATCTATTTTTTTTAAAATTAAAAATTTTAAGTGCAATTTTTATTCCCGTGGATAATTAATTTTTAAGTGCAATTTTTATCCATTTTTTTATTATCAAATAATCAAATCAATTTTAATAAAAAAAATCCAAGTGCACACTTAATATGAGCACTTCAAAATTAAATGCATGGTAATGAAGGGTCATTAATTAATTGATTAAGGAAAATACTAACGAGTGCTCTTAGGGCATTGGTTAATAATCTATTTAAGGAATTTTTTTTTTGAGAATCCTATTTAAGGAAATTTTTGATATTACTTTTATGAGAAATGAAAAAAACTGTCAAAATATTAATTAATTTTTTTTTTTCATTTCCCATACAAACTTTCTTTAAATGAATTATTAACTAGTGCCCTAAAAGCACTCGTTCGCATTTCCCATTAATTAATAGGATTAACTTTCTATGCTTAAATTTACTATAAGGGCCATCGTGCCGAGTAAGGATTTCAACTCAAGGACGAAGATAGATTAAAAGTTATTAAGAAACGTGTGGAAGAAAAATTAATTATATAAATAATAATATATACTGATAAATAATAAATAAATAAAAACTCAATTCATAGCATATCAATCAACTTAAGAAATTAATCTAAAAAAATAAAAAATTAGACATGTAATTTGCTTACTCAAAGTAAATTAGAAAATAAATCAATATAATGTGTTAAGAGTATGGCAATTTACACAAGATGAATTAAAACAATGCAACATAAAATTAAAGAACAGGAAAAATAGAAGAAGATAGAGAATTTAGTAGTTAACACCTAAGGTTGTTTGGAGTCGACACCAAATAAAAGAAAACCACAATGTATCGGCACGTAAAGTTGGTATTGAGTTGGCATTATGACCATTGAGACAATGTCATTAAAAATAAAATTTTCCTTCTGCTTCCCACGTCAATAATATATCTAGAAAGTTGCCTAGATTACATTTATTAAAAAATTATTTTGAATTTACTTTCTGGGTCCGTTTAGAATCCGTTTATTTTACTGAAACTGAAATTTATTTTGCTGAAAGTACTGTAAATAAAAATAAAAGTTAGCTGAAATAGTACAACTGAACTTATGAATAGTACTAAAAAGTGTAGTGGGACTCATATATAGTAACAAAAATAAGTTAAATAGTAAAATAAGTTAACAAAAATAATTTTTGCCAAACCGATAACTAGGATGCAATTTTTTTTTTTTTACGAAAATCAAGTTTTTTTTTTTTTTTTTTTGGGTTTAAGAATCACTTTATAATCGAGACAACCATTTCATGGCGTCCAAAAAACCATACATGAATACTCGGATTACAAAAATGGCAGCTTGGATAACTCTGGACGCATCAAATATTTTAGTGTGGACGCATCAAATATTTTAGTGTCGGCGCCTCTGGTTTCTGAAAGTGAATGCCTACTTTACTCACCAAGTCCATCACCGGTTTGGCGGTTTCCTTTTAATGGTTATCAGTTATCATCCAAAAACAAAACTAGGTTAAACCAGGCTGGGGCAACCCTTTACCCTTATCTTAATAGGCATTGAATTTGAGGATATATTAATAATTTACACGTATAACATACGGAGTTGATCACGGTTGTCGATTGCATTTAATTAATACTTAAACTAATTTGAGGATATATTAATACGTATAACATACAAAATTTGAGGATATATTAATAATTAAACTAATTTGAGGATATTAGTTTAGTATCACGGTTGTCGATCAAGTACCTTTGAATATCACCAAAGGATTAATTTATCGCATCCGATGTTGTTAATTGCATTTAAGTACAAAATATAGGAATTTTTTTTTAGAATATAATATTTTAACACACACATGAGAAGAGGGAAAAAAATGTTTTAAAGAAACTGACAATAGTGTATTACATCTTTTAAAACTTTAAAAAATATTATATCTTTAATATATATTTTTTATTAAATGCAAATTTTGACAAATCCACAATTTAGACTACATTTTCCTCTTATTGATTATTATACATTTCATACTTGTAAAATTTCAAGATGATGGAAACTAATAGCTATCTCATCCATGAAAAGTTTAATTTTTAAGTTTTTATATTTTAAAAATCTGCATAAATGATAAGTTTATAGATCAAATAGTAAATAATAACCTATTCACGTGATATTTGACATTCGTGTTTAGAATATAGAGAACATATAATTTAATAATGAAATTTTCAAAATATTAATTCTTTAAAAGTTATCAAGTGATAAAAACAATGTTTAAAATTATACTACATGCAACTTGATCTAACAAAAGTCAAATATTTGCCTTGTAGATGATTTTGGAGTATTTTTAATTTGTAGATTTTTATTTTATAAAGGGTAAAATGGTTTTAGACCGTCCTACATATGAGAATTTTTGAACAGGCCATGGCCACTTGTTTTGTATAAAGTATAAACCACAATAACTCAGAGATGCGGCAGTGCCCAATTCAATAGCCTATAAAGTCAGTACAATGTGTAATTGTGGCTAAAGCCAAAACGCATGCAAAAGCAGTTGATGGTCAAGTGAACGTTAACTTCTTCCACATTCTTATAACACCATAAGGTTTCTTCAATTTCAGTAGTGAGTATAGTGACTAAAGGCCAAGCTTTCAAACTCTATCAAAACTCAGAATAAGCTTCATAGTTTAGAACAATGTGTATAGCTGCGTTTGCTTGGCTAGCCCACCCGCTATACCCCTTTCTTCTCTTGCAAAATAGAGATGAATATCACAACAGGCAAGCTTATTAATTTTGATCTATCATTTTATTTTTCCTTCTATACTTTGGTTTAAATATCAGTATAATGAGATCGGTATTTTTTGTGTGCTTGAAGGCCTACAGAACCATTGGCTTGGTGGGAAGGTTGTGAGATACTTGGAGGCAGAGATGAGGTTGCAGGAGGCACATGGTTGGCTTGTTCAAGAGGAGGGAGGGTGGCTTTTATAACAAACGTGTTGGAGCTTCATACTCTCCCCGAGGCAAAGAGTCGTGGAGACCTGCCTGTGCTTTTCTTAGAGGTATACATGTGGCCAACCTTCGTTGTGACTCGTGATTAGTCTGTTAAGAATCCATAACACACTCCAAAGTTTTGGATTTAAGAGTTTTGGGTGTAATAAAACAAAAGATACTCCTACACCTAAATAAACCTAATGACTAGTCATTTTTATCTACTAATCTTGACTGTAAAACAAGGAATCCTTATCCACTTCTTACAAGGGGAAATTGCTAAATAGTAAATTCTGACTTCTTGACATTCACTCAAGGGGAAAAAACTTGGCTGCCCCTTTGTTATTGACTCAATTTCGTAGTTGGTTCACTTTTTATTTCTAACATGTAATGATTGCAGAGCACAAAGACTCCCAAGGAGTTTGCAGCGGAACTGATTAAGGAGGCCCATCAATACAATGGATTCAACCTTATTGTTGCTGATATCTCTTCCAAAACCATGTTTTATGTCTCCAACAGGCCGAAAGGAGAACCCACTCTCATGCAGGAGGTTTCTCCGGGCATTCACATGCTTTCAAATGCAAAGCTTGACTCCCCATGGCATAAGGTTAGAACAGAACATGTACTCTTTTTATTCAAAATAGAACAAACACAATGGAAAAGGAAAAATACATACTGCCAAATTGGCTACTAGGATTAGCATTTTTTATAATAACATTATAGGATGGACAAGACGAGAAGAAGAAAAAAAATTCAATGTAGTTTAGGCAACTTAAAACACAAGTTATGCAGAAAATGACGAATGATTTAAGAAGCCTCAATAAGCTAAACAACACAAATAATGTAGCTTAAATATGAAGATATTTCTTCCCTACGTACCATGGATTGTTGTTTCTTATAGCATGGTTTGAAAATAAGATTTGCAACGTGTTTCATTCTTAATCTCCAACACATCAGAACAAAAGAACACTTCCTATATCTGGCTCAGTATATGTCAGCAGATTCAACCAGCAGAGCCAGAGTATCATCCTGCATACTACATTGTTTAACCCTAAAATAACACATATAACCAAATAAACAATCAACTTTTGCCCTTTTCTTTTTTAAATTCTTCAGGCTCAACGCTTAGGACTGAGTTTTAAGGAACGGCTTGCTAAACATGGCAAGGGTGAGATACCTTTGAAGGAGATGGTTGAGAAGCTAATGAGGGACACAGTTAAAGCTGATGAAAGCAAATTACCTCATATTTGTTCCCTAGACTGGGAGTTCAACCTAAGCTCCATATTCGTTGAAGTTGACACCCCACTGGTAAATATTGTTAGCTAATATACAATTCCCACACAGGGAATTTCTAAGTTTTACTCATCCCTCTATCTTCTGATGTACAGGGACTTTATGGCACTAGGAGCACTGCCGCATTAACCATAAAAGCCAGTGAGGAAGTTAGCTTTTATGAGATGCATCTTGACAAGGACACATGGAAGGAAAAAACTATAAATTACCAAATTCAGAGGCTGAAGTCATAAATGGAGAGAATGCAACTGAAAGCCAGCGCCTGAATAAGAGATTGCCCATCTATTTACTCACATGTATGCAACAAGCCACTTTGTTGATGTATTTTGTAAATACATAAATAAAGGCCTAACATAGGCATATTTATATCATAACATACTCCCAAAACCAATAATCAAATTAAGAAGGCAATTAACTACTAACAATAATCAAATTAGAAGACAATCAATAGTGGATCTCGTGTTCAGAAACTTAGCTATGGAAGTGCCTTTTCTGCAGGGTGGGGTTGGTGGGGGGGAACCCTAGGGGAATTGCACATATGGAAACACCCAGTCAAGCAGACAAGCTGATTGATTGTGTCTATGGTAGGAATTTTTTGCACCAAGAAACCAGAAACTTGAACAACGAAAATGAATTGCATAAATGCAGTAATCCAATTTAGCCATCACTGTTCTGGTGATACAACCTGTTCCGTAAGTGTGGGTGCATTTGATAGTCTCTGCCATTACTGACAAACTAATGGCATGGGCACCATTTGATTGGAATATGAGAATCTGGAAGTTATTAGAGGTACCCAGAGTAACACAGAATATGAAGATAAAATAGAGAAAGAAAAGCAATATTTTTTTTCTTTGCTGAGCAGAAGAAAAATGCCTACCTCTAAATTACCATTTTCAAAGATTAGACACTGTAATAAATATAAAAATTATCAAATCATGTGTAAATTGGTCTAAAACAAAAGAAATTTTTGGAATTATCCAAATTTTATGAATATGGTTTTGGGGAAACTGAAGAAACTAACCATTCCCTAGAATGAAACAATTGATATATATATATATATATATATCCCTCATTACAGTCAATTGTAATTATAGAAACACAGACATTCATAAAATAAACCAAGACATAAACTAGCAAATAGCAATCTACAGTCCTAAGTGTGCAATGAAACACACTTTCAAAGAAACTTGATAAACTCAACTTATATACTGCATGAAATTACAATGACATAGTTGCTCATATATTGTAAACTATATGACGTAAATGAAACTGCAGTTGTGTTCTTCTCATGTTTAAATGTGTTTATTGCATCGATTAATTAAATTGTACTTCTTAAATTAAGAATTTGTGATGTCTTATCTTTGAAAGAAAGATGCAAATATATATGGTATCTTCATTGAAAACAAAAATATCCATGGTCTCTTATCTTTGATACAGATAACATCTCAACCCCTACCCCCTTCAAAACAAAGAAATTAAACAAAAAAAAAGAGAGGATAAGGAGCATAAATAATTACAGTAGAAGCCACAGTAATTTTAAAAACCTAACCTTTTATCTCTTTCAAATTGCAACCATGATGTTGTTTCTCTATCCAACCTGAATCCTGCCAGCTCTGCCTCCTTACAGACCTCCTTACATTTGGCCAGCCTCCCAGAAATCATGTAAATTTTAATCATGTCCCGGTATATGTCATATGTGGGAGAGAAGCCTGCTTCTTTAAGCTTCGAAAAATATCTTACAGCTCTTGAGAGATCATTCAAAGCAACAAAAAGCCTAATTACCACGCGATAAGCTGGAAGATCAATGAGACAGTTAGAAGCCTCCATTTCCCAAACCACAGCCAATGCCTCCCTGTACTTGTTCTCTGAATAACGGCTATGAATCAAAGTAGTGTACATAACAACACTTGGATCACGCCCAGATTGTTTGAACCAATTAAACAGACTCTCTACAATTTCAAATTTCCTAAGCCTAATGCAAACTTTCATGATAGCTGTACAGTCCTGTTGGCTTAAACTGAAATCCTCTCTTTCCCCAAGTTCATCCAGTAAGGCCACAACAAGCATTTGTTTATCCGGGTGCTTCCCAAGCTCCAATATTAACTTTGCATAAACACTAGAATCCAACATTCTTTTACAATCCTTGGCTACCAAAAGAACTTTCCTAGCAAGACGCAAGCTTCCTCCTCTAATAAACCCTCTCACCATTGCCTCGATCACACCCCGACTCGCCAAAGAAGTGAACTTTTCTAAATTGAATGGCATCTTCAGCTCATGATTCCTTGCCAGGACCTCAACTGTCGAAGCCAATACCCGATCATCCGGGAAAAGCTGAGGTTGTTTCTGAGCCCAACAGAATGTCTGTAAAGCTCTCTCAGGAAGACCCATGTGACCCAATTCCCGAATTGTTAATGACAAGGACCCTTTCCTTAAAAATCTAGCCCATTTGTTGAGAATGACAGACACATCTGCCTCTGAACTAAGGCTTCTAATTTCTCTGGCTATACCGATCAGAACACCAGGATTTTTGTACACTTTGTTGGTTAAGGATACACGTGAAGAAACTGCCATTGGGGAAACTAATTTAACATTATTCTTTGGTGTAGGAAGTCCCACAGGTCTAAGCTTATGGGGAAGTGGGAGTGGAAGTGGCCTTTCTCTATTCAACTTTCCAGGCTTCTGAGGTATTCTTCCTTGGAAAAGGGATGAAATAGCTTCAATCTCGTCTGAATCCCAAACAATACCATCTTCTCCTTCTCCTTCTTGGTTATGTTCTTCTTCTTCTTGGGTATCTTCTTCTACTGCCAAGTGAGGTTTTTGACTATTTATCAAATCAGTTAGAGATGGGCCAGTGGTGTTTTTGCTTCTGTTGGCCTTCTTCAAGAATAAATTAACACCAATGTCCGGAGGAAGCTTGGTGCGCCGTGGATACTGAAGGTTCTTGGGCAATCTTCTCCTAGTACTTGAATGGGCAGAGGCCATCAAAGCTACCCTGCCATTTCTTCCCCATGGGATAGGATATAGACTAATGGTAGAGAATGTGCAATCCATTGTTTGGAAAATTGGAGGTGTGTGTGTGCGTGTGCGTGAGAGTTTGAAGATGTGTTGGTGTTAAACTACTTAGACGCATTTCGATGTCACTGAGAAATTTCAACAAACGGCTGGTGTGCTTGGAGAGGTTTATCATAAGCAAATACCGACAAGGGAATCATTCCCGTGCTTTTCTGTTTTCTCTTTCCTAAAACACTGTTGCATGTTACTTATTAGTTACCGGATCGTCCCCAAAAGCTAATTTCCTAACCACAGCACATCAGGAAGCCCATAAAGCCCATCAGGCTAATCACTTTTTGTTCATTTGTCAATCATGTGAAGAAGGCCCGGAAGATTTAGTCTCACACTCTGAAAGCCCAATGGACCAAAATACAAAGTAAAACAAATGTTATCCTGTGTCTCCTTTCTCAAGCTTTTAGGGTCACTATGTTGTAGGTTAATATAGCCTTCGTTTGGATGGTGCTGAAAAGCACTGTGTCTGCATTTCACCCTTTTTTTTTTTTTTTTTTTTTTTTTTTTTTTTGAGAAGAGAGTTTCACGTGCACTGTTTATGAGACCCACAAATTTCTTTTTTTAACAAAACTTTCATTAAAAATGGGTTTCATGGCACTGTTTATATATTTAAAAATTATTTTGCTATTTTCAGTTCTTAGCAAAATAAGCGGTATCCAAACAAACCCATAATGTAAAATTTAAAATCCAATTAATCCAAAATAGACGGAATTGACTTAAGTAGATCGAGCTAGACCAAATAGACTAAATTGGACCGATATAAACCAGAATGTTATGCTAATGTGACTCAAATGGAGCATAGTAATAATAAATACTACTATTTAGCTTTTAAGTTTATCATATTTTATATTAAAATAAAAGTTAATTAATTTTCAAAAAAAAAAAAAAAAGTTAATTACGAGAACACCGTGTTGAACACTAGATGCAGAGCACTCAAGCAACAGGGAAGTGCTATTGTTCACAACTGTAAAAATGTAATTAGTCATGATTAAAGTTCGTACTTCATAATACTCTTCACCTTCTCATTATTTCAGAATTGCAAAAAGTAAACTGTACGAGTCAATCGTGTTTTCTCAAGCTCATGTTCATCAACCGAAAGGGAAAGAGGGGAGAAATATGCCTCATCTCTGTGTGCATTTCTTTATTTTCTGGGCTCTTATGACTTTGTAAAATTCATCAGCAACACCACCACACCATCTATTAAATACAGACCATGACCCTCTAATTTGCCACAACACTAGTGCTAGTCACAACCATCACATCACGGTTGCAGCCATGACACATCCATCTTAAATGATGAGAAAGTTTATATAATTGCTCAACGTTCTAATTCCTGGCAGGCTTATGCAGGTCATTACTTCTTATGGCGAGCATATACATACAAATTCTCTGAAAATATGTTGTACTTGCCTGGTTTATAAATTAACATTCAACAAGAAATGAGAAATCTTTTTTATTAACAATCTCAATAACAGCGAACCCTGTTTATCATGATCACATTGAGCAGACAACAAAAACCCCGCCATCCATTCTTCCCATTGATCTCCCCCAAGTAATCCTATTAGAAAAAAGAAGCTATAAGCACATTCAGCAATACATTTAATATTATAAAGAAGAGGAAAACTTAAAGCAGTTTGACTCCGGCTTCCGTCAAAGAATCAATGACAGCTTTGACCTTCCCATGATATCTCTGTTCTCTTTTCAAGTGGACAGCAACAGCTGGGATGTTTTTAAGCAATAGGCGCTCCCCCAATATTTTTCCAATCTTTGCAGCGGCAGCCACATCCCGGGTAGTTTCCAAGCTTGGCCTCAAGGCCTTCTCCTGTGAGCTTGCAGCAGAGGCAACAGTGGCAGTTGGTGAATGTATCACCTGGGCACTCACGTACTTGTTTGTAAAGTGCATCTTCAGGACATAAGGCTTAAGATACTGTGTAATTCTTGGAGGCCTAACAGGTGGAGGAATAACCATTCTGTTTCACACATAAATCGTAAGTTGAATCATAATATAAAACCAAGAACTTTTAATTTGCATACTCAAGAACATTATATAGATCCTTTAAAAAATGAAAATCATATGGATAAAATATCACAAATGATTTTTTTTCCCTTGTGCAGGGATATATTACAACCAGTAACTTGATTAGAAAATGATCAGAAAGCCAAAGAAGAATAACTTAAATCAAGATAATAATAATTAAAAAAAAAAAAAGGTTACATTATCCAATTGTATGACCAACCCAACTTACACGAAGTCAATGATCAACTGCTTTCCAGATTTAAGCCAAATAAATGGGAAAACATCTGAATTTTATATAGGAAGTGGTTTATAGGCCCCTTAGACACTGCACTCCAGGTAACTGAGCCTAAAATCACTGGCTTAAGGTGGGGCATCAACTTGATCTTAAAATGCCTCCTTATTCAGTGGAGAACCAAATGATTTCAGACCTAAGGAAACCATGATATTACATTCAGATACACAACTTCAATTTTCCTTCCTATTCTAAGTTTTATGAATTTTTTCTTCAATTTTGGACTAAAATGCTGATAGACTGACTTTCCCTTTCTGTAGAACAGAACACCAGACATGGAAGCTTTTACATCTACCATACCCAGATTAAAGAGAGGAACCTCCAGTGAAGAAAGGAAAACAATTTTAAGTAAAACTCACATGATGAACAAGAGAAGCCTATTGAGCTCTAAACTTACATGCACAAACTCTCCCCCATCCGATATAATTGTTAAGAAGAGAAGGAAAATAAAAATAAGTACACTACATTGCCTTTTTTTTTTTGATAGGTAAGTACACTACATTGCCTTGTAGGCTTTATATCTAGATAAGAGATGCCATGCCATTATATTCTAAAGAACTTCACCTTATAGGCAAAACCTTCTCTCCAAACCACATGCCAAACTCAATGCAATGTTCAAACCCTCACACAATAATACTTCTACCCATATTCTTTTCTGTTACCACAATTCTCTTGAAGCAATCAAAAAAAAAATGCTTACTGCTACTGCAAAAGATAAATGAACAACTGTTCTTGCCAATTTTACCAACATATTGTGAAATATGAAACATTAAACATGATTTTTTTTTTTTTTTTTTATAAGAATCAAACAATGAAATTTTAATGTGAGATCTTCTGACTTCATATCTCCAAAGTCCATAATCAAGAACATTATACGAAGAACTGCCTTTTCCTCTTAAATTTAAAAAATTCCTAAAGTATCAGTCTAATGTAAAAGCTAATGTTTCATCTTTTTTTATTTCTCACCAAACCCATACTATTTTTGACAACCAAACATCAATAATGGCTTCAGACTAACCCAAAGCTCTAACTTTTTTTTCCTTTCTAAATATCATTTCCTATTTATAGAGTATAACAAAAGGTTATATCATAATTCACCCAAATAAAAAAAAAAAAAAAAGGTTATATCCTACAGTCAATTGGCCAAAAACAAAATGTTTGAAAAACAAGATCTTTTATGGCATGTTTGGATGTTTAAAAAAGGAGGGGGAGTAGAGTAGAGGGAGGGAGAGTAATGCAATTACCTTATTTGGAAGTTTTTTAAAGAATGAGGGGGAGGGGTTTGGAGGAGTTTGGAGAGGTTTGGACTCCCTCTAGCCCCCCAATTTTAATTCCCCCAAATTGGAGAGATTTGGAGGGGGAGTAGAGTACATAAACTATTGACCAAGTAAATTACCTAATTTACCCTTATTATATTAACAAAATTATACAAGGGGAAGGGCTAATTACTCCCTTCCTCCTTACTAATTTTAAAAACATCCAAATAAGGTAGAGGTGAATCATTCTCCTCTACTCTTCTCCCCACTACTCCCCTTCCCTCTACTCCCCTCTACTCTCCTCCCTCTTTAAACTTCCAAACAAGCCATTAATCATCGCACATCAAGAAGACAAATTAAGGAAATGAATGTGCACAACCAGGGTTTTTTTTTAAAGCTAATTAAAGACGGTGGGGATCCTAGTCCAGGGAAGACCATGCCTAGGTGCGACCCTAGCAGCAGCTTTCCGCTGATGACCAATGCCTAAGGGGCCGAAACGAGTGAGAAACTAATTAAGATGGGTTCAATTACAGCTTAACTTAAGTCCTGATGGGTCCAAGTAACATCAGATAATACTCTTTCTTGGGTTACTGTGAGTTTAAGAGATTATTAATATCTGTTGGATGCTATACTTCCTGTCATCAAAATTTTGAATCCTTTTCCCTACATTATCTCCTAAACAAAAGGGTAAGAGAGAATATTGAAATGGTGTATATCACAGAAAGTATATTAAATGCTAATTCTTTGTTGGTTGAGATTCAATGACCAAATCTCAGCAGTATGATTTCTCAATATTTTTTTTAACTTTTTAATCATTCTTGTTAGGTTGCCACAAAGAACAAGCCCCCACATAATTCAACCAGTACCAAAAACATAAGCTTTGTTCAAAATGTTTTCTAAACTTAAATTTCCACCAACTGATATATTCTTATTGCATCAATTATCAAATATTCATCAGAAACCAACAGCCTTAGTATAATGAGAAACACCTTGTTCTTTTCATATGGAATAAGAAACTAAAATAACAAAAAACTTTGAAGAGTATTTGTACCTGATGGGATGACAAAAAGGCAAGGAAGATCCAAGTTCAGAATTCAGAGTGAGTACTGAGGCTGTAACCCGATGCTTAGATCAATTCCTGGGGTTTTTCGTTGGACCCTATAAGTTTTTACCTAAAAAAGAAAAAAGAAAATTCTAAAACCTCGTTTAGTGAGATAATGGGTATGGGTTGGGCTAGGTATGCTAGAATCTGAGTCTGGTCCATGTGTTTGGGTTGTTTGGGCTGGGAAACTAGTTACCTGGGCTTTATAGTTTATAGGCTTTTAAGAAATCATTATGCTCACAAGGGTAATAAGGACACAAATCGGTGTATTCAATGCTTCTAAGTTTGAATTTTTTTTTAAAGGTATTTTTAAATTGCACAGAAATATTGTAAAAACAAATACAAGCATTTTGACTTTGTGGGAGCACAACCAGCGAATTTTTTACAATTATTTTGGGAGTGATTTGAAACAATACTGGATTATTGGTAGACAGATTATTTCTAGTTTTTTTTTACCATTGGTTTGAAGTTAATTGGTGAGACACTAAAAATGCCCAAGATTACATTGAATCTGGCACTATAAGTTTTTATTTGATTGGAAAAGTTTAATATTCTTTAATATCAGGAAATTTGAATCATATACATCTTTATTGAAAACACTAAAATTTACCAGTTGAGCTGCAAAGCTATTGGCCAAATTTGGCACTAAAGGTATCAAATTATCTTCAATAACTGACAAGCTCAAAAGAAACGTATGGGAGTTCAAGATTCATCTATTTGCCCATATTACTATACTGTCTCAATTTGCTTCGGCATCACCTTCAGCAGAATGAATATTTTTGGTACAAGGAATATCATAAACATACAGAGACAGAGGTTTTAATTTATAGCGGGCTTGATAACTAACATGCTTTAATTGTATCTAATCCAATGTCTGGTAGGGACATCATTTGAACATATAAACCAAAATACTACTTATGAACATATTTCCACACTGAGAAATATAAACAAAAGACGACTCTAACCTATATTAGTGAGTTCTAAAGTCATCAAAGGCCATACACCAGCCATTCCAGTGCCTACAAAAGCCACATCAACAACAATGAAAACTACCAAGACTATGGGGGACTATACATCAGCTGGAGCAAAAATTCCTTACGTTCCTCAGCTGGGCAACCAAAGAATGCCCTCACCCTTCCAGCATTTGCAATAAGGAAAGTGTAGGCCTTATAGCGCAATTGCACATCAACACCAATCTTCACCAATTCTGTGAAAACTTCTTGTTCTGAGTACACACGTGGTCGGCCTCTTTCTGCAATAACATTTCCCTCCCTAATTGCCTGTGCGACGTCTTTTATTGCTTCCCTTATACTTTCAAACTCCCTCTCAAAAACATCTGTTTTCCTTTGATAAGCATTTCCCTCACATACATCCCTTGGAGCCTTTCGTTTCTTGCCTTTCAACGATGTAGCTGACTGAGAAGGTGGTTGAGAATCGGCCTGAGAATTTGCTTCAATAGGAGGAGGTAACTGATTAGTACCATCATTCATATCATTCAAGTCCTCCAGAGTAAGAGTAATTTCATTCTGTGACATCACTTGATTAATATCATAAAGTAAGCTTCCATTTCGTGAGGTACCATGCTGGTGCGCATCCACCTTCGAACCCCTTGCAAAATCCCTTTCTTTTGCAAAGAGCAACAACAGCTTATCGTAGTTGGCAATGGGTGTAGTCATCCACTTTTTTGCACCAGGTTTTACCTATGAACAAAAAAAAAAAGTTCCTTTACATATGAATTTCATAGATTTAAGATTTTTAAGTTATCATTTTTTTGATAAGCAAGTTTTGCCAAGAGGGGGAGGGGGGAAAAGTTTCAAACTAGTGACCTTTGCTTCATGAGGCGTGGTCCCCAGTTGATTGTGCTACCCCTGAGGGTTTTCATACAAGTTAAATTATGACAAGGAAACAAACCTTTATCAATGCCTTCCACACCTCAGGTTTAGCAGTCCACATTTTTGTTTCTGAACTCCACGTAAAACCATTTGTATCCTTAAAAAGGTCATAACACTCATTGAAATTATGTTTAAGAGTTTTCATTCTATTCTTCAAGTGATCTTTTTCAAATGGCTTGCCAATCTTTTCACGCAGTTCTTTCACTATATTATCATATGCTTTCGTAGTGAAAACCTTGTCAATTCTGTTTCCCATGCTTTGTTGGCGAACAAGTGCTTCAACAAAAAAGTCATCCCAACGTTCTGTCCACTTTACTATGTCCCTTTTATCGACATTAGTCCTTTTTTTGTTTCCCATTTGTATTGTCTGCATATCAAAAGAAATAGGAGATGAATAACAACTATTTATCAAAAGATAAGCAGGTATCCTAATCAAACCCATTATGTATTACTTGACGGAAGGTAATGAAATGAAATTATAAAACACATTTGTAGGGAAGCATTTGGATGCTAGAAAAGAAATGAGAGGGGGTAATTACTTCTATTTGATTAGCCAATTAGAAACAGAGACATATTATATATGCTTGTCTCAAAAACAATGGTTGGAAGAATTTCACCAAGTGGTGTCATTCTGTTTAAACATTTTCCATTATCGGCATCACCATAATTGAGTGTATGGTTTGAATTGAAACATTATGAAAGTATAAAGTTTAATTTGAAACTTCTAAAAATCTGGGGTTTGATTTGAAACTATCCCTAAGTTATGGCTTTAAAATGTAATTTGTCCAAACATAGTTGGAGAAATAGGAATGAACATAATTGGAAGACAAGGAATGAAGTAGAAATACAGAAGTTGATTATGCAGGATTTTAAGGGTAGGCTCACAGTGAAGAAGTTCAGAATTTTCACTCAGAATTGAGTCCTTTGCATATTGCAGTATTTGTAGAATTCCTATCGATGTGATTGTTAAGTAGTCCCTTGTGTGTTAAGTTACTGTTAGTGATTGTGAGGTCTGCTGTCTGGGTTTTTTTTGGGGGGGGGGGGGGGGGGGTGATAGGTAAGTTACACATACGCACACGCACATAATGGGTTTTGAATCCATGACCTCACCCTCCACACACACTTATAAGAGGAGGAAATGCCATCTGTACCACAACCCATTGTCCTTCTGTCTCTGGTTTTGTTCTTTTTGGATATTCTCACTCTAACCGCTTTCTTTATCATGGGCAGGATTGAGAACTAGACAAAATAACAGCACTGGTCTAACTTCAAAAAAAATTATGACATCTTCCTTCCTCCATTTCTCTTACCTTATCTTCAGTTTTATACATAGAACAGATATCAAATAAATATGTGTGTAGAAATATTCAAACAAAAGGTACAGGGACAGAGCATCAGCACATGTACTTGTCAACAAGAACTTACCTGAAGTTCAGAGATCAAGTGTAAACCATCATTTGCAATATCCAAAACAAATACATACAAGTATTTGCATGGAAGAGTGTGTGTGTGTGTTCAAACACAAGGTGCAAGGACAGAGCATCAGTACATGTATTTCTCAACAATTGAACTTACCTGAAGTTCAGAGATCAAGTGTAAACCATCATTTGCAATATCTTTTTTGATAAGTATGCATATACGAGTATGCATTCAAGTGTGCACGAGTGTGTGTGAGTGTGTGTGTGTATTCAAACAAAAGGTGCAAGGAAAGAGCATCAGTACATGAATTTCTCAACAAGCAAACTTACCTGAAGTTCAGAGATCAAGTGTAAACCATCATTGCAAAATCTTTGCACCAAAACAAATGCTTATGTGTACATGCATGCAAGTGTGCGTGTGTTTTCAAACAAAAGGCGCAAAGAAAAGAGCACCAGTTCATGAATTTCTCAACAAGTGAACTTACCTGAAATTCAGAGATCAAGTGTAAACCATCATTGCAATATCTTTGCACCAAAACAAACGCATATGGATAACACGCATACAAGTGCATGCGAGCTTGCGTGTAGAAACAAAAGGTGCAAAGAAAGAGCATCAGTACATTTACTTGTCAACAAGCAAACTTACCTTAAGTTCAGAGATCAAGTGTAAACCATCATGTGCGCTAACTTTGCACCGAAACAAGAAAAATCTAGAAACGGCATAGCATGCCATATGATAAAAGCATTTTCTTTGAATTGTTAATAACTACCAAAACTAATCTGTTACACACATATATACCTATGTCTAATATATATATATATATATATATATATTATTGAACCATAACATAAATAATAAAATTCAAGAGCATAATGACATAACAACAAGATGGCAGTTAATTTTCACTCAATCTTGACATTAATCAACAAGGAACAAGAAAGAAAGATGGCAAACATTTCAGACCAAGCAAATATATATATATATATATATATATAATAAAAAATTAGTAATTATTTCGAATGTGAAAAAATTAAATTTAAACACAAGCAGGACTTTTTGCTAGTTCTGGTGTTACGCCTAAAATTAAAATTAAAACGAAACGTGCATATTATTTATTTTTACCAAAGATTATTAGCAGGAATGGGGTAATTTACAAAACCCTAAGATAAAAAAAGGCAAGAACGACGTCGCAGTAAACTAGTGAGGCTCTCGTGCTAATCGGACTGTACGGAAACCCTAAATTCGAGTTTTGAAACTGTTTGTAGGTCTCACACACACACACACACACGCACACACACATATATATAGAGTAATCTAAGAGATAGAAGAAGAGAAAAAGAAAGGAAAAATGAGATATGGCTATACCTGATGATGAAACGGTATAAGTAAGAGTTGAGAAAGATGAAGGTTTTCCTTAGCAGCGAGTGGCAGCCATTCTGATTCTAGTAGTAGAGCGGTGAGTAGTAGGAGTAGGAGTTAGAGTCCGTGAACTCCCTTCTCCGCCAAAAGTTCTTTGGGGGTGGACCATGGTTCATGTTATGTTTTTGAGTTTGGTTTAGGGAAAGAAGGAGCAGTGAACACTAGCATCGGGTCTTTTGGGCTTTGAGACTGGTGTGAAATTTTGTAAATCACTTCATCCCTGGCCTTCTTTCTTTCTGTCTACTTTTTACATTTTTCAGCTGTGGCCCAAGATGACTTGAGTCCGGCAGCAAATAGCCCCATTACTCGTTTGAAAATAACTTATTTAGTTTTTTGTTTTTTTTCCTTTTGTGACAAAAATGACTTGATATTTTGAGGAAAAACCATAAAGTGATATTCGCAAATGGTTAATTGTACCTAACTTTTTGACCAAAAATGTTAGAGTATTAGCATTGAAAAATGCTAATGCCATATCTAAGAATAATTTGGCATTTTAAGCCTTAAAATCTTTTGCATCAAACAATGCTTAATCCAACTATTGCAAATTTTTTTGCAATAGTGCTATAGTACAATTCTAAAGTTAGAATTGTACTGTAACAGTATTCTAAAAAAAATATATTTATTCCCCTTTTTCCCCCGAATTTTCTCTCTCCTCTATCTCATTATTTCAGTTCTCTTCTCTCTCTTCCTTCTTTGTTTCTCCATCTGCTCTCTCCTCTCTTCAGACCCAAACACCATTCTCCTCCCAACATACATCACACATCACAGTGGCTCTATTTTTCTGGTGGGTTGCGATTCGATGGTTTTGTGGTTGCTTTTTTTTTTTTTTTTTGGCTGTGATCGATGCCTAAAGGGGTTGTGGGTCTTGGTTAGGTCTGGTGTTTGGGTCATGGTTGGGTCCGGTGTTTAGGTCGTGATTGGATTGTGGCTGAAGTGGGTTGGGTCCGGTGTTTGGGTCGTGGTTGGATCGGTGGGTTAGTATTGGTTGATGGTGGGTTTGAAACAGTGGATCTATTGATCAGTGGGTGGATCGGTTGGCTTGATCATCAGTAGCTCCAATGGTGGCTCCGGTGATGATTTTTTTTGAATGGGTTTGCTCTAGTGGGTTTCAAATCGGCGGCATGGGCTAATGGGATTTTGGTGCTGTTGCTGTGGTTGTTGATGGGTTGATCGGCGGCGTGGGTTTCTAATCGGTGGCTTGGGTTTTTGGTGCCATGGCTATGGTTGTTGATGGCTTGTGTGTTGCTAGAGGTTGAGGGAGAAGGAGAGGAAAAAAAAAAAAAGATTGTTGGAAAGCCCAGGAAATATGAGTCTGAAAAAAAAAAATGACAGTTATAAAGAAATAATAAAGAAATATTAAAAAATAATATTTTAATAAAAATAAAGTTTTGGGATGCTAGAGGTATTGTAAAATAGGATGGTATAATGATAAAGTGGCTTATTGGAATAGTAAAATAGAGTAGAATTAGAGTTTTCTGATGCTAATGCTCTTAGAGTGGGGATGAGCAACAGTACCTAGCTGGTTAAGCAATAAGTTAACGGAAGCAAAAAAAAAAAAAAAAAAATAGTTTCTTTTTTGTGGGACTCAAAAACAAAAAAACAAAAAGATCCCTTATATCAGCTTATAATCGTGTCACAAATGCACACCCAATCAAGTCAAATATTAAAAAGTTCAGAACTTAATCATTTTATTTTAAATATGAGATGGGTTTGGGCTCATATTAATAATTTATTTGTTGGGATTTGTATCTAAACACATTCCTTAATTAATAAAAGTGTTTTATTTTATGTGAATTATATGAACATTAGACAACATTCATTTGATGAATAGTCTATGAGATGATTGTATGTGATTTAAGTATGGAATGTGATTTGCCTATAGAAGATATAAATTTCAATTAATTATAAACTCATAAATCTTAGTTTGTAGTGTGCGATAAAAGTGGACATTTCATCTTTTCAGTTCATGACATATCAATCATGATGACTGTCTTAATCATAGAAGTGAAGATTTCTGACTGGTATATTAGTGTATTTGGAATACATTGAACTAGACCACTATACATCAATGTTCTATAACTACTATCACTTGAGCAAATAATCTCATGAGAGGCGTACATTAATAATTTAGGTAAAGGTTGAGACTTTGTAAATTGTAATTTAAAAAAAAAAAAGGATTGAAATACAATTTGGTTCTTAGGAGTTTATAGAGGTTAGTATTTTTGACAATTATTTTCGTTCTTAAAGTTTGAGTTTGGTCCCCAAGTTTACAGACACAGCCAATTTAATCCTTTTGTAGGTTGCCATTACAATTTTGCAACAAGTTCGTATAATGAACCCATTTTTAGTATTAAATTTAGGTTTTCTTTCCCTTTTCAATTTTTTCAATCTTTCTCTTTTCTCTCCTTTGGCACAACCACCTCTTTTCTTTTGGTCGCTACCACCACTCCTTTATCTGAGGAAGAGCCAATTTAATTTAATGGGTTTAAGTTTGAAATTTACTATTGAAGGGTGAGTGTACGAGTTATTCTACTATAGATTTGGTTTACTCGTCTTGCTTTTTTTTTTTTTTTTTTGGTGTGAATTTTGGTGAAGTGTGTTTGTTTCAGGATTTGATTGTAGTTGTTTTGTTGGTATATTTTGATGAGCAATTTGGTTTATAATATAAGGTATTGAGAATCTGAGATATGAAATTTGGCTATAGGAGAGAATGTCTAATATATTCTCAGTTGTCTATATATTGTTTAGGAGTAGATCTATCATGCTCCAAACTGTATGAGTCAATGACTTGAGAAAAGTTGCACATGTAGCACATCAATTGTCTATTTATTGTTTAGGAATTAGGAGTAGATCTATCATGCTCCGAACTCAACCGTATGAGTCATCACTTGACAAAAGCTGCAAATCAATTGTCTATTTATTGTGTAGAAGTAGATGAGATCTATCATGCTTCAAACTCAAATTGTTTGAGTCAATCACTTGACAAAAGCAGCGTGCGAGACCGTATTAAAGGATTGTGTTTGTTTTACACAATGCTTTTTTTATAACTAGAATAAGTGACTTTAAATGACATTTATAAGTCACAGTTACACACATTGGTTTCTCCACAAAAAAAAAAAAAAAAAAAAAAGTTACACACATTGTCTAGAACAAGTTTTTGCCTTACTAAAAAGAGTCATAATTATCTCCTAAAATTAATGGAGTAAATAATAGCTAATAAAATACCATTAACATTTCCAAGAATAATTCTATAATAAAAAAAGAACTATATATATATATATATATATACACATTGACATGATCCACAATATGTACCATAGTAAAGAATAATAAAGAAAAGTCCTAGGATCCAGAGTTGCATTGGATAATGTCAATAAGTTTTACATGAGATAGCAAATTAAAATAGGGTTTTTCAATTTGTAAACTTCAATTCTACTATGTTGATTTGTTTTCCTTGGAATTGGTAGTTGAGCCGTCGCAATAGTTTTTCCTATGGAATAATTTTTCCATTGGTTTTCTCAGAGTCACCATATTGCTCATGCTTTTGGTTCTGGTGTTATTCCTATTAGCACAATATTGTGTTTGATTGCTTTAATCAAAGCCCTTACATAATTGGACTAAATAATTAAGTAGACATAATTGGCACAATCAGAGTCTCTGCCTCTCTTATTGTTTAATAAATAAGAATTTATTCAATAAAACGGAGATATAATTGGAACATTTTGCAAATAAGCATCATTAACTATAGATCTTTCAAAATTGACAAATATTATTAAGTGAGAACGCATAAGATGGATCCTTAGATTCTATCTGTGATCATAGCTGACATAATAAACAAGTATTACATGTATGAATGAAAATCCAAAACCAGACTTGACTTGAGGGAAGGACCAGGGCTGAACCATTGAAATTGATTGTGGTGGCGGAATTCAAAGAGAAGAAATTAACTTTACTGATGTCCGAAAAGCCCACTGTTGTCATTCTTGATGACTTGAGAAGTAACGATCTTGTATGCTCTTTCTGTGGGATGAAAACTATCCCAAAAAACATAATCATTCACATCTGTACAAATTGCAGATGATGGGTTACATATTGGAGCTACCTCTATTATTCCTGTACCACAGCACCCTTTCTCCGCTATCTTAAAGCCTGTATATGTAATATACAGAAAAATTATTATTATTATTATTATTATTTTATAAAGAAAATAGCAAAGATCAATTGGCGAAACAGGAGGTTATTTGCTATTTATTTGATGTTTCAAAAACAATTACTTAAGTAGCCTCAAATGGAATTACTTAGTTATGTAGCCTCATTTGGAACTCGAGTATATGAGAGTCGAGTTTCAAGGGGTAACTCAAGTCTCAAAAACTTGAGTTCCATAGAAAAAAAACACCTAAGTTGAGATTTTTAAAAAGTTTTTAGTGGAACTTGAGTTTTAAAGAGTCAAGTTCTTCACATTGCTAAATAGTCTCATTTGGGACTGAATCCCAAATGCTAGAGTTCCAAATGAAGCTACTTAGCAAAATAGTTTCATTTGAGGTTACTTAATGAAATTGTTTGTGAAGTTCAAATAAATAGCAAAACAGGCTAGTGAAACAGGATGATGGTAATGGTTGATGACAAAGTCATTAAGATAACAACGTACGATTATTTAAAAAAAAAAAAAAAACCTGTAAAATATTCTTTGGGTTCCTAAAATATGAGTTATGTTTTAGGAATTTAAAATGTCTACATTTTCTTTCTCAAAAAAAAAAAAAAAAAAGGTTTACATTTTGTCATTTTGACCATTCATTTTAAATTTCAATGACAAAAATAGAACAAATATAGTGTAGGTTCCATTTTTGTCACTAAAATATGTATTCTATTAAATATATTATTACCAAAAAATAATAATAATAATGAGTGTGACGAAGTTTTCGTTTAAACCAATTTTGAATAAACCATTTTTGACACATAATTAGTTTTATAAACTGCCATGTCCAAAATAGTTTACATACCCATATTTCAAGGACAAAAAAAAAGTGACAAAAATTTGTAAGTTACCATTCTTTTCAGGGTGTTCAATGAGATCAAGTAGAGGGTTGTAAATATCAAGATAGACCATTCTGCTATCGGGCATGTCCTTGGTAAGGGAATCCAACAAGGTAGTCAGTTTAGCATTGAACAACATTGCTAGCTGATTGTGGCCTTCTCCACACTGTCTGTGTAATCCTCCTGCAACAGTTCTTTGTGATGGCACACATCCGATTGGCGGAGCTCCGAGTACTCCAATCCTTCGTGCTCCTAGTGAATAAAGTTCCTTGAAAACATAACAAGGTACATCAAGTATTATTATTGTTCTTATCAGTTTATTTTTAAAAACGAGGGTATCCAGACCTTATGGTTATTATGAGGTTCCGTTATTCTTGTCAATGTCATTCTTTTTTTGTTCTTTGGTAATAGAGAGAGGAAAGCAACACTACTGCTACAATTATGAGCTTGAGTGTGACCAAGAAAGTTGTGTCATTGAAATTTGAAATTTAATTGGTAGGATGAAACCTTACCTTCAAGAATTGGGTAGCGTACTTGAGCATAAGGTCAGCGTAGGAAGCGAAATCGTACTCGTATCTTCGTGATGTAGGTCCAAAATATACATTGGCAATGTCGCAGCTACTCAATGAAATGACATATAGACTTCTGGTTAAGATGAAGTTTGTCCTGTTTGCTCCAACAATTCCTTGAAGCCTCACAATGTATTCTTTCAACATTCCAAGTTGATCAGACATCGACCAGGTTAACTTTGATTAAAAAAAAATTAAAAAAATTAATTAATTAATTAAAAAAAAAAGATAAAAAGGGAAATACACACAAACTGTGCGTGCACCCAAAAAAGAGGAACAAAAGTATTGTGCGTGTACCGCTAGTTTGGGTGTCAAGGGATCATATCCAGAGCCACCGGCAGCAAAGCAAACACCTGTAATGAGGTCTTGAGGTTGCAGATTTGGATCCAAATATGCAGGTAAAAGCTCTTTAATTTCCAACTCCGCCGCTAAAAGTTGAAATGGAATCAGACATTGAACTTTGGGCATGGATTAAGGAAACTTTTAAAAAAGAATGAAAAATTCTATTTTGACTTGTATGGATTCTAAAAGTTCGAGTGCATTTGGAACAACTTGTTTGTATAATATTTATCAAAATATATAGCTTATTCAGTTATTTGTATAAACTTTGAGTTTCATTTTTTAGTGTAAGTGAAAAATATAGCTCATACAAAAAGTAGAAAGAAAAAAAAGAAAGAAAGGGAAATTACCCCTTTTTTTTCAGCTTAAACTATACCACATTTTACATTTACCATCTTAAACTACGAAAAACAATGAGGCTAAGATAAACAATAATTGTTGTGAAGGGGCATTTCGAACATTTTAGGTAAGCTTAGAGGATTCCATTTTAGCAGGTGTTACTTGAAACTCATATAACTCAAGTAATTGAGGACTATTTGGTAGCAGTATTTAAATATTATTATTTAAAATAATGTGAAAATTATTGCTTCAAAAATGTTATAAAAATACGTGTTTTAAATTACTTATAATGTAAAAAAAGAAAAAAGTATTTAGACATATTTTAAAATACGAAAAAAAAAAAAGATAATTATATGTTTGATACAAGTGTTTACTTTTTTTTAACTAAAAAATATCAGACATGAATAGTACATTTAGTACTATTTTATTTTATGAGCTTGTTCACTCACCCTTTCTTTTTTCCTTCTCTCATCTCTCTCAGTAGACAGTGCTCTTTGTCCTTCTGAACCCCAGGTCCCAGCATCTTTGCTTTTCTCCTGTTGTTTCTTTCTTTTGTTTGCTCTAAATGTTTGATTTGGTTTGTGTTTTGTGGGTGAGAGTTAAACCCATATGGGTTTTATTTTTGGGGTTTGAGATTTTGTTTCTATGGGTTTTGTTTTGTTGGCGGGGTTAAATTCAACTGGGTTTTTATTTTATTTGAAAGAAGAAGACCACCAAAACAGCAAAACAGCAAACCCAAATAAATAAATAAATAAGAATGAAGAAGAAGACCTTCTTCGACCACCAGTGTGAGTTCGTGCAAGAGAGATAGGAAAAAGAAAAAGAAAAAAGAAAAATGAAAGAAGAAGACAAAAAGTGTGTTCCGTGCAAGAGAGGGAAAAAGAAAAAGTCATATAGGAGAGAAGAAAAAGTTGTCTGTACTGTTCACATAATTGATTTCCACAAATTTTAATATATTTACAATAATCTCATTGAGTAACGTTGTTAAGTTTTAGGGGACAATTGTGCATTATTTTAGTATATATAAAATGAGATATGGTTTAAGATGTGATTTTCCCAAAAATACAAACAAACAAAAAGAAAATAATACCACGAGAGAGAGGGAGAGAGAGAGAGAGAGAGATATCATGAATTAGTACCTATCATGTCCGATGGGACCTTGCCGTTGCTGAATCTGCCTGTTGCAACTTTTCCGTTAAAGTCATTCCCATACGGACGGTAATTAGCCCTAGATGGAGTTATTCGATTGTTGTTGTTGCCTGTATCCACTGTCGAATCTCCAAAGACAAAAATTGCAGGATACGTTTCATTTGGTGGTAGCTTTATGACAGCCGTGGTGTTGTAGAAGAGAACAAGCAAAATGAGATTGAACAATAATATGGAACAAGGATGGGAGTTCACAAAGAGAGAGTGCATTATCTTTCTACGCTTGCTTGCTCACAGACTCACAGTGAAGGACGTGTACAGGTTGTCGGGGAGTTCAGTTTCCTTTGCAAATGTGATATAAATAGTAGGTCGAAGTTGAAATATTGTTTTAATTCTCCACCTAACCTTCGTCTTTGTATTAATTCTGTCCCCAGCTCCAACAGTGAGGGAAAATTAAATGTGACATGTCTTAATTCATAAAACTAAATAAATAAATAAATAAAGAATAATGTTAGAGATACAAATTTTTTTATAAAAAAATTTACAAACAGTTGATGTGGTTAGTAGTTATTAATAAATAAAAAAAATGATGTTAATGGAGAGTTTAGATAAGAGAGATGCTACATCTACAACATTTTTACAACAAATCATAGGTGGTTAGTTGTTATTAATTCAAATTTGAAACTAACACTGAGATTACTTTTTTGCCACAACAATAACAACCAGTAACAATCTGTCACTTATGATTTGTTGTAAAAATATTATAAAAATGTTGTAAACATATCATTTTTCTTTAAATAAAAACCAATAAGAAGTTGACTACATCAACGGTTTGTAAAAATATTGTAAAATAATTTGTGACTGTAGTATTACTCATAAATAAATGTGACATGTCTTATACACTTTAAGTATGGTGATTTTAATAACATGATATTAAATCAACAATTTAAATGTTGAATAGTTTTAGGAATTTTAGTTTTTGTTAGTATAAACTATAAAGTATAGGAGACCCACATAAGAGCTTCTACAAGGATTTTTTTTTTTTGTTTGGATAAAGTTTTAATTTATGGTGTCTGCTTTTAATAATTATGTTTTTTTTAATTATCAAACCAAGACACTAATTAGTTTTTTATGTAGGCAAGGATTAAACCTTAGATATCTTATTCAACCATCAGAGACTTTATCAGTTGAGTTAACTAGAATCTACTATAACAAATATTTTTTTAGTACACTCCTTTGGATATTTTTCAAAAGGGAAAAATTATTCAACTTAGCATCATTGAAAGATATTAATTTGAAAGATATTAATTTTAGGGGAGATCATGAACCCCACCTCATCTATATGTATAGTTCTACCTCTATCCTCCATCTCAACCACCACATCCCATTAGCCAATTGCAAATTAACATATATTATATATGGATTAGGTTTTGAAATAGAGCCCAATGCCCCAGTCTAATCATAAAACCACAAATAGCAACAATTGGAATTATCCATAATTTAGAGCTTCTAATGGTTCATGCTTTCATTATTTCTTGTAAATCTTGAGATTATAAGCATATTTGACCTGTTGATGCCTGAGTCTCATATTCAAAAACAAACGTCTTAAAGTTTAGGAATGAGAAAAAAACTTTTGGTAAAGTTTAGGGGTCAAAATAATATTTTATCCAAAAATTAACAATAAGTGATGTGGCAGGATTGATATCCTTTATTATTATTATTATTATTATTATTATTTTTTGCTAAGAACAGTGTAGCTCAATTGGTTGACAATTCCTAATATTTTCAATATGTCAATGTTTCAAATTTTTATTCTCTTATTGTAGATATGTAATTATTAAAAAAAAAATCCTTCATTTTATTTTATTTTTTTGAATCTTTATTTTTGTGGTTAGGGAACAGAGTTACAGAGTTGATTTGACTAAGCCCTCAGATTTCTTTTATTATTTTTCTATAAATACTTAAATAAGATAGGACTATAAGAGTTAAAAGTAAAAGAAAGGATAACAAATAAAAATAAATAAATAAGGGTAAATGGTAAATTGTAAATTATACCCCTAAAATTTTGAGGGTATTTTGATTTTACACTTTAAAATTTCAGAATTTAGATTTTACCCCCTAAAGTTTGAGGGTATTTGAAATTTACACCATGACATTTCAGAATTTGGATTTTACTCCCTAAAGTTTGGAAGTGTTTGAATTTTACACCCCCAAAGTCTGAAACTTTAGAGTGTAAAATTTAAATACCCCCAAACTTTAGGGAGTAAAATCTAAACATTTCTAAAATTTAAAGGGTAAAATCCAAATTATGAAATGCAAAAGAAAGAAAATGAGGCGGTCGATCATTTTGGTAGATGAATACTAGGAAAACGACCCTACGTCATCAAATAGTATTGTTAGATGTGAACATTATTAATATTAGCTTGTAACTCTCAAGCATATGCATGGATATACTTAAAGATAAATAATGCTAGAGATACAAATTATTTTACAAAATTTTTTACAAAATATTGATATGGTAAGTGATTATTGGTAAATAAAAAAGTAATGTTAATGATGGGCCTAAATGAAAA
The DNA here is from genome assembly GCA_030445155.1 of Quercus variabilis. Classification (NCBI taxonomy): domain Eukaryota; kingdom Viridiplantae; phylum Streptophyta; class Magnoliopsida; order Fagales; family Fagaceae; genus Quercus; species Quercus variabilis. The sequence goes on from CP129446.1 coordinate 15,390,750, forward strand.
TCAATAAGAAGTTGGCCACATCAACAATTTGTAAAAATGTTTTAAAGTAGTTTGTGGTTGTAGCATTACTCCTTAAAAATATACAATAAGATACATAGTATAATTCCTATATATAATTTAAATACTATTGATAGTCATTTTTATATTTTATTAACTCTTTAAAAAGTGTTGTAAGAATATTATTAGGTATAAAATGTAAATTGTCTATATTTTTTTTTTCTATTACTTCTTAATTTTTGTTATTGTGAAATACTTTTTTTTTTTTACAATTTATTTATTCTAGAACTCTTTAATTTTTATACTCAATAATTCACTTGAATGAATATTTAAAATATGATCTCATATTAGATTCTAAAATTAAGAAATAAAACTTTCTTTAAAAATAAATAATTTATGATACATTACATAAAATTTGACTCCCATTTAAAATTCTAATTAGACTTTTCCTGAACTTTGCCAAATAATAATAATAATAATATGGCATGGTTTGCAAATCCTATAAATGGGCAACTAAAAATAGTAAACAATAATTCTGAACATTTTAGGTGCGAGTTTGGATCCATAATAAATTCAGAGGTTCGTACTATGAAGCAAAGAAAGGGGCAGTTAAATGCGGCTCATTAAAGCCACGTGATTAAGCAGTTGATGGATGTGACCGTTCAATTAAAAATGACCATACCCAATCAAAAAATGAAAATTACCATCAGACTGCTACTTTTAACGATTGCATCCCTTTTTGTCCGACGCTATGTATACAATACATCAAATAGTGATAAAGGCTTAAGTCATTGTTCAACAGTAAAAATAGTCAAATATCACGTTTTGATAAAATTTGTGACAACTTAACACTATTTTAAAAATATTTAGTAATATATTACTTTTTAGTACTCGAATTTCATAAAATCGAGTCTAAATAATACTGGAGTTCTGAAGATAATAAGTTGTTAGCGTGGTATGATTGACCTGAAATTCGTGTAACTAAAAAAATTAATATGATACTGCAAAAATCAAATACTTTTTTTTATAGCATTAGAGCTTAACAAAAGTTGAATGCCTTGTTTTTCTTTTCTTTCTTTCTTTTTTTCTTTTTTTTCCTACCTTTTGTTTTGTACAAAAATTTTACTTATTCCATGTGCTGGGTGCACAGCACCATGGTCCAGCACACACTTTGTCTTTAGCTCATTAAATGAGCTTCTTGAAAAATTAGCAAGGAGTCAGCAAAGCAAATTGAACTTGCTGGAGAAGCTTTCCATTGAGAAGAATTGAAGTCGTCTTTATGTCCAAAAGTCAAGATAAGTTGGCTTGTGACTTGACGTGAAGTGCGAGGAAGGAAAAAAAGAAGAAAAAGGTGAATGAAATAATAGAAAAAGTCATTCGGCCATTTGGTGGACAAAACAATCATAAGCATTTGAAGATGAAATAAGATATGGTTTATGATGTGATATTCCCAAAAATACAAACAAACAAAAAGAAAACAATACCACAAGAGAGAGATATCATGAATTAATACCTATCATGTCCGATGGGACCTTGCCGTTGCTGAATCTGCCTGTTGCAACTTTTTCGTTAAAGGATCCGTTTAGATAGTATTTATTGTTGCTGAAAGTTGATAAAAATTGATTGTTGCTAAAAACACTGTAGCAAAATAATTTTTAAATATGTGAATAGTGTTGTGGGACCAGTGGCGGAGCTAGAATCTAACTTGAGAGGAGGCAAAAATTATATTGGACAAGGACATTTATACACATGCAAGCGAATATATGCATACAATATTTGAGATCAATATTTTTGTACAGCTATATGTTATAGGTCTATTTATTTTAGCTTAACATGCAAACTTATTTTTGAAAAGCCATCCTATTTATTAATCATTTATTTATACTACAATACAAGAAATGCACTTAAAAAGTTACCAAAGAAAGAGAGTAGAAAAATCAAACAATATGGGGTTATAAGTTAGACACGCATCAAGGTATCTGTTTTTTATTTTTTTTTTTTTTTTTTTTTTTTTTTTTTTTTTTTTTTTTTTTTTTTTTAATAATAGAATTGGATTATGTTAATATAGGATGGGCTTATATTTTAAGAGGGAAAAAGTGGGCTACGCTTCCAATTATCTCATGCAAGCAGCTGATTGTTTGTTTACCATTTTATAACTTTTCATTAGTAATAGTTCTATTTTTTTACCTCAAATGCATCAAGGTAAGTTAGGTAAATACTAATAGTTTTTTTGGGTGGGGCCAGGGGGGGCAAGTGCCCCCTCTCGACCCCCCCTAGCTCCGCCTCTGTGTGGGACCCATTTTTAATATTAAATATTGCATGAACAGTGCATAAACAGTGTGTAAACAGTGCATAAACAGTATACGCATAGTACATGCATAGTACATTTTGTCTCCCGTGCGGCAAAAAAAAAAAAAAAAAAAAACACAAAACGTAACTTTACTTTCAGCAAGAAACATTGCTATCCAAACGCCCTCAAAGTCATTCCCATACGGACGGTAATTAGCCCTAGATGGAGTTATTCGATTGTTGTTGTTGCCTGTATCCACTGTCGAATCTCCAAAGACAAAAATTGCAGGATAGGTTTCATTTGGTGGTAGCTTTATGACAGCCGTGGTGTTGTAGAAGAAAACAAGCAAAATGAGATTGAACAATAATATAGAACAAGGATGGGAGTTCACAAAGAGAGAGTGCATTATCTTTCTACGCTTGCTTGCTCACAGACTCACAGTGAAAGACGTACAGGTTGTCGGGGAGTTCAGTTTCCTTTGCATGTTATATAAATAGTAGGTTGAAGTTGAACTATTGTTTTAGTCCTCCACCTATGGCCTTTGTATTAGTTCTGTCCCTATCTCCAACAGTGAGGGGAAAAAATAAAAATTACACGGTACTCGAGTTTAACTCGAGTACTATGTAAATTTTTCTATTAGGAGTTTATGTTTTCTCTCAAGCCTGGTATACTTGAGGATTGTGTTACATAAAACTCGAGTTTACCAAACTTGAGTACCACATAATTTTTTTTAATAGCACAAATTCCAGCTCAGCAGTACCATGGTGGTAGAATTGATGAGGAACTTGAGTTCTAGAAAAAGTGGTACTTTGCTATTTATTTCTGAAACAGTGTTTTTTTGCTTAATTTTTTTTTTTTTAAAAAGTGGTATTTGGCCAATACCCAAAGTTCCCAAACCATGAAGATATCAAAATATAGCAAAACCCATCAATATTAAGAATAAGAACAAATCACCTAGGTCTAGCAAGGTAGTGCAGCGACGGACAGAGGTTCGGTGAGGTACTACAGCGGCAAACAGACGTCTAGTGAGGTAGTGCTTGAGATTACAAAAAAAAGAAAAAAAAAAAAAAAAAAAAAGAGGGAGGCGAGAATGATGTGAATAAGAACAAATCACCTAGGTCTAGCAAGGTAGTGCAGCAGCGGACAGAGGTTCGATGAGGTACTACAGCGGCAAACAGAGGTCTAGTGAGGTAGTGCTTGAGATTACAAAAAAAAGAAAAAAAAGAAAAAAAAAAAAGAGGGAGGCGAGAATGATTTTGCAATAAACTAGTGAGGCTTTCGTGCTAATCGGATTGTACGGAAACCCTAAATTTGAGTTTTGAAACTTTTCGTAGGTCACATATATATATATATATATATATATATATATATATATATATAGAGTAATCTAAGAGATAGACGAAGAAAAAAAGAAAAGAGAAATGAGATATGGCTATACTTGATGATGAAACAGAATAAGAGTTGAGAAAGATGAAGGTTTTCCTTAGCAGCGAGTGGTAGCCATTCTGATTCTAGTAGTAGAGCGGTGAGTAGTAGGAGTAGGAGTAGGAGTTAGAGTCTGTGAACTCCCTTCTCCTCCAAAAGTCCTTTTGGGGTGGACCATGGTTCATGTTATGTTTTTGTATTTGGTTTAAGGAAAGAAGGAGCAGTGAACACTAGCATCGGGTCTTTTGGGCTTTGAGACTGGTGTGAAATTTTGTGAATCCCTTCATCCCTTCATCCCTGGCCTTCTTTCCTTCTGTCTATTTTTTACATTTTTGGGCTATGGCCCAAGATGACTTGAGTCCGGCAGCAAATAGCCCCAGTGCTCATTTGAAAATAACTTATTTAGTTTTTTTTTTCCTTTTGTGACAAAAATGACTTGATATTTTAAGGAAAAACCATAAAGTGATACTCGCAAATGGTTAATTGTACCTAACTTTTTGACCAAAAATGTTAGAGCACTAGCATTGGAGAATGCTAATGCCATATCTAAGGACAATTTGGCATTTTAAGCCTTAAAATCCTTTGCATCAGACAATGCTAAATCCAACTATTGCAATTTTTTTTGCAATAGTTCTACAGTATAATTCTAAAGTTAGAATTGTACTGTAGCAATATTCCAAAAAAAAAAAAAAAAAATCCCTTTTTCCGCTGAAATTTCTCTCTCCTTTATCTCATTATTTCAGTTCTCTTCTCTCTCTTCCTTCTCTATTTCTCCATCTACTCTCTCCTCTCTTCAGACCCAAACACCGTTCTCCTCCCAACATACATCAGACATCACAGTGGCTCAATTTTTCTAGTGGGTTGTGATTCGACGGTACTGTGGTTGCTTTTTTTTTTTTTTTTTTTTTTGGCATGGGCAACGACGTGGGTCACTGTGGTGGTTGTGGGTTTTTTTTTTTTTTTTTTGCTATGATCGATGCCTAAAGGGGTTGTGGGTCGTGGTTAGGTCTGGTGTTTGGGTCATGGTTGGGTCCGGTGTTTAGGTCATGGTTGGGTTGTGGCTGAAGTGGGTTGGGTCTGGTGTTTGGGTCGTGGTTGGATCGATGGGTTGGGATTGGTTGATGGTGGGTTTGAAACAGTGGATTTGTTGATCGATTGGTGGATCGGTTGGGTTGATCATCAGTAGCTCTGATGGTGGCTCCAGTGATGATTTTTTTTAATGGGTTTGCTTCGGTGGGTTTCAAATCAGCGGCATGGGCTGATGGGATTTTGGTGCTATTGCTGTGCTTGTTGATGGGTTGATCGGCGATGTGGGTTTTTGATCGGTGGCTTGGGTTTTTGGTGTAATGGCTATGGTCGTTGATGGCTTGTGTGTTGCTAGAGGTTGAGGGAGAAGGAGAGGGGGAAAAAAAAAGATTGTTGGAAAGCCTAAGAAATATGAGTCTGAAAAAAAAAATGATAGTTATAAAGAAATAATAAAGAAATATTAAAAAATAATATTTTAATAAAAATAGAGTTTTGGGATGCTGGAGGTATTGTAAAATGGGATGGTATAATGATAAAGTGGCTTATTGGAATGGTAAAATAGAGTAGAATTAGAGTTTTCTAATGCTAATGCTCTTAGGGTGGGGATGAGCAACAGTACCTAGTTGGTTAAGCAATAAGTTAACCGATGCAAAAAAAAAAAAAAAAAAGAAGGCTTCTTTTTTGTGGGACTCAAAAACAAAAAAACAAAAAGATCCCTTATATCGGCTTATAATCGTGTCACAAATGTACACCCAATCAAGTCAAATATTAAAAAGTTCAAAACTTAATCATTTTATTTTAAATATGAGATGGGTTTGGGCTCATATTAATAATTTATTTGTTGGGATTCGTATCTAAACACATTCCTTAATTAATAAAAGTGTTTTATTTTATGTGAATTATATGAACATTAGACAACATCCATTTGATGAATAGTCTATGAGATGATTGTATGTGATTTAAGTATGGAATGTGATTTGCCTATAGAAGATATAAATTTCAATTAATTATAAACTCATAAATCTTAGTTTGTAGTGTGCGATGAAAGTGGACATTTCATCTTTTCAGTTTATGTCATATCAATCATGATGACTGTCTTAATCATAGAAGTGAAGATTTCTGATTGGTATATTGGTGTATTTGGAATACATTGAACTAGACCACTATACATCAATGTTCTATAACTACTATCACTTGAGCAAATAATCTCATAAGAGGCGTACATTAATAATTTAGGTAAAGGTTGAGACTTTGTAAATTATAATAAAAAAAAAAGTGAGAAAAAAAAAAAAAAAAAAAAAAAAGAGGATTGAAATACAATTTGGTTCTTAGGAGTTCACAGAGGTTAGTATTTTTGACAATTATTTTCGTTCTTAAAGTTTGAGTTTGGTCCCCAAGTTTACAGACACAGCCAATTTAATCCTTTTGTTGGTTGCCATTACAATTTTGCAACAAGTTCGTATAATGAACCCATTTTTAGTATTAAATTTAGGTTTTCTTTCCCTTTTCAATTTTTTCAATCTTTCTCTCTTCTCTCCTTTGGCACAACCACCTCTTTTATTTTGGTCGCTACCACCGTTTCTTTATTTGATGAAGAGCCAATTTAATTTAGTGGGTTTAAGTTTGAAATTTACTATCAATGGGTGTGTGTACAAGTTATTCTACTATAGATTTGGTTTACTCCTCTTGCTTCTTTTTTTTTTTTTTTTTGGTGAGAATTTTGGTGAAGTTTGTTTGTTTCAGGATTTGATTGTAGTTGTTTTGTTGGTAATTTTGATGAGCAATTTGGTTTATTATGTAAAGGTATTAAGAATCTGATATGTGAAATTTGGATGTAGGAGAGATTGTCTAATATATTCTCAATTGTCTAATTTATTGTTTAGAAGTAGATCTATCATGCTCCAAACTCAGCTGTATGAGTCAATGACTTGAGAAAAGTTGCACATGTAGAACATCAATCGTCTATTTATTGTTTAGGAATTAGGAGTAGATCTATCATGCTCCGAACTCAATTGTATGAGTCATCACTTGACAAAAGCTGCACATCAACTATCTATTTATTGTGTAGAAGTAGATGAGATCTATCATGCTCCAAACTCAAATTGTTTGAGTCAATCACTTGACAAAAGCAGCGTGCAAGACCATATTAAAGGACTGTGTTTGTTTTACACAATGTTTTTTTATAACTTGAATACGTGAATTTAAATGACATTTATAAGTCACAGTTACACACATCGGTTTCTCCAAAAAAAAAAAAAGTTACACACATTGTCTAGAACAAGTTTTTGCCTTACTAAAAAGAGCCATAATTATCTCCAAAAATGAATGGAGTAAATAATAGCTAATAAAATACCATTAACATTTCCAAGAATAGTTCTATAGTAATATATATATATATATATATATATATATGTAAGGTTGAATTTTATCAACCATTTAATTGGCTTTATTCCGTGACCAATTTGCTTGTAATTTAGCACTTAGCAACCCTCTATTAGGTGGGAAAATTGTAAGGGTAGTGTGTGAGAAGATGTGAAGAAAAGTTTAAGAGTGTGCAAGAAAAACAGAGGCTCGCGGCTAGGGCTCGTGGGTGGATCGCGACTGACAAGCCGCGAAAGGCAGGCATGTAAGAGGCACACTGGGAAGCTGAAAGGTCGCGCCAGCTGTCACGACAAGACAAAAGTTCCAGCCTGGCCAAGCCATTACGTCGCAACTTGAACTCGCGACTTGGACGAGCCACGAGACCAAGTCACCAACTTGCCCTGTTTAGTAAAAACTGACGTTTTGCATTCCCTTCTCACCCTACTATATATACACCCTTATACCCATCATATTGAGAGAGCTTCTAAAGAGAATTTAGTGAGAGAAAACCCTAGAGAAAAATAAGATTGATTCATTCCCAATCTTCATCTAAAGAGACTCTACAAATTCCTCTACTCTCTTCCTCTCCATTGTCATACCCTTGAGAGGTCATTTACCAAACCCTTATCTCACCACACCCACGTCTGTGAAAAGGTCCATTTGGTGCTTTGGGAAGCAGTTTGGAAAGGAACCAATATACATTGGTTGATGCTATGGTCAAGTAGCGGAATTCGGCAAGCTAAAGAAGAAATAGGTTCGGCGTAACCTCGTTGGAGCAAGAAGCTTGGAAGGCTTAGGTACTTGAGTAGATTAGGCTTGGAGGGTCTTCTGCTATTCATGTATCCCAACTACATTCTTTAGTGGATTATTTGACCGCTTGGAGGGCGGCGGAGAGGTTTTACACCGAGGACTTCGGTTTCCTCTTCGATAACACATCGTGTGTTTTCCGTGTGTTTGCATCTTCCTTCCCTTTATCTTTGCCTTATATTTAGTGTTGTAGATGTGTTTATATTTGGCTTAGATTGTTTATCAATTTTATTATAAGCTTGTTACCATGTTCCGCACATTAATTGTTTGATATAAAGCTTGAATTGGTAACTTTATAATTTGGGGTCTAAACGTTCAAGGGTGTTTCATACCCATATTGAACTTTCAATATATATATATATATATACACACACATTGACATGATCCACAGTATGTACCATAGTAAAGAATAATAAAGAAAAGTCTGTGGATTCAGAGTTGCATTGGATAATGTCCATAAGTTTTACATGAGATAGCAAATTAGAATAGGGGTTTTTCAATTTGTAAACTTCAATTCTACTGTGCTGATTTGTTTTCCTTGGAATTGGTAGTTAAGCCGTCGCAGTGGTTTTTCCTTTGGAATAATTTTTCCATCTTAGTGTCACCATATTGCTTATGCTTTTGGTTCTAGTGTTATTCCTATTACCACAATATTGTGTTTGATTGCTTTAATCAAAGCCCTTACATAATTGGACTAAATAATTAACTGGACATAATTGGCACAATCGGAGTCTCTGCCTCTCTTCTAGTTTAATAAATAAAAATTTATTCAATAAAACGGTGATACAATTGGAACATTTTGCAAATAGGCATCATTAACTACAGATCTTTCGAAATTGACAAATATTATTAAGTGAGAACGCATAACTGCATAAGATGGATCTTTAGATTCTATCGGTGATCATAGCTGACATAATAAACATGTATTATGTGTGTGAATGAAAATCCAAAATCAGACTTGACTTGAGGGAAGGACCAGGGCTGAACCATTGAAATTGATTGTAGTGGTGGAATTCAAAGAGAAGAAATTAACTTTATTGATGTCCGAAAAGCCTATTTTTGTTATTCTTGATGACTTGAGAAGTAATGATCTTGTATGCTCTTTCTGTGGGATGAAAACTATCCCAAAAAACATAATCATTCACATTTGTACAGATTGCAGACAATGGGTTACATATTGGAGCTACCTCTATTATTCCTGTACCACAGCACCCTTTCTCTGCTATCTTAAAGCCTGTATATGTAATATACAGAAAAATTATTATTATTATTATTTTATAAAGAAAATAGCAAAGATCAATTGGTAAAACAGGAGGTTATTTGCTATTTATTTGATGTTTCAAAAACAATTACTTAAGTAGCCTTGAATGGAATTACTTCGTTATGTAGCCTCATTTGGAACTCAAGTATATGAGAGTCGAGTTTCAAGGAGTAAACTCAAGTCTCAAAAACTCAAGTTCCATAGAAAAAAAAGGCCTAAGTTGAGATTTTTAAAAAGTTTTTAGTAGAACTCGAGTTTTAAAGAGTCAAGTTCTTCACATTGCTAAATATTCTCATTTGGAAATGACTCCCAAATGCTAGAGTTCCAAATGAAGCTACTTAGCAAAATAGTTTCATTTGAGGTTACTTAATGAAATTATTTGTGAAATTTAAATAAATAGCAAAAGAGGCTAGTGAAACAGGATGACGGTAATGGTTGATGACAAAGTCATTAAGATAACAACGTACGATTATTAAAATTAAAAATTAAAAAAATTAAAAAAAAAAAAACTGCTGTAAAATATTCTTTGGGTTCCTAAAAAGTAGGTTAAATTTTAGGAATTTAAAATGTTTACATTTTGTCATTTTGACCATTCATTTTAAATTTCAATGACAAAAATAGAACAAATATAGTGTAGGTTCCATTTTTGTCACTAAAATATGTATTCTACTAAATATATTATTACAAAAAAAAAAAAAAAAAAATTAATGAGTGTGATGAAATTTTCGTTTAAACCAATTTTGAATAAACCATTTTTGACACATAATTAGTTTTATAAACTGCCATGTCCAAAATAGTTTACATACCATATTTCATGGACCCAAAAAAAAAAAAAAAAAAATTGTGACAAAAATTTGAGAGTTACCATTCTTTTCAGGGTATTCAATGAGATCAAGTAGAGGGTTGTAAATATCAAGATAGACCATTCTGCTATCAGGCATGTCCTTGTTAAGGGAATCCAACAAGGTAGTCAGTTTAGCATTGAATAACATTGCTAGCTGATTGTGGCCTTCTCCACACTGTCTGTGTAATCCTCCGGCAACAGTTCTTTGCGATGGCACACATCCGATTGGCGGAGCTCCGAGTACTCCAATCCTTCGTGCTCCTAGTGAATAAAGTTCCTTGAAAACATAACAAGGGACATCAAGTATTATTATTGTTCTTGTCTGTTTATTTTTAAAAACGAGAATATCCAGACCTTATGGTTATCATGAGGTTCCGTTATTCTTGTCAATATCATTCTTTTTTGGTTCTTTGGTAATAGAGATAGGAAAGCAACACTATTGCTGCAATTATGAGCTTGAGTGTGACCAAGAAAGTTGTGTCATTGAAATTTGAAATTTAATTGGTAGGATGAACCTTACCTTCAAGAATTGGGTAGCGTAATTGAGCATAAGGTCAGCGTAGGAAGCGAAATCGTACTCGTATCTTCGTGAAGTAGGTCCAAAATATACATTGGCAATGTCGCAGCTACTCAATGAAATGACATATAGACTTCTGGTTAAGATGAAGTTTGTCCTGTTTGCTCCAACAATTCCTTGAAGCCTCACAATGTACTCTTTCAACATTCCAAGTTGATCGGACATCGACCAGGTTAACTTTGATTAAAAAATAAAAATAAAAATAATTAATTAATTAAAAAAAAAAGATAAAAAGGGAAATACACACAAACTGTGCGTGCACCCAAAAAAGAGGAACAAGAGTATTGTGCGGGTACCGCTAGTTTGGGTGTCAAGGGATCATATCCAGAGCCACCAGAAGCAAAGCAAACACCTGTAATGAGGTCTTGAGGTTGCAGGTTTGGATCCAAATATGCAGGTAAAAGCTCTTTAATTTCCAATTCCGCCGCTAAAAGTTGAAATGGAATCAGACATTGAACTTTGGGTACGGATTAAGGAAATTTTTAAAAAAGAATGAAAAATTCTATTTTGACTTGTATGTATTATAAAAGTTCAAGTGCATTTGGAGCAACTTGTTTGTATAGTATTTATCAACATATATAGCTTATTCAGTTATTTGTATAAAATTTGAATTTCATTTTTTAGTGTAAGTAAAAAAATATAGCTCATATAAAAAGTAGAAAGAAAAAAAAATTACTTTTTTTTTTTCAATTTAAACTATACCACATTTTACATTTTCTCCTTAAACAAAAAAAAAAAAAAAAAAACAGTGCCACTAAGATGAACAACAATTGTGAGGGGGCATTTCAAACATTTTAGGTAAGCTTAGAGGGTTTCATTTTAGCGGGTGTTACTTGAAACTCATATAACTCAAGTAACTACAGACTATTTGACAGTAGTATTTATGTATTGTTGTTCAAAATAATGTGAAATTTATTTTTTTAAAAGTATTATAAAAATATATATTTAAAAGTACTCATAATATAAAAAAAAATTTACACATATTTTAAAATATGAAAAAAAGAAAAGAAAAAGATAATTATACGTTCGCTTTTCTCTTGTTGTTTCTTTCTTTTGTTTGCTCTAAATGTTTGATTTGGTTTGTGTTTTGTGGGTGAGGGTTAAACTCAAATGGGTTTTGTTTTCGGGGTTTGAGATTCTGTTTCAGTGGGTTTTGTTTTGTTGGTGGGGTTAAATTCAACGGGGTTTTATTTTATTTGAAAGAAGAAGACCACCAAAACAACAAAATAGCAAACCCAAATAAATAAATAAATAAGAGTGAAGAAGAAGACCTTCTTCGACCACCAGTGTGAGTTCGTGGAAGAGAGATAGGAAAAACAAAAAAAAAACCAAGAAGAAAAATGAAAGAAGAAGACAAAAAGTGGGTTCCGTGCAAGAGAGGGGAAAAAAAAAGTCATTTAGGGGAGAAGAAAAAGTTGTCTGTACTCTGTACTGGGTAACAGTTAGTAGTCCCGAGCACTGCTCCGGGCTCTCACAGAGTGGGTGAGTACCATGGTGGGATCCACATGTGGGGCCCACCCACTTTGTGAGAGCCCGGAGCACTGCTCCGGGATTATCTAAGCTTTTCCGTCTTTACTGTTCACATCATTGAGTACCACAAATTTTAATATATTTACAATAATATCATTTAGTACAATTGTGCATTATTTTAGTATATATAAAATAAGATATGGTTTATGATGTGATATACTCATATACCCAAAAATACAAACAAAAAAAAAGAAAATAATACCCGGAGAGAGAGAGATATCATGAATTAGTACCTATCATGTCCGATGGGACCTTGCCGTTGCTGAATCTGCCTGTTGCAACTCTTCCTTTAAAGTCATTCCCATACGGACGGTAATTAGCCCTAGATGGAGTTATTCGATTGTTGTTGTTGCCTGTATCCACTGTCGAATCTCCAAAGACAAAAATTGCAGGATACGTTTCATTTGGTGGTAGCTTTATGACAGCCGTGGTGTTGTAGAAGAGAACAAGCAAAATGAGATTGAACAATAATATAGAACAAGGATGGGAGTTCACAAAGAGAGAGTGCATTATCTTTCTACGCTTGCTTGCTCACAGACTCACGGTGAAAGACGTGTACAGGTTGTCGGGGAGTTCGGTTTCCTTTGCATGTGATATAAATAGTAAGTTGAACTATTGTTTTAATCCTCCACCTAACCTTCGTCTTTGTATTAATTCTGTCCCTGGATCCGACAGTGAGGGGAAATTAAATGTGACATGTCTTACTTCATAAAACTAAATAAATAAATATAAAATAATATTATAAAAACAATTTTTTTTTTACAAATTGTTGATGTGGTAAGTGGTTATGAATAAATAAATAAATAAATGATGTTATTGGTGAGCTTAGATAAAAATCAATAAAAAGTTGGCTATGGTTAATCCCACATTAGAAAATGAGTGTGAATTAAAGAGGTTTAAAGTTTGTACTGTGTATTCAAGAGTTAGACCCTTTTGGATTATAAGTTTCTTTAAAAGAATTTTCTCCCTTCTCCCAGTGTGTGTGTTAAATCAACAATTTAAATGTTGAATAGTTTTAGGAATTTTAGTTTTTGTTAGTATAAACCATAAAGTATAGGAGACTGGCATAACAGCTTCTACAGTGTTTTTTTTTTTTTTTTTTTGATAAAGTTTCAATTTATGGTGTTTACTTCTAATAATTATGTTTTTTATTATCAAACCAAGACACTAATTAATTTTTGATACAGACAGAGATTAAACTTTAGATCTCTTATTCAATTATCAAACACTTTATTAGTTAAGCTAATTGAAATCCACTATAACAAATGTTTTTTTTTAGTACACTCCGTTTGGATATTTTTCAAAAGGGAAAAATTATTCAACTTAGCATCATTAAAGTTTTGGACAAACATTCACTTTTTGAAAGACCAAGTATAAATTTTTTTTTCCTCAAAATTCCTTTTTTTTTTAGATAACAAAATCTTATATATCTAAATAAAAATACTTTTGGTAGATCTTGATTTTAGGGGAGACCATGAACCCCACCTCATCTATATGTATAGTTCTAACTCTATCCTCCATCTCAACCACCACATCCCATTAGCCAATTGCAAATTAACATATATTATATATGGCTTAGGTTTCGAAATAGAGCCCAATGCCAGTCTAATCATAAAACCACAAATAGTAACAATTGGAATTATCCATATTTTAAAGCTTCTAAAGGTTCATGCTTTCATTATTTCTTGTAAATCTTGAGATTAGAAGCATATTTGACTTGTTGATGCTTGATTCTCATATTCAAAAACAAACTTCTTAAAGTTTATGGATGACAAACAAACTTTTGGTAAAATTTAAGGACCAAAATAGTATTTTACTCAAAAATTAATTATAGGTGATGTGGCAGGATTGTTATCATTTATTATTATTATTATTATTTTGCTAAGAACAGTGTAGCTCAATTGGTTGACAATTCCTAATATTTTTAATATATCTAAGTTTCAAATCTTTATTTTCTTATTGTAACTATCTAATTATTCACACCAAAAAAAAAAAACCTTTATTTTATTTACTTTTTTAGAATCTTTATTTTTGTGGTTAGGGAATAGAATTACAGAGATGATTTGACTAAGCCCTCAGATTTATTTTATTATTTTTCTATAAATACTTAAATAAGATAGGACTATAAGAGTACAAAGTAAAAGAAAGAATAACAAATAAAATAAAAAATAAAAAAAATAAGGGTAAATTATAAATTATACCCCTAAAATTTTGGGGTATTTTGATTTTACACTCTAAAATTTTAGAATTTGGATTTTACACTCTAAAGTTAAAGTTTGGGGGTGTTTAGAATATACACCCTAACGTTTCAGAATTTGGATTTTACCTCATAAAGTTTGGAAATATTTGGATTTCACCTCATAAAGTTTGGAAATATTTGGATTTCACACTTCCAAAGTCTGAAAACTTAGAGTGTAAAATCTAAACACCTCCAAACTTCAGGGAGTACAATCTAAATTATGAAATGCAAAAGAAAGAAAATGAGGCGATCAATCATTTTGGTAGATAAACACCAGGAAAACGACCCTATGCCATCAAATAGTATTGTTGGATGTCAATATTATTAATACTAGCTTATAACCCTATGCATATGCATGGATATATATAAAAATATACAATAAGATGCATAGTATAATTCCTATATATATAATATAAATACTATTTGTGGGGGCACCTTTTTTCGGAAGGGCATCCCTGACAATAAATTTGTAGAGAGTGGGGAGAAAAGGTTTGGCTCCGGCCAGCCTCTCGCCGGTCCTCCTTGGGCTTCTCCTTTGTTGTTCTTCGTCTGGGGTTACTCCTCGGCTGGCGTCCGAGGAGGCCCCCCTTCACAATGGGGGGCTCTTTGCCTTATATACTCCTTTTAGTTTGATCCTGACCTTACAGCTGTTGGCCATCCAGGTCACTGCTTCCAGAGCTTGTCCCATCAGGCAGGTTCTTCGCCATGCTGTGGGTTGCGGCCTCCAAGGTTGCACTGTTCAGGGGTCTTGTCACCATTAATGTAGCCTGGGGAGTCAGGCAAACTCACTAAGTGTGGATGTGACCACCTATTCTGGGTTTGCCCCCTACGCAGGATTAGACTAGGTGTGCCGAGGAAGGGCGCGTCCTCGGCATGGGTCCGAGAAGGGCTAAAACCCTTTGGACGACTATTTGGGACGATTGTCCTCCTCGGCTTGGGCCTTGGGCCAGCCTAAAGGTGGGCCGAGGATTTCGAGCCCACGGGCCCCAAAATAGCCCCTCAAAACCCTACTACACGTTTCCTCGGACAGGGAGGAGGGTTTTGCAAACCTCGGCCCTTATGTTCCGTGCTGCCTTCTGCTGGCTGGTTCTTCCTCGAGTGGCTGGATCGATACTCGGACCCTTCAGTAGGTAGTCAGTTTCTCCACAGGACTAGGTTTTTGGGATCATGCAGCACCTTGGCTCCATCGTAAATGGCTAGCTCCCCATAGGTTTGGGTCCGAGAACCATACAAGTCCTAGGTACAATTGCTGCCTTCAGAACGAGTGGCTAGCTCCCCGTAGGCTTGGGTCCGAGGACCATGCAAGTCCTAGGTACAGTTGCTGCCCTCAATGATAAGTGGCTAGCTCCCTATAGGTTTGAGTCCGTAGACCATGCAAGACCTAGGTACAATTGCTGCCTTCAGAACGAATGGCTAGCTCCCCGTAGGCTTGGGTCCGAGGACCATGCAAGTCCTAGGTACAGTTGCTGCCCTCGATGGTAAGTGGCTAGCTCCCCATAGGCTTGAGTCTGTAGACCATGCAAGACCTAGGTACAATTGCTGCCTTCAGAACGAGTGGCTAGCTCCCCGTAGGCTTAGGTCCGAGGACCATGCAAGTCCTAGGTACAGTTACTGCCCTCGATGGTAAGTGGCTAGCTCCCCATAGGCTTGAGTCCGTAGACCATGCAAGACCTAGGTACAATTGCTGCCTTCAGAACGAGTGGCTAGCTCCCCGTAGGCTTGGGTCCGAGGACCATGCAAGTCCTAGGTACAGTTGCTGCCCTCGCGGTTTCGCCTTCGTCCCCGAGTGTGAGGACACAGCGTTCACCTCTTTGGGCAACTCAGTCTCACATCGGATAGAAGTCCATTTCACTAACCCCTCATAAGCTCCTGGAGCAGGAGTTAGTGTACCACCACTGCACAGTTGCCTTCAATAGGAGTTCATCCTCAGATCTGAGAACTTCGCTTTTAGTGTGAAGACGTCCACGGGTCGTTTTCTGGGAGCTGTTTTTCCTCAAGTCGGATTGTGACTTCACACGTGGGGCTGATCTCGCCTCTGGTCCGTGTTTCTTGTCTTTCTGGTTTACGAGGCGTCGCTTGGCCTTCCGCGCTCCGTGTTTGACGCTTCGGTGCCTGTAATGCGCCTTCATTAATGCCCTCGTGAATTAACACGAATCAGGCGACTGGCAATCCCCTTGGAATTGGGTGGGAATTAATTCCCTTTGACAATCCTCCCTTCGAATTCTGCGCGGCTCAACTCCCACCGGTTTTCGCCTTCCATAAAAGGCGTTCTGGGGGGAATGTTTCTTCTCATTCCATGAATCTTCCACCACAAACAGAAACACATACTGTCACCTCCCTGAGCCCCTTTGACACCGCCGCCAGGATTGTGACCAAAGTTAGGAGACCTGGAGTTAAGGGTCGCCGTGGCCGCAGCCCCCACTGGGCTGCCGGCGCGGCATAGTTTAGGCGTAACACTGGCAGGGTCTTGTACGGTGGCCAGGAGGGACGTCGTTGAAGTACCTAACGTCTCTCCCCAGAGCGCACCTCCGACGAAGGAGGCATGCGAACTCTCGTCATGGCTGGTGCCCGAGTATTGCTGTCTCTGACGGTCAATGCTCGTGCAGTTTGGAGAGGGTCGAGGAAGCATCACGAGGGAAGGTGTTCCGGGGTCCCTGGGTCGGCTCCTCACTTTGTTCAAGCTTTGGTTTCAAGGTGAGCCAGCCCCCAACCCCCAACCCCCCTTCCCGTGCTTTTACTGTCCAGTTCTCCCATTCTCTGGACGCCGGTAAAAGCACGGGTTGACACTTCCCTCATTCCTGATATTAATTCTTTGCGAGCCTCTTGCCTGGCTAGTTCTAGGATCGGTCTGCCTGGGCCTTTGATTGTAGGATTAGTTGGTAGGATTTTTTGTAAAACATACCTGTTTGAGCCTCTGATTGTATTTGTAACTTTCTTTTATGAAATAATAAAGATTGTTGTATTTGTAATCTTTTTCTGAAATAATAAAGAACTTTTCTTTTATTTGCTGTTGAATTTTCTTTTCAGACTGCAATTCTTCTCTTCTTCTCTTCTTCTCTTTTTTTTTTTTTTTTGCACCGCCAACTTTTGCGTAACAACTATTTTAGAATGACTGCCGGTTACGCCAGCCAGCGCACTAACCCTTCCCACAGGCGGCGCCAATTGTGGGGGCACCTTTTTTCGGAAGGGCGTCCCCAACAATAAATTTGTAGAGAGTAGGGAGAAAGGGTTTGGTTCCGGCCGGCCTCTTGCCGGTCCTTCTTGGGCTTCTCCTTTGTTGTTCTTCGTCTGGGGTTGCTCCTCGGCTGGCGTCCGAGGAGGCCCCCCTTCACAATGGGGGGCTCTTTGCCTTATATACTCCTTTTAGTTTGATCCTGGCCTTACAGCTTTTGGCCATCCAGGCCACTGCTTCCAGAGCTTGTCCCATCAGGCAGGTTCTTTGCCATGCTGTGGGTTACGGTTTCCAAGGTTGCACTGTTCAGGGGTCTTGTCACCATTAATGTAGCCTGGGGAGTCAGGCAAACTCACTAAGTGTGGATGTGACCACCTATTCTGGGTTTTCCCCCTACCCAAGATTAGACTAGGTGTGTCGAGGAAGGGCGCGTCCTCGGCATGGGTCCGAGAAGGGCTAAAACCCTTTGGACGACTATCTGAGACGATTGTCCTCCTCGGCTTGGGCCTTGGGCCAGCTTAAAGGTGGGCCGGAGATTCCGGGCCCACGGGCCCCACACTATTGATAGACATTCTTATATTTTGTTAACTCTTTAAAAAGTGTTGTAAGAATATTATTAGGTATAAAATGTAAATTGTCCATATTTATTTATTTGTTTATATTTTTCTGTCACTTCTTAATTTTTATTATTGTGAAATACTTTTTTTTTTTTTTTTTTACAATTCATTTATTTTAGAACTCTTTGATTTTTTTACTCAATAACTTACTTGGATAAATATTTATGATGTGGTCTCATAATAAGCAACTAATGTCTCTTTCAAAAAAGGCAACTAACTACGAATGTAAATCTCCTATAAATGGGCAACTAATAGGGGTGTGCACCCCACCCGTCAACCCGTCAAAACTGACCCAACCCAACCCAACCCAACCCACTAGGTTGAGTTAGTTTTTAGGGCTTGGTGGGTTGAGTTAGGTTACAAAAAATTTTTTTGATAGTGGGTCAGGTTGGGTTCGGGTCATAAAATTTCAAATCTGCCAAACTCAACCCTACCCACCTATATATTTAATATATATTTAAAATATATTATATAATTAACAAATTTTTAAAAAAATAACAAGCTCTTCCTATCCTATATAAAAGCCAATTAGTTTACACAAACCCTAGCAAATTACTATTATTATTTTGTCATTAGTGTTGTTTACCTTTAATGAGTTATATTGAAACTAATCTTTGGGTTTTTTAATATATTTATATTTTTTTCGCTCAATTTAATAATAATACTAATAAAAAAAATTGTTTAACTCGACCCAATTCAACCCATATGGATTAGATTAGGTTGAATTTATGTGATGAATTAGGTTGGATTAAATTTTTTTAACTCACTGTGATGGATTAAATCAAAAAATCACCGACTTAACCCAACTTAGGTACAGCCTAGCAACTAATGTCAACCCTAGCAACTAATGTCTATTTCGGAAAAGGCAACTAATAGTTCTGAACATTTTAGGCGGGAGTTTGGATCCTTAATAAATTCAGAGGTTCGTACTATGAAGCGAAAAAAAAAAGGGACAGTTAAATGCAGTTCATTAAAGCCACGTGGTTAAGCAGTCGGTGGAAGTTCAATTGAAAATTGAAAATTACTATAAGACCCCCATCAAAAAATAAAAATTACTATCAGACTGCTACTTTTAATGATTGCATCCCTTATTGTCCGACGCTGATATATTCCATATGGATCTGTTTAGATACAGTTAAAAATTGAAAATTGTAAAATATTGTAACAAAAAAAATTTTAAATATGTAAATAATATTGTGAAACTTATTTTTAACGAAAAAATTGTTGAAAAGTAAAATTTGTGGGTTTATAAATAGTAAAATTTGTAAGAAAAGTCAAATATTGCATTCATTGAACAACAACTGCAATAATAAATAAACAGAAAAAAAGTTGACACAAACCCGTGAAAAAAAAAAAAAAAAAAAAGACTGAAATGCAGACGTGTGTTTTAGCTAATCAGCGCAAGCCAAAGAAGCATTAAGTCAAATAGCAATAAATAGTGGGTTAGGCTTAAGTTCAATGTCTAGTAATACTGAATCTGTTAAAATGATGATATATGTTTATTTTTAAACATGTATTACTATCTGACCTGCTCCAATACATCTTTACTTTTAAATACATGTCACCATCTAACCTAATCCATTGTACTGGATATACTAAACTTATACGAAGTCATAAATAGCTATTGAATTACGTCCGCAATTACGTCACAACTCTGACACATTATAAATTGTGATTGAATTATCTTTCTCAAGTATTAATGTTTGACGATTCCCAAAAAAAAAAAAAAAAAAGAGTATCAATGGTTGACCTATGAGTAAATGATATAATCTTGTGTATGATTTTAGAAGAACTCATATATACATCAGCTAGAAGATGAGACAAATTTACAGCTTCATCAAAAAAAAATTGTTGTTTGATGTACAAATAAATTACAATTATATATAAATAATAATTATGATATACCTTAAATAATTTTTTTAAAAACTGATAATTATGATATATCATAAAATAATTTGAAATTTATAATAAAACTCTTTATAAATATTTTGAAATTTATTGATAATTGAATTTCAATGAAAGCAATTTTTTTTAAAAAAAATTTGCAATAGAGTTGTACTTATAATAATAATAATAAATTATATATGTTGATTTTCAAAAAAAAAAAAAAACTATATATGCTATGGTACTATAGTATATATAGTTTGTTAATCATAGTAGTATTTTATTAAAATTTTGAAACTTGGCAGGTAGAGTTTCAGTTAAAACAATTATTTTCACTACATTTTTTTATTAATAAAAAATGTACATCATTTTAATCTACTTGTCTTATAGTGTATTATGTGTTGAGTTTATAGTTATAGGTTGGCAAACCATGAATAAATGTAAGACTTGCAACCATGAATAAACTTGGCAATCTTGCGTGTTTAACCAAACAAAAGATATCATATTTTCTTAAGGATCTATTTGGTTGGGGTAATCAAAAAGTTAGAGGATAGAAAATAGTGAAAGAGTGAAAAAAGAAAATAAAGATATAAAAGATTTAGTATTTTCTCATGTGTATTTGGTTAGAGGGATGGAAAACTATTTTATTTGGTTGGAGAGAAAATTAAGTAGGAGGATGGAAAATATAATTTATATAAATTGACTCATATGTCCTTATTAAAAAAAGGAAAGTTTAATTATAAAATTACTACATATTTTGAAAATCTAATCGTTGAATATACTCTTAATAAATATGTTGAATCGTTGAATAGCATGTTCTTTATGCTTTTAATAAACATGATGAATTTCATATATCGGATATTGTTTATTTTGTAATCTATAATTTTATATTTTATATATAATATTAAACTACAAAAATTTTCAGTTTAAACAATTTACTGATGATATAGTTATTGATCTTTAATTATATAGAAATTTTGTAAAGCATGGAGGATATATATAAGAAGAAGATGCAATTCAATGGTAGATTTGTTAAAATTCACCTCCAATAAAAAGACGTTAAGTAAGATTGTAACCTTAGAATACAATTAAATTTATACCTAATTAAATTTTGTCCTAAAAAAACTTACACCCGATAAAATAAAATAAAAGTAATCAACAAAAAAAGTAATCACACTAATTTTATTAAAACAAAAATCATGCCCAATTAAAAAAGAAAAGAAAATAAATAACCAAAAAACCCAATCTTGCCCAGTTAAAAAGGGAAAAGCAAACCAAAAAACAAAAAACAAAAATCAATCATGCCCAGTTATTTTTATTTTTATTTTTTAACTTGAAATTAGGCCTATCCACGAGTCGGGTCGGGTCGGATCGGGTTGGGCTTAACCTGCTTCCGACTCGACCAGATTGGGTGGACAAACTTTCAACACGCTGCCGATCGGGAGGATGACAGGTTCGGACGGGTTGCAACATCAACGAGCAGCGGTCGGGTTCGGTCAAAGTCGAGATCTAGAAAATAGAGGAAATCTAGTAAGAAAATTATGAAAATCGGCCAAAATCCTTTAAGATTTTGCCACAAATAGCCAAGATCTCGACTAGATCTGGCGAAATCTCGCCAAATCCAGCCAAGAACTTGACTAGATCTAGTGAAATTTGGTTGGATCTAGCCAAGATCTAACCAAATAACATCTTAAAACTCACTGGACAATGAAAAAACGACCAATATCCTTTGAGATTTTGTTGGAAATAGCCAAGATCTCAACTAGACCTAGCAAAATCTCGTCGGATCTAGCCAAGAACTTGACTAGATTTAGCGAAATCTCGCCAGATTTAGCTAAAAAACATCTCAAAACTCGTCGGATTTATCAAATAATACCAGAATATTTGTGGGTCGGTCAAATTGGGTTTCTTGGATTTTGAAGAAGGAGAACTGACATTCGACTCGTCAAAGTCGGGTTCTGGAGGAAGCAATTCATCGCCGACCATCGAAGACGTCGGTTCGGTCAGAGGCAAGTCGTGTTCAGTTGGCAAAGGTAGGTGGGTCGAGTTCGACGGTTGACTGGATAGCCCTACCTAAAACGAAGGCAACAGCCAACCAAAGGAAAGGAGCATTTGCGCCCAATTAAAACACACACACACACACACACACACACACACACACAAAGGTTGCATAGTAAAACACAGTGCTGTATTATAGACATCTCATTTTGTACTCGGTTAATAAACTTTAGTCCCCAGTATCAATGATGTGCTTGACATGTTTATAAAAGATAATCAACCACAAAAATTGTAAGTTGTACATTTCATTTAGCAAAATGAACTATGATAGTAAGTTTTTATTTAATGCAACTTTTTATGAATTGTATTATTAATTTGTTCTTTACTTTGTTATTATCAAATTATATGAAACTTAATAATAACATATTGTAGAAAAAAAAATTATTATATATTAAAAATAATGTAAATATGACTCATCAATTATATTATAGTTTTTGTTACCCGTATGTTGTTGTTGTTGTTGTTATTATTATTATTAGGGGAACTTACACTTTACCACCCTAAACTATATCCTAGATTACAAATTGCACCATAAACTTTTCAGATGCACGTTTTGTACCCTAAACTATGACCTTTATTACACTTTGCACCTCGACATTAAGTTTACTATTAACTTGGAAGGAAATCTAAAGTTTAGGGTGTAAAGTGTAGTTTAAAGTGGTAAAATGTAATTTCTTCTTTATTTTTAAGAGATTGAGAAAAGGGGCAATTGGATCTTTTCACATAATATCATACTTTTCCATCTAAGTTAATGGCAAACTTAACGTTGGGGTGCAAAGTGTAACAATGATCATAGTTTATGGTGTAAAATGTGCATTCAAAAAATTTAAAGTGCAAAGTGTAATCTGTGTATAGTTTAAGATGGTAAATTGTAATTTGGTTGTGCATTTTTTTTTTACAAGTATCACTCTACAATTCTTGCAATCTTTCAGTTGTTATCACAATTGTAATAAGCATCTTGACTCTCTACAAGCATTGTAAGTTATATCTGATATTTAGCATAAAAAACTGTAGTAGTCACTATATATGAATTTTATTATTTTGTATTGTTGTTCTTTTTTGTTTATTTATGATTATCTTTTTTTCTTTTTTTTTTGAGAAGATTTTTATGATTATTTGTTTGTGTTTTTTCTTTCTTTCTTTCTTTCTTCTCTTGCAAGTATCACTCTATACTTCCTACAATCCTTCACTTTGTATTGCGATTGTAGCAAGCTTCTCAACCCTCTAATTTAATTGGAAATTGTTTTCTTGTATAGATGGTTTGTAAAAAATATACCTTAAGATATTGTAATTTTTGAATGTCAATGTTTATATATTAAAGATTCTGTAAAAATGCTTCCTCACTTACATTATAGTTTCTATTATGTGTGTATGAATTTAAGAATATAATTAGAATTATAAGTATGATTATGATTAATTTCTTATATAATTTTTAATTTAGTTTAATTAATTAACATGTATATGATTTTAATTACTATGTATTTATTTTCCTTCTTGTTCATTTTTGATCATGTAATGGGTTTTTCTATTTTCATTTTCAACTATCACTCCCTAAAGCTAGTATGCATAGTTTAATATGACAATTATAGAACGTTTGTTATTACATTAAATCCATATGATGACGTACGTTTATTAATTTGTACAATAATACATGGTTGGCGCTAGACATGAAAGTCGAACTGGTTTACAGAATTTATGACTTATAATTCATATAGATGCCTAATTCTATAACACCTAGAGGGAAAACAGTAAGTAAGCAAATGAAAAATGACATGCAAGTCAATGTGTATTATTAAAATTATTGTTGTTGCTAGTGTTATTATTATTACTTACATTGTTATTATCTTTGGCGTCATTGTTGTTGGAAGACATGTATTACTGTACATGCATGACCCAATTATGATTATGATTAATTTCTTATATTATTTTTATTTTAGCTTAATTAATTAACATGTATATGATTTTTATTACTATGTATTTATGTTCCTTTTTGTTTATTTTTGATTGTGTAATGGGTTTTTTTATATTTCATTGTCAACTATCACTTCCTAAAGCTAGTATGTAGATTTTAATATGACAATTATAGTAGGCTTGTTATTACATTAAGGGCATATTTGGTAAATTGTAATAGGCGCTGTAATGTAATAGTTATTCTTATGATTTAGTTATTCTTTAGTTTGGTTATGTTTTTATTACAAAGAATAATAATTCCTTATGAATAGCTATTTTTCAAAATGAGGAATAACTATTCCTCTTTAAAAAGTTGTATTAGTTATTCCTTAGAAAGTGCAATAATTTCAAAACTTAATATATTTCCAAGTAAACAAACTTTCCATATACATCTAACAATTATAAAAATAAAAAAATCATAAAAAATAACAAATATCTCTCTTAAATTTAAAAATAACAATTTTTAAGGAAATATAATTGTATGAGTAAGAAATTTCCAAAAATAAGTGTTAAGTTTCATTCTAATGTTATAACTTACAACCAAACTAATGAAGGTTTAGTTATTACATTACAACACATTTTATTCATAATAATAAATATTACAATTCCTGTTGTAATTTTTATTCAATGTACCAAATGTACTCTAAGTCCATACGATGACTTTTATTAATTGTACAATAATATATGGTTGGCACTAGATGTGAAAGTCAAATTGGTGTACAAAATTTAGTAACTCATAATTCATACAGATACCTAATTCTATTACACTTAGAGGGGAAGGCAGTAAGTAAGAAAATGAAAAATGACATGCACATTAATGTGTATTATTAAAATTAGGCGAAAACATTGTTTTGATCCCTATATTTTGGAGTCATAGTCAATTTGGTCCTTACATTTTAGTAGTAGTCAATTTGGTCTCTATTATTTTGAACTTGCAGTCAATTTGGTCCATACTGTTAACTTATTAATGGAAAATTCTTACATGGCACACGGCATGCATAGTAGGCACACTTAATGCCTACATGGCCATTGAAAATAATTGTAATAAAATTATTCACCATTTAAAAAATTCCATGTTAGTGTTAAATAAAAATCCAAAGCGGAAAAAAATAATTTTTTGAATGGATTATTTAATAAAATTCCTTAGTTTTTCTTGGTAGCCAAACACAGAGACCCAAAAACACAAAAATCAAACTCAATCCGGAAAATTCACAATAACCAAATTTTGTTTCAAGAAAATAAACTTGGTGTTCGTGTACTAACTCAAACTTATCTTCTCCTCCTTAACCATCTGCAATATTAACACAATGCAACACACACAAATCTCTCTCAAAATTTGATAAAACTTGGATTCAAATAAATAATTACACAATAGTATACAACATTGCCTCCTTGTAAGGAGGGTGAGAAGGTGGTCTTCTAAAAGCATAAGGCTTGATGGCTTTTAGGGGTGTGCAGCCAACCCGCCAAGATTGACCCAATCTAACCTAACCTGCCGAGTTGGGTCAGTTTTTAGGGCTTGGTGGGTTGGGTTGGGTTACACAAAATTTTTTGATAGTGGGTTGTGGGGCCCGTGGGCCTGATAGCCTCAGCCCATCGTGTAGTAGGCCCAAGGCCCACGTTGAGGAGGATGACCATCCAAGGCTAAATTAGGGAGAGACTCTTTTTTGGATCCACGCCGAGGACCTCTTCGTCCTTGGCATACTAAGGATAATTTTAGGAAGGGACAAGCCCAGAATAAACTGTCACCTCCACATTTAATGCATTCTCCTAACCCCTCTGGCCGCATTAATGAGAATGCAACCCCTTAGCAGAGCGACGTTGATCAGGGTGAACCACTTGAGTGTTGATAAGGCCTTTGATGGGATGGACAGTTAGAAGAAAGGCGAATGGATGATCAACAGATGGAAGAACGAGATAGGACAATGAAGACTATATAAAGATGAGTGAGTAAAGAAGGGGGGGGGGGGGGGGAGAAAAAAAAGGCCTCCTCGGCCATGGGCCAAGGAGCATCCCCCAGTTGTAAATAGTTCTAAATATTTCTTTTAGAAAAGAAAAAGAGTTCATACTTCGTGAACGCCGGCCAGCGCCTAAACCTTCAATCCACTCTCTATAAATTTATTATTTGGGCTTGTTGGGCGGAAACCCATTTATACTCTGGGTCCAATCCAAATTGAGTCCCTACAATTGGCGCCGTCTGTGGGAAAGATTAGTGCATTGGCCGGCGTACCAGGCGATTGTTCTAAGCGGTCGTTTTGCAATAGATTGGCGACATATAAAAAAAAAAAAAAATTCGTAGGAAAGTGGAAGATTCGACAGCAAAAAGAAAAAGCTTGATTTTATTTCATAAATAGAAAAGTACACAATACAATCAGAGGCTCAGGTAGGCGTGTTTTACAAACAAATTTACGAGCTAATTCTACAATCAGAGGTCCAGGTGGACCCGTCCTAGAACTAGCTAGAGGGAAGTGTCAACCCGTTCCCTGATTGGCATCAAGAGAATGGGAGAACTTGACAGTAAGAGGGCGGATAGGGGCTGAGGCTGGCTCGCTTAAAGGCCACTAACAACTCCTTTCTCGGAACGGCGGAGCTTGAACAAAGCGAGGAGCAGGTGCAGGGGCTCCAGGACGCCCTCCCTCGTGATGTTCCCTTGATTCTCCCCAATCCTCACGAGCGTTGGCCGTTGGAGACGGCAACACTCGAGCACCGCCCATGACATGAATTCGCACGTCTCCTCCGTCGGGGGCGCGCTTCGAGGAGAGACCTTAGGTACTTCAACAACATCCCTCCGGGCCACCGTGTATGGCGCCGTCGGGGTTATGCCTAGATTCTGCCGCACCGAAAGCCCAGTGGGGGTTGCGGCCACAACGGCTTTTGGCACGGATGTCTTCACACCCGCCCAAAGCCGCCCCATAGCTACCAACTCCGGTCACAATTCCGGCGGGGTTTTTAGAGGGGCTTGGGGAGCTAAAAGGGTGTGTTCTTTCTATTTGTGTTAGGAGGTTCATGAAGTATGGAGAAATCATCCCCTCGGAAAGCCTTATATAGAGGATGAGGATTGGTGAGAATTAATTCATGCAGAATTCGAAAAAAAGAGTTATCTGCAAGGCTAATAATGAAGCTACCAAGTCCCAAGGGGGCTGTAGACAGTTGGACTCGTGTTAATTCACGAGGACATTAATGAAGGCGCGTCTCGCGTACCAAAGCGCCAAGCGCGGAACATGAACGGCCAAGCAACGCTTCGTAAATGGAAAAGATGGGGGCTCGAGCTGAAGGCGAGATCAACGCCACGTGTAAAGGTCACAATCCGACCCAGGGAGGAATCATCTCCAGTAAAGCGATCCGAGGACAAACCCCTACTTACGGAAAAATAGAAGTGATAGACAGAACCAAGGCATTGCATAGTCCTCGGACTTAAGCCTATGGGAAAACTAATCACATCATTATACCTGGGTACTAGACAGAACCAAGGTATTGCATGGTCCTCGGACTCAAACCTATGGGGAAACTAGATACTCACAAAAAAATAGAAGTGATAGACAGAACCAAGGCATTGCATAGTCCTCGGACTCAAGCCTATGGGAAAACTAATCACACCATTATACCTGGGTACTAGATAAAACCAAGGTATTGCATGGTCCTCGGACTCAAACCTATGGAGAAACTAGATACTTACAGAAAAATAGAAGTGATAGACAGAACCAAGGCATTGCATAGTCCTCAGACTCAAGCCTATGGGAAAACTAATCACACCATTATACTTGGGTACTAGACAGAACCAAGGTATTGCATAGTCTTCGGACTCAAACCTATGGAAAAACTAGATACTTATAGAAAAATAGAAGTGATAGACAAAATCAAGGCATTGCATAGTCCTCGGACTCAAGCCTATAGGAAAACTAATCACACCATTATACTTGGGTACTAGATAGAACCAAGGTATTGCATGGTTCTCGGACTCAAACCTATGGAGAAACTAGATACTTACAGAAAAATAGAAGTGATAAACAGAACCAAAGCATTGCATAGTCCTCGGACTCAAGCCTATGAGAAAACTAATCACACCATTATATAGGCATTGCATAGTCCTCGGACTCAAGCCTATGGGAAAACTAATCATACCATTATACCTGGGTACTAGATAGAACCAACGTATTGCATGGTCCTCGGACTCAAATCTATGGGGAAACTAGATATTCACAAAAAAATAGAAGTGATAGACAGAACCAAGGCATTGCATAGTCCTCGGACTCAAGCCTATGGGAAAACTAATCACACCATTATACCTGGGTACTAGACAGAACCAAGGTATTGCATGGTCCTCGGACTCAAACCTATGGGGAAACTAGATACTTACAGAAAAATAGAAGTGATAGACAGAACCAAGGTATTGCATGGTCCTTGAACTCAAACCTATGGGGAAACTAGATACTTACAGAAAAATAGAAGTGATAAACAGAACCAAGGCATTACATAGTCCTCGGACTCAAGCCTATGGGAAAACTAATCACACCATTATACCTGGGTACTAGACAGAACCAAGGTATTTCATGGTCCAAAGACTTGAACCTACGGAGAAAATAACTATCTGTAGAAAAACCAAAGCGTTACCTAGAGTCAAGCTATAATACGGTACTTAGATTTATATTTGAAGGATAACAGATGATCTCACGAGACTAATTCCAGAATAAAATACAAGTATTGAGCAGAATATTAGAGTAAGGCAAATAAAAGAAAATATCCATAATTGGAAACAAAGTATTGAGCATTCAATTCAAATAGAAAATATACAGTCTTTTTACAATGCCACCGAGGCAAGAAACAAAACGAAATAAAAGAGAAGGTAAACAGAACTATCCTATGTCATACGCCGGTCTCCCCAACTCAGTAGGCAAATTAACTCGATAAGCAGATCAAAGGGCTTTTGCCAATGCCTAGGGGCCTTGTCTCGGAGGGTCCGCGGGTATGGCCGAGGAGTCTGTAGAAGGTCTTGTCATGTCTTGGGGCAACTCCTGACCCCCAATTCTAATTCCCCTGAACGCTCTCTAGGGTTCAACCTCCTCGGGGGGTTTGTCAGCTAAAGATGTATCCTCGGCGTTCTTATTGTGGCTCTTACTCGTTGGTAATGCAGACCCCTCCTCGGGAGTAGCAGGGACAGTCTCGCAAATTGCAATGGGGTAATATACCCTGTCCTCCCTCCAAAGGTCGGATGAGGCATCAACCCCTGCTTGGTTGAGGGCCTCATGCCAGGTCTCAGAACAAAAATGCTTGCATACTGCAGGAACTTGAGCCCGAAGGGTGGCCTCAGTCTTAGCCACCATTTCTGCGAAAGCCTCCTCCTCCGCCTATTCTACAGAGCGCTCAACGTCTATTCTTGCAAACACTGCCTCATCTTTGGCTCTCATAGCCTCGTCCTTGGCATACTCGGCGATACCTTTCTCATGGATTGCCTCGGCCAACTTTTTCTTCAGATAGGCAATGTCCTCTTTGGCAACTTGTAGATGGCCCTCAACGTCTTACAAACGTTTGGTCTAATCCTCAGCTTGCTTCCTAGCCACGGCTAGGTCAAAGGCAGCATTGTCCCTAGCCCTTGTCATCTCCTCCAAATTCTCGGTCGCCTTTTTTAGGTTGGCCTCAGATCTCTTGAGGGTACTGGCAACTTTCAAAAACTTGTTATGCTTTTGCGCTAAGGCGCTGCTATATCCATCAACCTCCTCGTCCAACCTGAAAAGAGCCTGGATAGCCTGCCAATAAAAACAAGTAACTCCGTAAAGAGAAGGGAAGGTACTAAGTAACAAGTTCAAATAAAGTAAATAGGTATCAGGGGGCCCACCATGCCTAGATATTTCTTAAGGTTAAGGACAACCTCTGGCCCACTCATATTTCTTAGCTCGGCCATGTCGGTAGGAAGGAGAAGAGACTTATCCAGGGCATCGGCTACGAGAGCCCCCTCAACTCCTTGAGATTCCCGCATCGATGCGTCATCCATCAGGGGTTGATCATGGAGCATGGCAGCGGGCAGCCAGGCTTGGGCCTTAGACTGCTGGACGATCTTCTTATCTTTTTGTTGACTGTCGAG
This sequence comes from Quercus variabilis, assembly GCA_030445155.1. Taxonomy (NCBI): domain Eukaryota; kingdom Viridiplantae; phylum Streptophyta; class Magnoliopsida; order Fagales; family Fagaceae; genus Quercus; species Quercus variabilis. The sequence goes on from CP129446.1 coordinate 15,420,867, forward strand.
CTTCGGTTGCTTCGGAGGCCTGCGGAATCCACCCTCTTCGGGCGGGGAGTGGGGTTTGCTCCCATCCATTGGCTCCTTACCCTTGGAAGGCCTTTTCCTTTTTGAGTCATAAGACTCGGTCTGAAGGTCTGATACTGTAGGGACAGAAGATGACCTAGTTTGCACAGTTAAATACGGGGCGGAGGTGTAGAGGGCTTGGGCTGCGACTCTTCCGGTGCACCCTTCTTGGAGCCGCCTTCAAGCAGGTCAAGAAGGCTGGTTTGGGGCCGTCTTTTTAAACCCATCTCAGCCTGAGTACCAACTCTTAGGGACCGAAGATCGGCTTCAGACAGATGGGGGTCTCCTAGGTCACCAGAGGGATCCTCGGACTGATCAGCTAGGTTGAACACACTATATTCGTCTTCAGAAGAGCTCAGTTCAACCACCTCCCTTGCCTTTTTGGATTGTCCTTCCTCGGCCTCCGTTACTCGGTGGGATGAGGAGGGACCTGCTAGTGGAATGCCTTCAGGTATTTGAGATCCCTCGGAAAATGCAAAACCGTCCTCTACCACGGTAATCTGTGTAAGCCGAGGATCACGAGCTCTAATTACGTGCTTCGGGACTGGGAATGATTTCTGGGCTGGGTCGCATCCAAGGATTTTGTGAGCAGCTCTAACCTGGTTATCAGTTTCGTTCAGGAAAAGTTCTGTCCTAAGAACGGTTTCCAAATCCACTTTGTTGACCAGGTGGAAATGACGTGCAAAGGCGTGCGGATCTGCGAAAAGAATAGCGAAACTACTGTGGTTAATCAATCAAAGCGGATATGCAGCTAAAAAAAAAATAATGATGAATAAAAATACTGAAACCTAGATCGTCTCCTACTTCGGATACCCTACCTGGCTCCCCCTCTACTGTTGGGCAATGAAAACCGTCGTGCCACTCCCCCGACACTATGAGGAAATCTTAAGTCAACCCCTTATTAGAATCAGGAAGACATTGGATAAGTTGGACCCTGTCGTCCCTCGTCTTCATATAGTATATCTTATCCCTCAGATGATGAAGGTTGTAGCACCAGTTTACATCGTGGTGAGTTAGTCTCAGCCTCATTTTCTCATTCAAGGTATCTACACACCCTAATATCCTAAATACATTCACGGCGCACTGGGTAGGAGCTAGATGGAAATGCCTAAGGTAACCGATAGTCACTGGCCTCATAGGGATTCTCATCCCTCCTTCTACGAAAGCGACTATCGGGATCACGACTTCACCCTCTCTCCTCTTAATATACCACTCCCCTTCTTCACAGTACTTCAAACTCACATTATTGGGTATCCCATAGTCAACAATGAATTTATTCATCATCTCGTCGGACTCAACCAACTTCTTAAACTTGTCCATCCCCAAGGACGACTAAAGGTTCTAGAAGAAGAAAAGAAGAAGTAGAATCAAAGAAAATTTGGTGTTACCAGGAGAAGAAGACTTACAGAAATATGAAGATCCCCTCCGGGCAGTGTGTAAGTTGAACTAGATTCAAGTTATACGCATCAATGGTCGTAAGCGCGAAAATGAGGAAACCAGGCGGTTCAAACAAGTACTTATACTCCCCCTTAGGTTCCCCAAATGTAACCACCTGCCCATAAAAGTAGGAGATCCCCACCGAACAATTACCATCACACCGTTGAAAATGGAAAACGTGGAGCCGCCAAAATTTAATGTGGGCGCACACTAAGCCTTGAAACACCAAAACGTACATCGAGCAGTCGAAAAGTCGCCAGCATTAAAGCGAACCAAAGTGGGGTAATTCGTCTAAAGGGCCCGTAGATATCAAAACCCTCCTCCCCGTCCGAGGGAACGTGCAGCAGGATTTTGAGGGGCTATTGTGGGGCCCGTGGGCCTGATAGCCTCAGCCCATCGTGTAGTAGGCCCAAGGCCCACACCGAGGAGGATGACCATCCAAGGCTAAATTAGGGAGAGACTCTTTTTTGGATCCACGCCGAGGACCTCTTCGTCCTCGGCATACTAAGGATAATTTTGGGAAGGGACAAGCCCAGAACAAGCTGTCACCTCCACATTTAATGCATTCTCTTAACCCCTCTGTCCGCATTAATGGGGATGCAACCCCTTAGTAGGGCGACGTTGATTAGGGTGAACCACTTGAGTGTTGATAAGACCTCTAATGGAACGGACGGTCAGAAGAAAGGCGAATGGATGATCAACAGATGGAAGAACGAGATAGGACAATGAAGACTATATAAAGATGAGCGAGTAAAGAAAGGGGGGGGGGGGGGGAGAAAAAAAAGGCCTCCTCGGCCATTGGCCGTGGGGCATCCCCCAGTTGTAAATGGTTCTAAGTATTTCTTTTATAAAAGAAAAAGAGTTCATGCTTCGTGAACGCCGGCCAGCGCCTAAACCTTCAAACCACTCTCTATAAATTTATTGGTTGGGCTTGTTGGGCGGAAACCCATTTATACTCTGGGTCCAATCCAAATTGAGTCCCTACATGGGTCAAGTTGGGTTTGGGTCATAAAATTTCAAACCCACCAAACCCGACCTGACCCACCCATATATTATATATATATATATATATAATATTATATAATTAATAATTTTTTTAAAAATAACCAGCTCTTTCTATCTTATATAAAAGCCAATTAGTTTACACAAACCCTAGTAAATTACTATTGTTGTTTAGTCATTAGTGTTGTTTGCCTTTAAGGAGTTACATTAATACTAATCTTTGGGTTTTTTTTAATATACTTATATTTATATTTTTTTTCTACTCGATTTAATAATAATAATAATAAAATTTGTCTAACCCATGGGTTCAACTCGAACCATGTGGGTTGTGTTGGATTTATGTGATGGGTTGTGTTGTGTTGGGTTGAATTTTTTTTGACCCACCATGGTGGGTTAGGTCAAAAAATCCCCTTAACCCGACCCAATTCGACCCATGCACACCCCTAATGGCTTTATGCTCCTTGGCTTTCTTGGATTCAATCGAAGCAGGTACACAACGTGGCCCAATCAAACTGTAGAGTTTTTGAGCTATTGGATTCAACCCTAACAGATACCAACCACTGCCACCATTCTCTCGAGAGAAGTTACTCAAGAGGAAAAAGATTACTTTTGCTAATGCCTTCGTTGACGTGGATTTGGTTATTATGAATTTTCTGGGTTGATTTTTGTCTTTCTAGATTGTTGTGTTTAGCTGCCAAGAAAGAGCAAGAACAAACGGGGACTCTTTTTTTTGGGGGGGGGGGGGGGGGGCGCTGATGTGGATATATATATATATATATATATTTTTTTTTTTTTAAAATTTTGGGATGATTACAGTAAACTCACCTATGGTATGACCCTTTTGCACTTTGCCTACCCGTGATTCAATCATTTACATTTTGCCTACTTGAGGTTAGTCCTGTTAGCCTTCCATAACCCCCCTCTCTGTTTGCCATTAGAAAAACACATTTTTAGGCAAAAACAAATATAACAAGAATAAAAAAGCTAGGGTTTTTCATTGCTCATGAACTTCAATGAGAACAAAGTGGAGGAGCAAATCACCAATCAAATGGCTCAATGAAATTATTTTTAATCTATAACAATATCAACAATTTCACAACAACTCAAAATTTTGAACCAAATTTTACCTGAAGACCAACATCTCAAAACAACAAGCAACATTATCAATAAAGGGAAAGTGAGATAGAGATAAGCCAACAACTGAAGTGTGAGGTATAGAAAAATCCAGCAACATGTTTTGAGAATGGGTTTGGTTTCTTACTGTTGTGGAAACCAAACAGTAAGAAACCAATACAATGGTGAGGAATACAAAGACTCGTCATCGTCGATGTCGATGGAGGACTCGGTTTTGTCATGCGGTTTTGGATCCGGAGCGAGTTTGAGCGGTTCGCGGGAGAACAATGAGGAGCGAGATTAGGCTGACAGAGCGTTTTACGGATATTCTCATGGACGAAGGGGACGGAGATATGTTGCTTTAGTGTAGCAATCGGGAGGACCGCGTTCTTCAATGGCTATAGGCTCTGGATTTGCAAGTGTTGGGAGCTTGTTGCGCTGATGAGAGGTTTAAGCCGTTGTTGAGGATGGACGCTTCGAATGGTGTCGCCAAAGATCTCCTGCTGGCTCATTTGAGTCAAGTATGTTGTATAAATGCAAAGCACTAGAAATTAAAATTGGAATGAGAAAAAAAAAATGTCGAATAAGACGTCGGAGCGGGTAGAGCTTGCCAAAAATCATTACTCTCTCAAGGAAGGTTGTGTGTAAGAGGGGGACAGAGATTTGACAGCAAGTGAACTACAGAAGTTCAGATTTGAAAATTCAGGTGACTCTCTGCATTTAAAATATCTAACTTTTCTATTCTTGTTATATTTTTTTTTTCGCCTAAAAATGTGTTTTTCTAACGGCAAATGGAGAAGCAGGTTACAGAAGGCTAACGAGACTAACCTCAGATGGGCAAAGTGTAAATAATTGAACCACAGGTAGGCAAAGTGAAAACGGACTATACCATAGGTGGGTTTACTGTAATTATCCCTTAATTTTTTATTTAATGTAGAATTGCATTTTTAAATGATAAATAAAATTTTTATTATTATTTTAGTAGCCATGTAAGTGTTAAGTGTGCCAACTGTGCATGCTGTGTGCCACATAAGCATTTTCCGTTAATGAGTTAACGATGGGGACTAAATTAATTGCAAGTTCAAAATAACAGGGACTAAATTGACTGTTACTAAAATGTATGGACCAAATTGACCGTGACTTCAAAATGTAGGAACCAAAATGGTATTTTTGCCTTAAAATTATTGTTGTTGTTGGTATTATTATTATGAGATTAAATTCAATAAGGACGAGATGTAAACCCTTTGGTTTACACCAGCCAATAAAAACATGACACATCAGATTTTTACTTAAACTCATTGTAAAATCAATACATCCTAATACACCTAATAAAATTAAAATAAAAATAAAAAAATAAAAAAACCTATTTCATGTTTTCCCTAAAATCTCACTCCCTCCTCAGCTCCTGCGTCTCCAGCCACAATCCTCGCTAGATCTCTGTTTGCTACCACACTACCTCACTGAACCTCTGTTTATCACTACACTACCTCCCTGAACCTCCGTATGCTGCCACACTACCTCATGTTCCAAATACCATAAAACATACCAAATTATTAATTATTCAGAAAAGTGCAAATCTAGGAACACTAATCCTAATGCTATGGGAACACAAATTGTCTAATTATAGACAAAGAACATAAATTAAATTTTTATAATTACGTGAGGCTTACATTCCTCAAAACAATTAGATTTACAGATTTCCTACAATTTCACTGACAATATCAAAGTAGCCAAAGCATTTTAAAGCATTGCCAAGAAGCAATTTTCTACCATATGTCAGGATTATCCTACCAGTTCAAATCTATCTTGTTTCAAGATTGAGTTTCATTTCATCATCTTTCCTTCCTAGCAATGAATGCATGAACATACTCGGAAACGGAGGTCCAGTGAGGTAATGCTTGAGATTATAAAAAATAAATATAAATAAATAAATAAAAAAAGGCAAGTGCAACATCGCAGTAAACTAGTGAGGCTCTCATGCTAATCGGACTGTACGGAAACCCTAAATTCGAGTTTTGAAACTTTTTGTAGGTCACACACACACACACACACACACATATATATATATAGAGTAATCTAAGAGATAGACGAAGAAAAAAAGAAAAGAGAAATGAGGTATGGCTATACCTGATGATGAAACGGTATAAGTAAGAGTTGAGAAAGATGAAGGTTTTCCTTAGCAGCCATTCTGATTCTAGTAGTAGAGCAGTGAGTAGTAGGAGTAGAAGTAGGAGTAGGAGTTAGAGTTTGTAAACTCCCTTCTCCTCCAAAAGTTCTTTGGGGGTGGACCATGGTTCATGCTGTGTCTTTGTGTTTAGTTAAGAAAGAAGGAACAATGAACACTAGCTTAGGGTCTTTTGGGCTTTGAGACTAGTGTGAAATTTTGTGAATCCCTTCATCCCTAGCCTTCTTTCTTTCTGTCTATTTTTTTACATTTTTGGGCTGTGGCCCAACATGACTTGAGTCCGACAATAAATAGATCCGGTATTCATTTGTAAATAACTTATTTAGTTTTTTTCCTTTGTGACAAAAACGACCTGACATTTTGAGGAAAAACCATAGAATGAGATTTGCAAACAGTTAATTGTACCTGACTTTTTGACAAAAAATGTTAGTGGGGATGAGCAACAGTACCTATCTGATTAAGCAATAAGCTAACCAAAGAAAAAAAAAGGCTTCTTTTTTGTGGGACTCAAAAAAAAAAAAAATAAACAAAAACAAAAAGATCCCTTATATTAGCTTATAATCGCATCACAAATGCAGACCCAATCAAGTCAAATATTAAAAAGTTCTGAACTTAATCATTTTATTTTATTTTATTTTAAATATGAGATGGGTTTGGGCTCATATTAATAATTTATTTGTTGGGATTTGTATCTAAACACATTCTTGAATTAATAAAAGTGTTTTATTTTATGTGAATTATATTAACATTAGACATCATTCATTTGATGAATAGTTTATGAGATGATTGTATGCAATTTAAGTATGGAATGTGATTTGCCTATAGAAGATATAAATTTCAATTAATTATAAACTCATAAATCTTAGTTTATAGTGTGCGATAAAATTGGACATTTCATCTTTTCAGTATATGACATATCAATAATAATGATTGTCTTAATCATAAAAGTGAAGATTTTTGATTGATATATTGGTGTATTTGGAATACATTGAACCAAACCACTATACATCAATCTTCTATAACTACTATCACTTGAACAAATAATTTCATGAGAGGTATACATTAACAATTTAGGTAAAGGTTGAGACTTTGTAAATTGTAATTAAAAAAAAGGAATTGACATACAATTTAGTTCTTAGGAGTTTACAGACGTTAGTATTTTTGACAATTATTTTCATTCTTAAAGTTTTAGTTTGGTCCCCAAGTTTACCGACACAACCAATTAATTTAATCCTTCTGTCAGTTGCCATTACAATTTTGCATCAAGTTTGTATAATGAACCCATTTTTAGTATTAAATTTAGGTTTTCTTTCCCTTTTCAATTTTTTCAATCTTTGTCTCTTCTCTCCTTTGGCACAACCACCTCTTTTGTTTTGGTCACTACCACCACTCCTTTATTTGATGAAGAGCCAATTTAATTTAATGGGTTTAAAAGTTTGAAATTTACTATCGAAGGGTGTGTGTACGAGTTATTCTACTATAGATTTGGTTTACTCATCTTGCATTTTTTTTTTTTTGGGTGTGTGTGTGAATTTTGGTGGTGTGCTTGTTTCAGGATTTGATTGTAGTTGTTTTATTGGTAATTTTGATGAGCAATTTGGTTTATAATGTAAGGTATTGAGAATCTGAGATATGAAATTTGGATGTAGGAGAGGATGTCTAATATAATATATTCTCAATTGTCTATTTATTGTTTAGAAGTAGATCTATCATGCTCCAAACTCAGTTGTATGTGTCAATGACTTAAGAAAACTTAAAGTTGCACATGCAGCACATCAATCGTCTATTTATTGTTTAGGAATTAGGAGTAGATCTATCATGCTCCGAACTCAACTGTGTGAGTCAATCACTTGACAAAAGTTGCACATCAATTGTCTATTTATTGTGTAGAAGTAGATGAGATCTATCATGCTCCAAATTCAAACTGTTTGAGTCAATCACTTGACAAAAGCAGCGTGCAAGATTGTAGTAAAGGATTGTATTTGTTTTACACAATGTTTTTTTATAACTTGAATGCGTGACTTTAAATGACATTTATAAGTCACAGTTACACACATTATCTAGAACAAGTTTTTGCCTTACTAAAAAGAGTCATAATTATGTTTGACATACTATGCAAAAAACATCTCTCTCCCGTGCTTGGAGTTCTCTTTCTCGTGGTAGCACGAGTTCCTCCCTCCCTTGGTCTGGTACGAACGGTATTGTTTTTGCTTTTTTACAAAATCATGGCTGACAACATCTTTGATAGTATGGAAAAAATGAAGCTAACATCAGAGGAAGAAGAATTCATAGCTATCTTGAATGATGGAAGACTAGAAGCTCTTGAGAGTTGTCATTTGAGTCTGATTGGCAAATTCCTAACGTGCAAACCCTTCAATAAGATGGCAGCCAAGAACACAATACGAAGGGCTTGGAGAGTTGATGATACAATGCAAATTCTAGAGGTGGGGCTGAATTTGTTTCAATTCAAGTTTCAATCTGAGTTTGAGATGAATCGAATTTTCAAGGGTGGTCCTTGGTCGTTTGATAACCAACTTCTCATGCTCCAACGATGGAAGAAAGGGATGACGGTGGGTAATATAATCATGGAGACAGCTTCGTTATGGGTTCAAATATGGGGTGCTTTCTTTGACATGCTTTCACCCGAGTTGCTAAAGAAGTTAGGGGCAGATTAGGTGTGGTTGAAGAGGCGGAATGGAAGAGAAAGAAGGATCATATTAATTTTTTAATGCATGTTAGGGTTGCTTTGCCCATATCAAAGCCTCTTAGACGAGGAGGGTTCTTGGCTAGGTCGGATGGAGAGCGTTCTTGGTTGACATTTAAGTATGAACAGCTTCCCATGTTCTGTCATTATTGTGGGATATTAGGGCATGATTTAAAACACTGTGCAACACATTATGTGGTGGAGAAGAATGGTGGAAATATTGTTTATCAGTATGGAGATTTCTTAAGGGTAGCAGGTGGTCGAGCAAGGGTTCCAGTCCATCAATATTTTAATCCTAAATCCTTTACGGAGGAGGGTGCAGGCAGTGGTCAGGTACAAGATCCTGGTCAGGTACAAGATCTAGTTCCAGTGGCTAAATCCATGCAGACGTTGGTGACAAAAAGTGAGGTAGGGAACGAAAACCCTAGGGCGAGTGATAATGTTGAAGCCGAGAATCTAGGAATTGTTACGGATTCCATGCAAGCTGATGGCGTGTTTTATGCAAGCCATACTAACGTGGAGAAGTATAACTCCGTGGCAACAAATCCAAGCTCGGATATTCAGCTAACTTTAAATGGCAAGGCTGATTTAAATAAGTGGACTGAGAAGGAATTAACACATGCTACTACAGATGACGTGCAAGTGGAGATTAGGCCAGATATGTTTCAAGAGCACATGCCTCTCACTAATCAATTATCTACGAATGAAGCTGGGCTATCTAATTCTAAGCCCAAAATTACATGGACTAGAATCAACAGGATGGACTTTGGCATTGGTGGTTTAGCCTGGGCAATTACACTTCCAACACTTAGGAAGAGAGACATGAGGGATACTGTTGGTAAGCAAATTGATGAGCACGAGACTAAGAGAGGGAAGGTAATCAATGAGGAAGGATTTTCAAAAGAAATATCGGTGGGAGTGGATAGCCACCCTTGCCGGAAGCAATGAGGTTGTTAAGCTAGAACTACCAAAGGCTTGGGAACCCTTGGACAAGTCAAAGTCTTCGCAAGATTATGAGGGAACAAGCTCCCATAGTCTGTTTTCTGATGGAGACAAGACTAGATAAAGATGAATTTGAAAATTTATATGGTAATTTGCCATATCAGAATAAGATTATTGTGAAGCATCCTAATTTGCGTGGAGGGTTAGCACTTCTATGGAAAAATTCTATCACATTGGAAGTTATTAACTATACTGTGAACCATGTTTTGGTTCTAGTTACGGAGGAAGATGGTTTTAAATGGTTTTTGACTTGTTTCTATGGATGGTCGAAGGCACAACAAAAGGAAAAATCTTGGAGGTTGTTGGAATATTCGAAGACCTTTATGGAGGGACCTTGGCTGGTTGTAGGGGATTTTAACACTTTCTTACATGCTTCGGAGAAGAAAAGTAAAAGACCACCACAATCTTCACAAGTTGATGCATTAAGGGATGCTTTGGAGTCTTGTCAGCTTCAAGATCTTGGTTACAAAGGATATCCTTTTACATGGAACAATAAGAGACCGGGTGAGGCTAATACTAAAATCAGATTGGATAGAGTTGTGGCCAATAAAGACTGGATTGGGAAATTTCAAATGTGCAAAGTTATACACCTATCAACTCATGCTTTGGATCATTTACCAATTTTTTTATATGTTCAATCTTTTGTTCCACAAAGATGGGAGAGAGGATTTAAATTTGAGGAGTCTTGGCTACTTATGGAGGATTGTGAAGCTACAGTTTGGGATAGTGAGCTGGCTGTTGAGTAGGGATTAGCTTCAACCTTAAAGAAAATACAAGCTTGTGGATCAGAATTAATGAAGTGGGGCTCGGCAAGAATAAATCTAGATGAAGAAGCTATTAAACAGATTAAAAACAGGCTGGACAGATTAAATAAAGAGGAGATGACTAGATAAAGATGGATTTGAAAATTTATATGGTAATTTGCCATATCAAAATAAGATTATTGTGAAGCATCCTAATTCGGGTGGAGGGTTAGCACTTCTGTGGAAAAATTCTATCACATTGGAAGTTATTAACTGTACTGTGAACCATGTTTTGGTTGTGGTTATGGAGGAAGATGGTTTTAAATGGTTTTTGACTTGTTTCTATGGATGGTCGGAGGCAAAACAAAAGGAAAAATCTTGGAGGTTGTTGGAATATTCAAAGACCTTTGTGGAGGGACCTTGGCTGGTTGTAGGGGATTTTAACACATTCTTACATGCTTCGAAGAAGAAAAGTAAAAGATCGCCACAATCTTCACAGGTTGATGCATTAAGGGATGCTTTGAAGTCTTGTCAGCTTCAAGATCTGGGTTACAAAGGATATCCTTTTACATGGAACAATAAGAGACCAGGTGAGGGTAATACTTAAATCAGATTGGATAGAGTTGTGGCCAATAAAGGCTAGATTGGAAAATTTCAAATGAGCAAATTTATACACCTATTAGCTCATGCTTTGGATCATTTACCAATTTTTTTACATGTTCAATCTTTTGTTCCACAAAGATGGGGTAGAGGATTTAAATTTGAGAAGTCTTGGCTACTTATGGAGGATTATGAAGCTACGGTAAAGGAGGCTTGGGATAATGAGCTGGCTATTGAGTAGGGATTAGCTTCAACCTTGAAGAAAATACAAGCTTGTGGATCAGAATTAATGAAGTGGGGCTCAGCAAGAATAAATCCAAATGAAGAAGCTATTAAACAGATTAAAAAGAGGCTGGATAGATTAAATAAAGAGGAGATGACTAGATAAAGATGGATTTGAAAATTTATATGGTAATTTGCCATATCAGAATAAGATTATTGTGAAGCATCCTAATTCGGGTGGAGGGTTAGCACTTCTATGGAAAAATTCTATCACATTGGAAGTTATTAACTATATTGTGAACCATGTTTTGGTTGTGGTTACAGAGGAAGATGGTTTTAAATGGTTTTTGAATTGTTTTTATGGATGGACGGAGGCACAACAAAAGGAAAAATCTTGGAGGTTGTTGGAATATTCGAAGAGCTTTGTGGAGGGACCTTGGCTGGTTGTAGGAGATTTTAACACATTCTTACATGCCTTGGAGAAGAAAAGTAAAAGACTGCCGCAATCTTCACAGGTTGATGCATTAAGGGATGCTTTGAAGTCTTGTCAGCTTCAAGATCTAGGTTACAAAGGATATCCTTTTACATGGAAAAATAAAAGACCAAGTGAGGCTAATACTAAAATTAGATTGGATAGAGTTGTGGCCAATAAAGATTGGATTGGGAAATTTCGAATGAGCAAAGTTATACACCTATCAGCTCATGCTTTGGATCATTTACCAATTTTTTTACATGTTCAATCTTTTGTTCCACAAAGACGGGAGAGAGGATTTAAATTTGAGGAGTCTTGGCTACTTATGGAGGATTGTGAAGCTACGATAAAGGAGGCTTGGGATAGTGAGCTGGCTGTTGAGCAGGGATTAGCTTCAACCTTGAAGAAAATACAAGCTTGTGGATCAGAATTAATGAAGTGGGGCTCTGCAAGAATAAGTCTAGATGAAGAAGCTATTAAACAGATTAAAAAAAGGTTGGACAGATTAAATAAAAAGGAGATGACTACTAATAGCAAGGCCAAATACCTAGAGCTGAACAAAAAGATGGATGAGCTTCTCCAAAAACAAGAAATATACTGGGCTCAATGGTCTAGAATTTCATGGTTGAAGCATGGTCATAAAAATACTAAATGCTTTCACTCAAAGGATTCACATAGAAGGAGAAAGAATCATATCTGGGGTATTAAAAATGGCCAAGGGCAATGGGTGTAAGAATTAGAGGAGGTGGCGGCAGTTGCTTCTGATTATTTTGAAAGCCTTTTTCATGTAGGAGCATGTGATCAGATGGAGGAGTGCCTAACTGCTGTTCCACAGATGGTGACTGAGGAAATGAAGGAGGCTTTGTTTGGGGAGTTTATTGCAAAAGAAGTTAAAGTGGCCTTATTTCAAATGGGACATATAAAAGCTCCAGGACCTAATGGTATGAACGCCATTTTCTTTCAAAAATTCTAGCACATAGTGGGTGATGATATTGTTATAGTTGTTTTGGATTTTTTAAATAATGGCAATATGTTACCTGAGATAAATCACACGAACATAGTTCTTATTCCTAAAGTGAAAAATCCTGAAAAAATGTCTGACTTTAGACCTAAAAGTTTATGTAATGCGATTTATAAGATTATGTCAAAAGTCTTGGCAAACAAATTGAAACAGGTACTTCCATATATAGTCTCGCCTACTCTAAGTGCTTTTGTACCACGGAAATTGATTATAGATAATATCTTGGTGGCCTATGAAACACTACATATAATGCATGCTAGGAAGAAGGGAAAGAAAGGGACTTTAGCACAAGAGAGTTAATACCGTACCAGAGGTTGTACCAGTTTGACTAGCAGTACGATATATTTCGGATACCGGTCAATATTGGTGTAACGTTTTAGGTTTACCGCAAAATAATATATATATATATATATATATATATATATATAACATTTAAAATAAATAAATTTAGTATCCTTTTAGTAATGTTTTGACTAGCATATTTTTTTTTGTAATTACTAATATACTAATTAAGCTTATAAGTTATAAGTAGTAGATATGAAAAAAAAAATGAAGTTATGGTGATGTCACTGACGTTTCTAGGTAGGGAAGATGTTAGTTGTCAAAGGCGAAAAAAATTAAATAATATAAAAAGTAAAAACTATGGCTTCAAATGAAAGAATCAAGAATCAATAAATGTTTTCTTATCTTTTCACTCATAGATACTGCTGCATTTTTTACTTTTTTTCCTCTCCACATGTTTCCCTCTCTCTCAGTCACTGGCATTCACATCTTTTAATAAGAAAACTAGTGTTGAGTCTTTTGATATCTTTCAACAAGAAAACAATAAATACATGTCTCTCTCTATCTCAGTCACACGTTTCTCCACATGTTCCTCTCATCTTTACACTCATTTCTTCTCCACTTTCAAATTTCAGACGATTTTAACTCTCTCTTCTTAGCTTTGTCTTTTGAGCTTCAGTTTTGTCTCATTTCTCTCATTCATATTGCTGCTTGTGTCACCGTCCATCATCACTCAATATTCAGTGAGAGGCCATTGGCTTCAGTGAAAAAAGAGACGGTGAGTGCATGAGGTGATTCTAACTTCATTTTGCAAAGCTATTGTGTGTTTTTCTTTCATTTTTCTCTTTCTTTCTGCTGGGTTTTCTTAGCTTATTCATTTTTTCACCATCCTGCCCTTGAAAAACGTCAAAATTAACCAAAAAAAAAAGCTTTTCACGTTTCGGCCCTGTATCTATTTACTGGCTGAAACGGCCGGATTTCACCAGTACGGCCGGTATTTTTTCCGGTACGAAACATAGGGGTATTCTGTACTAGATTGCTGGCCGGTACGGTATATACCGGCCATACCAGCCGATACGGTACAAGATTGACTTCCTTGCTTTAGCATTGAAATTGGATGTCAGTAAAGTCTATGATCGTGTGGAGTGGCAGTTTCTTCAAGGGATTATGGAAAAGATGGGCTTTCTAGCATTATGGATAAAGAGGGTGATGAGTTGTGTCACTACTCCAACTTTCTCTATTTTGGTGAATGGTAAACCTTATGGTATGATACACCCATCAAGAGGAATACGACAAGGTAATCCATTATCACCATATCTATTTCTCTTATGTATAGAAGGCTTTACTGCTCTATTGGCAAAAGTAGAAATTGAGTGGAGGATTAAAGGGGTTTCTATGTGTAGAGGGGCACCTAGAATTACTAACTTACTATTTGCAAACGATTCTTTGTTGTTTTGTCAAGCTATACAGAATGAAGAGCAAGCTATAATGGAAATTCTTCAAACATATGCACAGGCTTCAGGGCAATGTGTAAATTTGGAGAAATTTTTAGTTTATTTTAGCAGTAATACAACAGGCAATCGAAGGCAACAGATTCTGCAGATCTTGGGGGTGAAGGAGGTGGAGAGATTTGAATCTTACTTAGGGTTTCCAACATTGATTGGAAGAGACAAGTATCATACTTTTTCTTATTTAAAAGACCAAATTTGGAAGAAGCTACAAGGATGGAAAGGTATGTTGTTATCTAGAGCTAGAAAGGAAATCTTGATAAAGGTGGTGGCCCAATCTATACCTACTTATACCATGAGTGTTTTCCAACTTCCTATGAAACTATGTGATGAACTGAATAGTATGTGCACCAAATTCTAGTAGGACCAAGTAGGTGATGAAAGAAAAATCCGTTGGAAGAAGTGGGATAAGTTGTCAACTACAAAGATGGAGGGTGGTATGGATTTTCGGGATTTGAGAGATTTTAATTTAGCCATGTTGGCGAAACAAGGTAGGAGATTGATTTAAGGGAATGATTCTTTGCTATACCAGTGTTTCAAAGCAAGATATTTTCCCCGGTCTTCTTTTCTTGATGCCGAAGAATAGGGTTTTTCAATTTTTAAACTTCAATTTTACTATGCCGATTTGTTTTCCTTGGAATTGGTAGTTAAGCCGTTGCAGTGGTTTTTCCTTTGGAATGATTTTTCCACCGGTTTTCTTTGCCATATTGCGCATGCTTTTGGTTCTGGCATTATTCCTATTAGCACAATATTGTGTTTGATTGCTTTAATCAAAGCCCTTACATAATTGGATGAAATAATTAACTGGACATAATTGGCACAATCGAAGTCTCTGCCTCTCTTCTTGTTTAATAAATAAGAATTTATTCAATAAAACGGTGATACAATTGAACATTTTGCAAACAAGCATCATTAGCTATAGATCTTTCGAAATTGACAAATATTATTAAGTGAGAACACATAAGATGGATCCTTAGATTCTATCTATGATCATAGTGGACATAAACAAGTATCATGTGTATGAATGAAAATCCAAAATCAGACTTGACTTGAGGGAAGGACCATGGCTGAACCATTGAAATTGATTGTAGTGGTAGAATTCAAAGAGAAGAAATTAACTTTACTAATGTTAGAAAAGCTTATTTCCTTCATTCTTGATGATTTGAGAAGTAATGATCTTGTATGCCCTTTCTGTGGGATGAAAACTATCCCAAAAAACATAATCATTCACATCTGTACAGATTGCAGACGATGGGTTACATATTGGAGCTACCTCTATTAGTCCTGTACCACAGCACCCTTTCTTCGCTATCTTAAAGCCTGTATATGTAATATACAGAAAAATTATTATTATTATTATTATAAAGAAAATAGCAAAGATCAATTGGTGAAAAATGAGGTTATTCGCTTTTTATTTGATTTTTCAAAAACGATTACTTAAGTAGCCTCAAACGGAACTATTTCGTTATGTAGCCTCATTTGGAACTCGAGTCTCTGAGAGTCAAGTTCCAAGGGTTAACTCAAATCTCAAAGATTCTAGTTCTATAGAGAAAAACACCTAAGTTGAGTTTTTTTTTTTTTTTTTTTTTTTAAAGTTTTTGGTGAAACTTGAGTTACAAAGAGTCAAGTTCTTCACATTGCTAAATAGCCTCATTTGGAACATTTGGAACTAACTCCCCAATACTAGAGTTCCAAATGAAGCTACTTAGCAAAATAGTTTTATTTGAGGTTACTTAATGAAATTGTTTGTGAAATTCAAATAAATAGCAAAGGAGGCTAGTGAAACAGAATGATGGTAATGGTTGATGACAAAGTGATTAAGATAACAACAAATGATTAAAAAAAACTGCTGTAAAATATTCTTTGGGTTCCTAAAATATAGGTTAAGTTTTAGGAATTTAAAATGTGTACATTTTGTTATTTTGACCATTCATTTTAATTTTTAATGACAAAAATAGAACAAATATAGTCTAGGTTCCATTTTTGTCACTAAAATATGTATTCTATTAAATATATTACAAAAAAATTAATGAAAGTGACGAAGTTTTCCCTTAAACCAATTTTGAATAAACCATTTTTGACACATAATTAGTTTTATAAACTGCTATGTCCAAAATAGTATACATACCATATTTCAAGGACCAAAAAAAAAAAAGAAAAAAGAAAAAAAATCTGTGACAAAAATTTGTGAGTTACCATTCTTTTCAGGGTGTTCAATGAGATCAAGAAGAGGGTTGTAAATATCAAGATAGATCATTCTGCTATCGGGCATGTCCTTGTTAAGGGAATCCAACAAGGTAGTCAGTTTAGCATTGAACAACATTGCTAGCTGATTGTGGCCTTCTCCACACTGTCTGCGTACTCCTCCGGCAACAGTTCTTTGTGATGGCACACATCCGATTGGCGGAGCTCCAAGTACTCCAATCCTTCGTGCTCCTAGTGAATAAATTTCCTTGAAAACATAACAAGGGACGTCAAGTATCATTATTGTTCTTGTCAGTTTATTTTAGAAACGAGGGTATCTAGAACTTATGGTTATAATTATGAGGTCCTGTTATTCTTGTCTATGTCATTCTTTTTTGGTTCTGTGGTAATAGAAATAGGAAAGCAACACCATTGCTACAATAATGAGCTTGAGTGTGACCAAGAAAGTTGTGTCATTGAAATTTGAAATTTAATTGATAGGATGAAACCTTACCTTCAAGAATTGGGTAGCGTACTTGAGCATAAGGTCAGTGTAGGAATTGAAATCGTACTTGTATCTTCGTGTAGTAGGTCCAAAATATACGTTGGCGATGTCACAGCTACTCATTGAAATGAGATATAGACTTCTGGTTAAGATGAAGTTTGTCCTGTTTGCTCCAACAATTCCTTGAAGCCTCACAATGTATTCTTTCAACATTCCAAGTTGATCGGACAACGACCAGCTTGACTTTGATTTAAAAAATAAAAAATAAAAAAATTATAAAAAAGGAAATACATATTACACAAACTGTGCATGCACCCAAAACAAAGGAACAAAAGTATTGTGTGTGTACCGCTAGTTTGGGAGTCAAGGGATCATATCCAGAGCCACCAGAAGCGAAGCAAACTCCTGTAATGAGGTCTTGAGGTTGCAGGTTTGGATCCATATATGCAGGTAAAAATTCTTTAATTTCCAATTCCTTCACTAAAAGTTGAAATGGAATCAGAAAGTGAACTTTGGGCACGGATTAAGGAAATTTTTAAAAGAATGAAAACTTCTATTTTGACTCGTATGTATTCTAGAAAGTTCAAGTGCATTTGGAACAACTTATTTGTAGTAGCTTATTTGTATAATATTTATCAAAATATATAGCTTATTTGTATAAACTTTGAATTTTGTTTTTCAGTATGAGTCAAAAATATAACTCATATAAAAAGTAGAAAAAAAAAAAAAAGGAAATTACATTTTTTTTCTAGCTTAAACTATACCACATTTTACACTTACCCCTTTAAACTATGAAAATGCACCATCAGCACCCTAAAGGGTGTATTTGTTTAGAGGTAAAATATGATGAATGGAAAACTTTGAAGAGAAAATGGGAAGAAAAGCTTTTTTGGACTGTGTTCGGTTAGAAGAGAGGAAGGAAAATAAATAGTATGGCTTGGGTGTTTTCTCCCCAAGCCCACCAAAAAATTTTCTCTCCAAAATAGAAAGAAAAATAAAGGGAGAAAATGGAGTTGTTTAATGGACGAAAATGCCCATGTGCACTTGCATGTGGGCAATTCGTCCAATTACTTTCTTCTTCTTTTAATCTTTTTTTTTTGTGCGCTTTCCTGAGCATTTTTTTTCCCTAGATGTTGCCTTTTTTTTTTCTTGGGTTGTGGGTGTGATAGTTGTTTAGTTTTTAGTTTTTTTTTTTTTTTTTACTAGACATGATTTTTATTTTTTTATTAAATTGGGTGATTTTTTTTTTTTTGTTTTAATTGGCTATCATTTTTTAACAATGGTATATGAGTAAATTTATACAAATTCACTTTTTCCATCCCTTCACTTTTCCACTCTCAACCAAAAAAAAAAAAAAAAATGACATAAATTAAAAATCATTTCTGTCCTCTTACTTTTCCACTCCTCCAACCAAATGAACCCTAAAACCAAAACCTTGTAATTCTTAGACCCCTTGCGTCACTTTCCCAATTAAGTTGGACAAAAAACATAGTCACATGAGTTGTGCATGACACCAATGGGCATGGAACCCATTAATCCTAGCTAAAATGATTAAAATGCACTCCCCCCCCTCTCCCCCCCAAAACCCAAAACAAATCCCCACTTTTTTCCTAAAATCTTGTTTGGCTAGAGAGAAAAGAAAATTAATAGAAATATGAATTCAAAAAACAGTGCCACTAAGATGAACAACAATTGTGAGGGGCATTTCAGTCATTCTAAGTAAGCTTAGAGGGTTCCATTTTAGCAGGTGTTACTTGAAACTCATATAACTCGAGTGACTATGCGCTATTTGGTAGCAGTGTTTAAGTATTGTTGTTCAAAATTATGTGAAAATTGTGGTTTAAAAAATGTTGTAAAAATACATATTTAAAGTACTCATAATGTAAAAAATTTGTTTGGTACCATATTTCAAATAACATATTTTAAAATATGGAAAAAGATAATTGTGAACCCGTTTGGTACTATTGTTTAATCAATAATACATATTTCTACAACACTTTTTTACTCGAATGGATTTCGACAATACTTAAACGTACTAAAAATCTATTACCAAGGGTATAAGTGCGTATTTTTTTTATTAGTAAAAAATATCTGACAGGAATAGTACAGTTAGTACTATTTTATTTTATGAGCCTCTTCACTCGCCCTTTCTTTTTTTCCTTTAGTGCTCTTCGTCCCTCTGAACCCAGGTCCTAGCATCTTTGCTTTTCTTTTGTTGTTTCTTTCTTTTGTTTGCTCTAAATGTTGGATTTGGTTTGTGTTTTGTGGGTGAGGGTTAAACTCAAATGGGTTTTGTTTTAAGGGTTTGAGATTCTGTTTCTATGGGTTTTGTTTTGTTGGTGGGGTTAAATGTAAGAGAGATAGGAAAAAAGAAAACGAAAAAGACAACCAGTGGGTTTCGTGGGAAAAAAAAATAAAAAATAAAAATAAAAAAGTCATTTAGGTGAGAAGAAAAAGTTGTATGTTCACATAGGTAGGTTTCACAAATTTTAATATATTTACAATCATGTCAATGAGTAACGTTGTTTGTATTTTTTAAAAATATGTATAGACAAAAAAAAGTATAAAAATATATATAATATTACTTAAAAATTAAAAATTATTATTTAAATGCATGTACCAACGGGCCTTTAAGGGATAATTGTGCATTATTTCAGTATATATAAAATAAGATATATTGTATGATGTCAAGGACGGAACTACTCAAGGGCATAGGTGGGCCCCCTCCAAATCTGTGGAAAAAAAAAAATGTACTAGTCTGTGCATTAATAGAAAGAATTTTAATCCTAGCTCTTAAATTTATATATTTGCCCCCTTCCAAAAAATTTACAAATTGATCAAAGAAATCCAACAAATAGATAACAAGCAAATATATATATATATATATATATATATATAAACACGTATCTAGATAATAAGAAAAATCTTTGGACAAATCATAAATCCGATCTAAGTACAAACAATAACAACAAATTAATTACAAATCCTAACAAAAAAATTACAAAAACTCAATAACCTTTACATAATTTCTCACTCTCACTTGAGAGCTCTATACCCCTCTCAAATGACTTTACACTCATAACTATAGAGACAACTCCTATGCCACATATTAATCGTTTCATCCACATATTAGTTAGACTTTGAAAATATTAAGATGTGCTAATTGACTTGCAAAACTTTTGATTATAAAATCCTATTATTAATTTTTTTAAATAAAAAATACAAATAATAATTAATAAATTAATGCTAATAATGCAATTTTGTCAGCCTCTAGTATTAATATTCCAATTTTTTAAATTATAAGAACAAAGAACTTTAATCCCCTAAGTTTGAATCATGTTTCCTTTTCTATTTGTATGTTTGGATAGGAATTATTTGTGTATGGTGTTTTGCATTTTTTTTTTTTTAATTTTAGATTCACAAATTTTTTACTTTTTAGAGACAAATAGTACTGTTCACGAGACCCATAACTATTTTATTAAAAAAATTAAAAATATATCTTACAATACTATTTACACATTTAAAATTTATTTTATTATAATATTTTTAATTTTTAACTTTCATCGCCTTGTGATTTTTCCAAAAACACAAACAAACAAAATGAAAATAATACCACGTGACAGAGAGAAAGAGATCATGAATTAATACCTATCATGTCCGATGGGACCTTGCCGTTGCTGAATCTGCCTGTTGCAACTTTTCCTTTAAAGTCATTCCCATACGGACGGTAATTAGCCTTAGATGGAGTTACTCGATTGTTGTTGTTGCCTGTATCCACTGTCGAATCTCCAAAGACAAAAATTGCAGGAACGGTTTCATTTGGTGGTAGCTTTATGGCAGCCATGGTGTTGTAGAAGAGAACAAACAATATGAGATTGAACAATAATACAGAACAAGGGTGGGAGTTCACAAAGAGAGACTGCATTTTCTTTATTGGCTTGCTTGCTCACAGACTCAAAGTGAAAGACGCATGTACAGGTTGTCGGGGAGTACACTTTCCTTTGCATGTGATATAAACAGTAGGTTGAACTATTATTTTAATCCTCCACCTAACCTCGTCTTTGTATTAATTTTGTACGTAGCACCGACAGTGAGGGGAAATTAAATGTTTCATGTCTTAATTCATAAAACTAAATAAAAATTTGGCATGCCTTATACTTTAAGTACGGCGATTTTAATAATATGATATAAAATCAACAATTTAAATGTTGAATAGTTTTGGGAATTTTAGTCTTTGTTAGTATAAACTATAAAGTATGGGAGACCGACCATAAGAGCTTTTATAGCAAATGTTTTTTTTTTTTTTTTTTTTTTTTTTTTTTTTTTTATAAAGGTTCAATCGGTAATGTTAGCTTCTGATGATTAGTTTTTTTTTTTTTTTTTTTTTTTTTTATTATTATTATCAAACTAAGATATCAATCAATTTTTGATGTAAATAAAGATTAAATCTCATAACTGTTATTTAACTATCAGAGACTTTACCAGTTGAGTTAACTGAAACTTATTATAACAAATGTTTTTTAGTACATTCCGGTTTGGATATTTTTCAAAAGGGAAAAATTATTCAACTTAGCATATTTTTGAAAGACCACATATAATTTTTTTTTCTCTCAAAATTCCTTTTTTTTTTTTTAGATAACAAAATCTTATGGGAAAATTATAACTTACCGACCTAAGGTTTGGTGGAAATTTAAATTGCCTAACTGTAGTTTGAGATTTAATACTTTACCTGCCTGAAGTTAGCTTAGTTAGGGTTCCATAACTCATCTCTGTTAAAAACAGGGTTAAATATGTAATTTTGTTATACTTTTATGTCTCTCTCCTCAATAAACACAAAAAAAAAAAAAATTTTAAAAAATACAATAGGTAAGATTAAATAAGATCAAAAAGATGTTAGTAAGGTTTTGAAAAAAAAATATTAAAAGAAAAGCTTCCTTTGCCTAAGCTAAAGTCCACTCTCATTCTTTGGTTGAGTCCACAAGCAAACTTCCTACAAGCAAATCAATGTACCAAGGTACCAATGATTAATGATTTACATTTTCTGTGTGGATGGGATACTCTGAAATAAATGAAGGCCGACAGAAAGGTTGTAAGTAGTGGGCCAGTGACATTACACAGACTAGTTGAGTAGGAGATTTCAAGAAAAACATGCTTCTTACGCAGACTAGTTGAGTGGGAGATTTCAAGAAAAACATGCTTCTCAATTGAAAGGATGTATGGTATGAACACTTGATCAATGGATTACTTAGCAAAATAGTATTAGTAGCTGTAAACATTATCAACAAATTAAAAGACAAAACTACACGATGCTTTTCAATCCTAAGCAATTATATTTGGCGTTGTGTTCAATATTGTTCTTCAGACATTGGAGGGGTGTCCTTCAAAGCAGTTGTGCCCACTCCTTTAAAGATTCCCAGTTGTCCCTTGAAACAAGTTTCAAGTTTATGATCATAAATCATGTAGATATACTACTTTAATCTAGCATTCACTCTAAAACTTAACCAGCAACGAAACAAATCAATGAGAAATTTCAATGTATTTGAACATGTACAAAGGAATGACAACAACACGTTAAGGAGTATATCAGTGTATACAACCCAGTAAATCAATGACGAAGCAAGACTTCATATAATTGTATATAATTAAAAAAAAAAAAACCTTTAACAACATCTTTGATCTTATTTGATATTATATTTTTATATTTTTTGTGTTTTTAGAGACGAGAGATATAAAAGTAGAACAAAATTACACATTTAGCCCTATTTTTAATAGAAGTGAGTTACAGAACCCTAACCTCAGATGGGTAAAGTGTCAAATTTTAAACCACAAATAGACAACTTAAATTTCGGCCAAACTACAAGTGGGTAAATTGTAATTTCCCCAAATGTTATATATCTAAATAAAAATACTTATAGAAGATCTTAATTTTAGGGGAGACCATGAACCCCACCTCATTTATATGTATAGTTCTAACTCTATCCTCCATCTCAACCTCCACGTCCCATTAGCCAATTGCAAATTAACATATATCATAATATTATACGTGGATTAGGTTTTGAAATAGAGCCCAATGCTAGTCTGATCATCAAGCCACAAATAGCAACAATTGGAATTATCCATAATTTAGAGCTTCAGAAGGTTCATGCTTTCATTATTTCTTGTAAATCTTGAGATTATAAGCATATTTGACCTATGAGAGATGCTGCGTCTACAACAATTTTACAACATTTTTACAACAAATCATAGGTGGTTAGTTATTATTGGTTCAAATTTGAAACTAATAGTAAGATTACTTTTTTGCCCCAACAATAATAACCAGTAACAACCTGCCACTTAGGATTTGTTGTAAAAATGTTATAGACATAGCATTTCTCTTGACCTATTGATGCCTCATTCTCATATTCAAAAAAATTTAATAATAGGCAACGTGGCAGGATTGATATCCTTTGTTATTATTATTATTATTATTATTTTGCTAAAAATAGTGTAGTTGAATTGGTTGACAATTCCTAATATTTTTAATATGTCCAAGTTTCAAATCTTCACTCTCTTATTGTAGCTATCTAATTATTCAAAAAATAAAAATCCTCTATTTTATTTATTTTTTGAGAATTTTTATTTTTATGGTTAGGGAACAGAGTTATAGAGATGATTTGACTAAGCCCTCAGATTTCTTTTATTATTTTTCTATAAATACTTAAATAGGATAGGACTATAGGAGTACAAAGTAAAGGAAAGAATAATAAATAAAATAAAAAATAAAAAGATAAGGGTAAATTGCAAGATACACTCCTAAAATTTAGGGGAGTTTGGATTTTATATTCTAAAATTTTAAAATTTAGATTTTATCCCCTAAAGTTTGGAGGTGTTTGAAATTTACACTCTGGCATTTCAGAATTTAGATTTTACCCCATAAAGTTTGGAAGTATTCGGATTTTACACTCTCAAATTATAAAACTTTAAAGTATAAAATCCAAACACCTTTAAACTTTATGGAGTAAAATCTAAATACCCCTAAAATTTAGAGGGTAAACTTCAAATTTTGAAATGTAAAAAAAGAAAAGAAAATAAGGCGGTTGATCATTTTGGTAGATGAATACTAGGAAAATGACCCTACATCATCAAATAGTATTGTTAGATGTGAACATTATTAATACTAACTTGTAACCCCATGCACATACATGAATACACTTAAAAATATATAATAAGATGCACAGTATAATTCATATATATATATATATATAAATAATTTAAATATTATTGAGAATTATTCTTATATTTTGTTAACTCTTTAAAAAGTCTTGTAAGAATATTATTAGGTATAAAATATAAACTATCTATGTTTATTTATTTATTTATATTTTTCTATTACTTCTTAATTTTTGTTATTGTGAAGCGTTTTTTTTTATGATTTATTTATTCTAAATTCTTTGATTTTTGTATTTAATAACTCATTTAGATGAATATTTAAAAAGTTGTTCCACATTTGATTCTAACATTAAGAAATAAAACTCTCTTTAAAAACAAATAACTAATGACACATGGTACAAAAGTTGACTCTAATTTAATTAAATTTTCTTTGAGTTTTGCCTCTCTTTTTTTTTTTTTTTTTTTTTTTAAAGAAAGTGAGTTTTGCCTACTAATATTAATTTATATATATATATATATATATATATATAAAATAATATATGGCAAGGTTTGCAATTGTAAATCTCCTATAAATGGGCAACTAATGTCTTTTTCTGAAATATCTCAAAAAAAATGGCACGGTTGAAACCATCTCAAGGAAAGAAAAAGTCTTTTTCGGAAAAGGCAACTAAAATAGTAAGCACTAATAATTCAGAAATTTTCTTATCAAAAAAAAAAAAAATTCTGAAATTTTAGGTGGGAGTTTGGATCATAATAAATTCAGAGGTTCGTATTCGTACTATATAGCAAAGAAAGGGATATTTAAATGCGGTTCATTAAAGCCAAGTGATTAAGCACTAACAATTCTGAAATTTTAGGTGGCAGCTTGGATCATAATAAATTCAGAGGTTCGTATTCGTACCATAAAGCAAAGAAAGGGATATTTAAATTCGGTTCATTAAAACCAAGTGATTAAGCAGTTGATGGATGAGACCGTTCAATTGATAATTACTATAAGACCCCATCAAAAAATAAAAATTACCATCAGACTGCTAGCTTTTATAGATTGCATCCCTTTGTACCCATTTGGATATTGATGATTTGCTTCGGTGTTTCCGTTGTTTTTTTTTTTTTATATATATATTGTTTTTTAAAGGAGCGCATTTTAACAACCATTTTGTTTTTTCAATGAGTCTCATGCACTGTTCACAAGACCCCCAAACATTTTTTTTCAACAAAACTTTCATTAAGAATAAGTCACACGGCATTATTTATATACTTAAAAATTATTACCTCATTTATAAAAGATAGGCAATTGAGAGAGAATAGGGCCATCGCTTGGTTTTTTATTGAATTTCCTTTCCTGTGTTTGTCTTGTATTGAGGTATACTGAAGATATGAGTAAAATTAAAGTAGGTAAAAAAAGGGGAGGGATTGCAGTTTTTTATTAGTGAGGGAGAGTTGCTTTCATTTAAAAAAATATAATGGTAGGGTTTTAAGCTTTAAAGGGTATGTTTGGTAATTGTTTTTTCTTCTTATTTTTTGTTTTTAAAAATAATTTTCTATTTTTGAAACTAAAAAACTTGTTTGGCAATCCAAAATAGACAGAAAACAAAAAATGTTCTTTAAACTAAATTTGTGAAGGAAACTAAAAACATGCAAAAAGTTGTGTAGGGATGTAGGCCCAAATATATATATTGGGCCTTAGACTTTGTCCAAGGAGGCACAATGGTCCAAGAATGGATCAATAGTAAAAGAGATGTGATACTTCGAACCTCACAAGCAAACTATGACCGTAATAGCTGGGAAAGGTTATCTGAGGAGGAATATCTCCTCGACTAAACGCAACGAAGATCAAGATGTGCCTCCTGTCATCCAGGGTGACTTATCAGGAGGTTTCGTTGATAAAGATATGCACTATGAACGTATTGGAAAGATGGGGACTAGGAAATATCTAAGGAAAAGCTGTTGCCACCGCATTGAATGCTTTGCAACTAACTTTCTGGTCATATTTATATGGAGAAGACCCATGAACAGTGCTGCCTTGGCTACCCCAACTCATAGAGGGTCAGAGGGGGTATCCGATAGGACAAACACTCAAATAGTGGCCTAGATGATCAACAAATAGAGGGCCAAGATCATTCAAAGGGAGATATATAATGTAAGAAACCCTTGAGAGAATGGGAGGAGGAAATAGGGGAAAGAAAGAAAAAGGGAAAAAGATTGTAGCAATCAAGAACCGTATTTGTAACCAAATTTAAGAGAAATATAAAAGAGCTGATCTCCTTAGATTTTGCCGAGGACAATTTTCTTTAGTTAAAACTTGTCTATCTTCATTCTCTTATCATCAAGGTCTATTTTATTTGTTGACTAATTCACTAAAATCCAGTTTTTCAACTCACTTTCTAGAAATTCATTATTTTGGATTTTTTGGGCCTTTTAGTTCTAAGTCTATCCTTCTTTTGGGCTAAGGATTGAAATCTGGTCCTTACAAGTTGTTTTCAATTTCTAATTTTCAAAAGTTAATAAAAATATATATTTAATTTAATGAATCTGTCTCATTTAATGAGTTAGTATTAAAGTTCAAATCTTAGTAATAACATATTTTAGTATTTTCTATTTTTTTCTTAGAAAAGCTTTTTTTTTTTTTTTTTTTTTAATTTCAACTAACCAAACATGTTTTTTATTTCAAAAATACAAGAAAAATGTTTTTTTTTTCTTTATATTCCCAAAAACAAGTTTTTGAAAATAGAAAATAAAAACTGTTACCAAACATAATTTTAGTGTTTTTAGTTTTCAATTTTTAGCAAAATAAATGATATCCAAATAGCGATTGAATTATGTTGCAATTATGTCACAACTTAGACACGTGATAAATAACGACTGAATTATCTTTTTCAAGTATCCATGGTTAACCTATTAGTAAGTGATGTAATCCTGTAGTGTATGGTTTTAATAACTCATATACGCATCAACTAGGTGATGAGACTACAACTTCGTCAAAAAAAATTGTTGTGTGATGTACAAATAAATTACAAATTATATAAAAATAAAAATTATGATATACCGTAAATAATAATTTTTATAAATGAATAATTATGATATATCATAAAATAATTTGAAATTTATAATAAAACTCTTTATAAATATTTTGAAATTTTTTTAATTGAATTTTAATGAAAGAAATTTTTTAAAAAAACTTTGCAATAGAGTTTTACTTATAATGATAATAAATTATGTAGGGTCAGTTTTCGTAGCCCAAACCCAAAAGGTATGAATTAAAGGCCCAACGAACCCAGGACAATAAATTTGTAGAGAGTGGGCGAAACAGCTAGGCGAGTTATGAATTAAACAATGGTTGACTAAGGTACTTAAGATGGTGATAACATGAAATAATGCTTGAACAATTCCATGAGTGAATGTCCGAAGAGATGTTTTATTTAGTGAACAGTAATTACAACGTTCAGAGCTACGATCAAGCTTTTCTTCTTTCTCTCCTCCCCTCCCTCTTTCTCAGGGACCCTTCTTCTTTATATAGCATCATTTCCCATCATCTCCATCATCCACCTGTTCTTCATCTGTGCATCTACTTTAGTACATGTCACGTCATGTGTCTACTTTAGTTCTTTGTGAGTGGCGGTAGCTGAGGTTACACTGTTCAAGGGTCTTCTCCACATAAATGCGGCCAAAAAAGCTGTTGCAATGCATTAAAAACGGTGGTAGCAGCTTTTCTTTTAGATATTTCTTCATTCTGACCATCTCCAGACCTACTCATAACTTATCTTTATCATTAGGATTGCTAGAAAGGTCATTCGGATTGATCAAGGCTATTTGTGACTGAGGAGTAAGACATCTTCGGGGCAGTAGTGACCTCTTCGGATGGTACTCCCCCTCTACTTCTGGGCTTCCTGCCTTCAAATGGATTGTCCCAATCACCCCCCACAAATTATATATGTTGATTTTCAACAATATATATATATATATATATATATATATATATATATATATATGCTATGGTTTTAATGTAATTATAATGAGTCAGAACTTGTATTACTTATATTCAATCACAGTGTAAGCACTGCATGTACAACCTTACTTTTAATTATTAAGATAGATAATTATATATATTTTTAAATTTCTTAAAATCTTTTTTAGAAACTCATCGTAGTGGAATTTTAATCATAGTAGTATTTTATTTCATTTTTGAAACTTAGCAGGTAGAGTTTTTAATTTTTTTTATTAATAAAAAAAAAATGTTCATCATTTTATTTTACTTGTCCTATATTGTATTATATGTGTTGAGTTTATAGTTATAGGTTGGCAAACCATGAATAAACTTGGTAATCTTGTGTGTTTAACCAAACAAAAGATATCATATTCTCTTAAGGGTTCATTTGATTAGGCTGATCGAAAAGTAGGAGGATAGAAAATGGTGAGAGGGTGAAAAAAATGTGAATATAGAAAAGATTGAATTTTCCTTTATGTGTAAGGATGGAAAACTATTTTATTTGATTGGGGAGAAAATTAAGTGGGAGGATAGAAAATATAATTTATATAAATTGACTCATATGTCCTAATTAAAAAAAAAATTACACCCAATAAAATAAAATAAAAATAATCAACAAAAAAAGGATCACACCAATTTTATTAAAACAAAAATCATGCCGAGTTGAAAGAGAAAGAAAAAAAAAATTAGCCAAAAAACCCAATCTTGACCGATTAAAATGGGAAAAGCAAACCAACAAACAAAAAATAAAAATCAATTATCATGCCCAATTAATTAATTAATATATTTTTTTTTAAACCTAAAACGAAGGCAACAGCCAACCAAAGGAAAGGGGCATTTTCACCCAACTAGGAAAAAATGAAGAAGAAAGGAAATAGCCAACAAAAAAAAAAAAAAAACAAAGGATGCATAGTAGAACGCAGTGGTATAAACATCTCATTTTGTACCCGATTAATAAACCTCAATTACTGGTCTCAATAATGAGCTTGACATATCTACAACAGGTAATTGACCGCAAAAATGGTAAGCTATACATTTCATTTAGCAAAATAAACTATGATAATAAATTTTTATTTAACGCAACTTTCTATGAATTTTATTATTAATCTGTTCTTTACTTTGTTATTATCATATTATAGGAAACTTAATAATAACATATTGCAAAATATTTTTTTATTATATATTAAAAATAATGTAAATATGACTCATCAATTACATTATAGTTTTTGTTACATGTATGTTATTATTATTAGTAGTAGAAATTACATTTTACCACCCTAAACTCTACCTTAAATTACACATTATACCCTAAACTTTTTGAATGTATGTTTTGCACTCTAAACTATGACCATCGATACACTTTGCACCACAACATTAAGTTTGTCGTTAACTTGGATGGAAATCTAAAGTTTAGGATGTAAAGTGTAATGAAGAGTATAGTTTAAAATGGTAAAATATAATTTCTTCCTTATTTTTAAGGGATTGAGAAGAGAGAAGAGAGGCAATTAGGTCTTTTCACATAATATCATACTTTTCCTAAATTAACGGCAAACTTAACGTCAAGTTGTAAAGTGTAACAATGGTCATAGTTTAGGGTATAAAATGTGCATTTGAAAAGTTTAAGATAAAAAGTGTAATATGAGGTATAGTTGTTGAGTACAAATTTTTTACACCACGCGGCTTCATTTCATTAGCGACCCGCACCATGTTAACACTATCATGGATTTTAGGAAAATCTCCTCTAAAACCCAAAAGAGCCCATATTTACACACAACAAAGCCCATGGTTTAAGCTTATAGCACATCATCTCATTTTTGGCTCATGATCCAAACTCATGAGTCTCATTGGGAGAATTTTGGGAGTCGTGGTTTGGAAGGTCAAAAAGTATATTCAATAAAACTCTAGTAGTTTAAAGTTGATAAAGGAAAGCATGTTGCTTGGCATGTCTTCCTCAATTCCCTGAATTTTGACTGGTCAGTGTGCAATAGGTAACATTTAATAAGCCTCTCATATCACATAACATTTAAAATGATAAAACTCCTCATGCTCTTTACATAAAAATTAATGTCTATCATATATTATAAGTTTTAAAATATAATTATATCATTCCATATTAATTATATTATTATTTTCATATAAATCAATTCCAAGCACATGGCACATGCCCTCTAAGCTTCCTGCTCCAACAAGGTTGCGTCGAACCTTTTTCTTTTCTAACTTACCAGATTCTGCTATAAATTATAGTATCAAACAATAGTCATTGGTCCCTTCTAAATTACTTCCCTTAGCACCAAAAGAACCTTCTCACAGACGTAGATATGGTGAGAAAAGGATTTGGTCAAGAACCTCTCAAGGATGTATCAATGGAGAGGAAGAGAGTAGAGGAATTTGAAGAGTCTCTTGGGTGAAGATTATGGATGAGGCAATCTTATTTTCTCTAGGGTTTCTCTCTTAAAATTCTCTCTGGAAACTCTCTACATTTCATGGGAATGAGTGGTATTTATACTAGGGTGAGAATGGAATGTGAAATGTCAGTTTTTGCTAAACAAGGTAAGTTGGAGACTTGGCCTCGTGACTTGGTTGAGTTGCGAGTTCAAGCTAGGAGCAAACGGCCTGGCTAGCTTGGGACTTTTGTCCTATAATGCAACAGCTGGCGCGAGTCTTCATCTTCTGGCATGCTCGGCACGTGTGCAACTTCTGGCGACTTGCAAGCCGTGAGCCACCTGCGGGATCCAGTCACGAGTTCCTGTTTCTTTGCACAATCTTGAGCATTTCTTCACACTTTCTCATGTACTACCCTTACAAGATTTTCACCTAAATACGGGATTACTAAATGCTAAAATACACGCAAATTTGATACGGAATAAAGCCAACAAGATGGTTGATTAAATTCAACCTTACAATCTCCCCCTTTGGCTATTCCGTGACAAAACTCTAAAACAAACTCTAAACTTAACGTGTGAGTTGGGAACAGTTGGAAAACTCACTCACACCTAACTCCAGAATCTATGTAGCTCTTGAACCATAAAACCAAAACATCTCCTGAAACACAATAATATTATTGTATGCAGAAAAACTTGTAATGCATATGGAACAAACACAATGTGATCAAGTAAAAAATTGAATAAAGTAATAAATCATGGCTTGAGCAAACAAGCAATCACTTGTAGGAAAGTGATCACATTGTTCATTCTCACTTGGAATGAACATCAGGATATTCAAACTGATAAGCACAAAGCAAATCACTTGAATGATCAACACTTAATCAATGCACAATACATGAAGTATATGCATCTAGGAATAAAATCCTACAAGAGCACAAGAGTGATAATATTTAAGGAAAATGCTTAACATTTAACTTGAAGTACAAAGCAACAAAACATACAGGCTACATAAGCATGGTACAAACTATAAAAGCCTACAAGCATGCATAGAAACAAATCCTAAAAACTTACAAAAGCAACATGGGTACAAATATAAACTAAAACCTTAGAAACCTACAAAGGTAGTAGGTACAAACATAAACTAAGAACCTTAACAACCTACAGAGGTAACAGGTACAAAATATAAAGTACTTCCCTTATCATATCACTCTCCTTATTATGAATCATAAGAGCTGTAATGAATTTGGAACATATATACCTGAACCTGAAACACTTGCACAAAACACATTAGATCCTCAAGGTAAAGTAAGTAATAAACGGACAAGTATAATGTAACAAGTAAATTGCGATTAAGTAAACATGATGTGAAACATGTGAGTAACTTAATCATACACCAAATACCAAAACAAAGTTTTCTTATTAGCTCAAAGTCTTCTCCCCCCCTTGGTACATGCATCTCCCCTATGGAATATCTCTCCCCCTACAAATGTGCACGAGAAATAGAATTTCTCCCTTTAAGAATGTGCACAAGGGTCACATAAAAATGACAAAAAACTCTCTGGTATACTCTTTAAAGTATACTCTCTCCCTTTTTGTCAAGAATAGACAAAGGGTTAAGGAGAAATGAGGGTAGGAGATAAAGGTATGAACAATGATAATGATGCATGAGGGGTGCAATGATGCATAAGAGGTGTGAGATGAATGAAAAAATGAAGCTCAATCCTAAGACATGACATGCTAGGATGAAGAAACAATGTATGAACCAATGCATGACAAGGGTAGCAAAGGTGTGTGCAAGAGGTGGCAAAGTGCAATGCATGACCAATGCATGGAAAATGCACATGTGGGGTAAGGTGTGTTAAATACACAACTAATGAACCAAACATGCTCCTAATGAGAAAATATGAGAAACCCCAAAGTTTGATACTCATTGGAGTCCAAACAAGCGAGAAAATGCCTAAGAGACATTTTATTAAACACTTAGCATGCACACTATGAAGAACAAAGTGAAACAATGCATGAACATCATGAAAACCACCCTTAATACATGTTCTTTTTGCCACAAGGAGCCAACATCCAAAGCAAATCATCAAAAGAAACCAATCTCATACAAGAATTTGACAAAAATTAAATTTTCCCAACCCCTATGATGAAAATCCCAACCAAGAGCACAAAACTCACAAAAACATAATCCAAGGATCCAAATAAAAGAAAAGAGTTTAAATTTACCTTAGAGATGTTAATAAAATGAAAAACTATTCAAATTGGTTGGGTATTGATGTAAAAATAGTGAAAAAAGGGGTTTAAGAGAGGATGGGAGAGGTTTAAAATAGATTTCTCATTAAAAGCCCTTTAAAAAGCTGTTTCTAGGCATTTGGCGATTGGGCAAGTCACGAACAAGTCGCTAGTGAGCCGCGAAACCATTCTACTTGAACTCGCGATTGGGCTTGCGATTGGGTAAGTTGCCAAAACGAGTTGCCAAAACTCGCGACTTGGTTTGGCGGGTTACAAGTCGCCAAAATGAGTTGCCAAAAATTCTAACACTAGTTGTTCAACCCAGAACATGTTTAAACACTGAAAAATAATGTAAACACTAAGCATGAACACAAAGAGTAATAAAAATCACTTCCAAAAACATATAAAATGATTAAAAATCTTTTTAGATTGATCCATATAAAGTTGAGCGCACACACATCACATTTAAATAAGTACAATCAAACAAATGAATAAGGCATTCACTGAACATTAGGCATGTGTTTTGTGTGTATATCAAGTGTGGAATAGTTCATAGTTTAGAGTGAAGTTTCAATGATTATTTCAATCAAGTCATACACAACTAGTACTAAGTCAAATGGTCTATCTCAATTATAGAAATGAATATATATGACCTCCCACAAGAAAATGATTACATATCTTTGAAGCATTTCATTTGACTTCTTTACAAATCATAACATTTGATTATTTAAAATCCATACATTTCATTTTGAGATCGATGCCTGAAATTTATGATATTTCAATTTGATGAACAAGCCTTTGGCTTTTTGGGCATTATACATATTCATAAAAGTCACTTTCCCTTTTTTTCTAGTCAAATACTAGTATGTGCGACGATTTTTGCAGCTCATTATCTCTTTTCATTTTGAGATTTACATTTGTTGAGCTCTTTAAGCAAAAAAAATAAAAGAGTGGGAAGATATATAAGCACAAATCTATGCATGTATCAAAACTAGCATGACTATTGACTAATCATTCATGACAAGATCGATTTACAATAGTCACACAAAGATGTCAAGATTTTTCCCACAAAGATATAAGTGCATAAAGAACAAACTAAACTCGTAAATACACAAAGCCATAAGTACAAAGGTACAAGGAAAAACTCACATGTGATATGTGCTCAAACATATACGATCAAACTTTTAAAATTTTCACTTTTTATGTGGTTTTGGATTTTTTACTTATACAAAACTGAAATATAAAAGTAAGATTAAAAACAAAATAATGCATGCAAAAAAATGCAAGATGTACAAATGCATAAAGATATGACATCTAATGCATGAAGGGTCCTACAAAGATCAAAAGAATTAGATCAAGGACCAAAAGAGCAAAATCTCAACCATAGGAACCCTTCCTCATCCAAATGGAACGACTGTTTGGAATGAGTGTCTCAAGAAAAGTGAGACGAGGGTTGGAAGAATGAGAACCAGAGATGCACATAGTCAAGGAGTTAAGAACATTAAACATTTTCTTTAACAACATGCTATTTTCACTCAAAACCGATTTACTCTTTTTAGCACAACTTTCAAGAAGCTCAAGTTTCTCTTTTCTTTTAATTATTTTAAGAGCATAAAACTTAGAGCAATGGGGTCTTAGATGACTAAAAGCACTACAATGGTGACAAAAAATGTGTTTAGATCCACTAGGTTTTTTGGGAATAGATCTAGCAACATGGTTTTGTTCTCTCTTCAACTTATGACATTGAGGCCTTATATGACCAATCACACCACAGTGGTGGCAAGTTGGAACAAATTTAGATTCATTCAAAGCCTTAGGTTGAAACCTAAATGGAGGCTTTGACTTAACAGTCTTTTTCTCTACCTTTTGATTTCTTTTATGTGGAGGAATGTACACCGATTTGTCCTTTGAGGTAGAGCACATAATAGGCACACAATTGAATATCACAACATGATTGTAACAAATATTTTCATCATTTTTAACAATAGGTTCAGTAATTAAACACTTGACATGCATCTTGAGATATTCATTTTCACGTTTTAGCTCATCAACAAATTTGTTAGATAAAAAAGGTTTAGCATCCAAGTCCATATTCAAACATTCAAACTCTTTCAGTTTTAGAAGAGAAATTTCAGCAAGTTTTTTATATTTTTCAACCAATTTGTTAGATTCTTTAAGCTTAGCAATCAAATCATCATTTTCACAAAATAACTTGCTCAAATTCTTTTGAAACTTCATAGCATTTTTCTTCAAGGGTTTGATGTTAGGAATATCAATAACATCCAAAGGTTCATGTAACATAGCATCACGGTCACGATAATTATCACTCATAGAGGCATTTTCACAAACACGAGGCATGTTACATTCATCACCAACCAAATTATACAAGGAGGCATACAAAACACAATCCATGGCAAAAAAACACAAAGGGCCAAGGATCACACTTAGATATTTAAACCACAACAAGTGTACTCGCTTTGATACCAATTGAAAGTTTAAATAGCGTTGAAAACACTATGAACGTTTAGACCCCCAAATAACAACTTACTAATTTAAGCTTTATATCAAACAATGTATGTGCGGAAAATGATAACAAACTTATAACAAAATTGATAAATAATCTAAACTGCAAATAATCACAATCACAGCAGTAATTAAATGGTAAAGATAAAGGGAAGAGAGATGCAAATACAAGGACAACACACGACGTGTTATCGAAAAGGAAACCAAAGCTCTCGGCGTAAAACCTCTCTGCCGCCCTCTAAGTAATAAATAATCCACTAAAAAATGTAGTTGTGATACATGAATAGTAATAGACCTTCCAAGCCTAATCTACTCAGATACCTAAACCCTCTAAACTTCCTACTCTAACGAGGTTACGCCAAAAGTTTTTCTTTACTAACTTACCGGATTTCACTATAAACCATAGCATTAACCAATAGTCATTAGTTCCTTCCAAACTACTTCCCTCAGCACCAAAAGAACCTTCTCACAGACGTAGATATGGTGAGAAAAAGATTTGGTCAAGAACCTCTCAAGGACGTATCAATGGAGAGAAAGAGAATATAAGAATTTGAAAAGTCTCTTGGGTGAAGATTGTGGATGAGGCAATCTTGTTTTCGGTTAAAACAGTGAGCAAAAATCATTTTTCAGTATCAATTTCAAAGTGATTTGAGCTCTTTTGAATTATGATTACTTCTAAATTATTGTGAACACTTTAATTAGCCTTGGTTGACATATGTCAAGCTCATCAATGGGCTTAGGGACCAAAATTTATTAACAGGTACAAAATGCAATGTCTATAACTTTAAGGGCAACTAACCTCCAAGAATTGGGGGAGAAAGAGAGAGAGAGAGAGAGGAATAGAATGTAACTGACAAAAGAGATTATTTCATTGCTTAATTCCCTGATACATCAAGCACTCTCCATATACCAGTACATGTCTATCCCTTAGTTGTAACTAACTAACATAATAGGACTCTCAACTAGCTACTAACAATTTAGTAGTTATATGGTACAACAGCTCACTATACAATTTCTTGCACTCACTCACTTAGCTAATGATCCTAACAATATCCTTCTTTTAAAGTACCTTGCCTACAAGGTGATGGAATTGTTGTTGTAAACTGTTTAAGTTCTCCTAAGTTGCATCATCTTGATTGCTTCCTTCCCACTGGACTAATACCAGTGTGATGATTCTATTTCAAAGATTGTGAGACCTTTCTTGCAGCACTACAACAGGTTTAGGGTTAACAATGCCTTCTGCAGTAATATCTAGTAAGGTAGGAATGAGAATGACTTGTTGTCTTAGTTTGGCCTTAAAGCAGGATGTAATGACCCAATGAAAAGTGCTAGCCACATCTACATTATACTTCAAAAGGACTAGTTACAATTGAAACTCCTTGTAGTTGTTAATAAAGCCCAGATCTACCTAGTAAATGCCCAATGTGGGACTCATCACACACCCACACCCACACACATCACACAATCAATTAAATTGGGGTATCACAATCTCCCCCACTTATATCCCTAATGTCCTCGTTAAGGCCCACTTTGTGGGGTAGTGTCTCTGAGCCCATACAGGATTAACGGGCTGGCTCTGATATCATATGTAATGACCCAAGGCAAAGCGTTAGCTACATCTGCGCCATACCTCAAAAGGACTAGTCACAATTGAGACTCCTTGTAATTGTTAATAAAGCCCAAATCTACCAAGTAAATACCTAATGTGGCACTCATCACACACCCACACACATCACACAATCAATTAAATTGGGGTATCACACAGGACATATGAAATACTAGATGAATTAAAGCATTGGAAGGTAGGTTTAGCTTGTAAGCTACTTCACCTATCTTCTGCAGAACTAAGAATGGCCCATAGTACTTACGAGTTAGCTTGCCAAGAGTTTTATGATTAATTGACTTATGTCTATAAGGTTAAGCTTCAATTACACCCACTCCCCTACTTCAAATGACCTTCAGACCTATGCCTATCAATTTGTAGCTTCATTCTCTCTTGAGCTAAAACCAAATTATGCTTTAGCAATGACAATATCTATTGTCCAGACCTGAGATGCATATCAACTGCCTCTACTCTAGTAGTTTTAGGAACATAATCCATTAATCTTAGTGGTGGATAACCATATAGGGCTTCAAAAGGAGATGTTTTAGTGGATGTTTGAAAATTGGTATTAAACCAATATTCAACTAAAGACAACCAATTGTAGACACCCTATTTTACAACTTGCATTTAACC
The DNA here is from genome assembly GCA_030445155.1 of Quercus variabilis. Taxonomy (NCBI): domain Eukaryota; kingdom Viridiplantae; phylum Streptophyta; class Magnoliopsida; order Fagales; family Fagaceae; genus Quercus; species Quercus variabilis. The sequence goes on from CP129446.1 coordinate 15,458,416, forward strand.
AACAGGTAAATCTTCAAATTTGTGATACAAAACAAATCTTGATGTTCTAACGATCATAATGGTATGTCATGGGTTTCGATCGGATCACCTGATCAAAAGTTATCATACAAACAATTTTCAATGATCCTGGTTCACCTACACGATGGGCCTGATCACGTCTTATTTTAAACACTTAATTTTGATTGGTTCTCACAAGAATTAATTTAAAATCAATTAAATGTAATTTTTGATTGGATTTCATTTTATTTCATTTAAAAAAAAAAATATATATATATATATATATATATGTTTTTTACGGCATCTTATCTGCTCTTTTAAAAATGAATTGGAGAAAGGATCCATGAAAAATTCAAAAAAAAAAAAAAAAAAAAAAAAAAAAAATGCTCAAAAACCGTCATTATCTTCAGCAGCAAATTGAATCGCATTTTTGGCCCTGAAAAAGTTGAAATTCGGTTTTCTCTATTTCTATAAAAGTTGTAGAGAATTAAATTTCCTTTCCAAAAACATTAATTCCGAATCAATTGGAATTTTGAGCTTAAATTTATGGCCAAAATACGAAACAGGTGCAGAAGATAATATAAATTCAATATCATCTTCAATCATCTTTCGAAATTTCAAATGGGGATCAAACTCAAATCTTTTCAGGCTCATCTAATAGGCTTATCCCTTCCCTTAGTTCCAGAAGAAAGTTTTTTTGAATAATAAAGTGGATAGAGAAACAGATACATCCTGTGAAAATTTTCAAAAATGCTCAAAAGACGTTACTTTTTTCAGCAGCAATTTGAAATGCATTTTTGGTATGGAAACCGTTGGAATTTGGTTTTATCTATTTTTGAAAAAGTTGTAGATAATTGAATTTCCTTTCAAAAAACACCAATCTTGAATCGATTGGAATTTTGAGTAGAAAGTTAGAGCCAAAATACGAAGCAGGTGCAGCATCATCTTCAACTTCCTTTCAAAATTCAAAAGGGGATCAACACCAAATCCATCCCAGCTCATTTAAACAGGCTATCTCCCTCCTTAGCTTCAGAAGAAAGCTAAAAGCTTAGCTTTAAAGCTAAGCCATCCCTTCTCCTATAAATAGAGAAGACCTCTGTCATTCTCTGGACCCTGAATTCCCTCTAGAGAGCTAGTGAGAAAGCAGAAAAGAAAAGCTGTTGTGCAGCCATTGTTCCTACTTTGGTTGTAGTTTAGTAATTCCTTGCTTTCTCCCTAGCCCTTTAAGTGATCACTTCCCATTTTTTTAATTTATGTTCTATGCTGGTAAGTAGTTAATTATATTCTTAACTTTCTACACATGCTTGAATAAATGTTTAACAAGTCATTATTTGTTTCTTTTATGATAAGCTTGGATGAACATGCCTATATGTCTCATTGTTATTCTTTTTACATGCTTAGATGAACATTTCTAGGCTAATACACAATTTTTCTCTTGAATGCTTAGATGAGCACTTCTAGGCTAAAACACAACTTTCTCTTCAATACTTAGATGAACATGTCTAGGTAATTGTTTACTTTAAAAAAAAAAAAAAAATGCTTGAACGAACATGTCTAAGCATTTTGAGTTTCTCTAGATAAACATGTCTAGGGATTTTCCTTTACTTATTTTCATAATTGTTTAGATGATCAAATATGCTCAAATGTTTTATTTTTATTTGGTTCTCTCTGTAATTATGTTGATAACAAATAACATGACAACATTGTTTTCTTTTTCTCACATGCTTAGATAAACATGTCTAAGCTAGGAGTTCTTTGCTTACATTGATTTCTTGGATGAACATACCATTACTTTAATGCTTTCTTTCATTAAAATTGTTATCTAACAAGTTTTATTTTTTTGTGTCTTTTTTATGTCTGATTCTCTTAACACATATTTGTTTACAATTCCTACAAATTACCATGTTTATATGACATATTGTTTGTATTTGTTTGACATGACATGACATTGGCCACCTTAACCTAGGAGACCGGTTTTACCGGGCGAGATGGGTGCTTAATCCCTTCCCATCTCGTAAATTAGCCTCCGAACCAAGATCAAGGGTTATAGACTATGCTCTTGTAATTTTACATTTTTTAGATTGTAACTAGGAGACAAAGCAATGTAATTTACTTTTCTTAGATTGTATCTAGGACAAGAAAGCATTGTAAATTTTTGTTACAAATTTGATGTAAATTGCAATATACATTAATACAAAAGAAGTATTATTTTTTATTGAAGGTTTTCTTATTTTCCCTTTTAAATTAAATAAGTGGCGACTCTATGTAAAACCCTCGATCTAGGGGGGGGTACATTTTACAGTGGCGACTCTACTGGGGATGTTGAAGGCTAGACTCTAGTTTAGGTTATGGTGGCCAACCATGTCATTTGTTTGTTTATTGCTTTTAATAATATGTCATATTTGCTTGCCATAACATCACTTGCATAATTGGAATCGGATATGAATTGTGTTCGTTGCCTGGAAACCACGGTAATTGTAGCCATGGATCGCGGTCCTCCTGGATTCGTGTACCCAGTGGTGAACCTACCACCCCATCGCCTAAGACTCGCTTGATCTTTCTTGCATTTCGTAAAGGACAAACTCTCCCGTTTGGACCAACGCGGTGTTCATATGTCACAAGTTGGGAGGTACAATGTCCTAGCTTTTGGGGAACCTATTAGCCTACCTTAATGTAAGAAGCCATAGAACTAATCTTTAGGTCAATCCCATAAAATGCACAACATCATATGCATGTGTTTGGCTGTTGTTTGTTTTTTTTCAATAAGGCCCGAACTTAATAAGAAACTAAAAATTGTCCAACTTTTGGGTATAGGGAAGGACTTGGTCTAGAGATGGTGAAGGTCGATTGAAAAGATTATCATGGTCCGAGAGAACAGTTGAAAGCCCAGCTCAAGAAATCTCAGTACAAGGAAGTTCAATATAGAGAAGTTTGGATTCAGCAAATTCAAACCAAGGTCCCAGTCCTATAGTAATTCTTGAACCCGCAAGCCCAAACACAAGCCCATACCTACAATTCTCAAATCCACTCTTCCACTATAATTCCCTATATACTCCTCCAAGCCCTTCTCAAAGCTTATTTCCTAATCCTCCTACAAGTCCATTCCAAAGTTCCCTTACAAGTTTAAGTCAAGAAGACATAATCATTTCTTCACCAAATTCATTCACTTCAGAAATGGCCTACGAGAACAACAACCATGAGGATCGAAACATGAATGATCATGAACAACCACCTCTCACCACTCAAGAATTACTCAACATCATGGTAGCTAGACAAGCCCAACTCCAAAAAGGCATCCAAACATTGATCCAACAGATAGGGAATAAGAACTCTCATGAACCTTCTAGTGCCCTGAATGAATCGCTGAATTCTGAAGAAAGTCATCGCTTGGGGTTGACTGAAAATGAGAAGAAGATGATTGAACGAATGGACTAAATGGAAAAACTCCTCCTGAGATCTAGAAGGGTTGAAGAAGCTATGGATCTACATTCACTTTCACTTTTTCCTCAAGCAAGAGCCCTACCAAAGTTAAAGATCCCAACATTGGACAAGTTTGATGGCATGGGCTGCCCAAAAGCCCATCTGAAAATGTATATGAGGGCATTGTAACCCTTAGGGGCTAGTGAAGAGCTAATGGCCCAGATGTTTCAAAACACACTCACGGGGGCTACTTTGCGTTGGTTCCTAAATTTGGATGATTCTCGAACTCGTAATTGGGAAGATATTGGTCATGAGTTTTATAAACAGTACAAGTACAATACTGAAGTGGATGTTACTCAAAAAGACCTTGAGACAACCAAGCAAGACTCTAAGGAGTCTTTTTCTGCATTCATCACAAGGTGGAGGGCTAAGGCAGCCTAAATGACTGTTAGGCCCAACAACGAGGAGCAGTTGAACATGGTTGTGAAGAATCTTCTCCCAGCCTACAACAAGTATCTTTTTGCCCAGTATTTCCCTAGTTTCAAGGCCTTGATTGCTGCTGGGACTCAGATTGAAGACGCTATCAACACTGGCACCCTTAAGGGAGAAGAAGTAACAAGGCCTAAGAGGTCTTTTGCTCCATCAAGCTCAAAAGTGCCAGAGATATCTGCCATAAGAAAACAATCTCCTTTTCAGTTAGTAGCTTCACCCCCATTGGCCCAAGCTCCACAAGGAAGGCCCAGGAGGCAATACCATGAATTGCATATGCCGCTCAGTAAAGTTTTTGAGAAACTTAGAGAGAAGGATCTCCTCAGACCTCTTGATCCCAAGCTGATACCAAATCCCTTGCCGAAGTGGTTCGATAATAGCAAGAGGTGTGCATTTCATCAGACACCAGGGCATGCTACTGATCAATGCTATGCGCTCAAGAACTGTATCCAAGATTTGATTGATCAAGAGATTATATCTCCACCAGCTTGACCCAACATCACCACAAACCCACTCCCTAATCATGCTGTTGGGCAAGGCCCAAAGATTAATTGCTTAATTGAAGAAGAAAGCAAGACACAAGAGGAGTTATTAGCCATGATCCAAGACATCCCAAGTTTCAACACCTTGATATGGGAAGAACTTATGATCAAGGAACTACCGCTTCCTAAACCTAGAATTGATATTTGGAATCAACAAAAAAAGCCCACATCATGAAATCAAGCCTCACCAAAATCCTCACCAAAAGAATCAATCTCTTTCCCTAAAAAGGCCACTTCCTTACAAAAAGAGCCCACCTCATTCTTCAAACTCACTTCACAAAAGCCCACATTCCCAGAAAGACAAACACATACTCCCCACAAAAAGCCCAACCTTTACAAAGCCACTGGAATAGCTCACCTTACTCGAGGTGGCAAACACTTTAAGCCATCTTACTTGGAAGCAGATGATCCGGTAGAAGCACTGAACAGGCCATCTAGGCCCACCCAGTTACAGCTAGAAGATGATCTTGTTCTCAAACAACTACAGAAGACTTAAGCTAATATTTCTTTATGGGGTTTGCTCACTGCCTTTTATCATCATCATCAAGCTTTGCTGAACCTCCTAAACAAGATCCAAGTTCCAACTACCATAACTCTTAAAGCCCTTAATGCCATGATTGGAGTAATAAAGACTGAGCCCACTATTTCTTTTTCTGATAAGGATATTTCAGATAAGGGGTATTCACACAATGACCCTTTTCACATTACAATTGACACACATGGCAAGAGGGTGCCAATGGTACTGGTTGATGATGGTAGTGCATTAAATGTTTGCCCCCTAAGGATTGCAAGTTGCTTGGGCCTAAATATGGAGGATTTTGGGCCATCCAATCAATATGTGAGGGCTTATGACAATACCCGAAGAGAAGTACTGGGGAATGTTAAACTTGAGATAACGATTGGCCTTACAATTCAGAAAGTACATTTTCAAGTTTTGGACATCTCAGCTTGTTTCAACTTGTTGGGCCGGCCATGGATCCACACTACAAAAGCTGTTCCTTCCTCATTATATCAGAAAGTTAGATTCCCATACAAAGAGTCAATCATTACCATACATGGGGATAAGTCTAATACTCAGAGTTTGGTGCATGGAATCCAAGTAGAAGAAGACCTAGCTTTGTTTGGATTTGACATTGAAGAAGTTCAAGCCATATCATGGTTAGAAGAAGCTATAAAAGAATGCATTCCTATGGATTTTGATCCATATAGTAATGACAAAGTGGTATCCATGATGAGGAAGATGGATTATTTCCCAGGCTAGGGCCTAGGAAAGAATAATCAGGGCCAACCAAATTTCGCTAGCTGTGCTACTACCATACCACCATTTGTGTTAGGATACAAACCCACCGATGATGATTTATTAGAAGAAAAATTGAAGAAAATAGCCCATTCTAAAGCAAAGGCGAAAGGGTTATCATATGAGACTTCTACTTTGAAGCCTTCACTCCTACCCTTAATGGAAAGTTTGTCAAGGAAGGGGAGGTCCAACTTTACTCCATGTTTCCAGAACCTTAGTATGATCAAAGGACTGCAACAAAGCTTCATGGTATGGAAATATTTTCATATTGTAAAATTGAGGCACCTAAAGCAGAAGAGAAGAAGATAGAAGACTAGGCCTCGCATCTAGATCCCAAGGCTATGGCAACTTTATTGGGTGACATTATTTTCAACATGGGGGAAGGAAATGGGGATGGTGAAGTACCACTGATTTGGACTCCCACGACTGCAATGAATAATTGGGAAGTCTTTCAGAATGATTATGAAGATCTTGAAGAGCTTGTGGGAGGAATTGACATTGATCAATTTCTCATGGAAGATGATGCTAGGTCATGGGAAGACTCGGACTTCGAACTTGTAAACATTGGAGAGACAAGGAGAACCACTCTTGATGAAATTCATATGGTTTATGAGAATGAGATTATTTCTGACGAAGGAGAGCTAAATACATTCCTCGATGTTCCTACATCTTATTCCTGGCCTCCGGAAAACACTACTTCTTATACCTATTATTGTGAAGAGATAAATACATTCCTCGATGTTCTACATCTTATTCATGGCTTCCGGAAAACACTACTCCTTATACCCATTATCGTGAAGATGAAGACTATGAAGGGGATGATGATGAAGATTATTCCTCTAAAGAACGTTGTTTAACAGAGGATGAAGATCATGATTTCTTTAATAATGAAGAAGTTTCAACACATAGTGAAGACTGGGAGCATACTGGCATGGAAATAAGAATTGTTGAGGATGATGATTTGATTTATTCAAAGGGAAATAATTCATTGTATGGATATCCACATTTTGAATTTGGGTCATTAACCCCATACATAGATGAAGAAGACAATCCTCGCGATAGATGGCATTGTTGGAGAAGCAAATCATGTTTCATGATTTCAAGAAACTCACCATCTGAGACTCAGAGGAAGAAGAACCTATTAATCCACACCAGGAGGAGGATGCAGACTATATGGATATATCTAGTGAGTATTCTAGGGATGACTTAATGGAGATAGATGAAATTTATATGCTGAGATCTGGAGAAGCTTACAAAGAAGTTCCTGCCATAACCACTATCATCTCAGAGCTAAAGAATTGGACTTAGGAAGGAAGCTGCCCAGTTGAAGATCACCAAAAAGAGACCAAGTTCTTTGAGTCCACTAAAATCATTATCCCTATTGAGTCTATATCAACTAGTACTCCAATTCCTGTCAATTTCTCTACTATTGAGACTATTGTCAACTCTTTCAATGATAACAAGATGATCTCTAATTTAGCTTACTTGCTTGCTTTGAATATTTTAATTTCTGAAATAAATAATGAAATGTCAAGTAAAGGCTTCAAAACAAATGAAGAACAAGGGCATGTAAAGCCCATCAAGGAAGAAATTCAATCCATTAATTTAGGCTCTAAAGATGAACAAAAAATGATACAAATTGGTAACACTTTAAATCTTAAAGAAAAGAATGAATTGGTTATCCTTCTTCAAGAATATGAGGAGATTTTTGCATGGTCATACGAATACATGCCTGGCATCGACATTGATATAGTGCAACATCATATTCCGACTGATCCCACCATCAAGCCAGTCAAGCAAAAGTTAAGAAGAATGAAACCAGAATGGACATTGAAGACCAAAGAAGAAGTGGAAAAACAATATAATGCTGGTTTCCTGCAAGTTGTTAATTATCCAGAATGGCTAGCTAATGTTGTTTCAGTACCGAAGAAGGATGGCAAGGTTAGAATGTGTGTCGACTTCAGGGACCTCAACAAAGCCAGCTCGAAAGATGATTCCCCCTACCCCATATAAACGTCCTTGTGGATAATACTGCAGGACATGCACTCTTATCCTTCATGGATAGTTTTTCTGGATACAATCAGATCAAGATGGCACTGGAAGATATGGAGAAGACTTCATTCATCACCCCTTGGGGAACATATGCTACAAAGTCATGCCATTCGGCCTTAAGAATGATGGGGCCACTTACCAACGTGTTGCTACAACATTGTTGCATGATATGATACATAAAGAGGTAGAAGTTTATGTGGATGATATGATAGTCAAGTCTAAAAACTGTGGGGACCATATGTCAGCCTTGAGGAAGTTTTTTGAAAGAATCAAGCATTACAAGCTTCGACTAAATCCCAAGAAGTGCACTTTTGGAGTAACTTTTGGAAAGCTGTTCGGATTTATGGTTAGCAACAGAGGAATAGAAGTGGATCCCGAAAAAGTTAAAGCAATTACAGAAATGAAGCCACCAAAGATCGAGAAAGAAATTCGAGGATTCTTGGGAAGAATACAATATACCAGTCAATTTATAACTCATTTGACTACTATCTGTAAGCCCATTTTCAAATTGCTCAAGAAGGATGTGCCCATTAAGTGGAACGAACAGCGTCAAGAAGTTTTCGAAAAGATTAAAGAATATTTGCTGAAACCTCCCATATTGATGCCACCCATGCAAGGCAAGCCTTTGTTGCTTTATTTAAGCACTATAGATACAACAATGAGAGCTTTACTAGCTCAGTACTTCGAGGAATCTAGAAAAGAGAATGCCATTTACTACATCAGCAAAAAGATGACTACATATGAAGTGAAATACTCAGTTTTGGAGGAGACGTGTATTACTTTAGTTTGGGCTGCTCAGAAACTCAGACACTACATGTTATCTTTTCAAGTGCTCTTGATAGCTCGTATGGATCCACTTAAGTATTTGATGGAAAAGCCGGTCCAGGATGGAAGAATTGCAAAATGGGTTCTATTGTTGTCAGAATTTGATATTAAATGTGTTACTCAGAAATCCATTAAAGGACAAGTTATTGTTGATCATCTTGCCAACTGTCCCCCTCTTGAAGCAGAAGTGACTAGGGATGAATTCCCAGATGAAGATATTTTAGTAATGGAGACTGTCAGGTGGAGAATGTACTTTGATGGAGCTGCTAATAGAAATGGGAGTGGAATAGGGGTACTTTTAGTTTCACCAATGGAAACCCATATACCAATATCTATTAAGCTCAATTTTTCAGCAACCAATAACGCTACCGAATATGAGGCCTGCATACAAGGTCTTGAGGTCGCTACCAATTTGGGCATCAAAGAAATAGAGGTTTACGGAGACTCAACTTTAATAATTAGGCAAATCCAAAACAAGTGGAAGATTAGAGAAGAAATGTTGCAACCTTACTATGAGCATCTTCAAGAATTATCAAAGAAATTTGAAAAAAATTGAGTATCACTACATCCCCCGCACACAAAACCAATTCGCTAATGCATTGGCTACATTAGCTTCCATGATTGAAATTTCAGATGGAACTGAGGTCCATCCATTGATTATTGAGCAAAGGGATGAGCCATCATATTGTTGGGTCTTGGAAGAAGAAATGGAAGAAGAAGAATGGTATGCAGATATATTTCAATTCCTCAAGCATGGGACCTACCTTGACACTGCTGACAAGAATGACAAAATGGCGATTTGGCGCATGGCAACTAATTACATAATTTGTGGAGAAAGGTTGTATAAAAGATCATATGAAGGAATCCATCTCCTTTGTGTAACAAAAGAAGAAGCTCAACGTATCATAGAAGAAGTGCATGAATCTGAGTACAGACCACATATGAATGCCCACATGTTATCAAGGAAAATTCTACGTCTGGGATACTATTGGACTACCATGGAAGCTGATTGTGCAGCTCATGTCAGAAAATGCCATGAATGTCAAATACATGGGGATTTGAAGCACATGCCACCAATTCAATTACATTGCTTAAGCTCTCCCTGGCCCTTTTCTACATGGGGGGTTGATATAATTGGAAAAATTAATCCAAAGGCTAGTAATGGTCATAAATACATCTTGGTAGCCATTGATTAATTCACAAAATGGGTAGAAGCTGCATCTTATAAAGTTTTGATTTCCAAAAAGGTTGCGCAGTTTATTAGAACAAACATCATATGTCGATATGGGGTACCTTATGAAATCATCTCCGATAATGGATCACACTTTCAAGATGAGACCTCCAAGTTACATTGGGAAGATATTGAAGAAGAATGCCCAAAACCACAAGGATTGGCACCTCAGGCTACCCTTTGCATTGTGGGGATGTCGTACATCCATCCGTACATCTACAGGGTCAACCCCATATTCCTTGGTATATGGGATGGAAGCAGTGCTACCTATAGAATTGGCAGTACAGTCACTTAGAGTTGTTATGGAAGAAAAAATCCCAGAAGCTGAATGGATACAAGACCGGTATGATCAATTATGCATGATTGATGAAAAGCGTCTAAGGGCAATATATCATCATCAAGGTTATCAAAGAAGAGTAAGAAGGTCTTTTAACAAAAGAGTCCGTCCTCGTGAACTCAAGGTTGGAGATTTGGTGCTCAAAGAAATACGGGCCCTAGTACATGACCCAAGAGGGAAGTTCAAACCCAATTGGTTTGGGCCCTTCATGATTAAAGAAATCTACCTTGAAGGAGGGACAAGACTGGTGGACCTAGACGGAAATTCGTTTGTGGAACCAACCAACTTGGATCAGCTGAAGAAATATCATGTGTAAAAAAAAAGAAAAAAAAAAAGGAAAAATGATAGATTGAAAACCCAAAAGGGTGGTCTATGCAAAAGGAGAGACAAAAAAAATTTGAGTGTGAGAGAGTCTGCTAGGTTGAAAACCCGAAAGGGCAGCCTAGGCAAAAATTAAGACCCACAAAAAAAAAAAAAAAGGATAGATTGATAACTCGAAAGGGCGTTCTATGCAAAAGGAGAGATAAAAAATTTGAGCGTGAGAGAGTCTTTTAGGTTGAAAACTTAAAAGGGCGGCCTAGGCAAAAGTTAAGACAAAAAAAAAAAAAAAAAAAATTGAACTACGTAATGACTTGATCCTTCTTTAAGAGGGTACGTAGGCAACCACATTGATTCGGTCATTATAATAAATCATTCATTCATTTTCCAAAGAAAATAAAGCAAAAGCCAAAATGCAACATCTTTATTCATCAAAGAGTCCTAATACATTCGAAACGAAAAACAATCCTAAATCGAAGCCTAAATTGACATATCTTTATTCAAGATAAATTTATTTAAAAGCAAGACAAATCCTAATTAGTTTGGAGTTTAGTTGTTTCTCTTTCTCTTCCTTGATCCTTCTTTAGAAGTTTTCAGAAAAGCCCGCCTTTTCTTCCTCAAAATTTCTTCTTGGTCATACACTTCTTCAGCCAACCAAGCTAAATAAGCATGGTTATTCTTCAAAAGTCCAGCCCGCCTATAAGAATTCCCAGCTCTATCTGCATTTATCAGCCCCCTCCGATAAATGGTAATTGTAGTTGATGTTGCATGTACCATTCCAAACTCATGAGCTTCTCTAGGAACTTTTGGTTCTAAATCAAATTGTCTTAATAGCCTATCACCTTTATAGAAAGAAGCCTTTCTCAGGCCCATCAGAAACAAATGGTCCCATCCGGATGATTGTAGCCTCGAGTTTTGGCACCCCCACCAAGAGCAATGCCAAAGGATAGATGCACTAGACCTCTCTTTCAGGTGCTTAATCTAGTCTTGTTCAGTGACACAACCAGTTCTCTTCAAAGAACGACCACGATAATGCTCCGGTCCATAGAGAGACATTGTGGGAGGCAGCATCAAAGATAAGTGATCCATATGCCAAATCTGAAGGAGTAGAGGGCTTCCATGGAATAGCACAGTTTCTTGGTTGGATAGAGCGTCCAGACCATGAAAAGTTTCAGCAAGAACAATGGGAACGATATTCTTCTCATTAGCTTCCTCATGAGCTATGTTAGCCACTCTTACATTGGCAAAGCCATGATCACCAGTAAATAGCAAGAACTTACTCAGAAGACAAAAAGCCAGTGCAAAACATTTGCTTCGACTTTGATGGAGAGTCCTGACCTCCATTGGCATGAACTTATCAATCATTTTCTGAACATCGAGCCATTGACCATCCAGGAGCAGAACAACTTCTTTCAATGGAATCCTCATCAATGAAGAAAGCCTAGTTTGGTATTTCAGCTCGCAATACTGTACCACTGGAGGTGCGTCTATGTCACAACCCAGGATTGCTGTGAATTCTTGAACGGTTTTAGACCCCTTAAAACACAACCAGATTGGTTAGCCTAGATTAATTAGCCAAGTTGTTACTTAGTCAAATTATGCAATTCTAGGTTAAAGCAATCAAATAATCATATCAAAATAATAAAGCAGCGGAATAATAAAAGACACAATGATATGATCACCCAGGAAACCACACGGTAAAAATCTGGGGAAGATTTTTTCTAGCTATCCTCAAGGTAAACCTAAATCCACTATGCAAAAGAATCGAAGTTCATACAGAAGGACTACAAGCTCCCCGCTTAACTTCCTAATGCTACCCACCAGTAGAACTTACTGACACGACCACGTGCAAGCTCCGAATCCACGGACTCTTTCTTTCTTGGATTCTTTAATCAGCTACAAGCACCCACGCTTGATATTCTTTAAGCTTCAATGGTAGCAACCAAGTTGATCATCAAGATATTGATACTATCTCTAACTTGAAAACCTTAAGTTTTGTGTAAAGGAAAGCTCCTCTAGATCTCACAAGAGATTTACACAAAACAGTAATGTATGAGTAACAATACAACTGGAGCAACTCTAAAAACGTGGGTAGGGTTTTACCTTATATACCTAGGGCAAAATCATAAAACCCTAAACGTTTAATGAGTTAGGGCTGAGTTGGAAATTCTGCAGAAAACGCAATCTGGTCGATTTTTTATCGATCGAATCAATTCTTCGATCAATCGAGCCAGACCGAAATGCCCCAATGCATCTACAGTCTATTGATTCCAACTTTACAATAATTAAACAACTTTGAGCACACTATAACAAGACTAAACATATTGTTTTGATCATGATTTGCCAATATTATAAATTAGAGTTCTAAATACATAAATTCCTAAACCTTTAGAACCTAACAAACTCTCCCTTTGGCAATCCGTGACAAAACCCTAATTAAAAACTCAAAGTTTTACAAGTAAAAAGCCCTTTACAAAGATAATACTCATAAACTCAAATTCAACCCTAACTACTATCCATCGATTGCAAGTGTAGACAGCAACTTAGTTGAATCAACCTGTATATTCTTGAAATACTCAACAAACGCATAAACGCATGTATGATAGAAAAGAGTAAAACAACAGGTATAACATTCTTGTAAGATTCACACAACACAAAATAAAGACATATATGAATGAACAACTCATAAATATAAATCAATAAGCAGTGAATCACAAAGCAACAAGAATCAATGAAAAAAAATATGTATATCAATCAATCTAAAAACTCCACAAGTTCCTCTCAAAAAGTAACAAAAAAGTCTCCCCCCAACTACAAAACTCTTCTACAAGAGAAAACTCCACTCCCTCTTTTTGTGACGGAATGCCAAAGAGCAATCATAAGTCGCTATCAAAAGGAGGTGGTGAGGGTGAATGAAGACGCGCTAAGTCGGCTTGGAGAGCACGAATCTCATCTAGTAAGTCCACCAAAATCTAACCATGAGCCGCCTGAACGGTCATGACAATCTCCAGAGTACGACGAACAACAAAGTCGGTTGAAGGAGGTGAAGGAACATCAGCAGCAACAGCATCATCGCCAACTGGATCAGGAACATCCTCACCAGCAAGACCTGTAGAAGAAGAAGGAGGAGGTGCGCTACTAGATGGCTCAGACCTAGGGCGTTCAGAACCAGCTCGAAGATAAGCGGCCCTCTATCTAGGAAAAGGCGCACCTATGGGAGCTATCACATGAACGGGCTCAGAGGAAGGGAAGCCACTAAGATCAAGATAAAGCAAAATCCTATGAATAAAAAATAGAATGTACAAGAGCATGAGAAGTAGATGAACTCCTATAAACATCGTTCAAAGAACGAAGAAAGAGATGAGGAAAACTAATAGGGGCATCAGTAACCAGAGCGTACAAAATACACACCTCTCAAGAGAAATGGTGTGAACATGAGAAATGGGTCAGATGGAATGACACGCTATCCTAAAGAACAGATAGTGCAACCCGGAGAGCTCAGCAAAAGTGATCCTAGGATCAAAACCCCACTGGACAGAAGTCCCAGTGATGTAAGAGAAAAAGTCGCTCAACTCGCGAGACTCGTCATATGGATAGACAGGATTCCGAACCAACGATACCCCTAGAGCATCAGCCACTACCTGAGGAGTAATGGTGTACTCTGCGCCTCGTATCCAACTCTTTACTAAAGTGTTGGATTCATAGATGCGGATAGAGATGTTCGAAAAGAACTTTCTAATCAAGGCAGAAGGTGGAGGAGGATCAGAAACATCCATAAAGGGTAACCAGCCTTGACGCTCAAAGTTTGCCTTAATGGCAGGATTAAGTTCATCAAAAAGCTCTTGGTTTTTCTTACTCGGAAACCTTTCACGGTCAAAGGAAGGAGGGGATGGAGAAGAAGAGGGAATAGTCCTGCGGGCTCTAGTCTTCCTAGGCATGATGCTAAGGAAAGGACAGAGACACAAAAAAGAAAACCAAAAGAACAAAAGAAAACAAAACCAAGGACAGACTGCAAGTTAGCACAAAAAACAATAGAATGAAAATCTATATGATGCATGAACAGATACAATGCCATGATGCATGTACTAATGCAGTAAGCAATTAAGTTCAATTGAGATTAAATTTACAAAATTGGCTTGAGCAGGGAATTTCTAATCAAAAACCCCAAAAATTGAAAACCACTTGTTGAAATTTTTAAACAAATTGATGAATTGAGCATTACAAAACACAGTACATAGATTATAATGCATAATTACATCAATACAACAAGCCAATTTCATCAAATTCTACCCAATTTAACAAAAGCTCCAAATCGAATCAAGAAAAAACCATAGAAGTTTGCAAATTTTCAACAAACTCAAAATTGATCAAATTAACAGGTAAGAATCATGTTTATGATGTGTCCCCACAAAAACCCAATGATCAATTACACAAAATAGAGCTTGAATCAATCAGAAAATTCCAATATGCAAAGTCCGAAAATCTCCCTTAAATGCATGGATTTATGCATGAAATCATGAAAATAAAATCAAAAGGAAGGGCAAAAGAGTCTTACCGGTTTGAGGAAAGAGAAACTTTGCAAAAATTTCGGAGGAAAACGACAAAAATTTGAACTATTTAGCTTGCCTCGTCAGAGAGAGAAAGAAAAAGTTTGAAAAAGATTTGAAAAGTGTTTGAAAAAGTCAGATCTGATTTTTTTTTAAAAAAAGCTTCTCCACGATTTTCGATCAATCGAAAATTACATTCGATCAATCGAATGAACCAGTCATTTTGAAACAAACTAGAGCACTTTTTCGATCGATCGAAAAATAGACTGGATCGATCGAGATGGGTAGAGGCTCACTAAATTTTGAAAGAAAATCACAGATTTGAAAAGCACAAGCCTAATTTTGAAAAACAACTCCTCAAAGCATTAAACAATGAAAGTAAAATGCATGAGTATGAGATGGAATGCTTTTCCAAAAATCCAAAATTTTAAACCCAATTTTGTCAAAAACAAGTTTCAATAATTCTCCCATTGAATTTTCTCAAGCAACAAATATGTTGTGCACAAATCTCAAGATATTTTCAAACTTGGTTGGTCAGACCAAAAACACACACACTAGCATGTACAGTGTTTAAAAAAGAATAACTTGTGTAGTGTGTGATACTAGCAGAAACTTGAGATACATGTGAAGTGATATGTGAACAGCAATCAACCACAAAGTCTACACAATTCATCACATAGAATTTAAAAGAGACTATCACCTAAAGAGTTACATCTTATAACTCCCACATCTCCTAGAACAAAAACTTGCAATCATGTAAGTTTCTTGCATTTTTGCCTCTTATTTGTATGAAATGGCATTCAGCCTAATAGTACACACCAGTTTGAATTAAGTGAATTGGCATCAAGCCTAATAGTACACACCAGTTTTAATTTAATTGAGGCTACACCTTATATTCTTTTTGTGCATGTGCTACACTTTCTCGAGCACACAATCTTATGATATGCATTAAGGTGTTCATGATTGGCTAATAAACAGTGGTGAGATGGTTATTTATGTCTTTCTCAAAAGAATCAAGTCTGACAGTCAAATAACATATGACTTCATGATTAAGACAAAGTGATTAAAAACCACACACATCTTTCCCACACAACATGTACTACAAAGTTTCAACTAGTCAAGTGCAATGAATAAGTTTATCAAAGTTAAACAAGGTACATAGGACATGATATGTGTAAATAAATTGACCAACCTTGTTTTCAAAAACCAAGAAAACAATGTCAAACACATTTTTGCTTTCTCTTTTTCTCCTTTTTTATTTAATTATTTTTATTTAAGAGAAAAACAAATAAATCCTAGAATGAAATGCATGAATGTAATGCAATGCAAATCCTAGAAACAAAATAAAAGAAACACAAAAACCAAAGAACAATGGTCACAGAGGAATGAGCAACGAAGAACAAGGACCATGTCAAAAAGACTCAATTAGGTCGAGTCTTTTGCATCCAAAACCTTTTAGATGCATCACAAGTATTGGAGTTCTTATTCACATTCGAGTGATTTCCAAGCTTGAGACACAAACACTTTTGGTTTGTTTGCTTTCTTAGCAGCTTGAAGCTTGTAACAGTTAGGACGAATGTGTCCAGACTTACCACAAAAATGACACACCCAAGCAGGTTTACCATGCATCTTGTCCTTAGAAAGGGTAGGTTTAGTTTCTCTTAAATCAACCCTAATCTTCTTAGGAGATGAAACTTCTACAGGTTTGACTACCTCACTCACAGGTGGTTCAGAAGAAGAAGAAGGAACAAAATTTGTGGAATGTGGTGCAGAGTCAAAGATGCTATCAACATAACATAACCCAGATTTATCAAAAGGATACTTTTGAACATTCAGCATGTGATCAAGTTTAGAACTAGCAGATCTAGCAACAGATAAATCATGTTCCAAAGTTTTAACTTTATCAAGTAAAAGTATGTTCTCAGATTTAACATTGTTCAAAAGATCATTAGCATCAAACAGTTTAACAAGCAAAATTTTTCTTTTTAAGCTCAAGATAATCAATTTTCTTCAGGCCAAGTTCTACATTCATAGCATCCCTAGCAGCAATTTTGCAGAGTTTATTGTAGGCCTCTTGAAGATCTGCATCCTCAGAGAGTTCCCCATCAGAAGGGTTCTCTTCAACAGATATGCTTTCATTGATTACAGCAGTAGCAGTGAAAGTAATGAAGTTTGCATCCTCATCACATCCGGACTCATCATCAGAAACCTCATTATCGCTAAGGGTTACAGCCATAGCTTTACCCTTAGTCCTTAAGAATGTAGGATATTCAGATTTCACATGATCATACCCTTGACAACCAAAACACTGAGGACCCAAAGAATTATTTGAAGATTGACCAACTTTTTCTTTAGGTTTTTTAAGATTATTAACCTTAGTGGGATCATTCTTCCTAAAATTTATAAGTTCAGCAGTGTATGTACCTCTTGCCTTTCTGTTGGTATTTCTAAGAAAGTTTTTGAAATTTTTGGCAAGATAGACAATCTCTGTAGCAGAGAGCTCATCATCAAATCCACCACCATCAACATCATCAATTGACTTAAGAGCCATTGATTTGGATTTGTTCACTTTATGTAGGTCAGACTTATAGGACTGAAGAGATCCCACAAGCTCATCAACAGGGATGGAGCCCACATCCTTACTTTCAGTGATGGCAGTCACTTTGGGTCTAAAGTCTTCAGTTAAGGATCTAAGAATCTTCCTAACAATTTTAGGTTGATCATAGATTTCACCCAAATTAAAAGCAGAATTAACAATATCATTCAATTTGACATAAAATTCATCAAAGGATTCATCATCAGACATCCTAATGTTCTCAAACCTAGAAGTTAATTGTTGCAGTTTGTTTATCTTAATTGCCTTTGTGCCTTCATGCACAGTTTGGAGGATTTTCCAAGCAATATGAACAACCTCAACATTAGAGATCCTCTTAAATTCCTCCATAGAAACAACATTGAAGATGGTATTCATAGTTTTGCTATTGAAACCAGTTGCTTCTTTTTCAGAAGTTTGCCACTCACTCACAGGAGTAGTGGGCTTCTCTCATCCGTACTCAACGGAATTCCAGACTTTCTCATCAATGGATTTCAGGAATGCTTTAATCCTTACTTTCTAATAAGTATAGTTGTTCCCATCAAAATAAGGAGGAACAAACAGAGAGTGTCCATGCTCCGTAACAACAGGGGTCAAGGATCAGCTCAGAGATAAAAAATCTCAAAAAAAAAAACTCCCTGCTCTGATACCACTTGAACGGTTTTAGACCCCTTAAAACACAACCAGATTGGTTAGCCTAGATTAATTAGCCAAGTTGTTACTTAGTCAAATTATGCAATTCTAGGTTAAAGCAACCAAATAATCATATCAAAATAATAAAGCAGCGATATAATAAAAGACACAATGATATGATCACCTAAGAAACTACAGGGTAAAAACCTAGGGAGGATTTGACCTATCTATCCTTAAGGTAAACCTGAATCCACTATGCAAAAGAATCGAAGTTCATACAGAAGGACTACAAGCTCCCCGCTTGACTTCCTAATGCTACCCACTAGTAGAACTTACTGACACGACCACGTATAAGCTTCGAATCCACGGACTTTTTCTTTCTTGTATTCTTCAATCAACTACAAGCACCTACGCTTGATATTCTTTAAGTTTCAATGGTAGCAACCAAGTTGATCATCAAGATATTGATACTATCTCTAACTTGAAAACCCTAAGTTTTGTGTAAAGGAAAGCTCCTCTAGATCTCACAAAAGATTTACACAAAACAAAAATGTATGAGCAACAATACAACTGAAGCAACTCTAAAAACGTGGCTAGGGTTTTACGTTATATACCTAGGACAAAAACATAAAACCCTAAACGTTTAATGAGTTAAGGCTGAGTTGGAAATTCTGCAGAAAACGCAATCTGGTTGATTTTCGATCGATCGAATCTATTCTTAGACCGATCGAGCCAGATCGAAATGCCCCAATGCATCTACAGTCTCTCGATTCCAACTTTACAATAATTAAACAACTTTGAGCACACTATAACAAGACTAAACATATTGTTTTGATCATGGTTTGCTAATATTACAAATTAGAGTTCTAAATACATAAATTCCTAAACCTTTAGAACCTAACAATTCTTCAACTATGGGACACAATTCAGGGAGGTGGAATCGGAACACATGGTCTTTCGCATCCTAGAATCGACTGGCAGCCATGAGGAATCCCCAATCAAGTTTCACACGCTTTAAGACTAAGAGACCTTTCAACCCAAAAGCTTGGAAGTTTATACGACCAGTTTTGTCCATGCCATCTACCCATTTATTCAAAAGGGTAAGGATTGAATTAGACCGATGCCATGTATTGGAATGAGAAGAAAAAGGGGCAGTTCGGGCCATTGTTTAAGTTGTTTGCTTGTTTGATCTTGTTGGTAGAGCATTATATAATCTCTAGAACTCCAAGTCTTATATAGTGATAATTGCTTTTGAAAGTTTATCATATATCCAATAAGGGGAGAAGATCATCTTGAAGATTGGAGTTGCAAGTTTCAGCGCCAACAGAAGATAAGCGAAGCTTTATCGCCAAAAAATATATATATTAGTGAAGTTTCAAACTAGGAGCATTACTCTTTTACATAACTGAGGGTATTGACCCATTTGCATGCTTTTTATTTTTAATATAGGGGCATTGTACTTGATTTTTATTGTTTTTTTTTATTGTTTTTTTTTTTAATTTACGTAACTGAGGGTATTGGCCCATTTGCATGCTTTTTATTTTCAATATGGGGGCCTTGCAATTGATTTTTTTATATAAAAAAAAAAAAAAAAATTACGTAACATGGGGCATTGGCCCATTTGCATGCTTTTTTTATTGGCCCATTAGTTTTCATGCAAGCTGCTAGGGGCATTGGCTCAAATTGACTAGTTTCTAACAAGCTTGAGAAAGGAAAATTTTCATCTTTACAAGAATTGAGCAAAAACCTCTCATCCATTTTGGCATTCAACAACCGCTTCAGGCCTACATCACACAAGATTCAACTAAGGAGTCTCTTGCATCTCAGGCTCAAGGGTTTGACAAAGTTTTTTGAAAGACACGAAAAACGTACTCAGAAAGACCAACAAGATTTTCAAAAAATTCGTAACTTTGTTTTATTTTGGCAAGAAAACTTGAAATTTTTCATTTTCAACAAAACCCAACAAGGTTTTTATCAAATTTCCAAAAGACATGATCATTCCAAGAATGCTCAACAAGTTTTCACAAACACAAATTTTGATAATAATATCAAAATTTTCAAGAGAAAATTCAAAAAATTTTCAACAAGTTTCAGGTTCAAAATTTTCCAAAAGACAGACAAGTTTTAGAAAATTTGCCAAAATCTTCATAAGAAAACCCAACAAGGTTTTTATCAAATTTCCAAAAGACATGACAAGATCACTCCAAAAATACCCAACATGTTTTCACAAATTCAAATTTTGGTAAGAATATCAAAATTTTCAAGAGAAAATCCAAACAAAATTCTCAACAAGTTTTAGGTTCAAAAATTATAAAAAAAAAAAAAAAAAAAAAAAAAAAAAAAAAAAAAAAAAACAGATAAGTTTTTATAAAATTTGCCAAGATCTTTACAAAAAAAACCCAACAGAATTTTCAAATAAAAAAAAACGACAAGGTTTTTTAAAATAATAACAAGTTTTTTTTGAGAAAATTGAAAATACATTTTGGATCAAAAATTTCGGAAACCAACAAGTTTCCAAAACTAAAAAAAAAATTTTCACATATCGGTTAAATTTCAAGTTGCAAAATTCAGTGTCTTTATTTTACATTGACATTCACTTTTTAAGCTCTGTCAATAAGGGGCATTCTGTAGACACCCTATTTTACAACTTGCATTTAACCAACAGGTAGATCTTCAAATTTATGATACAAAACAAATCTTGATGTTCTAACGATGATAATGGTATGTCATGGGTTTTGATTGGATCACCTGATCAAAAGTTATCATACAAACAATTTTCAATGATCCTGGTTCACCTACACGATGGGCCTGATCACGTCCTATTTTAAACACTTAATTTTGATTGGTTCTCACAAGAATTAATTTAAAATCAATTAAGTGTAATTTTTGATTGGATTTCATTTTATTTCATTTAAAAAAAAATAGATATGTTTTTTACGGCATCTTATCTGCTCTTTTAAAAAAGAATTGGAGAAAGGATCCATGAAAAATTTAAAAAAAAAGAAAAGAAAAGAAAGAAAAATGCTCAAAAACTGTCATTAATTATCTTTAGCAGCAAATTGAATCGCATTTTTGGCCCTGAAAAAGTTGAAATTCGGTTTTCTCTATTTCTATAAAAGTTGTAGAGAATTAAATTTCCTTTCCAAAAACATTAATTCCGAATCAATTGGAATTTTGAGCATAAATTTATGGCCAAAATACGAAACAGGTGCAGAAGATAATATAAATTCAATATCATCTTCAATCATCTTTCGAAATTTCAAATGGGGATCAAACTCAAATCTTTTCAGGCTCATCTAATAGGCTTATCCCTTCCCTTAGTTCCAGAAGAAAGTTTTTTTGAATAATAAAGTGGATAGAGAAACAGATACATCCTGTGAAAATTTTTAAAAATGCTCAAAAGACGTTACTTTTTTCACAGCAATTTGAAATGCATTTTTGGTATGGAAACCGTTGGAATTTGGTTTTATCTATTTCTGAAAAAGTTGTAGATAATTGAATTTCCGTTCAAAAAACACCAATCTTGAATCGATTGGAATTTTGAGTGGAAAGTTAGAGCCAAAATACGAAGCAGGTGCAGCATCATCTTCAACTTCCTTTCAAAATTCAAAAGGGGATCAACACCAAATCCATCCCAGCTCATTTAAACAGGCTATCTCCCTCCTTAGCTTCAGAAGAAAGCTAAAAGCTTAGCTTTAAAGCTAAGCCATCCTTTCTCCTATAAATAGAGAAGACCTCTGTCATTCTCTGGACCCTGAATTCCCTCTAGAGAGCTAGTGAGAAAGCAGAAAAGAAAAGCTGTTGTGCAGCCATTGTTCCTACTTTGGTTGTAGTTTAGTAATTCCTTTCTTTCTCCCTAGCCCTTTAAGTGATCACTTCCCCTTTTTTTAATTTATGTTCTATGCTGGTAAGTAGTTAATTATATTCTTAACTTTCTACACATGCTTGAATAAATGTTTAACAAGTCATTATTTGTTTCTTTTATGATAAGCTTGGATGAACATGCCTATATGTCTCATTGTTATTCTTTTTACATGCTTAGATGATCATTTCTAGGCTAATACACAATTTTTCTCTTGAATGCTTAGATGAGCACTTCTAGGCTAAAACAGAACTTTCTCTTCAATACTTAGATGAACATGTCTTGGTAATTGTTTACTTAAAAAAAAAAAATGCTTGAACGAACATGTCTAAGTATTTTGAGTTTCTCTAGATAAACATGTCTAGGGATTTTCCTTTACTTATTTTCATAATTGTTTAGATGATCAAATATGCTCAAATGTTTTATTTTTATTTGGTTCTCTTTGCAATTATGTTGATAACAAATAACATGACAACATTGTTTTCTTTTTCTCACATGCTTAGATAAACATGTCTAGGCTAGGAATTCTTTGCTTACATTGATTTCTTGGATGAACATACCATTACTTTAATGTTTTCTTTACATTAAAATTGTTATCTAACAAGTTTTATTTTTTTGTGTCTTTTTTATGTCTGATTCTCTTAACACATATTTGTTTACAATTCCTACAAATTACCATGTTTATATGACATATTGTTTGTATTTGTTTGACATGACATGACATTGGCCACCTTAACCTAGGAGACCGGTTTTACCGGGCGAGATGGGTGCTTAATCCCTTCCCATCTCGTAAATTAGCCTTTGAACCAAGATCAAGGGTTATAGACTATGCTCTTGTAATTTTACATTTTTTAGATTGTAACTAGGAGAAAAAGCAATGTAATTTACTTTTCTTAGATTGTATCTAGGACAAGAAAGCATTGTAAATTTTTGTTACAAATTTGATGTAAATTGCAATATACATTAATATAAAGAGGTATTATTTTTTATTGAAGGTTTTTTTATTTTCCCTTTTAAATTAAATAAGTGGCGACTCCATGTAAAACCCTCGATCTAGGGGTGAGTACATTTTACACCAATCAACCCAAGTAGTAAGTTTATCAGTTGCAAATGTCCTTCGATATTGCTTCAAGCTCTTGTTCACCATTTCAGTTTGCCCACATGTTTGCGGATGATAGGCTGAAGACATGGCTAGTTCTATTCCTTGCAACTACATTAATTCCTTCTAGAGTTGTGAAGTGAAAGTAGGATCCTTGTCGCTTACAATAGAAATTGGCATTCAATGTAAATTGAGAACCTTTATCACATACAATTCTACCACCTTAGAAGCTATGTAAGGATGTGCTAAAGGAATGAAATGAACATATTTGGTCAACATATCCACAACTACCAAAACCACATTATTCAAGTGGGATTTTGGAAGACTCTCAATAAAGTGCATATTTACATTTGGCCAATGTGTAGAAGGAATGGGCAAAGGTTGAAGTAACCCAGCTAGTTTACAAGTCTCATACTTCATTCTCTGACAAGTGTCACACTCTCTGATATGCTGTCTTAAGTCCTTCCTTAATGTGTGATTGGCATTGGCTTAAAAAGCCAGCTTATTTTATTATTCAACTTATTTTTTTTACTATTCATGAGTCTCATTTCACTTTTTGGTACTATTCATGAGTCCTACTATACTCTTTTATCTATCTTTTAAGTTGTTCCCAAATATACACTTAATCTAGGCCAGTGGAAATCTTGCTAAATTCTGTGCAAGGTCTTCAAATAGCCTGAACGGCCTCCTAAAGGATTGTTTTGCACATAGTGCAAGACAAAAGATTTAAGATGGCTATTAGGCACCAAATAGATTCGACCCTTGTATAATAAGAGTCCATTCTGCAGTGTGAACCCTTTGGGAATTCCACCCCCCCCCTAGTTTGAAAAGCTTGAAGTTGTTGGTATAGGTTAAGATCAAACTCATAACTATCCTTAAGTTCAGCAATCCAAGTAGGAGTGAGAAAAGAGATTATGTATAAAGTACAAGCACTAGAGGAAGCACCCTCCTTACCCTTCTTCATGGACAATGCATCAGCTACCAAGTTGTCCTTACCCTTCTTGTATTCAACTATGAAAGCATACCCTATAAGCTTGGAAATCCATTTCCGTTGAGCTGGAGAGCCAACCCTTTGATCCAACAAGAACTTGAGACTTTCCTGATCAGTCTTGATAAGAAAGGGACTTCCCACCAAATATGGCCTCCATATTTTGATAATTGTCACCAAAGCAAGGAGTTCCTTTTCATAAGTGGAGAGAGTAAAAGCCTTTCCCATTAAAGCTTGTCTATGAAAAACAATGAGCCTAATATTTTGCATTAAGATAGCACCCAACCTAGGACCAAAGGCATCTCGTTCCCCTGTGAAGGTTTGAGGAAAATCTGGTAAAGGCAACAATGGAGTATTGGAAATAGCTAGCTTAAGATTATTGAAGATTTGTTCAGCCTTGTCAGTCCATGAAAATGAATTCTTCTCCAACAAAGCAGTTAAAGGAGCTGCTATTTGACTGTACCCATTGACAAATTTTCTATAGTAGCTAGTTAGACCAAGGAAGCCCCTCAAAGCCTTAATATATTTAGGTATAAGCCACTATTGCTGTCTTTCTAGGGTCAGTTTTAACACCCTCCCTTAAGATAATATGGCATAGATACTCCACTTCCTTACAAACAATTGATGCTTAGCTAGCAAAGCCAATACAATCCTCAAGTGCTCAACATGGTCAGACAAGGATTGACTATAAACCAAAATATCATAAAAAAATACTAACAAAAACTTCCTTAAATAACGTTTAAAAACCTCATTCATCAAGGACTAAAATATGGAAGGGGCATTGGTCTAACCAAATGGCATTACAAGGAATTCATAATGTCCTTCATGGGTTCTAAAAGCAATTTTAGGGATATCATGTTATTTCTGTCTAATTTGGTGATAACTTGATCATAGATCAAGTTTAGAAAAAAGGCTAGCTCCATGCATTCATCTAAAAGTTCATCAATGACAGAGATTGGGTATTTATCTTTAATTGTAGCCTAATTCAAGGCCCTATAATCAACACACATTCACCAAGAACCTTCTGCTTTTCTTACTAAGAGGACAGGGGTAGCAAAAGGACTTTGGCTATTCCTAATAGACCCCACCTCCAATAATTCTTTTACTATTTTTTCAATTTCAATTTTTTGGTAATAGGGATACCTTAATTCCTTGTAAGGGTAGAACTCACCCTTGAAAACTAGCTTGCAAGGGGAGGGAGCTCAAGAGCTTATAAGCACTTTGTTAAGCTTACACTTAATTTATGTGGGATACTAGGATCATAACATACTACTACGCACCGCAGCCAACGTCCACAATGGGTCACTCTAGCAACATTGACCCAGTGGTAGCCCTTTCTCTTTTTTGGCGGGTCCACTTACCTTTCAGTAATTTTAATCTAGCCTCTAGGTCCCCCTTCGGGGATCCTACCACAAAGCCACAACTCATTTGATCCCATACTTCATGAGCTACACCTAACTACTTAGGGTAGTAATTGACTCTGATACCAAATGTTACAAACCCATGAGTAGAACTCACCATTGAAAACCGACTTCTAAGGGAAGAGTGTCCAAAAGCTTATAAATACATGGTTAAGCTTACACTTAATCCATGTGAGGTACTTGCTAGGAGTTACTAAATGGGTTTAAAAGTGGGAGTAGGCCTTTTTGGGGTTATCTATCGGGCTTTAACACACGATGCTGATCATTTTGGCAATGATTGAGGCTTTCTTTGTCATTAGGACCGGAAACCTTGGGTATAGGCCAAAATAGAATGGAGTGTTGATAGAGTGTATGTTATGCGGGCATGTGTTGAGTCTTACATCAGGTGTTTATTGGTGGATTTTGGGTTTATAAGTGATTATGATAAGCTTCAATTGCAATTTAACTAGTTATTTTAGCATACAGCGCAGATATGGTTAGTACTTTTCCTCAAGTCGTTACACCCACTATAGACTAATAGTGCTTGTGGAACACTTTAGGCATGCCGTCTCGCCCACAAATTTTAGAAGGTTCCATTTCATTGAGCACAAACCTTAATTTCTTCATTGGAAGGGCTTCTACATAGAGGCAAAAAGATAACTTGTCCTTTTCAAATACACAGTTGGATAAGGTCTTTTAGGCTGTTTGTGAAGCTGGGGTTCTTTGTGTTGTACAACTCCTTGCACTAATTAATAAATTACGGACTCTCTGATACGGTGATACCTTTCATGTCCTCGCCCATTCAACTTGATTGTTCTTAATGAAGCCAATATAATTTCCTCTTTTTTTTTTTTTTTTTAATTACAATTGAGAGATGGAATAACCTTGTGTGAGTTGTGTCAATGTCTGATTCTTGTGACTGGTTTCCTCATAGAATTTTTGTTCCAAATAACCTATTGTCTAAACATCCATTCATCTTACCCTTGCTGTAAACTAGCATCAGCCATCAAGTTTGATTCAAAACGGCCTGCGCATAGGATCCGATCAATTTTTGCATCAACTCATATATTTAATATTTACGCAACCTAAAAACTCATTTCTTCCATTTCGATAAATAAATTTCTATGGATTGGAGTTGTATATATGCTTAGTTGAAAGAAAGGGGTACCTGAGTAGCTTTTCTCCATGCTTGATCCATCTCCTCCAAGCTTTGAGTGTCTCTAATCCATATAGCTTCAAATCTGCACAGTTTGGGCAATTGGTCAATCTCTTGGTTGGCAACTGACATAAACACCATTAAGTCCTGCGTTAGAAGAACTAGCCAAGGCTTGGCTACCTTGTTTGTCTTGTCCCTTTGATTGAGTAGAAAACTTGGACATCTCATTTGAAAACATAGTACGTGCCAGTTGAGCTATTATAATTTGACAAGACTTTTGGCAATTGATAGACAATTAAAATCTCCAAATATCACTCCGTAAGGTTCACCAATGACATATATAGCGGCTTTTAGAGCCTCTCGTTATTCCTTTTTGTTTGTCCAATAAAGTGATCCATAAAAGCCAATCAACATTCAACAACTGATTAGTATTTCACCGATTCAGCAAAGACTAAAGACTATAGTTGAGATCATGCTGGGGCTTGCATGTCCAATTCTTTGCCGCAACTCCCAGCTTCCACATGAGGCAAAGAGAGTCTTGCCATTGCCGGCACACAACAAATCTTTGCATGGTCCATTGCTCTTGTAAGTTGTAACTTTTTCACACTGTTGGTCTACTTTTTGTTGAAAGCAGTATAAATAAAAGTTAAAAACTAAATAAAATAAATTTATTTAACTTTTTATTGAAAACAATGTAGATAAAGGCTAAAAAAAAAATAAAATAAGTTAATTTAAGTTTTTTTTTTTTGTTGAAAGTAGTATATATAATGCTAAATAAAATAAGTTGATTGTTTAGCTAAAAAATAAATAAAAATATATTAAATGTGGAACTAGCAAATAGTAATATTGTCGTTGCAAGACACAATAATAATAGGTCATGTTAATAAGTGCTTTTAGGACATTGGTTAACAATTTATTTTAGGAAAGTTTTGACACCACTTTTATGATAAATGAAAAAGAGATGGGTTCAAGTTACACATTTTTTAAACCATAGATTTCTAAAAGATCTAACGGTTAAAAAAAATACCATTAAATATGATTGCTTCCACTTTATTACCTAATTAATACTAGCATTCTCTCTCTCTCTCTCTCTCTCTCTCTCTCTCTCTCTCTCTCTCTCTCTCTCTCTCTCTCTCCTTATTTATTGATTTCCAAGAGATAATATTTTGTTCAACACAACTTAAACAAAAAATCTAATTTTTTGGTTAGACTGCGTTGAAGCAGCAAATAACTTTTTTTTTTTTTAGTTAGATAACCTTTTTTTTTTTAAAAAAATTTACGGTGAAGATAGAAGTATATATTTGTGTAAAAATAAAACAAAGAAAAAACTGAGTTTGAACATAGGGGCTACCCCGGTGGGCCATGGCTGCCAAACACCAGTAAACAAAAAGTTCCATCAAAATTTTTTTTTTTAAAAAACTTCCAATTGGCCCTTAAACAAAAAACAAAACAAGTCTGATCCTATCATACACTAAACAGAACATAGCTACTGATATATCTATAACTTTTTCTGGTTAGACTACGTTAAAATTCCATATATCATATATCTTTTATTAGACTACGTTTAAAGTACACAACATAGCTATCAAAGTTATCAGCAGCTATGGCTGCGTTTAGGTCCCTATGGCAAAATTGGTGTTTCCAAATCATAAGATAGGAATCACAAATTGCCAAACAACTACTTAGGTCCTTTAGTTTTGGATTCATCCTTGACTCTAATAGTATGTTTGAGTTTGACAACAAGCAAGTGAAAGGAAAGAAATAAGAAGATTAATGAAAACTTGATAGCTATGTTGTGTACTTTGAAAATATAATGGATATATCATAAAAGAATGTAATATATAGATTTTTTGTTTAAATTCCAGCTATATTGTGTACTTTAAACGCTTTTTCTGGCTAGACTGCGTTTGATATATGTTGTACTGGGGGGTGTTTGATATATGAAATTTAACTTTAGACTGCATTTAAAGTACTTTAAACGCTTTTTCTAGATATAGCTATATTTTTTTTTTTTATGATATATGGAATTTAAAAAAAAAAAAAATTATCTGATGAGAAAAAGTTATCTGATAGGAAAAAAAGCTATTTGCTACTTCAACGCAGTCCAACCAAAAAATTAAATTTTTTGTTTAAGTTGTGTTGAACAAAATATTACTACTATCATTTCTCAAAAAAAAAAAAAAATACTACTATCTCTTGGAAAGCAATAAATAAGGAGAGAGAAGGAATGCTAGCATTAATTAGGTAATAAAGTAGAAACAATCATATTTAATGATGTTTTTTTTAACCGTTAGATTTTTTAAAAATCTACGGTCTAAAACATGTGTAACTTTTGTATAGTTATACTAAGTGTAACTTGAACCCATCTCAATGAAAAAAATTGTCAAAATATTAATTACTTTTTGTTATTTTCTCATTAAATTTTTTTTAAATGAATTATTAACCAATGCACAAAAGATATTCTTGATAGGGATGGCAAAATGTACCCGACCCACGGGTACCCGGTCCGACTCGACCCTAATGAGTCAGGTTTTACCCAGCCCATTTAACATTAGGGTCAGGTTTGGGTTTTAATAAAAAAAACCCGAAGCAAGTTCGGGTCGGGTCCGGGTATTAGGCATACCCGGCCCGAACCTGACCCGTATATAATATTAAAAATTAAAAAAAAAAAAACTCTAGCTATAAATACTCACTTTCTAACCCTAATCCCTAATCCCTCAGACACATTCACTCTCTCACCCTCTCTGTCTTGCCAAGCCGCCTCTCATTCTCTCCCTCACCCTCACTCTCACTTGAACAAGACCGCTACTGCTTCCTTCACCGGCGCTGCTACTCCTTGCATACCTCACCTCTCCGGCTTCGCTCCGTTCTCCACTTCGTCGATCTTTCTTCCCTGCCTCCCTCACCTTGCCGTAGCCTGCAGACGCCGCTGCTCCTCCCTTACCTCGTCAGGCCCTCCACCACCTCATAAGGCCGCAACGCTCTCATCTCCCTCACCTTGTCGTGAACTCAAGCTCTTGCGATGAAAATCGTTCTGTTTGTTCATAGAATCAAATTTATATTTTTTAGTGTAAGTGCTATTTTTGTTGAATAGGATCTACTTGTTTGATTTGATTTTGTAGGGTCTTCTTGTTCGAACCTTGGGTTTATATGTTAAATCTTTGAGAAATGCTATGTCTACAACATTTTTACAATAATTTTACAACAAATCCTAAATGGCAGGTTGTTACTGGTTATTATTGTTAGGGCAAAAAAGTAATCTTACTATTAGTTTCAAATTTGAACCAATAATAACTAACCACCTATGATTTGTTGTAAAAATGTTGTAAAATTGTTGTAGACGTAGCATCTCTCTAAATCTTTTTTTTACTTTTGATGTGGGAAAATATTGTAATGAAAAATAATGGTTTTTGTTCCGATCTGTTGTATTTTCTATTGTAATCAAATTTGTATTTTCTAGTTTAAGTGTTATTTTTATAATTCTTGTTCTGATCTGTTGGTTGTTGAGAAAATAATGGTTTTGATTGGTTTCCATCTGTTCAGATTTGGATTTTCTTGTGTTCTTTTCCCGTTACTGTTTGGTTGCTGAGAAAATCAGCATCAAGCAAACAAATTTTTTTTTTTTTAATTGGGCCACAGAATGAGCCTTGAAATACCATAGCCCAACGAGGCCCGTGGAGCCCGCGGGGCCCGATGGGCCAGGTCAGGGGTTTTAAAAAAAATCCCGTTTATTAAACGGACCAGGTTTGGGCCAAGAGTTCAAGCCCCCGGGTCGGGTTCGGATATTAAAAAACCCGACCCGAATCCGACCCGTTACCATCCCTAATTCTTGAGTAATCTGTGTAATAATATTACCTAGTCTTGACTTAACGCACGTGGGACCCAAATCAAAAAGCCAAAAAAAATTTAACGCTAGTTGGCAAAAAACCAAACAGTGATGTGGGTCCATGCAAAGAAAGATGTCGGACCCACAAACAATATACAAAATAAGTCAAATGTAGGACAAGGAAGCAGAACCCAAAGGCACACTCATTCTTCCTCTGCCTTTGTTTCATCTAGGAATATACAATTCGATGATTTTAGTTTTTCAGAAATTTTAAGAGTCATTGAGCCAAAATTCAAGTTGCTCCCAAATAGTTTAGTTTGTTTGAAATCTTCAGGAATATTGTAGATCAATTGATACTTATAATGTTGTTAGAGGAGACATCAAGATTCAAATCCTCCTTCTCCAACTATCAATTTTTTTAAATTTTTAAAAAAGTTTAATAATAAAGTTATTGATTTCTTTCTCAAATAAAAAGGTTATTGATTGTTTTATATATATATATATATTGTTTTATTTAAATATATTAGAATTTCAATTTATGACATTCGCTTTATGATGATCATTATTTATCATTAGATTAAAACACTAATTAATTTTCGGTGTAGGTGAGGCTCAAACCTAAAGATCTATTATTTAATGACAATAGACTTTACTAGTTAAATTAATTAAATTTCATAAATTATTGATTTTTACTGTCTAATTGGAATGCACTAAGTTAGACAAGTTGTTTTTAAAAGCTAGGTTCATTTAATTAGCTATTCCTAGAGAAAAAAAGAAAAAAAAGGCTAAAATACAAATTTCACCTACTATGTTTTACTAGAATTCCATTCAGTCCTCTAATGTTACTAAATTCTGCGGTTTATTGTTCAAATTTTAAAATTTTTTTCTTCAAATTTTTTAAATTAAAAATAGCCAATCAATGGTTAAAAAAATATTTTCTAGTTTTTTTATTATATAATTTTAATAGAAATTGACGTAGAGGTTTTAATTTAATAAACTTAAAACTAATGGAATGAAATGAATGAAAACAATGTTAGATGATTGAAATGAACTATGGTGAAACTTAGAGAATAAATTTTGTATTTTAGCCAAAAAGAAAAAAAAAATTAAAAATTATACTGAAATATATTGGAAGAAGTAACATTACTAAAAAATTCATAACAAACATACACTTAATCAGTAAAAATAAATTGAGATAGAAGTTGTAGTGATATCGTGATTGTGATGGTAACTTTCTATCCACCCCAAGCACAACCAAAATCCTCTTCTTCTTCTTCTCCATTTATTTATTAAAAGCCAAATCCATTTTGAACTTATATATATCACCAGTTAATTTAAAATCCACCAAAAGATGACCATGTTGCTTTGAGTATCAAAAAGTCAGAACCAAATTCCTTTGATACTAGACATCTCTATTGTTTTTCTTTTTTGGATAGAGCTAGATGCCACTAATTTTTTTTTTTTTTTTTTGGGGTGAAAAAGGAAATGCATTAAAAAAAAAACTAAATAGAACAAAGTCTAGAGTATAAAACACCCCAAGCATCAGCTATAAGTTGGTGCATATTCGTGAAGGAGGAGATGAATACAAGTACACAACACAAAAGATAATAGAGATTCCTTTTTTAGCAAAAGATCTACACAACGGCTCCCTTCGTGGTGGTTATGATGCAAAAAAGCCTTATCAAGAGACTAGAGCAGGGTTTTCGATTTTGCAATAAAAAAATTAGAGCATTGAAAAAGTGAGCCAAGTCAGTCAAAGCAGAGCAAAGTCAGTTATAAAACAATATGATGTGATTATATTGATAACAGAATTAGCGTCTATTTTAATGAGTAACTTTTATGCATTAGACGCATGAGGTCTATATCTCACTGACATGTGAGTCTCATCAACGTCTGACACATAAGATACTATTTGTCTTAAAATTCGGTTGTCATATAGTTAATAAAAATTCACATGCCAATGAGATATAGGTCTCATACGTCCAACATATGAGATACTTTCTGTCCTAGAGTTTGGTTGCCACGGAGTTAGTAAAGGCCAATGTTTCTGGAGAAGCCACTAATCCATGCTCCTCTATAGCTTCTAATTAGACCACCAGCACTGGCTACCTATATCTTTAATTCTTTACATGCTTTTATATTGAACAATAATTAGGGACAACTGTGCCAAGTAGAAGTGTGAAAACGTGAGTTTGAAGGAGGTGTAGAATCCAGCTGTTAACTAGTACAAGTTTTTTTGAACCCTGTTATGATTATTATCCTCCTTTTAACTGCGATTTTGATCCATTTGTTTTGCTTTTGTTTGAAGTAACTATTCTCGTAATAAAGAAACAAAAAAAGTTAGTGCTCTTATGGTCAAATGAAAAGTCTAGACACCTCCATATGTTATGCAACCATTTGTTGCCTTACATTCAGTGGATGAGGCAAAAGTCTGATTTTATATAAGGGAAATGCTAACGAGTGCCCTTAGGGCACTCTTTAAAAATTCATTTAAAGAAAGTTTTTATGGGAAAAGAAAAAAAAGTAATTAATGTTTTGACAGCTTTTTTCATTTCCCATAAAAGTGATGTTAAAACTTTCTTAAAATGGATTCTTAAAGAGTGCCCTAAGGGCACTCGTTAGCATGACCCTTTATATAATTGTAGAATTGTTTTAAATGAACATGTAGACGATGTTTTTTCCACCAATCAAGTGGATTTAAACCAATTAAATGTTTTCTATAAAAATTTTCATTAGACCAAGACATATATATATAGACGACAAAAAATTTAAAAGTAGATATTAAAATTTCCAAATATAAATTAAATAAAGTGTCAAATGTGTCACTTCCTTGTCATAAAAAAATATCTCATCTACCTGCAATCAACCATGACCAAGCAATGTTTGGGCTTTTGAGTCATAAAAGAAAATATAATTGGGCCAACTGGGTTACAAGACCCGAGTCCAATTGAGGCATCGCTGACCCGACCGGAATGAGAAAGAAAGAAACACAAAGGAAAACACAAACGAGGGGAGGATAATACGCTTAAGATTAACGCAGGGAAATCCAAAGCCAATAAAATAGAAGGACACGGATCGATGACGTGGCATTAAATTTTCAAATCCCGCCTAAACCCCCAAATTTCATTTCGTGCGCAATTGAATTTCAATTTAACCCCTCAACTTAATATCTCCGCCTTTCGGGATTTCTCTATAGTCCCTCCTCACCCTCAACAAGACCCTCACCATCATTCCCCACTTCTCTGTCCTTCTCTCACTCTCTCTCTCTCTACGCGTTGAAAAAACTTTTCTCCCAAACCCTAACCCTAGTTCACCAAACCCCCCCGGTGAGTCCACCTTTTCCGATCGATTTTCGGCGAGTTTTCGCGTGCTTCGTTCGATTTCCGCAGCGGTTCTAACTGATCCGATCTTAATTTTGCAGGATTCGCCATGAAAGGAGCAAAGTCGAGGTCTGAGCCGAAGAAAGCTGATTCCAAGTGAGTTTTCCTTTTCCTCTCTAATTTTTAAGCCCTAATATGAGATGAAAACTCTTCGATCATGTTTTCTCAGATCTTAGATCTAAAAATTGACCAAAATCGCTCTCTGTGTTTTTATAAATATTATTTGTGTTGTTAATTTTGGTGTGGATTTGTGTGTGCGTTGTTGTAGGCTTTCGGTGAAGAAAGGCGGTGCTTCAACCAAAGCACCAGCAGGAAGGAAGGGAAAGGCCGCGAAGGACCCTAACAAGCCTAAGAGGCCTGCTAGCGCTTTCTTCGTTTTCATGTAACTATTTTTCTTACCCTTCGCTTTCATTTTCCGGAAACTAGTTTTCTCGAGGTAAAAGAAAAGAGAAAAAAAAAAGGTCTACATAGAAATTTATTTGTTTTTTAATTCTCGTAAAAAGTCAAAATCACATGTAGAACTCTTCATAAACAAAACTAGCTTTGACCTTTTGCAAAATAGCTTCGCAGTTTGCTACAAAGCTATAATTCCTTTTTTTTTTAATTAATTTATTTTTTCATGATTGCAGGGAAGAGTTTAGGAAACAGTTCAACAAGGACCACCCTGAAAACAAATCAGTTTCTGCTGTAAGCTCGATTATATTCATTTCCCTTTTTGGCTGGTGGTAGTTTAGTAAATCCTGTGGTTTTCATCAGCTTGAAATATGTTCTTCTTTTTGTTAAAATAATCAGGTTGGTAAAGCTGCTGGTGCGAAATGGAAGTCCATGTCCGAAGCCGTAAGTATTTTGAGATGGGAAATTTGTTAATTAGTTTTAGCCTATAAATGTTGTAAACTCAACAAATATAAATTATTTCAGGAAAAAGCACCTTATGTTGCGAAGGCAGAGAAAAGGAAGGTTGATTATGAGAAAAACATGAAAGCCTATAACAAGAAGCAGGTAATTGCTTTAAAAGTTTATTTTATTTTTGTTATTCTTTTGTGAGTTTGTGTACTGTATGAGTGATTTGTTTGGTTGTTTGTCTATTTGAACAGGCTGAAGGTGCGAATGCAGCTGAGGATGAAGTAGAGTCCGAGAAGTCGATGTCCGAGGTCAATGATGATGATGAAGGGGATGAAGATGGCAGTGAGGAGGTTTGATTGAATTCTGTAGTCATGATTGTCGTAATAATTTTTTGGTTTTTGGATTTTTTTTTATTGATTATTCTTTGAAATTGTTGTTTGCAGGAGGATGATGACGAGTAGCAAATGGTTTGAATGATAGGATAGTCATTTAGGCTGTCGAAATGTTTTATCATTCCATGCTAATGGTTTGATCATGTTATGTCTAAACTTTTGTTCCCCTTTCCAAGAAAATATATCCCTGCTCCGTTGTCATTTGTTTTGCCCTTTCAGGAAATGGATAGTTATAGATGGGAAGTTGACCTCTATTTGTACTTTTCAAATGAATTCTAATGATTTAGTGAAGGGGTATTGTCTATTGTAGAGCTTCAGCACCCTGTCCCCTTGTTAGCATTTTATGTTAATGCATTTTTATTTCTTTTTTATTTTAGTAATGTTGTCAGCCTCCAACTATTATGCTTGTGTAGTCGTGTAGACCTTTTCTTTGGGTACATTTTACTTGTGTGTGTTTATGTATTGTAGTTTTTTGGAAATGCTTTGTCCTTATTGTTGGGTGAAAATTTAACATCCACTGGTTTGCATGAGTTGTTAGCAATGACTTGGATCAGGTTCGTGCTAGTTTTGCTGAATAAATGTTATCGTGAGAGGAATGAATGCAGTTTAGGCCTTGATGTTTTAAATGCTGCTTGAATGACTTTTGTTTTGATAGTTTCCATAAAGTAATTTGATAAGCAGTCATCTTTCAAAGGTTTTTAATATTTAATGTTCTTTAAAGAATTTGTGGTTGACCCTGATAAATTCACTAGGATCCATAGAGTTGACTTTGATTCGGATTTAATCTTGGTTTTATTAATGTTATGCATTTTACTAGTTCTTGCAGTTTGGTATTATGATTTGTCTCTATCAATTGTGTACTCATTTTTGTGTGTGCTGATACTGGTAATGGCATGTTATTCTGTTTATGTATTGTTTTTATTTTTTTGGTTAGGAGAATTGTTATTCTTACTTCTCTTGTTTCTTTCAATTGTCTATGAGTGTCATGCCTATGAGTGGTTCGCTTATTTTATTAGATTTAGATAGATGGCAATTAATGGTTTGTAGAGTGTTGCGATCTTTTCCCCTCAAATTTTCAGTAAATGCTGTAAATACCAACATGGCTGTTATCCCAAATGCTGGACTGATTTGTTGTCAAGGAGTTGGTTTTAGCTGTTACAATAGCATTGGAATGTGATTTGGACATCTACCATTCTGGTGTAGTTTGATGGCAGGGCAATTAGTTTGATGTTTTTTTGTTCATATAGTGATGAGTTTACACTATTGAGTATTGAGTTGTGTTTTCTTCATGACCTTATAATGACATTTATCTAAAAAGTTACTGTCACATTACAATTATAGGATTTTGTTTGTGAAGAATCACCTATTAAAAAAAAAAAAAGGATTTGTTTGTGAAGAATCAATTGTGGATAGAGATGTGTCTAGAAGTTAGGTGAAAGTAGCTTTTTCTGTTTTGGCTTTCTCCTGCACCCTTCCAAAGCAATTAAGTATTTAAATGTCTAAAATTCTAAATGGTTTTCAACTATAAAAAAAAAATCTAAATGGTTTTCTGCTACTCTTAGGTTTTTAGACTGGGGTTTTGTTTTAACTTTTTCCAATGTTTTGCATTGTTATTTTTGTGCAGTTGCGTTTCTGGATTTGATATACCTAGGGTTGCAAGAGAGTCTCATTTAACTAGCATTCTAGCAATTCCACTTCCTCTGGTGCTTCAGTCCCTCCATTGATACTCTCTGGTTTTTTATTGCTTGTCAGTTTTATGTTGGCATTAATCTGGTTTGCCTTGGTATTTCAGCTTATTGCATTTTGTTTGAAATTGTCTGTCCTAACCTTGAGTGTATTATTGCTCTAATGAAGTTGAATCAGTTTTTCAAATATATATTTTTAATGTTTATTTGTCAAGATATTTTTGTGTTTCAATCTTTAATGTTTTTAGCTTTTGTACTGCATGTTACATTTGTCATTTGCTTTTATGGGTTTTGTTTGATATTTTGATGTAGTTCCCTTGAAATTGTGAAATATTTAAAGTGAAACCTTGTGCTGGAAAACATTAGTTTCTTTCATGATTGGTTGAGGGAGTTATAAGGTGTTCATTAAGGTTGTTTGAGTTTGGTACAAGCTTTTGAGTTGAATACCGAGTTCAAAGAATATCTGATAGAGTTGGTTGACTCATGAGGGGAGTCTGGTAACTTGTCTTGTCATATGGTCATTACTGGGTAATGAGATTGATCGGTGGATGCCCTTTTGGTCACACCATTTGAATGTTTAATGAGGTTCATAATCGTTTACAGAGTCTTGCTTGTATCTTCCTATTTAGTATTGACTTTTGAGACTGGTAGAACTTTTGACACGGGAGTGTTTTTGGTGAGGTGAGTCGGTTGATCTTTCATATATATATATATATATATATATTTGTGTGTGTGTGTGTGTGTGTGTAAATAGCACGAGTCATTGTGATTTCTTATTTGGATTGTTTGATGACTCCGGTCACTCTCATTGTTGGTGCCGCTTGCTGGACTGGTTTTATAAATTCTATGAACTATTTATCCTTTACAAAGGTTTGCTTGGCTGCACGTACATGTGTCTATGTAAGTGTGCTACATTGAATTCCAATATTTTATATGGTTTATTGTTATGTATGAAAATGTACGACAAAAATGGTATGTTATGTGTAGGGGCAAAATTTGTGGTGTGTAAGCTCGTTGCCAATAATCTCATGGTGATGCGATGGCATTTGTTAATCTTGTCTTTTTCATCTTGGTTGCTATGGTAAAGGGTTTTCTTGTAATTGAGGTGTTTGAGTAAAACTTTTAGGACCGGAAAGAATAGAAATAAATGAAAAGAATAAATTTTAATTTTTTTTTGAATTTTATTTGAGAGTTTTAATGGAACGAATGGAATGGATATGAAGAAATATATATTTTTTTGTATCTCTTAAAAATTTTAAATTTTTACTTTTAAAATTGGAAGGAATGTGAGAGAATTGAATTAAATTTAATGAATTTTTTATTAAAACTTTTAAAATATTTTTATATATTTAATTTTTTATTTTGAAATAGAAGTCTAATAGTAATATTATTATAAAATAATTTTATTTTCTCTTTTTCATGTTACTCTTAAACAAGGTTATTTATATTTAATTTATTTTTATTCTTTTTATTCATTTTTTTTACTTAAATATTTTCATTTTTTTCTTTTTTATTTTCTTATGATTATTTCATTCTACTTTTTTATGAACTTTAAAATGAAGGCTTAGTTACTAGTTTAACGTTGTCTTACGGTTACACTTTATTTATCTGTGATTTCTTTTATTACTCTTTCGTTACTCGCCTTTAATGTAGACGTTACTCTAACATATAAACTCATTAAAAATAGAACATAAAATAGATCAAACATCTCCTCACTCCTAAAATACACTCTCACCCGACATTCTTACCAAACGAAGATCACAATGCAATGTGCTTGAAATAAGGACTGAGAACCTCTCGGATTTTGATCGTGCAAGCAAACAGAGGAAGGAGACACATTATTCATTTGTTCATTTGTTTAGCTGAATTAAATATTGATTCAGTATGAATTATGAACTTCACTAAACTTGAAAAAAGAAAAATAATAAACCCATGCACCCATATCAAAATTTTGGCATATCATGGGCTCCTCTTCAAAACAAAACTACAATTGGAGTAAATTTCAAGGTAAAAAAAAAAAAAAAAAAAAATCAAATGAACAAAAACAAAAGACTGACAAAACAAAATTTTCTAACAAACCTCTAAGAGCAACTTTCAGCCAACTCAAAGAAGCCAAGAATCCCTCAAAGATTTCTCTTTTACTCCGCACCAAACCAAGCAAGTCAATATTTAAAATCACTAATGAACTTTCAACAAAGCAGGAGGGGGTTTCTTCTTCAAAAACTTTCAATTAAGTAAAAAAATTTGTCTTTTGTTCGCGTATAACAAGAAGGTTCAAAGTTGGGGTTTCAAGTTTTTTAGATTTAGGGATTTTTTAGACTGGGTTATGTGGGCCAGTGGGTGTGAGCCTCTGAGGGTAAATTTGTCTCACTAGAACTTTTTAGTCCATG
This sequence comes from Quercus variabilis, assembly GCA_030445155.1. Classification (NCBI taxonomy): domain Eukaryota; kingdom Viridiplantae; phylum Streptophyta; class Magnoliopsida; order Fagales; family Fagaceae; genus Quercus; species Quercus variabilis. Next base: position 15,497,718 of record CP129446.1, read on the forward strand.
TGTTTAGAAGTTTAAAAATAAATTAGTTTGGTCAGTGTCAAATGCCAAATAAACACTATGTCTCCTTCTTCTTCGGTTTGCTTGCACAATCAAAACCTAGGAGGTTCTCAGTCCATAAGGAGTGTTTAATTTGTTTTAAGTTCTATTTTTGATGAGTTTAATGTGTTAGAGTAACGTTTGCACTAGAGGTGGGTCAAGGAGGAGTAACAATGGGAATCACAGGTGGATAAAGTATCAAAATTAAAACCATGAGTAGGCAAATTGAATTAGAGGCAAACTATAGATGTATAAAGTGTAATTATCCCTATTTTAAAATAGGGGTCTAATAATAATATTATTATAAAATGATTATATTCCGTTTTTTCCATATTACTCACAAACAAAGATTATTTACATTTAATTCAATTTTATTCCTTTATTTTAAAACATCCGATCAAGTTTACTTAATTTCATTCTATTCTTTTTCATTCGGTTTCTTTACTTAAATACTTTCATTTCTTTTCCTTTTTATTTTCTTATGATCATTTCATTTCATTCTTTTATAAACTTCTAAATAGAGGCTTAGTTACTAGCTTGATGTTGTCCTATGTTTATTATTTTAATGTAAATTATTCTTATAGCTTGCATTAGCTGTTATAAAACAGACCATTATTAAGGATAATTTGTTGACGTTTGTTTTTTTTTTTTTTTGACAGGTTGACGTTGAGGATTTGGGTGCTTGTGGTTTTAACTGACATCACAGTGGTTAATTTGATTTGTTCCCCTTTTCTTTTCGGATTTGCGCTTGCCAAAGATTATATTCAGATTACAATATATAAATTGCAGTACTTTGTAGTAATCCAAAGTCAAAGATGTTGCATAGCAGGATGTGAATGCTTATGATTTGTGATTATTTAAAGATTTAATTTAACATTGTTGTCAATGTTAAACTTTTGTTAGTTCAAGTCGCAGTGGAGAGTAGGAGATGGACGTTGCATCAAGATATGGACTGACAAGTGGCTTCCTACACCATCCTTATTTAAGGTAATCTCTCCACAAAACTTTCTTGATACCGATGCTAGAGTATGTGAGCTGATTGACCATGATAAAAAGGAATGGAATGTTTCTTTGGTTAGACAAATATTCTGGCCCCATGAGGCAGACACGGTGCTGGGCATCTCTTTAAGCATAAGCCTCCCTCCGGATAAATTGGTTTGGGCTTGCACAGCGAAGGGCAAATTCACGGTTTGCAATGCCTACCAATTAATAATGGAGGATACCAGTCTGGGCAGAGGAGGAGCAAGCTCAGACAACAATGAGGTGAAGCAAATTTGGCGGCGGTTTTGGTGCATGAAAACACCAAATAAAATCAAAAATTTTGCTTGGAGGGCATGTAGAGATATCCTGCCCAACAAAGTGAACCTGAGGCGAGGAATGATAACAAAAGATAAACTGTGTAATGAGTGTGGGGGAGAACCTGAAACAAACTGTCATATGTTCTGGTTTTGTGAGAAAGCAAAAGAAATATGGGAGAATAGCAGACTGGTTTTCCCTTTTAACATAGAACCGTGGTGGAGTTTCTTGGATGTGGTGTGGAAGATTATGAAATGTAATGCATCGGATTCAGAGCTATTGGAAACCACTATAACAATATGTTGGGAGATGTGGAAGAACCGGAATGCTGTCCGGAATGGGGGTCCACGGAGCAATGGGAAAACCATAGTAAAGAGGGCCTCAACCTTACTGCAAGATTACCGTGCTGCAGTAGAAGAGGTACCTCCGGCCAGACCTTCGGAAGCCGTGAAATGGCACCCTCCCGACCAACCTTTTTACAAGGTGAATGTGGATGCTGCTGTGCTGAAGGAGTTACAAGCGACAGGAATAGGAACGGTGGTTCGAGATGGGGAAGGCAAGGTCTTGGCAGCAATAAGCAAGAGGATCCTCACACCATTGGCCACTTTGGAAGCTGAAGCAAAATCAATGGAGGCTGCAGTCCAATTTGCAGGGGATATGGGCTTTAGGGACGTTATATGCGAAACAGACTCCCTGAGCCTTTACCAGACACTCGTGGGATCCACAGAGGCCCCCACCTGTATTGACACTATTGTTTCTAGCATTTTACTATTAGTTCAGCAGTTTCGTTGTATTTCTTTCAGTCATGTCAAGAGGCAAGGCAATAGGCCGGCCCATATTTTAGCCCAATTTGCAAGACATGTTGGGGATTTTGTGGTATGGTTGGAGGAAACTCCTAGCCTAATTGAGTACGCGTGTGCTCAGGATGTAAGAACTTCTTTTGGTAATCAATAAAGGAAAGCATAGTATTCCCATAAAAAAAAAAAAAAAAAAAAAAGGAAAAAGTCGCTCTATAGATTATAAAACTCCATTCCTTGAGGAAAAAAAAATCGAGTATTCTGCACTTTTTGAGAATCTTAAAAGGTTTGATGGTGTTTGGATTGGATGGAGAACAAATATCTAGCAAACAAGGTACTAGAAATTTCTTTGGTTGCGTACAAAAAATAATGCATAGGAAAGATTGATGTCTGATAATGATCCAAAGTTATATTTTTTTTAATTAACAAAGTTATTGTTTATTTCTATACACTGGTTAAGTGATATTGTCTGATTGCAATGAACGCTTTGAATGCAGATTTGAAGTCTTTGGAATCCTTTGGTTTACTTAGTCGTGATGTTAAATGTTTTGCAAGTTAATTTCATTGTATTAGATACGAATATAATTTCATTGTATTAGGTTTTCACATGTTTGTAGAGAAGAATTGTTGTATTCTCACATTAAAAGAAACGATAATGGGGTTGCTCATAGTCTGGCTAAAAATGCATTATGCATACAAGATTTTCAAGTATAGATGGAAAATGTCCCATTTCATATTGGTTCGATTTTACAATTGAATGTAGTTGAATTTTATTAATAAAATCCAATAGCTTCTTTCTCAAATAATAATAATAATAATAATGTGTTATCAAAAACTATTCTAAAAGAAAGTTCACGAAGAATTATTATATGAGTCAGGTCTATTTATTTTAGTTTAAAATCAAAACTTATTAATTTTGATTGTACTGGGTTATATTATGAGAGGTATGCCCTCTGAACTCTGTAACTGAACTTCCTTAATTTTCTATATAAGCAGCGTTTTCTACCCAAAAAAAAAAGTACAATAGAAACCAATGGAAATAAGAATCAATGAAACTAAGCTCATCCAAACGAACGCACTTGTCTTTGAGAACATGCTTGACATGAAATGAATTAGATAAAAACTATGTAAAAGCACGCCGACAGAACAGCTGCAGCCGCAGCAAGAATAACAAGAACAAGAATAATAGCAACATTAATGACAACAGTAACAACATTTGGCAAAATGGGGTTTCAGTTGCAGCTCCTGTAATTCCTGTTGTCTTCCAAGCATGCAACACAAGCCACAAATCTCCCTAGGGGATTCCAAGGGTAAAGGTATCGATGATCGCAAATTGCCCAGGCAATATCATCTTCTGAAAGCCAGTCTATGAGTGACCAAAGAAACTCAAACTAATTGTTTAAGTATACACTTTTTAGTGAAAAATGAACTAAAAAGATAACGAGAATCACTAGTAAATTAGAAAATGGATTGAAACCTGCTTCACATTGTCCTGACAGTGAAACCCCATTCAGAACTCCAGAGTTTGGGATAAGCTTAAATTTTCCTCGAGATTGACTGCTCGAACATTGGCTACAAATTCCGGTGGCATGTTTGTTAAAACTATCTCAATGTTTCCCAGACTTAGCAACTCGTTTGGAAGACCCTTTAGCTTGTCACAATGTCGGATTTCCAATTCTCGGAGACTACTCAGTGCTCCTTTCCCCACCTCCCATGTGTCCAAATCCTTAGCATCCAAAGCTTCAAAATTCGAAGCAGGAACCATCCGGAAGGGCACTTCATTTCCTTCCCGGTGTAGGAATTGGCCAATAGCCTGAGGACAGAAAGGCTTGGCAGCTGCCCTAGGATTGGCATGGGATCTTTTTGTAGCTCTGAGACCGACAAGGTAAGAACTAAGTTTAGGAGGGAAATCATTCCTACTATGTAGCTCTGGTAAGCTTCCAAGCAAATATAGGTGGGAGAGATTCTCAAGGCTTGACAGAAGCTTCAAGTTGAGCTTCCAAGGTTGACCATTTTGATCCTTGGATCTTATCTTGAGAGGTTGAAGACTTGCGAGTCTTGCAATCCACTCGTCTAATTCTTGAAAGGAGTCTAAATGACATGTAAGACCCAGTTTCCTGAGATTAATTAACCTATACAAACCATTCTTCACTAGATTCTTGTTGTCCACAAACAATACCCACAATGTCTGGAGATGAGTAAGAGAACTGCCATGTTTACTGATGTCGCGGAAGCCTGAAGAGAAACACACACGATGCTCTCTTGATGGAACAGAAACTAAACTGTTAGTTTCTGGTAGCAAACCTCGAATCCACGAGGGGTTTCCCTGAATCCACAAGGAGATAAAACTGGAATCCACCAGAAGAAAATTTGACAAAAGTCTGTTTTTTTTATTGATAATAGTCTATCTTGCCTCTGACGGCTACAAAACATATAAATACTGAGAAAAAACGTTTAAAAACCCTAATTCGCACTAATTAAGCGATTAGGTGACAAAATTACCGAATTTTACCAAAAATGGCAAAATTGAGTTAAATGTAAAATCATAAACTACTGACCTTAAAGGTCGTCCCAAAACAGACGGGACCTTATTCTGACTTTTAAATTAAAAGTTATTAAGGAAAAACAAATATTACTATAAATAGCAAAAACACTGTTATCGGGGCCTTAATGAAGGAATTTGCCTAAATTTTGGCGACGTTCATGGCTCATGAATCTGGATCAGAACGTCGTTTCCCTTCAACCTGCCAAATTTCATGCAATTCCGACACTGTTACCCCGATGGCCCCTACTGGCACCCCCCTTTGATCCTGCGTTGTGACTTCCTGCGCCCCTGTTGCTCAAGGAAGGCATGTGCTGTCTGTTCTACATCAGTCCCCCCCACTTGAAAAGAACTCGACCTCGAGTTCCCACTATCTGGTTCATCAGGAGGATGATAATCATACAAGTCAGCAACATTGAAGGTAGAAGAAATGCTCATGTCTGGAGGAAGAGCAACCACATAAGCATTGTTGTTGATTTTCTTAGTAATCTGAAACGGTCCATACTTTTTGTCCTTCAATTTGTTGTAGGTACCAACAGGAAATCTCTCCTTTCTAAGATAGACCAGCACTAAATCCCCAACATTGAAGATCTTCTCACGCCTCTTCTTATCAGCAGCTTCCTTGTACTTGGCATTTGTAGCTTCAAGTTTCTGCCTCACCTCCTCTTGCATGGCCTGAATACTATTAGCCATATTTTCTGCTGCTTGACTTACTCCTGGAAGCTCAGGTAAAGGTACCAAGTCCAAAGCGTGTTTTGGTGGCACGCAGTAGACGATGGCAAATGGAGACTTACCAGTGCTTCTACTGACTGAGCTATTGTATGCAAACTCTGCTTGGGACAATGCAAGATCCCACTGCTTGGGCTTCTCACCTGAGATACACCGGATCAGATTCCCCAAAGTGCGATTAACCACTTCTGTTTGGCCATCAGTTTGTGGATGACTGGTGCTGCTGTAATTCAAGGAAGTGTCAAAACGCTTCCACAAAGTCCGCCAGAAGTGACTAATGAACTTGGTATCCCGGTCAGAGGTGATGGACTTTGGCACTCCATGCAAACGCACAACTTCTTTAAAGAACAGATTGGCCACTCGAGTAGCATCTGAAGTTTTCTTGCATGCTATGAAATGGGACATCTTCGAGTACCTGTCAACCACAACAAAAACAGAATCCATACCTCGCTGGGTTCGAGGAAGACCCAGTATAAAGTCCATAGACAGATCCTCCCATGGGGCTTGTGGAACTGGCAAAGGCATGTATAAACCAGTATTCTGAGATTGACCCTTAGCAGTTTGGCAGATTGGACACTTCCTCACATGATTTCCAACATCCCTCTTGAGTTGTGGCCAATAATACCTCTCTTCCACCAGTACTATAGTCTTATCTCTGCCCATATGTCCACCCAAACCTCCACCATGCAGCTCCCTAATAATCTGCTCCCTCAATGAACTTTTAGGGATGCATAATTGGTTACCCCGAAAGAGGAAACCATCCTGGATGTACATACTATTGACAGCAGTATAAGTTTGTTGACACTTACCCCAAATATCACCGAAATCCTCATCATTCTCATACAGCTCCTTGAGGCAATCAAACCCTACAACTTCAGTACGTAGGGTGGTCAACAAAGATGCTCGCCTGCTAAGTGCGTCAGCCACCTTATTAGTGACACCAGACTTGTGCTTCAATGTGAAATGGAAGCGCTGAATATAAGCTACCCACCGAGCATGCATCCTGTTAATGCTAACTTGACTGTTGATGTGCTTCAACGCCTGATGATCTGTATATAATACAAACTCCCTCTGAATCAGGTAGTGCTCCCAATGCTTAAGAGTCCGTACTACAGCAAAGAACTCCAGCTCATAGGCTGACCATTTACTTCGAGCTTCACAAACTTTCTCACTGAAGAATGCTACTGGCCTGTTGTCTTGTGAAAGAACAGCGCCTATCCCGACCACAGATGCATCACACTCCACCTGAAACACCTTATCGAAGTTGGGCAATGCCAAAACCGGGGTTGTGCTCAACTTTTCCTTGATCAAGGCAAAGCTTTGTTCTGCCTCTTTTCCCCATGAGAACCTCCCCTTCTTCAGACACTCAGTGATAGGGGCTACTATGCTACTGAAATCTCGAACAAACCTCCGATAGAAGGTTGCTAGCCCATGGAAACTTCGCACATCACTCACTGTCTTTGGGGTTGGCCATTCTCTGACTGCACGGACCTTGTCCTCATCAACATGAATCCCATCCGCACTGACCACATACCCTAAGAACAGCAACTTATCAGTCAAGAAGCTGCACTTCTTCAAGTTGATATACAACTCATTGGCCTGCAACACCGCTAATACTTCTCGCACATGATTATAGTGGGCTGCTTCTGTCTTACTGTAAATCAGGATATCGTCGAAATAAACTACCACAAACTTTCCAATAAATGGTTTCAATACCTGATTCATAAGTCTCATGAAAGTGCTGGGAGCATTGGACAATCCGAAAGGCATTACCATCCACTCATACAACCCCTCCTTTGTCTTAAAAGCTGTCTTCCACTCATCTCCAGGTCGGATCCGAATCTGGTGATACCCACTCTTGAGATCTAGCTTGGTGTAACACTTGGACCCACTCAGCATATCAAACATGTCATCTAGTCGGGGAATAGGAAATCGATACCTAACTGTGATCTTATTGATGGCTCGACTATCCACACACATACGCCAGCTCCCATCCTTCTTTGGTGTTAGCAGTGCCGGTACTGCACATGGACTCATACTCTCCCTGATCTGCCCCTTGCTCAAAAGCTCATCCACCTGCCCCTGTAGTATTTGACCCTCTTGAAGATTCATCCTGTAATGTGGCAAATTAGGTAGACTAGCTCCAGGAACTAAATCAATGCAATGCTGGATGTCACGCATTGGTGGTAAACCTGCAGGCAGCTCTTCTGGAAAAAGCTCTTCAAACTCCTTGATCAATGGTTGAATTGCATCAGGTATCTCAGTAACCTTCTTTGGCTCACCATCTGTCACCACTACAGCATATACCTGTTTCAACTCCTTACACTCCCTGTCAAACTCATCTTCATTGTTCACTATGAGGAGTGCTGGCTTCCCCTCCACTTTAGAAGCTTTAGGTACACTGCCTTCCTTAATAGGACCAAGGACAATTTTTCTGCCATTCTTAAAAAACACATACACATTATCCTTACACCTATGAGTAGCATCTACATCATACTGCCAAGGTCTACCCAGTATTAAATGACATGCATCCATTTCAACAACATCACAAACTACCTCATCTACATAACATTTACCCATAGAAAAAGTAACACGACATTGTTGAGTAACAAGAGTTTCCGTACCTTTCTTGATCCAACCTATCTTGTACGGAGAGGGATGCTTGTCTGTTTTCAGTCCTAGCTTGGTAACCAAACTCTTCGACGCAATGTTCTCTACACTGCCACTGTCAATGATCAAATCACAGACCCTCTTACTGATGGTGCATCGTGCTCGGAAGATCTCATTCCGCTGATCACCGTATTCCAACCTTGGTGTGAGCAACAACCTCTGAATCACCAAAGACCGCCCTAGTGGCACACCTTCCTCGTCCTCTTGGACCTCATTGGGATCATAGGCATATGGATCTGCATCATTATACACCTCTTCACCCTCCTGTTCACCTTCTATCTCGCCCTCTTCTGCCATCACCAGATTCACTGCGGCTCGCTTAGGGCAAGTACTAGATCGATGTCCTGGTTCTCCGCATCTGTAGCACTTATTCCCAGTTGGCCTAGCATAAGGGTTGGCATTCGCTATCGGCTGGGCTGCAGAACCTGCTACTGCCACTGTGGATTGGTTGACACCACTGTTCTCCCTAACCACGGGTTGTGATCGTGGTGTAAACATGGGCTGTTTACCTTTGTTGGCAGTGGAACTAGAGGACTCCGAATTGCGATTGGAAAACTTCGAACCGGCCCTGAGATGCTGATATTCTATTTTCTTGGATAAGGTTACAGCCTCATTCAAAGTATATAGGGTTTGTAAGGATACCTGATCTCGGATGGAAACTCGTAACCCGTGTACAAATCTGGATATCCGTTGATCTTCAGTTTCCTCCAAATCATTGCGATTCGCCAACCTGTCAAACTCCTCCATGTACTCATTAACTGTCCGCGTACCCTGCCTGCAATCCTGGTACTGTCTGAACAACTCCTGCTGGTAATCTGGTGGTAAGAACCGATCTGCCATTAATCTTTTCATTCTCCTCCATGATCGTATTGGAGGCTTTCGTTCACGGGTACGGTTTAATTGAACACGATCCCACCAGGCAGATGCTCCTCCCTTCAATTTGTAGGCCACCAAACACACCTGTTTGTCATCTGCTGTACCCATATAATCGAAAAACTTTTCCACTTCACTGACCCAATCCAGATACTCTTCAATGGAGACATTACCATTAAAGGATGGTAATTCTACTTTCATTCGATAGTCCCTCTGCTCCTGATAATCTCGGCCATTATCCCTTGCAGGACCACGATGATTTCCAAGGACTCTCTCTGCATACTCCTCGTCTTCACTGTCTTCTTCGTTGTAGTCCTGCTGCCTGTTCCGGTTTGGACCACGATAGGGAGGACCACGCGCTCGGTTATCACGTCGCTCTCCGTCATCGCGATTAGGGTTTCGATTAAGCAAGGTGGCAAGTGCTTCTTGAATCTGGTCCAGAGTCTGCTGGGTTGAATCACGAAATTGTTGATGTTCATCACGAAATTGTTGATTTTCATCACGAAAATCAAGGAACTCAGCCCTAGTGAGGACTGGGTTGTTGACGTCGTCACCGCCGTCATTGTTGTGGTGGTTACCGTCTCGCCGGTTAGCCATCAGACCAGGGTAAGTCAAGGCTCTGATACCAACTGATGTCGCGGAAGCCTGAAGAGAAACACACACGATGCTCTCTTGATGGAACAGAAACTAAACTGTTAGTTTCTGGTAGCAAACCTCGAATCCACGAGGGATTTCCCTGAATCCACAAGGAGATAAAACTGGAATCCACCAGAAGAAAATTTGACAAAAGTCTGTTTTTTTTATTGATAATAGTCTATCTTGCCTCTGACGGCTACAAAACATATAAATACTGAGAAAAAACGTTTAAAAACCCTAATTCGCACTAATTAAGCGATTAGGTGACAAAATTACCGAATTTTACCAAAAATGGCAAAATTGAGTTAAATGTAAAATCATAAACTACTGACCTTAAAGGTCGTCCCAAAACAGACGGGACCTTATTCTGACTTTTAAATTAAAAGTTATTAAGGAAAAACAAATATTACTATAAATAGCAAAAACACTGTTATCGGGGCCTTAATGAAGGAATTTGCCTAAATTTTGGCGACGTTCATGACTCATGAATCTGGATCAGAACGTCGTTTCCCTTCAACCTGCCAAATTTCATGCAATTCCAACACTGTTACCCCGATGGCCCCTACTGGCACCCCCCTTTGATCCTGCGTTGTGACTTCCTGCGCCCCTGTTGCTCAAGGAAGGCATGTGCTGTCTGTTCTACATCATTTTTGTGAATGCGTGACAAGGCGTATTTCATTCAGACACAGATGCCTCAAGTGTTTCATCTTCCAAATAGAACTTGGTAGAGAGCTGATATAGGTGTGCTTCACATCTAAAGTCTCAAGGTAAGGTAGCTCACCAACAGAGTGGGGAAGGGTATCCAAAAAAGTCCATCTTAAACCCAAATACCTCAACAAGAGAGACAGTTTCCCAATATTGTTAGGCAATTTAGGCTTGTAAACACGCTCTAGATCAAGCACCCTCAGCAATCCAAATTTTTGACCAATGACTTGGTTGAGAAAGCCATTAATTTCCGTGGCAGGCATATCGTTCTTTTGAATGTTGAAGGACAAGTAAGTGCGCAGACGATGAATTTTCATGGGATACTCTTTGGTATTAACATAGTCAGCAAACCTGCGAACATCATGCTTAGTAGTTTCCATTCCTGGCAATTGGTAGATGTGGAAATGGCCAATCTCCTGAGCTTTGTACAAGAATTACTGTCATCATGTAACGCACCAAGCATACGTATCCTCATTCCTCAGGAGTCATCCCAGGTGTTTGCTTCACAAATCCCTCTGCTAGCCATAACCGCAACAACCTTCTCAAAGGAATGTCATAATCTTTTGGGAAAAGCCGAAAATAGAGGAAGCAAGGCCTCAAGTGGAAGGCTAGGTCATTATAACTCAGGGCCAAGATATTTGAGAACTGGACTTGCTTACTGTCTAGCCGCCAACTTGGGTGCTCTAAAACTTTCAACCATACTTCGTAGCTCACTTCCTTTGTCGACAGCAAACCTCCAAGCACAACGATTGCCAGAGGTAAGCCTTTACATCTACTTACAATTTTTTTTCTTGAGCTTCGATATTTCTTCATCAGAGAACTGAAGGTTGTCTGTTAAGCATACCTTTTTCAAGAATAATTCCCAGGTGTCTTTGCGATTTAGCTGGTTGAGCGGATGAAGATCTACTCTTGTATCTGCCGAAAAAGCAACGCGATCATTGCTAGTAGTCAACATGACTCTGCTACCATTCTTTGTGTCTGGAAAGGTGTCAAGAAGTTCTTTCCATACACTAGGTTCCTGCAAATCGTCCAACACCACCAGGTACAGTTTCTCCTGCAAATTCGTACGGATCTTCTCTACCAATTCTTCTTTCGTTGATTTCTTATCAACTGTTGCATTGACGATTTGTTCCAATGTGCTCAGCAGCACATCTGTAAGGTTCCCAGAGGCAAGAACCCATGCGCGGCAATCAAAATGACCCCTAACCTCACGACTTCTATAGATTGCTGTTGCAAAGGTAGTCTTGCCAGAGCCATGCTTGCCTAGAACTGAAATGCCGCGAAGCCCTTGGTAATCCAGGTCAGTTAGCATGGCCACCAGCCTTTTTATGTACTTTCTGAAGCCAATGATGTCTGGCTCTTCATCCACAGAATAGCTGGAAGTATTGTTTAGCTGATTCATTGTTAGCCCTTCATCTTGATAACTTGATCTGTGTGAAGTTAATTGCCGAATCCTGAGCGGCTCCACTTGGTTTGATTCCTTTAATGTTTGTGCCCCGCATTTGTCATGCTCGTTAATCTTGTTCTTGATCTCTTCTATCTCATTGCAGAGGTCTGTGTCAGCCTTCAAATTCTTAAGGATGAAAAAGTACCTCTTTGTGAATCCCATTGTCCTTGCATACATTCTCCGCAGGACAAATGCTTTTAAATTCAATGGCATCCTCCACTTTGCAAACAACAGGAAGAATATCATCCACACACTTGTTAACACTTTCATCATCTTCTTTTTTATTTTCTGCATCCATTAGGAAGTTCTGCATCTGTCTGAGACTTATTCTGACTTGCTCTACCTCATTTATAGCCTTGTTGAAGATGATTGATTCTTGAATGAGCAGGTCTGTGAGTTTCCGTATCACTATGGAAACGACTGCTTCCATATCCATTTATTTTTCCCTTCTTTCTCCTCCTTTTCCTCCTTATCTCAACCAAACTATAAATGGTGTTTCCAGGAACTGCTTCTTTTGTTTGAGCATTGGTTTGCTGAGGGGATGCGAGTCAGTGAAATTGATTAAATGCAATGAAGTAAATTTTAGTAAAACCAAGGTAGCACCAGCAATGCAGTATAGCTGTTTTTTTCTGTTGCAGCTCTCCCAAGGGATCGTCAATTCACAGAGAAAGGGAGGTGCCACTTTAGGTATGGCAATACTTCTAGCTGCATTTTCTTTTGCTTTTTTGGTTTGTTTCTTTTGGTTATTGATTCTTTAGCTGCAATTGATCTTGGCAACAAAGGAAACCCATTAATATGGTTCCATTGCGTACGAGTACAGGTGGGCTGTTGGCTTAGGGTTAAGACCAACCAATGCCTTGACCTTCTTGCTAAAGAGAGCCAGACTAGAATATATTTGTTTGTTTGGTATATGATGGGACCGGCGAACTCTCTTGCCCAGACAACCTCATCAAGCACATTCGTCCACCTTGCCACGACATGGACAAGGGTAGGTGAGTCATTAATAAGAAGTTTCAATGCCTCAGATAGTTACCAATTAATTGTCAAACCGTTGGAAACTCATCAAAACTTGTATTAATAAGTCCTGAGGCGTTACAGAAAGAGCACTAAAGCCACAATTAAAGCCCCAATGGCTAGAAACTATGAAGCTATATATACGCACTCATCAGAACCAGACAGGGACACACTCACACACACCTAAAATACTCTAATAGAAGTATCTCTGATATTCTGAGTTTTTTTATTTTTCTCAAAAGTATTAATACTGACTTTACTATCGGAGGCGTTATGGCAAACACCACACTGGTGACCACTTGAAGAAAGCCTTATACCATATTTGCAAGTATAGTTACGAGAATTCCACTCCATCTGGACGAACCTACACTACTGACGATTTTTGTATCATCAATATATACCCCTCCCCTCCGATTACCAGTATGCAGCTTGAGATTGATTCACAGTAATTGCTACTTGCTAGTTTCCTCTCCAGTCTTTCTTTATTAGCTTGTTGGTGGATTTCTTAAATCATTAATCAAGCAGAAGAGTCAACGACAATGCAAGCATCCAAGAAGACTTTCAAGGCTTTCTGCTTATTACAACAGAAACGGCTTTTAAGCCTAAAAGTAAGCTTGGCAACAGTGTGGGCTGCAATTTTTCGTTTTTTAGGAGATAGTTAGATAGTTGGGGAGCGGTAGGTGGAGTTTGAATCGCATATATGGAACACCACAAAAAATATCATTACAGATGGGCTATCACTGGAACTTCTAAATAGTAAATACTACAAATTTGACTCAAGTACAAAGAGGACATTAATTGGGTTTTGAAAATTGTTCGCAATAGCTTAATTCTGTACATATCTACTAGTATCATTGAGAACCTCCCATTCAGGTTTAAATTGTATTGGAAAGTATCCTCTCCATTTTTAATGGTTCAAATTAGATATTAAAGATCTAAAGTGTACAAACATTTTGAAATTTTAAATTTCTGATTAATCTTTCAGTAATTACAGGGTCCTTTTTATTTCCAGTCAGGTCACGTTGGTGAATTTATTATGGTAAACTCTTGTAATAGCTGCTGAGTAGTTGAAATAATCAAATCTTTCGTTGATTTTTTTTTCCCTTCTTGTGGTTAGCAGTTTGTCAACCTATGATTTAAAAGGCACCACTTAGGGTACTTCACCTTTTTTTTGGTTGTTGTTGTAAGTAACGTGGTATATCACTAATCTTGATATAACTAAGGTAGGCAACTCTGTAGCCAGAGTTTGATGCTCCGCCGCATTTGCTGGGTTTCTCTGTAGACTTAGTCATTCTTTATTACCTGCAGATGGCTTATTATAATTGTCATCTAATAATCTCAACCACTTTCAATAATTAAGTCAAAATTTGGAAAATGGAATTGCAAACTTGCCATTCAACATCAAGAATCAAACGTTTACAAGCATGATAATAAAAAAGGGCAATTATTAAGTAAATGAATACACTGACTAATTCACGTGCTGGTATCAGACTCTTAATTCCATGGAATAATTTTGATTTGAGGTTATGAGTTTGACTTGAGTTCGATGGATATTACGTTCTCAGATTTGAAAATTAGAGAATCATGGATTTGGGATTGTTTCAATTAAGACAAAGAGGACCTAAGTTAAGTGGTGACTGGTGATGATGTGTATGCGACTAGATTAATTGTGATCAAGTGTGACTAGATTAATTGTGATCTAAATATGTAATTAAACTTATCTGAACAAAAAACATAGAGCTTGAAAGTAAAATGAACTGAAAGTTAAAGGGACGAATATAATAAACTTCCTTACATTAGCGTAAAGTAACTACTACAATAAAGGCAAAATCTATATTAAAAGAGAATTATAGAGAATAAGTAAACAATTTTAATCTTGCCATCGAACCAAGTTTTAATCTTAAAGACCCACTTACACCCAAGAAAAAACTTTCTTGGAGGCTAGGTAACCAACTTTCATGTACGGTTCTGGACAATGCATCAAGTTCATCATTTATTATAGGGCCTATTAGCTTTACCAAAATGGTTCAATGGAAGACTTCTAAAACTCAAGTATATTGGTTACATTTCATAAAGCTCCAAGAATCAAGTCAAGTCTTCTAACTCAAGTATATTATTCAAGGAAAAAAAAGAAAAAGAAGAAAAGATTCAAGTATATTAAAATTGTGTTCAATTAATGATTTTTCTGATAGTTAGGTAACGCCAGTCCAAGAATGAGCTGTACCAAGATTGGAAATATTGGTCCTCATCGGTGCTTGAACCTCCCATATGAAACAAGAATGAGCTGTACCAAGATTGGAAATAGTTATTCTTTGATAGTACCTAAGTTGTGACTTTGGAAGGGGTCAATATTACCCAAGTCAATTCTACTCATTTTAATTATAGCTAACCGAGTTAAAATTTGATACAAAATTATTGATCTTAATTCTTGGCTGTAAACTGGGTATATGATACAAAAAAGTTTAAGAACAGTTTGTTGTTGAAGTCGTGAACTCATTGCTGCAAAAAGATATAGCAGAAAAATGGCTGACAGTGTTGTTTCTTTGCTCCTGGAGACTCTGAACCAGCTGCTAGACCAAGATGCTGATCTGCTCCCTGAAGTGGAGGATGTGCTAAGATCATTCCACGCGGAGCTTGGATTGGCAAGTGGCTTTATTAGAAACTCTGTGGGTCAAGGGAATGCCGGAGAGGTGGAAGTAATGGCGGAGGAAATCAACAAGGTTGCTTATCGGGTTGAGGATGACATTGACAAGTTGGCTGTCAGGATCGCAAAGCAAAGGATGAGAGGTGAGTTCAGGAAGTTCATTTATGGCTTTGACCACAGGAACAAGCTTCGAGATGTCTCAGGAACTATCCACAGCAGCATGAAGGAGGTCAAAAAAATTTACGGTGAAAAAGGAAGCAGTGTTCAAGCTAGCAGCCATTCATTTTTAGCAATTGACAGGAAGATCGAGGAAGTTGATCTGCTATGCTTTCCCGACAAAATGGAGAGCTTATTGAAGCAGCTATCTAACTTGGACCAGCGTCGTGCGGTTATTTCAATTGTTGGGGAGGTTGGAATCGGCAAGACTGCTCTCGCCAAGAAAATCTATAATGAAAGTTCTGCTCAGGGTCAATTCAAATACCGTGCATGGGTCCATGTATCTCGGTATTGCAGAGCTGGAGAGTTGTTGTTTGGAATTTTAGAGTCTCTTCAGCTGATCGCTACTGGAGAGAGGCAAGACATGACAGAGAAAGAGCTGCAAGAGAAGCTATCAAAGTACTTAGCAAATAGGCGGTATCTAATAGTCCTGGATGATCTGCGGAAATTAGAAACAGGATGGGAGGAGATCATAGAACGAGCCTTTCCTGATGATATGGATGGAAGTAAAATCTTGTTCACTTGTCGGCCTGAGCATGAAACTTCGCTTAATCGTACAAACGTCCACCAACGCTATTTACTTGAGCGGCTTGATAAGGCAGAGAGGTGGCAAGTCCTACGTGAGAGAGTGTTCAGTGCAGTAACTAATAAAGCAAATTTGGAATCATTGGGGGAACAGATGGCAGAAAAATGCGAGGGGCTACCACTCTCACTTGCAATTTTAGGCCGATTTTTGGTGATGCAGGGGGACAGCGTTGAAGCCTGGTCCAGATTAGCTAGTACTTTAGATGTATCCTCTGGTGAAGGAAGCAAGCATAACAATGATGGTCAAGAGCTTCATGGCTCAGTGATACTGCCTAGTTCCCCCATGGAGGAGAACTTGGCTTCCAATCCTCATCCCCCAATGGAGGAGAACTTTTCCCCAAAGCCTAGCATAGATCTGCATTTGCTTCTAAGCTTTATTCACGAACATTTACCCGACCACTTGAGCCTCTGCCTCCTCTATTTTGGTATGTTCCCAGAAGGGGCTGAGATCCCCACAAAGCAACTGATCCAATTGTGGATGGCCGAAGGATTTATTCGGCAAAAGGGAAGTAGAAGAATGGAGGACATTGGACAACAGTACTTGGAGGAGCTTATTGGTCTCAACTTGATCCAAGCGACTGCAAGGAGAAACGATGGCGGAGTGAAGACGTGCCAAATCCATGATCTTATCTGGAAGTTTTGCATTTCCAAGGGTAGAGAAATGAAGTTTCTTGAAGTCCCAGATAATTCAAGTGATGCTCCTGAAAATACTGGGGAAAAGACCCGAAGAGTAGCCATTCATGGTACTTTTTCTTCGCTGAAGGATGTTTTCTCTAAACTCCACAACTGTAAAGGTGTCCGTTCTTTCCATTTTTCTGTCCCAGGTGATAATGTTAGGCTTCCCACATTTAAGTGGAATTCACTTTATGAAGGCTTCAAGTTGCTCAGGGTGTTGAACCTTGGGATGGTAGAAGTCTCGGAAATTCCCAAGGAGGTTGGAAGGCTAATTCATTTGAGGTACTTGAGGATAAGAGCTCCGGGCATCAGGCATGTGCCTTCCTCTATATGCAATCTCCTAAATCTTCAGACACTGGACATGAGAGAGTCTAGTTTGAGCAACTTGCCAGATGGAATTTGGAAGCTGCAGCATCTACGATATCTCAACTTGTTTCATCTCCGTAGCCTACCTGAGCATTGGGGAACTGATGAGAAATCTCTTGAGAACCTCCAAACCTTGTCTTGCATGCGTCCCCAGAAAGGAATGAAGCGCCTCATGGTCAAGGCCAGGTTCCCTAATATTAACAAATTAAAACTAGCTAGCCAAAACCCTGATGAAACAGCTGATTTCCTTGGAAGCCTTGACCATCTATACCACCTTCAATCCCTCAAAATTGAGTCACCTTCTAAACTTCCTGATCCAAGTGCATTTCCATTGACACTCACCAAAATAACTTTACAGGATACAACTCTTGGGGACAGTTGCATGAAAAGGCTAGAGAAGCTGCCTAATCTTCGCATACTCAAACTACGAAAAAATTCTGTTTCTATAGAGGAGATTACTTTCAATGCAGGTGGGTTTCCTCAACTCCAAGTCCTCCAAATGGTGGAACTAAAAATAACTAAATGGACACAAGGAGGAGAAGCAATGGTGAATCTTCGGCATCTGGTGATAAAAAAATGTGTTCATTTAACAGATTTTCCAAATAGCTTGTCTAGTCTGCGAATACTAGAGGTGATTTTTCCCACTGCAAATCTAAGAAAGGCCCTTCAAGATTATGGGTGTAAGGGTGGTCTTGAGATGATAATTAATCCTCCCCAGGATGAGTCTAATGCATCAACAAAGATCAATCCGCCCCAGGACGTGTCTGATGCATCAACAATGATCAATCCTCCCCAAAACGTGTCTGATGCATCAACAACAATCAATCCTCCCCAGGATGTGTCCGATGCATCAACAACAATCAATCCTCCCCAGGACGTGTCTAATGCATCAACTTAATGATGGCGTGCATTCACAATGCATTTTATATTTACTTTCTTTTACAATAATGCCTATTTATAAGGCTCAAATTCACTCTCTCCCACTCTCTCTCATACACAGTTTGGATCGCAAGAGTTTTCTTTATAAGACAAGTAATTGGGTATTCCTTATACATAAAGGAATAGAATTTGAGCCAGGCATTGTTGTAAATAGTTTGATACTTAGAGGATCTGCCCAAAGTATTTGTCTTGTGTAAAGAGTGGTGTGTTCGTGTTTTTGAGGTAGAAAGATTCATTTGTGAATTTGTTTGTTATGTGAGTATGAGAGTTTGAGAGATATATTGAGTGGTATTTGAGCTCTGGGATTGTGAGTTTGTATTTGTGAGGTATTTTGTTTATACTTATGCGTGTGAGATTTTTGTCAGTGTTTTGGAGCGTCTGAGTTTAGTTTGTAAATTTGGGTAATAGTGATTATAATCGATTTAGTTTTTTTTTTTTTTTTTTGAGAAGATTATAATCGTTATAGTTGATAATGGGTTTTGTTTGGTATCACTTGTAAATGTAGGCATAGACTTAGCTAAACCACATTAAATATTGTTTGTCTTATATAAATGTCTTTATTTCTTCTTTGTGTGCCTGTGCTTCAGCTAGCCCAAAACTCCACCAGGTTTGTTGGATCTTGGTTTGGGTATGTCATGTGTGTTGCAAATCTGGATGTTATATAGCAATTGCCAGCAAGAAGGGGGAAAGCTTATGAATAAGCTTTATTTTCTTTTTGATTACTATTATTATTATTATTTTTTTTTTTTTTTTTTGCATTTTCTTTAGAATTAATTACACTTTAAGTTTGAACCGATTTTATGTTGCTGCAACCACTACCCACCTCATAGTTTTCCATTAAACAACCAAATAAATGACGTAAAACTTATATAAATAAATAAATAAAAGATCTAAGAACCTTTCAAGAAAAACTCAGAGTATTTAGATATTGAGGATCTTGATGAAGCGTAAGTTCGTCAGTCAAGTAAGTTCGTCAGTAGAATAAGCTTGTCAATCGAGTTGGTCAGATGGAAGCAATCCTCAGCCTGCGTGAACGTAATCTCAAAGGTGGTCATCGGTGTGGTGCCTGCCATGATGCCTCCGATGCTAAAGTCAGTATAAGAAGCTCTCTTGGGAATAAACAATATAATTGAACAGAATGAAAAAGATCTCTTAGTGTCTAGATGTGCATGTACCTTTTACTTGGCAATGTGTAGGCTTTATATATGCTTTTCATAGCTTCTAACCGTTGGAGTAGTTATGGAGATCTTAATGCTCCTCTTGGTAACGTTTAGTGCTGTGTAATGTGGCTTTAATGTGCTCCAACGGTTCATACGATTGGCTTTGTAACCGTCCGGGGTGTTTATGGGCGGTATTGAATGAGGCGTTTATCATCGTCAGTGGAGTGGATATTCGTCACTGCAAGTTGTTCTCGTCTATACAATTGGTCTCGTCTATACTTGATTTCGTCAGTCCCATCAGATCTTAATCCCAAATTGGTTCAATTGAAGGGTTAAGGATACACGAGAGAGAAAAATAAAATGGTAAATTGAAATTAAATTCAAAACTCCTACCTAAATCTAAAAATTTGTAAACAAAAGTGCAAATTCATAAGTTACATTCATTTGCAAACCCTACGTCAAGAGCACTTGAACATGGTGATTCTTTCCCGTATCATATAAAACCTACCAGCAATGGTCTAATTTTGATTAATATTTCATATAAATAACTAAATTAGGTTTAAATTCCAAAATTCAGAGACAGACTCCACAAATTAGATCATGTAAAATCCATGTCTTCTTTCTAAAAAGAAGAAAAAAAAAATTCATGTCTTGTTGTGTAACAAAGGACTAGGGTTGTATTTGGTTTCTCAAACAGGGAAGGGTAATTATTGGATACTCCTGGAGTACCATAAATGTATATTCTCTCCTCTTACATAATTGTAGGTTTTACTAATTAAATTCATGGTAATACTTACAATTCATATGAGAGGGAGAAGTATGCTTTTATTGTACTCCCAGAGTATTCAATAATTTTTCAATAGGGAAATTGGGTGGCATTGAATTACTCGTGTGCTTATGTGAATGATATATAAGAGAGAGTGATGCGGAATTGGGTTTTAAGAAGAAGAAGAAGTAAGAACCAGTAAATGATGGGGGACTTTGAAGGTGCATATGAGATTGAGACGCATGGGTTCAATGAGATCAACATGAAGGTTTTGCATGATGAAGCGTTCAAATAACTTGAGAGGTAGTCCATTGATTGAGGATGCCAAAAAGGTTTTGCAAAGTTATTTAGGAAATTACACTTTGCCCACATGTTGTTTGCCCAAAAAATACTTTATCCACCCGTGGTTTAAAAAATGGCACTTTGCCCACCTGTGATCTGATCTGTTAGCAAAACGTTACCCACCTATATGATTGTCATTACTCTAACACCATTTCACTTAAAAACACAATAGCAAATAAATCAAAACACTTTACTTAGAGAAACAAAGTTGCCCTTTACACATACACCCTCTCTTTGAGATTTTGGTCCACTCCATCAATATCAACACGTGAAACTCTCAGCATCAAGAGAAGTCGGCAATCCGATCAAAACCCATGTGAAGGATTTTGAAAATTTTTGATCTTGAGTTAAACCACAGGTATGCTCTTGATAGTTAGGGTTCTTGATTTTTTTTTTTTTTTTTTTAAATTGCTGGTAGATTTTATTTTTTAAAATTTCTGGTAGATTACTTAATGTGTAGCGTGTTAATGAATTTTTTTTTTTTTTTTGTGGAGAAATTGGGTCTGTACTAATCTCAATAGTGAAAGTCAAATCAGCCATTAGTATTAAAAATAATTGCTTAAATAAAAGTGTTATTAGACAAAAGAATAAAACACAAACATAGCAGAAACAAACAAGAGTGTTTGTTCTACTTTTGAGAGACAACCACATGAGAATGGGCCACGAAGTCCACATTTACACATTTTTTCCTCAATACAAAAAGATTCTTAGGGTCTCCACTAAACACAACACAATAAAGGACAAAACCACTAGCAACTTTTAGCTCATTAAATAATATATAAATTTTAACAATTGAAAATTTCTAACAGTTCCCATTAGAATATGCACATTTAAAAAAAAAAAAAAAGTCTTTGTTTTGTATTTTAGCAGTCATTAGTTGAAATTTTCAACTACTAAAATTCCCATTAGTTTAAATCTATATCTATATATATATATAAAAGTTGAAGCGTAGTATTTATTTTTGCTACGCTCTAGTTGAGTCACATCAGCGTCCACGTCATTATCATTTTTCTTTCCAATTTTCCTATAATTTTTTTTTAAATATTTACTCATTTTTTAAATATTTACACTTTCTCCAACCTTTTTCTATCCTTACCTTTTCATCTCCCCACTATCCTCTACTTTAATATCACTTTTCATCTCCCCACTACCATCTACTTTACCTTTTTATCTTTCCCACCACCCTTTACCTTAATATCACTCTTCATCTTTCCCTTCATCTTCCTTTTTTTTTTTTTGTCATTTCTTATTCACACCCTCTTACTATAAATTTGTCATTCTTTCTTCCATTCTTTAAATACCTTTCCCTCTAAAAAAAAAAAAGGTTCTCTCTCTCTCTCTTTCTCTCTCTCTCTCTCTCTCAACTTTATATTGAGCTAATATGATTTAGTTTTGCGATTTAAGTTTTTTTTTCTCTCTTTAATTGTTAATTTTATTACATGTGTTTTTCTTTAAATTCTTAGTTTGGGTTGTTTTGGATTCACTTATTTAGTTGTTCTATATATGTTATTTTTGTACAACATGACATTTGTTCTATGAAGTTCCTTTTAGACTTGGTACGCTATGTTTTCATTTTTTTTTCTCTCCTCATGTGCAGTGATTGACTTCTAACAAAAACTATTCTATTTATATATTTAGAAATCTATTTCTTCTTAATTCCAACAGTTTAAATTTTGTATGGGCCATAAGGAACAAAGGGGTCCATAATGCATTCATATTCTCCTCATATCGTGATAAATCTGATTAGTTGAATAGTATTGTTGTTTAATTTACCACTATTACATGTTTTTTCTTGAAAGCTACATACCATCAATCGTAACACCAAATGGATATTTCAAAGTTCGTTTGCATGATTACTTTGCTATGTGGTGAGTTGAAACATTGTTGAGTAATGATGTATGTTAGATTGTATGTGTAGCCCCTTGACTTGCCAAGGGTAAGTACTGATTTATGCTAAGTTTTTGTTATTGGTATTCTTTAGAGCTATAATGGTTGATAGTTCTAATGAGGCTCCATTAATTTATGCCAGGCTTCATTCTCACCCAAATGACAACCAATAAAACAAGACAATATATTCATGTTTAGCTTTCAAGTTTATTCTTTTTATAAAAAAAAAAAAAAAAATGCTTAGCTTCCCGATAAGCACAAATTCGTTTTGATAACCCAACATCATAAAGTAACTTTAATTTAGTTATATGAATAGGGTTTATCATTTTTCATGTTGCAAAAAAAAAAATATATATATATATATATATATATATATTCAAGTTAACATCAATAGCACTACTACAATTGACCATTTAAATTTAGTCATATCCTTCATATCATTAAATTATTAATATTTTCTCTCATTTTTTTTTTAATTTTTAAAAATTAAACATATAATTTTTTAATTAAATACAAATAAATAAAAAATTTCCTTATAAAATCGTACTCATTTTTTTTTTTTTTAAGATTTATACTTTTTCCAACATTTCTTATTCCTTTCACATTTCATCCCCCCACTACCCTCTACCTTAATATCACTCTTCATC
The DNA here is from genome assembly GCA_030445155.1 of Quercus variabilis. Lineage (NCBI taxonomy): Eukaryota > Viridiplantae > Streptophyta > Magnoliopsida > Fagales > Fagaceae > Quercus > Quercus variabilis. The sequence continues at coordinate 15,520,690 of CP129446.1, forward strand.
TTCATTTATTTTGTTTCTTCTTCTTCTTATCCTCCTATTATAAATTTTTCATTATCTTTTCTATCTTATATTTCTATGCATAATTTTCCCTCACAAAAAATGTTATTACTCTCTCTCAATTTTTTGGTGGATTTTTTTTTTTTCTTGCATTTCTGCTTTAGGTTATTAATTTTTTGTATTTTTAAGAACTCTACTTTGAGTTGATGGAATTTAGTTTTGAGTTTTAAGTTTTTTTCTTTTTTTCTTTTTTGTTCTCTTTAATTGTTAAATGTTATCCTATTATATTATAAAGAATATAATATTATTCTATTACATAACATGATTTGGATAATTTTATCATATAAGAATTTTACATAAGTTACATAGACAATATTAAAACAATAATAATAATAATAATAATAATAATAATAATAATAATAATAATAATAATAATAATAATAATAATATTTATGAGATAACTCTAAAAAAATTATCACGCATAACATGCAGGTCTACGACTAGTATATCTAAAAACTGAAACGTAACATTTATTGTTGTTAGGCTTCAGTTAAGCCACATCAGCGTCCATGTTTTTTTTTTTTTTTTTTCATTCCAGTTTTCCTATAATTTTTTAACATATATTTTTTTTAATATTTACACTTCTCCAACTTTTCTCATTTTCTTACCTTTTCATTTCCCCGCTACCCTCTACATTAATATCATTTTTCATCTTTCCCTTCATCTTCCTCTATTTTTGTCTCTTCTTATTCACACCCTCTTACTATAAATTTGTCATTATCTCTTCCATTCTATGCATAGTTTTCCATCACAATAAAAAATTCTCTATTTCTCTCTCTTTTTCTTAATTTTTTGGTGGATTTTTTATTTTTCTTGCATCTCTGCTTTAAGTTGATAATTTTTTATATTTTTTAAAACTCTATTTTGGGTTAATACAATTAAGTTTTGTTTTTTAAATTGTTGTTGTTGTTGTTTGTTGGAAAATTTAGACCCTGATTGTTAATTAGATTTATTATGAATAAACCTTGTTAAAACAAACAAACATCAATATCATGCACAATAGAAAAGCAAATAAGATAAGATATGATGACTCAAGAAAACCAATGAAACAAACTAGTTTCACAGTAAAAAATCTGGGGGGAAACCTTCCCGGAAAGCAATCCACTATAATAAAAAGAAGTTTCAGATCTAGTACAAAACATTTGTCCCTAAACTCTACAATCCCCGTAGATAAAGTTACAGCAGAAACCTTCTACCGCTTCAAAATTTCTAAACTCTTCAATATATGAACCCCACCCTTTTACACGAATTTCAATACATGACTAACCAATGATGCACGGATCTCAGTATGTGACTAACTCTCAGCAACTTGAAGAAGATGTTGTTGGCTACAAAGTTCTTTACTTCATCAACAATGAAAGTCAAGAAGTACTTGGTTACAAAACCCTAAGGCGCAAAGACACAGTAACTTCTTTCAGAGAGAATAAGGCACTAGGTCACTATTTGCATATGTTCTCCATATATAACAGCATTTAAAATAAACCTTATATATATCTAGGGTTGTGAGAAAAGAAACCCTACACATACATGTCCGCATGAGCTAAAAATCATACCTGGAAATTTTGATTTCGTAGATTTCGACAGATTTTCTGTCGAGCTTCTGTCGAGCTTTCTTTATTAAGTCTCGATAAATACTGTTTCTGTTGAGGTATTCGTCGAGCTTTAATGAATAACTTTTATTCACTTGTTTCTTGATCCAATCTTCATGGGTTTAATACTTGGCTTGAACAACATGTTTCCTAAAGTACTAAAACCATTCTAGATCTACCAATTCCAAGTAAAAAGCATTTTGTTAAATGATTAACCAATTTACATAACACATGTTTCTAACAAGTCTCACATATGTCCTAACATTGTTTTCTTATTTTATATTTTTTTTTTTTTTGTTTTTTTTATTTTTCTCTCTCTCTCTCTCTCTTTGATAGTTAAATGTTATCCTATTGCGTTATAAAGAATTAAATATAGCATATAAAAATATAATATTATTCTCTTACATAGCATGATTTGGATAATTTGGTATTTATTCTATTACATAGTATGATTTTTTATAGAGCTCAATTTAGATATTAAACTTTGAGACTTTACTAATTTTTGTTTATTTTTTAATCCTTTGTGGTGGACAAAGTACTCTAAATAGTTGTATTAGAAGTACTCTACCATTTATTTAAAGAAAAGTAGAAGTTGGCCAAACGAAAATAATCGGATGGGTGACAAATTTTAGCTTTTGCAATTTATTATTATTATTATTATTATTATTATTATTGTAGGGACTCAATTTGGATATGCCTTCTGAAATCAAAAGAAAAAAGCAGTCCAACAAGCCCAAACAATAAATTTTTAGAGAGTGGGTGAAAGAACTAGTTCTAAATGATAGGAAAAAGCCTCTCTTTCTCTAGTTTCTTTCTTTTTCTCGTCCCCTTTACAATGTTGTTCTTCTTTATGTTATATACTGCGCTCCTCCCTTTGTTTTCGCCGTACACGTGTAGGTTCTATCATGGGAACTCCTTTCTGTCCCATCCCCCGTTCTCTAGAATCCTAAACCAGCCATTATAAGGCTGCTTGATCACTGTTCAGGCATCACCTCCACATTAATGCGGCCAGAGAGTTAGCTGGGAAGCATTTAATGTGGAGGTGGCAATGTTAGAAGATATTTGTTGCCTGAACTATCCCATATCCGTTTCTCAATTATAATTCAACCTTATGGACTATCTAGGGTAATCAGATAGTTACATCCACCTCAGACTATCGTTCCGAGGTGAATCTGATCCTCGGACACATTTTGGATTCTCATGTGCAATCCTCGGCTTTCCTTCTTATATTAGTCGTATCATGCCTTTATTAAATCATCCTCGGACGGATTGCTGTCCTTGGATTAGGCCACTGGGTCGCAGGCCCATTCCCTGCAGGCTTACCAATACCACTTTATATAGCTGGCCCCACAATTATTATTATTATAAAAATGCAAATATAGAAATTTAATTCTTAGATTTTGCAAATAATTTTTTATATGATAATATGTTTTGGGTAGACGAAATTACAATTTCTACAAATAAAATAACTTTAATAGATTATCAACAGCAAATTGTTTTCCTAATTGGTCCAATTAATCATTGTTAAGTTTTATTAATTTTTTTAGTTACATTTTTCAGTATTTTGGATTGTAGGCAGAAAAAATAAGGTTTGATAAAGTTTGTTTAAAACTAAAAGAATAATTTTTAAATTTTATATTCTTTTTAATAATTCACAAAATGTTATAAATAACTTTTATTAAAAAATGAATATTTTCGTTAACTTGACTTTTAAATATCTAAGAAAATTGTATTGTTTTTATTTTGGTACGACAAGATTTATATTTATGATTTATGATTGTTCCTATACTATATTTATAATTGTTTCTATAATAAATAAAAATATGATTACGAAATACATTACTCTTTATTAAATTAGTTTAAATTGGAAAAAAAAATACCATAAAAATAATTATCACACGCAATGCGCAAGTTTGCAACTAGTGAAAGAATAATACTTGCTGGAAAAAAGAAAAAGAAAAAGAAAAAGAAGTTTCATGTGTTTCTATCAATAACATATTAGGAACACAAATCCAGCACAAATGTATAGCATAGACCCAATTTCATCCCCAAACCCAAAGTTCCAATGAGAACTCAAGGCAATGTTGATTGTGATTGTAGAATAAGTTAGCATAATGGCAATTCTGAATTAGCTGTAATGCAGTTATTTTGCCAGAGAACTTGGAAATGGAAGCCTCCATAAATCATGTTTGGGCAATGAATTATTTTCCTGAAGTTTGCTAGACCTAGAGAGCCATCCTTAGAACATGATATGTTTTGCTTAAAGAATTTCAGCAGAACAATTCAATCCATAAATGCATGAAAAATTCTGAACCATGAATACGTGTATGGTAATGAAGCAAAATCTAGAATGTCAATCCCAGCTCTTTTTTCTTCATATCACTAGTTATTTCACTCCATATTCAAATGATATAATGCGAAGAACAAACAACGTGAATTTACCATAGAAAGAACAAAATTTTTTGAAGGTCAAAACCATCATCATTTGTAATATTCCTCTGTTTTCTCTATAGATATATGCACTTTTTCATCCCTTGTGATAGAGTTAAAGGTAGCTATAATGTATCACTAACAAACAGAAACCAAAATTTACAATAAGATACATAGAAAAGATACCTACCTACCTAATCATGATTTTAGGTCAAGTTGCCTAATCATGTGTTTTGTAATTCTAAAACATAACTCTACTAGCTAGTCACAAAAATTGGGAAAGCTTTCCCATAGAATTGATTTTGAACCAAGCGCCTGCATTCCTGATATTCTTACTGATTAGGTAGGCCATAAAGTCTTGCTGAGTCCTCTCTCCTTTCCCATTAGAATATAAGAACATATGCAAAGTTCATCTTGTTTGGCTTTATGGAGCCTAGTTATGTTTGATCCAGTTGACGACCCAACCTGAATAATGTTGTGTTTTTTTTTAATGGGAGATTTTTTGAGGCTTAGTCCATGGAGTAAAGGCTTGGACCGACAGGTCCAAGCTGTAGCGCTCATTGTGTATCCTGTGTGCAAGATGTAGAAAATGCAGTTTTGGTGATAAGGGTTTTTTTGTTGTTGTTGTTGTTGTCATTCTTGAGAGACTGAAACACTGTACTGCTGCACTTTGTATTTTTCTTTGATAATAGTGAAATCCTTGCAACTCCGTGGACATAGGCAAATTGCCAAACCACATAAATATTATCTTGTGTGTATGATTGTTTTTCTTTGGCGTGGGTTTTCTCTATTTTTGTTTCTCATAGGTTAGGAATTTCGGGTTGAATTCCCTACAACTGGTATCAGAGCCTAAGGCTAGGTTTGAGTGGGAGTAATGGTAGAGAAAGCAGGAAAGGTGTCTGGAATAGAAAAGTTTGATGGCATAGACTTCGCGTATTAGAGAATGCAGATTGAAGATTATCTCTATGGGAAGAAATTGCATCTGCCTCTTTTGGGGACAAAACTTGAGATATAAAGACTAAGTAATGAGCTCTTCTTGACAAACAAGTACTAGAAGTTATCAGATTAACTATGTCTAGGTCTATTGCACACAATATTGTAAAGGAGAAGACCACAACAAACTTGATGAAGGCTTTGTCTGGTATGTATGAAAAGCCATCAGCAAACAATAAGGTGCATTTGATGAAGAAACTATTCAATCTGAAGATGGTAGAGAACACATCAATAACACAACATCTGAATGAATTTAACACTATCACAAATCAATTGTCATATGTAGAAATTGATTTTGATGATGAGATCCGTGCACTGATCATTTTGGCTTCTTTGCCAAACAGTTGAGAGGTAATGAGGATGGTAGTAAGAAATTCTGCAGGAAAGGAAAAGCTGAAGTACAATGACATACGAGATTTAATTCTGGCTGAGGAGATTCGTAGAAGAGATGCAGGTAAAACCTCAGGATCTGGTTTTGCCCTAAACCTTGAGACAAGAGGCAGAGGTAATGACAGAAATTCAAATCAGGGCAGATCAAAATCTAAAAATTCTAATTGGAATAGAAGTAAATCTAGATCAAGTCAATAAGTACAATACTGGAACTGTGAGAAAACGGGTTACTTTAGGAGGCAATGCAAAAGTCTCTAGAAGAAGAATGAAGATAATTCTGCTAATGCTGTAACAAAAGAGATACATGATGCATTACTTCTTGCAGTAGACAGTCCACTTGATGATTAGGTTTTGGACTCAAGAGTTTCGTTTCATACCATTCCACACCAAAAAATCATACAGAACTATGTTGCAGGTGATTTTGGTAAGGTGTATTTGGCTGATGGTATAGCCTTAGATGTTATGGGTATGGGAGATGTTTGTATATTTTTGCCCAATGGGTCTGTTTGGTTACTGGAGAAGGTTCGACATATTCCTGAACTAAAGAGGTATCTAATTTCTGTTGGACAACTTGATGATAAAGGACATGCAATACTATTTGTTGATGGTACTTGAAAGGTTACAAAGGGAGCCAAAGTATTAGCTCGTGGAAAGAAGACCGATACTCTATATATGACCTTAAGTCCAAGAAACACAATTGCAATTGCTAAAGCAAGAACTGATACAAGACTATGGCACCGTAAACTTGGTCACATAAGTGAGAAAGGGATGAAGATGCTGCTATCAAGAGGAAAACTACCAGAATTGAAGTCCATTGATTTTGACATGTGTGAAAGTTGCATCTTAGGATAGCAGAAAAATGTGAACTTCTTGAAAACTGGTAGGACACTGAAGGTTGAAAAATTGGAGTTAGTACACACTGATTTGTAGGAGCCTTCTCCGGTTGCATCCATTAAAGGTTCAAGGTACTACATCACTTTCATTGATGACTCAAGCAGAAAGGTATGGGTTTATTTTCTGAAAAATAAATCTGATGTATTTGAAACTTTTAAGAAGTGGAAGGCTATGGTTGAGACAGCAACAGGTTTGAAAGTAAAATGTTTGAGGTTAGATAATGGAGGAAAGTACTTAGATAGAGGGTTCAGTGAGTATTGTGCTGCACAAAGAATTAGGATAGAGAAGACCGTTCCTAGGACACCACAGCAAAATGATGTAGCTAAACGCATGAACAGAACTCTCAATGAGCGTACTAGGAGTATGAGGTTGTATGCTGGACTACCGAAAACTTTCTGGGTTGATGCTGTTAGCACTGCAGCTTACTTGATAAATCGAGAACCATCAATTCCCATGGAGTTCACACTTCCTGAGAAGGTTTGGAGCGGTAAAGAGGTAAAGTTTTCACATTTAAAAGTTTTTGGTTGTGTTTCTTATGTTCATATTGATTCTGATACTCGTAGTAAACTTGATGCAAAGTCTGAAATATGTTTTTTCATTAGCTATGGTGATGAGAAATTTGGCTATAAGTTTTGGAATGAACAAAATAGGAAAATTATCAGAAGTAGAAATATGATATTTAATGAACAGGTTATGTACAAGGACATGTCAACTGTAGTGTCAGATGTTACAGAGATAGATCAAAAGAAATCTAAGTTTGTCAACTTAGATGCATTGACTAAAAGTACTATCTAGAAAAGGGGTGAAGAAGATAAGGGGAATGTAGATTCACAGGTAGATCAAAGTACACCTGTAGCTGAAGTTCGCAGATTTTCCAAGACCATTAGACCTCCACAACGTTATTCACCCGCTCTAAATTATCTCCTGTTGACTGATGGTGGTGAGACAAAATGTTATGATGAAGCCTTGCAAGATAAGAATTCAAGCAAGTGGGAGTTAGCCATGAAGGATGAGATGGATTCCTTGTTGGGGAATCAGACATGGGAACTGACTGAATTGTCAGTAGAAAAGAAGGCTTTGCACAACTAGTGGGTATACAGAATAAAGAATGGGCATGATGGTAGCAAATATTACAAGGCCAGATTAGCTGTTAAAGGTTTCCAGCAGAAGAAGGGCATTGACTACTCAGAGATATTTTCTCTAGTTGTGAAGATGTCAACAATCAAACTAGTACTGGAAATAGTGGCTGCAAAAAATTTACATCTTGAGCAATTAGATGTGAAGATGGCATTCCTTCATGATGACTTGGAGAAAGACATTTACATGATTCAGCCATAAGGGTTCATTGTTCAAGGACAAGAGAACCTAGTCTGCAAACTGAGAAAGAGCTTGTATGGTTTAAAACAAGCTCTTAGACAGTGGTACAAGAAATTTGATAGTTTTATGCATAGAATTGGGTTTAAGAGATGTGAAGCTGATCATTGTTGCTATGTAAAGATCTTTGACAATTCTTATATCATTTTACTGTTGTATGTGGATGATATGCTCATTGCAGGGTCTAGCATTGAGGGGATTAATGATCTAAAGAAGTAATAGTCAAAATAGTTTGCAATGAAGGATTTGCGAGCTGCAAAGCAAATCCTTGGTATGAGAATCATTAGAGACAAGGCTAATAGTACATTGAAACTTTCACAATCAGAGTATGTGAAGAAAGTTCTCAACCTGTTCAACATAAATGAAGCTAAACCAGTGAGAACACTCTTGGGTAGTTATTTCAAACCGAGCAAAGAACAGTCACCGAAGACAGAAGAAGAAAGGAACCATATGAGCAAAGTGCCCTATGTCTCAACTATTGGCAGCTTGATATATGCTATGGTGTGTACAAGGCCAAACATTGCACATGCAGTGTGAGTTGTGAGCAGATTCATGAATAGGCCAAGAAAGCAACATTGGGAGGCAGTCAAGTGGATTTTGAGATATCTGAGGGGTTTATCAGATACATGTCTTTGCTTCATAGGTGCAAGTTTGAAACTGCAGGGTTATGTAGATACTGATGTTGCTGGTGATATTGATAGTAGAAAGAGTACTACTGGATTTGTATTTACTCTGGGTGGTACAGTTATATCATGGGCTTCAAATCTACAAAAGATTGTTACTTTGTCTACTACAGAAGCTAAGTATGTTGCAGTAACTGAAACTGGAAATGAGATGATTTGGCTACATAGCTTCTTAGATGAATTGGGCAAGAAGCAGGAGATGGGCATTCTACACAGTGACAGTCAGAGTGCAATTTTTCTTAATAAAAATTCTGCTTTTCATTCAAAGTTGAAGCATATACAGACAAAATATCACTTTATCCGTTACCTTGTTGAAGATAAGCTGGTAATACTTGAGAAGATTTGTGGATCTAAGAACCTGACAGACATGTTGACTAAAGGTGTCACTATTGAGAAGTTGAAGCTGTGTGTAGCTTCAGTTGGCCTTCTAGCTTGAGGACAGGAAGATGAGTTGCAAGGATGAGGGATTGTTTTTTGGAGGATTGCAGTTGATATTAGTGATTGAACTAGTCTCCAAGTGGGAGATTTGTTGGGCTTTATAGAACCTAGTTATGTTTGATCTGGTTGATGACCCAACCCGACTCGACCTAAATAATGTTGCATGGTTTTTAATGGAAGATTTTCTAGGGTTTAGTCCATGGAGTGGAGGCTTGGGCCGATAGGCCCAAGCCGTAGCGCTCATTGTGTATCATGTGCGCAAGATGTAGAAAACGCAATTTTGGTGATTAGGGTTTTTTTTGTTGTTGTTGTCGTTCTTGAGAGACTAAAACACTGTACAGCCACATTTTGTATTTGTCCCTGATAATAGTGAAATCCCTGCAACTCCATAGACGTAAGCAAATTGTCGAACTATGTAAATACTGTCTTGTGCGTGTGATTGTTTTTTTTTTACTTGTGTTTTCTCTATTTTTGTTTCTCACAGGTTGGGAATTTTAGGTTAATTCCCTACACATTTGTCTGCATTCTCCAGCAAATCCAACACAAATGTATAGAACAAACCCAATTTCATCTCCAAGCCTAAAGTTCCATTGAGAAGTTAGCGAAAATGTATAGCACAGACCCAATTTCTCAAAAACTTTTTTTTCATTAACATGCTACGTATTAAGTAATCTACCAACAATTTAAAAAAAAAAAAAAGGAGAAAATACATTTTACCACTCTAAACTATGCACTAGGTTACACTTTGCACCCTAAACTATTCAAATGCACATTTTGGACCCAGGTGTTATTTTTGCTGTTATGTTTGACAGAATGCTACTGCACATGACAAGCATATGCATTTTGCTTAGGTGAAACAAACTTAAAAGACCGAAACACCCTTCTTCAAAATCATTTAAAACAAGATCCAATTTCCTCCACATCTCTCTCCCTATCTCACATGCGTGCCAACATCTTCCCCAAATTCAAAAAAAATATAAAGACCCAATGGTACAAAATGTTAACGAAGCCTTGACCAAAATTGGTTGTAATAATGTCTTGGGTTTTATTGCCAAAAGCAAAGTAACCCAAAGCTCCAAATCCACCATACCATAGAGAAATGAAAGTCATACACAACCCCAAAACTTTCCCAAACTTATCTTGTCTTTTGTCTTTGACTCCAACGACAAAACCATTCTGACCCCTTCAAATGAATACACAGCCACAGCCACACCATAAAGAAAAACAGAAAAAACTCCAAAATCCTCCAAATCGACCACGTCAGCGAAAATACTCAAAAGGAGCCAAATGGGTTAGTGTTGGAATTGAATTCAACCCCAACTGAAAAAGGAAACAAGCCCAAAGAAACAAACTTTTCAGTGACAGCTTGTTTTTACTACAGTTGTGTACCTGCTGTGTACCATCTCTGGTTGTAAAGACAGTGAAGATCCATAATGGTTAAGTGAGCACTGAGGATGTTTTAATTGATTTTGAAGAAGGGCGTTTTGGTCTTTTAAGTTTGTTCCACCTAAGCAAAATGCATGTGCTTGTCATATGCAGTAGCATTTCGTTAAACACAACTTCAAAAGTAACAACGAGGTGCAAAGTGTGATAATTTAGGGTGCAGAGTATATATTCAAATAGTTTAGGGTGCAAAGTGTAATCTAGTGCATAGTGTAATCTAGTGCATAGTTTAAGGTGATAAAGTGTAATTTCCCCTTAAAAATAAAATCTACTAGCAATTTTTGAAAAAAAAAAAAAATCAAGAACTCTAACTATTAAGAACGTACTTGTGGTTTAACTCAAGAGAGAAAATTTTCAAGATCCTTCACATGGGTTTTGATCAAACTGCCACTTCTTTCAATGCTAAGAGTTTCACGTGTTGATCTTGATGGAGTGGACCAAAATCTCGAAGAGAGGGTATTCATGTAAAGGGTAGCTTTGTTTCTCTAATTAAGGTGTTTTGATTCAATTGCTATTGTGTTTTTGAGTGAAATGGTGTTAAGAGTAACGACAGGTACACAAGTGGGTAATGTTTTGATAATGGATCATGCCACAGGTAGGCAAAGTGCCATTTTTCAAACCACAGGTAAAGTTTTTTTAGGGCAAACTATAGATGGATAAAGTGTGATTTCCCCTTATCTTTTTCTATCTTTTTCTATACTAGTATATAAGGGGCTTCCCCAGTTTGAATTGGACTTTTTTTTTTGGGTTCAAAAATACCCCTAAACCTAGGGGTTTAGTAGAGATAAATTTGGAGGAGAACACGGTAAAAATGTGTCTAAAAATTGCCTAAAAACCCAGACCACCCTCCCACTACTAGCCATTACATGATCGGTTATTCAATAAGCCCACTACAAAGCAGTTTACCAAAATCACAACACTTACCTCTACCTTTCGATTATTTTTTTTTTCGATTGTGGAAAGTACCTTCAATGTTGAAGAGGGGTATTGCACCTCCAGATTACAAATAAAATTGATTTTTACGATTGTAAAAAGCACCTTGAAAGTGTGAAGAGGGGCACTGCGTAGGAGGTATGTATTTTTCAATGAATATTACTAATATTTGAATTTTGCATAAATATTTACACGTGATATTTATTCTTTGCGATAATTTCTATTTTTCTTGATCAGGGTCGGTAAAGTGTTATAGTTATTGCAGAAATAGATACAGGAAAAAGAAACTCTACTTACAAAAACAAAAGATTTTTTCTAATTGTTCCTACTCAAACAAAAAAAGCTTTTCTATCTCAATGATATCTTAATGTACATAGCTCTTTTCTTTTTTTCTTTTTTAATATAGAAATAAACAGTCTTCTAACACTTTTTCTTAATCACCATCACCGACCATTTGTAAAATTTGATGAGGATTACGCAATTTGTAGTTGGTTTTTGTTGAATTTTGGTAGGTTACTTTTATTTTAATGTTACTTTTGCTAGTCCTTATTCTAATTATATGGACTTTGAAGTGCTTTTCTTTATTTTCATATTTCCTTATCATTATCTTTATTCTTTTTTTCCCCCCTTTTTTTTTTGGTATGATATGCGTTTGTGGGTTAAAGCTTACTCATTACCTTAAAAAGATGGAATACTTATTGCTTTTCGTTAATTACAATATTGCTGTACGTAGAACTTTGTTTTAAAAGAACATTCTTCGATTACAATATTACAGTACATAAAACTTAAAATAATAATAATAATAATAATAATAATAATAATAATAATAATAATAATAAATGTGCAATTTGGATAAGTATAAAATTGTGTTACTCTACTATTAACCAAAAAAGGTGAACGTATTAATTATATTGCAATCTTAATCAATAAAAAAAATAGTATTAAACTATACAAACTGTTCAATTTAGATATGATTGCAATATAATTAATATGTTTATAGATTACTTAGAGAAAGTAGTTATATTTAATCCTTACTCTTTTTTTTTTTTTTGTCTTTTTTTTTAGGGTGACATATCAATAATTTTGTTGAATTGCATAGTGGGCACATTGGATGAGTTTGGGTGAGACACTTTACAAAAATTATTGTATGATTCCAAGCTCACATAAAGTGGTGGTCATCTATCAAGTAGTTGTTAATGCCACTTTTTTGTATATAAGAAAAAAATTTATCCTACCTATGCCTATATTTATCAATTTGTGTAATTCTATGTAGGATACAATTTATTGTTTTTTGGAATATTAATGTACATAGCATTCATTGAAACTCCTACAGTTTAGATTTATTTTTCTCAATCACATCTCTTCCATATGAAATTAATTAATTATCCCTAACAATTGTCGTGCCTTTCACTACAACTTCTTTTCATTTTTTCAAGAAAATAAATTTTAAAAATTAAGTGATATTATTGCTCACAGAAGAGACTTCACATAATCACAATCTTATTAAATTATTTAAATTAAAACTATTTAATATTTTTTAGGCATTTGAAACTTTTGTTATGGATGTGTACTTAATGGCTACATTTTACAACTGAGTGGCTACATTTTAGGATTTAATAAAAAAAAAAAAAAAAAAAAAAAAAAAAAAAAAAAAAAAAAAAGATAAATCTCAAGAAAAAAAATTAATTGACAATCGTGAACCTTTCCCATACTTTCCTTTGGTAGGCGTTTGACTTTTTTTTTTTTTTTTATTTAGATAAGTAAGAAATGTTGGTGGATAACTGAATATTCTTTTAACTATATAGGATAATCTCATTAAAATAAAAAATAAAAATTACATGAGATGATGGGATAAGGATAATAATTCAAAAAAGAAAAAGAGGGATAAGATTAAGGGTTTTTTCCCTTAAAAAAAAAAGTAAGTTTTTTTTTTTTTAACCAACTTAACGTGGAGGCACTTCTCAAAAAAAAAAAAAAAAAAAAAAAAAAAAACTTAACATGAAGGAAAGGGGAAAAAAAGTAGATCTTACAAAAGAGATTTTTTTTTAATTAAAAAAAAAAAAAAAAAAAAACTAGGCACTTGCTCAGAGGCTTTTCATTTTTTGGTAAAGGTTTATAATTTGTATTCATTATAAATTGGGGTTACTACATTTTTTAATCACAAAAAATTTTAGGAATCACTTCTGTGAATTCCAAATGGATCAACTGGTAAAGTCTCTATAATTGAATAAGAGAATAGACATTCAATCCCTACCTACACAAAAAACCGATCGATGTCTTGATTTGATAATTTTAAAGAACAAGTAGGATGTACATGGAAATCCCTTTAAGAAGGGATGAAAAACTATGACTAAGGGTGAACACAAGTCGGTCCAAGTCGGGTTTATGCCTAACACGTGACTGACTTGACTAAGTCGGGTGGACAATATCCAAACCCGCTGCTGACTGATCAGAGAGTCGAGTTGGATTGGTCGATTCTTTTCCAGAAGGTGGCCTGGTCTTGGTTAGAGTCAGATCTGGCCGAAACTCGTCGGATTGGGCCGAAAATTTGGCGGATTTGACTAAAATATGGCGAATTTGGCCAAAAACCAATCGTGTCTGGCGAGATCTCGCTGAATCTAGGCGGATCTCGAAGAGATCTCGTCAAATCTCCATGAGATCTGACTGAGGAATTCCTCAAATGATGGAGATTTGTGGCCTTTTAGTGGTAGAATCGGTCGGGTCAGTTGAAATCGGGTTTAGATGCAAGGACCCACCAACCGACCTACTAGAATCAAGTTTAGGACTTCGAAAACCGCCATCGACCTATCACAGGAGTCGGATCGAGCGGTTTCTGGATCAGGTTAGTTAGCATGGTGGGTGGGTCAGGTCCACAGGTGATCTTGGACAACCCCAACCACGATGAGTGAAGGACAGAATATCCCTCAATCTTCAAAACTATGTATTGTATGAAAGTGTAAGGTTTTACACAAGGTGTTGATCTTCCCAAAAACCTATCATTTTTTCCTTTCTTTCCTACCCATATTTTCTGTCTCTCTACCCTAATTACTCAATAACATGTTCCTCTTATAGTACGAAGAATGTTTTTGGGCATACAATAGCAAGTGTCTCACTCTCATTCCTCCCTACAAACCTTAATACAACTATTGTACTATGCCATGGCTAAAGGAGAGAGAAAATCCGCTGATATTTGGGTAGTGGGATGAAAGGTGGCTCTGCCACATTGTAAGGGACAAGTATCGACAAGGAAAGAGAAACCATGGAAGTTGAGAGTATTGCACGTGTCCTTAGCAACGGTCCAACTTAGTACTAGCTAATAAGGGATGTTCTACAACATTTGACCAACAGAAATTGCAATCCCTTTCATGGTAGTGTTGGGTGTCCATGTTAGACTGCACATCTCACTTCCCCTAATGGTGATCATGCCGTTGGCACGAGCCAAGATTACTATTCCTCTCACCAACATCCCTGTCCTTTTTCTCACAGTTTGTCCACGTGTAGGGTTCAGATATGACCAAGTCAATATACTTGCTTGCCTTAGCTGGTGTACTGTACAATAATAAAGAGCAAAAATCACAAAAACGGACCTCGTAGGTTGAAACTATATATATATATATATATATATAATCACTTCTCTATATATTAGGGTCAATTTGGTTAGGAGTTTTGGGAGCTTAATGTCGATCCTCGATTCAAAATCTCTTACTAGCATCTTGCGTGTGGAACGGAAGGATTGCATACACTTGAGAAAATAGTCAAATACTCGAAAATGTTTGGATACCCTCATTTGTTAAAAAAAAAAGAAAAAAAAAACTTATCTTTATTCCTAATATCTCGCGTCTATTAATAAAATAAATAAATAAATAAAAACATGTGGCAGAAACCAATTGCAACTTCTTGGGAAAAAAAAATCCCATTTTATTTTACCCCTCTTCCCTTTCCTAACAATGTGGAATGCAATCCCTCAAACTAAAAAACCCACAACAGTCCTTCAGTTCTTCTTCATTCTTTCATCCTATTTCTAACCAACACTATCTTCTTCCGCACTCTTTGTTTAATATACTGAATTATGCTTCTCAATCGTCAAGCTTTTTCCTGCCAAAATTGGTAAGCCTATGAATAAATTTATATACTATTTTCTCGGCTAAAATGGGCAAATGCCCTTTTTGTGCAAACAAACCAACATTTTGCCCTCTTTCCCAAACTAATTAGGGAAATGCCCCTATTTTGAAACTCGATTTTCTCAAAATTGAGTTAAGCCCTATAATGGCGTTTTTAAGGAGCCTATAGTGATGTTTTAAGGACCTATAGTGACGTTTTGGAACTCGAGCTCTATGAACTTGAGTTATAGGTAAAAAAAAATAATAATAATAAAAATTGCCTATAACTCAAGTTCATGGAGCTCGAGTTCCAAAACACCACTATAGGGCTCGAGAATTTTTTTTTTTTTTTTTTTAAACTCGATTTTTAGAAAATCGAATTACAAAATATGTACATTTTCCTAATTAGTTTGGGAAAATGGGCAAAACGCCACTTGTTTTGCAAGAAAAGGGCATTTGCCCATTTTGGCCCTATTTTCTCAATTGAATTATATTGTGTATCATACTTTATCAACTACATATATTATGAATCGATAACTCTATGACCTTCTGTGATATGTGAACTATATGAAAGGTGTTGTAGAAGATTTAGTTTTCTTCAATCTTTCACATCAATCAGACCCTTTCTCAAATTTATGAGATAAAGGGGGAAAATTGAAAATCACATTAAGTTTGTGAATTAAAGCGAATTTTGGTGACCATGCGGTGTGAATGGCAGATAACCCACAAGTTCAGAAGAATGCATTGCCTAATCAATCCACAAACAACTCGAAGGTGGTACTGAATTTTCGAGCACTATTTGGTGAGTATGGGGATCTGATTATGGTATTTTGACGATGGTGGTGGTGTATCTTCCTGTTCTTCTTCACCTTTTCTTTTTCTTTTAATTTTTTTTAACAGGGAAATAAGATTGTAATGGTGTGTGATACGTCTTATGATGGTATTTGAAAAAAAATTAGGTGAAAATATTTTATTGAATTTAAAATTACTGAGTATATAGGCGATCTCATGTGCAATTCAATAATATGGGTAAAAATTAGTTCACACATCTTATTGTACACACTCATACACACATTCAAACTGCACACAAATCGTGACTTAAAGCCACAATTCCAAGTTGGAAATTGTAACTTTAAGTCATGATTTATGCCAATTTTTGACTGCTCAGTTCATCTAGATGGATATACTGATTTCATAGTTTAGTCGTATTCTCTTCAAGAGCAACTTTAGTACAAAAATGAAAATAAAATCACTCAGTACACAGCCAACTTTGCCCTTGCATGGCCTCGGTTGATTTGAAATTGTTCTGTAATGCCAAGATGTGCCATAAGAAGCCATACATGAGTGAGGAGCTCTCCACCTTCCGTGAGCTGTTGAGCATGATAATATCCCCTGCAATGACTAGCAGCATAACCTAGGATCTCAATCCACACGTCACAGACAAACTCCCAAACAAGCTCCCAATTTTTCTCTTCACCCATTTCCTGCAATTCTTTTGCAAGTTTATTTGCATTAAAGAGCACAGATTTGCTCCTGTCTCCTTTTACCTTAATCGGTTCAACATCAGTATTCACTTCAAGCAACATTTTGCAAAATTTCACTTTATTTTTTGATAGACCTTTTTCCTGGAAAAAATGCTTGGCCTCCTCACAAGTGTCTTGAAACCTGATCATCCCAATCCCAATTGGCAACAGGAAAGGACACATGACTAAGAGATACAACATGTAGTCTGATAGGTTCTTGCTCCATTTACGACTAGAATATTCAGCAGCCAAATTTTCACCACCGCCTGAGTGATAGCAAAGATCAGTAGCAATGTGCCAGATAAGAATGCTTTGGTCGAACTCTACATCAGTGGTCCAATTGAATGAGAGAGAACGTTCATATTTTTCAATATAATTTTTAAAAACAAGATTGCCTCTGGCACTACATAAAGATGAAGTATTGTTGTCATCTGGTTTCTTCAGAAAATGCTGGAAGATCCGAACTTTTAATTTGGGGGAGATTTCACAACGGTATGTATACCAGCTTTTCTCAAATGTTTTATAAAAGATAGGCGAATGTCTCACAATCTTTTGAAAAAGTTCAGGTTTGTCATCCAAACAAGGCACGGGCCTATCTTTAAGGGAAAAGCTTAGCAAATTGAACTGAGGTATGGAATTTGACCACCTCTTTTTGTTAGAAGGAAAAAGAAAAGATACTACTTCAGAAATAACATGTCGAAAACAAGGAATCATCAATCGAGAAACCTTAGATTGAAAGCAAGAGATTAAAGAAGAAACCTTAGATTTAAAACAAGAGATTAAAGGAGAAATCTTAGATTGAAACCAAGAGATTAAAGGAGAAACCTTAGATTTAAAATAAGAGATTAAAGGAGAAATCTTAGATTTAAAACAAGAGATTAAAGGAGAAACCTTAGATTGAAAACAAGAGACCAACGGAGAAACAATAGGTTCAAAACAAGAGATTGGTCGAGAAATCATGGATTGAAAACACCTTTTTATTTGAGAAAACTGAGGTTCATGCTCACTCAACCATAGCTTTGTCCAATCGGAGGACAGTAGCAAAATGACAGCATAGAATTCTAGAAGAATAGCTCCAACCAGCAAAATATAAGTAATGATGAGATCAACCTGCGGGTGATTGTGCTTCTCAATAATCAGGAAGAACACGAACACTATAATAGTGAAAGAGGAAGTGATGAAGCGGAAAATGCATCCCAAAAAAGTGGATATTATAGGTGCCTTTGTATAGAAAACATCATATGCAAATCCAAGCTCGATTTCGACTACCTCAAAAGCAGTTTCTGATGAAGTGAGATTCTGGAAGTAGGACCGGCTCTTATCTCGGTCATGGAAGCTAAGAATAAGATCTACAAAGAGCCGTTTAAAAGTGTTGAAGAAGCTGTACGCAACAAGCAATGTCCGTTTACTAGCGTCGCCGTTGTTATTGCCATTGCCAGCAGCATAGGATTGGTCAGCAGCCTCAATCACTTCAATAGCCAACACACTAAACCCCTCGGCCTTTTTCAAACTGAACTCCTCCATGAATTTGGCATAGTTGGGGCCAGGATCAGGACGATAGAGCAATGAATCAAGAAACTGCTCACGATTTGCAGACCTCAGGGATAATGTCCTTTCAACATACTTTATTAGGCCAGCAAAAAGCATGGGAATGGTCAGGTATGAGAGCCAAGTTCCACTCCAGGCCGTGACAGTGATATAAATTGCCACTATAGTTTGGACAAGAAGTCCAAGCAAGTGCCTTATCCACAACTCATTGTCTGCTAAAGCATAAGCAGTAATTGTGTCTGGACCGCCAAGATGCAACAACAAGAATGGTGCCCAAAAAGCCCTGAGCTCATCATTGATACTCTTAGTATTGCTACTGCTAGCAATAGCACAAGTGCAGGAGTTTCTTTGGTTATTGGAGAGGACACCTAGTGCAACAGTTGCCACCCAGTCTGCTGTTAGATATGCAGACCAGAGAGACAATCTGAGCAAAGTGTTTGGATTATACTTTCTGCGATTGCCTAGAACAATCAGTGATATTTGCAAGGTGAGGCTGATCAGGACCAATATTCGTAGCTCCCAAAGGTCCCATATTTTCCTTGCCTCTTCTGGGAACACCTGGCCAAGCTTCCTCTTCTCCACAAAAAGCCAACCACTCAAAACTGAAAGCAAAAGAACAAACCTTTAAGCTTTAACACTTGTACAAGAATTCTATATTTATAATAAAAATAACTGCCAATGGCTTGAAGTAGAAGTTCCATTGGGTTTTATATGGGTAATATTGAAATTTTGCGCTTTATGTTGCTTGAGAATTAAGCTGGTGACTTACTTGTCAGTAGCATTCTGATTCAGCTTCTGTAATCTCTGAACTGCATTTCTTGGTAATAGAATTCTGTGAGAAATAGAGCTGAGCATGCAAACATTGAAATGTGAATGTGAATTCTTTCACATGCTGAGTGTTTGACCGGATCAAAAGGAAATAAAAGAAAGACTTGCTGGTCGCTACCCACTTGACCTAACCTTGTACCGTTTGGTATGTATGTTGATTGTTGTCAGCGTTCACTGTGTACTAGTGTGAACATAATTAAACTATCCTGCACTTCAAGTTTTCTTTGTTATTCTTTATAAAAAATAATAATAATAATTATAAAAATAATATTAAAAAAAAAAAAAAACACTGCGTTCTTTAAACTCATAAGTTGACTTTTTAAATAAGTTAGTAAATTTTAAGCTTTAAAAAGAAAATTTCGATAGTTACAACTCAAGATGTCATGAAAATATTAGAAGATATCAATTAATTAAGTTATAATACTCTTGACAAATATTTATTTATTTATTTTAATAGGTAAATAGCAGGACTTGGATGAAGTAGATTTTAAACCGCTGACATAAAACAAAGATTTACCATCAAACTTAGTGTCGTCAATCATCTTTTTCTTCTACTACTTCTACTTCACTTTCATTCTCTCTATGTATTAGTTTATTTTCATCACTTTAAACTTTGTATGTGATTTATTTTCATGCTTTATTATTTGAGAAAGTTTAAAAACACAACAAAATGTCACAATACTTTTATTTTCATCTATAGTGGGTCTCGGTCAATTTTATTTTGACCTTTGTGATGAAGAATAGATAACATAGGCTTTCCTAGAGTAGCGAGTGTCAGAAATCACAATGCAAGTTCAATACATACTAGTAGAACTCATTGGGGGATGATGTCATAATTGCATGAAATTCAAATGGCTGAAAGGAAACAGTCTTTTTATCAAGACTTGTGATTTTGGCAAATTCCTCTATTAAGGCTTTGGAAACAATGATTTTTCCATTTTGAGTAATATTTGTTTTCTTTAATAACTTTTAATTTAAAAGTTAAAATAATGTCTCACCTGTTTTAGGACGTCTATTAGAAACTGTGTTTTCAATTTTCGCAATTATCTCAATTTTATCGTTTTTGGTAAAAATTACTATTTTGCTACCTAATTACATGATTAGCACGAATTAGGGTTTTCTGTGCATTTATATAGTTGCCCTATGTTTTTTTTTTTTTTACTATTTAAACGCATTGTAGCTTCCAAGACAATTCAATTATTAAATTATTAAAAATTCAAACTTTTTCCCATTGTTTCTCTCTGGTAGATTTCAAGAACTTATCACCTTGTGAATTTAAAAAAGTCCACATTTACTTGAGGTTTTCAATCGGAAACTTACATGTCTAGTTTCTTTTCCTTCAAGAAGTAACGTGTTTGTTTTATTGTAGCTTCTCCAGCATCACTATGAGAGAATGAGACCGTAGATGTTGCAGAGCAACTTTTATTATTTTCATTCAATCAAGTTCAATTATGTATTTAGTTATGGTTAATTTATTTAAGCTTGACCACAATTAATCACGTTCTCATCATCACGTCTTAGTTTAAGTCCTCCTAATTGAGATATTATCGAATTTTTTTTACTCTCGAATGCCTAAAAATCAAAGAATATGCTAACCATCGAACTTGAGTCAAACTCGTAGACTCGAATCAAAATTATTCCATGGAACAAAGAGTCTGATACCCCAACATGTGCATTAATTAGTGTACTCTTTTTCTTTTTCTTTTTTTTTTTTTTTTTTTTGATAAGTCTTTTTCTTGTTTTTGAGAATCACACTAATTAGTGTACTAATTAGCTAATATATTGCTATTTTAATTTAAATATCATATTTTTCATCGTTTTGTTTTTTAGTAGTATATTTTTCAACGTTTGGTTCTTGATGCATTGGGAGTTGCACCGACGCGTTTTCATCTTTTTCCAAATTTTGATATTTGATTATTGCTAGTAGTTGAGATTGTTAAATGACACTTATAATAAGCCCACCTACTAGACTGTAAAGAATGACTGAGAAGCGAGTCAATCTCTGATTCTCTGTTACAAAGTTACCTTATTTTGTTTCTCAAAAAAAAGAAAGTTACCTTATTTTTTAGAGGACTTTATTTTATCAGGTGATGCTCATGCTATGATTTGTCATATGTTATTTTAAATATTTAAAAAATAATATAATTGCAAATGCTTAAAATGAAGCACATTTCCACATTATCACTTCCATAGTTCCATTGATATTTTAGTAATAATAAAACAACCATCATAGTTTCACAAATGAAATGATGATCTAAATATGTTTGTTTATTCGCTTTTGGTCATACATAATAGAATGACATGAGTGATAAGAAGATAACAAAAATGTTGCTTCATGTTGCACAAATGTTCAAAATTTCTTTTCATTTGCTGTAACAAAAGGCTTGTGGTACTCCATTTTCTAAATATGGTTACCCAATCATACAAATTTACCTTTAATCATGTTTATATATACTTCATAAAGAAATTCAAAATCCATGCTGCAAATAAAATAAATTAAAAATTAACGCATTTATGAAGTTCTATCAATTTTTTTTAGTAGTTCAGTAAATTGAGAAAGAGAATTTGAACTATAATGTCTCATTGAAAATACCAAACACGTGACAACGATAGACCTAATAGATATAGTCATCTCACTTGGGTTTAGCTCCTCCATGATGGGTTTTTTTATGTATTTTTAAGACCAATACCAAGACATGCAAACACCCAAATCATCTCAGTTTATGCCTTTCTGGACGCACAGTCGATCATCAATCAAGCCATGCCCGAACAAAGTCTCATGACTTGAGACTTCAAGCGCTACTTGCAAAGCCTAGCAAAAGCATTAAAGGTAGAGCTTAATCAATTTTAAGAAAAAAGAAGAGTAGTGTTAAACCTTTCACAACTGACCGGTTCTCAAACAAACGAAGCACCATTGGTTTGGCAGGGATAAGGAGAAAAAGGAAGAGAAAAGTCAATGGATGTTGAAGCAGTTGTCTCTATAGTGATACGGAAACTCACAGACCTGCTCATTCAAGAACCAATCATCTTCAACAACGCTATAGATGAGATAGAGCTAGTCAGAATCAGCTTAAGACAGATGCAGAGCTTCCTAATAGAAGCAGAAGATAAAAAAGAACACGACGAAGGTGTCAAGAAGTGGGTGGATCAATTTCTTGCTGTTGTTTATGAAGTGGAGGATGCCATTGAAACATTTGTCCTGCGGAAAATGTATGCAACGAGAATGGGTTACTTTTTCATCCCCAAGAATTTGAAGGCTGATTCAGACCTTTGCAAAAAGATAGAGGGGATCAAAGACAAGATAAAAAACCTTGACAAAAGCAAGACGGAAATGGACCAAGGTGAGCCTCTCAGGATTCGGCAATTAACTTTGCACAGATCAAGGTCAAGCTATCAAGATGAAGGGCTAACACTGAATCAGCAAAACAATGATTCTAGGTATTCTGTGGATGAAGAAACAGACTTCATTGGCTTCAAAAAAGACAAAAGCAAACTGGTGACCATGCTAACTGGCAGTGGCCGGGAATCCAGGGATTACCAAAAGCTTCCGCCCATTTCAGGTGTAGGCAAGCATGGCTCTGGCAAGACTACCCTTTCAAAGGCAAATGAGGTTAAAAGTCGTTTTGATTTTCGAGTCATTTCAGTTGTAGGCAAGCATGGCTCTGGCAAGACTACCCTTGCAAAGGCAATTTATAACAGTCCTGAGGTTAAAAGTCATTTTGATTGTCGCGCATGGGTTCTTGCCTCTGGGAACCTTACAGATGTGCTGCTGAGCACATTGGAACAGATTGTCAGTTCAATTGTTGATAAGAAATCTACGAAAGAGGAATTGACACAGAAGATCCATATGATTTTGAAGGAGAAACAGTACCTGGTTGTGTTGGACGATTTGCAGACACCTGATGTATGGAAAAAACTTCTTGACGCCTTTCCAGACACAAAAAATGGTAGCAGAGTCATGTTGACTACTAGCAATTATCGCGTTGCTTTAAGAGCAGATACAAGAGGAGAGCCTCATCGGCTCAACCCGCTAAATGACGAAGACACCTGGGAATTATTCTTAAAAAAGGTACGCTTACCAGACAACTTTCAGTTCTCTGATGAAGAAATCTTCAAGCTGAAGAGAGAAATTATAAGAAGGTGTAAAGGCTTACCTCTGGCAATTGTGGTGCTTGGAGGATTGCTGTCGACAAAGGATCTGAACTACGAAGTATGGTTGAAAGTTTTTGAGCACCCAAGTTGGCAGCTAGACAGCAAGCAAGTCCAATTCTCAAATGTTTTGGCCCTGAGTTACAATGATCTACCCTTCCACTTGAGGCCTTGCTTCCTCTATTTACGGCTTTTCCCAAAAGATTATGATATTCCTGTGAGAAGGTTGCTGCGTTTATGGCTTGCAGAGGGATTTGTGAAGCAAACACCTGGGATGACTCCTGAGGATATGGTGGAGATATACTTCAAAGAACTTGTGCAAAGAAACCTGATTCAAATATTCAAATGGAGAAAAGACGGGAGTCCCAAAACATGTCGTATTGGTGTCTTACAGGATGACAGTAATTTCTTGTCAAAAGCTCAGGAGATTGGCCTTTTCTACATCCAACAAATGTCAGAAACGGAAACTCATCCTCAGCATGGTGTTCGCCGGGTTACTGACTTTGTTGACCCCAAAGAGTACATCTCACAAATTCAAAATCTGCGCTCTTACTTGGCCTTCGACATTCAAAAAAATGATATGCCTGCCACAGAAATTGATAAGTTTCTCAACAAAGTCGTTGGTCAAAATTTTGGATTGCTGAGGGTGGTTGATCTAGAGCGTGTTTACAAGCCTAAACTGCCCGACAATATGGGGAAACTGTTTCTCTTGTTGAGGTACTTGGGTTTAAGGTGGACCTTTCTGGATGCCCTTCCCCCCTCTGTTGGTGAACTGCCTTACCTTGAGACTTTGGATGTGAAGCACACATATATCAGTTCTCTACCGAGTTCTATTTGGAAGATGAAACACCTGCGCCATCTGTGTCTGAATGAAATACGTCTTGACATGTCTGTGCAAAACCATGGCACTTCTCTTACTCATCTCCAGACATTATGGGGATTATTCGTGGACAAAAAGACTCCAGTGAAGAATGGTTTGTATAGGTTAATTAATCTCAGGAAATTGGGTCTGACATGTCATTTAGATTCCTTTCAAGAATTAGATGAGTGGATTGCAAGACTTGCAAGTCTTCAATCTCTCAGGATACGATCCAAGAAACAAAATGGTCATCCTTCGGAGCTCAATTTGAAGCCTCTGTCAAGCCTTGAGAATCTCACCCACCTATATTTGCTTGGAAGCATACCGGAGCTACATGATAGGTATGAATTCCCTCCTAAACTTACAGTCCTTACTTTGTCGGTCTCAAAGCTTCAAAAAGATCCCATGCCAATCCTAGCGCAGCTGCCAAGCCTTTCTGTCCTCAGGCTATTGGCAGATTCCTACACTGGGAAGGAATTGAAGTGCCCACCCAAAGGGTTCATTAAGCTTCGAATTTTGAAGCTTTGGATGCTAAAGAATTTGGAGACATGGGAGGTGGGGAAAGAAGCACTTAATGAACTCCAAGAAGTAGAAATCCGATGCTGTGACAAGCTAAAGGAACTTCCAGCCCCATTATTTATTCTGGAAAACATTGAGAAAATAGTTTTAACGAACATGCCACAGAAATTTGTAGATGAGATTCCAGCCAAAGGATTAATCTTCCCCAACACTCTGCAGTTCTGAATGGGATTTCACTGTTGGGATAATGTGAAGCAGGTTTCAATCTAGTGATTCTAGTTAATTGATAAGTTGTTCATTTTTCGCTTAAAAGTGTTTACTTAACCCACCGATTTGAACTTTGTTTGGTCACTCATCTATTTGCTTGCAGGAGAAGATATTGCCTAGGCAATTTAATAATATCAACTCTTTTACCCTTCAAAACCCATTGAGAGATTCATGGCTTGCGTTACAAGCTTGGAAGACACCCTGAGTTGAAGGAGCTGCTACCTGAACCAGAGTTTGCTAAATGTTATTACCGTTGTCATTAATGTTTCTGTTGTTCTTGTTATTCTTGCAGCTGTTGCATCTGTTATGTTGTCGTGATTTTACATAAAGTGTTAATTTGATTTATTCCATGAACAGCTAATTCTTTAGTGTGTTTGGATGAGCATTTTTTCATTCATTTATCTTACAATTATATAAAATTGGCACATAAGCTAGTAATGAAAATAAGCTTGATTTTAAGCTAAAACAAACAAACTTGAACTAGTTATAATTTACCAATGTAATGTATGCCACCTTGGAAAATGATAAAGATACAACGAGTTTTACTACATAAACCATATAAACTAACATGACAATGTATTTGATTGGTGGACTTTAACCACCTAATAAATGAATGTTTGAAATGCGTTTTTGTGAATGGTGACATATCTATTTGTAAGCTTTATGCAATAAATGTTATAGTATTCCTAGCATTACTAATGTTGCCATATACACATACCCCCCACCCCTCCCAAATTCCATCCGCACAAAATGGTTGTTCTGAATCTTCTGATCAGGATACCTGTGAATTTTTGTTTCAGTTAGTTGACCAAGCTCCCAGCTCAAGGGATGGGTAATCTGTCTATAATTTTTTTTTTTTTTTTTTGATAAGTAACTTAAGTCTGTCTATAATTTTTGAGTATTAGGTTCAAGAAAAGGGTAGTCTGTGTATCCAACAACAGGATCATGCGTGTAAAAGGTGCTTCTGTCATACTTGTTAAGCTTTGCGTTGATCTCAAATCTCTTTGGCAGATCAGGGTTGGCCAAAAACAAACGTCCAAATGCAACTAAATCAGCACTACCGCTAGCAATTACTTCATTTCCTTCTTCCCTATTGTATCCACCTGCAACAATGAATGTCCCATCGAAGGCCTTCCTCATGGGCAACAGACTACGTTTGGTCTCATGCTTCTCAAACTGGGTAATCATCCTTGGCTCAATCATATGACAATAGAGTATTCCACATTTGTTCAGGGACTCAGCCATGTACAGACCAAGAGCTTCAGGGTCGGAGTCACCAGAGTCATTGTAATCAGCAAAAGGAGAGAGCCTAATCCCAACTTTATCGGCTCCAATCTCATCAGCAACGGCTTTAACTACTTCTAGTGGGAAGCGACAACGATTTTCTAAGCTCCCTCCATATTCATCGGTTCTATCATTAACTTGATCCTTCAGGAATTGATCAAGCAAGTAGCCATTGGCTCCATGAATCTCCACTCCATCAAAACCTGTAATTATAAAGAGTGGTCAGAAAATCAAAGCAAGCTAGCAGCCTATTTCAGTGCAATTGGGTTGATGGTTACACTATGAAGATGATGGTCCATAATATAGGGCCTTTAGTATCAATACACACAATGGAATGTTATCTATGCCAATGGATGTCAAACTACTTTTCTAAATGTATCTAGTGAAAAGTTGAATTTCTCAGTTAGGATAAGAATGACCTGCTTCCATAGCATTTTTTGCTGCAATTCTGTAGTCGTTGACAACTTGTGAGATTTCATCAGTTCTTAGGCGTCGAGGAGGTGGGTATTCCGCGGCCGTAGTGCCATCAATTTGAACCAGAGCTGTTATTGGCTTGTCCGTGCAAGATATTGGAGGTTGGCCATTGGGTTGATAGGCTGTGGAACATGTTATTAGCACTCTTTTAACCTCCAAAAAATAAAAATAAAAATATAACATTTTCCCACATTTTTTTTATGTTTGGCATCACAAAAAACATTTTTTCATATTTATCGAAAAACAAACCCAATAGAGTGGAGCACGCATTCCAAAACATTATATACTCAATAAACTACCACAAATAAATTCCACCCAAAAAAAAAAAAAACTCTCCCAATAATAATCTCTCCCTTTAACCCTTCTCAATTTATAGGACAAACATTGACTAATGGTCAACCAATAAATTTTTTTCAAATGATGTTTTCGTTTTCTAAAACTAGTCATTTTTCCACTTAGAGTATGTTTGGTATATTATAATAAATGTTGTAATGTAATAGTTATTCCTATGATTTAACTATTCAATTGTTTGGTTGTGTTTTGTTTAGTGTTCATATTGAACAATTGAAGTCATATAGGCCAAAAAAATTATAGTTTCATATTTGGGATCTATTTTTGTGAATGAAAGAAAATGTTTTCTAGTTCAAATTCAAATTCGAAACCAAATAAAGAGTCAATTTTCTATATTAAAAAAAAAAAAAAAAAAACATTTTTCATGGAGACAAGCAGAGTATTAACATGGCACTAAAAATTCTAACCATTAAGAATACAACAAATAGAACAAAAGGGAAAAGAAACGTTACAATAATCAGAAGCTCGCCCTGCATGCCAAAGTTGGCAAAAAAATATGCCCCCTTTTTCATGAACAGCACTCACAATCGGTTTCCATGCCTCAACTTGTTCTCTTGTCCAAATGCCAGGAGTATTTGGGCCACTTTAAAAGTAAAAATAAAAGAAGTATAGATAAGATGTTTTGTGCCTTACATAAACATAAGGAGGTTGTAATCAGTGCAAATGCATGGGCACAGTGAAAAATAAGAATCAATGTATAGTAGTCAATAATCACTCTAGAAAGCAAAATTTTCACAAAAGAGCTACAAATATTGTAATTAAATTATTGTAGTCATTTTGAATAAGGTATCTCAAATTTATTCTTTAGAATATAATAACTAATTGGAGAAATGATTTGGCTACTAAATATCAGTAGTCAATTACTTGATGAAATATGCAAATTGCCCATACTAGAACGCTACATTCTAATAATAATAAATAAATAAAAAAGGAAGATAATCTATTAATCTATTTATAGACGTGGTTTTACTTAAAGTAGTTTTTATTATTGTAATACAATGAATTTTTTTAATATTTATTACATCTTTTAGTTAATGAAATTTTAGTCATTACTAAAATCTATTTAATTCAAAATGCATACCTATTTTATTGGAACAAGGTATTATCAACAAAATTTGCATTAAGTTTATGCTCAAGTTAACATAATTTTAAATTTTGAGAGAAATTAGATTAGTTTCGCATCAGTTAGAAATAAATTTCAAGAAAGGATTTTATATCTAATTAGGAACACTAACACAAAAATTAGATTAGGCTGGCATTTTTGTTTTGTTTTTTATTTTAACTATTTATACCCATAGGAACACTTGTACCACTTATAAAGTACCATATTCCCAACTGTTTTTCTTAGCCTCTTAAATATGCATTTGTTATTTGGATAATTCAATACTTATAATATAGGGGGTCTTTGAATTATGGTTCTCCTCATAAATGAGAGGAGACAAATGATTTTTTTTTTTTTTTTAAATTCTATAGTTGAAGGAGCAGGAGTTGAACTCTGGATGTCCTCATTGGAAGGATCAAGAAATCTCAATCAGTTGATTTACAAGATTCTTGGTGATCCAAATAATTTTATTAATTACAAAGTAGTACAACATAAAGATTTTATTGGATTTGAAAAGTTTAATTTAATTATCAATTCTCAATTAGTAGCAATTACAGACTAATCAAATGTCAAAGAGAATAGTTCCTCCAAAAAAAAAAAAAAATGTCAAAGAGAATAATTTCAAGTTATGCTATTTCAGGGATACAAATTTTTAAACCACATGATATTAGAGTGGAAGATTTCAAATTTTCACACCAGAACTTGATATGGGAAATAATCTTTGTTGTTTGCAATTTTTATTATTATCATAGATTTTCCAAAATTTTAGAATTCAAAATAACACATACCCTTGAGCAGTGTCTGAAATCCCAGAGGCCTCTCCAATCAAGAAGCCACCCTTAGTTGTTCTCTGGGAGTAATACAAAACGGCATGTGGCTGAGCAACAAAGTTGTAGGATCTTGATCTCGTTAATGGTGCCAAAACAATCCTACGAATCCATTAAAGTTTAAACAACTAATAAAGAACACAACCAAACCAAGTGGGTCTGTTTTGCTTAGCTTGAATCATATTATTGGATGATAAATGTGGATATTCATACTGACCTGTGAGAGAGATTGAAGTTTCCCAATTTGTAGGAAGTGAGGAGTGGAATTGGTGTCACTTCCTCCATCTCACTTTTCTTGATCTCTTCTTTTTCAGCCATGACAGCTTCTGATCAGCACTCCTTCAGCACTCCAACACGATATGATTATGTAAATGAATGGGAGTGGTTCACAAAAGTCACCAGTGGGGGCAATGCCAAAAAATTCACGCCACTCAAATAGTCTAACAAAGACCACAAGCTTTGGCATCCGATGATGTCTTAATCTTGCGCCTACAAATAAAGAAATATAATGTGACCCATTACCATTGGGCTAAGACATGGACAAAATCATAATTTGGTAACTTTATCTGACTAAGAAAATGATATAGTTTCGTGTACTGTTATCTGTCTATGGGGAAATTACTGATTATTTGGAGATTATTGGAACTTGAGTTGTTACTAAATGTTGTAATGAAATGAAGTGGCCTCCCATCCAAGGGATATGGAGGACCGCACAGTTTGGGCTGAGGGATGTCCTTGCTTCCTCCTTCCAATTTTACTCAATCATTCTTTATATAATATATGAAAAATGTTAACAAGCATCAGTAATAAAGATTTTTAAAAAACTGTTGGAAAAAATTCAAAAATGCATCAAACGGTACTTATAAAACTGAAAAAATAAGATAAAGCTATAAGAAAGGCAAATTAAAATTGTCAAAAAAATTTCAAAAAAGTTGTTTTTAATTAATACCTTGCGATACCCGTTAACATAACTCATAATATATTTATAGCCTTGATTTCAAAAAATAAAAATGATTTCATATAACTCATCATTATAAACTCATATCATATCATCTCAACTCTAATTTCAATTTTTTTTAATTAAAACTATCAAAAAAAATTGTTTGAACTTGTATTGGCTAAAATGGAATGAACTATCTTAACTTATATAAGAATTCTTTCTTTTCTTTTTTCTTTTTTTTAGAAGAACTTATATAAAAAGTTCTTTCTCAAAAAATATATAAGAAGTTGAAACAACTAGATTTTTTTTTTCCAAGAAAAACACCCAGATATTTAAACTAGTACGTTTCAAGGAGTTAAAGTATATTGGATTATTATTAATTCTAAAAGAAAATTTATAAAAAAATAATAATAATAAAAAATAAAAAATAAAAAATAAAAAATAAAACCTTTTTTTGGTATTCATTACTTTACTAATTACTAACTTCAATTCTCCCTGGCGCAAGAGCGACTTGTCCTTTTCGCAAACTTTTAAATTCCTATTGGACGACCTGTAGCTTAGGTAAAAGAGAGGTACTTTGCAATTTACTAGTTCTAGTTGGAAACGACTTGTAGTTTTCTTTAGATTGTACAAAATGTGGTTTACCCCAATAAATCGTCGTTTTGAATTGTTTCCAATACCTCATAGATGACTGCTGTGTCGTCTACAAGTTGTAAAATTGGGCCTAGCGCTTAACTTCTGGAGACTGGAACTGTATAGCATGCCATTGCTCACGCCAGCCCATTACCCAAATCATTTGTACAGTTTCTCAACTCAACCTAGTCCAGTGTTCATGGCGCAAAATATCTCGGCTTTGTCTTTTCACCTGGTTTGGGTCAGGGGCAAGAGAAAATGACAAAATTGAAAGTAAAAAATCAATCTGAAAAATATTATTCAGTATTAATAACAAAGTAAATAACCAATAACATGCTAATGAAATTCTCATACACAATCTAACATAAAATGTAAACTTTAATTTATTTTTTCACACCTATTTTAATTTACTCAATTGCTCTCGACGATTTTTCATATTTTGAAACCGCAACATGATTTCTTTGCACTCAATAGTCTTGAATATAGCTTTATTAATATATGTGACTAAGCAATCATTTATCCATTGATTTCTCATTCGATTGTGTAATCAATTTTTAATTATGCTCATTGCTAAAAACATTTTTTCAACAGTAGCTACTGCAACTTGTAAGATCAATGCTGAGGTCACTAACATGTAAAACAATGGATGTAAAACATTCTTTTTCATTTCTGCGATTATTTTAATATAAGAGTTGTTGGAGTGTAGGTCTATTTATGTGAAAGCATTAGCATTGGTGGTACTAAAAAACCATATTGCTATTTTTAGCACCATCAATACTAAAAAGCCTACTGCAATGGTGGTGGAAAAGCCAAAAAATTTGGTTGTTGAGCTACAGTGCATAGCCAAAGATGTCTGTGCACCATAGCTAAGATGGTAAAAAAAAAAACAATATTTTATTAGAAGTTATATTATTTTATTGTGTTGTTGGTGGTGGTGATTGTCGTTTATTGTAGTAGATATATTATTTTATTGTGTTATTTATATTATTTTATTGTGTTGAATATTAAAATAAAATCACTGATGTTGAGTGTTTTGTAAAATGAGGTAGTAAAATAGATAAAGCAGTTTTTTGTTGTGCCAAATTGTGAAATTTTTGGCACCACCAATGATGCTCTAAGAGAAGCTGCCATGGGAATTGAAAAAAAAATAATAATAAGAGAAAAGTTATTTGTCCTTTTGTGGTGGAGGGGGGCAAATAAGATATTTTTGTACAATATAATAATATTATACTATTATTAGAGAAATATTTGAAAGTTTGGGGGGCACTTGCCCCCCCCCCCCCCCCGGGGTGGGATGTATGGATTTTAATGCATTATTGTTTGTATAAGTGGAATGATGTACCATTTTTCATGGTGAAATGTCCTTTTACATAATAGGATGTTTTATAAAATGCATTATTGTTTACATCAATGGAATTATGTATGTGTGTGTGTATATATGTATTCACTTATAATAAGGAGGTAGGAATGATTTAAACCCTAGTCAATTAAGGTACAAAACTCTTGGTCATTACCCATTTAACTTTGACTTTAAGTTTAAGGCTCCAATTCATGGAGAGCTGGATTCTATGAGTCATTGGCCTAAAAGGAAAGACATTAGGAGAGTAGTATCAATCCACTGTCCAACCCTCTAACTAGCGAGTAATTATTAGGTACGCTTAGAGTACTAATGAATACAAATCATCTACAATATTAATTAACTTTTTCATATTACTTTATTTTAATAAATTGAATAAGATTGGAAACCTATGGTATTTGCTTAATGATAATTACTTATATTAAAGTATCGATTTGTTTCTTTTTTGTATAAATGGGATTCGAATCATATTATTTTTGTCTTATATCTAATTTTTATATTAAATAGCTTGCATTTAGTTTCTCAAAAAAAAAAAAAAAAAAAGCTTGCATTTAATGGTGACGGTCAAAAATTATGATAGACCAAATCAAGAGGCATTACCGCATTAGAAAGCTCCTTGTGGTTGATTCTATCAAAAGCTTTTATCTTAGGCCAAGAAGATGTTAGGCCCTTAGCAAAGTTTGTAGCCTGGAGTGTGTTCCAAACCAGACATGTCTGTACGATTATATATTTGTTAATGAAACATTAATAGTCTAGTAAGTTAAGTAAACCAACTTCCACCATTTATTTCGCCATGTGACATTTGTGTGTACAAATATGTGTACTTGGCTGTGTGAAATAGACACTGCCCTTAATTTTAAGTGTCAGGTTCAAGAAATGGGTAGTCTGTGTACCCAACAACAGGATCATGCGTGTAAAAGGTGTTTATTAAGCTTTGCATTGATCTCAAATCTCCTAGGCAGATCCGGGTTGGCCAAAAACAAACGTCCAAATGCAACTAAATCAGCACTACCACTAGCAATTACTTCATTTCCTTCTTCCCTATTGTATCCACCCGCAACAATGAATGTCCCCTTGAAGGCCTTTCTCATGGGCAACAGACTACATTTGGTCTCATGCTTCTCAAACTAGGTAACCATCCTAGGCTCTATCACATGACAATAGAGTATTCCATATTTGTTCAAGGACTCAGCCATGTATAGGCCAAGAGCTTCAGGGTTGGAGTCACCAGAGTCATTGTAATCGGCAAATGGTGAGAGCCTAATCCCAACTTTTTCGGCTCCAATCTCATCAGCAACGGCTTTAACTACTTCTAGTGGGAAGCGACAACGATTTTCTAAGCTCTCCCCATATTCATCTGTTCTATCATTAACTTGATCCTACAGGAATTGAACAAGCAAGTAGCCATTGGCTCCATGAATCTCCACTCCATCAAAACCTGTAATTTTAACTGTGAACTTTCCTCTCATAACAACAGATAGAATTAAAGATTATAGAAACTAAGCAATGCACTACTTGAAGAAACTTCAGCCCAATAAAAGAGTGGTCAGAAAAACCAAAGCAGCTAAGCAAGCTAGCAGCCTGTTTCAATGCAATTGGGTTGATGTTTATACTATGTAGATATGGTCCACAATATAGAGCCTTTAGTATCAATGCACACAATGGAATGTGAACTATGCCAATGGATGTCTAGTGAAAAATTGAACTTCTCAGTTAAAATAAGAATGACCTGCTTCCATAGCATTTTTTGCTGCAATTCTAAAGTCATTGACAACTTGTGAGATTTCATCAGTTCTTAGGCGTCGAGGAGGTGGGAATTCCGCAGCACTAGTGCCATCAATTTGAATCTGAGCTGTTATTGGCTTGTCCGTGCAAGATATTGGAGGTTGGCCATTGGGTTGATAGCCTGTGGAACATGCTATTAGCACTCTCTTCTAACCTCAAGAAAACATTTTCCACACCAAAAAAACCTCTCTGAATAATACTCTCTTTGCCCTTTCTCTATTTATAAAAAAGAAATTTACAAACAATATTTTTTTTCTAAGACCAGTCACTTTCCCACTTCATTTGAACATGATAATTTTGTAACTCACAAACTTGTTAAACATGATAGCGATTTATCGGTGTGGATAGAAGGTGTTTCTCCACATCTTAGTGTTGTAATGTTAGCCAATATAACTGACTAGTTTTGATAAAGTTACTGCCATTTTCTCAAAAAAAAAAAAAAAAAAAATCATATTAGGAGTTTGCTTGCCATTTGAAGCACCCAGTCAAAAATATATAAATTCCTATTTTGGATATATTTTTATGAATGAAGTTTTTGCTCATATAATTATTTAGAAATACGAAAACAAATATTAATGAAGCCAAACAATAGAAAATGTTTTCTAGTTCAATTTCAGATTCAGTACCCAGTAAAAGAGTCAGTTTTCTGAAACAAACCTATTTTTCACAAGCAGAGTATTAATATGGCACTAAAAATTCTAACCATGCATCATGAATACAACGAATAGAACAAAAGGGAAAAGAAGCGTTACAATAATCAGAAGCTCTCCCTGCATGCCAAAGTTGGCAAAAAAAATAAGCCACCTTTTTCATGAACAGCACTCTCAATTGGTTCCCAAGCTTCAACTTCTTCTCTTGTCCAAACGCCTGGAGTATTTGGGTAACTTCAATAAAAGTAAAAATAAAATAAAGTATAGATAAGATGTTTTGTGCCTTGTATAAACATAAGGAGGTTGTAATAAGTGCAAATGCATGGGCACAGTGAAAAATAAGGATCAATCTTTGGTCAATAATCATTCTAGAAAGCAGATTTCAAGAGCTACAAATATTGTAATTAAATTATTTTAGTCATTTTGAATAAGGTATCTCAAATTTATTTCGTTAAAAAAATATAATAACTAACATGAGAAATTATTTGGGTACTAAATACTATATAATTTCGTCGTCAATTATTTGATGGAGAATGTGAATTTCCGGTCTTCTTTTTTTTTTTTTTCTTTTTTTGAGGAAAATTTTTGAGGAAAAAAAAAAAAAGGAAGATAGTCTATTGTCTATTTATAGACTTGGTTTTCTTAACATAGTTTTTATTATTGTGATACAAAGAATTTTTTTTTAATATTTCTTACATCTTTTAGCTAAAAATATTTAGTCATTATTAAAATCTATTGAATTGAAAAGGCATACCTATTTTATTGGGACAAGGTATTATCTATTATCAATAAAATTTGCACTAAGTTTATGCTTGAGTCAACAATAATTTTAAAATTTTGAGAGAATTTAGATTAAGATCGATTAGAAATAAATTTAAAGAATGGATTGAAATCTAATCAGAAAAAATAACACAAAAATTAGATTAGGTTAGCTTCTTTTCTTTTCTTTTTTCCTTTTTTTTTTTATATTAACTGTACAGGCATAGAAATGCTAACGCAACAAAAGAATTTTCAGAGAAAGAGATTTCTAACATTAGAGAATTTTGTTTCTTGTGCACATGTTTCTCCTCCTAAAAGATAATAGACAATATCACTAAATTACAAGACTCTTGACAATCTCTTAAATAAATTAGCAAGAAAATTGAGGTTTCTTAAATTATTTTTAGATTTTGACAAAAACTTATCTACTTATCTTTAAGTCTTTTAGGTTTCAGTCAAAAGGCTAAGAGATTTGTAGCTCAATCGGTGCCTCATGAGCTTTTTAATTGAAATATCCAATATTTAAATCAACATGTTGTAACTATTGAATTATAAAAAATGAAAATGAAAATTCTTTTATGTCATCCTCCCAAATGAGATCATAACATTTACCAAAAAGGCTAGCAACCCATTTCCTAAACATGTTAGTTAAACATGAGATCATAAAATTCTTTAAGATTTCAATTTTAAAACATAAACTTGGAAACAATTTTTGTTGTATGTTGATTGTTTATATTTTCATAGATTTTTCAAAAAATTTAGAAACATAAGTACATAACCAAGATATTTACCCTTGAGCAGTGTCTGAAATCCCAGAGGCTTCTCCAATCAAGAAGCCGCCCTTTGTTGCTCTCTGGGAGTAATACAAAGCAGCATGGGGCTGAGGAACAAAGTTGTAGGATCTCGTTCTTGTTAATGGTGCCAAAACAATCCTACGAACCCATTATTAAACGTTAAACAATCGATAAAGAACGAAACAATCCAAGTGGATTAGTTTAACTTAGCTTTGAATCATTATTGGATGATAAATATGGATTCATATACTGACCTGTGAGATAGATTGAAGTTTCCCATTTTGCACGAAGTGAGGAGTGGTATTGGTGTTACTTCCTCCATCTCAAAACTTTCTTGCTGATCAACAATGAATGATTGATTCCTAGTTATAAGTACTCCGATCCAACTCCAACACAATATGATTATGTGATTGGTTCACAAAGTCAACAGTGCAAACAATGCCAAAAATTCACAAAGACCTGAAGATTTGGCCTCCGCCGACTTAATCTTGCGCTACAAATAAAGAAATATATAGGCCAGCTTGCGGAGAATAAACTCACATGATTTCAATTAAAAATATATATATTCTTTCATTTTTTTTTTAAATACAATAAAAAAAAATTGTATAATTTTGTATCCTCCGAAATGGAATGAATTAATGAAATAACTTAATTTATATAAGTTGAAATTACTAGATATATTCTATCCAAAAAAAGAAAAGAAAAAAGGAAAACCAAATATTTAAACTAGTATGTCTCAAGGAGTTAAGTATACAGGATTATTGACTCAAAAAAATAAAAATGAAAGAATAAAAAAACTACTGAATTATTGGTTGACACAAAAACATTTCAACTGCTACAATAAAATATTCATAACTTTGGTACATTCAAATTTTCCTTAGCACTGGAAATTTCTCCCTGGCACTGGAAATACTTATTTTCACAAGCTTCCAAATTCATATTGCACTACCTGTAGCTTAGGTAAAAGAGGGCAACTTTGTGATTAACTAGTTAACTAGTTGGGAACGACTTGTAGTTTTATTTAGACTGTAGCTTACACCAATAAATTGTCGTTTTGCATATTTTCCAATACCTCATAGATGACCAGTGTGTCGTTTACAAGTTGTACAATTGGGCTCCAGCTTGCCATCGCACATCCTAGCCCACTACCCAAATCGCTTCTACAGTTCATGTTCAACCCAGTCAAGTGTTCAAAGCCCATTTAACTTTTATACATATATAAAAGAAAGCACGGAAGATTTAAACCCTAAATGTCTCAATTGAAAATACCAGAAAATGTCAATTAAGTTACAAAACTCTGTCTTCACCCATTTAACTTTGACTTTAAATGTAAGACACTAGGAGAGTAGCATTGATCCACTAACCAACGAATAATTATTAGAATTATTAGATACTCATTAATGAATACAAATCATCTACTATATTAATTGACCTTTTCATACTACTTTTTTTTAATAGATTGAATAAGATTTGAAACTTATGGTATTTTCTTTATAATAATAACTTACTAAAATATCAATTGGTTTCTTTTTTCTTTTTCTTTTTTGTAAATGGGATTCAAATCATGTTTATTATTATTATTATTATTATTATTATTATTTGTCTTCTATCTTATTCTTATATTAAATAGTTTGCATTTATTGGGTACTGTCAAAAAAAATCATAGACCAATTCAAGAGGCATTAGAAAGCTCCTAGTGGTAGATTTTATCAAAAGCTTTTTACCTTAGGGCCTCAATGTTAGGCCCTTAACCAAGTTTGAAGCTTGGAGTATATTCCCAACTAGACATGTCTGTACGATTTTATATCTGTTATTGAAACTTTGATAGTTGAGAAAATCTAAATACAAAAAAAAAAAAAAAAAAAAAAAAAAAAAAGAAAAAAAAAAGGATAACAAATATGACCATGGTTAATGTGACAGATTGTTAGTAGGTAAAAAAATAATGTTAGTGATGAATCCAAATGAAAACCAGTACAAGCTTACCAACTCAACTTATGTCAAAAATTTATCAAATTTTGTGTATGCATTCTCTCAATAGTCTTTTAAGCTAAGAAAACCAACTTCCTTTCGCCCATTGTAAAAATCCAAAGGCACATTTCTCCCTGTCTTAAGGAATAGCAACTAAATATTACCACAAAAATCCAAAGGTTCAACAATTCATATTACTTATTATGGCTAATTATCAACTTTTAATCAAAACATGTTTGATTCAAAATTCGATCTTATAGAATACCAACTGCATTATCTAATAACTCTCAATCTGATTTTGATAGCATAGTTACAAGGTGGCATTGTATGTAGTAGTTGCAAACATTGTCCCTCACATGGGGGTGAATCAACGATTTGTAAGTCCCACACCCATGTGAGAGGGAAGTTGCGAATAAGATTTACATAATCTATTCTTTTAAAAGCCCAAACCTCATTGAAAGAAATGACTTCATGAATCATAATTGCCTTGATTTAGTGTGACGAATTATGTGAAGGACACAACTTTTGGCACAACTTTGTGCCACAACTCGCCACATGACAAGTTGTGATTGGTAAGAATATGTCCCCACATGACCCATTGACATACATTTACCAATCACAACTTGCCATGTGACAAGTTGGAGCATAAAGTTGTGCCAAAAATTGTGTCTCTAGCATAATTCTAGTGCGACTGCAAGTTCAATCATCATTGGATTGGTCACAATCTACAAGTACAGTTACCATTATCAGGCAGCACGTAATGCTTGTGGTTTAAGATGTGTTAATTCGTGTCATGTAAGCTTATGCATTTATGCCAAATCCAAGTACTTAACTACTTTAAGCATTATGTGTTTACATGCTATATGTTGCATAAATTTTTAATACATCCCATGTTTCGAGATCCTAGTTATTCGTAATAGAATTGAAAGGTAGGGTTGAAATAGGATTCAAACTCCAAACCACTTATTTTAATACCATAAAAAATACTTATTGTCCTAAAAAAATTTTGAGAATATTGTCCAAAAAGTTTAAACTGTTAGAAAATTATGAATTTAAATATTTAATCATAATTATGATACCATCTCTTATCTTAAATGAAATGAAGATCTTAAATATGTGCAGCATTCCAAAATGCTCAATACAATATATTACAACCTGCAATGTTTTTTTCTCACTGGTCCTTGGACGTGATAAGAATGATACTAACATACAAAATGTCTTATCTTAATTGCAATTAAAGATTTTGATCTGTAAATTAACTCCAAAATGCTACTAAACTCCACCTTAGAAGTGGTCAGACTATACTATTTTTTTTGTTGATATAAACAAAAGACCAGATCAAAAATGACTTTAGGGCCATAATCATACCTTATAAACAACTTAATTAGAACCATAAACACCAGTCATCCAATCCAACTGACTGCACCTTACCAGGAATAATCCAACTGGCTTCACCTTATCATGAGCTGCAAGGTCAACTAGCTCCTCAGTTCCTCTATAGGGTATGGAAGACTGATGGTGCTGATACTGCTGCTGCAGTTAAGTAATTAGTGATTCCTCTACAATGCCCCAGGGCAACAGAGTGCAGAATACAGTCAACCCCCATTAGACTTTTGGAGATTGCAAGAGTTGCTGGTGAATGCTCAACTCCCAAAAGCTAATCAAGGGGGTGAAGCACATCGACTGGAAACTCAACTTCCAAAGGCAACATCTTGGCCCAGCTTTTAATTTTCAAGGTGTAACCAAGATATGGAGAAGCACATGATCTTCCCAAACTAACTTTTCAAAATCATATATGCATTTGAAGTCCAATATGCTTCTTCAAGATTAACCTTCTGAATTAGAAAGCAAGCCTTTCTTTGGTAGTTTTAACTGCAACATTACAAAAATGGAATGTAACTTCTAGCAATGTAAAATGCTCCAGAATCAAGGGCTTGAAACATCTCTTAATTTCTAACCTTTGATTTTGTAGTCCTCCAGCCTCCTGAATTCTGTTGCTGTGGGGAGTAAGAGAATTTATCAATGGAATTCAAGATGGCTTCTTTTTCCATGCTTGAGCCACTGGCTGGCAACAAAATCTACAATCATGCTTAAAAATGTTATTTATCCTTTTCCAAAGAGAGTATAGTTCAAGTTACTGATTAAAATGATTTAGTACTTAAGATGAATTTGTGAAAATAAATCTTCATCACTATTTTAATAATATAGCCAAAAGAAATTTTTTTTTGCCTACCAAACATTCTAGGAACCAGAATCTTGCTATTGCTAAGTCATTAGTGACAACTTACAAGATAAGACCAACAAAAAATTCTTGATGCAAGAGGTTCTGAAATTTTAAATTCATGGGCATACTTATCTCTTTTTCTTTTTTCTTTTTTGGTTCTATTCATCTATTTCCCATCATCCATCAGTTAACAATTTCAATTTTAGTTTCTTCTCATCTATCTTCCCTAATTTAACAGCTGCCATACACACAAGCACACACATAAACCATAGGAGCATTTTTAAGTGTTATGACAATTAATTAACAACCCTTTTAAGCATTACACAAATGACTGAGAAATCATATAATACAAACTTACCTTTTCCTCTGAAACCTTGTCAATTGATGTTTCAAGATTCTTAATTTCCAAACGCTCACGGTAAAACAATATCTGGCCATGATTTGCAGTCACAATAATAATTGTCAGTAGGGAAAGAGTTACCAAAGCAGGACTAATGGCATAAATCATAAGTACCTTTAAATCTAAGCATCCAACAATTGCAAGATTCAAGAACAATAAAATGTACTCTGAGTTTATTGGGATACCTTATTAAGTAAATGAACATTTGATGCATCAGTGGCCACAATCTGCACACCAAGGCAGCTGTTGGGGTTACTGCAGAAAGGACAGAAAATGGTGTTGAATACACACCCATCTTCTTTACACCAAACACCCTGTCCCAGAGCACCTTCAGGTGTTCTGGAATAGAGTTGTGGATGAACAGATAAAATGTCAGTCATGACAACTTGTATGCTTGTAGATGTATTCACATCATGAGGTTCCAATTTCTCTTTTAGAACAGATGCTAGGTGGACTTTCGATGATGATGTTAACAGGCACATTACATATAGATGGTTCTCAGGAAGACCCAAAGGGCTTTTGCAGAGAAAACAAGAAATTTGTAATCTTTTCTCCACAAAAGAAATAGGAGGCACACATGAAGCAACATAATTGTCCTTTGTGAGCAATTGAGAAACACTGGACTTCTTAGATTTGTGTATTGCACAACTAGACTCTAAACCAAATTCAATTCTGCGATTTGCATCTTTGCTAGCCATTGAGCTTCTTGTTAAACCAGTATAGACAGGGGTTATAGCATTGGGGGCATCAGATTGTTCATCTTCTATAAGGTTAATAAGTGGAGTTCCCATGGACTTTCTCCTTTTTTGGGTATGAGAATTAACACTTAAATTCAAAGATGATTCCATATCTGGCATAGAACTGTAGGTGTTCATAGTGATATTCTTTTCAGGAGTAACTACCACTGAACACTGGGCACCAGAAAGTGATTTCCCTTCGCTAGCTAAACAGATTGAATGAACTGATACATGATCTGGAAATTCAGTAGAATCCTCAATTAAGGTTGAACAAGAGTTTTCATCCTTAGACAAGGATCCTGGACTAGTAGAGCATGGGGTTTCTTTGACATTAGATACATATGGATCTTCAACAGAGAATGCCATGGAAAAATCCTCAGAGCACCTGCAAAAAGATGACCTTTCCTTGTAATGTAGTTGTAACTGTTTGATAATTACTTAAACAGTCAGGAAGATATTTCATAATTTCCCAGCTGATTACTGTAAGGCAAAATTTAGATAGCAGATGCTGAAAAGTAAGTCAGGGGCCTTAACAACACACAGACTGAACAAATCAAAAACACCTATCATGGATGGATAATTTTTATACAGAACATATTATTGCATGAATAACTTCTTTCTTATTTTTTGCTCAAGACAGGAATTATGTCTATCTGATCCAGCTAAAAAAAAGATAGAAATTAAAAGAAGTCACAAAATTAAAGTTCATAATTTTTGGCTCTCAGTTCCATTTACTACTATCTGGTTCTTTTATTTTATTCCCTCTTGGTAAGTGGTGGGAGACCTTTAACCCATACAGCATAAGCTACTTTCCTGCTCACACTTCTACCTAGTAAAACTCAAAATTTTGATCCAGAATCTTCAAGAGGCTGCTTCAAATCAGTTTACCAGAAGACCAGTGGTCTGTCCAGTTACTCAGAAGAACACTAATAATTTACAAAAATATTGAACAAAGGGATTCTGGAGCTACCTTGTGTCTTTCTGAAAACTGCACTCAAGGTCAACATATTCTATACAGTTGCTAGTGTCCTCATCCATTTTCAGAGATGCCTGAACTTTGACATTACCTTGAGATTTCTGCAAAGGAAGGGAAGCATCATACTTTGTCATAGAAATCCTTTTCCGTCCATAATGATCAGACTTGTTCAGTTTCTGATTTTCATTTCTTCTAAGCCCTTTACTTTGACCCACAACAATCGCACTTTCAAACTTTTCCTCTTTAATGTCAAAATTCTGTAACACATTAACAGTATTCTTCCCAACCCACTCCTGCAAGCAAGTGAACCTCTTAGCATATATAGTTCATCCAACAATTTAAACATTAAAGAAAAAGAAATTGGAAATTAGATTAACAACCAACAATGGCAACATATACCGGACCTTCACATCTTCAAAAAACAATTTTAATCCGTCTTTTGAGGAGTCAAAGCTGTCATATTGTCTAATTGACTTCCTTAGCCACTTTGATACGTATGCTCTATTCCTTTCTTCCTGATAGCGCTCATCTGCTTGCAAAAAACAATTACCCTCAAAGTCAAAGGTAGCTAGATTAAAGGGGATAGTTCAATCAGCATTAAGATACCAAAAATTGAAAAAAAAAAAAAAAAAAAAAGATATTAAAGAAAATTTTGACTTGCAGCAACCCCCAACAGAGGTAATAATAATCTATATCTGTATCTATATATATATATATATATATATATCTAAAAGCTAAAGTGTAGCATTTATTGTTACTACGCTCCCCATCACAAGTAGTCTTTCTCCCTCTCTCTTATAGCTTTGGTTTGATTTTTGTTTAAGTTAATAGTTAGTTATTTTGGAATTGAGAATTTGAATTTATATCAAAACACAACATTGGCTATGCATTTGAATGTGCCTATCAATTATTTGGGTAATATTAAGTGTAATTTTGTTATGAGTTTTGATTGTCATGATAATTTCCTTTAAGAGAATGAAGAATTTGAATAATTTATTTGAAACTTAAAAAGTTTAGTTGTACAAAAAAAATTAGAAAAATATAGCAAACTATAACATAATTTTGAAGAATATAAAGCACCTCACAACAGAATAATATCCATCAAACACACTCAAAATAATAAAATGATATATTGGTAGAGATAGAAAGATGGAAAATAATTTTAGAAATTGTTTTAACT
Source organism: Quercus variabilis (assembly GCA_030445155.1). NCBI lineage: Eukaryota > Viridiplantae > Streptophyta > Magnoliopsida > Fagales > Fagaceae > Quercus > Quercus variabilis. The sequence goes on from CP129446.1 coordinate 15,564,148, forward strand.
TTTAGGGAGAACAAATCATCTTCAATAAATTTTAGAGAACAAATTATACATTATATCAAAATTACAAAATAATTATTTATTCTCACACATCACGTGAGTTTGCGGCTAGTTTAATTGAAGTTTAAGACACTACAGAATTTGAGCCTGAAGTTACCACTCAAACCCAAAAAAAAAAAGGGTGGGTTGCTACAGCTGCAGGCAGAAGCTTTATAGTTAATCTAGGAATCTGAAGAGTGCATAAAAAATCTCACCACACTTGCCTGATTGGACACAGGAAGTATTTTTCTAGGAGGGATAAAACTTGCATAGAGATAACTATCAATGAAGCTGATTGAAAAGGACAACAAAATCAGTAAGCCCAAAACATTTACCTAATAGGATTATGGCTCCATAATCAAACCTATGTCGTATACAACGTCCTGCAAAAAGAAAAAGGTGGTTACTTTCTTAAAAAAATTTATAATAATAAAAATAATTACCAAGCTCAACAACTATCAGAGATGCATAAAAACTTGTCATTTAAATGTGATACAAGAAATTGCAGAGAAAAATATTTCAGCTGAATAAAATAATAAAACACTTCATATCCCTCAAAAATGCAATAAAGTTTTATATATATAAATATAAATACAACAATCAATCCAATTAGAAACATAGAAAGTGAAATCATGACAGAGCATACCTGCAGCTTGATTTAGAGCTCGGAAGGCTTGGTTACAGTACCACTCATTCCCACTTAGAAGGCCTTTGGATGATTTATGTGTATCATTATATTTCTTCTTTAACGATACTTGAATATCAAACCTGATAAGAAGTTCCAGCAATCAGAAAATTATATCTTGTTTAGTAATTATTTCTTCTTCACAAAACATCTAAGAGAGGAAAGAACTCTTACATGTTGGGAAAAGGAATTCCAACAATTATCTGAGATAGTCAAGAACTCACACTATCAATAGTCAACAATCATTTAAGTAAAAGATAGGAATAGACATTTTCTAATTAAAATTAATACTTTTAGTTAATTAAGATTCAGTAATTTACAAAGAGTCAAAGACACTAAAAAATAGTTTTTTATTCTCTTCCACTAGTAGAAATGTCTTGCAGGCTGAAGTGGCAATAGACCACTACCCAAAACCAAAAATAAGAAAATTGACATCAGGCTTCCGGCAAAAAGGATACAACCACACGGGCATTATCATCAGAGAAGTCAATTCCTTCTGAAACCTGAAAGCATAATATAATGAGCATATGCAAACTCAACAAAAGGATCTATTATTTACAAGACTGCACTTTGGCAATTATAATGCTAGAACAGCATGATCGCCTCATGTCTTTGAAATTTAAAAAGGTTAATTAGTAATTTTTACAAACAGCACCAGTGTCCCATGGTACAAAAATATGTGCACCATAGCTCCATAACATACATTCTTTCAGTAATTAAACAACATAGAAGACCAAAATGACCATGTTAATTACAAGTGCAAAATCTGGTGATGCCAACCAAAAGAAACTATTTGGAGTAGAAGATAATGTCAACCTTTACGTTTAAATTCTTTTTCCTAGAATGAAGCTATAACTAAAAGTAAAAGGTTACTGTCAGTAATGAAATTTAAGTGCATACCTTTCCTCGGAAAACTGCCAGAAACGCAGCTCCTTTCTTTAAATTTTCTGGGGACTCGACCGTGTTGAAGTGATTAAGGTCTGTTTTCTTTACCCGACTCTTTCTCCCAAAAGCAGGTTTATTGCCTAGACGAATTGAGTCATAGTAACCTTTCAAAACAGGTTCAAAATCATCTTGGCTTCCTCCTCTTGGCTCTGCACAAACCAAAGCAAAATAAGCACTCTCCATAATCTATATAATTAAAAGTACTGCTAAGAGACAATGAAAAATCAACTTGGGTACAAATGCCAAGTAAGATGGGCTCAACTTTAACATCAATGCTAAAAAAAAGCACTCAGTGACTTAGCATTGTTCATTACAATTTATAAAAGGAACATTGCTCATTAAAAGATTAACATACACAAGGGTTAAAAGGGGACAGAAGAAGTCTTACCAACAAAAAGGGATTTTTTTGTAGTTAGCTGTGACCATTGACCAGTTTCAGACCAACGATTGCATAGTTTCTCCATCAGCTTATAACTTGGGAAGAACACTAGACAACCTCCTGGAACAATGTTAAAAATCTCCTCTAAAGATTTCCCAAGTGCATCCTTCACAACAAACAATAAATTATACACAAATTAAAGGAGAATACATTATCAGATTAATTAAAATCAATGAGAAAAGGAAGAAATACCTGAAATGCATATGCATCTGCTGTTTTATAACTTGCATTCAGTGGATAATTACCTGGACCAGTGGGTATTATAGCAGACCACACCTGCAGTGACAAGGTTGATAAGCCATAGTAGAATAGCTGTGAACCAAGACAAACCAATGCATACAAGGGAAAAGTAATGCCATTCAAACCTGTGACTCAACATCAATCACATGTGGAGCTTCCAAACAAGTTCCAAACTGAACCCCAAGCTCAGATGAAAAGGTATTCATTGGAGACAAAGTCCTAAATTACCAAAAAACCTAGGTGAGTAATATTGTAGAATGAAAATTTTACTTTGGGACATGGCGACAGAAGAAAAATTGTGGGGAACTTAAAAAAACACAACCAATGATCTGCGAACTTCCCTTCAAGTTGCAGCAGTCTGAGACATCATTTATGTCAATTTTTTTGTGAAAGTTAAGAGTGCATGTGTGTACAGCAATAATTATGCTAACTTTATTTTAGCAAATTACTATGATGGCCTATTTTGGGAAGAACATGACCATCCAGGCAGGTCAAGAGAGGTCAATTTTGAACATTATGAAGTCCTTTTGCTAATGGACATGCTTGCCCAGAAAGCTGTGGACACAAGAATATTACAAAGTTGTAAAGAGTCAATTCCTACTTTCTGGTCTAGTAATTAGGATTGAGATCCATTGGTATTGCACTGGATGCAATTAGTTTACAGGGTTAAGATTAAAAGTTTAAAAGTTGACTTTTTCCCTCAGTCCTTCGACCAGAAAACTTTTACTTTTTAACTTTCTTATTCAAGGGCTGAGGGGAAAAGTTACAAACTTAAATTTTAATCTCAACCCTTGAAACTGATTGCACCTGGTCACTGGATCTCAATCCAGTAATTAAGGATCACAACTACAACTCTGTTAGCAGTTCAAGTGTGCTTATGCAGTACGCTTACCCAGATGTTAATATGACAGACAAAGAAAGATCAGCAATGTCTCTAAAAACAACAGCCGGATTCAAGCACCACAAACTGAAAGTATGTGTCCAATTGCCAACTTTTCCTGATACAACAACAAAATCAAAAGTAGTGACTGAACCTTAGCTGCAGCAGTAACTTGTCTCACAAAAAGAGTCAAGAGAGACAAAAGAATGGTGATCTAAGTTCTTCGCGACAATAATGACAGCAAAGTGATTAAAAAATATCAATAACCAACAAACCAATATGACATGATTCAAACTTCAGGTAGTGAACCTTCCAGAAAATCTACAAAAGATAGCCTTCCACTTACCAGCATCTCTTTTGACACATCGTTGTAAAGCAAGCTGATAATCAAAAATGTGACTCCCATTTCTTGAGAAAAAGTAAGTTAGAGAAGAGAATAACCCTGCATAACATTTTCAAAAATCAGTCAATTGCAATAATTAGTCTTGAATAGCCAATAGATAAGCTCAGGATACAAAAACATGAAAATATGTAGGCTGTACCTTCCAAAGTTATTACTGACATGCCACTTAAACGTGCTACATCCGACTCTAAATCTGTAGCAGCTTTAATTGCCTTAATCAAATAAATAAAGAAGTTTCAGCAGAAAATGAAAAGAATCAAGCCCCCAATGAATTAATAAATCTTATACTCAAGATACCTTTGTGGCACATTCTAGCAAGATTGGGAAGCACTGCTGTGAAATATTAGCCTCTTGGAGCTCTCTTAAAGCCTTATCACCAGTCCAACTGAGATATATTTAAAAAGAACAAAAAGAAGAGAATGCTCATGATACTCATATACTTCCTTTATTATTGGTATAATGGAAGCAGAAACAAAACAATTTGCAAATACAATGCACCAAGTATGCTAATATCCCACAAGAGAAATTTAATTAGGATTATAATTTAAGCAGTTCAGTATAAGGCTATCACAAGTAGCTTTTCTGAGAAAAGTAAATAATTAAAATTAAAAATCATGCTAATGATCAATCATTTCCTGTTGAAAAAGATACAAATGACAATTGATTTAGCCATAAGTTGACAAGTATCAGGTGAACCAAGAACAAAATCTTATGATAAACCACCAATAAAGAAAGCAGAGTAAAAACCAAGGAAAATTTTGGTAATTGGTATGCAAATCCAACACATAACTGACCCACATACACCTCATGTGCCATGTACCTCAGAAAACTAATATTGTCAAGATTGATAATTTACCCAAAACTATGATGCATTATAAAATTTCTGATATCTTAGAAGCCTGCATCTAAATTAGACGCATGATATCTTTCGTTCTTGAAAATGGGATTAAGGAGACCGCAACACTTTTCTAATTTTCCAAGGAATTTCTGTAGACACCCCATTTTATCAGGGTCTCACAATTTCATAATTAAAAGTGGAATGTCTCTTAAAGAAATCAAGTATGATATAATATTTGGGCCAATAAAATGTTTATATGGAATAGCTCCTCTATGGCTAAACACGTGTCCAAAAAAAGCAAGGCCAATCAATTTAATTTGCAAGACCATTAGCTTCTATTGTGTTTTGGCAGCATCACAAGCATTGTTAAGAAACAAGTCGGCTCACCAAGAGATGTGGTGCTGGAAGTCACGTTTCTCCAGTGTACTTTTCCTCCGCTCAATCCAACTTATAAGGTCCTAAACATTAGTGACACTCATTGGACCATTACATCATAAAGGAATTTTGGACAAAACTGCCGTGAGAATAGCATCTAAAACAATTACCTCTGTCATTTCATATAAAGGTTGATAGGTTAGAACATCCACTGTGCAGAGATGCTCTAGTTCCGTCTGCAACTCTTTCAAAAGGTACAACAACTATAAGCAACTCATAAGATCATGCAAAAAATAAAAAGGTATCGATTTCATAACCTACTGTACAAAATGTCTTCTTCAAGATCCACACTGCCAGCGTCTCGAGCAATATCCTCTATGTTGCTGCAAACAAGTTATATTCATTTAGAAGTAGAGAAACTGATATGAAAAATTTTAAAAAAAAAAAAAAAAAAAAATCCAACCTTAATAACTTGTTGAACATGAAATACATTTTCTAAAGAACAAAATAGACACGCATGTATCTGGAGGCAAGCATATAATCCATGCCCTAAACAGGCAGATGTATTGTTTTTACAGATCTCCAAAAGGAGATGCTAATAAACTTGATATTTAAGAACATGCAGAGCATTAATATAAATGCACTGTCTACATTGTGCTTTAGAAAACTCCCTCCACATGTTGTGACATGGGATTGTATGGAACATCAAGAATTATATAAAATAGAACTTTTTAGGGAACCCCAAAGTTATACCAACTGGCAAGATTAAAATCAACAAAATCTATCATGAAATTCATGTATACATATCAGGGAAAAAACTACTTTGCACTCCATGAAGAAAAAGAAACCAATCTATGAAATTGCATATTCTCCCAAAACCAGTGTAGAAAAATGAGATTTAAGAAATTAGAAATTCAACACCTATCAGTCAAAAATCTTATTAATTGTCTAGGTTATACTTTGTAAACTTATTGATTTCTTTTATTATTCACATTCTCTCAACAAGGTTCTAAAAAGTTAAAAAGCAATTAAATGAGGTTGTGAAACATACTGGGCTTCATCAAGAATCACAATGGCTTCTTTAATATCTACATCCATCGCTCCTCGAATGATTGGATTAATGACGTAGCTGTATGGACAGAAAACCAATTGTGCATCATCTGCCATAGAACGTGCTGCATAATATGAACAACCTAAAGAAAATAGAAAATTGCTGTTTAGATTTTTTTTTTTTTAAAGCAAAATGAAATGTGTTAGAAATAAATTTAATAAATATGAAAAAACAAAAATGAACCTTTCACAACTTGTCCAACTCTCACAAGATCTTCTATATCATGAGCCTCATGGCATCCTCCTTTCTGCAGTGATGGATGTCCCTTGACTTTATGTGCATTTCTATTTGCAATAAAGAAATTAGATTGCTATTACTTCCATGTAACATTGCGCCATTAATAAAGAGAGTTAAAATTTAGGGAGCATATACAACTATAGATATAACTCACTTAAATTCTGGGCATCCCACTTCTCGATCCCTCAAAAGCAACTTGCTGGAAGTTTCCAAACACCATTGTCAGCCAGGTTATATAAAGGAATTATTCTAATATATATATTAAAAAAAAGTCTTTAGGTCAAAAAGGCACCATTCTTCATCAATATTATTTTTCCCTCGTATATGCTTGTTTGTGCAGTAGTGCTTCCTAGACGCCTGGAAGAAATTTTTTTTTTTTTTTTTGGGGGGGGGGGGGGGGTTGAAGAAGAGAAAGAGAGAGTCAAAATCAATAGATTCTTGTTCAAAAAAGCTGTTTGCCCCTATCGAATAGAAGAATGCAAATTCTACCCCATATATCCAAAGATAACTAAGTAACCATCCAAAAATGTATCTTTCTTGCAAAAAAGAAAGTTAGTTTTGGAATGGTCACTTAACAATAGGAAATAAAGAGAAAAAAAATCCCATAAAGTGTTTAAAAGCTTAGAATGTACTCCAGCTTATCCATCCAATTTCAACTATATTGTTAATTACACTTGGCTGCACTTTGGACAATATAGGAGATAAGCCAATCAAATGATATTTTGACCTGTAAAAACAAGAAAATAGGACAAATCCAAATGATCCTAAATATTTTTTAAAAGCAAAAATAATATTTGTTTAATTGACTAGATTTCAAGTTATACTTTATGAATTAATGTAAACCACTAAATAACTTTTTATTGGATTAATATTTTGAAAATCCCACCATTGGATTACATGTTCTATTTGTTCATGTCAATTGAATTTACTATAAACAAGAGTTTCACCAGGTGTAACTTGAACCTAACTCTTGTTCAATTAATAGATTCAAAGACCTATTTAGCCAGATGCATGCAACTGTCAAGCATAAGAAATATCCATATAAAATGCTTACAATTGACATAATCATTTAAAAATTAAAAATTAATAAATTAATAAAAACTCCTGATAGGAAAACTGATCCATTTACAGATGATAATACTTCTATTGGGATAACAAAAAGATCATATTCAAGAAAATAGACCAAACACTACAATGAGGGTAGATAATCACACAATTTCCATCATACAATGTCTAGGGATTTGAGAAGCCTGATAACTCAAACTAATTATCAGATGCATATATAGGAGAAATGATTCCAAACTGAAAATGAACTGACAAGGAAAAGGTAAACCTACCAAAACAGCCATTGGGACCCGATAAGCAGTTTTTCGATATTCACGAATTACTTGGGAAATTTGTGAATGTGTCCTCCTTAAATAAACAAAAAACAGTTCGTAACCATTATGGAATTCAACATATGACAATACCAAACCAAAAAAATTGTTCTAATACAAATGAATTTGTAAAATCTTCATTCAAACTTCTCAAATACTTCAAGCATTATTTAGTTAAAAAAATTTGAGAAAACAATTTGGACTTCAATTTTTTAGTTTTAATGGCTTGAATACAATATGACAAGCACCAGTTTTTTCTATTGATGAATTTCATGAATGAATTTAAACCTCATTAATATGAGAATTTGAAATTATTAAACGTAAGATATTTTTTAAATTCACAACACACAAGTGTTTTTTAGAGCAAATCCTCAAACTCAAACGCATCATGTGTTGTTCCAATTTTGTTGGTAAGTTACACACGCACACAATGGGTCTTGAACCCACAACATCACCCTCCACCTGATATATAAGGGAAGGAGATTCCAGTTCAGCTAAAGCTTATTAGGGAGTTGTTCAAATTCACATGAATCAATTCATATTTTTACTATCAATAGTGCTTTGAATCCCTTGATTTTAAATTCTCGGATTCAAATGCAACTCAAAGGTAAAGACAAAGATAATTAATGTACATACCCAAATCCTTAAATTTTATGTTTTGACTGAATCATTGATAACGATGACAAGAAGAAATGATTGATGTCAAATTGCAGACAGTTTCAAATTAGAATCTCAAAAGCTATAGAATCAATTTTGCTCCATGAAATTGTAACTATAACTCTACATGAGAAGATGGGTAATCCCTATCTCAACATGAAAGAACAGTATCAAAAATAAAACACACAACTAAATAAATAATTGAACTCAGTCTAACATATGAAAGTACATTTGAAAACTGAAATGCTTCTAGTGGCCCAAACTGCAGTATCAGTAAACTAAATAACCACTAGAATTTTATGTGAAGTTTCAAAAACAATCCTCATTACTTTCAAAAGCAAACTATCTAAATATACAACAGAACACAACACAAATAGAAAAATAGAAGCTTCCAACCGCGAACCAATAGAATAAAACTTACGATGCATAAAATATGGTGGGTGCTGCCTTTTTCTTTTGATTCTTGTTGTTTGCTGCAGATTGAGTTGGGTCCAAATTTTCCGGCCCTGCATTACCTAATAAAAATCACATTGTCAGTTTCATAGCACATCAAATATCGAAATAGAAACACTGATCAAGGGACTGTTTGCCCCATTTCATAAATTGAACTCCACCATCAAAATTCATCAACCACAAAATCCAATAACCTAAAAGTTAAGAACTAAATTCTCACTCTCTTTAAAACCCTAGCACATTTAAGGCTATATAACTTTCAAAATCAATCTTGAAAATCGTTGTTGTACCTGAAGGTTCCACTTCTGGAACAAATCCGCCACCGTGAGCGAGAGGATCGGTTAAAGCCTCGGGATTGGGCTTGGAGTGAGTGAGATTGGCGAACTGGTTCTTCAATTTACAGCTCTGCTGCCAAGCGAGAGTGGAGCAGAGAAGCGAGAGCGATTTTCCGGTACCGGTCGGGGACTCGAGGAGCGCGTGACAGTGATTCTCTCTCTGGGCTCGATCCAGGGTCGAGATGACCCGACCCATGAATGCGAGCTGCGACCCGTACGGCTGGTACGGGAATTCGACTTGGATGCCTCCGATGTGGTACACATTTTTAGGGCTCTTGATGTTTGGGTCTGGACCTGGAGGAGTTGGAGTTGCGGAGGCCATTTCTGTGTGTGTTGTGGTGAGGGTTGGGTTGTGATGATGGGGTTTGTGTATATATATGTGTTTTGGTATTTTGGGGGGTTTTTTGGCGGGAATTGGATTTTGTGGGAATTTTGACTGATCGGGTAGCTTCCTTTCTACACTCTGCTTTGAAACTATTACAAACCTCGCAATGGAACCATTTGTGGTATGCCACGTGTCGGAGGTAAAAAGAATGTAATTCATTTGTGTAGTTTATATATGAAATAATGTAATAATCAAAATATGGTTTTAATAGTTTATATGAAGACATGCTCACGAGAAAAATCATTGTTGATCGAATGAGTTTTCCAATTTTTATTTTATTTTTAGTTTGTTATGCTTTTTTTTTTTTTTTGGTAAAACTGGCAATTCAATTAAAACAAAAGACTAGAGGTACGTTTGGTACACTGAATGTAAATTACATTAGGAAAAGTAATTTTTATTACTGAAAATAGAAGCCATTGTAATAGAATAATTATTACTATTCATAAGTTTGGTTGTTACATATGAAAAACTTGTAAAAAAAGATGTATAAGGAAACTTTATATTTTTGGAAATATATTAATTTTAAAACCTATTATATACACTAAGAAATAGCCATTACATCCATTATAAAGAGAAATAGCTATTCTTCAATTTAAAGAATAGTTATTCCAATGTAATAATTAATCCATGTAATAAAGATGCAACCAAATAACCGAATTAATATTACACATGAATAGTTATTCCATTACAGGAGTTATTACAGCGTACCAAACGTACCCTAGAGAACAGAGGCAACAAACGTACCACCCCTGTTCGTGTACAGACCACGTTTATTTGCCTCAATAAGAGGGAGCAAGTCCATAGGCGGACTAGAAAATGAAACAAAGTTTATAGATTGAAGAAGGCCTATTCTAGATAGCTTGTCGGCGCACAAGTTGGCTTCACGAAAGATATGTCTGATCTGGCACTGAGGAAGGCGAGCAACCAGTAGCAAACAATCATCAAACAACGAGGAGAGTATAGTATTAGCATAAACAGGGCTGTTGAGAGCAGCAACTACTACACTAGCATCCAACTCAACAATGACAGAATGAAGGTTCATATGATGGCAAAATTGAAGACCATCCTTGAGTGCCCAAACCTCAGCTATGAAGCTATTGGTATTCCCAATATATCTCGAAAACCCCCCCAATCCAGTTCCCTTGATCATCCCTTATCAAACCTCCACAACCTGCAGCTTTCAGAGAATCATAAGCCGACCCATCTGTGTTTAACTTCACCCAACCTGTATCTGGCTTTTCCCACCTGATATGGCTAATCATACTAGTTTGGTTCCTTCTAGACTGACTGATGCACAAAGCATATTCCGTGGCTTGCATGATGATGCCCTTAGGCAACTGCGGGTTTGCTCCTTTGCCCTTGAAGACCATTTGGTTGCGTTGCTGCCAAATAAGCCAGATGGCAAAAGGAAACAAAACACTCCAAGGGGGGTGATTTAAGGAAGACCGCCGCTTTGACTTAACGTTGGTGCTTAGCCATTCATTGATTCCTTGAGAGAAGAAGGTAGAATTGTTGTTTTGAACCCCAAGTTGGTACCATGTTGGTTTAACCACATTGCAATCTCGGAGAGCATGGATAATGGATTCATTTGCTACGTGTCACATCAGGCAAGATCCATTTAACTGCATACCTCTTGCTACCAAGCACTCTTTCACACCTATAGCTTGATGTAAGCATTTCCACATGAACATTTGAATTTTTGGGAGGATACAAATTTTCCAAATCCAGGAGCCATCAAAGGTGTTAGTGTCCTGGACGTTTGAAGCTAAGAGGTAGGCACTCCTAGCATCAAAAACTCCCTTAGGGGAGAATTTCCAAGCTAGTTTATCCCCATTTCTTGCAACAGTAGGAGTAGGAACAGCCTGGATAATGGCCTTAATTTTCGGAGGGAGCTCGAATGGAATAGTGGGCCAATCCCAGCCATTAGTAGAGTACACATCTCTGATTTTGAGATTCTCGGTCTCATGGGGAAGTGGGCCTTGTATAAGATTCCTCAACGGACCAAGATCTGACCAGCAGTCATGCCAAAAATTCAGCTTGCTGTTGAAGCCAGGCACCCATTTCACTTCCTTTTTAAACACCTCTTCCCCTTTCCTCAGCCCCTTCCACGTGGGGGAGCAAGCAAGTCTATCTGCATTCCTGGAATTAATTCTTTGCCTAGTGCAATACTTCAACTTTAGGACTTTAGACCAAGGAGCATTGCCTTCTGTGTGCAACCTCCAATTAAGCTTAGCTAGGAGGGCCGTATTTCTGCCTTTGGCTGTTTGAAGCCCCAATCCTCCTAGATTTTTTGGTTTAGTGACTTTGCTCCAATTAACCCAATGCATTTTCTTAGCTTGATCCGTGGAACCCCAAAGAAAATTCCTGTTCACCCGATCTAAACCATCTAGGATCTTACTTGGCAACATGTTACTTTGCATCACATACGCAAGAATAGTGGAGGAAGAGGATTGAATGAGCACCATTCTGCCCACCATGGATAAGAGGTTAGCTTTCCAACCCGCGAGTTTTTTCTTAACTCTATCTAGGACAAAGGAAAAGTCTTGCCTACGGCTACCTGGATGCTTGTACGGAAATCCCAAATACTTGCCCAAATTAGAGGTTGGGGTAAAGTCGAGAACATTGGACAAAGCCTCTCTTTGGTCTGAGTCTACATTTGGGGAGAAAAAAAACCCTGGATTTTGCTGTATTAATAGTCTGACCCGACTTTGCACAAAAATCATTAAGAACTTCTCTGATAGCTAGGCAATTTTCCGAGTTGGCATGAGCAAAGAGGACTAAATCGTCCGCAAACAAGAGATGAGAGAAAGGCATCCCATTCCTGGAAGTCTTAACTGGGTTCCAGCTCTTGTCCACATATTTCAGCTCAATCAAATGGCTCAAAAACTCCATGCAAATGATAAAAATGTAAGGGGAAAGGGGGTCCCCTTGCCTGATGCCTCTCGATGGCTGGAATGACTCAAGGCAGCCCCCATTAAAGAGAAGTGAAGAGGAGACCGAAGAAATGCAGCTCATGATTAACTCAATCAAACTAATAGGAAAATTTAAGTTAAGAAGCATTTCTCGGATAAAACCCCATTCGATCTTGTCGTACGCTTTTTCAAGGTCAATCTTGATGGCCATAAGTCCATTTTTTCCTTTGGTTCTACCAATATTGTGGACTAACTCTTGGACAATGATGAAATTATCAACCCCTCTTCTCCCTGGCACAAACGCAGCTTGGAGGGGGGATATTAATCTCTCCAAATGAGGTTTGATCCAGGCCACAATAATTTTAGTGATGATCTTATAGACCGAGTTACACAGGCTAATGGGTTTGTAGTTAGCAATGATTTCAGGGCCTTGCACTTTGGGAATAAGTACAATGTGAGTTTTGTTAAGGTAATCTGGGATTTTCTTGTCAGAAAAAGCTTTTAACACTTCATTCTTGACTAAGTCTCCCACAGTAAGCCAAAAACGCTGAAAAAACCCCGCATGGAAGCCATCTGGACCTGGAGCCTTATAAGGTTTCATAGCCCATAGAGCACTCTTAATCTCCTCAGTGCTTACCCTCTCTTCAAGGGAGGATTTCACCTCATCAGTGAGTTGAGCACGCCACTGATACCCCAAATTTGACACCCGGTTACCACTTTCATGAGAGGTGGTATACAACTTCTCAAACCCGCTTCTAAAATACTCCATCACCTCCCTTTCTTCAGTCAACCAATTCCCCAAATCATCCATGACTGCTACAATGTGATTTCTCTTCCTTCTTGCAATAGTAGATACGTGGTAGAAGGATGTATTGCGATCACCCTGAACCATCCAGTTAATTCTAGATTTTAAGGCCCACAGATCGCGCTCCTGATCAAGAAGCAGTTCAAGATCCTGATGGAGTTGCTTTTCTAAATTGATAAGCTCATTGTTCGGGTAGGCAGCCAGCGCTTTCTGAACTCCGTAAATTCTAGCAATAACTCTCCTTTTCTTATGGTGAACATTCCCAAAGTGAGTTTTGTTCCACACCGACGCATCCCTGGAGAAAGTGTTAATGCACTCTGCCAAATCTCTGCCCCCGTTCCAGGCCCGAGACACCACATTGGGAAAGGAAATATCAGAGAGCCAGAACTCTTGGAACTTAAATGATCTAGGAAGGTGAGTGGACTTGTTAGGAAGAGTCTCCATAAGAACCGGACAATGGTCCGAGTGGCATCTCGGCAGGTGCGTGACTATTGCATCAGGGAACAACAAACACCAGTCTGAGTTCATGAAGAATCTATCAATCCTCTCAAGGATAAGATTATTGAGGTCTCTTTTGTTTGACCACGTGTATCTCGGCCCCGAGAACCCCATATCAACCATATTACAAGTATCCAGACATTCCTTGAAGGCCAACAAACGATTAACATGAACTCCTCTGCCCCCAAATTTGTCCTCCTCAATCAAAGGTTCATTGAAATCACCAGCCATAATCCAGGGCTTATTATGCAGTTCGGCCACCTTAGCTAGATTATCCCATAATATATGCCTTTCCTCGCTCCTAGGACTAGCATAGATTGCAGATAAAATCCAGGTAAGGTTAGAAGGGCGTACCTTAACTTCGACATGAATTTCCTGCTCTGTGTTGGCTAAAGCTTCAACTTCCACTCTGTCCGAGTTCCATAGCAGCCAAAGACCTCCAGCGTACCCTATCGTTTCAGTGTGAATGGCCCCATCAAAAGGGAGCCTGTCTGTAATCTCTTTAGCTCTAACACCACCAAGCTTAGTCTCCATAATTACCATAATGGTAGGGTCATGATTTTGAACCAAATCACGAATATGACTCTGAAAAATGGGCTTCAGAGCGCCCATATTGTTCCAAATGATAATCTTCATAAGGAATGATGGACGGTTGTGGATATTCATCAAAAGGAGGATTTATCTTCACCCCCTTCCTCGGAGACTATTCTGTCCTCTTCCCCAATTTCATCCTCTGACCCATTCCTGGAAAAAGAGCCAGAAGGAGTTCCCACACCTCCAGCTTTAAAACCCAAGCTTTCCTCACCTTCGAGATGAACCACCGCATCGTGCACATGATCCATGCTTTGATCCCGACATTGAGCACCTGAGTGGTTTCGGCCCCCTTCCTAGCCATTGTTGGTGCCCAGTCCGTCTTCATTGGAAGCCATGAACTTGAAGGAGTCACATGGGGATGCCTCGGATCCATGGTTGACGCTATTAGAGGCATTGGCAAAGATGGATGTGAGTTTAGTAGCTAACCCTTGTGATGGGTCTTTGACGGCGCACTCAAGGATATTTCCAGAAGAAGCATTCTTGGCAATTTTCTTTTTGCCTCTCACTGAGTGAGAATTTTTCTTTATGTTAACGACCAAGTTGGGTAATGGGCTAGATTTGCCAACAAAGGTGGCATCAGGCTCGCCATCAATGTCTGGATTCATGTTTGGGCCGAAGCCCAACGACGTGTTGCTCGGTGTCCCTCTATTCGAATTGAAGCCCATCTCTGAGTGTTCAGGCCGCATATTTTTGAATGGGATTTGGTTAGCAGACTTCCCATCTGATTTGGTGGTCCCCCCCAGGCTGGGATTTTTTTTTTTTCCCTTGTAACCCCCTTTTTTCCTTGTTACGACCATCTAGGGTCCGTACTGACTTAGAGCCTCCTTCACTACACTCGTACCCGACGTGTATTTGTCAGGCAAGGTACTGGGCAAATCAGTACGAAATTCCTCATGCCCATTGCATGATCCATCGTTCTCTACCGGAGAAGCCTCCGCCGTGTCCACCGAAACCTTGTTCTTGCAAACTGTGTATAGGCAAGCTTCCTTCAAATGGCCCACCCTCCCACAGGAAAAACAGAGCTTCTGAATTCCTTCGTAGTTCACAGCTTGCTCGAACCGCCCGATGAGAATGGTATCAATCAAGGGCTTGTTAATATCTATTTGAATGCACATCCTTGCATACTTGCCTCTAGCTTCCATGGCAGTATGCGTATCTATTCTAAGCACCTTCCCAATGGAACCCCCGATCTCTCTCAGGATTTCCGCCTCATAAAGTTCAATAAGGAGCTCGTAGAGACGAATCCATATGGCAACCAGAGAAATATTAGCTGAAGAAGGCTTAAAAAACGGTTCCCATGGCCTTATGGATAGGAAGTGGTCCCCCAAAAACCAAGGTCCTCGTCTTAGAACAGGCGTTTAAATCTTCCTTGGAGAAGAAATGAACCAGGAAGAATCTGTGGCTGAGGTCCACAACGTCCATTCTACCCTCAGGTTTCCAAACTTGATTCAGTTTACTCTGCATGTAGGAGAAACTAACTGACCGCCCCACCAACTTAACAATGACGGCCTTACACTAGCACTCTCGTAAGCGTTTCTTGGTGTCCTTCGAGAGCTTGATGGCCACCAATCCTGCGCGGAGTTCATTGATATCTTCCTCATCATTTTCCGAGTCACTATCGGCGTCCATATGGTCTGTGAAATCAAAAGCCTGGGCAAACGCTCCAGGTATTTCGCCCACTAGTTTGTCCCTGAACGACGCACTGGACTAGTTCCAATGGCTGTGATTGTTTCGCGAAGGAGAGCCATCGCTGGGTCCCTCATTAAACTCGGCATGGTGGCTGTCTTTCACTTTTTTGTTGCTCCTGACCAACTCTGCTTCTTCTTCCCTATAGAGCGTACAAGGCTTCATAATAAAATGTAGACTTGCTGCAATAACTTTCACAGAAGCATGTCATGCTACGTTTGTTATGCTTTAAATAACATGGTTAGCTTCTTTTTAAAAAAATAAGATGTTTAAATGAGTTGCATGAATCATGACATGAAAGCTCAATAAATTTATAGAATACAGATTTAGGTTGAGCGAGATGGGTTTCAAATACATTTCATCTTGTACCCTAACCCTTGATCCTGTATGTAATTTTACATTTTTTTTAAATAATCTAACTAGGAGTAAAGGTTTCACAACTTCTCCTATAATGTAACTAGGAGAAGAAGTATTGTAATTATTTATTTGCTTTGTTGTCATGTAAGGTGAGCGTTTTTATGAAATAAAATTGTTGTTTTCAGTTTTGTTTTTGTTTTGTAAATAAATAACTTGCACATCGAATGCAAAACCCTTGATCTATGATATAAAATTTATTTAATTAAGCCATTACTTTGAGACTCATATTTAACCCATTAGGTGGTGATTCTCACGTTTTATGAGGAACATACAATAATAATGAAAAGCACAAGTGACAAGTCTAATCATGAAGTTTGTGGGCCGTTCGGTATAGGAGTTTAAACACATGTTTTTAGTTTGTAAACAATATCACACGTATTTTCACACACTTTTTCAACCATGTATTTCAAAAAAAAATAAACAATATAACTAAAACAACATTACCCAATAGCTCATATATTATTGTGAACTATAAAAGCATTAATGCTCTCATAATGCTATTCAATTAAAGTTGAATGTGAGAGTTATGGGTGGCATGGTTAACAAGCTAGACCGCAAATTTTGCGGTCAAAGTATAAGATATATATATATATATATATATATATATTATATGAGAAATTGGAGGAAAGCCAAAACTCATTAAATTTTGAAATGATGAAAGTACAATTCACCTTACCTACCTCACAAAATATATAACTGACGAGTAGCATATAAATAGTCGTCCATTACTTGCAAACCGTCCATGACAGTAACGAGTAAGGGTATGGACGAGTGTATGTGTATTAACTCCAGTCAGCAATCAATGACTGGGCAATGAATAGCATAAAACCGTTACCACCATCCAATAATGCAGAATTAAGGACCAATTACGAACAGATTGGAGTTAATTTGCAATCATTAAGCATTGATTACCCGGTTGCAACATAACGGTATTATGAGTATTAACTCAGCCTAAGGTTATATAAAGCCAAGAAAAATAGGTAAAAAAAAAAAAAACACAGAACTACTATACAAATTACAGTTTTTCCAAAGTAAATAAGTTAACTTAAGCATCGGAGGGTCCTTGGCAGGCCCCAAACTGATGCTCTTATCTATTGAGTGATTTATGTGACACAGGTTTTACAGGTCGTCCATCATACTGACGAGGGGCATACTGACGAGGCAAATTCCTACTTCATCAGTTTGGCGTCGTCTGTGGGGAACGATTGAGTTGCAATTCTCTCAGGCAAGTCATCATATCTCTACTAACAAAGTTCCTCAAGACACATGGACACTTCTACTTCATCACCTCCTACGGACCCAACCATAATGGCCCAACAGATTCAAGCACTCGCTGCTAACGTGCAAGAATTGATGAAATAGAATGAAGAATTGAAGCATCAGTTTGGCGTCGTCTGTGGGGAACGATTGAGTTGCAATTCTCTTAGGCAAGTAATTGTATCTCTACTAACAAAGTTCCTCAAGACACATGGACACTTCTACTTCGTCACCTCCTACGGACCCAACCATAATGGCCCAACAGATTCAAGCACTCACTGCTAACGTGTAAGAATTGATGAAATAGAATGAAAAATTGAAGCATCAGTTTGGCGTCGTCTGTGGGGAACGATTGAGTTACAATTCTCTCAGGCAAGTCATCGTATCTCTACTAACAAAGTTCCTCAAGACACATGGACACTTCTACATCATCACCTCCTATGGACCCAACCATAATGGCCCAACAGATTCAAGCACTCACTGCTAACGTGCAAGAATTGATGAAATAGAATGAAGAATTGAAGCGAAAGGCACGCCCTGGGACTCCGACTATGTCGCAGTCTCAACGCAATCGCAATGACAACAATAACGAGGCCCATAGTCCAGAGAATAGCAGAAGGGATACTTCAGAACATACTGCACAGTCAACTCGTGGTAGTGACCAATAGATGAAAAACATGAGAAAGGAGTTAGACGAGGTCAAGAATGCCATGAAGGAAAAGACAGCAATAAACCTGGATGGCATGATCAAGAGGACTGACTCACCCTTCACAACTAGTGTTCTAGAGTGCCCCTTACCTCCCAAATTTCGTCTCCCTCAGCTGGAGGTCTACAATGGCACTAAGGACCCTCTGGACCAGATAAGAGCATTTAAAACAATTCTGAGTCTCCAGCAGACCCCAGATGAAGTTATTTGCAGGACATTCCCAACAACCCTTAAAGGAGCAGCACGGGTATGGTTCAGCAAGCTACCCACAGCATCTATTGCAAACTTTAACCAGCTAAGTGACTCATTCATCCATCACTTCATTAAAGGCCAGCGTCATAAGAGGCCCACTTCCTATTTGCTAACTGTGAAATAGTAGGAAGGAGAGACCCAGAGAGAATATGTGAAGCGATTCAACAAAAAAGTCCTAGAAATTGATGAGGCTAACGAGTAGGTGATAATGACGACCTTCTAAGCTGAACTGGTCAATCGTGACCTTGTTTTCTCCTTAGGAAAAACTCCTCCAACCTCGATGACAGATCTACTGTTTAAAGCGCAAAAATACATGAATGGGGAAGACGCGCTGACGGCAAAAGGATTGGCAGGCAAACGAAAGAAAGACGAACGTGCAGAGTCCCAAAGCAAAAAGAAAGAGTGCAAAGATAATCTTACAGAAGCTAAGACTAGCAAAAGTAGTTTAGAGGCATCATCAAAGAAGCAACTAAATTTCACCCCTTTAATAATGCCTGTAGATAAGATTCTCATGTAGATAAAGGACGACCCTACCTTGAAATGGCCTAAACGATTAAGCTCGTCCTCAGAGTGAAGAGATCCGAAGAAGTATTACTGCTTCCATAAGGACCATGGTCATTATACAGATGAATGTAGGGATTTGAAAGAACAAATAGATGAGTTGATCCAAAGGGGGAAGCTCCAAAAGTTTGTTAAGAAAGACTGTCAAGCTCGCCAGTGAATAGAGGAGAAACCTACTGACGACCAAAGAGAGGAAGATCGAGACAATCTCAAACCCATTGT
This sequence comes from Quercus variabilis, assembly GCA_030445155.1. Taxonomy (NCBI): domain Eukaryota; kingdom Viridiplantae; phylum Streptophyta; class Magnoliopsida; order Fagales; family Fagaceae; genus Quercus; species Quercus variabilis. The sequence continues at coordinate 15,583,453 of CP129446.1, forward strand.
AGGAGAGATAAGGACGATCACTAGAGGACCAGTCGTTGGAGGATCATACAAGTCCCTGAGGAAGGCGGTATAGAGGTAGGTGAACAACGTCCATGTCAAGCACCTAATGGCAAAACATCGTTGCACTGGGAATGACGACATTGTCTTCTCTGAGCAAGATGTGAAAAGGATTAGGCAGCCCCATGATGACCCCCTAGTCATTATAGCCATTAAGGGGATTTAACACCCAAAGAGTGTTGGTGGACAATGGGAGCTTAGCAGATGTGATGTATATGACAGCTTTCTAGCAGATGAAGTTGGATCCAAAATGCCTCAAGCCTTTCGGATCTTCGTTAGTTAGCTTCAGCGAAGACCGTGTTTATTCAAAAGGCATCACTTCATTACAGATTACAGCAAGGACCTACCTCGCTCAAGTGACGAGGGTGGTGGACTTCTTAATCATTGACTGCCCTTTGTCTTACAATGTGATTCTTGGGCGACCAACCCTTAATCGCCTTAAGGTAGTAACTTCCACATATTGCCTAAAAGTGAAATTCCTAACCCCTCACAGAACTAGAGAAATCATAGGGGACCAACTTTTGGCTTGGGAATGTTACTAGGTGGTCTTGGCGTCTAGGGAAAATCACACTTGGATGGTTGAAGAAGAACCACCCAAACCCATGGAGGAGGCGGAAAATGTAGTGCTAGTAGAAGGAGATCCAACCAAAACCACCAAGGTAGGAAAGGAGCTTCAACAGACTTTGAAGGATGAATCGATGAAGTTCTTGAAGAAGAACTTAGATGTCTTTGCATGGAGCCATGAGGACATGCCAGGGATTAACAGACGAGTGATAGAGCACAGTCTTAATGTCGATCCAACAAGGAAGCCTGTTCAACAAAAGAGACGAGTATTTGCTCCAGAATGGAATAAAGCAATCGTGGAAGAGATGGAAAAGTTTTTAATTGTTGGATTCATTAGGGAAGTCTACTATCCAAAATGGCTTGCAAATGTTGTTATGGTAAAGAAGTCCAATGGAAAATGGAGAATATATGTGAACTTCACTGATTTGAATAATACATGTCTCAAAGACAGTTTCCCCCTTCCTAGAATTGACCAACTTATTGACTCAACGGTTGGCCACGAAATACTATCCTTCATGGATGCTTTTTTAGGTTATAACCAAATCCTAATGAAGGAAGAAGATTAGGAGAAAATTGCATTTGTCACTAGCCAGGGCTTATATTGCTACAAAGTCATGCCGTTCAGACTGAAGAACGCAGATGCCACCTATCAAAGATTGGTGAATTAGATGTTTAGCAAGCAGATAGGGAGGAATATGGAAGTCTATGTAGACGATATGCTCGTAAAAATCAAGGAAGCTAAAACCCATCTTACAGACCTTCAAGAGGTGTTTGATACCTTAAAAGGGTATAGGATGAAGCTTAACCCTGCGAAGTGCCTTTTTGGAGTCTCATCAGGAAAATTCCTAGGCTTCACGGTGTCTCAGTAAGGAATTAAGGCAAACCCGGAGAAGGTCAAAGCCATACTTGACATGGTTTCTCCCAAGACAGTTAAGGAGGTGCAAAGACTGATGAGGTGAGTAGCAACATTAAACAGGTTTGTCTCAAAGGCCATTGACAAGTGTCTTCCCTTCTTTAAAGTTCTTAAACAAGCTTTTTAGTGGACAGACGAGTGTGAGGCAGCCTTTCAGAGCCTTAAAGAGTATCTGGCCAAGCCTCCATTACTAAGCCCGTCAGTAGAAGGAGAAGATCTATTTTTATACTTAGCTGTATCACCAATAGCCATCATTTCCGCTTTGATTTGCGAGGAATCCAATATACAAAGGCCAGTGTATTACACTAGTCAGGCTTTTCAGGATGCCGAAGCAAAGTATCCACGCACGGAAAAGATGGCCTTCTCATTATTCGTGGCTTCAAGAAAGCTTCGTCCATACTTCCAGGCTCATACCATTGTAGTCATGACCGACCAACTAATCTGAAAAGTAATGAGCAAACTAGATGCTGCAGGTTGTATGGTCTAATGGGTAGTTGAGCTAAGCTAGTTTGCCATTGAGTACAAGCCAAGAACAACAATCAAGGCACAAGCTTTAGCAGATTTCATTGCAGAATTTACCATTCCAGACCCTGATCAGGAAGCAGAGTATTGGATAGTTTGCTTAGATGGCTCATCTGTAACAGGACTCGGAGGCGTTGGTGTCATAATGACATCGCCAGAGAATGACGTCCTTAAATATGGGGTTCAGCTCCAATTTCCAACAACAAACAATGAGTCAGAGTATGAAGCAGTCTTTGTTAGCTTGAGGGCTGCAAAAGCTTTGGGAGCCAAGAATTTGAGATTGAGGTCTGATTCCAAGCTAATCGTTGGACAAATAACCAACGAATATGAAGCAAAGGAGGAAAGAATGAAGAAATACCTACAGCTGATGAGCCAGCTCATTGATAAGTTTGATAGCATTAAACTTGAGCTAATCCTAAGGGAAGAAAACTCAACTGCTGACGAGATTGCTAGACTCGCCTTAACCAAAGATGCTTCAGCAATGGAAGGCTTGCTCATGGAGGTTCAAACAATCCCCAATATTGACGGACTGTAGGCCTTTTCGATATAGCAATAAAGTAACTGGATGGAACTAATCATATCCTACATTAGAGGCGGCCAACTCCCATCTGACTCATCAGAGCGAAGAAGGTCAGAGTCTGAGCAGCAAGGTTCACTGTTTTGAATGGAGAACTTTACAAAAGAGGATTCTCAATGCCATACCTAAAGTGCTTGGCCCTTGACGAAGCGATGTATGTGCTTTGAGAAATACACGAAGGTTTCTGTGGTAACTATTCCGAACCTCGATCCCTGGTGGGAAAGATGATTAGGGCAAGCTACTTTTGGCCAATAATGCAAAAGGATGTAGCTGAACTTGTGAAGAAATGTGATAAATGTCAGTGGTTCGGCAACGTGTAGTATATACTTGGGGAATTATTGATGAGCATCTCTTCACCCTGGCCATTTTCTACACGAGAAATAGACATCGTCGGCTCACTCCCTTTGGGAAAAAGGCAAGTAAAGTTTTTGCTTGTAGCCATTGATTACTTCACCAAATGGGGCGAAGTAGAACCACTAACGGTAATCACCGAAGACAAGATACAGACCTTAGTTTGGAAGAACGCCATCTATAGGTTCAGGATCCCTAGGACGATCATATCAGATAATGATTGTCAGTTCGATAGTCGAAAATTCAAAAAGTTTTGCGCAAAGCTAAGGATACAAAATCACTATTCGTCACCTGGGCATCCACAAGCTAATGGGCAAACAGAAGTAACAAGTTGTACTTTGCTTAAACTCATCAAAGCACGACTTGAGGGGGCAAAGGGTGCATGGCCTGAAGAGTTGCCTAGGGTATTGTGGGCTTATAGGATGACAACGAGAACACCAATAGAAGAAACTCCATTCAAGTTGGCCTTCGACACTAAAGCAGTTATCCTGGCCGGGATAAGAGTCTCCAGTCTTAGGCAAAGCTCATTAAAGCAAATGTTCAAACAATGACGAACTAAGGCTCAACTTGGATTGTTTGGCTGAAGTTAGAGATAAGGCAACCTTGAGAATGACTCGATACCAACAAAAAATGTAGAAGTACTATAATCAGAGGGTAAAACTCAGAAGGTTCAACCCCAGTGATATGGTGCTACGAAAAGTCTCACAAGCTACTAGAGATCTAGCCCAAAGGAAGTTAGGGCCTACTTGGGAAAGGCCATACAAGGTCGTCCATTACTTTAGACAAGGAATCTATTATTTGAAGGATTTGGAAGGCAATCCACTTCCTCGTCCTTGGAATGTGGAACATCTCAAGAAGTATTATCAATAAAAGCTATTACCTGATCTAATAAGCTCTATTTGTAAGAGCACCTCGCTTGACAACACATTAGATAAGCGAGATTTAATTGTTTTTTCTAAGTATTTCTTTTCCTTCAAGTATTTTGATAAAACTATTTTCAATTTGTTGTTTCCCTGTAATCCCTTCGTATATGAGGAATGCATGAAATAATAAGGCTTGTTCAGCCATTCCTTTTTTCAATAAAGTTTGACAATGTGTCAAATCTAAGTTCAATGAAGAAAATGAAATATCTGAAATCCAGCAACAAGTTCAAACCACAAATGTGATGAGAACACGAATGGTAAAAGCTCGACTGACGAGTGAAAATCATAAGTGTGGTAAAAACTCAAAATAAGAGTCAATATCACAAAATATGGTAAAAACTCAAAATGATGAGTTAAAATCATAAATGTGGTAAAAACTCACAAGATGAGTTAAATCATGACACACGATAAAAACTCAAAATGACGAGTTGAAAATCATAAACGTGGTAAAAACTTACAAGATGAGTTAAAATCATGAAATAGAGTAAAAATCATAAACGTGGTGATGACTCTAGTGATGAGTTGAAATCACAAAACATGGTGGAAACTCAAATGACGAGTTAAATTCTTAAGCAGGGTAATGAAAGAGCAAGAATAAATCATAAGCAGAAGAACTTCAAAGTTCAAAACAAATGCGTTGTTTCTAAAATAAAAGCCTCAAAACAAGAGGGACCCATTGTTTCTCAAACAAAAGCCTCAAAATATGAGGCACCCATTGTTTCTAAATTAAAAGCCTCAAAACAGGAGGCATCCATTGTCTTTAACATGGAACCAAAAAAAAAAACAAAAAAACAAAAAAATGGTTACTTAGATTTTTACTTCAAGGAGCACTGACGATCTCCTTAACATGGCCAGCCTCTATCTAAGCCTCGTCAGTAGCTCCTCCTATAGCAACTCCTTCACCTTCAACAACATCGATAGCTTTAGCAATGGTCTCGCCTTCCTTCTCATTAGCCTTGTTAACAAGGATATCAGTATCAATAGCCTTAAAGTCTAGATTTGCAAAATTCGCTACATGGCTATGGTGCTTCATCATCCACCAACGAAGAAGCTCGAAGCCATTAAAGTACTGCTCAAACTGCATGTCGGAGAAGCGATTAGACTCCAAGAAACTGGCAACCACCTTCTCACGTTCCTCGTCCGTTCTCAAGAGGGCAGCTTGGACTTCCTCATTTTTCTGAACAACGAGCTTTTTCTCAACCTTCAGTGTTTCCTTCAGTTCTTTCATCTTCTCCTTGGCCTTGGTTGATTGGTCCATAGCTTCAATCAGATCCTTCCTCAACTTTGAGCTCTCGGCCTCAATAGAATCAACTTTGGAGTTGGCCACTACTACCTTTTCCTCATTGTTCAAGTAGTCTGTTATCAGACGAAGGGACTCACCAAGAACTTGAAAAGAGAAAGAAAGGTTAGTAATTTTTAACAGGTGTAAACACTTAACGGCGTAATGAAGAAACGTTGAGTAAAATACCTGCACTAGTTTGTAAATATGGCGGCTAACTAGTTCATGAGAAGGGATGGACGAGAAACCCTTAAGCTCGTCGTCAGTAATGACATTATGAGCTCGTCCAAAGGTGGTAGCAAGGTCATCCCAAACACTCTTGCCAAACTTGGCCTTCCCTTTAGACCCTGTGGTCAGAGGACTTAAGGTCATCGTCTCAAGAAAAGGTGTGGGAGAAGATGAAGTACCAAAGAGTGATAAGGGGGAAGGAGTCTCGTTCTTCCCTTTATCCAGCTTATGTTTCTTTGATTTAGGGGTAATGTGAGATAGGGGTTCATTCTTCAAGCTCTTAACATGGGCATATTTGTCTTTGCTATACCTAGTGGCCATTTTTGCAAGAAGAAGGTTAATACGGAAAAAACCTATTAGGTAAGACAAGAAAGGACGAAGAATTAAAAAACCTACTCTTCTCTTCCTGGGCTATTTTCTTCAAAACATACACAGAAGGCTCAAGTCCAAGGCAACACTCTTACAGACAACAAGGATCAACCAGCTCGTCGAAATCGTCAACTGTGAGGGCAAACTCAAGGGCGGCCTTAATTCGTCCTTGGTAGCGTTCCTCCAACAAAGGACAATTAGCAACTGCCAAAAAAAAAAAAAAAAAAAAAAAAAAAAAAAAAAAAAAAAAAGGAAAAAGAATAGCAAACTTAAAACAACCAATTTAATAAAGAGGAAAGAGAGATGCACCAAAAGAAGGGATTTCCTATTTCCGTAGCAACCACGGGTCACTATGGACAATTCTAGACTCCCTATTCCAAGGTAGAAGTTCAAAATACTCATAGTGGGTGGAAGGTTTCAAACGATACAAATAAAGAAATTCGTTTAAGGTAATTATGTCCCCATTATGGACAGATACCCAAATCGACATACAACCAATAATCGTCCTCCATGCGTTAGGGACAAGCTGATCGGCTGTAACATTGAGAATAGAAAGGAGTTGCATGATAAATGAATGAACAAGAAAACGGAAGTTGCAGGAAAAGGTTGCTTCGTAAAAACTCATCTCACCATAAGCAAAGGTGCACGATTTTTCGTTTGGATGAGGTAATCTTATAGCTACCCCTTATGGAAATTGAAACCTCTTGCAAATAGATTTCAAATGTCTCAACTCGTAAAGACAATACTCAGAGAGCATGAAAGGGGATTGAAGACGAAGGAAGTTTTGAAGAAGATGAGGGTTTTGAAGACAATAGGGGTTTTGACACTACGATTTCAAAATATTTATTTGTGGACTCACCACTTGACGACAAACCAATTTCTAACTCGCTGGACCTAACGTTAATATCTCGGTACTCTATGGTAATCATCTCTAGATGATGGGCAATTAAAGATCGACGGAGTAAAGGGTAAAGGCTAATCAAAATAGGCATAAGAGCATTCAATGCAATAGTAGCAGCTTTCTCCTAAATATTTCACAGCTTTCCTTTGTTTTATTCTCTTCTGATGCTTATCCTTACTAGTATGATCATCTGGTGTGTTGTTTTTGATGAAAGGTCGGACCTTTGACCCCTACTCTACTTAGCCGAGGAGGTATTTCTCCTCGGACTACACTCCCAATCCTTTACGACCAAACTTCTTTCATAGCTTACTAATTTGTACATCCTCGTTAATGTCCACTTGTCCTCAAATGACTTAATGTCCTCAGACACGGCCCACGACCCAATATCCTTTTCTGGGCCCTTTATCGCTATGCTAACCGTTAGATTTAATGTTCTCTATATTTTTAACACACACATCAAGTTTTGTGCAAATTAAATTTATTTACCATTCAATCCAAAAACTTATTTTTTATGCATAAATTTATACTACAAAAACTTGAAATTTAAATATTTAATTAATGACATAACTATTGATCTTTAATATTCTCTAAATTTTTTGCAAGAATGGAAAATATAAGAAGAAAATGTAATCTAATGGTGAATTTGTCAAAATTCACTTCTAATAAAAAATATATTGAGTGAAATTGTAATCTTAGGCTTCAACCAAATTTGTTGTCAAACTTTGTCAAACTTAGAATCTAATGGGTTGATTTTTCAAATTGAAAGAGAAGTATCAAATTGACACTCATGTCAAAATATAAGGATCATATTTGATGTTGTACAAAATAAATTGATTTATTTTTCATGTAATTCTTTGTTGTAGAAATGTTACTTATTAGAGTTATGTTAAGACAACAACAAAATCACAATATTTTCAGAATAGCTTAGGTGTCAATCCATCATAGCTTAAAAAATTTATATTATATTGAGATTCACTACAACTAAAACAAGGGTGTTGTAAAAATATTGTGACGTTATGTTATGTTCCTAGAGTCTAGACTTTTTTTACTCATCGAGCCTTTAGGTAATTCAATAAAAAACACACACACAAAATAAAACAAAAAAACATATGGAAAAGGCCATTTGGCCAAGGAGGAGCCCAACAATTATAACTCTGTATAGTCCATGCAATGTGAATATTGAATACAAACACTAGCCGTTTGTTTTGATGTTAAGTCTACTATAATGTAGTATTAAAAACCAATTTGCCTTATACTATCGGTTTACACTTTTACATCCTAAACTATACCTTATTTTACATTTTGTCTCCTAAATTATCAAAATTCATGAGCAACCATCCAAAATTATAACTTCATAACAAATGATAGAGGATGAATTGATATTTTAATGCTAAAGTTTGTTGGACTTAACCCCAAAAAAACCAACATGGGATTAAGTGCAACAGGGTTATAACTTTAGGAGATTAATAGTATATTTCAATAGTTCATGATGCAAAGTGTGAAATATGCATGATATAATTTACCATGAAAAAAGTTCAATTTTCCCTAAATTACATCAACTTTCAATCTACATAATAGTGCAACACTTTGATTCATTTTCGCTCTGTTTGTTTTGCTGTGAAATATTTGACCGAAAACATTTCCAATTTACAATGTTTAGTCGCTAACATGAAAATAGAAAATTATTTTCAAGTGTTTGTTTCATGGTAAAATAATTATATAAAAAAAAAATCCTAATCTTACAACCAGGCACCATTCCCATTTCCCACTACCTCTCTTCACCAACTTCATTACTTCCATTTCCATTTCCATTTTCAATTCTAGATGACCAGCCATCACCAAATCACATCAAGAACAAAGTAAATCTCAAGGAACGTTTTGTTCTTGACCATCTATATGACCCTTTACCATTCCCTTATACCTATTCAGCACCAAACCCATTTAAGACCCATTTTGATTGAGAAGGAGTAGAGTAGATATTTTGAAAATCCCCTAAAACAAGTAGCTAAAGTTTGAGCAATTGATGGGTTTTTACTACTAAAGAGAAATTACAAGGGGACTTTCCTTTGAAAACTGAAGGGTAAACTTGCAATAGAATGTTAAGTGTTGACTTTGTTGCTAATGTAGTGAACAAAGGGAATTTAGGAAGAAGAAATTTTTTTTGAGTTTGTGATGAAAATATTGCGTGACATGAGGATCGAAGGCGTAAGCCTTGATTTAGAGATGCTATTGATTGTGTTGGACAATTTCGTCAGGGCTCATCAAGTGTCGAAAGAAATACAAATGTTTGGAAATGTAGAAGAGTTTGGGTTGAATTGTTATACCGAGTGTTTGAATGTGCTTTTACAATATGCCAGGTGGCTAAATTTTAAATGAGGTACATGACTAATAGTAGTTAAGGTATTGTATATAAATTTTGCCCTAACTCTATACCCGTTGGAGATTTTGATGGGTGTATGAAGTATTATAGGAGTATTTATGTTAATTGCTAAGTAATAACTGTGAACCGGATGTTATTACTTATACCAAATTATTTGTTGCCTCTTTTAAAGCCCATAAAGTGGCCGATGCACTTGAATTATTGTTTGATGAGATGTTGAGTTGTGGTCTTATTCCTTGCATTGGGACTATAACCTCCTTCCTTGAACCTTAGTGTAGCTATGGTTTGCCCCATGCTGCTATGATAATTCGCAAAAAAGCCAGCAAAGTTGGATGTAGAATTGTAGAATATCGTTGTGTGGGTAAGAATCAATATATATATATATATATATATATATAAGCAGAAACCTCTTGTGGGGGTGCATGAGCTACTATCATAGGGTTTCCATCTTTTTTATCTTCACAAGCTCAAGAGGCCCATTATGTGATCTCAATATGGACTGTATGGACCCATAGCAATCGTTACTTGTTAGGACAAGTCTATCAATGTGTTCGGAGCCCATCATAGGTAATAGCAAATGGTGTAGCTAGATTGATAAAGACTTTAAGCCCCATTCCCAAAATCACCATTTGTTTTATTGGGTAAAATCTGCTTATATGTGCAAATTGTGGGCCTAATTTAAAAAGGCATCATTGAATTATGGACTTACCAATAGCTTTCTGAATAAATAAAAACTAGGGTAAATAACACCCCAAACACAAGTTGGTACCAAAAAAAAAAATCATTGGGTATAGGATGCAAAAAAAATAATAATAAAAAAAAAAAAAAAAGATCATTGGGTTTAGGAACACTGAGTGTTCATACTTCATACACCCCCCAAAAAAGAGGTGATACTTCGTAGTTCATACACTCATGCATCAAAAGATAAGATAGAAAGTTTAGGAACATATTTTTTGTGATAGATTTCTTGTCACAACTTTGTTATAGTTGATTGTGAGTGGTATAAAAAAATAGTATGTTTATATGAAAGTGATTGTATACTACTTACAGTCAATCACATTAGAGTAGTTATATTAAAGTCATGGCTAATTCAAAATTAAATATTCTTCTAAAAAAATAAAAAAGAAAGTTAAATATGATTTTTTCCCTACATAATTTAATTTTAATTATTTTTTGTTTGGTAAAATGATATTTTTTAAATGGCGGTTCACACCAGAGATTGGTGGTTTCTTGGAAGAAAAATGTCTCTTAGACACGCACAATTCTTTAACTAGTCACAATTTTCAAAACAATTTATGAAGAGGTGCGTATATAACATGTGTGGATAGACATTGCCCTTTTTGGAATTTCAACTATTCTTATCAATCAATAGCACAAAGAACAAAATATTTCAAGATCTTTCATTGTAATTGGAAGTGGTAATACTCATAGGCAAACGTTAACAAGCATCGCATATGTGCTTATTAAGGTCGTATAAAAGTGAGTTTCATTTAATAAAAATATAGTGTAAATTGGGTTCGGTCATGGCGTAAAAGCCATGTTTTTTGCCACCTAATGTACCCAATAATTAAATGCTGCGTCGTTGTCTTACTAAAATAAGAATACAACTTATCACACACAATAAAAACTAAATTATAACCTATTTCAAAATTAAAAATTAAAACCTCTTTTTTGGAAAAAGTAACACCAATTCAGCAAACCCATCGCAGATGCCACCACAGATGCCGCCAGCAACATCGGAGATTCTATTGTCACCACTGCCTGATTTACTCCTCCATGCACAATAACATCAAAAACAACATATTTGAAGCACGATTTGAACTAATGTCCCTAAAAAAAAAAATTTAAAGAAACAAAAATCTGGATGTCAGTCAAGGAAAATGGGTTTGGGAAGTGAAAATTGGTTGAGAATATCAATTCTGAAACTTCAAAAAAGAAACCCAAGTACACATAATCTTCAATATGACTTGGAACCCATAACCACCATCAAGACCAAATTTGTTTTTCTTAAAAATTCATTTTTTAATGGACTAAAATTTATGCTAAAAAAATTCATTTTGTTAATCTAAAACACAATAATGGCTTGTTTGGAAGTTTAGAGAGGGAGGAGAGTAGAGGGGAGTAGAGGGAAGGGGAGTAGTGGGGAGGAGAGTAGAGGAGAATGATTCACCTCCACCTTATTTGGATGTTTTTAAAATTAGTAAGGGGGAAGGGAGTAATTAGTCATTCCCCTTGTGTAATTTTGTTAATATAATAAGGGTAAATTAGGTAATTTACTTGGTCAATAGTTTATGTACTCTACTTCCCCTCCAAATCTCTCAAATTTGGGGGAATTAAAATTGGGGGGCTAGAGGAAGTCCAAACCCCTCCAAACTCCTCCAAACCCCTCCCCCTCATTCTTTAAAAAACTTCCAAATAAGGTAATTGCATTACTCTCCCTCCCTTTACTCTACTCCCCCTCCTTTTTTAAACATCCAAACATGTCATAAAAGACAAACCCAACAACATAATTTCATTGAATTTTTACTAAAAAAATGGTTTTTTTTTTTTTTGTTAATTTACTTTCCAAACCACAAGACCGAGTATGAGATTTGCGAAGTGTGCAATCTGAACCACAATTAAAGCCAACAACATAATTACTTTTTAACCCACAAGAGTTTGCTCTTGAACTTCCTTTCTTGCTTCCAGTCCAAACTCTTCGATGCCCCTCTTTTATTAAGAAGCTTTGCTCTCTCAAGCAGCATGTCCAGCACCATTTGATTTGTTGTTGATGTGGAGGGTGGGAAAATAGATCAGACGGTGGTGATGGTAGCATCTCCAGTGGTGTGTAATGGCATCTATGGCCAGGTGGCGGGGTGGCTGGCGGTGTTTGTGGTGGGGTGGCCGGATCGGTGCAACCTTTTCTAAGGAGGAGATTCTGAGTTTTATTTCTAAAATGTTATAAATAAGTTGTTATTGTATATGGTAAGTTGTATGTGTTGTTTAATAAAACGCTGATATGGCATACAACTATTGGAGGGTGTAAACTAAAGCTTTTTTGCCATATCAAATTTAAACTCATAAAAAAAATTAAATAAATAAAAGAAAAGAACATAAAACTAGTTCTTTTGATTATTTTAATATTTTTTTCTCTCTACAAAGTTGGTCCCACATTGAAAAATATAACATAAAGCTAAAAAAAACAAAAAATTGTTTTAAAAAAAAAAGTGAAAAGCTTATGTTACCTGTTACAATACGAGTACAACACATGTAACCTTGCTACTACTCAGAATACTGTTAGTTACTAAAATCAAGGCCATAAAGCTACACCATAAGAGCATCCACATTAGTGGATGCAAAATCGTGTATAATAGAAAAAAACACAACTTTTACACATTTTGCCTAAAAAATACTCCACATCGGTGCTTTTAAAAATGTTTATAGATGTATATATTTATACACTTGTTATAGTAACTGTGTATATTTACATGGTTACTATAGCTCGTTTATATATTATTTTATTAATTTCACGTTCGCACCTTTTTTTTTTTTCTCTTTCTTCTCCGTGCACAACGAACTTAGTAACTTCTCCTCTCCTCATCTTCTTTTTCCTTAGATGCTCACAAACACACCCACACACAAACACATCCACATAGACAAATCAACACAGAGATACAAAACACACCCACACACAAACAAATCCACATGGACAAACCAACAAAGAGACAAATTGGTGCTTGGTTGGTGCTTGTGGAATGATCGGAGCTTGTGGGTCTTGCTTGATCAAAGCTAGGAAGATTTGATCGAGCTTGATTGGTGCTTGACCGAGTTTGATCGGAGAGTTGATCTGTGTTCGAGAGTTTCGCTAGGAATAAAGCATTGCTTGATCAGTGCTTGACCGAGTTAGGGAGAGTAGATCTGTGTTCAGAAATGGGTAGAGAGATGGGTATAGAGAGAGAGCAACAAATCAGAAAAATGGGCAGAGAGAGAGTGCGCATATGTAAAAGGGGTAGTTGGGAGCAAGGGTAGAGGGAAGGGGGGGCGAGGGGGGGGGGGGGGCATTTGCCCCCCTTGATGCCCCATAAATTATCAAGTAATATATAGTACCAGGTCTTATTTGCATACACTAGGACAATCAGCTTTTTTACATACGTATCGTACTTGTACTGTGTATTAGTTTATTGTAAGAAAACAATTTCACATTTGGGGCCACTGCAACTCTTTTAAAAAAAATATTAGGTCCCACCTTATAATAATATTATAATAAAATAAAACCACTTGTACAGCCTACTTCTCCACCATACTTCTACACCACTATTTTGTTGAAAAGAATTATGAAAAAAAAAAATAAAAAAACCTACTTTCATTCATGAGTCATTATAGCACCTCAAAAAAGTTGACGTCCACAATTTTTCACAACTGTTGCATGGCAGTGTGATTGTTGAAAAAAAAATTGTGAGTTTATGTGTTAATATTTATTAATCACTCACAATCTGCCATATCAAAATTTTGACAAAAACATTGTAAAATAATTTATGGTTTAGAACTACTCATAGCACCTCTGTTACGTATAACATTTTTTTCTTTCCTCACCAACATTTTTCAGTCTCAAACCCAAGTTTTTTTTTTTTTTTTTTCTTTTAAACCCAAATCTTAATTGTATATGAAAATTACATTTGCATATAGTTGTTTATTTATTTTGTTATTAAATCAATTAATTAATTTTACTCTCTTTTGATCTTGCCCCCTCTAACCTAAAATCTTGACTTCGCCACTAGTTGGGAGAAATAATAAAAAATTTGAGAAAGTTGTTTATTTAAATAAAAGAGATGATAAAATAGATAAACTGATGTGAGTGTTTTGTAAAAATAGAGGAGTAAAAAAAAAAAAAAAGTAAGTTTTTAATGTAAAAATGAATATGTAAAATACTCTAATTGATGTAGTTGCTCTAAGAATGTCTTCAGGGTTTTTTTTTTTTTTTTTTTGGATCAATAGTGTCTTCAGAGTTGTATACAGGAAAAAGTAAAAACACAACACACCATAAGCGGGGGAGACAATATAGAGCATAAATATAAGGAGGACCGTGACACACGCTCACTCCGAGAGCGTATCTTATAAGACACTCTCTCCAGCTCAGCGTAACGTTCTGGTGGGACTAACCAATGAATCACTGAAACGTGTAAAAAAAAAAATCCAACTCAACATTACCTCTCAAAATTTCAATCGCCCGCCAAAAAGTATTCCAAAATTTTCCTCTTTCTTTCCAAGTTTCTGTTCCTATTTTCATTTATCTCTCTCCGATTTCTCCGTCTTCTCTCCACTCACTATGTCGTTGTCTCCAGTGATTCCGACGATCTGTTTTCCCAGATTTTCTCATCGGTCTTGTTCTTCGCCACAAGCGCCATGGCTTTACCTTTGCTTTTTAGTTGTTGACCGTACCACCATCATCGGTTTTTGCCTTCAAATCTGCCTCCATTCTCACCGTAAACTATAAAAGGTAACCATTTCCCATTTATTTTTCTTCTAGCTTCATTTTTGATTCAAATTGATTTCTTGTGGAACGTTTTGAGATTTCAATAATAAGTATTAATAATAAATCCCAGATGAGTGTGCGTGTGTCAATGGCCAGGAACCGGTGGGTTGCTGGCGGCATTTCTTGGGTTGGTGCGTGCCGACAGGAAATGTCTGTTTGATATTGCAAGTTTGTGTTTTGTATTTTTTTTTTTTTGGGTGTGATTTATAGGCATTTTTTAACGAGCCTGATTGATTGGATTTAGTTAGATTGTTATTTGCTGAATTGGGTTTATTTAGTTTTTTATGAACCGGGTAGTTTCATATGTAAAGATTGTGCTATTGTTTTTATTTTCTCCTGAGTTTGCTGATTAAGATGGGAGCTCTAAAATTTTTACTGGTTCTTTTTGTTAGTGACCCGTGGTTTAAAATGTTTGTTGATGGGTTATTAAAGAATTTTAGACGGAAACAAAAGGAGGCATATTTTTTTTTAAAAATTTTGTTAAATTAATTTGATGCTTGCAATGAGTCAATGGAGTACTTGGATACTTGGATACTAAGAGGAAACAAATACTAATAAGAGGATTGGAGATTATAATGTTAATGTTTTTGAGTCAAAAGATGGTGGCGTCATTGATGACGGCTTGTTCTGCAATTGACGAATCCAAGTCTAGGCATTGAGGGCAGGCTGTTAGTTCCTATGGTGGCTTCATAATTATCCAATTCTCAACCTCACAAACCCAACAACAACAAAAAAACTAAAAAAAAACCAGTTAAAATACTAGAGCTCCCATTGTGGTTGCAATGTGCTACAACTGTCCTTAGATAATTGTTGCAAACTGCATAATCAGGATATTCTTGATGAACCAAATTTAACTTCTTTCTTCACCAAAAAAAAAAAAAAAAAAAAACTTAGATGGTTAAGTGACTCTTAGATGCACATGTCACGTGTGTTATGCTTTCATTATGGTTTGCTTCAACTATATATGGGGTGCTCTCTGCTCATGACTCGTGAGTACTTATACAGATATATATATATATATATATATTGTCAAATTTAGTACATTGCACAAACTTTGGGATTTTAGTTATATCATTAGGCAGAGACCATTCTTGCTTGGTCATGAGGTATGCTAAAAGTCCTTGTGACATTTTTCTTTGTTCTCCTAACTTTTTTTAGGTACCTGTTCTTTCTTAAATTTGGTTTGAATGTGCAGATGTGTGTTTTGCTTTTGGGTGATATGTTTGCTGTATTGTTGTTCTTTCCATAAGTGAACTTGTGGGGATGTTTTTTGCTTGCTTGAATTGTTATTAAATCATACTTTTACAAGTTTAGCCCAGTTCTATTCTACGTTATTCAGATTTATCAATGACTATATGTCCTTTACTTTCTTCTTAGCAGGGTAAAATTTTAGCTTTCGCTGACCAAAAGTTCAATGTATGATGCTAGAAAAAGGTTTTGAAGCCTTCCATAATGGATTGAAGTCACATACCATGAAGTCAACAAGGCTGATTTTAAATTTTAGTGAAATATTGTAACTAGATGTCTTTATTAAAAGTTTTAGTGAAAATATAACTAGATGTCAAAAAGTTCAATATGCCAGGATCATAATTTGTAACAGTGTTAAGGAAAAGACTTTCCAAAATATTCGTTGTCTTGTATTCTCTAATTTAAATAATTGAGTTTTCTCATTCATTTGTACAAAAACTCTTACTAGGATTTACTATATAAACCGAGAGAATGCAATAAAATGTATTTATTCTTTTCTGCTATTGGTAAAATTTTAGTATAATAATGTTCTTTTTTTTAAACCTACATGCATATATAGAAACCAACACATTATAGTAGCTTCAAAAGTCAAAATATTACTATAAGCTGTAAGCTGTCCAAAATGCAAGATATTTCAAATTCTTGTATTTGTTATTTAAAGGATTGAATCTTGATCAATGTTCGAAAGAACATGAGTAATCTATGCCTAAGGAAATAACTTGGATAACTTATATGATAACACCTTCATTGTCTTTATACACCAATGATGGCAACGTTTATATTCAAAATCAAGACTAACTCAATACTAAGCTAAAATAAAGGACTCAAACAGGACTAAGTACTCTAAAATACTACTTCCTAAGACTTGGTCAGGACTCAGGACAATAAGAATTTCCAATGTTGCAATGTATATACAACTCAAACACAACAACATAAACATCAACATAAATACATTGCATCTCCACATCTCCACCTATGTTTCAGATTTGCTCCACATGCAACAGCTCAAGAAATACTTGCATCAATATCTTCCTTTGATTTGGTAGAGTCCTACATGAAAGATGTCATGATCTTAGAAAAGTAATAAACAAAAGCATACAATACAATTTAACTTATAAAAAATAAGTGATTTCATTGTGGCATTAAAAAACTTTCCTGAAGATTGATGCAATGTATATACAACACGAAACATCTTAACTGGAAAAATTGATGCTTTAAGTTCTCCTAGGAGAGGGGGAATGGAAGCAAAGAGTTAAACTCAACAAGTAAAACTAGGAGTGGCGCAGTCTTTTTTATATATGGTTCTATTCAACTTCATTATAAATTTATAATACTTTATGAAATGAAGAAAGCACAAACCGGTATTATATTTAGTCAGCCACTATGTCGGCGATATTGTCAGCCACTTCACCCGCAGCATTGGGTAGATTCTTCATCAGATCAAAATTCACCTTCGGAAAAAAAAATGATTTTATACTTCAATTTCACAAAGGAAAAAAAAAAAAAAAAACCATGCCATGCAACATAAATAAAAAGAACAAAATGAGATGGAACTGAAGCCACTTACCATGGCAAGGAATCCGATAAAAGCTGTGAAAAGGAAGAAGCTAGCACTCATCCATTTGCCATGAAAAGAGAAGCGTAGTGCAGAGCGAGCAAACTCCATAGTGCACACCTTAATGAACTGAATCTTATATTGTGAAGTTATAAATTTCATGAAACAGATAAAGTAACAACCATGGAAGCTAAACACCAAGTGCGCCAAAATTGTATCCTTTGTCATATAAAGCACAACCTCATGAGCAAGCATGTATGCGCGTTTCAAGAAACCTACCCACCGCCGCGTTGCTTTGTTCAGTAATAATATGAAGATTGCATACGACGCATAGCATATTGGACTTCCTATAATTATGAAGCCTAAGTGAGATAGGAAAGCCCATTTCTTCTTATAGGCCATGAATGCAGGTGCAATATTGTCGAAAACTTTCTGGTCCAGTAGGAAACTCAAACAAGCCATGAAAGCAACGTTGAACACTACTGAAATTAAAAACCAGTAAACAGAATGAATCCTTGCAGGTTGTGCCGCATCTCCTGTACCTGCTATGTCAGTTTGCATCCCCATTTGCTCTTGATTCTCATCTCTTGTGATTCCCTCAGTAATTCTGTCTCTGGCTACCATAACTTCAGGCGTAGAAGAATTTGCTTCCAAAGCTTGGCCATTCAAGTCAAGTATACCCTAATGATATAAAGAATAAAACCTTTCTAAATCAGTAAATGAATCTAAAAGCTGATTACCAAAATAGGTTTAGTGGAACAACATAATATTTTCAGTTACTAATCAACAAAAGTTCCCCACAAAAAATCTCCTTCAAAGCATCATCCTCGTCAAAGATGTTCTTTGTGGGGGTTCAAATAACGACTAGTAGAATAGACAAATAATCACATCAAGAACAGACTTATACTTTGCTACAACACCTACCTATTTTATTTTTGGGTAAAATGGCAGTGTTTATCCAATATTCCAATTAGATGATTAAACATTAATCAAAACTTAAAAAAAAAAAAAAAAAAAAAAAAAACTAAATCCCTTAACGACAGAGGAATTTTACCTAATCAAAAACTCTCCTCACTCACACTTTATGACAATTTAGTTAACTTAAATTCCACTCTGTTTCTTGTTCTCAAAACAGAGCACAGCTTCTAATTTTTAAACAATCCAAGGAGCAACCTTAAGTCCTCCACTAGCATGCTTGCACAAAGGCTTCCTGGGTAGCTTCTAGCAAGAGAGAGCTACTCGGTAAGCCATCACTAAAAGATTAAGTTTATCATCCAATTATCAGCGACTTCATCGAAACTTTATTTTTTGAGAAGAGACTTCAACAAAATTTGGACTATGGAGACTTAAATAAAAGTATTGGCTTGACACGCTACATACGTGCTGCTACGAAGGGATCTGGATGTGATATTAGGATATGGCTCATTGCAGCCATATCTCTCTCTCTATAGCTAACTATATAATAAATATTATATTATTGTTTCACATATTATAATGCATTTTATTCATTCATAACTCAAATTTTGACTTTAAAAAAAAATTGCAAAATTGATGATTCATGTGAGCAAAATCTAAATAGATAAATAACATAATAAAAATGTTTATCAAAAAAAAAAAAATGAATGCACTTTCTTTTTATGAAGGTTTTTTTAAAATATAATTACATTAAAATATTATTAGTATTCAAATGAATAAGTTATTCTCATTTTTCAAATTTGTCTCAAATACTATATAATCATGATATGCAAAATTGTGTGTCATGTATATATTTCCCCCTCAACCCAAATACTAGCTCCGCTACTGATTTACATGCATATCAACCCTTGAAGATTTATTTTTATTTTTAAGAATCCAGACCCGAAGTCACAAGCCTTCAAGATTTAAGAAAGTAAAACTAAAAAAATCACAAAAAGAAAAAGAAAAAGAAAAAGCCTTTTATCTAATTCCCAGAACCCAACCTCACTATTTCTTAAAATGTCAAATTCCAAAGCACCCAGCAATAGATGCTTACATGCCTCATCGAGAAAAGTGTGTGTGAGTGGGAGAAAGAAAGAGAGATCGTACCTCAGGTGCTTCTTCGTCGTAAACAAACTTCATTTCGGATGACATTTTCTTTCTCTAGGAGAGCCAAATTATAAATTATAATGCCTCGCTAATCCAGGTCTTCGCTAGGCTACAGTTCTGATGATTAGTGGGATTCCTACAGTTCTGAGGAGAGCCAAATTATAAATTATAAAAGAAAAGGTTTGCCTCGCTTATCCAGGTCTTCGCTAGGCTACAGTTCTGATGATTAGTGGTCGTAAACAAACTTCATTTCGGATGTCATCAAATTATAAATTATAATGCCTCGCTTATCCAGGTCTTCGCTAGGCTACAGTTCTGATGATTAGTGGGATTCCTACAGTTCTGAGGAGAGCCAAATTATAAATTATAAAAGAAAAGGTTTGCCTCGCTTATCCAGGTCTTCGCTAGGCTACAGTTCTGATGATTAGTGGTCGTAAACAAACTTCATTTCGGATGTCATCAAATTATAAATTATAATGCCTCGAAGAAAAGGTTTGCCTCGCTTATCCAGGTCTTCGCTAGGCTACAGTTCTGATGATTAGTGGTCGTAAACAAACTTCATTTCGGATGTCATCAAATTATAAATTATAATGCCTCGAAGAAAAGGTTTGCCTCGCTTATCCAGGTCTTCGCTAGGCTACAGTTCTGATGATTAGTGGTCGTAAACAAACTTCATTTCGGATGTCATCAAATTATAAATTATAATGCCTCGAAGAAAAGGTTTGCCTCGCTTATCCAGGTCTTCGCTAGGCTACAGTTCTGATGATTAGTGGTCGTAAACAAACTTCATTTCGGATAGATTAAGCTCTGATTAGATTGCTTAATCTGGCGGGTCAAATAGATTAATAGATTGCTCTGGCTTATTTTTGCTCCTGGCGGGTCAAATAGATAGATACAAACTCATGGGTATAATTCACCTTGAAAATTAACTTGCAATAAGAGGGTGTCTAAAATCTTATATACACATAATTAAGATTACACTTAATCTATGTGGGACGTGAGTCACATGAAAACAACAGCACTTGGGCATTTGAGGCACAAAGTTTGAAGATGGCCAAAAGAAAATAAAACTGCTAATTCGTATAGAACTTGGCCCAGCTATAAGTAAGGACATTAATAGTTACTGTGTGATTATTAAAGCCTTATTAGGAAGAAGAACATTCTTCAAGTTTGTGATGGAAATATTGCGTGACATGAGGATGAAAGGCGTTAGCCTTGAATTAGAGATTCTATTGATTGTGTTGGAAAATTTCGTTAGGGCTCATCATCATCAAGACGTTTGGAAGTTGAATTGAAATTAATGAAATTGAGCTGATTATAAGTCATAAAGCCCAAAAAAATTAAGGATTATAAAACCCAAAAAGGATTGTGGGTTATAAAGCACAATAAATTATAGGCCATGAACACCCCGCCCCACCCACCCCCCGCCCCCCCCCCCCCCCCCCCCCCCCCAAAGAAAAAAAAAAATCAGTTGTTATCATTTCCAAACATGGATTATGGGTCCTTAAAACCAAAAATAATTGTGAGTTATAAAGCTCAGAAAAGTAAATCCCACTATACAGTTAAGATGTTGAACCTAAGCATGCTTTGTATGGAAAAGACACGAGCATTCACCTTTCATATATAGATAAAAGGTTAGGTTTTGTTTCTCAAAGAAAAAAAACAAGAGGTTAGGTTTTGCTCAAGATGAATTTAGAGAAGGTTAATTACACTATTTTACATTGAGTCGTAGAGAGTGGCTTTGATTATTTGTTTTCTATCAAGTATGTTTTATAAATTAATGGTCTATTTGGATTAAGGGAGAGTGATGGAAAGTAGAGTAGAGTAGAGTAGATTTGATTTAGCACAAAATTATTTTATTTTTAACCAACTCTACTTTACTCCCCTTTACTCTCCTTCCTTCCTCCCTCCATCCAAACAGGCCATAAATGTGTTTTTCTATTGAAAAATGGTGAGGTAGATTACTAAAGTCTAATGGAGGACGTCATGAAGGTAAAATGATACATTTTAAACAACAAATAAACAGTGTTAAAATGACCAAAATTACAAGTGGATAAATTATAATTATCTTTAAAATAAAATAGTGGCGACTCATTGTACCACTCTTGATTTAGGGAAAGATGTAATCCGTTCAACTGCAATTTTAAGAAGCACCAACATAATATCACCCATTCATGAGTCTGACCCAATAACACAGATGGTAAATGTTGTTGTCTCTCCCATCTTTCAAACTAGCAATATTGGCTCCTATTTGTTTTAACATCTTTTTATTAGCCATCACATGGGCTATCAATATCATTTCAACTAGTCCATAATTATAACTCTCATCCATTTCTACTTGTGCAGGAGCTTCGACTTTCTTGGAACTACTAAAAGTCAATGATCAAACTCAAGTGAAGTTAAGGACGTGCTTTCTTTGGGGAATTCAAATCTTCTGTCCCACTTTTCCTGCTCTACTCTATACTCCACCAATAAATATTTGCCACGTGATATTATTAATTAATAACTGTAAGATTAATAAATCAATAATGATAATATTTAATTAATTAGGTGAACACGTGGTAAGTATTTATTGGTGGAGTATAGAGTGGAGCAGGAAAAGTGGGACAGAAGATTTGGACTCTTCTTTGGGTGGGGTATACTATTGTGCATGAAACACACGGAAAACCAGATGTAAATATGCCAAGTTATTTGTTAAAAGTCTTTTAATTTTTCTCTTGATTATTCAAAAATAGTGGACACATCGGATAGTAACGGATACATCAATTGACAAAATAGTGTGTACCTCGGAAAATAACGGATGTGTCAATTAACTAGAAGTTTATGTATGCTTTTCCTACAAGTTTATCAAAAATCTTAAAGGGTCGGTTTGGTTGGAGGAGTGAAAAAGTGAGAGGATAAAAAATGGTGAAAGGATGGAAAAGTAGGATGATGGTAAATATATAGTTTTCCTTCGTGTGTGTTTGGTTGGAGGGATGGAAAAGTAGGAGGGTGGAAAATTTTTTTGTTTGGTTGAAAAGAAAAGTGGGATGATAGAAAATGTAATTTATATAAATTGACTATTATACTCTTATTACATCGTAGGTAATAAATAGATTTATTTGTACTCATTAAATAATATAAAATTTACCAATAATTCTATTTTTCAATGAGAAGTGTTACATCCACAATATTTTTCGCAATACTTTCACAATAAAATTTATGTGAAAAGTTGTTACTAGTTCTAATTTGAACCTACCAATGACATTATTTTTTTACTCACCAATATTAACCAATAACAATCTATTACTTATCCTATAAAAAAAAAAAAAATCTATTACTTAAAATTTACTGTGAAAATATTATGAAAATGTTATGGTAATATTTCTCAATTAGGATTTATATTATTTCTGTGGGGACAGTTTTTGCTTCAAGGCTAAGGGTTAGACCATGTTGGAAGCTAGGCAAATTTGTTGTCCCACATGGGAAAGAAATGCTTCCTCTTCATGCCATATAAGGGATGACTAAGTAGATGAAGAGTACCACTAGTTTGGTTTCGAGATAGTCTCTACTGGATGGACCCTATAATCAAATTCTTGAAAGATGATACTTTGCCGGAAGAGCGGGAAGAGGATGACAAAATTTGAAGGAAGGCTACCAGATTTTGGTTGTTCAAACTGGCCAATATCCGAGACGTAGATGTGCAAAGATTTGTATGAAAGAATATCATTACCCGTTTTAGAGTTCCTCATACTCTCATTTCGGACGACAGTAATGCATTTCGGAGTTATTGTAGCAAATTGGGAATCACGAATAGATACTTTACCCCTTCTTATCCTCAGGGAAATGGGCAAACTGAGGTAGTTAATAAAGTCATAGTTAATGGATTAAAGAAGAGATTGGACGATGCGAAGGGCAAGTGGGTTGAAGAGTTGCCACACATGCTTTGGGCTTACAAAACTACGCCTCGCAGATCTATTGGAGAAACTCCTTTTTCGATGACTTATGGCACTGAAGCCGTCATTCCTTTGGAAACGGGGTTCCCAACTCTAAAAACTAACTCGTTCAGTCCGACCAGCAATGATGAACTCCTAGAAGCAAGCTTGGATTTGATCGAAGAAAGAAGAGGAAATGTAATGGTTTGGCTGACACATTACCAACAGAAACTCAGGCAGGGTTATGATGCCAACGTAAAGCTAAGACCCCTAGAACCCGGTGATTTGGTACTCAGGAAAGTCGTTGGCACTGCGAAAAACCCAGCCTGGGAGAAATTAGGACCAAACTGGGAGGGACCATATCACATTACTTCAGGGGCTAGCATTGGGGCATATTTCCTAGAGGACTTGGATAGTCATGTAATACCACGCCCCTATAATATAAATAACCTCAAAAGGTATTATTATTAATCGAATCATTTCTTTGTTCACTGTGATAACTTGTCACTCCTTATATGTTCCTTAAATGTTTAAACTTAAATCCAATCATGCCTGTAGTCCTCGGACCAGATGATTTGGGTTAGTTAACACTCCTGATTTGTTCCTTAAGTGTTTAAACTTAAATTCAATCATGCCTGTAGTCCTTGGATCAGATGATTTGGGTTAGTTAACACTCCTGATCTGTTCTCTAAGTGTTTAAACTTAAATCCAATCATGCATGTAGTCCTCGGATCAGATGATTTGGGTTAGTTAACACTTCTTATCTGTTCTTTAAGTGTTTAAACTTAAATCTAGTCATGCCTGTAGTCCTCGGACCAAATGATTTGGGTTAGTTAACACTCCTTATCTGCTCTTTAAGTGTTTAAACTTAAATTCAATCATACTTGTGACCCTCGGACTAGGTGATTTTTAATTAGTTAATACTTTTGTGCTGTTATTAATACTGAAGGTTATTTTTAGAATAAACCTTGCCTGACATTATTAACTGTGTTTAATAGCAACTCTAACCTATGCTAACATTCCTAGTGTACATGCAAAAAGATCTATCCAACTTTTATAATACTTGTTATGACCATCACTTAACAGTAACCTTTATGTACTGTCCTCTTCGGAATCAATTTTAGTTATATATATTATCAACAAGATAGAGTGATTATGTTTGTCTACATTACCATAATTACAAAGTGAAGTTACTTGTAGCAAAGGAAAACCATATGGTATGCAACAAATACACCAAAAGTAAAAGAGAAACTGCCTCATTGATTAAAATAGGATAATTTACAATCCCTTACATAAAGGGAGAACAAAAAAAAAAAAAAAAAAAACCACTAAAGTCAAAGTTTCTGCTGGGGCTTGGTCCTTGGGCTCCGAGAATGTTTTCTTTTCTTCCAAGCCCTCGCCCATTTCCCTAGGTGGCTCAGCGGGGATGCTATGATCACCTGGCTGGCCAGAATCCTTGGGAGGCTCAAGGGTGATTGGGGGATCTTGGCTGACCAAAGGTTGTTCCGAGACCTCTGGGAGTTGTGTTGCAGGAGGGGGATCAGACTCTGGGAGCTCTCGGATGTCTGGGTCATAATAAACGCTCTTAGGCAGCCTCAACTCCGAGTCAGCAGACACCCCGGCAGCATCCAGCGCCTTGCCCCATGTCATGTCGCAGTAGTCCTGGGTGACCGAAGCAAATTGCTTAGTAAGCCCCTTTTCGGTCACCTCCATTCCCAGTTGGTAGGATGCTTTCTTTTCGGCCTCGGTCGCCTCCTTGGTCAGCTGAGAGTCCCTCCGAGCCTGCTTGGTAGCCTCCCTGGCCTTCTGGAGTTCGGCACGAAGTTCCTTCACAAGCGCTTTCTCAGATGCCAGATTATTCTGAGTGTCATTCAGCAGCTTGCGTTGGGATTCGGCCTGAGTCTCAGCATTTCTGAGACCAGCATTGAGGCTATCCCTTTCCTGGGTCACCCCTTTTAGCTGGTCCGAGATCTAAGAGACCTCCTCCTTTAGGCTACCCATTGCCTTTTCCGCTTCGGACCTAGAGTGGGCCTCCGCTTGGGCTTCAACGTAGGCTTTTCGGTTCCACTCTTCGGCCACGAAGACTTGCTGTGTAATTTGAACAAGTAAAGTAATGGAGTTAGCATAAAATATAGGAAATCAATATGCCAACCGAAGAGCCGGATAAGCACGCTTACCATGGCTAGGTCCCTCTTCAGGGACATGAAAAGATTATACTGGCTGAAGCACTTGTATGATTCCATGTCTCGAGGGAGGAGCAACGGTTGCTCCAAAGCTTCAGCTATCAACCCCGCTCTACCCCCGTCATAGTTTCTAACAGAGGTCTCCCAGGAAAAAGGAACATCGTCTAGTTCCAGCCTAGGAGACCACATGCGTTGCCCTCGGCGCACGTCGGCCACTAGAGGCTCCTCCTTGCTCTCCACGGACGAGGCCCTCTTGCTCCGGTGGTCCTTTACCACCATCTACTGCTTGGTGGTCTTTGGTGGTACCACCACCTCCCGCTCCTTAGGCTCGAGAGGCCTCTTTTTCTTTAGGTATGGTATTGGTTTCAAGGCCGGATCAGAGACTTGAGGTAGGGGTGGGGGTGGAGGTAAGTTCACCGCTGGTCGAGAAGTCCTCGTCCCTTTGGACTCAGCCTTATTACCCCTTTTCTTCAGTAGAAGCTTTAAATCGGACATCTCTTCTTTCTTGGAAGAATCCTCAGGGACTGTAGTTAGTAGAAGTGGTTGGCGGACGCTGGATTACCTGTCGGCCTCCTCCTCAGAATCTGTAGAGGGTATTATCTGTACCCCCCCTGAAACTTCCCCTTCAAATTTAAATTTGTCAATCTGTTCCTCTAGCGAAGTGGATGAAGAGCTGACCCTTTCTCCTACGGCCACCGGTTCGAGGGGAACTTGTTGAACTGGTCGGATTAGCAAAGGAATGCCCTGTGGGTTGGGGTGTGGAACGGGTTCAAGGTTGTATGGCGCTAAAAAGTGTCGCCGAGCGACGTCTATTCGCCGAAGCCGGTGATCACCCTGTGTAATGGCGTTGCCAGCTGGCTGGATGTCTGCTTTCTTGGGCGTATAGCCGAGTATGAGTGGGATGGACCGGAGCTATCCGTCTTCACTTACGAATATCTCCGAGTGTAGTAGATAATTGAGGGCAGGGCGTTGATAAGGCTGAGCCAAGGAGCAGTATGTGCCTTATCTGTAAACAAACAAATAAACAGATCCGGTCAGAAGATTGAAATATGATGGCATAAAAAATAGGTTGTGAAGAATGGAGATCCGAAGACTATTGTTAGAAATCCTAAGTTTAGTAAGTCACACCTAACTCTCCTGGCTTGGTCGGACAGTGTAGACCGTCATGCCATGCACCCGAGACAATTAGATAGTCGTCTTTCATCCCTTTATTTGATTTGGGAAGGCAGGAGAACAATCTAACGATATCGGATCGGGATTTAAGGTAGTATCCCGCCCTTTTTTGGCTATGACACTCATACATATATGCCAGGTCAGCCCTAATCCTAACTGTTGGTTCAAGGCATCGATAGCTCTTAGTATCTTAAAGGTGTTGGGTGCGCACTGCTCAGGAGAGAGCCTGTGGTTGCGAAGGTAGTTCAAGGTAATAGAACCCATTGGGAGGGTCATTCCCCCTTCAATGAAGGCTATCATTGGGATTACGACCTCTCCCTCTCTTCAGGTCGTTAGTATCCACTCCGGAGGGCAATATCTCAAATTCACCCCCCGTGGTATATCATAGGTTTGCTTGAATTCCTCTATCAACGCCGGACTATCGACGAGATGTTGAAATTTGCCCATTCTTAGAGAACGATTGAAACAGTGGACAGGAAATGGGTTTTGAAGGTAGAAAATACTAGCCGAGAAGAAAATAAAGGACCAAGAGGTGTCAAAACTTACACAGATAAGATTGGAGGATAATCCCTGGACTCGAAATGGACTCTTGGTGGATCCTAGAAGAAAAGAACACAGAAATCCGAAGAAGCTTGAAGGGTTTTGAATGCAAGAGCTCTCTGGGTATTCTGAAGATGCGTAAAGTAAAGAAAAATAAACCTCTTCTGAGGGTTTATATACGGGGACAGGTGAAATGGTGTAATTCATCCTGTCCAAATCCAGAAGAAGAATCCTGTCCGTTGGATCAACAATCCACCGTTGGATGCAAAAGACAAAATGCCACATGGAGTAATTAATACAACGCTTTGGGAATACGGAACTAACAGTGGCAATAATGAAACGCTTGTCTCTATGCGCGCGCGCGAGTAAACGGGGGTATTTACGATTTCCCTCTTTTAAATTTCTTTATTTTTATTTCTTTTTCCTTACGTGGCAGGTCAAAATCTTATTCTTTCTCCTCGGATGCGAGGGAAAAATTAAAATTTTGAGGGGTTATTGTGGGGGGAAAAGGGCCCAATCTAACATAGTGGGCCGAGAGCCTACATGAGGACAACTGTGCTACCGAGAAGAAGGAGATGGTAAAGGTGAGGCCCATCAGGAAGAGGGACCCTTAGAGGGAAAAGTGATTACAATCCGAAGAGGTCGCCTTTTGTCCAAAGAGGTTATATTCCTCTAACGCGAATAATATGGATCAATTGAACGTATAAAAGGTCAAGATGATTTTTCGAGGACTTCTCCTAATCAAGATAAGCTCTGAGTACACTAGGAGACGATAAGGATGAAGAAATATCTAAAAGGAAAGCTGCTACCACCGTATTTAATACTCTACAGCAACTTTTCTGACCGCATTTATGTGGAGAAGACCCCTGAACAGTGTATCCTCACCTACCGCCACTCACACAGAGTTAAAGGAGATGCTTGACATGACATATACTCAAGTAGACTCACGGATGAGGTACAAGTGGACGATGGAGATGAGGAGAAGGGAGGTTATATAAAGGAAAGAAGCTTCTAATATAGAGGGGAAGGACTTTTGCTGTAACCCTAAGATTTGTATTCACCAGATAATCAATAATATAGCTATTCGGATATCCATTCTTTATGTGTAAATTCATGTTGGCTTGTGCTTGAGGGGTGTGATTCGTTGTTGTTGATCCCATACTTAACCTAGCTCTTTCACCCATACTCTACAAATTCATTGTTTTGGGCTTAGGTCACAAATCCTAACCCTACAGCACATAACAATTATGAAAATAAAAAATTATAAAAAAATAACTAATCTCTTTATCAAAATTTAAAAATGTTATTTTTAGGAAATATAATTGTATAAGTAAGATATGTCTTAAAATATATCTTAAGTTTTATTTTAATGTCACAACTCACAATCAAACTTATAAATAAATTTAGTTATTCCATTACAACACATTTTATATCCAATAATAAGGATTATCATTTCTATCATAATCTTCATTTTGTGTACCAAATGTACCCTAAATTTGTTCTATTTAGTTTGTATAGAACCAGCGAACGAGGCATCTAGCAACTATACTTAATACATGTTCCATTGTTATTTCCAAATATTAATTATAGTGTAAATTTCTAACCCAAAATTTTCTACCATTTAAAATAATAATAATAATTATAAATTGTTAAGTAGTTATAATAACAGGGACTAAACCTATAGGGTCCAACTGTGGTAAAAGTAAAACCATGTGCATATCACTTGATATATCCACTAATCTTTGATGAAAAATATCTTAATAGCTACAAATATTAAGACAAATTTTGGCTACAAACTTGGCTGTAGTCTAAAACTACAACTCTCACTACAAAAATTTGCATGACTATATATTTTGGAAATCTAACTATTAAATTGAATGTTCTTTATATTTTTAACACACATGTTAAGTTTCGTGCCAATCAATTTATTTACCATTCAATTCAAAAATTTATTTTTTATGCATAAATTTATACTACAAAAACTTGAAATTTAAATATTTGATTGATGAAATAGCTATGATCTTTAATATTCTATAAATTTTTTGCAAGAATAAAAAATATAAGAAGAAAATGTAATCTAATGGTGAATTTGTCAAAATTCACTTCTAATAAAAAAAAAAATATTGAGTTAAATTTTAGCCTTAGGTTTTGTGGGGCCTGTTATTAAAAAATGTTGGAATCATCAGAAGTGGGCTCAGGGCCCAACGGCCCAATCCGAGGACACTTGGTTATCCGAGGATAGCTTAAAAATTTTATTATTATTAAATAAATAATATAAGAGAAAAGAATAGATATTATATATATAATAGCATAACTCACGTCCGAGGACATCAGAGTCCGAGGTGAATGTAACTTTCATTTATTCCGAAGACTACGCAAGATTATATCTGAACTGGAAGTTGGGTGCAAACCAAAGGAGGAGTCGGGGAGGATAGCAAATATCTTCCAAGGCCATCACCTCCACATTAAATGCTTTCCAGCTAACCCTCTGGCCGCATTAATGTGGAGGTGATACCTGAACAGTGACTAAGCAGTGACTAAGCAGCTTTATGGCCACTAAACGAACGTTTCAGTAGGTGCTAGATGGGACAGAGAGGAGCTTCCCAGATAAGAACTACACGTGTACGATGGGAATGGAGGAGAAGGTGGTGTATATAACTGAAAAACGAATGAGATAAGGAGGACTTTTTTGGGGGGAGGAGAAAAAAGCCAGAAAGAGATAAACACCTTGAAAACCATGCCGAGAAGAATTTTTTCCTTTGAATCAATCTAAAGTACCCTTGATTACTGAATGAGTAGAACCTTTCCTGTCTAACAGTACCAGTTCTAATACCCATTCTCTATAAATCTATTGTTTGGGCTTGTTGGGCTGAAAACCCATTCATATTCTGGGTCCAATCCATTTTGAGTCTCTACAGGTTTCAACCAAATTTGTTGTCAAACTTAGAATCTAATAGGTTAATTTTTCAATCAAATTGACATTCATGCATGTCAAAATATAAGGTTCAAATTTGATGTTGTACAAAATAAATTGATTTCTTTTTCATATAATTCTTTGTTGTAGAAATGTTACTTATTAGAGTTATGCTATGGACAAAATCACAATATTTTTAGAATAGCTTAGGTGTCAATCCATCATGGGTTAAAATAAAATATTATATTGAGATTCACTACAACTAAAACAAGGGTATTGTAAAAATATTGTGACGTAATGTTATCTTCCTAAAGTCTAGACTCTCTTTACTCATCAAGCCTTTAGGTAATTCAATTAAAAAAACATACACGCACAAAACAAAACAAAAAACATGTGGAAAAGGCCATCTGGCCAAGGAGGAGCCCAACAATTATAACTCCGTATAGTCCATGAAATGTGAATATTGAATGCAAACAATAGCCGTTTGTTTTGGTGTTAAGTCTACTAGAATATAGTATCAAAGACCAATCTGACTTATACTATCGATTTACACTTTTACATCCTAAACTATACCTTTTTTTTTTTTTTTTTTTTTTACATTTTGTCTCCTAAACTATCAAAATTCACAACTGACCATCCAAAGTTATAACTTCGTAACAAACGATAGAGGATAAATTGGTATTTTAATGCTAAAGTTTGTTGGACTTAACCCCAAAACAACCGACATGGGATTAAGTGTTACAAGGTTATAACTTTGGGAGGTCGATAGTTGTAAACAGTTACAAGCATATTTTATATAAAAGAAAAGAGATTCATGCATGGGGGACGACGGCCAGCGCCTAAACCTTCTACCCATTCTCTACAAATTTATTGTTTGGGCTTGTTGGACTGAAAACCCGTTTATATTCTGGGTCCAATCCAAAATGAGTCCTTACAATTGGCACCGTCTGTGGAAAGGATTAGTGCGCTGGCTGGCGCACCAGGCAATTGCGTTAGGTGGTCTTTTTACAGTAAGTTAAAAAAAAAAAGAAAAAAGAGAAGATTTGACAGTGGAAAGAGCGATTGATATTATTCCATAAAAAGAAGTTACAATTTACAATGAGATGTATTGCACAAAAAAAAACACAATTACAGATTACAATCAGAGGCTCAGGTAGGCTTACTTTACAACCATCCCTACCAGCTAGATCTAGAATCAGAGGCCCCGGTGGACTCCGTCTCAAAGCTGACCGGAAGGAAGTTTCAACCCGTACTTTTATTGGCATTAAGAGAATGGGAGAGCTTGACAATAAAAGCAGGGGACGAGGAGGGCCGGGTGACCAAAGCTTGAACAAAGTGAGGCGTAGATGCAGGCGCACCGGCCATCCTTCCTCACGATGTTCCCTTGATTCTCTCCAACTTTCACGAGTGTTGACCGTAGGAGGCGGCAACACTCGGGCATCGGCCGTGACGTGAATTCACACATCTCCTCCGTCGGGGGTGCGCTCCGAGGAGAGACATTAGGTACTTCAACAACCTCCCTCCGGGCCACCGTGCATGGCGCCATCGGGGTTACGCCTAAACTCTGCCGTGCCGAAAACCCAATGGGGGCTACAGCCACGACGGCTCTTGGCACGGATGTCTTCACACCCGCCCAAAGCCGCTCCATAACTACCAGCTTCGGCAAAGTTATTCAAGGGGCTAGAGGGGCTAAGGGGGTGTATTTTCTCTGTTTGTGTTTGGGAATTCATGGAATATGAAGAAGCCTTCCTCCTGAAGGGGTCTTATATAGGGAATAAATGTTGGTGGGAATTAATTCGCGCAGAATCCGAAAGGAGAATTGTCAACAGTGCAAATCACGGAGCCATCAAATTTCGAGGGGATGTAGACCGCTGGATGTGTGCTAATTCACGAGGACATTAATGAGGGCGCGTCTCGCGCACCGAAATGTTGAGCGCGAAAAATGAACCGCCAAAGGACGCCTCGTAAATGAAAAGGATGGGACTCGAACTGAAGGCGGGACAAAACGCCACGTGTAAGCAATACGAAGACAGAACCAAGGTATTGCATGGTCCTCGGACCCAAGCCTATGGTAAAACTATTCACACCGTTATACCTGAGTACTAGACAGAACCAAGGTATTGCATGGTCCTCAGACTCAAACCTATGGGGAAACTAGATACTTACAGAAAAATAGAAGTGGTAGACAGAACCAAGGTATTACATGGTCCTCGGATCCAAGCCTATGGTAAAACTATTCACACCGTTATACCTGAGTACTAGACAGAACTAAGGTATTGCATGGTCCTCGGACTCAAACCTATGGGGAAACTAGATACTTACAGAAAAATAGAAGTGGTAGACAGAACCAAGGTATTGCATGGTCCTTGGACCCAAACTTATGGTAAAACTATTCACACCGTTATGCCTGAGTACTAGACAGAACCAAGGTATTGCATGGTCCTCGGACCCAAACCTATGGGGAAACTAGATACTTACAGAAAAATTGAAGTGGTAGACAGAACCAAGGTATTGCATGGTCCTCGGACCCAAGCCTATGATAAAACTATTCACACCGTTATACCTGAGTACTAGACAGAACCAAGGTATTGCATGGTCCTCGGACTCAAACCTATGGGGAAACTAGATATTTACAGAAAAATAGAGGTGGTAGACAGAGCCAAGACATTGCATGGTCCTCGGACCCAAGCCTATAGTGAAACTATTCACGTCATTAAGCCTAGGTACTAAACGAAACCAAGGTTTTGCATGGTCTAGGGACTTGAGTCTTTGAAGAAAATGACTATCTGTAAAAAAAAAAAAAAAAAAAAAAAAAACCCGGAGTGTTACCTAGTTTCAAGCTATAATACGGTCCTTAGATTTGTATTTGAACGGTAGCATGTAGTCTTATAAAATTAACTCCAGGATAGAATACAAATATTGAGCAGAGTAATAGAGAAAGGCAAGCAAAAGAAAATATCCATAAATTGGAAATAAGGTATGGAGCATTTAGCTCAAACAGAAAATATACAATCTCCTTACAACGCCACTAAGGCAAGAAATAGAATGAAAGGAAAGAGAAAGTAAACAAAACTATCCTATGTCATACGTCAATCTCTTCAACTCAGTAGGCAAATTAATTCGATAAACAGATCAAAAAGTTTTAACTGGTGCCTAAGGGTTTTGTCTTGAAGGATCAGCAAGAGACCTTGCCATGTCCTGTGGTATTTACTGACCCTCAGCTCTAACTCCCCCCAACGTTCTCAAGGGTTCAACTTCCTCGGGGGGTTGGTCAGCGGTATGTATATCTTCGGCGGTCTTATTGCGACTCTCAATCGCTAGTAAGGAAGACCCCTCCTCGGGAGCATCAATGGTGGTCTCGCGAATCGCAATAGGGTAATATACCCTGTCTTTCCTCCTAAGGTCAGATGAAGCATCAATCCCTGCTTGGTTGAGAGTTTCATGCCAGGTTTGAGAGCAGTAATGCCTGCATACTGCAGGAACTTGCGCCCGAAGAATGGCTTCAATCTTGGCCACCCCATTTGCAAAGGCCTCCTCCTCTGCCTGTTCTACAAAGCGCTCAACGTCTATTTTTGCAAATATTGCCTCATCTTTGGCTCTCACAGCCTCATCCCTGGCATACTCGGCAATACCTTTCTCATGAATTGCCTTAGTCAACTCTTGCTTCAGGTAGACATTGTCTTCCTTGGCATTTTGTAGCTGGCCCTCAATGTCTTGCAAGCGGGTGGTTTGTTCCTCAACTTGCTTCCTGGCCACGGCCAGGTCGGAGGCAGCAGTGTCTCTGGCCCTTCTCATCTCCTCTAGGTCCTCGGTCTCCTTTTTCAGGTCAGCCTTAGACTTTTTGAGGGTACTAGCAGCTTTCAAGAACTTGTCACGCTCTTGTGCCAAGGCACTGCTTTGACCATCGACCTCCTCGTCCAACCTAAATAGAGCCTGGATGGCCTGTCGATAAAAAAACAAATAATTCCATGAAGAAAAAGGAAGGCACTAAACGACGAAGCTTGAATAAAATAAATAAGTACCAAAGGACTCACCATGCCCAGATACTTCTTAAGGTCAAGGACAACCTCGGACCCACTCATTCTTTCAAGCTCGGCCATGTCGGTGGGAAGAAGAAGAGACTTCTCCAGGGCATCGGCTACGAGGGCCCCCTCAACCCCTTGAGATTCCCGTATAGACGCGTTATCCGTCAGGGGCTGATCATGAAGCATGGCAGCGGGCAGCCAGGCTTGAGCCTCAGACGGTTGGACGATCTTCTTACTTTTCTGTGGACCACCGAGTTTCAGTTGTTTCGGAGGCCTGCGAGATTTATCCTTCTCGGGCGGGGAGTAGGATTTACACCTATCCATTAGCTCCTTACCCTTGGCAAGTCTTTTCCTTCTCGGATCGAAAGACTTTGTCTGAGGGTCTGGTGCTACAGGGATAGAAGATGACCTAGTTTGCACAGTTAGTATCTGGGGCGGAGGTGTTGGGGGCTTCGGCTGCGACTCTTCCGGTGTGCTCTTCTTGGAACCGCCTTCGAGCAGGTCGAAAAGACTGGTTTGGGGCTGTCTTTTTAAACCCATCTCAGCCTGAGTACCAGCTCTTAGGGATCGGAGGTCAGCTTCGGACAAATGAGGATCTCCTAGATCACCAGAGGGATCCTTGGACTGATCAACTAAATCGAACACACTATATTCATCCTCAGAAGAGCTCAGTTCAACTACCTCTCTTGCCTTCTTGGATTGTCTTTCCTCGGCCACCGTTACTTGTTGAGATAAGGAAGGACCTGCTAACGGAATGCCTTCAGGTATGTGGGACCCCTCAGAAAATGTAAAACCGTCCTCCACCACGGTAATCTGAGTGAGCCGAGGGTCACGAGCCCTAATTATGTACTTCGGGATTGGGAATGATTTCTGAGCTGAGTCGCATCCGAGGATTTTGTGAGCAGCCTTAACCTGATTATCAGTTTCGTTCAGGAAAAGTTCTGACCTAAGAACTGTTTCCAAATCCGCTAGGAAATAACGTGCGAAAGCGTGCGGATCTGCAAAAAGAAAAGTGAAACTCCTGTGGTTAGTCAATCAAGGCGAATATACAGTTATGAAAAATAAAGATACTGAAACCCCTACTTCAAATACCCTACCTGGCTCCCCCTCTACCGTTAGGCAATGAAAGCCATTGTGCCACTCCCCCGACACTATAAGAAAATCTTGAGTCAACCCCTTATTAGAATCAGGAAGACATTGGATGAGTCGGACCCTATCGTCCCTCGTCTTCAAATAGTACGTCTTACCCCTGAGATGATGAAGGTTGTAGCACCAGTTCACATCATGATGAGTCAGTCTCGGACCCATTTTTTCATTTAGAATATCTACACACCCTAATATCCTAAATACGTTCGCGGCACATTGGGTAGGAGCCAGCCGGAAATGACTAAGGTAATTGAGAGTCACTGGCCTCATAGGGATTCTCATCCCTCCCTCTACAAAGGCAACTATTGGGATCACGACTTCACCCTCATTCCTCTTAAAGTACCATTCTCCTTCTTCACAGTACTTCAAACTCACATTACTGGGTATTCCATAGTCAACAATGAACTTGTTCATCATCTCGTCAGAATCAACCAACTTCTTAAACTTACCCATTCCTTAAGGATGACTAAAGATTCTAAAAGAAAAAAAAAAAAAAAAAAAGAATAGAATCAAGAAAATCTAGAATCCCCAGAAGAAGAAGACTTACAGAAATATGACAATTCTCTTCAGGTAGTGCGCAAGTTGAACCAGATTCAAATCATACACATCAATGGTCATAAGTGCGAAAATGAGAAAGCCAGGCAGTTCAAACAGGTACTTATACTCCCCCTTAGGTTCTCCCAAAATGTAACTGCCTGCCCATAAAAGCGGAGAATCTCCACCGAACGATTACCATCACACCATTGAGAGTGGGAGACGTGGTGCCGCCAAAAGTTAATGTGGGTACACGTTAAGTCTTGAAATGCCAAAAACGTGCATTGGGCAGTCGAAAGGTCGCCAGCGTTATCAAGGAATGAAGTGAGGCGATGCGTGTGAAGGGCCCTTAGATATCAAAACCCTCCTACCCGTCCGAGGGAACGTGCAACAGGGTTCTGAGGGGCTATTGTGGGGTCTATGGGCCTGGTAGCCTCAGCCCATCGCATAGTAGGCTCAAGACCCACGCCGAGGAAGACTGATCATCCGAGGCTAAGATGGAGAAAGTCTCTTTTCGGTTGCAAGCCGAGAACCTCTCTGTCCTCGGATGCCAAGGATGAATTTTAGAAGGGACAAGCCCAGGGCAAGCTGTTACCTCCGCACTTAATGCATTCACCTAACCCCTCTGGCCGCATTAATGGTGATATAACCCTTTGATAGGGCAACGTTGATCAGAGTGAATCACTTGAGTGCTGATAAGACTTCTGATGGGATGGGCAACCAGAAAAAAGGCGAATAGATGATCAACAGATGGAAGAGCGAGAGAGGATGATGAGGACTATATAAGAAAAGCGAGTAGAGTAAAAGAAAAGGGGGGGGGGGAAGAAGGCTAAAAGAAAAAGGGCTTCTCGGCCATGGGCTGAGGAGCATTCCCCAGTTGTAAACAATTACAAGCATATTTTATATAAAAGAAAAGAGATTCATGCATGAGGGACGACGGCCAGCACCTAAACCTTCTACCCATTTTCTACAAATTTATTGTTTGGGCTTGTTGGACTGAAAACCCGTTTATATTCTGGGTCCAATCCAAAATGAGTCCTTACAGAAGGTTTTTTTTAAATATAATTACATTAAAATATTATTAGTATTCAAATGAATAACTTCTCATTTTTCAAATTTGTCTCAAATACTATATAATCATGATATGCAAAATTGTGTGTCATATATATATTTCCCCCTCAACCCAAATACTAGCTCCGCTACTGATTTACATGCATATCAACCCTTTAAGATTTATTTTTATTTTTATTTTTATTTTTTTTAAGAATCCAGACCCGAAGTCACAAGCCTTCAAGATTTAAGAAAGTAAAACTAAAAAAATCACAAAAAGAAAAAGAAAAAGAAAAAGCCTTTTATCTAATTCCCAGAACCCAACCTCACTATTTCTTAAAATGTCAAATTCCAAAGCACCCAGCAATAGATGCTTACATGCCTCATCGAGAAAAGTGTGTGAGAGTGGGAGAAAGAAAGAGAGATCGTACCTCAGGTGCTTCTTCATTGTAAACAAACTTTATTTCGGATGACATTTTCTTTCTCTAGGAGAGCCAAATTATAAATTATAAAAGAAAAGGTTTGCCTCCTACTTAATTACAATTGCTAAATAGATTGCTCTTCGTCTTTGTGATGGGTGGGTATTGCTAAATAGATTGCTTAATCTGGCGGGTCATTATTTTATCTGGCTTGCGGGGGTCTTTTAATCTTTATTTTATATGGCTTGCGGGGGAGATTAGTGATGGGTTTGCGGGGGTCTTTTAATCTTTATTTTATCTGGCTTGCGGGCGGGGGAGATTAGTGATGGGTTTGCGGGGGTCTCCTGGCGGGGGGGGGGGGGGGGGGATTTTAATCTTTATTTTATAGATTAGTGATGGGCTAAATAGATTGCTCCCGATAGTCTTAATTCGATCGTAATTTGTATTGCTAAATACATACAAACTCATGGGTGTAATTAACCTTGAAAATGAACTTGCAATAAGAGGGTGTCTAAAATCTTATATACACATAATTAAGATTACACTTAATCTATGTGGGACATGAGTCACATGAAAACAACAGCACTTGGGCATTTGAGGCACAAAGTTTGAAGATGGCCAAAAGAAAGTAAAACTGCTAATTCGTATAGAACTTGGCCCAGCTATAACTAAGGACATTAATAGTTACTGTGTGATTATTAAAGCCTTATTAGGAAGAAGAACATTCTTCAAGTTTGTGATGGAAATATTGCGTGACATGAGGATGAAAGGCATTAGCCTTGAATTAGAGATTCTATTGATTGTGTTGGAAAATTTCGTTAGGGCTCATCATCATCAAGACGTTTGGAAGTTGAATTGAAATTAATGAAATTGAGCTGATTATAAATCATAAAGCCCAAAAAAATTAAGGATTATAAAACCCAAAAAGGATTGTGGGTTATAAAGCACAATAAATTATAGGCCATGAACACCCCCCCCCCCCCCCCCCCCTCCCAAAAAAAAAAAAATCAGTTGTTATCATTTCCAAACATGGATTATGGGTCCTTAAAACCAAAAATAATTGTGAGTTATAAAGCTCAGAAAAGTAAATCCCACTATATAGTTAAGATGTTGAACCTAAGTATGCTTTGTATGGAAAAGACACTAGCATTCACCTTTCATATATAGATAAAAGGTTAGGTTTTGTTTCTCAAAGAAAAAAAAAAGAGGTTAGGTTTTGCTCAAGATTGAATTTAGAGAAGGTTAATTACACTATTTTACATTGAGTCGTAGAGAGTGGCTTTGATTATTTGTTTTCTATCAAGTATGTTTTATAAATTAATGGTTTGTTTGGATTAAGGGAGAGTGATGGAGAGTAGAGTAGAGTAGATTTGATTTAGCACAAAATTAGTTTATTTTTAACCAACTTTACTTTACTCCCATTTACTCTCCTTCCTTCCCCCCACCATCCAAATAGGCCATAAATGTGTTTTTCTATTAAAAAATGGTGAGGTGGATTACTAAAGTCTAATGGAGGACGTCATGAAGGTAAAATGATACATTTTAAACAACAAGTAAACAGTGTTAAAATGACCAAAATTACAAGTGGGTAAATTGTAATTATCTCTAAAATAAAATAGTGGCGACTCATTGTACCACTCTTGATTTAGGGAAAGATGTAATCAGTTCAACCGCAATTTTAAGAAGCACCAACATAATATCGCCCATTCATGAGTCTGACCCAATAACACAGATGGTAAATGTTGTTGTCTCTCCCATCTTTCAAACTAGCAATATTGGCTCGTATTTGTTTTAACATCTCTTTATTAGCCATCACATGGGCTATCAATATCATTTCAACTAGTCCATAATTATAACTCTCATCCATTTCTACTTGTGCAGGAGCTTCGACTTTCTTGGAACTACTAAAAGTCAATGATCAAACTCAAGTGAAGTTAAGGACGTGCTTTCTTTGGGTGGGGTATACTATTGTGCATGAAACACACGGAAAACCAAATGTAAATATGCCAAGTTATTTGTTAAAAGTCTTTTAATTTTTCTCTTGATTATTCAAAAATAGTGGACACGTCGGATAGTAACGGATACGTCAATTGACAAAAATAGTGTGTACCTCGGAAAATAACGGATGTGTCAATTAACTAGAAGTTTATGTATGCTTTTCCTACTAGTTTATCAAAAATCTTAAAGGGTTGGCTTGGTTGGAGAAGTGAAAAAGTGAGAGGATAAAAAATGGTGAAAGAATGGAAAAGTAGGATGATGGAAAATATATAGTTTTCCCTCGTGTATGTTTGGTTGGAGGGATGGAAAAGTAGGAGGATGAAAATTTTTTTTGTTTGGTTGAAAAGAAAAGTGGGAGGATAGAAAATGTAGTTTATATAAATTGATTATTATACCCTTATTACATCATAGGTAATAAATAGATTTATTTGTAATCATTAAATAATATAAAATTTACCAACAATTCTATTTTTCAATGAAAAGTGTTACATCCACAACATTTTTCGCAATATTTTCATAATAAAATTTATGTGAAAAGTTGTTACTAGTTTTAATTTGAACCTACCACTTATATTATTTTTTTACTCATCAATATTAACTAATAACAATCTATTACTTATCCTATTTAAAAAAAAAAAAAAATCTATTACTTAAAATTTATTGTGAAAATATTATGAAAATGTTATGGTAACATTTCTCAATTAGGATTTTTTTATTCTTTATATTATTTCTGTGGGAACAATTTTTGCTTCAAGGCCAAGGATTAGACCATGTTGGAACCTAGGTAAATTTGTTGTCTCACATGGGAAAGAAATGCTTCCTCTTCATGCCATATAAGGGATGACTAAGTGGATTAAGAGTACCACTAGTTTGGTTGCTAGTTTTGTCCCCACATTAAAAGGATCGCCTTGAAGCAAAAATTGTCCCCACATTAAGAGGATCCTCTTAATGTGGGGACAATTTTTGTTTCAAGGCCAAGGGTTAGACCATGTTGGAACCTAGGCAAATTTGTTGTCCCATATGGGAAAGAAATGCTTAACCAAACTAGTGGTACTCTTCATTCACTTGGTCATCCCTTATATGGCATGAAGAGGAAGCATTTCTTTCCCATGTGGGACAACAACCAAACTAGTGGTATTCTTCATCCACTTGGTCATCCCTTATATGGCATGAAAAAGAAGCATTTCTTTCCCATGTGGAACAACAAATTTGCTTAAGTTCCAACATGGTTTAGCCCTTAGCCTTTGAAGCAAAAATTGTCCCCACATTAAAAGGATCATTTTAATATGGGGACAATTTTTGCTTCAAGGCCAAGGGTTAGACCATGTTGGAACCTAGGCAAATTTGTTGTCCTACATGGGAAAGAAATACTTCCTCTTCATGCCATATAAGAGATGACCAAGTAGATAAAGAGTACCACTAGTTTGGTTAACCAAACTAATGGTACTCTTTCTCATTGGTTCATCCCTTATATGGCATGAAGAGGGAGGAGCTCTTTTCCATGTGGGACAATTGGCGCTGTCTGTGAGAAGAGCTTGAGCAAGAGTGGAAGCAACGATGGCAAAACCACAGCAGCAACCAGCAGAATCTAGGGCATCCTAACACATCGATCCTTTTCTCAACTTGGAGCAAAGACATAATCGTGAAGGTAGTGTATATACTACACATACTGACCAAAGCCATCCACGGGGTGAAAGTCACGTGTCTCATGCAAAGAAAAACAGAAACATGCAACTAGAGATTGCCAGCTAAAGAGGGAATTGCCCCATGCAAAGAGGAAACGATCCTCTTCATACTCTAATGATAATTCTAATGACGAACAAGACATCACTTATAAACAGAGATCTCGAACACTAGTCAGTGAATCCTTTTCCTACAAAGAAGAACATTATCATAAGAGGCAACCTCGAAGCCCATCACGTGGAGGCATAGGGAACGATGCTATGAGCAAGGCTTTGAATCAAATCTCTGGGTTGCCTTTTATGCGCAGGATTGAAGAAGCAAGACTTCCTTGTCATTTTCATTAACCAACTTTCACTATCTATAATGGTAGAACAGACCCCGTGGAGCATGTGAGCCACTTCAACCAAAGGATGGCTGTACATTCGAAGGATGAAACTTTGATGTGCAAGGTTTTCCCTTCCAACTTGGGACCAGTTGTGATGAGATGGTTTGACAGCTTGAAAGCAGATTCCATTAGTTCCTTCAAAGAACTCACTCAAGCATTTGGTTCCCGTTTTGTCACCTGTTGGAGAGTGGCTCGGCCCCTAGTTTCACTGCTATCCTTGAGCATGCAAGAGGGTGAGACCTTGAAAATGCACTCAGATAGGTACTGTGAGATGTTCAACGAGATGGAAGACGACTATGATGAAGTGTCCCTTAATACGTTTAAGCTCGGCCTACTTGCCGACTATGGTTTAAGAAAGTCTTTGGCTAGAAAACCTGTCACCAGTGTGCGTAACCTGATGGACAGGATTGATAAGCATAAAAGAGTTAAAGAGGATTAACAGCAAGGGAAAGGCAAGGATAAAGTTATCCCTCAAGAGAGGAGGGATTTCAGGTCGGACCGTTACAATAACAATAAACCACGAAGAGATTTCGTTAGACAATTTGGATCGACAAATCATCAAGCAGTCAACACAGTATTCTGAAAGCCGATGCATTAAGTTTTGGAGAAGATAAAAAATGAACCATTCTTCAAGCGACTGAACACAATGGTAGGAAATCCTGAGAGACGTAATCGTAACCTTTACTGTTAGTATCACCAGGTTCATGGGCATACTACAGACGACTGTAGAAGTCTTTGGGATCATTTGGAGCAGCTTGTCCGTAAGGGTAAATTAACATAACTCTCGCATCACTCTAGCGACCGAGGAGGTCAAGCGAGATCGGAACCTCGAAGGGATGATTCAAGACCCCCTTTGGGAACTATCAATGTCATCTTCGTCGCACCGGGGAGAATAGGATCTTGGCCATCTAGGTTAATGTTAGTGGCTCGTTTACCCACAGATGGTAATCATGATCCGAAGAGATCTAAAATGTGTATTCCACCAATTCTTGGATTCTCGGACAAAGATAAAGTAGGAACCATCCAACCTCATGACGATACTTTGGTAATCACCCTTAGAATTGGGGGTTATGATGTGAAAAGGGTAATGGTGGACTAGGGCAGCGCAGTCGAAATAATATACTCTGACCTATACAAAGGGCTAAACTTAAAACCTGATGACCTAATGCCATACAGTTCCCCCTGGTGAGTTTCAAAGGAAGAGTTGTTATCCCAAAGGGCCAAATACGATTACCCGTGCAAACTGGTATGGAAATAGTAGATGTAGATTTCATTGTCGTAGACACGTATTCGCCCTATACTGCAATTGTGGCTAGACCTTGACTTCATACGCTAGGGGCTGTCTCCTCTACTCTGCATCAGAAGATTAAATATCTATTTGAGGGACAAGTTAGTGAAATCTGGGGAGATCAATCCGTGGCCAAACAATGCTTGGTGGTTGCCATCCAGCATAAGCCCTAAACTGAGTCCTCGGCCCAGGCCAAAAGGGATTTATAGCAATTAAAACCTTGGGCATCGTCTGTCGAAGATTCAGCCGAGGGCACCAGGTGCGAAGATTTGATAAAAGTTGCTATTGGAGACAATCCAAAAAAGTTTTTTCAAGTTAGATCTCAGCTACCTTTGCAGGAGAAGGAAGAGCTAATAGAGTTCCTTAAAAGAAACATTGATGTATTTTCCTGGAATGCTTACGAAGCCCCGAGGGTAGATCCAGAATTCATTTGTCACCATCTGAAAGTCAATCCCATGATCACCCCTAAAAAACAGCCTTCTCGGCGCCTATCCAAGGAGCATGCTGACGCAATGCGAGAGGAAGTAACAAAGCTCAAACAAGCTGGAACTATTAAAGAGGCTTTTTATCCTGAGTGGTTAGTGAATACTGTGGTGGTAAGGAAAAAGAATGAGAAATAAGGAGTATGTGTAGACTTCATTGATTTAATTAAGGCTTGCCCCAAGGATCCATTTCCTATGTCTAAGATAGACCAGTTAGTAGATGTAACTGTTGGTCACCCTCAGATGAGTTTTCTAAATGCTTTTCAAGGTTATCACTAAATACCATTAGCCTTGGATGATTAGGAGAAGACTGCATTTGTCACCCCTATTGGGAATTACCACTATAAGGTGATGTCATTCGGCTTAAAAAATGCAAGATCTATCTACCAAAGATTGATGACGAGGATGTTTGAGCCATAACTGGGTAAAAATATCGAGATTTACATAGATGACATGGTGGTGAAAAGCAAGATTGTTTCTGAACATGTAAAGGACCTTGAAAACATTTTTGAAGTCCTAAGAAGGTACAAGCTGCGTCTAAACGCTTCAAAATGCTAATTTGGTGTGGGATCAGGCAAGTTCTTGGGTTACATAGTAACTCATAGGGGAATTGAGGTTAACCAAGATCAGATAAAAGCCATCAACAATTTACAACCTCCTCGGAATTCCAAAGAGGTCCAGAAATTGATTGGAATAGTTGCGGCTCTGAACCGATTTATCTTTCGGTCAGCAGATAGGTGTAGACCTTTGTTTTTGTTGATCAATAAGTGGAAGGGATTTGAGTGGACTGAAGAATGTGCTTTGGCTTTTCAGCAACTTAAGGATTATTTGGCTCGGCCACCAATCATGTCCAGTCTTGAGCTAGATGAAGTCTTGTTTGCCTACATTGCTGTGGCTCCTTATGCTGTAAGTTTGGTGTTGATACAAGTGGACCAAGGTGTATAAAGGCCAGTTTACTACGTGAGTAAATCATTGTAGGGGTGTAATCGGTTCGGTTCAGTTGGTTTTTTTAGTCTTGGCCAACCAAAACCGAAATTTTCGATTTGTGAAATTCTCAACCGAAACCGACCGAAATAATTGGAAATCAATTGGTTTTGGTGGTATTTCGGTTTTCGTCGGTTTTGGTT
Organism: Quercus variabilis; assembly: GCA_030445155.1. Classification (NCBI taxonomy): domain Eukaryota; kingdom Viridiplantae; phylum Streptophyta; class Magnoliopsida; order Fagales; family Fagaceae; genus Quercus; species Quercus variabilis. Next base: position 15,627,757 of record CP129446.1, read on the forward strand.
GGTTTTCGGTTAAGCACATGGGGCTATCTATTTTTCCAAAACTCTAAGTTAACATCACAATCACAAAAAGAAAATAACAACTCAACAAAAAATAACAACTCAACATCACATTTTTTCAATAAGAAAAAAAAAACTCAACATCAGATTCACAAAAAAATAGCATTGATTCAAAACCCAAAATACAAAAAAGAGAGGGTTATTAAGAAATTAAAAAGAGACTAAAGAAGGTCACTGTGAGAATGAAAAGATCAAGCAGCGTGGGGAGGCCGGCATGTGGAGGCGGCAACAGAGGTGTGAGACGTGAGGGAGATGGAGGTCGGCATGCGTGAAGGAGATGGAGGCCGGCGTGCAGGAGATGAGGGAGATGGAGGCATAAGGCGTGAGGGCGATGAGCCGATGAGGGAGATGGAGGCCGGCGTGCTTGAAGGAGATGGAGGCGTGAGGGAGATGGAGGATTTTATTTTTAGATGAGGGCGTGTAATGTAAGTGGGGTAGGTAGGGTAAGGGTTTTTATTTTCTTTATTTTCAATTAGTTTTTGTTAACTTAATTAATTTAGTTAATTAGTTTAATTTTAGTTAATTAATCTAGATTATCTAATGGGCAGTGGGTAGTGGGCTTCTTTAAAAAAAAAAAGGGGCAATGGGCTTGAGTAATTTTGGCAAGGCCAAGCCCACGTTTACACACTTGACATTAGATATATTTAATATAAAATATAATATAATAATATATTTTGGTTCAGTTCGGTCGGTTCGGTTCATTCAAATCTGCCATCGAAAACCGAACCAAAATTTTCGATCTTTTATGTAATAAAATCGAAACCGAATCGAAATTTTTGCATCGGTTCGGTCGGTTTGAAGCGGTTTTTTCGGTTCGTCGATGTTTTGCACACCCCTAAATCATTGCATGAGGCTGAGATTTGATATCTACCACTGGAGAAAGCCATCCTAGCAGTAATGCTTGGTACATGGAAGTTGCCTTACTATTTTCAAGCACATACGATGGTTGTTCTTACCCAACTTCCACTTAAGACCATACTCAGAAGTGCTGACTACACCGGGAGAATAGCTAAATGGGGCACTGTCCTAGGGGCTTTTGACATCAAGTATATACCCCGTACCTCCACAAAGGGGCAAGTCCTTGCAGATTTAGTAGCCGAGTTCACTGAGCCCTCGTTAGAAGAATTAATACCAGCACCGTAGATGGATGAAAAATCAGTTGGTGTAATCTCTCAGAAAGGCCCCTCACTCTGGGAAGTATATGTAGATGGCACAGTGAATAAAAAAGGATCAGGAGTGGGGCTAGTGCTAATATCCCCAGAGAAGATCATTATTGAAAAGTCTTTAAGACTAAGCTTCACGGCAACAAATAACGAGGCTGAATATGAAGCTCCACTGATGAGAATGGCTATGGTTCAAAGAATGGGAGGAAGGTCAGTGGAGGTGTTCTTGGACTCAAGGTTAGTCGTTGGCCAAGTGCAAGGGGAATTTGAAGAGAAAGATGAAAGAATGCAAGGGTACCTGAGCCAAGTTAAATGTCTGCAATCAGAATTTGAATCTTTTATTTGGTACACATCCCCAGAAATGGTAATGCACATGCTGATTCTTTGGCCACGCTCACTACCTTCTCGTCACAGGATCTACCTAGGGTTATCCTTGTTGAGGATTTGCATAAGCCCACAAGGACCGGGGGAGAGGTAGTTCAAGTTCATCAAATCAGAGCTGAACCTAGCTGGGCGGACCCTATAATTAAATTATTGAAGTAGGATATGTTGCTTGAAGAAAAGTTGGAAATTGACAAAATTCGGAGGAAGGCAACTAGATTTTGGCTATTCGAGAACCAGAAATTATACAAACGCTCCTATTTAGGGTCGTACTTGCTGTGCATGTATCCTGAAGCAGCCGAATCACTCTTTGAAGAGTTGCACGAAGGAATTTGTGGGAGCCATACTAGGGGTAGATCCTTAGCTCACAAAGCCATTACTCAAGGCTATTGGTGGCCAAATATGCAGAAGGAGGCTCATGAATATGTTAAGAAATGCGATCAATGTCAGCAGTTTGTCCCAAACATACATTAACCAGGTGGAACCCTTAATCCACTATCCAACCCATGGCCTTTCGCTCAATAGAACTTAGATATCGTGGGTCCATTCCCTAAGACTGCAGGAAATAAGAAGTACCTTCTGGTCGGCACAGATTATTTCACCAAATGGGTTGAAGCTGAACCTTTAGCCAACATCAAGGACATAGATGTGAATAAATTTGTCTGAAAAAATATTGTCACTCGGTTTAGGATTTCTCATACCCTCATCTTGGACAATGGCCTTCAGTTTGATAGCAAAGCATTCAGGAATCACTGTAGTGAATTGGGAATCATGAACAGATACTCCACACCTGCTTATCCCCAAGGGAATGGGCAAGCAGAAGTTGCTAACAAGGTCATAGTAAATGGATTAAAGAAGAGACTAGACGAAGCGAAGGGTAAATGGGTGGAAGAATTGCCACACGTACTTTGAACATGCAGAACTATGCCTCATAGGTCTACTGGAGTAACCCCCTTTTCAATGACCTATGGAGTTGAAGCTGTCATACCTTTAGAGACTGGGTTCCTAACATTGAGGACTAGTTCGTTTAGTCCTACCAGCAACAGTGAGCAGCTAGAGAAGAGTTTGGATTTGATTGAGGAAATGAGGGAAAATGCAATGGTCCGATTAGCATATTACCAACAAAAGCTTAAGCAGGGCTATGATGCCAACGTAAAGCTAAGGCCTCTAGAACCTGGTGATTTGGTGCTCAAGAAAGTTGTAGACACTGCAAAGAACCCAGCTTGGGGAAAGTTAGGACTCAATTGGAAAGGGTCATATCGTATTACCTCAGAGGCTGGGATTGGGGCGTATTTCTTGGAAGACTTAGATAGTCATGTAATACCACGCCCTTGGAATGTAAACAACATCAAAAGGTACTATTATTAATCGAATCTTTTCTTTAATTGATATGCCAATTTGTTATATAAAATTTTTGGATAAGTGTTTAAATTTAAATTCAATCATGCTTGAATTCCTCGAACTAGATGATTTGGGTTAGTTAATACTCGTTTACAATTCTCCTAAGTGTTTAAACTTAAAACCAATCATGCCTGAAGTTCTCGGACCAGATGATATGGATTAGTTAACACTCGTTTACGATTCTCCTAATTGTTTAAACTTAAATCCAATAATGCCTGAAGTCCTCGGACCAGATGATATGGATTAGTTAACACTCGTTTACGATTCTCTTAAGTGTTTAAACTTAAATCCAATCATGCCTGAAGTCCTCGGACCAGATAATTTGGGTTAGTTAACACTCGTTTACGATTCTCCTAAGTGTTTAAGCTTAAAACCAATCATGCTTGAAGTCCTCGGACCAGATGATTTAGGTTAGTTAACATTCGTTTACGATTCTCTTAAGTATTTAAACTTAAATCCAATCATGCCTGAAGTCCTCGAACCAGATGATTTGGGTTAGTTAATACTCGTTTACGATTTTCCTAAGTGTTTAAACTTAAATCTAATCATGCTTGAAGTCCTCGGACCAGATGATTTAGGTTAGTTAACATTCGTTTACGATTCTCCTAAGTGTTTAAACTTAAATCCAATCATGCCTGAAGTCCTCAGACCAGATGATTTGGGTTAGTTAACACTCGTTTACGATTCTCCTAAGTGTTTAAACTTAAATCCAATCATGCCTGAAATGATCAGACCAGATAATTTGGGTTAATTAACACTCGTTTACGATTCTCCTAGGCATTTAAAAGCAAATCCAATCATGCCTGAAATCCTTGGACCAGATGATATGGGTTAATTAACATCTTCATATCTTCATTATTAATGTTTAAATTTAACACACATCTTGCCTGAAATTCTCGTAAGTATTTGAGTAAACTTTAACTTATGATAGATCTCTCCAGCCATGCACTTAATTCAAAATCAATGCTCAATAGTATTCTTTGTCAATATTCGAGAAAACCTGTAAGACCTTTACATCATTCATTGCTTCCATTGTTTGTTAATAACTCTTATATGACCTACTTTCATCAATATTTGATTAAGTTGTTTGCACCATTAGCATGATATCATTGTTAAGTCTGCCAATGTTACAATGGTTGTAAGTCATAGTTATTTGCAATAATAAATAAAACTCATAATACGTGCAATGAAGACACTAAAAGTAAAAGAAAAACTATTTCATTGATCAAAAGAAAGTACTTTTCAATCTCTTACCAAAAAAAAAAAAAAAAAAAACCTAAGCTAATACAATTATGGAATAAAATTCCTAAATACTTAAGTCTTCGTCTGGGTGGCCGAGGAGTCAACAATCTAGCTAGGCTGGGAAGCAGCAACGTCTGGGGCTTGATCTTTAAGTTCATGAGGAGTTTTCTTCTTCTCCAGATCTTTACTCTTTTCCTGAGCATCCTTAGATTGCTTACTTGTATCACTAGCCTGACCAGACTCTTTGGTAGCTTCAGTAGGAGCAGGGGGGATCTGGCCGACCAAAGGCTGTTCAGAGGCCTTCGAGGGCTGCTTGGGGGGAGAGGAATCAGAGCCTAGGAGTTCACAAATATCAGGATCATAGTAAACGCTCCTAGGCTGCCTCAAATTAGAGTCTGTAGAGACTCCAGCAGCATCTAGGGCCTTACCCCAAGTTATGTCACAATAGTCTCTACAGACTATGGAGAACTCCTCTGTGAGTCTGACTTGAGTCTCCTCCACCCTAGCTTGTATGTAGCCTGCTTTTCAGCCTCAACTGTCTCCTTGGCCAATTGAGTAGCTTCCTAGGCCAATCGGGCAGTTTCCTTGGCTTACTGAAGCTCAGCACGAAGACCTTTAACCAATTCTCTCTCTGTCTCCAGATTGATCTCAATCATGCACAACTGTTTGCGTTGATCTTCAGCCTGCTTTTCAGCGGTCCTTAGGCCAGCATCAAGATTATCCCTTTGACTGGTCATTTCTTTCAGCTGCTCGGACAGCTGAAAATAATCTTCTTTCATATTATCCAAAGATTTTTTTACCTCTGACCGAGAATAAACCTTCGCCTGGACTTCAGTATAAGCCTTTTTGTTCCATTCCATAACAAATTTGGGCTCAATATTGGCATGTTTTACTCACCAATAATAGCTTGTTGCATAAGATTTGTTATGAAATTATTGTGATCACTTTATTATTCTCATATCAGCATTTTCGATTTCCACTTTATCTTTTATTAGTATTTTTTTTCTCTCTCTCTTTGGTAGTACAAAAAATTGTAATATTTCATGTATTTGGGTGTTTTTGTTTGTTTGTTTGTGACGTTGATAAATTCAAGTTGTCTCTTTATTAAATTTTGTGTAATTTAAGTTTCTTAGTAACTACCCTAAAAAAAAAAAAATTCTAGAGCCACCATTGCCTAGTAGTTTGTCGAAAATGATTGAAAGCAACCTCAATTCTATAGGTGAGACATTTGCAAATGATCAAATTTATGGGTAGAACTCATTTTTGAAAATCAATTTACAAAAGAAGAATAGCGACATTAAGTGCATAGGGCATTGCATATTTGACACGGTTAAAAGTATATAGTTAAATAATTAAATTTATCATATTCTAATAGTTTAAATTTTTGGGATAATTGATAATTAAAGACAAAAATAATATTTGAGGAAGGATAATCACATCAATCCTACTTTGTGCATTTGAGGCACAAAGTTTAAAGATGGCCAGAACCTGAAAGAATAAAAAATTGCTAATTTGTATATAGCCATCGAACTAATTAAATAAGAACTGCTAAATCAATATTTGTTATATTCCTTTTATTGATAATAGAAGAATTTGAAAGAATCAAGTTTGTTCTATTTGTTTGTATAGAACCATCCAACAACTAGAAATAATAATATTTGTTCCTTTCTTTCTAGTGTCAATTGCTAAACCAAATTTTTCTACATTTAGTGTCTGTTTGGAAATAACTTATTTATCTGAAATTGAATTTTTTTTACTGAAAGTACTGTAGATAAAGCTAAAAAGTAACTGAAATAATACAGTGAGACTCATGAATAGTATCAAAAAATGATTTTTTATAACTTATTTTACTATTCAGCTTGTTTTTACTATTATTTATGGGTCTCACTGCACTTTTTGTACTATTCATGAGTCTCACTGTACTATTTCAACTAACTTTTACCTTTATCTAAATACTTTCAGCAAAAAAATTTCAATTTCAACTAAATAAGTTGGACACTTAAGAGCACTCACATTGGTTCTTGTAAATACTATATGTTGGTAATATTTAGCATTAGAGCCCCAAAACCCCCCATTACCCGGTCTTGAAAAGTCTTGTAATTGCAAACAAATTTGCAATTGTTATAGTGTCATCCTATTTTTATGATGGCAATGTAGCAACTTGTAAAAGGTTTATATTGCATTTTATGGTGGTGGGTGGTTATTTTTAATTATTTTTTATGAAGAGGAAGAGAGAGAAAGAGTTGGTGAAATTAATATTTTTATGAATAGATGAGATAAATAAAAGTTGGGATATTGGGTGTGTTATAAAATGATATGATATAATTGATAAAGTAGCTTTTAAAATGGTAAAATAGAATAATTCCAAGAAAGTGGATGTGAATGCTAAGGGAAAAACAAAACTACTAAGCAAAACTGAAAAGGTAGTTATAAACACATTAAGGGCAAGTTTGGTAGAATGTAATGGTGATTATATAGGAATAGGGATATATATTACAAGAAATACAAGATATTGTAATGTAATACTCATTACTATTCATTTGTTTTGTGACAACGCAAGAATAGAACCTTGAAGACAATAGAATGTTTAAATCTTTTTTTTTTTTTTTTTGAGAAACAACATTGTGATTTTATTTATGATGGTATTGTGATAAGGGTTACATTGGATAAATGTGGAGGAACATCCTCCATCCATACCGTATAGTCGCTAACATGTCTTGCATGTTTAGCAATTTTATGGGCTGGAGTATTACATTGTCTTGGAACAAAACTAAACTCTAACACTTCAAAATCATCTGCCAAACTCTTAACTTCCTCCAGAAGGTGTCCATAGTCAGCCAACGAGGGCAGGCCACTCTGCATTGCCTCAATTGCAATCTTTGAGTCGCCCTCAAGAATTATCGACTTATGCCTAAGGTCTAAAGCTAGCTTCATTGCTTTCATAGCTGCAAGTAGTTTGACTGCCACCGTAGAATGAGGAAGAGGAAACCTGTCCACCATTGATGCTAGGATCAACCCGTTTCTGTCTCTAATCACCGCTGCTGCACCTGCTATATTTTGGTCTCGAAAACATGCACCATCGAAGTTTATCTTAATGTTTGGCTAGGGTGGGGGTCTGTCAAAAGGATTTGGAGAGGTTGGATAGGCTTGGGCTAGGGGGCTCGGTTGTAATGAGCGTGCAAAATCTGCTCTGAGTGACTGAACCAGCTGCTGCACTTATTAGATTGGGAAAGGGGTTTGGCTGGTCCAAAGTGCATTCCGTTTGTGCCAAATTGCCCAAATTGTTGTTGCAAAAAGCTCCAAATTTTTACCTTTCTCCACTATATATTCCACCAGCTCCCTAAACATGTCAAAAGACACTGCCATCCTAAACTACCACTCGCTCTGTTGTTCCCACACCGAGCTAAGAAGCAGACATGACCACAATGCATGCACCGAGTCCTCAACCTCTACATTGCATTGTTCACAGCAGTCCTTCAACATAACTTTGTGCCTTTTGAGATTACTTTTGGTTGGGATAGCATTCTTGACAGCTCGCCAAAGGAAATTCCTGACCTTTGGTTGGGATTTCAGCCCCCACACCCTCCTCCATAAGCCATTGATCTCTGGATTGTAGTCATTGTTGTCCATGCTTCATTCCTTGTATAAAAACCTATGGCCTAATTTCACTGTATAGGAACTTGATGGAGTAAAGGGCCAAAATAATGTGTCATCAATCTTCCTAGAGCAGAGGGGAATGGACTCAATCAAAGAGATATCCCTTGCACAGAAAAGTTGTTGCAAAAGCTTCGGATCCCACATATTTGAACCCGGTTTGATCAGCTCCAAAACTCTCATATCTTTAAATCCTATTACAGCTTGTGAAGACACAAAGAGTAGAGATTCAGAGGGCAACCAGGATCACTCCACACATTAATACTCTCACCATCTCCCACCCTCCACCTCAAACCTTCCATCAACACATCCCTCCCTTTAAGTAAACTCCTCCAAGTGTATGACCCCGTTTGTGATTGTGGTGCTTCTAGGATAGTTCCATTTGGGAAAAACCTTGGTTTGAAAACTCTATATAGAAGAGAGTTTTTATTTTGGAGGAGCCCCCATGCTTGTTTCGCTAATAGAGCATCATTGAACAAAGCAAGATCCTTAAACCCCATTCCTTCCTCACCCTTGGGTTTACATAGTTCCTCCCACCTCACCCAATGGATTTTCCGCCTATCTCCTCTTTGACCCCACCAAAACCTCCGTATAAGGCCCTCTAACTCCTCACAAAGGCCAATGGGAAGCTTGAAGCAATTCATGGTATATGTTAAAATTGCTTGGACAACCGCCTTAATTAAAATTTCATGCCCGGCTTAAGAAATGAGCTTCTCTTCCCACCCTTGAAGCTTACGCCACACACACTCCTTTATGTAATTAAAGCTGGATTTTTTATTCCTCCCCACTAGGGAGGGCAGCCCCAAGTATTTCTTATAGTGTCAGATTTCGGTCACTCCCAACATATTCTTTATTGCAATCCTTTGGTCTTCCTTTGTTGATTTGCTAAAAAACACTATTGTTTTAGCTTTATTTATTTGTTGACCCGAGCTCATCTCATAAGTTTGAAACACCTCCAACACTTTTTGGCACTCCTCCACATTGGATCTACAAAATAGCAAGCTATCATTTGCAAATAAGAGATGGGTTAGTGATGGGCTTCTCCTACACAAAGAATATCCATGAATATCACCTCTCATGGCTGATTTGGTAATTAATCCATGAAGACCTTCCTTGCATAGGAGAAACAAAAAAGGGGAGAGGGGGTTGCCTTGTCTTATACCCCTTGTAGGAGTAATAAAACCCGTAGGAGCACCATTGATAAGGATAGAGTATGTCACTGTGGAAACACAAAGCATTGTGAGAGAAATCCATCTTTCATTGAAATCCAATTTCCTCATAATCTCTTCCAAGAAAACCCATTCCACTCTGTCATAGGCCTTGCTCATATCTAGCTTAAGCGCCATATAACCATCTTTTTCAGATTTGTGATTTTGCATACCATGAAGGGACTCAAAAGCAATAAAAATATTATCTGAAATGAGACGGTCTTTTGTGAATGCACTTTGGTGTTTGGTAATAATTTTTGGAAGGATCCTCTTCAACCTATTGGCTAGCACTTTAGAGAAAAGTTTATACACCACGTTACATAAACTAATGGGACGAAATTCTGAGACTAATTCTGGGTTTTTTACTTTTGGAATCAAAGTGAGAAAAGTGTGGTTAATGTGCTCAGGTAGTGTAGCCGAATTTAGGAACAATAATACAGAGGAAGTGATTTCCTTACCCACCAAACCCCAGAAGTGTTGGAAGAATAGTGGTGGCATGCCATCTGGACCCAGAGACTTAAAAGGTGCCATTTGGGAAAGAGCTTCATGTACTTCACCCTCCATAAATTTAGCTTCAAGTTCTCAATTCATGTCATCTGTCACAACTGACCCTATAGTGTCCAGAGGCAACTCGGGTTGGCAAGAGTTTAATGAGGAGTATAGCTTGCTAAAGAAATCTGTCACCTCCGTAGCAATGACTCTCTGATCCGTACGCCACTGCCCCATTGAATTTCTGATTTCGGATATTCTATTCCTCCGGTACAGCTGTGTTCCTTTCATATGAAAAAACTTTGAATTTCTATCACTATGGACTACCCATAAAGACCGAGAGCGTTGAAACCACATCTTTATCTCATTATCCAGTAAATCATTAACCCCCCTTCTTAGCATTTGGGCCTGGAAATTAATTCCTGTATTGAGAGCAACCAATTCAACCTGATCAAGTAACTTCTATTTGTTTTGAAGCTCCTTTCGAACACACCTAAAATGTTTGCTACTCCATTTTTTCAGAGCCACCCCATAATCGTCTATCTTATAAACAATATCCGAATTTTGATTTGTAGCTCTCCTCTTCTCCCATATGGCCTTGACTGTCTAAGCACAACCTTTATCAACAAACCACATTTCCTCGAACCTGAAAGGTTTGCTTGGACAAACAGAGACTACCGGCTCGAGATTGATCAGCAATGGTGAGTGGTCAGACGTACTACAATTTAGGTGGTGCACTGTAGACCCACCAAACCTGGATAACCACTCATTGTTGGCTAAGCTTTTATCCAACCTTTCCCAAATAGAATTGCCATCCCTAAATAGTCTTTTCTAGGTAAACTGACATCCTTTGAACCCCATATCAATGAACCCACAAGCATCCATTGTATCACGGAAGAGTTGCATTTGTGCATGACTCCGATTTGTGCCTTATTTCTTTTCTGAACCCCTCACAATTTCGTTAAAATCTCCGGTGCACAACCAAGGCAGATTGAATTGGGCATTAAGTTGCCAGAGTAGATCCCAAGAGTCCTACCTTTTATGCGTGATAGGTTCGCTATAGAAACTAGTAAACCTCCATGCACCTTCACTACCCTTTCCAATAATGCAATCTATGTGGTTTTTTGATGATGTTTCGACTACCAAATTCAACGACTCCTTCCAAAACAAAACAAGTCCATCCCTTTGAGTAGTCGTGGAACCAAGAACATGTGATCAAATTGCAAATTCCTTTTGATTTTTTTTAGCCTTGCTTTATCTGTCCAAGTCTCGGCTAAAAATAGAACGGAGGGATCTTGTGCTTGAGATAAATCCCCAAGCTCCTTCTCTGTCGGCAAGTTCCTAAGCCCGCGATAGTTCCACACTAGGAGACTCATTGCGCTTGGCGGGGCTGCTGTGCAGCCTCCACCATTGAGCTTGAAGATAACTAATCATTTTGGATCTGTTGTCTAAATTGTAATATTAGAATAAAACTTAAGATATATTTTAGGAAAAGTAACTTTGATTAAAAAAAAAAAAAGATATATTTTAGGAAATATCTTGCTCATATAATTATTTCCTAAAAAATAATTTATTTATTTTTTTAAAATTTGAAAGAAAGACTAGTTATTTTTTTAGGACTTTTTATTTTCATAATTGTAATGTGTATATAGAAAAGTTGTTTATTTGGAAATATATTAATTTTAGAAATTAACACATCAAAAAATGAATAGCTACTACAACCCTTTTAGAGATGAATAATTATTCCTCATTTTAAAGAATAATTATTTATAAGAAATGATTATTCCCTATAATAAAAACATAACTAAATTATTAAATAGCTAAACTATATGAATAACTATTACATTATAATATTTATTACAGTCTACCAAACATGTCCTAACTCTCATTCATCCTTGATCAATGTGGCTCAAGTAATTATGGTAAAAGTAAAACCATGCATGTACATATCACTTGATAGATCCATTAATCTTTAATGGAAAATATTAAGAAAAATATTTGATTTGTTATAAATTTAGAATCAAATGAGTTAAATTTTCAATTCAAAAGTGCAAGTATCAAATTGACACTGTCAAACTATAAGGTTGATATTTGACATCTGTTTCATCTGAACCAGACGGAACCAGTCGACACAAGGCTAAGCCTCTCTCTTTGCCATCACTGTTACTTCGATGAACCAAATCTCTGAACCTCCATAGCTTCGAGAACCCAGTAGAGTTACTCTTCTTGCAAAGTTCCGGCGAAGCCTTCAAGCTCGTCCGATTCCAACGCCGACGAAGAAGACCCACCTCGCTCTTCAACAAAAAACTTCCTCCACGGTGGCCGGAGACTCAACGAATCGACTTTAGACCTCAAATCTCCGTCGTAATCGCCTCCGAACAAAAGATATCGGTTAAATATCGGACTTTTCATGGCGTTTCAATCCCGACGATTTATCGGGTTTCTCGAGCGCTTCAACAGAACCAGGTACCATTCCCACTACCTCTCTTCACCTACTTCATTTTTTCCATTTCCATTTTCAACTCTAGATGACCAGCCATCACCGAATCACATCAAGTACGAAATAAATCCCAAGGAACGTTTCGTTCTTGACCAGCTCTCTGAGCTTTTACCAATCCCTCGTAACTCTTCAGCACCAAACCCATTTAGATATTCTGAAAATCCCACAAAACAAGTAGCTGAATTTAGGGCAGTTGATGGTTTTTTATTGCCCGAAGAGAAATTACGAGGGGTTTTCCTTCAGAAACTGAAGGGTAAAACTGCAATCGAGCAGGCTTTGACGAATGTTGGTATTGAATTGAGTCTTGACATTGTTGCTAGAGTAGTGAACACAGGGAATTTAGGTGGTGAAGCAATGGTTATGTTTTTCAATTGGGCGATTAAGAACCCGGCTATAACTAAGGACATTAATAGTTACCGTGTGATTATCAAAGCGTTAGGAAGAAGAAATTTTTTTAAGTTTGTGATGGAAATATTGCGTGACATGAGGACGGAAGGCGTGAGCCTTGATTTAGAGACTCTATCAATTGTATTGGACAGTTTTGTTAGAGCTCATAGAGTGTCAAAAGCAATACAAATGTTTGGAAATGTAGAGGAGTTTGGGTTGAAATGTAATACCGAGTGTTTGAATGTGCTTTTACAATGTATGTGTCATAGATCCCATGTCGGTGCTGCAAATTCGTTTTTGAATTCAGTTAAAGGGAAGATACTGTTTGATGTTATGACATATAATATTGTTATTGGTGGGTGGTCAAAATTGGGTAGAGTTAGTGAAATTGAGAGTGTTTTGAAAGCAATGTTAGTGGATGGGTTTAGTCCTGATTGTTTGACTTTCAGTTACCTTATTGAGGGTTTAGGGAGGGCTGGTCGGATTGATGATGCAGTTGAGATTTTTGAGCACATGAAGGAGAAAGGTTGTGTGCCAAACACTGGGACTTACAATGCAATGATAGTTAACTCTATATCTGTTGGAGATTTTGATGGGTGTATGAAGTATTATAAGAGTATGTTGAGTAATAATTGTGATCCGGATGTTATTACTTATACCAAATTAATTGCTGCCTTTCTTAAAGTCCGTAAAGTGGCCGATGCACTTGAGTTTTTTGATGAGATGTTGAATCGTGGTCTTATTCCCTGTACTGGGACTGTAACCTCCTTCCTTGAACCTTTGTGCAGCTATGGTCCGCCCCATGCTGCTATGATGATTTACAGAAAAGCAAGAAAAGTTGGTTGTAGAATATCGTTGAGTGCTTATAAGCTATTGCTTATGCGGCTATCTAGGTTTGGTAAATGCGGAATGTTGTTAAGCATGTGGGATGAGATGCAAGAATGCGGTTATTCTTCAGATATGGAAGTTTATGAGTATGTCATCAACGGACTTTGCAACATAGGGCAGCTTGAAAATGCTGTACTTGTTATGGAAGAGTCTTTGCGGAAGGGGTTTTGCCCTAGTAGGCTTATATATAGCAAACTAAATAACAAATTATTGGCTTTGAATAAGGTAGAAAGGGCTTACAAGCTATATTTGAAGATCAAAGATGCTCGTCGTGATGAAAATGCTAGGAGATATTGGCGTGCTAATGGGTGGCACTTCTGAAATAGCAAGCTTATCAGCAGCAACTGCAGTTTTTTTATCCTTGCTTTGCGATTCCTGCAGCAAGTTTCAAACTTGCTTGCAGTATGAAATGATTCTTCTTGTAAGTTCTTTTAATTGTCTACAGTAGCACCTGGTGCATACTTTAAACAAATCTTTCATGCAATCACTTTAGGTATTTTGAGAAAATGTTTTCTGGTATAGTATCATTCTTTTCTTTGTTTGTTCATTTATATTTGTGTTGCTACATTAGCTGTTGTAGTGTTATGTTTATTTTCATCATATAAGGTTGTCTTATACTGTTTTATTATGTGCGGGTGCTTCCTTTGGTTGGACCATATGAGCATATGCAGATCATCTTAATAAGTTTTCAGCTTGAAGCTCAAAATGACTAAAATCCAACTTGCTAATTCGCAATATTTGTATAAGCATGATGACTGTGAAGGGCCTCATCCACTGGACACTCACCATATTGTCATCCAACAGAATTCTGCATGGGTTTTCCTTGTCTTCCTCTTTGCTCTTTTGCTGTTCATAAACGCCATCTATCTCTACTTATTAAATGTAATATCTTTTACTTTGTTTCATTTTAATTCTTTAGCATTCTACGCTTTTCCCTTGGTTTTGCTGCTTGACTAGAACTAGGAAAAATTGCAGCTTACTTTAGATTTCAGAATATCAGTTGTTCATCATATAGTATATTAGTAACTATTAACTGCCGATGAGTTATTGGCATTATGATTTATCAGGTTACTGCAAACAGTAGCAGTAGATCCTCCAAGTGGTTGGTATGTAAACCGTTGACAGGTGGGCTTTGAATGGTCTACCTTCAGCTACCTGTGTTAGAAAGGATCTAATCAAATTTGTATCTCATGTATCTGATGTGTATGTGTGTGTGATACTTTCGAATTTCAACCTTCTGTTATCCCAGGTCTGCATGTTTGATTTGTGTTGTACTTTTTAATAGCTAGGAATTTCTCAAAGAATATAATACACACGCATATACATTTTAATAACACCTATACTTAATTGTGATTTTTAAAATTTTTTTTTGTGTATGATGTTGGGGGGATCAGTTGCAATTCAATGCTTTCATAACAAACACAATTTGTTGTAACAGTTTAGATAGATAAATACGAATTTAACTTGATGGCATATCTGGTGACAGGGAACATTAGGTACCATTTTCCTTCTGAGCATGCTTTCCAGTGCTTGCCTTGTCAAATCATATTATGGGACACTTATTGAGAAAGGTGAAAAGCTAAAGACTGCTCCTTTATATATACTTAGTTCTTATTTTCAGGACTATAATATAAAGTGAGGAGTAGAACCTCAAGTTTTAGAATAACAATTACTGCATTGCTGCCTGCTTTGAATAAATTATTTTAGAGAATATTAACTTATGTCTCTGATTGATTTCTTGAACTTGTTTAAGTTTTCTATGGTGACATATGACCATTTGAAATTAATGTAAGGAGGACAGGGAGACAGTGAATCACTTGCTTATGCATTGTCTTGTAGCTAGAGATTTATGGGATATGGTTTTTGCTCTCTTTGGAGTACAATAACCATTTGAAATTAATGTGAGGAGGACGGGGAGACAGTGAATCACTTGCTTATGCATTGACTTGTAGCTAGAGATATATGGGATATGGTTTTTGCTCTCTTTGGAGTACAATGGATGATGCCTAAAGGGTTTAGAATTGCTAGCTTCTTGGCAGGGATGATTTGGCCCATTTGGGAGACAGAGAAACATTTCAATATGGAAGGCTGTTCCACATTGTTTGATGTGGTTTCTTTGGCGAGAAAGAAATACTAGAACTTTTGAGGGGTGTGAACTTTTGAGGGGTGTTTTTGATTTGAAGATGCAATTTTTCAAAACGTTGTTTGGGTAGATGCTGGCTTCAGGGATGTATCGTTTCTCTAAATTCTTAGGAGTCGAGAATCATTGTACTTGATGCATTATTTTTGTTGATCAATAAAACTTATTTTATATATACATATATACATATATTTTCCCCATGTACTCGTTGCTTATTTTTTGTTCAAATGCAGAGTCTGTTGTAATTATACCTTCACTCGGAGTGCAACTTGAAGCTCACTATTGGAGGTAATTCTTTCATCTCACATGATTACAATTGGCATTATAACATTAATCCATTGATGTTATCAATGCATGATTTCCATTACATCATCAAAGAAACATAAATAGATAGTGGCATACTCATTCCTTCTTAATTGATAAATTTTCATTCTGCATTTTTATTCAGTGGGAGAGTTGTTCGTAGCTTTATTCCTATTGACAAAATACTGAAGCCAGTCCTGAATGAGAATGTGACTCCATTTACTTGTTACTGGAGCTTGGTTTTGCTTGTCCGTGGCAAAAAAGAACTAAATTTGGCATTCGAGGTAAGATATGTTGGTGCATGTCCATTATATGTTGCCACTAGATATCAGTATCGTTTAACTTTAACTAAAATGAACACATATATCTTATGTTAAAAATTGCAAAACTAGTGATGCCAATTGTACAGCTGAATCAACAAGAAGCCAGTTGTGATGAGAAATTTGGGTAGAATTGTGAAGGAGAAAATACATAATGGGTAAAAGTAGAAGGGTGTGGGTTTGGTTGTTGGTCTTGAATTAGTTGGGCACTAATGATTTGTTAAATATTTGGCTTACATGCCCATCCAAAATATCACAAAGAATAATTAGGATTAAAAGTCTTACATATTCTTCATTTGTTTTTGTTTTAATTTGGTAAATTTTGTCACAATATTACCTTACTGGATCTTGAAAATTTGTTCTGCAGGTAGTAAAACCGCCAGTGAAACTGTTGGTTCCCATCTGGAAGGCATTGTGTGCTGCTACTTGTTGTGGAGAAACCACAGATTCTCCTGAAGAGGATAAATAACATGCCTTTTTTTGGCTTTCTGATCTGTACCTCACTGTAAATGGAAGCTGTTCACTGCTGTTTTAATTTCAAGGTCATGATGGCAAGCTCATAATTAGTCAGACAATGTGAATCGAGTACTGAGGGTTTCCTAGTGGCAATAATTGTCAAATGTGAATCATCTGCAAATCATTGTATCTTAGTGGGAGTTGATAGGTTCACAATAGGTGCTTATCTATGTCTATAGAGATTCCTTCTTGGTCTGTATAATTTGCCCCTGATGTCTTATCTATGTTTTTTCTATTTAATCTTAATCAGCCTGTAATGTCATGAATCTCACATTCTCACGCTGTTATCTTTGCCACAAATTTCTTTGCATTACTTTTTTCTTTTTTGATGGAACAGCCGAGTGTTTGTTAAGGCTTCATGACATCATGATTATTACAGCGTCCTTATGTTTCACCAGCAACAAGCCTTGAACCTTGAAGAGTTTATTAATTTGATTTGTGACCCAAAAAAGTCTTTTTCCTGTCGGTGTTGTACATCTTTGAATTCACCGAATCCACCTCCTTAAAAAAAAAAGAAAAAAAGAAAAGAAAATCAAATTCTACACCAATTAACATTTTAAAAAAAAAAGTAAAAAAATTATTTGACTCAAATAATAAACTCATAGCATAGAATAAGAAGTCCTAAGTTCCAGGCCCGTGTTACGGCGTTACCCACACCCAATATGTACTCCTATTCGTTGTTGGGCCCGTTAATAATAATAAGTATTGCTGTATTTCCCGTTACAACCTCCGTTTCTGTCGATGGAGAGATAGACAGAGAGACAATACGCCATATCCTTTAAGCACATTTTGCAAGAAACCAGAAGGCTGTCTCTCACTTTTCATTTTTTTTCACGCTTCAAATCTCCCAAAATTTCCTTCTAATTTGACTAACACACTCGCCGTTCTCTCTCTCCCTCTCTCTCTCTCTCTCTCTCTTTCATACCCAACCAATCCCTCGATCCAACGAACACGAATGCCCCAATTTTTTTCCGTACACTCATTCCGTTTTTTCACGGCGTAGTTTCTGATTTATTGATTGAATTTCGAAAATTTTGATTTTGATTCGGCGGTTGTGATCTGTGGGGGGGGGGGGGATTTGAATTGAAAAAGCGTCGGAGAAGAATCGTAATGAGATAAGAAGGAAATGGCGGGGCAAAATCCAATGGATCAGTTCGAAACGTACTTTAGGAGAGCCGATTTGGATGGCGATGGCAGGATCAGCGGAGCTGAGGCTGTTTCTTTCTTTCAAGGATCCAATTTGACCAAACAAGTCCTTGCTCAGGTTCTTAATTTTTTTTTGCTTTTTCAACCACAAATTCTCCATTTTTATAATTCATCTTTGTTTCTTATTCCTAATTTGTTTCATTATAATGAATTTAATCAAGCTGCCTCTTGCTGATGAAATTTTGGTTCTGAATTTGGTCAATGCTCTATTTCTTATGATATAATTGAGGAATTCTGGTCTGTCATAGCGAGATTTGTTGGTGTTAATTATTGTTGTGTCAAGGTAAGCAAAGAAAGAAATTTGAAAAAAAAAAAAGTTGTCACCTTTCTGATCTGAGATATTTCATAAAGGTTATTACTTGCTGAGAGAGTGCAATGGATTACTGTTTTGTACTCTCCATTTATAATGGTCTGGCTAATACATGTTCGGAAATAGAAGAGGGGATCAGAGGGTAGGGTCTCTCAGACCTTTGAGTTTGAGATTTTTTTATAGGATTCTTAAGTCAAAATTTGGGGTTTTGTGTAAGTTTAAACAATATACCCTAAATTTAATCATGAGGAGGTTGGACCTTGGTATGAAGGCAATGTGTCGTGGGTTCAAGTATGAGAATCCTGTTGATGCAGGAATATTTGGAATTTCATTGGATTATATCATATTTTAAGTTTTTATTTGTTTAGTTTGAGTTGTGATAGGGATTAAATTTCATGTTCTTAAACAGGGATTAGTTTCCTATTTGGATCAGTTAGGATTAGCATTTGAGTTCAAATTAGGATCCATTTCAGGGATGTTTATCTTCTTCATCTCTTATTTTCTTGGAAGATCTATAAAAGTTTCAGATGGTATCTTTTGTATTCAAACTATTAGACTACTATTATTATTATTATCAATCAAAGATTATTCAACTGTCTAGCGGGGGCCTTGTGCGCTGGGTACAACCTTTATTCCCCATTTGACTGGGAAGTTTGGCAATGTAATGTATTAAAAATAAAAACATAAAAGGATTTATATTATGTACTTTGTTAATATGTTTTTGCACAGCTAAGAAGTTGTATTCTAGTGAATGTATCTTTTAAAGTAATTTTATCTATTTATCTGTTTTTTATTTTTTTGGAAGGAATTTTAAGACTGGTATATACTGATTTGGCTGCATGGTGATCAAAATGTTCTATATGACTTGCAGATTTGGATGCATGCTGATCAGAGCAAAACTGGTTTCCTTGGTCGTGCGGAATTTTATAATGCTCTCAGACTTGTAACTGTGGCACAAAGTAAGCGAGAATTAACCCCAGATATTGTAAAGGCAGCCCTATATGGTCCAGCTGCTGCAAA
This sequence comes from Quercus variabilis, assembly GCA_030445155.1. Taxonomy (NCBI): domain Eukaryota; kingdom Viridiplantae; phylum Streptophyta; class Magnoliopsida; order Fagales; family Fagaceae; genus Quercus; species Quercus variabilis. Next base: position 15,646,942 of record CP129446.1, read on the forward strand.
AATTCCTCCGCCAAAAATCAATCTTCCAGCCACACCTACACCCCAAATGAATTCAATGGTTGCTGCGCCTGCTCCACAGATGGGTCCAGTTGCACCAACATCCTCTCAAAATCTTGGCTTTAGAGCACAAGGAGTTCCAAACCCAAGTATGAACCAGCATTACTTTCCTCAGCAAAATCAGGCCATTAGACCACCTCAAGTCATGCCTTCTAGTACCGCTTCCCTTCCACCACAGAGTATTGCCGGTCTGGAACCAAATAGAGGAGGCAATATGTTAGGTGCCAATGTTCCCAACTCAAACATCTCGAACGATTGGCTTGGTGGAAGAACAGGTGCAGTTCCTAATGGGCCCAGAGGGGTTAGCCCGTCAATGCCCTTGCCTACTTCACAGCTGCAAGCTCCTGTCTCTATGGCTTCCCCAGTCTCCATGGGTTCCCAGCCTACAGCTAATGCCTCTAAAGCATTAGCTGTTTCAGGAAATGGGTTTGCTTCTGACCCCATTTCTGGAGTTGATATGTTTTCTGCAATCTCATCTGGAACAAAAAAAGAACCTGCTGGGCCAAGTTACTCTTCTAGTGGTGCTCCTGCCTCTTCAGCCATCTCTCCTGTTTCTAGTGGGCCTCAACCTTTGGCTAAACAGAGCTCACTTGATTCATTGCAAAGTGCATTCTCAATGCAACCTGCTGGTGGTCAGATTCCGCGGACCCAGTCATCATTCAGCCCAAGTCAACAAGTTTCAGCTCAAGGTTCTTCACCGCTTGCGTCTCCTGGGATTTCAGTTGGACCTGGAAATTCTACTCCTGATAATTCACAGCTTTCTTGGCCAAAGATGAAACCATCTGATGTTCAGAAGTATACGAAAGTGTTTATGGAAGTAGACACTGACAGAGATGGGAAAATCACTGGTGAGCAGGCACGGAATCTCTTCTTGAGTTGGAGATTACCAAGAGGTAAGGGGTCTTCTGTATGGGTGTTCACCTGTAAACTTATGCATTTTATGTATACTAGGTTGGCTAATTCTGAAACTGCACTCTCAAGCTTTCTTTTTTTTGGTTGAAGCATTGTCATTATGCATGGTGAAGTCAACCATATTCAATGTTGCAGATGCACTCTATGGCTTTTTGGTTTTATCAGAAAAGGAAGGGGGAACCCTGAACATGAAAGAGCTATATAATTTTTTAACAAGACCCACTATCTAATCAAGATGACACCTAATGCATGGAGTCCAGAATATAAACGTGTTGAAAAACAACATGTCTACAACCACAAATATGTAGATGTTATAAGAACATTCTTCCATCTCTAACAAGCTGCTCTTAACTCTTAAGTGTCTATAATCCTTAAATTCTGTTCCAAACATACTTTAATTGTTGAGCCACATTTTTTTTCACCCCATTGCCCTGGTCATAATGCTTTTTTTTTACAAATAGTGATTTTTTTGGATAGTTAAATAATGAAGTAAACTGGTGTTCTTGTTTGGAATATAGCATCCAAAGTGATAAATAAAACAACCACAAAGCCTTACTCCCAAGGTCAGCCATACCATATGTATTCTTTTCCATTCTTTTCTATATGAAGTCATACTCTCTGTTACTTTCTCAATTGACTTTTTTTTTTTTTTTTTTTAATGTTATTTTTGGTCTTCATCCACCTTTTTTTTTGTCTTCAATTTGAATCAGCTCACTATTTCTCACTGGTGCATTAATCGCTTTCCTTTGGACATGACCAAACCATCTCAATCGACTCCCTCATCTTTTCACCAATAGGAGCCACCTCTACCTTTAATTGATTTTCCTCATTTCTAATTTTTCCTTGTATTTATACTTATTTATCTTAACATTCTTATTTAAGCTATACTCATTATATGAATATATTGCTTCTTAAAAATTCAACATTCAATACCATAAAGCATAGCTAGTCTTATAAGATTAAGCTTTCCCCATATAGGTATTCTATGATCATCTAACTCTTGATGCGCTGCTCTACTTTAGCTACCCGGCTCTTATCCTATGATTCATATCCTATTCAATGTCTCTATCCTTATGAATTGTTGATTTAAGATATCAAAATCTCTTAGTGTGTGGTATTTCTTGACCATTTAGTCTTACAACCTCTCCATCTTTGTTTATACTTTTCTTTAACTAAACTTACATTCCTTATAGTCTGTTTTAGTCCTACTTAGGCAAAAGCCTTTAGACCCTAAAGCATCTCTCTAAATTTCTTCCTTGAAATTAACTGCATATCTACTTTTATCCACCAAAACTATATTATCTACAAAAAGTATAAACTAAGGGCTTCATTTTGAATCAATCTAGTGAGTTCATCATTAGTAGTGCAAAGATATATGGATTTGATGTTCATCCCTCGCCTCCATGAACTCTTTCAAATCACCTACTATCTTTTCCAACATGACCATTCAGGTTTCCTTCAATAAAAATCATTCTCCATTTGATACCTCATGAATTAATTAATCCATGTCCTACTTATCAAAAAAAAAATTCATCTATTTCCTCCCAAAATTTTTATGTAATAGATTCTTCCAATCCTATTTAATGGTCTCTTCTCCCAAGACAAGTTTTATTAACATACTTCAATCCTCCATTCTCCTAACTTCAACAACTTCTTTTCTAAGACTAATAGCTATTATTATCTCTACCCATTTTTATTTTAATCTTATCCTGTATACCATTACTTATGTATGAATGTTAATAAATTATAAGTACTTATCAAGGAAAAAAAAAGTTATGTTATGAATGTTCAATTTCTCTAGATTTCTCACCTACTCACTCAGTCCTCTAAAGACATATTATGTTTATTTTCCAAGTGCCCATCCATCAAAGTGCCAGAAATCTTGCTCATTTTTCAGTACACCTGAGTGCCAATGAAGTGTGTTGCTTATAGGGAATGCCCTAGCTAACAGTTGCCCACTTTCACTACATCCAGGGTTCAATGCAGCGCGTTGCTAGCAGGGACTCCCCACCTTGTATGCATAGTGGAGTTATATTGTGTCCCAGTTTTACAGTAGGATAATCTTATTTGATTGATCTGCCTTTGTGGTTAATATCTCTTTATTTAACAGAAGGCTATTGGGCTTTGTTACTGTGTTTACAGCATTCAGGTCCTGGATAAGCATAGGTTTCCATGGACCTAATTGTGTCACTCCAAACTTTCTTTAGTCCACCTTAAGGTCATGGTGTAAGAGAATCTAAAGCACTAAAATGTAGGTGAAAAATCCTTGAAAAAAGTGATTTGGATGAAATTATAATAGACAAATGATAACTTTTTCTTGAGTAATCCCTGAAGTAATAGTTGCATCAAATTGTATTGTTAGATTTCTTACATTTGAAATTGGAGAGAATTTGTGAATATCTATGGAGATTTAGTTTCCATTTTCCTGGGATTTGGTTAGCAAAATTCACTTCCCTATTATCTTTTAGCAATTAAATACTGCAGTTTCATCAATATATAGCTTGGCAATGAAGCATTTCCTTTATGAAGTTATAATTTTTTATTGTGAAGGGAGATTTAGGAATGACCAAATACCATCTTTTTGCTAAGAGATCTGTCACTCGTTTAGGATGATGGTAACTAGAATGTATTCTTTATGATTTTTTTTAAATAGTTGTTTTCTTTAATCTTTATGATTTTATTAGATGAATTTTTCTTTGCTGTGCTTTGTGTGTTATGTTATTGTTATGGATGTACTGTGTGCTTCTGTGTTTCTGGAGTATTTTTTTTTTCATCCTTTTTGGACAAGCTTCCTGGGGGCTTTTGTCTTGTTCTAGGATTACATATGCCAAATAATGTCATTGTTGGACCTTTTTTCAGAGGTTTTAAAGCAGGTGTGGGACTTATCTGACCAGGATAACGATAGTATGCTTTCTTTGAGGGAATTTTGCTGTGCTCTCTATATGATGGAAAGATACAGGGAAGGTCGCCCGCTTCCAGCTGCGTTACCAAGTAATATCATGTATGATGAGACGCTGCTCTCTTTGACTGGTCAACCCAAAGTGACTTATGCAAATGCAGCTTGGGGCCCCAGTCCTGGTATTGATTTGAATTTCTTTTAATATCTTTAATTTCCTTCCTCTTTCCATCTAGATGTTTCCTGATGAAGCATTTGATCTCTCTTTATGATTAGGCTTTGGACAGCAGCAAGCGATGCCAGGCGCTGGACCAATGGCGCCTGGAACTAATTTGAGGCCACCAATGCAGGTAAGTGGCCCCCGTGCAGTCCAACCCAATCAGCAAAAGCCGGGAGCACCTGCATTGGAGGATTCCTTTCTAAACCAACATGATACTGGAGGACAGAATGCAGCAAATTCAAAGCCTCGAGAGGCAACAACTGCTGGGGAAAAGGCATTTTCTTTGTCCTTTTGTTTCACTTAACATAGTATTGATTGAACTGTGAATAAATTTTTGGTAAAAGATTATTCTTAACTTAGCTAATCAGTTTTAGCTCAAATGGCTTCTGCTTCCCTTGTAAGAGTAGGGTCTAGGGTGAGGTTGTGGTTCAAAACCCACTAGGTGCATGGGTAACTTAATAGAAAAATGAAAAATGAAAATCCTTACCTTATAGGAATATCCTTTGTTGAAATAAATAATGATTGTACCTTCTAAGCGTTGGAAAAACATGATGTGGAAGCATGTGTGTATAATTGATTAATTCGTATTTTGGTATACACCCTGTTTTATCTGTTTATCTCAAAAAAATTTCTCTAACTTTCTTCCTTCTTCCCTAATTTTAACACAAAATTTGTCAAAAAGATGTCTAGAGATTTTCTTTAAAGTTTTTAAGACAGTTGCATTATCTCACTATTCTGGCCTATTAAGAGCTAATGTTGTATATCACTAATCTTTATTTTATTCGTTTCATAATATAAATATGTCAACCCTGTTTTATATATATATATATATATATATATAAAATAGGGTTGAAAACACACACATATATATACACACACACTCACTTGGTGTAAGTGTTTCAACGATACACAAGTTAATAACTTTTTATTGGAAGAATTTTTTTGACAAATCAACCATTGGATTATATTGTCTCTTTATACCCTTCATGCTTGCAAAATATCAAGGTGATTAGAGATTAATAACTATTTCATCTATAAAATTTTCAAATTTCAAGTTCTTTTAAAAAAAAAAAAAATTATTTACAAAACTTGAGTTTATGGATCAAATTGTAAAAATGAATTTGGTTGGTACAAAATTTGGCCCTCAAATATCTAGGAATTAGGCTGCACATTGTGGAATTAAGAAACAAAACAACAATATCGAAGAATTAATTTGGTTTCATCACTTTCATGTCAAGGTGATTCACCATGGAAGCTATTTTCTTTTTTAGATGTCTAATGGAAAAATATAGCGAAGCCCATAAAGATCTCGGTATGATTTTTATTGACCTAGAGCATATGGTAGGGTACCTATAGAGATTATGTGGTAGGTTTTAGAATAGAAATAAGTTCTTATAAATTATGTTAAGTTGATTAAGGATATGTATGACAGAGTTGTAATAAGTGGGAGAACAAATGGAGGCACATGTGAGTTTCCTATCGCTATAGGTTTGCATCAAGTCCATATCTCTTTGCCATAGGGATGGCTGAGTTTATTGGATTGATTCAAAATGAAGTTCCTTAGTGTATAATTTTTTGTGGATGATATAGTTTTGAATCTCCTTAGTGTATGATTGTTGCGGATGATATAGTTTTAATGGATTCTTATCAGAAAAATATAGTTTAGTGGATGAAACTATATTTTTGGCGAATCGTTGTTGTTTGTGTTGTTGCGATGCGGAATCTGTGGATCACCTGTTACTTTTTTGTCTGATAGCTCATTCTTTGTGAAGGTATATGCTTCGGTTGTTTGGGATCGATTGGGTCATGCCAGGTTCAGTTGTGGACTTATTGTTTGGTCGGTACAATTGGCTTGGGAAGCATAGCTCTAACATTTGGGATTTGGTTCCAGGCTGTTTAATGTGAACTATTTGGACTAAACGGAATCGGCAGTCTTTTGAGGATGAGGGAAAAACTGTGGTTCAGTTATTAGAGTTTTGCTAGCGGACCCTCTTTGATTGGTCTCATTGTTGGGGTTTTAGGATTATTCTACCCTTTTGGATTTTCTTTCATCTATTAGAATAGACTAGGGGCTGCTTTTGTCTTTTTATTCCTTTTTTCCTTTGTTCACTATCGTGAACTCTTTGTGTTTCTCTTGCTATTCTATTATTAATAATATTCTCTTCTTACTTATAAAAGAAAAAAGAAATTAGATGTGGAGTCAATTTTGGAGAGATGTGCCAATGAGACATAGCTCAACTGGCACTTTTTCCTTCTATCATAATGGGATGAAGGATGAGGTTGTGGGTTCAAGACCCATTGGGTGTGTGTATCCTATGAATCAAAAAAAGAAATTTTGAGAGATGCTTTAAGGTCTAAAGGCTTTCGGCTAAATATAACAAATTACATGGAAGTATGTTTAGTTAAATCAAAAACAAAGAGGAATGGGTTGTAAGATTTGATGGTTAGGGGTGATAGCCTTTGGACCCTACAACTGGTTTTGGAGGGTGTGGTTAGTTGCCCGTAGGTTTTATTGGCTAGAGGCTAGCCCAAAACACTTTTGTTTGGAAAGGTTTTCTATGTTATCAAAAAATAAAAAATAAAAAGACTTGATGGTCAAGAGATCATAAAGAGTAAGAGCTTTAGGTATCTTGGGTCAATAATTCATAAGGATGGAGAGATTGACAAGGATGTGAATTATAGGATAAGAGTAGGATGGATAAAGTGAAGGAGCGCATCTGGAGTTTGTGTGATTTTGTAGAATAAATTTTATAAGACTGCTATAAGATTAACTATAAGAGGTCAGGCCTTGGTATGAGGGCAAGTGCTTATACTAAAAGTGAAAAGTTGAAAATACTAATCCTATAAAAATTTATTAAGTGGTGTAACATTGACAAAAAATTATACCAAATGTAACTTGAACCCAACTCAAATATCTATATGTGTGTGTTTACATTTTATTATCTAATTTAGAGTCTTAATTTAGCTTTTGTATAGCAATTAATTTTGATTTTTCCAATTGAAGAGTGGCATTTCTTTGGCTGAAAGAGAACAAAAATGAGAAGGCTCGGTTCATTTCATATTAGAATTTTTTTACTATTATCCTTTCTAACTTTCTAGCAAGATGGTTGAGATCTAGATAATCATTTAGGGAGTAAATGTGATTTTTATTGCCATTCTTTTGTCTTTTATGTTTCTGAGGGCTGTTAATATCAAGTTTTTATATTCAGTGTTCTTGTACTCTTCTGAGGGATATAGAATTATATATTTTCTTTTTTTTTCATGGTAGGTTCAACAAACTGAAATACTGGATTCTAAAGAGAAGCTTGAGTTCTACCGCACAAAAATGCAGGAACTTGTGAGTAGTTTCTTTCTCCTATTCTTTTGCTTCTAGTTTTTTCATAATATTCAACCTTGTTAAGATTTTGTACTATACGGGGGGTCATAGCTGGTTTAGGTCAGGCCTGCATTGTATTGGAAAGGCATGTTGCTTTCTTTTTTGTGGGGTGATTAGTGATGCTACAATGTTGGTGTAGGGTAAATACAGAAGTTCATTAATGATCACTCAACCAATTTACAGCCCATGGGTTCTGTACCAAATTGGAGGATTTATTTTGAATTCAATGGGGATAATGAAAACAAAATGATCTGATAATAAATAGAGGAATTAATCAACCAGCCTAGTTTGCTTAGGGCTTTGAGTTGCTCCAGGTTCCAAAGACTGCATGAAATACAGAGTGATTTTGATGATTGCACCATGACTACCTTCTGCTAACCTTTGTAGAAACTTGAGTCTGCACAGTAGCATATTCACTAAACAGGCTAGTTGGCCGCAATAACCCATTTGCTAAAATAATCAGTTAATAATGAAATGGCTACTCTGTCATGAAAGCATTATTGGGTGCATCGATATGTTCATCTAATTTGATCTTGTATCGTAACTAACTACAGTTAGGTTTTCTTTTTAACCAGTGTAACCTTGAAGCTCACAGTGAATCTTATGCAGGTCATTGTTCATTTTTATTCACTGCCTTAGTTGTCATTGTTCATTTTTATTCTCTGGTTATTAGGTTCTCTATAAAAGAAGATGTGATAATAAACTCAACGAGATCACAGAAAGGGCATCTGCTGATAAGCGTGAGGTATTTCCTAAGATGTAAAGAATTGTGTTACTGTCGGTTGTAAGAAATAGAATTTCATTGTATTTACATTCACATTTTGGATTTCAGGCAGAGTCGTTGATTAAGAAATATGAGGAGAAGCACAAGCAAGTGGCAGAAATTGCATCTAAATTAACTATTGAAGAGGCTAGATTTCGTGATATTCAGGTACTAGGTGTTCTTTATTTTCATGTAATAATGGCCTGGAGTTGCTTTCCAGAGGGTGAGGCTGTGAGCTTGTAGAACGTCCACCAAAATTGTACTCCTTACATTTGAGATTTGGTTGATCCAACTGAACCCAGTAAAGTCTAGTTCCGAACTTATGGGACACAACACTGCTTTTTTTCCTCATTGCTCAATTGGAGCCATGGCTTCTTATACATCAATGGTTCTCGTAGTTTTTCCTCCACCCATGGCCTTTTGGGCCCTCCACTTGATATCATAGTTTCTTCAATTAGCATGAACTGTCTTTCAATTTCCTCTAATTTTGTTTTGGAGTGTTTTTCTAGTGGTAGTCAAGACATTAATATCTTGCCAAAATGGAAGTCAACTCATTGCTCAATATCAATCATTGATGTGATGATTTTTTGTTTGACTTTCTTCTTCCTCTTGCAGCTGATTCATCACAGCATCTTTTTTTCTTACTCGTTCCTTTTTTTTTTTTTTTTGTTGGGGGGGGGGGGGGGGATGTGTTTCTCATCATCATATCATTTATTATGCTCTTTTTCTTTTTCGGGCACATTTCTTTAAGTTTACTTGATTATATTTTTAGGAGAGGAAAAAGGAGTTGCATCAAGCAATTGTTAACATGGAACATGGAGGCAGTTCAGATGGTATTCTTCAGGTACATCTAACTAATTTGTGATGATGAATCAATGGAGATTCCATGTAATATTTCTAACATTGTTGCATTGCCGCTTCTATAGGTTCGAGCTGATCGTCTTCAATCAGATCTTGAGGAGCTACTGAAGGCTTTAACTGAACGTTGCAAGAAACATGGATTAGATATTAAGTCAACTGCATTAATTGAGCTTCCAATTGGTACCTTGTTGATCCTTTGTTCAATTCTTCCATGTGGCTTACTATTAGATACACTTCCATGTCCTTTTCATTGTCTTGCCTTTTGATTTTCTAACACACATGCTGTGTTGGGATATGCAATTCTTTTTTTATGTAAAAGCATTGTGATCAAGTTTCTGCAAATCAATTATGTCACTCATGTTTCATTTTCAAGCTGATTCTCTTCCAAATAAAAGTATTGGATGGGTTGTGGCGTGCTACAACTGTCATTTATGGTCAAACTTGACAGACCTTGAAGGAGACCATGACACTCAAAAGTGGTTATTAATAATCAGCAACTGTATACTGGGGTGGAGCATTTTTTTTTTTTTTAAGAGTGAAAATGTGATTTCGTTGTTGTGGAATAAGAAGCCTTCATATCTTAATGCATGCATTTAATTTAATCAGACCTAGTTGAGCAGTATCTACTTTTTAGGGAATATGAGCTGAAGCAATAACAAGAATATTTCTAGCAGAACGTCTTTCACAATCCTTGGAGAGATAGTTCATTAATAGAGGTCTCAATTCACATTTGCTTTTATTTTTTGGTAAAATACTATTTTGGTCCCTAAACTTTAAAAGTTTTTTTTTTTCATCCTTAAACTTTAAAAAATCCATTATTTGTCCATAAACAATTGAAAAGTTTGTGTCTTGTTCCTAAATTATTGAACATGTTTTACTTTATGTCCTTAAACTTTAAAAAATATTTTTTTTTCATCCCTAAACTATTGAAGAAGTTCTTTTTTCATCCTTAATTTTGTCTCTAAATTATTAGGGAAAAAAAAAAAAAAAAAAAACTCTTTACAAAGTTTAAGGATGAAAAAATAACTTTTTGAAGTTTAGAGACGAAAAACAAAATTTTGGTAAAGTTTAGGGATCAAAATAGTACTTTACCTTTTTTTTTTCTTTGTACTAGTCAGATTTCCTTATCATCATATTGGAAATACTTATTATTATTATTATTATTTATAAACTACCAAATATGTATGATCATTTTTCACGATTGATTTTAAAGGTTGGGAACCTGGAATTCAAGAGGGAGCGGCTGTTTGGGATGAAGAGTGGGATAAGTTTGAAGATGAAGGTATGCCCTATGGTTCCTAGCCTTTCTTTTCCCCCCTCCGCTTTTGAATGTTTAATGCTTCTTTTGGTTATCTTCTCCACTTACTGTTATCAGTCAAAATATGCATCTAAAGAAATAGAGTAATCTGACAGTCATTGAAAATTTTAGTTTATTATTTATGTGGATATGCTTTTTGAACTTTCAGGTTTTGCTAATGATCTCACTCTTGATGCAAAAAATGTTTCTGGCCCTTCAAAACCACAATCTGCATCTGTTCACAAAGAAAAAGTTTCTGGAAATGGTAGTTCAACCCCCAATTTCTATGCTAATGGAAAGGCAGGGAATCTACCAGGTATTAGTGAACATGGCTTTGAGAGTGAATCTGCATATTCCCACAGTGAAGATGAATTGGCAAGAAGCCCTCGTGACAGTCCTGCTGGAAGGACTGCTTTGGAGAGTCCATCTCAAGAATTTTCAGATACTCCGTTTGGAAAAGGTTCTGAAGCAGATGCAGAAACGCATAGGTACAGGGGTTGATTTGTGTCATTGTTTCGCCTACCTTGCAGTTTCCCCTCTCTTTCTCTCTCTCTCTCTCTCTCTCTCTCTCTCTTGTACTAATCGTGTTCTACTTCATGATGACGCTGAAATTATTTATTTATGGTAACAGAAGTTTTGATGAATCAACCTGGGGTGCCTTCGACAATAATGATGATGTGGACTCAGTGTGGGGATTTAACCCTAACCATACCAAGGTGAGCCAAAGCTTCCTTAAGCACATGGAATATGTTGGACATTTAACCAGTAATTGTAATAGAAACAAAAGTTGAAAATATGTTTATTGAACATAAGTTCCCTGGGACTTGTGTTCATTTTTGCTAAATTTACATTGAATTTATGTAATAGCATAATATTTCCCATTAAGGCATGCAACATCCATTAGAAGATTGGTTCAACCTTAGCATATTGAAGAACTTGGACAGCTACAACAGAATTAGCCATGCCCTATGTCCTAATATTCAAGCTCAGATGGATCAGGATCTCATGCCTAGATTGTACTTGACACACAGGACAGTCAACATAACACATGCTACACTCTAATTAATCACACATCTGAAGAACTTAGCACATGTTTAGATCCAAAGTATTTAATGGTATATCAGGATGTTTATATGCAATTTGAGATGGGTAGAAAATTATACCTTGCTGTATATTGTTACCATGGGATTCAATCTGACTTTATTACAGTTTTTTTTTTGGCTGAATTCTTAGAATTTGAATTCAGTTGTGTTCATGATTTGACCCAACTTATAGGCTGATTAAGATCAAGATTCCACTGAGGGAAATGGTTTGCGCTTGATGAAAACTAACCATTTGATATGTGCATTTGACTGAGCCTTTTTATTGGTGTAACCTGTAGAATTGTTTCAAGGTTTTTGATTCCTTTTGATTAGGGAGAGAAGATGCTTCTTTTATCATGACCATCAGAGATTAAGAAAATATTTGTTGAATTTTTTTTTTTCCAAAGCTTTATGATGCTGGGCTAAGGTTTCTGTGATCCTGTTGTTTATATAATGCTTCATTGCACATGGCATCTTGTTAATGCGTTGTGTTTAATTTTGTGTCCACGATGTCATCTGCAGGACTCAGATACTGAGAAGCACAAAGATATCTTTGGATCTAATGACTTTGGTGTAAGCCCAGTAAGAACAGGATTTTCACATACAGAAAGTACCTTTCAGACGAAGAGCCCTTTTAGTTTTGAAGATTCTGTACCTGGCACTCCAATGTCCAAGTTTAGCAATTCCCCAAGGTACAGTGACGTAGGGGATCACTTCTTTGACAACTCCTCAAGGTTTGATTCCTTCAGCATGCACGATGGAGGATTTTCCCCACGGGATAAGTTTACAAGGTTTGATTCCATGAACAGCACCAAAGATTTTGGAAGGTTCGATTCCATGAACACCTCTAAAGACTATGGCAGGTTCGATTACACGAACACCTCTAAAGACTTCAGCAGGTTCGATTCCATGAACTCCTCTAAGGACTTTGGCAGGTTTGATTCCACGGACACCTCCAAAGACTTTAGCAGGTTTGATTCCATGAATACCTCCAAAGACTTTGGCTACGGTGGTAAGCATACAAGGTTTGATTCCATGAGCAGCACGCAAGACTTTGGCTACAGTGGTGAGAAGCATACAAGGTTTGATTCCATGAGCAGCACAAAAGACTTCGGCCACAGTAGTGCATTTTCTTTTGATGAAGCAGACCCCTTCGGCTCCTCTGGCCCATTTAAGGTCTCATCAGAAAGTCAAACTCAAAAGAGAGGATCAGATAATTGGAGTGCTTTCTAGCTTGGCAGTTTACCTTGTGTTTCTACTCCACACTTCCTTTTCCCCCATTTTCTTCCGGGGTCGTTAATGGTAGCCATTTTTTTATTGTGCTGTATAGCTTGTAACAAAATCTCGACGATTGTATTGTTGTATGGTATGGCCTTGTATTATTTTGAGGATAATCTGCTTTTGTCTTTTGGGAACATGCGGCTGAAATAGTAACACAAGTAAAAGGGGTTAAAAAAGAAGAAAAAAAAGAAGAAACTTGATCTGTAAATAAAAAACCCCGAATTTTTTGTATTATTCTGACCAGCACTATTATGCTGTGCCAGTCAACTTTGCTTGTTTGTGGCAGTTATTTAAGTTGTTTCAGTCCAACTATTTCTGTGTAAATGCTTCCTTTCAAGTTTTGGTGAGTGGAGTTCGCTCTTGATTGTTTCCAAAATTTGGCTCACAACCTGTAGACTTAGAAATGATATCTTGGTGGCCAATATATTCAGATGTGTTGATTTTTGTTGTTTCTATGATGCCTACCATTGTAATTGAGATATTTCTTGCTTAACATGCTTATCTCACGAGGAACATGTAATAAGCATAAAAATCATCCCCCACAATGTTGTTTGTAGACCATAAGAGCGCTTAAATGGGATAATCCTCTCAAACTTTTCTTCCCTAAATCAATGTAAGGCTAATTGTAAGGCCACGTCTCAAAATAAAGCTGCAAATTTGATCAGCTTGAAAAAAAAATAAAAATAAAAACCACTACATTGAATGTGTATGGTAGCAAGGATATACATATATATTTTTTTAATATTTATTTATAGAGGAGACTCAAAGGCATCAACTCTTATCTCTTTTTGGGCTCTTGTAAATACTAGCAAGTTGGTTCTTTAATGTCCCTTTCTCTTTTTCAATTATCCTTATTTACTCAAATAAAGACAATCAACAAGATGCATGTAGCCATATAGGGTAAATGTATGATTGCTGGTAACTCGAGCAAGTCTACTTCAGTCCAATTGGTTTATTTTGGTCCAGTTCGGTCATTTAGGTCCACTTGGTCCACTTCAATCCAAATCTTTCATATTGTTACACAGATTAATAGATATATGTGAATATATATATATTTATATATATAGACTAAAAAAGTGACATCGATAAACCTATATTAGAATTAATAACAACTTGTCAGCTAAAATTTTTTTGTGATACTCTTTTGCCTCTTTTGTAAGCCCCCTTTTTTTTCCCAATTTGAGTATAGTCTTAGAGTTGGGTATATGTTTTGGGTTGGGTATACTTTGATTATATTTTATATTCAATTGAATGAAATCACTTGATTAAAACTATTTTGGGCTAAACTGATTATGAAATTAATTTAGTGTTGTTTGTTGTGAATGTATCACCTTTTCAATTTAGGCATGATTATGGAGTTTGTCGTGAATGTATTACTTTTTCAATTAGGCTTGATTTTGGGCTAAACACCAACCATTGGTAACAGAGCAATGACTAAGAGGTTCATTGGTAGCATAAGGAGCAATGACATCCATGTCATTATAGAGAATGTCAATCATGTATTCTCTTCGATCCATTTTATTTTCTAGCCTTCAAGTTCCAAAGTTTGTATTGGTAGTAAGTTTAAGTCTATTAACTCATCATCTGTTGTAGATTATGAAATGTATTTATATGACTAACCATCAAACTATTATAAGGCTTATCTTTGCCTCCTATTAGAATTAATGCATTTTTACATAACCACAAGAACCTTTTTTTTTTAAAGGATAACCACAGGAACCTAACAATGAAGGAGTTGCATTCGCTGATGGAGACCACTAATAAAGACTCTGATCCACAAATGAACAATATTTGGGGCCTTTCCTAATCAAGGATTCTCCGTCTAAGACATTGCCTTTTGCCAAGGATGGATTCACCATTCACCAACAAGAAAACTAACACTCTTTTAAGTAATGAAAAATATAGTGGAGACAAGTAGTAGTTTTTGATTTCTAAGAGAAAATTGTAGCAATAATCGGATATGCTCACATTTAGAGCTAATTATAAAGTTTACTGTGTGTATAGATTTGAGATGCATGGTATGATTATTTATTTCATTTTAAAAAAAAAAAATTTAAATTTGCCCTAGAACAAATTGGGTGTCATGTTCTAAATAGATTTTTACCTTGTAATAATAGATCCTTTTTGTATTCATTCATAACATCTTTTTGCATATCTGATATTTTGGTTAGTGAAAAAATGTTATTTAATTATAGTGTATATGTATTATTACATTAATGCAAAATTCATACTTGTTGGGCAGGTTAGCGACTAGTTAGTAGTTATTACTAATAACTCACACTCCTCGAAAGTGCTCACATTCCTTTCTATCCAAACCATCTGAATGCTCTTTAGTGTTGTCAATATGGGAAGAATTAAGCTGAGATGTCAGAACAAGATCAAGCATTGTAATTAACCAAAAATGAGTGAGTGTTACTATGCATAAAATAGATGGTTCAATGAGCTAGCCCAAGTGGCAGAGGAAAAGACAAAATAATATTTTTCATTCACTTAGAAGACGGGTTCAATTTTACTAGTAAAAACTAATGTTTTAATACATTAACCAAAAATGAGTGAGTGTTACTATGCATAAAATAGATGGTTCAATGAGCTAGCCCAAGTGGCAGAGGAAAAGACAAAATAATATTTTTCATTCACCTAGAAGACGGGTTCAATTTTACTAGTAAAAACTAATGTTTTAATACATGGAGACTACACAATATTAAATAACTAACCACCAAAAATGGGAGTGCAAAAAGATAATTTTTACATCACAATTGGAGGAAGAGAGCACTATAAGGAACCCTGCAGTACTATTTAGTAAAAACTCATATGGAATCTTGAGTCTGCACCAAATTGATCGAATGAAACATTCAGTCACAAACCTCTTCAGCAATACAATACCTGTTGGCACCAAATAACTAAAAATTATACAAATTGCCCAATCTCTTGACTGGGAGAAGCACTATAATTGATCTTCTATCTAATTTTATACTATGGACTGTAATGAACCGAAGAAACAAAGAACAATATAATATAAGGCAAAACCTCCCCACAGCTGAAAAAGTCAATTTATTCTTCTTTTCAATTTTCGTATTTGAGCTCCAAGGCTTGATCCAAAGATTTAAAGTGAGCACAATAATCATGTTATAGGGTTCGCTTATAACCACTCTGATGCACTGCTCATTGGGTAAAATATTACCATTTTATGTGTAATTCCCAGTTATGGCCTAGCTAGGTCTTTTTGAAGAGTTTTTTTTTTTTTTGGTTGGCATCTGACTTTCAAGCAAGAGGGTTATATATACCTTTTGTTGTCATCCCTTGGTGCCCGCCATTTCTTTTCGGATTTGATCAGAAGTAGAAAACATTGTTGAACGCATATTTGCTATTTCTACAAGTGTCTCCAGGGCTGCATGATAGCAATTTTTGGAATGAGTCATTTCTTTCCCTCTAAACAAATTGAAATCAAAACCCAAACTGGTATATAAGTAGCATAAACACAATGGGGTTAACACATGGTTATTGCACACACAAACACATGGAGAGAGAGAGAGAGAGAGAGAGATTTGTTTATCTTGATGAGAAACTGTGTTGGGCTATGCACCTGTCTCAAATGAAAGTTGGGCAGATCGAAGCTTTGGGGAAACTAAAGTCCCGAACATTGATAGTGATTTAGATCGCTCCTTTTGAACCTAGATGGCATGCATAAGATTTAGACAGTTACTCCATTTTACGTTTCCTTTATTAGAATTTCATAGATTGCACATTTGAAGATTTTACTGAGAATCATTCTAAATTCAGTTGCTTAAAATTTATTCACCAACCGAGCTTAATACAATGTGGTTCACAATAAGGTTTCTAGTGCATGAAAACAAATGCTAGAATACAAATCTCTTTATTATAAGAAAACATTAATGCTAGTGATACACTTACTTGATCATCAACTATAAGAGGAGCTTCATTTGTTGCTGGAGTTTCTTCACAAAAATACAAATGGCAAAAGTTAAAACAGCATACACTCCATTCATAATCAATCAAGACACAAGTAGTTGACTAATGCAAAATTTTTAAGTTTTTAAGGTCAAATAATTACTGTATCTTCCTTGTACAGGGGCAACAAAACTATACCAGAAAACTGGGAGCGGTGTCTTAGCTGTGGACTATCAGATTTTGTCTGCAACTTGTCCTCTCTAATTTTTTCTTCTCCAGAGCAGCAGTTTTCATTATTAGAGGATGCCCATTTGCTCAATTTAAAATGCGGTTGTCCCATCATGTAGTCAACTACAACAGATCATATATCACAAAAGTTACGTTGGCATGACTACAAAGCAATGCAAATAAGTCAATCATTCATATGTCTGTGTGAGTGTGTGCATGTATAAATGAAAACTCATAAAAGTTGGGGCTGTTGTAAACCTAGAATTTTCTGTTGGCATTCTATCTTAAACCCATTTGGATGATGCAAAATGCAGTTGCCTCACCATGTGATTTCAAACAAAGTACAGATTTTTGAGCTTCCTTTTTATCTAGGTATAGCTCTTTGAAACAACCCCATTTTCAAAAGGCTGAAAAATAAGTTGTAGCAAGCAGGCACACTGTTACATGCAAGAATATCTTCCTTGACATTTTGAATACTAGTGTTAAATATTTAGATTCCATGTCCTTTCTCATTCTTTGCTAAGAATTTGGCATCCATGAGTAAATACTAAATATTGGTAGAAGTTCAACTAAAACTAGAAATGTGTCTCAGTTCGGTTTATGGATGACTTGAATAGCAGGAATTTCTCACTTGGTTATAGATGTTAGGATTATGGTTAAATAATTAAATTCTCAATTTCCTAATAGCTTAAAGTTTTGAGACAATCAGTAAATTATCAATAGAAACGATCTTAATGGACAAAAGGGTAGCCAAAAAAATTACCATCAGGTTCAGATACTTGCAATGTTGTAGCAGCAGAATGGGGTTTCAGGTCCAGCAAAGTACCGTTAATTCGTGACACACCCATGGAATGTCGAGCACTCGCCAATTCCAGCCATCCCTATCAAAATTCAAGAAAAAAAAAATGTCACAACAACCACCACCCTATATTTGATAGAACTAAAGTGAATCAACAGGCTTCTTAATAACCAATTCAGAAGGCTAATTAATTAGAAATAAAACAAATAACAGTATCTAAGAAACACATTCTGTGCTTTCCAAAAAATAAAAAATATGATCCAAAAATTTTCCATTGGACAATTAAATTCCCAAACAATCGTGGAAGTGAATTTTTTTTTCAATCTCATAAATTTTTATCAATTCCAACCATTCTAAACTACTATTTTATTTAAACTTAAAAAAAATTGGAATGGAAGTGAGTTAGAGTGAGATGACCTGGCGCAGTGTCGAAGACAAAGAATCAAATAAGGTTAAATAGGAATCCAAGGAATCCAGAAATTGCACAACATTCTCTTCCTCGGATCCTCGTTGTCCTTGTTCTTCAACTACTTCAGAGAAGCTTAAAGTTTGGTCTTCTTCTTCTTCCATCACGCACTCACGCTACAGATTCATCATTCACTTCTCTTCTCTACAACACAATTAAATTTGCGTTTTTTAACCACCCCAAATACCTAAAATACCCTCATTTTTTTCCTTATTCACGAAAATATCAACCCTCCCATTAATTTTTCTTTCATATTCGATTTTTTTTTTTTTCCTTGGTTCTACAGAACTTCTAGGCTATTATTGCCTCTGCCTCCCAACCCATTCTTTCAGTCTCAGGTACGGTTTCTTCTCATGGGTTTTGATTTTTGGGCTCGTTTGTTTGTTTGATTGTAAGAATCTTCAGGGTTTTTATGGACACAATCAGGAGGGTTTAAGAGAAAATAGAAACAATTAAAATTAATTATTGTGCTAATTAATTAGTCAATTTCAACTTCATGAATTTTGTTGTGGCTCAAGGAAGGAAGCTTCAGTTATTACTGTCGTACTGCCCATGATTATACGACTAGTCGTTTAAGAACCACCAATAATACAACACAGTTGTTTAGTTCATGAATACTAGTAATCATAAAGGGGCTGAGTGACTCTGATTCTTTGTGTTATAGTGATGGAGGCAATGGTGAAGAAATATCAGCAAAAGTTTAGAAAAGTTAGGGACGAAATGAGCCGTTGGGACGAGCTTCAGTCTCGCTTAATTTCACAGTTCAACAGTGCCTCCTCAATCATCCAGAGGTTGCAGGTACCTCATTTCTAACTCATGTTTCTTTCACATTATATAAAACCCAATTTTGTTTTCTTCTTATATTTTTATTTATTTGTTTATATTGTACATGTAGCCGAGCCTAAAATTTTGGGACTAGAGCTTGATTGTTGTTGTATTTATTTGTTTGTATTGGATTTGGCATTGTGGGTTGTGTACAGGTACTTCAAGACTCCAAAAATTATGGTTCTTTGAATTGTGTTGCTGGAATTGGAGATGGTTTGCTGAGAAAGCAATTGGAGTCTTTGGAGGTTATTTTCCTTTCTTTGAAAAGAACCATGTAAGCAAAAGATGCATATTTGTTGTTTGATAAATGTATTGTGAGAGCATAGGAATTGAGTTTTAAGTTATCACTATATATGTTATGGGCTCATGGGTGTTCAATGATTGTTGCAGGGAAGAATTTCATGGTATTGTTTTTTCGATTGAGAAGATTCATCGAGATGGTAGACAACAAGTTAAAGGTGGGTCTAATCAGCCTAGTGCGAAACAACTGCAGCTACGAGTTGGCGTAAAACCCACTCTTGCTGATTGCTTGGATGGGCTTATGGTTCTTTATGACATGCACCACTCAGAGTATGGAGCTTTTTCTATGTCTGGAAAATCTATGATATTTCCTTATGCTTGTGTTTTTGTTTCTATAATCGTCAGAGAAGATAAATTATAAGCTATTCTAGAGTCTGATGTCTGAGGCATTTTGAGTGCTTAAATGCTCCCCAATTAATACACACAAATAAGGGCATACCCTATATTATGTCATATAAATGTCATTGAGTTTGATAATGACATCAGTTCTAATTATACGAAGTGAGAACATTGCTTGTCGGTGATAATGTATTGCTCTTATGGATCAAATTATAGTTAAGTCAAAAATCAATTTAGTTTAGATTATTAATGACTTTGCTACCTTTTTGCTTGTTAGGTACCTTCTTAAAGCCTCAGTGGTTTCAGCACTATCAACACTTACGTTAAAACCCAGGTGTGCGAGATTTTAAAAAATAAAAATTAAATTTGCTTTATCTGTTTCATTTGCATAGAAACTCCGTTGTTCAAATCCAATCCAAGTCTAAGTGGGGCTGTTATTTGCGGTCATCCATCTCCTTCATGCATCTCTGAAGTATTTTATGCTACAAAATCTTATTTTTTGCATATTCTTTGAAGTTGATTAAGCTTATGCATAGGATTTTGAAATCAAAGACAGAAGAGAAGGGGTTTCTGACCTTCTCTCTCTTTAAACATTTTGTTCCTTTCTTTCTTTCTGCTTTACTTAGGCTTTTTTTGCAGTCCCAGGGGGGCGCGTGTTGTTTTTTTTCGGGGGGGTGGGGGGGTGGGGGAGTGTTTATTTGTCTTTCATGATTTCAATTAATTTAAGGGTAAAAAAACCTAATTTTTTTAGTATTCTGCTGAGTTATACCCATTCAAATGTCACCTGATCTCAATAACTAGATCTGCAATATATTCTCTCAACTCTTCTTTATTGCAATTTTGTCTTTGTGTTTCTGTTAGCATGTAACTTGACTCCCATTTTGTTCCATGCTTATCTTGGATTATCTACATTGCAGCGCCAGTGACCTATGTGCTCTCCAGCAGCTCTTAATTGATCAGCCTAACATCCCCAAAGACGAAGGTAGGCGAATGACAAAAGATGAAGATAACAAAGATAAAGAGCAAAGTTCTTCTAGTTTAATGTGCCACATAACATGCAAATTTGGTAAAATTTTAAATAAATCAAAGAAATATATGGACAACATAGATGGGAAAAGAGAAATACTGGTTTTTGGCCATTGATGGGTTCTGCAAATGGGGTTGTTAGGTTGTTGACATTGATTTGTACAATTTTCCGTATAGCTGAAGACTACATTTGCTCAGGGTAAAAAGTATAGTTATGCTTTTACTTCACCAAATTTTGTAGTTTATTTATATTGTCTTTGCTTTTATTTAATTATAAATATTTGTTGATTATATACTTTTATCATCTGATTGTGGCATTTCCCTTGCAGTTCAGTCCATCTTTGATATCATATTTGCAGAAGAAATCTGTTGATTTCACCATATGGTTGAGTACAAAACTTTGTACTTTGGATACTTGGAGCAGTGTGCAAAATGGAACAGTTGTGGCTTTTATGAGAGTCATCATCCAGCTGGCTTGTTGGCTAGTGAGGAGACTCCATTAGCTGCCTACAGAGTGATTGTTTGAAAATTTGATGTTCAACAGCTCTTAAGGCCTTAAAAACGTGCTTTCCATGGATGGGCAAATTTGTTTCTGCCAAAACGTACTTTGACATGCAGAAGATTTGCGCTGAGTTTGGTGAATGGAATACGCATTTACTGTACTTTCAGAATATTTTACAACTATCCAAGAGGGAGACTCTAATTTCAAAGTGCTCTGTCCTGTAACTGTATATTTCATGTCTTTATTCTTAGACTTAAGACTTTTAGTCTATATTTGCTTTCTGGTTTTCTTAAATTCGATTACTTGGCTGCCATCTTTTCTTTACCTTATTATTGTCTTTTGGGCTGAACGCGGCGTCATGTCATGGCCGCCTTCTTTGTTGCAAGCTTAACCCTTCAAACGATCATATGCATCATCTTGGACCAACTGGTAGAACCGTGGCAGGTTTGAACTCAGAGCAGCATGAACGACCAGCCGAAATAAAGAATGAAACTTTTGACTTTCAAAATTGGGTTTTTAGTATTGTATTTTTATAATGTTAAGTTGCATACAGCTGTGCATCCTTTAGAATCTACCTCATCTTCATCCAACTCAACTCGAAAATTTTATAAGGAACTTAGATGCTGATCAGGACACCATAATTCAAAAAGACTTTTCTGTACAGTCTAATCTATTGTTGTAAGACTTTTCTGTACCTCTTTTATCAAAAAGGACTTTCCTTTACGCTTCTGATCAAGAGACCATAATTCAACGCCATGTATCTGGCTATTCAAAACGAACCATCTTAAAAATTTTCAATTTGCCAAAGGATTAGGTAGTAATTCATCTGCACAATTTCAAGATGTGGTAAAGTTCTGGAATTAAGCCTCTTCTGTCTCTCTCTAAGGTTTGGATTTTAGTAGGCATCAATTGGTCATAAGGATGGTAAAATAAAAAAAGACAATTTTTTATTTTTTTGAGGAAACTGTAATACTTATTAGAACACATAAATACGAAAGTAATATATAAAGATTTTTAAACAGACAAAGTTTTGGTTGTAGTTAGTTGTAGCCCATTACTATATTTGACACTAAAAAAATTTAAAATAACTACATAATTTGAAAATTTTATCCATTGGATTGATTTTTTTTTTTTTTATATTTTGAATATGCATGTCAAATTTTGTGTCAATCAGATGTTACTTATTTGATCATAAATTTATTTTGTATACATAATTTTAATTATTTGATTGGTAAAAAATTTATGATCAAATGATATATTTCCTGTTACCATTTTATTAATCAAAAAATAAAATACAAATCAATAAATTACCGGTTATCATTTTTACAGTTATTTCTCTCTCTCACGTATGAAAAAAAATGCTTTCCATCCCTTAAAGGGATAAAGTACCTTCCTTTTTTTTTTTGGATAGAATATAGTAATATACCTATGATTCATTGATATATAGGTCCTACTTCATCCCACTTCGTTACCATCCCTAATTCGTAGTGTCCACTTAACAAAAGAAACATGATGTTTTAAGGTTTCATCTCCATATGAGATCATGCCTGTGACCTTTGCATACAAATTCAACCTAGTTTAATAATGAGCATTCAGATATACTACAGCCTTTTAGAATCTTTTATACAGTCAATTCAATCTTTACTTCAAGCATCTACTACTATATTATAAAACACACAGTTTTGGTAGAAGATCAATTATCCAACCAAACCATCATCAATTAATGATGATCACACAATTATAGATTTGTATAATTTCTTAGAATAGAAAAAATATTGTATATACACAATAATATAAGACACACTAATAAAAAAAAATATCTAAAGCTATATTAATAAAAACTCTATTAGTCATCAAAAAGTTATTCCAATAAAATTCTATTGGCTACAAGAAAAAGAAAGAAAAAAAAAACATCCAACTACCCGACAGAGTGACCCAGCTCAAGAAAGACAACAAGTGTTTTTGGTTCTCGCTCTTTTCTTACAGCGAAGAAGAACCGGTGGTTGGTAGTACTTGACTACTTTGTTACACGGCTACGTGGAACTATCAACCATGTTTGTTCCCACCATGTCTCTGTTTCCATATGATACTTTTGTTGAAAAGCAATATAGCCAAAACCAAACCAAAGCCAGCCAGTGAGCCAGCCAAGCCAGCCTGGTTTTTTTTTTTTTGAAGCTTTTTGTGGGGTCAACGGATGGTGAAGCTGCTCTCTCTTTCTTCACTCTCTCTCTCTCTCTCTCTCTCTCAGATATTTGGTTTGTGAACTGTGATGGGGTTTGCTTGGCTTTGTTAGATAGATGACTATTCTCGTTGAGTCAACATTTTCTTTCTTCCACGATATTTACCTCTTACTACTACTACTACTTTCTAATTTTGTTTTTTTCTGCTTGTTCCTTTTTCTCAACCACATAAAGCCCTCTTCTGTTTTTCTTCTTCTTTGTATTTTTATTTTTTTCTATCTATATCTCAAAACTAAAAGTTTCCCACTTCCTCATTCTAGGAAAAAGCCTTTTATAAATTCTTATGCTTATTCTTCATTGAGTTTAATTCATTATCCATGGAACAACAGCTTTGTACTACAATCCTCTCTGCCCCAATAGTCCACCTTGATTTTATTGCCAAGCTGTCAAATTAACTACAATTAGGGTTTTCTTCAAGGTCCTCCAAGAATTAAGAGAAAGGTAATGGTTCTTGATGATCCCTTCTTATTGGTGTTTTTGTTTTGTAATACTCTCTGTATTTTGCTCAGGTTGTTCATGATCACTTTGAAAGCATTGGGGCTTTTGGGATTGTTTGAGATTAGTAAGATGCTATTTGGGATTAACTAAATTTGGAAAATTTTGAATTTTTTTGGTAAGGACTAAAATTGGGTCATCATTTTGATGATGAATTTTTTGAGGGGGGGTTAATTAAATTTTGAAAATTTTGGATTTAGTTTAGAATGGGTTTTTAAGGGTGTGGTTGAATGTGTCATTTTGATGGACAATTAATGAAGGTTGAGTATCACTTTGAAAGCATTGGGGCTTTTGGGATTGTTTGAGATTAGTAAGATGCTATTTGGGATTAACTAAATTTGGAAAATTTTGAATTTTTTTGTAAGGACTAAAATTGGGTCATCATTTTGATGATGAATTTTTTGAGGGGGGTTAATTAAATTTTGAAAATTTTGGATTTAGTTTAGAATGGGTTTTTAAGGGTGTGGTTGAATGTGTCATTTTGATAAACGATTAATGAAGGTTGAGTTGGTGTAATAACTTGGACAGAGTTTGGCTCACTTTTAGTAATGTTCATAGAGTTGAATTGATTCTTACAATTAATTCAGGGTACTATAAGATTTGTTTTCAGTTTGAATCCTTTGCCACTTATATCTCTTATAATTCAGTGCAGATTTGGATTGGTTGATTGCAAGTTTCCAATTTTGGGTTCAAAGTGGTTTTAGTGCCAATCTAAAAGAACATTGACCCTTCCATAGATGCCTTTGTCTACAAAGTTTTTCTTTTTGTGACATGTTGCAGCATTAGAACAATCTACAACTAATACTTGTCATTATATCTAAAAATTCTGTGTCTCCCCTCAACAACGAGAGGGAGTGTGAACACTGTTATTTTTTCACATGCACTGATGCTTTGGTAAACACTAAACAATTAAGCATGCTCTTTTTATTATTGTCAAGCACCTTCATCTTTTATTTATTTATTTTTATCTCAGATTGATTTGGTTTTTATCTTTTTGTATTACTTCCCTGACCACTGTAAAGCTATTGGCATAATGGTTTATCTTTTCTGAAATACTAATTTGTTGCAGGGAGTAATTTAAATCAGATGGCTGATAGCTGGGATGGGAGTTCTGAAATTGGCAGCCAGTCAGATGAGAGCTTTCATTTTGAAAGAGTGCACCTTGAGCCTATATATGATGCATTTGTCTGCCCATTGACAAAGCAAGTTATGTCTG
This sequence comes from Quercus variabilis, assembly GCA_030445155.1. Classification (NCBI taxonomy): domain Eukaryota; kingdom Viridiplantae; phylum Streptophyta; class Magnoliopsida; order Fagales; family Fagaceae; genus Quercus; species Quercus variabilis. The sequence goes on from CP129446.1 coordinate 15,672,032, forward strand.
ATCCTGTTACCTTAGAAAATGGGCAAACTTTTGAACGTGAAGCAATTGAAAAGTGGTTCAGGGAATGCAAGGAGAGTGGAAGAAAGATGGTATGCCCCTTGACACTAAAAGAATTAAAAAGCACAGATATGAACCCTAGCATAGCTTTGCGGAACACCATTGAAGAGTGGACTGCTAGGAATGAAGCAGTTCAGCTTGATTTGGCTCGTAGGTCATTGAATCTAGGCAGCTCAGAAACTGAAATTCTGCATGCTTTAAAGTATGTTGAGCACATCTGCCAAAAGAGCCGATCAAACAAGCATATTGCACGTAGTGCAGGGTTGATACCCTTGATTGTTGACATGTTGAAGAGCAGCAGCCGTAGAGTTCGATGTAAAGCCTTGGAAACTCTCCGAATTGTGGTGGAGGAAGATGCTGAGAATAAGGTAGGATGTCACAGGTTTTGTGATTCTTTATAGCTTCTATGGAATCACTAGCATGGTTGGGCTTAGCACCTCTTTTTAATGGTTTCATTTTGTTTTGCAGGAAATGTTGGCTGAGGGGGACATTGTGCGCACTATAGTAAAGTTCTTATCTCATGAGCTCTCCAAAGAGAGGGAGGAAGCTGTCTCTTTGCTGCATGAGCTCTCCAAATCTGAAACATTGTGTGAGAAGATTGGTTCTGTCAATGGAGCAATTCTTATATTGGTTGGGATGACAAGCAGTAAATCCGAAAATCTTCTTACTGTTGAGAAGGCTGAGAAAACATTGGAGAATCTGGAGAAGTGTGAGAACAATGTGCGGCAGATGGCTGAAAATGGAAGATTGCAGCCTCTTCTGACACAAATCCTTGAAGGTGCTTGCACACACTACTAATTTATCCTTGCTTAATTTGTTGCAAACATAACTGAACTCCTTGGCCAATTTCTTTCTCATCAAAACATGGTTGCAAAAATGATTCTCGTTATGTCTGTTTGAATTTGAAGTTATATTGAACCATGTTGAAAGTCATACTGCCAATGTATTTATCACTGTGCTCCCTTATTTCTCTGAAATCTAGTTATAACTGGAACTTTTGTTACAAATTATGGTAGTTTGATTTGTGCAATATCTGTATTTTGGTCCTGAGATTTCATAATTTTAAGAGATTGAGAAGTACAGTTTTTGTTCTTCCTTTTCCTTGGCCATCATAAGCTGGTATTCCCTGTGGTCTTACTACTATGTAGGTCACATTTTCATTCTGAAGTGTACTGCTTCTGGCAGGGGTGCAACAAGACATATAATGTTTTGCTGGCTAAAGTTAATTGTTAAGACTGTGTATTGGAAGTGTAAGTTAATAATAACTTGATTTATATAAGTCAAACTTGTATGCATTGCCAAGTCAATTGCTAAATTAGAAAGCTCAAGTTTTTAACTTCTCAATTTGCTATTTTCAACCCAAGATGGATTAGTGCCTATTTGGTACCACTTATTTTTACATTTAAAAAAAAAAAAAAAAAAGGAACAAAAAAAGGCTCTACTTAGAAAAATGTGGGAATTTATAAAGCTATACTTTGAAAAAATACAGTTTTAAACCATCCTCCCAAACGGGCACTTATTTCATTGGTTTTATTTACTTTAAAGAAAAAAAAAAAAAAATCTAGGTAAAAAAGTACAGATGTATCAATAAAAAGTAAGACTTTGAAAATCTGTGACAGTGAAGATAAGCTGGATTTCACATTCAATTTTATTGTAGAAAAGATTCTATCTTGCATTTTGCAGGTGAGGAAAACGCATCTCATGAAACCTCTCTCTCACAACATGTGTGGGTCCCACATGAGGTGAGAGGGTGGTCTCATAAGATACCCTCTCCTAGGTGAGATGGTTTGTTGTATCACATTATAAAACATAATTTCTTTTGTCTTTCTGTTCTTTTCTTTTAATATTTTTTATGTAGAGATTTTTAATGTATGGTTTGAAAACTTTGGCACACATTCCAAATGAAAAGATGATGTTCTAAAAGACAATTTAAGGTTTTCTTGTATGAGATCTATGATGCTTATTCCTATAATCATCATTGGTCGTCACTGATTGATGAGTTTTTATAGACATAACTTTCTGTTTTCTTAGGGAATAAAAGGGGAATTGGGGGCTGGGGAAAGAAAGCATTTCGTAGAGACCCATAGGGTCAAAGTAAAATGTGAATGTGTCACTGGGTTTGTTATATAGGTTTGAGCTGTACTTCTCTTTGATTTTGTTTTCTTTCATATTTAAATGTAGATATTGTTGTTCTCACTCCTTGAAGAAAAGCTATATTCCTTCCTTGAATGTCATGCAATTAACTCTGTTCCCTCAATGTGATGGTTGCAGGCCGACCAGAAACCAAACTTTCCATGGCTTCATACCTTGGCGAGCTGGTCTTGAACAATGATGTAAAAGTCATTGTGGCTAAAACTGTGGGTTCATCTTTGATTAATATCATGAGAAGCGGTACTATGGAGTCAAGAGAATCTGCTTTAAAAGCTCTAAACCAGATCTCCTCTTATGAGGCAAGTGCCAAAGTGCTGATAGAGGCTGGAATACTTCCCCCCCTTGTGAAGGACCTTTTCACTGTCGGTTCCAATCAGCTTCCCATGAGACTAAAAGAGGTCTCTGCAACAATTCTTGCTAATGTTGTGAACTCAGGTTATGACTTCGATTCTATCCTAGTTGGATCTGACGACCAGACACTGGTCTCAGAAGACATAGTCCATAACCTACTACATCTTATTAGCAACACAGGTCCAGCAATTGAGTGCAAGCTTCTCCAGGTTCTTGTTGGACTCACCAGTTCTAAAACGACAGTTCTTAATGTTGTTGCTGCCATCAAAAGCTCTGGTGCTACTATTAGTTTGGTTCAGTTTATTGAGGCTCCACAGAAAGATTTGCGTGTAGCTTCCATCAGACTTCTCCAGAACCTCTCCCCACTCATGGGCCAGGAACTGGCTGATGCCCTACGTGGCTCAGTTGGCCAGCTCAGCAGCCTAATTAAAGTCATATCAGAAAATATAGGAATCACTGAAGAGCAGGCTGCAGCTGTTGGCCTTTTAGCTGATCTCCCTGAGAGGGACTTGGGCCTTACCAGGCAAATGCTAGATGAGTCTGCCTTTCAGATGATCATCTCTAGAGTGGCTAGGATCCGGCAAGGGGAGACAAGGGGCACTCGTTTTGTCACACCATTTTTAGAAGGGCTCGTACGAGTCCTTGCAAGGGTTACATTTGTCTTAGCTGATGAACCTGATTGTGTTGCACTGTGCCGTGAGAACAATCTTGCTCAATTGTTTACTGACATGCTTCAGGCGAATGGACTAGACAATGTACAGATGGTCTCTGCCACAGCATTGGAGAACTTATCACTAGAATCTAAAAATTTGACAAGATTGCCTGAGTTGCCACCACCTAGTTTTTGTGGCTCAATCTTTCCATGTTTTAGCAAACCGCCTACTATATCTGGATTGTGTAAGCTTCACCGGGGTACATGTACACAGAGGGAATCCTTTTGTCTTTTAGAAGGACAGGCCGTGGAGAAGTTAGTAGCACTTTTAGACCACACAAATGAGAGGGTGGTTGAGGCTGCACTTGCTGCACTATCTACTTTGTTGGACGATGGGGTTGATATCGAACAAGGGGTAACAGTGCTGTGTGAGGCAGAGGGAATCAAACCTATACTTGACGTTTTACTTGAGAAACGGACAGACAATCTGAGGAGGAGGGCAGTTTGGGTTGTTGAGAGAATTTTGCGTACAGATGATATAGCCTATGAAGTTTCAGGAGATCCAAACGTAAGTACAGCACTTGTTGATGCTTTTCAGCATGGTGACTATCGAACCAGGCAGATTGCTGAGCGCGCCTTGAAGCATGTTGATAAAATACCAAACTTTTCTGGAATCTTTCCAAACATGGGGTAGGCCTCTTCTTAATGATTATTTGCTCCTTAAGTTGTCTAGTGCAAGAACCTGTATGTAATCCTCTTCTTTTGTCCCCAAGCAGTTCGTAGCATCAAGTTGAAAGTAGATATTGTTGTATACAGATTTTCCATTTGTAGAGGGTTTTGAAAGCTGTTGATTTGTTTTTAATAATTCTGTTTCAATCGATTTTCATTTCTTTACTTGGAAGTCTTAAACTGCAAATCCAGTATTTATTCATTGAAGGGCGGGAAATTGTTAGATTTTCTATTGCTCAATCCTGGTAGAAGATCTTGGGTTCTTTCTATACAGGTTTGTTTTCCTAATGATCTAGCGTGCAGTTAATTTATTCTGATGCAGCCTGTGCCTCTGCACGATGTATGTACATCTTCAACCATGTTACATTAGCAACGAGACATCAGCTGAAAAATATCAATTGTAACCTTGTGAACACCTTGGGACCAAAATACTGAATTATTTAATTAAAAGATTCATTATGCCATCTTCATACTCAATACTCCTAGACCTTTCCTTGTTGCAAAAAAAAAAAAAACATGCCGATTGAGAAGGAAGACTTCATTTTAAAAGAATTGTCCGCTGAATCTGAAATTTTCCAATAATTTTCTCGTAAAGAGTTTCTTTTATAATTTTCCCTGATGAGATTCTTTTGTTGTCCTTCATTCTTGTTGTAAACCGAAAATTGTGATCATTTTGTAATTTAGGAGTGTGCTGTAGTATATATATATATATATATATATCCTTAAAACTCACATTCATATTTCTCACTATCACATCTTGAAAATAAGTATACCCCTTAGAGGTAAACAAATAGGTAAAAAGTGAATTGAGTTCTAATTCATATAGTATTACATTCCATTTGCAGGAGTGCGAGATCATGTGTTCAAATCTCACCAGGTCTGTGCAATTTACCAATAGAGGAAACAAAAAAATTGGTCATGACGCGTCTCCATGAACCATGATGATTCTCTAATGAAATAACTGGATATAACTATATAAGATTAGTGGTTGTGCCCTAGAACTAATTATAGCTTTAAAAATTTGGGTTTGATAGTTTCATATGATAGTTGTTTTGCTACAATGAAATAACTGGATATAACTATATAAGATCAGTGCCCTAGAACTAGTTAACAGCTTTAAAATTTTGGGTTTGAGAGTTTCATATGAGGTTTTGAAGTTGAGCAGAGGTTGATTTATAATAAAGGGACAAGTATGAATTTGGATCATGAAAGATAACGTTGTTTGTAACTGTACTTGACTAAATACGCTACATATTTCACCAGTAATGTGATCAATTTCTTGATTGTTAGGAAATTTTTTAGGGAAAAATTACATTTTTTTTTCCTCTTCCTTCAATTTTGAAGGGAAAAAAAAATTCTAGCCTACTATAGCTCTTTTTTTTTTTTTTTTTCTTCTTCTTTTTGATTACTTGGGAAAGTAATTGTTCGAGAAAGCTTGCTGGATATATATATATATATATATATATATAATATTTTTCCCTTCATGGAAAAAAAAAAAAAAAAACAGTTAATATATATATTTTAAAATATATACATATATATATTATTATTAATTTTTGGGTTTTTTTTTTTTTTTTTTTTTTACTGTGAGAAACTCATAGATACCCCAAACAACGTTGTTTTTGGGACATCTAATGGCGCTTTTTTAAAGTCCGTTATTTAAGGACTATATTAAATAGCATTTAAAGTTTGAAGACTAAAATGATTAAATAGAATATTATAGGAATAAATTGAATTTTGATCAAAGTTAAAAAGTGGAATTTGTAATTTAAGGTTTTTTTTTTTTTTTTTAAAAAAAATTATTGAAAGATTGTTGAACATACATATTTTCATCATATCATTCGCATTTGCAATTTAGGACCGATCTAATTGAGTTGTGTACTGATTTACTACTTTCCTTAAACATGAGCTCAAAAAAAGAAAAAAAAAGTCACGAGTATGAATTAGGATCAAGAAAGATAATATTGTTTTGTGATTACCAATTAGGATCAAGAAAGTAAATAAGTTTAGAAATCATTTAAAAAAGGAGGGGAAGGGGGGTTGGGTTGGTACTTTGAATCAACCAACCCATGTTTCAAAAGAGAGAGAGAAGAAGAAGAAAACAAGAAAAAATGTATTCACAATTAGTCAACTACATATTTTTTTTGGGGGGGATGAATTTAGTTAAATGTCGTTGAAACTGATTATATGAGCCAAAAACAGTTTATAACTGCTTCACACAATGATTGATTCACAAACACAAAAAATGATACACTCTAGATATCTCCTATAGCAATTGTTTTGTGACCGAATGAGATATTAATTTAATACATTTTCTAATTTCTTTACAAATAACAACCGAAAAAAAAAAAAAAAAAAAAAGCTAATTCAATGCTTAGGAAGATAATAAATTCTAAAATTTTAACAGAACATCAACTTCTTGAGATCTCAAAAGAGTCAAATTAAGAACCAATCAGAGGCATAGCGTATTTTGTGGGGGCTTGAAATGTGCCTAACGAGGCGACCAAGTCTTATGTTCAACAAAGCTTGAGTTTAAAGTCAAACATTCAAAAAGAGAGGATGTAAAACATTCCAAAATTTATGCAACTATGTTCCTTATTCAATATCAGCTCAAAAGAACCCACATGAGGAACGGGTGTGATGGGTTACAACTCAAGCTAATAGCAAAAGCCACAAATTGGACGTTTAAACAAGAAAGAGGATATTGGTGCAAAATATGTGAAAGTAGTACAGAATCAATTTTATGAATGGTGGTGAATAAATTACATCAAAAGATACATGAACCAACCTTACCTTTAATAGCACTGGGAATAAGAAACAGAAATCAGCGGTAGTCGCCAGGATACAATTTGTATTTTTGTCCAACAAATAGAGAACAGAATTTTGCCAGTCGCGAACATCTGCTCCAAACGATGAGGGAGAAACGAATGTATTTGATTTTCTGCATGAGAGTTGGTCTGCAATGTACTTCACAGATGTAGCACTGCCAGTGTTTTAGTCATGCACGAAGAAGCATCCAGTTCATGAGTTATATGATTCCTAGAAATGTGCCTCCAGCTAGCCCCCAGATCAGATACATCACAGACAGTCAAGAAATCCAGTATCTGACCAAATATTTTGAACATTTCAACCCCAAATATCAGGTTTCTATCACCAACAAATGCGGCATTCCAGTCCATTGGAGCATCAGGATGTACAGAAGCCTCAGACCATGTAAGATACATGAGATCTAGCTCCCACAGCTTTCTAACAGCCTTGTTTCTCCGGCCTATTTGACCATCTCCTTCACACCAGGAGACAGAAAGCATGAACAGCCGGCCATTACAACATACAAGTTTCGGGTGATACTCATGAACACGGGATGGGAATGGGGTCGTTTGGATTCCAATCCAGTATCCCCTTTCTATGTCATATCCTGCAAGTCTGTCGGTCTCAGAATATACATAAAACATTCCATTACAAACAACACCAGAACAAACAATTCCAAAATCTACAGGCATCTTCTGGATTTCTGTCCATTTATTTGATGCTGAGTCATAGATTTCTCCAGAATCCAAAGGCTCGTCCCAAGATCCAAGACCTCCTACAGAAATCAGCACAAACCTTCTACAGCCTTTTGCGCTCAACTGATCACTTTTTTGTCTCGTAAATTTGTATGACTTCCTATTGGGCAATAATGAAGCCTCATTTTCATCAAATGCGTTTCTGTATTGTCGTCTTAGTGAAAGCCTGTGAGGATCCTCATAAACATCTGACACCCCACCAACCCGAGATCTATAAAAGCGTCTATCTAGACGATTTTGATTCAATGTAAAATCTGAACTGACCTCAGAAACCCCTAAAATAGGCATCGACCTTGCATGCTTCATAGATGAGACTTTACGCCAAGATTTAGTCAATGGACTAAACACTAACACCCCTTTGTGCGTCTTATATGAGCTCCTATCCACCCTCCCGAAGCTGGTCAAGCTAGAACAACCTCCAACAACATATATATCATCCTGGATACTGGCAATAGAGAACATGAACCTTCCTTTGAGAATATCAGCATTTATCCTATGCCATTGGCCTTGAGAAACATCTAATGCATGTATCTCACCAGAACAAAAGCCATCTTTAACAACACCAAACAGAAACGCCCATGGTTTCTGATGTGGACCATCCTGTCTCATCTGTAGAAACCGAGGAGTGGTAGTCAAGTGTCGCCATTTCTTGCAGACAAGCCGGGCGGTCATAAGACTAGTCATCGGGAGTTTCACCAAGCACATTTCCAGAATGTCATCCGGAAGAAATATGTGCATCCTACTGTTTCTTACTGATTCTTCAAGCTCAAAATCCTTCCTATTATGTTTCCTCCAAAACCTCTCCTTCACACCATGTGAGAAGCAATCCACAGCAGTTTCTTCAGTGCCGCAAATCATTTTGTGCCCTTTGCCTTCTTCGCTGCAACTCGACCTCCTTCTACTACTTGTATCACCAAATTCATCACTAGTATCAGCACCCACTTTGCAACCTCCGCCTCTACCGTACAAAGTAAGACACCTCAAAGAAACCCCTCGTGTATCATCCACTTCCTCTCCCCTGCCACCTTTGTACTTCTTCTTCAACTTCTGGCTCACACTTCTGACGAGACGTTTCGACACACTCAAAGCCTCGAAATCTTGACCAAGTGATTGTTCTCCAGTCAGTCTCTCAGAAAACATTCTGTGTTCTCTACTTTTTCAATAGCAAAATCACGTACCTAATCACAATCGCGCAAATCACACTAATCCTCATCCCCAAAACTCCTCTTCCATCATTCATCTAAAAAAACAAAACAACCAAAACACATTAAACCCCGAACAACCATACATAAAACAAACATAGCCAAAAAAAAAAAAAACATATAAACATGAAGCTACTTATTGAAATCATTACCTAAAAATAAACATCTTCACGCATACCAAACCACATTTCTACTTTATGCTAAAATGCAAGTAAAGTCAAAACCTTATCTTCAAAGCGAAACTAGCCGCTCCAAATTGAATTGAAATTTATTCAAAATTCATCATTTTCTATTCACAATTTTCACCGAAACCACGCAAACATAGAGTCAACAATTTCACCAAATTTCAAGAAACCTCAAGCCAAAAAAAGAAAAAGAAAAATTACTAAAACGAAAGTCTGTTACAACGATTTTACTAGCAGAATGGACCATTGATTTATTTATATATATTTACAAAGCTAATTAAAAAAACGGAAAGCTTTATCAAATTAATTACTTTTACCATTCACCAGATCCACAAAAATTAAGTTATAGTTAAAGCGCAAAATCCGTTATTTAAGAGACACTCTTGACCGTTTATATTACACTACTAATCCTAAATCACTCAATTTTCAATCCAGTTGAAAAATAAAAACAAAACAAAAAGCAATATTCAAGAATATAAATATAGAAAATAAAGCTCAGAAATCCATTTCTCCTATATATATATATCAATCTAACGCGCCGTTTGGTTTGTGGCGAAATCAAGATTCAAGGAAAACGAGCTTCAACTAGAAATCCTCAGTAAACAAACACAAAATTAACAGGAAAAAAATGGAAAAAGGTAAAAAGAGCTTACAAGTTAGGAAAATGTGAAGCTGAGCTGAGAAAATCCATAATGTGTGCAAATCTGAGATGAGATTTGATCATTTTGAGCTGAGAAGAATAATGGATGAGCGTTTGTGTTTTTTTTTTTTTTTTTTTCTGGGATTAAATTAAATATGGAAAGCCAAACATAGATCGAACATAAAGACCTGAAAGTTCTTTTTAAATTTATTTTATAAATAAAATAAATACAAAAATTTTGTGAGTTTGGTTGGTCTCTCACTCAGCTTGTATCTCGAGGCTAGAATTTTTAGTAAAGCGATTGAAGCACTGATTAAAAAGCGACCCATCAGCCTCACTTACTTTTCTTTTTTCCATTTTTAAAAAAACATTTGGGCATTATTGTTTGTTTTTTCTTTCTCCACTGGGTTTTTATTTGATGCGAGCGTGATCTTAAAGCTTAATTTGGTATCTTTGATTTGTAGCCGTTGGATTTTTTTTTGATGATCTCGAGGGTGCGGTCACGTTTTTCAAATGTGGGGCTCAGGTCTGGACGAACTTTTTGTTTCTTTTTTGCATAAATTTAGTGCTTTACTTGGCACGAGTGGGGTACACGTGTGAACATCGCCGGAGGAGTGAGGGCAGTGAGTGATGGGATGAGAAATGAATCCGAAATGGTTGCTGGCAATAGCCAATGGCAATAGTGGCGGTGAAATTTTCTTTGGGGGCAGTTAGGACTGGTGGGGGGTGGGGGCCATCAACTGTGTGCGAGTCCAGGGGTACGACTGTGCAATCCAACTACTTTATTTCAGATTGGCTAACTGTTTCCACAGTCTTTTGCGGTGAAGTACTTTCTCGCCCGTGTTTGTTTTAACACCGCGACAAAACTTTACAACTTTTAACACCATTCGTTGATAGTTATGACAAAAATATAATTTTATGGTTTAATATTGTTCCAAACCATTATCACATTCTTCTTCATAGATATTATATGTGGATGAGATTAAAATTAACTACTTATCACTCTTACATAAAATAATATAGACCTAGAGTTATTGCTTTTTTTTTTTTTAGCAAGTGTTGTTTTTATTTGTATTTTTTTGTGGGTATTTTTTTTTAATTAGACTAATAACATAAAGAATCTCATTAACAGTGATTTCCAAATTTATAACCTATTGTGAAAGTTACAAGGTTGATGTGTTAAAAGTATGGATGGACAACAATAGGCCAAACATTTTTGGTTTTATATATATTATTAATATTATAGATAAGTTCTTTAACCGTTCCTTATCTTTCTTTCAACTTTAGGGTATGAATATGATTGATACATTTTAACAACTCTTGTAATGAAAAAATTATTTTATGTGTAGTAGTTTAAGTTATTCAGTTTTTTTTTTTTTAGAAAACAGTAATACTTATTAGAACACACAAACACGAAAGTAATATATAGAGTTTTTTAAACAGACTTATAATACATTACATAACAAGAAATAGTTATTATATAGAAATAACTATTCATTAAATCGAGGGATTAACATACCTCTTTAAAATTGTTGTAATAGATATTCTTTGATGCATGTAATTTTTTTAAAATTAATATATTTCTAAAAAAAAGAAATCCTTGTGCATAATCTATTACAAACTTTTCATATGTAACAACAAAACTTGTTGAATAGTAATAATAATTCTATTACAACATGTTTTATTTTCAGTAATAAAGAATAATTTTCCTAATGTAATCTTCATTTCATGTATCAAACGTGCCTTTAGAAAAGTTGATAATAACAATGATAAATAGAAAATAAAAATAGATATTCCTAACTAGTACTACATACATTTCACCTAAGATTTTATAAATTGATTTCAATTAAGTTTGAGGTATTTTTGGATTGTTGGGTTTCATCAAGCCTAATTAAAAAATTGAGTTTTGATTCAACCGTCTAAACTCATTATTTAATGAATATTGCAATTTACATAATTGGGTCTAATATTTTAATTTTATCAAAACTAAATCTCAAAATATTATAATGAATCAAACAAAAAAAAATTTAAACTAAAATCTAAAACCCCAAAAAGATGTCAACCGCATTTCAAGGGATCGGTGGAACAACCGAATAACACTCTATATGCCTGTAGCCTTTGAAGTACATGATGGAAATTAATAAGGCATGTGAATACATGATCAATTTTGGACACACACATATCAAACAAGAGCAAAAAATGTTTCCCTTAGGTTAAGGAATGGACCACATCACCTTTAATTATGGGCCTATATGGGATAGTCGTGGTCCTAAAACCATAAATGCATGCTAGACTAGATAATAGATATAACTAGCTTTTTGTGCCGAATTTCTTTCAACTTCAACAGCTAAATCTTACTCGTTTTTGTTTGACTCTATCTATTCCAAAGAATTCATAAATCTTCTTAGAAAATTTGGAAATAGACCTTCAACTTCAACACCTTGGAAATTGTACACAAATCATTATCCAAGAGAGACGTAGAAATTGGAGGGTTGTCACAGTAGTTCAAATTCTTCAAGTTTAGTACTATATATGTACTATGTACTAATAGTTTGGAGGGACATAAAACCCATGCAGTTGCATAGAGTTTTTTTCCCCCTAGCAAAAATCATGATGATTAAGTTTGACATTACAATTTTCGTAATCATTATGCATTGAGATTTCACCAAAACTTGATCTCCATTGCTGCTGTTCATTTAAATCATAAACTGATAAACAAGAGCCAATGTATTTCATTTCCAAATAAATCATTTAAAACTCATATACAACGATGAGGAGATGATGATGATGTTGTAGCGCTAGCGCATGCGTGAACGTATTTTACTTGCTCTTGGCTCCTATTTGAGGAGCCAAAACCAATGAGAAGCCCCGCATATATAAGTTTTTATAACATACCACTAATATAATTTTATTAGTTTCATTTTTTCTTTTTAATGATTCCATAGATATAATAATGAAGAAAGAATAATTAGAACTGTATATGATTCTTCTAGTAAAAGAGAGGAGACTATACTATTGAGCTATAAGGCTCTAAGCTATTAATCTCAAAAAAAAAAAAATACCAGAAATATTTTTTTTCCTAAAAATTAGCACACTCCAACAATAACAACCAGTAACAACCTGCCACTTAGGATTTGTTGTAAAAATGTTGTGGATATATCATTTCTCTTTAAATATATCTCATGCACCTTTAATACATTTTTTTCCTAAAAACTACCACACACTAAACTCAACAGTTTACTCCATTTCAAATTCTAAATTTTAGTTTCTTAAAAATCTTTTCCTGTGTAACCTCACTAACAATAGATAAATTCAATTTGAAAAAATATATTAAACTCAAAATAAATAAATAAAAGAGTTTCATCGCACGCGCGGAGCGCATGTGATGAGGCTAGTTTTAGTTATTGTAATACAATAAAAAAAAATATTTGTGTCATTATGGTATGATAAATAATTTTTTTTAATAAAAAAACTACAGTTGTTTTTTCACCTTATGCTAATTATAATTGAAATGAACAAATATCAAAAAAGACGATGTTGAATTTTAAATATGACGAATTTGCTTAAAAGAGTGTTTTTCTGGATGAAATTAATTTGGGATGTTAATTTGGGATAGTAACATATCAATTTGGGATGTTAAACCCAATAACAACAACAAAAATGAAAAATAATAATAATAATAATAATAAAACAAAAACCAAGGATGTTCAGGTATAAAAATAAGTATTGGTCACCATCACACCAAATCACCAATAGCTTTAAAGAATATCTAAATCAATGTTAGTAATATACGAAATGGAATATAGGCAATACGGAATATCAAATATGTATACATTTAATTTGGTTTAATGTTTGATAGAGAAAAAACAAATTGACTGGTTTTATTATATTTCAATTTAGTAACATATTTAAGTAATCTTAGTATAATCTCATTAAGTCATAAAATAGAAACCAAATAATTAAGTATTGGATATATTTAGTACATTTTCTTGTTTTTTGGATGTGTTTTCAAACAAAATATTAAATAAGTGAATGAAAGAAAAGATTGCTTAATTCTTTTATTCATTTACTTATCAAAGAAACAAATCAATTACTAAACCATAAGACTCTTGACAATTTTACACTCCATTATATCACAAATAAAAATAATATAGGTGTCAATTAATATATACGTTTTCCAAGATTAAGGCCATTATTTTAATTTTTAGAATTGTTATAGGATTAAGGCTATCACTTTTTTTTTTTATAGAATATTAATTATTTTCAACACACACAAGAAAAATGAGAAAATATTTTAAAGAATTTGACAATAATATATATTTAAAAATGCATAATTTTTAAATATACAGCACAATTAAAGCTATCACTTTACGGGACAAATACCGTACAATGAGCTACTATTTTGCAAAGACTTTTCTTCCCAACGAGACCTTTCATTATCCCCATCATCATAGCCCGTGGCATTGATTTTTCTTGCTTTTAACTTACAATAATGTAAGGATTTACATTTAGAGGGCTGAATAATGCAAGGGGAATTTATTGGTGGATTTATTACTTCACCAACCTTGAGGAAGTCTCGCTGGGACCTACCTTTAACAGTGATGAATTGCTGATTCATTGATGACCTTCAAAGGCCTATAATAAAAAAATAATAATAATAAAAAACCATGTCTAACACATATTTGACTTTTCAAGTAGAGGATGGAGAGAAGAATAACCAGACAATCATCATGAAATTCCAAAAGAGATTAGCGTATGAGAAAAAGGTCGCATGTGAATACATTATGAAATTAGGAGCAAAGAATCTTAGCTTAATTAAGAGAATGATGGACTACTTTGGTTCGGACCACATGATCTTTAATTATGGATTTGAGTATGGTTTGGTCCAAAACTATCATATACTATAGTCTAATAGTGTGCCTTTTCTTTTTATTTTGTGGAAATAGTGTATCCTTCTTAATTGCGAATTCTTCCAATTGTATAAAATATTCATACACCATTATGTATAGGATGGGTACATGTGAATTTTTTTTTACTGTATTTACCTTTTTTTCACTATATGTGAAATGATATAATAAACCTTCAAATATAACTATGTTGATATAGTTGGACTGTTTAAGAAATAACTTCATTTTCTTCTAATTCATAGAATTTAGTCCATAATGTTTAAGAGATGGTAATGATATTGTAACTATATATTATTTTGCCAACAGTTATATAATTTAGTGATGTTGTCTAATTCTTCTTACAAGAAAAACCTAGATCTTCCTCACTTATTATTCATCTATTATTTTCTTCTCTTGTATTTTATATACATATATATAATTCAATTATCATGCCGGGGGGAGGGGGGCGGAGAGGGATTCAATCTCATGTTCTTTATGTAAATGAGGTCATGTGATAATATTGAACTACAAAACTCTTTATATAATACCCATATTGTTTATGATAGCATTTACCAAATATTTGCAATTTTTTTTCTCTAAAACAAGAAGGCAAAACATTATTTTCAAGTACTAGCTTGTGGGTCTTGAGGATATCATGTGCATAAAATCTCACAAAAGATATTATACAACAAAATTGGTAGGCTTTTTATAAAAGTATAATTCTTCGTAGTCCACTTTGTGTGTCACTAGTTGGTTTGCACCAAAGTTGGCATCTTGAAAAAAATTTTACTCTCGACTTTCCTGTCTATAAGACTATATAAGTAGCTTCCTACAATCAAAGATAAGTATATAACTATATATGCAATAAGTAAATATGCTCACAGTGGGGCTGTGAGCTCATTACATAAATAATATTAAACAAAGGGAGAGTTCACATTGAGGATAACAATTTTATAACTTTTGAGTTTATGTTACATTGTAGACTAATAAACTCACCATCCACTTTATAACCTCTACAACAATAGTCTCAGCTCATAGCATTATAATCGTATAGATACAACACCCAAAAAAAAAATGTCATTAGCTATTGCATTTGACAATAGTTTTTTAAATAGTTGAGATTGAAATTCAAATTTTCGATTTTAATCTAGCCGTTGCATTTAAAAAAAAAATCAACTTTGTATGTTTTTACTTTTTACCTTTTACCTTTTTCACTTTTTAAAATTCTCCCTCATATTTATTAGGGGTAATTGCACAGTGTCGGATCCAAATTCCTAAAAAAAAAAAAAAAAAAAGGAGTGGAGTTCTAATTTGGAAATGGGCCGGCATCGAGTCCAAGGCCCAGTACAGGAAAAAAAAAAGTGAAAAATACAGGCAAGTGAGAAAAAATGGTCGCCAATACTAACAGAGTTGTTCTGAGTTTTGACTTGAGACTTGAGACTTGAGAGAGAGAGAGTCGAAATCGGAAGATGGGAAGGTCGGCGGCGTGGCTGGTTGTGACGATTTTTGCCGTTATCTCCGTTGCTTACTGCATCGATGACAAATGCGCAGCCTGCAATGCCGTCGCGGTATTCTTTCTTCTTCTTCTTCTTCACCATCACTCTTTTCCAATACATCAATTTGATCTTATTCTCATGCGATCTGATACAACAGCCAAATTGTTTTGCAGGAAGAGCTAGAGTATGGCCTTTCCAATGTAAGAATTAATTTTTTTTTAAAATTAAACAAAAAATCTGTCGGTTATTAATTATTATCATCTCTGTTAAGCTTAAAATGTTAAATTTGACAGGAAAAACCAAGGAATCATTTAGATATGAGACACCGACTTGACTCTAAAGGTCAACGTAAAGGAAAGGTAATTGATTACAGGTATGGCCTCAATTATCTCCTCTCTTTTTGTTGGTTGGATTGTTAGTATCATATAGGTTATAGGGTATATTCATACTTTGTCATTTATATTTCGTATAACTCAAAAAATAATAAATTCTACCTTTTTTAGGGTTTTAGTGTGAGTTAGATTATAATGTACGTTATATCAGAATTGGGGGGGGGGGGGGGGGATTGGAAAGCAATGTACTATTAGATCTAGATTAAGATGTTCAAGCTAATCATATGGGGGGTTTTGAGAGGTTTTAATATATATTCTGATGTAATGGGTGATTTATCTATGGCTATTAAGTGCAAGTGCTGTACATACGGTCTCCGGCGTATATGATCATTTTCGAAAGTGATTGTTGTTTTGTAGTCTGGTTTACGAGTGGCTGATTTCATGGTTGTGCAATTCTTTCCAATAGAGTCAGTGAGCTCAGAGTCGTTGAACTTCTTGATGGGCTTTGCGACAAGATGCAAGATTACACTCTTGAGCAGGTAGTTTCTACTTTGATTTGTTCTCTTTGTTGTGTCACTGTCTCCATGTTTTTTGGGGGGCTTAAATATTACTGTTCTGTTGGTCCCTAAACTTTTAGCTCATGAGCAATTTTAGTCCCTAACAAACTTAAAGTGATCGCTTTTAGACCCTAAAAAGCTTAAAGTGATTGATTT
The DNA here is from genome assembly GCA_030445155.1 of Quercus variabilis. Lineage (NCBI taxonomy): Eukaryota > Viridiplantae > Streptophyta > Magnoliopsida > Fagales > Fagaceae > Quercus > Quercus variabilis. The sequence goes on from CP129446.1 coordinate 15,688,989, forward strand.
TTGTCCCTATCAGTCATGAGCTAGAGTTTAGGGACCAACCCTGTATTTAGGACTTTTGTCAAATGCATTGGTATTGTGGTGTGGTGGCTGCATGAATATGTTCATCTTCTGTGGCAGCCATTCTATGGCCGTTCAATATCTTGTGGCATTATGACATGTTTAGATACGCTGCTGTGGGTATATTCAATTTCATCTCTTCATTTTGCAGATAGATTCAACCACACAAGAGTGGGTCAGAGTGGATGATTGGAATAACCTCACAACAAGTAAGTATTATTTTACAATGACTTGGATTAGTTAAGCTCAAATTTCGCTCTTGCAAATAATGCTAGCCACAGTTTGTGCTTAGGTTGTCATGGTGATTTTCTTTTAATTAAGATTGATGTTTGAATTAAATAAGTTATTTGCCGGCTAGTTCATAAAGAGTAGGCTAATTGTCTTGTCCTGTTCTCCTTTAGTAAAAATAGAACATAGCTTATTGTCTTTATAGTTCATGTAGCAAAATAGGGGACACGAGACCTTTTAGATTCTGACATATGTTCTGTCTTCTTGAGAAATTTGTGATGATTATTACTCTTCAATCGAAGACAAACTTTATGACCTCAATTATACAAGATGACAAAATGTTAATTTATGCTAACATCTTCACTTGAATATTGACATTTGAATCTTGATGTGCTTAAATGACTTGATATTCTATTAATCCTTTTTACAATGCAAAGGTCTTAGAAAATAATTAGGTTGGAGAAGGGAGAATGTGGAATTTTTCTGTGATGCTTTTATTTTTGTATTTTTTACTGAGAGCACTTACAAACACTCCAGAAAATCTGCCTTTTTGTAGTGTCCAAAATTTATTTGCATTTTCAAAACTGTGATGCCTTTTAACAATTGTTTGTTTTCTTTGTGGTAGATAAACAAGAAGCTCGAGCATATTCAAAAGCTATATCATCTTATTGTGGAAGGTGAGACATCAAACAGTTCTGGTATACCTCCTTTTGTGGCCAGAATTCAATCTTGAACTTCTACGCCTGTTGCCTTTTTGTTATTTGTATCTCAGTTTTACGTATCAAAAACCAAAAATTGCTTGTTGCCTTTTTGCTCCCATTACAAATGAGGGCATTATGCACCTTCTTCTGTAAAGTTTAGCCTATTTTTTGGTGTGGGGAGTGGGGGGGTTATTTATAGCTTTTTAAAGCTTCATTTTTTTTTTTGGACAACTGTACTTTTGCTCAGCTATTAAGAAAAAAAAAAAAGTAAATTACTAATGAAAATAACTTATTCCAAACGAACTATTAACTATTTTGGTATGTTGATTCACTGAGTCTGATCATTTGTGTTTAAAATGGGACAGGTTAATTGAGGAAACAGAAGATGATGTAAGTTTAGATGTTCTGCTTATCAATTTCAACCTTAATTCAAAGTCATTTTTGTTTATGCTCTGTGTATGGATATTTCAGTTTTACTGATGATGCCAATTACTCTTGCAGTTGGCGGAATTGATAAAGAAAGGATCTGTTAAAGTAGGAGATGTAAGCAAGGTTCTTTGTCAAAATTTAAGCAAGCACTGCAGTCAGACGAGGTAATTTTTAAACCTCAAACCTGTAATTTAACCTACTTCTTTTTTCTCTCTTTTTTTTCTTTTTTTTTTTTGGGGGTGGGGGGGGGGGGGGGGGGTGTGGAGAGAAAAGCAACCAATAAAAAAAGTAGCAGGAGCTTTGAGATTTATTCCAAAGCCACCTGTAGTTTGTTCCTATTACCAACTATGACTTGTTTGGGAGGGGGGAAAATGGAACGAGATGGATTTTTTAAGGAACATTCAATCCATTCTCATTTTTAGGAATTTAGTAAGGAATGAAATGGTGACTTTAGTAGGAAGGAAGGGAATGCTTAGGTGAAAATACACATTCCATTAATGGAATGGAGCTTAATTATTGATTATATCCCTATTCCAAGAAAAGACAAATAAAAACTAAAAAGTGAAGGGTATAATAATTATATATTTCTATTTTTTCCATTTCTTCTCTTATAAACTTCTACACACATTAGAGAATTTTCCAATCATTCCAACTTTTGATGTTTTACCCATTCTATTGTTCTTTATAACTCCCGAACCTAGTATTAGAAATCGAATGTGTGGCAGCGAGACTTCCAGATAGACATAAGTGATTGAATTTCATGTTTATTGCAGTGGTTCCCAGCAGGCGGATGACAATGATCATGAATTAGATGGAGAGCTCTGATTCACTCGCAAAATAAAAATTCTGGCAGTCTAAAACTTTAGATAGGTATCATTAATCAAAGTATTAAGTTATGCTTGTAACCCCCCAAATTTTGCTTCCAATTGTTCTGCTGGCAGGATGAACCAATGTGTTTTACTTCATACAAGTGGAACTTACCTTATTATCTATCCCAAAAAAAAAAAACAAAAATCATGTTTGAACTTTGAAGAACATGCAATAGCTTGTGTCACTGTGTGTTAGAGACTTTTATTTTTGGATCAATAAGTCAGTAAGGCCTATGACTAATTGACCCAACCCATCAGAATTAGTTGCTAGATAATCTAGAGGCATTCACCCCTTTTGGGTAACCAATTTAGTGTTATAATTTTTACTCATTTCTATGCTAATAATTAATAACTAAATTACAATTGAAATTATAATATTAAAGTTAATTAGACCTACTGATTTTTTTTTTTTTTTATATGACTTATAAAATTAGATTCACCAACTTTTGTATTGTTAAAAATTATGCATGATTTTCTATCTTTTTCGTCAAAATAATAATAATAACAATAATAAAAATACATGATTTTTACTACTAAATAGACTATTTAGATTATTAGTAGATTAAAAATAATTAGGGTATGTTTGGTAACAGTTTTTGTTTTCTATTTTCAAAAACTCGTTTTTGGAAATATAAAGAAAAAAAAAAATTCTTGTATTTTTTAAATTAAAAACATGTTTGGTTAGTTGAAATTTAAAAAATAATTTTTTAAATAAAAAAAATAAAAAATACTAAAATATGTTGTTACTAAAATTTAAACTCAAATGCTAACTCGTTATCATTAACTCAAATGTGTGTTTTTATTAACTTTGAAAAATAAAAATTGAAAACAGTCTTATGCATGTTTTCAGTTTCCTTCACAAATTGAGTTTTCAGAACAGTTTTTGTTTTCTATCTATTTTGAGTTGCCAAACAAGTTTTTTAATCTCAAAAATAGAAAATTGTTTTTGGAAATAGAAAATAAGGGGAAAAAATAGTTATCAAATATGCCCTTAATATCTTATAAACTTTATTTAAGATATTAATGGGCATATAAAGTTCATCAATTTTAATATTTATATACGTTTAACTTATAAACATCAAAATGGTCATTTGACAGCTTCACAAATATTTTTCCCAAGTTGAGCTCAGTCAAGATGTTCAAACAGCTTCATTGATTTTTACAACTTTAGAGAGAATACCATGATCATGTTGTTTTTAGGGAGCAAAGATTGAATATGACAATATTAGGGTTGAGAATTGAGATTGCACAACTCGGAAATTTCTTCCTTGAGAAAAAGTGTAAGAACACTAATCACGATATAATAAGATTCTCTCCTGATAAAATCCCTGACACTAATTTAGACAAAATACTTTAATAGAATTTCTTGTGCTTTAATATAGGTAATGGCAAACATAATTGCTAATCCTTTTTTACAAAGAAGTGGGGGTATCTCAATCACCAAACCAATGTTAACCCACATCCAATTAAATATATAAAATAAAACATAATCGAGGCCACTTAAATAGAGCCTTTTAGGTAAATATTGCTAAAATCAAAATATATTTGCGTTATAAGTACTGTTTGAAGTTAATTGTGGAAATGAGGAGAGAGATTGAATTTCGGCAACACCGTTGCCGAAATTCAACAAAAAGTAGGAGAGAGAATGAGCAAAAGGAGGAAACAGTAAAATGTTGAATTTCGGCAACACCGTTGCCGAAATTCATCTGCCCAAATTTTCTGTGCTGCCCGGATGTGTGAGAAGTGCAATAATGCGTGAGTGCCCAAACTTTAAAAAAAAACGTAATTGTAGCAATGGTATTGCCGAAAATAGTAGGAAAAAAAAAGTGAATACGGAATAATTAAAGAAAAATATAATGTGCTACGTACACAATATTTTTACAATATTTTTACAATAAATAACAAGTAACTAGTTATTATTAGTTCAAATTTAAATTTGACATTGACATTACTATTTTAATTTAACAATAACAACAAGTAACAACCTGATACGTAGCATTTGTTGTAAAGATATTGTAAAAATTATATGCACTTATTATTTCTTAAAAAAAAAAAAAATCTCAATTGTGGCAATGCCATTGCCGAAATAGTGGGGAAAATTGTTTCCCCACAATTTCGGCAATGACATTGCCACAATTGGGGAGCAATGCCATTGCCAAAATAGTGGGGAAAATTTTTTCCCCGTAATTTCGGCAATGCTATTTGGGAAAAAAATAAAAAAAAAATAAAAAAATAACTTTTTTCTCAATGTGGCAATAGGAAGTTGTGGAAAAAAAAAAAAATTTTCCCCAATTTCAGCAATACCATTGCCACAATTAGAAAAAAACTAAAAGTCATTGCCGCAATTTAAAAAAAAAAAAAAAAAAAAAAGGTTTTTTCCCCAATTTCGGCAATGGCATTGCCGAAATTGTGGGGAAACAATTTCCCCCACTATTTCGGCAATGGCATTGCCACAATTGAGTTTTTTTTTTTAAGAAATAATAAGTGCATACAATTTTTACAATATTTTTACAACAAATGCTAAGTATCAGGTTGTTACTTGTTGTTATTGTTAAATTAAAATAGTAATGTCAATGTCAAATTTAAATTTGAACTAATAATAACTAGTTACTTGTGATTTATTGTAAAAATATTGTAAAAATATTGTGTACGTAGCACATTATATTTTTCTTTAATTCTTTCGTATTCACTTTTTTTTTTCCTACTATTTTCGGCAATATCATTGCCACAATTACATTTTTTTTTTTTTAAGTTTGGGCGTTCACGCATTATTGCACTTCTCACACATCCGGGCAGCACAGGAAATTTGGGTAGATGAATTTCGGCAACGGTGTTGCCGAAATTCAACAATTTTCTGTTTCCTCCTTTTGCTCATTCTCTCTCCTACTTTTTGTTGAATTTCGGCAACGGTGTTGCCGAAATTCAATCTCTCTCCTCATTTTCACAATTAACTTCAAACAGTACCTATAACGCAAATATATTTTGATTTTAGCAATATTTACCTAAAAGGCTCACTTAAATATACACTATTTAACTTGCAACCATTTTTCACTTTGGACTTTCTTTAGGTATTTATTTTGTGTCATAATTAATTGACTATTATATTCGTTATATGTGGCATTTGTTTATGCTTTTGTCTTGATTTTTATTCTTCGTTTTTCCTTTTTCATTTTTTGTGAGCTTACCATTCCTAATCGTTTTGTTGCCCCATGATTTTTTGAGATATGAAATCCACGTCTAAATGGGAGTAAATGGAATCTTTGATGAGGCTAGGTAAGCATTAGGATAGATAAGCAACATATTACTACACACAAAACAACTTGGGACAATATCAACCCTTCTATAGCTCTATTACACTGTGTTCAGTTGCAGCTGGAGAAAGGGAAAAGAAAAGAAAAGAAAAGAGTGAGGGAAATGAAAAGAAAAAGGAAAGGGAAAAGTCTTTCGTACATATCTGGAAATAAGGACTAAGGAGAAAAGGAGAAAAGAAAAGAGAAAAATATGTTTATAAGAGAGAGAAACGAAAATTTGGGCAAAAAAGTAAGTTTGGAGCCATTAAAAATTTTAAAGTCAATATTTGAGGCCACACTTTTTTTAGTGGAGTTTTCTCTCCATTTTCCCCCAAATTAAGCCGGATTGATTTATTTTCCTCCACTTTTGTTCTTTTTCTCATCTCTCCTATCAAACAAATAGAGGAAAAACCTCCCTTCCCTTCTCTTTCCCTTGTTCCAAATATGGTGTAAAAAGTCTCTGCTCCTTGGTCTCCCCCCTACCTCCAATTATGTCATATATAACTTTGATGCAACGATTTGAGACAGTCATGTTTGTAAATTAGTTGTTTGTAGAAACCATAGGGCTGAGATTATTGCAATTTGGATTAATATTTTGGAGTAAGGTGGGTTGAGGCTCAAGCAACAAGGTTGGTTGTGCTCTCAAACTTCTAGGCTCTTTCATCTTGTATTGGAGACTGATTCACTTGCTATTATTGAGTCTATGCAATGTACCTTTTTAAAAAATATACATTTTTAGGAAAAGGAGAATTGAATTCTAGATATTTTCATTAGAAATACCAAGCTATCATTGAGGTACAAGACTTTTGTTGCCTCTTAGGCATCTAGTTGTATAGCTTTGGGAACAATATCCATCTCCTTCGTTCTTCACAACATTTAAGAGGCTTGTGATGTAGATAGAACTATTTAATATAGTATCTATGTGTTTAAGCAACAAAAAAAAGTACTTATGTGATTGTAAGGGAAAAAACAAAAGGAGAAGATAAACATTATGATATTTGAATTAATATAGTTATAGCTATCCTTACCATAGTTCTAAAAACTAGAATGATCAAAAAATCGAAAAAATGTCCAGAAAAATGTCCAGTTCTTGATTTTTCCTAGTTGAACCATAGATTCTGGTTGTTTTTATTTGACTGGTTTAGGGTTTGGTTTTTAGTTAAATTGGCTGGCCTGATTCAATTTTTAAAACCATGATACTTGCATGTGCTTTTCTTGTTTCTAAAAAAAAAAGTGTTAATTATCACTATTTTTTGTATTTATTTAAATTATTGATGACATAACAAAATTCAATCCCCCTATTTTGTTTCCATGACTCTAACTCAAAATTTTGGGTTTTGAGTTATGGAAACACAACTCAAAAACTAAACCAAACAACTTACATTTTATTGAGGCCCACATTTTTTGAGTTTTGAGTAATGAAAACTGAGTTATATAACTCAAAACTTATCAAACTAAATATGCATAATTTTTAAGAATTTTATGATTGAGTTATCGAATAACTATAAAAGGTCTAGATTTGAAAAGAATTGTTTTAACGTGGCCGGTAAAGCCATGCAATGGAGTCACTACCCCATCCCAAATCTGAAATCTCTTTCGCAAGGTTTGAATCCAACAAGGCTAGCTTACAAGACATCACAATTCTTCCAAAATAAAATAACCAAGCAGCCAAAGCCCCATATGATATTAAGTAAATATTATATTTTCCACTGTTTAACCAACAATCAGAGTGGCGCAGCGGAAGCGTGGTGGGCCCATAACCCACAGGTCCCAGGATCGAAACCTGGCTCTGATAAAAAGGGTGGCTTCCGATTGAATTCTTTTTGTGTGCGCCAAACCAAGGTTTGGGTCTTTGGGCTTTGGGCTGAATAAGAACAAAAAGAACCACATACACTAAAGGCCGTCATGCTCTTGAAATTTGTAGCCTATTTTTGCACAAAATTAGAGGATTGAACCAAGAATTTAATCCTTTTTTTTTTTTTTTTGGTGGTAAATTGAATTTAATCCTTCACAATTATGGTTTTGATTGGAGGTACAAAAGAGAAAAATGAATAAGATAGCAAGACCATAAATGGAACAAGTGGTACCCACCTTTGTTGGGCAGCCATTCATCAATTGAGTAGTAGTATTGCACTCTTTCTACAACTTACGCTAGTATTATATTACATTAACAAAGGTTACAAAGAACAAAAGAACCACATATCGCCATTGTGCTAATTGAGATTTTGTTTTATTACTCAGAGACCTCTCATGAAGATTGAGTTGCTACTGTATCAACACAAAGCATCTATCTATTTGTACTAGCCGAAATGTACCATTGATTTTGTTTTCTTCTCACATGGATTTCAGACCAGTGTATAACAGGAAAAGAAAATGGTAGAACAAACAACATAAAAATAAGCCATTTACTAGTATATGTTCATTCACGTGAACCGATAGACATAAACCCATGATTATGATTTATGATCACAACCTAGTTGGTCCACTTGTCATAAAACTTTGATTATGATTATGATTTATGCCTAGAAAAACTTTAAAGTAATTAAATAGAAGATTCAAAGTCACAACTTACAAGAGTCTTAATGACAAGTTCAAATCTTATGTCTCAATTTTCTTACTCTATTTTATACTCCAAGACCACAAATAAGAACTTGCCACTTGTCACTTATTTAATTAAATCCTGCCATTATTGAATTTTTTATTTTAACTACCTAAAATAAAATAAAGCTTGATTTAAGCTATCTAAGATTTGAAAATAAGACCGAGTGGTAGAAGTCAGGCCTTTAGATGACATGTAGGCTCCCATAAACGACACGTCCTAAGTTTGAATCTGGAAAGCAATTTTTCTAAAAATGAAAAAATTGAGCTCAATGCTACCTACTATATTTTATGCATTTAATTTGGACTTTGTAATGCATTGTGTTTTCTGTGGGTGGTTTGTTTGATTGATGAATTATTAATTTATTATTTACAGGTGGTTGTGATTTGATTTATTCATAGGCGGTGTTTTTTATTGTGGTACTTAAGTACCAGTGGCATTTTGATCTTGTGTTGTCTTTGAGGGAGAACAAAGAAAAAATCTAGTCAAAGTGTGAGTGGCACCGCTACACAACTTCTTTGTCACAACTATGTCAGTGTGAGTGGTAAAGAAAAAATAGTGGATTCACTTGTAAGTGGCAGATGATCACTCATAGTGATCGTCTACCACGTTGGAATTGTGACAAAAAATTGTGAAAAAATAAAAAAAAAATAAAAAAACTTGAATTTGAACTTCTGTTAAAAATTTGCAATCATTATTCAGTGTGTTTTAGGCCCAACCTGTGGGGAATTAAAAAGGTTAAAGACATCCAATTCTTCTCATTCACGTACCACAAAAGGACCAAATCACCAGTTCATAAAATTTCACAAGCAGACACGTGTCGCAGCACAGGCGAACCCTAACTAAATCTCCTCAATGTACATTACTTTTCTGCTGTTGTCCATGCACTCTGAATACTAATAAAGTTACATAAGTTCATACATGAATAAGCTAACTTATAAACAAGTAAAAATTAGAGCCTGCATTTTCAGGGATACCAATCCTATTCAGTTGTTTGATTCATTCTTCTGCTTATTGTTAGCAGTAATTCTGGGCTTTTAATATTGCCAAAACCACATGACTAAAAAAACTGCAGTATTGCTGTTTCCATGATGATCATGAACAGCCAGCAGCCACGGCATCAGCCCTGGGACTTGCATCTAAGAGTTGATGCAGCTTGGCACCAGAACTTGAGTTCTTATCATACATGCCACTCTTTTCCTCAATGCTCTTACCAATTGAACCCGAACCCAAATTATTAACTCTCGACAGCAGGTTTTCTGTACTAACGGGTTGGGTTCTTTTGTCATCAATGCTGTTCAAAATTATCTCCTCTCTCTGTTGTAGTCCTAGTTGTGAATTTTTCAGTTTCTCCTGTATAATTATATAAAATCCAATTTATAAGTTGAAGCAAGAAAAACTAATTGATTCCCCATGCAAGAAGGAATTATAGAGATGGCATATGGATGTACCATTAATGTAGCATTCTCTAGCCTTAGTTTCTCCGAGTTATCAGTCAATCCATTTATTTCAGACTTTATTGCCTCATTCTCAGCAATCATTGATTCAACTTTACGTGCAAGTTCTTCAGTTTCAGCCTATGTGGATGGTTGCAAATCATTAGCCAGACCTCGATGAATGCAAATTGGTCATTCAGACCAACAACACAAGAGTCGAGAATTTTTAAGTACTAAAATACACAGATTCCTATACCTGCTTCCTTAGCCTTGACCTCCTAGCAGATTCTCGATTAGACTGTTTCCTTCGCTCTCGTTTCAGCTCCCTTTCATTCTGAGCAATATAAAACAAACCATCACCAGAATGTACAACTAGGTCAGAAAAGGCTTTAGACAATGAATCAGTAGACTTTAAACAGCAAAATAATTCAAACTTTTGACAAAATGAAGCATATACTGGACAAATAAGGGAGGGAAGGAATCTGAAGAACTAAAGAGCTTAATTTGCAGATTGTACCTGTGTCCACCCTTCAGAAGGCGGTACTGTACAAGATTGAGGGACACTAGTAGGTGTTGTCATGGTGTTCACGTTATGAGTGTTCCTGAGCTCAAATGCACCCAATACCTTATCGGTAGTGGCATTTACCTCCTTGGCAGAAACTGTACTGGCATGTGTCTCTGTCTTGCCACCAATGACTGTCCAAATACAGATTGAGTAAACAGAAAAATCAAAACAAGAATTCAACTCAATATCTCAGTTTCTTCCTTACCACAGGCAATTTTTCTGCAAGCTATATGTTTCATTACAATGGATCACTTGGAAGTTGGAACATCTCTATTTCATTGATATTTTCATGTAGTAGTATTAAGTGGAAAAAACGCTTTGAAATAGTTTAAAAGCCATTTCTTCTATGTTTGAAGCATGAACAATTTAGGCATCCACCATTTAGAGAGACCAATCAGATATGAAAGAAAATAAAGCCTAAAGACAACACCGCAAGATATTGCAAAGTGGAACTTATCAAAACGAGAGCTACATACAGGAGTGATCACTCAGGAGTGACATGAGAACCCCATACAGGAGTGTGATCACTCAGGCCTATTTATCTTATGAAGTTGAAAAGGGATTATTACATGATAACCAGAAGGAAACAAACTAATTAGCCAAAACTAACTGCAGAACTGATACGTCTTTAATTGGTTCCCTTGATAATATGTTCCCTAATCACCACCAACGTTCAGTGCTCTTCCCCAATTAAGTCAATAAGCACCCCATGTGATTAGTATCAGCATTCAGATGTGAAAGAAACTAGAGCCTAAATACAACATGAAAGCATAAGAAAATGTAAAGAAGAATGTCTCAAAATGATCATATGTCATCATTCTAAACCATTCTGGTGTGAGAACCCCATATATGAATGAGTGGTGTCACTGGTCAGGCCTAATCTTTTGAACATTGAAAGGGATTACGTAATAATCGCAGTAACCAAAAGGAAATAGACTGGTTAGCTAATACTACTAGGAAGATTGTACTCCATAATTCCACAACTGACTGACATCTTTGTAATTGGTTCCCTTGATAATTTTTCCTAAAATCACCACCAAAATTCAGTGGTCTTCCCCTTAATAAACACCCCAAGTCTCAGTCCCTCCCTAGCCCTCTGTCACTGCCAACTTCTTTTGCATGCCAGAATCAAATCCAACATGTCACTGCGTACTTACCTACCAGATGTCATTAAGAGGAGCAGGTTCTCAACACAACCAAGAAGGCACAATGCAATTCCAATGCAGTAAATCCAGTTATCCCATTAATTGATACACTAGCCACCAATGGCCTTTTAGCTTAATGGTACTTCTCCTTCCTAGTGGGATGGTCTTGTGGGTGCTGGATTTTTGGGATTAAGAGATTCTTCTAATGCTTGAAAAAGAAAGGGGGCAAAGTGACTAAAAAATAAGATACATTGGGCCATGCCATGTATACAGTGAGAGGTGATCCTACACTATTGAATACCAGGCCAACTCTATAGTTCATCAAGATTTAATACTTGGTGAAGAACAGAGTCATACCAGTGGTTGGTGTTCCCTCACGGCTTCTTTTCCTTTGGGATTGATTTCCCTGAACATAAGATGGGGGAGATTACAATCAAATTAACAATTTTGTCCATAATATGTATGTATATATAAGAGTCAAATCAACAAAATCTAAGTGCAAAGGTGTTGCAAGAAAATGCCTATAAGCCAAGCATGTAGTCCTCACCTTAGCAGTATTCCCGTCACTTCCATCATTGGAATCTTCAGTCTCCGCACTGTTCACATGGCCAAAGAAACTAAGTTAGCCTAACAAGAGGTCTACTAGGACGAATTCATACAAGTAGACATATTTACATGGGAGTAGGTGGAGTGTTCTAGCCTAGCAAAGAGTACCAGATTTAAAGAAGACAAGAGGTTAGAGAATTGGAGGAGTTAGAAAAAGGATCAGCAAACCTCTGTGACATCCTATGTTCAGCCCCACCCTCAGTGCTCTCAGCACTACCATTGCCTATTGACATTGCTAGCCCATCAAACTCTTTCAACTTCTTCATAAAACCTTGATCTGTATTTCCCAACTTTGTGGGTGTTTCAATGCTCAAAGGAGTTACAGCCTGCTTCATTGCACCATAATTAAACCCAAATTATTAAGGGGCACCTAACACAGACAATTTTTTGTCTATCCTCACTGATATATTTCTAACTCTGCTTTTTTGTTTTTTTGGGGGTGGGGGGCTAAAGAAGTCTATGTTGGCATATTGCTTCATCAACAGTGAAAACAAAAGAATTGCAAAAATTCAAAAGAAATCATAGCAGCAAAGCTTCACTTACGGCAGGTGACAATGGAACCCCTTGACCAAGTGCATGTGACCCCTAGTTTACAAAAAACAAAACAGAAGTACATAAGAAAATTATTATCGTGTATTTTTTCTATTTGCAAATTCTATCAGACAGGAAGAAAGGGAAGGGGCATTTAGAACTATGTGATTGAGAACTACAACTACCATAAAGAAAAGGGAACTGTGCTTAATCCAGGCTACCTAGACAGGGCAGTCAGCACCAATAGGATGTCCGCCAAATGTAAGTAAATATTTTAATCATACTAAGATAACTTGGAGCATAAAGCTACCGAACTAGGCCATAATTCCAAATACAAGTTTCAGGTTGCAAGCCGTCAAAGACAGCTATAACGGTCTACAAAGCTCGAGTCTTGGACACGGAAAAAAATAACTAGTCATCCTTCAAAATGAAAATGTAGAGACTCCCTCAAGATGCAAATGTAGAAAGAGTCCATAATAATTATGAATAAACAGAATCTAAGCGCGCGCGCGCACGCACACACACACAAAAAAAAAAAAAAAAAAAAAAAAAAAAAAAAAAAAAAAAAAAAGAGGAAAAAATATGTATACTTACAAGAGGAACTCCAGGATGTGCATAAACCCCTCCATGTGGATAGATTGCCGCATAAGGCGCCCCATAAGGTGGCATCATTGGCTGTAAGAATTAATAAATTAACAAACCATCCTAGAATGATGTTTTGTAACTTTGTTCCTCAATGCACAAAGCTAGTAGAATAATTATTGCAAATCATATAGAAACTTCTACTGCCTTGATACTGGTCTATACCTGTGTTGGGCCCCACATATATGGGTGAGGAGGATGACCTGAAGCCATGGGGGAATTGTAATATGGTGGAATAGTGACTCTGGGACCATAATATGCCTGTATATATATATATATATATATGGATTAGTTTGAAGTACACTTTAACATTTCTTGAAACAAATTATAAAGCAAACCTTCTATTTAATATATAACAGTTTTTTTTTCTGCAATACAGGAGATTCAGTGCAGGCATAAAGTAGATAACCTGCATGGCTGCCCAATCAGGATAAGCTTGAATATTGGTCTGACTGGCCTGATTAGTCTGATCCTGTTAGTACAAAGGATTGATAATTACTCATGTGCAGACTTTCAAAAGTTAGATGTAAAAGAATATAAAGATTAGATATATCTACATATACATCTAGCCTGATTTTCTTTCCAATATCAAGAAGATTGAGATACATACATATATATATATATATATCCCAGTTTCGACAACATAAATGTTGACACTTCTCAGCTTACCAGTTGTGCAGGTGAAGGTGATTTTTCAGACTTAGAAGGCTTCCCCTCTTCATTGTTTGCCATGGATAAGCACTTAAAAACTCTTGATTTGAATTATGTAACAAAATCCTTTGCGTTTCTGCACTAATGGTAATCATGTCAATCTAGGATACAGAGGAAAAATCTCCAAAGCACCCAATGAACATTCTAAACAACATTAGGTCTCACAATTTTAGATAGATCAAAATCAATTCTATCAAGCCTTGCGAGATACAACAGAATTATGTTCCATTAACAATTTAACACAATAATATTGTCATTGAAAATTAGAACTGCAATATACTAAAACAATAGAGTGGGACCCAACAAGTGAAAATTTAAATGGGAGGTGAGGTGGACCCAAAGGGATTGAACCCATGAAAGTCTGAAATTGAAAGCCTGAAACCAACTAAAGGAAAATTGAGTTCCTACGAAAATCCTCAACTAAACTACAAACAGATATTTCTATATATATATTTTCAAGTTGCCAGGATTTTCAGGTTTTCTCTCACATACACACTGTAGAAACCAAAACACAAAAAAGTTCATATTTTTGTTTCCATTTCTAATAGGCTTTTTAGTCTTTCCCACTACAATTTGGTCCATTTTCTCAGCAACCAAACAAGGCCTTAAATTAAAATAATTCAGAATAAAATTCTCAATTTTCTCATTCTGCAACTTCAAAATTGAACGAATCAAACTTAAAAAAAAAGAAAGTAAGCAAACATATATACCTTAAACTCTAAAATATAAGAGATTGCGTTCTACTATCTTCAATGGCAAAGACGTGAACACAAGGAAAGCTATTGTATTGTATTGACCCTTAGTTTCTCACTGCATTTCTCTCTCTCTCTCTCTCACACACACACACACACTAAAAAAGGAGACAAAAAAAGAGTCACAGAGAAAGAAATGGCGTTGAAGAAAGGAGGAGGAGGAGGAGGAAGAGGCAACGGCCACGTCACCACATACACGATACACGTAGTACTTTGGGGTGGGGTGGTCCCCAGCAGCTTTAGCGTATGTCGGTGTGGACGTGTGGTCCGGAGACTGACGTGTCCCACGTAGGTGGACTCAGAAAACAAACAACGTGGGACCCACAATGAAACGCATAGGTTGCGTAGCTGCAGCTCATGTATTATATATATAAATGTATATCGTATCAAGTCCCAAAGTCTTCATTGAGATCTTAAAAATGGCCCACGTGTCGCCACCGAATCTCCACGTGGGAACTGTCCACGTGCTACTTCATTATTGGATGCTTCCGTCGTATTCTTCGTGCGCTGGAGCATCACACCCACCTAATTATACTACCTACAATCAGCTATTGAGAGTCATTCACACCCAACGACTGTGATTACACTTCTTAATCTTCAAATTATCAAAATATAAAATTGTAAGGATGTTTCAAATGTTGTTTATTTTGATTTCTGTTACGCTTGACAAAATTTAACATCGAAAGATCTTAGGGCAAGATGGACAAATTGGTATATTAATGTTAAATTCTATTGGATTTTACGTACATGTAAAACGCGTATGATAAGACTAGTATAATGTAACAAAACTATATCTATAATAGTTTTACATTTTTTTAATAATAATTTGTCATATAAAATTTGTTGTGCACATATCTTAGATCATTATTCTAAAAAGAGCCGGGTGTTCCATCCAAAAAATAGAAATGAGTGAGCAAAGCTAACATCCACGTCAACATACACTTGTCGAAATAATGAGGAGCTGTATAGTATACGTATCAGGTAGAGCGTATATATACAGAATGGTGGTTGTTGAGGTGGGCCATTTATTATATTCGAATGCCACCTCGACCGTACGCGTGTTCATTGATCACTCGAGCTACGCGTCCTTAGGTGTTTGGCTCCAACCAATCCCACCCGTCATGTGGCCTACGTGGTCAGCCTCTTTTTTTACTTTTATTTTTTAATATATGTGATTTGAAAATTTAAATTAAATAGATTTAAATGGTCCTTTCGAATCCACGACCGGCCTGGTATTGAAACACCTTGACTACTGTAAATTTTTGCCCGTCACATTGCTCACTATTTTTTAACCGAAAGATAAATTTCGCATCGATTCATGCAAAAAAAAGTTTTGATTTATTTCAACATAATTTTTTTTATATTTTATATAATTACTTTTTAAAATGTTCCATACTAAATTATTTATTATATTTCATTAAAATACACTATATTTAATTAAAATATTATTTTGCTTAATTTTTTTTAATTGTTTATCTTTTTGTTCTCATACAAAAATTATTATCCACTCTCTTCTTTCATCATTGATATATGTAAAAAATTAATAAAAACTAAATCTAAAATAAATAGTTTCAATGTAAATTGTAACAATGTATTTTTATAGAATTTTGCATGACATGATGTGAGTGAATTTAAACCTTTTTTTTTTTTTTTTAAGAAAATTGGTGAATTTAGATTTTTTTTTTTTAGTAAACAGTAATATTTATTAGAATACACACGAAATAATAATAGTGTTTCAAACCGGATTTTTAATATATTACATAACTAGAGTACAACTACAAAAGGGCCTGGGTGAATTTAGACTTAGTTAGCTACAATGTGATATTTTTTATTATGATACAAGTACTAATGCAAGTGACTAAATTAAGAAGGCAGACCGATAGCTTGTTAACCTTTTTTTTTTTTCTTTTTTTTTTTCCATAAAAAAAGAAAAATACAAAGGCATTAGTTGTTATTGTTTCATTTCACCATCACTTAAACCATAACAAAATTGCATAATATGCTTTGTGGCATGCAATCTCTTAAAAGTCATAGTTTAGAATGATTATAAGTTTGTAGTTGGTTTTAGTTAGCTCAATTAGTAAAAACTGTTATTATCAAATTAAAGATTTAAGATTGAAACTCTGTCTACACCATAAATCAACTATTGCCTTCATCTGATGATAAAAATAAAAATAAAAAAAATTGAGCAAATGTTATTGGTTGAAAATCTATAGTTTCTATTAAAAATTAATAATTTGTTTCTATAGTGCCAAATAATTGGGTCATTTTAAATTTTTTAAATTGCTTAGACTCAGATCTTCTTATGTTGGGTGGTAGGTTTTTTTTTTTTTTTTTTTTTTTTTTGGGTGTTTTCCCATGTTTAGTAGTTATAAGTTTTTTCCAATATTTTACCTCTATTTAGGTTGAATTATTTTTGTTCCCAAAAAAATAAAAAAGAGGTTGAATTATTTTTCAAACTTCATTATTTTATTTTTATTTTTTATTTTTTATTTTTAAATTTGAAGACAAACAGTTAATTTTTAATCTTTTGTCTGTGATATGATATCCAATTATTAACATATATTCTTCTTCACATTATTCTGAAATGGGGAAGCTAATTATTGGTAAATATTGTAATGAAAATGGCAACTGAGACTTAATTTATATTCTTGTTGATGTCTAATGCGATGGAGTAGTTCAACAATAAAATTTTTAGAAAAGTGCTACAAATTAAGCACTGTGTATTTTGAGATTTGTCACATAAATTTGTAAGTTTTATGTAATAAAACTTGCACTATCTTTGACATTTTCCATTTAACAATTGCTGCACTGTCACTTGTCAACATTTGATTTTTTTTCTTCTTCTTTTTCTGTTTTGGCCGAACATTGTTCTACGTGGATTCAACCATATGCTGGCAAAAACTTATTGTGACGTTGGCAAGAAGATGAGCCCTATACCCCGAGATTATTGCCGTCTTTGCAGCTTCCCCATGAAAACCAAGCTTCTATTTTGTTTCTTTTATCTTTATTAATTGGTTAACCGAATAAAACTCCTACCAAATTAAGTTGATCGCATGACCCTTTAACCACTAGAACACACTTTTTGCACCATTTCTTTTAGTAAATTTCCTATCATAACTTGAGTTTTAGGGGTTCTAGTATAATAGCCTAGCTGTAACGAGAATCACAGTGATTCGATTGCCACCTCTCCTGCTATCTACTTATCTAAAAACAAAAACCCTCAAATTTTATAGAAATCACAATTTCAAGATTTAATTTCAGTACCTCATAAATAAATTGCTTAAAAAAATAGTACTAATATTATTATATCTTTTGAAGGACTTACTAAAATTTTCAGGGTGAAGGTTGACACAACCCATGAACACTACAATTTTTTACAAGTAATGTTCAATGTAAATGAGTTTGTTGGGTTAATTTTGTGTAAACCTACTTAACTTGCAATTAACCTGAAATGACTTGGTTCATTATTCATCTCAAGATAAGTCAACATGTTTTGACATATATTGGGTCTTGGGTTTCGTCCGAGGGCGTTGATAGGTCCGAGAAGGGACAAATAGTTATGAGGGAGTCCAGTTTAGAGTCTCATAAATAAGGAATGAGTGGAAGGCGGTTCGAGGAGGAACTCCTCCTCGGATATGATAAATATAGCTCGAAATATGTATTCCAGCAATCAAAGTGGCCTTCCAAGAAGCTCCAGTGATAGGGACGTGCCTCATGAATATACGAGAAGGAAGGGAGTCCGAAAATATCTAAGGAAAAGCTGCTACCCCCACATTAAATGCACTGCAGCTATTTTTCTGGCCGCATTTATGTGGAGAAGACCCCTGAACAATGTTGTCTTGGCTACCACAATTCACAGAAAGCCAAAGAGAGTGTCTAATGGGACAGACACTCAAGTTCGAAAATATCTAAGGAAAAGCTGCTACCACCGCATTAAATGCACTGCAGCTATTTTTCTGGCCGCATTTATATAGAGAAGACCCTTGAATAGTGCTGTCTTGGCTACCAAAATTCACTGAAAGCCAAAGAGGGTGTCTAATGGGACATGCACTCAAGTAAGGGATCAAATGATCAATAAGAGTAGGATCAGGATGGTCCATGGGAACTATATAATGTAAGAGACCCACCATTAAATAGAGAAAGAATATTGTAGCAATCAAAATTGTACTTGTACCCAATTGTTATCAATTTATAAAACGAGATATCTCATCAAACAGAGAATTGATTCAGCTCTATTTTCCTTGTTCTTGCTTGATCATCTTTTAAATCCATACTAGCCGTTGTCAAATTCATTAAAGCCTAACTCTCCAATCCACTCTTTACCTTACAAATTTATTGTATTGGGCTCACTGAGCTAAGATCTCATACATCTTGGGTTTAGACTGTGAAACATGTCCCTATAACTAATATAATAAATTTTGGTTTTATTCCACATAAATTTGAATTTTAAAGAGATAAATGACTAATTTAAATAATTTTAATGGTTATATTATATATTCATCATTTAAATTCTTAAGATCCTAACCCTTTTACCCTAAATGAAGAAAATAAATACCCTCATTTCATTCTCTCTCTTAAGATTGTGTATTTATAGATTTGGGTGGAACTTCATTGAATTGGAAATAAGAACTTTTAAAAGGTATAATATTAAGACTTTAATTGATATGGCCATGAAATATAATTGTTGCATAATTCACTTGGATATAATTATAATTTATGTGTATAAAATATAAAAATATATTGATAATTTTGGGTTATATTTTTACAAATGGTTTAAAATATGTTATATTCATGTCAACCTAATACAACATATTTACTATATTGTTGAAATATGTCATTTTTTTGTCAACCCAATACAAATTGTTTATTAAGCATGTTACATGGGCTTTGTTGTGTCAACCCGCTTAATAATTAATAATGTTAGGGCTAAGAGATTTTGCCACAATTATTAATAGAGTGGAGTTAGGGTAGAGTTATGATGTCATGTGGTAGGCCCTTTCTTTGACCCCACACAAATATGACCTACCAACGTGAATCACCTAAGGCTGTTTCTTGACCAACAAAAAGTGTTCTTTCATAATAATTTGGTCAAACCACGAATTTGGTTTTTTTTTTTTTGTTTAAAAAAATCATTTCACATTTATTACAATAATGAACTTATATGATGTAAATTTTAATGTTGGGTCCAATAATAAAATTTTCTATCCATATGAGATTACCATTTTGCCTGTGAGTACAAAAAGTGCTTTAAAAAGTGAATTTTTATGAAACTTGCAAAGTAAGTGAACATCAATGCTACGAGAGGACATCACATTTGTGACAAAAAACGTTCATCACCTCACTTTAGAAAAGATGTATCATGTGAGCTTGAGCCTATTAAGGTATTGATTCATTTTAAATGATAACTGTGGGGCCACGAAGAGTTGGCAACACCAGCCCACTTTGAATCAGGCCCAAAGGCCCATGCCGAGAATCGCCTGGACTCCGAGGACATGCCTTAGGTCCGAGGACAAGGCGCGAAGGTCTTGTAGTCTAAAAAGACACGCCGAGGATGGATGCATCCTCGGAAAACCGAAGTGAGGAAATACGCAAGCTGTAGTCCGTCAAGGGGAATCTCCCAGGGAATCCAAGGAGGGCATGGCAGGTGCCGAGCACCGGACGTGGAAGCATGGTAGAGGCGCAAGTCCCAGACGAACTGTCACCTCCACATTAAATGCCCTCAACTAATGTCCTGGCCGCATTAATGAGGATAGAACCTCTGAACAGCGCCACCTTGGGCGCCACAACCCACAGAGAGATGGGAATGTGGCTGATAGGACAGGCACTCAAGTGGAGACCGGATTGATCGACAAATGTAGGGCTAAGATCATCTGAGAAAGGGATATATAATGTAGGAAGTCCCCACTAAGAGGGGGACGGGAGGGGAGAACCAGAGAGAGATACATACTGTAACAGTGCATTTCCTTTGGTAGACTGTGAAGCTCATTTGAATAAGATAGGAACTACTGCTACCTTTCTAACACGTCCGAGAAGCCCTATTGTGTCTCCTCAGCCCGTATTAGGACTACCACAACCCACGAATAACCATGCATGGCCGTTGTGTCCTTCACTAGGGCCTAGCTCTTGAGCCCACTCTCTACAAATTCATTGTCGGGGACCCACCTCCGAAAAAGGAGCCCCTACAATTGGCGCCGTCTGTGGGGAGAACTTGTGCGCTAGCAGGAACGATAGTCAAGCATGGTAGGATCAGGCCCTCACCAAAGTACTCCCAATCGACCCGAACCGGCGAAGTCGCGGCATCAGGGCAACTATGGCGACCCGGGGGGCGATCAGAACGACAATGGGCGATTTCGGGAAGGAAGCATGCATACTTCAACGACGGGCGGAAGCCAAACCCGCCGGGAGGGGCACGTTCCCCAGGAACGCTGCGATGGCCAGGCCGCGCGATCACAAGAGGCCCACAGCCACGCCTCCCAAAGAAGGGATGACAAGGTGGCCATGCAGCGTGAGATAGATGATCTCAAGAGGAAGCTGCGCCGTGTGCAGCGAAGACGGTCCGAGCCCAG
Organism: Quercus variabilis; assembly: GCA_030445155.1. Taxonomy (NCBI): domain Eukaryota; kingdom Viridiplantae; phylum Streptophyta; class Magnoliopsida; order Fagales; family Fagaceae; genus Quercus; species Quercus variabilis. The sequence goes on from CP129446.1 coordinate 15,710,119, forward strand.
CCCTGATCCATTTTCCGAAGACGAAAGTGACGATGAATACAGGCAAAGGTCAAGGACGCCCCCCAGCGAGACTTTCTCCCACGAGGAGGAGCGCTACCAGAGGCGTGGGCGTACCAACCCAACCCCCAGGGGCTTAGGAGGCGACGCCATGAGCAGGGCGCTGGACCAGCTCTCCAGGTCGCCCTTCACCCGTCGCATAGAGGAGGCGGAACTTCCTCGGCGGTTCCAACAGCCAACCTTCATCGCCTATAACGGCAAGACGGACCCCGTGGAGCACGTGAGCCAATTCAACCAAAGAATGGCTGTCCACTCTAAGAATGAAGCGCTGATGTGCAAAGTCTTCCCATCCAGCCTGGGACCTGTGGCAATGAGGTGGTTCAACGGTCTAAGGTCGGGCTCCATAGACTCGTACAGGCAGCTGACCCAGGCTTTCAGTTCCCGCTTTGTCACAAATAGCAGGCCTCCTCGGCCCATGAGCGCGTTGCTATCCTTGTCCATGCGCGAAGGGGAGACCCTCAAAGCTTATTCGGACAAGTACTGGGAGATTTACAATGACCTGGACGGCAAATACGATGCTGTCGCAATCAATACATTCCAGAACGGACTACCAATGGGGCATGGCCTGAGGAAGTCCTTAACTGGTAAACCCGCCACTAGCGTGCGGCAACTGATGGATCGGATCGACAAGTACAAGCGGGTAGAAGAGGACCTGCTATAGGGCAAGGGCAAGGAGAAGGTTATCCCTCAAGAGAGGAGGGATTTCAGGTCGGACCGTTATGATAACGCCCGTTCGAGGAGGGATTTCGGTGGGCAATCCGGAACAACTACCACTCAAACGGTTGGCGCTGTGTTCCGAGAACCCGTACACAGGGTGCTGGAGCAGATAAAGAACGAACCGTACTTCAGATGGCCAGCCAAGATGGCTGGGGAGCCTGACAAGCGCAATCAGAGCCGCTACTGCCAGTACCACGAGGACTACGGGCATAATACGGAGGACTGCAGGAACCTCTGGAACCACCTGGACCAGTTAGTCCGGGAGGGAAGGTTGAAGCACCTCCTCCACCATTCCAACGGCCAGCAAAACCAGAACTTCCAAGAACCCCGGAGGGACCTCGTCATGGGGCGACCCACAGGAACGATCAATGTCATCTTGGCGGCACCAGGAAGGACAGGCACGCAACCCACGAGGGTGCTGTCTATAGTCCGACAGCCAGCCGAGGATTCCTGGACAGGGCCGAAGAGGGCCAGGAGGAATTGTCCACCAGTCTTGAGTTTCTTGGAGGAAGACAAGACGGGGACCGCCCAGCCCTACGATGACGCTCTAGTCGTTACCCTCAGAATTGGAGGATACGACGTGAGAAGAGTGATGGTGGATGGGGGCAGTGCGGCCGAGGTCATGTACCCAGACCTCTACAAGGGGCTGGGGCTAAAACCAGAGGATTTGACGCCTTATAGCTCCCCCCTAATGACTTTCGACGGGAAGCTCGTCACCCCAAAGGGCATGATAAGGTTACCCATACAGACGGGCCCAGAAGTGGTGGAGGCGAACTTCGTGGTGGTGGACACATACTCTCCCTACACAGCCATCGTGGGGAGGCCCTGGCTCCACACCCTAGGGGGAGTTGCCTCCACCTTGCATCAAAAGGTGAAATTCCCGTCCGGGGATCAGGTCCTGGAGATCCGAGGTTGCCAGCCCACGGCTAGGCAGTGCACGGTCGCCGCCATATCCTACCGGCTTGATGCACAGCCCTCGGCTCACGCCGAGGAGATTTTATAGCAGTCAAAGGCCCCGGCGGCGCCTCCTAATGCACCTGCCAAGGGTGCCATGTGCGAGAACCTGGAAAAGGTGTTGATCGGCGATAGCCCGGAAAGGTTCTTCCAGGTCGGAGCCCAACTGCCTCCGCAAGAAAAGGAGGAATTGCTTGAGTTCCTCAAAAGGAACCTTGATGTGTTCGCATGGGACCCCTGCGATGCTCCTGGGATTGATCCCTCTTTCATCTGCCATCACCTCAATGTCAACCCATCCGTGATTCCGAGGCAGCAGCCGCCTCGGCGCCCGTCGAAAGAACACGCTGACGCGATCAAGGAAGAGGTCAATAAGCTTAAGCGTGCAGGAGCCATCAAAGAAGTCTTTTACCCTAAATGGTTGGCCAACACAGTGGTGGTCAGGAAGAAGACTGGAAAGTGGAGAGTCTGTGTGGACTTCACCGACCTGAACAAAGCGTGTCCGAAGGACCCCTTCCCAATGCCACGGATAGACCAGCTGGTAGACGCCACGGCAGGCCATCCTCAGATGAGCTTCCTTGACGCCTTTCAGGGCTACCATCAGATCCCACTGGCTCTGGAAGACCAAGAGAAGACAGCTTTCGTCACGCCCATCGGGAACTACCACTACAAGGTCATGCCGTTTGGCCTGAAAAACGCAGGATCCACCTACCAAAGGATGATGACAAGAATGTTCGAGCCAATGTTGGGCAAAAGCATCGAGGTCTACGTCGACGATATGGTGGTAAAGAGCAAGCAGGAGTCCAAGCACTTAGAGGACCTCGGCTTCACGTTCGACGTCCTGAGGAAGCACAAGCTGCGCCTTAACGCCTTAAAATACTTTTTTGGCGTCAGCTCTGGCAAATTCTTGGGGTACATGATCACCCATCGTGGGATCGAAGTTGACCCCGACCAGATCAAGGCCATCCACAATTTGAAGCCTCCCCGAAATCCCAAAGAGATCCAAAAGCTTGCCGGGATGATTGCAGCGCTGAACCGGTTCATTTCCAGGTCAGCTGACAGGTGCAGGCCCTTCTACCGCCTGATCAACAAATGGAAAGGATTTGAATGGTCCGAGGAATGTGCCGAGGCTTTCCAGCAACTCAAAGACTATCTATCTCGGCCGCCTATCATGTCCCATCCAGAGGCCGATGAGGTCCTATACGCATACCTTGCTATGGCACCCCATGCGGTAAGCCTAGTATTGATACGAGAAGACGGCGGCGTTCAAAAGCCAGTTTACCACGTCAGTAAGTCGCTGCACGAAGCGGAGGTGAGATACCTGCCCCTAGAGAAGGCTATCCTGGCTGTGGTCCACGCCACAAGGAAGCTCCCCCATTACTTTCAAGCTCACACCGTGGTCGTCCTAACCCGATTACCTTTAAAATCTGTGCTGCAAACCGCCGACTACACGGGAAGAATCGCGAAATGGAATACGATTCTAGGGGCTTTCAACATCAGGTACATGCCTCGGACCTCCATAAAAGGCCAGGTTCTGGCAGATTTGACAGCGGAGTTCGCCGAACCGGCTGTGGAGGTTACAGCCGAGGAGGGAAATCATGGTGAGAAGCTAGTTGGGGCAGTCTCCACCCCTGAGGCACCATGCTGGAAGGTATATGTCGATGGCGCGGCTAACCAGCGAGGTTCAGGAGTGGGACTAGTCCTGGTGTCCCCTGAAGGTCACGTCATGGAGAAGTCCCTGAGACTCGGATTCGCGGCCACAAACAACGAGGCCGAATACGAGGCATTAATACAAGGAATGACCATGGTGCAAAAGATGGGAGGAAAGTCAATAGAGGTGTTCTCGGATTTCGGGTTAGTGATAGGACAGGTGAATGGGGAGATGGAGACCAGGGATCCACGAATGCAAGAGTACCTGAGCCAAGTTAAGCGCTTGCAGGTGGGGTTTGGCCCTTACAGCTTGTCTCACATCCCCAGAAGCGGGAACAGCCACGCCGACTCATTGGCCACGCTCGCAACCTCCTCGGCAGGGTCTCTGCCTCGGACAATACTCGTGGAGCACTTGGGAAGGGCAAGTGGAGCGCCAAGGGGAGGAATCCCCATCCATCAGATCGAGGTGGGTTCCAGCTGGATGGACCCCATAGTGGGATTTCTCAAGGATGACATCCTGCCTGAGGACAAGTCAGAAGCTGAAAAAATTAGGAGGAAAGCTACTCGGTTCTGGTTGTCCGAGGACCACAAACTGTATAAACGCTCCTACTCCGGGCCATACCTGCTATGCGTCCACCCTGAAGTGGCGGAATCGCTACTCGAAGAGCTGCATGAGGGAATATGTGGAAGCCACACAGGGGGGAGGTCCTTGTCCCACCAAGCCATCACGCAAGGCTACTGGTGGCCGGGGATGCAACAGGAGGCCCAGGAATATGACAAGAAGTGCGACCAGTGCCAGAGATTCGCCCCGAGTATCCATCAGCCAGGAGGGGTCCTAAATCCCTTGTCCAGCCCATGGCCATTCGCCCAGTGGGGCTTGGACATTGTGGGGCCTTTCCCCAAGGCGCCAGGGAATAAGAAGTATCTGTTGGTGGCCACGGACTACTTCACCAAGTGGGTCGAGGCCAAGCCGCTGGCCAATATTAGGGACGTAGACGTCAAGAAATTTCTTTGGAGGAACATTGTTACGCGATTCGGGGCCCCTCACACCCTCATCTCGGACAACGGGCTCCAATTCGACAGCAAAGCCTTCAGGGAGTACTGTAGCGAACTTGGAATCACAAACAGATACTCGACGCCGGCTTACCCCCAGGGGAACGGACAGGCCGAGGCCGTCAATAAGGTCATCGTGAATGGGCTTAAGAAAAGACTGGACGACGCCAAGGGGAGATGGGTAGAAGAATTACCCCATGTGCTATGGACGTACCGAACCACGCCTCGACGATCAACGGGGGAAACGCCTTTCGCCATGACTTATGGCGCCGAGGCAGTGATCCCCCTGGAGACAAATCTCCCGACACTAAGGACGAGCTCCTTCACTCCAGCCAGCAATGATGGACTGCTGGAGCGGAGCCTGGACCTGGTGGACGAGCGAAGGGAGCGAGCAATGATACAATTGGCCCACTACCAGCAGAAGCTCAAACAAGGATACGACGCTAACGTTAAGCTCAGACCGCTAGCACCGGGGGACCTGGTGCTAAGGAAAGTTGTTGGGGCGGCCAAGAATCCTTCTTGGGGAAAGCTGGGACCCAACTGGGAAGGGCCCTACCGGATTACCTCAATAGCCGGGATAGGGGCGTACTACTTGGAGGACCTAGATGACAAGCCTGTACCTCGCCCATGGAATGTAAATAACCTGAAAAGGTACTACTATTAATAAAGGAACTATTTCAATTCATGTTGTTGGCTTCTTTTGCTTACGTTCTTCACCTCCCAACCAATTTAAAAAGAAAACTAAGTGTTAGACAGAACCAAGGAACTGCATGGTCCTCGGACTCAGTCCTATGGGGAAACTAACCAATTTAAAAAGAAAACTAAGTGTTAGACAGAACCAAGGAACTGCATGGTCCTCGGACTCAGTCCTATGGGGAAACTAACCAATTTAAAAAGAAAACTAAGTGTTAGACAGAACCAAGGAACTGCATGGTCCTCGGACTCAGTGCTATGGGGAAACTAATCAATTTAAAAAGAAAACCAAGTGTTAGGCGGAACCAAGGGACTGCATGGTCCTCGGACTCAGTCTTATGGGGAAACTAGCTACTTAAGAACGCTAAGTGCTAGACAGAACCAAGGAACTGCATGGTTCACGGACTCAGTCCTATGGGAAAACTAGTTGCTTCAGAAAACTTAAGTGTTAGACAGAACCAAAGAACTGTGTGGTCCTCGGACTCAGTCCTGTGGGGAAGCTTTCTACTTCAAAAGAACCTTAGTGTCTACTTCGTAAAATCTGCTTGTTCCTTAGGACGTGCTATAGAACTGATACAACCCATGATTGGCAGGGATATAATGTACGTTGTAAACCATTTCACTAATAAAAACTTTTCCCGGTCCAAAATTTTAAGTTACGAACCACGATTGGCAAGCAAAAGTGAATAATATACAAGCAAGGAAACAACCACGACGCAGAAAAAGAAACAAAGCTTTTGTGGGGCCATGAAGAGTTGGCAACACCGGCCCACTTTGAATCAGGCCCAAAGGCCCATGCCGAGGATCGCCTGGAGTCCGAGGACATGCCTTAGGTCCGAGGACAAGGCGCGAAGGTCTTGTAGTCTAAAAAGACACGCCGAGGATGGATGCATCCTCGGAAAACCGAAGTGAGGAAATACGCAAGCTGCAGTCCGTCAAGGGGAATCTCCCAGGGAATCCAAGGAGGGCATGGCAGGTGCCGAACACCGGACGTGGAAGCATGGTGGAGGCGCAAGTCCCAGACGAACTGTCACCTCCACATTAAATGCCCTCAACTAATGTCCTGGCCGCATTAATGAGGATAGGACCTCTGAACAGCGCCACCTTGGGCGCCACAACCCACAGAGAGATGGGAATGCGGCTGATAGGACAGGCACTCAAGTGGAGACCGGATTGATCGACAAATGTAGGGCTAAGATCATCTGAGAAAGGGATATATAATGTAGGAAGTCCCCACTAAGAGGGGGACGGGAGGGGAGAACCAGAGAGAGATACATACTGTAACAGTGCATTTCCTTTGATAGACTGTGAAGCTCATTTGAATAAGATAGGAACTACTGCTACCTTTCTAACACGTCCGAGAAGCCCTATTGTGTCTCCTCAGCCCGTATTAAGACTACCACAACCCACGAATAACCATGCATGGCCGTTGTGTCCTTCACTAGGGCCTAACTCTTGAGCCCACTCTCTACAAATTCATTGTCGGGGACCCACCTCCGAAAAAGGAGCCCCTACAATAACCATTTAAGGTATTGGTTTAGGGTGCGTGAGCAATAACCAATTAAGGTATTAATTGTTGTAGAATTCACTTGGACATAATTATTGTAGGGACAAGGCTCAAAAACGATATATTGGGCCTGGGCCTTACCCGGGAGTGTTGGAACGTCTGAGGAGAGACGAGTAATAGAGGGATCCCTGCTTAGTGCCTCATGAATAAAAATGAAGTAGAAGATGGTCTGAGGAGGAATATCTCCTCGGCCACGACAAACACTACTTCGATGCACATTCTAGCAACGAAAACGCCCTTAATGGAGGCGCCAATGTCAGAGACACGTTACGTAAACATACGAGAAGGAAGGAGGCCAAAAATATCTAAGGAAAGAGTGCAACCTCCACATTGAATGCACTGTAGCTACCTTTCTGGTCGCATTTATGTAGAGAAGACTCCTGAACAATGTCTTCTTAGTTATCACAACTCACAGAGAAGCCAAAAGGGATATCTAATAGGACAAGTACTCAAGTAGCAACCCAAATTATCGACAAGTGTAGTGTAAAGATTGCCTAAAAGGGACTATATAATAAGGAAAACCCTCCATGGGAAAGGGACGAAAAAAATAGAAAAAGGATACTGTAGTAGCTAGACTTGCATTTGTAATTAGTTTTATTAGTCTATATGAATATTGGCCTCCTCGGACAACACATTCACCTAACCTCACGTGTATTGCTCTTGCATGATGGTTTTTCAAACCTATCCTAGCCATTGTTAGATTCACCAAGGCCTAGTTCTTCGAACCCACTCTCTACAAATTTATTATATTGGGCTCATTAACCCACAACCCCATGCACATTGGGCTTGCGCTGTAAACCGAGTCCCTACAATTATAATTTATGTGTATAAAATATAAAAATATATTGATAATTTTGGGTTATATTTTAACAAATGGATTAAAATAGGTTGTATCCATGTCAACCAAATACAAACATGTTTATTAAATTGTTGAAATATGTCATTTTTGTGTCAACCCAACACAAATTGTTTATTAAGCATGTTATATGGGCTTTGTTATGTCAACCCGCTTAATAATGGATAGTGTTAGGGCTGAGAGATTTTGACACGATTATTAATCGAGTGGAGTTAGGGTAGAGTTCTGACGTCGTGTGGTAGACCCTTTCTTTGACACCATACAAATAATACCTACCAACATGAATCACCTAAGGCTGTTTCTTGACCAACAAAAAGTGTTCTTTATAATAACTTGGTCAAACCACAGATTTTTTTTTTGGTTTAAAAAGATCATTTCACATTTATTACAATAGTGACCTTATATGATGTAAATTTTAATGTTGGGTTCAATAATGAAATTTTCTATCCATATGAAATTACCATTGTGCCTGTGAGTACAAAAAGAGCTTTAAAAAGTAATTTTTTTATGAAACTTACAAAGTAAGTTAACATCAATGCTACAAGAGGACATCACATTTGTGGCAAAAAACATTCATCGCCTCACTTTAGAAAGATGTATAATGTGAGCTTGAACCTATTAAGGTATTGATTCATTTTAAATGATAACCATTTAAGGTATTGGTCTAAAGGTGCGCGAATGATAACCAATTATAGTATTAATTTAGGGTGAAAATAAGCAGTTAGATGTTGTTTTAGGGAGGGGAAACTTTTTATTCAAAGCATATTCAATATATACTAAAATGACATCTTAAAGAGGGGAAACTTTTTTTTTTTTTTGGATGGGATAAAGAATCTCTCTCTTTTTTCTTTTCTTTTTTGTTTTTTTTTTTTTGGGGGGGGGGGGGGGGGGGGTCGTCAAACATGTGAAAGATGGAAAACACTATATTTTATGTATTTATTTTGTAAGTTTTAGTAGCTGAATTTGACGAAGACATATCTCAAACAAATGTTTTGTGCAAGGAAGGTCTTGGTATCAATTATCAATTATACTTTTGGGATGGGTAATAAAATTTGGGAGCATTCTCTTGTAAATTATGTATATATTGATTATACTTTGATTTTTTTTACACAAATTGTTGCTTAGTTGCTTTGTGTGTTGAAATAGAGTATGACTTGTTACAATCACAAGACATAAAATTTGAATAAAACTTTATGGTGTGAACCTACAGCTTACCCATGTGGCAAGTTGATGTTGTGGTACTGGCATTATTCTGTAGGTATTCATAAAAGGTTTTCAAATGTGAAGTATCATTCAAAGTTTGTCCAAGAACTCTTTGCCAAAAAAAAAGCACTTCGCGCTTCCTAATAAATAATATACAAGCCGACCTTCACCAACGTGCGATATGTACTGATTTACGTTTTCAATTAAAACTGGCCCCCTTTAAAAAACTTGGTGGAGTGCTCAAAGGATTTCAAGTTTTTGTACTAGGAAATGGAGAATGGGCCAAATCAAACAATGAATTCTACTTATTGGTACAACAAAAACAATGAATTCATAACTATTCTGAGATGTACAGGATATAAAACTCAAAGAAGAAATGAAAATCAAATCCTACAATATCTTAAGTCCATGAATGAAGCCCAATGTCAGCCGTGGAAAAGGTGACAGCAGAAAGCGCAAGTAGCGGCAGCTTAGGGGGTAAAATGCAGCCAACCAATTGTCACCCAATGTATGTACATCCATCTTTCAGCCATTCCCCTTCTTTTCCTGAATTACAGTCCAATACACCCTTGAGTAAATTCAGCCCTTCTGCTGATATACTCCTCCTAACTCGAGATTGAGGTATCTCTATTCGAGGAGGAGGGTCCGGAGAAAAACAAACCACAATAACTGTTAAATTATCACACGTGTTGCGCTTGAGTGCCTCTCTCACCAGCTCTCTTGAACATCTTTCAGGATCATTGTGGAGCATAAGTTCTTTCCTTGCCATGGACACAGCACCCTGACTGCTCATTACATCCCACAAGCCATCACAGCCTATTATCAAGAACTCATCATCCTCAGACAGAAGTGTCTCCTGCAACTCTGGCTCTGCACTTAAAGGGCAGGCAGAACCTTTGGGGCCCTTCATGTGCCAGTCTCCTAATGCACGAGCCACAGATAATTGGCCATTGAGGTAGCCATCATAAATGACACCACCAAGTTTCTCAATTCTTATTCTTTCAGATATGCAGTTGGGTTTATGATCTTTTGACATCTCAATTGCTCTACCTCTCCTCCCTAGCACTGCTCGACAATCACCAGCATTGGCAATTATCATTGTCCTGTGAAGATCAAAACATTGTCAGAGATAATGCAGCTGACTCACAAGCATAATGCATTTGATAATGTTTCCAATTTGATCCTAGGAAACTTAGATGAAATATTCTGTTTCCTTTTTACACAATAAAAACTCCAACTAATTCCTAGCAATTTGGAATTTTCAAGCAACTTAAATTTTTTTTCCCACAAAATTGTCCATAATGCATAAAAAGAAGCATTGTCACAACAGCACACTATAATAAGCACGGACATGAGTACGGTTACGATGTGGTGAGCCCGAAACACAAGCAATTTCTAAAAAATTATAACTTGACACGGCAGGTATGACATTGGTACGACATCTGAAATAAAGTGTGCTTCCTAGACTATAATCAAGTACAATTGATGAACTTTGGGGGAGAGAGTGATGTTAAGGATATTACAAAATAACTTTACAAAATGATGTGTCATGAATCACCAACCCCCACCCCCCCCCCCCCCAAAAAAAATAAAACTTCATTTATTATGTTGTTGAAGTGACACCAACCACATCAATTTGTAAGCGTTTTGTAGTAAAATTAGTTGTAGCTTTAGTATTCTTCCAAAAAAAAAGGTTGGGTTAATGATGCTATTGAGCCACGCTCAAACCTACACAAGGCAAAATTAAAATACAAGCAGCTCTAGAGGTACCTTACCTGCCAAATATCAGGGCAGTTAGAGCCGTGGTGCCAGAGGAAATATCAAGACAACTAGCATCAGCAAATGCATAATCAGCTTTCACAAAAGCACTTGTAATTGCCTTCTCCACACAAATTGGAAAATGGGAATCCTCAACTATGAATCTAAGGATGTTATTTCTAATGAATGATGCAGCATCTGTACCTCCATGGCCATCAAATACCTATTCACATAAAGTAATAAAAATCAATTCACTGAACATGGCCAGCTTTTAAGGCGGTAATATATGAGCTCCCAAGTTCCGACTCAGTGTAAATATAATATATACCTCCCTTCAGTCAGCCACTTTATTTAAACAATCCATTATCGTCCTAAATTTTAACTTTTAACTGCATAATACAAGTGAAATGCCTATCAAGTGGATCACATGCTATTGCATATCGACTAACAATTTTACCATACGATCTAAAGGAAATTGCATAGATATATGCCCAATTGTTAGCATGTCTCCCATTGGCTAGCCTTTCATGGAAGAGTAGATCCATTGATAAGCTATTCCTCTCATCAATGAACAGGTGTAACAAGGTAAGGTAGATATGCAACATGCTTACCCCATAGAAAGCCCCAGGAGAAGGGAAGCCTGCTGTGGCACCTAGATGTTCAATAAGATTATCTAAACATATGTGTTCATCCTCCATATACTGTTTTGGTCCTCTTTCTGCACAGCTTCCTGAGCGGAACACAGGTAAAAAATCTGACTTTTCATCAGAAGGCGATTTACTGGCAACAATACTGACATCCAAATCCTGGAGAAGCATAAAAATGCAGAGTTAATTAAAGTGAATTTGGCAAAATGCCGTGACAAGGAAAAATACATATTGCAGTTGCTTGAAAGATCCAAAATTTATTTTCCTCTCATTAGATTCAACAACACATAGCAAAAATCAACATACTATAATAATGCACATAAGATGAGCATTGCAATCTTTAGCAAATTGATACATCACAGCAATTTCATCAAAGCCATAACTTCCTTTTGAAGAACAAAAATATCATGAGGTTTCCAACTTTGACCTTGGGATAAGATGATCTTAAAGAAGTGGGTGAAATTAGTGGGCCTTGATAATGTCTCACAGTTCACCCCAAAAACAAAACTCATTCACTAGCAAATTCTAAAGCTATTTTTATATTTATAAGAAAACTAATATCAAGGATAGGTCTAAATTGGTATTAAACTTTAATTTGACATTTATAATGCTTCAGGACCATATTGATTTGTGAAACTTCGTGGAGGACTAAAAATCATGAAGTAAAGATTTTCGCATACACCTTCCTAAAGAAACATCATCAATGAAAAGTCGAAATAAACTTACCAAATCAGGTGAGCCCAGCAGCCTCATAGAGCTAATGCTATGGCGGGCAATAGATAGGTGCCGTGGAGGTTTCCCATTTGTCATTTGCTTCAACTTATTCAAATTATCTGAGCTTTGATCTTCTGTGGTTGAGACATTATCCTTCTTATAACCACCTTCTAAGATGGTAAATGGAGGCGATAAATCCATACCCGCAGCCATAATCCACTCCAATTCATAAATCAATTACCTCAACACAACTCCCTTAACGCAAACAATCCCCTTTCAAGAATCCTCTAACAATAAATTACCTCAACACAACCCCCTCGATCAACCCCTTTTCAAGAATCCTCTAATACTCGAGCATCAGATGACTCGAAAGTAAAATATACTTCAAAATTGTTGCGGGATCCAAATTCCAAACCAATCAGCTTAAAATCAGTTAAATCTATCCAAAATGGAAGCTTAACAAACAGTCCAAAATTTCCAAGTATCAATCAACTGTCTAAAGACGCAAACCTAGCAAGCAAAGCAAAGGCTTCGCTTCACGAAATGGGTAATTCTATCTTATCAGTTTAGAGTTCCTCAAGGTATCAAATAAATAAAAAACAAATCCACAAAAGCAACCATCAAATTATAAAAAATTCAATCTTCAAGTCCCACTAAAATTCCCAAATCTCCAACACACACAGAACCTCAAAATCAACGAGCAGATCAAACTAACCACTTTCGAAGCAACTCAACTTTCATAAATATCAAACATCAAAAACTCCGGAAACACCCAGATCAATCATAAATGTCACAAACTTCACCAACAAATAAATCAACAAAAAAAAAAAAAGAAAAAAAAAGGAGTGCCCTTTTAAGCAATAATAATTCACGGTCACAAGGTATACGAGCTAAACTAAACTAACCCCAATAATTTACCAAGATTGTCTTCGAAAAATTCGAAGTAGAACTTAGTTGGACAAAAACAGAAAGTATAAATCTTGAACAATAATTGAACACAGAATCCGAGGAAAAGTAGTAAAAAATTCTCACATATGACGATGACGATGACGATGACGATTATGCTTTGCCTTTTCTCTTCGCTTTTTTGATAATCCAAGAAACCCAAAGAAGAAGATATCTCTCAGAAGAGAGAGAGAAAGAGAGAGAGAATCACAAGCCTTTTGTAAGAGAAAACGGGCGACGATATAGAGAGAGAGAGAGAGAGAGAGAGTTGGAATGAGGTTGGCAACCGGGAAATACAGGTAATCAGTAGATCTCTTTGGTCTCTGGGAAGGGGTGGGAACCGGCACGTGGCGAAATTTGGTTGGAGGATGGTCTGACTGACCGGATTCAGTCCCAACCGTCGATTCTTGGAAGGCGGTAAAAATTGACGGTCAGGGGATGGCCTTTCGGGAGTCTGAGAGGTTAGGTTCGTTAAAAGCGAGTTTGCCTCGGATTCTCATGGTACACGTGGCGGCTTTTGATTGGATGCGAGTTGTTTTCTCGGCTAAGATGGGACGTTTCGCTCCGGCTTTTTTTAACTTTACCAGTTCGCCACTTCTCGTCTGATTGGAAATTGGGAAATGATTGGGAGCGTGTATGACTACATTTGCGCTCCGTGAATCAGCCTAAGATACCGTTAAGTTGGATGAAGATTAATTTAGATTTTCAGTATTTCACAGCAAATTATATGTGATAAATTGTTATTGAATTTAATTTAAACTTATATAATTGAAATTATTTTTTTACCCACTCATAACATCTCGTAACAACTCGCCACTTATGATTTATTATGAAAATATTGTGAACGAAGCATATCTCTTTTGACAAAAGATGGAACAAACAAAAAAATGGCCAAAGGCATCCAATGCAAGGACATAACAAATCCAACAATATTTTTCATAACTAACTGAGGTTTAAAGTTATTATTATAGATCAAAATAAAATAATGTTATGTTCATAACATTTTCACAACAAATCATAAATAACAGATTGTCATTAGTTGTTAATGGGAGATAAAAAAATAATTTTGGTGGTGGTTTTAAATTGGAACCAGTAACAACTTACTACTTAAGATTTGCTGTGAAAATGTTGTGGATGTAATATATCTCAAAAGTTTATATCCATATTTGTTATTGACTACAACTTGAAATAAGGGTGGTATACAAATATAGTGAGATTTTGTTGTAACCATAGTAGTTAACCTATCATCAAACAAAAACACACATGTGCCAAAGAATTTTTCAGTTTTAACGAATTATATTTGACTTCTATAAACTTGAATTTTACATTAATTCCTTAATAAAAATTTGTCTAAAATCATTACAAATTACAGGCTGGACAAGGGAACGAGAAAGAAGTTTAATAAAAAAGAGTTTGAGAATGTTCATACTATATAATAAAAGTTGAGATGTGATTGAGTCAAGTGACCATCTTCTCAACGAAATCAGTAGTTAAATTCTCATTAATTAGGAAAATTCTCTTTAAGTAAAATTCTACTCAACTATAACTCTATTAATTAAATTTCAAGAAATTCAAAACTCTAATAAAACTAAAATTGCATTTCAAAAATTTTATAATAAAATTAAAATTTGATTTTAATTATCTTGATCATCCATGATAATTTTTAATTTCAATATAATAAAATTTACACATAACATAATACAAAGCATCCTTAGGCCAAGTAGCTCAATATATATTTAGTCTTTATTTTTATTTTTATTAAAATTGGTGTCCTCTGGCCTATCCTTATAGTTTGACATTACATGTTCTCTTTTATAAAATGAATCTAAGTTCAAGCCCTCATTTTTTATAGTACATGTTCTAGAATAAGTTGTCATTGTGTGTACTTTGGATTATCATTGTTCTTTGGGCTTGCGGAAACATAAAAAATGAGAGCAAGCTACCAAAGACGCAGACATACAGTAGATATAGTTAGACTGGATCATAGTCGACCCAAACCCAACAAGAGAATCTACATGCCCAAGGCCCAAAATAGATCCAAAACGCTTGCCCCTCCACGCTTTCTCTCTCTCTCTTTACCTTTTATTTTTCCTCGTTTTATTGATCAATTTATGACTTTTTGAACTCTAAACACTTGACTGTTTTTCACTAAAATTCTTCCATTCTACACGAACTGTAATTATTTAGATAAGTCGATAAGACCAGCAAATCGGCTAAAATCCAAAATTTGACATGATACTTTTTATAGATGTCTTGACTTCAAAGCAAATAATCATTGGCTGTAACCATTTAAGTTCCACTCCTAACCATTTAAGTCATTATGGTTTTTTTTTTTTTTTTTTTGGCAGAATAAATACTTTATTACTCAACACAAAACAGGAGAAATACAAAAAGGTTTGGGCCTAGAACCATCTATATCTAAAGCTTTTATCACAGATAAAGACAAAATGGAGATGAGAACTGACCCAAACCAAGATACAAAAGTAGCCCATTAGGTAAGAAGATAAGCAGGGATGTTGCCCTTTCTATTTACAAAAGAGAAAGAAACATTTACAAAAGATTTAGATAAATACAAAATATCATCAGATATGGATTTGATACTCCAGTGAGGGACATAATCTACATTCTTCAAAGGATCAATAACATTAGAGCATCACCTTCCAATATTATATTTCTATAACCTTCTATAGCAGCACACTTGATAGCACACCAAGTTGCTTTGGCTTCCCCTAGCAAAGAATTCCTTGGATCCAGTTGTTCTGCCCATGCCAATAGAAACTTTCCTGAATCATCTTTGCCCACTACTGCCATTGAAATTTTCTCTTCCCTCATTTTTTTCCTTGGAGATTCAATGTTTAATCCACTGAAGGGGTGAGATTCCAGAAAATTAAATTAAGGGGAAAAAAAATCAAGCCAAATGCAGGGAATCATAAAAAAGGTCACAAAATATCTAGGATCACAAAATTTGTCACAACTTGATGATATGTGTAGCTATAGATTAGTAGTTATAGTTGCGTTTCTAAAAAATGCGGCTATAGAGTAGCTATAACTGCGTTTTTTGTAAACGTGTAAAAAAAAAAAACGCAACTATAACCTGCGTTTTTTGTATTACATTATTTTATATGGACCCATTACTATGTCTTGATTATCAAGTTGTCCACATACTTTCTCAATACCTATCAATCTCCTTTATTCCTTTCAAGCAACAGAGTTGGAACACAGTAATGAGTGTTGGCCAAATAAAAAAAGATTCTCCGACTCTCAGAGTTTCCATTAATACAAATTAGGTCATATATGAGTCCATAGTTACCTATAAGGTTGCATACTGAGTTGAGTATAAAAAGTTTATAGTTGTTCATTTCATTTTATTTTAAAAACATAATTGAGTTTGAACTTAATACTAAATAAGATTACATATTCAAGCTTGATTCATTTTTTTATTGAACAAGTTCTATGAGCTACTTGATTAACTTATTCTTATCTCATATAGAGTAAAACCATGTTCAAAATTTATTACCCCTTCACAAATTTATAAATTCTACTGTGAATGAGTTGTTCATATTATCATCAAAGGCAGCTTGAACTTGTGGCTGTTTTTCAATTTTCTTTTCCAACCATAAAAAAGAAGAAAAAGAAAGAAAAGAGGCTTTTGTAATGATTATTACTTGCACGGCTGCTTGCTGTGCTCGGCTATTTGTCACAAAAAAAAAAAAAAAAAACAAATGAAGCGAATGTCGCATTGTCCACTTTATTCCTTCCTTCACTAAATCCATAAACACGGTGGCCCCTTTTTAACATGCAACCGCCTAGCTACGTCTATGTGGTTCTTATCTCTTCCACGTGACAATGTCATTTTTGATTCTCCTAATTTCTGTGTCCTCCCAACATGACTCACATTTAACATTTAAATTATAATAATTTTAAACCATATAGTAACCATTTGTGAATCTAAGCCTTTAGAAAATCAAATTATTATGGAGTTTATTATATAATTATTCCCAAATTTTATTAATCATATATTTATTATTATGATATATAATAAATTATTACATCAAGAATTTCAATTTTTAACACTTTTGAAAGCTAATGGGTTTTTTTTTTTTTTTTGTAATTTTTTTTTCTCTTTGATTAAAATTGTTGCTCTATTTTTCTTTTATAACTTTTGAACCTTAAAACCATTGATAAAGTATAAAAGATAATTTTTTTTCCTATTTTTTTCAATGAAGCCTTGCATTTAAAAGAGATATATAAAAATAAATAAACGAGAAAAAAAAATCAAAGTATAAAAAATGGGGGTGCTGGCTCAAGCCTTGCCTCCGATATAGGAGACCATAGGCAAGCCACCCCTATCATATAGGTGAGAACTTAAGCACGAGATGCTAGGAACATTTATTTTTATTATATATAAATTTTTTTTTTTTGGAGAGAAACATCAAAATTTTGAAGTTAAACTTTAATACCGAAGTCTATTTCAAGACTTTACTTTAGTTGACCTAAGGATATAAAAATAAAATATAATAATAATAAAAAATGTTTTATTAATGTATGCTCTTAGAACATGTATTACTAAACCATTTTAAAAAATGTTTTATGAAAAAAAGAAAAGAAAAAGTGACTAATTCTTTGACAATTTTTTCAAATTTTTATAAATTATTTTTAAAAATTGATGATTAATATGAGACATACATTAACTGGACCCATAAAAAGAAAGAAAGAAAGAAAGAAAGAAGAAGAAAAAAAAGAGAGAACAGTCATTTAACCCACGACAAAACCTATGTCCCACATCGTGAAACTCTAGTTAATAAATTAAAACCAATTATCTAAAGTGGTGCGAGCATCTTAAGAAGTTCCACTCACTTGTCCACCTTAAGGTATGAAATAGTATTATTGTGATATTAGATTTGGATAGTTTTTGGGTATAAAGTGTAAAGTTTTATTTGTGATGGTTTGTTAGTATACGCAACGTTCTTTAAAATATTTTCCACTTTATTGGTCTTGGTGATGGAAAAAATTTTCTATTATTTGCTTTCATTTTTATCATTCCAAAGTAACCAAACACAAGAAAATACCAAAAAAAAAAAAAAAAAGAGTTTTACTCTTAAATCTAATTTTGTTCGAATTTGTTTAGTGTTGGATTGTTTGACCAAAAACAATTATGCATTTTAATTAATTATACTAATTGTAGGGACTCAATTTGGATTGGACCCAAAATTTGAATGGGTTTTCAGCCCAACAAGCCCAAACAATAGATTTGTAGAGAATGGGTATTAGAACTGGTACTGTTAGACAGGAAATGTTATATTTATCAAGTAATAAAGGGTACTTTAGGTTGATTCCAGGAGAAAAGACTCTTCTCGGCCTGGTTTTTAATGTGTCTCTCGTTTTCCTTCTTTTTCTGGTTCTGCCAAAAAGTCCCCTTCTATCTCCTTCGTTTCTACGTTATATACACCACCCTCCCCTCCATTTCCATCGTACACGTGTAGTTCTTATCTGAGGAGCTCCTTTCTGTCCTATTTAGCACCTACCGAAACGTTCGCTTAGTGGCCATAAAGCTGCTTAGTCACTGTTCAGGTATCACCTCTACATTAATGCGGTCAGAGGGTTAGATGGAAAGCATTTAATGTGGAGGTGATAGCCTTGGAAGATATTTGCTATCCTCCCCGATTCCTCCTTTGGTTCATACCCAACTTCCAGTTCCGATGTAATTTTGCGGAGTCTCCGGAATAAAATGAAAGTTATATTTACCTCGAACTTTGGTGTCCTCGGACGTGCGTTATGCCGTCATGTATAATATCCATTCCTTTCTCTTATATTATTCATTTAATAATAAAAAATTTTAATCTATCCTCGGATAATCAAGTGTCCTTGGATTGGGCCGTTGGGCCCTGAGCCCACTTCTGATGATTCCTATATCTTTTTAACTAACAGGCCCCACAATAATATAATTTAGCATTATTGGCATTTCCAAAAACTAAATTTAAAAATATATAATAAAATAATAACATGAAAAAAATGTTGATTTTTAGAAATTTTTGTAACAATATAATAAAGTGTTGTCAACAAATTGTTACACAAATTTCAAAAGTTTTAATGTGATGTTATTGTATAGATCTAGATCTAGATATAATAGATGGGTCCATGTGATCCTTCACATGCTCAAAGGAACTAAATACTATAGTATTTTAGAAAAAGTCAAGGTAAGGAAAAAATTGGATTTAAAATTTAAAGCATGACTCCAAATTTAAGACATTATAATGTGATCATTGAAATAACAACATATAATAATATACATCATTATCTTTTTTTTTTTTTTTTGCTGAGAATAATATACATCATTATCAATAAATATAAATATATATACATACATTAGATGATATGGAAAAGAAAGATACATTAACAAGTGTTTTAAGAACATAACTTAAGAAGTAATAAATAATTAATTATAAGGTGTAATATATACCTTTTTTTTTTTTAATTGTTAATTCATTTTGCCATGTACAAATGAGTAATGTTATATATAATATTTTTTATAGTAAATTTCGCAACTATAAATTTACCAATTATTATTAATTCTCATATAGATCTATAAATAAAAATCACTTAAAAATTTATCATTGACAACTTATCAATTAAATGGTTATGAATTATGTTGTGAAAATGTGTCCAACGGTAGACTTATGGTGTACTCAATTATTTATTTTTGTCAAAAACTTGTGTACACTTTAATTGATATTTTTTATTAGAAAAATATAATATATATAAAAATAATGTACTTGGGGCATTATGTATCATCTATTAAAAAAAAAATGCTTGTTATGGAAAAACAAATACATAAAAAAGTACTCGGGGGCATTAGGTACCTAGACGTCATTATATGAATTAATTTTCTTTTAATCTAATACCTTTTTACTTAAAAATTTATTAACAAAGTAGTTCATAGTTTGATTAAATTAGTAATTAATTATCCCATATTTCTCTACAAGTTTACTTTATTATTCAAGTTGATTTGGTCATTTTGTCTTAATAAATTTCAATGTCATTCCTCTAAAAAAATACTTCTTTACTTAAAAAAAAAAATTGCTATAAGACTTAATTTTCTTTTAATCTAATTCCTATTTACAAAAAAAAAAAAAAAAAAAAAAAAGAGAGGAGAACTTGAATACTCAAAGAGTCACGAAACTCAAGTGTAATCTGGAATGTCTTTGCAAACATTAAACAGTATGTCTGAGACTCTGACGGACCTGAAAAT
Source organism: Quercus variabilis (assembly GCA_030445155.1). Classification (NCBI taxonomy): domain Eukaryota; kingdom Viridiplantae; phylum Streptophyta; class Magnoliopsida; order Fagales; family Fagaceae; genus Quercus; species Quercus variabilis. Next base: position 15,730,179 of record CP129446.1, read on the forward strand.
TTTGTGGTCCGGTCAACAAAGGTAGCGTCTTGTGTCTTCTCTAAAACTAGATTCTCACATTTAACTTCTCTCCCACGTGAGCCTCAATTCTGTTTGTCCTTTTATGCGTCACCATTTTCTGCTAGTCCTTTTAATCTTTAGTGAGTGTTTCATACTGCTTTTGTTGTTGTTATTTATGTAAAAATCCACAGACCTTATTTCTCTCTTTCAGTGGTTGGCTGGTCCTCTCTACCAACTCCACAAAAACAAGAAACTAATAAAGAAAGAACGAAAGAAAATTTGCCTTTCCATGTAAGTTTCTCATCTAGGTTCTTCGACTTTTTCATTTACCCCACCTCTACTTGTTTTGGTCTAAATTTTTTTTCTGAGGACATGTAAGTGTGTATAGAATCAGGAGACAACCTGGGTTTTATAGAACAATACTTAGTTTCAGCCATCATGGATGACATTTTATAATATTTAATTGAGTGGCATTAAAAAAATATTTTTTAACATGGGGGCTTTGATTTTGAAGATAGAATCTGATTCTAGTCTATGCAAACATGGTAGCTCTTATTTTAAGCGATTGTTACTTATTGTTTGTTGTTAATTATAAAAGTATTGATGATAAAACTGAGGGAAAGAAATGTTTGTCCTATGCAACCTTAACCCAAGTGTTAAAGGTATTTTTGTTAGGTCCCTAGAGATAAAAACTTTGATTTTTGATTGTTTGCTTTTTATTTTTATTTTTTTTATTTGAACTTCCTTTTCTCTTTAATGTCTTTTAGAAATCAGTTAATATTAGTTTGAATTTAGATTGCTTTACGTTAGTTCTGATTGTTTGACCATCTCTTGTCAGGACTGACCTTAGGTCTTTCTTTCTTTGGAAAATGGATTTTGCAACTTTTTTTTTTTTTTTCCCAGATGAAAATTCATTATCCTGAGCTCTGATGGGTAACTCTTTGTTCTCAATTCTGCGCTAATTATATTGCGGAAACCTTGGGTCAGTTTAACTTGAGGCAGGGGAAAAAAAACTGTTCTGCTTGTTCAAAATGAATCATACTTGGTTTATTTTGTCACTACTACTCTATGTGGGGGTGTTCCCATATGGTTTTAGTAAGAATGTTTCAAGACCTGCGACTGTGAGAATTGGAGCTATTTTTACATTTAACTCTACCATTGGAAGAGTTGCCAAGATAGCTATGGAGGAAGCTGTGAAAGATGTCAATTCCAATTCCAGCATTCTTCCTGGAACAAAACTTGATCTCACTATGCAAGATTCCAATTGCAGTGGATTTTTTGGAATGGTTGAAGGTACTTTATTTTTCCTCAATTTAGTGTCAAGTTTCTCGCTTGATTTACTTATTTTTATTATTAGGCAAGAATTCTGTTCTAAAAAGAATCTGATAGCCCCAATCACGTGTACTGACTATTGTGTGGAATTACAGCTTTGGAATTTATGGAGACTGATACAGTTGCTATCATAGGCCCTCAATCTTCTGTAGTTGCCCATATTATATCCAACGTTGCGAATGAACTCAAAGTCCCTCTATTATCATTTGGGGCGACTGATCCCACTCTTTCTTCCCTTCAGTTCCCCTTTTTCGTTAGAACAACACAGAGTGATTTGTACGAAATGACAGCAGTGGCTGATATTGTTGATTATTATGGTTGGAAGGCTGTGATTGCCATATTCATTGATGATGACTATGGGCGGAATGGCATGTTAGCATTAGAGGATAAGCTTGCTGAGAGGCGCTGTAGAATTTCCTACAAGGCAGGAATTAGTCCAGGGTCCGGAGTTAATCGGGGTGATATTATGGATCTTCTGATTAAGGTTGCATTAATGGAATCTCGGATTATTGTTCTGCATGTAAATCCCGATTCAGGATTATTGGTTTTATCTGTGGCACAATATCTTGGAATGATGGGCAATGGCTATGTGTGGATAGCAACAGACTGGCTCTCCTATTTTTTAGATTCTAAAGCCCCTCATCCTTTAGATAACATGGATTCAATGCAAGGAGTTCTTGTTTTGCGCCAACATACACCAGAATCAGATAGAAAAAGAGCCTTTTTCTCTAGGTGGAAAAAATTAACTGGTGGCTCTTTGGGGTTGCATTCGTATGGGCTTTATGCTTATGATTCTGTTTGGCTGCTTGCTCATGCTCTTGAGGCATTTTTTGAACAAGGTGGGGTTATTTCATTTTCTAATGATTCCAGGCTACATTCTTTAGGAGGCGGTAATCTTCACCTTGAAGCAATGAGCATTTTTGATGACGGAAATCTCCTGTTGCGGAACATCTTGCAGAGTAACCTTGTTGGTTTGACAGGTCCTATTAAATTTAACTCAGATAGGTCTCTTATTCTTCCTGCATATGATATTATTAATGTGATTGGAACTGGGTCTCGACAGATTGGTTACTGGTCAAACTATTCTGGTTTATCAGTTGTGCCTCCTGAAACGCTGTATGAAAGGCCACCTAATCGGTCAAGCGCAAACCAGAAACTATACAGTGTAATCTGGCCAGGAGATACATTAACAAAGCCCCGTGGATGGGTTTTCCCAAACAATGGGAAGCTATTAAGAATTGGTGTTCCTAACAGGGCCAGTTACCGGGAATTTGTATCTAAAATACAAGGGACTCAGAATTTTAAGGGTTTCTGCATAGATGTATTCACAGCTGCTGTAAGCTTGTTACCTTATGCTGTTCCATACCAATTCATACCCTTTGGAGATGGTCATAAAAACCCAAGCTATGCAGAGCTTGTGCATTCGATCACAACGGGTGTGAGTGCTACATTATAAATTTGATTTTCAAATTCAAAATTATATGAAGTTACTTTTTTACTTCTGGCTAATTCTCACATTTCCTTGTTACAGAAATTTGATGCTGTTGTTGGTGATATTACAATTGTCACAAATCGGACAAAGATTGTGGATTTTACACAACCATTTGCTGCATCAGGACTTGTTGTTGTGGCTCCATTCAAAAAATTGAACTCTGGTGCTTGGGCTTTCCTGCGGCCATTTAGTGCACGTATGTGGACTATCATTGCTTGTTTCTTCCTTGTTATTGGAATAGTTGTGTGGATTCTGGAGCATAGGATAAATGATGAATTCAGGGGCCCTCCTAAACGACAGCTTATAACCATTCTATGGTGAGTTATTCAGTTGCCACTCTTACTTGATGTCCTCACACACATGCACACAAAAGCTACAACAAATTAGGATAATTATGGTTGTTGATAGTGGTATAGAGGGGATTGATGGTGGCAGAATATTTTGACTGTTGCGCATAGGGCATAAGGAAGTCTATATGTAATGTATCTGCTGGATAAGATTTTTTTAATAGTAAAATTTTTGGGATTAGTGAGTAATATATAATAAGATACAGACGTCAATTGGGTGGATGAGCCTGGGTGGACGCATTCTTGTATTGTAGATGCCTACTGAGCTTTCACCTTACTCTATGTTAAAAGCTTGTTTGACTATGCATTCAAGTTTCTATTGTGAAAACACTTTCTCACTGCAACCTCAGCTAAGATCATCCAGCCTACTGTTTTCTGAAAACATAGACAAACAGGAGTCCTTATTGCTCATTAAATTGAAAACTTTCAAGTTACAGTGGGTCCAATCAATGGCGAAGCCAAACTATTTTCCTTTTTTTTTTTTTTTTTTTTTTTTTTTTTTTTTTTTCGTGGGGGGGTGTGGGGGAGGGTATGGGGCCAATGTGTAAAAATTAATATATAATTTTTATTTTTCATAGAAATTACAAGGAGGAGGAGGGGTCCAATACATAGAAAGGTTCCAGTATCATCAAAGTGGTTTGCTGGTTTTTCTTTTCTTTTCTCCGTGCCTTCTGCTGTACTGCTAAATTGCTAGTCATTTATCTCTTAGTATACCATTCAGAAGTCTATTATGGGGCCTCTAAACCATGTTACATATTTTAATAGATTATTTAGATTAGTCACCTTTGAAGGCTGTAGATCATCTTCCTAGTGTCTAAATAATTGGTTTCTGATCCATCTTCTGTCTGCTAACCTTGCAGGTTTAGCCTCTCGACCATGTTTTTTGCCCATAGTAAGTAAAATTCAGGCCCTTTTCATACACATTATGCAAATGGCAGGGCTGAATGCAGTATTTTTAAATTTATAGAGTTGATCTCTCTCTCTCTCTCTCTCTCTTTTGCAGGAGAGAACACTGTGAGCACCCTTGGTCGTATGGTGCTAATCATATGGCTCTTTGTGGTTTTGATAATTAACTCAAGCTACACTGCGAGCCTGACATCAATTCTCACGGTGCAGCGGCTGTCTTCTCCTATTAACGGGATTGAAAGCTTGAAGGAAGGCGACGAGCCAATTGGGTACCAAGTGGGTTCTTTTGCTGAACATTATTTAGAAGAACTTGGCATATCCAAATCTAGGCTTGTTGAACTTGGAACACCTGAAGCATATGCTAAGGCGCTCCAGAATGGTCCTGAGAAAGGAGGTGTTGCAGCTATTGTTGATGAACTCCCATATATAGAACTCTTCCTCTCAAGCCAGTGCAAATACAGGGTTGTAGGTCAAGAGTTCACCAAAAGTGGCTGGGGTTTTGTGAGTATCTGTTTTCCAGGAGCATTCTTAACAAGAATTTAGATAAAATGCATATTTTTATTAGATATAAATGGATCTATTGAAAAAAAAGAAGAAGAAAGAACAATGAAATTCTCCTTTTGCATGGAAACCGATACAGTACATGTTAATTACTTGATTGAGGTTGGAAGTACTTAGTAATTAACCTACTTTATCTGATTTCTATTTAGATTTTAGCCTATTGTAAATGAGGAATGCAGGTGTTTGACGCTTTTTTTCTTTTGTCTTTCACATGATAGGCTTTTCCACGGGACTCCCAATTAGCAGTAGACTTGTCAACTGCCATTCTACAACTGTCTGAAAATGGTGATCTCCAGCGGATTCATGATAAGTGGCTGTTGCATAGCACTTGCAGTTTAGACACCACCGAAATTGAATCAGATCAGCTTCAACTTAAAAGCTTTTGGGGACTCTTTCTTATTTGTGGAGTAGCTTGCTTCTCTGCTCTCTTCATATATTTCGTACAGATTATGTTACGGTTATGCCGTACCCCCCCTGACTCTGTTTCAGAGGGTTCAAATAGCTCAATTTCAGTGCGTGTCCGGAGATTGATATCAATACTAGATGAGAAGGAAGACCTCTCAAATCAGGGAAGTAAAAGAAGGAAAGTGGAAAGATCATTATCTGACAATTCCAAGGAGAGTGAGTTGGGGAGTATTACTATGAGACAAACAGAGATTGCTGCTGGGAGCAACATTAACTCGAGCAGTTAACTCACTTATTCGTTTTACAGTCCTAATTGTATCATTGCAAGCTGGTGATTAACTAAATTGAATCTAAATCCTACTCTAAATCATTGTAAATGTTCATATGTGCTTGTATAATTTATTTTTGTCTGGAACCCATGAAAAAAATAGGTACTTTATTATAGGAATATGTGTATATGGAAGCATTTTTCTTTCCAAGATCTTGTTTTATACATGTCCAAGGATCTGAAATTTGAATGCCCCCCTTTTTTTCTACAATGCTAATGTTGAAATATACCATATTTTACTGGCTTTGTCAATTTGGTCTCAGATCTCCCAACATTATACTTGTATATATATCACGCACACATGTATAAACATAGCCACCGTATTTGTTGCAGTAGATGTTCAAATGCTGAGGACATTGCAAATTCCTTTATTTATGCCTTTCCTCTCAGGTGTTGTGTATGTGTGGTCTAACTCCTAATCATTGGGTTTGGCATCAATTCTACCTTCCACAATTGAAAATCTGGCCCAAACTGAAGCTAGAGCTAGTCACAAAACCATGCAATAAGTGGAAAAATGTAATGTAATTATTTGCGTTTTACATGTGTGTGTGGTTGAAACGTAATTTAATAAAAAGATTTAAATTATGTAATTATAATATTGTTTTATATAGAGAAGATGTTACCAATAGATTTTTTTTTCTTTTCAAATAAACCATGCCCAGTTGACTAATTTGAATATATCTAAGAATATTAAAAAAAAAAAAAAGCACACTTATATTCCATGGAACACATGTAACATGTTAAATTAAATTTTAATTATTATATAAGTTTATAATTGTAGCATTTAAAAAAAAAAAGTATAATGCCTATATTATTGAAACTTGAATTTTAATGTAATTTTTTTTTTGAATATTTATCATTTTTATTAAATTTTTAGGGCCCATATTTTAATTTCTAATGCCTAATTTTTTTATTTTTTTTAACCCAAAACTAAAGTGTTTGACCCAAATAAAATAAAATTTCATATTTTTCAACCCAAAAATTAAGAAAAAAAGAAAAAGAAATTTTGAGCCAAAAACTGAAAAAGCAATAAGCTAAAATAAAAATCAATTTATGGCCCATTTAGTCCAAAATTGACCAAAATGATCCAAATTGTACCGATTAGACAGAATGAACTGAAATGAACCAAATGGATTGAAGTGGGCATAATTAGATTGAATACGATCGAAATAGACAGAGTGAACCGAATAGACCGATGTAGACCAAAATGCTACTCTAACGTTGCTCAGCATATTCAACCTTTTGAGATTATATAGATATAGATTAGAAGGTTAATATGGAAAACAATATTGGATTCAGTTGAGATAATTAGTATCAAAGAAAACTTTAGAAGTACTAGAGCTTGCTATTTGGGTATATTTTTCATCCTCAATTTGTAAATTCATATGGTGTGTATTTGGTGGCATATTTGATTTTTCTTCTTTTTTAAAAACCTTGGTAGTCTTGCTGCTGAAAATTCAATTAAACATCCGAAGATCATTTGTAAAACACGATCGACTTGTTCCGTTGCCGCTTATTGGGTGATGTTCAAAACATAATTCTTGAGTTGCATTATCTTCTCGAAAGTTCATTTGTTGGTCTAAAAACAAGGGACCTTATATAACTCTGTGTTTTTTGTCCCATGAGATTTGGAAGCTACTAAACTTCTCATGATATTTGGACTTGAGAAGTTGGAGCCCTTGATAGCATAAGCATAGAACCTGACTAGAAATCATGGTGTACCCCTAAGTTAAGTTAGGAGATGTTTTATTTGTGGCTTCTAGACGCTGCATTAGAGCACTGGCATCGGTGCTTATATAATAGAAAATGTATCACATTTTAGCCAATCAAGCCCAAAATTCATTCAAGTCAAGAAAAATACATATTGACACTATTCATTTTGTATTTAGTTTTTTATTCTTTGTTTACGTATTTCGAGGATGAAAAAAGAAAGTGGGTGATAGTTGTTGTGAGTGGAAAAAGAAAAAAAAAATTTTGATATTTTAATTAAATTTTGTAAAAATAAATAATCTGACGTAGAGTGTTTTAAAAAAAAAGTAGATAAAATAGAACAAGTCTGTTCTTATACTAAAATATACATGAATTTTTCATAATATGATGCAAATGCTATTATCCGTTTGGATACTGAGTTTCACGTCTGCATTTCATGTTTTGGTGTTGTTTTTATTTTATTTTTTAGAAGTGCGTTTCTGTCTTTTTCAGTGGGTCTCGTGAACAGTGGGTCCCATGCACTATTCACAAGACACACAAACCTTTTTTTTGCCAAAAATTTTATTATAAATAGATTACACGATATTATTTACACATTTAAAAATTATTTTATTACAATATTTTTAATTTTTAGTAAAATAAATGTAATATAAACAGTCCTGATATGCTAATCTATTGGTATACAATATTTGAGCCATGGCTAGTGGATGTCTGGCTTGATGCGTCATTGTCAGTTTTAGAACAGGCCCAGCTGAGTCAAAATGGAAAAAGAGTGGAAACTAGCTACCCCTCGAAAGAGAGGAGAGATCATGACCAGAAAATGCGACTTTTTTCCCAACCAAAAGCCTTTGATTGGGGAATTTTTTTTACTTCAACCATGCGCACCGATCTTTATCTTCTCCCAATGAAAAAGACTATTTTTGCCTATCTTTTCTCAGACAAAGCAACCAAATATTCAAAATCTCTCACAGTAGCATAAGATTTTTTTGACTTATGGGAGTGACCAAATATTTTTTTCTTTCTTTTGATAAAATGGTAGGGACAAAATCAATCCAATGTTCCTAGTAAAAAGCATATTCGAAATTTCACATCTTACTTTTAACTGATAGTACTAACAAACAACACAAGAGAGCTGTCAACCACATTAAGACCTCTGTCATTTCTTGATCATGTCACTGTTGAGGGTACCGGCATGTCCCATAACCTAATCATTCATAATAAAACAAACCGAAACACAGTCAGTACTCAGAACCACAAGCAAATATTGGGGAAAAAAAATTCAATTCAATTCAATTCAAGGAAATACTTTTTCACTCATCTAGTCATCTATAGTTGCATAACAGAAGAAAAACAAAAACATATAGAAGCAGAAAGAACCATATATACTGACTAAAAGTAAAGCATTTATTTTGGAGATCAAAACTTGTGGTGGAGCCAAAATAAGCAATGTTAGGGGCATATCATTTTTTGTATTTTCACATTACAAATCAATATGCCAATAATTGTGAAGAAAATTATGAAAAATTCCATGCCATTGAACCAAAATAGCACAAAGAAAAAAAATGAAGGTGACAAGGAGAAAATGTGAAATGTAATGTGCTTACTTGGATCACTGAAGGCAACAAGGCCAGTGCCTTTGAAGTCACAGTTCCAATAGTTCCTTCCATGCATCTGATAATAAGCATTCATGGCATATGATGCATGAGCAAGAAGCTTGTTAGGCTCAAAGCAATCCCCACTTTCATAAATCTCTCTGCAGTCCACACCACCAGGTCCACAGCAAAAATCCAACACAGCTTGAAGCACTTTGTCATCCGAATGTGGCTTAGCTATACACCAAACTGATGGACCCCTGGCTGCACCAGATACTTTCTCACCAAACCCCAATGTCCCTCCATTGCTACAAAACTGGCAGCTCAAATCCACATCATATACCTTAGATCCATCCCCATTAAACATCCCAAAATTTCTCTCAGTCTCATCTCCTTCTTTTTTGTTTTCATTAAACAAAGCAAACACAAATATCTCAATCTTATCTTTAGGCTTCATGGGTGTACCTTTATAGGCTTGGGCACGTTCAATCAACCTAGTGTTATAAGTCTTTGCATTTTGTGTTGTAGCTGCTTTGTCACCATGGTCGCCTTTAGAAGGCCATCCAGATTCTGATACAGTAATCTCAATGGTCATGTTTCCAAAGCCTAAAGCATTGATAGCTGACCTAATAGAATCAATTTGTGCATCCAACATGTTGTTATACACATACCCTTTAGGGTCACGTACCCCAGTGGCATTTCCTAGTAATGCATACTCTAAATTAACCGAACCAGGGTTATCACGGTAAGCAAAATATGGATAAGCATTGACCATAAAGGGTGCACCAGTGTCAGCTAAGAACCCAACAATGGCTGTCATTGTTGGCATAAGATTTAAAGCAAAAGTTGAAGCTGAAGGAGGAAAAGAAGAAGCTAGAATAGCCATGCTATGTGGGGTTGTGACTTTGATTTTACGGTCTAGACCTCGAGCTACAAGTGCTGCATGTAAATTTTGCATGGCTTGGACTAAGGCTTTAGGTTCGAGTTTGTTGTCATTGGTTGTTAAGTACTCGTTACCTACAGCAATGGCTACAACGGAAGTGGCTGGAATGAAGGGAATGACACGCGTGGACAACCACTCGTCTGCTGAGGAAACCTCGGTACTGATGTTTGACACGTGGGAGTTTTCGACGGCAACGATGAGATCGATGCCGGTGTTGGAAAAGGCTTGTAGGATTTCTGGGTTGGTGTCATAGATTTTGACCTTGTCTATGAGTGTGGATTGGAGGAGTTGGGCTACTTTCTTTGGGGATGGGAGATTGTTGCCAAGTGTGCCATAGTTTATGCCCACACTCGAAACGTTTTGCAATGGGTTCATGAGAAGGATTAGTAGGAGGAGAAGAGGGAGGTTGGTAATGGCCATGGTTGATTTGGCTTTGTGGCTTGGGTTGTGTTGGGTGTCAAAGTGAAATTTTGGAGCAGGAGAATGGGATATATCATACATGTAAGGCTAGCTATTTGTACCACTGTTTTTGATAGTGAATGCCAGTGGTGTTTTTGAGAATTACACGATTGACACTATTATATGAGAGCTTATTATTGCTTCACATTCTGAAATGTCACACACAATATCCAAAATTTTATATCATGTCTACATTTTACACATGATGTGAATGAGTGTGGATATAATATGAAACTAGGTGAATACTGTTGGAAGCTAAACAATCATAGCCCTTTTATGAGTGGCCTAAACTGTCTTAACACTTGCTAATAAGATTCCTGCATATATGATATATGCTAGAAATCTATCAAGAAAAACTCAGTCATCTTTTCCTTTGCTTAAAGAGATTTTGACCCAAAAATATTTCTAAGGGTTTTTTTTTTTAATTGATAGAGATACAATGACGTTTGAAATTGGGTAAAGAAGTGAGTTTATAAGTTCGTTGAATAATTTTAAAACACTTTTGAGTTTAGAATTTATGCTTATGAATTACAATCCATTTATCTGTTTACTTGATAAACAAATTCAATGTAGAAAATTTGTATCTCTTTTCCTAAAATAAATTATAATAATTCAACTATTATAAAAACCCCTATCACTTTGCCTTTTTTTTTTGGCTTGTTTTAATTTTGTTTCCTATTTCTTTCGTTTGCATCTTTAATTATGTTCAAAGAAAAATAAAATTACAAACATACCACTAGGTTTTTTTTTTTTTTTTTTTTTTTTGGGAGAGAGAATAATTATGTGACGTAAGATAGGATAGGATAGGATTTGGGCCTTAATTAGAAGGCGAGCTAGAAAGGACAAACAGTTTTTCTTTGTCCGATAATAGTAATACTCCTAGTCTCCTACAATAATACTCATTCAAAATCCAGATCAAAAGGCAAAAGTGATACAGCTGAAAATTGATTTTACGTTTGAATATTGTTTATTTTTGAAAATTAAAAACTAAAAATATTTATATAAAAAAAATAAAAATACTGTAACAAAATAATTTTTAAATGTGTAAATAGTGCTGTGAAATTTAATTCTAAAATTGTTTTTGCTAAAAAAAATACTTATGAGTTTTGTAAATAGTGTATGGGACTCACTAAAATATGCACCTAACAGCACAAACACAAACCTTGAGGAAAAAACGCTGTATCTAAACTAACACTTATGAGTTAGGTTCATTGGGATCCAACTATATTGATTTTGGAAAAGGAGAAGGCAAAAGTCCAAAAAGATGCTCTTTGTAGCCTTGGTTTTCTTTGAGATAATAATTGGTCCAGCGTTTAGTTCTCCCAAGTATTATTATTATTATTTTTTTACTAAAAGCTGTCCAAAGTATAATCATTAATCACTACTCACTAGTTCTTAAGTATATGTTTATTTATTTATTTATTTTTTAACATTATCCAACAATTAGTTCTATTTCATTTGGAGGATTATCTATCAAATAAGGGGTTTGAGACAAACGTTGGAATCTTTTTTCATTTTTGAAACTTTTTGAGAACCTCAATCAATACCCAACAGGGTGGAGTTTTCTTGTTTGGCCAAAGAAAGGGAAGTTCAAAACTTGATTAAGAACATACTGATACTATTACTATAATGAAGCTGCTACCATTTTACTTGGTCTTTAAAATACAAGAGCATATTAATCATTAAACCATGAAAGAAATAAAAGGATCTCTCATCCAAACAATTGAAGAAGATAAACAAGGATAGCATTTCCATGGTTTGAAGCCAAAGCAGGGTCAATGACACAGTATAGCCAAAATTCTTATGATGATGCCTGCAAGTGGGAAATCTCAAATCATAGAAAAAGCATGATATTTTAACAGAAACAGTCAGAGACAAAAAGGTACGATAGTCAGGAATCTTTTTACACGGTTAGGCTTCCCAAATGTGTGAGCTTGACTGCTTCCCAATTCCCAAATACCAAACCCACCCCTTCAAAATGCAGACCCTTTTCAACTTTTTTAAGGCAGATTATTTTGCATTCAGACTCAGAGGTATCTAATTCAGTATTTAGACTTATATTAAGACCACATGGAAAATTAAAAATTACATTACTCTGGAAAAGAGAGGTAGCCGAAAATTTCTCTTCCTACAGATGTTAGCAAGTTCAAAATTCAGACATAATTATTGGACATTTGTAAAAAATAAAAATAAAAGGTCTAATAACTTTGAAAACTTGAGGCAGTCCAGCTTTGATTCAGGTTTTGGGTCCTACTTCTCACATGTTCTCAAAATTAAAGTTTTCTACTTTTTTTTTTGGATGCTTTTTGGGAGAGGAGTGGGAAAGATCAGTCGAAGTAGGTGCTAGTCAAACTAAAAACCCATTTGAGAAATTTAAAGATTTTACACTTGACTGCCAATGTATTGCTTCAACAAGTCTCCAGTTAAGTAATTAATGGATTCCTGATCCCATGTTTTTCTTCAACAAGTAATTCAAATGCAATGGGGAAAAAAACCCACATTCTCCTTTCTCACAAAATGTAAGCTGCCTCAATTCATCATGTGGTTACTGTTGGAGCCTAAACAACTCTTATTTAAGTAGCACAAAACTAAATAGCAAGATCTTACCAAAAAAAAAAAAAAGCATCAGTAATGCTTGAAGGTCTAATACCGAAATACGATGGTACTTCTGATTAATCTTATGTACTTCCAAACGCTTTGTTCCGTTGTGATAACCTCCAGCCCCAGCTGTTCTGACTGAAAAATTCAACTGGAGCTAACTGCTCTGTTTTATAGCGCTAACAACAAGAAACCATCGAAAGATACTGCAGTACACACATTGGCATACACCTTTTTTTTCATTACCAGATGTACACAAGTGTTTGCGATATAATGAAATTTATATTTACATATCTGTGCAAAATTTAGATTCTAGGATACAACAGTTGGGGAGGAACAAGAAGGGAGCGGGAGTAAATTAAATTGGGCTGCTGTTTATATATTTACGAAAGAATTTTTCCTCTTTACAGTACCTGCAAATCACATTATAAACCTCAAGTAAGAGTTTTGGAAATCGACTTGAAAAATAACTGTCAAATCCCTCAGGGACTGGCCCCAATAATTCCTTAATTTCTTGAGGAAGCTCCCTATAATGATTCAATTTGTTCCGTATGACACGTAGTAAGTCGCGAATGCTGTCATACTTATATCGCCTGTAGTGACCAATGTTACTGAGAAATGTGGCTTCCATCTTTTCATCCCATTTCCCATTCAATGCCACTGCTGCAATGCTTTCTAATGCATTTAAGAGCTCAGATTCATTCTCCCTGTCTTCCAATTCAACCCGATCACTGGCATCTCGAAGAAATGAGAGTCTCATCTCAGAATCCCAAAAGAAAGGATGATGCAATACATCAGTAGCCTTTGGCCTACAAAATAATGTGGCCAAGTCATCATATAAGGACTGAAGATACATTTCAAATTCCAGTGAATACTTTTGGCATTTAGCAATGGGGAGTAACTACTATGTAATCACCAATATTTGTGCTTGTAATACAGACCGAAAATCAATAAGCAGGCTCTTGCAGTACACTAAAAAATACAACCAGAGGATTGCACACAATTATTGGTTCACCACCAAGATATTTTCTTCTGGTAAGATATGGTGTGTGTGTGAGAGAGTCAGAGAGCGCAAGACTTAAACAAAGGCCTGCTGATGTACAGAGCTATAATGCTACACAGAATTTTCAAGTTGATGGCTAATAATAGAACCATTAGAACTTTCAAAATTGGAAATCCAGAGACAAAGCCTTACCTAATATCTGGGTTGGGATCCAAAAGATTAGAGAAAAGATCAACAGCTTCTGGTATATTCTCTACTAAGAACAGGTCCATGCGGTCATTCACAATATTCACATCACGTTCAATACTGTCCCCATATGGGTGTTTACCCCCAGTGACACAGAAAAAGAGAACACAACCTAAACTGAACAAATCCACAGCACGTGTTTGGCGCCTATGGAGAAGTTGTTCAGGTGCTTGCCAACCTGAGCTCCCACAACCTATAGTTAACAACATGGATAAATTAGACAGAAAATTCAGTAACAGTTAAAGCCTACACTGTTGGTACATGCAAAGAATAAACGGGGAATCAAGGGGCTTGTCCCTGTTCTTAATCAAATGATACAATTCTAATCTAAAAGTGTGTCAAATATAAAATGCAATAAGAAATAGAAAGCTGATTGGTTGGATCATCAAAAACTTCAATTTTTTTTCTTATCTCTCCATTTGTCACCAATGCTCATCTAATAGTTGACCTAAACAACCATTTCATCCATGTGTGTGTTTCAACTTTCAAGTGCTATAAAACATGACCAATTGAACTTGTTAAAAGTACATACCAGTAGCATGCTGGCTGAAAGCAGACATGTCTCCACTAAGACGTTTGCTAATACCCATATCTGAAATCTTTGCACACAAATATCTCTCCTTTATTATTAAAACATTTTGAGGCTTTAGGTCCCGGTGTATAATTCCAAGCTCATGCAAATGGGCAAGCCCAGAAACCACATCTCTGCATAAATGAGTATTCTGTCAAATTTCAAGATGTTTCACATGTAATTTGTTACTCTTTCATTTGATTAAGGAGAATTACATTTAAGTCAAAATGGAGGGTGTTCAAGAAGAATATCATATTTGGAAAAGGTAGTCTTGTGAAGCAGGACACAGCTAACACATAATGACCATCACCCACATGAACCACTTAATTAAAAGTCCAATTTTAAGCAAATCAATTTGTCACCTAATAATTAAATATGTCAAGACCTGTTATATGCTCTCTACAATCCCTTTTTGGTGTCACAGATTTTTATAGAATCAGAAAAGGCCACCAAATTTGACATTCATTTAAGAACTAATCCCTCTAACAACTTATGTTACAGTTCATCACTTTGGTATCAGATGTAGTTGGTAATTTCCTTCCCATACACAGTAAAATTGGAGGGCAACAGTCATAAAATATTATCAGTGTCATCTTCATTCCATAATTAACTTTAGTTGTTGTCAAAAGAGGTGCTGCTATTAAGGAGCTGTCTTTTACTGTTTTCATCACCCTATTATCAGTATTCCAGAACGCTTAGAGCACAATCCTACCTCACCAGCTAGTCAGCTAAGCAATTTAGGGAAATCTGATAAATAATATAACAAGAAGTCAGTTACAGCTACTCTCGTCAGGGACTTGTTGATGTTCGAATCTCATTAAATTTTAAGAGATCATAATTGATTTCATTACAGATGATATAAGAGATAATTCCTTCATTAAATTTCTTTCAATCCCACCCTAACAAACTGTATGTCATCATTGATAATAAAATGATGCAACATCAAGCATAAACATAGCTGTATAGAAATATTTAAAGAGATGGCTCCATCAAAATGAAAGATAGATATTGGAATATTGTTGAATGCATGGTTGTATATGAATTGGAAATAAGTTAATGGAGCAAGTTGATTCTAATTGAATATCATGTAAAAGTTCAATGATATCACTATTTTCTTCTGAGGCTTATTTTTCACTGTGGGTATAAAGGGACTTCACTAAATTATGTTAGAACCTTCAGATTGGTAGGATACCCTACCTTGCATGCCAACCATAGCAGAAAGATATGTACCACATGCAATTGCTAGTGAATTTAACCAATTAAAACACAATAATTTGGGAGAAGAAAAAATGGGAGGTATGGACAGGCATCATACTAACCTCATCAATTTCAGCAACTGGGGTGTTGGGTGTCCGTTCTCCTTCCACAATTTAACATTCTTGTTATTTTCCTTTATTGACTGTAGTTGAGCAGTATGCTCATCCAAGAAGTTTGAGAATTGATCCTTGGTAATTATTTCACTTTGAAAAGATTCAGAGCATAAGAAAATAAAGTCATTTAAGTTACAAGTACAACGCTCCAAAGCAAGATAAACAAAATTTTGATCATCTTCCACCCCATACCAACGAACAATATTTGGATGCTGATCGGAAGCAATAAGATTCTGAATCTCTTTCAAAGCCACGTCATGATGGGTCTTCACAAGACGTTTAACGGCTACAGGACGACCATCATAAATTCCCTCAAGTACAATGGTACCATTGCTTCCCTTAGCAATTTCTTTGTTAAAAACAAGTAACTTACCAATCCTATGTCCATCAACATGAACATCTACACGATCAAAAAGATATTTTAATTCATTTCCTTCAATGTGTGGAATTCCTTTAGTGTCTCCAACTTTATTCTTGGGCGAGATATCATCTGGCATTCTCTGATTATTGGAACTTCTCTTATTGTTTCCTGATCTCCGAGTTTTCTTCTTTTTGGGAGTCTCAGCTTGTATATTGAGTTCCTCTCTATGCCTATTCAACTTAAGCCATTCTCCAAATCTTGAATATGGGTAAAATATAACGCCCATAATGCACAGAAGAGCTGAAAGAAAAGGGATAAAAGTCCTTATTTGGGAACCTTGCCTAACCAAGACCTCAGGGTTCTCATCCACAGAAGCCCCAGGGTTCTCATCCTCAGAAGCGGGCAAAGCAAGCACTTGTCTGCCTTCATTTCTGGGAGGAGCCAGTTTTAACAGGTCAGCAGCCCCTGAGGAAGACTTGCGTTCAGCAGCAGGCAGAGAAAGTGGGCTGCCTCCAGAAAGACCAGTTACTAATCTATTGAATGCAGGAAGAGATTCCAACCATATATGATCACGAATTCGGAGGACACTAGGCTTTGAAAGATAAAGCAATTGTGAGTCAACATCACCCCCATACTCTAAACTAAACTCATTCTCTGATTTGGGAGAAATCCCACCAAAAGAACTCTCTAGTTTTTGATTTTTAAAATGAGCATCAAATTCAGAAAAAGTCACATTCCACAAAACTTTTCTATTGTCTGCTGAATAATGTTGGAGTAAATATTCTGTCCTCATAATGTAAAGTGGCTGCTCAACTGTTTCCAAGTTCAAAGCACCAAACTCTACCAATTCCTCACCATCTTCATCCGATAAAACTGGGTTTTCTTCAGCACCTTGAGGTGCCGATCTGGAAGGATAACCATCCAACTTATAAGTATTAACTAATCTACCGGACTTGGCATCAACAAGATAAACAGTGGTTTTCTTTGATCCGACCGTGACTCCTCCATCCTCTGAAATGTATGGAGCATTTTTCAAATAATCTCCAGCACTCATTCCAATTTTCTGGTGCAAAGAATTATTGTGAATCAATAACTCAACCATGCCGCAACAAACAAACAAAAAACTTTCACATAAACAAGAAGCACTCTAAGCACTATGTGATGCGGACAATAAAGATTTCAAGGAGAAAAAAAAGATTAAATACGAAAAGATAAAAAATATGTGGTCTTGTTTTGATGTGGGACTTTCTTGACATAAAGGAATTATTGTAGTCAATAATATTCAAAGTGAGATTGAACAACTTATAAAGTCCCACTATGAAGTTCCACAAACAACACTAACATCAATAATTGCAACATTTGAACAACTTATAAAACACATGATACATATAAAAAGGCGAGTTTGCGTACCACTTTCTTGAAGCTCTTTTTATGCAGATAAAGTGACCAATCATCACCGCAATCTATATAGAAGTCATTATCACTATTACTCAGTTCAGAGCCATTACTTTTATCTTTGTCATTGTTAAGAACTGCCTGATACGACGAGTAAATGGGCTGTCCAGACGCAAAAGACCACAGAATTTTCCTTGATCCAGTGTCCACTAAATATATTCTTCCATCCAAATCCGCCACTACCACTAGCTCACTCTCACTTAAACCAAACACAAACATAGAATTAGAAACCTCGTACACACATTTCCGAAATCTTAAAAATCCCTATTACATAAATACAAGAAAATTAAGGGTACTTACAGAGTGGGAGAGTGCAAAGCTTTGAGATTTCGAGTGGAGAGAGAGGTCTCTGTGATTGCTGAGTCAGAGAGACAGCCAATCAAAGAAGAAGATATCACTGTCAATAGAAGAACAAAGATCAAAACCTTGAGTCCCATCCTTCAGATTCGACCACGAAATTGAATCTGTATGCCACGCCAAAATTTGAAATTTTTTGGTTTTTCAAAATGGGATTTGGGGGTTTCGAAATGGGTCGGAATGAATTTGGGGTTTAGATTTGGGAGATTGGATCAAACGGGAAAGTGTAATATGATTAGGGCTTTTTTTGGGGGGTCAATTTTAGGGTTTTGTTTGAAATTGGGAGAGGATTGAATTTTTTGCAGTTTTGGGCCGTTACGGCAACTCGTAGAGGCGTGGCTGCGCGCGTGGTTTCATTATATGGTGGGAAAATTATTATTAAATTAGAATTGTGCTGGATCCAAATTATTTTAATTATAGGGTAAAACTATTTTAGTTTATTTTAGTCAAATATTGCTATATTTATAGAACTTTTATTTATCATCTTCTAAACTTTAATAAGTACAATAAATATAAATATGTGCCAAAAATATATAAAAAATAATTTAGCATCTTCCATCCACATTGCATTATGCTTTAATAATAATCTTTTATTAGAACACAATTGAATGCCTTTTTTTAAGGGAAAGACTTAAGTATAGTATTTAGGTGCTGCTCCTTAAATTCTCCTCTTAAAATTCTGTCATGTAAATTTTTTCACATGCGATGAGAATGTATTTTTTAGTTAAATGGCAACATAACTGAATCTTAAAAATAAAACTTAAGAAACAGTAGGTACTATATTTAAGTTTTTTTTTAAAAAAAAAAATTATAATTCCATAGTAAAAAAAACCAATATATAAAAATATCATTAGTTTGATTCTCCCATATTTCTTCAAGCATATGATCAGTAAAATTAAATCTCTTGTGTTTAGTTATTCTTTTAAGCAATATAATGAATTTAATATTTAGAATCTCAAATCTCAATATTGACAAACAATTGAAAATCAATCCAAATACTTTTATATATACACTAACCTCATCACATGCGCTCTGCACGTGCGATGAGACTTTTTTTTTTTTTTTTTTTTTGAGTTTAATATAATTTTTCAATTTGAATTTATTTATTGTTAATAAGGTTATACATGAAATGATTTTTATAAAACTAAATTTAGGATTTAATATGGAGTAAACTACTAAGATTAGTATGCGTTAGTTTTTAGGAAAAAAAATGTATAAAATGTACGTGATATATGTGTAGATGGAAAACATGCTAAATTTTAGGAAAAAAGTTTCTCTGGTAGTTTTTTTAAAAATTTTGTTGAATTAAAATTTTAACCGTATTTTTTTATTTTTTAAGTGTAGGGACTCAATTTGGATTGGACCCAGAATATGAATGGGTTTTCAGCCTAACAAGCCCAAACAATAAATTTGTAGAGAATGGATTGAAGGTTTAGGCGCTAGCCGTCGTTTACCAAGCATCAACCCTCTTCTTTTATATAAAAGAAAATACTTATAACTATTTACAACCGGGGGATGCTCCTCGGCTCATGGCCGATGAGCCCTTTTTCTTCTGCCTTTTTCTCCCCCCCCCCCCCCTTATCTTACTTTACTCGCTCTTTTTATATAGTCTTCATCATCCTATCTCATTCTTCCGTCTGTTGATCATCCATTCGCCTTCTTCTGACTGCCCATCCCATCAGAGGTCTTATTAGCACTCAAGTGGTTCACTCTGATCAACGTTGCCCTGCTAAGGGGTTATATCACCATTAATGCGGACAGATGGGTTAGGTGAATGCATTAAGTGTGAAGGTGACAGCTTGCCCTGGGCTTGTCCCTTCCAAAAATTATCATTGGCATGCCGAGGATGAAGAGGTTCTCGGCGTGGACCCGAAAAAGAGGCTTTCCCCAATTTAGCCTCGAATGGTCAGTCTTCCTCGGCGTGGGCCTTGGGCCTACCACACGATGGGCTGAGGCTATCAGGCCCATGGGCCCCACAATAGCCCCTCAAAACCCTGTTGCACGTTCCCTCGGACAGGGAGGAGGGTTTTGATATCCACGGGCCCTCTAGACGAATTGCCCCACTTCGGACCGCAATAATGTTGGCGACTTTTCGACTGCCCAATGTGTGTTTTTGGCATTTCAAGACTTAATGTGTGCCCACATTAAATTTTGGTGACACCACGTCTCCCACTTTCAACGGTGTGATGGTAATTGATCGGTGGGGATCTCCTGCTTTTATGGGTAGGCGGTTACATTTGGGGAACCTAAGGGGGAGTATAAGTACCTGTTTGAACCGCTTGGTTTTCTCATTTTTGCGCTTACAACCATTAATGCGTATGATTTGAATCTGGTTCAACTTGCACACTACCTGAAGAGAATCGTCATATTTCTGTAAGTCTTCTTCTTCCGGTGACTCCAAATTTTTTTTGATTCTATTCCTTCTTTTCTTCTTCTAGAATCTTTAGTCATCCTTGGGGGATGGGTAAGTTTAAGAAGTTGGTTGAGTCCAACGAGATGATGAACAGGTTCATTGTTGACAATGGGATACCCAATAATGTGAGTTTGAAGTACTGTGAAGAAGGGGAGTGGTACATTAAGAGGAGAGTGGGTGAAGTCGTGATCCTGATAGTCGCTTTCGTAGAGGGAGGGAGGAGAATCCCTATAAGGCCAGTGACTCTCAATTACCTTAGGCATTTCCGCCTGGCTCCTACCCAATGTGCCGTGAATGTATTTAGGATATTAGGGTGTGTAGATGCCTTGAATGAGAAAATGGGGCTGAGACTGACTCACCACGATGTGAACTGGTGCTACAACCTTCATCACCTTAGGGGTAAGACGTACTATATGAAGACGAGGGACGATAGGGTCCGACTCATTCAGTGTCTTCCTGATTCTAATAAGGGGTTGACTCAAGATTTTCTCATAGTGTCGGGGGAGTGGCACAACGACCTTCATTGCCCAACAGTAGAGGGGGAGCCAGGTAGGGTATTTGAAGTATGAGACAATCTAGGTTTCAGTATTTTTATTTTTTTATAACTGTATATCCGTTTTGGTTGATTAACCACAGGAATTTCACTTTTCTTTTCGCAGATCCACACGCCTTCGCACATCATTTCCACTTGGTCAATAAAGCGGATTTGGAAACCGTTCTTAGGTCAGAACTTTTCCTGAACGAAACTGACAACCAGGTTAGAGCTGCTCACAAAATCCTCGGATGCGACCCAGCTCAGAAATCATTCCCAGTCCCGAAGCACGTAATTAGAGCTCGTGACCCTCGGCTTACGCAGATTACCGTGGTGGAGGACGGTTTTACATTTTCCGAGGGGTCTCACATACCTAAAGGCATTTCGCTAGCAAGTCCCTCCTCATCCCAACAAATAGCGGTGGCCGAGGAAGGACAATCTAAGAAGGCGGGGGAGGTAGTTGAACTGAGCTCTTCTGAGGATGAATATAGTGTGTTCAACCCAGTTGATCAGTCTGAGGATCCTTCTGGTGATCTAGGAGACCCTCATCTGTTCGAAGCCGACCTCCGGTCCCTAAGAGTTGGTACTCAAGCTGAGATGGGTTTAAAAAGACAGCTCTAAACCAATCTTCTTGACCTGCTTGAAGGTGGTTCCAAAAAGGGTGCACTGGAAGAGTCGAAGCCCAAGCCCCCAACACCTTTGCCCCAGATTTTAACTGTGCAAACTAGGTCATCCTCTGTCCCCACAGTATCAGACCTTCAGACCGAGTCTTATGACCCAAAAAGGAAAAGACTTTCCAAGGGTAAGGAGCCAATGGATGGGAGCAAATCCCACTCCCCGCCCGAGGAGGGTAAATTTTACAGACCTCCAAAACAACTAAAGCTCGGTGGTTAACGGAAAGGTAAGAAGATCGTCCAACAGTCTGAGGCCCAAGCCTGGCTGCCCGCTGCCATGCTCCATGATCAACCCCTAATGGATGACGCATCGATACGGGAATCTCAAGGGGCTGAGAGGGCTCTCGTAGCCGATGCCCTGGAGAAGTCTCTCCTCCTTCCCACTGACATGGTCGAGCTAGAAAATATGAGTGGGTCAGAGGTTGTCCTTGACCTTAAGAAGTATCTGGGCATGGTGGGTCTTTTGGTACCTATTTACTTTATTCGAACTTTGTTGCTTAGTACCCTCCCTTTTCTTTACAGAGTTACTTGTTTTTATTAGCAGGCTATCCAGGCTCTTTTCAGGTTGGACAAGGAGGTCGATGGCCAAAGCAGTGCCTTAGCACAAGAGCGTGACAAATTCTTGAAAGCTGCCAGTACCCTCAAGAGATCTGAGGCCGACCTGAAAAAGGCGACCGAGGATCTGGAGGAGATGACAAAGGCCAGGGACACTGCTGCCTCCGACCTGGCCATTGTTAAGAAGCAAGCTGAGGACCAAGCCAATCGCTTGCAAGACGTTGAGGGCCAGCTACAGAATGCCAAAGAGGACACTGTCTACCTGAAGAAAAAGTTGACCGAGGCAATCCATGAGAAAGGTATTGCCGAGTATGCTAGGGACGAGGCTGTGAGAGTCAAAGATGAGGCGGTATTTGCAAAAATAAACGCTGAGCGCTCTGTAGAACAAGCGGAGGAGGAGGCCTTCGAAGATGGGGTGGCTAAAACTGAAGCCACCCTTCGGGCGTAAGTTCCTGCAGTATGCAGGCATTACTATTCTCAAACCTGGCATGAAGCCCTCAACCAAGCAGGGGTTGATGCCTCATCTGACCTTAGGAGGGAGGACAGGGTATATTACCCTATTGCAATTCGTGAGACTGCCCCTGATGCTCCCGAGGAAGGGTCTTCATTACCAGCGACCGAGAGTCACAATAAGACCGCCGAAGATATATCTTCCGCTGACCAACCCCCTGAGGAGGTTAAACCCCCGAGAACGTTGGGGGGAGTTAGAACTGAGGGTCAGGAAATACCACAAGACGTGGCGAGGCCTCCTGCGGATCCTTCGAGACAAGGCCCTTAGGCCTTGGTTAAAGCCTTTTGATCTGCTTGTCGAATTAATTTGCCTACTGAGTTAGGGAGACTGGTGTATGACATAGGATAATTTTGTTTACTTTCTCTTTCATTTCATTCTATTTCTTGCCTCGGTGGCGTTGTAAGGAGACTGTATATTTTCTGTTTGAACTGAATGCTCAATACCTTGCTTCCAACTATGGATATTTTATTTTAATTGCTTTCTCTATTATTCTGCTCAATACTTGTATTCTATTTTGGAGTTAGTCTCATGAGACCACCTGCTATCCTTCAAATATGAATCTAAGGACCGTATTATAGCTTGAGCCTAGGTAACACTCTGGTTTTTCTACAGATAGTTATTTTCTCCAAAGGTTCAAGTCCTTGGACCATGCAATACCTTGGTTTCGTCTAGTATCTAGGTTTAGTGGTGTGAATAGTTTTAACATAGGCTTGGGTCCGAGGACCATGCAATGCCCACCACTTCTATTTTCCTGTAAGTATCTAGTTTCCCATAGGTTTGAGTCCGAGGACCATGCAATACCTTGGTTTCGTCTAGTACCCAGGTATAATGGTGTGAATAGTTTTACCATAGGCTTGGGTCCGAGGACCATGCAATGCCTTGGTTCTGTCTACCACTTCTGTTTTTCTGTAAGTATCTAGTTTTTCCATAGGTTTGAGTCCGAGGACTATGCAATACCTTGGTTCTATCTAGTACCCAAGTATAATAGTATGAATAGTTTTACCATAGGCTTGGGTCCGAGGACCATGCAATGCCTTGGTTCTGTCTACCACTTCTATTTTTCTGTAAGTATTTAGTTTCCCCATAGGTTTGAGTCCGAGGACCATGCAATACCTTAGTTCTGTCTAGTACCCAGGTATAATGGTGTGAATAGTTTTAACATAGGCTTAGGTCCGAGGACCATGTAATGCCTTGGTTCTGTCTACCACTTCTATTTTTCTATAAGTATCTAGTTTCCCCATAGGTTTGAGTTCGAGGACCATGCAATACCTTGGTTCTGTCTAGTACCCAGATACAACGGTGCGATTAGTTTTCCCATAGGCTTGAGTCCGAGGACCATGTAATGCCTTGGTTCTGTCTATCACTTCTATTTTTCTGTAAGTATCTAGTTTTCCCATAGGTTTGAGTCCGAGGACCATGCAATACCTTGGTTCTGTCTAGTACCCAGGTATAATGGTGTGAATAGTTTTACCACAGGCTTGAGTCCGAGGACCATGCAATGCCTTGGTTCTGTCTATTACTTCTATTTTTCTGTAAGTATCTAGTTTCCCCATAGGTTTGAGTTCGAGGACCATGCAATACCTTGGTTCTGTCTAGTACCCAGGTATAATAGTGTGAATAGTTTTACCATAGGCTTGGGTCCGAGGATCATGCAATGCCTTGGTTCTGTCTACCACTTCTATTTTTCTGTAAGTATCTACTTTCCCCATAGGTTTGAGTCCGAGGACCATGCAATATTTTGGTTCTGTCTAGTATCCAGGTATAATGGTGTGAATAGTTTTACCATAGGCTTGGGTCCGAGGACCATGCAATGCCTTGGTTCTGTCTACCACTTCTATTTTTCTGTAAGTATCTATTTTCCCCATAGGTTTGAGTCCGAGGACCATGCAATACCTTGGTTCTGTCTAGTACCCAGGTATAATGGTGTGAATAGTTTTATCATAGGCTTGGGTCCGAGGACCATGCAATGCCTTGGTTCTGTCTACCACTTCTATTTTTCTGTAAGTATCTAGTTTCCCCATAGGTTTGAGTTCGAGGACCATACAATACCTTGGTTCTGTCTAGTACCCAGGTATAATGGTGTGAATAGTTTTACCATAGGTTTGGGTCCGAGAACCATGCAATGCCTTGGTTCTGTCTACCACTTCTATTTTTCTGTAAGTATCTAGTTTCCCCATAGGTTTGAGTCTGAGGACCATGCAATACCTTGGTTTTGTCTAGTACCCAGGTATAATGGTGTGAATAGTTTTACCATAAGCTTAGGTCCGAGGACAATGCAATGCCTTGGTTCTGTCTACCACTTCTATTTTTCTGTAAGGAGGGGTTTGTCTTCTGACTGCTTCACTGGAGACGATTCCTCTTCGGGTTAGGTTATAACCTTACACGTGGCGTTTTGTCCCGCCTCTAGTTCGAGTCCTACCTTTTTCATTTACGAGGCGTCCTTTGGCGGTTCGTTTTCCGCGCTTGACGTTTCAGTGCGCGAGACGCGCCCTCATTAATGTCCTCGTAAATTAGCACACATCTAGTAATCTATGGCCCCTCGGAATTTGGTGGCTCCATGATTTGCACTGTTGACAATTCTCCTTTCGAATTCTGCGTGAATTAATTCCCACCAACATTTATCCCCTATATAAGACTCTTCGGGGGGAAGGTTTCTTCACATTCCATGAACTCCTAAACGCAAACAGAAAGAATACACACCCTCAGCTCCCCAAGCCCCTTGAATAACCTTGCCGGAGTTGGTAGCTATGGGGCGGCTTTGGGCGGGTGTGAGGATATCCGTGCCAAGTGCCGTTGTGGCCGCAGCCCCCACTGGATTTCCGGCGTGGCAGAGTTTAGGTGTAACCCCGATGGTGCCATGCATGGTGGCCCGGAGGGATGTCGTTGAAGTACCTAATGTCTCTCCTTGGAGCGCACCTCCAACGGAGGAGATGTGTGAATGTCACGGCCGGTGCCCGAGCGTTGCCGTCTCCTACGGCCAACGCTCGTGAGGATTGGAGAGAATTAAGGGAACATCATGAGGGAGGGTGTCCTGGTGCGCCTGCATCTGCTCCTTACTTTGTTCAAGCTTTGGTGCACCTGGCCCTCCCCCTTCCCTGCTTTTATTGTCAAGCTCTCCCATTCTCTTGATGCCAATAAAAGCATGGGTTGACACTTCCCTCTGGTTAGTTTTAGGGCAGGTCCACCTGGGCCTCTGATTGTAGAACTAGCTGGTAGGAATAGTTGTAAAGCACGCCTGCCTGAGCCTCTGATTGTAATCTGTAACTTTTCTTTTTATGAAATAATATTAATCGTTCTCTTTTCGCTGTCAAATCTTTTTTTTTTTTTTTACTTCGCCAACTTACTGTAAAACGACCACCTAGAGCAATCACCTGGTGCGCCGGCCAGCGCTTTAATCATCCCCACAGACGGCGCCAATTGTAGGGACTCAATTTGGATTGGACCTAGAATATGAATGAGTTTTCAGCCCAACAAGCCCAAACAATAAATTTGTAGAGAATGGATTGAAGGTTTAGGCCCTAGTCGTCGTTTACCAAGCATCAACCCTCTTCTTTTATATAAAAGAAAATACTTATAACTATTTACAACCGGGAGATGCTCCTCGGCTCATGGCCGAGGAGCCCTTTTTCTTCTGCCTTTTTCTCCCCCCCCTTATCTTACTTTACTCGCTCTTTTTATATAGTCTTCTTTGTCCTATCTCGTTCTTCCGTCTGTTGATCATCCATTCACCTTTCTTCTAACTGCCCATCCTATCAGAGGTCTTATCAGCACTCAAGTGGTTCACTCTGATCAACGTTGCCCTGCTAAGGGGTTATATCATCATTAATGCGGCCAGAGGGGTTAGGTGAATGCATTAAGTGTGAAGGTGACAGCTTGCCCTAGGCTTGTCCTTTCTAAAAATTATCCTTGGCATGCCGAGGATGAAGAGGTCCTCGGCGTGGACCCGAAAAAGAGGCTTTCCCCAATTTAGCCTCGAATGGTCAGTCTTCCTCGGCGTGGGCCTTGGGCCTACCACACGATGGGCTGAGGCTATCGGCCCATGGGCCCCACAATAAGAATAAGGATTATCTAATTGGATTAATGGTATTTTTGATATTTTTTTAAAGCCATAACTAACTTTTTTAATCCTCTTAATATATAGGGATAACAATTTTATATAGTATACATCTATAAATCAAACTCATTCCTTGTAAGTAAATAGAAAACAGTAATTTAAAATTATCATTCACAAGAATAGTAATACTTTGCATAATGCTTGAATCTTTTAGACTCTTTTTGGTTTGATAAATAGAAATGCATGCCATGTCAAAGATCCAAAAATTCAGTAATCAATCTTTCCTAAAAAGAAATTAATGAGGTTAGGGATGGCTACTAGTCACTCATTTCTGATTCTACAAAAATGAGAGTTTTATGCACTTGATTACTATGAATTGTTAGAACTTTGGAGAAATTGTTCAATACACATAGTTCATTACATCTCTCTCTCTATCTCTCTCACATAAATATAAGTCGCACGTGAGACTTAAAAGTGAAGCCCACCTTTATGTGAGAAGAATTTAAAAAATTTCAATGGATTTTGAGATTTTTTGTTGTTTTCATGTTATCTTTATTGAAATCGTAATTTAGTTCAATTGGGGAAATAAGAATTTTATTACTCCGCTGTCTCAATTTGTTGATCCTCTATTCTATTTTGGAATGTTCCAAAATGAAGTCCTCTTTCTAAAATTAATAAATAAAATTTCTATCTTATCTTTTACTTTATTTAAAAAGTCAATGCTATTATCTTGTTTGTTGTATAAAAGTGTATAAGTTTTTGGAACTACCCTCATTAATTTAAATTATAGAGTTTTTGAAATAAGACGAACAAATAGGGATGAAGGGAGTATTATTTTTATTTTTATTTTTCTATTGTGGTAATGGCCAAAAGTTTTGAGGTTTTTTGTCATTTTAATGTTAGTTCTGTTTGGTTTTGATAATTTGGTTTAATTGAGATTATTGGAATTTGAGATTTCTATATTGTGGAAAAAGTTAAATTTTAAATTAATTGAAATCATATTATCATAACTCAAAATTACCACAAAATTTTTGTTTTGTTTTTTTGTTTTATATATTTTCTAATTTTGAAGGGTATAAAAAGTGAAATTCTTTCTAACCTTTTATCAAAAAAAGAAGAAGAAGGAAACTAGCTCCCAAGATGAACATTTTTTTACTATGGAGTTTTAATAATTATTTTCTAGGAGGAAATTAATCTTAGAGGGAGCCATTAAGGTAAATTGCAAATTACACCTCTAAACTTTGAAAGTGTTTGGATTTTACACCATAAAGTTTTAGAATTTGAATTTTACTCCTAAAGTTTGGGGGGTATGAGTGTTTGGATTTTACACCATAAAGTTTTAGAATTTGGATTTTACCACTTAAAATTTAGGGGGTGTTTGAATATTATACTATTACATTTTAGAATTTAAGTTGTAAAATCCAAACACCTCCAAATTTTAGAGAGAAAAATCTAAATTCTGAAATGTTAAGGAGTAAAATCCAAACACCTCATACTTCAGGAGGTAAAATCTAAATTTTAAAATTTTAGAGTATAAAATCTAAATACTTTCAAACTTTAGGGGGTTTAATTTGCAATTTACAAAAAAGAAAGGTGAATTGTATTACCACTGCCTCCACCTCCTCCTACTCCTTGTTGATCGAGGGAAAGGATAACACCATGTGGTTTATTTTCAAGTTTCAATTTCCAACGGCATTATTTGCAAAACCACAAAGCTGGCCTTTTCAGTTTTCACCTTTGTTTCTTTTTAACAACCCAAACCCACGTACGCTCTCTCTCGCATACAAAGATTTGGTTCTGTTAACACTTTGATCATGGAGTACTTCAACAGCTTTCCCATTCAAGAACACAAGTACGTGCTTGGGGAACATTGTCCATATCTCCTCTTAATTCTACGACATACAACAAGCTACCTTCTGATGACAGTTTCTTTAACAATCTTTCAAACAAATATTATCATTCGGTATCAGTTGGAGCATTCCAAAATCTTAGGAACCCAACTAACAATCAGAAAATCAAGCAGAGAGAAAAATTGGGGTTCAGAATTGAGAATATCGTTCAATTCTATTTTCAATTTGTTGCATCAACTAATAAATTTATATTTTAATCTAACAGATAAAAACATAATTTTGATTGAAAAATAATTGTTTCATGATAAGAATAGCTAGCTAGGTTTATCATTTTATTTTGGGTGAGTAATTAGAAATAATTAATTAAATTACTAATAAGTGCAGTAATTTCTTTGTGTCAAGGTACTATAATTTGTCAGATGTCTCTAATAGAGTTAATCTTGTCCTACATATAGACATCAAATTCTCTGATTTTGGTTAGTATCTAATCTATCTCTGAACTCCTTAAACAACAATAAGTCTTTTTTTTAATATATAAAAAAATTAGTCTTTTTCTTGTGTTTCATAGTGACCTTGAAAATGGGCTAGAAAATGTATTGTGGGGTTTTGAATGCACAAAAAAAATTAATAACATTTCCTATATGGTTCATAACACGCATATCGTGTAAACCAAATACATAATCGATATAATATAGTCTACAATTCCCACCATTCTAAAATAACCATGTTCTGCCAAGATGCCAAATAGACAATCACATGTAAACCCCTACCTGCTACATAATCAAAATAATTCAACCGTCAACATATCCTATTACAAATAGTAATATGTGTACTGATCAAACACACCAAAATGCTTTTTATCACCAAACTTCTTCATATTTTTTTTCTTATATTGAGTCTCCATACTTCTTTTCAGCTCCCTTGAATCTTGAAGGCATTGTTTCATATATTGCGCAAATTCTACTGACTTTGGATTAATGAAAGGTCCAAAATATTCACGCTTCAAAATACTAGACAGTGTGAAACACACGCAGTTGTATGGTCTGTGTAAAAAAGGGAGTGGAATAACAATTCGCAGACAATAAACAATATTTTCCTTTTATTCCATAAAATAATAGGTTGAGTAGAATTGTTATTATTATTATTATTATTGGTGGAGCTAGTGGGGCAAGGGGCCATGGCCCCCTAACTTTTGAAATTTTCCATTCGGTAATAAATCTAAAAATTAAACAAAAATATATTCACCGGCTCTCGAGAAAATTTCCTGGCTTTACCACTATTTAATATTAATAATATTATTAATTAATATTGTGGGGCCAGCTATATAAGGTGGTATTGGTAAGTTTGTAGGGGATGGGCCTGTGGCCCAATGGCCCAATCCGAGGACAGCAATCCGTCCGAGGATGATTTAATAATGGCATAATACGAATAATATAAGAAGAAGAGCCGAGGATTGCAAATGAAAACCCAAAATGTGTCCGAGGGGAAGATTAACCTCAGAACAATAGTCCGAGGTGGATGTAATTATCTTATTACCCTAGATAGTCCATAAGGTTGTGTTGTAATTGAGAAACGGATATGGGATAGTGGAGGTAACAAATATCTTCTGACGCTGCTACCTTCACATTAAATGCTTCCCAGCTAACTCTCTGACTGCATTAATGTGGAGGTGATGCCTGAACAGTGATCAGGCAGCCTTATGATGGTTGGTTAAGGATTTTAGAGAGTGAGAGATGGGACAGAAAGGAGTTCCCATGATAGAACCTACACGTGAACGGCAAAAGTAAGGGGAGGAACGTAGTATATAACATGAAAATGAATGACATTGTAAGGGGGACAGAAAATCAACTAGAGAAGGAGAGGCTTTTCCTATCAAATAGAGCTAGTTCTTTCACCCACTCTCTAAAAATTTATTGCTTGGGCTTGTTGAATCGTTTTTCCCTTTCATTTAGGGAGGTTTTTCCAAATTGAGTCCCTACAATTGGCGCCGTCTGTGGGGAGAACTTGATCTATTTCCAGGGAAAGGTTAGTGCACAGTTAAAATGGAAGAGGGAGCACCGCAACAACCTGTGGTGAACCTACAACAGACAGATGTTAACCCCTACCAGGCAGAGTCTAGGGTGTCCCAGCATGACAATTCGTTGGTAGTCCATGAACAAAGGGGGGATTGCGAGGGGAGTGTGCGGACAACCCACACTGAGAGAAGTCATTCTCGAGGCAGAAGCCATATTTCCCATGTAAAGAACGACGAGGACATGCAATGTGAGATTAACAAACTGAAAAGGGAGTTGCGACACGAACGTCGAAAGCGTAGGTCTCACAACTCCAGGCAATCTTCTGAAGAGTCCGATGACACCAGT
Source organism: Quercus variabilis (assembly GCA_030445155.1). Lineage (NCBI taxonomy): Eukaryota > Viridiplantae > Streptophyta > Magnoliopsida > Fagales > Fagaceae > Quercus > Quercus variabilis. The sequence continues at coordinate 15,761,164 of CP129446.1, forward strand.
TATAGGCAGAGGTTGAGAACTCCACCCAGTGAATCTTTTTCCTACGATGAGGAGCACCACTACGGGCAAGGGGACAAGAGTCCGCCTCGTCGGGGTTTGGGGAATGACGCTTTGAACAAAGTTTTGAGTCAGATTTCAAAATCACCCTTCACACGACGTATCGAGGATGCAAATCTTCCTCGGCGATTCCATCAACCCACGTTCACCATTTATAATGGTAGGACAGATCCAGTGGAGCCAGCCATTACAGTCAAAGAATGGCTGTTCATGCTAAGGACGAGGTCTTAATGTGTAAGGTTTTCCCATCTAGCCTGGGCCCGATGGCGATGAGATGGTTTAACGATCTGAGAGCAAATTCCATTGGCTCCTTTGAGAAGGTTACCTAGGCTTTTGGTGCCCGCTTTATCACCTGCAGAAGAGTCTCTTAACCTTTGGGTTCGTTACTGTCCATGTCTATGCGTGAGGGGGAGACCCTGAAGGCCTATTCTGATAGATACTGGGAAATGTTCAACGAAGTAGATGGGGCCTACAACGACGTGGCCATTAATACTTTTACGACTGGCTTGCCAACCGAGCATGATCTGAGAAAATCCTTGATTGGCAAACCTGTTACCAGCGTGCGCCAGCTTATGGATCAGATTGACAAGTATAGAAGGGTGGAGGAGGATCAGATACAGGGTAGAAGCAAATCCAAGGTAATCCCTCAGGAAAGGAGAGATTTCAGGTCAGACCGGTATAACAATAATCAGCCTCGGAAGGATTTTGAGGGGCAACTAGGATTAACTAATTGTCAGGTGGTTAACGAGGTGTTCCGAGAACCGGTGCAACAGGTTCTAGATAAGATAAAAGATGAGCCATTCTTCAGATGGCCCAATAGAATGGCGGGGGATCCTACAAAACATAATCGAAACCTCTACTGCCAGTATCACCAAGATTATGGGCACACTATTGAGGATTGCAGAAATTTGTGGGATCATTTGGATCAGCTGGTCCGAAAAGGAAAGTTGACCCAACTTCTGCACCATTCCAGTGGCCGAGGAAGTCAGGCAGGTTAGACATTTCAGGGGATGCTTCTTCAGGACCCCCCTAGGTATGATACACGTTATATTTGCTGCCCCGGGTAGAACTGGATCCTGCCCTTCCAGGGTAATATCTGTGTTTCATTGTTTGGATGAGGGATCCAGTTCAGTGTCGAAGAGAGCCAGATCGGAGACATCGCTGGTTTTGGGCTTTTCAGAGGAGGATAAGAAAGGAACTATACAACCACATGATGACGCTTTAGTGGTTACACTAAGGATCGGGGGGTCTGACGTCAGGAGGGTGATGATTGACGAGGGTAGCGTAGCCGAGGTGATGTATCCCGACCTGTATAAGGGGTTAAATTTAAAACTCTAGGACTTGAGAGCTTATAGTTCCCCATTGGTGAGTTTTGAAGGCAGGTTGGTCATTCCGTTGGGCATGATCAGATTGCTTGTGCAGATTGGCTCAGATGTGGTGGAGGTAGATTTTATTGTAGTAGATGCTTTTTCTCTGTACACTGCTATTTTGGGTAGGCCTTGGTTGCATACTTTGGGGGCTGTCTCTTCTACACTTTATCAGAAGGTGAAATATCCATCGAGAGGCCAGGTGTTAGAGATATTGGGGAATCAAACCATGGCTAGGCAATGCTTGATAACGACTATTCAACATCGGCAAGAGGTAGACATTTCAACCACAGCCGAGAATGATTTATAGCAATCAAAGTCTCTGATGACCCTTTCCAACACGTCCACTGGGGGAGTGGAGTGTGAAAATTTGGAAAGGGTGAGTGTTGAGGATGACCCAGATAAGTTCTTTCAGGTCGGAGCACAGTTGCCTGTGGCGGAGAAGGAACAATTAGTTGAAGTCCTTAGGAAAAACATTGATGTGTTTGCATGGAATGCTTATGAAGAACCAAGGGTGGATCCAGATTTCATTTGTCATCATCTGAATGTTAACCCCTCTGTTATTCCAAAAAAACAACCACCTCGGCGTTCGTCCAAAGCACATGCTGAGGCAATCAAGGACGAGGTGACCAAGCTAAAACAGGTAGGGGCTATCAAGGAGGTGTTTTACCCTCAATGGTTGGCTAACACAGTCATGGTAAAAAAGAAAAATGGAAAGTGGCGCGTGTGTGTAGATTTTACGGACCTTAATAAGGCCTGTCCAAAAGATCCTTTCCCTATGCCCCGTATAGATCAACTGGTGGATGCAACAGTCGGCCACCCTCAAATGAGTTTCCTGGACGCCTTCCAAGGCTATCATCAGATCCCACTGGCAGTGGACGATCAGGAAAAAACCGCATTTCTCACTCCCACTAGAAATTATCACTACAAGGTAATGCCCTTTGGCTTGAATAATGCAGGGTCTACTTACCAACGGATGATGACAAAGATGTTTGAGCCACAGTTGGGCAGAAGTATCGAAGTCTATATTGATGATATGGTTGTGAAGAGCAGAGTTGTGATTGAGCATGTGGTAGACCTTACCAATACTTTTGAGATTTTAAGGAAACACAAATTGAGGCTAATCGCATCCAAGTGTGCATTTGGAGTGGGCTCGGAGAAATTTTTGGGTTACATAGTGACTCACCGAGGAATTGAGGTAAACCCTGATCAAATCAGGGCCATAAGTAGCTTGCAAGCACCTCGGAATCCTAAGGAGGTCCAAAGGTTGACTGGGATGACCGCTGCTCTGAATAGATTCATTTCTAGGTTGGCGGATAGGTGCAGGCCTTTTTTCCTTTTACTCCACAAGTGGAAGGGGTTCGAGTGGACAGAAGAGTGCGCTCTGGCATTTCAGCAGCTTAAGGAATATCTATCTTGGCCGCCAATTATGTCTAGCCCCAAAGTGGACGAGGTCCTTTTTTCCTACCTTGCGATAGCCACTTATGCGATTAGTTTCGTTCTGATGTAGGTAGATAATGGCGTGCAACGGCCAGTCTATTACGTGAGCAAGTCGCTTCACGAGGCTGAGGTGTGTTATCTGCCGTTGGAAAAGACTATTTTGGCAGTAGTACATGCTATAAGGAAACTTCCCCATTGTTTTCAAGCGCACACTGTGGTCGTCCTCACCCAATATCCGCTCAAGGCAATACTTCGGAGTGCAAACTACACTGGTAGGGTTGCCAAGTGGGGCACAATTTTAGGGGCTTTTAATATTAAATACATGTCTCACACCTCTGTAAAGGGCCAGATTCTTGCCAATCTGGTGGCCGAGTTTGCTGAAGGCCCTGAAGAAATAGAAGCAAGTCCACCAGACATGGATGAAAAATCAGTTGACCTTATCTCTGCGCAACATGCCTCGCCCTGGAAAGTGTATGTGGACGAAGCAGCAAACCAGTGGGGGTCAGAAGTGGGGCTAGTTCTGATGTCTCTTGAAAAGGTTGTTATCGAGAAGTCTTTAAAGTTGTGATTTTTAGCTACTAATAACGAAATAGAATATGAAGCTTTATTGAATGGGATGGCAATGGTCAGGAAACTAGGTGGTGTGAGAGACCGCGCCCCCGGCCCCTTTTTATGAAGGTGTTGAGCCAAACCCACGTGAATGGGTGGAGTTGTGTTATTGCCTCTTAAAATGGAGGTTCGACTAGTTATATTTTCCCCTTTAGATTAAGGGTTTTACAATGGAGTCGCCACTTATTTAATTATTGGAAAAATAAGAAAACCATAATTAAAAAAAAAAATTTCTCATTTTATTAATTTGAAATTGAATTTACATTGAACATAGGAAATTACATGGCTTTGGTCATAGATACAATCTAAGATAAAGTACATGACTTTATTTCCTAGTTACAATCTAGAAATTGAAAATTACAAGGATAAGCATTTGATCTACTAACCCTTGATCTAAGTTCGGAGGCTATGTTACAAGGTGAGAAGGTGTTAGGCACCCACCTTACCCGGTGAAACCGATCTTCTAGACTGTGGTGGCCAACAATCATATTATATCATCCAATATGTCAATCAATTTACATGTTGAATTTAATGTGTGTGCATGTGATAAACCCTAATTCAATTTATTAAACATTGCATTTGGATTGAAAAATAAAATTCTAGTGAATGTGTGTGGATGGTGATAACCTAGATTCAAGGATTTGAAAGAATTATGAAACAAATATGTTTTTCATATTTTTGATGTAAATTTAAGATCAAAACTAGTAATATGCATGAACATGTGATGAACAACCAAGAACATGTAAAGAACGCATAAGAACATTTAAGAACATTCAAACATATTCAAGTGAATTTAAATAATCATTATCATGCTTTAATCTTAAATTCTCATCATGGCAACACAATAAACAAGTTAGAGAAAGAGAATATACCTTCATGCAAGATCCATACGGTGGAGGAGGAGACTCTTGGTAGAGGTCTTAAGGGTGGAGAAAAGAAGAACTAAGAGAGGGAGAGTGAGTCTCACTCAATACCTTGAGTCTCAGGAAAACCAAGATATAACAAGACTACTCAACTTCACTAGAACTCAAGAGGGGAGAAGAGAGGAGGTTTTTTTGATCTCCTGGAATGAAAGAGGGGGAGGGTTTATATAGTAGTTGTGGAGGGAATATGAATGGAATACCATTTAATAAGGGTTGACAAGAATTATGAACCTAGACCTCATTTTAGCATTGGGGAAAATCTAGTGCATTAAATGGAGAGATTAGTGGGAGTAGGGGTGTCCAGTCCAACCCGGACCCGACCAAAACCGCCCGAACCGACTCGACCCGATTAGATATGAGTCGGCTCCGAATAAGTTTCAGTCGGCAACGGGTGTGAACTTTCAAATCCGACCATATTCGGTTCGGATATCGGTTTTCAATTATGGCAACCAGTAAAAACCGAACCGACCGATTATTTTGAACTAACAATTTTTTTTAGTTGAGAACCGTGTCTCCACGTTTTGAAACTCTTACTTCTTTGCATGGCTGACACGTCCTACCAGCCATGTCTCTTCCTTTCCATCTTTTTATGCAAACTTTCTCTTTCTTTATTTTTATAATGCAATCTTATCTCTTCCTGTCTTCCATTCTTATCAAACATCATATCTGACTCTTCTTGTGGTTCTCTTTGAAATCAAAAGCTAAAAACCACTCATCATGCGAGTGTGAGTCCTCTGCCAAACTTCTCTCTGTGAAGTAAAACACAACTCCTCCCTCTCTCAGGTTCCTCCAAAAAAAAAAAAAAAACTCCCTCTCTCTCTGTGCATATGACTGTCACCTTCTCTTGCTCTCCCCTCTCATTTTATTCTCGGAGTTTGATCATCACTTTTGCAATTTTTTGGTGGTGTGAGTGTAATAGTTGGCCATGGGTAATTTGGGTATGGTGAGGTGGGTAAGGCAGTAGCTGTGATGTATTTTGATGTTTTGTGTTGTACTATGTAGTCTATGTTTGGGGTTTTTTGTGTGTAGTTGCTGATTTGAAGCCAACCGCCAATCCGACCGAACCCATCCGTGAAACCGATGGCAAGCAGCGGTCGGAGACCCGAGGACTGTCGGTCGACAGCGGGTGACAGAATCCAAGACCCGATGAGATCGGGTCGAGTCACGAGTTAACCCTCAACCCGAGTCCGACCGACCCGTGGACACCCCTAGGTGGGAGTAGGGAGCAAGCCAAAATTTAGTTTTCCCGTAGCTGCTGTAACAGCTTGTAGAGCCAACTTCAAAAAATCATATCTGATCCAATTCTGATCGGAATTGTCTCGTTCTTGTGCTCAAATTGAAGCCCCGGATGTCTAGTTTCTGAGAAAATTAACCTCATTCACATATTCAAAATATTATGAGAGATATTGATGAAATGGTGAGCAGAGGTCATTTGTTAGAAAATGGTTTCAGCACAATTAACATTAATAGGTCCCAAATTAGCTCTCAATTAACATTAAATGGCTCCAATCACTCCCATTTCAGAATTAATTGGTTCCAAATTTACTCTAATTAAACGATAATTACACAAATTACTCATTAAATAATTAATGTTTAACTATCTAATTAATTAGGTGTATGTAACCTCACCATAAAATGTAGTCCTAACCAATCAAATTATGACACATTATTGATCTCAAATTGATCACTCCTATAACCAATTGAAATCAATTGTTCATAATCATATATAGTCGGACTCAATTTGTGATAGTACATCTTAGCCATTAACAATTGATTTGATGATAACTTTCAATCTGGTGGTCCGATTAGGGCTTATGACCAATCGATTTGATCGTTACAATATCAAGATCATTTTGGTGAAATGAATCCAAGGATCTAATGGCTAGAATCAAGATGCATATTTCTAATGCAAAATTACCCTTTTACCCTCCGTGCGTGGTTAAATACGGGTTGCAAAATGGGGTGTCAACAGGTGGAAAAGCAGTGGAGATTTTCTCGGATTCGAGACTGGTCGTGGGTCAAGTTAGAGGTGAGTTGGAGGCTCGGGACACCAGAATGCAGGAGTACTTGGGCCAAGTTAGGCGTATGCAAGTAAATTTTGAGTGTTTTGAAGTAACCCATGTTCCTAGGAGTGAAAATGCCCATGCAGACTCTTTGGCTACCTTTACTACCTCCTTGGCGAAAGACTTACCCCGAGTGATAACGTCGAAGATTTAAACACACCCACCCCAATAACGAGAGACTCGCTCTAGGTTAATCAAGTCGATTCGGAATGCAGTTGGATGGATCCTCTATTGCTATTCCTTGAGAAGGATATACTGCCTGAAGACAAATCAGAAGCTGAAAAGATACGAAGGAAAGCTCCTCGATTCTGGCTGTCCGAGGACAAAAAGCTATATAAGTGCTCTTTCTCTGGGCCATATTTGCTTTGTGTATATCTCGAAGCATCAAAGGCGTTATTGGAAGACCTATATGAAGGAATTTGCGGTAGTCACACTAGAGGAAGGTCTTTATCTCATCGGGCGATCACCCAAGGGTATTGGTGGCTAGGTATGCAAAAAGAAGCGCAGGAATTTGTTAGGAAGTGTGACCAATGTCAAAGATTAGCACCGAACATCCATCAGCCGGGGGGAGTTCTTAATCCGCTTTCTAGTCTTTGACCTTTTGCTCAGTGGGGCTTAGACATTGTGGGCCCTTTTCCTAAAGCGGTTGGAAATAGGAAATATCTGTTAGTTGGCATGGACTCTTTTACGAAGTGGGTCAAAGCTGAGCCTCTGGCCAATATTAGAGACATGGATGTCAAGAAGTTTGTCTGGAAAAATATCATTACTCGATTCGGGATTCCTCAATCTCTCATCTCGGATAATGGTCTTCAATTTGACAGCAAGACTTTCAGAAAGTATTGTTCCGATCTGGGGATAAAAAACAGATATTCCACTTCGGTCTATCCGCAGGGAAATGGGCAGGCCGAGGCTGTCAACAAAGTTATAGTTAGTGGGCTCAAAAAAAGAATTAGATGATGCAAAGGGAAGGTGGGTGGAAGAGCTGCCACGTGTCCTCTGGACATATCGAACGACACCTAGACGGTCAACAGGAGAAACCCCATTCTTAATGACTTTTGGGGCTGAGGTTGTGATTCCTCTCGAAGCAGGTTTTCCCACCCTAAGGACCAGTACTTTTACCTCGGATGGGAATGATGAACTGCTGAAGAAGAATCTAGACTTGATAGACGAACGACGAGAGAATGCGATGGTTCAATTGGCCTACTACCAACACAAGTTGAAACAAGGCTATGATGCGAATGTCAGGTTAAGGCCGTTAGCCCCAGGAGACCTGGTATTGAGAAAAGTCTTGGGAACTACTAAAAATCCAGCCTGGGGAAAGTTGGGGCCCAATTGGGAAGGACCGTATCGTATCACATTTGTAGCGGGGATAGGTGCCTATTACTTGGAAGAATTGGACGAAAAACTGTACTACATCCCTGGAATGTAAGTAACCTAAATAGGTATTACTATTAATAAGAGCAATTTTGTTTTACTTCCACATACAATTTGTCCTAATTCTCCAACTTATGCTTTTGAGTCTATTGAAGTATTAAATAGAAACTAAGTTATGTCAGGTCCTCGGACTACAAACTTAGTGAAAATTAATACACTATGACATCTATTGAAGTATTAAATAGAAACTAAGTTATGTCAGGTCCTCGGACCACAAACTTAGTGAAAATTAATATACTATGATATCTATTGAAGTATTAAACAAAAACTAAGTTATGTCAGGTCCTCGGACCACAAACTTAGTGAAAATTAATACACTATGACATCTATTGAAGTATTAAACAGAAACCAAATTATGTCAGGTCCTCGGATCACAAACGTAGTGAAAATTAATACACTATGACATCTATTGAAGTATTAAACAGAAACTAAGTTATGTCAAGTTCTCAGACCACAAACTTAGTGAAAATTAATACACTATGACATCTATTGAAGTATTAAACAAAAACCAATTTATGCCGGGTCCTTGGACCACAAACTTAGTAGAAGTCAGTGCTTCTTAACTGGGATCCGTGCAATTAAAATAGTGTATCAAAGCAAATCACGTGAGCATCACTTAAAGCATTTTAGGGTGCCCAGTATCTCGCTGGTTGGAGTATCTTTAGAACGTATTCTCAAATTTGGACATTTTGTAATGGATTAGAAGTAAGCCTTGATAAGATAGTGAAGTTTATGATTAAGGTCTACTCCGTTTTCTAACTAGTATACCTAAAGTTAAATCTTCCTTTATAGTATCAGATTTCCTTCTCATGTAATCATATAAAAACAAAGAATATTCGCACAGAAAATTACACAAGTGACAAATAAAGCCATAACATTCTATATAAATGTAGTAAAAAAAAATATACATCACATTCCAAATGTCTTTTAAGAATAAATAAATTGCAAAATAACTAGAATTTAGCTAGATCAACTATGGTTTTAATTTTATTTGGAGCTTGGATTGGGGAGCTTTGCCAATTGCTGGTGGAGGAACATCCTTTTCCTTCTCCGTTTGAACTCCTCCTGCGAGCAAAGTGGTGGAAGCTAAGGCCTATTCAAAGCTTTGAGAAGCTGCTTCATCTTTGGGCTTCTCACCTGCCTGGTCCGAGGAGATGTATTTGGAAACTTTAGGTGCTTTGGGTTGCTCTTGTTGGTTGAGAGGGGGAAGATTCTGAGTTTGGGCTTCTTTGGCCGAGTCAGTAGCTATGGAAGACACATCCTGTGGCTGAGAAGAGGGGCCTGAGGCTCGTATGGCTAGGGGGAAATAAACGCTGTCTGGTCTCCTCAGCTCGGAGGAAGGGTCAACACTAGCTCGGTTAAGAGCTTCTGTCTAAGTCTGGGCACAATATACTCAGCAGACAGCTGGCACCTCAGTTCTGAATTTCTCCTCCGTCTCAGCTACACCGATGTCGTACCCATCCTGCTCAGCCTTATCTTTTTCTTTTCAACCTCGGCCTTTGCAGCTTCTGCCTCGGCTTTTGCCTTCTCAGCCTGGCCTCTGAGCCTCTGGGCTTCCTCCAATTGTTTCTTCAAACTTGCTATCTGCTCCTGGGAGGTTGCCAACTAGTCAATAGCGTCGCGCAGATGCTTCCTCTGATCCTCGGCCTGCCTGTGAGCGCTATTCAAAGCCGAGTCGGCATTCTTCTGAGCGTGCTCTTTCTCGGCCAGCTTCTTCTTCAGTTGCGCATTGCTTTGTTCAGCAATGATAAGTGTTTGCACAGCTGCGGCTCGCATTTTCCTCTCCTCATCCAGCTGCTGGCCATAAGAATTGGTGATCTCCTCTATTCTGAAAGTGGCTTGGACGGCCTAGGGAAAAGGGAGTTAGAAATGCAATGAATAAAGTTATGTGCAGAACAATTATAATTAAAGAGGTAGAGCAAGTAAGATGTCATACTATGCCTAGGTATCTCTTGGCGTTTAGGAAAACTTCATTCTTCCTTATACCTCTCAACTTTGTCATATCTTTAGGGAGCAGGAGGGTTTCCTCAAGGGTTAAGGCGACGTGGCACCCAATTCTGCCGTTGAAATTCCTAAGGGATGCGTCCTCCTTTAAGGGCTCACCGCCGAGCATGGGTGCAGGAAGCCAAGCCTCGAGCTCCGAGGACGTGGTGGATGTCTTTCCCGCGGCTTGTTGAGATCCATGGCTAACCTTTTGCTACTTTGCAGCTCGTTGAGCTTCATCTTTAAGAGTCGATCGGGACCTCCCGGCTTCCACTGCTTCCTTGTCTTTGGACTCTCTCCTCCTCTTCGGATCAGTAGGCTCAATCACTGGTGGTTGGGGTAGTTGATGAGAGGGAAGAGGAGATTTGGGAGGAGGGGGAAGCCTAGATTGAGTTGACTTCCCCGGCGCATCCTTCCCAGGCTGGCCTTCAATCACATCCAGCAAACTCCTCTGATTCTTCCTCTGGACGCCCATTTCTTCAGAAGTTACCTCGGGAGAAGGGGGTTGATTGAACACTTCAAATTCATCCTTTGAGTCCAATAGTTGTACAAACCCTTCTGAAGCTTCTTCTTCTTCTTCTTCTTCTTCTTCTTCTTCTTCTTCTCCTTCTTCTTCCTTTCTTCCTTCCTGATGAGCAAGGCGTGACGAAAAAGCCCCTACAGAGGGTGTGGCCATGTGTAACGGCTCAGTGAAAGGGGTCCCTTCAGGGATTGGAACGTCTTCAGGGACAATAAACCCTTCAAAGGCTACACTGATACAATGAAGCCGAGGGTCCTTAGCCTTCATCACACACTTTGGGGCTTGAAATGCCGAGGAGATAGGCTTATATCCGAGGATGATATGGGCTGCTCTAAGTTGGCCGTCAGATGGGTTCACGTATACGTCGGACCACAAGAGTCTATCCAAGCTTTCCCTATTGACTAGTCTGAACTGAGGCTTGGTAGCGCGCTTATCTGTAAGGTCATTAAAATAAGAAGAAAGTCTTATTAGAAACAAAAATAACTTGAACTGAAAAGCACAAACCAAACTCTATAAGCTTATTGCCAAAAACCCCCACTTGGCTTTCCCTCTCTATTCGAGCAGGGTAGACTGTCATGCCACTCCCCAAAAAAGATTAAAAAGTCATCTTTTAAGCCCTTATTCGATATGGGGAGACATTGAATTAACCTGACTTCAGGGTGCCTAGACTTAAGATAGTAACCCTGACCTTTTAGATGACTAAGGTTATACAACCAGTTCACATTGTGATGGGTCAGGCCTAAATTCATCTTCTCATTTAGGACTTCTATACTCCCTAATACCCTAAACATGTTAGGGGCGCACTAGGTAGGAGATAGCCTAAAAAATCTAAGGTAGTTTCTAGTGAGGTTACCCATAGGAATGGTCATCCCTCCCTCCACAAAGGCAATCATAGGGATGGCCACTTCTCCGGTCTTCCTATCTTTCACCCATATTTCTGGAGAAGCATATCTCATACCCACTGTTGGGGGAATCCCATATTTCGATCTAAATGCCTCTATTTTCTCCTCAGATTCAACTAAATGTTTAAACCTACCCATTCTCTAAAAGTTATGAAGAAAAGCTAATAAAAAGGGAATGAGAACTAAGAAGGTTCAAGGAGACTTACAGGTTTAAAAAGGAAATCTTCGGACAGGATTGTGATATTTATGAACGCATGATGAGGCAAAAGAAAGTAACAGGTTCAATGGATGTGCGCTGTGAAAATATGATGGTTGTAACTAGAAAGAAGGTCGATTTGAAAAGCTATTTATAGTGGTGCAGAAATTGCGAGCAGGAAAAATCTCGCTCATAAATACTAAAAACCCTCCACCGTTGGATTAGCATCTTGCCGTTGAACGTGAGGGACAGAGAGGCCGCCATAATTTAATGAGGCACCCTTTTGAAGCCAAACCATCAGAAAGGCGCCTTGGGTAGGTAGAAAGGCATTCTAGAAATTAGGAAAAGAGGATGACGACAGGATATCAAAATCTCCCTTCTGCCGAGGTGACAAAAAGTGAGATTTTGAGGAACTATTGTGGGACCAGCTATATAAAGTGGTATTGGTAAGTTTGTAGGGGATGGGCCAGTGGCCCAATGGCCCAATCCAAGGACAGCAATCTGTCCAAGGATGATTTAATAAGGGTATGATACGAATAATATAAGAAGAAGAGCCAAAGATTGCAAATGAAAACCCAAAATGTGTCCGAGGAGAAGATTCACCTCAGAACGATAGTCCAAGGTGAATGTAACTATTTGATTACCCTAGATAGTCCATAAGGTTGTGTTGTAATTGAGAAATAGATATGGGATAGTGGAGGTAATAAATATCTTCTGACGCTGCTACCTCCACATTAAATGGTTCCCAGCTAACTCTCTGGCTGCATTAATATGAAGGTGATGTCTGAACAGTGATCAGGCAGCCTTATGATGGCTGGTTAAGGATTCTGGAGAGTGGGAGAGGGGACAGAAAGGAGTTCCCATGATAGAACCTACACGTGTACGGCAAAAGTAAGGGGAGGAACGTAGTATATAACATGAAAAGGAATGACATTGTAAGGGGGACAAAAAATCAACCAGAGAAGGAGAGGCTTTTCCTATCAAATAGAGCTAGTTCTTTCACCCACTCTCTAAAAATTTATTGTTTGGGCTTGTTGGATCGTTTTTCCCTTTCATTTGGGGAGGTTTTTCCAAATTGAGTCTCTACAAATATATATATATATATATATATATATTTATATAATAATAGGTAAAGCTGAGAGAAACTCAAATTAGAATTTCAAATTAGAGTTCCAATTTTGCGCCATGTGTCCTAAATTATTTATTCTTAAAAAGTTTTATTTCTTAATTTTAGAATCAAATGTGAGACTATATTATAAATATTTATCCAAGTAAGTTTTTAAGTACAAAAAACAAAATGTCTAGAAAAAATGAATTGTAAAAAAAATGGTGCTTCACAATATTTTTTAAAAAAAATAGACAATTTACATTTCATACCTAATAATATCCATACAAAATTTTTTAAAGAGTTAACAAAATATAAAAATGACTATCAATAGTATTTAAAATATATATAAGAATTATATTATGCATCTTATTGTAAATTTTTAAATGTATTCATGCATATGCATGAGGTTATAAGCTAGTATATATAATAATAAGTGAAGCTGAGAGAAATTCAAATTACAATTCCAAATTAGAGTTTCAATTTTGCGCCATGAGTCCTAAATTATTTATTCTGAAAGAGTTTTATTTCTTAATTTTAGAATCAAATGTGGGACCACATCATAAATATTCATCCAAGTGAGTTATTAAGTAAAAAAACCAAAGAGTCTAAAATAAATAAATCGTAAAAAAAAAGTGCTTCACAATAATTAAAAAAAATATGGACAATTTACATTTTATACCTAATAATGTTCTTATAAATTTTTTTTAAAGAGTTAACAAAATATAAAAACGACTATCAATACTATTTAAATTATATATATAGGAATTATATTATATATCTTATTGTATATCTTTAAGTGTATCCATGTATATGCATGAAGTTACAAGCTAGTTAATATATAATGTCTTCTACCTCAACTATACAAAAGAGTATTTTTAGGAAAACAAAAACAAAATTTTATAGTACTATTCCATCATGTTATTAAAGAGTGACTTTTTAGTGTTATAACACTTTTAACAAAAAAATTAAGGAAAAAAAGATGTTGATATTTAATTGAGAAATTTAAATGAAACAAATTCTTGATTCTTTCCACACATTCTTTCTCTTTCTCCTCCTATTTTTCACATTACAAGTTTTTGGTGAGTATCAATGTGTGACAAAATCTGCACATGCTCCAAAACCTTGAAACTCAATCTCATTGCTGTTGCTGTCATTTTAGTCACAAACCATTTGCCTCTGAGTTCATTCTCGCTATTGCCTAATTTTGTGTTTTTGAGTTGATATCATTAATTTAAGATATTGCTTTAATGCTGTTATTAGATATCATATGCACAACAAGAAAAAGCTTAAAACTATGGTTTAGAATATTGGCTTTAATTTTTGTAACAACATTAAAGCAATATCTTATTAAAATCACTTTGAAGATTATACTTCTCAATTATATAATGATGAAGAAAAATTGTGAACTTTAAAGGCTACTAAAGTATCATCAAAACCTTTAGAATATTTGACTCATAGATGAATAACTAGAAATTTAGTAATTTCGATGTCGAATCAGAGCTACTGTAGACTCTGCAACCAAAATAAAAAGGATGAGTATGTCACATAAGATAACATGTAAAACTAGCCAAAGTTTTGAGGCATTTAATATGCAAGTGATGAGCATGGCTTGTAGAAAAACTGGTGATGCTGTGATGGCTATAATAATCATGTTATCCTGTATTGTAAATGGACTAGTTTGAGTTCCAAAAATTTCCAAGCCAGATTTAGAACATGGGCATGGATTTTCATTAGAAAAAACATTTAAGTTATCCTTATCTACACCTTAGATGAAATATGGTACAATGCTGCATATCTAGTTATAAAATGGTAATTCCCTTGTCAATAACTCATCAATCATTCAAACTACCTACAATTCTCTTGTTAGAATTCTGTATTCTCTCATTTATAATGCCCATGTTAACAAAGTATGGATCAAGTTTTCTTAGAAAACTTCTTGATTACAAGGATTCCTCTATACCTACTTTCATAATGCACTCCTTTTGCCAACTTCTATTTGGTCAACATGCATCATTGGGACAACTTTTATATTCAAAGCAGAAAGCCAAAGCAATTGGTTTCTACAGCAGAAAGCCAAAGTAGTTCAACATAATACACACATACAATATGGCAAAAATTGATTGAAAATATTCAAAACTAATACCCAAGTTCAAACATATACAATAGAGCAAACATTGATTGAAAAAATGTATAACTAATATTAACTAAATTCCTAGTTATTGAATGTGCAAATTATATTAGGAAATAAATCAAGGCCATATGCATAGAAAATTATATTAAAAAGAGCAAAATCTTACAGGGTTTCTAAAAGCTTAATTCCCATACAACGAATACTAGCAATCTCTTGGATTGAGCCTTGGAATCTCATTGTGCCTGTACTCACCCCAAAAAAAAAAAAAAAATCAATCAATATTTGTAACAAAACTGTAAAGGAAACAGAGATTATGATTACAATCCGAATAATGAAATCACAAAAGTCAAACAATTAGAACTCGAAATAAGCAAATCGATGAGGAGCTCAGTTTTCTAAGAAATGTGAAACAAAAATCAAGGGGAAATCAATGAAAAAGTGTGGATAAACCCAAAAAAAAAAAAATCAACGACGACATTAAGGTTTGTGACTTCTATGATCAATTCGTACCTAATTGGAGTAACTTGTATGCTTTGTTGTTGCTGAGAACACTATGCCGAGAGAGACGAAGAGTCACAAATTGCCGAGATCAATTTGTACCTAATCGGACCTGTGCGATTTCCATGATTGTTGAGCTTTAGAGGATTCGAGATTTCCATGATCATCAAGTCAAGCTATGAGTTTGGATTTGTGCTTTCTCAGTTTCTGTGGAAGAGTGAACTAAATAGAAAATTTTGCTTTGGGGCTATCTTTTTAATTTTTTTTTTTTTTTGTGGGCTTTTTTCAAGGGCTGAAAATTTTGTCATAATTTATCAAGGATTGTGGGCTAAAAAATGCAAACGTTTTGGTACAAAACTTGCCTGCTTTTTTTTTTTTTTTTTCACATTTATTTCAAGGGTGTTTTAACTTATTCTGAGGGACTTAATAACCTTTGAGATAAAGTTTAGTAATATAACTAGCCATTTTTTTTTTTTTTTTCACATTTATTTCAAGGGTGTTTTAACTTATTCTGAGGGACTTAATAACCTTTGAGATAAAGTTTAGTAATATAACTAGCCAAATTTGTATTTATGGATTGTATTGGCAGATTTTAGTAAACCCTTGGTAAAAGAGGGTTGAAATAAATAAAGTTTGTTGTAGAGCATGAGAACTTGAATGTGGAAGCAAACAAACACTTCATTGTTTTCACCAAATACCATCTTATCATATGTGCAGGCTATTGCGAGGTTTTTCACTCCTACCAAACACTCTCAAATTTAGCTTTCCATCACCTCTAACAGGTGGTACCACTAGCTACATAACTATTTCAATTTTTCTCTCCTTAAGTACTTAAATACTACCACACCTTAATTAATCATACTCTCAACTATTGAACTCAAACCATAAGCCACTAATCAAAAGCTACATATGTAATTATTTCAAACACTGGCTGGATTCTGCGCATCGTGTGATGCATTTGATATCACAAATTTCTTGTTAATTTCCTCCAATATTTCAACAATTTTTCTTGTAAAAAATTGTAATTTTTAGAAAGACAATATAGAGGTGTATATATTGATTTAATCATATTATATGTGTACAAAACTTTGAAAATTATATGATATAAATATGTATGTTTCATACCTACTCAAAAATGCAAATATCGTTTTGATAAAATAAAAGTGTAAATGTCTTTCAAATTTTTTTTTTTCATACTTGTTATGTGTTATTAAATTTTTTATTTTTATTTTTTATTATTGGACTTTGTTTTAATTGTTGCAAAATCAAGTAAACTTTAATAAGAATATCATATTTTAAATCAATTGCTTCTCATATAAATCTTAAAAAATTACATCAAAATTTCATTATACTTAAATAATTAATGCATTATTTGAAATAGTAATATAACAAATATTATTTTATTTTATATATACACACACACAATAGCCTGGGATGCTCAGAGGCCATAAATAAAATAAAAATTAACATTTGTTTGGGTTGTGGTGTATGTAAAAATAGAAATTGAGATGTTGGGAGAGTTGTAAAATGATATGGTAAAATAGATAAAGTAGGTTTTTAGGGTGTAAAATAGAGCTTTTTTAGCATCTCGGATGCTAATGCTTTGAAGGAGTAAAAGAGTAAAGTAGTTGTATTTCCGAAGCGGAGAAGTTTTGAGAATTGAGAGGCATCAAGAAGTTGTTGTTACTGCATGGGAGTGTGATGTGGCTTAACTTATTGTGTGGCACACACCATTTGTGAATTAAGGTGTGTGTTACCATGTGCCCCGCACAATGTACCACACGCAATGTCACTATTTCAAACTTTCAACATCCACTTGTTAAATACTACCTCATCTTACGAGAATGTATTTGGTATCAAATGATATCATGTCAGCAGTATTAAAATCCAATAAATATGAGACACGTAATGTCACTATTTCAAACTTTCAACATCCACTCCTTCAATACTGCCTCACCTTACGAGAAGGTATTTGGTATCAAATGATACCGTGTCAACGGTATTAAAATCCAATAAGTTTGAGATATGTCAGCAAAAAATAATTAACCCACTAACAAATGAAAGACATATGTTAGTGGGTAGTTATTTTTGCACACATGTCTCTCATTTATTGTATTTTTATATGGATGACATAGTAGTATTCGATATAAAATACTTTTTCCTCACTTTACTACTTATTGATAGTCTGATTCACACAAAGCTATTGCTAGTACTAGTGCTAGTGCTAGTGCTAGTGCTAGTGCTAGTGCTAGTGCTAGGAATTATCACTCACTTGCACTTTCAAAGTTTCAGTCACTATCCTAGTAAAAAAATGCAACATTATTCACTAATTTTCCATTCATTCTTTTTGTTTCTCCTCCTCTTATCTTTCAAATTACAAGTTTCCAATGAGTCTCAATTTGTGACAGAATCTACACATAGGTGTCAAGACAAATCCAAGGCCTTAAAACTCAATCTCATTGCTATTGCTGTTATTTTAGTTACTAGCATGATTGGTGTATGCCTCCCACTACTTACACAATCGATATCAACTCTTAATCCCGATTCCAAAGAATTTTCTATCATCAAAGCATTTGCCTTCGAGGTCATTCTTGCTACTGGCTACATGCATGTTTTGCATGATTCCTTCGCTTGCTTAGAGTCCGAATGTTTGCCTAATCGCCCTTGGAAAAATTTTCCATTTTCAACATTTGTGGCTATGATATCTGCCTTATTAACCCTAATACTAAACTCACTTGCAATGTCTTATCATACCAAACCTAACACTCAATGGATTTTGGAAGAAGCAATAGTAATTTGAAAAAAGCGACCACCATTGAATTACACACTAATATTGGGATGATAGTCAGTCCAAATTGTTAAGGCATTGTGTTGTCTCTCAGGTATATATATACATGAATCAAGCTATTACATTTGTTAGTATAAATCAACATCAGATTTTGAAGATTTTTTTTTAATGTAATTACCTTTTTAGCTTCGACTTTGCTTTATTTCATTCATTCAATTTTTGTGTAAGAATTTAAAAATCTGATATTCATATGGTCCTTACTTCTTATTTTTAGTATATTTGTAAATTTATAATATGTCATGGCTAGAATAATCAAACATTCAACAATAATAATAAAAAGTGTATGTATTGAATGCAGGTTTTAGAAGTGGGCATAGTGGTGCACTCGGTGGTGATTGAGCTTTAATTATGTGCCTCACATAATCCATGCATGATTAGACCACTCATTGTTATCATGTGCTTCTCTTTGAAGGAATGGGTCTAGTAGGATGCATACTACAAGTTAATTTTAATAATCTATACACTCCTAATTAAATTATTTTTGCATCCAAACCAAAACATACAATTACATGGTTTCTAACCTAAAATGCATGATCAGGAGAATTATAAATTAAAGGTGAACATGATAATGGTGTTCTTTTTCTCATTTATAGTGCAACGCCATTTGGCATCACTCTAGGGTTGTGTCTATCAAATGTGTATAGTGAGAACAATCCAATAGCTCTTATTGTGGTGGGAGTATTGAACGCAGCATCAATGGGTATATTAAATTATATGGCGTTGGTCAATCTCCTTGCGATTGATTTCATAGGGTCCAAGTTGCAACAAACTGTAAAGCTTCAAATGCTGGCTTTTCTTGCTGTTCTTTAAAAATGGGTTCTGTAGTGTGATTTGTGAAGCACCACAACCTTAATTAATCATACTTGCACTCAAACCACAAGCCTCTAATCAAAAGCTACATCTGTAATTATTTCAAACACTAGCTGAATTTTTGCACATTGTGTGGTGCATTTGATATCACAAATTTCTTGTTAATTTCCTCCAATATTTCAATAATATTTCTTGTAAAAATTTGTAATTTTTAGAAAGACAATAAAAAAATTGCGTATATCGTGATTTAATCATATTATATATGTTAAAAAGTTTGAAAAATACATGATATAAATATGCATGTTTCATACCTACTCAAAAATGCAAATATCGTTTTGATAAAATAAAAACGTAAATATCTTTCAATTATTTTTGTTACACTTGTTATGTGTTATTAACTTTTTTTTTTCCCTTTTTATTATTATTGGACTTTGGACTTTGTTTTAATTGTTGCAAAATCAAGTAAACTTGAGTAAGAATATTATATTTTAAATCAATTACTTCTCATATAAATCTTAAAAAATTACATTTGTAGGGGGCGGTGATCCATAGCCCAACCCAAGTTAGGTGGGTAACTACTGTGTAGAGGCCCAATACAATTAATTTTTAGAGGTAGGTTGCTAAGGTCAACATTTTCAGGCCTTAATAGATTCGTTAAGGAGTTTGGAGAAGAGTCCAATTCTTAGGTCGTTAAAGATACGAATGATTACCAGTAAGAAAGGCAAAGATCTGCATCAACTCTTCCTTGGATTAGTCCGAGGATCACTAGTTCATATATTACTCATTTCTCGGTTACAAAGATTCTTATTGCCTTTTATCTTTTTTTGTCCAATTCCCCCCCCCCCCCCCCCATTTTAAGGGAGACTCCTTCCTTTTTATAGTAGCTAGGGCCTCATCCCAGCCCTCCACCTAGGCTGCTATGGATCCTTACTTGGATACTTGTCCTATCAATGCTTGGCTGGTGGTGGTAGAGTAGGTTGCAAGCTGTAAAGGTCATTCTGCCATTAAATGTGGTAGGCTGAGTTGGTACAGTGTATTTAATGCAGAAGTGATGGGTACTTTATCTGAAAACTTCTCCTCTACTTTATCTGTACGTCTTTACTTCTTTTCACAGTCTTCAATCTTCTGGCTTAGATGGCTTGTCTACAGTCTTCCAAGGAGCGTTCACTCTTCAGGTTGGCTCCTTGGGCAGGCCGCTTCTTTGGTTTCAATATCTGAGCTCTTGTCAATGTGTCAGGTCGAAGCTAATGAGAAGTCGGGCCCACCTTCTCCTTGGGTCGGACCTACCTGGCAATATTCCGCATTCAAACCTTACCCTCCCACAACATCAAAATTTCTTTATACTTAAATAATTAATGCATCATTTGAAATAATAATATAACAATTTTTTTAAAAATTCTATATATACACACACACACACTAGCCTAGGATGCTTAGAGGCTATAAATAAAATAAAAATAAACATTTGTTTGGGTTGTGAAGGAGTAAAAGAGTAGAGTAGCTGTATTTCCAAAGCGGAGAAGTTTTGAGAATTGAGAGGTGTCAAGAAGTTGTTAATGCATGGGAATGTGATGTGGCTTAACTTAATTATTGTGTGACACATGCCATGTGTGAATTAAGATGTGTCACCATGTGCCCGGTGCAATGTACCACACGCAATGTCACTATTTCAAACTTTCAACATCCACTTCTTAAAAACTGCCTCACCTTACTTCTTATTGACAGTCTCATACACACAAAGCTAGTGCTATTGCTAGGAATTGTCACTCGCACTTTCAAAGTTTCAATCACTATCAATCTCGATCAACTGGTAGGATTGCTGCTAAATCTCCAACTGGTGAGTATGTTGGGTCAGTTGCTGGCTTTGCTAAATCTTCTGTTGTTGGATATCAAATTGTGAGGGGTGCTTAGCAAGGCATGGAAATTGTGACGGATTTAATTGCTAGAGGATCGACTGAAATGACTTCTTTAATAGGTAAATCAACGAGAGATAAATAGTGGTGGGATAATTAGTGTATCTGCAAGCCTTGCCCTAGCTACCGGATAAGCTACAGGTCCAGGAACCTTGGGTAATGTCACCCTAGGAAAGAAGTTGGGATAGGAACTGTATCCTTTGCTTCTACTGCTGCTGGATCAACAACTGCACAATCAATAGAAAGAACTGGTACTGGATCTACTGATGCTCTGACTTATGAGGCGACTCTGCTGCTTCATTGACAACTAGATCAAGATCAGAATCAACAATAGAAAAAACTGCTGCTCTTGGTGGTGCTTCTAGCTCTAGAAATTATTCATCCCTAAGATCAGATTCTTTATCTCAAGACCAAGACTCGGACTCTTCACCTCGACCACGAAAGCCATAATATGGATCTGTTAACTTGGCCTTCTACAGGCTAGGATAGTAAAAAAATGCAACATTCTTCACTAATTTCCATTCATTCTTTCTCTTTCTCCTCCTCTTATTTTGGGCATTACAAGTTTCCAGTCAGTCTTAACACTACAACAAAATGTATTTTTAGTGACGAAAATTAGTGAGGAAATACTTTTTGTCCCTAAAAATACAGATTTAGTGATGAAATATGAATTTCATCACTAATAATGAAAAAAAATTATAACATTTAGCGACGAAAAATAATTTTTGTCACTACTGTGATATGAAAAATGGGCACCAGCAAGGAAAACTTTGGCGGGAACTTAATTAATCTATAGCGACAAAATATTTTGTAGCTAAAAGTTAAAATTTTTAGTGACGAAATATTTTGTCATTGTAGGTATTGCTATGGATAGCACTAGTGACGAAAATAATTTCGTCTTAATAAGGAAGAATTAGCGACGTAAAATAATCGTCACTAAAAATAATCATGATTTTTCATTCCATTTTTTTAGCGACGAAATCAAAATTTGTCACTAAAAGTATGCTATAGCGACGAAATTTGAATTTCCTCTCTAAAAATCTTAACAAAATCTGGGTTCTTTAGTGACGAAATTGAGCTTCGTCGCTAAAGAGGTTTCTAATTCCCTTAAACCCATTTCAGCAAACATATTTCACTTCCCACCTCTTTTTTGGTCACTTCCCTCCCAAACACAAACTATTTTCCCTTCCTTTCTCTCACAAGCCTAAACGTCAGTTGTCGACCATTCGCCTCCCGACGACCCTTCGCCTCCCTTCCCCTCACTAACCAAATCCTAGCCTTTCCGCCGGACTCACTGAATCAGCACCCTAGCCCAAATCCACGACTTTCGAATCAGTGCCCACCAGACTCACCTAGTCAACTCGCTCTACCTCTCTCCTCCTCTTCGATCTCTCTCCACCGCCGACCCCGTCGTCATCTCTGCCATCCTCCAACGCAACCACTTAACAAACTCCGGTCAATGCCTTCACCGACAGTATCCCCTGCTTCTTCGGTAGGATCTATGGCATGTGCTACCCCCCAAAGGAAGACAATCTCCCCTTCTCCCCTTAAACGTAGGTCCACTCTGCACATTCAATTCATTTCCCCTATATTTCAAACTTATAAACACAAGAAACTTACCAAAATAGAAATAAAAATAAAATAAAATCAAATTTAGACTTCAAAAGAAACTCGCTTTGAATCCAAAAAAAGCAAAGCAAAGCAAAGAAATGACTGCGATCGCAGTGAACTAGTTCGCTTAGTGCATCACTTGCCATGCTTGGAGCCCCGACCACTCTAGTACTCTTCTATTACTTTTCCTATTTTTTTTCTTTCTTACTCTGTTTGTTTCCTAAGATATATATATATATATATATATATAATTTTTTTTTTTAAAGTAGGAAAATCGTTACTCAACTCATTGATCAGGTTAATTTTGTAGTTGGGGTAAAAATGTTAGTGTTTTAGAGTAATAATTTTGTTTTTATTTGAGCATTTTATTTTTGGGCCCTGATTAGTTGGTAGTGGTTGATGATTGAGTCGTTTTTGGCTTGAAAATTTGATGGAATATTGTGTGATTTTGAATTTAGGTAGTGATCTGTTGCTTTGTTTGTGGCACTGTTTGGCTCCTGAGAAATTGTTGGAAGGGTTTTGTGAAGCTTGCAGAGAACTGTATTGTTTATTTGATTGATTTAGTTATTGGTGTTGAACAACATTATAATTTGAGCTTTTAGATCTAAAAGGGAATGATTTGGGGTATTTTGACATTGCATATATAAATTTGTGAATAGGGGGTTTTTGATTGTATTGTTGTTGTAGTAATTTTCTTTTGCATAAAGTGGGCAGAAAATGATGGATATTGTGGTTGGTTATATTTTGAATTGTAAACAAATGGAATGGTGTTGAAACAAACCCTTGCTCAATATGTTAGGATTGTTTAAAGTGATTAATATCTTTTCATTTTGCGTACTTCATGTGAGCAAGCTAAAAGAGGGTATTTGCTACTTGCGGTGGCATCTTTTGACCCCAAAAATTTATTATGCAGTCCCTTTGTGTAGTTTATTTACCATATTGACTGCAATGAGATGGTGGTTCTAGAAGAATTGTTAGATTTGCTACCATCTAGTTTGATGAACAATTCTTCCCACATAGGATTGTAATTTTTGATGGGCATATGACTCTGAGGATGCAAACTAGTTTGTTTAATATGTGGTAGGCTATTTTAAAAAATGTTTCAATTGAACTGATGCTAATATAAAATATGTTTGTAGATCAGTGATATATTTATATAATGTGCATTCTCAGATTCTAGAGTGTCATTCATTCTGTAATACTGAAACTCTCTTAGAGTTTGTAAGCTATTTTTGACATATTATTGAAATATTTTAAGATATGGTAGATAGTAAATACGTGTTACATGTTTGATCTCATTTCTTACTACTGAATCGAATCACCATTCATGGATTGGATTTGATTTTGGTGACTGTGGCTATGCGATGTCACAATGACTTGTTTATATCTTGTTTCCAAACTTATTTACATTTTTCTCTTTAAAAATTTGTTGGTGTAGGACTTGAAAGGCAGACCACTACGAGTCAGTCAGGTAGATGCTAAGCCCCCAAGATGTCAATTTTGAGTTTTGACTCATTCAAATGTCCTTGACCATCAAAAGACATGGAGTATAACTCTTAACCTATTGTAAATTAAATTGGGTTTAGGAGTTATTTATTTCATGAAATCATTGTGTTCTAGCCCCTGTTCTCAATCCTATGATTGTGTTTACTTTGATATGTATAAAAGAGAGAGAAAAATGAAAGGAAAAAAAAAAAAAAAAAAAAGCTACTGTAGTTCTTTTATTTTGTTTTGTTCTTTCTTTAGCTACTCAAGTTCTGAGGTACTAATAGTTTGTTTTCTAAATGGTTATGAACTTACTTGCTTATCTTGGTGCTGCAATTTTGCACCCAATGAGTCTTGAATTCACAACCCACAATTTTGCAATTTTTTTTCCCTTTCGTGTTATTGCATCTAATGACAATATTTGTAAGACTTGAAGGTCATAATTTATTGAAGGAAGATGTGTTTGTTTTAAAATAATGAATAACAGATATGGATAGGAACAAATTGGAAATATCCCATTTACATGTCTTTGTTTTGTAGATTTGAAAATTTGGTTAGAAGAGCCATAATCAATGAAAGCATGATTTATTGTTTTCAAAAGGAAAAAAATGTGAATATACCCTAGGTCTTACCTATAGGGGTGATTCATCTTCAAGTTAAAACACTTATTAGTTAGTACTTTATTTTTGCAATTTATCTGCACTATATGGTGTGACTACTTTTTTTTTATGCATTATTTGAAACTAATTGTATTATATTACACTTGAAAATCTATATTTGCTTTCTACAACTTATACATTAGGAGTTGTGATTTTTTATTCATTGGTGTGACTACTGTTAATGCATTGTTAGAAATGTTTCTTATAACATAGTTAATGTTTTTACTTTACGATTATAATGTAGTATTGTTTTTATATTAGTGTATATTTCTTATTGGTGGCTTTTAGGGGATTTACTTTTGGCATTATTTGAAAACATATGAGGACATTCTCTGTTGGTTCTAATTATATTATGCTACACTTTTGTATTGTTATAAAACATCTTGAGTTATTGTATGTGTTGCAAACAATTATTGTATGGAAGGAGTTTGAATTGGATACTTGTTTTATTTTTTACTTGTGGAATGTATGGATCTTTTTTTATAAATGTGTTGTTGAAATAAATGTGTTATTCAAATGTGAGGTTTTAATAATGTAATGACAGGTTACAGGTTAATATCAAAGCCATGAAAAAATTAAAAAAAAAAAAAAGTTTTAGCAACGAATTTTTTCGTTACAAATATAGCAACAAAAAATCGTTTTAGTGATGACATATTTTGTCGCTAAATGTAGCTGAATTTTGTAAGAAATGGTTTTAGTGACGAAAATTTTTGTCGCTATATGTGCATGGATTTTTTTAAAAATAGTTTTAGTGACGAACTTTTTCGTCACTATATGTACCCGAAAATAGTTTTAGTGATGAAATTGTTTTTCACTAAATATTATTTAATAAACTAAAGTGTTTTTAGTGACGAAAGTAAATATTATTTAATAAACTAAAGTGAATATTATTTAATAAACTAAAGTGTTTTTAGTGACGAAATTCTTTTGTCACTGAATAGTGTTTTTAGCGAGAAAAACATTTAGCAACGAAATGTTTTTGTCGTTAAAAGTATTTTATTATTATTTATTTTTAAACAAGTCGAACTTTTAGTGACAAAATTTTTCATTGCTAGGACTTTTAGCGACGGGGTTTCAGCAACGAAATGAATTTCGTCGCTAATTAGTAGATTTCGTCACTACAGGTCCTAAGCAACAAAAAATTGGACTTTTAGTGACAAAATTTTTTGTACTGAAAATATATTTTGTTGTAGTGCAATGTGTGATAGAATCTGCACATGGTGTTACGACAAATCCAAGGCCTTAAAACTCAATCTCATTGCTATTGCTATTATTTTAGTTACTAGCAAGATTGGTGTGTGCCTCCCACTACTTACACAATCCATACCAGCTCTTAACCTTGATTCCAAAGAATTTTCTATCATCAAAGCATTTGCCTCCGGGGTCATTCTTGCTACCGGCTACATGCATGTTTAGCCCGATTCCTTCTCCTGCTTAGAGTCTGATTGTTTGCCTGATCACCCTTAGAAAAAATTTCCCTTTTCAACATTTGTGGCTATGCTATCTGCCTTATTAACCCTAATGCTAGAGTACTCATTTGCAATGTCTTATAACACCAAACCTAACGCAAGTGGATTTTGGAAGAAGCAGCAGTGATTTGAAAAAGGCAACCACCACTGAATTACACACTACTACTAGGAATATTAGTGCACGATGCTAGTCATTCCAAATTGTTAAGGCATCATGTTGTCACTCAGGTATATATATACATGAATCAAGCTATTACTTTTGCTAATATAAACCAACGTCAAATTTTGAAGATTTTTTTAATGCAATTACCTTTTTAGCTTCGACTTTGCTCTATTTCATTCATTCAACCTTTGTGTAAGAATTTAAAAATCCGATATTCATATAGTCCCTACTTCTTAGCCTTAAAATATTTGTAAATATATAATGTGTCATGGCTAGAATAAACAAACATTCAACTTAAATGCAGGTTTTAGAAGTAGGGATAGTGGTGCACTCGGGGGTGATTGGGCTCTCATTGGGTGTCTCACATAATCCATGCATGATCAGACCACTCACTGCTGCTATGTGCTTCCATCAGCTCTTTGAAAAAATGGGTCTAGGAGGATGCATACTATAGGTTAATTTTAATAATCTATACACTCCTAATTAAATTATTTTTGCATCCAAACCAAAACATACAATTACATGGTTTCTAACATAAAATGCATGATCAGGCGGATTATAAATTAAAGATGAACATGATAATGGTTCTCTTTTTCTCGTTTACAGCGCCATTTGGCATCACTCTAGGGTTGTGTCTATCAAACGTGGATAGTGAGAATAGTCCAACAGCTCTTACTGTGGTGGGAATATTGGATGCAGCATTAGCAGGTATATTGAATTATAAGGTGTTGGTCAATCTCCTTGCGGTTGATTTCATGGTATCCAAGTTGCAACAAAATGTAAAGCTTCAAATGCTGGCTTTTCTTGTTGTTCTTCTTGGTGTTGGAGGCATGTACTTGTTGGTAAAATAGGCTAAAAAAAGGTTTCTATAGTGTGATTTGTGAAGCACCACAATCTTCTTTCTTTTTCTTTTTTTTTTTTTAAATTTATTATTATTATTATAAATTTATTTAGTTTATTTTTTGTCCTTAGAGAAACTTTTTTATTTTTTATTTTTTTATACAAGATATAAATTCTACTTTAACCTAATTTAAGTGTATATGTATGTGAAACCCCTTCCTGAAGACTTAAACCCTAACATTTATCCCCCACACTCCACAAGCACTTATACTTGTGAAGTGACCATTGCACTAAGGGTGTGCGGTGGTGTCCCTAGAGAAAATTGGAACTTCATCTTGTCTATCTATACTATTAATAAGAGGATTTCCTGTTTGGGTTTCAACATTTTGCGTATTAAAATATCCTTATACAAATTCTTAAACTCTTTAACGCTTGTTTGTTTCGACATAAAATATTTTCCCATTTTACAGTAATTATTTTGCAATAAAATATTTAATCAAAAGTAAAATATTTTCAATCAACCTAGGCAAATTTGTGTAAAATATTTTACGCTTAAAATTTAGGTAAAATACTATACACTTAAAATTTTGGTAAGATATATTACATTTGCTCTCTTGACTTTTACCCGATACTTTCACTCCCTCAAACCTCAGCCCCTCTCACACTCTCTTCCTCTTAGATTTTGCTCTCCCTTCTCACTTTCAAGTTCTCCCTTCTCTCTCTTCTTTTCTCTTTGGCAGTCCATTGGGACTCCTACTGATGAGCGGTGAGGTAATTGGCATTGATGTCTCCAGCATAGAGGTTGTGGCGATAAGTGTGATGCAGATCGTCGATATCCTCCCCTTTACACTCTTCCTCATGTTCCTAATTTCTTTATGGCCGCATCTCTCAAATCTAGATAGGTGGGTTGTTGGTGGTGAGTTTGGTAGGTGGGTTTAGTTTTGGGTTTTGGTGGTTGGGTATGGTGTTGATGGGTTTTGTTTTGAGTTTGGCGACTGGGTATGGTGTTGGGTGATCGATGGTTTGTCAATTCAATGGTGGTGCATTGGGGGTGGGTTTCAATTTTGATGGTAGATGATTGTGGTGGGTTTTCATTAATCATTGATCTTGGATTTTTTTTTTCGTTCTTATTGTTGTGGTGGTGTGGGTGGTGGTTGTTACGATGATGTGGATGGTTGTGTTTCAGCGTTGGATTTTGGTGGCCATAGCAATGATGGCTTCTTCTTCTACCTTTTTTTTTTTTTTTTTTTTTGTTTTTTTATTTTTTTTTCAATCTGGATTTGGTATAGTTGGTGGTGGTTTGTGCTTGCATCCATGGTGGTTGGTGGTTGCCGATTTGTGTTTGCATTTTCAAGTGTTTAGGTCAATCCAAACATTTGAAAATGTTTTACTGAAATATTTTACTTCAAAATAAATGGAGCGTAAAATACCACTATCTTTTAGTTAAATAATTCTAAATTAAAAAACACAAATTGGTTAGAAGAGTAATTTACTGTTCCTAAGTTTTAGATTTTTTCCTTTATCTTCTCCTCCATTCAATTTAAAACTTAGGACACTATTTCTATCCCATTTTTTAAATTATTCCACATTATTTTACATTGTATGCACAAGACGTGTGTGATGAGTTTATATGGAAATAAAATCTTCAATTGTTTATTGTTTGGGGCAATTAGATAATAATGATTACCAACTCTTAGGAATCAAGTTTATTTTGAAGTATCTTCAAATATTTACTTTTAACATCTCTCTTCTATAAGGTAAGGATCATCTTCCTGAAAATAAAAATAGTAAAATACAAGGAGAAATTACACAATGTCTCCTGGCTTGGGTTTGTTTCCTTAATCTCCCTAACTTTTGAGTGAGTGTTTATGCTTGTTCTTCAAGAATTATTATTATTATTATTATTTTGGTAATGAATTCAAGTTATTTTGATAAATTTGCTAAGATTTGTGCATAATTACAGGTTTGAGTTCAGGTTTAGGATGTGGTGCATGTGGATAGATTATGGCATTAGGCAATGAATATAAATTTTGTGTTCCACTTTATGATGTACCAATCATAATTTTTTATGTATTTATTTGACTTTCTATATAAAATAATTAAAGTTTAAAATTGAAAAAAATATCAAACAAAAAGTGAGACAATTGATTTATATTGGTCTAACTTTTTACTAACTTGTGCTATACATCGGAAAGTTTCATAAAAAATTGCACCATCAAGACTTTGTCAGAATCATTCAAACTTAGAATTTGATTAGCATATCTCGTATATTCTAGTTTTGAAAAAAAATTCAAAAAGATTCAAAGCTTAGAATCTGATTAGCATATCTCATATTCTAGTTTTGAAAATGAACCAACAAAATTCAGATGTTAAAACTTTTAAAAGATCAAACAATTTAAAAATTCAAAAGATTCAAAGCTAAGAAATTATTAAAACAAAACAAAAACATGATCCACTTAAGAGAAGCCCATGGTTGCACCTTTCTCATAGTCATATTGGCAATACTGGCATGGTTTGCTAATGACAATTTTCATATATTGCAAAAAATGGAAAAAAAAAAAAGAAAAAAAAAAAAAAGATATTACAACTTCCAACAGGCCAAAAAAGAAAAAATCGAAAAATTGATGCCTTTCTCATAGACATTAAAACATGATCCACTTAAGAGAAGCCGATGTTTGCACCTTTCTCATAGACATATTGGCAATACTGGCATGGTTTGCGAATGACAATTTTCATATATTGCAAAAAATGAAAGAAAAAAAAATTAGATATTAAAACTTCCAACAGGCCAAAAAAAAAATTTAAAGAATCGGAAAATTTAGAGCCTAGAAATTATAGATAGCAAACAAAAAAAATATGACTACACAACTAAGAAATATAAGAAAAATAATTACCTCCAAAAGAATAATTTAATAAATTTATGGCTATATATAGTTATTGAAATCTACCAAAAAGAGTTACATAATGCAAAAAATGAACCCAAAATTTCAAATGTTAAAACTTCCAATCGGCCAAAAAAATTTAAAGATTTAGAAGATTGAAAGCATTGAAAGTATTGAAACAAAAAAAAAAAAAAATTGTCTAGGGGAATAAAGAAATATAGGAGAAAGAATGGTTACTCTCAAAAGAATAATCCATAACTATAATTGTTGAAATATGCCAAACATTAAAAAAAAAAAAAAAAGAATTGGAAAAATTGATATGTCAAAATTCCAAAAATATAATTAAAGAATTAGAAGATCATTGACATGATCTACATGAGAGAAGCCCATGGTTGCATCTTACTTAGGAGACGTATTGACAATAGTTGTATGATTTGCTAATGAAAATTTTCAGATTGCAAAAACTAACCCAAAAATTTAGATGTTAAAACTACCAAAAAGCCACACCAAAAAAGAAAGAAAAAAAAAAAAAAATCAAAGAATGAGAAGATTAAGCTTAGGAATTAATTAATCCTCCTATCTTCTTTTAGATCATAGAATTTAACTAAAATTCTACTATTTATCAAAGTTTGACGATATTCCAAAGTATATCTTTTATGATATACTTTAAAATCATGCATTTTTTTTTTTTTGTGATTAAAAAATCAAATATATAAATAATATATATTTTTTTTTGAGGAACATATAAATAAGAACTTTAGTTCTATAGACTATTGTGTGACTAAAGTTCCAAACACCCCAAAATTTGGGGTAAAATTCAAATTATAAAATTATAAAATTTAAAATTTAAACTCCTCCCAACTTTAAGAGTTTAATTTGCAATTTATTCAAAAAAAAATTTTGAGTTGTATTAAGCTTCCTACTCCTTGTAATGTAGGGAAAGGAATCAAAGGATAACACCATGTGGTTTATTTTCAAGTTTCAATTTCCAACGGCATTATTTGCAAAACCCAGGGGCGGCGTTAAACACAGCCCAGGGGGTTCAAATGAATCCCCTGACCTGCCCCCAACAAAAGCAATTTTATATAAAAAATTTTAATTTTTTTTGTTTTGACCCTTCTGAAGTAAAATTTTAAACACCCTGACCCTAATTTTTTTTTCTTAAAATCCAACTGAAATTAACTTAAATATGATCATCTTAGTACTATTTTCACAATATTTTCATAATAATTTCACAATGAAAATTAAGTAGTAAGTTGTAATTGGCTTTTATCTAGACCTGCAACTAACATAACTTTTTTTTACCTACCATCTAGATTTTGTTGTAAAATTTTTGTGAAAGTGTTGTATCAATAGCTACACTCTTAAAATATTTAATTTTATAAGAAATAAAAGAAAATTCAAAATTTAACTTATTCATTAAAAAAAAAAAAAAAAAAAACTTTCCCTCTCAGAGTTTGGCTTACTTTGGCATTTACAACAGAATGAAATTATTTTTTCCTGCACTTTTCTTCTATATTTGTATTTTATTAAATGTATGATTAGTTGTTTTAAAAGAATGTATGATTAGTTATTTAATTCTATTTGTTTATGTATTCAATAGTTGTTGTCTTACTAATCTTTAAATTATTAATAATTTTTTTGACTATTATAAAATATAGTTATATTGTATGCTAAACTGTATGGAAGTGGTATGTAAAGAAAAAAAAAATTAGTTATTTTATTTTTTACTTCCTTACTCACGATAAATTCCTAGCTCCACTAATATTGAACCCCCTAGAAAAAAACCTTGGAGCCGCCACCGGCAAAACCACAAAGCTGGCTTTTCAGTTTCCACCTTGTTTCCTTTTATCAACACTAACCCACGTACTCTCTCTCTCTCTCGCATACAAAGATTTGGTTATGTTACCACTTTGATCATGGAGTACTTCAACAGCTTTCCCATTCAAGAACACAAGTACTGCCCCCACAGCTGGCGAACATTATCCATATCTCATCTTAATTCTATGACATACAACAAGCTACCTTCTGATGATAGCTTCTTTAACGCACTCGTACACCAAACTTCGGACGTGGAAACTTTTGGTCATAATGACAGCACTCTTCATACCCTTTTGGAGCATTGTTTTTGTGACAAGAATCAACAAGTCGTATATGGTTCTTGCACTGACAAGGTTGAAATTGACATGTTATTGGGTGTTGCTGATTTATCTCAACAACTTCTTTCTCTGCAAGATTTTCTCAGGGTTCTATATTTGAAAGTATCTTAGATGAAGGGTGCCAATTCAATGTGATTCTGAGATTGACAACGGATAGAAAGACCCACATCCCACTTTTTGGTTTGGAAGGTTCTTGACTTGGTATATTTGTGAAGGCAAAATATATATTATAGGTACTTTTTTAGTTTTTCGTTTGGCTTCTCCTAGAGTTGTATGGCAATTAGTATTTAGGTTTATGATGGATACTGTTTTTTCCCTTTTGTTAGTTTTCTTTTCTTTATTAATACAATCATTGTTTTGTTTTGTTATTAGAATAAAAGACACTGTTAATTTTTCTTCTCTTTAATACAGATACAGTCATTACTCATGGTATAATTATTATTATGGTGCTTAATATTGATTATACACAAAAGCGCATTGATACAAGGTATTCGATCTACTTTCTTTTATTTTAATCTTTTCCCGCTAAATTTAGTTCAATCAACACATATTCTGATTACCTGTTAGTCCTAAGGATAGACATGGCCTCGTTTAGTTATAGAACTTTCAGTTGAAAGTGGATTGATGAAAAGCTTTGATGGCTAAAACCCCACAAGAGGAAAAAAAAATGCAAGTTTTATATGGACACATACAGCTACCTTTTAGAATTCTGAACCAACAGCATGAACTAGTGGAAAGTAGCAAAGGGTAAGGGTCGTTAATGAATTCTCCTTCGCACCTGAACACATTTTGGACAAACTGGTTCCACAGATCCCTTTGCGTAATTGACATTTACTTTTTTCAATTGCAAACCCCAGTGGAAAAAAACAGAAAGCTCAAATTGTTAGGGAACAAGTCCTCCAACAAAAAACCTGGGAAAGAATTGCACAAATACCACCTAGCCAGGAAATGGGCTGCTTTATTTGCATTTCTATAGACCCAATTGAACTCCAACTGATTAAAATTAACAAAAAATAGACTAATATCAGCAACGAAACTAGCAAGCCTCCAAGGCACGACTGCATCTCTGTTGTTCACTGCCTCTATGCAGCTTCTGGAGTCACGTTTTAACACCGCGTGCCTAAACTGCATTTGACTAGCCAGCTAGATGGCCAATAGGATAGCTTTGGCTTAGACAGGGATGTCGGTATTCACTTTCTTAGAAGATGCAACTATCTGTTCGTGACTTTTATATTCATTTGATAATAAATATAGCCTCAGATATAGAACATTAAAAAACAGGCTAGCTTTTTTAATTAATGAATCATTGTTTCACATAACTCATACTGACAATCAATATTTTGATAGACCATTTCTACTTTAGAGAAATTGCTTGAAATGTTATTCTTTGATAATTTTGTTCCTCTCCTCAAATGTCATTACAAAATAAACATGCGAAGATAATGAGCATTGAAAGCCTTGATCCTATACAATTAGCCAAAAAGATGCAGCAATCTAAGCTTCATAGACTCTGCACTCCTCATCAGCTGGGTTTGCCTTGCAGAAGTCCTCTAATGGATCTCCGCTAGCTGCAAAAACTGAACCTGGCCACCTTAATGCTACCAAATGAGCCAAATCAACGACCCTTTGGCTGCAAACAAAACCAAAGTCAGGTCATAATCAAAGTTACACTGAACGAATAGTCAAGCATTCTTGGATTCTTTTGCCTACTATAAATGAGCACTTCTAAGTACTAACTAATAGAAAATATAGTTAAAGTATGAATGCATATGATTCAGTATCCTCACCTGTATCCCCATTCATTGTCGTACCAGGCAACCACCTTGACCATATCATCACCCATGACCATTGTCAATGAAGAGTCAATGGTAGAAGAAACATCTGTGCACCGGAAGTCTACTGAAACAAGAGGGATATCACACACATCCAATATTCCCTTCAATGGCCCCTCAGCTGCTTTTCTGAAGGCTCCATTGACATCTTCTGCTGAAATGCCCTTCTTCGCAACGTTTATAACAAGGTCAACAACGGACACATTAGGTGTAGGCACACGGAGTGCAATGCCATTGAGCTTGCCCTTGAGCTGGGGTAGCACTAGAGACACGGCCTTGGCTGCACCAGTGCTTGTTGGGACTATGTTCAATGCTGCAGCCCTGGCTCGCCTCAAGTCTCTATGTGAAGCATCCAAGAGCCTCTGAAGATACACAACGTAGGCTATAACTTTTAAGTACCTTTATTTGAAATCATTATAACACTGAGCATTTTTATGGGAATTTTTTAATTATTATTGTAAGAGCACATTATTTGATCTCTTTAAATTGTTGGAATGTTGTACTCAATGAAAACAAAATGAAGATATGACCCTACATGAGGAGAAAAAAATCTGTGTTTGATGGTTTACCTGGTCTCCAGTGTAGGAATGAGTGGTTGTCATGGTTCCCTTGACAATGCCTGCAAAATAAGAAATAATTAGATGTATTTTCTCAAAAGCCTCTCTAATGCTGAAAAAAAATTGAAGCATGTGTTATGGCAAGCACAATTTCAGTCTCATATTCATGTGCACAAACGTTTAGTCCCAGAAGCCCTTATTTGATTTATGCTGCAAAATTTTATGAATCCTTACTGAATTCTTCATCCAAGACTTTCACAAAAGGAGCCAGGCAGTTAGTGGTACATGAAGCATTGCTGCAGAAGGAAAATATTTGACCGCCATTTAGAATATACCATTATAAGAGGTAACATGTATAAGAAATTAAGTAGCTTAAGCACAGTCATAATTGTTTGGTTAGCATGTTAATTAGACTATATGGGAACACTGACCTAACAATATTAGCAACCTCGTGCGAGTAATCCTTTTCATTTACCCCAACAACATAGGTTGGAATGTCAACACCTTTTGCTGGAGCAGTGATGATAACTTTCTTGGCACCAGCTTGGATGTGTTTCCCAGCACCGGGACCATCCACAAACACTCCTGTTCCCTGTAGGGAAAATTAATCAATAATCTTATAAGGTCTGTCCAAAATAGAGCCAACTTGGGAATTTTTTTTTTCCATGAATTACGAAATTTCTTATGCTATCTTGCACTTGAGGAGACTCTGATAGTTGAAGAATGAAAGGACAGGAATTACCTCAATAACAATGTCAATGCCAAGTTCAGCCCAAGGGAGCTTGAGAGGGTCCCTGTTGGAGACAACCTTGACGGGCTTACCATCAACGGTTATGGTGGTGTCGTCCAGTATTTTCACATCTGCTTTGAATGTCCCCAGCATAGAGTCATACTTTAGCAGATGTGAAGCCTGTATTGGCAATGATCAATGAAACTTATTAACATTAACCAAGTTAAAAGCATGGTAATTCAGAGCTCATAAATAAAGTATCTTACATTCTTGACACCACCACTGTCATTGACAACGATAACATCAAGGGGTGAGTTTTTGCGCCCATGCCAGCATCGGAGGAAGTTCCTGCCAATACGTCCAAATCCGTTGATGGCTACCTTCAGTTTGGCCACTGTTTCTCCCCTAACTGGAGCTGATCCTGTTGTCTAATTTCAGGAATATGTGCAAAGTAATTAGCAGTGACAATATTCAGTGAATACTTAAATAGTCATCTTAGAACCCCATAGCTATAAAGCTATAAAGCTATAAATTCTGAAAATTTTTATGTTTTATTCTTTTCCTTTGTGTATGTCTTGCATACCTCCCATGTAACCTTTTTTTCTTCTTAGATAAATCTAATTATCAACCAAAAAAAAAAATGAACTGAAGGTTCTATTGGAAGTTTCTGGCATATGCATACATTCTATTATTTTTTTTAAGACATTAAAAGCGTTACATTAAATTTTTAATAAATTTTCATTTGTGGCATGGCTATTCTAATTGATAATTGCTAGTTTGTAAATTGAAAATTCGTTATGAAGTATAAAACTCTTCAGTGAAGGTCTTGAGTTAATAAGAGTGCCTCTTAGGTTTAAGCTTATGAAAAATGTTAGTTTTTGTTGATGTTGCAAATCACATAGAAGGTTTGAGGTTGTAAAACAAAGCAAGCTACCAGAAGTTGACACAAGATTAATTTGATAAGTGGCTACTGGCTAGTCAAGCAGCATATCCTTTGGCTCAACTTGATTTTGTTTTACACCCTTTGAAAAGCTGAATAAAAGCTTGCTAAAGCTTGAGGAGTGAACTCTTCAGTTACAGACTAGGAGGAACCATCTGTGTGGCTTATAAATTTGTTCAAGGCAAAGTTATTTTTTTACTGTTTTTTTTTTTTTTTTCTTTCCTCTTTTCTCTTCTAACAAAGTTTTAGAGGCATGTTTGATATGTTTCGGATTTATCATTGGATTGCTAAAGCAAAACAACGTATAATCTCTGTTATCCTCTTTTAACATATATCAATCCATACTTCCATGGTCTAGTCTATTTTACTCTTCAAAGAAATATCAATCCAAGAAGGAAGAGAAGATAACCTTGGGAGTAAGTTGGGCAGCCACAGCATCAAAGAAGGATGCCCCTCTAGCATTCTTGGAGTAGGTCAAACATGTACTGGATCTTAGCCCAGAGAACTCAGCTACTTCCAGCCTCTGTACAACCAAAATGAATTAACAATCCCAATAAACAAGAAAGCCACTAAAACATCTTCTAACATGAACAGATGAACTTATGCAGAGGGACACTACCTTAGAGGAGCATTGGGTTGGGAAAGAGTAGAAATTCTTGGAGGGAAGCCTTGTGTTGGTTGGAATTCTTGAAGAAGCTAGAGCTGCATGGCTGGCCATGGCTGCAACTAAAGCTATGTGACCAATTTCCTCAGTTAATAGAGCTCAGTTCGTTTCTTCTTTTTTTTTTTTTTTTTTTTCAGTTAATATAGTCACTTTTTAATTGCTTTTTGGTTATAAAAATTAATGGTTGCAAGCGAGTTAATGGAACGTGTGGTGAGAATGGTACATGAAAGATAAATGAGATAAGATCCTGTTTGTGCTTGCTACTTCATAATCTGAACCACAGGTTGATCACCCGTTAGTTTCTTCCTGCAATGCCCTTACATTTTTCCAAAGGACAATGTGTCCCCATCTTATTGATCTTTTGTTAGTAAATTTCTGGCTGTTGGGAAATCATGGCTGATGGTGGAGAACGTTCAATTCAAGGGACAATATCTCTGTCATTTTACATTGCATAACTAGGTTAATGTACCCTCATGGGATTTTTTCCTATAATTATTTAATGTGCTCGAAATAATAGTCTTTATTTAATGTGCTTGAAACAATAGTCTTGAACACTCATATTAGGGGGGAAACCACTCTGTTAGGTTGGAATTATGCAAAAAAAAAAAAAAAAAAAATTATTATTATAAAGGGAAAAAAATGAAATGAAAAAGATAACTGTAGGGTCACGATTTTCAAACCAAGCCCAAAATGTGAGGGATCTTGGCCTAGTGAGCCCAGTACAATAAATTTGTAGAGAGTGGATAGAAGAGTTAGGTTTTAGTGCATAGATAACGGTTAAAATGGATTTTCATGAAGATCAAACAGAAATAAACTGAGTTTATCAAAAAAAGTTTGTTCTCAGTACAATCCGAGAAGCTCTGCTTTTGTATATATTGGATGACAATGGTTACAGGAGTTCTTGAGATTGCTATAGTGTTTTCTCTCTCCATTTTTTCCAGCCCCTTCTCTATGGTGGATTTCTCCTATTATATAGTCCTCTTTAAATGATCTTAACCTTCCACTTGCTGATCATCCAAGCCTATACTTGAATGTCTGTCCTATCGGATGCCCTCTTTGGCGTTCTGTGAGTTGCAGTAATTGAGGCAACACTGTTCGGGGTCATTTTCTCATTAATGCAGCCAAGACGTTAGTTGTGGGCATTTAAGGCGAAGGTGACAGTTTCTCCTTAAATTGCTCCTCCACTATGCTCCCATGGCCGACTCATTGTACCTGTCTTTTTCCTTGGGATGCTCTGGTAGGCTGCCTTTGGTGGCATGCCGCTCTTCTCTTTTGTGATCTTGGCCGGCCGAGGATAGGATTGTCCTCGGTGATGTTTCATGGCACCTTGGACTTGCTTCTTCTTGCCTCGGACATTTCTTCCTTCTCGGCACGGGCCTTGGGCTTAGTATAAAGTGGGCCGGGGTTGTCAAATTCTGTGGCCCCATAATAACAAACTAGAGTGGATTGATTGTAAAAGAATGGAATTAAACATCT
Source organism: Quercus variabilis (assembly GCA_030445155.1). NCBI lineage: Eukaryota > Viridiplantae > Streptophyta > Magnoliopsida > Fagales > Fagaceae > Quercus > Quercus variabilis. Next base: position 15,799,433 of record CP129446.1, read on the forward strand.
TTGTTCAGGAGTTTTTTTTTTTTTCCCAATGATTTGAGAGTTAAGTACACCCTTTGCAATATTGTTTAGGAGTAAAAGATAAATGAAAATGAAATAATATTTTACTTATCACTTTTTATATGCATTTTTTCAAAATATGGATAAAGTTGAGAATTCACTTTTATTTCATCAAATTAATTGATGGTTCTACTCATTTAGGGAGGAATGTTTAGAAGAAAACAAAATAAAAAATGAGTTCCATTTCATCCTTCCAAACAAGAGAAGGATGACTCTCACCAATCACCATTCTTTTTCATTCCATTTCCCCCTAATTACATCCGTCAAAACAGGGATCAGTGTCTCATACATACAGATCAATGTGAATATAACTATAAGGTAGTTTTGCTTGCACATTGGTGCCTGAACGTAGTCCTCTGCTAGGTGGAAAGTGAAGCATTGTTTCTATAATTGGTTGGCATCAGAAATTGCTATTTCCCCCTTTCAAGAAATTATTATGATCTTCCACCAAAATAAATAAATAAATAAAATTCAGGATCAATTGCCGAAGCGGCAAAGAATTTAGAGTGAAAGGTAGTAAAACGTTGTCTCTAATCTCTATGCTATAACATGAGCCCACCCGCTTTACATAATGCAGCATCTCAAACATCAAAAATCTATAATTGCACAGAAATATAATTAGCATCGATTGCAATTTGCAAATAATCTCTGCTTTTGGTGAACCGGTAATTAACTGTAAGAATTTCTAACCGGTTTAGAGCAATGAAAATGACATGGTAACAAAGGCACAAACCACCTTAGGCTCTTTTGTGTGGTACCACCTAATGATAAATTGTGACAACGAAATGCGTGATATCCAAGATTCTCCCCCTCTTGAATAACTGACAAGCTACCAAAACATGAAAATTTGAGTTTATGACCTAAGGGGTAGGATTTAAAGTGAACAGCTTAAGAAACACGTTTAGAACAATACTAAATACTGCATATCACTTCACCCAAATATGAGTAATCCACCAGGATAATATATGTCAAAGTTGTATACCCCAGGTAACAACCAAGCCACCAAGTTTGAAGAAACAACTAAACTGATTGTTGAAAGGGGAAAAAAGGTATTACAAGAAATTGAACTATTATTTATTAGTCTGGAAATTTCTGGTAGAGAAGGCCATTTATACCCTGATGCTATTATATGGCAGCTTCAATTTCATCTGAGATTACATTCGCACCATTTGGGGCTTCATCTGATTGGAGCTGGCCAGAAACATCATCTATAGCAGAGTTTAGCTGTGCGATCTTCTTAGCCAGTTCTTTCCGTGTTTTCTGTAAAATGAAGTGAAAATATATGTTTCAGAACATAAACATAGAAGTGAAAATGTGATGGTTTTCTGGAGATCAATAACATATAAGATGTCAGAACAAAAACAAAAGCACTTTATGGAATTTCAGAGATAAAATGAAAAATGACTTTTGTGGCAATATATGAAAATTGAACATAGGATGAACACATTCCAGCATCTTCTAAAAACACTAAAAGTAGTCATCCAAAAAAGAAACTCAAAGTACCTGAGTGAGAAAAAAAAAGGATAAAACAAAATCACATGCCTAAACATTAGAAACAAGTGAAGCAAAGGTCTTAAAAAAAAAAAAAACAGATTTATCCTGCGAGTTGATTATATACAGATAGAGTAGAGAAAAACTTTCAACCTCCAGAGCTTTATCCTCATCATAGATGAATTTGGGCAGTTTCTTCATCAAATCCTTCCGCTCGGGTCCAGCTAGTGCTTTGCTGATCTGTAGGAGATAAATAAAAATTGCAAACGAAGTGAGAAATAAAATCCCCGCATTTCCGTATAAAACTGTCAAAGAGAAGCATAACGACCCACAGCCCAATCATTGAGAAGCTCCACAGTGCCCCACAGCTAGATATTTAATGCATGTAGACAATAATATTATTAGCATTTAAAAGTAAAAGCCCATTGAATCAACTTATTGCATTGTTTAACATACAGATCATGAAAGTATTAGGTGGCACCCCACAGTACACTAGCTTCTGCCAATTTCAGGATAAGTTAATTACAAATAAAGAAGCACCAGACCTGAGGTGCATATACACAAGTGAGTGTGCCAAATATGAGTCCTCCCAAAACAAAGCCACCTACAAAGATGCTTGCACTGCCTGGCCTTCCATGATCACTGTAATTATACAATATAAGCATGATACTCACATTAAGAATTTCTAATTCTATATCATATTAAAAAAATATAAGCAGTTAACATATAAATTCAATGGCAATGACGGCATTGCTTGAGCAACTCACTTTCAACTAACAAAAACAAAAGCTATCATGCATCTTTGCACCATAACTACCATATAGCATTGGGTTCACAAAGAAATAGCAGAGATAATACCTATACCCAGCTTGAACAATGAGTGGCCTTCTGGAGCTACAAAGTTGCAATTTTCCTACATGATTGGTATTTAGAAACAAGTTGGTGGAGGATGCATTCCCAAGAAACTGATCCAATGGCTTCAGAGCAGATCCTAGAAAAGAATTGACAGAGGTACGTGAGTTACCAATACTTCTAAACCGATCAGAAAACACACTCATCAGTGTGTAAACCATTGCTCCACAAGCAAAGACATACTACGCAGTTCTTTCATGGCCAACAAACAGTATATGTTTGTCAAGTATATCCCAAAGAAACGTCCAAAATCAATGTAAAACCTTTAACATCAGGTTCAAGTAGTTTATAACTAAGTAATATGAGACACCACCAAATGTCAATGCTAGCCATACATTCAAGAACCATTCCTTCCTACGGTGACAGGACATGAAAAAGGAAAATAATTTTTTTATAAATAAAATAAAAGAAAGCAATACGATCTGATTACCCACCTATTTCCATATTGGAAGAAACACCAATATTAGAGTATAAATAGCACTTAGATTAGCTTCTTTCTGTAGGCTTATTTGCCTATGTACAGATTTTTAAATCCTTTTTTTTTTTTCAGGTACAATTGTACTTTTACGAACTTTCAGAAAATTAGCAAATAATTTTTTAACGCACTTATGTGCCTAAGATCCAGTATCATAGAATTGGAGACTTCCAGTAGAAATTTATGCAAAAAGCCAGGTGCAGATAAAATTCCAACCTAATTAGTAAGACTCCCAAGCAGTCCCTAAAGAATCCGAACTGAGCTAAATTCTGAAACACAAGGTCCAAATGTGAATTGCCCACATCCCAATCTTCAACAAAGACTGGCCTCAGTGACAGCTAATATACAGAGTACTCCATACATTAAAGACCCAATTATTTATTTTGAATGGGAAGTTACCTTCAGATTTTTTACTACATTCTATTCAGGCTTTTTAAGACAAGCAAGATCAATATCCAACACGAATGGATTTTATATAACTCAATCTATTATAGCATAAGCAAACACACCCCAATCCCCCAAGAGGCCCAATGAAAGAAACCTCGTTCCACTACCACCATTCTCACAAAGAACCACACTAACTTTCCAAGATTGCAAACCCATCAAGGAAATCATGCATAAGTCTAGCTTTTTCATTAAACTGACAGATTCACGCATAAAGGGGGGAAAAAAAGCCCACAAAGATTATGAGCTTATTATTAGGATCAAAGCTAAGTACTAAACATTATAATGAGAAAAGAAAATGGAATGGAAGTAAATCTTTCAAGTTGATCAAAAAATGAGATCTTTCGGCCAGAGTCAATTGATTCAAGACACGCAAGCACGATCATTGTATAAGAAACATAGTTGAGCAATCAATATAAGAAAATCTGAAAAAAAAAAAAAAGAAAAAAAAAAGAAAAAAGAAAAAAAAAAAAAAAAAGAGATAGTACGAGAAGAAGGAAATGTGAGAGAAAAGGTTACCAGTAGAAAATTGAGATGGAGGATTTCTCATAGAAACCAACGAATTGGAAATAGCAGCCATTGTTGTTGTCTAAAAAGACAAAAACACACGCACACACTTATATTTTCAGAGAGAAAAAAGAGAGGGAGTGTTGGGATGAAGGAGAGACGGATTTCACTTTCAGAGAAAAGTCAAGTAAAAATAAATAAAGCGGTTGAGCCTTTTATTTTGAGGGTTCGATGATTTCTATGCTAAGAAGTGTAAAGTGTAAAATGGAAATGAGGTTTACCTTTACCAAAAGAAAAGAAAAGGAAATGAGGTCCTTTTTAAGTTTAAGGGGTTTTTCATTTATCAAAAAACAGTTTAAGGGGTTTTCATTTTTATCATGGTATTTAAATTTTTTGTTTTAACCCCCAAATTTACTTTTTTGAGAAACGTTTTGATCCCAATCTACTACAATAACTATAGGAATTAAAATAAAATATATAAAAAAGAAACATTTCATAATCATCTATGGGACATGTTATGATTAGTGCACGCTAAAATTGTAAAATATAAAAACCTCAATCAAAGCTTAGAATGTAACGATGAATATTTCAATTAAAAAAAAAATAAATTACTCATGTGATGACATGTGTTTAAATGATCTTTTCACATAAAATAGTAATGCATAAGGATTATTTGTAACTCTAAAAATGAACACTATTTTAGATATGTGATAAAACACCGTTTTATTGGATTTGACAATAGTTTTATAGACATCAATTGACTAAATGACTAATTTGCCAAAAATATTAAAAGTTAAGAATTAAAATGACAAATATTAAACTTCAAGATGAAAATTTACAATCTATCCCAAGTTAAGTTGTGTGATTTGGATTGTGACCTTTTATATTTTATGTATGACCAAGATAAGACTTATCTATATATATATATAATAATAGGTGAAGCAGAAAGAGTGTAAAATTGAATTTCAAATTAGAAATCTAATTGTGTGCCACGTGTACACACCAAATTAGAATTCCTAATTAAAGTTCTAATTTTGTGCTATGTGTCTAGGATCTGAAATTGAAGTTGAATTTTGCATCATGTGGGTAAATGTATGTGGGCTCATTCTCATTAAAACAACTTCTATGTATTGGGTTAAGTGAGTTACTGTACTAATTAAGTTTTTTCTTAATTTTGCAGTCAAACGTGAAAACCAAAAAGATTAATATCGGTGATAAGAACTTGGTTTGAGTACATTACATAATTTCCAAAAAGATAACAAAGCCAGAGTTTGCATTTTTGTTATAAATTGCTTACAAAGTTTGCATCTTTACATTTGCACTGAGTTTTGGATTAAAGTGCTTTCTTCTTGGTTCTGACACTGAGTTTTGTTTACTATTCATTTACAAAGTTTGCATCTTTACATTTGTTATAAATTGCTAATATATGATTAGATGCACATTATGCCTAAAATTCACTATCCTTATATTTGGCTTTTTGTTCAGGTTTGACACCTATAACAATGAAGAAAGCACTGTTGTGGACCGATGGATGATACTTTTTGCAGGCTGCAAAGGAACTTAGTGATTAATGGAATCTCACACGAATTGGAGAGGACCTGGCTGTAGATGTCTGGATGGTAGATGTGAGTCACTATATTTTTAAAATTTCCAGTGAAGGTAAAGGTTATGAACAATATAAATTTTCCAAAGAGAGATTTATTATTCTATATTTACGCAAGTTTGGTCGCCTTCTTGGAGTGGATCACTCCACCCTGTCTTTCTACTGGAATTTTTTATTCAAATTGTTACAATTTAATTCGAAATTTTATTTGAATTTTTCTATTGTTGTTACTATCATATATTATCATTCCAATTTAGAAGCCAATGAGATGAAATTAATAACACATTAAACACTCATACTTTGCGAATCGGTAGTACCAATCTAAATCTATAGGACCTGCTTCGTAATAATACAACTATGAAGGATGTATAAAAACACGCACAAACCCATCTCTTTATAAAAAAAGACTGGAGAGAATTTTTTTTTATCAGCCATGAAACTTCAGAGGTTTTTTCTTCACACAAATGCCCATCATGTTACAAAATGGCCCATCGTAAAACTACAAAATGAGTACAACTCTGACAGTTTTTTTTTTTTTAATTTTAAATTTTTTAGGCTACGAAAATTTCAATCACCAATAGAGATTGAAGATTCAAAAGCATGAATAGATCTTTTGGATGAACATTGTCACCAATGTTCATCTTTTTGTGTAAAATATATATACTGCTAAGTTTTGTTAATGAAATTTTCTAGTTAATAATATGAATTTAGATTTAACTGAGTCTTTTAAACATGAATAAACTCATGATTAATAATATATCCATTCCCGTGTGGTAGCACTGGGTTACATACTAGTTCAAGTGAAAGCCTTAATTTTTTTTTTTTTTTTTGGGGGAATCAGAAAACCCTTTTAATTAAACCTATATTTAATCCCTTTATTTTTTTTAATTATTTGTTATCTATAGTTGTTTTTGCTCTTAGAATATATTACATAGTTGGGTGGGAGTATCTGAATTATGGATGTCTCTATTGAAAACACTAAAAAGTATCAATTAAGTTACAAAATTCCTGATAAATATATTATTTATTAAGTAATAATTTTTATTTCCTATTGAGCTAAGCTGATAATTGGACCAAGAATTATATACTTTGATGCCTTCAAAGCTCACAGCTACCCACCTCGTTAAAATTAGTAGAAACATCCATACATGATCGCCCAAAAGTGAGGCTCCAGATTACATAAAATAGTGAGTTTTTTTTTTTTTTTTTTTTTTTTTTAAGAAATAATTGCAACATGCTACTAACTTCGCAGCTCGAATTATTTCCTCTCTAGACCTCCAAACATTTTGTGCATGAGAATGTGTCAATTCAACTACAAAGCCTTTGGCGAACAGTGAGGCTTTAGATTACACAATTCTATGGTTTAAATATATATATATATATATATATATATATAAATTAGCACCTATTGGTCATTTTTTTATTTTTTATTATTTTGTATTGGTCATTTCTTGGTATCAACTATTAATTTGAAAATCCTATTTGACCTCTACTTTATCATCTGGTTCTAGTTTCCTCAAGTTTCCAACCCTTTTTGTCTTGTGAATTCCAATTCTTCTCGATTTAATCTATAGATTAGGTTACTTCTCTGAGTTCTCTCCACAAAGTTATTGACCAAATTTCCAATCTCTGTTGTATGATGAGCCTTGTCGATTTAATCTAAAGAGTAAAAACAATTTTTTTTTCTCATTTTTATATAGAAGAATCTTTAATCCCATAAATTCTCGTAAATCTCAGATCAAATATACTACAATATTATTGGTAATGTATTGGATACCAATTAATTTTTAATACTAATTTCTAAGTAACTATCATTCTGACATACCTATGACCATTTTGACTAGTGTCATTTTCAATTTTGGCTCCAATAGGCAATAGCCGGCTAGATTTTGTAATTTTATCTAAGGTTTGTTGAGGCAACAACATTGTTTAGATTACCAAACATTTCGGTTTCTACAGGAAAAGAACACGAAGTGGATGACAAGTTTAGGTGTGACAATGATCTCAAACGCGCTACCATTTGCTTATTAGATATCCTTCCTCTTGTTACCTAGGAAATGCAGACTTGTTCTACAGCTAGTTTTGCTTTAAGAGTATTCAATTGAACTCCATTTTGCTTGAAGCCATGGCTGCCGGTGCTACAGGAGAAAGGTCTTTCCAAGAGACACCTACATGGGCTGTTGCGGTTGTATGTATGTGCTGTGTTTGTGATTATATCTTTATTAATCGAACAAGGAATTCATTCTCTTGTAAAGGTAGTGTTTTGATTAAACTGTTTGTTGCTTGGTATGTAAGTACCAAAAAGTTTAGAGATGCAACATTTTTCTTGACTATTGATATAATTTCGTGAAAGTGATGTCCGTTTAGTGATACATTCCCTTACTTAGCTTTTCTGTCATGACAGTGGTTTCGGAAACGCCGGAACAAGGCCTTGATTGAAGCTTTGGAGAAAATTAAACTGGTTAGAATTTTATGTTAAACTTCGAGTCATCTTTAAATAATAATCAATAGCGGTTTAGATTAGCCAAAACTTTATAGCTCAATTGGCAATTGAAAAATAAACTGTATTAAACGAACACTTACACTAGACTCGAAATTTTTTGAAATCGATACATATTTGTCAATCAACATCTATGCACCACCTCCATAGTCTAATCCTTAGTAATTATTTTGTTTATTGATTACTCTTATTATATGGTTTGCAGAGTTAATTCTATTAGGTTTCATATCCCTACTGCTTACAGTGGGTACAACCTATATCACAAGGATATGCATACCTTCAAAACTTGGCAACACTATGCTTCCATGTAAGAATTGATGCTACTAAGAAGGATCAGGGAGGTGCTGGCAGGAGAAAATTACTTTCAAATGATGAAAATGTAATGTGGCGCGGAGTCTTGGCAGGATCTGGTGGAGATGATTTTTGCACAAAAAATGTAAGATTCTGAAGCAAGAACTTAACCTTAACTACCTATGGTTTATATTATGATATATGAGTGAAGGCAGCTTTGAAGAAGAATAAATTATGATTAGCCCAATGTCTTTGTGCGGAATAGGGTAAGTGCCACTGATTTCACAAATAGCAGTGCAGCAATTGCATATATTCATCTTCGTCCTTGGCAGTTTTTCATATCCACTACAGCGTCATTACCATGGCATTGGGGCAAGCTAAAGTAAGTTTCTTTTTCTTTTTATTGAGATTTTTTTTATTTTTTTTGGTTTAGTTAGAGAGAGACTCTAGTTTATGATTTTTTTGGCATTATACAAGTATGATCAATTAGTAATTTATAGGTATATAAGTAAACACAGAATCTTATAGCTCAGCTATCAAGAATCTTATAATTCAATTGATTAACAACTCGTGTGTTCATGATATCCATAGTTCAAATATCACCTCTCTCTCTCTCTCTCTCTCTCTCTCTCTCTCTCTCTCTCTCTCTCTCTCTCTCTCTCTCTCTCTCTCTCTCTATATATATATATATATATATATATCCTCCTTGTAACTATGAAAAAAAAAAAAAAGATACAAAACAGCTTTTACTAGAGTAGGGGGTCGTGGCCTCCTTGGCCACTATTTTTTTAGTATGTATTGTAATTTTAAAAAAAAAAAAAAAAATATATATATATATATATATATATATATATAATATAACTATATATAGTGTGCGTTTGCCCAGGGATAAACACGCATTTTGCCTTTTTTTTGGCTAGTCCCATGGCACTATTCATGGACTAGCCAACCCTTAACAAACACAACAACAATGTTTTATGGGTCCCACAACACTATTCACACTTTTAGAAATTATTTTGCTACAATATTTTCAGTAATAAATTTTCAATTTTCAACAAATAAACGATATCTAAACATAGCCATGGTGAAAATTAAGTTATAATACTTCCAGATACATCAAGTCAATTAAATTACTCCAAAGAGACCCCAAAATGTCAACTAATCTCCACCTATGGCATCCCTCTTAAAAATAACTCTTTAGTTAATAAATAACTAAAATCAAGTAGTGCTAATGTATTGAAGACATCAATCACTTTATTGTCAACTTATCCATGCACCATTATTGCCCTAAAACTTCACTTTTTTCTTGGTACATTTTTTTTTTCATACCACCTCATTTAAAAAGATTGAAAAATAAGTTTTACCTAGCAAGTCAACTTTGTTTGGTTGATCTATATTGTTGGCAAAATATTGATAAGTATTGTAATATATAATTGTCAAGAAATGACACTCCACTACTTGGGATTTATATAAAGGTGACAAATAAGTCCATACACTCACAACCTATCGCTTTTCTAATAGAATATTCTATTTTTCAAAAAGATTCCTACTTAAGCTATATGCAAGATGACACCCTTGTCTTGAAGTTTGTAGATAGATGACCCTCTCTCCCTTAATTTTTTTTTTAAAAAATTTATTTATTTATTTATTTATTTTGTGAATGACATTCTACCCCCTTGAAGTTTGTGTAAATAATAAAAAAAATGAAATTTTATGTCAGGAAAGTAATACTATGACAATGTGAGAGGGTATGGACTTATTAGTTACATTTATAAAAACTTCATAACTGAGACTATCATTTTATTAAACGTCTGGGGGGAGGTGTCATGTTATGAAACCTCATAGGAGGCAGGTGTAATTTAACCCAAAAAGAAAAGGGAAAAAAATGCACAAGGGATAAGATGAAAATTATAAGTGAGTATTTCAAAAAATTTATAAGTGAAAGCTTTATATTTTGTTTTCTTTAATTTTTTTAATTAAAAAATTATATAATTTTTTGACAAAGGAATCTGAGTTAAGTCCAAATTTATTAAAGTTAATTACCTTTTTTTTTTAGAATCATTAAAGTTAATTACCTAATAATCAAGTTCCAGGCCATTTAAACCTTATTAAAATATGTACTATTATTCTATAAAAAAAAAAAAAAAAATATGTACTATTTGCCCCTTCTTTTTTTTCTTTTTTAATTTATTCATAGAAAGGTAGTACTAATATTTACGATTTACTTGTGAATGTTGATTAGATGAAGAAATGGAAAGCTTGGGAATCGGAAACTGAATCCTTGGAATATCAATTCACAAACGGTAATTCCCTCTTGAAACTTCTTTTATTTGGGGGTTGTTCTTTCTCGAAAATTATTGGCTCGAGCTCAGATGATGAAAATGGGCCTCAAAATAACGGGCCTTGGGTTTTATTTCTCCAGATTCAGCACGATTTAGGTTCACTCATCAAACATCCTTTGTGAGGCGTCACTCTGGCTTGTCAAGAACACCTGGGATCAAATGGATTGTGAGTTTTAAATAAATTCCTATTCTCTACCGTCAAAAGCAACCACATTTTGTGTGACCAAGCCCATTTAACCCTAATTATAATAGTGCTACTTGATGAAAACACTAAATAAGTTTGGATTAAGTAATGTATTTGAGTTTAACGAGAAAGTGTAATTAAGTGTGTGTGTTTAACAGTTAGTTTGTTTCTTTAAAAAAAATTATATGCAATTAAGTTTTGTTTGTAGAATAAAATTCCAAGGTCTTTGATCTGGCTTCTCAAAAAAAAGAAAAAAAAGAAGAAAAAGAAGATACACATAAATAATACAGTAATAATTATATTATCGTCTTGTAATAAGTTGAAAAAAATGAAATTTGTAAATAATATATAAGAATACTCATATTTTAAAGTTTGGGTGTAAAATTGTTATAATTGGCCCTCAAATTTTTGAATTAGTCTAAAGAACCCAATAGAAATTAATCACTAACTCTTTTCTTGGGCCCATGGCCCCTCCACAGTACAAATACAACACAATAAAAATCCCCTAATCACCATTATCACAACATTCACAGCCACTGCCTAATATTTTATTGGGTAGTTAGTAGTCATCGTTGAGAAAACCAATTGAAGAACCATCTTAGCGTATGTACTATGTAACAGGATAGCTGCCCTCCTTGTTCTGTTTCTGTTATTAGGGAGGAAGTTAGTCTTTGTTTGTAGTTTGTTTCTCTATCCAATAAAGTCTTCTTTCATCCAAAAAAAAAAAAAAGAAAAAAAGAAAAAAGCTTAGCATATTTAACCAATTTGTTTGAGCTTTGGGTGTCAACAGACTTAGTAGTAATTAATTTTTTTAGTAATGCAAGGTGCATAACATTTGTATAATAAATTTAAAGTAACAAACTGTTATTGGTAAATAAAAAAGTAATATAAGTGGTTGGCTCAAATTATAACCAATAAAAAGTTTTTATTTATTTATTTATTTATTATATAAATGGAAAGAACCAATAACAAGTTACTATGTAGGATAAAAACGGGTGAAATTGTTGTGAATATACCATTATTTTAATTTTTTTAGTTTGAGAATAAATAATGCACATATGATGAGACAATTTATATGCCTTTTTTAATTGATTTATAGATTATGGAAAAGTCCATTACAATATTTGTCTTTTTTCACAAGATAAAATGTAATGCTTTCAAAGCCAATATTGATGATGTAACATTCTAATCCCATAATACTAATTTCTCATTTTTTGAAAATCATCAAACAAAATTTTGAAAAACTTCGTTAGTGTGATCCAAGTTGCATAAAAAAGTATAAGATTTTCATGTTGGTCATATGATAAAATCAACATATTCCTTCCAATTATCCAAAATCTGGAGATCCAAATCCTTTTGTTTTGTTTTGGTTTTTTTTTTTCCTTCTTCTTTTAAAAAATGTTAGATGGTTATTAAAATACACCTAGATGGTTATTAAATCATCACATCATATGTGTTAGTGGAGATTCCTTCAAACCAATTTAAAAGAAAACTTTGTCCAATTGTTTCTTGCTTGTTGTTTTTTTTATTTCTTTTCTTTCTATGTCTGCATAATTTATTGTTTTTCAATGTTTACTACAGGTAGAATTCTACTGGCAATTTTTTGGCTCGCTGTCAAAGGTGGACTATTCGATAATGCGCGGTGGTTTTATCAATGTAAGTGAAATGTACTATTTAATATGCCTAACATGATATCATTTGATACTAAATATTTTTTTCCTTGATCAATTTTCCTGCCCACTTATTTATGTGGCAAATTAAACCATTTTTTAACAAATTGTGCAGGCACATTTTGCCCCAGACAGCAAATTTAATTTCCACAAGTATATTAAAAGATCATTGGAAGATGATTTTAAAGTTGTCGTGGGTATCAGGTCACCTTTCCTCAATCCTTACAATGCAATGTACATTTGTTTTTGTTTCCTTTACACTGATCTGATGGTAATGATTTTTTGCTTTCTTTTTGTAGTATTCCATTATGGATGTTTGCAGTTATTTTTTTGCTTCTCAATGTTTACAGTAAAAATCTCTCTCTCTCTCTCTCTCTCTCTCTCTCAAAAGGGCGGAGGCACGTATATTGGCCCCCCAAAACTATTGATGCCCTTTATAATAGTATATAAAAATAAGATGCACTACTACAAAAAAAAGCTGGGCTTTAATAATTGTACCAATTGGCACCCACCCCCCAAAAAAAAAAAAAAAATCATGGAACCCAGGCCACTTACCCTTTGAAATCTCACAATAATACAATACAACACTCTACTGTTAGTTTTTATGTATATTGTACATCTCAATTCTCACCCAAATAAAACAGACGCTTTTAATTCTCAAAAAAAAAAAAAAACAAACGCTTTTAACAAAACCTAATAAATGCCTAGTTGCCATGTGTCCATCCTTTTTAATATTTTATAATAAGAATGCAAAAGTGCTGTGTAGTATGTGATCAATGTTCAATTTCGAAGTGCACTATGCACGGTGCACTACTTGACCCTTACCTTCCCACAAATTCGATTTTTTTTTTCTTCTCATTATCGCTCTTTTTTTTTCTTCCTCTGGCTGATATTATCTTTTACTTTTGGATTTAGGTGCTTGATAAGGTTCTAGCATTGAATTTTTTTAATTTTATCTTTTTTTAGAAGAAAATTTAGGTTGCAATAGAGATTATTTATTTGAATACGAAATCCTATAGAATTGAAAATGAATAAATTTTATTCTATGAAAAATCAACGTTGAACATAACTTTTATAGGAGATGCTTTTTTTTTGTTCATGTTTATAGCAAATTACTCATTTTTGTACACTGATTTGAGTTTGGAAATATTATTTAATTTCATTGATCATTTTGTATATAATATATGTATGAGTTATGACTAACATATGAATAAGTAATTCGGCCCCCAAATAAAAAATCCTGCCTACACCCCCTGCTCACACACGCATTTCTTGGTAATCATAGTCCTGAATATTTGTTATTCACTTCATTAGTGCAGAATGGTACTCGCTCACCTGGTTGGCCTTAGCACCACTAATTGTAAGACTTGAACAACTAGCTAGCCTTGCTGTTTACTACGATTTGTTTGAATATCCTAACATACAATTATTGACATGATTTAAGCGTCCAACTGTTCCATATGATATTTTCTTGTGCAGATAATTCTATTAGTGGGCACAAAGCTTGAACTTATTATCATGGAGATGGCTCAAGAAATTCAAGATCGAACTGCATTTGTCAAGGGTGCTCCAGTGGTAGAGCAAAGCAACAAGTATTTTTGGTTTAATAGACCCCAATGGATTCTCTATTTGATACATTTTACCTCGTTCCAGGTGAACATTGAAGTCCAATATGCTTCATACGCTATCCATAATTTTTTTTTTTTGGGGATAATCAAAATGGAATCCATAAAGATAATTAGAAACACCAAATTTGAGAGTTAAATGGGAGAAATAAAGTTTGAAAGTTAAAATAACACGGCAAGATGCTAACGAGTTTGTAGCTTGATTGGCACCTACCCCTATCTCCCAGTCCTATGTTGCAAAATTGACTTGCCTCCTCTCCTCCCAAAAAAAGAAAAATACTCATACTAATACTAATAATAACATGACATGGTTTTAGAGCAACCAATCGTGTCAAATTGATAATATAACATGGTAGTATAGATGAATTAATGTGTAAGTCTTATTGGAGAAATGTTTGTAATTTCTTTGTGGATGAATGATACTTATCGAACTTTTAGATACAATTTACCATGGCTTGTGTTGAACTCTATTCAAATTACATGCTTCTAAGTTCTAAGTTCTAACTCTGGTGTAATTTGCCTTCCATACAGAATGCTTTCCAAATGGCATATTTTCCGTGGACATGTGTAAGTTGTCTTGAAGTCTATATTCTTTTTAACTCGATTGATTTTGTTGAGTTTAAGAACTTTTGATGAAATCAAATTCTAATGGATACTTGATTGTAAAATTGTTGTAACATGAGATATGCAGTATGAGCTCAAGATCACATCATGCTTCCACGAAAACTTGCCGTTATTATTGATAAGAGTTTCCCTTGGTGACACAAGTGAGTAGCAATATCACCCAATTAGATGAAAACTTTTTGAAATATAGTGCTATATCTTAAATTTATCAATTAAATTCAACCATGTGGTTTTATTGGTCAATAATTAGCCTAGTGAAAAATAGGGAGAAATTACATTTTACCACTTTAAACTATATATACCTCTGATTACACTTTGCAATTTAAACTTTTCGAATGTATGTTTTGCATATAAACTATGACTCTTGTTATACTTTGCACACTAATGTTAAGTTTGTTGTTAACTTGGATGAAAAAAAATATGACATCACATGAAAAGACTTATTTGCCCCTCTTCTTAATGCTTTAAAAACAAAAGATAAATTATATTTTACCACTCTAAACTATACTTCTGATTACACTTTGCACCATAAACTTTAAATATCTATCCAAGCTAATAGCAAACTTAACGTCAATGTGCAAACTGTAGCAAATGTCATAGTTTAAGATGCAAAATATGCATTCAAAAAGTTTATGATGCATAGTATAATGAGGCATAGTTTAGGGTGGTAAAGTATAATTTCTCTGAAAAATAGCTCTATTTGCGTTGCATTAGTTAATGAAATTATATAGTTGAATTTAATTAAACTAGGTGTGTGAATGTTCTTGTTCAAATTTAATGTTAACATAAATCTTATGCTAACTCGAGGTTTGACTCCTCTTCATATTTCTAGATGGGTTCTCACATGAAGCAAGCTACCTTTGAGGAGCAAACAGCAAAAGCACTTAAGAGTTAAGAAATGGCATAAGGCTGTAAAGGATAAGAAAAAATTGAGCAAAGGTGGAGTAGATCGTTCTTCAGGATTTATGAGTGGGGAAAACACACCAAGCGGAGGGACATCACTCATTCACTTGCTTCACAAGCACCAGTCCAATAAATCAGATTTTGAAGCTGATCTTTATTCCCCAAAATCTTACCAATCCGATACTGACCTTTCGGAGATTGAGGGTTCCACTTCTGATAGGCATGCATCAAGAACAGAAGGTCAACCAACAAGAACTGAATAATCACATAATATTGATTTTACCTTTGTTAAGGCTTGAAAAAAAACTCAAATTTTGATAAATTGTTGTTTCCTAGACCTACTGTTAAATCAGCAAGTTAGTACAATTCAACAAGGCTGACCATTCCAATAAAAAAAAAAAAAAAAAAAAAAGGCTGACCATTTCACTCATACTTAAATTGTTGTAATTGTTGACAGAAAATAAATAAAGAGAAAAGAGACCATAGAATAATTGTGTATTTTCTGTACATTGTAAGGACAAGAGAAGGCATGAATATATAGGCCTCATAGTTGACTAACTATAGAGGCAAATATCCTTGAATAGACTTAAATCAAGAACACAATAATGGATTCTCAAAAAAAAAAAAAAAATAAAAGAACACAATAATGTTCCTTGATTTTAGCTTAATTAGTGATGAAAACATGTATGGAAACTATATATTATGTTATCATAGTAATCATGATAGCATTATTCAAGATATTCTCATTTTTATTCACAGCATGTGTGGATATTTTGTTAAAGAAATATACTCCTCCGTTGAAGTTTTGAAAAGGATTAAAGGAGTTTGTGTATGTGTAAGGACTTCATATGTCCAAAATATGGTCATTCCCATAAAAGGCCCAAACAGAAAAAACGTCATAGAAACCCATATTTACATGCCGACAATACTAATGACTATGTTAGTCCACATATAAAAAGAAGTAAATATTAAACACAATAGCCCCTGTTTTGATGGCATAAGTCATTCAAATCACAAGATGCCAAATGTAAGCAAACATCTCAAATCATAACCTAATTTATAATTTGTTTGCAAGTACTTAGTCTTATCAACAATAGATCAAATAAGACAGTCAAAAAAGAAGAAGAAAAAACAATAGATCAATAAGAGGCATGGTATATAATTATATACTTACAACCATGTGACATAGGTAACAAAATGCAAGTGTGGCACAACTAACATTAAGATATGACTTACACACATATTTCCATGAGAAGCCGATCGAGACTTACATTAAATGTCTCACATTATAACATCTTTTTGGCTTTGTTAGGTCAATTGATTGGTCGTGCGTTTCTTACATGACCATAACACTTGTCAATTGTTAATAGTGCCGCCAAACATAATTTGGAGGAATTCTTTCAAATCGGTTTAGATATATACTTTATCCTACTTTTTATTTTCATTCTAATAAAGTTCTAATCAAAGTAAGATCCACCACGTCTTTTCAATAAACTTTAAGTTATTTAAAGAGGAGGTTGTTTCAAAAAAAAAAAAAATTTAAAGTGGAGATAAATATTATATTGTTTTAAAACATCGTGATTTGTGAGTGCTATAAAAGAACATGAAAGGAAGAAAAAAAGGGTATCAACGTTAATTATTTAATTTAAGGAGGATGTCTAATTTGCTTTCCTTGGAGCCAAACTTGGAATTAAAAAAATAATGAAGATTCCAAATCATAAGTGAGACAGTGCATCAATCTTCATGTAAGTTAATGGTCCATGTTTCCTCGGGATTATAAAAAGATCATCAAAAGCTGATCACCCGGGGGCACTTCGCAACAAAACAATGCAACCATTTAGACAAAACAATGCAACCATTTACGTTCTTATTTAAAAATTATGCTACGTAAATTTTCTTTATGAGATAAAAATGTATTTTTTAATTAAATAATTATATGGTTGAATTTTAAGATGAAAATCTAAAAAACAGCACTTAAAGTATTATACCTAAATTTTATCTATGACTATAATATTTAAACGGTTGAGACAACTCACTTAAGCCAAACAATAAGCATCTAAGCCGGAGCAAGTCAAAAGTGCATATTATTTTTTAATGGTTTTGCCAGATGAATTCTAATTAGTTGAACTAGTAAATTTTTTATCACTGAATAAGAGAATGTCATCAAACAAACACTTTATATTTAAATGGGGAAGAATTTACTACAAACTAAGTTAGTTTAACTAGTAAATTTTTTTATGCTTGTATAAGAGATATGGGATTCAATCTCCGCCTACATCAAAAATATCCTATACATTTTACAGGAATTGCTACAATTTAGTTTTCAGCAAATCTTTCCCTTATTTAAACCATTAATACATTTAAAATTAAACACAATTTTTTGTCATAAAAATATAAATAATTAGTCAAATTATTAAATAAATAAAAAAAAAAAAAGCTTCTAAGACATGCATACATATGGATACATTTAAATTAAACACAATTTTTATCATAAAAATATAAATAATTAGTAAAAATATTTTTTTTCAAAGTAAAAGGAGTTAGTCACATATTAAAATTCTTACTCAAATTTAATACTACTTATGATAATTTTTAGGGTTGTGTGATGATATTTGTTGTGTGTTGATTTTTATTGAGTATATGTGATTAATTTTTTATTTTTATTTTTAAAATTTTATAGTTCATTAATATTAAATTTTTATTATTTTGCACTCATTAACTCACTTTGTACAAAAATTTAAAAACTTAAGTGGACATATAGCACAAACTTAGGTGGATAAATAATTATAGAATGATTCCCACATAAATTTAGACACGCGAGGCAAAATTAGATTTTAATTGAATTTTTTTTAAGATTTGCCTATTAATATATATATATATATATATATATATATATTGATTCTATGCTATCTAGAGGAGAAAAATAAAGAACATAATTACCAAGAATCCCCAACTATATCTTTGGCTCTATTATAAAGTTCGAGGCAACTGCTTTGAGCCAAGCATCTATGCAAGTCAAAGTCCTTTAACTTCTAGAAATATAGCACTTGGGACTCTCAAACTACTAACTCTATTGTTAGCTTCATTTTAAATTTTTATGTTAAGGAGTGTTAAATTTGTTTAGTGTGTGTTTAAATAAACTTAAAATTTTCACCTTCAATTACTGTATAACTTATTAATTCTTTTAGTATTTCCCACTTTTTTTTAAGCATATAAACTAATGAAATAAGTTACCCAAATTTCTATTAAAATAATAATAATAATAACAACAATAAGTTACCCAAATACATCCTTACTATGAGGCAGAATTGCAGAGGTAATTGTAAAATGGCATATAACAATATTTTTATTACAATAAGTAAACAAGGGTTCCTTTAAATGATACTGCTTGACATTACTCAATTAAATTTTTATTTTAAAACATCCTAATGTTGTGAAATGTTTAGTGTTTCCCTTCTATTTTTTTTATATACATTTTTTTTTATAATTCGATAGTATAATAGGGGAAGGAGAAATTGAATCATATATAGTAAAATTGTCAAAGAGGTCAGGCTATATCATTGAACTACAAAAGTCTTGGCCAGTGATGAAATCATATATAGATTAGGGGAGCCATGACCTCCCCAAAATTTATGAAAATTATTTATTTACCCATATGTTATAAATCTATTTACAATTAGAACCTAAAAAAAAAAAAATGCTATTTGGGCCCCTGAATTTTTTTAAAATGTTTAAATTCTTGTTAGTGTAATTATGTTTATAGATAACACCCTAAAAAATTAAGTCATAATCCTCATAAAATATATTTACCCACAGGATATAAATATAGTATAAGTGTTTTATATATGTGTGTAAAATGTAATATCTCTCCAGCTATGGTTCTTTCTTTTTTATTATGCCGTTTAAGTCTTCATTTTTTATTTATCACGTTTGTACAATTAATGGTTCGATTTAATCACAATCTCGATCCAATATATTGTCAGCAAATTGCAAAAAAGAAAAAGAAAAAAAGAGTATTACATCTAATATTCATATGACTGATAAATCTTAGTCATAGAGTACATGACATATGACTTGAGAATATTTTTTTATATAATTAAAAATATATATCCCTATCAACATATATATATATATATATATATATCAAAATAAAAACATAAAATATAAGAATTCTTTAAATTATTCTACACATAAATTACAATAACGCTATAGGTTTCAAATCCTATCATTTTTTTTTTTTTAAGTATAGTATTATGCTCTTTCGTTGTAGAGTAATTAGATATAATTTATAGAAAATTACATAAATATAAGATTAAGGTTAATAACGAATTGGGTTATGGGGCTTTGTCAAGAAGCAGGAGCTGGCTGCATAGCAGTATTTAACCGTTTTTACCATTTGAAAAAACAAAGTCAATGGCAGCCAATCAAATATATATATATATAATGATTATATATATATACTTTTTTTTTTTTTTCTCTGCCACTGCTCTTTGACAGTTTGACTCTGCCAAGGTTTTTTTTTTTTTTTTTTTGTTTTTGTTTGCATTCGGCTACGTCTTATTTTGTTGAAAATTGATAATAATAATAAAAAAAATATTGTTTGAGCTTTAGTTATTGTTTATATGCTTGATTACACTGTTTATGTCCCATGAATAGTGCAACAGGCGCTAGACTTAAAAATAAATGAAAAAAAAAACCCAAAAACGCAAATGCAAATGCAAATGCAAACACCAAATAAAAAAAAAAACTTTATAGCAAATTGTGAGCGATAAAGATGAGATGAAGACCCATATGAGACTAATGATTTTTTGTCCATTATTCATAATCTACTACGTAGTGAATTGTGACATAAATGGAGAATTTTTTTGTTGTGACACTGACATTTCTCTATTTTTAATGGAAAATTTTATAATGCTTGGCACACAAATCATGCGGAGTTGTGGACCATACCATGAAATTGACCGGTTAACAGAAAGATGATTTGGTTAGCTTTATAAGCTCTAGATCCGCGGAGTTACCTACTTAGCGAAAATAAATAAAAGAAACGGAGTTACCATTTCAACCTCATGCACATTATTTGATAGGCAGACCAGATCAAACATCCCAAAAAAAATAAAGAATCTGTTTGTATCCATTAAAACCTTTAAAAAACAATATTTGCAATCTTATTATTTCTGGAGTATCGTTTACAAATCAAAAGTCAAATTTTTTTAAAACGTTAATTTAAATGTATATGTATAAAACTCTTTCTTAGAAAAAAGTATTTTGTATTAAATGTTACTATGTTATCGGTATTAAAATCCAATAAATAAGAGATATATGTACAAAAATAACTACTTACTAACACATAGGAGTATTTTTTCTATTTGTTAGTGAGGTGGTTATTTTTTTGCAAATATTTCTCACACTTATTAGATTTTGATATCGTTGACATGACATCATTTGATATCAAATACCTTCTTCATGTTATCTGTATTAAAATCCAAAAAAAAAGAAAAAAAGAAATATATGTACAAAAATAACTACTTACTAGCTCACAGTGCTGCCAAGTTAGCTCTTAGGACCCATCGCTCTATGTCTTTCCTTACGGATAGCCTGCCAGTGGAGTTACTTGAAATATGGAAGGCAGTCTTCCCCTTCTGCTTTGATCTTTTTTAATGAAATACTATTGAAGGTTAGCAAAAAAAAAAAAAAACTTACTAACACATGAGTATTTTTTATTTGTTAGTGAGGTAGTTTTTTTTTTTTTTTGCAAATATTTCTCTCACTTATTAAATTTTGATACCGTTGACATGACATCATTTGATATCAAATACCTTCTTCATTTTTAGAGACTTCAACCTCAGCTCTTACCTCCATCCTATAAAAATTTATACTTGTGGAATGATTATTATATCAAGAATGCGTGGTGGTAAAAGTCAAAATTAGATTTCTTTTTGTCCAATTCTAAATAATATTATATTTGTAATTTTTAAGTAACAAACTATTAAGTAAGAATAGACCTCATTACTTAGTATATTATCTGCAATATAACTAATCTCATCATCTCTTCAAAATTAACATGACTTTTGAGTATAATTTGTAGTATGCTTTTATAACTTAGAACCTTATTCTCTAATGTTTGTGTGTATATTACTTAATTAAAAAAGAAAAAGAAAAAAAAAAAAGACATTTGTTAGTTTACATGAATAGTACAATGTAAAGAATTTTAGCTAATTTCTCCAAAAGTGACAGATATTTTGCTACAGTATACATTTTACACGGCCCTATACATTCATTTAAAGTAATAATTTTCCAAAAAAATAATAGACCTTAAAGTAAGGTATTTGATAAAGGGACCACATTAATATCCCCTAAAAAGAAAGAATCTGTCGAGCAAAAAAAAAAAGAGAGTATCTGTTTGTCTACATTAGCCCCTAAAAAAAATATTTGTGATCTAAATTTTTGGAGTATCATTCACAAATCAAAAGTCAAAATTTGATTTTTTTTTTTCCCTTTCAATTCCCGAATGACATTATGTTCGTAAAAAGGACCGGTTTCATTGGTAAGCAAGAATAAACTCTAATGAGTTTGGTCTGTAAATATTCTTAAATAATAAAAATAAGTCTAAGGACATTTTTTTGGGTATAAATATTTGAGTTAAGAAGTTATGATTAATATGAAATATATAAAAAATTTTAATGGCCAAAAGTTTTTTTTGTTGAGAAAATGGCCAAAAGTCTTATAACTTAATTGATTAACACATTCTAGTGTTTTTAATTGAGAGACTTTTTGGTTTTAATGCTCCCTCATCCTTAATTATCGGATTATAAAAAAAAAAAGTATTAAATCCAAACGAAAGTAGTTTCATACCCATCAAAGATTATCACTTACAAGATTAAAAAAAAAAAAAAATAGTAATAGGTCCAAATGAGAGTAGTGTAATATATATTCATCAAATATTACTCCCAAGTTAAGATTAAAAAAAAAAAAATCTAAAGATATAACAATTTTATAATTAATCTTTGATATGGTTTGTTATGATTGCTGACGATGGTAGATGATGGACAAAACTTCTATACAGTGTTTTAAGCGTTGTTTTTTAGATTTTCTTCTTAAAATTTATGAATGTAGTTACTTAATTAAAAAAAATACACTTTCATCTCATGAGAAAAAAATCACATGACATAATTTTAAAATAAAAACTTAAAGAACAATATTTAAGTACTGTATATAAATTTTACCCATAATAGATTCAAGTGTAATTCTATTTATTCAAAGAAGAAGAAAAAAATTACAGTACACCAATAATCACAAGCCGTTGCATCATTAACATTATTAAGAAAAATGTTATGCAAAAAAAAAAAAAAAAAATCTATATTTACATTAATTAAAAATATACAAATGGATTTAAAAAAAAAGAAAAAGAAATTGCTATTCATAAATGAATATTTTATAATTATTGATTAACAAACCTGTACCCCAGGGCCCTAGGCTAACGAGTACCAAGACCCATAAAGAAAAAAGAAAGAAATAAGAGAAACTATAATTTCAAGCCGGCACAGACGGTGTGACTTTTTTATTAAAACCTGGTCTAACAACTCACTTCTTTTAGTCAGTACACTTCTTCTTCTTCTTCTTCTTCGTCTAGTTTAATGGCTTTTTAGTTTTTAATTTTTAACCATTAATTATTAGTCTCTACAAATCCCAGTACCCGAAATCAACTTGACGGGTCATCTAAAGACCCGGTTTTGTCATCTGGGTCGAGATTGAAAGTTGAAGAAACTTTTTTCTTTCGAAAACCTTATGGATTAGCGGTGATTAGAGAAAGAAATGAAGAATGCGGGTACTGAAACTAGTGGCTCTGAGTTGCATTTACGATGTGGGGCTTGGTTAGGTTGACTTTGTCGTATTTCTTCCTTTGTTTCTTTGTTTTTATTAATGTGGTCTTGTTGAGGAGTTTGGAGTGAGTGTTTTTTTTTTGTTGATCATGGCTCGGCGTCATGGATGGGAACTACCGGCACACACGTTTCAGGTGCATTGTTGTACTTACTTTTGGTAGTCTTAGGTTCTTGTTCTGAAACTTTGCTTCTATTTCATTAGGGTCCTTTTGAAATTCTAACATTGCCCAGTTTTTGTTCTAAAACCATATCTTTAAAAAAAAAAAAAAAAAAAACTTTCGGTTCCCCTTTATATGTGTGTGTGTGTGTGTGTGTGTGTGTTTTTTTTTTTTTTTGCATTTAATTCTGTATTTTTTTTTGGTTTAATAATTTTTACTATGTTTTTCTTATCAATTATGTTGAATTTAGAATGTTGTGTGTTTGTATGATATGTTTATCACTTTTTTTTTTTAATAAAAAAAAAAGTGTTTTCCCAATTTGTATCAATATCTCATTGTGCTTCTTCGGATGTAAGTTTCTGTATCTATTTTTTCTGGGAAAAAAAAAGGTTTCTATATCTATAAGGCACTGCTTGGACTTTTCTTTTACCTGTTTGGTTGCTTTTTATTTTTGGGGGTCCAGTTGCTTGCTTGTTGAGATATCCTAGAACTTGGAAATTTCGTTCATGTGCTATGTTGCCTTGAATTTTGGGAAACAAAAATTTTAAGGCTGAATTGAACAGAAATTTCGTATTGTAGTTTACTATTTTTATTATTTTTTAAAAAAATAATATGACTAACTACATTTATGGAAGTCTGATTTAGCCTTCGGTTATAGTGGTGAGGATGGAGATAATAAAGCAGAATTGGAATCATATTATATGTTTTTGGATTTTTGGATCCATGTTTTGGGAATCCCTAACAGTTGGTTCATGGTATCTGCCTTCTATGTGATTTTGACAGTGCATAAACTAATACCTTTTTTATTACCCCATCTGTACAGGTTGTGGCTATAACAGTTTTTTTCTTGCTCTCTGTTGCATATTATGCCTTTTTTGCTCCCTTTCTTGGAAAGGACATCATCTATGAATATGTGGCACTGGGTGTATATTCTGTCTTGGTAAGCACAGTCCAAAAATTTTCATTTATTCTTCATAATTCCATGATGAGTATTTTGCCATTATCTAATTACTTGAAATCCATTTCAGGCACTCTCTGTATTTATTCTTTATGTTCGATGCACTGGTATTGATCCTGCTGATCCAGGAATTCAGCTTGAAGGTGATAAGTCATCTGCCTATAAATAACACAATGACACATATCTGCATGGTTTGTTTTTCTTGGTGTAATTTAGTTTAAATTTTATTTTTTAAGGTTATGATTAGAGAAGTATTGAATTGGAGATTCATGTCAAGGACAATCATTTATTAAGTAATTTCAAGTAAATTGGATTAGTAATTGGGATGGTTATAACACACCTACATGTGTGTTGGACCATTCAAAAAGATTATATTGACTGATGGTCCTGAAAAGTTTTCTACAAACAAATGGTTGCAATCGCTAAAGGATGCTAGAATTTTTACCCAGGAACCTCCTTGATAGGCCCAACCTTTGAATTTTTGGAACTTTAATGACAGTAGCAAGCATACACATTTCTTAACTTGAAATATAAGAATGATACTCTTTTTTTCTTTGTTGGTATACAAATGCATAAGTTTAGGGTATGAGCAAATCCTTATGTCTTTATTCTTTGCAATTTCTCATAGAAGCTACATGGTATGTGATTATTATAATAGGGAATGCATCTTCTATTGAAGAACCCAGCAAGGTAGGATTAAAGGATGGAGGAAACTATAATAGGCATGGCTCGAGTTATTGTTCAAAACTTGGAGGTTTCTTTTGTGGTTTTCTTGTAAGAGAAGATTGCTACAAAGATGATCTTCTACAACAACAATCCGGAGATGAGGATGCTTTATTCTGCACATTGTGCAATGCTGAGGTACAAGACTTTTCCTGGCAAGGTTTATTTTAATGAGATAAAAGAGAAGAAAAGAAGAAGTTCCATTTCAATTGCATGCAATATGGATTTCTTATATAGCACTACTTCCTCACAAACATGGTGCCAGACAAACGCACAAACACAAAGTTCCATTTCTACTAACTTCTTCTTTTTTTTTTTTTCTTTAAACTTGTGCAAAGAAAGCTGGAATCAAATGCTTTAATTAGCAGGAAGGATTTAATTTAAAAATCTGCAGCTTGAGTCTCATCTCGTATTCTGCTTTGCATGTTAGAATTACATATCTTCGTGTAGACATTTCGTGTGTGAACAAGTTGCCAACTTGCCATTAGGTTCTTTATACTTCTAAAAACAGATTTCAACCTTTGCTTTTGTATTCAATGTTTGTGTGATGCTTGTTTTTGAAACATACTGTTGTTGTACAAGAATGGGGGAGTTTCATTTTCATCACATTACATGGCGCTTTTCATTAAAAACTGGAATTAGTCCAATCTTCATTTACATACAAGATTACAGATGGAGAAGTTGTTAAAAGGGTCACATTATGTTCTCTCTCTCTCTCTAACTTATTAAAAATAAAATTATTTTTTATATTTTTAGGTTCGCAAGTTCAGCAAACATTGTAGGAGTTGCGACAAATGTGTCGATGGATTTGATCATCATTGCCGGGTAAGCTATAAAATTTTTCTGATGTTTGTTCTTGTCAGTCTCTGACTCATGGACTTTAAGATCTTGAGTTGTATGGAAATATCCAGGAGTGTTTCAGTAATGACTTTATGACTTTTAAAGGTGTTATCCATGGTTTTGATTAGTAAATTTAAATATCCTGCCTATATCCCTTAGCTATTGTTTTGGTATGACTAAAGTTATCTGCATCTATGGTGCAGTGGTTGAATAACTGTGTGGGGAGGAAAAATTATATCACATTTGTGTGCCTCATGGCAATGAGCCTTCTTTGGGTAAGTTTTAAGATAATATGCTCTTTGGACTTCTCATTCTTCTTGGATTATGATATATATTTTACATCCTCCAATCTGAACTAAATTTATTTTCTTGGATTCATTTATGTGAGTGTGTAACCTGTTTACATGAGGTTTCTCCTCTATTTGTAATTAAATTTTATTACTTATAAAATAGACTTTTTTTTGTGTTTATAACAGCTTCTTGTTGAATGCGGGGTTGGCATTGCTGTATTTGTCCGATGCTTTGTTGATAAAAAGGGGATAGAGAATCAGATATCTGAAAAACTTGGAGATGGATTTTCCCGGCCCCCCTTTGCTATTGTGGTGGTATGTTTGCTGCCTTGTGTGCCTTCAGGCTTCAGATTGTATTATTGTATATTTTAGATAATATTATGATTTTGCACTTATCCAAAAAAGATGATATTATGATTTTATCAGTGGATTGGGTTTTGAGATTGCAGTTATATAGACCAGTATTGGTCTAGTTCATGTGATTATATGCCTGCAAGAACCACCTTGGGCTGGCAGCTATAACCATCTCGAGAAATACCTCATCAGGCATAGCCACCTGATTTTTCCTTTTTGGTGGTTTTATAAATTTTACCCATTGGATTTGTCTTGATAAGGAAACTGTCATAGAATCAAAGAGAATTTTTAATGTAATCATTTATGCATTACATATTATGCTCTTACCAAGTGATTCTATCAAATGGATATGTGGGCCTCATTTTGGTTTCTACTCATGTAGTGGTCTAACTCAGATTTTGTTTATGGAACCAATATACGGTTTTCCTAGTTTTTGCCTCTTTATATAATCCTATGTAGCTTTATCTGTGTATAATGCATGCATTGCTTCTAAGTTATGTAGCCAAGCTGAAGTAATAATATTGCACTGAGACATTTTTTTAAAGTTGCTTTTGCTTGAAATGTTTTAAATGCAAGTATTATCCCTCAATTTTCAGTTCAATTTTAACATGCTGCTGCTATGATTCACTTCTTTTGATGAATAATTAATTAATCTTTACATACTGTGGTGACAAAGGAATTATAAAGTCCTAAAAAACATGAACTCTATAATGATTACAGGCCTTATGCACGGCAGTTTCTTTTCTAGCCACTGTGCCTTTGGGAGAACTATTCTTTTTCCATGTGATTCTGATCCGAAAGGTGTGTTCTTTAAATGACCTATCCTCCCTCTCCACCTCTCTATTATGCATGTAGTGTACCATTTTTGTTTTGCTGCAGGGTATTACAACATATGAGTATGTTGTTGCCATGAGAACACAAAGCGAACCGCCTGGACCGTCTTTAGATGGTGGTGATCAACAAAGTCTGGCATCATCGCCGACTAGTTCTGCTGTGACTGCCATAAGTGGAAAAAGCTCTCTTGGAATGGGCTTGCAATATAAAGGTGTTTGGTGTACTCCTCCAAGAATCTTCATGGAGCACCAGGTATTGCCACCTTTATTTATCATATAGAGGGGAGAAAGATCTAGATTGACTCTTTGGTTATATTTTAACAAATATGTTCCTGATGAATTCATGATTAGATTATCTAATTGTTTATTAAAAAGAAATTTTGGTTAGTCTTGCCATATTGGCACATGCATTGTTGTGCAGTCCTTCAATAAGGTGAATTTTGTGCAATAATTTATCAACTTTGGGTCTCTGATGAACAGGATGAAATTATACCACATCTGGAGCCAGGACGCCTACCATCCACAGTGGATCCAGATGCAGTGCAGTCATCTGACATGGGGAAAAAATTAGGCCAGCGTCCAGTCCCAGTCCGAATCAGTCCATGGAAACTTGCTAAATTGGATTCTAATGAGGCAATTAAAGCGGCTGCAAAAGCTAGAGCATCATCATCTGTGCTTCGTCCAGTCAGTTCTCGATCTCATCCATACGATGCTGATGTTTTATCCAGTAGCAATGTGAGTGGAAGAAGCAGTCCAATCAGTACTGATCAAGGGTTTCACAACAAAAATGCTAGAGCTGGGACATCAAAATTATCTCCTACCAAGAGCTCATATCCACCCAGTGTTGCCAGCAAGGAAGATACTGAAACATGCCATCATAGTATCAGTAACCTTAGCAGTCCTCAACTTTCCAACATTGCACCTTCACCAATGGAGCAGCAGGTTTCAAACAGAGATCATTTGAATCCCATTTATCAATCATCAGCAGATCAATCTCCTCAGTCAACAACACAAAGTGAACAGATTGAAACTGTAGTTCACGAGAATTTGGCACGAAACCCTGTGAGAAATATCAGCTTGGGTCTTGCTGAAAACGTGGGATCTTCAGTCTTTTGGGATCAAGAAGCTGGGCGTTTTGTTTCCTCATCTTCCAGAGGTCTTGGAACAGAGCTATTATACACAGGTCCATCCATATTTTTTGGCGGTCCTGTTGTGAATGAACCTGCGACCAGCGGGACAAGAAATAGCAGCTCATCGGGTGCTGGCCTAAATAGAGGTTCCGCAGCAAGTAATCAGCAGGGTAGATCACAGAGGGGTGGCCAGCTTCCTGTATTTGTTCCAAGTAATTCCCAACAAAACCAGTTCTCTTCTAGATTTCCTCGACCAAGCCACTGATTCCTTTTAGATACATAGAGCTAGAGCCAGGATTTTTTTTCTCCTCTTATTTTTTTTTTTTTTAAACCTTTATGGGCAGATGTTGAATTTCTGTGGGCTAATCTGTGGGCTAACGCTATCACCAATTCACTCCAAGGGTAGTGATTTCAGTTTTTAATTATTAATATCATGTTCACTGTGTTCTGTTGACGGTGCACTGATCGTTGATCCGTGCACTGTCAACAGTAGCCAGAACAATGCGGGTGGCATGACTCTGATCGGAATTAAACAACCTTATGTTTAGCTTCCCAAATGTAATGTCCATTTTTGGTAAAAGGGAGTAAAGGATACTGTTCTCACAAAAGAAGCTCCACAGAAATGGCATCCTCCTCCACAGTCAACACAAAAGTGGCAGGGAGGGAATCTAGGGCTCAACCAACAAAAGAATTGCGCAAAGTCCAATCTCCCTAAAGCGTGAGCTGCACCATTAGCTTGTTTTAAAAGCACCAAGAAAAAGAGAAAAAATCAAAGCAGTTAGACAAGCCAAAAATGTCACGTAGATATTGAAGTCTCATTATCCTATTCACAAATATAATATAAGAGTTTATTGGAAAAAATGTGTCTTCCAAATTGGTTGGAAGGAATTTTCTTCAAATTTATCCACCCACTACATGTTGTTGAAAGAATTATCCACATGTACTTTTAGTTACATGACATTTTTAATGGTGCATGTGACTTGTTTAAATAATATACATAAATAGTTTTATAAATTGCCATGTAATGAGTTGAAGGAGATTACTTCAACTGGTTTAAAGAAAAACTTTATTTAGTTTTATTTTGGTTGTAACACTATATTTTTAATCTTCTGTTGCTAAATCCAAAATCATGGGTGAACGTGTAAGTTGCTTTGGTTTGATGTACAAAATGCAGTTTGGAGTTGGAAGTGTACCCATTTTTATGAGCAAAATGCAATTCTCTCTATATATTTGTTTACTTTGGTCCGATATACAGAATGTAATCGGATTCACAAGTTTGTAGATCAATCTACCTGCCCTACTTGCGTTACATGATTAGAATGCTTTTTCTCAAAGAAATAAAAATGATTAGAATGCTCTGGCCGAATCCATTTGATAAGAATAATGAAAGTCAGAGTACATATCAACATGTCGTTGTAGTATAGTGGTGAGTATTCCCGCCTGTCACGCGGGTGACCCGGGTTCGATCCCCGGCAACGGCGTTATCCTTCTTTTTTGTTTTTTTAACTGCTTAAGCTATTGCGCTATTGCTTTTAACTAAGCCAATGAGATAAATAATATGTTAACCAGCCTGATTAATATGCCCATCAAACTCGCAAAGGAGAAAATGAAAAGAAACATAATTGGCGATGAACTTTTGGCCACATGGTAGGGTAATTTAATTCCCAGCCAATAATTCATGAGTTTTTATTATGAAGAGTAGTAAAAATTGTTTATAAATTTAATAAAAATAGTAGAAACATATTTTATTTTTCATTTGCCACGATTGATTCCAAATCTAGGCAATCCATATGCACCTATAACCAAAAAAAAAAAAAAAAAAAAAAAATCAAATATTTGGCAAGTGGCTACAGCTATTTTGCCTCTTCTTTCTACTGCATAACAATTTCATTCTTGCAATTCTAGAATAAACATGACTTAGTTTTTTTTTTTTTTTTTTTTGAGAATCAACGTGACTACATGTACAATACCAAAGATGACCAAAGTTAAGCCCCATTATCTTCAATTATGGTTTATGGCAACCAGAACCATTACCTGGTCCAGGCAAGTAAGTGCATGGATCAGGCGCAGAAGGTGGAACCAGTGCTCGATGTCGAGAAATCGACACCTTGACTGTCTCAAGTTTTGATTTCATGACAACAAAATGCCTTGCAGCTTCAACAGGCTTGCTGTTAAAAATCAGCAATGCAAGAAACAGCGCCACCTTTACAAGGTTGAAGAAAGTAATTATTCCCGAAAGCATGTTTTGCTTCATCAAGAAAAGGATGTGAATTCTTTTTGTGTTGGTTATGTTATACAAGTAGAATGAGAAAAAAAAACGGCTAAATTTATAGAAAAACATTGAACCGTGGTTCTCCATATGAAATGAGGACTATTGGGATAACAAATTTTACTTTAATCTTAGTCACGCGGAGACGTAAATATAATTTTTAAAAACATGTAAAACCGCGGCAACGTCCATATTGAGATATTATATGATGGAAGTTTATTAGAAAATTGAATTTAAGGATACGTGTTTTAACGAAAACGCTTTTCGGCACGTCTGTGATATCCAATTTGCTGATACATTGGAATACTCTAGTATTGACTAGAGTTTCAAGTCAACAGGAAAATCTCAATGCTTGTATGAAAAAAAAAGAGAGTTTCCTACAAATCAGTTTGGATGAATTTTTTTTAATCCACTGTGTGGCGGTTTAGCAGTCAACTAATTATCTATATAAATAGTGATTGCACGTTCTTTTGTGGATAAGATGATGTTTGATCAAAGACAGAAGCAGATGATTCATGGCTCGTGATGAACTTCTCCGGAAATAACTTCTTGTAAGATCAGGAAGACAAAAAAAGAATGAATCTTTTTAGTTCATATATAGGTGTTTATATATGGCTAAGAAGATTATATATAATTCCAATTTTTATTGCTTTGAATTTAAGATTTGCTTACAAATTTAAGTTTTTCATCATTTGCTATCCAATATTAGTTGCGGGTGTTTTTACGTCTATCAAACTTCAATCTTTTGTTGGATTTAGAACAGTATGTAGTTTGATATATGAAAAAAAAGTTTTTTTTTTTTTAAATTTTAAATTTTTTATATATTGCTATTAATCCCATTGTAATCTCTTCTCTCTCTTTTTGGCTAAATTTAAGATGGGGATGTTAGATGCACTGAACATCCAATTTTGCATTGCACAGTGATTAAATTCTTTACATGCAAATTTTAATACTATGAGGTTTTTGCTCTCTCTCTCTCTCTCTCTCTCTAAAGATTCTATTAATAAGGCTAAATCTTTTTGCAAGGTGATTGTGTGACTCAATATTTGATTTTTTAATCAAAATTTACCACTATACACGGGTTTTTCTTAAAAACACAAAAACTCTACGTGAACCACACTACCAGCCAATAAGTCCCTTGAGTTAGGTGCAACCATGAGCTTCTCAATTCTCTTATGTGGATGACAAATTTCAATTGCTATAACCATGAAATATTGTTTTGAGGGCAATCCATAATTATCTTATATTAATTTTTCTATTGTGTGGTCACATATTTTTTTATTTTGTTTCAATAAATATTAGGCTCATGGGCTTCTATAGTTCTATCTCGTGTAAATTATGTCAATATGTAATATTTGAAACCGTTTGAAAAATTTCAACAAATTTGTTTTGTTTCAATAAATTATAGGCTCATAATCTTCTAATTCTTTATTTTTTTGGCCTTCTAGAACTTTTAACATATTTTTGCAATACTTGAAATTGCTTGACAAATTTCACCAGCAATGGTCATTTATTATTCTTTTGAGGGTAACTATTTTTTCTCTTGTATTTCTCTAATATTCTATAGTCACACACACACACACACACATATTGTTTCAATATTGTCAATGCTTTAAATCTTCTGAATCTTTAAATATATAATAACCGAAGATGTTTGATTTTTCATTAACCTTATTTTGCTAAGTCATTTTCGAGGTCTTACAAATTTCTACATTACTAATATTTAATTATAAATAAAAAAAAGCCCCATTAGAACTTAAGATCTTTGGAATTCCAAATGGAAGAGTTTTGCATTTTTGGAACTTTCTCTTTTGTTCACATATATTAACATTTTAATTATTAGAGTTAGGGCTCTTTGAAACCAATTAAAATGGTTGTTCCCATAAAAAATATATAAAAATTAGAACAATTGTTTAAAATAAGTCTTGTTAGAACTTAAGATCCTTGGAATACTTGGAATATAGCAGAAATGAAGAACATATGGCGATGAAGTTTTGGCCACTTGCTAGGGTTTCATCCCAAACCAATAATTCATGAGCTTTTTATTATGAAGAGTAGAGAACATTATTTATAAATATAAATCTATGTAATCCATATGCAACTATTAAAAGAAAAAAACAAACAAACAAACATTTGGCAAGCGGCTAGGGCTAATTTGCCTTTTCCTTCTACTACATAAGAATATCATTCTTGCAATTCAGAATAAACGTGATTTCTTTTTTTAAAGATCAACTTGACTATAAGTCTACAACACCAAAGGTGAGTAGGTGACCAAGCTAAGCTCCGTTATCTTCAATGATGGCAACCAGAACCATTACCGCGTCCAGGCAAGTAAGTGCATGGATCAGGCGCAGATGGTGGAACCAGTGCTCGATGTTGTGAAACTGACACCTTGACTGTCTCAAGTTTTGATTTCATGACAACAAAATGCCTTGCAGCTTCAACAGGCTTGCTGTTAAAAATCAGCAATCCAAGAAGCAGCGCTACCTTTACAAGGTTGAAGAAAGTAATTATTCCCGAAAACATGTTTTGCTTCATCAAGAAAAGGATGTGAATTCTATTTGTGCTGGTTATGTTATACAAGTAGAATTTCAAAATGGCTAAATTTATAGAAAAAATTGAACCGCGGTTCTCCATATGGACTGGGGACTATTGAGATAAGAAAGTTTACTCTCTTTTTTTTGCCGGGTAACAAAGTTTACTTTAGTCTTAGTCACGCGGAGATGTCCATATGTTTTTTTTTTTTAATAATGTAAAACCGCGGCTACGTCCATTTTGAGATATACATGATGGAAGTTCAAAGAAAAATTGAATTTGGATACGTGTTTTAATGACAGCGCTTTTCTAAATTGGAAATGGGAGATAGTATGCCATGTGTTTTAACGCTTTTCGGCGTTCACCGCGTGGTAGGTCTGTGATATTCAACTTGCTGATATATTGGAATGCTCTGGTTGGCTAGATTTTAGCTATGATGATCAAAATGAAGTCATGAAGTATATGATTTAATCAAAATATTCCCAAAAGTTAAAGGTAAGTAATGATTTCTATGCATAACAAATGCAATGCAATTCAATCCTAAAATACACGGTAATACAAATTTAATATAGAAGGTATAATGAGTGGTAACTAACCAACATCACACTAATGGCTTGTTTGGAAGTTTAGAGAGGGAGGAGAGTAGAGGGGAGTAGAGTGGAGGGGAGTAATGGGGAAGAGAGTAGAGGAGAATAATTCCCCTCCACCTTGTTTGGATGTTTTTAAAATTAGTAAGGGGGAAGGGAGTAATTAGCCTTTCCCCTTGTGAAATTTTGTTAATATAATAAGGGTAAATTAGGTAATTTACTTGATCAATAGTTTATGTACTCTACTCCCCCTCCAAATCTCTCCAATTTGGGGGAATTAAAAATGGGGGGTTAGAGGGAGTTGAAACCCCTCCAAACCCCTCCAAACCCCTCCCCCTCATTCCTTAAAAAACTTCCAAATAAGGTAATTAGATTACTCTCCCTCCCTCTACTCTACTCCCCCTCCTTTTTTAAACATCCAAACAGGCCATAAAAAAATTTGAGCTTAAAAATCCTAGATAATCTAACAAGAAAAGACGTAATCTTTAATTAAGAAGTTAGCTAATATGTATGCAACGTTAAACTGTATATATAATTAACCATGAACTAAATTATAATATAACTACTCTAACAATAAAAGTTCTGATAAAATAAAAACAGAAGAGGTAACCATAACTACAATCATAACTACAACCATAACATGTATAACATTTTTTTTGTTAAGACTCAGTGTCTACTGGAGCATTCTTGGTTTTGTGTCCCTTATTGTTTCGTCATCTTTCTTTTGTGGTAAAAATTATTTTTGGCTTAAATTTGTGTTGCTTACAACAGCTATTTTCTCCAACTTTCTAAATCTCCCGTCAAAGGCTACCGGGCGATTCAACATACTCAACATATTATCGTCTCTTTTCATAGATTTGGTCCTAAGTAACTACAACAGATCTTCATTCTACAGGTAGACAAAATAATTTGTTAGAGTCTGTATAGAGTTTTTTTTTTTTTTTTTGCTAAACCTGTATAGAGTTTGTATATGTGGCTGTGCTACAGGTCATTTATGTACATATTAAGATAAGATAGGATAAGCTACAAGTAGTTTAGCTTGTCAGTTAGTTGTTGAATTCAACTGTCAAGTTGTTAGGTTAGTTACAACTTTTCCCGCCCAACTTTGTGTATATAAAAGGGGTTGAACTATATTATTGTATATACATTCTCATTCTATATAGATTTGATTCATTCAATCTCTCTCACTCTCTCTCACTCTAAACTACAATTTCACTCTACCATTGTTGAAGCTGGGTCCTAACATGGTATTAGAGCAGAACTAATTTAGAGAATCTTCAATTTGGTATTCTTTGAGATTCTTAGTTCAATTACTCTATTTTTCTTGCTTAATGCTTTCTCGTGAATCAAGTAGAAATTCTCGATTGTATTTCTCTTATTTCTGCATTGAGTTTTCAATTCTAAATCTTGATTTCTTTCTGCATACAATAGCAATTGAATTCTCGATTTAGGCTTTTCATTCAATTTCTAGTTTGAAGATTGCATAATTGTTTCATCAATTGCCAAGATCTTGAATTGGTTCTTGTTTCTCTGTTTGATCAACAAGTTCCTAAGTTGATTCTTTGTAATCAAGTAGTTTGGTTTCTGAAAGCAATTCTTGATTGTTTTCTCATTGATCCGTGGTTGGGTTTGTGTATCTTGTTCTCAATTGTCTCTGTTCTTGATTGAATCTTGGTTGCAATTGCATTTGTACTTGCTTGATTGCAATAAAAGATGGTAGAGAGTACTTCTAGTGCCTGTGTTCCAAACCTTCAACCACGGAAGAATACTTCTAGTCCTTATTATTTATCAAGTAGTGATAACCCTGGGATGTCACTTGTGGTTCAACACCTTACTGAAGAAAATTATAGTACTTGGAGTAGAGCAATTCTTATTTCTTTGGATGCTAAAACCAAGATGGGCTTTATTGAAGGTTCCATCCCAAAACCACAGTTTGTTGATCATCCATGCTATGCAGCTTGGTCCAAATGCAATAGTACAGTGTTCAATTCAATTTCTAAAGATTTACAACCTAGTTTTGTATATTTCAAGATAGCTAGAGAAGTCTAGCCAGATTTGCAATATAGGTATTCTCAAGGCAATGGTCCTTGGATTTTTGAGTTGAGACATGAAGTTTGTTCTCTTACTCGAGATGCATTGTCCATTAATGCCTATTACACCAAGTTTAAGGGGTTGTGGGATGAGCTTTCCAATTATAGGACTTGTTCATGCGGTCATCATGCAGAAGATTGCACCATGTCCTTCTTGATGGGTCTTAATGATACCTATGCAGCTGTGAGGGGTCAGATATTACTCATGGATTCAATTCCCACATTAAGCAAAGTCTTTTCTCTTTTGCTTCAAGATGAGAAGCAAAGAAAGGTTAGGAAGAAGTTTAATGCTGAATCTTCAGCTTTGGTAGTTAAGAATGGTGGATCTTTTGCTAAAGGGTTCACCAAAGGCAAGTTTGGTAGACCCCAATGCACTCATTGTGGACTTTTGGGACATGTAGTTGACAAATGTTATAAGCTACATGGCTATCCACCTGGATACAAGTTTAAGAATAAAGGTCAAAATGGTGGAAATCTTCCCTATGCCAATAATGCTGTTGTTACTGATACTTGTTCAAAGGAAGCAATTAGTCTCACTAGAGTAGAATACCAGCAACTTCTTGGTTTGCTCAATTCCTAAAGTCATTTTGGCACTCAAGCACCACATGATTTTGCTGTTGATGCTCATCAGGTTGCTACTATTATCACTCAACCTTCTATGGATTTTCAAGGGCATGAGATGTTAGGTATCAGTTCTTCAACTAATTTTCAAAAACTACCCTTTCATTCTTTAGAATATTTTGTTTTCTCTTCACAATTTGATACTT
This sequence comes from Quercus variabilis, assembly GCA_030445155.1. Taxonomy (NCBI): domain Eukaryota; kingdom Viridiplantae; phylum Streptophyta; class Magnoliopsida; order Fagales; family Fagaceae; genus Quercus; species Quercus variabilis. The sequence continues at coordinate 15,836,475 of CP129446.1, forward strand.
CACAACTTAGTTCCACTAATTGGATTCTTAACAGTGGAGCTACTAATCGTATGGTGCATTCAATCCATTATTTTACTTCCATTACTTTAGTTGTGCAAATTTCTATTAGGTTTCCTAATGGAGATATGGCTAAGGTTACTCATATAGGCATTGTCAAATTGACTTCCACTTTGATTTTGGAGAATGTACTTTGTATCCCTTCTTTTTCTTTCAACCTTGTGTCTATTACAAACTAACCCAATATCTATCTTGTTGTTGCATTTTTCTTTCACATTACTGTTTTATTAAGGACTTTCTACCTTGGAAGATGATTGGGTTGGGTAAGAAGCAAGGAGGTCTCTATACACTGCAGTTTGCATCCACAAGTTTGCCTAGATCTGTCTCATATGTTCTCTCCAAGCTTTCTTTCCTTAGTTTTGTAAATTCTGTTGCTTCTTGTAATCCTAATTCTGTTCTGAATAATACTAGTCTTTGGCATAGCAGGTTAGAACATCCTTCTATACAAAGAATGTCTCTATTACAGTCTATTGTACTTGGTATTGTTTCATACAATAATAATAAGACTTCTGATTGTATTGTCTATCCTTTTGCTAAACAAAAGAGATTGCCTTTTGATTGTTCTACTCATATCTCAACTTCTAGATTTGATTTAATCCATGTTGACATTTGGGGACCTTACTCCACTCCTTCCTTAAATGGTTCAAGATATTTTCAATCAACTATAGATGACTTTAGTATATGTACTTGGGCTTTCTTGATGTCTCATAAGTCTGATGCTTCTAGTTTACTTCAATCCTTTTACAATATAGTTGTTACTCAATTTCATACCAGCATCAAGGTAATTAGGACTGACAATGGACCATAATTTGCTTTACCTTCCTTTTATGCCTTTAAAGGCATTTTTCACCAGTTATCTTGTGTTGAAACTCCTCAACAAAACTCCATTGTTGAAAGGAAACATCAACATCTTTTAAGTGTGGCTAGGGCTTTAAGATTCCAAGCTAATTTACCTCTTAAGTTTTGGGGGGATTGTATTCTTATTGCCACTTATCTAATCAACAGAATCTCTAGTCCTTTGTTAAAGGATCTTACACCTTATGAAAAATTACTTGGTCATTCTCCTATCTATTCACACTTAAGAGTGTTTGGTTGCCTATGCTATGCTTCTACATTGACTAGGAACATAACTAAATTTGATTAGAGTTAATGCTTATGTTTTCCTTGGTTACTCACATGGTACTAAAGGGTATAAACTGTATAATTTGAGCTCTAAGACCTGTTTTCAGTCTAGGGATGTTGTTTTCAAAGAAAACATTTTCCTTTCAAGTCTTGGGTTTCCAGGTCTATTACCTCTACTCCTGTTACTCCTGTTACTCATTCCATGTTTCCAACTAAGTCATGTGTTCTTGATCCACCTCAGACCAATGTCTTTGCAGAACTTTTTCATTCTTTCTCTCTTTCTGATGCAACTATTCCACCAGATGAATTTCCTAATCTTGTTCATCCTGATGTTACTTCAAATGAAGTTCTTGTCCCATTTGATCCGTTCAATCTGGTCCTATCCAATCTGACTCCTTATCTCTTCCTGTTTCTAATATTGTTCCTCTTAGAAAACCCTTTCAGGTGCACAAGCCACCAACTTATCTTAAAGACTATCATTGCAATCATGTTACTGCACTAGTGTTTGCCTCAACTTCACTCTCTCCATTAGATGATTCCTCTGCATCTAGTCCAGGTATCTTATATCCTCTTTCCTCTAGTCTTTCCTATGCCAAACTTTTTGATTAGCATAGAGCCTTTTTCCATTGCTCTTACTATTCAAAAAGGACTTGATACCTATGCTCAAGCTCTTTTAGATCCTAGATGGAAAGATGCTATGCAGACTAAAATTGATGCATTGCAAGCAAATCACACGTGGGTTATGACACCCCTTCCTCCTGGAAAAGTCTCAATTGGTTGCAAGTGGGTTTTCAAAATCAAACTAAAGCCAGATGGGTTTGTTGAGAGATATAAGGCCATATTAGTGGCTAAAGGGTACATCCAAACTGAGAGTATTGATTTCTATGAAACTTTCTCACTTGTTGTGAAGTTCACTACTGTTAGAACCCTTCTTGCATTGGTTGCTGTTCAAGGCTGGCATCTCACTCAGTTGGATGTGAATAATGCCTTCCTACATAGGGACTTGCATGAAGAGGTCTACATGGTTCCACCTCCTGGTTTTGGCAGCAAAGGGGAGGTGTGCAAGCTTACAAAATTCTTATATGGACTCAAGCAGGCTAGTAGGCAATGGTTTGCCAAACTTTCATCCACTATCATTGAGCATGGGTTTATTTAGTCCAAATCAGAATACTTAGCATTCACTAGAGTCATGAAAGGTTCTATCATCATTCTTTTAGTCTATGTTGATGACATTTTGATTGCTAGTAATAATGTGGATGTTGTGAATGAGTTCAAACTATTCCTAGATAACAAGTTTAAGTTGAAGGACCTTGGCACTTTAAAATACTTCTTAGGATTGGAAGTAGCTAGAACCACTGAAGGCTTGTCTTTGTGTCAAAGAAAGTTCATCTTAGAGTTGCTCTCAGATACTGGTATGCTGGCCTGCAAACCCTCAAATGTTCCCATGGACCAATTTGTCAAATTGAGTAGTGCAAATGGTGATGATGTTCCAGATGCTGCTCTGTATAGAAGAATGGTAGGGAAACTCCTGTTTTTAACATTGACAAGGCCTGATATTAGCTATGCTATCCACAAGCTAAGTCAATTTATGAAAGCACCTAAGATGCCTCATCTTCAAGCAATCTATAAGGTTCTTAAATACCTAAAGAAAACACTTGGCCAAGGGTTATTCTTGTATGCACATTCTGAGTTATAATTGAAGAGCTATTGTGATGCAGATTGGGCTGCTTGTGTGGATACTAGAAGGTCTATTTCTGGATTCTATGTGTTCTTAGGAGAATCCTTAATTTTCTAGAAGTGCAAGAAGCAGCAGGTGGTTTCAAGGTCTTTTGCAAAATTTGAATATAGGGCTATGTCTAGTAGTATGGTTGATTGCTCTACTTAAAACTTTTGGTTACACACACAAACATCCAGTTTCCTTATACTGTGATAGCAAAGTTGCATTGTACATTGCTGCCAACACTGTGTTTCATGAAAGGACCAAACAATCGAAATTGATTGTCACTTTATAAGGGAAAAGATAAAAGATGGAGTAATCAAGACTTTTCATGTTCCCACAAGGCATCAATTAGTAGATTTATTCACAAAGCCTCTTAGCCAAAAGCAATTTCTATACCTCTTGTCCAAGATGAACTTGATTAACATCTATAGTTCATCTTGAGGGGGAGTGTTAGAGTCTGTATAGATTTTGTATATGTGGTTGTGCTAGAGGTCGTTTATGTACATATTAGGATAAGATAGGATAAGTTACAAGTAGTTTAGCTAGTCAGTTAGTTGTTGAATACAACTATCAGGTTGTTAGGTTAGTTACAACTTTTCCTGTCCAACTCTGTGTATATAAAAGGGGCTGAACTATATTATTGTATATACATTCTCATTCAATATAGATTTCATTCATTCAATCTCTCTCACTCTCTCTTGCTCTAAACTACAATTTCACTAAACCATTGTTGAAGCTGTGTTCTAACATGGTATCAGAATAGAGCTAATTTAGAGAATCTTCAATTTGGTATTCTTTGAGATTCTTAGTTCAATTACTCTATTTTTCTTGCTTAGTGCTTTCTCATGAATCAAGTAGAAATTCTCGATTGTATTTCTCTTGTTTCTGCACTGAGTTTTCAATTCTAAATCTTGATTTCTTTCTGCATACAATAGCAATTGAATTCTTGATTTAGGCTTTTCATTCAGTTTCTAGTTTGAAGATTGCGTAATTGTTTAATCAATTGCCAAGATCTTGAATTGGTTCTTGTTTCTCTGTTTGATCAACAAGTTCCTAAGTTGATTCTTTGTAATCAAGTAGTTTGGTTTCTAAAAGCAATTCTTTATTTTTTTCTCATTGATCCATGGTTGGGTTTGTGTATCTTGTTCCTAAAGGGGAATTTTAAAAAAAATTTATTTTATGTGAAAATTTTAATTTCTTCCAATATCCCAATGGTAATACTCGCTAAACATTCCTTTGCAAACCCATCCATTTGTGTTTAGCAAAGTCATCAATTTGATATACGTGTGTTTTTAACAATTTTAGCCTCAATTAAATTGATTCTTTTATATTAATACCACCACGAGATAATGCCAAAATCATGTAATACTATCCATGTTATTGGCATGTTAAATGAGTTTCATACAAAATATGCTACATTGCTAAAATGATTTTTTATATGCATAGAGTATTTTAAATATAAAATATTTTTTCAAAAAAAAATTTGTAAATTCTAAATGGTGTCATTTCTTTCAAATACTTTATTTCAATTTCAAACAGATTCATTTTAAATCTCGCTTAAATTGGCAGTCCGCAATAATAAGGCACATTTTAGGATCAATTCAACACGTTTTCGAACCTAAAGCGACAATTGTTAGTGGGACATTCTCTTATTTTAAATATTAACTAAATAATATTAACATTTTTTTTTTAGACACAAGATTAGTACCGATTATTATTATTTTTTAAAGTTCTGCTAAGATTTCTTTTTTTTTTTTTTTTTTTTTTTTTTTTTTTTTTTTTTTCAGTAATATTGTTAATTCACTTAATCTTTCTTGTGATATTGTCAATCTTAAGTATCAATTTTAATTTTGGATTGCTTCTTTTTGTATACGCAAATGTTAATGTATTGTTAGTTAATATTTTATAAGCAACATGTGCATTAGAAAAAAAATCTAACATTTTTACATTACTTAATATGTTAATTGGACTATTTTTTATCCATTTGCAAAATGTATTTTAAAATTTTAATTATAAAAATAAATGTAAACAATTTACTATAAGAGTAAATATTATGTTTGAGAAGGTCATCGTCTCTCTTGGTAATATTGAACTTTAACTATTAAACAATAGATTTCAGTAATGAATTTATCCATTAAACTATTAATTACAATGTTAATTTTGATAAAGAGAGATAAAGAGTAAAATTTTTGGGAGATTGAAAATTATGACACTCTCAAGCCACCCCAAACATAGTAAACTGTATTAATAGAATGAACAAACATTGAAAAGAATATAATATATTTAAAAATAATTTTTATTCATTAAATTTTTGGTCCTTAATTAAATTTGCATTATAAGATCAATAGACAAGACATTCTATTCGGCAATAAAAGAATTTTTGTTTTTTTGCTAGGTGAGATGACTTACCTCTTTTTAAATAATTGTTTTTTGCAATATATAGTATAAGACAAAAAAGATATAATATATTCTACTATAAGGGACTTAAGCAATTGACTAAATGACCTAATAGTTAAGCCACAATAGCTTTAAGATTTTGAGAGGTAAGAAATTCTTCTTCTCCATTTCCATTTCTATTTATTTAAATTATGCTGTATATTTTTTCCCTTTAATATATATAACCAATTGATAGCCTTTATTTTCTATTTTATCTAGAAATTCATATGTATAGTGGCTTATACTTAAATTTGTTTTTTTGTTTGACATTTATAGAAGCAAATCTATAAATTGATGCATTTTGAGTGCTAATAAAAATTGGTATATTGAGAGTTAGAAATTCTTATGAACTTGATGGATGAAATTAATTGGTTGTTTAATTTTGTTAGTATTTTGAGTGCTAATTTTTTTGAATCATTTTGAGTGCTAACTTTAACGGATCAGAATATGCTAAGTGCTTGCTTTTTTTTTTTTTTTTTGGTTATACATGTTTATAGCAAACTATCTAGAAAACCTTTGCATATAAGATAATTAATAGTAACTTTTTTTGAATTGGGAACCAATATGATAATAGCCGCGCCCCCACACAACCCCCACCCCCCCCCCCCCCCCCCCAAAAAAAAAAAAAAAAAACATAATTTGTAGTTCCATCCTTTGGGAGCATTGCACCTAAGCCAAGGTCATAGTTGAATTCCTGTCTATTCAGGCTATTATGTGAATCCAAAGAATATAACTGGACTAATGTTGGTGGCTTAGAATTTAAAAGTTGTTGACAAAATTTATAATTATTAATGTATTTCAGGTTCAGATGTTTTGCTGATTTTATTACTTGGTTATTTCTTTCATTCTACTCTGGAGCCTACTCACTGTGTAACCTGAAATAGAGATGTTACTCGCGTTGTATGTGCAAAATTCAACGGTGTGCTTATTTATTTTTAGATATGTGTCTCTCCTTTTCAAGTACGGATATAAAATTTTAATGTGCACATGGTATAACATAGCATTTTCAATGAACTTGCTAGCAAGATATAGTTCTGCGCCAACTCAAATACATTAGAATGGAATGGAGCATATATTATGTTACCTCTTGAAACTATTGACTTGGGATTATTTTACAAAAAATGATCAAATCGACAGTTGGTTGGATATACATATGCAGAATATATTTCTAATCCACATATAAACCATATATAAATCGATTTATGTGTACTTGAAGGTTCCAACTGATAAATAAGTTTCAAAAGGGAAACAGTCTATAGAGTATACACATTCAGTATTATAATAAAAAATAACAAACCGCTCAAAAGTTAAAACACCTGAACAATGTATTGAAAGAAAGTACAGCAAATGTATAAGCAAACATAAGCTGCTACATGAACAAGACTTCATATGGGACTGGTACAATTTTTATGTCATTCCTAGCTACCTTTCATGGCAATATGGCATGCCTCAGCGGTTGGTTGCACCAAATGTTGAAGCTTTCCCCTCAGGGACACAACTTCCGGATAGTGTGGGAGCATCGATGGCACTTCCTCGTTGGTTAGGCTTAGGTTCAAGGTGTCCTTCAGTGCCATAGGCATTAAGCTTGTAGTCCTCCAAATTGGAGTATTTTACGTAAGGACTGCTCTCAAGAGGCAGCCCTTCCAGTGCTGCATTCTTCTGTTCTTTGGGTTCTGTCTTCTGCACCATTTACTCATTGTTCTTAGACATCTCTCTCTTTCTCTCTCCCTTTGTCTCTCTTTCAGATCAAACATGAGTGTTACTTATGGAAGCATCAAAGTAATGATGTCCAAGAGCTTGCAAAATTTCTGTCAGACCCGCAAAAAATAAGCCTGGTCGACCTGTTCTTCAGTGTGTGCTTCCCTCATTATTCTCTGTTCTAAAGACTTCAACTTGCAATATGCTCCTTCCACCTCATCATGAAATATTATTTCCATTTGGCACATAATTTCCCACACATACATCAATTAAATTAACTCTTTGTCTGATTAATTGTAGTTGGGAGTTTTTTTTTTTTTTTTTTCCTCTCTGCGAGTCTGCGGTGTGCTCGGCTTCAGGTGTGCTCTCTCTTCTCTGTGCGATTCAACCGGCTAACTCATGGCCATGGCAGAGGCGGCTGCTTCTTCTTCTTCTTCTCCTTTCTTCGTTTTTTTCCTTGCCTTGTTTTATGTTTTCTTTTTGTCTTGTGAACCTACCACTTGACTGGGTGTAAAAGCTTTATTTCTATGGCCCACACATAACATATGAATAATAAAACTATTTTAATATGTAAATTGAGCCTGCGTTTTTAATAGTAATTTTTTTAAAGAATATTTTAATAGTAAAATTATTTTAACAGTATTATTATAATTATTGGATAGATATTTAGACTTGAAATTGATAAATTAACTGAAATTAGCTTTCAATTTTGTGGAATGTTTTAGTTTCAATTTTTTGGGTTGTATTTAATTTATGAACATCATATTTTAGTTATTATCTACTATTGCTTTTAAATTTGGTATATGTTTATATAATGCGAAAAAGTATGCTTAGCAATATATTAAAAATATAAATAAAAATATTTTTAATAATTTTTTAATCGCCGAGCCCGCTGCACCCGCACCCACCCTTTTCAAAAATAGCCGAATCTCGCATCCGCACCCGCACCTGAGTCCCGAAAAGCACCCGTGCTTCATAGCTTGCAATATGCTCCTTCCACATGAAATATTATTGCCATTTGGCACATAATTTCCCACACATACATCAATTAAATTAACTCTTTGTCTGATTAACTGTAGTTGGGTTTTTTTTTTTTTTTTTTTTTTTTTTGTGTGTGACCATATAAAGGATTAAAAGTTGTTTATATAAGTCAGAATCACACTATCAAAATTACTTTTACTAATTCTGTTAAACTAACTTACAAGTAAATGGAACCGGCAAGTTGCATTAATTAGTACGTACACAAGCTAAGATTAACGACTAGTTCGATTATGTCTAAACTACTGTTCCAATTTCTATGACTTGCTGGAATATTTGTACTTAATTTGAACCTTGAACATCAAGGGCCACTCAACCTTAGGCCAAATATTTAAAAAAAAAAAAGAAGCCTCCTACACAATAAAATAAATTATATTTTTAACTTGTCTTATAGTATATATATATATATATATATAGCAAAAAAATAATAAGCAAGATTCCTCACCTAGTAAAAAAAAGTATAACAAATTAAGGCCTCCTTTATTGCCAATATAGTGCATCGTCTATCTATATGCATTTTGATTAAGATCCTAAAAATTCAATGATTAAAAATAATTTTTTTTAAAAAAAATTATCCCCTTTCGAATGTTTTGCATTGTATTAAAATCAAAATTAATAGTTTTTTAAATAAATTCATTACTGAAATCCAATGTCCAATACCTGTAATCTAAATTGCCAAGAGAGACAATAAGCTATTTCAAAAACATAATATTTATTATGGTATTAATGGTTTAGATTTATTTTTAGAATTAAAATTTGTAAAAGAAATTTTACAAATGAATGAAAAATAATCCAAATGACTTATTAAATTATATAAAATGTTAGATTATTTTTCTAATGGAGTGCTTACAAAATACTTACTAATAATACATGTTACAGTTGCATCTACATAAATGAGTTTTCCAAAATTAAAATGAATAAAATCCTATTTAAGATTGGCTAATGACTATATCACACCAATAATAATAGATTAACTATATTACCGATTGAAAAAGGAAATATTAGTAGAAATTTAACATGATACTAACATTCTTAGGAGTAATTTAAAAAAGCAAGAAAATAGATCTAAATTTCGACCAATAGGGTATTGCTTTATCTGTTGAAGTATTAATTAAGCCCCAAAAGCATCAAAAATAAATTTTTTATCAAAGAAAAAATAGGGAAAAAAAAAAAATCTATTCGTGGGTTGTGCTCTTGACTGTTCGTTTTCTGTGTGGGAATTTAAGACTTAAGAGTCTATAGAATTTTTAAAGTTACAACTCATAGTCTCCCACACAAAAACAGAAAAATGACTCTCTATCTTTCTCTCTCAACAAAGCAAAACTGAAAACTAAAATCAAATGACCCAAAGAAAAAAAAAAAAAAAATCAATCTCTGTGCTAACCTCAAATTTTGTTTGTGCTCACGGCTGGAAACTTTGTCATTCTCTCCATTTAAAGTTTTGAAAAGTGACTTTTTGAAGCTTTCTTTGCAACTCCTTTTAATTTGTTGTGCTTCAGCGTTCAGACTCTTCTCTCGATCAGGTTTGGCTCTAAAACGTACACTTTCATATTTGTTTTAAGCTCTCGTTCTTTTTCAATTTCTCCTTCTACGTGTAAGCTAGTAAAATTGTGCTTGATCTTGGAACACTACAAAAAAAAAAGGTCCTATGGACACATTTTTAAAACGTGGCTATAGCTCTTAAATGGTGTTTTACTTTTGTCGAGTAAAACACCACTCTTCATTTACACAAATATATGCATGGCAGAGTAGAATAGGTTTTATCCACAAAAGTAAAATAATAGTAATATAATCTAAGGGTCCATTATCCATGACAAATTAACAAAGTTTCTCTTCAAAACTAGTTTGAAGATAAACTTTTTATATATGTAAATTTTAAAATTTTAAATGTTGGATTGAATGTTTTTAGTATATTATTCATATTTGCAAAATTTCAAGAACATTAAAGTTCAATTGCTATTTCATCACAAATATTAAAATTTCAAGTTTTTGTAATACAAAGTTGTGTATATAAAATAAATTTATAAATCGAATAGTAAATAATATTCCATTTGAACGAAATTTGATATGCATGTTAAGAACATAAGGAACATGAAATTTAACAGTTAAATTTTCAAATTTGATACCCAAAAATGATTTATATGAGAAGTTTAAAGAGTTGTTCTCTAAACTAGTTCATCTACGACATTCCTATTTTTGTTTTTGTTTTTGCTTTTTATTTTTAAATAAATTTTAACTTATTATATCTTTGTTTGTTGTTATATATATACACACACTAGTTGTTAACAAAGTTTTGTGGAAAAGAAAAAATCGAATAAATTTATAACTAATTACTAGTAAATAAAGTTAAAATAAAAATTAATTAAGAGATACCAAAAATATAGCTTCATTAAAATTTCAATCATAGCTTTTTTGTATTTGGTTGCTTAACTCAATAGATATTGTTTGTTTTAGTTTTATATTGTGTTGTTTTATCAAATTCTAATTCATTGAGCAATGTAATGAACAGGTTTTTATTTATGCAAGTTAAGATTATATGATACTTTTATGGTTAAATGAAGCTACCATAGTACATTTCATGAATTAGTTTCTATTATTTATGCTTGAAACTTTTTTTATTCTAGTTATTATAATTTTATTGATAGAATTTCTTCTTCTTCTTTTTTTGTAATATTTTTTAATTATATATGTCTACTAAAAATATCTACAAACATCTAGATATGAACAACATTAAGTAAAAAAAAAAAAAAAGAAGAGAAGAACACATTGACTCTTAAAAATTTCTTTGGATAAATTTGTTACTAGCAATAAACACAATATAACCAAAAAAAAAAAAAAAATTTAGGGCAAAAATTTCACAAAAGAACAAGAAATCTTGCATCTAAAAAATAGAATATATATATATATATATATATATATATAAAAGCTTCAATTTAGTTATATGGCTTTAGGCCCCAACATGTATGGAGCTAGTCCTACTAGCCCTATTGAACATTTAGTATGGCCACAAGGTCCGAGCTTTATGTCCTTTCATATAATAGGAGAGCAGCATGCTTACTATGAAATAAGATTGTCAAAATTTTGTGAAAGTTTTGAAAATTGAGAGTAACTGAGTAAAGTAAAAGCTTGGTGATTTCGGAGTTTGCTTCTATCTTGCTTTTATGGGGACTAGCTCATGCTTACAACACTAGTGTGTTATCAATATCATGTAAATACCCAAACGAGTAATGACCATTTTTTTCATAAGCGGACAACAAATAATTGTCAAGCCTGTCATTTGTCAAACTGTAGGAATAACAGTACATTTTTCCTTTAAATTTCCTTTGGTAGACAACTTTTTAGCTATATTATACCTATAAAGAAAAAAGTACATACATTAAAGGATTTAAAGTACACAACAGGTGAAGCTAAACCAATAATTTTTTTTTTTTTTTTATAGATGTTAAATGATGAACTAATTAGTGTTGCAGTCATTTATTATAAGGATTTTATTAATGTGTGTCTTTAGAGCACACATTAATTTTTATTTTTGAAAAAAATTTCTCGAAAAATGAAAAAGTAATGACAATTTTTTCAATTTCCAAGAAAATATTTTCAAAAATAAAAAGCTTACTATGTACCCTAAGAGTATGCATTAACTAGACCCTTATTATAATAATGAATGTTTACAGTCGTTTCTATTGAAAACGACTAGTACTTGATATGATGTATGTTAAGAGGCAGAGACACAGAAGATGGGGTAGGAAGAGAGACACAAGATGTAATAACTTTTTACTTAATAAGATAATAAACCATCAATGACAGTACTTGAAGACTAGGCCTCTTTGAGCCCAAATAAGTCAGTATGTTCTTGCTTGCCCTTTAAGTCTTTACTATCAGCCTACTTGACATTTCAAGGGGGGAGTTATTTCCCTTTGTAGTAAGTTTCACATTGCACATCACAATAACTAACAAGAACAACCTTTCAGAGGTTGCAAGTGGAAAATCTTTATGGGTGAAAAAAACAACCATGCATACCAGAAACAAGCATTGAATTTTATGGGACCAGATTGCCAACTTGCTTACACTTTCAATCCTGTCTCTTTCACAGTGAAAAGAGAGTGGGAATACTAACGTTCATCTCTTATCCTTCACACAATCAGTGCAAAATTATTGGTTCAGAAAAGACCAACAATTCATAATCAGTTATGGCAGTTTCTCCACCTCAGAACTTTTCAACCTTCTTAGCTCCTTATCTTCTCTTGCATTCCAAGTTTCCAACTCTCTGAATGTACATTTAATATCATTACTTTCTAAATAATTTCTGCATCCTCTTCTTCTTCTTTTAGTCTTCAACAATGGCAGCTGAGTACTCAGGCAGGAGGAATTCCAATACTCAGATCTTGGAAGAACTTGAGGCACTCAGCCAATCACTCTACCAATCACATACTTCCACCACCAGAAGAACTGCCTCCCTTGCTCTTCCTCGAAGTTCTGTTCCTTCAGTCCCATCTGCTGATGAGATTGGCATAGTTAAGGTTGAGGAACAATCCAACAATAACAAACCACGAAGACGTATGTCCTTGTCTCCATGGCGTTCCCGGCCAAAGCTTGATGATGAAAGCGAGCATAAGGATAGTGTTAAGATAGCAAATCAGCCACAGGTCAAAAGGTTGGATGAAAGAACAACTTCTTCAGCAGAGAAGAAGGGAATTTGGAATTGGAAGCCAATACGAGCTCTCTCCCATATTGGAATGCATAAATTGAGCTGCTTGTTTTCTGTTGAAGTCGTCACTGTCCAAGGCCTTCCAGCTTCAATGAATGGCCTTCGGCTCTCTGTATGTGTCAGAAAGAAGGAAACAAAGGATGGAGCTGTTCATACCATGCCTTCAAGAGTTTCACAAGGAGCTGCTGATTTTGAAGAGACCTTATTTGTCAGGTGCCATGTATATTGCAGTTCGGGAAGTGGAAAGCAGCAACTTCAATTCGAGCCGCGTCCATTTTGGATATATGTGTTTGCTGTTGATGCTGCAGAGCTTGATTTTGGAAGAAGTTCAGTGGATTTGAGTCGACTTATTGAGGAATCTGTGGAGAAGAGCTATGAAGGTACAAGAGTTCGGCAGTGGGACACAAGTTTCAATCTATCAGGAAAGGCAAAAGGAGGAGAAGTACTCTTGAAACTGGGGTTCCAGATTATGGAGAAAGATGGAGAAATTGGAATCTATAGGAAGGCTGAGGAATTGAGGTCAGATAAATCTAAAATTTTCTCATCTTCTTTTGCCAGAAATCAGTCAAAAATATCCTTTAGTGTCCCTAGTCCAAAGATGTCAAGCCGAAAGGAAGCTTGGAGTCCTTCACAGACAGGAGCAACAAGAAAAGATCTTCAAGGAATTGATGACTTGAATCTTGATGAGCCAGCCCCAGCCCCAGCTCCAGCTCCAGCTGCAGCTCCATCATCCACTCTCTCTATTCCAAAGAAGGAAGAGCCAGAAACAAAGATAGAAGATCTTGACCTCCCTGACTTTGAAGTTGTGGATAAAGGAGTTGAGGTTCAAGAAAAAGAGGAGGATGCAGAAGGTCAATCTGAAAAATCAGTTCAAGAAAGATCAGTGTCAAGTGATGTTGTCAAAGAAGTTGTGCATGATCAAGTACGTCTCACAAGATTAACCGAACTTGATTCGATTGCTCAACAAATAAAAGCTCTTGAGTCTATGATGGGAAATGAAAAAATTGTCAAAAAGGAGGAAGAAACTGAATCACCAAGACTGGATGCAGATGAAGAAAACGTGACAAGGGAATTTCTCCAGATGCTTGAGGAAGAAGAAACTAAGCCATATAAATTAAATCAACCTGAATTTCCACCTCTCCAGCTTGAAGGAACCGAGGATTCAACAGAATCTGAATCCAATGTGTACCTCCCTGACCTTGGTAAGGGCTTAGGCTGTGTGGTCCAAACCAGGAATGGGGGCTACTTAGCTGCCATGAATCCATTAGATACTACAGTTGCAAGGAAAGATGATCCAAAGCTAGCCATGCAAATATCAAAACCATTTGTCCTACCATCGCATCAATCTGTAACTGGGTTTGAATTGTTTCAGAGGATGGCAGCTATGGGGCTAGAGGAACTCAGCTCACAAGTTTTGTCGTTGATGCCCATGGATGAACTGCTAGGAAAAACTGCAGAACAGATAGCCTTTGAAGGCATTGCTTCTGCAATAATCCAAGGGAGAAACAGAGAAGGTGCTAGCTCAAGTGCTGCTCGTACAATTGCTGCAGTAAAACTCATGGCAACTGCAATGAGTACAGGCAGGAAAGAGAGAATTTCAACAGGAATTTGGAATGTGAATGAAGAACCATTGACTGCAGAGGAAGTTCTGGCATTCTCCATGCAGAAAATTGAGGCCATGGCAGTCGAAGCCTTAAAAATTCAGGCTGATATGGTTGAGGAAGAAGCCCCATTTTATGTTTCTCCACTCAATAGCAAGACTGTTGGAAGTGGTGGAAATGATCAGAGTCACCCTCTGGCTTCTGCTGTTCCACTTGAGGATTGGATAAAAAAGTATAGCTTGGCTACTCCTGAAAGTGAGCCAGGAGATCCATCAGACATCACAATAGCAGTGGTTGTCCAGTTGAGGGATCCAATAAGGCGATATGAGGCAGTCGGAGGACCTGTGATAGCACTTGTTCATGCCACAGGTACTAACATCCAAGTGGATAAGTATGAAGATGAAAAGAAATTCAAATTAATGAGTTTACATGTTGGAGGCTTGAAGGTTAGGACGAGTGGGAAAAGACATGTGTGGGATACTGAGAAGCTGAGGCTGACTGCAATGCAGTGGCTGGTTGCATATGGTTTGGGAAAGGCAGGGAAAAAAGGAAAACATGTGCTGGTAAAGGGGCAAGATTTGTTTTGGAGCATTTCCTCACGAGTAATGGCTGACATGTGGCTCAAACCAATCAGAAATCCAGACGTAAGGTTTGCAAAGTAGGAGTCTTTCTTGTTGAGGCCGCATTTATAAAGTAAATTCATTTCATAGTTAATGCCATACTAGTAGCATTACTTTTTATCCAAATTATAGATTTTACAGATTACTAAGTATGAAATTTGATGCAGTAGTGAGTTGCATTATATTGAAAGCATCGTTTGGTTGGATTTGGATGCAGTTCTGAAAATGCAAAGATGACATCAGTGTATTAGCATATTAATGAACAAAATACAATAGAACTACTAATATAATTGATTCAACTCAAATGGTTTACTTTGTGCGTGTGTGTTACAAAAGATGAATAGGAATCAACAGCAAGGGTAGTGATGGATTTAAAATGTATAAGTAAGATTAGTAATCATAAAACGAATGAATCCCTTCTTTAAATGATGGGACCGGCATCCATTCTGCACCATCGTTTCACTTGAGGTAACAAAGAAAATCAGTTTTCTTGCCAAGTTAAAATTTGGCGAACTTTTGAACTTCCAGTACAAGGATAAGCATCGGAGCAGGCACATTAATCAACCATAAAGCCCCTGAAAGCTTTTCACAACTGTAGCCCTGAGGACAGAACTAATTGGTGTAATTTAGCTCTCATCTTAATAATCTCCTCCAACACAATGATGATTTGTTCGATATATACAATCAAACTCTTATCTTTGAGAATTGTTCATTCATTTACGATTCAACCAAATTCCTTTCTACAAATTCTCCTAATTTTGTGTCGTGATGGATCTGGCATGGACCAACTTGAGATTCAAAATCTAGGATGCACGGACACAGACATGGGTTTGACACAAGAACATGAATAATTTTTGAAAAATTATAACATAAAACAGCAAGTACAACACTTTATAATGACACAAATAAGATATGATATGGCACTCTAAATAAAGTGTTTGTGCATCCTAGTTCAAAATAGCAACATTTTTTTTTTTTTTGAAGTTTCATAATAGCAACATTGATTAAAAGGCATTCCATCAATCAAATTGCCCTGTTCTAAAAAAAAAAAAAAAGAAAAAAAAAAGAAAAAAAAAACAGCTTTACCATGAAAACAATAAGCTCACATGTTGAAGAGATGCCATATTGCCTCTATGGAATTTGAAGTAATGTCATTTTTTTTTTCATGAACCTGAAAGGCTACAACCCCATAGAAGTTAGAACAGATACGTAGCTTATCAGGTGCGAATTTCATATTCAAAATACGTTTACTATTTTGTTTTGGGGTCTTCAAAATGACTGGCTCTGCATAACTTCATGCACCACGCTTAGTACCCAATTCGAAGTATGCAACTACATTCTATTATCAAACGATGAAAGAGATAGTCACATTATAGGGATTATATTTATACCTTGTTAATTTTCAAGGCCATTCAAAAAATAAAATACACTGAAACCACCAAGACAGGAAACAAGGCCAAGTTCTGCTTCACCTAAATCAAATCATCAGCCACACAAATGATGAAGTTTTGCTATAATATAGATTCTATCCATGCATAAATGTACTCTAAAATAAGTAACCTTTATGAATTTGCAAAATGGCAGTATTCTTCTGCCATAACATTTGTGAAAGGTGATACCTGTATTATGGGACACATTTTATCTGTTACCTAACCTTCCAGCCTAGGAGTGATCGGTAGGGCATCTCACATTGGAGTTTTAAGTATTAACCCACAATGTCTACCTTCGTGCAACCCCCATTAGACTTTAGTGCGTTTAGCAAGCCCAAGTAAAGTTTTTTATTTGGACTTTTTAAACTTATTTTGGCAGGTCCATGCCTATATATATATATACACATCCGTATTTTATACTTATAATAAATGATTTTTTTTTTTTAAAGTGCATCCAAATATGCAATAGCATACTATATAATAATACTAGTATTATTCCAACTTGATGAAGATTTGTATGTAAACTATTTTTTTTTTAATAATTAAAACTAAATTATTAAATAAATAGTAATAATAAATTATAAAATAAGTAAAAAATTTTAATTAAAAAATTACTTTAAGTTATATGATAAATGTTGATGATTTTATCAGTCTTTGTTCATTTTTATATTTTAAAGTTCTCTTTGTACTTTGTGTTAATTTCTTAATATGAGATATGGAATGAGTTTTGTAGGGGTATTAGGCCTAGTAGAATGTATTGGGCCAGGGGCCCAATCCGAGGACACCTCATAAGTCCAATGATGGATAAACGTGTAATAGAGGTTAGCACTAATAAATAAAGGAAGAGATTTAGGCATTATGTTCCAAGGAAGCGATATGAGAAGGAATGCTTCTCGACTTAGCCAAGGTCGGAAGGTGTGGTCTGACATCAAAAGCAACGTTCCGGACAATTCCACTGATGAGGATAAGTATAAAGAAGGAATAGGATATAGGGAGGCTATGAAATATCTGAAGGAAAAGCTGCTACCACCGCATTAAAGGCTCTGCAGCTAACTCTCTAGCCACATTAATGAGGAGGTGATATCTGAACAGTAATTTTCAGTTTTATAGTTACTACTCAAAGACTTTAGGAAGGTGTTAATAGGACAAGGATCAATACCCACAATTTGATCTACACATGGAAGGTGGAGATGAAAGGGGAAGATAGTATAAAATTGAAGGAAGATCCTGAGAGAATGAGATCGAGAAACTAAGAAAAAAACACTGTAGCAATCAAGAATTGAATCTGTAATCTGACTTAAGAAAGATATGTAAGAACTGATCTCCTTGGACTGTGTTGAGAACGATTTTATTTAGAACAGACCAGTCTATCTTCATTTTCTTGTCATCTGAATCCACTTTACTTGTTATCTGATTCATTAAAACCTAGTTTTTTCAACCCAATCTCTACAAATTCATTGTATTGGTCTTTTTGGGCCTAAGTTCATTTATCCTTTGGGTTAGGGACTCAAACTGCATCATTACAAGTTTGATTATTCCTATTTGGGTTATGTTCAACCTATGTCCTAGCCAGCACAAACAATAATAAACAAAATAGTTCCTCAATACTGAATTTTTCCTAGTGATATTCTAATTTTAAAAAATTAACACACTCACAAATTAAATACAATAACTAAAACCCAAAGTCAAAATATACACAAAAGAGTTCAATTTTTTTTAAAAAAAAAAAATTAAAAACTTATATAAGAGAACCAAGAACTTAAATGAGTGTCCATTATTTTGCTTCTTTATAGTAAACGTCCTTTGATATAGTATCCTCCTGCACGCAAATTTAGAATCAAAGAATAATAAGGGTACGTTTGGTACACTGAATAGGGATTACGACAAGAATTGTAATCTTTATTACTAGTAATAAAGTGTGTTGTAATGTAATAACTAAACATATTCATTAGTTTGGTTGTGAGTTATAACATTAAAATGAAACTTAACATTTATTTTAGGAAATATCTTACTTATACAATTATATCTTTTTAAAAATTATTATTTTTAAATTTAAGAGAGATATGTGTTATTTTTTATGATTTTTTATTTTTATTTTTATAATTGTTAGATGTATATAGAAAGTTTGTTTATTTGGAAATATATTAAGTTTTGAATTTATTGCACTTACTAAGGAATATCTAATACCACCTTTTAAAGAGAAATAATTATTCCTCATTTTGAAAAATAGCTATTTATAAGGAATGACTATTTATTGTAATAAAAACATAACAAAACTAAAGAATAAATAAATCATAGGAATAACTATTACATTACAACGTCTATTACAGTTTACCAAACATGCCCTAAGTAAAATGAATTTATTAGATTAAAATATAAAAAACTTTAGCCAGGTTGGATAATATAAATGTGTACAAGTTCTCAAGACATGGACATGATTATCTATTGATTATTGATCATGATCACAACAAATCAATGTAAACAATTTTTGATAAAAGTGAAATATATTTTGTGCGCACCGAAAGCGAGACCACTGGACTAGGCTGAGACTCACTTGGGCTGACAACTTATTTGTGTGGTGGGCTTGGGTTTCCTACGTGGGGTAGTTCTCAATACTAAGACCCAATGAGGTCATTTTTCTCTCTTGTCCTACCAGAAACACTCCCCTCTTTTTAATGCTTCTCTTATTCTCTCTCTCTCTTTCTCTACTTGGCTCCCTTTTCTCCACCTTCAACAACCCCTTCTCGTTCCTTTGTCCATTCTATTTATAGCTCATACTGTGTGGAGTGGCTATGATTACTTTCAGGTTTAGTGCCCCAAGCGGTCCAATGCTATCGTTCATAAGTGGGTGGTTAGGTGGTAGTGGGAGGTGGTGCAAGTGACTTGGGAACTTGTTCTTCCCCATCTGCATGTGTCCTCGGCAGAGGTGCTGTCTGAACCGCCGAACATGCAACGGTCGGGCAAATGTCGGTGGTCCATATATGCTCGAGGAACGGGACAGACGACTTGTCGAGAAACTCTGAAGTGGTATATTATGGGCCTGCGACCTGTGTGACTATAGGATGTGATTCTCGGCAGAAAAAAGGGTCGCGGCCCATGGGCCATTCACCCATACTGTGTCCCCAGGCCCAAATGGGCTCTAGTGTAGGGCGCCGTACATATTTTGTTGCTATACTTTACTGAGTTATAGCTTATCCACATGATTATGCCTATAGCTTATCAACTTGATCGTGCTAGTCCATAACAATCGGGTTGGGTGTTCAAATATGTTATTTTGCTAGAAGTACTTTAGATCATTAAATAAATTACCTTCACAAGAAATGAAGGTGTTGGAAATAAAGGAGAGATAATACCTAAATTTTCTTTGGAAATTACACAATTTGATTTTACCAAGAAAGAGGTGGCAGAGATAAGGCACAGGCTAAGTCATTGTTTTGAGACAAATCGTGCCATCTACGGTATATCTGATGTAGTTAGACAAATAGTTTCTACATGTTGTCCCCAAGATACAATAGTCCAGCCACCTTTGCTGATTATTCTTGCGAGCCTACATTACTCGTAGGATATAAGCTCCCTATAGTATTATCTTTTCCCATAAAATTCTGTAAAAGATAAAATATTTTTGTGAGTAGTAAAAAGCAATAGATAGTTAGTATCTAGGACAATAAAAAATTGTTTTTTGAAAAGTCTGCAGCTTTGTAATTCAAAAATAAAAATGTGTCTTTTTTTTTTTTTGAGAAAGCTAAAAAAAAAAAAAAAAAAAAAAAAGAATGTGTCTCTTAAACTTTTATTTCTTTCCATATATATACAAAGCCAGACTCGTTGCTTGTCCTTAGCCAAAAAATAAAAACGTTTGCTAACTTTAAAACTATAAATGATCATAAAATTGTTGAAATCAATGTGTGATGAATAGTTTTCTTTTTATACATATAGTATATATAAACCGGTCAAACCTTCTTGCCAAAGTATATACGTTGAGGTGTGGTAAGTTAATAGACAAATCAAGTTTGTCTTTTAGTGTCATAATGCCATTAAAAACAAAATTACAGCCCTTAACGTGGCTGTCTTTTAACTATCAATTAATACTTTCCTTTGAAACTTTGACCATACACAATAATTACAATCAAGAATGGAAAGCAATATATAATACTATAACACATCAACGGTAAATTATATAAATATATAGTTGTATAATATTTGATACTTTTTATCTATAACGTTACTATTAAATATATTAAAAAAAAACGTTTTAGAGCAAAAGTTTATAAAGGAAAGTATACTAAAAGCTAGCAATATATGGTATTAAAATTCACATTATTTTTTAAAGATTTCCTAATTAAAACCATTGACAATAACTATTCAAATTTTCATATATTTGAATTTTCAAAATTTAGCAATCAATGTATCTAACATTAATGGATAATTGATTTCCTCAATTCACATAAATGAGTATTAAAATAAATATGATATTTTTTATAAAAATATGCAACAGAAGGTAGTCAAAAGTACCTTCTATATATGCAACTATTTATTCTTCTACAATAGGAGAGAGGAATTGCACTCATGGAAACTCTCTCCTAGAAACTTTATAAAAGTGAACGTGGATGATGCAGTCTCATGGGATTTCATCTTTTTAACTGTTGCTGCCAAAAATGCAAATGGTGAAGTGTTAAAGCCTTAAAGGTTTGGACCAAGATTTATGACTTATGCACTCCTGCTCAAATTGAAGCAGCTCCAATTTTGTAGGTTTTAAACTTGACTAGGTTTGAAAATTGGTGCAATATTATTGTGGAAAGGGATGCAAAAGTTTGTTTTGATGCTCTGGCTGAAGAGGATGAACTTGCTGATTGGTTTATCTCTACTATCATGAGTAGTGCTTCTGATTTAAGTTTGTATTTTGTTAATTGTGAGTTTTACTGTGTTAGGAGATCTCTTGACTTAACTGCTCATTCTGCTACGAAAATTTATGTTGCTCTTAAAGATAGTTTTTTTAAAGTAATAATTGCAATCTGCCACCTGCAGTTCTGGAAGCATGTTCGATTGTCATAATGTTTTTAATTCTTAATAAAATTGCAGGTTATTAAAAAAAAAATTTATCTAATGAATTGTTTAAATATAGAATAAACTTTAAAATTAATTAAAAATATCTATTATAAGAATAACATATAAAATTATGAGATATTCAAAGTTTATGTGGCACAATTTTAAAAGGTGAGCCAAAAATCAAAAGACTTCATTTTAAATAGTAGTAATTTGTATCATGTATGCAAAAATTTAACAAAATATAATTTTTTTTTTCCTAAATATAAAATTTAGTAATTCTGGTAACCGGACCTTAAGTTTATCAATTTTTAAAAACACATAAATCTCACTACAGAAGTCCCAAATCCTAACACTGCTAATAAGGAAACTAATACAACTTGGTGTAAACGTTGCAATGAAATAGAATTTAGTAAGTTCAGATTCAATGGCACCTCATCATACATCAAGTCCACCACGTAAAACGACGTGTTCTTTGCAAGTTTTCCTTTTACTTTTTTTATTCCTACTTTTGGAATTATTCAACAGCCATTGTTACTTCCCAATAATGCTACACTATCACTTATAATGCCATGATTAAACCCTCCCTTTTTTTCCTGGCTTTTGAATCAAATATTTATTTATTTTTTGAGGGGGAAATCAAATATTTATTAATAACCTAAAGTTGCATCTTCGGGAAAAAAAATTGAAAAAAAAAAAAACAATAATGTGGGGTTTATTGTATGAGATTTAAATATAAGAATGGCTTATTGGATAAAGAGATTGGATCGAAAAACCATTGCTAAATATCTATACTATTTGTGGGGGGAAAAGGGCCCAGTCTAACATAGTGGGTCGAGAGCCCATATAAGAGCTATTATGCGACCGAGAAGAAGGAGATGGTAAGGGCAGGGCCCATCTGAAAGTGGGACCCTCAGAAGGAAGAATGATTACAATCCGAAGAGGATATCTCCTGTCTGAACAGGTTGTAATCCTCTGATGTAAATATGATAAATCAATTGAGTGTGTAAAAGGCCAAAATGACCTTCCGAGGACTCCACCTGATCAAGATAAGCTCTGAGTATGCTAGGAAACGATAAGGATGGAGAAATATCTAAAGGGAAAGCTGCTACCACCGTATTTAATATTCTGCAGCAACTTTTCTGGCCGCATTTATGTGGAGAAGACCCCTGAACAGTGCATCCTAACCTACCGCCACTCACACAGAGCTAAAGAAGATGCTTGACGTGACACGTACTCAAGTAAACTTATGGATGAGGAACAAGTGGACGATGGAGATGAAGAGAAGGGGGGTTATATAAAGGAAAGAGGCTCCTAACAAAAGGGGGGGAGGAAAAAAAGAAAGGAGAGGAAGAAAGAACTGGACTGTAGCCCTAAGATCTTTGTTCATCAGATAATCAATAATATAGCTCTTTAGATATTCACTTTTTACGTGTAGTTTTATGTTAGCTTGTGCTTGAAAGTTGTGATTCATTTTTGTTAATCCCATACTTAACCTAACTCTTTCACCCATACTCTACAAATTAATTGTTTTGGGCTTGGGCCACAAATCTTGGGCCACAAATCCCTATCTTACAATTTGCATCGTCTGTGGGAAGAGCTTGAGTATAAGGGGAAGTAGTAGCAGTTGATCATGACTGAACTAGGGCAACAACCGACAGAATCTGGGGCGTCCCAACATATAGATCCTTTTCTCAATTTGGAGCGGAGACAAGACCGTGAAGGCAATGTGCATACTACACACACTGAACGAACTCAGCCTCGTGGTGGAAGTCATGTTTCTCATGCAGAGAAAAACAGCATGCAAATAGAGATTGAAAGGTTAAGAAGGGAGCTGTGCCATGCGAAAAGAAAACGTGCTGCCTCGCATTCTGATGACGACTCAGGTGACGAACAAGACATCACTTATGAACAGAGGTCTCGAACTCCAATCAGTGAATCTTTTTCATATGAGGATGAACACCCACGCAAGAAGCAACCTCAAAGGCCATCATATGGAGGGGTGGGAAATGATGCCATGAGCAAGACTTTGAACCAAATCTCCAGGTCACCGTTCACACGTAGGATTGAAGGAGCGAAACTTCCTCGGCGTTTCAACCAGCCAACCTTTACTATTTACAACGGTAAAACTGACCCTGTGGAGCATGTGAGCCATTTTAACCAAAGGATGGCTGTCTACTCTAGAGATGAAGTTTTGATGTGCAAGGTAATCCCTTCTAGCCTTGGACCCGTGGCTATGAGGTGGTTTGACAATTTGAAAGCAGACTCCATCAATTCCTACCAAGAGCTCACTCAAGCTTTTGGTTCACGTTTCGTCACATGCCGAAGGGTGGCCAGGCCCTTGTCTTCTTTGCTATCCTTGAGCCTGCGTGAAGGTGAATCCTTTAAGGCGTATTCGGATAGATATTGGGAGATGTTTAATGATATGGAGGGTAACTTTGATACAATGACCCTAGACACGTTTAAGCTGGGTCTCCCTACTGATTATGGTTTAAGGACATCCTTGTTCGGTAAGCCTGTCACTAACATGCGTCAACTTATGGATCGTATTGAAAAATATAAAAGGGTTGAAGAAGATCAGCAGTAAGGAAAGGGTAAGGATAAGGTTATCCCCCAGGACAGGAAGGACTTTAGCTCGGACCGTTACAACAGCAATAAGCCGAGGAGAGATTTCGCTGGGCAGTCAGGCTCAGCAAATGCCCAGGCAGTCAATACAGTATTCAAGGAGCCAGTTCATCAAGTTCTGGAAAAGATCAAGAATGAACCATTCTTTAGGTGGCCGAGTAAAATGGTAGGGAACCCTGAGAGGTACAATCACAATCTATATTGTCAATACCATCAAGATCATGGGCATGCCACTAAAGACTGCAGAAGTTTGTGGGATCACTTGGACCAGTTGGTCCGCGAAGGCAGGTTGAGGCACCTTTTGCACCATTCCAGTGGCCGAGGAGGCCAAGTAAATTTTGAGTCCGAGAAGAGGGATTCTACTAAACCCCCATTAGGTACTATTAACGTCATTTTCACAGCGCCAGGAAGAACAGGGTCCTGGCCGTCCAAAGTTATGTCAGTGGCTTGGTTACCAACAGGGGATATTGGCCGAGATCCGATGAGCCATACACAAGTTGTCCCGCCCGTGCTAGGCTTTTCGGACGAGGATAAAGCTAGAACCATTTAACCTCATGACGATGCTTTGGTAGTCACACTTAGGATCGGGGGCTATGATGTGAAGAGGGTGATGGTGGACCAGGGTAGCGCGGTGGAGATTATGTATCCTAATCTTTTCAAGGGGTTGAACCTCAGGCTGGATGACTTAACTCCATACTGTTCTCCCCTGGTCAGCTTCGAGGGAAGGATGGTCACCTCGAAAGGACAAATACGGCTGCCCGTATAGACTGGCTCTGAAGTGGTTGAAGTGGATTTCATTGTTGTCGATGTCTATTCCCCTTATACGGCAATTGTAGCCAGACCTTGGCTACACACGCTAGGGGCTGTTTCCTCCACTCTGCATCAGAAAGTCAAATATCCTTCCAAAGAGCGCGTTTGTGAGATCCGCAGAGATCAATCCTCGGCTAGGCAATGTTTGGTGGCTGTCATACAACACGAGCCTGAGATTGAATCCTCAGCTAGGACGGAGGGAGACCTATAGCAGTTAAAGGGTCGGTTGTCACCCGTCGAAGGTCATGATGAAGGCATTAAATGCGAAGACCTAGTGCGGGTTTTAATTGGGACCAATCTTGAGAGATACTTTCAAATCGGATCCCAGATACCTCAACCAGAGAAAGAAGAGCTAATTGATTTCCTTAAAAGAAATATTGACGTATTCGCCTGGAGTACTTATGAAGCCCTAGGAGTGGATTCGGAGTTCATTTGCCATCATTTAAGGGTTAACCCTCTGAGTGTACCCAAGAAGCAGCCTTCTCGGCAGCCATTCAAAGAGCATGCTGATGCAGTCAAAGAAGAGGTTATGAAGCTCAAACAAGCTGGGGCTATTAAAGAAGTTTTTTACCCCGAATGGTTGGCAAATACTGTGGTGGTAAAGAAGAAGAGTGGAAAGTGGCGAGTTTGTGTGGACTTCACGGACTTGAATGAGGCTTGTCCTAAGGATCCTTTCCCTATACCGAAGATTGATCAATTAGTAGATGCTACTGTTGGCCATCCTCGGATGAGTTTCTTGGATGCTTTCCAAGGTTACCATCAGATACCGTTAGCCCCAGATGACCAGGAGAAAACCGCTTTTGTTACCCCCATTGGTAATTACCACTATAAAGTGCTACCGTTTGGTCTGAAAAATGCAAGTTCTACTTATCAGTGAATGATAACCAAGATGTTTTAATCACAATTGGGCCAAAGCATTGAGGTCTATATAGATGACATGGTGGTAAAAAGCAAGGTTATTTATGAGCATTTGAAGGACCTTGATAACGTTTTTGAGACCCTGAGGAGACATAAGTTGCGCTTGAACGCATCGAAGTGCTCATTTGGTGTGGGATCAGGCAAATTTTTGGGTTACATGGTAACGCACAGGGGAATTAAGGTTAATCCTGATCAGATAAAGGCTATTCAAAATCTGCAGCCTCTTTGGAATCCGAAAGAGGTCCAGAAGTTAACAGGGATGACAGTTGCTTTGAACCGATTCATCTCCAGGTCCGCGGATAGATGTAAACCCTTCTTCTCGCTGATCAACAAGTGGAAGGGATTTGAATGGACTAAAGAATGTGCCTCGGCTTTCCAACAACTTAAAGACTACTTGTCTCGGCCACCAATTATGTCTAGCCTTGAACCAGATGAGGTCTTATTTGCCTATATCGCAGTGGTCCCCCATGCTGTAAGTTTAATGCTGATAAGAGTGGATTAAGGTGTACAAAGGCCGGTCTACTGTGTAAGTAAGTCTCTACATGAGGCCGAGATCAGATACTTACCATCAGAAAAAGCTATTTTGGCAGTAGTACTGGGAACGCAAAAATTGCCCCACTACTTCCAGGCATATACTGTCGTTGTGCTCACGTAACTCCCACTTTAGACAGTACTCCAAAGTGCCGACTACATAAGGAGGATAGCCAAGTGGGGTACTATTTTAGAAGCCTTCGATATCAAGTATATGCCTCACACTTCAGTTAAGGGGCAGATCCTAGCGGATTTAGTGGCCGAGTTCACGGAGCCCAGCTTAAAAGAAGTAACAACAAAGAGAGACATGGATGGAAAATCGGTTGGCATGATTTCTCAACAAGATCCTGCCCGTTGGGAAGTGTATGTAGATGGCGCTACAAACCGGAAAGGTTTTGGAGTGGGGCTAGTCTTGATATCTCCAGAAGGAATCATCATTGAAATGTCATTAAGGCTAGATTTCGGTGCAACCACTAATGAGGCAGAGTATGAAGCCCTATTGATGGGAATGACTATGGTTCAAAGAATGGGAGGAAAGGCTGTGGAGTTGTTCTCGGATTCAAGATTAGTTGTGGGCCAAGTACAAGGGGAGTTTGAAGTGAAGGATGAAAGAATGCAAGGATATTTGAATCGAGTTAAACGTCTGCAAGTGGAATTCGAATTTTTTAGCTTGCTACATGTTTCTAGAAGTAGTAACGTGCACGCAAATTCTTTGGCCACACTAGCCACCTTTTCGGAGCAAGACTTGCCGAGAGTTATCCTCGTCGAGAATTTCCATGAGCCCACCGAAGCAGGAGGGGATGCAGTCCGAGTCCACCAGATTCGAGATAGTTTCTGCTGGATGGATCCCATAATCAAATTCTTGAAGGATGAAACTTTGCCGAAAGAGCGGGGAGAGGCTGACAAGATCCAAAGGAAGGCTACCAGATTTTGGCTGTCCGAAGACCGAAAGTTATATAAACGTTCCTACTCAGGACCATACTTATTGTGTATTCATCTAGAGGTGGCTGAGTCGCTATTAGAGGAGTTGCATGAAGGAATTTGTGGGAGTCACACTGGAGGCAGGTCATTGGCCCACCGAGCCCTTACTCAAGGGTATTGGTGGCCGAACATGCAAAAAGTAGCCCATAACTATGTAAAGAAGTGCGATCAATGTTAGCGATTCGCACCGAACATACACCAACTAGGTGGAGTCCTCAACCCGCTATCTAGCCCGTGGCCGTTTGCCCAATGGGGTTTGGACATAGTGGGTCCATTTCCAAAGGCTGCAGGAAACAGGAAGTACCTTCTGGTCGACACAGACTATTTCACGAAATGGGTCGAAGTTGAGCCTCTGGCTAATATCCGAGACGTAGATGTGCAAAAATTTGTGTGGAAGAGTATCGTCATCCGTTTCGGAGTTCCTCATACTCTCATCTCGGACAACGGCTTACAGTTCGACAGTAATGCATTTCAGAGTTATTGTAGCAAACTGGGAATCACGAACAGATACTCTACCCCTTCCTATCCTCAGGGGAATGGGCAAGCTGAAGCAGTTAATAAAGTCATAGTTAATGGGTTAAAGAAGAGGTTGGACGACACGAAGGGTAAGTGGGTTGAAGAGTTGCCACACGTGCTCTGGGCTTATAGAACTACGCCTCGCAGATCTACTAGAGAAACTCCTTTTTCAATAACTTATGGGGCTGAAGCTATCATTTCTTTGGAAACAGGTTTCCCAACTTTAAGAACTAGCTTGTTTAGTCCGGCCAGCAATGATGAGCTCTTAGAAGCAGGCTTGGATTTGATCGAAGAAAGAAGAGAAAGTGCAATGGTTCGGCTGGCGCATTACCAGCAGAAACTTAGGCAGGGCTATGATGCCGACGTCAAGCTAAGACCCTTAGAACCTGGTGATTTGGTGCTCAGAAAAGTTGTTGGCACTACGAAAAACCCAGCCTGGGGAAAATTAGGACAAACTGGGAGGGACCATATCGCATTACTTCATGTGCTGGCATTGGGGCATATTTCCTACAGGACTTGGATAGTCATGTAATACCACGCCCCTGGAATGTAAATAACCTCCTCTAGGGGTTTATATACGGAGACAGGTGAAACGGAGTCATTCATTCCGTCCAAATCCCGAAGAAGAATCCTGTCTGTTGGATCAACAACCCACCGTTGGATGCAAAGGACAAAACGCCGCCTGGAGTAATTAATACAGCGCTTTGGGAATACGGAACTGACAGTGGCAATAATGAAGCGCTCATCTTTATGCCCACGTGCGTGTAAACGGGGGGTATTTATGACTTCCCCCTTTTAAATTTCTTTATTTTTCTTTGTTTTTATTTCTTTTTCCTTGCGTGGCAGATCAAAATCTTACTTTTTCTCCTTGGATGCGAGGGAAAAATTAAAATTTTGAGGGACTATTGTGGGGGGAAAAGGGCCCAGTCCAACATAGTGGGCCGAAAGCTCATATAAGAGCTATTGTGCGACCGAGAAGAAGGAGATGGTAAGGACAGGACTCATCTGAAAGTGGGACCCTCAGAAGGAAGAATGATTACAATCCGAAGAGGATATCTCCTGTCCGAAGAGGTTGTAATCCTCTGATATGAATATTATAAATCAATTGAGTGTGTAAAAGGTCAAAATGACCTTCCGAGGACTTCACCTGATCAAGATAAGCTCTGAGTATGCTGGGAAACGATAAGGATGGAGAAATATCTAAAGGGAAAGCTACTACTACCGTATTTAATACTCTGCAGCAACTTTTCTGACCGCATTTATGTAGAGATTACCCTTAAACAGTGCATCCTAACCTACCGCCACTCACACAGAGTTAAAGAAGATGCTTGACGTGACCCGTACCTAAGTAAACTCATGGATGAGGAACAAGTGGACGATGGAGATGAAGAAAATGGGGGTTATATAAAGGAAAGAGACTCCTAACAAAAGGGGGGGAGGAAAAAAAGAAAGGAGAGGAAGAGAGAACTGGACTATAGCCCTAAGATCTTTGTTCATCAGATAATCAACAATATAGCTCTTCGGATATTCACTCTTTACGTGTAGTTTCATGTTAGCTTGTGCTTGAAAGTTGTGATTCATTGTTGTTAATCACATACTTAACCTAGCTCTTTCACCCATACTCTACAAATTAATTGTTTTGGGCTTGGGCCACAAATCTTGGGCCACAAATCCCTACCTTACACTATTAATAAGAGGATTCCCCTATTTCATCTTCAATTTTTGGCGTACCAAAATATTCTCATACAAATTCTGAAATAACATACCATTTAATTTAATTTTTTTTCCTACAAAAAAGCAAAAATGGTTAAAACAGTCAAACTACCTCAAAAACAAAAGGAAAAAAAAAAATCGTTATTCTCACCATCCATTTGTAATCAAATGTTTGATTCTTATTTGTATTTGTTATCTATTTTTTAATTTTTTTGAGAATCATATTTGTTATCTATTTGAATTCAAATACTTCAATTATCTTTATAAAAAAACACAAAATTACTTCTTCCAAAAAAAAAAAAAAAAAAACCATTACCTCACATAAAAACTACTCATTCTTATCCTGAAATTTCTATGGTTTTTTTTTTTTTTTTTAATTCTTTAAAATATTCCAAAATTTTTGTTATCCAAATTCTATACCGTTATCACAAATCCTCATCCATCCACACTAACATATATAATTTTTCTTTTGTTCAAATCTCAATTTTTTTTTTTTACTACAATTCTTATCCCAATCAATAAATTCAAATGTCCCGTTAGGTTTCAACTTCTTACGGTTCTCTATCTCATTTTTAAATATTATTCCACGTTACCTTACTTCTTTCTTAAAAAAAAAAAAAAAAACACACACACACACACACACGAATATTTATAGATCACTTTTTTAAGCATTATAATGCTAAACCAAAAAACAAATAAATAAAAAAGAATATTATTGCACGCGCAAAGTGCGTGCGATGAATCTAATACATAAATAAGAGAATTCTCCACTTTGGACTAGCCTTTATACCTTACGTTTAACCGGAAAAAAACTTGAAGACAATCTAGTAAAAATATATCTCTAATTCACTTAAAATACCTACAAAATAGGACAGTTTCCTACTAATCCATATTTTGAAAATGAACTTATCCAAAATAATAATAATAATAATGACACTAGACCAAAAAAAAAAAAAAAACCTCATCGAGCGCAAAGCGCATGTGATGAGGCTAGTATACACACACACACATAAAAGTTTTGAAATTTTGACAATAGACTTTTAGTTAAAGTATAATTTAAATTCCTAAAACTTAGATAATAAATCTTTATCTAAATTAAATTATTGTTAATTCTTATTCTTTAGTCAAGAGTTTTGTAGCTTAATATCCTAATAAAATACTAATTTAGTAATAATTAATCAAATGTAAGATGCAATTTGAGGAAGAAAAAAAACAATAAAAAAAGTGGGTTGTTTGTGGGGAAAATTTTTGATAATAAGCTTTTAGTTGGTGTAGAATTTAAATTTCTAAAACTTAGATGATAAAGTGTTATCTAAATTAAATTATTGTTAAATCTTATACCTTAGTCAAGAGTCTTGTAGTTTAATATTCTAGTAAAATATTAATTTAATAATAATTAATAAAAAGTGAGATGCAACTTAAGGGAAAAAAAAAAAAACAAAAAACGTGGGTTGTGTTGGATTTAAGTTTATAAATTTTTTGTTTCTCGAAAAAAAAAAGTTTAGAAATTTTTTATAATATTTTTTAAAATTATACTAGCTAAATATTATCCCTTAAATTGAGAAAATATATCCTAACAAATAATATAAAACTAATTTACTAATTTGTGAGAATAACAACTTGATGCAACCACGGCTTCTAAATCCAACTTTTATAATAGAGTTTTGTAACTTAATATTGTAATAAAATACTAATTTAATAATAATTAATAAAATGTAAGATGCAACCTGAGGAAATAAAAAATAAAAACAAAAATGTGGGTCGTGTGAGAAAATTTTGATAATAGAATTTTAGCTGGAGTAGAATTTAAATTTCTAAAACCAATATGATAAATTTTTATCTAAATTAAATAATTGTTAAATATTATCCCTTAGTCAAGAGCCTTGTAAATTAATATCCTAATAAATATTAATTTAATAATAATTAATAAAATGAAAGATGTAACTTAAGGAAAAAACAAAAACAAAAACAAAAACATGGGTTGTGTGGGGTTTAAGTTTAGAAAAATTTTATAATATTTTTTAAATAGACATTTGATAAATATTTTCCCTTAATTTGAAGAAATATATCCTAAAAAAATATAAAATTAATTTACTAATTAGTGAGAGTAGCACTTGGCATAATCAAGGCTTCTAAGCCCAACTTTTATTATATAGTAATATGATTTATTAAATGAAGTTGTTAAAGAGTTAGAGTGAATCTCCCATTTAAAAAAAAAGGTTGTTAGAGTGAAAAGTCAAGTATAATGCTCCAATTTTCTAATTTGACCATGTGTTCATCCATTCTGCGACTTTAATAAAAAAATTAATTCAATTCTAAGCTTCTAAGATGAGCCAAACCAATTACTAGGATAAATCTGTTTAAATTTCAACCGCAGCTCTTTCCAAGGCAACAATATGCATTAACCTTTTTTTTTTTTTTTTTTTGGGATATAAATATTTCATTGGAAACGAAAAAAGAAAAAATGAAACCAATTACAAATGGAATAATTCAAACCATTCTCCATCCAATGACTTTAGGCAAAAGTCACGTACAGGTGACAAACAAAATAGCCCATTTGACAATATTACGGGTAACAAAATTAGCCTCCTTAAAAATATGATTTATAAACCACTTATTAAAAGAGTTTCATCTATAAAATTTTTGTAGCAGAAGAATCATGTTTAAAGCATTTCCTGTGCATATCAACCATTTAAAGTTAAGACTTAAGACAACAACTAAGTCATTGTCCCAAGGTGAAATTGAGACAAAAACCAAGCCATTGTCCCAAAATTTTGATGTCGTCTATGGATTCTTAATAATCAATCAAGATCGCTCACATTTATTTTTTTCCATTATTCTATTATATTCAAAATCATAATTTTTATTACATCTTTAATTAACACATGTCTTTTTTATTATTTCTATTAATAGTATTTTTGGTCTTTCTTTATTATTTTTTGTTATTCCCATGATTTCAATCAACTCATTTTCTCTATTTGTTTACGTTGAGAAAATTACTCAACGAAATAGCTTCGACGCTATGTCTCAATATCACCTTGAGGCGATTTCAAGGTAATGACTTTACTTTGTGCCTAAAGTTAAACCCCACAAAATTCTTCAGATCTAAATCAGTTATTACACTATTTTTCATAAAAAAAAATAATATATATATTACACTACTGATATTGCATAGCCCAAGGGTATCCTCTTCGAATCTGATCTCCAAAGCCCTACTTTTTTACTAGGCAAATCAAGACGAATTGCCACCTATTCAATGTGTTTTCCTTCGATGTTATAATATTTGGATTATTCCCTCTCTTCTCTTGTGTGCGTTTCTAAAAAACAATTGATTATTTACGTCATGATTATATATATATATATATATATATATTTTTTTTTTTTTTTTTTTTTTGAGAAAGTCATGATTATATACTTGATTAGGTTATGAATGTCACATATAGTATCATTAAACATGAATCCAATGCTTCTTTGAAAGCATGATCATGTGATTTGAAATTTGGTCATTCACAAAATAGATTTGATTCTAGCAAAGTTATCCCGTGAATTATTTCGTAGAAAATAAATCAAAATTCACATTCATTTGTTAGATGAGATCTACATGCATATGATTATTCTTCTTATTTTAATTTTTTATTATATGAACTAACATTTTTTCTGTGGATTTCAGACCTTTATTTAACCGCAATTTTCCTTGCTATATATTGAATAAATAGCATGCTTATAAAGTATCGCATTTAAATTCCATTTATTACAAGAGCATGACAAATAATTCTTAAAATCTACCACACATTGCCACCCCCAACTGTTTACCTCAAAACCTTGTCCCATCTAACGAAGTAAATTTTGAATCCTTGCTCTGCTTCCTACTTTCTCCAATTTAAGCTGGATCATTGGACAAACAAATATGGCCTTGATGCCTTTCTATTGCATCACATTCTTTTGAATTTTAGTCACTGAGGTATCTTTTCATGGTTTCAAGCATTATGAGCATTGGCTTGGCTTGTTTCTTGCACCCACAATCTCAGAGTTAAAAGTCCTACAAAGGTTATTTAGAAGCATGTCACACTTGGAGTAATGTGGGAATGCATACCTAGCCCACTAGAGGGTTTTTTCTTAGATCATCATAAGTAGGCTTGCTTGCTATTGCCATCTCTTTCATATATGCTTCAAATAGGGACTCTTATATGATATGAGGGAGATGTCTTATGAGACCGTCTTATAAGATAATCCACCCCCGCACATGCGCGCACACACACACATAAATGTCTTGCACATAGCCTGTGATATGCATTGATCTAGCCCCACATCTACTAGTACAGGATCTAATCCTTTGTGTTGATCTGATATAAAGCATCAACAATGATCTTTCACGGGCATTAAGTTAGGTTTTCTAAAATGTATGAAGCAATCCTTATTTTCTAACTCAGCCACTGCACAATGCATATGCATTGGGGTACACACATCCATTTCTATCCATGCCCAGTACTGCTAAATGTTGGCCAACATTTAGCCCCTGCCGATTGTAGCTAATTTTTTTAGTGTTATTTTCAGTAAATTAATTATTCTAATTAGTTTCATAGATTTTTTTGATTTTAAAACTTTGAAAAACTTAAATATGTCATTTTGGAGGGGTCTAATGGCGCAGTTTGGATGGATTTGGAAGAAAGGGCTACGCCTATATTGAAAATGAGTGAAAGGTAAAGGACTGGAATTTAAAATTCAATATATTAAAACAAAAACACCTACTTTGTAGATGCAATTGATAACAAGTCAAAATTAGAGAATGTGATTTGTAGTTTAATCTAAATCATATTATAAAAGAGATGTCTTATTTTATATATATATTTTTTTTTAATTTTTATAGATAAATAGCATTTAAAACTTTTGGGATTGATTTCCTAATAATTGCTCTTTTTTATTAAGCTAAAATATTAATAGGTTTCTTTTTATGTAAGCGAAATTCAAATCCAAATCCTTTATTTAACGATTAGTTAAGTTAACTGAAAACATACCCCACGTTAGAAAGAAGTGTTTTTCACGTCTTTTCTTGCTTATACATTAAGTGCATACAACACAATCACATAAATTTTAGTACCGATATGTCCCCTCCAAACCATGATAGTAATAAGAAGTGTAATTTTCATATGTCTCGATCCCTCTAACGGATATTAGAGGCTTAGAGCATATTACATACAATACGTAATTGCAAATGAATGAGGCAGCGGCGATGGTTGCGTAACTGCATTTCAATGACAATGAGCTGTGATTTGTCAACGATGGACCATTAGGCTCCTGCCTAAGTTGTTTCAAAAATGTCAGATTCATGATGATACTGCTATAACTTCATACCATTTAGTTTAATTTTTTTTCCTACAAAAAAGCAATAATGGTTTAAACAGTCAAACTACCTCAAAAAGAAAAGGAAAAAAAAATCGTTATTCTCACCATCCATTTGTAATCAAATGTTTGATTCTTATCTGTATTTGTTATCTATTTTTTAATTTTTTTGAGAATCATATTTGTTATCTATTTGCATTCAAATACTTCAATTATCTTTATAAAAAAACACAAAATTACTTCTTCCAAAAAAAAAAAAAAAAAAAAACCATTACCTCACATAAAAACTACTCATTCTTATCCCGAAATTTCTATGGTTTTTTTTTTTTTTAATTCTTTAAAATATTCCAATATTTTTGTTATCCAAATTCTATACCGTTATCACAAATCCTCATCCATCCACACTAACATATATAATTTTTCTTTTGTACAAATTTCAATTTTTTTTTTACTACAATTCTTATCCCAATCAATAAATTCAAATGTCCCGTTAGGTTTCAACTTCTTACGGTTTTCTATCTCATTTTTAAATATTATTCCACATTACCTTACTTCCTTCTTTAAAAAACACACACACACACACACACACACACACACAGTTATTTATATATCACTTTTTTAAGCATTATAATGCTAAACCAAAAAACAAATAAATAAATAAAAAGAGTATTATTGCACGCTCAAAGTGCGTGTGATGAGTCTAATACATAGATAAGAGAATTCTCCACTTTGGACTAGCCTTTAAACTTTGTGTTTAACTGGAAAAAAACTTGAAGACAATCTAGATAAAAATATATCTCTAATTCATTTAAAATGCCTACAAAATAGGACAGTTTCCTACTAATCCATATTTTTAAAACGAACTTATCCAAAATAATAATAATAATAATAATGACACTAGACCAAAAAAATAAAAAATAAAAAAAACCTCATCGAGCGCAAAGCGCGTGTGATGAGGCTAGTATACACACACACACATAAAAGTTTTGAAAATTTTGACAATAGACTTTTAGTTAAATTATAATTTAAATTCCTAAAACTTAGATAATAAATCTTTATCTAAATTAAATTATTGTTAATTCTTATTCTTTGGTCAAGAGTTTTGTAGCTTAATATCCTAATAAAATTCTAATTTAGTAATAATTAATAAAATGTAAGATGCAATTTGAGGAAAAAAAAACAATAAAAAAAAAGTGGGTTGTTTGTGGGGAAAATTTTTGATAATAAGCTTTTAGTTGGAGAAGAATTTAAATTTCTAAAACTTAGATGATAAAGTTTTATCTAAATTAAATTATTGTTAAATCTTATCCCTTAGTCAAGAGCCTTGTAGTTTAATATACTAGTAAAATATTAATTTAATAATAATTAATAAAAAGTGAGATGCAACTTAAGGAAATAAAAAATAAAAACAAAAAACAAAAACGTGGGTTGTGTTGGATTTAAGTTTAGAAATTTTTTGTTTCTCAAAGAAAAAAAAGTTTAAGTTTAGAAATTTTTTGTTTCTCAAAAAAAAAAAAAAAGTTTAGAAATTTTTTATAATATTTTTTAAAATTATACTAGCTAAATATTATCCCCTAAATTGAGAAAATATATCCTAACAAATAATATAAAACTAATTTACTAATTTGTGAGAATAACAACTTGATGCAACCACGGCTTCTAAAGCCAACTTTTATAATAGAGTTTTGTAACTTAATATTGTAATAAAATACTAATTTAATAATAATTAATAAAATGTAAGATGCAACTTGAGGAAATAAAAAATAAAAACAAAAATGTGGGTTGTGTGAGAAAATTTTGATAATAGAATTTTAGCTGGAGTAGAATTTAAATTTCTAAAACCAATACTACCCAGAAGAGAGCACAGCAGTAATATAGAAGCATAAACAATGATAAAATAGATGATAAAGAAGAAAATAGCAAAACAGATATATTCAAAAATAAGTTAAAACAGAGTATGGAATATATAAAACTGAAACTGATAAAATCTTACTTGAAAATACTTCTGTCTTTGATTAAACTTGAAAACAAACTGTCTTTGATACAAGCTTGAAAATAAAAGACTGTCTGAGGATTACAAAGTAGACTGTCTGAGGAGAAAGGTTACAAGATTACAAAAGGGAAATTACAAAAATCTTTCTGAAAGGGATGGCTATTACAAAGGCTTTCTCTAAAGGCTTTCTAAAACTTTCTTCTGATATTTTGGACCTTGAAATTGGGACCTGGAAATTGGACCTTAGAACTGGACCTGTCTTCTGTCTTCGGAGTCTGTCCTTTTATAGATGAAGTGAACCATGGTAAGTCTCTAAAAGTAACCTGAGTCAAGTAAAGTGAACTCAAGTTAATCTGTCGGTAGAACAGTAACTTAAAATATCTGTCTTGTCTTTTTCTGTCGGTAGAGTAAATCTTGAACAGTAGTCTGTCTGATCTTGTGAAATCTGTAGAAATTCTGTCTGAGCACGCCTGTAATTAACATTCTGTCAAATATCTTTCTTGATCTTTTAGTTTTTGTCTTTTTCGTCTTTTTGTCTTTTCGTCCTTTCTATCACTTATCTGTCACATGTCTTTTTGCCTTATCTGTCACATATCATAGGGATCCTGAGAATCTTGAAATGCTTCTGGATGAGTCCTGTAATTTGGAGAGGATGATTCCATTATTGTGTCATCTTCATCATCTGATATCTGTGATGCTGCTTCAAGCAATTGCTTTTTGAGCTGTCTTCTGTCTGAGACGGAGGCAAGCTGGCATTGAACTTGGCTTTTTTCCAAAAAGAAATTAGGATTTTCTGTCTGGGAAGTAGAGGTCCTTTTCTGCAATTCTTGACAAATATGATCAAAATTAAACTTATTCCACCATTTTAATTTGAACTTCCTGGTGAGCATAGGAAAGGAATACTGAGGATGCTTTTCTATTTTGTATTCCCATCTGATAATCCACGGGAGATCTGGAAACCTGTAAAAGAACTGTAAAAGATGTGGAAAATCTTTAAGATGCTCTATGTTTGGTTCTTTCTTGAAACTTTCATAGGCTTTAAGGAGATCAGGAGGAAGAATCATAGCTTCAGGGCCATAAGAATTCCACCAGTCGATAAACCATCTGGGTATCATCATGTCTTTCTTTCTATACATATCAAATCGGAAAAACCAAGTGTGTCTGTTAATATTGTTTTGAAATAAAAGGAATCTGTCCCACGCTTCCATATAGTCATAATAATTATAAAATTGAGGCTCAAAGGGATGAGAAAACTTCCTGGGAATCCAGGGCTCTGCCCT
Organism: Quercus variabilis; assembly: GCA_030445155.1. Classification (NCBI taxonomy): domain Eukaryota; kingdom Viridiplantae; phylum Streptophyta; class Magnoliopsida; order Fagales; family Fagaceae; genus Quercus; species Quercus variabilis. Next base: position 15,874,649 of record CP129446.1, read on the forward strand.
CCACTGGGAAGGGGTGAGAATCTGTTTTATAACTATTTTAGAATAACCAATTCTGTTTGGGTCTTGGGAACAGGGCATGTGTGTGACTAGGATTGAGTCTGTGTCAACTAGAATAAACTCATAGAATGTCTGGGTCTTTAATGTTTCTGTCTTGGGGTGTTCCCATCCTGGGGGTAGCAACTGTCTAACTAGTGAGAGGGGATCTGTAATATGCTGGTATTCTCTTTCAATCCATAAAATAAAATTCCAAGAATTTTTTGGGAGTTCAACACTGTGATCTTCTCTTGGGGTTTGGGTTTGAGTTTGAGAGGTAGAGGGTCTGTCTATTGATTGTTTAGAGGGAGAGGATAGTGGGGGAAAGGAAGAGGCAACTATGTTAAATGGAGTTTTTAGGGGAGGAGGAGTTGGGGGCCTGGCATAAGACTGTTTAGATGTTGGATTGGAGCTTGGAGAAAGTGGCTGGAAAGGGTTTGGGCTGCAGGGTATTGGGGTTCTTTCTTGGGGTCTGTTTGAAGAGAAACTAGGTGAATTGAAGGAGGGACAAGAGAGAAGTCTACTAGGGGGAGGAGGGATTGGTGGGGCAGCATAAGACTGTCTAGATCTGGGTTTGCTCTTATCTGCAGGGGAGCTCATCTTCCCTGTAGGAATTCACGGGTTAAGAAATCAGGAATAGAATTAGATTCTCCTTTAATATATTCAATATCAAAATCAAAAACACTTAAAATAGCCTGCCATCTTGCAAAACTCTGTTTGGAAACAAGGTTTTGAACATCTTTCTGTAAGACTTCTTTAGCACTTTTACAGTCAACTCGAATTAAAAACTTTTGGTTAAAAAGATCATTCTGAAATTTTGAAACACATAATATAATAGATAAAATTTCTTTTTTAATAGTACTGTAATTCTGCTGGGTAGATGTCCAGGAGCCAGAATGGAATCTAACAATTTGTTCTTTAGTATCATCTCTTGTTACTTGTTTTAGGATTCCACCATAACCTATGTCTGAAGCATCTGTCTCAACGATCTTAAAAGCATGGGGTGAAGGAATAACAATGCAAGGAAGTTGTTTAACATATTTTTTAATCTGTCGAACTATCATAGTGTGTTTATCTGTCCATGCAGGGGGATTCTTTTCTAGCCTCTTATATAAGGGTCTACAAATCTTTCTTAGTCCTTGAAAATAATCTGAAACATAATTTAAGCTGCCAAGAAATCTTTGTAACTGATTTTTATCTTTTATTTCATCTGGGAATTTATCTGCAAATTGGATGGCTCTATCAATGGGGCTTAAGGTTCCCTTATAAATATTATGTCCTAGAAATCGAATTTTATCCTGGAATAAGTTTATCTTAGTGGCTGAAACAACTAGTCCATTGTGTTTAATTACCTTAACAAATATATCTAGATGTTTCCAATGGTCATCAATTGATTTAGAGAAAATTAACACATCATCAATATAAACAATTGAGAATTCTGTAAAAGGTGTAAATATATCATTCATTATATTTTGGAATTCACTTGGTGCATTTTTTAATCCAAAAGGCATAACATTCCATTCATAATGACCAAAAGGAACTGTAAAAGCAGTTTTATATCTGTCTTTCTCATCTATCTGTATCTGCCAAAATCCACTTTTCATATCAAATTTAGAAAATACGGTTGCTTCATGAAGTCTGTCAAGTAAATCTTTCTTATTAGGAATAGGATATCTTATCCATTGTAATGCTGTATTTAAAGGTTTATAATTTATAACTAATCTTGGAACTCCTCGTTCCAATTCTGCCTGTTTATTGACATAAAAGCAGCACAGCTCCAAGGAGACTTGCTTTTTCTAATTAAGCCCTTATTTAAAAGATCTTCAATTTCTTTTTTACAGTGTTCTAATAATTCATTATTCATTTGTATTGGTCTAGCCTTAGTAGGTATCTGTCTTTCATTGAAGTCTTTTTCATAAGGTAATTGTACTATGTGTCGATGCCTATGCCAAAAGGCGGTGGGGAGATTAGAACAAATTTCTGCCTCAATTTGCTGTCTAAATGATTCTATTTTATAATGTAATATAGGGTCTGTTAATTGGTCAGTGATTCTTTTGTATATTATTTCTGTCTTTAAAGATTCTAAATGTCTATTCTTTCTGTCAATTCTTTCTCTATCAATTTTCTTTATTATAGAAATGTTATCAAGGGAATAAATTTCTTTCGAGATGGGTGGCAAAATGAATTTAAAAAGTATGTCTTTTCCTAGCACATTAGTTTTAATTCCTTCTTCTGTCGTTAAAAAAGGGTAAAGTAAAGCCATGAAAGGATTTCCTAGAATGATTTTAGAAGAAAGATCTTTAACTAGAACAAAAACTGTTTCAAAGCATACTTCATCATTACATATGTGGACATTAGGTATTTTATAATTAATTATTAGCTTTTCTCCATTAGCTTGGGTTAACCTTTCAGAGGATTTTTCATAATACTTTAAAGGTACTACTCCTTCTTGTATACAGTTCATATCAGCACCTGAGTCTATTAAAGCAATTTCTGTCAGAGAAAATTCTTTATTAATTACTAAAGTAATTTCTGTATACCATTTTTGGAAGATTACTCTATCAATTAGGCTCAAGAAATTCTGTTTATTACCACTGTCTTTTTCTAGTAAAAGTGGGTTTTTAGATAATTCTTTTAAATTTATTATTTCTGTAATATTCCCTTCATTTATATATATATGATCATCTTCTTTAATATTTTTAATTTCTTGTTTAAGTGTTTTTGCTTCTGTCATTAAATCTTGTAAAGTTACTGATTTTATTTCTTCGTTATCTTTTTTCTTTTTTATCTTTTCTTGCTTATCTTTTTCTTTTTTGGCTCTTTCTTGTTTCCTACATTCTGTAACATGGTGTCCATATTTCTTACATCTAATACAAGCAATAGGTATATCTATAGATTCTTTCAGACTTAGTAAATAATCTTTTTTGTCTTGATTAGGTAATTTATCTATCAATTTCATTATTATGTCTTTCTGTTTTCTTTTTCTTTTATTAACTTTAAATGGGTTGGTTGATTTTAGTTCTTCCGTTTTCTTTACTTGATTTATCTCTTCTTGACTGACATTAAATATTTTTATTATTTCATTTAGCGTGTCCTTTTCAAATTCCAACATACTAATTTGTTTAGCAATTTTATTCTGTCTAGCACATTGTTTTTTAGTATGTCCTTCTTTTTTGCATTTATGGCAAATAATATGTCTATTATGTCTGTCAGTATTCTCATTATCTGATACCTCAGTAATATTTAAAACTGCTATATCTTTTTCTTTCTTTCTGTCTGTATCTAATGGTGAATTTAAAATTTTTATCTTTTTGTTTAATTCTGTAAGACTGTTATCTATCATAGATTTCTCAATTAATTTTAGTTTCTCATCGATTACTTCTTTTAAACTATTATTATTATTAGTTTTACATACTTTTGCTTTTACTACACTATCACTATTTTCTTTTTTCTCATTATTAGTTTTCCTCCCTTTGTTGACTATTCTTTCATCTTTGGCTCTATCTTGTTCTATTTCTTCATCTACTTCCATCTTCCTACGTAATGATTCTTTTAGGGTACTACTATTTACTTTTGGCTCTAGCTTTTCTTTAGTTAACACTTTCCCTACATCTTTTATACGTGTTGGTTCATGGCCATCTCTTCTACCATTTATCATATTTATTGGTATTGAATTATCCTTCTGCCTATTATGTATTGAATTATCCTTCTGCCTATTATGCCAATTATCTGTCATAACTGTTGTTAAAGGTGATCTATGATGGGGTTCAAATTCTTTTTCTTCTTCTAAAGGTGAATTTAAAATTTTCATTTTTTCATAGAGGTCCAAAAAGCTATCATTTTTTCTTTCTACTTTAGTGCATGTCGTAAATCTTCTATTACACTATTACTATTGAATAGGTGGCAATTCTTCAGATCTAAATCAGTTATTACACTACTTTTAATAAAAAATAATAATAATAATATATATATATATATATATATATATATATATATATATATATATATATATATATTACACTACTGATATTCCATAGCCCAAAGGTATCCTCTTCGAATCTGATCTCCAAAGCCCTACTTTTTTACTAGGCAAATCAAGACGAATTGCCACCTATTCAATGTGTTTTCCTTCGATGTTATAATATTTGGATTATCCCCTCTCTTCTCTTGTGTGCGTTTCTAAAAAACAATTAATTATTTACGTCATGATTATATATATATATATATATATATTTTTTTTTTGAGAAAGTCATGATTATATACTTGATTAGGTTATGAATGTCACATATAGTATCATTAAACATGAACCCAATGCTTCTTTGAAAGCATGATCATATGATTTGAAATTTGGTCATTCACAAAATAGATTTGATTCTAGCAAAGTTATCTCGTGAATTACTTCATAGAAAATAAATCAAAATTCACATTCGTTTGTTAGATGAGATCTACATGCATATGATTATTCTTCTTATTTTAATTTTTTATTATATGAACTAACATTTTTTCTGTGGATTTCAGACCTTTATTTAACCGCAATTTTCCTTGCTATATATTGAATAAATAGCATGCTTATAAAGTATCGCATTTAAATTCCATTTATTACAAGAGCATGACAAATACTTCTTAAAATCTACCACACATTGCCACCCCCAACTGTTTACCTCAGAACCTTGTCCCATCTAACGAAGTAAATTTTGAATCCTTGCTCTGCTTCCTACTTTCTCCAATTTAAGCTGGATCATTGGACAAACAAATATGGCCTTGATGCCTTTCTATTGCATCACATTCTTTTGAATTTTAGTCACTGAGGTATCTTTTCATGGTTTCAAGCATTATGAGCATTGGCTTGGCTTGTTTCTTGCACCCACAATCTCAGAGTTAAAAGTCCTACAAAGGTTATTTAGAAGCATGTCACACTTGGAGTAATGTGGGAATGCATACCTAGCCCACTAGAGGGTTTTTTCTTAGATCATCATAAGTAGGCTTGCTTGCTATTGCCATCTCTTTCATATATGCTTCAAATAGGGACTCTTATATGATATGAGGGAGATGTCTTATGAGACCGTCTTATAAGATAATCCATCCTCGTGCATGCGCGCACACACATACATAAATGTCTTGCACATAACCTGTGATATGCATTGATCTAGCCCCACATCTACTAGTACAGGATCTAATCCTTTGTGTTGATCTGATATAAAGCATCAACAATGATCTTTCACAGGCATTAAGTTAGGTTTTCTAAAATGTATGAAGCAATCCTTATTTTCTAACTCAGCCACTGCACAATGCATATGCATTGGGGTACACATCCATTTCTATCCATGCCCAGTACTGCTAAATGTTGGCCAACATTTAGCCCCTGCCGATTGTAGCTAATTTTTTTAGTGTTATTTTCAGTAAATTAATTATTCTTATTAGTTTCATAGATTTTTTGATTTTAAAACTTTGAAAAACTTAAATATGTCATTTTGGAGGGGTCTAATGGCGCAGTTTGGATGGATTTGGAAGAAAGGGCTACGCCTATATTGAAAATGAGTGAAAGGTAAAGGACTGGAATTTAAAATTTAATATATTAAAACAAAAACACCTACTTTGTAGACGCAATTGATAACAAGTCAAAATTAGAGAATGTGATTTGTAATTTGATCTAAATCATATTATAAAAGAGATGTCTTATTATATATATTTTTTTAATTTTTATAGATAAATAGCATTTAAAACTTTTGGGATTGATTTCATAATAATTGCTCTTTTTTATCAACCTAAAATATTAATAGGTTTCTTTTTATGTAAGCGAAATTCAAATCCAAATCCTTTATTTAACGATTAGTTGAGTTAACTAAAAACATACCCCACATTAGAAAGAAGTGTTTTTCACGTCTCTTCTCGCTTACACATTAAGTGCATACAACACAATCACATAAATTTTAGTACTGATATGTCCCCTCCAAACCATGATAGTAATAAGAAGTGTAATTTTCATATGTCTCTATCTCTCTAACGGATATTAGAGGCTTAGAGCATATTACATACAATACGTAATTGCAAATGAATGAGGCAGCGGCGATGGTTGCGTAACTGCATTTCAATGACAATGAGCTGTGATTTGTCAATGATGGACCATTAGGCTCCTGCCTAAGTTGTTTCAAAAATGTCAGATTCATGATGATACTGCTATAACTTCATTCCCTATTTCCTTATCTTGAGAAATGCCACGTTAACAATAATTTCATCACAAATCATATGTAATAAATTGTTACTAATACACAAAAAAGTAATTTAAGTGATAATTTTATATTAGAACCAATAATAACTAGTTGCCTTAATTTTATTGTAAAAATTATTGTGAAAATGTTGTTGACGTAATATTACTCTTTTCTTCTTTTCTTTTGGTTTTTAAAGTCCTCAATTACCATTGTGCACCCTTAATGTGATAGTTACTCTACAACAAGGATGGAGAGATACTTAGACTAGAGGGGCAATGGCCCCCCTAATTTTTAATATATATATGTACTAATTTTAGCAACTTTGTTATATAAAATTACACTTTGCCCCCCTTAAAAATATCATTGATTCATTTAAGAGTACTACTGTAGTCACAAACTTTTCTACAATATTTTTGCAAACTGTTGAGGTAGTAAATTCATATTGGTTTGTATTTGGACCCATCACTTGTATCATATTTTTATTTACTAATAACCACTTACCACATTAACAGTTTATAAAAGAGTTTGTGACTTTAGCATTTTCTTCTTTTTAAAGGCCAAATCTAAAATCTAAAACAAAATAAACAAACCCAAAAAAAATTACCCAACAACAAAAATTACCAATAGTAAAGCTAAAAACAATTAACTTCAGTCAACTAATTTTACCAAGAACAAACAACCTAACCCTTTAAAAAATTTAAAACAAAATAATTTTGTCCATACCTAGATGCACACATAAAAAACACAAATAAATAAATAAAAACCATTAGCTATTAAGCAATAGAGCCAGAAGTTGGAGCTACCACACACAACTAACAACAAAGCTGCCCCCCTAACTTCAAGTTTTAGCTTTATTCTTACTTCACAAGTATAAATACTTGTAGAGTGTGAAAGATAAAGATCAAAGTTTAAATTTTTACTTTTTTTAGAATGAGTTTCACATATATACAGGTAGAATTTCTATTTTGTTAAAAAAAAAAAAAAAAAAAAAAGGGTTACTCAATTGATGTAGCCTACCTTTTCGTATCTTTATGGAAAAGTCATAAGCTCGTCCTGGTACAAAATTAATTGTTAATAATTAACGAGCTACACCTATCACCTGCAATTGCAAAGGTGTCCGTATTTAGTTTATAGTATTAGCATGTGAGAAAGTCAGAAAGAAACGTGCCACATGAAGATAGGGCCATGGTTTTGACAATCTTGGATTTTAGTGTTTCTTGCATTGACCATTATCTGGAAACGCACAGACTCCAGTCCAGTCCCAATGGTTTACGTAGAGAAATCGAAGAACCTTTTTTACACACACCCCCACGTTGCACCAACATTTAATTAGCTAATGGTCTCTCTCTTTGCAATACCACCTTTGACAGGTAGTTCTTCTACTTCCCGTAGAGGGTAAAGCATTTCAGTTTCTATTTTCTACATTCTTTTTTATAAAAGTAAAAAAAAATAATACAATTGTACTCATATTTAAGAGAGAGAAGAGAAAGTCGGCAAGACTGTAATTGCATAAGTCAATGAACAAATCTTAAATGGCAAATTATCACGGGCGAATAAAAAAATAATATTAATAGTAAGCTTATATGTAATGTCTGATAGTTGAATAAGAAATTTAAAATTCAGTCTCTATTTATACTAAAAATCAATTTGTGTTTTGATTTAATAATAAAAAGCAGTTATTAAGTGCCATAAGTTAAAACTCACTCTATTAAAAAAATTTTAAAGTTTGTTATGAAAAAATTGTGAACATAGAATTATCCATAACTTATCTTCTATTCATTAATAACAAAGAAAAAAAAGTAGGTCATCGTTTACCATTCAGTGGTTTCTTTAACAATGTACATCTTTATAATGATAGAGAGATATCCCAAACGTGGGTATTATACTTCAAACTTTCAATTAATGTTGCCTAATTCTTACTAAAAACGAATCGTACTTTCTACTAATTGATAGTTTTCTTATATTATACTTGCCCAAAAAAGTGTTCGTGTATTATCAAAATCGTCGAATTAACTACAATATAAAAGATCTGAAGATGATTGTGATTTATGAAATCCTTAAGAGTGAAGATTATTCATTCCTAGTCTATTCCTAGAAATATATCTGATCGACTTCATATTATTCCTAGAAATATTTCATTGTGAAAAAGGTGCTAACAAAACTCAAAATGTGACAAACGTATTCAACTAGTAGAGAAGAGCCACTTGACGTGGCAAATCTCCACAGTGATTGAGTTGAGTTCTCACCAGCCATGAATGCTCCAAGCATGTAATAAAACGTGTAAGATGTATGAAGGCTTTATTGTCGCAATCTATTTTTATATGGTCATGAACTTTTTTAATTTCTTCTTTTTTACAATATTATATATATATATATATATATATATATATATATATTTATAGCATAAACAATTAGATCAGAAAGATGTATCAACTCTTTTTCTTACCTTTTCCAAACTATACTTTGTTTAGCCATAATCTTTTTTACTTTTCACTTTCAATCCATAGCTGCATCCTCTTTATATTATTTGTATATATAATTTATGAATCTAGTATTATGAGTTTGTTTTTGTATGCTGACCTTTTCTTCAAGTCCAATAGTCATTTACTTTTCTTTTACGGCCCATTTGGATGGGGGGGAAGTGGAGAAAAGTAGAATGGAGTAAGCTAAAAATAGGCTACTTTTGAGTTAAATCTGCTATAATCTACTCTACTCTCCCTCCCCTCTCCTCAATTCAAACGGGTCATTAATGTCATTCATTGATCAAAACAATAATTTTTCTTTCCTAATTGTCAAAGGATGTCTGCTTCCAACTTATAAGGTACTAGGTATTGTATTTATCTTTGATCTCAAAAAGGTAATAGGTATATATTATACTCATGCATCATTTAGATGGAGAATTAGAAATGGTAAACAAGTAATGTTATGGACATAATCTTTTTTCATGTCTGTTGATATGGTTTGGTAACTGGAATAACATCACTTTCATCTGAGTCTAATTGTTATCAATTCTATTATGCACCAATTATAACTAAACATGTATCTTTGTGAGATACTAATGGAGCATGAGCTTAATTTATTATGTAAAGTATATCCAAGAGTTCAAACAAGTGATTACAAAGCATAAGATGGTTAAATTAGGCAAAGACGTGAAGTGGACATATCCACCAAGAGGTATGTATAAAATAAACATGGACAGTGTGTTAATCAAGCGTCAAAATGAGACTAGATTAGTAGTGATAATCAGGAATGAAGGAGAAGAGTAGTTGCAGCTTTTGGTAAAAAGAAAAAAAATTTAATCATGGCAAATGATGAATGATCATGCGGAAAAGGAGGCAAAGGTGGCATGAAGGGCAATAACTTTTGCAAGGAGATGAATATTTGAGATCATCAATTTTATTATATACCAATCACAATATTGTTTTAACAAAGTTTGAGGAATGTTAGCAAGACAGACCTTGGGTTATGCAAGGTGCGATTGCTCTTAAATTAGCAAATCTAACTCTTCATTTATCAGATGGGCAAAGAGTATTTTTCTTCTAATATTTTTTATTTAACAAATTTTATAACATAAACAAACATATTTATCGTGGGACTTCCATCAAATTTTTGTGAGCATGGATATGATTTAAGATTTCTTCCTTACTCTTTTGGTAAGTGTTACAAATTTCTATTAATAAAAAACTCTTAAATATTACATTTTCAATTTTTGGTTTCTAATTATAGTATATTGGAGACTAGTATTTTGGTTTGAACTAGTATATGAATTCCATCAATTAGTTGAGCTAGCCAAGTCCTTGATTGGATAAATCTTTTTAGTCAATGAGCGTGCTTAAATTAGATATTATTTTGAAAGTGAATGATATACCTCACATTCTTTGAACACAATCTGTGAATAAAAATTGTCAAAATCACCTAGTGAATGTATAGTGACTCAACTTAGAGAGAATTGCCATTATGTACCGGTGTAATTGGATTTTTCTAACACAATAATTAAAGGTTGTATACCACTATCTAAACCTAGCGTGACAAACCAGGATGACCGACAAAACGAAGAAAAAAAGAGAGGAAAGTAGTTGACAAGCGCATAACTTAGATAATATGATCTGTCGTTATACATAATTCCAAACCCTTCTATTTATATTTCTGACCAAAAACATTTTTCTTGACTATAGTCTATAAGATTGTTTGGAAAGAGTTTATTTGCATGTGGTAGTGTTAGTTACATATACCAACTTTGGGAAAAATTGACATGTGTCCTTAATTTACAAATTATACAGTAAAATGTTCATATTTTGAAATCATTTAGCAAAATATCTCTATTTTTTAAATTCAATTTTAAGAAAATCGAGTTAAAAAGTGTAACTTAACATTAGCAATGTCAAGTTTTATACATATTTTACCCCTTAAAGTTTTTTGAAAATTTAAGTGTCCCACTTTAAAAATATATATATAGAACTTAATTTTGAGAATATCAAGTTTTACATAAAATTCAATTTTGTTAAAATCGAGTTTTAAAAACAATAGTATTTTGCTAAAAATTTCAAAACAAAGACGTTTTTTGCTACATAGTATATAAATTATGGACAAATGTCCATTTTTTCCTAACAACTTGTATACACATTCATACACAAAGGTAACTCAAATAGTGAGTTGAAGGCATGACGTGTGTGCAACAAATTTTACGGTTTTCCCATACGTACTCTAAACATAGGTTGGACCTGGGCAGAATGAAATGTGGAAGCCAACCTCTAGGATCTGGAAAATCGTGGCCACAATAACAACAAATCTAATCCGAAACACGATAGCGGCTTTTTAAAACTAGTATTCTAATTGGCTCAAAATACTGTGCACGACTCACGCAATTCTTTCGTTTGACATGCAAAAATAATTTCATAATTTTTTCTTTTTTTTCAAGTCTCTTAGCGATGTACAAAACGAGTTTGAGCATACAAATAATTTGCAAGCTGGACCTGGACTTTCATTTCTGTCAGCACTAATATTCATATTCTTTGCAATACTTGAATACGAGTCTGACTTTTCTATTTTGATTGATAAAAAGATTGGACAAACGGGGTTTACAGAAAAAGGCAAAAATCGGTGTCAAAGAGACTGTCTGTATTGCCATTTGCAAATGCAGAAATTGATAGTTCGTACAAAATGTCAAGTCACGGACCCATTACCAGGTACAATTATTTCCATCTTCTTCAATCTTTTTTTTTTTTTGATAAATAATTATAATAGGGAAATGTTAATAGAGAAAAGAAACAAAATTTACTAACTAACTATAATATAGTGATTCTCAAAAAAAAAAAAATATATATATATATATATATATATATTATAGGGACTCCGGATCAGTTAAGACCGTTTGGAAGCCAAAGATCAGTAGGTTCCAGTCGCAAACTCTGACACACACAAAGACTTTCTTTTTCTCTCTCTATGTCTCTCAAAAGGTAAACTTTGAACTAAACAAAAAAATTTATTTTTAGTTTAAAAACTTGCTTATGGAAAAGTTATAGACTTTTTATTTTTTGGGCATATTCATATATCGTTTTTAGTATTACAGATATTCTTGAATTTTGTTCATAATGTTTTATTGTCTGAAAGGACAAAGGTTTTTCTACTTCTGAGGTGTAATGAGTTTGAATCTGTCTTTGCCAGAAGAGCCCGATATTTGTGTTAAGTGTTGATGAGTCAGCACTGGAGTGGGAGTGGGTCAGAGAGCGAAGAGTTGAACTTGGAAGGACTTTGAAGGGTTGTTGGGCAAAGCTGCCTAAGTACTTGTCTTCCTCTTCTTGAAACTTGATCTCCATCTGGGAAATTAATATTTTACTATCTATTATTACAGCAATATCTTTTGTCCCCATACACAGATTCCATTCAAGAACTCAGTTTGTTCACGGAGCTAATTGTATTTGTATCTATTTTTTCCTTATATACTAGGAAAGAATAGAGTGGCACAAAGCTGTACTCTTTAACGGTTACTTCTCTTTCTCTCTTTCTTCCAGATTGCCCCTTTTTCTTCTTAGTCTTGGGGGTATTCCAAAATCACTTCATTTCTCTCTCTCTCTCTCTCTCTCAAGCCTGGCCTATTTCCCATTTGGTAAGGAATTAGATTGATCTGAATTTTCGTGTTGTTGATGTTGATGGGTGTTCTAGTTTATTCTTTATTGTTCTTTATTGAATGGTTACTATTGATTTGGGATGTGGGTGTGCTGGCATTTTAAATTTATAGTGAATGTATGGTTGTCGTGTACTCTGCTTATGGTCTTGACTTCTGGGACATGGGAATGCAATCCCATTGGCTCTCTTGTCGTGAGAAGGTGTTATTGATGAGCGTATAAGATCTGGTTCAGTGTTGGGAATGGTTGGTTGTTTAATTTATGTGATCTGGGTTTTTCTATCTGTCACAGGTTAGTCCTAGATTGGGGATTTGATTCATTGGTGTAAAGATGAAGGGAGCTGTGCTAGTGGCTGTAGCTGCTGCAATTGGTAACTTTTTGCAAGGCTGGGATAATGCTACAATCGCTGGTACTTCCTGAATTTATTTGGTTTATATATTTTTTTGAATGTGAATCTAGAAAGCTTCCTTCCTTAATTCATGTTTTGAGAGTTAGGTGTGCAATGAAATTTAACTTAACTGGAATTTACTATTAATGGTAGTTGAATTTGTTTCATGGTCTCCAAACATTGCATTTTGTTCTGTTTCTTTGTATTCTTTTCAATTTGGTCCCCATTTGGTGCTGAATGCCCTCATTCAAATGCTTAACTGTGAAAAGGTATGCTCCTGATATCTGAATTGTTTATCTTAAGGGGCTATTGTTTACATAACGGACGACCTTGATTTGCAAACTACTGTAGAAGGGCTTGTGGTGGCTATGTCGCTCATTGGAGCCACAGTTATTACAACATTCTCAGGAGCTGTATCTGATTGGCTTGGTCGGCGTCCAATGCTTATAGTCTCATCAGTGCTCTACTTTATAAGTGGTTTGGTAATGTTGTGGTCACCCAACGTCTATGTCCTATTACTAGCAAGGCTTTTAGATGGATTTGGAATTGGTCTTGCAGTTACTCTTGCCCCAGTGTATATATCTGAGACTGCCCCACCAGAGATAAGGGGTCAGTTAAATACTCTTCCACAATTCACAGGTTCAGGTGGTATGTTTTTATCATATTGTATGGTTTTTGGGTTGTCACTGACGACCTCACCCAGCTGGAGGATGATGCTTGGAATTCTTTCCATTCCCTCTTTCCTATATTTTTTACTAGCAGTATTTTACTTGCCTGAATCTCCTCGGTGGCTTGTGAGTAAAGGAAAGATGACTCAGGCGGAAAAGGTTCTCCAGAGATTGCGTGGCAGAGAAGATGTTTCAGGTTCTTTCTTTATTGCAAGTTAATTATTTGTAGTTGAAGGCCCCCCCTGCTTGCTTTTGTGGATCCACTTGGTTGCCTACACTCTGATGTTGAATCATGAATGGTGTGCATAATCATCTCAAATTATTTTTCATATAACTAGTTCATGCAAGATTGATCATTAGATTAAAGATAACAAAGGCTTTATACATTTTCTTTAGTTGGCATTCAAAGAGTTCCAAAATATTGCTTTCAACATTAGTGATTTCAGAATTTGTAAATAAGGTTTGCTTCTTATAAATGGGTCATTGTTGTTTACCATCAGTTGTATTTATGGAGTGATATTAACTATTTGACTTTAAGAAATTTCTGAGGACACGTTTCTTGGATTGCTGATGAGAAATAGATGCATAATAATGAATTTGATGCTATCATTTTAAATCTAAAGTGACAGAATTAGGAATAGTAACTTAAAAAAGAAGTCCCTCAAGATCCTTATTAAAAAAATGTTTACATGCAACTGATTCCTAAATATCTCAAACGCTCTCCTTACATTCAAGATGCACAAGATTGTCAAAAATATGTTAAATTTTATAAATTGACTGTCTTAATATCTTATGTTTGTTAAAATTGGAATCATCGAGGTCAATGTGGAAATTTTTTGGGATATGTTACAAAAGTTATGGCATTATCAGATAAACAGCAGAGAAATTTGTTTCTGGACAGGATTCTTCTAGAACTTTCCGAGAGATTTTCCATAAATCCAATGGTTGGAAGGCATAAAATCATTATTTTCTAAACGGAAGAGAGTTTGATATTGACTATGACCTAAAGAAGCAATCTTAAATGAGCTTATGTGCTTGTACGATAACCATGTCCAAGATAGTCATCCTTTGCACAATATGTTGTCTCTTTCCTCCATTGTTAAATGAGTAACTTTTTTCCCCCTCTTTTTCTCCTTACATTGTGTTCCATATAAACATCCCAGTTACTGTGTTTACTGTTAAAGGGGAAAAAAAAAATAATATATATATATATATATTTGAGCCTTGCTTGTTATGCACCATATTGCATTAAAATCTATGAAAACAGAAGTTTCAGGGCTATCTGAAACATTCTTTATGATATAATTTAATTGTCTGTGACTAATTTATCATACTGATCTTGCTGAGGCATCTTTGAACCACAGGTGAGATGGCTCTGCTGGTTGAAGGTCTTGGACTTGGGGGCGAAACATCAATAGAAGAATACATAATAGGCCCTGCTGATGAACTTGCTGATGGTCTGGAGCCAACTGCTGATAAAGACACAATCAGATTATACGGACCTGAAGAAGGCCTCCAATGGGATGCCAAACCTGTCACTGGACAGAGTTCACTTGGTCTTGCCTCCCGCCAGGGAAGCATGGTGAACCAAAGTATGCCACTCATGGACCCTCTTGTGACTCTGTTTGGTAGTGTCCATGAAAATCTCCCCGAGTCAGGAAGTACGCGTAGCATGCTTTTTCCGAATTTTGGCAGCATGTTCAGCACTGCAGAGCCACCGGTTAAAACTGATCGATGGGATGAAGAGAGCCAGCATAGAGAAGGTGAGGATTACATGTCAGAGGCTGCTGGGGAAGACTCTGATGACAATCTACATAGTCCGTTGATCTCTCGTCAAACAACCAGCTTGGAAAAGGACATGGTCGCCCCTACTTCCCATGGCAGTGTACTGAGCATGAGGCACCACAGCAGTCTCATGCAAGGAACAGGGGAAACAGTTAGTAGTACAGGTATTGGTGGTGGCTGGCAGTTGGCATGGCAATGGACTGAGAGAGAAGGTGAGGATGGAAAGAAGGAAGGAGGATTTAAAAGGATTTATTTGCATCAGGAGGGAGGTCCTGGAACCCGACGTGGGTCCCTTGTTTCACTTCCTGGTGGAGATGTTCCAGCAGAAGGCGAGTATATCCAGGCTGCTGCTCTAGTAAGCCAGCCTGCTCTTTATACCAAGGAGCTTATGGAGCAGCATCCAGTTGGACCAGCAATGGTCCACCCAGCTGAAACTGCTTCAAAAGGACCAATTTGGGCTGCTCTTCTTCAACCAGGGGTTAAGCGTGCATTGTTTGTCGGAATTGGAATTCAGTTACTTCAGCAGGTAGTACTTGTTTATATGTAATTTATTTTTATTGCTCTACTTAATCTTTAGTTGATTAACACTGTTCTGATCCATGTGAATGGATTACTCTAGTTTTCTTTCTCGTGCTTCTTCTTTTGAAACCCTTTCTTTTCTCTAGTCAGTTCTTTCATGATGATTTACTCATTTGTTAACTGCTTGAGAGGCCCAATCTGGGCTAGTCCTCTCAAACCAGTAGTTAAGCATGCGGCTTATGATAGGTTGGAATACAGGTGTCTTTTGCAGGTTGTAATTGGATATCTGTTATGTTAATTGATTAACTTATATTTCTCTACTACCTTTCAAAAAAAAAAAAAAAAAACTTGTATTTCTCTACTACTTTTGCTCCTGGTAAGTCAATGTAAAAGCTGTGACCCAGTTGGCACAGATTCAGTTCATGCATGTCTTTTGAATTAATTTTCATTCTTTTTCTTCTATTTTTATGATCCTCTCTTTCATGTTTCCTGATTGGGGTTTCCCTGTATCTTAAATTTAAAGTTGTGGTTTCCACTTTTCAAGTCACAAAATCTTTGGAAGGAACAGAGAATTTGACCTAAGTCATTCTTAAACCTACCATAACCATTGAGCTCTTACCACTTTGAATTTTTGTCAATTTGGATATAACTAAAGTATCATTATGCAGAAACTTTCTGAAGAAATGATGGTTACAGTCACATTAATTTCATGTGATAAAGTTATCAACTACATTTCATCTGTGGCATCCATGCAGTTGCTGTTCTACTCACATTTTGCCTTATTTTTTCTCATTTCTTCCTTAGCTTCCTTTAACTCATTGGATTTTGTATTCAAAATTTGGGAATTCTTCTTGTTTTCCTTGCATGAAAATTCTCTGTTTGGTCAATTGAGTTATAATGATTTACGTGATAACTCAGTTTTTTTCTATATGCACGTGCAGTTTTCTGGAATAAATGGGGTTCTCTACTACACTCCTCAAATTCTAGAAGATGCAGGTGTCGAAGTACTTCTTGCAGACTTGGGCCTTGGTTCAGAGTCTGCATCGTTCCTTATTAGTGCATTCACAACCTTGTTGATGCTTCCTTGTATTGTTTTAGGCATGAGGCTCATGGATACTGCTGGCAGAAGGTGAATTATTTTTTTCCCTTTTTATTTTATGATTTTTTCTGTCACTTGTTACTATGTTGGGAATCATTAAATCCAAGGTCCTCTTTTTCTTACATGCTTAAATATTTTTCCTAAATAGTAACAGACAATGACACTCTTTTTATGCCTTATCTATCTAGTTGGAGACAACACAGTTTATTTGCTGAACTGCACTTGCTTGCATCCATATTTCTTATTGCCTTTCAGTTCTGTTATATTCGTCCTTGTTACATTTCTAGGCATATTGTCATATGTAACTTTCGTGAATTATACTCTCATGATTAGAACTAATAAAACCCGTTACTGCAGGAAGCTATTACTCACTACAATTCCAGTGCTGGTAGTGTCGCTCATCATTCTAGTATTTTCCCAACTTGTCACAATAAGCACTGTTGTTAATGCAGCACTCTCAACCGCTTGTGTTGTGATCTATTTCTGCGTCTTTGTCACGGCCTATGGGCCAATTCCTAATATACTCTGCTCTGAGATCTTCCCTACAAGAGTTCGAGGCCTCTGCATTGCTATTTGTGCCCTGGTGTACTGGATTTCAGACATCATAGTCACTTACACATTGCCAGTACTGCTTGAAGTAATTGGCCTTGGTGGTATCTTTGGCATTTACGCTGTTGTGTGTGTCATCTCCTGGATATTCATCTATTTAAAGGTTCCAGAAACAAAAGGCATGCCCCTCGAGGTCATTACTGAGATGTTTGCTGTTGGTGCAAGCCAAGCTGCTGCTGCGAAGAGCAAGTGATTGAATTCTTTCAACAGATTTAGCCACTTTTTGGCTGTATCAGCTGCTGAAGATGTCATCAATCTTCCGTTCGGAAATTTTTGCTTGTTGTGGTTGCATTATGAATGAAAGTATTCTTCTGATTCAAACTTGTTGAAAAAATTTTGCCTTATAGTTTGATTATTTATTGGAGACTTCTAATAAAGAGCATAGCTGATATAGTTTGATGTCCATTGGTAGCCAACCTGGTCTTTCATGTACTAATAGTGATACCACTTCATCCCACTCCCCCCTCTGGATGATTTGGACCTCTACGGATCTGTTAAAAATTTCAGTTACATATTATATCAATTTGATACAGATATGGATTAACTTATGCATTTTTTTTTCATGTTTTTTAAATCAGCTAGTTTCGTTATAATGATTTAAGGGAGCAACACTTTCCAAAAAATGTGACTCATCTGGGTTTATCCTGTTGAACATCAACCCCCCTGTCCTAAGCACCTGTAATTAGGAATCCGAGTTTAACAACCATCAAGCGTTAGATAGTACCCTCTTTCTTGAGGAATATTGGATTCTCTATTTTCCATTTGTGTTTAAATTTTCTTTCTGGTATTAGCTAGATTTTCACCCAAGGGTTGACATGTTCTCAAAAAACTACTGGCATTTTTATTTTTTATTTTTCCTGGTATTCAGCATCTCTCTCTCTTAACTTGTAGAGGAATGAGGAATATCTAATCTCATTGAACCCCAACCTCATCTTCCTTTCCAAAAGAAACAATTCCATCATCTGCCGAACCGAAGGAAATGAAAATAACATGCATCAACCATTCAACCTGACATTGGCTGTCAGCTAGTCAGGTAGAAATTATAGGTTTGGTTGAATCTTCATTTTGGCGTCTTCATCACCCAAATGACCAAAAAAGGTTTCAATAGTTAAATTAGTTCAAATCCAACTATTTTCACACATTCACCACCTACTAGTGTGAAAAATTTATCTCATGAGATTAGCCTATGAAGCACCCCGCTCTCACATTTGGTGGGTCCCCAGATGTGTGATCCACATGGGAGAGGTGTGCTCCATACACAGGTCTCATAAGATAGTTTTTCTATCAGTACACACAAATATGAGAGAGAGAGAGATATTTTTATGCAGCCAATACAGAAACCATGTGTACAACAGATTTTATCAGTACACACAAATATGAGAGAGAGAGAGAGAGAGAGATTTATATGCAGCCAATACAGAAACCATGTGTACAACAGATTTTATGCAGTAAGGCTATCTATGGAAAAACATTGCAATCTACGTAGAATAAACTGAAATAAGTAGACTTTCTATTTACAATCCAGCCTTCGCTTTTCAACTTGAATATCAGAGATGGACGTTGTTAAAATTCAAAATTTAGAAGCAAATTCATACCAATATCTGGATATGTATTTCGTAAAACTCAGGAATCCCATGTTTGCTGCAGAACCAGTCTCTTTGACAGATGACAGTTGCATTCCTAGAAGCCAGATGTAACTTACAGTTTCTGTGTTTCCTCTGAGGATGAATTGCTTTCAACTGAAATTGGGGCAGGATCTGATGTGGGGGGCATAGAGTCACTGGTTTGATTATTAAATGAACTCTGTTCTACTTGCTCACGAGACCTTGGATGTTCCTTGAATGGTCTCTCAAAATCTTTAGCATTTCCAGGATCTATAATTAAATTATTGAGTTTTTGCTCCTGCAAACAAAAAAGAATTTTCAGAGAGCAATATGGGGGTGACATTTTATGCCCTACAGTCCTAGTAATCAATTGCTTGTCAATTTCAAGTATGCAAAAACATGACTTAGAATAAATACAATTTCATTCAAGTTCCTAGGCTAATTAAACAACTTCTATTCCTTGGTCAATTATACAAATGGATGGATGGAGGGTAGATAGAACCGTAAGTTGAGATAGCTGCATGGATAAATGCTTAGACTTAGAAAAAATTGCGTAAGGTTGTAAGGTGTCAAAGTTAAAACAACCTATTTCAACCACCTTGTCAATAGAAGGCGCCAGCTTGGAAAATATAAGCACTAACTATGATACATTTATGGAACTCTAGCCTGAAACATGGATCCATTACCAATTGCAATTACTCAAATCAGCATAAGCCCCACTTCAGAAGAAAGTTGATGACACAAAGGATTCAATTATCCCAGCACAACAGATTTGAAAACATCTCACATTTTTCAGTGTGTTTGAATTGTCCATTTAATAACATGGTAAATTCAAGTGCTCTCGAATCATCCTTATCCTACCATTTAACTATCTAAGGTGAGAACCATTATTTGTTTGATTTATGATAGGTCTGCTGGAACCAATATATCATGCCTTGATCTGAAGGCATCACTGTTGGCATCAACATTGGTGTTAAGAATCCAACCCTAATCAGGTGAGTTAAATAGGGGAACTGTCATATCTCCTGTATTTGGCAACATCATCTACATGTAAAACTAAACTCAACAGAGTCTTCAGCCAGACTTAAGGTTGGCTACATGTACCCCAATTTTGTAGGACCAGATTTGGTAATGGCCATTTTGGCCCTACCTTGATATCGTTCAACTACATCAAGGTCTGCAAATTCCAAGACACTGGATGTTTATTCAAATGTAATATGAAGAAATTCTCTCTACTAAAAGTGGTACATGTTATAAAGCTATCGTGCATGGAGATATTTCCCCCGTTTCTAGTAGTAAACATAGTTGCATCTCAGTACTTAGTACTTACACTCTGTAGTGCTTCAAGCTTTCTCTGCATTGCCTCATGCTCAGCTTTAATACGAAATGGAACACCATGCTTTTGATAAACATTATTCTGCGCCAAGTCTTCATCAATGTCACTAGCTGTCGTTGCAAAAGGATGGTTAGCAGGAATCCACCGAATCGTATCAGGGTCAACATCAGCAGGTACAGATTCCCCTTCCTTAAGGAACACAGTCGGCCTCTTCCACTGGTATGCCCGTGACCTCCTTTTTTGATGGATGGCTTGTTCCTCTTCCGTCAGAGTAACCGGGGCTAAACGATAAACCTTTCCACACATTTCAACAGTCGAATTGCTCTTCCCAACCTTCACCATTGGATTATTGAACGGGTCTTCATACTTGAGAGGCCTCGAGCTGCATCAAAAAGAGCATGTTATCACTAAAAACTCGGAAACCAAATCTAACACCGGGTTTAAGGATTGGGATCATACATGCCTCTTCTATCAGACCTCAGCTGACCGCGTCTAACGAGATCAGCTACAGAACCAGGAGTTCTGTGCCTCAACTTCCTCGCCACATACACTCTTACAGCAATGACCAACAATGCAATTGCAATACATAACCCTATTGCCAGATTACTCCCACCATATCTATTCATCTTAGACCAAAAAATGAAATGCCCATAAAAATTCATACATAAATATAAATAACATGACATACAAATCTACTCACTACATTCAAAAACAACAACTTTGTTGCAAAAAAAAAAAAAAAAAAAAAAAAAAAAAAAAGAAATCTTTTTTACCACGAAAACGAGGGGAGGGAAAGAGTTGATTGTTCCGTGCAATTTGGAGAGTTGGTCTTTTACAGCGACGGTGATTGTCTGAGTCTTAACTGCCGGTTCATCTGGGTCACTCGGCGAACCGGAATTGGCTCCCAGTACAAATTTCCGGTTCAGCTGCTTGCTACTACTACTATTTATGAAACGAAATTCCGGTCTGAGTTTCACAAAATTCAAATGGGTCTGATGCTTTGAAACCCAAATTGAAGGCTACAATAACCAAATTTAATTAGAAATAATTAAACCCTGAAATATTTGTAAATAATAATAATAAAGCAATGAATGAAACAGAAAGAGAAATACCTGGAGAGAAATGAGATGGAATCGAAGAGTCCAAATTGATGCCATTTAGGATTGTTGATTTGGAATTCAAAGATCTCATATATATATATATATAGTGTGTTTGGGTCTTTTGTGAAGATTACAGAACCCACTCAGCTCCAGGAGGAGTTGTTCTTCCTGCTGTTTGAGACTAGAATTGAGAGGGTTGCATTAACGAAAAACGCATATCATATACTCCAAAATTATGTTTTAAATATTAATTATTTGCGTATACTACCAGTTGTGGATCCGTGGCGCAATGGTAGCGCGTCTGACTCCAGATCAGAAGGTTGCGTGTTCGATTCACGTCGGGTTCAATTTCCACTTTGTTTTTTGTTTTTTCTAAAACGACGTCATATTCTGTTGGAGTCCAACCGACGTCGTATTCTATTGGGTAGAATGAGAAGTTTCAATTTCCAAGCCCAATTGAAAACAGAAAGATAAAGATTTTTAGACTCATCAGTAAAAGCCCAATATAGTTTTCTTCTAGCATACTATGGCCCATGTGAAAACAAGAAATCCTAGCACGACCAAAGTTTCCTAGTAATTTGATATATACCTTTTAACTGAAAGATAAATTACACCCTCCAAAGCCCTTAGTAGTAGTAATTTGTTCCTATAAAAAAAAATTATTAATTTAATATATATTCTTTTACTAAAATAGAAATTACACCCTTAATGATTTTGATTTTAATCCATAATATATAGAATTTTTTTATTTGAATGCCCAACATTTAAAACTGTTTAGCAATTTTGTCAATTTATCCAATCTTATTTTAACATACCACATTAGTATATAAAAAAAAATATTCTTCTCAAAAAAATTTACAGTAAATAAAAATAAGCATTTACGCAACCAAAAAAAAAACAACAAAATTCAGCTGGCAATCCCACCCATCTCTTTCTTTTCCACCCCATTTTTCAACTCCAATGTAGTGGATAGTAAAACTCCAATCTAGGGAACTATCTACTACTCCACCATTATTTACTATTTTTCATTGGACACTTCTCTCTTATCTTTACTTAGCAAAAAATAAAAATCCCTAGACACTCATTCCATTATCAAGGCAAGGCTAAGTATAGTGCTCTCACTGTGAACTCTTCTGGCTTCATTATGGGTGCTTCTCAAACCAACAACACTTTTGTTCATTACGAAAATCAAAGTGCTATCCATATTGTCTAGAATGATGTCTTTTATAAGCACACTGAACACATTGAGATTGACTATCACTTCATTCACCATCATCTCGGTAAGGCAATCTTTACTTACTTTATATCTTTTCTACAAACTAACTTGCTTATGTGTTCATGAAAACAAAATCTCATCAATTGAATGTCTCCTTTTTGCCTCTAAACTCAAGATGACTTCCTCCACACCACCTCTAGTTTGAGGGGATGTTATTATACACCATATATTATATCTTGTATTATAGATGTGTATTTCATATATATCACATCCCTAACTAAGCTAAAATCAAGGATCATCACTTTGTCCTTGATTTTAGTCTTAGTCAAGGCTTTTATGTTTGATATACTTTCTATAGCCTATATAATCAGACATTCTTCGTGTATTTGATCTTGCAAATTTTCACATGATATAAAGTTTATTCTCTCATTCTCTCACATGTTCTTACTTTCAACAAAGATGAAGATTTAATTGGCTCACTTAAGTTGGAAATATAAAATGATTAACAAAAACAAAAATATAAAATGAGTTTAAGAACGAGCTCACAAAGAGTAAGAACATTTGTACGAGAAGAAAAGAACAGTACAACAGTGTTCAAATCAAGAAAGAAATAATAACTCTGATGGTTAAATATTTTTATGGTATTTTAAATAAATCATTGACTTAGTCAAATTATAATAAAATAACAAGTTAGCTTACAACAAAAGCTAACCTTCAACTAGCTAAACCAAATGGTCATAAACAACTATAAAAGCCTAGAACGGTGAGGAAAAATAAGTACAAATGTAATATAGATAAGACTCAAATCCACCTCGGTTTTATATCTTGATATATCAAAAGAGATCCGCAATAATTTGTAAACACTTCTTACTAACGACTAACGAGACTCACAACAAAGACCAAAGTGTTATTTTTATTTTTATTTTATAAACTTCAATGTTTATTTCAAAACTACCTCACAAGCGGACTCTATGACAACTAGTAGATTGTGATTATAATAACATAAAGGCAGAAAAGACTCTAGGGAGAACCTAGTAGTAACATGTCCTGCAGTGTTACACTCCCTCTTGACCCAATAGAAACAGCAACAATAAAAAAGGACTCAGCATAACATGAAATATTACTAATAATGTTACTGATAGACCAATTTAAAGAAGAGTTTGGAGATGAGAGGGGATCAAAGCAAGCTTTTGCATCACCCTCAAAAATAACTTTGCTCCATCTTTCAATCTGTGCAAGTTGAGCTGCCTAAAGAATGGCATGGGCTTCAGCTTGGAGGGCTGAGCAGAGGGGATGTGTACTTGTCGTCTTGTCCACACCAACAACTTACACATGTACCATTTGTCAATGGGTAGCCACAGTTCTCGTGGTACAATGAAAAGATAAAAAAGCTGGATCCATGTGCACTGAGTACGAATTAATTTTACTATAAAGCTATAAAGCCAAGAAAGATGTATACACTTTAATCCTCCAAAGCAGTTCTAAGTTTTTCTTTACTCAGTTAGTAAATGAAACAGTCTATGTTTTTCTTTGCCAAGGCAAATCCAAATCAAGAAAGAAATAATAACTTTGATGAGTAAATGTTATGATGGTGTGTTAAATAATTCACTGACTTAGATAATAGTAAAGTAACATGTTAACTTACAAAGAAAGTTAACTTCTAATAAACTGAACTAAACGATCATAAACAACTATAAAAGCCAAAAAAAAAAAAAAATAGGAGAAAAAAAAAAAAAAACACCCAAAGTAAAAGTGATATGGATTCACATGTGTAAGGTGGGACGGGATAGGGTAAGATATAGATAAGATAAATCCCACACTAGGTCTTATATCTTAAGATATCGAAAGAGTTCTATAATAACTTATAATCACTCCTTGTCAATGTGGGTCACACCAAAGGCAAAAGTTTTGAAAAGTTACCCGCACCAAATAACTTATACACATGTACCATGAGCCTCCTTTGTCAATGGATAGCCACAGTTCAAATGGTACAATTAAAAGGTAAAAAGGCTGGATCCATGCGCACTGAGTACGAAATAATTATACTATTAAAGTCTTAGAGCCAAGAAAGATTTATACAATTAATCCTCCAAAGCAGTTCTATCACTTCTATGTTTTTCTTTGCAAAAGGCAGATCCAAAGCCAATGCAGAGCTTGTCCACATAGATAGATACTATATTTGTAAAGTCCCTTTTACTTTAATTTCACCTTTACATATGATATCAGTTCATGTACTACTCAATGCATCAAGTCCTGGAAATACAACTCCAAAGTCAAGAAACCAGATCAAATTAAACTTGAAATTTCACAAATAACACATAAACCTCAATCGCTAGCTTGTCACCGTTTCCTTCCATATAGTAACTACAACATTGCAGTAATACAATACATTTGGGTGTGAAATGAAATGTTTCAAGTCCCCCTAATTTTTAAACCCAGCAAAGCCCAAAATTGCCTTCATTCTAATACATGATGAGGAAAATCCATTGAATCCAATCCTAGTATCCGACCAATTGGCGGCTTCAAGAAAATTTTTCAGGGTGACCATTAAAAAACTTAAATTATACAAAATTTAATAAAAATAGAACTTCATATATTGACCATAAAAAATAAAAAATTTAAAAAAACACATACACACACAAAGACATAAATCTTGCAATTTCCTTTTTGAATTTTCTTATTTTGAAATCTTTACATGATAGTCTCATTATCAATGCTGCAAATTATATCTTTTTCAAAATTTTAGTTTCATAAAAATTTTCTTAGGCTTTTGCTACAACTCTTACTAAACAAATTAACATAGTTACATATTTTGAAAATTTAAATGTTAAAGTGTATGTTCTTTATGTTATTAAAACACATGTCAAATTTCATGTCAATTAAAAATGATTTACTATTTAATCTATAAACTTATTTTTTATGTAGAATTTTAGACAACAAAAATTTGAAATTTAAAGATTTCAGTGATAACATAGCTATTGATATTTAGTCTTTTTGAAATTTTGCAAATATAGAGGATTTAAGAAAAAAAAAATGTAATTCAATAATGAATTTACCAAAATTCACATCCAATAAAAAAAAGATTGAGTGAAGTTGTAGTCTTAATCTACAACCAAGTTTGCTGCTAAATTTTGTCCAAAGTATCATTATGTTGAGTCTAAAAAAATTTAGGGTGGTCTCAAATATTTGTTTAGGATTAAAAATTATAAATTTTTTAAAATTTACTTATAATAATTAAATTTTTCCCAAGTCAAGTCAGCACTCTACGCGGAGCCGCCAGTGCGACCGAAGTTTTGTAGAAATTTGGATCCTTTTTATCTCTTTGTCACCTTTTAAAAAGAAAGATAAAGGAGCTCGTCACAAGTCACATAGTGGCCACTAAGCACAATCTTCCGCATTCGTGGGAGGTCATTTGCGTTACCCGGCCTTTTGGTATTTGATATGCACTGAGTGTGATTAGTATAAGCCACTTGTTTGTTTTTCTTCTCGGCACACTCTCTTCTGGCCTCACTAGATTTTGTGCTATAATGCTATTGGCAGCATAGCCTTAATGGGTTAGGTGTGGCACATGAAATGTGCGAGTAACAGTGTGTATACAAGCACTTGGCCTATTTAGTGTGTTGACCCTTTTTTCTTTTTCATTTTTTTTTAAAGAGAAATTAAGTTGCACACAAAGAAATAAGTTAATGAACCAAAAGAGAAGCCAAATCAAACAAGCTAACCGTGTTGGTTTTGGTTTTAGTCTATTTTCATTGGTTTATAACAATTAATAAGCTAAGTATATATAGTTATATATTGTACGGTGATAATAACTACCAACTATGGTTGTACTTGAGAAAATATATGTGATGTTTTTTTGGTGAAAGAAGAAAAGAAAATATATACAATGTAAGAGATTTCACGGGCATGCCATGATTATGAACAATAAAATCTCACAAAATTTTCATAGTAAGTTAAGGTGTGAATCTATCATAAATCAAAATAAAATAAAAAGTATATCCCGACCCATCAAAACTCAAAACAAGAGTGTTGAAAAAATATTATGAGATTTTGTTATTTTCCTAAATATTTTCTTTATTGTGAACTTTTTTTTTTTTTTGGGTATAATGATAATATATTGTGATCTTCAACTTAATAGAGGAAAAATTCTATTTTTATTTTTTTACAATTAAGCGCGCGGATAATATGGATGGTTAGAATACGAGTAGAATTGCAAATCCTCTTTTTGGTGTTCATATTGTTGAAGGAAAACAAATATATACCCAAATGAGCTCTCTAGTGTATTTGCAAATTGAGAGTGGAAGGTGACGATGAAATTAAACATGCAAGCTGCGTGAAATGATCTTAAAGCATGGGTAAAACACCAAAACTCATTAAAGGCCTTTTTCTCGGTTCATAAGATTTGCATGCTCTCTTTACGTGATTTATGTAACTCTATGTCTCTCTTTATTTCAACTCGTAGCCTTTCTTTTTCTTTCTTTTGTTTTCTATTCTTTTCCTTTCTTAAAAGAAAAAAGAAATTCTCTTTTCCTAAACAGTACTATGATTGATGTGTATATATATATATATATATATAATGGGTTCAACTTGTCGCAATCAAACACACCATTGTCATTGATAGTGGGAGTTGAGGAGCACAGCCACCTTAACAGTAATGTGTAGAATTATTAAACTATGAAAAGGTGTAGTAACCCACAAGATTTTCTGGAAAATATATATATATATATATATATTTGATGGATTCTGGAAAATATATTGAGCTTGAAAAAGTTGTGCTTTGTTGATCACTTTTTAAGTAGTATTATCAGAATCATAATTGTACACATGACCCCCACGTAATTGGTTATATATTCCCGTACTTAGGTCACCCACCCAATTATTTTATTTGACGGTCTAAAGACAAAGGAATAAATGGGTTTTTCAATAAAGAAATATTAATTATTATCTCGAATAAGTTATTGGTCTTACACTATCTTCGTTAGGACTTAGGTCGGGACATCTGGACAAGAATGGAGAATTGGAGATAACAGTTTTTTTGAATAATGAATCGCTTTTAAAGATCATGAAGCAAAGTATATTTACCAGTACTATATTTTTATTGAATTATTTTATTAATTTATTAATTGTAGTTAGTTAGTGCGTGACTATATAATAAGAACAAGTTTGCTTCTCGATGAACTCAATCAACCAACCCAATATTGCTAAATAAGGCACTAACTACGTTATACATTAGCCTATCTCCCAATTTCCAATGTAATGGCCATTGTGAAAAGCCTTTTCCTAATTCATAGTGACATTTTTTCTTTTGTATTTTTCCTAACAAGAAATGATATTTCTACAATATTTTCACACCAAATCTTAAGTGGTAGGTTGTTATTGTTGGGACAAAAAAGTAGTCTTAGTATTAGGTTTAAATTTGAACAAATAACAACTAACCACCTATAATTTGTTGTGAAAATGTTGTGGACATAGCATCTATCTTTCCTAATAGTTTTTCCACTTTGGCCATTCTCAAATGCCGACACCCTAAACGGAAATGTACTTTATAAATATAATCCTAAAGGTTGGACTTGGAATGGACATGTTCGATAATGACTCTCTTAATCTAACTCCTAAATCTGAGCTTCCATAACCCACATTAATTAAAGTATTATGAATTATGGGTCTTTATGTGTGTGTTTTTTTCCTCTTTACATCTCCTTCCGTTTGAATTTTGATGCGGGCGGAAGAAGAAATTGATGAAATTTTGATATATGCAACTATCAATATTACAGATTAATTTTTTAATCAATATACTTAGTCATTTAGAGTATCTATTAACTTTTTTCTTATTATATATAAAGTTAAGAGTATTATATGTTGCTTAGAGTTACTCGAATCGGAAATGGAAGCAAAGGGCTATAGAGTCTGCCACTCACCACTTGAGACTAGCCCCTAGAAATTCCAATTGAATAGAACAACGCCGTTGATTTTTAAAGCTCAACTTTTTAAAACAATTAAATAAGAACAACAAGTTCATGAGTCGGAAATTGGTGGTGGGAGTAAAAGGAAATGTTGACATTATAGACAAACCCTTAGCTAGTGGGTTCCTTTCAAAACGTTAGGTGGATTCCTTTGCTTTGGGTCCCCCATACATTGTTCTTGATTCCATGGCCCACACTAAATTAAATCACACATAGGTGCTCTTCCCATGGCTAGGTGTTGGAGTAATTATTTCCCATCAATATATGCTTACTTTTTTCTTCGTTTTGCTTTTGGCTTGGGGTGTTGGGGTCATGTTACCATCGTTACTATAAGCTTACTTTAAATTTTCAAGAATCGAATCTAATTAATAAGATTAGAAAAAGGTTTTTCAGGTGAATTTTCACTCGTCGCAGAGGGGTAGAGCCGTAGAGATATGCAAAAGCCAATTTTTTTAGAATTTCAAATAAAGTCCTCTTCCATTTCAACTAAATAAAGTTTGGTGTAGAATCTTTTAGTTTTTAGTGCCTTTGTTTTGTTTTTCTTTATTAGGAGAATGTGAATTCGAAGTTTTCTTTCTCTAACTATTGTAACTATTAAATTAGAAAAATAAATAAAGTTTTAAGTTTTTCCAACGTAGAAAAATAAAAGAGATTAAAAGAAATTCAATTTCATGTACAAAGTTGCAAATTTATCCACGTTAACTAGAGATGTTCATAAGTAGGATTGAGTTAAGTTGAAAGGTTTTTTTAATTGAACCCGACCTTGTTGAGTTGAGAATTTTTTAACCCAACCCAACCCATATTGATCAGGTTAAGTTGATTTGGGTAAAAAAAAAAAAAAAAAACTAATTTTTCTTCAATTATTTATAAATTTTTTTACAATAAACTATTGTGATCTATATAATAATCTTAAATAATATACCAAATTTCCAAACTCATCAAAATTAATTCTAAGAGTCTGTTTGAATACAACTTATTTTGTTGAAAACTGAAAATACTATAGCAAAATAATTTTAAAATGTGTGAAGAGTACTGTGAAACCCATTTATAATAAAAAAAAGTTGCTGAAAAGTGAAGTTTGTAGATCTCATAAACAGTACACTATGCACTGTACACGAGAAAAAAGTTAACAAGTGCGATTTGAAAAAAAAAAAAACGAAACATGATATACAAAATGTAAACACACAATAAGTCGGATCCAAATGGAGGCTTAAATATCAAAACCAATAAAACTATTAAAAAAATTATAAATAATAGTAAAACAAAATAAACTTATGTTCAAGATGAGTTAGGTCAAGCATGATGCGTTGAAAAATCTATGAATACGAAGTTTAGAAAAAAATTTCAATCTAACCCAACTCACCAACCTACAAAAACCAATTAGAGATGCCGGGATAGGTTGGGCCCGTTTTTGTCGAATTAATAATGGGTTTGATGCACTCTCCTGACGGCTGACATTGACAGACAAATTATTATTATTATTATTATTTATTTCTTTTTAACACAGCTGTAGTCGGTTAAAACACGAATTGGAATTGGGAATCCATTCCTACCCTAAATCAGTCAACCACCTCGGTGCCAGCGTTAACAAATGGTAACAATTTCTTTATTAAAACAAAGCTCTGATTAGCTGTAAAGTCAGGTTGTCTTGTGTTGCAAGAAGTTCCAACGTCCAACTCATTTTGGCAAAGAGAAATCCAGCAATGTTGGATGCCCATCCCATCTTTCCTTTATTGTAATTAGTGAGCTAAAAGCAGATATTACATCATAATTCTTTCATTAATTTAACAATTTGAAACCTTTTTAGTACATAAATTATAACAAGTAGTATTTACATTACATACACGGACCAAATCTAATTTTACAGAGGAATTCATAATCATCCAAACCCACCTTAATTTTCCTTTTCCAACACAACCGCTAAATACTAAAAAAGAAAGTTTGAAAGAACAAAAATTTTAAAATTTTGGAGAAATTAAACTCAATCCCCTAGGTGGGGACTAGGGGTCTAGGGCAAGAACCTACAATCATCATCTTGAGGATGTGGGCCCTTGAATCTGGAGTCGGGTTGAGGTGCAACGCACTTGTGACACGTGGCGACGACGAGGATCTGACGGCAGGAAGGGCAGGAGGAGTGGGACCCAAGCCA
Organism: Quercus variabilis; assembly: GCA_030445155.1. Taxonomy (NCBI): domain Eukaryota; kingdom Viridiplantae; phylum Streptophyta; class Magnoliopsida; order Fagales; family Fagaceae; genus Quercus; species Quercus variabilis. Next base: position 15,905,452 of record CP129446.1, read on the forward strand.
GGTCTCGATGCACGCCACGTGGAAGCCATGGCTACACTGAGGGAGTACGAGGATCTGGTCTCCGGTGGCGAACTCGGACAAGCAGATCGCGCACTCGGAGGAGAACTTGGAGGCCGAGTCGGCGGTGAAGGTCAGCTTCGGGAGAGACTTTAGGATCTTCTTTTTCAACCCCTTGTTGGCCAGAGATGAAGACGGAGGAACGAAGGTCGGCATGGCTGCAGCTTGTGGTGGTGGTGGTGATGATGGGGTTGTTGTTGTGGAGAGGCGGCGGAGCCAGGCGCAGCGAGCGACGGCGATGAGACCCAACACGCAGATTAGAGCGCAGAGGAGAGCTGCGAGGATTACCACGAAGTCTGAGTCGACCGTTACCGGTTCGACTGGCTCGGGCGACGATGTCACGTCGTTAAGGAATCTCAGAGGACGAGTCATGTGAAAGAAACAGAGAGAGAGAGAGGTTGTTTGTTTGTTTTCTGTTAAGGACAGAGAGAGAGAGAGAGTGTGTTGTCGCGTGTGTAATGTTCTACGTATATGTGGGTATGTAATATTAAGTACTAATTTATGATTTTATTTATAGTAGGAGTTCGATGGTGAGTCAGTCAGTGACTCAGTGTTGTAGGGACTTCTAGTTTAGTGAGGAAACCCAATCTGTTGATAAAAACCATTCGAATAACAAGTTGTTGTTTTATTTTTTTTATTTTTTATTTTTTTACTCCAGCTCCTGTTTTTGGTCCAATTAATTTATTATGATTTATGACCCTACTACTCTACTAAGAGTGCCTTTTAAGCAATTTCTCGTGGGATAAGAATAGGAAAAAGTTTAATTTATTTGAAATTATTTTTCTTTATGAAAAAGACGGTAATTGAAGAGACTACTTATATATAATTTTAATTATCTAACTTTTTTAATTAGTTATTTAACTTTTTATTTTTAAACAATTGTATGTATTTCTTAAATATTGCATACTTCCAAACTAATTTAAAACTTTATTTATAAGAATATTATTAAGCCAGAGTTGTCCACACTTTTTCTGTCATTTTTTAAGTTTTACTTATTCCAACAAGAAAAACTGAAAAAAGGTCTTAATTTTTTTTTTTTCTACGTGGAATCTGCTTAATGGTTATTACATGTTTACACATCTGTCCAAAAAAGTGGAGGAAGAAAAAATAGACATGACATCGCCGATTACCTCCAAAGGAATGTAGATTTTATGAGATATTTCAAGATTTCCCTTTTTTTGAAATTATTTTATATTGAATGGTTCTCGGTGAAGGAAGATAATTTTTTATTGTATATAAAATATTCAACATAAATTCTTCCAACATTAGTGATATAAGCCCAGTCAAATAGACCTAGAGAATAATGTGAAGAATATAAAATTTTTAATTAATTTTGTATAGTAACTCTCATATAGTATATAGTAATATATTAAAGTGAAAGCTCAAATCAAGAATCCAAAATTGATTTAATTACACTCTAATTTTGGGTCAAGTATTCTTTTAAAGACTCTAATATTAAATGCCAAGTGTGTGTATATATATATATATATATATAAAATCTTAGTATCTTTAGATTTTAAATGGACATCAATTTCATACCAAGTGTTCTTATTTGAAGGGAAAGAAGTTGCTACAACCTTGTATGTGGCAGTTACTACATATAAGGTAAGGTAGCAGTGAAAGAGAAGTGACATCAAATCATGGGTTAAGCTAGTTGCAGCAAAGCCTCTTCCTATTAAAGTGTGTTAATTATATTTAGATACAAATACATGTATCTAAACTTAAAAATATATTAAAAAAAATACTCAATTTGAATTTATTATGCATAATACTAAAAATGTGTAAAATATATTACTTATTGGATAGAAGCGTTATAAGTTAGTTTGGTATTTTTTTTTTTTTTTTTTTAAGGAAAAGTTAGTTTAGTAATTTAGGATTAAAGAAACACTACTTTTATTTAGATCAGCTATTTTATTAATACCAATCATAATATACAACCTAAACACACACAAAATTGCGTAAATACTCCTGAAAATTTTAGAAAGAAAAGAGGATAGTAGATGTATTTATAAGTTATGTTAATGTAGGCAGTGGGATGGTGGTGTCATACAAACCACGGCCATTATATCTTTAACTAGACAAAATAAGTATCAGTAATGTTACAAAAAAAAAAAGTAACATTAGAATGTAAAGAGTCCTATAAATGGATGCACACTAAAATTTGATGATGGTTTTATGCTTTTATCCCAATTTTTAGAGAGGGTAGAGCCATTTTTAGCCTAAAGCCAAGCCAATTAATAATAAATATTAACTTTTACTATTTCCCAACGTTGGTATGACCCCTTGGAAATCTATTTAATGTGTGCCTAAAATGCATCAGCTAAGAAAAGCCAAAAAGTAAAAACTATAGTTTCACACATTGAAACATGGCATAAGATTACACAGATAATTCCTAATTTCCTATTAATCACTAAATAGTATGATATGTTGCCTGTATGGTGTATATATGTGTATCATGAAGATCCCTTTTTATTTCCTTCATCTTTGCATTTAAAAAAAATACTAATTACTTGTGGAGAAAAAAGTAAAATATATTTCATGTCCATTCAATTAGTTCACATTTTTCAAAAGATTTTTTTTTATTTATTTAAACGCTATTTTTTTTTCCATCTATTTGTTTTGCATTTATCATTAATATTTTGACTTTCATTCCATTCTAACAAGAATATTCCGTTCTGGTACATAAATAGGTACACTATACCTAATATTTTTGTCTTTGTCAACAGTCAGAAGCCTAAATTGGCCATTTGGACAAAATTTTGGCATGAAACGAGATCTAATTTTGTGGATTAGAGTTTGAGGTTCGGAAACACCTCATTTAAAAGGGCCTTTTGTTGTAATGCAAGTAACAGTGAAAGACAAAGACTAGAATGACTACAATTTCTAAGAAACTAAGTACCGACATCTAAGTTATTTCCAATGCCATTGACTAGAAGTAATCTAATTCGAAATAAATTGGCTTGAAGTGAAATATAAGTAAACAAACTAATTCAAAGTGTTCAATTCAAAGTAAACTACATAAACCATATCCTAAGTCATCATTTTAAAACCAAACTAATTGAAAGCAAGCACAGCAACTAGATACAAGAATCAAACTTAATTAAACTTGATTACAAAGTTCACGGAAAGCACTTACAAACATAAATTCTTCACTACTCCTAAGACTACAAAATCTCCTACAAAACTAAATACAAATTATCTCAACAAATTTTTTAGTGTATTCGCGGCGTTCTTTTCTGTAGAATGTGCCTCTATTAATCCCTAAGATTTTAGCGGTTATTATCAGTTTATGCCTTCCATGTGTTTCCTTGCTAATTCTTAATGACACTTTTCAAATTTTCAACTAGTCTCAGTAACCTCTTATAACTTCTTTGAGGCAATTGTTCCAAAGTTAACTGCATCAATGCCATGTCTCGCTTTTGCAGATGTGTGCTTCTAAAATTGCTCAAGGCCCTTAACTAGGTTGAGGGAATTGCTCCACCCTGCCCTCAACTATTCGAGCATTACTAGATCAACTCCACTTGTCAACATCCTAACATTACTCCTAGTTTTCAATTATTTTTATGAAAGTGTTACGTTTACAATATTTTTTTCAACAAATTACAGATGGTTAGTTCTTATTGGTTCAAATTTGAATTTAGCAATAAGATTACTCTTTTAACCCAACAATAACAATCTGCCATTTAAAATTTGTTGAATCCACGTCACCTACACCTTTTCAGTTGTGCGTTTCTTATTGTGCCTTCTATTTCATCCTAAAAGAATTATTTTAACCCCAACAGAAACCATTACAAACAACATTTAACACCATGGCAATTGTCATTTAAGCCCAAGAGGAGAAACATGTGAAATGAACAATTGTCTGTCTGTCGCCTAACTGCCCAGGGTCCCAAGTATAAATAGAGGACTCGTTTTCAAGAAAAAGAAACCTAACAAACTTGCTTATACAATGATCTTGAAAGCTGATTATAGAGATATTTTGATGGGATTCAGGGCTGCTACGATAGGTTTCTTCAAGACCTGACTGGTGGCATTGATGGAGGTTGGTGGCAATAATTGTGGATAGATGGGTATGATTTCGACGGGTATAGAGAGAGAGAGAAAAAAAAAAAAAAAAAAAAAACCAAAAAAATTAGTAATTTACTAGAAATTTTTTTTTTTTAAAATATAATTTTTATGTGCTCAAAACAGCATAGTTAGTTTACAGGATGTAGTTTAATACTGTACGTTAAAACTACATTGTTTTCAGCTTAGTTCGAATTTAACAACGGCCCCAACAACGACTATTGACAAAGGGACGCATATCAAAGGGTATTATACCTTTCGTATCCAAAATCTAAATGTTTAAACTTTAAGCTTTAGAAACAAAACAAAATGACCACATACTTCAAGAAAATAAAGTGCAATTTAATCAAGTAGAAACATTCCTCATCTCTCTATAACATTTGAGACAAGTAAAGAATATTTCCATTCCTTCCATCGCATATAATCAGCCCTACCAGGAAATTAAAATAGGGCAGAACCAGGTCAAATTTTGTTAATTTGCAACAAAGTTAACAAACTCCTAAAGTATTAATATCACTGTTTCGGTATCACTCTTAGGTTTTTATGAGACAGCAAGAACAAAACATTTATGTTATATAGGGACGAACAGCTCTAATATATGTCAAATAAAAATTTTATATTTTATAGAATCTTATACTAACAATTGAATTATTTTTCAACACCATTCTCCAGGTTAGAGAGTTTCCAAATACGAATTGAACAACTCTTCTTGTTTGAGCTTACTGAGTTGCTGATCCACAGTACAGCATTTCAGCTCCAGTACATGGTTATGACTTATGAGACAAATATGGCCCTACCTGACAAATCACGATTCACGTGTCTGCTTCCCAAAAAAAAAATAAAGCATTATCTGACATTAGGGGGTGTTTGGTAGGTAAGTTCAAACACACTTTTGAGCATTTTAAACACAATTACATACTTTTCTACACATTTTTCCATTTACACAAATATTAAAAATACCCAAACAATATTACTCAAACTCTTCTATTAAACACCCCCGCTCTTGGACTTCATGTTGAATCTCAATAAAACTAGGGTCAAAGCTTGGTCCAATGCACTAGAGCACTGGACCCAATCCCAGTCTGTAAAACTATAAGCATTTTTAAATTAAGCACTACTAAAATCAAGTGAAAATTAACACAAATCACACATAGGTCACTTCCTAGTCAGGGTGAAGATCAATATAAGTTGGCTCACTAACACATGTATCGTAAGCCTCTTCTTGTCCGTGTAGAGTATATGTTCAATTTGTATAAGCTATAATGGAAAGATAAAAATCTGCATCCAAGGAAAGTTTCACAATTACAAAGATCGCATTCACCATGTGCACTGAATACAAAAATAGTTATACTAGTATAAAATCTATGAGTGGAGAAAGATCTACACACTCTGAATCCTCCAAAGCAGTGCTTCTATTTTTTATAAGAGCATTGCTTCTATATTTTCCTTTGTAAAGGCAGCTTTGAATTCCAATACAGTGCTTGTCCACATTGAGTTCATGGTACTATAAAGTAGTGATATATTAGGAAGAGTGGTTACTATACTAGGAATTCCTTTCCCTTCTCTCGTTTTCTCTTAATTCTACACCTATGTAATAAATAGCATACATTTAACAGTTTCAGTATAAATAATCAATATTCATTTGAATACCACCACATACGAACATCAATGTCATGATGATCCATACCCTTACTGAACCTGTATGTCCTTTAAATTCAATCAATTACATCACTCTCCATAGCTCAAGATACCCCTGCACGGTCACTTTCTAATGACACAATTGACCTTAACAAAAGCAATTCAGCCTAAAATATGGGTGACAAGTAGGCCCCTTCCCAGATGGACAGCAATCTCTAAACCACTATAGGCTGTAGCTGCCTTGGGAGGCTGAATTTTGGACAGAATAAACATAAATAAATAAATAAAATTCAATCATTGGGCTTTTGAAAATTGCAGTTTCATTAAACAATAATCAGCGTCTGCTTGTGGGCTGTCCAACAGAATACAAAGTAACATGTGTTCTAAAGGTACATCTCTCACCTTCAAAATATTGAAGCTCTGTTTCTCACAAGTCATACCTCACATTCCATCTACCATTAACATCAGCATTGAAAGTCCAATTGTTTTCCCTGATCTGCAGATACGGAACCTGAAATAAAAGATTTCAAAACAAAAAAGAACAGTATCAGTATCAGATAGTGAATAAATGCAACCTTTAAAAACAAGAAAACAAAAGGTGAAGACCAAGAGGTGAAATGAATTTGAAGCCTTTACAGTACAACTGTAATTTTTAGGTATTGAGTAAAATTATAATTCAATCAACAAAATTTATAAGACTAGACAAAAAATCCAATATTTCAGCACAAGCAATCCCTTTACACATTAAGCATTCTTGTCACTAAAAATTGACTTTGAGGAATGAACACCATCAAGAATGGACAATAGAACAACAACAAAAATTGGAATATAAAAGATCTAGGCATCGGGTATCATGGGACATGCATAAAATGCTAGCTGAAGGTTCTCTACAAAGGGCTCCAAAAATATACGTGTTTGAGTCTCAGTAATAAGTTTTACCCAAAAATATACCTTTTCAAGCACTTCATAGCCAAGTTTTAGCCTAACGTCTTGCTCCTTCTGAAAATTGAATACACTCCAAGAAAATTCAGCAGCTGCTCTTGACTTTGTCTGCCAAAGCAGAATAACATACTTAAGGACATATTCATCACAATCTATTGCTTCAAAAGCTATATGAAAAAAAAAAAAAAAAAAAAAAAGTTCACACCAGAAAGGCAAAAAATTTCACAAACCCCATAGAAAACACTAACCTCTTTAAATTCTTTGTCCACATCACATTGTCCCTTAATATTAAAGCTTAACAGGCCATTAGTTGTGACTGGAAATGACTTTTTTCCACGTACACTGTATCGTAGCTTCTCACGCCTATCATATTGTGCACCAACCCCAAGGCTTGCTGATAACTACAATTGAATGTATCGATTATAGTTTAACAATTAAAAAAAAAAAATGCACATAAAACAATCTTAAGCCATCACTGCAATCATTAAGTCGAAACACACTTCTGGGTAGAAATGCCTTATCACTGCACTAAAATAACTCGGAGCTCCAATTTTTGTATCTAGCTCTCCATGGACCTGAGCCAAACAAATAAAAAGGACATAAATAAATAAAACAGGCTCAATAAACAAGTTTGAAATAGCACTTATACTTGATTATGACTTTCAATTTTAGAGCATTCGCATCAGCTCATATAAAAATGTGTGGCTATTTTAGCATAAAAATTTTCTTTTTCTATTTTACATAACCATTTTTCAAAAACACCCGCAACGGATTATTTATTCAATTGTCAATTTTATCAAAATATCAATATTTCTTGATTTTTTAATTGTTTCTCTCTCACATCACAACTACCATCCACTCTCTTCCTTCATCCTCAAAAAACATAAAGAAAGAATCAAAAATGAAAAATACACCGCTATAGTTTGTGGCCATGTAAATTTACACTGTTACTGTAACTAAAATGGAAAATGCACCAAAGATGCATAACTTTTGTCAGACTAATGTGGGTGATTTTTAAGGTTAATTGGCCAAAATTTTGCATTCAGGCCAATTCACAAGGACTGATGCAAGTGCTCTTACTCCCTAGGCAAAGAAACCCGAGTTGAAAAAAAAGAAAGAAAAGAGTAATGCCACAAAACCCCATTTACTAAACATGATTACTGAGTCATAGAAGTAACACAAAAGCTCCAAATTTCAAGAATTGGAGAATTGGGAAACACTAGTACACATAGCAGTCTACATAACATCAAACCACAAACTTAGCCAAACATAGGTGAAGACAACCCGACCAAGGTATCCAACCTGAACTCTAATTGCCAAAAAAAATTGCACTAAAAAAATTATCCACTGAACTTTGTCTAATAACTTTCCAGCATTTCAGTTCAGTCGCACAAAAAAAAAAAAAGTAAAAATAGGAGCAGCAATAGCAGATTGTATAGCACCCAAAAATCCAATCAAAAGGCACTAACATTCCCATAACAAAAATGGCCTAACTTTAATCTCATTTTTCAAATACATTTCAGTGTAACCAAACACGGCATAAAGAAAAAGGAATGAGAAGGAGAATACCTGCAAGTAGGTGTTGGAGTCGATTGGCAATTTTTGCTTGGCGTGGATTCGTAGAGAATTGGAATAACCACCATATCTGAGAGAAGTCTCCATTTGCGATTTTGAATAAAAAATAAAAATTGAAATTGGAAACCCTAAGCCCCAAATGATAAAATTAAAACCCTAATACAAATACAGACAACCCAAACTCTTCAGAATCATATCATGCGTTTATCTTTCAACTACTGGTCACAGTCTCACAGAACAGAAGGTACTAACGGGTATCACGTGTCCTTCCTTTACCCAATCCAAGTTTGCCACGTTACATTTTTTCTTTTTCTTTTTTTAACCGTATCGGATTCAAACCGTGCCAGCCGCTATTTTCCTTTTTCTTTAGAATTTTCCTCTTTTGGGGCCAACGTTGTCATCTAAAGGAAGGGTGGAGATTTATTCTTGGCCAAGATTTTTGTTACTTTAGGTTACGTATATTTTATATTTGTCTAGTTTCAATGTGATATTCATGCACCTTTTTTGTATCACGGTAGTTTTTTAATTTTTTTTTTTTTTTAATTTTTAACAAAAGTTTCAACCTAAAAGAGTTTGGAATATTATTTTTCATTTGATTTTATCATTGGCATCACTTTTATTATACTCCAGTCATAATAAATCATGTCAATATTTGTTAAAAAAAAAGTTTTGAAAAATATTGTTCATAGAGTGACATTAAACTAGGCCATATGTTATAGAATCAAAAATTGTCTTTGAAACCTTTTTTCTAATAAGTCTCTTTGCTTAGTTATTATAATTGTCACTAATTTGCTAAATTCTTTACGTTTAAGAATTACATTTTTTTAACAAGTCTCTTTGCTTAGTTATTATAATTGTCACTAATTCCCTAAATTCTTAAGTTTAAGAATTGTTTCATCTTTTTCCTTTGACAATTTTAATCTCTTCGTATTCTATATTTGAAATTCCCTAATTTATTTAACGATTTAATTAGACGAATGTAACCTATGTGTAATTAAGATCACCAAGCCAAGAACCTTGTAGCTTAATTAACACCTCTTGATGTTTCCAACAAAAACGTCCATAGTTCAAAATTTTCTTACCCCAATTCTTGATGTAACATATGAAAAAAAGTTGAGATCACCAAATCATAGATAGTGTATATATTGGTGATTTCAATATTACCATTAACCATTGAATTGTTGGATTATGAATAACAAACAAAAAAAAAAAAAAAAAAAACTGAATTATTGGAACATAATTGAGGTTTTGACATCGGGTTTCAATTTTTTGAGAGAAATGAATGCAGTTATTGATCATAGTAAATTTCTGTTCGTACAAGCTTGAGAGATACAGGTGGAACAGTTTGCCGCAAAACTTGCACCACATAGTACAGTTAGAAGCAAAACTTGCACGATTGCAACACGTTCACATCTTTAGCCTTCCTTGCCAGAGGATGGGCCACCTACACTGCTTGAATTTGATTATGTGACGCTATAGTACGAATCAGAGTTTTATTTTGTATTTTCCAGTGAGAAAAAAGAGTTAGGAGTAGGATTTATATGGGCATATAAGTGTTCGTTGACCGAAAAAAAAAAATATGTGTTCAAAAAGTTAGGTCTGCAAAACTAGAAATAAACAGGTGGGTAAGACTCAGAAAAAACAAAAAACTGGAAAGAGAAATAGGGTGACAACATGTGTTTCAACTCAAATATAAGCCTGCACTTCCATACATGCAGACTACAGTCCAATGGCCCCCTTAATTTGGCATTCTATCATGCACTTAAAATAAGTGTAGCGCTAAAAATCCATGGCCATTAATGTAAACTACATAAATATAAGCAAGCAGTAAGCACATCAAAATTCCCAGTCAGGTGTTGCTCTTGGCTGTATTTTTGTCTGCGCGATGAAACATAAAGCCAATCCGATGGGTGGTGAACACTTTTAATAATAATTATTATAATAATAATAATAATACCCACTCGTCATATCTCATCAATAAACTCCACAAGATCATCAACCTCCTGCCTCAAGGCTGTAATTTTCTGCTGCTGCGAAGCAATCCGATTCTCAATTTCCCGTCCTCCCGACTTTTTCTCATAGCCGTCCACTACCATTGAGTGTTTCGCCATCAGCTTCTCTTGCAAATCTTTCTCCTTAACAACCAGCTCCTCCACCTATACAAACAGTCAAAAAAATTAGTAATTACATACAGTAAAACAATGTGTAAAGCAGTTAAGGTAGCGTTAGTGATCCAAACATATAGACAATACTTTGTTGAGTAATAGAATTCCAACTTCTAATGAGTTGAACACTGACGAGTATTTGAGTTTATTTGCAACAAAAAAGTTACACTAATGTTCAGTTTGATTTGCGTTTCAATGCAAGCATACATACTATAGGCAACAAATAAACAGCAACTGAACCTTGGGTAATATCTGAGAGGCCTGCGGAGAAGATTGCAGGAATGCCAGCAATGGTTTCAAATCTTTTGAAAGATCTTTCAACAAACCATCAAATGCTTTCCGAGCTGCTTTGCAAGCTTGGACATCTCCTGTCCTTGAAAGGTCACGTAATGATGCATCCAGCTTATCATGAATTGTTAAGCATCGGTTGATGTTATTTTGGAACTGTTGAATTACTGCTAGTACCTGAAATAATGGCAAGGCACATATATAATACTAATACTTCTTTCCAATTGTAAATGATGATTTTACGTAGAAAACAATCACCTACTTACCTCATCCCATTGCAACTTTGCCAAATAGGACGGTGAAGACTTGGAGATTGCCAAATCTGCATGCATGTATATAATGCCCGCAACAAAAAGAAGGAAGAATCCAGAAATCAACATCAATGGCTCCCTTAACATTGAAAGATTGCTGAACTTGTAATAAACCTGCAAAATAACCAATAATAATCATGGGATGCGAACATACAGAACAATAAAGGCCACAGAGCATAACACTGAATTTTCTTCTTAATTTAATTTTGGGGGGAGTGGGGTTGGGAAAGGTGCAAAAAGATAATCAATTTAATTTTGAGAGCTAGAAGATAGGAAAGGAAAACCTTGTACATGTAAACTGTATGCCAAAAAATTTAGGTCAATAAAGAAGGAGGCACTATCAACGAATTCTAAAAAATTTAGGTCTCCAATGGCCTGTTTGGTTGGTGAGTTCAAACAACAATTTTCAGTGTGAAAAAAGTAGTTTAAAAAGTGTTGTGAAAATACGTGTTTAAAGTATTCACAATGTAAAAAATGTGTTTGGTACTATGTTCCTAATAACATATTTTCAAAAGTAAAAAAAAAAAAAAAAAAAAAAAAAAAAAAAAAAAAAAAAAAAAAAAACACACACAATTGTGTGTTTGGTACGTGTATGTGTTTTTTAAATAAAGTAGATATTTATCTGACATGGACACATTTTTTTTTTTTTGGTTAAAGAGAGAGAAACTCCTTTAAAGTTCAGACTCATCTCTGTCTCTCTCTCTCTCTCTCTCAACGGCACCTCATCAGTCCAGGGTCCCAGCCTCCTTTCACCATCATGACTTCACATCCCTGGCTACAATTTGAAGAATCAAATATGTTGCATAGCCAATTAATTTTCAGCCCAAATTCTGATCTAAATGCAAATTTGCTTCTCCTTTGTTGTTTATTTCTTTTATTTTTCTTTGGCTGTTTGATTTGGTTTGTGTTTTGTGGGCAGGGATTAAATTCAAATGGGTTTTGCTTGATTTGAAAGAAGAGGACCACCAAAATTGCAAAACAGCAAACACCAAAATAATAATAATAATAATAATAAGAGAAGAAAGAAGAAGACCACAAGTGTGGGTTTGTGCAAGAGAGATAGGGAAAAAAAAGGAAGAAGACCACCAGTGTGGGTTTGTGAAAGAGAGAGGGAAAAAAAAAAGTCATGCAGGAGAGAGAAGACAAAGTTGTCTATGTGCCGTCCGCATCAGTGGGTCCCACAATTTTTAATATATTTACAACAATGCCACTTAGCATTGTTACTCAAAAACTGAAAACTACTCATGAGGTGTTCTCAAAATACAGTGTTTAAACACCATAAATTGAGAACTGTGACTCAAACACCCTTAGTTAAACACTCTTACCACACTTTTTTTTTTTTTTTTTGAAAAGCAGGTGCAAAAACATCAAGGAGTTGGGGAAAACAACAAATCTGAGATGGAATGAGGAGCTTTAAGGCATCAAGCCATCAAGTGTTCAGCTGAAGCAACCGCAGCAAATATAACACAAAGAAGCCTCCCTCCTACAAAATCTCCTATCCATGACCACTCCAAGACCAAGGATGAGGAAAGAGAGGATGAAAACAGATTTTTGAGCTTCAACATGTTTTTCTACAAGGAGACCCACCCAAAGGAGAGGCATTGCATAAACACCATTAGGCTAAAATAACAAGTTTTTTTTTTTGGGTTAAAGAGTACATCATTTGGTTAAATTTCTATTCTATAATTACTTATATAAAAAAATGACTATTCTATAATTCGGATGATTAGTTGCTTCAATAGAGTACATTACTGCTGTCCTACAAACTATCATAGGTTTTGCTGTCATGTTTTGAAAAGAAGTGATCATAATACCTGGAAATGCTGATTATGCTCCGGCACAGCATTGGTCTTTTCCAGCACAATCACTGGTCTACCAATGACATCTAAGTGGGAAAATTTTGTCTTCAATGGATCATGTGCACAGAAAAAAAATAAATAAGGAAAATAAATATTTAAAAATGAAAAAAAAAAAAAAGTGAAAAATTAAACAAGGAATCAAAAAATTGTTGGCATGAGAACTAGATCTTTTCATACCTCTTGCCATTGTTTCACAGGAAAAGGAACGGATACAGAGATATCTGTAGAACCCTCAGGCAAAACAACCTGTAATTCACATGCACCATGTCAAGGCTAAAGAGATGTATTATTCTAAAACTGACAGCAATTCATGCCTATAACACTTCCTGGCCACACATGGACTATATATTGCAAAGAAATAATTCCTAAGCAGCCTGTAATGACCGTATGACATAAAATACTGATTAAAAAGAATACTGGAATGAGAAAAAGGAGGAAATTACATAGAGAGCTAATGGGGATGACATCAGCCTCAAAAATATTTACTCAATAGACAAGTTCACCATAATCCAGGGCAAGGGGGGAGGATCACCGCACTCTCTCTCTCTCTGTGAATATTTTGTTCCATTTTTGGAAAAGCAAACTTCAGCCTAACACCAACCCAAACCTGCCCACCTCATGAGGCCCATGCATGGAAATGAATGCAAGTATGTAACTCAATATAGTAATAGATCACAAAAGAGCAGTTCACTCCATATTTAGTTGTTAAGGTATTCAACAGTTGGGAATGTTCAATTATTATAGCAGCCTCCAAGAAACTCCTTTAACCCTAACCCCAATTTCTTCAGTTTTCCCATCCCATCCCATCCCATCTTATTATTGTCTGTGTTAGCTTTATAAGATACTGGCTTTTCTAAACAGAATTGGGGTGGGGCAGGTCCAATGCCATACGTGCCACATCAATTTTCGTAAATACATAAGAAATATAATATAAAGGGGCCAAAAATCAATTATCAAAATATTATCATATTACTTGCCTTCACAATGAGAGTGTCAATGACCACCTCGTTCATGGGGCAACCAAAAGAAAAGTCAAGGTAGCGCCTTCCCTCCGCTTGAAACAAGAAGTCCTGAAGTGGCAAGCCATATCCAATGGTAAAAGCAGTTCTCCAACCACCAAACATTGGATACCTAGGTTCAATTTCCAGTTCTGTCTGCAATCAGAGAGAAAACTAGTCAAGATCACGAATCAATTCAGATTTTCAGTCTACACATATTGGGGGAAAAAAAAAAAAAAAAAGAGACCATTTTAGAATCACTCCATAAATTGGATGTTGAAATGTTGCCAATTTCATCCCTATAATAAACAGAGTGAGCTCTTGGAGGCAATTTCGCTACAAGACTCCTAACAGCTGATGCACCTCCTACATAGCGTCTTGACTGATAATCAAGCCTGCAGCAGGAAATAAGCCATAATTGAATCTGATTAACAAAGGAATCAGTATAAAAAAAATACAACCCTAGAAAGAAAATGTCGACAGACCTAGAAAATTCTCCCTTGCTTTGAGCACCTCCATGGACAAGATTGTAATGCTCTGTCACCTGCACGTTGCCCCAATGGGAAATCTCTATCTCCCGTAACAACTCTTGAGCAACTACAAAGGGTTGGTTCGCCTCAAAATGAACACCTATAGGTGAGTAAGAGAAGGGAGGAAGATTCTCATATGGACCATACTTAATCTCGGAACCATGAATCTTCGTATTTTCAATTTTTGTATAGGATTCAATTCTTGCCTCAGGCAGTTTAACAATGAGTGATTGGACCTTGACAGTGTACGGGGAGAGAAAGTGTGCAGTGTCAGAGAAAACTACTAGCTGTATGTTAGCTTGAGTAATTTCCTCAGGGAATGGTTGCAATGCATGTGTAAAAACAGCCAAGACATCCAAAGTGAAGGTCTCCCCCTTGCCCAGTCCCTTGGGTAAAGATACTGAATAAAAAGTCAAGGCAGGAGGCATTCCTTTAGGGTGGACAACTTCAACAGGCAAACTAACAGCAGAAGCCTTCACCTTTCCTTTCCCTTCATTAGATGCTGCCGTCAAATATGCCAAATTCTTAGCCTGATTATCAGGAATTGTCAATAAAACCTCTGAAACCAAATCATTTCCCGCATTCTCCACCTGCAAATTTTGGTAGAGAAAGAGTCAACTTACAAAATCACAAGAATAGACAAAAAATTCCCTTTAGTCTCTCTCAAAAACTTCCTGGCAAACTTTGGATGCACCTCCTAGTTTTACTTGATTTTGATTTATCCTTTTTGTAGAGGCAACATCACCATATTCCGGAATCATATACCACAAAACTCTTAACAAATTATCAGACCGAAAGGAGATAAGAAAAAAGAAAAGACTCAACTCATATTTTTATTCATATGAATAAAATAAAAAGACAAACTTGTAGAGTCAGTAAAAGGCAGATATCAGGCACCTTTAATGTTGAAGTGATGCGCGCAATTTGGGAAGTCAAATCAATCTGCAAGCACAGAAAGACATGTTCAATAGCAGGTATCAAGGATCAACCACATTAAAAAATCACAAAGATAAACGAATTATGATTAATAGCTAGCAGTCTTCAGCAAGGAATCTGTACTAATTTACTAGAAAAGGATCCTCTCCATTTTCCTTGAAATGGAGGGGATCCATTTCATTGTAAGGATTTAGAAGTTCACAAATGTAAAGATCAATTTCGTTATATTTTCATGAAATTTAAAATCAGTTATCATTCCCTTTATTTAATAATTCAATAGTTACAACACAAAAGGGGGGATTTGAACCCTGAATGTCACCTTTGGAAACACCAGAAAGTGCCAATTGAGCTACCAAGGCTCTTGGCAAAAATAACGGGGTACTATGTACACCTTTAGATGTCTGGAAGCTAAATGTTCACCACAAAATAGACGTTTCCCATTTGAAGGCATATGAAAAGTATCTTAAATTCTTAATCTCTGGAGGTTCAGTTTTGCATCTGAATCTAGGACGAGAAGGTGAACATAAGTAAATAAAGAACAGACCGCTAGCTATAACTTCGAGAATTTCTTATCACGTTAGCCAATAACCTTTTAGGCCAAATGGGCATTTCTTGATGTTTGCAATAGAGACGTGTTTCAAATCCCCCTCCCTCACTCAAAATGTATCCAAAAAAAAATATATATATATATATATATATATATATTTGTAATTGTACTATTGGGTTTTGTAATCTCATTCATTTTAAGGGCTTGATTGATTTTCCGAATAATTCTACGTCATTTGATACAAAAAAATATAAAATAATAAATTTTGTGAGAACTTCCTACTTCTTAAAATGATTCGATTCAACATGAAATGAAAAACTATCAAATTTCTTGCGGATCTTAAAATTTTCATATATAAATCACTTTCCAAACACAGCCTCATATACAATTCATTTGACATTACAAATGCTTTATCAATTTCAGATTTTGATAATTAAAACCCTAAAGAAACATATCCAAAAGCGTAAGAAAAACAAAATTAGATCTGTGTTAAAACCCTAAACCCTAGAGAACTAGGAAATGCGAGGGTGAAATGGAGAAATTGAGGGAGAGAGAGAGAGAGGAGACTTACACGTCGGTCAACCTTGGAGAGGATGAGATCCGATAGCACTGGCACTGAAAGTAGAGCGATCGTGAAGACAAGTACATCCAACCTAACTCCTATCTTCATCTTCGTATCTGATTTGATTTCCAACTTCCAAGGGCTTTTGCTCTGAGAGCTAATGAGCTATGGTTTAGTCAGTTTACCAGTTAAACGAACCAAAGCTCTGATCTTGTCTTTCGCGATAACAAACTGTGGGGGTTTTTTTTTTTTTTTTTTTTTTTGTGTTTTTTATTTTAAAAAATATATTGCAAATATGGTTTTTTTTATAAGAAAATTACAAATTGATAAAATTTAAATACAGTACTTGGTTGTTATTTTTTTAAATTCTACCCTTAAAATTTAGTCATGTTACTACTTAATTAAAAAATAAAGTTTTATTCTATAAGAAAAAATTCACATGAAAAAATCTTAACAAGGTAATCTAAGGAACAGCAACTAATTCTATACTTAAAAAACTTAAAAGGTGAACTCAAAGGAAAAATTCATATAATATAATATGGTTGATTTATAAATTTTAGTAGTTTACACATTAATTGGTTCTTTTTTGTAATGTTTAAATGATCTATTTTAGTCTTATGGGCAGAGAATAGAATAGTCTAGATTAAGGTATTAAGATCGAAGTCCTACACAAGATTGGAGAGAGGGTTCAGAGATCAGATTGTAGGATCAGTACGAGTATCATAAAATTTTACTTTCCGATTTAAAAAAAATAGTAAAAAATAACCATAATTATAATTCATAATATATATAGGGACACAATTTGTGGCCCAAGCCCAAAGAAGAATTGAGTAATGGCCCAGTGAGCCCAATACAATAAATTTGTAGAGAATGGGTTAAAGAGTTAGGTCTTAATGAAGTTAATACGACTACTATGGATTTAGAAGAAGATCAAATAAGAACAAGACTCAATGGATTGAATATCTTCACTGTCCAAGGAGATAATTTAGAGTATAAATCAATATAACAGCTTATAAGTACAACTTTGATTACTACAGTGTTTCTTTTCTCTTTTTCTTCGATCCTCTTTTCATGGGTGATCTTTCACATTATATATTTCCTTTCAGACCATCTTGATCCTACACTTGTTAATCATCTAGGCCTTCACTTGACTGCATGTCCCATCAGACATCCTTTTTGGCTTTCGGTGAGTTGTGATTACTGAGACTGCACTGTTTAGAGGTCTTCTCCATAAAAATGTGGCCAAAAAAGTTTCTGCAATACATTTAATGCGGTTGTAGTAACTTTTCCTTTAGATATTTCTGAGTTTCTATCGCCTTTGTACGTGCTTGGAGCTCATCCTTATTGTTAAAACTTCCTAGAAGGTCGCCTAGATCATCCAAATACAGATTTGATCAATATTCATCATATCCGAGAAGGAGCTCCTCCTCGGATTATATTCCTCCATTCTTTCCTTGTGTGATTCTTAACTTTGGGGTCTCTCCCAATCATTTACTCCTCCTCGGACATGTCCATGTCCTCAGATAAGGTCCAAGTCCCAATATACGAATTTGGGCCCTTACCCCCACAATAGCCCTCAAAATTCCGATTTTTCTCTCGCATCCGAGGAGAAAAAGTGAGGTTTTGTTTTGTCTCAAAATTAAGGGCTAGGAATATCAAAATCTCTGAGTTTACACGTGTGGGAGTATAGTTTTATGCGCTTCATCATTGCTACTGACGATTCAAAATCCGCGAAGTGCCATTAATTGCTCTAGGCGGCGTTATGTTTCTTGCATCTAACGGTGAGGCATTAATCCAACGGCTGATATTTTTCCTCAGGGTTTGTGCGGGATAACTCCCACTCATTCTTTGCCCTCTATGTAAAGCCTTGAAGGAAATCATTTTTCCTTTACTTTACAAACTCTCTAGTTTTTTCAGCAATCTCAAGCATTCAAATTCACAAGACCTATTAAATTGTAAAGCCTACCATTCCTGTTTCCCTAGAAATCTTTGAGAGTTTTTCTAAAAGTTCCAAGGATCATCCTTCACCTTAGCTCGAGTAAGTTTTAATTTCTTCGAACATTTCTTTTTCTCCTCAACCAATCTCGTCAGCCCTCAAATTCTTTTTCCTCAGTTGTCATTGTCGGTATTTTCCTTTTTAATTTGTCTAAAATGGGTAGATTTAGGCATTTAGTGGACAGCCCTGCCAAGATAGAGATCTTTAAGAAAGAATATCATATACCGCAGGAAGTAGCCCTGCGATACTGTTCCCTAGAAGAAATAGCAACCAACCGAGAAGTGGGAGAAGTCATAATCCCTATGATAGTTTTTATAGAAGTGGGAATGACTCTCCCCATGGGTAGTATTATAAAGGATTATCTTCGCAACCATAGGGTATGCCCTCACCAGTGCGCACCTAACCTTTTTAGGATCCCAGGGAGTATTGATGTTCTGAACAAGCATTTGGGCTTGAGGCTCACCTGGTATGACGTGATCCATATGTACGAGTGTCACAAACAAAAAGGGGCGGGATTTTACCTCAAATCCCTATTTGATATTGTCAGGCTTATCTCATGTCTCCCTAAATCTAATAAGGGGATGAAAGATGACTACCTGATTGTTTCGGGGGCGTGGCATGATGATCTTCATTGCCCAACCTAAGAGGGAGAACCAAGTAGGACATCTTAGATTTAAGTCTCTTAACAATAGATTTAGGCTCTTTATCCTCGGCCTTGTTTTGCTTCTTTTTGTCTTATTTTTTCGTAACAATGGATTTTAACTTTCTAACTGTGCTTTGTTCTTTTTTGGTGTTAACAGATAGAAGTCACGTAGCTCCTTGGCTCAGCTTGACTAACGTTGCAACTCTCAACTATTTCCTGAGATCTGAAATCTTCATAAGTGAAGACGGGCAACTTCGGGCCGTCCTCCTAATTTTGGACTTCCAGCCCATCTCAGAGATATTCCAAAAGGTTGGCAACGCCATAAGAGTGGGTGACCAACGTATAGCTTGAATTGATGTGTCTCGACCCAATTTTCTAGCCCCAAATGATCTTCCACTAGTAGCACATCCCTTTCCACAATGTGGTCCTCTGATCGTCCCACCAATTCAACAAGTTCCCCTTGAAGTAGCAGTAGCTGGTAAAGGTGTTGCTTCATCTAATTCCTCATTAGAGGAATAAATTGACAAGTTCCGTTTTGAAGAGGAAGTGCCTCGAGAGATGCAAGTGATTCCCCTTTCGGACACTGAGGAAGAGCTCGACAAGCAATCAAGCGTCCACACACCAGTTCTAATAACTGCTCTTCCGGACGACACCTCGAAGGAAGAAGAAGAAGAAGAAGATAGAATGGCTTTAAACAAAGGGAGCAAAACTTTAAAAGAGCTTATGGCCGCGAGAAATCAAGTGTCCACTTCAAAGAGGCCAATAAGTCCCAAGTCCTAGCTAACCTTTCTCCTCCTCCTTCTCAAGTTCCTAAAGACCTCGGATTGAAGCCACTTCTGAGATGAAAAAGAAAAGGCCCAATGAGGCTTTGGAGGAAGGCGAAGTGGGCCCCCAAAAGGGGAAAAATAATAAAAGGTGGCCAAGGACAACTGAGGTAGGAGATCCCCGTCCATTGAAAGCTGGGATGAATCACTTGGGGTTGAGGTGCGCTGACCACCACGCACTTGGTCCCCTAAGTTGGAAGTGGATGGAGCTGCCATCCTTTGGAATGCTTCAGTTCGAAGTTTCCAAGGAGGACACGCGGGTCACATTGCTAAAGCCCTGGAGCAGTCACTTCTTCTGCCAAGAGATATGGATGCTTACAGGAGTATTAAGCAGCCTGATCTATTTTTATCCCTTAAGAGGGATCTTGCCTTGGTAAGTGGTTCGGTCTATCTTTCCAATTGAATATTTATTTACTTTTATTCATTCTTTTTCTTTGTCTTATATAGAATTCTTATACTCTTGTTACGCAGATTACCCAACAGGTTTTCGTGGCCGAGGACTGGGTCAAGGATGCCCGCAACAAGCCTAGGGAAGAGGCCCAATCTCGATTCAAGGTTGAGAAAGCATTGGGGAATCTTAGGCAAGATCAAGCTAAGTTGTCCGAGCAATTGAAGGAGTTGATCAAGGCCAGGGACAGTGTTGATGTAGGCTTTAAGACTGCAGAGAAGCAGGCCAAAGATCAACGCCAGAAGTTGCATGTAACTGAGATTAACTTGGCCACAGAATGGCAATTGGTAAAAGATCTTTGGGCTGAGCTTCAGAAGGCTAAGAAGGTGGCTCAATTAGCCAAGGAAGCGACGGATGTGGAGAAGTCAGCGTCTTATCTGCTCGGCGTGGAAGAAACGTAAATAAGGCTGGCTAGGGAACTTTCAGGGGTTTGCTGGGAATATTGCGGTAACATGGGGCAAGGCCCTTGACGCTGCAAGAGTCCCAACAAACTATGTTTTGAGGTAACCTGGGAGTATATACTATCATTCAAAAATTCATGAGCTCCTAGATTCTGATCCTTCTCCTCCCCAGCATCTTCCAGAGGTATCAAAGTAGCCCCTTACAAGCCAAACTGCTCTTACTCCTGTTGAGGCTTTAAAGGGGTCCAGCCAGGCAGAGGACCAGGGCAAGGAAGCTAAGGGAGCTCAGGAAAAGGAGAAAGTCCAGGAGAAAAAAGCTACTTCCAAGGCCAAGGCGAAAGGTAAACAAGTTGATCCTAAGGCCAAGGATGTTACTTCTTCTCAACCGAGCCAAGCCGTCGATCCTCTAGCCCCCAAGACCAAGACTTAATTATTAACACATTTTGTAATAGTTTTTTTTTTTTAGTATAATGTATTTTCTCTCTTTTTGATCAATGAATGTACTTTTCCTCCTATCTCTTGCGTCTTTATTTCATATACTTTTAGACTCTCTGTTGCAAATAATTTTGAACTATTATCACTTTAGTTTCAATAAGAACTAACCAATAATATTATTCCGCTAATAATACAAGTACTTTAGCTAAATGTCAATGAAGACTGATTCTAATAAAAATAAACAGTGAACCTGGTAAAGATTGAAAGAAGGAAATACCTTTCACATTTATCAATTCTTGAATAAATAATCAAGGATTTTACCTTATTCAGATTTAACAAACTGAGGATTCGGTCCTAGACTTGAACATTTATAGAGGTGTCGTCGAGTGTTAATTTCACCCAAGTATATGGTTCGAGGAACCTAACATGACTTAGGAGTTGTTTAACATTTATGGAAGTTGTCATTGAGTGTTTAAATGACCCATATCATCTGGTCCAAGGGCTTCAAGCATAACTAAGTTTAAGTTTAAACACTTATAAAAGTTGTCATTGAGTGTTAACCTACTCATATCATCTGGTCCGAGGACTTCAGGCATGACTGAGTTTAAGTTTAACACTTATAAAAGTTGTCATTAAGTGTTAACCTACTCATATCATCTGGTTCGAGGACTTCAAACATGACTGAGTTTAAGTTTAAATACTTATAAAAGTTGTCATTGAGTGTTAACCTACTCATATCATTTGGTCTGAGGACTTCAGGCATGACTGAGTTTAAGTTTAAACACTTATAAAAGTTGAAATAATAGAAAGTACAAAGCCTTTATATAACAAATAAACATATTGATCAAGGAAAAACTCGTTAATAATAATACCTTCTCAGATTGTTTACATTCCACGGGCGTGGTACTACATGATCACCTAAGTCTTCTAGAAAATATGCCCCGATTTCAGCACCTAAGGTAATACTGTATGGCCCTTCCCAATTGGGCCATAGTTTTTCCCATGCTGGGTTCTTTGCAGCGCTCAGAACTTTCCTCAACACTAAATCATCGGGTACTAATGGTCTAAACTTCATGTTAGCATTATAGCCCTGTTTGAGCTTGTGTTGGTAATATGCTAGTTAAACCATTGCAATTTCCCTCCTCTCTTCAATCAAGTCTAAATTTTTCTCTAGTATCTCATTATTATTGCTCGAATTGAACGAACTGGTTCTTAATGTTAGGAAACCAGTTTCTAGAGGGATGACAACTTTAACCCCATAAGTCATCGAGAAGGGGGTCTCCCCGGTAGATCTACGAGGCGTGGTCCGATATGTCCAGAGAACATAAGGCAGTTCCTCCACCCATTTGCCCTTTGCATCATCTAGTCTTTTCTTTAGTCCATTCACTATAACCCTATTAATAGCCTCTACTTATCCATTCCCTTGGGGATAAGCCGGGGTAGAATATCTATTCGTAATTCCCAACTCACAACAATATCTTTTAAAAGATTTGCTATCAAACTGAAGGCCATTGTCTGAGATGAGGGTATTAAGGACCCCGAATCGGGTAATAATGTTTTTCCAAATGAACTTCTTGGCATCCATATCTCTGATGTTTGCCAAAGGTTCAGCTTCGACCCACTTAGTGAAATAGTCCGTGCCGACCAGAAGGTACCTTTTATTCCCTGCTACCTTGGAAAAAGGACTCACAATGTCTAAACCCCATTGAGCGAATGACTAAGGGTTGGACAACGGATTAAGGACTCCCCTCGATTGATGTATGTTTGGTGCAAACCGTTGGCATTGATCACATTTCTTCACGTATTCTTGTACTTCCTTTTGCATATTTGGCCACCAATAAACTTAAGTGATGACTTTGTGCTCCACGGATCTGCCTCTAGTGTGACTTTCGCAAATTCCCTCATATAGCTCTTCAAGGAGTAATTCAGTTGCTTCAGGACAGACACATAACAAGTATGGTCCTGAGAATGAGCGTTTATACAGTTTTTGATCCTCGGCTAACCAAAACCGAGGAGTCTTTTTACGTACCTTGTCAGCTTCTGACTTTTCTTCAGGTAAGGTGTCTTCCTTCAAGAATAGTACCACAGGGTCTATCCAACTAGGCCCTGTTCTAACCTGGTGAACTTGGATTGTCTCTTTCCTTACTTCTGCAAGTTTGTACAAATCTTCTACGAGGATAACCCAAGGTAGGTTTTACACTGAGGATGTTGCAAGCGTGGCTAGGGAATCAGCACGGGTGTTTCCACTTCTAGGGATATGCAACAAGTTGAAAGTTTGAAATCTGATTGCAAGTGTCTAACCTGACTCAAGTACCCCTACATTTGTTCATCTTTTGCCTTGAATTCTCCTTTCACTTGGCCGACGACTAGCCTTGAGTCTGAGAACATCTCTACTATCTTTCCACCCATTTTTTGAACCATGGTCATTCCCATCAGTAGAGTTTCATATCCAACCTCAGTATTTGTAGCCGAGAAGTCTAGCCTTAATGACTTTTCAATAGTGATCTTTTCAAGGGATACCAGCACTAACCCCACTTCGGAACTTTTATGATTCGCTGCACTATCGACATACACTTCCCACTGTAAGAGACCCCGTTGGGAAATCATGCCAACCGATTTTTCATCCATGATCTGTGTCGACTTTACTTCTTCTAACTGGGGTTCAGTGAACTAGGCTACCAGATTCGCGAAGACTTGGCCCTTGATAGAGGTACGAGACATGTATTTGATGTCAAAAGCCCTTAGGACCGTGCCCTATTTAGCAATCCTTCCTGTATAATCAGCACTTCGGAGTATGGCTTTAAGTGGAAGCTGGGTGAGAACAACAATTGTATGTGCTTGGAAATAATGGGGCAGCTTCCGTGTACCATGCACTACTGCCAAGATGGCTTTCTCCAATGGTAAATAACGAACCTTGGCCTCATGTAGCGACTTGATCACATAATAAACTGGCCGTTGTACGCTACGATCAACTCGTATCAATACCAAACTTATAGCGTAAGGGGCCACAGCGATATAGGCAAACAGGACTTCATCCGTTTCAGGACTAGACATGATTAGTGGTCGAGTTAGATATTCCTTAAGTTGCTTGAAAGCCAAGGCACACTCCTCGGCCCATTCAAACCCTTTCCATTTGTTAATCAGTAGGAAGAAAGGCCTGCACTTATCTGTTGATCGAGAGATGAACCAGTTTAAGGTTGCAGCCATTCCAGTAAGTTTCTGGACTTCTTTGGGATTCCGAGGAGACTACAAATTGTTAATAGCCTTGATTTGATCGGGATTGACCTCAATCCCTCTGTGGGTTACCATATAGCCTAGGAACTTGCCTGATTTCACACCAAATGAGCACTTGGAAGTGTTTAAGCGCAACTTGTGTTTTCTGAGAACTTCAAAAATGCTTCCGAGATCTCCTATATGTACAGACACTACCTTGCTTTTCACTATCATGTCATCTATGTAGATTTCAATAGTCTTACCCAACTGTGGCTCAAACATCATTGTCATCATCTTTTGGTAGGTAGATCCCGCATTTTTCAAACATAATGACATTACCTTGTAGTGGTAGTTTCCAATGGGGGTGACAAAAGCAGTCTTATCCTGATCATCCAAGGCTAATGATATTAGGTGATATCCTAGAAAGGCATCCAGGAAGCTCATCCGAGGATGGCCTACAGTTGCATCTATTAGCTGATCTATTTTAGGCATAAGGAATGGATCTTTCGGGCAAGCCTTATTCAGGTCTGTGAAATCTACGCACACTTGCCACTTCCCATTCTTCTTCTTTACCACCACAGTGTTAGCCAGCCATTTGGGGTAAAAAACTTCCTTGATTGCCCTTGCCCGTTTGAGTTTTATTACTTCGTCTCTAACAGCATCTGCATGCTCTTTGGATGGGTGGCGAGACGACTGCTTTTTGAGAATGATGGATGGATTAATATTTAGATGATGGCATATGAAGTCTGGATCTACCCTCAGGGCCCCAATAGCGTCCCATGCAAACACATCGAGGTTTTTTCTAAGGAATTCTACCAGCTCTTCCCTCTTTTGAGGGGGTAGCTGAGATCCGAACTAAAAGAATTTTTCTGGATCATTACCAATAACAACCTTTACTAGGTTTTTACATTTAGCCTCCTCAGCTGAATCATCGATTGGCAACGCCAGAGGTTTTAACTACTATAAATCCTTTTCAGCATAGGCCGAGGACCCAGCTTCAGGTTTATGCTGGATGGTGGACCCCAAGCATTGTCTAACTACATACTGATCTCCCATGATCTCCTTAACCTGGCTTTCAGATAGATATTTGACCTTCTGGTGTAGAGTAGAAGAAATGGCTCCTAGTGTATGTAGCCAAGGTCTAGCCACAATTGCTATGTAGGGTGAATAAGCATTTACGACAATGAAATCCACCTCCACCACTTTCAAACCAGTCTGTACTGGTAGTTTGATTTGGCCTTTCAGGATGACAATCTTCCCATCAAAACTCACCAGGGGAGAGCTATAGGGCGTTAAGTCCTCGGGCTTTAAGTTCAGCCCCTTATATAAGTCGGGATATATTATCTTGGCACCATTGCCTTGGTCCACCATTACCCTCTTCACATCATATCTCCCAATCCTAAGGGTAATCACTAAAGCATCATCGTGAGGCTGGATGGTTCCGATTTTATCCTCATCCGAGAAGCCTAAAACTAGTTGAATTTCCATTTTAGCCCTCTTCAAATCTTGATTAGCATCCTCAACGAATAGCCAAGACATGGACATTACTCTGGACGGACAGGATCCAGTTCTCCCTGGTGCAGCGAAGATGACATTTATCGTTCTCAATGGGGGTCTGGAAGAATCATCTTTTTGAGATTCTGAATTTGCTTGGTCCTCCCGACCACTAGAGTGATGTAAGAGTTGTTTTAATTTACCCTTACGAACAAGCTAGTCCAAGTGATCCCATAGGCTCCTACAATCCTCTGTGGTGTGTCCATGATCTTAATGGTATTGGAAATAGAGGTTGTGGTTGTGTCTTTCGGGGCGTCCCATCATTTTATTTGGCCGTTTAAAGAATGACTCATTTTTTATCTTCTCTAGAACTTGATGCACCGGCTTTTAGAACACGACGTTGACTGCCTGATGATTTGCTGATCCTGATTGTCCATCAAAATCTCTATGGGGTTTGTTATTATTGTACCGATCCGACCTGCAATACCTCATTTCCTAAGGGATAACCTTATCCTTTCCTTTCCCCTGCTACTAATCTTTCTTAACTCTTTTATACTTATCAATCTTGTCCATCAGTTGGCGTACGCTGGTGACAAGTTTACCAGTTAGAGACTTCCTCAAATCATGCTCGGTTGGGAGGCCGAGCTTAAAAGTACTAATGGCCACTTCATCAAAGTCACCATCCACCTCGTTGAACATCTCCCAATACCTATTTCAATACATTTTTAGGGTCTCACCCTCACACATATTTGAGGATAGTAGGGAAGCCAAAGGCCAAGGAACCCTGCGACATGTGACAAAAAGGGAACTAAATGCCCGAGTGAGCTTTCTAAAGGAACTTATAGAATTTGCTTTCAGGCTATCAAACCACCTCATTACGACCGGTCCAAGACTGGATGGGAAAACCTTGCACATCAAGGCTTTATCTTTGGAATAGACAGCCATCCTTTAGTTGAAATGACTCATGTGCTCTACAAGATCTATTCGACCATTGTAGATGGTGAAAGTTGGCTGATGAAAGCACTAAGGAAGTCTTGCCTCTTCAATCTTACGCGTGAAAGGCGACCTGGAGATTTGGTTCAAGGCCTTGCTCATGGCGTCATTTCCCACACTTTTACGCAACGGGTTTCGAAACCGCCGCTCACGATCATGCTATTCTTCATAGGAGAAGGATTTGCTAGGTGGATTTCGAGACCTCCGCCGGTAATTAATGTCCATTTTGTCATTAGAAGACACGTCAGAGTTCAAAGAAGCTTGTTTCCTCTTTGCGTGGCGTAACTTTCTTTTTTAACTAATCGATCTCCAATTGCATGCTCTTGTTGTTCTTTGCATGGGAGATATGGCTCTCCCTTTGAGGTTGACTCCTGTCCATGTGTGTGGGGTGGACACTTCCTTCACGATCACCTCTCTGCTCAAGGTTAAGAAAATGGTCACCGTGTTAGGATTCTCTCGACTCTGCTTGTTGTGGACCTGGTTCTGCCATAGTTAACCGTTGCCTTCATTATCACACAAGCTCTTCCCACAGACAGCGCCAATTGTAGGGACACAATTTGCAGTCTAAGCCCAAAGAAGAATTGAGTGATAGCCCAGTAAGCCTAATACAATAAATTTGTAAAGAATGGGTTAAAGAGTTAGGTCTTAATGAAGTTAATAACGGCTACTATGGATTTATAAGACGATCAAACAAGAACAAGACTTAATAGATTGAATAACTTCACTGTCCAAGGAGATAATTTAGAGTATAAATCAATATAACAACTTATAAGTACAACTTGAATTACTACAGTGTTTCTTTTCTCTTTTTCTTTGATCCTCTTCTCATGGGAGATCTTTCACATTATATAGTTCTTTTCATACCATCTTGATCCTACATTTGTTAATCATCTAGGCCTTCACTTGAGTGCATGTCCCATCAGACATCCTATTTGGCTTTCGATGAGTTGTGATAACTGAGACTGCACTGTTCAGAGGTCTTCTCTACATAAATGCAGCCAGAAAAGTTACTACAGTGTATTAATGTGGTGGTAGCAGCTTTTCCTTTAGATATTTCTGAGTTTCTATCGCCTTTGTACGTGCCTGGGGCTTATCCTTATCGTTGAAGCTTCTTGGAAGGTCACCTAGATCGTCCAAATACAGATTTAATCAATATTCATCGTATCTAAGAAGGAGCTCCTCCTCGGACTAAATTCCTCCATTCTTTCTTTATGTGATTTTCAACTTTGAGGTTTCTCTCAATCATTTACTCCTCCTCGGACATGCTTATGTCCTCAGATAAGGCCCAGGGCCCAATATACGAATTTGGGCCCTTACCCCCCACAATATATATTAAAGAAACATTGGAAAAAAAATTTTTTTGATACAAATTAGTGAAATTACTAATAAAGTACCAAATTACAAATCACTACAAGAAAAAAAACCTTATTGTAACAAAACTTTTTGTTGCAATTAACTTCAAATTATTGCAATAAACCTCTATTGCAACGAAAAAAATTTTGTTGCCCCGCTATTGCAATAAAGTCTGTGACAATAGAATATTGCAACAAAAATTTCATTACAATAGAGTTTTGTTGCAATTAAATATTTTTATTATAATTAAAAATACTTTATTGCAACAAAAAATATTGTTGCTACAATTTGTTGCAACAAAATTTTTGGCCAAATTCTCAATCCTATCTCTTTCATGCAACTAACAATCTTTGCAAGTTCTTCCAAACATCATTTCAAAGATGCGTAGTTTTTTGACAAAATAACGATAGCAAATATGGATTCTTCTATTGCTTTAAAGAGTTCAGCCAAAATAGGCATACAAATGTGAGTGAGGTTAGAAGTTTCTTGGGCTTTGCTGGTTACTATAGAAGATTTGTAGAGGGATTTTCCCGCATTGCAGCTCCTTTGACACAATTAACTCGGAAGAATGTTAAATTCAAGTGGAAGGAAGAATGTGAGAAAAGCTTCAAAGAGCTAAAGCGAAGATTGGTCATAGCTCCAATGTTAACTTTCCCTTCAGGTACAGGGGGTTTTGATATTTATAGTGATGCTTCTCATAAGGAACTTGGTTATGTGTTGATGCAAAATAGGAAGGTTGTAGCTTATGCCTATCGTCAGTTGAAAAATTATAAGAAAAATTACCCTACTTATGACTTGGAGTTGGCTGCAGTTGTTTTTGCTTTGAAAATTTGGAGATATTACTTGTATGGGGAAAGATGTGAGATTTTCACTGATCATAAAAGTTTAAAGTATTTTTTTTACCCAAAAGGAGTTAAATACGAGGCAACGGAGATGGTTGGAATTGGTTAAGGATTATGATTACTCTATTAACTATCATCCTGGTAAGGCTAATGTTGTAGCTCATGCTTTTAGTACAAAGCCTTCAAGTTTTTCAGCTACTTTGCTAACCACTCGAAAGGAAATTATTCGGGATCTTGATAGGATGGAGGTTGAGGTTGTTATGGGCCATTCTGAGGCCTACCTAGCTACTTTGAGGGTTCAACCAACTTTGGTGGAAAGAATTAAATTGTCATAGGCCGATGACCCACATTTAAAGAACATCATGGATGAGGTGCGCAGTGGAAAGAAATCTAAATTTTCTATCTTTGAGGATGGTGCTTTGAGATTTGGGAGTAGACTTTGTGTGCCTAATGATCTATTGATTAAAAAGGAGATTCTAGAGGAGGCTCACTACTCTCCATATACAATACATCCGGGTAGCACAAAGATGTATCATGATCTTTGTGAAAACTTTTGGTGGAATAATATGAAAAGGGAGATTTCCCACTTTGTACAACAATGTTTGACTTGTTAGCAGGTTAAGGTGTTGCACTAACAACCCTCGGGTTTGTTGCAACCACTTCCTATTACCTAATGGAAGTGGGAGAAAATTACTATGGATTTTGTTTTAGGATTTTCAAGATCTCCTAAGGGTCATGATGCTATTTGGGTGATTGTTGATTGAATGACAAAAACAACTCATTTTCTCTCTATTCGGATGAACTACTTCCTTGATCACTTAGCTCAGCTCTATGTTGATGAGATTGTGAGACTTCATGGAATACCTGCTACTATTGTTTTAGATAAAGATCCAAGGTTTACTTCTCATTTTTAGGGTGGTGTGCAAAAGGCCTTGGGTAGTAGATTAAATTTTAGCACAACTTTCTACCCTCAGACAGATGGACAGTCTGAAAGGACTATTCAAACTCTAGAAGATATATTGAGAGCATGTGTTTTGGATCCTAAAAGGAGTTGGGCTAGTCACTTACCTTTGGTGGAGTTTGTTTACAATAATAGTTACCATTCAAGTATCAAAGCAGCACCTTATGAGGCTTTGTATGGGAGAAAGTGTAGATCCCCAATTTATTGTGATGAGGCTGGAGAACGAAAACTCTTGGGGCCAAAGATTATTTAGAGGACTTGTGAAAATGTAAATATGATTCGTGATCAACTACGAGCAGCCCAAAGTAGACAAAAGAGCTATTATGACATTAAAAGGAAGGCTTTAGAACTTGAAATTGGAGATAAAGTTTTCCTACGGGTTGCA
This sequence comes from Quercus variabilis, assembly GCA_030445155.1. Taxonomy (NCBI): domain Eukaryota; kingdom Viridiplantae; phylum Streptophyta; class Magnoliopsida; order Fagales; family Fagaceae; genus Quercus; species Quercus variabilis. The sequence goes on from CP129446.1 coordinate 15,935,913, forward strand.
CCTATGAAAGGAGTTATGAGATTTGACAAAAATGGTAAGTTAAGCCCTAGGTTTGTAGGGCCTTTTGAGGTCTTGGAGAGAGTGGGCGAAGTTGCATATAGAATTGCCCTACCATCGACCTTGTCAGGAATTCATAATGTTTTCCATAAGTCTATGTTAAGGAAATACATTCTTGATCCTTCACATGTTTTGAGTTGTGGGCATCTTCAGATTAGAGATTATTTATTATATGAAGAAGTTTTGGTAGAGATTTTGGATTGTAAGGAGGAAGTGTTACGCAATAGAACAATATCTTGGCCAAAAGTGTTTTGGAAGAATCATTTGGTGAAAGAGGCATCTTGGGAGCGTGAGGATGATATGTTGTCAAGATACCCAAGCCTTTTTCAAGATCAAGGTACGTAAAATTTGAAGGATGAAATTTTTATATGAGGGGAAGAATGTAACTTCCCAGTCAGATTCTTAAAATATCTCTTTACTCTTTGGCCGGCTCACTCTTCCTTCATTTTCATTTTTTGTTTTCTCTCATACACTCCTCTCTACTCTTTTATCCTCTCACCAGTACTTCCACACCACCACCACCATTTCCACCATTTTCTGGCAAGATCACCGAAAAATTGTTGTGAACCCATAAACACCTTCACATCCTTTATTTGAGGTAAAAATTTCTAATCTTTTTGGTGGGTTTTACACTTTGCTTGAGGTTATTTTATCTAAGCTTTAATAATGATACCCATGTGATTTATGAGCATTGGAAGTGATATTTATGTGTTTGTATGTATGGGTTTTGTATTGGTGGAATTATTTGATGAGTGGGTATATAGTTTGTGCTAATGATGACTACCTAAGGTTCATTTATGGTGAAAAATTTAAGAGTTTTGAGTTATAACATGTGATGGTTGATAAATCTAATTTTTTTCATTGCCATTGGGTTTATATGGAGTTAGTTGAAGTTCTAAATTTCTTGTCTTGGAGGATATTTTGATTTTACTTTCATGGGTTTCTTAATGATGTAGTGTAAATTTTATGAAAACTAGTTATGATGTTGGAGATGATATTAAATAGGTTAACTTTATAAATTGGAGTTTATGCCTTGTGAATCAATTTGTTGAGAAACTTTGGAAGTGGAAATATATTATTATTGATGAGGTTAAATGCTAAGCTTGCCAAATTAAGTGCTCATTTGGCAATTCCTAAATTATAGCTAGATATAATTTCAAGCTCTATGCTTATTGTGATAGGTTTACTTGATATTATTTTAGGTTCTAGCTAATCTCCTGGAGCTTGGAGAATTAGGCTTCTGCGGTTGCGAGGTAAGTAGCTTTTGAATGGAATTTTTAAAAAATAACCATGTTTCATAAATGTTGTTTTTGGGTTAAACATGCTTTTGGAAACTACCTATGGAAACTATATTTTTCCTAAAAACTATCGTGTCGTAACCTTAATATATATATATATATATATATATATATGAAAAGGCATCATATTTGGTATTGCATTTGGGGAAATGCATGAATTGTTGATTTGGAAAAATGAGCATCTTTTATTTAATCTTTGATAAGAAAATCGTTGATTTTATGGTTTATTGAAAAATTTAAAGATGCTTATCTTGTCTTGTATTATTTGAAAAATTGGTAGAAAATCTCTTGATAATAACGAAGTTGAAAACCTTACAAACTTGGTAAAAGTTAGATTATTTAAGGATTTTCTGAAACTACCTGGATATGAACTATATGTTTCAAAGTAATGTAGCCTATGAGTTTTTTTAACACCATGCCATGTGTAATTTCCTGGTAATCACTAGATTTAGTTTCCGTACTCTTTGTGACAATGGAATCAAATCTAGGTCAATGCCCTTTTACTTTAGATGACGTGTTCTCTCCTGCTACCCATAGGGGGTAGAGGTTCCTTGATTGTACGTGGGTGAGGCTGTTGTCTATGGGGCCAAGAGACCACATGCAAGAGAAGTCCTATTTGACGCGCTTTCTCTGTTGCCCATGGGGGGAGAGAAAAACTTTGAGGGTATGGGTGAGGTTGCTGTCCATGGAGTCAAGAGTCTACACACCAGAGAGGATAATATCATGCCAGTTGTGAATAGGTGGATCCCCTGACCGGTCTATGTGGTACTGTGGTATATTTGTGATAATTTACCTTATGTTAGATAATATGGTTTTGGAAATTATATTGTTAGTGCTCACAGATTATAATATATAGTTTCAAGGTATTTACTTTGAGAAACTTTGTGTTTCATTATCAAATCATTCTTGTCATATTATTATTATTGAAGATGAAACTTGCATTTCCCTCGCCCCTATTAATTATGCTACTTACTGGGCTCTATCTCATCTCATTATTTTATAAAATTTTTAGAGTAGACAACAATCTTTTGAAACAGCTTTTATTAGATGATGTACATCTTAGAATAGACTTGACTCATTCTTTTGTATATTAGTGGTTGTGACGTTATTCCCACTGATAGGACAAGTTAATGATATGTAATTATTTATTCAAATCTCTATTATTTTGTGGTCGATGATCCTTATAATTATTGCTTAGAGCTCTGATTTACTTTGAGATAGTGATGGAACTATAGTTGGACTTGCGGGGGCAATGGCCCCCCAAATTTTTTCAAAATTTTTTTAGTATATATATATATATATATTAATTTTAGTAATTTTTTTCAAAAAATTTGCACTTTGCCCTCTCAACAATATTATTGATCTTTTTAAAGGCTATAAAAAATTTTATTGATCTAAAATCTGAAATAAATTTAACAAGCTTAACAACAAAATTTACCAATAACAAACTTAAGCCCAAACAACACCCCAAAACAAACTCACACAAGACATTAAAAAAAAAAAAAAAAAAATCCTAAGCCAATTCAAACTAGTCTAAGTGAACACCCAAACACATTTGACAACACACAAGACACCCAAAAAAAAAAAAAAGTTAAAAAAAAAAGCTTAACTTTCTAAATTGAGAAGTGCTACGTCCACAACATTTTCACAATATTTTTACAACAAATCACATGCAGTAAGTTGTTATTGGTTCTAATTTGAATCTATAACTTAAATTACTTTTTTGCCTACTCATAACAACCAATAATAACCTACCACTTACAATTTGTTGTGAAAATGTAGTGAAATTATCGTGGACATAGCATTTCTCTTCTAAATGAATGCTTACTTGGAGTCTCAAAAAAAAAACAAAAATTGTTTATCCTTTTGCCCCTCCTAACTCTAAGTTCTAACTCCGTCCTTGCTTTGAGAGTATATTCAATAAAATTAGGGAGCGGCTCACCTCCCCTTTTTATTTCTCCTGTTTCCTCTGTTTTTAGATAGATGAATGACATCTGGCACACCAACCATCCAAAGGTAAAAAAAGCCCACGTCTCTCTCTCAATTTGTGCGTTGCTTTCCCTTATCTTTTTCTATCCCTTTCTAAAGCTGCCCATCCTTCTCTCATTTTCCCTTTCTCTTTCTCTTGTTTCGTGCCTCCCTTTCTCTCTCTCTCTCTCAAAAATCTTTATTCAGATTTTTTATTTATGCTTCGTTGAAGATTTAAAGATTGAAGGGGTTTTCAAAATTCACAAATCTCTCAATTCCTCAAGTTGAACATCATTTTAAAACTAGAGAAATAAACACAACAAGAAGAGTGAAAATCATTCGATTTTCACTATTTGAAAAGCAAAAAAAGAGAAGAAAAAACACATGCAGACGAAAAAGCTTACTGATTTCGAACTTGATTTGAAAATCGAAAATGGACAACAATTGATTTTCTTGCAAGCACACAATAGGGTCGTCAATGGTGAGATTTAACTTTTCACAGATGGTTTGGGATTTTAGTTTGACTAATATGGTCAGTTTTGGGCTTTCCATTTATGCTCTACATATTCAGTTTGGCGTTGTGATGCTGCATAGTTGTAGAGTGGTGTGGTGATGCTGCACAATTGCATAGTGAGAGAAAAGTGATGTGCATGAAATATATACAATAAAATACTCACATATCTACATATTTAGCTTTACTTTTATGTTATTTTGTGACTGATTATATAATATCTTTGTGTTGCAGATAACAAGGGCTTTACACGCAAAGTGGGGCTAGGCCAATTGAATCAAGCCAAATTACATCCAGCCAGGCATGAATATTAAATTTAAGTCCAATTGGAGTAAGGAATCAAAGGAAATTTGCACCAAATCCAAGTCCAATTCGGATTAGGATTCCAGCCTGCACATCAGTTAGTATTTTTGGCATAACTTTCGGCTCAGATGTCCAATTGAGATGATTCAAGTTGGGATGGAAAGTTAACTTAAAGGGCTACAACTTTGTAGTTTACCAGAAGCCCTAATTCTGACGTTAAGTGGGCCTAAATAGTCGGTTAAGTGGGCCTAAATAGTCGGTTAAGTGAAGCCTAAAAGTCTGGGATTTTCTCCAAACGGGAATTCAACTTGTAATAGGATTCATTGACCTATTTAAAGACTTTTTAGGGCAAAATTGAAGGAGGCTAGTGCTAGGGCTGAGATGCAAAACAGAAAATTGGAACAAGAGGCAGTGCCGCATGTGGCTTCTCTGTAGCTTTTCTCCATGATAGCATTGTGACTATTTCTTTCTCTATTTTATTTGTCTAGTATAATGTTTAGTATTTTATTCTTTTGTTTTATTTCAATTACCATGAGTAGCTAAATTTATAATTAGGGTTGAGGATGAAACCTTGTTAAGGATTATCAGTAATATTTATGTGATTTGATTTTTCCCACAATAGTTGTTCTTTAATGAATTAAATTGTTCTTGCTTCATATCAATTGACTAAGATGAGATTCTAGATATGAGTTCAATCATGTTTTTCTCATGATTTAGGATTTGTCTTAATTAATTGAATGCTTGGTTTATTAATTCTTGATTATAGAATTGGATATCGTTTGTGATTTGTCTGTCAATGGATACAAGTTATGATTTGATTTTTAGAATTGGATATATCTTGTGATTTGTTTGGCTACGGATACAATTGATGATTTGGTTTTATACTTAAGAAGCGAAGAAGAACATACCTTTGATTTTTAAAATAAGGATTTTAACGAGAATATTTTCCATGATAGCAAGATTGATTTCTAGATTATCATGTAGTGAGGTGCGAAAAATTAATGATCATAAATATATGCTGATATGACTTACAAGGTGGATTCCAAAACCTTAATTCCTTTCCCTTGATTGTTTACATCTTTTTATTGCTTTATATCTTTTGCTTAGTTTAACTATTTGCTCAATTTTATTATTTTCTTAGTTTATTTAATTTCAAAACAACCAATTTTTATTAAACTAGATTAGGATTAATTTGGTTAAGGTTTAATTAATTTTCCTACCTTCATTCAAGTCCCTGTGGGTTCGACCTCGTTCTTGTCAAACTATACTTCGGTACGGTTCGTACACTTGCGAGTATTTTAAAATTTCACAACAAAAAGGAAGAGGCAGGTAGGTCACTGACTCACTATTGTATTTTTCCAAGTTGGCTTCTTCTTTTTTAATCGTTGGATCAGTTTGCTTCCAAGTGTCATTCATCTGTCTAAAAACGAGAGGAAACAAGGGAAATAAAAACCAGAGGTGAGTTGCTCCCATAGAATTATTATGATAATTCTTGATGTTGGTACTTGATATGATTTTTGTGGATTGGACTGTTGAAAAAGAAAAATCTACAGGTACTTTGAGACGTCTTCCACATGCTTTGGACACTTTGGGGTTTGGGGCGTGACACTATCTCTATCATTACATCTCTGTAATGTTAAAAATTGGGTTTAATTTTTTGTTTACTGATTAGGTATGCCATAATCATAGTCCAAAACAAACAAATTGAAACTAGTTACATACTTAGTTCTTAGACACCTACAGATAGGAAATAAATGAACATGCGATTTTTTAAAATAATTAAGATAGAGCATTTTTTTTTTAATAAAAAAAAAAATTCAGAGATCAAAGTGCTACTTAGTTCTTCACTCTTTGAAGTTGTCTCTCACAATGAATCGTGACCCTTTTTATAGGGGGATTTTAGGGTTATAAATCCCTTTATATACTCTATATTTCATACTCAAAACGTGCCCAAATTATGTAATACACACTTAGGTGTCAAATTTTCCTATTGACAAACAACTTTTAGGGTTTTTGGCTGTGACATGCATATTCATGGAGGAACCATGCGTAGGCTTGATTCGTAACCTTAGCAAGTGACTCATTTGCCTCCCACCACAGTGGCCTCAAAATTTTGGAATCCTTCTATAGAATTTCATAGATAATTTTTTTGCATCAACTAGGAACTTTGGTGCATCAATGTACTCACTGGTAAAGGTTTGTGAATTTAGGTGTTTTTGAATATAAAACTCATGATGTGGTACTTATGGCTTGTTTGGAAGTTTAGAGAGGGAGGAGAGTAGAGGGGAGTAGAGGGAAGGGGAGTAGTGGGGAGGAGAGTAGAGGAGAATGATTTACCTCCACCTTATTTGGATGTTTTTAAAATTAGTAAGGAGGAAGGGAGTAATTAGCCCTTCCCCTTGTGTAATTTTGTTAATATAATAAGGGTTAATTAGGTAATTTACTTGGTCAATAGTTTATGTACTCTACTCCCCCTTCAAATCTCTCCAATTTGGGGGAATTAAAATTGGGAGGCTAGAGGGAGTCCAAACCCCTCCAAACTCCTCCAAACCCCTCCCCCTCATTCTTTAAAAAACTTCCAAACAAGGTAATTGCATTACTCTCCCTCCCTCTACTCTACTCTCCCTCCTTTTTTAAACATCTAAACATGCCATTAAGGATAAGTTGTTGGGGAGAGGTTTATGGCAGTTTATGTTTAAGGAATTAAGAATCTCTTCATTGTATTGAAACGAATAATTCTCCCAATCAAAAAAAAAAAAAAAAAAAAAAAGTGCAAAGTGGGATATTTTATGAGTAGGTTAAGGTTTAGGATTGATAGTAAAATACATAGGGTTTGGTTTACCTTACTTTTTAAACTAGAATCTCCTTTTATTTTAATGAGAAACTGTCATATCATCCACTAACTAAATAAAATGTGGAGATTAAAACCCACTACAACTTGCCATTATTATTTAAAATAAAAGGAGATATCCAGTTAAAAAAGTAATCGAGATAAGCCAAACCCAAATGCATATGCCAACTTGAAATGATTATGGACAAAGTTTAGCTATAAAATAAATTGTAACTTTAAACTACAACCTTATTTAATATCTTTTTATTGGAGGTGAATTTTGACAAATTCAGATTACATCTTCATCTTATATTCTCTATGTTTGCAAATTTCTAAAAAATTAAAGATCAATAACTATGTCATCAAAAAATTGTTTTAAGTTATACATAAAATATAAATTTATAAATTATATAGTAAATAATATTCAATTGACACAAAATTTGACATGTGTATTATGAATATAATGAACACACAATTTAACGGTTAAATTTTCAAAATATGTAGTAATATTTATTTTATTAAGTAGCTTAAGTTACAACTAATTTTATAACTAAACTTTGCTCAATGATTATATCTTATTCATTTTAAATCTAAATTTGGTAAAATTTAAAGTTGCATATATATGCTTTCCTATAAAACTAGTTTCGCTTCATTGTCTTTGTGCAGATTATAATCTCGTCATTTTTTTAGTAACTTTTGAATAGAATCAATTGTATAATAGATCAAATGATACAACTAATTTTGACATGTTTTGACACTAGAATTTATCAACACATCTATCAACCTAACATTTTTAAATCGTTAGGTTGTCTGCATCATTCGGTTACTATCTCCCTTTTCTTGCCAAACTGTCAGGTCGATTTTGTTTATAGCAATACAATTATTGCACTGCATATGACATAGAAAGTGATAATGTTGGGATACTGAGTTGCTGACAAACAATGCATTGTGCAGTTTATTTGAGCGGCAGCAGCCCCCATCCCCATGTCCTTGCTCTGGCTTTGATATCATGAGGCTCTATTATTTTATGCAGGTATTGGTTCTATTCAGCCCCTCAGACACCCTGCCTTAACAAACGTTATAGGTTGGCTCACTTAGAAGTTAGAACCATAAACTACATAACAGAAATTTATATTTGAAACTAAAAATATAAGAAACCGGGTGCTGGAGGACAATAATTGTTGGGGATGACAGTTATTTTGAGATGCATAAAATGTGAACATACTTATTGGTCATAAGATGCTTGTCTGTTCCACATTGCTTAGGAGGAGTCAGGCTTCATACAGGAAAAACCACGAGTGAATACTATTTTCCAAACGGGATAAAGGATCATCCTTCTATGAAGTTAGTGCTTGTTTTGCCCAATAGGACCTAGTGCATTCTAAAGGCAAACTTGCTAGGTGTAAGCGGTGCATCCTCTTTCTGAGGTAAGCCATAAACCCACTTCTACGGATAGAAGGATGATCTTATAATTAACAGCAATATATCCTTGTCTACCTACCAATGGCCTAGTACCTTATTGATACTTCTTTGATAATTGAGGAGTTTGGGGTTCAGAGTTCAAAGTCAAACTTACAAGTACATTATTTATGAAGTTGAAGGTTATTTATATCATATGATAAAAAAGAAAAGGATTTCCAATCCATCTATCTAGAATGCAAAAGAAGACTTGTAGGCTCAGCAGCACAGCTGAATATAGAAGAAGGTAGTTCAATCTTGAGAAAACTTTCACTTGTAATTCTTGAAGTCTCTAGAAATGACAGTGGTAATTACAGACAAATGTTAATAGTATTAATATGTAGCCTCAACCAATACCTTAGTCCTTATGCTATTACAGCTATGGACAATTAAAATAGTTATTCCAATTTTACACAGAAAATGTAGATACCTAATAAGCTAGGCCCTTGGTGAAACTAAGCTTCTTCATACAAAAGAATCATTGGCCAAAACTATTACTGTTTCTAACAAAAAGGTGGTTGCTGCAATCAAAACCATTAAAAAAAAAAAAAAAGATAAAAAAGGAAAGGTGACGGTGTGGAATTCAATTACCACAAACTTCTCATAACACAAACAAGCTCACTTTCATTGAGGTGGTACAACTTTCAAAAGCTCAACATTTAGTTCAAATGTAGCTCCAGGCTGCAAAAGTTCATAATAATTTTAGGGAGCATAAGTCATAATCCCAAATTTTTTCTCAGGTATAAAATGTAAAAATAAGAATGCATGTATTACACAAGAATAAACATGCATGTGACTTTGGAAATACTCAAGACTGGGCAATATGATTGCTAGGTGAAAATTATAGAGGTTCATGACTTGTCCAAATTCTAGAATAAGTGGGGAAGGAGGTTTTGATCCCACAAGCACCTTATTACCTTTTTACTGAGTGTTTGTCTATAATTGTTTAGATTAAGAAGTGGTAGTTGTACATGACCATACTTCTTTAAGGTGGATGGTGAGCAAGCATTAAGCTTCAAGTGTTATTACATGCCAATGATAAAGGCAATTTGATTTTCTTTCTTTTCTCTGCAAAGGCAGATTTTTTGTTCTGTTGCTAAACCTCCTATCTCTATATACAACATGAAGACAAATCTGTAATGATAGCTAGTTGTATGCACGTGCAATGTATGGGTTAATTAAAACCATATGTGATCCATGGTGAAAGTACGTTGTACAAAATGAAACACTTGTGCTGACCCATGTGTACATAGAGTGTGTAGGACAAATTTTTTTATATAATATATGAGGTTCAGGAACATAGTTTTTTGTAATGGTTAAAATAAGGGTCATGACATCTGCTACTTTCTTCTACTATATGATCTTCACGTTATAGAAGATAAATAAGCTATCACAACAGTACCAAAAGAAAAGCAGTAAAAGTAAACACCATAAAAAAAAAAAAAAAAAATTTGTAATATGCTAGCTAGAGTATGTGTAACTTTGTAAGCAAGAGTAAATGTACAGAAATTAAGAATAGAGGGCTTACTGGGATTTCATTCATTCCCTTTTGGCCATACCCAGCCTCTGGAGGAATAATCACAGTTCGCTGCAATAAGAGATCATTTTGAAGAAGGAAAGTAAAGGGTCATAAGTTTAGAATAATAGAGAAGATGAGAAACTACAAGAGAACTTGCTGCCTTCAAAAAGCATATATTGACCAAAAAGGGAGGATGCTATCACCTTTCCCCCTAATTTCATCCCTTCAGTTATTGAGTACATAGCTGCTGGGGGTTTAGGTGCAGCCTGTGCAGAAAACAGACCATTTGGGTTGTCTGCAAGGTCACGTTTCCTTTCTTTGCCTGGAGGAGCTCCAACTTTGAATTCATATGGCTAATTAAAGCACAAGGAACTGTGAATTAGCACTTCTAGCTATTGGTTTTGATTAAAAGAAGCTGTGCCCTCTGTCTCACTGACCACACACACACAAAGTCAAAGGTGAGAACCTGGGCAATACTACGATTTCCGGCCAAGAGTTTAGATTCTCGACTTGACACAGCTGTAATCCCACGATACATGCAGTCAAAGTGCACCTGTGAAGTATAAGCCAATGAAAAGGTTATTATATATCACATATATGAAAACAGAATTTCTTCAACTTACAGCACAATCAAACCTGAACTGTTGATCCTTTTTCAGCTATAGGACCCTTTCCCTCAACAACATCATAGTATTTTAATCCCTCAGCTGCTTTCAAAGGTAACAGAAAAGCAAAATAAGTTCAAATAATAACTAAGAATGCTCATAACTGCTTTTTCCCATAGTTTTTGCAGCTCTGGCACTTGTTTCATTAAAATTAATGTGTTCCAATCAGTATATGCTGGGAGCAGATAGCCTACAATATATACAACCTCTCCACATTGAAGCATATTCATAGCAACACTTGAGTCACCGAATTAATATCTCAGGCATGAGTGGAAAAAATCGTTTGCTTTATAAAAGAAAAAACCGCAAACACAAAGAGATAGGTCTCACGACACAAGCTGTCAAACAATCTTAGTTGTCATCAAGAATATTCTCACTCTGACATAAGCTTTTCGTGAGTTTCACATTCACCTAAGCACTCCTGCTTTCTTCTTCAAATACTCCCAGCTTAACAACTTGTACTAAATTCAAAATTGTTGCAAAGATATTGTGTGGGACTTCTAATAGTGTAAAATTCAGATATCCAAATTAAAGACTCGAAAGAGAAATTGGTTGAAAGTTGAAACTATTGTTCCTCCAAATGCAGTAAACCTCACATTGTAACTCAAATTCTCATCCAAGTTTTAAAATTTAAACTCTTACGCTCAATGGTCACTAAAACTCCATTAGGATCATCCACTTGCACGTTGCACCATATAAGTACTCATTCCTGTCCCAACATTTAACACTGTCCTCTTGTATTTCACACTAGTGTTTTTTAAGGGCATTTTTATCCAAAAGCCCATCAAAGAAGAGTAATTCAAGTCACATGGCTGAAGAAACTCATTATTATGTTCCACAAAAAAAACCCCTTCCCCTTGTTTAAAATTTTGAAAAAAAATTAAGGAACCCTTTAATGAATGAAAGTTATGAAACATTGAGAAAGTAAAATAAACAAATTATGACAAAGTGAAAATCCCACAAAAATTTACCTTGCACCATTACCCATCAAATGTGATTGATCACATAAGTCTATGTCACCAAACATTTGGATGACCATAAAACTATACAAGAAATTAAAGCAAGCAAAACGCTTGAAGAGTTTAGGACCCACATGCATATACACACAAACATACCAATACGAGAATTCAGATTTTGAAAGAGAGAAAGAAGTGTGTAACTAACGACTAGTGTGGTAGTCCTCAAGAGGGATGGTCTTCCTGTTGCGTCTCTCTCTGGCCTCTGATGGTGGAGAGTATGAAATTAGGCTGAAACTCAAAGGCAGTGAATAAATCAGAATAGCGGACCTTCTCGAAATGGGTATTGGAAGAACAAGTTGGTTTGCACGCTGTGATTGGTTTGTGCTTGATTTTGCACAGATTTGAAGTTGTTGACGATGATTAACGGTCCATTTGTCTAAGCTCCTAACTGAAGCCATGGCCGTTGAAAGACTCATAGTTAAGGTTTTAACCGCCCAATGGCACTGGTCTACAGTATATATCTTCCTATCCATTTCTCGGCGGAATTACTTTTATATCCCTCCTTAAACCTTATGTACCAATATAGGGGGTAATTTGCAGGCTAGCACAATAGTAGGAAATAATATAATAAGTAAGCACGATTTTGAAACAATGTTATAAATTAGCATCTCGAGTTTCAAACTCGAGTTCCACTGCTGGCATGGAACAATTCAGCTATGTGGAACTCAAGTTGGAGAGACTCGAGTTTCATAGAAGCAGATTTGAAGAAGGAGATGGAGAAAAGGACAAGAAGAAGAGGAAAAGATAAGATCCGGATCAAAAGAAGAAGAAGAAGAAGACGACCTGGAGAAGAAGAAGATTTGGAGATGGAGAACGCAAGTGATGTAGAATGCCAAAGAAGAAGAAGATCTGGAGACGGAGAAGGCATGTGATGGAAAATGTCGAAGAAGAAGAAAAAAGAGGAACTTGAGCATTTGTGAACTGTGTAGGAACTCGAGTCTTAAAGACTCGAGTCTTTAGACCATCCCTTGCAACCCAAGTGTTAGAGACTCAAGTTCTACATTTAACTCGAGTTTTAGAGTCTCGAGATGCTAGTTTGTTAAATAATTTGCAAACTTGACAACTAATTAAAATATTTAAAAAATAATGTTAAATGCAAAAAAAAAAATTCCCAATATACAAGGGACTTGTAGGAGTTTTTATTTTTAGGGAAACATGATTCATTTAATTAAAAAAAAAAAAAAAAAAAACCAGCAATGTCAGCTAGGACAACAATAGGAAAAGGTGGTAGAACGTCCTCCATCCCCGCAACAAAATCCGAAATACATAAGGCATTTTGAGCTAAGTTATGAGTAACTTTATTATCTTCTCTCTTTACATGAGAGTAACGTAATTGAGTAATAAATTTAGTGCTAAAACATACATCATCAATAAGCAAACCATCAAAGGACAAAAACGTACTGTCATTGACCAAAGCTATCATAAGATTCTGAGAGTCACCCCCTAAGACTAGTACTTGAGGAGTTGATTTTACAAAAATTCCCACAATTTTTTTACAACTAGTCCTTATAATAAAAATAATGTCAATAATATGCTTACATGAAAAAGATGTTATACTAATTACAATTTGTTAGTCATGTAAAATAGATTATGAAATTTTTTAGATCTCTAGCATTGCTCTTCTCTCAGCTTTTAAATATGTTACTGATAATGCCTTAAAATGTATACTTGTTATATATTTAAGTGGATATTATCTCTTTATTACTATGCTTAATTTGTATAATTAAACTCTGATTTGCATTAGTCTCTATTATTTATCTTTATATAATTTCTTGAATATGATGTCATTCATTACGTGTAATTTTCTATTTTCAAGAAATCGTGTGAAAAAAATAAGTTTACAGGAGTTTTTAATAGAATGGAGACTAAACTAGAATTAAAGAGGAGCTAAAGGACTATGCTTAAATGTCTAAGGAGGTGCAGTTAGAGTGCTTGGGTCGTCTACCATGTTCGAAAGCTTCAAATAAGGAAAGAAATCAAAGAGGCAGAATCTGAAAAGGAAAAATCAAATTTGAGCATTGATCAGTATTTTGGGCGAATTTCTCTTCTCAAAAATCCAATTGACACAAGGCCAGATGAGTTAGAACTGTGACTTAAATATCTATAACTTTCCAGTTTTGAGTTTTTTGAAATTCACAATTTTCGAAGGCCGAAATTAACTCATAAGTTACTATTGTAAATCTGGACAAAAATTAAAATAGTAAGAGTCTTATTTTTTTTTGAACGCTTTGATGTTAGGGTTTGGGGGAGATTGGAGAGAATGAATTTGGCAGAGAAAAAAAATTGTATTTTCTTTTCTCTAATAGCAGCCTAAACTCTTTGCTAAGGTTAAGGGTTTATGTTTATTATATACGGTATGAATATTCAATGTGATTCTTTCTAAGATTTTAGACAATAACATATTTGATTGTTCAATTAAATTTTTTTTTGATGTATTAGTTTTTTCATACTTTCAATAAGTTCAATCATGTTTTTCTTATTGTTTAGATGAATTTCTAATAGTTTCAAATAAAAATCAGGTTTTAAAGTAAATGAGTTTTTTTTTGAAAACTATTCTAACTGCATTATTAATCTAGATTATTATGTGTTCTTGAATTGTCTCAGTTCAATTGAATTATACGTTTTTAATTATTTAAGAACAATCAATTATGAAATATATATTTTCGTAGATCACAAAGAATTTCATATCGATATAGAGAAACACCCTGATACCTTGGTATTTACATTATTGATTTAAATTAGCTTTTATTATTATTCTTGTTAACAATTACCAAGCAAAAATACTTTTCTTCTTCACCCAAATTGTTGTTTAATTATATTTTCTATAAATTTATCTTGCACCTTGTGATTCGACCTCGATACTCTGAGAATTATATTGCTACAATCTCTTGCACTTGGGAGTGGCAAGCAACTACTTGTGTACATCTTCTAATATTATGTCTCATTTGTAAAAACAATTTTTACAATAGTCGAGTTAACAAATTTTATTAGTTGTCAACAGAGTCCACTATTGACATCATTTTATCATATACCATTAACAAGTTGTAATCTTGTCATTTGTAAAATATTTTGTGAAAGTTTTTTTGGCTCTAGACTTATTGCAAAATCAATGGTATGGAAAAGAGGTAGAGAAGAGACATGTAAAAGTGTGCAAATTATATATATTAGCCAACGTGGCAAGTGAGTGGTAACATGGAGGTCGGGGTCTTGGGCCAACAAGACCTCACTTGCAGAGTGTCTTAGGTTTGAGTCATCCTTCCCCTACTAGTGAGCGTCTTAGTGTCCATCTCCCTCTCGGCTGCACCATCCCCTATGCATTTTGTCTCTACCTGCAATCACATATACATGACACAAAATGATAGTAGAACGTGTAATCACCAGCTTGATCTTTCATTGTGTTGGCATGCATTTGCATTTGCATTTGCCCAGTATAGAGCCTTTTGAACTATCTTTTTAGCTAACCAATTATGAAACGCCACAGGTTCCTACTGATATAGTCTAATGAAAAAGCCAAGTCGTGCAACTTAATAATGTTAGCAAAATCATACACAGCCATTCCAACAGAGTATAAATGGCATGGCAACCAAGTATGTAAATTGGAGAATATACGTTATCACCCGTCAAACATGGTATGTAGTTTTTACACGCAACAAAGGCTATAGACTATAGTGTACATGTAATAGAAGGTTGATGAATATGCGATTCAAGCGCACATTACAAAGCATGTAATAGCCTAATAGGAATAATAAAACTGTGAAGAACATTACATAGGAGTTCTCGACTTCTGGTTTCATAGCTGAGCTATCTTAAATCAATCACACAAAGATGCTTCTTAGCCTTAAGAGTTGCAGAAAATTTGCTTACTGTTTAATCAGTGTGAACGAAAATGCAACTTAATGGAGAAAACAACGACACTGCCACTGCCAATAGTGTCACTGAAGCAAGCCGCAACATCAACATTCTCACAATTTTCCTATCACATGGCGATCACTTTGCTATAATCATGGTTCACTTAGTAGGTCGTGGAAGCCATCATTCTTAGTGGACTTTTGTTCCCTTGGAAGATCCACACTGGCCACGATGTTTGCTGTCATTTCAGGAGAAGATCTATCTGGTACCACAGCACACAATTGGCCATGAGAACATGCTCGAGCTGGGGATTGCACAGGCGAGTCACCGGGGCTTCCACCCAAAGCCCGAGGTGGAGATGATGCCCTCCCATCAGTCTTCTTCTTTACAGCCTTTTGATGCCACTGCTTTAGGGCCTTGGAAGTTTGTTCATCAAATATTGACCTCTTCATGGTTGATCCCATCTAAACTTGAAAAAAACAAAAAAGTAAGAATACAATTTTGAAAAAAATATGTCTAGAAGATTGGTCACTTGTTGCCAGCATATATATTATGTGAAAGCTGTGTACAGGGTGATTATCTCGGTCATCAATTATTACCAAAAACCAGACCATATTTATTACTTTTTCAAACTCAAAATCTTCAGTCTGTAATTGGCTACTCATAGATTTCAACATGCATTTAATGTACGTTAAGTTTGAATAGCAAAATGAGCATACCTGAGTAACAAGGGCATACAGTGGAAGTGTAATGTAGCTGCACATAAATTGGACTCCTACCCTGTCAGATTGGAAGTTCAATTAAGTAATTTGGTCCAATGTCAATAATATGAATTAGGATGTTCATGAAGCACCTTCTAGGAAGAATGACATCTAAGAACCATTACAATGTCTTTAGGATCTCTTATATTGGTCTAATATAATAGTTGTATTAGATGATAATTCTTCCTTTGAGATGCTTCACACATATAAAAGAACCAAGACTCACCCGAGGAGAACTCTTAAAATTATAAGACCAAAATCCTCATGAAAACAAGATCTCAAGCCGAACTCATACTGCACCAAGACTATCCATTTAGAATTCCAGCAGTGAATATAAAATAGTTAGAAAGGGAATGGAGAGTGGTTTATTACCCATATCCAAAAGAAGTATGTTATCTCAAATGCATTCTGGACAAGTAACAGTCAGCTTGTTAGAAAATCTTCTTAAGTCTTGAGATGGAAAAATGAAGAAGAAGGACGCTTATTTTCTCTCCAATATAAATATATATACACACACACACACACACACACACACATTTAACATTTGCACTGGTTCTCAAGACAAAAGTTTTTGTCTTTTTGCCTGAGACATTAAGCAAAACACGCAGATATCTTCTACCAGGCTGAATTTATGCAACTCTACCACGTAGGTTACCTATGATATTTCATGTAAAAGAATAGGAGGTAACATAGTAATACCTGGAATAAGACGAAATGGATGAGATAAAGAACTAATTGAGGCCAACCAAACCAAAAATGGCTGTCAGAGACTTGCACAAGAGGTATTCCTTGGACTACGGATTGCCTTTCTTTGATTTCAAGAGCCATTTTTGATATTATTCCTTGAAGCTTGGTCCCAACAGCTAATATCACCTTTAAACCACCCAATCATTAGCTCTTGAATTAAAAAATACATATTCAGATAATTTCTGTAATGAGTTTCTTACAAGTAGAGGAAGTATGGACACGCAAAACATAGCCTGCCATCCTGAAAAGGAAAAAATCAATTATATCTTCGTTAATTTTAAGCACGAAATATGAAGATCACTTAATATTATTAAAGAAACTACAAACTACCAACTCCATTGCCTAAATTAAAAAAAGAAATAGAAGAAGAAAGACTAACCACTGACATTAATAAGCAGAAAGAAAACCACTGAAGCCCATAATAGTGGACTGCAAGCAGCATGAAGATCAAATTTAGAAAAATAATAAAGGAAATGGGGACATATGGAAAGGATTACTCACATAATCTCAACGTCAGGAAGGTGAAGTGGTAACTAAGAACAGAAAATTAAAAAATATTGGCTGTTTACCTGATTCCCACAACTACCTTGAAGTCATCTTCTAATGATTTCTTGATATATTTTTGAAAGTCAAACTTACTTCCAGGTGCTAAATGAACCTATAAAAAAGAAATATTCAATTTATCAACAAATACCATATAAAGATGATCCTAAAACTCTTGTGTTGCACTGAAGAAACTCACAGTAACAAATCCATGTCGCATGGTCAAATAGTCAGCCCTACGAACAGATCTGAAGAACTGTCGCCAGAAGCAGACCTGAAAGATTGAAACATTCAAGCTTTGCATCAAGACATACAGGTTCTAAAGCAAGGCCAGAAAAACTAAATCAGTTAGGAAAATTTCAAAGATGCTTGATTCAATTTCTTTTTCTTTTTTTTTTTTTTCTTTTTTTTTTTTTTTTTTTTTTTTTGAGGTTTAACTTCTCATTTGACTCAACGGTACAAAAAGAATTTTTTATTTATTATTATTATTTTTTTTTATAATATACACACTTAATTTTACACAGAAATTTAAAGCACAAGTGCAGAACATATTTAGAAAAGTACACTGGTGTACAATTGGCACCATTTCCATATTCAAAGTAATTGAAAGCAGAGTCAGAGACATATTTCTTACAAAGTAGAAGGAGATTGCTGTTTTAGTCCAGAAACTAGTGTGGTCTCTTACAAAGGATGTCTCATGAGTAAGCCTGAATCTTTGAGGATCTGAATAATAGGCACACACCCAATTCAGCACGAATGAAATTTTCCATGCTGACAATGTAATCTAGTAGCAACAAGCAGTAAGTAATTATCATCTTTCACTAATATACCATTCAAGGTTTCATTTTCATGAATAATTTCCTTTTCCCAAACCTTCCACCCCCGTATCTGCCAAAAAAAAAAACAGAGAGAGAATCATAATTATACATCTAGTGTATGTTGATACCACCTATATATAATGAATATCAGCAGAGATAGCTCTTCAAAAGCATGACACCATCCCCATGACAAACTGGAAGAGCAAATTCTATAAGTTTCTTCCCAGTGAATACTTTCTTCCTTGATCCAAACACCCTTGTACCACATGCTTCCAGGTACTCATTATATGATGACTTAGGAACTACAATTAATAATTATAGACAAACCTGAATGTGTACCCACCTTTAATCTTCCAAGCGTCATCGTTATGGCACTGTATATCACATGGAAGACAGCTAAAAAGAATATGAAGATGTGTAACTGATGCAAACCATTGACAGATATAAGTGGCACGTAACCCTACATTATGATAAAGTAAGAATGGCATTAGTCGTTATGACCAGGAAAAGGAAAGAATGTGGACATTTAATAAATTGTACTTGAAACAATGGCATCAGTCATTGGATTGAAAAGATAAAGCTGACAGTTGTTGTAATCTGCCTGACAGTGTATTATTAATTTTAGAATGTAAAAGGAGATAAAAATACTGTGTCATGTTGTATGTAAATACGTATCCTTTTAGAAAGTTAAGTGAGAAGCTAAGATTTTGGTGGAAAAACATTAAAATTCAGATGCAGCACACCACAGATATATGTTCATTCTACGCCAACTATCATGGTCAACAGAAGTCGTGCTCCACATATTGGCATGGAGAAAGCCATGAAACTGAGAGCATAAGATCCTAGATCTTTTCAAATTCTACATACTCTCACCTTTAACATGTACACTTACATCTGTGAGCTGGTTTTGATTATTTCAATAAAAATGACTGAAGGGAGGCATCACATGAAACTTTTCCTATTACCTTTTAGGACCAGACAGTTTTCCCCAACTGGGTTGAGATCTGCTATTATATTTTCCTATCATTTCTCTTCCTCAATCTCACTTTTTAGTGTAGATAGATATATACACCTTTTCTGTTATTATGCACATTTATTTCATGATAGCCAAGTTCCTGCTCTGTAAAGCATGTTAACCATATTGTATTACTGGGTGAAATTCCATTTTAACTTGTTTATAATATGATGGTTGTATCTAATAAATGCAATCCATCCAAAATCATTAGATCTAGAGACAAAATTATCCTCATTTTCTCTCATTGAACAACTAGATAAACCCCTGATCTTCATTGAATTTATCTCTACCATTATTAAACAGATAATGAATTAATAATCCCAATTCATAGAGCTCCATTACAACAAGGCAATGAACCTATGGACTGGTGGAGTACTAACCCTACACACTTTAACTGAGGTTAAAAATAAACAAGATTTTGGTGAAGTCCATAACAAAGAATAAGGAATCTGTTTCTTTTTAATACCACATTCAGGTCCACTGACTTGGTGATCCCTTTTCTTGCTTTTTTTTGGCAGGATTCAAGGAATCAGTTAAGAACGACAGTTTCCTAGAATGAAAAAGTTGCCCAATTGTTTGAAGGAACACTTCCTTTTTATTTGAGACTTAAAAGTTACCTTCTCGGTAAGATAAACTTACCGCCTTGCAAGAAGGACCTTTGCTTTCAGCAGCTAGATATCTATGCTCATGCCATAGAAGCCTGCGATGTCCCCCCTCCTCGTGTTCATTACTTCCTCCTCTAATGGGACAAGGTAACATGGTCTCTGAAATATCTACGGGAATACATATTCTAGCAATGTAGGTTTGCCCGAATGTCAAAATTAAAGAAATGAATCCTAAAACCATAAGCTCTGCAAAAATTAACCAGGAAGAGAAAGCTTGGTCAATATGAAAACATGGACAGAAATATTGTTAGTCAATTGTACTAATTCTAGCAATGTAGGTTTGCCCGAATGTCAAAATTAAAGAATTGAATCCTAAAACCATAAGCTCTGCAACAGAAATATTGGTAGTCAATTGGGCAGACCAAAAACTAATGGAAATACATATAAATAAATAAAAAAACTAAGAAACAGGGTTGGTGCTTTTACCGCCTTTAATTTTCTCAAGAGCTTCAACCAAAGCGTCCTTTTTCCTTTTTTGAAACCACTGAAAGAAGAGCAACATATCAAGTTCTCTAAGATGTTACTTACTGGGGAGGAAAAACAAACAAACAAACAAATGATTGAACATGGTGGCATGTTATTGGGTTTCAATTTTAGGGAAATCACAAGAAAGCAAGCAAGTCATATGATATAATGCTAGACCATTCCAATTCTTCTAAGTTCGTCCAGATTCAAAATTTCCCTAAGTGCTTCAACTATGCCCAAGAATTATTTTTCCAAATCAAGACCATCCAATAACCAAAAAACAAATCCAAAACTTAAATCACA
Source organism: Quercus variabilis (assembly GCA_030445155.1). Taxonomy (NCBI): domain Eukaryota; kingdom Viridiplantae; phylum Streptophyta; class Magnoliopsida; order Fagales; family Fagaceae; genus Quercus; species Quercus variabilis. The sequence continues at coordinate 15,956,707 of CP129446.1, forward strand.
CAACATTCATATTTCATATTATTGCACGAAACTAAAAAACAGAAGAAGAAGAAGAAGCATTTCTTTCATTAAAAGAACCAAAACCAAAAGGTTTCTTGGTATGATGATAAAAATAAAAATAAAAATAAAAATTTATTATTATTATAGAAGAGACGTCATAAATTCAATTCAACTCCCATCCTTTCTATCAAAAAATGAAAATACCCCAATAAAAAGGCATTCCCTCGTGAATCCTTTTGACCCCAATGAGGTCACAAGAAAAAAGATTCGAGAATACATAAACCTTACCAGTCCAATCTTATGAATAGCTTCTTCCAATAGTATAGAAATCACAATGAGGACGGCACAAACTGCGGCAACAGCCCACGTGGGTGTCTGATCAAGCTCTTTGGCACCTCCGCCTTCTCCACCTCCGGCCATTTTATAACTCCCAAACAAGCTCCTTAACTATGAACAATGATCGAAAGAACAACAACAACAACAAAAATCTACCTATGCTTGCATTCCAACAATGACACATTCATCGTAAAATGTTTGCGAGATTTCAAGATTCAGTTAGACAAGGCATTCTGTGAAGGGCGGTTTGGTTTCTTTTTAATTTTTGGTTTGTTGTAACGGTATTGAAACCGGAATGTACGGAGAGACAAGAGTGGCAGTTGGGATTGGAGATTGCCCGTTCCTTTCAGATATAATTTAGAGTTTGCCATTGGTTGAACTGGTTTACCTTTAACAGATCAACAGACGACGACACTAAATTTGCCAAAAATGACTATTCTTGATAAACTTCGATTTTCTCTTTTATATATTATTATATAAAAGGTATTCATGTTTGTTCAGATACGAGAAAAGGGCGTTAGTAAACAATTGTTACAACGCGTACAATTGTTACAAATAAGGAATTTTAACACCGCGTACAAGTCTCCAAAAAAATGAACCTTTATACACATATATATTTAAGATTAGATAAAAATAAAATAAAAATATGAGTGACCCAAACCCAATCTAATTATGGCTACTTACGCAAAACCCAAGTCCATTAGATCAATCAAATTAGTATTTTTTTAATAATAGGAATCAAATTAGTATTGATGCGATTTCAAAAAAAAAATATATATATATATATATATATATATATTGATACTTTATGGCGCCATCTTTTATAAGATCACTCATAGACCTTACATATGGGAATCAAATTGCATATCATTCTAATATTTTATACGTATATAAAAATATTAACATTTAAAAAATATCATTCTAGATTAGAAATCGAAAAACCCTAATTCTTATTATTTTATCCTTCCAAAACCAAACACAAACCCCCCCTTTCTCATTTTCCCCCAAAACCCAGCTCTTTAACTCGTGACCAATCCAAACCACACTGTGGGTCCAAGAATTTGATCCTAATAAATAAAGTTTGTTTGGTTTTGACAAGGATTTTCAACAAATCAAGAACTATGGTGATGGCTGCACTATGTGACGATGTCCTCCTTGAAATCTTTTCAGGTTTGCCAATCAAATATTTGTTCAGGTTGAAGTGTGTTAGTCAACGTTTTAATCAAATCATCAATTCCATCATCTCTGATCCTAAGTTGTTGCCAACACATGATCATGCTCTTGGTCTCGAATCTGTCCATGGTTTCTTTCACTTTTCGTTTCATAGTCCACAAAACATAAGGTACCTTTTTCTTCATCCTCAACACCACTCCCTTAACAGTTCTGTCAGGCCTATTTCTAAACATCAAATTGTTGATTCTTGTGATGGTATTCTTTTACTCAATATACTACAAACCAATCTCTTTAGTCTTTATAACCCAACAATAAAGAAATACCATTATATTCTGAAACCAATAGAATGGTTGCCAAGCGTTAAGCAAAATATTGGGTTGGCTTATGATCATTCTAGTGCTTTGATTTCCAATAATCATTGCCAGTTGGTTCTTGTTTATAGGAAGAAGATTGTCCTAGGTGGTAGAGAACAATATGGATTTACGATATTTTCATCTAAAGAAACTGCATGGTGGGAAAGAGTGGATGCAATACTAGAGTGTGAATCAAGTGAATTTGTCAAACATGGTCAAGCAGTTTACTTCAACAAATCTTTGCATTGGATAAGGAAATCCGGTGATATTGTTGTGTTTGATTTAAAAGATAACAATCCAAAAATCATAAGCAAGCCCCGTTTTCTTGATAAGTTCAAAGATGACATGTGGTTTGGAGTTACAAGGGGTTCAATTAATATAGTACGTATTTTAAGGACACAGATCGGCGTCTTTGTACTCCTTGATTATGAAAAAGGTGAATGGGGGTGTGTTAGAATTAAAATCAGTCATTGGCCACTAGAGAGCGTGTTCAATGGCTTCTGTCCCATCTTTTTTGATGGGGAGTGGATTGTTTTGCAGAGCCGAGGGGTAGTGAAAGAAATTTATTCATATAATGTGAGTTTGTATAAGTGGAACAAGATAGGAAATTTTCAAGATTCTAAGGATGGAATGCACGAGTACATTCCTTTTATACCTTCTTTAGCATGGTTGGACTGTGCCGCGTTGAATAATAATCATGTGGAAGAAATTCACTCCAATACTTGGTTTGAACACTTATGGCCTGTGGTTTTGAGAACAAGAACAAAAACAAGAAAAAGAATAAGATTAATTTCTCAAGTTCCATTGGACAGTAGATAAAAAAGAGTGATCTGAAAACCAGCACGGTCTAATGATTATTGTAATGATTTCTCTGATGTTGAGTAATGTATATTGTTGATATGTTTCTTTAATGTCTCATTTTGTTACTTCTCAAACTAGTTACTTCTTTTTTAAGTCAAGTTTCTTATATATCAGGATAAGGTTTTACATCTGCCTTTCACTTTCTTTTTTTATATCAAGATACAGATCTGCCTTTCACTTTCACAAATTCTATTGTGAAGTCTATGACAAACACCCCAGTCCCCTTAGCACCAAGGGGGAAAAAATTAATCAACTGTAATAGAATGCAAATTCCTAAATGTATGAATCGATTTGCGTTTACCAAAAAAAAAAAAAAAAATCATACACTACGAGCAGCACAGAATGTAAGCAGATATGTTTTCTAAAATCTTTGGAAGTTTCTTCATTTTTGTAAATTCAGAGATGGAGGAAGTTAACTTACTGCATAAGCTGGTAAGAAATACTAAAAACAAAACTCCATCTTTGCTATAAATAGCAACATAATTAGCTGCAAGTCTTTTACATCATGCAAAAATGTACTAGGTTTAGGAATCGTGACATCCTGAAGCAAGAAATGTAATTATAGATGATATTGTGTCAATTATTTGGATAACAAAACAAAGAAATTGGGGTTCTTGACCTTATCAATGATAAGGTTGTTGTATGACACACTGGCACACACGCAATACTTTGAATATTGTTTGGTTCATCACTGTAATATATATATATATATATATATTTATATATATAAAGGAAGTTCACCATTGTGATTTGAATAAACACAAGAGCATAATATGTATTCTAGTCACAATAGTATAAGCAACCTACAACTACAAGAATTGCAAAGTTGACTGGTATTTAAAAAATAAAGCTTTAATTCGAATAAAATGAAGATGGAAGGATAAAAAATAAAGCTTTATTAATCTTAAATCACCAGTTGGGCATTTCAGCAAACACATGGTGGGCATCTCCAAAAAATCAATGAGACTACGCAAAGCACAAAGCAAAAGTTGAGAATTCATACGGAGTTGTGGGAGCGTAATTAGAAAAGGAATGTGGAGTTTCGGAAAGCACTGCAGGCTCGAGAAGTAAAAGGAAAAATGACCAAAGAAAACAAAAACTCGCCGTTGCCGGGGATCGAACCCGGGTCACCCGCGTGACAGGCGGGAATACTCACCACTATACTACAACGACTTGGATGCTAACGTCGTTTCTTAAATAAGTAAATACTGTATATGTCTTCTTTATGGAATGAGCCCAAAAAATTGAACAGGTATCTCAACGCATCCGCAGCCGATTTCTATATCCCATCATATTTTACCACCTCAAAAAGCAACTTTATCAATTATATAATACAATTTTTCAATTCTCCAACATCCCAAATTTTATTTCTCAATTCTACTCATTAAAATAATATTTCTACCGCAAAAAATATTAATATCTCACAATTATCACTGTACAATACAACACATTATTTATTCATTATTTATTCTTTTTCTCTTTCTTTTTGTTCAAGAACCACCATCATCGCCACCACCGCTGCACACCACCACCACCACTGGCAACCAATAATCTACCATCAACACTCAAAAAAATAAATTCCAGAGAAAAGACCAGAACACTGCCCTCCGTCCATCAAAACCACCACCATCACCCTCTCCGCCCATCAACACCACAAAAAAAAAAAAAAAAAAAAAAAACAAAAGAAACCCAGAGAAAAGACCAGAACACTGCCCTCCGTCCATCAAAACCACCACCACCACCACCCTCTTTGCCCATCAACACCACAAAAAAAAAAAAAAAAAAAAAAAAAAAAAAATCCAGAGAAAAGACTAGAACACTGCCCTCCGACCATCAACACCACCACCACCACCCTCCCTCTCCACCTATCAACACCACCAAAAAAAAAAAAAAAAAACACAGCAACCCACGGTCAAAAACCAGACCCACCACCGCCGAAGCTCGAAGGAAGCGGATTCACCGCTGGGAAGCTTGAAGGAAGTTGATTTGTTGACCCACCACCGATCTAGAGAGTTGCCGGAGAAGGAAGAACACGGAGACCCACCACCGATCTAGAAACCACCGCCGATCTCGAGACCCACCACTATCTAGATTTGGTACAACGCCAATCCTCTCCAATCATGGTACAACGCCGATCCAACGCCGATCCTCTCTGATCGTGGTAGACGATCCAACGCCGATCCTCTCCGATCATGGTAGACGATCCAATGCTGATCTAGAGAGTTGCCGGAGAGTGAAGACGTTGAGAAGAATCATAGAGCAAGAAGAAGAGAGAGCAGAAATAAAGAGAGAAGGAAGAGAGAAATGAGAGAGGAGAGAGAATTTCCCGGTTAAAATGAGAGAGGAAAGAGAAATGAGTGCATTAAAATATATATTTTTTTTATAAGATTGAGCTACAGTACCATCTTACATTTGAGATGGTACTGTAGCAAAATCTCAAAAAAAAAATTGGCATATGACATATGCCCTCCCAGTTGCTGAGCAATTTTGGGGCTTAAATGCCAAATATTCTTAAGATTTGGCATTTGCAAGCCCCACTGTTGATGCTCTAATAAATGTATGATGTATCCTTCTAATGTGGATCCCCTATAAATGTGGAGACCATGCCCTCTAAGACAAATGTATGATACATGTTTTGGATACATTAGATAATCATTATGTCAATCCATATTAAGCTCCCACAAATAAAAAATGATTTTTTTTTCTTTTTTAACCACAAAATCAAATCTTGGAAAGTTTTTGATTGGTCAAAACGGTTGAAAAATGTTTTTTTTTTTTTTTTTTAAAGAAAGAAAGTGTAAACGTTTTCAATAATTTAGATATCAAAGAAAGATTTTTTTTTTTTTTTTTTAATTTAGGAAAAAAAAACTTTAAGTAAAATATAGAGACAAAAACAATAAAAAATTAATCATTTTAGATAATTGGTTCATTCTCATGAACGTAGTTATGGTTCTGAAAAATAAGTTACATGATTTTTTTTTTTCATGCAATGAACATCATTAATAAATATATTTTATATAACTTCAAATATACGCATGGATCAAAAATTTTATTCACAACATGAATATTATGTATGCAACTAGAAAATAAACCTTAAACGCTTTTTTTTTTTTTTGAAATACACATTTTTACTTGTTCAAAAAAAAGAAAAAAAGAAAAAAAAAGAGTAAAATACAATAACCACCTTGAGATTGTTAAATGTTATGCTTTGATTCATGTTATTTATTTATTTATTAAATATGAAACTAATCTTGGTTAAGTTAATAATAATTACTAATTCATCAAGTTATATATGTGGTAAATTTCATAAATCCGATGAAGCTCCCATCATGTGGTCGGTAGAACTCCCACCCTTATTATTTGATATTATTAATAAATTGATCACTCAATCCATCCTGTGGTTGGTGGAGCTGCCAACCTTTTTACATAACAAATACAGAAATACGAGCATCCCTAATCGGCCTTGGAAATGTCAAATGTAAGCAATATTTGGCATTTAGGCCCAAAATATGCTCAGCAGCTAGAAGGCTAAAAGTGGGAAAGTGCAAATTTTTTTGGCATAGTGCTATAGTGCCATCTTAAGTCTTTATATAATGATTGGCGAGGTTGAAAAGACATATGAACATGTATCGGAGGAGTCTGAGTGGCTTCTTTCTGTGATCCTTCTATGGATTGAAATTGTAGTAACAACTGTTTAGAGTAGTCTGAACAGTTCCTATAATTGTATTTTGGTATTCTAAGAATCTAGAATCAAGAAGGGAAATTCTAGAGGCTATAAGGAGTCCCTTTCTTCTGTGGAAGGTTAGTGCCAACCAGAAAAACTTATAATAGCTATGAAGGCTTCCTTCCCCTACCTTTTCTGGAATGCATAATGTATGTTGTATTGTCTATAAATAGAGTAAGTGGCTTCCTTCCCTCTCTCTTGCCTTCTTAGGCTTACACTTAGAGAATTTTGGTTACCCTATCATCAGATGTTCAGAGCAGCAAATGGCAGTTATGACCTATTCTACTTTTGAGGAAGATTCAGATCTAGACAATGAAGAAGACTCAGATCCAGAATTTTCCCAACCCTTACCATTAAACATCAAGTCCTTAGATCCCCTCTTTGAGTTTTTACTGGGAAGATTTTTTCTTTCTTTGTGAATAGTCCTCCTCTTATTGGACAAAAATAAAAAGAAAGAAAACAGTTGTCTATAGTAGTCCGTTTTGTATGCAGAAGACCGGGCCACTTTGCAAAAAATTGTTGGCTAATTTTTTCAATTGTTGAACAATTGGTTAATGACGTATATTGTTAAGAACATATAGAAGATAACATGAACATGAGGAATAGAACAATAAACAAGATACAACAAACCGAAAGATATTATTAGATTTAACAGCTTTTTTTACATAAGACATATGAGAATCAAAAGAACTTATAATAGCTATGAAGGCTTCCTTCCCTCTCTCTTGCCTTCTCAGGCTTACACCGACTCTATTTATAGACAATACAACATACATTATGCATTCCAGAAAAGGTAGGGGCCTAATTTATGGATTTACAAGTGGCAAAAAATGTAGGGGGCCTGGCTGGAGAAATGTCTTCTGCTGGATAGAGTTCTGCCATGGATATTAATGCCCATGTCAGGATAAGATTCTGATGCCTAAAGAATAGAGGCCTTGGTTACCAAATGCTGGAGCTGATCAATAGGTGTCAAACCAAGTAAGGGTCTGTTTGCATGAATAGATTGCCATAGATATGCTTCTGACAAAGGAGTAGATATTGGATTATTGAGGATAAGGGATTTTAGGAACCCTTTTTTTTTTTTTTTTTAGTGTGAAAGATTATCTAGTCCCATCCATCTCTTCCTTCGAACCATTCTTCATCAACATTATCATTTGGATCATGATTATGATAGTGAGGGTCATCATATCCAATAAGGGGATTGGGCATTTCCCAATGATCTTTATGTGGCCATTGTTGTCTACAAACATCTGGATCAGTTGGTATTATTCCAGGGAAGATTCCTTTATTAAGAGATTCTGCCATTATAAGAGCATGGAAACAGGAAGGAGAATACAGGCAAAGACAAGCAGCTCAATGCAATACACTAGAAGACTTCCAAATACAGGAGTTGTTTAGCTCTATTGCTGAAGAAATCACCTCTAGAATGGAATGTAAGATGACACTGTAGCACTATGCCAAAAATAATAATATTTTATTCATACTTTTCTCTTTCATCTCTTATTTTTCTCTGTCTCTCACTCCCTTTTCTCTCTTTCTTCCTCATCTCTATCACACTTTCTCAAATACTACATGGCGTTAAGCATCATGCACCAAATCGAAGCTCACGCTGGATCAAAGCTCACACTTTCTCAAATAGGAACTCAGTCGAGACAACCAGGACTGTGAGCGCAACGTCAGTGTGGAAATCTCCAGTGTCGAGTCTCCGATGCAAGGTCCAAAAACCAAACATGGATTTCAGTCCGTCACCACCATTGAGTTCGTGCAGATCGTTGGTGCTTGGAGCGACATAAACCAATCTCTTAGTGGCGTGCAGAGCCTTCAGGACAAAGCCAATCTCTTCATGGGGTGCTGTGGGTGCTGATTGGGTTTGTTTAGATCAACAGGTGGTTGATGTGGTGGTTTTGTCGTGGGGGTTATGGTGTGGTTTGACATAGGGGTTATGGTTTTGTCGTGGGTTTCTGGGTTCGGCTTTGTCTGTGTGTGTGTGTGTGTGTGTGTGTGTTTTTTTTTTTTTCTTTCCTCTTTGGTGGTTCTTGTAGTGGCTGTTTCTCGTGGTTGTTGGTTGTGATTTTTGGCGGTTTTTTTTTTTTTTTTTTTTTTTTTTTTTTTTTTTTTTTTTTTTTTTTTTTTTTTTCTCTTGGTGGTTTCTGTGGTGGCTGTTTCTTGTGATGGTTGTTGTTGGTGGTGGGTTTGGTGGTTTTTTTAATGGGTTTTGGTGGTTGGCATGGCAGTGGCGTGGTGGTGGCTATTGTGATTGTGGTGGTGGTTGCTAGCTAGTTGCGTGGTGGGTTTGCTGGGATGTGAGTGACAGTGGTTTTATGACGGTGGTGATGTTTTAGACCCAAAGAGATCTTGCTAGTTGTTTTTTTTTTTCCTTATATGTTCTTGTGCCAAAGGTTGAGAGAGAGAGAGAGAGAGAGAGAGAGAGAGAGAGAGAGAGAGAGAGAGAGAGAGTAAAAAAATAATAAAAAAGAATATTTAAATAAACTGAAAAAAAAATAGAGTTTTGGGATGTTGGGTATATTGAAAAATGGTATGTTATAATTGATAAAGTAACTTTTTGGAATGGTAAAATAGGATGTGATGAGATTTCCGGTTGTGGATGCTCTAAGTGCTAAAGTTAGGACAAAGTTTAGATATAAATTTGGTTGTAGCTTAAAATTACAATATTACTCAATATTTTTTTATTGGATTACATCTTTTTCTTATATCTTACATGCTTGAAAATTTTCTAGAAAATTAAAGATCAATAGCTATGTCATTAATAAATTTTTTAAATTGCAAGTTTTTGTAGTCTAAAATTATGCATAAAATATAATCTTATAGATCATATAGTAAATAATATTTAATTGATACAAAATTTGAAATGTGTATTATGAGTGTAAAAATCATGCAATTCAATGATTAGATTTTTAAAATATGTAATAATATTTATTTTATTGAGTAAAGTTGTTGTTAGGGTTTATGCCCTAAAATCCAATTTATTGGCATGTCATAAATAATTAAATTGTTTAATTATATGAGACTATTTATAAATGAACTAATGGAACATTATCTTAGTCCATGAGATGCATAGTATGTGATTTAGTCACAGAAGATATAAATCACAAGTTTTTTGTAAGTTCAGAATTTTAGTTCGTAGTCAGTGATGAAATTGGGCATTTCATTTGCAAAGACTATAATATATCAACTAAGATGATTTGTCTTGATCATGGAAGTGGAGACTTTTAGTTGATATGTTGATATGTTTTAAGAGTTAAGACATATTGAACTGAACCGCTATGAGATTTATTATTCTCCTAACGACTGTCAAACGAATAATAAATCTCACAACTTTTATTTACATAAACTCTAAATCCTGAGAGAATAATAGACCTGATCATGAGATGTAGGTTACTTTGATATATCAAGAGTGAGATCTATAAGACACGATCAAAACCTCAGTATGTTGGGCAGTCGCATTTAGTGTTGATGGAACATATATTCTCAAGATGGAATTCATAACTTCTATTTATATAAACTCTAAATCCTGAGAGAATAATGGACCTAATCATGAGATGTAGGTTGCTTTGATATATCAGGGGTGAGATCTATAAGACACGATCAAAACTTCAGTATGTTAGGCAGCCGCATTTAGTGTTGATGGAACATATATTCTCAAGATGGAATTCATAATCTCTTAACGGAGATATAAAATATTCTCTTGAGATAAGTTTAATGGGTTTAGTTATTCAGAGTGTTGGGCCCAACCACTTTAGTAAGAAGTTACTAAAATATATATTTATGAAATTGGATTTCATAAATATATAATGAATAATATAAAGGATTAAACCGGGTACTCAAGGATTAAGATGTAGTAATCTTCAAAGTGACAGTCTACATTCATGACTTTGTATTACTACGGATATTTTAATAAATGAGTTGTATGTATAATAAAGTCTTGGGATATAATTTGTAGATAAGGCCTAGAATGCAATTATATTTATATAGTGGTATTAATTATAGTGGTATAAATGTTAGACTTGTCAAGAGTTAACAGAAAAGTCCAAGGCACATTGGAGCTAGTGTTTTATTGGTCCCTTTTGGTCCCACTCCAAGCCATATATTAGAGCCCAATTGGAATAGCCCAAAAGGCTAGCCCAATTAGATAATCAGTTATATATAAGGAGAGAAACATATAGAATTATGATTAAGTGGTTTTTATTTAGATCACATAAGGAATGCAATGATGTAAATGTTGGACACTCTCTTATTCTCTTTTTGGAAACTGATTGAGAGACCGCACTTTTTGGGCATCAAGTGGAATTGGAGTGAAGATTAAAAGTCTTCCCAAGTATTTTTCAAGTCTTGGTTTTGAATTTTACTGCATCAAGGTATGATTTTTATTCTTTGTTCTATAATTCAAGGTTACATGTTATCTTTCATGAATGAAACAGATCCGTGTTTATTGCTCCCGCTATGTGTTTTGTATGAAATGCAAAACCAAATTTTCCAATAGTTGTAGCCTTAGGTTACAAACAATTTTGTAGCTAAATTTTGTTCCTAAAGTTATCAATTTTTTTGGGTCAAAAAAAAAAAAAAAGGTTCAAATTACTATATTTTTTAATATTCAAATTAAATGATCATATGTTGACACTTTGGTTGTTTGGGACTTGGGTGTTGCTATGCTGTTATCTAGCTTTGACTAAACAATTCATTTGGGTTCTTCTTCTTTCTTTATGTTTTTAGGATAAAAGTAGACATAGTAAAGAATAAAATATTGGGAGAATTAGGCTGAGTAGTTTCCAACTCTTATTAGACATTAACGAAGATTTAGAAAAAAAAAAAAAGACACGTGACATAGACAATTTGATCATCATCTTGGTCCTGGGGTTGTCCAACAGGTAAAAGACCTGACCAGACCGACTGGGTCCAACTGACCCAAGGCCTAGCGGGTGGACTTGAAGTCCATGATCGGTCGAATTTGAGTCCCTCTCTAATAAAAATAGAATAGTCAGTTCGGGTAGCAGGTTAACGGGTTAAAAACCCATAGAACCCAACTCGACTGATGGTTTAAGATTATATATATATATATATATATATATTGGTTATATCTAGAACACGTGAACTCTGACGAGAGAAGAGTACTGATTGGACTAAAAGCACTGTGTTGTTTAGTGCTATACGCAATAGTGATGGGACTAAAAGGCTAAAAGCATTGATATTACATAGTTTCCATGCAAAAGAAAATATTCATCAGAAGATTTAGAACGGCTAGTTGGCTACACTTTAAATCAAAATTAGATTTTCACTTCCCTATGCCCATGGTCATGAATCAAGGTTTAGGGTTTCAAGACTCTACTCGGCTACACTTCAAATCAAAATCAAAATCAGATTTTCCTTACTCCTTACTCGACTCAGCCTCAAGGTTTTAAGACTCTCAACCTTCATCTATCTCTCTCTTATAAATCGGTCTTCTTTGAGTTCTCTTCGTTCTTTTTGCTCTCTAGTCTCTCTAGCGATTTCAAAATCTCTCTTTTTTATTTTGAAACAAACAAAGTCCTTTACTCCTTTACATCAAAATCTTTCTTCTTCACTCCACCGGGTTGCTGTTGCCGCCGCCTCACACCCCACCTGATACTGCCACCTCACTTTGTTTCCACTTTCCACCTTGGGTCTTCTCAGCCTCTTAGTCTTGGCTTCCTAGTCTCAAATCAAGTAAATTTTCTTCCTTTTTCATCCCTCATTTTCTGTTTTTTGTGTTTGTAATATGGGTTTATCATTTTGTTCAAATGATTTATTTATTTATAAGTAATAAGAATCATATGAAAAGCAACTTAAGGGATCTTGTTCAAATGATTTAAAACTTAAAGATTAGGGGACCAAAACTGACCAAGAGATTGGATTCAAAGATGAAACCCTAATTTTTTTGATTTGATTTGTTGGTCAAAGACTTGATTTATCAATTTTCAAAGATGGAACCCCTAATTTGAGTATGTTTGTTTGTGTTATCATTATTCGAAGACTTGAGTTATCACTTTTCTGAATGTGCTTTGTGTTTATTTTCGTGTTTACTCTTTACAGACAGACATTATAGCTAGTTTGATTCATTATTTTAGTGTGCTTTGAGTGTGATTTGTATTTGCCCTATTTTATTCCTTGTGGTTGTTGTTGTTGTTGTTGTTGTTGTTTTTTTTTTTTTTTTTTTTTTTTTTTTTATGATCAATATTCTTGTATTTTCACTATAAAAGAAAGAATATGAACCCCTATTTTAAAAAGATGAAATCCAAACACATTTTTATTTTCTTATCTACCTATTTTATTCCTTATTTTCTTTTTATTTACTTTTTTTTATTTATTTATTTTTATTTTTTTTATGATCAATACACTTGTATCTTCACTGTAAAAAAAAGAAGAAGAAGATGAAGCCCTGTTTTAAAAAGATGAAATCCAAATACATTCTAATTTTCTTATCTGATTGTATTTTATTGCTTATTTGTTTGATTGATTTTGCTTTCCTAACTTAAAAATTTGAAATCCTAATTTTATACAGGAGTTGAAAGTTGTTCAAGTAGGCTTTTTGCTTCCTTTTCAAGGTTGAATCCCTAACAGCTAAGAGTTCTCTGAGGTATCATTTCTCTTCTGTTGTTTCTGTTTTAACTTCTTGTTATTGTTTGTGTGTTACTTTTGTCATTGTTTTTGTTGTCGCTTTGACCTATTGTTGTTGATGCCAAAATCTATGATTGATTTCCTAGAATGTTGGCAAGGACAATTCCATCGTCATAAGGTTGCTAAAGTTTGACAAGTTATTCCATTATGTATATTGTGGACACTTTGGCATTAAAGTGGTAGGAGGAAATTTGACGGCATTGAGACCAACTTTTGTAATCGAAGAGTTTCTATTGAGATCCTTGTATGATTGGATGGCTGCCTTGGGTAGCATCCCCTTGATGTCATGTTTTGATTTTATACATTTTGACTTTGTGTATATATGATTGTATTCTTTACGATGGGATAGACACATACCTCTTGTATGTGATTTTCCATTTAATGATGCCGAGAAAATCACCAATGAGCTACACAATCCTCGCACACTCGCGACAACACCTGCAAAATAACAAGAAATGACCTAACAGAGAACACCAGTGTGGTGCCGGCCAAATACCCTCCAAAGGTCAAGTTATTATCTTTTCACAACTCTAGAGTGCCAGAGCTGGGGTGAATTATGCGTACCTCTTTTTTTAGGGTCTTTGAGTTTTTATAGTAGTGTAGAATCGAACTCTCATACTTGTGTAATAAGTCTTTTCCTTATAGGGAAGATCTCCATTGATGCATATATTCCAAAATCCCCCTAATGTTGGAATTCTATTCGTATTGGGACTTTGTAGACTAGGGTTTATCGTGCGAGGCAAGTCATTTCCATTTAGGGTTTCTTGGAGACCATGTAATGACCAGTTAAGCGCCACGTGGCCCTTTGATCCGTCCACCCTAGTCTGTTCACATAGGATTCGTCCCATGGATTCGTCACCTCTAATTTTCACCTCCTTCACCATTCTTTTTAAATAAAATACTTACATAAAATTTCATGAATTACTAGTGAATATGGTGATCTTATATTTACATGTTTTCCCTAGCTCAGCTAGAATAATATACGTTGAAAAATTTTAGAATGTACTACATGATAACTAATATAAGGTCAATGATTAATATGGATCCCTTCTCAATCAAAGTTTTTTGGGGTTGATTAGTTGAGCCCTTGGACAGGCTTTTAAGTTCTTTTTTTGGGTCTGAAAACTCAAGTCTGAAGTCATATTTATTCATCTCCTGTTTGAGGAATATCTGACTACAATAATTGTGTTTGCAAATTAACGATGATATGTCTTTGTAATTTCTTTTTAAGGCTTTTATTTTCTTAACTTTTATTTTCTTTTTCTCATTAGAGTTGTTAGGCCACCCAATCTATGTAGAGTTTATTTACGTGTAAAATGATATATCAATCCATTGCTTCATGTCTTGATCAGAGTTATCATACTAAATAGAATTGGTTTATCTTCTCATCAACTGAGAGTTTAGAAGTCCTACTTTTTTCCTTTTAAATTATAGAAAAGGTCATTATTAATTGTAAGTTTGATACTCATATGAATCCTTTGACAATTAGATAGAGATTTAGATATGGTTGTTTGCAAATGCTTAAATTTGATGTCTTTAGGTTATGGAACCCTCTAGTGATGCACCCCCTTCCTAAACAACATCTGTTGCCCAAGTTGAACCTGTTACCACTCCAACTAATGCTGAGGCACTTCCACCTAAACTTAGTGGTAAAGCCAAGGTGAGTGAGATAGTTGCTGATTGTGATAATAATAGGAAAAAGTCTATTGCTTAGGATCATTTTGAAAAAATAAAGATTGGTGAGGATCAATTTAAGGCTGTTTGCCATTATTGCCAAAAAACTTATCGTGCAAATAGTATGAGGCATGGTACTACTAATTTATTAAATCATGTGCCAAACTGTGTTAAGAACCCTAATAGAAATGCACTTAAAGGTCAAAAAACCTTAGCATTTGAACCTAAAATGAATGAAGAGGAAGGGTTTCAGTTTGTACCAACAACCTTTACTGTTGAGGCTTCTAGGAAGGCACTTGCTAAAATGATTATAATAGATGCGTTGCCTTTTAGGTTTGTTAAAGGGTATGGGTTTCAAAGATATTCAACTACCTTATAACCTAAGTTGCAAATTAGGGATATCTCATCTTGTCAAACTGTAGCTAGGGATGTGATTGGCATTTATGATGTTGAGAGAGAGAAACTAAGGGAAGCCTTGAAAGGTTGTAAGGCGTGTCTTACTACGGACACATAGACTAGTATTCAAAATCTGAATTATATATCCCTTGCATGTCATTTTATTGATGATAATTGGAACTTGCATAAGAGAAGTCTGAATTTTTGTCAAGTTGAAGACCATAGGGGGGGACTATAGGTAGAAAGATTGAGATGTGTTTGCGTAAGTGGGGTGTTGATGGCATATTTATCTTAACAATAGATAATGCTTCCTCTAATGGTGCTACCATTAAATTTTTACAAACAATAACTAAAGATTGGAAGAAGACTGTTTTAGAACATGAGTTCTTACAAATGAGGTGTTGTGCATATATTTTAAATCTGATTGTAGGGGATAGTTTGAAAGAAATTGATGCGTCCATTGCTAGGGTGCGTGAAGCGGTGAGGTATGTGAAGTCCTCATCAAATAAAAATCAAAATTTTAGGAGTTTTATGGAGAGATTAGGTATTGAATCCAAGTGTTTACTAAGTCTAGACTTACCTACTAGGTGGAACTTTACCTACCTCATGTTAGATATTGTTGAAAATTTTGAAAAAGTGTTCCTTAGAATGGACTTTGAGGATGATAGCTATTCTTCATACTTTATGAACAAGGAAAATAGTGGTGGTTTGGGATCTCCTTGTGGGGTTGATTTTCAAAATTATAGGACGTTTGTGGGTTTCTTGAAACTGTTTTACAATGCAACAAAAAAGTTCTTTGGTTCTTTGTATGTTATTTCAAATACCTTCTTTGATAAAATGTTTTTGATTCAAGAGAATATTGCTCATTTAATTAAATCTCAAATCATCTCTTGAAAAATATGGCAACTAAAATGGAAGCTAAATTTGAAAAGTATTGGGGGAAATGAGATAAAATTAATCAACTTTTGTATGTGACTGTGGTTCTCGATCCAAGAAAGAAAATAAGATTTTTGAAGTTTTCTTTTTCTGAAATTTATGGGGATGAAGTGGCTAATGAGATGGTTGATTTGGTGAGGAAGACCATGGATAGGTTGTATGATTATTACTCTTGTATTAATTCACCAAATGTGGCAGTACCAAGTGAGAGTAAGAGGACACACATAGACGGTGATACAATTGGTTGTATTGATCCATAGGTGATGGTTAATTCTCGATATGAGCATTTTTTAGAGGCTGAGAAGTCTATAGGATGTAGCAATGAGATTGAAAAATATTTGATTGAAAATTGTGAAAGTAGAAGGGATGTGAAATTTGAGATTTTGTGGTGGTAGAAAGCTAATTTAGCTAGGTACCAAGTGCTGTTCGAAATGGCCAAGGATGTGCTGGCTGTACCTGTTTATACAGTTGCTTCTGAATTGACATTTAGTACCGAAGGGCGCATACTTGATCAAGTTCGAAGTTCACTATCTCCTCTCATGGTTCAAAATCTTGTTTGTGCTCAAAACTGGCTGCAAGCCCATGTCCCAATTTCTTTTCGCAAGTCAAAGGACGACACGGAGGCCTTAGAGGATGAATTTCATGACTTAGGTAATATGTTTAACTTCCAAACTTCTTGTCTGTGAAGTGTTATTAAATGTGTCATATAATTGAGCAAAATTTAATCTATTGCCTCAATTTTTTCTTTTCTAGTTTTGAATTAAGCAACAACAATAGCAAGTTCTAGTTCTTGCTCAAGCAAAGGTGGGACCCGTACCACAGTTAGTATTGATGAATGATCATTGACTAGGTTTTTGCCCTTGTAATTTTTGTTGATATTGGTCATTCTGTAGTTTTTGTTCTTTGTCTTTATATATTATTGATAAATGTTTTTTGCCCTTCTATTGTATGAGGAAGGAAGGTTACATTTTGTATAGGAGGCAGTTTTTTGGATATATTTTGGAAGCTTTTTTGGATAGATGTATAGCTTTTCTTTATACTTGAACTCTTGCTTATAGGAAGGAATATTTAGAATCTATGTAGGCTTTCATTTCTATAAGTTATGGACTTGTTCACTATAGATAATAGAGTAGTTCTTTACTGCATTAGGAAAACTATTTTTTGGAAATTCTTATAGTATTTCATAATTATAACTAATTATACATACTGCTGGAAATATTGCCTACTGCTTTGGTGGTTTACTACCTTACAGACTTGTGCAATAACTGCCTTCTTTGCTGCCTCTATGGCTTACTCTCTCTCTCTCTCTCTCTCTCTCTCTATATATATATATATATATATATATTTATGGCATTATGAAGATGCTCTAGTATTTGTAGTAATACTTGCTGCTATGTGGTTTTGGAATATTATTTGATGTGTGGAATGCACTACAAGAAAAATGCTTATTAGCGACCAAGAATTTTTGACGGACCCAAAAAGCCCTCTCAAAAAATCTTTTTTGTGACGGCAAAATAAAGCCCTTGCAAATACTTGGTAAAATGTGATATATTTGTGACCAACAAAAAAAACTGTCGCAATTATGTGTTATAGCCATCACAAATACTAATATTTTGGAGGAAATTTTCCCTCCATATTATTTGCGAGGGACAATTAAAAATCTCTCGCAAAAAGTTTATTATTTGTGACGGTTAAAAAAAAGCCGTCACTAATACTAAATTATTTGCAAAGGCTAGGATCGACCTTTACAAATAATCATTAAAATGTCAAAATTTTTGGAGGGAAATGTTCCCACCAAATTATTTCCGAGGGACAATAAAAATCCTTGGCAAAAAGTTTATTTTTTGTATGGGTTAAAAATATACCCTTACTAATAGTAAATTATTTGCAAGGGCCACGATTGACCTTCGCAAAAAATCATAAAAATATTATTTTTTTTTTGGAGACAAAAATTATTAAAAAATTCAAAGGAAAAAAAAAACATATAAACATATAGAACTTTGTATTCTTTAGATGAACCTTTTGTTTACAGTCCAAAACAAAACCATTTATATATATCTTATATAAGAAAGGTCTTTCGTTATTTTCTAAACAATTGTACCCATAAAAAAATGATTGCACTTTCAACTTCAAAATGGTAGCCTAAAATTCAAAAATTTCAGCCTTTTGTACTCTCTCTCTCTCTCTCTCTCTCTCTCTCTCTTAAAAGTGAATAAAAATTTCTTCCCATTAAAATAATGCATAAAATATGAGTTTATAAATCAAATTGTAAATTACATCCGATTAGCATAAAAATTGGCATGCACGTTAAAAACATATAGAATATGTAATCCAACGGTTGGATTTTCAAAATATAAATTCAATAATAAGTTATGGGGTGATGTAACATTTTTTAGAAGGTTATTTGTTTTTTTCATCTTAAAAAGAAAGAAAGAAAGAAAGCAAAAGAATTCCTCTTCTCCATGCTGAATTGTGTTATGTTACAATTGTTATGCCAGGTAGAGAATTATGGTGGGATTTAAAAATAGGTACATGATTGTGGAAGTTTTCTTGGATCCTAATAGAGATCTTGCTGGGCATGATCCCATCATTATTACCCAATTTAATGTCTCAAAAGGGATCAAAGACAGCATTCTTGTAAACTTTGGAGACTGTGGTCTTGCTTCATCACTTGGATGCTTCCAAGGTAAGTACCATATTGCCAGTTATTAGTTTGCCTTTTCTCTTGTTTATGCACACTTGCATTTTACTTTCAATACAGTGTCATGTCTTCAATAATCATTGAACTTGTTGTTTATGTGTAGTCAAGTATGTGAATCCCATCACAAAGCTTTGCATCATTAGAGCTTCAAGGGAAGAGTACCAAAAGGTTTGGTCTGCCATCAGCATGGTTAGGAGTATTGGAAATTGCCTTGTGCTATTTAACTTATTGGACCTAAGTGGTAATTCAAATAACAGAGATATGGATACTCTATTGCCCTGCTGATAATGCTTATATATATATGTGAGTTTATCATAGTTTGAATTACTTAAATAACTTATATTTCTTCATGATTAGCATAACAAAGATGCAAATCTAATTTTATGTACTGCCATACGGAACCTTTTTCTGAAAATTTATCAGATTTTTTCATCTATCAAAATGGAATGTAATACCATTTTTTTTTCTTTTTACTAGGGAGTATAAAGGCTTGTAGAAATGTAGCCTTGAAGTATGATGAGCTAAAATTTGAGCAATACAAACTTGTAGTTGGGGCTTGTCTCGCCATCGATGCTATTCAGCACATGCAAAACTGTCTAGACAAGATCAAAGTTTTGGAGCACTGAAGGTATTGCTGAGATCAAAGGGGGTTGGGGGTGGCTTAATCAATGGATCCCAGACTCTCAGCCCACCACCAATACATCTATCCCATTTAAATCCTCCCTCCACAGTACTCCACCCTCACATCACATACCGTTGGCAAATACAAAAAGAAAAGCAATACGTGCACATGAGCATGTGTGTTGTGTATAAAAGCCACTTGACTTTGCTTTTCTCTTGGTCATTCTTCCAATTTACTCAGTGTGAAAACGGAGACTAGTTCTGAACATGATGCTAAAGTTGAGGATAAGCTACAGGTTGTTCCTTCAACTAAAACCAAAGCTCATTGAGTATAAACTCTGCCACTCAATGACATGCTTCTTTGGAGAGGATATTGTCTGCTAAGGTCGGCGGGAATATTGTTTCATTTTAACTCATGTTTAATGTATTTTTATTTATTTATTTATTTTTATTTTTTAAATAATGGTACTAGCAGAGATGAAGAGGACAACTCAAACAATAACATAGAGGTTGAAAGCAACTTGGAGGGTGAATCAGAGGAAGACTAATACAGATCTTGTCATAATTCTAGTTGTTTAAGTTTAAAACAAGGTTTAATTTCAGGATTTCTTTATATATTTTATATTTTAAAGTTTGAACTTGTATGAATTTTTATCTTTCAATGGATCAATTTTTAGTAATTATTGGATTATTGTATCAATTTTTATTAATTATTGTACTATTGTAACATAATAGTTAAATAGAAATAATATAAAATAAATTATAAATAAAAATAATAATAAAATATTTGAAAAATTATATAAAATATTACTACTGATGACATAAAAATTTGGTCATAAATAACTTTATAGTGACGATAAAGTCCCTCGCAATTAATAAAATAGTGACATTGTGGGGGTTAAAATCCTTTGCAAATATATTTTAGCGACGTCATTATTTGTCTTGTAGTTAATTTGAAATTTGCAAATAACTAATTGTGAGGGTATAAAGGCCCTCACAAATAGTTATTAACGACGACTGCTTCCTCTCGTTAAAAATAAGTTGCGATGGGTTAAAAGTCGTTACAAATAAATTTTAGCGATGCCATTATTTGTCACTAAAAAGTATGTCGTCAATTTAAAATTTGCAAATAACTAATTGCGAGGGTATAAAGATCCTTACAAATAGTTATTAATAACGACTGTTTCCCCTCGTTAAAAATAAGTCGTCGACTTTTCTTGTCGTTTGATAATATATTTGTGAGGGTGGATTTGTTCAGCAACGACGATGGATTGCCCTCATAAATTATTTATTTGCGAAGGTATGGTCGCAAAATCTCTTTTAGTGACAAGAGCAAATACGACGGCCTTCGAGGGCCATATGCCCTCGCTAATAATCTTTTGCGACGATATTTAAATTTTTACGAGGGTATTTTGCTCCTCGCTAGTAGACTCTTTTCTTGTAGTGATGGTTGGCAGATTTAATGTGTTCATAGTGACTTTTATATGCTTGAGTTTTCTTGAGGCAATTTTGAGGTACTGCCCAATACCCAGGCCTTTAGGCTTAGGCAATTTGGAAAATATATATTGTAATGTGTGAATGATTAACAGGTGGAAAAAAAATATATGGTATTTTGTGTATTTTTATTTGTTTGATTAATGCCCAAGTTTTACATACTATTGATGTTTAACATGTGGTAAAAAATGGTATTTTGTGTGTTTTTATTTGTTTTCTATTGTGCCCAGATTTTACTATGTATTTTTTTTTGTTCCCAAATGTCAATATGTGGGCTCTAGGAAGTATAAATTTGGACTAATATATGTTCAAGCAGAGCTTGAAGGTCCATTTTAAAGGGTACTGGCCCATTTTAAAAGAAATGATTTTAAAAAGAGGCCCAATCTGATATGACAATTTAGAAAGCCCAATAATATTGGCCAAAAAGGCCCAACAAATTAAATCAATGAAAATTTACAAATTTGGTCCAATGTGTGATCCAAACTCGCTAAACCGTTGAATCCAACCTGCCCCTACCGATGCCCCGACTTGGTGGATCCGACTCATATTTCAAGTGAGTGTGGGTCAATTTTTCAGTGACCCAATCCAATTAGGCCAAGTGCAGGTTAGGCCCAAACTCGGGCCGACCCGACCCGACCCATGGACAACCCTTCTTGGAGTGAAAAAAAAGAGTTTGTATGTATTTAGAAAATCCTAAACCCTAATTATGTCTGTATATATAGATGTTGTGATACAGAAACCCAGACGACATCGAAATCTACACTCTTCTCTCTTTGATTGTACAAAGTTTTTTTCCCCCCTAACGCATAGCCAAAACAATGGAAGACCTATGCGACAATCTTCTCAATGATATTCTTTTCTGATTGCCTCTTAAGTCTGTGGTCACGTGCAAAAGCATAAGCAAGAGGTTCAACACCTTCATCGCCGACCCTGGGTTTGAAGCGAAACTATTTCTTCACTATTCTTGTATATTTCATTGCTCACATGACTGGACTGAATTCTACTTCAAAGTTCCTCTCTATCCTCCCAATTCTGACAAAGAAACTGTGAGTTCTGTTACACTACCTCACTATTTCAAACTCTTAACTTATTGTAGTGGCCTGCTTCACTTACATCTTTCGAAAAAAAGTTTTTTAGTTTTAAACCCCGTTACCAAAAGACACCAATTTATAGAAAATAAAAAAATCCATGTTGCTATCGGGTTGGCTGTGGAACCAATCTCTTCCTCCTTGCACCGCTACAAGGTTGTTTGTATTAGAAAATTACCTAGAGATGATACCTATCAATTTGAGATATTCTCATCCAACATACTGTCATGGAGAAAATCCTCAACAAAATTTACTTCCATGAGTTATAACTTCTTCGATGCTCTACCAATCTATTCTCACGGGTTGTTACATTGGATTAGGAAGTGCAATGATATCACTACAAAAAAGGGGGGCTATAGCCGCGTTTTTGAAACACGGCATAGCCGCGTTTTTGAAACACGGCTATAGACCCCAAAAACATAGCTATAGGATATAGTTGCGTTTCCTATAGCTTTGTTTACAAACCAGGCCTAAACTGCGCAACAATTGCCCTTGCGGGTCTATAGCCGTGTTTTTATAACTGCAGCTATAGGTCAGACCTATAGCCGCTTTTTTTAACCACAGCTATAGGCTTCGGGCCTATAGCTGTGTTTTTAAAAACGCGGCTATAGACCCGCTTTGAGCTGCATTTATAACCATGGCTATAGGTTTTTTCCTTTTTTTTTCTTTTTTTTTTTTTTTTATTTTTAATTTGGGTTTTTTTTCCCCCCAGAAAATTTAAAATTCCAATCAAAAAAATTCAAAATCAAACGCAAACCCAAAAAATTCAAAATCAAACACAACATACTCACAATATAAACACGTCCTAAAAATTCAAAATCAAACACAAACCCAGAAAATTCAAAATCAAACACAACATGCTCACAATACAAACACACCCAAAAAATTCAAAATCAAACACAACGTGCTCCAAAATATAAGAACACAAATGCATGAATCTCCTCTCATTCAACAAAACCAACCCAAATCTAACACTAATTCCATTCAAGGAACCATTAGTGTGCTTGAGATGAAGAAAAAAAGAAAGAAAAAGAAAAAGAAAAAGAAAAAGTAGTTGCAAAGAAACAAAGAAGAAAAAAAGAAAAAAGAGTTGTGCTGGAGTGAAGAAGGAAGGGGGAAAAAAAGTTACTCAAATGTGAAAAAAGAAAAAAAGAAGAGTTACCCAAATGTGAAGAAGGAAGAAAGAAAAAGGAAAAAAAAAAGTTACCTAGATGTGAAGAAGGAAGAAAGAAAAAGGAAAAAAAAAAAAAAGAGTTACCCAGATGTGAAGAAGGAAGAAAAAAAAAAAAAAAAGGAAAGAAAGAAGAACCTGAAGAGTACGTGGGAAGAGTGAGTGAAGAATGAAGAAATAAAAAAGAAAAAAAGAGAAACTCAGAAAAGAAAGAAAAGATAAAAGTGGGGGGCAGGTGGGGAAAGTAGGATGTACGTGTGGGAAAGCAAAAAGTATATGGGAAACTAAAGATTTTTTTTTTTTTTTTTGGTACCTATAGCTGCGTTTTTGAAAAACGCAGCTATAGCTAACTTGTAGTTGTGTTTTAATGTGTTTTAAAATGCAGCTACAGGTAAGCTATAGCCGCATTTTTCAAAAATGTAGCTATAGGTCACAGTTAAAAAATTTTATTCGACTGGACCTATAGTTGCGTTTTAAAAATGGAACTATAGGTTAGCTATAAAACTAGTGATTATAAGAACTTCGAGTGGGTGCTTAAAACCAGAATTACAAATATATTAAATAGTGAATGGTCTATAAGGATTCCCAGATTCTATGATGGTGAGTGACTTGTTATGCATCAACGAAAGCTAGGGGAAGAGGGAGAGTTTTGTATGTATGATATTGCAACCAATAAGTGGAGGAAGACTGGAATGTCAAGCCGTTTTCTAGATAGCAACCGAGCTTTTTTTTTTTTTTTTTGATAGGGATAACAACCAAGCTTTTATTCCTTTTGTTCCTTCTTTAGCAGAGATTAAAACTAGGAAGTGGCCGGATGTAACAACTCTGGTTGTTCAATGCATTGACAACCTCTCGCTGCTCGTTGGAGGACCTTCCAGCTTGAAGCGTTCCTTTTAAAGTTAGTGATAGTGCATGAAATATAAAATAAAGTATTCTTATATTTGCATATGAATAATTGAGAATTAGCATTTTTTTTTTTCTGTAAGTAATTGAAAATTTACATGCTAATGGGTTTTTATTTGATGCAAGAAGGATGTAGGTAAGACTCATATCCAAAGACCTATAAGATGTGGGGAAGACTAATCGATTCAAGAAAGAAGCTAATTGGAGTAAAAAATAGTCAAATTTTAGAATAGGGATTTTCTATGTATCTCAGTAATTCAAGTTAGGTTGGAAAGTTAACTCGAAAGACTACAACTTTGTAGTTCAACATGGAACTGAAAATCTTATGAATTTTCCGATCTAATTAAATTTTCTTATTATTTTAGGGTTTACTCCTTGTTTGACTTGTATTAATGGTTCATTTGGATTGAGATAAAGTAGAGTTGAGTAGAATAGAATTGGCTTAAAATTAGCTTATTTTCAACAAACTTTACTCTACTTCTCTCTACTCACCCTCTCTCTCTCCTCAATCCAAATAGGCCCTAAGAGTGTGTTCTTTCAACACAATGACTATTCCTATCTCTATTTTATTTTATTTGTTTACTTTAATGTTTCGTATTTTAATTTTGTGTTTTCTTTCAATTACTATGAGTAGCTGAATTTTTAATTAAAAAATTGAGGATGAAAATTTGTTTTTTATTTATGAGATTTGATTTTGTCCATAGTGATTTTTTTTTAATGATTTAATTGTATTTGCTTCATTTCAATTGACAAAGATAGTATTCTGAATATGCGGTCAATAATGTTTTTCTCATGATTTAGGGTGATCTTAATCAATTGAATGCTTAGTTTATTATTTCTTGATTTTAAAATTGGATATCTCTTGTGATTTATTTGTTAATAATTACAAATGATGATTTGATTTTATATTTAGAAAACGAAGAGGAACATGTTTTAGATTTTAAAATAAAGATTTTAATGTTAATATTTCTCATGATAACAAGATTGAATTTTAAATTATTCTTAATAGTTTACATCTTTTTATTGCTTTAATAATCTCTTTGCTTAGTTTAGTTTTTTTGTTTAGTTTTATTTAATTTTAAAATAACCTGTTTTTATTGAACTAGATTAGGATTAAAGTTTGATTAATTTTCTTATGTTCATACATGTCCTTGTAGGTTCGACCTTGTATTTGTCAAACTATACCTAGGTATGGTTCATGCATTTGTGAGGAGTATTTATAAAATTTACAACATAAGGCTGTAGCACAATTTTATGTTAGAAATAGACTGTTTCTTTTTCTTTTCTTTTTTCGACCAGGAAAATAGACTGTTTCTAATGTTTTTGTTTCTTTGCCTTTAAGATTTATTTAAAAAAAAACTGGCCTTTAAGATTGTTAATGCATTCAGCTTTCCCAAAAAAAAAAAAAAAAAAACCATTATATATAAGTAATCTTGGTTTGGTTACTAACAAATATTAATTCATTAAGTTATGTAGTGAATTCATATTTATTTTTATTTGTGGAGGCTGATATTATTTAGCGACCTAATAATTATTAGTTAATGTTGCGATGGCACATTTTATGAATCAGGTGAAATTAGGTGAAACTTCCATCCTATGGTCAGTGGAGCTCACACCCTTTTTTTCACAAGTCCCTAAGTGCTATAAGTATCAATTTGTTTGGGTTAAAAAAAATAAAAATCAAATGACAGTGTTTCGGCGAAAATTCAAATTAATTAAAAAAAAATGCAATATGTTTGACATTTTTGGCTGTTTGTTATTTAGGATCTAATTTAATGCTGATTCAATCATATATGATTTTGAGACTTAAAGAACATCGAGTTTCAATTTGATTGATGATCAAGAACAAATGCATTAAAAACAATTATTTTGCATTTTTTTCTTTTGTTTATGTTTTTTTGTTACTAAAGATATGCTAGTTAAGATACTTTAGTTTTGAATTTAAATATATTTCTTATTGTTCAATTTGAAAAAAAAAAAAAAAAACTTTTATTCACACTTTGTGATAGAGGAAAACTGGTGAAAAGGAATGATGGAGGAAAAAATGGTGAAAAGAAAAGATGTTTTAAAAAGTTAAGTTACTTAGAGAAAAGAAAGAATGGAGGCAGATTTCTTAGATTCAAGTTTCAACTAATTACAATGAAGGTAGCCCTACTTATTTATAGTTACATAAGCAAGCTGCTGAGTTAGTTACAAGAACCTATTATATGGTTATCATGTGACTTTTTAACTAACTAATAGGCTATTACACTTATCAGTAACAACTTATCAACTAACTAACTTTGTGTTATAAGTGATAAAGGCTATTAAAAGTAAAAGGAAACTACTTATTATACAAAATAAGCTAGTAATAGATAAATTTAAAAATGAAGTTCTAGCTAGTTCGTACACATTACAATGAAGGCAGCCCTACTTATTTATAGTTATATAAGCAAGCTGCTGAGTTAGTTACAAGAACCCACTATATGGCTATCATGTGATTTTTTAACTAACTAATAGGCTATTACACTTATCAGTAACAACTTATCAACTAACTAACTTTGTGTTATAAGTGATAAAGGCTATTAAAAGTAAAAGGAAACTACTTATTATACAACATAAGCTAGTAATAGATAAATTTAAAAATGAAGTTCTAGCTAGTTCGTACACATTACAATGAAGGCAACCCTACTTATTTATAGTTACATAAGCAAGCTGCTGAGTTAGTTACAAGAACCCACTATAAGGCTATCATGTGATTTTTTAACTAACTAATAGGCTATTACACTTATCAGTAACAACCTATCAACTAACTAACTTCGTGTTACAAGTGATAAAGGCTATTAAAAGTAAAAGGAAATTACTTATTATTCAACATAAGCTAGTAATAGATAAATTTAAAAATGAAGTTCTAGCTAGTTCGTACATATTACAATGAAGGCAACCCTACTTATTTATAGTTTCATAAGCAAGCTGCTGAGTTAGTTACAAGAATCCACTATATGGCTATCATGTGATTTTTTAACTAACTAATAGGCTATTACACTTATCAGTAACAACCTATCAACTAACTAACTTTGTGTTACAAGTGATAAAGGCTAAAGTAAAAGGAAACTACTTATTATACAACATAAGCTAGTAATAAATAAATTTAAAATGAAGTTCTAGCTAGTTCGTACATGCTTAGTGTTTTGCTTGCAGAATACTTCCTGACACATACACCAAAGAAGCTTCTTCTTCTTCTTATTGATGCACGCTCTTCATCTTATAATACCACTCCTAATTTAATGGCCTAATAAGAGAATATAAAAAAGTACCTTTTTTTTTTCCTAATTAAAATATCCTTGATCCTTATACGTTAACGAAGAGTAGAGAAAAAAAAAAAAAAAAAAAGACACATGTCATAAAATAAAAAATAAAAAATAGAACATGTCCAAAAACTGGAGGAAGCTATTTGTAAATTAAATTCTCTTTTTGTCTCTATGCAATTGATATCATTGTTGTTATAAACAGAGCGCGCCATTCAATTCAATTGATAATTTTGTAGTGTTTAGATTTGCCAAAGTACCTGCCATGCCCATGACCACCAATAATGTCATCTTAGTGGAATGGAAATGATATACGCTGCAAACTTGGTGAAAAAAAAAAAAAAAAAATTGATATAAAGCTTAAAAACGAATTTCGCCGTTGCCGGGGATCGAACCCGGGTCACCCGCGTGACAGGCGGGAATACTTACCACTATACTACAACGACTGGTTGATATTGGTAATTCCAGAAAGATAATAGTAAAGTCCATTGTTGGTATTAAGCCAATATTGAATTAATATAATAGGAGGGAGCAATGGTTAAAATAGCATAGCAATAGCAGAAAAGCGAGATCAATCATCATCATCCATCAGTTGAAGCAATCGAAGAATAATAATGGCGTTGATGATGATGAGGGGTGAGCCATTGGTGACGAAGCTGGCCGTGTTAGCCAAGTACGTGGTTCTTCCGGGAGCCATGGCCGCTGCTGTCCTTTACTCTCCTCCCGATTACGCTTCCTCCTCCAAATAGATCAATGTCACTCTTATTTTGGGTTAGGTTTGGATTTTTTTTTTGCTTTTGTTTTTCCAATACTTGTACTGTATGTATGTGCAAATTTCCTAGATTTGTTGTTTGAGGTTGTGATTGTGTGTGGTAAATGGTAATTATTGTTCTGGTTAGAGCTATAGACTCTGAATCAATTTTGATAGAATTAGAGATTGGATGAGAGAATGAAATTTAGTTTTTTTTTTTTTTAAATAATCCTCCCTTATTCACTAATTGTAGATGGTTCAATTACTTGGTTTTTTTTACTTTTTAGATACACAAAGTTTGTGATTGACATATTCTGTTCCCACCTGATAATAAGCCTACTTTCTCCCCCTAAGTTACAAAATATACACAAAAAAATGTTTGGTTTAATTTTTAAAATGATGATCTTGTTCTACAGTAAAATGGGGTACTGATATATTTTCTGTCTTGATTAATTAAAATTGGGCCACAAGAAAGAGATGTGTACAAGCTCCGGCCCTATGGGCTTGTTAATGATCATTCAAGGTGATTTTTGGCTCTTGGGCATGAGGATAAACTGCTTAGCCCGCCAGGGGTGAAAAGCTCATGAATTACCCAGTAACTAGTTTTGGCAAGTGGGGTCAGTTACCTGTAGAAATTTGATTAACAATGATGATTGTTGTACTGTATGTTTTGCGGTATGTAACTAATCTGAGTGAAGTTTTTCTATGTCATCCAAAATAATAATAATAATAATAATAATGTGATTTTTGATCCTACAGTCTATCTCAGCTTGAGGGTTATGTTCATCATATTGTTTGTTAAAGTTATCAAGGGCAATGCCCACTTTGTTAGGGTAGCTAAATTGGAGAATGGAGTGGTAATCTGTATTTCTAGTTTTGTAATCTCCTGTGCGGAGCATAAACTGCTTAGCTCATTAGGGGGTGAATGTCCCCTGAATTACCCCAGCAACTGGTTGTGACGATGGGCTTAGTTTCTCATTGGTTTTACTAACTAGAGGCAAGTCCAAATAACTCTTCTTTATAAAAGTTCCATACGTTATATTATATAAAAGAAAAAGGAAAAAAAATGATCACTTACCTTTTAGCATCTCAAATATAATACTAAACATGTTGTTGTTTGAGACCTCTCTAAACATGTAAGTTCTTGTATGTTTGCATTAGATGGTACTCTCCTCCAATAAATGGACAGTGAGTTTTTTGGATGACTAGTAGAGATTCTGCAGAAAAGTAGACAATCGTGGAGTTTTTCTTGGTTTTGAAATCAACCATGAAATAATGACAACTTACTGATAAAAAAATAAAAAATTAAAAAAAAAAAAACCATGAAATAATGACAATTTGTATACAAGAAAGTATTCCGATTCTTTTGGAATGAGCTTTTTATTCTTCTTATGCCATCCATTTTAAGAGAGACTCATGGCCATCATCTATCTCTAAAGTATGATCCTTTCTTACACCTCTTACCAGATTCATTTATAGTAACCCTGTTTTCTACTGGAGAAAACAAGGAATTAAAATGTTAGAAATAGAAGCAGTAGCACCCTGTTTCAGCATTAGAGTCTCATTTGCTATATAGTTTATGAGATTAATTTTGCAGGTGATATATGTCCTGGAGTTTTGTGAAATCTGCTTTGATCTTATGGGAGTCTTTGGAGTTAAAGTTTTGTGATTAGGATTTAGGGCTATTAGAAAACTGTCTTTCTACTTTTAACATAAAATCTTTTTTTTTTTTTTAATATTTTTTTTTTCATTTTCCTTATCCTTCTGCCATTTATTATATATCAAATTTGTATTTTGGGCTAGCTTTTCCCTTTCCATAATTGCTTCTTTTCTCTCCAGTGAAAGGGCTCTTAATTGGTTCTGTGGAACAACTGTCCCTTTTTCTGTAACATTACTTCGATTGTGACTAATTGTTAATCTTCTCTTCTTACAGGGGCATCTCGATCGCTTAGGCATGCATGTTTGCAATTTTGCAGAAGTCTTTGGTAAAAGGTGGTATGTAATAATACTCATGATCTAATGATTGTTGAATTTCATGTATATTTGGAGAGATGAATGCATGTTTTTGTTTGAAGAATTTTGAGGAGTAGTTTCCTTTTTTCTGTGGCTTTGCTCACAACTAAGTGTTATCCAATCAAGACAGCATTGCCCCCATTTAAACATTGTGGAATGTATGAATGCTCAAATTTAGAAAGCTGTGATTGCTTGTGTTGTTACATGAACCTATGTTATTGTGTGGAGTGTTTAACTCCTTTCCAAATATTTGAAATGTTTTAATATCATAAAGCAGCTCAGCAAAGTGCTTGGAAACCTGCTGTAAATTTTACATTTTATGAGTGGTAACCTGGTGACCAGATAACCGTGTCCCTCTCAGGTTGGATATAAGATGTTATCATTTATCATCGTTATAAAATATGGGAAAAGCAAGAACAAAGTAGCAGCAGTTGTAGAAGTGAATGTACAGAGTTGTTCTTTTGTTTCTTGGTCACAGATGTAGAAGCTTTCTTACATGCAATTAGAAGGGTTTTGGTGTTAAACCACGGCACCAATATAATGAAAAAGAGTCACATGCATACGCTAATGGTGAAATTTTAACATGGGTTAGCTGCCTATCAACTTTCTTAGACATTTGGTGATGATAATATGAATTTGTCCTTCATTCAATTGCTAAGCTTTGTTAGCAATGTAGATATTTGGCATTACTTAAGAAATTCAATGGAAAGTTAACAATAATTGGATGGAGTTGCAAAACTATCTTATTTTGTTTGACTTGAACCCAACTAGTCAATGTTAATGTATTTCATCAATATAGAAAATAAGCAACATAGTATAATTACATGGTACTATGCCTTTGGCATTACCTTTGGTGTTTTCAGTGTATTTTATTTTCTGAATGCCTTGGGAAAGTAACATAGTATGATCCCTAATTATAATGTGACATTATAGCTCTTTTTCATCATTTTATAGAAGTAAAGGTAGGAAAGTGATTGAGTTTTCTGAAAATATGTTGAATATGAAATTTGCACCTGGAAAGATAAGCTATGTATCTGTTCTGTGGGGTTGTAGCCTTTCAAGCTTCTGAAAAGGAAGGTTAACATTACTGTAATTCCATGGATAACGATTATGGCGTCCCCCCAACATGTGTGCATTTTGTTTGCATGGTAATGTGCTTAGTTGAGGTTGGAATATTAGAGCAGGCCAATTTAATTGATGTAATGCCTTTTAAGCCAATGCTGCCATTCTAAATCTCAGCTTGGTCCTTGTCAGATCCATCTTGACTCACAATTATCAGAATTTGCAGTTAGGAATTTCGTTGAATTAGATATGAATGACTCTTGAAGGTAGAGTTTGATTGTGTCTGATACAACAGATTACACTGTTAATGTTCTCCATGACATGTTGTCTCCAGCAATGTATTATGCATCTTAAAGTAGATGTCACGTAGTTTTAATATCTCACTCCTAGCTCTTGTTAACTAAATGTCTCATATTAGTAAGTCTGTTAATTAGTTAACCATGTGTCTTAATATTATTAGTCAGCGGGTTTTGTGGAGTTAGATGTAACAAATTGTAAGTCGGTTACAATTTTTCTCTAATGGCTAGAGAACAGATACGTCTATTTAGAGTATAAAAAAAGTTTTAAAACAGAGCCTATCTTGTAATCTCATTGGAGCAGTTCTAATACAAAAATCCTCTTAAGATCAATTCAATGTTGTCACAGACTTCTCTCTCTTTTACTTTCTATACTTTCTTTTAGTGTTTACTGTAAGATCAAACAAATCAAGGACTGTTGGGAGGAGAATTATAAGAAGAGAAAAAATATTGTAAGCTATACTACTGCAATTAGTTCTATCCTTAGGGCCACAGTTGTGTAAAGCTTTCTGGGGCTTCTGTTTGGGTTAATTAATGTACCTGCATCAACATGGATGCTTATCCGAGTTTGCCAAATTTGCAACTTAGTAAGAAAACTGATTTTGGAGTGAAATTATGATGCAGGATGGATATCAGTTCCATTAGTTTGAGAAGGGCTTCAATACTTTTGAGATGACTTCCTTATAGATAGATAAAATCCTTCAGTACCGTTGCTGTTTATTCCTATTCATCCTTTTGTGTGATTGTGCGCCCGTGCATACAAGGAAAAACCATTCTGTATTGAGTTCAATCAATTACATCAACGGTTCCATTGGATCTTGTTCTTTCGTATGCAATGATGTCATCTTTGCAACTTAAGAATTGCATTGAAATGAGCAATGCTGAGACCACCAAGATTGGCAAAGGTGTGTGACGTGCATTTGCCAGTCACAATTTGTCATGTGACGAGTTGTAATATAAAGTTGTGCTCAATTCGATGGTACTAACTTAATTCCATTGAAATTCCAAACAATTATATTTTTTATTAGACAAAATTTTGCTCTAAGTAGTTTGGAATTTATCTTTTTATATCCATTATGTAATAATTTATAAGATTATTTGTGTATATTATTTAAACAAATCATTCAAAAAAAAATTATACTAATAAAACTACACACGAATGAAATTACATTAATATTTTGCAGTCAAACTTTTGCCTTTTCTATCATCACAAGTAGAGATATAAGGCTACCCGCAATAATAGGCTGATGTAGTTCTATTGTAATTTAATTATTCGTAGGTCCTGTAGGTCAATACAACTACATAATGTGCCTCCTATAAAAAAAAAATATATATATATATATATATATGTAATGTGCCATTTAAAACCGTTCCCTAGGCTCATGAGTGTTAAGAATTTGACTATTGACTACCTTTTTTTTAAGTTGGACTATTGACTACATTTTTGTAGAGTTACCAGTGGTTACTGCCGTAGCTTCAACTACACGTGGATCAGTGTTATCCCAAAAAAAAAAAAAAAAACATGTGCATCAGGGTTAATAATTGTTTGAACTTTGAAGCCCAACTTAACCCGTGGGCTAGCAGAACTGGGATAAAGGACAGGCCATATTTTCGCCATTCCTTAGCAAACTGTTTGATTTTTTTTTTAATAGAAGCAAACTGTTTGATTGATTGAAGATTTGAAGCAATGATAAATCAAAACCCTATGCGGTAATGATGCTGTACTCAATTTGTCACAACCAGGTGGTCAAGCAAGTTCCATGATTAGTACTGAAAATAGAGCACCTAGCTATATGAATTATCAGTCACAGCACATGTCAGGGCTACACGACAGGACCACTGGTGTCAAATTCATCATGTATGCCACTCACATGCTTGTATTCAATATTCACCTCCATTATCCATTAAAGGAGAGACTATCAAATACCAATTATCAAAGGATTTCATTAACCGGACCCATTATCAAATGCAATGGATAATATATAATTATATATATTTCCATCTTCTTTACCTGTCGAGTTCTTACATATAAGCATGGGGGTAAGAGTAAATTTCTATTAATTTATGCCGGTGCACATGCATTATCTCAACTCAAACATGCATGTGTGGGGGCCTTTGGAATTAACTTACATGTGAGATTGTGAGTGAAGACACATCAAATGTCACATGCAGGGTTAATATATATGTATATACCTATATATTATGGTGGATGATGATGCATGGTCTCTCATTCATAACAACCAAACAAGCCTATCTACATGAAACTTTTGAATCAACTCTGCTGAATCGAACGGCTCGCGACAAACTTTACACTGACATGCACTACGGAACTTGCATCATTTGGTGCAATTTGATGGGGCTGAACAAACAAATACTAAAGATGGGTAAAAAGCATTTCGAATCAACCAACTAGAAGTTGATGGCCACAGCTTGAGATGATGAGACCCACAATTCGTCCTAGCTAGCTAATGTTTCCTGTGCATTCTTACACTTGTCTCCCTTAACTGTGGGTCTATGTAGTGTAGGGCTCAGGCTTCACTAAGCACTACCACACTTTCACATTGCATGTGACTGATCATCCAATCCCATCATCAATCATAAATAAAGGAAACGACGTCACCTCCAATCCCATCCATGGCATCACATCAAACATGCAGAATCTGTTCACCAGTCTCACCGCCTCATAAATCTATAGGAAATATCCAAATCCTATTTCCAAAGCGGCCAAAAGTAGATGGATAGATAGATCTAAAAGAAAGCAATCTTTGTACAATAATAAAATACAACTCCTAATTCTCAAGCTGCAGAAAATGTCCCAATAATAATACATAGATGCGTGCATGGATAGACTATGAATTTTAGCACTCTACATTTACAGCACATACACATAGATTCTATAGATTGCCATCCGTATAAAAACTAATAGAATACTCCATATATAAAGTTAAAAGTAGAGATGATTTTAAGCATCCAAGGGCCAAGATTCTCCATGGAACCTCATTGGAGTATCTAACATCATATGTAAGCCAGCCCTGTTGAAAGCAATTGAAGTGGACATCTCATGAACAGTGGCATCCGTAGTAGGAGCAGAAGCAAGTGCTGAGAGCCCCAACAAACCACAATCAACCTGAAATAGCGATGGGTTTTGATTTTGATATGTGTTTGGGAGAGTCCTATCCATCATCCATTGCGAGTTAGCTTCGGCTGGTAATTGGAAATGGGAAAAGTTTCCCTCTGTCTTGCACTGTTTTTGAATAGTCACGTGTTCCTTAAAAGTGCACTCTTGATGTGAGAGCAGGGACTTGAAGAGCATCGATGGTAGTGGTGATGGCGATGGGTTGTTGGTGGTGTCTGTGTTTTTGTTTGTAGCGACTGAGGTGCTGCTTTTGATTGTGGTGTGAATGGGTGAAAGGGAGGGTTGGACTTGGAATCCATTTATTGGGAATAGGTGGGATTGAGACACAACTGGGTTTATCAGGCTTTTGAGGTCATTTTCTTGTTGATTGATCAAAAAATGATTTTGGAAATCCTGCATTGAGTTCTGAGATTGACATTCTAATAAAGTTGTAGTTGGGGTTTCTAGCAATGGAGGCAAGGAACCACTTGTGGGTGATGAAGCAGCTTCCAGAAGATAACTTTGTCCTTGAAGAAGTGGATTTTTCTTCTCCCCAGCTTTGTGGAAAATCCTGCAAATCACCCATTCCTCCTGCAATATAACCATTTCATAAACAATAAGCTACTAATAAATCCGTCAAATATTTTCTCACACTTCTTTTTCACTACACTTGTACACAAAATAACTCCAATTGCATGCGCTAATGTACACATCATAAAATGTTAAATGTGAAAAGTGTAGGTATACTGAATCTGTGAAATAAGTTATACTAATAAATAATACCACAAAAGGACAAAAAAACACAAATTGAAATAGGCCGGGTACATGTTTAGTAAATCCATTAATGTTGCTTCAACTCTTGAATTAGAGTATGATCACGATGCAGCAATATTTTTTTTATTGTCAGGAAAGTATAAAGGTAAATAAATCACATGCAAGGCATAATATAGCATAAGAAATAGTGGCCATTGACACCCGCACAGATCTTTGTTATATCAATCTTTTCCAGTCACATCAAAATCTACCCCAAGGGGTTAATAATCCAAGTGAAAATGTTATAATATATGTTCTGGTTGGCATGCGCACACACAGAGCTACGAGTACAAAAAAGACATATAAGTCAACCCAGAAAGGGACAAAAGAGTGAGGGAGTGCAAATATGCAGTGCAAAATAGGTAACTTGATTCTCACGGCGCACGTGTGGGGGAAACTGTAGAAGTAGGTGTTACATTACCTTACACGTGTGGCGGTAGGAGAAGTCACCGTCAAGGCGGTACTCATGCATGACCCACTTGGTCTTCTCGCCACGTGGGGCTCTGCCTTTGTAGAAAACAAGGGTCTTCTTCATCCCAAGTAGGGCTCCACTTGAAGCACTGTACACTTCTCTGTCTTTTCCTGTTGCTTTCCAGTACCCAGCTCCGGTTGCTCTGTTTGTTCTTAACCCAGTTGGATACTTCCTGTCTCTTAAGCTGAAGAAGTACCACTCTCTCTCTCCCATCTTTGCCACATCTATTAAAACAACAAACCAACAAATACATGTTAAAAGTGAAGAACTGAACACAAACATTTAACTTTTCTTCCCTTTTCTCTTCTCTTTTTCAATGCACATTTATTTGTGATTGAGATATGTCAGCAGGTTAAGGGATTTTGCAGGTGGAGTTAGATTTTCTGGCCAAAAATATATATGCTGGGAGGCTAGGCTTAAATTATAGCATGTGTGAATCATGTAGTCTACTTTTTCTTTTTAAAGAATCATGTACTCAACTTGAAGAAAAAGATAAGGACAAATCTCACGGAAATATAGTGATGCATGAACTGTTAATTACAGAGAAATATTATTGGAAGTAAATATTGGGTTGAGAGTCAAGAAAACCTTGCTAGTTTGGGAGAAATTAGTTGAACTATTATGTCCATTGGGAGGTGTTTAAAATCACAACCTCGTCTTAAACCATAAGATCCTCTAATCTAGTTTTACTAATTAGAAAGA
Organism: Quercus variabilis; assembly: GCA_030445155.1. Taxonomy (NCBI): domain Eukaryota; kingdom Viridiplantae; phylum Streptophyta; class Magnoliopsida; order Fagales; family Fagaceae; genus Quercus; species Quercus variabilis. The sequence goes on from CP129446.1 coordinate 15,993,300, forward strand.
AATATTCAGTTCTATAATTTCCTATGAAGGTTTTTATTTTTATTCTTTTATTTTGTAGTTTTTATTTTTATTTTCATTTTTAATAACAATAATAATGGGTTGTTAAGTTTTGTATTAGTGGGGTTGTTAAATTTTGTGAGTTACATGACCAATAATCAGGATCATGAAGGAAGACCGTAGACCATAATAAAGCTTAGCTCAAATAATCTTAACAACATGTTTCACCCAAAAGAGAAAAAAAATTCATTCCAGGTATAATGAATAGTGAAGTACTATATTCTCATAAGAAAGGGGGTGGGGGGGGGGAAAAAAACTCTCTTGGGTAATATATAAGCGCTAAAAATATACATGAGAATGCTAAGGAAAAAGTAAAAACAAATATACTTGGCCATATAGTGTTTATATTTTCCAAAATGAAATGGAGCAAACTAGCATACCTGGAAGCTCCCACGGCTCACACCTATTAAGGTCAACCTCTGCAATCTCCACACCACAAAAGGCCCCATTAAACACTTTGGAAGCCAGATAAAAGGTTATAAGTTCTTCATCAGTTGGGTGAAACCTAAACCCTGGTGGCAAACCCTGCTCGTTTATTTCCCCACCAGCAAGCTCACGCAGGATCTCTTCCACTGTCAACATGTCCACACAACGTAAATCAAGTGTGTTTCTTCCCAGGGAGTATTTTCTTGTCTGTGTTGTGAGTGCTTCGAGGGTAAGAAATAGAGTGATAATGCATAAACGAAGTGAAGAGGAAATGTGAATATATAGGCCAGGGAGAAGAGAAGCACTGAAACCAAAGGAGAAGGAAAAGCAAATAGAAGGAGAGAGGGGATAGATTTTGGGTTCATAAAAGGTTATGTGGAGGACCTAGGGAGGCTCACCTGAAAGGCTACAAAAACAGTGTAAAGAAATTTCGAAAAGTTGTTTTTATAAAAGTTTGATGTGTGTGTGTGTTGGGTGGGGGTGTAGTTAATGCGAAGTTGGTTGCAGAGATTTATGCGTGCGTATGTTAGCATAGATATGTTTAGGGGATATAGACTCAGGCTTTTCTTTTAGACAGTCACAGAGATAACACGACGGGTAGCTCTCTGAACAATGATATCATCATCACCTAATCCTTTGTTTTCTTTTTGCTCAATCTGTAATCTTTTATATATATATATATATATATATATATTTTTTTTTTTTGAGAAATAATATATATATATATATATGATTCGGTTAATGTATATACTTAAGAGATATATTAATTATTTATTTTTAAAAAAAAATTATAAAAAATTAAAAGAATTGTCAAAATGATAAATTTTTTTTTTAATTTTTTATAAAATTTTTTTAAAATAGTTTATTAATATATACCTAAAAGATACAAGTTAATAAATCTTATATATTCTAAAGGCACACATTAATAAATTATATATATATATATATATATATATTTATAAAATTACAATCAATTTGTGAGTTTCAGTCAGTTTAATTGGTAAAATTTATATGTTAAAACTCTCTAAAAAAATTACAATAAATTTATTTATTTTTATTATAATGTGTGTTTTGTGATTATTATTATTATTATTATTATTATTATTATTATTATTATTACTGTGCTTAGATTAAACAAAACTATTAAAAAAAAAAATCTCGAAAGTCTATGGTGGAGGAAAATATGATACCACTGTCTACGTGGTAAAAGGACATTATCGTTGCTGCATAATTTTGGCAACGTTTTCACCTTTTGTCCTTTAGATTCCATTCTCTACGTGTATTAGAGAATTTGTATTAATTGGCGCAATTTTTATTTTATTTTATTTTTATCTATCCTAACTGAAAGATTTACATTTTCTATTTTACATATTTATTTATTAAATTATTTTATATTAAATTATTTAATTTATATTTTATTTTATTAAAATATTAATGTTTATTTTTTTTTTTTCACATACAATTATCATCATTCACTTTCTTCTTTCATCTTTTAAAAATGTAAAGAAAAATAAAAAAAACTAAATACAATTTTAATAGTGTCAATATAAATTTACACAATTACTGTAATAAACTTGTAAATTTACGTAATTATATATTCACTAATGAAGATCATTTTTAGAAAAAAAAAATGTGTTAATTTTACACATTTATCTATTATACATATACTGATGTGTATAAGTGCTCTTCATATTTTAAAAACACGATTTGTTTATTTACTATAAATCAATAAAAGTACTATTAAAGATGAAATTATTTTCCTTATCCAGTAACAAATGATCCCATTATGAAGGGGTAAATAATTTCTCTACAAATATAATATAACAAGATTTTAAAATTTTATGTTAAAAAAATTTAATAAGCTGAAAAAAAAATAATTATAAAAAAAATAAATAAAAACTAGTCCAAACTCGGAAAAACTGAGCCAAGGCCCCCTCGTTCTGTTCATATTTGTTTGGCTTGGAATGCCTCCCATACCACTTTCCGAAACCTTTATTTTAGTCATTCATATTTTTGGAAATGTCTTAGAAATGAACAATAAACTGCTTCCGTGCATAACTAGTGCTTCTTTTATATATATACCTGCACTTTCATTAATTAGAGAAACAAAAATAGTACTAAGAGGATTAGTGTGAGGATTTAGTTTAGGGTTAGTGTTACTGATGATCTACTCTTTCAACTGAACTAGAATGGTCCTGTAATTAAGTTAGTCAAGCGTAGCCAGTAGCAAACCTTTGCCAATTTAAGTTTGTGCCAAGTAAATGCTCAATAAACATGGCAGTCTTAATACTAAATTTGCGCAATCATGTCAGCAAAACGTTCTATAGTTTGGAATAATTAATTATTTAGCACTGCAAGCTAGAATGTAGTAGCGTGCAACTCCTTCATCTCAAAAAATAGTTAATTACTAATTAAATTTATAGTAAAATCTAATATTTATGCATGCGAGAGGATGACATATCACAGCATTGTATTCTAAAAATACTTAAAAATTATCATATATTTTATCTTTATTATTTATGAAGTTAGACTAAGCTCACAAGAGAGGAAACTGCTTGATTGGTTGGGTAATTAGAATCAGTTCTCGAAAATAATAGACTACTCAAGAACAAGAATAAAATTTTTTATCATGTTGTAAAGGAGAAAAGAAAGGGAAGGGACTCCCTGTAAAACTCTATTTTCTCTCCTTCTAATTTAGGAGGAATGAAAAATAGTGGACCTAAGAACAAACAATTCTCTCCATTTTGATTTTCTATTTCAATTTTTCTTCGACCAAACAAAATATTTTTCTTCCCATTCCTCTTTTTTCTTCTCTTAGTTTCTTTCCTTCCATCTTCTCTCCAACCAAACCTTAAGAAACCCTAAGAAAGCAAGAGTGGGAAGATCCTTAGAAACCATCAGATTAAGGATCCTTATAAATCCTAATTATTAGTAGCTATTGATCTCTATTAGAGTGTGGGGGTAAATGTGTTAAAAAAATAGTATATTGATTAAAAGGTCATGTTAATGGGTGCTCTTAAGGTAATTGTTAATAAATCATTTTTAGGAAAAATTTTATACCACTTTTATGGGAAATTGAAAAAGCTATCAAAACATTAATTACTTTTTTCTCATTTTTCATAAAAAAAATTCCTAAAATGGTTCATTAACAAATACCCTTAGAGCATTCATTAACATTTCCCTTAATAAAAATATTTTTCCCCCTAAAATCAAAAGAGCAAATTGAAGTTATGGGTTCAAATATTATACCCGCAACATTTATTTACAAAGAAATACAATTTTTGCAACAACCATTACTACATATTTGGTAGAAAAGGATCCCATGATCGTGAACCAATTTTATCTGGGATTGCAAATTCCAAGTTTGTTTATGAATAGCAAATCCAATTACATTAGCGTCTATAATTAATTTTTTTTCTATGTAATACTAATCGATAAGTACTCATTGGTAAATTCAACAATATCTTGTACATTGAAATTCATGGTTATGGACATGAATCCCATGTCTACAACTTAATTCATCTTATTACAATATCCGTTGTTCGTATAACAATATGTCCAACTCCTTTGCGAGCTTCACAGCAAAAAATGATATATTCTTACTTAAATTATTTGTTATGATGAGAGGTATCCTTATCCATATTTATCTCTTTTTTTTTTTTTTTTTTTTGATAAACTCATAAACTTCATTCATAAACTAGGACAAATGTCCATTGACAGTACATCAAACATAAGCTGGTCTGTAATAGAAGGGGGAGAGTCCTCCACCCATATTACACTTTCTAAAATTGATTTGGCTTCTTTAGCCATTGAGTGTGCAGCTATATTGCTGCTTCGTCTCGTCAGTGAAATCTTCCAGTTGTCAAACTTCTTAAGCCACCAAGAGATGCCTTCAGTTACCTTTTGGATAGAGATTGCAGGGGTGATTTTGCCCTTCAGAGCTTGAACTACTGCTAACGAGTCACCTTCTGCAACAATATTCTTTAGGCCCAGTTCCCATGCAAACAAAATGCCTATCTCCATTGCCTTTGCTTCAGCCTCAATTGCTCCCAATGGACTGCTGATTTTCTTGCTCATTGCCCTCATCACCTCTCCTTGAGCATTTCTAATAACCACCCCTACACCTATACTCCCTTGCTCTTTGAAGACCGCCCCGTCCACATTAACCTTGTACCGGTTGGGTGGAGGTGGAGGCGGAGACCATCTTTGTGGGGGCTGATTGATTTTAGGAAGTGTACAAGGCATGTGGGCTCGAAATTCCTCAACATATCTCCGAGCTTCTAGTGCTATCACTCTCCCCTGTTTTCCTTGTCCGCCATGTCTGATTCCTGTTATTCCAGAGGCTCCATGCTACAGTAGAAAAGACCTCCCAATCACTAGTACCAAAATGCTCACGCAGCCACCAAAACACATCAACAAATGCCTCTAAAGGAGGGATCAACTTGGCATGCCATATTTTCAGCTCCTCCCCCGAACTTGGTAGGTAGGATGTTTCTACAAGCTCTCCACACAAAGTGCTTAATTTTACTTTTGACACTTTAAATTCTAGATCGCTTTCCATAAAGCTTGCATTCTGGAATTGTCTGAGCATCTAGCGCTATGATTCTCTGGGTTAGCATCCTTCAGCATCTTGTAGGCAACTTTGTACGCATTGTTCACCGTAAAAATCCCATTATGCATTTTTGTCCATACCTGAGAGTCTTCCGGGGCCATGGGGCTTAAAGGGATTCCAAGGATCACATCCGCTTCATGAGGTAGGAAGGAGGTTCTAATGAGATCAGAATTCCACCCTCTGCTCTCATCGTTAATCAACGCCAACACCATTTCCTCACCACCTGTAATCTGGACTTTTGGGCTTATTAACTTGTAGTGTCAACCATTGGAATCCATCCATCATTCCAAATATGCACCCTCCTACCATTGCCAATCACCCATCTAGACCCCATTTTAATGACCTCCCTTGCCGATAGGATGCTTCTCCAAATGTATGATGGTACGTGAGTAATTTAGACCAAAGATGATAGTATAGATATAGAATAAATTTTTAGATAGAAAATATTTGGAGAAAAGATTAGGAAGAGCCCCTCAAATTGAGAATTTTCATTCATTTTATCATTTAATAACTTATAATAAGATCTTGGTAACTATATATTTTTTACTACTTAACAATTTAAGATCATCTGAAAATCTTGGTCCAAACCCTTCATAGATAAATTGTTTCAAATTCACATTACTAATTGAAATTAGTAACTGAGGTTACACAAAATTGGAGCTAAAAAGTTTGGTTGTCTCTTGTGTATTATTGTCAAAAGAGAGATGGTGCTTTTGTGACATCCTTTACGCAAGGCTAATGGAAGTGCAAATGCTTTACCCAAGGAAGGAAGAGAGCAGGAGGAGCAAGCGAAGGAATACTTGCACTGTCCAATGTTTGTTAGGCAGGCTTTTGGCAATGATCTAAGGAGAATAGACACTACTCATTGAGTCACTGTATGACTTCTTTACCATGGTGCTTTTTGAACAATGTGTTTGGTTTACATAAAATTTTCTATTTTAAAACTGAAACAATCGGGATCTTAGTTTTTAATTTTTATGTTCCAGAGACACTTTTTGTCTAGGTAATCCTTCAATACTTGGACAACTGAGCATGTCATCAAACGCGTCGGCGTTGCACGTGTAATATGATCAGGCTTTTTAAATAATTAAAATCGTTCTGATCTTAGTGACTCAGTCAAGCAAAAAATAACAACAGCTAGGATCTACTGACTGCTGCCCTATATAAAAAATTATGAGCCTACATGCCCTACCTCTTCTATTTTAATACTCCCATGCTCTTATTACGTCTCTGATAGACCTTAGACCATTGATTGGTCTCGATATTTCCACCAAACAAATAGTAATATTCCATCCTGATAACTTTATGCAACACGTAAGCAACATGTGTTTTCCTTTTTGGGTTATACAAAATTCATTACAAATACGTAATATTACTAACCACTTTCAATAAAATATTCATATTATTATATATTTTATAAATATAATTCTTAAATTGCATGTTTTTTTTATGTCTTAATATTTATATCAAATTTTGTATTAATCGAATGTTATTTATTATTTAATTTATAAAATTTATTTTTTATATATAATTTTAAATTACAAAAACCTAAAATTTAAAATTTTGATGGATTATATAACTATTAATCTTTTAGAAATTTTGAAAACATGAAAAATAGAAGAAGAAAATTCAATTTAATGGTAGATTTGTTAAAATTCACATTCAATAAAAATATATTAAGTGTTGTGTAGGGTCTATATTTGTGGCCCAAACTTCCAAGGTATGGAATATGAGCCCAACAAGCCCAATACAAAGAATTTGTGGAGAGTGAGTGAAAGAGTTAGGCTGATAATGAACTAAACAACGTCTAACAAAGGTTCAACCGATAAATAATTGTAAGAACAAACTTGAAACTTGAATAATTTGTTGTCCGAGGAGACAAACTTTCATTTATATAATTCTTAGAGTTACAGTAAACATTTCTCCTCTCTTCCTCTACCTTTTTCCAATCCCCTTCTCATGAGAGGTCCTTTACATTTATATAGTTTCCTTTTTGTCTATATTCATTGTACACTTGTTCTTCATTTAAGCATTCACTTGAGTATCTGCCCCATCAGGTATCTTCTTTAGTTCTCCATGAGTGGTGGTAACTGAGGCTGCACTGTTCAGGGTATTCTCTACATAAATGCTGTCAGAAAAGTTACTGCAATACATTTAATGCAATGGTAGCAGCTTTTCTCTTCGATATTTTTCTGTTCTTATCATCTTTATACGTGCATGAAGTTCATCCTTATTGTTAGAATTTTCTGGAAGATTGCCCAAGCCGCCCAGGTATTTGCTTGACAATATTATTTATATCCGATAAGGATAATCTTCTCGGACGATATTTCTTTATTATTTCCTTACGTGATTTTCCACTTCGAGGTCTTTTCTAATTATTTACTCATTCTCGGACGGACCTCTATCCTCATATAGGGCCTAAGGCCTAGTATGTGAATTTAGGCCTTTATCCCCACACGTTGTTTAAACATTGACTATAACTAAGTTTGTATTATTTATTCTCATTTGATTTCATAAAAACTTATTACATCTTTTAACATTGTGCTAATTGTTATTTCCGTTCATTTTTATTATCTTCATCATTAAATTCATATTTTTGTTTCCAATATTAATCCGTCGACTAATATGGAGGTTCTACCGTTCTAGTGCAACAGGTGAAGGGTAGTTGATGGACTTGATGGTGGAGCCGACAACATGAACAATCAATTTTTTTTTTTACTAGGTTTGTGACTAGGATATGATTCATCAATTAGTTTGAATGCATGGCATTATATTATTTTTACAGTCAAGCCAGTTGATTTTGTGAGTCTTTAAATCCGTGAAAACCTTACAGGAACACACAAGCGCGACATAAAGGGGAAAAAAAACTGATTTTGAAACTTATTATAACATTCTCATCAACTCTCTCATAAAAAATGCCATTTTGACACACCAAAAACCTACTTTATCATTTTAGCACATCATTTTACAATTCACCATTTATCACATCTTCTATTCTTCAATTCTATATGTTAAAATAATATATTCCAATATTAAAATAACATTAAAAACCCAACAATATATAAAAATACAAAATAAAAAATAAAAACCAACCATCCCCACCACAACCCACAGCCCACCCCCGCTGCCAGCAACCATCAACGCCCCACCCACATCCCACCCACCACCGTCTCACACCAGAAATAACACAGCAAAACACCAAAACCACCACCATAGAAAAACAAAAACAACAACAAAAAAACACAACCCAACCGCATCCCACACACCCACCCACTGCCGCCGCTAACCCACCCACCGTTGACCCACCCACCCATCAACACCCCACATCTCACCCCACCACCGTCTCACACTAGAACCACCATAGCAAAACACCAAAACCACCACCACAGAAAAACAAAAACAACAACAAAAAACAAAAAGATTGGCATCAAGTGGCGCGGTGAGGCTGAACGGAAGAGAGAAAAGCCACCCACTGCCGAACCCACCAATCAAATCATTGCCAAAAAAAAAAAAAACCCACAGCCATAGAGATCGGCATTAGGTGGTGCAGCAAGGCTGAACGGAAGAGAGAAAAGCCACCCACTGCCGAACCCACCCATCAAATCACTGAAAAAAAAAAAAAAAAAAAAAAAAAAAAAAAAAAAAAAAAAAAAAAACCCACAGTAGTAGAGATTGGCATCAGGTGGCGCGGCGAGGCTAAACAAAAGAGAGAAAAGCAACAACAATGAGAAGAAAAAAGAGTGAAAGAAGAGATGGGTTGATAGGAATGTCTGAGGAAGAATGAGAGAGGAGAGGAAAAAAAAAAGGAATAAAGTGATGAGAGAGGAGAGAGAAAGATGAATAAAAATAATAATAAACAGAAATGGCATTTTCATCTGTATGCTCTCAAAAATGAAAGCGTACTATAGCATGTCTTATAATTTTAGCACATTTAGCACACCTCATAATGCTTAGTTTTTAGTGTTTGGTGTGCCAAATGCCAAATATTTGGCATTTGGCATTTGGCATACCTGATGAGAATGCTCTTAGGTGGTCTCCTTTGCTCTTGCTTTGTGTTCAAGAACTTTGAAAACTGATACAAGGAGTCTTGTTTCCTCAGGCCCAATTCCCAGTGGATAAATCATCTTGTTTTCAAATTTTTTCAGTTTTTCCTAAATTGTACTCATTTTCGGTGTCAGCCAAATAGGTCTAATGGAAAGAAAATTGGGAATTTCTCATCTAATTTGCCATTAATGTAGTAAGTGACCCTGAAAGAGTCAGTGATATTTAGGGGTGGCAATTCGTGTTTACTTGTCAAGTTCGTGTCTTATCAACTTATAAGCATCCGATTATATATGGGTTAACACTAATTCGATATGTTTATTAAATAAGTCAAGATTCTTCAACCCTAACACAATCCATTTATTAAACGGGTTAGACGTGTTAACTTGTTTATCAGATTTTATCAAAATGAAAAAAATAAAATAAAAAAACAAACAAATTAATATTTTTTTACTATATAATTCAAAACTAATGAATAACTGCATCACAAATAATCATTCAAAACTAAAGTATATCTCAATATTACAAATAATCAATTACAATATGTCAAAGAAAATAAACTACAACAACTAATAAATTTATATTCCTAGGGTTTAAAGGGTATATTGGTAAAATGTTATTTAATTAAACATGTCAGACGGGTCAAACGGGTTCTATGGATTGAACACTAACCCAACCCATTTATTAAATAGCTTAGTTGTGTCAACTCAAATATGACACGAATACATTAAGCCTCAAATCATAATCTACTAATTTCGCATCATGTCGTGTTGGGTTAGCGGGTTGTGTCCAATTTTGCCACCCCTAGTGATATTCAACTGTGGTGGTTTCAAGATGAGAAGGTCACATTGAAAATGGGTTAGGTTTTGAATCTTTTGATACTTGTCCGACATGTGCACTAGTTGAGTGATTGAACCTTTACTTTGCCATATAAGTCGTCCGTCTTAGGGTTTGAAGGGTATATTGGTCAAATGTCATTTAATTAAACATGTCAAACGGGTTAAATGGATTCTACGGGTTGAACATTAACCCAACCCGTTTATTAAACAGGTTAGTCGTGTTAACTCAAATATGACACGAATCCATTAAGTTTCAAACCATAACTTGTTAATTTCGTATCGTGTCGGGTTAACGGGTTATGTCCAATTTTGCCATCCCTAGTGATATTCAACTGTGGTGGTTTTAAGATGAGAAGGTCACATCGAAAATGGGTTGGGTTTTGAATCTTTTGATACTTGTCCGACATGTGCACCAGTTGCGTGATTGAACCTCTACTTTGCCATACAAGTCGTTTGTCTTAGGTAGCTTGTCTGTCGCCTACATGGATGGATGAGTGAGGACACTTAGCTCTTTGTAGCGACAAAAACATCCTATTCTACATTCACTAAGTGTAGAAACCGTTGCACACCACTCCAAAATATGTTTCTATAATTTCGTACCCACTAATTATGGGATGTAGAACATGATCTTAGTGCCACTAACCCACTACCTCCACTATGTTGGTATCTACATTCCAGCGAAGGTGGTCACTCTAGATCTCTATATAAACACCAAGATATCACAATTCCAAGGTACTTAAAAACACAATTTCCTAACTTCATACTTTTAGAATTCTTGGAAATCATTATGAGTTTCTAACTTAACCATTAAAGGGTTTTTGACCCAAGGTAGTTGATACTGTACCAGTACTGGTTGTACCGGCCGATATGTACCATACCGGCCGCACCAGCCGGAATGTACCATACTAGCCAGTATGTACTGTACCGACATGTATACTGGTATCAAAATGCTAATATTTCATACCGATTTAAATGTAGGCCGTACCGGCCATTCCAGCTAATTTCAGGTAATACCAGCCAGTACTGAGCGTACCAATCGGTACAGAAAAAAAAGCTTTGTTGTTGTTGTTGTTTTTTTTTTTTTTTGTTTTGTAATTTTTGAACTTTTGTAAGGGCAGAATGGTAACTTATTTGCATTAATTTATTAGTATTGTGGGGCCTGTTAGTTAAAAAGATATAGGAATCATCAGAAGTGAGCTCAGGGCCCAACGGCCCAATCCGAGGACACTTAGTTATCCGAGGATAGCTTAAAAATTTTATTATTACTAAATGAATAATATAAGAGAAATGAATGGATATTATATATGGCGGCATAACGCACGTCCGAGGACACCAAAGTTCGAGGTGAATGTAACTTTCATTTTATTCCGGAGACTTCGCAAAGTTGTATCTGAACTGGAAGTTGGGTATAAACCTAAGGAGGAGTCGGGGAAGGTAGAAAATATCTTCCAAGGCCATCACCTCCACATTAAATGCTTTCCAGCTAACCCTCTGGCCGCATTAATGTGGAGGTGATACCTGAACAGTGACTAAGCAGCTTTATGGCCACTAAGCGAAAGTTTCGGTAGATGCTAGATGGGACAGAAAGGAGCTCCCCAGATAAGACCTACACGTATACGATGAAAATGGAGGGGAGGAGGGTGTATATAACATAGAAACGAATGAGATAGAAGAGGATCTTTTGGAGAACCAGATAAAGGGGAGAAAGAGAGACGTACTGAAAAGGAGGCCGAGAAGAGTTGTTTCTCCTTCAATCAACCTAAAGGACCCTTTGTTACTTGATGAGTAGAACATTTCCTGTCTAGCAGTACCAGTTCTAGTACCCATTCTTTACAAATTTATTGTTTGGGCTTGTTGGGCTGAAAACCCATTCATATCCTGGGTCCAATCCAAATTGAGTCCCTACAATTGGCGCCGTCTGTGAGAAGAACTTGATCTTTCGAGAAGGAAAGGCAGGTGTGATACTCACGATGGAAGAGGGAGCACCGCAGCAACCATTGACGGGCCCGCAACAAGTGGATGCTAATCAGCACCAGGCAGAGTCTAGAGGTTCTCAGCACAGTAATCCGTTGGTAGACCAAGAACGCGGGGGGGATCATGAAGGGAGTACCCGAACAACCCATACAGATAGAAGCCGCTCTCGGGGGAAAGGCCATGCTTCCCCTGTAAAGAGTGAAGGAAATTTGCAGCGTAAGATTGACAAGTTGAAGAAGGAATTGCGATATGAGCGATGAAGGCGTAAGGCCCATAACACTAGGCACTCCTCTGAGGAGTCGGATAACACCAGTTACAGGCGAAGGTCGAGAACTCCACCCAGCGAATCTTTTTCGTGTGAGGAGGAGTACCACCGTGGGCGAAGAAATAAGAGTCCGACTCGCCAGGGTCAGGGGAATGATACCTTAAACAAGGCTTTGAATCAGGTTTCTAAGTCGCCCTTCACGCGACATATTGAGGACGCTAGTCTTCCTCGGTGATTCCACCAGCCTGTGTTCACCATTTATAATGGTCGAACAGACCTAGTGGAACATATTAGTCACTACAGCCAGAGAATGGCTATTCATGCAAGGGATGAGGCCTTAATGTGCAAGGTTTTCCCCTCGAGCTTGGGCCCGGTGGCAATGAGATGGTTTAATGGCTTGAGAACTAATACTATTGACTCTTTTGAGAAGCTCACCCAGGCCTTTGGTGCCCATTTTATTACATGTAGAAGGGTTGTTCAACCCTTGGGGTCGCTGCTGTCCATGTCTATGCGGGAGAGGGAAACCCTAAAAGTCTACTCGGACAGATACTGGGAAATGTTCAACGAGGTAGATGGGGCTCACGATGACGTGGCTATGAACACTTTTAAGAAAGGTCTTCCAACCGAGCACGGTCTAAGGAAGTCTCTGACTGGCAAGCCTGTTACTAGTGTACGTCAGTTTATGGATCGAATAGACAAATATAGAAGAGTAGAGGAGGATCAGATGCAGGGCAGAGGAAAGTTTAAGGCAGTAACTCAGGAGAGGAGGGATTTCAAGCTGGACCGGTATAATAACAACCGGCCTCGGAGGGACTTTGGAGGGCAGTCAGGGTCTGCCAATTCCCAGGTGGTTAGCGCCGTGTTCCGAGAACCAGTGTAACGAGTTCTGGAGAAGATAAAGGACGAGCCGTTCTTTAGGTGGCCTAATAAGATGGCAGGGGATCCTGCGAAGCGTAATCGGAACCTTTATTGCCAGTACCATCAAGACCATGAGCATATCACCGAGGATTGTAACAATCTGTGGGACCATTTAGAGCAGTTGGTGCAAGAAGGGAAATTGACCCAATTTCTGCATCATTCCGGCGGCCGAGGAGGTCACGAAGGCTCGGCGTTTCAGGGGAAAGCTTCAAGGAGACCTCCTTTGGGCACGATAAACGTTATATTTGCTGCCTCGGGGAGAACTGGATCTTGCCCTTCCAGGGTAATGTCTGTGTCCCAATACTCGGAGGAGGGCTCAAGTTCGAGGCCAAAGAAGGCCAGACCGGGCACCTCGTTGGTGTTAGGCTTTTCAGAAGAGGATAAGAGAGGAACCATACAACCGCATGATGATGCTTTGGTAGTTACGATTAGAATCGGAGGGTATGACGTTAGGAGAGTGATGGTTGATGACGGAAGTGCCGCCGAGGTAATGTATCCTGATTTATTTAGGGGGCTGAATTTGAAACCTGAAGATCTGATGACGTATAGGTCCCCGCTGGTGGGCTTCGAGGGCAAATCGGCCACTCCGTTGGGAATGGTTAGATTACCTATGCAGACTGGTTCAGATACGGTGGATGTGGATTTTATTGTGGTGGATGCTTTTTCTCCGTATACGGCTATTTTGGGAAGACCTTGGTTGCATGCTTTGGGGGCTGTTTCTTCCACTCTTCATCAGAAAGTGAAGTATCTCTCGGGAGGCGAAGTTTCAGAAATTTTGGGAAATGGACAGGCTGAGGCTGTCAACAAAGTCATAGTGGGTGGACTTAAGAAAACGCTAGATGATGCAAAGGGAAGATGGGTGGAGGAACTTCCACATGTTCTCTGGGCGTATAGAACAACACCCCGACAATCAACAGGGGAAACCCCATTCTCAATGACGTATGGAGCTGAGGCCGTGATCCCTATTGAAACAGGCTTTCCAACACTGAAAACTAGTAATTTCACCCCGGATGGAAATGATGAGCTGTTGAGGAAAAGTCTAGACTTAATAGACGAGCGACGAGAGAAAGCTATGGTTCAATTAGCGTACTACCAGCACAAGCTGAAGCAGGGCTATGATGCAAACGTCAAACTAAGGCCATTAGCTCCGGGAGACTTGGTGTTGAGGAAGGTCTTGGGGAATACCAAGAACCCAGCCTGGGGAAAGTTGGGGCCCAATTAGAAAGAGCCATATCGTATTACATCTGTAGCAGGGATAGGGGCTTACTATTTAGAAGATCTAGATGAAAAAACTATACTCCATCCCTGGAATGTAAGCAACCTGAAAATGTATTATTATTAACAAGTTGCTCTTTACTTTCCTTTATAATTTATCTTGCTCTTGCAACATGTGTTTCTGAAATGAATGGAAGTATTAAACAGAAGCTAAGTCATGTTAGGTCCTCGGACCACAACTTAGTGGAAATTATTACACTATGAATGAAAGTATTAAACAGAAGCTAAGTCATGTCAGGTCCTCGGACCACAACTTAGTGGGAATTATTACACTATGAATGGAAGTATTAAACAGAAGTTAAGTCATGTCAGGTCCTCGAACCACAACTTAATGGAAATTAGTACACTATAAATGGAAGTTTTAAACAGAAGCTAAGTCATGTCAGGTCCTCGAACCACAACTTAGTGGAAATTATTACACTATGAATGGAAGTATTAAACAGAAGTTAAGTCATGTCAGGTCCTCGGACCACAACTTAGTGGAAATTATTACACTATGAATGGAAGTATTAAACAGAAGCTAAGTCATGTCAGGTCCTCGGATCACAACTTAGTGGAAATTAGTACACTACGAATGGAAGTATTAAACAGAAGCTAAGTCATGTCAGGTCCTCGGACCACAACTTAGTGGAAATTAGTACATTACGAATGGAAGTATTAAACAGAAGCTAAGTCATGTCAGGTCCTCGGACCACAACTTAGTGGAAATTAGTACACTATAAATGGAAGTACTAAACAGAAACTAAGCTACAACAAGCTATTTAGACATCAAACTTAGTTGGAATTTACGTTTTCTGAAAGGGATTCGTGTGAATAGAGATGCATATCGAAGTAAATGTTAGGAGCATCATTTAAAGCGTTTCAATGGGATCAATACCCCTCTGGATGAAAGGTAAAAGTGCTATCCTAGATTCGTATACTTTTCTAATGAATGCTACAGGGAGCCGTTATAAGGCCGCGGTTGTCATTATTATAGCATGTTCTGAGTTCTCAATGGTTGTGTATAAAGTTATGATTTTTTCCTATCATATCAACTTTCACCCTTTTTACAGTCCAAGATCATAAGAAAAGTAGATAAACAAATGTAAGTAATGAAGAGCAATCATACATGAAATTATATAAGTAATAAACAAAACCACAAATATCTCTTATAAGTTGCCAAAAAGAACTGCGTGTTGCAACCAGGAACATCCTTAAAAGGATTTAAAAAAAAAAAAAAAGGGAAAAATGAGATGAAAAGTGTACTAAAAGGCATTTAACTACCAGCAACTATTTGGTTAACTTTATTTGGAGCTTGGGTGGAGGGACTTTGCCAGCTGCCTCAGGAGGAACGTCCTTTTCTTGCACCCTAGGAGCTTCTCCAACAGGCAGGGTGGTCGAGGCTAAGGCCTGTTCAAAAGTCTGAGAGGCCGCTCCATCTTTGGGCCCTGCTACTTCTTTTGCCGATGATAGATCCTTTGCTTTTTCAGGCATTGGTGGCTGCTCTTGCTGATTGGAAGAGGGAGGAGCTTGAGTCTGAACTTCCCTAGGTGGCTCAACAGTAGTAGAGGATGCTTCCCCTTGTGGAGCAGAGGGAGTGGAGGCCCGAATAGCTGGGGGGAAGTAAATATTTTCGAGTTTCCTTAACTCTGATGAGGATTCAACTCCAGCTCGGTTGAGAGCCTCTTGCTAGGTCAAGGCACAGTATTTCCGGTACACAACGGGCACCTTAGCTCGGAAAGCATCCTTTGTCTCAGCAATGCCTACATTGTAACCATTCTGCTCAGCAACATCTCTCTCTTTTTCAGCCTCGGCTTTGGCTCTCTCTACCTGATCTCTAAGCTTCTGGACTTCCTCCAGTTGTTTCTGCAGAGCCAGCACCTGTTCCTTAGAAATTGCTAGCTGGGCATTGACATCACACAGAAGCCGCCCTTGGTCCTCGGCTTGTCTTTGGAACCCCTTCAGAGCTGAATCAGCACTCTTCCGAGCATTTTCCTCGGCCGCTAGCTTCTTCTTCAGCTGCACAATGTTTTGCTCAGAGGCATTCAGTGTGCGCACAGCTGTTATCTTTTTCTTCCTTTCCTAGTCTATTTGCTGGTAGTAGGATTCGGCTATCTCCTCCAGCCTGAAGGTGGCTTGAACGGCTTAGAGAAAAAGAAGTTAGAAACACGCAAAAAAAAAAAAAAAAAAACCAACAATAAAAATGTAACGGTAAAAGCGTCATACCATGCCCAAATATCTTTTGGTATTTTGAAAAACCTCGTCTCTCTTGATCGCTCTCAGCTCAGCCATGTCCCTGGGAAGAAGAAGTGTTTCCTCTAATGCTGAGGCGACTCGGCACCCAAGTCCACCACTAAAGTCCCTGATCGAAGTATCCTCCCTCAGAGGCTTCTCATCGAGCATATGGGCTGGGAGCCAGGCCTCAGGTTTCGAGGACTGAGTGGTTGTCTTATCCACCCCTCGCTGTGACCCATGACTCGTTTTCTGCTGCTTAGCAGCCCTTTGATCCTCACCCTCACGGGTAGTGTAAGTCTTCCCCTCGTCTAACACCTCTTTACCCCTCGGTTCTCTCCTCCTCTTTGGATCGCTGGGCTCGGTCACGACTGGTTGGGATGACTGAGGAGGAAGATTGGGGAGAGGTGGAGGATTGACCTGAACTTGTTTTTCCCCCACCCTGCCGGGCTGGTCCTCGATTACGTCTTTCAGGCTCCTCTGGCTTCTCCTTTGGATAACCATTTTCTTAGAAGTCACCTCAGGAGATTGGGTTTGGTTAAAAACTTCGAATTCATTGGCGGAGTCAGACAACTCTACAAGTCCTCCCGAGGTGTCTTTTCCTTCTTCTTCTTCTTCTTCCTCTTCTTCTTCTTTGGTCCTTTTTTCTTTTTCTTCTTCTCCCTTTCTCACTTTTTGGGAAACGGAGCATGATGATGAAGCTCCAATAGAAGGAGTGGCCTTAGGCGATGGTTCAGTGAAGGGCACACCTTCAGGAATGGGGGTATCCTCAGGAACAATGAATCCCTCAAAGGCTACACTGATACGGTGGAACCGAGGATCTTTTGCCTTTATCACGTACTTGGGAGCCTGAAAGGCTTTTGAAACAGGATCGTACTTGAGTATTAGGTGTGCTGCTCTTAACTGACTGTCGGAGGGATTTACATACACCTCGGATCGTAGGATTCTATCTAGGCTCTCCCTATTGACCAACCTGAAATTACGTCTAGTGGTGCGCTTGTCTGTAAAATAATTAAAATATAAAAGGAAATTTTTGTTAGAAATAAAAATAGCTTCAATTAAAAAAGTTAATCTGACTTATAAGGGGCATACATCCTAGGAACCCCACCTGGTTGTCCCTCTTCAGTCGGACAAGGTAAACCATCATGCCATTTCCCGGAGAAAATAAGGAAATCGTCTTTTAAACCCTTGTTTGAGGTAGGGAGGCACTGGATCAATCTTACTGCAGGGTACCTAGACTTAAGGTAATATCCCTGATCCTTCAAATGATTGAGGTTATATACCCAGTTCACATCGTGATGGGTCAAACCTAAATTGTACTTGGCGTTTAAAGCCTCTATGCTCCCAAGCACCCTGAACATATTCGAGGCGCACTATGTGGGAGATAATCTGAAGAACTTAAGGTAACTTCTCGTCAGACTACCCATTGGGATAGTCATCCCTCCCTCGATAAAGGCTATCATGGGGATGACTACCTCCCCCGTTTGTCTATCGTGCAACCAAGTTTGAGGGGAAGCGTATCTCATACCCACTATTGAGGGAATCCTATACTTAGCCCTAAATGATTCTATTTGCTCCTCGGAATCAACTAGATACTTAAATCTACCCATTTTCTAATAGTAGTAAAGAAAAACTGATACAGAAGATGGAAAACTAGGGAGGGTTAAGGAAACTTACAGGTTTAGAAAATAAACTCCTCGGACGGGTTCTTAGTATTTATGAGAGCGTGAAGTAATAAGAGAGAGACAGATTCAATGAATATGTGCTAAGACGGAGTAATTTGTAACTGACGAAAGATTTGATTTGAAAGGCACTCTATAAGGGCGCAGAAAGTGGGAACGGGAAAAATCCCGCCCATAAATGTAAAGGATCCCCCACCGTTAGATTTGCATCAGGTCGTTGAACGTGTGGGACAACAGAGCAGTCATCATTTAATAATGGCGTGCTCTTGACGCCGAAACGTCAGGAGCGTGCCTTGGGCAAGCGAAAAGACATTCAGAAAGAAGGGGAAACCTACGAAATAAATGAGGGCTGGATATCAAAATCTCTCTTTTTCCCGAGGTGGCAAAAAGCGAGATTTTAAGGGGCTATTGTGGGGCTTGTTAGTTAAAAAGATATAGGAATCATCAGAAGTGAGCTCAGGGCCTAACGGCCCAATCCGAGGACACTTAGTTATCCGAGGATAGTTTAAAAATTTTATTATTATTAAATGAATAATATAAGAGAAAGGAATGGATATTATATATGGCGGCATAACGCACGTTCGAGGACACCAAAGTCCGAGGTGAATGTAACTTTCATTTTATTCTGGAGACTCCGCAAAGTTGTATCTGAACTAGAAGTTGGGTATAAACCTAAGGAGGAGTCGGGGAAGGTAGCAAATATCTTCCAAGGCCATCACCTCCACATTAAATGCTTTCCAGCTAACCCTCTGACCGCATTAATGTGGAGGTGATACCTGAACAGTGATTAAGCAGCTTTATGGCCACTAAGCGAAAGTTCCGGTAGATGCTAGATGGGACAGAAAGGAGCTCCCTAGATAAGAACTACACGTGTACGATGGAAATGGAGGGGAGGAGGGTGTATATAACATAGAAACAAATGAGATAGAAGGGGATCTTTTGGAGAACCAAATAAAGGGGAGAAAGAGAGACGTACTGAAAAGGAGGCCGAGAAGAGTTGTTTCTCCTTCAATCAACCTAAAGGACCCTTTGTTACTTGATGAGTAGAACATTTCCTGTCTAACAGTACCAGTTCTAGTACCTATTCTCTACAAATTTATTATTTGGGCTTGTTGGGCTGAAAACCCATTTATATCCTGGGTCCAATCCAAATTGAGTCCCTACAAGTATTATTTGTTTTCTTAGTATGCAATGAACAATTAAGCTTTCTATTTTTTATATTGTGTATTTTTTTTTTCTTTTAATTGATGCTAAAGTTTAAAATAATGACTAATTTGTTCTGAATTGAGATAATGTTTTATGGTAAACTTTTATATTTATTATAATATGTTTGTGTGTGTACGTACACACACACACACACACACACACACACACACATATATATACATATTTATAAATATAAAAAATAATAGTAAACCCAAAATAGTATATCGGTATTGACTGGTACCAAAATATATCGTTCCACAGATTAAACCGGTACAGCTTCCGGTATGAGATTGATTCTCTTGTTTTGGCTAGCACCATGCTGATGTATTCCGCAAGTAATTTTACTCTAGGTTTTCTAACGCAGTGAATTTGGATGATTGACTAACTAACAATCTTATGCATCATTAGTTTTCTAATGTCAAATTCAAAATTAATGGTTAATATTAATGATGATGAAATTTAGCCAAAGATGCTCCGTTGGACTCTTGGAGAGTAATTTGCAACAACGATTGTATCACTGTACAAACTGCAGAGGGAGTTGGTGTAAGACTAAATGAATTTGGTTTCCCATATGATAATGTACATATGATCAATTAGAGGTCTAATGGGAATGTAACTTTATATCCTTAAGAATTTGTATGTGGTTGGTTAATAGAAAATTTTTGTTTGAAGAAGGAAAAGTTTTGATGAACAAGTGGAGATTAATTGAAGAAGGAAAACCAGTCCTCCTTCAACCCATAAGAGTAGTATTCAGTTTTCCCATCAATAGATTGAACTGAACATTATAGATCAAACATTATAAATCAGGTTTTTTAATTTTTTAATTATGTTTTTATGTATTTGTGAAATTCATGATAATTCTAGCAGTTCCTGGAATTGGTGAAGTTGATAATGATCAAACGTAAATAAATTTTACACTTGGGTTGGGGGATAGCAATGAGCTTGTGTGAGTGAGCCTGGCGATTGCAATGGAGTAAAATTTTGAGGAAAGCCGAATGGCATCTTTAGGTAATGAATGACGTGACATACTTCTAGCTTTTGCCTTTTGGATCATCGTTTGTGACGTGGCGCAATGCTAACCTTAAACTAGGCTATGAGGTAGCTGAATACATGCATGGGATTATTTTTTAAATGTCCTAACGATAATTTTTTTTTATAATTAATATTGTAGTACATATATAGAAGAAACCCAGGAACTAGGATCACCTTTTTTTTTTTTTTTTTTTTTTTTAATTTTTTTTTATAAATGTTAAAATATTATAGGAATATCATAAATATTGTACACTATCATTATATTTTGTAGTATATACATAGTATTATATGAGGTGATATATTAGAACATTTGCATTAAATTTTTAAAATTTTTTTCTCTATTTTAGAATTAGAACTGATTTTTTCTATTATAACTAGCCACTTTTCAAAACAGCCGTTTTAGATTTTTTATTTTAAAATTTATTTTTATATAAATATTATTTTTTTCATTCGTATGTTTTTATATCATTTTTTTCATTTATTTTTTTTATTATTTCTTTTACTTTTTATATAAATATTAACATACAAAACCACTAGTAGTATCTTTCTAAAATGGAGAACCAGAAGGGAGTTTGATATGAGAATATTTTTGGGTTTTTCTCTTTAAGCCGTGGTCTTAGAGCATTTGCATCTGGAATGCTAAATGCTATATGTTACTTTTATTTAGCATTTGTCCCTTAAAAACCTCCCACATCCGGAATTGTGAAAGTAAAGAATTGAAATTTTTTTTACAATCTTGCTACAGTGCCATCCTATATGTAGAATGGTACTATAGCAGGATTGTATAATTTCAAATTATATTTTATTCTCTCTCATAAATGTTACCTCTCTCTCTCTCTCTCTCTCTCTCTCTCTCTCTCTCATTTTTCTTTACATTCCTTCTCGGCGTGGGTCTTGTTCTGTTCTTTCCTCTCCTCAAACCTGAAACCCTTGTGTGGTGGTGGTAGCAGTAGAGGTAGGTGTGGTCTAGGTCGGTAATCGATGGTGGTGGCGTGGGTTGGTCTCGATGGTGGCAGTGTGGATTTGGGTCGGAGTTCAATGGCAACAGTGTGGGTCTAGGTTGGTGGTCAATGGTGGCGTGGGTCTGGGTCAGTGGTTTTGGGGTGGTCTGTGATGGTGGGTTAATTTGGGTTTGTGTGGGTTTGCTTGGCCTGGATTGATATGGGTTGTGGG
Organism: Quercus variabilis; assembly: GCA_030445155.1. Classification (NCBI taxonomy): domain Eukaryota; kingdom Viridiplantae; phylum Streptophyta; class Magnoliopsida; order Fagales; family Fagaceae; genus Quercus; species Quercus variabilis. The sequence continues at coordinate 16,015,011 of CP129446.1, forward strand.
GTGATTTGTAATGGGGTCCGGTAGTGTGGGTGTGGGGTTTTGATTTTTGGGAGTGGGTTTTGGGTCGTGGTGGTGCAGTGGCGGCGTGGGGCCGTGGTTATGGCTAGGTATTGATCTTGCGTGGGCTCGTGGTTAAGGAGACAACATCGGCGGAGGCATGGAGATCAACTTCCGATGGGTTTTGATGGGGTTTTGAATGGATTTTTCTTTGATTTTTTTGTGGGTTTCTTTGCATGGTGGTGGTGGGTGTATTGTTGCCGTGGTGGTGTCTCTGGTTGTGGTGGCAAAGGTGGGTTTCATGGTGGCAGATGTGGGTTTCATTTGTGTGGATTTTTGCTTTGATTTTTTTTGTGGATTTCTGTGCATGGTGGTGGTGGAGTGAGTTGTTGCCATGGTGGTGTATCTGATGGGTTTTTTTCATGGTGGTGGTGGTGGTGGTGGGATTCTTGTGGTAGAGGTGTTGGTGACGAGTGGTTGAGAGAGAAACAGTGAGGAAAACATAAATAGATGGGGGAAAAGAGTGAGAGTGAGATTTGATTATATTATTTTATTGGGTAGCATATATATTATTTTAATGAGTTGAATAGAAAAATAAAAGTTGGGATGCTGGGTGTATTGTAAAATGATATTGTATAATTAATAAAATAGATTTTTGAGATGGTAAAATAGAATAGGATAGAAATTCTGGATGCTAATGCTCTTACCGTAAAATAGGAACATGATGCTAATACTTTGACATCCCACTCACATAAAGGTGGGTCCCACTTTATTTGTATGTAATTGTGATTTTGTTGACTTTAAACAAACAAATAAAGGGTTTTGTTAACTGTACCCGTAAAACAATTGTTAATAAATTATATTAAGAAAGTTTACACAATTTTTATAGGAAATATAAAAAGCCATAAAAAAATTAATTGTTTTTTCTTTCACTTAAAAAGTTTATAAAAATATTTCTTAAATCAACTCGGCAATAAATTTTTTTATAAATAAATATAAAGTTTTCAGCAAAAAAAAAAAATGAAATCAAATACACGTCAAGCTGATTGCATGGTGCACGCTGGAGAATAAAATGAAATTTTAGAGCTGGGCAATAGTAGCATTAGAAGAAAGTTTGAGGGTTTTACAGTGCAAGGAGATGGAGCAGTCACATAAGAGAAGTTGTAGTAGTAATAAATGAAGAGGGTCAGAGAAGGACCTGGCAGCACCGACCTGGTCTAGCCTCCCACAACCGTCCTATGAGATATATATATATATATATATACACACACATAAATTTTTTTTTTTTAAAAAAATAGTACAACTACAAGGACATGTCATAGAAACCTAGTCAGTCGTCGTCTTATTAAGCTCCGTGGATTTTTTGAAAAATATGAATATGCGTAAAGCAACTCAATCATAGAGAGTGTGCCATCTTTCTGGGAATCCAAGGGGCCTCAGCCTCAGCTCCTCCTAATTAAGATGCTCACTTTTTTGATCCGTACCTGACCATTTAATACTCCGGAATTTGCATCGGGGCCTTGGCTACACAATTTATGAATCAATTTATATTCTACTTGGATAAGCAAAATTTATTTTTTCAATTTTTTATATCTTTAAAAATATTTTATGTTAAATTATTTATTTTATAAATATAATTTGTGTTTAGTTTTCAGTTGAGCTGGACACATAATACTGAATTTCATTAAAATATCAATTTTATTTTTATTTTTAATTGTTTTTCTCTCTTTATATATAATAATTATCATCCACTTTTTTTTTGTATAAAAAATTAAATGCAAAATCAATAATGTTAGTGTAATTTTATATACTATAACCCCTATGTATTTTTATACATAATTTTACAGGATTGATATTAGTAAATTTTGATTTAATTAACTAAAATGTTGTCTTTTTTTCTATTATACGGCATTTGTTTCTAACGAAGTAATTAATGAAGAATTATTTGCACACGTGAGAAGGGTGGCTTTTCTCATTAAAAAAAGAAAAAAAGAAAAAAAAGAAGGGTGGCTTTCTTGTGGGTGTGAGTTGAGAGAGACAAGACCAGTCAGAATGCACTCGTGCAGGTTGGGTGGGATCTATTACGAGCCTTGGGAATAGGTTGGGGCACACACCTACTTCTTTTGTCGTTTTTTATTTTACTACAATTATCACTTTTTTTTTTTTTTTTTTTTTTTGGAAGGGGAGTGGTCACTGTTGTGAAGGGTACTTTAACTTATGTGATTCCCACAAAATCCCCATAATTAATTCCTTTAAATGGCCAATCAATTTAGTAATTTACATTTTGTCAGTAAAGATCAGATGGCCTTGGTCAGAGACTCAGAACAGGGCGACACTAGTTTTTTAGACAAGCTGCATGGGCTCGTTGGAGCCGGCCCATCTCCATAGACAACAAAGACAAGTGTTATGAAAGACTCAGCCAAAATAATAATAATAAAAGGATTTTGCTAGTGTGTGTGGCACACAAAAATTAATTATTTTTAGAAAAAAATTTATTGAAAATTGAAAAATTATTTAAGTTTTTTTAATTTTTGAGATTTTTTTTTTCAAAAGTGAATGGCATAATGTGTGTCCTAAGGGCACATATTAACTGGACTCATAATAAAATTCTAGAAACACTCGTTGTACATCAAATTTTACATCTTGTTAATTTGTGTGATTATAAGTGATTGATATTTTCTGTCACTAACTTATGCGATCCAAAGTTTTTCATTGATTATTTACAATCGCACAAATTAGTATATTGTAAATTTGGGTGTATGAATGGTTGCATCATAATATTATAAATATTGTTGGAAAAAAAATGTTATAAAAGATAAGTTAGGACTTAGGGATGACATGGAGTCAGATAGAGTTGGATCATGGACATCTGTCTTTGAAGTACTTTAAGCAATATTACATTATATAAATGATTTTTTATTGGAGTAATATTTAAAAGATCTCATTCTCATTGTTAGATTGTAAGTTTTATATATTCTTAATAGTTAATACGTATGTCAAATTTTGTATAAATTAGATATTATTTATTATTCAACAAATATATATACAGACACATTCACACACACATACGCACTTATAATGAGGTGGAGTGAAATGAGGCATAGCGATCAAAACTTGTCCCTATCTCATGCTCTATCAGGGAAAGGAAAAATGTGCGTGAAACAAGTCATATTGGGTGAAACATTTTACCATCCATAATCCAGGTTAGTTAATTTACACCCAATGTGCTTTATCATGACCAGGAGTACCTAATAATTTTCCTCACACTAATTACCTAAGAATAAATGATGTTGGACGAATTTATTTTAATAAAGGAAAGTTATCGTTCATCTTTGGTGGTTTGACCTAATTACAATTTAGTTCACAAAACAACTATTATGTTTGATCCCTTTTAAGATTTAGATTAAACAAAAATTGTTAATGATCTTTATACAAAGATTACACAATTATTTCATTTAATTTAATCCAAATTTTACTGGGTTTTATGTAACCATAAAAAAACTTACTAATTGGGAGATGAGACCAAACTTTGCTTATAACGGCAATAATATTTGAGTTATATGTGGGCATTTCGTTGAACTGGCTGACACCCAAGTCCCAACTCAATGATTTCATTGTTTGAACAGGGTTGCAAAATCTATCCTCGCCAATAATTCCGGTTCCGGCCGGCCGGCCAGCCCAACAGCAATTAGCAACATAGGACTGCCCAATAAATTATTAATCCTACGTACTATTTTGTTATTAAAATATTTTTAGAAGATAAAAAGCATTATAAGTGGCTAAGTGGCTACACATTGCAAGTACTACTACTTTCACGTATTGAACTGATTTTGTATAGGTCTTTACTACTACTACTTCTTCATCATCATCTTCTACTTCTAATTTCTAACGCCAAATGAAGCTAATGGATAAGACGGAATGCAACTGAAGATTTTGGTCTCTAGCTCCTAATAGTCTGAGTCATCTGACTAATACATATTCATTCTCCTTACAAATATAAGACGATGAGAAAACAACGTTTCATGGTGGAGTTATGATACGGAGGAGCATCTTGTGTATTATTTGTCCGAAAATTCTAAAAAGACGTGCAACAGTTATATCATTGCCTTTCCTCGCCAAGAAACCAATTCATTATCTTCAAAATATAATTTGCAGGAGATCATACAAAATCTGAATTCAGTGTAAACTGAAAAGTAACGGCCATTCAAAAAGTTGTACAATTGCCAATTCCTTTGCCAATGTTTATTTATTCACGAAACTTTGCCAATGTTTATAGTTATAATCAATATACAAGACTAACTTTTGCAATAATTTGCTGTTGTCTTGGAAATTATTTTCACATAAATTTATCATTTATGTTTTCAACAATTTACAGTTGACTCTATACTTTAATTAATAATGCCCAAAGTCGTATTCCTAGACGTTCTCTTATATAATTTTTGAGTGCTGGTAAGGTTGTTGTGGTAGAAAATGATGATTTGTAATTTTTTTAGTGGAAGATTTGTAATTTGTTATTATTATTATTTTTGATAACCTTGTAATTTGTTATTATTGGGAACTGTACCCGCTTGCCTTTAATACTTTTCAGTTCTCTATTCTGTCTTTTTGACATGCTATCAGCTCCAGTGAGTTAAATATACAGTCTTTCAAATTCTGAGCGTCTTTAGTGACTGCACACAAAGACACAATATTAAAGTGCAATCACCAAAGCATTGCGGTAAAAGGTAGTACGGTGCTTGAGTCCAAATGTACATCTTTTTCTCTGTCTCTGTATTATGTTTTCTGAAAAGTTAGTGTTTAAACTTTAAAGTTTCTGCTTATTATGATGAACTCGAGTCGGTCGGTATAATATAAATCCATAAGCAACATTAACGAATTTCATAAGCATTGTTGCTCATCAGCATGCAAGTAGTGAATTTCCTAAATATCAAGTAAAAAAGAACAAGTTATGATAAAAATTTTCCTTTCTTTAAAGTTTAGGAGACTTGTTGTCCATTTGAAAATCAGTAGTTTTTGGTAACTTATTTGTATATTGTTTAACAAATGTAGTTATCAATAACTTTTATACTAAAAGTATAGCAAAAAGCTAAAAACTATAGCAAAAAACTAAATACGAGTTTATTTTTATTTTTTAAAAGAAGCTATATATTTAAAAACAACTGAATCACAAATAAAAAAGCAAAAAACTTTTGCTAAACGCACATATATTTGTATATATGCTGAATTATGTTCAATCCCCAGGGATTGAAATTATTGCGTGCGCTACCGCATGGATGACCAGCGTAGTAGCTAGGGACGTAGAATTGAAAGGTGAATTTCGTAATTTAAGTTATGTGGCTAATTCTTGTGTCAAAATTAAACTTCATAAAATCCTTTTCCTTTTTGCTCTAGATTGAGTTTCTTCTAGAGTTTCTCATTCAAACCATTGACACATACCCGTTACTAGCTAGTGAGTTCATTGGGGTATTCCTAATTCAAAGAATTCTTTCGAGTACCATTAGAGTTTTGTCGATTGCATACAAGAATTTCAGAGTTCTGGAGCTAATGTAATGGGAGGTCCACAATTTGTTTGTTGAGGTTGTGAGAAGAGTTTATTTATAAAGGTTTTGTAAGTTTATACTATTTGCAACTGTTACTTCAATAGTTAAATTTCTCGTGGGTAGGACACTCTATAGTGGTTCTTTCTTTTGAGAGATGCTACGTTTACAATAATTTTACAACAAATCACAGGTGGTTAGTTGTTATTAGTTCAAATTTGAAACTAATACTAAGGTTACTTTTTTGCCCCAATAATAACAGCCAGTAACAACTTGCCACTTAGGATTTGTTGTAAAAATATTGTAGACATATTATTTCTCTTTTCTTTTAGGGGATTTTCAAAAGTTTTCCACTTTGTCAACAATTATATGTGTTTGTTTTACTTCTTTTTATTTAAAACTAATACTAAGGTTACTTTTTTGCTCAACCAGTAACAACTTGCCGCTTAGAATTTGTTGTAAAAATGTTGTAAAAATATTGTAAACATATCATTTCTCTTTTCTTTTAAAGAATTTTCAAAAGTTTTCCACTTTGTCAACAATTATATGTGTTCGTTTTACTTCTTTTTATTGTCTTTATTGCTTTTGGATTGTGGTGGCCAATGACAAACATATGGTTGATTTTATTGTGATTGTTCAGTCTGTTTGATTACTATCCATTAAATTGTTAGTTAGTGGTCTAAATCAAAATTTTAAAATTTCATAATGAACTTTTTCATCCTCATGTTTAGGGGATTTTCAACAGTTTTCCACTTTGTCAACAATTATATGTGTTTGTTTTACTTTTTTTTTTTTATTTTTTTATTTAAAACTAATACTAAGGTTACTTTTTTGCCCAACCAGTAATAATCTGCCACTTAGAATTTGTTGTAAAAATGTTGTAAAAATATTGTAGACATATCATTTCTCTTTTCTTTTAGGGAATTTTCAAAAGTTTTCCACTTTGTCAACAATTATATGTGTTCATTTTACTTCTTTTTATTGTCTTTATTGCTTTTGGATTGTGGTGGCCAGTGACAAACTTATGGTTGATTTTATTGTGATTGTTCAGTCTGTTTGATTACCATCCATTAAATTGTTAGTTGGTGGTCTAAATCAAAATTTTAAAATTTCATAATGAACTTTTTCATCCTCATGCAAAGGGCCTTGTAGCTGAGTTGACACCTCCTAATTATGTATAAAGTGCTTGAAAATTTTGAGGGAAAAATGATTCGAACTGCGAGGTTAGCAGTGTATTATAATTATTTCTAAAATAAAAAACTTTTTTCCATCCTCATATATATATATATAGACACACACATACACACATAATCTAAAATCTTAGTTCATCAATTGAGAAATGATATGTGATTTAAAATTACGTAGTGACATATTCATTTTTAGTTAATGAAATACTATATATAAATGGATTTTCCCCATTTACATATATAGTGAGACAGGCAAATTGTCAAAGACACGTGTCTGTGTCTGTGTCTGAGAGAGAGAGAGAGAAAGCCCTTTGCGTAAATGTAATTTTTGTGACTGACTCATTGGAACTCCTTACGTGCAATATGATAACACACGATAGAGTTGGTCACCGCTGTATTATTAAGGCATATGATCGTATGCTTTGATTCAAAGCCTGCTAAAAGAACCAAGCTTAAAGACTCAGTATTCAGAGGAAAATTCTATTAACTTTACTTGAAAGAAACATATGAAACATAACCTATAAAGACGACTCCTATCTTTCCATTGATCTCCACCCCTTCATTTTTCTTCTCCCTTATTCAGAAAAGAACCTACTATAACCCTAGCTAAAAAAAATGGTACTTTCTTCATATTCTAAGGCACTCATTGCCTGCTCCGCATGCCTTTTGGCTTGTTCTGCTTTAGCTCACGATTTCTCCATCGTGGGCTATTCGCCAAACGATTTGACATCCATTGGTAAACTCATTGAGCTCTTTGAATCGTGGATGTCAAAACACAACAAAAGTTATGAGAGTATTGAGGAAAAGTTGCATAGATTAGAGATTTTTAAGGATAATTTGGAACACATCGACGACACTAATAAAAAGGTTAGTAACTACTGGCTTGGATTAAATGAGTTTGCAGATTTGAGCCATGAAGAGTTCAAAAATATGTATCTGGGGCTGAACGAGGCCTTGCCTAAGAAGAGGCAGTCCCCAGAGGAATTCACTTATAGAGATGTCACGGATTTGCCCAAGTCTGTGGATTGGAGGAAGAAAGGAGCTGTCACTAATATCAAGAACCAGGGCTCATGTGGTAAGTACCTTGTGTAATTTTAGTTATATAATTTTTTTAACGAGTTATGTGACTTAATTAAATAAAAATAAAAAAATATATAAATAATCTTATAAATGATCGTAAAAAATAATTTCAAATTGGTTTATAATTATGCATTTTTTTTTCACTCTCTATATAAAATGCTTTAGACATTCTTTTCTTAGGATATTAAACTTTTTATAAGTGGAATTCATGATTTCAAGTTGACATATATCAACTCTTTCAAAAAAAAAAAAAAGTTGACATATATCAACAAGTTTTAAAGACAAATTGTGGGACATATAACTCTGTCCTATGGCCTATTGGGCTTGCTTTTATTACTATTACCATAGGGGTTTTTATTTACATGGTTATATTCGACTCTACGGCCTACGCATCAAATTCACGTTGACTGTAATAATTCAACTTTTTAAGAATATCTAAATTAAGTGAACCTAATCTAGATGGGCCTTGTCATGGCTAATATCCTGATTGACAAAATTTTTGGGAATACACAGGTAGTTGCTGGGCATTTTCGACCATAGTTGCAGTTGAGGGCATAAACCAAATCGTTACAGGAAATTTGACTTCACTGTCTGAGCAAGAGCTAATTGATTGTGACACAAAGTTCAATAGTGGCTGCAATGGGGGTCTCATGGATTATGCGTTTGCTTACATCGTCTCTAGTGGAGGAATTCATAAAGAAGAAGACTACCCTTACCTCATGAAAGAAGGGAATTGTGAGATGAAAAGGGTAAGTAGAAAACCCGTAGTGTAAGCCATTTTTTTTTATTTTTTATTTTTTATTTCCCAGGAGTCTAGGCCTCGGCCTGAAAGCTTTACAAATTGGCCAGGTTTGGGTAAGAGTGAGGCTTCATCAAAGCCCATTATCAAAAAGTATACATGGGCCCTGTATATAATAATAGATTAAGGCTGTCGACCCGTTATCACAGTAATCCCCTAATTAAGCTAACATTATACTAATTCAAACAAATGTATATAATTAAGCTAACATTATTCGTCTACTGAATTTGATGATTATTTTTTGATGGAAGGATTTTTAATTTCATTTCGTTCATATTTTGTGGAACATGGCAAGTATATATATGCTAATTAATTTGCTAACATCCAATTAAGTTGATCTTATTTACTCCTTTTACGAAAATAAAAATTTAGATTTAGATTTTCTACCAATATATATATTTTCATTTTTTTTATTTTTATTTTTATTTTATTTTATTTTTATTTATCAGGGAGAGTTGGATGTAGTGACCATAAGTGGCTACCATGACGTGCCGCAAAACAATGAACTAAGCCTTCTGAAGGCACTCGCAAACCAGCCCCTCAGTGTGGCTATTGAGGCTTCTAGTAGAGACTTTCAATTCTATAGTGGGGTAAGCTTACTATGAACTCAACAACATATATACCTGCAATGAATAATTGCTCACATATGCCTGGATGTTTATATTTATCAATCTCCCAACTCTAATATAAATGACATTGATGAATCTGTAGGGTATTTTTGATGGCCATTGTGGAACTGAGCTAGATCATGGTGTGGCTGCGGTTGGATATGGGACATCAAAGGGTTTGGATTACATCATTGTGAAGAATTCATGGGGACCGAAATGGGGAGAGAGAGGCTACATAAGGATGAAGAGAAACAATGGCAAGCCTGAAGGGATATGTGGAATCTACAAAATGGCTTCTTATCCTACTAAAAAGAAGTAAAAGGAAGAACAACAATGCTTGTATTTTAAAGATTTGCGTCTTTATGATGTTTCGATACTCATATTAAAAATAATTTGATTTTCTGATTTTTATCAGCCAAGCCATCTCCATTTTTTTACATGCTATAAATTCCATATGAGAATTTCAATTCTATGCTTCCTTTATAAATTGAAGTGTTCATTCTGTTTCGAGAAGGCAATCATCTGAGAGAACAAACCCATAGTTCAAAATACACGGGTATCCATTTTCACAGTATAACGAGAGAGGACAAAAAGGTGAAAAAAATTGAGAAAAAAGTTCACCTCCAAACCTTTTTCTTTTGAATTGTTTACCTCTAAACTAGTTTGAAGAAAATTTCCTCCAACCCACTTCATAATGGTTAAAATGACTATACTTTTAGTTATATGATTTTTTAATAAATTATATGTAAATTTTTTAAATAATATACATAATTTTTTAAATTATTATATACTCTAAATTAGTTTAGAGAAAAACTTTTAAAATTACTTTAAAATGATGATTTGTGTCCTTCCAACTTGGCCCAACTAAACCCCACACCCACACCACCTATGGTTAAGTTGAGTTAGTTGAGTTTTAATTAAAAAAAAGAGTTTTGTTAATGGACAATTTTAGGAAATTTTTAATATTACTTTTATGAAAAATATAAAAAAACTATTAAAAACTAATTACTTTTTTCTTTTTCCTATAAAAAGATTTTAAAAAGATTTTTTAAATCAATATTCTTAGAACATTCGCTAAGTTGGAAGGACATATGACACAATTTTAAAGTAGTTTGAAGGGCTTATTTCTAAATTAGTTTAGAGAGACACTTTGTCAAAAAAATAAAAAAAAAATTGTAAAATAACATTTTTTTATATATAAAAAATACTGTTAATAAATAAATTGAATATGATGAATATGTTATGGTTTTGTAAATATTTTGTAGTAAAATACCATTTAATATTCACATAGATAGTTTTTTCTCATCCATGTTTATTTCAAGTATTATGTCTGCGTTTGACATTTGCTTAAAAAACTAGTTTTTTTTTTTTTTTTTTTACTATTTAGTTTATTTTTACTACTATTCATAAGTCCTATTACACTTTTTGCTACTATTCATGAGTCTCACTGTACTGTTTTAGCTACCTTTTAGCTTTATTTATAGTACTTTTTGCAAAAATTTTTAATTTCAGTTAAACAAATTGTTCCCAAACAGTCACTATATGTGTGTTTGGGCACATGGATGCACATGAGTGCATATGTGTCATTTATATAAGTGATCCCTGAAATCAAATCTTAACTGTACTATTTTAGCTATTTTTTAGCTTTATTTACTGTACTTTCAGCAAAAAAATTTTAGTTTCAACTAAATAAATTGTTCCTAAACAGTCGCTATATGTGTGTTTGGGCACATGAATGCACATGAGTGCATATGTGTCATTTACATAAGTGATCCCTAAAATAAAATCTTAACTTTGTTTTTATTTCGAGGTCTCACAAATACGGGAGTCTCATGTACAACATATGACCTTCTTCCTGCACTACTTTTCGTTTGATCAAGAATAACTTGATAAATTGTATAATTTAAATTTTACCACAATTTGGGACAAAAATATTGACCACCTGCTTAAATCTCTTAAATATATTGGTACAAATAAAACAGACGTAAAAGTTATTGGAGTAAATCAGTGCTATTGTACATAGAAGTTGCTTCGGCAAGAAATTCAGTATGTCATGACTATGACTTATCAATTACTATAAGCAAACAAACAGCTTTCTGCATACAAGATGGTCGATTTTTTTTTTTTTTTTTCTATAAAAATTCAACTCTTTAAGTTTGTTGTACCTCTATCACTCTAGCATATGCATACGACCCCAGAGAGAGATAGTGAGCCCATCATGGTTTTGACATAAGCACACACGACCCCAGAGAGAGAGAGAGAGAGAGAGATAGTTTCATTTGAAAACAAATGTGGATGCACACTTATTCTTAATAAACAATAGGTTAATCCTCATTCTCCTCTAATGATCTTCCCATAGTTTCACGCGTGAAAAAATAAGTCACTGTCGTCCCCAACAAACAAACTCCAGCAAGTATTATAAATGAGGCAGCCATATCATCAATTACTTTTGGCTTACCATCCTTTTTGTGATTCTTAACCCATACAAATCCTACCGAGCCAATAATTGCCCCTACCTTCCCAATAGCCCCAGAAATTCCATGACATGTTGATCTAAATCTTGCCGGGAAAAGCTCTGCTGGCACTATAAAAGTGGTTGTGTTCGGTCCAAAGTTTGCGAAGAAAAAGGTGAGGCCATAGAGAAATAAGAAACCTTTATTCTGTTTATTTTTTGTCCATGCATGATAGGATATCCCAAGTGCTAAATAAACTAGTGCCATGAGGAAAAAACCCATCATTTGGATTTTGACTCTTCCAATCCTGTCAATGAAATAAACAGTGAACCAGTAGCCTGGAATTGTAAAACATGCTGCAATAATTACTTGAAATGTTGCAAAATTTAAAGCATCTTCATAGTCATTATTCATGCTTTCCTTCGTTTGGAGATGGTCATAATATATGCGAGATTGGAAGAAGTTGCTGCTGTAAAAAGCAATATCAACAAGAAACCATGTGAAGGAGCAAGAGAATAAATCGCGGCCATGGCGTTGAAAAAATTGCTTGGAGAGGAGGGGATAAGGCGGTGGAGTAGGTGGCAGTACGTTATCTTCCGCAATCTGATCCATTGGAATTTCCATCACCTTCTCCATGTCCACAGTCGCTTGGTCGATATTTTGTTCCACCAAAGCTGTATATCTACGTGAAAATCAATACATATAAAACTGGAAAATTCATCACTAAATCTATAATCCATTACTGATGAACTACGCAGATACTGTTGGAGGATTATGATGTTGTGCGCATTCCTCTCACATTTAAAGTACAATGAACCCTTATTATAAATTTAATTAGTTGGATCCATCCTACGCGAGAAAGTGAATATGCACCGTATCACAATAATTACTAAATGTATTTACCTGGCAGTTTCGGGCATCTTCATTCGCCAATAAAATGTTAACCCAGCTGGAATTCCGCCAAGCATCAGTATTAACCTCCATGCGATATCTGCAACCTTGGGCGTCTGATCTTTTGACGCTCCATTAGCAGTACTTTTAAATATTTCGCACACCACCACGGTGACCGCCGAAGTAGCCAAGATCCCAAAGCCCTGCATTGAAAACACAGCTCCTATAAAAGCACCACGGGTCCTCTTGTTAGCGAACTCGGACATAATCGTGGCCGATAAAGGGTAGTCCCCGCCAATCCCTAAGCCCAGAATAAACCTGAACAACCCCATACTCACCAAAACACAGTTCTTTGTGGTGCATATAGAGAACCCACATCCAATGGAACTCAGCACCATGATCATCAATGCGATCCCATACACGCGGCGCCTACCGACTAGATCACCGAGCCTGCCGAATACTACTTGACCAATTGCGGTACCCACAAGAGCGATGGCCGCCATGATGGACACAACCTTAGTTGGGGTCTTATAATTGTTCTTCTCGTAGTAGATCCTTCCGATGAGTATCATAATCGAAGGGATACAGAAGAGGTCATAGGCGTCAGTGAAGAGGCTCATGCCAGCTATGATGATGGCCTTGAAATGGTAGAACTGAGTTCTTGCACCGTCAAGGGCGGAAAGGACTTTTAACGCCATTATTATTTCTTGCAAGATTTGAGACGCTTACCTTTTTATGTTCTATACTTTTAGGTTTAATAACAAGGCTCTGAAAGTGATGCGGGTATTGAAAATTCTTTGCCATCCTTGTTAACAGCGTGGTGCATACATTCCTTGAAAGTGAGAGAGCATTGACAATTTTCTGGTGTCGTTAACAGTGTGGTACGTAGTAACCAGGGACGGAGTTTTTCATTGACTAGGGGACAATGACCCTCCAATCGTTTAAAAATAAAAAAATCATAATAGTATATATATATATATATATATATATTGAATTTTTTTAACATTTAGGTTCAACTCCAAACATTTACAAACTGGCCCTTAAAACCCAACCAACCAAAAAAGAAAAAAAAGAACCGTCATTTTATTGTAAAATTTTAAATTGGTGAAAAATACTATATCTAAGTTTTGTTTTTAATATATATATATATATATATATAATAAATTTATACGTCATCGTTCACAAAAAAGTAATTAACAATTATTTATTATGTGCTGAAGTGGACCTAATCACATGCTTTAACACATTAGTTTGTAAGTTTTTTTTAGTAGCGTGAGAATTTATATATATATATATATATATATATATATAAATGGGCTTTTCTTATCTTCTCATTGTTTACATATTTCTTTTTAATTCTAAATCTATAGAGCTATAAGGTTTGAAATTGATGAAACATTTGAAAATTAATTAAATAAATGACAAAAAGAACTAATGGAAATATTAATTTATATAAGATAGTCCCATTTAGTTACAAGTCTTTTTTTTTTTGAGGGGACATTTAGTTACAAGTCAAGAAATCTTTTTAGCGTATGTTTTGCCCCCCTAAGTCTAAAGTCTAATTTCATCCCCAGTAGTAACTACCAAGTAGTTTCCTTGAAGTTGATGGGTCATGCTATTACTTATTAAAGAAGGTAAGTATATTGACTATTTGTGTCCATGATTTCATCAAAATGGGGATCGAATTCAAACCTAACGCAAGAATGCATGCGTGGCTTGCTGCATTTTGGGTAAGATAACATTATTTTTTAACAACACATGACTTATCAAAGAGGTAATTATAAGTTAATTTTCATTGTAAAATCAATTTAAATCTTACATGGTACACATTTATTTAGTTTACAATATTGTAGAGTTATATTAATTTTCCTTTCCAAAAACCATAAATTAGAAAAGTTTAACCAAACTTACCAGTGTTCACTGTTCAGACGCTTTCTGTATTTAATTTATGTTTATATCATATTAGAATTCATGACTGCATAGGTCAAAGATGGGACAAGGTCGTTGTCCGCTTCCATTTGGTGTACATAAATTTTCCAGGGTCTTTGCAACTTACAAAATCATAGTAGAGAATCGCATCACCCCTCTCTTGTTAAAACTGTAACTAAAGAAGTTAGAACTTAAAAAGGCTGTACATCATCATCATCAAACACATCACCAACCAACCCCCCTTTTTAAATGCGAACGCAGAGGAAATCCCGAAAACAAGAAGGTACAAGATTCAGATACTATTGGAATTGCCACACGGCATCCAACCATTGGTCCAAGATTCAATACTCTCTCTCTCTCACCTACCTAACCCCCAAACCAAAGCCAACCATAAAAATTTTTCCAGAACACGAAATCGATAGAGCGATAGCGACTCCCTTTTAAACCTTTGTTTGCTTTGTTTTTGTTTATGCGTGGCAGCTCATTCCAACGTCAGCCAGTACCATCGTTTTTCGTATTTAACAAATTTGTGTATGTTATGTATGTATGTGCTTGTGTTTTGTATACACACGCATGTACATATATACATGAATATATAAATCATCCATATCTATATATATAAATATACCAGTCACTTGCTCTTTCAGTTATTATAAACTTTGTTTCATTTCAAAGGTCTGGTCTGGTTTTATCAATTATAATACTAAGAATGGATTACGTTACGACGAATGGTGATGGAGGGGGTGTGATGATTGTGGAGAACGCACAAACCGACGCGGTTTTGGGTTTTCACGCCAACTCTCACCGCGACAAGCTTCTTATCAACACTAACCCCGGCATCGAACCCGCATCGTTAGCTTTGAAGGCTAGGGGTTATAGTTGATGTTGAGTCATCATTTTTAACATCACGTCTCTAATTCAAAACCAAACGTGAAACTTTGGTTTCATTCGGCTCCTTTATGAAAGATGGACAAATTTCACATATGTCATGTATGTTTTTAGACTCTTCAAAACACAATTGGATTAACTTAGTTAACAAGCTAAGTTATTACTTAGTCCAAATTCCAGATCTAGGTTATCACAATCAAACAATCATATCATACATAACAGTGGAAAAATAAATAACACAATAATATGATGATCTAGGAAAACCAAATCGGTAAAAACCTAGGGAGGATTTAACCTAACTATCTTCAAGGTAAACTTGAATCCACTATAAAAAGAACCGAAATTTTACAATAGAATTTAGACCACTAACATTCTATTGCTACCTACCAGTAAAAACTTATTAACACGACTATGTGCAAGTTCCGAGACCACAAATTCCTTCTTTCTTGGATTCTCCAGCAAGTACAAGCATTCCCACTTGTGTATCTTTAAGCTCTCAAGGTAGCAATTGAATGATCATCAAGTTCTTGAATGAATCTCTTTCTTGATAATCCTCAACTTCTGTGAAGGAAAGCTCCTCTTAGATTTCACAAGAGATTCACACAAACAGTAATATGAGCAACATCTAAAACGTGGCTAGAGTTTGCCTTATATACCTAGGGCAAAACATAAAACCCTAAACGTTTTAAATGAAATATGGTTGAGTTGGAATTCTGCAAAAAAACGCATTCTGCCTGATTTCCGATTGATCGAGCCTAAGTTTTGATCAATTGAGCCAAGCTGAAATTCATAGTAAATTCTGCATCAGCTCGATTTTAACTTTACATAAAAGACACAACTTTGAGCAAGCCTAAACGAGACTAAACAACTTGTTTTGATCACGGTTTGCCAACATTACACATTAGAGTTCTAAATACATAAATTCCTAAATCTTTAGAACCTAACATGTCAAATGTGAGCTAAATTACAAAAAAAAAAGAAAAACAAAGAAAGAAAGAAATTTCGGCCCATAACATTTATGTCAGCTTTTCTATTTGAATGCATTCAAAACATAACTCGCTTTATAGATGATTCTTATAGAACCCTGCGTGGGGGGGGGGGGGGGGGGGTAGGACCACCCTTCTAGTTACTTCGTTCTCTATTTCTATTTGAAGAATCCTTAGAAAAAGGATTTTGTTTCCACCAACCTAAAACAATATAATATGTAGATGTCTCTAGTAAACCAAAGCCATTAGTTAATAGCTATTTTGCATCAATCTTTTTTATACAAATTATAAATTGAAGATTTAGTTACGATTAGAAATACTCCCTTCTCTATTTATCCATGGACTCTTTACTCATACTTATTCAATTGGAAATATTGATCCAATTCAAAAACCAATTATGTTTCGTAATTTCATAATCCAATTTTTTTTTTTCAATTTCTAATTGACTCTTTTGGATACAAATCATGAGAATGTCTATTCTTCCTCAAATCTTTCATTGAGAAGTAAAGAATTAAATCCTTTTAAGAAATAAAGTTTTTGATCGAAATATTAATTAAACCGAAGGACCCCTTAACCATTTAAGGGATTAATAGAATGAATCGCACTTTTACCACTAAACTATACCCGCTACAATGTGATTATTGTATATAAATGGATCTTTTGTTGAACAAAGAAATGGGTCATAATTAAGATGATAGGATCAGAAAAGAATCATGAAAATTAGAGTGTTGACATGCTTTGGCCAAGGAGACTAAAGAGATTGGGGAAAGAGGATTTATTTAAATAACTAAAAAACACGCTTTTTTTAGTTATTTAAATGAGATGGATATGTCTTGATAAAAAAAAAGGCATATGCCATAACATAAATTGTGCAAGAATATATGGTTCTATTCTTTTTTTTTTTTTTTTTTATTATTCCATTTACTTTCCTGGAATAAAAAAGAAAGAAAGAAAGTATAAAATAATTAAGAAATGACACTTGGATTCTATTCTATTCTGTATGATAGGAATAGAAATTGCCTTTATTATGATTGTTCTTGAAATAACAACAATCATTAATCATTTTTTTTTTCAAATCAAATAAATCATTTTTTTTCTATGATTAATTGGAACAAAAACGAAAGACCCAGCTCGGTTAGGATCGGGGGTCGGGCTGTGGAAGTAAAAGTAAAAAAAGATCTTGCGGACGAAAGCAAAGAGGTACTCTTTTTTTATTTTTTATTATCTATTTAATTTTAATTTATATATTTATTATTACTCTCTATTTACTATTTATTAATTCTATAATTTTTTATATATAAGAAATTCATTGCTATATAATTTATAGTTTATAGTTTATATAATATTCTTGGGGTATTAGGTGGTTATATATCTAAATTTATATTCATTGGAAGGAGTTGAGATATCACTTTCGAGCCCTTACTTTATCTAAATGAAATCATTGATTTTTATTCTCTCTCTCTCTCTCTCTCTCTCTCTCTCTCTCTCTCTATATATATATATATATATTTTTTTTTTTTTTTCTCTGTCTCTATAATTAGATATCTATATAATAATTATATACTGAATAATAAAGAGGTATAAAGAGAGGGCCCTTTTTCAAGCCTTACTGTTTTTGTGTAATATAATCTAGTAATTATCATTTTTCAATTTGGAGAGATGGCTGAGTGGACTAAAGCGTTGGAATGCTAATCCGTTGTATGAGTTTTACATACCGAGGGTTCGAATCCCTCTCTTTCCGCTTTAGTCAATGACTTGGTATTTTTTCTTTATCTTTCGATTTCTCTTTCAACGAGTCTTTTTTTTTTTTTTCATTTTAATTAATAGTTAAAAATGTGGAATGAATAAAATCCTAAGAACATTCAAGGAAAACAAAAACTTTATTGTTATTTTTTATTCTTCACTCTTCACGTCCAAGATTCCATCCTGGATCATTAGATAGGAATCTGAAGATAAGAATACCACTACTGTGTAAACAAATAGTTTAAGAGTAAGCATTACACAATCTCTAAGATCAATTTTTTTGGAAAAAAAAAAGATAATAGATTCTCCATTTTTATACCACATACCTTATTTTGACACCACAAAATTGTTTTTCTAAATCTATAGAAATAAAAAAGAATTTTCAAAAATTCATTTGTAATAAGAGTCAAGTCTTTCATTACCAAAAGCTTTTTCATACCCGCAATTAGATATTGCAGAGGAATCTACTAGGTTCTTCCACTATAAAAAAGGGTTCAAATAAGGAACTGGGGGGAGCCTAGACTTAGTGTGGCGATCCAAGAATTTCATTATTTGAATTGAAGGGTTATACTTTAAGACTTACCTGATCTTATGAATTGTTAGAATTTTTTTTTAAAGAATAAATCATGAATTTTTCTAGGATCGTATTTAAGATCTCATCGGAAACTTACAGCAACTTGCCAAACAAAAGCTAAGAGAAAAAAGAGCAAAGGTATTACTGGCATAAAATCTACGGTTGGATTCAAAAAAGCATAAGCCTCGGGCAATTTTGAGAAGAAAAAAAATACTTGAAGAAACAGCAGAATTAAGACAAATACAGATCAAACTAAAGATATTAAGCATAACAAACATTTTTTCTTTGTTCTTGAAGATAATTGTATTTATTTTGATTGAGTTATTAATATGTTGAGTTCTTAATATGAGTTATTATAATCTTATTATTTTTTTGTGTGAATTAACCCAATAAAAAATCCTTCAATTCTCAAATCAAAAGAGAATAGACAAAACCATACTTTCATATCTTAATTGAATTATATGTAATGATCAATAAATGTCGTTTAATTCTCTATCTAAATGTCTCAAAATCCTAGCAACACTCTAATCTATTCTATATAGATTTGGACTAGAATTGACGAGAAACTTATATCAATATTAGTCTTTATTAATGTCGAATAGAAATAAAAAATGGGGCATGCCCAAGTGCTAAGGCAACCGGTTTTGGTCCTGGTATTCGGAGGTTCGAATCCTTACATCCCAAAGCATACCTATTATATTATATATATCATATCAGAATATAGATTTTCTATTTTATATCAGAATAAAAGAAAGATTGCCCTTTTTTAAACAACATTATTTTTTTTAAGAGTAGAATAAGATTGGTTATAATCTGATTTTGCTTTCCTATAATGATTGATTCTTATATGAATTATATCTTTTTCAAAAATAGTGGTGTTTGACAAATGCCACTATAGGTCTTCTTTTTCCTTTGGCCCTTATTAAAAAAAAAAAAAAAAAAAAACCCAAAAGAAAAAAGTGCCTGTGTTGTCAAATACCACTATAGGTCTTTTTTTTTTTTGGTTTTTTTTTTTAAAGACCTATAGTAGCGTTTGTAAGACCAGGACAAACACCACTATAGGCCCTGTAAGACCAGGACCTATAGTGGTGTTTTAAAAACACTGCTATAGGCCCTTAAAAACACTGTTATAAACCCATTGTTTTAAAATGCCACTATAAAACTTCTTGAACGTAGTTATAAATATGCCTATAGCCGTGTTTATAGAAAACACCACTATAAGCCTAATTTTTTGAAGTGACCAAAGAACTCCAATTTTTTGGCCCATAATATTGTGATCTGGGATGCTTGTAAGAGAAGGACCAATAGTGGCATTTGACAACTGCCACTATAGACACATTTTTTTTTTTGTTGGGTTTTTTTAATGAGGGCCAGAGAAAAAAAAAAAAGACCTATAGTGGTGTTTGTCAAAAGCCACTACAAGCCGTAGTAAGAGAAGGACCTATAGTGGTGTTTGTCAAATGCCACTACAAGCCGTAGTAAGAGAAGGACCTATAGTGGTGTTTGACAACTGCCACTATAGGCACTTTTTTTTTTTTTTTTTTAATAAGGGCTAGATGAGGAAAAAAGACCTATAGTAGCATTTGACAAAAGCCACCATAGGCCCTTGTAAGAGTAGGACCTATAGTGGCGTTGTCAAACGCCAGTATAGGCACTTTTTTTTTTTTTTTTTTTAAATAAGGGCCAGAGGAGGACAAAGACCTATAGTGACATTTCTCAAATGCCACTATAGGTTCTTAATGATATTAAAAAAATAAAACAATTTGAAAGGTTCATGTTCAGCAAAACAAAAGTATGTCATATTCTAGGAATATGCCATAGAATATTCGGAGGCATTTTCTAGAATATTCCATAAAAAAAATTCTGAAAAGTTCAGGCTTGAACCTTCAGGAAAAAAGTTATGGCATATTCTAGGAATATGCTAATAAAAAAAAAAAATCACTCATGTGTTCCTAGCAAAAAAAAAAAATTCATAGAAATTCTTAAACATATTTATAAAATCTCAAACTCTCTCTTGTGGTCTTAGCAAAGAAAAAAAAAAAAGAAACAGCCTCTCACGGTCATTCAGGAAAAAAAAAAGTTCTCTCATTTTAATCTCAAAATTCTCTCAACGTTGTTGGTGACCCACCTTGCCAACCCATGCCGCCGACTCATGCTACCACCAACCTATTTCACCGGAGATCCAAAAAATGCTGACCCGCATTGCTGATCCCACTTTGTCGCCGATGCTGTATAAATGGGTTTGTAAAAATATAGGGTTTTGTTCATTGTACTTTGAGTTTTGTGTTTGATTTCTCAAAAAATATAGGAAAATATGTGATGAGTTTTGTATTTGATTGCATATGGGTGCTGAAAATTTGTGTTTGACTTTTGTATTTGGTTTCAACGCATAAGAAAATCTTGTTCAATGTCTATTTGTTTTGTAAATTTTTAATTAGGGCATGTGTTTATATTTTTGTAAATCTGAGTGATAGATTTACAAGGTTAATATATAAGAAAAGAAAAGAAAAATAGTTTTTTTTTTAATTTAAATTTTCTGAGTTCTTCATGTTCAACTTTTTAAAAAAATTTGAAACCATTAATATTAATGCTTTCAAGTTTCAAAAATTAAAATTTCAATTTTAAAAAGTAAAAAACTTTTGATTACCAAAAATTAATTTTTGGTAATCATTTTTTTTTTGTTAGTATTTTTGGCTATAGTGGTGAACATAACTATAGTCTTTAAAAAAAAAAAAAAAAAACTCTATAGTGGCATTTACAAATGCCACTATAGGGTAGACCTATAGTGGTGTTTTTGTAAAAACGCCACTATAAGTCTATAGTGACAATACAATAGTGGCGTTTATAAAAAGGAAGTGTCCATAGTGAAGTTAAAGCTTATTATGTGAGAAGGGGAAAAAAAAACGTTAGTGAAAATGTTAATGTTGTTAACGTGAGAAGAAGCAGCAACATTAATCTTGGGTGGGTTCTATTAGTTTTTGCTTAAAATTTAATGAGGTGGCATTGAGTTTTAATCTCCACCGTTGGTTTATTAATGCTTATCCTACGTAATGTGTAATGTTTAGTAAATTATTATGTCATTAAATAAAGAACCTAGAATATTTGTGAAGTAAATGTTAAAAATTATAATGGTGAGGCTAGTACCTGTAAACACTGATTTGTTTGTATGGGTTGATGGATGCTTCCTTTTTTCTTCTTTTTGTGCTTTTCAAGACAACTTTTAATCCGATGTCTTCCTTTACAGCCTTGCTTCTTCTTGAGACCCTTAATAGAAATGGTTGTCATCTCATCTGATGAATATTCTTGGTTAATATCAACTTGATAGGGATTAGATTTTTTTCTAAGGATATCATCAATTTTTTTTGCTCAACTCATTATAGCTTCCCAATGCTAGCTTGTATGCTTCCTCACATTCACTTGCTTGAGTGATAAGCTTGGCATATATTGGACCCAAAAACTTATATCGAGTTGTAACTTCCGACTTGGTGTCAGCTTTGATATCATGTCCATTAAAGTCTTGCACAATCTCATTTTTTGCATCTTTTGTCCATCTCTTAAGGATGTATTTTTCTGGAAGAACCTTAATATCCATAACATTAAGAATTTTTAAAGCATGACTACACAAAATTCCACCTCTTTCAAACTTTCTACAACTATATGAAACAATCTTTTCAAAAGGATTCCAAATTACTCGTCGATCTTTTGGCTTACCATATATTGAAACTATATACTCATGAGTTGCATTTCTTTCAACACGCTCCTTCACAAAAGCTCCTTGGAACTCTTCATATTGCTCTTGAAACTTCAAAAATAATTTAGGTGTATAAATATGTGTTGCTTGAATCAGCATAGGTGATGCAATCTTAACTTTTGGCAACTTTTGCTTTAAATTGTACTCTCCCTTCAACTCCTTGTAACGTTTAGCATCAAGTAGTCTCTCAAAATGTATGAAGAATTTTACAATATCATAGTTTGACTGTAAATAATCCTTCAAATAAGAGTTTATACTCTCACTCAATTGAGTAGTCATTCCTGCAGAAAATGACATCTTAACATATGCTTTAGCCCATTTCTCTTTCACTTCAAACGCACTTTGGAGCCAAGAATTATCAAAAGCATTGTACTTTTGAAGTATAGCATCCCAAGCACTAAGAAACTCTTCCTTCTCTTCCCAAATTTTAAAACATGCATTGAGATCACTTCTAAATTCATCCTCACCTCATAATAAATGGTTGACACCCTTGAGAGCATTTTGCATTAAATTCCATCTACATAATTGATAATAAGTATTTGGCATCACCAATGAGATGGCTTTTGCCATTGTTGGATCTTGATTGGTAAAAATTGTATTTGGTTTCTTCCTAGATTGCTTCAAAAATGCTTCAGACAGCCACTGAAATGTATCAATAGTTTCATCATATAAAAGGGCAACCCCAAATATCGCAGACTTTCTATGATGATTAAACCTAACAAACATTGCAAGGGGTCAATACTCCTTATTAGTTCTGTATGTTGTATCAAAAGAAACCACATCACCAAATAACTTATAATCAACAATCATTTGCGCATCTGCCCAAAAAATATTTGTTATTAGTTTTGAAGCATCTAACTATACAGCTAGTAAAAGGAAGGATTCTCTTTCCTTTGTTTCTGAAAGTATTTAAATAAACTCCCTGCCTCACCACATTTCTGTTCTTTTTGCCCTTTATTATAATGGTAATTCTTTTGATCTTGCTTGGTGTAACCACAGGCATCTCTACCACCAACTTGCCTGGCCATAAACTCATACGAATCCTTCAATTTTATACCACTATCATAAGCCAATTGAATTTCCATTGCTTGTGCTTTTGTGACCTTTTGTTGGGATGGCATCATGTGAGCACATTGTGGAATATGGAGAATATGATTATGGTTGAGCTCAAGGCTATGTATAAAATATTTCCCCTTATTTTTATTAATGTAAAGTTGTTATTTACAACTATGTGTTTTGATAGCTTATATTCTGTGCCAAATTTGATTATAATTTTATTCAATCTTTTGTACTCTGTATTTATTGTGGGATTTGATTATAAGGGTTGTATGATAGAGAGAGAGTGTGAAGACTTAAGCAATTGAAGACTGAAGAGTTTTCACGGGTAGATCGTGACTAAGCATCCCGCAAAGTGACCCATATGACTTGCACATGCTAGAATGCAAAGAGTCAGGTTAGGATGGAGACAACTATATTTCGCGAGTATCTTGTAGGTAAGGCCTTCCCGCGAAACACCTACGAAACATTATGTTCTACCAAATTCTCCATTCTGATACACACTTTTTGTGTCTACATTATATATACTCACATTACCCACAAATGTTAAGGAGTGCTTCTGAGAGAAAAACGCAACCAAACACCTTGAGAGTTAGAGATTGTTATACCCACAATTCTCTACACATTTGCTTGTGGAATTTTCTCAACTCCTACCTCTTCATTTCCATACCATTGAAAGGTTGATAGCCCGAACACTTACCACACCTTTTCAGAATGTCAAGTGAAGTTTTGGTGCTACTAGGAAGCATTGGAAGAAGTCAAGGATGGCAGATGCAACATGGAGCTTGTTGCGGGATCCGAAGAACTAGACAAGACACGGTTCCGAGAAGCCTTGTTAGAGTAAGAGCTTGGAGGGCTTAGGTGCATCGGGTAGATTAGGCTTGGAGGGTTTCTTGCTAACCTATGTATCTCAACTGATTGTCTAGTGGATCGATTTTCGCTTGGATGGCGGCGGAGAGGTTTTTCGCCGAGTTCTTCGGTTTCCTCTTCGATAACACATTGATGTGTTATCTTGTGTTTCCATCTTTTTTCCCTACTCTTTTACATTCCATTTTACTGCTGTGTTTCTTTGATAATGGATTAGAGTAGCTTGTTTATTTATCCGCTTGCTTTTACACTATTTCGCATTTACTATTAAGTTAGTGTAAAATTAATTAAGCCGTAACTTTAATTTGGAGTCTAAACAGCTCTTCTATTTTAAACACATTTTCGAGCTTTCAATCAGGCCGAATTATCATATGAGCATTGCAACCTATCCTTGTTTCAGCTCGTTCATACTTATTTTCACCATCTCTCTCCCATAAGGCTTTATTTCCCTCTTTACAACAAGTAAACTTTTTTGAAGTCACCACGCCATCTTTTTTTCTTTTATTGCACCATTCTTTTAGAATACTAAATCTAGAATTTCTTCCACACTCATTATAAAAGTCATATGCCTCTTGTTGAAAACCAAATTCAATGCCAAGTTTTGGAATATAATCAATATCCAATTTTTGACTATCA
This sequence comes from Quercus variabilis, assembly GCA_030445155.1. NCBI lineage: Eukaryota > Viridiplantae > Streptophyta > Magnoliopsida > Fagales > Fagaceae > Quercus > Quercus variabilis. The sequence goes on from CP129446.1 coordinate 16,039,993, forward strand.
TAATTTTTTTCCTCTTCCATGTAACTGTTAAATATAAATCAAAATGTACAAGAAACGTGAATTACCACTAAAAAATGAAAATAAATGGATGAATGATGGCAAAACTTTTGTAATCTTATACATTATTTGCCTAAATTTATTAAAAATGACAGAAAAACCCATAGATTTAATAATACTTTGCCTAAACTTAATCTTTTAATTATTTTGACATCTCATAAACATAGGATTGAATAAGAAATCAAAAGTAAAGATGGAAATACCTTCATTGATACTTTGACAATTTACAAAGAAATTTCTTCTTCTTCTTCACTCTTTTTTCTAAAGATTATACCAAATAGTTCTAAAATCTGATTTGGTAGGCTGGAAAAAAATAAAAAATAAAAAGAGAGGGAGAACTTGGGTGGCAAAACATATTTTTCTATTGCTATTTTTGAATTTTGGCACTGAGTTTTGAAACTAAAAAGTTGATGAAGTTTAATTTAAAAAAAAAAAAAAAAAACCCCATTAACGTTGATGTGAGAAGAAGCAGCAACATTAGTCTTGGGTGAGCTCTGTTAGTTTTTGCTTAAAATTTAATGAGGTAGCATTGAGTTTTTAATCTTCACCATTGGTTTATTAGTGAGTGACGTGGCACTTCTATTTAAAACAAAATGAGATATCTTGTTAAATTTTTACTAGAGTTAAGCCAAACCCTTTAAAAAAAATGTGAAGAATTTAAGTCTCCTCTCAAACCAATGGTCAAAATAAAAATACCACTTAATATTCACATGAATAAATAGTTTATTATTTTTCATATTAAATTCAAGTACAATATGTGTATATGAGCACGGTTATGCATGTGAGTGCATAGGCGCGCGTGTCAAAATAATTTAACTTCTAAATCAAATCTCAACTCTGTGATTGGAGCAAAAATAATTTAATAATCTCAACTCTGTTATTATTCTGAGGCTGCCTCACAAATACAAGAGTTTTATTTAGAGCATTCACAGTATTGGAGAAAAGTTACTTTATCTATTTTACCTACATACATGTTACAGCAGTAGATCTATTTTAGCTTTTAATACAATAAATAATATATCTACTACAATAAACAATAATCACAACCACCTTCAACTGCCACAGTTACCGCCACTGCCACTGCCGTCACCGCCGAACACCCAAATGAAAAAAAATTCACTAATTCATCAAATAAAAAAAAAAAAAAGATGAAAAAATTCACTGACCCGACAACACACCATTTTTCACCACAAAATAACACCATAAATGATGACACAAACCCAGAAAAATTAAACTAAAACAACGAACACCCAAATGAAAAAAATTCACTAATTCATCAAAAAAAAAAAAAAATGAAAAAATTCACTGCCCTGAAGTGGATCGGCTGGGATGGCGAGGTTTGAGGTGGTCTGAGAGAGATGGGCGGCTGGGATGGCTCGGTCTAAGACGATCGGCGGTTGGGACGGCGGTGGGTTGAGCTTCGACTGGGACGGTGTCGATCAGCTTGAGAGATGGTGAGATGGTGAGAGTGAACTTGAGAGTTTCAGAGAGGTGAGAGCTTGAGAGAAATTTCTCAGATGGGAGCTTGAGAGTGATGAGAGAGAGGACAATGAGATGAAGAATAAAAGAATGAAAAAAAAATAAACAACCAAGTATTATTTTAATCGGGAGTACTAAATAAAAAATTATTATTATTTTTAGATGACTGCTACAATGCACATCTATAGATAGATGTGCATTGTAGCAGTTCAGCTAAAAATTATTGCTATGCCTCCATTGCTAGCAGCTCTTTTTGGTATAATGGTGGAGCTAAAATAGCATTATAACTATTTAGCTCCACTGCTGCAAATGCTCTAAAGATATGACCTTCTTCTTCTACTACTTTTTTTTTTTTTTTTTGGGATAACTTCTTTTACTACTTTTTGTTTGGTATAAAACAACTCAATAAATTGTATAATTTAAAATTTACAAACATTTGGAACAAAAATCTTGATGACTTGCTTGAATATTTAGGATATATTGTTACAAACTACAAAATAGATGTAAAATTTATTGGACTATATCAATAACAATGTACAAAGATGTTACTTTGACAAGGAATATGGCGTACAAATTACTATGTGCAAAGTGCAAACAAATAACTAGTTTTCTACATACAGGAAGTTCAATTTTAAAAGAATATTTCAATTCAATCAAGTTTTGTTGTACCTCAATCGCACAGTTCACTCTAGCATGAAGGGAGATCATGAGGATTAAACATGGTTTGGACTTTTGACATAAAACAGATAAAACCTTGCTCTTTAGGAAAATAACATTAACCGTATACTTATTCTCGATAAGCACAGCTAATTAGGTTAATCATCATTCTCATTCTCCTCTAACGATCTTCCCATAGTTTCACGAGTGAAAAAGAATGTAACCGCCATCCCTAGCAAACAAACTCCAGCAAGTATTATCAATGAGGCAGTCATTCCAAGTGTTTCAGGATAAACCTTTTCTTCTTTAGTCTCTTTTTTCCCATTTGAAGCCCATAAAAATCCTACAGAACCAATAATTGCCCCTACCTTCCCAATAGCCCCAGAAATGCCATGACATGTTGATCTATATCTTGCTGGGAAAAGCTCCGCTGGAACTATAAAAGTAGTAGTGTTCGGTCCAAAATTTGAGAAGAAGAAGGCGAGGCCATAGAGGACTAAAAAACCTTTATTGGGTTTAGAGTTATTTATTTCTTTGTCCCAATATTCGTAATAGGGTATCCCCAGTGCTAAGAAAACCAATGCCATAAAGAAAAAACCCATCATTTGAATTTTGACCCTTCCAATCCTATCAATGAAATAAACAGTGAACCAATAGCCTGGAATTGTAGAACAAGCTGCGATAATTGCTTGGAGTTTTGCAACCTCAAAAGCATGTCGATAGGCATTCATCTCTTCATTCTTTGGGAGATGTTGATTATATATATGAGACTGGAAGAGGGTGCTGCTGTAAAAAACAATATCAAGAAGAAACCATGTAAAGGAGCAAGAGAATAAATCACGACCATGGCGACGGAAAAATTGCTTGGAGCGGAGGGGATAGGGTGGTGAAATAGGTGACAATAACTCATCGTCCACAATCTGACTCATTGGAAGTTCTAACACCTTCTCCATGTCCATAGCCGCTTGGACGAAATTTTGTTCCACCAAAGCTGTGTATCTAGGTGAAAAACAATACATAACTAAAAGAGATAAACTATCATCCATAGATTAAGATAAGAGCTTAATATATCAATTTGAAACTGTCACAGGCTTCCCAAACCCCATTTCAATTAATCTTCTTCCATTTTGAAAACTCTAGGACTATTGTTTTATTTCTAAAAAATATCATATGGTTGTAACATACAACGGTTTAAACGAGCAATTCAGCTTTGTCACTTGAACCAGAATTAAAATTTATAAACCACAATGCTTTGCACAATATCTGTAAAACGGAAAATTTATCATTAAAACTACTAGAGAAAATTTACCGTGGACGAAATAGAGAAAAAGGAAGAAGATGAAGCGAAGGAAGAAAAACAAGCTGAATAAAGAAAGGGGAGGAGTAAAAATGATTAATCGTGTGGATGTGAAAAAGGTGAAGAAAAAACAAAGAAGGGTCTAAAAGATAAGGAATGGTTGGTGGAGAATAATAGAGTTGAAAACAAAAAAACTTGGCTTGTAGATGGGTGGGAAAACTAAAACCATGGGACTAGTGGGATGATGGTAGAGATATAAAAGAAAAAAAATTATGTAAATTGGTGCATAATTACTAAAAATAATATAGTTCTTTTTTTTTTTTGATAAGAAAAATAATATAATTCTAGTATAATATATTTTTATATTACTATATATTAGGCTAATAGATTGGGATTATACCATGTGTGTGTATATATATATATATAAAGTAGCAGTAACTTTAAATCAGTATTGAAATATTTTGTTTTCTTGGCTTAATTGAAACGGTTTTAAATAGGGTATTGACTCCTTTTATTTGTTATTACTACTTGAATTTTCATTTTATACAGCCCCTAATTTGGAATCTGGCTCCATCCCGGTATAAAATGTTCATCAAAGAAAGAAACAATAATTTTTCAAATATAAAAATTTTCAAATATTTACCTAGCAGTTTCGGGCATCATCATTCGCCAATAAAATGTTAACCCAGCGGGAATTGCACCAATCATCAGTATCAACCTCCATGCGAGATCTGCTTCCTTGGGCGTTGGATCTGTTGCTGAAATATTCGATGCACGGTCAAATATAGCACACACCACCATGGTGACCGTCGAAGCAGCCAAGATCCCAAAGCCTTGCATTGAAAACACGGCAGCTATAAAAGCACCACGCGTCCTCTTGTTAGCAAACTCCGACATAATCGTAGCCGACAAGGGATAGTCCCCACCGATCCCTAAGCCTAGAATGAACCTGAACAACCCCAGACTCACCAGAACACAGGTCCTTGTGGTGCATATAGAGAACCCACATGCGATGGAACTCAGCACCATGATCATCAAAGCGAGCCCGTACACCCGGCGCCTACCTATTTTATCACCGAGCCTTCCAAATACTAGTTGACCAATCGCGGTACCCAAAAGAGCGATAGCCACCATGGTGGACACTACGATTGGTGGGATCACATACTTTTTGGAGTCAGGCTCCTTCTCGTAGTAGACGCGTCCGATGAGTATCATAATCGGAGCAATACAGAAGAGATCGTAGGCATCAGTGAAGAGGCCCATACCAGCTATGATGATGGCCTTGAAATGGTATAACTGAGTTTTTGCAGTGTCGAGGGCTGAAAGAACTTTCAACGCCATTGTGATTTCTCGCGAGATTTGAAAAGCTAACCTTCTATCGAATTTTAATAAGAAGAGCCAGAAAGTGGGCAGTCAAAATTCTTTGGCCTCTTACTTACCACTTGCCAGGTAGTTTCCTTTTCCCTTATGGGTTCTGCTACTTACACCCTATTTCCTAGGTAGTTTCCTTTGAAGTTGATGGGAAATGTGTACGGAATTAACATGAAATTTTTAAGATAAACAAAGTAGAAAAAATACACGACAAAAGAAAAAAAAATATATATAATCACACATATAATTGATGCAAAAAATATTCACATTTAAAGGATGAATAGTGTTTATTACATACATATTAATGCAAATCACTTTACATACATAACTTTACATACATGTGAAAAATCAATGAAGTCTTTATGATTTGGTCGAATTTTATAAAATATAGAGCAGCCAATAGAAAAATTGTTGTCTCATGCACGGATAGGGAACCAGAAGGTCATCAGAAACAAATGTATATCACAGGTTGGAAATTGACAGTATCTCTTATCTTTTTCTAGTCAAGTCTATGTCCTTGGATGTATTTGCAAGTAAAATCTATCTCACACAAGTATAGTACCAAACTTATTACACTTACCTCCGACCTTCTCTAACAAAACGCACTATCTATTTTATGTTAGTGGGCGTAGACTATTGGGATCATGATTCACATATGGTATTCCAAAACATTTTTGCAACAGCATATTAAAAAAAAAAAAAAAAAAATCTCATTGCTAACCTGATGCAGAAGCAGGAAACAGAGAGATGAGAAACAGAAGTGAGAAAACATAACCAATATATATATATATATATTGGAAATACAGGTATAGAATTAAATTTGCAAATGAATGGTTAATCAAAGAAACACCTTTGAAAACCGTGTTAAATGTAGGGTAAGCAGTACTCACCGAAAAATAAGTGAAGAACATAAATGGGAAACAGAACAATAGGTTTCTCATTTCAATTGAATTCCAGAAATATAACCATTGCAAGTTTCTAGCAGGTTCCATCATAAAATCTAGCCTTGTACCCAAGCACCACACCTTAACAGACTTAATTTGCACCAATGACCAACCCTTGAGCATCTCGAATGCACCTGCCTTTCCTGAACAGCTTCACTCATGGTTGAAATAGAAACAGAGGAACATTGGGCTTGAAAGTCTTGTTTTAGTTTTGTATCATCTTGAACCATCTGTGTAATTAGATTTTCCACAATAAACTAATGAATTTATCCATGTGTGTGTGATATTGAGAAAACTTGAATCTGAATAGAACTCAAGCTTCTTTTGGTTTACTAACTCAATGGTCAACAAACAAAGCCATTTATTCAAAACAGAAGCATTTAAGGCAACCTCTAAATACAACTTTGGGAACATAACATTCAGGAATTGTATCAAAAAGTTTGTGCGGATGAAAATGGTTAGAATGGCTTGAATTGTCGGTGGCTTGACATCACAAGCCACCTGTCAAAAAGTAAATGTTGTTGTCTTGTACTGTCAAAAAGTAAGGAACAGCCACCTGTCATACAAGTCAAAATTGGATTTCTCATTGTATCCGAAATGGATGACTCCATTGGCGATAAATGCTAGCCATTATTTTTGACCAAGCAAGTTTCATGTGCTGAAAGTCCTAAAACTATTTCCAATTCGGCTGAACCTCTAGTTTTAAATAGAGGTAGAGTCGTAGAGAAGAGAGGCAGTGGGCAAGTGAGAATAAGAGCTTTTTCTGTGTGCGCAGACACTAGAGAAACGAAGCTAGAACGTCTTGTAAGCTATAACCCTTGAGGATCTATTTGGAGTTTGGATATGTGAGAGTACCTTATTGGTATAATATTCAAAAGAAAAATACTAACAAATGCCTAAATTTAGGGTACTAATTAATAATTTATTTAAAAAAATTTTATGAGAAATAAAAAAAATTAATATTTTGACAATTTTTTTTCATTTTCCATAAAAGTGGTATCAAAACTTTCATAAATAAATTATTAACCAGTGTTTTAAGGGCACTTGTTAACATTTTTCATATTCAAATTATAGTGAAATTTTATTTTTGTTGCTGTAGATATAGGTATATTACTGAATTATTTAAAAATTTTATGTTATATTTTCTTTTTTCTTTTCTTTAACCTTACATAAGCAAATTATTTCACAAATTTTCACAACATAAATAAAAAGAGAAAAGAAACCATGAGCCTAATTGCATATCTAATGCTCCACGTGTCACTATTTCTAAGTTCCGACACCACATACGAATTTAGCATGAGCAAAACTAAAAAATATTCATAATCTACCATTAATTTGTGTACACAAAACCATAAGTAAGAGACATGTTATATCACAATATTTTTACAACAATTTCATAATAAATCTAAGATAGCAAATTATTACTGATTGTTACTAGTGGATAAAAAAGTAATTTCAATGGTCAATTAAGATTGGAATCAATAACAACTTATGGTCACATGAAATTTGTTATTAAATTATTCTGAAAATGTTGTAGATATAACATTATTAATTCTTGAATTCTTTTTTAGTTTGCCATGAAGGAGTGAAACTTAAATCAACCAAAATTTTAAGGCATTAGAGCTACAATTGTACAACATGCCACATATACAACAAGGTGAGAGTATTCTCTTCCATAGGAAGCAACCATGGAAAGCCAACTCTAACTCTATGCATTTATAAACACTGAAACTAAGAAAATCTGGGAAGATGAAGAAGTACGAAAAGGAAGAGATTGTACGATAGTTCGATTCCAACAAATACATAAGAGGGAAAGAGAAAGAGAAAGATGAGGGTAACCGTAATTAAAGAATGTAAGAAATTGAACTTGCACAAAATGACATCGTTTTGGACACCCAAAAGGTATTGCCATGTTAGATAGTAGTAAAAATTGCAGTAGCATTTATAATTATTTTAAAGAATCAATTACTTTAGGAATGAAATTGATTCAAGAATGATTTATATATATATATATATATATATATATATATAAATAATGATACAGAAGCTCAAATTTTTATTAGGAATTTGAGATGTTTCGGTTTAATTCAAGGAATAATATTAGTATCTAAATTTATTATTTTTGAAATTTTAACCGAAAAGAATGGGAAAAAAAATTGAGCATCTCATTTACATTCATTTACTATGACACATGGCAAGACAAATAGTTTGATATGTACAAATCACATTACAACACATGGCCTTCTTTATGAAGTAGAACAAACAACTCATGTCTTCTTGAAGTAGCAGGGGTGTTAGAAGAAGTCACAATGCAATATTAAGGGGGGTGCTAGTAGAGACCATCAAGGCGATAATGGTAGAATTGCATAAAATTTGGAAGGCTGGAGGGAAGCAGCATTTTGACTGGAGACTATGCCTTAAAATTCGCATAAATTTAGGCAAATTCCTTCATTAAGGTCTCGAAAACAATATTTTTGCTATTTATAATAACATTTGTTTTTCCTTAATAACTTTTAGTTTAAAATTCAGAATAAGTCTCATCTGTTTTGGGATGACTCTTAAGATTAGTAGTTTATGACTTTGCATTTAACTCAATTTTACTCTTTTTGGTAAAATTCGGTATTTTGCCATCTAATCTTGTAATTAGTGTGAATTAGGGTTTCAGACATTTCTTAATCATCCTAAGGTTTTACTTTCTCAGTATTTATAGGTTTTTTAGCCGTCAAAGGCAAAACAAATTATTATCAATAAAATTATAGAGTTTTTTCTTAAACTTTTCTTTGGTGGATTTCAATTTATCACATTGTGGATTCAAAGAATCCTTATGAATTTGAGGTTTACCATCAGAAACTAACAATTTAGTTTCTGTTCCATAAAAAAGAGTATCATGTGTACTTTCTTCAGGCTTTCGTGACATCACTTTATCAAAATTATTCTAAATTTTGATATATATATATATATATATATAAAGCCCTAAAAGCTTCAAATTAACTTGACATCACTCAAGTTAAGTTTTGTAAATAAAGTTTCATAATTTTGAGAAGTGTGATGTACACAAAATTTTCACAAAAAATCTTAGGTTGTAAGTTGTTAACGGTTCTTACTTAAACTTACTCCTATAATTATTTGTTTTTCTACTTATAACAATCAAGTACAAACAACCACTTAAGATTTTTTGTGAAAGTATCATGAAAAATATTATGAAAAATATTGTGAAAGTAAGAGTATTTCTCTTATTTGATAATAGATATATATATACACACACACGTACGTATTAGATAGATCATAGATTAGATGGATTTAGTAGATTTACCAGACTGCAGTTTCAAGCATATTCATTCGCCAAATAAAGTGTTAACCCAGCCGGAATTGTACCAAGCATCACTATCAACGTCCATGCAAATCTGTTTCCTTGGGTGTTGGATCTTTTGGGGCTCCATCAGATGCGCGGTCAAGTATTGCGCACACCATTATCGTGACCGCCAAAGCAGCCAATATCTCAAAGCCCTGCGTTGAAAACATGGCAGGTATAAAAGGGCCATTTGTCCTCTTGTTAGCCAACTCCCACAAAATTGTGGCCGACAATGGGTAGTCCACACCAATCCCTAACCCCAGAATGAGCCTGAACAACCCCAGACTCACTAGAACACAGTTCCTTGTGCTGCATTTAGAGAAACCACACGCAATGGAACTGAGCACCATGATAATCAAAGCGAACCCGTACAGGCGGCGCCTACCGATTAGATCACCAAGCCTACCCAGCACCCGTTGACCAATCGCAGTACCCACAAGAGTGATGTCCACCATGGTAAACACAACTACGGGTGGGATCACATACTTGTTGGGCCCGGCCTCCTTCTCATAGTAGAGCCTTCCGTTGAGTATCATAATCAAAGGGATGCAGAAGAGATCATAGGCGTCAGGGAAAAGTCCCGTGCCAGCTATGATGATTGCATTGAAATGGTATAACTGAGTTTTTGCAGTGTCAAGGACGTAAAGAAATTTTAACACCATTCTTATTTTTTGCAAGATTTGAAAAGTTTACCGTCTATCGTTTGAGGTTTAATAATGGCAATACCCAGAAAATGAAAGGGCATTGAAAATTCTTTGGTCTTTTACTCTTTTTGTTAACAATGTGGTGCGTACGTACCAAGAAGTTTCCTTGTAGTATTTTGTTTACTTGTTTGTTTATTTTTATTTTTTAGAGGCAAGAGAATAAACTTTCAGTAATAAGGTCAACAAAGCTACAGGAATATCCCTGTAAAGAGTAGTACCTATCCTTGCAATCTTCTACTCTTTTTATTTTATTTTATTTTATTTTTTATAGAACTATTCTTGCATTCTGTGACAAAGCATGTGCTACTCATTATACATTGAGGGGAAGTATTGACCATTTGTGTCCATGATTTCATCAAGAGGCGGATCGAACCTAAAGCCATATGTATACTTCAGATGCTTTCCGTATTTAATTATGCTTGTCTTAGTGCCATATGTATACTTCACGTCAAACCTAATGCCATATATATGTATATTTCACGTCACCAATTCCGTTCGTTCTTGCCGATAATTTCTACTCAATACTTTTTTCTTTTTCTTTTTTGAATTTCTTGCGCATTGATTTTTTACTTTTTTTTTTAAAAAAAAATTTCCCTCAAGGAAAGTCTATGTTGTTTACTCTAAATCAAGAAGGCATGTATGGGCTTGCAAAAACTATGATGGGGATGTCCAGAGTGATTTTTTAGCCCAAGATTTGTATTGATATGAGAATAATTTGTGAATGACTAATCGTTTTTTTTTTTTTTGGGTAACTTTTGCTACTTTTATTGTAAGTGAATGGCCATGTCCCATGTGCTTGCTCTGCGAGCAGTCTCCTAGCCATGCAAGGTATTCAATTATTTGTTTAGTTTATCATAAAATATTTTTATCATTTGTATAGGATTATGACATCAGTGTTGGTATATCTTGCATTCTTGCTGTTCTCCTTATTGCCTCCCTGATTTTTTTAGTATTCCTTTTTGGTCCATTTTTGTTCATTTGCAATGTATTCAGTTTGGATTCTGCTTTAATTTAGTGATTTCAATATTTTGGCTACGCCATGGCCGGGAAGACAGGGAGGAATCCATGGCCACCAAAATTTTCAAATTAGTTGCAATCTCTTTTTTTGTAATTCCCCCACTCTTTCAATCTATGTTTTGTTGGTTCTTACTACTAATAACTAAAGTGATTTCTTTATTAGCCAATGGCCACAACAAACTCTGACCAATTCTCTGTTAATTTGAAACTTTCGCCTACAGCAAAGAATGAAAAACCAGCCTCAGGAGGTAAAAAAAATGGAGCAAGAGAGCCTGGCGAGCTTCAACTTCTAGAGTTTCTTCCTCTTTGATCGAGACGAGTCTAAATCTCAACATTTCATCCCTAGGCTCATTAATTCTGCTTCCAAAAATTTCCCTTTATGTTCTTCATTTTTGATTCATTATGTTGTGATATTAATTTTATTCTTTTTTCAATCAGTATCAAGTTCTACTTTTCCAAATTTGGAAATAAATGTAGTTGATGGAACTTGGTTGAATTTCAAAGCATTTACTAGAGTAAATTATAAAACCAAATTGCATTTGGTCTTTAAGAATTGCAAATTTATTTCTACGCTATAGTTCAAACTACGTACTTGAGATAACTCTTGTGATCTGTTTACTGAAGGCACTAAATATATGAGAGGACAATTTCTTTTGATGTTATATATTAAAACAAACATCAGCTAGCACTTGAGGATGGGAATAATATATACTGTATCTGTATTATAGGATAACTTTTATTTATCTATTTTAATCCTGGCCTCTTTTTCAATTTTGTCATTGAAGGCACTAATTAAATACATGAGAGGACAATTTCTCTGATGGGGAGCTTTAGCTGTAGAGCCAGAGAGAAGAATGAAGTAATTTGTGTGCCTTTCAGAGAGGCACTTTGGGCAAATGCAACACAAGGGCATATGGAGGGAGTTGGTGTTACTGGCAGATAAGGAAGTTCATATATAAGGTTATAAGAAAACAGATAACCACCACATATTTTGGAAGATATTTGGTATGCAGTGAAGAGTCTGCATCAAAATGCTTAGCACCTCTCATATTTAGTATAATAACTTAAGCAGAACGCTTATAACGGTGTATTGGTGAAATACAGTCAATGAAGCTGCTCCTAGTCAATTTGATAAGACTTTGTCTTGTTGATTTGCATGGAGTTGCGTCTTGACTCTTGATTTCTTTCTTCAAAAACCACTAATAAAAACATGAAGATATGGCCTTCTTGGCTAATCAGTAAGTGTTATTTTCTGTATATTTAGGCTGCACTTATCATGTAAAATTATGCATGTTTGTCCCTTCTTGTGTTGTTTCATACGTGAAAACTGTTTTCTTCAATTCTTCTCACAGTTTATGGGCAATGGTAGAGCTCGGGAAAATTCTAATGTATTCTAGATCAAAACAGCAACCCAAATAATTTGGGCAAATTTTGAGTAAGGTGAACCACCAAAAAAAAAAAAAAAAAAAAATTCAGTATCTAAAAATGTATTCTTTAGATCTTTTTTTCAGTTGCTTTCCAGTGCATTGCATGGGTATGCAATTAGTATAAAATTTATTTATATACCTTGCAGCTTTCGGAGTCATGTAAAATGCTAGCGCAGCCGGAATTGCAGTAAGCATCACTGTCCACGTCGATCCATGCAATATCTGTTTCCTTGGGCGTAGGATCCACTCGATGAAATGCACGATCAAACATTGCGCACACCTCCATCGTGACCGCCAAAAGAACCAATATCTCAAGGAACTGCTTTGAAAACAAGGCAGCTATAAAAGTACCACTCTCGTTAGCCGAGAAAGGGTAGTCCACACCAATCCCTACGCCCAGAACGAACCTGCACAACCCCAAGCTCACCAGAACAGAGTTCCTTGAGCTGCATTTAGAGAACCCACACGCAATGGAACTGAGCACCACGATGATCAATCTGAACCGGTACACGCGGCACCTACCGATTAGATCACCGAGCCAACCCAACACCCGTTGACCAATCGCAGTACCCACAAAAGCGATGACAGCCATGGTAAACACAACCACGGGTGGGATCACATACTTGTTGAGCTCGGCCTCCTTCTCATAGTAGACCCGTCTGTTGAGTATCAATATCAAAGGGATACAGAAGAGGTCATAGGCTTCAGGGAAGAGGCCATAGGCGTCAGGGCATAAGACGCCATAGCTATAGGCGTCATAAAATAAGCCCATGCCAACTATGATGATGGCCCTGAAATGGTATAACTGAGTTCTTGCACTGTCAAGGGCGGAAAGAACTTTTGACGCCATTCTTATCTCTTGCAAGATTAGAAAAGCTTATCTTCTATCGTTTTAGGTTTAATAACATGAACCAGAGAGTGAAAGGGAATTGAAAATTCTTTGGCCTCCTTGTTAACTGTTTCCCCGAATTTTCTTTTTTCTTTTTTCTTTTTTTGAGAAGTAAGAGAATAAACTTCCATTGATAAAGTAAACAAAAGCTACTGGATTATCCTTAAAGGTCAATGATACAAGATGAGATGGTAAATCTTCCATCCAAACCTGTAAAGAGTTGACTAGCCCTGCATTCTGTGAAAAAGCATGTGCTATGCTCATTATATATTGAGGGGAAGTATGGACCATTTGTGTCAATGATTTCATCAAGATTGAAGCTCATATCATAGTATTATGAAAGTACATAATAATTTTTTGTACTTCTGTTAGGTTCTAAGGTCTTAGGATTTTATGTATTTAGAACTCTAATTTGTAATGTTGGCAAACCATGATCAAAACATTGTATTTAGTCTTGTTTAGACTTGCTCAAAGTTGGTTTAATATTGTAAAGTTGGAATCGAGTGGCTGCAGAAGTACTTGGAACTTTCGGCCTGGCTCAATCGATTGAAGAATAGACTCGATCGATCGAAAATCGCACAGGTTGAATTTTCTGCAGATTTTTCAACTCAGCCCTACTTCATTAAACGTTTAGGGTTTTGTGTTTTTACCCTAAGTATATAAACTAAACCCTAGCCACGTTTTTGAAGGTTGTCCATATTGCTTTGTTGCGCATACATTGCTGTTTTGTGTGAATCTCGTGTGAGATCTTTGAGGAGACTTCCTTTACACAAAACTTAGGGTTTTCAAGGTAGAGATGATTTCAACATCTTGAAAATCATTATTGTTGCAACCATTGGAACTTAAAAGAAAAGCAAGCGGGGAGCTTGTAGCTGATTGAAGAATTCAAGAAAGAAGTAGTCCGTGGATTCGGAGCCTGCGCGTGGTCGTGTCAGGAAATTTTACTGGTGGGTAGTATTAGGAAGTCGAGCAGGGAGCTTGTAGTCCTTCTGTAAGAACTTCAATTCTTTCATAGTGAATTCTGTTATGCCTTGAGGATCGGTGGGTCAAATCCTCCCCAGGTTTTTACCGAGTGGTTTCCTGGGTGATCATATCTTGTGTTATTTATTATTCCGCTGCTGTATATCTTGATATGATTATTTGATTGCTTTAACCTAGAATTGCATAATTTGACTAAGTAACAACTTGGCTAATTAATCTAGGCTACGCAATTTGTGTGTTTAAGGAGTCTAAATTTACAACAACTTCAAATGTTTTTCATATTTAATTTATGTTTGTATTAAAATTCATTAGTGCAAAGGGTTCAAAGATGGACAAGGTCGTTGTCCACTTCCATCTGGGGTACGTAAGTTTTGGTGGACTTTGTAAGTATTGATGTACCACATTCATATCCAAAATCTCAAATTAATTTCATATAATTCATTATGCATGGACAAAACCTTGTTGTTGAGTGCTATTTAGTTTTTGATAAATTTTATGGTTACGGTAACAGAAAAGAGATTTAAACATTTGATGTCTATATTGAAAATATCAAAAAAATTCTAGTCAAATTACAATGTGCTTGGCAATTAGGTGCTATTACTTAGTTCTTCTAATTTATAGAACCTAGCTAGATTTATATCCAGTTCTATTGAAAAAAAAATGTTATATTATATTAACTCTCAAACTTTTAAGTTTAAAGTTTTAGATTTAGTGATATCCTTATATGTTATATTAATTACTCAATTGAAGTCTTTCCAAAATGTTATCTTGTCAACAAAATAGAAACTAACCAATCTTGAAGAATGAGGTGAGGTCCTGATCAGTGAGGTCTTTGATCAGCTAATTAAAGATAATTTGATCTAAGGATCTTTTTTATTCAAAAAAATGTCTAATAAGTCACTATCGGGGCCAAAACCTCCTAGATAATTAAAACCCAATCAGCATAGTCCAAAGATGTATTTAGCTGATTTTTTTTTTTTTAAAGAAAGCTACAATTAATCATTTCTGGAGATATGTTTCATTTATTCTTCTATATATACTATGTATAATTTTCTTCAGCACAAAATATCTACACAAACACTGCTAATTAGCTTAGTTATCATTCTCATTTTCCTTTAAATCTTCCTATGGTTTGACGTGTTAAAAGAAATGTCACCACCATTCCCAACAAACAAACTCCGGCAAGTTTTATTAATGAGAAAGTCATTCCAATTGCTTCAGTATATATAACCCTTCTCTTCTTCACCATGTGAAACTGATCATAAAAATCCTACAAAACCAATGATTGCCCTTACCTTCCCACAAGCCTCGAAAATCCATGACCTATTGATCTAAATCTTGCAGGGAAAAGCTTTGTGGGTACTATAAAAGTAGTTTGTGTTTCAGCATTTGAGAAGAAAAAGGTGAGGGCATAGAGGACTAAAAAACTTGTATTGGGTTTACTGTCCCAATACATGTAATTGGGTATCCTAAGTGTTAAATAAACCAATGCCACGTTCATCCAAAAAAAAAAAACAATTCCATGAAGAAAAAATCCATCATTTGGATTTTGATTCTTCCCATACGTTCAATAAATAGACGGTGAACCGATAGCCAAGAATTGTGGAACAAGTTGCAATAATTGCTTAGAATTTTGCAACTACAAAAGCCTCATGATAGTCATTCACTTGTTCGTTCTCTGGGAGATGATGATAATATATATGAGAGTGGAAAAGGTTGCTACTATAAAAGACAATATTAAGAAGAAATCTTGTGAAGGAGCAAGTGAACAAATCACGGTCAAGGCAATTGATGAAGCTAAAGTCGCCAGTCGTTCAGTTTGTCCAAATGATCTTAGTGCAACTTGCAAGAACACAAGAAGAGATTGCAAAGATGGGTCACTGGTGTGGTGTCTGTTGGCAAGCCTCCGATGCCAGAGAGAGAGAGAGAGAGAGAGAGAGAGAGAGAGAGAGAGAGAGAGAGAGAGAGAGAGAGAGAGAGAGAGAGAGAGAGAGAGAGAGAGAGAGAGAGAGAGTTGGAATGTATTTAGCTAATAATAATAACTTAGTGTTTGTACCTTTTGCCTTTGGTGGAGCACAGTATTTATAGGCCATGCTCCTTCTAGCCATTGGAACCACCATTAAGAGCTTCCATATCAGTCCATGGATAGTCTTGCAAAATACATAAAACAGTTCTTTTTACACATTTTGGCCAAAAAAACACCCACATCAGTGAGTGCAAAATTGTGCAAAATATACACCCAACTGTGCAAATAAACAGTAACCGTGTATTTATCCATGGTTACTATTCGCATGTAAATGAATTTTTTATTTTATTTTCTCCATCAAACTACTTCTCTACCCCAACCATTACAACAATCATAACCCAACGCACTAGAATAACCACCCTAGCACAAAGTATTAACCAAAATCAACAGAAAATTAACCAAAAATCAACTGAAAATTAACCCAAACAGATCCACACAGACAAATCAATAAAAAGATACACTTGCTCAAAAAAAAAAAAAAAAAAAAAAAAAAAAAAACACAGAAACACAAACACACCCACACACAAACAAACCCAAACGGATAAACAACAAAGAGAGATCGGTACTTATCGGAACGATTGGTGCTTGATTGGAATGATCGGAGCTCGTGGGTCTAGCTTGATTGGAGCTCGTGGGTATAGGTCTTGCCTGATCGGAGTTAGGGAGATACATTAACTGATCGGTGCTTGTGGATCAAAGCTAGGAAGATCTCGATCAAATCAACAAAGAGATAGATCGGTACTTGTGGAGTGTGGATCGGCCGGTGAAGAAAGGATTTGGGTCGCCGGAGGTGTGGAGCGTGGATCAGCCGGTGAAGAAAGGATCTAGGTCGCCGGAGCTTGGTTCATGGATCGCCAGTGAAGAAAGGATCTGGATCGGCCGGTGAAGAAGGTCCCGATGAAGAAGTGATTTGAGTTGGTAGTTTTTGAGAAAGAATGAAAGAAGGTAGAAAAGAGAGAGAGAGAGAGAGAGAGAGAGAGAGAGAGAGAGAGAGAGAGAGAGAGAGAGAGAGAGGGGGGGTGATCTGTTCTGAAATGAGAAAGATAGCGCGCGTATGCAGTTAAAGGGAGTTGAGAGAAATAATTAAAAAATTGAGAAGTCTTTTCCTTCTTCAGGTACGACACACTTCTTTTCCTGATTTCGCTTCATTTTGCTTCAACTAGGAGTCTTTTTCTTTCTTTCCTTTTTAATGTAGGAGTATTCTAAGGTTAGGTGCCACTACCCCTTTGTCTCTTTCCTTTTTGCTCATTTAGGGGCACTTCTTGGGTCTGGTAGTGGCTATTCAGAGATTGGGTCTTTTGTTTCTGAAATTAGTGCTTTAGGTTTAGTTTTGGCTAACCTTAGCCCTTTGTTGAGTCAATCTTTAGATTGGTTTATGTCTGTGAGGGCAATGTTAACGAAGGTGAGATCAAGTGAGTTGGATACAGGCTTGTCGTCTAGCGATAAGGACGTAGAAGTTGATACTGCCGTCTCGCCCCCCTTGTCTTTAAACCCTTCATCATCCTCCCCCATTGTACTAAGGGCTTTCCATGCCTTTAAGGAAGTGTGTTCTCTAGATGAGGACACACTCTTCAAATTTAGGGATAGATTCCAATCACTAATGAAACTAGGATCTGTCTCCCTCATAAAGGTGAGAAGGCTTGTGCCTTCAATCCTGAGGAGGTGTATTTTTATAAGGCTACCCTTTCGAGTGGCCTTAGATTCCCCGTCCATCCTTTCATCATGGAGCTCCTCCACCACCAACGTATAGCACCAAGGCAACTAATGCCAAATTCTTGAAGGATCGTCATTAGTTTGATGGAGATATGGACGATTGTAACGGAGGGAGATGTGATTAGGACGGACGAACTCCTTTTTTTGTATCGTCTAAAAGAGTCAAAAGAGTTCGAAAACTATGTGCTAGTGCCCCAGGACAGGAAGGCTCGTCTTATCACGAGTCTACCCTCGTCATTTCGCTACTGGAAGTCTAGGTACTTCTTCGTCTCTAGGGATAGTTGGGAAACCCTCTCAGATGACCTTTGGGGAGACGTACCTAGGTTGTTGCGTAAGGTGGGGGACACCCAAGCTTGGTGCATCTTCCTTCGTTCTTGTCATGTTTTTTCTTTTTTTTCTTTTTTAAATCTTTGGTTCATCTGACTCTAACGCCTTGTACTCGTTTGCTTCTTATAGCCAAGACTCGTCTAAAGTTGAAGAACAGGTACAAGAACCGCGTCAAGAGTGCTACAAAGTATGCGAGCACCATTGACGATTTTGACGAAGTAATTAATCCCAGGACATTGGCTTGTCATTTCTTAGGTCCTGAGCCTTCTCCCTACGTTTTGTGAGCAATAGCCAGGGAAAAGAAAAGTAAGTGCTTGTCACTTGAGCTCCTTCATCCTTCTTCCTTTAGCTTCGTTTCTAACATCCTGTTTGTTGTGATCTTTTGCAGAAATGGCAACCAAGTTCAACCAAGAATTGTATGCTAAGTTAAGGGCCAAGAAGAATGTACACCTATCTAGCCTTGCTAAAAAAATGTCCCAGGGTGGCAAAGGAGACTGTGGAGACCACCACATCCTTTCTTGTGGCCTCTGATCCCAAGGTCGCCTCTCCTGCTGCTTCGGTCGAAGAGATCACCCATTGTCCAAAGAGGGTTCGTGGTGGTAACAAGAGGAAAAGTAAGGTCGACTCCAGCATCTGGGATGACAAGAAGAAAAAAGGGCTCATAACGTCGTCAATCCTAGAAGCTGAAGGTTCTACCTTAAGGAAAGGTCTGATAGCAGCGATGGACAATGGGAACTAGATGAAAGAATAGATCAAGGTTTTGATCGACGAGCTGAAGGTTGAGAAACTGGTGATGAAGCAAAAGGACGAGCAGCTCCAGGCAGCTAAGCGCGAGGCTTCTAAGGATGGGGACGAGGCTATGCAAGCTTTTTAGCAAATGGATGAGTATAACAGCGTGCTCCTTGGTTGGTACTTCAAAGGGTTTGAGTTACTAAAGAGGTACCTGGCCAAGCATAACCTTGGGGTTAATCTGGACGACCTAGAACTTGAGACCATTGAAAAAGAAATGGAAGCCAAGGAAACTGTTGCTGGAGATACTGCTGATGACGGGGCTGATGGTGGTGTTGACGACCAAACTGCTTAATTTCTTCCAGAGACATTTTACCCTATCCTTTTTTTTTTTTTTTTTTGCTCCGTCTATTTTGGGGCCTTTTAAATTTGTTGTTGAACACTTTGAAGGTTTTGGATGCCCTATTGTTTTTTTGGCTTTTATATTATGCTTCTCGAACACTGCATCCTTATCTAATTCAAATAATTTTGTTTTCATTTGACTTTGCAAAACTTTATTTTTCCCTTTGTAGAAGTTTCAATTTTGCTTCATTTTACATGCTTCTAAAATAAACTTATATCCTTTGAAGGATTTAGGTCTTTGGCCTCGTCAGTAGACTTATATCCTTTGAAGGATTTATGTCTTCGACCTCATCAGCAGACTTATATCCTTCAAAAGATTTATGTTTTCGTGAGCTGTTAATTCTTTAGAAGACACATCATGAGTTGAATAACTTCTGATTGATTTATTTATTGCATTACTTTAGAGTAAAACAAGAATTTAATAGATTACAAGTGATTATCCTTCTACTGGTGATACCTCTTCAAGTGTTCAATGTTCCAGGGACAAGGTAACTTGTTGCCGTCCAAAGACTCCAAGTGGTGGCTTCCTTGCCTGGAATAGTGGGTGACTTTGTAGGGCCTTCCCAGTTAGGGCCGGGTTTTCTATGAGCTGGGTTTTTCATTGTAGGTGTAACTTTTCTCAGGACGAGGTCTCTTATGTTGAATCTCTTGAGCTTTACTCTCTAGTTGTAGTATCCTGATATCTTTTGTTGATACCTTGCCATTCTTCTGGACACATCATCCCTTATCTCGTCTAGGCAATCCAAGTTTGTCCTTAGCTGTTCGTTGTTGGCTTCTTTGTTGAAGAATTCTCTCCTTATGCTAGTGACCCCCACTTCCACAAGGATTACAACTTCTGTGTTGTACATAAGGTTGAACGGCGTTTCTCCCGTCGGGGTTCTGGTTGTAGTTTTGTAGGCCCAGAGGACACTTGGTAGTTCTTCAGGCCATACACCCTTTGCCCCCTCCAGTCGAACTTTGACGACCTTTAACAAGGTTCAATTGGTTACTTCCTTCTGTCCATTAGCCTGTAGGTGTCATGATGATGAGAAGTGGTTTTTTATCTCGAGTCTTGAGCAAAAAGATATGAATGCCTTGTTGTCAAATTGTCTACCATTGTTTGATATGATCGTCCCCGGTATGTTGTACCTGTAAATAATGTTCTTCCACACAAAGCTTTGTACCTTTGCCTCCATGATTGTTGCTAGAGCCTCTACTTCTACCCACTTTGTAAAATAGTCAATTGCTACAAGTAAGAATTTTACCTGTTTTTTACCTCAGGGCAGGGGTCCCACTATATCGATCCTCCATTGCATGAATGGCCATGGGGAAGTTATAATCATCATATTCTCTCCTGGGATTCTATAGACATTCCTATACTTCTGGCATTTGTCACACTTATTGACGAAGTACTTAGCTTCCTTCCTTATTGTTGGCCAGAAGTACCCTGTTCTGGTAATCTTAGATATTAGAGATCTCGGTCCCATAGGGTCTGTAGATACCTTTGTGGACTTCTTCCAAGATGTACCTCGCTTCATCCTCTTCAACACACCTTAAGTAGGGGAGAGAAAACCCCTCTTTTGTAGAGCGCGTCATTCAGGAACGTGAATTTGGCAGCTCATTTCTTTATTTTCCTTGCCTCGTCTGGATCTGATGGTATGTGGCCATCTTTCAGGTAGGAGATGATGGGTGTCATCCAGCTTGTGCCCCTTCCTATTGCAAATGCATGGAACTCTTTTATAATGAGGAAGTTTTGTACTTCCATCCTAATCCTTAGTAGGTCATCTTCAGCTTCTGACGATGCTTCTCTTAGTACTTCATCTGCTTCCATGTTCAAGCTTCGTGGAACTTGCATAAACTCCACTTATTTCAGATCTCTAGCAAACTGGTTCATCAACTTTAAGTACTTCTGCATCGTTTGCTCTTTTGCTTCATAATCCCATTTGATCTGCCCGATTACTAACCTGGAGTCACTTTTTAGGAGTATTCTTTTGGGTTCCATGGACTTAGCCAATGTTAGTCCCGTTAGTATTGCTTCGTACTCAGCCTCGTTGTTAGTGGCTGAGAATTGGAGCTGGACCCCATACTTCAAGGTGTCCCTTTCTGGTGAGGTTATAACGACTCCAACTCTGCCTCTACCTTTACCTAACGATCCATTGGTTTGGACCGTCTATGACTTTACTACATCCATTGGGCTATCTTCAGGCATTGTGAACTCGGCGATGAAGTTTGCTAGTACTTGGGCTTTTATTGCTATTCGTGGTCTGTATTCAATGTCGAATTGGCTTTGCTCAATTTTCGATTGTACCATTCATCCAACGACATCTAGTTTGTTCATTGTCTTCTTAATGGGTTGGTCCGTCATGACGAGGATGGGGTTTTCCTGGAAATAGGGGCGAAGCTTCTGAGAGGCAACGATCAAGGCAAACGTAATCTTCTCGACGTGTGGGTACTTCACCTCTGCTCCTTGAAAGGCTTGGCTCACATAGTACACGGGGCGCTAGATCCTTGATTCTTCTCGAATAAGTTTTGCACTCATTGCTGTGGCGGAGACAGCTAGGTAGAGGAACAAGTCTTCCCTCTCCTTTGACGGGCTTAGTAATGGCAAGTTGCTCAAATAGCGTTATAGCTCTTGAAACGCTGCTTCACATTTGTCAGTCCAGGTGAAGGCCTACTTGAAGGTCTTGAAGAACCGACGACATTTATCCGTCGCTCTTAAGACGAAACGATTCAATGCAGCTACTCTTTCTGTCAACCTCTGTACCTCCTTTACATTCTTTGGTGAGGTCATCTCCAATATAGCTTTCACTTTCTCTAGATTTGCTTTTATGCCTTGTTGTGACATTATAAAGCCAAGGAACTTCCTTGAGGAAACTTCGAATGCAGACTTTGCCGAGTTCAACTTCATTTGGTACTATCTCAGAGTTTCAAACATTTCCTCCAAGTCGTCCAAATGGCTTTCTGCTTCTTTGTTCTTGATGAGCATATCATCTACATACACCTCCATGTTTCTCCTGATTTGTTCTCTGAATATCTGGTTTACTAACCTCTGGTAGGTACCTCTTGCATTCTTCAATCCAAATGGCATAACTCTGTAGCAATAGAGTCCTTGTCTGGTGATGAAGGCCGTCTTTTCTTGATCTTTTGCTTACATTTGGATATGGTTGTACCCTGAGAACGCGTTCATAAATGTTAACAACTTGTGTTTTGCTGTGGAATCAACAAGCTGGTCAATTTTTGGCAAAGGGAAGCTATCTTTAGGGCAAGCTTGATTCAGATCCGTGAAATCCACATACATCCTTCACCTTTCGTTTGCTTTCTTCATCATGACGACATTAGCCAACCATTATGGGTAGTATACTTCACGAATGAACTTGGTGGCTAGGAGCTTGTTTACTTCGTCCATGATGGCCTTGTTCCTCTCGAGTATAAATACCCTTATTCTTTGTTGGACGGGCTTTTCCTTTGGATCCACATGCAGCTGGTGTTGGATGACATTCTTTGAGATACCGGGCATGTCTTCGTGGCTCCACACAAATACGTCCAAGTTTCTTTTCAGGAACTCCATTATCCCTTTTTTCATGTCTAGACTACGATATGCCCTAACATTAGTTACCTTCATAAACTCTCCTTTTGCCAGTTCCACCGTCTCCAATGCTTCTATCATCTCGGGGTTCTTTTCTTTGATGATCCATGTGGTTTTCTTTGGATGTCAATACTGCTTGATAACACTCTCAGGTCAGAACCTGGTCCCCCTTGATTATTCCCACTCCGTTTTCTATAGGGAATTTTACCTTCAAACAGTACGTCGAGGTTGCAGCTTTCCAATGGTTAAATGTGGGCCATCCAATGATGATGTTGTAGGATGAAGGACAATCCACTACCAGGAAATTAAACTACTTCGTTATTTGCTAGGGGTATGTGCCTGCTGTTACCGTCAAAGTTACTATCCCTTTTGGATACATCTTGTCTTCGCTGAAACTGATGAGGGGAGATTTGAATGGATGAAGTCTACTTGGGTCCACTTTCAATTGCTGGAAGGTAAAGAGGTAAATGATGTCGGCGGAGCTCCTATTGTCTTCTAGAATTCTTCTGGTGTTGAATCCGTTTATCATCAGCATGATGACCAAGGGATTGTCAAGTGGTTGCTTTACTCCTCTAGCATCTTCCTCTGAGAAGACCATGTCTGTAGCTTCTCTTCTTTGGTGTTTTGTTGGTGGTATCATATGGATGCTGTTGACTTGTCTCTGCTACGACTTCTTGAGGGATTTGAAAGAGTCCTCCATCGTTGGACCATCGTTGATCATCCTTATCTCGCCTATTGCATTCTTTGGTCCTTCTTGTGGTTTGTCATCGTCCCTGGGCTTTTCTTCTAACTTGGTCTGGTCTTCTTGCTTTGGTCGTCTGTACGTACTTTTCTTAACGAACTTCTGTAGTTTTCCTTTCCAGATCAACTCCTCTATTTGCTCCTTGAGGCCATTACATTTGTCAATATAGTGCCCATGGTCTTGGTGGAAATGACAATATTTTTTCTTGTTTCGAGCATTGGGTGAACCACTTAACGGTTTTGGCCATTTTAGCTGGTGATCATCCTTAATCTGCATTAAGATTTGGTTAATGGGCATTACCAAGGGTGTGAAATTTACCATTTTGCGAGCCTTGTCGTCCCTCCATTTGCCTTTGTTGTTGCTAGAGTGATGGTCTCTTCTTTCTCTTTTTTACCCTTTTTGGTCATCTCGTGGGCCCATCTTTGGTGTTCGAGGTTCACCTACCTCTATCGCTATTAGATCATCCTCTGCATTCATGTACTTCTGAGCCTTCATGAGCAAATCTATCTTTGATGCTGGGGGACTTTTAGCGAGTGCCACTACAAACTCCTTGGACCTCAATCCTACTTTGAAGGTGGTTAGCTGCACTTGGCCCTCTGCTTCGTCTACTTCCAGCACCTCCCTGTTAAATCGTTTCATGTAGGATCTTAAGGACTCTCCTTCTCCTTGTCTGATCATTAGTAAATGATCTGTTGGTCTTTTCTAACGCTGTCCTCCAATGAAGTGACACACAAACAGACTGCTGAGTTGGACAAAATCAACAATGAAAGACTGTGCCAACTTGCTAAACCACACTCGGGCTACCTCTTTGAGGGTGGTCGGGAAGGATTGACACACTATTTCATCCAAGGTCTGCTATAGGCTTAAGGTCATCTTAAAGGTGGTGATGTGATCCAGTCGGTCTTTCAACTCGTCATACGACTACAGCTACGAAAGCCGGAATTTTGGCGGGAGTGAGTGATTAAGTACCCGATATGTGAACGGAGAGTCTGTCCTTCTCACCATCCCGTCCAAGTTCTTGGTCGTTTTTCCTTTCATGGAATTTTTAAGCTCATTCATCTCTTTTCTCATACTCCTCAAGAGGTCATTGCTAGCCTTATCGGACTGCTCCGTCCTCCTTGAGCCATCCCTCCCTTGGCTCCGTTCTATATCTTGCACTTCGTCTTCATTCCTATTATTTTTATCCTTCTCGGTGAGCGATTTTCTTCCTATTGCAGTCGTTGTCTCATCTCCTAGTTTTGCTTTGTCAGTTCCTCTACACTGGCCATGAGAGCTTGGACTTGCAACGCTAAGACGGCTGACTCTGGTTATGCACTGGACTCCATCTGGATGATAGTAAGTGTAGAGCAACATTTCTATCCTTAGGACTAAGGGAAAGAAAGCTATCCCAACAGACGGTGCTAAACTGATGAAGCTAAAGTCATCAGTCGTTTAGGTCGTCCAAATGATCCCGATGCAACCTACAAGAACACGAGAAGAGATTGCAACTACGGGTCACCGATGTGGTGCTTGCCGGTGAGCCTCCAATGCTAAAGTTAGAGAGAGAGAGAGAGAGAGAGAGAGAGAGAGAGAGAGAGAGAGAGAGAGAGAGAGAGAGAGAGAGAGTTGTAATGTATTTAGCTTATAATAATAACTTAGTGTTTGTACCTTTTGCCTTTGGTAGGGCACGGAATTTATAGGCCATGCTCCTTCTAGCCGTTGGAACCACCATTAATGGTGGTCTTAATTCTGGGTAACATTTTTAGTATTCAATGTTGATGGAAATTGAATCTCCTGATACATAATGTGTGAGTATAAGAGCTTTTGAGCTGTTGCCTGGCCTCAACTAGAACCGTAATGACTCTAGCAATAATGGCAGCATTTATTGCTTTACCCTCATCCTTAGTTGTGTCTGGACGAACTTTTTCATTGGGCTTATCAACGGTGATCAAGAACTTGATTGGAGAGGAAGGGATAGGATTATGGACTTGGTGACTATGGGTTCTCTTCCACAATCTGAATCATTGGGAGTTCAAACACACTCTTTATGTCCATAGTTGCTTCGACACTTTGCTCTAGGCCACCAAAGCTGTAAACCTAGGAGATAAAATGATGTTGTGGAAGTCAGAAGAAAGCACACATGATACTCTTTTTAATGAATAGAAACTAAATTATTAGTTTCTAGATAGTAAACCTTGAGTCCACGAGAGGTTCCCTAAATCTACAAGGAGATAAAATGGAATCCACCAGAGAAAAGTTGAAGAAAACTCTGATTTTATTAATAATAGCCTAATTTGCCTTTGACGGCTATAAAACATATAAATATTGAGAAATTAAAATCCTAGAACGATTAGGAAACGTCTGAAACCTTAATTCGCACTAATTACGCGATTATATGACAAAATGCCAAAATTTACCAAAAATGAAAAAATTGAGTTAAATGTAAAATCATAAACTACTAACCTTAAGGGTCATCCCAAAATAGACAAGACATTTTTCTAACTTTTAAACTAAAAATTATTAAGAAATAACAAATATTACTATAAATAGTAAAAACACTATTTTCGGAGCCTTAACAAAGAAAGTTGTCAAAATTTAGGCGACGCTCGAAATTTTGAGTTTGGATCAGAATTTCATTTCCCTTCAACTAGTCAAATTTCATGCAATTTCGACAAAATCGTCTCGATGGCCTCTACTAACCCCCCTTGATTTTGCGTTGTGACTTTCAATACCCCTACTGCTCTAGGAATACATGTGATGTCTATTCTACATCATAAAATAATACATTTATGACTAGAAGGGATTAATAATACCTTTATAATAGTGGAGTCAAGATTTTGTTTTGGGCAAACATTTTGCAAATATATGCAAGAAACATATCAAATCATGATATTGTGAATTTCTGTTAGGTGTTTCATTTTTTGGGTTGCTAGAATAAACCACTTCACAGTGAAATTTGAATCAAAATTCCAATGACAATTCAAATGGATATTTTTTTAGTTGCTAGATAGGTCCCAAGTATTTACACATGTGAATTTTGTTATTTTGGTTAATTTGTGCTATGAAATTGTAACAATTTTAGAACTATACTATAAGCGTATATACACCTCAAAGAGTCTATTATGAATTAGCTACGAATTTGACCTTCTCTTTCTTCATCTTTATCAGTTTTAAAATTTGACAATAATGTTTTTTTTTTTTCCTTCCATTCTTTGTTAACCCATTGCTCCTTTATTTTTTATTCATTTTCATTTTCTATTCTGATTTTCCATTAATAATTTGAGTGTTAAAATACGAATAAATTTAATTTTTTTAATGAACTTTAACATGTAAAAAGAGATTATACTTCATCAGTTATCATATGAAAACATATATCAATAGAAAATTCATAAAAGGAAACCCATCAAAGACCCCCCCCCCCCCCCCCCCCCCCCCAAAAAAAATCACATTTTGATCCTACAAATATGGAGTATTTACGTTTTGATCCTTAATTTTTCTCATGTATCATTTTAGTCTTTTCGGACATTTTCAACTTCATCCAAAATGTCATTTTCGTCATAGAAAATACTGGTGTCTAATAAATTGCTGATATATCATTTTCTTACATTTGTAAAATCTATTACAAAATAAACCTTAAAAAAAAAAAAAAAAAAAAAAAAAAAGACTGTTTGTTTTGTTTAAACCCCTATAAATTAAATTCATTTAACTTAATTAATTAGTCAAGTAGATACTTAGATTAATTATTCAGGTCTAAGTTAAACTCATACAATCATATTACTTATTGCGGAAAAGTAAAGAAGGCAAGCAATATGATGACCTAGAAAACCAATTAAACCAACATTATCAAGGTAAAAAAACCTGAGGAGGATTTAATCTAATTATTCTCAAGGTAAAAAAATTCGTTATGATAAAATGGAAGTTTACGATAGATTTTCTCCCTAAAATCTAAAGTTACCTCTTGTAGAACTTACTCACACGATCACGTACAACTCTGACTCCATGGACTCTTCTATCGGAATTTACTAAATACAAATATCTACGTTTGTGACTTTCAGATCACCATCAGTAGTAGACCTTTATGCAGCAACTTTTTTCTACTAGTTCTTAATTGTAGATCTTGCTCCGATAAATGCTTGTAAAGTTAGAAGGTTACAAAAACTCTTACAAATCTCACAGAAGTAACTCACAAGACTTCCAAGAGCTTCTAAAATATAATTAAGGTTTTCTTTTTATATCTAGTAGTGTTAAACTGAAACCCTAAATGTTTTTGTGAGCTTTTGGGCCTGATTTTTGATCGGTCGAGTTTCACATAATCTAAACTCTTTTTTTTGCAACTTAATAGTTCTTGAATCTTGACTTGAGTAATCTTGAGTAATGTCTAACACCTAATCTAGACATATTTTTATTCTCGGTTTGCCAACATACATAAATTTAGAAACTTATAAACATTTAATCTTAAATATTTAGAACCTAATAAAGACAAACTGCATTCTGATCTCACAATCGACAAGCTAATCGAAATATTAATAGCAGTCACGCAATTGACTTTTATTAGAAATAGTCCCCTTTAAAAAAATATCGAATAATATATATGCTTATTGTAAAAGTTAACACGTTATCTGAAGCCAACTAACGTCCGCAAAAGACATTTTATTTCCTTACAAACGCAAAAATATAGAAAATTTTGTATCAACTAGTGTAGTAAACATCCTAGTATTTCAAAGTTATATATAGTATAGTTAACAAAATTTAACAAAAATAAATTTTTATAATATGTATAAATAAAATTTATTATCCAAGGAGTTATTTTAAGATAAAATCCAAATTGGCAAACTCAAGCATCAAGAGAAGAATATATTTGGGGATAAACAATACATAGCCAACTTTTGAAGAACATATTGAAAAGGTTGAAAAAAAAATTTTAATTCTACCATCATAAGGTCAAAATTTTTATGAAGATAATTTGCTTGGAAATTATTTTGAAGTCAAAGAGGAAAGTGTGGATGTTCCTGAGAAAATTGATGAAAATTATAGTGAAGTAAGAGATCACGAGGCCAAAATTGTAGAGAAAAATTGTCAAAAATCTTCATGAAAACAAATTAGGTGATTGTAAATCTCAAGCTTTTATTATTCTAGTGAGAGGTGACATACCAAAGTTTATTGATTTTATTGTGGTTAAAAGATTTGATTTGATTATTGACTCTTATTTAATGAATCTTATTATTTGTATGAAGACCAAGAAAAAAGAATTTTATGTTGCTCAATTGATGACTTACAAGTATGGGAAGAAACAAGTGTGTTGAAATATTCAAAATATTTATGCCAAAGAATATTAACTTATAGGGTGTTCGTTTTTCTTTTCTAATTTTGGTTTCTAATTGGAAAGGCAAAGCCTTTGAAATAACCCAAATCTTAAAAGAAAGAGCACGACGATGTATAGTTTTCACTTCATTGAAATTTCCTTGAATTTGTGTTTTCAAAGTTTGTAACTTTAAGATTAAATTGGTTCTTTGGTATCTATCTTGGGTGGAAAAGGTTTATATTTTTTGAATAGAAGGGTTTTAATACTTGGGTTGGTTTTGATCAGTAATTTATCGCTGCATTTTTTTTTTTTTAAGAAAAAATAATTTAAAGAATGTTAATTAAAATCATTCAATAAGTTCAATTAAATGTGAAAGAAAAATAATAATACAAATGCCGATGATTATAATTTATAACCATATGCACACGATGATACACTTAAGTTTTGCATGTGGGTTTGGCTGCAATATAGGGAACGAGGATTCAGTAGTTAGAAAGTTACATTAATGATGGTTTATATCACTTAAATGCACTTTACATTTCCAAATGTGAATTTGCACATGATGATACACGCGTGGTATTCTCTTCCCATCCAACGTTTTCAGGTGATAGCTACTTTGCCTGGAATAATGGGTGACCTTGTAGGGCCTTTCCCAGGTTGGGCCAAGTTTCCCTTGGGTTGGGTCCTTGGTAGCAAGTGTGACTTTGCATAGGACAAGGTCTCCTATGTTAAGTTGTCTAAGTTTCACTCTCTTGTTATGGTACTCGGCCATCTTTTGCTGGTAACTCATCATCTTGTGGGATGTTCCGTCTCTGACTTCGTCCAAGCAGTCCAGCTTGACTCTTAGTCAATTGTCATTGTTGCCTTCATGAAAGACTTCTTGTCTTACGCTGGTGATTCCCACTTTGACTGGGATTACTGCTTCAGAGCCATAGGTGAGTCTGAAAGGGGTTTCTCCTGTCAAAGTTCTTGTTGTAATCCTGTATACCTACAGGACATTGGACAATTCCTTCAGCCAAGCGCCCTTCACATCTTCCAACTGAGCTTTGATGATCTTGAGCAATGTCCAATTCGTCACTTCCATTTGACCGTTGGCTTGTGGGTGACCTAGGGATGAGAATTGATTTTTGATCCCTAGCCTTGAGCAAAAGTCCCTAAAGCTTTGACTGTCAAACTGCCCCCCATTGTCCGATATGATCGTCTGTGGTATCCTAAATCTGCAAACTATGTTCTTTTACACGAAATTCTGGGTCTTTGCCTCCATGATGGTTGATAGTGCTTCTGCTTCAACCCACTTTGAAATAGTCAATAGCAACCAATAAAAATTTTACCTGTCTCTTACCTTGGGGTAATGAACCAACGATGTCAATCCCCCATTGGGCAAATGGCCATGGGGAGGCTATTGGTGTCAATCTTTATTCTATTGGGATGCGTTGAACATTTCTAAACTTTTGGCATTTGTCACATCTCTTGACGAACTCCCTTGCATCCCTCTACATTATAGGCCAAAAGTAACCTGTTCTAATAATCTTGCTTACCAGCGATCTTGGGCCTGCATGGTCTCCACATATTCCTGCATGGATCTCTTCTAGAATGTATTCGACTTCTCCTTCGTCGACGCACTTCAGGTAGGGCATGAAGAAACCTCTTTTATACAAGGCGTCATTCAGGATTATGAACCTAGCTACCTTCTTCCTGACTTTCCTAGCCTCCCCGACGTCTTGTGGAAGTCGTCCATCCTGGAGGTACAATAGGATTGGAGTCATCTAGTTGCTTTTGCTCTGGATTGCGAAAGTGAGGACCTTTTCAATGCTGGGGCATTTCTAGACTTCTATTTAAGTCTATACTCATTAGTCCTGCTTCTGACGACACTTGCTTTGCTAGCTTGTCTGCTCCCGTATTTTGGCTTTTACGGACCTGTGTGAATTCTACCCAATCAAACTCCTGTACCAAATACTTCGTCAACCTCAGGTATTTTTGCATCGATTCCTCCTTTGCTTCATACTCCCCATTTATTTTCCCCACAACTAGCTTTGAATCGCTTTAGAAGAGCAAGTTTTTGGTTCATAGTGCCTTTTTAACCCTTCATCCCGTTAGTATCCCTTCGTATTCAGCTTCATTGTTGGTGGCTGGGAACGTTAGCTAAACTCCGTATTTAAGCATCTCTCCTTTTTGAGTGATGATAATGACCCCTACTCCACCCTTCTTCCGGGATGACGAACTGTCAATCTGGATCGTCCATCTTTTTGCTTCGTCTGATGCCCCATCCTAATCTGAAGCTATGAATTCAGCAATGAAGTCTGCTAATGCCTGCGCCTTGATAGCTATCTTGGGGTGGTACTTAATGTTGAACTGGCTAAGCTCGATTGCCCACTGAATCATTCTTCCTGCAGCCTCAGGCTTATTCATGGACTTCTTTATGGGTTGGTTCATCATCACTAGGATTGGATTCACCTGGAAGTAAGGGCACAGCTTTCATAAAGCTACAATCAGGGCAAATGCAATCTTCTTGATTCGTGGGTACTTTGCTTCAGCTCTTTGGAAAGCTTGACTGATGTAGTAAACTGGGAATTGCGTTCTATTTTCCTCCCAAATCAAGGCTGCACTCATGGCTGTACCTGACACTGCTAAGTTTAGATAGGTTTAGGATGAGGGATTGCTCAGATAGTGTTTAAGCTCTTGGAAGACTTTCTCACACTCTTTCGTCCAGGTGAAAGCTTACTTCAGCATCTTAAAGAAGGGTAGGTATTTGTTTATTGCTTTAGAGACAAACCTGTTGAGTGTTGCTATCCTTCCTGTGAGCTTCTGGATTTCCTTCACAGTCTTGGGAGATGTCATCTCAAGTATGGCTCACACCTTCTCTAGGTTTGCTTCTATCCCTCTTTGGGACACCATGAACCCTAAGAACTTCCTTGACGCTACTCCAACAGTGTACTTGCTGGGGTTCAACTTCATTTGATACTACCTGAGAGTAGCAAATGTCTCTTGGAGGTCGTCCAGGTGAGCAGACTCTTCCTTGCTCTTGACGAGCATGTCATCCACATACACTTTCATGTTCCTCTCGATCTATTTGCTGAACATTTTTTTTACTAGCCTCTGATAGGTTGCTCCTACATTTTTCAATCAGAATGGCATTACCTTGTAATAGTTGAGCTCTTGGCCTATGATGAAGGCAGTTTTTTCCTGATATTCTTTTACCATTTTTATCTGGCTGTACCCTGAGAATGCATCCATGAATGTCAGGAGTTTATGTCCTATTGTGGAATTCATCTGCTGGTCTATCCTTGGTAGGGGAAAGCTGTCCTTTAGAAAAGTCTTGTTTAGGTCTGTGAAATCTACGCACATCCTTTATTTTCCATTTACCTTCTTTACCACCATGACGTTGGCTAGCCAGTCAGGGTAATAGACCTCACGGATGAAGCCCACTGCTAGCAGTTTGTTAACATTGTTCATGATTGCCTGGTTTCGTTCTAGAGCAAAGACTTGTCATCTCTACTGGACGGGCTTTCTCTCGAGATCTACGTTTAGCTTATGTTGGATGATCTCTGTGGATTTGCCTGACATATCCTCGTGACTCCATGCGAAGAAATCTAGGTTTTCCTTGAAGAATTGGACTAGTTTCTTCCTCATCTCTGTACTTAGGGTTGTCCCTACCCTTGTAATCTTTATTGGTTCTCTGTCTACCAACTTCACAGTTTCCAGGGCTTTCACCTTCTTTTTCTGTTTCTCCTCGATCATTTATTTATGGTTTTCCTTCACAGCTAACACCGCTTGGTAGCATTCCCTAGCTAGCACCTAATCTCCTTTTACTAGGGGTGTCAATTCGGGTTAGCGTGTCGGGTTCGTATCGTGTCGAGGTAGGGGTATTCGACTAAATGGCTCAACCCTAACTTGACATATTTAATAATCGTGTCATGATCCTTCAACCCTAACCCGACCTATTAATAAGGCGGGTTGACCTGACCCAACCCATTTGACACGCTTAATAAACGAGTCGTGTTAGGTTGACACGAATGTAACACAACTCATTTCAACCTGCATAATATTAAATATAACATCTATCTAGAAATAATTATTTTTACATCCCAAAAAGTAGTGCATACACTTCAAGTCTTCAACCCACATTCAAAATAATATAATTCAACAAAAACATAACATTCATCTAGAAATAAGTTCTTTACACTCCAAAAGAAGTGCATACACTTCAATCTAAATTCAAAATAACTAAATTTCACAAAATAAAATAACATAGTTCAACAAAAATATAATATTCTTGGAACTCGCCAAATGCTAAGTATCAATATTGAAAGAATTTGAGCAAACAATAAACTAATCCTGACTATGACCACGATTATCATCCATAGATTCTTTGTTGATATCCAAATTTAGCACATTTTTCACAAGCTCATCCAATTTCATTTGTGTAAGTTCTATGCCACCAAAAAAAAAAAAAAAGAAGAAAAGTATTATTAGTTCTAAAATCTGTAAAGTTTCAATTTTCAATTACATCCCTTGTAAATTTTTGTAATTACTCACTTTTATTTTTAAATTTAAAATATATGTTGGATATAAAAGGTTTTTGACAAATCTAAAATAAAATAAATATTTATTTGTTATATGAGTTAATCGGGTTGTGTTAAGTGGGTCATTTCGAGTTGACACAAATAAACTAGCGTGTCAAACGTGTCTATTGCAGGTTACGCAAGTTGACCCGTTTATGACCCGTTTCTTATCGTATCGCTTTCGGGTCGACCCGTTTATGACCCAAACCCATTAAGGCCCAACCCTAACCCGAAAAAATCCATGTCGGATTCGTGTCATGTTCGCGGGTTAGGTCGAACATTGACACCCCTACCTTTTACCTCACCTACACCATCTTCTGTTGGGAACTTTACCTTCGGGCAATAAATGGACGTGGCTGCCTTCCAATGATTGAGTATAAACCTCCCAATGATCACGTTGTATGAAGAAGGACAGTCTACCACCAAGAAGTCTGGCTGACGAGTTAGTTGTCATGGGTTAGACCCCACTGTGAGCGTCAGCATCACTATGCCTTTGGGATACACTATGTCTCCACTGAAGTTGACGAGAGGGGATTTGAAGGGACGCAGTCTTCCTGGATCCAACTTCAACTATTGAAAAGTAAAGAGGTAAATGATGTCTACGGAGCTACCGTTGTCCACAAGAATTCTCCTGGTATTGAACCCCTCTATCATAAGCATTATATACAGGGGGTTGTCATGCAACTGCTTCAATCCTTTGGTGTCTTCTTCTGAGAAAAGGATGTCCCTATCTGTCCGTCTTTGCTTCAGGGGTGGTATCCTGTGAATGCTGTTCACCTGCCTCTACTGTGATTTCTTGAGGGATTTGAACGATCCTCATATGGATGGCTCACCTGTAATCGTCTTTATCTCCTCGATTGCATTTTGTAGACGATAGGGCATGTGGTCCTCATCCCTCGGAAAGGCTTTGTGCTTGTCCTTATTATTATCTTTGGACCTGCTGGAGTCTCCTTTCTTGACATATTTATACAAGTTCCCTTTTCAAATGAGTTCTTCTATCTGCTCCTTTAGGTCTCTACAATTTTCTGTGTAGTGGTCGTGATCCTTGTGAAAATGACAATATTTCTTCTTGTCACATACATTGGGTGATAAGTGTAATGGCCTTGGCCATTTGAGGTAGTGCTCATCTTTAATTTATGCCAAAATTTTATCAACAGGCATAACTAAAGGAGTGAATTTTACCGTTCAAGGGGTTTTATCGTCTTTCCGTTTGTTCCTATCAGTATTCTGATGATCTATTCGCTCCCTCTTTCGTCCTCTTCGGTCGTCTTCCATTCTTTCCCTCTCATTTGGCTTTTCTACCCCTTCAATTGCTACTAGGGTGTCCTCAACATTCATTTACTTATGCGCCTTCAAGAGCATTTTCGCCATTGTCCGAGGGGGATTCTTCGCGAGCGAGACCACGAACTCCCTAGATTTCAATCCAGCTTTAAAGGTCATCAACAGTAGTTTGTCATCTGCTTCGTCCACCTCTAAAGTTTCTCAGGTGAAACGCTTCACGTATGACCTCAAAGTCTCCTTTTCTCATTGTCTAATAGTAAGCAAGTGGCCTACTAGCCTTTTCAGGCATTGTCCCCCAACAAAGTGGCATAAGAAGGAGTTACCTAATTGCTCGAATTTGTTGATAGACGACGTTGATAACTTCGTGAACCACTCCCTTGCAGCTCCTTCGAGAGTGGTAGGGAAGGAACGACACAATATCTCGTCAAGGGGCTGCTGAAGACCTAAAGTTGTCTTGAAAGTGTTAAGGTGATCCAGAGGGTCTTCTAGCCCTTGGAACGACTCGAGTTGAGGTAGACAAAACTTTGACGGCATTGGGCAATCCAGGACTGCCATCGTGAAGGGTGAATCTGTCCTCCTGACCATCCTATCCAAGCTCCGGTCTGTCTTTTCCTTGATTGCACTCCTCAACTCGTCCATCTCCTTTCTCATTTCTCGAAGAAAGTCCAAACTCGCTTTTTCTAGACTAGTTGTTTGTCGGCGGTCATTCCTTCTTTAGCTGTCTTCTTCGTCGTCCCAATTGGTCCTAGAACAGTTGTCCTTTTATTGCAACTGCAACTGCTAGTTCTATCTGGTAAGCTCCTTCACTCTGGCTGTGAGTGTTTGGATTTGCAGAGCTAATGCTGCAGAATCTTGGGGAGTGTTGGATTCCATCTAGACTTGTGAGTTGAAGGGAACTACGCTCTTGAACCTAAGTGTGAAAATGTCTTCCCACAAACGGCGCCAAGCTGATGATGTGAAAATCGTCAGTCTAGTAGGTTCATCCAGATGAGTCAGCAACCCCGTCCTTGTTCCTGAAATTGTCATTAAAATCCCTCCTTGGGTGGTCACTAGTGTGGTGCCTGCTACAGAGTCTCTGATAATAAAATTAGTGTATAGAAGCTTTAAGAAAGTATGAGAGCTTAAAATATTAGAGCTACGACGTATTTGTGTATTAGGATGTGTACCTTGTTTGGTCTTGAGGCGTGTTTATATATAGCTTCAATGCTTCTAGCCATTGTGGCTTTAGTGCCTTTTTCTAATGCCTCTAGGCTTAGTAATGTAGGTTTTGATGAGCTTCCAACATTCTAACAACCTATCTTGTAACTGTCCAAGGTATTAAGTCCTTCATTTAATGGCTTGCCTTACTTCATCCATGACGTAGCAAGGTGGGCGAAGGTGGCTGACAAGATCGGGGCAAAAAGATTCGTTGGTCCTATCAAAACTCATAAAGAAAAAGAACATTTCATATTGTATTAATATCTTTTGACATAAAACACATACAAAATGAATGTTATTGCATACTTACTCCCAATAAACAAAAATGAATGTTTATCATTCCTTCTAATGATATCCCCATAGTCTCACACGTAAAAAATAAGTCACTACCATCCCTAACAAACAAACTCCGGCAAGTATTATCAATGAGGCATTCATTCCAATTACTTCAGGATAACCCTTCTCCTTTTTATCCTCTTTTTTGTCATGTGAAACCCATAAAAATCCGAAAGACCCAATAATTGCGCCTGCCTTCCCAACAACCCCAGAAATGCCTTGACAAGTTGATTTAAATCTTGCCGGAAAAAGTTCTCCTAATACTATAAAAGTGGTCGTGTTCGGTCCAAAATTTGCGAAGAAAAATGTGAGGCCATAGAGGACTACAAAACCTTTATTGAGTTTATTGTTGGTCGATTCATTGTCCCAATATTTTTTATAGGGTATCCCAAGTTCTACGAAAGCCAATGCCAGGAAGAAAAAAACCCATCGTTTAGATTTTGACTCTTCCAATCTTGTCAATAAAGCATTAAAATGATAGGAAGAAAAATCCAATGAAGCCTTTTGGATTTTGACTCTTCCAATCCTGCAAACATATGCTATTGGTGTGGGAAGCTCACATACTCTGACAGGGAGTGTCCTATTTGGCTGAAAAGCAAAAGGCTTCTCAAAGAGGATGATAAGCAATTTGGTCCATAGCTTCAGGCTTTCGCGCCGAATTTATCTCGGAAAACGGTGGTTCGGGTTCCAGGCTTCAGTGAGGAGGACAGTGGGGATGAGGAACAAAATATAAGCTATTTTAATGCGGAACGAGAGGAATGACACTCAGGAGAATGATCCCACTGTTGCCGGAGAGGAGAGACGGGAGGGACCTGCTGGTGGAGTTGAGAGAGTTGACTACGTGGAGCATTTTTTTTTTTTTTTTTTTGGATGGGAACGTGGAGCATGTTATGGAGAGTGATAACATCACGCAAACTAAGAATATACCTTCCGGTTTTCAAGGATTAGATTCACCTAGGACAGGAGCTAAACCTACAACAGCAGAAAAAATGTGAGAAAAAACCCATCAAATGAATCGAACAACATCATTTGGATTTTGACTCTTCAAAGTTCAAACCTTTTTTTTTTTTTTTTGGGATATGAGGCACGTATGCATTATGAATTCGAATTTTTTTTTTTTTTTTCTTTTTGAGAATGTTGAGTGTTTTTAACATACACAAATAGAAAAATAAAAAAATATTTTAAAGAAACTAGTAATGATGTATATTTAAAAAAAATCTAACTCTTAAATCGAATTCGAACCTAATGCAAGAATTAATGCATCTGTTCCTCATGTCAAAAAAAAGAAAAAAAAAAGAAAAAAAAGAAAAGCATAAGTGCCCGTTTCGTTACCGCATTTGGGGCAAAAAACCAAATTTGCAGTTTCAAAGCATAATTTAATACGTTTGGTAAAGTCAGTACTTTTTGGACTCGATGCATTATTTTTTGGGTTTGTGCATTGGACTAGGTGAGCATTAATAAGTGATTTTTCAAAAAGCATAAACTAGAAAAGTTGAACCAAAACTCACCCGCGTTCAAGACGCTTTCCATATGTGATTGATGTTTATATTTGTTGGTACCCATTTTTTAACATCATGAGCCAGCAAACAAAATCCCAAGCCCAGTGAGAAAAAGCCCAAGAATGAAGGGAAAGAAAGAAGAATTGGCTGAAGAAGAAGTCTCGTTGCAGAATACCTTAGGATGAGATAATCAGCAGAGGCCTGTTAACCTGTAGCTGAGAAAAAGGAGAGAAAACAATTTTCACCACGAAACCCATAAGAAAAGCAAAAGCGGGTCAAAGAATGGCTCAAAACACGTTGAAGAAAGTGGAAGCCCACAAAAAATAGCTTCTACAGAACGGCCCAAGGAATTAAGCCCAGCCTAGAAGGCCCTAGACTTTTGGTATAAAAGATTGGAGGCTCTGAGCACTCCCGAAAATATAGGGAAATAAGGAAGAAAGAGTCGCAAAACACGAAGAGGGCATCGGAGCATTAAATTCAATTCCTAAATTTTGGACATCAATCGGCGAAAAGGAAAGTTTGGGTCTTAGTGTACCACGAGAATTTAGGTAGATCAGAGGAAGAGAGAGGCAGGAAGGCCCTCAAATTTGTGTATAAATAGGAGTATGCATAATTCACAAAGGAAGACATAACAAAGAGAGCAACACAACAATAATGAGAGTCACCAAGATTAGTAGAGAGAAATCACCATAGAGTAGTTTGAAAGAGTAGCAGAGAAAAGAAAAACGTTTGGCAGATTATCCTAACATGCACCATTAAAGCATCCTTGTCTCTTCCAAAGAAGACACCCCTCACCGAGATTCTTAAAACTCAATTCAATACGATTAAGATCGACTCAAGTTCTAAACTCCATAATTTTGTGTTGGTTCAAAGCAATAAGATTATGGGAGTTGAGGCTGAGCTCTTTCTTGAGTAACTCTCATTTTGCAGAGAGAAATCTCTTACACTGGTAATATATATGTAAATGTATTTGACATATATTGAAAACGTGTGCTGACTATGCTGTAAACTAACAATTATTGGGTTGTACTGTGTCGTATTTTATTATTTGTTTAGAGTGTTTGTTTTGCTGTAACCTGGTTCAACGGAGCCCATTCTGCACAACATACCAGGCCCAATTCCAGCGGGGCCTATTTTACAGAACGAACCAGGCCTAATAACCAAGCCCACAAGCCTTTGTCCAAAAAGTATTCACAAATATTCTGGCACGTGTATTTTGACAAAAATGGCCCCTCCAATATCATATTATAGAGTTAAGAAACGGACCACCGCACACTTTAGTGCGATTGTCACTTCATAAGTAGAAGTAGAAGTGTTTATAAAATGCGAGGGATAAGGGCTAATATTTAAGTTTTCAAAAAAGAGTTTCACACACATATACACTTAGATTAGACTAGAATAGAATTTCTATCTTATATAATAATAATAATAATAATAATAATAATAATATAAAATATTAAAAATGATAAAGTTTAGTTACAAAATTGGTTATAGCCTTAGGCTATAAAATCACTTAATAAAATAAATATTACTGCATATTTTGAAAATCTAACCGTTGAATTACATGTTTTTTACGCTCTTAATACACATGTCAATTTTTGTGTCAATTGGATATCATTTACTATATAATCTATAATCTTATATTTCATGCATAATTTTAAATTAGAAAAACTTGCAATTTAAAAATTTATTGATGATATAATTATTGATCTTTAAATTTCTTGAAATTTTGCAAACATGGAGAATATAAGAAAAAGATGCAATCCAATGGTGGATTTGTCAAAATTCACCTCCAATAAAAAGATATTGAATGAGTTTGTAGCCTAATGCTACAATCAATTTTGTAGCTAAATTTTGTTCTATAAAAAATATAAAAAAGCTGAGAAAAGGTAGTTGTCCGCCAAATTTGGCGTTCATAGATTTTGCGGGTCTTTGCAACTTACCACTAATGTACCACATCCAAACACTTAAAATAATTTTACTTTTCCAAAAAAATCCCCTTAAAATTATTAATCCCAGTAGCATTGCTCTTTCATTTAATTAATTATGCCTGATCGAATATAAATCATTTACTCTTTCCATTGTATACATAGAATGAAAAATAAATAAATAAACACATGAAATCAGTGGTGGTTCTAGGAATATTTTATAAGGTGATCACTAAGAAAATTAAATTTTATATTCAAAATCTAATAAAAAGATACCTTAAATATATCAATGTCAAAAAAAAAAAAAAAATACATGAAGTATTACAATTTCTTTTTACTAACAAAAAGAAAAAGATAAAAGGGACTGATTACAGATAAAATGAGAACTGAGAATGCTATAAAATGAGAGTAATGAAATGCGAGAGAATTTAAAATGACAATAGAGGAGAAAAATGAAGAAATAAAGAGAGATAATATTTTCTACAACTGCAAACCAAATCATTGAGGAGGGCAAAATTGTTGCAAATACAAAGCTAAAAAGAGCATAACTGCCAACACCACCAAAGAGAACTCATAACCACAATACTTCTCTTTGTACCGTATCTAAAAGGGAAAAAAAATTAGAAATTAATTTTATTGAATGGGTTGAATAAGTTACAAATTTGAATGATAATGGATTTTTATTTATGAATGGATTGAATGAGTTACAAATTTGAATAATTAGAGATTTTTATACTTTTATTTGTTTAATAGGCTTTTTGGTTGAATAATTTGTTCACTTGTTATTTGGTCTACTCTTATTTTTGTTTGAGTTATTTTATTGTTATTTGGGCTAATTTTTTTTATGTTATTTAAGCCATTTGTTTTTTAAGGTGTTAAGGATTATGTTTGGGATTCTAGAATTATTTTTAGAGTAATGCTACGTTCTCAATATTATTACAACAAATCTTGTATGAAAAAATATTATTGGTAAGTAAAAAAGTAATGTCAATATTACGCCCAAATTATAATAATTTTATCACATAAGATTTATTGTAAAATTATTATAAAAATGTTGTGAAAGTAGCATTTATTTTATTTTTGTTGAACCCAATTTTTTTGTTTTTGTCAATATATCAATTGATCTAAAAGATTTGAAGATTTGACCAAAAAAAAAAAAACTTTAGTTGTTGAGCCGAATAAAAGCTCAAATAATTAAAAAAAAAAATTGTATTATTACCTTAAAAGAAGAGATTTTAGAAACCCATTAAGAAAAAAAAACACACACACACACAAGCTCACTTGCAAATAAGAATATATTCTACATTTATTTGACGATTAACATTTTATTATCTACCTACAAAAGAATCAAGTATGAATTGAAGAGTTTTCAACATGCTAATTTACAAAAAAGTCGCTGTGATTCGGAAAAATGGAGATCAATTTATGTAAGAAGAATAACATAGCTAGATCTATATACTAACTGGAAATTGCACTTTGAAAGTGGAAGACAGAAACTGATCAAGCGTGAAGAATGAAGTGAGCTCCTTTGATCTGCTAAAGATGATCTGATCTAAGGTTCTTTTTGAAGTAAAAAAATGTTTAATGAGTTGTTATTAGGTCCAAAACTAATTAAAACCCAATCAGCAAGATCGAAGATGTATTTAGCCCGAAGCAAAAATAAGTCCACAAAGCCTACAATCATTTTTGGAGATAATTTTTCATTTATTTAGCTCTATATACACTGTATAAATTTACTTCTACAAAGAGATCTGCACAAACAATATTGCTAATTAGTTAATCATCATTCTCATTCTCCTCTAACGATCTCCCCATAGTTTCACGCGAGAAAAGAAATGTCACCACCATTCCTAACAAACAAACTATGGCAAGCATTATTAATGAGAAAGTCATTCTAATTGCTTCGGGATAAACCTTCCCTTCTCCATCATGTGAAGCCCATAAAAATCCTACAGAACCAATAATGGCCCCTACCTTCCCAGTGGCCCCAGAAATTCCACGACATGTTGATCTAAATCTTGCTGGGAAAAGCTCTGCGGGCACTATAAAAGTGGTTGTGTTAGGTCCAAAATTTGAAAAGAAAAAGGTGAGGGCATAGAGGACTAAAAAACCTGTATTCGGATTGTTGGTCCAATAAATGCCATAGGGTATCCCAAGTGCAAAATAAACCAATGCCATGAAGAAAAACCCCATCATTTGGAGTTTGACTCTTCCCACACGATCAATGAAATACACGGTGAACCAATAGCCTGGAATTGTGGAACATGATGCAATAATTGCTTGGAATTTTGCAACTTGAAAAGCATCTTGATAGGC
The DNA here is from genome assembly GCA_030445155.1 of Quercus variabilis. NCBI lineage: Eukaryota > Viridiplantae > Streptophyta > Magnoliopsida > Fagales > Fagaceae > Quercus > Quercus variabilis. The sequence goes on from CP129446.1 coordinate 16,082,072, forward strand.
ATTCACTTGTTCCTTCATTGGGAGATGATGATTATATACATTAGATTGGAAGAGATTGCTGCTGTAAAAGACAATATCAAGAAGAAACCATGTGAAGGAGCATGAGAACAAATCACGACCATGGCGATGAAGAAATTGCTTGGAAAGGAGGGGATAGGATTGTGGACTTGGTGACTCTGGGTTCTCTTCCACAATCTGACTCATTGGAAGTTCCAACACCCTCTCCATGTCCATAGCTGCTTGGAGGACATTTTGCTCCACCAAAGCTGTAAATCTAGGAAAGAAGACGATACATTTTTAACTAGAAGGGAGAACTAAAAATGATTGTCTATTAATTGAGATCTCTCATATATCAATTTCAAAAAGGACAAATTAACAACAGCAAAACCAAGATTTCACTCTATGGTCAAAATTTATACATGCATGGTGTGCACACACACACATATAATACTCCTACTACTAAATGATGGTATATTAAACTATATATTAAACAACATTTTAATGCATACAAATATGCAAGAAACATATCACATTCATGATATTGTGAATTTTTGCTAGTTTTCTTCTTCTTTTTTTTTTTTTTTTTTTTTTTTGGGCATGAATAAACTATTTTACATTAATTTTGAATCAAAATTTTACGTACAATCCAAATGGAAGATTTATAGTTGCTAAATAAGGTCTCAAGTATTGCCAATATGAATTTTGTTATTTTGTTTTCTATGGGCCGGGCTATGAAATTGTAACAATGAGTCCTTTTTTTTTTTTTCTTTTTTTGAGCCGTTGAATATGGAGTATTTTATCTGTGATCCTTGATTTTTCTCATGTTTCGTTTTAGTCTTCCTAAGACAATTTCAATTTCATCCAAATAATGTCGTTTGTCTCCTAGAAAATACTGATATGTATAATAAATTGCATATGTATCATTTAATTACATGTTTAAAATCTTCTATTACCAAAAAAAAAAAAAAAAAGACTGCATTCTGATTTCACAACACACAAAGTAATAGAAATAAGAAAATGCTAACAAATATCTTTAAAACACTTGATAACAATAAATAGACCCCAAAAAAATGAAAATATAGAATATATCGATTTTGAAAATGAAATCTGGCCCACGTCTCTACATATCCTTTTTGTTAAAGTCAACAGGTTATCTAAATCTAACTAACTTCCCCGACAGATTTTTTTTATTATTTTTAATTCCTAACCAAAAAAATATATATAGAGAAGTTTTTACCAACAAGCATAGTATACACCCTACTATCCTAGACTCCTAGTATTTCAAAGTTATAATATAGTTAAAATAAATTTATTTGACCTAAAATCAGAATGTATACACGTATATGATTTGCATCGGCAATTCTTATGTTGAGCATTGTTTCGAGACTAGCTAAGTTTTTTATTTTTTATTTTGACTGATGTATAGAAAGAACGAAAAGGTAATAATAGAAAGATGAAGTTTAACTATAAAATTATTTAACTCAATATCTATTTATTAGAAATGAATTTTGACAAATCTATTATTGGATTATATTTTCTTTTTATATTTTTCATACTTACAAAATTTGTATAAAATTATATATCAATAATTATGACCACCGCACACCTTTGACACAATGATCACTCTACAAGTATAACTGCTTGTGAGGTGTGAAGGGGCAAGAGCCGGAGTTTAAGTTTTCAAAAGAAAACTTCATACACATATACACTTAGATTAGGCTAGAGTAGAATTTCTATCTTGTATTTAAAAAAAATAATAATAACTATATTATCAATAAATTATTTAAATTGGAAGTTTTTGTTGTTTAAAATTATACACAAAATGTAAGCTTATAAATAATATAATAAATAATATATAATTAGTACAAAATTTGATATGTATATTAAGAACATAAATAATATGCAATTTAATGGTTAGATTTTTAAAAATATGTAATAATGTGAATGATATTAAGTAAGGTTATAGCTCTAGATTACAATTAATTTTATAACTAAACTTTATTTATAATGAAATACCTGACAGTTTCGGGCATCATCATTCGCCAATAAAATGTTAACCCTGCAGGAATTGCACCAATCATCAATATCAATCTCCATGCGAAATCTGCATCCTTGGGCGTCAGATCTTCTGCTACTCCATCAGATGCGTGTTCAAATATTGCGCACACCACCATGGTGACCATGGAAGCAGCCAAGATTCCAAACCCCTGCATTGAAAACACGGCGGCTATGAAAGCACCACGTGTTGTCTTGTTAGCGAACTCCGACATAATCGTAGCCGACAAGGGATAGTCTCCACCAATCCCTATGCCCAGAATGAACCTGAACAACCCCAAACTCACTAGAACACACCTCCTTGTAGAGCATACAGAGAACCCACATCCAAAGGAGCTGAGCACCATGATGATCAATGTAACCCCGTACACGCGGCGCCTACCGATTCGATCACCTAGACTACCGAACACCGCTTGACCAATTGCAGTACCCAAAAGAGCGATAACCACCATGGTTGACGTTATGATTGGTGGGATCACGTACTTATGGGACTCAGACTCGTGTTCGTACGTAGTAGACACGTCCGATGAGTCGCATAATTGGAGGGATACAGAGAAGATCATAGGCGTCAGTGAAGAGACCCATGCCAGCTACAATGATTGCCTTGAAATGGTATAACTGAGTTTTTGCAGTGTCAAGGGCTGAAAGAACTTTTAACGACGCCATTGTGATTTCTTGCTAGGTTTGAAAAGCTAATATATAAGAAGAAGAGCCAGAAAGTGAGCATACAAAATTATTTGGGCCTCTCAGTCCCTTACTTACCAGGTAGTTTCCTTGATGTTGATGGAAAATGTTATTGACTGAGAGGTATTAACTATTTGTGTCCATGATTTCAGCAACATGCTGATCGAACGTATAATGTTTACTTCACATGCTTTAGATTTTTATATCCAGAGTTTTAGATATTTAAATCATTTTTTACTTCACAAAAAATTTATATTTATAAAGTGAGTATCATATTAATAATGTATCATGATTATACTATTTTTATGAGAAACATAAAATATTATAAAATTTTTTATTTTTCTTTTCTCATTAAATGTTTCTAAAAAATTTTTACTCTGGTTCCAAAGATTTTATTTACTCTGGGTCTCTCATTTCTTCTCTTTCTTTGTCACTCTATCTCTTCCCTCTCCTCCCTGCTCAAGAAAGTTGCTCAAGATCTCTCTCATATTTGCCTGAAGCTACGTCATCCTCCACAGCTCTTGTCGCCAATCTCGCTGCCTCATTCTCCAACCCTTGCCGCCGATCTCGCCGCCTCATTCTTTAGCCCTCGCCACCAACCTCCACAGATCTCTCCATCGACCTTCAAATCTCTCTTAATCGGGTTGTGGATGTCAGATTTTGGGATGGGTTCCGATGTGTGGGTTTTAGGTTGGCGTTGTGTGGGTTGTGGGTCAAGGTTTTGGGTCGGTTGGGCTGGGGTTTTAGGCTGATCGTTGGTTGAGTTTGGTCATTGATTGATCGATTGGATTGGAGTTTTGGGCCGCTGGTGGTGTCATGGTTGTGGCGGTGGTTGGTTGAGTTTTGGGCCAGCGATGTTTGTGGCTATTGTGGGTTGAGCTTTATTCTCTGTTTTGTTGAAGATTTTGATTTTTTTTCTTTTTTCTTTATTTCTTTCTTTCTTTCTCTTTTGTTGAGGTTTTTAGACTTGGAATTTGTTGGAGGATTCAGTGATTGTGGTTGTAGTTTGTGGCGGTTGATTTGCCGTTGGTGTTGGTTTAGTAATCGGTTTGTTGTGGGTATTTTGTTGTGTTTGTTTTGAGTTGTATTTTGGGTGGTGGAGGAAGCTCTTGGTTGTGGTGATGGTTGTAGAAGTGGTTGGTGGCAACTGCCACTGGGCTATGTGTTTGTATATTAGCTGGGTTTTTAGTTAATATATTATTTATTGTGTTGTATATATTTATTTAATATTTAGAATCAAGAATAGAACATGTGATGAATGGTGTATTGTAAAATGATGTGGTAAAATAATAAAGTAAGTTTTTTGATGTGTTAAAATAGCATAATTTTGCAACGCCTGATGGGTATGCTCTAAGCACATGTACAAACTATCTATTAACCAATAATTATTATTTTTTAATTCTTTTACAGTTTTTTTCCTAATTTTTTATTAGTTTCCTCTTTCCTCTCTATATCCTATCAATTTATTCCTCCCCATGGGTGGCTCCACTTGGAGCCCAAGGGTTCAAACCCCTGAACTGGCCCCAAAAATGAAAAAATATATATAATATTTTTTAAAAAAAGAATTGTTTATTTTGACCCCTTAAAATAAAATTTTGAACACCCTAACTCTAGATTTTTTTTTTTTTTTTTTAAGCTCAGCTGAAGTAAGTTTGAATATGATCCTCTTAACAATACCCTGGCATTTTTAAACATAAAACAAAAAGACTAATAACAAACAAATTTGATCTAAAATCTATAAAATAAAATAAAAAATTTAATAAGTCCAAATTAAAACAAAAGTAAAAATTTATTAATCTTCAACATTAGAAAAAACTCATTTAGATCTTAACAAATTTGAAATTAATCACTCAAATGGGAGATTAATGGATGAATGATTGTTTGACTGCAAACATTGAAAGATATGTAGCTCATAGGATTGATAATAAAGAAATCATGTAACAATTTCAAAATATGAAAAATCATAGAAAGCAATTGCAAAATTTTATGTATTTTAGTTTTAGTTTTTTTTTTTTTTTTTTTTTTTTTTTTGCAATATCAAGAAATTCAAGTTCTCTTTTGTTTTATATTTTTTATAAAATATGTTTCTAATGCGAGGTGTGGAAGCGACGAGAAGTAAAACACGTCTACTTCTAGAAAACAAAAAACAAAACATGTTTGCTTCTGAAAATAACCTCGAATCCACAAGGATTCCTCAAATCCACAAGGAGAAAGGGTTTTGAAATCCACAAGTAGAAAGAGTTCTAGAATTCATCAGAGAAATAATAGACAAAAGTTTTAATTTTTATTAATATCAATAGTACTGAAAAATGTTTACAGACTTAAGAGCCTATTTAAGGGCTCTATAAACTTAACAGACAAGAAAATATATTCTAAAATAACTCCTAATTAATACTTAACTATAATAGGAACCAAATTTGACCTTAAAAAAAATATTAAAAGCACCTAAAAACAAGAATATAAATCACTTAAACCTAAAATAATGTTTTTTACAATAAAATATCAAAATTAAATTGTAGATTTTGTCCTACATCAGACCCTTCACTTGAAACAAACCCATGCTCGAGTTCATTTTTGAAATCTGAAATCTTCCACTCCAAATAAACAAATACTTTGAATGCTTAAGCCCCATGATCTTCTTTCTATACTTGCAACTCATCAATAGAACAAACAAATCAACTTGAATTTCTTTTTCCTTGGCCTTAATGTAATTGTAGAGATTTATCAAAGAAGAACTGACAATTAAATCAAATTTATCAACCGCAATAAAATCAATAATTAAACTTCGGTGTATCACTTACCACCAAAATAAAAGGATCTTGAGATTGACAATCATATGATTTGATTTCATTGAGATCCTTGAAACTTTCCTCTTCAATTTCTTCCCAATTAATGGTCTCTACCATCTTGACTTCAAGATCTTTCTCTATAATAGGATCTTCATTATTCTCCACAATAATCTTGATTAGAGGATCTTCTTCCATAACAAGACCCTCATTAATTTCTTCAGAAATCTCTATACTTTGTCCTTTGACTTCTACATAATCTTCAAGAACAATATTTTCTTCAACATGCAATTCTTCCTTTAAAGGTGGAATATATGGCTCTTCAAAATAATTCATGAACTTCTTGGCCAATAATAATCTTGTTTTGTGTACAGCAAAAGTTCATCACAATTCAAAGGATAAAATTTGATAGCAAGAATCTTTTTCATCCTTGGCCATAAACAAATTTTTTCTTTACCTCATCTATTTCCATCAGACTATATTTGTTCCCACCAATGTAAAGCATATTCACTAAGTTTATACAAAGCAAGTTTAACTTTTCTCTCATAATAAATATTCTCAAAGTCAAATAAATCCTCTAGATTAAGTAACCAATAAAGAAAATCTTCTTTATAAAAATAACCATTAAAATTTGCAATTCTTTTATAAGGCCTATATGAAATTTGCTTACCAATAGGTTGCCCGTGAGTATATCCTTAATGTTTCCATGCTCCAACAACGGCATCCTAGCAAAGATATTTGTGACTGTTAGCTATACATCACGTAATACTTGCTAAGTTTTCTATCACCAAAATTGCTACCATTACATACGTTAACCACTAGACCACGATAAGTCAAGGCTCTAATGCCAACTGATGCGGGATGTGGAAGGGACAAGAAACAAAACACATCTACTTCTAGAAAGTACTAAACAAAACACATTTAAGAATAGCAACATGTCAAGTTTGAGGCGGGTTTCTTTATCCTCGAACTCACCCTACCACCTGCTCCCCGAAACCTAAACCCACCCTGTTAACTAAATAGGTTTTTTTTTAACCCCAAACCCACCTCGTTAGGCCCTGCAGGCCCCACCCCACCATGCCACTTCAAGGCCCAATCTAAAGGCCCCCAAATAGTGGCCCAATCTTAAAAATAAAAATTATGTTTTCTTGAAAAAAAAAAAAGAAAAATCAATAAATATTGAGAAAAAAGAATCACATTTGAAATCTCATAGCAACACAAACAACAAATCCAAGGAAATCTAAAATCAAATCCACCATACCCATTCAAATTTCCTATTCACAGAAACCAAATACATTAGAAATCAAAATCTAAAACAAGCACATGCAAAGAACATCAAATCTTAACAACCAAAACTCTAAATCTCCAAACCCACTAATCAAATAAAGAGAAAATAGAAGAAGAATGTCAATAAATGCTGTAAATCACTGTGGTTGTGGTCGTTGGGTTCAACTATCACTAAACTCAGTGCAAAGCAAATAAAGTGAGCAAGATTGAACAAAAGTGGAGGAGATCAGAGAGACTTTGCGATGAGGAATGAAGAAAACCACGATGGAAGCGAAAGAGCATATACCCACAGAACAGAACCTTAAATTGTTGTCTTCATCTTCTTCGATGAAGAGAGTGAGACCAAGAGGTTGAGAGCATGAGAGAGAAGCGGCTAAGATTGGGTGGCCGGTGACAAAGAGAGTGAAAGTGAGAGTGAGAGTGAGAGCTTGAAAGAGAGAGGAGTGGCTGGGAATCTAAGATTAGGTTTAGGGTTTGGAATGGTTAGGATTATAGGATATATATATATATATATATATAGTTAGGGCAATTTTGTAATTTATTGCATTCGAGTTTGGGTTTGGGGTGGGTATTCCTAATACCCACACCCGACCTGAACCCGCTACAAGTTGGATTACAAAAACCTAAACCTAACCCTAATGTTTCACGTGTCGGGTACCCGCAGTCAGATTATTTTTGTCATCTCTAAGTACATTTGCTTCTAAAAATAATTTCGATTTTACAAGGGTTCCTTAAATCCACAGGGAAAAAGGGTTCTAGAATCCACCAAAAAAACAATAAACAAAAGTCTAAATTTTTATTAATATCAATAGTATTGAAAAACGTTTACAGACTTAGGGGCCTCTTTAAAGACTTCATAAAACTTGACAGACAAGAAAATATATTATAAAATAACTCTTAATTAGTACCTAACCATAACAGGAATCAAATTTGATCTTAAACCATTAAAAGCACCTAAAACAATGAACTAAATCACCTAATCCTAAAATAACGTTTTTTACATAAAAATATCAAAATTAAATAATTACAAAAATTAAATTGTAGATTTTTTGTCCTACACCAGTTTCTTATTGACTCCCTTGAAAGATAATCCTAGAGCTGCCATTGTTCCTCCCTCTTTGCTTCTGTCAGTCCCTACACGATCTTGGCCCCGACGAAGCCCTTTTTTTTTTTCATTTTTCTTTCAACGTCTTGCAAGGAGAGGCGGATTTTGGACTTGGAATCTAGCACCCTCCATCGCTTGCACGCCACTGCACGTACCAGAGAGCAACCATTAATCATATCATGGCACCCCAACATATATAAGGCATTTATCTGATAGGTCTGTGCAATGTCGTTGCCATTGCTATTATCATTCTTCTCATCAAATTTATTATTTAGGTACTGTTTTTTTGCACAAATTATTTTACACAATTTTATATACACTCCAAAAATTAATGAAATTGTCACTTAAAGTCATCTATATCTTCAACTAATTTTAATAATTTAATTTAAATTAACTATGTTTCAAATAAAAAAATATATGAAAAATTGGACAAAAATAGTTTGAGCTAATATTTATACAGAAAGACATCAGACAATAAATGGAAAATAGCAATATAACCCAATTTGTGGTCATCTATATACTAATTAATCTAAAGAAGCTAGAAAACAAATTAATTTACTAATTGAGCCAACTAAATTTGCTAGAAAAAATTTGCTCAAACTATATTTGCTAGAAAAAAAATTGCTCAAACTATAAACTTTTTGTATTATCACAATAAAGAAGATAATTATAAAAACACATTACAGAAAGTTAAAAAACGTATACGTCGTCCTACATGCAAATAATCTTATATGTCTACAAGCATTTGTCGACAAACATTGATTTATCTCACACCCAAAAAAAAATATATTAATTATAAATTAAAGAGTTTTCTTATCCATACTGATTCATAAAAAATCACTATAATTGGGAAAAACGAAAAAGAATTGTAAAAAGAAAAGCATGTCTAAATTTCAACCTACTAAAGCCGAAGGAGCATCACTATGAAAGTGGAAGCAAGGGAGTCAATACTGTATCGGAGGCTGTACCGGTTTGGTCAGCGGTACAATATATTTCGGATACCGGTCAATATCGGTGTATCGTTTCGAGTTTACCACTATTTTATATATTTAATAGATATATTATATATATTCACATACCCACGTATAACATACCCATTCTCAGCAAAAAATAAAAAATAAAATAATATATTTACTCTGAATTACAGACCCATGAGGCACTCCACAACAAAACAAACATACCCATACTAAAATAAAATAAAATACCCATTCTCTGGTCTCTGAGTCATAGATCCACAACAAACAAGGGCCCAAGGCCCCAAAACCCAAAACAAAAAAAACAGAGAGAAGGGAAAGGGAAAGCAAAAAGGGAAAAGGGAAAGAAAAAAAAAAAAAAAAAGAATCCTCTCGGCAATTCCGATTTTCGATTCAGAATAGAGGCAAGCGAGGGGCTGAGAGTGAGAAGCCGAGACCCGAGACAAGGAATGAGAAGCCGAGACAGAGCAGAGTGAGAAGCCAAGACAGAACAGCTAGAGACTTTGAGACAGAGAAGCCGAGAGATGAGAGACATGGAGCAGCTAAGAGAGAGCGTGAGAGAAAGAAAGAAAGAGTACAGGTATCTCTTAAAAACTCGTCAAAATCACAAAACATTTGTGGCTTGGATGTGTTTCGGTCCGGTATCTCTTTACCGGCTAGAATGGCCGGATTTCACCGGTACGGCCGGTACTCGTCCGGTAAGGCCGGTATTTTTTCCGGTACGAAACAAAGGGGGTAGTCGTACCGATGCACTGGCTGGCACGGTATAAACTGGCCGTACCAGCTGGTACAGTACGGTATCGTCTTCCCTGAGTGGAAGACCAACGCTGATTAAGTTTGAAGAATGAAATGAGATCCTTTGATCTGCTAAAAACATTCAGATCTAAGGCTCTTTTTTATTTTTTTTTAAAAATGTATAATGAGTTGGTTTGGGCCATAACTACCCAAAGAATAAAATCCAATTAACAGTCCAAGATGCATTCAGCCCGAAGCAAAAAATAAAAATAAAAGGCCACCCAAAGCTCGTAATCAACTAATCATGTGTGAAGATATGTTTCGTTCATTTCGCAGTATATAATGTGTATAAACACAGCTAATTAACTTAATCATCATTCTCATCATCCTCTAATGATCTTCCCATAGTTTCACGAGTGAAAAGATAAGTCACCACCAATCCCAAAAAACAAACTCCAGAAAGTATTACTTAATGAGGCAGTCATTCCAATTGCTTCAGCATAACCCTTTTCTTCTACACGATGCGAAGCCCAAAAAAATCCTACAGAACCAATGATTGCCCCTAACTTTCCAAAAGCCCCTGAAATGCCATGACATGTTGATCTAAATCCTGCAGGGAAAAGCTCTGCGGGCACTATAAAAGTGGTTGTATTTGGTCCAAAATTTGCGAAGAAAAAGGTCAGAGCATAGACGACTAAAAAACCTGTATTCGGTTCCTTGTCCCAATATTTGTAATAGGGTATCCTAAGTGCTAAATAAACCAATGCCATGAAGAAAAAACCCATCATTTGGATTTTGACTCTTCCAATCTTGTCGATGAAATAAACAGTGAACCAGTAGCCTGGAATTATGGAACATGCTGCAATAATTGCTTGGAATTTTGCAACGTCAAAAGCGTCTTGATAGGCATTAACTTGGTCATTCGTTGGGAGATGATGACTATATATATGTGACTGAAAGAGGTTGCTACTACAAAAGACAACATCAAGAAGAAACCATGCGAAGGAGCAAGAGAATAAATCAAGGCCATGGTGGCGAAGAAATTGCTTGGAGAACAAGGGATAGGGTTGTGGACTTGGTGATTGTGGGTTGTCTTCCACAATCTGACTCATTGGAACTTCCAACACCTTTAATTTCCATGTCCATAGCCGCTTGGAGGACATTTTGCTCCACCAAAGCCGTAAATCTAGCATTAAAGAAAAATAATGCGTAACTAGAAGGGATAATTAATCATCCATTTATTAAGATCAAGTCTCATATATATCAATTTGAAAAAGGTAGAAACAAAAGTGGAGTCAACATTTTACTCTTGGACAGCGGCAAAGTCGATCAAATATTATTAGGAGGACTAAGTTAAATATTATTAGGAGTAATCATTTTTTTTGTAAATAAAGTATGTTTGTAACATAATTTAACATATATCATCTGCACCTATATTAAAACAAAAAATTTACATAAGTTATTATTTACATAACTCAAAATAACTTTTTCCCCCAATTAGAGTATAACTCAAAATAAATTATTGCATACCCAGTTAGTATAATATAGTTTTTAAAAAATTATGAAACATATAAAAACTTAATTATTTTTAAATAATAAACATCACTTTTGTGCATAAACATATATTATAATTTATAACAAGTCAGTATTATATATATATATATAATGCTTCTCAAAAAAAAAAAAAAATATATATATATATATATAATACGATAACAAAAATGATAGGAAAACATCATTTTTCATAGATGATAAAATGCACTATTCAGAAAATTTATTTTTCAAATTAATTAAATATTTGTCAAATATTACCTGTGGGGGGGGGAAAAGCCCAACCTTACGTAATGGGCCTAAGGCCCTATTTGAAGATTACTGTGTGTCCGAAGAGAAAGAGCCGGTTGAGAGGGAGTCTATCTGGAAGAAAGATACCTGGAAACAAAGGAGGAGTACAATCCGAAGAGGTCACCATTGGTCCTAAAAGGTCTTACTCCTCGGATACGAATAGTCTTGATCAATCAAACGTGAGGAAAGTCCGAATGATCTTCCTAGCAACCCCAATGATAAATATAAGCTCTGGGTATGTTTGGAGACGATAAGAACGAAAAAAATATCTAAAGGAAAAGCTGCTACCACCATATTAAATGCACTACAGCAACTTTTCTGGCCGCATTTATGTGAAAAAGACCCCTGAATAGTGTAACATTAGCTACCGACACTCACAAAAAACTAAAGAAGATACATAGTGTGACATATAGTCAAGTAAGTACACAGATGAAGAACAAGTGGACGATGGTGATGATGGAAAAAGATGCTATATAAAAAATAAGGGCTCCTGATAAAAAGAGGGGGAGGAAAAAAAAAAAAGACGATAGAGAAGAAAGAAAGGCTTTACTGTAGCTCTAAGTACTATAATCACTATTCAATTTATCATAAACCTCTTTGGACTTTAATTCATTTCGTCTTTACGTATATCTTTATGCTGGTTTATACTTGGAAGTTGTAATCAACCGTTGTTAATTCCATAATCAACCTAACTCTATCACCCACGCTCTACAAATTTATTGTTTTGGGCTTGGGCCACAAATCCTAACCCCACATTACCAAAACTGCATAATGCATTTCACTTTATAAAAAACCATGAAATGCATTCTCAATAAATATGTCAAACACATTCTAAATCTATCGGTGACGAATTATAGGTTATTTTTTTCTTAATAAATAAAGTAATGAAACTCCTTAAATAAAAGTAACATGCATCATAAATAGAAAGTGTCAAATTATTAAATCAATTTTGGTGATAAGAGGATATACCGTCCATTTGATATTCATAATTAAAGTTTTTATTTTTCTCAAAATTATTAGTATGTAATTGCCCCCCTCGACTCCCACTTAACTCCGCCTTTGGTGGCCACCATTCCCCTTTTCCATGACTTCAATGATGGAAAACCAGTGAGCTTCATTTCAAATCTCAAAAATATTCTATTATAATTTGTAGTCATTAAAATTTTATTTTCATATTTCGAACCTCACTCTTCACCAAAGATTGTCGTTGGTAAGGATTCATATCAGCATGCGTCTTAATTTTTTTTTTTAAATCAATTGTGAAAATTGAAGGATTTTTACTCTTGATGTTGAGGAGGTATACATGGTATATTTTCCCATGACGTTATGTTTATTTTTCAAGAAAATGTTCAAAAACTTGAGTTGAGGTACTTGTAGAGTATTTGTTAATTTTCTTTATTTAAGTTTCTTAACCTGATGGCTTACTTGAGGCCCAACTATCCACCAGCAAATAGGTCACAAAAAATTCCATCTTTCCCGATAGTTGACACTGGGACAAAAGATCTATTACTCAATATGCATGGTTGGATTCAGATTGAGTGACGAGTTTACCCAAACTCAAGCACAACCAATTTGAGCAGCCCTACTCATAAAAAGCCCATTAAACTTCTCTAAACACTCCCTCCTCCCTTTTAAGTGAGAAACTATCTTATATAGCCCCTTACGACATATGGAAAGCGCTACTATCTAACGATCACACAAGATAATTTTTCCCTCAAACAACAAACCCATTACAAATCACCAAGAATAAGAAATAGAAAATAAAATTTTAAAATCTGCTGCAGAATAAAAATAAAAAACAATGCAAAGAATGTAAAAAGCATTTTAGCATCTTACCCCCTAATAGAAATATGGAATAATTACAATTTGCCCACCTGTGGTTTGACCCGATTTCTATGTGCCTACCTATGGTTCAAAGTTTGGCACTTTGCCCACCTGTGCTTGTCACCGTTACCCAGCCGTAACCCACCTCTCCACTCTTCGTTACTCTAACACCAAATAAGTAAAAAAAACATTACAAAACGGATCAAAACTAGTTATCACTCCTAGAACTCACTCTCACCCCCAAAACTCTCAAAACTTACTCACTCCTACAACAAGCATTGTTTGAAACTCTTAATTTCAGATCCAAGCCGAGGAATCAAGTTGCTAACAGTTGCTCCTCCTCTGTTCAGCAATGGGCTTCGATTCGCAAACTTTCCAATGGAACTGGGTTTTGATTGTGGGTGGGTTTTGATCGTGCATGCGCTTGGGTGCCACCGTGGGTTATTGAACTTGGGTTTTGAGCTTGCATGGTCCTCTGCTCAGCATCAGCAGGTAGATCAAAACCCTCTTTAGTTTTTAATTTTTGAAACCTAGGGTTTGAAATTGGGTTTTTTAATGCTTTTTCGGGTTTTTTATTCTTTCTTTGAATTTGAGTTTCTTAAACTATTCTTGATTCCATGTTTCTTCGAATTGGGTTTTTTTCTCCTTACTTTTATTTCATGAAAGATTATAATAGTAGTTGTGTAACTAGTTGCTAATTTAATCACAATATGAAGTTGTTGAGTTGTTGTTTATATAAAGCCACTTTCTTTGATTATATTTTTATAACTTGTTTGATTTTTGTTGTTTATATACAACCTCTGTATGTGTGTGGAGAACAATGCAAATGTGAGGGACCACGGACCACAATGCAAATGTGAGGGACCCATTTAATCTATGTATGGTTTTGTTAAGTTAATTTATCGATACATCTCTCTCATGCTAATTGCTTTCCTTCACATGTCAACTACTTTCAAATTTTCTAATACACTTTCTTGGCTGCCAGCCATATATCTAATGCTTATTGTATATGCATGTACAGCTTCTCTAGATGCAATTTAAATGACCTTTTCTTAGCCAATAAAAAAAAATAAACAATGGGTGCCGCGTAGTTTCCATCACTGTCTTAATGTGCTAATATTGTATCATTATGAAGTTAAATGTCTATTTATTTTTAGGCGAAAAGCCACTTTTGGTCTCTACATTTTCAGGCGATTCCCATTTTAGTCCCTACATTTTATTTTTACCGCTTTTAGTCCTTATTTTGAAAAACGCCATCTATTTTAGTCCTTCCCGTCAATGCCCTAACGGCAAAATCCTAGGTGGCAGACGGAGTGCATCACTGGCACACTAAATGCTGACGTCAGCATTAAAATAATAATATAATATATTATTTAGCATTTTAAAAATGCCACGTCATTTTTTAAAAACAAAAAATAATTTATGAATTTTAACTAAATGAAAAAAAAAAAAAGAAAAAATAGAAATAAAAACCAAAAATAATATAAATTGAGATCTAGCTTTATTTTGAGGAAGAACATACAAGAACATAAACTTACTCATTGTTTTGTTTGCAACCAAACACAATATCAACTGAAAACCTTTATTATCAAAAATATTTTTTTTGATACTGGAAAATAAGTAAATAAACCCAGTCAGTGTTTATCAAAAATTTAGTAACCCATTGTTCTTTCCCTGACATCAGAAACCCAGAAATTAAAAAATAAAAAAAATAAAAAAAAAAAAATCTGAAGTCGTTCTTCCTAGACCCAGAAATTTTCTTCAGAAACAAAAAATTAAACATGAAAACAAAATTAAAACATAAAAGAAAAAACAAAATTAAATCCAGTTCATCTTCAACAAGAACTCTAAAGAACACAAATTCAGATTTAAACATAAGAACACATGCCCAGATTTTCTAGCATTTTCTTGCCCTTTCTTGTCAACCAAACACAAAAACACAAACACAAACTGATTTCCAGCAAGAACAAAAACACAAACACAAACCCAGTAACAGATCTTCCTTGTTAACCAAACACAAAAGTAGTAAAAAAAAACCCAGCAACTGAAGACGATGAGGACGAAGACGTGGAGAAGCTTCTAGAGCCGTTCACGAAGGACCATTTCATGGCTCTGATCAAGAAGGGAGTGAAAAAGCACCCGGACTTGATTGAAATTGTGCGTGAGCTCGCCGATGCAGACCCCGCCCACCGTAAGATCTTCATCCACGGCCTCAGCTGGGACACCATTGTCGAAACCCTCACCTCCGTCTTCGGCAAGTACGGTGAGATCAAGGATTGCAAGGCGATCCCCGACCGCGTCTCTAGTAAGTTTGAAGCGAATCGGCATTTCTATTAAGCATAGGGTATGGATTCTCGTCTCCGACTAGGAGGCCTTTGTTGGCGGCGGCGGCGGCGAGCAGCTTCGGTAAGAGCATGGAGGTGTTGAGGAAGATTGGCGGCGGCTGCTTCAAGGGCAAAGACAGCAAGGGCGTCATCAAGGTCAAGGCCGATAGCGGCAGCGAGGACGTCTTCCAAGTCTCCTCTGGGGCGCTCCCGGACCACCTTGTCGTCATGGTTAATGGACTTATGGGTTTTGTGTGTGTGTTTGTTTCTGAAGAACATCTTCAGTTTCGTGTTTTTTTTTTTTTTTTTTTTTTAATTTTTTTATTTCTGGGTTTCTGATGTCAGAGAAAGAACAATGGGTTACTAAATTTTTGATAAACACTGACTGGGTTTATTTACTTATTTTTCAGTATCAAATTTTTTTTTTTTTTTGATAATAAAGGTTTTCAGTTGATATTGTGTTTGGTTGCAAACAAAACAATGAGTAAGTTTATGTTCTTGGATGTTCTTACTCAAAATAAAGCTAGATCTCAATTTATATTATTTTTTGTTTTTATTTCTGTTTTGTCTTTTTCTTTTTTTCATTTAGTTAAAATTCATAAATTATTTTTTGTTTTTAAAAAATGACGTGGCATTTTTAAAATGCTAAATAATATATTATATTATTATTTTAATGCTGACGTCAGCATTTAGTATGCCAGCGATGCACTCCGTCTGCCACCTAGGATTTTGCCGTTAGGGCACTAACAGGAAGGACTAAAATAGATGGCGTTTTTCAGAATAGGGACTAAAAGCGATAAAAATAAAATGTAGGGACTAAAATGGGAATCGCCTAAAAATGTAGGGACTAAAAGTGGCTTTTCGCCTTATTTTTATTGTCTTTGCCTTAGTTGTGAGCCTTGCACAATAAAAAATTTCTAATATGAAAGATCTCATATTCATGTTTACCAGTATTTTGACTGAACAAAAATTCGTTGTAACATAGTTGTAATGTAATGGTTGAGTCTTTGCAAAAAGATAATGTAATGCTGAAAATTTGAATTATGCCTCTTGTAACAGATTCGTTAGTCTATAAGCTTGTAACAAATTTTTGCTATATCTTCATCAACTGGCAATGGCTCTACAACTAGTGGTTTCTACCGTGCTGAAGATGGTCATTTATGTACCATTGAGCATTGTGCCCTACAAACAAGTCGAAAAGCTGGTAACTATGGAAGAAGATTCCTCGGTTGTAGTCAATTTAATGTAAGAAACAATTACATTGTTGTATTTGAATTGAATTGAATTATTAATTGTGATTTTTTGTGAACTGTGGAATTAATTGTTATAATTGTAATGATTAGGTTGGTCCCAAATGTGGCTTCTTTCAGTGGGTGGATAACGAAACTTGTAAGAGTGACCGTGAAAGGATAAGTATGCTTGAGAATGAACTGCAGCTTGCAAATCAGAGAGAAATGACAACTAGGCAAATGGAAGAAAGATCTAACCGAAGGGAAAGAGAAACTCATGAGCTTTATGTAGAAGCTAGGGAGAAACTTAGGAGGGTTAAAGAGAGTGAGAGATTATACAAGGTTGCACTAGTTTTGTCATGGTTATTTTTCCTTTTTGTAATGTTGTTGTTTTGTTTTGCCTCAATGAACAACAATGTAAGGGTGAGGAACCTTAATCTACCATGATTAGGTAATTGAATTGTTATTGTTTCTATCTCTTGAAATAGGGATGTTGAAATGTGATTGGGATGTTAAAATGTTATTGTATCTATCACCTGAAATGGAAAGTGTTGTTTTTGTGCAAATATTCTTTAGTATAATTTTTTTGTTTACTTCATTTTGTGATTGATATATATTGGCACAAAGTGTTATGTGGAAATGTTAATAATGGGAATGGAACTTGGAACTTGCCAATGATTAATAACCTACCATAAAGCATTCTCATTTGGTTTGTCAATTCACATTTTACTTTGTGTTGGAAAGATTGTGCAATAATATAAAAGGAGTTGAGAATCCCTTTGTTTTGGCCTATATAGCTGTGTCATATACCTGTGTCATAAAAATTGTGTACATAATTTTGCTATGTCATATAAAGATTGTGCACATAAAAATCACTCCTGTTAAGCTCAAAGACAAAGCTCAAAGACTGTGCACATAATTGTGCACATAAAGATTGTGCATATAATTTTGCATATAAAGATTGTGGACATAATTTTGCTGTAAATCCATCAAAAGCAAGACACTTGTATAAATCCATAAAGACATAATTTCCTTTATTATGTCAATGCACACCTGTGTAAATTCATCAAAAGCAAAACACAGTCCTGTGTAAATCCACCAAAAGCAAAGACAAGCACAACACAACAAAATACTTTATCCAACCAATGCATATTAACTACTTTTAATAAAGTGAACAGTCATTGTGACTTTATGTCACATGCATTCAAAATTGCCAATATTGTTTTTGGCACAACCTATGACTTTACCCATCTTCCAACCAAAACCCAACTACTAGTCCACTATTATATCAAACATACACATTTCACCAAAATTGCCGATATTGTTTTTGACTTTACACATCAGACATACATTTAGCGTGGAGACTACATCAAAACAAGTGGGAACTACAACAAAACAAGTGGTCTGCCACTTTAACATCTTCCATCATTTAATGCTTTTAGTGCCATTGCCAGCTGCCTTTTTGCTCTTTCCACCAACTGGTTGAAACTTTGTCGGCCTTGATACACCACATGTTTTGCCTTTAAACCCCCTAGCAGCACCACCACCACTTCCTTGACTTGGTACACCACTAGTGCTCACAGATGCACTTGGCTGCATAACTAAAATCCAGCAATTAGTAAGATGGTCCAACAATAGCAAGAGGAAAAAAATAAACAAAATAGAAAAAAGCAAAGATGCATGAGATGGTAAAGAATCCCATGTCTCTCTAGGGGTATGGAAGCTCGGCTGTGAGGATGAAGAGAACCACTTGGCTCTAGATCTAGTTGTTGGAGGTTGAGTTGCTGCCTCAGATCTATTGTTTGGTGCAGGTTGAGATGCAGTTTGACCAAAAGTTGTATATGCAGGCTGGGAGCTAGTACTTGGTGGTTGAGATGCAGTTTGCTTTGTTTTTGTAGATTTACTGTTTTGTGCCTACAAAGAGGGTTGTAAAAGTTAAATATACATGAAATACACATAGGAGGAAATGAATATATTTCAAAGCATGGAAATACTTACAGCATGTGATTTAGCAAGTCTATCTCTTCTCTGCCATGGAGTTTCACCAGTGATGCATGCCTTGCACCCTCTTGCATTATGTCCTTCTTTCTTGCACTTCCCACACTTGATTGTCTTGTTCAGCCTAGAAACTCTATAAGGGTTCCTTAGCTCTTCAGGATCTCTTTTTCTTTACTTTGGTGGTCTGCTAGGTGGTTTATACACATGAGGAGCAACAGGAGCAGGTAGGTTAGTCTCAACCCACTCAGATTGGCCAAGCATTGGCTGTATTATCTCTTTGTAAATTTCAGCAAATGTCTCTTTCAAGTAACAAGGATGCACATAGTCCTCCACTCTTTCCAGGTTCTTAACAATAGCAGAGATCCTATGTTTGCAAGGGAGTCTTGTCAAATCCCAAATCCTACAGCTGCATGCTTTCTTAGCCAAATCAACCACATGTCTCTCATGACCATTATCAACCTCATACATGAAGTTGCCAGCTGGAGTAGCACTGAAAGGTATGGATTCATGTTTTAACTTCTCTAATTTGTCTTGAATATTAGGACAAACCTTTCCAGTGTATTTTTCTATACCTTTCATCTTTTTGTATTGTTTGGTCATGAGCCTAACTCTGATTCACTCCAACATTACTAAAATTGGCTTATCCCTAGCTTCTAAGATCATGGCATTAAAAGACTCACTCAAGTTATTAACTAAACAGTCACACAAAGTTCTACTACTAAAGTGAGACTTAGACCATTGTGCAGGATTGATGTCAGCAAGATACTCCCATGCCTTGACATCCAAATCCTTCATTTCCTGCATTCTTCTCTCAAACTCCCTAATTGTTATGGCTCCATCACATCTCCACAGTGCATCCTTCAACTCCAAGCCCTTATGATCTATTTTGAAATTATTATAGATATGCTTCACACAATACCTATGCTCACAAGTTGGGAACAGTATCTCAATTGCAGGTATAAGGCCCTAATTCATATACAAAACAAATCAAGTAAATATGTTGGTTAAACATGTTGAACTAAACTGAAGCATGTATTATTGAACTTTAAATATGTGGGTTAAATATGTTAGTATAATTGTAGGTCATACCTTCTGCCTATCAGTGATGAAGACCAGATTAAGTTGCTCTAGATTCCCAATGTCATCTGAAAATTGTTGTAGAAACCATACCCATGAATCTTTGTTCTCTTGCTCAACAACAGCAAATGCAACTGGGAAAATATTATCATTTGTATCTCTAGCTATGGCAGAAAGTATTTGCCCTCCAAATCTCCATTTCAAGTGGCACCCATCTAAACCAATGATTGGTCTACAACCTCCCAAAAACCCAAGTTTTTGTGCATTATACCTGATATATGTTCTCTTAAATTTAGGCTATGCATTTTCATCTTCCATTTCAGTTTGCAAAATAACCCTACTTCCTTTATCAGTCAATCTTATCATCTCTGCATAATCCCTAAGCTTCCCATATTGCAATTGTTCATTCCCAGTAAGCAAGTCAGTAGCTTTCCTTTTTGCCCTATACACTTGACTATCAGATATGTCAATTTCAAGTGCTTGCTTCACAAGATGTTGAACAGCAGCCACTTTCCAATTGGGGTTTTTGTCAAACTCCTGTATAAACTTCTTTGCAACATAACTTGAAGTCACTTGGCTGTGTTTGAAGGATCTAGGGCAGGTGCACTCTGGATTGAATGTTTTTATTTGGAATGTCAACTCCTCAGGTAGTTGAGATGCATAACACCTCTATCCACATTCATTTATGCAATAAACTGAAATCTTCTTCTTCTCATTCAGCTTGAACTTGATATCTACTGGCTTCTTTATAGCATATTCCCTCAATGCCTCCCTAAAGACCTTAGAGTTTGGAAACTTCATTCCTTTCTTTAACTCTGGTTTTCTCATGTTAGTTTGGACATTAAACTCAGGTCCTTTTGCAGCAGTAGCTGTTGCTGGCTGATCATCATCAGACCCCACTATACTTTCCATGTCATCTTCAAGAGGTGGGTCAATCCATTCACCCTCTTCAAGAGGTGGGTCATTGTCAGCTGCAGTAGTCCTATGTGGGGCTGCATGTGTAGATGGCCCATTATCTCCTTCAGAGGGCCTATGTGGGGCTGCATGTGTAGATGGCCCATCATCTCCTTCTGGGGCTGCATGTGTAGATGGCCCATCATCTCCTTCAGAGGGCCTATGTAGGGCTGCATGTGTAGATGGCCCATCATCTACATTCCCAAATATATCATCATCAAAATCTGGTCCCTCAAACCCTTCCTCTAACCAATCATCATCACTCTGACTTCCTTCAGCATCCACATTACCTCCCTCATGCAACACCACCATATCATCGTCATCATTCTGACCCACCTCATGCACATCATCATCATTTGCTTCTTCCTCATTACCAAATGGTTGTTCAACTGCAAGTGGCTCCTCACCAACCTCAATATATAATGTTATCTTATTTGTAGGCCACGCAGCATGAATCTCACACATATAAACTACATCATCATCTCCATTTATAAGCCTTAACCCTTGCTCCAAATTACCTCCAGGAATAAGATAATGATATCTACTTGTACTAACTGCCCCCACATCAGAACAAATACCTTGTATTTCAAAATAACTAAGTCTATCTGGGTCAACATTATCAACCAATGAAGTACTACCTCCTAAATATACCAAATCCGGGTTCCACACAAATTGCCCACCATGATGAATCTCAAAATTGAATGCCAAGTCAGCCATCTGCATATAAAACACAACAGAATAAAATATGAGATGGGCTTGCAACATGTATTTATATGAAAGGATTAATTATCTAATTCTATCATGTTGTCCAATTTCAATTAGTTTCAAGCTTATATCAGTTAGTTTCAAGCTTAATGCATCAATGCATCAGTACTTGGCTGCATATATCAATTAGTTCCAGAATGGCCCTATACAAACTAATGCATCAGTTAGTTCCATAAAAGTGCTCACAATACAAACAATTTCAAGCTTAATGCAATTTCAGTTAGTTTCAAGCTTATATCAGTTAGCATATATCAGTTTATATCAGTGCATCAGTACTTGAAACTAATATGTGCAGCCAAGTACTGATGCACTGATGCAAATATATCAATTTGCATCAGTGCATCAATACTTGAAACTAATATGTGCAGCCAAGTACTGATGCACTTATGCAAATATATCAATTTGCATCAGTGCATCAGTACTTGAAACTAATATGTGCAGCCAAGTACTGATGCACTGATGCATATAGCATATATCAGTTTGCATCAATGCATCAGTACTTGAAACTAATATATGCAGCCAAGTACTGATGCACTGATGCATATAGCATATATCAGTTTGCATCAGTGCATATTAATTGCTATAGGGCCCTATATTAATGGCCCTATAGCATATACAATTTGAAGCTTAATTTGAAGCTTAATGTATCAGTGCTCACAATCTAATTCTACATAAATATTATCTAAAGTCCTTCAAAACACATACCAAAATCTAATTCAGTGCTCACAATCTAATTCAGTGCTCACAATTTAATTTCAAGCCATATTATCTAAAGTCCTTCAAAACACATACCAAAATCGAAAAAACACACACACAGCTGGCCATTTCAGAATCTTCAATTCTATGTGGCAACTTGGCCTCAAGCAATATATCAAGTGTCACTTATAAAAAAAAAATAAATCAAGTGTCATATTAACAGAGTCCAAAAACAAAGTTTCTTCAACTGTAACAATGAGGAGCAATTGTAGAAAAAAAATTGGGTTTTTGCTCGGAAATTTCTTCAGCTAGGAAATTTCTTCGATGATGTAAATAAACAAATTTGGGTTTTTGCTTAATTAATCAATCAATTCCATGGTTCAAGTGTCATATTAACAAAGTCCAAAAACAAAGTTTCTTCAACTGTAAAAATGAGGAGCAATTGTAAAAAAAAAAAAAATTTAAAAAAAAAAAAAGGATTTTTGCTCGGAAATTTCTTCGACTCTGTAAAAACAAAAAAAAATTTGGGTTTTTGCTTAACCAGTTCCATGGTTAAGCAAGAACCGAATTTGGAAGAAAGAATTTTAAATTAAACCCACTTTGGAAGAAGAAATTTTAAAACCCAATTTAGAACCCTAGATTTCAAAGATTAAAAAAGCAAAAAGGGTTTTGATCTACCTGCAATGGCTGAACAGAGAAGTAATAATCTTGATCTTCTTCGGCTCGGCTCGGCTTGCATGCACGATCAAATCCCAGTAACCTCAAGTGCAGTGAAGCAAATTGCACAATGGGAGTAAATGAGTCTTGTTGCCACAGCTGAACAGAGGAGCTGTCTTCCTCGGCTCGGTTTGCATGCACAATGGGAGTGAGTGACTGACTGATTTTTGGGAGTGATAGTGTGTGATTTTTGGTGAGCAAGCCGAATGGAGTTTTGGGAGTGAGAGTGAGTTTTGAGAGTGTTTGATCTGAGTGGGAGTGAGTTTTTTGCTAATTTTTGTGTTAGAGTAACGGTGAGGGACAGGTGGGCACACGGCGCATAAACGGTAACAAGCACAGGTAGGCAAAGTGTCAAACTTTGAACCACAGGTAGGCACATAGAAATCGGGTCAAACCACAGGTAGGCAAATTGTAATTATCCCTAGAAATATTGGTAGCAGGTAGGGGTATTCGCGGTACTATACGGTGTGGTTTTGGTCCATTTTTAGCACCGCACTTTGCAGTGCAGTTCAGTTAAAATCATAACTGCACCGCACCTTGTTTTTGCAATCACACATGCAGTGCGATGCGGTTTAGAGTTTAGTTAAAACCATAATCGCACCGCACCTCATTTCTGCAGTCACATGTGTAATACTATGTATAAGATGCGGTTTAAAGTTGGTGTATTTTTCAAATTTTGGGCTTTTTCTACTCTGCCCAAAACCAATTTTTCCCTTTTTTGGGCTAAATTTTAAATTATTGAGTTAGTTTTTCTTTATTTCGGGTTGGCTTTTCTAGTCAACACTTGCTAAAGTTATTAAACTTTTTGTTTCTTGAAAACTAGGGTTATTAAACTATTAATAATATACATAATATTAAAAATAATAAATATATTAATATATAGAGAGGGTGTGATGCGGTGCGATTTTTTCTTATTATAACACCACAAATAGCATTGCACCATGCGGTGTGGTGCAATGCGGTGCACTATTACTTGCAATGCAGTGCGATTATATCATTTTGCGGGCAGTTTTGGTGCAGTTTGTGTG
Organism: Quercus variabilis; assembly: GCA_030445155.1. Taxonomy (NCBI): domain Eukaryota; kingdom Viridiplantae; phylum Streptophyta; class Magnoliopsida; order Fagales; family Fagaceae; genus Quercus; species Quercus variabilis. The sequence continues at coordinate 16,106,152 of CP129446.1, forward strand.
ATTTATGTGGTTTGGTAAACACCCCTAGTAGCAGGTATGATGTTGACTTTTATAAGAAATGGTGCCCAAAAAATAAAATCAAATAATGTCAATTTTTTAAACCCCCAAAATTGACATTATTCAATTTTTTTTAAACCCCAAGAAAGAAATCGAATAATGTCAATTTTTTTTTTTTTAAATGAAGGCTAGCGCAAGTCCTTAAAGCATTACCATTAGGACTACCAAATGGGAAATGTAGGTTTGATTTACCATCAAACCTTTAAAATGATATTCCATCCAGACTGCCAAATTGTGCCAATTGTAAAAAATTTTACAATGTTGCTACAATGCCATCCTACGTAGGATGGCACAGTAGCACTATTGTATTTTTTTTTTTTTTAATCACGTTTATTCTCTCTCTCCTCTATCTTCTCTTTCTCTGGGCTAAGATGGTATCTTTCTTTCTCAACTCTCTCTTTCTTCATCTCTGTTTTCTCATCTATCCTCTCTCACTCTCTAACTCATTGTTGGCCGAAGCACGGTCCAAGATCAATGTGATAGTCTTTAGGTGGATCGGCGCAATAGTCTTTCTCAACTCGCTATTTTTTGGGTATTTTTTGTGGCGAGATCGATGAGATTTAGGTGGATTTTGGCGCGAGATTGGCGTGATAGTCTTTAACGTATTTTTTTGGGTATCTTTTGTGGTTTCTAGCGATGGAGATCGACGAGTGGTTTGGGCTTCTAGCGGTAAAGATCGGCGAGTTGTGTGAGTTTCTAGCGATGGTGAGTTTGTGACTGATGTGGGCGTGGGTCAGGTGGTGCAGTGGTGGCAAGAGTAGGGGATTGTGGTAGCGTGGGCCTGGTTTTGATTTTGGATTTGGATTTTGGATTTTGATTTTGATTTTGGATTTTGGATTTTGATTTTGGCTGGATTTTGCTCAATGGAGGTGGGTGGTTTGACTAAGAAGCTGGACGGTGGTGGTGATGGGTGGTTGAAAGAGTAAGAGAAATAGAGATTAGAGAGAGAAATGAGAAATGCGAAATATTTTTATATTATTTTAATGTGTAGTATGGTAAAATAAAAGTTGGGATGTTGGATGTATTGTAAAATGGTATTGTATAATTAAAAAAGTAATTTTTTAGGATGGTAAAATAAAATAGAATAGCATTTCCGGATGGGGATGCTCTTACACATCATTCTTCTAAAAGTCATCAAGTTATCTAAACCCAACTAACGTCTTACCTCCTATAGAAAAAGGTATTTGGCTGTCCCACAAGTGAACCACCCTAACATTACCATTTTTTTTTTATTATAAATTCGATATTTACATAATAAAAAAAAATTAAACTTTAGATGTCAAGGTTGAAACTTTTTTTTTTTTTTTGGGTAAAAAATCTGTCAAAAGTTAGAAATATCAAAGTGTATCAATTCAGTTATAAAACTATTGTCGTGAGATTAGTAAATTTTTTTTTTTTAAGAAACAAACTTGCACACAAGATATGGAACAAAATTCTAACATAGACAACACACAACAAGCTCAACCCAAAATTTTTTACAATAGCAATTTTTTTTTTTTTTTAAATTTTATCATTAGACCGATGTACTAATTGATTTTTTTTTTTTTTTTTTTCTGTAGGTGAGAATGGAACATTATATCTCTTATTTGAAAAATAAGAAATTTTACTAATTGAGTTAATTAAAACACACGTGATAATAGTAAGTTAGACTAACAAAGTATCGTTATAAAAATATAAGTAACATAAATATATATAATGTCTATTTGAGAGCAACTTTTTTGAAGGTTTTTTTTTTTTTTTAAAGTAATTTAAATTATACATATAATTCAAAAAATCCAGAACAAACATAAAATTAAAAACCAACGTAACACAGTGTATAAATAATGGAATACCTGGCAGTTTCGGGCATCATCATTCTCCAATAAAATGTTAACCCAGCTGGAATTGCACCAAGCATTAGTATCAACCTCCATGCGATATCTACCTCATCGGGCGTCCGATCTTTTGGCGACACAGTGGACAAGCGATCAAATACTTTGCACACCACCATTGTCACCGTCGAAGAAGCTAAAATCCCAAAGCCTTGCATTGAGAACACGGCTGCTATAAAAGCACCACGTGTTCTCTTATTAGCGAACTCCGACATAATCGTAGCCGACAATGGATAGTCCCCACCAATCCCGATGCCCAAGAAGAACCTAAACAACGCCAAACTAACTAAGACACAGCTCTTTTTAGAGCACACAGAGAAGCCACATCCAAAGGAGCACAGCACCATGATGATCAATGCAACCCCATACACACGACGCCTACCAATTTGATCACCGAGCCTACAGAACACCACTTGACCAATCGCGGTACCCAAAAGAGCGATAGCCACCATGGTTGACACTTCAAAAGGTGGGATCTTGTACTCTTTGCAGGGCCGACTGAAGCTATAGGCGAGCTGGGCCACCGCCTAAGGCCCCCACTTCTTAGAGAGCCCCCAAATAATAATAATATAGTATATAATATTATTTTTCCATCTGAAAAAAAAAAAAAAAATTTATTAATGTCAAACGACTATTACAATATCTCATCAAGCACCCGTTTCTCACAGATTTCTCATAGAGGCCCCGTTTCTCACAGTCACAGAGGCCCGTTTCTCACAGAAAAAAAGCTAAAGTGACAAACTGACAATGTGACTAATCCCATCAGATCAGACCATCACCAAATCTTTAACTTGCATAAGAAAATATTACAAACGGCAAAAATTATTAGCTGAAGAAAATATTATAAAAGCAAAAAGAAGAGGCAAATAAGAAAAGAAAGAAAAAAGAAAGAAGAAAAAAAAAAAAAACTCATTCTCTGACTCTCTCTATCTGACTATCTTGATTCTAAAAAAAACACTCATTAGTTGGCTTACTCATCAACTGTGTTGGCAATAGACTTGTGTGTTCACTAAAGGTTCGTTTTTTTGTTTTCTCTTCCTTTGTCTCTTTCGTCTTCTTCATGTTTACTGCTGGGTGTCTCGGTTTTTTTTTCATGGGTGTCTAGGTTTTTTTTTTTTTTTTTTTTTTGAAGAGGGTTTCTCGGTTTTTTTTTTCATGGGTGTCTGGGTTTTTTTTCTTTTGAAGAGGAGTTTGCTCACAGCTCACGGGTCTAGGTTTTTTTTTTTCTTTTGAAGAGGCGTGAGCAGAGCTTTTTTTTCTTTTGAAGAGGCGTGAGCAGAGGCTGCAGAGCAGAGCTTTTTGGCTGAAGGCTGAAGCTGAACTTTGGTTTGGTTGATTGGTTCCTTTAGATTTCTCTAGAAGAAGCCTTTTGATTCTTTCAATAAATGAATGGTCTGAATGGTCAATACTCAATAGACCCATAAAGTGATTAGTGATAAAGAGAAGAGACACGTTTAGGCTAAATAGTTTTACACCATTTTCCTTCTTCTTCTTTTTTCATGGGAAGTCTCACACCTTTTGAGCGTTGAATAGTCTGAATAGTTTAGTCTTACACGTTTTTTGTTTTTTTTTTTTGTTTTTGTTTTTTTTTTTTAAGAAATCAAATAAGGGGTATGAGAGTTAACTGTTAAGGTATTGATCCAGGGATCTAGTCCTAAACGTTTTTTTTTTTTTTTTAAGAAATCAGATTTAGAGGGATAGTGGCCATTTTTTAGTCTTAGTAAATTAAGTTGAGTCCTACACATTATGCTAAAAAAAAAAAGTTTACTGCTACACAAAAAAAAGAGTATTAATAACAAAATTATAAATTTAGAATAATTTACTTTGTACTAATATTAATTTTAATTTTTTTGTGCAGGTTTAAAGTGTAAAGTGATCATATTAAGTAAAGCTGCAATTGTGCATTTGATAAAACAGGTTCTATTGTTTTATACATTAAATTTATATTATTCTAGTTAAATTGTAATTTTTTTTTTATTATAGATTGTGTTTCATTTATTCCTAAATATTTTTTAATTACAAATGTCTACTAGAAAATATTTATCTGGATATGAAAAAAAAAAAAAAGACAAATAGAAGAACTAATTGAATCTCAAAAAGGAGCTATGGACAAATTTATTACTAGTAAAAAACAAAATCTTGCAGAAAATTTGAGTGAAGGTTTTATAAATGAACAAGAAATTCATCAAAAAGAGTTAGAAGATAATGAAAATATACAACAAAATGATAATAACGAAGGTGGTCGTGATAATGTTCAAACATGTAATGTCACCATTCTTGATAATGAAGCTCAAAATAATTTAGAGGAGAGTGAAAATATTAATGATCAACCTAATTATATTCCTACAAATATTTTTGATCCAAGTCAATGGAAAACTATTGATATAAAATTAAGAGATTTGTTAGTAGAAAATGGTCCAATAAGAGTTGATGATCTAAACTTTCCTATAGATAAGAACGCTAGACATTTTTCTACTACGCATTATATTCGAAAATTACCAAATGGGGAGAAACATGATAGAAAATTGTTAGTGTATTCAAAAGAAGTAGATAGAGTATTTTGTTTTTGTTGCAAGTTGTTTAATTCAAAATCTAATACAAATCAACTAGCTAGTGGAGGAACTAAGGATTGGAAAAATATTAGTTCTATTCTTAAAAATCACGAAACAACCAATGAGCATATTACTAATATGAATACTTGGATTGATTTAGAACTAAGATTATTGAAGAATAAAACAATTGATAAAAATGTCCAAGAACAAATTAAGAAAGAGAAAGATCATTGGAAAAAAGTATTATTAAGAATAATAGTGGTGGTAAAAAATCTTGGTAAAAATAATTTGGCATTCCGAGGAAAAAACGAAAAGATCTATCAAGAAAATAATGGAAATTTTTTAAGTATAATTGAAATGATTGCAGAATTTGATCCAGTAATGCAAGAACATGTTCAACGTATTCAACATGGTGCAATCCATAATCATTATCTTGGTCATAATATACAAAATGAAGTGATACAATTATTAGCAAATGAAATTAAAAGTAAAATTATAAAAAAGATTAAAGAAGCAAAATACTTTTCAATTATACTTGATTGTACCCCCGATGTAAGTCATCAAGAACAAATGACTCTCATACTAAGATGTGTGGATATTTCAATAAGTCCGATAAAAATAGATGAACATTTTGTGGAATTTTTAAACGTAAATGATACTTCTGGAAAAGGTCTTTTCAATGAAATTATAAATGCAATAAAAAATCTTGAACTTGATATTAATGATGTACGTGGACAAGGATATGATAATGGGTCTAATATGAAAGGGAAAAAACAAGGGGTACAAAAAAGAATTCTTGATATAAATCCTAAAGCATTTTACACACCATGTGGTTGTCATAATCTCAACCTTGTCTTATGTGATATGGGTAATTCTTGTCCCAAAGCTATATCTTTTTTTGGAGTAGTACAACGTATATACACACTATTTTCTTCTTCCACAAAGCGATGGAAAATTTTACAAGATAATGTGATAGGTTTAACTCTTAAGCCATTGTCACAAACACGTTGGAGAGTTAAAGCCATTGTCACAAACACGTTGGGAAAGTCAAATTGAAAGTGTGAAAGCAATAAAATTTCAAGTTCTAGAAATAAGAGATGCTTTGTTACAATTGGCAAAAACAAGTGAAGATCCCAAAACAAAAAGTGAAGCTGATTGTTTAGCAACATATGAGATTGAAAGTTTTGAGTTTTTGCTAGCTATGACTATTTGGTATGACATATTATTTGCTGTTAACTCTGTTAGTAAAAATTTATAATCGAAAGACATGCACATTGATGTTGCTATAGATCAATTAAAAGGTCTCATGTCTTTTTTTAAAAAATATAGAGAATATGGATTTACATCTGCTATGAATTCATCTAAAGAAATTGCAACCAAAATGGAAATAAAGCCTATATTTCGTGAAAAACGTATAATTCGTAGGAAGAAACAGTTTGATGAGAATGTCAATGATGAGATAACACAATCTGCTGAAGAATATTTTAGAATTAATTATTTTTTATATATAGTAGATCAAGCTATTTCTTCAATTGAAAGTAGGTTTGAACAATTTCAAATATATGAAAATATTTTTGGTTTTTTATTTAATTTTGAAAAACTAAAATCACTAGATGATGATAGTTTGAAAAAAAATTGTCTTAATCTTGAATGTTTTCTCACACATGAAACTCATTCTGATATTGATGGTTTAGATTTATATTCAGAATTAAAAGTTTTAAAAGAAGTTTTGCAAATAAATGATAACTCTCCAATTAATGTACTAAATTATATAAAGAGGTTAGAATCTTTTCCAAATGCATGTATTGCTTTCAGAATATTATTAACTATACATGTTACAGTTACTTCCGCATAAAGAAGTTTTTCAAAATTAAAATTAATAAAATCCTATTTAAGATCAACTATGTCACAAGAAAGATTAAGTGGATTAGCTATATTATCAATTGAAAAAGAATGTTAGCGGAACTTGAATACAAAAATTTAATTAGTAATTTTGCCTCTCAAAAAGCAAGAAAAATAAATTTTAATTGAAAAAAATATATGAATTTATAATTAAATATAATAAAAGGCTCCATTTAAAGTTTTCGCCTAGGGCCCCCGAATTCATTGAGCCGGCCCTGACTCTTTGGACCCATTATCGTAGTAAACCCTAGCGATCAATCTCATAATCGGAGGGATACAAAACAGGTCATACGAATCAGTGAAAAGGCCCATGCCAGCTACAACGATGGCCTTGAAATGGTATAGCTGAGTTTTTACAGTGCCAAGGACTGAAAGAACTTTTAACACCATTGTTGGAAAAAATTTCGGAAGCCCAGAACAGAAAGAAAGTTGAAATTCTTTGGCTGAGGTCTATATATATCGTACCAAGTAGTTTCCTTGATGATGACCGAAGAGTGGACTTGACTATTTGTGTCCATGATTAATTCCAATGAATATCCGGATCGAACCTTTGAACTTCAGATCCTTTCCGTATTGATAGCTGTATTACTATAATTTAAGTGTGAAAAGGGTACAACTTGCCCAAAAAATTAGGTTTGATAAGGGTACAAAGATGGTTCTGGGCAGGGCTGGCCCAAGATAATTTGATGCCTAAGGCGAAAATTTTAAAAGGGTCTTTTTATATTTCAATTAAATAATATTTAGTTTGTTTTTTATTATATATATATATATATATATATATATATATATTTTTCAATTTATTATTAATTCTTACTTATTATATAGGTTTTACAAACTGACATATCACCAATAAAAAAAAGTTATTCAAACATTCATTTATTATATTATTTAAGTGACACTGATCATATTCATGTCACATTAATTTGTAAGTTTTTTGTCATAAAATTTGTATTAGTTTTAGCATTTTTCATTCACTTAATGGCGATTGGGTTGAATTTCTATTAATTTTTTTTTTTTTTGGGTTCAAAAAATACTAAACTTACTATAAATTTAACTACAAAAAGCTTACAAATTAATGTGACAATAAGGTGGCATTTCAACAACAAAATCAATTGAGTATTAAATTACTCGCACACCAATTTATAGAATCTGTGTAATCAAACTAGTAATATACTAGCATAATTCTAATATTTTAGGGCTTCTTAAGAGTGGAAAAAAAAAAGTACACGTAACTTACATTTTTTATTTTTTACTTAATTACCAAAAAAAAAAAAAAAAAAAAAAAAAAACCTTGCCACCCCTATACTTGGGGGCCTTCTATGTTAGGGGGCCTTAGGCCATGGCCTAAATGGCCTAGGCCTAGGGCCGACCCTGGTTCTGGGACCTATTCTAACTTCCCTTCGTTGTATAGTTTTCGGTTTTCAATTTTTATTTTTGGATGGTTTGGACTTTCGGAGAATGATGAGTTGACTGGGTTAAGTTTAGGTCCACTGCACTAAATACAATAATGCACTAGATCCAGGTGGTATCTATTAACATTGAAGCTAGTTTCAGGCTTTAACCATTTCAGCATCTATCTTTCATTCTTTTCTTTTCTCTTTTCTTTTTTATATTAATTTTTTATCTTTAAAATTTAGATTGTTTTCTTTTTGGTCCCATAAGTTTGAGATTTTTTTATTTGATCATCCGAGTTTGATTATGTTTTCCAAATGATCATTTCATTTATATCTGTTAGAAATACTGAATGAATAATTATATTGTATTTCTCCCTGAAAGAATATACATGTATGCCTTTATATAGGAGGCATATGAGTACAGTACAAGTAAGAGTGTAGTACAAGAATGTGTGCTATACAAGTAATCTAGTTGGGCCTAAAGCCCACAATACTATATACGTTAACATTAACAGCCCCCCTTAAACTCAAGGTGGATGTGAGACTAACTTGAGATTATCAACCAAAGTACAAAGGCGTCTCTTAGGATGTGACTTAGTGAAGATATCTACAAGTTGATCTTTAGAGGAGACTGAGATCAGCTTGAGAGCACCATGAACAAGATGATAACGGATAAAATGACAATCGATCTCAATGTGTTTAGTCCGTTTATGGAAGACATCATTGTGAGTAACATGAATAGCACTCTGGTTGTCACAATAAAGAGAAGTAGTAAAGGATGTAGACACACGTAAGTCTTTGAGAAGCCATCATAGCCAAAAGAACTCAGATGTAGTATCAGTAAGGGCACGATATTCTGCTTCAGTACTGGAGCGAGTCACATAAGTTTGTTTCTTGCTTTGCTAAGAAATCAGAGAAGAACCAAGAAAAAAGCGATAACCAGTAGTGGACCTACGATTAGTGGGATCTCCTGCCCAATCATCATCAGAAAATGCACGGAGAATAAGAGGAGACTGAGTAGAGTAGAAAAGACCATGGAAGAGAGTGCCTTTTAGGTATCGAAGAATGCACAGAACAGCAGCATAGTGAGTCGATTGTTTAGCAGACAGATACTGGCTCACCTGGTGAACAGCATAGGAAATGTTTGGATGAGTGATAGTGAGATAAACTAAATTGCCAACCAAGCATCTGTAAAAAGAGGGATTAGACAATGGTTTCCCCCCTGAGGGTGTCAGATGCGCATTAAGCTCAATTGGAGTGTCAACAGTTTTGTTATCAGTGAGTCCAGCTCGAGACAAGAGTTCAGAGGCATACTTGGCTTGAGTAATATAAAGTCCATCTGTAGAATAAGTGATTTCAAGACCCAAGAAGTAGCTGAGATGTCCAAGATCTTTTATCTCAAACTGCTGACTGAGAAAAGCCTTGAGATCTTGAATGTCACTGAAGTCATCACCAATTATGATCATATCATCCACATATAGGAGAAATAAAATAGTGTCTTTGTTAGTGCGACAAAGAAATAATGCAGAATCATAATGACTGGCCATTTAACCAAAGCATGAGATGGCAAAATCTCATTTCCGTGCCTCCCTATCTTCCTCCTCTGTCTTAGATCTTTTTCCAGATGAGGCACATATTCCTTCTATAACTACTCCTAATCCTCCTATAGTTGCTCCAGATTCTCCAATAGACTTCTCTGTCCAACCACCGGATATCACTGATCCCTTTCCTAGTTACCCTTTAATGAACAAGTGGAACATGAACAGGTTGAAGACGAGCTACCCAACCCTAATCCTCAGCTTGGGTCTCCTGCTCCTAATTTGCCTAAAGATCTTGCACAAGACATTCCACCTCGTCACTCAACTCGGGTAAGATCTATTCATGCACATTTACTTGACTATCATTATTACACTGCCCTTGCTACACTACACAAGCCTCACACCTATCGTGAGGCTTCCACTAACCCTTTATGACAGATTGCAATGAAAGAAGAACTTGATGTATTATCTAAAAACCATACTTGGGATTTGGTGACACTCCCCCCTGGGAAATCTGTGGTTAGTTGTAAGTGGATTTACAAGATTAAGACTCATTTTGATGGGTCCATTGAGTGCTACAAAACTCGTCTTATTGCAAAAGATTTTATACAAAAGTATGGGATTGATTATGAAGATACCTTTGCTCCGGTTGCTCGTATCTCATCAGTTCATGTCCTCTTAGCTGTTATTGCTGCCAGTAAATGGGACATTTTTCAGATGGATATCAAAAATGCATCTCTTAATGGGTATTTAAGTGAAGAAGTGTATATGCAACCTCCTCCTGGTCTCTTTGTTGACTCAAACAAGATTTGTCACCTTCAACATGCACTTTATGGCCTTAAACAAGCTCCACGAGCTTGGTTTGCCAAATTCATCTCTGATACCATGTTAGAAATACTGAATGAATAATTGTATTGTATTTCTCCCTGAAAGTATATACATGAGTGCTTTTATATAGGAGGCATATGAGTGCAGTACAAGTAAGAGTGCAGTACAAGAATGTGTGTTATACAAGTAATCTAGTAGGGCCTAAAACCCACAACACTATATACGTTAACATTAACAATATCCATAACTAATATAACTACTAAAGAGACTAACAAACCAAAAGCAACGTAACAAAGTCTAAAAAAGACACCACTTTTTTTACAACCCATTGAGATTGGCAACTGATAAGTATTGACCAATGTTATTGATTTCGTTCTGTTCCGTCCGGAATGGCCGAAACATTTCGTATCGGTATGAAAACCAGGATGGCACACCCTTCTATTCCACCTCGGATAAAATTCTGGCCTATTCTGGTGTGTTTCAGGCATTCCGATTCATTTCGGTGAAATCTGGTCGAAATGCAAGATTTGGCTGGTACATGTTCAATAGCAAAAGATAAGCCTCAGTGAAAATAAAAAGAAAAAAAAGAAGAAGATGAAGATGATGCTGACGATGAGAACATAAATTAAAAGATAAGATGAGATGAGTGTCAAGAAATTTACAGAGTAATAGACCCAAAGAGGCATCCTTGGAGCTGAACAAAGCTGAGAAAGAAAGAGAGAGAGAGAGAGAGAGAGAGAGAGAGAGAGAGAGGAGATAAGAGAGACAAGATGAGAGTATCAAAGTTAAGCAAGAAGATGAGAGTATCAAACTTTTTCAATAGGAGATTATGGTTGTGATGAGGTTTTAAATATACGGTTGTGATGAGGTTTGGGATGTGGGAATATTGGGATTTGGTGATAGATGGGACTTGAAGAGAAAAATGAAAATAGGGGAAGAGAAAACCAAAACACGTGAGATAGAAGAAAGGAAAAAAAAAAAATGAATCAAAAGATACAGCAATGGTTGGTTCAAATAAAGAAAATGAATGAATAGTGAAAATTAAAATCATTATTTTATATAAGTAGTATGTAACCCCGTGCTACCGCACGGGATTGGTTAATTGTAATGATGCTATTGGCCAATTTTTTTTTTCTTTTTGTTTTGTTTTTGTTTTTTTAGGTTTATCACACGGATGATAGAATTAAATCAAACAATGAAAAATATATATTGCATTTTATTATTTAGGTAATGCTATTGGTTTTTTTTTTTTTTTCCGGTTTATCATACATAGGATAGCATTAGATAAAACAATGAATAAAAAAAAGAAAATATTTCATTTTATTATTTAAGTGATGATACAATGAAGAAAAAAGAGAATATTACATTTTATTATTTAAAATATAGAGGGACATTAAAAAATAAAAACTGATCATTGAGCTTGGAATCTTCTTGGAGGCGCCAATGAAGCACTAATGTATGAGAGTGTGAAGCAAGAATGAGTGGGATTGAACATTGTGTTTGAACCCAGCCTTACTCTGAGAAATCCGTAAGGAGAAGGAGAGGGTAGTGTGTGGATCTAGTTGGTAGAGGTTGAGAGAGGAGGAGACATGGGATGACGATATGAAATTAGGAAGAGATGATATTTTGCTTTTATAGTCTTTCTCGTTGAACTCCTTGGTTCTGATTGTAGGATTAGTAAAGCTCCAGACTCTATTAAGATCATCCATAAAAGTGTGCATGTGAGATGTTCTTGCTTAGGCCAATGAGTATTATCATTATGGTTTTCTTGGCTTCCGTGTTAAATGTTAATACATTATTTATTTGGGCACAAAAATTAGAAAATTTAGATAAGATACATGACACTAAATTTGAGTCCAATTTATAATCTCCATAAAAGTGTGCAGGTAAGATGTTCTTGCTTAGGCTAATGAGCATTATCATTGTGGTTTTCTTGGCTTCCGTGTTAAATGTTAATGCATCATTTATTTGGGCACAAAAATTAGAAAATTTAGATAAGATACATGACACAAAATTTGAGTCCAATTTATAATCTCCATAACAGTGTGTAGGTAAGATATTCTTGCTTAAACTAACGAGCATTATCATTGTGGTTTTCTTGGCTTCCGTGTTAAATGTTAATGCATCATTTATTTGGACACAAAAATTAGAAAATCTAGATAAGATACATGACACAAAATTGGAGTCAAATTTATAATCTAATTATATTTTTTTTTTTTTTTTTGAGTTTTGATTAGGACAAGTGGCGCAAAATTGAGAATCCAATTGAAATTTAATTGGATTTTCTCTCTGCTTCACCTATTATTATATATATATATATATATATATATATATTAGATTAAATTCATTATTTTATATCTATATTTCACTTTTTTGAATTGTACTTTTAGATATATATATATATATATATATAATATTTTTTTTAAGAATCCGAAACACTTTAAAACGGTACGCCAAAATAATTCGGTACCGAAATATTCGTTTTTTGAATTAATATCTCTCATGGATAATGATGAGGAGGAGGAGTAATATTATGTTAAATTGATGTTAAATGTTTTGTATTATTTGACATTTAGTTATTTTCTTTTAAATCTTCTTATTGTGTGATGTTAAATTGATGTTATATTGATGTTTAAGACTTAAGAGTTAAGACTAAATGATTTATATTATTTGATATTTAGTTATTTATTTATTAGAATTGACAATTTTATATTCTACAAGAATATATAAAAATTATTTTTTAGGAATCTCGAAACACCCTAAAACGGTACGCCGAAATCGGCCGGTACCGAAATATTCCATTCCACTGGACAAACCGAAATGGAGTTTGAAACGATATTAATAACAATGACTTTGACCAGTAGACAATCATTTCATATGCACTTGTCAATAATACTACTTCTTTTCTTTTTTTTAACTATTTTATAACCAATTACCTCGGCAAGTTACTTATGGAATAAACTGTATCACACATAAATTATAACTTCCAAGAAAACAAGAATGTTTAGTTTCCAGTATGGACCAATTTATCAAAATTACAAATAGTTTATAAGAATATGATTATTTAAGGCTAAATAAGGGTGATATTGGTTCAGTGTGATTAGTTTTGAGGGCATTTTTTACACCATCTACTGTTGATTTTGTCATAGTTGGCACCCAATACCGATACGTTGGAATACCAATTTGACCCAATTTGACCCAATTTTACTTCAATCGATTTGATGCAGTTGCTTTTTTGGTTTCCTCTTCTCCTCGTCCAAACGACACAAAGAAAATCAAAATCGTCATTCAATCTGCCACGATTGATATGCTTAAATTAAGCTTGGGTCCTTAGCTATATTCAAATCCTCTTGCAAATTATATGCTTAAAAATATAGAATAAGTTGTTGCCATTACTTCCCAATTGGACCAATCCTCGAATCTCTCACTTGCACAGTAAAGGGAATTGTGCTTCTTGTTGTCCAATGTTGTCGATCTGCGATGTGTGACCCGGTGCCTTTGGATGTTGTGGGTGGGAGACTCTTGAAAATGACTTAAATACTTCAACATCATGATGAGATTGAGATAATGATCTTGAAAGAAGATGTGTTAGAACTTTGATGGATGAAGTTTTTAGAGTTGAGTCGGGTAGTGTTCCATGGTGCCTAGAATTTTTTTAGGGTGATTGGGATGCTTGGAGTGATGTGAAAATAGTGATTAAGAGGTTGGGAGTGATTGCTAAGAAGGCTATTTGTGCTCCTTGCAGAGAGTGGTGTTGCATGAAAGCAACCTAATTTCCCTCTACAAATACACTACAAAATTGAATGCTGAAAATTTGACAAGCTCAAAGTCCATTCTTCAATGCATTTTTTTTTTTATTCTTGTATTTCTACATGGGATTGAATTAGGAAATTCAAATTTCCCTCCCATCCTACTAACCAATGCCCTGTTTGTGGTATTAGATATTTAGATACAATCATACAAGTATACAACTTCTTTGACAATTTTAGCTGGAAGGATCTTACGAAAGGGATAAAACAGTGATTGCCCCCAAATTTAAATGGTGCAATTCTAACCATTATTTTATAGAAAATTAGAAATCAATAACATGCAATAGATGACCTATTGGTCCATAACTCATTAGGTTGTAAGTTATCAATTATATCAAAAGAACCTATTGGTTCAGCAGCACTTCTTGGTTACAAATCAGTCCACTTTCAAGGAAATACCAAAATTATTATTGATTCCATTAATGATTCAAGCCTGAATCTAGGTTGGGAATTCCAATCCACAATTGTAGCCATCAGATATTATTTCCCCTGTTTCACTGATGTTTTTGTTTTGGGTCCCAAATCCTATTATTGGTTGGGCTCAAAATTTAGCCCGTTGGGCTTCTTTTTGTAAGATCTGGGGACCCATTACGGTCCCACCTTGAGCCCTTGAAGATGTGATGGGCTGTTCCTCCAGTCCTCTTTCTGTTTCTCTAATAAAATTATTCCTATTTACCAAAAAATTACAAAATAAAAAAGATTCTATCAAAAGAATTGCGTAGTTGTCACTTATTAAGCATGTGTCATTTTGAAAATGACTAGCATGAGTGCCATAACCTGAACTTAAAGTCATGAATTAAGATGTCATACACATCATTGAAAGACTTGTTTTTTATTGTTGTCATTTTCCTAATTTGTTATTATGTATTTATCCTCTTCATTTCAGATATTTTTAGGACTTTTTTAAGTCAAAGTCTTTATATGATAATCTATTAGAATATGTTTAGAAATGTTTTTCCTCAAAATAAAATGTTTTTTTAGAGACATCAAATTAGCTCCTAAGCTATAAAATGAAAATAGAGAAACCTATTATAAGTAAAATCTCGGTTTTTTATTTTCCATTTTTCAAGTGGAATATAGATTTCGAAATTCTGAATTCCATGTGCCATTAGGATCTAACCGTGTATCTGCCTTCCTCCACTATCACAGCATCGGCATAAGTATTTATATACAAACTACTTTATGTTAATAGCTTTTACTATCCAGATTCCGGAATGTATGAGGTCAAAGACGCATTTGTGCACAACTTCTTTAAAGCATTCCAGTTCTGTATGACCAAACTACAAGGAATGTGTTAGCTAAGACTAGGAATTTCAGACAAATGATGCTATCAAGGCAAACATTTCACTCTCTGGGCAGACGTGTTTCCAGCTTTATATACAAGAAACTTGCCATTTCAAATACAATTACAAGTTCTCTGCCACACCTCAGCACAAAATCTAAATTACACAAATTTCTCTAGCCTAGTTTGTGCGTGAGGCCGGAGGAGATAAAAGAGACTCATCATGTCTTTGATATAAAAGTACACACGTAGAAAGAGCTCTAGGCAGCCCCAGCTTCGTTGAGAAATGAATATGAGTGGGTATAGACAGTACACTAAAAAATTTGATTCTCATTCTCATTCTCACTTTCATTCTCATTTTCTTCTAATGATCTCCCCATTGTTTCTCTTGTGAAAAAAGTTGTTACCAACACTCCCATAATACAAACTAAGCCCAAAATTACCAAAGAGATTTCCATTCCGATTGCTTTAGGATAACCATCCTCTTTCCTTTTATGTGATGCCCACAAAAATCCAACAGACCCAATAATTGCCCCCACCTTGCCAGCAGCACCAGAAATACCATGACATGTAGATCTAAATCTAGCTGGAAAAAGTTCCGCAGGCACTATGAAAGTGGTAGTGTTAGGCCCAAAATTTGAGAAGAAAAAGGTGAGCCCATAGAGGACCAAGAAACCTGCATTTGAGTTATCCTCCCAATACGTGTAATAGGGTATTCCAATTGCTAAATAAACAATTGCCATGAATAAGAAGCCCATTTGTTGAATTTTCACTCTTCCAATGCGATCAATGAAACAGACGGTGAACCAGTAACCTGGAACTGTGGAACAGATTGCTACGAGTGCTTGAAGTTTTGCTACATGGAAAGCATCTTGATAGGCGTTCATTCTATTTTGGTCACCAAGGTACCTTTTATATATCTGAGATTGCAAGAGATTGTTGCTGTAAAAGACAATGTCAACAAGAAACCATGAGGTGGCACAAGAGAATAGGTCACGGCCATGGCGACGTAAGAACTGCTTTGAGAAGAGGGGATAGGATGGTTGATGTAGTGGCTGTGGGTCATCTTCTGCAATCTGACTTATTGAAACATCTAACACTTTCTCCATGTCCTTGGCTGCTTGAAGAACATTTAGCTCTACCAAAGCTGTATATCTGTCATAAACGTACAAATGAATTATTATAGATTATATATCAAAGCACGGATCAACAAGAACTCATACTTTTTTTTAAAAATAAATTCAATAGTTCCAAAAGAATAGGTGAAATTTGAACGCTAAATGTCATAGATATATTAGAAAGTTTCAATTAATTGAGTTACATGACTCTTTGATAACAAAAACCCATACTTTGGTTACTAAAAATTATCACTTTTTCATTAAAAAAAAAACTTATGGTATTTATGATAAATTTAATCATTTATTTTATATTTTCTATATATGAGTGAATTTTCCTATTTTGATAAGTGATAAATTATCGATTATATTAAAACTTTTTTTTTATCAGTTTATATTAAAACTTTAAACTGTGACGAAGTATTAAATTTAATTAGCATACACCGGAGTCCGGTCCATTCATTCGGGTCCTGTTCTTAGTCAAAAGTAACTAACTAATTAAGAAAAGCTCATACATTGGAAGAGCACTTTTGATTCAAATTTCAAAGGGGGCCAGGGGCCATAGAATTCCAATTCAATCTGATAGCATCCACTGTTTTCCTTTTGTTTTCTTCCAATTCCATGAAGAAAATTAATGAGCGGTTGGTAGGTTGGTCCAAAAAAATTTATTGGTCAAATTAAGCCCACCAATATATTTGTTTCGTCAACATTTCTTCTCCAATTTTTTTATTTTTTATTTGTTAGTGTGTGGGTCAGTATCACTTCTCCAAATCGATATTTTTTCATCCGTTTTTTTCTTCAGGGTTGTGTTTTTGGTGTTGGTTAATTTGTTTAGTCGCATATATAATTTGTTGAATTGCGGTTGCTGTAAGACTTTGGCTAATGTTACTTCTTCTTAAGCTATTCTATTAATTTACATGTATAAGAGTTGCTGTTAATTATTTGTACGCTTCTCTTATTATTGTTATATTTACGAAATTTCTCTTCCATTTGGCCTTTTTTTTAATAAATTCAATAGTTATAATGGTGAAGAGGATATTTGATTCTTAAATGCTTCTATTAGAAATATTAAAAAGTATCAATTTGTTGAAATACAAGGCTTTGGATCTCTTTTGTTTGTCAAATATTAGTTTACTGTAAATCAAGAATCAAAATTTAGGTTTTATATTGTTTTTGTGTGAAATTTTTAAGTTGACATTTTTTTATACTTTATTAATAGGATATTAATTGAAGTTCAGTTATGAAACGTTTTGCATACATGAAAAGAATTAGAACATCTAATTTAAGGTTTGAAGAATGAATAAAATCTAAATTCAAACGATGAATCGTAACACCAATTATTTGCATACACATCATGAATGTGTCGAATGATATATATGCATGTGTGTTCTAAAATAGCAACGTCGTGATGACATGCATACACACTTGAAAGCAAAAATCTTGGGCAAAACAAACAAATCCGAAACGTTAGATGATGTATGCTGGACCTACATTGTTTATTGCCAAACTCAGTCCTGTTTTTGTTCCCCAAGTCATTAAAAAGTAAAAACTACCAGTCTATAAAGAAAAAAAAAAAAAACCATTGAAGAAAAAACCACGTTACATGTATTTCAAGTTCACAAGCTGTAACGTATACTACACGGAAGTGTATATATATATATATATATATATATACTTCTGTCAACTGTACGAAACAAAAATACCCTAAATAATATAGATTTTTTATTATTAAACGTGTACAACACATGTATATTAAATTTTCTATATTATACTTGTGCAAAAATCCTTCAACTTGACTGATCGAATTTTAATACTCTTATCAACAGTTTAATTGTTTACTTTGTTAAGGTTTGTCATTATATATGATCGTGACGATAAAATTTTCCAAAATAATATTTTTTTTATCAAATGAAAAACAAATAAAAAAAGAGATAAAAATGCAACATCTACAATATTTTTTACAACACTTTTATAATTAATGTTAAATAGTAGATTGTTATTGATGGCAAAAAAATAATAATAATGATATTTTCAAATAGAAAACAAAAAGCAACTTAAAACTTAGGATTTGTTGTAAAAAATATTGTGAATGTTGCACTTCTAAAAAAAATAATAGGCATTGAGTTACCAAACTTTTACTAGTTCTCATCTAAGTCTATCACTAATACCATTTTTTTACTTACCACTATCACTCTGCCATATCAACAAGTATGAAAAAATTTGTTAAACTTTTTCTGTCTATAAAATTTCTAAAAAAAAAAAAAATCTGCGTAGAATTACTAGTAATTTTGCATCTAATACAAAATAATCAATTTACTACTAATTCCACATCTAATACAAAATAATCAATTTACCGCCCTCAAATATATCAAGCCGCCTTATATATTACAATTTTTTTTTAGAGGAATATTATTACTACTCTAAAACCAAATACTTAAACCCTGAAAGGTACAGTGTGACGACACATGCATATGACTTGTCAACCAAAACATAAATAAATAAAAAATAAGAAGATAAGGTGTGGTTACCTGGCAGTCTCAGGCATCATCATCCTCCAATAATATGTCAATGCAGCTGGTACAGAACCCAGCATCAGGATCAATCTCCATGCAATATCAACTCCTTTCGGCGTGTGATCAACCGAAACTGTGTGTGATGTACCATCGTTTGACTTCGACACATGCTCGAATATGGCACACACGACCATCGTGACCGTTGATGATGCCAAGATTCCAAACCCTTGCATCGAAAACACAGCGGCTATGAAGGCACCACGTGTCCTCTTGTTAGCGAACTCCGACATAATCGTTGCCGACAGAGGGTAGTCCCCACCAATCCCAACCCCCAAAGAGAACCTGAAAAACGAGAGGCTCACCAGAACGCACTCTCTCGATTTGCAAATCGAAAAGCCACAGCCCAGCGAGCTCAGCACCATTATCATCAATGCTATGCCGTACACGCGTCGCCTTCCTATTCGGTCCCCGAGTCTACCGAACACCAGTTGACCAATCGCGGTGCCCAACAGAGCAATCGCCAACGTAGCTGACAGAACCCCAGGTGGGATCTGGTACTTTCGCGGGTCTTGCTCATAGTACACCCTTCCGATCAGTCTTACAATCAGAGGGATACAAAATAGGTCATATGCATCAGTGAAAAGACCCATACCAGCTACGATTATGGCTTTGAAATGATATAACTGAGTTTTTGCAGTGTCAAGCGCTGAAAGAACCTTCAAACCCATTTCTGGACTGAAAAAGAAATGGGGTTGTCTTTTTTTCTCTTTTGTTGACAGGGTAGGGTTTTAGCTATATATACGGGTATATTTGTAAAAATTAAAACTTTGAAATAAGTTGGATAGGTTAATTCAAGTTGATCAACACGATGGCGTTGGGTTGTTTCGTTGACAGTGATGGAAGGGTGGACTATTGACCTGTTTGAGTCTATTATTCCAGTGAAGATGCGGATCCCATGATTTCAAGAATATTTCTATATTGAATTATCTGTGTACCACTGTATATATAATGGCGCCTCATGATTCTTGTACTATTTGCTTTGCTTCTATTTGTTCAAAGGGTTGGACTTTTTGAAGGGTAGTAATAGGTCCCATAAATGCCATTGAACTCATTAATTACCATCGTCCACCTAAACTCAGCATGGACAATGGAGGAGAAGTCATAAGGAGAGTATTCAATATCTCAAACGATTACGAACCAGTTAGAAGATCATTGGGAGACCCATCAAACCCCACATTAAATGAACCACAGGTGTTACAAAAAAGGCACTTATACCACCATAAATAGGGTACAACTGCTAGAAGAAAAAGAGGTGTATATATATATATATGCATTTCAGAACTAAATAAGGTATATACACACAAAAATACTGATACTTTTATTATTCATTCTAACTCTCACAAAAACTCTCTGCCAATTTCATTCACTGACTTTATCATCAGAGACTTCGTGGTTGGCACCACACTAGTGACCACTTAGAGAGAACTCTGTTCTTAACCTTGCAAGTACAAAGACGAAGCCCGTGCTAACCTATCTAGATGAACATAATCAACTGACAATCTCGGCATCATCAATTTGGCACCGTCTATGAAAATGATAATTTTGTACTTAAATTCGAAAGTGTAATTCCATTCAACTCTAAGGTCCAAATGGATTCTAGCACACCCCAAGATTCTGCAGCACTAGCCCTGCAAATCCAGACACTCACAGCCAGCATAAAGGAACTTACAAGTTACAAGATAAAACCAGGAGATAAGATTACAGTTTCAGCAAGAAGATAATCGCTCTGGGACCAACCAGAATGACGATGAAGACAGCCATAGAAGGAACGACCACCGACGACCATACACCCTTGAGGAAGCGAACTCAGACCTCTTCAGGGAAATGAGAAGAGAGATGGACTAGCTGAGAAGTGCAATAAGAGAGAAAACATATCAAAATTTAGACAGGATGGTCAAGAGGATGGACTCGCCTTTTACAACAAAGGTCCTGGAAAGCCCAATACCTTCAAAGTTTCGTCTCCCACAGCTCGAATCATTCAACAATCTAAAAGATCCGCTGGATCACATCACCACCTTCAAAACAACTCTGGGTCTTTAACAACCCCTTGACGAGATACTGTGCCGTTCTTTCCCCACCACTCTCAAAGGAGCAACGCGAGTGTGGTTCAATAAGCTACCAACATCGTCCATTGACAACTTTAAGCAATTGGGCAATTCTTTTGTACGCCATTTCATCGGTGGACAACACCCAAAAAGGCCGACAGACCATCTGCTCACCATCAGACAAGGGGAGAAGGAGACCCTGAGGTCATATTTGAAGCGTTTCATCAGAGAAATCTTGGAGATAGATGAAGCAAACTGTAAATTGTAGCTAACGACCTTTAAAGTTGGATTGAAGTCTAGAGAATTCATGGTCACATTCGCGAAAATCCCTCCTTAGACAATGGCAAAAATGTTATTGAAAACTCAGAAGTATATGAACGCCGAAGATGCCCTAGCAGCAATAAGGGACGAGGAGAAGCCCAGAGAGAGAGAGAAGGAAAGGGAGAAGACCATAAGGGACGTAAAAGAGAAAGGGGAGACCGTCAGGGTACTAACGAAAATAAGCAAGAGACGATAAAGCTCCTCGAACAGTAAAATTTACCCCTTTGGTTAAGCCTGTTGACAAAATTATAATGCAGATTAAGGATGAACATTACCTTAAGTGGCCAAGGCCTCTGCATTCATCACCTAATGTGCGTGACAACAAGAAATACTGTCATTTCCACAAAGACCACGGCCATTACACTGAAAATTGCAGAGGTCTGAAAAAGCAGATAAAAGAACTCATCCGGAAGGGGAAGCTGCAGAAGTTTGTGAAAAGGGGGGAATCCAGTAGATCTAGAAGTGCTAACAAGGAGAAGTACGAAGTTGTTCCCAAGGACGAGGACAACACGTTCAACCATCCATAAAGCGAGATAGGAGAAATAAAAATGACCACAAGAGGACCGTCCATAAGTGGATCTTTCAAATCCCTCAAGAAATCACAAAAGAGGCAGGTAAACAGTGTCCACAGGATACCACCCCTTAAGCAGAGAAGAACGGATAAAGACATCTTGTTTTCAAAAGAAGATGCCAGAGGTGTAAAGCAGCCGCATGACGACCTCTTGGCTATCATGCTCATGATAGAAGGATTTAACATTAGGAGAATCCTTATAGACAATGGCAGCTCTGCAGGCATTATCTACCTCTCCGCATTTCACTAGCTGAAAATAGACCTCAAAAGGTTACGACCTTTTGAGTCCCCCCTCGTCAGCTTCAGTGGAGATTGGGTGTACCCCAAAAGTATAGTAGCATTGACGGTCACAGTGGGGTCTTACCCCCAACAGTTAACTCGTCGGCTCGACTTCTTGGTAGTAGATTACCCCTCCTCGTACAATGTGATAATTGGAAGGCCCACACTCAACCGTTAGAAGGCAACAACGTCCACTTACTGCCTGAAGGTAAAATTTCCAATAGAGAATGGCGTGGGCGAAGTAAAGGGAGATCAAGTGCTTGCTAGGGAATGCTACCAAGCGATGTTAGCTGCAAAGGAGAACCATACATGGATGATCAAGGAGAATGAGAAAGAGAAAGTCAAAGCCCTAGAAACTATGGAACTGGTAGACGAAGAACCAATGAAGACCACGAGGATAGGGACGACTTTGAGCGATCAGATGAAGAGAAGTCTAGTCCAATTCCTTAAAGGTAATTTGGATGTTTTTGCATGGAGTCACGAGGATATGCCAGGCATAGCAACTGAGGTCATTCAACACCGCCTGAATGTAGATTCAGAGAGGAAGCCCATCCACAAAGACAACGAGTCTTTGCCCTTGAACAAAATAAAGCAATTATGAACGAGGTAAACAAATTGCTGGCAGTAGATTTTATTCATGGGGTATACTATCCAGACTGGCTGGCCAATGTCGTCCTAGTGAAGAAAGCAAATGATAAATGGAGGATGTGTGTAGACTTCACAAATCTGAATAAGGCCTACCCGAAAGACAGTTTTCCCTTATCAAGAATAGATCAACTTGTGAATTTTATGGCAGGACAAAAGCTCCTCACATTTATGGATGCATTCTCGGGATACAACCAGATTAAAATATCAGAAGAAGGCCAAGAGAAGACTGCCTTCATCACTAGCCAAGGGCTCTACTGCTACAAGGTAATGCCCTTCAGACTGAAAAACGCAGAAGCGACCTACCAAAGGTTAGTCAACAAAATGTTCAGTAAGTAGATCGGAAGAAACATGGAGGTATACGTGGACAACATGCTCGTCAAGAGCAAGGAGGAATCCACTTGGAAGACCTTGAGGAGACCTTCACAACCCTCAGACAATACTAGATGAAACTGAATCCCAGCAAGTGCTCCTTTGGGGTTGCTTCTGGGAAGTTCCTAGGGTTCATGATGTCCCAAAAGGGAATAAAAGCTAACCCAGAAAAGAAGCGAGACATGTTGGAGATGACATCGCCAAGAACGGTGAAAGAACTTCAAAAATTAACAGGGAGGATTACAACACTCAACAGATTTGTCTCTAAAGTAACGAACAAGAGCTTACCCTTCTTCAAGACTCTGAAGCAAGCTTTCACTTGGATGAAGGAATGCGAGAAGGCTTTCCAGGAGCTGAAACACTACCTGAGCAATCCACCACTCTTGAGCCCATCAAAAGAAGGAAAAAACCTATATTTGTATTTAGTAGTATCAACTACAGTCGTGAGTGCAACCTTGATTTGAGAAAAGAATGGAACACAACTCTTGGTCTATTATGTCAATCAAGCATTCCAAGAAGCTGAGGCAAAATACCCACGGATTGAAAAGGTTACATTTGCTTTGATTGTAGCCTCTCATAAGTTGCACCCTTACTTCCAGGAAAATCCTATTCTAGTAATGACAAATCAGCCTATACGAAAATCGATGAACAAGCCCGAAACTGCAAGAAGAATGGTGCAATGGGCAATCAAACTTAGCCAGTTCGACATTGAGTACCACCACAGAATAGCGATCAAGGCACAAGCGTTAGCCGACTTTGTTACCGAGTTCACGACCCCTGACGAAGATGGAGCACAGGATGAGGTGGAAAGATGGACGATCTGGGCTAATGGGTCGTCAGCTTGAAAAAGTGGCGGAGTAAGGGTTATCATTATTACTCCTAAAGGAGATATGCTTAGGTATGGAGTTCAACTTCAGTTACCCGCCATCAACAACAAGGCAATACTAACGGGATTAAGGTCAGAAAGGTGTTAGGCGCCAAAATCCTACTTCTCCAAAATGATTCTAAGCTAGTTGTAGAAATACGAGGCAAAGAAGAATACGAGGCAAAGAAGGACAGGACGTAGAAATACCTTAGGCTAACGAAGCATCTAACTCAAGAATTTGATCGAATAGAGTTTGTACACGTCCCGAAGAGCCAAAATACAGAAGCAAATGAGATAACAAAGCAAGTGTTGTCAGAAGTGGAGTCGACAATCACAAACTTAAAGATGGAAGTCCAGAAGCGTCCCAGCATTGAAGAATTTCACACTTTCGTAGTTCAAAGCGAAAACAACTGGATGATCCCAATCCTATCTTTTCTCCGAGACGAATGACTTTCGACAAACATCAAAGAGGCTAGGAAGGTCAAGAAGAAAGTAGCCAGGTTCATCATCCTAAACGACGCCTTGTACAAAAGGGGGTTCTCTATGCCCTACTTAAAGTGTGTTGAAGAAAGTGAAGCTAAGTACATCATGGAGGAGATTCACGAAGAAGTATGCGGGGACCGCAAAGGCCCAAGATCCCTAATAAGTAAGATCGTCAAAATAGGTTATTTTTGACCAATTATGCAGAGAGACATAAAAGGGTTTGTTGAACGATGCAACAAGTGTCAGAGGTTTGGGAATGTTCAGGGCATCCCAGGAGAGAAGTTGACACCCATAACCTCCTCGTGGCCATTCGCCCAGTGGAGGATTGACATCGTAGGTCCACTACCCCAAGGTAAGAGACAGGTAAAATTCCTATTGGTCGCAATTAACTACTTTACGAAATGGGTTGAAGCAAAAGCACTACCAACTATCACGGAGGCAAAAATCCAGAACTTCATATGGAAAAACATAGTTTGCAGATTCGGGATACCACAAACAATAATATTAGACAACAAACGACAGTTCGACAGCCAAGATTTCAAGAACTTTTGCTCGGGACTGGGGATCAAGAACTATTTTTCATCTCCGAGACATCCGCAAGCCAATGGACAAATGGAAGTGACGAACTAAACACTACTGAAAATCATCAAAGTTTAGCTGGAGGAGGCAAAGGGCGCATAGCCAGAAGAATTGCCTAATGTCTTGTGGGCATACAGAACTATAGCGAGGACCCTAACAGGAGAGACGCCCTTCAAGCTTACCTATGGCACCGAAGCAGTAGTTCCACTCAAAGTAGGAGTCGCCAGCATGAGAAAAAAGGCCTTCAATGAAGACAGTAACGACGATCAATTGAGACTCAACCTGGACTGTCTGGACAAAATAAGAGATGAAGCATCCCAAAAGATGACGAGATATTAGCAGAAGATGGCCGAGTATTACAACAAGAGGGTGAAGCTCAGAAGACTTAACATAGGAGATCTCATTCTACGTAGAGTCACTCCAGCAACAAAGGATCCAACCCAGGGGAAGCTTGGACCAACTTGAGAAGGGCCCTACAAGGTCATTTATTACTCAAGACAAGACAACTACCACCTGGAGAAGATGGATGGAAAGAAGTTACCCCGATAATGGAACATCGAGCATTTGAAGAAATATCATCAATAGATGTAAAGTACCATTGTATTCATGAAAATAACATCTTCATCTAAAATAAAGCAATAAAAGTATTATTCAGCCAATATTCCAACAAATTGTATGCAAGTATAGAGCACCAAAAGTAGCCAAAGTGATAAGATTCCTTAAATGGATGTAAATTACCTAAAAATGGCTAAGAGATAAAATTCCCTTAGACGGAGGTTAATCACTGACGAAGCCAAAGTGATAAGATTCCTTACATGGATGTAAATCACCTAAAATGGCTAAGTGATAAGATTCCTTAAGTGGATGTAAATCACCTAAAAATGGCTAAGTGATAAAATTCTCTTAGACAAATGTAAATCACTGATGAAGCCCAAATGATAAGATTCCTCAAATGGGTGTAAATCACCCAAAAAAGGAATAAGTGCTAAAATTCCTTAGACAGATACAAGTCATGAATGAAAAGTGTAAGCAAATAAGGATTCTCGCAAAAACTCAAGTCACACACAGATCACCAAGAATATCCACATGATGACCATAAAAAGAATAGAAGAAGAACCATCGAAGGTATGAAAATAAACCATAGCATAAACATATTTTTTTCCATGATCAGTAGTTAGAGCCTAAAAACATTGGGCAAAGGACATTGTCTTTAAAGCAGTAATTAATGCCCAAAAAACACTAGGCAAAAAGCATTGTCTTGAAAGTAGAATGCAGAGCCCAAAAAATACACTAGGCACCCAAAAACGAAAACAAGAAAATATACTAGGCAGATTTTTTTTTTTTCAACAATAACCTCGTCACTACCAGCCACGTCAGTATGAGTGTTCTCTGGAGCATTGCCTTTAGGAGCAGTAGCCGCAGACTGAGAAGCATCGTTTGTCTCCATCTCTTTATCCATCTCCTCAAGATCTAGACCCCCCAAGTCCACGCCAGTAGGGTGCTTGACTAGATACTACTGAAGGAGTTCAAAACCTTTGTAATACCAACTGAAGAGAATAGTGTTGTGTTCCTCAATTTGTTGAAAGGCTTTTACGGCCTTAGCAGCAACAGTCTTGACCCTCTGATTCGCAGCTTGGAGTTGCTCGTCCTTCTTCATGGTCAGCTGTTTCTCAGCTCTCAAGTCATCGGCCAAAGCCTTAGTCTTCTCCTTAGTGGAGTTAGCTTTTTCCATGGCGATGTTAACTTCGTCCATGTGGAAATAAGTTCCCTCCTCAGCTTAGCATTCTCCACCCCCAAAGCCTCCACTTTGGACTCCACTAACGTTGCCTTTGCCTCATGGCTCAAGTACTTTGACATGATGTGGATTGTCTCTCCCAGCACCTTAAAGAAGATTATGTAAAACACCAAACCTTCAGATCCATGTGCAAAATTAGAAAAGGAAAAATGCGTGATACAAGTACATCACCTGGACGATTCTCTGGACGAACCAAACGAACGCTTACTCTTTTCTTCAATTTTAATAGTGCACAAAACAAAAGAGGAAGGCTTTGGACCAAGGTAGTGATGAGCCAAAGTTCTCGGATCGACTAGGTCGCCAAAATCGTCAATCTTCTTAGCATATTTAGTAGCAGCTTTGACGCGCTCCTTGTACCTACTCTTAAGATTTGGACGCTTCTTAACTGTACATACGCAACAAATGAGAGGTTAAAACAAATCAAGGAAAAAGAAGAAGAAGAAAGGACTGGCAGAAAGACAGCGCACCTAAACTCGGGGCTCTCCAACGATGAAGCAACCTAGGGATGTCACCCCAAAAATCCTCATAAAGGGTCTCCCATCCGTCCCCAGACACGAAAAGGAACCTTGATTTCCAGTATTGGAAGGATGACGGTAGATTAGTAATGATCCTAGCCTTCCTAACCCAGGGCAAAAGTTCATAGTACTCGTACTCCTTTGACTCCTTCAAACGATACAAGTAAACGAACTCGTCCACCCTAATCATGTCACCCTTAGTGACAATCATCCATATTTCCAAAAAGCTTATTACTATTCTCCACGAGTTCGGCATAAGTTGCTTAGGAGCGATGTTGAAATGGTTTAGGAGCTCCATGATGAAAGGATGGACAAGAAACCTAAGGCCACACTGGAAAGATGCCTTATAGAAGCACACTTCCCCAGGCGAGAAGTGGTAAGCCCTTTCTCCTTCATGAGGAAGACAAATCTTGACATCCTCAGGAAACTGGAACCTATCCTTAAACCTAAAAAGAGTGTCAACATCCAGCACACACTCTTCACTAAGGGCATTAAAAGCCCTGACCTCCCCCCAACCAGAGATAGCAGTATCAACCTCCACCTCAATAGGGTCATCGCTAGACGACAACCCCATTTCTAACTCGCTAGATCTTACTTTTGACATAGCCCTCCGGTCACCCACCAGTTTCTCAAACCAATTCACTGATTGATGAAGCAAAGGAAGCAGATCGGCCAACACTAAACTTAAGCCACTACCCCCAAATACAAAACTTTCAATTAAAGGGCAAAAGGTACAGGAAGAACCTAGAGAAGCCCCAAAGCGCGCAAAGAAAAACAAAATGGAAGGAAAAAGTCTCCTAACCTCAGAGCTCTCAACCATGGAATCCAAAAAAAAAAAAACTCGAATCCCAAAACAAAAAAGGAAAAACCAATAATTTTCACTACAAAGAGTAAAGCAAGGGAAAGAACAGTCCCAGAAAGGAAAAACGTGATAGAAATTAGAGAACTCGAAGAAGGGAAACACAAAGCAACAATGGCGCAAGGGGAGAAAAGTAAGGAAGAAAGAGAAAAGAAAAACAGTTTTAAAAAGCTGGGCATGAAAAACTAAAAAATGGCAGGAAACCCAAAGGACACATGAGTGAAGCATTGAATTCCACCAGTTAGAATGTACCACGTGGCCACAACATGTACAGCGCCACCACTACGCATTAAATGAAACTGGAACGGAATTTCAAGGGTCACGTCCAAACCAAAAACCTTCCACCTTCTTGTGGTCATCATAAGGATGACCACAGAATTTTGGGGGGGGGGGGGGGGGCAACTGATAGGCCCAATAAATGTCATTGTCCAAACGAACTCATTAAGTACCATCGTCCACCTAGACCCATCATAGACGATGGAAGAGAAGCCATAAAGAGAGCATTCAATATCTTGGACATAAGACCGTTGGGAGACCCATCAAACCCCACATTGAATGAGCCCAAAGGCATTACAAAAGAGGCACTTATGCCACCATAAATAAGGTACAATGGCTAGAAGAAAAGAGGTGTGTATATATATATATATATATGCATTTCAAAACTAAACAATGTACATACACACAAAAGTACTGATACTTTTACTATTCATTTTAACTCTCACAAGCCCTCTTAGGAAATTTCATTCACTAACTTTATCATCGGAGACTCCATGGCCAGCACCACACTAGTAACCACTCAAAGAGGACTTTGTTCTTAACCTTGCAGGTACAAAGACAAAGCCCATGCTAACCTATATGGACGAACCTAATCAACTGACAATGTCGGCATCATCAGGTAATCACATGGTATTGTATTCTCAATCATGAATTTCTAATACTAAGAGTGTGTTTGGATACTGTTTATTTACTAAAAATTGAAAACTTATTGCTAAAAACATTGTAGCAAAATAATTTTTAATGGTGTGAATAGTGTAATGGGACCTAACAATGCATTGGTGTGCGTAGTTTTATGTTTTTGGCTAAGTCATGAATAGTGCCATGAGACCTAGCCAAAAATGCAAACACTGGAAACGTAACAGTAACCGCTATCCAAACTCACGCTAATTGCATTGTTGTGAGTTTTCTTGTTTTGTTTTCCTGAGACAGCTTTAAGGTTATGGTTTCCTATTTGATTCGTTGGATTTTCTACCTTAACGATGTCAGCCCCAATAAATACATTGTATATGACTATGATTATGATGGCATATGAATATATTTACTGTCTTATTGGTCACTATGTCCTTAAAAGACAACAATACCAGGTTCTGATTTTTTTTTTTTTTTTCCCAAACGCGTTTCGGCTTTTGATAGATGTACATAATAGAATGTGCCTTCTTCTTTTTTGCTTTTATTTTTCTTTTTTTGGCTAGCCCACTGGGGAGAGGAGTGTTCTTTCAAAATGTCAGTTTTGAATACAGAACAAGGGACTTTGTTATAACTATGGATTTCTAATAGGCCAAATATCTAAGCCTAACTTACACACCCATTTTTACAAAACACCTACATCAGTTTGTCTATTCTATACATTTATTTAATAAAATATTCTAAACCCAGCCACCATTAACCCGATCAATACCCAACCACTATCAACGATCAATAACCATCCCTTCATCATCAACCCATATAACCACCATCATTAACCCACTGATCAAACAAAAAATCCAAAACTGATCAAACAAAAAAATTAAAAAGGATCAAAGGTGAGTAAGATCGTATCGGAGGTGAGATCGTATCGGTGAGCTTCAGATCATATCAGCAGCACTGGACTGATCGATGAGAATGAGGCTGGTGTTAGGATTAGTGCCCTTAAATCCTATTGTATGACATTATGTATGACTTAATGTTGTAATTAATAAAGTTGTTTTATTATTATCTAAAATAATAGTTACATGAATATTTAGACATTATCATTTAGTCACAGAAGATATAAATCACAAGTTCTTTATAAACTCAGAATTCTAGTTTGTAGTCAATGATAAAATTGAGTATTTCGTCTACGAAGACTATAATACATTACTAAGATGATGTGTCTTGATCATAGAAGTGGAAACTTCTAGTTGATATGTTTTAAGAGTTAAGACATATTGAACTGGACTGTTGTAAGATTTATTATTCTCCTAACGACTGTCAAATGAATAATAAATCTCACGGTTTTTATTTACATGAACTCTTAATCCTGAGAGAATAATGGTCATAATCATGAAATGTAGGTTGGTTTGATATATCAGAAGTGAGATCTAAAGTAACGATCAAAATTTCAATATGTTGGGCAGCCACATTTAGTGTTGATGGAACATATATTTTCAAGATGGAATTCACAGTATCTTAACGGAGATATAAAATATTCTCTTTCGATAAGTTTAATGGGTTTGGTTATTCAGAATGTTAAGCCTAATTACTTTAGTAAGGAGTTACTAAAGTATATATTTATGAAATTAGATTTCATAAATATATGATGAATAACTCAAAAGATTAAACCAGGTACTCAAGGATTAAAATATAGTAATCTTCAATGTAGCAGCCTATATTTATGACTTTCTATTACTACGAATATTTTATGAAGAGGTTGTATGTATAATAAAGTCTTGGGATATAATTTATTAATAAGGTCTAAAGTGCAATTATATTTATATAGTAGTATTAAATATAATTAATGGTAACTTTGGACTTGTCAAGAGTTGACAAAAAAGCTCAAGGCCCATTGGAGCTAGTATCTTATTTGTTCTGTTTTGGTCCCACCCCAAGCCACATACTAAAGCCCAATTGGAATGGGTCAAGAGGCTAGCCCAAATAGATAATCAGTTATAAGGAGAGAAACATACAGAATTTTATTATTAGAATGAAATGGTTTGTATGTGAGTGTAGGACATTCTTTTATTCTTCCTTGAACACATACATATAAACTGATTGAGAGACCACACTTCTTGGGTATCAAGTGGAATTGGAGTGAAGATTAAAAGTGTTCTTGAGTACTTCTAATCTTTGGTTTTGAATTTCACCGCACCAAGGTACACTCTCTTGTTCTTATATTCTAAAATTTACATAGTACATGTTATCTATTGTGAATGAAGTAGATTCATTAATTTTCCGTTGCATATGTTTTTTATGCGATACAAACATGTATTTTTCCAACAACTGGATTGATCGATGATCGGTGAGAGTGAAGTTGGACTGATCGATGGACTGAGGGAGAGATAAACGAGAGAAAGGTGAGAGTGAGAAGTTGAGAGAGTGAGGTGAAGGAGAGAGAAAAAAAAATGTAAAATAATAAATACAAAAGCTACAATAACCGTGCATATAGGCACGGTTACTGTAGCACTTGTGCATAAATGCACAATTTTACACTCACTGATGCGGGTGTTTTTTAGGTCAAAATGTGTAAAATGTGGTGTTTTTTCTATTATACAAGACTTTGCATCCACTGATGTGGATGCTCTAAGCACTCAATATCTATTACTGATCTTGTATTTTCACTCGACTAAAATCTTTAAATATGCATTCAGTCTAACAACTTATGTCCATAAATGAAACCCTTAAAGACTACATATTTAATATATGAGTGAAGTATAATTCATATATTATAGAGAACCCAATATACGTATTTATAATAGGCCTAACCCTACATTAACTATAGTTAATGTACTTGTAATACAAGTATATGTCTTGGCTTGCACACCAATTATGTCTAGGCTTGGGCCTTAACTACTTGGACTAATATAAAGAAGTATCTTAGCTGTGCAATAATTTAACATTACCATTGGTATCCTAATAAATATAACTAGTTGAAGAAAAATATTAACTACTAGTCAGTATTATCTATAACAAAGTATCATTTGATCATAAGCATAAAACTATGTTACTATGTAAATTTTATATATTATAATATTCGTCATGCGGGTCTATATATTTTTCAAAAAATTATGGATTAACAAATTAATAATATTAGAGATATGTAGGGCCTGTTTGGTTTAGAGTTGTTTTGGATCATATCACTCAAAACTCATAACCAAGTTCTCAAAAAATGTGGGACTCACAAATTTTTTTGTTTGGCTTGATTTTCACATTGTGTTTCCATCACTCAAAATCCAAAAATTTTGAGTTAGAGTGATGGAAACAGGGAAAAAAAAAAAAAGTGAAGGTGTTTTCAGTTTTTGAGAATTGAGTTTTAGTGGCATTTTTGTAAAATTAAGAAAAGAATGGGACCTACCCGTATGTCTTGTCCCATCTCCAACCCGTTCTTCTTTATCACTTCTCCTTCTTCATTTTTTTCTTTTACCCAGAGCTCTCTCTTCTCACTAACCTAGCGCCCTCCTTCTCTTTTTTGTATGGCATTAGAGAGAGAGCAAGACCAGAGATTGGAAGCTTCGCCGGTGATAAGGGATTCAAGAAACGACGTCAAACTGAGCCCAGGTCGAATCATGAGACACGCAGACCTCGAGATCGGAAGTTTCACCGGCAACAGGGGATTCGAGACCTAATGCTTTCTTCTCTCTCTTCTTTTTTCTTTTCTTTCTTTCTTTCTTCTTCACTCTGGTTTTTTCTCTTAGCTACTTCTTCTTCTTCTTCTTCTTCTTCTTTTTCACACGGTGATGGCTATAACACAATGAGACCTAATGCTTCTTCTTTTTCTTTTCTTTTTTCTTCTCCAATCAAACACATTTGGTTGAGGTCTATTGGTGGGTTTGGATTTTTGATTCATTCGGATTTTTTGGTGGAGGTTGTGGTTGTGTTGAGGGCTGTTGGTGGTGGCGGCTGTGGTTGTGGATTTCTGGGTTTGCTGTTGGTGGTGGTGGAGCTTGGTTGATAGTGGTGGATGAAGGGTTTGTCGTTGTTGGTGGTGGAGCTAGGCGTCGTTGTAGCTGGGTTTAAGGAGCAAAAAAGAAAAGGGACACGAGTAGCAACCATATTCTTCTGTGTAGTGTCAGTGGGTGATTCCATTATTTTGGCAAAAAGTGAAGTTAAAAACTGAGATACACGACTGAGTTTTGTGACCAAACAAAAATGTTGGATTTTTTGAGTGATAGTAGAGTTTGGGTTATGAGTTATGGGTTTTGAGTTTTGAGTTTGAGTTATGAAAACTGAGTATTGAGTTATGAAAACTAAGACACCTCTAAACCAAACGGGCTGGTAATCTCATTACTAGAATAAGGCTGGGTCGTCAAAACTTATAAAACATTAGAAATTATAATATGAAATATGAAAAGCATTATCAAAGTTGTGTACAGACTTGAGAGTAATCCTTCATAAAACTTTTCTTAATTTGTGATTAATGGATAAAAAGTGATGATAGTGACGATCCTATGTTTTAGATAATTAGAACTTATTATTTAATTATAAAAATATTGTAAAATATGTTATTTCTTTGCTTGTGCCTACGGTGTCAACTTTCGTACTTAAACAAATGAATCTCTTATTTAAAATGGGTTCATCTCATAATCACGCCCACCTTGTGGTTCACATTAAAACATAAAAGATGTGAGGTAACTTAATTCTCAGCCCAAAAAAAAAAAAAAACTGATATGTGAATGAGGTAGTGGTACGACTCGAGAAGGGGGAAAAATGACGTGACGTAATAAAACGTAAGCCAAAAATTCTTTGCAGGAGGGCAGTGGAGCGTAATGTGGTGCATGAGAATAAGTTAGTGGGTTTAGAATAAGCCAAAAAATCTCTTTTGCAAGTAGTTTAGAAACTCTTTTTTAGTGGGTTTGCCTTGGGATAAATTTTTTTTTTTTGCTGAATGTTTGCCTTGGGATAAATTACGGCATAGTAGTTTTTCTTTTGAATTAATTACTCATT
Organism: Quercus variabilis; assembly: GCA_030445155.1. Classification (NCBI taxonomy): domain Eukaryota; kingdom Viridiplantae; phylum Streptophyta; class Magnoliopsida; order Fagales; family Fagaceae; genus Quercus; species Quercus variabilis. The sequence continues at coordinate 16,140,297 of CP129446.1, forward strand.
TGTTTTCCATTTCTACGCCAACTCATATGGTTGTTTATTTATATTTCTTATTTTATATTATTTTGTGAATTGTTGAAATGCGGTATATAATACTAATCTTGTGGAACATGTAATTGAGTCAAATCGATAATTTATTAATAATTTCATGCATATTTAATAAACAAGAATTTTTTTCAATTTTCCTTCTTTTATAAAACCTTAGAGAAAATAAAGTCACATCTCTTTTCATTCCATTTCGTATTTTATAAACTTCCAAACATTGTACAAGAGTCTCAGATGTTAAAGAAGATGAGTAGGTTTACATTTCCTAACATTTTGACACCAGAAAAAAAATAATAAATAAAAAAGGTTTATAATAATAAATAAAAAATCCTTAAAGAAGTATCTTGACTGATAGCATTACAATTGGTCTCTTAATAAATATTGTAGGGGGCAAAAAGTCGAGATGTGTCCTTCGGTAGCGGGCTTGGGCTAGATCTTGACCCCAATACAATTAATTTGTTAGAGATGGATGTGCAAGTCAACACTTTGGTTCCTAGGATTACCAACTTGATGAGTAAAGAGAAAAGATTGAGTCCAAGACTTGGTTAACAATAATGAGAATTAAATGAAGCGAAGTTCTTATTTATCTTCCTCCTCAGTCAGGCCATGGATCTTTTTTATACAATTGTGAACTATAATTTCTATCCTAAACCTCTTTCTTGCTTTTTTCTCAGATCCCTATTCATATGGAATCTTCCCCCTTTTATAGTCCTTTGATTTACATCTCAACCTTCCACTTGGAGGGTTGCTAATGTTCTCCTTGATACTTGTCCCATCCTTGCATGGCTAGCAGTGGTAAAGTAGGGTATAGGCTAAAGGTGTGCGCAAAACCGAGAAACTTAAAAAACCATCCGAAACTGGTCGAATCATTGCCAAAATTTCAGTTCAGTTTTGGAGTGGCTCGGTTTCGGTTTTCATTTCTTACAAACCATAATTTTCAATTTCGGTTTCGGTGGCAGGTTTGTATGCACCGAACAGGCCAAAACCGAACCAAATTATAATAGATTATAATTTATAATATATTTTATATTATATATATAATATAAAACACATATTGGGCCTTGCAATGCTAACATTGGGCCTTTTTTATTTTCATAAACATTGGGCCTTAGGCTATTTAAAACCCATTAACCCATTAGATTAACTAACATACATTAAACTTAAACTTAAACTAATTACGTTAAACATAAACTAATTGAAAGAAAAAAAGAAATAAATAACCCTACCTACCCCACATTCAATCCCTCTCATTGTCTCTCACACTCACATGCCTCCATCACTTTGTCTCACACACACCGGCCTTCATCAGTCCACATTTACTGCCAGCCTCCACACTCCAGCCTCCACACGCCGGCCTCTTCGTTTCTCACAGAATGATTCCTTTCTTTTATTTTTCTCTCTTTTCTTTCTCTGTCTCTGATTTTGATATTGTTGATGCTCATTTTGGGAGCCTAGTAGAAGGAAGAAGCCCAGCAACATGGGCAGAAAAGAGTTAGTAAGTTGATAGAAAGACCATTAAGCCCAAATGGCATGAATAATGGATCATAGGCCCATAAAACAAACAAATGAGCCTTGAGGAAGCAAACGGGCCTAAAGGAGCCCGGAGAGAGAAGTAGCAAACTCATGGGCGGTATGTGATGTAGAAAAGTGAGAATGAGCCACAACAAGCCCGAAGTAATGCAAGCAAAGAAAGTAAGGGGCTGATGGAAAGTCCATGAGCCCTAAGGATAAAGGATAAGGTAATTGGGCCAAGAAAGCTCAAAAGAGTTAGTAAAAGCCCATGGGAATGCAAAATTAAAAAAAGGGCCTAGGATGCCCAAGGAAAGCAAATGGGCCAAAGATGCCTAAGAGGAAATAAATGGGACAAAAGAGCCCGCGAGTAATGTAATAAAAAGCTCAATGATCATACTAAACCATTGAGAGAAGAATAAGCAGCATGCCCAAAGAGGCCCAGCAGGCTTGGGTCAAATAACATCACAGTAGGAATGACAGAGTGGTACAGTAAGAAATGGTAGCAAGATTGCAGAAAAGAGCAAAGAGAGTAGGCTGAAGGAAGAAAAGTCCACAATCAAGCAAAGTCCAGTCCCTAAAGGGAGCAGGCCATAAAGAATGGAAAATTAGAAAATAGCTCACACCATAAGAAGTCAAGGATGGACGGCAGAATGTGCAGATAAGCCTCTAGACCACGGCCAATGCATAGGCAGTGGGCAGGTTTTGGACATGCACAGAAGTGGATCACACGCAAGGCCCAGACATCACTAGCCTGTACCTAACCAATACAAGAAGTGGTGGGTCATGGGTCAAAGGTAAGAAAGGGCATGGTCTAGTGGTGGGGAGAGGGGAAAACCTATTCTGGGTTTCCCACTCAAGCTCTTTTGGGGGAAATGTCCTGCTGGGATGACATATCGTCCAAAAGAAGTAATGATGAGTTGGAACTACTAGGTGCATGCCATGAGAGATAGGGAGAGAAAGAGTACCCACACCGTAACAGGTAAGAATGCAACGACAAACAAACAAATAAAATAGTCTTCTTTATCTGGTGATGGGGAGTGGCACAGCTAGCATAGGTAAGTCGTGGTGGCTGGGCGACTGACAAACTAATGGTGGTCGGCAATGACACCCAGATCAGACAAAAGTAGTTAAAGGCTAAAATAATAAAAGTCAGTCACGACAGGCATTATATAAAGGACCCTTGCTGTGAATAGCCAGGGGATCACAATCACAATAATCATAGCCTCTAGGAGAGAATCACAACATATAAGCAAGCACTGAGAAAGAAAAAGGGAAAAAGAAAAGAAGAATTAGAAGGAACGAAAAAATAGAGAGCATAGAATGCCAGGCATGCACCAATATGTTAATCCCCTCTCTCCCTCTAAAGTCCTGTTCTCTGTCAAAAGGCAAAGGATTCTTTTGGGCACAGGTTATTTAGGCCCGTTCCCTCAAAGCAATTAATTTCTTTCTGGGGGAAATTATTCACATTGATGAAATGGCTCCCTTCTTGGTTTCGGCCCTGTAATATAATTTGGCACGGCAAACTGGTATTTCCCTCTTTGATTTAACAAACTCATTACTATTTCTTCCTCACTTATTTCTGCTATTTTATGTACAGGGCGCTTCTTGTCGCTCCCCTTTATTTATTATGTCTAAGTAATGAACACATTTTTTTGTTATCTTTATTACATCTGCATATCGTAACTTTCTCATAGCAGCTTCGCCTATCATGGGCATGTGACCAAAGTTTTGGCAAACGAGGCGTAGTTTGTGCACAAGCCGAACTAAGGTGGGTTACAATTGGACCGATACCAACTCCCTTATCCAAAACACTTGGACCCAGTACAATAGGAGGCAACCCAGCCTAACATTACCAAAAGGCCCACCACATTTAAATTGGCGACTTTACTGGGGAGTTGGGAAGCAAATAGTGACAGAAACCCTCGCAAACAAATGCCCCCTAAATCCATAACAACACGAAACATGAACACCGTGCCCTTGCAGGCAGAGTCTAAGCCAATAACACCTTACCAACAGCAGCCTAATTAGACAAAAGGTGTTAACAGAATGGGGGCTAAACCCTAACCACAACCAAGAATACCCACTAACAATGCCAACGTCTTGATTGAGGTGCTGCAGTCCCTGTAGCACTCATAGCAGCAAATGATGGAAGAAATTCGTTAGCTGAAAATAGACAAAACAAAGGAGAAAAGGAGCCAGCGTGACCCCGAAGCATGCGGCAGACAAAAAGGAGACACCAACAGAAGGTGTCCCACAAAATACGAAACAACGTTTCATCACTATGGCTAAAGTAACGGCCCTTCTAGAGTAAGAGAGGGCCAAAGCACCTAAGAAGAGATTCTATGTACAAAGACCTCCTTACCCACTAAAGGTACTCAGCAAACCATACCCCGAGAGATATGAACCACGGGCCTTTCTGTAGTACAATGGTAGAAAGGGAAGTGTCGTTGAGCACATGAGCAAGTTTATTGATACTCTTGGCCCTTATGTAGCAAACGAGGACTTATGTCCTTGGGAGTTTTCCAAATCACTATGTGACCAAGCATACACCTGGTACATCGGCCTAAAGCCAGGATCAATCCCAACTTAGGATGACATGGTGGATGTATTTTGCACTAAATACTTCCACGAAAAAGAAATAGTAACGCTTGCAACCTTGCAAGCAACCAAGCAAAGAAATTGTGAGGATTTAATGGAATATATCAAAAGGTTCAGGGACATAGCATTCAACTGCTATGATCATTGTGAAGAAAGAACATTGGTGGAAATGTGTATGACAAATATGATCAGGGAGTACAGGGCAATCTTGGAAAACTTAGAAATCTCCAAATTTGCGCAGTTATTGCAAAAAGCCAAGAAGACTGCCTAGTCGGTGAAGCCTAGTTTTGACAAAAGTAACGCTTCACAGGCTATGGCAGTATCCACTGGTGAACAAAGAAGGAAAACTGATGGAAGGGAATACGATACTCCCCCATCAATACCATGTACCCCAAATGAGTTAGATGTGCTCCTAGACAAGTGGATAGCAGATAGAGTCTTTAAGCCTAATCAAGTTTCTAGAGAGCCCACAAAAAAAGAGCAGAGGGACCCACGCTTCTGCCGTTTGCACAACTACATGCAACATCCTACCACAGAATGTTAGGTGCTTCGTAGACTGGTATACCGTAGGATCAAAGAATGGACTCTAGAACGATCTCAACAGGAAGTTCAAAGAAACCCACTCCCAAACCACAAAGGGAAGGGTGTAGCAACAGTTGTAATTTGTGCAGATCCAGGGGAGGACAAGGAGGAGAATCTAGCCCTGCCTGCCGTAGCAATTACCACCTTACAGAAAAGCTCCATATTCAAAATTTTGTTTAACCAATTGGGGCTTATGGCAAAGAGCGAAAGATAGCCACAAAGGCCCTAGTGAGCATTGCCTCTGGGGTAGGAATAGAATGTTTATCAGCAGAAGTCACAGATGATAGAGCCCTCCTACAGGAATCGAGTGAAATCACTTTTAGTAATGAGGATATGGAGGTGGGGTACCCAGACCATAGAAGGCCCCTTTACTTAGCAGCATCCATAAATCAAATCCCCATCAAGAGAGTCTTAGTGGATACAGGTGCTTCTATAAATCTCATTCCATTAAGCACTCTACAAGCTGCAAGAATTTCAGAAAAAAAGATTCAAGGGTGCCCAATGGAAGTGATAGGATTCGAAGGAAAGGGTGAATACACCGCAAGCCACATCCAACTGTGGTTAAAGATGGGCCCCATAGCTTCATTAGCTTGGTTCCACGTGGTAAAGATGGAGGTCTCTTACCATGTGCTTTTGGAGAGGCCATGGTTGCATAAACACCGATTAGTCCTATCCACCTATCACTAGTGCGTGAAAGGAAGGTTGAATGGCAGAATGATACGCATAACAACAAATCTCTTGCTATTTGAGCAAGCAGAGGCTCATTTAGTAGAAACTATGTTCTACAACCAATGGGCATCATCTGGGGAAAGCTCAATATTAAAGCCACGAGGCACCTTCGTACCTAAGTGGGAAGATATCCAAAGTGATCCAGAACCTGATCTAAAGGAGATGCTATCACGAAAGAAGGAAAGGAAGGAAGCACCCGCCGTAAAGTCAGACGACACACCACAATGTGTCAGAGTCCGGTGCCTTGATGGAAGGATTGTATATACAAATTATGAATATACGTAGGGCCCACGAGTGAAATACAAGCAGGCCCTAGACAAGAGTGACAGCACAAGAGCCCAGTGTGTTGCGTGGCTCAAGAAAGCTCAGAGGAAGAAAGTAATGAAGAGAAAGATAAGGAAGTCATGGTAGAAAAGGATATACAGGATGTGGCAGAAGAAAAGTTAGAAGAGATTAACTTGGAGTCCGACTCACAAGAACCAAGGCCAATCTCAATCAGCTCAAGGTTGTCGGAAAAGGAAAATACAGAATTGATGATGTTGCTGAAGGAATACAAAGATGTCTTCGCATGAGATTATAATGAAATGTTAGGGGTGGATCCCGGGCTAGTAGTGCACACGCTAAATATGGATCCCGAGGCCAAGCTAATGGCCCAACCTGCCAAGATATTTCACACTAAGATAGAAGGACAAATAGTCAAGGAAGTACAGAATTTGCTAGCGGTAGGATTCATTAAGCCCATTCAGTACCCGTGCTGATTGTCCAACATAGTGCTAGTAAAGAAGAAGAACGGGCAAATAAGGTGTTGTGTAGATTTCAAAAATCTCAACAGGGTCTGCCCGAAAGACGAATTTCCACTGCCAAACATGGATTTACCGATAGATTCTGCGGCAAGGAGTGCCATGTTTTCATTCATGGATGGATTCAATGGATACAATCAGATCAGAATGGTGCTAAAGAATGCGGAGAAAACTGCCTTCAGAACACCCATAGGCAACTTCTACTACATAGTGATGCGGTTTGGGTTGAAAAATGCAGGTGCAACTTATCAACGGACAATGACGGCTATATTTCACGACATGATACATTAGGAACTAAAGGACTTTGTGGATTACATAGTGGTAAAATCAAAGAAGCAAGAAGATCACGTCCAAGTGTTGAAGAAGGTATTTGAGAGGTGTAGAACTTTCAAACTAAGGATGAACCCTCTCAAGTGTGCATTTGAAGTGTCCTCGAGGAAATTCTTGGGTTTCCAGGTTCACAATAGAGAAATAGACGTGGACCCGATCAAAGTTACGACCATAGCAACCATGAAACCTCCAGCCACAGTAAAGGAGTTGAAGAGTTTTTTGGGGAAGGTCTCATATATCTGAAGATTCATCCCTAGATTGGCATCAATTACTTCTGCTTTCATCAAATTACTCAAGAAGAGGCAAAGCTTTAAGTAGGGAGAAGCACAACAGATGGCCTTTAAAAAGTTACAACAGATTATGATGAACCTCCCTACTGTGCAAGCCTCAATCCGCAAAAAGCCATTGTTGCTTTACCTAGCCACCAACCAGTAAGCCATAGGTGCATTGATCACCCAAAAGGATGGAAATGGCATTGAGCAACTAGTGTACTACATCAGTCTTGCTCTAAAAGATACAGAAACTCGTTACCCAAGGGCAGAAAGGGCATGTCTAGCTATTGTGTATGCTTCGTAAAGGCTACACCATTATTTCTTGGCTTACAAGGTGTGGCTGATGACTAAGTCTCACGCAATCAAAGCTTTGTTGCGGCAACTGATTCTCTCTGACATAATATCCCAGTGGTTATTACAATTGTCATAGTATGACCTGAAAATGAGAACGCCCAAGGCAATAAAGAGCCAAGCGATAACAGATTTGTTAGCATAGTTTCCAGGAGAAGAAGAATTCCTACTGGATTATGAAGTCCCATGAGAAGTAGCCATGGTAGAAGAAATCAAATAGCAATGGGTAAATAAAATTCGACGGGTCTTCTACCACCCAATCAGGAGGAGTGGGAGTTGTTTTGTATCATAAAGAAGACAATGCTATGGCACTATCATTCAAATTAGAATTTCCCTGTTCGAACAACATGGCAGAATATGAAGCCTATCTAACCGAGCTAGACACGGCCCTCAAAATGGGAATCAAGCATTTAAGAATAATGGGTGATTCAAACCTAGTGGTCTGCTAGACCAAAGAGAGCTTCTCCTTACAGGAACCTAGCCTCGCCCCGTACAGAGAAATGGCCCAGAAGATGGAGGAAAAGTTTTCAACCTTTGAAATAGAGCATACTCCAAGGAACAAAAACTGGTTTACAAATGCGCTAGCCGTATTAAGCTCACAAATAATTTTCAAAGGGAATAGCACTAGGATAAAAGTTAACAAGAGAAAAGAGTATATTATTAAGATGTTGAAGGAAAGGTTCCAAGAGGAACAATGTGAAGGAGATTGGTAGATTCCCATAAGAGAGGCCTTGATGAAGGAAAAAGACGCTAAAGAACTAAAGGTACTAAAAGATTACGCCCTGGTAAGAGGAGAATTGTACCGCAGGATGCCAGGTGGGGTCTTGTCCAAATGCGTAGGGTAGGAAGAGGCCTAAAGAAAGTTAAAGGAAGTGCATGACAAAACTTGCGGATCCTGCGGAGAGGTTAACCTTTACTACAGATTTCAAAGGACAGGCTTCTATTGGCCAAGTATAGGTAAAGACGCAGATCAAGTCCAAACCTAATGCGAGACCTACTAGCTTGCAACAGATAGAGAGGAAAGTTACATTGTGTTCATTAGCGAAGACAGGAGAAATCCATTCACGCTGTACTTAACAGAAGGTATCCTGCCACAAAAGCACAGCGAAAGATACAAGCTTAAGAGGTTGGCAACAAGTTACTTTTTGCATAACTTGGTCCTTTTCGAAAAAGGGTATGATAGGGATCCCTTAAGATGTCTGGGTCCCGAGGAAGCAAAAGGGATGATAAAAGAAGTGTACTCAAGAGAGTATGGGGAACACAAGGGGAAGAAAAAGTTGTACAGATGCCTACTACAAATGGGTTACTACTGGCCCACCATGAAGAAAGACATGGCAAAATTTGTAAAAAAAAATGCCACGATTGCTAAGTACAGGCCAACCTGATTCATACTCATCTGCAAAACTTACATAGCATGGTCACCCAATGGCCCTTCCACATTTGGGGGTTTGATTTGGTGGAACTAGTCAACCCCCCATCGTATGGATACATATGGATCCTGGTGGCTACGAAATACTTCATCGAATGGGCAGAGGCAATGCCACTTCGTAAAGCCACAAAAGGAGCAGTAGTAAACTTCATCAAAGAAAACATAATTATAAGGTTTGGGTACCCCACAAGATTATCAGTGACAATAGCACACCATTTGTCAACAATGAAGTAAGGAAGATGCTGAAATTCTACCAAATCAAGCACCGTCATTCATCGCCCTATTACCCTCAAGGAAATGGGCAAGCAGAGGCGACAAACAAGAGCCTCATAAAGATCATCAGCAAAATGAGTCAAGAATATACAGGAGGATAGGCAATGCATTTGCCAGACGCTCTCTGGGTCTATAGAAATTTTCCAAAGTCGGCCACAGGGTTTTCACCCTTTTCCTTAGTCTATGGGATAAAGGTAATGAGCCCGGTAGAAGTAATGACTCCATCTTTGAGAGTTATGCAGATGCGGGAGAAGGAAAAAGAAAATGAGGCATTTGTGGCAGAAAGGTATGAAGACCTAGAAGAGTTTGATGAAAGAAGGGAAGAGGCCCAAAAACGCAGCCGCAGATGTAGACAAAGAATGACTGAAGCCTATGGCAGAATGATTAAAAAGAGGGTGTTCGCGAAAGGGTAACTCATGTTAAAGGTAGCGGACTATGTCAAGCAAGGCATGGCAGGACCATTAAGTTTGCACTAAATTGGGAGGGACCCCTTGTGATACGAAAGGTACATCCAGGTGGGTATTACCGTCTAGCCTAAATGGATGACAAGGGCCTGATGGATCCCATTAATGGGAAGTGGCTGAAGCATTATAATGCTTAAGAAGAAAAAAAAGAGGTTATGTATTTATCCTTTTTGTTTAATAAGTTTTATGTTCCCTTTTTTTTTCCTTCAAGTGACTATGTCATAAGACAAGATTGTAACGTGCTTTCATGAGTATGTAATGAAAATGTATGAAGTATTATAAAAACATTCTATGTCATAGCAATAGCAAAAGCAGTAACAAAGTGTAACATCTTATAGTTACAAACTCAGACTGTGGTAGACATATCAAACTTGCCAAATAAGTGTTATAGGAAAAATAAAGTGCACTAGATGGAGTAGTAAGAGAAGGAAAAAAAAAAAAAAAAGGAACCACATCATCATCAACAAAGCCCGGAAATAAGAGGCTGGTCTTCAAAATGGCTGGATCCACCAATGCTAGAAAGAAGGCGCTCACGATGAACCTCCAAGTCTACTACCTCCTTCCTCAGAGCCTTAATGCATGTATCAATGGCATCAAATGCAGGCTAAACCCTCCTCATGAAGAAGGCTCGGGCAATCTCATGAAGATGGTCCAGAATGAACTCCACAGCAAAGCCCACGCTAACAAGCTCCTGAACCACAGCCCTCCACTACAAGATCCTCTCAGAAGAAACAGTGTCAAAAACGTTATGCTCAATGTCATTCATCACACTCCCTAGCATTTTAAAAAAGTGCTCTCTGGTAGAATGGGCAAGGCGGAATCCTTGCATGAAGTCATCACGGCTACTATAGACCGCCTCTAAATAAGAAGCATAATTCTCGGGAACTTTGAAATCATGGAAGTCTACATAGGGAGGCCCAGAACCCCAAAAGTCTGCAGGATCGAGGTCATTAACCTCAGGCTAATCAAAACAAGTAAAGAAGGCTGCAACCTCACTCACAAGATCTGGAACTGTGGCAAAACTACTTCCCACTTCAAACTGAGAAGAAGTAGTAAGGAGTGGACCTATCAAGAAAACATAAAGCATGGTGTGAGAAACCATGAGTTAAGAAGAACGAACACACAATAAAGAAGTGAAGAAAGAGATGAGGAAAAGAAACACACTAGGACCCGTAAGAATAGAAGCTGTAGAGATAGTAGGAACTGGTGCTGTGGGAATGACAGAAACTGGTGCTGAAAATATGGTAGAAACGGGTGCTACAGGTGCGGCAGGAGAAGTGGCTGTAGTCATCTCTATGTCTACTGCAACTTTTTACTCCTTAAAAGTCTTTGCAATCAGCGGAGCTTGGGATGGAAGAAGGGGTAACCACCAAAAAGGAGCCATCCTTCACGGCCTAAGATAGAGCTACGAAGGGATCACTAGTAGTGATAACAAAAGGTGTGGCAGGAGAAGCAACCTCAGTCTGAGTAACAACAGGAGGAATGGCTCCCTCATGAGGAGTAAGTGTCTTGGCAAGAATGGGAGCAGCCTCACTAACCCTCTCCGTATAAGTACTCTCTCCTATGGGTACCGGCTTAGTGGAAGGGATAGGAGCCTTAGCAGGAAATCCCTATATAGTAGCAAGAGAGACAGGAGTTACAACCTCAAACACAACATCAGCCCCATCAAAGAAACCTTCCATGGGTGTGTCCGTGACGGCAAAAATCTCCTCAGCTGTGGGGTGATATATGGAGATAGGCTCAGGCTCATCTTAGAAGACAAAAAATAAATAAATAATAAAAAATAAAAATAAAAGGAAGAAAAAGATGGGAAAATGAGGAACAAAGGAATTTGTAACTTGTGATGATGCTAAAAGAGAGATGAGACAACCAATGGCATATGGCAAAGGAAATGCGTGCAAAAGAGAAGAAAAAAGAAGGAAGAAAGGAAGGAGACATACCTTAAACTCGGGCTCATCAAGTAATATAGGACGGGTGGCAGATGCATCCTCCTTATGTTTAGACTGCAAAAGAAAAGAAAAGAGAAGACAAAGATGAAGAGATGAGTCAACAAGTGTATAAGGGTTAGCCACAGGAAAGCCCTAAAAAAATATAAATAAATAAATAAATAAAACATAAACGAAGACAAAGCAAAATTAGAGATAACATGCTCTCCTCTCAATGGTGGTGGACGCAGGAGGAGGAGATGTCTTTCTCTTACTGCTGTATGTCCTACTAGAAAGGGGAGCATTGGTAGATAGTTGCAGAGTGGTAAACTTAGACTTGCTGGCAGTAGGGCGTACGCTAGAACGGGTACGGGTAGAAGGAGGAGGAGAGCTCTCTAAAACTATATTGCCTATAGGAGGGAGGCCACTCTCAAAAGGTACAACGTTTGAGCAAACCTCAGAAGAATCATCACCATTTTTGGCGAACTTAGACTTGCCAGAACCCTTCTTACCTAGCACAGGAATGTTTATCACCTTTACTTTCTTCTCCTAACCCGTGGGATAGTCACCGACATGTCAGAACCACTCTCTATCCTCCTCAACCCACTCAAAAATGGCAAACTGACTCTGCTTCCTAGCATATGCCAACACAGATTTAAAGGGCAGAAGCAGCCAAGGGTTGGCTGAAATGACCACACTAAGCCCATCAGGAGGAATAAGAGAAAAACGACGGCTACCCATCAATTCCTACTCAAATGAAGTCATCACATCCTGCCAGTATTCGTGAATAGCAGAAGTACAAATGCCCTTTCTGTGTGAGCTTGGAATAGTAACCGTAGTGAAATGCTTGCTCCATAACTCAAAGGCAACGTGCCACATGAATGATTGAACGGAAGTAGGAGACTCCATAAGGGAAGAAAGATCATCAAGAATATCCTGATCTAGCCCAAACTGTCTTCTTACCATGTTAACAGGATAGTGCACAAACCTAATGCCCTCGTTAGCTAGATAAGGCAACCACCCAGCATTGGTGGCTTCCAAGTAAGTAATCCCCCTCTCCTTGAAACTGATCAATAGGGTGGTGGTCCCAACAATATCAACAAATGGACCCATAACAGAATTAGCACATGTGCAACCTATACCTATGTTCTTGTATGCTCTCCAAGAAAACCTAACTCCTTTATCAAAAAACTCAACAACAAGATGACCAATTGGCTTTAAACCAACCCAACGAAAAGCCAACGGAATGTCAAATTCAAATCTACCATAGAAATCGGTAATGACCCTCGGGCATGACTGATATTTCTCCTTAGCAAAATGGATAGGCCTACACTTCGCCAAATGCCTGGCACAACGCTCATACAACAAGTGCTGCAAAATAGTACTGTGAATAGAAGAAGTGACTATGTGGCAAGAGCCTGCCTAATCCTTATCACTCCGCAAAATGTCTAACTAAACATACAAATGTCCCAAGAACATAGAAGCCAATGGCAGACTTACCTCGACAAATATCTTAATAGCTAATCGAAAATATAAAGGCTTCACAACATAGTGGGGATGAGAGCTAAAGATAAACTTACAAAGCTAGAACGTGATGAAAGCTGCACGACGAGCAACAACGGAGATCTTAGTGTAGGAACCAACCCAATGTGACAACTTCGCATTGCTACTCATCCTCTTCTTCAACTCAGCCTCCACGGCCTCTTCTTCTGGAGAAAGCTTTAAAGCGCCAGGATCAACATCACCAAGGATGGGCAAAAGCAACTGATTTTCCACATCTTCCAAAGTCACGGTGATCTCACCGTAGGAGGGAAAGAAAGTGTGAGTAGTGGTACACCATCGATGGACCAAATGGCAGAGGTTGAAAAGGTCCCTATAGTTAGATAACCAGCGGGATGAAACAATAGCCTTCAATACACCGACGTGCTGTAGCAACCCCATAAAACCCATGTCGAACAACTCCCTATCCACCATTCCTTCCAACCCAAAATAGTGTTCGATCCAAACTCAAAGAGAATGGGCACGGGGAGTGAAGTTCCTTGGCAAATGACAAGGTCAAGAATTGAGGAAGCCAATGGAGCCTAAGAAACATTTGTATTACGACAGCAAAGAGCAAGCCACACACGGCTTGGTGGCAGCGGCGTGCAATCACTGGGAACTTTTAGGAAATGGGCATGGGTATCATACCAAGGATCTATAAGGGGAGCGCACTCATTATCAGAGGCATGCCACGCTTCTTTCTCATCAGCATGGTTCGATTCGGAATATACGGCCTCTTTGCCTACATCACGTGCAACAAGAGCATCGAAGACAATCTCTTTTCCCTTGCGGCGGGAAGAATTTTGGCCTTTCACTGGTGTCATGGTGCAGCAATTAATCGGAGTAAACGGATGATAGTGTTTGAGAGGGAGAGCATGGTGAAGAAAGGGAAAGGGAGAAAGTGTTTATGTTGGAAAGGGAGAAAGTGTTTGTGTTTGGAATATGAAGGGAATTTCTCTTAAATACCAACGTCATTAACGTTGACACGAAAGGATATGATGGGTCAGTCATCGGATGAGGGAGGGAATTAATGAAGCGGCGGCTGCATTTTAGAATAACTGCTAAACTAGAAAATTCGAAGAAACAACACTGTTCATGGCAAGAAAATATATATACATATGTATAAGTTAAGGTCCACTATTCAAAAAAGCCTGCGAAGAAAAAGAAGAAGGAAAGACAAAAAAAACAGGGAAGTCTTTTATTCGCATATAAACCGTAGGAACGCTTCATATGCTTAGGGAGCTAAATGTTGATGCTCATTTTGGGAGCCTAGTAGAAGGAAAAAGCCCAGCATCGTGGGCAGAAAAGAGTTAGTAAGTGGATAGAAAAACCATTAAGTCCAAGTGACAGGAATAATAGATCATAGGCCTATAAAATAAACAAATGGGCCTTGAGGAAGTAAATGGGCCAAAGGAGCCTAGAGAGAGAGAAGTAGCAAACCTATAGGCGGTATGTGATGTAAAAAAGTGAAAATGGGCCACAGCAAGCCCAAAGTAACGCAAGCAAAGAAAGTAAGGGGCTGATGGAAAGTCCATGAGCCCCAAGGATGAAGGATAAAGTAATTAGGTCAAGAAAGTCCAAAGGAGTTAGTAAAAACCCATGGAAACGCAAAATTAGAAAAGAGCTAAGGATGCCCAAAGAAAGAAAATGGGCCAAGGATGCCCAAGAGGAAGCAAATGGGCCTAATGATCATACTGAGTCATTGAGAAAAGAATAAGCAGCAGGCCCAAAGAGGCCCAGCAGGCTTGGGTCAAATAATATCACACCAGTAATGACAGAGTGGTACGGTAGGAAATGGTAGCAAGACTGTAGAAAGGAGCAAAAAGAGTAGGTTGAAGGAAGAAAAGTCCACAATCAAGCAAAGCCCAGTCCTTAAAGGGAGCAAGCCATAAAGAATGAGAAATCAAAAAATAGCTCACACCATAAGAAGTCAAGAAAGGGTGGCAGAATGTGCAAACGAGCCTCCAAACAACGGCCAACGCATGGATAGCAGGCAGGTTTTGGACATACATAAAAGTGGAGCACGCGTAAGGCCCAGATATCACCAACCTATACCCAGCCAATACAGGAAAAGATAGGTCATAGGTCAGAGGTAAGAGAGGGCATAGTTTGGCAGTAGGGAGAGGAGAAAACCTATTCTGAGGTTCTTACTCAGGCTCTTTTAGGGGAAATGTCCTGTTGGGATGACATACTGCCCAAAAGAAGCAAAGATGAATTGGAACCACTAGGTGCATGTCATGAGGAATAAGGAGAGAGAGCACCCACACTATAGCAAATAAGAATGCCACGGCAAACAAACTAACTAAATAGTCTTCTTTGTCTGGTGATGGGGAATGGCACAACCAGCATAGGTAAGTGGTGGTGGCTGGGCGATTGACAAACCAGTGGTGGTCGACAAAGACACCCAAACCAGACAAAGGTAGTTAAAGGCTAAAATAGTAAAAGCCAATCACAGCAGGCATTATATAAAGGACCCTTACCGTGCACAGTGGGGGGATCACGATCATAGTAATAGTAACCTCTAGGAGAGAATCACAACATATAAGCAAGCACTAAGAAAGAAAAAGGGAAAAAGAAAAGAAGAATTAGAAGGAACAAAAAAACAAAGAGCATAGAATGGCAGACATGCACCAATAGTTTAATCCCCTCTCTCCCTCTAAAGCCCTGTTCTTTGTCAAAAGGCAAAGGATTTTTCTAGGCACAAGTCATTTAGGCCTGTTCCCTCAAAGCAATTAATTTCTTTATAGAGGAGAATATTCGCATTGAGGAAATGGCTCCCTTCTTAGTTTCGGCCTTGTAATATAATTTGGCATGGTAAACTGATATTTCCCTCTTTGATTCAACAAACTCATTACTATTTCTTCCCCCGCTTATTTCTGCTATTTTATGTATGAGGCGCTTCTTGTCGCTCCCCTTTATTTATTCTGTCTAAATAGCGAATGCATTTTTTTTGTTATCTTTATTACATCTGTTTACTATAATTTCCTATAACAACTCCGCCAGTCATGGGAATGTGACCAAAGTTTTAGCAAACAAGACATAGTTTGTGCATAAGTCAAACCAAGATAGGTTACAACTGGACCGGTCCCAACTCCCTCATCTGGAACATTTGGGCCCAATACAGCAAGAGGCAGCCCAGCCCAACATTACCAAAAGGCCCACCACAGATATATATATATATATATCAACTTCGTTCTTACTTCGTTTCCAGCAGTCTCTCTCTCAATTGAAAACCGACCGAAATTAACCACAACCAAAATAAACCAAAACTGATTGATTCTCAATTATTTTGGTTGATTTTGGTTGAGAATTTCACAAACTAAAATTTTCGGTTTCGATTGGCCTAACATAAGAAAACCGACCGAACCAAACCGATTACACCCCTATTACAGGCTGTGATTGACACTATTCAAGGGTCATTCAACCATTAATGTAGCATGCTAGGTTGTTATGGTGTATTTAATACGGATGTGATGGTTGCTTTATTTGGAAGTTTCATCTCCCTTTTGCCTGCACTTATCACCATGCCTTTCTGTGGTTCTCTATCTCTCAGCCTGAGTTGCTTCCTTCCCGTTTCACACAAGGTGCACTTTATGGGGCCTCCTCAGGTGAGAAAATACCCCTTAGGTTGTTAGGCTAGTTTGAGCACGTCATCTTAGCTGGATTGGGCCTAGTTTGACGATAAATTAAGCCCAATTACTCCTCGAGCATGCTTGGCTGAGGCACAAATAATTGGTAGAAGAAAAATATTAATTGCAAGGTATTATTATCTATAAGAAAATATCATTTCATAAGTAAAAAAAAATCTATGTTAATATGCAAATAGTATATATTATCATATTTGTTATTGTGGGTATATATATTTATATCCGGTTAGATTATGCAACATTGATATCATTCATATATTATAAAAGATTTTTCAAAAAATATGGATTAAAATATTAATTAGAGATACGTATTCTAATTAATAGACCAAGGTTGGGTTCTCAAAACTTACAAAACATTAGAAGTTATAATATGAAATATGAAAGGAATTATCAAAGGTTTGTTTGTACTTAAGTAACCCTCTCTATATAAAACTTAGGGCTGTCCATCAACCCGTCTGACCCGATCCGACCCGAAGGCCCACGGGCGGATCTGAATACCCAGATGGGTTGGGTACGGGTCCATCAGTGTTAAAAATTCGGTTTTCGCTTCGGGTTCGGATTCCACATTTACTAACCTGTAGAAACCAACCTGACCCGTTAGAAACTTAAAAAGAAAAACAATGGGTTTTCACATCTCAGTCTCTCTCACTTACCGTAAGAAATCCAAAGGACTTTCTATATTTTTTTCTATTTCACATTCTGCCTCTCTCCCTTTCTCTCTCAAATCCCTAACCCTAGCCCCCTTATTCCCGTCGTCGTTGTCAAGTTGATCGTTCTGCCATTGCCATTGACTCACTACCATCCTAGGTTTGGTCTCGCTCAAACCTCTCTCTCTTGAAGCCTCCTCTGATCTACAATTTGAAGTTCTGATCTTATGCACTGGTCTTGTGATGGATATGGTGTTGGTGGGCGATGGAGTGGTGGTGGTACTGATTTGGTGTTTTCTTTCTCTTTGTTTCAATTTCATAGATCTAAGTTTTGTGGTGTGTTATTTGATTTCTGAGTTTCATAGATCTGGGTTTTGTGGTGTGTTATTTGATTTCTAAGTTTTATAGATTTAGGTTTTGTGGTGTGTTATTTGATTTCTGTAGGTTTGGATTGTGATTTTTGTCCTTTGGGTTTTTGATTTCTTTCTAAGTTCTTCAGTGTTTTTTTTTTTTTCAAAAATCTCTATGTTCTTTGGGTTGATTTCTGTTGGGTCTGGGTTTTGATTTCTTTGTAACTCGATTCTTCAGATTTTCTGTGTTGTTGTTCTCTTTGTGCTTCAGACCCAAAATCGCCCGATAGCTCCGACCCGTTCATCCGATGACCTAAGCCACCAAGTCTGACCAAATGTTCGGGCGGTTGTGGGTATGTTCTTTGTTCACCCAATCCGATCGGGTCAGGTGCAGGTCAAGCCAAAACCTAATCCGACCCAACCCAACCCGTGGACAACCCTAATAAAACTTTTTGTAACTTATGATTAATGGATGAAAAGTGATGATAGTGACCAACCTATTAAATAATCGTACAATTGAGGGTTAACTCTTATCAAAACGAATGATAAAACTATTTGGGTATATCTTAGGCTTGGTCAATTCATAAATATCATGTATTTACGTTCAATGAAATTGATTGACATGTAATATGATGAATGCCATGTTAATATTCACACAAACAAATGTGACATATATAAAAGATTTCACAATATTTTTCATAACAATTGAGTTGATAAGTTTTTGCTAGTCCTCATCTAAGCCTACCACTAATATTATTTTCTTACCTATCATTGGCAATATGCTAAATTAGTTGTAAAAAAATTTATCAAATTTTTTGTGTCTATACTCTATAACAAGCAAGGAAGGCTCCACATGTTGCTCTAGGGGTTCAAATGAATCCCCTTACTTAATATATATATATGTGTGTGTGTGTGTGTGTGTGTGTGTGTGTGTGTGTGTGCGCGCGCGTGCGCGCGCTTATTGAAAATAATATATATATATATATATATATATATATATAATCTTTTTACTAGTTTAATTTACCTTGAAAATATTTTTGCACATCATGATCACATATCTGCCTAGCACAAAACCAAATGACAACACAAATTAGCCCATCTCAAAACTGAACAACAACTAAGATCATATATCTCTCTCTAATCTAATCTATTATCTTATTTTTATAAATCTCATCTCATCTCATCTCTCTTCTCTATCTAACTATCTCGGTATCTCTGACTTTAAAAGTAAAGAGTGAGTATTTGTGAGCTATGAGTATCTCTCTCTTTTTTATAAAATTATATTATATGTGTGCGAGTGTGTCATATATTGATTGTGTGTGTTGTTATTGTTATTATTATTATTATTAAAATATAATGTTATTTGTGTGAATGTGCACATATATAACTTTATATAATTTAATACTTAGGAAATACAAAGGTTTTGTTACATGTATGTGTATACTATTGTTATCATGTTTATTTTGTTATAAAGTTAGAGATTCAAGGAAAAAAAATAGTAAAGCTAGTGAGTTATCATGTATGGATGAGTATAGCTATATACTGATAATGAATTACCATGTAACAAATTCAAAATATGAAAATTCGTAGAAAAAAAAAATTGTAAAATTTCATATATTTGTACATGAAAATTCTTGAAGACACCACAACCAAAAACAAGATGTATATAGTAGGGGTGTGTCGGTTTCGTTTTGGTCGATTTTCTAAGTGTTGACCAACCGAAACCGAAATTTTTCTTTTGTGAAATTCTCAACCGAAACCAGCTAAAGTAATTGGAATCAAATCGGTTTCGGTTGGATTTCAGTTTCAGTGGATTTTTCGGTTTCCTTATCATTTATTTTCTAAAAATAAAAATTAAAAAAAAAACTGAATATAAAAAAGAGAGGAAATTGAAAAAATAAACAAATCCAGAATATAAACAACCAAGCACATGGGTTTTTTCAAAACTCTAACTTTATTTGCACATAAAAATTGAAAAAATAGCACTAATTCAATATTTGTTAGAACATATGTGGTTTCACTTGTTAGAGAACATATGTCATTCTTTTATGTAATTGGTTAATCTTTTGACAAAACGCACTTTACTTGTAATTGGGTAGATTTAGATGTATTGAAATACTTCAAGAAACTATGTTTAAAGATCAAGTGTAGAAGCCTTCAAGTCTGTCCAAGAAAACAAGCTGAAAGTGTAAGAGTACTAAAGCTCGACAACTAGTATGTGTCGAGGTTTAGAAAGTTGTTCCAGCCTGTAAGCTCGACACCTGCTTGACAGCTTCTCGACAGCTTCTATCTGTCGAGGTTTATAAAAATCAAAATTCTAATCTGATTTCTTGGAATCCGTAAATGTGTCTTTGGGCCTTCTTTTCTCCTAACGCTAGACATATAAAAGGATTGTTTTAAGGGCCATCAAAAAGGACACAAGTTGCACAAGCGTTGAGAAAACTCTGTTGAAGCAAATTGTGACCAGAGACAAAGTTCTTGCCCTAGTTCATCTCTTCTGAAGAAGTTGCTGTGTATGTGCACCTTTGGGTTTTGTGACCAAGCATCTTATTGATCTTCATCATGTAGGATGAACTGAAGAACTTTGCAACCAACCTCTCTCTCAGTTGGTGTTAAAGTCGCGTATTGGGATCCGCACATTGGTTAGTCACGTACTTGGAAACCGTGCATAAAAAAGGGGAACTGTCGCTACAGAACAAGTTCAATTGGGTATTGAGGTAAGAGTTCAACCGTAGGTTGGTAAAGTACTTAGAATTCCTTTACTTGTAACCGTTTGTTGTGATAATAATGGAGTTTCAGGAGTGGTGACCTGAAAATTACCCAGTGGGGTTTTTGCCGTCAAGTTTTTCCCATTCGTAAACAAATTACTGTGTCATTTAATTTTCACTGCATAATTAGTTTATTGGTGATTTCTTTGTGCTACCACACGTTTGCATGTTAATTTGATTAATTAATAACTTAGCTAATTAATCAATTAATTTAATCACAAAGGGTCAATTCGTTTTTTGCCTATCAAGTGGTATTAAAGCAGGCACACTCTGATTAGGTTAATCTTTGCTGTGTTGATCCATTGACCCCTGCTTGTCATGGATAGAAGACAGTCATTAATCATACCTCCTTTATTTGATAGCACTAACTATGCATACTAGAAAGTACGTATGAGAGCTTTCTTGTAGTTTTTAAATAAGAAGGTGTGGTAAGCTGTAGAGATTAGCTGGACCAAGCCAAACGAAGTGCCAGCCGATTGGGATGAAGCCAAGATCAAGGCGGCAAACTTCAACAGTAGAGCGTTGAATGCCCTATTTAGCACAATCACCAATGAGGAGTTCAAGAAGATATCCTCCACTAAAACTGCAAAAGAAGCATGGATCATCCTCTAGACAACCTATGAGGATTCAAAGCTTCAAAGGCTTACTACAAGCTTTGAAGAAATAAAGATGGAGGAGGATGAGACGTTCGATGAGTTCTATGCCAAGCTCAAGGACATAGTGAACTCAGCCTTCAATCTTGAGGAAACCATTCCTAAACCCAAGATTGTGAGGAAAATGCTCAGATCTCTACCCGAAAGATTCCATGCCAAGATTACAGCAAAAGAAAAATCAAAGGATATTGATAAGATTTCTTTGACTGAACTGATTGGAAACTTGCAGACCTACGAATTAGGACTATCTAGGATTGGCAAGTCAGGTAAAGGCAAGAGCATGGCCTTGAATGCAAAGAGCAGTGACATAGATGATTCTTCCGATGATGAAAATTCTAAGATGAAGTCCTACATTACAAGGCAATTCAAGAAATTTATGAAGAATGCCAATGGGAAAAACTTCGACAAGGACCGCAGAAAATGCAGTTCTTCTCAGTCTAAGGGCCAAGACAAAGGGAAGAAGGATGCAAAAGATGGCGATCAGTACACTATTCCCACAGGACCTAAGTGCTTTGGGTGCCATGGCTTCGATCACATGAAGCAAGAATATCCCACATATCTCAAGAGCATTAGGAAGAGTAAAGCACTTGCTGCTACCTTAAGTGACACTGAGCCTAAGGATGATTCTGACGATAAAGATGACGGAATCTTGAATGCCTTCACTGCCACAGTCAATCCTACTGAAGGGATTGTTGAAGACATAGAAGAAAAAGAAGAAGAATTGGTGGATTCTAAGTGTGAGAAGATGGATGATCAAGATAATATCCATTCAGCCTATGAGAAATTGTACAAGCTGTCTAAGAAGCATGAAAAACTGTATAGGCTGGCCACCAAGAAGCTCAGTGATGTGGAACTTGATTGTGAAGAGTTATTCACAAAGTTTGATGAGGCAAATCAGACTATTGGAGCGTTGAGGTTTGAGAAAAATTTCTTGGTTAAGAAGACCAAAAAGCTTAAAGCAGAACTGTTTCAAGTTAGAGCTCAATTGGAGAGGACTTCAAGTGCAAAGCTTGATGAGATGCTCAGCATTCAGAAATCTGTTTCGGATCAAACAAGTTTAAGGTATGGTCTTTCTTCCTTTCATATTGCTTCTACTAGTACTACTGTTTTTGTTTCTCTTGCTAATAATACTGAAATTGAGAACACTGATGATAAAATTGAATTAGCTAGTGAGAACTTAGACAAGGGTAAATCTATCTTAGGAGCACCCCCTAAGCAGGATAAGAAAGATGTTAAAAACCCTAAGGCTAAGAAGGCTAACTCTCAAAAGCCTAAACAGAAGAAGCAGCATCTTTGTCATCATTGTGGAGCTACCGGTCATACACGACCAAATTACTATAAGTGGTTAGCCACTCAACAGAGCAACAGCATGATAACATCTGGAAGCCAAAATCGGCTTCAATCCTCTCTTGCTTCTTTTGGAGATCTTTTGAAAGCCCTCATGTTCCTTTCGAACTTGAACGGTTTCAATTCTTCCCACTCACTGCCGGTTCAAGGGTTCAATCAAAGGAAATGTTCTTCTAGGGTGTGGAAGAAAAAGGACTCTAAGTGATTTTATCACTTTCTTTTTTTTATTTTTGTTTTTGTTTGTTGCATTACTTGTGTGTTTTGCTTTTATTCTGAGTTAGCCTAGTTTTATGCTTTGCTTTGTTTAACATGTTTTTATTTGATTGTTTCCAGTTTTGTTTGTTTTGTTTTTAAAATAAAAATAAATAAATAAAAATTGAAAAATCAGAAAAATACAAAAATAGTGTGTGATTTGTGTACTTTGGTACTTGTGTACCTTGGATGACCATTGAAACAAAGTTTCTAAACTTTGTAACTTTTGTAGTTTAGATGAGCATCTCTATGCACAACTAAGCAAGTGAGTTTTGTGGCTCTTATTTGTGATGAGTAAGATTAAGTTATCTCTTAAACTTATCACTCGTATCACTCTTTTTGACGAGTAAGACTCAAAAATTTTAAGAGAAAGATATAAATAACCATCTCACCACTGTTGCCTGCCAATCATAATATGACACATGTATGCTTCGGCATAGTAAAAGTGCAATGTCAATGACATTTGTGTGCTTCGACATAGCAAAATTGGAATGTCAAATATCATTGGGTATTTTTTTTCTTTCTCTTAAATGCCCATACATGATATGCTAAATAAAGGAAATATGCAAAAAAAATAAAATCAAAAGCAAAAAAATCAAAAATGCTTTAAATATGATTGCAAGCGTATTTTCTAGGAGATGTGGGAGTTATAGGATGTACCTCAAAGGTGATAGTCTCCATCAAACAGTTATGATTGTGTGTGAGTTAAAGTGATTTTCTCATATCTCAAATCGTCATAACATGTACACACTTGTGCAATCTTGCGATGTATTTTACACACAACACGCAATATTCATTGCTACTCTTGATGCATGTGCAGGTACAATGTGATTTGGTCATCACAAGGTTTTACATATGCTAATGTATACTCACTAAACTATCTTGACTCATTTTGAAATATAAATTTGGTTAGACTTGTTTAGTGTGTGTGTGTGTGTGTTTCTGAGGATCCATGTGCTTAAAATTTTTGTTAAGAGATGATTTTGAGAGCTTAATATATTGATTGGATCATTGGTTGAGTTGCATGTCTAATTGCATTCATGTCTATGTTTTTCTCTTCTCGAAAAACTGTTTTTAAAAGCAAACTCAACACCTCCTCAATACCTCCTCGATACCTAGCTATCTGTCGAGCTTCTTAAGTTTTTCCTTATTGCAATCTCGACACCTTCTGGACACCTGGTGGATCGATCAAGAAAGTTTCTATCTCCTTGATATCTTCTCGACACCTGGTGGATCGATCGAGCTTTTGTTCTTTGTTCCAGTGGTTTGTTCCTCGACACCTGCATCTATCGACGACCATTTCCTCGACACCTTCCTCGACAACTAGCTCGACACCTCGGATACCTCATTTGTCAAGATTTATTGAGGATGCTATATAACCCCTGTTCGTGATCTAGTTCTCATTTTCTCGATCTCTCTCAATCTGTCCACGCCTGTTCACCTCCCAAACTCCTTTTTCTCACTCAAAACCTTCAACCCACGTGATTTTCAGTCTTTTCTTGCTTCAAATCACTTGGTATGATCTCTTTTCCCTTCATTCTTCATGCATTTCATGTTTTTGAATCTTAGGTTTTGGGGTTTTTGAAAAATTTTGGAGTTTTTCAAAATTGATGAATTTTTCTTGAAATTTTGGGATGGTTTTTCTTTTAAAGGTGTTCAAAATCTCATGCATTGCATCACAGTTACATTCTAATGGTATTTTCATGCATTTAGATGTGTGTAATATGTTTGTGTGCTGGTAAGTTTGGATTGGGCTAAGCCCATGATGAAATTTTTTTTGCATGTCACATGTTCATGCATTCCCCATACATACGTACTCTCTATTCAATATATTTGATATATTTGAATTGCTTTGGGACTTTTCTGATTCTCTCTCTCTCTCTCTCTCTCTCTCTCTCTCTCTCTCTCTCTCTCTCTCTCTCTCTCTCTCTCTGTTTACGTTAGTAGTGTCTATAGCACCTGAGCATAAATCTACTCCTGCTCGGAACCCTCTTCATTTTGGAACTTCCTCCTCTTCTGATTCTGTTCCTCTTAATCTTCGGTTCCGTGATGATGATGCCCACAAGGCATTCTCGGAGAACTTCTCTAGATGAGGTGTTTATTCGGAACGCTAAGTCATTTTGGCGGACTTCGCCGACACTAACCTTCCCTCTGTCATTCACAGTAGCGGATGGGAGCCACTGTGTGACGTCCCAATCACATGTCCTCTTGTGCTTATTCAGGAGTTTTACTCCAACATGCACGGGATTGATCGTTCAGTACCTCTTTTCTTTACTCGCAGTCGAGGTACGCGCAGCCCTATCACACCGCAGCTTATTGCGGATGTGCTTTGGGTCCCTAGGATAGAGTTTCCTGACTATCCTGCTTGTGAGTGTCTACGGACTGTGTACAAGGATGAGTTTATATCTGCTTTTTGTGAGTGCCCTTCAGAGTGGGGTGAGCGTCAGTTTACATCATGTCGACTTTTATATTTCATCCGCTTTCTCACTACAACTCCATCACAAAGCCTCGTACTCGATTTTTGTTATCCCTTCTTGAGCATCTTACCATAGATTTTCCTTCTCATTTCATTTTGTCTATTATAGATGTTCATTTGGATGTGGCGACCTGTGATAAGCTCATCTTTCCTTCTGCTATCACGAGGATTCTACGCCATTTTTCCATTCCTTTTCTCGTGTCTGACCATTTCACTTTCATGTGTGCCATAGATGCTGCTATCATAAAACATAGTGAGGCTCAATTTAGGTCAAGATAACCGGATTCCACTCCTCCCTCCCGTTTAGCTCCATCCCATTTTGCTCCATCTACATCCGCTCCTTTTTCCTCCATGAGCGATGTGTTCTTTGAAGACATCATGGCGTAGCTGTAACGCATGGATGCTCTCGCATTGATACACTCTCCACTGAGTTGTATCAAGTGAATGTTCGTGTTGGTCGTATTGCACGACAACAGGCGACCATGGGTAGTTTTGCTTCCAAGGCTACTCCTTCACCACCTCCTCCAGCGACTTCTGATTCTGAGGATGATGATGACGAGGGCGATGATACTTCAGATGATGATGATGGAGATGCTAGCTCTACTGATGAGATATCTACTTGACACTCTACCCTTTGTCACTCATGACAAAAAGGGGGAGTAATTTTGGGATATGAGAGTAATCATCTTAGGGGGAGAGTTAGTATAGGACATTTTTGTTAGGAAAGTATTGATACTTAAGGGATGTAGTAAGGATATAATATATCTTTTTCTTTTCTACTTTTTAGATACATTGTTTTTGTATTTTAGGTCTTGTAACCAGTTTTTACATACATTGTACTTATTTTCTCTATATATGGATGTATGTTTCTTTCACCTATCTCTACATGTGTTGTTTCTTCTCTATCTTTATACACATGTTTCTTATACTTGTATACAATCTATTACTTCTATTTCACACAAGATTCCTTGATGAGTTTTGTTTAAAATGTTTCAAAAATACAGGTTGTCAAAGTCTACTTGTCATAAACTCTCTTCTTGCAAAGTTTTTCAAGATTTTGTGTTAGGATAGATTTTATTGTATTCAACAAGTGAATATGAGTTGAGTAATTTATGACTTCTCTCATATGTTCATTTGTTTGTTGTGGTTTTGTCACGGATTGCCAAAAGGAGAGATTGTTAGGACATATGTAGTTTCACTTGTTAGAGAACATATGTCATTCTTTTATGTAATTGGCTAATCTTTTGACAAAACGCACTTTACTTGTAATTGGGTAAATCTAGGATGTGTTGAAATACTTCAAGAAACTATATTTCAAGATCAAGTGTGGAAGTCTTCAAGTCTATCCAAGAAAACAAGCTGAAAGTGCAAGATTACTAAAGCTCGACAGCTAGTATGTGTCGAGGTTTAGAAAGCTGTTCCAGCCCGTAAGCTCGACACTTGCTCGACAGCTTCTCGACAGCTTCTATCTGTCAAGGTTTATAAAAATCAGAATTCTAATCTGATTTCTTGGAATCCGTGAATGTGTCTTTGGGTCTTCTTTTCTCCTAACCCCAGACATATAAAAGGATTGTTTTAAGGGTCGTTAAACAGGATATAAGTTGCACAAGCATTGAGAAAACTCTGTTGAAGCAAATTGTGACCAGAGACGAAGTTCTTACCCTAGTTCATCTCTTCTGAAGAAGTTGCTGTGTATGTGCACCTTTAGGTTTTGTGACCAAACATCTTCTTGATCTTCATCGTGTAGGATGAACTGAAAAACCTTGCAGCCAACCTCTCTTTCAGTTGGTGTTGAAGTCGCATACTAAGATCCGCGCATTTGTTAGTCATGTACTTGGGAGCCGTGCATAAAAAGGGGAAACTGTCACTACAAAACAAGTCCAATTGGGTATTGGGGTAAGGGGTCAACTATAGGTTGGTAAGGTACTTAGAATTCCTTTACTTGTAACCGCTTGTTGTGATAATTGTGGAGTTTCAAGAGTGGTGACCTGAAAATCACCCGGTAGGGTTTTTGCAGTTAGGTTTTCCTCATTCGTAAACAAATCATCTTATCATTTAATTTCCGCTACATAATTAGTTTATTGGTGATTTGTTTGTACTACCACGCGTTTGCATGTTAATTTGATTAATTAATAACTTAGCTAATTAATCAATTAATTTAATCACAAGGGGTCAATTCGTTTTTGGCTTATCAATATTAAACAAACTCAGAATATAGAAAAGAGAGAGGAAATTATGGAGAAATTAAAGAGAGAGAAAGAGGGTCACCGTGGCTCATGGATGTCGTGGGCAACGTCATCAAAGGCTGGACTCCTCGCCGAGCCAACACATTTAAGAAGCTCTGTCTGTCTGTGGGTTCACCATGCTTTTTCTACTTCAACTTTGCACATTACGGAGCCACGGACTGAGAGAGAGAGAGATCATCAACACAAAGAGAGGCATGGAAGATGGAAATCAAAGAGAAGAAAAGAAAAGAATTAGGGTGAGGGTGAGGGCGTGAGGCACTAAGGGCTGGGGCGGCTGAAGTGAAATGTAGAGAGTAGGGTTTTTTTTTTTTTTTTTTTTATGTTTTAAGTTGGTATAAAATGACATAGTTTTGTGTTATAAGAAAGAAAAAATTAAAATGTTTTTAGCAAGGTTCAAACCTGGGTCAAGTATAATCACAGACGTGTCTTACCACTTGACTAGCTGTACACATCTTGAAATATTTTGTACATAGTTATATTTAATACATATCAGCCGGTTTCCGTTCGGTTGGGACTTTTATTTTCTAAACCAAAACCGAAACAGTAAATTTTGGTTTTCATTTTTGCAAACCAAAATTTTGGATACGGTTCGGTCAGTTTCGGATGATTTTTTTCGGTTCTCCGATTTTTTGCACACTCCTACCGAAAATGTTGGAGATAGGCACATGGCAATAACGTGCTCTGCAGTCTGCGTAACATATTATAACATCACCAATTCACCTCACCTTTTTAAATTTGACAAAACCATCATTTTTGCATATGCGATCGTTTTGTACGGTGGAGCCATCTCTTTTTGGCAGTACCAGTAGAGACAACCCTACAGTTTTTTTTTTTTTTTTTTTTTTTTTGAGAATCAGATAAGTGAAGTTTTTATAAATCAACCAAATCCGTTTGGAATACATCCTCCAAATCAGTGGGTAGTTCTTCCACCCATACAATAGTGTCAGCAGATAGAACTGCTCTACGTACAACCCTACAGTTAAGTCAGCGACGTGCGACGTGGTCTACGGGGACAAGATAATAGTTAATTTCATAATGCAGCCCTTGTTTTTTTGGGGATAGTAGGAGACTGGAGATTTCCCTACATTGACTCAGTGACACAGGTCTTTCTTTTTATTTTTTCCACCTAAACAGAAAGCTATATCATTTATGTGGAGTTAAAGACTAATACTATTCGGTCCAGATGTGTCCAAAGTTTTGAAAAAATGAATCTCTCTCATAAGAAAAATAATTATTCTTTTTCTTGTTCCTCCAAAAAATTGTGTTAGATATATTAAATTCTAATGTTGAAAAGATTCAAATTTTTAAAGAAGCAAAACTAGTCTCATAAATAAATAAGAAAAAAATTATGAGATTATAAAAGACAATACAAATGTCTCATTTTCATTCACTTTTTAGTATAAAATTTAAGTCATTCAAGTTTATTTTATAACACTTTCTCAAAAAAAAAAAAAAAGTTTATTCTATAACAATTTTCGTATTAAGTTTTGTGTAATCTTATATGAAAGAATCTATCTAATTAAAACTCATAATGTTAAGAAATTATTAATAATAAAAGAACATAAAATTAAGAAGTTCAAAAGAGAATATTGAATCAAGAATATTTATATGGTGTTAGTTTACTCACTTCAAAAAAAAATTGATATTTTAAACACTTATTAAACAAAGAGAGAGAGTGAGAGGTTTTACCGTTTTAGACCGGTGTTGATTACTTTTAATCAAATTAATCTGATTTGATTATTTAACCAATTACGATTTGGATGGATATTTGATTAGCATCAATACACATAACCAATATGGAATGCAAATAAAGTATAAAAATATTAAAGACACATCAATATGGTTATGAAGAAAAATCCTAGCCAAAAAAAAAAAACCCTCAAAGGTATGTCGATAGCCCTCCAACGGAAGAATCTACTAATAAAAATGAAGTTTGAAATATAGGGTCCGTTTGGATAGGACATGTTTTGCTAAAACTGAAAATTAAAAACTAAAAACACTGTAGCAAAATAACTTTTAAATATGTGAATAGTACCATAGGACCTATTTTTAATGAAAAAGATGTTGAAAATTGAGATTTATAGGTCCCATAAACAGTGCACAGGACCCACTAATGTGCTGAAAATTGAGATTTATAGCCATTTGTTTTCTGAAACTGCATGCCAAAAAAAAAAAAAAAAGGGGGGAAAGCAAAACTCAAAACGCCGGATGCCAGACACCAGATGCGTATCCAAACTCACAAATAGAATTACCCAATATTAGCCCTTCACGAGCAGCTCATAACCCTACCATTAAACTAGCAATAATTTTATATTCCCTAACCAAATGATGAAATGACAGACAAAAAGTCACAAGAAATATATTACATTTATTTCAAGAAAATATATAACTATTAAATTAATAAGAAGAATTCTTAGAATCCACAAAAAAGAAAAACAGAAATCTCTTTGAAATTTCATTAATTAAATTTTGAATTTTCAAGGAGGCTAAAAACACAATATAAATACTAAAGAAATCGTCGGTTAGAAAACCCTAGAAAATCTTTAAAAGAAAATTTTGAGAAAATTACAAAATCAAATCTTGTGGACTCTAAGAAATGTCTTAGAATAGAAGAAACCTTATTATGCCTCTTAAATTGAAAATTATAACAAAAATGTTAATTACCATAACTAAAAAAATTGACTAAACTCTAAATAGAAGCCTAATCGAAAGAATTTGCCTAAAAAGCGAACATGGGTATAAAACAATGAGTTTTAATCATCGTGGTGATTCCCCTCTGGTCACCATAATTTGACTTGATTACATCACAAAACCCCACAATCAATTCCCAATCCCATGGAAGTCCCTCAAAAGATCTCCACTTCTATCAGCCCAAGGTTACCTAAGGAATTGTCATCCATGTAACCTTTATGCAACCTACTTAGGGTGTGGCCCAAAAGAAAAGATCCACAGTGGAGACATTGGAGAAGTTAGGTTGAAGGATCGGGGCCACTGATAAAATTTCAATGTTTGTTGTTAACTATCATGGATGAGCTCCTGCGATGAATGTGAATTTGGTTAAATATCAGGCTGTGCATATTATTGAGTATGATTGTCTGCTTGTAATAAGTGTTATTAATTTGTCTACTTCTATTTCAAAATTGAAAAATGTTGGTACCAACCTACTTCTAGTTCATTCTCAAAAAAAAATAAAAAATAAAAAATAAAAAATAAAAAATAAAACCCTACTTCTCATTGACAATGTGATTTTTATGCGTAATTTTAATTTTGGTAAAATAATATTTTGATTTCTAAACTTTACCAAATATTTGTTTTTCATTCCTAAACTTTAAAATTACTGTTTTTCACCCCTAAACTTTTGAAAAATTTGTCTTTCATCCCTAAACTATTAGAAATATTTTACTTTTTATCCTTAAATTTTTTTTAAAAAAATTATTCCTAAATTATTTAAAAATTCGTCTTTCATCACTAAACTATTGAAAATATTTTATTTTCTATCCTTAAATTTTAATTTTTTTTTCATTCCTAAAATATTGAATAAAAAAATTATTTTTTCATCCTTATTTTTGTCTTTAAATTATTTTAAAAAAAAACTATTTACAAAATTAAAGATAAAAAAATGAGCACTTTAAAAGTTTGGGGACTAAGAGTACTCATATTTGTTAGTGTATAATAGAAAAATGCATAAATTTTACACATTTTTACTCAAAAATGACCCACATCAGTGAGTGTATTTACTATGTAAATTTACAAGTTTGTTTTAGTAATCATGTAAATTTATTTTTTATTTTTTTTCTTTATGTATCTAAAGGATAAAAGAAGAAAGTGGACAATATTTTGTTTTGTAGTATTTTACCGTATCTCAAAGATATATGAAAGAGGAAAGTAGACGGTTGTTAATTTATAGTATTTTATCTTCTTCTTTTTTTCTATTTTTCTAAGGCAATGTGATCCTTATGTGTGCCGTCTTTGTTGAATCGTCAATGAGGTATTTTCCTAGATGATCATGAAACAATGAGATTTGACTGCAAGAGAGAACCCTGTCTGCAGTCAACGGACCAATTTGTCTGATGCCACATGCCTGAAATTTCCTATTCTTTGAAGTCATGTGGAGCTTGCGGCCTTGACGCTGTCTTCAACTACCCAATTTTTAACTCCAAGTTGACTAAACTTTCTCAAGTGTGTGTTAATATATAAAACAATTTCCAACTTCTTTATAAAAATAGTAAAATTTTCAATGACGTTTTGAAAGATATGCAAATGAAATGATAGTGGATGTTAATTTTGTGCAACTAGTACCTGAATGGGTGTAATTAATATTATCTCATCTGTGTAAACAAATAGACCTCAAAATGACATTGTAATTTGAAAATCCAACGAAAACTATATGCATATTTAAAAAATTAAAATGTCGTGAACATTCATTCTCAAAAAAAGAGAAGAAAAAAAAGGGTAAAAGTCATCCAGATTCGGTTCACCGTATTTGATTCTTTAAAAAAACTAAAATTAATAATAAGTCCATAAATGGGTCCTAAACTTCAAGGATTAGGAAGAAAAGAATCTGTCACCTGGTTTTGCAGCATTATCCCATTAAAAAAACAAAAATCTCCTTTCATTATATTGTGAAACCTAATTTGAACAATATTTATATTTGAAAAGGTCAAATATTATAGTTCGTTTTCTCATCATCTGTAAATCAAATAAAGATCATTTTTATTGTTTTATTATATGCCCTCACACAAATTATTTTGTTATTATTATTATTTTTTTTTTAATTAACGGGTTAGGCTAATATGCCCGCCCAGTGGGTGATCATGGACAAAAAATAAAAATAAATAAATAAATAAATAACTCATGGCCAGCCCCATTAAGTTTCTGAGCTACACACAAGCCTCAACAACATTGGAATGGGCCACAAATTAGCCTAGTGGGCTAGCGAGCTGGCCTGTGGGCGATTTAGTAACCCTTATCTTAGCTGAAATAGACAATCTAAACTACCATTAACCCATTTCCAAATCCTTCCACTGGATCACTACGCCATCGTGAGCCCTGCCGGAACCATTGCTATATGAATATGGATGAATGGTAAGGAATGCATTATCAAGTGTTGAATGGCCTTTCTTTTGATTATCAAAAAAAGAATGGCCGACTGACTATTAATTACTTGTTTTACAGTCCATTATTTGCTTTCAAATTTCAAATCGTTCCTATTGAGCGTAATTTGTGATTTCCAATTTTCCATTAAACATATGCTAACGTGTTAGTGTACACTAACATTTTGTCAAAAATCAACATCTTTTAATAATTTTCCCTGATGTTTATTTTTTTTACACATTGATTAAGGTTTCTAAAATCAATTTATGTTTTGAATTCGCACTTAGTCTTGTTCCGGCCCAAACAAAATTCTGACTTTGTTAATGGATACTATTATATATCTTTAATATTTTTTTATGAATTCTTTCTAAATAATTTGATAGCTTTTTTTTTTTTTTGGGTAGAAACTGACTGCTTTATTTTTAGAAACAAACTAACTTCTATAAGGGGGAAACATTTATATTTTTTTTAATGATTGTGTACCAATCAAATCTTATTATTATTATTTTTTTTTTAAATATGATCAAAACTACAAAGTTGTCCCATGCAAATAGCCCATTAAACAATTTAGAATTCAAGTCTATCAATATCAGACACGCAACAAAATCATGTAAAATAATTTGGAAAAGGTTTGGAGCCAAATAATTATTATAAAATCAGGTCTTTTTTTTTTTTTTTGGAAAAGCATCATGAATATGTACAATATTATTTCTTAATCTTTTCAACCTACAAGTGACATGCATAGTCTCAGGTACTCAGCCATATACATCATATGTCACTCATCTATCTCCAAATATATAACCGAAACCTCTGAAACTCTCACAATTTTTCACATTATCATTTTAATTTATTAAAAAATTAATTAATTTTTAAACTAAATAGTGAGAGAGTCCTAACATGAGTCTCTCTCTCTCTTTTTTCCTTAATACTAAAGTTTTTTTTTTTTATTTGAGTCTTTCTTTTTTTGAAACCTAAAGTAAAATTTAAGGAAAAAAAATTCTAACGTAGTGGTCTTTTTTTAAATTAATTTTTAAATTTTTTTTTTAAATAAAATAGTAAGAGAGTCCTAACAGGAGTCTCTCTCTCTCTTTTCCTTAATCCTTTTTTTTTTTACGTGAGAATTTTTTTTTTTTTTTTGAAACCTAAAGTGAAAAAAAAAAAATTCTAACATGTGGTCTTTTTCTAAACTAATTTTTTTTTTACTTTTTAAAAGTAAATAGTGAGAGAGTAGTCTCTTTCTCTCTCTTTTCCTTAATCCTAAATTTTTTTTTTTTTTTTTTTACGTGAGTCTTTCTTTTCTTTTCTTTTTTTGAAACCTAAAGTGAAAAACAAATTCTAACATGTGGTCTTTTTCTAAACTAAATTTTTTTTAATTTTTTAAACTAAATAGTGAAAGAGTCCTAACAGGAGTCTCTTTCTCTTTTTTTCCTTAATCCTAAAGTTTTTTTTTTTTTTTAACATGAGTTTCTTTTTCTTTTCTTTTTTTTCTTTTTTTCTTTTTTTTGAAACCTAAAGTGAGTCCTTTTAAAAATAAAAATTCTAACATGAGGTCTAATTAAAAAAAATTATAATTATTTTTTTAATCCTAATTCTAACGTAAGTCTCTCAAAAAGTCAAAATTTTCAATTTTATATTATATATAAATAATAATAATGATGTGGCAAGTTCTAAGGATATGAGAATGTATTTTGTAGATTTATTATCAAGATAACATAAATTAAATTGGTGAATAGTAAATTTAATTGCAGTTGAGTATTATGTGAAATCATCATCATAGGCCTACACCAGAATTTGTTATATAGAACCAATGATAGAAAAAGAATTTTTCTAAACATTGAACAAAAAATTACTTATTTTTATTCACTTTCAAATTATATATTTTTTAAAGTTAAGTCATAAATCTTTGAGCAAAATAAGTACTTTATTCTGTGCATGACATGAATTAGCAAGTAAATAACTAATAATGAATTATGATTTCGACACAAATATGTGATTTCGCCAGCGGTACCCCAAGATTTTTTTTCTTTTCCTTCTTCTTATTTTTCATTGCCCAACTTTCAAGATCTCCCTCCCCCACCTAAAACTTTCCATAAAAACAACAAGAAAAGACAAGAACAAATTTTGAGTTAGACTTGGTGGGGTGCGCCAGGCCCGTGCAGTAGTGCAACGCATAGGCGACGCTTGAGGACCCCAGTAGCAAGCTACTGTGGTGGGCCTTCCCCCTCAAGAAATAAATTTAATATCGTGTGACCCAATGGGCCACATATCAGATATTAAACTAAGGTCCCTCTAGCAGCTTTGCTACTAGGAGGGTATTAGTTAAAAAGGGTGAAGACAGGAGTGAGTGGTTTTACGGGTGGTACAATTATTTAGAATGGAGGACTTGACTAATAGATGGCGGAGTCTCTCGCTAACAGAGGAGGAGGAGGCAAAGGTGGATCTAACGAAAGAAAAAAGACAACAGGTGCGGGCTTGGCCGCAAAATTCTTTACTCGGAGGAATGTGAACGTTGAGGCGGTGGCGAAGACTTTCCGACCATTATGGCGTACTAGAGGAAACTTCGAGGTATGTGAAGGAAAAGACAATGTTCTGTTGATCGACTTTGAGAAGGAAGCAAATGCGGAGAAGGTGATTCAGGGGCAACCTTGGGCGTTTGACAGGCATTTGGTTGCGCTACAGCGGTTTGATGGATCGCTACAAGTCCAAGATTTACTCTTTAAGACGACCACGTTTTGGATTCAGATCCATAACCTCCCCTTTCAGTTACTAACGGTAGAAGCGGCGATGAGTATTGGAGAGACCATTGGAGTAGTGAGCAAGCCGAAGGACATTGGAGAGATGAAAGGTGGGAATTTTATGCGAGTGAGAGTCGAAGTGGACATAACAAAACCACTATGTAGAGGGAGGAAGATATCATGGGATGAGTCGGGGGAGGGTTGGGCAGCGTTCATGTACGAACGATTTCCAAACATATGCTACTGGTGTGGTCTTGTTTCGCACGATGACAAGGATTGCATGTTGTGGCTGAACAGTAGAGGCTCACTACGAGTTGAGGAGCAACAATTTGGCCCCTGGATTAGAGCGCCGCAGTTCAACCATGTGAGAAAAGCAGTGATCGAAGTGCAGGGTTTCGACCAACCGCGAAGGACGACGACAAAACCGGTGGTTCCCAGCGATGTGAGATCGGACCAGGAGACGATGGTTTTTCGAGGAAGAACTGATATGGCGATCTCGATCACTGAAAAGCCGGTGACTGAAGCTGAAACAGCGGCACCGAAGGAAGGTTATGGCGGTGGAGTTCAGAGGTGTGATGGTGAACGTAAGCATGACGTGGAGGTTCGAGAATCACGGACACACATCCTGGATTTTGAGGAAGCATTAAATGAGATTGATAATGCGATCAGTAACGGCCCTAGGAATCCGAAACTTAAGGCTGCTATCCCTGAAACAACGGCGAATCAATTTGAAAGGAATTTAAATCTGGTTGACGTTGAAATCATGGAGGAAAATCCAGGTTGGAGGAATAATGAGCTGGAACGGTATGGAAAGCAAAATGATGTTAACATGGAAACAATGATGTCAGAAGCTGAATTTAATTTGGGCTGGGTGGACATGGGCTTCAAATGAGCAATAAGTAAGGGTAGGCCCAATAAGAGTGGTGGCAAGGGGAAACACAAAATAAGGCCCAATGTTATAATGGAGAGGGGTGATGGTGATATGTCAGATAAGGGGGCTGTGGGCTTAAGTGAAGGATCATGGAAACGGGCGGAAAGACAAAGGCCATCAATTAAGATGGATCCATCTTTGAATATTGGAGTAGGCACGAAAAGAAAACATGAAGTTTCTAACAGAGACTCTCTCGACGTAGACATGCATGAAAAAAAGAAGAAGGTGACTGAGATGAATAACGAGGTAGTAGCGGCGGAGGTTGCTGGGCAACCCCGCCGAGAACAATGAGTCTCCTAAGCTGGAACTGCCGGGGGCTTGGAAACCTCCGGACAGTTAACGCTTTGGTGAAGGTGGTAAACAAAGAAGAGCCCATCATAGTCTTCTTAATGGAGACGAAATCAAGCAAAGAGTGGATGAAGATGGTAAAGGAAAGATGTAAAATGAAACATGGTCTTATTGTTCCTAGCAATGGTAGTAGGGGTGGCTTGGCGATGTTGTGGAAACAGGAGGTTAAACTAGACGTACAAACTTATTCTGATGATCATATTGATGCATGGGTGGATGGGGGGAGCTACGATGGGGTGGTGGCATCTAACTGGTTTCTATGGCAATCCTGAGACAGCAAGACGACCGGAATCATGGGCAAAGTTAAAACATTTGAAGAACACGTCTTCTCTGCCATGGGTGGTTCTAGGGGATTTTAATGAAATTACGGGTCTATCTGAAAAGGAAGGAGGACGTACGAGACCTTGGAGACAAATGGAGATTTTTGTTGACACTATAAATCATTGTGGGCTTAGAGAAGTGGATTACGTGGGTCCTATGTTCACCTGGATATACCATCATAAAGATGGAGAACAAATAAGGGAAAGGTTGGATAGGGCGTTGACAACCCAAGAGTGGATGGATCTATTTCCTACAGCAAAACTCCACCATCTCTCTTCTTCGGCATCTGATCATTCTCCTATCTCTCTCCATTTTGAGTGCCGGCAAAAGAAAAGGAAAGCACAAAGAATTATCAGGTTTGAATCCATACGGCTCAAAGATAAAAGATGTGAAGAAATAGTCAAGACAGTATGGAGGAAGAGGAAATATTAGCCACAGATAGGGTGCTAGAACGATGTTTAGGAAGATGTAGGGCTAAGCTGTCGGCATGGAATAAATTAGAATTTGGGCATGTGGGTAGAAAGATAGCTGAACTACAAAGTAGACTGGAAGGGCTAGAAAGGCTACCAGCATCCACGGAGCAGATACGAGAATTGAAGAATACCAGAGTTGAATTAAATGTTTGGTTGGACAAAGAAGATGCAATGTGGAGGCAAAGGTCGAGACTTAACTGGTTCCAGAGGGGTGACAGAAACACAAGATTCTTTCATGCTAAAGCTTCTGCACGACAAAAGAAAAATCTAATAGTGGGGTTGATGGACGCCAATGATGTTTGGCAGGAGGATGATGCAAGATTGGAGGAAATCTTGGTGGAGTATTACAATAATCTGTTCTCTTCAAGTAACCCGGATGACTTCTCTGAATTACTGGCTGCAGTTCAGCCAAAGGTTTCCTTGGCTATGAATGAAGAGCTGACTCGAGTTTTCACTGGTTTGGAGGTTCACTCAGCACTAAAGCAGATGTACCCTCTTAAAGCTCCAGGACCAGATGGTATGCCTCCACTTTTTTACCAACATTTTTGAAGCACTAGTGGTGTGGTGGTAACAAAAACGGTGCTTGACTTCCTCAATCACGGTATTATTCCTCCAAATTTTAATGAAGCTCATATTGTGCTTATCCCTAAAGTTAAGGATCCCAAAAAAGTCACTGATTATAGGCCTATTAGTTTATGTAATGTTGTGTACAAACTTGCTTCTAAATTTTTAGCTAATAGGCTTAAAAAGATCCTTCCTACCATTATCAGTGATACCCAAAGTGCTTTTGTACAGGGGAGGCTTATTACTGATAATATTTTGATTGCTTTTGAAACTATGCACCACATTAACCAGAAAAGAGGAGGAAAGGAGGGTGAGATGGCACTTAAGTTAGATATGAGTAAGGCATACGATAGAGTGGAATGGATATGTCTGGAGAAGATTATGGAAAAGTTGGGGTTTGCAGAGAGGTGGAGAAGTCTTATTATGCAGTGTATTACTACTGTCACCTATGCCATTAGGATTAATGGAAATCCTAGAGGTCGCATTATTCCATCTAGGGGCATCCGTCAAGGAGACCCCTTGTCACCTTATTTATTTCTTCTTTGTGCAGAAGGATTATCAGCACTGATCAAGGAAGCGGTGAAATCTGGAAGTATGGAGGGAATAGCTATCTGTAGAGGAAGTCCGAGATTATCTCACCTTTTCTTTGCGGATAACAGCCTTATTTTCTGCAAAGCTTCGCTGAAGGAATGTGACTCCCTTCAACTAGAAGTCTATGAGAAAGCTTCTGGCCAACAGTTGAACAGGGCTAAAACTTCACTGTTTTTCAGTAGAAACACGTCCATTGAGATCCAGGAGGAGATAAAAAGGAGATTTGGAGCTCAAGTAATTAAGCAACATGAAAAGTACCTTGGTCTACCATCACTTGTGGGGAAGAACAAAAGGGGCACCTTCAATGACATTAAAGAAAAGATTGGTAAGAAGTTAGCCGGATGGAAGGAGAAAATACTGTCTAAAGCGGGGAAGGAAATTCTTATAAAGGCTATGGCTTTTGCTATTCCAACCTACACTATGAGTTGTTTCAAATTACTAGACTCCCTTTGTGATGATGGGGCAAATGTTCGGGTGTGGATGGATAGGTGGCTGCCTATGCCATCAACATACAAAGTTGTTTCTCCTCGGTGGTTTTTGCATGAAGACACCCGGGTCCAAGAACTGATTGATACCACTACGGTTAGCTAGAAGAAGTCAGTTGTTGAGACCCTGTTTCTTCCCCACGAGGCGGAAGCAATTTTGGGCATCCCTTTAAGCCCTCAGTTCCCGCCTGACAAGCTAATATGGACTAAAACTCACAATGGCATCTTCAGTGTGAACAATGCTTATAAACTTGCAGTGAAGTTGGCGGTCAGTAGGTCACATGGGAGTAGCTCGGACAACAGTTCTTTAAGGCGATTCTGGAAAAGGATTTGGAGCTTGCCAATCCCACATAAGGTACGTCATTTTGGGTGGAAAGCATGCCGTGAAGCCTTGCCTACCAAAAGAAACTTGTTGAAACGTAAGGCGATATCGGAGGATATTTGTGAGAGTTGCAACGAAGCTTCGGAGACAGCTGGACATGCTTTATGGAGCTATTCGAAAGCAGAGGAGGCGTGGAACTGTTCTAAGGTGACGGTGCAAGTAGCAAGGGCAGAGGGTGTCTCTTTCTTGGATGTCATGTGGCAACTGATGATGGTGGATGGTGGTAAGGATGAAGTGGCTGCAAGGGTGGTTACAATAGCATGGACGTTGTGGCATAATAGGAACGAGATGCGAAACAGCGGGGTACGGAAGTCTGGACAGAGGTTGGTACAGTGGGCGATGGATTATTTGGCCGAGTATGGAGCTGCTATGGAGTTAACTGAAGTAGAGAACCCGGTGGTGGAGCCCCCAGTGACTTGGACTCCTCCAAGGAATGGATGGTTCAAGATTAACGTAGACGAAGCTATTTTCTCAAAACAAAAAAACACAGGAATAGGGGTGTTGATCAGAGATGAGAGGGGGAGAGTAGAAGCAGCTATGAGCAAAAAGATTGAGGCTCCTTTAGGTTCGGTGGAAGTTGAAGCAAAAGCTCTTGAGGTGGGCCTGATGCTAGCAAGAGATGTTGGACTTCAAGAAGTGGTGCTGGAAGGAGACTCTTTAAGTTTAATAAATGCTTTATGTGGGACAACCCCACCACCTGCCTCTGTGGAACCTATTGTCATGGGTGTATGGGATTTGTGTAGGGATTTTAGAAGGACAGCTTTCTCACATGTACGTAGACAAGGGAACAAGCCTGCGCACCTATTAGCAAAGCACGCGTCTTGCGTTGCTGATTATATTTGTTGGATTGAAGAGGAACCTTGCTTAATTGAGCAAGCTCTTATCCATGATGCAATGTCTTTTTCAAGTAGTTAATAAAATCTCAGTATTCCTATCAAAAAAAAAAAAATGTAACTTTTCATCAATATCGAGAGCAAAAGCCGTTGTCAACGTGATCAAGCTGACATCTGTGGCTTTCAACTACAAGAAAACAAAGACTCAAATCGAGGTTTTTTGAGCATCAAATATTTTTGCTTACCAAACCGGCCAAAAAATTTCCCATCGGTCAATAATTCAATACCACTTGACCCCTTAAAACATATTAGTTAAAATATCAGGTTGTTTTGACCCTGCTATGCTTTAAGGCTTTCAGATTGATTCAGCCAAAACAAAATCATGTCTGTGAGTCATAATATGAAAGGAAAGTAAAATGATTGTTACAATTAATTTCTAAGTTATGAGAAGGGGAATTCACAACGTCAGAACCACACAAAAGATTAAATTAAAGACTAATAAGATTGTGCAAATATCCTTATATTCTCTTCGGCCTGGCTAATGAAGATTCTTACAAGTTAGGATTTACACTTTAGACTTTTTTCTCTTTCTAATATTTTTATTTAGGATTTTACTAATGTATGATCTAAGGGCACACATTAATTTCTATTTTTTAAAAAAGTTTTCTCAAGAATTGAAAAAGTAATGACAGTTTTTTTCAGTTCCTGAGAAAATATTTTCAAAATAAAAAACTTAATGTATGCCCTAAAGGCACACATTAACCGGACCATTTTATTTATACTGATTGGAACTTTCTCTCTCCAATCATTTGTATAATGGGGAATGAGGAGGATGATACTTATCCTATCAGAAGTATCTTCTCTTTTTTTGAGGAAGTAAGTGGATGTGTGTGGAACACTATTCTAACAGGTCGTTTGATGTAAAATGTAATCTGAATGGTAAGTATAATCATTTAATGCAAATGTAAAAGTTGGGTTTTTAGGCATGACCTTTCCTAGTTCATCAGCTGTATTTCTCTAATGGTTTTCAAGTACTTAGTTATCCCTCAATTAGATAGTATTCTTGATCACGGGCCGAGAATAAGATTCTCCTCAGCCATATGCCAAATGAGAGAGGGATCCTTTAGTGGATCGGACCTTATTGCCCTAAAGGTCCTTTGCTTTCTCCCCCCTCTCCCTCGGTGCTTGGATTGTTTCTTCTGCAACTGTCTTAGGCTATAGACATATTGCTTCCCTTTCCTTATTCTTATTCTTATGGCCTTTGGGCCCATGGGCCTCTTGTACTTAATTCATTCCTCACAATACTTTTTTTTAATATTGAAGAATAAAATCTTCTGAATAAGATTTTACGAATCTAATTTTATATAATAATGATTTAAATGAAATTATTTAAAAATCTTTTATACACACACATGTAATGTGTTAAATTAAGCGCTAACTTTGAAACAGGATGTTGACACTAATTTGTACCAAGATTTTTCATCCTCAAATTAAATCAAAAATTTTCTCTAATACAATTCGATATATCAATTTTAAATTTTAAGAATTCTACCATTATATTACCATAATAACTTAGTTCATTAAGCCTTGACCCCTAAGCACTTGTTTGACACCCGTTTTTTTTTTTTTTTTTTATAGTATTTTTGGCTTATTTGCTTATGTACAGTTTTTTGAAATCTCACTTTCCTTTAAATACAATCATACATTAACCAACTTTCAACAAATAATTTTAAGGTTTCTCCTTGCTCACAAAAAAACATAAAATAGATGGTTTAGATTATTTGAGAATAATATATTATATAATGGCCTAAATTATTTTCCAAAAATAGCACAACTATAAAAAAAAAAAAAAATTAAATTTATTTTTTGATGGGTAGCTATAAAAATGACGAAGTTTTCCTTCGAATCAATTTAGAGAAAAGTTCTTCCAACCTTTTATGTGACAACTCGATCTAAGCATACTTGTAGTTATATGATTATGATCTACTCTAATTGTAGGGACTCAATTTTTGGTTGAACCCAGAATATAAACGGGTTTTCAGCCCAACAAGCTCAAACAATAGATTTGTAGAGAATGGGTAGAAGGATTAGGCGCTGGCCGTTGTCCCCCATGCAAGAATCTCTTTTTTTCTTATAAAATATGCTAGTAACTTGTTTACAACTGGAGAGTGCTCCTCGGCCTATGGCCGAGAAGCCCTTTTTTCTTTTAGCTTTCTTCCTCCCCCTACTTTACTTTACTCGCTTTTCTTATATAGTCCTCACCATCCTCTCTTGCTCTTCCATCTGTTGATCATTTATTCGTCTTTCTTCTAGTTGCCCATCCCATCAGAAGTCTTATCAGCACTCAAGTGGTTCAATCTGATCAACGTTGCCCTGCCAAAGGGTTATATCACCATTAATGCGGCCAGAGGAGTTAGGTGAATGCATTAAGTGCGGAGGTGATAGCTTGCCCCGGGCTTGTCCCTTCTAAGATTCATCTTCAGCATGCCGAGGACAAAGAAGTTCTCGGCTTGCAACCGAAAAGAGGCTTTCTCCATCTTAGCCTCGGATGATCAATCTTCCTCGGCGTAGGCCTTGGGCCTACTAGGCGATGGGCTGAGGCTACCAGGCCCATAGACCCCACACTAATAATTATGTGACTTATTTAAAAGATTTAATGAATCAAGTGATATAGTTCAATTTGGGTAGAAAAGTCTACAAACATGGGCTTGGGCTAAAGTTAAATACTATAATTTCATGGGTTGAACATCTGTCTATTTTTGTGCAAAGTAGCTTTTTTTTTTTTTTTTTTTTTAAGAATTCAATTCTTGCAACAATAAAAAATAAGAGATTTGAATCCTAAAAATATTGGTTGAAAATATCAGAAACTGTATGATCAACTATAAAACTCTTAATGTGCAAAAGAACTTTCAAAGGTTCATATTTCACATATTTTATTTGTAAACAGGTCAAATTAGTACCCATACAAAGCCTCGTATGCATGTTTTAAAATGATAATATATTAGTTTCATCTCAAAATTCCACTTAAAAAAAGTGTGGAATCTTTCTTAGAAACGAAAGATGATGAAAAGATAAATTCCACACTTTCTGAGATGAAAAGAAAACATATAGGTCAATTTCTACAAAAATCGCCATCTTAGAGCAAATTTCATTTCTGGCATCTTACTAAAAAACGAAACTACACTTCTGTCAGCTTAGCACATATTTTACGTACAAAATACTACAACTTAGTATCCATACAAATAGTCCTATGTCTGCTTCAAAATAATACTACTATATTAGTTTCATCTCAAAATTCCACAATTTCTGATTTTTTTTTGATAAGTAAAAATTCCACAATTTCTGATGAAAAGAAAAGAAAAGAAAACATAGACCAATTTCTGCCCAAAAAAAAAAAAAAAACAAAGAAACAAACAAACCAAACCAAACAAAACAAAAACTGCTTTCTTAGAGCAAATTCCATTTTTGCCATCTTTCTTAAAAACCAAACTACAATTATGTTGGATTAGAGAATGCATTATTACCAAAATTTGCAATATTTGCAGCCAACATTTCTCAATAATCATCATAATGAATTTGAGGATTTTAAGGACAATTAATCAATACAAAATTAGGTGTCTACATTTGCAATTCTTCAATATTTGATATTGTACACACAAAAAAAAAAACAATATTATATATCTTCCTCTGGCATTCTTAGAAAAAAGCTCTTTGCATAAGGCTCATTGAGGAGGTAACCCACCATCTGTTGGAGGAGTTCTGCGTTTCATAACTACGACTTCTAGGATGCCATCAGGCCGAAAAGTTGGAGAAGACAATCGGGGGTCTACAGGTCCAGGCAGATTAAAGGAAATAGAAAATGGTCCAGGTGGGCATAGTTGCTGGACTTTCATCTGGAATACAGCTGATGAGTCTTTCGGAACTCCTACACCTGTTATCACTCCTTCTATGTGAACCTTCCCATCACGTTGGATCTCACATTTTACCTTACCTGCTAGAGTAAACATAATCCAGTTTGTCATCTCTATCTTTTCACTACTTTAAAAGGAAACCCAAGTTCATGCCATGCAGCAGTTATAATAGACACCAGTGAGTTTTAATTTTGCTTTTGCTGAGGAACTTACAACCACCCCCACCACCACACCCCACCCACACAAAAAAATAAAAAATAAAAGAAAAAAGAAATTGATGAGGGATGAAATCTACAAATGTCATTTGTGCACCTGGCTCACTTCCATTGCAAAAAAAAAAAGCACGAATGCCATGCATAAATAATGAAAATGGAGTAAACTTACATTGATCCTTTCGGACACCAGGAAGTGCAACTCGAAATAGGTAGGCACCATCACTAACACCAATGTCAACAAGACCAATAGGAGGTGCAGCACTACCTTCCTTTGCTGTTCCAGTTAAAACAACAGCTGGCTTCAGTTGTGAACGATCTGCAAAATCTTGCCCATCCATGCTGCCTATTGTAGCTGCTCTGTTTTGAGCTCTTCTCAAGGCCCACCTTCAGACTATACAAAAGCAACCGACGAAACTTATAGTGAATTATGTGCACAATCACGATGAAAAAAACAGGAAGAGATAAGCATGTGACATATGTTAAATGGCAAAAAGTTGCTTCTGCTTCCAATCGCAGGTTACTATGCACTTAATAAAACAAGTCCAGAGGGAACTTTGTGAATACATATTAATTTTGACAAATATATGTACAAGAAATTATTCACCAATAAAAAATATGACATAAAAAAATTAATTCTTTTTTCTTCTGGGCTAAAATATTTTATAAACAACATAAAC
Source organism: Quercus variabilis (assembly GCA_030445155.1). Lineage (NCBI taxonomy): Eukaryota > Viridiplantae > Streptophyta > Magnoliopsida > Fagales > Fagaceae > Quercus > Quercus variabilis. The sequence goes on from CP129446.1 coordinate 16,185,089, forward strand.
AGCAAAAATGTCCGCCACCTATATGGGGAGAAGATCTTACCTCACCTCTGAAATGGCGAGGCCAAAATTTACAGGCTGAAAAAAAAGGAAAGAAGCCTGTTGAAAGTAGGAATAAGGATTTGCCCCCCCTGGTTTTTTCATCCCTAAATATAGCACAAGCTGTATTTTTGTCCTTAAATTTAAGAAATTCCATTTCTGTTTCTGAAAATGTTAGCTGAAGATTTTGTAAGTTGTTCTTTTGGTTGGATCATGGGTAACAGAGCCTCCCATGTGTTGGGCAGATGGGCTTTTTTGAATTCTTTCTTGGGCTCACACCCACCCCCCCCCCCCCCCCACCCAACCCACCCTCTCCTCTCCCTCAGTTGTTGGTGGTTTTGGAGGAAGAAGAAACCTAGTCTGTTGTGGGCTTGTTTTGTTTTGTATCACTGCCCTTTCAATAAACATAATATAAAAATGTTCCACATTCTACTCTTCCGTTTACTCTTGTTTAAGTTTCAAGCATAAAAATAAAACCTAGATGATATTCTATGGATAAAAATACAACCTAAACTATATCTTTTTCGTCCCTGAAATATGGTTTAGGTTTTATTTTCGTCCCTAAAATATATATATTGTTACATGTTGACAAAAAAATTTAGCAAAATGGTTAACATCTTAAATTTTCAATGACGAAAATAGAAAATTCTAAAATTTCCAGACAAATATAGAACATGTAAGGATAAAAAGAATATTGTTTTCCGTTTTTATAAGGATGAGTTATTCTAGTAAACACTTGCAAAGTCCAAAAGACGTGCCCATAATAAACACTAACAAATAGAGAGAACAGGTTACAGGGCTATTTATGATGTAGCGAATAGTTTGGAGACCATTGTCTTGAGTGTTTTGCAAGGTAAGGACTAGCACTGGAAGCCTGCAAGATTAGAAGTTCTGGTATCCATCCAAAGCAAGCTTCCTATAGTTGAAATTGATGAAAAAGATAAGCCCATTTGGATCCCTTCCAAGTCAGGTAATTATTCTAGTGCAGACACTGGATATGCTATCAGATTCCAACTTCCAGAGGACAGATGGTGGAAGATCATTTGGAAATACTGCATTTCCTAGACAGCATGTGTACAATGATGATGCATTGACTACTAAAGACAGATTACTCCAATGGGGAAACAATGGTTTTACAGCATGTGCTTATTGTAGAAGTTTGGAAAGCAGGAATCGTCTGTATTTTGAATGTGCATTCACAAAAAGATTATGGAAGGAGGCTATGAGATGCTGTCTGATAAGCAGGCTTGAAACTGGACGAGAGAAATTTGCTGAATGGTTTTTAAAGATCTTGAAAGGGAAAAGCCAAAAAGCTGTTCTTTACAAGCTTGCTTGAGGAGCTACTCTGTATCCTGTTCGGTATCAAAGAAATGCAAGGACTCTGGTGGTCAAGTAAAATCACAGTTGATCTTTGGTTAGGTTGCGTTTGGAAACTTGAATTTGAATTTGGATTAGGATTTCAAATCAAAGGATTTGGAATGCCTTGATTTCAAATCCATTGATTTTAGATGTCATTTCAAATCCAAGGATTTTAAAGGTTTAAAATCCTTGGTGGATTTGGTCAAATCCAACTCCTTGATCTTTCAAAACTATCCAAACAAAGTATTCGAATTTTAATCATTCAAATCCATATCCACATGCCCAAATTCTGCTATCAAGTTGGAAGTCAAAGCTCAAGTAAAAACAAGAGAGAACTTCAGCAATTTAGTCATGAATTGAGCCTTATGTTGTTAGCAGGATAGTCCTTTGTCAGTCCTTAGCAAAAAAGCCTCTGGAAAAAAGTTATTTAGTTTTTTCTTTAGTTGCTCACGTTGAGAGGATTTTTTCTTTTGTTCTGAGTGGTGCAGGTCTGTCTGATGTCTTTTCAGTGCTTGTGTTAGTAGCCAATTAAGCTGCATGACTTGCATGTAATTGTGTTCTTTTTTATTTTTTTCAATCCAATTGTTACCACAAGTTTTGGGGTGGAGGGTTGAATTCAAACCCTTGTCTCCTTATAAAGGAAACCAAGTAATGCCACTGAGCTATAAGACTCTTGGCACTCGTAATTATGCTATTTGTTAATGAAAAGTACTAGCTCATTAAAAAAAACAAACAAATAGAGAGTACAGCTTTGCAATTCATTTCATAAGTAACTAGAAGACGATACCATGTATAGAAATAACTAGCCTTAGACAAGCCACAAGATGCTAAATAATTTGACAAATTTAACATGTATAAAATCTAACTATTTTACCCATCATGTATGGGTGCCAGAGACAGCTCAACCATAGACTTTCCAAATATATGAAAGAATTGGAATATTAGTGAGGAAAATCCAGTTTTAGAAATGCCTGCATCTAGATAAATAGCTAATACAGAAAGCACCTAAACATTTCAGATATAAAATTCACCAGCAGTAAGGTCCAGTGTTGTAAAAGCCCAAAATTCAAGACCTCAAGCATGCTTTTCCGAAACTTTTTGAAGAAGCCAAAAGTCACACCTACGTGTGTTTTTCTATTTTTTGCTGAAAAATATATAGACCATTAAAATAACTGCTCGATCTTGAAGGATATGACATGGACATTGATGTAATATACAAAAACTATTCTTGGTGTTATATTACACAAACAATTTGTTGTTTACATATCAAGAGACATGAACAAGGATAATTTACTATTCTTATGCTTTTTGGTCTTTCCCTTTTGAATATATTTTGATCAAATCAAATACTTTATTTGATATATCTATCACGGTCATATATTATTATAAAACAAAAGAGGATTATATAGAAATTTTATGTTTATACTTTCTCTGACTAGATTATTATACTATCATCCATTAACAACTGTTATTACTATATTTAGTTTATAAACTTTATTATTATATGTTATGTATCTTTTTGTTTTTAATATATATATAAGTGATAGTGATAATTTAATGAAAAATACTAGTTCATAAACAATGGACATAAAGAAGTAGTAAAATCTCTAATAAAGGTCCCAGTACTTTCTGCATCCTCAAATATATGCCAATTACATCCACATCAAATAACCCACATCAAGCATAATGGAACTAAGTTCCAAATATTTGATGAACACTTACTGACTAGTTTCTCCATCCAAACAGCAAATCAATGACCTCTTTCAGTAACACCCATTGAATCCCAAATGATCAAACAACAAAATTCCACAACTCAAATGTGGCAGTGCAATGTAATAACAGATGATCCACCATCTCTCTTTTTTTTTTTTTTTTTTGATAAGTCAAATGATCCACCATCTCTTCACTACATCAACAACAAATGATCCCTATCTGCAGTGTTAATGCCCCATCAACAGTCATGCTAAGACAGAATCCGACTACCAATGCCTATATCAAAATATATGTACTGTATAAATTTATACCACCCCACTCTAGTGCTCTTCCGAAAACCACATCCATGAGTTCCTCAAACAGGTTTTGAACTCCAACCAACCCACTCAACCACACGCCTCCATAAACTTGTTTCCTCCACCCCGAGGGCACCAAAGCCACTTCCCCAACAACGCTTGGTTAAAGGTTGCAAGCTTCCTAATAATCAACCTTCCCTGAGCAACAGGAGCACACACTGTATCCTATCCTACCAAATGATGTTTTAACTCCTCCGCCACATCTCCCAACAAGAAGTTCCTCTATAATCTCAGGATCCTTTTTGCCACCCTAGTTGGGATAATAAGGAAGGATAAATAATAAGTACGTAAAGTCAGCAAAGTGCCATTCCAAAAGCATCATCCTCCCCCCTTTCAACAAGTAAAGTCTCTTCCAACCAACTAACCAACGCACCATCCTCTCTATAATAGGGTTCCATATCAATGTCAATTTGAAAGATGTCCCTATAATAGGGGTATAAGGTTACTCTATATTATATTTGAAAAATGTACGCTTTACTTCAATTAGATGTGCGGATGCACTTGGTGCTAGCCTCCAAGAGGCCTGTACACTCAAGTGTGCTTGATGCTTTTACCAACTCTGGTGAGGTCAAGAGGATTCCAGCTATCAGACACATAAAGCACTGTGATATATCACCAAAAGTGAGGTCAAGAATATTCCAGCTATTAGGCTTGATTGATAAGCTATAGACGTCCCACAGATACAAATGTCACAAGTTAATTGTGTCATAGTTCTCTCTCTTTCTCTCTCTCTCTCTCTCTCTCTTCTTTCCATGAATTGGGCCAAAGAGAGCAGCATTGAGAGGAGAGAGGTTCAGAATGAGTCCCAATGACCAAATCTCACATCATTCAGGCAGTGCCGAACTCTAGCAAAGTCACGTTTTGGTACTTAAATTACATAAATTTCATGTCATTTTTCTTTCCCTTAATTGGGCCAAAGAGGTCAGCATTGAGAGGAGAGGGGTACAGAATGAGTCCAATGACCAAATCTCGCATCATTCAGGCAGTGCTGAACTCTAGCAAAGTCACGTTTTGGTACTTAAATTACATAAATTTCATGTCATTCTTCTACTGACATGTGGATGCTATAGAGAAAAAGGTACATCCATAATTGCTTCCTTATTTAACAAATAAGATAAAAACAAATCAAGCCAATTTCCTCATTGATTGCATGACAAGGAGGTTCGGTTCGGCATTAAATGGACAGAAAGTAACAATCATTTTTATGTCATTACTAACATGATCGCTTCTTATAACTCTACAAAGGCCCAATAAATCCTAATTAAGCTCTTCTCTAGTTACATATGTAATGTTAAGATCTTCTCTAATTACCTCTAAAAGTTGAAAGACAAAAAATTGATATCTCAATAGTTAAGCTACCGAATTGACAGAATTAATAATTAAGATACCAAAAAGAACTTTGGCTAAATTAATAATTTAAACCTTTTTCTGCTTAAATCAATAAGTTACACATGTACCTATTTCTTTCTTAAAAAGGAGGGGGAGTGATTTTGAGGTAGAATTCATTACAGCTTTGGTAAAAGCATCAAGTGCACTTAAGCATGAAAGTCTTTTAAAGTCTAGGTGCAAAGCGCGAAGCCCAAGCACGTGTTTGATTGAAGTGCACATTCTCAAAATATAATTCTATAACCACTAAAATTGTCACCAACTTCTTCACATAATTTCTTTCACCCTTTGTTTTGTGGTGGGCCCAAAGTGAGAGTGTGTGAGAGAGCAAGTGAAATTTTATGTGAAAATTTCGGTGTCAGTAACACAGCATATAAGGGAAAAAAAACGTTGAATATTGCAATTGCACAAAGTTTGTAAGTTCAAATTTTAACTAAGTTTTTTCAATTTCTTAAAAAAATTTAAATAATAAATTTGAAAACAATTATTATTGGAAAATATGGTAATAATCTAGTCATAGAATTTTTTTTTTTTTTTTTAAGTTGACATAAAAGTTTAAACATATCATTTTTAATTATTCAGTGTTTTATAAAAATGCATAACCAAGTATATGCTTCAGTTAAAATATATCAAAAAGGCAGAGGTACAGAAGTACAGGGAATATTAAATAATTTAAATTATCCTAATTCAATGTTATGTAAACAAAAAAAAATTGCTTGTGTGATACAAGTTAAGAATAGTGTTTGTATAATGAATCAATGTCAAAAATATCAACACCAATTCCTTCAAGATTGGGCAGTTAACGGTTTTAACAACACTGACACATTAGCCCTTGCAATTATTAAGGTTGCATTTGGATACTTAAATTTGGATTTGATTTTTAAAGTGATTGATTTTTTAAATGTCTTAATTCTAAATCCAAATATTTAAGTACATCGTATTGGATTTCTAAAATTCTATGGGTTAAGAAGTTATTTCAAATTCAAGTCATATACAAATCCTTGACCGTTTGCAAACTATCCAAACAAGGTATTTAGATTTTAATCACCCAAATCCAAATCCAAATCCAAATCCAAATCCTTACCATCCAAACACACCACAATTACCCCCAAATATTTTAGAGTTAGCTTGGTTTAGCAAAAATATTTTAGAGTTAGCTTGCTTTAACAGAAACCCTAAGTTTAATTTTAAAAAAATCAAAAATCAATATCAAAATATAAAGCAGGACATGATACATAAGTAAATAGTAAGATCGAAAAACCAGATATGAAGGATTGTAATAAACGGAAAATAAATTACCGGAAAATTTGCCGGGAGGGAAACGACGGCGTTTCGGAGCAGTGCTCTCTTTCTTTCTTTCACACTGTGAGGGGAGTGTGTTTGGTTCTTTTTAGAGGAGAGAAAAATGCAGGGGGTTAGTGAAGAACAGTTATTCGCAAATCGGAGAGTGCCACGTCATCGTTCGTCTCTCCTCTGCCATTTGGGCGGGAAGAGAGTGAGCGAGTGAGTCCAAATATGTGAGTTTCTTGAGGACTCCCTTTTATGGCAATGACTGATTAGGATTTTGATTTTCTTTTATGTAACGGCTTGATTTGATTCATTGCTGTCTGTAATAACTTAAAAAAAAAAGGTTCTATTTTGCTTAAACGGCTACCGTTTAGCATATAATCTATGGCATGACGTTTTCATAAGGAAACACTAAGAGCACTAGAAACGTTCTAAATTATGGCATGTAACCTCTTTCCCCTCATTGTAGGTCAAATTAAAACGATTATACTCAAATATATGTAGCAGCTTTTAGCTTACCACTTGTAATTGTAACAATTAGTCTTTTTGTAACAAGATAAATTGAATAAGATAGGAGCCAAGTTAGTTAAAGACATTATTGTAATCTAATTCACCATTTATTTTATGAATAGTCTGAGTTAGTTAGATCTCATAGAGACTAAACCAAACCATAGCTATGCATTTATAAATAGCCTTACTATAGTAAAGCTAAAGTATAGTAATTTTTGGAATAATAACCTTTTAAATAAGCCTAAGAACTTTATTTCCAAGAAAGTATTTTTGAAGAATTGATATTCTTTCATTCCCTTTAATACAATTTAGAGCCATCAACCTATCTCTTTCTACTATCACGCATTCTTGACGTGATAGTCACTCTACAAGTACAAATTCTTGTGAGGTGTGGGAGGATAAATGCTGGGCTTCATACAACCAAGCCTAGCCTTAAAAATAGTCTGCACCATGGCATTTTACACACACTAGAGGGAGGCTGGGAGGGACAAACAAAATCTGTTCTTAACCAGCCCGGTACTTCGAGGCAAAGAACTCACCTGTCCCCAGTCCCCACCCCATTCCCTCTTTAGAGGAAGAAAACTCACATAGGGCAAGGACTATTTTGATTCAAAACAGTCTGCCCATTTCCAAGATAATCTTCTTCTTTTTTTGGAATTTTATGATAGTTGTTGACTCGACTTAAAGACTACCATTTAGCTAAGGGCGACAACAAGATTGTTTAATTAGATAATTGAGAATTAACAGTGGTCACAGTATGCGAATCAAAATCATCCTCATTTGTTTTGAAATTGATATATGGTCATTTCCTGGTGAAAATGTAATTTCCATGAAATTCCTGGTATAGTTGCTACATAGTCTCATATGATTTAAAATCCCCAGTCAAATTAAGTACGATAATTAAGTTTACTTGACATAACACCATGTACACTTTTAAATTCCTAAAAAATTAAATCTTCACATTCAAATTATCATTTCTTTTTTTTTTTTTAAAGGTACGAGGTGTCACAGGAAAAGCTCCTGCTATCAAGCTTGAACTAGAATAAAGCCACATCCAAACAACAGTGAACTTATAGTTCTTCCAATTGGCAGCAGATGTATAGCTCTTCCCAAACAACCCGCATAAAACAGTCAACACACAAATAGTAGTATGCAAAATTGCAAAGTTGCAGCACATAAATTGCAAATTAGCTACAGTAGGCATTGTACACATTTTCTGCAGTTAATCTCCATATTTTGCTTTACTTACATGCAATTGTTTCTCTGCATCTTTGCCAGCTATTAGCAGACCATCAGTAAGTAGACATGACATTCAAAATCCGAGCAACAGGGTTACTCCTTCCTCCATTATGCTTTATCGCACTATGGACAGTTAAATGGCATAGGAACCACATGAGCCAATTCTACTCCAGAACATGCTACAACATGGGCTGTAATCCATTGTTTATTAATCCAGAACTGACCATCTTCTTAAAAAACCAAGGCATCACTCATGTTTTAGAACAACAGCTTCGAAAATGCCATCAGATCTGAAGTTAGGAGCAAACAGCCTTGGATCAACAGGTCCTGGAAGACTGAAAGAGAGCGTGAATGGTCCGGGTGGGCATAATTGCTGGAATTCCATCTCAAAAACACGCGACCGTTTCTTTATAGTTCTTCCACCAGCTGTTGACCCTCGGAGATGAACCTTGCCGTTAGATTCAATCTCACAGCTGAACGGGCCTGCAACAACAAATGATATCAACTTGAGGAAGTTCAGAAAAGAGCACGCCATATTTGAAGAATAGCATGAAACCAGGAAAGGAAAGCAACAAGTTGAAGCAAGATAGTTGGATTTGCTGAGACACTGAGGCAAGCATGTGTTACAAAAGCATGCATGATATAGTTCACAAGACCAATAGATATGGTTCCATTCTCAAGAACCATGAATTGACTTGAATTTGTAAAATATTATCAGATTATTGAACTGTTCCTGTATACTTGAATGATGCCCATATGACTTTTTATTTTCTTAATAAATTACTAATTACTCTAACTTAACTTATAGGGCCAAACTAATGGCCTAATTGGATTGAGGGGGGAAGGAGGGAGAGTGGAGGGGAGTAAAGTAGAGTTGGCTGACAATAGGCTAATTTTAGGCCAATTATACTCTACTCTCCCTCCCTCCACCTCAATCCAAACAGACCATAAACTCTATGAATGATATACACGAGGCATGCTCACAGAGCATAAATAGAGGGTTCAAGCAGAAAAGAAAATTGTATATCCTCCAAGTGGATTCCTTTATACCGTAATTTACCTGGGAATAAGGGTAGTACATCATGTGCAGATATGCAGAGATAGGAACATGGTCTGCTGCTTATTCTAGAATGTGCAGTCTTTTGCACATGGACATACTCAAAAAACCACTTTTATGGATCTAAATTATCTGTCTAGCAAGCAGGAAGTCTTTACTTATCTAGGATCTAATGTCATCTTATGTGCAATACTTTGTTTTTTATTAGCAAATCTGAGAAATTCTGTGAAGGAAACGAAAGAAAAAATTTGAAATTAAGATTCATCAGGTAAGCATATCTCTGTATTGATACAGCAGTAAACATGTCACTATGATCAATAATCCAAATCGGGAAAGAAGTATTTTTATTATGTTTAATAATACCTAACCTTGCTGAGAAACAGAAGGGACATAAAGATCTATCCCATGAATGGATGTCAGCAATAGATTTTCAACTCTCTTTTTTTAGGCAAGTGTGCGGATGAGAGACAAGTGAGTCTATGCTCAATGCACAAGAAGAGACTTAAACCCTTGGGCATTGTCACAAACTACAAGACTAAATACCAATTTCTATGTCAGAAAAAGTCAAAGGAATTGACAGGGGCCGCACAAGCAGATGAACCCAACAACATGTTAGATGAACTAAAAGCGATACAGCTTACCAGAAAATATTTTCTATTCACTAATATGGAGAAACACTTTACAACACACATCAGAACAGATTATAAGCATCACTGACCAGAATACACTATGAGTCTATGACTAATTTAAGAATGCAGCCTCTGCAAACATTTATGGCCTTGAACCAAAAAGGCCAATCCTCAGCTTCTGAGGTCTTTCACAGGACATCTCTATGGCCCATTATAGAGGTGCTGACCAATATGAACACAAGGGTTTGTAATTTAACAGAGCAACCATATGCAAATGGAAGCATGCAGAAACAGAGAGCAGCCAACTGATATATGTTATATAGCAAGCATGTCCATAAGTGTAAGACTTATCAATTACCAACATACTAAATATCAAATATTAGCATGAAGAATTGAAGGGAAATGGGGAAAGGAAACAATCATACAAAAATCCTTCTTAACTCCCGGTAGAGCAACTCGGAATAAATACGCAGCTTTGCTGATACCAATGTCCACAGCACCAATAGGTGGTCCAATTTTCCCCTTTCTAGCAGTCCCACTCAAAACAATAGAAGCATGCGAGTTACAATCTTCTACATTTGGAATAGAGAGAAGAGGCATCATGACAGGTCCATCTAATTTACAAGTCCTCTCATAAGTTCCTCTTTTACTTTGATGTTTTGACACAGGAACTACATGGGGAAATGTTGGCGTTGACAGAGGATCACTGCGGTGCCTTCTCATGTATTTTTGTCGAAATCTTGTTGATGAATTACCATTTCCATTGCCAGTGTATTTTGCAGCTTTCTCCACGCTACCATTCATGCAATTCTGCTCATCATCGTTGCCAGCTTGGTACTCATGCTTGTAACATAGGGCTTCATTTATGTCTATTTTCAAATTATCAATACCAGCTAAAGATCTGAACCTTTCCAGATCCTCCTCTTTCATATATGATGTAATAGGATCACAAATAAGAACAATTCCCTTCACAATCCTGAAGCTTGCAGGGAACCATATCTGTTTATGAAGATTCAAAGGGAAAAGACTAGTGAACTGCTTACTTTCTTCTATCAATCCTGAGCTTGGGGAAGGAAGGGTTCCCTTTAGGTACATATGCAACATATTTGGTTTTAAGACGAGGCTAGGACTAGCTTTCCTCAGGACATAGTAATATAAGCTCTCCAATAGAGAAATGCTGACATATGAAGGGCCAAGATCACTCATCGTATATGGTGCTAAACTTTCATTTAATTTTTGAAGTGCTGAGCACCTTGGGTTATCAGACTTGACATCAGGACCAAAGTAAGTGCTCATGATGAAACTGAGCAAAAAATGCTGGTTATCAAATGGTGGTTGGACTGAGCTTCCAGGAGTCCCATTTTCACCTTCTGAGCCCATGCCTTGCATCAACTTCGTTAAAAGTCACAAAAGCCTGCTAAAACACCTAAAAATAAGTAAAATCAAATTATTATTTTTTCCTGTCCAGAAGCATCACATTACAAATTTCTTCTATAGTTTTTAATGTTTTATTGACTTTGATTATTATCATGATTAATAAAAATCAAAATGCAGCAAAATGCTACTAGGCTATCTAAAAATCACTCCTCAGGGCTCATTGAATGCAATATTTTAATGAATGAAGAAATGGAATATGTTCAACCAAGTAAAAGGGCAGCTTCATTTAAAAAACGGGTCTAAGTTGGTTTACCTATGAACTATAGAACTCTATGAAGCCATAAAGGAATACAAAAATACATATATTCACACACACATACACATATTTTCCCTTGCTTTGTAGACCACTAATATCCAAATTTTAGTCTTTCAGATGAGTTAATTCTGCTTTATAGAGTTTAAACAAGTACATATGTTTCTTAATTCTTCAAACAAAAATAGACAATATAGGAAAATTCTTTTATATCTTACTTGGTGCTATACCAACATTCTCATATATTTATTGGGGCTTTTATTCTCTAAATAGTAAATCCACATTTTTACATCCATTTTTTCACATCCACTTTTATGTTTTAAATGTGTACTTTTTTTCCCCCTTTTTAAAATGTGTACATTTCCACATCAATTGTGGATATATTTGTAAAATAATAGATGTAAACAAGTGTGAAGGAATATTTAGCCTATTTATTGATCAAAAACAAAACATAAAAACATTCTCATATATCTTCAGAAAATCTTATTACACACTCTCTCTATTGCATGCATACTCCGTACACACTGTGAAACATGATGTTAGTTCAAACTGTGAAATCATGTATACGGTGAGTGTGTCTGTGTGTGTGTCCGCCTCTTTTCATCACCCAGTAGAACATCAAAAGCCCTAGTCAGTCAAGACTAAAAACAATACATGCACTTTCAGATTTTATTTGCCATTAACTTTACCCATGAAACTGTGGTCCTAAGCTAGGCATTTAATATGGTCCAGACCCTCACTCTCACTCCCTTGCCCCACAACCGGACCCGGCCGTATTAAACAGTAATATTGGAAAACATTTTAGAACAAAGGCCAATTTCAAAACTTTAGAACAGTGAACACAGTTTTAACACGAATTCAACAGTAATTACTACCAAAAAAATAATTTCACTGTAATGTAAATATTAAAACACCTAAAAAAGGTGGCATTAAAATTGAGAATGTAAGCGTGGGCTTAAGTTTACCGTATCTATTGTGGGGAGAACGGAATGATGATAAGCATTTGATTTACAATGACGGAATGTGGTCAGTAATTTGCTCCTGTTTTGGCCCCAATGTGAGTTGAAAATGGGAAGTAGAGGTGTTTTTTTTTTTTTTTCAGTGATAGAAAGTAAAAACGCGATTTTAGAGTGTGGAGAGAGTGGCGCAGCGAGAGAGTCTCCACTAGTCTAGTCTAGAGACTCCAGTTTTTTTTTTTTTTTTAGTGGGATGTAAAAGTTGGGTGTACCAGAGGAGAAGGTATTAGGAGAGACAATGGGCTTTTAAGCCCATCTCACCCAGAATTTTCTCGTACCAGAGGGCAGAGGCAGCTTGTGAAGTGTGAGGGCGTCCATTGTCGTTGTAATTTCAATTTGTAACGTTAGGAGCTCGATTGGGCCCGACGTCGTTTTGTGTTACTAAATCCTGCGCCTTCTTTTTTTGAAGTAATTTTAGTGGCGATGTGTTTGTTGGGTCAAAAACCCGAAAGTTCTCGCCTTAACAAATACTTTTGGTAATAATGAAATGATAACGCAAGCATTTATAAAAAAAAAAAAAAAAAAATTTATAATTGATATAAATAAGTTTAAGAGTTCATAAAATAAATATGAAAATTGATAAAAATAAGCATGCCTAAATTTTTAATTAAAATTAAGTCTAAAAAATAAACCACTTAATAAATTCAAACCCTAAATCTCACAAGTAACATCACTAAAAAAAAAATATGAAATTAAAGGATGTCATATTGTAGCAAAGTTTTGGCTAAATGAAATCTGTGGGGCCTGTTATTTAAAAGGGTACAGGAATCCTCAAAAGTGGGCTCAGGGCCCAACGGCCCAATCTAAGGACACTTAATTATCCGAGGATAGTGTAAAAGAATTATTGAGGGGATAATATAAGAGAAAGGGAAGGATATCGTGTATAATGGCATGACGCACGTCCGAGGATGAAAATCATCTCGGACACCAAAGTCCGAGGTGAACGTAACTTTCATTTTATTCAGGATACTCCATAGAGTTGTATCTGAACTGGAAATTGAATATAAACCTGAGGAGGAGTCGGGGAAGATAGCAAATATCCTCCAAGGCTATCACCTCCACATTAAATACTTTTCAGCTAACCCTCTGGCCGCATTAATGTAAAGGTGATACCTGAACAGTAACTAAGCAGCTTTATGGCTACTGAGCAAAAGTTCCGGTAGGTGCTGGATGAGACAGAAAGGAGTTCCCAAGATAAGAACTACACGTGTACGATAGGAATGGAGGAAGGCATGGAGTATATAACATGGAAACAGGTGACATTTGAGGGGGATTTTTGGAATTGGGAGAAAGGAAGGGTAGATATTCCATGCATAAGAAAGGCCCACTGAAATCTAGCCGAGGAGAGTTTTTCTCACACAATCAGCCTCATATATCCCTTATTACTCAGAGGATATAACCTTTCTTGTCAACAGTACTAGTTCTTATACCCATACTCTAAAAATTTATTGTTTGGGCTTGTTGGGCTGAAAACTCATTTGTAGTCTGGGTTCAATCCAAGTTGAGTCCCTACAAAATCTTATTGCATTATATTTCTTAAAAAATTCTAGAAATAAAGACATATCTTAAAATTCAAAGTCATATTCTGTGCATATTTCATATTTCACTGGTTGCTCTATTCCCATGGATTACGATTTGAACTAAAACTTGAAACTCTATCTTTATTGAAAAGTCAAGCATCAATCTCATTATAAAATTATTGTTTTCATTATACTTTAAATTCAAACAAGGGTAATACAATGAACCCATAAATGTAATTTAATTCAAAATTACAAAAGCGGATGAATCATAACACCTCATTTAGCTTGCATAGGTTGCAAGAAAACCATTGGGTCTAACTAGGTTTAATCAGTTCAATTGTATAAGTGGTCCAATTAAACAATTAGATCAGTTTAAGCACCAATTCATTGGGTTACTAGATCAATGACTCTGAGTTAGGTTTAATAATTATGTCAAACTATATAAAAAGAGAATGTGTTATATGACCTAAGTAGGTAAGGCCAAATCCAAATGAAAAATTGGTTATCAATAAGTTTAGTGAATGAAACCCAATCCATCAATTTTATAAGATTTTTAATTTTTAAGTCTTTTTATAAACCCGATTTAAAACACTAATATTATTATTTTCGTGCGTGTTTTAATAAATGATGGTGAGTAAAATCAGTTTGGTTGAACACTTCGGCTTCGGTGGGCTACGGCGTTTGCAGAGGCCTGTAAAAGAAGAAAGAAATCAAAGGATGACCGGGGTGGACCGGCCAAATGTCCTCCGATGGTGAAGTTAGTGTCTTCTCTCGTATGAAGTTCTAACTGTATTGTAAGTAAAGATCTCAGAATATCATACCTTCACATAATTCGGACCGGTCCTTATATAGGATACTCTGGGGCGGTTATTGGTTCAATAACTTCCCCCAGATTTGTGGAACCCGGACGTAACTTCTTCAACGGCTATAGAAATCATAACCGCTGTTGGAAGTTACACACTTGGGAGAAATTGGCGGCGATGAACACGGGTTGATTAACCACTCCAGAATTTGTTAAGTATCATGTGGTCGTCCATGTGCAATTCCTATGGACGACCCTTTATCATGCTGTTCTTTGGTCGTCCAAGTGATTCATCCGTGGACGACCCTCCAAACTTGATAACGGGGCCTGCACAATTGGTCGACCCCTCAAGGAAGAGAGGTCTGGACGAATAGGAGAAAGCATAGTTGCTAGGCAAACTGCATATCCATGGACGACCCTTCTGGACGAATAGGAGACGGCCATTTTTTGCTACCCCATCAATAAATATTACTGTTTACTAAAAAAAAAAGTCTTTTTATGTGATTGCATTTAATTCAATCTTAGATTCTCTCTCTCTCTCTCTCTCTCTCTCTCTCTCTCAATTTTTAAATTAAAAAAAGAAAAGAAAAAAAGCAACATCCAATAACAGATGTTAATCTCTATACCTAATAAAGAAACAAAATTAAAATTTGAATTATCAATTGTTTGAATAACATCTGGTATGGGATATGTACAAGGATGGTACGGATTCATGTAGATCAATGTCAATTGAGAAATTAAGAGTCTTTTGGTTGAATATTGTAAAAAAAATGAAGTTTATTTGTGATTTGGGCATTCTTCAAACTTATTTGGAAAAATGAGGGGAGAAACAAATTTAGTCAATAATGTTGCTGAAATTCTAAGAAAAAGTATGAGAGAGGAGAGAGAAATGGTGCGATGGAAGGAGAGAGAGACAATTGAATTTCGGTGATGTAATTACCGAAATTTCTACCCAAAATGCAAGCTGCCCAAATTAGAGGAGTGCCAAAAAAAAGAGAGAAAAAAAAAAAGAATTATGACAATGGAGTTGCTAAAATTGTAGGGAAGAGTAGATGGATAAAAAAGAATTAAGGCAATGGAGTTGCCGAAAATGTAGAGGAGAGAAAAAAGAAAAAGAAATAATTATGGCAATTGAGATGCCGAGAATGTAGAAGAAAAAAAAGAATCGTGGCTTGCTGAAACTGGAGAAAAAAAAAATTATGGCAAGCCACAATTTAGGCAACTCCATTGACCATTGCCTTTTTTATTTTTATTATTTTTTCCCAGTTTCAGCAAGCCACAATTTTTTTTTTTTTTTTTTTTTTTTGGGTATACCTTTGAAGTTTGAACTGTAGAAATCTATGAAGCCATAGAGGAATACAAAAATACATATATTCACACGCATACATATTTTCCCTTGCTTTGTAGACCATTAATATCCAACTTTTAGTCTTTTAGATGAGTTTATTCTGCTTTATAGAATTTAAACAAGCACATAGATTTCTTAATTCTTCAAACAAATATAGACAATAATATAGGAAACTTCTCTTATATCTTACTTGGCGATACGAAGTAGTTCTTTACAATGCTATACCAAGTACCAACATTATATATTTATTGGGGCTTTTATTCGCTAACATCCACATTTTTTTCACATCCATTTTTATGTTTTAAATATCTACGCTTTTCTCTGCTTTTTAAAATGTGTAAATTTCCACATCAATTAGAGAGATATGTGTAAAATAATAGATGTAAACAAGTGTGAAATAATATTTAATTTATTTTCTGATAAAAAATAAAACATAAAAACATTCTCATATATCTTCAGAAAATCTTATTACACACTTATTTTGTTGCACACTCCACTTACACTGTGAAACATGATTTCAATTAAAACTATAAAATTATGTTTTAAAAACACAATTTCAGTTATGTGACAGTGTGGATATAGTGAATGTATAATAAGAAGTGTATGACCCTCATTACTTGTTTATCTTACGCTGCTCTTCATCACCCAGTAGACCATCAAAGTCCTAGTCGGTCAAGACTCGAGACTAAACAATACATGCACTTTCAGATTTTATTTGCCATTAACTTTACCCATGAAATTGTGGTCCTAAGCTAGGAATTTAAAATTTCCTAGACCCTCATTGTCACTCCCTTGCCTCACAACCGGACCCTTTGTTCTAAAATTGGTAAACATTTTAGAACAAAGGCCAATTTCAAAACTTTAGAACAGTGAACACAGTTTTAACACGAATCAAACAGTAATTACTACCAAAAAAAAATTCACTGTAGTGTAAATATAAAACACCTAAAAAAGGTGGCATTAAAATTGAGAATGTAAGTGTGGGCTTAAGTTGACCGTATCTATTGACTATTGTGGAGAGAACGGAATGATGATAAGCATTTGGTTTACAATGGCGGAATGGGGGCAGTAATTTGCTCCTGTTTTGGCTCCAATGTGGGTTGAAAATGGGAAGTAGAGGTGTTTGTGTTTTTTTTTTTTCAGTGAGAGAAAGTAAAAACACAATTTTGGAGTGTGGAGAGAGTGCGAGTGTGAGGGGGTTTTGTTCCCAGTGGCGCAATGAGAGCATTCACAATTGGGTTTGCAAATACCATATGTAAGCATATTTTAGCATTAAGCTTCAAAAGTACTCAACAGTTGTGATGCTAAACTTATAAAATTGTAAATTTTTTTGGCATTGTGCTACAGTACTATCGTAAATGTATGATGGTCCTATAGCAACTTGGATAAATTTTATATTCTTTTTTCTCTGCCTTTGTTAACCATTGCTTCTTTCTTTTCTTCCTTTCCTTTATTTTTTTTTTTTCTTTGATTCTCCGTTACTTCACTTCTCACTCCCTTGCTCACTTCTCTCTCTCATTCAAGCTCGCCACCGGAGTTGGGTTGGATTCGGCGTAAGTCAGTGTAGTCCCGACGTGGTGGAGATCGAAGTGGTCACAACATGGCAGAGATCAGCATGGGCCTAGCATGGAAGAAAATGAAGTGGTCACGGCGTGGCGAGATCAGCTTGGGAACAGTGGATTCCAATGGGTTTGTTTGATTTTTTGCTATTAATTTTTGTCTTTTGTGTTTGGATGGGTTGGATTTTGGATTCCTATGGATTCGTATTTTGGATTCTTATGGGGTTTGGGTTGGATTTGGATTGGTTGGTTGGGTTGGCGTGGTGGGCAGTGGTGGTGGCGTGGTGGGTAGTGGGCTGTTTGGTTGTTTTTTCTATGGGTTTTCTGGGTTTTTGGCGGGTTTTGTTTTGTTTTGTTTTGTTTGTTTGTTTGTTTGTTTTTTTTTTTTTTTTTTTTTGGGTTTATGGTTCCAGTGGGTTTGGTGAGCAAAAGGCAGTGGTGGCGTGGTGAGTATGGTGGTGGTGTGGTGGGTAGTAGGTTGTTTGGTTGTTTTTGCTATGGGTTTACTGGGTCTTTGGTAGGTATTTGATGGGTTTTGTTTTGTTTTTTTTTTTTTTTTTTTTTTTTGGGTTTTTGGTTCCGGTGGGTTTGGTCGGCAGAGGGCAGTGGTGGCGTGGTGGTGATTGTTTGTTTGGTTGTTGAGAAAGTTAGGGAGAGGCAGGGACAGAAACGAGAGAGAGATAGAAAATTTGTTTATTACTTTATTGTATAATTTATATTAATTTAATATATTGTATAGGAAAATAAAAGTTGGGATGTTGGGTATGTTGTAAAATGGTATGGTATATTTGATAAAGTATTTTTTTGGGATAGTAAAATATGATAGGATTAAGGATGACAATTTATGCTCGACCCGCGGATACCTGGTTTGGCCCAATCCTAATGGGTCAGGTTTTACCTAGCCCGATAAAGAATAGGGTCAGGATTGGGTGTTTAAAAAAAAAAAAACCCGAAACGGGTCCAGGTTTTGGTAAAAACCCGGCCCAAACCCGACCCGATCCTTTTAAACTTAAGTAAAATTACTAAACTACCTACCTCTCTCTCTCTCTCTCTCTCTCTCTCTCTATATATATATATATATATATATATAACTTATATCGAACCCTAAAACCTTATTTTCATTTCTTTGGTCTCTCTGTAGCTTAAGTCGCCTCTCACTCTCAGTGCTCTTACCCTCAATAACTCTCAATCTCATTTTCTCTCAAGCTACCCCACACAGTCTCACCCAATCACCCTCACCCTCACTCTTATTCACTCACCGACCCACCCTCACCTTCACTCTCATCACATGGTGGTTGCTATTTGCTAGGGAGAAGCACGAAGGTTAGATTGGGTTGAGGTCAGGCCTGAGCTCTTGGTCGTGGCTGAAACCATCGCCAATCATTGGAGATCTTGGTGGTTTGAGATAGAGAGAGGCCGAGTAGGAGTCCGAGATTGAAGAATCGGAGATAAAGCCTTGGTGGACCAAGTTCTCCAATTTTATTTTTTGGGTTTATGTCCTCTCTCAAATCTGTGAGTTTGTGTTTGTGATTCTATGTTTGAAAGGGAAACTCTTATATATATATATATATATATATATATATATATATATATATATATATATATATATTTATAAGATTGTATGGCCATGGATTAAGGCTTGTAGATAAGGCCTTGAAGTGGCTGGCAAAGCGTGCGGGGCCTGACGAGTTTGGATGTTAAAAAAAACCTATTTATTAAACGGGGTGAGTTCGGGTTTTGGGGTTAGGCCCGCGGGTCGGGTTCGGGCATAAAGAAACACGGCCTGAACCTGACTCGTTGTCATTCCTAGATAGGATGGCATTTCCGAATGGGAAAGCTTTGAGAGTCTCCTCTAGTCTAATCAAGAGACTCTAGTTTTCTAGTGGCATGTAAAAGTTGGTGTACTAGAGGCAATTCATGAGTGTGAGGGCGTCCACTGTAGTTGTAATTTTAATTTGTAACATCATGAGCTTACTAAATCTCGTTCCTTCTTTTTTTCGAAGTAATTTTAGTGGCAATGTGCCAATGTGTTTGTTAGGTCAAAAACCTGAAAGTTCTCGCCTTAAAGCAAGCATCTAGTCTCTCAAATGCCTTATGTTGGTATGTTTTGGTATCAAAGCCCCAAAACCCCTCATTACCTGGTCTCTCAATTCTAAAAGTTTTTACAATTGTGCTACAATACCATCATAAGTTTATGATGGTACTATAGCAAGGTTGTAAAAATTAAAATATATTAGCCTCCTTTTCACTCTCTTCACAGTCTCTCATCCCCTCTCTCGTCATAGCTCATCTCACCAAGCCTTTCTCTTTCTCTCCCATGCCTCTGTCGAGCACTCTTTCTCACCTCATGGGTCAGCTGGGTTAATTTTCTCAGTTTCATCATGGTGGTCCCTCCCTCTGAACCCAAACCCACCCCTCTCTCTTTCTAATCTCGCCCAACTCGTTAAGCCAAAGCTCTATGGCCAAAACTTCGAGCTCCATGACCTCCATGCCAGAGCTTTGAGATCCATAAACGGTTTGGTCTTTTTTTTGGCCATGCAAAGGCCATGGGTGGCTGAATTTGTGGTGGCTAGGTTTTTTTATCTTTGAATTTTTATGATTGCTATTTTTTTTTTTAAAGGTTTATTGCTAGTTTTTTGTTTAGGGTTTATTGATGAGATTTTATTGCAATGGTGGGTTTCTTTCTTTCTATAGCGTTAAATCCTCATTGTTTTAAGACTTGTTTGTGAGTATTAATTGGCATAGGAAAGAAAAAAAAAATCAAAGGTTTTTTCAAAGTTGCAGCAAGGCATGTATTGGTGGGTGGTTGTTCTAGGTTTGGGTTGGTGGTAGGTGGATGAGAAAGAGAGAAAAATGGAAAGACAGAATTTAGATAGAGAACGGAGATGAAGAGAGAAGAGAGATAGATTTTTTATATAAATTTCTTGTGTAATTTATATTATTTTAATGTGTTGTATGTAAAAATAAAATATGGGATGTTGGGTGTATTGTAAAATAGTATGGTATAATAGGTAAAATAACTTTTGAGATGGTAAAATGTGATATTTTTTACATATAGGATGCTAATGCTCTTAACAAGTGCTTTTGGTAATAATGATATGATAACGCAAGCATTTACAATATTAATGCTTCTTAGGACGACTTTTATCCTATTTTTATTTTGATTCCCCTTTGGCAAGGGAAGGGAAAGGGGGAGGACTGCACCCAAAAAAAGAAAAAGAAAAAAGAATACATCTTCTTCATATTTTGTTCGATCATTGGTCCAACAGTATAGTTATATAAAAATTTTTAAATTTATGAAAATAAGTTTAAAAGTTCATAAAATAAATATGAAAATTGATAAAAATAAGCATGCCTAAATTATTAATTAAAATTAAGTGTAAAAAACAAGTCACCTAATATAATTCAAACCCTAGATATCACAAGTAACATCACTAAAAAGATATAAAAATAAAGGATGTCATATTGTAGCATAGTTTTTGCTAAATAAAATCTTATTGAATTACATTTCTTAAAATTTTAGAAATAAAGGCATATCTTATAATTCAAAGTCATATTCTATGCATATTACATATATCACTAGTTGCTCTATTCCCATGGATTACGATTTGAACTAAAACTTGAAGTTCTATCTTTATTGAAAAGTCAAGCATCAATCTCATTATAAAATTATTGTTTTCATTATGCTTTAAATTCAAACAAGGGTACTACAATGAACCCATAAATGTAATTTAATTCAAAATTACAAAAACGGATGAATCATAACACCCCATACGGCTTGCACAGGTTGCATGAAAACCACTGGCTCTTACTATGTTTAATCGATTCAATTGTATAAGTAGTCCAATTAAATAATTAAATCGGTTTAAGCACCAATTCATTGGGTTACTAGTTCAATCAGTGAGTCGAGTCAAGTTTAATAATTATGTCAAAAAAGTATAAAAAGAGAGTATGTTATGTGACCTAAGTAGGTAAGGCCAAATCAAAATGAAAAATTGGTCAACATTAAGTTTAGTGAATGAAACCAATCTATCTTATAACTTTTTAATTTTTAAGTCTTTTTATGTGATTGCATTTGATTCAATCTTAGATTCTCTCACCTCTTCTTGATTGACTTGTAACTACCCCCTATCTCCATATCTATCCTTACATAACACCTACTCTCTCTCTCTCAATTTTTCAATTAAAAAAAAAAAAAAAAAAAGCAAACATGGAATCAAAAGATTTTGAAATGGCATCCTCTCCTTATACATCACCACCGTCAATGAGATTCAAAATCAGCCGAAGGACTCCATGAATTCCTCCGTGTCATGATCGCAATCACTAGAAGATCAACCTAATACCTCACCTCTTACATCGACAACCCATGTTTGTGTGGGATGGAGCTGATGTGTGATTTTTTTTTTTTTTTTTTTAATATTAAAAATATTGTCCCTTAATTTAAAAAATGACACATCATTGCTTTATTAACCACGTGAGCACATTTTTTAAGCTTCAAATACCAATATCTTATTTGAAACTTTAAAAGATAGAACAAAGCATCACGTATTAATTCATACTTCATAACTTTGTCGTGGCTTCGTCGGCATTTTAAAACATTAGTCCCCCACTCCCCGTTGCAGCGGCCAATGCAGCATGTGAGATGGAAGAGGTTTGAAAAAGTACAAGTTTATGAGTATGACCAAACTGTGATGATGTGATGTGATTTTCAAGAAAAAAAAAATGTAGTATGAAAATTCGAGATCCTGATTCTAAAAATTAAAGCTATTCCCTATTCTATTCCTTCATTCTTCACAGCGATCCCCAAGCATTTGGGGTTGAATCTTAAGGGTCCCCCTCGATCTGATCCATTTCTTTATCGCTTTCTGTACATAATGGACCCCACCCACACTCTCCGACCTGGAAATATGACATTAAATCAAATTTTCTGATTATTTAAAACAAAAACAAAAACAAAAAAAGTTCTTATCAAAAAAACAATACAAAATTTTTTAAAAAAAATGGGGTGAGAGAGGCTCGAACTCTCGACCTCAGGATCACTCAGAAGCTATGAGACCTACGCGCTAGCCAACTGCGCCACCACCCCTTGTGTTATATTGCGTGCAAATTTTTACTTAGATATATAACAGGGAAGTGTATGATACCGCCATTTCGAAGTTCACAGGGGTCTATAAGATATTCCTTCCAACCTGGCTACATGACTGAACTCATTGGGATTGCACATCTAATCATTTGGTCCATCAATGTTGGTCCTTTAAATCTTATCTATAGTATAAGGCTAAGCAAAGACTACACTATCAAAAAATACCAAACTTGCAGTGTAGTTTATAATTTCTTGAGGATGTAGAAGTTTTTATTCTCTTTTCTTTTTCATTTGCTCTTTTCCCTTTTTCCCACCTCGCTATATCCAGGGCTAGTATACGGTACACGCTGAGAGTAAACTAACAAGGAAAGGATTCACTTTATGACAGAAAAGAATTGTACAAACGTGACAAATGTTGAATATGCAAGCTGTCACAAGGTTAGGCCCACCAAGAGCTGATCTTAACTTTATCAGAGTGTTTGGCATAACCTATTAAACCAACCGCTGTGATCATCTCTGATCATATATGCATGCACCATGTGAACTAGATGTGGATTATATACTATACTTCTTTCTAAATTTTCCCTTCATATGATCCTAAATTCTCAAACCCATCTCCAAGAAAAAAGCTAAGTTGGACCCGTCAAAGCCAATCATTTCAAATGCTTGAGACTTACATTGCTTTGAGCTGACGGGAAGCCTTGAACCTTGAGCTCACACAACTCCTAAATCCCCCTCTCTCGATATTAACTGTTTTCTTGTTTTCTGGTTTTTGTGTCTCTCTTTGGAAAAGCAAAGCAAGGCAAAGCAGATTATTTCATCTAGTTCTAGTAGCTGACCAAAAACCAAGACCCACTTTACTGTCTACTTCCAACTTTAATTGCTTATGTTATGTCTTCTCTGCTATATATATGTGCCTGACATTCCCTGTCTGTCTCATTCATTCCCACCCATCATTCCAATTGTTTCTTCTAGACCATTGTCTTTGTTTCACTTTATTGCTCCATTCCTATTACCAGTAGATCATCATCAAATTATCATCTTTCCAGTCTAAAATTCTTCATGGAGGTACATTATCTACATTTCCTATTGTTTTCGTTGCAATCTTTGAGGCCCTCTGTGTGCATGTGAATGTGCACTTTAATGACATTGCATATCACTAGAAATTGGAAAATCATTGATTTCCAAATCATTATTGATGCATTTCTAAGATACGGGAAAATGCATTTTTCTCACCTAACCACCATTTGCAAGTGGTTCTACTTATCTCCTATCACTCCACTAGTTAACTGCCAACAAATGCAATTGTTTTCTCTGTAGCACGTTTTAGTTAAGACTGAGTTTGTTTTTTTTTTTTTTTTTTTTGGCAGAGTGTTGAATTGAAGGTGGAAATGGTTGGCATACATGAGAAAAGACTCAGGAAATGCTTGTCAAAATTGAAAGGTATATATATGTTGCTTTCTTTCCGAGTTATTGGACAGTGCAGCCAGCATGACAGGCAGCTTTTTAACAAAGCTAATCATGACTGCATAATGTAGAAGCAACTTGGCAATCATATCTGTTTAATTGATTAAATTCATCATTTTCTAACAACTCAAACTTTTGGAACAATCGATAATTTTTTAATATCATTGTTCAACAAAGTTGATGATTGATTGATTGATTGCTCATTCGCAAAAAAAAAAAAAAAAAAGTCTTCATTTTAATTAGCAGGACAATGCCATGCCAGCATTTCATCTTTATTGCACCTCTCTCTCTCTCTCTCTCTCTCTCTCGTTTTTTATTCTTAACCAATTAATGTAATTTGCTTTATGTTTGATCCTTGGTCACTTACAGGGATAGAGAAAGTGGAAGTTGATGCAAATAGCCAGAAGGTGGTGGTCACCGGATATGCACACCGGAACAAAATTCTTAAAGCAGTAAGGAGAGGTGGTTTGAAAGCTGACTTCTGGTCTGCACAAAACGAGCTTCTTAGTACTTATGCCAGTGCCAGTTATGGAAGCTTGAGATTCAACAATTTCAACTTGTTTTAGGAGTTTTTTTTTTTTTCTTTTTCCTCTTTCTTTTGTTTTTTTTACTCTTATGGGATCATATACCGAGGTTATGTTTGTGTTTTTCATATCATTTTTTTTTTTTTAATTTTTTGTTTCCCCTTTTTCTTTTACAAAAGAACTGTCCCAAGTTCAATGATGATACATAGAGTGAAATGGAAGAGTCTTAAGTTTTGCAGCTTTGCCCAGTACCTTGGACCCGATGATCGATATAGTATTAAATTAAAATTCTTGAATTATATATCAATCATTATTCATTATGATGTGGAAGTGAATGGTTGGTCTAACATGAAAAGAAGATTTCTGTACTACAACTCTCTCTGCCTCTGGTCCCTCTAATTCCCACAAATCGAATTCGAATTCTTGGAGTACTGCTTGATTCGCATTGTTGCTGTTTTGAGGATAAATAATTTTTCCATTTTGTGAAAAATTGTGTCCCTAGACAATGTCTACATAAAGGAACAGCAGGTATTTGCTGTCAACCTTGGTATAAAAAGCACTATCTCATACTTGTTTCTCTCATATGCTTACTGGCCCAAATGAGGAATAGTATGACATATCAAAATAGATATTACATAAAGATTACTGTAGGGTCAAGATTTGTGGCCCAAGACCAAATGATTTGGAGTATGAGTCAAATTAGCCCAATACAATAAATTTGTAGAGAGTGGGTAAAAGAGCTGGGCTGATTATGAATTAAACAACATTCAATAAAGGTTTTACTAATAAATCAATATAAAATCAAACTTAGAACTTGAATATATTCATGTCCAAAGAGACAAACTTTTGCATGTATCATTCTTAGAAAAAATATCCCCCCCTCTCTCTAGGAGCCCTTTTACATTATATAGTCTATTTTTAGATCATTTTGATTGTACACTTGTTGGTCATCTAAACTTTCACGTAAGTGTATATCCCCTCTGGCATCTTCTATGGTCCTCTGTGAGTGGTGGTGGTTGAGAATGCACTGTTCAAGAGTCTTCTCCACATTAATGTGGCCAGAAAAGTTGCTACAACGCATTTAATGTGGTGGTAGCAGTTTTTTCTCTAGATATTTATTTGTTCTTATCATCTCTATGCATGCTTGAGGTTTATCTTTATCATTAGAACCGTTAGGAAGGTCACTCGAACCTTCCAGGTACTTACTTGACTGAGACTATTTATATCCGAGGAGAACACTCTCTTCGGACTATTAGCGCTCTCTTCAGACCATACTTTCCATTCATTCCTAGGTATGGTTCTCCCACCTGGGTTCCTTCTCAACCATTTTCTTCTCTTCGAACACACTTTAGTCTTCAAATAGGACCCTAGGCCCAATACATAATTTTGAGTTTTTACCTCCACAATAGCCCCTCGAAATTTTAATTTTTCCCTTGCATCCGAGGAGAAAAAATAAGATTTTGATTTGTTATAGAAATAAAAATTAAAAATGTAGAATTACCTGTATTTATATGTGTGAGCATAGATTTAGGTGATTCATTATTGCTGCTGCCGTTTTGGTATTTACGAAGCACCATTAATTACTCCAGGCAGTACTTTGTCATTTGCATCCAACAGTGGGCCATCGATCCAACGGATGACGTTTTTCTTCAAGATTTGGGCGGGATAACTCCCACCCACTTTCTGGCCCCTATATAAAGCCTCAAAGAAGACTCTCTCTTTTACTTTGCGATTTCTTACTCTCCAACAAACTCGAGCATTCAAATCTAACAAGTTCTTCAAATCATCAACCTCATTTCTTCTAAGAATCCGCAAGAATTCCCCTCCGGATTTAAAGACCAGTTTCCAATTTAGTTCATGTAAGTTCCTATTTCTTCAAAACTTTCATCTTCTCTTCAACTAGCTTCTTCAGCCTTCGAATACTTACTCCCCAATCACCACGTCTATTATTTCTTCTCTTCTATTTAACTGAGATAGGTAGATTTAGGTATATGGTGAATAGTCCTACCAAAATGGAGAAATTTAGGGCAGCATATCACATACCTGAAGACGTAAGTTTGAGATACTGTCCCCAGAAAAACTATTAACAAATCAAAAGGTGGGCGAGGTTATAATCCCCATCATCACCTTCCTAGAAGGGAGGATGACTATCCCTATAGGTCCCATTACCAGAGACTATCTCCAAAACCATAGGCTTAGCCCCGAATAGTGTGCGTCTAACATTTTTAGAATCTTAGGAGCAGTTGACAATTTGAACTGTCATCTAGGCTTGGAACTTACCTGACTTGACGTGGTACATATGTACGAGTGCCACAGCTAAAAGGAAGGGAGATATTATCTTAAATCCCAATCCGACGTTGTACGGCTCATCTCCTGCCTTCCAAAGTCTAATAAAGGGATGAAAGACGATTATCTGATCGTCTCGGGCGTGTGACATGACAGTCTTCATTGCCCAACCGAACTAGGAGAGCCAGGTGGGTCATCCTAGATTTAGGTTTTCTAACAATAGATTTAAGATCTTCGTTTTTTTTTTTTTTAACAATCTCTCTTCTCTTTGTATCATTATTTTCAAGTTTCTGACTAAATTATGTTATAGTGTTAATAGATAGGGAACGCGCTACTCCTCGGCTCAACCTCACAAACGTCATCGCACTCAATTATTTACTACGATCAGAAATTCTTGTGAGTGAAGACGGGCAACTCAAGTCCGTTCCTCTTATTCTTGGTTTCACACCCAAATCGACTGATTTTCAGCTAGTCAGCAACGCTATCACGCAAGGGGACTATCGAATTAACCGAATAGACATCTCTCGGTCCAATTTCCTAGCGCTAATAAATCTTCCTCCTGTACCACATCCGAATCCGCAGGGTGTGCCACAACTCATACAGCCATTTTAACAGATTCCTCTAGAAGCTTCTACAGAAAGAGAAAGAGTTGCTTCCTCAACCTCTTCACTTGAGGAGCAGATCGACAAGTTTAAGTTTGAAAGAGAGGCATCAGAAGGGGTTCAAGTCATTCAAGTTTCGGAAGGCGAGGAAGAAACTGACAGACAGTCCAGTGTTTTCCCTCCTGTCTTGATAACTGCTCTTCCAGACGATTCTTCAGAAGAGGAAGACATGGCAAGCCTGAGGGACTTGATGAAGAGTAGAAATAAAAAATTTGGGGCCAAAGAGACCAGTACGTCTCAACCAGTTGTTAGTCTTCCTCCACCACCTCCTCAAGTTCCTTCTAATCTTGGCTTAAAGCAATTGCCAGATCCAAAGAAGAAGAGGCTCCTTACAGATAATGAAGAAAGGGAGGTGGTGCCTCCAAAAGGGACCAAGCAGCAAAAAGTAGTCAAGGATAGACGGAGCAAAAGAGCTTCATCTATTGATAGCCGAGATGACTCTCTTGCTGCTGAGGTGCGCCAAGGACCACACACCTGGTCACCTAAGCTGGAACTGGACAGTGTTCCCATCCCCTGGGATACATCCCTCAGAAATTATCACGAAGGGAGGGCAGGGTTAGTTGCTGAAACCTTAGAGCAACCCCTCCTCCTTCCAAAGGACATGGAGTCCTACAGGCGCTTCAACCATTATGAACTCTTCTTATCCCTCAAAAGGGATTTAGCCATGGTAAGTGAATTAGTCCACTTCTTCAATTAAAATATTAATTTTTTTTATCCATTCTTTTTTCTTTGCTTTATATTGAAATTCTTCATTTTACTATGTAGATTACCTAGCAGGTTTATATGGTCGAAGAGTGGAATAAAAGGACTTACAATGAAGCCCAGGCCGAGGCCTACACTCAGTCTGAGGTTGAAAAGTCTCTGGGTAATCTGAAGGAAGATTACTCTCGACTGTCCGAACAACTGAAAGAAGTAACCAGCCAAAAGAACAATCTTGACACTGGCCTGAGGACCACTGACAAGCAGGCCGAAGACCAACGCAAGCAGTTGTGCATGACTGAGATCAACTTAGAGACAAAGCGAGAGTTGGTCAAAGGTCTTCGGGCTAAGCTGCAGACCGCCAAGGAAGCCGCCGAATTGGCTAAGAAGAGTGCTTAGCTGGCCAAGGAGGCAGTCGAGGCCAAAAGGCAGGCAGCCTATACGCTCGGGGTGGAGGAGACCTAACTCAAACTCACTGAGGAGTTTGCAAAGGTCTATAGAGAATATTGTGAGGTAACTTGGGATAAAACTCTTGAAGCTGTGGTCCCTCTAGGGGTTGACTTGAGGCAGCCTAGGAGTATTTACTGTCACCCAAAAATTTGTGAACTCCCAGAAGCGTCGAAGTAACCTATAGTCGACTAAACCCTTCTTAATCCTATTGAAGCATCCAAAGAGTCTGGTCAAGTTGGTGGGACGGGTAAGCAATCTGAGGATGTTTAGGAAAAGGGTGAAGATCTGAAGAAGAAGAGAGCTCCTAAGCTTAAAGATCAAGCCCCAGACGCTGCTGCTGCTCAGCCTAGCCAGACAATTGACCCCTCGGCCACCCAAAAGAATTTTTATTTCGTACTTGTATTAGTGTTTTTTTTTTTTTTTTTTAATGTAAGGGATTGCAATGTACTTTCTTTTTAATCAATAAAATTGTTCTTTTATTTTCTGTCTTCGTTGCTCGTGTTATGAAATTTATAATTATTGCAAATAATTGATTTGTAGTTAATTATAACATATGCAGACTTAACAATGATATTATATTAATGATACAGACAATTTACTCAAATGCTAGAAGAAACAAGTTGTATAAGGATTATTAACAAACAATAAGGGCACTGAATGATATGAAGGTCTCACAGGTTTTCTCGATTACTTATGAAGAATACTATTGAGCACTGACTTTGCATTAAGTGCGTGGCCGAAGAGGTTTATCATAAGCTAGAATTTATTCAAATACTTTAGTTTAAATACTTGGGAGAATTGTAAGGGAGTGTTAACTAACCCAAATCATCTGGTTCGAGGACTTCGGGCATAATTGGGTTTAAGTTTAAACACTTAGGAAAAATTTCATGCATGATTGGATTTAAGTTTAAACACTTAGGAGAACTGTAATAGAGTGTTAACTAACCCAAATCATTTGGTCCGAGGACTTCAGGCATGATTGGATTTAAGTTTAAATACTTAGGAGAACTGTAATTGAGTGTTAACTAACCCAAATCATCTAGTCTGAAAACTTCAGGCATGATTAGGTTTAAATTTAAACACTTATCTAAAGACTTTATACAATAAATTGGGATATTGATCAAAGAAAAGATTTGATTAGTAATAGTATCTTTTAAGGTTGTTTACATTTCAGAGGCATGGTATTATATGACTATCTAAATCTTCCAAGAAATACACCACAATGCCAGCCCCTGAGGTAATACGATATGACACTTCCCAATTAGGTCCTAACTTTCCCCAAGCTAGGTTCTTCGCAGTGCTCACAACCTTTCTGAGGACCAAATCACCAGGTTCTAAAGGCCTCAGTTTTACGTTTTCCAATTAGGTCCTAACTTTTCCCAAGTTGGGTTCTTCACAGTGCCTACGACCTTTCTGAGCACCAAATCACCATGTTCTAGAGGCCTCAGTTTTATGTTGGCATCATAACCCTGCCTGAGCTTTTGTTGGTAATGTGCTAATCGGACTATTGAATTTTTTTCTCTTTTCACCAATCAGATCCAAACTCTTCTCTAGCAGCTCACTATTGCCAGTCGGATTGAGCGAACTTGTTCTCAATGTTGGGAATCCAGTCTCTAAAGGTATGACAGCTTCAGCCCCATAGGTCATTGAAAAGGGGGTCTCTCCAGTAGATCTACGAGACGTAGTTCTGTATGTCCAAAGTACGTGTGGCAGTTCTTCCACTCATTTATCTTTCACGTCATCTGGTCTCTTCTTTAATCCATTTACTATGACTTTGTTAACAGCTTCTGCTTGCCCATTCCCTTGGAGATAAGTAAGGGTGGAGTATCTATTCGTGATCCCCAATTCACCACAATAATTCCTGACTGCTTTGCTATCAAACTGAAGGCCATTTTCCGAGATAAGCGTATGGGGAATCCCAAACCGAGTAACAATATTTTTCCAGATAAATTTCTTTGCATCTACGTCCCTGATGTTGGCTAGGGGCTCAGCTTCAACCCATTTGGTGAAATAGTTTATGCCGACCAGAATGTACTTTTTATTTCCTGCGGCCTTAGGGAATGGACCCACAATATCTAAGCCCCATTGAGCAAATGGCCATGGGCTAGACAGTGGATTAAGGACTCCTCCTAGTTGATGTATGTTCGACGCAAATCATTGACACTAATCGAATTTCTTAACATATTTATGGGCCTCCTTCTACATGTTTGGCCACCAATAGCCTTGAGTAATGGCTTTATGAGCCAAAGATCTACCTTCAGTATGGCTACCACAGATTCCTTTATACAACTCTTCGAGGAGTGATTCAGCTACTTCAGGATGCATGCACAGCAAGTATGGCCCTGAATAGGAGCGTTTGTACAATTTATGGTTCTCGGATAACCAGAATCTAATTGTCTTCCTTTGAACTTTGTCGGCTTCCAACTTCTCTTCAGGCAAAATATCACCCTTCAGGAATTTAACTATAGGATCTATCCAACTGAACTCAGCTTTAATTTGACGAATTTGAACAACTTCACTCCTTGTTCCCGTAGGCTTATGCAAGTCTTCGATGAAGATAACTCTAGGAAAATCTGCGCCGAGGATGTGGCGAGCGTGACCAAATAATTAGCATGTGAATTTCCACTTTTGGGGATGTGCAACAAATTAAAAGATTCAAACTCTGACCGCAAGCATTTAACTCGGCTTAGGTAATCCTGCATTCTTTCATCTTTCGCCTTAAATTCCCCTTATACTTGCCCGACGACTAGCCTTGAGTCTGAGAACGCTTTCATTGACTTTCCTCCCATTCTCTAAACCATAGCCATTCCCATCAGTAGAGCTTCGTATTCAGCCTCATTATTTGTGGCCATGAAGCTTAGTCTTAGTGACTTTTCAATAACAATTCTCTCTGGAGATATTAACACTATCCTCACTCTAGATCCTTTCTGGTTCGCTGCTCCATCTACATCTACTTCCCAGGATGAAGGGCCTTTCTGGGAGATTACGCCAATTGATTTTCCATCCATGTCCTGTGTTGGTATCAATTCTTCTAACGAGGGCTCAGTAAACTCAGCTACTAAATCTGCAAGGACCTACCCCTTTACAGAGGTGCGGGGCATATACTTGATGTCAAAAGCCCCTAGGATAGTGCCCCACTTGGCTATTCTCCCTGCATAGTCATCACTTCTAAGTATGGTTTTGAGTGGAAGTTGGGTAAGAACAACCACCGTATGTGCTTGAAAATAATGAGACAGCTTCTGAGTACCGAGCACTACTGCTAAGATGGCTTTCTCTATTAGCAAATATCGAATCTCGGCCTCATGCAATGATTTATTCACGTAGTAAACTGGCCTTTGTACACCTTGGTCCACTTGTATCAACACCAAACTCACAGCATAAGGAGCCACGGTAATGTAGGCAAACAAGATTTCATCTAGCTCAGGACTAGACATGATTGGCGGCCAAGCTAAATAGTCTTTAAGTTGTTGGA
Organism: Quercus variabilis; assembly: GCA_030445155.1. NCBI lineage: Eukaryota > Viridiplantae > Streptophyta > Magnoliopsida > Fagales > Fagaceae > Quercus > Quercus variabilis. The sequence goes on from CP129446.1 coordinate 16,217,239, forward strand.
AAGCCAGAGCACACTCTTCAGTCCACTCAAATCCTTTTTATTTGTTGATCAACGAGAAGAAAGGTTTACACATATCTGCTGATCGAGAGATGAATTGGTTTAGAGCAGCAGTCATTCCTGTCAATTTCTGAACTTCTTTGGGATTCCGAAGAGCTTGTAAATTGTTGATGGCTTTTATCTGATCAGGGTTAACTTCAATTCTCCTGTGAGTCACCATGTACCCCAAGAACTTGCTTGATCCGACGCCGAATAAGCACTTGGAGGCATTTAAACGCAATTTGTATCTTCTAAGAACTTCGAAAATGTTTTCAAGATCTTTCACATGCTTTGAAACAATCTTGCTCTTCACCACCATGTCATCTATGTAGATCTCAATACTCTTACCTAACTGTGGCTCAAACATCCTCGTCATCATTCTTTGGTAGGTGGACCCTACATTTTTCAAACCAAATGGTATCACTTTGTAGTGGTAGTTCCCAATAGGGGTGACAAAAGCAGTCTTCTCTTAATCATTCAGGGATAATGGTATTTGGTGATAAGCTTAGAAGGCATCTAGGAAACTCATCCGAGGATGGCCGACAGTGGCATCTACTAGCTGATCAATTTTAGGCATATGAAAAGGATCCTTGGGACAAGCCTTATTTAAGTTAGTGAAGTCTACACATACTCGTCATTTCCCATTCTTCTTCTTCACCACTACCGTATTTGCTAGCCACTCAGGATAGAACACCTCCTTAATAGCTCCAGCCTGCTTGAGCTTCATTATCTCCTCCCGTACTACATCAATGTGTTCCCTAAATGGGCATCGAGGAGGCTATTTCTTAGGGTTGACTAAAGGGTTAACATTTAAGTGATGACATATGAATTCTGGATCTACCCCCGAGGCTTCATATGCATTCCAAGCAAATACATTGATATTTCTCATAAGGAATTCTACAAGCGCATCCTTCTCCTGAAGAGGTAATTGAGATCCGACCTGAAAAAACTTCTCTGGATCATCTCCGATGGCAACTTTTGTCAAATCTTCACATCTCACACCCTCAGCTGAATCATTGGTGTGTAGTGCCAGATGTTTTGATTGCTATAAACCCCTTCCAGCATGGGTCAAGGACTCAATCTCAGGTTTATGCTGGATGGCAGCCACCAAGCATTGTCTCGCCATTGATTGATCTCCCAAGATTTTGTTAACTTGACTCTCAGACAGATAGTTAACTTTCTGATGCAGAGTAGAGGAAACAGCCCTTAGTGTATGAAGCCAAAGTCTAGCTACAATTGCAGTATAGGGTGAATATACATCTACAACAAAGAAATCCACCTCTATTACCTCTACACTAGTCTACACAGGTAATCGTATTTGGCCCTTCGGGGTAACAACTCTTCCTTCAAAACTCACCAGAGGAGAATTGTATGGTGCTAAGTCATCGAGTTTTAAATTCAGCCCCTTGTAGAGATCAGGATACATTATCTCTACCGCGCTACCCTAGTCCACCATTACCCTCTTCATGTCATACCCTCCAATTCCGAGGGTGACTACTAAAGCGTCATCGTGGGGTTGGATGGTTCCAACCTTGTCTTTGTCCGAGAACCCTAACACCGATTTAGTATCCGATTTAGCTCTCTTCGGACCATGACTAAAGTCCCCTGCGGGTAACCGAGCTATTGACATAACCTTGGATAGCCAGGATCCTGTTCTCCCCGGTGCGGCAAAGATGACATTGACAGTTTCCAAATAAGGCTTTAAGGAATCATCCCTTCAGGGCTCCGAGCTCACCTGACTTCTTCGGCCACTAGAATGGTGCAAGAATTGTCCAACTTACTCTCGCGGACCAGTTGGTCCAAATGATCCTACAGGCTTCTGCAATCCTCTGTGGTATGCTTATGGTCTTGATGGTACTGGCAATAGAGATTATAATTACGCCTCTCAAAGTTTCCCACCATCTTATTCGGCTACTTGAAGAATGGTTCATTCTTAATCTTTTTCAAGACTTGGTGAACTGGCTCTTTGAATACAATGCTGACTGCTTAAAGATTTGATGATCCTGATTGTCCAGCAAAATCTCCCCGTAGTTTACTGTTGTTATAACGGTCCAACCTGAAATCCCTCCTCTCCTAGGGGATAATCTTGTCCTTTCCTTTTTCTTGCTGTTGATCTTCCTCAACTTTTTTATACTTGTCAATACAGTCCATGAGCTGACACACGTTAGTAACTAGCTTACGAGTTAAGGACTTCCTTAAATCAGGGTCAGTATGGAGGCCAAGCTTAAACGTATTAAGGGCCACTCCATTACAGTCGTCTTCCATCTCATTGAACATCTCCCAGTACCTATTTGAGTATGTTTTCAAGGTCTCACCTTTTTGCATGCTCAAGGATAGCAATGAAGCCAAGGGCCTGGCCACTCTTCGACAAGTGACAAAATGAGAACCAAATGCTTAGGCGAGTTCTTTGAATGAATTGATGGAATTTGCTCTCAAGCTGTCAAACCATTTCATTGCGACTGGTCCAAAACTGGAAGGGAAAACTTTGCACATCAAAGCCTTTTTAGAATGGACTACCAGCCTCTGGTTAGAGTGGCTCACATGCTCTACAGGATTTGTTTTTCCATTGTAAATAGTGAACGTCGATTGATGAAAACGGCGAGAAAATCTTGCCTCCTCAATCCCACGCGTGAAAGGCGATTTGGAGATTTGGTTTAAGGCCCTGCTCATAGCATCGTTCCCTTTGAGAATGTTCTTCTTCATAGGAGAAAGATTCACTAACTGGTGTTCGAGATCTCTGCTTGTAAGTGACGTCTCGTTCATCATCAGAGTTTTCATCAGAATACGAAGTAATCCGTTTTCTCTTTGCATGGCGCAACTCTCTTTTCAGCTGATCAATCTCCAGTTGCATATTTTTGTTCTTCTCTGCATAGGACACGTGACATCCACCATGTGACTGGCTTTGATCAGTATGCGTAGTGTGTACACTACCTTCACGATCCTGTCTCTGCTTTAAGTTAAGAAAATGATCAACATGTTGAGATGCCCTAGATTCTGCTAGTTGTTGTCTTGGTTCCGCCATCATTAATCGTTGCTTCCACTCTTGTTCAAGCTCTCCCCACAGACGGCGCCAATTATAGGGTCAAGATTTGTGGCCCAAGACCAAATGATTTGGAGTATGAGTCTAATAAGCCCAATACAATGAATTTGTAGAGAGTGGGTGAAAGAGCTGGGCTGATTGTGAATTAAACAACGTTCAATAAAGGTTTTACTGATGAATCAATGTAAGAACAAACTTAGAACTTGAATATATTCATGTCCGAAGAGACAAACTTTTGCACTCTTTTTAGATCATCTTTATCGTACACTTGTTAGTCATCTGAGCCTTCACTTGAGTGTATATCTCCTCTAGCATCTTCTATGGTCCTCTATGAGTAGTGGTGGTTGAGAACGCATTGATCAGGGGTCTTCTCCACATTAATGCGATCAGAAAAGTTGCTGTAATACATTTAATGTGGTGGTAGCAGTTTTTTCCTTTAGATATTTATCCATTCTTATCATCTCTATGCATGCCTAAGGTTTATCTTTATCATTGGAACCGCCAAGAATGTCACTCGAACCTCCCAGGTACTTGCTTGACTGAAACTATTTATATCCGAGGAGAACACACTCTTCAGACTACTAACGCTTTCTTCATACTATACTCTCTATTCATTCCTAGGTATGGTTCTCCCACCTAGGTTCCTTCTCAACCATTTTCTTCTCTTTGAACACACTTTAGTTTTCAAATAGGACCCTAGGCTCAATACATAATTTTGGGCTTTTACCCCCACAATTACATAAGATATCTACCCCTACCCTTTTTTTAATTTAAAAAAAAAAAAAAAAAAAAAAAAGATCACATAAGATACCATGATCTTTATCCAAAAAAAAAAAAAAAAAGATACCTTAACCTATGCAAACAATATATATTATCCCATTATTTTTTATTTTTTATTTTTTTGAAAATCCCCTTAATATTTTGTTAAACATATAAAATGGTCATAATTAACTCGTTATTAGAAGAATAAATAAAGCCATTAAATTTCCATTTTATTTGTAACATAAGCACATGAATTTTCACTTCTTTCCGTAAAGGTCTAACTCAAGATATTGCACTCAAGAATTAATTAGATTTAATATAAAATAATCAAATTTCCCATCAACCTTTAACCCTTGTTTTAAAACGACTTCTATGCCATGAAATGTTTCACTTTATATTAGTCTGTATATTTTTAAAATGTTAAAAAAAAAAAATCTTGAAATCAACAGGTATATAAAAAATACTAATGTGACAAACAAAATTCATGTAATTGGGGTCATATAGATGCATGAAGCTTATGTATCAAGAACACTGTACAGAGAGAGAGAGAGAGAGAGAAAAAAAAATCACCAAATATAGGGCCTGTTTGGAATTCGCATATTTTGCTGAAACTGAAAATTTTTTGCTGAAAATACTGTAAAAAAAGATAAAAAATTAACTGAAATAGTACAGTAAATAATAACAAAAATAAGCTGAATAATAAAATAAGCTAGCAAAAAATAAGCTATCGAAACAGACACCGTAGTTTACATTCACTAAATTTAATGATAATCAACAACTAAACCAAGCCAATCTGAATCCTAACTAGAAGGCGTGGCAAAATGAGTACTCATGCCTCATCTTCTCACATCATATTTACATAATCAAATAGTTTTAAAATTATTTAAATATCAATTAAGAAACTTCAAAGGGTATTTAAATTCAATTATCTTTGAGTTAAGAATCTTGTAACCCAATTGGTACTAACAAAAATGTCCAAAGCTCAAATCCTCCTTTTCCCCCTTATAAATATTGAATTATTATATTTTTTTTAAAATCAAGCACCTCAAAAAATGAGAAGGACTAGGTCGAAAAGGGAAAATGTTACAAGTATACAGTTTCTCATATTGGCATCATAATTCTATGAACGCCAAAAATTTAAAGAAATTTTCACAGTTTCTCTTTGTTATTTGTATTAAATAGTTAATTGACTAATAGCCTTAGGGGGCAGTTTCTCACATCTCAAGTAGCATGTGCATTTAATTATAAAATATTTAGTGTTTTTAATAATGCTTTTATCATTGCATTTTTAATTTATTCATATAAGTAGGTTAAATATTGTTACATCATTAATAATTTAATTAAATATTTAAAATATTAATTGCCTAATATTTATGGGCTAGTAAAATTCAATTGGCTCATTCTTTTCTAAAATAGATGGGTTTGAGCACAAACCAATTTTCAGTCACTCGAGGTGATTAGAGATCAATCAAGTACAATTATTTGACTTCGCGAGAGAGGAAATGAGATTGGAACAACCTAACTTAATAGGACTTTTAAGTTTTAATATAAATGCATAAGTTAACGATAAGAACAAAGATAAATACTTAGATTACCAAGCCTAAATTACAGTGCTTAAATTACAAAGCCTAGTGTAATGACGCATTTACAAGCATGAAATTACAAGTCTAAAGATAATCCTGATACAAAGAGAGTCAATTCTTTGGGTTTTAATATTTGAGGATGCGTGTTTTGTGTGAGAATATTCTTCTCTATTTATACTTGAGGTTTTATCGATTAATTTTGTCTTTTCTGCCATGCATCGCATAATTGCCCTTCACCCGTTTCCAATAACATGACTCGTTTTCTTTAAAAGCTTCAATTTTTTAGTATTAGCCAAGTAATGATATGTCAAATTTATGGCATAAGAAAAAGTTTATTACGCACAGTATGTGTGTTTCAATAATTGAAATCGAGAATTTGACTCATGAATCTGGGTGTAATAACCTAAGGCGGTGTTTAACTGAATAATGAACATATGTAACTAATAGCTAATTGTAAGGACTAAAATTGACCCTCAATCCAAGAGAAATGAGTGATGGCCCAACAAGTCACAGCAATAAATTTGTAAGAGAGTGGAGTTTACTTAATGAATCAAGTGTGGGTCACAATAGATTGATTTAGTGTTAGAATGATTAAGATGTATAATTTAAAGAGAAAAACACTTCTCGGTCAAATCCGAGACAGATAAGTTCTTATCTTTATTCCAACTTTTTCCAAGTACAAAGAACTCTTTTTTTTTTTTTCTTTTCTGCGGACCAGATGCCCCTTCTTTCATGGAAGCCCTCCTCCTTATATAGTCTTCTCTTCTACCTTCACCCTAACCTTCCACTTGTTGATCATGTAGATGATCTCTTAGATGCTTATCCCATTAGAACCCTCCTAAAAGTTTTGGGTGTAGCTGTAAGACTAAATATCCTTGTTTTAGCGTCATTTCCACATAAATGTGACCAGGGGATTAAGTGCAGAACATTTAATGTGGTAGCAGCAACTTTCTTCTTAGATTTTTCTTAGTTCACTGTTGACTCCTTTCTCTGAAGCTTATCCTCAAAAACATGGTTACCTCTTATACGGTATTCTCTAGGCGGCCAAACTCCACCCCTCCACAATGCATACCGAGAAGGTTCAAATTCTTGGGAGACACCACCTGTTCATCGCTATTTGTCCTCATCCTCGGCCCATTAACCCACATGCTTACCCTGTTGTCTGATTATCCTCAAGTTCCTTGGCATCCTCGAGCATGGCCCATGGCCCAGTACTCCTACTCAGTTCTTTATCTCCACACTAATAGTGCCAAATGTGCCACTAATAATATTAAATATTAAGATAAATCTAAGATGATAGGTTATAATTAGTGAGTAAGAAAATAATATTAGTGTGGATACAAATATATCTGAGATTTGTGTACGAACATTACTCTTAAATCCTAATCCTCACATAATGGTAACTTTACAAAATCCTAATTTCTAATTAGACATGGCAAAACATGTTAAAATTTTCTGACCCAACTTGACCCGAAAAATACCTAACCCGAACCCCATTTTTTTAACTCGAAGCAAAAACAAGTTGACCTGTGACCCAACCTGTGTTTTTTACAGGTCAACCAAACCCGACCGGAGACCCGAACCATTTTTTTAAAACTTTTTTTTTGGGTAAAAAAATAGTAAAATTAAGACAATATTGGTTTAATTTTTTGTTGTGAGCTTTAAGGAAACAATTGATACATTTATATAACTGCATGTAATGAGTAAAGATTTATAGATATCAAATAACAAAATACACGCCAAGATAATTTAGTTACAGTAGAGTAAAAAATATAAATTTAAAATTGTAGACAAATGAAAGAAACATTCACAAGTGTGAAAATAGTGAAACTAAAGTATCAAATTAGCATAAATTATAAATACTTAAACCTATTTTTTGACGATTTATATCCAAAATAAATGACTTTTCAAAATAAATTATGATATTTCCTAGAGTGTGTGTTGCTTAACAATGATATGATATTTATTAAAAAAAAAAACCATGTATAAATAAGTAAATAATCAAACTTTAATGTATATCTCAAATTGAAATAAAATGTCAACCACAATTGATAATAGATTATAAAATTAATTTTCAAGATTATAAATTTTTTATATGTTTTTATTATTTATCAAATGAGTTATCCAATAAATCATTTGTAATTTTGTTTTATATTTTAGAATGTTGATATTGTATAGAAATAAACATTGTGTATTTGTTTTACTTATCTTTGTGTTATTTTGTATTAGCAATGTTAGGATGTGTATAATTTTAAAATTATTGAATAAGTATTAATAAGTTTAACTGGATTCATTTTTGAAATAAGCGGTGAATTCAAAATAATGCATTTTACATCAAGTAATTTATTGCATAACTTTCAAAATGGCAAATATATGTTGTTTTCATTAAAAAAAAATAACGTAAAAAATACCCGACCTACCCCCACACATTTTGCCATGTCTATTCCTAATCCATCCACCGCCAGCACATCAGATCAAATTCTGATTTGTCATAATATGGGCTAGCCTACATTCACCATTTGAGTCCCGAGTGAATTTAAAACAGTTGCAGCTGCAAAAGAGAAGAGATAGGGGAAGAAAATTAAAAAAGTCAGAGAAACCCCAAAAAAAAGAAAAAAAAAATGCACTTAAGCGAGAACGAAGGAATAGAGGGAAACACCTTCGTGGTGACCGGTGGGCTTGGATTCGTAGGCTCCGCTCTCTGCTTGGAGCTCGTCAGAAGAGGGGCTAGCCAGGTCCGAGCCTTTGATCTCCGAACCACCTCCCCTTGGTCCCAACACCTCAAAAACAACGGCGTCCGCTGCGTCCAAGGTAATAATATTAGATCATTTTTTTTTTTTCTGGGTTTTGACTTTTGAGTTTGTTTTTATAGGACAATTTTGGTAAATGGGAATTATTGGTTGGTAGGTGATATTGTACGGAAGAAAGATGTTGAGAAAGTGGTACGAGGTTCGGATTGTGTGTTCCACTTGGCCTCGTACGGAATGTCGGGGAAAGAAATGCTCCAGTTCGGTCGTGTCGACGAGGTCAACATAAATGGGACTTGTCATGTGTTGGATGCTTGTCTTGACTATGGGATCAAAAGGCTTGTTTATGTCAGTACCCACAATGTTGTTTTCGGAGGAAACGAGATTGTCAATGGGAATGAGGCCTTGCCTTATTTCCCAATTGATCAACATGTTGATACCTATGGACGCAGTAAATCTATTGCTGAACAGTTGGTTCTAAAGAGCAATGGTCGTCCTTTTAAGTGAGTTCATTTTTCTTTTTCTTTTTCTTTTTCTTTTTTAAGGTTCAAACATGCTTTCAATTTTTGTTGTTTGTAATTTCATATCTCTAATATTTTGCTTCTTTTGGATATGGGATTTCAATTTATTAGTTTAAATGAGTTGAATAGTCTATGAAATGATTTTTTTTTTTTTTTTTTTTTTCGCATGGATGAAATTTATGTATGAATTTGAGCTTTATTAATATGTGATTTGAAATGATTTGGGGTAAAATGTCATTTCAAAATCATAAATTCACAGGTGTTGTTGTTCGAGCTTTATTTATATCAAACAATTGATACTTGCAATTGTTCTTCAAATCCCTTAATTTTAAATCCTCAAATACAAACGCAACAAAAGGTATCAATCTTGTCATTCCTATGCAATTTCTTTATAGGCAAATGGATGGAAATTGAACTTGGACCATATTTCAGGGATGAAAAATGAATATAAAACTTTTAAAAAAAAATTCTATCTTTAATTCCTTGTTGGAAGCCTAAAGAGTTATTGTGCTGTAGGTATGGTTTATTTGTTGTACATATTAAAATCTGGCATGGCATGAGACCACCTTTCAAATCGATATTCATAAGCATGCTTTTGTGATGATTATATCAACTGATATGGCTGTGAGTATATTTGTAGGAAAGAAAATATGGGAATAAATGGAGAGAATTTGAATTGCGTCACTGCAATATTATGTGATGTTGGTTACCAATTGTGGCTCCTTTCTTTAATTAAGTTTGAACTTTGTATCTGAATTGTGGGGTTTTCCATGATATACAGGAATAAGGATGGCAATTGTCTTTATACCTGTGCAGTTCGTCCAGCTGCTATCTATGGACCAGGTGAAGAAAGACACCTGCCAAGGATAGTATCCTCAGCAAAGTTAGGTCTGGTGCCATTTAAAATTGGTAAAGCAAGTGTAAAAACGGACTGGATTTATGTTGATAACCTGGTTCTTGCACTAATATTGGCAAGCATGGGCCTGTTGGATGACATTCCTGGAAAAGAAAAACGTCCAGTAGCTGCTGGCCAGCCATACTTTGTATCTGATGGTAAAGATCCAATTATAATTTCAAATATGTATTTCTATTTCCCTCCAATCTCTGAACTAGTACTAGTGGTAGTGAAGTGCTTTATTTGAACTGCGCCTGAATTGAGGCAGTTTCTAATAAATTGGAAATTTTAGAAAAATTATTTGAACTGCGCCTGAATTTTCTTAGATGATGAGAATAATGCTTAAACTGTGACAGGAAGAACTAACTAAACTGTTTTTACAGGGTCTCCAGTCAACACTTTTGAATTCATCCGGCCTCTGCTTAGAAGCTTGGATTATGACCTGCCAAAAGCTTTCTTAGCTGTTCCCCATGCACTTCTTTTGGGAAAGTTTTTTTCAGTGATCTATACAATCTTGTATCCATGGTTGAATCAGTGGTGGCTTCCTCAACCACCCCTCCTTCCTGCTGAAGTATACAAGGTTCGTTGTATCTTCATTGCTGAATATAATTCACGTTCATATATGTGCATAGTCATCAGGCAACTAGTCTCCAATTCATTGTGTCATGCTTCTCTAGGAAAAGGATGTTTTGCCTTCATTATGAAGTTCTTTTTTAGTTACATTTTGGTTTACTTTTTTGTGAGGTCTGACCTTTCTCAAGTCCACAATGCATCTTTTGCTGCCCATGTAGATACATGTTGATAATGGTGCTTCTCCACATTCTTGCCAAGTGATCCAGGAATTTGCCTTTGATTTTTTTATTTTTTATTTTCCAGCCAAGAGGTCAATATAGAAAGAAGCATAATGCATTTTGCTACCATAATTAAGGTGGCCGGCAATGTATGTTAATCTTTTAGGCTAAACCATTGATGAATGGACTGCTCTTCAATGTTGATAATTTATATTGTTATTCTTGATCAGAATATCACTGCAAGGATATCATTAAGGTCCCTTTCCTTTGGTTTAATAATATGGATGGATTTCTGTAGTGTGCCAATTTATGTTACGGTGAATACCATGTCATATTTGCTAAATTTGTCACCTATTGACAGGTTGGTGTGACCCATTACTTCTCTTTCCTTAAAGCAAAGGAGGAGCTGGGCTATGTTCCAATGGTAACCCCTCGAGAGGGCATGGCTGCAACCATCTCTTACTGGCAGGAGAAGAAAAGGAAGTCTCTGGATGGGCCTACGATATATGCATGGCTATTCTGTGTCGTTGGAATGACCATGGTATTCTGTGCTGCTTATGTACCTGTGCCACTCTTCACAGCTACTGGTCTTTTCTTCTTCCGGTCCATGAGGGTAGTGAGGATGGTATTTCTTGTATCCACCGCATTACATATTGGTGAGGCTATATATGCATGGCACCTGGCAAAAAGGGTGGATCCTGCTAATAAAAGAGGATGGTTTTGGCAGACTCTTGCTCTCGGGATCTTTTCATTGCGTTTTCTGTTGAAGAGAGCAAGGAAATAAAGGGATTATGTGTGTTCATCTATAGTTGTAGAAGATGTTCCCTTGATTTAAAGATGATGAAAACAAATGTGATTCTCTCATGTTTCCAAAGAGAAATAGAAAGAAATACCATTTCTTATTGTTAGAGGGAAAATAAGGGGCTTCACGGGAGGTAAAAATGGTGAAGGGAGCAGTTTACAGATCATGTTAAAGAAGGATAGCAGTTAGCACACCCTAAAGATTTAAATGCCAGCAGCACCAAGCCTCAGTCATAGCATGGTTAATACCTCTGTCTATTCCCTTGAAATATTAATAATCTGTAGCAACAAAAAAATAATGATAATAGTAATGCCATTCGTGCATAAAGTAATGAATTCTATTTTGCTCCCTCTCCTCTTTAGACCGGATTGTGGCATCATTTGATCATGGGTACGTTTGATAACTGTAGAGATTTGTACATACTCGAATGTGTACCAAAATTGAGCAAGTTTATGGTGTCTCACAACTCCCAAAATCCAAGAAATGTTCTTGGTGAATTCTCTCTATGTTTGGATGGAGGGAGATCAGAAGAGAGGTAAGGAGAGGAGAATAGAATATGATTAAGTTGTACTAGATTTTAGTATATTCATCCACTCCCTTCTCCATTTCTCTCCCTCCATCCCTCTTTGTTCCAAACATGCCCTTACTGAAAAATACGAAACACTAGGGAATGTAGGCAGTTAGTTATAGTAATACGTGTGCCTTGCATTGCCTTGTAGGCTTCAATGGCTTGACATGGTGCCAGTGACCGAAATATGCTGCAGCCTGCATTCCATGATGAATTCTCATGCCACATGCCAAAAGTCACGCCAATGGTGAACCTGCAACTACTAAATGCCGCACAATCATGCAAGTCTTGCCATGCTTCATATTAGTTTAGGGGCAATGTTAACATTTCACAATCGTCAAATTTTTTTTAACTCAACTTACACTTTTTGGTGTTTGTTTCCAAAAGAGACATCTAAAGTTCAAATCTCACATCTCCCAATCATCCCCAAGCAAAAAAGAAAAAAACCAATGGCAATCCATCTGGGTAAAATGGTCCCAAAAATGTTGGTTTTGCAAGTAATTGATAATAGATTAATAGTTTACAAATTGAATAATTTGCTGCTTAATCCACCAGAACAAAAAACAATTATTTTCCTAATTTCTTTAGGAAACTAAATGGAGTTCTAAATTAGATGGAGACTGCTCCTGTTTTTGTTGATGTAATTCTTCTTGAGTAAGAACCTTAATCTTGTTATGTAAATTTTGCTTTTCCGGTTTCAGTTTTGAATAAAAAATTTACTGCTTTCCATCAAAAAGAAAAAAAAAGAAAAAGGATGGAAACTGGTATTTAAAAGAAAAATAAAATGGAGGCATCCCCCTATCCAAAACAAAAGGCATGAAAGAAAAAGCATAGTCCATGCTAAATACAGAGAATCAGAGAGAAAATTGATACAATATTTAGCCATGATCAATTGCAAAACAAAGGGAAACTCCAGTATATTTGATGGGCGACAGCAACAAACTACAGTAAGCCAACACATGACAAGCTAAAACACCATCTCGATCTAGAAATTCCTAAACGCACAAGCTCCTCTCTAATTCCTAGCTTACAACCTCAAAGTGCATAGGGCACCTCTCACTAGCTGGTTGGTACTTTTCAGCTGGCAATGGCCAATGAAGTCAAACAAAGAAAGCATTCTATAGTGTCCTTATTCTACTCACCTACACAAAAGGCCTGAGTTACAAATGGTCTAGTACGGCTTAAAAAATAGATAGAAACACAACATTAGAGCCCATGCCTACAACACAAATAAGTGAAAAGACTCAAGTTACAAGGGGTTTTACTTCCATGCCATGCTAGACATGCCCTGCAGGTTACTGTTATTGCAAGCTCCAGTGCTTTGGTTAAGTGGGCTACCAGGTCCGCCCGAGGATTCGCTAAGAGTTCCACGGGATGGTGGGCTGCTGGCCCCTGTATGCCCACCTCCAGGGCCAAGCTTTGATGGGGCATTCAAAGGCTCCATATGGTTTGCTGACTTTGATTCCTTCCGACCATCTGTGATGAAACTCCCCACGACCACCTGCCATGGGATAGGTCAATATTGTCAGTTCAATTAGATTAGAAGACATAATATGCTTAAAGAACCAACAGCACAGAGAGAGAGAGGGGAATCTAAATATTTCTCCATCATGGATATCATATAACTGAACAGAACATGAGGATTCTTGAAAAAAAATAAGTTACTAAAATCTTACCAAATTTAAAAGAAAAGTTTCCGACAAAGAAAAATTTATAATTCACAATGTTTTGATCCACGTATATTCTGGGAATCTTCAACATAGTTTTAACTCAACTATTATTGATTGTATACAAATCAACCCAAATATTATTGGAGTATCAGAAAATTTGCAAAAATAAGATAAAAAAACATTAGACACCATGCAAATAGGTTTCAAAAATACATTCTACAACTGAAAATTTAAAATAACATAAATTTCACACACAAAAAGAAAAAAGATAAAATAAAGCACCTGAATAGGGGTTGCAGCTGTAAGAAGGCCAGCCACGCCACCACCTAATACACGTCCATCTGGACCAGATAAAGACACACTTAAACCCCCAGTTCTGCTCCGCTGACCACCATTTTCAGTTAGCAGGAATGAACCAGAAAGGGACAGAATTTCGAATCGCCCCTGCATATTAAGGAAAAAGAAAAGAAAAAAGAGAGAGCATGAAAATCAAGAGCTAGCCAAGCAAGGTTCACATGTAGCCATATACATAGCATGAGCCCAAATCCATATCATAGCTGTCTATGATTGCAAATAGGCCATACAACTGGAGGAGCAAAATCCATGTGAAGCACTGAAGCTAAGCCAAGGCCAAGAGGCAAATAAATCAAAAGATATATTCAAATTTTGACCAAAATGTACAGGTAAGTTGAACTCTATATTCACAACTGCACATGTCAAAGTTGATTATTGGGATCCTTTTAACACCCCCCACCCCGAAATCCCAAAACAAAAATAAACCCTCCTCTTGTGCTCTCTATTTACAATTAACAGTGTTCAAGAAATTCTTCATGTATGTTGAATGATTCCAATGCAATGGCTTTATTGCTCTTCTATTTTTTCTTTTTTTTAAGATTCTACCAGTTTACTATCTAATTCTTTTTTATTTTCAAGTTTTCTTTTAAAGATTGGCTATGCCTTTATCTATATGGTATAATAAATTGCTACCAGGAAAAACATGCTTGGTTGTAGAAACAATGGGTTTGCTAGCATAACTGCTACAATAGATAAGTAACATCTTTCATGAATATCTCTTGATTGTCATGTCAATTCCAATGCAGTTACATACCCCAAAAATATTAAGATGCTTGTAACACTTCCAATTATAGTTGGCATGTCTTAGAAATTGCAGTTTCACCTCAGTAAGAGGGAAGGACAGAGAAAAGTTGTTAGCAATCTCACAAACCTCATAAGTTACAGTTCCACCAGATGTGGCTGGTTGGCGGAGAGTCACATTAGATATGGCTCCATTAGCTGACATAATGCAGACAGCCCTTGGACCATTCTGAGAAAATGCCATAATTTTTGAGGATACATCCTGAAAACCAAAAACAAGTAACGTTGAATTGCCTGATGAACTTATTTTTCATATATATAAAATCATAAATCCTCAATTTGCAAGCACCATAGCAAGTTGGAATATATATAGCACAAGAAAGTCAATACTTTCTGAAATGTACTCCAAAATCCACTAAACTAGCAAGAGAATGTCAACTATCCATAAGAATCATATATCCTGAAACTTCCATTTCTGTTTTGCACTTAGCACTTATATGACGGAAACTTGTCACTGGGATCTGCCCATCATATCACAAACACCCCCCCCCCCCCCCCCACCACCACTTTTTTTTTTCTTTTTCTTTTTTCTTTTTAATGTTAGGACTTCTTAAGTTGTAGGAAGGATAACTGATAATCGTCTTCTGAAGAATGGTTCAAGCAAATAAAAACCTTATGCTGGTTCTGGAATTAATAAAATTGGTCCTAACAAATTCTTCCTGAAATAGTGGCACTTAGATTTCTGACTCTTGATTATGAGTTTAGTATTTACCTACAATTTATGACAAGTCAACAAAAATTATTAATTCAAGTTTAAGCTTTGCTTAGTTGGCCTCAAAGGATACATATCACAGAAAAGATGTCACATCAGGACAGAGTATGAAATGCTGGTAATTATGCTGCACAAACTTTAGAATTAGTAAGAATTATATACCCATACCATACATAAATCAGATTCAGACATTACATGGTATCTTGTTGAAGACTCCTAAAAATCATCTTCAATGCAGACCATCAATTATAAATCAAGTACCTCAAGTATAACAATAATGTTAGTAAATACTATATAAAATAATATTAAACTCAAAGACCATTGTCATAAATATTTGAAAGGGTATAGATGTGGGCTTATTTGGCACAGTTTCCTAATTAGTACCAAATGACTTGTACCAGAGCCCTCTTCAGAACCTTTTTTTTTTTTTGTTGATAAATCTTCTTCAGAACATTGTTTTATCAACCTAAGGTGAATATTCTAGTAATACAACTATACAAGTGCCCTTTGCATTATTAGAATTTTTCTCAGACATTTTACAAAGGTTGTAAATCTACGGATCAGCCACCTAAAAGTATAATAACGAAGATTACGTCGTGAAGAAAAATCAAATACTAACTTCTTGCAGATGTAACATTGGAAGCGAACACTGCCAGACTATAGTTTTTTGCCATGTAATTATAATTATTTTTAAGGTATTTAATATTCAGATACCTTGGGGCCAACACTCACTTGTACACATGGGTTCAAGTCACACCTTTTTTAAACCGTAGATTTCTAAGAGATATGACAGTTAAAGAAACACTATCGTCCATATCATTATTAAATAATAACTGCTTTCCACATCAGCTTACCTACTTCATGGGAGCATATCACCTGCAATTAATGGATATGCAATTTCTGCATACCACCAACTAAGCAAACTGAGAAGTCAATACCAAGCAATCCCAATACCAACCAAACAACCTAGCCTCCATAGCTCCACTGGTTTCAAAGATGCAGCCGCTACTTTCTCTACAAACCAGTGCCGGCAGCCCATTCTTTTTCCTTTCCTCCTCATAGATCCCCATTGTGGTCATTTGGCTTGTTAGAGATTGAGGTTGTTTGGCACAGAAAAGTAGCAATATTTGGGATTTTACACCTCAACTTGCTGAAATGAATACAACACCGAATGATACGTGTGATGTTTATGAACAGTGTAGCACTAACGGCATTTGTAGAATAGCAAAAGACTAGCTTTGAGAGCTTGAAGGGATTTGTTCCAAAACAGAAAGAGTGGAAAGTGCTTAATTGGACCAGTGATGGGGTGAGAAGGATACGACAGTTTTTTCCCCTCTCTCTCCCTCTCTAAATGTTTTATTTGTTTTTCAAGGAGAGGAGACTCTCTCAAAACGTTAAGATAGTTGTAAATCTAACGAATAAGAGAGAGGAAAAATGCAATTTATTAGGTAAGCTAGGATGGAAAGCAATATATATTTAATAATGATGTGGACAATAGTGTTTCTTTAAACATCATATCTCTTAAAAATCTACCATTTAATAAAGGTGTAACTTGAACTCATCTCATATATAAGATATCTAAGTCATAATTCAACACTCCTAGCTGACATCATTAGGGCCCTGTTTGGTAATGGTGTTTAAACAACGAAACTATTATTTAAACACTACAACACTTATTTTCACACACTTTTTTCACTCACACATATTTTCACAAAACTTAAACAACGTTACTAAAAATCTTTTACCAAAAAAAGCCCTAGATATCTACGAAAGCTATATCTACAAAACTATAAAGTCAGATAAGTTTTATTTTGTACAGCCTTTCATAAAGGCAAAATGAAACATAGAAACTCGACAAACTGAAATTGCATTATCCTTCACATAAAAAAAAAAAAAAAAAATTGCATTATCCTTAAGTAATTTAAGGTATTAGGCATCCAGTTTTTCTTTCTTGCATTTCCTTCAATTTTAGGTATTTAGATATAGCAAATTGTTTCATAGTTGCACAGAAATACCATTAGGCTAACATTTAACAGTTTTGCATATTCATTATCTAAAAGCCCAAGCAGTGCAGGTAACAGCTTCAAGCACACTTAAGCACACAGGCTACTTGGAGCCTAGGCGCAAAGAGCTTGATTGAAGTAAAGCGCACTTTTTAAAATACAATATATAATAAACTCTAATAAATAAATTTATTGCATAAAATTAAAAAAAAAAATTATAAATTCAAATAGTAAATGTATTTTTACCTAATAACTAAAATAGATATTAAAATTTTTATATAGTAAATTTGAAAACAATTATGAATGGACAATTCAATAATAATTTAGTCATAGAAAGTTTAAATACTGTCTTTTACATAATCCTCTTCTACTTATTAGAAGAGTCATAAGTGTGATAACTATGATCAAAAGAAGTATATGGTTCAATCAAAATATTTGCAAAAGGCACAAGAATAATAAATTAGAGTGGTTAGTGTCTATTGATATGTATACATTTTTTGTGTAAGTCAGCAGCTTAAGAATAGTGTTCTATAATAAATTAATAGTCCATGTCATTTCCTTCAAGTTTGAGCAATTAATTTTAATGATCCATATATTTATTTACCCAAAAAAAAAAAAAAAAAACGCTTATTCAAAAATTTCCAGAAAAGCATGCCTAAGGCGCACTTCATTAAGCGAGCTTTGCTTTGACCAAGCAAAGCGCGTAGACGTTAGGGCTTTGAGCTTTATGCGCTTTTAAACGTGCTTCATTAAGTGAGCTTTGCCCAAGGCGCGCTTCATTAAATGAGCTTTGCCTTGACCAAGCGAAGCACGTAGACATTAGGGCTTTGAGCTTTAAGTGCGCTTTTAACAACACCGAGTCCAACTAAACAATAAACACATTACTAAATTTGCATATAACTTGTTTGTTCAAATAAATAAAGCCTTCATCTACATAAAGTACAACTCTCACATTGATTACAGCATCCATGTTGTAATTAAGATCACTGAGCAACTAGAAGAAACATCTCACTATGCATGCGCAGTCATTTACGTAGAGCAGAATAGTAGCTAAGATATAAAAATGATTACACTTGCAACCAAATATCAGCAATGTTCCAGTGCAAAATAAAAATGTAAAGAAAAGATATATATGGTCAATAGGAAATAATTCAAAAGGACAAACAGACCTCTCCAGCCTTCACGGTGATAACATGAGGTGTAAACCCAACACCTGCTGATCCTGCAAGCAGAAACCTCCATTTAAGATACTTGTTATGATAAAGTAACTTACAGGCCAATAGCACATTGAAACTACATTTCAATTAGAAGGCAATGAAGATTGATTCAAATACAGTGCATGACAGAACCCATTAGACATGCATTCCTATCTTTTCTGTTTTTGTTTTTGGTTGACATAGAAATTTTTTATTTAAATATGAAGGGTCATCTTCATTTTTTCTTTGATCTTTTTCAAATGTTTTTAGTTTGGAGGGGAGAGTGCAGGGTAAGTGTACTTGCTTATGTGAGAGGAAAAAAAAAATTGGAGATAGAAAGTTTAAATTGACCTCAATATTTATGTAGTCATAAAATAGAGAACATTTTTTAAAACAGTTAGAAGAAAGTGTATTGATGTGATACAAAAACAACTCACAGAAAATATTGGAATTAAAAAAACATTTGTTCTTTGAATATTTGTCCCATTACAGTAGTTACGAAAATAACAGGAAAATGAAGAATCAAGAAAATTCTGATAGCCAAGAGTCCCAAAGAAAAAAAAAATAGCAAAGAGGGACATATATGTAATTTTGGCAATTAAGAATCTAACATCAGGTCGAACAGGTCCCCAGGTTCCAGCATAACTACATTATCTTCCTATTCTTTTAAGCAGAGTCATCAGCATACATACACATCACTTATATACCCCTTTATTATTATCAACACCAACCATTACATTCCCTGTCAGAAACCCCAAGCTAAACAAAACCCCATACAGCTGAGAGTGAAAAGAGAGAAAACCAAAACCAAAAATAAATATAAATATAAAAACACTCCGGGGAATCAATTTAAGGATTAGAAGAAGTCAAAACTACTATTGTCTTTAAAAACCAAACATGTCAAATATTCCAATCGGGCCACGTGAAAGACAATATAAACTGCAAAAACAACCCAAACACACACACTGTACATGACAACAACACAAAAGAAAAAAACCCAGTAAAGCTTTAAACTTTAAAAGGCAAACCCAGATATAGATTTTTTTAAAAAAAAACAAGTACCCAAAGCTTCCAATTGGTGCTTCTTGCTACTAGAACCAGGCGGTCTGCCCCTAGCTTTCTTGAACGAAGTGGGTGGCGCTGATCCTCCAGAAGGAAGCGATGTTGGAGCCGAAGAAGGAGGAGGAGCTGGAGTTGGATGAGGAGATGAAAACCCACCTCCACCACTTGACTGAGACTGAGTCTGAGCCTGAGCTACAGGTACAGGCTGAGCCGTAGGAGTGAGACCCAAAGCCATAGACCCATCTGGGCCATACTTTCTGGGCCTCCCTCTTTTCCTCTTAGCTTGCTCTCCGCCACTCATACTCCCCATATTCACATTCACATTCACAGCCCCACCACCACTTCCACCGTCAAGCTGGTAAGTCGGTGATGTTGCTGCTGCTGCTGTCGTCGTAGCTATGGCGTTTGTTGCGGCGGAGATGGGCTTGTAAACGGCGTTTCCGTCGGAACTAAAGCCCAAGCGCATGTTCTGAACCAGTGGCTGTGCCGGCGGCGACGACGACGACTGTTGCTGTTGTTGATGAAGTGCTCCAACGTTAAATGGCTCTCTACTTGTCATCACTCCTGTCTCTGATCCTGACATTTTTTTTTTTTTACTGATTTCTCATAAAATCACAAACCCTGCAAATTTTTTTTTTTTTTCACACATTAAAATTCTACATTTTAACCTGTAAAGAAAGGAACTTCAAAACCTTGCAAAATTCATTAGGGTTATTAAGAACCCTAAAGATGAAAGATTTTACAGTGAGAATAGAAAGATTCACACTTGTGTTTAAGTGAGTGAGTAAAAGCAGTGATGAGTGGGTTTTAAACTTTGAAGTGAGTTTGGAATCAAATCTTTTTGGCTGAAATCTAGTGAAAGTGTACAAACAAACAATAAAACCCTAAATTACTTCAAAAAACTTAGTTTGAGAGAGTGAAAGAAAAAAAAAAAAGGGGTATTTTTTTTTTTTTTCTTAAATTTCAAGATGGGATCAAGAAAAAAAAAATTAATTATTATAGATTAAAACAGAAAATAAAATGAACATTAAGAAAATAAATTGAAAAAAAAAATAATAAATAAAAAATAAAAACTATTTTCGAAATTCAGAGATAAAGCATGTCGAAAAATACAATGAAAATTAAAGAAAACCATAAAATATCAGAAAAAATTGCGGGGACTTACCAATAATTCAGAAAAAAATAGCAGAGGAGGCTGAAAATTAGAAGAGGAGGAAATTCTAGGGTTTTTGGAACGAAAACGCAGAGGAACTCCAGAGGGCTTTTTCTGAGAAATGCGAGAATTGTGAAATTTATTTATATTTTATTTTCTTTCTCCTTTTTAATAAATAATAAATAAATTTTGTATTTTGGGGTTTTCCACTTTTTAGTGCCTTGCTTCTCACGGGGAAGCCTTTAATAAAAAATTTAATTAAAAAAAAAAAAAAAGACAGGTAAAAAGCATTCCAAATTCGCTTTTGTACAAAAAAATAAAATATTATTTTTTTTCAAACGCTTTCATTACTCTTTCTTTTCTTTTCTAAATTTTATTACTTACTATATATATCAAGTATTTAATTTTACTCGCTTTAATACTATACCACGTGTTAGAAATAGTTAAAATATCTTGATAAGGATTGTGTGTCATGAATAGAAGGCGAGTATCTTAATATTCTTTACTTGCGGTACTGTGTGAAAATGGTTTGTGTCAATTTTGTATTTTCTCCCTTGTTCTTTTCACACTTTTTTTTTTTTTAAATCTTCGTTATAACTCCAAATTATAATAATAATTACTCTGTCTATTTGTAGTTGTACAGTTGTTGGCTTGGTGATTTGTTGATTATTTTTGTTCGAGTTTTCTAAATTTTTTTTAAAAAAAATTAAAGATCTTTTGGTAATCAAGCTGAGGTAGGTGATGGGTAGTTGGTCCATAAAGGAATAAACAGTAGTAAACAAGTAAGGAATTGAAGACCCAAGATTTATATTGACTAATTAATATCCTAGCATATGCCTTTTACTTGGATTAGATATCTAGATCCATCTATTCTATACTTGCCTTTGCAATGCAATGCTAGCATCTTCTAGGCTTTGAAAATCTTGTCATCCCCTCATGTTCCTCAATACTTATACAAGGTTAACTTGAACCCCACGGCACCTACTCTACTCCACTCTATCGTCTATTGTACTATGCTTTTATGTCAATGAGTTAAAGCCTAAAGGAAATACTATTGTATATATTAAAAAATAAATAAACACTCATGAATAGTTTATCCATTATTGGATAGATAAGGCTCATAAAATATGTTTTATTTGTAAATTTTCAATTATTCAGCAAGAAGGGAAAAAAGAAAGTGTAAATGTTCAATTTGAATTCCCTGTATCATGCATTAACCAAAACTTGCAGACAAAAAAACTCTTCTTGTTACCCAAAAATACACTCACACACACACAAGATAAAATTGACTAATGCTTAAGATTTATGGTTAGAAATTTAGAATATACTCAACAACTTAACTAAATTCTTACTCGAATTTTAACTAAACATCTACTTTTCTATTTTGGCTGAAACCGAATCAAAACCAACAAACCATGTTGGCCAGCCTAGTCACCCAAACAAAACCCACAACTAAAACCGTGAAGAACAGTCACCAATTACCATAAATAGTCATTGTCTTCCCTATAAAAAACCATGAGTAGACTCACAGAATTCTTACTCAAAGCCAACAACATCTCATTCCATGAACACACTCTAGCCAACGCATCATCTCAACCTCTAGTAACCAAAAGCATTGGAATGAGCTACTATGATCCACCTAACTCGATAATGAAGCAAATCAAGAAGAGAGAGAGAGAGAGATTGGTAAGAAAATTATTAGATATTTCCGGATTACATCCGACATAGTATTCCATACCAATAGAAATAAATTATTTAATACAAAAATATGACATAAGCTTAAAAAGTCATGTGAAAAAAAAAAATTAAATTTTGTATTACGTCACTTGCTTTTATTGTTAACGTATATCATGTGCTTATATTCCAAAAATATCTAATCATTTTTATGGGGAGAAAGCGAAAAATACCCAATAATTATTTTCTTATTAACGCACATTTTGGATTTAGCTTCCTACCAATTGGAGTAAAAGAGTCGTTACCTAAAGATGCCCTTTGAACACAATAAGATATGAGCTATTTATTTGTTGTTATTATTTAAGAAAAAGTGTGTTCTCAATGTTTTTAATATTGTAATGGAATAAATTGAATATTAATTATATCCATTGAAAGTCTATCATTCTTACTAAAATGTTCTTGATGTTTTAATATTAGAATCTATATGAGTGTGAAAGTGAAACAAATTATTCAACCACTCGGTCAAAATATTCTATATAAATAAATAAATGCATGCATATACATAGATATAATTTGATAAAACAATACATAGATCTAGAAAGGGGGGAAGGGATGGGTGGTTATAAAATACTACTCCATTAAATACTCAATATTTAA
The DNA here is from genome assembly GCA_030445155.1 of Quercus variabilis. NCBI lineage: Eukaryota > Viridiplantae > Streptophyta > Magnoliopsida > Fagales > Fagaceae > Quercus > Quercus variabilis. The sequence goes on from CP129446.1 coordinate 16,240,266, forward strand.
CTAAACCTTTGAGCACTATGGCCTACATCATGACTAACAAACCAGGTAATGTACTCTGGTTATATAATATATTATAAATCTGATTTAAAACATTAGTATTACTATTTTTGTATATGTTCTAATAAGTATTACTGTTTACTAAATACATACATACATACATATATGTAGGGACTCAATTTTTGATTGGACCCAAAACATAAATGAGTTTTCAGTCCATCAAGCCCAAACAATAAATTTGTAGAGAATGGGGAGAAGGATTAGGTGCTGACCGTCGTCCCCCATGCAAGAATCTCTTTTCTCTTATAAAATATGATGGTAACTTGTTTACAACTGGGGAATGCTCCTCGGCCTATGGCCGAGGAGCCTTTTTCTTTTTAGCTTTCTTCCCCCCCCCCCCCCCCCCCCCCCTCTCTTTTACTTTACTCGTTTTTCTTATATAGTCCTCACCATCCTCTCTTGCTCTTACATCTGTTGATCATCTATTCACCTTTCTTCTGGTTGCCCATCCCATCAGAGGTCTTATCAGTACTCAAGTGGTTCAATCTGATCAACGTTGCCCTGCCAAAGGGTTATATCACCATTAATGCGGCCAGAGGAGTTAGGTGAATGCATTAAGTGCGGAGGTGACAGCTTGCCCCGGGCTTGTCCCTTCTAAGATTCATCTTCGGCATGCCGAGGACAAAGAGGTTCTCGGCTTGCAACCGAAAAGAGGCTTTCTCCATCTTAGCCTCGGATGATCAGTCTTCCTCGGCATGGGCCTTGGGCCTACTAGGCGATGGGCTGAGGTTACCAGGCCCATAGACCCCACAATATATATATAAAATAAATATTACTGTTTACTAAATACATGCATACATACATATATATATATCTCTCTCTAACTAAACTTCAAAGCCTTACCTAAAAGGAATACAATAGTAACAAGGTAAATAACTTTCTCATATTAGGTTTCAAGTTTTTGATATGATCAATTAAAGTCTTAAACATACCGTATGAAATAAATTCAATTTGAATCTATGTTCATCTTTGTTATTCATTTTTATTATTTTGAACAATAATGAGGTAAACAACTTTCTCATAAGTGTCAATTGTAATATATGTGATCTTCGATTAATTAGTAAAAGAATGAAGAGGATTTAAAGTTGAAAACTAAGTTTTAGTGGCTCACTTGAGCGAAGTCATACAACAAGACTTGTCGTCCAAGAAACCGATTATTTAGTTTGGCATACAAAATAGTGATATCAACACTTTACTTATCTTGCTGCAGCAAGACGAAGAGCAAGCTGCTAGTTGAAAATAAGACATCTTAGTTGGAAATATTATAAAATATTAGTTAAATTATAAGACTCTTATCAATTAATTGCCTACTTAATGATGCATTAAAGTTTTTTAATGATGCATTAAAGTTTTTTTTTTGCTTTTTTAAAGCAAAAAATTATTGTTCTCATCTCTTATCCAATTGATAAAGTTGGACCTAAAAAAGGGGATTCAATAAAGAATAATAAATTTTAAAAAGTTTTCCTATTCACATGAATACGTTATTGCAAGTTTCGCCCACAAGTTCAAGTCGGCAAGAAGGTTTTTTATTTTATGTCATGAATTCATGATTACCTTGGAATCTTTTTGGTCGGAAAGAAAAGGACGGAAGTAATGGACAAATGACTTTTAAATTTCAGTTACACTTTTTAGGCTTGAATCCACTTTGCTATAATCTTAAATTAACTCTGTCAAATCCTTCTCCGTTATCTGCTTCTTCATCAATGATTGAACACAAATTTAACTGAATAAGCATCTAATTAAAAACATATTAATTCCTAAAAGTCCATACATAGACTAGCTGAACATCTCAATTAACGAGAAACAACTTGAAAAATACCCTAAGAGTGTTTACATCAGATAATGCAAAATAGAAAAATGCTTAATTTTACACAATTAAGTCCTAAAATAATTCATATTAGTCAAATTAAAGATGTTTGGATTTGAAAAATTACTGAATATTTACACAATTACTATAATTTTGTATTTTAATTTTTTTCTCTCCTCTTGCTCTGATAAGATTCTCTCTTGTTAGGAAGATAATAATAATGAAAGAATAAATATAAGTATTTATATAATAAATAGAATATAGAATAGATAATTTGATGAAATATTTTTGAAAAGTAATTATATAAAATAGATAGAAATTTTTACACCAGCCAATGTGAATGCTAATATTTTATTGTATTGATATCTTATTTTATTTTTACTATTGATACTTGAGAGGATTATGTGAGTTTATTTTTGCATTAATTATTACTAATACTTTACTTGTGTTAATATTTAACTTTATTTTTACTGTGTTAGAATTTACTTTTCGGAAAACTACTTGCAATTAAAAACTAAAGATTTTGAAACCCAAAATTATTTGTGATTTTTTTTTTGAGAAATTATTTGTGATTGTTTTAAATATTAACTATCCAATTCAACTTAATTAACAAAAGTTTATTTTAAAAAATTAATTAACAGAAGAAAATGATATCTTTATTTGTTTTTTAGGTTTTTTTTTAGTCATAAAATAATAGTAATAAATAATAATTTAGCTAAAGAGAGAAATATAGCCCAAATAAAAAAAATTGAAAATATTTGATAAAAATATATACAAAATACCCAGAATAGGAATATTCGATTAAATTACACCCACACACACACCCAAAAAAAAAAAAAAAAAGTACTAACAAGCGGATACGAGAAGCCCATCTAAAAGTCATGGCGTCTGTTTCTTCACTACATCGTTTGTTCCTGCGACCTTCCAATTCCATCTGCCACTACACAGCTTTATCCAATAACAAAGCTCCACCAACTACAAATTCTAACTCTACTTTCTATGTTCTTGGTTCAGTTTCTTCAGCCACCAAACATAATGTATTATGTTGCAAGAACAGCGAGCAGCATCAAGAACAAAGGTAGAAGTCTGAAGAAAATTTATAATTTCTATTTCATCGTACTTTTATTATTATTATTTGGGTTCACTTTCTTCTTTGTCTATGTTTATGTGTTTTTTATTTGGGTCAGTTTTGAGGTTGAAGAACTATGTGGAGCTAAAAGAAGAGAAGTTGTACTTCAGTTGACAATTGCTGCATTTTCTTTTCCAGCAATCATTTCAAGTGCAAAAGCATTTGCTGAAAACGGTGTGGTTCTCATCTCTCACTTTCAATTCCTAGTAGATTCCACTTTTCTTTTCTTTTTTCTCAAATTTTGTACTTGAAATTAAGTTGTTACTCATATTATATCTTATATCAATTTTTTTCAGATGTACCTGAGAATTTTCGTGTTTATACCGACGATGTGAACAAATTCAAGATTCTGATTCCACAAGGTGAATAGTACTAAAGCGAAAGCGTAAAGTGAATTAAGAATAGAGACATTAGCCTCGATAGTATTGATAGTACTAGAGATCTAGAAAGCACTGTACATTGTGTTTCCTTTTGTCATATGATACATATTTCTCATGCATGATAATGATACACCAGTGACCACTCACCTCTGTAAATGATGATCATGGTTTGATCCTAACATTGTAGTTTTTGAGTCAAGCGCCTGACTCAATGACATTGCTCGGTTCTCTCATAACGGAGAATCTAAATTCAAATATTCTCTCTCCCAATTTGTCAAAAAATAGAAGTAATTTCTGGGATATAATATACAATCACAAACACTCACGCTCAAAAAAAGAAAAAAAGAAATTTGTTGTTAGAGCAATTATATAGCACATAACCTGAACATAGTGATTGACTGACTTCTTGTTTATGCAGATTGGCAAGTAGGTGCTGGGGAACCTAATGGATTTAAATCGATAACGGCTTTCTACCCAGAAGATTCTTCTAATTCAAATGGTACACACAAAAGTTTCTTGATGGATCTGTCTCCAGTAATTTACTAAACTTTCTTTTAATATTGAAATTGCTCACCGGGTTGCCTCAGTCAGCGTTGTAATAACGGGGGTTGGACCTGATTTTACAAGGATGGAATCGTTAGGCAAGGTCGATGCTTTTGCTGAGACACTGGTGAGATCTTATTCTCAATTCTCAAATATTCTAATTTAGTGTGTTTAAGTAGAGAGCTTGTTTAGGTAACATGCCGATTTTGTTTTACATTCCAAATGTGTCAAAACAGGTTAATGGATTGGATAGAAGCTGGCAAAGGCCCCCAGGTGTGTCTGCGAAGCTCATAGACTGTAGATCCAGTAAAGGTAATTGCAGCCACTCTAGTCTGACAATGCAATGAAATGTGAACTTTGAGAAAATTTGTTTGGGATTGTGTAAAATCTAATTGGTGCACCTTATTATAATAAAACTGTCAGTGTATGTCAAATTCAGTATAAAACCCTATACCTTATACAAATTGACTTTTTTGTTGACAGTCGAAAATCAGAGGTTACGTAGCGTCTAAAAAAAGAAAAGAAAAAAGAAAAAAGAAAAAGAAAAAAAGAAAAAAAGAGAGAGAGATGGAACTCATGGAAGTTTTGACCAAGTTCTCATCTAGGAGATGGATTTCCACCCAGTATTTTCTATGTATCACTTCACTTTCGGCTAATGCCCTTTAAAGGAAAAAACTTTTAGATGCATACATATTCTACACATCATTCTTTATATTAAATCTCTGTCTCTGTCTCAACTCTCAAAAAGTAAGTTTTAGTTCCAAGAATAGAGGAAAGGAATATAGTCAAACTAGCGACTTCCATGTCATGTCCTGAGGCTCATTCTTTATATTAATCTAATAAACTTGATTCCCAATTTCATTTATTGAGTATTCACTACAAAATTCTGGTGAAAGTCTCAGTCATATGTTATCACTCACTCTCTCTCTCTCTCTCTCTCTCTCTCTCAATAAGTAAATTTTAGTTCCAAGAATAGAGGAAAGGAATATGCAAAATAGTGACTTTGTCATGAGGCTCATTCGTTATATTAATCTAATAAACTTGATTCTCAATATCATTCAATGAAACAGGAATCTATTACATTGAGTATTCACTACAAAATCCTGGTGAAAGTCGCAGACATTTGTTTACAGCAATTGGGATGGCATCCAACGGCTGGTATAACAGACTATACACCGTGACAGGCCAGGTAGATCTTACCACATTGTAGTTCTTGCAGTTCCATAGCAGTTTGTCCAAGGTTCAGAGCGCACATTCAATACTAAGTACATATAATTTTATATTTTGCTGCAGTTCATTGATGAAGAATCAGATAAATACAGTTCCAAAATTGAGAAGGTGAAGTGATGTAGACTTATAGCTCCTTATTTCCTGTATTCACTCACTAAAGGTTTAAAGGTTTGGGCTTGCTCCACGAAACTGGCGGATAATTCACTTAACTGAAATGCACATCTTATTTGCAGGCGATAGCATCCTTCGGGTTCATTTGAAAAGATTTCGGCAAGTGGAATGTAAAAGTTTTGGCTTTCAAGTTTCAAGTTCTGTCTCACTAGCTTTGAATATCAAACATTTTACACGGAATTTTAATTTTTTTTTAGGTTGGTCATTCTGAATGATATTAAGTTACTAAATTCACTGCATTCAATCCAGCAGTTAACCAGCACACAGATTGCTAAATTTATGCAAGTTCTGAACAGATTTATATAGATAAGATGAGATTGCATTTTTTTTTTTAAAGTATTATATATGAGATTGCGTGCATCTCAATCATTTTCTTCCCATAATGATTTTGGTAAGGATTGGATAACTGAAGCAGACAAACACCAATCGCAGTTGAGAAATCCACAACAGAGTATTAATTTCCTAATAAGGTTCTTTGGGCTTTTCCCTAAAAGAAATGTAAAGACTAAAGCCAACTGCGGCAGATTACTGAAGGTGAAAAATTGCAGGTTACAAAGAAAATCCACCGACTGTTCAAGGTTACATTTCATATAACCTTCTAGGGTCGATGACACACTTGTTCCTAGAAATTGTCTACACTTATTCAACACTACACACAACCGGAATGAAACAAGCCAAGGGACTACCCATAACATACTTTAAAGTTAAGTGTTTAAACTTCAAACACTACATTTAAAAATAAAAACTTGATAGTTTAAAAAATAATTATGTGCTCATCTAGTAGTTACAGCCTACAAAAATAAATAGTTTTGCCATTATAAATGATTTTTTATATGACAAAAAAAAGATTATAGGTATATAATATTTACTCTATATAGTTACTTTTTCAGAAAAGGTCAAATTCAAGTTTTACACTTCACTTTCATGAATACTTACATGTGTCAGAATTGACGACTTCTCCAACCTAAAATGTAAGGATTAGAATTCTCATGTTCATGAGAATTAAAAGATTCTCAGGAAGTTTTACAGATAAATACAAAACCTTCATGAATTATTGGAAATTAATAGTTTTAATCTAGAGTTCCAGCATAACAAACACACCCTAACAGAAGTTGTATCTCAGATTCTCAATATAATAACTCAATTAAAACAAAAGTAATATACATGTAGGAAGATATTGGCAGATGCATGCCAATGTTGCCATATGATAAGTGTGATTTTCAAAATTGGGCACAAACCTACGAGGGGGACAGGAAAAGAAAAACCAACATGGGGGACAGCTGGGCAGGGAAGAAGCTTTGCAACTACAACCAATCTAATTTGATTTGAGAGTAAGTTTTGCAGATCCAGAGAGAAAGTCAATTAACAGGCATGGGGAGAAAATATGGCATTTTTGGTAAGTAAATGGATAACTAGCAAAAAATGAGGATAAGTAATAGATATTCATGAATCTTGGAATATCAATCTATTCTTACACTCTTCTGCTCCATGCGTTCGTCAGTTTTTGGTGCAGAACTTCTATGAAACAAGAGGGTAAGCTGATCAACAAAAAGCATGTTCTTCATTTGCTCCAGTTGTTGCCATTCTTTTTCCATCTGCATATCTAGGTTCTCAAAATGAACAAGCTTATCTTGGATCTCCTTCATCTGCATTGACTCCTAATGTTTAGCAAATAATCTATAACGTGACAGGAGCACAAAGCAATGACTGAGAATCATACAAACCTGAACTTCTGCAATCCTAGAAATTGCTCTCTCCACATCCAGCTCTTCCTTCTGAAGCTGTGAATTTGCTTCCACAAAAGCTCCTTCCGATGCATTCCCAGTGGTGTCGCCATTAGGTGTAACATCAGCTTCTGCATCAGAAATATAGAGCCATTATTCCGCTGAAAGTTGAGTGGTCTCCACAATAACACATTCCCCAACTAGCATTCTCTGTAGCGTTTTACTAATTAATAGGTATTTGGCCAAAAATTTACTCAGTTGTAAATTTTTAAAATTTCCCAGACCTGACAGGTTGAAGGCTGCCATACATTAGTAATATTTGCAATATGGTCCCAACTGACAATATACTTATATCACAAATCAATTGGGTAACACCTCCTAGAAAGCACTAATTGAATAGTTGCCTACTTAGTACTTATCCTAAATGCCTGAGAGCAGCTCCAATTAAGAACTTTGTATACCTTGCAATTTTGTAATTTTGGCAAGAGAGCCTTGAGGCTCTTTATTAGCTCCACGGCCCACCTGAGAGAGACTCGTAACTGCCGCTCGGGCAGCAGCTTCTGCAACATCTACACCCGCCAATGCTGAAAGAAATGCAGCCTGAGAAATGTTCCAAGTACAAAAGTCAATTTTGACCTTTGGAATAACCCGCATTGGTTCAAAATAAATAAATCAATCAAGAATTATACTGCCAACCACATATACTTGGATAAAGCACACTTAAGATTCAGTAATAGGAATAAACTACAAAAGATCACTAGATAAAAAGTCCATAATCTAAATCCATTCTGGTTGAGCACTTGATTATCTATATAGATTTCCATATATAACACTATTAGATTAGAAGTGAACCCTGGTACCCTTGAACTAAAAGACATGGTGCAGCAAAATCATAAAGGGAGGGTGAAGGCTATGACTATCATTAGAGCACTTTATGTTCAGCCCATTGAGATTTTCACAAGGAAGTCCTGCAGCAGTCTAACCCAACCTAATAAAATTCTCCAGAAAGAAAGACCCTGTTTAAATAGCAAGGCCTACAAAATGATTCCCAGACAAAAAGTAACCCTTGTTATGGATTCGAGCATACACTAATCCGTCCTAATCATAAGGTCCTGCTTATTGGAGTTGTAATCAAGTTCTTTAAACAAATTAAAGCCATACCCATTACCAAGATTTGAAATAACCCCATAAATATACCTGAGCCATAATTGGGTTGCTTGCATCGGCAAGAGGTGTGAGACACAGTCTTTTACTGGGGAATGATGCACCCGAACTTTCTAATCTGCATTCAGCATCAACATGATCCTTCATTTGATTATATTTGACATCAACCTCCCCAGAGTCTGCATGTTTAAGATATTCCTCCCCAAAAGGAAGCTTAAGGAAATGAGCAACGCATTCCTTCTCGCTTCTACCACCAACGTGTTGTGCCACCCTCCTCCAGTCATCACCATAATGCAAAATAGCTTCCATAAGATGCAAATTTTCTTTCTCCGTCCAATCTGTCTTCATATCTTCACTGATCTCAACCCGCCTGAAATCCGAAGAGTTAACACCAACCCGGTAGTTCCCACGGACATAGCATCTTGCACAAAGAGTCAAGTCATACTGCCCCAACAAAAGACAAATTCCCAAGGATCAGACCTTTTGGCACCAATCAATTAAACAACAAATCCATAAACAGATGAAATTGATTAACAAAAGGCATCCCAAAGATCAATTGCAAGCACTACGCTGTCAATTAAGATTTGGGTAGTTGTTATTTATTCGGAAAACTTAAAATAAACATAAAAATACATATAAATATAAAATGTACGAACTTAACAATGTATGAAAAAAGAGCAGAAACATTATATAAAACTGACCTTATCACAAGCAAAGCAAGCAATGCTGCAAACAAGCTTGCAACCACTACACACAACCTTAGAATTTTCCTTACTAGGGCCCGCCGACGAATCAGCTGCTGCCGCGGCCGCAGCGGCAGCGGCTTTAGCTTCGGCGCCCTGAGAGGAAGAAGACGACTTGGCGTCCTTGTCTTCCCATTTGAGTGGCTTGTTTTGTGCGGAGGGAGAGTAATTGATCAAACCCCAAGCCTCGAGAAAATCGAAGACCCTACGAATGGACCCCACGTCGCCCACAAGAGTCTTTCTAGCGTCCGTGAAGGTTATTTTTCTCGAAGGGGCTTGTTGACGTTGATGTTCTCTGAATTGCTTGACGATGGAGTTTCTGTAGTGCATGTAAACCTTAGGGTTTTTGGAAGGAGAACGAGAATCGAAGAATTCTGGGAGGAACCGAACCTCGCATTCGTGAATGTTGTCCCATGAAAACCACCCTGATTAAAATTCAAAATCGAAAATAATTAATTACGTAAATTACAAAAACAAAATAAATAAATAAATAAAAATTGTTAGTTTGTTTGTTAGTTGGGACATACGGGAATAACTGGGGATGTGGATGATGTCAGCATCGGAGGAGGGAGGTGGATCGGGGGGTCTGGGAGTGGCAATGGCGACGGCGGTGGCGGTGACGGTGGCGGTGGTGGGAGTGTCAGGTTTAATTGGGGTTTGGGTTTGGGGTTGTTTGGGATTGGAAGGGGTTTCCGAATCGGGTTCGATTTCGGTGGTGGAGGGTCCGGGGGGTTGTAATATAACCGGTGTAGTTGTGATGGTAGTCGCCATTTAGAATTAGCCTCTCTGACTGTGAGAGCCGAGAGGGGGAGAGGGAGAGAGAGAGAGGATACAAATTTGAGATCGCGAGCGAGTCAGTTCGGGTGGGCAGAAAAAATAGTAAAGGGTTTGTGTATCACCCACTTCAGAAACGGACCTTGGATTTGGTATGTAATATTTATATATAGTAACCCAATAGGCTTAGATTTAACATTATTATAAATAGGCCCATTCCTATAAGAAAAGGCCCAGAGCCCAGGACCCAGCCGAATACTCTCTCTCACGTTTTTTGACCGAAAGGTACGACCTTAAGATAATTTTTTTGAGTCGTCCGGGTTAAAGAAATTTTCTTCTGAACTGTTTTGAAAGAAAGCATTGTCCAGATAGAAGAGACTTCCTTTCAAAAAAAAAAAAAAAAAAGAGACTTCTCTAGTAATATTATATCAAAATTATAAACTAGACTTCCATTAAAAAAAAAAAAATTTATAAACTAGAACCTTAAAGCATAATCTTGATCATTAGCCAAAAAAAAGCAAACTACCAACCCAAATACAAACATTGGTTCTTATCCAAAATATATATATATATATATATATATATACAAACATTGATTCTTAGAATATAACTACCCATGTTTCTCAAAAAAGAAAAAAGAATATAACTACCCATATATGTTGGTCCTTACCCATATACAACTATTTTCCTTTTACAGGAGGAGTAGTAGTAAAAGAAGACAAATACAAGTTAATAAGAAACATGTTAATAAGGAAAATAAGAACAAGTACATTGTTAGTTATTTGTAACTTTACATAAAATAGGTTTATTCTTTTTCATGAGTTGATACTTGATACTTTGCTTTTGAAAAAGAGGTTTCACATGTTTATCTCATTTTTTTTTATTTTGTTGATAAGATTGAGATATTTTTCATCATCTATATGACATAAGGCTTATGTCATCTATACGACATAAGGCTTATGTCATTTGCTCAAGATTTTTTTTTTCTTGTGGTTAATGGCTTCTAGCAAATTTCCAATTTTTTTTTATTTGACTGGTAATAGATGTACTGAATTGGGATTTGAGTAACCATAAACCTCTTACGATTTGTTAGCATAAATCTTTTGAAATTTGATTCCTTAATTTGTTTTGCTTAATTGAACAAATTAATTAGGGTTTATGCTCTTATCCAAAAAAAAAAAAAAAAAGGGTTTGTGATACAATAAGTTATTTCCTCAACATGTGGTAATTCAAAGGAATTAAAGATTCTATAGACATATCTATTGCTTGTATTAAGTGTAGGAAATATAGACATCATGTTATGGAATGTGGAAAATAAGAAAAAGTTAAGAAAGAGAAAGAAAAAGCTAAGAAAGAAAAAGATAAGAAAGAAAAGACAAAAAAGAAACAGGATGGAGTAGATATAAAACATATAGCTAATAATGATGGAACTATAGACTATCCTATCTTAACATGGGGTGACATAATATCCTCGATCAATAAAACAAGTCTATGGCTGTGTAATGATTTAAGGCTAAAAAGTCAAATAGAGAAAGAAAAAAGATATGCTAAAAAGGAGTTAGGAACTTTTTGTGAATAATATGTCTTTGAATCATTCTATCTTCACATAATTCATTTTTCCCTTGTTCCTATTAGAAACCGAATCTAATATGGTTGGAAATTTTTTTATCTAACTCACCATCTTGCTGAAGGTGAAATATTTACCCCATTTCAGGTTCTTACTAAATAAGAGGGCAATGTTTTAAACATAGTAAAAAACTGATACCATTGGTCTGTTGTTAAAACTTGAAAAATACTTGGTAAGCTATTCCCCATTCTTTATCTTCATTTTTCATGATTAAAAAGAGATGTTAACTTTGGTAGTCGTTCATGCATATTGATATATCATGACTTTGAAGCAAGATTTTTCTAGTCTTTTATTTTCAAGCCTTTGTTGAAATGCTTCAAAAATATCATGAGTGAGCAAGCCTTTTGCTTTCTCAAAAATTTAGAAGAGAAAAAAAAATTCTCCAATCTTTCTATTTGAAAATATTGAAGTAAGAAATTTTGAACTTTTTTAGCTTCGTTATTTGGTCAACTATTTTTTTTTCTACCAAATTACTCAAGTTATTTGAACTTTACCTTTTTTATTCAATTTAGAAATTTCATGATTATAGAGATAATTTATCTCTAAATAGGCTTATTTTGTCGTTTCCAGAGAAATATCCATCAATATCCATCAATTCCATTGCGCTTTAAAAAGCTTGTCGAGCGTATTATAGGCTTTGAAGCAAGCGCCTCTAAACTCTTAAAGCCGTTAAATTGTGAATGACACGACTTCATGTTGCATACATTTCTAGTTGGAATCCTTCCCCATGTTTAGGTGCTCGTTTGGAGCTTTTGGAGCCTTTTCGGCTATAGTAACCAAATATCTTTTTATGAGATTCATGGATTCTTGCATATAGATGGCTCCCTATTAGTTTCTTGTTTAACAGTTTTTCATGATGATTCCTACCATTAAAAAAAAAAAAAAAAAAAAAAACTGAAATTAATAAAGGTTATATCTATCAGACTTGAAAGATATAATTTACAATATTATTAGACCATTTTAATATTCTTCCTTTCTTTTATTTGTCATTAAATCTTTAACAACTTCAATACCTATTCTGATAATGGTCGACCAAACTAAAATTAAATCACCCTAGAGGATACATTAGTAAAAAATTTTAAGAAAATATTTTATGAGAAAATGAAGAAATAAGATAACTAACTTTTCATGCATTAACCAGCCCCTAATTTTATGCATTTAAAAAAAAAAAATTTGAGTATGAGAGGGATTGAGCGCGTGTGCGCGAGCCTGACACTAGCTCAATTTGATGAGAACAATTGAATTCAGTAAATTGAAATGGAATGCAGTCTGTTTGGGACAAATTAAAATCTTTTTTAACTTATTTCACTTAGTACAAATACAAGAAGTCGCAACAAAGTTTGTCAACGCTATAAGTGTCGTGGGTTTCCACGACGGGAACTAACAAAATATGCTCCCAACAAATAACAACTGTGACAATGATAATAAAGCATGCCACCAAAGCAACAATATTGGACCGACCTAGCCTGCTATGACCGACCACAACCATAATTTTTTTTTTTTTTTTTTTTTTTAAATTTTTCCGAAAGGGACCACCTCGAGCAAAATGAATAATTAAAGTATAGAAGATATCACCGCCAACGATGTGTAGAATATATGACGTAATAACAAGCCACACACAATGTCATCACGCTCATACACAAACAAAACTTTTATGAAAAAACAAAACAAGTTTCAGCACAAAAATACAAACTTTAATTAAAGAGGATTTGTCTTTAAAGAAGTTTATGTACAATCGAATGTGGATACACATTTTGAAAGAATGCAAAACAAAATTATAACCTTAAAAAATGAAAAATATACAGAATCAAGGGGGTAAAATGAAATGATCTCCGATGCCTCTAACGAGGCTTGGAGGACAGTGACATACATACTAATGACCTTGTCGATGATGCCACTCGAGCAAGTAGCAAGCAAACATTCACCACAAGGGACAGTCGACGAAGAAAACATCGACAAAAAATATTAATGATGATTTAACACATTTTTAACTACGACATGCATGTGCTGGGACCTATTATTTCTCTTTCCTTACCACCTGGCTCACACGTCACACGTCACATGCCAATGCCAATGCCAATGCCATTGTTAATTAACACATGGATAGGACAAGATCAGCAAAAGACAACCTCCCCCATGTATAAAGGGCCCAACGACCTTGAATCAAGGCACTTAATATGGCATTTAAATTGCCACCTAGTTAACGAGGCTCGAGAGCAAACAGTGAGACTCAATTGGAAGTTCATCAAAAAAATAAGTTTAATTTCTTGACCATTAATCTAGCATAAATTGACGATTCCTAACCTTCCCATAAGGCAGGCAATCAAAAATCATAATACGAACTAGTAAACACACAAATTCTTCTCAAATAGGATATATACCTGAAGCTTCTCCCATGTTTTGAAGCCAGGCCCTCAACAAAATCATCCACGATGCAAGAGTTAATGTTTTTCCAATAAAAATCCTAGCACTAATATGCACAGAACAGAACACAAATCATTTATAAATACAATGGACCCAACACCACACAGAGCACCAGAGACTATCTATACACCCAAAATGCAGGGACTAGACTATAAAAGAATCATATGTTGATTCTAAATGATGATTTTTACAGAGTTTTATTACTACATGGCTGCTAGAAACCGATTCCAGCACCCATCAATCCATGAATGCCTGCTACTCTTCCTGAGCAGGGGCATTATATGAGGGTTTAAATAAACTAGGGTAAAGGTCCTAATGGAAGTGCAGCCCGCATCTTCCACATCCCTTCTCCGCCATCTGGAGCGACTCAGACATTTGACTTCTCTGGTGAGCATGACTATGTATGACCTGCATAACATGAAAATAACATAAGAATGCCTGCGGCATAAATACTTATATCAGAAACTAGTTAATTTAGGGATTCAGAGTGTTGGGGTCTAAAAACTGTAATTGGGTTTCAGAGAACCTCACTATAATCAAGATATAGACCAGAAAAATAAATATGAAAATATAATTAAAAAAAATTCAATAAAAAATTGCCCCCATCATACAGTCTACTTCTCCATCATCTCATATTAACCAGACTAAATATTAAATTCGTATTCAATGAGGCTACAAATAACAAATTTGAAACTTGTACCTCTAGAATGCAAAATATTTAATTTGCAAGGCTAGATCCGAAGCCCGCCACTCAAGTAGCAGTTCCGCTGCTCTTAGTCCTGCTGCAATCTAAGGATACCTGAAAACAAAAGACTCCAACAATAATATCATACAGGTGGTAAATATAAGCAAGATCATGGCAGTATCTATCCTGCAATGTGACACTCACCTTGATCAACCCCTCACCCAGTTGTTTGGTCCGAACCGCTACCTTGCATATATTGAGGAGAAGGAGCAGGAACTATAAACTGTGGTTGTGCTGCAACAGGTGCTGCTATACCTGAAAAGCAAATGTATTTCCCTGCTCAGGTCTATATAATGTTATAATCTTTTTTGAGAATTTTATGGAGCAAATTTCATTTTGAGTTTTGCCCCCCCTTTCACATCAGGAGTGGAAGACTTGCTTTATGACCTCATTTTTGGTGAACTTTTTCTTTCATGAATGTCACCTCCATATCTTTTTCCTACTTTAATAATTTAGCTTTCTCCAAACTTTACTTCATCCAGTCATCAGATGTATAATTTTATGAGATTCCATCACCATTTCACAACTCCGAATTAAAACACTATCCCAAATATTTTTCTAAAGCTGATTCCCAAGATTCCAATTGAACAATGGCCTCAATTCATGGCATTTTACAACTTTTTGCATTCTCATTTCTCTATCTTATGGGCTGTACAGACACGTGCTACAAGATAAGATTTTTTTTGGGGGATTTAGTTTTGGCCTCAGGGAGAGGAAGATAGAGAGAGGGGGGGGGGGGGGGGAAGTGGATTCGAACTAGTGAACTCCATTTCATGAGGTGTGGTCTCTAGCTGATTGTGCTACCCTTTGGGTTCACAAGAATTTGGTAAATCATTTGAATGTTAAGCAGTTGTTTCAGCACATTTCTGTTAAAACAGTCAGATAACTATGGTAAATTGCTGAAATAAACATTAAAGGCTTGACTCAAATTTGTAAGGTTCTTCAATAAGGCTTACATTATTGCATACCATAAACAAACTGCTACATACATCGACAAATAATTTTTTTACAAAGGAAAATTGCAAATTTTTGTTTTCCAGAATGTTGATAGTAGAGAAAAGGATTAAAATCCTTCATGTTGTAATCCTCGTTGCAAGGTGCAAGTGGCCATTCATGTTATAAAGAAACAGAGCTAGTTTGCAGGACATGAAGTACCTGTAGGATATGGTGATTGAATTGTAGGCATAGGCGAAGTTGTTATTGCATTAACACTGGGTCCACCAAACTGTAAGATTTGATGACCCGGCATAGCATAACTGGGCACTGCTGTATAACCATGACCCCCAGGAATTGTTTGACCCATTTGTCCATAAGGATAAACAGCAGTGTTAACTGTCCCAGGTACTCCATAAATCTGAAGATATTGTTGACCTGCATAAGGGTTGTAAACACCACCCTGCAGGAAGAGATAAAACACAAAAAATCATTGCAAGAAAATGACAGTATTCTCACTCTTTTATAACCCTACATAAATGTGGGTTTCAATTACTGCTACAATTTTGGAGCAATGCTGACCTGTGGATACACATATTCAGGTCCATATGTTGCATACCTGCACAGAAAAGCCACCATTGGAATTTTTTACAAGATTATATATTGACACAAATTGAGGCTAAAGCGATTGTTCTTAAGGTCTGGACAGTGGCTACCACATCACTTTCCTTTAAGCAAATGTTCAAATTTTTGTATCTTTTCAAATTTAGATGCTAGATTTGCTTTTACGTGTTTCTCTTGTACACATCCTGTGTACTAGGGTTGCACCCTTTATTGCACTTTTTTAGATGAATTTTATTACTTATTAAAAGAAATTCTTGACTCAAATTGAGAATGTTGCTTAGACCAAAGTAATTCGCGAGATGAACAAGAACAACATGCAGCACCATTCACAACAATGAAATGACCAAGGTTTCACAAGCAACCACAGGTTGAAGTGATCCTTTCCTATCAATGAGCCATCTCATGCAAACCTAAGGAATAAATCAAGAAAATGGTGAGACTAACAACCCTAATCTGTGTTTCTTATTAAACTACCCCTATCATGATTCTTGCCTGTTCAATAAACATTGAGCTGGGGTACATATCCACCGCGACTACCACTTTTTGCATTCCTGCAATTACCAATCACAATATGTAACATCACTGGACGAAACCAACCCTGACATCTGAAGGAATGACTAAGTATTCTTATTACGATTCTAAAAGTGAGGTTGCATGTTGTGATTGGTATATGCAACACAAAAAGAAATGCAAAAGATAAAGTAGTTGCAAAGGGGTGTACTGAATTGAACAGAGTGGTCACCAATTATTCTAAGGCCACTGAACCAAGAATACATAGGCCTAAGTGGAACACATTCAGCTCCAATACACATTAGCCCCAAGGCTATCACTTAATTGTGAGAATAGTGATAGAACTTTCGCAAGATAAAACCCAAACAATATTTTCAGGATTGAATCAACTAAATTATTCTTCCTATAGCAAGTGAACATCTAAGCAAAGTTATTACATCAAGACAAATAAAAGGGGCATGTCACTATTAGCCAAACAATGTTCAATGAACACAGTTTTAAAACATAATTTCAGTTAACCTTCTATTCCCCCCCACCCAAGAAAAAAAACAGCACATATACACACACATACCTTTCTCCTCAACCACCCTTCCCCCCCACCAAACCCCCCCCCCCCCCCCCCCAAAAAAAAAAAAAATTATGGTTTAGACATGAAACTTGAACCTAGCTAAACTGAGCTGACTAGCTGCTTTGAAATGCACAACTTACCCATAAGGAGGATACATTAATCCTTGCTGGTAGCTATAAGAAACTGGTTGCTGGTAGCCAAAACTTCCAACGTAAGCCCCCCGGGCGGCTTGCATATTTCCAATGTATGGGCCTGGTGGTCTCAAACGTCCTATGATAAACAAAAGCAGAAAGAAAAATACAAAAAATAAATCTTACTTAAAGAAACTGACACATATAGATGATTTAAAGGGCTGAAAGTTAAACTGAGTGATATTAAAAACCACACTAGCTCAATTATCTCCAATTTTAGGCATTAGCTTAAGTGTTTAATAACCTTTTTTTTTTTTTTTTGGAAAACAAAACACACACACAACTCAACATTGATTCCGCATTTATTGCACTACCAACTGCTACTTCATGCACATACAAAAAGCTTCCAGATTGGCTTGAGGTTAGCATAAAGAGAGTCCACTACTAACAAGGCAACACAAAGTGCATGTCAAATATTCATTCCCCCAACAACATAGCTCAACCATATCTGCTTTTAAGAAAACCGCAAATCCAATGACATACAGCTATGCACAAAATGACATTGTAATTTTGTGATTACAATGCACCCTACACATGTTTTTATAGGGGAGGAAGTGCCATTTGAGCTAGAGCTCATATTGGCACAAGGACAGAGAGGTCTTTGGTACGAGTATACAGCATAACATACATGGTCATGAATCTTCTAAAAAATGTATAGAAAAAAAAATCCACAACAAAATATTGAACAATATGACCTAACAATGAAACCAGCAACAGGGGAATTATTAGCCAAATGCCAAATATCATACCATAGTGCATAGGAGGCCGAGGTCGCCCTAGTGAAGCCAAATTACAATTTGCTCGCCTGCCATCAATAATTGGGGTAGGATCAGCACAGGCTCTCCTAGCAGAATCCGGGTCGCGAAAAGTTACCTAAACCCTCCATGTAAATACGGGGGGAAAACCAAGTCATTCAATACTGAAACAAGCACCCCTCATCAACACAAACTAGCACAGATTCAAATACATTGACTAGCAGAACCAATTTACTCAATCAAGCAGATATTGATAACTAAGAACAGCTAAAATTTTCAAATTTCCAAGGTGGCACACATTACAGACCGTTCTGATCAATCCTAGGATCATTGAAAGAAACAACCAATATCGTTTACATCTAGGTGTACTAAACTAATACTCATTTCAAATGAAAGATATTTATTATTAAAAAAAAACCCAGAAACTGAAAACAATAAATACTCACAAAACCATAGCCTTTTGATCGACCAGAATTCTTATCAGTGATAACGACAGCCTCAAGAATCTCACCGAACTGCTCGAAATAGCGTCGCATAGTCTCGCTCTGTGTCTCCCAAGCAAGTCCCCCAACGAACACCTTCGTATAAGTTGTATCACCAAAAGGGGAATTCAAGAACTGATACCCAGAACCCGAACTCGATCCCGAACCCGGACCCGGAATCGACTGGTACGCCATGAATGACAATTTTAATTTTTTAATTTTTTTTGCCACTTAAATTTACCCAATTGAAATTCAGATAAGAAAAAAGATTCGATCAAATTGAGTGATACTAAAGTCGACCCAGTAAACACTAAGCCACATATTAAAGGAAAAACCCTAGAAAAACCCTAGATTTTGACGACGAGATATACTGAGAATCCATATAGAATTTAAAGGGAATCCATGAAAGATAGAGAGTGAAGCTAATCTTCAAAGAGAAGGAAGAGATCGGAGGAATATATGTATATATATCAGCCTAAAAAAGAATCAATAATTACATAAAAATAGAAAGAAAAAAAAAAGAAAAAAAAAAAAAAAGAGAGAAAGTAGAAAGAAAGAAAGGAAAGGAAACCCTAGAATAGAGGAGGTGAGGTCGGTGATGGGCCAAGAGGTCGGTGATGGTGGTGAGATATTGGATAATGGAATTTAACATATAGAGAGAGAAAGAGAAAGCATGGGCTTTTAGGGTTGGCCTGTATATGAGTGATTGTGTGTGTGAAAGAAAAAGAAAAAGAAAAAAAAAAAAAAAAAAAAGGTTGGTCTCTCTCTCACTGCTTGGGTCAGCTCAAAGAGAGAGATAGATATATATATATATATGAAAGAATCTTTGGAGGGTACTAATCGAAATAGAAACTTGATAGTACTAAAATAGTGTCTAATTATACCTAGTAATGGTATTTGAGGAATTAATACTACAGGGATAGTAATTGTCGTAGGAGAATTGATTTTCTTCTTCTTTTTGTTTTTTCATTGTTGGGTTGAAGAAAGAGAAAGAAAATGGAAGAAGAGAAGTGTGGGTTAGGATTTAGGGAGAGGAGGAAAGAGAGAGAGAAAGAAAGTCATGATTTGCACTGAAAGAGGAAAGAGAAAGAGAGAGAGAGAGAGTGAAAAAGAAGGAAAAAGTTGGACCCTTCTGTCTTCGAGAGTTCTCAAAACAAAAGAGAAGGAGGGTGTGGGTTGTGGGTCCCATGTTATTGTTTTCCGCCAACCCAGAAAACCTCGTTATTCTCTCTCTCTCTCAAATTAGAAAAGAGAGAAAAGAAACCTTCTTTCTTTGTTATTACTAGTTACTACTACTCTCCCTCTCTAATTTTGCTTGTCAGCCTAGCTTTACTTTCCACGTACTGGGAGGTGTAAGTTTATTGTCACGAACTTTTCTATAGCTTTGTCGCAATTACTCGTCATGTAGCAAAGTTTGTTACACTAATTTTCCCATTTGATAAAATAGGATAAGGTTGTCCAGCGCATTCAAATTTAACAAAGGTCCAAACACGGACCTAACGCGGATGTTGTTTTTTGCTTGCCCTGTTCTGTTGCACACTTGCCCTAGCAACTTCGTTTTTTCTTATGATGACAAAACAGATTATATATATATATATATATAATTCTAACAAGAAATTTAGTAACATAAAGCTTTACACGGTTTTTTATTTTTATTTTTATTTTTTTTATAATGGTTGAAGTTAATGTGATTTGTGAATAATAAAATTAGTCTTAGTAATGTATCAATGTGAAAGTAATATTACATTAATAATAACTTACCGGATCAAAAATTATGGAAAAAAGTTACCAACTTTCTTAGTAATCTTTTTACAACCTTATAAGAGAAGAAAAGAAAAATGAATCTTTCTTAGTAACCTTTTTTACGCATATAATTCGGATTCTATTGTTTTTGTAATATATTCTGGAGGATCTGATTTTGTAATATTGAAGTGTTGGCTACAATTTTAGTCCATGAAATTTTGGCAGATATAAAGAAGAAAATAAAAGATGATTTAGGCAAATTATAGGATTTTTTTTTTTTTTTTAAGGAAAACAAAATTATAAGAGTTAAGTAAGATCTAAGCAGAAACAAAACGTAATATATGAAGTATATTCTCTATAAATTGATACGTCCATGATGAAAAGACCCTTCCCTGTAAATTGTTGCACATCTTTGTTATGTCATTGGATTTTGTTTTAGTATACCATGAATTTATGAAATCTACATCAAATGACAGTGAAATTGATCATCGTTTAGCTTAATTGATGGTTCCTTAAAATGGGAGATAATTCTTTAAAACAGTTCCATTTTTAACAAGGCTTGTACATTCAAATATATTTATAAAAAAACAAAACCATTAACGTGGGCAACACTAATATATTTAGGAACGCTAAGAGCGTAAATAAACTAATTTTTATTAATTTTAAAAAGTACATATAGTGAGATGATACCAACTTTTTTTTTTTTTTTTGACTTTTTGTTTAGGGGAGGGACCAATCAAATAGAGTTAATTTTTTCTCCCTCATTTCATGAATGATTTTATTTATCCATTTATTGTGAAATTATTATTTCAATTTTATGTATTAATATACAGAAGTGATTGGATAAAGCTGAAGGAGCTGTCCATGTTACTATAGTCAAGAAAGGGACCCTCACTTTGGTTGATGTAGGTTGTGACATGAATCATTGTTTTCCATCGTTAACCGGGTAGGTACGCTAATAAACTATTTTATTGGCAGCGATCACAAGGGCTCGACCCCATTGTAGGCATCAAGTAACCAACCATATGAAAAACTTGATTGGCCTAAAATATATATACCGGAGAGGTAGGGTTCAAAATATAGGCATGACCCACGCAAATAATGTTATTATTGTTGAATTATCATTAAAACTCCAATTGTCTCAATATTTAAAGAAAACCAAAAGTGATATAATGTAAGGCTTGCAAATAAATAGAATTATTTATGAAGAACCGAAGGGAAAAAATTGTTTAAGTTTGTTTAGATAGTAAATAAGCTAAACTTAAATCCAGGCTTAGGTTGACTATTAAACAACCAAAATTTAAACGTAATGATGTATATGGTTATATGTATACATAAATACATACATATATATATATATATATATATAAGATTGTATTTAAAAAAAATATATTATTCATTAGTTACAATGATGGAAGGCAGGGATTCGAACCTTGATTCTTTGTGTAAAGGAGATGATGCAATGTCATTAATCTACACTCCTCTTTGATAAGATTAAACTGTGAATAAGTTCATAATTAAGATATCAAATTGTTATTCATTATTTATTACTAGTATAAATAGTCATTATCAAATAGTTTATTATTTGGTTTTCAATAGCTATATATATAAATATATATATATATATATATATATATATATATATATTTGAGAAGATCAATAGCTATATTTTATTTATTAATAATTATCATAGATTTGTAAGGCTATAAGCGAATCAAACTTTGCCAAGTAGTATGTGTTTGAGCTTGGTTCGTCAATAAAAATCAAATGCTCAAACTTGGCTTGAACTTGAGACAAGTCTAAAAATAATGTTTGAATTCGAGCTTGTGAGAATGCTAAAAAACTTGAGCTCGGCTTGGCTTAGCTTGATTAATTAGTCAAGCCAAGCTCGAGCTTAATACCATACTCAAACTTGAACTCAAGTTAAGTTTTTTAGCTTGGGATCCAAAAAAATTGCATTATCAAATGCTTATATCACCAAAAATCAAGTAAACAAATATATATATATATATATATATATAATATACTCATTTTATCATGCTTCTAACACCCATGGTTAGAATTTGTTCAAATTACAACTTTACATAATTAAATCCATCCATCATCATTTATTGTCTATAGCTTGAGTAATTGTTTAAAATACAATTTTTACATCCACATTTGTTATTTGTACAACTATAATCTTCACAAATCTAAATAAATTAACATTCCAAAACATATATATATATATATATATATATATATATTGAATAAACAAGCTATAAATTAACATTTCAAAACATATGTGTAATGTCATAATAATAAGTTTATTTAGTAAACATATATCAAGCTATAGACGAGGTTAACCTTGGCATGTTTTGAATCGAGCGCTATTGTTCACGAACAAATTTTTTTTGCTTGAGCTCAGCTTGTTTATCAAACAAGCCTAAAACTAAGACTCAAGTTTGGCTTATTTGTAAACAAACGAACATGAATGAGCTTTTTATCGAGTCGAGCCCGAGTTGTTCATGAACGGCTTGATTCATTTATAGCCCTATAGATTTGTGATGGGGTAAAAAAATTTAGATGTAGCGTTTATTATAAATGGGAAAGAATAAGTTAATCAAGTAGCTTGTGAACAAATTTAAACTTGTTTTACAAGAAATTGAATTGAGTTTAAACACGTTATCGAGTTTAGTGATGAGTTTGAACTCAATTTGACTCCACTTATTTACTATCCTAAGAACTTCCTACTTTATATCCACTACATTTTTGATAGCTATAACATTTGTTACACAATAATTTTTATATGTTTTATAATCAAGTCAAAACATTAATTAGTTTTTGGGAAATAGAATTCAAAGATAGTCTCCTATTAGAACAATCTTGTATCCACCACTTTAGTATAGCCTTATCATGGAAATAGACTAAGTAGCCAACTTAGGATTCTCTTAATAAACAGAACAGGACTATTTTATCATTAAAAGATTAATTTAAACATGTATATAATGGCTTATCATTGAAAATCCAATTGCATTTCATAATAAATGATATCCGATGCATAAAGCTTACGTGAGGTCGAGTGTATTTGTTTGTCCACTGTTATTGTAATTTTCTTGGTTGTGATCAGATACTGTTCCTGAACTGGGAAAAACAAAGGGTCACAATCCATGGGTCAGTGGCTCTGCAAAGAGACATGTTGAAGCTAGTGGCTGGGATTTAGGTTCGATAGGGGGCCCAATTACACCTGTCTTGGGCCACACCAGTTGTCCCGCAGCATTTTAATTAAAGGGACCACAGCACCAGCGTATCTTGGGTCAATAGCATTTTTTGTGGTCCGGGTCCTTAGACTTTTAGACTCTCACTCTTGAGAGAGATCTGTACATTGCTAAGGGCACAAGAATCTGGTTAGGTGTTAAGAACTATTTATTCGAAAAATAACAACTAGTTAGATGACTAGTTAGGAGAAAGGAAAGAAAGGTTGTTTCTGTTTCTTTCTCAATGCTATTTATTTATTTTTTCTTGCAAGACTAAAACAAAACTTTGTTGTTGAATACATCTTGAGGCCCAATAACAGTTTAAGGATAATCAAGTCTCAAACTTTATTTATTTATTTATTCCTGATAGAGTTTTATAATTTATGGTATCCGCTGTTGATGATTGCACTTTATATAATCAAATCAAGATACCAATTGATTTTTTCAGACCTAACATGGTAATATGGAATGTCTTGCAAAATAAATGTATATCGATATTTTGTAATTCAACATATTGTCCTATGTCCTTTCGCCTATTGAGCACCAAGATTTTTGAATTACACTGCAATAACTGCCTCCTTACAACCAATTGGACTTACAGAAATAATGACATCGTTTGGGACCGCTTTAGACTGTTAGTACCTCAATTCAATTCATTAAGAGGACGTTCACCTTTGACGTTTTTGAATATATGAAGATTTTCCAACATGCCCAAGCTTGATTGCGTGTTATTCCTAGAGAAAAAGATTGAGTAGCAAGAACTTGAACTGCATTGTGCAATTTCCGCAAATTACGGAAGTCAACACATACATTGAATTGTACTGCTTATAAAACTGATTTAGATGACAAGATTCATGAGAAACGAAAATTTGAAAACCGTAATGTAGCCATCATTTCATGGCGCCGAAATATTTTATTTCTTAGATTTAATAATGCACATAATGTCATGTTATTTAAATGACACTTATCTATGTAATATTAAATCTTCGTTATGAAATGAATCCTCATTTAAAATAGACACAAAATTTTACGATCGTTGAATAGGACCACCGCTAACATTAAGATATTATTTATTTGAAACGGATCAATTTTATAGTTCAGATTAAAAATTACAGATCCAAAGATATATTTGACATAAGCTAGCATAAGCTATAACTGATTTGAGACCTTTCTTGGCCAAAGCAGGTGGCTAGTCTTAGTCCTTACCCAGGAAACCGCTCTCTTCATATCTCTTCACAGCATCAACAATTGTCTCATCTAGTGGCCGATACTTCCAACCCAAATTCTGCAATTTCTCTGAACTCATCTTCACGTCTTCCTCTATAGCAGTGAAACTATCATGGTACACATGAAGTCAATGAAAATATCAAAGAAGAAGAAGAAGAAAAAGATAGTGTTCAAAAGACATTGAACTAGATGACTATTGAAAATAGGTTACTGGAAACGTGAAACACATCCATATTAGGGTAAAACTGATTTCAAGCTTTTTATTCTGTACACATTGCTTGAAATTGGAAGTTACCTTTCAGGGTAATTGTAGTTAGGATACAAGCTCTTCAGTTTGTTTACCAAATCTTGCATTCTTATTACATATGATGTGCATATATATCTCCCTTTTGCTTCAGGCTTCTCATATGCAAGCAACAACGCTTCAGCCACATCTCGCACGTCTACAACAGGTCGGGCTTTATTTTCCAGTGATTCGATTCCACCTGATCCCATGGAACCCAATTTTATTAGAATTACAAAACAAACAAGAAATAGAAAATGTATGTGCGTGTATAAACATGACATGGTAGCAATCTCCAAAGCCTCATTTTCTTAAAATGTACTTACATAATCTATCTGCAATTGTTATAGCCATCAATCAGACAGAAATCAACTCAACTTATCTCAACAACACACTCTGTTTTATGATTAGTAACTGTTGATGTGGGCCGTGTGGCTTGAATTGCCACAAGCCCAAGTCTGCCTAAGTCGGTCACCATTGACCGAATTCAACTAGGAATATAATTCCTAGTACAGCCGACTTTGACATATATATAAATATATATAAAAATATATATATTAGGTTTGAGATAAAGGGCAGCCGTATGATTAGAGTAATTCCAATTAACCTAGTGAGCAGCTGCATGAGAGAAAATAGAAAAAAGAGAGGCAGCAAGCTTCTATTTTTATATTTCTGTGAGAGAGTACTAGGGTATAATTGAGATTTGAGTTTTTTGAGAGTGTTTTTGTACTCTATTGTATCTCCCTATTTTTTATAGTGAAATTTCTCCGTCATCTCCGTGGAGGTAGGTAGTTTGCCAAACCACGTAAATTCTTGTGTTCTTTATGTGTGCTTGTTATTTAATTTCTGCTTATTTACTGTTATTGATTTAAGTCCTGAGATGCTATCTACACAACAAGTGTTATCAGAGTAAGGTTAGGATTCAATCCTTTGAACACAGTAAAAATGTTAAGCACAAAGTATGATGTAGAGAAATTTTGTGGTAAGAGAAGTTTTTCTCTTTGGCAAAGGTGGATGAAGGATCTCTTAATTCAACAAGGAGTTCATAAGGCCTTGCTTGGGAAGGAGAAGAAACCGGAAATGATGAAGGATGTAGAATGGATAGAGATGGATGAGAAAGCAGCTAGTGCTATTCGTCTCAACCTAAGTGATGAGGTCATTCATAACATCCTAGAAGCAAAGACCGCAAAGGAGGTTTGGGAAAAACTAGAAGTTCTTTATATGAGAAAGAATTTGACGAACAAGTTGTATGTGAAAAAGCAACTGTATAGTTTGCATATGAAGGAGGGTTTTGATCTGTTGGAGCATCTCAATACGTTTAACATGTTGAACACCCAATTGTCAAGTTTTGGAGTGAATATTATGAGGACGAAGATAAAGCATTACTCTTGTTAGCGTCGCTTCCTACTTCTTTTGATCATTTAGTGACTATGTTGATGTATAGGAAAGAAACTATAGTACTCGAGGAGGTGACTAGTGCTCTCTTGTCACACATAAAGATGAAGCAAGAGGGCGATAGTTCTTAGGCTGATGGACTTATTGTAAAGTCTAAATCAAGCAATAAGAGTAGAAGTAGGTCAAGAGGACGGAACTCCAACAGGAACAGATCATAGTCTAAATCACATGCAAAGAAAGATGTAGAGTGCTTTTATTGTCACAAGAAAGGGTACTACAAGAATCAATGTAAAGAGTTGAAAGAGCATTTAGAAGAGAAGAAAAATAGAAAGAAGCCTCTAGAATCAGCTAGTGTTGCTAAAGAAACATTAGATGACAGTGAAGTTGGTGCAGATTTGCTTTCAATTTCATCAGGTAACAATGTTCTATTGGAATCTTGGGTTTTAGATTCAGCATGCTCATATCATATGACTCCAAAGAAAGATTGGTTTGACACGTATAAGCCTTACAATGGTGGTATGGTCCAAATGGGTAATGATGCTACATGCCTGGTTATTGGGATTGGTACGTGAAGATCAAGATGTTTGATGGAGTTGTGAGAGTTCTTAGTAATGTCAAACATGTTCCAGATCTTAAAAAGAATTTAATTTCTTTAGGAGTGTTGGATGATTTGGGCTATTCATACTCATCAACGGGTGGAATCATGAAGATTACCAAAGGAGTTTTGATGATGATGAAGGAACAGAAAATAAGCACACTTTACAGATTGATTTGGAACACAGTTGTAGGAAGAGTTGCATTCACCACTCCAGTGGAGTCCAGCACTGACGACACAAAATTATGGCATATGCGACTTGGCCATATTGGTGAACGTGGTATGTTAGAGTTGCACAAAAGAAATTTACTGAAGGGAGTGAAGACATGCAAACTAGACTTCTGCAAGTATTGTGTGTATGTGAAGCAACATAGAGTCAGTTTCAAGATAGGCTCTCATACAAGTAATGGTGTTCTTGACTACATTCATTCAGATGTTTGGGGTCCAATATCAGTTTCTTCTCATAACAATGCTCAGTACTTCGTTTGATGTGTTTGGCATATTTAAAAAGTGGAAAGCACAGGTTGAGAATCAAACTGGCAAGAAAATAAAATACTTTAGAACAGATAATAAACTAGAATATAAAGATAAAGAATTCATAAGATTTTGTGACTTAGAAGGCATTACTCGTCACTTCACAATAAAAGGAACTCCACAGCAGAATGGGATTGCAGAGAGAATGAGCAGAACCTTAGCAAAAAGAGCCAGATGCATGAGATTGAATGCAGGGTTGCCTGAGGTGTTCTGGGTAGAGACAATTAACACAGCAAGCTTCATTATTAATAGATCTCCATCATCAGCCATAGATTTCAAGATTCTAGAAGAGGTTTGGTCAAGTAAACAAGTTGATTATTTGAGTCTAAAAATTTTTGGTTGTCCAGCTTATGTGCATGTGCAGAGTGGAGAGCGTTCTAAATTGGATTCGAAGCCAAGAAAATGCATATTTCTTGGTTTTGAAAAAGGTGTTAAAGGCTACACGCTTTGGGATCCAATCTCAAAGAAAACGGTGATCAGCAGAGATATCATATTTG
The DNA here is from genome assembly GCA_030445155.1 of Quercus variabilis. Lineage (NCBI taxonomy): Eukaryota > Viridiplantae > Streptophyta > Magnoliopsida > Fagales > Fagaceae > Quercus > Quercus variabilis. Next base: position 16,268,357 of record CP129446.1, read on the forward strand.
ACGAAGCCTTTATGTTGAAATAGAATGAAGCAGAGACATGTGATGATAGTCCACAGGAGAAATTAACTGTTGAGGTGGAGTTTGACGAGAATAGTTCATCTAGTGATAAAGGCGATGCTGAGATTGATCCACAGCAGCAACAAGAAGAGTTTTATTCAATTGCTAAAGGTAGAGAAAAGCGGGTTCACAAAGCACCTCAGAGATATGGTTTTGAAGACATGGTTAGTTTTGCTCTTGTAACCAGCGGTGGGGATCCATTCACTTTCAAGGAGGCTACAAATAGGAAAGACAATGATAAATGGCTTGTAGCAATGTCAGAAAAGATGAAGTCACTACAGCAGAATAAGACTTGGGAATTAGTAAAATTGCCCAAAGGAAAGAAGGCTATTGGTTGCAAGTGGATATTCCGCAAGAAAGAAGCATTGTTAGAAAAGGAAGGTGAAAAATTCAAGGCATGGTTAGTGGCTAAGGGTTACTTACAGAGAGAAGGAATTGATTATAATGAGATTTTTTTACCAATTGTGAAGCACGCCTCAATTCGAGTAATCCTAGGATTTGTGGCAATACATGACATGGAGTTAGAGCAGCTAGATGTAAAGACCGCATCCCTCCATAGAGATTTACATGCAATAGCCCGAAGGCTTCTAAAAACCTGGCAAGGAAGATTATGTTTGTCTATTGAAGACATTATTATATGGCTTGAAGCAGTCTCCCAGGTAGTGGTACAAACGGTTTGATTCATTCATGGTCATATATGGGTACATGTGCTGTGAGTATGACTGTTGTGTTTATTTTAGAGTACTTGCTAATGACTCTTATATATTTCTTGTTCTATATGTTGATGACATGTTAGTAGCTGCAAAGAGTAAGCAAGAAAATGTGAAGTTGAAGTCTTTGTTGAGTAGTGAATTTGACATGAACGATCTTGGAGCTGCCAAGAAGATCCTTGGAATAGAAATTCACCGAGATAAAGGGGTTGGTAAATTATAGTTATCTCAGAAGGGATATCTTAAGAAGGTGTTAGAGAGGTTTAGTATGCTTGATGCAAAACCTGTTAGTACACCGCTGTTTGCCTATTTTAAATTGTCCTCAGAGTTGTGTCCAAGTTCAGATGAGGAGTCAAAGTATACGTCTAAAGTGCCATATGCGAATGCAGTTGGGTGTCTCATATATTTGATGGTGTGCACTAGGCCTGATATTTCTCATGCAGTCAGTGTGGTCAATAGGTATATGGCAGATCCAGGCAAAGAGCATTAGAATGCAGTAAAGTGGATCTTTAGCTATCTTACAAGCACTCGTGATTTCGGTATCCTATTTGATCAGAGAGCTAGTACAGAAGCTATGGGTTATGTGGATTCCGACTATGCAGGGGACCTTAATTCTAGAAAGTCCAAGACAGGCTATGTGTTTAGGTTTGCTAGTGGCCCAATTTGTTGGAAGTCTACACTACAAGATGTAGTTGCTTTATTCACTATAGAGGCAGAATATATGGCGATGACAAAGGCAAGAAAAGAAACTGTTTGCCTTAGTGGACTGGTTAATGAGCTTGGTTTCAAGCAGGATAGCATGGTGCTACATTATGATAGTCAGAGTGCAATTCATTTGGCGAAGAATCAGGTATATTGTGCAAGAACAAAGCATATTGCTATGCGGTATCACAAGATTAGAGAATGAGTTTCGTCTGGTGATATTTCTTTGTCAAAGATTCTCACTAGTAAGAATGCCTTTGATATGTTAACAAAGCCAGTTCCAACAAACAAGTTCAAGCACTGCTTGGACTTGATTGGTGTTTGTAGCTTGTGAGCCCTTAAAGGCTAAGGTGGAGGCGATGGAGGAGTTTGCTCGTGTAGCTTGATCAATTCAAGCCAAGGTGGAGATTTGTTGATGTGGGCCGTGTGGGTTGAATTGCCACAAGCCCAAGTTTGCCTAAGTCGGTCACCATTGACCGAATTCAACTAGGAATATAATTCCTAGTTCATCCGACTTTGACATATATATATATATATATAAATATATATATTAGGTTTGAGATAAAGGGCAGCCGTGTGATTAGAGTAATTCCAATTAACCTAGTGAGCAGTTGCATGAGAGAAAATAGAGAAAAGAGAGGCAGCTAACTTCTATTCTTATTGTTTATGTGAAAGAGTACTAGGGTGTAATTGGGATTTGGGTTTCTTGAGAGTGTTCTTGTACTCTATTGTATCTCCCTATTTTTTATAGTGAAATTTCTCCGTCGTCTCTGTGGAGGTAGACAGTTTGCCGAACTACGTAAATTCTTGTGTTCTTTGTGTGTGTGCTTGTTATTTAATTTCCGCTTATTTAATGTTATTGATTTGAGTTTTAAGGTGCTATCTGCACAACAGTAACTGCAATGATTGAAATATACCAACACAATTTCCTTTACTTAACATTGCAACACCTCTCATTTCACTTGTCAGGCATTTTGACCAATATAAATTGTTATGGAATGACTAAATATAACACAAATAGACGTGGAAGTAGGAGGGAAAACCTTTCAGAAGTGTTAGGAGAAATAAGCTACTGGCGTTCATTGTAGGTTGCAGCAGTGGCCCGATAATAATGGATGGACAAACAGTTATAATGCTGAATTCACTACTCTTTGCATACTCCAAAGCTTCACTTTCCGCAACTGTTTTGCCTAGGCAATAATATTCCTGGAATTCATATGAACAGGAGTTACCTTATATGTACCAAAAATTAATAGATGATTATACATTTATATCATATAAAGAGGGTCCTTTTATGACATCTCTAATGTTTTTAAGGGGTGACATAGAGTCATTCTGTCATTGTTTAAGGTGACATGAGTTACTAAAAATTGTAATAAATTTATTGTCGTATGTGACCTTAATACTATCTATCCAAAATCAAAATAATCGATTTTTTTTTAAAAGCAAAAAAAATTATAAATGGGTTATTGTGTGGCATGGCAGTTTGTATTAGCAAAGTTGATGCAGACACTATCTTATTAATTTGACCTCATCACAGTCTAATGTGAAAAGGAGAAAAAAGTGGAGTTATTACTTAATCGGTAATTACTTGTTATGATCCTAATGTTCCACACAGATTAAGTGTAAAGTGTAAGCTTAACTATGCATTTAAAAGCTCTTGGGTACCCTCCCCTTGCAAGCCAATTTTCAAGGGTGAGTTCTACCCATGAATTCCTAACATTGCTCTTAGTCTCTTACAGACACTGTACACACTTGTTTTAAACATGACTTACCAAGAGATGTGACAAAGTTATTGTAATGTGTAAATCTGTTACTAACAGAGGTATCATACCCCCAAAGAAAGTGGATGTATCCTAGAATTTCCTAATGTAAAGATTAAAGTGACAGCAGAGATAGGTTGTGTGCTGGAGCCTGGAGAGGAAAAAGAAAAATGCTAATTCCGGACGTTTAAGAAACAATTGTAAACGTTGCATATGAGATACCTGAACTGCCTTGCAGAGCTCCGTATCAGACCAACATTCCTCATCCATGGGCTGATCCTTGGGCCAACTGCGGTTGAACATAACGGCGCCAATAGATGAAACAACCACGACTCTCTTCACTTTTGCCTTCGTACATGCATTTAGTACATTCCTTGTGCCAGTAACAGCTGGTTCAATTAGTTCTACCTGTGCAAAATTTTATTTTCATGTCATTAGGCAAATCCAGGTTACAATAATAACCATACACTCGCAAGTAGATTGGTAACCATACTTCAGTTCAGACTTCAGTCCAATCTGAACAAGCAACAAAGCCTTTACCAAAATGTCAAAGTTGTCTCATCACACAATCAAAAGACTGAGAAGGGAGTCTATTGAGGATGTTGGAAATTAGTTTCCCATCTTATGGCAAAATTGGATCAAAGTCATTCAAATGGAAAAAAACAAAAGTTGATTTATATGTTACACTTAAATTATTATTATTATTATTATATAAATACATATTATATGCATGTGTTACTAAAAAGACTAGACTACACAAAAAAGTAAAAGTGAGATGAAAAAAGGTTGAATTAATAGTGACTAAAAAAGTTTTGCCTCAGGGTTAGGGACATTGCTTCGGGCAGGAACAGGGCAGGCAACATGGAAAACCCCAGTACAACCATCAGTGGCAGCACAAAGACCTTCATAGTCCAGCAAGTCCGCCTTGAAAAGTTGCAAATTCTCTGAAGCGTTTTCCAATTTTGTCAAGTGAGCATTCTTCATATCACCTGAAACAATTCGCAAGTTTTGTGCATAAGATATTTATAGTAACTAATTGATAGCACTTTTTTTCTCCAGAAATCAAAACACTCAATGAAATAAACATTCCTAACACTAAAATTACATGAACCAAATCAAATCTTTACTCGTATAGAACATAGGATTACCTGGGTCTCTAACAGTTCCATGGACCATGTAACCCTTTGAGAGGAGGAACTTTATGACCCATGATGCCAAATATCCTCCTGCCCCAGTCACACACACTCTTTGCTTCCCTTCTACCTCTGTCATCTCTCTCTCTCTCTCTCCCTTTTTCTTCTATGAAGATACCTTTGACACTAATGTCAACTCTTGCCAAGAGGGCTCAGTGGTATTTCTCAGTTCCATCTATAAGCATGGAGGTTCGAATGGAATAAAAATCACGGGGGCAACAATACAGAGAGAAAGAAAACAAAGCAAGAGAAAAATATAAAGGGAATCAGACCCACATGAAAAGGACCAAATTCCTTAAGAGAGTAGGCCCAACTTGCAAGATTGTGAGTTGTGACCAACCGTTAAAACCGGCAAGCTGTTCTTGAGTTTCTGAGATGAGACCAACAGACCAGCTTGCTGTTTTGCTTGATTGCTAAAGTTGATTAAACTTTATACTTATTAGTACTTAAAAAACCTTGTATATATAGTAATATAACCAAAAAATTCAAAAACTAAAAGAATGAAACTACCGTACCTTGTTTTTCTAGTATTTGGTGCTTAGTCCATACCTTTGGGACTATAAAACTAGAAGGGTATGAAATCAGTGTTAACAACAGAAATTAGTAAAACTAATCTGCCCAATAGCGAGAGACTTCCTTGACACTTTGATTTGAAAGCACATTTGACTTTGTTGGCTTCGCTGTCCTGCGTACCCAAACCAGTGAACCGTCAAAGTCTAGAGAAAGGGGCTTCTAACTCTCAGAGAATCAGTACGCAATAATGCACCACTACTTAGAATTCTGTGGTAGTCAAGCAGGCAGAGGTGATGATTTGATGTCAAGGCTTTAAAAAAATAAAAGAAAATTGTGGACCTTCTTCTATTGATAATGAAAAAAGAAAAAGAAATAGTAGTCACCATCCAAATTAGGAGGCAGTGGACCATGCATTGGATGTAATTTTTTCTTTCTCGTATGCAGGTGTACTTCGTAAGTGTAAAGCCTCCTTTTATGAGAGAGAGAGAGAGAGAAAACATACATTTGATGTATAATGTATTTTCTCCTAAATTAAATACTCAAATTCTAATAGATAGGCTCTTCATCTTAAAATTAATTGGTGATGAGATAAACAAGCTCAAATATTTTATGAAATTTGACATTGTGCCCAGCAAGGCATTTGTAAGGAGTCCAATGGTAGTTTCCCAACAAGGCTAAATGTGACATTTTCCATTCATTTATATTTATTTTAACAAAATAAAATTGAGTAGCTAAACTTTGCATACTAATTATTTATTTCTTTTTAAAGTAATCAATCAAATTAGATCATCAAAATCATAGTTCATTGATATTTATTTTAACGGTTAAGTTTGCACCTAAGTTTTCTTCTCCAAAAAAAATAAGTTCTAACTAATTTAAAACTCTTCTAAAAACCACCGCACACCCTTGGTGCGGTGGTCACTCCACAAGTATAAGTGCTTGTGGAGTGTAGGGGATAAGGGTTAGTGTTCAAGTTTTAAAAAAGGAGTTTCACACATATATATACTTAGATAATTTTAGAGTAGAATTTCTATCTTGTATATAAAAAAATAAACAATAAAACTCTTCTAAAAAAAATTAGGGTAGATTACAAATTACACCCCTAAAGTTTAGGGTTATTTGAAGTTTAGGGATGTAATTTGCAATTTATCCAAAAAACTACTTTAAAACGAAATGATGGCTCTCTTCATTTAAATTGGTCTCATTTCAAATTCGGATTAAATTGCTTAGAGTGTAACTTGAACCTAACTTTATTGTAAAAATATTTTTCTTTTTTTAAATATCATTATTTTTTGTTGGTATCATGTACACTTTTAGATTAAGAAATAAAATTTTAAATGCGCAATATATCACAAATGACAAAGCCATTTAAAGTTTTAAACTTGATAACAAAGGCTCGAAAATATTGTAGACTTCAGATGCATGGGAATTGGTTGGATAAATTTTTTAAAAAAGCCACAAGAACCCATTCAACACTTGTAACATTTGGACACAACCAAGGAATTGGTTGGCTTAATTTAAAATTAAAAAAGAAAAAAAGAAAAAGCCATAAGAACCCGTTCAACACTTGGAACATATGGACTCAACCAAGGACTGAAATATTGTGAGGAGTTATTCTAGGACCACAATTAATCTTACACCCATTTTTGCAACTATCATATATAGCAAACTATGACTGGCTATTTATTATTTTCACATAAACTCTTTTTTTTTTACTATTAACAAATGGCCACATTAAATACTTGTGAAAATAAGTGTGAAATTAGTTGTGGCCCTATAATTTTCTATAGTGAGCTCCATGAAAGCATTGTGTTGGGCAAGAGGTTGGCATTCAGGCTATTTTCCATGTTCAGATCAGAATCAAAACCCGATTTTGAGGTAGAATTGTTTAACATAATCATTTATGTACACTACAAGCTCCAAGGGAAGTAGATGTTGCAAAGCTAGACAGGAGAAGAATATACCCAACAAGGTGTATATATATATATATATATATAGTCACTCTCTCTCTCTCTCCGACGAAGCGTACTAAAGCTATTAAAGTAAAGTGTAAAACACTATACCCACATTGTGTCAACCTCAATCCACATCCTGCTCAAAGTACCTAAAGTCTCAACATGACATAAAAATTCTCGTAATATACTACCACAACCATGAGTGTCACAATAATTAGTTGAGCCTAAATAAACCAACAATGAGTAAGAACCCACACCTAGAGTTCCTTTTTACTCTAAATAAGAGGTATAATGAAATAGGATTCAAACTCACTTATTATCTCAAAAGGTTACCACATAGGAGAGTATAATAAGATTAAGAATAAAACTTGGTCTAACAGAATTAATTCTGATAATCACTTATTATCCAAACTTAGGTTTGCTTTGCAATCATTGCATTAAGCCAAACTGTGGTTTGCTTTTCAATCAACTATTCCAGCTTTGCGATAGCTTTCAACAGAATCAGTTAGAGTTTCCTTCAATGGCCGGAAACTCCAACCCAATTTTTGCAATTTCTCGGAACTCAGCCTTCCTTCTTCTGGAACTTCAGTATAGCTGCCAATACAAGCGAAGTCCATAATCAATGAGTTGAGACAGCCAAATATGTTACATAAACGACTAGCAAAAGAAAAATACATGGGATGATTGTTAGTTGTTCACCCTTTTGCATGACCACGTAGCCATGTTGATCAATAAATATATACCACATTGAAAAATCACCTTAATAATAAATAGCATCGATAGAGAAACTTACTTCTTAGGATAGTTATAATTGGGGTATATACTCCTTAGCAAGTCAACAATATCCTTTGCCTTGATTGTGTGTGCCGTGCATATGTATCTTCCTTCAGCCTCAGGATTCTCATAGGCTAGGAGTAGTGCCTCAGCTACATCACGTACATCTATAATCAATCGAAGCTTGTTTTCCAGTGATTCAAAACCATCTGCATAGTAATTAAGTGTAGAAGATGAGAGAAGCATACCCTTCATTACAAATAAAAAAGAAGCCATGTTTAGGAAAAAAAAACTAAATTCTCTAATATACTAATCAGAATCACTGGAGCCACTTGTGGCAAAGCAAGGCACAATGAATGGCATGGAAATATATAAGAAGCAGTAGCAATCTTAGAAATATGGACCTGAAAAAAATTAAAGCATGAAACTTTAACTTGAGATGTTAGTAGTCCGTTTCATAAATACATGCACAGCGCAAAATACACATTTTCACCTGTATATAAAATTATAAAATGTGACATGTATTATCATATTTATATTTATAAACACTCATACATTTAAAAGCACGGAAAGATTACAATAAAGATAATATATTACAGGCAAGTACCTTTCAGAAGTTTAATGAGAACCAAGCTAGTTGTATTCACTGTAGGCTGCAGAATTGGGCCCCAAATAAAGGAAGGACATACAGTCACAACATCAAGGCCACTTCTTTTTGCAAATTCTAAGGCCTCACTTTCTGCTAATGTCTTAGAAAGACCATACCAGTTCTGGAAAAATTTAGAACTAGGTCATTCAATATAAATATAGAAAGAATTTATCAAAATCTATATTTCAGAATTGGTATGCAATTTATTTTACTATAATTTGTATTGGAATCACGCAATGTACAAAATAGAGCAACAAGCTCAACATAAAATTGTATTTTGTGGTTAGTTACCTTTGTAGTTCTACAATATTCCTTGTCAGACCAACAAGTTTCATCCATCACTTGATCCTTGGGCCAGCTTGAATTCAACATCAAAGCATAAACGGAGGACACAACAACAACCCGCTTTACTTTTGCTTCAACACATGCTTTCAATACATTAAGTGTGCCCTTCACAGCAGGCTCAATCACTTCCACCTTCACAAAAGATATATGAAAAAACTGTAAAAAGGAATGCAACAAAAAATCTATGCATAATATATTAAATAACTTAGGAAGGTAATATAATTATATTATTAAGGTTGTCTTGGTAGATTTGTACTAATTGATGCAAAACTATTTATTAATGGGGAAAAAGAGGTCATAGTTAGGTATTCTTGCCTCAGGGTTTGAGACTTTGGTTGAAGGAACTGGACTAGCAACGTGGAATACTCCAATGCACCCCTCAACTGCAGAACATATGGAGTCGTAATCCAGTAGGTCTGCCTTGAATAGTTTCAAATTTGTGGATGCGTTCTCAAATTCAATTAAATGAGCATACTTCACATCTCCTACACAAAATTTCCAAGAAGTTCATCTTAAGAAGCATCCAAAAATAATTGAGCAGCGAATTAATTATAGTTCTCCTAGATAGGGGGAATTTTTTTATAAAAAAAAAATTGTCTGATACAAATCTGTTCTAAAACTGAAAGTGGAAAATGGCATTTATAGTTTATATATACGGTCATCCCATGAAATAATTCTTACTATATGTTCACTTTTGATGGTTCTTTAAAGTCAGTCCTTTTGTTTCTTAAAGTATTCAACATGATTATATTTCACCTATCAAAAAAATTTTAACATATTATATTTCATTTCAAACAAATAGAACATGAAGAAAACTTGAGTCTATTCAATTTGCAACTGATATGAGAAATGTCCGATTTTCCTTTTTCTAATTGAAATGAAATTCCTTCACACACATTAGTGAGTTATAGTAGTCAAAGGCCCTGTAAGCTTATTGCGGTGAAAGTTATAGCATAATTTTACATTAGAAGGAAAGAAAATGTACATTAGCATCTTCGGTTTCTATTCTTATCTATAATCCATTTTATAGTTTATATTACCATTTTCATTTCATTTCATAGAGCAATTATAAGTGGAAACAATATAATAGCCAATTACAAGATTGATGAAACAGTAATACTAGTTAAGACGTCAGGCATACTAAGTAAGTAAGAATCAAATATACAAAAGAAATCCCTTCTCCTCTAACTGTATAAAGAAGATGTAAAGTAAAGATGAGAAGAAAGTAAAAGAGAGAAGGTAAAGTGAGTGAATAACCGGGTTGTCTAATGGTTGCGTGTACAAAATAGTTCTTGGAGAGAAGTATCTTTATGACCCATGAAGCAAGGAACCCTCCTCCACCTGTTACACACACTCTTCCCTTCTCATTCTCAGTCTCAGCGGCCATTTCCAAAACGAGTTTCCAACACAATGATCGGCCGCCTCAACAAGTCAAACTGCTCTGTTCTTCTCTTTTTTTTTTTTTTTTTTTTTTTTTTTTAAGTGTGATTGTTTGTTTGTTTTTGTTTTTGTTTTTTTTAAACGTTTTTGTTATTTTTTTAGTGTTTTTTTTCGCCCAAAGTAAGAACTGGAAAAGGCCGGAAGGACCCGGCCCATCCTAACCTAAGAGGACCCAACTGGGTTGGAGGAGACTGGAAAACAAAGTTTTTTTCTAAAATAAAACTCTTCAAATTTTTTATATATCTTTATATTAAGGGTAAATTTTAAAAATCTAACTGTTTGATTGAATACTCTTATTACACATTTCATGTTTATAAAATTTCAAGAAGATCAAATATCAATTTCTGTGTCATTAAATAAATAATAAAATTTCAAGTTTTTGTAATTTAAAATTGTAAATAAAATATAAGTTTATCGATCGAATAGTAAATAACATTTGATTAAATCAATATTTGATATGTATGTTAAGAACATAAGGAACATAAAATTTAATAGTTAAATTTTCAAACTTCACACTCAAAAAAGAGATATATGAGATGTTTGACGAGTTTCTCTCTAAATTAATTTGGAAAGAAACTTTGTTCAAGATAGGAATGGTCCATAGTTACTACAAGAAAACATAGTAACTATGAGAGAGAAAACATAGTAACTATGAGAGAGAGAGAGAGAGAGAGAGAGAGAGAGAGAGAGAGAGAGGTTTGGGAAACAACAAGAAAAGGCAACGTTCGAGCATTTATTTCAATGGGTGTATAATAGAAAATGTGTCAAATTTGCACAATTTTACCTAAAAATGACTCATATTAGTTGGCGTATAATTATGTAAATTTACAAGTTTACTATAGTAACCTTTTCTGAAGCCTTTTTCACTTGATAACAAGGTTTCCAACAAAGTAGACTTCATATGCACGAGAATTGGTTGGCTTAATTTTGTTTTTGTTTTTTTTTTTTTTTGTTTTTGTTTTTGGTTTTTTTTTTTAATATATATATAATAATAATAAATAAATAAATAAATAAATAAATAAAAAAAGCCAAAAGAACCCATTTTGCACTTAGATCAAATGGTAGCAGACTATGATTGATTGTTTGTCATTTTCACATGGATTCATGGATTTTTTATTTTTTAAAGCACCCACAGACAACTACATCAAATAGTTGTGAAAATCGTGAGAAATTAGTTGTGCTCTTATAATTTTTATTATTATGATCTCCATGAAAGCTATGTTGGATAAAAGAGGTTGGCATTTTGGCCATATTCCATGTTCAGATCATAATCAAAACCTGGTTTTGACAAAGAATTGTATAACATAATCATTTTTGTACACTATAAGTTCCAAGGGAAGTAAATGTTGCAAAGCTAGAGAGGTGAAGAAATATACCCAACAAGGTATAAATATAATCACTCGCTCTCTGTTTGACCAAGTTGTAAAAGTAATAGTCTAAAACGCCATAATTAAAAAGCTAAGTATATCATTTATTGTTGTTGTGCTTTTATTGAGCCACATCAAGATAGTATTTTAGTCCAATTTGGTACAACTAAATTTAAGTGAAAATCTTTTTAAACACAAAGACTATGAATATACAAATGTAATCTTTAGGGTAATACAGGCCCTACTTTGAAAATCATATTATACAGGAAGGGTGGCCAAGTGGGGGGCCATGCTTGGAGCATTTGATGTCAAGTGTATGCCTCGAACAGCTATGAAAGGTCAGGTTCTAATAGATTTGGTGGCAGAATTTACTGAGGAACTGGGAAACTCGGAGGTGGGGGGAATACTCGAAGGGTCTGTGCATTTTGGAAACAGTAGTAGCTGAGTGTACCTGACAGTTATTCGTGGATGGTGTAGCAAACAAGAAGGGATCAGGAATAGGAATTGTGATGGTTTCACTAGATGGCATTACTTTGGAGAAGTCACTTAGGCTTGGGTTTGTAGCAACAAATAATAAAGTAGAGTATGAAGCTTTGTTGGCAGGTTTGAAGGCTATGCAAAAGCTTGGTGGCAAGATTATAAGAGCATATTATGATTCAAGACTTGTAGTTGGACAAGTCCAAGGGGAGTATGAAGCAAAGGATTGGAGGATGCTTTGGTATTTAGGTTAGGTAAAGCGATTGTCAAGGGACTTTCATTCTTTTACACTTGAGCAAGTTCCTCGAGGCAAGAATTCCTATGTTGATTCACTAGCAGTTTTGGCCACGGTTAGTAGGGAAGATTTACCTCAGATCGTGCTCGTAGAGAGTTATGTGTCACCCACTTATAATGAGTCGCTTCTAGTAGAGATTAATTCTATGAGGGTAGGCCCTAGCTGGCAAGACCCATTGGTTGCATTTTTTAAGGATGAAATTTTACTCAAGGACCAGGTCAAGGCGAAGAAGGTTTGTAGAAAGGCGCCAAGGTTTTGGCTTTCTGAGGTCCAAAAATTGTATAAACGCTCATACTCGGGACTATACTTGTTGTGTGTTCATCCCAAGGCAGTTGAAATGTTGTTAGAAGAATTACATGAAGGAATTTGTGGTAGCCATACAAGGGACAGGTCACTTGCTCATAGAGCTTTGACATGGGGTATTGGTGGTCGAGTATGCAAAAAGGCTCGCAGGAGTATGTTAAGAAATGTGAACAGTGTTAGAGGCATGCTGCTAACATTCATTAGCCAGGAGGACTGCTGAACTCATTGAGTAGCCCTTGGCTACTAACTATTTCACTAAGTGGATAGAGGCTAAACCACTAGCAAATATCTGAGATCAAGATGTAAAAAGGTTTGTATGGTGGAATATCGTCATAAGATTTGGGGTCTTGAGCATCCTTGTTTTGGATAATAGACTTCAGTTTGACAGCAAGGCTTTTCGAAAATACTGCTGCGAATTGGGAATAAAGAATAAATACTCTACTCTGTCATATCCTTAAAGTAATGGGCAAGCTGAGGCCACAAACAAGGTTATACTGGACGATTTGAAGAAGAGATTGGAAGATGAAAAAGGAAGATGGGTGGTGGATGAGCTACCCATGTTTTGTGGGCCTATTGCATAACACCAAGAAGATCCATGGGTGAGACCCATTTTTTCATGACCTATGGAGTTGAGGCAGTTATCCCTACAAAAATAGGGTACCCAACTTTGAGATTTGACCAACCCCTTGGTGATGGCAATTCCTTACTCAGAGCCTTGACATGGATGAGGAACTAAGGGAGGTGGCCGCAGTTAGGTTGGCGCAATATCAACAAAAGCTTAGGCAGGGGTTCGGAAAAAAGGTAAAGGTTAGAGCTTTTATTCCAGGGGATTTGGTCATGTGAAAGGTTGTTGGGAGTGCAAGAAACCCTTCTTGGGAAAAATTAGGTCCTAATTGGGAGGGGCTGTATCGAGTAACTTCAGTAGCTGGAGTAAGGGTTTATAGGTTAGAGGATTTGGATGGACTTGTTGTACCTCGTTCATGGAATGTAAACAATTTACAAAAGTATTATTTCTAATCCAACAGTATTGTAAGGGTTTTTTATTTATTTATTTTTTTTATGCAATCAGATGTGTTTTTAAGATACTTGTTGTCTCACTTAGATTATTTTCATGTTAAACAGAACCTTGGTCAGGTTTGATTCCTCAGGTCACCTGCCTTGGGTAAATTAACATTTAGATTATTTTATGTTAAACAGAACCTCGGTCAAGTTCGACTCCTTGGGTCACCTGCCTTGGGTAAATTAACACTTAGATTATTTTATGTTAAACTGAACCTCGGCTAGGTTTAACTTCTCGGGTCACTTGCCTTGGATAAATTAACATTTAGATTATTTTATGTTAAATAGAACCTTGGCCTGGTTCAACTCCTTGGGTCACCTGCTTTGGGTAAATTAACACTTGGATTATTTTATGTTAAATAGAACCTTGGCTAGGTTCGACTGCTCAGGTCACTTGCCTTGGGTAAATTAACACTTAGATTATTTTATGTTAAACAGAACATTGGCTAGGTTCGACTCCTCGGGTTACCTGCCTTGGGTAAATTAATACTTAGATTCTTTTTTATGTTAAACAGAACCTCGGCTAGGTTCGACTCCTCGAATCACCTATCTTGGGTAAATTAACACTTAGATTCTTTTTTATGTTAAACGGAACCTCGGCTAGGTTTGATTCCTCGGGTCACATGCCTTGGGTAAATTAACACTTAAACTACGTTTGTTGTGTTCAATCTGACCTTGGTTAGGTTCGATTTCTCATATCGCCTACCTCGGGAAAGTAACACCTTGGTACAAATACTTAATTATGTATGGGTATGGTAAACAAATAGTAAATCATAAAGATATCAATACAAATTAGTAAGACAAGGTTCCAACAAAAGTCTTTCATTAAATGAAGTTCACATAAAAAAGAAGGTAGGTAAAGACAAAATGCCTTCTGCTTAAAAAAAAAAAAAAAAAAAGTAACAACAAAATTAGCAAAATAATCCCACTATTAAGTTCCTTAAGCCTTGGGAGTCTTCTGTTTCCCCGTTCCTATGACAGGTTGCGCCTCAACAATTGGAGTTGGAGTAGGGGGAGCCACTTTGGTCGTTGAGATAGCTGTGGAGAAGCCTTCTTCTGTTTGAGTCACCTTGGCTACCACTTTGATGCTTTATGGAGCCATTGCACTAGGCTTGGAGACTGGTGGCTCAGTTTGCTTGGCTTTAGTAGGGATAGTGGTGTTTTGTTGTTGTTCAGTTGGTTTGGGTTAGGTAGGAGTAGTAGCGCTAGATTTTGGTAGGGGGTTATCGGTGGAGCTCGTTGGAGTCGGGCCAGAAGTACTGACAAAAGGCTGAGTGGCTGGACGCGCCTTAATAGCTGGAGGATAGAAGGCTTTCTCTGGATTCCTTAGCTTAGAAGCAGGGTCTACCCCAGCAGCATTGAGGGCCTCAATCTAGGTTTGAAGGCAAAAGCTACGGCATACTACAGGGAGTTGAGATTTGAGGGAGGCCTCAGTCTCCTTTTGCCCTTAGTCATATGCGGTCTGCTCAACCTTATCCATCTCCTCATCCTTCTGGCTTAGCTCCTTCTTCAGCTTGGAGATGGTCATTCGAGCAATTGTGAGCTGGCTCTCTGCCTCCCTTAATTGTAAGAGCTACTCTAGAGCTTGCCTTTTCGTGCTCTCTATTGAGGCTTTAGCACTCTTTCTGGCCTTGTCGCATTCTGCCAACTTGAGGAGAGTCTCCTTCAGCTTTTTGTCCGTCAAGGTCAGAAACTTCTATGCGGCATAGCGCTTGGACTCCTTTTCCTTTAGATCACGGAATGCCTAGTCAACCCACTCCTCTGCTACATGTGCTGCTTAGGTGGCTTGTGCATGAATAGTTGAGATAGAAATTAGTAGGAAGGTATGCATATAATGGGCGAGACTGTAATAATGAAGTTTTAGAGGTAGAAAAATAAGTATAAGGAAATCTTACCAGAACAAGGTCCCTCTTTACGAATAGGAAGAGCTCATGCTTCTTCAGGTTCCGAAGTTCATCCATATCCTTTGGGAGAAGAAGCACTTGTTCCATAGCATTGGCCACATAGCCTACTCTTCCGCTGTCGAAGTTACGGATTGAAGCATTTTCACGAAGAGGCAAGCTGTCTAATTCATACGCAGGATTCCAGTTCAAAACCTGAGATCGTCACTTAGAGACATTGTCCGAGCTTTCCCCTCCCCTTCTTTGTTAGGCTCGGGTCATCTTCGCCACCTTGGTGGGCTCAAGAAGTGCTTCCTCTTGGACTTCGCCCTTTTCGATGGGGCCTTTACCTCCTTTCTTGTCCTTTTTTTCATTTTTTATCAATTGGTTCGGTTTGTGTAGGGGCTGGAGGACTTGGAGTTGGAGGCTTGGGAACTATTGGGACCTCGGGAGCTGTGGTCCCAGTGTGGGATTCTAGTAGGGAGAGTAGATCTGGTAATGTCTTCTCTATCACCATCCATTCAGGCACTTCGATAACCTCTTGGTCCTCACTATCTAGGGTTGTAGCTGGACGTGGGCTGAGTCCTTCCTGCTCAGACTCGTTTGTACAGTAAAAACTTCAAAATTCTCGTCTCGAACGGAATTTTCAGTGTCCTCCTCTGAAATATTATCCTCAGATTCTGTCTCAGTTTCTTGGTCTGAGGATGTAATTTCCTCTACGATGGGTTGAGGATCCTTGAAGGTAGAAAGTTCGACTAATTGTGTTCCCTCTAGAGGAGGCTTGCGTATAAATCCTTCAATAGCCACGTCAACTAGGACAAGATGAGAATCTCGGGCCTTGATTACGTGGTTTGACACTTGGAAGCGATTGGAGATGGGTTTAAAACCTAGAATCATGTGAACTATAAGGAGTTAACCGTCTCGATGTAGGAAGATCTCGGACCTCAGAACTTGATTCAGTAGATCGTAGTTCACCAAGCTTTATCTCCTGGTAATGGCTTTTTTATCTGAGGAAGATCAAATAAGAATTCATGTTAATTTACGGGCCAGGCAAGCTCAAATTTTAACAAGTAAGACAAAAAAAAATATATGTACACAAAATTGGAACGATGATGATGTGGATATGTAAATGAACTGTTTATAGAATTCCCTAAGCTAACATAGACTTTTTAAGTGTCCCTAAGCCATCCCACCCGGAGTTCCATCCTGGTTAGGACAATGGAGTTCGTCGTACTACTCCCCTAAAACGATGAGAAAGTCCTCGTCTATGCCTTTATTCGTCTTGGGGAGACAAAAGATTAGCCTAATTGCGAGAACCCTAGTTTTTAAGTAATACCCCCCGTCGACGCCTTTCTGACAATTGTACACCCAGTTTATGTCGTGATGGGTAAGATGTATACCCAACTTTTCATTCAGCGCGTCTACACTACCTAATTTTCTAAATATGTTTGGAACACATTGGGTAGGGCACAACCTAAAAAGATTTAAAAAATCCCTAGTAACTCTACCCATAGGAATCCTCATACCACCTTCAATGAAGGCAATCATGGGAATTGAAATGGCTCGGGTAGGCCTCTTCTCGTGCCACTCACCTAGGTTGCAATGCTGTATTGACACATTGTTAGGAATCCTATAGTATCTCTTAAACTCCTCTCGGTGTTTGGGAATGTCAACCAAACTAAAAAACCTACCTATTTGAGAAAAAGAAAAAAAAAATCTACTAGTATGAAAGAATAAGGGAAGAACTCTTGTTAACAAAAATGCACACTTACAAATTTGGGGAAAAAGGACTCTTCGGATGAGGTTATCGAGTGCTCAGGGCATATTTATGTTCTTTTCTTCTTCTAGGGAGGTGAAATGGAGATAAGAACCTCACATCTCTCTATATATAGGTTGGGAAAAAAGGAGCGGTAATCTTCCCGCCCCTTTTGTTTACGAATTTAGAGTCGTTAGATCACGATCTCATTGTAGAACGTGGGAAACAACAGGCTACCTGTTGCATTTATTGTAGTGATGGGGATTCCGAAGCGTCAGGAGTGGGTCACAGTCAGTTGAAAAGATGTGCTCACGTGGAAGCCTATTTGTGAGTGTGCCATTGTTAACAACTTTTATTAGCCAAGACCTCATTTTTCTAGGTCGGGAACAAACAATGAGGTTCTGGTAGGCTATTATGGGGACAAGGATCCTAAATCTAATTTAAATAGGTAGTCAAGGTTATTTCCGAGGATGCACCTTGGACCTCGGTAATGAGCACTAGTTATGTGAGGTGCATAAAGTTAAAACATTAAAAAGGAAAGAAATCAAACTTGGCACGAAATACGAGAATGATGAAGAAAGAAGGGTGTAGAAGTTATCCCGTCCGCATTAAATATGAGACAACCATTCCTCTGGCCACATTAATGAGGAAATGACTATGAATAATGGTGGCACAGTTAAGATTATAGGGTAAAGCTTGCTAGTATGTTTTGAATGGGACCAGAGTTCTGGAAGGGCAATCTCAGCCCTTCAAGTATAAGATCCAGATAAGTTGTATTTGGATATAAAAGTAAGAGGAAGTTCCAGATGCAGAGTGAGGATAAAAAAATAGAAAGAAAAGAATCTATCCATTTGTAAACCCAACCTTGGACTAGACCCGAGGTCCAACACTTGTATTTTTTCTTAACCAGTTCTTAAACTGTGAATTAATAAAAGAGGCACCCTTTCTTATTCAATTCTATGACATAAACATTCTAAGTTCGCGCACTGGATATCATAATCAGATTTGACTTCTCATTTCTAAATAAATTTATTGTGATAGCAAGCAGTAAAACCTTCATTTATTTCCATTTGTTGACTAAATGTTTTTTTCGCCATTACATATGTATGTATGTATGTATGTATAATTTTTATTTAAATAAATTATTCAAATTATTCATTTTCTTAAAAGAGATTATCATAGTAATCAAAACTCAAATTAAGCTTCTACTGAATGTGTATAATTTATTTTCTAAATTTTATTTGAGAGAGAGAGAGAGAGAGAGAGAGAGAGAGAGAGAGAGAGAGAGAGAGAGAGAGAGAGAGACTACTTGTGATTGAGAACTAAAAAATATAATACTAAAACGTATGAACCCAAAATAGAGTTTTAAAAATCACAATGATTCATTATTATAAAGTAGAGTTGCAAAAAAGAACAAAAGATCAAGAGAAATAAAACAACCACTTTTCAAGAGAGAATGTGGCGAGAATAAAAAGAAATTTATTGAAAATAATATAAGAAGAAAAAAAAGTTAAAATAAAAAAATTTAGTAATAAACACCAAATTATCGAAACACGTTATGTAATAAAATAATATTATATTATCTATACTACTATTTAAGGGGCTTCCCCTGTTTGGATTCCACATTTTTTATGTCTAAAATACCCTCATCATACCCACTTACAAGTTTTCAACTAATGGGGATAGATATGTAAATTAAAACTTCTACACTTTAAAACCTACAAACTCACGTACGTTTTGCAGTTTCTATCTCTCATTCTTCTTCAAATTCAAGACATTTAGTTTAGCTCTACATTCTCATTTCTTTTCCTTCAGATTAAAAACATTTACTATCAGAGGCTCCAACAAATTTTCAGGTTCTACCTTTTGTAAGTTCCTCTTTGTTTTGTTTTCTTTTGTTTATTTATGATTGACTTTCTTTGAGTTCTACTTTTTTTTTCTTATATGTATCACGTTAACTCTCTTTTTTTTTCTTTTTTTTTTCTTTTTTAAATGCTACTGTCAAAGACTCCAACAAATTTTCAGGTTCTATCTTTTGTAAGTTTCTCTTTGTTTTGTTTTCTTTTGTTTATTTATGATTGACTTTCTTTGAGTTCTACTTTTTTTTTTCTTATATGTATCACTTTAACTCTCTCTCTTTTTTTCTTCTTTTTTTCTTCGTATACTTTACCATTGTACTTCTTAATGAATTCTCATTTCATGTTGTAGGTATTGTGATCCACTGACAAGGCTGTCTTATGCTACAAAAGAAGCATTCAAAATCATTCGTGAACAGCTAAACAGTATGGCTTCCCTTACCTCCTTCTTCATTTTTTTTTTCTTTTTAAGAAAGTTTTGTTTTTTCTTTGAGTTCTACTTTTTTTTTTTTTAATATATATGTATCACGTTAACTTTTTTTTTCTTTTTTTCTTTTTTAATGTAATTTTGAAATGTTGGTGGTGACTGAATATATATGGTTTTGGTATTAATTTTTTTTTTATTATTCATTTAGGTATGTAGCAACCTTGAGTTCCACCTTTTTTTTTTTTTTTTTTTTTTATATGTATCACGTTAAAATGGAATATTAATTAGATAAGTTCAATTTAAAAATTATCAATATAAAAAGTCCTAAATTTTAAAAATTTGAAAAAACCTTTCCTACAAAATAGGAACACTCTTATTGACCCACTTATTCTAACACACGTTTTTAATATTATATTCTAAAAAAAAAAAAAAAAAAAAACCTCACGTATAGGTAAAAAAAGAAAAAAAAAAAACCACAACTAAATAGTCACAAATTTCTAATATTATATTCTAGAAAAAACCTCACATTCAGTAAAAAAAAAAAAAAAAACTACTAATGAAATACCCTTAATTTAATAAACTTATTTCTATCTCTAAATCATAATTAATTGTTTAAAATTTTAAATTGATAAAAATTGAAAACATAAAAAACCTAATGAAAAAAGCCCACGTTGTATCAAAAAAAATTATCTACCACGTTTCTATTTTGAAAAAAAAAATAAAATCCTACGTTTTGTAAAAAATAAATACCCCGGCCACCCTTTTTTCTTTTTTCAAAAATTCCAAAAAAAAAAAAAAAAAAAACCTTAACACGTTTGAATTCCACTCCCACATTTTACTCCTAACAAATTGCTTGAATTCCACTCTCCCATGTTTTACTCCTAAGAAACTCCTTTACTATCAAATTTAAAAATTTTAACTTCTTTTTAACTTCTTTTGCTTATCTAGATTTTATTTTATTTTATTTAAGTTTCATGCAAAAAAATTATCTACCATGTTTCTATTTTGAAAAAAAAAAAAAAAATCCTACGTTTTGTACAAAATAAATACCCCGGCCACCCTTTTTTCTTTTTTCAAATTCCAAAAAAAAAAAAAAAAAAAAAAAAAAAAAAAAAAAAACCTTAACACGTTTGAATTCCACTCCCACATTTTACTCCTAACAAATTGCTTGAATTCCACTCTCCCATGTTTTACTCCTAAGAAACTCCTTTACTATCAAATTTAAAAATTATAACTTCTTTTTAACTTCTTTTGCTTATCTAGATTTTATTTTATTTTATTTAAGTTTCATGCAAAAAAATTATCTACCATGTTTCTATTTTGAAAAAAAAAAATCCTACGTTTTGTACAAATTTTAAAAATTATAACTTCTTTTTAACTTCTTTTGCTTATCTAGATTTTATTTTATTTTATTTAAGTTTCATGCAAAAAAATTATCTACCATGTTTCTATTTTGAAAAAAAAAAAATCCTACGTTTTGTACAAATTTTAAAAATTTTAACTTCTTTTTAACTTCTTTTGCTTATCTAGATTTTATTTTATTTTATTTAAGTTTCATGCAAAAAAATTATCTACCATGTTTCTATTTTGAAAAAAAAAAAATCCTACGTTTTGTACAAAATAAATACCCCGGCCACCCTTTTTTCTTTTTTCAAATTCCAAAAAAAAAAAAAAACCTTAACACGTTTGAATTCCACTCCCACATTTTACTCCTAACAAATTGCTTGAATTCCACTCTCCCATGTTTTACTCCTAAGAAACTCCTTTACTATTAAATTTAAAAATTATAACTTCTTTTTAACTTCTTTTGCTTATCTAGATTTTATTTTATTTTATTTAAGTTTCATGCAAAAAAATTATCTACCATGTTTCTATTTTGAAAAAAAAAAAATCCTACGTTTTGTACAAAATAAATACCCCGGCCACCCTTTTTTCTTTTTTCAAATTCCAAAAAAAAAAAAAAAAAAAAAAAAAAAAAAAAACCTTAACACGTTTGAATTCCACTCCCACATTTTACTCCTAACAAATTGCTTGAATTCCACTCTCCCATGTTTTACTCCTAAGAAACTCCTTTACTATCAAATTTAAAAATTTTAACTTCTTTTTAACTTCTTTTGCTTATCTAGATTTTATTTTATTTTATTTAAGTTTCATGCAAAAAAATTATCTACCATGTTTCTATTTTGAAAAAAAAAAATCCTACGTTTTGTACAAATTTTAAAAATTATAACTTCTTTTTAACTTCTTTTGCTTATCTAGATTTTATTTTATTTTATTTAAGTTTCATGCAAAAAAATTATCTACCATGTTTCTATTTTGAAAAAAAAAAAATCCTACGTTTTGTACAAATTTTAAAAATTTTAACTTCTTTTTAACTTCTTTTGCTTATCTAGATTTTATTTTATTTTATTTAAGTTTCATGCAAAAAAATTATCTACCATGTTTCTATTTTGAAAAAAAAAAATCCTACGTTTTGTACAAAATAAATACCCCGGCCACCCTTTTTTCTTTTTTCAAATTCCAAAAAAAAAAAAAACCTTAACACGTTTGAATTCCACTCCCACATTTTACTCCTAACAAATTGCTTGAATTCCACTCTCCCATGTTTTACTCCTAAGAAACTCCTTTACTATCAAATTTAAAAATTATAACTTCTTTTTAACTTCTTTTGCTTATCTAGATTTTATTTTATTTTATTTAAGTTTCATGCAAAAAAATTATCTACCATGTTTCTATTTTGAAAAAAAAAAAATCCTACGTTTTGTACAAAATAAATACCCCGGCCACCCTTTTTTCTTTTTTCAAATTCCAAAAAAAAAAAAAAAAAAAAAAACCTTAACACGTTTGAATTCCACTCCCACATTTTACTCCTAACAAATTGCTTGAATTCCACTCTCCCATGTTTTACTCCTAAGAAACTCCTTTACTATCAAATTTAAAAATTTTAACTTCTTTTGCTTATCTAGATTTTATTTTATTTTATTTAAGTTTCATGCTAAAAAATTATCTACCATGTTTCTATTTTGAAAAAAAATAAAATAAAATCCTACGTTTTGTAAAAAATAAATACCCCGGCCACCCTTTTTTCTTTTTTCAAATTCCAAAAAAAAAAAAAAAAAAACCTTAACACGTTTGAATTCCACTCCAAGATTATCCGGATAAGTATATAAGCAAATATTCTTCTTTTACTTATCCTGTTTTTTAATTTTCTATTTCTTACATTCAATTGCTGCTTTAAAATATTGTATTTGTTTTTGCTCTCAACGTGTCTTCTTTTGAGTTCCATTCATTGTTATCCAATTTTTAATGCCCCAGGTTGCAACCATTGTCATATAGAATCTAAGGTGAGTAGGGTTGCTTTTTTATTTATGCTGTAATAAATTAATTATAGAATTTTTATAATTATTTAAAATTACTATATTTTTCAATTACAAAAATTAAAGTGACAACACAGATAAAAGTTTTTTTTGTTTATTTTTTTTTTAAATACTTGGTTTAACCCTAATTCTTTTATCTCTCTCAGGTTCACGTACGTACAAATTTTTGGGATTGCATTGAGGAGTCATTGGAATGAAATATTAGATAAGTTCGGGTGAGAGACTTTACAAGAATTATTATGTGTATTAAACCTCACATAAAGTGGTTGTTATCTAAGAAAGTGTTGTAAAAAAATTTCTTTCGTAATAGAAACTATATTTCTTCTATACACAATTAACATGTATCTCTTGCCATAAAATTTTCAATTTAAGCTTTTATTTACTTATGTTATGGATGTATCGTAAAAATGATAACTGTCATACATAAAATTTGAAAAAAAAGAACAACATCAACAACACCAAAAAGGTAATAAAAAATTTTTTTTAAAAAAAAAAAAAAAAGGGAGAGAGGAAAACTTGAGATGTTTAACGTGGGATAGATAGTGGGATTTTTTTAAATAGTACATGGATAGAACATGAGATATTTTCAAACGTGTACTTTTTCTTTTTTTGATAAACTTTTAAAAAAATATTAAAAAAAATATAAGGATATTGATGGAGAAATTATAGTAGTAGTTTTATAGTAGGAGTCTTTTTTTCCCAAAATATGTTAGTGCCTAAATATAAGGACATGGATGGAGAAATTATAGTAGTAGTTTTATAGTAGGTGTCTTTTTTTTCCCAAAATATGGAAGAGATTTAAAAAAAATAAAATAAAAAAAAAAGACAAAAAAGACAGTAAAACGTGAGATGTTTAACGTGGGATAACAAGTGGGATTTTTTAAAATAATACATGAATAGATGTTTATATATAAAAAAAAAAAAAAAAAAAAAAGGACAAAGGAGAGAGGAAAACTTGAGATGTTTAACGTGGGATAGATAGTGGGATTTTTTTAAATAGTACATGGATAGAACATGGGATATTTTCAAACGTGTACTTTTTCTTTTTTTGATAAACTTTTAAAAAAATATTTAAAAAAAAATATAAGGATATTGATGGAGAAATTATAGTAGTAGTTTTATAGTAGGCGTCTTTTTTTTCCCAAAATATGGAAGAGATTTAAAAAAAATACAAAAAAGAGAGTAAAACGTGAGATGTTTAACGTAGGAGTCTTTTTTTCCCAAAATATGTTAGTGCCTAAATATAAGGATATGGATGGAGAAATTTTAGTAGTAGTTTTATAGTAGGTGTCTTTTTTTTCCCAAAATATGGAAGAGATAGTTAAAAAAAAATTTAAAAAAAAATACAAAAAAGAGAGTAAAACGTGAGATGTTTAACGTAGGAGTCTTTTTTTCCCAAAATATGTTAGTGCCTAAATATAAGGATATGGATGGAGAAATTATAGTAGTAGTTTTATAGTAAGTGTCTTTTTTTTCCCAAAATATGGAAGAGATTTAAAAAAAATTAAAAAAAAAAAATACAAAAAAGAGAGTAAAACGTGAGATGTTTAACGTGGGATAACAAGTGGGATTTTTTAAAATAGTACATGAATAGATGTGTATGTAAAAAAAAAGGACAAAGTACAAGATGTAAATACTTTGAATTTTTGAAAAAAAGAAAATAGTAAAAATGATTTAATTTTTCATTTAAAATAAACGTATTATTTACTTCAAAAAGTTGATTAAAAATTAAATTAACAGAGGAGAATATACTTAGCTTTGTAATGTAACAAACTAAAAATTCCTTTTGTAACTTAAACTATATTTATTATTTGTATAATTCTATGTCAAATTGAATTTAAAATTTTTAATGTTACGTACCTTATAACATATAATATAAGTATTGATAATGATAGTCTGTCGATTTAAAACTCATTGGATACTCACTAATGTAAAAATTAGTAGAATCATCCAAATCTCAATCCAAAAATGCAACCCATGTATCCAAATGTCCCACGTAATTAAGGGTATTTTTTTAAAGGATAATTAAGGGCACTTTAGTAAAGAAGAGATCAAAAAAAATTTAATGTAAAACAACAATATTTTTCTTTTCAAATTTCGGCGCCTCTTTGCATATTTGTTTGATATTATATTTATATCTGGTAAAGTGAGAAATTAAATGTACATTCAAATCCTTTAAATACCCTTAAAGACAAACATCTTCCTCATTGCCTCCACAACTCTCAACTTCTAACTCACTAAGCCACTTCTTCTCTCTCTTACACTTACACACAAATACACAAAGTTACAAATAAACACATTATTTTGTCATCCAAATTAACCAAAAGGGCATGTTTTTGTTTTAAAGTGTGTGAAATGAGTATGGCAAATTTAATCTAATTTTAACTATAAATGATTTTGTGAAACAAAGTAAACATTTTCTAAATTATATTTTTGTCATATTGATCTAACAAATCATAACCTAAATTCAAATATTTTCTCTAAACTTCTACCTAAAATAATAATTTAATAATTCTTACATGTGATTAATTTGTTCAAAATTAGTTCACTTTATTGAGGTTTTAATACACCCTATTTGTGACAAGGAAAAACCGATTGATTATTGTGTATGTATGCGCAACGACCATTATAAATTTAATTTAATTTTATGTAGAAATGAGTTCGCAAAATACATCAATGGTGAATACCGATGACATACAACGTCGCCGAGAACGATGGAGATATTATGCTCGCTTGAGAAGACAAAGAGAAGACAATGAAAGCAGAAATATTCGATTGGCAAGACGTCGTGCTAATTACTCAAGACAAAGACAACAAACTTTAGGTGGTGATCACATTTTAGTGGGAGGCCCAACAAATTTAAATGAAGAAGATGTTGTACATTCTAATTCAACATCAACCAACCCATCACTAATACCACCTAATCACGAGGCTGGACGAAGTCACCAGCTTACACATATCCGTAACTTCGCACGCAATATGCCAGTTGAGCATAGGGCTATGCAAGAAGTTAGTGGTGAGATTATAGTTTTGTATCTTTAAACATTCTTCAGTGCTTGGAATCTTATTATTTTGAGAAAATCCAAAGTTTCTGGCATGTTAGTTGTATGTTAATGAATACAAAGATACTAAGTCAATGTTTATAATATTAAATTTAGGTCTCCCTTCAACCTATCCAATTATAATGGCAAATGACTTTGAGGCTGGACCAAGTCATATAAATTCTAATGTTAATACTGGTAAGTTTTATATAATATATTTATAAAGCTTTAACAATTATTTTTTATATATAATTACACCAATTGAGCATTTTATATAAATACATTGCAGTAACAGAAAGAATTGAAGGAGTTGAAAATATAGTTGAGCAAAGCCAAGGGGATGCTTATAGAGAACAAGGTTCATTACTCAATGTCACCATTTTTATCTTTAATTTCATGTTTATATCATTCTATAATGCTTTCATCATTATTTTTTATATATATAATTACACCAACTGAGCATTTTTTGTAATTACATTGCAGGTGTAGAAAGAACTACGGAAGTTGAAATATAAATGATCAAAATCACGGGGATGGCTACAGAGAACGAGGTTTGTTACTCAATGTCACCATTTTAATTTTAATTTACATGTTTATCATTTTCAATTTTATTATTTGTTATTTGTTAACAAGCTGCATATTCGAAACATTATTAATATTTTGCTCATTTCACAACATAATATTTGGTACAATTTTAATATTTTCTTTCACAACTATCATAACACTCTTTATCACTAATTTTTCCCTCAAAATACAAATTAGGTGCTGACAACACATTTGATGGTACTGCACATGTAATAAATTGTATGCGAGGAAGATACAATTGTGCAAAGGATTTTAAAGAAGGTATAGAGACCATTAGGTACCAACTACCACAACCAAAGACATGTTGCTTTTGTAATGCCCGTTTGTTCCATCGAGAGACATCCTCGATGTGTTGCAAGGACGGAAAAATATCCTTGCCCAACATACCAATTTGTTCTGAATTTAGGGAGCTCATTTGTGAGCAAACACCACGGGGTAGACATTTCAGGCAATATATACGGTTTTACAACAACATGTTTGCATTTACCTCAATGGGTGTGCATGTGGATGAAAGCTTGGCCTTGAATAGTCGAGGAATATATACATTTCGTGCCCAAGGTGCCATCTATCATAGAATTGGTAGTCTTTTACCACATACACCTCTAAGTGTGCGGCATCTACAATTGTATATCTACGACACCGATCTTGAAATACAACGTAGAATGTCTCAATCTGTACAAGCTCACAAAGATATTGTGCGACTTATTCAAAGGATCTTAGACATGCATAACCCATTTGTGGAGAAATTTCGTCAACTATCACGAAGTCCAAATTTACATCAATGTAAACTCCTCATTAAAGAACAACCTCTAAACCAACCTCAATATTGCCTTCCCAGTGCTTCCCAAGTGGCAGCTATTATTGTAGGAGGAGAAGAAGCTGGTCATTTAAGTGGCAGAGAAATTTTGGTTCAAACGTTTGCGGGTAATTTGATCAATGTTCAAGATACAGCAGGATATTATGATCCATTGCAGTACCCAATACTTTTGCCATTTGGAACATATGGATGGGATATCAACACACGCGACACTAATAGAAAAAAAGTGTCATGTCGTGATTATTATGCATACATCTTTCAGGTAACAGTTTTATTATTTTCAAATTTTTTTACTTCAAAATCACACTTACACTATAAAATGACTGAACCTACATCTATTTTTACTAATGTCCAAGATTCGCGACGATGCTCTATCAATGATTTGGTATGGAGGACGCCTTTCACAACAGTATGTTGTTGATAATTATGTAAAAATTGAAACACACAAGCTTAGGTGGTTTGAGCACAATCAGGATTCTATTAGGGCAGATCTGTACCAAGGCCTACAAGATGCTTTCCATGAAGGAGAGAGTGATACTGGTAATGTAAACTTTACTCTTGAAATTTACATTACACCTTTTATGGCAAATTGGTATCAATATATATTAATGACCCAACTTTTTCATCTTATATTTAGGAAATGTTGGACATAGAACCATTCTACCTTCATCATTTGTGGGAAGCCCGCGTGATATGATCCAACGATTTCAAGATGCAATGTCATTGGTTCAAAAGTTTGGGAAACCGGATTTATTCATCACAATGACGTGTAATCCAGGATGGGAAGAAATCCAAAATGAGCTTTTACCTGCACAAACCGCACAGGATCGTCCAGACTTGCTTGCAAGAGTTTTTAAATCGAAATTTGAAGAATTGAAAGATGATATTGTGGTTAAGGGGGTTCTCGGAAGAGTTATTGTATATGTGCAAGTCTTTGAGTTCCAAAAAAGGGGTTTACCACATGCACACATGCTTATAATTCTCGATGAAGATGATAAATTGCATAATCCTGAGGATTACGATCGAGTTGTTACAGCAGAAATACCATGTAAAGAGGAACTGCCTCAGTTACATAAAGCTGTACTGAAGCATATGATACATGGTCCTTGCGGAGTACAAAATCCAAGATCACCGTGCATGAAAAATGGGCGATGTAAAAAAGGATACCCAAAGCCTTTCTCGCCAGAAACCTTCCAAGGCAATGACTCATATCCTGTTTACAAACGATATGATACTAATAATCCTGTGCCATTGAATGATCATTGCAGGATTATGGTAGACAACACTTGGGTTGTTCCATATAATCCTTGGTTACTGCTGAAATATAATTGCCATATTAATGTTGAAATATGTTGCAGTATTAAGAGTGTAAAGTACTTATATAAATATGTGTATAAAGGCCCAGATCGTGTCTCTATGGAAGTTAGACCAGGCCCAAATTATGATGAGGTCCAACAGTACATTGATGCAAGATGGGTATGTGCTCCAGAGGCATGTTGGAAGATATTTTCTTTTCCTATGTATCGAATGTACCCTGCCGTTTTTCGTTTGCAAATTCATCTTCCAGATAGACAACAGGTACGTTTTAGACCACATGAACCTATTGCTAATGTTTTGGAGCGAAGTAAAAAGACAATGCTCACTGAATTTTTCCATATGAATATGATTGATCATGATGCACGAAATTATATATATAGAGAGTTCCCTGAGCATTATTGTTGGGATTATAAAAATAAAACATGGGCACGAAGAAGATCTCAGAAAAAAGTAGTGGGCAGGATATATATTGTTTCACCATTTGATGGAGAGAAGTTCAATCTGCGTGTTCTTCTTAATCATGTCAAGGGTCCAACAGGATTTGACGATTTATTGACTGTGAATGGGATAACCTATCCAACTTTTAAGCTAGCAGCTGAACAAAGGGGTTTACTAGAGAATGATAACAGCATACGAGAGTGTCTGCTTGAGGCAAGAGACATTCGAATGCCGTCAGCTTTAAAAAGATTGTTCGCTACAATATTGGTATTTTGTTTACCAATTGGAGTAAGAGAATTTTGGAATGAGTTCTATCCATATATGGTAGAAGATTACCCATCAACATCTGTTACAACAGAGACACGTCGTACAAATAAACTTCTCAATGATTTAGACGCATTACTCTTGCAACATGGAAAGCATGTTATAGAGTATGATTTGCCGATTTCAACTGGAGAATGTGATAATGATTCAACTGTGCCAAGACTCATACAAGATGAGCTAACTATTCCCAATGTAGATGAAGACCTCACTTTAATTGAGAAGTTGAATAATGACCAGAGAGTTGCATATGAGACAATCATGACAGTTATTGATCGTAAGGAAAGCATGATATTCTTCGTCGATGGGCCAGGGGGAACTGGGAAAACATTTTTGTATCGCACAATATTAGCAACCTTGAGAAAGGCTGGTCACATTGCAATTGCCACAGCTACATCAGGCATAGCAGCAACATTACTCCCTGGTGGAAGAACAGCGCATTCCAGGTTTAAGATTCCTTTAACTCCCGATGCTTCATCTACTTGCTCAATAAGTAAACAATCAGACTTAGCTGAACTTATTAGACGTGCCACCATAATTATTTGGGATGAAGCCCCAATGGTAAATCGACGTGCACTTGAATCTTTAGATAGAACCTTTAGAGATATTATGGAAGTAAATTTACCTTTTGGTGGGAAGGTGCTAATTTTGGGTGGAGATTTTCGTCAAGTACTTCCGGTTGTTCCAAAGGGTACAAAGGCAGAAATGATTGATGCATGCATAGTCAAGTCCCCATTATGGAAAGAAGTCAAAGTGTTACATTTAAAGCAGAATATGAGATCCATTAACGATGAAGAGTTTGTTGAGTATATACAACACATTGGTGATGGGAATGAACCATATATAATGGATGATTTGATTAAACTACCCCCTTCAATGGCAATGCAATGGGAGGGTCAGCATTCTATATACAACTTGATTGATCAAGTTTTTCCAAGTTTGCAAGAACATGCCAATGATGCAGGGTATATGGTTGATAGGGCTTTGCTAACACCTATAAATGATGATGTTGAACAGCTTAATGCAAAGATAATTTCTCAGTTTCCAGGAGATGAGTTTACGTTACATTCTTTTGATGAGGTTGAAGGAGATACGCAACATCTATATCAACAAGAATTCCTAAATTCTATATCTCCAGGGGGTTTACCACCACATATATTAAGGCTAAAAAAGGGTGCTCCAATTATGTTGCTGCGCAATATAGATCCAAAAGCCGGATTATGTAATGGTACAAGATTGATATGCCGTGGATGTTTTAACAACGTAATTGACGCTGAAATTTTGACTGGACAATATGTGGGTACACGCGTTTTTTTGCCAAGAATCCCTTTGAAGACAACAGAAAATGTACACCTGCCGTTTGTAATGATCAGACGACAATTTCCTATACGCTTGAGCTTTGCACTTACAATAAACAAAGCGCAAGGTCAGACAATTCCAACTGTTGGAATTTATCTCCTGATCATGTTTTTAGTCATGGCCAATTATATGTGGCGTTGTCAAGGGGAGTCTCCCAATCCACCACAAAACTATTGGTGCAAAAAGGAAGAATACTTGAGGAGGAAGGTGTTCACACAAGAAATATTGTGTATAAAGATGTTTTGTTCCCTTCATCATAGGTATTAATTAACAATTGAAAAGAACTATCTTACTTATAGATTTATTTTAATAATTTACAAATTTTAATGGTTATGCTATCTTCATTTTAATATTTCATTTCTTGAAGTTTTATATATATACAATTTATTGGAAACAGGAAAGATGCCCACCTCAAATGTGAGGATTGAGTCCACTATGCTAAATAATGGAGTGCATGCTGTTCCTATTGCTCATTGGGAGAAGTGGAAGGATGATCAGTCAATAACAAACATAGAGGCCATTGATAACAAGGTATATTTCTTTTTAATGATATCTTTAATCAGCATCCCTTTCTATTGTTTTATCAAAAATTAATATTAAAAATTTCATGCTGAGTATGGATTAGGTTCGAAAATTGCAAATTTATTCACCTGGTTGGGGATTCACTGTTCGAGCTGACAAGAAAGAGGTTTGGAAAGAAGTAAAACGAGTTTTAGAGTCACAAGAATTGGAAAGGTGTGTTACGCCATTTTTAAAAAATAGGAAAATAACTAATTGATAATTTTAATATACAAACATTTTTTTTTCTTCATTTTGAAGTTCCAAGAACAAAGACAAACAAGAATTCATTGTCAAGAGCAATGAGGTTTCTAACATCCATAAGAATAAAGACAAAGGAAAAATGAAGGACAATGTGATCTCAAACACTCATGCCAACAGAGACAAACAGAGAATGAAAATCAAGGACAATGTGGTTTCTAACATCAAAGAGCAAAAAAAGATACGAAGAAAAAAAACCAAGGATGATGCGATCTTCAACACCAAAAACAGTAACGACAAACAAAAAATGAGAGTCAAGGACGATGTGATTATAAAGCAGGTACAAATCATTACCACGTCTACTTTAAAAAAAAATTAATTACATAGTTTTTATATTAATTTTTTTTTTAAAAATTTGGTTAATTAAATGATAGTTCTTCAAGTCCCAAGCTGAAGTAGACCATTTCACATACATGGAGCTATGCAATATCATCACAAGGTTAGTTCAATTATTTCATTTAAAAAGTTTATGCTTGATGTTTATTGTGCTTATCATTATTATGTATGTTTTAAAGTCTCTATAAATAACACAAACTAACACATTTTATATCATAGGTTCATGGCAAATGCTGCTGGAAAGCAATTAGAATGTGAAACAAATAGCATTGATCCACCAACTTCTTCACCGTAGTTGTCATAATATTAATAAGTTCACCTATTCCATGTTTCAGATGTAGTGCATTATTTTACAGTTTTACCTGATGTAAATATTTCAGTTTTCTACATTGATCCATCGACTTCTTCATAATTGCTTTTGTAAAGGTCATCACATGTATTTTGTAAGTAGTTTTATTGTTACAATTTTATTATGCATTTTCAATAAATGCACTATATAAGATTTATTTAGAGGATCTTTTTTCTCCTCCCCCTAAAGGTTAATACTAAATTATTGCATCATCTTCCAATCAATGACACGTTGATTACTGCATAGAAAAAATTGGCAAAAATGGATAATAATTACGAAAAACTAGCCTCTGAGCACGCGCTCACGCGCGTGCTCAGAGACTCTTCTATTTTTTGGGTAAAGGTTAATTTAGGGTATTTATTATAATTTGGGATTACTACATTCTCTAATCACACAAAAAAAAAAAAAAAAAAAAAACCTAGGGGTGTGATGAGTATTATGAGTGATAAAATAATTTTTTCATCACACCCTTAGGTTTTTTTTTTTTTTTTTTTTTTTTTGTGTGATTAGAGAATGTAGTAATCCCAAATTATAATAAATACCCTAAATTAACCTTTACCCAAAAAATAGAAGAGCCTCTGGGCACGCGCGTGAGCGCGTGCTCAGAGGCTAGTTATATACTATCTTTATAATGCAATATGATAACATCTATGAAATCAAAGAGAATAAAAAAGATAACAATATAAAAACACAAAACTTAATCACATCAACTCAAAGAAGAGTTCCAAATAATACAAAAACTCATCAACGTAAAGTAGAGATACAAGAAAAAGTATTAAAAAAATTCATCAAAAATGAGAGAGAGAGAGAGAGAGAGAGAGAGAGAGAGAGAGAAATAACCTTTTGTGTGTGAAAAAACAATGAATAGAATGGACAAGAGAATTGTAAATTTATAGTAAGAGGAGGGAAATAAGAAAAACAAAAAATAAAAGAAGATAAAGAGATAGAGGAAAAGTGATATTAAGGTAGATAGTAGTGGGGAGATGAAAAGAAAAAAGTTAGAGAAAGTATAATAATAAGTTGATAAATTAATAATAAAAAAAGAATTAAAAATAAGGGAGAATGTCAACAAGAGCGTAACAACAATAAATGCTACGCTTTAACTTTTATATATAACTATCTTGTAATCCCATGCATATACATGAATACACTTTAAAAATATATAATAAGATGCATAATATAACTCATATATATAATTTAAATACTATTGATAGTCATTTATATATTTTGTTAACTCTTTAAAATTTTTTTTAAGGATATTATTAGGTATAAAATATAAATTGTCCATTTTTTTTAATGATTATGAAGCACTACTTTTTTTTTTTTTTAATTTTTTTTACAATTCATTTATTCTACACTCCTTGGATTTTGTACCTAATAACTCACTTGGATGAATATTTATTATTTGGTCTCACATTTGATTCTAAAATTAAGAAATAAAACTTTTTAAGAATAAATAATTTAGAACACATGATGCAAAATTGGAACTCTAATTTGGAATTCTAATTTGAGTTTCTTTTAGCTTCACCTATTATTATTATATATATATATATATAGACTAGCCGCGAACCCGCGCGTGATAATTATTTTTATGGTGGTTTTATTAATTTTTTTTCACAATTTAATCTAATTTAATAAATAGTTATGTATTTTGTAATCATATTTTTATTTATTATAGGGACAATCATAAATGTAATATAGAAAAAATCATAAATATAAATTTTATCGTATCAAAATGAAAACAATACAATTTTTCTCAGAGATTCAAAAGGCAAGTTAAGGAAAACATTCATTTTTTAATAAAAGTTATTTATAACATTTTGTGAATCATTAAAAAGAATATAAAATTTAGAAATTATTCTTTTAATTTCAAGCAAACTTTCTTAACCCTTATTTTTTTTTTTACCTACAATCCAAAACACCAAAAAACGTAACTAAAAAAATTAATAAAACTTAACAATGATTAATTGGACCAATTAGGAAAACAATTTCTTGTTGATAATTTATTAAGGTTATTTTCTTTGCATAAATTTTAATTTCATCAACCCAAAACATATTATCAAATAAACATTTATTAGCAAAATCTAAGAATTAAATTTCTATATACGCATTGTTATTAAAAAAAAAAAAAAAATGAAATTGCGAAAACTAAAATTTGTCACCTATCAAATTATTTTTGTTTGGCTAACCTTTTCTTTTCTCTAAATAAATGGCATTATATAAAGTACTTCGAATACAAGTATTAAGAGTACTTTGTCCACCACAAAGGATTAAAATAAAAATAAAAATTAGTAAAGTCTCATAGTTTAACATCTAAATTGAGCACTATAAAAATTCATGATATGTAATAGAATAAATACCAAATTACAATAAATACCAAATTATCCAAATCATGCCATGTAATAAAATAATATTATATTTTTATATGCTATATTTAATTCTTTATAATGTAATAGGATAATATTTAACAATCGAACAGAACCAAAAAAAAAAAAAACACGGCAATTTAAAAAATAAAACTAAATCGCATTAACCCAAAGTAGAGTTTTAAATGATATAAAAAATTATCAACCTAAAGCAGAGATGTAAGAAAAATAAAAATTCTACCAAAAAATTGAGAGAGAAAGAGAGAGAGAGAGAGAGCATCTTTTTTTTTTTAGGGAAAATTATGCATAGAATGAAAGAGATAGTGACAAATTTATAGTAACAGGGTGTGAATAAAAAGAGACAAAAATAAAGGAAGATGAAAAGAAAGAGAAAGAATGATATTTATGTAGAGAGTAGTGGAGAGATGAAAAAGGAAGGGAGGGAGAAAGGTTGGAGAAGTAGTGGAGAGATGAAAAAGTAAGGGAATGAGAAATATTGGAGAAGTGTAAATATTAAAAATATAAGGCTCCGTTTGTTTCGACTTCAAACGGTTTCCGGAAATTATTTTCCGGAAAATTGGGTGTTTGGCTGTCCCGGAAAATTTGGTCAAACTGAAAACCATTTCCGGTTGACCGAAAATAAGGCCAAAAACGGGTGAAATTCATTTCCGGCCTTATTTTCACTTCAAATCAAGTTTTCCGGAAAAGGGAGAAAGGCGCACGAAGAGAGAGCTTCGACCCAGAGAAGCACGAAGAGAGAGCTTCGACCCAGAGAAGCACGAACCGGCGCTCCAAGCCCAGAGCCCATCGCCGGCGACCTTCGAACCACGAACCCACCAGTCGCACCGCGTCGGCGAGACCCACGAGTCGCGCCATCACACCTCGTCATCACGCCTCCTCAATCGCGCCATCGCACATCGTCGACCAGTCGATCGCGCCATCGCCTCCTCGATCGCATCGCGCCATCGCCTCCTCGATCGCATCGCGCCATCGCACGTCGTCGACTAGTCGATCGCGCCATCGCACGTCGTCTCCTCGATTGCGCCATCGCCTCCAAGCCCAGAGCCCATCGCGATCGCGCCATCACACCCATCGCCTCCACGCTCTCTCTTCCTCGATCTCTCTGTTTTTTTTTTTTTTTTTTTTTTTTAATTTGATTGCTGTTGTTGTTGTTTTTTTAATTTGATTGTTGTTGTTGTTGTTTTTTTTTTAATGAACTTGTTGTTGTTGTCACCGGAGCCAAAATTTATTGTTGTTGTTGCCGGAATTTTTTGTTATTGTTGTTGTTGGTGTTGTTGTTGTCGCCAGAACCGGAATTTGTTGTTGTTGTTGCCGGAATTTTTTGTTGTTGTTGTTGTTGGTGTTGTTGTTGTAGCCGGAAAATGTAAAAAATTTTCTGGAAAATAGCATTTTCCTAACACATCCAAACACATGAAAATATTTTTCACAACAATTTTCATAATTCACCCAAACACTTAAAAATATTTTCCTTTTCCGGAAAATAGCATTTCCGGAAAATATGTATTTTCCGAAAAACATTTTACACGAAACAAACACAGCCTAAATGTTAAAAACAATTATAGGAAAATTAGAAAGAAAAAAAGATAATGACGTGGATACTGATGTGACTCAACTGGAGT
This sequence comes from Quercus variabilis, assembly GCA_030445155.1. NCBI lineage: Eukaryota > Viridiplantae > Streptophyta > Magnoliopsida > Fagales > Fagaceae > Quercus > Quercus variabilis. The sequence goes on from CP129446.1 coordinate 16,304,643, forward strand.
GTAACAACAATAAATGTTATGTTTCAGTTTATATATATATATATATATATATATATGAAAAAAAAAAAAAGAAATAGTCACCATCCAAATTAGACACTCAAAATCAAATAGATAGACTCCACCTCAAAATCAATTGTTGATGAGGAAGACATACTCAAATATTTTATGGCATTTGACATAGCACCCTATGGGCCTGTTGTGTTTAAAGCGGTTGGAGGGAGTCAAATTGTGATCCCTCAACAAGGTTGAAATGTGACATTATTCATTCATTAAAAAAATGAAATAGTCACCATCCAAATTAGATACTCAAAATCAAATTAATTGACTCTCCACCTTAAAATCAATTGTTGACGAAGAAGATATACTTAAATATTTTACGGCATTTGACATAGCACCTTGTGTGTTTGTGTTTACTGGTTGTAGAAAATCAAATTGTGTTCACTTAACAAAGTTGAATTGTGACATTATTCATTCATTAATATATATTTTAATAAAATAAAATTGAGTACGCCATAATAAAAAAAAAATTAAAGTAATCAATCAAATTAGATAATCAAAACCCAATGAATAAGTCACGATTCCTTGATATTTATTTTAATTTTTAAGTTTGAACCTAAATAAAATTCAAAACTCTTCTAAAAAAAAAACTACTTTAAAACGAAACGAAGGTCTCTTCATTTAAAATTGCTCTCTTTCCTAAATCAGATTAAATATTATGGAGTACTATAAAAGTATTTTTTTCCTTTTTTTTTTTTTTTAAAGTTGGTATCATGTAAAATTTTAGATTTAAGAAATAAAATTTTAAATGTACAATACATCCAATTGACAAAGCCTTTTTCACTTGTTCGAACAAATGGTAGACTTCAGATGCATGGGAATTGGTCGGCTTAATTTTAAACGAAGCCACAAGAACCCATTCAACACTTAGAGAACAAATTTCTCTCCAAAAAAAAAAAAAAAATCACTTAGAACAAATGGACTCAACCAAGGAATGAAATATTCTGAGTTATTCTAGGACCAAAACTAATCCTACATACATTTTTTGTAACTATCCTTATAATCACTCGCTCTCTGTTCGACTTAGCGGACTAAGCTGTAAAAGTTAAAGTGTAAAACGCTACACCCACATTGTGTCAACCTCAATCCACATCCTGGTCGAAGTACCTAAAGTCTCAGCATGACATAAAAATTCTCGTTATATGCTACCACAATCATGAAGGTCACAATAATTAGTTAAGCCTAAAGAGGCCAAAAAAAAATTGATCCTCCATGGGAGCCTAAATACACCCACAATGAGAAAGAACTCAACACATAGAGTTCCTTTTTACTCTAAATAAGAGGAAGAATGAAAATAGGATTCAAACTGACAATCACTTATTATTCCAAAAGGTTGCCACAAAGGAGAGTAAAATAAGATTAAGAATAAAACTTGATATAACTTAATTAATTCTGAAAATCACTTATTATCCAAACTCAGTGTTGCTCTGCAATCATTGCACTAAGCCAAACTGTCATTTGCTTTTCAATCAATGAGTCCAGCTTTGCGATAGCTTTCAACGGAATCAGTTAGAGTTTCCTTCAATGGCCGGAAACTCCAACCCAATTTTTGCAATTTCTCGGAATTCAGCCTTCCTTCTTCTGGAACTTCAGTATAGCTGCCAATACAAGCGAAGTCCATAATCAATGAGTTGAGACAGCCAAATATGTTACATAAACGACTAGCAAAAGAAAAATACGTGGGATGATTGTTAGTTGTTCACCCTTTTGCATGACCACGTAGCCATGTTGATCAATAAATATATACCACATTGAAAAATCACCTTAATAATAAATAGCATCGATAGAGAAACTTACTTCTTAGGATAGTTATAATTGGGGTATATACTCCTTAGCAAGTCAACAATATCCTTTGCCTTGATTGTGTGTGCCGTGCATATGTATCTTCCTTCAGCCTCAGGATTCTCATAGGCTAGGAGTAGTGCCTCAGCTACATCACGTACATCTATAATCAATCGAAGCTTGTTTTCCAGTGATTCACACCCATCTGCATGTTAATTATGTGGTAAAAGATTAGAGAAGTATACCCTTCATTACAAATCAAAAAGAAGCCATGACTTAGGAGGAAAACTAAATTCTTTAATATATTAATCAGAATCACTAGAGCCACTTGTGGCAAAGCAAGGCACAATGAGATGGATGGAAATCAGAAGAAGCAGGAATCCTAGAAATATGGACCTAAGTCTTAAAAAAAAAAAGCATGAAACATTAACTTGAGATGTTAATAGTTTGTTTCATAAATACATGCAGAGAGTGAGATACACATTTTCACCAGTATATAAAATTATAAAAGGTGACATGTATTATATACATATTTATATTTATTAACATTCATACATTTAAAAGGCTGGAAAGATTACCATAGAGATAATATGCTACAGGCTAGTACCTTTTAGAAGTCTCAAGAGAACCAAGCTACTTGCATTCACTGTACGCTGCAGAATTGGCCCCAATATAAGGGAAGGACATACAGTTACAACATCAAGGCCACTTCTTTTTGCAAATTCTAAGGCCTCACTTTCTGCTTCCGTTTTAGAAAGTGTATACCAGTACTGGAAAAATTTAGAACTAGGTCATTCAGTATACATATAGAAACGATTTATTAGAATCTATATTTCAGAATTGGCATGCAAGTAATTTTACTAAATTTGTATTGGAATCACACGATGTACAAAATAGAGCTGCAAGCTCAACATACAATTGTATTTTGTGGTCAGTTACCTTTGCAGTTCTACAATATTCCTTGTCAGACCAACAAGTTTCATCAATCACTTGATCTTTGGGCCAGCTTGGATTCATCACCAGAGCAGCAATAGAGGACACAACAACAACCCTCTTAACTTTTGCTTCAACACATGCTTTCAGTACATTAAGTGTGCCCTTTACAGCAGGCTCAATCACTTCTACCTTTACAAAAGATATATGAAAAGAGAGTTAAAATTAAGGAAAGCAAAAAAAATTCTATGCATAATATATTAAACAACTTAGGAAGGCAACATAATTATATTATTAAGGGTGTCTTAGTAGATTTGTACTAATTGATGCAAAACTATTTATTAATGGGGAAAAAGAAGTCATAGTTAGGTATTCTTGCCTCAGGGTTTGGGCCTGTGGTATAAGGAACTGGACTAGCAACATGGAATACTCCAATGCACCCTTCAACTGCAGAACATATGGAGTCGTAATCCAGTAGGTCTGCCTTGAATAGTTTCAAGTTTGTGGATGCGTTCTCAAATTCACTCAAGTGAGCATACTTCACATCGCCTGCACACAATTTCCTAGAAGTTCATCTTAAGAAGCATCCAAAAAATGGTTTAGCAGCAAATTAATTATAGTTCTCCTAGATAGAGGTATTAGCAGTTTTCATCAATTTTGTATTAGCAGTTTCATTTTGTTTTTTCTTTTCCCCTAAGAACCGACCGGATACTAAACAAAGATTACATCATGTCACAAGCTGTAGAAATTTATTTCCGAGCACTTAATTATAAGATGAAAGTTGAAACAATATAATAGGCAATTGCAAGATTGATGAAACAGTAATAGCACTAGTTAACAGGCAAAAGCAATCCCTTTTCCTTTCCCAAACTTTTAACTGTATCAAAAAAAAAAATACATAAAGAAGAAAAGAAAGAAAAAGAGAGAAGGCAAGGGAAATGAGTTACCGGGTTGTCTAACGGTTGTGTGGACAAAATAGTTCTTGGAGAGAAGTAGCTTAATGACCCATGAAGCAAGGAATCCTCCTCCTCCTGTTACACACACTCTTCCCTTCTCATTCTCAGCTGCCATTTCCAAAACCAGTTTCCAACACTCACCCACCTCAACAAGTCAAGCAGTCAACAGCACTGTTCTTCTCTCTTTCTTTTCTTCTGGGCTCTATGACGCTTCCCAATGTAAGTTTTTAGTTTTTGCAGTGTTCTTTTCACCAAAAGGAAGAACCGAGAGACTATAAAAAGGCCTAAAGGACCCACACCATGTCCCCATCCCTAACCTAACCCACCGTGTTGAAGGAGATAGACGAGGAATAGTCCATAGTTCCTACCCTGACCAGGGAAAGAGGCAGCCCAAGCTGTTTTTTTGGGCCCAAAAAATGGCTTATCTAGGTGTACAATAAAAATCCAATCCTACAAAAGATTGAGAAATACAAGAAAATGTAGTCAGAAGTCTAAGAACACAAAATGACACACTTGTCCACGCAATTTAAACATGCGGCAAGTAGTGATTATCCACTTTTCAAACGTTGACAAATATGTAAATTGCGGAAGGGGAAATGTTAACAAGCACACAATATCTCTATATGGGTTTCACTCAAAAGTTTTGACACTTTTGTCAAAAACAAACTCAATTATGTTAAAAAAAAAGTTCATAATCTTGAAAGACCCAAATAAGGACTCGATTAAGATCCAACTACTCAAGTGAAAGCGTATCCAACTACTCGTGTGAAAGCGTGGTGTAGTCGACTCTACCAAATTTTTCGATTGGTAGTAAATTTTACCCCAACTGAAGAAGATATCTCTTATTTCTATTGTATAACGGAACTTTTACAACGTGTGGGCCACATACCATTTTATGCAATGAGTCTTTCAAAACATGAGTTATGAAAGACTTGCAACATATAACGGAAACATGAAATCCTTCTTCCTCCAACCATCTGTTCAATTTGGGTGATGTATTGATAGGCACATTGATACAAATCGACAAGTGATCACCATCAATAGGAGGGCCTAATTAGGAAAACACAAATCTTGACTAGTTGAATTGGTTTTTCAATTTGTATACTATGGTACTGGTAAAGCTAACTAAAGTTTTAAAAGTTTTCCCAAAATATATATATATATATATATATATGTTTTTTAAAAATCCCTAAATTGCTAAAGACAAAAATATTAAAAAATTTCTTGGATAAGTTTAAAACTTTTCTTCTTTATTAAAAAAAAAAAAAAAAAAGTTTTAGGCTGTGCTAGTGGCTCACGTTGTTGGTCCCAGATGAAGTTCATTGAATTGAATTGAATTTGACAATGCTTTCTTATAGTTAAATTCTCTATTCTGGATTTTGCAACTAGTAATAAGAGAATTTTGCATTAAACAGACCGAGGCAAGAGATTTTGTCATCATCAAGTGCGGAACTCAGTTAAGACTTAAGACCAAGGGCCGAAGTATTAGAGCCTCATGCTCTGAGTTGGGCAAGAGGTAGGCATTCTGGCTATTTTCCAGGTTTAGATCAGAATTGAAACTTGGTTTTGAAGTAGAATTGTTTAACCGTCAATCTTTCCTATAGGGAATATACTACATGCTCCAAGGGAAGTAGATCTTGCAAAGCTAGAGAGTTCACCTCCATTGCTGTATGATTCTTGCTTCGGATGCAAGAGTTCGAATCTATCATTGGGTTGGTATTAGGGAATTCTTTTGGGAGGATTGCGGGCAGTTGCCAACTAAGACTTTGTGACAATTATTAGACCAAAGAGAGAACAAATCAACAATGTTTTTTAAATGAATTGAGAAGAAGCTGCTAAGTTAATTTCTTTAACATCTAATACCACCACAGGTAGAACCCAACATGTAGAGTTCCTTTTCACTCTTTTAAAGAGATAGTAATCACTTATCCCAAAGACAACCACATAAAAGAGAATACTAAAAAGTAAGATTAAAATTTGGTATAACAGACTTAATGAAATAGTGATATGTAGACACATGCCAGAAGATATGCGGGTCCAAACTCAGTTTTGCTTTGAAAACATTATATTAAGCCGTAACTGTTGCCTTTATGAAACCTATACTTAGTTGGGAAGATAAAAATTACAATCCAGTGTTTTCAATCAATGAGTCCAGCCTTGCAATAGTTTTCAACGGAATCAATTAAAGATTCCTTCAATGGCCGGAAACTCCAACCCAATTTTTGCAATTTCTCAGAACTCACCCTTTCTTCTTCATGCACTTCAGTAAAGCTGCCAATACAGAAACCATGAGTTGAGACAGCCCAATATGTTTCTATAAACAACTAGAAAAAGAAAGATACTAGAGATGTTTATTGGTGCTTTATTTGTCCTTTCGCACAACCACACTGATCCATAAATAGAAGCAACATTGAAAGATCACCTTCGTAAATAAAATAGAATCAAACGGGAAGCTTACTTCTTAGGATAGTTATAGTTGGGGTATATACTTTTCAGCAAGTCAATCAGATCCTTTGCCTTGATTATGTGTGCTATGCATAAGTATCTTCCTTTGGCCTCAGGCTTTTGATAGGCCAACAGTAGTGCCTCAGCTACATCACGTACATCTACAATTCTTCGGAACTTGTTTTCTAGTGATTCAGAACCATCTACGTGGTAATTAAGTGGTAGAAAATGAGATAAGTATACCTTCATTACAAAAGAAGAAGAAGAGAAGACATACATTTAAAAGCATGGAAGGATTAATGGAGATACCAATGTTACATGTAAACACCTTTCAGAAGTTTCAAGATAACCACGCTACTTGCATTCACTGAAGGCTGTAGAATTGGCCCTAAAATAAGGGAAGGACATACCGTTACAACATCAAGCCCACTTCTTTTTGCAAATTCCAATGCCTCACTTTCTGCTTCCGTTTTAGAAAGACTATACCAGTCCTGGAAAAATTTAGAACTAGATCATTGAGTATACAAGTAGATACAATTTACCCAATCTATATTTCAGAATTGGTATGCAAGTAATGTCAATTAAATTTGTATTGGAATCACAAAATGTATAAAATGGATCTACAAGCTTAACATACAATTACATTTTCTGGTTAGTTACCTTAGTAGTTCTACAATATTCCTTATCAGACCAACATGTTTCATCAGTCACTTGATCCTTGGGCCAACTTGGATTCATGCCCACAGCAGCAAAAGAGGATACAACAACAACTCGCTTAACTTTTGCTTCAAGACACGCTTTCAGTATGTTAAGTGTGCCCTTTACAGCAGGCTCAATCACTTCTACCTTCAAAAAATATATATGAAAAAAGTGTGAAAAGGAAAAAAAAATCTATGCATAATTTATTTACTACCTTAGGAAGGTAATATAATTATATTATTAAGGGCATCTTAGTAGATTTTTACTAATTGATGCAAAACTATTTATTAATGGGGAAAAGGTAATCATAGATAGGTATTCTTGCCTCAGGGTTTGGTACTGTGGTTTTAGGAACTGGAACTGGACTAGCAACATGGAATACTCCAATGCACCCTTCAACTGCTGAACATATGGAGTCATAATCCAGTAATTCTGCCTTGAATAGTCTCAAGTTTGTGGATGCGTTCTCAAATTCACTCAAATGAGCATTCTTCACATCTCCTGCACACAATTTCCTAGAAGTCATCTTAAGAAGCATTCAAAAAATGATTTAGCAGCAAATTAATTACAGTTCTCCTAGATAGATTAAAAAATTTTCGTTTGATACAAATTCATTCTAAAACTGTAAATAGCTGCTAAGAGCATTATAGCTTAACTGACACCTCATAGTGTTTCTAATGAAGATGTTTAGGGTTCAAATCTCCCAACCTCCATTGTAATCACTTATTCATCCCATGGAAATAAAATTCTTAATATATATTGACGAATACAAATTCTCTCTACCACTTTTTGTGTTCTGCTTTATATTCCACCATGTGTCTGAATTTTTACTCCCATTTTAAACTACATTTATTTTATAAAGAAAGTAAAAAAGAATACATGACAAGTTATGATTGCTAGACTGATAGAGTACAAAGTGGAACACAAAAAGTGCTATAGAGAATTTGTATTATATATTGACTTTTGATAGTTCTTTAAGTTAGTTCATTTGTTTTCGAAACTATTCGACATGATTACATTTCTTTTTCTTTTCTTAAAAAAAAAAAATATTTGACATGATTATATTACATTTTACACAAATAAAACATGTGGAAAAATTGTGTCTATTCCAATTGCAAACGATTACAAAAAATGTCCTGGTTGAAGTAAAATTCCTTCTCACACATAGGAAAGCATATGCAAGATATTGCAGTCAAAGGCCCAGTATCTCATTGCACTGAAACTAATAGCAAATTTTACATTAGTATTTTCTGTTTCTATTTTTATCTACTAGTATAATTTGCTTTATATTAGCATTTAATGCATTTTCATTTTCGTATCTTTTTGTTTTTCTTTTCCCTTAAGAACCAATGACATATTAAACAAAGAAAAACATCATCAGATCACAATTCACAACCTATATATATATATATAGGAATTTTGTTCCAAGCAATCATAAGCTGAAACAATATAAATAGTCCATAGTGAGTCTGATGAAACAGTAATACTTAAGAAGTCAGACGTACTAAGAATCAAATATACAAAAGAAATCTAAAATCCTTCCTCCCTTACTTTAAATGTATCAAAAAAGAAGAAGAGAGAGATAGAAAGGAAAATGAATTACCGGGTTGTCTAACTGTAGCGTGGACAATATAGTTGTTAGAGAGAAGTAGCTTTACGAGCCATGAGGCAAGGAACCCTCCTGCACCCGTTACACATACACTTCCCTTTTCGCTCTCAGCGGCCATTTCCAAACACAAGGATCACCCGCAAACTAAGTCAATCGCACTGTTCTTCTCTCTTTCTTTTCGTCTCTGTTCTATGAACTATGAAGATTCCTACTGCTAGTTGCCGTTTTTGACATTTTGTTTTTGTTTCAATTTTTTTAATATCAAAAAGTCCAAAAGGACCCAACTGGGGTTGGAGGAGATACCCTGACCAAAGCAAGAGGCAGCCCATGAGCCCAAGTTGTCATTTTTGGGCCTAAAAAGTAGCCTATATCGGTGTAGAATAAATGTTCTTACTTCTTCCTTTTTTTTTTTTTCTTTTTTTTTTTTTCAACACAGTAAAATATCACTAGTCTCTAAGCATGCACGTGACGCTCTTTTACTTTTTTTTTTAAAAGTTAATAATTTGCATCCATTATAATTTGAAATTACTACATTTTCTAATCACAAAATAACTAAGAGTGTAATGAGTGTTATTTGTTTATACCAAATATTAAAATTATTAACTTTTATCCACACATAACACTCATCAGATCCCTAGATATTTTTATAATTGAAAAATGTAGTAACTCAATCTGTAATGGTAGCAAGTTATTAATCTTTACCTAAAAAATAGAAAAGCCTTTGAGTACGCACGTGATCAGAGGCTAGTATTCTTTAATTATCATCGGTTTTTGGCAATTTTGTTAACATAGTAATCAATGTTTAAGTGATTGGTAGACAACGATATAATTCAGTATTGTGTAGTACATATATTGTTTTCAAAATTCTCTAGGGATAAATTGAGAGAGGAAAGGTGAAGATATGTATTTGCTGATTAACCTTTGATTCTTTGAATCTAATGTTTGGATTAGAATCAAAAGAGAATTGATGAAGAGTAGCGGTTGTTCTTGCATGTTGTAACTACACGGATGATTTGGCAACAAAAATAAAAAACTGATCTGGATAAGATTTTTTATTTTATTTAAAACTCTTAAATAGTATTAATATTTTTATATGAGAAAGGCTCACGATTGTGAAGTGTTTTTTTTTTTTTTTTTAATAAATTTATTTATTTAAATTTTTATAAACTGGCAAAATACTAGTACAAAAGTTTCAAATGTCTAAAAAGACCAATATATATATATATATATATATAAATAGTATTAATTATTTTATATGGGAAAGGCTCACAATTGTGAATTTTTTTAATAGTATTAATTTATTTATATTGGAAAGGATCACGATTGTGAAGTTATTATTTATTTAAATGAGCTAGAGTTATCATTACTTTTTTTTTTTTTTTTTTTATTGGAAAGCCTCTCACATTGTCATAGTTTTTTTAGTCCTAAAATATAGCCACTTAATACACTTCCATAACAAAAGTTTCAAATGCCTAAAAGAAAATTTTAAATTTTTTTTTTTTATGGGAAAGGCTCTCACGTGAGCAACAATATCATTTAATTTTTAAATTGTATTTTCTTTAAAAAAAAAAATGAAAAGAAGTTGTTGTGAAAGGCATGATAATTGTTAGGGATAATTAATTAATTTCATAGGGAAGAGATGTGATTGAGAAAAATAAAGCTAAATTGTAGGAGTTTGAATTAATGATATGTACATTAATATTCCCCCCACCCCCCAAATTTTTTTTTTTTTTTGAATCCAACATAGACTTACACAAATTGATAAATACAGGCATAGTTAGGATATTTTTTTTTTCTTATATGCAAAAAAAGGTTTTTAACAACCACTTGATAGATGACTTGCACTTTATGTGAGCTTCGAATTATACAATTATTTTGTAAAGTGTCTCACACAAACTCAACCAATATGCCCATTATGCAATTCAATAAAATTGTTGATATGTCGCCCTAAAAAAAAAAAGATAAAAAAGAGAGAATAAGGATTAAATATAACTACTTTCTCTAAGTAATCTATTAATGTATTAATTATATTGCAATCCTAGCTATCCAAATTGCATAGTTTGTCAAGTTTAATGCTGTTTAAGGTTAACCTCAAAAAAAAAAAAAATACTGTTTAACGTATTAATTATATTGCAATCTTATCAAATTGCACAGTTTGTCAAGTTTAATACTATTTTTTCATTGGTTAAGATTGCAATATAATTAATTCGTTCATCTTTTTTGGTTAATAGTAGAGTAACATAGTTTGATACTTAATCCAAATTGCAAAGTTTATTTATTTATTTTATATAAAAACAAATTTTACGTATTGTAATATTGTAATCAAAGAATTTTTTTTTGGGTGCTAAATAAAGACTTTTATTAAAAGAACAAACAAAGACACAAAATGAGTATCCTCCAAAGTTCTATGTACTGTAATATTGTAATTAAAGAAAAGCAATGACTATTCCTAAATTGCAAAATTTTTTCTTTAAACAAAGTTTTACGTACTGTAATATTGTAATCAATTTTTTTTTCTTAAACAACGTTCTACGTATTGTAATATTGTAATCAGAGAAAAGCAATGGGTATTCCATTTTGTAATCAAAGAAAAGTAATCAAAGAAAAGCAATGGGTATTCCATTTTGTAATCAAAGAAAAGCAATGAGTATTCCATTTTGTAATCAAAGAAAAGCAATGAGTATTCCATTTTTTTAAGGTAATGAGTAGCTTTAACCCACAAATGCGTATCATACAAAAAGAAAAAAATAATGATAAGGAAACATGGAAATAAAGAAAAGTACTTCAGAGTCCATATAATTAGAATAAGGAATAGAAAATGTAACCTACCCAAATTTAACAAAAACCAACTACAAATTGCATAATCCTCATCAATAGAAAAACTATTGGTGACCATGATAAAAAAAAAAAAAAAAAGTGTTAGAAGACTATTTATTTCTTTATTAAAAAAAGAAAAAGAAAAGAACTATGTACATTGACATACCTGTTGTTTTCCTCAAAAAAAAAAAAAAAAAAAAAAAACTTGGTGAGATGGAAAAGCCATTTTTATTTGAGCAAGAACAATTAGATCTTTTGTTTTTGTAAGTAGAGTTTCTTTTTCCTGTATCTATTTATGCAGTGATTGTAACACTTTACCAACCTTGATCAAGAAAAATAGAAATTATCACAAAGAATACATATCACATGTAAATATTTATGTAAAATAAAAATAAAAATAAAAATTAGAAGAGACAAACTAACCAAAGTTGCAGTTAGATAACACATCTGCTATTTAAGTCTCATAGCTTTTGAGCTTAATTAATATGCTGTTGACATCAAATTCCAAAAGAAGTTATAGAACAGTGGTATTAAATAGAATTTGGCAACAAAGGTTCCAAAGACATAAAAGCTTAAATTATTTGATATGAATGGAAAGAAAATGATGAGTAAATACCCTTTTGAGTGGCTTCCTTTGGCATGTAGTCACCTATTATCAAAATGCAAAAATGTTTGTTCCTCTTAGTATAAAAACTAAAAAGCAGGGACTTGAGGATGGAGATGGGAAGTATTTTTATTTTATTTTATTTATTTTTTTTTTTATGGAAGAGGTGGGAAGTAATTTGATAACATTATAATTACTTAATGATAATGGGGAGATTTAAATTTGTTGGGTAAAAGTTTGGAGTTGTGTCTGTGACTAAATTGTGGGTGTACGGCTGGTTTTTTATTTATTTATATTTTTTTTTTATCAATATGGCAGATGTGTTTTTACAAAGAAATGTGCGTTTGTTTTAGTTTTAATTTTTTTTTTATAAGTAAATAAAGCAATTTGAAAACCATCAAGAGAGTGGTCTTGTTTTGCAGGCAATGTTTTAGTTGAAGTTAAAGATGTATTTTTATTGGGTTGCCCTTTAGTTTTGTTTCTACTTAAACCTAGGGATGTAGAAGTATTTTTGTATAACAAAATGTCCATACCAAACCGGAAAAACCCCTTATATAGTAGTATAAATAACATTTTTACACCAAATAAAATGTCAACATAACACACACACACACACACATATATATATATATATATATATGTATGTATGTATAAAAAAAATGAAAAAAAAAAAAAATATATATATATATATATATATACTGAAACTTACCATAACTCAAAACAAAGATTTCGTAAAAAAGTTACGAGATTTTGTTGTATTTTTAAATTTTCACATCCTACAAAAAGAAGTCAAGAGAGAGAAGTTAGGAAAACAACAAGAAAATGTAGCCCTGGATTCTGCACAATTTATACTTCTCACTGTTCAGAGTCCATCAAAACAGAGTACTCCACTCATGACTTTTATTAGATGGCACAATTTTCTCTTCAATGTACAAAATCAAAGGGCTTGTTAAAAAATTAGGTCTCACAACAAAACGGGTTGGTTATAAGATTATCTTGTTGTGAAATCCAATTTTGACAATATTTTTAGATAAAATTGGTTGTTCAATAGTTGTAATAGAAACTAGAAGAGTAAGTCTAATATAACTACTCTATAAACAAGTTGTTAAGTTATGATTTTCTAGTCATACTCGCTGATGAAACAACTCAAAAAAACTGACAATTTTTGAAAGTTTAGATGCCAAATTTCGTTATGGTCATAATGATGAACTCCATTCTCAACATTATTATTATTATTATTATTATTTTATGGTTTTTGAATTTTTGTAAATAAAAATCGTTTACCAACAAACAAATATAATCAATTTTAAAATATTAACGTGCCTTTCAAAGATCCAAAGTCGAGCTAAGAATAATTACTCTACCCATGCTCACTAAACTGACAATTTAATTGTTGTTTGATAATGATGCTTGATCGCAAAGTCATCTTGTTGATGATGAGCTGAACTTCATCTCTCAACATAATGACCATTCATATTTCAGACATCTATGTGTATATGTATGTGCACATGCGCCACATAGTCATCTTCTGCCAAGTGGTTGGTAGATAGCTGAAAATCAACAATCTACTAACTTAATTACAGAGTTGTTTTACTTGTGCTAATTTTTCCAATATTTCTACCCTAACTAATGAATATATTACTAATAAATTAGTCTTCCTTATTTTTTTGCATGGGAAAAAAAATATGCTTTTTCTAAAGTGCTACGGTTCAAATATTGGGTTTTGCTGATATAAAACCACCTAAACTCAACACAACCGATCTATACTCTATCTATACACTTGTCTCCCCACGTGATTCACCAAATGGATTGTCGCCCCCCATTCTTGACATGCATCCTCTCTCTCTCTCTCTCTCTCTCTCTCTCTCTCACACACTCCAAAATATGGAAGTTGATGTCAATCTCGAACCCTTTTACTTCTAGTTAACACTGAATCTATATCTCAAGGAACTCCAACTCTTTGGAATCATCATTGTGAGTCTATGACGTCGTCACAATCTTGAAGAACTCATTATTGTGTTATGTCCACCATCACCACCGTGTCATCGACACCAGTCTTCGTCTCTAACTCTCTTATCTTTAAAGATGGACCCATGCATGATTTATCAGTTTTAGATCAATGTATTTGGGAGGTCAAAGGTTATTTTTATTTATATTTATTTTTTTTTTCACTTTGGCAAAAAAAAAAAGAAAATGAAAAAAAATGAAAAATACATTTTTCTATTATAAACTGTCGCCCATGTTACATTTAAACCCGTAACTATCACCTCTGTTTCAATGTTCTCTTATTGTTTGTTTTGGTGTTAAGTCTAACGAAATTTAATATTAAAAAACCAATCTACCTTTCCCTGCAAAAAAGATGGCTAGTGGTAAATTGATATTTTAATGCTAAATTCCATTAGAGTTAGTGTGCATTTGAAATATACATTTTCTGTGCATTCTTGTGTTTGGTTGAAAAACAGTAGGTTTCGTGCATTATTTACGAGATCTGCAAGTACTTTTTTTAGCAAAAAAAATTTAAAATTGGGTTGCACAGTACTATTTACACAATTAAAAATTATTTTGTTACAATATTTTCAGTTTTGAGTAATAAATAATATTTAAATAGACTCTTAGTAGCAAAACATACGGCATGAAGTTACGTGTAACACGTTTTAAAAGTGATAACCTTGAATTTGGCCCAACTAAAGACTCCATGTTGAGATCCAACTACTCACGTGACAGTGCGGTCTGGTCCCTACCAAAAAAGAAAATGTGGTGTAGTCGACTCCAACCAAATCTTTCAAGTGGTAAGAAGTGTTAACTCCCACCAACCGACTTGTTCAATTTGGGTGATACAATGATTAGGCTGATAGGCATCATGACCCAAACTGGCCCTATTCATCACCCTTAAATAAGAGGGCCTTGTTCTCCACTTTGTATAGTACAGGTAAAGCCAAGGCTATTTTTTTTTTAATTAAAAAAAAAATTCCTTCATTTTTTTTTTTTTTTGAGAAACAAAATTCCTTCATTGATAAAGAACAAAATGCCTAAAAATGAATTTGACAATACTTTCTTAAGGTTGATTCTCTATTCTGGGTTTTCCATTTCCAGCTCAGGTGTAATAAGAGGGTTTAGCACTAACCAGACCTAGGCAAGAGATTTTTTTGTCAACTTCTAGAAAGAGACTAATATATTCACATTAAAAGAAACCCCAAGAAATATGAAATAGTTCATAATTTGAAATTATATGCGGTTACTTCCATATAACAAGACTTCATATTACTGTCATTATATGAGTTAAATCATTAATCATAAATGAACTGCAAGAACAACGGGAGAGGAATGCCAGCAAATTTGAAAGCATTGAGAGAACCAAGTAGAATTTTTTGTGTGTAACAATACCAAGGCAAATCCCCACTAATTTTCTGTGTATGGATGAACTTTTTGCTCATTTGCTGTACAGTTTTGACCTAGAAAAATAAGTTTAAGGAAAAAAAAAAATCCTGTATAAACAAATAAACTAATAAGCTACTACCAAAACTTGGCTCTCAAAACCTTTTTTTAATCATTTTCAGGAAAATTGTTGCAAGCTTAAGAAAGCTTTGGGATAGGCAAGAGGTAGGCACTATGACTACTTTCCATGTTCAGAGCAGAGTAAAAACCTGGTTTGAAGTAAATTGTTACGTCTAGCAGTCTTTTCTACACATTGCATACCGTAAATGATGCAGATGCAGATGCAGATGCTGCAAAGCTACAGAGATGAAAAAATTGACTAAAGAAGGTATAATCACTACTTATTCAGTCTTGCTCCGTTACTCTGTCTCTGATGAAAAGTAAAACACTACCATGAAAAGTAAAACACCACCCACGTGGCGTTAGCCATAAGAGTAGTTCTAATATCACATAAATTGTCAAAACTTTTACCACAACTATTTTACGTATTAAACTATGACTAGTTTCTTGTAACTTTCATATGGACACTTCACTTTTCTCCACCATTCATGGTCTACCACGAGAACAGTTGTGGCACAAATTGTGCCATTTTATGTGGTCTTAGAATTTTTCTAGCTTTAATTCACATCTTACTCAAAGTATCTAAAGTCCTAGAATGACATACAAATGCTTGTAATGTTAAACAATAACAATTGCACAGTATTATTTAAAAATTTAAAGACAAACCAAAAAACAGGATCCACCATTTTCAGCTCTTTTGGTCAATGATAAGCTATCAATTATATCAAAAGCCTAAATTCTAAGGAAATTGAGAATCTAAACTTCCCCTCATGTATAAATCTAAATCTCCCCACCATAAGTAATTCCAAACATGTATAAATAAATAAATATATATATATATATATATATATTTATTTATTTATTTTACTTGAAAGAATAATCAACCTCATGCAATTCATTTAAAAGTAATGACGTTAAAACAAATGAATAACTACCTTAAAGATCAAATTTGTATATTTATAGCTTTAATGTTTAGAAAGACTTTGACTTAAATTTAGCTAGACCAAAGTGGACTGAAATGGTACATTAATGTGGCTTAACAAAAGTGTAACAACAATAAATTTTATGCTTAAAATTTTAGATATTACGTGTTTGAGATATATATATATATATATATATTTATAGATATAAATTTGGATTTAGAATAATCACTTTCAACCCAAACATATCTTTTCCTTATATATAAGTGCATAAAAATTGACCAAAATAGACTAAACTGGACACAAATGGAACGAAGTGGATTGAATAAACAGAATAGGACCGCATGGGAACAGGGTGGACCGAATAAGAATGAATGTACAGATTAGGACTAAAGTGGACATATGGACTGAATAAGAACAAATAAGATCAAATAGGACTAAATTAGACTGAATAGGACCAAGTGGACAGAATGCATTGAATAGGGCCAACATGGACCAAATTGGACCAATGTGGACCAAATAGAACCAAGGTGGACTGAATATGACCAATGTGGATTGAATAGGACTAAAGTTGATAGAATAGGACCAATGTGGACTAAATGGACTCAATAGGACTAACCAAGACCAGATAGAACCACAGTGGACCGAAGAGGACAAAATGGACCGAATAGGAGTTTTGAATATTTATCACTTTTATTGTAATTTTAGGCATCATATTTCTAATTTATAATGTCTATTTTGTTTTTATTTTTTAACTCAAAACTAAAGAGCTCAAATATGTTAAAATTTTATACTTTTCAACTAAAAATAAAGAAAAAAAAAATTGAGCTAAACTTGTGAAGGCAACCTACAAAAAGAATCAATTTAAGGCCCAATAAATCCAAAATTGACCGAAATTGACTGAGTGAACCAAATTGGACCGAAGTGTTCTAAAATAGACCTAAATGGACTGAAAAACAATTGTTTAATTTTTAAGGATAACAAATTATGTTAAAAAAAAAAGAATAAATTATACATTGTATTACAATTATGAAATAATTATTTATTTTCATGCATCGCGTGGGTCTACAACTAGTATATATAAAAATAGAGACCTCATGTTGGGAAGTATGAGATTGTGTCATGTGGCGCATTTGTTGAAGTTCTCTTTATTTAGGCTTTCACTTCAACAAAGTTTGTATTTATATC
This sequence comes from Quercus variabilis, assembly GCA_030445155.1. Taxonomy (NCBI): domain Eukaryota; kingdom Viridiplantae; phylum Streptophyta; class Magnoliopsida; order Fagales; family Fagaceae; genus Quercus; species Quercus variabilis. Next base: position 16,322,148 of record CP129446.1, read on the forward strand.
AAAGTATTAGTTCATTGAATTAGCCAATAGAGTAAATGCATATATTAATTATCTATAGTTGTGCATTAATTATTTATATTAAATGAATTTATAAGATTATTTTTTATAAACTCTATATAAGAAATAATTTTTAGTTGGAATAATAATAATAGATATAGAATATGACATTCTTCCTCATGTTTAGTTGCTTTGACAACAATTGACACAAAAACCATTAAAAAAATGAAATATTTTTGAATACACTAAAATTAATCTTAACCTTTTAAATTTCCTAAATCATTTAAGTGTAATATGTGTGTGTGCGTGTGTGTGTGTGTGTGTTTGGCATTGTAGTATTTATTCTATGTAATCTATATATATAATAATAGGTGAAGCAGAGAGAAAATCCAATTAGATTTCAATTGGATTCTCAATTTTACACCACTTGTCCTAATCAAAAAAAAAAAAAAAAAAAAAAAATCTAATTAGATTATAAATTTGACTCCAATTTTGTGTCATGTATCTTATCTAAATTTTCTAATTTTTGTGCCCAAATAAATGATGCATCAACATTTAACACGGAAGCCAAGAAAACCATAATGATAATTCTCATTAGCCTAAGCAAGAACATCTTACCTGCACACTTTTATGGAGATTATAAATTGGACTCAAATTTTGTGTCATGTATCTTATCTAAATTTTCTAATTTTTGTGCTAAAATAAATAATGTATTAACATTTAACACGGAAGCCAAGAAAACCACAATGATAATACTCATTGGCCTAAGCAAGAACATCTCACCTGCACACTTTTATGGGTGATCTCAATAGAGTTTGGAGCTCTTCTAATTCCACAACCAGAACCAAGGAGTCCAATGAGAAAGACTATAAAAGCAAAACATAATCTCTTCCTAATTTCATATCGTCATCCCATGTCTCCTCCTCTTTCAACCTCTACCAACTAGATCCACACACTACCCTCTCCTCCTCCTTTTTACGGATTTCTCAAAGTAAGGCCAGGTTCAAACACAATGTTTAATCCCACTCTTCCTTACTTCACATTCTCATGCATTAGCGCTTTATTGGCGCTTCCAAGAAGATTTCAAGCTAAATGATCAATTTCTATTTTTTAATGTCCCTTTATATATTTTAAATAATAAAATGTAATATTCTCTTTTTTCTTCACTGTATCACCATTTAAATAATAAAATGCAATATTCTCTTTTTTTTTTTATTCATTGTTTTATCTAATGCTATCCTATGTATGATAAACAAAAAAAAAAATAAAAAAAAAATACCAATAGCATTACTTAAATAATAAAATGCAATATATATTTTTCATTGTTTGATTTAATTCTATCATCCGCGTGATAAATCCAAAAAAACAAAAACAAAAAAAATTGGCCAATAGCATAATTACAATTAACCAGTCAAGTGTGGTAGCACAGGGTTACATACTAGTTAGAAAGATAATTGTTATAAATATATTAGCCCATTAGTCTAGGCCCAAGCTTAATTCTATTTTGTCTACAAGCCAAGTCTCCTATTTGTACTAGAAATATATTAGTCTAGGATTTAATCTATTATATATACTCATGTTAGGGCTCATTGTAACACCAGTTTTATGCTACAATACTCTTATAAAATAAGGATGTAACATTTAAGGGTATTCTCCATGGAGGTAAGTCGTAAGGCAGAGCCATGTAACATGTGTTCTTATGTTCCTATTTTATACTTCCTTTTTCTACATTTATTCTAGCATATTCAACATGGTATATCAATGCTAATATTTAATAATAACTAATAGAATGAATATGTTTATTTTTTTATATTAATTATTTTAAGTATGATGAAATTTTAATATCATTCTTTTAAGATTCATATGAGAAACAATTAATTTTTTTTTTAAGTGATGAACAATTGATTTGAAATATGGTATTCTTACTCAAATTTAGTTGTTTTTGCAACAATTGAAACAATGTCCAACAAAAAGGAAAAAAAAAATTAGTAACACAAAATCAAGAATGTAAAAAAAAATAGTTGAAGGATATTTGCATTTTTTAGTAGACATAAAACATGCCTATCTATATGAGCCACTATGTCATGCAATTTTCAATTTGTAGACATAAATAAATAGATATATATATATATATAGTATAATTAAATCACTATACTATTCTTAGTGTCTTTCTATTTTGTCTATAAAATAACTAAAGATTACCATTTTTTACCATGAAATTTATTTTTAAATTTATTTTTTTATACATTGATAGTTAAGTGTAGGAGTTCTAAATCTTGCATGTCTTTATTGGAAATATTGGATAAAACTAATAATAAGTTGTACGACATATCGTGCGAGAGTTTGGTTAATGAGAGGTAAGAGGAGACACATTTCAAACTCAACGACATTCATCCCAAAGACCTACCCAAAAAAAGAGAACATACCAAATGCAATTTTTTTACCAAAAAAAAAAAAAAGGGTATTCTTTCATAATGCATCCAAACGCAGTCTAAGAAGATCAAGAATAGTATTTGATAGGATAGAATTTTAACATGTTTTAAGGGGTCCAAACTTGGGTCTGCTTCACAATCATTTTATTACGCTACCCATCATGAAACCCACCTTATTACTTGGGAAATGAAACCATGGTTGTATTTTTTCAATCAACAATTCCAGCGTTACGGTAGCTTTCAATGGCATCAGTGAGAGTTTCCTTCAATGGCCGGTAACTCCATCCCAACCTTTGCAATTTCTTAGAACTCAGCCTTTTTTCATCCTGCACTTGGCTAAAGCTGCCCATAGAAGCAAAATCCAGAAAACATGAATTGAGACACCCACATATGTTATATAAACACTCAAAGATGCAAGATATGATTGTTAAAGATTTGTATATTCTTTTGCACGGCCTCATTGATCCATAAGTAGACACCACACTGAAAGATCACCTTAGTAAATTAAATAGCATCAAAGATAAACTTACTTCTTAGGATAGTTATAGTTGGGGTGTATACTCTTCAGCGAGTCCACTAAATCCTTTGCATTGATCATGCGTGCTAAGCATATGTATCTTCCTTCAGCCTCAGGCTTTTCAAAGGCCCGAAGTAGTGCCTCAGCAACATCACGTACGTCTACAAGCATTGAAAGCTTGTTTTCTATTGATTCATTCCCACCTGCCGGGTAATTGAGTGGTAAAAGAAGAGAGAAGTACCTCACACGGATCAAAAGAAGCCTGTTTAGGAGAAGAAAAACGGATATTTTCTAACATATTAATCAGTAACACACTAACACTAATACAATACAAAAAGTTTCCATTGTGTTAAACTTGATGAGATCAATCTCAATGCTGGTGGTGCTATGACTCGTGCTAGTGCTGTGGAAGATAAGTCCAAAATTGATCCCAGTACAGTGAAAGGCAAGACCACAATCCCAAAGACAGAGCATGAGGTAATGGACATGAGCTACTAAATGGAGACAATAGAAGCCATACCTTACCATGACTTGTTTATACACAGTTATGAGGAATTCCTGCCACGTGGCTTAGGGAGATAAGGCTGTGATATAAATTCTTGTAATCATAGGTAGTTGTAGTATAAGCTTGTAACTACTTTTCCCTTCAAAAGTGGAAATTAGTTTTTTTTTTTCTTCAATTTTATCAGATAGCTCTTGTATATAAATAGCTAGGCGATTGTATTTTATTCATTCTAGAAAGTTGTATTGCTCAGTCTTCTTCAATAAAACACAGTTTTATTTAGAGAGAGCCTTCACCTCTTTTTACACATTGCATCGAATTGCTTCTAAGCTAAGGAACAATAAGACAACGGAAAGACAAAAAAGTAGAAATTCAAGCAACATGGAACTGAGTCAAAATTTTATATATGGTTTTTTAAAGCATGAAACATTAACTTGAGATGTTAATAGACAGCCTCATCAATGCGTAAACAGAGCTGTATATAAAATTACAATGAGGGGTTCTCCACAGTGTATATATAAATATAAATGGGTGTCTGCGTATGTTTATATTTATGTAACAGCTATGAACGATACAAGGCTAATATTAACATTAGAGTCAGGTACCTTTCAGAAGTCTAATGATAATTAAGCTACTTGAATTTACTGTAGGCTGCAGAATCGGCCCAAAAACTAGGGAAGGACATACAGTTACAACATCAAGCCCACTTCTTTTTGCAAAATTCAATGCCTCACTTTCTGCTTCTATTTTAGAAAGCTGATACCAGCGCTGGAAAATTTTTGAACTAGACAATTTAGTGAACGTATGGAATCATTTTAACACAATCTATAAATCAAATTGCTATGCAAGAAATATCATAAAAATGTATTGTAATCACACATTGTACAAAATAAAGCAACAAGCTTAACATAATATTGTATTTTGTGGCAGTTTACCTTTGTGGTTCTAAAATATTCCTTGTCAGACCAAGAAGTTTTGAACGGTTTTTAGACCCTTTAACCCAACCAAATTAACCTAGTTAATTAGTCAAGTGATTAACTTAATCAAATAATGCAAATCTAGGTTAACACAATTCAATAATCATATCAAGAATATAAAGCAGCGGAAATATAAAGAACACAAAGATATGATCACCCAGGAAAACCAAACCGGTAAAAAACCTAAGGAGGATTTAACTTAACTATCCTCAAGATAAACTTGAATCTACTATATGAAAGAATCGAAATTCATACAAAAGGACTTAAAAGCACTCACGCTTGACTTCCTAATGCTACCCACCAGTAAAACTTATTGACACGACCACATACAAGCTCCGAATCCACAGACTCCTTCTTTCTTGGATTCTCCACAAGATACAAGCACTCCCACTTGTGTTTCTTTAAGCTCTAATGGCAGCAACTGAGTTGATCATCAAGGTGTTGATAATATTTCTACCTTGAAAACCCTAAGTTTATGTGAAGGAAAGCTCCTCAAAGATCTCACAAGAGATTCACACAAACCGCAAAATATGAGCAACAATACAACCAGAGCAACTCTAAAAAATGTGGCTAGGGTTTTGCCTTATATACCTAGGACAGAAACCTAAAACCCAAAATGTTTAATGAGATAGGGATGAGTTGGAAATTCTGTAGAAAAACATTCTAGCCGACTTTCGATCGATCAATCGAGCTAGGCCGAAATGCAGTAATGCATCTGTAGTCTCTCAATTCCAACTTTACATGAATTATACAACTTCGAGCAAGCCTAAACCAAACTAAACATATTGTTTTGATCATGGTTTGCCAACTTTACACATTAGAGTTCTAAATACATCAAATCCTAAGTCTTTAGAACCCAACAAACTCCCCCTTTGGCAATCTGTGACAAAACATAAATTAAAAGCTCAAAGTTTACAAATAAAAGCCTTTTACAAAAATAATGCTCATAAACACAAATTTAATCCTAACTACTATCCATCAGTTGCAAGTGTAGATAGCAGTTTAATTGAATCAACCTGTATATTCCTGAAACACTCAATAAATGCATAAACGCATATGTGACAGAAAAACAGTAAATCAACAGATATGTAAACTAACTCATGTAAACTAACTCTCCCCTTAAGTTAGATACAACAAAAATAAAATATTCTTGTATGTTTCACACAACACATAATAAAGACATATATCAATGAATAACTTATAAATATAAATCAATAAGTAGTGAACACAAGAAACAAGAATCATATATATCAAAATAAATGTATCTCCCCCTAACATGAATAGCCCAAAAAAAAAAAATGATATACAAAGTGAAGCACGTAGATACAATCTAATATCTCCACTAGCTCCACAAAACAAAAAAAATACTCCCCCTAACTATAAAAACTCCTCTACACGTGTCAAAACTATACTCCCTCTTTTTGTGACAGAATGCCAAAGGACAATCACACGCCATTATCAAAAGGAGGTGGTGAGGGTAAATGAAGATGTGCTAAGTCAGCTTGCAAAGCACGTATCTCATCAAGCAAGTCCACCAAAATCTAACCATGAGTCACCTAAACGGTCATGACAGTCTCCAAGGTACGACGTATATCAATGTCATCCAAAGGAGGTGAAGGAACATCAGTAGCAGTAACATCACCAATAGTATTAGCAACATTCTCACCAGCAGGACCTGTAGAAGAAGAAGGAGGAGGTGCGCTACCAGAAGGCTCAGACTTAGGGTGTTTAGAGCCAGCTTAAAGATGAGCAACCCTTTGTCTAAGAAAAGACGTACCTATGGGAGCAATAACATGTATGGGCTCAGAAGAAGGGAAATCATCTAGACCGAGATATAACAAAATCCTATGAATAAAAATGGGATGGACAAGAGCATGAAAGAAAGATGAACTCCTATAAACTTCAGTCAAAGAACGAAGAAACAAGTGAGGAAAACTAATAGGAGCATTGGTAACAAGAGCGTACAAAAAGACACACCGCTCGAGAGGAATGGTGTGAAGATGAGAAATGGGCCATATAGAATGACATGCTATCCTAAAGAAGAGATAATGCAATTCAGATAGCTCAGCAGTGGTGATCCTAGGATTAGAATCCCACTGGATAGAAGACCCAGTGATGTATGACATGACATCACTCAAAAGAGGAGACTCATCATAAGGGTAGACAAGGTGCTGGACCAAAGATATCTCTAAAGCATCAGCCACTACAGTAGGAGGAATGGTGTACTTTGCACCTCGTATCAAACTCTTTACCAAAGTGTTGGAATCATAGATGCGGATAGAGATGTTCGAAAAGAACTCTCTAATCAGGGTAGCTGGAAGAGGAGGATCATAAATATCTAACAGAGGTAACCAGTCTCGACGCTCAAAATTTTCCCTAATGGCAGGATCAAGTTCATCTAACACAACAGAACGCTCAACCCATATCTTTCTCCTAAGGTTCAGGGTCTAAAAAATCTCTTAGTTTTTCTCACTAGGAAACTTCTCATAGTTAAAAGAAGATGGGGGAGGAGAAGGTGAGGGAACAAACCTATGAGCTCTAGTCCTCCTAGGCATGATACTAAGGAAAGGACAAAGACACAAAGATAGAACCAAAAGAACAAAATAAAGCACAAACCAAGGGCAGACTGCAAGTTAGCACAAAAAAAATATAACAAAAATCGATATGATGCATGAACAATTACAATGTCATGATGCATGTTCTAATGTTGTCAAACTAAGTTAATTTAAGTTCAATTTCACAAAATTGGCTTGAGCACAGAGTTTCTAATAAAAACCCAATATTGAAAACCACTTGTTAAGATTTTGGAAAAAATTTGACTTATTGATCATCACACAAGCTAGAAAACATAATATAATGATCAATTACATCAATTCAACAAGCCAATTACATCAATTGAACAAATCCCCAATTCAGAACAATTACAACCCTAGAATTTTCAATTTTTCACAAATCACAAAATTGATCAAATTAAACCATCAAAATAAAGTTTGTATCATGTCCGAACAAAAACCCAATGATTAATTTCAGTTAAAAAGGCTTGAATCATCAAAAACCCCAAAAAGAAATAGGTCCGAAAATTACAATAAATAATGCATGAAACATGTAAATAAAAGAAAAAGGAGGGGTATAATGGACATATCGGCCTTAGAGGACAAAAGCCTTGCAAAAGATTCAGAGGAAAACGACAAAAAAATTGAAGATTTAGCCTTGCCAAGTTGGAGAGAGAGAGAAAAAGGTTTGAAACTTTTTGGAAAGTGATTTGAACAAGTCAAAGACTGATATTTTAAAACCTGATTCGCGATATTCGATTGATCGAAAATTACAGTCGATCGATCAAATCAACCTAAGACACTTAAAATAATTTTAAGCACATTTTCGATCGATCGAAAAACAAAATGGATTGATCGAAACAGGCAGAGGCTCACAAAATTTTTGAGAGAGAAAAAATTTTGAAAAATATATTTTGGCCATAAACTCCTCAAAGCATTACAATTGATGAACAAAATACATGAGTATGAGATGAAATGCTTTTTCAAAAACCCAAGTTTTAAGCCCAGTTTTTCAAAGAAAATTTCAGCCATTCTCCCTTTAAATTTCGAGCAAAAAAAATGTTTTGCATAATACTCAAGGTATTTTCAAATTTGGTTGGTTAGACCAAAAACACACACAGTAACATGTCCAATGTTTAGCAAAGAGTAACTTGTGTAATGTGTGCAACTAGCAAAAACTTGAGATACATGTGAGGTGATATGTGACAATAACAAATTCGAATTCTGATTTTTTGATAAAAACACATGGACAAATTGGACTATTCTCAAATCCTTCTTTCAAAAGATATTCACTGAGACGATTATACCACATGCGTCCAGATTGTTTTAACCTATATAAGGATCTTTGTAGCTTGATAGAATACATACTTCAAGATGTAGGATTATATTTTTTAGGCATTTTATATCCTTCAGGGATTTTCATGTAGATATCATTATCTAATGATCCATACAAGTATGCTGTAACAACATCCATTAATCGCATATTCAAATTTTCTTTTGCTACCAAACTAATCAAAAATCTGAATGTAATTGCGTCAATTACAGGAGCATATGATTCTTCATAATCAATACCAAGTCTCTGTGAGAAACCTTATGCTACAAGTCGCGCTTTGTACCTTGTAATTTTATTTTTCTCATTTCATTTACGTACAAATACCCATTTGTATCCAACAGGCATTACACCTTTAGGTGTTCGGACTACAGGTCCAAAAACTTCATGTATCGAGATCTCGTTATTTTCAGGTACTTGATCCCCTTCAGGGGATAACTCTTCAAGAGGTTTATTTTCAGGAGATTGTTGTGCATAAGTTTTGGATAGATCAATTATTTCTGTGACTTGTTTCCTGGGTGTAGCCTCTTTATAGGCTGCAACTTGTTTTTCTTGTACTTTTCTCTTCCGGGAAATTTTATCTTTAACACCGATAGGTCTTCCATGCTTTAAGTGTGGCTTTGATTCATTTACTGCTGTATTAACTAATTTTCCTATAGGGACTTCAATCCGTGCTAGAGTGTTAGCAGCTGGAATGTGAGATTTCACTATTTTCTTATTGTCGGTGAATATATCTGGTAATTGATTTGCAAGTGAATAATCCTTTGAACTTCTAGTTCACATTGATTTGTACGATGATCAAAATGAGATAACGTCGAAACATTCCAAGTAATCTCACGTCGTGCTTCAGGTAACGACTTTTCTCCCCCTAATGGTGGGAAGATTGTTTCATTAAAATGACAATCCTCAAAATGTGCCTTAAAAACATCACCAATTAGAGGTTCAAGATATCTAATGATAGATGGGGAATCAAAACCCGTATAAATTTCAAATCTACGTTAAGGACCCATCTTAGTGCGTTGTGGGGGTGCAATAGGTACATATACAACACAACCAAATGTGCGCAAGTGAAAAATATTTGGTTGTTGGCCAAGTACAAGTTGCAATGGCGAAAATTTATGATAAGCAGTTGGCCTAATACGAATTAATGATGCAACATGTAAAATAGCAAGACCCCAAGCAGAAACTGGTAATTTTGATTTCATAAGCAAAGGTCGAGCAATAATTTGAAGTCTCTTGATAAGTGATTCAGCTAAACCATTTTGAGTATATGTATGGGCAACAGGATGTTCAACATCAATTCCAATTGACATGCAATAGTCATCAAAAGCTTGAGATGTAAATTCACTATCATTATCTAAACGAATTTTCCTAATTGGATAATCAGAAAATTGTGCTCGCAGCCTAATTATTTAAGCAAAAAGCCTAGCAAATGCAACATTTCTAGTAGAGAGTAAACAAACATGTGACCATCTGGTTGATGCATCAATAAAACCATAAAATACTTGAATGGACCACAAGATGGTTGTATTGGTCCACATATATCACCCTAAATTCTTTCTAAGAAAGATGGACACTCAACAACAATCTTTGAATGTGATGGTTTGGTAATTAATTTACCTTGAGAACATGCACTACATGGATAATTACTAGTTAAAAGAATCTTTTGGTTCTTTAAGGGATGTCCGTGGGAGTTTTTAATAATTCGACGCATCATTATTGATCTTGGATGACCTAGACGATCATGCCAAAGCATAAAAACTTTTGGATCCGAACAATTCTGGTGTATTGCAACATTTGTTTCAATTGTTCTCATTGTAGTATAATATAACCCAGAAGAGAAAATAGACAATTTTTCTAATATGAGCTTCTGGCCCGATACTATTGAAGTAATATAAAGAAATTCTTCACTGCCTTCGTTATTGGTTTCAATATGATAACCATTATAACGTATATCCTTAAAGCTGAGTAAATTTCTGCTTGATTTAGAAGAATACAAAGCATCATCAATACAAAATTTTGTGCCCTTTGGTAACATGATAATCGCTCTTCCAGTGCCTTCAATTAAGTTTGATGAACCTGATATGGTATTGACATTGGCTTTGCATAATTTTAAAATTTGAAAATATTTTTTATCTTTAAGGATCGTATGAGTTGTTGCATTGTCTGCTAGACATAAATCTTCTTTATTCATCTTGGAATTGATTTTACCAATAGAACCCATGCATCTTCATATATGCAAAACATAAATTAAACTTTATTACTTTAAACATAAATAAAACATATAAAAAAACTTATTACAATGCCATTATATAATAAAAGAAAAATAATTAATTGGTATGGACATCTCCATCACGAATCATACTTATTAGAATATGATAATATAATAAAAGAAAATAATTAATTGGTATGGACATTTCCATCACCAATCAAATTATCAAATTTTTGATCAACATCCTCAAAGAAATCAGAGACATCAAGATAAGTCATATCTACTCCATTTGGAAGGTCAAGATAATTCATAGGATCTTCAAGATCATTATGATCAACAAAGTTTGTTTCTATTCCCTTTCCCTTTTCTTTTATGGAGGCTTGGTACAAATCTACCAAATGTTTAGGAGTACGACAGGTACGTGACCAATGACCTTCCATTCCACACCTATAACACTTATTTTCATGACCGTTTGATGGTTTATTTTGTAAACCCTTGCCATTTTGATTCTTCTGATGGTAATGTGTGTTATTCCTTTTTGAAGAATTATGAGTACGATCCTCTCTATATTGATTGTTCCATCCACGGCCATGACCACAACCACGACCACAACCACACCCACGCCCACGACCACGACCACGAACATAGTTTCCTCTATGTTTATCGAATGGGGTTCCATTCGCTTTAGGGAATGGAGTAGAACCGGTTGGGTGAGATTGGTGGTTTTTCAACAAAAGCTCATTATTTTGTTCAGCCACTAGAAGACATGATATCAGTTTAGAATATTTTGTGAACTTACGCTCTCGATATTGCTGCTGCAGGAGCATATTCGAGGCATGAAATGTAGTAAATGTTTTCTTTAACATGTCTTCATCAGTGATTTTTTCCCCACATAATTTTAATAGTGAGATTATTTTAAAAAGTGCAGAATTGTACTCACTCACACTTTTAAAATTTTGCAACCTCAAGTTCAACCAATTATAACGAGCTTTTGGGAGGATTACAGATTTTTGATTCTCATATCTTTCCTTTAAATCATTCCATAAGACAAGAGGGTCTTTTACTTTAAGGTACTCAGATTTTAATTCTTCATGGAGATGATGGCGAATAAAAATCATTGATTTTGCACGGTCCTGCAAGAATGCTTGATTGCCAACCTTAATTGTATCTCCAAGGTTCTTTGCCTCTAGGTGAATCTCAGCATCAAGGGTCCATGACAAGTAATTCTTGCCCGAGATGTCAAGGGCAGCAAATTCAAGTTTTGTAATGTTCGACATCTATGTAAATATATAATTACATAAGAAATTAAATAACTAAATATATATAAATATATATATATATATATATTATCATACACAATTTTAATGAAACAGTACTACATATACATGTTCAAATTTAATTGTATTGGAACAATACTTACATTTTTAAACATTATTAGTACACGTAATAATGTATAAACGTGAAGACAATATTTAAAATCTATCACATAGAATTCAAAAGAAACTATCACCTAAAGAGTTACATCATATAACTCTCACATCTTCTAGAATATAAGCTTGGAATCATGTAAGTTTCTTGAATTTTGCCTCATATTGTACATACTAATTTTAATTATGTGATTTGGCATTAAGTCTAATAGTACATATTAATCTTAATTATGTGATTTGGCATTAAGTCTAATAGTACACACCAATTTTAAGCATTAAGCAATTAAACTGAGGCTTCACCTTATATTCTTTTTGTGCATGTGCTACACTTTCTCGAGCACAAAATCTTACGATACACACTAAGGTATTTATGATTGGCTAGTGAACAATAGTGAGATGGTTATTTATGCATTTCTCAAAAGGATCAAGTCCAACAGTCAAATAACATGTGACTTCAACATCAAGACAAAGTAATAAAAAACCATAAATATCTTTCCCACACAACATGCACTACAAAGTTTCAACTAGTAAAGTGCAATAAATAAGCTCATCAAAACTAAACAAGGTACACAAGACATGTTATGTGTGAATAAATTGACCAACCTTGTTTTCAAAGACCAAGAAGAATGAAGCCAAACACAATTTGCTTTCCTCTTTTTTTATTTTTTATTTTTATTTTTTATTTATTCAAAAGAAAAAACAAAAATAAATCCTAGAATGAAATGCACGAATGTTATGCAATGCAAGTCCTAAAAACAAAACAACACAAAAACCAAAGTACAATGGTCACAAAAGAGAAAAGCAATAAAGCACAAGGACCATGTCAGAAAGACTCAATTAGATCAAGTCTTTTGCATCCAAAATCTTTTAGATGCACCATGAGTATTGGAGTTCCTATTCACGTTCGAGTGATTTCCAACTCCAGGATTGGAATAAAGGTTTAAAACCTTTACTAATTCACCAATGAGTGCCATAGGATTTTATGCTTGAGACACAAGCACTTTTGGTTTGTTTGCTCTCTTAGTAGCTTGAAGTTTGTAACAGTTAGGACGAACGTGTCCAAATTTCCCACAAAAATGACAAATCCAAGCAAGTTTACCATGCATCTTGTCCTTAGAAAGGGTAGACTCCTTAGGTTTAGACTCTTCTAGATCAACCCTAATCTTCCTAGATTGTGAAACTTATATAGGTTTAACAACCTTACTCACAGGGGGTTTGATAGTATTATTCACAATCTCACTCATAGAAGGTTCAGAAGAAGATGAAGGAACAAAGTTTGTGCAATGTGGTGTAGACACAGAGATGCTTTTAACAAAACCTAAACCAGATTTGTCAGAAGGATACTTTTGAACATTCAGCATTTGATCAAGTTTAGAACTAGCAGATCTAGCAATAGATAAATCATGTTCCAAAGTTTTAACTTTATCAAGCAAAAACATATTCTCAGATTTCACATTGTTTAAAAGATCATTAGCATCAAACAATTTAACAAGCAAAATTTTCTTTTCAAGTTCAAGAGATTCAATTTTCTTCAGGCCAAGTTCAACATTCATAGCATTCTTTGCAGCAACTTTGCAAAGTTTATTATAAGCCTCTTGAAGATCTGCATCCTCAAAGAGTTCCTTATCAGAAGGGTTCTCTTCAATAGACACGCTTTCATTGACTATAGTAGTAGCAGTGAAAGTAATGAAGTTTCCATTATCGTCACATCTAGACTCATCGTCAGAAACCTCATTATCACTAAGGGTTATAGCCATAACTTTACCCTTAGATCTCAAGAATGTAGGACATTCAGATTTAATATGACCATACCCTTGACATCCAAAACATTGAGAACCCAAAGAATTATTGAAAGATTGACCTACTTTTTCTCTAGGTTTTTCAGTGTTACTAACCTTATTGGGATCATTCTTCCTAAAATTTCTAAGTTAAGCAATGTTTGTATTTCTTGCCTTTCTATTATTATTCCTGAGAAAGTTTTTAAAGTTCTTGGCAAGGTAAGCAATCTCTGTAGCAGAGAGCTCATCATCAAATCCACCAACCTCAACATCATCAACAGACTTAAGAGCCATTGACTTGGATTTGCTAGCTTTGGGTAGGTCCAGCTCATAGGACTGAAGAGATCCTACAAGCTCATCTACAAGGATGGAGTCCACATCCTTGCTCTCAGTAATGACAGTCACTTTGGGTCTAAAGTCCTCAGTCAAAGATCTAAGAATCTTCCTAACAATTTTAGGTTGATCATAAATTTCACCCAGATTAAAAGCAGAATTAACAATATCATTCATTTTAGCATAGAATTCATCAAAAGTTTCATCATCAGACATCCTAATACTTTCAAATTTAGAAGTTAATTGCAGCAATTTATTAATCTTAACTGCTTTTGTGCCTTCATACATGGTCTGGAGGATTTTCCAAGCAGTATGAGCAATTCAACATTAGAGATTCTCTTAAATTCCTCCATAGAAACAACGTTAAAGATGACATTCATAACTTTGCTATTGAACCCAGCTGCTTTTTTTTGAGAAGTTTGCCACTCACTCACAAGAGTAGTGGGCTTCTCCCATCTGTACTCAACGGAATTCCAAACCCTCTCATCAATAAATTTCAGGAATGCTTTCATCCTTACTTTCCAATAAGCATAATTATTCCCATCAAAGTGAGGAGGAACAACAAGAAAGTGTCTATGTTTCATGACAACAGGAGTCAAGGATCAACTCAGAGATCAAAAGATCTACAACAAGGGAGCTACCCGCTCTGATACCACCTGAATAGTTTTTAGACCCCTTAACCCAACCAAATTAACCTAGTTAATTAGCTAAGTGATTAACTTAGTCAAATAATGCAAATCTAGGTTAACACAATTCAATAATCATATCAAGAATATAAAGTAGCGGAAATATAAAGAACACAAAGATATGATCACTCAGGAAAACTAAACCGGCAAAAAACTTAGGGAGGATTTAACCTAGTTATCCTTAAGGTAAACTTGAATCCACTATATGAAAGAATCGATGTTCATACAAAAGGACTTATAAGCACCCACGCTCGACTTCCTAATGCTACCCACTAGTAGAACTTACTGACATGACCGCGTGTAAACTCCGAATCCACGGACTCCTTCTTTCTTGGATACTCCACAAGATACAAGCACTCCCGCTTGTGTTTCTTTAAACTCTAATGGCAGCAACTAAGTTGATCATCAAGGTGTTGATAATATTTCTACCTTGAAAACCCTAAGTTTATGTGAATGAAAGCTCCTCAAGGATCTCATAAGAGATTCACACAAACTGCAAAATATGAGCAACAATACAACCAAAGCAACTCTAAAAAACGTAGTTAGGGTTTTGCCTTATATACCTAAGACAAAAAACTAAAACCCAAAATGTTTAATAAGATAGGGCTGAGTTGGAAATTCAGCAGAAAAACATTCTGGCCGACTTTCAATCAATCGAGCCAGGCCGAAATGCACTAATGCATCTGCAGCTTCTCGATTCCAACTTTACATGAATTACATAACTTTAAGCAAGTCTAAACAAGACTAAACATATTATTTTGATCATGGTTTGCTAACATTACACATTAGAATTCTAAATACATCAAATCCTAAGTCTTTAGAACCTAACAAGTTTCATCCATCACTTGACCCTTGGGCTAGCTTGGATTCATCAGCAAAGTAGCAATAGAGGAAACAAAAACAACCGCTTAACTTTTGCTGCAACACATGCATTTAGTACATTAAGTGTGCCCTTTATAGCAGTTTCAATCAATTCCACCTTCACAAAGTATATTAAATGTGAAAGGAAAAAATTATGTATGTGCATTAATATATGTGAGAGACCGCACCCCTGGCCCCTTTTTTTATGAATTATTGGGGCAAACCCACGTGAATGGGTGGAGTCGTGTTATTGCCTCTCAAAATGGAGGTTCGACTAGTTATATCTTTCCCTTTAGATTAAGGGTTTTACAATGGAGTTGTCACTTATTTAATTATTGGGATAAATAAGAAAATCAAAATTGAAAAATTCCTCATTTTATTAATTTGAAATTTGAATTTACATTAATCATAGGAAAATTACATGGCTTTGATCCTAGATATAATCTAAGATAAAGTACATGGCTTTGTTTCCTAGTTACAATCTAAAAATTGAAAATTACATGGATAAGCATTTGATCTACCAACCCTTGATCTAAGTTCGGAGGCTATGTTACAAGGTAGGAAGGTGTTAGGCATCCACCTTGCTCGGCGAAACCGGTCTTCTAGACTATGTTGGCCAACAATCATATCATATCATCCAAAATGTCAATTAATTTACATGTTGAATTTAATGTGTGTGCATGTGATAAACCCTAATTCAATTTATTAAGTATTACATTTGGATTGAAAAATAAATTCTAGTGAATGTGTGTGAATGGTGATAACTTAGATTCAAAGATTTGAAAGAATTATTAAACAAACATGTTTTTCATATTTTTGATGTAGATTTAAGATTAAAACTAGTGATATGCATGAACATGTGATGAACAATCAAGAACATATAAGAACTTAAGAACATTCAAATATATTCAAGAGAATTTACATGATTACCATCATATTTTAATCTTAAATTCTCATCATGGTAACACAAAAAACAAGTTAAGGAAATGGATTATACCTTTATGCAAGATCTATATAGTGGAGGAGGAGATTCTTGGTGGAGGTCCTAAGGGTGGAGGAAAAAAAAAAAAGAACTAGGAGAGGGAGAGTGAGTCTCACTCAATATCTTGAGTCTCAGGAAGACCAAGATATGACAAGACTACTCAATTTCACTAGAACTCAAAAGAGGAGAGGAGAGGAGAGGGGATTTTTTTGTGTCCTTTGGAATAAAGGAGATGGAGGGTTTATATAGTAGTGGTGGAGGGAATATGAATGGAAGACCATTTAATGAGGGTTGACAAGAATTATGAACCTAGACCTCATTTTAGTCTTGGAGAAAATCTGGTGCATTAAATGGAGAGATTGGTGGGAGTGGGGAGCAAACCAAAATTTGGTTTTCCTATAGCAGCTGTAACAGCTTGTAAAGCCAACTTCGAAAAATCATATCTGACTCAATTCTGATCGGAATTGTCTCGTTCTTTTACTCAAATTGAAGCCCCGGATGTCTAATTTCTGGGAAAATTAACTTCGTTCATAGATTCAAAATATTCTGAGAGATATTGATGAAATGGTAAGCAGAGGTCATTTGTTAGAAAATGGTTTCAGCACAATTAACATTAATAGGTCCCAAATTAGCTCCCAATTAACATTAAATGACTCCAATCACTCCTATTTCAGACTTAATTGGTTTCAAATTTGCTCTAATTAAAAGATAATTGCATAAATTACTCATTGAATAATTAATGTTTAACTATCTAATTAATTAGGTATATGCAACCTCACCATAAAATGCAGTCCTAACCAATCAAATTATGACACGTCATTAATCTCAAATTGATTACACTTATAACCAATTGAAATCAATTGTTCATAATCACATATAGTCGGACTAAATTTGTGATAGTGCATCTCAGCCATTAAAACTTGATTTGATGATAACTTTCAATCTGGTGATCCGATTAGGGCTTATGACCAGTTGATTTGATCGTTACAACATCAAGATCATTTTGGTGAAATGAGATTAAGGATCTAATGAACAGAATCAAGATGCATATTTCTGATGTGAAAGTACCCTTTTACCCTCTATGTGAGGTTAAATGCAGGTTGCAAAATGGGGTGTCAACAATATATCAAATACATTAGGAAGTTAATATCCAAATAACTACACCAACACTACATTGCGCACTTAATTGTGTATATACGTATATATGTATTTTATTAAGGAGGTCTCTTGATAGATTTTGAACTAATTGATGAAAAACTATTTATTTATAGGGAAAAAGAAATCACAGTTAGGTATTCTTACCTCAGGGTTTGTTACTGTCGTTGAAGGCACTGCTGGACTAGAAACATGGAATACTCCAATGCAACCTTCAACGACTGAACGTATGGAGCTATAATCCAGTAAGTCTACCATGAGCAGTCTTAAGTTTTTGGATGCATTCTTAAATGTACTCAAATGAGCATATTTTGCATCTCCTGCACAGAATTTCCTCAACATTCAGTAAAATTAATGGCAAAACTGTAAAAAACCTTTTTGATACAAATTTGTTTTTTGAAAATTGGAAGTAGTAAATGGCATTTCTAGTATACATGGTCAACCCATAGAAAGAAATTCTTACTATGATTTGATAGTTCCTCACAATTAGTCCATTTGTTTTCATAGTATTTGATATGATTATATTTTATTTTACACCCAAAAAAAAAAAAAAAAAAACCTTGAGTCTATTCTCCAATTGAAAATGATCATGAAATTTTCTTTTTATTTTTTTATTTGTGATTGATATTGAAATCCCAGTATCAATTTGTTAGGACATATGTGGTTCACTTGTTAAGAACATATGTCATTCTTTTATGTAATTGGCTAATCCTTTGACAAAATGCATTTTACTTGTAATTGGGTAGTTCTAGGTGTTTTTAATACTTCAAGAAATTGTGTTTCAAGATCAAGTATTGAAGGCATCAAGTCTATCCAAAAAACAAGCAGAAGAAGTGTAAGTTCATTAAAGCTCGACAGCTAACTCGATAACTAGCATGTGTCGAGGTTTAGAAAGCTGCTCAAGCTCGTGTGTTCGACACCTGCTCGACACCTCCTATCTGTCGAGGTTTATGAATTTCAAAATTTTGATATGATTTTCTTGGAATCTGTGAATGTGTCTTTGGGCCTTCTTTTCTCCTAATCCTAGACATATAAAAGGATTGTTTTAAGGGTCGTCAAAGAGTACACAAGTTGTACAAGCATTGAAGAAGCAAATTGTACAAGCAAAGTCAGTTTAAGCAAATTGTGACCAGAGACAAAATTTTGCCCTAGTTCATCATTCTTGAAGAAGTTGTTGTGTATGTGCACCTTTGGGTTTTGTGACCAAGCATCTTCTTAATCTTCATTGTGGATGAACTGAAGAACTTTGCAGCCAACAACTCTTTCTAGTCGGTGATTGAAGTCGCGTATTAGGATCCGCGCAATTGGTTAGTCACGTACTTGGGAGCCGTGCATCAAAAGAAAAAATTATCACTACAGAACAAGTCTAATTGGGTATTGGGGTAAGGGTTCAACTGTAGGTTGATATAAGGTACTGAGATTCCTTTACTTGTAACCACTTGTTGTGATAATAGTGGAGTTTCGAGAATGGTGACCTGAAAATCACCCAGTGGAGTTTTTGCCGTTAGGTTTTCCCTATTCGTAAACAAATCACCGTGTCAAATTTATTTTTCGCTGCACTTAAATTAATTGGTGATTTGATTATGCTACCACGCACTTTGAGGGTACAAAGGCTATCAAAGATTCAAAACTTTAAAGGCTCACTACAAGCTTTAAAGAGATCAAGATGGACAAGGATGAGTCATTCGATAAGTTCTATGCCAAGCTAAAGGACGTAGTGAGCTCAGCCTTTAATCTTGGGGAAACCATTCCTGAACCCAAGATTGTGAAGAAAGTGCGTAGATCTCTACCCGAGAGATTCCATGCCAAGATAACGGTGATAAAGGAATCAAAGGATATTGACAAGATTCCTTTGAATGAGCTGGTTGGTAATCTGCAGACCTACGAGCTAGGGCTATCAAGAATTGGCAAGTCAGGTAAAGGCAAGAGCATAGCCTTGAAGGCCAAGAGCAATGACATTGATGAGTCTTCAAATGATAAGGATTCTAAGATGAAGTCCTACATTACAAGGCAGTTCAAAAAGTTCATGAAGAATGCCAATGGAAGGAGCTTCGACAAGGACTGTAGGCAATCCAATTCTTCTCAATTCAAGAGCCAAGACAAAGGGAAGAAGGATGCAATGGATGGCGGTCAATACACTGTTCTCGCAGGACCTAAGTGCTTTGGGTGTCATGGTTTTGGACATATGAAACAGGAGTGTCCTACATATCTCAAGAGCATTAGGAAGAGCAAGGCACTTGCTGCAACCTTGAGTGACACTAAACCTAATGATGATCTTGACAATGAGGATGACAGAATCTTGAATGCCTTTACTGCCACAGTCAATCCTACTGAAGGGATTGTTGAAGACGTGGACGAAGAAGAAGAATTGGTGGATTCTAAGTGTGAGAAGATGGATGATCAAGATGATATCCAAACAGCCTATAAGAAACTGTACAAGCTCTTTGAGAAGCATGAGAAACTGTATAAGCTGGCCACCAAGAAACTCAGTGATGTGGAACTTGATCGTGAAGAGCAGTCCACAAAGTTTGATGAGGCAAATCAAACTATTGGAGCACTGAGGTTTGAGAACAATTTCTTGGCTGAGAAGACCAAAAAGCTTGAAGCGAAGCTGTTTCAAGTTAGAGCTCAATTGGAGTGGACTTTAAGTGCAAAGCTTGATGAGATGCTCAGCATTCAGAAATCTACTTCGGATCAAACAAGTTTAGTGCATGGTCTTTCTTCCTCTAATATTGCTTCTACTAGTAATACTGTTTTTGTTCCTCCTGCTAATAATGTTGAAATTAAGAACAATGATGTTAAAATTGAATTAGCTAGTGAGAACTTAGACAAGAGTAAACCTATCTTAGGAGCACCCCCTAAATAAGATAAGAAAGATGTTAAGAACCCTAGGGTTAAGAAGACTAACTGTTTAAAGCCTAAATAGAAGAAGTAGCATCTTTGTCATCATTGTGGAGTTGCCGGTCATACTCAAATTGCTATAAGTGATTAGCCACTCAATAGAGTAACAACATGATAGCATTTGGAAGCTAGAATCAGCTTCAATCCTCTCTTGCTCCTTTTGGAGATCTTCTCAAAGCTCTCATGTTCCTTTCAAACTTGAACGGTTTCAATTCTTCCCCCTCACCGTCGGTTCAAAGGTTTAATCAACAGAAAGGTTCTTCCAATGTGTGGAAGGAAAAGGGCTCTAAGTGATTCTATCACTTTCTTCTATCCTCTTGTTTTTGTTTGTTGCATTACTTGTGTTTTTTGCTTTACTGTTTTGAGTAAGTCCAGTTTTATGCTTTGCTTTGCTTAACATGTTTTTTTTGTTTATTTTCAGTTTTGCTTATTTTTGTTTTCATATAAAAAAAAAATTAAAAAATCAGAAAAATACAAAAACAATGTGTGTTTTGTGTACATTAGTACTTGTGTACCTTGAATGGCCATGGGAACAAAATTTTTTAAACTTTGTATCTCTTGTAACTTAGATAAGCATCTTCATGCACAACTAAGCAAGTGAGCTTTGTGGCTCTTATTTGTGATGAGTAAGATTAAGTTATTTCTTGTACTTAATTCTCATATCACTTTTTTTTACGGGAAAGACTAGAAAATTCTAAGAGAAAAGTATAAATAATCATCTCACTACTGTTGCCCACCAATCATGAAAGACATCTGTATGCTTCGGCATAGCAAAAGTGTGATGTCAATGACATTTGTGTGCTTCGACATAGCAAAATTGGAATGTCAAATATCAATGGGTATTTTTTTTTTCTCTCTTATATGCCCATGCATGATATGCTAAATAAATAAATAATATGCAAAGAAAAAAAAAAGCAAAAAGATAAATAAAAAAATGCTTTAAATATTATTGCAAGCGTGTATTCTAGGAGATATGAGAGTTATAAGATGTATCTCGAAGGTGATGGTCCCTATCAAATAGTTATGATTATTTGTGAGTTAAAGTGATTTTCTCATATCTCAAATCATCATAATATGTATATACTTATGCAATCTTGCGATGTTTTTTACACACAACACACAATATTCTTTGCTACTTATGATACATGTACAGGTACAATGTGATTTGGCCATCACAAGGTTTTACATGTGTTAATGTATGCTCACTAAATTGTCTTGACTTGTTTTTAAAATATAAAATTGGTTAAACTTGTTTAGTATGTGTGTGTGTGTTTTTGAAGATCCACGTGCTTAAGAATTTTGTTGAGAGATGATTTTGAGAGCTTAATATGTTGATTGGATCATTGGTTGAGTTGCATGTTGGATTGCATTCATGTTTGTGTTTTTCACCTCTCAAAAAACTGTTTTTAAAAGTTAGCTCGACACCTCCTCAATACCTAGTTATCTGTCGATCTTCTTAAGCTTTTTCTTATCGCAATTTCGACACCTCCTCGACACCTGTTGGATTGATCGAGATAGTTCTTACCTCCTTGATAGCTTCTCGACACCTGGTGGATCGATCGAGCTTCTGTTCTTGACCTGGTTTTTTTTTCCTCGATACCTCCTCGACACCTGCATTTGTCAATGACCATTTTTCTCGACATCTTCTTCGACAGATGGCCCAATACCTTTCGACACTTTATCTATTGAGATTTACTGAGGATTCTATAAGTACCTCATCGTGCAATCTGAAATTCATTTCTCTCGATAGCTCTCTCTTTTCTCTCCCAAACAATCTCATCTCACTCCAATCTTGATCCTCAAGGTTTCTTCAAGCTTTTTCATCACTTGGTAAGCTTCTAATCTCTCATTCTTCATGCATTTCATGTTTTGAAACCTAGGTTTTAGGGATTTTGAAAAATTTTGGGGTTTTTTAAAATTGATGAGCTATTGCTGAAATTTTAGGATGGGTTTTCACTTATATGAGTTTGAAATCTCATGCATTGCATTACATTAGCATTATAATAGTATTTTCATGCATTTAGATGTGTGTAATATGTTTGTGTGCTGGTAGGGTTGGATTGGGCTGGGCCCATGATGAATTTTCTTTTGCATGTCACATATTCATGCATTCTCCATGCATACGTACTCTCTTTTCAATATATCTTGATATATTTGAACTGTTTGGGGCTTTTCTGATTGTCTTTTTCTCTCCCTCTCTATCTTTGTTTACATTAGTCGTGTCTATGGCACCTAAGCGTAAATTTGCTATGTCTCGGAACCCTCTTCATTCCGGGGCATCATCTTCATCTGATCCTACTCCTTCTAACATTCGGTTCCGTGATGAGGATGCATGAAAGGCTTTCTTAAAGAACTTTTCTAGACAAGGTAGACCCATTGTCATATCCTTGTCAATGTACATCATTAATGTCACGACCCAAACCTATACTTCAAGATTTAGAGCATGACCGGCATGTTAATATCAAGTTTACCTCAACACTAACACGAACCAACCTAAATTGAAGAGGCTTATCAAGAACTGTTTCTTGAATTCCTGTTTAATTTCGTGCATTAAAGACACAATATACAAAAATGATGAAAACCTTGCAATTTCATTTCCTTTGAACTTGGAAGACTATCACCTGGCTGAAACTTAAGCTATTCGTGTAAATATTACATAACTAAACGTTTAGCAAAAATCTTATTACAAACCTAACCCCAAAGACATATCTGGGGTTCAAAACAAACTAAGATACTGAATTACATATGTGCTCAAGAATCAAGTACATCTTGATTCCTCCTATACAATAAAAGAGCTAAACTACTATACAACAAAAACTCTACATTCTAACAAACGAGAATCACAAAATCCTTGCCACCTCTAACACTCTCGCTGCTTTCAAGAAAGAACCTATGCACTGAAATATAATAGGGTGAGCTGCGAAGCCCAGTAAGGTTTTAAGTTCCATGAGCCTTTAATAAGAATGCATGTAAATCAAATATTTTATGAATATGCCAGCTTTGATAATATAGCTTCATACTATTCACATTGTTCTTAAAATAACTTATGAACTTTCAGATAAAATACTTCATTTTCCTTTCATATAATAATAGAAGGACGTAATAAGAAACGTAAACATAATTCTGTTATCTTATTTTTAAAAAGACTATAAAATGTTTCATCATAAACTTCTTGTCATGAGAGCTTTTACCTTTTCATAATACATTTAAACCAAATCATTCTCTCATGATTAATAACATAATATAGTCATTCATAACATAATGATTAGTCCATATCTGCTGAGTCTGTACTTGGTGCATGTACACAACAGAGAAGGCCTCATCACATTTAGGTGTCCTCGTGTGTGTGATATTGTCCTCTTTGGGAGGCCTGATAGCACATCCCCTCTAGGTTTTGTTCCTACCCACTATCTGTACACAATGATGAAGAAACCTTATTCATATTAGAGTTATGGGAAACTCCATTTTCTCCACTTTAAATGGCCAAACAGATAACATTTTCTATGGAAAGCCAGTAATTAACCCCTATTGGCTGAGTTCAGATCACCAAAGGACATAACCTGAAAAATTTCCATACTTATACATTATACTGATATTTCTTATTTGTATAATATTCCACAATAATAGCATATCCATCTCATTCTTTAAAATATTATGTTCGTGATATAGTTAATAGCATCAATATGCTAAAATTATCATCTATATAAAATTGAACAACTCACGAACATATATTTTACTTAAATCATGCTTATATGTAATATCTTTAATTAAAAGGTTTTAATGCATAATACTTTTCGAAATAATCTTTATACTTATCAAAAGTACATGTTACAAATCTCTTACCTGAAAACAGAAGACGTGAGAGATTGTACAAGAGGAGTTCAAGTGTCCGTGTTCTCATTCTTGCCACCTAAATGCAAAACCAAGACTTATTATTGACAAACTCTTCCTAAGTATTTAAACTTATACCTCAATCACAACCTAACTCTCAAACTGAAGAAAATCCTTACTTCGCATCACACAAGGTTCTCCAAAGCACAAGATACAATCATCAAACACATTACATACTTAAACATAGAG
This sequence comes from Quercus variabilis, assembly GCA_030445155.1. Lineage (NCBI taxonomy): Eukaryota > Viridiplantae > Streptophyta > Magnoliopsida > Fagales > Fagaceae > Quercus > Quercus variabilis. Next base: position 16,346,870 of record CP129446.1, read on the forward strand.
AAACCAAGGCAGAAAAATTTATATACGATCCAAACATTCGAAAGGATGAGCATATTAAATTATAGCTCAAAACATTCACCCTAGCTTCAAAATCAAATTCACAAAGTTAGGAGTAGCATATGTTGTTCACTGCTCATTCCAGCAGCAAAAGCCCCATTTGTAAAATACGAATGGGCTGTCCACACACATCCAAATGTCATGAAATTTTACAAAACTACTCCCCTATATGTCCAGTATATACCATACAAATTTCGTAGTCAAAGAATAAAACCATGATTTATTAAAAATCATACAAAACAACGTGTTCAAATCTGTCTTGGCAGAAACTCATGCAACTTATAAATTAAACCGTTATTTTTATACTCATCCAAATTCTGTGAAACCACTTCCACAACAACCATACATGTCTTAGGATTCATAAAAACTATTCCTAGCATCCTAATTCATAGAATATGATTTAATACATATTTTTCTTGTTGTAAACATCAAATCCGTCACAGTGACAGCTTCAGCACATATTCTTACTAAAATCATCAACAAATAGCAATTGGCCTTCATTTCATTTGGGTATTTTTATACCTATACCATACATATTAAAAAAACCTAATAAGCATCCAATAGACCACAATATCACCAAACTTTCAAATTACTAAAACAGATTCACAAGTTCAGCTTCTAAAATCAAAATAGAGGATAGAGATTGAAAATAAACAAACAATTATACTATCCCAATACACAAAATCAGATGAGGTTTAATTTACTTTCCCACACACTTTGAAGATGAAACCTTAGTGTTTAGGCTCTTAATTTCTTCTTAGAGAAACTAGAATTTTCGGTGAAAGTGTGAGGGAGAGATGTTGCCGTGTAAGAAGGGAAGAAGAAAGAAGAGAAGAAAGAAGCAAATGAAAGATGAACAAAGATGTTTCTGGTTTAGCAAAAGAAGATAAGAAGAGTGGACCTTGGGATGTTGACCTAGAAAGCACGGACGCGGCTGGGAGGGTGTCGCACCCGAGTCCGACGCGGCCTAACATGGGACGCAGCGTCCGACGCGGTTGACCGCACGTTGGTGCCGCGTCTAAGTTTTTTTTTTTTTTCCTTGGATTTGCACCGACTCGGCTCGATTCTGCTAGAATCAGCTTCGATTCGGCCAGAATCGGGCCATATCGGGTCGTATCGGCTGGCGACTGATATTGCCGATACGGCCGAAACATGCTGAAAACGGCCGAAATAGGCCGATATCGGCCTTGAAACTCACCGGAACAGTCGAAATTCTGACCTCAGAGGCATAGTAATGTGTTTCTTGCCTTCTTCTTTCATTGTTTTGTGAATCAAGGTATAGCATTGTGCTTTTTAAGAATATTTTAATAGTAAAAATATATAGAAAATATAAATAAAAATATTTTTAATAATTTTTTAATCGCCGAGTCTCGCCGCATCCGCACCCTACTTTTTCAAAAATTGCCGAGTCCCGTACCCGCACCCGCACCGAGTCCCGAAACGCACCCGTGCTTCATAGATGGTGACCGTGGGTTTTGAGAGAGACTCAAGAGGGCTTCCTAGCTCTTTCCTTAAGAGAAAAGAGAGAAAAGTGTGGTGACTTTTCTGATTTGTGCGTATTTACCCGTGGAAAATAGAGGGGGAATTGCTTCTTGGATGTTCTAGTGTCTTGAGAAAAATCAAGGAAGAATTGAAGTGGCTCTTGGTGATGGCATGGCCGGCCAAGTCTTGGCCTTTTGATTTGTCAACATGCATGATCCTTTAGCATTGCTTGTGTTGAATTCTCATTGGTTGCATGGGGTGAAATTTCCACAATCACATCTCATGCACCATATGCCTAATTAAAACACCATCTATGCATCATACTAAGTATATATTTATAATACAACTAGCCATTTCAATTATTTATAATCTTAAAAAAAAAAAAAAAAAAAATCAAAGCTTTATGCACTTAAAAGTAATTAAGATAATAACATGCGTATAAACCCATAAAATTAAATACGCAATTAAGTTGGGGTGTTACAATTAATATCAAGTTCAATACTTTTTAGCAAAGGGCCTTATAGCTGAATTGGCATCTCTCCATGCACAAAGTGCTTGGGAGTTTAGGAGGGAAAATGTTCAAGTTGCGGGTCTAACAGCATATTGTAATTATTTTTCAAAAAAAAAAAATTCAAGACTTTTTATTTTTACACTTATAATTTCATTGAAAAGACATTTTCCAAAAGTATCATCTACTTTTAAAAATTCTACAAAATGCTCATCTATTTTTATTGGACTTGTTGAAATATCCACACACCGTAGTACTAAAGTCATTTGTACTTGATGACTTACATACATCGGGGGACAATCAAGTAGAATTGAAAGATATTTTGCTTCCTTAGGGTCCATTTGGGATCCTCTTATTTTGTTGAAATTAAAAAATTTTTGTTGAAAGTACTGTAGATAAAGTTAAAAATTAGTTGAAATAGCACAGTAAGACCCATGAATAGTACCAAAAAGTGTAGTGGAACCTATGAATAGTAGCAAAAATAAACTGAATAGAAAAATAATTTTGCAAAAATAATCTTTGCCAAACAGACATTTAATCTTTTTAATAATTTTACTTTTAATTTCATTTGCTAACAATTGTATCAATTCATTTTGTATATTATGTCCCAGATAATGATTATGAATTGAACTATGTTGAATATGTCAAACATGTTCTTGCACTACTAGATCAAATTCTGAAATCCTTTCAATTAGACTTAAAAAATTTCCAGTATTTTCTTGATAGATCTTTAAGTATTTTCCTTGAAATGCCAAATTATTTTTTCCAAGATTTTTTACTCCAGCAATAATTCTTAACAACACCTTTTTCCAATGATCTTTCTCTTTGTTAATTTGTTCTTGTAAATCTTTATCAATTGTTTTATTTTTCAACAATCTCATTTCTAAATCAATCCAAGCATTCATGTTAGTAACATGCTCTTTGCTTGTTTCATGATTTTTAATCTTATTGCTAATATTTCTCCAATCATTAGTTCCTTCATTAGTAAGTTGATTTGTACCACTGTCATGTGTTGTTGAATTAAACAACTTGCAACAAAAACAAAATGCTTTATATAAATCTTTTGAATACACTAGTCATTTTCTATCAAATTTCTCCCCATGGATAATTTTTTAAAATAAAATGTAGTAGAAAAATTTCTACGAGCTTTACCTATAGTAAAATTTAGACCATTGTCTCTGATTGGACCCTTTTTTACTAATAAAAATACAAAATATTGATACAAAATTAAGAGATTTATTAGTAAAAAATGGTCTAGTTAGAGACAATGATCTGAATTTTCCTATAGATAAAGATTGTAGACATTCTTCCGCAGTAAGTCTATATGATATCAAAAATCCACACCAGGCTCTTGAAAGGGCCAGTACCCTGTCAATGTCGAATGATGCGCTTAGGAAACAGAAGTCATACAATCACAGCCACAAAATTGAGTGCAATAATTTCAGTGTCTGTACCCTTGACAGTTTCAGAGATGATCCTACCAACTTCAGCTTTGTATTATTCAGAATGTGTGGACGTTGGTGTTATAAAGAACGCAACAAATTGAATCAAATTTCTTTTCAACTTCAGACGTTTTCTTTATTGACGAGATGAACGAAAAGAGCTTCTTGTATTTACACAGATAATATCTGAGCAATACTTGAAAACACGGAATGTCTTCTCTATATATATATATATATATATATTTTTTTTTTTTTGTGGGGATGTATCATTCATGCACGTGAAACACGCTCTGCTTGGAATATTTGTAATTGCCCTTACCACTAATTTAGTTGTTCTCAAGTGCTTGTAATAACAGACCACCTACTTATTTGAATTTTCAAAATAGAACAACTAGAATTGAGTGGAAGACTTCCAGTCAATTTCATTTGTTCGTTGCCAAGCTGTTTAACCAAGACATAATGCAATTCGTGTTTTGAGTTTCCATTGATTGACTCTCAAGCCTTAAGGGCTAAGACTATAAAATGTTGGGGGAAGAGGCAGAGAAAGCAAAAATGGAAGGAAAAAGGGAGGGAGGATATAGAAGTCTTAAAGTCTTAGGTAGAATGCATAAATAAAGTGGCTCCAAGACCATGACCATGACCATGACTAACGTATGAAAGGATGATCAAGGAGGACCTCAAAACGGCTTGACATTCATGTCCAGTTTACATTTCTCTATACTTCCAAAGTTGAAGCCAGTTTATTAACAGTGTCAATTTCAATAAAGTTAGCCTCTAGAGTAGAGCTCTATAGGGTTTGGTAGGTAACAACTAAAACTGTTTATCTTTAAGAGTCTTTTAACTCAATTGATATTATATAATATTTTCAACAAATATGTCTAGATTCAAACCTTGCTCCTCAATTATTGAACTAACAAAAAAGCCAAACAAAACAAACTAACAAACTATGCCTATGCATTGCTCATTTGGAGACATCCAATAAAATTAGAACAATGGTATTATCAATTAGAATATCTAAAGAGGAGTCATCCCTGGTTTACATTTCTCTATATTTTGAAAGTCTACCCCAATTTATTAACAGCATCAATTTCAATAAAGTTGGCCCCTAGAGTGGAACTCTACAGGATTTGATAGTTTTACTGTTCAGAAACCTTTTAACTCATCTGATATTTTATAACGTTTTCAACAAATATGTCTAGATTCAAACCTTGTTCCCCAATTATTGAACTAACAAATGGTTTGTACTGTTATAGGCGGATAGCCTCTACTTTGGCCTCTGTGGCCTAACAAATAGTTTGTACTGTTATAGGCGGGTAGCCTCTACTTTGGCCTCTGTGGTCAGTTTGTAGCTCTTTTGGTTGTTTAATATCATGCCTATGGCTATGGAGGAGTCATTTCCACTACGATACTTCGTCGTTGCCTGCCACGGACTCAATTTGTGGTTGTCTATCATCCTCAAAATGTCGGCATTGGACATGAAAAGCCCAATACGATGTGTTTGGTATTGGTAAATAAATGTGACCAGTTATCCAAAATTTGGCATAGGATGCTAAGCGCATTCATATCAGAAGGACAGATTTAGAATTAAACCTCAAAAAAAAAACCCAACACCCCGACTGCCAAATGGTCAGAATTGCAAATCCAAAAATTATTATTTTAGTCTCTCCATTGTCTCATTTTGCACCGTCTTAGCAGTACTGCAGCACTTTCGCGTCTCATTTTCTCTCTTTTAAAATATAATATTATTTTACCGCCATCGCTCTTACTATAGAAGAAAAAAGTTTTACCGCCATCGCTGGAAAGAGCTAGAAAAAAAAAAAAAAAAGAAGCTTTTTAAAGTTTAACCCGATCCCTTTTAACTTTAATAGATGTGAGAAAAGGCAAGATGCATATATTTAAATAAAGTTAGTTTTTTTTTTTTTTTTTTTTTTTGAGAAAGTTATGCTAGAAGTTAGATTACATGGAAAAATAAAGTTAGTTAAGTGCGGTGATTATCTGACGTGATGGCCCCAATTCCAGAACTGGCACGTGACTTTCGTTTTACTGAAGAATCGAGAGGAATCTCTGCCCGATAGTAAGGATCAATTTATTTCTTTCGACTTTTTTGGTTTTTTCCCAAGTTTTTATTTGTGGACAAGGAAAATCGTAAAATGAGTTCCATGAATGCACCACTAACAAGTTGGACAAAATTGCATAACGAATATTAATTAGAACTATAAAAGATAATATTAAGAGGAGTTTAATAGTAAATTAGTAATATTTTACGATTTTTTTATTTTACTAAAAAAATTGGATTTGAATCTTCTATCCGAGTTTAAATTCAATAAGCATAAAAAAAAATGTTTAACACCCTTCAATAATGCTATGTCACATCAAATATATTTATAACTATTTTTTTTTTTGAAGAAGAAAATATATTTATAACTCAAAGAAGTATAAATCTCTACACACAATTCTATCCTACAAAACAAATTAAAATTAGAAAGAAAAAAAAATACAAAAGGGAAGTTGAAGTATGGGGGTTGGTGGGCATTGTCTAGACCGTTGGGCAAATTGTTGCGCTTTTGAGTTTGTACACTGTAGTGTTGGGGTCATCCTCATCGTCCTTCTTTGGTTTGATATGGAATGGGATATGGTGGGGATCGGTGAGTGTGTGTTTGTTGTAACGAATGATTGTGGTAGTGTAGGAGAGGACATGGTTTCGAAATTGGACTAGCGGTTGTGTTCTCCATTTGGATTCGGTAGTGGAAGAGTTAGTTGATGATTGTTGGCCATGGTCAGTGGTCACATGGCGGTCTAAGATTTTGATGACTGTAAATTTTTTTTTTCCTTCTTCTTTCTATTTTTAATTTGTTTGGTAGGAATAGGATAGAATTGTGTGCAAAGATGTCTATTGCTTGACTTTAAAATATTTGATGGGGCATAACATTGGAGAGTGTAAACATATGTTTTTCACTGTATTTTTGTTGAATTTAAACTCCAATCCTCTCAATTGGGGGGTGGAATTGTGGAGAACCATGAAAAAATTGGTAAATTATGGTTATTATTTAAGTTTTTAGGGTTTGAAGAGAACAAATTATAGATATGATTATATGAATAATTCGAATCTTGAGGAATTCGGATTTTGAAGATCCAGATTTTTTTTTTTTTTTTTTCAAAAGTAAACATTCAAATTCCACTTTTTTATATATCCAAAGGTGAATCAAGATATTAAACATCCAGATTCTATTTTTTAGAATATTTTTCTTTTAAAGTGAACAATATTCAACATTCGAATTCAACTTTTCTCTCTCTATTTTCACCTCTTTATTTATTTATTTATTTTTAATCTCATTTGGCAAAGTGAGGTCTCTCTCTCCTCCCACCCATTTAGTCCTCTCTCAACCGAGCGCCACTAAATGTTGCTTGTAGATCGCCAACATTTGCAAATCGTTGTTGCATGTAGATTTTCACCACAGATCTAGCTACCAGCGATGTTCGCGATTTCAAGCAGAGCAACCTTGATCGGTGTAGGAGAAAATTGTATGGGAATGAGGACGCTAGTTGTGCTTGAAAACCCATGAACTTGCAAGAAAATAACCTAATAAGAAAGTTTGAGTCTATAAAAAATTGAAATAATCACTGATGCTGGAGGGTGTATTCAAAATGATAAGAAGTTGAAATAGAAAGATGAATTTGTAACAAAACTTAGCACACTATGAATATGCTCTATTTTTATTTTGTGGTAAAAATTATGTGAATATGTGTGTTCTAAAATGAGTGGAAATTTAAGACATTGTATGAAATCATAGACATACTTTGTAGCTTGCATCTTTGGTGGTTAATAAGGATTTAAACGGTAATAAGTCTCACATCCTCTCTAGGAGGTGGTATACCATGCATCGGTTGCATGTTTCTTCCCTCTTATGTAGAAGTAGACCCTACACATGTGAGGTTCACCTCCATGTGAGAGGGAAGAAACATGCATCCGATGCATGATGTATTTTTTTCCTCTTTAGAATACCATTAGATAAATCGAGTCACTGTCACAGTCACATGTAACTCGCGTATCTAATGTTTTGTGTGCAACAAGGATCTATATCTACGGTGGCAGTGACAAAAAAACAAAAAAAAATTCGCAGTCACCACTAACAAACACCTATGGCATAAAAACAAGGTGTTGTTATCAATTAATTAATACTAAAACGTACCGCCTAGTTTCAAAAAAAAAAAAAAAAATATATATATATATATATATATTTTTTTTTTTTTTTGAGAAACTATATATATATATATATATATTAAAACGTATCGACGTAGTGAATGCCCGGTTGCCTTCAATGTACCCACAAATGTTTAAACTGATTTCAGACCTACATAACCTTATTCAATAGGGAATGAACTTCACCATCATTTTTGTTTCAAAAGTTATCTTGCCAAATGTTTATAATTTAGCTTTTATAGCTGTTAAGAGGCATATGCAATTATGCATCATGTTGGGTGTAGTAATAATCTTCCTTTTTTGTATACCTCTGTTCTAGATTCTAGCCTTTCTATGTAATCATGAGTATGAATTTTTTTTTTTTTTTTAAAGTATTATATTTCTTTTTATATGGTCTATGGCCATGAACTCTTGAATTCCACGAGAAGTTTAGGCCATAGGTACATCCTACTTGTACTTGTTTGGGTATCAAATAGGCAAAAGTCTATCATGCATGCACCTCATGTGTGGAGGTAGATACATACACTTAAAGCATATAATACTAGATATAGGTTCAAGTTACACTTAGTATAACTCTTTAGAGTTACACATTTTTTAAACCAATAGATTTAAGTAGATCCAACGGTTAAAAAAAGACTATAATTATCACAAATATTCTGATTAGAATCTAATTTATTATCCTCATTTATTATCTTATAAACCTATCTCTAAACCCAAAAAAAAGTTTGACTTCTAACCCTCTCTCTCGTTTACGTTTTTCTCTCTCTTTCTCCTCAACTCTCTTTCTCCTCCACCACCACCACAAGTTGCCAGTAAAAAAAAAGGATATTTGAGTGTGAGACCATTTGAACCCAAAATGTTTTCTTTAGAAAATTTTCGTTAGTAATAAAGGAACTCCGAACAAGCCCTGTCAACTAGTTGCTCTTCAACACAAAAAGAGAGGTTCACTTCAAAATACTGGAGAAGCTTTTTATCGTGGGATTTTGTTTGATCTTGATAAGAGAAATTTACAAGACATGTTTTCTGCCGTATCAGTGACAACACTTTTTTGTTTTCTATGAACTTACCATTTCAATAATTGTGAAACAAATAATGAAAGGAAAAAAAAAATGGAGACTTAGGTTTGTATTTTTTTTTTATGCAAAATAAATTGAGGTGATTATTTGAGGAGTTTTGGGGTAAAAAGGAAATTGAAGAAGTAATTTGTTGTAGGATCTACGGCGATCCTCTTCCCAAAAATCATTGCATTGCCCCAAAAAGGAACGGATACTCAATGAATTGCAAGGCAATTAGCAATAATGGAATTCTTGTAATCGATAAAGTGACTGTAACCCTAATGGTACCGGAAACTTCACATCCATCACCGAGGCAATTGCATTTGCTCCCAATAATTCAATGCCTGAAGATGGATTATTTGTAATTTATGCTAGAGAAGGGTATTACGAGGAGTACATTGTGGTGCCCAAACATAAGAGGAATATACTGTTGATTGGAGATGGGATCAACAAGACTGTGATCACTGGAAACCATAGTGTGATTGATGGCTGGACAACTATCAAAGTTTTCTGCCGGTAGCCTGTGGAGGTGGTGGAGGAGAAACAGAGAGAGAGAAACACAGAGAGAGAGAGAGAGAGAGAGAGAGTCCCAAGTCAAACTTTTTTTGAGTTTAGAGATAGGTTTAGAAAATAACAAATGTGGGTAATTAATTAGATTTTAATCAGAATATTTGTAATAATTATAGTCTTTTTTTAACTGTTGAATCTACTTAAATCCAATGGTTTAAAAAATGTGTAACTCTTTAGAGTTACACCAGGTGTAACTTGAACCTATCTCATAATACTATCTTGTTAATTAGTAATTGGAGTGCTTTTAGTGATCCATCCATGTATAAATTGATCACCAATTGACACCCAAATACATTTGTGACATAGGTTTCTGTTAGCTCAACTAGTAAAGTCTCTAATGGTTGTATAAGATATTTGGAATTCAACCTCCGCCTACACCAAATTGGTATGCTATAGGTTAAAACTCTCTTTAAAAATAAAAATAAAAATGTTTGTGACAAAGTGTGTGGTCTTAGGACAACTTTGAATTCCACCCACACTAATCCATGGAAAATCGAGTGTTGTAAGGACATACATTAAAAATTAATAGATACTCAATTATGAACAATAATGCACATTTAAAAAAAAAAAAAATACACATGTTTAATGATTCATTGGCTTATACACACAGATTCATTATGGCTATGTGTGTTTTTTTTTGGACATATATGTACAGTTTGACTTTATTTTTAAAAATGTATAGAAGCATTATTTAATAAAACATCAAATACATCCTTACCATTGCCCTAAGGCTTGGGCATTCACAATCAACTACATCGGATGGTTGTGAAAATGAGTGTGCTCATAAAATTTTTCATTAAATTTTTTTAAAGAGAAGTACTATGCCCACAACAAATCTCCTAACAAACATATCATTTTTTTTTTCATACAAAATATAAATTTTACTTTAGAATAGATCATTAAACCTAGATTTGAATAAGTAATGTGGGTTCCAGTTAGCTCAACTGATAAAGTCTCTAATGGTTGAATAAGAGATTTGGGGTTCAATCCCCGCCTACACCAAAAACTGATTGGTGTCTTGGTTTGGTGATAAAGAACGCTCATCAAGAGCGGACGCTATAAGTTAAAACTCTCTCAAAAAATTAAAAAAAAAAGTAATAACTTACCCATGTGATTTGTTGTTCGAAAATATGTTAACCGAACATTACTTATTTTTATTTGGTAGCGAATGAGCTAAAGGAGGAAAGGAGGAAGCACGTGCAAAGCGGTGGAAAGTGAGCTGTGAGGGAGGCCAATGTCTGCTTCGTGGACAGTATCTCACACGTGTAGAGTCGACACCCGCGCACTCTATTTAAACCAACTCAAGTCCTATACCTTCGCTAAGCCTAAAACTCACGAGTCACGCACTCTTTTGCGCCACTTCACGCACTGTGCCTCTCCACTCTCCTCTCTCCACTCTTTTTCTGTTAAATTTAAATTTCCTAATGTTTTTTCAAAATTTATTTACTTAAAAGTATATAAAAAAAAAAACTAAATAAAAAGAGAGAGAGAGAAAAAAAAAAAAAAAAAAAAAACTAAACTCACTTTGTTTTTCTCAGCTGGCGAATAAAATGGATATCAGCCAGCGGGCCCCGAAGCCGCCACAACGGCCTCTCGCCACCACCATGCACGACAGAGGGACCCGCCGCCGCCAACAACCAAACAAACCGTCAACCCCAAAAGCATCGGACGCGTTGCCTTTGCCACTCTACTTGACGAACGCCGTGTTCTTCACGCTCTTCTTCTCGGTGGCGTACTACTTGCTCCACCGGTGGCGCGACAAGATCCGAAACTCCACGCCCCTCCACCTCGTCACGCTCCCGGAGATCGCCGCCATTGTTTCCCTCATTGCTTCCTTCATCTACCTCCTCGGTTTCTTCGGCATCGACTTCGTCCAGTCCTTCATCTCACGCGCCTCTCACGACGCGTGGGACCTCGACAACCACCACAACTTCCTCATCGACGACGAACAAGATCCCCGCCGTACACCACCGCAACAACCACAACCGGCACCACACCATCCTGAACCGTTGATTTCAACTCTCTCCTCCGAAGAAGACGAGGAGATCGTCAAATCGGTCCTCGTCGGCAAAATCGCTTCGCACTCGCTAGAATCACAGCTCGGTGACTGTAAACGAGCCGCCTCGATTCGGCGCGAAGTGATGCAGAGAATCACAGGTCGGTCAGTCCAGGGTTTGCCTCTAGAAGGGTTCGATTACGCTTCGATTCTGGGCCAGTGTTGCGAAATGCCAATTGGGTATGTTCAAATTCCGGTGGGTATTGCGGGACCCTTGTTGCTCGATGGGTTCGAGTACTCGGTGCCCATGGCTACAACCGAAGGGTGCCTTGTGGCTAGCACAAACCGTGGCTGCAAAGCCATTCACGTGTCAGGTGGGGCCACTAGCACGTTGTTGAGGGACGGAATGACGAGAGCACCAGTGGTGAGGTTCGCCTCTGCTAAAAGAGCTTCAGAGTTGAAGTTCTTCGTGGAAGATCCAGTCAATTTCGATGCTTTGTCTGTTGTTTTCAATAGGTCTGTTTTTCTGTCTGGTCATGTTTATTTTAACACTGATTTTCGTTTGCTACTCGTATTCTGACTTGATTTAATTTGATTCTTGCTTAGTTGTCTTTCTTTATGGTTTTTTTGTTTGACTTTGATTTTAATTTGTCCTGTATTTTTTGTTGCCCTCTGTTTTAATTGAAGAACGATGACGTTGAGAGGTTTAAATACATGGACACGTCTTCGGTGATGGCTTGGCTTTGTCAGTGGTTTTTGTTTTATTCTTTTGGTTCTGTTCTGAGAAAAATTATTACTGTTAGGTAATCATAATTTCACAATTCTGTGTCCAAGAAGAGAGAATATTTGAGTGAAAGTTAGAACCCCTTTCTCCCTTGTGTGTGTCTGTGTGTTTGTTTCTCAAGAAAAAAGTATTAGAGTGAAAGCTGGTGGTTTATCTGATCCTACTAATAATTAATACTATTAAAAGAAGAGCCCCTTTTCATAGCAATTGAAGGGAGTATTGATTTTAAGGTTGTTCAGTGATAGGATTCTCAAAAAAGGATAAAAAAAAAAAAAAAAAAGTTGTTCAGTGACAGTGACATTGGTGTAATTGATTGCAGGTCGAGTAGATTTGCAAGGTTACAAAGTATTCATTGCTCTCTCGCTGGGAAGAATCTGTATATGAGATTTACCTGCAGCACAGGTGATGCGATGGGAATGAACATGGTGTCGAAAGGGGTTCAAAATGTTCTTGATTTTCTTCAAACTGATTTCCCTGACATGGATGTAATTGGCATCTCCGGTGAGTTCCATGCTCTTTGCTACTATAAAAGCTGAGAATTTACTTTTAGTAACTGGTTTAGGCTGGATATAATTTACTGCTATGAGTAAGCTATTTCTTGGGCTTGTTTTACCCCCCAATAATGGATTTATCTTCTGTCTTGAATTGATGTTTAAATTTCATTACCATGGATATTTGTCAACATCAGTCCATAAGAAATTGTGAATTCAACTGATTTGACATACTTCAAATTAGATATGTATTAATTCGATGGACTAATAAGTTTGGTTCATTATCCTCGTCTATGTCGGTACTGTCTTTCAAAATGTTTAAAACTTTTAACACCAGCTTATTGTTTGAGCTCTATCTTTTATTCTAACTTTTTTTTTGGTATTATTTACTATGGTTAGGTTGACGGCTAGCATAAATTTTTTTTACTTTATTATGAATGGTTTTACTATAGAAATCCACAGTTGACCGTAAAATTTTTGGATTAAGGTTTAGTTGTTGTTTCTACGAGTAAAAAATTGTGGACTTGTAGTTGCAGTAAAATATCAAGTTTGCTATTTCAGTAATTAATATGTATGCAAAAGCAGATTCTCCCACATGACAGCACTTGTTTTATTTTTGGATCCCTTCATTTTTATCTTGAAAATAACTCTATTATTTGTTTAAGCACCATATCATGTGCATACTTGGTGAATTATTAGCATCAACTTTGGCCCCTCAATTGTGAACGAATTTTAAAATATTTTCTCTTGCAACATCATGCTGCAATTCTTTTTAAGAAGTTCATTTCATTTGGACTCCTCTTTATAAGCAGTTGTCTTATTAGAGATGTTAGAGAAATTTAACAAAATGGAATAAGAAAGTAATTCCATTGTACTTGCTGACTATATAGATCTCTCTTTTCATATGGATGTATGTGAGTTAATTTCCTAAGGCTAGGCCAATTTATTTATATTTTAAAGAAACCATATTCATTGTGTAAATGTCTTTTTTAAAAATAAATAAAAGAATCGAGCTTGGCAATATCAGTTCAGTTTCTTGTTATTTACACGTTACGTAATTGACCAGGAAATTTTTGTTCGGACAAGAAACCTGCTGCTGTAAATTGGATTGAAGGACGTGGAAAATCTGTTGTTTGTGAAGCAATAATCAAGGAAGAGGTGGTGAAGAAGGTATTGAAGACCAATGTAGCAGCCCTGGTAGAGCTCAACATGCTTAAAAACCTTGCTGGTTCTGCAGTCGCCGGTGCTCTTGGTGGATTTAATGCCCATGCCAGCAACATTGTTTCTGCAATCTTTATTGCCACTGGCCAAGATCCGGCACAAAATATTGAGAGTTCTCACTGCATCACCATGATTGAGGCCATCAATGATGGGAAGGATCTTCACGTCTCTGTGACTATGCCTTCTATTGAGGTAATCTGGAATTCCCTAGTTATAATTAATTGAATTATTGATTATAAACTTGATGGCTTATTTGATTTATGTTTCTGTCAGGTTGGTACCATTGGAGGTGGGACTCAACTTGCTTCTCAGTCAGCTTGCTTAAATTTGCTTGGTGTGAAGGGTGCAAGCAAAGAGTCCCCAGGATCAAACTCAAGGCTCTTAGCCACCATTGTAGCTGGTGCTGTTTTGGCAGGGGAGCTCTCCCTGATGTCTGCCATTGCAGCTGGGCAGCTTGTCAGGAGTCACATGAAATACAACCGATCCAGCAGGGACGTGACCAAAATATCATCTTGAAGAAAAAAAGGCGGCCCCAGCAATTGAAATGAACTATAAATAGAAGGAAAAATAGGCTGGGAGGAGAGATGAATAGAAGCCAGGTGGGGGAAGAGCAAAGCAAAATTAAGCAGTTGGTGCCCATGTGATATTGCATTTGCTTTCATAAGTGTAAAGGATGTTAATGTAGGAATTGGGGGAGATAAGGTCTAGTTGTATTGCTACTCTCTCTGATAGTATGATTTCATATCCTGGCGACCCCGTGAGCTTAAAAGCGCCCCCACCAAAATAAGTGGTCTGTGTTTGTGTCCTCAATTGTCGCTTTAGTCTCTGTTCCGTGTTTGTTGTCATTTGAAATTAAATGCTTGTAGCGGGGGACCAGCTGGCCTCTTTGCTCCTTACTAGACTCGTGGTCTTTATGTTTTTCCTACTGTCAACTAGTACAAAACAATGGCGCCTCCCCAGAAATTGATTAGAAGAATAGATTTTCTATTTTGGTTACTGCCATGTACTTATTTTATTTGCCTCTGTATACTGGACTTATTGTAATTTTCTGCGCCATTGCAATATCTCTTGCTGCTTGTGTCAGATTGCTTTTGGAGCATGTAAGAAATTACCCATATATTAAAGCCAGGTACCCACCTCTCTCTCTCTCTCTGAACTTTATTAAGCAGAGACTTTTTTTTGTTGTTTCAGCCAAGAACTGGGAACTTTCAACTGACTACCAAATAAGCACCTGGAACACAACTTGTACACAAGACTACCCAGCTTTCACAAACAAACCAGTCTGCACTAACTTGACCTCACTGCCTCACACTATTCTTTCGAAGTACAGAAAAGGGAATTACCCCATTTACAACATAAGAACTGCGCGATGCTTGTTAAGATTCTTATATGCGTCCTACTTAAAAAAAGGACAAAAAATTATTAAAAGAGTTGTCAAAAAGGATTAAAAAAAAAAACTTATAAAAAATTGTCAAAAATAACAAAAAGTTGCAAAAAGTAGAAAAAATTACCTACAAAACCCATAAATAAATACGTGCTCCCAAGCAAGCCAGGTCCCATTTTGAACATCCAGTTGCATCTAAACTCTCTCTCTCTCTCTCTCTCTCCAAGGTTGCATTAACCAACCAAAAGAGAAATTATTTTTATGGTATACATGATGTTTTAAGTTTGGATATTTGAGTCTTAAGGGCTTGAAATTAATCAGTATTTTCTAGAGGTCTCGAAGTAACGATCTCTTCCTTCATTTGCATCATGGAAGAAGGAAGTAACATCAACTATGATTTTTTATTTTTTATTTGGTCAAGTTATTTGTGATGTTATAATTTTGCTATGGTTTTGTCTAATACTCTCCATTTGGTCACAATAACCATATTATGTCATTGCTTTCGTGTATAAATGTTAGAAATCGTGTACATATAGGATCGATTAAATTTGTGTATCATATTATTGACAACGAATATATTATAGATGTTTTTGTTTATGTTGGTGTTTGCTGCTAGTGCAATACAAACAAATTCATTGCTTTAGAACCCTTACATAATGAGTACATATCAATGGTTCCGGATTTAGATGGCGATCCTATGAGGTGACTTTATAATGTTGCAATACTTTTTTTTTTCTAATACTCTATTTCTTCATAATAATCATATTATGTCATTTCTTTTGTGTATAAATGTTGGAAATGCAGTACATATCTATAGGATTGATTAAATTCTTATATCGTATTATTGACAATGAATATATTATATGTGTTGTTGTTTACGTTGGTATTTGCTACTTGTGGAATATAAACGAATTCATTGCTTTAGAACCCTTACACAATGAGTACATATTAATGGTCCCAGATAAAGATGGTGATATTGTGAAGGTGATGTTACATGCTATAATAATATGTAGTGTACTATTTAAAATAGTAATAATAATGTGTAGTATCCTAATTATAGAAAAAAACGTCTATCTGTTCATAAAAGGTCTCAAACCTACAACGAGTTGTGCCTTTCCTAACAGTTGCAACAAGAGATGAGGACCTTGGCCCCAATACCCCCCACCTATTTATTCCCCAAATTAAAATTTATTTGATAATAAATATATTAATATAAATATTTGAAGTTTGGCTACTAGTAATTCAATTAGTTCAAAGAGTTATAAAAAGTGTCCGCTTGTGCCTATAATGTGTGGCCCTGGATTAAAAAAAAAAAAAAACATATAAAATTAAATATTTTAAATATTATTTTCTACAAAATCAGTGTTTCTCGCAGTTAAAATCTTTTAGTAATCAAAATATATTATTTTTTAAAAGTTTGGATATTTGAGTCTTAAGGGCATGACATTTGTTTTTGTTTTTTTTGGTTTGGGGGGAGGGGGGGGGGGGTGTGGTGTGGGGGGTTATATGAGAGAGAGAGAGAGAGTTGAGTTCAAGTTGGTGTAACTTTAAGTAATATTATATTACTTATTTTTTTAATTTTAATTGAATGTGATTTTTGACAAATCCACCGTTGAATTATATTATTTCCGTATATTCTTCATACTTACAAAATTTCAAAGTAATCAAAGATCAATACTCATATCACCAATCAATTATTTAAATTCAAGTTTTTGTAATTTAAAATAATGCATAAAAATGAGTTTATGCAAAATTTCAACATCTGATTGGCATGAAAATTGGCGTGTATATTAAAAACATATAGAATGTGTAATCCAACAGAGAGATTTTCAATATATACGGCAAGTTATACATTGTGTAATTCTAAGGAATGTTACACTACTCGATAATTTGTTATTGAATTCATATTTTAAAAATCTCATCGTTAGATTACATATTCTATACATTCTTAACGTATATGCCAATTTTTATGCTAATAAGATGTTGTGTACCGTTTACTCTATAAACTTATCTTTTATACATTATTTTAAACAACAAAAATTTAAATTTAAACAATTGATTAATGACATGACTATTAATCTTTGATCATCTTGAAATTTTGCAAGTATAAAGAATATACGAAAATAATGTAATCTAATGATAGATTTGTCAAAATTCGTATCCAATTAAAAAATATTGAATGGTGTAACACCATTTAAAATTACATTAAATTTAACTTGAACTCAACCCATATATATTGTAGGGACATTGGGCTCCAGAGCCCATTATTTATGCATATAATGGACCTAAGGCCCAAGCCAAGGACTGAAGGCTTCTGAGGGAGAGTAAACGTTGTCAAAGGAACCCATGTTGGCAAACAAAGAAGTTAGTTTAGATCATAACGGCCCAGGGGGTTGTGCCAAGGATAAGAGACTCCTCAACTAACCGAGGCCGAGGTCCGTAAAGGTAGTTTGTCGTTTGGAGGAACGTCACAGAAAAACTCAGTTGATACGGATAAGCACTATGGGAGCTCAGGACAGGGAAGTGTCCTAAAATATCTAAGGAGAAAACAGCTATCTCCGCATTAAATACATTGCAGCTAACTCCCTGGCCGTATTAATGTGGAGGTGATACCTGAACAGTGAATTTCAGCCTTACAACTACTACATGAAGACTTATGGGGGGTGCTGATAAAACAAGTATCAACACCAACCATCTGAGATGCACGTGGAAGATAGGGATAAAAAGGAAAGACAGTATAAAAAAAGGAGGGGGCAACGAGACTAGGGGATTGAAACATTAAGGAAGAAACACTGTGGCAATCTAAAACCAGACTTGTAATCATATTTGAGAGCATTATTTAAGAACCAATTTCCTCGGATTTCGTTGAGGACATTTTTTCTTCAGTTCAAACTTGTCTATTTTCACTCTTTTGTCATCAACCTACCTAACTTGTTGTTTGATTAACTAAAGCCCAATTTTTCTAACCCATTTCTCCACAAATTCATTGTCTTAGGCTTTTTGGGCCTAAATCCATTCATATTTTGGGCTAAGAATTCAAATTTGATCCTTGCATATATATATATATATATATATATAACAAAACAAAACAAAAAACCCCAAATGTCAATCCTTAAGACTCAAATATCCAAACTTTAAAAAATATATATTTTGTTTACTAAATGATTTCAACTGCGTGAAGCACCAATTTTGTAGAAAATAATATTTTAAAATGTTTAATTTTAAAAATCTTTTTTTTTCTTTGAGGGCCACAAATTATAGGCAATCCGACCTTTTTTTACACTCTTTGGACTAATTGAATTACCAGTAGCCAAACTTCAAATATTTATATTAATATGTTTATTATCAAAAAAAATTTCTTTGGGGAGAAAATAGTTTGGGGGCATTGAGATCAAGGTCCCAATGTGATCCATCTCTAGTTGCAACTGTTAGGAAAGACCTAACTCGTTGTAGGGTTGAGACCTTTTATGAACTGATAAATGGTTTTTCTATAATTAGGATACTGCACATTATTATTATTATTATTATTACTATTTTAATCAGGACACTATATATTGTTATAATTAGGACACTACATATTATTTTAGAGCAATGTATTTAGTGGGTCTTGAAGTAATGATCTCTCGTTTATTCCATTATTATAA
This sequence comes from Quercus variabilis, assembly GCA_030445155.1. NCBI lineage: Eukaryota > Viridiplantae > Streptophyta > Magnoliopsida > Fagales > Fagaceae > Quercus > Quercus variabilis. The sequence continues at coordinate 16,365,705 of CP129446.1, forward strand.
AAGAAGGAAGTAACATCAACTATAAGAGGTTTTTTCATTCTCAAAAAAAAAAAAAAAAAAAAACAATAAGGTTTTTTTTTTTTTTTGGTCAAGTTATTTGTGATGTCATAATTTTGCCATAGTTTGTCTAATACTCCATGTTTCTTCATAATAATCATATTATGTCGTTTCCCCCGTGTATAAATGTTAGAAATTGTGTACATATCTATATGATCGATTAAATTCTTATATCATATTATTGACAACAAATATATTATATATGTCTTTGTTTATGTGGTGTTTGCTACTAGTATAATACAAACCAATTCATTGCTTTAGATCCTGATGAAGTGCAAATTCATCAGTCAAAGTAAGTGCGTCCAAATGGAGCCAGACTCTCGTATCTCTAACTGTGGAAGTGGTGTGATAGCTCCCTCAAAAATGGTCACCAGTGTGATGTCTGCTACATTGTCTTCGATGCCAAAGTCAGTATAAGAAAGCTCTTTGCAAAAGAATAATTTAATATAGTAATGCAACAATAAGTATTTCTAGGTGTTTTCCGTACCTCATGTTGGTGCTGGGAGGGTTGTATATATACATTCCCATAGCCCCTAGCCATTGTGACTGTTATGGTGGTTTAATGCTTCTTTTGGTAACGTCTCATGGTCAATGATGTGAGCTTTGATGGGCTTCCAACGGTCTGTACAACTGTTCCTGTAACCATCTGAGACATTTATTTGACCGCATTGAATGAGTTCTTTTCCTTCATCAATAATGTGACTTATATCGTCAGAGGCACCTAGTTAGTCCACCTATCAATATTGCCTCGTTGGTTTGAATGAGGTCGTCAACAGAAGTTGAGTTCGTCAATCCCATCAGATCCCTTACACAATGAGTACATATTAATGGTCCCAGGTAAAGATAGTGATTTTGTGAGAGGGTTATGATTACTTACAATAATAATATGTAGTGTCCTAGTTAAAATAGTAATAATAATGTGTAGTATTTTAATTAGGGTTGTGTTAACGGGCACTGTAAGGTGCTAGTTAACAACAACTTTTTTGCAACTTTTTATCTACTTTTTGTAGTTTTTTGTCATTTTTGACAATTTTTTAGTATTTTTTTTATTCTTTTTGACAACCCTTTTAATAACTTTTTGTCATTTTTATTAAGTCGAAACCATATAGAGAAATCTTAACAAGCACCAAACGGTGCTTGTTAACATTTCCCTTTTAATTATAGACAAGCATCTAGTTGTTCATAAAAGGTCTCAACCCTACGACAACTTATGTCTTTCCTAACAATTGCAACTAGAGATAGACCACATTGGGAACTTCGCCCCAATGCCCCTCCTATTTTATCGTGCGGTGCTTGTTAACATTTCTCTTTTAATTATAGACAAGCATCTAGTTGTTCATAAAAGGTCTCAACCCGATGACAATTTATGTCTTTCCTAACAATTGCAACTAGAGATGGACCACATTGGGAACTTCGCCCCAATGCCCCTCCTATTTCTCCCTAAAATAAAATTTATTTGATAATAAACATATTAATATAAATATTTGAAGTTTGGCTACTAATAATTCAATTAGTCCAAAAAGCGTAAAAAAGTGTAGGCTTGGCTATAATTTGTGGCCCTCACCTAAAAAAAAAAAATATATATATATATATATATATACAACTATTAACATTAAACATTTATAAATATTATTTTTATACAAAGTTTGTGTTTCACGCCGCTACAATCATTTAGTAATCAAATATATATTTCCCTTGTCAACATAAAAGTACCGGTAAATAAATATAAAAAATTAAGGGTGATAATTTGTGTTCGCATGTTGGGTTCGTGTCGTGTCAACTCATAACTATTCAATTATCTAAGTCGACACTAACCCGACATGATTATCATATTTTATCAAAGCAAAAAAAAAAAAATATATATATATATATATATATAGACACACACACAAATTTTAGTACTAACCCAATTGATCTAAACTATAAAAAACCAAACAAATATTTTTTTTTTAATATAAATTTAGAATTAACAAGTAACTGCATTATAAATAATCATTTAAAATTAAAGCATATCTCAATATCATAAATGATTAATCACAATATACCAAAAAAAAAAAAAAAATCACAACAACTAATAAGTTTATATACTTCGAGTTTTGAAGGGTATATCAGAGTGCATTCTTTTGGGGCAACTTATCACTAATAACATCCTTGGTGCATTTGAAAACCTTCACTATCTTAAAAGAAAGACCACAAGGAAGTTAGGCTACATGGCTCTCAAGCTGGATATGAGCAAAGCCTACGATTGGGTGGAGTGGGAGTTTTTGGAGAAAATAATGAACCGCCTGGGTGTTAATGAGAGGATGGTCAAAATTATTATGTCATGCTTGCAATCTGTATCCTATACAGTTCTCCTGAATGGTCAACTTGTTGGCAATATTAAACCTTCAAGAGATTTATGCTAAGGTGATCTATTATCCCCATATTTGTTCTTATTATATGCCGTGGGTTTGCAAAGTTAATACAAATAGCTGAGGTGGATGAAGAGATTAGAGGTGTTTCTATATGTTGAAATAGGCCACAGGTTTCCCATTATTTTTTTTGCAGATACTAGCGTACTTTTTTGTCAAGCTACGGAAGTAGAGTGTCAAAGAATTTTGGAGATCTTGGCTGTCTATGAGAGAGGATCAGGACAAAAAATTAATGACAAGACAAATATCTTCTTTAGCTCAAATACTCAAGCACATCTTCAGTCTCAGATCCAATCACTTCTGGGGGTTTCAACCATGTGCCAATATGAGAAACATTTGGGATTGCCAGCATTAGTGGGTCGAGCTAAGAAACAAAACTTCAATTACCTTAAGGAGAGAGAGTGGAAGAAATTACAAGGCTAGAAGGAAAATTTTCTCTCACAAGTGGGAAGGGAAGTTCTTATAAAGGTAGTTATTTGGGCCATCCCTACCTATACTATGAGTTTTTTTAAACTCCCGAAGGGCTTGATTAAAGAATTGGAGGTTTTGATACGCAAATTTTGGTGGGGTTATAGTGGTAATATTAGGAATTTCCACTAGGTCAATTGGAAGAAATTATGTGAAGCTAAAGAAGTGGGTGGCATGGGATTCAAAGAAATTGGAAAATTTAATGACTCCTTGTTTGCCAAATAGGTTTGGCGGATGATAAACAACCCGGACTCTCTTTATCATAGAGTTTTCAAAGCTAGATTCTTCCCAAATTGCTTAATTCTAGATGCTAAGGAATCAACTACGGGCTTATATGACTGGAAGATCATTAGTGCTAGAGATGTCATTCGAAAAGGTATGGTTTGGTGCATTGGTAATGGTAAAAATGTTTGGATTAAGGAGGATAAGTGGTTGCTTGTGAACTCTAATTGCTCTATCATCTCCCTTCTGCCTTCAATGCAAGTTAAGACCAAAGTCTAGGTTCTAATAAATTCTGATTTGGGTGTATGGAAACCAGATCTTATTGTAGACACCGCATTTTGTACCCTTTACGACTCGAGCCTCCGTTCCCCAATGGTGCTCAAACTCTAAAGCCCAAGGTTAGCTTAGTGCCCAATCAAATATCAAATTGACTTGAAAAACATTAAAATGGAAAATATAACTTTTTAAATAAACAAAAATTTATTTTTGGAAATAAATGACCAAAGTGACCCTCGGCCCACATACGTGGCTAGCGGCCTACATATGTAGGCCGAAGCATGTGTACGTAGCTAGGGTTTTCAAAAGTAAGGAAAATGTAAGTTTTTTGCAATAATGGCTAAGGTTTGGAATGAATCCCACATCGTCTGTGAGCTATTTCAAACCCCATTTTTTCCACTATAAAAGCATTCTTATCAAGAGTTTTATAAATGCTAAAATGCTATTTTTAGCATTTATAACCACAAAAACCTACTCCATCAAAGATGCCATATGCTGAAAAAATTTGACATCTTGTTACAGTAAGCTCTCATTTTTATGAGCGCACTATAACAAGATGTTATAATTTATTTATTTTTTTTTTTGCTGAGAGAGAGAGAGAGAGAGAGAGAGAGAGAGAGAATGAAAAATGAATAAAAAATAAAGAACTAATATTTAAATGAAATGGTAAAAAAATAGAAGTTTTGATATTAAGGGTATTGTAAAGTGATGTGTTAAATGCTTAGTTTTTTAGATGCTAAATGCTAAAATTTTTACAACTCTTGATGAGAATGCTCTAAAAAGCCTTACATGGTACATTTTCAAAACACACAGAAATCCCATGAGAAAAATCTAAGATTCACTAGAAAATAGTGAATCAAAAGGGAGTTTTTCACCAAACTCCCTAAAGTCAATATTATTTGATTGTGACCTTTTTTGGCCCTAATCCTTTTAGTTTAATGTTACTAATCTCTTGTTTAATGACTTGTGATAGATTTTACTGAGGGGAATGGTCAAAATCAAAACTTGAGAACTCCTTTTTGAGGTATCAAGCTTCAACTTTTCTTTCTTTTTTTAGTCTTTCTTTTGTTGTTTAATCTGTTTTTCTTGTTTTGTTTATGTTATAACATGTTTGCTTAGTCTTATGCTTGTTTGATGTTTATAAGCATGCTAGGTTGTTAGAATTAGGGTTTTCCTTTTTCCTTTATTTTTCTATTTGTCTGTTTCTAGGTTATGGTTTAGGCGTGTCTGCGTACACATACTTTTGTATGTGCATGCAGGCTCGAAGTATGCGTACGCATACAACTGACCTACATACGCAGGCCTATGTATGCACACACATACTCGTGCCCAAAAACCCTAATTTTGATTTTCCTATTTCTTTTGCTTTGTTTGTTTTACTTAATATGCCTCTGTTTTAACATTCTTCTATGCTTTTGAGTCGCCTTTTCTTTGTTCACATGTTTGGTTGTTATTTTATGCTAGATTAGGGTTTTGTGTGTGTGTGTGTGTGTGTGTGTGTTTTTTTTTTTTTTTTTTTTTTTTTTTTTTTTTGTTTTTGTTTTTGTTTTTTGCTTCAATGCCATGAACATGCATTCACATGCCCATTCATGATGTCATAAGTGCTACAAGGTAAGTAAGGTAAGTTACGCATTCACATAAACATGCATATTGATTGTTTAATCCTTCCTTGATATATGTGCATGAAGTTGATGTCCTGTTTTTATTTATGATATGATTTGCTTCGCTGCCATGTCTGGGGTTGCTGCCTTGCCTTGAGATGTATGATAGGATTTCACATGTTAGATGCATGCTAAGGTTTGTATATGTGTGTGGTTTGGCTCTTTATTGCTTTATGGATAGATATGTGTTTTAGGATGAATGATGCCATGTTTGTATGTTAGATGCATGCTAGTGTGTGTGTGAGTTAGGATACAAGCGCTGAATTTGTTTTTAATAAGGTTAAAACTAGGACACAAGAATGGGAGGCCAACCTTAGGGTTTGGCGATCTTGGGTGCCTAATACCTTCCCAAGAATGTACCTAAATTCCAAACCCATACTTTGGTAGTAAGATCAAAGATCCTTCCTCGAAAAAGACGCTATATATATGGTTCCTAGACCATTGCAAAAACTAGGTGGCAACTCCAAACCCTTGTGTCCACACTTATCCGTCAGCTTTTCTTGCCCCATAAAGCCTCTGTTATCTTGGGTATACCTCTTAAACGCCATTGCCCACTGGATAAAGTTGCTTGGGCTCACTCCCTATTGGGTTTGTTTACTGCAAGTAGCGCCTATAAGCTTCTCGTTTCCTATAACTCAATCGGCCAAGCAGGAAGCTCAAATGTTGAACCTCAAAAACAATTTTGGAAGGGAGTTTGGAGGTTACATGTTCCTAACAAGATCAAACACTTTATTTGGCGAGCTTGTATCAATGCTCTGCCAATAATGAGCAACCTCTTTCGCCGATAGATTACTTCCTTAGACAAGTGTGAGCTTTGTCAACTTTGCCAAGAAGATCCATTGCATGCTTTTTGGTCTTGCAAGGAAGTGGAAAGTGCTTGGAGTTCATTCAATTACTTCCACCAATCGAGCTTTCCCCAACCTTTAAATTTTAGTGACTTACTCTCTCAATTTTTGTTGGTTCAGGAAAATTATCGAAAGGAGGTGTTCACTATATCAGCTTGGTTCTTATGGAATAGGAGAAGTGCAATCCACTTTGGCCGATCGGTGCACCCCACTGCAAATATCATATCCTTGGCGGATAACTTGTTGCAAGATTTTTTGGCAGCACAAGAATTGGATCCAGTGGTGCCTCGACCTCCCATCCTGCATCAATAGCGTCCACCTAAGCTAAACTAGCACAAAGTGAACTTTGATGCAGTCGTTTTCAGAGCTACAAACTCGGCTGGGATTGGGGTAGTTGGTCGAGATTAGAGGGGTGAGTTTGTTGGCGCGTTGTCTATTTTTATTCCACTGTCTCATTCTGTTGTTGATATGGAAACTTTAGCGTGTCAAAGAGTAGTTGAATTTGCTGTTGAGATTAGGCTTCGAAGAGTAATTTTTGAAGGGGATTCAACCATGGTTATCAATGCTATAAATCAAGGTATTGCTGGATTTTCAACCTATGGAAACGTCATTGAAGACATTCACTTTCAAGCCGTGGTTTTTCAGTCCTTTGTTTTGAATCATGTTAGTCGTTGTAACTATGTGGCAAGGTCGACTGAACCATAGATGCAATTGATGCAATCACTTAAGGTCCCCAAATAAAAAAAAGACCTCCATTTGTTTAAAAAGAAAAATTATATATAATATTTATCTATATATTTTAATTAAAAAAAAAATTAAGCACTTTTATTGGTAACTAAAATGCATTAAAAATGCTACATTATATCATAAAATGCAGAATATTGCACAATGACTGCGCACAATACAAAATACTGCATACAACTTGATAGGACAAGATTGCACAGTATTATATGCACTGTGCAGTCTTGTCCACAAGGCACAACACATCACAAGGGCTATTGGCCTAAGCTAAGTTGGTCCCCACCGGCCCCATAATGAATAAGTTATCACATCTGTTTATTTTTTTTAAAAATACAAACTTTTGCTTTATCAATTATTATAAATTATCACACCAATTAATCATTTGATGTATATCAACTCATTTGTATTATAGTGATACTAATTTATTGAACCATGTAATAAATTAATTTTTATATGTGTAGGTTTAGACTTTAAAGTTTTTAAAAAAATTCACTTAAAATTTTCATGTAAGGCCCCCAAAATTATTGAGCCGGCCCTACTACGTGGCTAATGCTTTAGTGAAAAAAGCTAAAGGTGGTCAGGGGCTCCAGGCATGGCTAGTTGATCCACTTGAGGATATAGCCTCATTATTGTTATTTGATGTTCATTGATTATGTTTTATTAATAAAAAGCCCAGGCTTCTTGTCTGATTTCTCCTAAAAAAAAAAAACATAAAAGTACCTGTAAATAGATATAAAACAATTAGGGGTGGTCATTTGTGTTCGCATGTTGGGTTCGTGCCGTATCTACTCATGACTATTCAACTATATGGGTCGACACTAACCCGACATGATTATCAAATTTTATCAAGGTAATTTTTGAAAGGGATTCAGCCATGGCTATCAATGCTATAAATCAAGGTATTGCTAGATTTTCAACCTATGGAAACATCATTGAAGACATTCACTATCAAGCCATGGTTTTTTAGTCCTTTGTTTTCAATCATGTTAGTCGTTCTTGTAACTGTGTTACTAATGCTTTAGCGAAAAGCTAAAGGCAGTCTGGGGCTCCAGGTTGGCTAGTTGATCTACCTGAGGATATTGCCTCATTATTGTTATTTGATGTTCATTGATTGTGTTTTATTAGTAAAAGCCTAGGCTTCTTGTCTAGTTTCTCAAAAAAAAAAAAAAAAACATAAAAGTATCAGTAAATAAGTATAAAAAATTAGGGGTTGTAATTTGTGTTAATATGTTGGGTTCGTGTCATGTCAACTCATAACTATTGAACTATATGGATCGACACTAACCTGACATGATTATCAGATTTTATTAAAGCAAAAAAAAAAAAAAAAAAAATACAGATTTTAGTACTAACCTAATTGATTTGAACTATGAAAAACCAAACAAAACAAGCAACTGCATTACAAATAATAATTCAAAACTAAATCATATCTCAATATCATAAATAATCAATCACAATATATCAAACAAAATAAATCACAACAACTAATAAGTTTATATACTTCAAGTTTTGAAAGGTATATTGGTAAAATAACATTTAATTAAACAGGTCAAACAAGTTCCATGAGTTGGTCACAAACACGACATATTTGTTAAATGAGTCAGTCGTGTCAACCCGAATATAATATAAAATTGTTAAGCTTAACCCGTAACCTCTTAACTTCGTGTTGTACCGTATTCGGGACTCATGTCGAATTTTGCAACCCCTATGAAAAAAATAAAAAATAAAAACTAAGGACCTGATTACTCTTTTATTTTCCAAGGTTGCTTTTTACTCTTATATTTGAGAGCTATTTTTTATCAACATATTTGGTAAAAAAAATTCCCAAAATTTTAACTGGGATGATAATATTAGTATTTTTTTTATAAAAAAAAAAAACAAAATAAAAAAATCTACTCTAGTTTATCTAAGTGTATATATGGGTGAAGCTCATTTTTAGAGATTTGAACTTCGGCCCTTCCCCCACACCTCACAAACATTTATACTTAAACACACATATATCTCTCTTTTTTTCTTTTTTCCTTTGCTTTTTTGGATATGAATTTTTGTTTTCCTAATAACCAATAAACTACTAAGAGCAATTACATCAGACAATGTAAACTTTTGCAAAATAGAAAAATGTAGTCTTTTTACACATTTTGGCCCAAAAAACACCCACATCAGTGGGTGCATAATTGTACATTTATGCACAATTACTATATGCACGGTTACTGTAGCATGTGTATTTAATATTTTATTGTTTTTTCTCTCACCTCTCTGTACTAACTCTCACCTCCCTCTCTTTCTCATTTCCTCAAAGACTCAGGCACACCGTTCTCTCTATCTCTCATCTCATCAATCTAGCCTGCTCTAGCTTCCACCGATCGCTGAGGAGCAAGTCGAGTCACCAGACGAGTCCGTCGCCTACAACACAAACGGAGTTCTCCAACGCATAGCTCTCTCTTTCTCAGGTGCACAGCTCAGGCTCAAGTGAACAAGTTCGTCGCCTACAACAAACTTAAGCACACAACTCTCTCTTTCTCTCGTCTCATCAATCTTTGGAGTTATTTGGTTTTTTTTACTGGTTTTTTTTTTATTGGTTTTCTTTGGGATTCCGGTGTGATCGAAGGCCAGAGGCGTCGATCTTGAGAGAGATGGTGGCTAATGACGGTAGCTATGCAGGTTGTGTTGGGTCTCTGAGAAAGACGAAAGTGTTAAAAAAATGAATATTTTATTTGAATAAATATGTATAATAGACAAATTGATATAAGTGTTTTATAAAAATGAGTGTGTAAAATAGAAAAAGTAAATTTTAGCAGTATAAAATGCAAATTTTTTGCATAAACTGTTGTTATTGCCCTATAATTGACCAAGAAATGTCACATTTTTCTTAAACCCCTCGCTTAAAACCATGTGCAACTTTTGCCCCAGGAACTGGAACATGGTTTAGGGCCTTAGGCAAAGGGATTTCTTAGGAACACGTAGTGCGTGTCAACACCGTTAAATAAAACAAACTGGACATATTCAGATTTCAGACACGACGCAAACTAAAATCCTTCATCAAATCTTCCTCTGTAGACATGTCTTTTTCCCACCGTTGATCATTTTCACCACAGTCCCAACTCCCAACCGGCCCTGCTTTCATCAAACCCCTAACTGTTGGTGTTTTTGTGTCAGCAGCGCACAGAGTAAGAAATGAAATATCAGTGAAAAGTGGGGAAACCAAAGCAAAGATCGAATTTTGTTGGGTTAGCAGCGATGACGAGCAGTTGGAGAAGAACATTGGGAAATGTGAGGTCCTTCATTGGCAATACTATGGGAGGCCTTAGAGGAGGAACCAACTTGGCTTCTTGGGCTGTAGCTGGAACCCTCGCTTACTTTCTTTGGGTCAAGCCCTCTCAAGACCTCAAACGCGAACAACAGGTTTTCTTTCTTTCTTTCTCCTATATATATTCATTCATTCATTCAATTGGCTTTCTCATTGGTCTGAGGATTACTATTATTGTTATATTGTAGGAAAGGGCTGCGCTTGCAGCTTCGGATCCTAATCGCTACATTGAGAAACGAAAACCAATTCCTGACCCTCAGGTATTGCACAATGTTGTTCATTACTTTCTTATTCATGGGTTGTGATTTTTTTTTTTTTTTTTTTGGTGGGGTTTTAAATTTGATTGGGGGAATTGGTTTCAGGAAACTGGTTTGATATACGGCAACAAGAATAGAGTAACTACTAGTAAAAAGGAAGAATAAAGAGCAGGACATGGGAAACTTGTAAGTGAGGGCTTTGATGGGTTGTGGTTAATTTGGCCATTAGTTCAAGGTTCATAAATTGGGTCTGGTTGATATCTCTTACATTCATATAATGGGTTTATTTTATTTGTTTTTGTATGATGCAATAAGAATTAAGAAATATAATATCAAGTTTTTGGTGACCCTTTAATGACATGTTAGCTATTTTGCTTGGCCAAAAGAAAATTTAAAGTTAAATAGATTAGCTATCCTCTTGCATTTTAAGTACTGTGTTTCAAATTATGACAAATCCGTGCTGATTATTAGAGTGAGTCTGTTAGGAATATAAAATAATTGTTGTAATTCCTTTAGTTATGTAGTTAGCTAGTTGGTTGAGATTAGAATGAGTTAGTTAAGATTTGAGCGCATGTTGCTCATTTAACACATGGCTTAATTCATAGAGCATATGTTGAATTAACTAGCCAATTATCTTGAGCCATGTGGGCCAATGACATTAGAGCTAGTCTCCTACAAATACATGATTGTAATTCAACATTAGATATCAATTGAAGAATAAACCAACTGATTACTTAAGTGCATTAGTGCATATTTCTCTCTTAATCTCTCTCTTTCTTAATCTCTCTCTCAATATTTCTCTGTGGGAGGTGACTACTTCAAATTAAGTCAATTTCCCTACAATTCTCATCAATTCCCCTATAATTCCTATATATCCCCATTAGGAACCACCGGGTTCTTAACAGAGTATTTGGTGACAGAGTGCGTCTATATCCCTTGTGGCACATATGCTAATACCTTAGGAAAAAAAATGTTATCTTCTGGTTTAGTTTTCTGTACCTTGGCATGAGCATGAAGCCATAAATTGCTTATCCTCTCTAGGGTGAATGCCCCTGGATTATCTGATAACTGGTTTTAGTGGGTGGGGTTAGTTGCCCATAGGTTGTATGACTAGAGGCGAGTTGAAATGACCCTTTTTTAGAAAGGTTAACTGTGTTATAAAAAAAAAAAAAAAAGCTTTTGGTTTAGTTTTCACAATGTGAAGTTTTTGGTAGGATGGCAATTCTCTGTGATAAGTTTTAGAAGGTAAGTACCCACAATCAATTGGCTTTGATCGTTAAAAAAAAAAAAAAAGGCTTTCACCATACAATTTGTTATACTATGATGAAATGTGAAGTGTGTGATCACATGATGTTTTATATGACATCATAGTTACCACCTTAACAGTTGCGCAGGGGGCCAAGGGGTGGGATTGGGAGGGGATTGGGCCTGAGTCTTCGTAAAATAAAATCATTAAATAGTAATGACAATAGTTGTTGAATGTGCTTATCTCAATTAAAATTAGTGTATGATTCTGACTTCTGAGGCTGTGGTGTAGAATGCATTATTGTTCTAAGTACTAAGTTTTGTTGTGTAGTTAAGTTGTTGTGGCTTCGGTTGTAATTATTTCTACTCTTAATACCAGTTTTGTCAAACGTGTTACTCCTGGAAAAATGACAACTTTCATGTACAACCCCAAGGGGTAGCACAATTGACTGAGTGGCAGTCCCATGAAGAAAAGGTCTTTAAGTAGTAGTTATTCCTGACCACTATTCTTCCTTGCAATATGTGCTATAGGGTGTTTGCAAATCTCTAGGGGCATAGATTGTTTATATATTCACACCTGGAAGTAAAAGATCGTGTCCTAGTTTGCATTTCAAAGAGCACTGAAGATTATGGAGGTGGCCATGGTGGTGCAAGTGCCCAGTAAGGGCATCAATAGACCATTGGTATGAGATCAATTAACCAGTTTGATTTTGTCCTGTCTTGGAAAGCTTCTAACTTCTCACAATTGACTAAAGCTCTAAAATGAGGACTTCCTGGGATAGCCATGAACAGCACATTGGTTGAATGATGAGGACATGGGCACATAGCTTTTGGTGTTTCTCTTTGAAAACCATGCATTTCGCTCAAGAAGTATGTAAGTTTCAATCCAATGTGGCATCCATATTCTTGATGAGATTCATGTATGCATGTGGAAGCCTTAGCACTTTAATGAGCCATGAATCCCCTAATCATTTTGCTTTTTCTTATTTGGAATTCCATGTTTAGGTTGGTTTTGAAGGGTTTGCAATGTTATGTACCTTCTAAATTTGTTAAATAACCATTTTACCAGTTTTTATTGAGTAATGGCTAGAGTTCTGCTGGTGGCAGCTTAATCTAAATCTGTTAGTGTGTGGCTAAGAATCTCAATAAGTGCTTTGACATATTGAATAATATCTTGGACTGGGTGTCAAAAATTATTTAGGATTCTCTAGAGTTCTTACAGTAACACCACCATGGAGTATCCAAAATTCATCCATTCATTTTTAAATCAGGGGAATGGATTTTGTCACGTCATCAATAATTTAAATAAATACTAATAATACCAATATGGTGATAGTCATGTTTTTAAATGTTGATGACATGATAAAGTCGAATTCACTCATTTCAAAATGGATAAATAGGATTTTAGGAACTCCATGTTAAGGTTATCCTTAGAACTCTAGAGGATCCTAATCCCTCGATCCATACTGAGAAAAACCATAATGAATTAAGCATTGTAGACTAGATTTAACAAAGTATGACTTGGTACTTGGTCATACCCAAGGGTGCCCACTATGGAACTGTTCCAGATTCCCCCCCCCCCCCCCCCCCCAAAAAAAAACAAATCTTTTTTAAAACTTTATTATCCTGAATCTTCTTATAATTGTGCATTTAATTTTGGTAAATTAGTTTAATCCAGACCCTTGGGCTGTTGTTATGAAAATATGCAGTTTTAGAATTCTATATGATCTCTGTGAACATGGTTGTAGCTATAAAAATGAGAGATAGCAGGTGGGCAAGTGCTTCTCTTAGATTTGGGATCATCATGACAGAAACATCTATTACTAAATGTATATTTTTTATTTTTTGTCCCTTTCTTTTTGTCAATTCTATTTTCTTTTGGTTTTTGTTAATAAATGCCATAAGGGTACACGTTAAAGAATAATAAATGCTTAAATATGAGCTGTAACGCACATTTTTTCAAAAAAGAAAATACTCTTTACAATCATTCATTGCCATGCACACACAGTCATTGTGGTCGTGTGTTTTTTCAAATATTTATGCATAGTGCGACTTTATTTTTTGAGAAAATATAGAAAAATATTATTTGATAGAATACTAAATACAACCAAGGTAGTCAAGGCGAAAGGCAACCTTTAGGCGCCAAGGTGTTTTTTCACCTGAGGTGACAAAAAGTCTCTAGTCAATTAAAGTAAGGTGCCAAGTTCTAAATATTATACATATAGAACTTATATCTTAGATGTATTTAACGTATTGAAATATTATAACTAAGTGTTTTTGACATGTGTTGCATGAAAGAACTAGGTCTATTAATTGATTTGAAAATAGCTTTAACATGGTTTAAGGCTCTATTGATTATTCTAACAATAGGTTCTACAACAAACTCCTATAAATTAATTGATCTAACAATAATTTTCTAAAAAAGCTTGTGTAAATTAATTTATCTAACAATAGGTTTTAGAATAAATTTCTAAAAATTAGCAATCTAACAATAGGCTTTAGAACAAGCTTCTTTAAAAAAATAAAAATAAAATAAAATAAAATCTCAGGCTCTTGCCTTAGAGCCTTAGAGGCACCATGCCTTACTTGAGTGCCTAGGCGAGCACCTAGCTCACTCTTGGCCCTTGGCTACCATTAATACACCTTAACTTTTGCCCCTAGGCCAGGGGAATGGGCATGTCAGCATCATTATGTTCCACAAAAAGCTGTCAAGGGCCGATCTTTGGCTTACTTCTTATGGGTGCATCCTACTGTCTTCTTTTCTTCTTTACAGGGTGTGCTTGTTAGTGGTAAAACTATTTCATTGTGTTATTTGTGGCATGTAATAAACTAAAATTACGCACCAATTATATATTTAGAAATTTGTATAATAGAAGTTATATGGTATGTCTGGATCTGGAACTAGACCAGGGTTGCATATATTTTATATAATGAATATAGGACAATATGTGAGGTGGGAATGGGCTAAGGCGGAAAGAGACTTCTGTGTCCCAAGCCGAGGGTTGGTAATATTGGACATGACTCGCAAACATGACATAAACTCAGTAGGTTAGGATTGAGGTTTAGCAGATTTCATGTCAGATTTGCGTTGACAAAATCATGTTCCAAGCTTCTAGCGGCCACAATCTGCTAGGGTAACCTTGATATACAAGAGCGAACTACCAAAAGGCCGCAAGTATAATTAAGTCTCATCTTTTGTCGTGAACGATAATTGAGAACACTTTATTGCCCTTGACCATGTTGGGTTCAAAGCAAAAACCACTCTTCCTCTACACCTTGAAGATGGTTGTTGGAGAGGTTGATGAAACAAACTGTGCTATTTTAAGCTTGCTTTAAGATGCTATACTTGACTTGAAATTTGCTAGTTGAAATTAGTTCATTACATTTTGAGAAACCTAATCTAATTGAGTTCAATTAAAGGTCATTCATTATCATTTGTTAGATTCATAATTAACCTTATACAAGTTTTGAAGATATACAAACCAAGTTTTGATTAAACTGTGGTACGTGATAGCAAGGTTGAGACTTGAAAGAACGGACAAGGCACTAAATGATACCTGTTAAACCTATAATGGCCATGAGCTCAAGTTAATTTATCTTTCTCTATTATATGTTTTGAACGAATAAGTACAAGCTCTTTCTGCCCTTTTATAGGAGCAAGGGAGGAGGAGCTACATGATATCTGTTAAACTTGTAATGGCCAAGACATTGTAATTTATAGATCAATATTTGTGAAAATCCCATTAGCTTAAAACACTGCTAGATGTAATCAAGCTATTGAGCTCCTTAACGTCCTCAAGTCTACATGTAGATGAGAAGAATACTAATAATCTAGCTAGGTAAATTAACAAAGAGAGAAATAAGAGGGAATAGAATGGAAATTTAAAAATAAATAAATAAATAACTCCATAAGAATACTCTTTTCATGGGACTCGATTGGGAGTTTAATAGGAGGGAATCCAGTCCGTTCTTTTCCCTTCTAAGCTCATTTGTAATCCCTCCAAAATTAGTAGGAAATAATGGGAAATAGAGTTTGTAAAAGAATATAAAAAAATTATATCCCTGTGTTTATTAAAGAAATGGTATGATAGTAATGTTCTTATAAAAGAATATATTTCCATTCAACTCTTTAACAAGATCACTTTTCATTTCATTCGTTTTCAAACGTCCAAACAAGAGAAAAATAAAAATTTAATTGCTTTCCATTCTTTTCATTCCTCTCTCTTCCCTTTATAAACTCTAAAACATATTCCTTGTTCATTAAAGGCTTTTCCCCAACTAATTGTCTTAACCATTAAGCTCATCTTTGCCACATGCACGCCTACTAAATAGTCCTTTGATTAACCAAGTAAATGTTTGAAGATCTATCAACTGTAAATGCTTTATTCTCGGGAAAAATGGGTTTTTGCCCTTATTTTTTAAAATATCTAGTTTAATGTTCTCGTTTTGAAACTATTAAATACCGTATCCTTGTTTTGAAACTCGATTTTAAAGAAATTGAGTTATAGGTAGAACTTGACATTATTAATGTCGACATTAACCTATTTTGTTAAAATCAAGTTTCAAAAACAGGAGCATTTTGCTAAATAGCTTCAAAACATGAACATTGTGTTAGATATTAAAAAAAAAAAGGGTAAAAGCCTTTTTCCCCCTAATTCTCTAGCCACAATTTGGAAAGAAAAACTATGGTTATACAGTTATACTTATGTGAGGGCTGTAGAGAAAACTACCCAGAAGCGTCATCTAGGCCTGAACGCTTGAATGGACGTGAGCCCACATATGTCACATTTTATGGGCTCCTGCGATTGGCTTTATAAGCCCAACAAAGTTAGTATTTATTTTTTTATTTTATTTTTTTGAGATATTAATAAATTTAACAAAGGAAAAGATATAATATAGCCATCCTTTTTTTTTTTTTTGGGGGGGGGGGGGGGGGGGGAGAGGTAATTATTTAATACCCTGTTAGCAATGGTTTTATTTTTCAATTTAAACTTTTAAAGTTTCAATAATGTCAATGTAATTTAATTAGTCTAATTTGTACTTTTATGGTCTGTTAGATACAACTGAAAACTAAAAACACTATAGTAAAATAATTTTTAAATGTGTAAATAGTTTATGGGACCTCTTTTTAATGAAAAAGTTGTTGAAAAAAGAGGTTTATGGGTCCCGTGAACTTCACGGGACCCATAAACCTCTTTTTTCAACAACTTTTTCATTAAAAAGAGGTCCCATAAACACGGGACCAACTGGAAACACCACAACCACACAAAAACGCGCTTGAAAAAAAAAAACGCAGATGCAAGCATTGGAAGCGCAAAACGCGCTTCCCAAAAACACACTTAATCTTTATTTTTACTTTTTATTTTTATAATTCAAGTTATAATGGAAGAGTGAGGATTTGAATCCTGTCTCCTTTGAAAACATTTTAAAATTCTAAATAAATTATAGACTCTTGACTTTTGGAGTTTGGTATATCTTTATTAATTATATATAAATTAAAACTAAAGTAAATTAAACTTACGTATCTATCTGGACATTAAAAAATTTTCCGTGTGAATTGCATGCGGTGCTTTGACAACTGAAGAACTTACAAAACCATTTTATTCATACAAAATTTCTAATAAATAATTATTGTTTAATAAAGATGTAATCATTTTTTTAACACTCTAATATACCAATTGATGTTAGGATATTTTTAGAATTAAAATAGAATGTACCTATTTTAGAGTATTCACATTAATTTGTGCTACTTCTCAAAAAAAAAAAAAAAAAGGGTAAAATATCATTTTCGTCCCTAAACTATCACAAAAGTTCGTTTTTTGTCCCTAAACTTTCAAAAGTTCGTTTTTCGTCCCTGAACTATCACAAAAGTTCATTTTTCGTCCCTAAACTTTCAAAAGTTCTATTTTCGTCTCTAAACTTTTCCAAATGTATTGATTTTCGTCCCTCTCACATCAGCACACTGTCAAAGCCACGTCAGCACTCCGTCAGACGGAGGGACGAAAATCAATACGTTTGGAAAAGTTTAGGGACGAAAATAGAACTTTTGAAAGTTTAGGGATGAAAAACGAACTTTTATGATAGTTCAGGGACGAAAAACGAACTTTTGAAAGTTTAGGGACGAAAAACGAACTTTTGTAATAGTTTAGGGACGAAAATGATATTTTACTAAAAAAAAAACATTAATTTGTGCTAAAATTTCTGGCTATTACAGCATACAAACTTATTTTTTCTATTTTACATACTTTTTAAAATACCCAATATCAAATTATCTGTTTTACATTATATTTCATTAAAATATCAAATTTTCTTGATTTTTAAAGTTGTTTATCTTTCTTCACACATAACAACCATTATTTACTCTATGTTTTTTCATCCTTGAAATACATAAGAAATAATAAAAAGATTAATTGTAAAATAAATAATGTCAGTGTAAATTTATACAGTTATCGTGATAATTATGTAATTTTTACACAATTTTACCTGACTTAAGGTGGGTAAATTTTTAGTTTAGTAGGCTAAAATGTGGTCATCTTTTTATTATACAAGCAATTGATATGACTCTTAATGCTCAGATATTTATTTATTTTACTGAAATTAGAATAGCTTTTTAAAGAGCTAAAATAAAGAAATTATTCAAAATTGGATTGTGTAAATGCAAAGAGAATCATCCTACTTACCTGCTTTGTGGGCCACATAGGTGAGACTGTGAGAGGACATGTTCACATCTCGCTGGACCCACAGCAACTTGGACCTGATTGAATCTACTGGATACGCTACCGAGTTATTGGTTTGACTGTCTCCGCCACTCGGTGCTTGTTCACGTGAATGTGACTTGCTCGTTTATCCACGTGTTCGTCTCCTACCTGCTTTGTTGTTAAGTCCTGGCCCCCGGTCAAATGAAACTTCGAGGAAAACTGTTTTCAGAAAATTCAAACCACATTTTGAAATTTTATAATAAAAAAAAAATTTCTACTTCATTTGAAAGTTGAAACTGCGAAAATATAACATATTCGCTGAAATGACTTAGACTTCTATGCTCTCTTTGATCACAATTTTCCTATTGCTTTGAGCTATTTTGACAAGTGTGGCTCGGATCAAATCATGTTTCTCTATCTCATAGTGCAAGCTCCTCCCACAACTAAAAAAAAAAAAAAAATCCCTCTTTCTCGTTTAATTTTCATGGGTTTATTTTGAATATTGAAAAAAAATTCATTTTCCTTAATAATATAACATTTTAAAAAGTTATATATTTTCTTTCTAGATGAGATTAAACTAATCCAATCAAAAGCTAAGTACATGCTTGAATGAATTTATTTTTAAAAAAATTAAAAGTTAACAATAAAAATAAGCTATTATTTTAACCATAAGATTTTTTGTGAAAATGTTGTGGATAAACATTTCTAATAACTATATATGTTTATAGTTATTTCTTTTATTATATTCTAATTTAGTAGCATATTTATGTTATCTTTTCTTTTCTTTTCAT
This sequence comes from Quercus variabilis, assembly GCA_030445155.1. Taxonomy (NCBI): domain Eukaryota; kingdom Viridiplantae; phylum Streptophyta; class Magnoliopsida; order Fagales; family Fagaceae; genus Quercus; species Quercus variabilis. The sequence continues at coordinate 16,384,684 of CP129446.1, forward strand.
TTTTTTTTTCTAGTAAAACATATTTACATTATCTTAATATAATGTTATAAAAATTCAATTAATTAAACATTTAATACATTTAGTGTATGAATTTTTATTTTTTTTTGAATAAAACATTTTACAGGTTTATTAAGGAGATAATATTTCATATATTCCCTCGTTCACTTACTTAGTCCTTAAAAAAATAATAGTGTTTATTGTCTCATATTTTTAAAATTTGAAATCAATTTTTTTTTATTTAAATATAATATACATACATACAGATTATATATGGTGATATTATATATATTTAGTAAGATCTAATCATTCAAATTGAATAAAAATATGTGGGTTCCAGTTAGCTCAACTGGTAAAGTCTCTGATGGTTGTATAAGAGATCTGGGGTTTAATCCCCGCCTACACCAAAAACTGATTGGTGTCTTGGTCTGATAATAAAGAGCAATTATCAGGAGCGGACGCCATAAGTTGAAACTTTCTCAAAAAAAAAAAAATTGAATAAAAATATTAATGTGTAATATAAATACCAAACATGGAACTAAATATATTGATTTCAACAATTTCATTTTTATATAAAATGACAAAACATCATAACAAACTAACAATTTTATTATTCATAAAATTATTAAAGTGAAGTTAAGAGTGTTATTAAACCCGGCTCGGCCTGGCTGCTCAGACCACTAGTCCGATGACCCAGCACTTAGATTGATCCGAGTCATCAATTAGTAATTTAAATAAGAAAAAACCTAAAGAAATATAAAAAAAAAATGCGCTGCTCTCTCACTTTTCTACCGATTCACATTACTCTATCAATTCCCCAAACTTGCAACTGTCCATCAATTTTTTTCCATAAACAAATCACTTTTTAGTTTCGCGTTGCTAGTTAACATATAGGTATAAGTATATCAGTATATGTTATATAGTTTATTGCTTAAACCTTATTTTCTCTTTTTTTGTTTACGTTTTTTGTGTTTTATTTGTTTAATGCTTTAAGTTTAAGCCCTTAACATATTTTTTTCTTCTTTTATTTACGTAGTTTGAGATTTGCCTTTTTTTTTTTTTTAATATACAGGAGACATGTAATAAAATTTTATTTAGCAAAAACTTTGTTGCAATCTTTTTATATTCATTTATTTTGCTTGTGAAATTTCTAGAATTTATAATGCTATTACTTGTGAAATCTTGATTTTGAATTATAATAGCAAATTTAACTTAGGCATATGCCTTTTTTTTGTTTGTTAATTTACATATTCATGTTATGATTTCTCAAACTTATATATATATATATATATATATAATTTTTAAAATCTTTTTATTTGACCCTGTGGTTCAACTATTGACCCACTGATTGAACCAGTAACCCGACTTGTAAACTAGGTCAACCTCTGGTCCGAGTTTAAATAAGTTGAAGTATTTTTTCTTTAAATAAAATTCATACGTACACCTATTTTACTAACTATGTTTTAAACCAAAACATACCAACATTAATTGATATTGAACACACATAATAAGAAATACAGATATAAATATAATTGTTTACAGATTTATATTCCGATTGACACCTATCTTAATCCTCAGTCAAAAACCAACCCCCCCCCCCCCCCCCTCCCCCCCCCCCCCCAAAAAATAAAAAAACAAATGCAGTTAGTGCCAATTTACCTTAGAAGGCCAATTCTAAACCAAAGGGTTGAAAGGGATGTCATCAAGCTGATAGCGAACTAGCGAAAAAGAAGGATTCTATAGAAGATGATAACAAATGAGTTTGGTGTCGACCACATGGCCATTTGTGATGACAAGGCAATGCGTCTGCACTATTACCATTGCTTATTCTTTTTAATTGAGAATTAGTCCATTTAGTGGCGATTAGGGGCAATTTGTCAAGCTTAATGTACACCTTTAATTATTTACTAGTGGTCCTTACCAGACTTTCAAACTTTGATTTTTGCTTACTTAGATGTGGACCATGCTATGTCCCTTAAAATATTTATAATGATTACTTCAAATTTTATTTAGATCACTTTCAACTCAATTTTGGTGTCATATGTATACGTTTAGAAAATACAAATACAGACTCAAGTATAGATACAACACGACGATATGAGAAATTTTTGAAAAATTATAGTAAGAAATGGCTAGTTCGACATGAGTATGACACTTTAAATAAAGTGTATGTGCTTCCTGCTTCTAGGTATATATTGTCTTTGTGGGGCCTGTGGGCCTGAAATCCCCGGCCCACCTTTAGGCTGGCCCAAGACCCAAGTCGAGGAGGGTAATTGTCCCAGATAGTCATCCAAAGGGTTTTTAGCCCTTTTCGGACCCATGCCGAAGACACACCCTTCCTCGGCATACCTAACCTAATCCGGGGGCAAACCCAGAATAGATGGTCACATCCACACTTAATGTGTTTGCCTGACCCTCCAGGCTACATTAATGATGACAAGACTCCTGAACAGTGCAACCTTGGAGGCCGCAACCCACAGTATGGTGAAGAACCTGTCTGATGGGACAAGCTCTGGAGCAGTAGCCTGGATGGCCAACAGCTGTAAGGCCAGGATCAAGCCAAAGGGCATATATAAGGCAAAGAGCCCTCTCGTGAAAAGGGGGCCTCCTCGGACGCCCGCCGAGGAGCAACCCCAGACGAAGAAAAGTTAAGGAAAAGCTCAAGGAGGACCGGCGAGAGGCCGGCTGAAGCCAAACCCTTCGTCCTACTCTCTACAAATTTATTGTCGGGGGTGCCCTTCCAAAAACGGAGCCCCTACAATTGGCGCCGTCTGTGGGAAGGGTTAGTGCGCTGGCCGGCGTAACCGGCGGTCGTTCTAAAGTAATCACTACACAAAAGTTGGCGGTGCATCAAAAAAAAAAAAAAAAAAAAAAAAAAAGAGAAGAGAAAAAAGGAGAAGAAGAGAAGAATTGCAGTACGAGAAGAAGATTCAACAGCAAATAAAAAGAAATTCTTTATTATTTCATAAAAGAAAATTACAAATATAATCAGAGGCTCAGACAAGCGTGTTTTACAAAAAATCCTACAAACTAATCCTACAATCAGAGGCCCAGGCGGACCGATCCTAGAACTAGCTGGGCAAGAGGCTTGCAAAGAATTAATATCAGGAATGAGGGAAGTGTCAACCCGTGCTTTTATCGGCATCCAGAATGGGAGAACTGGACAGTAAAAGCACGGGAAAGGGGCTGGGGGCTGGCTCGCCTCGAGGCAGAAGCCTGAACAAAGCGAGGAGCCAACCTAGGGGCCCCGGAACACCCTCCCTCGTGATGCTTCCTCGACCCTCTCCGAACTGCACGAGCATTGGCCGTCGGAGACGGCAATACTCAGGCACCAGCCATGACGAGAGTTCACGTGCCTCCTTCGTCGGAGGTGCGCTCTGGGGAGAGACGTTAGGTACTTCAACGACGTCCCTCCTGGCCACCGTACAAGGCCCTGCTAGTGTTACGCCTAAACTCTGCCGCACCGGCAGCCCAGTGGGGGCTACGGCCACGGCGGCCCTTAACTCAATATCTCCTAACTTTGGTCACAATCCTGGCGGAGGTGTCAAAGGGGCTCAGGGAGTTGAAAGTATATGTTTCTGTTTGTGGTGGAAGATTCATGGAATGAGGAGAAACATTCTCCCCAGAACGCCTTTTATGGAAGGCGAAAACTGGTGGGAGTTGAGCCACGCAAAATTCGAAGGGAGGATTGTCAAAGGGAATTAATTCCCACCCAATTCCAAGGGGATTGCCAACCGCCTGATTCGTGTTAATTCACGAGGGCATTAATGAAAGCGCGTTACGGGCACCGAAGCGTCAAACGCGGAGCGCAGAAGGCCAAGCGACGCCTCGTAAACCAAAAAGATGGGGAACACGAACTAGAGGCGAGATCAACTTCACGAATGAGGTCACAATCCGACCTGAGGAAAAATAGCTCCCAGAAAACGACCCATGGACATCTTCACACTAAAAGCGAAGCTCTCGGATTCGAGGACGAACTCCTATTGAAGGCAACTGTGTAGTGGTGGTACACTAACTCTTGCTCCAGAAGCTTATAAGGGGTTAGTGGAAGGGACTTCTATCCGATGTGAAGACTGAGTTGCCCAAAGAGGTGAACACTGTGTCCTCGCACTCGGGGACGAAGGCGAAACCGTGAGGGCAGCAATTGTACCTAGGTCTTGCATGGTCCTCGGACCCAAACCTACGGGGAGCTAGCCACTCACTTTGAAGGCAGCAATTGTACCTAGGTCTTGCATGGTTCTCGGACCCAAGCCTATGGGGAGCTAGCCACTTACCATTGAGGGCAGCAACTGTACCTAGGTTTTGCATGGTCCTCTGACCCAAGCCTACGGGGAGCTAGCCACTCACTTTGAAGGCAGCAACTGTACCTAGGTCTTGCATGGTCTACGGACTCAAGCCTATGGGGAGCTAGCCACTTACCATTAAAGGCAGCAATTGTACCTAGGTCTTGCATGATCCTCGGACCCAAGCCTATGGGGAGCTAGCCACTTACCATTGAGGGCAGCAACTGTACCTAGGTCTTGCATGGTCCTCGGACCCAAGCCTACGGGGAGCTAGCCACTCACTCTGAAGGCAGCAACTGCACCTAGGTCTTGCATGGTCCTCGGACCCAAGCTTACGGGAAGCTAGCCACTCACTTTGAAGGCAGCAACTGTACCTAGGTCTTGCATGGTCTACGGACTCAAGCCTACGGGGAGCTAGCCACTCACTTTGAAGGCAGCAACTGTACCTAGGTCTTGCATGGTCCTCGGACCCAAGCCTATGGGGAGCTAGCCACTTACCATTGAGGGCAGCAACTGTACCTAGGTCTTGCATGGTCCTCGGACCCAAGCCTACGGGGAGCTAGCCACTCACTTTGAAGGCAGCAATTGTACCTAGGTCTTGCATAGTCCTCGGACCCAAGCCTATGGGGAGCTAGCCACTTACCATTGAGGGCAGCAACTGTACCTAGGTCTTGCATGGTCCTTGGACCTAAGCCTACGGGGAGCTAGCCACTCACTCTGAAGGCAGCAACTGCACCTAGGTCTTGCATGGTCCTCGGACCCAAACCTACGGGGAGCTAGCCACTCACTCTGAAGGCAGCAACTGCACCTAGGTCTTGCATGGTCCTCGGACCCAAGCCTACGGGGAGCTAGCCACTCACTCTGAAGGCAGCAATTGTACCTAGGTCTTGCATGGTCTACGGACTCAAGCTTACGGGGAGCTAGCCACTTACCATTGAAGGCAGCAATTGTACGTAGGTTTTGCATGGTCCTCAGACCCAAGCCTATGGGGAGCTAGCCATTTACGACGGAGCCAAGGTGTTGCATGGTCCAAAGACCTAGTCTTGTGGAGAAACTGACTACCTACTGAAGAGTCTGAGTGTCGATCCAACCACTCGAGGAAGAACCAGCCAGCGGAAGGCCTTCCGGAACATAAGGGCCGAGGTTTTCAAAACCCTCCTCCCCGTCCAAGGAAACGTGCAGCAGGGTTTTGAAGGGCTATTGTGGGGCCTGTGGGCCCGGAATCCCCGGCCCACCTTTAGGCTGGCCCAAGGCCCAAGTCGAGGAGGGTAATTGTCCCAGATAGTCGTCCAAAGGGCTTTTAGCCCTTTTCGGACCCATGCCGAGGACACACCCTTCCTCGGCATACCTAGCCTAATCCTGGGTAGGGGGCAAACCCAGAATAGATGGTCACATCCACACTTAATGTGTTTGCCTGACCCTCTAGGCTACATTAATGATGACAAGACCCCTGAACAGTGCAACCTTGGAGGCCGCAACCCACAGTATGGTGAAGAACCTGTTTGATGGGACAAGCTCTGGAGCAGTAGCCTGGATGGCTAACAGCTGTAAAGTCAGGATCAAGCCAAAGGGCGTATATAAGGCAAAGAGCCCCCTCGTGAAAGGGGGGCCTCCTCGGACGCCCGCCGAGGAGCAACCCCAGACGAAGAAAAGCTAAGGAAAAGCTCAAGGAGAACCGGCGAGAGGCCGGCCGGAGTCAAACCCTTCGTCCCACTCTCTACAAATTTATTGTCGGGGGTGCCCTTCCAAAAACGGAGCCCCTACAATCTTCATTATACAAACAAAATTAATAATGGCTTGATAAGGATAAAATTAATCAGAAATCTAATGGAAGCATCTTATATTTAAGGGTAAGGTTGCATCCATAAACCTTTTTTTTTTCCTTTGTGAGAATTACGGGTATATAATTTTTCAAACTTAAGCCGTACAAAATGGTCGAAATTCTATTAAATCAGAAGGACATTGGCGATTGCAACCATTAACTTATTCCATCATTTCATGAATTATATTTAATTATAGCATGAGTGACGAACATCCAACAAAAATACATTAATTTGTATGGATATTATATTTTATTATCTTATTCCATTACCTTGTCCTTTATTATTATTTTCAGTAAACATGATAAGGAACCTCAATCATGTTGTCCGAATCTAATTGTTTTGTTTTCCAATATTTTTAATATTTTTAACATATTGTGGTTGTTTAACGGAACTTTTCGAACCCTAGTGGTGATAGTGGTTGCCCACAGCTTAAGGTAAGGATCATTATGATTATAGCCTCCACTTTACACAATAAACTCTGGACTAATTATTAACCTAAGTATAAACATGCAATTAATTTTTTCCAAGTGGCTCAAGAAGATGGTATAAGAAATAGATTTATATTGAGCTGAGATGCCTCATGCCTATATTAGTTTTAAGTGTTTGTCATGGTTCTTACTTCTTAGAAGAGGAGAAATAAAAAAGGATTCCTCGATCTATGTCAGGTGATTCTTGCAAGATTTTTAATCACAGACAAATTTGAAAATTGGACTAGTTTTTATTATAATCTAAATTGATATTTAATCAGTTAAACTATGAATCTTGTTAAAGGTTGTCAAATATGATTGGCTACTAACTTTGAAGGAACACACCAGTTCTCTAACCACCATTGGACTGCAAACTAGATTAAAATTTTGATATATGGATAAATTATATGTTTGTCAATCTCACCTGAAGTAATCATTGAAAAGGAATGTAATATTTTTTATTATTGCATTGTCATTACTTATTATATATATATACAAACATAAGAAAATAATCCCTACAGTCAAAGAATGATAACTTGTTGGTTTTGTATTCTACTGAGCGAGTATGGAAGAAAGGGTTCATTGCGTTGTGAATTTTTTGCACTAATGTTTTAACTCTAGTTTTTTAATATATTCTTTTATCATTTCCAAATCATGTGAAGCATGCCACACGTATAGGATTTTTTTTTCTCTGTAGTAATCGAGAAATAATTTAAATCTCCTATTTTCTTATTCTTTTCAATTGAGTTGTGCATATTTTTCTCATTTGTAAGAATGTTATACTAATAGAGGGATAATTAAATCTCCCATTTCTAGATGAAAGAAAAACTTGTTCTTAAGCATCGATTCAACAGTTGCTTTATATTGCCAATAATGTTTTCATGTTTTTACTTCTTTTTTTTTTTTTTTTGAAAACATGTTTTTACTTATATATGTTGGTGTTTGTTTGCAGAGCGAAGCACATGACTCCACATCTTATTAAGAATCCTTTCACAGAGAGTAGAAAACCGGGAGAGATATGAAAGTGTTTTTAACTTTTTATCATTACACATGTTCTATACTTGTGAATTCTGATTATAATTACATTACCCCGATTTTTTAAGCAAATTGTATTGCCCTTATTTATTTATAGGAGCAATACTACAAACACCCACACACACACACTCACACACACACAAAAAAAAATCACAATAGTTTAAGTTGACAACTTTTTACTGATTTTTATGTGGACACACCACTAATGTTATTTATTTATAGAAGCAATACTACAAACACACACACACACACACACAATCACAATAGTTTAAGTTGACAACTTTTTACTAATTTTTATGTGCATGCATGCACCACTAATGTTATTTTTTTTTACTTACCACTAATAATTTGCCACATCTGTCAGTTGTGAAATTTTGTGTCTATAGACTTTCTCTATTTATAGATTATGATATAGGAATATAAATCTCTAATCCATTTTATAGTTTATACTACACCAATCACAGCTTATTATGTATCTTTTTTACTTTTCTTATAAAATAATCAAAGTTTACAATGGGGGAAAAAAAAATCAAACACCAGTATGATTAGTGGAACATAAGTGAAATAGAAAAAGTGGGATAGAATTTGTATTCCTTATATGAGAAATTATGGATAGCTTAGTTAGTTTATTTCTTTTTTTAACACAAAATTATGAATAGCTAAATGTATAGGAGACAACTATATATAGGTTATAATTTATAAACTAGCTAGATTGGGGTGTTTTCAATAGCTATAATCAAAATGATCCTTACCTTAAGCTGTGGGCAACCACTATCACCACTAGGGTTCAAAAAGTTCTGTTAAACAACCACAATATGTTAAATATATTAAAAATATTGGAAAACAAAACAATTGGCGTGTTTTCAGATTGTATTTGATGTCGATTACTTAATAGGTTAGTAGGGTTGTGTTTTTTGAGATTGATTTAGAGAGCTTGTGACTCTCTCTTTTATATCTTTTTGGGGCTATTTGCCTTTTTAGGCTCTCTCTCTCTCTCTCTCTCTCTCTCTCTCTCTCTCTCTCTCAAACGTAGTCTTGGTTGTAAATTTGTAATTGAATTGTGAACCCATGTTTGAATTCCTACCTAAGTTTTGCCTTTACTCTAGTTTAGGGTAATAGAGTTGTTTGACTTTTGCTTTTTGATAGGTAGATAATGGGGGATTTGGATTCCTACCAAAACTTTGTCTTTACTTGATTTTATGGTAATAGAGTAGTTTGATTTTTGCTTTTCATTTTATACTTGATTTTATGGTAATAAGAGTAGTTTGATTTTTTTTTTTCCTTTTAATAGGTAAATAGTGGGTAAGTAAATGTGAAATTCAAACCACAATCATAAGACTTAAACCCGTCAAATCATCTAATTTACCAAAAAATACAAAGTATAGTATTACACAATTCATCTAAGCATAACCTTATTAAATTACGTTTTAACGAGGCTAGCAAGTTGCATGTGTTCATGGCAAGGAAGGGACTGAAGATTTGACAAAGAAACAAAGTCGGTGGTGCATTAGTACTGACTACGGGGGCGGCGCGTCTATAATGGGGGACACACTAATACAATTGGGATGACTAAAATGGGGACTTTGGCATGACAATAATCGCAATATTATCAATCGTCGCCCCACTTGTGTGGATGGGCCCTCGAAACCCAGACAATGAATTGGATGCTGACTTGGTTGTCCAACCTTTCCAGTTCATCCATCTCTGGGTCTTTTCACTCTTTGCTCTTGTCATCTTGTCCATAGCACGGCACCTAAGTTTATGCTTTTTTCTTTCTTTCTTTTTTTTAGAATCTTAGATTAATGTGAATTTAAGTTACAAGGTCCCAGTTTCTCAAAAAATTAAAAAAGTTAAGAGGTTCCATTAAAGTGTTAAAATGTTTTAGAAAATAAGAGGTTCCATATATATATATATAGGGCAAGATTTAGGTATAGTACTTAGGTACTGTTTTTCAAGTTTTTTTCTTAAAATTTTGCTATGTGAATTTTTTCTTATGAGATAAAAATGTATTTTTTAATTAAATAACCACATGACTGAATCTTAAGAGGGGAATTCAAGGAATAACATCTAAGGTACTATACATAAATTTTGTCCATATTATATATGATTTTATTGTTGGGAATATATCCGATATTCCAAATATGTGAGAAGAAAAGAAAAAAAATAGGGAGAGCTAAGTACACGACACAAGAAATTATGTGATTCGACAATTTGTTTACGTCCACGAAATTGTAATAATTTTACTATTTTTAGGGAAATTATACAAAGTGCATAGTACACGGTTTTCTCTCTAAAACAGCACATCAAATTCTAATATATATGAAGTAATGATATTTATATTGGGTAGGGGATTCACAATTGGCAAATAAACAAGCCAAAAATTTTCCCTGTAGGCAATGGTTTGGGCCCTTCACTTTATGGACTAAACTTTAGAAAATCTCCAATTAAAACCGTGACACATATTTTTACATGTTTTTTTTTTTTTCATGATGATTGTTGTTTAGGATTTGATCATGATACCTTCGCTTTTCTCTCTCTCTCTCTCTCTCTCTCTCTCTCTCATTTTTATGTAGGTGGGATTTATGTAAACTTGTAGTCGTAGATATAGACAATCTTGATCAGTCATGTGGATTCTTAATATAGCCAAGAAAGGATATATATGTAAGATAAATTGTTTGTGTGTGATGCTAGGCAATCTAAATATAGAAAGAGTTATATATCTCCTTCTAGAAATACACATTTTATTCTTTTATTTGTCCGTTAGGATACAGTCTTGAATCAGCAGCGCCGTAGCTCGCAAGGCTCTTAGTCCCTGTGGCCACGGGTAATTTTCCATTTATTAGTGCTGCCACTAGCAAGTTTGTCTTATTAAGGAAAGAGCCGTGTGGGTGTATATATACATCATACATGGCATGCAAATGCATCCATGCAGTGTAAACCACATTAGCAAACTGATGCTGACATGTTATACACGGTTTAGGACTAATAATGTTTGGGTAGGGGGACCCATATGTGTAACCCATTGAAGAGGAATATAATGTGTGGTTGGGGAGTAATTGGGGGCAAGAGGATGCTTTTCCTTGTGCTGAGAACTTGAGAAGTAGTAGTAAGCAAGGACAGAGACAAAGTTGGTTGCCACCAAACAGCCCTGATTTTCAGCCATCTCTCTCTCCTTGATCTGAACCCTTAAGAGTCAAGATAGGCATTGGCGTGGATCATCATCATGATAAATACTACTCGATCCGTATGGCAAAAGATAAGGTTGACCAAGTTCCGATGTCCCGACATATTCCACGTGGTCTGACCACCTCACTGTCCCTGACATCTTGACCGCACGTGACCTCTGCTGGCTTTGTGCCATTCAAGCACGTGTCTGTAAAGATTGAGGGGCTCAGACCGCTGAGTGTGAAGCCCACTCTTTTTGAAAGGCTTTAATTCTGTCACACTCAAAGAATACAGTATCATCCCTTCTAGACATCCTAGAATATGTATGTCTTGGGTGAAACTGTGAAAGTGTGAACATTTACTGAGCCTACATCTAGAAGTATCAACGTTAGAGACACTTCTCTCCGAACCCAAATTCACGCTTTACTTAGTATTAACACATGATTGGCGTGTAAGTTGACCAGGGCGCGTTAGAAAATTTTATTTGGGTCAAGTTAGGCCACTAATATATTTATCAAGATAATTTTTATATACAAATATACACACCTAAAAAAAAAAAAAAGGGACTTAGTATTTTCAAGTAAAGTTATGTTTGAGAGTGAACTTTCATAAAATAAAATTTATTTTTACTATTTTTACAGTGAAATTCTTAAAAAGTTTTATTCTCAATACAAATTATCAATTTTTATACTAAGATAAGTAAAAAATCATTCAATTGAACTAATGAAATTTTCAAAAACATGAATAATTCAAAACTTGAAAGAATAAGTGATGCTCCAAACATATTTGAAGGTATCTTACTCTAACTCATTATGTGGCAACGAAAAAGACATTTAATGTGTAGTTTTAGTGACAATATTTTTTTAATAAGTCAAAGACTTGTTAATCGCCACATAATAGGTTAAAAAAGATAGATCTAAATATATGTAGTGTCAAACTTTATCAAATATTTAACATATATATAAGCACATGTTATAATAAAAAATAAAGTTAAACCTTTATAAATATTAGACCATTTTTTTTAAGAGCCATTGAACTAATTCAAATATTTGGAAGATTCAACTCTTATTTTTGTAGACTAAATTTTGAAAATATCAAAATAATTATATATATAGGAAAAATTTGGAGGGGCCGTGGTCTCTCGCCATGTTCACCCCTAAAGTTGACATAATATGCTCAAATACACGTGATAAGGAATATTTTCATCAACAAGTAAATGGACTCATGTAATTCAATCACAAATTAACGCACTTTCACTAAGGTATGAATTTAGGTGTAGAAAAAAGTGTAAGTCCGTGGAAGAGTGAGCCCCACCCACGTGCTATGAGAACCTTGAAAAAATTACACCGGATGCAGGGTATACCTTCTCGTAACTGTGGGCGGACATAATTTAGCTTTGAAATGTTTCTGATCACTCGAAGCCCCGAAGGGTCACTGGGTCCCAGTTACTAAACGCACGGGATCATTGCGCAGAACTGGGCCTAGCATCAAGCGTTTAACATGTACGCCGTTCCATGCATGCACGTTCCGGAAACTTGTACCATATCCGTTAGATTAAATCTCAGCAGGTGGATAATTTCACAACATTCGGCCGGCCAAGGCAATATGGTCTTGGTTTGGTTTGATTTTCTCTTCGCCTGTCTTTAATTATAATCAAATTAATCTATGTGTTACTGGGTGTTAAATTGCGGTATAACAAGTGCTCTTAAGATATTTGTTAATAAATAATATAAAAATATTTTGACATTATATTTTTATAAAAATATATCAACGAGTCCAAGGTTTGCAGTTATGCAGTGTTATCAGTTTTGTATTTTGTGCTATTTCCTTTTTGAAATGTTACTTTGGTATCATAGTTTCTTTTCCTGGAAATCAACAAGGCCATATTGCATTCATGAACTACAATACTTCAAGAATTTAAATAAAGAACTCCTCAAAAAAAAAAAAAAAAAAGAATTTAAATAAAGAAGAAAACCGCATTAAATATGATATTTAATTATTAGCGCACTTTTATCATTATTAATCAATGCAGCCCTGCTTACAATTGAAAGAGAAAATGTCTGTTGGAAAGCCTGGAAGCTTTAAGTGTTTTCCAGAGATCAACCTGCTTGTTTCCCAGAAGCATGAAGGTTCAAGGTACCTTAAAAAATGGGCACTACCAAAGAACACCTTTTTTCCCCTGCCATTTATAATAGATAAAAGTTAATGGATGTCTTCAAAGAATTAGTTTAAAAAATATTTTTATAAACTTTTTACGGAAAAATAAAAAAACAACAAACTTTTTTAACAACTTTTTATATTTTTCATGAAAATAGTACTAAAATTTTATATTTTATCCCTCTAACCTTGAATTTTTTAATTATGTAATTGCGTTGTAATTCTATGATAGGCTTAGTGTCCAAATGTATAATATTGTTTTTAGAGCGATAATCCCTATATGGTCTTTTTATATAGATCGTAGAAACTTAATTCATCTTTAACTTACTTTGTTCTCTTCAAATTCCATATCTGTAACTAATACAATAAATTCAAGATAATAAAATGCATGAGATGGAAGTGTAATTCTTGTTATGTTTATAGGCTAGTGTTTCGAAGAGGTATTTTTATTTTGCGGTTGTCTCTCATTTTTGTTAATTCGCTGCATTTTTTGTAAAACAGGTATCAAAATTAATAGGGTATCTATAACATCTATTATATCAAAGTCAAGCAAATAGAATTCCCTAATAGTGTTGGAAATATGACTACGACTTATAAGTGAAGTAATTAATATAACATAATTGAACCAAAACTTGTAAACTTAGAGCAATGGCATTGGGCACTCTAAAATAGAATAAAATTCCAATTTATGGATAAAAACTAGAGTATAGAATAAGAGATTCACACCTATGTGAATGCCTCTTAAACTTTTGGGTTCAGTGGTATTCCTATATATATGTTATATATATTACTACTTAATTGGAGTCTCCCCAAAATTTGCACTCCTCAAGAAATTGCATTAGATATTAATAGAACTATTAGTTTCTTTGCTGGTGGGTAAGTTTAGTTACAAGGAGAGAGAGAGAGAGAGAGAGAGAGAGAGAGGATTTGTTTCCCCCCAATAATTTGAAATTTGAAAAAGGGAAAATTTGAACTTTGTATTAGTTTAATATGTTAGTGTATTTTTATTTTTAGCTTTTATACGGTTTTTAAAACTTTATTTTTTAAATATAGTTATATTTTGATAGTTTTATTTAATTTTACAATTTTATTTTTAAAAAAACAAATAAAAATAAGTTCATCCAAACACACTCAGACCATCAATTATCCTCCCAATTTAACTACTCAAAGACTTAATTCATTTAGGAAATTTTCTTTTTCAAAGAATTTTTATGTTGCCTTCCAAATGAAAAAAATAAAGAAGCTTTGTGTTCCTCTAATAATTATGATCTTTTAATTTTTTTTCTTTTCTTTGGAGATACCTATTTCAAAAACCAATAAGTGAGAGGTTTTGTGAGAAGGTTCTTTTCCGTACCTCAATTGCGTGACAAGAAAACTATTCGAAACATTGATGTCTTATCGAAACACAAAACTCACTATATACATAAAGAAAGAACTATTTTTTAAAGAAAAGTTTTTAAACTCAATTTCAGACCAAGGTTGGTTAATTAATCGTGGTTAGAGGAACATATGCCTTGCTCTCTAATATGTAATTTGCATCTTATACATTCCCCTAATTACAGTTTTCTAGGCCATCAAGTTGCACTAATTTTTTCTAGTTGATGCAACTTTTGCCGAATAAGATAAGCAGTAAAATCACGCTGCTCTGGGGCGCGTGGAGAAATTTTTTTATAAAATGTAAAAAAATTGACGTTTGACTATTTTGAATAAACCATATATGACTCTTTCAACCTATCAAAGCTTCAATATTAATCCCAAATGATTACCTACCGTGCAACTAATTGGATTTTGTATATAAAATTATAATTGGACACATGCAGGGCATGCACAAAAATTATTTTTTTTCATATTGGATTTTTTTTTTTAACATTAAAAATGAATTTTGTTTTTACAAATAAATTTGAAAAGGATTAAAATATTTTTATTTTATTTTTTTAAAGAGAAATATGCATGAGGTGCATAAACAAAAACTAATAAAAAATAGTTAGTTAAGTATTAAGAAAATATATACGCGCTAGAGAGGAGGTTGAGAAGTGAGAAGTGAGAATTGAGAATTGAGAAGAGAGAATTGGGTTTCACAAAGCTTCTCATGTGACCAAGTATTTGTCTTGGTAATTGCTTGGATTCCGCTTTTACCGCACGCTTTTCCACCATTTTCTCCTCTTAAAGCTCTCTCACAAAACTATATTTTTCTCTACATAGCCCCATTAATTTCCTTCATCACTGAAAGCTAGCGCGTGGTTTTCTCCAGAAGAGCTTCATATTGCTGCTTTCTTTTCTTTTTCTTTTTTAATTTTCTCTCTTCTCTGTCTTCACAGCTCGACAGTGGGAAACTTCACTCAGAATTCTCATTGATAAACTGATAAGTGTACTTTCTCTGCTTTCAAACTAGCTAGTACATATACACTTTGCTGATTACTAGCAGCACATATATATTTTGCTCGTAGTAATTTGTTAGCCCATAATATATCACTACCCCATATCTTTAATTATTTCATCCGTACGATCTGATTCGGATACAGCAACATCTACGGTTCAGAAGCAGCAACACAAGAATTTGGAGCTACCTTTGGAATGGTCATGGTCATGGTCTTTGGTTTGATTGTCAGTAAAAAGCCAAAGAACACAAAGCTCTTGACTTGACACAACAGTACTTGTGAATTGTATAGCCTTTTGTTGGGTCTTTATGTAACTGCTAGTCTCTGTTGAACAGTACAGAAAACCGTGCAGAATAAGATCCCTCCTAAGTTTTACCATAATTTGTAACCGATCACTCCCCAAGTTCAAATCTTGACCCCGGATCTAAAATACTTGTTGAATTTTCTTCTTCTTTCATATTTTTCCCGTTCTCAATCTTTGAATTTTTCAAGAATCTCTGCAGCTATATATTTTTGTGGATAAAGATAAAAGCTTTGGCAGCTTGATTCTTCAAGTCTTTGCTTGAGAAAACGGTTAACTTGGGGCGGTGGTTTGGTTTGGCTTTTGCTTTGAGTCTAAGTCTCAAAGATCAGAGAGAGAGAGAGAAAGCTGGCAAATAATACTAATAAGTGGTGGGAGAGAGTAGATGTGGCCATGGCGGGTTACAACAATGAACAAAACCCAGGTCAAGCCAGTTCAGCTCGCTATGCTCATCACCTTCTCAGGCCTGAACTGCACCTTCAGAATCAGACTCAGACTCAGACTCAGAGACCTCTTTCTATTGATAATCCTCAACCTTCCGATTCTCCGGACTCTCCAGACGAAGGAGATCACAAGCATGACTCCGATGCACAAGCCACAAGCTCCGGTGCAGCCACTACAAACTCGAACCGCCGTCCACGTGGCCGACCACCTGGATCGAAGAACAAGCCGAAGCCACCGATAATCGTAACTCGGGACAGTCCGAACGCGCTCCGATCGCACGTGCTGGAAGTGTCGAACGCTGCGGACATAGTGGAGAGCGTGTCGAATTACGCGAGGCGAAGAGGGAGAGGGGTTTGTGTGTTGAGTGGAACTGGGACAGTGGTGAATGTTACTTTGAAACAACCTGCGGGGAGTAGTGTGGTGACGCTGCACGGTCGGTTCGAGATTCTTTCCTTGTCGGGGACTGTGTTGCCGCCTCCTGCTCCGCCTGGTGCGGGTGGTTTATCGATATTTTTGTCTGGTGGACAAGGACAAGTGGTTGGGGGAAGCGTGGTTGGTCCTTTGGTTGCTTCGGGTCCTGTGGTTTTAATGGCTGCTTCATTTGCCAACGCTGTGTTTGAAAGATTACCTTTGGATGATCCAGAAGAAGGTGCTGTGCAAGTCCAACCCACTGCTTCACAGTCTTCAGGAGTCACTGGTGGTGCCGGAGCTGCACAGCTTGGTGAAGGTGGTGGAGGAAGTGGAAGCGGCGGCGGTGGTGGTCTTTTTAGTATGGGAGGGAACAATAATATGGGAAATTTTCCATTTTCAGGTGATCTATTTGGATGGGGTACTGGGAGTGCTGCAAGGCCTCCTTTTTAATTACTGGGTGGGTTTCTAGTAGTATTAGATTTTGAGTGATTGTAGGGGTTGATCCATCGAGATTAATTTAATTTTCTCAGCTTTTGAATAATTGATGAAGGTGGAGGATGATGATGATGTTGATGAGAGGGAAATCATGTAGCTAGCTAGCTTCTTTTTTGGTTGTATGATAAAAATGTTTGTGATATAATTTTAACAAATTGTTCCTCCTCTTATCTTATTTACAAACTGGAAGAGAAATAAGAAAAGGTTTTCTTGAATGTTTAATTAACTGGTAAATTTATGAATGAAGGACTTAGTACTATCCAGTGGAACTGGAAGAAACCCAGGTTGGAGCAAATTAAGGATTGCAGACTTCTCAAAAGGTCAGTAATTTGTACGACTTCACAAAACCATTTGGGTTCTTGAATGTCATTCTACTTATTGCAGCTAGTTTTATGCATAAGTGATAGTTGTATTGTGGTTATGACTGCTATGATGAACATCTCTAGGGCTTATTTTTGAGTTTCCATTTCATGAGGAGCACATCATCATATGCTTTATTTTTGTTGAATATTAGAGTTAAAGAATGTGTTTCAGTTTGTGAATTTCTGACAAATTTTACATAGTATGGGAACTTATGGTATCATTGGTATGAAGTATGAACATACTACATAGTGCATATTTTTTTAATTATATAAAAAAATTTAAAGTATCATTTTTTCATTTAATTATATCTTTTATTTTTTGTCTGGCCAAACATCCTGAGTCCATATTGCAGATAGTTTTTGCTTGTTGCATGAACCAATGTGTTCTCCGTCTCTTTTCTACCTTTAAGTTCATTTTTTGCTTTACTCCTCTATCTCTCCTGCCATGCCAACTTGCAGTTGGCTGACCAAACGTTACAGCAGTAACGTTTATCTTGTCAGTTATAAAACATAAAACATTTACGGTGTTAGAGCCTTGGAAATAAAATATTTTGTGTCTAAGAGCCTACAACATTTGACCACCTGTTTAACACTTTCGGATTTTAAAAGAATGGAACTTGTTCCCTAAGAAAACCAAAAATATAATATTATAGCTTGCGAGATAAGTGTTTGAGTAATGCTAGGAATATTATAATTTTTTATTACATAGAGCTTAGAATCTGATATATGACGTATCACCAACCACCTAAACACATTTCAAATAGGTGCATGGTTGAAATTAATTAATCACATACATTGCCATATTAATTTATAAGCATTATGTAACAAAACTTATAGTACATTTATCAACAAGTTCTGTCAAAATAGAGAACCTAGAAAAAGAGGTAAAAATCTCAGGAATTGGTTGTATTTTGTGACTTTGAAACTTGGGAAAGGGGAAATTTTGATTTGAAAACTTGGGAATATGTTCTCCTTCTGGTTGGTTCTTGAAATGCTTGATTTTATGTCCTAAATTTCCTCCAAATCAGTTACTACTTTTGAATCATGCAAATACCAAACCCCAAGAGGCCTGTCTGTATTGATCTTCCGCAGTTAATGATACTGAATTTCCTACCAGCTCTACAAATTGCTTATTTACCTTGCACGCTGATAGTCGTTTTATTGGACAATGTTTTAGTCATCTGAACTCATGTCTACCATGGTCCATACACAAGCATAGTGGGAAAGAATGCATCCATGGAAACCAGATTACTTAATGGGATAAGATCCCCTCCCATTAAATTCTCCAATTCCCTTCATTTGAGTCAATTCATTTTATCATTTGAAATACCAAACGGATGGCACTTTCTTAGACCTTATAATTCTTTTCAACAAAAATAAGCTAGATTCAGTGCTACTGAAGAACTTTATACCTAGGTATTATGATATATATACAAAGAACGGTAGGAAACGTACGTGTATCTAGCTTTGTTCTAGAATCACAAGTGGTCCTCCTACTCCTGGATAGCAACTGTTATTGAAGTTATTTAGATATATGTAGATAGAAAGTCAAGAGATGCATGCATGGATTAAGTGAAAATTGATACAGTTTGTTGATGAGACGTTGTGCATTGATTGAGTGCCTCATCAGAAGTAGTTGATTAAAATGATGAGCATTGAACTTGAGACTCGTTTAATTTTTATCTTAATTAGTGTTTTGACTGATGTGAAAGCAATAGGATGTATTCCCGAAACATTCATGTAAGAGAAACCAAGGCTGCATGAGGCAGATTGGAGCATGCAGAAGAAAAGAAATTGATTTTGACTACTATAGGTTAGACGATAAGATTGAACATAGTGCGCACTATTGGTCCAACGTGAAAGAGAGCAATATTTTCCTGTTCTTCATTATGTATAGTATAGCATGAACAAATTTTGAAAACTTTACTTCGCAGTCTTATGCATTTCAAAACTGGCTTGATACATTGCATTGCATGCATGCATGCTTCATCCTCTTTCTTCTTCTACATTTTTCCCCTGGTATTCTATTTCTTTTACCTTTGGTCTCAAGATAGGAAGCCTTCTTCTATAGGTCATGGTCTTCCATGTAATTTAATTTTGTTGATAAATTTGATAGTTACAATGGAGAAGTGAGGTTTGAACTCTAGGCCACCTAAGCTAAAAGGCTTTTGACAATCTTACCTGTAATTGAAACACAATAATTTGATAGTATTCTATATATTATATTTATATATTTGAGAGTAGATGGGACTTGAAACGGATAAAGATTACATGAAATATAAAGTGCCAAGAAACTAAATTCATAAGATAAGGTTAATTCAATAGCTGTCTACCATTGAAAGCCCTATCATATAAAAGGGAGTGGTAGAGCATGTATAATTAAGTTCTTGAAGCAAGATCTAGGATTAGGACAGACAAGAGTTTGATTTTTTTTTTTTTTTTAATAAAAAAGTCTTATAATTCAATTAGTTGGTAGTTTCTAATGTCTCTAAGGGGGACATTTAAGGTTCAATTCCCCCCGCTTCATTGTAAATTTGTAACTATCAAATTATTAACAACAAAAAGACTGTTCCTTTTCCAATACTACAACTTGATGAAAGGTGATAGATAGATAATCAATTGCAGCCTTATTATAAGCCCTTGAAAATTTAGCATCATACACACGCTTGCAATTTTCCTATTTTGGGTTATTGACTCTAGGATAGGCGTCAATAAGTTAATTACTACCTTTTTTGAAAGAAAGTTTATTCTATATATGTATCCCTCAATAATTTGATGTATTGACCAATATGTATGGATTCTTTCAGAAACTAAAATGCTAAAAGGAAAATATAGTACTCCTCAATAATTTGATGTACCAATATGTATAAATTCTTTCAGGTTAACAGTCACCTGTATAACATAAATTGTGCAATTTGTTTTTTTTTTTTTTTTTGTTGATTAGTGTTCTACATTTGTTTTACAGTAATGTTTGTTGCACAGAAGTAGTTGCAAACATTAGTACCAAAGATTTAGAAATCGTATTTTAAAAACACGATTTTGGTTATAATTTTAAAATCGTTGCAAATATTAGTACCAAAGATTTAGAAATCGTATTTTGAAAACACAATTTTGGTTATAATTTTAAAATCATATTTTGAAGAAACTATTTCAACTGATATGGTGCACACACTCCTTACAGACTGATGTATGTAATAATTAGCCTGATGTATGTAATAATTAGCCTTCTTTGTTATAATGTGATGAAAAAGATGCTATCAATGTATTCCTAAATCCTAAAGATCTTCAAAAGGAAGACTCATTTTACCTGAATTATATGTTTCCAGTTCTTCTTTTTTTCTTCCATTTGTAATCAACTTGGAAGAAATAAAAAGAAGCATGCAGGGGGGGAATTATCAAAGTTGGTGGAGCAAAGTGTTGGTATCATGAGCTTGTTAGTTTTTTTGGGTACTGGGAGACCCATTTTGCACTGTATTGAGTGTCAACTGTCACTCCGAGCACACATACTCGAGAGAGAAAGAGAGAGAGTGCATGCACTGGACTATTTGCACACCATTGTCTGTCTTCATGTTGCAAAGATGTCAGGCAAATAAATAAATAATGCAGCAAAGATATCATATCCTGGGAAAGGCATATACCCTAGTTTTTTCTGTCCCACCTCACAGTAATTCATTTCATTTTCTGTCCCCCCAACCATGTCTTTTCTCATTATTGGGAGTTTGTTATTTGTTAATTCATTTTTTTAATTTTCTCAATTAAATTCATTTTTTTAAATAAATTTATAATATATATAAAATTTGAAGATTTTGACTATTTGTTGATTTCTTCTAAAGTTGAGACATAAACTTTTATTTTTTTTTCACGTCATTATTTTAATATATATTGTTTTATTAAATAAAATTTTATAAAGTTTCTTATAAAATTGTGAATTTTCTGAGTAGAAATTTTGTATAAATATATCACTATTAATATTTTGATTTAAGTTCTTTTCTTTATAAAATGTAGAATAAAATAACATATTAGAATATTTTTACAAATAAATAATTCTATTAATAAATATAACTTTAATAAAGTTATAATTAATATTATCAAGTTAGCATTTAGAAAAATAAAATAAAATAGAGAAGATTGTATTTTGTTAAACTTTACTATATTGTTCGGATTATCGGCTAGTAAATAAATAAAATGGAAGGCAAGGTGCTGGAGAAGGAGAAAGTGTAGACAAACAATTAGACCCTAGTTTGTGATATTACACAAATAAAGACAATGAAGTTAAGTCGTGAATTTGATTTTTGATATCCAGTCTTCTATAGCTGCCTTTGGTTACATTATTTTTGCTCATACTCGTAGATTAGATTATGTTTTAGCTCACAACTTTACTAAAAATGTTAGTGGGTTTTCTGTGTGGATGGAAGATATTCCACTATACCTTAATAATATGTACTTTTAGCTAATATTGACTAAGTTTTTTCAATAAAAGTTCAAAGTTTTTCTTCTCAAAAAAAAAAAATATATATATATATATATATATATAAATAATGTTAAGCCGTGAATTAGATGTGTTGAGCTTCATGTGGCAAATTAGGCTTCCCATGTCCAAAATAATGACCCGTTTGGTAATGTTATTCTAGTAACATTTTTTAAGTGTTGTAAAAATATATGTAGATGAAAAAGTGCTGTGAAAATACGTATTGTATTGTTTAAACAACGAAAAATGTTATTCAAATAACATTACAAAACAAGACCTAAATTTCTCCATTGTCTTGCAACATATTTTTGTTTAGCTTGATTACCCTCCAAATTTGGCAAACGATGACATTCACTTGTAGAAACTATACTAGTTTCCTCACTGGCATTGATCCATGCATGGAAGGGTTGAGTGGTTGACCCTTATGATTCCTGTAGATTATGGCCAAAAAGGATATATCATGTATGACTGAGGCATAAAAGTCGAATCTGAGCCAACCAAAATGGTGAGGAGCCCAAAACATTGCATTGTTCGAAATAGGGAGTGGCAAAGTTGAGAGGCCAAACTGAGTTATTCCAAACATGATGTTTTTTGAATGTTGAATTTGGAATTAAGAGAGACAAACCCTGGTGGGGAGAATTTCAGAATAAATTTCTAAGACAGAAATCTTAGCCTTACATGGATCTTTTTTGTTCTAAAGAGCCTTTAAGGAATCTAGGAGGCATGATGAGGTAGTAATTCTTATATACTCTCAGAGTACGGAGAATGGTGTTATCTCTTTTCATATTTATAGTGGAGTTCATTCATTAAATTTATGGTAGAATTCACCATGAATGTAAGATAAAAAAGCACAATTTTTCCGTACTTCAAGAGTACCTAAGAATTTTCCTTGATAAGAAGAGAATCTCGATTTTTAATTCTTGAGATAGGCAAATTTATAGCTGAATAGGCACAAGAGAAGGGTCCAGATTAAGTTGTCCATGGTGCTAACTTGTGATAGATGGATATGTTTGATGTGAGTAGCAGTAGCACTGTAGCATCATCAAAATAATTAGAAAGCATACTTGGGAGTTGGATCCTATTGCTTGGTACTGTTACTGATCAAATCAGCCACCCAAAAGTATTATCTGGGGCTCCTTGTTTTGGAAAAGGTTTGAAGGAGTCACATCACATTGGGGTGGAGGACCCAAGAGTCATCCCAAATTCTAATTGAGGTTCCTGATCCCATATCTTATACCATTCCAAGTGAAGGATGGATTTGGCTTTAAGGAGGCAAAGAGGAATGGGGTACCTTTTAGATATTTCAAAAACACCAATTGAACTCAGAACTTGTTACTGCCAGTGGCAATTTGCTTACTGAGTTTAGCTATTAGAGCCCTATTTGCTTCAGAGAATCTCCTTAGTTCAAAACCACCAGTTGATTTAGGTTTACATATTTCCTTCCAAGATTTAAGATGGCAACCTCTAGAGTTGGGATACCTATTCCGAAAGAAATCCTTGAGGAGCTTATCCATTAAGATACAAGTGGATTTTGGAAGATATATGGTAGACATGGTATAAGTTGGTAGTGCTGTAAGGACTTTTGTTCACCAACCATCAACTGTGGTATCATCTTTGAAATGAGATCTTGGAAAGTAGATCTTTTAGATGTCCCTAAAATGAGAGAGATACCAAGACAAGAGGCATTGGAGGAACCTCATTGGAGGATGTTAAGGCTAGACATGCTAATAAATACATTCTTTGTGCTGGTACCAGTGTAGTTGAAAAGGATAGAAGATATAGAAGATATAACCAAAAAAAAAAAAAAGGGATAGAAGATTTAGCTTTGTTGACGGATAGCCTGATCATGCTTGGAATTGATCATAGTAAATGCATTATAGCAAATATAGCCTCTTCTTTTTCTCTTAACGAAAATTATAATATCATCGACAAAAACAAGACGAGAAAATCTAGGGCAGCCTGTTGATACTTGGATACCTTTGATATCCTCATCTCCCTCAGCCTTAGGGAGAAGCCTAGAAAGGACATCTATAACAAGAATGAAGACGAAAGAAGAGATGGGATCATCTTGCCTGAGCCGTTTTGATTAAAAGAAACCCATAATATACCCCATTAATAAGAACAAAGAATAGGTGGTTGTGATGCATAGTTTGATAAGGTGAATCCAACTGTCACATAATCCAAAACATTTAAGAGTGGAGAGGAGAAAAAATGTAAGTCAATGTTATCAAAAACTTTTTCAAGATCAATTTGAATATATAGCAATATAACCAAGTTTTTACTTGGTAGCTTTCATATAATGAGTGATTTCATGAGCAACAAGGATGCTGTCTTGGATTGACCTGCCTGGAAGGAATGCTAATTGCCATGGGCTGATAATCCTAGAGAGAATTGGCTGAAATCTATCAGCAAATAATTTTGATATGATTTTTTTAGGCCACGTTACATAGGTTATATATGAGGTCTGAAATTTTAAACTGTGGCAAGACGATTAGACTTGGAGATGAAGATAATGAAGGTGTGATTTAGTTCTTTGAGAGGGAAACATTTATTGAAGAAGCTTTGGACAACTGATAATATCTTTGCTAATGATTTCCCAATGATGCTTATAAAAAATCGTAGGCATTCCATCAAGGTCAGTAGCTTTGTATTGGACACCCCAGGTTGAACACAATCTTTTTTATTTCTCACCATCATGTTAGTCCCAAACATGGATAGCAGTCTCACTAGGGTGGTAATCACAAAATGCAACCTTGTGTTTGCAAAGAGAATATATTGTAAAAATTGTGTCAAGATGCAAATGAGAGTCCTGGGTATGTATTGGGAAATTTGTATCCCTTGGAAATAGACACAATTGTATGACTAGATACATCAGCCCCGAAAGCCACAACCTTATCCAAAGACCAGCTTCTCTCTACCGAAACAAATACTTCATCCATAAAGAAACACCATCCATTAAGTGAGGTTATTGTACGTGTGAGAGTGAAACATGTAATACGATCACCCATCACAGCCACACGCTAACAAGGAATAAGGCCTCAAGGTCTTCATTGCTTGCCGGAGAGAAAGGGGCTTGAGAGAATAGAGAGGTGGAGTAATTGATAAAATTCATCGCCAATATTACTTCTACTCATTGCAAATCCGTACTATGCATGGAAAAATGTAATATAATTAGCTTTATAAGAATATAATGTAAAATTTGTAGGTTAAATAGTTCACATGTTATTAAAAAATTATTTTATATAAATTTTTAATGAAACATATAATGTATTTTGCATTCAACAACCATACGTAGTGATATATATATATATATATATATAAAAGGATTTTAAAAAATATATACCATAATCGATTCACTAATTTGAACAGATCCAAGAATGTTAAAAAAAAAATGTATATCCTCATTCCATAAAACATGTGTAACATGTTACATTAAATTTAAATTATTATGTAAATTTAGAATTGTAGCATTTTTTTTTCTTTCCAAGTACGAGTATAATGTCTACATTATTGAAACTTGAATTTTAAAGTAATCTTGTAAATATTTATCATTTTTATTACTTTTTTATATTTCATATCTCTAATTTCTAATACCTATTTTGTTTAGATTTTTTAGCTCAAAATTGAAAAAGCAAACTTACAAAAAGAATCAATTTAAGACCCAATTAGTCCAAAATGGGCTGAATTGATGCAAAATGGACTAACTTGGACCAAAATGAATCAAAGTAGCCCAAAGTGATCCGAAGTGAAGCAGATTGAATGGATAGAAATGAAGTAGACCGAAGTGGACCGACATGGACTAAATGAATTGAAGTGGACCGTAATACTACTCTGATGTGACCTAATAGAAGCGTAATAATAATAAATATTATTCTCTGACCTAAGAATAATAAATAAAATAACATATATTTATTTAGCTTACGGTGAGAATTAGGCTTTTTTATTTTTTTTATTTTATGGAATTAGGCTTTATTGTTTCAATGCTCACTAACTTTGTTGTTCTTTACCATTCCAAAACAAGCAAAAAAGCAAACTATCATCACAAAATTAAAATATATATATTTAAAAAAAAAAAAAAAAAAAAAAACCACAACAACAACAACAACATTATTATGTGTTCAACTAACAGTACGTACTTCAATATTATAAACTATCAATCCCACAATTATATGCATATTCCAATTACATTTGTATACTCATAGTCCCATGATCTATATATAGAAAGATCGATTAAAAAAACATCCTTCACCATTGCATTTCAAGCAAAAAAAAAAAAAAAAAAAAAAGCAAGCGAGCATCACACACTCCTAAAAGGCCATCCAAATTTAAACATAAAGTATGCACAATCGAATTGTTTTGCAGGTATATAAACTCCACCAAATAAGCAAATTCTCTAATGGTATTTTCACACTTGAGTCCAATAGTATGAATGCTATGAATTATGATGGCATTCCACATAACAGTCTTGACTCAAACATCATCGATCTTTCTAGAATTCTAACTATTTTCTTTAAACCTCCACGTCAACAATTTTAAGAAAGAGTTTTCGGTTGTAATAATAGTGTAAAAGTACAATGTTATCTTAGCTTTGGAAAGCATTATCACATCTATTTTATGTTTAATTCCACACTTACACGTATACAAGAGAGATTGCAAGTTTCTCTAAAAATATACTCATTACGTATATTTTTCTTTTGTAAGAGATTAAAACTAATGAGCTCTTTCTTAAAAAAAAAAAAAAAAAACCTAATGAGTTAAATATGCAGACATGAAGCCAAGAGAATCTAAGAGTGAAAATCAATTAATAAGTGGCTTTTGAAGAATTTAATGAGTCAAAGATGTGTGGAAACATAAAAGGAAAGAGAGAAATTTGTTTAAGCTAAAGATTGAAAAAAAAAAATCCTGACATGGAAATATTTTGACCAATTTTGGTATTTTGGCCATATCATTTTACTCAGATATCGGATTTATTTGATTCTTGCGGCCACATAAAGAGGGTTTATATAGAAAATTCTTAGGTAGTTCCGGAGTATAGTGAAATGGTACTCCCTCCTCTCATATTCATGGTGGATCCCACCATAAATTTAATGAGCAGACCTCAACATGAATATAAGAGGAGGGAGCACCATTCTCTATGCTCCAAGAGTACTTAAAAATAACTCGAACTTATATATCAAAAACTTTGTAGTTTATCAAAACTTCAGAATCTATCGTATTCAATGCCAAAACTAACCTGGAAGTTGACCCATCATTAAAAAACAAGAATTGACATTTTATATTTTCCTTTTTAGGAAGAATGAGGGTTTTGAATGTTATAAATACTAAAGTGATACAAGGGCAGCCACATTTTTGGGCTATTGGAAAACATTATTTTTATCAATTTTTGAGAGTTTTATTTGTTGGTGTTTATGCCCTAAAATCCAATTTATTAGCATGTCATAAATAATTAAATTGTTTAATTATATGAGACAATTTATAAATGAACTAATGGGACATTATCATAGTCCTTGAAATGTATTGTATGTGATTTATGTGATTTAGTCACAAAAGATATAAATCACAAGTTCCTTGTAAACTTAAAATATAGTTCATAATCAGTGATGAAATTGGGCGTTTCATCAGCGAAGACTATATAACACATCAATTAAGATGATTTGTCTTGATCATGGAAGTGGAGACTTCTAGTTAATGTGTTAATGTGTCTTAAGCGTTAAGATATAATGAAAATGACCGCTATGGGCTTAATTATTCAATCAATAACTGTCACCTGAATAATTAATCTCATGACTTTTAATTTCATAAACTCTCAATCCTGAGAAGATAGTGAACCCAATCATGAAATGTAGATTAATTTGATATATCAAAAGTGAGATCTAATATTCACGGTCAAAATTTTAGTATATTAGGTAACCACACGTAGTGTTGAGGGAACACATATTCTCAAAATAGAATTTATAATCTCTTTTTATATAGACACGAAATATCTCATTAAGATAAGGTTAATGGAAACTGGTTATTCAAGGTGCCCACTTTAGTAAGGAGTTACTATTATTGAAATTGGATTTCAATAAATATGAATAACTAAAAAATTAAATTGGGTACTCAATGAAAAAATAGTTGTTTACAAAGTGATAGTTCATTATAACTTTGTTCACTATGGATATTTCATAGAGAGGTCAAATGATATCATTAAAGTCCTGGGATACAATATATTAATAAGGCCTAGAGTGCAATTATATTTATATAGTGGTATTACATATAATTAATGGTAATTTTGGACTTATCAAGAGTTGACAAATAAGGCCAAGGCCAATTCGAGCTGGAGTCTTATTTGTTCCCTTTCGTCCTATCTCAAGCCACAAAGTAAAACCCAATTGGGCATGCCCAAAAGGCTAACCCAATTACATAATCAATTATATTTATAAGAAAAGAAACATATAGTTTTTCATATGTATGGAAATTGTGTGTATGTGAGTATAAGCCACTCTCTTATTCTCCCTTAATCACATACGTGTAAACTGATTGAGAAATCACACTTTTTGGGCACTATGTGGAATTGGGATGTTGATTAGAGATATTCTCAAGTCTTATTTTTGAATTTCACTACATCAAGGTATGCTTTCTATTTTTTGTTCTAGAATTTAAGGTTACATGTTATCTCTCATGAATGAAATAGATCTATGTTTGTTGCTTCCTCTATGTATTTTGTATGAGATGCAAAACCAAATTTTCCAACATTATTCTCTATGGAAGCTTAAGAACCTAAGCTAGGGTTAGGTGTGAATCCCAAAAGCTATAAGTTGTCCACTATTCAATCCAAGCACGTTTTTCACGTTTTAATAATTGAAATTTATTGTTCTATTTTTCATAATTGTTTTGCTAGATTGATATTTAATTTCTAATTCTTTTATAAGTATATTCTTAAATCTTCTTGTGGTTAGAATAGGGTTTTATAATCTCTCTGGTAAAACGTGGTAATCTTGTTAGATATAACTTTTACCATAGTATTGCCTCTAGGGTGTACAATGTTCTTGAGTTTTTCTAACAAAGTTATTATCTTCTAAACTAAATTGTTAGAGCAATTGAAAAATATAATCAACCAAAGAGACTTCTATTAATAAGGCTTATTTCTAAGTCTTCCAATTGGATAATTTATATGTTAACTTACCTGATTGTGTACTAAATTGGATTGGTAGTGTATGCTGCTTGCTCACTCTCAAGTGCAGGAAATCGTAGCAATATAATTCTCGGAGTACCGAGGTCGAACCACAAGGAGCGGGATAAATTCAAAGACAATGTAATTAAACAAAAAAAAAAACTTTTGGTGAAGATGAAGAATAATTTTTGCTTAGTAATTGTTAACAAGAATAATAATAAAAATTGATTTAAATCAATAATGTAAATACTAGGGAATCATGATGTTTCTCTACATCGATATGAAATTCTTTGTGATCTAAGAAAATATATATTTCATAATTGATTGTTCTTATACAATTAAAAACTTATGATTTGGTTGAACTGAGACAATTCAAGAACGCGTGATAAACTAGATTAATAATGCGGTTAGAATAGTTTTCAGAAAAACTCATTCACTTTAAAACGTGATTTCTATTTGAAACTATTAGAAATTCATCTAAACAATAAGAAAAACGCGATTGAACTTATTGAAAGATGGAAGAACTAAAATCTAATTGAACAATCAAATATGTTATTGTCTAAAATGATAGAAAGAATCACATTGAATATTCATACCGTATAGAAGAAACATAACCCCTAGCCCTAGCAAAGCGTTTAGAGAAAGGAAAATACAATGTTTTCTCTGCCAAAATTCATTCTACACAGCCTCCCTTCCAAATCCTAACGTCAAAAGTGTCCAAAGAAAATAAAACTTTTATTATTTTATTTTTCGTCTAGGTTTACCGCATTAACTTGTGAGTTAATTTTGGCCTTCAAAATTGAGAATTTAGAAAAATTCAAAACTAGAAAGTTGTATATATTTAAGTCACGGTTCCAACTTATTTGACCTTGTGTCAATTGGATTTTTGAGGAGAGAGATACGCCCAAAATACTAATCAGTACTCAAATCTGATTTTTCCTTTTCAAATTCTACCTCTTTGATTTCCTTTTTTATTTGAAACTTCCAAACATGGTAGATGACCCAATCACTCCAAATGCATCTCTTTAGACATTTAAACATGGTTCTTTAGCTCCACTTTAATTCTAGTTTGGCCTCCATTCTCTCACAAATTCCTGTAAACTTATCTTTCTTACATGATTTCTTGAAAGTAAAAAATTATACACAATGAATGACATCTTATTCAAGAAATTATGTAAAGATAAATAATATAGACTAATGCAAATCATGGCTTAATTATACAAATTAAGCACAGTAATAAGGAGATAATACCCAAATAAATATTGAATTTTACCAAACTTTCTTTTTCCTAAGTTTCAATCATATCTATATCTATATATTACTAAAAGCTGAAGCGTAGCGTTTAATGCTACTGCTCTCACGTCGTGCCACATCAGCTACCACGTCATTTTTTATAAAAATATATAATTTTTCCTTCAATTTTAAAATGCTTTTTCTAATTTTTAGCCCTATAAATCCCAACCCTATAAATGCAACACACTACTTATTTATTTACTTCCACTACCCTATAATAAATTTGTATAATTAATTCAACCCACCTCTTATTTATTTGGTTCCACTATCAAGCCTAACCCAAAGCATTTTCAGCTCAGCTTAAAGGAAAAAGAAATTAAAAATAAAAAACGTTTAAGCCGGTTTGGTGTGAGCCTTTCAGCTTAAAGGAAAAAAGAAAAAAAAATACATTTCTAAAAGTTGAAGCATAGTATTTATTGTTGCTACGCTCCAGTTCAGCCACATTAACGGCCATGATATCTTTATAAAAAAAAATGACATATTTTTTTAAAATATTAATATCTAAGGATGATTTTACACATTCTAAAATAATAATTAAATACATGTAACTTACCAACTATAATAAAATATTAATATCTAAATATCTAAAGATGACTTTACACATTCTAAAATAATGATTTTTTTTTAAAGGCATTCTAAAATAATAATTAAATACATGTAACTTATTGACATAATAATGCTATAATTATTATCATTGAAAACATGTAGTCATAAAATACTTTATTTATAAATAATAATAAAAACCAAAATAAAAAAGTAGGAATTCTTCACCGGACATACCATCTTTTTTTCTTTTTTCTTTTTTTTTGTAAACCCTTCTCATAGGCATTTTATCAAACATGTGGCATAGAACTACAAATGGTGGGATTATCTTCAGCATACCACTTTGTTGGTGGTAATTTATAGTAAAAGAGATATGATAGAAATAGAAATACCACTTAACACTCCAAAATATTTAACATAATAATAATAATAATAATAATAATAATAAACATATCAAATATTAAAATATTCAATATTGGACATAAAAAAAATCAAAATTGCATTATCAGTTTATGACCTTACACATTCTCTTGAATGAACACATGAATACTAAACTATTCCCAAGTGCATTATGGCAACATAAATTGTCATATGAACAGAATAGTAGAAAACACACCCAATATGGCATTATGAGTTTATGACCTTACACATTCTCTTGAACGGTCATATATTAAGTTATGCCAAAGTGCATTATTACAAAATAAATTGTCATATGAAAATGAATAGTATAAAACACACCCAAGAAGAAAATAAACGAAAACACACCCATCAAGAAACTCTAGATTTTCTTTGCTAAGATTGAGATGATTTCTTCGATCAAAGATAACAATTCAGCAAAAAGTCATCGTCTCAATTTGGTAAGTATTTCAATGTGCTTACAATACTCTTGATCTTCACTCTATTTTTTTTTTTTTTTTGGGGTACATTTTAAGTGTTTTCCACTTCTTCTTTTGAGTAATGGTTATTTTCCTTGATCACAATTTATCAAATCACTTCCATCATTTCAAAACACATTACCATCTTGCTAATTTCTTATTTTGTTTTAGTACATGGTCTTTTGCCTCCCATTTGTTTATTTTATTTTCTAAATAGCTTTGTTATTTTTTAAATTAAATACTACGTACACAAATTCTTGCTAAAATCCTTTAATCTCATCTAAATATATGCTAATTTATAATTTCTTTCTTAGGATACCTTGGGAGAGGAAACAAAATATTATGATTTATAGGAATGGCGTTTCTCTTTTTCTTTATATTTGGGATTATACCATGTGTTTCTCTTTTTATTTGTATTTGAGATTATACCTAATCTTTATATAGTTTTTTCATTAATTTTTCAACAAAATACAATGCAAATAACATTATGGTAATTCAAACACACTAAAGGTTTTTAAAATTTTATTTTAAGATCTAATCTCTAAATCTTACCATTTATAATTTTCAAGGAAACAATTTTGGGACACTTACAATGTTTAAGTATTGCATCCATTTTATGACTATGGGCATGCATGCAAGCAAATTTTTTTTTTTTTAATATGTTTTTCATGGTTAACCTAATATCCATTTATTTGGATTTAAAAATTCTTTCAACTGAAGCATATAACTTGATGTAACTTATTCTTAGAAAATTCCACAACTTAATTCAAATCATGCTAGCCAAATATATATATATATATATATAGACACACACACTATTATTCCTCACCTCAGCGAGCTTAAACTTATCTCATTCTAAAGGTGAAAAAAATGCTTAAAATTATCTCTTTTTTTTAGTTCAATATGTTCTTTGTATTTATTAAGATAGAGCACAATGATTTTGTACCCTTCTATATGAATTAAATCATCATACCTTATTTGGCTTATTCTTATCTCTTATTCCAAGTTCAATTTGGCTACGACATGTTGCTCTTCAATCCATAATACTCCTTAAATATTTTAGTGTAATACATATTTCTTTAGTATTTTTTTTCTTATATTCATCTGCATAAACTTCTTATAAGTTCTTGAATTGATTAGAATTTAAGAAGGTTATATAAAGATAACGGCAACAATCTTTTGTGTTAGCACTACTCAAAGAACCAAAACTATTAAACACAAAATTACTACCATAATTTTTTTTTTCTTTAGGATAATAAGTGATAAATGGTTGTTAGTTTGTTTACATTTCTTTGTAAATAGTTGTTTTTGGTTATTTTGGGTGATGATGTAGGTATTACTAATTAAATTCTCTTACATTTTTTTTTTTAAATTTTTTATCACTAAAATTATGTTTCACATCTGTCACACTTTTTAGCAAGTGTTCTAAATATATATATATATATATATATATATATATATATATATATATATATATATATATATATATTATTTCATTGGCAATTCTACAATCAGTAATGAAATCCTCTTGCGGTGTAATTTATAATTTATTTCATTGATTGTTAACACGTGATAGTTTACCATTTAATATCTTTCTCTCTTCCTTCTTTCTAGAACGTATAGAACTTATTTAACAACTGTTATCATATTGGGCAACACAATATGAATTGGATATATTACACTTTTTTTTTAGGCTTGGTGCTCCACAAACAAATATGCTCTTCTTCGAAGTTTTCTTTTGTTTTTTTCTCTTACTATTTTCTTGGCTGATTTGTTAAAATTTTAGAAATTGTGTTTGGCTTCATCTTGTTAGGTTCATTTTGCACGATCATTGGCTTATATGCTATAATTTGGGCTAAAGTTGTAGACCTAGAACTGGAAGAGATCAAACTAGATATAGTTGTAGAGAACAAGAGTATTAAATGTATAAATTTGTGAATTGCTCAACAAAATGAACTGGTTCTGTGGTATTAAAAAAACAAATATGAGCATGTATAAACAATTCTTTCATGACTTATTTTGCTTTCTCCTACCCCTTTTGTGTTATTTATTGATTGACTAAGATTTACTACACATTTAGATTCCTTTGTTTTCAAGTTTATTAAATTGTGAAGAAAAAATTCTATAAAATAGGTTATTTTCATATATGAGTTTAGTGAATATCAAAATATAAATTGTTATAGCTTGGTTTAATAAACAAAGTTTGTATAAATTGCTCATTAACTTCTCAAAAAGTGAAAAATAATGTTAGCTTCCATATGAAATAATCAAGATTCATTTTCATGTTATGATCAAAATTGTACATTCTCCAATTTTATTTTATTTTATTTTATTTTTTTGTGTTGGATTTTGATGCATATTTCGCTATATTATATCATGTTACAAAATATCTTGCCATATATAATAATTGAAAGCAAATTGCAACATGTTTCCTTGGATATATATATATATATATATCAAGATATAGACTTCTTTACCTACAGAATATATACTACTCTATATTAGAATGTAATCACATTATTTTGAGATGAGTTTGAGACTATTACTTATAAGTCTCAAGTCCAACTTAGGTCACCCCATCTACCCATTTTTTTTTCATTAAAAAAAAAAAAAAAAAAGTCACCAGTACTATTCTCATTTTTAACTTTACCACAAAATATATATATATATAATGTCAAATTTTTCCGCGCATTGCGCGGGTTTGCGACTAGTTTCTATATATTACTGGTGCTTTTGACGTGTTCTTGTTTTCCTTTTCATGGTAGAATGACAACCTTAATTGCACAATAATTTCCATTACAAAATTGGACCACATCAGGTTGGCATCTCTTTGCTTTACAGCAAAGTGAACATCAAGAAAAATGCAATTCTTTTTATTGCAAGAGAGACAAGGCCAAGAAAAGCTTAAGTCCCACCAAATCAAAGATATTACCTTTAAATCGTGGAAATCATAATCGAAGTGAGTGCTTATCTTACTCGGTGTGAGCAATTAACTTCGTTTAAAAATAATAATTAAAAAAAATATATTAATAATTTTTTTTTTTAAAAAGCATATTACCGACTTAAGCTTAAGTTTCGTCTACAGTTGAATGGTAAACAAATGAAAAAATGGAGGCATTTATTTGAACCCATTCAAGATAAATAATAATATCACCAGTTTAACAATTCACCCAGATTACACAAAAAGGACAAAGTGCTAGAAGAAACAATATGTCAAAAAGACTTTTACTTTCCAGCAATGAAAGGGAATGTCTCTATCACTAAAGACTTGTAGGATTGTTATTTCTTAAACAATAACTACAAAGGTAAATATCAATCAAACCATTTACAACAAAATCCCCTGTTTTTTTTACCCACAATCAAATCTGAAACAACCAAGTGCCTAATAAATTTCAATTTAATTACCAATAATCATCAAATTATTTGGTTCCATGACAATAGGTTCATGAAAAATGTATAGGGTCACCTTTGTCTTCTAAAAATTATGCATTCCAAAGCACTAATAGGGTTCTCTTAATTGGTACAACCACTCATGATGATTTTTTATATATATATATAATCACTCGAAATAAATCATTGCCTCCCCCCTTCATATGTCATTTCATGGCTACGAAATTCCAATATCCATTCCTCCCATTCAGATTACAACAACTAAAAGGTTGTTAAAAAAAAAAAAACCTGCTTGACTCACCAACCAACCCAACAAGCACGGGTCTTTTATGTGAAATGGTAGAGATTGGATAGTTCAGAACATCAAGGGTCAATTTGACTAGCAAGTTAAGATGTTACCAACTCTCCGACTTATCTATACTATTATTTAAAGAGCTTCTTCTATTTGGATTTCTTAGTTTTTAATTCAATAATGTCCATACACTCCTATGTTTAAGTAGAGATAAAATTAATGCTATGTTTGGAAGTTTAGAGAGGGAGGAGAGTAGAGGGGAGTAGAGGGGAATAGTTATCCTCTATCTTGTTTGAGTGTTTTTAAAATTAGTAAAGGAAAAGGGAGTAATTAGCCCTTCCTCTTATTTGGATGTTTTAAAAATTAGGATGGAAAAGAAATGAAATAATTTAAATAAACAAATTTACCCCTATTTGAAAATGGACTTGCAACATTAGTCTATGATTAATTTATCAGTTTTGTAAAGTTTTAAACCTAATTATCATTCTTCCAAATCTTAGAATATAAACACGAAACCACAATTTTCAACAACTATTGCAGTTTATACATACAAACGCATATCTAAAAATTCTATTATTACAGATCATACCAAAAAAAATATTGCTAATTAAAAAAATACAATAGAAATTGCAAAATATGATTTTTTTTTTTTTTTAAGTACTAACATATTACGAAAAATCATCAACCAAATTAGCCTACTGTATCTTAAATCCAATAATTAACATGTTAATTTCCTGAACAAAACACACATAGCAAGCCAAAGTTGATTTTTCGTAATTCCAAAAAAAAAAAAAAAAAAATGCTTAGTGCACTGTTTGATTGTCGAGAAAGAAAGAAGAGAAAAAGAAATGATAGAGAATTTGACAGACCTTACCGAGAGTGTGAGCGAGAGCGGAGCTGGCGATGCCAGCACCGACGATGATAACGTCGGCGTCGGCGGTGTTAGTGGATTTACATTCTCCGTTAACGGCTGCTACTGCCGCGGCAACGCAATTCACCGCCTTTCTAGCGACCTTTTTCTTCCTGGCGATGAAACTATAAATCGCAACGACGAGCGTGAAAATCGAGACGACAATCGCTCCCAACACATCCCAACACATACTGATCCAAAGCCACCGCCACCAATGAATGTCCAAGCCCAAGCAAATGCCCAATCTTGTGCATAGCCACCAACTCGAGATCGATCGCTGCGAGCGACATGGACCTGGTGATGTCGTCGTCGACAACCCACGACTCGGCGACGTCTAAATAGTGAGATTCTTTTTTTTTTTTTTTTCATTCACCTTAAATTTTCTCAAGAAACAAACAAAGATAATTTATATAATTAGTTTGTAATTTTGTTAATTTAAAAAGGATAAACTGGGGAATTCATATGGTCAATAATTTATCTACTCTACTCTCTCTCCAAATCTCTCCAATTTGAGGGAATTAAAAATGAGGGATTAGAGGTAATTAAAACCCCTCTAAACTCCTCCAAACCCCTCCTACTCTTTCCTTAAAAAACTTCCAAACAAAGTAATTGAATTACTCTCCCTCCCTTTACTCTACTTCCCCTCCCTTTTTAAACTTCCAAACAAGCCATAAAAGACAATTCGGTAAAAATGCAACTCTAACTCCTACTAAAACATTGCCTAAAAAATAAGACTACTCTCCAAATAATTTTTAAATTAATGTATTCACTTATAAATTAGATTTTCAAAGGCTCAACAACAACAACTGTTGCTTCAGTCGTGCCAAAGCTTTGGGAACTTGCCAGTGATGCAGAAAATAATGCATTATTGCCTTGGTGGAATGCTTCAGGAGATGTATATACTTGGTTTTTTTTTTTTTTTTTTCAATTATCCAATCATGCATGTTTTAGAACTATACTTCTGCTTTATTACATAATTGCAATGTATAACAAATCCCAAATTAAATAAAAAATAGACAATCAAAATGTATTTTGAAATTTGTATCCACCTCAACTCGCTAGGCCGTGACAAAGATGATGATAGTTCATCGTGTTTTGTAGCCCATTCCAACTGTTTTCCAAGTAAGATTTGTCATTAACCTATAATTGAAATATTGTGCGATTCACATATGCTGCGTAAGCGAAACAAGCAGATTTCAGTCCAATAGTCCTAATTTTGGAATTTTTATTTGAAACTTTTACATATGAAAACTTTGATGGGCATGGTGTATATGGGTTTTGTTTTGTTTTTGTTTTTTTTTTTTTTTAGGGGTTTTGTTTAATGAGAGTAGAATTTGATGGATAAATTTTGCCAATTGGAAATGGATAAACTTGCGGTAACTTATCGGAAAATATTCCATAAAAAAAAATTAATAATAATAAAAAATTATCCGAAAATTTTAGAGTATTAGTTTTCAATTTTGGCCAAAGAGGTGGGTTAAAAATTTAAAACGTGGCTTAATCTTAAGGTAGTGGCCGGGGTTGTGTTTTAGTAATTAAAGGAAGAGGTTTTTTCAAAAAAGCAGATAACTGTATAACTGCAGGGTTAGTGGGAGACAGTTTTTTTAACTTTTTTTTTTTTTTTACTAAAGTTAATAATTTATATTCATCATAATTTAGGGTTGTTACATTTTCTAATTATAAAATACATAGGAGTGTGACGAGCGTTATGCTTTTATGGATAAAGTTGGGTTTTTTGAAGTAATAATTGACATTGTAGAGTGTTCCTATTTTCTAAGTCTTCTATTAAAACTAGCCTCTGAGTATGTACTCAAATACTCTTCTATCTTTTTGGAAAAAAGTCAATAATTTGCATCCATTATAATTTTGGATTATTACATTTTCCAATCACAAAAAAACCTAGGGGTGTGATGAGTATTATGCATTTGCAGGTGAAATAATTTTTCATCACACCTCTAGGTTTTTTTGTAATTAAAAAATGTGGTAATCTTTGAGCACGCGTGTGAGTGTGTGCTCAGAGACTAGTCTAATATATATAAATATGGGAAATGTTAACATGCACTGACCAGTGCTTGTTAAGGTGCAAAAAAGACTTTAAAAAAATGTTTAGAAAAAAGTCAAAAAGGACATCAAACGGTACTTATAAAGTTGAAAAATAAGATAAAACTATAAAAAAGATAGAAAATTTTCAAAAAAGTTGTAATTTTTGTATGTGTGTGTATTGTATGTTATTATATTTTTATATATAAGGATAAAAAATTAAAAAAAAAAAAAAAAAAAGGATATTGGAGACCATTTATGGCTTTTGAAATTTATTTCTTATGTTTGTATGTCATGATTTTGATGTTAGAATTCCTACCATATAAGAACTTGTATTTTTGGAATGTTAAAGACTTTTGGGAATCAGATAGTGTAATTTAATGTGGCATATTGTATATTTTCTAATGTTTATTTTTCCTCTTTCCTTTTCTATTTGAGACAACAAGAATTATTTGAAGTAATACCCATTAAAAAGATAAACATAAATGCTCTATTTTATGAATATAAATCTTTAGTCTCATTTTTTGTGTTGTTCTACTTTATGCTCTACCAATTATAACTTGTTATATATTTGATTTTTTTTTTCATTTTAAATTTTATTTATTTTACAAGAAAAGTCAAATGAATACATGACTAGTCATGATTAGTAGAGTATAAAGTAAAACACAAAAAGTAGGACAAATAATTTTTTTTTATCCCTATTTTATTCATATTTTTCCATTTTCTAAAGAAATGTATATTTTACAAATTTGCCAACCTACACAACCCACCTAACGACAAAGATTTTCAACCAACCCACCAGTTATAGGTAAGTTTTAGAGAATCATAGATCAGCTACGGGTTGGATTTTTTTCAACCTGAAATTAACAGTGAATTAAGAATATTGGACTCAACCTCGTATGACAACAATTATAATACAAGTTGCATACACTGGCTTCTAAATTTCAAAATTACTTCAGTATTCTAATAATGGGGGTAAAAATCTCTAATAAATTAAGTGGTGATAGGGAAGTATAAGCTTAAAGTGCCCTTACCAAAGATTTTCAGACACTGTTTAGCCGTTCGGATGTTCTTAAACGGTAAAAATTGCAATCCAGCCCATATTATGAAGAGCCTAAAAATAGAGATTTTCTATTAACTTTGTGAAAATGTATGTATTTATAAAGCAGGCGATTTGATTTTGGGCTAGCAAAAAATTGTTTTCTTCAACCATAAGGCATTTAGATTTCCTTAACTTGTTATGGACTGGGCTCTTACTCAAACTGCCTTGCGAGCGGAGCCAGCTCCAGCTCCATAATTAGTTGTCCAACAAATTAAGATCCCGTAGAGTTTTTACTCTACCATAGGATTCTTAAAGTCCTATCTATTTTCCTCTCAAAAAAAGTCCTATCTATTTATTTAGATTTTACTGCATCAGCATTTAAAAAATAATAATAATAGTTGATAACTCACTTTTTTGGTGTCCATTTAAATTAGTGATGATGTCACAAAATTCAATCCACTAATTTTAAAATTGTTAAGATTATCATAGGAACTCTATCCGTATATATTAAGAACTCTTGAGGATCTTAATCCGTTGTCCAACAAACCCTACCCTTTAGTTGTTATTTATTTGAAGGGCAATTGTCTCTTTTTTTCCCCTTTCTTTTGTATAGTAAAGTTGCAGTGCCATAACCACCTCGGTCATGTCCACGCGCACATACAGAGGAAATGAGATTGGGCAATCACTACAAAATTTCATCAGCTTGGAGGCCATCACGGTGTAAGAAACCAACTCAAATTCCATGTTTCCAAGAACTAGTGCCTTCTTTCTACACTGATTTATTTAATCTAACATAGTCACGGCCATTCAAATGAAATGCTACAGCAGGGAAACCACAAATGAAACTAATAAAACATAATTCAATTTCATCAGTTCATGGGGCCGTCTAAAACTGATCTGAGAAATGCACATAGGGAACTAAATTAGCCAATGCTTGAATTAATATAATTTAGTATTTTGAACAGATCTAACAAGGCCAAAATTAGTTCCAAACTAAACCTCCATGCCTCGATCTCCTAAAA
This sequence comes from Quercus variabilis, assembly GCA_030445155.1. NCBI lineage: Eukaryota > Viridiplantae > Streptophyta > Magnoliopsida > Fagales > Fagaceae > Quercus > Quercus variabilis. Next base: position 16,425,033 of record CP129446.1, read on the forward strand.
TTAAATTCCTTCCCTGAAAATTGATTAACCGACCATTAAGGATTGATTCAAACTGATCCCAGCTCAAAAGGGACACGTACAAAGAGTCGGCCATGCAGGCTAACAACAGCAGATGTCTGAAGTGGATCAATTCTCCCAGGTAAGCTAACCACCTGAAAACCACACCACAATAAAGTGTTTTAAAATAATATAAATACTGAAGGAAATAAATTAATCGGTCCTAAACATACCTAGATCAAATACTCATGCACACTGAATAAAATTCATAATTGCTTGGAAATAAACTCAAAGTAAGTTTTAATTGATTAGTCATATTTGGCCAAGACAGGCAGGATTATTCTTTTAAGTTTAATGCATAAACCTTCCTACATATTGGTGAGTGAGTTTTACATGTTTATAATTTAAAAACAAATATAAATATATTGGGGAGGGTGGGGAAGAGAGAAACAAGGTGGGAATTGGGAGACAAGATCAGCTCTACAAAAAGCCGGGTGTAGAGAAAGAGAGGAAAACTAGACAAACTGGACATGATGGCTGTAATTTGGAGGTGGTTTAGGAGAGGATCCCCTTTCACATCTTGGATTTCCTCTCCAAGTCTTGAGAACCAAAGAAAAACAAAACACCAAAGAAGAAAAATGCACACAAGAATGCAAAAGGAGTAATAGCTAAAAGAAAGGAAAACAAATGAAAAGGAATATACAAGAATGGAGAGGATAGCAGGTGGATACAGCACAAAACTTTGAAAGAAACAGGAAAAAAACAATAAGTAAAAAGATAACACCAAGGAGTCAACACCAAACAAAAGAAAAGGGATAAAAACCTAGGAGTCAAACACCTGATAAATTATAAAGTAAATGGGAGGACGTTCACATGGTTCTCCCAACCAGTAAAATGAAGCTATTCCTGATCAACTTCTAATTTCAACGAGTCCACAGTCACCGAATACACAATTTTTTACTTGTATTGGTTAGGAGGATCACATGTATGATCCAACACCTAGGTTGCTTGGATTCAACACCAAGACATTGGGAAATTCCAACACAATTTTATTCATCAAATCAAGCATAATAGTATTAGCTTTTAATGCCAAGAGTCTGAATCTCAACTGGCACAGCACTTCTTGGTGTTTCCAATATAGACATCTAGGATTCAAATCCTCCCTCCCCCAACTGTTAAATTATTATAATAAAAAAAACAATATTGATCTTCAAATAGGATTCCCCAACTACATACCAACTTTCGAAGCAAGCAAGGAAAGGAAATTAGTCCTAAACCAAGTAGGAAAGCAAATAATTCTCCGACCAATTACATAAATGCAAATAAAAATTAAAATAATGTCTAATAAATCAATCAGTGCATGTCTAGCCGCATAAATTCCTCTTACATTCTCCGTTCCCAAAACGGATTCTATCAAATATTTCACATTTTCTACATCCAGTGTCAGCAACAGCAGGTAGAACAAAAAGTGGAGTTCCTTTGGTCAATGTCAAAGAAATACCTTTTTAAAGGGTGTAATGCCCCAAGGATTATCAAGCTGCTCTGGTTGACCAGTTATAACCAAACGTCCTGCTGGATCTGATTGAACTCGAACCTGCATGCACCAAAAAACAAGACTGACCATAAGTACAAGAGACTGAGTAGTACATGTGATAACATGATACAAATAAGGGATATAGGATTCTGAAATATAAAGGAACAAAATAGATTTGGAGTATGGAAAATGATGAACCAACAGATTTGGACATTTATCATGCTGCACTACCAGATCTATAGATTAGAATTTAAAGCATGACTATTGGTTCTCACAAATTTGACAATGCAAAAACCTTGGTATTTTTAGAATGCAGGAATTCATACCTCATACTTCAACACACACTAAACATGATGATATATTCACAAATATCATATGGAAATGTCCAAGACTAAAAAAATAATAATAAAAAAGAGTTACTGTATTATGAGTATTACAATTCAACTGAATCTAACACATTTTCATAAAGAAAAGTATATAGTGATCCCATCACCATAAATATATAATACCAACCAATCTAACATGTTTCTTTCTTTAGAAATGAAGATGCATAGACTGAAAATAAAGGCAGTAAGTAACACCATTAATAATAATATCATCATATCAACAAAGTGCACATGCAAATCCAGTCACATGTGATAAGTGATGGGTACCTCCGATTTTTATACTATGTGTGAAAGTTCATGAAAATATGGAATGGAAATGAATGGGGATTTGTTTTCTCTTTTCTGGTATGTTTGGGAGTTAAGAAAAGAAAGAAAGAAAGAAAATCAAATAAATATATACTTTTACTATTATGCCCATTATATTTTATTTGTGTTCTAAAGAAATGAGGAGAGGGGGGAGGGGGGGGGGGGGAATACATGATTTCTCCTCAATTAATGAGGAGAACGGATCATTCCACCCACTTTTAGGCAACAAACATATAAGGGAATGGAATGGGCATTCTCTCATAGCAAGTCCATTACTTCCCACAAAATTCTATAATAAATGGAAAATTCCTTAAAATCCATCCCCCCAACCCCCACAAAAAAAATTTAAAAAAAAAAAAAAAAACTGTTGTATGATTTTTTATTTAAATATATACTGATAAGATTAGTACTAAACACAATGGATCACACAGTGTCGATATCAATGATCTTATTTACTGATGTATGATTGTAATGGGGTCATCCAAAATATCCAAACAACTTCAAAATCTGTATCTGCCTTATATAAAATTAAATATGTGAATACCAGTGGCAACAACAGGCCATTTGCCATTATACTTAAGTATATTATAAATAAATAAATAAAGCACCAAATAGAAGGAAAAGACAGAGGATATCACTAAAGAATGCTTACCTCTTCACGTAGTAGCCCAGGGACTAGTGCATATACCTCAAAGCAATCTTTCTGAGCAGAGATACAGTGGAAGTAGTCAGGATCCCAACATAATATACCCAGCAATTTTATCATTTTTAGTAGCACTAATATTATAAAAGGTAAAGGCACACTTACAGTTTCCCGCACATTAATCTTCACCCAATCAGCTGGGGGTCCAACATCAACAACTGTCGTGATCAGTCTACCAAATGAAAACCATTAGCCTTGATTTAATTAGGTTACACCAAAGGAGATTACTATGAAACATTATTGTGTATGCTTTGTTTTGAAAAATAGGACAGTTGGGATTTTTTTTTATTTTTTTTGTGGGGGGGGGGGGGGGGTGTGGCGCTGTTACATATTCACTTGAGCCTTGAGCCTTGAGTAGCAAACATAGTTGCATATTGACCCCACACCCCCTCTCATGACACAAGGATAGCAGTGAACTTAATGAATTTAACACATTATGGCCTTAATATGAGGTAAAAGAGCTCTGAGATCGTTCTTAAAGACTTAGAGCCCAACACACAAAAGTTAATTTTCCTTGTATTCTAATTTATTTTTTGAGGCCTTAAAATACACACAAAAAAAGATCCTTGACTGATTTTATGCATCATATCAATTCAGTGCTTAGCATTCACATTCCATAGAGGAATTTTTTTCACCAGTAAGGTACTTCTAACTTCATGGGAACAACAAAAAAGATATGCAATGAACGCTTATACATGATTTTTTTGTAATGGAAGTACATAAGATGATTCAAGACTCCATAAGAAGAAAAATCAGTTGCTACAAAGAAATCATATTACAAAATGATTAAAAGTAAACACCTGTCAACACCCTCAAATAAACTGTCCAAATTACATACAATCTAGAAATTGGGGAAACCAACTTTTTAAAGAAGGAAAAGAAAAAAATTCAGAGACTTAACTGCTTATCTGCTTCAACAATTGCAGCTTTCTCAGCATGCTCCAGACCAGTCGGTGTCTTGTGTTTGAGTGAACCTGGCTCATAAGAACAATAAAAATGGAGAATACAGTTTAGCATAAAATAAATGTTGACAAGAAAGATCTGTTTTAGTAGGGACTATGGAGCATACCGATACTTTTAAGATTCTTTTCACGCTTTAGTGTAGAATTTAAGTTCTTGTCCTGTCCAGAGAAATAAATAAAAAATAAAAAAACCACCATTGTACTGCATTGGATAATGCACAAATTTGCTACAAGTACAAAAAATAAAAAATTTAACAATAATAACAAGCTAGGCTTTAAAGTTTTTAACAGACCTTAATAATAGGCTCAGCAACCTCACCATATCCAAGAAGACGCTGTGAGTGCCAACCTTGCATTGCACGAGCTGCAGCATCCCGTCGTGCCCTACCTGATCCGGGAGGTTGGTAGCCACCTCCCTGAAGAAACTCAGAGAGTTAAATTTATGAAGAAAGAGGAATTGGTTAAATAAAAATTTTCCAGTGGGAAAATCAACACATATACATACATTGACATGCATGGGACAAAGAGTGAGGAATATAAGTAGCAAACTAGTTGACTTTTTTTTTTTAACTAAAAAAATCTAGTTAAATAAGTTCTAGGTCAGATCCCCACTATAAAAGTTAGCTAGTAGAATACCTTCACTCTTCTTTTTAAGGACTATAAGTTTGTCAAGTACTTTTATAATTTTCTCAAAACCATGCATTCTATATTGGTGTAAGCAATCATCATTTTATGCTTATTGACTTCCTAATAAACAGGGAAGAACTAGTGCTACATGCACTCAATCTGTACACTGGCACACACCAGTGCCATATCTACCACCTAGCAAAGTAAACATAACATGTTGCAGTGCTGATGGGCTCTAAAAGAGATAAACCCTCTTTTTCAACATAGGGATTTTTCTTTCTTTTTTTTTTTTGTTTTGGGGGGGGGGGGGGGGGGGGAAGGCATTAGTTGCGTGACTTGTGTCTAAGAGTCTGGGGACCCAAAAACAAAATTCTAAAGAATTAAAATACAGAGAAACTAAATTCTACCTCCTTTTCAACTCTTGCAGATGGAGGGAGGGATCCAGCGAGTTGAAGCTCACCAGTTTGCCTCTTATTCTTTTCATATTCCAGAAGTGCCTGCACAAAATGAAAATAATGAGGGAAAAAAAAGACAGGATCAAATCATGCAAATTGTTTCAAAGATAGCTACTTGATATGATGACTGAGACACACTTTGTAAAATATAGAACTAAGAAATAGACTGTAATGATAATGGTTTCATTTTCATTGCTGTCCAAATTCCCTGTGACAACATAACTTTTAATCCATTCAAGCTTGATGCAATGCCTATATGATTTAGAGAATAAATGAATTTAAGAAGGTAAATATGAGAGTTAGTTCATACTAATTAGCAAGAACACCCACATTCAACCCCTGAAAGAAAGGGAGAGAGAAAATCGCAAACATTAGGTGCAATTTCATTCATTCATTGACAAAATGCTACTATTTAAACTTCAGCAAATCTTAAAATAATATAACATAATTTTGCCCTAGCAAAGACGAAATGACAACCACTAATTCAGATTTAACCTAATGGTTTGAAATCTGTCCTAGATTATTCACGACTAATTAAAATGGCATAACTTATTATTGGTCACATGGCTCACACAAACTTCACATGAAGACACAAAACAACCACTAAGGTGGCATTTAGTACGGGAGAATCCACATTACTCCTGACATCCAGATACTTAGGAATGTGATGCCTTGCAATCTGGATGCCTAGGAATGTAACTATTCCTATGTTTGGTTTAACTGGAAATCTAATAAGATTCCTAAGAATGTGAAATTATAATGTTTGGTTTATTCCTAAGAATCTTAACTGAATTATTTATTTTTCTCATTCTATTCTTAAATTTATAAATCAATATAAGTCTTCTTTTTTTTTTTTTTTAAGAATAATCTTCCTCTAAATAAATAATGGAAAAAATATATATAAACTATAAATTATGACAAATTCATTAAAACTATAGTCTAAAAGAAGAAAAGATGAATATATCAACAGAGTTGTTTAGCCAATTGTTTTGGCAAGAAGAGATAAAGACAAAAGAAAAGATATTGATGATTTGTTTTATATTTTATCTCAATTGCTTAAATGATAAAGGAAAAATGATTAAAATTGTCAATTTATAAAAAATACAATTTCCTTTAAGCTTGGAAATCTGGATACCCACCTGCTTTAAAGGAAATCCACATTCCCACTGAAAGGGGGTTAAAGGGGGAATCCAGATTCCACTGATATCTGATTCTCTAACGTGATTTGCAACAAAATATGGGAATCTTTAAACATTCCTGGGAATCCTAAAACATTATCCCATAACAAACACCACACAAAAGAAGCCAAGATTGATCACACTAGCTAACTTATGGACTTCTGGGCTTCCTTTAGATGCTCAACCTAGGAAGCACCTGCATGGACACAGGCACAGGTAAGGTATGGCGACACAAAAATCTTTGGAAAGAGGACACAAGCACAGTGGGGATACATATATTGATTAATTAATTTTATACCCTATTAAATGTTATCACGTGAAAGGAAAACAAAACAAAGAAAGTAAAAAGAAATACGTTAAAATGCAAAACTCACCTTCTAAGTTTCACCACTTATTATTATTAATTTCTTAATTTTAAAAATTTTAAAATAAAAAATAAAATAAAATAAAAAATTTAAAATAACTAAACAATGTCGTCCCTACCTCTCATGTGAAGAACACAAAATAGAAACCCCAACACCAAAATCCCCAGCCTAACCCTTTATCTGCAAGGGAGAAAAAGGGAGAAAGAGAGATACAGAGGGAGAAGGAGACCAAGAGACTAAGAGGGAGAGACAGATCAAGATGTGGAGGATATCGGCGTGAGAGAGTGAGACTCAGAGAAGGAGAGAGATGGAGAGAGAGGAAACTGATTTTGGGTGTTAGGGATGCTCTCAAAACCCAGCATTCCAGGTTAGGATTTTATATCTTGTGGAGTGAAGTCCTCCGTTTGTTTGGGGTTCAGTGGGTGATGCCAAAGAATGTTGTTTCTCTTCTTGCTGCATGGTGGAATTGGTTGGGAAGTCACACTTCAAAAGTGTGGAATATGATTCCAGCGTGTCTTATGTGATTAATTTGGAAGGAGTGCAATTCCCGTACTTTTGAGGAAATTGTGAGACCTGTAGACTGTGTGAAGTCTTTGCTACTTAGGACTTTGTTTGAGTGGTCTCGGATTTGGGGGTTTACGCATTGTCATTCTTTGTTTGACTTTCTTAATTATGTTAGTCTTTCTTTTTGATTGGTTTGTATTCTTTTCAGTGCAGTGAGTTTACTATCGTAAATTCATTGTGCTTTTTTATCGATAAAGCTGTTATTACCTATCAAAAAAAAAAAAGCATTCCAGGTTAGGATTTTTACTCCTTTTTTCCCCCTCTCTTCGCCATGTCCAATTATTTTAAATAAAATAAAATAAAAATGGAAGGACACACGTGCAGCCATGTCCCAGGCATACGTCGTGTCCCGTAGGTGTACAACACGGGCACGACAAGCAAATTTCTGTGTCCGTGCTTTCTAGTGCTCAGCGTGCTTTATATCAACGTTTCACTACAAGAAGATTTCCATACTCAATTAAATATCAACTTTATTCAAACATCTACACCATTTTCAAACTGTGTTTGAGAGAGAGAGAGAAATAAAACTAAAATCATAAATGAGAATTTCCAACATAAATACCTAAACCATTACAAACTCCTATATTAGATTTCCCCTAGCCTAAAAAAATTCAGAAGTGCAGTCATCACTGTGATGATGGTCTATCCGCCAAGTCATGCATTGCCAAAAGAAAGATGCATAATTGATTATGATTTAACTCAACAGACATTACCTTCTCATAAAAAATGCGGAATGTCCAAGAGACTGTTGTACAGGTCCTGAAAGAGAAGGATAAGTTCATGGAAAGAATTATGGGAAAATATTACCTTTTGTAAAGCTAACAAACCCAAACATATAAAGAACAGCTACAGCAAAACAATTAAACTTCCATATATGAAAGCCATGCGATTTGTAAATGATTTATTAGAAAACAATTGTCCAAGCCATTCCTTACTTGGGGGGATGGAAAGACTCTCCTACTTGCCGCCACAACTTGGATGCAGTCACCTACAGATACCCACAAAGTGAAAGAAGCTTTGTTAAATTATGATAGCGTAACTTATTATTCTAGTATTAAAACATTTAATCACAAAACAATTAGTCCAGCATGAGAGTTGCATCAAAGCTTCAAATTTCATTCATCAAATTTATAATATTTGAACTCAAACCAGGGTTCAGCCAAGTTTTGAACATTCTTAGAGGCCACAGTAACTAAAATAAAAGAACGTAGGTGAGGACTGGGATGCATCATTTGTTAATGATATGTAACACTGTACAAATTACATAAAAATAAAATAAAATAAAACAAAACAAAACAAACGTTCATGTATACTAGAGATACCCATAAGCATGTACGCTGATAGGAATTTACCTAATAGCAACAGCAATCAAGTCTTAGTCCCAAAAATTTTGGAGTCGGCTATGGATCCTCAACAAATAAGTCAGGGTCAACAACATGTATTCTTTTTCTACCATTCTATTCTATTCGAAATTATACTTTCTGTTATTTTCTTAATTGACATGTCCTTTTTACTACTTCTACAAAAGTGATTTTCTGTCTTCCTCTATCTTTTTTTCGTTCTCTAAACTTGAATTAACTCACTCTTTCTCAACACTACATTAATAGCTCATCTCTAAACATGACCAAACTAACAAAATTACTAATTTTTGTAAAACCCAATAAAATCTCATAAGAGGATGTTTGGCATATCATAGAACCTAGCCAACAAGAAAAAAATTTGACCAATTGAAATTAGTTTTCAGTTTGGGAACACTTTAGTTTCAAAAAATTTTAGACCAGATGTATTCCCATGAAAAACTAGTTTTAAATTTGGTTTTTTCAAATACACATTCCCTCTAAAAATTGAGTTTTTAAATTTTGGTGTTTTCACATGCATATTTAAAAGGGGCACACACACTAGTTTTAGTTAGTTTGGAACTTTCACATACACAATCCCACTAAAATTAGTTCCAAGCTAAGTCTTGACAAACAGAATACATACTAACACACATAGATATATATACACACACACTTCGATTGAAATTGTTTTATCTTTGCTTCACTGCTTATATCAAAATTGAACCAGTTTTGTGATTTGCCAAACACCCCAAAATCTTTACTTAATAGGATTTTAACTTGAGCTCAAAATTTCACAAAACGAAAAATAACAGCAATCGCACCAGTCAATGCAAAATAGAAAAAGTTGCAAATTTTACACATTTTTGATCAAAAACTACCCACATCAGTCTGTCTAAAACACTGTTTATATGCAAAATTGCCACAGTAACCGCGCATATATGCACGGTTACTGTAATTTCTGTATGATTTTGTTCTCTCTCCTCTCCCTTGCCTTGTCAAACTCTCTCTCACCCCCTCTTCAATGCCAACAAGAAGAAGAAGAAGCCGTCCACCAACGTCCATCCACCATCACAACTAACCAACCACCACCACCACAACCAACCCATTACAACATCAATTTAATCCAAACACAATCAACCCAAAATTAATGAAAATGATCACAAACCCAACTTAAAATCAACTCAAAATAAAACACAACAGAAAACCCATTTTGCAAAATACAAATCAACCCAAAACCCAAGCTTGCTGCTACCATGAGAGAGAGAGTGTAAGTGTATTGAGCCATGGAGGCTTGGTAGAGAGATTTTTTTCAGATTTGAAGAGAGCACCAATTTGATAGAGAAAGAGAGGGGGAGAGAATTTTTTTAGAAATGAAAAGGAAGAAAAAGAGAGGGGGAGAGAATTTTTTTAGAAATGAAAAGGAAGAAGAAGAAAGAAAGAGTAGCAAAAGAAAAAGAAAAAGAAAAAGAAGAAAGAAAGAAGATAATGAAGAAGAAAAATCGTAGAAGAAGAAGGAGAAAAAGAAAGAGAGAGAGTGTTCAGAGAAGTGATGTGTGGTAAGGTGGTAGGGCCGTGTATGGGTAAGGGAAATAATATAAAAAATGTGAAAAAGTATTATTTTAATAAAAGAGAGTGTATTATAGATAATCTAATGCGAGTGTTTTTGCAAATTGATTGTGTAAAATAGAAAAAGTTTTTATTGTAAAATAGAAGGAAACTTTACACCTACTGATGCGGTTGCTCTAAGACTCAATTCCATAATCATCAATGTTAATGAAATATATATAGCAAAAGGAAAAGGCAAATATAAATTATATATTCTTAGATATTTGCAAATGGAGAGAGATAGAGAAAAAAAATTCATACTTGTTTCACACAAGTGAGGCCAGCAATATATTGCACAAGCAAGCTTTTGTTACTACAAGTGGGTGCTACAATTTAAAAAGGACAAAACTAATGTGTCCAAATCATTCAAAAGCCAAAGAAATCGTTCCCAAGTTTGCCTCATTTAAATTAGAAAAAGCTTGGATTTTCTAATCACAAATCAGTCAATCTGTTGAGCAGTCTAGCACAAACCATTGGAGATATAAATATGCACCTCCATATGTAACCCAAAATGTCTTTTAGATGTAAATGTAGGTTAATAGCTCTATAGCCTCATCATATGCAAACCTTCATTAATTTTTTTTGATAAGTAATAAAGATTCATTGATATCAAAAAAAAAGAGACACCCAAATACACAGGGAGTATACAAGGGTGAACAAATCAAAAACGAACATTACAAAAATCAAGTAAATCCAAAATAGAAGAAAAATTATGGTTTCTCCACACAGAGAACCAATCAAGTAAGGTTCTAAAAAAGAGAAGCTTGAGATCAAGCATGGAACACTCCTTGTCTTCAAAACACCTACTATTTCTCTCCTTCCAAATACACCACATCAAACAATGAGGAACAACCATCCATACATCTCCATTACGATGGCGACCAAAACGACCTTGCCAGCAAGCCAAAAGCCCAACAACAGAGAATGGCATAACCCAACAAACTCCAAATAAACCAAAAACCATATCCCACAACTCCAAACCATATCCCACAAACTCCAAAGCAAACCTTCATTAATTATTAAATTACTATAGTAATTATGCTCAAAAGGCATCTTCTTCCCTTGTAAGAGCAAGGTAGGTGAGGTTGCGAGTTCATGACCCACAAGATGCATATGTAACTTATCAATAAAAAACAAAATTATTATTAATATAGTAATAGCTTTTGAATGCTTTCAAGATGCAGATTGCGTATAAACTACGTTTCTTCAAATATCCAACATTTACTTAAAACAAAAAACAAAAAAAAAAAAAAAAAAAGTCTGTTATGCAAATGACTTCATCACTCAAGTCACTGGTGCAACTTTTCCAGAATTGCAATCAATGAAATTCCTTTAACAATATCTTTTACAAACATTTGAATCAATACAGTTTGGGATGTTCAGTTCTAGGTAAGATGTCAGTCTCCTTCAATAACAACATCTCACGTAAATTGAAACGGCTATAGAATACTCTATTACAAACAGAATCTTCTCTCAGTTAACTACTTGTGAATATATTTGTCTATTCCTCCAGCTATGAAGGTTCTAAGGGAAAACAAAAGATAACACAGGATTTAAAATAGAAGACAATCAAAGAAAAATCAACACCAGATTTGTGCTATCCAATATTTGCATAAAAAAATGAGGTAATCCCCCAAGAGATTTGGTATTTCAGCCAAAAATTCTGAATCATAAATATATATATATATATATATATATATCAATGGATTAACACTTAACCATCCTTCTAATTTTGATGGCATGAATAAATACAAATCTGTTTTTACAATCTAATATCTTGTGCATACAATCTCCGGTTTAAGATTATAAGAATTGATAATACATTCTGCACTAAACTTAAGCCACCTCATTAATATCTCATAGCCCCGATGTCTTAAACCAAGATATTCTCACCAATATGATCACATTCATATGATCAGTTTGAATTCTCAAAAACATGGTGATATGCCAAAACAGGTGCCAAAACAGGTGACACCAATTACTTGATCTACATTGGAAACATTACCAATTACCATCAAAAGTAAAAAAGGTAAAACTAACACCTCAAAATGTAAGAGTTGGAATTCAATGATTGGGAGTTGGCGGCTTCTTACTCCTTTCTTCATGTCATCCAAACCCGAATTCGTAGGGGTGGAGGGTATAACAGACTTTGTTGGGATCTTAATGGCAATGAGAAGTTTGATATTCAGTCCTTTTATCATAAAATTCATAATGCAGCTCCTTCCACTTTCTCTTGGAAGGGAATTTGGAAAGTTTAGGTTCCTAAAAGGGTGGCTTTTTTTATGTGGACAGCAGCCCATGGTCAGATTCTAACTTTGGATAATCTTATGCTTCGTGATCGTCCTTTGGCAAACCGTTGTTGTTTGCGCTATAACAATGCGAAATCAGTGGATCAACTGTTACTTTTTTGTCCAATAGCTCATTCTTTGTGGATGTGTATGATTCGGTTGTTTGGGATCAAATGGGTCGTGCCAGGTTCAGTTGTGGACTTATTATTTTTCTAGTATCATTGGCTTGGGAAGTATAGCTCTGATATTTGGGATTTGGTTTCAGGTTGTTTAATGTGGACTATTTGGACTGAACGGAATAGGCGGTCTTTTGAAGATGAAGGGAAAACTGTGGTTCAGTTATTAGAAAATTGCCAACGGACCCTCTTTGATTGGTCTCGATGTTGGGGTTATTCGGATTGTTCTACCATTTTGGATTTTCTTTCATCTATTAGAATAGATTAGGGGCTACTTCTGTCTTTTTGTTTCTTCTTTTCCTTTGTTCACTACCGTGAACTCTTTGTGCTTCTCTTGCTATTCTTTTATCAATAATATTCTACTCTTACTTATCAAAAAAAAAAAGAGTACTAATCAAGTAAATGTAGACATTCCTGCTTTCTGCTTTTGATTTGATAATCTCTAATAACTACTTCACTTTAGTATTTGTTTCTCTACACAAGATAAAGCAGTTATATTTTGAATAAGAATTTAATCCAGTTGTTTGAATCTTAAATAATAAATACCAAACGATACACAAACTACAAATTGTTTTAGAATTCAACTGAATTTGCACTAGTTACCAGGTTAGGTCCAAACTACCACTATCCTCTTTTTTATCATTATCCTCATAGAAAAACATTCCTCCCACTAAGCACTCAAGCAGCATAACAGACCTACTCAGCAAACCTGCACCAGAACTCAATGGCGCTAGGCTGTGTGGGCAATAAATCCATAGTCGTCCTTACCATATTCCCTGGCCTCCCAGTTAGCAGGGACTCATCATCTGCCATCAAAAACCCCCTTAAACACTTTCACTCAAAAATCCCTTCTTGCTCTTATTGCTCAACATCTACGAAAAGTAAGAACAAGCCTAAAATAGTTATTCGACATTGCACCCATTTGATCTGAATACCAAAGTCCACCAAAAATAGATATGGACAAGCCAGAGCAACGTGCTTTTGATTGTCTCTTCTACTGGCTTTTATAATATGACAATTTATTGAAGCATTGGAATAAATTTGAGCGAATATGATTGCTAAAAATTTGTGGAATATGAAGAAATGGTAATAATGACTGAATTGGATCATTTCGTATTGAGTTCCACACAATGCAAATGGACAAAATTTAATTTAATTTAATTTTTTTCCAAACAAATGAACTGAAAAGCCAATTATTTCAACAAATTTGCATTAATTCAACATCCATTCAATCCTATCAATATCTGGTTCCCAATGGAAGAAATAAAATCTGAAGTTTTTGACAAAAGGGAAGAGTAATTACTCTCTTTTTTCCTTGGCTTCTTTTTATATCTCTTAACAAGCTAATTACACAATTTTTTATAATCCTCTAAAGAGTTACCACATTGGCTGTATATGCTTGGTCAATTTTTTCACTAAGATTTAACATTTATCAGTTACCTAATGCATAGAGTTAGAAGCAATTATTTTTTCAAATATGCATTTGGATGCTAATTGCTTATTTGTTGTAACTACTATAGAAAAAGAGGAGTTTTTTTTTTTTTTGGGACCCACCAAAATAAACTCAAAATTCCCAAAACGCTGCCTTTTTCTTTTACACTTGCCAGGCCATATATCAACTATGTAACCAGTTGAATCTATGCCTATCACACTGCATTCCAGCTTAAGTAGCAACAACAACATTTAATGTATCATTACTCCACATCCTAGATTGATAGTGATTTGTACATAGCAAATGCATTTTTTTATGTATTATTAAATATATGCCTCATTTGCATTAAATCCGTTTCAATCTGTTTCATTATTAAGTTTATGCATTATTAAATATAGGCATCACTTGCATTAATCTGTTTGAATTGGTATCATTATTAAGTGGCTTTTCTGAAAATAACCAGAATACATCTAGTTTGGAAAGCACTGCAATTTTACTTGCCATTGCCTGCTGAAGCTCAAAACAACAAACAGCAGCTGTACAAGAGCCTGAAATATATAAATGATTAATAACATAGGAAGATGAGTGCATACCAGCTCGTAGCCGCCCAATCTAATAACAGCTCTCCATAACCTACAACCATAAAAAGCATGCATCCAGCAAGTATGTAATAAAAGTGACGCCAAACACAAAAATCCCAGATTCAAAACAATCATCATCGGAAACATACTTAAGGCAATTTAGTGGCTCTCCATAAAATTTAGGGGCTTTAAATTCCAAAGAATTCTCCCTATGGAAACGCTCCAGCTCCTTCATGAATGCAGCTTGATCCTGTGGCGTCCCCCATTCATCGGCCTCAGACATCTGCACATCAAGCACAAAAATACATAATATGCTCAAAGACTCAAAATTTACCACTACTCCAATCTGTTAATTTAACAATCAAATAAATTTGGGCATTGGGATTTCACTTGGGAGGAGTACCTCTACATCACTCAACCATAAATTCTTATTCTGTGCCACTGGGGTCGAGTATTCCACAGCAGAAACAGGTGCAGCAGGCGCTTCAAGATGAATTTCAATGCGGCCATCAGTGCCATTGCTGCTTTTATTCTCTACCGGTTCCTTAACATCAGCAGCGCCATTGCTTTTATTCTCTACAGGCTCCTTAACATCAGCGGCGCCATTGCTTTTATTTTCCACTGGGTCCTTAACATCATCACTGTCAATTTTCTCATCCTCAGCCATAACCTCATCATCAGGAGCAGCATCAACCATAACCTGATCATCACTACTACCCAATTCAACACTCTTATTCTCCTCCTCCACCACCTCATTAGCCCCAACAACTTTATCCGGGTTCCCATTTTCGCTAGGGTTTTGATTTTCCTTAGAGACAGTAGAATCATCTTGCTGTGGCTCTTGCTGTTGAAGTTGAACTTCAACATTCGCATCCACAAGGTCGATATCAGAATCTTTGGCCATATTTTGATCCAACTTTTCGTTATCTTCCATTTCCCCTTATACGGTTTCTACAGTACGAAACTGAAAAAAAAAATAATATATATATTATATAATGCATTATAATTTAACTATAATAAAAATACATTACTGTACCGTTGCTGGCAAAATAAAATAAACGCATAAATCAAGAAAACGACATTCATTGATCCACCAAATAAATAAAAAAACAAAGACTAAAGTATTTTTACAGTTCCGCCTTTTTTGATAAAAAGCCACCGAAAATCGAAACCCTAGTTCCCCGTTTGGTCTCTGATACAAAAAGGTGAAAAAGATAAATGCTTTTAACAAACAAAAAAAAAAAAAAAAAGGAAACAAGAGCCAAATTTTGAGTGCTTTGACTTCGTTTCCCTCTTTTTTTTTTTTCCTCCATAGCCAAAACAGAGCTTCGAATGAGTTTTAAAAAGGCGATAAGAAAAAAACAAAAACAAAAACAAAAAAAAAAAAAAAAAAACGGTTATTAAAATTCTAAAGAAAAACGAGGGTGAAAATGAAAGCTTGCCTGTGCAGGGAGTGATTCTAAGGGCGCATCAGGAGAAAAACTTTTTTTCTCGAGAAAGAGGAAGACGAAGAAGCAGGCGCACCTTCCAGTTCAAACGGCGTCGTCTTAGGGTTTTGGCAGTTAAGAGAGAAATGCAGGTATAGGGAGTGTGAAATGTGAAAGATGAGAGACAGAGAGAGAGAGAGAGAGACAGAGTACAGTAATAAAAGTGGGGTTTTGTAATTGTGAGGGAATTCTTATCTAGGAGAAGAATAGATAGAAAGTAACGTGTTCATGGCATGTACGGTACAGGTGGATTTTGAATTGCCGGTGTGTGGAGAGAGAGAGAAATTAAAAAGACGAATCGAGGCCGCAGAAACCCACGGCGGTCAGAGCGTGTTTCTGCTGCTTTTGGAGCTCAAAATTGCCTTTGACTCGACGCACTGATTAACACCTGTACTTTATTTAATTATAGACCGAAATGACCACATTAATGCTCCTTTTACCATAACACTCACTGTATTATTACCCATTTGGAGTGTTTATATTGGAGGTCATATACGTACTCAAACCGAATATGGTATAGAGCGGCTCCGTGAGACCGTCCTCTCATCGGTGAGATCCACAATAAAGAATCCACAAGTTTTTATTGGGGTTTTTATGAAATTGTCTTATAAGATAAATTTTCAACAGGACTTTTAACTTATTGTGTTTAGGGGTTTATTTAAATATCGTTTATTATTAAAAACTGAAAACTAAAAATATTGTAACAAAATAATTTTTAAATATATAAATAGTGTCGTAAGACCCAGTTTAAAAGAAAAATTTGTTGAAATCTGTACTTGTAGGTCCCGCAAATAGTGCATAGGACCCACAAAAAAAACACAAACGAACGTTTGCTCTCTTTTTCAGTGCAATCCAAACCCAGCCTAGATGGAGGAATGTGAGAAAAGAAGATGATTGGAAGGAACTAAATGTTCTATCTATATATTTATGACGATGAGGCTTCGATTTTGTGCATTGGAGCATTGGACAGACCACGAGACTGAGATGTAGCCAATTTTGAAGACACATCATGTTTATATCATGTTTAGAGACATTTAGTGCTTCACTAAACTAAATAGAAGTCAAACCATGTTTATAATCTATGTGTATGTCCATGACTACATGGACAAAGTTTTTCAAAATATTCCTCCAACCCACTACGTGGCAGTTGGAGAGATTATTCATGTATACTTTTAGCATATGACATGTTTAACAGTTACGTAACTTATTTAAATTATTTAATAATTTCCCAGCAGAACCTTAACCCATCCCATTGTGTTTAGATGAAAGGAATATAAGAAGAGAAGATTATTAGAGAAGATTTAAATGTTTCATCTATATATTTATGACGATGAAGCCTCGATTTAATGCACTAGGCATTGGACAAGCCATGAGGCTAACACGTGTTTAATTTTAGAGACATATTGTGTTTGTATCACGTTTAGTGCTTCACTAAACCAAACAGAAGCCAAACCTTATTTATAATCCATATGTATGTCCATATCTATATGGACAAAGTTTTTCAAAATATTCATCAAACTCACTACATGGCAATTGGAGAGATTATTCGCGTATACTTTTAGCACATGACATGTTTAACAGTTACGTAACTTATTTAAATTATTTAATAATTTCCCAGTAGAACCTTAACCCATTGTGTTTAGATGAAGGAATGCAAGAAGAGAATATTATTAGAATGAACTAAATGTTTCATCTATATATTTATGACGATGAAGCCTCGATCTAATGCACTAGGCATTAGACAGGCCATGAGACTAACACATGTTTAATTTTAGAGACATATTGTGTTTGTATCATGTTTAGTGCTTCACTAAACCAAATAGAAGCCAAACCCTATTTATAATCCATATGTATGTCCATAGACAAAGTTTTTCAAAATATTCATCAAACTCACTATGTGGCAATTGGAAAGATTATTTGTGTGTTCTTTTACCATATGACATGTTTAATAGTCATGTAACCTATTTAAATTATTTAATCAACTCATTGTGATTTAATACACGTATATAGTCTTATAAATTGTTATATAATGAGTTAAAGAAAAATTCTCTAACATGGTTTGGGTGAAAACCTTATCATATAAATTTAAAACGTGTATTTTTAATGACATTTTATAATATTGTTGTGGGGGGAAAAGTCCAGTCTTACGTAGTGGGCCTAGAGCTCAATGTGAAGGTTATTGTATGTCCGAAGAGGCTAAAATTGTTGAGGGGTACTTCGCCCGAAAGAAGGATACTTGGGAGCGAAGAAGATCCGTTCGAAGAGAGCACCAGCGTTCCGAAGAGATCATTCTCCTCGAATATAAAGATTCTTAGTCATATAAATATCTGGAGGGTTCGAATGAGTTTACTAATGACTTCAGCAGTCTGGATAAGCTTTGGACACGCCTGGAGATAAGAAGAATGGAGAAATATCTAAAAGAAAAAGCTGTCACCACTGTATTAAATGCACTGCAGCAACTTTTCTGGCCGCATTTATGTGGAGAAAACCCCTTAACAGTATAATCTCAGCTACCACCACTCACAAAAAGCTAAGAAAGATACATGACATGACATACACTCAAGTAAAGACATAGATAAAGAACAAGTGGACGATGGGGATGAGGGGGAAGGATGCTATATAAAAAAGAAGGGCTTCTGATAAATGAGGAGGAAGAAAGGACGATAGAGAGAAAAGATAGGCTTTACTATAGCTCTAGGAACTGTAATCACTGCTCAATTTATCATAAACCTCTTCAGACTACAATTCATTTCATTTTTACGGGTATCTTTCCGCTGGTTTATACTTGGAGGTTGTAACTAATCGTTGTTTATTCCATAACCAACCTAACTCTATCATCTACGCTCTACAAATTCATTGTTTTGGGCTTGGGCCACAAATCCTAACCCTACAATTGGCGCCATCTGTGGGAAGAGCTTGAGCAGGAGTGGAAGCAACAGTTGATAATGGTTGAACCAGGGCAACAACCAGCAGAATTTGATGCGTCCCAACACATAGACCTTTTTCTCAATTTGGAGCAGAGACAAGATCGTGAAGGCAGCGTGCATACTACGCACCCTGAGCAAAGTCAACCACATGGAGGAAGTCACGTGTCTCATGCAGAGAAGAACAATATGCAACTGGAAATTGAGAGGCTAAAGAGGGAGTTGCGCCATGCAAAGAGAAAATGTATTTCTTCGCACTCTGATGGGGACTAGAGTGACGAGCAAGATGTCACTTACGAGCAGAGATCTCAGACACCAATCAGTGAATCCTTTTCATACGAAGAGGATCACCATCGCAAGAGGCAACCTTAAATCCCATTACGTGGAGGGGTAGGAAACGATGCTATGAGCAAAGCCTTGAATCAAATCTCTAGGTCACCCTTCATGCATAGGATCGAAGGAGCGAGACTTCCTCAGCATTTTAACCAGCCAACTTTTACCATTTATAATGGTAAAACGGACCATGTGGAGCATGTGAGCCACTTTAATCAAAGGATGGCTGTCTACTCCAAAAATGAAGCTCTGATGTGTAAGGTCTTCCCCTTCAATCTTGGACCGATTGCAATGAGGTGGTTCGATAGCCTGAAAGCAGATTCCATCAATTCCTACAAAGAGCTCACTCAAGCATTTGGTTCACGTTTTGTCACATGCCGAAGAGTGGCCAGGCCCTTGTCTTCTCTGCAATCCTTGAGCATGCAGGAGGGTGAGACCCTGAAGGCATATTCGGATAGGTATTGGGAGATGTTTAATGATACGGAGGGTAACTTTGATGCAATGACCCTCGACACATTCAAGCTCGGCCTCCCTACTGATCACGATTTAAGGACGTCATTGTCTGGTAAACCCGTTACTAACATGCGTCAGCTCATGGACTATATTGAAAAATATAAAAGAGTTGAAGAAGATCAGCAACAAGGGAAGAGTAAGGACAAGGTTATCTCCTAGGAGATGAGGGATTTCAGGTCGGACCATTACAATAACAACAAGCTACTGAGAGATTTCGCTGGGCAGTCAGGATCAGCAAATGCTTAATCAGTCAATACTGTGTTCAAAGAGCCAGTCCACCAAGTTTTGGAAAAGATCAAGAATGAGCCATTCTTTATGTGGCCGATTAAGATGGTGGGAAATCCTGAGAGGCGCAATCACAATCTCTATTACCAATACCACCAAGACCATGAGCATACTACTAAGGATTGCAGAAGCTTATGGGATCACTTGGACCAGTTAGTCCACGAAGGTAGGTTGAAACACCTCTTGCATCACTCCAATGGCCGAAGAGGTCAAGTGAATTCTGAGCCCCAGAGGAATGATTCTTCGAAGCCTCCATTGGGAACTATCAACGTCATCTTCGTCGCACCGAGGAGAACAGGGGCCTGGCCATCCAAGATTATGTCGATAGCCCATTTACCAATAGGGGATTTTGGTCAAGATCCAAAGGGACCTAAACAGGATATCCAACCAATTACAGGGTTCTCGGATGATGACAAGATTGGTACCATCCAAACCCACGATAACGCTCTAATAGTCACCCTCAGAATTAGAGGATATAATGTGAAGAGGGTAATGGTGGACCAGAGTAGCGTGGTAGAGATAATGTACCCTGACCTCTTCAGGGGGCTGAATCTAACACCTGATGACTTAACACCATACAGTTCTCCCCTGGTCAGCTTTAAGGGAAGAATCGTCACTCTGAGGGGTCAGATACAACTGCCTGTACAGACTGGCTCGGAAGTAGTGGAGGTGGACTTCATTGTTGTAGATGTGTATTCCCCTTATACGGCAATTATAGCCAGACCTTGGCTACATACGCTAGGGGCTGTTTCCTTTACTTTGCATCAAAAAGTTAAATATCCATCCGAAGGGCGAGTTTGTGAAATCCGTGGAGATCAATCCTCGGCCAGACAATGCTTGGTGGCTATCATCCAGCACAAGCCCGAAATTAAGTCCTCGGCCAGGGCCGAGAGAGATTTATAGCAGTTAACAAGGCGGGTATCGCCCATTGAAGATCTAGATGAAGGCATTAGATGTGAGGATTTAATAAAAGTTTTAATTGAGGACAATCCCGAAAAGTTCTTTCAAGTCGGATCTCAGATGCCTCTACCAGAAAAAGAAGAGCTAATAGAGTTCCTTAAGAAAAATCTTGACGTATTTGCCTGGAATACTTACGAGGCCCCAAGAGTGGATTCGGAATTCATTTGCCACCATCTAAAGGTCAACCCACTGATTGTCCCCAAGAAGCAACCTCCTCAGCGCCCATCCAAGGAGCATGCAAATGCGGTGAAAGAAGAGGTAATGAAGCTCAAACAGGCTGGAGCTATTAAAGAAGTTTTTTACCCCGAGTGGTTAGCAAATACTGTGGTGGTAAAGAAGAAGAGCGGGAAATGACGAGTCTGTGTAGATTTCACCGACTTAAATAAGGCTTGTCCTAAGGACCCTTTCCCTATGCCGAAAATTGATCAGCTAGTCCCTCGGATGAGTTTCTTGGATGCTTTCCAGGGTTGCCATCAAATACCATTAGCCCTAGATGACCAGGAGAAGACCGCTTTTGTTACCCCTACTGGTAATTACTATTATAAAGTGATGTCATTCGGTCTGAAAAATGCAGGCTCTACTTACCAAAGAATGATGACAAGGATGTTTGAATCACAGTTAGGCAAAAGTATTGAGGTCTATATAGATGACATGGTGGTGAAAAGTAAAGTCGTTTTCGAGCATGTGAAGGACCTTGACAACACTTTTGAAATCCTAAGAAGGCATAAGCTACGTCTAAACACTTTCAAATGCTCATTTGGTGTAAGGTCAGGCAAATTCTTGGGTTACATAGTGACACACAGGGGAATTGAGATGAACCCCGATCAGATAAAGGCTATTCAAAATTGATAGTCTCCTCAGAATCCGAAAGAGGTTCAAAAATTAATAGGAATGACCGCTGCCCTGAATCGATTCATCTCTCGGTCGGCAAATAGATGTAAACCTTTCCTCTCACTGATCAACAAGTGGAAAGGGTTTGAATGGACTAAAGAATGTGCTTTGGCCTTTCAACAACTCAAAGACTATTTGGCTCAGCTACCAATTATGTCCAGTCCTGAACCGGATGAGGTCCTATTTGCTTATATTGCTATGGTTCTCTATGCCGTAAGTCTAGTACTGATACGAGTGGATCAAGGCGTGCAAAGGCCAGTTTACTATGTGAGTAAATCTCTACATGAGGGCGAGATTAGGTACTTGCCGCTGGAGAAAGCTATCTTGGCAGTAGTACTCGGAACACGAAAATTGCCTCATTACTTTCAAACACATACGGTCGTCGTGCTTACACAACTCCCGCTTAAATCCATACTTCGAAGTGCGGACTACACAGGAAGAATAGCCAAGTGGGGCACTATTCTGAGGGCTTTCGATATCAAATACATGCCTCGCACTTTAGTCAAGAGGCAGATTCTTGCAGATCTGGTGGCCGAGTTCACGGAACCTAGTTTAGAAGAAGTAAAGGCAGAGAAGGACATGGATGGAAAATCGGTTGGCATGATTTCTCAACAAGGCCCCTCCCATTGGGAAGTGTATATGGACGGCGCAGTAAACCAGAAAGGTTCTGGAGTGGGGCTAGTGTTGATATCCCTCGAGAGAATCATCATTGAAAAATCGTTAAGGTTCGATTTCTTGGCAACAAATAATGAGGTGGAGTACGAAGCCCTACTGATGGGAATGGCTATGGTCCAAAGAATGGGAGGAAAGACAGTGGAGTTGAGGGCGAGATTAGGTACTTGCCGCTGGAGAAAGCTATCTTGGCAGTAGTACTCGGAACACGAAAATTGCCTCATTACTTTCAAACACATACGGTCATCGTGCTTACACAACTCCCGCTTAAATCCATACTTCGAAGTGCGGACTACACAGGAAGAATAGCCAAGTGGGGCACTATTCTGAGGGCTTTCGATATCAAATACATGCCTCGCACTTTAGTCAAGAGGCAGATTCTTACAGATCTGGTGGCCGAGTTCACGGAACCTAGTTTAGAAGAAGTAAAGGCAGAGAAGGACATGGATGGAAAATCGGTTGGCATGATTTCTCAACAAGGCCCCTCCCATTGGGAAGTGTATATGGACGGCGCAGTAAACCAGAAAGGTTCTGGAGTGGGGCTAGTGTTGATATCCCTCGAGAGAATCATCATTGAAAAATCGTTAAGGTTCAATTTCTTGGCAACAAATAATGAGGTGGAGTACGAAGCCCTACTGATGGGAATGGCTATGGTCAAAAGAATGGGAGGAAAGACAGTGGAGTTGTTCTCGGACTCAAGGTTAGTCGCGGGTCAAGTATAAGGTGAGTTTGAGGCGAAGGATGAGAGAATGCAGGAATACTTGAGCCGAGTTAAATGTCTACAATCGAAGTTTGAATTTTTCAGTTTGCTGCACATCTCCAGAAGTGGTAATGCACATGCTGACTCTCTGGCCACACTCACTACCTCTTCGGTGCAAAATTTGCCGAGAGTTATCCTCGTCGAGGACTTACATGGGCCTACCGAGGCAAGAAGAGATGTAATCCAAGTTCACCAAATTAGAACCGGGCTCTACTCGATGGATCCGATAGTTAAATTCTTAAAAGAAGATATTCTGCCTGAAGAGAAGGGGGAAGCTAACAAAATTCAGAGGAAGGTGACCAGATTCTGGCTATCTGAGGACCAGAAATTATACAAACGCTCCTATTCAAGATCTTACCTATTATGCATGCATCCTGAAGCGGTTAAGTTGCTACTAGAAGAATTGCATGAGAGAATCTGTGGGAGTCACATTGGAGGTAAGTCTTTAGCTCACCAAGCCATTACTCAAGGTTATTGGTGATCGAACATGCAAAAAGAAGCCCATGAGTATGTTAAGAAGTGCGATCAATGTCAACGATTTGCGCCGAACATACACCAACCAGGTGGAGTCCTCAACCCATTATCTAGTCCATGGTCGTTTGCTCAATGGGGCTTAGATATAGTGGGTCAATTCCTAAAAGCCGCAGGAAATAGGAAGTACGTTCTAGTCAGCACAGACTATTTTACCAAATGGGTTGAAGCTGAACCTCTAGCTAACATCCGAGATGTAGATGTGTAGAAATTTGTATGGAAGAATATTATTACTCATTTTGGAGTTCCTCATACTCTCATCTCGGACAATGGCCTACAGTTCGACAGCAAAGCATTTTGGAATTATTGTAACGAATTGGGAATCACAAACAAATACTCCACTCCTGCCTATCCCCAGGGGAATGGACAAGCAGAAGCAGTTAACAAAGTCATAGTTAATGGATTAAAGAAAAGATTAGACGATGCGAAGGGCAAGTGGGTGGAAGAATTGCCACACGTACTTTGGGCTTACAGAACTATGCCTCGCAGATCTACTGAAGAGACCCCCTTTTCGATGACTTATGGGGCCAAAGCTGTCATCCCTCTGGAGACTGGATTTCCAACTCTGAAAACCAGCTCGTTCAGTCTGATTGGCAACAATGAGTTGCTAGAAAGGAGTTTGGATTTGATTGAGGAAAGAAGAGAAAATGCAATGGTTCGATTAGCACGTTACCAACAAAAGCTCAGGCAAGGCTATGATGCCAACGTAAAGTTAAGGCCTCTAGAACCTGGTGATTTGGTACTTAGGAAAGTTGTGAGCACTGCAAAAAAACCCAGTTTGGGGAAAGTTAGGACCCAATTGGGAAGGGCCATATCGTATCACTTTAGGGGCTGGCATTAGGGCATATTTCCTGGAAGACCTAGATAGCCATGTGATACCGCACCCTTGGAATGTAAATAACCTTAAAAGGTACTATTATTAATCGAATCTTCTCTTCAACCACCATGACAATTCGTCATCCTTCACGGTTCTCTAAGTGTTTAAACTTAAATCCAGTCATGCCTGTAGTTCTTGGACCAGATGATTTGGGTTAGTTAATACTCCTTAACAGTTCTATAAGTGTTTAAACTTAAATCCAGTCATGCCTGTAGTCCTCGGACCAGATGATTTGGGTTAGTTAACATTCCTTCACGGTTCTCTAAGTGTTTAAACTTAAATCCACTTATGCCTGTAGTCCTCGGACCAGATGATTTGGGTTATTTAACACTCCTTAACGGTTCTATAAGTGTTTAAACTTAAATCCAGTCATGCCTATAGTCCTCAGACCAGATGATTTGGGTTAGTTAACACTCCTTCACGGTTCTCTAAGTGTTTAAACTTAAATTCACTCATGCATGTAGTCCTCAGACCAGATGATTTGGGTTAGTTAATACTCCTTAACGGTTCTATAAGTGTTTAAACTTAAATCCAGTCATGCCTGTAGTCCTCGGACCAGATGATTTGGGTTAGTTAACATTCTTTCACGGTTCTCTAAGTGTTTAAACTTAAATCCACTTATGCCTGTAGTCCTCGGACCAGATGATTTGGGTTATTTAACACTCCTTAATGGTTCTATAAGTGTTTAAACTTAAATCCAGTCATGCCTATAGTCCTCAGACTAGATGATTTGGGTTAGTTAACACTCCTTCACAGTTCTCTAAGTGTTTAAACTTAAATCCACTCATGCATGTAGTCCACGGACCAGATGATTTGGGTTAGTTAACACTCCTTAACGGTTCTATAAGTGTTTAAACTTAAATCCAGTCATGCCTGTAATCCTTAGACCAGATGATTTGGGTTAGTTAACACTCCTTCACAGTTCTCTAAATGTTTAAACTTAAATCCACTCATGTATGTAGTCCTCAGATAAGATGATTTGGGTTAGTTAACACTCTTTCACGGTTCTCTAAGTGTTTAAACTTAAATTAACTCATGCTTGTAGTCCTCGAACCAGATGATTTGGGTTAGTTAACACTACTTAACGGTTCTATAAGTGTTTAAAATTAAATCCAGTCATGCATATAGTCCTCGAACCAGATGATTTGGGTTAGTTAACACTCCTTCACAGTTCTCTAAGTGTTTAAACTTAAATCCACTCATGCCTGTAGTCCTTAGACCAGATGATTTGAGTTAGTTAATACTCTTTAACGGTCCTATAAGTGTTTAAACTTGAATCCAGTCATGCCTATAGTACTCGGACTAGATGATTTGGGTTAGTTGACACTCCTTCACGGTTCTCTAAGTGGTTAAACTTAAATTTAATCATGCCTATAGTCCTCGAACCAGATGATTTGGTTTAACTAGCACTCCTTCGTATGCCTGCAGTATTCGGACCAGATAATATGGGTTAGTCAACACCTCCATACAGTTATTATTATTAAAGTTTAACTTTGGAATGAGTCATGCCTGAAATTCTCGAATGTATTTAAATTAACTCTAACTTATGATAACATTTTCTTTGCATGTTTGAAAAGACCTGTAAAGCTTTTATATCACTCATTGCATTCATTACTTAGTAGTAATTCTTATACAAACTGCTCTTTTCAGTACCAATTTTGGTTATGTACATTGTCAGTATGATATGGTGGTTATGTTTACCTACATTACCAGAATTGCAAAGGACAGTTATTTGCAGCAAAAGTAAGTCATAAGATATGCAACGAAGACACCAGAAGTAAAAGGAAAACTGTTTCATTGATCAAAAGAAAATAATTTACAATCCCTTACATAAAAGAAAAACAAATACAAGTACAAAAAAAAAGAAAAAAAAAACACCTAAGTATCTAAGTCTTCGCTTGAGGGACCAAAGGGTCAGCAACCTGACTGGACTGAGTTACAGCAGCTTCTAAGGCTTGGTCCTTAGGTGCTGGAGAGGTTTTCTTCTTTCCCAAGCCCTCACCCTTATCCTTGGGTGCCTCAGCTGGCTTGCTCTGATCACCAGGCTGACCAGACTCCTTAGATGCCTCGAGGGTGATTGGAGGAGCTTAGCTGACCAAGGGTTGCTCCGAGGCCTCCTGGAGTTGTGTTGGAGGAGAGGGATCAAACCTTGGGAGCTCTCGGATATTAGGGTCATAGTATATGCTTCCAGGCAGTCTTAGTTTTGAGTCCGCAGGGACTCCAGCAGCATCCAGTGCCTTGCCCCACGTTATATCGCAATAGTCTCGACTAATCGAGGCAAACTGCTCAGTGAAGCCTTTTTCAGTCTCCTCCACCCCCAACTGATATGCTACTTTTTTCAGCCTCGGTCGCCTCCTTAGCCAGTTGAGCATTCTTCTGAGCCAGCTTGGCAGTTTCCCTGGCCTTTTGAAGTTCGGTGCGAAGTTCCTTCATCAGCGCTTTCTCAGTTGACAAATTGGTCTGTGTCTCATTTAGCAGCTTGCATTGGGCTTCGGCCTGAGTCTCAGCATTCTGCAGGCCCACATTAAGACTATTCCTTTCATTAGTTACCTCTTTGAGCTGCTCAGAGAGTTGGAAAAAGTCTTCCTTTAGGCTGCCCAAAGACTTTTCTACCTCGGACCGAGAGTAGGCCTCTGCTTGGGCTTCGATATAGGTTTTCTTGTTCCAATCTTCAGCCACAAAGACTTGTTGAGTAATCTGTATAGTAAAGTGAAAGAGTTAGCACGAAACAAACAAAAATTAACATCCCAAACTGAAGAGTTGGAATAACTCACTTACCATGGCCAAATCCCTTTTTAGGGACATGAAAAGTTCATACTGGCTGAAGCGCCTGTATGAATCCATGTCTCGGGGAAGAAGCAATGGTTGCTCCAAGGCGTCAGTAATTACTCCTGCTCTCCCCCCATCATAGTTTCTGAGGGAGGTATCCCAAGGAATAGAAGCGCCGTCCAACTCCAACTTGGGAGCCCATGTGCGTGGCCCTCGGCGTACATCAGTAACATGAGGGTCATCTTGGCTCTCAGTAGATGAAGCCCTCTTGCTCCGGTGGTCTTTCGCCACCTTCTGTTGCTTGGTTGCCTTCGGTAGCACCACCTCCCTTTCTTCAATTTCAAGGAGGAGGGGCATTTTCTTCTTCAAATTCGGCAAGGGCTTTAAGCCGGGATCAAGAACTTGAGGTGGTGGTAGAGGCAGACTCACCACAAGTTGGGAAGTACCGGTTCCTTTCAGCTCGGCCTTCTTGCCCCTATTCCTCAACAGAGCCTTTATGTCTGACATGTTTTCCTCTTCTGAAGAGTCTTCTGGAAGAGCAGTTATTAGAATGGGAGAATGGACACTGGATTGCATATCAATTTCCTCCTCGGAGTTCGAGAATGGTATCACTTGGATCCCTCCTGAAGCTTCCCCTTCGAATTTGAATTTGTCTATTTGCTCCTCTAGTGAAGAGGACGAGGAGCCAACCCTTTCGCCTACAACCACTGGTTCAAGGGGGACTTGCTGAACCGGCTGGATGAGTAGAGGTACACCCTGCGGGTTTGGATGTGGCACCAGGAGAAGGTCGAATGGAGCCAAAACATTCTTCCGACCAACGTCGATTCGGTTGATGCGATAATCTCCTTGTCTTATCGCGTTTCCGACCGACTGGAAATCAGACGGTTTGGGTGTGTAACCGAGAATGAGGGGAATCGACCGGAGTTACCCGTCAATCTCTGATCGTAACAAGTAGTTGAGCGCGGCGGTGTTGGTAAGACTCAGCCGAGGAGAGACGTGGTTTTTATCTGTCAACATCACAACAAAATTTAGTTAGAAACTTGAAAATAGCAAAACTAAGAAGACTAAGTTGCAAAGAGATGTCAATCCTAAATCTACTGTTAGTAAGCCTAAATCTAAGATGCCCCCACCTAGCTTTCCTGGTTGGGTTGGGTAGTGAAGACCATTATGCTAGGCGCCCAAGACGATCAGATAATCGTCTTTCATCCCTTTGTTAGACTTGGGAAGGCAGGAGATGAGCCTAACAGTGTCGGATCGGGATTTCAAATAATATCCCGCTCCTTTCTGACTGTGGCACTCGTACATATGTACCACGTCCCGCCAGGTGAGTCCCAAGCCTAGATGGCGGTTTAGATCATCGATGGCTCCTAAAACCCTAAAGACATTGAGCGCACATTGCTCGGGGCTAAGCCTATGGTTTCGAAGATAGTTAGTGGTGATGGGATCCATAGGAATAGTCATTCCTCCTTCCAAGAAGGCGATGATGGGGATTATTACTTCACCCACTTTCCGATCCGTTAGGACTTTTTCTGGGGGGCTATATCTCAAACCCACATCTTCAAGTATACAGTATGTGGCCTTAAACTTCTCCATCTGAGCGGGACTATCCACCAGATACTGGTATCTACCCATCTTAAACAAACGAGAAAGGAGGAACTCTAAACGCAGTGACTAGGGGGCGACTACTCGAAGGTCAAAAAGGGTGTCCGAGGAGAAGATTAAAGACGAATATATGAGGACTTACACGAACCGGATCAAAAAATGATATTTGAACTCGTGGAGATGCTTGTAGATTCTGGATTTGATGATTGTAGAGTTTGGTCGATTTGAATGCCTCTGTTCACTGGAAAGTCTGAAAATATGTAAAGTAAAGGAGGAAAAACCTCCTCTAGGGCTTTATATAGAGACAAACGAAGGGGAACGAGTTATCCCACCCAAATTTCAAAGGAGAACCACGTCCGTTGGATCATTAGTCCACCGTTAGATGGCAAAGACAAAACGTCGTCTGGAGTAATTAATAGCGTTTTGGAAACCTTGAAACGGCAACAGCAATTATGAAGCGCACAAATCCATGCTCCTACACGTGTAGACTAAGATATTTTTACATTTTTTTTATTTATTTTGTAGCAAATCAAAATCCTATTTTTTCTCCTCGGATGCGAGGGAAAAATTAGAATTTTGAGGGGCTATTGTGGGGGGAAAAATCCAGCCTTACGTAGTGGGCCTAAAGCCCAATGTGAAGGTTATTGTATGTCCAAAGAGGCTAAAATTGTTGAGGGGTACTTTGCACGAAATAAGGATACTTGGGAGTGAAGAAGATCCATCCGAAGAGAGCACCAGCGTTCCGAAGAGATCATTCTCCTCGGATGTAAAGATTCTTGGTCATATAAATATCTGGGGGGTTCGAATGAGTTTACTAATGACTTCAGCAGTCTGGATAAGCTTTGGACACGCCTAGAGATAAGAATAATGGAGAAATATCTAAAAGGAAAAGCTGCAACCACCGTATTAAATGCACTGCAATAACTTTTCTGGCCGCATTTATGTGGAGAAGACCCCTGAACAGTATAACCTCAGCTACCGCTACTCACAAAAAGCTAAGAAAGATACATGACATGACATACACTCAAGTAGGGATCTAGATAAAGAATAAGTGGACGATAGAGATGAGGGAGAAGGATGCTATATAAAGAAGAAGGGCTCCTGATAAAGGAGGAGGAAGAAGGGACGATAGAGAGAAAAGAGAGGTTTTACTGTAGCTCTAGGAACTGTAATCACTGCTCAATTTATCATAAACCTCTTCAGACTAAAATTCATTTCATTTTTACGGGTATCTTTCTGCTGGTTTATACTTGGATATTGTAACCAATCATTGTTAATTCCATAACTAACCTAACTTTATCATCCACGCTTTACAAATTCATTGTTTTGGGCTTGGGCCACAAATCCTAACCCTACAATTGTCATCTAATTTTTTTTTGGTAATAAAATCAACATGTTTGAAGCATTGTTATTAATTCTGCTTTGGCCGGAATGGTAGGAATATTTCGTAGCGGCATGAAAACCAGTACCATAATACCCCACATTCCACCTTGGATCAAATTTTGGCTTATTTCGAAGTGTTCCGGCCATTTCGGTCGAAATACATATTTCAGCCGGTACTAGATTTTGGCTTTAAAAATAAAATAAAAAATAAAAAATAAAATAAAAAACTTACCTCCTCCTTTTTCTTCTTCTAGGTTTCGGACCTTTCTTCTTCTTGTTATTTTCTTCTTCTTCTAGTGGGTTTCGAACCCATCTTCTTCTTTCTTTTCTTCTGGTGGGTTTCAGTCTTGCCAATCTCCCTTTTGTTTTTTATTTGTGTGCTATACAGGTAAATGGTGATGTATTTGACTGTTTGTCAGGAGAAATTATAAGGTCCACATGGTGGACAAGTGACATAATCCATCATTCTACTAAATGGTGGACAAGTGACATAATCCACCATTCCACTAAAAAACTCACACCTGTTTAAAATTGCTGAGTTGGAATTTTTTTTAAACAGAAATTGATTATTGACTCAGCAATTTTAAACAAGCGGGAGTATTTTAGTGAAATGGTGGACAAATGATATGATCCATCAGAGGACTCTATAATTTCTCGTTTGTCAGCCTCCTTACTCTTCCTTATATGCTATATCCTTTGTTTTAAATTTTTTGTTTGTTTCTCTAGCCCATGTGATACTCTTCTCTCTTGTCACTTGTGTTCTAAAATTTGAATTTTTTCTTTGTTATGTTTTTGTGAGCCCCACAAGACTAACAATAAAAATAGAATGCTTCAGCCTTAACCTTCTTCCACTATTCCACCTTTGAGTGTAGTCTGCCTTCAGGCCACTTGTGTTGACTTCTAAGCCATCCCACTCCACGTGGCTAACTTATGTCTCACCATTTCTAATTTTTTTCCTCTTTTAATTTTAATTTTATCGTTACTCTTGTTATAATCTAAAAAATAATTATTAATTTATTATTATTATTATTATTATTATTGAGTGATATTTGGGATTTGGGCTTAATAAGTTTGACATATTAGTTAAAATATGAACTTATAATTATAAAATTCTTAAAATTTTATATGGGTTTTGATGAATAACATACAATATATAAAAAATAGCTATAACCCGAAATGGCATACCAAAATAGACCAGTATTAGACTGGTATCGAAATATTCTGTTCCAATTGACAAACCGAAACGAGCTCCGAAATGGTATTCATAACATTGGCCTGAAGTTTAGGCTAAAGCTAGCCAGATCCAAGATATTTCAAAACTAATCAACTTAGTCCCTAAAGCGTTTCTCATTTTTCTCATCTCTCACAATGATTATAGACCAAGTTGGTCAATTTTGAAATATTTTGGACTTAGCTGACATTAGCCAAACCCCAAGATTGTTGACTGTATTTTACCCTTTTTATTATAAAACTATGTTAAATCTTATCTCAAAAACACCTAACAAAATAAGGTAACTTATTTTATTTTTGACGAAAAGGAAACTTATTTTCTAAAAAATCTATAATTTGACTTATAATTTGTTACTATTTTTTAATTAAATGTAAACAATAAATGTATAATTCTAATTCATCTGCATCTCTATATTAAATATAGATAAAGTATTTTCACAATGTTCCTTTGACCCACTATGCGGCATTCAGAAATGTTATCTATGCGTACTAATTTATTTATATAATTTAATGACTCACATGATTTAGAGATAGGTTGAAGTTACACATTTTTTTAACCATTAGATTTAAGTAGATCTAATGGTAAAAAAAGTCCCTCTTTAATGCTAATGTTTTGATTAGGATCTCATTAATTATCCATCATTTATTATATTTTATACCTATTTTTAAACCCAAAAACAGTGTTACTTTTGACTCTCTCTCTCTACGTTTCTTTCAAGGTCTATTATGGCAAACCTTGAAATCTATTCATCAACAGATTCTTCAATACCCTGTGAAATTTCAGATAGAGATGTAGAGCTCTTGTCACTTACAGGACCACTGATATAGCTTGTAGTCACTCCAAAATCAACACCAAAACTTCCAAAACTCAACTTGGTTCTTTCAGACTCAGGGACATGGATATGGTTTGGAAGTGCAACAAGTTGACGTTGTGGAAGATGTAACTCCTCCAGCTTCCTCTGCAGTTTTGAAGTTGCTTCTTCCATATCAAGGACACTAGTGTCATTTTGTGTCAATGCAGTGACTTCAACCAAAATAGTGGGAGCCTCAAGTGCAGCAGCTGTTCCATAATCTTGAACATTAATATTTGTTGGCTTTGGTTTCCATTCCTTATTAGGACCAACTGTTGAAGACAAAATCATAAACTACTCATAAATATTAAGCAAGTCATCAAAATTTTATTATGAACTCAGACTAAACAATCAATGTTATATCACAGAAATAATTCTGGCTGACAGTAAAATGTTAGTAGATATAGCAAGAAGTAATTAGGCAAATGATCAAATCAGCTCTAACTTCCTCATTTATAGCCAAAAAGATTGACAGAAACACATGCCTACAATGGCAATAATTCATTCAAAAGAGAATCAACTAGGCAATAGAGACAAAATTTGACAAAATCTATATTTTTCAAGTAGCAAAACACATGTACAATGTTCAGAAAACATCAGATAATTATTACAACCATAACTTAGCTTACAAATCAGCAAACTCTTTGTTGTTGTTGTTGTTGTTGTTGTTGTTTATTTTTTATTTATTTATTTATTTTTA
Organism: Quercus variabilis; assembly: GCA_030445155.1. Classification (NCBI taxonomy): domain Eukaryota; kingdom Viridiplantae; phylum Streptophyta; class Magnoliopsida; order Fagales; family Fagaceae; genus Quercus; species Quercus variabilis. Next base: position 16,458,300 of record CP129446.1, read on the forward strand.
AAATTGATTGGATAACCAAATCAACAAACTCTTATTTAAAAGTACACATACCCCAGATAAGAATAAAAATCATCTGCCCTAGACTGCCCATGGACTGACTTAACAATTCAAGGAACATAGGTAGCAACAACCAACTTTAGCATCCATGGAGAGTCTGAAAGAACCAAGTTGAGTTTTGGAAGTTTTGGTGCTGATTTTGGAGTGACTACAAGCTATGTCAGTGGTCCTATGAGTGACAAGAGCTCTACATCTCTATTTGAAATTTCACAGGGTATTGATGAATCTATGGATGAATTTGCTATGATAGACAGTGAGAGAAACGTAGAGAGAGAGAGAGAGAGAGAGAGAGTCAAATATAACACTTTTTTTTTTTGGGTTTAGAGATAGATATAAAATATAATAAACAAGGGATAATTAATGAGATCCTAATCAAAATATTAGCATTAATTAGGGTATTTTTTTTGATAGTTGGATTTACTTAAATCCAATAGTTTAAAAAATGTATAACTCTTTAGAGTTATACCAGGTGTAACTTGAACTCATCTCTGTGATTTAATATATATATATATATATATATATATATATATGTATGTATGTATGTATGTATGTATATGTAAGGACACAGAATTTGGCCCCTGAGGAACTCACCTCGAAATTCTACTATAATAATTCACACAACTTAAATACATATAAACAACAAGGAATAAACACTCCATAATGGGAAACATAAGCAGTGGATTTCTTTGACCATTCATGTAACGATTACAATTACAAACGTTAATATAGGAAACTTTCTTCTTCTCGTGGTGACACCCTTAGTGATATTCTCTCTCTCTCTCTCTCTTTCTATTTCACTCCCTAGATAGATTTTTTCTGATCCCCCTTTACTTTACCTCCCCTCCCCTTTTTATAGCTTCAATCCTTGCTCTTATCACCACAGCTGTCCTATTGCCTACCAAAGCCTCAGGGAAATTTTTCTCCACTTTATTGGATTCCTCCTCTCCCTTATCCTGGAACTCTGACTTTTGGGGGTTGCTGCTATTGTTCAGGTTGTCTCGCTTGCATTTAATGTGGCAGAGGTGAGGTAAGAACCTCATCACTGACGCGGAGGTAAAGATCTTCAATCTTCTTGCATATTCCTGAACCTTCCTGTGCTTCTAGGATTCATCTATCACACGTGGACCACCCACGCCCCGTATCTCGAGTAAAGTGGCACCTTATCATCTCCACGGGAACTAATCTTTTGCGTCACTTATTTTTTTATTTTTTGTGATACGTGGGATGATCTAGCCATTCTCTTTTCGTGGCCTAATTCTTTCTGTGATACACATGCCAGACCCAAATCTTTCTCGTGGCCCAACTGCTTCTTGGGCTTCAGGCCCGAGAGGTGACTATTCCACTCCCAACAATATATATATATATATATATATATATATATATATATATATATATATATATATTCTTATAAATTGATATGGAGATCTCTTCGATCAGGTATATATATATAGGGCGGAGATACTATTTCCGTCCCTATATTTTCACCATTTCCACTTTGGTCCTTACTTCTTTATTTTACTGTTTTTAGTCCCTATAATAAAAAAAACACGTTCTATTTTAGTCCCTATTGTCATCTCACTAACGGAAATTGTCTACATGGCAAACAAAGTGCACTGTTAGCACACTAAATATTGACGTGATTATTAAAATAATAATAAAAAATTTTATTTGGCATTAAAAAAAGGCCACATCAGCATTCAAATTAAAAAAAAATTAATTTATTAATTTTAACTAAATAGAAAAATTAAAAACATAATTAAAAACCAAAAATCACATGAATTAAGATCTAAGTTTATCTTGAACAAAAACAACAAGAACACCAACCCAGATTTAAGAACACAAAATTAAAAGCCAATTCTTCTTTCTTTTTCCTTTTTTTTTTTTTTTTGGATGGGAAGTACAAGCCAATTCATTGATGAAGCACATTACTTATTCTTAGCTTGGGTGCCCTTCAGCCGGCTAAACCAACCCGTACCATTTAAACCCCAGTTAGCTTGGGTGCCTTTCAAACCTAGTACCATGCCGATAGTCAAAATCATCTATCTAACCTAGCTAGTAGGTGAAATTTGAAATCTTTTAAATGATTTAACAAACCTTTTTCCAAATAAGAACACAAACTTTTTCCCTTCGTGGAATGTAGATTGTAGAGCAGCCATGCCCAAAAAAAAAAAAAGAAAAAAAAAAAGCTCTAGTAACTTCTTGGTTAGCTGGGTGTAATCTATCCAACGATTTTATGGAGTTTGGTACTCTCATTGAGTCGATTTCAAGTTTGAGGTTGATTTCATTTGAGTTTGATAGTTTCGAATCTGAGGTTGGAGGTGGTTTTGGTTTCAACTTTGAGGTTTGGATCTAAGGTTTGTGTTTGGTTTCTTAGAAAGTATAAGAAAATTTAGGTTTTGAGTTTCATGTTTGGGGGCTGAAAATCTAGGTTTGAATTTTGTGTTTTAGGGGGCCAAAAATTTGGGTTTGATTTTTGTGTTTGATGCTTTGGTGGTGTATTGGTGTGGGGGTTAGATTTTTTGAATTGTTCATGTTTAATTTTGTGTTGATGTGGATCTAATGTTAATTTTTTGGGTTTTAAATTTTCTAGGTTTATGTTCTTGTTCAAATGTTTAATGTGTTCATGTTTAATTTATCAATATTATCTAGGTTTGTCAAGAATGTTGGCGTGAATTCTAATGCGTTTGTGTTTAGGCCAACAAATTATCAACCAGCTCATGTCTCATGTCTTTCTCCTTCCCAAATTTTGCCAAATGATTCAAGACCTGAACTGAAAGAGAAACACACACACACACGCACCTATAAAGCCAAAAACCAAAACAAAACCCATAAATGAAATGCAGAGCCAAAAAGCTTTGCACCTAAAAACAAAACCTCTCCACTTACAATCTCAAACTCAAACACACATGCGTAGAGCCAGAACCTAGGAGTCTCATTGAGTGGAAATTAAAATAAATATAAAAATTTGAGCCTTAGATTTGAGAGAGGGAGAAAGAGGGTTTACAAAACCTAGAAATCCAAATTTTGGATTTAAAATTTTGTGTTCATGTTTAATCTAATGTGGATCTGAAGTTTAATTTTGTGTTATTATTTTATGGGTTTGTGATTTTTGGTTTTTAATTTTGTGTTCTTGAATCTGGGTTGGTGTCCTTATTTATTTTTGTTCAAGATAAACTTAGATCTTAATTCATGTGATTTTTGGGTTTTAATTCTGTTTTTTTTTTTTAATTTAGTTAAAATTAATAAATTAATTTTTTAAATTTGAATGCTAATGTGACTTTTTTTAATATAAAATAAATTTTTTATTATTATTATTTAAATGGCCACGTTAGCATTTAGTGTGTCAACAATACACTTCGTTTGCCATGTAGACAATTTCCGTTAGTGAGATGATAGTAGGGACTAAATTAGAACGCATTTTTCATTTTAGGAACTAAAAATTGTAAAATAAAAAAGTAGGAACCAAAGTAAGAATGAGGTAAAAATGTAAGGATGAAAATAGTATTTCCCCTTATATAAAGACACGAAGATAGTACAAAATTTGGCCTTTCAAACCTTTGTTAGTAAAAAGTGTCAACTGTAACCCATGCAAAACACGACAAGTTTGACAATATATATTTTAAACAATGAGTAGTAATGAATAAGAAGTCAAATTATATACTGTATTTTTTTGGAAAAAAACTTACCTAATTTAGTTAGATATTCATACCTACTTTATCAAATTTTCTTGGTTTTGTTTTGATAACTACTTTTATCAAATTTTATTTAGATGGAAACAGTATAAAAAATTCATTAAAAAGCGAAAGACTTATTTTTATACATATTATCTATTATTGAATTTTTTTTTTGATGTGATCTATTATTGAAATTAAATATATAAAAATAAGAATTATAATCTTAAGTTTACACAATTTAAAGTTTACAAATGTGGCCATAAAAATATAGGTGGTTTGCTGTTAAGTGCCAAAAAAGACGTAATTTTAGTTTTTCATAAATTATCATTCCTGGTTGAGCTGGGTTGAGATAGTCCCCAAAAAAAAAAAATTAGGTTTTTTTTTTAATATAAAAAAAGAACAATAAGTGTCCACAACTTTGGTGACATTCTCGTTATACATTCCTTTGATACTTGTTTTTTAAAATACAAACTTTGTTCCACCTGAAAACAACGAAAGATATGTTGGTATGTAGAAGATGAGACTGACAATGACAAGAATCTTATGAATTTGATTACACAAATGTGGGGTTTATACTAATACTCTAAGTCTTTTATCACACCAAAGAATGTAGAGATTTTATTTAAATCTAAGCTACTCGATGCTCTCAAAATTTATATTATATACTTGATTTCTCTAAATTTTGTTGCCTCATGGTCAAACTAGGGAAAAAAAAATTGGTGTCTTATATTTGATTTAGTGTAGCCATTACCTTTAGATGGTTAATATCATGTTACTTTCACATGGTTTAGCATTTTAGAGTGATTTGCTAGCTTATTTTGCTTTGAGTAAAACATTATCAAATTTGGATAAGATATATTCCTTTAGGTTTGAGTCGAGCTAACAGATTAGATCAAATTTTGCCAGTTATTTATTTTCATACTTTTATTTTTCATAATAATTATTGGGTAGTTCGGTAGCATTACTCCCTCCTCTCACATGAAGGGTAGGTCTCATTTAGTCATGTAAGAGGAGAAAGCAATACTCCCATGTAGGGCTGTCCACTAGACTCAGCAGCCCGTTCAACCCAGCAAACTCGCTTGCCACCGACCCGCCACCACCCGATCCGACGACTCTGGCTGTCGGACGTGGGTTCTGAACTCGATAACCCGACTCCATGTGGGTCAGTTGTCGGTTTTCTGTTTCAAAACCCGTGACACCCGACCCAAACGAACCTTTATCCTTTCTGGCGAAGTATTACGAATTTTCGACTAGATCCAGCGAGATCTCACCATTATTCGACGAAATCTAGGCTAGATCTCGATGGATCCGGCCATATTTCTGTCCGATCTCGACAAATCTAGCTATATTTTTGTTCGATCTCAGCGGATCCGGCCAGATTTCGGCCAGATCTCGTAGGATCTAGCTAAAAATGTTCCCCGCGATAAAACCCGATACCCAAATTGATACAACCCGAAACCGACTAGACCCGAACTGAAAAATCCGACCAGATCACTGGGTCGATTTTAGGCCATATTTTTCTCCACCCGAATAATTTGGATTGGGTCCGAGTTGGGCACAAATCTGACCTAGCACGACTCGTGGACACCCTAGTCCCATGCTATCCAATAGATTTCCTATTTTTCATTAGTAAATTCATGGCCCGCCCAATAAAGATAAGTTTCCGCTATAAGAAAGTCCAAGCCAAAGCCCAAACCGTATTCATGACCCATCAATGGACACCCCCCACCTACGATATAAGGCCGACCCAGTGGAAGTAGACAAGAACTCTAAGGCGGTTCCAACTACAAAATTTTCGGCCCTTAAAAGTTTAAAAGGCACCCATAGTGAAGTCGGAGTCTCCTTACGCTAGCCGCTAATTTTTATATATATTCGACCAAAACATAAGGTTAGGGTTTCGACTCTCGAAATTTCCTTTTTCTCTCTGGATTCAACATTCATCTTCGCCACGAATTTTTTTTCCGCGATATCTTGCAAAATTTAGGAACCGCTTAATTTTTCTGGTAATTCTATTTTCCACTTTTGAAAGATTAGCATACAGTTTTTCAGTTTCCAGTTTTCGTTTTCTTCATTGTTTGCGTGCAATTATTTTTTCTTTGTTAATTCCGGTCTCGTATAATCTCAACCGCTCGAACTTTCATCACATAATAAAGAACTTGAAGTTAGTCACTCATATCATATAGTTGAGGAATTGTAGAATTGCACGAATTATTATCTGCTAGGGTTTCGAATCTCTCTTTTTTTTTTAATTGATTTGTTATGTATTGTTTGGTTTGTGAATTCATAGGAGAAAGCGATGGATGAGGGGAAGCACAAATCTAGGAGGGAGGATTCGGAGAGGAGTGAGGTGGAGGATTTGAAGGAGTCGAAGCGGAGCCACCGTGATCGCGATAGAGAAAGAGATAAGGAGAGAAATGGGGAGAGACACAGGGATAGGGTGAAGAAAGACCGTGATAGCCGGCGTTCTGAGAGAGAGAAGAGTAGCGAATCTGATGACAAGGAGAGAAATGGGGAGAGACATAGGGAGCGGGATAGGGAGAAGAAGGACCGCGATAGCCGGCGTTCTGAGAAAGAGAAGAGTAGTGAATCTGATGAGAAGGAGAGAAATGGGGAGAGGCATAGGGACCAGGAGAGGGAGAAGAAGGACCGAGATAGTCGGCGTTCTGAGAGAGAGAAGAGTAGTGATTCTGATGGCAAGCATGATAGAATTAGGGAGAAGCATAGAGACAGGGACAAGGATAAGGATAGGACAAGAAGTCGTGATGACGACAGAGAAAGAGAGAGGGCCAGAGAAAAGAAGAGGGAAAGAGACAGGGAAGAGAGGGAGAGAGAGAGGGAGAGGGAAAGGGAGAAAGAGAAGAGGGAGAGAGCAAGAGAGAAAGAAAGAGAGAGGGAAAGAGAAAGGGAGAAGAGGGAACGTGACAGAGAAGAGCGAGAGAGGGAGAGAGAGAGGGAAAGGGAGAGGAGGGAGCGTGAAAGAGAGAGAGAGAAGGAGAGAGAAAGAGAGAGGAGGATACGGGATAGGGAGAAGCATCGAGAAGCCGATAGTGATGACGGTGATGATAATCATAGGGAGCATGACAGGAAGCGACGCAGGAGAGACGATGATGGTTACAAGGATAGAGATCGTGAACGGAGCAGGAGCAATAGCAGGCCTCGCAAGCACAGGGCTGATAGTGAAGAGAGCCCAAGAAAAAAGAGTACTGAGGATGATTCTGATAAGGATAATAAACTGACCCGTGAAGAGGAGTTGAAAGATGAGCAGCGGAGATTGGAGGAGGAAATGGAAAAGCGGAGGAGGAGAGTGCAGGAGTGGCAGGAGACAAAGAGAAAAAATGAAGAAGCTGAGAGAGAAAAGCGTGGGGAAGCGAATGCTGAGGAACCCATGTCTGGGAAGACCTGGACCCTTGAAGGAGAATCTGATGATGAAGAAGTACCTCCTACGGGGAAACCAGAGACAGATATGGACACGGATGAAAATGTCAATCCTACTGACAATGAAGTTGGGGATTCAATGTTGGTTGATTCTGAGAATGGAATAGCTTCCACTTCACAGAATGGGGCTGATGGTGATGCTGGGGATGAAGAAATTGATCCATTGGATGCCTTTATGAATTCTATGGTATTGCCTGAAGTTGAGAAGCTAAACAATACTTCAGCTCCTCCGAATTTTGATGATATGGATGTGGACTCAAAGAACAAACCTAAGAAGGATGAATTAAGTAATGGTGAGCAGCCTAGGAAGGGTTCAAATAAGTCTATGGGGAGAATAATGCAGGGTGAAGATTCAGAGTCAGATTATAGTGACCTTGAGAATGATGAGGATCCTGTACAAGAAGAAGATGATGATGAGTTCATGAAAAGGGTGAAGAAGACAAAAGCTGAGAAGCTTTCTGTAGTTGACCACTCTAAGATTGATTATGAACCGTTCCGGAAAAACTTCTATATTGAAGTGAAAGAGATCGCGAAGATGACTTCTGAAGAGGTTGTTGCTTACCGAAAGGAATTGGAATTGAAGATACATGGTAAAGACGTACCAAAGCCAATTAAAACCTGGCACCAAACGGGACTTACGAGTAAAATCTTGGAGACAATAAAGAAGCTGGAATATGAAAGTCCAATGCCAATTCAAGCTCAGGCTCTGCCTATAATTATGAGTGGTCGAGACTGCATAGGCGTTGCCAAAACTGGCTCAGGCAAAACCCTTGCATTTGTGCTGCCAATGTTGAGGCATATCAAGGACCAGCCACCTGTGGTAGCTGGAGATGGACCTATTGGGCTTATAATGGCACCTACAAGGGAGCTTGTACAGCAGATCCACAGTGACATAAAGAAGTTTTCCAAGGTACTTGGTATCAGGTGTGTCCCTGTGTATGGAGGTTCTGGTGTTGCTCAACAAATTAGTGAATTGAAGCGTGGTACAGAGATTGTTGTCTGTACTCCGGGTAGGATGATTGACATACTTTGCACAAGTGGGGGGAAAATTACAAATCTGCGTAGAGTCACATATTTAGTTATGGATGAAGCTGACCGGATGTTTGACATGGGTTTTGAGCCTCAAATTACTCGAATTGTTCAAAATATTCGGCCAGATCGCCAAACGGTACTCTTTTCTGCAACTTTCCCTCGTCAGGTAGAAATTTTGGCACGTAAAGTGTTAAACAAACCTGTGGAGATACAGGTTGGTGGGAGAAGTGTTGTGAACAAGGATATAACACAGTTGGTTGAGGTGAGGCTGGAAAATGAAAGGTTCTTAAGATTGCTGGAATTACTTGGGGAATGGTATGAGAAAGGGAAGATTTTAATATTTGTCCACTCGCAGGAGAAATGTGATGCTTTGTTCAGGGATCTCATCAAGCATGGTTATCCTTGCCTCTCGCTTCATGGGGCTAAGGACCAGACTGACCGTGAATCCACCATTTCTGATTTTAAGAGCAATGTCTGCAATTTGCTGATTGCTACAAGTATTGCTGCTAGGGGTTTAGACGTGAAGGAGCTTGAATTGGTGGTCAACTTTGACGTTCCAAACCACTATGAAGATTATGTCCATCGTGTTGGTCGTACAGGTCGAGCTGGTCGGAAAGGTTGTGCTATCACATTTATTTCTGAGGAAGATGCAAGATACGCACCTGATCTTGTAAAAGCATTGGAACTTTCTGAGCAAGCTGTTCCCGATGACCTGAAAGCTCTTGCTGATGGTTTTATGGCAAAAGTGAATCAGGGACTTGAGCAAGCCCATGGTACTGGTTATGGTGGAAGTGGTTTTAAATTTAATGAAGAGGAAGATGAGGTGAGGAGAGCTGCAAAGAAAGCACAGGCCAAAGAATATGGTTTTGAAGAGGACAAGTCAGATTCGGATGATGATGATGACAGTATACGGAAGGCAGGTGGTGACATATCCCAGCATACTGCCTTAGCTCAGATAATCGCTGCTGCCTCCAAAGTCAGTACAGCGAATACACCTATGCCGACCCCTGTCTCTGCTGTACAACTGCTTCCCAACGGTGGACTACCTGTTACACTGCCAACAATTGGTCTAGCAATACCTGGAACAGCGGCAGCGGTGTCTGCAACTGGCCTGCCTGTTGTTGCCAATGATGGAGCAGGGGCAGCTCGGGCAGCAGCAATTGCAGCGGCTCTCAACTTACAGAAAAATTTGTTGAAGCTTCAAGAAGTTGCTATGCCAGAACATTACGAAGCGGAGTTGGAGATAAATGATTTTCCCCAGAATGCTCGATGGAGGGTTACCCATAAGGAAACTTTGGGCCCAATTTCAGAGTGGACTGGAGCTGCTATTACTACGAGGGGGCAGTATTTCCCACAAGGTCGGATCCCGGGACCCGGAGACCGCAAGCTCTACTTGTTCATTGAGGGCCCTACTGAACAGTCTGTCAAGAGAGCTAAATCAGAATTAAAACGAGTTTTGGAAGACATCACAAACCAGGGATCACAAACAAACAGTGCAGCCCAACCTGGCAGATACCAAGTTTTATAAGTGTAAGCAGTTGATTTCAATTTATACAGCCATTATTGGCATAACATTACATGCTTCTGTTGGATTTAAGTTGAGACCCAACTTCTGGTTATTTTTCTCTTTCTTGGTTTATTGTTGGATAAATTTCTGTTAACTACTTTTTGGCCCTCCACCTTAAACAAGGGAAGGAGGTGCCATTTGAGCTAGCTCATTAGCTAGGAAATGACCTTTTTGATTTTAAAAAATCTCTACTAGTGGCTTGGGGATTGTTTATATTTTTATGGTGTAACTTTAGTTTGTGAGTAGCACAAGATATGTAATATAATCTAGAATTGAAATCGTGACTTTCTTGTTCTTCTTCTTTTTCCAGATTTCCCTCCCTCCCTCACCATTGTAATACCTTGTGGTGTCTTGGATGTAGCATAAAATGTTATGAATTGTTTCTTGCTTACCACATTTGTTCGACCCTTTTGATTTTTCTTTTCTTTTGGTTTTTCTTTTCTCATGGCACGAGGGATGTTTTAAGCCTATGCCCGCATTTGCTATCGTGGATGTGAAAGAGATGGCGATTATGGTGCGATACTTTTTTCCTCGCATTCATGTTGTTTAGTTTAGTCTGATGTGTTTTGATCTAGGTTTTCCATCCTTCATATCTGACTCTTAGCGGCATGAGTTTTAGGATTTGTGACGTTATGTTATGTAAAAAAATAAATTTTGTTCTTGTATGTTTTTCAGGTTCAGTTGGGAAATTTCAGGAGCCAATTGTTGCTTTGTGTGCAACTTTTGTTGTGGTGAAGATATCGACAGGACTTCTAATCAGGACACCTACTAGTAAGAAGATCTCCATTTCTTGGTTTTTCATGGGGTTGCTTAAAAGTGATTAAATTTAATTGGTTTGGCTGAGCTTAAAATGGATGTCTATATTATACTACATAACAAGTTACTTGGTCTCTTTACAGTAATAATCACCTCGAGTGCAGAATGTGTTCCATACACTCATGAACTTTGGGGATGTAACATATGACCCCTAATGTTGATGATATTTTTGGTTTGATTCTTTTTCTTTAATTGGGATATTTCTATATGATTGATATTGGAAATTCTTCTTGGTTTGATATTTGGCCATGTGGAATTGTTTAAAGTGGAAGTCTGCTAATGTTTTGTTTCTCTATTTCAGCCTGAACTCTCAGCAGATCAATTTCTAATGGTTATTTTCATTTTTTATGCATTAAAGTTTGATTTAAGCATTTTTAATTGGTTCAGCCACCGGCAGTAAGCCTTCCAGGACTGTCAATCTGAAACTCTGTTCCTATCATATCAGAAGCTAGTAGGGAGAGAACTGAAAGGAGGTTTGGAAGAAATGGACGAGAGGTAAATCAGCATATTGGATTGGTATACTGGAACTCTGGTATGCTTTTTTCCGAACTCGTGTCTTGGATGTCCTTTATGTGATGAAGGAATTGCTTCACTTGGTGTTAGATTTCTATGGATCAATCTGCTCGTGCCTCAGAAGGCTGCTTCCTTCGTTTGATTTAGAAGATTTAATGTTATTTTCCTCGTTTTATTGTGATGTGCAATAAGTGTGATGCGGTGCTATATAGAATTGTTAGGTACCTTGTGGGGCGACAAAAGGTTATGTGTGTTGAAAATACGAGTCCTTGCAATTTACAGCCTTGAATGTCTGGGTCACTTTGGTCTTGTCCCCCAAAGTTTAAAATTTTAGATTGTGACCCATAGTGTTTGGAAACAAGTTCATCCCTCAATGGCCGGTGTTGATGTGTCTGTTAAGAATTAATTAAGCTCTAAACAATGTGGTTTTTGCTTAGAACATGTATAAAAAGATGAACAAAAAATAAAAAATTTCCCTTTTTAACTTTTTATACTAGCTAATTTGTAAATATCGGGACTCTACAAACACCATCCGCTATTAGCCACCCAATGATGTGTTTGAACGGATGGATTCTCTTGCTTTTAAGAGACTAATCTTACACATCTTTCCTTCTGCTCTTCATGTCATGACCAACGCGCAAAACTAAATCTACACTACAATATTGGCACCCAAATAGACAAACGCAACATTGAACCCCAAGCTCTAGCCACCAAAATCAAGGGGCAATACCATCATTGCCATGATTAAACCCATAAACTACTCAACCCACCTGCAGATTAAAGTCGGTATGCTGTCGGCCAAGCTCATTGCCATGGGTTTGAAATTTTGAGACCCATTCTTAAATTAGGAGAGAGAGAGAGAGAGAGAGAGAGTGTGTGTGTGTGTGTGTGGGGGGGGGGGGGGGGGAGGGAGAGGGATAAGAAAGTAAAGGGAAAATAAAGGGGGAAAGTGAAATAAAACAAGGAAAATGAGGGTAGGGGTGGCAATTCTTATTCATATTCATGAACCTGTCCATTACTCACTTTATTTGGATAAGTTTTAACTCAATCCATTTAAATATTTAGGTTAAATGGGTAAAAATCTATTTGGTTATTTAATTAAATGAGTCTAAATGAATAAATTTACTAATAACCACTAAACTCATCTAAAATTTAAATTTAAATAAAAAATCCAAATGGGCTCAGCATGTGTAAACAACATCGAAATGTTGTCGGAGAGCTTTATCAACCTAGCTCCGGTGAAATCATTGTCTCCTTCCAAGCTACCAGATTTGGAAGCATCGGCTGGAGATTTCGAGTTTAGGCTAGAAGATTCGGTGGCCATGCTCCCTGCCGACGAGCTCTTCTTTGATGGAAAGCTCTTTCCACTACAGCTCTCGTCAGTCAAACCTCAAGTCAACGACGCCACCATTTTTGAGATCAGGTCGCCGAAATCTCCAAAAACTCGTTGGAGACCAGAGATCTCCAGCACCGACCCATACCTCTTCTCTCCCAAAGCTCTGAGATGTTCCAGCCGTTGGAAAGACCTTCTTGGCCTCAAAACACTCTACCTCAACTCAAACCCCAAACCCGACCTAAAAGCAACACCGTCGTCCACCGCCACGACAACCACAAACACCTAATCCCTCAAACACTTCCTCCAACGAAGCTCGAAGTCTGCCACCACATCATCATACGACTCGTCGTTGAGCCTTCCTTTATTAAAAGACACAGACTCTTCCTCATTCGAGAGGTAGAGGAAATAGATAGAGACGGAGAGGTGGCGCCGATGAGGATTTTCCGAAGGAGAAGACAATGTAGATCTTGTCTCTCTGTTTGAATCTCTCTCTCTCTCTCTCTAATGCCTTATTTGGTTGCTGAAAAATGAAAGGAAAAAGAAGGAAAAAGTGATTTTTGAGGTTTTATTTATTTATTTATTTATTTTTTTAAGTTGATAACTTTAACTTTTTCTCTTTCTTTCTCTTTCTTTGATGGTTTGTTTGGTTGCTGAGAAATGAATTTTGTGAAGGAAAAATGAAAGGAAAGAATAGAAAAAGTGATTTTTAAACTTTTTAATTTTTGTTTTTAAAGTTTTTAACATGTTATTTATTTATTTGGATCATATTGGGTTAAATGGGCAGGTTACTAATTAAATGGGTTGAGCGGGTAATAGATAATTAATTTATATATAAACGGATCATAAATGTATAATTACACACCCAACCCATTTATGACCAAATCTGCCCATTTGCTACTCCTAAATGAGGGCAGAAAAAGAACGATATATGAATTAATAAAATAAATACACAAACATGAGTTTAATAGAGTTTAGAATGAATTACGTTGTTTTGAGCTTAGTCAGCACTTAGCAGAGGGATTACATGTTTCCAAGCGTTATGTAACGTAAGAGATCATAAGTTGAAATTTTAAATTATGTTCACAAACTCTGTTTTTTTGTTTTTCAAAATTATTGACTACCACTGCCACATTTTCTTCTTCTCAAACAACGAAATCTTAAGGAGAAAAGATACAATAGAGCTATAGGCACAATAAAATACAAAATATTTTGATTATTTTCACAATAATGCCCATCTTCCCATCCCCTCGTACAAATCTGAGTCCACCACAACCCCAATTGGAGAGACAAAACTCAAAAGGGAAAAGAAAGAAAATTATGCAAGATCAACAGTTACATACATTTGATAGGAAAGAGGATTTCAGTCCTGGTTCCTGGAGATATCGAGATGATGCAAAATCCTTGGTTCTAAAAGGGATTTTCAAATCTAATTGCGTTTTTAATCCAAAAAACCAATGGGAGAGAACAATGACAACTATGATGATAAGAATATTGAGGAAAAATAACAAAAATATGGACACAACAAAGACAAATAGGGGAAGTGCCGAATTTGGCAAAAATCAACAGGACAACCATCGTTGTAGATGATGTCTTTGAGCACAAGCCTCACATATTCCTCACAAAACTCCTTGTAAACAGAAGTGTCTCCGAGAAACTTTGAGAATTCGATCACCGTTTTCTTCGGCACCACCTTGAACACCTTCGTCGTCACTGCCAGCTTCCTTTTCTTCCCATCCATTCTCCCATGCATTTTCCACCTTCCCGCCCATCACACTAAAATTCAGCCTCCTCACCACGACATCCGACTTTGTGACGCTCATTTTTGTTGAGCACTTGGACGTGAACATCAACTCAGATTATCTAATGCTCTAGAATGGGCTCAACGAAATAAACCTGGGCGACATAAAAGAAAGCGCTTTTATTCTTTCACATCCACTTTTTTACATTATTTTTTCCCATCCACTTTTATATTTTAAATGTGGACAAGTTTTTTTCAACTTTTTAGAATGTGTATATTTCTTTTTTCTGTATCAATTATGGACGCGTCAGTGGCGGAGTCAAGATTTGACTTCAAGGGAGGCAAAATTTATATACATTATGTGCATTCATTAGTACATGTATATGTATATTACTCGATATAAAATAGCAATACACATATTCTAGTGATATTTTAATATAATAAGACCTATATAATTTAAAATAAAAGAATAGAATAATACTATTACTTCTTAAATACAGTACTATAGAATAGTATATCAGAGCCTACTTGTTAACCGATATTAATACTTGTTGATGGTCATTTTGGAAGTCAAAAAAAGAAAGGAGCCTAACAACATGGACAGAAAGGAGTTTGTAAACAGATAGAAAAAAAACCATTAAACCCAAGTGGCAGGAATAATGGGTCACAAGTCTATAAAATAAACAAATGAGTATTGAGAAAGCAAACGGGCTCAAAGAAGCCCGGAAAGAGAGAAATAGCAAACCCATGGGCAGTATATGATGTAGAAAAGTGAGAATGAGCCATGACAGGCCCAAAGTAATGCAAGTAAAGAAAGTAAGGGTTTAATGGCAAGTCCATGAACTCCAAGGATGAGGACAAGGTAATTGGCCTGAGAAAGCCCAGTGGAGTTAGTAAAAACCCATAGGAATGCAGAGTTAGGAAAAGAGCCAAGGAAACCCAAGAAAAGCAAATGAGCCAAGGATGCTTAAGAGAAAACAAATGGGACACAGGAGCTCGCAAGTAATGTGATGAAAAACCAATAGTCATACTGAGCCACTGGGGAAGGAATAAATGGCGGGCCCAAAGAGGTCCAGCAGGATTGGGTCAAATAAATGTCACAGCAGGAATGACAAAGTAATGTAGCAGAAAATGATAGTAGTTAAGGAATAGACTGAAAGAAGGCAAAGCCCAACATCAAACAAAGCCCAGCTAATAAGGGGAGCGGAAATCAAAAAGTAGCTCACATAAAAGGTCAAGGAAGGATGGCAGACTGTGCAGGCATGCCTCTAGACTGCGGCGAATGCATGAGCAACAGACAAATTTTGGACATACATGAAAGGGAGGCACGTGTAGGCCCAGACATCACTAGCTTGTACCCGATCAATACAATACATGGTGAGGTCATAGGTCAGAGGTAATAGGGTATGGTTTCGCAGTGGGGAGAAGGGAAAACCTATTCTGGGGTTCCTACTCAAGCTCTTTTGGGCGATACGTCTTGCTGGAATGAAATACCATCCAAAAGAAGCAAGGCTGAATTGGAACCACTAGGTGCACGCCATAAGGGATAGGGAGAGAGAGCACCCACACCGTGGCAGGAAAGGGTGCCACCACAGACTAATAAACAAAATAGTTTTCCTTGTCTAGCGATAGGGAGTGGCACACAGACGAACCAGTAGTGGTCGGTAAGTACACCCATACAAAAAAAAAAAATGGTTAAGGGTTAAAATAGTAAAATCCAGTCATGGCAAGCATTATAAAGGGAGGCCCTTGCCATGTACAGGGGACAACAACATAGAATCACGGTAACAAGAACCTCTAGGGAAAACTAGGAAATAGAAAAACAAGTGTGGAGGAAAGAAAGAAAAGATAAGAAGAAAATTAAAAAAGGAAGAAAGAAATAAATAGAGAGTTAGATCGGCAAGCATGCATCAATAGGTTAATTCCTTCTCTCCCTCTCAAAATTCTACTCTCTGCTAGAAGCAAGAAGTTCATTTGGGCACCAACCATTCAGGTCCGTTTCTCTCAAAGTAATTAATTTCCATGGTAGGATTTTCCCCGAGAGATTATTCGCATTGAGAAGAAACGTTCTTCTCTCTCTGGTTTCGGTCCTGCGGATCAGACTTGATCTGATTTCTTTCTTTTGATTAATCTATATACTACTCATTTATTCCCCTTGCTTTCTTTATAAAAGTAATTGTTGTTAAACTGTGATTATTTTTCTTGATTTGGGATTATCTATTCACTTTGATTAAGGAGTCAAAGTACTTTCTTTTGTCTCATTATTATCATATCTGCTTGTCACGACTCATCTAAAACAGCCTTGCCTGTTATAAGCATGCTCTTGGCAAACGAGGCATAGTTTGCGCACAAATCAGATCAAATTGAGTTGCAATTGAACCGGTCTCAACTCTCTTACTCAAAACACTTGGGTCTAGTACTGCAGGAGGTAACCCAGCCCACTATAACAAAAAGGCCCACTACAATACTTTAAGAGACTAAGACACGTTGCACTAAAAGAAAAAAAATAAGAAGACATGTGTAACACTAAGAGAATATAGCTCAGTTTTCAAAGAATCTAATACCCAGTAGTCACAAGAGGGTTAGTCTCATTCCTGGAGTTTAGATCAAATTCTCTTCATGTATTCTATACGTTTAGGATTGAGAAGAAACAAGAAAATGAAACCATCACAAGACAAAGTTAGGATATCTCTTACGTGCCTAATTTTTTTTGGCGGGCCGGGGGGTTGGGGGGGGGGGGGGTAGTGCCCCCCTCGACCCTTTGGCTCCACCCCGACATGTGAATGAAATAATGGATGTAAATTAATGTGAGTGAATATTTTCTCTAAAATAAACAAAGTTGAAAGCGTAATAAAAAGGCCACGTGGCATCCACTAGCACAAATATATTATTTTTATCTTATTGTTTGTCTCATCAGTTTTTTTCAGTCACTACTTTACATCAATGAATGAAATGACACATTTCAAAAGTTAGGAACTATTTTTAATCATGGGACAAAAGTTGAGGACAAAATTAGTAATAAAACAATATATATATATATATATATATATATATATATATAAAGGATTAAAAATTAAAATAAAAATAAAAAACCTGAAGGAGAGATGGACATCTTAAAGTACAATTTATTGGGTGAATTCAGGCTTGAGCCTTGGCCATTGAACTTTATATCTCTAACATGGTCAAATCTTCCTCACCCATTGCAATATTTGCTTAGCAGACCACTGAAAATGCTTGAATGGCCCTATCTACCACCGATCAATCCATAGTATGGAGAAAGAAAAGGGAAAAATAAGAAGTAAAAGAGGTTTGTACCATTGCTTTTAACCTTGAAAATGCTGAGGCTAGTTATGGAGAAATTATTAGAACCTCTAGGACCACTGTGGTCCTCCTAGCTCATTCCCACCCAATAGAAAAATGTCACCTATTTTAAAATTATGACTTAGCTCTCTCTCACCACTTACATATTAATTTAAATGTGGTTAAAATCAAAATAGAGACACAATTGTTTGACTCAACCTATTGAGTCACAAAACCAACCAGACATAACCTAGAATCACTTTGGATTTAAACTTCTAACCCCAATTATGTTAGTTGCTTCTCACCTAATTTTTTGAAACCCAAATTTTTATTTTACTAGCTTAGTTCTCTTCTCTCTCCCTTCCTGCACCATTGAAGGAGCCTTTTGAACAATCTTATGCTGAGCTTGTTTCCTTCTTTTCCCTTGAGTAGTGAGTACGACTGGCTGTAAATTATGGCTGAAGTGATTGTTGGAATCCAAACATCACAATTGCAACTAACAATGACTGATCAGGGTTATATATTAGAAAGACTCGTTTCACTCTTCAATGTATCATTTTCTTAGCTTTGTTTTGTCTCTAAGTAATAATTTCTCCTGGTTATGACTGTTAATGGGGCAAAGTGATAATTTTTAAAAGCACAAATTGAATAATTTATAATTATCCCTTAAGATTTTATTTATTTTATTTTGAAATTGCATTTAAATATTTCCATCATCAATAATCTACATCTATATTTATCTATATATATATATATATATCTCTCTCTCTAAAAGCTGAAGCGTAGCATTTATTGTTGCTACGCTTCTATTGAGACACATCAGCAGCCACATCATCCACTTACTTCCAACTCTCTCTCTCTCTCTCTTTTAACTCTTTTTCTTTTTATTAATTTTCTTAGCTTATTGTTATACACTCTCAAATCTTTTCCCCTCCCTTTTCCCCTTTCATCTTCCTACTACTAACTACCTTAATATCTCTCTTCTTCTATCCTTTTATCTTCCTTTATTTTGGCTCTTCTTATTCTCATCTTCTTATTATAAATTTCCAATCCTCTCTCACATTTGGTGCATCTCTCTCTTTCTCTCAATTTTTTTTTTTCATTTTTTGGTGGTCTTGATTTCATATTATGTGACTCCTATGGATTTGTTGTGCAAGAGAAATCATGGTCCACTCCCAATCCTTTGTGATCATAATTCAGTGTATCGGGAGTTTTTTTTCCTTCATATTTATCATTAATATTTGTTTGCAGCTCACATTTGGGGCATCTCTCTCTTTCTCTCAATTTTTTCCCCCATTTTTTGGTGGTCTTGATTTCGTATTATGTGACTCCTATGGATTTGTTGTGCAAGAGAAATCATGGTCCACTCCCAATCCTTTGTGATCATAATTAAGTGTATCAAGAGCTTTTTTTTTTTTTTTTTTTTTTTTTTTTTTTTTTTTTTTTTTCGTATCATTAATATTTGTTTGTAGCTCATTTGCATCAAGCCACATCATAGAATTCATGTTTGTGATTTCAGCCAACCTGATATAGATATGGGAGTAAGGAATAAGTATACCACTGTTAATTGTCAATTACAATTGTTGTTTATGTTATCATTGTTATGCGTTGAATTGAAATAATGAACCTATATAGTTGGCCTAAATTGAACATGACAGATTAACCGTGCCAAATTTTGAGATGCATATCCTTTTGAGTTATCAAATATGCCAAGACCATATGAGTTTCTAAGTTTTCATTTTTTTTTTCTTTGGTTGAGATTATGAGTTCCTTTCCAAAGTATTATTGATAATTGTGAATTGAAAATTTTCATAATTATTTTCCTTCTTTTTTATATATATTTTTAATTTTTTACATCCTATAATGTGGTGGATGTGGTATGGCCAGCCTCATATTACACTATAAAAAAGTGCAAGTATATTTTCAGTTATTGAATAATTAACGTTTTGTTGTAGGTTATTGAATTATTTCAGTCTAATATTATCAACGTAAGCTGTTTTCAAAGCTTACTTTAAGTTGATGAATTTTTATGTTTTTTAGAACTTTACTTTAGATTGATGTGATTTAGTTTTGTATTTTTATGATGGATTTTGTTTTTCCTTTGATTTAATAGATGTCATCTTATTACAATATATAGATAGTATATAAAAATACATCATTATTATATTATATAGCATGACTTGAATAATTTGATGTTTATCACTATATTTTATATTTTTACTCTTTTTGTTCTTATCTTATTTTTTATAAATTTGTTTCTCTCTCACTCTCTTGATTTTTTATTCTTTCTTGCAACTTTACTTTAGGTTCAGGAATCATTGTATTTTTTATAACTTTATTTTTTGGTTAATACATTTTAGTGTTATATTTTTGAGTTTTCCATCACAATTAATCTCTCCCTCTTATAGTTTTGGTTTAATTTTTGTTTGAGTTACTTAGTTATTTTGTAAATGAGAATTTGAATTTATATAAAAATAAATTAAAAGTCTTGGCTATGCATTTGAATGTGTCTATCAATTATTTAAGTAACATTAAGTGCAATTTTGTTATGATTTTTTATTATCATAATAGTCTTCTTTAAGAGAATGAAGAATTTGAATGATTTATTTAAAACTTAAAAAGTTTAATTGCACAATAAAAAAAATAGAAAAACATAGTGCACTATAACATAATTTCAATTAATATGGACCACCTCATAAAGGAGTAATATCAATCAAACACAACCCAAAATAATATAATGATATATTGGTAGAGTTAGAAAGATAAAATAATTTTAGAAATTGTTTAATTTTTTGGGAGAACAAAACTATCTTCAACAAAATTTAGAAAAAAAAAAATTTTATACCACGATTATAAAATAATTATCTATTCCCACGCATTGTGTGGGTCTGCAATTAGTTTAAATAAATATATAAAAAAGGTGTTGTATAGCTTTTATTTAAAAAACTCTCTCTTGTTAATTTAGACAATTTTTTTTTTTGGTGTGTGTGTGGATAAAACAAAGGATTTATTTATTAACTAAGGAGCACTGTTATAAGTATTGTCCATTGGGTACTCGTGAGGAGTGCCTAGTTGCAAAATATCACACACATATTTTACATAAACAAAATTTGGACATTCATTATATTCTCTAAAACTGCATTGGTGCTCCCATCTCCTCTTTGCTAATTCATTTGCCACGCCATTTGCTTCACGAACGACATGACATGGAAGGACGGTCCATTCTTGACCAAGCAGCATCTTGCAATCCAAAATCAAAACAGAAAGTTCCTATGCCAGAATACCATATGTTGTTAGCCAATTGAGGAGAATTTGAGAATCAATTTCTAGATTTATATATTTATACCCTAATTCTCAGGCCATTTTTAAACCATATCTAACAACCCATTTTCTGCAATATTATTTGAGGCAATGCCAATGTGAGTTGAGAAATCTTTTATCCATCTTCCCTTACTATCTCTTAATACATTGCCACCTCTTGTTTTACCAGGATTATTTAGAATTACCATTTGTATTTAAGGTAACAAAAGCGGGTTGTGGAGGATGCCAATATATTATTTTAGTAACTTTTGTACCTTTTGTTTTTCTATGATATGCAAGATGATAAAATTCTACAGCTAAATGTAAAGTTTTGTGCATAAGTTGGTTAACTGTTTTAGAAGGAGGATTGAATATCCTATTATTTATAGAAAGCCCAAGTTGTCAAATTCCATAAGCAAATAAAATATTCCCCGGCATCATCCGAAAATAGTTGGGAGATATATTAGTAAAATTTTCATGTAACCATTCTACTAGTGATTTATGAAAAAAAGATATTTCTCACTGTCCAAGAAGAGCAAAGGGATACTTCTAATAAGTTCCATGAATTCAACTTTAATTTAGTCTTCTGCATTGGATAATGGGCCCTCAATATGATACCTGAGAGGTCATCCTAGTATCCAATTTTATCTTTCTTGTTTGGTCACGCATTTTCGGTTTCCTCGTACACAATTTCAAATTTGGGTATGATTCTTAAAATGAAAAAAGAAGAAGAAGAAGAAGAAGAAGTTCTAATGGGGTACGTCTCTTTTGCCAATTGCAATTTGTGTTCTTCTTTTCCTCTCCTTCTGTCTTTTCACTTATGTTGGTCTTTATCTTTATCATTCTTTTGGCTTTTGGGGTTGCCTCTGCAATACGCCAGACAGTGATGGGTCTTTGGTTGGATCATAGATGACACATTAGAGATAGTTTATAAACACAAAAATATTTAAAGAGAAAAATCAGTACAAACTTGTCATATTAGCAATGTCAAAAATGTTGTCAAATTTTTTTGTATATGTAGCATTGCTCGCCTTATAATTAAGCAACGTTGAGATTAATGATCCAATATTAATAGTTACGATTAATGATCCAATATTAATAATGAAGGCCATCACAGTTAGCTTAAAAGAATGCTTTCAATCTAAATTATCTAATGAACTGGTTTACTAATCAAATTAGTTTTCATATTTGATAAACTGAGGTATTTAGAGAAATTGCATAAAAAACATAAGTAGTTTATAACATCTCTTTTTTATTTTTGGTGTAAAATGTGGATGGTTTCCTTGTCATTTTCTTGTTGAATTAAAGATGAAAGTGCAAAACTTTGCCGGAATATGATGCAACCTTATTTGGTAAATATTTATTGGCTATTATTAGTTGCTAAGAAACCAACCTTAGGATCAAGTGGGGTGGTATCTAAGTTAACACTTTCTCACTTCATAATATAGTATTTGAAATTGAATTTAAGCACGCTGATATGTCTTTTTGATTGTAATGGAAGTGTTTTAGTAATTTTTATTTTTAAGATTGCAACTAAAAATAAAAGTTACGTAATTTCATCATTGATGCACTTGTTATTTCTTTTAGTAAATGATGGTTTCTTTAATTTTCATCGCTGTTCTAATAATTAAAGCGACAACTTCAATGCAAAATTTCTCTATAGACACATCCTTAGTGCGGTGGTCACTCTATAAGTATAAATGATTGTGGTATGTGGGGAGCAAGGGCTGGAATTCAAGTCTCTAGAGGGAAGTTTCATACACATATACACTTAGATTAGACTAGAATAGAATTTTTATCTTGTATTAAAAAAAAAAAAAAAAAGTTATAGACATCCATGGTTGATTCTATACTTTGAAAATTGGAATTGGGAATCCAAAAAATATTTGAGTCGTAGGCCAATCTTCCAAATACGAGACGCTTTTAATATTAGTTGTTTTCTTACAAATTTGCTACTTTTGATATCATTTAGAATTGGCAATTCCCTCCAATCTTCTTCTTCTTCTTCTTCTTCCCTTTTTTTTTTTTTTTTTTTTTTTTTTTTGAGATATCCCAAAAATATTGTCCATACACTCCAATGTGAAAAGTTAAATAAACAAAATTTTATCTTTTTTATTTGGAAAGTTAATACTTTTTTTTAAAGAACTATTTTAAATTAAGAAGAATCCTTTTCAAAATGAGTAATTTTTGTTATAACTAAATATATTAAATAGTTTTTTTTTTTTTTTTTTTTTTTTTTTTTTTTTTTTTTTTTTTGTGAAAGCATAGATTTTTTTTTTGGGAATCCAGCAGAAGACGTAGAAGTCTTTGTTAATACACTCCACAATAAAGTGGTAAAAATTGAAATCGAATGGTTATGGAAAAGTTTGATGGTTTACATCGAAACATTATTTACCTAGACAAAACTTAAGCAGTTCTTTTGGTGTTATATTTTATATTCCTCAATTATATTCTTACTATATTATTGTATTGATTAATAAATCACATGATTAAATTTAATTATTTTTAAGAAAATAATGTTATTTACGCTCAATCTAACATTAATATAACTGAATTTATTTAAAGATAAAAAAAAAAAGGTAAGTATATTAGTTTTGTCCAATATATTTCTTCCCTTTTTTAAAAATAAATAAATAAATTCAATAATTAAGAGCAGAAGATTTGCACCGTGGATGTCACCCTTAGAAATA
Organism: Quercus variabilis; assembly: GCA_030445155.1. NCBI lineage: Eukaryota > Viridiplantae > Streptophyta > Magnoliopsida > Fagales > Fagaceae > Quercus > Quercus variabilis. The sequence goes on from CP129446.1 coordinate 16,481,758, forward strand.
TTGAATAGTGCCAACAAGCTACAAATAAGGACCTTCTCAAAAAACAAAGAAAGAAGAAGCTACAATTAAGGATGGCAACGGGGTAGATCAGGCTAGATCATGGGTGCCTCGTACTTGCCCTACAAGGTAGTTACCCTGTCCCACTTTCCTTCGCTTGTTGAGGCAAACTACCTTGCCCCATTCCTGCCCCACCACTTTGCAAAACCTCATCCCATTTTAATTTGCCTATCCCCAAACCATTACAATATTTCTTTTAATAAAACCTGTTACGTGCAATAGTATAAATCATACTTGAAATTGCAATTAAATTGATTACATCAAATCAAACAAATTTTTACGAATGACTCAATAATAAAAATAATACAAAGTATTTAACAAGATAATATAACAATAAAAATAATAAGTCTTAACGTTTAAACATTTAAATACTTTGTAATCCAATAAATCGAAGGAAATATTGTGAAAATTAATAACACGAGCATTTTTGTATATAAATGTGAGCCCAGGCAAGTCAGTCTCTGCCCCGCCCTAGAATGTGGGGCAAAAATCTCAACCCATCCCCACCCATCACCTCTATGAGGTAGAGAAAAAGACCAGGATAGATTGGATTCAAATAGAGCAAAATTATCATCCCTAGATAAAGGCTTTTGGCCTTCTCAATTATTTTTGAGTCTAATAAATTTGAGGGCATGATATCAATCACAAGCCCTAAGGCCCGTAATTTTTTAAAGATGTGCATTAAAGTTATTCAAGGGTTCCAGCATACTCCCATTATAATAAATGACTATGTTAATAGATGCCCTTAAGACAATTGTTAATAAATTATTTTTTACACAACTTTTATAAGAAATATAAAAAACTGTTAACAACATTTACTATTTTATTATTATCCCAATAAAATGTTTCTAAAAATAACTTCCTGAAAATGAAAAAAATAGTAGGCATGGTGTGAGTCGACGGTCGCAAATGGCAACTAGAAAGTAGGCGGTTTCTCTATAATTAATTTGCTCCGCAGAAAACATAAAAAACAGATGCCCATCGTGTTACAAACTTTTTACGCGTCTCTTATTTGTTGTCATTTGTGACATTGTTTGCCATTTATATAATAGACAACACATACACACGTATGAGATCATTCATCTACTACTTTCTTTTCGGAGTTCATTTGGGTCTTGGACTTTGCTACTACTTCCTACGAGTTATTAGATGAGAGAGATAAGTCTTTGTTTTTGTTTATGTGTCAACACGTAATCATTATATATTTTTTATGGTTCAAAAATTGGAAAATATTAACGAATATTCTAAAGGTATTTATTAGTGAATTATTTTTAAAAAAATTTAATAAAAAAAGAGAAAAAAAAAATAATATTTTGACAATTTTTTTCACTTCTTATAAAAGTAATATAAAGACTTTCTAAATTAATTTATTAACAATTGCCTTAAAGACACCTCTCATAACCCAATTAATATCACAATTTTAATCAATATTTTTTTCATTATTTAAAATTGTGAATCAGATAGACATTTAAATACAGCTAGACTCCCCCGGCTTATGTGTCAATGTGTCATATCTGTCTTTTTTTTTTCTTAAATACATTCATGAAAAGTAAAGTTAAGAAGGCGTAGGAATTGGCTTCATTGAGTTCTTCACACACGTGGGGGTTCATTGCAATTTGCATGGGAGAAAAATAGGGTCGATTGACACAGAGGAAGAGGAGGGTCTATTGACATTTTGAAGGTGTGTTCTGTTCTATTCTGTTCATGGTTTACAGTTTGTGTGTCATATGACAGCAATCTTTTCTGAATCTTTCCTGTTTGGAAATTCAGAAAAAAAAGTTTTTTGATTCAGAACGACTTTTGGTGCCAGCTCTTATTAGCTTTGTTCAACCATTCTTTTATGTAAGCTCCTGAAGCTGAACATAGATGGGTTCAGGTTAAATGAATGTATAACATTTAACTTTTTCCATGTCAGTAATCATTTTCTTTTTTTTAACCTTCACACATGTTTTGGGTGGGAGTTGTTTAATCTTTAACAATAGTTTAATAAATGTTTCACGGCTGTCAAACATACATCATATATGTTCTTAACGTCTTGTGATATACTTGGTGCAAATATACAGTTCTGTTTCATAAAAGCGTGGCAAGAAAATCTTAAGAGAATTCTTTTGTACAGAAAATTTTGAAATAGTCTAAAGAGTGCCAAGTGAATCATGTGATTCACTCATTAACCTGTTCTGTTTTTTATGGCATCTGCTTGTAGGGTTTAATTTTGTAGGAATGGCATTTTGTTTTGTTTCTTATGCCTGTTCTGTTTAAGATTAACAATGCCAACGTTGTGTTATGCCCCATTATCTCTAGCGAATCAATTCAGTTTCTGACAGCATATTTCAGATATAATTTAAACTATCATGCCATTTTTCATAATATTGGCTTTATATATATATATATATATATATAGCAGGTGAAGGTCATTTTCAGAGTTGTGAAGAGATCTCAACATGGGCCTTTTGGAGCTCTTCATCACCGCATCAATTCCAGTGTTGAAAACGCTATTGTTAACCGCACTAGGGTCTTATCTTGCCCTAGAAAGCGTTGATATCTTGGGGGAAGATGCTAGGAAGCATTTAAATACTGTGAGTTGTTGATTTGTTCAGTTCATGTTAGTTGTGCTTGTAACATATGGAAGAAATGTTATTAAAAAATTATACATCTGAACATTTAATTTTGATTTTGTTTTGGGATAACAAAAAGGAAAGGTACTTATTTATGTTTTATATCATTATTTAAGCATTATCAAATCAAGCTGTAGAAATGGTGAGACATACATTCTGATTATCCAATGCACTGCTCAGTTTCTTAGTGTGCTTTTTTTTTTTTTGGTTTAACAGGTAGTATTTTATGTATTCAATCCAGCCCTTGTGTCCACCAACCTTGCTAAAACAATAACGAGCGAGAGCATGCTTAAGTTGTGAGTTACACTCTAATCACTGCATCAATTCATTTAATCAATGCCAAAGCTTTCCCTGGGAAATATTCGACTCCCTTTTAGTATCAGAACTATGGTATTTTGAAGTAAATTTGATTGAATGTGTAGGTGGTTCATGCCAATCAATATCCTCATCACATTTATTATTGGCTCAGTTCTTGGATGGATTCTTGTCATAATTACAAGAGCCCCACCACACCTGAGAGGCCTTGTAGTGGGTTGTTGTGCTGCAGGTAAACATATATAAAAGATCCTAACTTGTATTCGAAAAGATTGCTTCAACTTCTATGTTAAATAAAACTAAATATGGTTTAGAAAGTACAGCTTAAACGGTTATGTGGGCTCAAATAAAAAGAAAATAAATTATCATTGTCCATCCCATCATCAAATTGATTATTACTTCTGTCATGGATAATTTCTTACAAGTTTGTTGTTTCCCCTACTGAATGTCACCTATGTGCTGAAAGATAAAAGGAGAAGACTAAGACCACTAACTGTTTGTTTCACCAGAATTGAGAGTTAATGTTTTCACCATAGCAAAAACTTAATCTATCAGCCTCATTTTTGCTGTAGAAGTGCAACAATATTTTTCACGCAATAAGCTAGAGTGAAGGAAAAATATATTGGCAATTGCTGATGGTGACAATGTAATTATTAAGGATGTCGTTCTGTCACTTGGAGTGTACTAGGACTTTCTTATTAAAGGGAAGGGACTTCAGGAAGCTCTTTGTCCTAACAAAAGTTAGATGTCTTGCTACTGCTATTCAAGCTGCTTTAATAAATTTTTTTTATTATAACTCTAGTCGGCCAATTGTGTATTGGAGAGGGGCATTGGTGCTGACTGTCAAAAACTGGATCACTATAATGGCTTGTGAAGGCTTATGAACTTTACTAACCATTGGCTCATTGCAGAAATGATGGGTTAGTTTGACCAAGGATATTGGGATTGTAACAGCTGCTTACCTTGAAAACAAGCAATAAACAGGATATATTCCTATTTGCATAAATTGTTTCCCAAATTCTTTTCTTTGGTATGAAAAATAGCTGCATTAGTTGCTTCAAGAAAACACTGTATAAAATCTTCAAAAAATGCTCCAATGTTTGTCTGACTAAATATATACCACTTTGTAAATCATTGACAAACATTTTTTTTTCCTCATAAAAACAGGAAATTTGGGGAACATTCTTCTCATTATGATCCCAGCTATTTGTAAAGAAAAAGGAGGACCATTTGGAGCTCCTGATGTCTGTCATACGTATGGAATGGCTTATGTTTCACTTTCAATGGCAGTATGTATCTTTTCATTTGATTCATATATCATTTTGGACTGAAGGTTCTTTTTAATCTTCATGGAATTCAAGGGAGAAGGATTTTAGCTATTCTTGCTTCTTGAAATTACAAGGTGTTTATAAGCACTTTTACTATATAATAACCCTTTAATTCAGTACACTTAGGCCAGCTCTTGGATGGGTTGTGGTTGGTATCTCCTGAGGAAACAATATTTAAATCTGGTTGTGAATAATCATATTTATTATGTACAATTTCTCCTTTGCTTCAAATTTGCTTGTCCTAATGTATGTGTAAATTGTGACTTTGTTTCAGTACATCTTGCCCTGTTTGACTATGACAGACTAATTTCCACATATTTTCTATATTGGAATTGTTTGTTGTGATATTTCAGATAGGAGCCATTTATTTGTGGTCTTACGTGTATAACATAGTTCGGCTATCTTCAAGGAGAATCACCATAGAATCCGGAGGAAAGGACATCTCTAGAGAATCCTCCACCTCAGACCTGGGGAGTTGCACGGAGCCACTACTTTCTTCCACCAAGGAATACTTGATATGTGAGGTCCCCAAGGAGTACTCGATAACTGAGGACCATGAAGAGCAACATTCACTGCCCTGCGCTACAACTGTAACGAAATCTGAGGTTGCTCCAGCATCATATTTATGATGAATTCTGTGCTTTCTCTGTGAAATACTTCTTATATTATCTTCTAGTGGGGTGTTATATATGACTTTTCTTTGCCATTATTTCATTTTCACTGCAAAGCTCGCCAAAACTGTTTCAGAACCTAATTTAAGGAATTCTTGTGTAAAACCGTGAGAGAGGCATGAAAGGGTATATCCCTTCACTACTACAGTTTCAGAACCTAATTTTGATTTGGATTTTTTTAATCTCACTGAAGTAATTCTAAATAAAGATTTACCTGGTAATGACTATTTACAGGTGGATTTCTTTTTCTATTTTTGTTTTAATGACTAGAGAGCTTTACTTCTATTTAGTTATATAATGCAGAAACATGTCTATTTCTTTTTTCTTTTGGTAAGTATTTTCTGGTATTGACAGTGTCAATTGTATAATTAGATCACCTGACTCAGTCAGGAAGCCATGTTGGCAGCCTATGATGAGATCGACTTCTTTCTAAGAAAAGTTTCGTTATAACAATGATTTTCTTTTATAACTTTATCCCCAAGTAGTTGACATATAAATTTGTCTATATGATTTTGTTATTTGATTCGTTGTGGTAGATCTAGTAAATACTTCACACTGCCTGTGATTTGATAAAACTATGCTATCATATTTATTCCTCTTCAGTGAAAGCAGCATTCTGAAATCTCAATATTTATTCCATTGCAGGTTGCAATTGCAGATAAAATAAAGCAAAAGTTAACAGAGCTGTTTAAAAAGATTAATCTGAAGATAATATTTGCACCTTCAACAACCGGAGCGGTATGACCTTTTAGCTTATTGTTGTCATCTCATCGCTTTTGATGTATGTTTTAGCACTCTTTGATTAGGTAGGTATAATCCTAATGAACCTGTCATGATATTGACTAAATTTTATATGAAGACAATATTTTCCCCTTCAACCACAGGAGTGGTATGATCTCAACTTATCCTCGTCATTTCATTCCTCTTGATGTACTTTTAGCACCATTTCATTAGGGTAGGTCCAGTCCTAAATGAGCCTGTCACAATCAAATCTAACTTTATCCTCCTTGGAGGATGTCCCTTGCATTTTTACACAAGAATGAGTTGTACAACTTGGTGAAGGAGATCTATTATGGTTCTTGCTTCTTATAGAATAAAATTTCAATTTTTTAGAGAAACAAGCCATGTGCAACATGCTAGTTCAAACTGAATGTATTTGAGTTTGGAATTAGAACCAGGATCATGTCTGAAGCCACCTTCCCCCTAAATTGAACAAGAAAACAGGACTCCATTCTTAAGTGCCCAAGCCTGTCCATCCTGGCCATGACTTCTTTATGATTTGGGTAGTGTTGATTGGTTTTCTTGCTATGGTGGCTTCTGAATATTTGCTTTTGATAATTTATTGATATGTTGACTAACCTCATGCACTTTTCTTGTGTAGATTGTTGGGTTCACGATTGGACTCATCCCTGAGATCCGAAAGTTATTGATTGGTGAAGTTGCTCCTCTTCGTGTGATCCAAGACTCTGCTTCCTTGTTGGGGTATAAGACTTAAGAAAAAAAATCTATTAAACTCTAAATAAATTGGTCATGATTTTGTTTTGGGATGCAGGATAATAGATAACCACTAATGTCGGTAGATTGAATGGTCTTCATCTATTTGTAGAACGTAGTACATATCATTTATATAATGTGCACTCTCAAATCTCAATCCTCAAATATAATGATGTTATTTGTCATTTTGAAAGTTCTTGCTACACTAAGTCGCTAACTCTATGGCCTACACAAACTATTTGCATCATATCACACATTAACTTGGATTTTCTCTACAATTAATTGGCTCATTGTATTTACATAGTTACTTTCTGTAATGAGAAATTTTTTGATATTACTTCTCCCTTTTGCTAAGCTTCTGAATTAATCTATAACTGCAGTGATGGAGCCATCCCAGCTCTCACTCTAATAGTAGGTGGAAATCTTCTCAGAGGTAATACTAATAACTGATATGAAGATTTGTGTAACTTTTGTTCGAACTTCGTTCTCATTGACAATAGTAAAGTTGTAATTGATATAGGTTTATTTTTTCTTCAGGTTTGCATGGGTCAGGAATTAGTAAATCCCTCATCTTTGGCATTGTAGTTGTTCGTTATATAGCCCTGCCTCTGACAGGGATTCTCGTCATTAGAGGTGCACATCGAATTGGTTTGGTGCATTCTGATCCATTGTATCAGTTTGTTCTTCTGCTCCAATATGCAGTCCCTCCTGCTATGAACATAGGTACTAATATCTCCATATTCAGATAGAGCAATTTCGCAACAATTTTACAGTTTTACCACTGTTTTTTGTTTTTTTGGGACTTAAAAGTAGAGAATCCACCATTACATATTAAAAATGACACAATCTGTTAAAAGCTTAGTTGGAAATGGAATTTTCCAAAATCATTCAGTTGACTGGCTGCTTTGTTCCCATATTTGATTTTTGACATCCTTGAATGGCAGGAGTTATCACTCAATTGTTTGGAACTGGAGAGAGTGAATGTTCTGTAATCCTGCTGTGGACTTATTCCTTGGCTTCAGTGTCACTTACTGTTTGGTCAACCTTCTTCATGTGGCTTGTGTCTTGAAGTCTCACAGCTTTCATTAAAATGACTTCCACATCCAGGAATTGCAGATTTACAGAAGATTTTAAATTCAGAGAGACAGCTGCGTGTAGCTCAAAGCAGATTTGAGCTACACAAAATTTTGAAAGTTTTGTGTTACTATTTGATATTCGCATTCAATTAATGTATTTTAAGTATAGAAGAAAAAAAAGTCAAGAGAAAGTTAAGTATAGCCCGCTGTTATACTTAAGAAAGTTCACAGTTATTATCATTAAAAAGAAAAGCAAACTTGTGTACCATCTGTGTGATTTAGGTGATTTAACATCTATATCTGCTCAGTAGGTGATTTCAACTTAATATTTTTAATCTTTTAGTCACATTGTGTATCATGTCAGATTTCTTGATTAAATTACGCAACTAATTTCTTACAAAAAGCACCCCCCCCCCCCCCCCCCCCCCAAAAGATAATATTGAATCTACATTATCAATTTAGCTTTTAGCTGTACAAAATTTATTTAACAAATTGTCTTCCTTCCACTTAGATAAAATAAAAGCCATTATATTAGTTTGCACAAAGTTTTTTTTGTCTTTCAGAAATTCCAAATCAACTGTCAATATGAATAGAACTTGCACTAAAATAATTAACTACTTGCTTTACCATCAAAATTCACAACACCACAACCAAGCCTTAATCCCAAAAATTTTAGGATCGATTATGGATCCTCAACAAACATCAGACTTGTTTGGGTTATGACTGTAATCTGAACAGTAAATAACTGTAATTTGAAGGACTAATATATAAGCAAACCATATTTTCATTAGAATTGCATAAGCAAGGTTGAGCAATTGTCTAGAACAGATTCATCGTGCTACAAACACAATTAACATGACTTGAAGTATGCTTGAGGGAAGCAGATACAATTTGCTACAGAACTTCTGTTAACAAGCCAAAATAAGATTTCTCATCCACATAGTTCAGAGAGAGTCCTTGTTCAGATCATCAAAGTAAGGATGTTCCATAGCTTTCTTTGCTGAGATCCGCTTTGAGGGCTCATACTGCAACATTTGCTGCAAAACACAAGTGTCAAGCGAGTGTCAATCATCATATAAAAATAAACATTTTAAATTTAAGCCAACGCCAAATTATGAGCAACCAACTTACTGCTAGCAGATCCAGTCCATCCTTATCCAAGTTAGGCACAGATGTTGACAGATTTTGAGGGCTCCATTGGGGGTACTCATGCCAATTCATTAGTTTGCTGACCCCAGGCCACACTTCTTCATTTGGAGTACCTAGTAACCTGCATTAGAAACCAGAAAAAAGAAAAATTGTGAGGACACATCATATAGAAACCAGGGAGGCCATTAGAAATGAATTTTTGTTGTCTTTACTGAACCTGAATATATGAAGGAGCTGTTGCAGTTCAGAATCTCCTGGGAAGAGTGCTTGCTTTGTGACAAGTTCAGCTACAATTCGGACAAAATATATTAATTAATCACACATTAAGCAAATGTAATATAATTTGGTAATCAACAAATTCATGGAGTAGGGATGTGTACCAAATATACAAGCAACAGACCACATATCTACAGCAGTAGAGTAATGGGTCGAACCCAGAAGGACCTCAGGAGCTCTATACCACAGAGTCAATATCTAGGAACAGCCATGACATGAAAGTTTGATTAATTACTTGTTAATCAAGCATAAAGAACAAACATATAAATAAGCATGATTTGTCGCATTTTTACCTCATGGGTATACTTCTTGATTGGCACAGTAAATGCCCGAGCTAGTCCAAGATCTGCTATCTTAAGCATCATCGTCTTTCGGTCCATCAACAGATTGTGGGGTTTCAGATCCCTGATCATCACAAAAACACAGTTAATTCCAATTAATTACCCAAACAAAATAAACCCTATTTGAGATTAGATGAAATTGAAGGAAAATAATTACCTGTGTAAGATTCCATGACCATGGCAAAAGGCAACACCCTTGCAGAGTTGGAACATTAAACACTGCATTGAAAAAACAAAATCCCCAAACATTTTCATTTTGTAAATAGAATAATTAAGAACACAGGCTTCGATAGGAAAACAACTATGAACAATCACAAAAGAGTTTTCAAATGTAAAATTAAGAATAATTAACCTTAACAGTATTAGCAGGAATGTCCTCTCCAGATTGACGGAAACTCCGAATGAATTTCTTGAGATCAGTGTCCATATACTCAAACACCAAGTACAGTACTGTCTTCCCTTCTTTATTCTGACCTTGCTTCACATCCATCAACCTTTTTCATCACCAAAATTAAAAATTTAAATACACAATCTTTTTCAATCTTTAACAAAATTGAAGGATCTAAAAATTTTAAAAAAAAAAACCTAGAAATCTGACAAGAAAGAAAAGAAATTCAAGCAACCAAGAATCCAAACAAACAAAAAAACCCTAGAATTTGAAAATTGGGAAAGAGGAAATTGGAACCTGACGACATGGGGATCGCGAGAGAGCATGCGGAGAATGGAGACCTCGCGAAGAGTGGTGGGAGGGACGCCTTCTTCGTCCTCGTGGAGGCGAGTTTTCTTGAGGGCTACGATTCTGCCAGTGGCTCTCTCTCTCGCTCTGTACACCTTCCCGTACGTCCCTTCTCCTACTTTCTCTAGCTTCTCGAACGCCTCCATTGCCGACACCGCACGAGTCACACCAGCTTTCTCCATTTCCTTTCTCTTCTCTTCTCTTCTTTTCTTTCTCTCTCCAACGCTCTCTCTGTCTTTGTTTTTTTCAAAATGTAAATGTACGTACAGGGGGCTTAAAGTGAGGGATTTCGATATTTATAACGGTTTGGGGGAAAAAAGTAGGGTTGGGTGTAGGGGCGTGGAGAATGGAGTGGGAGTTCTGATCGTTGCTCAACGGATACTTTTTTTTTGAATTTCAAAATGAAAATTTGTCCAGATCAGATCACTACTCGTATTTTCTACTATATACTAATATATTAAGCTTTTATGGGCTTCTGCTCCTTTTTTAATTGGTTCGGTACAAGACGGACGGCCCATCATTTTTTTTTTTTATGGGAACGGCCCATCATTATTAATACTGAAAACAAATCACAAATGGAGTATTTTCTAGCCCATGAAAAAAAAAAACTACCTTATTTATTAATTATATATAATAAAATAAAAAATTCACTTGAAATGATGGGCCATTATTATACAATCGGACTTGAAATTTTTTATACCCGAAAGCTTGGCTGCAAGTGCACACCTTTTCCAGCAATAACGCCAGTACCTATTCCAGATATCGAAAAATTGTTTGGTATTCTACTTCTAAGTTAATGAACTCCACCTGAAATTCCTCATTTGTGAGAGCATCACCAAAATTACCAGAACAAAGGAACTGATCACTAAATTATAAAAGCGCATCAAAGTTTATTCGACTTTCACCACCACCCACTACAGAAACTATTCTATGGTCACATCCAAATATAAGTCCACATGGTTTATGACTATCCTAAACTAGGGGGAAAAAATTTATATCCTCTTTTTAGTTACTAAACAAATATGTTAACAATGAGCACTAAGCGCGTGCACCCTTCCTAGATGTCTTTTACAGTCTTCTACGACAGCTTTTCAGTTGCTACATGTATTTTACATGAAAGATGATGGAAATGGCGCCACAAGCCCATCACCAACCAGAAAAGTTAACTTCTTAGATTGAGCCTCACATTCTGAACCTTAACTGATATCTTTAACTTCTGTTCTTCCAAGTTTTTCAAAACAGCTGACAGTTTTGCTCGATATGCTTCACATTGCTGACTTGCATTCTCCAACTCAGCAGTCAATGCCTGAATTTCCTTGTCCTGATCCTACAAAAGGGAAACAAAAAGACTATAAATTAATTTACATTGAGACACAGGTGCACATATAAGAAACAAATTAAATGCATAAAAGAACCAGAATGAAGAAAGCCACTTTTTGCACACAAACAGCTCCAAAATACAAATTATTGAAGAGGTATAATACGAGTTGATTTTTGAAGATTCAGTGTGTATGCTTATTGGACAATCTTCTAGACTCTATTCGTTAGCTGGGACTCAGCCAACAGACTACGCCTTTTTTTTTTTTTGTTCACCTTTTGGTTTTATATTGATAAGTTCATTTGAGTTTGAAAATTGAGGTTTGAGCATCTTATTTGACAGTTGAATGAACTTGATCAGTTCTACAAGTCCCATACCAATGGAGTCAAATCCTCATGATAAGCACATTTATTATATAAATAACAAGAGATTTTATACCAGAGTTGGTCTTTTCAACAGAGATATAAATGAATAGCAACAGTAAGAGAACAGGAAAAGAAAATAAACACCAGTAGCCATGAGTTCAAAGCTGTTCAGACTATGATAGACTTGAAACAGAGTATCCAATATCTTCATTATCATCATACTTACTTCCCCTGGTACTAGGCTATCTCCAATGCATGCAAATTATGCCAAAGCTCTGGAAAATTTGCAAGCTGTAAAACTTACTATATTCTTGACTACGGATAAAAAAATAGATAACAACAGCACAGAAGAGAAAACGAACTTAAGATAAGAACAGAAGGTTTAAGGAATCTTGAACATTTAGAAGTCAGAGCTCAAGATTTTTTTTTATTGGTCTTGCATATGGTGATTAGAACCAGCAATGGTTGTATTTTTCACAGACTATATTACCTAAAACGGCATTACTAGATTACATTTCCTACAATAACAATGGTCTGGTAGCAAAGTGGTACTTCTTGGAAACGTGGAGTTCTGAGGATCAACCCACTGTGGGTGAGATTTACGCAATTTCTATCCACCAGATTTGACCATCAACCTTAATATATTCATTCATCCATCCCCATAAAGAGGGACGAGACAGACAAAAATGGAGAGAAGGGAACAAAAAGAAACCATTCCTTTGTCTGCAATTACAGAAGTTTGAAATGTAACAAGCAATGGAGGGATGATAACAGGGCTGGTTTCCTACCTGCCCCTGCCCCAATCCTGCTTCAAGGAAGGTTTTTTTTTTTTTTTTTTCCTTCCTGCCCTGTCCTAGCAGGCACCCACCCCGCCCTGCCTCACTCAATTTTTTTTACACAGTTTATTAAAATTTCATTTAAACTCTATCATACATTAAATTAAAAAACATAATACATTTATTTAAAAAAAAAACACACAACCTTCTTAAAGCATAACAATTCAAGTATTAAAAAACACAAAAACGATTAAAACATAACAATTCAACAATTAAAAAACATAAACAATTTTCCTAAAAAAAACATAAACAATTTAAATCTTAAAACAAAAAAATATAAATACAATAATACAATGCCAAAAGACAACATAAATTTAAAGTTTGATGGCTAAATGCACATATATATGCCTTATAAAAAACCTGTATAAAAAATACTTTTTAATTGTTGAAATATAAATGGGCTAGGTACAAGAGAAAAAGTTAACTCTCGTCCCCACCCCATTTGCTATGCAGGGTAGGGTGGGGTGAGGCGGGTGGGTACCTGCCGGGGCAGGTTTAAATTTCTATTCCTTTATTCACTCTAAATACCAAGGTTACTCCATGAAGATGCTGTAGATAAAATCAGCACTTGAATCAAACAACTATCTATATAATCTTTCACACTGAACTGACCAACAAACGAACATCTTCCAAGTAAATTCCACACCAATATCACATCTAAATTTAACTGAACATGCATACTTCTCAAAAGTACTCAAACCACACTTCCAACTCCAAAATGACCTAATCCACTCCTCATTGACAGGAATATGTTCAATACCATAGTGTATATCAAGTAATCTTGTTAATTTCTCTCTCATAGGTTATTTAAAACATTGATACTTTATAATGATTGACAGCATATATCTCACAAGAACCTATTCAATAATGCCGCAAGTTTTGGTGAGCTGTGTCTTTAAAGTGTAAAGGATAAAGTAAAGTCAGGTCCAAATCAGACCCACCTGGAGAAGAAAACCGTTCAGCAAATAAATTTTCCCCTAAGAGTAAATTTTGTAGCATAACATACAGCCAAGGATTCCTTCCTTCATATGAATCAAGTGTTACAGGTAAAGAGTAAAAAGATAATACCAGAAGGAATGCATTATCCATGAACGGCACATCTTCTATCATTGTTAAGCAACAATGTCAAGAAGAAAGAAAAGTTTTTCCTATGCTGGGGTTGCTTACCTGCTGTTATGCTAATAATAGGCAGAAGCAAAGCTTCAAAAGAAAACTCAAACAGATACATAGAGTAAGATGTATCTAGAGTTCAAAGAATACAAAATTTCTTGATTGCCTGCTGCTGATCCTATTATAGAAATAGCCGATTTTCTTGATGCAGTTTTTTTCTAACCTCATAATCTAACTTTTAGTCAAGAGACTACATTCAGATATTCATTAGAATATGCGACAGCTTAGAATATTGCTCCCTATAACTTTAGTTTTAGTTTGTCCTCACTTTTATGTTTGTTTGTAGCCATTTTGGTTTCATCAACCCACATAAAGACATCTACAGACCTTCAATAGACAACAGATACAAACGCTGAAGTTCTTGAAAGATAAGTAGAGAACAAAGTACCCTTACAAATAATAATACAGTTCAGTATTAGGACTTTCTAACCTCATAATATAACTTTTAGTCAGAAGATAACATTCAGATATTCAGTAGAATATGTGACAACTTAGAATACTGCTCTCTATAACCTTTTCCTTTTTTATTTATTTATTTATTTTATTATTATTATTTATTTTTATGACAAGGAACCCCCTCAAGGTATGGGGCAGTGGGACCACCCCTGAGGGGCAAACCCCGAATGTCTACACACTGCCACCGGGCAGGCATCGGGTAAATTGCAAAATACCTCAGTTAGACTTAGGAGTTGAACCAGATATTTCTAGGTTTACAGTTAGTCCAGGCACTGTCCCTTACTGCTGAGGCACCCCGGGTGGGGGAATTTTTTTATAACTTTAGTTTTATTTTGTTTCACCTTTAAACCTATAAAAAAAAGTTTGTCTCATCTTTAAACCCACAAGATCCATGCAATGGACACAATTTTATGTGTGTTTGTAGCTGTTCTGGTTTCATCAGTCTACAGACCTTGAATAAACAATAGACACAAACGCTGAAGTTCTTGAAACATAAGCAGAGAATAAACTCCCCTTACAAATAATAATACAGTTCAGTATTAGGACATATCCAAGGTTCTTGCTAATAAAGCAGCATTTTTATCTAGCAATAATCAGCACTTATTCCTGTGGAAGAGGAAGATTACTGAAGAAAAGACTCTGTGAATTAAGTAGAGCATGTTTACTAGGGGGGGAAATCAGAAGATGATATGGTGCAGAGGCCATGAAGGGAGGATATCTTTTATGAGAAAAGAACATACCAAGGAGTAAGGCTGAAGCTGTGGACTCCCATTATCCAGTGCACTCTGATGAACCCCAGAACCATGCTTCTTGGCCGCAGCAACCTTCTTTGCAGCCTCTTGAAGAGCAGCCATTGCCACATTATAAATAGGCACAGATTCAGCCCCTTCTTCTACATATTTGATAGCCTCTTGTCGTAGATTGTCATAACGAGCAGCAGATGACTCTTGGGAATCACTAGGCAATCCAAGAGTGCACTGATCCAACAAAACCCCACTTTTTGCATTTCTTGTCCACCGTTTCAAGATATAATGAGGTGGAAGTGTCAAAACGTTGGTTACTCTAAATACTGCTAATATGTGCCTACATATAATACCTGCAAATTCAAACATTTGACAGCTACAACTGGCTTTCTTTTCAAAAATGTTGAACCTAACAAAGTGCGTTTTGTGGTCTTCCCCAAATTTTGCTACCCGGTACATAGTTTCTGATCCTGTATCATCAATTATAGTTGCAGGATAAGCAAGAGTTTCAACCAATTCTTCTTGGAATATCATAAATATTTTCCTTGTGTAAAGATTTGCTGCTTGTTTTTCCATGGGAGATGGTGTTTTTAGAACTGGTAAAGTATTAATTGTATCATAATCTGCCTTTACTTCTTTTTCATACCGACTAGCAATTGCCTTTTCATACTGCTTAATCAGCACCTGAACATTAGTTGATGCATTTATATAGCCATCAAAGTATGAGTTTATGTTATCGCTTCCTTGATTAATTGACATCTCCCCAAAGAATGTGTCCCGTAAATATACTGGGACCCATCGGTGGCGAGCATTATACATTGACTGAAGCCATTCATTATCCCCAAGATCATATCTTTGAAGAAGGGACTCCCAACATGACTCGAACTCATCGATTGTCTCTGTCACATTGATGCACTTCTGGAACTCCACTTCAAAATTAGGACGTGTGTGATACACATCAGACAATTTCTCTTGAGCTTCCCTAAACACATTCCATTTACAAAATCGGTGACAGGTTTCAGGAAACACTTGCACAACTGCTGCCCGTATGATCCGGTCTTGGTCTGTCGTGATTGAGATAGGATAGCGACCGGACATTGCAGCTAGCCAAGTTTGAAATAGCCAAACAAACGAGGACTCTGACTCATTAAGGAGTAATGCACACCCAAACAATACAGGCTGTCCATGATGGTTCCACCCTGTAAATGGAGCAAAAGGAACTCGGTAACGATTAGTTCTATATGTTGTATCAAATGTAACAGTGTCTCCAAAGTAATTATAATTCATTCTTGAATTTGGGTCAGCCCAGAAAATGTTTCCTGTTAAATTTTCAAAATCACCCTGGACTGCACAAAAGAAATCAGGATCCTCAGCCTGCATCTGCTTCAAATAGTCAAAAACAATCTGACCCCCACTCCCTAGACTCCTTTGCCTGCTACTACTCATATAATTCTGGCAATCGACTTTAGTAAAACCAACATTGTTAATTCCACCAGATTCTTTGATCAACACAGACATCACCCCACTAGGGCCCATCCCAGCCGCTTGAAGAGTATCAATCAGGCTTCGAGCAGGGCCTGATACATGCCTATGTGACCGGAGGCAATGCACCTTATCGGGGGGCACAAGCTCGTGATTATGTTCCTTCACTAGTTTTGACACAGCCCATTTCCCAGAACTCTGCTTCTTCACAGTCATCTGCGCTTTACACCCAACTCTAGTAATCGTCCGCTGTCTCTTAGACCTATTTTCACCTCCCTCGCGACGAAACCCTTCACGGGAACACACAATTTGACGGCATATGATGGAGCCATCACGGCGTGAACGCTGGTACACACTGACCCGGGTACTAAAACCAATACGCCGGGCATACGAGTTATAGAAAATACGTGCAGCCTGTTCGGAATCAAATTCCATACCCTCATAAGGTTCAAGATTGGGTTCTTCCCCATTGTGGGTTAAGAACACATTAGACGTACTAGAATTAGAACCCTCAAATGACTCATCATTGTAATCTCTTTCATAGTCATCATCATGGTTTTCTAAGTCTAGTGTGGCAGTGTCATCTTCCATAGAACCACTAGCGTCAAATTCCATAACCTCATTTTCAATGTTCAGTGGTTCAAAATCCATAACTGGGTTAACAAGTTTCTAACTTTTCCATTAAATTATCACCTTTTTATAGCAATAAATAGTGTGGGTGCTGGAAAGTAAGAGGGAAAGAGTGAGAGAGAGAGAGAGAGAGACAGAACTAACTGACCGGGAGATCAGGAGTGAATAGAGAGCCCAAAGTTGCAGATTATCAACGCCAGGAAGAGAGAGATTGATTGTACAAAATGGGTTTTTGGTGAGAGAGAGAGAGAGAGAGTGGTAGCTCTGGTTTGTTCAGTTGAGGAGGGAAATTGGGGTGTTGAGGGTTTTCAGTTTGGGGAAAAAGTTTTGGGTGTGAGAGAAAGATATCAAACTTTGTTGTTCCATAGGACCAGTACTGATCTCCTGCCACACAACACAGCTTTCTTTTTTGTTACACACACTGACACGAGTACACTACAAGTCTTCAAGTCTGTCTTGAGATCAAAAGGAATTGCACCATGCAATTACACCACTTTTTTCATAAATTTTTTTACATTTTTAACTTTTAATTTTAATTTTTTACATCTTTTTAATATTTTTTTTGTAGGGTTAGGATTTGTGGTCCAAACCCAGAACAATGAATTTTTAGAGAATGGATGAAAGAGCTAAATTGATTATAGAATTGACAACAGTTAATTACAACTTACACGTATAAACCAACATGAAGTTACTCATAAAAAATGGAATGACTTGGTTTCCGAAGAGGCATATCATTGATCATATAGCGGTTACAATTCTTAAAACTATAGTAAGGTTTTCTTTTTCTTTTCTCTTCCTTTTTTTTTTTTTTTCCTCCCTTTTTTCTCAAGAACCTCCTTCCTTTATATATCCTCTCTTCTCCTCATCTCCATCGTCCACTTGTACCTCATCCGTGAGCCTACTTAAGTATATGTCATGTCAAGCATCTCCTTTAACTCTGTGTTAGTAGCGGTAGGTGAGGTTACACTGTTCAGAGGTCTTCTTCACATAAATGCGGTCAGAAAAGTTGCTGCAGAGCCTTAAATACGATGGTAGCAACTTTCTCTTTAGATATTTCTTCATTCTTATCGTCTCCAAGTATACTCAGAGCTTATCTTGATCAGGAGGAGTTCTCGGAAGATCATTTTGACCTTTTATACGTTCAATTGATCCATACTATTCGCGTCAGAGGAATATAATCTCTTCGGACAGAAGGCGACTTCTTCAGATTGTAATAACTTTTCTTTCTGGGGGTTCCTCTTCCAGATGGGCCTTGCCCTTACCTCTCCTTCTCTTCAGACGCACAGTAATCCTCACATGAGACTCTAGGTCGCCCACTATATTAGACTGGGTATTTTCCCCCCACATTTTTATTTAATAGTTGAGAATGAAAATTACTTTTTGTAACTTTTAATCTCCACCTTTCAATACTATTGCATCATGTGCAATACTACTGTGAGAAATATTTAGTATTAAAAGCGTATCAAAATTCAATACCTTACTAATAATTTGTAACTTTTAATCTCCACCTTTCAATACTATTGCATCATGTGCAATACTATTGCGAGAAATATTTAGTATTAAAAGCGTATCAAAATTCAATACCTTACTAATAAAGGAAAGACATATGTTAGTAAATAATTATTTTTATACACATGTCTCTTATTTATTGAGTTTTGATATAAATGATGTGATTTTATTTAATACAAATACTTTTTCTTAAGCTACCGCCTCTCTCTCAATTTTTTTTTTTTTAATTATAAAAATGAAAAGAAAAAAGGACCACCTGATGTAGCCATTGTCTCATTGCTTCCGACTTACTTAAATTCTACTCATGATTCGTGTGGGATCATTAGTGCAATAGTGAGATTTGTTTTACTTTGGAGAGGCTGGTGAAATTGATTAGGGTAATTTCTATTTTTTGCATGGAGAACAGGGGAAGAAATACATGGAATAAGACTTATAGCTACTTTGAGTAGGCTATTTTCAGCTAATCTAACATTTGGAACACAATATGGATATATTAATGCAGATAGAATAATATATATACAAGTGAGTAAACTTTATTTTTATTAAGTATTTGAATTTTAACCTTAACACCTTCCTTAAAAATACAAAGAGATGCAAGTTCAATACAAAACTCTTAGTAAAAATGGATAAAATATTTTTATTTATTTGCCATTGTGTAAATCTCAAAAACTTACATAAGCAATAGAAAAGTCTTAACTAAATTACAAAGTTATGGATTTTAAAACAATTTAAGTTTTAGAAAATGATATTAATGTTATTAAAACTGATTTTTTTTTTTTTTGGTTTAAGCATAAATAAGAGGATTCAACCTCATAACTAAAAATAAAGTGATGGACACAATTGATCATAAGAGCATCTCCAACAATTTAGCCAAATTTTCACACTATTTAAAAAGCAAATAGTTTTACTTTCCTACTTTTTTAAATACATTTTTCAACCAACTCTATATTCATTATCTATCAAATTTAAATATTAATTTTTCATTATTCTTTAATCTTTATTTATTCTTTATTCATAATGTGCACAAAAAAGAGAGAGTGGTTGAATATTTTAATTAGTGGAGAGAGAGGACTGAATATTTTAGTCATAAAAATTCATTTGGAGAGCAAAAGTAATTCTCCATGTGTGGAGAGTACTGTAGCTATTCTATTCTATTTTTTACAATTTGGAGAGGTTGTTGGAGCTAATTTTTGTGGGTTTGCTCTCCGAACATGACTTTAAAGAGCCTATTGGAAATCTTTGAGACCACTAACCTCCATTAAAAATTATACCTGGTAATGACAATTAACAAGGGTATTACTATTATCCATTAAAAATTATACTTGGTAATGACAATTAACAAGAGTTTTACCAACTTAATAATCTCTACCAACTTGGGGGAAGGACAAAGGACAATTTCCCCAGACACCAGTTTCTCTGGGGTCCCAAGTGTTGACTAGTTTAAATTTTTCTTCTTCCATAGTTAGAGCCCCTTGATTACACTTTGGAATGGGTGGAGACCTATCCAATTATTAAACCAGAAGTTAATGGATTTTTCATGATTCAGCCAGCCACTTTATCACATATAGCATTAGTATTGCACAAACTAGTCCAAACAATGGATTTTCTCCTTATTTTGGTATTTGCGTTTGAGAGGAATCACCCACTTATCCTCCGATGCAATTCGTAGTGCCTAATTGCTCTTTGATGAAGAGCTAGGTTCCATAATGCTTTTCCTAATTCTAATACCCCTTGCTTTTAGGTCTAGTAACAGTGTCCCAATTGACAATGTTTTACCTTTCTTTTCCTTGCTATCGTCCTAAAGGAAACCTCTATTATGCTTGTCCATTAACATGCATACTCTACTTGGTAGTTGGCCAGATTGCATCAAGTGTGTGGGAATAGTTGTCATTACCGAATTTGCAAGATCGAGTCACCCTGCCATCGAGAGCTTATCCTCTCATCAGTGATGATTGGAACTCCCAAGTATTTTCCAAGACTAATGATTTCAACAACATAAGCAACAACAGTTCAAATTCACATCTAGCAATTATTCTAGAACAATTATTATACTGCAAAGAATATAACATTATTGAAAACTGGATATAATCATTAACCTGTTTTGAGGCTTCATAAAGGAACTAAAAACAAAAATCAGCAGTACAGTTGTATAGTACATGTTTAATTGAAATAGGTGCAGACTCTAAGGTGAAGAAAACAATGTTAGGCACCTGTTAATCGAGCAATAATTTCATTTATATACTCATCTGAACTTCCATCCTCATCCACTGCTTCCTTGGCAAACTCTTTCCACTGCTTAGCATTCTTCTTAATGTCGTCTGCTCTCTCCCCATGCATGACTTCACTGATGCATCTGTCAATTTCTTCCCTCGTAGCAAGATTATTCACATTTACCTTTGGTTGAACACCCACTGCCCAAACTTTCTCGACAAAATATGCATTAGTCATTTGATCTAAAAACTGTGGCATTCCCACCATAGGGACTCCAAAGCTTATTGCCTCAACAGTGGAGTTCCATCCGCAATGTGTTATAAAGCATCCCAGAGCATGATGGGCCAACACCTCCAACTGTGGGCACCATGTCACCAGCAATCCTTTTCCTGCTGTCTCCTCCATAAAGTTATTAGGGAGATTGCTATCTTCGGTTATCTTCACCACCCATAAGAAGTTGTAGCTAGTTTGCCTTAGGGCCCATGCAATTTCAGTCATCTGTTCAGCATTCAAACTTGCAACACTGCCAAATGAAACATACACCACTGAACCAGGTTCCTTTGTGTTGAGCCAACTCACGCATGACTCACTTTTTGGCTTATAGAGATTGAAACCATAATCTGTGTCGTCTTCCACCCTCTTGTCCAGATAAAAAGATGGCACGGTTGGTCCAATAGTCCTAACAGGCCAGAGATTGGCCATCCATTTTACAACCTACACCTTCCCAAATTTACTTTGTCAAAAGTTGATATGACAAAACTGTGTTGATAATGAATTTAAATTATATAATTTAGGTCTGCAGACAGATTTGAGTTTTGGCAGATCATGGTTCATCCATATCCAAGCTTCCACAACATGTATCAAAATTTCCATTCAAATTACATTTCTATCAGATTTGATGAAACCTATTAGATTATGAAATAATTTATCATAACCAAATGGAATAAGTAGATTATCAATTTACAAATAAGATGTAAATATGTCCGTATGAATCTGGATAATGCATCCATTGATATAACTGCATATGTAATCGTATGACAAGTACTCACATGCATGTGTGTCAGACTTAGACAGTTTTGAATGAATTGAAGTAAATTTTATGTATGAACCTCTTGTAAATGGATCCAACAGGTTGTTCATCTTTATTGGACTTGTGGATTAAGAACACTATCAAAATCACATATTGATTGTTGTGCCAATCAACTAAGGTCCACAGAAATAATCTTAAGGATTGGAACTTCAAAGAAAGTAGTGGATAAAGAAAGTTTAAGAATATATTAACTGTCTCACTAATATTTCAATGCACTGAAAAAGAGTCAGAAAATATAGTACCAAACTCACCTCTTCTTCCAACTTATCAAAGGAGTTAAAAAGGACCCAATCCGCTTGCTCAATGTTGCTGAATTGGTTAAATATGAGCCTGACTACAGGGGGGTAGGGTCCTGTATCTGAACCAAGAGATGCCAAGTTTGGAAATCCAGGCTTTGGCAGTCCAGGCATTGAAAATGCAAGCATGGTTAGTTGCTTACCAGATAGCTCCACATGCATTGGATAGTAGCTGGCAATGGCAGCACATGGTTGTGTGAAGAATGCAGCACCAGCAACACCTAGTTGCTTGGCTATATTCAGAGCCCATGGCAAATTAGCATCATACACTAGGCACTTCACCGGGTACTTGGAGTTCTCTAGTTTCTTGATGAGGTCAACTAAGCCCCGTTTGCCACTAGCTTCAAACCTCTCAAGGAAGCCCTTAAACCCACCTGGTCCTCCAATCCCACCTTCAATGCAGTCATCATATATTGGCTCAATTGTAACTGATCCAGCTCCCGTTTACATGGACTTACTAAGGCTGCTATTGTGATTTTGAGCCCTTTCTAGGCCAAACGTTTAGAAAATTGGAGCATTGGATTTATATGGCCTTGTCCATGGAATGGAAGAACCACAACATCAGCACTGTAAGCTCTCTCTTCCTCCATTTCTCTTTAGATTTTTTTTTTACCTGCATTATTTCCTGAGCTGATATAATGTTGGCTTTGTATAGAGGTCATAGAGACAAAGAAGCAAATTTTATAAGATTGATTTCTAAGCAAATGACCATATAACCGGCCAAGTAGATCCAAGCAAGGAATGCATCATGAAGTGCACCAGTAGAAGTAATGCATGTCTCTCCCGTACCTCATGAGGGTTCAACTCGGCAAAAGGAGGCATTTTGAAAGAACATACGTAAAAGTAAAACTACTCTGTGCCTCTAAAGCTCACTTCACAAAAAGGTATCTCATATTTTGGATTGAGATTAGGTGCAATATTTAAAGTATTGCATCAGAGTATTGCACTTGATGCAATTGCTTTTAATAGCTGAGATTGATAGTTGTAAAAAGCAACTTTCAATCTCAACCATTGATTAAAAAGAGTTAAGAAAAATTTATAAGAAGTAAAAAGTAAAAGTTGAAAAAAGTAAAAGGTGTTAAAAAAAAAATTGTGAGACAAATGAGGTGAATTGCACCCGGTGCACACTGGATCCTAATCCATCATATTTTCATATACACCTCCAAATTTTCAATAACTAAACTAGCTGTATGGTTCCACTTGTCAAATGGAAAGTACAATTTACCAAACGGAGCTACAAATGATGTTCGATGAAGATGTCATCATTGTTGTCATGGTGCTACAAAGTACAAACAATGCCGTGCCACTAATATGCATCAAAATCTGTATGATGTGAAAGGAAGGTAGATAACCAGCCATATGTGCAACTCATCTTTGACAAAGCATTAACTAGTTCTGTGCGAACAACATGCTGGTAGAGTAGTCTTTTGTTGGTGCAAACAATGCTACAACATTTTTATTAAAGCTAAATTTGGTAAGGTTTCTTGTCAAAATATAAAAATAAAAAAAAAATAAAAAATAAAAATAAAAAAAAAAAATCTAAAATTCTAATCCTGCCTATCTATCAAAAGTAAAAAATAAAAACTAGTAGCTAAACTTGGTAAAGTTTCTTCTCGAAGAATAATTTAGATCTAAATTCCAACTCCGCCTATTTATTAAAAAAAAAAAAAACCTAGTACCTAAACTTGGTATACCAAAATTTAAAAGCCACTAAATTTCTACCCTTCCTATGTTCACTCTGTTTCTTTAGTTGGTAAGTTGCAATTGCAAATAACAATCATAAACTATCATCTCAAACAAGTAATTTGGCGTTAATTTAATGGCAATGAACTCAGTAGATGTCATCTCATACTGTAGTACAAGTAACCAAAAAAAGAGTCTCAAAACAGTATCATTATCATATATGGTTAAAAGAAAAGAATGAAAGTGTCAAAAGAAAGGACAAAGGAGGCCCTAAAGCACAGGTCAAAGCCTAGCCATATTGTAAACAATCAAAAACCAATGACAAAATAATAGTACGATCTATAAATCTAAAGATTAAAAAGAAAACGCACTCTGATTAAAAAAGAGCAAAAAGTGACCAATTCTAAACCAATGAAAATAGTTGTCCGGAAAAGAGAGAGAGAGAGAGACAGAACTTACCAAACTATCAAAGCAAAAAGCCTTTTGAATCAGAGCTCTAATTCTCCACCAACCCGCAACCAAACCAAACCAATGAAGGAAGAAACAAACAAAAAGAAGGCAGGTCCCAGATTAATAGTTTAGTCACAACGGTCAAAGGTGCTTTACTATCACGTGCGGCTGTTTCTTTGAACCAATGCCCTGACAACACGTGGCTCTCTTGAAAGAGTATGTAGTGGAAGTGAGCTGAGTGTGTGATCAGAACCCACATGTATCAGTGCATGCATTTATTGGGTTTCAAACTTTCAATCTACAACCATGGATATTTTGGCTCGGTTGTTAAAATGAGCTTTTTCACTGTTTACAGTATGCTTCAATCCAAAGTTTTTAGCTGATCACACTGCTTGAAATAAACCTTGCTTGTACTGCAATTAAAGTGTCATTGGACTCGTCCAGGGGAGTCCAAATCACTTGTGTCTCATAGTCTTTGTCTCTGCCATTGAACTACATGATTTAGCTAAGACGTACTTGTAAAATTGATATGAGAGACAGAGAAACAATTTGGGCGGATTTGGAGAGAAACAAAGGAATAAAAATAAATAGACGCCACATATTTAAATTTTTATGAACCAATTTTACATTTTTGCCCATAACTCATTCATCTTTTACATTCGTGTGGGCATAAAAGTAAAATTACATATATTTTTCTTTTGGTTTCCTTTCTCTAGAGTTCTCTTATCTTTTCTCTTTCCCTCCTTATTCAACTATATGTGAGAGAATTATTTTCTTTTTTCGTCTCTCATCTCCTTTCCTTTACTTATTTCTTTTCTAGTAGCGGAACCAGGAATTTATATTTGAGAGGCCAAATATAAAATTAAACAATTAATTTTTTTCTCAATGTATATATTAATTATATCCATACTAAGAGTAATGTATATACAATTTAATAATCAAAACCCAAAGTGTATTATTTCTAAATTACCGTCTCCTACATTTGTCCATGAACCTAGATTTTTCAAATTAAATAATCACCCATTAAAAATAATGACTAAAATTTGAAGAAAAAAAATACTAATAATTTAAAGATTGCTAAATAAAAGACGAACAATCATTCAAATTTCAATATTAAAAAAAAAAAAATCTAATAACTACAACCAAATACATGTTATATTATTTTTTTATATAAATTAAATGATAAAAATAATATATTTTAATCATATACATTTATAATGTTTTGATATATTGATTATTTTAATTTTTTAAGAACAAATAAACATATGAAAAAAAAAGTCAAATCAAACAAAATGAAAATAAAATATACGTACACTTTACGCATAACCTACACGGCACGGCCGGCCACACGCTTTTGTAGAAAGGACTTTAACGACACACATCTCTCTCCACCCCAGACTCTCTCAAGCCTTCTCTAGAGAGAGTGAGAGACCAATCTCTCTTCTCCCCAAACGCTCTCAAGTCAAGTCTCCTCTAAAGAGAATTCTAATGAATACTTTGAGGTCAAATATGCTACAATGTTTTAGGGAACGGAAAAAAACCATAGCCCAAACAGAGGAGAGTTTCTACTTAAAAAACGGGGGGCTGATGTTGGAGCAGCTTATCACTTCTTTTGATGGCAAATACAATTCCTTTCGGATATTTTCCAAACAAGAGCTCGAAAAGGCAACAAATGACTACCATGTGGATGGAATACTATATAAGAGTTTCCACTATATAGTATACAGAGGAATCCATGATGGTCGTGAAATATCTGTCAAGAAGTTTATGTCAAGCTCGTTTCAGACGTACAAAACATGGTGCATAAATGAGGTAGTGGTTGTGTCCCAGATGAACAACCACAACAACGTTGTTAAGTTCTTCGGCTGCTGCTTAGAGACTGAAATCCCAACGTTGGTGTATGAATTTGCAGAAAATGGAAATCTCTCTGATCATATCTTTGATGATCGTCGATTGCTATCATGGGAGAGCAGGCTTAGAATAGTGATCGAAGTGGCACATGCACTTGCATATGTTCACATGGGAAGACCCAAGACTATTGTCCATCGGGATATAGAATCAAGAAATATTTTCTTGGATCATAACTATGTTGCCAAAATTTCTGAGTTTGGTTTCTCATTACCAATTCCCTTGGACAAAAAATATGTAGATGCCGAAGTTGTGGGGGCTGTTGGGTTCATTTCTCCAGAATCACACTATACCGGCCGATATACGGAGAAGAGCGATGTTTATAGCTTTGGAGCTGTCTTGTTTGAGGTTTTAACAGCAAAGAGATCATGGAACATATTGCATAACGAGTTTGAAGTTCCTGAAGAAAATTGCAGAGGAGAAAGTTCAATTGTAGGGGTCCAAAGTTGCAGTTGGGATGAGATTGAAAGCTATATCCAATCCTACTTGAAGGCTAATCTGTTGGATGGAGGAAACAGGAAGCAACAAATTGAATGTGCAGAGCTTGCACAAAGATGTCTCAAAATGAATTCTGATGAGAGGCCTACCATGAAGGAAGTTACACAATCTCTTAGAGAGATCAAAAGGCTCCTAGATACTCCAACATGATTTTGTAGTCCTGTCTCATTAATAAATATCATCATTTAATAAAATCTAGTTCATAAGGATAATATCCATGACTCTCTGCTTTGAGCAGTTATATTTGCACCAAAGGATGTGACATGTGGATTTGCTTACTTTGCGAAGGGTTTTTTTACTTTCTTTTTTTTTTCTTTTTTCTTTTTTCTTTTGTAGGGATTTGTACATTTTCCAGTCCATTCCTTCGGGAAGCCCCTTCAAAGAGCTTCTCTATCATATATAAGAACATTTATAAATCATTCTTCAATGGGTGGCAAGCAGGACAATATGGATTGTATACTGCCTAGAAGTAACATTGCCTGGCAAGGAAAGTACTCATGCCTTCCATTCACAGAGAAAATAAAAGTGCAGAAAATAATTGAACTCCCCTCTTTTCTAATGTGTGATATGTCAAAGGGGAAAGGAAAAAGAAATAAAAGATAACGAAGATATATTTTCCTCTCTTTACTTTCTTTTTAAAACCTGCAGATTGAGAATAATATAATTTTCAGTTTTTTTTTTTTTTTCCTTCAGTTAATTTTCCATTCTAAATTGTGAAGCAAACGTTATGTAAGATATAAGCACAATATATAATCCAACAAAAACTGAAGCGCACACCTGGCTTGCAATTCAAATCAGAAACTGGAATTATCAATCACAAAAATGTCATCTCAATACCTCTCCACTTTAAAAGCCTAACCCAAAGGAGGCAAATTGATTCTAATCCACAATATCTAACAGACAAACTTCCTTAGGGCTCTGATTGAGATTTAAAAACAAAAATACAAAATGATGAAGAATAGTCAAAATAGTCTATCAAAAAATGCCATATGAAACTGTATCAGACCACGTCGTCAAATTCCATGAAGCCATTGATCTTATAGAAGCTTCAAAACAGAGAGAACATAATCAACCTTTCTATCATAAGGAAAAAAAAAAAAAATCTCTTCCAAAACTTGCAATACAATCCACTAATAATTATTTTGTACCAAAATTAAAATGTTAAATAACAAAGAAAAACTCAGTTTAATACCATCATCTATCAGATCTGCCTACAATATAAGGATATAAAATTTGGGAGGAAAAGAAAAAGAAGCAAAGAGAAGTGAAGATAACAAGTATTTTGGAAGACAAGTACCACGGCCATCACAACCAGAAAGGTAACAACTGTGTTTAAGGGGATGAGGTAGTTGAAGGTGAAGCCAATGCAGTAAGAACGTCTGTCACAGATGCCATGACGCTCAAAGCTGCTTTCAGAACCTCCTGTGAACACCCTGGCTTTACGATGGTTCGCACCTGGAGAAAAGAGAAAAGGTAATTTTAAGAAAAATAGATGACAATAATGGAGAATACATGTCAAATGTTGACATTCACATCATGACTAGAAAACAATATTGCACGAGTACAAATTTGAGAAGAAATAGAATTTGTGGCTTTGATCCCTAAAACAGGTTGTCATGTCACAAGCAAACATACAAAAAATTATTAAAGTCATGCTTGAACATCCCAATTATTAGAAACATCAACAGAAAGTGACAGATTAAAAGATCTGGTGGTCTGAATAATTGTCCTTGGTTTTTTCCCTTTTCATTGTAAAGTTCATAGCATGTACAAAGAAGACCTGAGAGAGAGAGAGAGATCAAAGAATAGCAAGCACCTTGTCAAGATATTCCTGCAGTTTCTTGATACGGCCCATGTAATCCTGGTCTTCAACACATAGAGTTACAACCTTAGAATCAGCACCAGGACCATCGAACTGAAGGGGTCCTGGATTTCTGTAGATATCATCCATCAGAAATTTTGCTGCATTTTGCCTCAACAGACTGCAAACAAGGTCATGAATCAGTTGACAACCAAAGTGATAATGGAATCTCATGAAGCAGAAAGACCAATGTTTCATTGATTTATATGAACATCAAGCAAAGCTGTGGCCACTGGCCAACACACACACACACACACACAGATTCTATAACAAAAGTAATGCCATTTAAAAATAAAATAAAATAATCAAACGAGTCATATAATCAGTTAGAATTTTTTTTTTTCTTTTCTTCCCTTCTTCCTTTATCCTAATCCCAACTCTATATCAATCAAGCATCTTGATTCTTGCATGCAATGATGAGGAGACTTACTCATATGCTTTGCCTCTCAAGTCCACAGTTGCTGGATGAATAGCAGGTTTTCCTATTGACAAGGCCCCCGGATTTTGAGCCCAACGCTTCACAGTCATCATTGCCTAATGTCCATCAAATATGGTCAATGGAGTTAACATTCTTGACAAATGCAAGCATTACCAAAGAACCAAAAGTGCTGGACTTTCACTTGACTTGAAATAAAAGACATTTAAGGAAAACTACAAAATCCATATTTGTGAGTTGCAATGGATAAGAAATGCCTTTTTTTCCTCTTTTATTTTATTTTATTTTTTTCCAGATAAGTTAGTGGCCCAGGGGGAGGGAAGAGTTGAACCAGTGATTACACCTAGTAAATATAATTTTACTACTAATTTTTAGGACCAAACCCCCTGCAGTAGGTCCGCACCTTGGGGTTTATGGAGGAGAAAGGCTATATAAGTATAAAAAGAGAGAAAACCCTACTGTCATTGGAGCAGCAGCACATCGCCACTTATTCACAGGATTCTTCAAGTTAGTTACAGTTGCCAAGTAACCATTCAAACCAGCTGCTAACATATGATAGCAGATGTGTCCAAGAACCTGCAAGGAGATAAAATCACTATGATCATGACCGGTGATAAAATATTTATAGCTAAAAGGCTGACAAGCCAAAGCAATGCCAAGTGTTTCCATACGTAGGCATAGTCACAGTCAAATTTTGATGGTAATGATCCCCGAGCCTGATAACCAAAGAAGTGACAGATAGCATTGAATTTCTTCCCTTTGTATGTGCCTTCTTTCTGCTCAAAACACCAAACACATCAGCAACTAAGCATTTTGTTACAAAAAATAATTTAGTATAAACGGTTAATTGTAACCAATTCTAAGCCAATTATGGTTTTCTTATCTCAAGAAGCACTCATTATCTCACCTAGAATCATGGTTCAAATATTTTAGGCATCAAAAAGAAAAATGTACATGATAGAAGTAAAACAAGAGGATAAGGAATGCCTTCTTAGAGGTGTTTAATGATGAAGCGAAAGGAGAGCTAGATCATCATATGGCACATAGATTATCAAAACTTTAATGAGGGCAAAAAGTTTTGAAGAATGACAACAAAATGACATGCTAGCATAAAAGAAGAGAGACAAAAATGACAAGCAAAGAACAAATGGACACAATGGATTATGGGTAGTTAGGCCAATTGGATTTATTTTCCCATCCTCTTAAGTGATTAGCATTTCATTTCTACTATCATTTATTGACATTTCCTTTTTTAATAGAGTAGAGGTTTTTTTTTTTTTTTTTTTTTTTTTTGTTGAGAAAAATAGAGTAGAGATTCAAGTATGAGAAACAGAGAGGGAACATCATTTGATAATTTGCAACCAGAAAATTATTAACAGGAAAAGAGAAAATTAAAAAATACAGTATTGACAGTATAAGGGGGAAAAAAAAAACCAAAAACAAAAACAAAAACTGAATGGAGATTAATCTATAATACCAGACGCTTGTTCATTTCTGCCTCCACAAGATGTGCGAGAAGTTTCTCTGTCTCAATCTGTAATATAAAGCAAAAAGGATATAAAAGATCTTGAAGTTTGATGATTCCCTTTCAAAACACAACTCTCTGAAGACCATTACCTGGGACAACTGTGCAGAGTCATCGGATTCAGGGTAAAGGAGCAGCTGTAACATTCAAAGACACAATCTCAGATGAGCCCCATAACTCATTCGAATAAGATTAAGTACAATGTCTTTCAAAGTGATTTTTTTGTGGCAAATTGGTACCTGTTTCTTAATAAAGGGTGGCAAAAATTCAAACAAAGCAGATGCCCAGGGTGAAAGTTGAGTAGAAATGTTGTCAGTGGAAATACCTTGCCTGAGCAAACTATGAATTTCCTGAGGTCCAAGATGTTAATGTTAGAGCATAAAATAATATAACTCATTAGTCTCACATGAAACTATGAAGAGAAAATTGCAACATCAGTTTTTCATGGAAACAGAAGCCACTGGTATGAAATGATGGTTCAAGATAATTCATCTTAACAGGGGGGTGGGGAGAGAGAGAGTTGCTATGACAGGAATTATTAGTTTGAACTGCCTGTTACCTTCAATAGGGCATATATTTCAGGGATGCTTTCTATAAGACCTTCTGGTAGTAAGATGACTCCATGATACTTGTCTGGTCCCCAAAATGAAGGGGGGAAAAAAGAGATAGGTCAGATAACAAAAACTGAAATTATCACCAACAACATGAAAAAGCTTGAATTATTTAGAACCTTGCTCTGCCCTAGCTTGAACTGCATCACAAATTTGTGCTGCAATATCAAAAAGCGTAAGCTTTGAGGCAGCCACCTCCTCCCCAAGAATAACCTGCAAAGAGCATATCAAGTTATATTTAGAAAAGAGATCAAGAAAAATATAAAATATGTGTTGATAACTTCACAAAGGCATAATCAAATTGCATAACACCAGACAAGAAAAGCTAACCATATTGGGATGGGATTGGAGGGTGCACTCCAAAGCAACATGGGATGCCTTCCGGCCCATGAGTCTGATAAAATAATAATACTGGAACAGAAAAGAAGTTATGGAGACTTTAAGATTTAGAATAGAAGAAAGGAACAAAACAGATAGCATACTAAGAGCAATTACAAGAGCTCTTAATTCACCATAAAAGAGGTTTATGGCGCAACAAGATCAATAAGGCTACAGAGAAATTCTAACATCAGTTCACCCTTTACCTTCTCCGCGGAGAGTGCATCAGTGCAGACATTGCTAATGAGCTGGGAATTGACCTGAAAGAAAAGAAGAAAATTGATTTCTCATCCTCAAGATTCTTTAATTACACCTAATTGCAAATAGAGGTTAACGTGCCCCAGCTGCTACTTGCATGTAATCTCACAAGGCAATAAGAAACAGAACATAAAGGTAAAGGGGGGTAATTTAAAAGAAAAAATATAAAGGGGTAAAAAGTTTGTCATCTTCCTTAATCAATAAATTTGCATGCATATATTTCCCTACCAAGTAAAAGGTCATTACCATTTGGCTAATTATGCACTAGGGAGATAAGGGCTTCCTCCGGGAACCTTTTTTTTTTTTTTTTTTGGCTCCTTTTTATAGGTGACTTCCTCAAAGAACATGATGGTTATTACTACACTTCACTTTCAAGCAAAAGATCAACATCAACTGACTAATACCTTACATATTGTATCAAAACCAACATTGGTCTCCACGAACTGGTTCTTCAGATCTCCATTCAGTGTAACAGGTACACCAATCACCTGTCAAATTAATAGAAGTTCTATTAATAGACTGTGGTATCATAAAAATATATCTAGATTAAAGTTACAAATGATGCAAGGAATAAAATTGCAACAAAAGCATTTTAAAATTCAATTGCTTTATTCTGGAGACAAATACCTATAAATATGAATGAAGTAATACATAAACTTATAATAAATACATCACATGCAAAGTACCTTCGTTGGGCATTTTGCTACAGCAAACGTTTCAGCAAGCTGAGCAGCATCTGTGTTTGATGTCACTCCTACAAAAGTATCATAGATTTATACTCAATAACTTCAAAATTAAAAAAAAAATATATATATATATATATATATATATGCTAACTGAAAACATATTCTACACCTTACCTCCAATAATGACAAGGCCATCCAATTTCAACTCTTTGCAAGCATTTAGGGCAGAATTAACTTGCTCAGTTGTTCTAATTTGATCCTTTGTCCGTCCCAGCAAATCATAACCACCTGGCCCAGCACAGCCAATTTATACAGTTCATAAAATTCAAATAATTTAATATCTCAAAGTGGTGATTTTCTTGCAGGATACCTACCTTGATTTTTGTAGGTTGAAAGAACGTCATCTGTAATCTCAAGGGTTTTCTTTGCAAATAAACCTTCTGAACCACCTGTTACCAGTTACAAAGGCGCTGGCTTAAGTAAATAAT
This sequence comes from Quercus variabilis, assembly GCA_030445155.1. Classification (NCBI taxonomy): domain Eukaryota; kingdom Viridiplantae; phylum Streptophyta; class Magnoliopsida; order Fagales; family Fagaceae; genus Quercus; species Quercus variabilis. The sequence goes on from CP129446.1 coordinate 16,514,704, forward strand.
ATTTGCTTCAACAGAGAAAATGCACACACCATTCACTTGTATCCCAACGAAAGCAAAAATGAAACATAATCTAGAAACGAAAACCATGCATAATTCTTTATGAGATCTAATGTTTTAAAGCAACCAAACAAGCCAGTTTCAAGCGTTGATGTAAGGAAAAATTCATAGCAAATAAATAAAAACAAAGTAAAATTGAAAATGATTATACATGTCTAGATTTATACACACACATATGGATATAATAAAATAAATACAAAGACACAACAAACAAGCATACTAATTTAAATTACAAAAAACTAGATACTAAAAACTCAAATAGAAAATGCAGCTTACCGAGAAATCCAAGTAAAGTACTCTTGGGGTTGAAAATTTTAAGAGCACTGTAAAGACCCCATACAACATTATGTCCTCCAGGAGATTGTCTCCCAGAAAAGACTATTCCCACCCTGTCAAAAGATATTACATTGGATAAATAAGATGTAAGTGTAATATAAAAAATGCACGAGAGGACTATGTAATTATAATCAGATGTGCACCTAAAAGCCGGATGCTCGGTTATGATCTGAGCATCTGGGACTTTTGCAGTGGCCCTGAGAAAGTGAGCCAAAGGCTGACCATAAGTGTTTGGAAAGTAACGAGCTATGGAGTGGGCATCAGCGGGGTCTGCTGCCGCAGCTGCATCACCAAATTCAACCCTGACAGTGGTTCCCTGTTTGATGACAATGTAGGATTACCTCAGTCATTATTCCAACTCTGTTAAAAATTAAATTATTAACCAGAAAGCACCCTTTCATGGCACGGATTAATAGATATCTCATTTATGTTAATTTTCATCATCAATAAACAGTAATAACTACACTACAATACATGAGTATATGATTTATCGCCATCAAATCAAAACCCTAAACTAAAAACCGAAATACACAAGAAAATATTTCATAGTAACACAACTGACATGGGAAAATTCTGAACACCAATGCAATGAAACAACAAATACGATTCGAAAAAGTAATACCAATTAACAAGAAATCAATGGTCAAACTCAAAAGCATAAATCTTGAGCTAAAAAAGTTGAAACAAATGAATGTTGCAGGGTTTTGAAGATATTACAATCCACAAATTCTCAGTGTCAAAACAAAGCAAAACAGAGTGGCAGTAAACAAAAATAGATCTAATCAACCAGTTCCACCAATTCTTTTCACACGTAAGTAGATCTTACACACAATCAGATCACAGATTTTTGTCAAACGCATAGTGAGCAAGCCATTGCATGAAAAAAACCAGAACAAAAACAAAAACAAAAACATATTCACCATAATAAGAGAAAACCCGATAGGAGATCACCCAAAAAAAACACAAAACGAATACGAGTGTAAAACAAAGAACAGATTTTTAACACGACAAGAATTTCATAGTAAAAGATGAGAGGGGGGGGGGACCTGGAGACAAGGAGGGAGTTCAGGTTGGTAAAGAGATCGGAGTTGTTGAAGGTCGGAGAGTTCTCTGGGAATGCCGTAATCTGAATCCATGAGAGAATTCCTTGGTGTTCGCTAACTCTGTCTGCGACTGAGTTTTTTTTATTTTTTTACCTAGTTTTTGAGGTTTTTGGTGTTTGTTTGTTGGGGTTTGGGTTTGACAGCAGCAGCAGTAGTAGTAGTAGTTGTGTACACTGGGGAAGGGTCCTTAAAAAGACCGTTTTTATAGGAGGGGGAAAAGCTGGTGACTCGGCGATACAACCAACCTTGTTGCGGCCACAGGTTTGGTTGTCCTTGATCTTTCTTTCTAATTCGCCTCTGTTTTTTCTATTTTATTACGTACATGCCATGGGTTCTTTTTTGCAGGTTGACTGATTTGCCCTCCGCTTCTCGAATCCTTGAATTTTATTCGTTGAGACTTGAGAAACTCAACTGAACTTCACCGGTCCTTTTGTCAATTCTCAATTTGTCATCGTTGGTATATACCAAGACCAACGTGATTAACACCGTTGATTTATCTCTTTTTACTATATTTTGTTTTTTTCTTTTTCAATTCTTTTTTTTCAAAAAATTTAGAATTATTTTTAAACCAAAATAAAAAATTAGAAACATAAAATATCAAAATAAAAACAACTCAACCATTAAGGCACAAAAGCATACTTAAGTTTTTTTTTTTTTTTTGTCAGTTTTATTGGATCTGGATGGTATATCCATCCATACCTTTCTCGGCCTTTTGGCTAAGATCAAGTGTAGGATGGTATATCCATGATTCTAACGTGATGTCATGAGCTCGTAATGGCCCATGCTGATGGTTTGAAAGTTGATCCTCAAGATGGACGGGAGTAATTAAAAAGTCACAATTATCATTGCAATTATCTTTTGTGGTAGATTGTAATTAGATACTTGTCACTTTTACATGGACTTACAATTTTTTATTTATTACTCATACTTTGTCACATCACTATTATGGTAAGAAGTTGTGAAAAATTTTGTGATTCTAAACCTTTTCAATGAATTATAACATATGCGATATATACACGGTCTTTAATCATTCTCATGAACATAATTTAAGAAGAGAAATGTTACAATTTACAATATTTTCACAACAAGTTATAAGTAGCAAATTGTTATCACTTAAAATTTTTTTTATCTACCAATAACAGTCAATAACAATTTGTCACTTAAAATTTATTGTAAAAAATATTATGTACATAGCATTTTTCATTAAAGAATGATTAAAACATAAATTAGTTATTAGGCAAAACAAAGTTACATATTTTCTCAATTGAAAAAAAAAAATTAAAAGATGAAAAGTTAGATATATTTAAGAGAAAACATATTTCAAGCTTTTGATATATGCTGAATATCAAAAGGCAAAACATCTCAGTTCCTTTTTCACAGTTTCTCAAGTATTCATTTTCATTTTATGTTCTTTTTTAGGGTCCGTTTGGATATAGCTGAAAATTAAAAATTAAAAAATACTGTAACAAAATAATTTTTAAATGTATGAATAGTATTGTGGAACTCATTTTTAATGAAAAGGTTACTGAAAAGTGAAATTTGTGGCTTCGTAAACAGTAAAATTTTTGCTGAAAAGTCAATTATTGCGGCTACTGTTCATTAAACAGTAATCACTACAGTGCTGCTACAGTAAAAAAGAGCTGAAAATGCATTAAAAAAAAAAAAAAAAAAATGCAAACGTCAAACGTAAACGTGCTAGCCAAACAAGCACTTAGTGCCAAAAATAGGTATTCTATTGAATATTTCATTCATTTTAATTTTTCTTAAATGCTTTTATAATTTTTTAATACAAAACATCACGTTGAGATGTCAAATGCTACCAAGCATGGTTGATCTAATCATCAATGTTATTATTATAATTAATTAATTAGCTCTCTCATTTTCACTTGCTTTCATTATTTATCTCTTTAAAAAATTCGTTCATCTCTTTAACAGTTTTCACTTGCTTTCATCATTTATCTCTTTTAAAAAAAATGCTCTTTCTTTAACAATTATTTTTTAATGACAAAATTTGACTACAAATTATTTATATATAATCAAGTTTGTAACTAAACTTTATTCTTATTTTTAATTTGAATTCGAGCCATAATATTACTTAAGCAGTTTCGGCCGCCGTGGGTTTAAGGATGTAGCCTACAAAATAATATACTAATACTTTAAGATAGAAGCAGAAGCTATTGGCTAGGGAGCAAAATTGGTTAGCTGATTTGTTTAATTTGGTTGAATCAAGATAATTTGTTTCAACATTGTACAAAAGTGGCTTTTTAATAAGATACTGTAACTTTTTAACTTTTTAGATGTGAAATACAGAAAGTTGAGGGGCAAATTATAGAAAGACGGCACCTGTCGCACTTAACAAAGCTGACCGGAAGATGGAGGAAGATAGGTGCTTTGCTTGCTTGTGCTTCATTGTGCACATGCGGTTGGAATATGCTGTTAGGGATATTTTTGTAACTTAATGGAGACCACTGACTTACCAACCAATGTTTTATGTAATAATAACTTGAAAAACACTGGCTGGATGTATCCTTCACCTAACTCTCCACCATGAACTTTTCTCTAACATCATATCTCTCGTCAGGTCAAGGCATTGAGCTACTCTAGAAATAGGAAGGGTCAAGGGTCAATTTTCTTTTTCTCTTTTTTCTTGAGCTCTAGAATAGGGAAGGGGGCTGGTAATGGGACAAGATGGTTCCATTTTGTGTGCTCCGTTTCCTTTTTAAGACCGAAAAAACTCACATTCACATGAGGTGAGAGCAGAGTATAATCTACGCAGGATGTAAACATTTTATCATCTCAAATATAAACAAGATTGTTTATATTAAAATTCTAAATAGATCAATGAAGGGTTTTTATTTTTTTTTTTGAGAAAGAAAACTTCGAACTTTATTAATAAAAATTAGCCATGATCGACGAGAAATACAGAATTTAGGTGTGGAAGAATATTCTCAGTCCACACCGAAAAACCTCTAACATGTCTAGCATGTTTAGATAGATTATTGAATTTTAAAATATGATATTCTAAAAATACTTCAAGCTAATATGTATTTAACGCATACCATTCTATTGTATGTGTTTAGATATATCTTGAAAGAAATAAGATACAACACAAATCGAAGTTTTTTAGCATGATAATTTAAGTTATTATTAGTCGAATGAGCTTTACCAACAAAGATCAAACCTTTACTAAATTCTCTCTTTGTGGATAATTAAACGCAACAAATTGAAATACCTTACTTTCTAAAAAAAAAAAATAATAAATTGAAATACTTTAAAATTTGTAAACTTTTGCTATGAACACTCCTTAAAAAGGCTTTAGTCCGTATTTTATGCTTCTAATTAATTTAAAACATTTGAGTAGCTTTGCATCTTCAAATCCTTTATACATGTTAATCTAAATAGAAAAAATAATTAAGAATCTAATAATTTTATAGATTATAGATTAATAAAAATATAAAAAAAGATTGAGATGTTACAAGATATCAAGATCTAAATCAGGATCTCACAAAGATCCTACATATTCATAATTTTACTTAAAGATGTGAATTAGATCATAAAATTTGAAGTTTTTAAGATATAAAACCAGAATTTTATAACTATACGGAGAAGGTGACTTTGACATTATTTTGTCTTCTTTTTTTCTTTTTTCTTTTTAAAAAGTTAGAAAGTAGGTTTGACAATTATGAGATAAAAACTATGAGAGAATAAAAAAATCACTAATGTTGATAATAATAAGATATGTATAAAAAAATTATGAATAAGATATATATTTAATAAAGATTAAATCATACAAATAAATAATTATATATATACACACACAACACATAAAATAGGGCAAGCAAAACCCCATTTCTCCTCTCATCCCTCTCTAATAGGGAGAGAACCAAAAGAGCAACTGAACAAGACATTTTTACCATCCCTATATTCCCTACATGAGAATATATCAATTTTTCAAAGAATGTTATATACTTAGTCCAATGCCAGACAAAAAATTAATTTGGATATCATCATTAATTCTCGCCCCAAAGGCCCAGATTATTTATAGTTGATCTGTTAGAACTCTAGGTTAGGTCAAGTTCACCTAACCTGATAGGAGCACATTCCAAATGAGGAGAAGAAAATGAAATCACACCCAAAGCATATGGGTCATGTGGCCAGAGATCTCCAACAACAATCTCTCAAAATCTGTAAATCTCACTATAATGCAGTAATCTCTCGGTGTGTAAATCTCACAATATCGCAATAATCTCTAATTACAATTTGTAGACCTCGCAATAATCGTTCAAAGTTTTCTGCTAGTTAATCTTTAGCCCTTCAAAAACCGTACCACTATGCTCCAAATTCTAAACAAATATTCAGAAAAGGAAAATAGGTAGATATCAGATAGCTTTCTAGCTCACCTACCCAAGACAAAGAAAGCAGCTCCATATTGGCATATTCTGTGTCTGTCTCTCTAGCAAACCTCACACTCTCCATTAATTTTGGGGGTAGGCCAAAGAATACTGTCTTCATTTTTTCCTCTACCTAATTATAATACCTAATTGTTACCTAATTATAATAAGGATGAGATTTAAGGTCGGTTTGGGAACAGTTAGCTGAAATTTAAAATTTTTTACTGAAAGAACTATAATACAATGAGACCTATAAATAGTACCAAAAAGTACAATGAATCTCATAATTAATAGTAAAAATAAGCTAAATAGTAAAAGAAACTGTCCAATATAAGCTTATCCCAAACGCAACCTTAATGGTTCGGCTCTGTTAATTGAGAATATATCACCTTAGCCACGGATCCCTTCTCTTGACTGAAGGAAGATGAAAATGGCTACTCCATGCGTAAAACTAAGTCAAACCTTAGCCAGAGATCCCTACTCTTGACTGAAGGAAGATGAAAATGGCTACTCCATGCGTAAAACTAAGTCAACATTGTGCTACAACGAACATGGTACTATACTAATATACATCCAGAATTTTTTCATGATATTGAAACCTCAAACTGTAAATAACCAGCATGAAAACTTTATATATGCTTTGATAAAGATGCTTTGTGTTAAGGAAAGCTCCTTTTACTTTTATGATTGCTTCATTATAGTCACGATCCAACAGAGAAAGGTGGAGAACCATGCCTCAATAATGGAAACAAGAATACATATTTTCAACCCAAAATAATATACCATGCGAAAAGGCAAAGAATAATGATTCAGCTATAATGAATAAACAGGGAACCATAACTTAATTTACTCATTAAAAATCCACCAGCATGTCCGTTACCATTTATTATCACTTAACTAACTACTCTGAACACCTAGACATCAATACAGAGAGACAACCGAGCATATAAAGGAAGAAGAAAATCTCTCACAAAAACTCAGAGAACAAGGTTTGTGAGAACAAGATAACTCGGTTTCATTTTTGTCCTTGAAGCTTTGCATCTCCTACTCTTTACAAAAGATTGTACCATCAAGTCTCCAAACATCTTACTTCTTGCCCCTCTTAGAGCTACTCCTGGGTTTCCCAGTCCCACGTTTACGAGTGGAACTATTTCCAGGATTAACTGGGGCATTGCTGGCAGATTGAATAGGCACATGATGCCCAGGAACCAAAGCAGGGAACCCAACAGCAGGGATTCTGCAAAGTAACCATGGTCAACATCATCCAAGTTAAAAAACATGATTAGATTAGCCATCACATAGAAGCATTATGAAAACAATACTCTTTCTTTTCCCACCTTTAAATGAACTAGGTAAAAGATCAAACTAAAGATTTACTGAAACCATAATGGTAATTCAACCAACTTTGCAAGCACAGGCACAACAACCTCTTACAAGTAGGGTCATGAGAAATGAAAATTAGTAGTATAAGGAATACAAAGAGCTGATTAATCAACTGGATACAAACATGCAAGTTGCATGATGTAGTTGGACAAGAAAAACCAAATAGTTTACACACACCCATGTGAAGGCCAAACTTCTAAAAGATCATCAAGGCTACAAATTTTTTTTTTTTTAAGCATGGATGAGTGTAATTTGGTCAAGATGAATTTTTATGCAGAATGTTGCTAGTTCAGAACAAGCAAACCTTCAATTATATATCTGTCAAGAGATACGTAAATTCAACTTTCTGGAATATATTTGAATATCATCTTTTATCTAAGCTTAGTCAGACTTAATAGTGCTTTAATACTCTCCCCTCAAAAGAGGGGGGAAAAATCGGACCTAGACTGACCAAGTGAAAGATATTTTAGTTAAATTTGTCAAATCATGCCACACTCAGCCAATTGTCAGTTCAAACCAGCTGAGCTCAAACAGGAACACCTAGCTCAATCCGGTCCACACAATAGTCCATTCACTAGGCAGTTATACATGGCAGGTTTCCAATGGCAATTATAAATTTCTCTCAGAATTAGCTATTAAACTACTTAGTCCCCTAGCCCAAAAAAAAATAATAAATAATGGTAATAGAAAAAAAGCAAGAACAAGATGGTTGATGACTCATACCCAAAAAGAGCACAGCAGACTCCTGCTTGGTCGCTGAAGCACCAAATGCGCTGCCCGAATGCAAACTAAGCCGTAATGCTTGATTCTCAGCGTAACAGCACTGAAGCAAATGCCCCAGTCTCCTACATTCCCCTTCCAGATACCTACTCTTCAACTCAAGATCCCTCACATACATCTTTTTCCTCTCCCTCGATCTCACTGCCGCATCCCTATTTCTCAGCTGCCTGAAAAATCGAATCCATCATGACATACAACTCTTGAAGACTCTTTACCATTCAGATAAAGTAACGTATCACACTGTCACACATTCATACTCTTCCAATTGTATACATGAAAGTAAACAAAACTCCCCACATCTTATTTTGCCAAAAAATTATTACCCATATCAATAAAATTTAATAGAGCAACATACACAACAAAATTCCCAACATATGTTGTCTTTGTCATACATAATTTCCTAATAGTAATTTAGTACCATGAAAAACAAAATTCACCAACATAATTTGTCTTTACCGTACAAAAATTGCTGATAGTAATTTCGTACTACTAAGCAGTTCTATATAAAAATTTTAATAAAAAAACAATAAATATATAACATACAAAGACTTGTCCTTTATACAAAATCAAACCCTAATTAAACATTATCTATAATAGAAAGTCCTAAAAAAAATTTTTTCTGATTCAAACAATATGCATAACGCAAAATTGATATTCAAACCCTAATATAAAAAATTAGCAGTACCTTCTTCGTTTCTTGGAGGTAGGATCATCAGCATCAGCAGCATCATCATCATCTTGAGCTTGATCATCGTTATCGACCTTCTCCTTAACCGAACTAACGTTTCCGTCATCGGAATCACCGGAAGAGTCCTTATCGATCGGAGAAGACGCATCGACGACCTCACCGGAAGCCTCTACAGGGGAATTCACGAGTATATCAGCGAAAAAGCTGTCACAGAACTCGTTGCTCGGCTCCGCCGCGCCGGAATAATTGTTGTTGTTGTTGTTGTCGTCGTCGTTCATCAAAAAGGTCTGGATCTCATCGATTTCCGGTGAAACCGAATCGGGTAAACCCATGGGTTCGAGAGAAAAAGCATTTCCGTCCTCTGGTGATTCATCGAAGAAACTATCCCAATCGATTTGTTCGAGTATTTCATCGTTTAAAAAATCAGCATCACCCATAATAACCCACTAATTGGGATTTCTAAATTAAAAATTTTAAAACCCTAACTGAAATTTTACAATAAAAAGGAAAAAAAAAATTAAAAATTAAAAGGAAAATGGTGTTCTAGTTGGGCCTAATAAGAAGAGCAGTTGTGATTTATAGTCGTATTTAGAAACGCGTATTTTCGGTTTCCTTTGGGGGTAAGCAAAGGAAAGGTCAAATTTTATTAAAGTAAAAAAAAAAAAAAAAAAAAAAGGGAAAGGCTACAGAGTGGAAACTAGTTTCTATGCAACAGCGCGGTGGTCCAATCACGGTGGTCCACGTGTGATTGTGGAGAATTGGGGTTCGTGTGTGATGACGTGGACGAATAGAGTTTTTGTTGTACAGATTCTAGTGAGATCCTCGGAGCAGAGGATTAATGTGTGAGCGTTCCCGTCACTCAGCCAATAGAATCGCAGTTAGTGGACGCTGAGAAAAATTGTGGCGTTAACACGTGCAAATAGTGTGCATTTTTTTCTTTTCTTTTTATGTTCTTTTGGGATTTTTTTTAATTATACTAAGCAATGTTGTGAATATCATTTTGGTGACTGTTTCGGTTTGTCTATTAGAATGAAATATTTCGATACCGGCCGATTTTGGATACCATTTCAGGATTTACCATTTTATATAAAATATATATTTATATATAGCAATTAATAAAAAAAGATTTATTATTCATTTCTATTATTAAGCCAAATGTTATAAATTAATGAATTTAATATAGTTTTTTAAAAGAAAATCATAATAATAAAGTGATTTTATTTTGGAAGATATAAAGTGATTAAGTTAATTATTAAAAAAATCAAGTTTGAGGTTTTTTTGGTAAATAAACAAACATAATGGGATACTTATAAACCATGAAGCTTCTCAGAAGCTTCCTTTCAACTTAAACTCCACTCACCATCTGTCAGGTGCATCATTGGTTCTCTACTCCTATTCCTCATTTCAAAATCTTATCACTTATATTTCATTTCTCACTTAGAAAGTTTATAGACGCAGCAGTAGTGTATATTGCAAAACTGAAGAAGACCAATTTCAAAATAGTGCAGATTGTAGAAGTGAAGAAGAACAATTTCAAATGGGTTACTGCAGCCAAAATTGAGCTTTTGTTCTCTTCTTCTTCTTCTTGTCTTTTTTTTTTTTTTTTTTTTTTTTTTTTTTCCTCTGAAATGATTTGGTGGCAGGTCTGATCTGGAGTTCACATTTATGGTGAAGGAAAAAAAAAAAAAAAAAAAAAGGGCTAACTTCATTTCGGCAGAAACTTCTATTTCGGCCGGAATTCACCAAAATGTCCCGAAATGGCCGAAATTGAACGGAATGACCCAGAATTTAATCCGAGGTGGAATAGGGGGTTTCTCAATCCGGTTTGTATACCGGAATGGTATTTTCCGACCGGAACGGAACAGAATTAATAACAATAATGCTAAAGACACAATTTTTGATAGAATTTTGTGCTACAACTTATCACATGACGAGTTGTAATTATTAAAGGTGTGTCTCCACATGACCTACTGACATACCATTATCAATCACAAGTCACCATGTGACGAGTTATGATACAAAATTTTGTCAAAAATTATGTCCCTAGCATAATTCTTGTTTTTTTAGGGTGTTTCATTGCATTCCAAACAAAAATTTGGAAAAAAAAAAGATTTTCAAGTCCATAATTCTTAAGATAAATAATAAACGTAAATCCACCATGAGACCAATGAATACAATATCAATTTCATCTATATTATGTCAAAAATCTTACAGCTTAATTGATTAAGATTTGTTATTGTCAAAAATTTTGTAGCTCAAAGGAAACACCAACTCTCCCACACCTATCAAAGCTAACCCATAGGCCATAGAGTTCTAGCCAAATCAATAGATCAACGATCAATTGATGTGGAGGCTGAGTACACTTTTTTTTTTTTTTTTTTGGAAAATGCTAGTAAGTGCTCTTGGGCATTGGTTAATAATCTATTTAAAGAAAATTTTGATACTACTTTTATGGAAAATGAAAAAAGCTGACAATATATTAATTACTTTTTTTTTTTTCATTTCTCATAAAAACATTCTTTAAATGGATTATTAAACATTTCCCTAAGAGCACTTGTGGAGCCTGTTATTTAAAAGGATATAGGAATCCTCAGAAGTGGGCTCAGGGCCCAACGGCCCAATCTGAAGATGCTTAGTTATCCGAGGATAGTGTAAAAGAATTATTGAGGGGATAATATAGGAAAAAGGGAAGGATATCGTGTATAGTGGCATGACGCACGTCCGAGGACGAAAATCATCTCGGACACCAAAGTCTGAGGTGAACGTAACTTTCATTTTATTCAGGATATTCCGCAAAGTTGTATCTGAACTGGAAATTGAATATAAACCTGAGGAGGAGTCGGGAAAGGTAGCAAATATCCTCCAAGGCTATCACCTCCACATTAAATGCTCTCCAGCTAACCCTCTGGCCGTATTAATGTGGAGGTGATACCTGAACAGTAACTAAGCAGCTTTATGGCCACTGAGCAAAAGTTCCGGTAGGTGCTGGATGGGACAGAAAAGAGTTTCCAAGATAAGAACTACACGTGTACGATGGAAATGGAGGAAGGCACGGAGTATATAACATGGAAACAGGTGACATTTGAGTGGGACTTTTGGAATTGGAAGGAAGATAGAGGGAGAAAGGAAGAATAGATATTCCATGTATAAGAAAGGCCCACTGAAACCTAGCCGAGGAGAATTGTTCTCACAGAATCAGCCTGATATATCCCTTATTACTCAGCGAGTATATCCTTTCTTGTCGAACAGTACTAGTTCTTATACCCATACTCTAAAAATTTATTGTTTGGGCTTGTTAGGCTGAAAACCCATTCATACTCTGGGTCCAATCCAAGTTGAGTCCCTACAGCACTCATTAGCATTTTCCTTTTTATTTATTTATTTATTTATTTGTTTGAATTAGGCTGAGTACACCTACGCTTTGTAGGATGGTCAGTAAATGTGGCTTACTCAGGATTATTTAGTGAACAGTTAATCGCCTTCCGCGAGAAAAGAATATAAGATTAATGTTGTTGTCATTAGGAAAAAAAGAAGAAGAAGAAGAAGAAGATATTAATAGAGCTACAATTGAATTGCAAATCATGCTTTTCAAAGAAAACAAAATGCTATATGGGTTGAAGAAACAACACCTTGTATTAAAAATATTTTACAGTTTTGTGTTCAGTTGGATTAGTTGCCCCTTCCTTGAATTAGTGTTTCTGTATTGGTTGATTTTTTATAATAAAACTATCGTTTATTACTCAAAAGAAAAAAAAAAACATAAGATATCATCAAAAGCTAACACATTTATGAATTTACTTTCCTTAAGAGCTTAACACATTTTTTTTAGAGAAAGGTTTTAGCCTAGCAATTGCTTTTGATTATTAATATTTTTTTTATCCTTAGACTAAAATACCAGAGTCTTTTGGCTAAAAATTGCAAAAAATGGAGTTTATTGGTGTTATAGGTACTATTCAAAGTTATTTGGCAAAATGAGGAGAGAGATTGAATTTCGGTAATGGTGTTGCCGAAATTGCAAGAAAAAGTACAATGTGTCATGGGAGAGAGAAAATTAAATTTCGGTAATGAGATTACCGAAATTCTTGTCTTGCCTGTATTGCCCAAAATGGAAACCAATTGTGGCAATGGCATTGCCGAAAATTGGAGAAAAAAAAAGATGCTACGTCTACAATATTTTTCACAACAAATTACAGGTAGTTAGTTGTTATTGGTTCAAATTTGAATCTAACACTAAGATTACTTTTTTGCCCCAATTAGTAACAATCTATCACTTAAGATTTATTGTAAAAATGTTGTGTAAATGTTGTTGACGTATCATTTCTAAAAGAAAAAAAAAAATTGTGATGCCGAAGGAGAAGGAAAAAAAAAAGTGGCATTGCTGAAATAGAAGGGGAAAAAAACAATTTGCCACTTTTTTTTTTCCTTCTATTTCAGCACCACAAATTTTTTTTTTTTAAATGATACGTCTACAATATTTTCACAATATTTTTATAACAAATCCTAAGTAGTAGGTTACTAATTGTTATTATTATAGCAAAAAAATAATCTTAGTGTTAGGTTCAAATTTGAACCAATAACAATTGCTTTTGATTATTAGTATTTTTTTATCCTTAGACTAAAATGCCATAGTCTTTTGGCTAAAAATTGCAAAAAATGGAGTTTATTGGTGTTATAGATACTATTCAAAGTTATTTGGCAAAATGAGGAGAGAGACTGAATTTTGGCAATGGTGTTGCCGAAATTGCAAGAAAAAGTACAACGCGTCATGGGAGAGAGAAAATTAAATTTCGGTAATGAGATTACCGAAATTCTTGTCTTGCCCGTATTGCCCAAAATGGAAACCAATTGTGGCAATGGCATTGCCGAAAATGGGAGAAAAAAAAGATGCTACGTCCACAATATTTTTCACAACAAATTACAGGTGGTTAGTTGTTATTAGTTCAAATTTGAACCTAACACTAAGATTACTTTTTTGCCCCAATCAGTAACAATCTATCACTTAAGATTTATTGTAAAAATGTTGTTGACGTATCATTTCTAAAAAAAAAAAAAAATTGTGGTGTCGAAAGAAAAGGAAAAAAAAAAGTGGCAAATTATTTTGTGACAGTGGTATTGCTGAAATAGAGGGGGGAAAAAAACAATTTGCCACTTTTTTTTTTCCTTCTATTTCAGCGCCACAAATTTTTTTTTTTAAATGATACGTCTACAACATTTTTACAATATTTTTGTAACAAATCTTAAATGGTAGGTTACTAATTGTTATTATTATAGCAAAAAAATAATCTTAGTGTTATGTTCAAATTTGAACCAATAACAATTAACCACTTGTAATTTGTAGTGAAAAATATGATGGACATAACATTATTTTTTTTCCCTTCATTTTCAACAACTTAATTGCCACAATTCTTTTTTTTTTCTCCCATTTTTGACAATGCCATTACCACAATTGGTTTCCATTTCGAGTGGGACAAGAATTTCAATAATCTCATTACTGAAATTCAATTTTCTTTCTCCCCTGACACATTGTACTTTTTCTTGCAATTTCGCCAACACTATTACTAAAATTCAGTCTATCTACTCATATTGCCAAATAACTTTGAATAGTACCTATAACAATAATAAACTCTGTTTTTTGCAATTTTTAGCCAAAATACTCAAAATACAGTTGATTTTTTGTGTAAACGGAGTTATATATGAGTAATAATAGTCAAATATGAATGAAAAAATTATTTAATACTTGAAAAGTAATATTTCTTCCTCTCATATATATATTGTAGCGACACAAAATGGATTGGACCCAGAATATGAATGAGTTTTCAGCCCAACAAGCCCAAACAATAGATTTGTAGAGAATGGGTATTAGAACTGGTACTGTTAGACAGGAAAGGTTCTACTCATTAAGTAATAAAGGGTACTTTAGATTGATTCAAAGGAAAAAATTCTTCTCGGCATGGTTTTCAAGGTGTTTATCTTTTTCTTTCTTTTTCTGGTTCCAAAAGTCCCATTTTCTCTCATTCTTTTCTCAGTTATATACACCACCTTCTCCTTCATTCCCATCGTACACGCGTAGTTCTTATCTGGGAAGTTCCTTTCTGTCCCATCTAGTACCTACCGGAACGTTCGCTTAGAGGCCATAAAGCTGCTTAGCCACTGTTCAGGCATCACCTCCACATTAATGCGGCCAGAGGGTTAGCTAGAAAGCATTTAATGTGGAGGTGATGGCCTTGGAAGATATTTACTATCCTTCTCGACTCCTCCTTTGGTTTGCACCCAACTTTCAGTTCAGATATAATCTTGCGGAGTCTCTGGAATAAATGAAAGTTACATTCACCTCGGACTCTGATGTCCTCGGACGCGAGTTATATCATTATATATAATATCCATTCCTTTCTCTTATATTATTTATTTAATAATAATAAAAAATTTTAAGCTATCCTCGGATAACCAAGTGTCCTCGGATTGGGTCGTTGGGCCCCGAGCCCACTTCTGATGATTCCAACATTTTTTAAACAACAGGCCCCACAATAACCCCTCAAAATCTCGCTTTTTGCCACCTCGAGAAAAAGGGAGATTTTGATATCCAGCCCTCATTTATTTCGTAGGCTTTCCCCGCTTTCTGAATGTCTTTTCGCTTGCCCAAGGCACGCTCCTGACGTTTCGGCGTCAGGAGCACACCACTATTAAATAATGACTGCTCTATTGTCCCACACGTTCAACGACCTGATGCAAATCTAACGGTGGGGGACCCTTTGCATTTATGGGCGGGGTTTTTCCCGCTCCCACTTTCTGCGCCCTTATAGAATACCTTTCAAATCAAATCTTTTGTCAGTTACAAATTATTTCGTCTCAGTACACATTCATTGAATCTGTCTCTCTTTCATTACTTCGTGCTCTCATAAATATTAAGAGCCCGTCCGAGGAGCTTATTTTCTAAACATGTAAGTTTCCTTGATCCTTCCTAGTTTTCCATCTTCTGTATCAGTTTTTCCTTACTTACTGTTAGAAAATGGGTAGATTTAAGTATCTAGTTGATTCCGAAGAGCAAATAGAATCATTTAGGGCTAAGTATAGGATTCCCTCAACGGTGGGTATGAGATACGCTTCCCCTCAAACTTGGATGCATGATAGACAGACGGGGGAGGTAGTCATCCCCATGATAGCCTTCATCGAAGGAGGGATGACCATCCCAATGGGTAATCTGACGAAAAGTTATCTTAGGTTCTTCAGATTATCTCCCACACAGTGCGCCTCGAATATGTTCAGAGTGCTTGGGAGCATAGAGGCTTTAAACGCCAAGTACAATTTAGGTTTGACCCATCACGACGTGAACTAGGTATATAACCTCAATCATTTGAAGGATCAGGGATACTACCTTAAGTCTAGGTACCCTGAAGTAAGATTGATCCAGTGCCTCCCTACTTCAAACAAGGGTTTAAAAGACGATTTCCTTATTTTCTCCGGGGAATGGCATGATGGTTTACCCTGTCCGATTGTAGAGGGACAGCCAGGTGGGATTCCCAGGATGTATGCCCCTTAGAAAAAATATTTTTTTATTTTATTTATATATATATATATATATATTTTTTTTTTTATTTGAAGCTATTTTTATTTCTAACCAAAATTTCCTTTTATGTTTTATTTATCTTACAGATAAGCGAGCTACTAGACGTAATTTCAGATTGGTCAATAGGGAGAGCCTGGATAGAATCCTACGATCCGAGATGTGTGAATCCCTCCGACAGTCAGTTAAGAGCAGCACACCTAATACTTAAGTATGATCCTGTTTCAAGAGCCTTTCAGGCTCCCAAGTATGTGATAAAAGCAAAAGATCCTCGGCTCCACCGTATCAATGTTGCCTTTGAGGGGTTCATTGTTCCTGAGGATACTCTCATTCCTGAAGGTGCGCCCTTTACTGAACCATCGCCAAAAGCCACTCTTTCTGTTAGGGTTTCATCATCACGCTCCGTCTCCCGAAAAGTGAGAGAGGGAAAAGAAGAAAAAGAAAAAAGGACAGAAGAAGAAAAAGAAGAAGAAGAAGAGGAAGAAGAAGGAAAAGACACCTCGGGCGGACTTGTAGAGTTGTCTAACTCCGCCGACGGATTTGAAGTTTTTAACCAAACCCAATCTCCCGAGTTGACTTCTAAGAAAATGGTTATTCAAAGGAGAAGCCAGAGGAGCCTGAAGGATGTAATCGAAAGCCAGCCCAGCCAGGTGGTGGAAAAGCAAGTTCAGGTCAATCTTCCACCTCTTCCTACTCTTCCTCCTCAATCATCCCAACCAGCCATCATCGAGCCCAACGATCCAAAGAGGAGGAGAGAGTCGAAGGGTAAAGAGGTATTAGATGCGGGGAAGACTCGCCCTACCCATAAGGGTGAGGACCAAAGAGCTGCTAAGCAGCAAAAAACAAGTCATGGGTCGCAGCGAGGGGTGGATAAGACAACTATCCAGTCCTCGGAACCTGAGGCCTGGCTCCCAGCCCCTATGCTCGATGAGAAGCCTCTGAGAGAGGATGCTTCGATCAGGGACTTTAGTGGTGGACTTGGATGCCGAGTTGCCTCAGCACTGGAAGCAACACTTCTTCTTCCACGGGACATGGCTGAGTTGAGAGCAATCAAGAGAGAGGAGGTTTTCCAAAATACCAAAAGATATTTGGGCATGGTATGACACTTTTACCATTACATTTTTACTGTTTTTTTTTATGCGTTTCTGACTTCTTTTTCTCTAGGCTGTTCAAGCTACCTTCAGGCTGGAGGAGATAGCTGAATCCTACTACCAGCAAATAGACGAGGAGAGGAAGAAAAAGATAACAGCTGTGCACACACTGAATGTTTCTGAGCAAAACATTGTGCAGTTGAAGAAGAAGCTAGTAGCCGAGGAAAATGCTCGGAAGAGTGCTGATTCAGCCCTAGCGGGGTTCCAAAAACAGGCCGAGGACCAAGGGCGGCTTCTACGTGATGCCAATGTCGAGTTAGCAATTTCTAAGGAACAGGTGTTGGCTCTGCAAAAACAACTGGAGGAAGTCCAGAAGCTTAGAGACCAGGCAGAGAGAGCTAAAGCCGAGGCCGAAAAAGAGAGAGATATTGCCGAACAGAATGGTTACAATGTGGGCGTTGCTGAGACAGAGAATGCTTTCCGAGCTAAGGTACCCGTTGTGTGCCGGGAATATTGTACCTTGACCTGGCAAGAGGCTCTTAACCGAGCTGGGGTTGAATCCTCATCAGAGTTAAAGAAATTCGAGAATATTTATTTCCCCCCAGCCATTCGGGCCTCCACCCCTTTTGCTCCGCAAGGGGAAGCATCCTCTACTACTGCTGATCCACCTAGGGAAGTTCAGATTCGGACTCCTCCCTCTTCCAATCAGCCAGAGCTGCCACCAGTACCTGAAAAAGCAAAGGATCTATCCTCGGCTAAAGAAGTAATAGTACCCAAAGACGGAGCGGCTTCTCAGCCTTTTGAACAGGCCTTAGCCTCAACCATCCTGCCTGTTGGAGAAGTTCCTATGGTGCAGGAAAAGGACGTTCCTCCTGAGGCAGCTGGCAAAGTCCCTCCACCCAAGCTCCAGATAAAGCTAACTAAACAGTTGCTGGTAGTTGAATGCCTCTTAGTATTTTTTTTATCTCATTTTTCCCTTCTTTGTTTTGTTTGTTTTGTTTTGTTTTTTTTTTTTAAAAAAATCCTTTTAAGGATGTTCCTGGTTGTAACACACAGTTTTTTTTTTTTTTTTTTTTGCAACTTATAAGAGACATTTGAGGTTTTGTTTATTACTTACACAATTTCATGTATGATTGCTCTTCATTACTTACGTTTGTTTATCTACTTTTCTAATGACCTCGGACTGTAAAAAGGGTGAAAGTTGATATGACAGGGAAGAATCATAACTTTATACACAACCATTGAGAACTCAGAACAGGCTACCATAGTGATATCCTCGGCCTTATAAAGGTTTCCTGCAGCATTCATTAGAAAAATATACGTACCTAAGGTAACGTTTTTACATTTCGTCCAGAGGGGTATTGATCCCCTTGAAACGCTTTAGATGATGCTCCTAATACTTACCTCGATAGGCATCTCTGGTTACAAGAGTCCCTTTCAGACAACATAAATTCGAGTTGAGTTCGGTGTTTAAATAGCTTGTTATAGCTTAGTTTCTATTTCGCATTTCCATTCATAGTGTAATAATTTCCACTAAATTGTGCTCCGAGGACTTGACATGACTTAACTTTTGTTTACTGCTTCCATTCATAGTGTAATAATTTCCACTGAGTTGTGGTCCGAGGACCTGATATGACTTAGCTTCTGTTTACTACTTCCATTCGTAGTGTAATAATTTCCACTAAATTGTGGTCCGAGGACCTGACATGATTTAACTTCTGTTTACTACTTCCATTCGTAGTGTAATAATTTCCACTAAGTTGTGGTCCGAGGACCTGACATGACTTAGCTTCTGTTTACTACTTCCATTCGTAGTGTAGTAATTTCCACTAAGTTGTGGTCCGAGAACCTGACATGACTTAACTTCTGTTTACTACTTCCATTCGTAGTGTAATAATTTCCACTAAGTTATGGTCCGAGGACTTGACATGACTTAACTTCTGTTTACTACTTCCATTCATAGTGTAATAATTTCCACTAAGTTGTGGTCCGAGGACCTGACATGACTTAGCTTCTGTTTACTACTTCCATTCATTTCAGAAACACAAGTTGCAGGAGTAAGATAAGTCATAAAGGAAAGTAAAGAGTACTTATTAATAATAATACCTTCTTAGGTTATTTACATTCCAGGGATGGAGTATAGTTTTTCCATCTAAATCTTCTAGATAATAAGCCCCTATCCCTGCTACAGATGTAATAGATATGGTCCTTCCCAATTGGGCCCCAACTTCCCCCAGGCTGGGTTCTTGGTATTCCCCACGACCTTCCTCAACACCAAGTCTCCCGGAGCTAGCGGCCTTAGTTTGACGTTGACATCATAGCCTTGCTTCAGCTTATGCTGGTAGTACGCTAATTGAACCATAGCTTTCTCTCGTCGCTCGTCTATTAAGTCTAGACTTTTTCTCAACAGCTCATCATTTCCATCCGGGGTGAAATTACTAGTTTTCAGCGTTGGAAAGCCTGTTTCAATAGGGATCACGGCCTCAGCTCCATATGTCATTGAGAATGGGGTTTCCCCTGTCGATCGTCGGGGTGTTGTTCTATACGCCCAAAGAACATGTGGAAGTTCCTCCACCCATCTTCCCTTTGCCTCATCCAGCCTCTTCTTAAGTCCACCCACTATGACTTTGTTGATAGTCTCGGCTTGTCCATTCCCCTGCGGATAGGCTGGGGTGGAATACCTATTCTTTATCCCTAACTCGGAACAATATCTTCTAAAAGTCTTGCTATCAAATTGCAGGCCGTTGTCCGAGATGAAAGTTTGAGGGACCCCAAATCGAGTAATGATATTTCTTAACAGGAATCTTTTGACATCGACATCCCTGATATTAGCCAGAGGCTCAGCTTCAACCCATTTCGTGAAGTAATCCGTGCCAACCAACAGGTACTTCTTATTTCCTACTGCTCTAGGGAAAGGGCCAACGATATCCAATCCCCACCGGGCAAAAGACCAAGGACTAGAAAGGGGATTGAGGACACCTCCAGGCTGATGAATATTTGGTGCGAACCTTTGGCATTGATCACATTTTCTTACATATTCCTGCGCTTCCTTCTGCATTCCTGGCCACCAGTACCCTTGAGTAATCGCCCTGTGAGACAAAGACCTTCCTCTTGTGTGACTACCACAAATTCCTTCATGTAGCTCTTCTAGTAGATCTTCCGATGCCTTAGGGCGTACGCAGAGCAGATAGGGGCCAGAGTAAGAGCGTTTATACAGCTTCTTATCCTCGGATAGCCAAAAACGGGGAGCCTTTCGTCGTATCTTTTCTGCCTCTGATTTGTCCTTGGGCAGTGTATCCTTCTCAAGGAATAGTATTATAGGATCCATCCAACTACGCGCTAAACTGACTTGGTTGACCTGTAGCTTTTTCGTGATTCCTCGGGTAGGTGTACCCAAATCCTCGATCATGATCATCCGAGGTAAGTTTTGAGCCGAGGAAGTGGCAAGAGTAGCCAAAGAGTCTGCATGAGCATTTCCACTTCTACGGACGTGGGTTATTTTAAAGAATTCAAAATTGGCTTGTATATGCCTAACCTGGCTCAAGTATTCCTGCATTCTCGTGTTTCGAGCCTCCAATTCCCCTCTGACCTGGCCCACTACAAGCCATGAGTCCGAGAAGATTTCCAAAGTTTTTCCGCCCAGCTTAGTGACCATTGCCATCCCTATTAATAAGGCTTCATATTCTGCCTCGTTGTTAGTGGCTGAGAATCCCAGTCTAAGGGACTTCTCAATGATGACTTCCTCAAGAGATATTAACACAAGCCCCACTCCGGATCCCCGCTGATTTGCTGCCCCATCCACATACACCGTCCAAGGTGAAATAGGTTGCGCGGAAATAAGGCCGACCGATTTTTCATCCATGCCACCTGGGCTTATCTGTATTTCTTCAGGACCTTCGGCAAACTCAGCTACCAGATTGGCGAGCACCTGACCCTTCACGGAAGTGCGGGGCATATACTTGACATCAAAAGCCCCTAAAATTGTACCCCACTTGGCTATTCTACCAGTATAGTCTGCACTCCGAAGTACTGCTTTGATCGGATATTGAGTCAGAACAACTACTGTATGAGCCTGGAAATAATGAGGAAGCTTTCTGGTGGCGTGGACTACCGCTAAAATGGCCTTTTCCAATGGCAGGTAGTGTACTTCGGCCTCATGAAGAGATTTACTCACATAATAGACTGGTCATTGTACTCCATTGTCCACTCGTATCAGAACAAAACTAATCGCATAAGTGGTGATTGCCAGGTAGGAAAAAAGAACCTCGTCCACCTCGGGGCTAGACATGATGGGTGGCCGAGATAAATACTCCTTCAGCTGCTGAAATGCCAAAGCACACTCCTCAGTCCATTCGTATCCTTTCCATTTGTGGAGCAGTAAGAAAAAAGGCCTGCATCTATCCGCCGACCTGGATATGAATCTATTCAGTGCGGTGGTCATCCCAGTCAGTCTCTGGACCTCCTTAGGATTCCGAGGTGGCTGCAAATTAGTTATGACTTTAATCTGATTAGGGTTAACCTCAATTCCCCTATGGGTCACCATGTAACCTAGGAACTTACTTGAGCTTACTCCAAATGAGCATTTGGATGCGTTTAGCCGCAGTTTATGCCTTCTTAAAATCTCAAAAGTGTGGTTAAGGTTCGTCACGTGTTCAGCAACTACCTTACTCTTTACGACCATATCATCAATATAAACCTCAATATTTCTACCCAACTGCTGCTCAAACATTTTCGTCATCATTCTTTGGTAGGTAGATCCCGCATTCTTTAAACCGAAGGGCATTACCTTGTAGTGATAATTTCCAGTGGGAGTAAGAAAAGCGGTCTTCTCCTGATCGTCCAACGCCAGTGGGATCTGATGGTAGTCCTGAAAGGCGTCCAGGAAACTCATCCGAGGATGGCCCACTGTCGCATCCACCAACTGATCTATACGGGGCATAGGGAAAGGATCCTTTGGGCACGCTCTGTTAAGGTCCGTAAAATCAACACACACACGTCATTTTCCATTTTTCTTTTTCACTACGGCTGTATTGGCCAACCACTGAGGGTAAAACACTTCCTTGATAGCTCCAGCTTGCTTTAACTTGGTTACCTCATCTTTAATGGCCTCGACGTGTACCCTGGACGGACGCCGAGGTAGTTGTTTCTTCGGAACACATGAGGGATTGACGTTCAAATGATGGCAAATGAACTCCGGATCCACTCCCGGGGCTTCATAGGCATTCCATGCAAATACATCAACGTTTCTCCTCAAAAACTCGATCAACTGCTCTTTCTCTAACAAAGGCAACTGAGCCCCGACCTGGAAGTATTTCTCTGGATCATCACCAACACTCACCCTTTCCAACTCTTCACACCTCATCTCCTCTGTGGACGTACCAAGATGAACTCCCTGACTCCTTGATTGCTATAAATCAACCTCCGCTGCAGCCGAAGTACCAGTCTCTGGCCGATGTTGAATGGCCATTATCATGCACTGCCTAGCCATGGTCTGATTTCCCAAAATTTTCGAAACTTCGCCTCCTGAGGGATACTTCACTTTCTGATGAAGGGTAGAAGAAACAGCCCCCAAAGCATGTAGCCAAGGTCTTCCCAAAATAGCCGTATACGGAGAAAAAGCATCCACTACAATAAAATCCACATCCACCGTATCTGAACCCGTTTGTACAGGTAATCTAACCATTCCCATCAGGGTGATAGACTTGCCCTCGAAGCCTACCAGCGGAGAATTGTACGTCAACAGATCTTCAGGTTTCAGATTCAGCCCCCTGAATAAATCAGGATACATTACCTCGGCGGCGCTTCCGTCATCAACCATCACTCTCCTAACGTCATACCCTCCGATTCTAATCGTAACCACCAATGCGTCATCATGCGGTTGCAGGGTTCCTCTCTTATTCTCTTCTGAGAAACCTATCACCAACGAGGTGCCTGGTCTAGCCTTCTTCGGCCTTGAACTTAAGCCCTCCTCCGATTGTTGAGACACAGACATTACCCTGGAAAGGCAAGATCTAGTTCTCCCCGGGGCGGCAAATATAACGTTTATCGTGCCCAAAGGAGGTCCCCTCGAAGCTTTTTCCTGAAACGCCGATCCTTCGTGGCCTCCTCGGCCGCCAGAATGATACAGAAATTGGGTCAATTTCCCTTCTTGCACCAATTACTCTAAATGGTCCCACAAATTGTTACAATCTTCGGTGATATGCCCATGGTTTTGATGGTACTGGCAATACAGATTTCGATTACGCTTTGCAGGATCCCCTGCCATCTTATTAGGCCACCTAAAGAACGGCTCGTCCTTTATCTTCTCCAGAACTCGTTGCATTGGTTCTCGGAACACGGCGTTAACCGTCTGGGAGTTGGCAGACCTAGACTGCCCTCCAAAGTCCCTCTGAGGCCGGTTGTTATTATACCGGTCCGACCTAAAATCCCTCATCTCCTGAGTTACTGCTTTAGACTTTCCTCTGCCCTGCATCTGATCCTCCTCTACTCGTCTATATTTGTCTATCCGATCCATAAGCTGACGTACACTAGTAACAGGTTTGCCAGTCAGAGACTTCCTCAGACCGTGCTCGGTTGGAAGACCTTTCTTAAAGGTGTTCATAGCCACGTCATCGTGAGCCCCGTCTACCTCGTTGAACATTTCCCAGTATCTGTCCGAGTAGGCTTTTAGGGTTTCCCCCTCCCGCATAGACATGAACAGCAGCGACCCCAAGGGTTGAACAACCCTCCTACAGGTAATAAAACGGGCACCAAAGGCCTGGGTGAGCTTCTCAAAAGAGTCAATAGTATTAGTTCTTAAGCCGTTAAACCATCTCATCGCCATCGGGCCCAGGCTCGAGGGGAAAACCTTGCACATTAAGGCCTCATCTTTTGCATGAATAGCCATTCTCTGGCTGTAGTGACTAACATGTTCCACTGGGTCTGTTCGACCATTATAAATGGTGAATGCAGGCTGATTGAATCGCTGAGGAAGACTAGCGTCCTCAATATGTCGCGTGAAGGGTGACTTAGAAACCTGATTCAAAGCCTTGTTCAAGGCATCATTCCCCTGACTCTGGCGCGTTGGACTCTTATTTCTTCGCCCACAATGGTACTCGTCTTCACATGAAAAAGAATCACTGGGTGGAGTTCTCGACCTTCGCCTGTAGCTGGTGTCATCCGACTCCTCAGAGAAGTGCCTGGAATTATGGGCCTTACGCCTTCGTCGCTCATATCGCAACTCCCTCTTTAGCTTATCAATCTTACGCTGTAAGTTTCCCTCGCTCTTTTCAGGAGAAGCATGGCCTTTCCCTCGAGAGCGGCTCCTATCTGTGTGGGTTATTCGGGTACTCCCTTCATGATCCCCCCCGTGTTCGTGGTTTACCAACGGATTACTGTGCTGAGAACCCCTGGACTCTGCCTGGTGCTGATTAACATCCACTTGTTGCGGGCCCGTCACTGGTTGCTGCGGTGCTCCCTGTTCCATTGTAAGTATTCACACCTGCCTTTCCTTCTCAACAGATCAAGTTCTTCCCACAGACGGCGCCAATTGTAGGGACACAAAATGGATTGGACCCAGAATATGAATGTGTTTTCAGCCCAACAAGCCCAAACAATAGATTTGTAGAGAATGGGTATTAGAACTGGTACTGTTAAACAGGAAAGGTTCTACTCATTAAGTAATAAAGGGTACTTTAGATTGATTCAAAGGAAAAAATTCTTCTCGGCATGGTTTTCAAGGTGTTTATCTTTTTCTTTCTTTTTCTGGTTCCAAAAGTCCCCTTTTCTCTCATTCTTTTCTCAGTTATATACACCACCTTCTCCTTCATTCCCATCGTACACGTGTAGTTCTTATCTGGGAAGTTCCTTTCTGTCCCATCTAGTACCTACCGGAATGTTCGCTTAGTGGCCATAAAACTACTTAGCCACTGTTCAGGCATCACCTCCACATTAATGCGGCCAGAGGGTTAGCTGGAAAGCATTTAATGTGGAGGTGATGGCCTTGGAAGATATTTGCTATCCTCCCCGACTCCTCCTTTGATTTGCACCCAACTTCTAGTTCAGATATAATTTTGCGGAGTCTCCGGAATAAGTGAAAGTTACATTCACCTCGGACTCTGATGTCCTCGGACGCGAGTTATATCATTATATATAATATCCATTCATTTCCCTTATATTATTTATTTAATAATAATAAAAAATTTTAAGCTATCCTCGGATAACCAAGTGTCCTCGGATTGGGCCGTTGGGTCCCGAGCCCACTTCTGATGATTCCAACATTTTTTAAACAACAGGCCCCACATATATATATATATATATATATATTGAGAAGAATTTCATCCTCTCATATGAATAGTAAATTATATCATAAATTTAATTAATAGACCTCCTTATTAAATGAGAGAAAAACAGAAGTAACAAATAATTATCCCATATGAACGTGTAGCCCAGCTAGATAAAGAGGTCCAATGGACATGTACTTTTATTATATATTAAAGACATGTTTAACTATGTTTAGAGCTTGAATATTTGTCACTTGAATAAATCCATCATTTTGAGGAATGGAAGAGAGCAGGTTGGTTAAACATGGGACAGGGAGACTTGGTACCAGGTAGGTATAGGTAGGTGTCAATTGGATAACAAACCTGTAGACATTTCCTTAAAATAATTCTTTCGCAAGCATCATATATTATCACTTGGGTTAAACGACTAGTTCAAAATTATAAATAGAATTATTAAGTTATATAGAATCTATGAATAAAGAAAAATGCTAAGTCTACAACATTTTCACAACAAATCATAGGTGGTTAGTTGTTATTGGTTCAAATTTGAACTTAATACTAAAATTATTTTTTTGCCACAATAATAACAAGCTGTCACTTAAGATTTGTTGTAAAATTATTGTGAAAAAATTGTAGACATATAATTTCTCATGAATAAAACCATTCAAATTATTGAACAACAAACTCAACCTTAACAGCTACATACAATAAGAGCTCGTTTAGATTGAAGGGAAGTAAAGTAGAGTTAGCTGAAATTAGGCTAATTTTAGGCTAAATTTATTCTACTCTTCCTTCCTTCCCCTCGATCCAAACGGACTATAAATTACTTCACAGCATTCTCTAAACAAATCACGTGTCCTTGGTCATGTGTCTCTCACGTGACAAGCTTCACATTTTCTCAAATAAAGACTCCAGAGGAAACAAAACAGTATAATCCCTGAAATTGAACCACCAAGAAACATGCAGCACAAGGTCATCGTCGGATGAGTTTGCAGTTTCTGTGTAAGCCAACACCACCTAAAATAACCATAACTAGATAAACAAAGCAAGAAATATCTTTTTTGATAGGTAAGGTAAGAAATATCTTGCACATGACCTTTGATTGTTTTTCAAATTAAGGAGTAATATTTCCATTCGAACATGGAAGGAAAAAGCAATCGCCAAGAGCTTCACAGCACGCTGGCACATCTGGCCCTCTCCATACAGGAGCCAGGAGGGCTCAGTACAATTTCCTGGGGTCATGTTACACTACTCAATGTAGCCAAAAGAGAAACAAAAGATAAACAAACCTACGCTACACCTCAAACATATAGCTACAATGTAAAGTTGGAACCAGAACTAAGCAATGAACAGAAAGCACAGTTGCAGCAGAGAACACAACATATGACAGAGGCAAAATCATCCCAGATGCCTAACACATTAAAGGAACCAACCTTTTTGATAATTGAAAAAGATAAAGAGTCCATCTTGCATGGAGGACGCAGTAAAGGAGGGAATTCTCCCCCGTCTTACAAGAGAGCTTGACATAATTTTTAACCAATCAATACACTCTTGTGAGGGTCCTACCATCATGAACCTGAACACTTCTACATGACCATGATTTACTCCTTGTTATGCAATAAGCACATGATTATTGCACTTCGTGATAATTTTTTCACGATTTCAAACATCCTATACACCTTTAAAACACACACACACGCACACTTACAAACGATAGGATTTGAATTTTTGGTATCCACTCCATGAAGATTGCCTTTTATCATTAGGCCAAGATACCAATTGGTTTTTAGTTTAAGATCGAACCCCACCATTCTATGCACGTATTAAAGAAAAGAACAAGAGGTATCACATTTTACATAAATTGCCCTATAAAGTATGTTGAATTAAAGGTCTGCTGAAGATTTGCTTATTTCTAGTAGCTAAAAGCTAGTTTATTACCAAAAAGAGAAAATTTAGATTGTTTGCAAAAATAGTTGAAACAAAAAGCAAATAAGCAATTGCCAAATGCACACCACATATTCAAGCATGATTATCATAAAAGAATAAAAGAATATATTTTATTGAAGATGACAAGCTTTGAGCACCAAACTCCAAGGACATCAAAGTCCTGCACATCTCATATGATCCCTGCATTTTGTGCAGATAGATCAGTGTCATGGAATGACTCCAGATAAGAACTTCAATAAACTGGTAGTAAGGTAACTGTAGATAATCAGGCTCTGTATAGGAAAAGGTGGGGTGAAGAGTTCAAATGATTAAATAGAATATGTATAAGGTGCTCCAAATTTCCTTCTCACATTATGTAATTCTGAATAAGTGGAACTTCACCATTTCCTGTAACATGAAAGGACCTGTCACTACAGATCACACTGCCAAACCCCCATGAAAATTGAAGACACGTCAATATTGGAGTTGCCGAAGTTATGACACTTCAATCCTCGACTTCTTTTCACCTCCAACAAATGAACACTTTTAAGTTGTAACCCATACATTAATATGTGTATTGTCACCCTCCAAACAAAACAAGTGGTCTTCGCCAGATCAAGCATGGGTAGACCCTATATCTGCAGTGCTAGGGCAAAGGGAGAAAGAGGTGAATTTATGACTCTCAATAGTAGATGGGTAAAGAGTGTTTTTGTTCCTCAGGGGGTCAACCTAGTATCCTATAAAGCCACAAAACATTGAGAGAAGCACTACCTCAAAGCTAGATTTAAACCCAGACTTCGTGTTGTCAATATTCCCGCGTTAAACATAACCTGTTTTTGCTTTCCTAGAGGCAGAAAAGCAGAATATTATTCCCTGATAAACATGTTTATTTTGATTAGAAGAAAACAAAACTTAGATACACACTTCATAAACTAACCAGACAACTTGCCCGTTTTCTGACCCACTTTGAGTACGGCAAGCCCAATTTTCAGGGCTACCAGACCTGGCCCTAAAAGCATAAATAAAAATCATTAGAGAGAGAGAGGAAAAAGAAAAAAGATTCTGACTACAAAATAACACCAGGAACAGATATATAAAAAAATGCTCTAAATCTGTTGATCAATGACCTCCAGACGCTCAGGAAGTACCTACAAATGGCAGTGACATCTAGGATCACAGAAACAATCACAACCAGTTACCTAAAATAGTTGTGGACTTGTAACCACAGCCCAAATTACACTCTGATACAAGACTAGCAGAACCCACCACACAACAAGTGTGCCGAGGTCCTACAGTAAGTTGATATTGACCAAAGCCTACATTATATTATACATCTTCCTGGAAATTTACACAAAGGATAGTGTCAATAAACCCTAAAATATTAACCTTGTCATTGTTATTTAGTTTTCCAAAATCTACAACTCATCAAGTCAAGCTCGATTATCAAAGGAACGTGGGGCTTATGCCTCTAACCATTGAACAGTCACCTTATTGAACAAGTAAAACCTCAAATGAGAGAGACTGAAAAAATGAATGACAGATACCTGCAAGCCAATTTCACAGCTCCTTTGTCCTTAAATGACAAAAGACTGCCTTTTATATTATTTCTAATTATATTTTAAGCACTAGGATTATTTACATAAATGCATTTAAATTTAAATATGCTCTTCAAAAAACCTTGCCACTCTAGGAATTGGTGTTCCTATGTGATTTATGTAGCTGCTTGACAACCTACTATAAGATCAGTGCAGCTGAAAACTAACAAATTGGCACTGATAGCCAAACCTCAAATAACACTCAAAATTGCAAAAGGCCAACCAAAACACAAAGACCTCACCAACTTCCAAATACAGTGCTCTAAAATCTTAGATCATGAATTAATCACCAAACACTCCAGAGGAGTTCCAACTTTCTCTAAATAACAGAATCAAATTGAAACTACCACATCCTAGGGGGATTACTATTTACTCCAAACAAACTGGTGCTTACTTATGATCCCAAGATTTCACACCTAGTTAAAAAAAGCTTATTCTATACAAATTCAACACAAGCTCTGAAAGCTTTAACTATCACCTTGAAAGCAAGCCTCAATTGACAACTCCCAAATTGGTCCAAATTATTTACATTACAATCCTAGTATCAAGCGAAGACTAAATGAATACCAACAACCTGATCAAACATTTCACTTAAAATGCATAACGATTGAGCAACATTATGAAGCGATGGGTAATATCATCCACTTGGACTAATTATGTGGTAACAGATAACAGGCCATTGATAAGATCAAGAAGAAATAATAAGAAAGAGGCCCAATTCTAATGTAAAAATTATAGAGTATCCTATTGAAAACTGTTTAGCATTTGGAAAGCAAATGGTTAAACAGCACCTTAAGACTCCAACAATCAGACCAGATGCGTACCACAAATAACATAGATTCTGGATTGGCAACTCAAACTTAAGCCAATACACTTAAATTAATGCATAAATTTGAACTAAACACTAACCCCATTACAGCCCATACTTGAACAATGAAATTTTCAACATAAAGGAAACTTAGAAGCATAAAATTTTCAAAGATGATCAACATTACCCAGTACCAGCACAGTTAAAAGATTAAAAAAAAAAAAACTACAATTCAACATACCACATTTAATCTACTATCTTAATTTGACACTACAATCATGGCCCAATGGTTCAATTTAAAAAGAACACCAATTTGGAAGTCTCAAGTAAGCATTAGAACAAACACCTGAAGAGCAACCTAGAACGAACTAGATTTAAAAAGTAAATTACCAATGCCAAAGCCAAAGTGAGCTATTTATATATATCATATCATATCATATCACTCCCTCTCCTCCCTTTCTCGATTCCACTGCTCAATTCTAGCTCGGCGCTCCTCGCTTCCGTCCCTAACAGGACTCCTGCTCCGCTTAGGACTCCCATACCTTCTCTTAGACCCATCTCTTTCATGCCTATCATACCTGTCCTTGCTGGATCGCCCGTTTCCGCGATAATCACGGTCCCGAGAATCCCTCTCACGCCTATCGTGATCCCTCCGGTGCCGCAGCGGGCTCGAACTCCGGCTCCGGCTCCGGCTAACCCTATACCCACGGTACCTCCCAAACAGCTTCCTCCTCAATTCTCTCCCAATCAGCTTCACGTGCATGAAATTGCAGTACCCACCTCGGTTACAGTTGTTCTCCTCGAATTGTCGACACGTGGCTTCGCGAAAATCGGTCACAGGCGAGAAATCGGCGATAATGGGTCGACCCGAATAGAACCGGCCCTGTAAGGCCTGTAAAGCCGAGGCGGCTTGGTCTTCTTCCTTGAACTGAACGTACACGTTGCCGATCATGTGGTCGGCGAGGTTGTCGCAAACGTTGAGGCTCTCGATCTCGCCGAACTTGCTGAGTTCCTCGAAGATGTCCTCGTAGAAATCCTCGAAGTGCTCTTGGATCTTGCGCGGGTCGATGGTTTGACCCTGGGCGTCCACGCCCGGCGTGATCATGTCGGGTCGTTGGTACATGTTCGACAAAAGCAAGGTCGGGGAGATCGTCGGTCGGTTGTGGAGGCGAGAGCAACGATCGCCGTGGCGACACGCGCCGATCTTGAAGTAGAATGGGCAATTCACGCGGTCCTTCTCGGTGCCGAAGATCGAAGCCAAGTGCTCCGCCATGTTAAAATCGTTGATTAATTTTAGGGTTTGAGAAATGGGGAAAAAAAATTGAATAAAACCCTTATTTAGAAGAGGGGGAAATTGAAAATGAAAACGAAAACCCGGGGTGTGAGGAAATTTTAAAAATAAAAAATAATAATAATAATTGGGTTTTTGGATTTGAGGAAGGTTCTAGGCTATATTTAAGGCTACGTAAGAAAATGAACTTCAATTGCTGGTTTTTGATTTATCCATCGATTAGGACTCGAAGGTTGAACTTTTTTGCTCACCATTCGCTTTAATTGGGTATATTTATAAATGACAATCACGAATCAGAAGGTGTAAAAAGCGTGGGTAGCATCATAGGCGTTGATTGCGTTGACTTTTCTGAGTTCTTTGAACAATGACAATCTTGTGGGTTTTTTTTTTTTTTAACGAGAAATTTTAATAAGCACGGGAGGTTGTAGTGGATCTTATTTAATTAAAAAATTGAATAAATAAAAGAAAATGACGTAAAATTAGCTTTACAGTTTATTTTAAATTTTTTTTTTATAAAGCTGGGCCATAGTTTATAAAGCTAAAAAAATGACATAAAATTGCAAAAAAAAAAAAAAAAAAACTGCAAAATGAAAGTAAAAGAAGTTGCTGTAACACAGCCCTTTTTTTATTACCCAAGCTCTATACTTGGGCTTGGGTCAATTCAGCCTAGTTCGTTTGATGATCCGAATGGCAAGGCTAAACTTATTTGGTTGGGTTTTCAACATTTTGTGAGCATCTGTACAATTTGATCTGATTGTTTAGGTCTAAATTGTCTTTTTATTTTCTTTTTTAAATGATAAAAAAAATGTCTTACGCATGTGGTCACAGGCCATGCCCACTTAAACCTGAATTTAACATGGTGTGAGGCACCGCTAGATACGTTAAGGCTATTTATGATAATACAACATTTTTTGTTGAAGCATGTGACTTGAGCGACTTGAGCCAGCATACCCCTACAAGCATCACATAATACCAGTTTGAGACTCCTACAAATGCACTATGCCAACAACTCTAAGTTGTCTCTTTTGGTTCATTGAAGTGAAGTTGCTTTACTTTGTATGAGTTTATATTTCTATATTTAGAGTGACAATGTAAACAATATCCTAGAGAGTAGAGAGTAACGGCTACCCTATTGCATACTTGTCTTAAAAATACATTGTCATATAATCACTTTACCCTCAAATAGAACTAGAGTGAGGATCTCACATGCTGGCGCTAATTGAAAAATGATTTACAAAATACTTATGTTGCAGTATAAGCTTGATAAAAAAAAGTAAAAAAGAAATCATAAAAAAAAGGCTGATTTTGTGTGTATCCGTTGAGTTACAATGGTCTTAAAGCACTGCTTGAACATCTGGATTATATGTTTATGGTTTACCATATAGTACAATTGGAACCTGATTATTCGTAAATGTTATAAGCACCTGATTCATATTCGTTTTGATAATTATTGTGACACATTTATCACCTTTTTGGGTTCCTTCTTCCTTTGTGAAGAAGTATTGTTAGCTTGCCCATCTAAAGCAGTCACTCGACTGATCACCTCTAACACGATGATAGCGAGTAAAGAAAAAATATGTCATTTGGCACTTTGATAGCAAGCAAAGTAAATATCAGACTCCTTCGTTACTTTAAATTAGACAAATGTCATTTGGTATCAGATCCCTTCAATATTTTAGATTAGATGAATATGAGACACATTTATGTATATATGTCGGCTTAATTTATGCTAAGATGTCTTTGATATTTATGTTGCCGAAAGCCTGAAACTATGCATAGATAGCCTACAATCCTCTTTGAAAAATGTACTCAATTGTAGCATGTTGTCTGTGGCCATGAATGATACAGCCTAACAAGACATAGTTGGGATAGCGATTCAACCAAAGCTAAATAACATGAACCAAAGCAATTCTACCCATAGCCGACAAGTTTTGTAGCTTCTTTGGATGTTTGTAACATAAACATGAGTATATTGGTGGGTGGAGATAATTAAGCATACTCATATATATTGAAGATTGAACTCAAGAGGGATTAGATATGCCTAATTTGATGTTACCAGATGAGTTGGGGCATATTTGGATGAGTTTGAGGGACATGATATGCTAATCCTTAACAAGGCCTAGTGGTAGTGCTCCTAAATTTTTCTAGCAAGCATGCTCGACAGTAGCATGGCCTAATTTATTTACCCATTCAAACAAATTTGGAAGTAGCAGAAGAGATGCATTATTTTCTCGTGCCCAGTGTTCAAATGGAAGATTTCTAAAAATGTCGGACCAGACTTCCAATAACTACCTAGGTCAAAATCTATAAATAGGGGCAGTATAACTAACTTGTGAATGAATAGAGGAAGAGGTTGCAGGACAGCAGGAGCAATCCAAATTTATATTTCAAATTGAATCATTCAAGAAAGAATGTGAATTGAGCAAAAAAACAGCGTGCTTGCTCAACAATGCAACAGTTTTTAAGAGGGGAAAAAAAAGAAAAAGAAAACTAATCAATCCAAATTTATAGTTCAAATTGAATGAATGAAAAGGATAAGCAGCATAGACCAGGCTTTAGAGGTAAAAGCTGACCCCCACACATGAAATCATACAACACTGCAAGAAGCAAAACCACAAATGATTGAAAATCATCTCGGAAGGCTGTTTGGAGGGAAATTACGTAATGGATTCTCCCTCAGTAGCTCCGTTTCCCTGCACAATTAAAATAGTAAAAGGCTGATATAAGTATCACACTATCACTTAAGAGATTGCCAGGATACTGAAATAGACAGCAACATATATTCTAGTAGATTGCTTACTTTTTAAGGTCTTGGCCATCCCCATGCCTAAGTTGCAACATCGAAGACTTATCACCACCCTCATTATTCCTCTTATGAATTCTGAAAACAATAATAAGAGGAACAACACACTATCAGAACAGAATTTGAAGAATGAGAAAGAGATCTAGAATGCATTGACACTTTGATTACATGTCAAATGAAAAATCATTAACTAATACAGTAATACTCCACTTGATTCTACTGAAACAAATGGCGTTGGTGTTGGTGTTCATTTTTAAAATGTCCCTTAAAAACATTTCAAATTTCAACACACATCAGCATAACAGCTGCATATTATTACAAATGATGTTTAAAATCATATGACTTCAAATTCTGTGTTCACATCTTTTATTCTTTGGACAAACCTAAACAACTAAGATTGTAATAAACATATTTAGTAGAGTGCAATGCAGGATATAATTGGGTGACAATGCTAATATATCTAATAATGGTTGCATTTAATAAAATTTAAAATGATACTCACTCTTCACATTCTTCATCGACAAAAACCTCGATACTACTGGCAGTTATTCCTCCTGTTATAGACCCAGGTTTCTGAGGAACCTAAAAGAAGCAGAATTAGAGTTACTTAGATGCTATAAGAATGATGCAAGGAAGAAAAAGTCTAAGGTTTGAAGGGAAGAGTGGGAAGAAGGTGAATGGTAAACCTTGTATGTTGTCCACTTGGTAGGGATTGCATTATTTTCTTTATTTCTCTCTGCTCGAGCTCCAAGAGTGCGCCAAGAATTCAAGTCTGTCTTTGATGTATCTGGCTGACGATCCACATTGCTTATATCTTTGAAAATAGTGAGCGGAGTTGCATGAGCCCTATAAAATGGAACCAGAGCAAAAATTTTAGAATGGAAAAATGAAAATGTATAGTTTACACTTGCTACCATCAATCATATCTAGAATGTCTTATTGACATACTGAATGAAATCATCCAATCCAACTTTAAGGAGGAGAAACATCAATGGCCTAGTCTATATTAATGGCATCAAACATGCTCATCATGATAACTCTGCATATGGAAGAAAGACAAACAAAATGAATACCTAAAGAACTTATGTCTGAAACTTGCATTGATTGAAACTTCCCCTTTTCAAAGCTGGAAGGTGAGCTTCAACCCAAGTAAAGGGTAAGTTTAATGCATTTTGTTTCACTAAAAACATGTGAGCTGCCAACCAATTAATATGAGAATCAAAACTCTAAGACAAAATTGTGCTTTACTCCAGTTTGGAAATGTAATCATGGTGGAAGGGGGCGTTTTGGAAAGAGAAGCAATGGGGTGATAAGGAAAACTATTACTTTGGAAAGAAAGGAAAGCTCATTGTTTTGAGGGGAAGGAGCAAAATTTGGTGAGTAGAAGTTCTTCTTTTTGAATATTCTAGATGATTGGACTTCGACTTCTCATATTTTTTCTACTATGAACTTTCTAGCATTCCCAGATACTTCGAGCTGTTGTTAATTGTTTTTGTACTTCTATTTTCTTCCTTTTCACTTATTTTGTTTGGGGTTTCCTTTGTAAACTCCCGGTGTACAGCTGCGTGTCCCTATTACTTGTCAACAAATAAAAAAAGGCTCTAAACAGACTAAACAAGAAATTTTGACTACCAGAAGTAATAACATCACAACAAACTTTGAATGAAAGGCCCATTTCTGCAATGGTTTGGGGATCCTATAGCAACTTTCATCATTAAATTTTTAGAAAGCTTTGAGGTTTCTGTCTAGAAAAATTAAGTAAATAAATAACTCCATATTGCTCACCTATCTGGCCTAACATTTTTCTTGACAAGATCAGGGTTCTCGGTGGTCTGCATTCCTGAAACATTAGAGAGAGTTTTAAAAAGCATAAATTTTTATAAGTAGAATGCAGAAATTCAAGAAGGCAAATCAGAGCAATGGATCTTACGATTTTCTCCTCTGGAGAGGACAGTTCCAAAACTCCGTCCTGGAAACCGCTTCTCCACTGTATCTTCCTAAAAATGGGGATAAATGGAACAATTAATGGTTTATAAAAAAAAAATTTAAAAAAAGTGATATTAAAGTTCTTAACGAAAAGTTGCAAGCATACATCTGTTGGTTTTGGTCTTCTCATTGAGCGAGCAAAATACTTCCTATAACAATCCTTCAATTTTTCGAGTGGTTGAGCATTCCTATATAATGGAAAAATTAGTCAGAGATGTATTTCTGCAATGCATGAATAAAGAAGAGAAAGAGAGAGAATAAAAAACTGAACTAAGGCTCCAAGAAAGAAATTGAGAAATTAGAATCAGCATAAAATTATGGTTAGAACAGAACATATGTAAATAACTTATAAGTGACAAATAAGGCTACTCAGTATGCACATACTACAGATTTCATTTGTATTATAGGTTAATACATATGTGTAGAACAATCTCCAAGAATCTCATTAACAATGTGATGCATTTAAAACACAAACTCTAAAAAAATGAGGTACTAAAACAAACATGAGAGAGAGGAAGAGCACATTTTTTCTCAAAATTAGATCTTGTAGCAGGATGCAGATTGCAGGCAATATTACAAACCACACTCCCAATAATGTAAACGTTGTTTTGACCCTTAGTGAAGGCCTTACGTTTAATAAAGCCTTAACCAAATAACAACTAGAAACTTAACACCACACTACAATATTTCAAAGACCAATGAAACAACACTACAAACTGTGCAAACATTAAAAACTAACTCTGAAAAGAACACGCATTAAGAGATCTCAATGAGCAAAATCTTTTAATTCATTCCAAGATCAAAGAGTTCTCATCAACCAAAGCTTACAGGTTACAGTTACAGCCACGTTTTTCTTGTTCTTCGAATACTTCTTTTTCAATTAAAAACATAAATTACATTTCACATATGAATACCATTTTCCAGTTACATTTACTGATCGAATACAACAAAAAACAGCAGAATATATAATAGAACATTACAACAAATCTTACCTAGATATGCCAAGATTATAAATTTCGTTGGCAAGTTTCATCTTATTCTTGGATTCTAAGTGTGAAGCATAGGATATATAGTACACAGCATGAGTCTTCCCAATTTCATTTGCCTCTAGAAAACTGTATATGATTTCTGCATCACCACAATTTTCAGCCTGCAATAGCATTTCATTTTCAAACATCAATCCAAATAGGCAGCAGTCGTGATGACACATGCACCATATTAAAAGAGAACAATTAAAACAAAGTTTTAGAAAGTAAAAAAAAAAAACCCACATATTCCAACCACACTTTCAGGTAGCGTAAATCATCCTTATAGCGGTCTGAATGCCAAAAAGTGCGCACACATTGTTCATATATCACAACCAGTCCAGAGTAGTCTCCTCCCATTGGAAATGCTTCTTGAACCCACTTAATACACCTTGCAAAAGAAGCAAAGATACCATTAATCAGTTTGGGCATGTGTGACAACATTTGAAAAGCTGCTTGCTCGAATAAATTCTTTACAAAAAAAGAAGCGAATATAGTGCATTTTTAGCAATAAAAACCCACAAGTTCAGGAGGAAAAAAAGTCATGGATAACTTGTACAGAAAACAAGAACCCAGTATCATGCAGGAATATCAATATGAAAATGGCAAAACATAAGTACAGTTTCTTAGTTGTTGTAACTTACGTTCCTCAATTAAATTTAACCATGTTTATCAATGAAGGCATTAAATCTAGTTGAGAGTACTCACTCGATCCATGGGTGTAGAGGATCATCTCCTTGATACTCATCAATAGCCTCAATCAACCTCCTAAAACCCCACATGAAGAAAATCAATCACAAAAATTGATCAAAGAATATTTCAAAGAAAAATAGTCCAAAGATTGAAAGAAAGAAAGAAAATAAAACCTTCGGTTCTCAAGCAGAGATTTCTTGAGTTGATTGTCGTTGTGGGATTTGAGAGCTTCGTTTAAGAGATGAACCTTTCTGCCTCTCTTCAAGGGCCTCACGTTTTCTTTGAAAAGTTCCCACTCGTTCCCAGTCTTTCTCTTTGAGAGAAGAAACTCCGTCTCTGGATCCAACCTCTCGATCTGAATCTGACCCTCCTCCATCGCTGCCTGCTACTATTACTTACTCTTTCTTCTTCTTCTTCTTCTTCTCGATGAAGATTCAAATTTTGAAACACAGATTGGTTTTGGGTTATCGCTAACTAACCGTTGGAAAGGGGTTTTTATAGAAATTGGAATTTGTGCGCTCTGCTGGCCCTACCTTCTATGAAATTTGAACTTTGAACCTGCACTAGCCGTTGGGCCCAATTCATTACGAGTTTACTCAACCATTCAGCCCAAGAAGGAAAACAAGATCTTTGAGCCTAAACAAATTCAGTCGAAGCTATGGTCCAGATTCTAATTTGGTAGTTTGTACCCTTGCAGGCTTTACCCACTGTACCCATATCGTGGGCTTTGGCCCATTGAAAATGTCCTATTTTGATTTTAGCTTTCTTGAAATAATCTAGTTGCGGCACCAAGCTTGTTCTGGATAAATCATATGATTGACTATAATGGACATTCCTTCAAGACACGCTTCAGGTTTAAGATTTTCAATAGTTGAACTTATTATGCCTTGTGTAACGACCTCAACTATTTCCGTTTCTTCCAATAGGACAACAAGGAGTCTATCTCTCCTCTCATTCTCTCTCATTTCTACTTGAATGAATGACATGTGGCATACTAACCATCCAAATGGGTTGTCTTTGACCATAAAGAACCAAAATGCCAATCCAAACACTATATTTCTAAGAACTTAATCAAATCCCCAGCAATCCTAATCTAAACCTGAGTTTTAATTATATTGTTGATATAACATCAATCATAATTATTGTTATACCAATTTGTTAACATTTAATAAAAGTAGTAGCATCTTTAGCATTTTATCAAACCTATTAATTTGTTTGAGTTATAAATTAAATACTATTATGGGGGTCAAAAACACTGGTTATGAAGAACAGTCCTTGAGATCTTGATCAACACAACTAATTTCTAGATAAATTGGGTAAAATTATACAGTGGGAATATTAGGCAGATGATTGAATACAAAGATGGTTGAAAATAAAAACTCTGATTAGGAAAATCTATTTCCTGAGTTATGGTGTATGAATCAAAGACAAATACAAGTTCTTGCTCCCTCTTCTTCTCTCTCTTACTATTCTTTTATAATTTTTTGGACCCCCTATCTTGTTGGCTATTTTCTCCTTTATCCTCTCCTCATGCCTCCTTTACAGCTATGCATTTCTTAGCTAGATCAAAGGGGGCACTTGTTCCATTAGACACCCTTCCCATCATTTCTTGCTTATGAAGGGAGACTTTTAGGGGGTATCTCTACTGTTCAGACTAGTCATTCATCATTTAATGAGGCTAACATTGGGTAGGAATACTTAATTAATGTGGAGATGATTGTTACATTAGGCTCTGCATCGTCTCCTTCATGCTCCTTAGGAATGGGGACCGAAGTTGCATCCTCGATAAATCTATTGATATCCTCTTGGTTAGGCTTTTCTCGGATTACCTTAGTTGTCGGTCTAGTTTGGTTATCACCTCTCAGGCTTAAGCTTCTCGATGGTGGGATTTGGGCCGAGTTCTTAT
Source organism: Quercus variabilis (assembly GCA_030445155.1). Classification (NCBI taxonomy): domain Eukaryota; kingdom Viridiplantae; phylum Streptophyta; class Magnoliopsida; order Fagales; family Fagaceae; genus Quercus; species Quercus variabilis. Next base: position 16,554,388 of record CP129446.1, read on the forward strand.
TTCGAGGGTGTCTCTGTGACCTTTCTTCTTCGGCCCGAGTTCACAGGATGGCTACTTTCCAACCCCATAACTATAATTTAGGGATATTTTTCAAATTAAACCTAATAATTTTATACATAACAAATTAAATACTGAATTTTAAATTCGTTTCAACTTAAGAAGCTTTGTGGTTTAGCGGCAAAAAGATAGAAGAGAGGATTTAATTTGAAACAATTTAAAAATTCAAAAGTTAATTTACAATTTATAGTTTTTTTTTTTTTGGATGAACCACAATTTATAGTTTATGAAAATATAGAACCTCCCTAAAATTAAATTAGGATTTATTTATTATAATAATTTTTTATAAGAAAGAAAAGGAAACAAACAAGGGTGAAAATGGCCAAATACCACCCTTTCATAAAATTTGTAGCAAAAAAACACTGTTTTGGAACTAAATGGGGATCTACCACTTTTTCTAGTACTCGAGTTCACTAAACTCGAGTTCCCTATTTTCTATTCCACCGTGGCACTGGCTGACATGGCATTTAGGTATTAAAAAATACCACTTCATACTCGAGTTTCTTGGGCTCGAGTATTGTATAGTGTGGTACCCGAGTCCATTAAACTCGGGTATCAATTTGTATTGGCCCCAATTTCTTGAGTGCAAAATCATGCCCATTGATACCCGAGTGCAGGAAACTCGAGTACTATGTTAGCAATGCCCGAGTCCATTAAACTCGGGTATCAATCTATATTGGCCCCAGGATTGCAAAATCATGCCCATTGATACTCGAGTCCATGAAACTCGAGTATTGTGTTAGCAAAACCTGAGTGCATTAAACTTGAGTATCAATCTGTATATGGCCCCAATTTCTGGAGTGTAAAAATCATGCACTTAAAATCTTTATGTCCAAGTTACATCCATTTGCATGAAGTTCTTGCTTATTGCTCTACTCTTAAAATATTTACATCCATTTGATTTTTTAGTGAACATTTTTTTTTTGATAAGTTGATTCTGGTGAATGAAACCAGAACTTCATGCAAATGGGTTGAATTTGCTGGATGGACAAGAATCACAAGACATTGCCAAAACCCATGAAACAATGCACAAGGTTTCCTCCATAACTAAAGATGGCTTATATTGAAACAATCAAAGCGACCACCATTTTAACAATTGTAGATTTGCAACAAACAATTTCAAAGTTGGTACAACTAACTTCAAATTAATACTAAAAGATATAAAAATCATGTGTAGCAAAATCTTAATTCATCGATTGAACTTGGCAAGATACAATTATTTGTGAACAACATTATCAATTTGCAGTCAATTTTAGGGCCTTCTTAGCACCTATGCTAGACTCTTAATTCTCAATCACTACTCACTAGTGTTGTGTCTTGAAATATTTAGCAGCCACTGTCTTGAATCCAACATCCATTTTTCCTTATTTTACAAAACTCAGCTAGTATTTGATAAGTATACAACCTACCAAAATAACCTACAAAAATAATTAATACTGTCCACAGTAATATATTATGTTTTCATTTTTATTTTTCTGAAGAAGCAAATTAAATTCATAGAAAAGAAAATGGCACATAGCTACTATATGAGAAGTTTACAAGAGAAACCCCTTTAAAAAAGTATACAAGGGAAACCAAAAAAAAAATGGAAATCAGCTTCAAAAGCTTGAACTTACCAAAAGAGACCCCAAAAAGGAAAAAAAGAAAATAAAACAACTAGACTAGACATCCAAGTGAACAACAAAGAGCATGAGACCATGCACTAGATGTTTCACTTTAAATTTTCCGCATAAAGCAGTCCACCTACTCCTTGCTATGACCTATATTGGCTTGCAGGAAATTCTCTGGGCAAAATTTGAAATAAAAGTGCTACCAAGTAATGAAACATCATGTTTAGAAAAAAAAAATCAAAATACAAATCAATTTGAATCATTGCAGAGGATTAATCCTGGGACATAAAAATTAAATATTAAAATAATGGACAGTTGTTATTTTGAATACTTAACTTAAAGTAGTATGTATCATCAAGACTAGCTTACTTATTGTACAGCTACACAGCAGCTCTATCAAGAATTACCAAGAAACGTACTATTGCTATACAACTAATACACAGCAAAAGAAGCCCCTACGCATTTCTGCATTACATCTACTGCTTGTATGAATGAAAAGTAAATATGTGGCAGATTTAGCATATTTACTACAACTTCAATGATGAATTATGAAAGCAAAATAAAGAATTGAAAGGAGATTGTTAACAGTCCATAAAGAAAATACCATAATCACTAATAAGCAACCTCACTCAAAAGCTTAGAACACTTTTTTTAACAACTAATGCATAAGTTTCTTTCCATACAAACAACAGTAAATTAAGATTTAAAAACCGATCATATCATAGCAATATTTAGAACAAGTCAGAAGTCAGAACTTCTATAATTAGTATTAAAAAAAGGGAAAATTTTTTACATACTAGTATATTGATGAAAAGTATTACATCTCGTAACAATACTTTTAGAATACAAAAAAGGAAACAGTTGATGAAATCCCATCAGAACCCTATAATTGATAGATTTTGTAGGCTTGAAGGACTAGACAAAGAAAAATCTCCTAGTACAAATTTTGATGGTTGATTCTTAGAAGGTGAATGCTGAAAAACGCCAAAGTTAATTAAGCATATGAGGACCGAGAAGTGTAAAACAAAAGGCAACAAACTATAGGTGACAAATAGAAGCACTAGTAAGAAATTTAATGAGAAAGAAAATTACTAAAAGCAAATTACCTCTCTTGGGGACTCCGAAGAAGGAAGAGCTGAGACTCATTGGTGATAAAATGCATTGTTTAATCTTAGGTGAACCAATGAGGAACATTGCCTAATAGACAAAGAAAGGAGCAGCTTTAATATCATGAGTTTTATATCCCAAACCTACCAACCACTAAGAGTATAAAATACAGTGTTTAACTTTGTGAAGACACAAAGGTCCATATTCCATCATCCATCAATGATGTGTAATATCAAAAAGGAAAATCATTTCCAGGAGTTTGTCATAAGCAGTAAGCAGATTGGTAATAATTCTTTGCACTAAATAGAAGCAGAAAAACCATGCATCATTGAGACAATGTTTAAATAATTAATTTCAAGTTGTTTGTACCAAAGGTGACTTCTGTTTTGGCTTATGCATATATAAGTATGAAATATACTAAACGTGAATAGATCTTGCTTTTTTGTGTAAAAGTCTTTTTGGTTCTTTCCAAAATTTAAAGAAAAAAATATGCTTAATAATTCATTGAGAAAAAAAGATATCTCAAAGACTATTATTTATTTATTTATTTTCCTTCTAATACTCCAAATGGAAATGCTAATGACTTTTTGTATGCATCTTATAGGAAAAGTAGCTTATAGTATAAATGTCATATATGGTCCTTAAAATTTTATCCAATTTTTCTTAAAGTTTTAAAAATACATAATTGAATGGCATATAACATGCATTTTGATTTAATGGCATATATCATGCATTTTGTTTCAAGTTGCATTTAGAAGGATGCCACGGTTCAAACTTAGCGTACTTAGTCCACGAGACCACCACTCGTTAGTACCTTGTTTTGCTTAGGGCATGTTATTCGATTATGACCCTCTTGGTTACACAACCCGCATTGCACCTTCCTCCCTCCCTCCTTCCATGGTGTGGTTCTCAGCCGTTTCCTGCCCTCGTCCATCTCATTCCTAATTCATGTTAAGACAGGGCGACCTTTCTCTCGGATCAATCGGGGGTTAGGGAGGATCCTTCGAGTTTCTTTAGGATCCGACCATGATAATCTATCTTTCAACGTACGGAAAATGGGAGCATAGCTTCAGAATAGTGCGTCCACGCTATAGCACGGGTCAATGTACTGCAATGCATCATGTCGATATCTAATACAAACTGTAATGACATGTGAACATGATATCTTGTACAGTTTCCATTTCTGACATGTGCAAGTTCTTTGCAGCAGATTAACTCCATGTGCGTGATCCCCATGTCCAGCAGTCCTTGAATTATGTGGTGTATCTACTTGATATGATTGTTGTTACGCGCTCAATCTCGTCACCCTGTGATACTCCGCCTTCGCCTTATTTCTCATGAAGATATCCAAGGCATATTTATACCATTTTTTTCCTGAATTCAACTACGCTATACTTTTATTGCGACGATCATTAAAGTAAGCATTTAATTTGAACCATATGTATTTCACCATTGCCATAATAGGCAGGCTACAAGCACCTTTTAGAAGACCATTGAAACGCTCGAAGACGTTTGTAGTCATTGTCCCATAATGGTAACCGTTGTCAAAAGTTAGAGCCCATTTCTCTTTGGGCACATCCTTTAAATATTGATGTGCATCGCGGTTGACATTCTCAATTAAATCAAATGTGGCATTGAACTTTCGCTCTTGGGTAGCACTTGTTGCCCTCTATACTAGATTTTTTAAAGTTTCATTGTTCCATTTAGTGTTGACATTACTGCATAGACGATGAAGGCAGTGACGATGTTCAGTCATGGGAGGCTGCAAAAAGTCTTGATTAGTGTTTCTGAAGATAACTTGTATCCTAGGGTGTTTGTCAGATATGACACACAAGTGTCTCCAGTCGATAACATACCTTCTTATACAAGCCAAGAGCCAACCCCAAGTCTCTGTGCTCTCATTCTCGACAACGACGAAGGCTAGTGGATAAATCTTATTATTAGCATTTATCGTCATTATAATCATAAATTTTCCTTTATATTTTCCATACAGGTGAGTTGCATCAATGCTAATCACAGGCCTACAGTGCTTGAATCCAACAATACATGGACAAAATGCCTAAAGTACAGACTTGAGTCTATAGGTTCCCCGTTCATAATTATCGTCCACTAATAACTTATACTTTGTATCCAAACTTGCATCCTTAAGTCTTGCCAAAAAACTCGACAACTCTGTATAAGACTCCTTAACATCCCCATATATAGCTGCAACTGCCTTTTCTTTAGCATCTCATACCTTGTATGTGAACCATAATGATTACATTAGAAATAAATACAAGTTAAATAATTATAGTTGAAGAAAACAAATCAAGACTTGTAAGGCTAAAAGATGAAGATAATATTTCTTTCTCTTTATTCCTCTTTTTCTTTCTTTTTTCAATTTCAATTTTCATAACATAAGGTATTCATGGGTTTCGGGAAAAATATCATGCTTATACTTCACAAAAAACTGATGTCTCTATATTGCATTGAAAAAAGAATGCAAGATAAAGAATACCCTGTAGTGAGATACTTCGTGTTTAAAGTCTGCCAAAGCAACGTGGCATAAGTTCTTTATCTTATACGTAGGGTCTTCTCATATATAATGCTCAAGCACGTATGCTAGGAACATCGAATCAACCATTCGACCATCATGAGCATTCTGAATTTTGTTGCACGTGTGGGGGCCCTTGCATTTTGTGATCTTCCAGATGTTGTCTCCCTTGCAACATATCGCACGGACTGATCATGGATAGGAATCATCCTTGCAACTCACCATAAGCCTCTCTAAGTCTAAATGCTCAGTTTTGAAGCTAAAATTCTCTCGCATTGCGTACCAAATCAACGCATGTCACACTGCCAATTTAGTCGCGAATTCTATCCCTTTCATTGGCTGCTCCCCAAGCATTCAACTTGATACTTCTGCTTGCACAACCGGTGATGGATTAAACATATTATCCAAAGTGTTTTTGGTGAACCATTTCGGCGTAGGATCAGGACCGGGGCATATGTCTCTATTCTCTTCTACAACCACATCTTTAATATGATCAATATCCTCATGTTCACCCATGGTATCTTGGAACTCCTCGAAGTCATCCTTAATAACATCAATATGGGTTGCATCATCACCAAGTCCTTGATCATCTTCATTTTCGGATGTGCCCCATCAGCTCACCATGAGATAAATGCTCTCCTACATGCACTTCCTAGGGCCCTTCCTCCTCCTCAGTTGAGTTCACATGGGGAAATGTCTACCACGGTTCATTGCCATACCCATCTCTTGTGTTCTCTGCACACCCTTGATAAGATTGTAATGGTATTGAGTTGATGTGCTCATCTACAATTCTATCCAAAGCAGTATGTTGTGAACCTTCTCTAGCCTCTACTATGGCGGGCTCAACAATGACATAGAGCTCTGAAACAACGAATCCTTTCACTGTCATTTGTTCAACAACTTCCCACATCATCTTCACTTCGGCGTCACCCAATAACTGTAGTAAATTGTAGAAAACTTGGGTGCCTACAACCAGTTAAGGTGCTTGATACACGATGGAAATGTTATGCCTGGACTGGTCTAACCCCATCGCCTTCAATATTCTTCGTTGCAAGTTCGTAAGGCCTATCCCATGCTTCACCTTAACACATTTTTGCTTTTGGTTCGAGCTTTGGTATAACAACCCATGCAACTTATGATAATACGTCTCTCCATCGTAGTACACAGAAAAAGTGAAAATCTATCACCAACCTGTTATTAACAATATTAAAAGTTGTCATAATCTATAAATAGTTACATAAATTTGGCATATGATAAAAATAATTTATATTCATACTCAACCTCCTCGACTTTGTGTATGGACATATAAATAATTGAATCTCGATCATAATGTGCACTTAACCATATACATATTTTATACACATATAAAATAATAAAAGATCAACCATTTTGACTTTATTTTATTAAGCCAATTTCTTTTTTGAGTAATGAATTCATATTATTATGAGCACCCTTATTACTGTAAAAGTCAACAAAATATCATATTACCTCTATCTATCAACCCATGAGTTTTATACAATTAAGCCACACGTGAACTATACTTGTCACTAATTGGGAATTCAACTAACCTTTACTAGTTCTAGCACTTGCTTATTCTGAGGGCGTTGTTGGATTGAATATTTTCAAAAGATTTGCTTAATTTTATTGTGTTTACAACACTACGTGTATGTGTGTAACTTACAAAATAATCTTACTATGCATGCTCTCTATTTGCTATCATATGGTTAAGCTTGATTCTTTTATATTTGTGGTCCATTTTTTTTGACAAAACAGTTATATATATATATATATATATATCAGCAGTTGTACATAGTTAATATTGCAAAACTCATTTCATGAAACTCATGCATAAAAATCTCATACAAACACAATCCAAAAACTAAGCATTTAACTCATGTATAAAAATCTCATATTGTAAACACAATCTAAAAACTAAGCATTTAACTATTACCTCTATGTACTAGTTACAACAGGGTTGACCCAAAGGTTAAATGGACAGTACGTTAGTGTATGGAGACATTGACACTAAGAGTCAAAGACTTGCAGATGGTGACCCATCAGTAAAGTTTCTACTTCCAGTTTCTGACTCGCACATGGACTTGGAAAGAGAGAGATATTGAAAATAACCTCATGATTCCATTTTCTTAGAAATCTAAGACAAGATATGACAACAATACAATAAAAGGAGAGTTTACACTGAAGATAAAATTCACAAGGGTTTCTTTTGCAAAGAAGCAGGTGTTGGAGGTGAAGAATGCATGCTTGATGCAAGAAGGAAGTAGGAGAAGCGATCAAGCTTCTCAATTTATGAGTAAAAATATAAGGTAATGAAAGAAGCAACAATATTTGGCACCTTTAGCTTATTTCAAAATAAGAAGATTTTCTATGAGGCAAAAGTACATGGCAACACTAACTAGCACAATTAGGAATTGACATGATAATATAGACAAATGATTCTTCTTTCAGTTTATATTTTTATTTTTTTAAAGGTGATTTCATCCATTTCTTATCATTTCCATCACCTGCCATATTTATTTTGAATGGTAAGAGGTGCCTAACAAGTATGCATGTACTTTAATCCTGAGCATAGAGTTAATTACTTCTACACATAAGATGAGCTAATAACCCTATAAACTGAATTATGTTTGCACTGTATCTTAATAAACTTAAAAAACACTTAATTTGACATACCTTCCCAACATGAGGGGCAATGAGCCATGCAAGAGTAGCAGTAAGAGCATCCACAGTAGATGTGGTATTTATGTTAAATGCTATAATATTTGACATTTGGCACACCAAACACCAAAAATGGAGCTTTATCAGATGTGCTAAATGTGTCAAACTTTTGCAATATGCTATAGTATTCTTACAATTTTGGCACGGTATGGACAAAGAATGGCATATGGTTTATTGTTTTTTTTATTCATCTTTCTCTCTCATCCCAATTAAAATATCTCTTTCATCTTCTCCTTCAGCCACATATTCACTGCCTCTATCTCCACTCTCTCATACTCTTTCTTCTCCCCTCTTCCCTTTTGCTCTATTCTCTTCCCATTAATGAATCATGAGTCACCACCGATTTCCTCTCTACCATCTCACAAATTCCATCATCACTAATCTATAAAATCTCCTTCACCGGTTTTTTTCCCCTTTTGTTCGCTATCTCCTCTTTGTTCTATCTCATACACCGAATTAGTTTAGTTCATCTTAGAGTCACTGATTCGCTGTTCAATCTCGATATCGTCGATTCACTGTTCAATTTTAGTTTCACCGATTCTCTGAAGGTTTCATCGATTCATTCTACATCTACTGCGTACAGGTAAGTTCTTTGTCTTCTCTGTGATTCTCTCGATATTTCGGTGTCTACTTCTATTCTCTTTATCTTCTTAGTTCATATGTGCTATGTGCTGTGTTATGTATTTGTTTCATTAATTCCAACATTTAGGCTAAAACCATATATACCAAAGATCTAATTCCAACATTTAAAATTTAGAATGATAAAGAGTGAGGCGTGGATTCACAAGTGTCTTTGTGTGAGTGTGTGTTAAAGTTGAACCTATCAATCACAATTTCACAAAGCCATATATATATATATAAATTATTTGCTATAACTCTTGTTTTTGTGCATTCAGATATGCATTTGATTTTTTATTTTTGGGTGGCTCTCTTTGGAATACCTAAATTATTTTTATATACATATCTATTTAGAGCATGGACTCAAGACATTATTCATCGTTCGTTGATGTCTTATGGGGGAATATTAATCTTGAGGATGAACTTTTCGGTGTATCTGAAAATAGTCTCCTGTTAGTCGAAGATTCTCCACTGAATGATGAAGTTGCCACTTCTAAGAAAAAATCAACATATGGTATCAACTTCAGTGCCGAGGAAGACAAGCTATTTGTAGCAGCATAGCTCAATACTAATGTCGATCCTGTGTATGGTAATGAGCAACATAAAACAACATTTTATGGCAAAGTTGCAAAATAATTCAAGGACTACAAGACTGATTCTACATGTAGTATTTCATCCCTAACAAGCCAATGGGGAATAATTAATAGGGAAACAGTTAAATTTTGTGGGTTCTTAGCTAAAATTGAAGCAAAAAATGAAAGTGGAACCATAGCTGATGACAAGGTATAAATTTTGCAATGGTCTTTAATTTTTTTAGATTTACAACACAAATGAATTGTTTGAGTAAACTAATTATGTTATATTTATTTAATTTTTTTTTAGATTGAGAAAGCAAGGGAATTGTTTAAAGAAATTCACGGTTACTTTTTTTCAATATGAACATTGTTGGCTAATGTTGAAGGACTTTCCAAAGTGGGTATCTACTATGCTTAGGGAAGATTCAAAAAAAAGAAATGCCTCAAACTCCAGATTCAATAAATCAAGGAGGGGGGGTTGATGGCATTATAGATTTCAAGAGGCCAATAGGTAGAAAAGCTGAAAAGGCTAATCGAAAGAGAAAAGATGATGGGAAAGATGTTGCAATGAAATATTTGAAAAAGAAAATGAAAATTCTTGAAGAAGGTTGTGCACAAGAAAAAGAGAAAGTATGTATTAAAGTGGAAAAGGTTCGCTTGCAAGAGTTGACAGAGAATGAAAGAATTATGATGTTAGACACAAATGGCATGATCGAAGACCAAAGAATTTTTTATGATGGACTCAAAAAGGAAATCATTTCAAAACAAAGATTAAGTCGTTCATTGGGTTAAGATGATGTTGGTGATGTCTTGTTTCAACCTTATTTTGGTAGTAACTTAGCCTTGATATGTATTTTGTGGCATTTTTTGGGTGTAGCTGATTTTAGGCCTTGATATGTATTTTGTGATCTTAGCAAAATGTTTTGACTCTTTTATTATGTGATTTCATTGTAAATTCTAGTAGGCCACTGCCATCTAAGTAATCCTAACATCTTAGCTTATATAAAATGTCGTGTATTTTCTATATTTGATTTTATATTACTATAGAATTTATATTACTGTCATGCTTAATGCTGGTGCTGTGCTATTAACGCTGCTGATTGGGTTGAGAGGCCAGTGTATAAGTGTCCTGATTCTGCTTTGGTGTTGTATGTTATATGATGTATGTTGTGTTAATGACTGCTGTAGTGTAGTAGTATTAGTGGTGCATTGCAGTAGTGTGCAGTTTGGCATTGGTTAAGGTTGTGTAGTAAGTATTAGATATATGTGTGTGCTAGATGATAGTAATGGGGGATATTGCCATGTAAATACAGTTTGAAACCTCAAATCTTTATGTGGTTGTTTATGTGGCTGTTTACCGCTGTTTATGTGGTTGCCTGAAGTTTGTTTATATGGCTGTTTACTACTGTATATGTGTTTCTTTGGCTGCCTAAAGTTTGTTTTCCGTTATATGCTTCTGAAGTCTGGTAGCTGTTTATGTGGTTGTTTACTGCTGTTTATGTGGCTGTGAGACAGTGGTGACAAATAGTTTGGCAGATAAGTCATAAATAAGGTCACGTGTATATGTGGTACCTTCTAGCTTTTCTACGTGACATGCATGAAAATAAGCCAGTATGTCAAACATGTTCTATGATCACTAACGCTTAAACTCTGAAACAATTATCAAGAATTAGGTGATGTCCGCACTTTATGCTTTTTTTGGAACTAAGGGATTTCAACTAAGCTTAGATTGTCTAATTAGCCTACTTGAGTTGTGGTTTTAGCTAGTAATCCTGTTCAACTTATGGGTTTTCATTTCAATCTTAGCCTATACATTACTTTAAGCATCATAGTGTTGAACCAAATTTGCAATCTAAAATCAATAGTTTATGGGAGGAGGAGCTTGCCCATTTACAAGGTCATATAACTAGATTGCATCAAAGCTTTGTGGCTTAGGGGATGATATTTTTGTTAAGTCAATTTGCCTATGCTAGAGGGACCATAATTTACCCTAACAAAGATATTGGTATCATATATATATATATATATATATTACTATCCATAGCCTGTTTGTGTGTTAATTTTCAACACTCTTAAAATGGAGGATTGGTTTAGGAAATCACATTCCACCAATTTACTGAGTATATAATGATAATTAAACCTGCAATAACATCTTAATTACAATCAAAACTTCTTTTAAAGTTATTGATTTCATTTCATATTATGTTTCTTGCATCTATATTGATAATTGCTTTCTAATGTTTTCTTTTAGTTTATCTCTATGGGTCGTTCTTTTTTTCGTAAATTGCTTAATGATGACTCAGATGAAGATGAGATAATTATAAAACTTCTCACGGGTTTGACATCACAACGTAAACATTGTCAGTATATCGACCGTAATCATTTGGCATGCCATAGAAGGCTTTATGATGACTACTTTGCCGAAGAACCTGTATATCCCCCCAAATTATTTCGAAGGAGATTTCGAATGAGACGTTCTCTTTTTCTCTAAATCCTATCTAAGGTAGAAGCTCATGAACCTTACTTTATCTAAAAAAGAAATGTTGCCAAAAAACTTGGTCTATCTCCCCTTCAAAAGATGACCGCTGCACTTAGGATGCTTGCTTATGGAGTAGCAGCTGATTTTATGGTTGAATATGTGAGAATAACATAAACCACTGTAATAACCAGTATGAAAAAATTTGTTGTAGCAATGGTTGCTATTTTTTCAGAGGACTACTTGAGGTTACCAAACAATAAAGACATCGCTAGATTGTTAGCCCATAGCCAAAACCATGGATTCCCAAGCATGTTGGGAAGTATTGATTGCATGCATTGAAAATTAAAAAATTGTCCAACTGCATGGAAAAGGATGTATTGTGGTCATATTCGTGACCCAACTATTATTTTGGAAGCAGTGGCTTCATATGGTCTTTGAATACAACACTCATTTTTTGGGTTACTTGGGGCAAATAATGATATTAACGTGTTGGAGCGGTCTCATGTATTTTATGAGCTTGCACAAGGACGTGCTCCTGCAGTTAATTACTTAATCAATGGTCATGATTACACAATGGGATATTATCTTGCCGATGGCATATATCTAAAATGGTTAACATTTGTGAAGACAATCCCATCTCCACTAGGACCAAAAAGAAAATTATTTGCAAAAGCTCAAGAGGCATATAAGAAGGACGTAGAGCGTGCATTAGGAGTGCTTCAAGCACGATTTGCAATTGTACGTGGACCTGCACGGTTTTTGTATCATGAAACACTACAAGACATTATGAAAGCATGCATAATTCTTCATAACATGATTATTGAAGATGAGCGAGATGAAGCTGAAGCAGTGGACTTAGATTATGAACAAATTGATGAGATTTCATGTACACCAATGTCACGTGAGCCAACAAATGAATTTTCGGAGTTCATTCAAGTTCATCAATGCATTAGGGATCAAGAAGTTCATTCTCAACTCCAAATGAATCTCGTTGAACATTTATGGCAATTATAAGGAAAGTCATGAAAACTTTTGGTTTTGTTTATTTGTCTCCTCTTCTTTATGGAGTTGCCATTAAAACTTTTGATTTGGTTTATTTGTTTCATTTTGTTAATGAAGCTACCATTAAAACTCATTGGCTATGTTGTTTTGTTGTGTTAAGTTTAGTATTAGCCAATTGTTTTGTTGTATTAAATTTAAGTACCATTTGTCATCAAGGAAGTGGCAAGCTCAACTATGTTTAATTCAATGGGTTTTGTGTGAGTTAATGTTATTGGATATGAGTTATTTGTGTAAGTTTTCTATGGACTACATTGGTAGTTTAGTTCAATTGAAACAACTTCAACTTGACAGGTTGGCTTTTAGATTGCATATGTTTTAGGCTTTTGATATGAGCCTTGACAGGTTAAACATGTTTTTTTTTTTTTTTTTTAAAATTTAATTTAATTTTATTTTAAAAAATGCTAAAGAAAATATGGATTTTTTAAAATATGACAGTTGAATTAAAAGGATTGTTTGAAAATGTTACCATTAGAATAAAAATATTTGAAAATATAACTGTTAGGAACAAATATTACCGTCAAGAACAAATAATAAAGAAAGAATAAAATAAGAATTAAAAAGAATTAAGAAATAATATTTAAATGAAGTGGTAAAAATATAGAACATCTGATAAATGCTATATTATAAAATGATACGGTAAAATAATAAAGTAGGCTTTTGGTGTGTTAAAATTGCATTTTTTATGGCACATCTGCTAGGATGCTCTAAAAAGACCTGTAGCAAACAGTCATTAGCATCCTAGCAAGTTCATGTGTCTTCATACTTTTGAAATGAACAATTTATACAAGTTTCAGGCCATCATTAATTACTAGCTGTGTCTCCTCCCCATGGTAGTTTCGGTTGGACTGGATGAAATTAACCATGCTTAGAAATAGATTAATATAGAAGACAAAAGTTTTGTTGAAAAAATAAAGGAGAGTGTAATACAATTGTGCAACTGAAAAATAACTTACATAAGTTATTCTATAGGTCTGAAATGGAAATTTTCGAAGTTCATTACCAGAATTTTGCAAGTTACGAACAAAAAATATATCAGCTTGTAAGCCCAAATCTTCAAGTTCATTGCCAAAATATATGTGCTACCAAAAATATATCTCCAAAGGAAAAAAAAGTTCCTATACATCACAAAAAGATCCTGTACTATTGCAAGCCCAAAGCAGCACTGATTCTTGACAATCGAAAATCATCCTCGTTTTCTTCTCCTCACTAGTTCCTTGAATAGTCTCACCTTGCTTGAAAAGAACACAAGCAAATACTAATATTCAAATCATTTAACTATAAAGAGATGTATATGTAATCGGTATTGAATTGAAGTATAGTACCATGTCTAGTCCCACAGTCAAGAGGATGTGTCCATGTCCGTTACGGCCTTCACGGCCGATCCTCAATGTGTGAAGCCTTTGGTGGGGGGGTGGGTATCTATATTTGGATGAACTCGGTATGCACAAACTTAGGGAGGACAACACTAGGGGTGGGTCGCCCAGGGGTGGGCATGAATCTCATCTCATCTCTACCATGTACATCTGCGGGGGCAGTGCCAGTAGTCAGTGAGGGAGACGTACGGGTGGTGGGCAAAAAAGATGTAGTAAGGGATGTGGGTGGGCAGGTATCATCGCTCTTCATGGAGGGGGACCAAGATGTGTCCTCATGGGCAAACGTATGGGATGGACCCGCATCATTGTGTGCCATGGAGCCCATGTCATAACCAGTGTCCAAACACATCTCATCTGCTGTTTGACTTACTTCCTTCATGGTATGGTTATGCACGGGTGTGTGATGCCAACTAGATGTGGGCACGGGTGTGTGACACCAACTAGATGTGGGATGTTGACTAGATGTGAGATGTTGACTAGATGTGGGACGTCGGCTAGATGTGGGCACGAGTGTGTGACACTAACCAAATGTGGGACGCTGACTAGATATGGACACTACCTAGATGTATAATGCTAACTAGATTGATGGCCTCCATTCCCTTGACGTCCACCTGCTTGCTGACCACGGCCTATAGCCGATTCACTTGTGTTGCCCGCATTGCGTGCATCGTCAAAGGTCAACTGACCGATCTCTTCAACAAATTGCAAGGCATTAATACAGTCGGTGTAGATCTCAGACCCTGGTTTACACTTCGCCATGATCCTCAACTGTGATTCAACCTGTCACAAATATACAAGAGTAATGTTAGTAGGTTGAACTAAACTATGTGAAGTGAGGTACATTTATAACAAAACAGTCTTTGTAAAGTTACCAAAGTGTCCTAGTACGAGGTCTCTTTTGTAATATGGCGAAGAGTACGGGGACGAAACCACACCATATACTCGTCATTGTAGCTCATCTCTCCATTAAAGGGCAATGCATTTGCAATTGTGGCGTGCGCAACCCATTTAGCAATATGCGTGGCATGTTCTTAGGCCCAGTTTTTATGTTGCTTGCCCTGGAATGTTATCTTGTGAAGTTCAATTGAAGTATCAACATCAACTGGTATGCCTTGCTTCATCCCAAACTGTCGGAGAACACGTTCAAGGTGATGGCCTTCAACCACCCAAAATTGTATGAGCGGCACGATAGACCTCCATATGTGTCGGCCTACTGTACAACATCCCAGACAATCTGCAATGATCCAACAAATGCAAACAACCATATTAACAATATAATTAGAAAAAATGTGTAACGAATGTGAACAATACATGTAACTCTAAAATAAAATAAAATAAATGTTTATTCATTCCAAAGCGAATTGTAAGTACAACAACTACATGACAAAACGGTTCCCACTTGTAAGGCACGATACCTGATTTGGTCGTAGCAAAGCAAGTGACACACGATAGGCACATAGGATGTGTATTGCATGTTCAGTTGTTATCTTAGCCCCTTTCCATCTAGCAAAAAACACAGACAAAACCTTCATATTAGTTACTTACATAATTTCCATGCGAAAAAAGTTAATACAAAAATGTAAAACGGTAACTATCTAAGATCCTACATACCTAATAACAAGTGGACCTAGGAGCAGTGCCTGGTGTGGATGCCGCATCACAGGACATATGTGTGGAAACCTCACCCACACCCACAACTACACCAATAGCATTGCACCGCCAATCTGCTTGGTTGTCTTCTCTGATGCCTTACAGAGGTGTCTATATAGCCAACTTAGTACTGCACTACCCCAACTATAATTCTTTCCGTTGCTGATTGGATTGAAAAATTGCAGATACATAATTGAGACATGTTTGCCAGACTTGTCCATAAACTGCGTACCATCCAACATCCCTAGTATGTAAAACCGAGCATACTGCTGCACAAGCACCTCAGTGGCATTAGCTGAGAGAGGGTTGCTAAACCGCTCCTCAAGCCATTTGGCTTTTACCCTCAACCCTTCCATTACTGCAGTGTTCTTATTAGCACTAACTTCTTTGTTCGATGGCCTATGCCCTAACAAGTCGACGCAGAGGTCACCCCAATCGTCCATATGGGTATATCTCACCACTGACAAGCCATCTACAAGTACCCCCATTATAACCTCCATGTCTTGTAGTGTGATGGTCATCGCACCGTGGGGTAAGTGGAATAAGTGCGTCTCCGGCCGCCATCTCTCCACCAACGCCATGATCAATGCATGGTCAAGGTCCATATGTGGGACCCGAAGTAGCCCATCTAACCTCGCATCTGTGATATAAGCAGCAATCCGTGGATCTAACCACCTTTAAGCAGACCTTTCTCTGGGTGACGACAAGTTAGTACACCTGGCACTTCCTGCAAACAGATCAGCTCAGCATAGCACGTAATAATTACGCTTTAAACTTAAATGCCAAAAATCTTTCTACTACATATATTGACTACGATTTTGGACAAATGCATACCTCGCCTTCCTAAGGAGCATCCCAAAGCATACTTGAACGATGCACAGCCTGCCTCATCAAGACAGTCTGTATAGAGGGTCCCGCTTGATGTGGGTCTATAGTTGGCATAAATTAAAGGTGATTAATGCCCCATTAAGTGACTACTAGCCCATTAGGTCAAATGCAAAGCATAAACATTTTAATTCTCTTTTTAAGGAGCATGACACGTGAGGAAAATTCACATAATTGAGTTCCTACTTTTTCTTTAATAAATTTCTTTTATAAGCTTGCATTTCATTCAAGAGAGAGTGGCTATATACCTTACAAGCAGATTCAATGAACTACTAGACGAAGCAAAAAGCGTTGTTTGTGTTATAGTTTATTGGCAAATTTAAAAGAAAGAGAATTGCATTAGGGTAAAGTGAAGCCATTTGTTTTGGATGTGTTTATGCCTGGTAGGTAAACAAAGTCATGGCATTACAATAGGTAGGGTGTCTAAACTACAAGCATGATCTTTGAAATTGGTATGGCAATTCACAATTAGAAGTTGAAAGTATTATGCATCTTTTAATAGGTATTATGCAATCCAAACACACGTCTTTTACTTGAACATCTAAGGGTTATCATGCATTTGGTGACAACAACAATCAGGGGGAAATTCACGTCAAATACATAAACTTTCTTCTTCTTCTTCTTCTTATTTATTTATTTTTAATTATAAACATATTTGACTGAAAATGACAATAATATATATCTAATGTAGCCTTCACTGATTTCATAAAAATAAAAAATGAATTAAACTTTAGAATGTTAAGTAGATTACAACATATTCAACTAATGGAAATAGAATGCATCAGCATACAAGATAAACATTTTCACCCCTAAATCAATAAATGAGAAAGCCACAAGTTTCAGATGGAAGAAATTTCTAAAATGAAAGTCTCTCTATATTATTAAAATCAACCCTCACCCTCACTTTAATAGTCCAAGCATCCTACTCATTATTCAACAACATCAAGCCCCAAAAAAAATTTAGGCTTAGCTATGGATCCTCTATATATTCTAAGCAACTTACTCAGTCTCACAAATCAAATATAGCCTTAATGAGAACGCTAACTGTGTCCCACAATGACTGATTGCTCTAATACCACATGAAAAATGTTCATTAAAAACAAAAAACAGAAAATTCAAAAGTTACACCACAAATACCGACATATACCCACAAATAACCCTAACCCCCCAATGCTCAAACAAATATTGAGATAAGGAGACATACCTTGTGATTCCAAACTGAAGATGCAGGTCGAGAGCAAGAGGGTGAGTACAGAGCGAGACCGAGACTGAGAGGGAGACTAAGAGCGTGTGGGAGAGTTAGAGTGAGATGATAGCGAGATTGAGAGAGTGAGAGGAAGATTGAGAAAGTGAAAGTGATGAGAGAGTAAGACTAACTGGGAGAGAGGGAGATTCAAAGAGTTTAAGTGTGGGTAACAGGAAACTTGAGTACCACACTATACAGATTCAGAGAGTTTGCTTGCAATACAAATTGATACCCGAGTTTAGTGGACTCGGGTGCCACACTATACAGTACTTAAGCCCAAGAAACTCAAGTGCAAAGTGGCATTTTTTAATCCCCAAATATCATGTTAGCTAGTGCTACGGTGAAATAGAAAATAGAGACCTCAAGTTTAGTGAACTCAAGTTAAGAAAAAGTAGTAGATTCTCATTTAATTCTAAAAGAGTATTTTTTTTGTTACAAATTTTATGAAAGTGCGATATTTGGCCATTTTCACTCACAAACAAGTACAGAACAGTATAATTATCCGAACAGTGTGAAGGTGTTGAGTAGGAGGATTCCGGATAATGTTGGAAAAGACACATCACAAATTAGAAAGATGGGTTTAACTAAGCTTAGCTACTTCTCAACTACACACATCCAGATCGAGCCCACAAAACTTTTAAATCCTCACCGTTCGCTAGAAAAACTATGGATTGTGGAAAGGCATGGGAAGCAAATTAATTATTGAAAAAGTGAACCATAAATAGTGGTGGACCAGGGTCCAATCCATATTCCACAAATACCCCAATTGATACAAAGTTCCTCTCCAATAAAAATTAAAATCACCAGATAGTACAAGAGTGGGAGGGGAGGGTATTTACGTAATTTCATTGCCAACGGATGGAGACAAGTTAACAGACAAGAGACTACCGCACACTGTAAAGTAACTCATGGTGGTTAAGCTCACCAAACAAAACAGTAACCCTGGTTAGAGATCAGAGAGACCCAACAAATTCTAGAAAATAAACAAACAAATATAAAATAGAAAAAACACGAAGAAAACGAGAGAGATCACAGGAGAGAGACACTTTTTTAAAAGATAAAAACTATTGTTCACGCTTCCATTGTAGAGATCGATCGAAGACCACCAAGATGGCGTGTTTAGCGACAGGGACAGGGGTCGTCGGTTGTTGTCCTCGCACAGTACGAGGAGGAGGAGGCTCGTCGTTGTCGCTGAGATCGGAGGCTTTGTTGTTTTCGAAGGTGTCAGTACTGGTCCGGATGGGTGAGGCTAGGAAGGGTTTGACGGTGAAAGCGATGGCGGTGGCGCCGAAATTCATAGGGACGCAGAGGAGAGAGCAGCAGCTGGCGGAGATGATAGAGAAGAAGGTGATAGAAGCGAAGGAGGTGTGCGGCGAGGACGAGAGATCGGACGAGTGCAAAGTGGCGTGGGACGAAGTGGAAGAGATTAGCCAAGCCAAAGCCGATCTGAGGCTCAAGTTGGAGAAACAAGATCCTCTTGAGTTCTTTTGCCAGGACAATCCTGAGACTGATGAGTGCAGACTCTACGAAGACTGATCACTATTATTCCATGATTTTGGGGTTGTCTTTGTCCCTAATAAGTCCTTTTCTTTTCTTTTTTTCTTTGTTTTTTGTGTATATGCTTAGTTGGATCTATCTATGTTGTTGTGCTTGGTTGCCCTGGCATAATAATAGTTGTCTTGCTACTCTCTATTTGCTATCGTTGGTTAAAAAGTGGCATTATTTTATGTTAAAAAGAACTTATTTACAAATCATAAAAAGAAAAGAAAAAAATAACTTATTTAATTATGTTTTCTTAAACTTAATTAGGGGTTCTTCAATTCAATTTGTCAATTGAGTCCTCGGCTTTTCCGATTGGTACCCGTACCACTCTCAGGAGTAAGGACATGATTCAGGACCAGCTGAATGCGTAACTTATCAATAAAAATAAATAGGTTCCTCGATTCAACCATATGATTTATATATGGTACGGCCATTATTGAGGGCTACGAAGATTCCCAACCCAAATTTTGTTTCTTTTATGTCACAATACTTATCCTCACGAGTGAAAACTATCGCTCCCCTAAATCCCTTTTTCCACACCACTTAACACTAAAAAGTATTTTTTTTTTAATTTTTTTTTTTTGAGAAACAACACTAAAAAGTATTTAGATAAGTTATAAAACCTTTAGTTAATATCTTGTCTTTTTAATAGAATCAAGAGATAATTTTGGACCTAACCCTAACTTTACCTATGAAAGTTGTCTCTGTGAGAGTGAGACCCACGCATGTGTGACTGAAAGATGTTTCATGAAATTGTCTCATGAAATAGTTTCTTCATAAGATATCCCAAAAATTTCATGAAAATTGAATGTAACGTCTCTAAGTCTTTCATCATATCCTTAGACCAATGAATCCATCATCCACATACCTCCTAAGGGTTGAAGACTACTTTAAGAGTACGTTTGGTACACTGTAATGATTATTATATGAGAATATAAATAAATATTATAAGGAATACATTAAGTTGGAATATAATAAATATTACTGTTCATTAATTTGGTGACCATTTAGTAATAGAATCCTGAATATGCATCCACAATTTAGTAGAATATAAAAAGGAGGTATAATTAAATCATTTTTAAGTCAAATTTCTTAAAATACACTTTTATAATTTATCAATATGCAAGAACAAAATGCTATTGACAACTTTGCTTATCTATTCTGTTATGACTAGCTTGTGGGGGGGGGGGAGGGGGTGTATTTAGATAATTGACATGTTAACAATATTTTTACAACAAATCCTAGGTAGTAAGATGTTATTACCACATAAATTATTATTTTTGTTCGCTAGTAACAACCTATCAATTAAAAATTGTTGTAAAAATATTTTGTACATAACATTTTTAATTTATTTATCAACTTTATAATCTCAAATTTGTCTTAACAATTATTTTCAAGGAATTTTTTTTTTTGAAATTTAATACTAAAAATAAAAATAAATAAAAAAGAGTTAGTTTGATACTTTAGTAACGAGAAATTTCGAAATTTGATTGTGAGAAACTATTCTCTATCCCTTATTTGATTGTGGCACACTATAATGATTATTACATGATAATATGAATAAGTATTACAAGGAATAGATTAAGTTAGAATGTAATAAATAATAATGCATCCACAATTTAGTAGAGTATAAAAAAAATGTATAATTAAATCATTTTAAAGTCAAATTTCATAAAATACACATATTTTAGGGTGTTCAAAATAGAGCTAATAATTAACAACGAGAATAATTTATTTTCTTTCCTTTTGAAGATGTGGCAACTAATGGCTTTTTAGGAAATTTTTTTTAAAAAATGTTATTATATAAGGTGAAGGATATTCAGTACTTTTGATAAGGAATAGTTATTCATCATTTTGAAGAATATCTATTCATAATGAATAACTATTCATTGTAATAAAAATATAACCAAACAACCAAATAGTTATACCATAGAAATAACTATTACATTACAGTGTCTATTACAGTCTACTAAACATGCCCTAATTGTAATGGTAAGTGATATGCACGATAATAATCATCTTCCATTAATCATGGATGAACAATTACAATATCAATGAGCATTAACAACCCTTAAATAACCACCAAAAGACAACAAACAAATAAATGTTGAGAAGTCAGTAAAGTGACCATTAATCACATTATGTCTTTAACGGTTAACTCAGACAAAGGTTATAAAATTGAACTACTAACGATAAGAGAAGATCCGAAAAATACTTATCATCTTACTAGAATACTTTCTTTTTATTATTACTTTACTACAAATGACTAATTTCATCATCGAAGGGCCTTTGGTTGATATCACCCTGGTGTCTTTGCTCTGTATTATATTCTTTATTACAAGATTTGTTCGATCGTCCATCCGTCCTAGATGATGAATCTAATTGACGATTTTGCATTTTATTAATAAGTATATGTTATGGATGTATTTTAGCACTATTAAAAGTGCTTTAAGAACATTTCTTAGCAAAAATTTGTAAAACGTTTGACAATTTAGCTAAAGAGCTTTTTAAGGGGTCCTTAAAGCTAAAAATAACTTTGATATTAGGTTAAAGAAAGAACTAAAAAACTTTAAATTATAAAAATCCAAAAAGCTTCATACTGCCACTGGGCCGTGTAGCCTAGTGGCACCCGGATCCTATGTGCCCTTTAGCTTGCAGGTTCTAACCCCCGCAGTTACCCCAAAAAAAAAAAAAACCTTTGTATTGATTTTCCTAACACCCTTTAATCTGAAACAGACTGGTGGGTGGGAATGCGAAAGATCAACTTCAAGTAAGAAAGCCCAGTGAAAAAAAGTTGTCTCTGTGTGCTTTTTTTTTTTTTTTTTTTTTTTAGTGCAAAATAAATTTGCAACGGCTAAAAAACCAAAAGGATGAAGAAGCACCTCCGGTCCACGCAAATCGCAGACAAGTCCCATGGCTCTGTTTCAACCTTGTTCAATAATTTCATCTTCTTCTTCCTCTTTCTTTCAAGGCTCTCATCCCAATCTCCGCTCGAAGGTCTTCGTCCCAAAACATCAAACCCACCTCATCCCCAACCCCAAGTCTCGTTCACTCTGCAGAGCTTCATGGCAAGAGGTCCGTCTCGTCCGTACTTTTTTTAAAATTTTTTTCTCTCTCTCTCGGAGGGTTTTCATGTTATTCTGTCTTTCTATTTTACTTGGGTTTCTTCTTTTTGAAGCTTGCGGGAGTTCTAATATTCTCGGCGATTCCTTTCACCGCTGTGAAAGCCATAGCTAATAGCCCACTTGGAGAGTCGCTTCAAAGAAGAATGGAGGAGAGGAAGAAGTTTGCTGTTCGAAATTCCTCCAAGTTTAAGACCTTGTCTGAGAAAGCAAGAAAAGAGAGGTAATTCCGGGTAAGCGATTATACACTGTAAAAGCACTCGTTAACAAAAATGGTTCCTGTTTAGTTATATATTGATAATTTAATAAAATAAATGAAAAGAGAAAACCAAAAGGTGTTGAAAGTTTTGTACAACATGAAATTCAAAGAAAGCTAGTTGTGGGGTTGTTGATGCAAATTAGAGTAAGAGAACATGTTTTCCACGGTACCTCCACGCTATAAATATACTAATTCTGCATGAGCAAAGTTGTAGTCTTTCTTAAAAGAGAGAGAGAGAGGAAATAGGAGAAGAATGAACATGGTTCGGCCTTACGGCTTGCTCTTCACATTGAAAAGCTCTTAGCGGTGATATCTTTACTATATTGGAGTGTGTTACTGTTACAACTTAAAATGAAGTCAATGTAGGAATATATAGGAACAAATTAGGCTTCTTAGTTTGGTAACCTTACACAGCCACTCGGTAACCCATGGTATGCTACAAAACACTAACATCCCCTCAAATCACAAGTTGGAAGCCTAGTTTGGAAGGAAAATCTTCAATGCCCATCCAATGAATTAGGACCCACCAAAAACCCTTGAAAACTATCATTATTAAGGAGGAAGAAGCCCGTGAAGTGCATGATTTGAAAAACCAGGAAGAGCTCTGGCACAAGAGTACGACTGTGTGCATCTTCAACATTTGTATTGTGTAGCAAGGACTATGGAAGTCAGATACTAGATTAGGATCATTTGTGGGAAGAAAATAGCACGTGAGGGTTCTAAGCACATGTGAGATGTGGAAGGTGTGTTTAGAGCTGGAAGTGCATGATTGGGACTAAGACAATGGGCGAGGGTGTGTGTGATGCTGAAACAATGATTTTGAGAGGACGTGTATGCAGATATAAGGAGTCTAGGTATAGATGAGATCCCCATAATATCTTGGGTGTGGGCTCTTATGCAATGGAAGAAGTGACAATGAAGGTTGATGAGGAACAAAGATTGTGGTTCTGATACCACGTTGAGAGAGAGAGAGAGAGAGAGAAGAAGAAGAAGAAGAAGAAGAAGAAGAAGAAGAAGAATAAACATAGTTTGGCCCAACAGCCTACATCTATAGTGGTGACAATGAACCCAATATAGGTTATATATATAGACAGAGAGAGAAGAAGAAGAATAAACATAGTTTGGCCCAACGGCCTACATCTATAGCGGTGACAATGAACCCAATATAGGCTATATATATAGACATAGATTAGATTTAGTATGGTAATCTTAATACCATGGCAGCCCATGGTATTACAAGACCATAGTAGTACATGTTTTTCTACAAAACCATGATCTACATATTGTAGTAATATCCTAATTTGTTCTAACCAACCAGTAAGAAATCTAGTCATTCTATTATGAATGCATCCTAATTTATTCCATCAATCTTTGCATTTACACTTGTTGAAGCGAGAGTTTATGCAATCGTAAAATTTCTGTTAAATGCTCTATACTCTCATTGGTTCTCCGGGAAACCTTTCAATTTAGTCCATGATTTGGTTATTTGGTTTGTGTCATCGTGAATTCTCTTCATAGCATTGTTAAATCTTGTTCTTTTTTCCCCTGAAAGTTTTGGACTGTGAGGCTTTGGACTTTCAGCTTTTATTAGATTTTTGTGGTGAGTTTCAGAGACTCATGTTTTTGTATAATCCTGTTTTCTTATTAGTGAATTAAGTTTAATGTGTTTTTCTTCAACTTCATTTGCCCAGTTATGGGGATTTTTAGCACTTTCTATGGTTACCACTTACAATCAATTGGACTGATACATTTAATGTGTCATTCATTGACATGGTCAGGTTGATGTTCTTAAATAAGGCAAATAAACTTGCACTTTATGTTGTCTTAGTAGCCTGGAAACTTTTTTTCCTTCGATAAATTGAATTATTTTCTGTGAAAATTATTAAAGCCATACCCGCTGTACTATAAGCAAGAAGCACTAGGTTGGTGTACCTACAATTACCAATGAAAGATTTTCACGTTGTGCAGTGCAGATATTCTGATTCTTTTTTATGAATTTAATGATATAGAACAATTTTATTTACCATATTCAAAAACAAGTAGGGCTGTAGAAAATTTTTATTGAAAAAAAAAAATGTAGGTGTGGGAAAAATTTCTGCTATCAGGTTTTGTCGGTTTAATAGCGTAAGTGCGTAACACTTATCTGCTACATGCAATGATGCAATACTGCAAATGATCTGTGATTAGATCATATTAGTGTTATAAGAGGGTGGCAGATATGCAAGTACCTGAAGACATTACATATTCAAATATGTATCTACATGGTCTGAGTTACTGTTGATTGTACTTATCATGAGTTATATGTTCACTTTCTTCTCTGATGTTATAGCATGTGGTATGGAGAAGAACGCCCTCGCTGGCTCGGTCCACTTTCATATGACTATCCTAAATATTTAACTGGTGAACTACCTGGGGATTACGGCTTTGATGTTGCAGGTCTGGGCAAGGATCCTGTGGCTTTCCAGAAATATTTTAAGTACGTTATGATTTTCACTTATGACCATTGCTGCCTCAATAATGCCTGTTTAGTAATAACCTAATCCTTTGAATTTTTATTTCCATAGTTGATATAGCACTACAATTCCCTCTGAAGTGTTGGTATTTGGATTCAAAATGTCAAAGTTTTCCTGATGTTCCCTTATTATATTAATTTGGATGCAAAATATCAAAGTTTTGTGCATTGGGATAAGATAACAACAACAACAATAACAACCAAGCCTTAGTCCTAAAATTTGTGGGGTCATGGGTTCAAGACATATTATGCATGTGTCTAATGACCAATTCAAAAAATTGTAATGTAGTCATTAACTATCCAACTACTTAGTCATATGCAAAATGACAGAGTTTTGAAATTTGGACTAAGATTAGGGGGTGATGAGTTGTGTAGTCAGACAAAGACTCTGCTATGTGTTGTGAACATTAGCTATCCAACTATTTGACTATCATCGTAAATATTATGCTATGACTCTGAGTAAATGAATTCTCAACACTCTTGCACTTTACATGACAACTCTATGAAAATACAATGATTATTTATTCCAATTTGGTTTGCTTTGCTTACCACGACAGTCAGTCAAATATGGCTTCCATTGCGTTAAGAATGTCAACTATGGGTTGCATAGTCGACAAAGTTTGTTGAGTCTTATGTTTAATTTTCCAAATGATTAGTTTAATATGTATACAGCTTTGAGATACTGCATGCACGTTGGGCTATGCTTGCATCACTTGGTGTTCTGGTTCCAGAAGTATTAGACATATTAGGAGCCTTTCACTTTGTTGAGCCTGTCTGGTGGCGAGTTGGCTATTCAAAGCTTCAGGTAATTTTCTGCCTGAGTGTATATATCATCATCCGGGGATATGTTCCTATTTGTTCACTCTCTTCCTAGTAATTTATGTGCCATATTATCCATTAGTTTGCACATTCAACTTTGAAGTAGATACTCTTTGACTATGGCCTTTTCATATGCTTAAAGAGATCACAGCTTGTCTTATGGGCACATCTCAATCTATGGCTAATGAGCATCTCTCTGATGATCTGATTGCTCGTTGGATTGAAATTACGGATATTTTACAGCCATATATGTTGTGGTTTTAATGTTTTGCAAAGCAATTTTTACTGGTTCCTGATATATAGTTAGTTATTAGTGCTCGGACAATAATATATAAGTTATCAGCTTGTTGGTTTCTGTTATTTTTAACTAGATAGGTAATCAAGTTAGTGCTCTAATAGTAATATTTAGGTTATCAATTGTTGAAACTTCTAACATTAACAGTTCACACAATGTTTTATGACTTGTGAATGCTGTTTGTATAGAATTTTTGGGGAAAATTCAAAGTTTATTAATTAATAGGACGGCTAGGATCAATCAACATGTCTGCATACTGTCTGAGACTAAGGTAATATCTAGGTAGGGCCCATAAATTATGTATAGCTTGATGTGAGTACTATTTAGGTGTACAGTAAACATGATGGTGATATAAAAGATGATTGTCTAACCGGGGACCAGATTTTGGACTATTATTTAACAGAAATAGTTTGGACTAAATTTGGAAACCGAGAACTTATTTAATTTCCCTAATTTTAACCCAAGTTGATGTCAAACAAAAATTTGAGAATTAAAAGATGTTAAGATGAAGAATTAGAGAATTGGATATGAACATATTAAGGAAACAGATTTCTTCTGCGAGGCATGTTTTTAAAGCTTTACTTCCAGATTTGGACTACTCAGTCCTACTAAACCTTAAGAAATATAGCATTGAAGCTAGAATAGCAAATATTTGAACTCTGATGCATTATGGGGCTGTTGGGCTCTTGCTATGTTCTATGTGATCTAAGAGTTCTATTTATGAGTTGCAAATTTATAGTGTGGATCTTTTCAATGGAAACTAAGGTCATAAATGTTGCTTGTGGAATTATTTGGAAGCACATTAATATATTTCCATGATGAGTGAGAATTGAGAAATATTTTGAAATCAAGCTTCTTACTAAATTACACTTCTAACTTTAAAATGAATAATAAATTACACTTCTACATCATCCTTTCCCCAAATTAGGCAAAATGAAGATTATTAAAATGTCTGGATTTTAAAAAATAAAAATTTGACTGAAACTGATTTGTCATCCTTCTTCTTATCAATATTTTTAATGCAGCATAATAACTATTCACTCGGATTTTTTCTCATCTATTTGTGTTATTGACCTTTTGAGTTCACCCTCACTATAATCATAAGTTGATTCTACA
Source organism: Quercus variabilis (assembly GCA_030445155.1). Lineage (NCBI taxonomy): Eukaryota > Viridiplantae > Streptophyta > Magnoliopsida > Fagales > Fagaceae > Quercus > Quercus variabilis. The sequence continues at coordinate 16,581,984 of CP129446.1, forward strand.
CTTCTGTGAATATAATCTTAATAAGCAATGATAACAAGAGGCATTGATGATTTCTTTTTCTTCACTTCTTCAATTTCACCAGGGAGATACTCTCGACTACCTCGGCATCCCAGGACTCCACTTAGCTGGAGGCCAAGGAGTGATTGTCATTGCTATTTGCCAAGCACTCCTGATGGTAACAAATCTATTTTGCATTCTTTTTCTTTCTGTATTCTCATAAGACTATCACCAATTTTATGCTCCCATAGTCATTCATTCTACTTCGTGGCTTTGTGCCCGTGTAAGGAGTGCAATTATCAATTTTAGAGGTGAAATTTAGTTCATGATGGATTGTCTGAGATGGGGCTTCCTCTAAAGCTTCAGGCTGCTTGTTCATGAGCCTTATTCTTCATTTCTTTCTATGCGAATTGTCACTAAAGCAGAAACTGAAATTGTACCTGGGACTTTATCCCAGGTAGATGGTTTGAAGAGATGGAGAGCCAATAACTGTTTTTCATTCTTTTTCTTTCTGTATTCTCATAAGACCATCTCCAATCATATCCTTCCACAATCATGCATTCTACTTTATGGCTTTGTGCCAATGTAAGGAGTTCAATTAACAAATTTAGAGGTGAAATTGTTGTTCATGATGGATTGTCTGAGATGGGGCTTCCTCCAAAGCCTCAGGCTGCTCATTCACGAGCCTTTTTCTTCTTTAATTTCTGTGCAAATTGTAACTAAAGCAGAAACTGAAAATGTACTTGAAGTGATGGAGAGCCAATAAGTCTGTTCCAAACTGAATTATTAAAGTTTAACAAATAATGTGCTTTATTGACACTATAATAGTTTCTAAAGATTTTCTTTGTTGGATATTTTTCATAAATAGGTTGGACCAGAATATGCAAGATTTTGTGGGATTGAGGCGTTGGAGCCTCTTGGCATTTACTTGCCAGGTGATATCAATTATCCAGGAGGGGCACTTTTTGATCCCTTGAACCTCTCACGTGATCCTGTAGCTTTTGAGGAGCTGAAGGTGAAAGAAATAAAAAATGGGCGCTTAGCTATGGTTGCTTGGTTAGGCTTTTACACACAAGCAGCTTTGACTGGTAAGGGTCCTGTACAGAACCTTCTTGAGCACATCTCAGATCCCTTCCATAATAACCTGCTTACCATTCTCAAATCCTTGTAAAGACATTCTTTTGATTCTACATGCATACAACTTCAAAAGCTTTGTTCCATCAAGTTCCAAGGTCATGTATATTAAACAGTTAGTTTTTCCCAGTTCACAAAACTATATTCTAGTCCTGCAATTTGATCTAGATGGATTGAAAGTAGTACTATTTCTTTTGCTTATGCAATGTTAGTGACACACTCAAACAGATCAACCCACAATCTCATAAGTCATACTATCATCAAGGATGGAAGGGCATTTGACTATAATCCACTGATACACAAAGTAGTACTATGCCAAAGGAGTCAAAGACTAGGTTGTTCCAGGGGTGATCACTTGTCAGTCGAGCTTGGGTTGGGGATCAAATCATCACTCAATTCAAGCCTTTTAGGTGGAGAACTCTCCCACACATTGCCAACTGGAAAATCAGACAAAGCCATCCGCACTCCACATTCAAGTGTAGGTATTCAAGTATGCCCTCAAATATAAATTAATCCCAAAAAAAAAAAGGTATAAATTTTCCTTTGTTTTCCAAGAACCAAATAGAAATAGATTGCAAAAAAGTGAATGAAATCAAATTAAACCCTTGCAGCCAGTCACACAAAAAAAGTTCAATGACTAGAGTTGTAATGATATCAATAGAAATTTGTATTGATTGTTGCAATGACCATTGAAGTTATGGAGAACCAGTAATGTTGTGGTGTTTGAAAGAGGTCAAGTAAAATCAGAAGCTATTCCACTCAGAATTTCAACAAGTTGTTGCTATGTATTCTCAAGGAATGGAGTTGAGGGATAGTGCAGGCTGTTTGACTGATGAGCTGCTGCTACTCACCAATGATTAAAAATAAATGTTGATTCTGCCTGGGTTTTGTGCAAAGCCTGCTTGGCTGTTGTTGTTCTTAATCATAAAGGTGAGTGTGGTCTAGCATGGCTCTGCTGAAGTAGCTGTGGCTTCAGCTTTGAAAAGTGCAGTAGAGTTTGCAATTGCTGAAGGTTTTTCCCAGTTATTGTTGAAGGTGATGCAAAGGGGATCCTTGATTGTATTGAAGTCTCTCAGAAGTCTCTAATCTGGGAAGTGGTTCAGACTCTGGATGATGTCTGTGAGTTAGTCGAGTGTAAACTTGATGTCAAGTTCTGCTTCACTTGGTCTCCAAGGTTTAGAAATAAAACTGCTGATTGCTTGGCTAAATGAGGCCTTCAAAACTTAAGGGCTAACTTCCCGTTATAGTTTCTTAAGTTTGTTGGGTAATTCTCTATGTTTCTTGTTTTCTCTCTTTTCCTCTGGTTTTCGTTTGTTCTGGTTAGGTGTGTTGTTTTATTCTTTCTGTGGGTTTGTTTTGCTGGTGTATCCCTTCTAGTTTAGCAAAAAGGATGGATGAGGTATGATAAATTTGGTGCAACCAAAAAGTACACTGAAAAAGTATAGGGGTTTTGATTCTCTTACATCCACACTTTCATATATCTTTTTTCGCATTCACTTTTATGTTTTATGTATTAAAATGTAGATATTCTTACATCAATTGTGATTTGTGAATATGTGTGTGAAATAATGGATATAAATGAGTGTAAATATTTAGCCAAAGGTCATTCACTGTTGTCCTCTCACCCTCCTCCTTCCCCCTCCTCCCAACAAAAGGACAATAATGTTCTGGTCCCAAAAAAAACTGGCAATGGCAGCCAAATGAATAAGCTGAAGGCCCAAAGAACAGCACGTGCCATAATGAACAGCACTTTTTGAGGTGGTTGTCCTCTCAATGCGTTTCCATCTTTGCTCTTATGTGTTTTGGTTGGGATTTGGGATTAATTGAATTCGAATTCTCGAGGTCTAATGTTGTTTATGTCCGCTTGTTGATGTTATTAGAATCTTGGTGGGGTTGGGATCAAACTATGGTTGAGACCATCTGAGGGAGGGTTTGTAGCCCCTTATCCCTTGTCTAGGCCTCTCAGGTATTGATTTCTCAGCCAGTAGCCATAGCTATGGTCAAGCCTAAGTAAGGTTTTTCATAGACTGATCACTCACTCCTACCTTTTTACCTAAAACAAACTTCTATTATAATCCCCGAAATGAAATTGACTGCATCTAGATCTTGTTTAAATCAATTTTCACGAAGAGAAACCTGTGCCCCAGGTAACCATGTTGCGATCCAATCAACTACAACAAATCAAGGTGTTATTAGTCAATAAAATTGAGCAAAACCTAACATAGGTGGAAAAGGCAGGGAATCCCAAGTGAATAGTCAACAAATTAAAATCAATTGTATAAGCATTGGGTTGCTTCAAAAAGTGAATATCCTGGGGAAGGGAAATTCCTATAGATGACTTTGGCCCTCATGTTTCGGCTTTGAAAGTTGACAAATTCTCTTATGTACAGCCAAAAGCTTTAAATGATTTGATTTTGTCTTAAAATTTGAAACCCCAATGGGATTTTTTGGGGGGTTTTGGCTAGTAGTGGCCGTCAAGGAGAGAGTAAAAAAATGGCACCATTCTATTTATTTAATTGCAAAATGTAAGGGATGTTGACAAAAACAGTGAATTGATCATACCAAAATAACTAAATTGAAAGTTTTAGGATCAAACTAACAACCCATGTAAATTTTAAATGATTAAATTCAAACTCGTTATATAAGAAATTTGGAGGATTGACAGAGAAATTGTGTGTTTAGATGCATACAAAGGGAAAAAGATGGAAGACTTATTTTATTATGAATAAATTATGTATGAACCATTTAACTATTTGTGTATTATGTATGAACTGTACTAATGGGACAACGTGTGTGTAGTGTAGGACTAGTTTTATTAACCATCTTGCTTTTTTTTGTTGCTTCTTTTTGTGTTTATGTGTGTGTTACAAAAGTGCCATGCAAACAAAAATACAAAATCGAGCATCTTGTTTTATCTTTTATGCGACGCAATTGTAGACTTGTAGTAGAGTAGCAGACTAGTGGTCTGTCTCCTCTCCTCAAATTCTTCCGCTAATCCGCTTCCATTTATTTTTAGAAAACATCAAAATGATGTGTCTTGAAATTGTATTCTATTTTTATTTTTTTTTAAATTAGGACAAACAAAATTATTCTGAACATTTTATTTGTAAATTGTTTTATTCTCTAAAATAATTTTTAAATTCGGATGTCTTGAGTTTTTTTAATGCATTAAAATAAGGAAGAACTGAAGTCACAGGACAATGTTTGGTTAGGTACAAGCCACTACCATCTGAATTGAAAATACCATCTAAGTTTACAGACGAACAGTCAAATAAAATAAAGTATTGAGATTGATGAACCCCTAATCTAGCAAGGTTGTTCGTGCATCTATTCGCCTTGTGGAAGTAGTGCTTAAATACAAATCTAGTGAAACTGGGAGATCAACTGCCTGCAATCATCCACAAGAGGGAAAATAGCTAAGTTAGAAAGGTGATGATTTGCGATCCACCACATTATTAATTTATGAGATTTTCAAAATGTCTCATGAATAAGGAGTGAAATAGTCTTTGCTAAAGGCTCAACATCACTCCCTTATATCTATTTTTTTTTTAAATAGAGCAAAGAGAAAGAGCCAAAGACACTACTAAAAACAATGAAGTATTTACGTTTGCTAATGGGTCGAGATAATTTAGCGATATCATGTCCTCCTATGGTGTATTGTTCTTTAAAAAATGGATTATTGGATGGGGCTTTGAAGCATCTCTGGATATTGGAATATCGGTAGAATATAACAAAGAAAAAAAAAAAAGACTAGTGAACAAGAAAGGGACGAGTTTAAGTGTAACCATTATCATTTGAAAACGAGATTTGACATGTGAAAATTGCACATGATGTAGAGAGAATGAGAAAATGTTTTGCCTAGCTGGTGATTAAAATTTTTCACGTGGGTTCATGTGGGGAACAAGCGTGCTTGATTGCATTTGCTTCTACTCAATTCATAGATCTCTCTCTTATTATAGTTCTTTATAATGGGACTAGTCTAGCGTAGCTGTTTTAAATTCTTCTATAGTGACCTGCTATTGAAAAACCTACTAAAATAATGTGCCAAGATTCAAAATTCATGGGCTCTTAATTTGCCACACCACTTACTGCTTTTTTACTCTACGATTTATCTTTCTACTTTGAACTCTCTCTCTCTCTCTCTCTCTCTCTCTCTCATTTGTAAAATGATTAAAGAGGTGACAGATATCTAAATCTTATCCTTATGCAATGCACTGTGTCTTGACAAGGAAGACTAAGATTTAACACTGAAATAGACTAATAACATTAACTTTTATATAAATTTGAATTAGATAAGAGTGTGGGACTCTTACCAATAGAGGATAAAATCCTAAATCATGAATTAACGTGGGACATTGATAACAATTTAACAAATGAACATCTATCAATGTTTAGAATAATAAAATTCCTTTGTTCTTCTTTGTTGGGAGAAAACATTTTGGGTGTGGTTTGAAGTCACATAACTCAAAAGCTTAACTACTACATAGGTTTAGATTCATACAATTATGTTTCTCACTGTCTCAAAATATTGGTCATGTATTCTATCGTAGGATGTCCCAAAATTTTATTAAATTTTTGGGATAATTACACTAAACCCACCTATGGTTTGGACAAAAATCACTTTGCTTACCCGTTGTTTGAAAAGTATCATTTAACCCACTTAAGGTATGATCCGTTTGTTTTCTGTAACTCACCTTTGTTAAAATCAAGGGTAAATAGGTATTTTTGCTCAAATTTTATGTCTCTCTCCTCCCAAAACAAAAAATAGCACAAAAATATAAGAGAAACAAGATCAAAAAGTGGTATTGATCTCTCTCTTAATTCACATAAATCTTGAACATGAAGAACATATCCAAAAAAATAAAACCCAGATCAACCTACACAAATAACCGAACTATACAATATTGCCCTTCAAAACAAGACTTTTGTTTCCTATGTTGCAATGAAGTATACTTCTTTCTTCGGTAGTACCAAGTCCTAGTGTTGCTTGAGTAAACCCAAATAAACATCATCATTCACAATAACAGTCAAAACCCAGTTCAGGAAACCTCAAAAACTCTTCAATACTCACACGACACAGAAGATTTTAATCAAACACATCCCATACCATTTCTATGAATCGAAATGAACAAAATTTTCGAAACCCAGTTCAAATAAAACTTAAACTCTTTACAAAAAGTAGCCAATACCAACAAAAAAACATCAAAACCGGAGCTATAAATCAAAATAAAACCCATGACATGCTGTTACCCATTCCACCGAGATCTTCCTCTTTCGTGACCCGATCCATCGCAACGACATGCCGTTGGGGTACTGGAAACCCTAACAACCCCTCGCTTCCTACGACTTCAGCTCCCTCCATGACCGCACCAAGGACATCTTAAGTGTCGTCGTCGCTCTCCTCTTCGGCGTTGGCTGCGGAGCCCTCACCGCGGCCACCATGTACCTCGCTTGGTCTCTCTTCTCCCTCCACTTCTCCTCCTCTGACTACTCCACTTTCCCCTCTTCTTTTTGCCTTTTTGGCCTCCGTACTTTACAATTTGTGGCCTGCCACTAACGCACAAGCTCTTCGTTCTCTACCCACCCTTGATTTTCTTGATCTCCTAAAATCACCCTCCTTTAAGCAGGACCATCTTCCCTCGATGTGGCGCCTCTATAACGAATCCAACCCCAAGACCCACTTCATCAAAGATGGTAAAATTTTGAGAAAATTTTACAAACTCTAACTACGTGGGTGGGTCGCGATAAAAAAAATGTCATTAACAACCCAAATGCAGATCAACAACAGTCACACATACCTTCCCTAGCTTCGATGTTGCGAAACTTGTGTTTTCTCCCCCTCCAGACACTCCAAACCATGAAGAAAACCACAGGTCTCTCTCTCAAAAAGTTTCTAAGTTTTGGGTGTTTTGATTCGCGTTATATTGTGTTTTGGGATTAAGATGTGTTTTTGTAACGGCTAAGCTTGAGGTAAGTTATGGAGATTGACGGAAACATACCACAAGTGGGTTAAGTGATACTTTTCAAACCACGGATAGGCAAAGTGATTTTCGACCAAACCACAGGTGGGTTATATGTAATTATCCCTAAATTTTTTTGAGAACTTTGTTTAAGGATAAATTTGAAAAGTTTTATCTTTTTAATTAAAAAACAAGACAATAAAAATATGTTTTCTTAAAATGTTGGATTTTTTAAATAGAACCAACCATTTGGGACGAAAATAAAATTTTCTAATTATTTATCTTTTCTTCACATGAAACTTTCATTTATATAGTTACATGTACATTCTTAGCAATTAAATCTGCTTCCAAAAAAAAAATTAAAAACTAACTTCAATTTGAAAATTCATCCTTTGGTGAGGATCAAATTGTTTCTTTTAGGTTCATATTGATTGCCTAGAGATAGTCGTAAGCAACAATTAAAAAAAAAAACAAAGAGTAATGGTGTTTAAAAAATAAAAACCTCTCTCTCAACTCTCACATAACACGTCAAGCATGACGTTATAGTGTTGGAGCTGAGTGATTTTCTTTTGACACAATTATCTTACACAGCAAATTCTGAACCGTAATTTGTCACTTTCACATTATTATTATTATTATTTTATTACTTTAACATATGAACAATTGTGACAAAAATTGTGATTTTTGATGTAGTCCTATAAATTTTGCAAATAAAAAGCGACAGCGCTGGGTGCCCACAGCACACCGACATCGAAAAGGATAAGTAGGCCCAGATTGAACATCATGTGGTCTCTATGGAATTATAATGCGTCCCAATCGTCCTATTGAGGTTCTGGGAATAAGACATGCTTTTTTAATATTTTTATGTCCTCTCTGCTATAGGATAATATGTCCCAACTATTTTAGGCACCATTCAGCAAAACAAAAAAAACATTTTAGGCACCTGTTTTTTTGTAGTATAAAGTTAAAAATAAAATTTTCAATAAATCATATTTTTGACCGGAAAAGAGTTTACCTTCAGATCGAAATAAATTTTTTTGTACGTAGCGACTGATAAAAGTAAAACTGACCGTATGTACTTTTAGATAGTGATTTGACTGATTTCCAGGTTAATAATTTAGTGCCTTCAATAAAAAATAAAAAAATTAATAATTTAGGTTTCGAAAATTTTCAATTAATCCTCTACTTTTCTATACAGGATATTGCAGGACCCTGATCAACTCATTGCCTAACTGCACGTTGACCCACGTATTCCGGGAAGCTAACAAATGTGCAGATATTTTGGCTAAAATGGGAGCTAACTTAGATTCGGGCTTTCAAATTTTGTATGAACCACCGCCTGTGGTGGTAAATGCGCTAGCTTTTGACAAAGCTGAGCTTTTTTGTAACAGACTGGTTATTTAATTTATGTCAGGTCCGCTGTTTTACCAAAAAAAAAAAAAAAAAATACTTTTCTATACAGGATAAATAATTTAGTACGGAGGAAATAATTTATTTATTCCTCCCACTGCTATTGATGAGCTGTTTTGTTGGAATTTCAAATTAAAACATTGTTTTTCATTAATGAGCATTCACATCAGCTCATGTATAAGTGTGTATAATAAAAAAAAAAATACTCAAATTTACACATTTTTGTTCAAAAAAGCCCACATCAGTCCATTTAAACTCTTGCAAAATCTTCTAAAATTATCCACGAGTTACAGTACCCGTGTAAATTTACACGGGCACTGTAGCTCGTGTATTTAATTTTTTAATGGTTTTTTCTCTCTCCTCTCTAACGGACTCTCATCTCCTACCTCTCTTCCCCAACCATTACAACATCTAGCGTGCCAAATCAACTGAAAATTAATCCCAACAAACTCACACACAAACAAACCTAAACGGACAGAGAGATCGGTACATCCAGTGCATCAAATCAATTGAAAATTAACCCCAACAAACCCACACACAAACACATCCACACACAAACAAACCCAAATGGACAGAGAGATCGGTGCTTATCGGAACGATCTAGGTTGCTGGAGCTCATGGGTTGGCTGGTGAAGCATGGAGCGTGGATCGATGCTTGTGGAGCGTGGATCGGCCAGTGAAGAAAGGATCTAGGTTGTCGGAGCTCATGGATCTCGCTTGATCGGAGCTCGTGGGTAGGCCGGTGAAGCGTGGAGCATGGATCAATGCTTGTGGAGCGTGGATCGGCCGGTGAAGAAAGGTTCTGGGTTGCCGGAGCTCGTGGGTATCGCTTGATCGGAGCGTGGAGCATGGAGCGTGGAACGATCTAGATCAGTCGGTGAGAGAAGGAAGAAAAGAGAGAAGGAATGAGACGATCTGGATCGGCCGGTGAGAGAAGGAAAAAGAGAGAGAGAGAGAGAGAGAGAGAGAGAGAGAGAGGGGGCGCGTATATAGGTAGAGGTGGTTGAGGGAAATAATAAAAAAATTGTGTAGAGTGAATATTTTATTGAAATATCTTGTAAAATAAATTAACTGATGTGGGTGTTTTGTAAAAGTGGTAGTGTAAAATAGAAAGATGAGGTTTTCATGTAAAATAGACAGAAAATTTAGATGAGCTGATGTGAATACTCTTATAGGGGAAATTAATGGAAGGATTGATTTGAATTATTTGAAATGTGTAGAATTTAATTTGAAGCCACCCTCTTTAAAGATAAGGTTTAAAGTATAATTTGTTCTAAAAAAAATGTTATAATTGCAAAAAAAAAATTAGAAAAATTAAAAATTGAGTATAGGTCACTAGCACCAACGTGTCCAAGTCAAGAGGCAAGCTTAGAATTGCTGTGGTCCTGTAAGTTTACCTTCTTCTTCTTTTTTGAGGGAAAAAAAAGGATAAAGTTTAATTGGAAACATAAAAAAGTATCAACTAATTGAAATGTAAAATGATAAAATTTGTCTACAAACTTAGTTGTAGCATAAATCTACAAGTTCCTTTAAATAAAATTAGTATTGTTATATATTTTGAAAATTTAATCGTTATATTATATGTTCTTTATATTCTTAATACACATGTCAAATTTTGTGCTAATTGGATATTATTTACTATATGATCTATAAACTTATTTTTTATATATAATTATAGATTACAAAAATTTGCAATTTAAACAATTAATTGATGACATAGTTATTGATTTTTAATTTTCTAAAACTTTTGTAAGTATGCAGAATATAAGAAGAAAATATAATCCAATTAATGATGGATTTGTCAAAATTCTCATTAAATAAAAAGATATTGAGTAAGGTTGTAGCCTTAAGCTACAGCTAAAATTATAGCCAAACTTTATTTAATGCCAAATTTTGTGTATCTAAAAGTTAGGTCTTTTTTTATATACACTATTGTTAATTTCTTTAAAATTTTTTCTACTCTCCCCCGTGTGTTAAATACTTAATATTTTTAAATAAATGACCGCCACCAACGTCATTCTTACCGCCACAGAGGGTCACTTTCTATGGTGACTTTATGATTGTGCTATGCGAATTGCACAGAATTTTAAAGACTTTTAAATGAGCATTTAAAGCAAATGAGAAGCATGAATAAGATATAAATTTTTGTCCTTCTCAGAATATATATATATATATATATATATTTTTTTTTTTTTGATTGCTAAATTACAATTTCTTTGGTTTGTATCCTTTTCGACACTGCTATGACGTGGTTTATATGTTATTATTATTATTATTATTATTATTATTATTATTATTATTATTGCTCGTATTGCACACAATTATTATTTTTGTAAACAGATTCTTTCAACAACGCAGAGCTTAGATAAAATACACCTACGATCTTAGGCTTCTTAACAAGTAATGCTAACAAAACCTTAACAAGTAATTATTTACACGCAAAAACTAACTTGGTGAAGATAAATTAAGGAGCACTAAATAGATCAGCTTAACCAAAATGCACCTACGATCTTAGGCTTCTTTAGCCAGTAACGCCGAAAATTGTAATGCCCACAAAACCTTAACAAGTGTAGTAGTAATTATTTACACGCAACGCAACAACCATAATTACTACATTTGACTTGCGATAAACTAATGACCCTTTTGGTGCATGCTATGGAGTATGGACCTATAGTTGCCAAAAGTACAAAATTTTTTTTGGAAGAAATAACACTGTAATTTTATTTAAGAGATAGCCAAATTGGCTTGAATTACAGTTGAAAGGTGTGGAGGAACATCCTCCATCCTCACCATTAACTCGCTAACATATCTTGCATGTCTAGCATTGTTGTGGGTTGCACTATTACTTTGTCTCATTACATGACTGAAGTCGATCTCTAGAAACTCCTTAACTAGCACCTTTGCCTCGTCCACGAAGTGGTCATAGTCTGCCAAAGATGGGTCCTCATTCAACAGGGCAACTATAGTAATCTTAGAATCTCCTTCAAGCACAATGGATGACATACCAAGATCAAGTGCAAATCTAAGAGCTTTAATGACTACTATGACCTCCATTTTTTTTAGCCTTGCTTCATCCTCCATGTCTCAGCAATGAATACAACGGAGGGATCTTTTGCCCGGATTAAATCACCAAGCTCCTTTTCTGTTACTAGATTCTCAAGCCCGCGACAATTCCATACTAAGAGACTCATGACTCCTGGCGGGGTTGCTCGGCAACCTCCACCATTAACTTAGATGAGTATTGAGTACCTTTCACCTGCACCCATTTACATGGAAAGTCTGGGAGAGATGCCACGCAAGTACTCTGCTTCCTCTTTTTTCCTGATTCGACAATGCTTATGGCCACACTCGAGTTGACTTGGCGCATGATTCTTTTCCATGACCTAGTGTTTGTTGGTTGCTCACTAATCTTAGCCATTGAGTCACTTAGCAGAGCATCACTTGAAGTGTTTGGCACATGCATATCCTTTTGAGTGGCGGCTAATAAGGCTATAAACAAGTCGAGCTTTGTCGAGTAGTGAATGTTCAAGCTTGGCTTGACAGCAAAAATAGCATGTTCAAGCTTGGCTTGAGCTTGATACAAGCCTACAAATAATGTTCAAGCTTGAGCTCATTATAAAGTATAAAAGCTTGAGCTCAGAATAAAGTATAAAAGCTTGAGCTCGGCTTGGCTTGGCTTGATTCATTAGTCAAACCAAGCTCGAGCTCAATATCAAGCCCAAACTCAAGCTCAATATCATGCTTTTGAGCTTGAGATCCAACATAAGTATATTATCAAGCCTATATCAAGTTTATTATCTAGCCTATTTGGTTTGGATAAGTGGTCTCAACTTATAATTAATTAAAGTTTTAGAAATATATGAGTTTACTTGTCAAGCTCATATCAATTTTATTACCAAACTCATAAATAAGCCTAGGCTCAACTTGTTTTGTTACTTTTGTATCGAGCCTTAGTGTTCACGAGCTTATTCATGAACAATATTTTTTACTCGGGCTCAGCTTGTTTATTAAACAAGCCTTAAACTAAAGCTTAAGCTTAGCTTGTTTATAAACAAACAAACATGAACGAGCTTTTTATCAAGCCAAACCCGAGTTGTTTATGAACAGCTTGGTTCATTTACAGCCCTAGCGGCTAAGGTTGTTCCCAAAGAAGTTGGGTCACATTCAAAGACTATAGGCTCAATGGAAATAGCATTTAAGTTGGAGACTTCAATGTTTTTTCCCACATTTATTGCTCCCAAAATTTCCTCATCCGTAACTTCTCTCACTGAGCTGGAGTAGTTAATCTCCTTATCAATCTCAGTATTGGCCTGTTTGGATGGAGGTAGGAAGGAGGGGGAGTGGAGGGGAGTAGAGTAGAGTAAGTTAAAAATAAGCTAATTTTGTGTTAAATCTACTCTACTCCCCCTCCCTCCCCCTCAATCCAAACAGACCATTAGTTGAGAAAGGAAACCCGAGTTATTACTCCTGACGTTGGCCATAAACACTTGCTGATTTTTAGGAATTGTGCGATTGTCACTTAAGTCAACTAACATAACATGCTCTTTCCTTGAACTTCGCTGCCTCATTGATTTATTAACGGCTTCCACGTTCAAACTTTCACCCGACCCTTCCACTTCCATGTTTGGAACTGCCTCCACCGAAGTCATGGAGGTTGAATCTATGTGCATCGTGGTGTGGACATTATCTTCACCTCTGCTCTGCACACGAGTTTTGCAACCTCTCCTTTCAAAGTATTCTAGAACATAAATCACATCCTTTCCCACAGATTTGTATGGTAGAGCTCTTAGAGACGGGCCGAACTGCTGCTGGTCCACGGTTAAGGTACCATTGCTTTGGACCCATAGATTGTAGTCCCTATCATCGTGATTCAGACATCTGCACTAATAGCATAAGCTTGGCAGCCGTTCATACTTGAACTTAATCCATCTTTTGCCTCCATTAGGTAGAGTGATAAGCCTTCCTCTGCACAACGGGAGAGTTATATCGATAACCACCCTTACACGGAAAAAACTACCCCCATCCTCGTCCACCGCTCCATTAGATTTTTGAGTATCTCCCACCGTTTCACACAAAATCTCTGCCACCTTTCTTGTTAAAAAGCTATTGGAGATGTCATGTGCTTGTACCCAAAACGAAACCTTGTTAAATGCAAGCTCTTGCACTGGGACATCATTGATATATCTTTGCATGACAATCAAGTGCTTATCAAAACTCCAAGGTTGACTTGAGTATTTTGTCTACGTTTGCTAGGTTGTCGAAAATGAATAGGACAATATTGCCTTGATTGCGATCTTTGAAACCATTAGTCGTCCTCCATAGTTGCCTGAATGTTCTTGCCACGGCCTCCATTTGAAGAAAGCAAGAAGTGAAGAATTTCACAGCGATAACAAACTCCCCCTTCCTATGATCTTCGTGGATTATACTTGATACTCCTTGAGAACAAAAGAGTAGAAACAAACTCTCATTTGAAGAAGGGACAAAATTTCTATAGCCTAGGCGAAGTAGGAGACCCTACATTCCTAATTTCCTAGTGACTGAAAGACTCGTACATATGTAAGTTGATATGCTAATTTAAGTTTATAAACTAAATTATGATATAATCAAACCACGCCAAAATTACAATTTATTAAGTGGGGATAATACATGTTATAAAACTATATTGACGTTGCAAATTTAATAAATAACGACAAGAATTAGAACGAGCCTCTTCATTCAATGCTTTGTAGAATGCTATTTAAAATTTTGAATTTAGCAATAACTGATAACAAATTGTGTCTAAGTATTAGGAGCACTATTTTACAATTCCAGATTTGATGGGAAAAAAAAAATTTAGTGTTAGCTGCAACTGGCGCTCCCATGTTTATCAAAATCAAGCTATTTATCATTATGTCATCATTAATTAATTTTTGGCGAAAAGTCACTTTTAGTCCCTACATTTTAAGGCAATTCCCATTTTAGTCCCTACATTTTATTTTTACCACTTTTAGTCCCTATCCTGAAAAATGTTTCTCGTTTTGGTCTCTGCCGTTACATCAGAAACGGAGAAAGCTAACGTGACAAACGGCAGAAATAAATAATAGTAAATTAATGTCCACGTGGCCTAAATTAATAATAAAAAAAAATTTTGGCATTAAAAAATGCCACGACAGCATTTAAATTAAAAAAATTTAAATTTGTTAATTTTAACTATAAAATAAATAAATAAATAAAAACAGCATTAAAAACTAAAAATAATATGAATTGAAATCTAAGTGTGTCTTGAACAAAAACACAAACCCAGATCTAAGAACATAAACCCAAAAACTAAAATCCGAAAATTAAAAATCTCAAAATCATAATTTTCTCAAACCCAGCAATATCATTAAATCCTAAAGTCTCATAGTATCAAATCAATCCAAAAATACAACACAACCAATCCAAACAAAAAAATCTCAAGCTCAGAACAACCCATCAACTACCACGTCTGAAGCAAGCCACGAACCCAGGGACAATCACAGTGACCAAACCCACTAATAAATCACAAACCAAACCACAAATGAAGAACCAAACCACGAAGCAAGCCATGCACCAAACCCAGATCAGAACCACCAACCACCGCCACCCTGACCCGAAATAGAACCACAACCCAACAAAAATTTACCCATGAAACCCATGAATTTAGAACAAACACCGTGGCTCACTCCCGACAAACACAATCAACAAACCCCCCCCCCCCCCCCAAAAAATCCAAGACCAGCGGTAAAAGCCAAATGCGAAAGAGGGAGAGAAAGAGAACTCAACGCTGCCATGCCGTCGCCTTGGACCTGATCTAGTCGAGCTTATGGGTTCACGATGGGCCGATGGTTTTCAGGTGGATGGGCTATGCGATTTTCAGGTGGATGTGCTCTCTCACATTTGACCGACGAGAGTTGTAGTGGAATGAGCTTTCCGTTGGAGAAGAGCATGTCGGCGGGGAGCATGGCCACCGGATCTAGGTTTGCTTAAGGTGGGTTTGCTGGGTTTCTTTTTAAATGAGATGGGTTGTTTTGAGTTTGAGGTTTTTTTGTTTGGATTGGTTGCGTTGTATTTTTGGATTGATTTGATACTATGAGGCTTTAGGATTTGATGATATTGCTGAGTTTGAGAAAATGGTGATTTTGAGATTTTTAATTTTTGGATATTAATTTTTGGGGTTTTTGTTCTTAGATCTGGGTTTATGTTCTTGTTCAAGACACACTTAGATCTCAATTCCTGTAATTTTTAGTTTTTTATTTAGTTTTTTTTTTATTTATTTAGTTAAAACTAATAAATTACATTTTTTTTTTTAATTTAGATGCTGATGTGGCATTTTTTAATGCCAAAAAAAACATTTTTTTATTATTAATTTAGGCCATGTGGACATTAATTTACTATTATTTATTCATGTCGTTTGCCACATCAGCTTTCTCCGTTTCTGATGTAATGCTAGGGACCAAAACGAGAAGCGTTTTTTAGGATAGAGACTAAAAACGGTAAAAATAAAATGTAGGGACTAAAAGTGACTTTTTGACTTAATTTTTTATTAAAAATAAACGTATAATGAGACTAATTTTGGCAAAACATAAAAAGTAATGCTACAACCACAAACTATTTTACAATATTTTTACAAATTGTTGATGTGACCAACTTCTTATTGGTTTTCATCTAGGCCAATTATTGACATCATTTTTTCATTTACCAATAACCACTCATTACATCAACAGTTTGTAAAAAAATTTATAAAAAATTTTGTATGTCTAACATTATTCAACATAAAATGAACACATAAATCCTATTCCAATTATTATTATTATTATTATTATGGGCAAGACTCAGGTACAGTACTTAAGTACTGTTACTTAGGTTCCCCCCTTAAAATTCTACCATGTGAATTTTTTCTCATGAGATGGAAGTCTATTTTTGAGTTAAGTAGTTACATGGCTGAATCCTAAGAGAGGAACCTAAGGAGCAGCATCTAAAGTATTGTACCTCAGTTTTGTCTAATTATTATTATTATTATACATTGCACCTTTTCTTAAATCAATAAAACTATCTTCTTCTCATCAAAAATAAAAATAAAACTACTTTCTTTATTAAAAAAGCAAAACAAAACAAAACGAAAAAGACACATCACTATAATAATACCAATGTGCTTGCAACTAGCTGGCATCAAGTGTTCCTCTAAAAAAATTATTAAAAAAAAAAAAAAAACTGGCATAAGTTGTTGTGATTGGACTTGAACCCCTCACATACTAGTATAGTACTTGTAACTAAAGTGATCATAGTTACTTGGTATAAGGCAATGTAGATTGAAATTTTTAATTATACTAAGTAGAAATTATTTTTGTCAAGAACTTGGTAATTAACTCAATTGATACTTCGAAATGTTTCTAACGAGATGTTTAGGGTTCAATCCCTCCCTCCCCATCAAACTCCAACTTAACTTCTTAAATTGAATTTATTTTCATAATCCTATTAAATAACAATTAACTGCATAATCCGTCAAATTGTGAAATTTGGTTATACTACATAGAATTTAGTATTAAATGATTTGATTTTTTAATAGGGAGCCTTAAGCAAAATTTCGTAATAATTGATGTTGTTTGGTCAAGAAGAAAGCAAACCTTATTTCATTTAAGATCCGTTTGGATAAAACTTATTTTGCTAAAACTAAAAACTGAAAACACTGTAGCAAAATAATTTTTAAATGTGTGAATAGTGTCGTGAGACCAATTTTTAATGAAAAAGTTGCTGAAAAGTAAAGTTTGTGAGTCCCATAAATAGTGCACAAGTGCACTGTTCATAGGAGAATTGGTCAACAACTACGGCTGAACCAAAAAAAAAAAAACAAACAAACAAACAAAAACTGGAAATGCGCAAAACGTGAAATGTGAACGTGGATCCAAACCCCACCATCAATGGTAGAGCAAAAAAAATTTCAAGTAGAAAAAATCTAAATATATTAATAATTTTTAAATCCATGAAATAACACTTATGTATTAAAAAAAAAAATTACATTTAGTTGGTTTTATATTATTCAAAACCAATATTTTTTTCTTTCATTTTTCCATCCTCCCTTAAAAGTTACCATGACTTTTGAGTAGAGTTTGTGGTGTGTTTTTGTGTTAAAACCCCTTTTTCTCTTTCTTATACGCATGTGCATGTGTTTGTTTCTAAAATATATATATATATATATATATATATATATTTATATTCTTTCATTAAACATATATTTTTTGAAAAGTATCAATTAAACATTTTAAATCAAGGGTTTTCTCTTAAATAAATTGAAGATTACAAATTATATCACAACAATGATTTTTGTAAATATAAAATATGTAGACATCAATTGATTTAAAATAAATAAATAATAAATATCACTTTTATAATAATGACACAAACTAAATAGAATTTTTTTTTTTTAATGGATGAAAATCTATGACATGTCCCTAAATTTCAACATAAATATTATAGAATCTTTTCTTCTAGTGAAAATAAAAATCATGCATATCTGCCTAACTCTCTAATGCTCTGTTTGTTTCAATGGAAAATCTTGTGTGAAAACAGTTTTCCGTATTTTCTAGTATTGGTAGTATTTAAAAAAAATGAGTTAAAGTAAAACTATTATTTTTCAATATAAAAAAGTATGACTTATTTTTAAAGATTGTTTTCTAATAATTTTTTTTTGAAAAACAACTCTATCCCACGTGATTTTTTTTTTTTTTTTGGGTTTAGATAATTTCAACATATGGTGTTCACTTCTAATAATAATTATTCATCATCAGGCCAAGAAACCAATCGGTTTTTGGTGTAGGCAATAATTGAACCTCAGATCTCTTATTCAACGACCAAAGACTTTATCAGTTGAGCTAGATGGAACCCACCACATGAAGCTAAATAAAAGAGATTAGAAGATTATTTTTCAACTTATTTAAGGTTTCTACCAAACATAGAAAAATGAGATCATTTTATAGGAAATGCTATTTGGAAAATGACTCATTTATTAAATAGATTTACTTTTTTTTTTTATAAAATGAATATGTGCTTTAAATGCTCCTAAAGTTGATGAGTAATATATGGTAAAAATGTGGATACTAAAAGAAAAAAAAAAAAAAAAAAAGCTAACCTATCATAATTTACAATTTGAATTTTTTTAAATGGCCCATGTGTTAGGAGTAGGCTAAATAAAAGAGATTAGAAGATTATTTTTCAACTTATTTAAAGTTTCTACCAAACATAGAAAAATGAGATCATTTTATAGAAAATGCTATTTGGAAAATGACTCATTTATTAAATAGATTTACTTTTTTTTTTTAAATGAATATATGCTTTAAATGCTCCTAAAGTTGATGAGTAATATATGGTAAAAATGTGGATATTAAAAGAAAAAAAGAAGAAGCTAACCTATCATAATTTACGATTTGAATTTTTTTTAAATGGCCCATGTGTTAGGAGTACGCTAATTTGGAAATGTTATGAAATTTTGTTGTGTCCCTAAAAGGACTTAAAGAGAGAGAGAGAGAGAGAGAGAGAGAGAGATGAAGGTTTGTATAATTTAATTTATTTATTTATAAAATGAAAGGGGCATTATATAAAACTTTGACATATTTTTTGTTCTTAATAAATAAAGGGGGAGGGGGAGAATTTCCCTTCAAATCACCAATGCAAAAGATTCTCAGAAAAAAGAAAAAAAAAATGCATTGGTGATTTTACACTGCATTTGAAAATGGGTAAAAAAAGAAAGGAAGGAAAGTTAGAGGGGAAAATTAGGTCTCTATCGTTTGGACATAGGAGAGAAGAGAAATAAGAAGGAAAATAATACAACTTGGTCCACATTTTAATTTCCACCCAAGTTGGGCAGAAATGGAAACATGCAGACGCAAAGTTTGACATTCAATGATTATAAAATTACATATTTTGCCCATCAATTATCATTCCACTTTCCATTTTATCACGGTAAAAAGAAAAAAAGAAAAAAAGAAGAATATTTTTCATTCCACTTCCCTTTCGCTTGCAAACCAAAATATGGAAAGAGAAATAATTTTTTTCCTTTTCTTTTTTTCTTCCCTTCCTAT
Organism: Quercus variabilis; assembly: GCA_030445155.1. Lineage (NCBI taxonomy): Eukaryota > Viridiplantae > Streptophyta > Magnoliopsida > Fagales > Fagaceae > Quercus > Quercus variabilis. The sequence goes on from CP129446.1 coordinate 16,601,560, forward strand.
TTGCAAATACATATAATAAAAGAATATTTTATTTTCTTATACTCTTTTCTTTTCCTTTTTTGTCCCTCAGTTTCAACCAAACAAGTGGATTTCAGACTTCTAGTTAACTTAATTGGTAAATTGAAAAATTTTCTAATAGTTGAATAAGAAATTTGGAGTTCAATCTCTATCTATATCAAAAATTAATTGATATCTTATTCTGATGGTCATCATAAACAGACATCATAAAAAATAAAAATTCAACCAAACAAACTATTAAAGATAGCCATGACAAATTGCCAAATCCAGTAAGTTTGACAGAATTAATAATATGTAAGGAAGAATGTGCTGCGAAGGAATATTCCCAGTATTGTTTATTCGAAAGCAATCAGCCAGTAAAAACTAATTGAGGCACATGCTTCGTTATTTCTACACGTGATTGACTTCCCAGCCATATAGGCATCTTTTTTGAACCACAAGCCCAGGTATAGCATGTCCTAGAGTTCAGTGTAACTTGTCTTAAGAGTTCAGTGCATTTCTATGATATTTTCGAATGCTTCTTTCTTACGTCAACAAAATATGCATTATAATAACTAGTAGAAGTAGTTAACTAGCGAGTAGTTATACTGGTATACAGCTGGAGTGAGATATTTCTAATTTTCTAGTAACTTTGGAGTGACGGCAAAATCTGAGAAAGTGCATTTTTGCTTAACGTAGTGAATTAGAATGTATTGTATGATTAAAAGAAAAACAAGGAATAGGGGAATAGCTAGGGATCCACAACCATATATATAAATTGTAACTTGAAAGTCTCTCCTATATCTTAATGCATGTCAGTCCAAATGCCAGTTTGTACTTATCAAATCATTGTTTGCGTGATAAATTATCCACAAAATAATAATAATCATGGTTATGCATGATAAATTGAGTTGTGCATGGTACTCTTGGAAAAGGACTTGAAATCTCAGGAAACTAATTGCAAACAATAATTACCCCACAACCCAAAAAAAAAAAAAAAACTAATAAATCATTAATTAATTGTGACTAGCTTGTAATCTCATGCATATACATGAATATATTTAAAGATAGACAATAAGATGTATATTATAATTCTTATATATATAATTTAAATACTATTGATAATCATTTTTATATTTTGTTAACTTTTTTTATAAAAAAATTGTAAGGATATTATTAGGTATAAAATGTAAATTGTTTATGTTATTTATTTTTTAATTAAGGTGAAGCACTTTTTTTTTCCCATTCATTTATTCTAGACTCTTTGGTTTTTGTACTTAATAACTCACTTGGATGAATATTTATGATGTAGTCCCATATTTGATTTTAAAATTAAGAAATAAAACTCTTTAAGAATAAATAATTTAGGACACATGGCACTAAAGGTCATCAAATAGCCCATGATCCATAACCCGACCCAGAAACCCAATAGCCCACCAAGCTAATGGGCAGCCCGACCCGTTGTTATTGAGGCCCATAGGTAGCCCACTAGCCCAGTGGGTAAGGCCGTGGGCTAGTTTTTATGCCCATGGGTATCCAGTAGGCTAGCCCAATAACCCAACCGATTAGCCCAACCTGTTGCCCAGCCTAATAACTCATAATTCATAACAAAAATATATAGGAGGTGTATGAAGGATTGATCTTGAGATATTATAGAGGAATTCCTTAAGAGAACTTCCCCAACCACTAAGATACTTAAAGTAATTGTGCTAAACTTAATTTACTAAATATATATATATATATATATATATATATATATTTTAGTAGTCTAGCAAATTTAAATTAACCATTTGACTTTTTTTTATTAAAGATAAAAATAAAAAACTATTTAAAGCCTTAATAAAAATAAATAAATAGGTTTCCGTCAACAAAACAAAATTTTATATAGATTTGACTGTAAAAACAAATTTGTAATTAAGTATTAAATTCTTTGATTCTTTCCTTTGTAAAAATAGATTGATTATTCTCTTATAAAAAATTGATTATTTCCTTATAAAAATAATAAAATAATATGTTAACACAAGCCCATGGGTAGCCCATTAGGTCCAACCCGGTAGCGCAGCTTGCTAAAGACAAAATGGGCATTGCCTATAGGCAAGGTCATAGGTTGGGGTTTTTTCTTTCGGCCCAGCCCGACCCGGCCCATTAACTAGTTAATAGCCCATTATACCTAACTCATTGTGCCCATGGGTCAAGTAAAAATGGACCAGGCCGGCCCGACCTGGCCCATTGAGGAAAAAAGTTCCTAAATTTTGTGCCATGAAAATTAGAACTCTAATTTAAAATTCTAATTTGAGTTTTTATCCGTTTCAGCTATTATTATTATTATTATTATTATTATTATTATAGATTAGTGATAACCCCACCGGGCCCACCCCTATCAATGTGGCCATATTTATGATGAGAAGGTACCACTTCTCCTCTTAAAACAAGAGGTTTAAAATTCAACTTGTGGGCAAATACTAGAGGGGTTAGCTAACCTAATTTTGCATCTCGCACTAGAATTTTGATAATAGAAAACAATAAGGTTGAAACTGAGCACTAACTCTCTTTTCTGCTCGAATATTTTCATTCACACCACTATTTAATCCAATAGTTTTCCTGTTTTTATAGTAAAAGAAAGAAAATTGGTGTTTTTTGCTTATACTATTTGACTATAAATATTAGTCGGTGATTAATATTTATTTATTAAACAATTAAAGCTCATTCACTATGTGTGTGTATATATTTATTGCCTATTCTTAGGCACAAATAGTCAAAGGCATTTATGGTCACCATTTTTTATGGGGGATAAGTGATGGCTAGGGTCGCATTCTCTTCTATTTTATTGATGGGTACGTTAGGTTCCTATTGAGTCCACAAGATCTGTTAAGAGATCGGCAATCGCTTTTGCACGCTCAAAAAGAAAATATTTATGTGTCCCTCAATGAAAAAAAGGCAATTTTGGGGACCCATTCTCTCTCACAAGGTTTCAGTTTCACACGGAGGTACTAATCCGACGCTTTTATTAATAATAAAATCAAAAACAAAAACTTAATTTTATGTCTTCTTATTAGATATGAATTTTGAGAGATTTAAGATTGAATTACATTTTTTTTCTTATATTCTTCGTACTTGAAAATTTTAAAAAAGATAAAAAAAAAAAAATCAATAACTATGTCATTGACTAAATATTTAAATTTCAAGTTTTTGTAGTATAAAATTATGAATAAAAAATAAGTTTATGAATCGAATAATAAATAATATCTTATTAGCACAAAATTTAACATGTATATTAATAATATAAAGATTGTGCAATCCTACAATTAGATTTTTAAATTATGTAGTTATGGTAACTTTTTTTTAGTGAAAGTTATAGTAAAATGAGTCATTTTCCAAAAAAAAAAAAAACATTTTCTATAAAATTATCTTATTTTTCTATATTCGGTAGTAACTTTAAATAAGTTGAAAAACAATCTCATAACTTCCCTTATTTAGCTTCCAAAAAAAAAGTAGTAACCAATCTCTTAAAACTAACCTCATCACATGCGCTTTGTGCATGCGATAAAACACTTTTTTATTTTTTTATTTTGAATTTTGTGTCATAATGTTTAAAAATGAGATAAAAGTAGTGTCCAATTTTTTTTTTCTCTAATTAGTTTTTTTAAAAAAATATTAAAGACAGAGGTAAAGTAGAGTGAAATAATGTTTAAAAGTAAGATAGAAATAATTTCCTAATTTTTAGGATAGGCTAAAATTTAGGAACTTTTTTCAAAAATAATAAATTACATTTTTAACCAGTTTGTATTTTTAAATTTAAAATTGTTTAACTAAAAGATATGAGTATTTTAGAGAATTTAAAAATTTGTATGAGTATATTTTATTATACAAAATGATGAAATCCAAATAAGGGATTCTGTTATTAATAGTATAGAAAACAAGTCATATTTTTTATGTCGAACAAAAATAATTTTCATTTGATTTATTTTTTTGATGCTATCAATCACTTAAAACACAAAAAAAAATATATATATATATATATATATATTTTTCATCCAAACAAACAAGGGTAACTACAGGCAAACTTTGTTATATAAAAAAGATTAAATTAAATTAAATGTCCTTATCCCATTAGCCACAACGTTTCGTTTCATGTATGGCTAGCACCTAAAATCTTAGCAAAAAGGCTCTCTTTCTAGTATACGAGTCTAGGTAACTACGAAAAATGGCCCCCACAATTTGGTTGGATTTTTTTAGCCTCTCTCCAATCTCTTTCCACCTTCCAGAATAAAGTTGACCAACTCCTTATTCACATTCATAAACCTCTATTCAAACTAATAAAACGTAATATAACAACATCTTAGGACCATGTGGCTTGCTTACAGCAGATTAGCAATTAAATTACAGTATTTACGTAACTCCAAAAGAAAGCACTGTGCATAGCCGTAGTCCCCTTGTTAAAAAAAAAAAAAAATTGATTATTGGGATTCGGGAATTTGAAAGAGCCTCAAGCCATTTTATAATTCAAAGATCACACTTTTCTTTGATTGCGATAACATAATTAATAAAAAAATAAAGAGAGAGAAGAAGCTAGAAATTATTGTGTCGGTCCCTTTTTTTAAGACAAAATATAGTGTCGGTCCATAGAATTATACACCAATTTGTTACATATACTCTTTAGTACTCCTTTGTTCTTTTATAGTAAATTTTTCTTAAAAAACTTTAGGAAGCATGATCTACTGTTCTACATGTAAAACTATTTGTATATGGGTAATGTAAAAAAAATCATTATAGAACGGAGTTTAAAGGTAAACATCATGAAACAAATATTATAGAGTAGATATAAAAAGTAATATTTATGTTAATGGATGTCTTTAAGGTAACTATCAATAAATTATTTTTAAAAATTTTTTAAACTACTTTTATAGAAAATATAAAAAGCTGCCAAAAAAATTAATTTTTTTTCCCATAAAAAGTTTTTAAAAATATGTCATAAACCAATACCTTTAGGGTATTTATTAACTTTTTCCAAAAAGTAATTACTATGGAACATATCTCATAAGTTGAAGTTCTATTACTATTTATAGATTTAAAAAAAAAAAAAAAAAAAAACTCTTTTTAAGAGGTATTATCTATCTATAAAAATATTAATACACCCATTTATTTATTTCAATTTGTTTTCACCATTCTCTGCAAAAATAAAAAATAAAAAATGTGTGTGTATATATATATATATATATATTCACATAAACAGAAAAAGAAAATGAAATAGGATAAATATATATATATATATATATATATATATATATGTACTGCAAGGTTAATTATCAGTTTTTTATTTGTAATAGGAAAATTTGAGTGACACGCCCAAAATTACGTCCAAATCCACAACAACCTTATATGTCAATTTGTTATTGGTGCACGAAGTCCACTTCTTCATTGGCTGTGTTTGGTCAAATGAAAATTAATTTTTCGGAAAATATTTTTCACATTTATGGGTGTTTAGGGTGAAAAAAAAAATTGGTTAACGAAAATTGTTTTCCAGGTATACTAAAGGCACTTATAGCAAAAAAAGATAAAAAATAGTTAGTTTTAATTAATTCCCATTTAACATTCATTAAAACATGAATATAAAATCTTTAAAAAGAAAATAAGTAAAAAGTTTTTTTTTTTCCTCTGTTTAAAGAAGCATATTCTCGTCAACAACAGGTCTATATACACAATAATTTTTACTATTGTTTTTCATAACTATTAAGGTAGTTGGATAGAATGTTTTATACTTCCATAAATAATAATAATAATAACGTTTTATACTTCCATAAATAATAATAATTGTGGGGGCAGAAACTCAAACTTATATATTGAGCCCAAAACCCTATGTGAAGGTTACTGTACAACCGAAGAGGCTAAAATTGTTGAGGAGCACTCCGCATGAAAGAAAGATACTTGGGAGTGAAGAAGATCCGTCTGAAGAGAGCACCAGCGTTCCGAAGAGATCATTCTCCTCGAATGTAAAGATTCTTGGTCAAATAAATATCTGAGGAGTTCGAATGAGCTTACTAATGACTTCAGCAATCTGGATAAGTTTTGGACATGCATGGAGATAAGAAGAATGGAGAAATATCTAAAAGGAAAAGCTGCCACCACCACATTAAATGCACTGCATTTGCTTTTCTAACCACATTAATGTGGAGAAGACTCCTGAACAGTGCCAATCCAGTTACCACCACTCACGGAAAGCTAAAGCAGAAATCTGACATGACACATACTCAAGTGGACACTTAGATGAAGAATAGGTGGACGATGAAGATGATGAGGGTGGATGCTCTATAAAGAAAGAGCTTCTAGAGAAGGGGGGGAACTTTGGGAGAGTTGTAGAGTTGTATGAATTTTTCATTGAATGATATTCCTCTTCAGACATCAAATTGAAAGACTGTGAAGTGTGTTTTTCATCAGTTCCTTCTTAATACCATAGTTAACTATTACTTAGTCCATAATCAGCCTAGTTCTTTCTCTCATTCTCTATAAATTCATTGTTCTGGGTTCATTGGACTCATAATTCAAACCTTTTGGGCTTGAGCCACAAAAAATATACCCTACAATAATAATAATAATTATTATTATTATTATTATTAATTATAGTTTAAATAAAGTCCCATATAACATTCATTCAAACATGGATATAAAATCTTCAAAAAGAAAATAAGTAAAAGTTTTTTTTTTTTTTTTTTTTTAAAGAAGCATATCCTCATCAACAAAAGGTCTATATACACAATAATTTTCACTATTGTTTTTCATAACTATTAAAGTAGCTGGATAGAATGTTTTATACTTCCATAAATAATAATAATTATAGTTTTAATTAAGTCCCATATAACATTCATTTAAACATGGATATAAAATCTTTAAAAAGAAAATAAGTAAAAAGTCCCGTATAACATTCTTTTGTGTGTGTGTGTGTTTTTAAAGAAGCATATCCTCCTCAACAACATGTCTATATACACAATAATTTTCACTATTGCTTTTCGTAACTATTAAGGTAGCTGGATAGAATGTTTTATACTTCCATAAAAAATAATAATAATAATAGTAATAATAATAATAACAACAACAACGTTGTATACTTTTTATTTTTATTTTATAAAAAGGTAGAAATTCTACTTCAACTTTTTTTTAGCAAAGATAATAGAAAATTATACTCTAACTTAATCTAAGTGTATATATGTAAAATTTCCTCTTTATTGAATGACCATTGCTCCAAGAGTGTGAGATGGTAATATCTAGAGGTATTCGAGGTGCGATGTAGTGCGGTTTTGGGCCATTTTTAGCTCTGCACTTTGCAGTACGGTTTAGCTAAAATCATAACTGCACCGTACCTTGTTTTTGAGGTCACATGTGCAGTGTAGTGCAGTGCGGTTTAGAGTTTAGCCAAAACTATAAACGCACCGCATCTCATTTTTGCGGTCACATGTGCTATATTATGTATAAGATGCAATTTGAAGTCGGTATATTTTTCAAATTTTGGGTTTTTCTTACTCGACCCAAAACTAATTTTTCCTTTTTTTTGGGCCAAGTTTTAAATTATTAAGCTAGTTTTTTTTTTTTTGGTTGGCTTTTTTAGTCAACACTTGTTGGGGTTATTAAACTTTTTTTTTTGGAAAATTAGGGTTATTAAACTATTAATAATATATTTAATATTAAAAATAAATAAATATATTAATATATAAAGAGGGTGTGGTGCACTATTACTTATAGTGCGGTGCGGTGCGGTGCATTATTACTTGTAGTGCGGTGCGGTTATGCCATTTTGCGGTCGATTTTGGTGCAATTTTTGTGGTTTGTGCGGTTTGTGAACACTCCTAGTAATATCGTTGTGTACTAATAGTGTCTGTTTGGCTAACTTATTTTTTGCGAACTTATTTTACTATTCAACTTATTTTTGATACTATTCATAAGTTCCAATATACTATTTCAATTAATTGTTATCTTTATCTACAGTATTTTCAACAAATTTTTTTAATTTTAACAAAATAATTGAAACTTAAACAGAACTAAAGCTAGATAAAAGTGTGCCAGTTTTCATCTCATAATTATTATGTTGTTTAATAAAAGGATTATGTTAACGAGTGCCCTTAGGGCACTTATTAATAATCCATTTTAAGAAAGTTTTGATAACACTTTTATGAAAAATGAAAAAAAAACTGTTAAAATATTAATTAATTTTTTTTTCATTTATCATAAAAACTTTCTTTAAATAAATTATTAATAAATGCTATAAGGGAACTCATTACCATTTTTCTTCGTAAAAATCTTTTTCTCCTTCTAAAAAGGGTAAAGACGTTGCCATGTGGATGAGATAGTGACGACATCATTCATCAGAATGCCTCGGGTTCCTCCAATTCCCAAAATCAGGAAACAAACACAGAACCATTTATAACTAGTGGGATTAGTTTATCTTATCGCCATTAAATTCAGCACCAATTTAATTTTTGCTTGGACAGATCCAAACGAATAGCATGAGCTGGCGTTGGAGCCCCTTTTGCAAATAGGAGAATGTAAAGCCATCTAAAAAAAAATAGGAGTATGTAAAACAAAATTAGCAAAAATTTTAAACTAGATATAGTATTACTTTACTATTTTAGTAAACTTATCAAAATGTAAAAATAGAAAGAAAAAAAAAAAAAAAAAACAAGAAAAAAAGAAAAAGAAAAAAGCGTGAGCGAGGTATTTGAGTTCAAACCAAAGAGCCACATTTCAGAGAAAGAACGAAAGAAACTCTCTCTCTCTCTCTCTCGCCAGCTGTTTCTTCTTCGACTTGAGACTCTCTCTCTCTCTCTCACTAAAACTCCATTCTCTATTTTCGGTTTCTCATTGCTGCAAGCATCCAGCCCTAAGATCCAGTCCTCGAATTCCCCACATTGGGATCTCGCTCTCGATCCGTTGATTTCTGCACCGGCATTTCCTCCGCCGTTGGATCTGAATCTTCTGCTTTGGTTTTTCACGTAAGTTTTTTTATCTGATTGATCTTCAATTCTTATCTAATCTCTGTTTTTATTTGAATTTGGTTTGTGAAATTGAGATAGAATAATTGTCGGTCATTGATGTTTTGATTTAATAAATTTTGAAATTTATTACTGTTAATTAGATAGGAGTCACAATTAGCGGTTAAAGTAGTGTGTGATCGGAACAATGACAGCGGAGATGGATGTACACGGCGAGGTCACGGTGTCGGAGGTTGAGGAAAAGCGTAGCTATCAGGATCTGCACAAAGACAATAATGGAGTTATTATTAATGGGAATGGGAATGGGAATGGGAATGAGAAGAATTGTAATAAGGAAGATGCAGACGGCTCTTACGTGTTCGTAACCGGAGGCGACGCGGTTTCGGACGATCACGTTGAGCCGTCGGATCTTGTCGGTGAGGTCATTGTTGAGAATGTCGGCTTGGAGAATAGGGAGACTGGGGGCGGTGGAGTTGGCGGCGAATTGAAGCCTGAGAGCAACGGTGGTGGCGTTTTGGAAAAGGTTGAGAATGTGACGGAGGGTGTTGGGGAATCCGAGCCACGTGGCGAGGCTGAGGCGGAGGCGGAGATTAATGAGAGATTGGAGGTTAAGGTTGAGGAGTCTTCTGAGGATGTAGGAGGGGCTGAGGAGGAGGTAGAGGCGGAGATTGATGAGAGAATTGAGGTAAAGGTTGAGGAGTCTTCTGAGGAAATAAGAGGGGCTGAGACAGAGGCGAAGGCGGAGATTGATGAGAGAATTGAGTTTAAGGCTGAGGAGTCTTCTGAGGATGTAAGAGGGGCTGAGGCAGAGGCAGAGGCAGAGATTGATGAGGTAAAGGTTGAGGAGTCTTCTGAGGATGTAAGAGGGATTGAAGGTTCTCAAGTTATGGTTTCCATTTCGGAGGCTGCTGATTGTGAATGTGAATCCACGCAGGTTGATGATGGGAAGGCAGTGGCTGGGGAGGATAATAATAATTTAGAGTTGACTGGGGAAGTTGAAATAATTGAGGAATCTCAGGTTTCAGTTAATAATTATGCTGAATCTGATCCGGCGATTGAGCTTGGTGACGGAGTGAAGAATGTTGAGGAGGAAAGAGAGTATGATTCGGTGACAGATGGTAAAGAAAATGAGGAATCTAAGAATATGGTGAGTTTGAATGGTCAAACTGATTTGGATCCGGAGAAAGAAAGACCACAATTGGCCGATGAAGTTCCTGTGGAAGGTGCACTAGAGGGTCCTGGGGTAGAGTTGGAGCAGAAGCAGAGAACTGTTGTGACTGATACAGAGTTAGAAACAGAGATTGGTAATTGTCCTGTTCCTGTTGATAATGGGGACGGTTTGCCTTCCAATCATACTGCAGATGAACCTTCAGAAACCGTTGATGCTGAACAAAATGGGTCTTCTGAAAATTGTGAAATCTTGTCCTTCCCGGTTGTTTGTGGGGATGATGATGTTAAGGAGATTCCTGTTGAAGCAGACACGGAGGAACATGAAGTGGATTCAGAGCAGAATTCAGAAAAAGCTACATGTCAATTAGCCAATAAGCTGTTAGAACCAGAAGTTGTCAATGGCCCTGTCCCTGATGAAAGCAGAGATTGCTTGGCCATTGAGCATGATCAAGATAGCATTTCAGAGAATTTAGTTAATAATGATATGGTTGGTGCTACTCAAAACACACCAGAACAAAATGGGTCTTCTAAAGAAGTGGAATGCTTGCCCTCCCCTGTTGTGTTTGGGAAGGTCCCTGTTGAAAATGGTGAAAGCTTCCCTACTGCTCCTGATAATGATACAGCAGTAGAAGTGGATGCTGAGAATGAGGCTTCTCCAATTACTGAGAACATTCCAACTTGTGTTGCTGAAGATGATATGCCAGAGGCTGAAGTTGGAAACTTAGATGCAAACAGAAGCATAAGCCCTGATGATACCGAGTTAGAAATCAACACCAAGGCTAGCCCTGATGAAATTATTAAAGCTGAGAATGGCCCTGCTTCTTGTTCAGCTGATGATACAAAGTTAGAAATCGACACCGAGACTAGCCCTGATGAAACTGTTAAAGCTGAGAATGGCCCTGATTCTTGCCCAGCTGATGATACAAAATCAGAAATCAACACCAAGGCTAGCCCCATTGAAACTATTAAAGCTGAGAATGGCCCTGATGCTTGTCCAGCTGATGATGCAAAATCAGAAATCAAGGTTGAGACTAGCACTGATGAAACTATTAAAGCTGAGAATGGCCCTGATTCTTGTCCAGCTGATGATACAAAATCAGAAATCAACACTGAGACTATCCCTGATGAAATTATTAAAGTTGAGAATGGCCCTGATGCTTGTCCAGCTGATGATACAAAATCAGAAATCAAGGTTGAGACTAGCACCGATGAAACTATTAAAGCTGAGAATGGCCCTGATTCTTGTCCAGCTGATGATACAAAATCAGAAATCAACACTGAGACTATCCTTGATGAAACTATTAAAGCTGAGAATGGCCCTGATTATAGCATTTTAAGTTCCCATGATAATGATGTAAGGTCTGAAACTGACACTGGTTCTGTTGCCATTGATTCTGAAGAAAAAATATCTGACCAACCAAGTGATTACATGAAGATAGAATCTGGAGTTTCAGGAATGGTCGTTGCTTGTGCTGATGACCAGCATCATTCAATTTCTGCTACAGTTGTGAAATCTAATAAAAATGGTTTGGTTGAAAATGAAGGTGGCTTTTCTACTAGTCTAGGTGCTGATGAGAAATCAGATTCTGAAGTTGAAAATACATCCACGCTAAGTAACAGGGATATGCCTTGCGATGATGGCCTTGAATCTGAGTCCAAGGTTCTGGATGGCTCAGCTGCTGTGAGTGAAACTGCACTAAACTGTGTGCCAGATGTTGTACATGTTGAAGATGGAGATGATCAGTTGACTAGTACAGATAGTGGTGACAAACCAGCAATTCAAGGAGCTGAGGGTATGGCTGGGATTCATGGTGATGAAACCTCAATAACTTCACCAGAAGGTTCCATTGTTGATGCTTTGGAAGGACAGAATACTGAGGTGGTCAAAAGGCCATTCTATTATTTAATCAGGGTCCCTAGATATGATGACGAAAATTTAAAAGAACAGGTCAAACATGCTCAGTTACAAGTTGAAGAGAAGACTCGAAGTCGGGATGCTATTCGAGCTGAAATCCAAATGAAAAGGGTGAGGAAAGTTATTGCTTCACATATTTATGAGAGTAAGATTTTTGTTTCTGTTATATGATTGTTGCAATGCTGCTATGATTAGGTCACTTGGAAGGAGCACGGTGAAAATTTTGATGCTGCCATGGCAGAGGAGAGAACTGCGCGAGAGTTGCTTAGGTCCAAACGCCAGGAGATGGATTCTGTTCAGTCTATGATTAACAAAGTGAAGAATGCAATCTCTGTTGAGGATATTGGTGGCAGGGTATGCATTCAGTTATCTTTTTCCACAAATAGCTGAATGAGGAATTTGTCTGATCCATTTGAGTTGGTTTCATTTTATGCAACTATGCTTATCTTTTTCAATTTATGGTTGGTAAGCAGATACGAAACATGGAACATGCAATGCAACATGAAACCCTAGATCTGAAGGAAGAAAAGAAGTATCTTCATGAAATGAGGCAATTGAAACAACTTCGTGAACAGCTCTCATCTAGTATGGGTAGGCAGGATGATGTTCAGCAGGCTTTAGATCAGAAAGACCAAATTGAAGAACGCATGAAGGTACTGTTTTCTTGTTGTTATCATTATCTTTTAATATCTATGCAACTAGCAGGTGACATGAGCTATGCACATTTTAAATTTTCTATACTTATCTTTTTGTTCGTTATTTATAAGCAAGTTCTGTAATTATCAATTAGGTAACTTCTTCTTTCATAGTGATTGGCATTCGATAGCTTATCTGATTTTATCAGCATTTACAGGTTCTGAGGAAGGAACTGGATGTACTCAGAGAAAATGTTCTAAAAGCTGAAGCTGTCACTAAAGCTGCAAAAAAGAAATTCAATGATGAAAGTGATAAGATTAGTGAATTACAAGCTCAGTTTAAAGCTGCAGATGACATTCGCCAAGAAGCATACGCACATTTACAGAGCATGAAGAAACAAGCGTATGAGAAGGTGTGTTGTTTTGATATTTGTGTAGGATTACTGCTATTTGATGGCCGAGTAATAAGTGCAATATTCCTATATGAAGTTTCTTTAGGGTATATCTCGCTGGATTTTGACAACATATAAAGTATTTCTATTTGGTACCAAAGATATCAGACCACAGAGTAGAAAGTTCTGCAAATGCATGGCGGAATTCATGCCCTGCAATACTATCAATTAAATTTGACTTAATCTAAAAGAAATCTTCAATTAGTTTTAATTATAGTTGATTGCCAAGAACCTTGTGGTTCAGTGGTACTACTTTGACTGCCCCATGGGCCATGGGGGAGAACCTGGGTTCTAATTTCCCTTCCCCCTCTTATTGTAAGGAATAAAAAATAGTTGATTGGTATAATATATCTTATTGGTTGTTATGATTATGCTCTGTCTCACTCTCTTTCTTGTTTTCTAACGCACACACGCACACACAGTTAAGGTTCTCAAGCAAGTGCTCAATGGTGAAAACTTTCCTTCGTTTTGGGGTTGTCTTTTCTGCATCTTTTTAATGAATTTCAGTTATTTATCTAATAAATAGAAAATAAAATAAAACTATGGTAGGATGATATACATTAAATGTTGTTAATAATTATTAGATTGATAGAACAGAATATTGGAATGGATTTACTTGTAGGAACTCCAAATTGTGCAGACTGCAGTTTTTGACTAGAAGAACAGATAGGAAATTTTTTTACAATCTAAGTCATTAAGATTTAATAATTATGTAACAAGATGACACATGAAGTGTTTTTCACCTAAAATATGTTGCACTGGTAATGTGTCAATGTAGTTGTTTATAGTCCTGAAGAGGTGTGGATGGTACTTTGTTTCCTTTTATTCGCACTTTTAGAGTAATGTTTATCCCATTATGTGCCAACTGTATGGTTGATTTAAGTAGCAAAACTAATCAATAGTTTGCACCACTTTGTTTGTGTAGTTTTCTATTTATTTATTATTTTTGTGTTTTTTTGTTCTCTCTTTTAAAAAAAAAATAAATAAATAAATATTAGTAAAACTAATTATAATAAACTTAGTGTGTGTTTACCCCTGGGGGAGGGATCTATCTAATGTTATTAAAAAAAAGAGAGAGCATTATTATCTTTTAGCACTTAACCAATTTTGCAGATTCAATTGTTCAAAAAATAATTTGTGCAAATTTCAGGAACTGAGAGATTGACCTTATAGTTATTCCTTAAATCTGCAGAACAAATACTTCTATAGTTACAGGGATGATAATAATTTAGCTGCTAACTTAGTGACAAAGGGAGAAAAGGAGGAATTGCAACGACTGTGTGTTAACCAGGTGAGCTCATGTAGTCCTTTTGTTGCTCTCATCTAGCAAAAATGCTTTAGTTTAACACTTTCAGATCGACTTTGTAGGTGGAGAAAATTATGGAACTATGGAACAAAAACGATGAGTTCCGTAAAGAATACATCAGGTGCAACACTAGGAGCACATTGAGGAGACTGAGGACTCTGGATGGCCGTTCACTCGGTCCCAACGAGGAGCCACCTCTAATTCCGACCGTAGCTTATGAAAGGGCGACCAAGGATAACTCAAGGGTGACCAAGGATAACTCAAGGGTGAACAAGGATAACTCTGTGTCCCTGCTGTCAACTGTGGAACAAGAAAAACCTGTTAAACAAGAAAAACAAGTTGTACAAGTGGAAACTGAAAAAGTAAAGGAGAAATCCATTGTGAATACTGCTGAACAAAAGAATCAGACAACTAAATCTAAAAAGCCTGTGAAACCTGATCTTTTGGGGAATGGCTTAGCAACTGTTTCCGGCAGAGATGAGATTGAAGAGGCAAGAGAAGAAGAGAGTAAGCTAACAAAGGAGGAAGAGGAGTTGGCCAGAAAGGCAGAGGAATTGAGAAGGGAAGAGGAAGCAGCCAAGTTGAAGGAGCAACGTAAGTTGGAGGAGAAGAACAAGGCCAAGGAGGCCTTGGAGAGGAAAAAGCGAAATGCGGAAAAGGCCCAAGCCAGGGCTACGTTAAGAGCACAGAAGGAAGCTGAACAGAAAGAGAAGGTAAATTCTACTGACGTTCCCAATTCCATGACTTCAATTGGCATTTTAGCATGCCAGAACTCTATGTGCATTATGCATATGCCTCTCTTAGGGTTGCATCCTTATTTGTGCTCTTTCAATAAAATACTTTTTCATTAAAAAAAAAAGGTTGTTATGCCTCTCTTCTTTGCCTTTCTGTATCACTCACCATTGCATGTGGTTTATGCAGGAAAGGGAGAAAAAAGCAAGGAAGAAGGAAAAAAAGAAGGCATCTGGAGAAGAGGCTACTGATGGTGCCGTTGAACTAGAAATTGCTCAAAGCTTAGAAACTCCAACTGAAACTACCAAGGAGTCTGAAACTAGAGAAAAGCCCATGACAGTAACAAAGAGGTCTCAAAAACCCTCGCAATTTACTAAGCCGGCCAAGGCAAAATCTATTCCTCCACCTCTTCGCAACCGCAGTAAGAGGAGGATGCAGACATGGATGTGGGTCCTTGTTGCTGCTATGGTTGTTTTTGCATTGTTTTTGGTGGGGAACAGCAGCTTCTCGTTTAATTTTGGTCTTCAAAGGTTTGGTTTTTGAATACGTATCAATACATCTTATTATTAACTAGGTATCCTATAGAGATTTGGTGAGATATTCCCGTAGATATATAAGCAATTCTTTTTGTTCTTCCCAGGATTTGTTTTCCTCTAGTTCTGTTCAGTTACTATAAGAGGTTTTTTTTCCTACTCACACCCCATTATAGATTTGATTTCTTATTAATTGCTTATGTGAAGAACAGAAACTTTTCAAAGTGTTGTTTCCACTAGTATAATAATAAAGATGGTGATTTAGCATTGTTTGCATCTCTCTCTCTCTCATATTGCAATTGTAAATTCTGTCTTTTTGCGAGCACTGCAGGAGTAAGATGTGCTTGCTAATCTATTGTGGTAGAATATTCCAAATGATAGATTCGCTGCCAATCTTCTGGTGGTTGCCCTCTGGCCCACAATATGAAAGCAAAAAATCTGAACCATTTTCTTGGATAAAAAATGGAATCGCTTTATCATCACTCAAATGTGCAGGGCAATTTCGTTTGCCTTTGCTTTTTTATTCATTTTTCCTTTTTCACGTGGAAATTTTTGGCTAAAACCTAGTTTATTATATATAAAGTGTAGATTCCAAATTTCCAATTAGTATAGGACCTTGTTGAATAAGGAATCTAGATTACACCAAAAATCAATTGGTGTATTGGCCCCAATAGTGTGAAGGAAGAGAAATAAATGCACTCTGTTAAATAAAATTCTCTTGAACAATTTGGAATGTGCAAGCAAATTTTTGGTCTCTTTCTGTCTTTCGTATGGGGATTGGGCCTTCAAATGAACATACTGAGGCAAATGACTATGACAATAATTTTATTCAATCATAATCCCTCTCCTTAACTATCGTTTAATTTTTATTTATTTTATATAAAAAAAATCCCTCTTGTTAATACAACAGATGCTTACAATCCTATCCCAAAAAAAAAAAAAAAAAACACAGATGCTTACAAAGATAGGAATCCAACAATATATTGATAACTATACATACTTTATAAGATATAAATCCCATACGATAATATCTCCATTCAAAAACAAAGATAATTAAGATAATTCTTAAGAGATACTATCTTCCCTATCCAATAAAAAAAAAGAGGTAATACCTTCATCTTAAACAAAGATATTCCTAATCATAACTCCATTAACAGGTAAAGTCTCTTACTTTGGAGCAAGAGATTTGAGATTCAACTCATCTATACTAAAATCTAATTAGTATATTGACCTGATGATAAGAGCAATCATTATGGAATGAACGCAATAAATTAATATTCTTTAAAAATATATATATATATATATATATATTTCACTTCCTCCCCCTAATAACTCTCGTCTTTAAGAAAGAAGGAATTCAAGTAGCTGCTTTAGGATAATTTTGAATGGATCATATTATTGTGCAACCAGCTTAGCATTCCTCCTTAGAGCAACAGAAGCTTGCCTGTAAGGTTGAAACTTGGGAAAAACTCATTCTTCCACATCAAATTCATGCTTTCTGTGCTTCCCATCTAGATACTTTTGTCATGCAATCTTGAGCGTGCTTGATGTGTTCCCTAAGTTCCCGCAAATTTTGATCTCGTTGTGTAAGCTCTTGCCCTACTGCTTCAACCCAAATTGTGCTGGGAAGATAATCCTACAATAATAGTCGCTCTCTATTGTAAACCACCTCAAATGGTGTGGTTTTGATTGTAGAGTGCCAACTAGTGTTGTAACAAAATTCCGCCCATAAAATCCATTTGATCCATTCTTTGGGGTTGTTCCTATAAATCACCTTAAGTGCTCGTTTGTTAGGGGGTGATAGGCAATGCTAAAGTTAAAACTTGCTCCATTTAGCCTGCATAGTTCAATCAAAAATTGCTTGTAACCTAGGATCACGACCACAAACTAGAGTTTTTGGAAAGCCATCGAGTTTGAAAATGTTGTCAGAAAAATCCTAAAGTTACCTTAACCGCTGTTGAAGGATGTTTAAATGGAACAAAAATAGCTTATTTAAGTACCCACTTCACCCCTTGTAACTTCATTTCTTCCCCTAGTCAATGACACTTTATGATCAACATGTCAAAATTCCATAATATATGGGCCACAGCATACATAGTCAATGTGATCCTCATACCGGATCATAACCCTCCAAGGTTCCAACCCAAGTATGTAAAAGTCTATTGAAAAAAAAGGTGTTGTTCAAGAGTAATGGGACTTGCCAACAATTGCAATCCAAAAATTTATTGAATCTCATCAAATAAAATGATTAGATTAATGAATGCATCTAATGTAATCGAGCTACTTTTTATGGATAGTCAAGCTACTTTTAATCAAAAAAATTCATATTTTAATTAACTTTTGTTACTTTTAAAAGCAGGTGGGATCCAATTGATGATTCCTTAATGAATGGTTAAGGGAAACTGGTAACAAAATCCAAGACAAGCCAAGTTTAATAGGACTTGCCGACAGTTGCGATCCAAAAATTTATTGAATCTCATCAAATAATATGGTCAAATTAACGAATGCATCTAATGTAATTGAGCTACTTTTTATGGATAGTCAAACTACTTTTAGTCAAAAAATCCATGTTTTAATTAATTTTTGTTACTTTTAAAAGCAGGTGGGATCCAATTGATGATTTCTTAATAATGGCTAAGAGAAATTGGTAACAAAAGCCAAGCCCGTTAACTTTTGCTTCTTGTGAACAAATTTCTTCAATTACCTTTCCCTCCTTTTGCACAATTTCATCAATTAATTATTGTGCTTATGAAATTCTAGGTGCATTGACTTATTCATAAAGGCATGTATTTTTTGTTTTTATTTACATATTTTCCTTTCCTCACATCGTTTGGAGCATCGATTGTCATATTTCATGTACTTTTTGTTTTTACTTTCTTATTCTTGTTTAGGATTAGATCCAATACCATTAAAATCTCAAAATCTCTCCAATTTTTTATTTAAGAGATAAGATCTGAGATATGTGACATTTAAAAACCAAATAAATGTCACTTGTCACGTATTGAACAATTAAACAAAAGAAAGTCAGGCCAGCCAAAAAAAGAAGAGAAATTGTCATCACTAAATGTCTGAAATAACCGAGTTTAAAATTCATCTTTAAAAAGGCAACGATCTTAGTTTCATTGATTCAATGATGAGGAAATTTGTACTTGTTGAAAACTTAGATACAATGAACCAATCTCACCATCCGACTTGGAACATTGTCTATTTGTCCACCTTATCCCTCAAGACTTATTCAAGAGAAATTAAAGCAGTCCAAGACTCCAAGTAAAGCTAATTAATACAACCATACAAATTGGACTCCCTACTATCAGAAAATAGTCTGGTCATGCATGTGTTGCTCCAAGTCAAGATACATGACTATATAAATTATACTACGTACTATCAGAAAATAGTCTGAAAGCTCCATTATTACGTTCTAAACAAAACCACTGATTGACCTGCCTTAAAATGTTGCTTCACATTTTCCATATTTGCAGCTTGAATGCTTGATTTTTATACTCAAATTTGGGGCAATAATTTACCTGGCTATCATTTAAAAAGATTTGCCGTTCGTATAGACATGGATTTCTAAACTTTTTAAGAGTATGATACGTGCTTAACGTGAGCAGAAATAGCATAAAACATTTGTGTTTTAGGACTTTAAAGGTAGAGAAGTTCACATTTTTTAAATGCTCCATCCATATAAACAGTCATTGATAAAGCGAATATGAAAATGGGAGAATCACTGGGCACAGAGAATAATAATACTCGACAGTTGACATGCACACTCGATCTTACATAAGCACTGTAGGAATTTGAGGACAGCCAGCCAGCAGGGTTCAGGTGCGTGAAGAAGAAGCACACATAGTGGACGACTCACGTTCCTGCCTTTATTGAAAGATCATCTCTATGAATCATGAAAACAGTGGAAGAATGATTCATCCCGTGCCCATAGCCCATAGCTACTCGTGCATTTTAAGAGGACCAAAGGGACATTCAAATACCCTTCTTTTTGTTTGGTCCATTGTCTATTTTTCCCCCACTAGACCTCAACAATACCAGGCTTGACTTTTAAGTTTTAACCTGTGTTCCTTTTTGTTGTGGTTTCCCCTACTTTCTGTGTAATATGGGTTTTGTTTTTTTTGGTTTTTTCCCCCTTTTTCCCAAGTAAATTTTACTTATATGGGGGAATGAGATTGATTCAAACCTGGTATAGAGACTATTTCATGGTCGAGATTTAATTTCTTTACGCCAACCCATTACCATGTCAATTAAAATCATATAACATTACTTAATAAAATGAGATTTTAAAAAACGCGGCATAATATATATCACTCGATTCATGATAAGGTATATCTCACCATGAAATAGTCCCTCTATTCTAAGGCAAATAGTGAAGATCATTTTTCTTTTCTATATACCTTTCACCCGTTTATATGTAAAATCTTTCATAACTCTTTTGATTTGTCAATGTGATTTAAAGTTCATTTGGATTAGCTTATTTTGCTTTGAAAATAAGTGAAAATACACTTTACCCCATCATGCATTGTTACTATTCATGGAATTACACAGTTGTGTTGTGTGTGGCATAATTTAGAAACCTTATAACACCTTACCACCACAGGAGTGTGGCTTGGTAGTAAGAGTTTTTGTATTATTTTACATGATGTTTGGTAGTAAGAGTTTTTGTATTATTTTACATAACTCTTTTGATTTGTCAATGTGATTTAAAGTTCATTTGGATTAGCTTATTTTGCTTTGAAAATAAGTGAAAATACACTTTACCCCATCATGCATTGTTACTATTCATGGAATTACACAGTTGTGTTGTGTGTGGCATAATTTAGAAACCTTATAACACCTTACCACCACAGGAGTGTGGCTTGGTAGTAAGAGTTTTTGTATTATTTTACATGATGTTTGGTAGGAGTTGAACAGTTCGAGTAGTGGCGTTTTAATGAATGTGTTATGCCATGATGATAGCCTCATCAAGACTCTAATAGTACACGTAATATTACCTATTAGCGTTACGTAGCGTGGGATTGATGAGTCTACACCAGAGATTTCCTTTTTTATTCATTAAAAAAAAAACTTTAAATGCTTGATTAGAAGCTCTTCAAGACAAATTCACTACCCCCCCCCCCCCCCCCCAAATTGTTTATTTAACAAGTACAACCATATCCAATTAATTCTAATAAATCCAAACAAAATTGAGAGTTTATTAAAGTGTTATTAAATGTGGTAGGATGTACTAAATTTTAAATAAAAAGATAATATGACCATCTTTTATTTGATGATGTAAAATATAAGTTTTATACATCATTTTTGCCAAATTTTGGCTCTAATTACATAGGTAAAGTATATTTTCTCCACACAAACTATTAAAAAAAAACAAAAAACAAAACAAAACAAAACAAAACAAAAGTTACAGTATGGTAGAGGAGGAAACTTGCAAACTGCAATATCCACGAAAGTTCTGAGGCCCGTCGTGACACTGAGGATTCACATGCTAGATGTGAGCCAGGTACGAAGTAAATGCGACAAATCTGTTTTGAATCCAAATTGGTCTCAGTAGAATGATCTTGACCGTTAAATTCAATCCATGTATCTTCTTCCGTACATGGGCTGCACATGGTGATGGTGGGTTTGGGTTTTGGCCCACTTGGACCATCAAAACTTCCCACTTGAATGAGGCATCTTTCAGTGCCTAAATCCATCAAGAAAGAAAGTGATGGTCAACTGTTTCCAAAAAAAAATTTATGCCCATTCTCAAGTGGATGGCCTTCGCAATCGCATCCCATAAAATGTGATCATGTTGGAGCGATTTATTTTATTTTTTGTGAGGAAAAAGACATGGGAAGTTTCGTTAAGAGTAATCATCTATATCAACCTGAATTACAAAAATAAACTGCGGTGAAATATCTTTTATCCATACAAAAAATTTGGGACATTTTTTATATGTCTAACCAAATTATCACATATCTAGCTAGATTATGATCATATTAGAGCGTTATTTTTATGTATTATTTTCTCATTAACGTATTATTCTTAGGAATATTGTAATCTTAACATATGGTTTTAAATAATTTAGAGATTTTTTGTTGATTGATAATTAATGTTCCAAGAGTTTACAACCTCTTATATGAAAAAACTTATGTTATTTTCCTTACGTCTAGTTTGTTAGATTCTACTTAAGAAAATTATCAAATTAATATTAAAATATCGCGCCATATAATTTCAATTGTGAATATATGAAGTTTATAAAAATAAACTGTGTAACAAGTTTTATTTGAATGTTTAAATTAATCCTTAATATATAATTTTTTATTAATTTAGTCACTCATCAATGAATCAATCTCGTCTTTTCGTTCAAAATTGTTAACAAATGCAATCGTTTAAACATTTTTTTATTAAAAAAATTAACACTCATAAACAATGAGATTTATTAAATGGCGCATCTAATGAATATTTTCTTTATAAAAAAATTGTTTAGACATCATCATTTGATTGCAAAATTGGACAAATGATCAATTTAAAACCATTCCTCTCAGTATTTGAAGACCTGAATATACTCTTATTTGGACCAAAACCAGATTGGGAAGGTTCTCTGTTAGGAGCTAGAAAGCACCGACGCGGCTCCGGAGGAGCCGCACCCGCGTCGGACTCGGCGGGACGCGGCGACGTGGGAGGGACGCCGCAGACCGCGCGTTGGGCCGCGTCCTACCACGTGGAGCACTGGACTCGCGCCGACTGGGCTTCGACGAGCGCCGATTCGCACCGAACCGGACCGATTCGCGCCGAATCGGATCGTCTTCTTCCTCCTTTTTTTTTGGCGAGCCCAGCAAGAACAAAAAATAAAAATAAAAAAAGGTGCGAAACACACCGTTTGAGGAAGACGAAAGAAGAAAACTGGTTTAAGAAAACTAAAGAAAGGTTAAAAAAAGAAAAAACGAAGCTGAGGAGAAGAAAAAAAATGTAGAAAGGAAGAAACGAAGCTGAGGAGAAGAACGAAGAAGACGAAGAGATGTTTTTTAAAAGGTGTGGACGTGTGGTGTAGAGTAGGCTTTGGAAAATGGAAGCCGTGGGAAATAAAATTTTAAAAAAAAAAAAAAAAAAAAAAAAGAAGGTAAAATTGATATTATGAGGAAACCAAACGTAATATATTGTTGACTTGTTGGCACTGGTGGCAGGTGAATGGAGAGAATAAAAATAAAAAGATTAATTTTGTGGGTTTTATTTAATTTATGAATATTATTTTTGAGTTATTATTTATTATTGCTCTTAAATTTAGTATATGTATATATAATGTGAAAAAGTATACTTAGTAATATATTAAAAATATAAATAAAAATAATTTTAATAATTTTTTAATCGCCGAGTCCTACCGCACCCGCATCCACCTTTTTCACAAATTGCCGAGTCCCGCACCCGCACCCGAGTCTTAAAACGCATCCGTGCTTCCTAGGTTAGGAGTGCTTACTTTCTGCAATTGGAAATTGAAAAACAATCCAATGCTTCTTCGGCTACCACATCAGATCATACTAAGATTCATTCCTTTTGGAAAGGTATTTGGTCTTCTACAATTCCTCCAAAAATTAAATAATTTATTTGGAGAGCATGCAATGATAGCCTTCCCACTCGAACAAAGCTTTTTGATAGGAAGATCTCCAACTCTTTCTCGTGTGCCCTCTGCAATGATGAAGCTAAGACAAATAGCCACTTGTTTTTGGAATGCTCTTTTGCACAATCTGTTTGGTTGCAAACTCAGTTCTGGAATGGTCTTCGACTACCACAACTGATCAGTTTTATTGATGCAATGGAGGCTGCCTTAAACAACTTGAATTCTGCAGATTTTAACACTCTTTGTATCGCATGTTTGGATGATTTGGAACTGCAGAAACAAGCTGATATTTGAGAATAAAACTCCTTCATCAAAGGATTTATGGGCTTGGGCTAAACTTTACAAGTTAGAATTTATGGAAGTGTAACAAAAACAAAACCGAGTTGCTGAAGTGCAAAAAATGAAGTGGCAGCCCCCAATTTTTGATTCAATCCATAAACTCAATCTAGCAATTTCCCAATTGAAGAAGAACACCTCTGTGGGTTTTGGTTTTCTTATAAGTAGCAATAAAGGTGAAGTTTTAGTGGCATCATGTCATCGTCTGCAGAAGAATTTAAACCCCCTCTGTACAGCAACTACAGTGATGAGATTGGCTCTTTTGTTTTGTCAAAATACCAATTTCTATAAGGTGACGGTGGAATGCAACTTTGCGGAACTTGTGAACCTCTTGAATTCAGATAGAATCTGCTATTTAGAGCCTGCCTGGATCATTGAAGACATTGGTTTAATTAGAGATAGTTTTTCTTTTATTCTTTTCATAGTATACCTTTGCGATGTTACCGTGCTACATTAGCTTTAGCTAGTGCTGCAAAAGAGAATGAGGAGGCTATTGTTTAGTTAGAAGAATGCCCATCCTTCCTCTTCCTCATTGTACAAAGTGATCTAATTGAATAAAGTCTACTATCGTTTTCTCTAAAAAAAAAAAAAAGAATTCTAACCTAGTATTAAACCATTTGTAGGGTCATGTTTTACGGTCCAAGTCCAAAATGTGTGGGATTTTGGATTGATGAGCCCAGTACAATAAATTTGTAGAGAATGGGTCAAAAAACTAGGCTCTAATGAATTGGACAACGGCTAGTATGGATTTAGATGATGATCAAGCAAAAACAAGGGACACTGATCTGAATCAATTCACTATATAAGGAGGTAAATCTTCATATAAATCAACTAAATTGAATACAAGTATAATTTTGGTGACTACAATGTTTTCTCCCTATTTTTCCCGATCCCATCCTCTAAGAAAGTCCCTTACCTTATATAGCTCCCTTTGGACCATCTTGATCCTATACTTGTTGGTCATCTAGGCCTTTACTTGAGTACTTGTTCCGTCAGACACCCTCTTTGGCTTTCTGTGAGTTGTGGTAGCCAAGACAGCATTATTTAAAGGTCTTCTTCATATAAATGCGGCCAGAAAAGTAGCTGCAACGCATTTAATGCAGTAGTAGCAACTTTACCTTAGATATTTTTGGGTTCTCCTCCTCCTCGTATGTTCATGATGTTTGTCCCTATCATGGGAGCCTCTTGGAAAGTCATCATAATTGTTGGAATACATATTTGAGTTGTATTTACCATATCCGCGGAGATATTCCTCCTTGAACCTCCTTCCCATTTGTATCTTACTCATTGAATTGTAAGTCTGATCCATTCATTATCATTCGTTTCTCCTCGGACTACTTACGCTCTCGGCTAAGGCCCAAGGCCCAATATATGATTTGGGCCCTTAATCCTGCACCATTCATAATAGTTAATAGAAATTGATTAAATTATACATTAAAACATCAAAGCATCATTTTTGAATGAATTTTCATATATTTGATTTATACAATGAAACTTTTGAAGTAGTAAATTCCAATAATAAGTTTATATACTGGCATTAATGGTAAACATCTTTCCATGGAAACCAGCCACCCCAATGCTACTGAGCCGCTTCGACTACCAAGCAATAGTTTTCATTTTTCAACGATTTATTGAGGGTGGTGTGATGTAAAAATTTATTCTTACATGGTTTTGACCGTAGATATAATCTAAAAAATAAAAATATATTGTTTTGGTCCTAAATACAATCTAAAGAAAATGAAAAATACATTACTTTGAATCCTAGTTACAATCTAGGGAAAAAAAATTACATCAATAAGGAATTGTTTTACAAACCACAATCTGTATTTAATAATGAAGTGGGACGTCAAGATAGTATATTCTAGTAGTAAAATTGTAAAAATGAGGATAAGGTATCGAACCTCCCTCAATAACTCAAGATAGAATGACATACATCCATGGTAAGTTAAAATAAAGTAATACATGTCTAGTAGTAAAACATGAACAAGATACAATAACTCCAACGATCAATACAATTCTCCATCCATAAGTAAAAGATCAATGAGTGATATATTTATAGGCTTTTGTTAATGGGTGACTTACTTTAAGTTCTTAAGGAAACTTGAAAGAGGTCCCACCTACAAAAACATAAAAAATAAAAAATAAAATAAACACTTAATAAAAAATTAGACTTTAGGTTGAAAGTTGCTCAATTCCCTTTTAAAAAAAAAACAACAACAACAACAACAACAACTACAACAACAATTTGACTGCATTATAAAATTTTATCTTATACTTTGACACCTTATAGCAAGACATATAAACTTAATGAAAAATGCTAAAATTACGATATATGTAATTTCACTATATATATATTTGGTAAAAATGATAGAAAAATATAAGAATAAATAGTCAATTAGAACCATGTCCCTCGTTGTCAAAAGTAGAAGGATGAAAAAGTGATAGTAATCTTGACATTTTGTCTCCCTCAATTTTTCTCTCTATTTTGGAGAGAAATACACTTGTGGGCTAGGAGAGAAAAACTTTCCCAACCCCATTTTTTTTTCCACTCTATTTTCTCTTCTACCAGACAAAAGAATATGGTGTTTTGTTTTTTTTTTTTTCCTATTTTCCTGCCTCCAATTTCCATCATTCCTAAAATACCTGCAATCAAACACAAATAAACACCAAAGTACTAACATTGAGAGGAGACAATTGAGAGTGCTCAAAGAATATTACTAGAGTTAAAATAACAAAAGTTTAAAAATAGTGATACTTGAGGCCATTTGGTAAGAAAATTCTAATAACATTGTTATTTTGTGAAAATAAGTGTAGGTGAAAAAAAGCGTGAAAATACATTTAATGTTATTTAAACAACAATTCCAAATGTCCCCTTGTTATCCTCACATATAATGAGGGATTTTTAGATACACCGTTGGGAGGGATCTTCAATTTCTTAAAAATTGACACTTACTATTGACAATTCACTGCATACATAACAATTTGATGATATACTATTGATTTTTATATAAACCCATAATTAACATTATTTTGTTATCTACCATTTATATATTAAACTTATAAAATGATTCCTTCTTAAAAAAAATTATAAGATGATAATATCATTCAATTGTGTGTATATATTGGCACTTTATTAAATAATATTAAAATAAATAAATAAGGGACCCGTGAGCGGCGAAGTTTGTTAATTGGGCTTTGGAAAAAAAAAAAAAAAAAGGAAAGATAATTAGGTACGGAAAGGGCGCAACCTATAATTTGATGGGACTGATCACTGTTCACTGCTACTTATTTACGGAGTACGTGCACTTTGTACGGTTCCCATCCTAAAAATAAAATAAAAAAGGGTTAGAACTGATAAGCTCGTTTTTCAGTGAACCAAACCCTTACAGCTGGCGCTATGCTGTCCTTCGTGTCCCGAGCTTTCTTATTGGCACGCGTGTTCTTTTCTTAAATGCCACATAGATCTTACTCTAATTTATACCCTACCCTATCCCACTTTTTCCATAATTATTATAACCTGTATAGCCCTAGTCTGCAGGATTACCAAACACACTCAAAAACTTTGGGCAAAATTTTTTCCAACATGATTCATTGTATATAGTTCTAACATGTGAATGGCCAGTGGCCACAGGCTTTTTATATATATATATATATATATATTTTTTTTTTTTGGGGGTTTACAACAAAAGGGTAGGCTCCAAATTTCCAATCAAAGTTTTATTTCATGAGATGATTGAACATTCTTAATTATTTTTTCTATTTGGCAGCGAGCTTTTAGAGCATCAACAATAGGAAGGCTAAATGCTAAAATGAAAGTTGCTTTTACCATTCAAGCCCAAAAACCCACTCTATAAGGCGTTGTAAAATGCAAGTATTGTAAAAAAAATACAATTCTGCTATTGTGCGATTCTACATTTAGAATCGCACTGTAGCTGAATGGTAAAAACAAAAAATATATTTTAATCAATTTGGACTTCTCTCTCCTCTCTCTTTAGATCATAATCTTTCTTTCTTTCTTTCTGCTTTCTCTTCTTCCTGCTCTGTTCTTCAACGGAGTGGAGGTCCGTTGGTTGTGATTTTTCCGATGAGTTGGGGGATTTGTTCCGATGGGTTTGACGGTGGGTTTCAGTGTTTGCCGGGTTTGTTTGGTAGTGGGTTTCGGTGAAGATGATGATGATGATGATGAGTTGATGACGGGTTTGGGATGAATAGAGATGGCAACGGGAGACAGCAACAGCGATGGGTTTGGGATGAACAGATGGGTTTGGGTTTGGGTTTGGTGAGCACAAATAGGTTTGATTTTAGATTTTGATTTTGATTTGGCTGGATTTTGCTATGAATTTTTCTCAGCAAAGGTGGGTGGTCTGATTGAGAAGCTGGACGGTGGTAGTGGATGGTGGCTGTGGGTTTGTTGGTGGTGGCTGTGCTGTGTTGGCGTTGGATTGTTTTTTTTTTTTTTTTTGGTTCAGCAACTGGGGTTTGTGGTTGTGGCTGGTGGGCCGACGGTGGGTGTCTGTGGCACCGTCAGAGTGGGTTTTGGGTCTAGCGGCGTGGGTTTGCTACCTGGGGTTTGTTTTTTTTTTTTTTTTTTTTTTTTTTTTTGGTGTTGACGGTAAATCATGGGTTGGTGGTGGTGGTGTCAGGTGTGGGTAGTGCGGCGGCGGTGGTAACTGTGGTTGTTGAACAGAAATAAAGATAGAGACAGAATAAATAATGTGTTATAGTGTAAATGATGGTAATTGTGGGATATATTATTTTATCGTGTAGAAATATTATTTTAATGAATAGAATAGGAAAATAGATGTTGGGATGCTTGGTGTATTGTAAAATGGTATGGTATAATTGATAAAGTAGGTTTTTGAGATGGTAAAATAAGATGAGATATAAAATCCAAATGCGGATGCTCTTAGTTTTCATAAGTTTATTGCTTAAATTTACTTTTTATCTATTTTTTACCAATTAAACAAAACAAAATTAGGTTTTATTTTTTCTTAAGTTAGCTTTTATCTTTTTATCTGTAGCAAATCACTCCCATTATTGGAAAAATTGAATAATTTTCCCTCACTATATCACTAACCTCTTGGTTACTATTTGTAAATATGGAGTGTTAGGCAAAAATAATTTTACTTGCCAAAATTCAGTTTATCGCTTAAATTTACTTCTTATTGAATGTAAATAAATAATTTTTTTTGTGTTAAAATTTCCTGACTTTCCTCACCTTTCGCAAATCACTCGTACTATCGGAAAAATTGAACAATTTTCCCAAACTAAAAAAATAAAAAATTCACTAACCTCTTAATGATTCTTGATTGCTATTTGTAAATATGGAGTATTAACTATTAAGAGAAAATAAATTTACTTGCTAAAGTTTAGTTTCTTGCCTAAATTAACTTTTTATCTCACTTTTCATTGTATGTATATAAATAAATTATTTTTTAAGTTAATTTTTTCGTTTTTATTTCACCTTTAGCAAATCACTTCCATTATCAAAAAAATTTAATAATTTTCCCTCACAAAATCACAAATCTTTGTTTCTCCAAAAAAAAAAAAAAAAAAAAAAATCACAAATCTCATAATGATTCTTGATTCTTGATTAGGATTTGTAAATACAAAGTATTAAGATAAAATAAATTTACTTCCCAAAACTGGCATGATGTTTAAGCTCTTTAAGGCTCCGCTTGGGAGTTCATAAGGAAATGGAATGAAATAGAATGAGATGATTATAAGGGAATGGAAATAAATGGAATGGAATGGAATATATTTAAGTAAGGGAAAATAATGAAAAATAATGGAATTGAATGGAGTTAAGTATTCTTGATTGGATGTTTTAAAATAAATGAATGGAAAGAAATGAAAATAAATGAAATGTAAGTAATCCTGTTTAGGAGCAACATGGAGGGAATAGAATGAAATCATTTTATGACAATATTACTATAGACCCCTATTTTAAAATAAAAGGTTGAATATATAGGGGCATTTTGAGAGTTTTAGTAAAAAAATCATTAAATCTAATTTTATTCCCTCCCATTCCTCCTAATTTCGGGGGGAATGAAAATTTGAGATTTTAAGGGACTAGAGAGGAATGAGTGTTTCTTCCTACCCATTTTATTCCCTCCTACTTAAACTCCCAAACAAGGAAATGAACTTTTCATTCCCTCCATTAAAACTCCCAAACAAGAGAAGGGAAGAACATTATAAAATTATTCTTTTTATTCATTTCCATTCCATTCTCTCATTCCAAGCAGAGCCTAAAGGGTG
Source organism: Quercus variabilis (assembly GCA_030445155.1). NCBI lineage: Eukaryota > Viridiplantae > Streptophyta > Magnoliopsida > Fagales > Fagaceae > Quercus > Quercus variabilis. The sequence goes on from CP129446.1 coordinate 16,631,478, forward strand.
ACACCATTTTAGTGATTAAAATATAATAACAATAAAATAGTCATTAAAATACAGTAACAATAAACTCTAATAATAATGAAAAACTACCATCTCAACTTAGGTCCAAAGGGTTTTATTTTATTTTATTTTATTTTTTTAATTTTTTTTTTTGTGAGAGAGTTTCAACCTATGGTGTCTGCTCCTAATGGTAGCTCTTTATCATCAAACCAATATATCAATTGGTTTTTAGTATAGGCGGGGATTAAATCTAGATCTCTTATTCAACTATCAGATATTTTACTAGTTGAGTTACCTAGAACTCACAGATCCAAAGGTATTTTAATATTACTATACACTGATGAAGTTTTGGGGTATTTGTAATTTGTATTACTAATTTACCATCGGGTTAAAAAAAATTAATAGAAATTGTTCCTATTAAAAGGTAAAATGTGTGGATAAAAACCACATAACACAGGGTTGAAAAAATTCCAAAAAATTTGGATTAAGAATCCTGAATGACACGTTTAGAGATTACGATTAATTTCTCATATCATACTTCATATCATCTAACGTGCTTACTTCATTCTTTATAAAAAAAAAAAAAAAAAAAAAAAAACCAAAAACCAAAAAAAACCAAAAAAAAAAAACCAAAAAAAACCAAAAAAAAAAAAAAAAAAAAAAACCATTCACTTACTTGATGGATCAATAAATGACTCGTTTATAGGAAAAGGTTCAAATGACGTGGAGAATTACAATCAATTAACATAACATGTGCCACCAGATCTAAAAAGCATGTATTACCACTGTTTTCAAACCCGGACTAGATCGAGAAAACGAGAATCAGGATGAAAACCAGTTTTTTAAACATAGAGAACCGAAATTATTATTAATTACGTGAATCCCTTAAACTGGGGTTAGACCGCACGGTTCATGCAGAACCGGTGGCATGAACTGTGCAGTCCAACCCCAATTCAATATATATATATATATATATATATATATATATATATATTTAAAAACAACTTAACACAATTCTATTATACTTAATTAAATTATCCATCTCTTAAAAGGAATATTAAAAAAAAAAGCAAATTATAATTAAAATCCTTCAAAGATATTAAACTTACTTCAAAAATTAATCATAAATTTTAATGTTTTGATGGTTATTATTTTATTTTGTAGGGGCTCCTTTTTCGGAGGTGGGCCCCCGACAATGAATTTGTAGAGCGTGGACTCAAGAGCTAGGCCCTAGTGAAGGACACAACGGCCTTGCATGGTTATTCGTGGTTCACGGCGGTCCTGATGCGGGCTAAGGGGACACAACATGGCTGCTCGGACGTGTTAGAAGGGCAGCGGTGGTCTCTGTCTCATTCGACTGAGCTCCCCAGTCTATCAAAGAAAGCGTACTGTTACAGTGTGTATCCCTCCCCTTCGTCCCCCCCTCTCTCAGTGGGGACTTCCTACATTATATATCCCTCTCTCAAATGATCCCAGCCCTACATTTGTCGATCAATCCGGTTCCCACTTGAGTGCCTGTCCCGTCAGCCGCATTCCCATCTCTCTGCGGGTTGTGGCGCCCAAGGTGGCGCTGCTCAGAGGTCCTATCCTCATTAATGCGGCCAGAACATTAGTTGAGGGCATTTAATGTGGAGGTGACAGTTTGTCGGAGACCTGCACCTCCACCATGCCTCCATGTCCGGTACTCGGCGCCCGCCAGGTCCTCTTCGGGTTTCCTGGGAGGTTCCCCTTGACGGACTGCAGCTTGCGTGTTTCCTTATTTCGGGTTTCCGAGGATGCATCCATCATCGGCGAGTCTTCTTAGGCAGCAAGTCCTCTGCGCCTTGTCCTCGGACTTGAGGCGTGTCCTCGGATTCCAGGCGATCCTCGGCGCGGGCCTTTGGGCTTGATCGAAAGTGGGCCGGTCATGCCAACTCTTTGTGGCCCCACAATAGCCCCTCAAAATCTTGCTGTCCGCATCCTCGGGCGGAGAGGAGGATTTTGACATCCTCGGACCTACTACACGTCCCATCGAACCCTGCCCTCCGTCAGCGTTGATGACTTTTCGCCTGCTCAAGGCGCGTTACTGGCGCTTCGTCGTGGGTGTCGTGCCTTGCATTAAATTCGGGCGGCTTTATGCCCCCCACGTCTAACGGGCTGATGGCGATCAAACGGTAGGGATGAACCTGGCATTTATGAGCGGGAAAACTCGCGCAGCTTTTCCGCCTAGGGTATAAATACCCGTTTGAACTGCTTTTCCCTTCCCATTCGCAGTCACAAGCTCTTGCGCCTTCTATCAGAGTCCAGCCAAATCCTCACCTACACTCCCAGCATAAAAAGTCAATTCGAGGAGCTCTTCCTCATTCCTGTAAGTCGCTCTATCCCTCTCTGAGCTTTTTCTTTTCCTTTCTTCCACCTTTGATTTGCATTCCCCTTTTAGTCCCCTTAAGGCGTTGTTTGGGGATGGGTAGACTTAAGAAATACGTTTTTACTGAGGAGGCGATGGAGGAATTCGTCGAATGATGCAAGATACCGGCCAACGTGGGCTTGAGGTACTGCGGGTATGGGGAGTGGTTGCTCCGAAGGCGGACGGGCGAGGTGGTGATTCCCATTATCGCCTTCCTTGAAGGGGGGTTGAGGATCCCCATGGGGCCCGTGATGAGGAATTATCTTATATACTTCCGGTTAACCCCCACTCAATGTGCCTCCAACATGTTCAGAATTCTGGGCTGTGTGGACGCCTTAAACGAGGAGATGGGTCTGAGGCTGACCCATCACGACGTAAATTACTGCTACAATCTTCAACATTTGAAGGGCAAGTCCTACTATATGAGGACGAGGGACGATAGAGTCCGGCTCATCCAGTGTCTCCCCGAGTCCAACAAGGGGATGAATGAGGACTTTCTTATCGTGTCTGGGGAGTGGCACGATGGCCTTCATTGTCCGACGACAGAGGGGACACCAGGTGGGGCGGTGGGAGTAGGAGGGGATTTGTAGGTTCCATTTTGCTTGTCGTACCATTCCCCTTTGCTCAGCTTGGTAACTAACGCGGGTATGTTTTTCTTTTGCAGATCCGCACACCCTCGAGCCCAACTTCAGCCTGGTTAACAAGGAAGATTTACAGACGGTGCTCAGGTCGGCGGATTTTGAAAACGAGACAGACCACCAGGTCAGGGCGGCTCACAAGATTTTGAAGTGCAAACCCATCCAAAAGTCGTTTGCGGCCCCCAAGTACGTGATCAGGGCAAACGATCCTCGGCTGTCACAGATAGAAGTGACCGAGGACGGATTCAAGTTTCCCGAGGGTCCCTCTACTTCAGAAGCTGTCACCGTAGCGGTTCCCCCACCTTCCCCTACATCCTTAGAGGCCGCGGGGGAGGATATAGAGAGAGAGGGGGAAGCAGCCGACCCTGGTTTTGCCGAGGAGGATTTCAGCGTCTTCGAGCAACTCCACGAGTCCGAGGACCCCTCCGGAGACTTGGGCGATCCCCGCTTGTCCGAAGCGGAGCTTGAGGAATCTGGGCCATCTACTCGGTCCAGGATGGGTTACACAAAGAAACCCCGACCCAGTTTGTCTGAATTGCTCGAGGGACAGCCTGGGAAGTCTAAGCCGAAGCTGCCTCCTCCTTCCCCCAAGACCCGTACTGCCCATACCAGGTCGAGCTCATCTCAGTCTCGGCTACCCCCTTTTCCGCCTAAGACGACCTCTCCGTCAGTCTCGGCTACCCCCTTCTCCCCAAGACCCGTATTGCACTTTTTGATATTATTCATGGGTTTCATTGTACTATTTAACTTATTTTTTTAACATTTTTTCTACATTTTTAGTAAAAAGTTTTTAATTTTAACTAAATAAGCTGTTTCAAAATAACACTAAAGTTATATATATATACAAAAATTAGACAATATTTTTCGCATGTATTCAGTTGGAAAGTTTTTACATGTAAGCTGAGCATTGATACTACTTTTTTACTTATAACTAAAAATCTGTCAGAATAGCAAAGTTTGAAATTTAACTCTGGGCATTAAGATTGAAGGTTAGGCTTAGATTCATTTTAGATGTGACTTTTTTTTTTTTTTCAAAAATTAAAGTAAAAGGTAAAAGAACAGGGGTGATTATTAAAACTTTGGAAGTACAATATGCTAAAAGAAAAAAGTATACAATCCTGGGTCTGAATTAGAACGTACATTTCTGCACAGTAAATGGGCTGGCAGAAACCCATATTATAGCATCCGACCAAATGCATAGTACGAATACAGCTGGTTCCCACACGTCACTGTATTCGTCCGGAGTCCGGACGATAAGTTTTTGCCGTCCCATTTTTAGTGCGGAATCATTCATTCGCACGTATACTTCGCACGGTGACCGCAGTGGATAGCCATTCCTCACTTTCACAAAAGCGTACGTAACCACCCGATATTAAGGGCCTAGTTGGTCTAATACCTCAAACTCATATTTTTATACACTTTTTCGTATATTTGTATTTTAAAAAATTATAAATAACATTTTTTAAACTATTCTGCTATATGTGTAGGTGAAAAAGTGTATAAAAATATGTATAATTTTATTTAAAATGTAAAAATGTGAGTTTGAGATAGAATACCAAACATGCCCTTATCATTTTAGATTTTTGATATTATTTTTAGACTTAGATACCACAATATTTTATACAATTTTTATCACAATTAGTTAAGTGACAAATCATGATTAGTGAAGAAAAAATAGTGAATCAATGTAAATACATATTTACCATTCACAATTTACTACGTGAAAAGTTGTGGAAAAAATTACTTAAAATGTTATAGTACTAGCATTGTTATATATATTTTTTAATATAATAAAATTTGAATGGTTAAAGTCAAAATATTAATAATTTTTTGACAAAATTTAACTACAACAAAGATTGTAATCTAAACAATAAAAAAATGCTAGGTATTTACTTACTAAATCACCCATATAAATTATTAATTAATTATATATAATCATTTTAAATAAGTGACGCTGATTCATGCAAAGTCAAATTAGTGTAAGTTTAAACACAAAATTTTTAAAACCGACGAACTTGTAGAAATTATTCACATCGCTGAATTTCAGATCAACAAGTGTGTGCGCTGCCTTGCGGATTATATAGGCTAAGTGAAAGCTTATAATTTTGGTGAAAGCAATGCATCAAATCAAATGTGAATGGCAAACTTGAAAACGTTATGTAAAAGTCAGAAATTGGGCGGCATTTACGTGACGCCGAGGACTCGCATAACTAAAGTTAACTAACGCGGTTTCTACTTTTTGAGTTAATTTCGCCCAGATGTAATTGCAAGTACTATGTAAGCGTAACAGTGACATCGACCAAACTTTTTTTTTGAGAAAGGACCAAACTTTAATTGTGTGTCTGTCTCTCATTCGTACCCTCTTCATCGGATTTACCAATCTGCCCCTTACTTTCGTCTTTGCTCAGATTCTGTGCTTCTAGTTTCGTTGATATTCATTTCATTTTCACACGTTTTGTTGACTCTGTGTTTGATTAAACATGAGTGTCGTATGTAGACCATTAAACAGTTAAAATTCAAAAGCATTATCAAACTTCAATGTAGAATGAAAAATTTGGCCGACGGATAAAAAAAGGTACCGTACATGTTAACATCAAACATATATTTAAGATTGTTTAGTAAGATATTTTGAATAACAGTATTTAGTGTTTAAATAATATTATATATATTTTTATATATTTATATTTTTAAAAAATATAAATAATATTATTAGTACAATATTACCAAACAGCAGTTTAGTATCCACTTTTGTTAAAGTTTGAATTAATTTTGAGCCGCTCATTGTTGGAAACCAAAAATATTTTATATTTTATATTTATTTTTTTAAATAAAACTGAGCCCCCCAAAAAAGAAAGAAAAAAAAAAAAAAAAAAAACATAGAAAGACGACGAATGGCTAAGACCGTTGGTTAATCATAAGATTGGTGTGCGGCTGTGACCAACAGATTGAAAACGATATATAAAGAATTGGTACGATGATGACAATTTGGTAATTTCAAGTCACACTTAAATAAATTGTATCAATCATGAAAAGTCACCTTAACTGATACATATTCAATGCGTATAGTATATAATTATTTAATAATCTGGCTTTAAAAGTATAAGTAACTTCACATCACGTAATTAAAAAAAAAAAAAAAACTTCACACATTATTATTGTCCAAGAAAACTGTAATTGTAATGGTTACTCAAAACGAATTAATTGTAATTGTCCACATATCATACTGAGAAGAACAGCATCGAATTTAATAAAAAAATATAAACAAAAATAATTTCATACAAGGCAAGCCATTTGTGTCTTCCTATACTCCCAATCCAATTATCTAATTATATTCACTGAAAAAAAATAAAAATAACTTATTTTATGAATTTCATTTTGCATTGGAAACTATTCTAGGAGAAGTTCGAATCTGTTCCGTTTGAATATTGATCGGTCTTAGTTTGACATGGTTTATGCATTATTGGTTTTCGGAAGAGTTAGTATCCGTTTGGATACTACTGAAACGCAGTGCATCTGTGTTTCATGCCTTTTTTTTTTTTTTTTTCATTGAGAAGTGCATTTCAGTGTTTTCTAGTGGGTCTCGTGAATTGTTCACGTGATTTACAAACCTTTTTTTTCAATCAAGCTTTCATTAAAAATGAGTCTCACGGTACTATTTACACATTTAAAAATTATTTTGCTACAGTGTTTTCAGTTTTCAATTTTCAACGGTATATAAATGTACCTTTAATATCTTCATTAGCTAAACCCCCCCTCTTATTACCCTGCCTTTTGGCTTGTACTTTGTTTGTACACAATCCATGGACGTTTTCCGACGTATGTTGCAATGTCTTTAATAGTATGCTCTTATTTCGCATTTCCCTTAATAAGTTATTAAACTTCGTGCTTTTGATCCCTAGTATTTGTTTTTTTTTTTTTTTTTTTTAATTCATAAAAATGGTTGGTGTAACTCTCATTTATACATTTAATATATTGTACGAGGATCAAATAAATTCTACCTAAGAAAAATAAGTGTTTAAAGTTTTGCTTTTATATTTTTGGTTCAACATTGAAATTATTAAAACCTGGCCCTTCTGCTAAAGATACGTTTTCATAGTTTAGGGAATACAGCAAGGTATCAAATCCGTTACGCGCGTTAAGAAAAGATACTACTAGGTGTTTTTTGGGGCCCTGATATGATATGCTATGAGGTTAGATCAATTTTGAAACAGCTAATCTTTCTCAAAAAAAATTTTTTTTTTTTTGAAACAGCTAAGATTTAAGAAACATCCAGTTAGCTTTGACATGCCAAACTGACATCTTCATGAATGGAGTAATGTTTGGTAGGTTTCAAAAATGAGAGATTATTAATGAGTTTCTGGTCTATTCATGAAAAAATAATTGATGCCATGCAAGTACTTTTATTATAAGCTACGTAAATGATAAAAAATAAAATCATTTTTAAGTTTATCTACGAGAAAGATCCTGAAATTTTTGGTTGGTATGGTGAGGTGTTTGGTTTTTTTGGGATTGTCTCCAAAGTCTAAACCAATCTAGTCCCATCTGCGACCTCTGACACAGTAGTTATTTTTGATAGAACATTACAAGTACATCAATTAAAACTCCTATAAAATCTTGCAGATTGAATCAAAAAAAAAAAAAAAAAAAAAAACTTCCAGACATCGTTTTGGTAAATTAAAAGCAAAAATTTATTTTTGCCGGTTCATTAATTGTGAAGTTTTTCTCGAGAAATAAATCAAGGATTTTGGTAATTTTTGTAGAATAGTTAAATAAAATATTTTTAATTTTTAAATAATATTATATATATTTTTATAAATTTTTATATTTATATGTATTTTAAAAAATTATAAGCAATATTACTCAAATTTCTTTACCAAATAAACTCTTAATTATTCTATGAGAAGTATGTGGAAATAATTTTTTTTTTTTGATAAAATGTGAAAATGACTTTTAGGCCATAGTAATTTTTTTAAGATGATAAGTTGTAGTACTAGTTAGTGGGTAAAAAAGCATATTAATAATGAGTGTATAATAATGATTCTAGATTGATTATGACTTGAATATATATATATATATATATAAAATGTACAAATCTATGGATTTCTATATTAATGCAAATAAAATTTAATAAACAAGTAAAAAATCTCTATCCGCTTGAACTTGGGAGGCATTTGATATAATGTAAATATCTATTTACACATCATTATTGCTGAAAAAAAAGAGAGAATGATTTTAAAAATAAATTCCTATCACTGTAACTTGCGTATGTTTGATACATTTATAATGTGATTAAAAAATTGAGACTTCAAAATGTAAGTGACAGGAGAAATATCAACAACCTCTCTCGGTTGAGAAAGCTCAGATCTTGAATACGTAAGCCATATTCATGGCAAAAAGTACGCCCTTTGCAGGAATTGTTCATACAAGAGTTATGAGAAAAATATTCACATACTGTTTGTTGAGTTTTGCAGAACCTAGTTGTATTTAATTCGATTGACGATTCGACCATACCCGATCCAAAATAATGTTGCGTGGTTTTTAATGAAAGATTTTTTGAGGTTTAGTCCATGTAGTGGAGGCTTATGCCGACAGGCCCAAGGCTTGCCATTGGGAAAAAATTTTGACCTATTTTGTAGCCCATTGTGAATCTTATGCGCAGGATGTAGAAAACACAGTTTTAATAATTAATGTTTGTTGTTGTCATTTTTTAGAGTGAGAAAAACTGTACTATTTCACTTTATATTTTTTCTTGATAATAGTGAAATTCTTGCAACTCCGTAGACATAGGTAAATTGCCAAATTATATAAATATTATCTTATGCGTGATTATTTTTTCTTTAATATGTATTTTCTCTATTTTATTTCTCACAAGTTTGAAAATTTCATGTTAATTCCAGAACTGTCAAACACTCAATTTTATGAAATATGACCTTTCTTAGTGTTAACTCAAGCATTAAAGTAGTTTTGGCCAATACTTCATTGGTGTCCACTTCGAAATCTTTTGTAGTCTTTCATGTATCTCTTCCACAACCCCAATAGTACATTAATCCTAGACATCATCAATCACTAGAGATAAAAAGGAAGATAGGGTATCTACTTAGATAGATATATTTGAGAGATTTTTTTTTTCCCCTTCAATTAGACTATTTTACCCGGCATCTTTTATTTTATTACTTTATCTTTTAAATAGTTGTCAAAATACTTTTATCCTTAATTTATGCTTTTGAAAAAAAATTCAAATAACATACATTTTAAAAATATCAAAAAATGAATATTAAAAAAAATCATATTCTTATCGTACCTTTAGGAGACAAATAAGTTCATTAAGATAATACATTTTGGGGGACCTCACCTATTAATTTCTTAGGTTAGGTTGTAATTTCAACAATATTACTGTAGAGTCAAGGTTTGTACCCCAAGCCTAAAAGATGTGAGATGTGACTCTAACGAGCTCGATACAATGAATTTATAGAGAGTGAGTGAAAGAGCTGAGCTATTTGTAAATTAAACAACGGTTAATAAAGATTTAAAAGATGAATAAACACTAAAACACACTTGAAACTTGATTAAATTGATGTCCGATGAGATAAACTATGAACTGAACTACTATTTTTGAAAGGTAATACAATCCTTAATGCTACAATAAATCTTCTTCTTTTTCTATTTCTCCCGATCTCCCTCTTATGGGAGGTCTTTTACATTTATTTAGTTTTCTTTCAGATCATTTTGATCAAACACTTGTTAATCATTTAAGCATTTACTCGAGTATATATCCCATCAGACATCTTATTTCATTCTTTATAAGCGGTGGTAGTTGAGATTGCACTGTTTAGAGGTTTTTTCCACATAAATGTAGCTAGAAAAGTTGTTGCAGTGTATTTAATGCGATGGTAACAGCTTTTACTTGCAGATATTTCTGTATTCTTATCACCTTTGTATGCGACTGAAGTTCATTATTATCATTGGAACTTTCTGAAAGGTTACCTAAATCACCAAAGTACTTACTTGATCGATATTCATCTTATCCGAGAAGGATAACCTCCTCGGACTATATTTCTCTATCCTTTCCTTGCATGATCCTCCATTCTGGGGATTTTCCTAATCATTTACTTCTCCTCGGACGTATTCACATCCTCGAATAGGGCCTAAGGCCCAATATACGAACTTGGGCTTTTATCCCCACAATTACAAACATAAAAAATTTTATAATTTTTTTAACAAAATTTGAGATTATAAATGGTAATTAATGTAATATTACTTTCAGATGCGAATCTTCTACACTAACCACAACAAGAAAAATAAGTTACAAAATTTGTTGTGCATCTTCAAGACTTGGTATTAGTTTGAGATGCCCTTATAAGCCAGCTTATTGCTTATGTTTCTTATTATATGCGAGTTTCACATAAGCCACTTATTTATTTTATTTAAATTTAACCTAATAACTATAATATTTTCAATAAAGAATTAAATAAACTGTTCTCAAACAAATATTTATTATAGCATTTTCTCACTCGTCATGTATGATAAACGTTGTTTTAAAAATTGGACTAGACCATTTGGTTCAACCAAAAATCAAACTAGTAAAAATTGGAAAAACTAGTAATGGTCTTTTTTTCGATTATTTGATTAGTTTTTAAATCCATAATGATAGACATAGAGGGTGTTTGGTTTGTGTTTTTAAACAACCATTTTCAGTTTTTAAACAACATTTTATGCATTTCAACACACTTTTTTATTCATACGTATTTTTACAACTATTTTCAAATAATAATTTTCAATTTTTAAATACAAGTACTAAACGGACCCTTATAATTTATAAATTTAAATTCTACCCTATTTTTAACCGAATTTTTCTATTTTTATTTTATCAAATCTTTAAAAAAAAAAAGTTGACTTACTCTTTGGAATTAGTGTGTGACGTGAGTCGGATGGGAAGCGATAAGGGTCGTAAAATATTGTTCGAAACAAAGGTTTGGTTTACTTTTACTACTCACATTCCAATAGAGTATACGGACTACTACGGACTGTTATTACTTTTTTTTTTTAATTATGTTGTGTTGTGTGTGAACGTCGAAACCTTTTTTGTTTTTAACGCCTTCTTTAATTCTTTTCAATTTTTTTTTCTCAAATATTTTTAAAAAGTAAAATTTTATTTTAGTAAAGGTGTTAGATTCTTAGTCTGTATTGGGCGGCCCCTACTTAAACCCCAATCTTTCATCAATTTACGGTTTCTGCCAACACCGAAAGAAAAAGAAAGAGTTTGTTAGAAGGCAAGGACAGGAAAAAAAAAGTTGAAACGCAAAAGTAAAACATTATAGTTGCGGAAGAGATTGTTTGTGTTTGGGTGTGACTCTCTCTGTGTTTCAGTTTCTACTAGATCGGTTTTTTGTTTTTTGTTTTTTTTCTTTTTCTTTTCTCGTGTTCTGCTAAACAATCTGTTATGGTTTTTGAGTGGCTTATGAGCACAGCTCTTACAGTCTTAGATTTCAGATTCGAAGATTATTTGTTTTAGTTACAATTTGAAAAGACAAAAAAAGAAAATACAAAACATAGATCTGGGTTCGGTTAATTCATAGGAAAAGTTTGGTTTTTTTTTTTTGGTTATGATGATGAATTTCAAGATTCCTTTTTTTTCTCGCTAAGGACGTGTGGCTGAAGCTTACAATTCTGTGAAGGTAAGCAGTTGTGAATTTCGATTATTTAGCTATTTATTCTCGTTACACGTATATAATACTGTACTGTAGGTAGGACTTAGAATCTTTGTGTGACCGTGTTAATAGCCGTGAAATTATGTCCTAGATTGTGTTTTTCTTATTTTTGTATTCTTAACTCTTAAAGCTCTGGTCTTTGTTATCTCCGTTTGTGTTTGTCATAATTATTTTTCAGTTTTTTTGTTTGGGGTTGAATTTGTTTTAGCAAGAAAACATGTATGGATAAATTTCTTGACTTTTTAATTTTAATTTAAATTTTCTTTTCTTTTGTAACATATAGGTAGCTCTGTGGAGGGTTGCGTTTAGAGCTTAGAGAGAGAGAGAGAGAGAGAGATATGGAGGAGGCAGGTGCACAGGTTGCTCCGCCCCTTTTCATACACCACCACCAGACACTGGCGAGTCGGTATTCCATGGCGAAGAAGCGTGATCTGCCTAATTATCAAGCACAACAACGATTCACACAACCACCAACTGGGCTTCAAAACACTAGGGATAACTGGAATCCTAAGGTTTGGGATTGGGATAGTGTCGGATTCGTTGCGAAACCAGTTGATGCCGAGGAGTTATTGCGGTTGGGAACTCCTGCTGTTGCTGCTCAAATGGAGCAGAAAAGGAAAGAGGAGTCTATGGCGTTGACTGTGGATGAAGAAGAGGACGAGCGGCTTGGGTTGAACTTGAATCTTTGGGGTGGCTCGAATTCTGTGGAGGAGCCTGGGCAGGATGCGGCTGGGCCGGTCCCTGCGTCTAGGCCGAACAAAAGGGTCCGGCCTGGATCTCCCGGTGCCGGTGCCGGTGCCGGTGGCGGAGGAGGGAACTATCCCATGTGTCAGGTGGATAACTGTAAGGAGGATCTGTCAAATGCTAAAGACTATCACCGCCGCCATAAGGTGTGTGAGGTTCACAGCAAAGCTACTAGAGCCCTTGTTGCCAATCAGATGCAGAGGTTCTGCCAGCAGTGTAGCAGGTTGGACAAGGACAAGCTCCCCTTTTTGGTTGTTTATGGTAATGACTTATGAGTGGTTTTATAATTGTTGTGCTTCTGTGTTTTTTTGCAGGTTTCATCCCCTTTCCGAGTTTGATGAGGGCAAGAGGAGTTGTAGGCGTAGACTTGCTGGGCATAATCGACGAAGAAGGAAAACCCAACCGGAGGATGTCACCTCACGCTTGTTACTCCCCGGAAATCGTGATAATGGAACCAGTGCAAATTTGGATATCGTTAACTTGTTGACTGCTATAGCTCGTGTGCAAGGTAAATGACACTGGTTAAGTTGATGTATGGCTTTCTTTTATGAGTCTTAATATTATGCTCATTTTATGTAATTTTGAATTATAGGGAAAAATCAGGACAAGAATATCAATTGCCCTTCTGTACCAGATAGAGACCAGCTCATTCAGATTCTTGGTAAGATAAATTCGCTACCTTTGCCAGTGGACCTTGCTGCAAAGTTGCCCAATTTAGGAAGTTTGAATAGGAAAGTTCCTGATCATAATTCATTGGAACATCAAAGCAAATTGAATGGGAACCCATCTTCTCCGTCAACAATGGACTTGCTTACTGGTCTATCAACCACTCTCGCAACATCTGCTCCTGATGCTCTTACAATGCTATCTCAAAAGAGCAGCCAGAGCAGTGACAGCGAGAAAACTAAGATGACTAGCCGTGACCAGGCTACTGGTTCCAATTTGCAAAAGAGACCTCCTCTTGAGTTCCCATCGGTTGGAGGGGCAAGAAGTAGTAGCAGTTACCAGTCTCCTATGGAAGATTCAGATGGTCAGGTTCAAGAAATGCCAGTAAATTTACCTTTACAGCTATTCAGCTCCTCACCCGATAATGATAGCCCGTCAAAACTGGCATCTTCTAGGAAGTATTTCTCATCTGACAGCAGTAATCCGATTGAAGAGAGGTCTCCTTCATCTTCTCCTCCTGCTGTTCCAAAGCTATTCCCAATGCAGCACAAAAAGGAAACTATGAAGCCTGAGAAAATGTTAATCAGTGGAGGGGTTAATGCAAATGTTGTAGCTAGCAGAGCTCGTGATTGTAATAGGCCTTTTGATCTTTTTAGAGGATCAAATACGGGAGGTGAAGCTGGTTCATTTCAAAGTTTTCCCTATCAAGCTGGGTATACTTCTTCTGGATCTGATCATTCACCTTCTAGTCTGAATTCTGATACACAGGTAGCTTGACACTGCATGCTTTTTTTTTTTTTTTGGAGCTTTATAAGTACTTGGTTGCTGCTCCTTTCTTTTCTTCTTAGGGTGTCTGAAATTTAGTTTACCAAATGTCTTATGGGTATGGAATGGTTGTATGGTTCCTCCTGCAGGATCGTACTGGTCGAATACTTTTTAAACTATTTGATAAGGATCCAAGTCATTTCCCAGGGTCGCTGCGGACACAGGTGAGGAGTTTATGGTTTATTTTTAACTTGTTTATGTTGTTATTTCGATTGGCATGGAGACTACATAATATTTTTGGTGACTGTTAATAACGTAATTGTTTTTGTTGTTTTTAGATATACAATTGGCTCTCTAACAGTCCATCAGAAATGGAGAGCTACATAAGACCTGGTTGTGTGGTTCTCTCAATTTATGTGTCTATGTCATCCGCTTCCTGGGAACAAGTGAGTGAACTTTTGTAATGCCAGTTAGAACATTTATGTAACCAGTTTGCTGACCACTTGCAGGGTGTATGTGTTCTTTGCAGCTTGAACAAAACCTTCTTGAGCGTGTCAATGCTCTTGTTCAATCTTCAGACTCTGATTTTTGGAGAAGTGGGAGGTTTATAGTTCATGCAGGGAGCCAATTAGCATCACATAAAGATGGTGAGTGCTAATGGTGGTGGTGGATAATTTTTTTATTTTTTATTTGAAAAGGTTATGGACTCTGCTTTTTGATAAATGTATTCCTCTGAATTCTCAATTTGGGATTTTATACAATCTATTTGAATTATGAAATGGTGTTATACCATCCAGATGAACATAGATGAAAAAAAAAATGGTTTCATTTTGATGGTTCATAAATAAAATAGATATTTGGATAATTTCCCTGTGATTGTTGACACCTTGATATTTATATTGTTCTGCAGGAAAGATACGTTTATGCAAATCCTGGAGAACATGGAGTTCCCCGGAGTTGATTTTGGTGTCCCCTTTGGCAGTTGTGGGTGGGCAAGAAACTTCTCTTCTATTAAAGGGGAGAAATTTGTCTAATCATGGCACCAAGTAAGTAAAATGTGCTTCTTGTGTGAAGATACGTCTGTTAATTTGTGTCTGTTTTTAAAAACAATTGTTTATAAATTGTGCAGGATTCATTGCACTTATATGGGTGGCTACACATCAAAGGAAATTACGGGATCAACCTATCAAGACACCGCATGTGATGAGATAAACTTGGTTGATTTTAAAATTCACAATGCATCTCCTGGTGTTGTTGGTCGCTGTTTCATTGAGGTAATACACTTAAAAAATTCTTCTGTTTATGTTAGTTTTCCATTCAGAACTCTGAATAGAATCCTTGAAAAATCTACATTCTACATAACCTATACCAATATTATGAACAGGTAGAAAATGGTTTCAAGGGCAACTGTTTTCCTGTGATAATAGCTGATTCTATCATATGTAAAGAATTGAGGCTCCTTGAATCTGAGTTTGATTTGGAGACAAGAGATTGTGATCTCATTTTAGAAGACAATACTAATGATTTTGGGCAGCCAAGATCACGGGAGGCGATTCTGCACTTCTTGAATGAACTTGGATGGCTTTTCCAAAGGAAAGGGAACTCTTCTATGCTTGGGGGTCCTGATTTTTCACTTAGCCGGCTCAAATTTTTACTTACATTCTCTGTTGAAAGGGACTGTTGTGCTTTGGTGAAAACACTACTAGACATGCTGGTTGAAAGAAACTTGGATGGGGATGAGCTGTCAAAGGAATCATTGGAGACACTATCTGAGATTCAGCTCTTGAACCGGGCAGTTAAAAGGAGGTGCAGGAAGATGGTTGATGTGCTCATCCATTATTTTATTATTAGCAGTAATGATGCCTCCAAGAAATATATTTTCCCACCAAATTATACAGGACCTGGTGGTGTTACACCTCTACATCTGGCTGCTTGTACATCAGGTTCGGACGAGATGATAGATGCTTTGACAAGTGATCCACTGGAGGTATTCTACTACTTACTACCAGTACTCTTGTAATTTAGATGGCTTGTCTTGATCACTGAACATTAAAAGAAAAGCAAAGCTGCTGAGAGATATGGGTTTGCATTTTTTTTCTTTTGGATTCTTATTTATCCTTTTTGTTTTTCCTTATTCTTGTAGATTGGATTGAGCTGCTGGAATTCTCTTCTGGATGCAACTGGGCAGTCACCATTTGCTTATGCTATGATGAGGAGTAATCACTCTTACAACAAGCTGGTGGCTCGTAAACTTGCTGACAGAAAGAATGGTCAAGTTTCAGTGACAATCAGTAATGAGATAGAGCAACCACAGTTGACAATGGAGCAGCAGCATAAGATTTCCCAATTCAAACAAGGGTCCAGATCTTGTGCTAGGTGTGCTGTAAAGGCAACAAAGTACGACATGAGGATTGCAGGTTCACAAGGACTGCTTCAGCGTCCCTTCATTCACTCAATGCTTGCCATAGCTGCTGTTTGCGTATGTGTCTGTGTGTTTTTCCGAGGCGCGCCTGACATTGGCTTAGTTGCTCCGTTCAAGTGGGAGAATTTAGAATATGGTACACAATAGTGTTAACAGGAAATGAATATTGGATAAAGAAGAAAACAAGCAAGTACAACTCAGGGTCAGACAAAAGTGCAAGTTGATTCAGATATCTAATGCTGATTACTTATTGAAAATGGGACCTAGGAGTTGAACAGGAGCTGCATGGCTGAACTGAGAAACAAGGACATTAAAGCAGGTTCAGGTATGGCACGATCCAGATGCTGCATATTTCTTCCTAACAAATTTAAGAGCTGGGATATCATATAGACTGTGAACCCTTTTTTCAGTTGAGTTGTGCTGGAAAATAGGTGATATTTCTTTTGACTTTGGAATTTATAAATCTTCAACTCTTAAGAATCTATAGACTGTGACATTCCTTAGGAGAGCGAAAGCAAGGAGAAGGATGGAAAGTTTCATTGATGACAACGTGTTGGATTGAGATGGAGGGAAATAGAGAAGTTGAGAAGATGTAAGCATGTATAGTGTCATTAGAGGTCTAATTTGGTTAATTTATGTGGTTTTTCCCCCCTTTTTTGTTTCTTATATAAGTCATGGCATCATAATTCTAGGTTTTACTATGTAAATTTGTCACGAAAAAGTTGATCGTTTGGGTCAATCTCATTAGTGACAATATCACATGATTTAATAGTGAAATATTTGTTCAATTATATTTAAAATAAGAAGCATTTTGTCTATACTTGCCCACTTGCTTTGGGGACTTGGACTTTTCTAAGCTTTATTCTTTTCCATTGAAAAGTGAAGAAACTTCATGGTAAGGCCTGATGATTTCCCGGTCTATAGCTTACTAATTCAGCAATTTAAAGCAGTAAGACAGTCCTGGTTCTCTTGATGTGTTTGGACTTTTGGAGTACATAAATCTTAGTGCTTCACGTGGAAATTGAAGACAATGCTGGTTAGCCGGACTAGAAGATATGCTCATCTCTTTTTCTTTTTACCCTTTTGACTTTTAGCTCCATATTTTAACATGGTTAGTGAACTACTTTATTCTAAAACGTATTATCAGCTTTTCTAAAGCATTAACCTCTGGCATTATGAACTTGTTTAGCAAATATTACCGACTGTTAGAACTTAGAAGGCATTTTTTTTCAGTCCACGCTCAAAGTTTTACTCATTGATCCTACGTGCGCGCCATTAGTTGCATCATGTATTTTTGTCAATTCAATAGTTGGGGATAAGGGGAATTGAACCTTGAATGTTTTTATTGGAATCACCAGAAAATGTCAGCAAGTTGAATTACAAGACTTTTGATAGTTGTGTCATGTTTAATTGATTAGACTCTAATCTATTAGACTTTCTATTAATACATGACTTTTCTGCACCCTATCAAAAGTCAATCTTCAAGGATTTGAAAAGGCAATTTTGTCGCAATGAAATAAAAAAAGAGAGGAAGATCTCTTTATGCTTCCGATCTCTCAAATCATGTTGGCATTTCTGCAATTAACAATTCTATTAGAATCACTCCAAAACAAACAAACGTCACTCTTTTCTGCCCATTGGCTCGTTAATTTGAACGTTTTGACTAGTTTGGAAATTTTCTGGGTCTGAATAACGATTTTTTTTATTTATTTATAAAAATAAATAAATAAAGTCATGTAGATCATTAGACTTTTTGTTAATCATATAAAAAAAATTAGGAGCAATGGGGTTGGGCTTTGATTTCTATTTCTTGAATAACGTGACTGTGCTATATTTTAATTTAAGCACTAATGGCACGGGTTATTTCTTCGTGTGATCTGTCATGATTCTTGTCTGCTATTGATATATGTTGGGGGTCCAAGGTTGGTTCATTAGTCATTACAATTTTGGCTCCCCTTGGCCGGCACCATATTCTAGCAGTTGAAATTATAATAGGCCTCTATAAATGAAGTTATCGGTGTCAAAACTTTAGGACACTAGAAATACTAGTACACAAAACATGTGTACAGCCATTTAGCAACAAACAGTGAACATAAGGGTATAGAATAACTACTAGTACTAGGCCTGGATAACAACATACTGGTTCCAAACTAGGGGTGTCAAACGGGTGGACATAATTGGGTTGGATATATAAAATTCATTTACCCATTAAAATCCATTTAACTAATTACTTTTAATCCAAATCCAATCTAACCCAATTATTATGGGTAAACTCTAACCCACCCAATTATCCAAATTACCAAAATGCCATTAAAGTGAAAATGACCAAAGTACTCTAAAAATATTAAACAAATTTCTTGTACTTTCCCACACTTTCTCACCTTCCAAACAAGAAGTTCACAAATTGACAATAGCAAATATCGGATCCACACAACCTAGATACATTACAGTATCACCATAACAATTCAAAATGATTTGGTTTCCCGATAGCTCATAGTTCTTTTTTTTTTCTTTTTCTTTTTTTCTTCAATTTTTGTATTAAAAGTTAAGAGCAAATAAATCGACAAAAAAAAAAAAAGGAAAAAAAAAAAAGCATGATTACGTTAGAACCAAAACAAGCACAACTTTCTCACACTTATCCAAACAAAGCCAAACAAATAATTTTTCAAAAAAAAAAAAAAAGTGAAGAAAAATGACCGGATTGCTGGTGATGAGGTGAGAAATTCGATCGGAAATCTCGAAGGCATGGTGAGAGCCAACCCAGACGATCTTCATCTCATCCACATCGAACTGAGCTTTGCTCCTCTCGCTTGCTAGCTAATCAACTCTTGCCATTTCCTACAAACACTCAACAAAAGCCCTAATTGAAGCGACCACCTCAGGTGAACTCTAAACATTCGAATCGTTGTGAACAATCGTTGCTACTGCTAGGTCCTCCGCCGCAGTGGCCGTTGATGTTGATGATAACGACGATGGTTGTGATAGCTCTGATGATTGGATGGGTGCAGAGGATGATGATGAGACCGCCTCAGGTGAACTCTGAAGCTTTGAAGCTGTTGGGTTTCGATTAAAATGTGATTGGAGGCTGAGAAAATGAGGGAAAATGAAATGTTTGAATTCTGGTTTTTTTATTTTATTTTATTTTATTTTATTTATTTTAATGGGAAGGGTTGGGTTGAATTTGGGAATATTATTTTTGGGTTAAATGGGGCTCAATGAGTTTTAGTTAAAACCCAATAATTATTGGGTTTAATTGGGTTGATGCCCATTTAACCCAATTAATAATTGGGTGGGTTTAGGTTTGGGCGGACAAATGAGTTTGGGCATATTTTGCCACTCTTATCTCCAAACATATCATTGCAAGTAATTCTGCTAGACATAGAAAAATTCACATATCTCACAAACTCACTTCATTGGTATATGCTTGTTAGGAATTTAGCCTAATTCCTAGAATCTATGAAAAGCAAAAAATAGAAAAGGACACGCAAAGAATCACATGACACAAGATTTATATAGTTCGACAATATGCTTATATCCACGGAGTTGCAACAATTTTCATTATGTTAGAGAGAATAATACATAGGCGGTAATACAGTAAAATGATTTATCAAATAACCCTAATTTTGAAGCGACATATATATCCCAAACAACTAGTCCATGGACTAAGCTTCACAAAAAATCCCATTTAAAACCGTAACTCTTAGTCAAGTTAAGTTACAAATTGGATCGAACACAAAACCAGACTCCATATAGCCAACGATACCAAAACACAAAAGATACATAGTTTTGGTGAAAAACCAATGACAATTTCAGTGTCACCAGACTTTTCCCATTGCAAGGGCAACGGACCATTGCTTTGTGGGGTGTTTCTCATAACTGTTGCAATGAGTCAAGAGCAAGCTTTGATCACTTTAACTAGTCCATCACGCTTGGACAAGTACATTCCTTCTCTAATAATATTATAATAAAAGCAAATTTGCATCTCTTGGATGTGATAAACGTGCCTTCATGGGTGATCCTACTGGTCAGATCTTTCATATTGGGTAAATCCATGCAGCTATATGCGGCCTATGCCTTCCTTGCTGATCAAGACTCGTTCAAATTCATTGCATCAGATCCCAATAATTAGTTACAATGACAGACTGAGATTCAGAAACAAAACCAACGGTTACATTGTGAAAATAGAAAAGAATATTTGAGTTCTTTACTGTGAAAGCATCAAAGCATCTCTATTTTTACTTTTATGTATTGTTGGGGTATATGTACAAGAAAGAGTTGACTTAGGTGTCTTGAATCAAGGTTAATTGATATGCTTTGATTTAAATTATATATATATATATATATATATATATATTTAATTTTTTGACTGAAAAGATAGAAATTTAAATCATAATTGAAGACTGACTATATGCACAATAAATACAAATAATTTACATTAAATACAATACATATGTTGAATGATATTGAAACTCAATAAACTAGATGAGCTTAAAGAATGACACGGAACTAAGAGACTACAACGTTTTTAGTGATGTTCATCCAACTTCAATGGCAATGCAAAGCCTAATGAAAACGATGGATTTCATTGCGATATCAGTTAGAACTATTATTAAATTATTAAATTCACAATTTTTTAATAGCTTAAGTTTTTAGAAAAATTGGTAATTTAACAATATCTATTACAAAAATAATATTTGAATATGTCAAACTAAAAGAGAATTCATCACAACAAGGGAATATATGCATATAGATTTCAAAAGAAGAAATTTTATTCATTTGAAGTACAACTATTGAGTCAGTGCAAAACACACGAGGCCAAGGGATCTACAATTTGTCATTTACAAAAATGTGTGATGTTGTTAGAAGTGACGCAACAAACTGGCTCATTGGGAAGAATAATTGTTTTTCTTGCTACGTATAATCACAGGAAGTCCAGAGTATATGGTACAAAATTAGGAAGATGCAATGGCAATAATATATAGATGAAAAAGTCAGATTTATTAGTCAAAATCCAAAGTGGAAATTCAGATTTATTACTCTATATAGATGGATTTGAAATTCAGATTTATTTATTACATTCATATACAGCAGATCCAAACGGTCAGAAATCCAAAGTTTTTTTATTTGAGATTATTTGTCAAAATCCTGAAGGTAGACAAGATATACAAAGTTCGTGTATCTAAAATTAAGCTAGGTTATTTTATTAGAGATAGTACAAGTTCAACTCTTACTACTATTTCTCTAGTGCTAATTAAGTACTCAGCTATCTCTGATATTCAAGTACAGAATCGTTTATAGCTTCAATAACACTGTTAATTTATCTCTTTCTTTAATCTTGCTTAAACCGATTTTTTCACAACACAGAGGATGTACAACTTCTTAAAGATTTGAGATCCCCATTAATGGTTAATTTACATGAGAAGGCCAACATGTGATATTAAACAAGGTATACAATTACGTGTAATTAAAATCAAGCTAGGTTAATTGACTAAGGATAGTACTATTTCTTTATTACTAATTAAGTGCATAGCTATCTCTGATATACAAGTACAAAATTGTTTATTGCTTCAATGACTCTGTTAATTTATCTCTTCTTCAATCTCGCTTAAACCAAATTTTCACAACACTGGAGGATGTACAACTTATTAAAGATTTGAGATCCCCATTAATGATTAATCCACTTGAGAATGCCAACGTGTGGTATTAAACAAGGACCCAACTTGCTGAGCTAATTTTTCAAGCAAGTTTGATAATTTGGGATGAAGCACAAATGGATCATAGATATGCATTTGAAGCAGTAAACAGGATATTCAAAGACATGTTTATCTTTAATGATCAAAGCTATGCAGACAAACCATTTGGAGGAAAACAAGAGTCTGATTTGGAGGGAGAACATTATCAAAACACCAGTTAACAAATCATATTTGAGGAATGGTTGCAAAGCTTTTCTTCTCACTCTAATCAGAGTTCAAAAAATAGAACTCAAACACTTCTACGTAAGGCTTCAAAAAATGGGTCCTAGAAATGGGACTATCCGACTATGGGAGATTAGAAATTTGAGACTGTTTCGAGAGGAGTACTGGATTAAGGCTAATATTTTTCCCATTTCTAGAGCAAGAAATTAGTTTTGCCATGAAATTAGCAATGGTATTTAATGACTAAAAAGTGCATTAAAAAAAATGGAGTGAAGTGATTAGCTATTAAAGAAATTGTTTTTTCACAGTCGATGAGATGACATGTTATGATTGGTGCACAATAAAAGTTTGTTATGCTGGGTCTATATATGTGAGAGTAATATTGCAACAAACATAACTTGCAACCTTACCAAGTTTTGAGAAAAATTATGTTCCAAGCATTGTTTTTTATAATAACACTATTGTTGCCAACTGAACCACTAATCCTACATATATTATTTGAGGGACAAAACTTAGATACAATACCTAAGAAGGGAAAAAAATACACTTTCATCTTATGAGAAAAAACCCACATGGCAGAATTCTAATAAGGGAACCTAAGGAACTACACCTAAGTACTATATCTAAGTCTTGCTCATTATTTGAGATGTACTGTATGTGTATTCAACTCACCAACTTGACAAAACTAGCCCAACTCAACTCAGCCGACATTTTGAATTGGTTTTTTGTGGGTTGGGTTGGGTTCTAATTTTTTTTATTTTATTTTTGTTTTGTTTTGTATTATTATTATTATTATTTGAAGCTTGGGTTGGGTTTAAATTAGCACAATTTACATCCCTGGTAAACCAACCCAACCCACACGCTATTAATAATTTAAGAAATGTATGTATTTTGAATTTGTTAGATTGATTTATATTAGATTTTGAGGATTTTTTTTTTAAAAAAAATTTGTTAGTTTAATATATTTTGGTATTTTGAGATTTAATTTTGATAAAGTTGGAAGTATAAAATATTAGGTCTATTTGTGTAAATCCTAATTTTTTATTGAATAGTGAGTTTAAATAGTTTGCTCTTGGGCATGAGCATAAATTTCTTAGTCCATTAGGAGTGAATGCACCTAAATTACCTGTCAACTAGTATGGTGGGTGGGGTCACATGAGTTGCTCGTAGGTTTTAGTATTAATTTTTTAAAAGATTTCTTATGTTATCCAAAAAAAAAAAGTTAAAAAAAAATCAATTTTTTTTAAGGCTTTGACAAAATGGCTCAACCTAACAACCCAATTTGAACCCTATAAGTTGGGTTGCATTAGTTTTTATAATTTCCGTGAATTGAGTTGGATTAAAGATTTCTCAACATGAAAATGTTGGATTGGGTTGAAAAAAAAATCTCAAACCTAATTCAATTCAATCCATACACACCCCTATATATCATCACTAGGATCCAATCTTCTATATCTTTGAGAAAGAATTTTGTTTCTAAAGGCATCTTATTTTTAATGATTTTAGCTTTTCAAGTAGGTTTTCTTCAAAAATAAAAAATAAAAAATGTAGAGTGGTAGCTAGGTCCCACTGTTTTTAAGTTTCTTAGATGCATGCTAGCACAATTAAATTGGATTAGTACCTAAGCATTTTTTCCGACCACCGTTGCATTATACACTGATTGATACTCTGAGAAATGTAATTTCTTGTTTAATTATTAGCTTTTTTGAAAAACTGTTTAATTATTAGCTTTGGTTCATCGAAATGGAGGCAGAACTTTTATTTATAAGAAACATAAACTATCGGTTCTATCCTGTCTTGTCACGCCCCCACAATCCACATTCAAGAATGGTGCGTATTTGCGGCTGAACTTAATTAATTAACCAAGTGCCACCTTTAATTAAACCTACTAATCTTTGCGTGCGCACTACCACTCCTCAGTTTTGGAACTTGAAAAAAAAAAAGGGAGAAAATTATTTCTTAGCAAAATATCACCATGCACATTTGGAAAACATAATGTTTCTGGTATAACAAATTAAAAAAAAAAAAAAAGTGCTAAAATCTATCATTTTCAACTTAAAAATAAAGAAATCATATTCTCTCCTAGTGAAGGAGAGAGAAAACACACTTATATTTTAGGATATTTTAATTTCCTTGGGTATGAACTTTATAGTCTTTAGTATTCTATTAGATACTGGAGCTTATAAAATTTGCATCTTCTTGAATTGAGGGTTCTCCAACAAATACAAAACCACAAAGTTGTTCTTTTATCATTTTTGAAAATTCTCTTAGAATTTCATCATGTCCAAGAAAATTACTTAGCAAAGGAATTTTTTCTGCTTTGCTTTCTTATAATTTTTCCGACTGCTTAAGCCAAGGTATCTCCTTGAAGTGTAACTGCAACATAATCAAGAAATTTTGCTTTTGTTCAGCTAGTTTTATAATTAGTCATTATAATTGATATAAAAATTGAGTCTAGTCATTAATAGCTTTTATATTTGATCTTTAAAGGGTAACTCAGTACACATAACATTCATAATTTCACACCTAAAATTCATATATCAAAAGTGAGATGTGTACAATAAATAAATAATAACTAAATAATGACGACTAACAAGTATGAAAGAATTATGGTAAAAAATAAAACACATGGGAAAATTAATATGATCATGTAAGGGGGGCATGATAAGTGGGGTCACACAACCGAGCCTTAGCCATGAAGCAGACGAGAGGTGGGTTTTAATTATGCATGCATAATCCAATTATAAGGAATGGATTAAATGAGGTAAGCAAGAATTTAAAGAACATTTTTTCACTGTCAGGGCCTAGCTTTTCTGTTCGAAATATGAAAGTTCTGCAAGCAAATACAATTAATTAAAATAGCTTTCTTGAATATATTTGCTGACTGCAAAGCGCACACAATTTTAACACACTTCAAATTAGTTAAGCAGTTAACCCTAGTAATAAATTAAGAAACCACATCAGCTATATACAAGCTGCATACTATAAACAATCATAATACAGAGACCAAGCACACTGATCCATCTTAGATATAGAAACTTAATTATAATACAATTTATATAGGTAACTTTAATCAGTTCTTCTGGTAGTGCCACTAGTGCCCTTTCCTTTGATAATATCTTGAGCAAAGGCTTGTCCAACACCTTCGCCAAGACCTTCAATTATTCCTCCAATGAACTCTACGAAAACTTGAGACGCAAGTCGAGCCGCAGTTCCTAGCATGCTTGGCTTTTCGACTCCCTTGATGCCATTTTCATGGAGCCCATTAATCATATCTTTAGCACAAACCGCGTGGAGACGGTAATCACAAACAGTGCAATGGTATTCTCGGCCTGACCTCTTCCTCTGGCACTCACCACACACAAAACCATGGTCGCCATTTGATGTCATAGTGGCAGGTAAAAGCCTAAGGGTATGTACATGGCCCGGGGTGTTAAAGGTTGTGGATAGCATAGCGCAGGAAGGGTGCATCTGGAAACTACAGGCATTGCATCTGAAAGCAAACCCTTTGATGGGCTTACTACAGATATCACACTTCGATTTTGAACTTCCACCTTTCACTAAAATGAAAATTATTAAGCAGAAAATTAACGTAGTTAGCATTAAAATCAATTTGCATTAAAATCAATTTGGTATGGCCAAATTTTATAGCTATAATTATTAAGAGTCTTATAGTTCAATTGATTAGCACTTCATGATATTTTTAAAAAATATATAACTATAAATCATATGTTTCATTTTTTTTTTTTTTTTAAATACTTACCTGGTTTAGAATAGAAAGAAAGTTGGTGGTGGGAGTGGAAAGGGTGGCCATTGAGAGCATCAGGAGCCCTGGCACAAAACTCATGGAGCTGAAATTCACATTGTTGGCAAGTGAACCTCATGCCTGCACCAAACTCCTTGCAGCCCGAACAGGTGAAGAGATCAGGCAGGTTAATTCGCGACAGAGGATGCTGTGGGTGACTGAAATGAAGTATCTCTTGCCCAAAGATTAGTTGAGGAGAGGTGGGGAATTCAATGAGAGGAGACTTTGTTGGGTAATATGTTGCGGCTTGAGGAGGGTTTTGGAAACCCATTGAAGTGGACTTCTTCAAGTTTCTGTTATTCATCATCATGGTTTTGTTTTGTTTAACCCTCCTACTCTAGACCTCCTTAGCTCGTTTGGTGCTGCTATGAAAAAACGATATGGTGCGTATTGGTTTATATAAGCTATAAAAGTTCACTATTTTAGGACTCTGGAAAGCAGCTGCCATGAAGCCACCTTGAATAAATTGTGTCCGCTGATATGACTGCAATTAGTGTTAAGCATCAAGCATACTAACGATTTCATGACTTACTAAGTTGATAAGTTGTGATTTGGGTAATATCACTTTCACTAAAACATGTCATAAATTAAATTTATTTGTCTTTCTCTTTGTGTTCTACTTTATGTTTATAGTCCAATAATTACAATTTATTACATTTTTTTTTTCTCTTATAAAGTAACTAAAATTAAAAAAAAAAAAAAAAAAGTCCAAACACAATATATTGCAACAGTGGAGTATAAATTGGAATACTAGTAAGACAGGATTTTATTTGGCTACCACTTACACAATTTTTAATATGTACTAATTCTAGTAAGTTGTAACAAGTATTATGTCCCTATATATATTAAAATGGTATTAATTGTGCTATTGTACTATTGAAAATAGGGAGGAAAACATATCTAAAAGGAGGGTGGGGGGAGTTCTCCAAATCTATATACGTAGCTAAAAAGAGGGAATGAACCATGTGTTTCATATGAAATAGACCTATTTTTCCTTTTTCTTTTTTTTTTAGGCTGCAATTAGATAATTTATGTTCGAAAGTAGTGTTTTTTTTTTCTTTCTTTTACGCTGATGGCTGTTTTGAAGAACCTTTAAATTTTACTTGACTTTTCACTATTTAAGAGTACATATAATTAGAATGATAGGAGAGACAAAATGTTTTATCGTCTTTTTTACAACTATTGATCAATGTGGCAAGTGACCCACTATGACACTACTTTTATTTAGCACCAATTACAAACATGTCATCATAGTCGTCATAGAAAAATTTATATTTCTAAACTTATTGTTATTATTAATATTAGAAAATTTTGTTAATATATTTTACCCAAAAATATGTTTTTATCATTTAGAATATATCCATAAGCAATGCTCATCATGGGTATAGAACACTATAGACTAAATTGTAAATTAGATCTTGATGTTAAATAACTTTGATTTGAAATAGAGTCATTCTATACCTATATACATAAAGATTAATAGAAATGTGTATATATATATATATATAAAGATTATATGGATTAATAGAAATGTGTTGATATAGTTTAATTATGACTCAAAACGATTACATGTTTTGAGCTTAAGTTCATAAAATAAATAAATGAAACGTTTTGAGCTTATGTGGCAACATCCACCTCAACAACATACATGGATGGAAGGACTAAAATCAAAGCACCATATTAATATGACACATACTTTGAGGGTGTCATTTACAATTTAATCAAAATGATGACAATATTAAAAGAAAAAAGAAAAAGAAAAAGCTGAGTTTTAATAAATTGAGTCCATGTTTCTTCCAAAGCCAGCATGAGAATATAAATGGGGCCCAAAAAAACAGTGTTGATTCCTGATAGGGTCGATATTTCAAGGTTTTCTTTTAGCTTTCATTGGCAAATGGCATGTGGATTCATCAAATACACTAATATATTTCTTCACTTTTCCATCTCAAACTACTGTAACCCAAATCCGTAATCCCCAAGACAGTTCCAATCAGAGACGGACTCATGTTTTCAAGTTAGGAGTGGAAGATAAGCGGAAAAAAAAAAAAAAAAAAATTCAAATACACATCCATATAGTATTAAGAAACTTTCAACCAAGACAAATACACAAAAATAATTGTTTCTTAATATATTAAGATGCAATCATCTATCAACAAAAACAAAAAACACAAAACATTATTGTTTTTTTACTTTTTTTTGTGAAAGATTTACGTGGGCTGAGTTGATGATTCATGATTTTAGAAGGGATCCAAGCTACAAAGTAAGAGAGGGACAGGTCTAAATTTTTTATTTTTTATTTTTTCGGCCCAGGCCCCCACCTGGGTCCATCCCTAATTCCAATATTCGACTTAAAGCGAAATCATTGAAAATATTGCAGCATTTTTGTTTACCTTTATGTAAATTGAATTTAGCCAGATTCATGGAAGATTGAGATGTACACTCGTATGGTCATATATCCGTGTCTTAAATTTCTATGTTGTGAGTTGTAAGGCATTTTATGACAATTTTTTAATAGGATGCTTTTCTGAATCGTTTTGACTAATAGTCACTGATGCCCAATTATTAGTTCAAGTTTACAAGTGATTCCCCATCTTCAGTACTTCCTTTTTATATCCTATGGACACCAAGAAATACACAAACGAAACTACAAAGAAAAAGAAAGATATTCGTTGATACATCTTTACGACATTGAACGTATTTTAAATTTGCAAAACGAGTCAAGCTACAGACACTCTCACTAGAATTCAACTCACTCAAGCCCACCACCGGACTCATTAGTCCAGATGATACCTCCCCATACACAAGTGCATCAAGGTATGGGGTGGTATATTTATTAATTGTCTAGAAAGTACGAACACTTCATTTGAGGTGTCGTACTCAAGTTAGATACATGACATGCTTATGATACTTTTGTTTCCGTATCCCAATTGTGAATTTAAAAAAGGAAAGAAAGGCAAAAACACTTTTTTTAAAAAAAATTTCTTTTTAGATTTAATATTGAACACTTATGTAGTTATCTTTTAATTACTCTTTTAGATTTATTATTTGGATTGTATTCTAATTTATAAATAGCATATATTAGTTATGAATTCACTTTAATATCTTTTATTGCTCTTAAATTGATATATGTTTAACATTATATGATAAAAAATGCTTAACATTATATATATATATATATATATATATATATATAAAATTAATTAATATAAGTATATCACATACTTTTGTGCTAATTTTTTTTTTTTGACTGAAAAGGTAGAAGTGCTAATTTTTCAAACATTTACGTGTTGTTGTATGTTATACTCATATCTGTGTCCGGTCTTGTAATGAACTATATACTTCTAAAACAGTTCAAAAAAAAAAAAAAAAAAAAAAAAAAAAAAACTTATGCCCACCACAACATAAAATCAAGAGAGTGGGAAATATTCGATGAATTTCAGTGTATTAACAGTTGTTTTAGATCGCCATCATCTTATAGTTTAGAGCAGTACTCACAGGCTGACTTTTGTGTACTTAAAAGTTAAAACTTACAAGTTCCCCGAAACCCCAAACCCCAAAAGCAAAAAAGAGAATAAGGATTGGAAAGATAATAATGGTGTCCCAATGAATTGTTGCATTTCTTTTCCATGATCCCGTTGAATTTACATTGATATGTTTTGCAATTTTCAAAGGCTTTTATGAAATGGGAAAATGACTCATGCTCATCTGTCATCTGACACCTCTCCCTTCTCTCTCACTCTATGATTCTTTGGCCACTATAGACTACAGTTCCAAGTCATTTTCAACTACATTGTGATATTGTTCTTTTTTTTTTTTTGGGATATTAAGCAAGCAAGGGATATTATCAATCTTATACCTTGATTCTTCATACAGAATTTTACTGTGGCAGACAAGTCACACTAATGGGGAGATTTTTATTTTCCTTTTCTTTTTTTCTAGATGATATGCTGTCTCTCCCAACAATATCAAGGCAATTTCCCATGGATTTTGTGTGTTTATTTCACATAAACATCAATTAATTGACTTGTTTAGCAACTAAAAATAGAGATCTAAACTGCTATTAAAGATGATTGTGATAATTATGGAAGTAGTATATGGAGATTTTTGAGGATATCCAAAACTGGTATCAGAATCAACTATGGAGAATGGGTTATAATAAGCTGGCAAAATGACAATACACTCTGGTTCATTCCTAATTAATGTCTTCAACCAATAAGACCAACATGCTGCTGTGTTGGCTTTTACAGCTTCATTCGCCCAATACTTTCTTTAATCAGGGTTTGGGCCCAAGACACGTAAACTATAGCTGCATTTGACAAGACAAGACGCCACAAAATGGGTATCCTAAATAGAGTAATGTGATAGTTTAGACTGTTTCTTTTGGGACCCTGTTAGTAAAGTCAGGCTAATCTTAGCCCAACTCTTCAAATAGGGCTGATGCCCTTTTGTATAGATTAAGCTAAGCCCATCGAAAATAGTATTCATGAATAGTATTTCCATGGGATTCTCCATAGGTATACAATTTTTTTTTTTTGAAGTGTCCTGTAGGTTTATAAATCAAATTACCAAGTAAAAGGGAAAAACAAAAAAACTACCTAGCCAATTTGGTTCTAAATTACAAATTTTATCCTCAAATTTTGGGTATTTTGATTTGGCCCCAAACTTTAAAATTTTGAATTTTGGCCTCAAACGTTATGTATCATTTTGAAACAGCTTTTTCCATCCATAAGCCTATTACATGCACTAGTTGGTTATTAAATCATACCATGTCAATTAATTACATCATTTCAATTTTTTTATACCATTAATTTTTTTTAGTTGCGCCATTTCAATTAAATAGCCTAAAAGGCCATAAAAATTTAAATAAATATCGAAAATCTAAAAATTACATAAACTAATTTTTTATTTTCTTTTCAACATTTTCTAGGTATGAACATAACCGTAGTTGATTATTTACTCCCAAAATAATTTCCACAATTCCATTACATTTCATACAATGAAATCAATCAACCAAAACTGTTCGTCTGTTCCAAAGTATTAGAATCCAAAAATAGGAATCAAAATCTCATACGTAAGAACTAAATCAAAATTTAAATAAAATAATTAATTAAAGAAGATAAGAAAAGAAAAGAATTAAATTTAGAAAAGCCTCCACCGATCAGTCTAAATCAATTATACACAACCTTTGTGAGTCCAGTCGAATCCGGCCGTGGCTTCCCTTTCCCACTTTTAGTGTAGTAAACCTAATCTAACCCTAATCGTCAAACACATATTTATAACATATTAATGAATAACGATTTAATCGGCGCTTCAAAATGATGGGATGACATGCTTCAAAAAGTAAAGAACAACGAAAGCATGATTTACCTAACATCAGATGAAATGAAAAACAAACAAACCTAAAATCTATTTATTGCAATGATCACTACATTTGAATGAAAATCAAATAAATATTATATGATATAAAGATTAAACAAGATATTTGAAGACTCAAATGCACATTTGAGTGAGCGACCTCCAACAGGTTCTTTGATAATTCAAATTTATAGAAGAAAGAAGCTCAAATCTCAATCATTTTAAGAGATTATCATCAAAGCTCTTTGTAGCGACGATGAATCATTCTTCTCCTATGGTCACCTTATTGCCGAGGCAAAACTTTCCACGGCTTCCTTTCATTCTTTTTGTTTTTCACATATTCATAAATATGGTAATTTAGTTGCTCATAAACTTGCTAAATATGCTAGATATGTTAGCGGTCTTATAGTGTAAATTAAGGATGTTTCACCACACATTACGTGTAGTTCTTCTCAAAAAAAAAAAAAAAAAAAAAAAAAAAAAAAAAAACTAAATCATCAAAGAATAAGGGGCTATTTGGCTCACCATTTTTTATCACTCAATTTTCATCACTCATCACTCATCATTTTAAAATACAAAGGTTGTTTGGCACTATCACTCACTTTCCATCACTCAATATTTTTCACACTGTTTGTGGGCCCCATGGCCTGTCACCCACAGCTTTATTTTTTTTATTTTATTTTTTTTTCAGTACCCATACTTGCTGAAGCCAGTAAAAAAAAAAAAAAAAAAAACAGAAAACAAAAGAAACCCAAAACAGACCAACCAATGAAAAAAAAAAAAAAAAAAAAGAACAGACCGAACAAGTGAAAGAAGAAGAAGAAAGAAAGAAAAAAAAAAGAAGAAGAACTGAACCCAGAAACTCGGTGAAGAACAAAAGAAACCTAACCAAAAAAAGAACCCAGTGAAAATAGAAAGAACCTAGTGAAAAAAAAAAAAAGAAAAAAAAAAAGAGAGGAGAACCCAGCCAAAAAAAGAACCCAGTGAAAGAAGAAAAAAAAAAAAAAAAAAAAAAACCAGCCCACGGAGACCAGTGAAAGAAGAAGAAAAAAAGGACCAAACCTAGAAAGTGAAAAGAGAAAAGAAGAAAAAAAGAAAAGGAGAATAGAAAAGAAAAGAAGAAAAAAAAGAAAAAAAAGAACCAGACCCAGAAAGTGAAAAGAAAAGAAAATAAAAGAAGAAGAAGAAGAAGAAGAAGAAGAAGAAGAAGAAGAAGAGCAGACAGTCCTAGACCCGTGAAAGACAAGAAAAAAAAGAAAAAAAAAAAAAAAGAGAAAAGAAGATAAAGGGGGAGCAAAAATCTGACTGTGGGACTGGCTGTATGATGTTATTTACAAGTTTGCCATTGAAAATAGAAAACTGAAAACTAAAAAAGCCAAAAGTTGTTTTCAGTTTCTACAACTCATAATTCAAAAAGTAGGGAATTGAGTATTGGAAACAGAGTTATGAAAATAAAGAAATTGTGCAGGCAAACGAGTATTCTGCTATGGGTTCTACCATTTTTGAGAATTGAGTTATGAAAACTGAGAATTGAGTTATGAAAATTGCCAATCCAAACAGCCTCTAAGCAACCTACATGCATTTAGCTGGTTTGATCAATACAATAGGAATCCATGGGCATTCTCACTTGAAAACCAAAATTAGCCTCTGTGCTGCTCCTAATTACTCTGTTAAGTCTATTCCTAAAATTATATACAACAATTCTAAAGGAAAAAAAAATTATATTATAATAATAATAATAACAAAACAAAACAGGATAACATTCCTTGACATTAAATCCTCCAATACCCTCCAATTTTTATTTAGATATAAGATATATGATATTTAAAAATTAAATAAATGCTATGTATCGCACATCTATTTGCAAATGAGAGGAAATTGGATGAGATCATTTTCCAAAAATTAAAAACTAACAAACGTGCAAGTGGAATACTGTTTTGTAACTTACATATCTTTGACTTGTAAGATAAGCTAGATATACATTTTTTTTTCACAACTTGTTGAGGTAATATGTTACACATTTTGTGCCATTATAATTCTTTTTCTTCTAGGAAGATAGTAGGAAGAGGGGAGGCGGGATTCGAACTATATACAAAACGTATCATTATTTCCTTGTGCTATCACTTGAAACCCTTGTGCCATTAGGTCTTTTTGAAGCAACAACGTGTAAGTTTGGCTGCGATTCTTTAGAGACCAAGAAGGAAGTTGAGTCCAGGCTTGGTAGCTAC
Organism: Quercus variabilis; assembly: GCA_030445155.1. Lineage (NCBI taxonomy): Eukaryota > Viridiplantae > Streptophyta > Magnoliopsida > Fagales > Fagaceae > Quercus > Quercus variabilis. Next base: position 16,665,107 of record CP129446.1, read on the forward strand.
TTCTAGGAAGAGAGGAAAATATTGTAGAGAAATGATATGTTTAGAACATTTTTACAACAAATCCTTAATGACAATTTATTACTGGTTTTTATGGTTGGGTTAAAAAAATAATCTTAGTGGTAAATTCAAATTTGAACCAATAACAACTAACCACATATGATTTGTTGTGAAAATATTGTAAAAATGTTGTGATGTAGCATTTCTCAAATATTGTAAGGTCATAGTCCATATTGCAAGGCTGGCTTAGAATGGGTGAATGTCAAAAAGAATATCAAGGCTTTGGCTTTTACTAGGAGGATTGAATTTTGTTTTGGATAAAACTTAGGTATGATAATAACAAGGTGGTATATTTTGATTCTTTAATTAAATTCAACTATATGATTGTACTTATCAAATACTTTGAACAATAATTGTCAAACAAATATAATACCTTTGTTTGATTTCTAGTGAGTAATGCTCTATGCATAAATAATTTGACAATTATTTTAACACTCATTGAGTTGACAAGTTTTTATTGATTTTTATCTTAATTTTCCACTGACAGTATTTTTTTAGTTACTAGTAACGATCTTCTAATTATTTGTGTTTGTAAACTTTCTCTTTCTAGATCAATCCAATGAGGTGTAGCTCTCAGGCTCTCAGACGTGGTCCGGGGGGTCACAATGGTCCGTAAGTGTGTGCGTTTTCCCGAAAGTAAAGAAGGCTTGCCCCCCCCTTAGTACTGCTGTTTCTACCGACAATTCTAGAATGAAAAGAATGCGAAGACCAAGCCACCAAGCCACCAAGCCAAGACAAACGAAACTATTATTGAAAGCTGTGAGAACTTCACTCAAAACGTGGTTTCAAAGCAACTACCGCGAACCTGTATAATACAATACTGAATGGGAATGGCAGCGAGGAAGGCAAAGAGCCAAGGGATAGAAATTAGAATATGCATGCATGGTTCCATGCTGACCCACACACCCACAGGCCACAGCACAGCTTTTATTTTAATTTTGATTCATATATTACACGTGTTTTGTTTTCAACCAATCAGTGTCTAAACAGGTACATCTATGAGTTTAAGTGATAGATTAGCTAGCGGTAATGATATTTTTTGTGATGTCATGTATTTATTGTTTGGAATCCTTTCTTAGTCGCAATTTATCTGCCTCAAAAAAAAAAAAAAAAAAAAAAAACAAAAAAAAACAAAACAAAACAAAAGATAAAGACAACCCTACATAATTTTGTCCCCTAATCAAAACAAATACAAAAAATAAACACAGAGAGGGTTTCTATATTTTTTTTTTCTTTCTATATCACAATTGCAATTGCAAACAAGACAGTCCATGATTGAGTACATACAAAGATACAAATCAACCCTGACCATTCCCATTTAATATTGATTTGTGCTTCCACTAATTGCCAAAAGAAAATGACAGACTGACATGGATATAAAAATAACGACAGCCTGATTTCTTTAATTCTCTCTAGAAACTATAATTATGGCAGAATGTGGCCCGTTGATTTCCCTTGACAATCGGGTGTAACAACTAACAACCCACATTTCCCCAAAACACTTAAAAAATATTAATAAACCATGCCCCCTAATATAATAATGTGCAAAATCATGTTTTATCTATTAACTTGCCTGTTGGATAAAATGGGTCAAGGTGTCATTTTAATAACATGATTCACTAATTAAGTGACATTAGTAATAAATAAATAGTTGATGTACAATTTCTATTAGTTTTTATAGCTTTTTTATATTAAAGATATTGTGATCCTCTAATATAAAATAAATCAATCTGGACAGAGTTGATTAGGATTAACCCCTCGAAATTTTATTCGGCCGAATAACTCAATCTCATGAATCATCATGATGTTATGCAGCAATTCTGCTCTAGAATTAGAAGGTTCTGCCCTTTAAAAATTAATTAGGTCATGATTTATATAAATAAAATGATGTATAATTGGTGAAAAGACGTTTAAAAATATTATGTTTGATAGTGCCTTGCCGTATAATTTTTCACCATGGCTTCCTTCAATATTTTTATTATTATTTACTAATGTGTCTTCCTTCAATAAGTTACCAGGCAAGGCATTAGTTAAAAAAATAAAAAAAAGTAACCAAGAATGAATGAATGGTTTTCTGAATTTTCACATATTCTTGTAATAATAATGTTTTTGCTTGATATGAAATTTAAAAAGGAGATGGGAGATTCGGCCCCTATATACATGTCCCACTAGAGGGATGGAATGGACACACAAATTGCACTAGTGGCCATGGCCATTGGCTTTTGTTCCATTTCGAGAGTATATATTTGGCCTAATGTGGGGAAGGGAAGATTATTTCTTTACACATGGTTTAAACCTCTTCTTCTCTAGCTTCGGTTTTGTTTTTGGGTGGTTGGTGAGACTTGGGAGATTCTTAAAAGCACTAACATGGAGTTCATGCAAATAAACCATGCGACCGACAAATTTTAATTGTAGAACACATGGTTTTTTTGGTTCAAGGCATGTTCATCATTGTCTTTAGAGATTCTAGTTTTAAAAATGGACGGAAATCACTTGGGTTTAAAAAAAAAAAATGCTTTGTTACTGTTTTTGGAGACTATATTTTTAAGAAAATGATGAATTTTAATTAGCTAATCAAAATGAATATGAGAAGTGTGATTTCATGATTTTTCAAGAGATTTAAGGGACTATTGTCAAGAGGATTGTAACTCTATTGATAAACTCTTAGTGTTTTTGATGTAGAAGTTTAGAATTCAAATCCCTCTCTCCTAAATATAAAAATATAAAAAAAATACTATTTATTGATTTATTTTCCCTATATTAAGTAGGTAAAAGATTTAAATTCAAGTATCTCCCATGAAAAGAAAATGATAATTAGTGTCCATTTGTGTTTACCAAGTTTTTGTAAATTATTTGCATAAAGCTTATTAAAAGATATAATTTTTGGTAGTTTTTTTGTTAAATATGTGACAAAAAAACTAAAAACTTTATTAAAAAAAAAAACTTATTGAAACAAAAAACGAAAATCTTAAAGCTAAAAGTTTTGTATATCAAACAAATACTAAAATTACACGACTTGACAATTTCAAAAACTAATTTATTTAAGAAGGTTTGATCTGATCATTGATGGATTGTCCTTTTTTACAGTAACCACTAACCAAAAGAACAAAAATATTAATAAAAAAAATAGAAAAAAGTTAATAAATGCTCTAAGATTGATTTATAAAATATTATTAGAAATGTTTTATGAGAAAATAAAAAATAATTAACTTTTTAAATGACTTTTTAAATTTGTAATAAAAGATATATTAAAACTTTTCTAAATAGTTTATTAATAAATAACTTAGGGGCACTTACTAACAGTATATATACTAAAAATAAAAAATAAAAGGTATCACCAAATGAGCTATAAGCACAGCCTCTCTGATGTAAATTCAATTACCGTTAGGGAAATTACTACTTTCAGTCAACAGGCTCTATAATTAAATCCCCACGAACCCAAATTCCCATCCATTATATTGCCATTCCTTCTGCACCTTATTACAACAAAGCCATCCAGCTTCAAGTAAACACAGCTTTCTTTGATAATACAAAATTCAATTACGTATTCCAACTTCCGAGTATCATAGTCTTTGACTATTTGACTTATAATAGGTATCTTACAAGTTCGATGCTCAAAGGTTTACTGATTTAGTCCCTCTTTGCTCTTAGCTCTTGTTTGAGATGACAAAATGTGATGGAAGGAAAATGAATAAAAAGAATAATTTTAAAATATTTTTACCTTTTCTTGTTTGGAAGTTTTAATAGAAGGAATGGAAAATTAATTTTCTTGTTTGAGAATTTAAGTGAGAGGGAATGAAATGGGTAGGAGGGAATACTCATTTCTCTCTATTCTTAAAATTTCAAATTTTCATTCTCCTGAAATTAGGAGAAATGAGAGAAAATGAAATTAGATTTAATGAATTTTTTACTAAAACTCCCAAAATACCCTTATATATTCAACCATTTAAAAAAAATATGGGTCTAATAGTAATATTGTCCTAAAATAATTTCATTCTATTCCCTCTATATTACTCTCAAACAAGAATACTTATATTTCATTCATTTCCATTCATTTTCATTCCTTTATTTAAAAATATCTTGATGTAGAACAGACCGCACATGCCTTCCTTGAGCAGCAGGGGCGCAAGAAGTCACAACATAAGATCAAAGGGGGGTGCCAGTAGGGGCCATCGGGGTAACAGTGTCGGAATTGCATGAAATTTGGCAGGTTGAAGGGAAACGACATTCTGATCCAGATTCAACGTCGCCAAAATTTAGGCAAATTCCTTCGTTAAGGCCCCGATAACAGTGTTTTTGCTATTTATAGTATTATTTGTTTTTCCTTAATAACTTTTAGTTTAAAAGTCAGAATAAAGTCCCGTCTGTTTTGGGACGACCCTTAAGGTCAGTAGTTTATGATTTTGCATTTAACTCAATTTTGCCATTTTTGGCAAAATTCGGTAATTTGTCACCTAATCGCTTAATTAGTGCGAATTAGGGTTTTTAAACGTTTTTCTTCAGTATTTATATGTTTTGTAGCCGTCAGAGGCAAGATAGACTATTATCAATAAACACAGAATTTTGTCAAATTTTCTTCTGGTGGATTCCAGCTTATTCTCCTTGTGGATTCAGGGAAACCCCTCGTGGATTCGAGGTTTACTACCAGAAACTAACAGTTTAGTTTCTGTTCCATCAAGAGAGCATCGTTTGTGCTTCTCTTTAGGCTTCCGCGACATCATATCTAATCAAGGTTATTTAATTCCATTCCATTCCATTTTTTTCTACTTCTTTTCCTTACTTAAATACATTTTATTTTATTCCATTCATTTTAATTCTCTTATGATTATTTTATTCCATTCCATTTCATTCTCTTATGAACTCCCAAACGAAGTTAGAGGCTAGAATTTGTTTGCCTAAAACTTCTAAATTTTAACTATTTTTTTTTCTAAACTTTTTTTAATATATATTTTAATAAAATTAGGTTTTTTTTTTTAAGTTAACTTTTTTCACACATTTAACATAAAAGTTACTAATTAAAATGTATATATTTTGATAAATATTGTGCAAGTAACTTACCAAAAAGTTAGAAACAGGTTTGGCTTGCTTACCTCTATTACTTTTTTAACTAGAATCTTCTTTTATTTTGATGAGAAACTGCCACATCATCCTAGTAGTGGCAAAATCTGACCCGACCCACGAACCCGACTTGACTAACCCGTTTATAAATAAGTCATGGGTTGAGACTAAACGGATTTGGGTTATATTATGGTTGATACGGCTAAACTGTTTAATAAACGGGTAGAGTTTGTGTTTAGCATTCGAACCCGTCTGACCCGTTTGACCCGTTTAGCTTACAAAGTTATTAGTTATTTTGATATTATTACTTAATTTATGGTTGTTTTTAAATGTTTACTACTATATTTATATTTATAGTTGTAATTGTATTTTAATTTTATATACATGGGAATTGATAAAGATTATATTGATTAAGTATGACCTATTAATTAAATAGATTATAAAACAGGTCACTTGTATTAACTTTTACATAACTTATTAATTAAACGAGTTAAACGTGTCAGATCGGGTTGACTTGTTTAATAAATAGGCCGTGTTCAGGTTGAGGATTCTTGACACGTTTAGTAAACATGTCAGGTTCGGGTCAACTCATATAACCGAATACTCATGACTCGACAAGACACGAACTCAACCCGTGAACACGAATTGCCACCCCTATCATCCACTAACTAAATAAAAGGTAGAGATTAAAACCTACTACTACTTGCTGTTGTGTATTTAAAACAAAAGGACACCTCCAATTAAAAAAGTACTGGAGGTAAACCAAACCTGTCAGAAACTAGGGGATACCCAAATGCACACTTAATTTCTTTTCACTTGAAGCGGAGAAAAAAAAGAAAAAGAAAAAAAAATTGTAAAATCATATCAAATGGAGGACGTGATATAGATTTAACTTGCTTCAAAAAGAAATCCCATCATTTGGGTTGTTAACTTGTTATATTTATGCAAGATCTGAACTTGTTCTTAGTCAATTTCTTTCACTTGTTTAGAACATGAGTATGTATAGATATATGCATAGGCACCCATAATAATTATCCAGAGGCCAATAAATAATACTAATTGTGGGGTCTGTGGGCCTAGTAGCCTCAGCCCATCGCATAGTAGGCCCAAGGCCCATGCCGAGGAAGACTGATCATCCGAGGCTAAGATGGAGAAAGCTTCTTTTCGGTTGCAAGCCGAGGACCTCTTTGTCCTCGGCATGCCAAGGATGAATTTTAGAAGGGACAAGCCCAGGGCAAGCTGTCACCTCCGCACTTAATGCATTCACCTAACCCCTCTGGCCGCATTAATGGTGATATAACCCTTTGGCAGGGCAACGTTGATCAGTGTGAACCACTTGAGTGTTGATAAGACTTCTGATGGGATAGGCAACCAGAAGAAAGGCGAATAGATGATCAACAGATGGAAGAGCGAGAGAGGATGATGAAGACTATATAAGAAAAACGAGTAAAGTAAAAAAAGGGGGAAGAAGGCTAAAGGAAAAAGGGCTTCTCGGCCATGGGCCGAGGAGCATTCCCTAGTTGTAAACAGTTATAAGCATATTTTATATAAAAGAAAAGAGATTCATGCATGAGGGATGACGGCCAGCGCCTAAACCTTCTACTCATTCTTTACAAATTTATTGTTTGGGCTTGTTGGACTGAAAACCCGTTTATATTCTGGGTCCAATTCAAAATGAGTCCTTACACTAATAATTATAATGAATGTAAGAATGATATTTGAAAATTATGAAAATTCACTATCTCTTTCTCTCAATTTTTTTTAGATGAAATATAATGATTCTAAACTTGCCTCTCTTTTTTTGGTTAAAGAATAATGAAAACGCTAGACCAATCAAGATGGTTGAAAGTTTAGGTTGAATGCATTTAATCCCATGATGATTTTGGCTTGAAATCCGTTATTCATGTTCCTTTTTCCTCATTCGAATCCTTTTATTTATACAAAATTTGAACTCATGCTTAGAACGTGAGTACGGATATCTATACGTATGGTCATTGAAAAAATGTATATATTTTCGAGGCCAAATAAAGAATAATAATAGTTATAAAGAATGTATGAATGACATTTGAAAATTATGAAAATCCAATCTGTCTTTCTCCCTTAATTTTAAAAATGAAATATAATGATTCTAACTTAACCCCTTTTTTTTTTGTTAAGAAATATTGAAAATGCTATACCGATCAAGATCGTTGAGAGTTTTGGTCGAATGTATTTAATTAATCCCATGTTAATTTATGTTTAGATTCTGTTTGTTCATGATCCTTTTTCCTCATTCAAGTTGATATATTTATGGAAGACTTTGAACTCATGCTTAGTCAATTTATTTCACTTGTTTATAACATGAGAATGTATAGATATATTCATAAGCACCTATTTAATAAAAAATATATTTACATAGATCAAGTAAAGAATCATAATAATAGTAATAAAGAATGTATAAATGATATTTCAAAATAGAAAATACTAACAGGTACTCTTAGAGCATTGGTTAGCAATTTATTTTAGGAAAGTTTTGACATTACTTTTATGATAAATGAAAAAGCTGTTAAAATATTAATTGATTTTTTTCTTTTTCCCATAAAAACTTTCTTTAACTGGATTGTTAATTAATACCTTAAGAGCACTTGTTAATATAATCCTTTGAAAATTATGAATATCTAATCTCTCTTTTTCTCTCAATTTTATTTTTTATTTTTTTATAGATAAAACATAATTATTGAAGACTTTCTCATATATTTTGTAAGGAGTAATGGACACCTAAACCAATGAATGAAGAGCCTTCAAAAAAAAAGAAAAAAAACCAATGAATGAAGATAGTTGAATGTTTTCAGTCCCCCACATTAATTCTGCAATTCATTGTGTTTGGATTCCGTTGTTAATGTTCTTCACCAAATATATTAGCTGGGTAGGGTCCCATTGTATGACAAATCATCACAAACGAAAAAGAAAGGTCCAAAACCTCAAAAACGGTTGAAAGTGTCAGTGTAGTAATTAAGACAAGATCCAAACCCGTTTAGGAATCCTATAACCCTCAAAATGGCTGAAAAAAAAAATGAAAAAAGAGTAGCCTCCTTTAGAGGTTAGATAGACGCAAAGGTGTGTGTGGGTCTGAGTCCGGGAAAAATTTACCCTGCAACGGGTATATGTTACCTGGGTCTCACGCATTTTGACTCTCCTTTATTTTATAGACTAGCAATCATCGAAACTCACCCACCTATACTATATTCATCGTCACCATCACCATCACCACTGAGACACAACACATCACAAAGCAACACAAGTCGCCGACACACACACACACACAAATGAGGAAAGAATCACCGCCGCCCTCAGTTCCCGGCGGCAAATTGTTCAGCTTCTTCGAATCCAAAACCTTAGTAGCCACATTACTTGCTCTGACACTAGTCATGCTCATGTGGAACCTCCCTCCTTACTACCAAAACCTCCTCTCCACCACTCGCGTTTCCTGCTCCGCCACCACCACCACCACCTTAACCTCCACCACACCCAACGTTTCCTTAACTAACTTTTCAACTACCCCACTTGCTGAACAAAAGTACTCAACTTCAACTTCAACACCCAAGAGTAACGACCCCAATAAGCGACTCTTCCAGACTTTTGGTAGCGCCGCTGCTCTCTTTGTCCTAATGGGTGCTTACCGCGGTGGGCCTCGGACTTTTGCGGTGGTGGGTTTGGCCTCCAAGCCCACTCACGTGTATGGTCACCCATGGTACAAATGCGAGTGGATCTCTAACAATGGGTCTTCCATTAGAGCTAAAGCTTATAAGATGCTTCCAGATTGGGGTTATGGCCGTGTCTACACTGTTGTTGTTGTCAATTGTACTTTTCCGGACAATCCCAATTGGGACAACTCGGGTGGGAAGCTCACAATCAATGCGTACTACAACGAGTCTCCGAGGAGGTACGAGAAATTCACTGCCTTGGAAGAAGCACCAGGTTCTTACGACGAGTCCAAGTACCACCCACCTTATCAGTACGAGTATTTGTATTGTGGGTCATCTTTGTACGGGAGTTTGAGTGCTTCTAGGATCAGAGAATGGATGGCTTACCACGCTTGGTTTTTCGGACCCAAGTCCCATTTCGTGTTTCACGATGCGGATGGGATTTCACCTGAGGTTAGAGCCGCACTGGAGCCATGGGTGCGAGCTGGGAGAGCCACGGTTCAAGATATTAAGGGCCAGGCCGAGTTTGATGGGTATTACTATAACCAATTCATGGTGGTGAATGACTGTCTACATCGGTACCGACACTCTGCTAATTGGACTTTTTACTTTGATGTGGATGAGTATATCTATTTGCCTGACGGGAATACGCTAGAATCTGTGCTCAATGAGTTCTCAGACTATACTCAGTTCACTATTGAGCAGAATCCTATGTCTAGTGTGCTGTGCTTGAACGATTCCACTCGCGATTATTCTAGGTACTTTCTTCTATTCTTTTCCCTATGTATTTGCACGAATTAAAATGCTTTAACAAAAATGTTAGCTCTTAGCATCAAAGATTCGTAATGCTATGAAAGTTATTAAACCAAATGTGCTTGTTTTGGGACATTTGTGTACCCTTTTGGGTAAAGAAATAGAAGCTTGGCTTAGAATTTTTCCCAGCAGTGGGAAAAGGTGTGTAAATTTGTCGTAAGTGGAATATACAAATAGATCACACTGCTTTGCTCCTTTGTATATGCATTGGAATTTACTCGGAAAATTTATAGTTTGTTGGTACTTGTAAATTCTATGCGCTTAAATTTGGACTCTTTTGATCAAAATTCAGTGAATGGGGATTTGAGAAGCTAGTATTCAGAGACTCAATAACTGGAATTAGAAGGGATCGGAAGTACGCAATTCAGGCTAAGAATGCGTACGCCACGGGTGTACACATGTCCGAGAACGTAATTGGGAAGACATTGCACAAGACCGAAACAAAGATCAGATATTATCACTATCACAACTCCATTTCGGTACAAGGTGAACCGTGCAGGGAATTTCTACCACTTTCGGCGAAGAACAATGTGACATGGTACAACAAGATACCTTATGTTTACGATGATAATATGAAGAAACTTGCCGACACTATCAAGGAATTCGAGCGCAAAACCATTGGAAACGTTGTACAGCTCTAGCTATAGTTGTGGCTAGCTAGCGTAGCGGTGGTTGCAATGCAATGATTTTTAAAGCCCAAAAAGATTGTGACCATATTTCACCGACATGTACATGTGATGTGAGCTAGCAAAATTGCCAGTGCAGATTGCGATAGTGGGAAATTCCTCACGCGTGTATGGCGTTCATTATCATGATCATTGATTGATGGATTGATTCTTTGTTCATAAATTAGCTTCGGTTGCTCAATGTTTACTCCTCTTATTTCCTGGCCAGGGATTCATTTGGCATGATTGGTTAGAAACCAATGCAAAAGAAAAGGGAGAATGGACCAGCTAGCATAGCATTGCTTTCGTTTGTCTATAAAAAAAAGGGTAAGAGTGAGTGTGAGTGATTAGAGTGTTTTTTATTTGTTCCTTGATCTCTTTTTTTTTTTTTATATAATAATTATTGATATTCTTGGAGAAATTTGTGTAAAGATGTTTAATTACTCCTTTTCTCTACTTTTAATGGGTTATTTTTCTTTTTAAACAAGAATGTTGCCATGTGATTCGTGGACAGTAATAATAAATTTTTTTAGAAAGATGCTGTTGAATGAATGATTAAGTCGCTTTTCTTTATCTTTTTGATGATTTATTCCCCTAGAGTCTATTAAAGTGGTAGACGTTGATTACAAAAAAAAAGGGGCAAGGATTGAAAGACATGGCAGAGAGATTAACAAACCGGTAATGCATAAATAGACCTAAAGTAAACAGTATAATCTTTCTAGTTTCTTCACTGTCTGGTTGTTTTTTCTTTTGACCCCATGATTAAAGCGTAAAACACAATCTACATATAAAGCCCTACATGTGCAGATTACGAAGTTTGGGGTTCAGATATTGTTGCGTGGCAGAATATAAATAACAGAGTCAAGATTCCACGTTCACATTGTTTCTATATATGGTATTTATTAGTATGAAAATGAAGTATTCTATAAAAGATCAAAATCTAGTTCGAATTTGGTGCAATTCCAGATGTTTATGTATAAAAAAAAAATGGTGCATTTCCAGATTATTATGATGCTTTGCTTGTACAAAAATTTAGGCGAAGGGTTCGGAGTTCAAATCTTCTGTCCCACTTTTTCTGCTCCACTCTATACTCCACCAATAAATACTTGTCACGTGTTCACCTAATTAATTAAATACTATCATTATTAACTTATTAATATTACAGTTATTAATTAATAGTGGTATTTAATTAATTAGGTGAACACGTGACAAATATTTATTGATAGAGTATAGAGTGAAGCAAAAAAAGTGAAACAGAAGATTTAGGCTTAGACTCCGGATGTTGCTTTTAGAATTATGAGAAACTTGTTATATGAACTAAATTGAAAGCATGAAGGAGATGGAGATGGTGGTGTGGTACTGATAGTCACTATGTTAGGTATAGAAAATTTACAGGAGGACCAGAGCGTGCTCAATAATTCAACCAAAACAACAGCCAATAATTTGTCCTGTCCTTATTTGGGATTTTTTGTGGTCACTGACAGTGATATACCAGTCACTTTTATGACTTTTGTAGCCCAATGGGTAACTTCTTCATGTTTTCAACAGTTCAAGGTTGAAATCATCATGTGACTATCAAATTTATCCCCACCACCAAAAAAAAAAAAAAAAAAAAAGAATCAACTTCAAAAGATTGGAATTTGGAAGAAGCATGTGTATGTACCAATTATTTCTGGTTACAGTTCATTATGTAAATATTTACTTAAGGTAGAACTAACAATTTTCCCCTAAACTTACTAAATCTACCAACCTATAAAGTAAATAATAGTAGGTTCCAGTTAGCTCAACTGGTAAAGTTTCTAATGGTTGAATAAAAGATTTGAGATTTATTTCCCGCCTACACCAAAAACTGATTGATGTTTTAGTCTGATGATTAAGTTATCATCAGGAGTGGACGTCATAAGTTAAAACTTTCTCTAAAAAAAAAAAATTAAATAATAAAAATTGATAAAAACTCGTTGGGCTGATTGTAGGCACGTTGCTACAAATGCACGTGTATATATTTTTGTCTCCATGGTGGAGAAATGTAATATATAATTTAAGGTACGACAAAGTTGAGTTATAAAATTGGTTTTAACCTAAAACTACAACTTTATTCAATATTGTTAACATTATTACATATTTTGAAAATCTAATTATTAGATTGCATTTTCTTTACGCTCTTAGTCTGTTTTAGATTGAGGGAGAAAGTGGGGGAGTAGAGTAGAATTGACCCAAAATTAGTTTATTTTCAGCCAATTCTACTCTATTTCCCTCCCCTTTCAATCCAAATAGGCCCTTAATATATATGCCAAAGTTTGTGCCAATCTGATATTATTAACTATATAATCTATAATATTATATTTTATGCATAGTTTTAAACTACAAAAACTTGCAATTTAAACAATTATTGATGACATAGCTATTAATCTTTAATTTTTTAAAAATTTTACAAGCATAGAGGATATAAGAAAAAAATGTAATTCAATAGTACATTTGTCAAAATTCACCTTTAATAAAAAAATATTGACTAAGGTTGTAACTTTAAGTTACAATCAATTTTGTAGATAAATTTTGTTCTTAATTTTTTGTTATATTTTTATTAATTATTTTAATATTTCATTTCACTAATATTTATGATCTTTTATTTTACATTTAAATTTTAATTAATCTATAAATAGAGGTTCAGAGGCTGAACTTGGTTGGAGGAAAAGGAATTCGATACCATTTAATTCAGGAGAATAAGTTACATCCGGAGCTGGCGTAAAAGACACCTTTTACGCCAGCCAATCAGCCAATCCTGGAGCGACATGTCAGCCAAAACATTTAAACTCAATACACCTTATTACATGCCATTATAACCCAATTAAAACCCCAAATGTTCCTCAAACACGTTCAAAGCTTCTTCTTCAAAAGGCAAACCAAGGGCAGACTCTCCTCCTCCTCCCCACAACGGAGCTTCATTCCGCCACAGTGATCACCGGAGTTATTTTTAGAGCCTGAAAAAGATGCCGAATCCGCTGTTAGTCTTGTGTCACAATCTCAAGGTTTGTTTTCTCATGATTTGGAGGTTTTCCCCTATTTTTAATTTCGAAATATCAATGGAATTGGTTTTTTTTTGGACGTTAATCACTTGATTTTGTATGGGTTTTGTTGATTTGGTATGGGTTTTGCTGTTTTTCTTATTAGATTCTTAAATCTTAAGTGGTAGGTTCAATGGGAGGGAGATGGATTGAATATGAATGTGATCAATTTTTCTTCATATTTTCAGAAAAAATTATAAATCTTAAGTAGGTTTTGATTGGATTCTTAAACCTTAAGTGGTAGGTTCAAACCCATCTGATTGTGGTTCTTCAATGATATGAAGGAAAATAGGATTTTTCACAGTAAAAGAGCAAGAACTAGAATGATGAGAATAAGATTCAGGACTTCTCTCTACTTTTTATAAAAAATTTAAATAATTACTTCCTTATTTATACTACTAATTTAGAAAATTCAAAGAGAACTTATAGACTTTTGTTTGGATAGTATTTTTAAGAAGCAATTAGAGTGAGGGTTGTTTATAATAGAAGTGCATAAGGATTAAAATGATGTTACTAATTTTCCCTATGAGGTGGAAAAAAAATTAAAGAAATTAACCAATTGCTGATTCTTGTTTAATTTTAAAGCAATAAACTTATGGTCAATCCCATTATGCTCAAATTTCAGTTAGTCAAAAGATATGCTAATAAAAAAATTACGATTTTTACAAGCTGAAGTCATAACAGAATTTGAAGTACATTGGCAGATGCTAATGACATACTTGATACCACTTGGACAGAATTTACTTAAAAACAAAAAAATAAAAATCTGGTAATCTTTATTGATGTTCCAGATCTGTTGGTGAGAATTTCAAACTAGGATTGATGATTAAAAGGAAAAAAAAAAAAAAAAAAAAAAAATCAGACTAGATAGATGACAACAAGCATTATGACTTAATGTTCACCATGAGGTTTGATATTTCTATTGCTTTGTTGTGTAGTTGTACCCTTCATTTTGTATTGACTTCTCAAGACTCAAGTGTTTTTATTGTCTGGATTTTTCAGCTAATGTTGGCTGCAGCTTATTTTCAATTTTTTTCCCCAGCTCTGATTAGTTTTCTTTTTTCCCAGCTGTGATGCAGAATTGCCGATAGATGGTTTTGAATACTTAAAAGAAAACTTCCCTATTGGCTTGACTGAATTCTTGGAGTATATGGCTAGAGTTGGTGAACAATCTGTCATCCTATGCCGATGTGGATACGAAGCCTAAACATCCTATATTTTGGAGGAACAACTGAATCATTAAAACTTCTAGAAACTTTGATATGAATGTATTGTTAATTAGAAACTTTTAGAAAGAATTGTGATAGGTTTTACTTAAATGTATTTCCAATCCTATGATCATCTTTTTGTATACCGAACCATGATAGGCTCTATTTTAAATGTATTTCCAATCCTATGATCGTCTTTTTGTACAATATATTGTGACAGGTTTTATTTCAAATGAATGTATTCTGAATTAGAGACCTTTAAATATAATTGTGACTAGTTTTTTTTTCTAATATGTTTCCAAACCTATGTGATAGGTTTTATTTCAAATTAAATAATGGAATTAAAAACTTTTCAATTGTTGTATTAAGTATTTAACAATCTCAAGTTCCTTTAAATATTGAATTGTGTAGGATTTATATTACATGGAAGAAATGATTAAAAGTTTTTTGAGATGTGTCGATAAAATTTTCAAGTTTTATTCACCTTCTTGTAAACTAGGTGATTCCTTCAACAAATTAACATTCTAATTAGTGGAAGTCTATCTTAGTGACATCTTAAGATTCAATAGAGAAATAATTGCCACTAGAAAGATCTCTAGAAGATTAGATTGTGATGCCAAAGGTATAGGTATTATTTATACAACTTCTGTAATAAGCCAATTACCACTTGCAACATGCCATTTGCATGATTTATAAATTCAGTTGTTCTCCAAAATACAAGGTTTTGCTGTGAAAAGAGCAAGAACTATAGAAAGTTAAAAGTACATAATTTCCTCATTTGAGGGGTTTATCCCCTCTATATCTATATAAATAGAAAACCAAATTTAGGAAGTGACTTTTGCTGATTCAGTTCTCCAAAATACAGGGTTTTTAGGCTTCATTTCCATGCTGGTGTTGGATGACAAAGTGTTCACTAACTCTAGCCACATACTCCAAGATTTCAATCAAGATAGTAGGGCAGTTTTCCTTTAAATATTCAAAACCATCTGTCTGCATCATAGCTGGGAAAAAAAGAAAAACAGAATAAGTTGCAGCTAACATTAGTAAAAAAAAATCAGACAATAAAAACAAACCCACTGAACACTCGGTTCTAACCATTAACAAAAACTCTGTTGGCTATGTAATGCAAAGGGCACAACTACCAAACTTCCCACCCTTCACCACCACCCCCCCCCCCACCCAAAAAAAAAAAACCCCAAAAAAGAGCATTAGAAACTCTGTTTTAATCTGTGCTTCCTTTTAGTCATTCATTCTCATGTAAATTTCAGTGCTACTTAATATAACGAATGCAGGTTTATGGCTAAAAAGTTTACCCCAAAAAAATAGAGTTTAGAGCTAAAAACATTATGACACATAAATATATTATTAGTATGAACATGAGATAACATAATTATATACTATCCAGGATGACAACTGCAGGGTAGGTCACCTGCCTTCAAAACTAAAACTTTTTTGTTTATAAGTACCTTCAAAACTAAAACTTCCCATTTGGATGCATGATAAGAATTCATACAGTACTTAATACACTTAATCAACCTATATGGCTAACTAATGGACCTCAGAAATTCACAACTTGGCCATTTCAAATCAGTTTTTCATTTTGTCATGAATAAAAAGCCTATTAGGAAAGAACAAAAGAACAAACTTGCCAAATTATTGGATTGGCCATATCTTGATCAAAACAATTTGGGACCTATGACACTGACTCCACATCGCCAATTGAAATTAAAACATAAGCTTCATTAGGGAGAGAACAGGCTAGCTCAATCATATCTAATATAGAAAGCCGATTGGAACAAGCGTAGCCAGACAAAAGAAGATATAACTGAATCCTGTTGTTCTTTGTTTCCAGACAAAGGCATAATCTGGTTTAAGTAAATCTCATCTCACATTTTTAAGACATAAAAGAGAATAAAAAAATCCCATTTCCCATGTTATATATTATAGGAAAATGAATGGTATGTATGTAAATATTAACATAAAGAACAATTCAACTAATTAAATGAATCCTTTCAAAAGAGCAACGGCAGAGCAATACTGGGGATCCAAATAGGAAACCTCAAAAAAAAAAAAAAAAAGTTTCATAACTTAAAAAGGAAGCACACAAAAATCATGATTTGGAACCGAAACACAATTCATAAGAACCCAGACTAGCTTGGAAAAAAAACTGAAGAACCACAATCAGATTGGTTTGAACCTACCACTTAAGATTTAAGAATCCAATCAAAACCCATTTAAGATTTGCAATTTTTCTGAAAAAAGGAAGAAAAATTTGACCTCGTTCATATTCAATTATTCTCCCTCCCATTGAACCTACCACTTAAGATTTCAGAATCCAATAAGAAAAACAGCAAAACCCATACCAAATCAACAAAACCCATACAAAATCAAGTGATTGACGTCCCAAAAAACCCAAACCCATTGATATTTCGAAATTGAAAATAGGGGAGAACCACCAAATCATGAGAAAAAAAACCTTGAGATTGTAACACTAGACTAACGGCGGATTCGACATCTTTTTCAGGCTCTAAAAACAACTCCGGTGATGACTGTGGCGGAATGGAGCTCCGGTGTGAGGACAAGGAGGAGAGTCTGCCTTTGGTTTTCCATTCGGAGAAGAAGCTTTGAACGTGTTTGAGGGATATTTGGGGTTTTAATTGGGTTATAATTGCGTGTAATAAGGTGTATTGAGTCTAAATATTTTTGCTGACGTGTTGCTCTAGGATTGGCTGGCGTAAAAGGTGTTTTTTACGCCAGCTCCGGATGTAACTTATTCTCTTAATTCAGGCCCAATAGCTGTGGAATCGGCTTATTTTCTTTTCAATTTCTGGTCTTTAGTATCACTTTTATTTTACCGTCTGATAACACACAGGCTCCCTTATTGGGCTTTTGTTCTGTAGTCCCATTAAACAATTAAGAGACCGGCCTGTCTCAATGGGTTGGTCCACTGACAAGTAAGCAGTACCCACTCACGAAGGGAGGAAAAAAAAAAGTTTGGATTTTGGATGATTAGAGCGTGGAAGAGCCTATGGACCCATGAAGCGGTGAATTTAGAAGTACAAGCATACATTGTAATTAGAAAAATTTATGAACGCAGTCAATTCCACATTCATTTCTAAAGTGATTCTCAAAAAAAAGAAAAAAAAAAAAATTCATTTCTAAAGTTAAAAATTATTATAAAAATTTATGAACACAGTCAATTCCACTTTCATTTCTAAAGTTAAAAATTAATAGATTCTCTAAGAGTATTAATTTAGAAACTATGTAATAAAGAAATGAGATAAATTAAAGAAAATGATATAAAAGTATTTATAAAACTGAAAAATAACGTAAAACTGAAAAAAAAAAAGTTGTCAGAAAAAGTAAAAAAAATTGTTAATGAACACCAAAACAATTGACTTTTTTGATAATTTTTTATATTTTTCATAAAAGTTATATTAAATTTTTTAAAAAATTATATATTAATAATTGTTTTAAAGATAACCGTTAATATGATTGTATTTATAATTATTTCATATTACTGGTTATGAGTGGTAAAAAAAAAAAGAAAAAAAAGGTGAGTTCACATCGAAATACAAACAATCTGCCATAGTTTACGGATAATTGCAAAAATGTGTATGAAATTATTATATCACCGATGGACTCTTTGTCTTTTTCCTTAACAGAACTCTGTCTCTGATCTGTTAAGAATCTGCTTAGTGGAGCACAGGATATATCATTGGGCCGAAAAGGTGTATCAGTATATGATACTGGAAAATGTTTCATTAGGGAGGCTTGGATAAGCAACCAAGCATTAAAGCTTCATTCTGTACTTTTGCAGTGTACCACACTGTACAACGCACCACCATCATCCAATTCAGCTAACAGGGAGGTTATTTTAATTTTAAAAAGGTAGGGTTTTTTAGTAGAACGGTGAATTAAGCTACTTGTCCACTATAAAGATCTTATAAAATTTTCACTTTTTAGGTGCTTAGCTTTTTTTAATTATTATATATCCATGAATGAATTGGACTCCTTGCCCATTAATATCTAGTACAGTTATTAATTCAGGTTTTTTTTAAAAATAATAATTAAAATCATAAAGTTTTTTTTAGAAGAAAAAAAAAACATAAGCTATGATTAATGTAGAATCACTTTTATATGATCAGTCCATTGTTGATATCATATTTATTAATTAAAGATTTCAATGTGCTATTTGTCAATGACTTTTAAGGTTTTTTTTTTTTTTTTTTTGGGAGATAATATAGACAGAAGATAGGGAATGGTGAAGTGCTAGTGTTGTAAATCTTGTTTTTCCACTCCCTCCTTCACCATTCCCTGTCTTCTATATTATTAAAAAAAGAAGAAAAAAAGAAAAGTGGTCTAAAGTACTACATTTGTCAGTTAGTGTGTGAGTCTTCGGTTTATAATCCTCGCTCGTATTTACAAAAGTTATGCTATTTTGTAAGTACTAATGTTGTAAGTCTTGTTTTCTCAATGACCTGTAAGTTAATTGATACTTTTTTCTCCAAACAAAAAAAAATTAATTAGCACTTTCTAGTCAATGAAGGTTTAGGTCAACTATTATATTTTGTTTTTTTGTTTTTTTTTTTTTTTTTTTTTAAATATGATATTTAAGATTTAAATTCTCCATCCTTTCATTTGTATTGTAATATATTATAAAAAATTGAAATTTTTTGATATTTCCAACAAAAATGTTGATGTTCGAATCAACCTTTTACATATCATCTTGTGAAAGAAAAAATGTTAAACAAATTGTGTCAATAGAGTTTTTCTACATAAATTACTTCAGTAGGAGGAAAAGGAGACCCATACTGATGATGTGGTAATCGTCAGTTGAGTAGGTTCGTCTAGATGAATCAGCAACCTCGTCCCTGAGCCTGCAATTGTCATAAAGAACCCTCCTTAGGTGGTCACCAGTCTGGCGCTTGCCACAGAGTCTTCAATGATAAAGTCAGCTTATAGAAGTTTTAAGAATAATATGAGAGCTCAAAGTATCAGGGCTATGACTAAATAGTATATCAGAAAGTGTGTACCTTATTTGGTTTTGAGGATTGTTTATATATGATTCCATTGCTTCTAGCCGTTGTGGCTTTTATTGTGGTTTTAGTGCCATTTTTGTAACGCCTCTGGGCTTAGTGATGTAGGTTTTGATGGGCTTCCAACGATCTAACAGTTGGTTTTGTAATTATTTGAGGTACTGAATACTCCATTTAATGGCTGGTGTTCCCTTATCCATGACGTGGCAAGGTAGTGAAGGTGTCTGATGGGTTCATCTAGGTAAGAAGGTTCGTTGCCTCAATCAGCTGCCCCCCTTCCCCAAGGTTCTGTAGTCATCCTTGCATGTCATGACGACCATCAGAAGGTGAAAGTTTTCTTGCTCAGATGTGACTTTTGGGGTTCCATTTTGCGTTTAATGCATAGTGGCGGCACCGTACACATCGTGGCCACGTGGCACATTCTAACTAGTGGAGTTAATGCCCCACTCATGTGTCTCTTGGGTTTCCTGCTGATTTTCAATTTTTTGTGCATAGTTTTTAAACCTCATTTCTTTTCTCTTTCTTCTTCACTTTCTCTTTTCTTTGCCATTGCTGCTCTGTGCTTCTTCTCCTTTGAGCTATTCTTTTTACGATTTCTTGCGTTTTTCCTTTCTGGGGTTTCTTTTTTTGAGGTATTGCTTCTTCTCACCTTCTTTACTCTTCATAACATATGTAACTTGTAAGGGTTTTTTTTTTTTTTTTTTTTTTTTTTCTTTCCTGTTTTGGGTTTTTAGGACTTTGCCCTTCTTTTTTCGTTTCAGGTTCTATGGTTGGTAGCTCTGAAGTTAGGATACTTTGCCCTTTTGTCTCATCTCTCTTTGCACGTTTGGGGCCTTCTCTAGAAGTTTCTCGCACCTTTTGCCCTTTAGTTGAGGGTTTTGCATTTAGGGGTAGTGACTTAAGTGTAGTGTTGGCTGATCTGTTCCCCTTACTTCGTCAATTTGTTGATTGGTTTAAGGAATTAGTGGGTAAGCGAAGAGTGATGTCGGAGGTGAGATCTAGTGAGCTTGAGATGAGGTTGTCATTTAGTGACGACCTTGTTGAGGTGGAGGAAGACACTGTGGCTTCTGGCCTAAGGGAGGTCAGAGCTTTTTTTACCCTTGGGGAGGAATGTGACCTAGACGTTGAGACCCTCTCTAGGTTTAGGGGTAGGTTTCAATTTCCCAATAGGGTTAGGATTCGTCGTCCTTATAAAGAGGAACGAGCCTGCCACTTTTCACAGGGGAGGTGTGCTTCTACGAAGCTGCTTTCCAGTGCAGGCTTAGGTTTCCCGTCCACCCATTCATTATGGAGCTTTTAAGTCATTTTAACATTGCTCTTGGGCAACTTATGCCAAACTTATGGAGTATAGTGATCAATTATATAGAGATATGGCTGGCTGCCATTGAAGGAGACATGATTAGGGTGGACGAGTTCACTTACCTATACTGTTTAAAGGAGTCCAAAGAGTATAGGTACTATGAGTTGGTGCCCTCGGTCAAAAAGGCTAGAATCGTCACTGATCTGCCCTCGTCCTTTAGATACTGAAAATTCTTCTTTGTGTCTCGGGATGATTGGGAGACTCCTTTTGATGAAGTTTAAGGTGACATCCCTAGGTTGCTCCGTTGATGGAGAAACCCGAGTCTAGGCGCGTCGTCTTTTTGCAAGTCCTCTTTCATTCTTTGTACTTTTCCTTCATATATTATTTATTTATTTATTTTTATCATTGCTAACTTTCCTGTCTGTTGGGTCGTGTAGTTAGGAAGCAGCCAAAACTCAAGAGTAGGTACAGGGATTGCGTTGAGGTAGCTGTAGAGTACACGAAGACGATTAACGATTTTGACAACCTGGTTGACCCAAAAACCTTGGCTCATCATTGCCTTGGTCTAGAACCTTCCGCCTACGTTCTATGTGCTATAAAGATTGAGGAGAAGAGTAAGTGTCCATTTGTTTTTTTTTTTTTTTAAATATATATATATATATATATATATATATATATATATATATATATATATATATTTAAACTAAGTGTTTCTCCTTCGCAGAGATGACGAAAAAATTTAAACAAGAG
Organism: Quercus variabilis; assembly: GCA_030445155.1. Taxonomy (NCBI): domain Eukaryota; kingdom Viridiplantae; phylum Streptophyta; class Magnoliopsida; order Fagales; family Fagaceae; genus Quercus; species Quercus variabilis. The sequence goes on from CP129446.1 coordinate 16,686,742, forward strand.
ATGTACGCCAAGATGAGGGTGAAGAAGACCGAGCCTCTTTTCAACCTCGGGAAGAGGTTAGTGCGTGTAGTGGAGAAGGGGACTCTCATCACCCCGGACACCTTCATCCCAAAAGCAATGAGGATCGCTTCCCCGACCAACTCGGTGGAGGAGATCACCACCCCGAATGAAGAAGGCATGCTTGGCCAACAAGGGGAAAGAGAAGGCTGATTTAAGCTCGTCTAGTATTTGGGATGATGCTAGCCTTGCAATGACAAGGGCACAAGACACCTTCACCACTAAAGACCTCCAAGTCCTTTCTGGCATGCCTTCCAACAAGTTTGTGGGTCGTCACAGTCACAAACTTGTCTAGGTAGTAAACTTGTACGATTTGCCTTTCCCTTTTTTCTTTTTCTGAGAGATGGATCCTCTTTTTAGGTTTTGGGAGAGACCATTCATATTACCTTGGAGTACCTGAATCAGGAGGCAAAGGCCACATCCGTGGGGTCCAAGTTGTAGGGTTTGGAGGCAGAGAAGTTAAAGTTGAGGAAGGACCTTATCTCGACCATGGATGAGGCTAACACTGCCAAGGAGAAGGCGAAGGTCCTGTCTGATGACTTGAGGGCTGAGAGGCAGCTGACCTTAGAGAAGGACGACCAACTCTAGGCCGCAAAAGAAAGAGTAAAGACTATTGTAGCCAAGTCTGTCGAGGCCTTTCAACAGACTGACAAGTACAATACTGTGCTCTTCAGCTGGTACTACAAAGGCTTCAAGCTCTTGAGACGGTACCTCATCAAGTACCCCACTAGAGTAGACTTGGAGAGTTTGGACTTGGAGGTGGTGGACAAGGAGATGGTTAAGGGTGAGGCTGCTGCCATTTCTTTCGAAGGAGATGTTCCCGAGCCTTTCGACATTGGTGGTGAAGAGGCCAACGCTTGAACCTGTTTGTTAGAGATATCTATGTCTTTTTTTTTTTTTTTTTTTGGGTGCCCAATATGTTTTTGGGCTTTTAATTCTAACGTCAAAAAAATATTTCTTGCCCAGCGTTTTTGGGCTTTTAATTCAGACAGATTGTATTCATGCTTACTGTTTTATTTTTATGCCTTCGTTTGTTCATTCTTAATCATGATTTTAAAAACCGGTACAGTAAAAGAACCGAAAAAGGAGCTAAATCCCGGTTTTGTGGTCGGACCGGGGTCCGACCAATGGTCGAACCAGTGACGTCATAAATAATTTAATTATTATTTATTTAAATTATATAAATAATTAATAATTATTTATTATACTAAAAGTCTAAAACTAACAAACCTATAATAACAAATATGTTTCCTACTTTCCTTTTAAAAAAAATACAAGTATGTAAGTATATAATATAACATCTTTTTAAATAATTTGACCTAACTTTTGAAGTTTGATTACTGATTTCTGCATCAAATTGCAAAGAAACACCTTTTTTTTTTTTTTTTTTTTTTTTGCAATAATAATTTATTGACAAAAGCCAATGGACTAGTCACAAGACTCACAACATAGCACTCAGCAATAGAGGGTCCAAAGACTTTGAACCTGCTTTAGAAATATCAACTGTAATAAAATACTTCCTTTTTGACTTATTAAAGCAAAAAAGCCTAAGCAATCTCAACAGGACTCAAATCAATAAGTAATAACATTACAAAATAATCATCCTGAAATTCTAATAAACTTTTAACAAAACCAAATAAATAAGTTCATTAGTTATTACATTTACATCCAAATGGCAAATAACAAATAAGTTCATTACAACCAACAACTAAGTTTTAAAGTTTCAAACAAACAACAACTAAGTTTTAAAACCCAAGCCTCATTTGTTATGAAGACAATTGAAATCAATATCATCATGTGAACCAAATGCTCCACCACTAGCATCATAATCATCATCCTCATCCTCATCTTCTTCATCTTCAACATGAATAGGATGATTTTTATCTCTAAATCCGGGAGGAGCATCATCTTCATCACCAAATGATTCCAAATTGATGTCATCATCATCCTCAATCACTTCATTGTCCATATCTATAAAAATTCCAAAACCAAAGAACAATAAATGAAATAACAATTCTCATAATCATTTCTCATAAATCATAAATAGTCTAATTAAAATATGCAACTAGGCAAAGAATTGTTATAAGCTAACCTCTTTGTACATGGCTAGAAGACCCTTCTTCGATTGGATAGGCTCCCTCTTCATATAATGCATTCTCTATCTCCTCATGATCCAGAAATGGAGGTTCCTCATCTTACACTACCCAAAATTTAGTTTTATCGACACTTGCATAATCAATAGGATCAAAATTGAACTTTTTCCTTTTGACTCTATCATAAGATGAACATAATGAATAATTTAATTAGTAACCAAATCACTTGTATTTCACAATCACAAAGAGATTATATAATATATACCTTTCTTTCAATCGGTAGTTATAATGAACAAACACAAGATCATTAAGTCGTTGATGCTCCAATCTATTTCTTCTTTTGGTATGTATTTGTTCAAAAGCACTCCAATTCCGCTCACATCCCGAAGAGGCAGCTGTTTGGCTAAGGATCCGAATTGCAAACTTTTGTAAGGTTGGAGCACAAGATCCAAACAACTTCCACCACTCATCTAAGTTCCATATACAACACAAAACAAAAGATACAATGAATCAATAAACACAACTATACTTATCCCAAAAAATATAAAAAAGAGCTATGATCTTATTCTTTAAAACATATTTACATTTTAGTATTAGCTAAAGTAAACAATATCTTACCCGGCTGAGATGTCTTGGTTGATTCTTGAGCAAGTTAGGTTCCAAAAGTTTGTTTACGCTCTTGAAATAGCCTTAATTCCTCCACCAACTTCAATCGACCAACTGAAACTTTTAATTCAATAACATCTGTCACAGCAGATTGTGTCTCTAGCCTCTTATTAAGAGTGGATGAGTCATATTGGAATGCAGGATTCAACCAGTAAGCAGCAGCATGTATATCTCTATAGAATTGATTATCCCAACGATCCTTGATAATATAAACATAAGGCTCCCATAGTTTCTTCTTGTCCTTGAAATTTTTTTTGATTCCATCAATTACTCTATACATGCCATCATATACATAACACATAGCTGGTTTTTCATCAGAATCAACAATGCGTAATAAACGAATCAATGGTGACATAATATGCACAATTACATGACAATCACTCCAAAATTGATTGTCAAGAATGATTTTCACCACTGCCTTTGCTTTCTTATCTTTTACATATCTTGATTCAACATAAAATTTGCTAGTCACCAATGCTTGTAAGTCATGCTTATGTTCCTTAAGACTCCCTACGGCAATGAAGGTAGTAGCAAACCTAGTTGGCCCTGGACACACAATTTCCATCCAATTTTTTCTAGTCCTCAACCAAGCTTGCAAAGCCACATGGTTATAGATGAACACTGTAATCTTGGATGCACGCTTTGCAAGTTTAGCTATATGATCCATTTTCCCAATCTCCTTAAAAATTAGGTTTAGGCAATGTGCTGCACAAGGTGACCAACTAATGTTCCTATATTTTCCACACACAATTCTTCCAGCAGCGACATAATTTGCAGCATTGTCAGTGACTAAATGTACTATATTTGCAGGACCAACTCAACTAATAATTTCATCAAACAAGTTACTCAAATTAATAGCATCCTTAACCAAGTCAGAAGCATCAACAGAACGTATAAAAATAATTCCTTTAGGACAATAGACAAGGAAATTAATCAATGTTCTATGCCTAGTGTCAGTCCACCCATCAGCCATTATTGTACAACCAGTGTCAGCCCAATATGATCGATGGGAATTAACAATCAATTTGACTTCTCTTTTTGTATCTCTCAACAAAGGCACTCGAAGGGCATGATAATTTGAGCCTCTATATCTAGGACCATAAGCAGCTACAGCATTGAACATAGGTTGATAATAACTAGAATTCACAGCATTAATTGGAATGCAAGCATCATACATCCATCTTGCTACAGACATATCAACCCTCCACTTCTTTTCTTTGCCAGCAAGCACACTTTTAATAAAAGGTTGAGCTCCCGGTGTTGTTGTAGGAGCGAAATAATTATCAATATCACCAACCTTTCTCTTGCCAAGTTTGAATCTTGATGGAAAACTACTAGGACCTCTTCTATTCCCATACCTAGCCCCCTACCACTAGGAGTAATTTCTTGGACATCTTCAAATTCTGGTGACTCCTCTAATGGCGAATAATTAGATGCTTCTTGATCCTTTTTTGTTTGTTCTTTAGATTTTGAAATTTCTTTCAAATTCTCAACCATTTGAAACCTAACATCATAAGGTACACCCATACATGCAGCCACATCGCCTTTAATTCTAGCTAGATGTCTTTTCATTCTATTGATGCCCCCTCCCTTATAACTTTTCCCACAATGTATACATCTATAACTACTTTTTCCATCTTTCACTACTTCAGTTACATGATCCCATGCGGGATCACGTTTTGCTCTCACAGATGAAGAATTAGCATTAGACCCGGTTGTAGAAGCATGTTCATTAGATGGTACAGAGACAGACTTCATTTCACTCAACAATTTCAGACTGGCAGCAACCAATTTATCAACAAATAAATTTATCAACACAACATACACAATTAATAGTATAAATTGTATAATACTCTGTAAACTATATTTCACAAACAATAATGCTCCGTAAATCAAATCCACAACATACACAAAATCACAAATAAACTAAAATGCTATTGTAAACTAATAATTGAAGTTACCACTTACCAGTGAAGTCAAGGAAGGAGAACCTGTGATGAAGCCGAGAACATGAATTAAGAATCTGAGATGAAGCCGAGAGAAATGGGAAAAAAAAAAAAAACAGAACAGAGAAAATGATCAAAATTAAAATCAAAATCAAGTAATCAAATTCATAAAATATATATATATATATATATATATTAATTATTAGTTTATTACCTGATGAAGGATGAAGCCCAAAAAAAAAAAAAAAAAAAGAAAGAGAACCAAGAAAATGAAAAAGAAAAGAACATTACATTACCTGCTTAGAACATTGCCGAGTAGTAGAGAGTAGAGCACAAAGGGCGAAGGCAGAGAGCGCAGAGAAGGAAAAAAGAAACATACAAAAAAAATCAGGTAATCAAGTAATCAAAATCATTAAAAAAAAAAAAAAGAATATTAATTATTAGTTTATAAGTTTATTACCTGATGAAGCCGAAGAAAAAAAAAAAAGAAGAACCGAGAAAATGAAAAAGAAAAGAACATTACCTACCGAGAAGCAGAGAGCAGATCAGCAGAGCACAAAGGGCGAAGGCAGAGAGCGCAGTGCCGCAGAGAAGGAAAAACAAAAAGAAAAAAAAAAAAAAAAAACTCAGCTTGAGCCTTCGCCCTTTAGTGCGATGATAGCTTCGGAGAGCACAGTGAGAGCTTCGGACAGCGTGAGGCAGTGCGAGCATAGCGTGAGCCTTCAGTTCAGTGTGATGAGAGCTTGAGATTTGAGCTTAAGTGAGTTGAGATTTGAGCTTGAGGTGGGTGAGGGAGTGCGGCTGAGGCAGAGTAAGGGGCGTGAGTGATTCAGTGAGATGAGAGAGTCTGAATAGTTTAGGTTAGGGTTAGTACTTAGTTTTTTATTTTTAGGATTTTATTAATATTAGTTTTGAGGACCAAAACGACACAGTTTTGCCGAAAAAGTCAAAAAAAACTTCAACCGGTCATAACCGGTTCAACCTTCGGTTTTTCTGGTTTTCAGGTTGAACTGGACGGTTTTTACTGTTTACTAGGTTTTAGATGATTTTCGGTTTTTTATCATAACTGGACCGGATTTGAGGCCGGTTCCTGGTTGAACCTGTCGGACCGGCCAGTCCAGTCCGGTTTTTAAAACTATGTTCTTAATTATGTGTAGTATTTGCTTTTACCCGTCAGTGATTTCCCTCTGTCTAGGTGGGATTTTATCACTTAGCCAAATTTTGGGTGACTTACACCTATTTAAGAGATTTTGTCATTTGGCTTCGTCAGTAATTTACATCTGTCTAGGCAGAATCTTATTACTTAGCCAATTTTTAGGTGACTTACACCCATTTAAGGGATCTTGTCACTTGGCTTCGATAGTAATTTACATCCATCTAGGCGAAATCTTATTAGTTAGCCAATTTTTTTTTTTAAAACTTCTTAACTTGCATACAGTACATTGAAATGTTAATTGAATAGTACTTTTATTGCTTTGTTTCAAAACACATATACAATCGTCTGTTACATTTATTAATGGTATCTCTTCAAATGCTCAATATTCCATGGTCATGGTAGTTTCTTCCTGTCCAACGTTTCTAGGTGATAGCTGCCTTGCCTGGAATAATGGGTGACCTTGTAGGGCCCTTCCCAAGTTGGGCCAAGCTTCCCTTGGGTCGAGTCCTTGGTACCAGGTGTGACTTTGCATAGGATGAGGTCTCCTATGTTAAGTCGTCTGAGCTTCACTCTCTTGTTGTAGTACTCGGTCATCTTTTGCGGGTACCTCATCATCTTATAGGATGCTTCGTCTCTGACTTTATCCAAGTAGTCCAGGTTGACTCTCAACTGATCGTCATTGCTGCCTTTATGGAAGACTTCTCATATCATGCTTGTGATTCCCACTTCAGCTGGGACTACTGTTTCAGTGCCATAGGTGAGTCTGAAGGGGGTTTCTCCTATCAGGGTTCTTGCTGTGGTCCTGTATGCCCACAGGACATTGGGCAACTCCTTCGGCTAAGCGTCCTTTGCATCTTCCAACTGAGATTTGATGATTTTGAGCAGTGTCCAATTTGTTACTTTTGATTAACTGTTGGCTTATGGGTGACCTAGGGACGAGAATTGGCTCTTGATCCCTAGCCCTAAGCAAAGGTCCCTGAAGCATTGACTGTTAAACTGCCGCCCGTTGTCCGATATGATCGTTTGTGGTATCCCGAATCTGCAAACTATGTTCTTCCACATGAAATTCTGGATCTTTGCCTACGTGATGGTTGATAGTGCTTCTGCTTCAACCCACTTTGTGAAATAGTCAATACCAACCAGTAAAAATTTTATCTGTCTCTTACCTTGGGGTAATGGTCTGACAATGTCAATCCCCTATTGGACAAATGGCTATGGGGAGGCTATTGGCGTTAGTCTTTTTGCTGGGGTGCATTAGACATTTCCAAACCTTTGGCATTTTTTGCATCTCTTGATGAACTCTCTTGCGTCCTTCTACATAGTAGGCCAAAAGTAACCTGTTCTGATAATCTTTCTTACCAGGGATCTCGGGCCTGCATGGTCTCCGCATATTCCTTCATGGATTTCTTCTAGAATGTATTTGGCTTCACCCTCGTCGGCGTACTTCATGTAGGGTATGGAGAAGCCTTTTTTATATAGGGCGTCATTTAGGATTGTGTACTTGGCTGTCCTCTTCTTGACTTTCCTGACCTTCTCGATGTCTTGTGGAAGCCGTCCATTCTAGAGGTAGGATAGGATTGGGGTCATCCAGTTGCTTTTGCTCTGGATTGCGAAGGTGAGGATCTCTTCAATGTTGGGACATTTCTGAACTTCCATCTTTAAGTTTGTACTCGTTGGTCCAGCTTCTGACGATGCTTACTTCGCTAGCTTGTTTGCCTCCATATTCTGGCTTTTAGGGACTTGTGTGAATTCTACCCGATTAAACTCCTATGCCAAATACTTCGTTAGCCTCAGGTATTTTTGCATTCTCTCCTCCTTTGCTTTATACTCCTCCTTTATCTGCTCCACAACTCGCTTTGAATCGCTCTAAAGGAGCAAGTTTTTGGTTCTTAGCGCTTTTTCGACCCTTAATCCCTACAGTATTCCTTCGTATTTAACTTTGTTGTTGTTGGCTGGAAACGTTAGCTGAACTCCATATTAGAGCGTCTCTCTTTTTAGGGTGATGATAATGACACCTACTCTACCCCTCTTTTGAGTTGACGAATCGTCAATCTGGATTATCCATCTTTCTGCTTCGTTCGATGCCCCATCCTGGTCTAGGACTGTGAATTCGACAATGAAGTCTGCTAGTGCCTATGCCTTGATAGCTGTCTTAAGGTGGTACTTATTGTCGAACTGGCTAAGTTCGATTGCCTACTGAATCATCCTTCCTACAGCGTCAAGCTTGTTCATGGACTTCTTTATGGGTTAGTTCGTCATCACTAGGATAGGATTTGCCTAGTAGTAAGGGCACAGCTTTTGTGAAGCTACAATTAGGGCAAATGCAATTTTTTCAATTCATGGGTACTTTGCTTTAGCTCCTTGGAAGGCTTGACTGATGTAGTAAACTGAGAGTTGCATTCCATCTTCCTCTCGAATTAGGGCCGCGCTCACGGCTGTAGCTGACACCGCTAAGTATAAGTACATGTTTTCTTCTCTTTCTTTGGATGGGCTTAGGAGGGGTAGATTGCTTAAATATTGTTTTAGCTCTTGGAAGGATTTTTCACACTCTTCAATCCTTGTGAAAGCTAGCTTCATCATTTTGAAGAAGGGCAGGCATTTGTCCATCGCTATAGAGAGGAACTTGTTGAGTACTGCTATCCTCCATGTAAGCTTCTAGACTTCCTTCACGGTTTGGGGCGACGTTATCTCTAGTATGGCTCACACCTTCTCTGGGTTTGCTTCTATCCCTCTCTGGGACACCATGAACCCTAATAACTTTCCCGATGCTGCCCCAAAGGCGCACTTGCTGGGGTTCAAATTCATTTGATACTACCTAAGAGTAGTGAACGTCTCTTAGAGGTCATCTAGGTGAGTAGACTCTTCCTTACTCTTGACGAGCATGTCATCCACGTACACTTCCATGTTCCTCCCGGTCTGTTTGCTGAACATTTTGTTAACTAACCTCTAATAAGTTATTCTTGTGTTTTTCAACCTGAAAGGCATTGCCTTGTAGCAGTAGAGCCCTTGGCTTATGATGAAGGCAGTTCTCTGCTGGTCCTCTTCTGTCATTTTTATTTGGTTATACCCCAAGAATGCGTTCATGAATGTCAAGTGTTTATGTCTTGTTGTGGAATCCACCAGCTAATCTATCCTTGGCAGGGGAAAGCTATCCTTTGGGCAAGCCTTGTTTAGGTCTATGAAGTCTACGCACATCCTCCATTTTTCGTTTTCCTTCTTTACCAGGACGATGTTGGCTAGCCAGTCTGGGTAATAGACCTCGTGAATGAAGTCTGCTGTTAGCAATTTGTTAACCTTGTTTATGATTGCCTGGTTTCATTTTGGAACGAAGACTCATCGTCTCTACTAGACGGGCTTTCTCTTGGGATCTATATTTAGCTTGTGTTAGATGATCTCTGTGGATATGCCTGGCATATCCTCGTGGCTTTATGCGAATATGTCCAGATTCTCCTTGAGGAATTGGACTAGTTTCTTCCTCATCTCTGTACTCAGGGTTATCCCTACCCTTGTAGTCTTTATTGACTCTCCGTCTACCAGCTCCACAGTTTCTAGGGCTTCCACCTTCTCTTCCTCTTTCTTCTCAATCATCCACGTATGGTTTTCCTTCATAGATAACATAACTTGGTAGCATTCCTTAGCTAGCACCTGATCTCTTATTACCTCACCTACACTATTTTCTGTTGGGAACTTTCCCTTCAGACAATAGATGGACGTAGCTGCTTTCCAACGATTGAGCGTAGGCGTCCCAATGATCATGTTGTATGAAGAAGGATAGTTTACCACCAAGAAGTCTAGCTGACGAGTTAGTTGTTGCGGGTAAGACCCCACTGTGACCGTCAGTGTCACTATGCCTTTGGAATACACTTTGTCCCCACTGAAGCTGACGAGAGGGGACTCGAAGGGACGCAGTCTTTCTGGATCCAACTTCAACTGTTGAAAAGCAGAAAGGCAGATAATGTCTACGAAGCTACCCTTGCCCACAAGGGTTCTTCTAGTGTTGAACTCCTCTATCATGAGCATTATAACCAGGGGGTCGTCATGCATCTGCTTTACTCCTCTGGAATTTTCTTCTGAGAAAAGGATGTCCCTGTCCATCAGTCTTTGCTTTAGGGGTGACATCCTATGGATGCTATTCGCCTGCCTCTGTTGTGATTTATTGAAGGATCTAAACGTTCCTCTTGTGGATGGACCTCCTATGATCGTCTTTATCTCCCCTATCACATTATGTGGACGATAAGACATGCTGTCCTTGTTCCTCGAAGAGGCTTCGTGCTTGTCCTTGTTATTATCTTTGGATCTGCTGGTGTCTCCTTTCTTGACATATTTCTGCAACATCCCTTTCCGAATGAGTTCTTCTATCTGCTCCTTCAGGTCTTTGCAATCTTCTGTATAGTGGCCATGATCCTTGTGGAAACGACAATATTTCTTCTTATCACGCACATTGGTTGACGTGTGCAATGGCCTTGGCCATTTGAGGTAATGCTCATCTTTAATCTGCGCTAAATTTTTTATTAATAGGCATAACTAAAGGAATGAATTTTATCGTCCAGGGGGTTTTATCATCTCTTCGTTTGTTCCTGTCAGTATCCTGACGATTTGTCCGCTCCATTTTTCATCCTCTTTGGTAGTCTTCCTTTCTTTCCCTCTCATTAAGCTCCTCTACATCTTCTATTGCTGCTAGGGCATCCTCGGCGTTCATGAACTTCTGTGCTTTCAGGAGCATCCCTGCCCTTGTCTTAAGGGGACTTTTCGCGAGTGAGACCACGAACTCCCTAGACTTCAAACCCACCTTCAAGGTTGTTAGCTGTACTTTGTCATCCGCTTTGTCCACTTTTAAAGTTTCTCAAGTGAAATGCTTCACGTATGACCTCAGGGTCTCTTTTTCTCCTTGTCTAATAGTAAGCAGATGGTCTGCCAGCCTTTTTAGGCGTTGTCCACTGACGAAGTGACATTAGAAGGAATTGCCCAACTGCTCGAAGTTGTCGATGGACGATGTTGGTAACTTCGTGAATCACTCCCTTGTATCTCCTTTTTGAGTGGTGGGGAAAGAATGACACAATGTCTTATTAGGGGGCTATTAAAGACCTATAGTTGTCATGAAAGTATTGAGGTAACCCAAAGGGTATTTTAGCCCGTCGAACGGCTCAAGCTGAGGTAGACGAAACTTTGATGGCATTGGGCATTCTAGGACCACCGTTGTGAAGGGTGAATCCGTCCTTTTGACCATCCTATTCAGGCTTTAGTCTGTTTTTTTCCTTAATTGCACTCCTCATCTCGTCCATCTCCTTTCTCATTTCCCTGAGAAGGTTCGAGCTCGATCCTTCTAGAGTGGCGAGTCGTTTGCGGTCACTCCTTCTTTGGCTATCTCCATCGTTATCTCGGTTGGTCCTAGACCAGTTCTCTTCTTGCTGCAATCGCAGCCTCATCTCTTGGTTCTGTTTGGTAAGCTCCTCCACGCTGGCTGTGATTGTCTGGATTTGCAAGGCTAATGCTGCAGAGTCTTGGAGAGTGTTGGACTCCATCTGGACTTGTGAGTTGAATGGAACTACATTCTCGAACCTAAGTACGAAAATGTCGTCCCCACAGATGGTGCCAAATTAATGATGTGGTAATCTTCAGTCAAGTAGATTCATCCAGATGAATCAGCGACCTCGTCCCTGAGTCTGCAATTGTCGTAAAGAGCCCTCCTTAGGTGGTTACTAGTGTGGTGCTTGCCACAGAGTCTCTGATGATAAAGTCAGCATATAGAAGTTTTAAGAATAATATGAGAGCTTAGAGTATCAAGGCTACGGCATATTAGTATATCAAGAAGTGTGTACCTTATTTAGTTTTGAGGAATGTTTATATATAGTTCCATTGCTTCTAGTCGTTGTGGCTTTTATTGTGGCTTTAGTGCCATTTTTGTAACATCTCTAGGCTTAGTAATGTAGGTTTTGATGAGTTTTCAACGGCCTGACAGCTGGTTTTGTAACTGTTTGAGGTACCGAATACTCCATTTAATGGCTGGTGTTCCTTCGTCCTTGACGTGGCAAGGTAGACGAAGGTGTCTAATGGGTTCGTCTTCGTCTGGGCAAAAAGGTTCATTGGTCCTATCACATACCATTGTGATGGGCTGAAGTCATGCATTAAAGGTGGCTTGCAGGGCCCGCTATGCTGTGTGGACAAATGAACTTATTTTTGTGTTGGAAAAGCATCTTCATTTGAATTCAGAGTAAGATGTGAGTCCAACCTTGCAGGCTAAGTATTGATTTGATTTGACAGATTTTGTGCATTTTTGTTGGTTTTTCTATAATTAAAATCTAAGCCTGAAGTTGTTAGCATATTTTCAAATATAAAAATTGAAATATGAAGGTTTTATAGTTTAATTAGTATTTTTAATGTTTCTAATAGAAATGTTTATGTTCCAAATTTTCTCTTCCATTTGTAACCATCAAACTTTAAAAAAAAAAAATTAAAGAAAAATAAATAAAAAAGAGAGGCAATCGCCCAAGGGGCTGAAATTTTACATGATGGCTCTTCAAGTTCGACTTTTCCCTGGCCAAATGTAACTAAATGGCATGTGACTCCCAACCTTGCAGACTAAGTAGTGATTTGATTTGACAGATTTTGTGCATTTCTGATGGTTTTTCTATAATTGAAATCTAGGCCCGAAGTCGTTAGCATATTTTCAAATATGAAAATTGAAATACGAAGGTTTTATAGTTTAATTAGCATTTTTTAATGTTTTTAATGAAAATGTTTATGTTCCAAATTCTCTCTTCCAATTGTAACCATCAAACTTTTAAAAAATTATTAAAGAAAAATAAATAAAAAAAGAGTGACAATCTAAGCCCAAAGGGCTGAAAGCCTGAAACTTTACACGATGACTCTTCAAGTTAGATTTTTCCCTGGCCAAATGTAGCTAAATGGCATGGACTTTATAGATGGAATCCTGACTTCTTCTTTTTTGATAATGAGAAAACCTTTTCATATTGCTGATTTAGTTTGTGTGCATCTAAAAGTGTGGGTGGACACAATCATTAGCTCATTAGAGAAAAAAATGAATGTGGTATCACCTAATTTAAAATTTCATTATACCAAATAGGAAATAATAAACTATTTTACAATATATTTTAACTTGAAATAGCCATCTCTCAAAAGTCAAAACAAGAAAATATTTTATTTTCACTCAATATACAATGATGCTTGAGATTAGTGATTGCACTTCCAACTAGGACTTTATAGGTCCGTTTGGATAAACTTATTTTGCTGAAACTGAAAACTGAAAACATTGTAGCAAAATAATTTTTAAATGTGTAAATAATGCCATAAGACCCATTTTTAATGAAAAAGTTGTTGAAAAGTAAAGTTTGTGGGATCCGTAAACAGTGCACAGGTGCACTGTTCACTGCTAAAAAGTCAAAACATGCCGCTGAGAAAAAAAAAATGGAAAGAAACGCAAACGTGGATCCGCAAATGCAGATCCAAACGGATACTATATCATGTAAATTTCTTATATGTCCAATCATTGAGCGGCACGATTTCAAGATCCAACATAGTCTTATTCTCATCTACAAGAAATGAGCCATTTAGTAAGTTCAAATTACTTATTTTAACTATGTTACAATATATTTTAACTTGAAATGGCCATCTCTCAAAAGTCCAAACAAATGGAAAATATTTTCTTTTCACTCTATATACAATGATGCTTGAGATTAGTGATTGCACTTCCAACTAGGACTTTATATCATGTGGATTTCTTATATGTTCAATCACTGAGTGGCATGATTTCAAGATCCAACATAGTCTTATTCTCATCTACAAGAAATGAGCCATTTAGTAAGTTTTAATTACTTAGCTCGACTAGTAAAATCTCTGATGGTTGAATAAGATATCTGTGGTTTAATTCCCGCCTATATCAAAAATCGATTGATGTCTTGGTCTAATGATAAAAAGATATCATTAAAAGTGGATGCCATAAGTTGAAACTACTTAAAAAAAAAAAATTACCACACTTCATGATATGGGTTTCATGACCCACGAACTTTCACTAATCAAGTCGAACTTTATCTTTATGATCTGCAAATTAAACTACTTGACTTTATGATTCACAAAAGCAAGTTCAGGACATCAAAACAAGATGATGGAAACCAATTTCTCAAGTCTGGACCACATTTAAGTAAGAGAGCTAAACACAGCTCACATAGGGTCTGTTTGAGATTCTCTTATTTTACTGAAATTGAAAACTTTTTACTGAAAGTACTGTTGATAAAGGTAAAAGTTAGCTAAAATAGTACAGTGGAATCCATGAATAGTACCAAAAAGTGCAGTGAGACCCATAAATAGTAGTAAAAATAAACTGAATAGTAAAATAAGCTGACAAAATTAATTGTGCCAAACGGAAACTTAAAACGACAATAACGTTGATAATTTCTCAAGTCAATGCTACACTATTCAGCCACACATCAAGGCCAACTGTTGAATCAGGATTCAGGCTACGAAAAACTTACCAGTGAATGATAAAGCAAAGTCTACCACTGAATCATACAATAAAGCTTGTCATTGAAACATATAACTTAGTTGAATTCTAAATTAAAATATTATCATTGAATCAAGAGCTTACCACTAAATTAAGAGCTTATTACTGCACCCTAGTGGTGACTATAGGGATTTTTTAAGGGTGGTTAATAAGAAACTTAAATTATACAAAAATCTAATAGAGCGAATATATCAAATTCATAAAAAAAATGCAAATATATGAAGCGCTACAATTTCTTTTTACTAAGAAAGAGGGGAAAAAAACTGATAAGAAATAAAGTGGGACATGGAATATTGAGATAAGAGTAATAAAGTGGGAAAGAGTCTGAAATGATAGTAGAAAAAAGAAAAATGCAGAGAGAGAGAGAGAGAGAGAGAGAGAGAGAGAGAGAGAGAGAGAGAGAGAGAGAGAGAGAGAGAGAGAGAGAGAGAGATGTTATTTACTACAACTGTGAACCAAGTCTTTAAGGAGAGCAAAATTGTTGCGACTGTAAAGTCAAAGAGAGCATAACTATCGGCACCACCAAGGAAAACTTACACTCACAATATTTCTCTTGGTATCGTTTTTTAAGGAAATATGAAATTAGAGATTATTTTTATGTAATAGGTTGAACGAGTTACAAATTTGAATAATTAAGGATTTAAAAAAAATTGAATAGGTTTTTTATTTAATAATTTATTAACTTCTTGTTATTTGTTCTAGTCTTGTTTTTGTTTGAGTTATATTGGTTGTTATTTGAGCTAATTTTTATTGTTGTTATTTAAGCCTTTTTTTAAGGGGTTAAGAATTATGTTTTGGGGGCCAAAACTATTTTTTGAGTAATCTTATGTCCACAATATTTTCACAACAAATTTTATGCAACAAGTTATTATTAATGGGTAAAAAAGTGATGTTAGTATATTGGGCCCAATTAAAATTAGTAACAGCTTATCTAATAGGATTTGTTATGAAATTATTGTAAAAATATTGTAAATGTGGCATTACTTTTATTTTTATTTTTTCAAGTCAAGGTGTTCAACATTTTTATTAGGTATTCAAAAACTCAAAATAGATTAGTTTAGTATATAATTTTTTTTCAAGTAAGTGTATACCTTTTTGTTTTTGTTTTGTAAGCCAATGTGACATAAACGTGGAGCCCCCGCTAAACCCTATCACTAAATTAGTTACCAACATTTTTGCATAATCAATGTCTTTCTTTTGATTTATCCAAAAAAAAAATTGTCTTTCTTTTGATTTTTATTGGAAGCCAAGCTATTAAAGTCTTGGAAGTAATCCAACCTACTTCTACTACAATCAGTTTAAAAATACTTATGAAGCCAAGCTATTAAATACTTAAAAGTCTTGGAGGTAATCCAACCTACTTATACTACAACAGTTTTAAAATACTTAATAATATTTATTGGGTCAATTGCACTAATACCCCTTGAGATTTTATGTCATTGCACTTGGACCCCCCCCCCCCCCCCCTCCTTTTTTTTTCTTAGGTCAATTTGGTACACTAACCTTGGTAATTTACCAAATAGACCTCTTCTGTCAAATGCTCCATCAATTTCAACCAAAGAATGATCAAGTGGCTTTCGTGTAAGCCTCAAATTGTAGAAACATGTCAATTTAAAAATATGGTTTAACCTGCCACTCATTTTAAAACTCTCTCTCTCTCTCTCTCTAAAACCTAACCCCCCTTCCTCTCTCCAACCCCAATGGAGTAAAATCACAAACCATTATAAAAAGAGCCAAATTTATGTTATAAAATCAATCAACAGGAAGACAAGTAAGCAAAAAGAGTCAACCCATTTCTATGTTATTTGCCACCCCTAAAAAACACTCCATTTCAACTTCTACGAATGGGACATAGAAGCAATGCACATCTTAGAGGTTTATTCTCTCCTAGTCAAGCTAATGTCTCTTAAGCTTTTGGTTAATAGGAGACTTACAAAGACTTGCTCCCATTAAGCTTCTCCTGAATAGCCTTTTGTAGACCAGATTCTTTGCTCTACTGAATACTTCATGCAAATTGCTTGTCAACTTGGTTAATTCAGGGACCACATGTTGATCAGCATTAGACTATTGGGCCCTTTTCACTCTCAAATTTAAATTCCACACGATTTTATAAATTTGTTTGAGGATAATTACGAGTTTGAAAGTCTTTTTAGCCACTTAATGGTTAGTATGTTTTCCAAGTAATTTTTAACTTTTCCTATATGTCTTGGAGGTAATTTTAAAATCATACTTAATTATCTTTTGAAAAAAATTATCTACTAACTGTAATTATATTCTTGTTTTAAAAATTTAACTATTTAGCTTGTAATCTCATGCAAATACATGGAATATATTCACAAATAAGCATAAGTAAATACGTATAAATTTTTTTACTAAGTTTATTTATAATGTTTGTATATTTGAAAATATAAATAGCTATTCATAAAATAAATATAAGTTTACTTTAAAAAAAGGTATAAAAAATTCATTTAAATTTTTATCTACCAAATTCTCAATTTTAGTTTGTCCAACCACTATTTGTATAATAATAATAATATATTGATAGCAAATGTTGTTAATTATCTATTATTTTTTAAAAGTTTACATTGATCTAAATTTGGTCTAGATGGGAACAAAACTTAAGCTAAAACCTAAGTTCAATATAAATATAAATTCCATTTTCATTATTTATTATTATTATTATTTTAATTTTCTCCCAACCTTTTTTTTTTTTTTTTGACTTTTGTGCTAATAACTCACTTGGCACCAATTATATGCGAGTGTGTGTGGACTTGTGACATAAAACTAGATTCTAATTAAAACAAATGTAAAAAAAAAAAAAAAAAAAATTAAAATTGTTATCTATTAAATTCTTAATTTTAGTTTGTCCAATCACTATTTTTATAATAATAATAAAATTATATAAGAAAAAAAAATATTGATAGCGAATGTTATTACTTTTATTTTTATTTTTAGTTTATGTTGATTTAAATTTCTTCTAGATGGAAAGGAAACCTAAGTTCAACATAAATATAAATTCCATTTTCATTATTTATTTATATTTTTAATTTCTCTAAAATTTTTTTCTTTGTCAAAATCAAACCAAATATTTCTCTTTCCTTTTTATTTTATTTTTTACTCTTTGGATTTTACACTAATAAATCACTTTGTACAAAAATTAAAAAATTACATGGACATGTGACAAAAAATTATATTATAATTGTAAATGCAATTAGATTTTTTTCTCAACTTTGGCTTTAAACATACATGCATACATACATACATACATACATACATACATATATATATATATATATATATATATATATATATAAAATTTAAGAATGATATATGATAATATTTTGACAAGTAATCAATTTTAATGAACCCAATTAAAGAATAATAAGAATAAATTGATCATAATCACATTGTTTAAATCCTAATATACAAGAATGCATATCAACCGTTAAAACTTGATGCAGGTTGATCTTTTGAATGGATGGTCTGATCGTTGCATTCAACACAACATTTTGATCATTGCATTCAACACGCCATTATATCACTTATCTAATTAAAACACTTCTTATCTATTAAAGAAATATTGCAAGCATTCGTATCAACTGGTGTAAAATTTTGTCTATTTTAGCATAAGAGTTTCCTTTTTCTATTTTACATACTTACTTTTTAAAACACCCCACATCAAGTTATCTATTTTGCACTAAATTTTATTAAAAATATCAATTTTTTATTACAAAATTTGTTTCTTTTTCTTCACATACTATAATTATCATTCACTCTCTTCATTTATCCTCAAGATACACAAAAAACTTAAATACAAAATGAATAGTACCAGTGTAAATTTACACCGTTACTTGGAACACATCCCAAGTTTGAATTATGTACTAATTATAATTATATTCTTGTCATAAAAATTGAACTAACTAGCTTGTAATATCATGCATATGCATGAAATATATTTACAAATAAACATAATTAAATGTGTATTAATTTTTTGCAAAATGAATAGTACCAGTGTAAATTTACACCATTATTTAAATGCAAAATGAATAATATCAGTGTAAATTTATATTGTTACTTGGAACACATCCCAAGTGTGAACTATCTACTAATTATAATTACATTCTTGTCATAAAAATTTAACTAATTAGGTTGTAACCACATGCATATGCATGAGATATATTTACAAATAAACATAATTAAATGTGTGTGAATTTTTTGCTAAGTTTATATATAATATATATAATGTTTGTATATTTGAAAATATAAAATAGCTATTCATAAAATAAATATAAGTTTATTGGAAACAAATGTATAAAAAAATTCATTAAAATTTTTTATCTATCAAATTCTCAATTCTAGTTTGTCCAACCTATATTTTTTTTATAATAATAATAATTGTGGGAGTAAGGGCCCAAATTCGGATATTGGGGCTTGAGCCTTATCTGAGGGCAGTGATATGTCTGAGGATGATTAAATGATTGGGAGGGGCACTGAAGTATAGAATTGCATAAGGAAAGAATGGAGAAATATAGTCCGAGGAAGATCTCCTTCTCGGATACGATGAATATTGATCAATTATGTATTTGGGTGGTTTGGGTGACCATCCAGGAAGCTTCGATGATAAGGATGAGATCTAGGCACGTATAGAGGCGATAGGAACTCAGAAATATCTAAAGGAAAGCCTGCTACTACCGCATTAAATGTACTGCAGCAACTTTCCTAGCCGCATTTTTGTGGAGAAGACCCCTGAACAGTGTAGTCTCAGTTATCACCACTCACCAAAAGCGAAAAAGGATGTCTGATGGGACATGCACTCAAGTGAAGGCCTAGATGATTAACAAGTGTAGGATTAAGATGGTCTAAAAAGAACTACATAAAGGAAACAATGTCCCTTGAGAGAAAAAAAGAAAAAGAAAAAGGGAATGATTGTAGCACTAAGAACTATATTAACTTTCAGAACTATTTGTTTAATACATAATCCATCTCCTCAAACAATCATTTCATTGAGTTTTACGAGTGTTTCATGCTTGTTCATCTTTGAAATCCTTATTAGCCGTTGTCCAATCCACCAAAAGCCCAACTCTTTCACTCACTTTCTACAAATTTATTGTACTGGGCTCATTGGGCTTATATCCCATATCCTTAGGGCTTGGGCTACAAATTGTGACCCTACAATAATAATACTATATGAGAAAAAAAAAATATTGATAGCGAATGTTATTAATTTTCATTTTTGATGGTGAAATAAGAGATATGTGGTTCAATTCTCGTCTACACCAAAAACTGACTAGTGTATTGGTATGATGATAAAGGGGGCAATCACTAGAAGCGGGCACCATAAGTAAAAACTCTATAAAAAAAATGTTTTTAATTTTCTATTATTTTTTTTTAAATTTACATTGATCTAAATTTGGTCTAGATGGGAAAAAAAACTTAAGCTAAAACCTAAGAAATCATTAAAAATTTTATCTATTAAATTCTTTATTTTAGTTTGTCCAACTAGTATTTTTGTAATAATAAAAATACTATATAAGAAAAAAATATTGATAGAAAATGTCATTAAATTTTTTGTTATTTTTAGTTTACATTGATCTAAATTTGGTCTAAATGGAAACGAAACCTAAGAGCATATTTGGTAGACTGTAATAGACACTGTAATGTAATAGATATTCCTATAACATAACTATTCGGTTGTTTGGTTATGTTTTTATTATAAGGAATAGTTATTCCTTATGAATAGCTATTCTTCAAAATGAGAAATAATGATTTCTTATCAAAAGTACTGAATATCTATTTCTTCACCTTATGTAATAACGTTTTAAAAAAATTTCCTAAAAAGTCATTAGTTGCCACATCTTCAAAAGGAAAGAAATAAATTTTTTTTATTGTTAATTATTAGCTCTATTTTGAACACCCTTAAAATAAATGTATTTTAGGGAATTTGACTTAAAAATGATTTAATTACTCCTTCTTTTTATACTTTACTAAATTGTGGATGCATATTCAGAATTTATTATTAAATGGTCACCAAACTAATGAATAGTAATACTTATTACATTCCAACTTGATGTATTTCTTGTAATACTTATTCCTATTCTCATGTAATAATAATTACAGTGTACCAAATGTGCCCTAAGTTAGAATGTAATAAGTATTACTATTCATTAGTTTGGTGATCAATTAGGAATAGAATCCTAACTATGCATCCAAAATTTAGTAGAATATAAAAAAAAGGTGTAATTAAATCATTTTTAAGTCAAATTTCCTAAAATACACTTATTTTAGAGTGTTCAAAATAGAGCTAATAATTAACAACAATGAAAATTTATGTTCTTTCCTTTTGAAGATGTGACAACTAATGGCTTTTTAGAAAAAAAAAAAATTTTAAAAGTTATTACATAAGGTGAATGAATAGATATTTAGTACTTTTGATAAGGAATAGTTATTCCTCATTTTGAAGAATAATTATTCATAAAAAATAATTATTCATTGTAATAAAAACATAATCAAACAATTAAATAGTTATACCATAGGAATATCTATTACATTATAGGGTCTATTATAGCCTACCAAACGTGCCCTAAGTCCAACATAAATATAAATTTTATTTTCATTATTTATTTATTTATATTTTTAATTTTCTCCAAACTTTTTTTCCTTCTCAAAATCAAACTTGATATTTCTTTTTCCTTTTTATTTTATTTTTGACTCTTTGGTATTACACTAATACCTCACTTTGCAAAAAAATTAAAAAGTTATATGGAAATGTGACACAAAATTATATTATAATTGAAAATCTAATTGTTTTTTTTTCTCAGTTTTTTTAAAAATAAATATAATATAATATAAGAATGATATATGATAAGACTTTGACATGTAATCAATTTTAATGAATCCAATTAAAGAATAATAAGAATAACTTGATCATAATCACGTTGTTTAAATCCTAATTTACAAGAATGGAAACAGTTAAAACTTGATACAGCTTGATTTTTTGATTGGATGGTCTAATCGTTGCATTAAACACACCATTTTGATCGTTGCATTCAACATGCCATTTTGATTGTTGCATTCATCACGCCATTTTGCCCTTGAATGGCTTCAAATTATGATTTTGTCCTTAAGTGATTTGCCAATAGTAAAATATGGTGTCTATGAAAATATAGAGGTTTGAATCATGATTCTTTTAATAAAGGAGAATAGATCATATCACTTACCTAATTACAAGACTCTAAGAAAAATTGTAGACATTCGCATCAACTCGTGTAAAATTTTGTTTATTTTAGTATAAGAGCTTATTTTTTCTATATATACTCATTTTTCAAAATATCTCATATCAGATTTTCTATTTTATACTACATTTTATTAAAATATCAATTTTTTCTTGATTTTTTAAAAATTTGTTTCTTTTTTTTCACATGCTATAATTATCATTCACTCTCTTCCTTTATCCAATCATTTCAGATACATAAAAATCTTGAATGTAAAATGAATAGTGTCAGTGTAAATTTACACTGATACTATAACAAATTTGTAAATTTATACAATTATATACTAATTAATATGGATCATTTTAAAAAAATGTGTACATTTTACACATTTTTCTATTATATTATTAAGGGAAATGTTAACCAATGCTCTAAGGGCATTGGTTTAGAAGCTATTTTTAGAAACATTTTATTGCATAAATGATAAAATAATAAATATTGTTGATAACTTTTTATATTTCCTATAAAAATAGTGTCAAAATTTCTTTTATCCTAGTTTATTGACAATCACTTTAAAGACATCTATTAACTTGTCATATCAATTATGTCCTTACGTGTGAGCCTATAATTTGTTTGAGGTGAGTTTATAGTTTAGAGCATTCTCATCAAAGGTGGGATAAATGCTAAAAGCTATTTTTAGCAACAAAACCACTAAAAAAGCCCCTACATCAATGGTGCTAAATTTTAAATTTTTTAGCACCTTAGTACAATAAGATGTTATTACTAATTGTAAGGACTAGATTTTGATCTCTAAACCAAAATGTGGATGGACTTAGGCCCAAAAAACCCAAAACAATGAATTTGTAGAGAATAGGTTGGAAAACTGGGTTTTAATGAATCAGACAAACACTAAAGTAGATTTGGATGATAAGAGAATGAAAATGGACAAGTTTATGATGAAGAAAATCGTCCTTGGTAAAGTCCTAAGCGATCTGTTCTTATATATTTCTTTCGAGTTTGATTACAAAGTCAGTTATTGATGCTATAATGTTTTTCTCTTAGTTTCACGATCCCCTTCTCCCATTGCCTCTTCCTTCTTTTATACTCTCTTCTCCTTTCATCTTTTTGCTCCACGTGCAGGCTAGATGACTAGTGTTGATACTTGTCCCATTAGCATCTCCCATAAGTCTTCATGTAGTAGCTGTAAGACTGAAAATTACTGTTTAGATATCACTTCTACATTAATGTGGCTAAAGAGTTAGCTGCAGTGTATTTAATGAGGTGGTAGCAGTTTTCTTCTTAAATATTTTAGCATTTCCTACGTCCTATGTTTCTGCAATGCCTATTCATACCAACAGAGTTTCCTAGAATGTTCCCCTGAACTGCAAACCACTTTTTCTAACCTCGGCCTTGATTAGCCGATGAGGCATTCATCCTCGAACCACCTTTCTAGGCCATTATGACCAAAACTAACTTCTTTATTTACTAACATGGACTCCTTTAACAATGTCTATTCCTGCTCGGATGACCCCTTGTCCTTGGATTGGGCCTCAGGCCCAATATCCCTACGATAGCCCCTCGAGATTTTTCTTTATGTCTCCTCGGCAAGAAAGGAGGATTTTGATGTCACCTTAGCCAGCCCATGCTTATCACACATCACCTTTGCCTGTGCAAACGCCTTTTTAACTGCCTAAGACACTCTCCTGACGCTACGAGATGCACTCCTCATTAAATTTTTACGGCCCCATGTCCCCTAAGTTCTACGACGCAATGCAAATCCAACCGTTGAGAACTTTGCTAGGACTTGGGTGGAAACTTTCCCGCTTTGTAGCTCTCTCTTTGATATAAATATCACTCAAATCAAACACTTTCTTTACTTTAGCATTCACTTAGCTCTAACACACATACACTGAATCTGCCAACCTTTCCAATTCACTTGTGCTCTTACAAATACCAAAAAGCTCGTCCGAGGATATTTTTCTTTTTTTTTGTAAGTGTTCCTAAATCCTTTTCACTTTATTTTTCCACACACTTTTCTTTTCTCGGTGTCCTTTGCTCCTCAGCTCTTCTTCCTTTTCATCGTCTTCTAGTAGGTAGCCCCTCTGTTCTTTAAACCAAAGGGCATCATCTCGTAGTGATAATTTCCAATATGAGTAACAAAAGCTATTCTCTCTTGATTGTCCAAGGCCAAAGGTATCTGGTGATAGCCTTGAAAAACGTCCAAAAATCTCATCCGAGGATGACTTACAGTGGCATCTACTAGCTGGTCGATCCGAGGCATAGAGAAAGGGTCTTTTGGGCATGCTTTGTTCAAATCCGTGAAGTCTGCACATACCCGCCACTTTCCATTTTTCTTCTTCATAACTACAGCGTTAGCCAACCATTTAAGGTAGAACATTTCTTTAATAGCCCTAGCCTGGTTAAGCTTCATCACCTCATCTTTGACAGCGTCAAAATGATCTTTAGATGAGCGCCAAGGTGGTTACTTTCTGGGGATGATAGATGGATTCATGTTCAAATGATGGCAGATGAAGTTCGGATCCACCTCCAGAGTTTTGTAAGTATTCCAAGCGAATACATCAATGTTCCCCTTGAGAAATTCCACCAACTCCTCCTTCTCTTGAGGTGGTAGCTGAGCTCCAATCTGAAAAAACTTCTCCAGATCATCACTTATAGCAAATTTCTCTAAATCTTCACATTTGGCCTCCTCGGCTGGCCCCTTCACAGGTAATGTCGGAGATTTTGATTGTTATAAGACTCCCTCAGCAGAGGCCGAGGGCTCACCTGCAGGCTGATGCAAAATTGCAGACACAAGGCATTGCCTAGCTATGGACTGATTCCCTACCAGCTCCTCAATCCAATCCCCTGATAGATATTTCACTTTTTGATGCAAAGTTGAAGAAATAACTCCTAGGATATGAAGCTAGGGTCTAGCCACAATAGCTGTGTAGGTGGAATACACATCCACCACAATGAATTTCACTTCAACTACCTCTGATCCTGCCTGTATGGGTAACCTAATCTGGCCCTTTGAAATGTCAACTTTCCCATCAAAACTTACTAGAGGTGAATCATAGGTTGTCAGATTTTCAGGCTTTAAGTTCAGCCTTCTGGACAATTTTGATCCCTATACCAAAAGGTAGATAGACTTAGGCCCAAAAAGTCCAAAACAATGAATTTGTAGAGAATGAGTTGAAAATCTGGGCTTTAATGAATCAGACAAATACTAAAGTAGATTTAGACGACAAGAGAATGAAAATAAACAGGTTTATGCTGAAGAAAATCGTCCTCGGCAAAGTCTCAGGAGATCTATTTTTATATATTTCTTTCGAGTTTGATTACAAAGTCAGTTATTGATGCTACAGTATTTTTTCCTTAGTTTCACGATCCCCTTCTCCCATTGCCTCTTCCTTCTTTTATACTTTGGTTTCCTTTCATCTTTTTCCTCCACGTGCATGCTAAATGGCTGGTGTTAATACTTGTCCTATTAGCACCTCCTATAAGTCTTTATGTAGTAGCTGTAAGGCTGAAAATCACTGTTCAGGTATTACTTCCACATTAATGTGGCCAGAGAGTTAGCTGCAGTGCTTTTAATACGGTGATAGCGGCTTTCTCCTTAGGTATTTTAGGATTTCCTCCTGTCTTGTATTTCTGCAATGCCTATCCATACCAACAGAGTTTCCTAGAACGTTCCCCCGAATTGCAGATCAATTCTTCTAACCTCGTCCTTGATTAGCTGAGGAGGCATTCATCCTCGAACCACCTTCCTAGGCCATTATAACCAAAACTAACTTCTTCATTTACTAACACGGACTCCCTTAACAATGTCTATTCTTGCTTGAACGATCCCTTGTCCTTGGATTGGGCCTTAGGCCCAACATCTACACGGATGATGAGCTCTTGGCCCAATACCCCTACAATAACACCATATTGTAGCAAGTTGCTACTCTTTATTTTTTATTATTTATTTCCCTTCCCTTTTTCCCCTCAAATCTCACTCTATGCTCTCTCTTAAAAAGAATAAAAAAATGATAAAAAAAATATTTTAATGAAGTGATAATTTTTTTTTAAAATTTTAATATTAAATATATTATAAAATAATGTGTTAAATAAATATAAAGTTAATTTTTTAAATGTCTAAGTGCTAAAATTTTTAAAACCCTGAGAATGCTCTCATGTGGCATTTGGTACAGGGTAATTTTTTAGGATTCCTAGGAATGTTTAAAAATTTCCATGTTTTGTTGCAAATCATGCTAGGGAATCAGATGCCAAGGGAATTTGGATTCCCCCCTTAAACCCCTCTCAGTAGGAATGTGGATTTCCTTTAAAACAAGTGGGAATCTAGATTTCCAAGCTGAAAGGAAATTGTATTTTTTATAAATTGATAATTTTAACCTTTTTTTTTAAATGACTTAGTAGTTCACATTCAAATCTAAGGATAGAATGGAAAAAATAAATAATTCATTTAAGATTCCTGAGAATAAACCAAATATAGGAATAGCTACATTCTTAGAAATGTAATTCTTAAAAATCACATTTTTAAGAATTTGAATACCAGAAGTAATGTGAATTTTTCTGTAACATTAGAGTTTCCTAAATGCCTATGAAGAACGACCTGTATTGGCGGTTAAGTATATATGATGAGTTCCTCCCAAAACCAAAAAAAAAAAAATATTATATATATATATATATATATGATGAGCTCCGGGCTTTCTCGAAACAAATGAAATTCCTATTGACCTCATGACTTTGGGACCAAGACGTCGGTAAATTTTGTACGGCTGCCCCTATACACACGTGGAGGTTTAGGTAGCATTTACATCATCACAATTATTAATTATTTTATTAATCAAACGGTGGAGATAAAGAAGGGCCGACATACATTAGCGGCGGACCTCAATCATACGGTCCAGAGCACACGCCAATCTTATCACACAAATGTGAAAGCCGCATATTTAATCAGAAGGGTAAAAAAGGAGTGAGAATCTAGTCATTGCTGTCTCCATTGAACCCAAAATATTTGGCTTTTTTAATTTTATTTTATGATATTTGTCTTTGTTATAAAATATGGGCATGTTTCAATATTCATTGCCTTTTATTACTACTAGTACTATTTTACAATTTTATTTTATTTTATTTAATATAGAATTATTATATTTATCGTCAGTGATGCTGTTTTTTGTGACCGCCATATAAATTTTAATTAATTTATTTATTATATACACAGAATTATACTATTTAATTGTTTGTTTTTTGACCGCCTTATAAAATATTGTGCTATTGTAATCCTTTGGGTTTTTTTTTTCTTCTCTTCCTTAGACTACTAATTCTTCCCACGCAGCAATATCTAGTCCCTTCCTCTGTTCTCTCTTTTTAGAAAGACACACTTTTTTTCTTTTACACTTCTAATCTTTGAAGGCGATTTCTTTTCAGCTCACTCAACCCCGTAAGGTTTTTTGTTTTGTTTTTTCAGTCTCTGATAATGAATTCGATTTTTGTTCTGGCTGGTCTGTTTTACAGCTTTCATTTTTTGTTTGGCTAATATGGTGTTTTTGTTTTTTGTGTTTCCAGATTCAATCTTGTAATGTTTTGATTCGCTCCTGCGGAACTGGACAGGCTGACTATTGATAATCAAGAACAAGAAAGTGTTGGGTTCGTGAAGGACAATCATAAGCAAGTCATGGTATTTGTGCCAAACACAGTTAGTCCTGCTCACACTGAAAAAATCCTCTGTTTCTTTTTTATTATTTTGCTTGTGATTGTTTTTCTAATTGATGTTTGTGTTGGATAATCAGGTGAGTCCAATAAGCAGAATGGGGAACAATGATTTGGGTCCTCCATGGCTTAAACCAATGCTGAGAGCAAGTTACTTCAACCCCTGCTCTATTCATGGAGATTCAAATAAAAGTGAATGCAATATGTTCTGTTTGGATTGTATGGGGACTGCTCTTTGTTCCTACTGTTTGATCAATCACAAAGATCACCGTGTTGTTCAGGTTTTTTTTTTTTTAATTTTTTATTTATTTATTTATTTTATTGTCATCTTTATGTATAAAACTAAAAATGTGAATTTTAAAATTTTGTTTGGTTGGTTGGTTTTGTAGATAAGGCGTTCCTCGTACCACAACGTGGTGAGAGTCAATGAAATTCAGAAGTACATAGACATATCATGTGTTCAGACATACATTATCAACAGTGCAAAGATTGTGTTTTTGAATGAGAGGCCACAGCCTAGGCCTGGAAAAGGGGTTACTAATACATGTGAGATTTGCTGTAGAAGTCTCCTTGATTCCTTCAGATTTTGCTCTTTGGGTTGCAAGGTTGGTGATTCATTCTCTCTTATTAATAATGTCCTTTTCTTATTTTTTTTTATTTTTTATTTTTTTAATTTCATATACCTTTATTTGACTTTGCTTCTTTGTTTTATGTAGCTTGGTCCTCTAGGAATTGTCGCAGCTAGATTAGTTTTTTAAATTATATGATTCAAGAAAGAAGTTTCGATTTCTTGTTGATGTAATTTTGTGTAATTTGTCCTCCCCGTGAACTCTGATTTGGTGGGCAATTTCATGACTAATTTCAATAATATTATTTTGTTTGCTTAGTTCGTCTTTTGCTCTCACCTACTCTCTGTTTCTTTGGTGGCACTAGTATGCTTTTGTTGAATGCTTGAGTTGACTAATGTGTCCCATGTTATTTTTGTCAGCTTGGGGCAATGAAGAGGGGAGTTCCAGACCTGACGTTTACACTGAGAGTGAAGCACAATAGGGATTCATTTCATGGTGGTTCAGAATCTGATGAGTCATCTACTCCTAAGAAAATCCAGAGGACACTTATGTTCAACCGTTCGATGGTGGATAGCCCAGCAATTTCATCTGATGGACACTACAACTATGGCGGAGAGAGGTCTTATAGTTCTGGAGACGAAGCCATTACCAACATTTCTCCAGGAACTCCACCAATTTTCAACCACCGCAATGCTAGGAGGAGAAAGGGTATACCTCACCGAGCACCATTTTGAGATTGCTCCCATCATAAAAGGAAAGTGATACTCTGTACATGGTCAATAGTTAAAGTAATAAACTTTACAAGAATGAATCAATGTAACCAGAAAAAAAAGAAAAAAAAAAAAAGAAAAAAAAAGGAAAAAAAAAAGAAAAAAAAAACTAAATGTGGAAAAAGTTATTTAACCAAAAAAAAAAAAAAAAAAAAGACGTGGGAAAGGCTTGCAATAGGTAATGTCCTGTGAATAGGTAAAGAAAATATAGGTGTGTTTTTTTAGTTTTTACAGCTGATATTTTATTTTATAAATTAGAGAAAATTTAGGATATTTATTGTTAGCCTTTACTTTGTACAGAGGATGACACATATGGGTCTTTGGTTGTTGAAAAGATATCAATAATGGAGTCGTATAATGCTAGCATATGTACAGAGAACATATTTTGTGCATGTAGATAGTTTTGTTTGCAAAAAGTTTATATTCTTCCGTGTGTGTGATTCGTGGTTTATCCCATTTGCGTTTTGATGCATCTTCATGTTGGAGAATTTGTGGAATTAAACATGCACATAAAATCATAAAACTTGATTTGTGGGACTTAAATATATATTTTAAAGTACATTAAAGTAACAGCACGAGTGGCTTTTTAATGTGAGATTCGATCATGTAGCAATTTGTGTGAAAGTATGAGCTGGCAATTGCGTATTTCAGGCATGAATTGTACTAATTTGGTACATTAAATTTTTGTCAATGGTGAACCAATGTCTTAAAATGTGAGTTAATAATATATATCTTCATACATGTTCATATATAATGAATGAAATGATAATAATATAATGAATGTAATGATAATGGTCCAAGGCATAGTGCTGATTATGATTTCCATTTAAGTAGAAAATATTGTGCTATTTGGACCGGTTTGTGATTCATATTCTTGGTCATAAAGTGGACTACTTTTTGATTATTAAATGTTGGGACATGGAGTATCTAGCCAGACAATTCAATTGTGTATGGTTCTTTAAACAGAGAAAGGCACCGCCTTAGTCTGATTCACCCGATGTGATAGCGTTTTTTATTTTTAATTTTTATATTGTTTTTCAAGATAAGAACCATTACTAGTGATCATCAACTTGGTAGTATGCCGATTACTTTTCTTTGCACTAAAAAATAAGTTGATCTTCTTGTCAATTTAAAGTTCCTTTAAGCTTTGCCCCATAAAATGCTTCAAGTGGTGTGATTTTAATTTTAATTTTTTTTTTTAATTTTAAAATGTCGTTATATTAATAATTAATGAGTGATTCTTGATTGATACGATGTAGCTTTGCGGTCACGTAGAGTGTTGGTTTGGTGTTTTATATTAGACTGAACATTTTTCTTAATTTTTAGTATTTGAAATTGGGCTTGAAATTTCGCTATCCATTGCCAAAGTTTGTGCGGATAGATCATAGAAATGGTTACATCTAACTAAAATGAGAAAAAACAAACGAGACTAGACAAAGGAAGTAAATATCATGTAAAGCTTGGGGGAAACGTAAACCCCACAATGGACGAGAACAAAGACAACTCTAGTCAAGTACTCTAGATGCTCCACCATCTCTTTCTCTATCTCTATTAATTTATCTTTGAATATTAGGAGGAGAGTATAATAAATAACAGTTAATAATAGATACATAAACAAGTGGATTATTATGAGAGCCGTGAAGAATCCGAAAGGCTGCGTGTGACTCGATTCTCCTTCATCCTCTCCCATTTTTTTATTTTTTTTTTGGGCTTAATTGTCCATTTATTTCCTACCTTTCCTTTTCTTATCTTTTTCTTCTAGTAAAGGATGATATTATGATAATTCATAATTGTTTAATGAATTATTGGGGGCCAATTGCTAGAGACCTCTTTATAAACATTGATGAGTATTGGGTGACGTTTCTGATGTAGAACTTAAAAACAAAAAACAAAAAACAAATCAAAAAATAAAATAAAATAAATAAAATCAAACTCAAACCAAAGCAGGTGGATGGAGGCTGATTTGTCTTCTTCTTTGGTGCTTGCATGAGTCAGTCTCCTCTGAGGTGCTGCCACGTGTGATTCATTTCCATTCAATGATGAACACGTTTCACTTGGGCCCCTACATCTTATATTCTGACAAAAAAGGGTTCCATTTTATCTCCTAGAAATTCGAGAACAATAACATAACCATACGTACTGTGCCTATGTTTTTTCGATGAGATTTTGGATTGTTGTAGTGGGACACGGTTGGTGGGTGGGTGGGTGTCACTGTGGATAATGGAGTCTTTATTCCTCTTTCTTCTCTATTTTTTTTCTTTCAAATTGTTCCATATACTAGTTTTTATTTTATGTGTCTTTTTAATAAGATAAAAACAAAAATTACTCCACCAAAAGAAAACTAATAAAATTATCCACTTTTATGGTTCAGAGTGTTGATAAGGCTTGCCTGTGGTGCTTGTTTGGCATCAGGCATGTCGTCATTTTTCTCTTTTTTATACCTATAGTTGTGTAACTTGTGCTGCATTGAATTTACATAAACACCCATTATTTTATTGAATGATGATGACGATGACGATGATGATGATTATTGATTAGTGATACGTCCCTTTACCACATTTTTCTTTTGCTAAATTGTCAAATTCTGTCGCATGTTTGTTTTGGCAAAATCTTGGCACCACTCGGCTTCAAGATAAGCTTCCGGAAAATTGGGACAAACAGTAGTGGTAATAGAATATTTACCGGGAAACGAAGTTGTACGGGTACCTCAATGACTCGTGGAAATAGAATTTTATAGATACGTGGAACTAAGTATCTATGACTCGTGTTGTGTTAACTGTCATGTTAGTTGAAGAGTCATTGACATGAGTACACTTGGATGGTTCAATCCCACTTTGAATTTGAAATATTAGAGCTTCTCTTATCAGGACCTTATCCTTTACTTGCGAAGCACAAGAATACGAGAATAGAGGTTCTGCTTCCATTCTGTTCTTGAGAGGTAATGGGGACACATTCTTTTCAAATCTATGTACCTATTAACATACTTATTTCAAAAGATAAAAAAACGAACCTCAAACACATGGATGAAGCCCGTATGTACAC
The DNA here is from genome assembly GCA_030445155.1 of Quercus variabilis. NCBI lineage: Eukaryota > Viridiplantae > Streptophyta > Magnoliopsida > Fagales > Fagaceae > Quercus > Quercus variabilis. Next base: position 16,718,482 of record CP129446.1, read on the forward strand.
CTTCCTTAGCTGTGATTATGCTAGCATTTTCTTGGAATATGCTTATGATGAACCTATAAAATATAAGCGGTGAATAAGCTGAGTTACACGTACTAATCTTGCAAATAGGTTTGGAGAAATTCCAAAATTCAGAAGCTCAGGAACAATACACTCTAGAATATACACAGACTCTATTGCACCTGTTAGGCGTTACTTTGTCCCTGTCAAACCACAAACACCTAAAAAAAAATTTTAATTTTTTTATATTCTAATATCGCTCAAATTTATCAAATTCAGGCTCCCCTTATAGAAACAAACTGAATCGAACTAGCTCGAGCGGATTGCCTTGTTCAGTGCAACGAATCTCTCCAAAGCCCGCTGCCACCTACACATTCACTGCCCAAAACCCAATCAAGTTCTCAATATTAGGATCATGTTAGAAATTAACTCCCTTTACCACAAAATAATGTGAAAGCTCCCCCTCACACCTATGCACGTGGATCAATCTTAATTAGTCAGCCAAGGGCTCGGACAAGGCTGGCACATGTTTGGGTTAATTAGTTACAAGTTAGTTTAAATGTAAATTGGGTTGGATTGAGTTATAGCTCAACTAGTAATACGTTAATTACATGGATTAATTCGAGCATAAGTTATGATGAGAATAAATTTACAAAGGTCGTCCCTAAGGCCAATGATCGTCCATAGCATTGAATACACTTAGCAAAAGAACAGTAACGTGGGGGCCCAACAAATGAATGACGGTTGAAGACAATAAATGTCTGATATTAATGAACACTTTACTTTATGAATAAAGGAGAAGGCCATAAAATCCACATAATGGGAACATTCTGATATCTACACTTTAGTCATATATCTTTTTTTTTTATTGATTCTATTAAGTGAATTTTTTCACAATTCTAACTTGATCATTAAAGGGTCTTTGATCAACACCACATCGGTGTTCTCTCCCTTTTTTTATTTTTCAACTTTCCTTGTAATTTGATCGTTGAAAGAAGCCTTATTGTCACCCATTAGATAAGTACAACTCATTGACAGGACTGACGCAATCGCTTTACATGGACGAAACTAATTATAATGACGAACCTATCCGGACGAGCAAAGACTCCCACGTCACGGACGGGGACAAGATCTGCTGTTCAATGCAAGACGGTTACGGAGCCAACTGTACGAGCCGTTAGAACACATTAAGGGCCATTACACAGCATCAAGCGTTACTCCAAAAATAAGTATTTAGACCTCCATAACTACCCAAACAGCTAGGAGCTTTAAAGAGTGTATATATAAAGGCCACACATCGCAAGGCAGAAGGTACGAAAAAACCAATAGCAATTCTTTTTATCTTGAGACACTGCATTTTTATCTATAAACTGACTTTGGCATCGGACGCACTGTGGCAGGCACCACACCGGTGACCACCTTTGGAAAGCATTTTCGCGCAGACAGAAGGGTATCTCCATTTGATCATTTCGACTGACGAACACACGCTTCATCAGTTTGGCGCCGTCTGTGGGGACCATTATTTTCGTGTTCAAATTTGAAAAAGTAGTTTCCAATCACTTGCTACTTTCAGATGGAGTCCCATCAAGATTCTGCAACCTTGGCTCAGCAAGTCCAGACCCTCACAGCTGCCGTTGAAGAGCTCACTGGGCAAAATCAGGAAATGAGGCTGCGACTTCAACAAGAGGAGAATCAGTCCAAAAACAACACTAAGGACGAGGGAAATAGCCATAAGAGGAGTGACCACCCGAGGCCCACTACCCCAGCAAAACAGAATTCCGACCTCCTTCAAGAAATGAGGAAGGAGATGGATGAATTGAGAAACGCCATCAGAGAAAAGACAGACCAGAGTGTGGGTAGGTTGGTTAGGGCAATAGACTCACCTTTCACAACGGCAGTCTTAGAATGCCCAGTACCGTCAAAATTTTGGCTGCCACAACTCGAGCCATTTGACGGGCTCAGAGATCCTCAGGATCACCTCAACACATTCAAAACGACATTAGGGCTTCAGCAGCCCCCCGATGAGATATTGTGTCGTTCCTTTCCTACCACCTTTAAAGGAGCTGCGAGGGAATGGTTCACCAAACTGCCTACCTCATCCATTGACAACTTCGAGCAGTTGAGTAACGCTTTCTTGCGACACTTCATTGGAGGACAACGCCCAAAGAGACCAGCTGACCATTTACTCACCATCAAACAAGGAGAAAAGGAAACCCTGAGGTCTTATGTGAAGCGCTTCACTAGGGAAACGCTGGAAGTGGACGAAGCTGACGATAAGATACAACTGACCACTTTCAAGGCGGGACTCAGATCTAGGGAGTTCGTCACATCACTGGTAAAGAAGCCCCCAAAGACGATGGCCGAGATGCTCCTGAAGGCACAGAAGTACATGAATGTAGAAGACGCCTTAGTAGCCATGGGGGACACAGAAAGAATAGGAGACAAAATTAGGAAGGATGACAAGCCTAGGGGACAAAAGAAGGATTGTCAAGATCGTCGGATCAGTGACGGGAGCAAGAGAAGAGACGATAAAGCCCCAAGAACGGTAAAATTTACCCCTTTTGTTATGCCTGTTGACAAAATCTTAACGCAGATTAAGGATGAACACTACCTTAAATGGCCGAGGCCGTTGCACTCGTCCCCTAATGTCCGCGACAAGAACAAGTATTGCCGATTCCACAAAGATCATGGCCATTACACGGAAGACTGTCGGGACCTAAAAGAACAAATAGAAGAGTTGATACAGAAAGGGAAGTTACAGAAGTTTGTGAAGAAGGGAGAATACGTTAAGTTTCGAGACGAGAATAAGAGCCGGCAAGAACCTTTGTCCAGAGGTGACAAACATCAATCTCAGCCTCCGCAGAATGTGGTCGGGGAAATTCAGACGATCACAGGAGGACTCATCACCGGAGGATCTTTCAAGTCCCTGAAGAAAACATATCAACGACAGGTGAACAGTGTCTACATGACACCCCCGTTGAAACATAGACGAACTGAACATGACATGACATTCAATGAAGGGGATGCCAGGGGAGTGAAGCAACCTCACAACAACCCTTTGGTCATAATGCTCACTATAGAAAAATTCAACACCAAAAGGGTCCTCGTGGATAACGGTAGCTCTGCTGACATCATCTACTTCTCTGCATTCCAGTAGTTGAAGCTTGATCCAAAAAGGCTGCGTCCATTCGATTCCCCCCTCGTCAGTTTCAGTGGTGACAGGGTATATCCCAAGGACGTGATGACTTTGACAGTAATTGTGGGGCCTACCTGAAGCAATTGACATGTAAACTGGATTTTTTGGTGGTAGATTTCCCCTCTTCCTACAATGTAATCATAGGAAGGCCATCACTCAACAGGTGGAAGGCGTCCATATCAACTTACTACTTGAAGGTAAATATTAGCCCAAGAGTGCTACCAGGCCGTCCTGGCCGCGAAGGAGAATCATACATGGATAATCAAAGAGAAGGAAGAAGAAAAGATGGAAACCCTAGAAACGGTAGAACTGGCCGGCGAGAAAGCAAATAAGACAATCAAAATAGGGACTACCCTAAGTCTTGAGATGAAAAAGAAGCTCATCCAGCTCCTCAAAGAGAATCTGGACATATTTGCCTGGAGTCATGAGGATATGCCAGGCATATCTCCAGATGTCATTCAACACAAATTAAACGTAGACCCAGAGAAAAAACCAGTTAAGCAAAGGCGAAGAGTCTTCGCACCAGAAAGAGACAGAGCAATCACTGACGAAGTCACCAAACTCCTAGCCATAGGCTTTATCCGTGAAGTATACTATCTAGACTGGCTCGCAAATGTCGTCTTAGTGAAGAAGTCAAATGGGAAGTGGAGAATGTGCGTGGACTTTACAGACTTGAACAAGACCTGCCCAAAAGACAGTTTCCCTCTTTCAAGAATAGAGCAGCTTGTAGATTCCACTGCAGGGCATAAACTTCTGGTGTTTATGGACGCTTTTCAGGGTACAACCAAATAAAAATGGGTGACGAAGATCAGGAGAAAACGGCCTTCATCACCAGTCAAGGGCTCTATTGCTATAGGGTGATGCCCTTTGGACTGAAAAATGCGGGTGCTACTTATCAGAGGTTGGTGAACAAAATGTTCAAGAAACAGATAGGTAGGAACATGGAGGTGTACGTAGATGATATGCTCGTCAAGAGTAAAGAAGAACTTACTCATTTGGACGACCTCAAGGAGACATTTGCTACCCTCAAGCAATACCAAATAAAGCTGAACCCAAGTAAGTGTGTTTTTGGCGTTGCCTCGGGGAAATTCCTGGGATTCATGGTGTCACAGAGAGGAATAAAGACAAATCCGGAGAAGGTACAAGCCATAATCAACATGGCATCACCCAAGACCGTCAAAGAGGTACAAAAGCTCACGGGAAGGATTGCCGCTCTCAATAGGTTCGTATCTATGGCCACAGACAAGTGCCTCCCCTTTTTCAAAACCTTAAAACAAGCTTTCACCTGAACCGACGAATGTGAGGCAGCTTTCCAGGAGCTCAAACAATATTTGAGTAACCCACCCCTTCTAAGCCTGTCAACGGAAGGTGAGAGCCTATATTTGTACTTAGCAGTGTCAGCCACGGCCGTCAGTGGGGCCCTAATCCGAGAAGAAGACAGAAAGCAACTTCCAGTCTATTACGTCAACCAAGCCTTCCAAGGAGCTGAGTCCAAGTATCCTAAGATTGAAAAGATCACATTCGCATTGATAGTGGCCTCACGCAAACTCAGGCAGTACTTCCAGGCGCACCCCATCCTAGTAATGACAGACCAACCTATCAAGAAGTCCATGAGCAAGTCGGAAGCAATAGCAAGAATGGTCTAGTGGGCAATTGAACTCAGTCAGTTTGATATTGAGTACCACCCTAGGACGGCTATAAAAGCACAAGCTTTAGCAGACTTCATCGCAGAATTCACACTCCCGGACGAGGATGACTTCACCGTCAAACACAAGCAATGGATGATATAGACAGATGGCTCGTCCGTCCACAAGAGAGGGGGAGTAGGGGTAATCATAATCACCCCCGATGGGGAAAAGTTAAAATATGGAGTTCAGCTGAAGTTCCCAGCAACCAATAACGAGGCTGAATATGAAGGGATTTTGATGGGATTACAGCTCGTAAGAGAGCTCGGGGTTAAGAATATTTTGATCCAAAGCGATTCAAAACTCGTAATTTGGCAAGTCAGGGGAGAATATGAAGCGAAAGAAGAAAGAATGCAGAGGTATCTTAGACTGACGAAGCACCTGGCTCAAGAGTTTGAAGAGGTAGAGTTTGAGTAGATTCCCAGAAGCCAGAATGTGATAGGAGATGAAGTTTCAAGGATAGTCTCATTAGATGGAGGGGCCTTGGAACCAGGCTTGATGATGGAAGTCCAGAAGAACCCCAGCATTGAAGAGTTCCCAGCGTTCGCAATTCGGAGTACAACCAACTGGATGACACCCATTGTGTCCTTCCTACAGGACAGGCACCTCCTGCAAAATACAGAAGAAGCCAGGAAGATAAAAAAAAAAAAAAAAAAAAAAAAAAAAAAAAAAAAAAAGAAGGCAGGTTCGTGATCCTCAACGACGCCTTATATAAAAGAGGCTTCTCCATGCCTCACCTGAAGTGCGTTGACGAGGGAGAAGCAAGGTACATCTTGGAAGAAGTCCATGAAGGTGTTTTTGGGGATCATGTTGGTCCTAAAGCCCAGGCAAACAAGATAATTCGGACAGGCTATTTCTAGCTGATCATGCAAGTAGACGCAGCAGAGTTCGTCAAAAGGTGTGACAAGTGCCAACGGTTCGGAAATATCCACCGGCTTCCAGCAGAAAAACTGACGACGATTGCATCCTCGTGGCCATTTGCACAATGGGGAATCGACATCATCGGCCCACTACCCCAAGGCAAAGGACATGTAAAATTATTACTAGTTGCTATTGATTACTTTACTAAATGGGTTGAAGCAGAGGCACTGGCAACCATAACGAAGCTAGAATCCAAAGCTTTGTATGGAAGAACATCATTTGCAGGTTCGGGATCCCAAAGACGATCATATCAGACAATGGACGAAAATTCGATAGCTAAGGCTTTAGGGAATTTTGCTCAGGCCTAGGTATCAAGAATTAGTTCTCATCCCCAGGTCATCCATAAGTGAACGGGCAGACAGAGGTGACGAATCGAACATTGCTTAAAATTATCAAGACGAAGCTGGACGATGTAAAGGGAGCCTGGCCAGAAGAACTGCCCAATGTCTTATGGGCTTACAAAACAACAGCAAGAATGCCAACAAGAGAGACCCCCTTCAGACTCACCTACGGCACCGAAGCTGTGATTTCGGTCGAAGTAGGAATAACCAGCATCAGACGAGAAGTGTTCAATGAAGAAGTCAATAACGATCATTTGTGACTCAACCTGGCCTTCCTAGACGAAGTAAGAGATAAAGCCTATAGTAGAATGGTGGAATATCAACAGAAGATGACTGACTACTACAACAAGAGAGTAAAGCTCAGACAACTTGACATTGGTGACCTCGTCCTACGCAAAATGACCCCAGATACCAAGGATCCCACTCAAGGGAAACTCGGCCCCACATGGGAAGGACCCTACTGGGTCATCCATTACTCGAGGAAGGGCAGCTATCACCTAGAGACCCTAGACGGACAAAGACTCCCTAGGCTGTGGAACATTGAACACTTGAAGAAATACCATCAATAAACGCAATTGTTTAATGTATTCATTATTCATTATTGGAACTAATGAATAAGTTATTCATCTAATGTCTCTTTGCAAGCAGGTGTATCTGGTTGTAAGTCATAAAAAAGTCAAAAATGGCCAAGTAGCAAGATTCCGTTTTAACGAATGTAAGCTACTGACGATGACAAAATCCTTGAAAAAATGTGTCAGTCATAAAAAAAAAAGTCAAAAATGGCCAAGTAGCAAGATTCCGCTTTGACGGATGTAAGCTATTGACGATGACGAAATCCTAGAAAAAAGGTGTAGGTCATAAAAAAGTCAAAAATGGCTAAGTAGCAAGATTCCGCTCTGACGGATGTAAGCTACTGACGATGACGAAATCCTTGAAAAAAGGTACAAGTCGTAAAAAGTCAAAAATGGCTAAGTAGCAAGATTCCGCTTTGACGGATGTAAGCTACTGATGATGACAAGATACTTGGAAAAAGGCATAAGTCATAAAAGGCTAAAAATAGCTACGAAGTAAGACTCCGCGGTGATGGACATAAGCTACTGACGTACATTATTCCATAAAGTACACACCTCACAGAAACGAAAAATTACAGTGGAAAGAAAGAGACATGGGAGCTTTACCAAGCACATCACATGGGCAAATGAAAGCATGCAAATCACAAACACAGGTAAGTGCAAGAAGTAAATTAGAACCAAGAGCAAACAAATAAATTACCATTGTCTTTTACAAACCCATAAACACTGGGCTAAAACCTTGTTCCCAAAGAAGATAAAAGAAAAAATGTTTCAAAATAAGATTTACAAAAAGGCCACAACGGGCAATAACCAGCAGACAAGAGAAGGACAGAGAAATATTCCTTTTTAAAAAAAAAAAACATAAGTAGCAGGTTCAGGCTTCAGATGCTGAAGGGGCATCGTCAACAGGAGCATTCTCTGGAGCTTCGCCAGCAGGAATCACGGACTAAGCAGCTTCATCGGCAGCCATCTCTTTATCCACCTCTTCCAAGTCTAGACTTTCCATGTCGACGCCAGTTGGGTGCTTGACCATGTATCTTTTGAGAAGCTCAAAGCCTTTGAAGTACTAGCTGAAGAGCACAGTATTGTACTCGTCAATGGTTTGAAAAGCCTCGACAAACCTAGCTGCGATCATCTTCAACGATTCCCTGGCACTCTGATGCTGCTCATCCTTCTCCAGATTCAACTGGCGCTTAACCCTAAGATCGTCACCCATGGCCTTAACCCTCTCATTCAGAGTAGTAGCTTCATCCATGAAGTCGATGAGGTTCTTCTTCAACTTTGAATTTTCACCCTCCAGGGCTTACACCCTTGATGCAAGAGATGCCAGCCTGGCCTCTTGAGTAAGATACTCAGAGGCAGTATGCAAGCTTTCTCCCAGCGCCTAAGAAGAAGTACCAAGTCATAAAAAAAAAAAAAAAAAAAAAAAAAAAAAAAGGAGGAGGCTGCTCATAAGAAAAGTAAAAACACTTTACTTGAACAAGCTTGTGGACATGGCCACCAGCAACGGTATTAAATGGAACCCCCGAAAAAGCCCTCAGATCATCAGCCGTCACGATACTGTGGGCCCTTTCAACTACCAGCCTCTCTTCCCCCCAAATTGTAGCATGATGAGAATCCGCTTTCTCATTCTTCTTCTACATCAGGCGTAGCCTCTTAGAGACGGGCGTCGGGAGCTCCTCCACTGAAGTAGACGGGGAAGCGGTCCTCGTCATCTCAGTGCCGGAGACAAGGGGAGTGACGGAAGTTGGAAGGGTGGCAAAAGGACCCCTCCCTGTCACATGCACGGTCTTCCTCCCTATGTTTGACAAGGGCTCGTCCTTCTTTGCCCTCATCTTCGCATACATATCTTTATTAAACTTGGACGTCATTTCTGTCGAAAGAAAAACATTATTCCCGAATAAAAACACAAGAAAGAAAGGGAAGAGAAAAAGAGGCACTTACTGACGAAGCAGGCACTTACTCTTTTTTCCTTCTATTTCAAGGTTTCGCAAGACGAAGGCAGAGGGCTCTGGCCCAAGGCAGTAAAACACAAGAGTCCTGGGATCAACAAGATCGTCCCAACTCTCGATGGTTTGCGTGTACTCAATAGCCTTCTGCACCAGCTCTTTGTACTTGCTTTTAAGCTTCAGTCGTGTCTTAACTGAAAAAAAATAAAAAATAAAAAATAATTTAGCAACCATAATTGTAAGCACAATAGAATTTAAGAGACGAAGAGGAAATGTTGACGCACCAAAGTTGGGGTTTCCCACCGACGACGTAACCTTGGGAGATCAGCCCAGAACTCGCCAGAAGGTGTCTCAAAATCGTCCCCAAACACAAAGAAGAACTTGGACTTCCAGTACTTGAAAGAGGACGGTAAACCCTTGACGATCCTAGTCCTTCTTTCCCAGGGCACCAATTTGTAGTACCCATGCTCCTTAGACGCTTTTAGACGGTAAAGATAAACAAACTCGTCGACCCTGAGCATGTCCCCGTCATTGGCAGCCAACCAAATCCCCATACAACTCACCAGAATCCTCCACGAATTTGGTATAAGCTGCCCAAGAGCGATACCGAAACAGTCCAAAAGCTCCATAAGGAAAGGATGAACCGGGAGCCTCAATCCACAGACGAAGGCAGACTCATAGAAGCAAACCTCACCGGGAAAGTAGTGACAGGCCCAATCTCCCTCATTAGGCAAACAAACCCTAACCCTATCTGGGAACTGGAATCTATCCTTAAATCTACCCAGCGTATTAGCGTCCAGTCCACACTCCTCCTCGAGAGCATAAAAAGCCCTAACTTCTCGAGGATTAGAAAGGGTCGTATCCTTCTCTACTGGGTTACTGCTAGACGATAACCCAGTCTCGAGCTCACTGGACCTGATCTCTGACATCGTCCTAGCCCCCTTCTTCAAATTATCGAACCAAACAACTGACTATCGCAGCAGAGGCAGTAAATTAGCCAACACAGCAGCCAAACTATTACCCTCGTAAACGAAATTTTCAAGATATGGAAAATTTCCTAAAGACCCTATTCGAGCAAAAAGAAATGAAATCGAAGGGCAAGCTAATCGGACCTCAGAGCTACTGATCATGGAAGAACTAGAAAACGTAAAAAGAAAAAAAAAATCTAGGCACCCCAAATCGAAAGGAAACCAAAACAAAGGGAGAAGAAATGGAAAATTAGAAATCTACTACAAGGTATATAGGCAAAAATGAAAAGAAGTGAAAGGAAAAACATACCTCAAACAAAACTGCCGCACTGCACACCAGTTGGAGGAAAAGTTGCAGAAGAAGTGGATGGTGAAGAAGACACTCAGAGAAATGATTGGGTGTTTTTGAGAAAAGTGAGAAGGGAAAATGAGAAGGAAAGAAGTTTAAAAACCAAGGCCTTGGAAACTGAAAAAGCAGCGGGAAGACTAATCGCCCCAACAAACGGTGCGTTAACCTCCCCAATCAAGATGTGCCACGTGGAAAACGCCGCCACTACACATTCAATGCGGAACGAAAACCCAAGAGTCGCTCACCTTCAGCAAAACCTTCCACATTCCATAGTCGTCGTTCCCTAACGACCATAGAATCGGGGGGCAACTGACAGGACTGACGCAATCGCTTTACATGGACGAAGCTAATTATAATGACGAACCTATCCGGACGAGCAAAGACTCCCACGTCACAGACGAGGACAAGATCCGCTGTTCAATGCAAGACGGTTACGGAGCCAACTGTATGAGCCGTTGGAACACATTAAGGGCCATTACACAGCATCAAGCGTTACTCCAAAAATAAGTATTTAGACCTCCATAACTACCTAAACAGCTAGGAGCTTTAAAGAGTGTATGTATAAAAGCCACACATCACAAGGCAGAAGGTATGAAAAAACCAATAGCAATTCTTTTTATCTTGAGACACTGCATTTTTATCTATAAACTGACTTTGGCATCGAAGGCGCTGTGGCAGGCACCACACCGGTGACCACCTTTGGAAAGCATTTTCGCGCAGACAGAAAGGTATCTCCATTTGATCATTTCGACTGACGAACACACGCTTCATCACTGATGATTTTTGCATCCTCCGGTTATATAAAATATTTCCATGTTAGGTTAATGAAGTTATTGCCTTTGTGCAAGTTTATTCCCTAAATCCATCATCAACTAAAACCCTAGCATTCTCTAAACACAAACCATCATCTTTTCATCATTAAGAACCCTTAAAAACCATACATACATGAAATCCTATAGTTATTAAGACCAAATTCTAGTAACGCAACCATCAAGAAACTCTTCTTATCCTTTTTCTCTTCCCTCTTCCCCCTTTTTATGCAACTAAGGTATAAAGTATTCCACAAGGTTCATATAAGTTGTCTAAAAATTCCCCTATCCTTTTTCTTATCTCCACCCCCTTTTGTGCAACTAAGATAGAAAGTATTTTACAAAGTTCATATGGAGTGGAATAAGGTCCTACCAAAGAGGCACATAATGAAAATCACTCAAAAGTCAAGGTAACTTTTAAAGAATAGTGAGGTAAGTTATACTACATACAACATATTCTCTTAAGTAATATAAGACAATTACCTTCTTCTTCTTTTTGGGAAAACAAAAACACACATACATACAAAAAAGAGACAATAGATGCTAACACTAAGAATTAGTTGAAACAATAAGATACCTAACTAAATAGAACTCTCCTATTCCTTTTTTTTTTTTTTTTTTAATTTTTTTTTAGCTGAGTAATACGAAAGAAATTTCCCACTATAAAACTCCTTGATTTGATACATTACCAAAAATCTAGCATTTCTTGTGGAAATGCCATTGGCAGAGTATTCCCACACAAGAGGTTGTTGCTGGCCGTGGTTATATGGGAGATGTGACTTGTCAACTTTGCAATAGTGAGAGGGAATCAATCATTCATCTTCTTAGAGATTGTCCTTATGCTAAGGCCTTTTGGGAGAGCTCACGGGCTTCTAATTTTGTTCAAAACTTCTTCTCTCTAGATCTTCCTACTTGGCTTCAGATTAATGCTGGCAACAAATAAATATGGCATGAGTTTCTCCCATGAAATATTTTCTTTGCCTTTGTTGTTTGGAACCTTTGGACTCAAGGGAACAAAGTGATTTTTGAGAACAAACCTTTGTGGAGTAATCTAAAAGTAGAAGTTCAAGTTGTTGCAAATGAATTCCTTTTTTGTGCTTCTCACACATCCATTCCCAAGAGGAAGCAAAGCCTCCAAGTCAGGTGGTCCAAACCTGAACCTAGATGGGTAAAGCTCAATAGTAGGGGTGTGCGTGGTTCAGTCAGTGCAGTTTTTTTCTAAATTTATCACCAAACTGATAGGGATCGATTTTCGCATAACCGAAACCGATGCAAACTAACAATGATCGGTTTTCGACCTACAACAGTGCGGTTTTTTGTGGTCGGTTTCGTCGGTTTTATCGGTTTGAAATATTAAAAAATAAAAATGTTAGTCATTACTGAATCACAATTAGGTCCAACTATAACAATAACATAATAATTTTTTTGACCAAATAAATGTTTTACAATGAATAAATCTTATCAGAAATATTATTTGTATTTTATATTATCAATATCTTAAGTTAAGTTAGTATTAGTGCCTTAGCAAAGAAAAAAAAGTCAGTATTAGTGCAAGCCAACTGTAAAGTGTAAATCATATAAACTACAAAATTTTAGAGTATTCGCATCACTTTGATCACAAATTAATTAGAAAATACCAAATTGCATATATATGAGAATAGAGCAATAATTCATACTTTAAAATTATATTAACCTAAATAAATAAAAATCATATATACACCACCTTTAACTATTAGTTAAAAAGATTTTTTTTTTTTAAATTTATAATAAGAAAGAAAAATTTTATACAATGTATTTTATTGTATATAATTCATATTCATTTAGGTAAACTGAAGGGAGGAGTATTCTTATTATCTCTTTCTTTTCTTTTTTTGTTAACTATGGACATTTTGCACACACACAAAAAAAAAAAAAAAAACTATTTTTTCTATTTTACACACCCATTTTTACAAAACATCAATATCAGTCTATCTATTCTACACATCTATTTAATAAAATATTCATTCTTTTACAAATTTTTATTATTTTCTCACTCACTACCCCTCTCTCTCACATACCCATCACTACCAAAAAAATACTAAAATATTAAATGCACGAGTTACAATAACCATGCATATATACACGATTGCTATAACACTTGTGCATTTATGCACAATTTTACATCTACTAATATGAATTTTTTTTTTGTTCAAAATGTGTAAAATGGACTATTTTTTTGTAGTTTGCGAGATTTTGCATAAGCAGATGAGGTTTCTCTGAGTTTTATAAAATTAAATAAAAGAAAAAAAAAATGTTGGATAACTTAGAAATCAAAACGAGGCATTTTCATTTAATACCCCACCTACCCCCATTTTCTTTTCATCTTGTTTGTTTACCTCATTGTTTTCTACTTTTCTCTTCGTCAGTTTTTAAATTTAACTTTGACCCTCTCTTCTACAAATACGGAAGATTGAAGCATCAATGGCGACGCTAAGGTGTAATCTACCTCAAAAATATTACCTTCTGCGTTGGGAGGCATAAGTAGGATTTCTTTCTAGTAATTTACTAAGAATGTTTTTCTCTTTTTTCCCTTAATTTTATCTCTATATATGAATTGGTCGGTATGATTTATGGGTTAGTTTCGAAAATCAGCTTCGACTGTGTCACCGCACCGGCGTCAGATGGGTCATCAAGTTCCATTCACCAGCATCGGCTCCTTCGATCGGCCTAAAGTTCGGTACGGTTTGGTCAGTGAGGTTCAGTTTTTTTGGTGAGGGTCGGTCACTACTCACCCCTACTCAATACTGATAGTTCTTGTATTGGCAATTCGGGGCTAGCTAGTGGTGGAGGTTTAATCTAAGACCATAGGCCGAGCCTCTAGTGCAGATGCCAAGCTATAGGCGTTGAGAGATGGACTTATGCTCCATGTTAATTTAGATTTATTGGCTGTTGAGATTGAATTTGATGCTATCATTATGCTTGGTTGAGTCTCTGGTAATCATGGTTGCAATTCACATCATTTTTCCCTTATTATGGATTGCAGGACTCACATCAATCAAATTCCTCAAGTGAAGATGAAGCATTGCTACTGAGAAGCCAACAAATGTGCAAATGATCTGGCAAGGATAGGAGTCGGTTCATGCCAAGATCTTTTGTTATTTGATAGTTTGCATGTGGACCTTTTTATGTTATTGTTTTATGACTCTGCTAGCATGTATTATGAGAGACCCCGGACTCTTTATGTAGACGTTTAGTTTCTTTAATGATTATTGTTTTCTACCAAAAGAAAAAAGAAACTACTTGAAATTTTAAATATAATACTTAACTAGTGATATTATTTTATGCTTAAACCGTTAAATATATATATAAATATATTAAAATAAACACCAAGTTGCTCACGTGATAACAATGGCATATTTATAGTAGGTATTTTCACATGAAACAATATTTTAAGCATAGACGGAGTTATGTATTGGCCCTATTTTTTTTTTTTTTGAAAAATATTAGTGATGAATTGTAAGCTCGTTAGTCAGCAGATGGAGCTAATCAAAAGTTCACGTGTATGTCTTCTCAAGAATGGTCACCGATGTTATACCTGCCACAACGTTTCTAATGCCAAGGTTAATACAAAGGAGCTTTATGAAGTAAAACAGAATAGTAAAATGGTAGCAAAATTATCTCAGTATTTTCTCATATCTTGTGTTGATATTGTGTGGGCCTTATATATATTTTTGTAGCTCTTGACAGTTGGAGTAGTTATGGTGGCCTTAATGTCCCTCTTGATAACGTTTTATGCTTTGTAATGTGGCTTCAATGCATTCTAACGGCTCATACAGCGGGCTCTGTAACCGCTTCGGGTATAATTGGCTGTATTGAATGGCTTAGTTGTCTTCGTTAGTGATGCGGGTATTTGTTCAATCCATACTAGGATGTCCTCGTCCGTAATTGTTGAGATCGTCTTTGAGAGATAAATTCGTCAGTCCTGTTAGCTGCCCCCCAATTCTGTGGTCGTCTAGGCATGACGACCATAAAATATGAAAGGTTTCAAATGATAAGTGACTCTTGGGGTTTTGTTTCGCATTAAATGCGTAGTGCCGGCGTTCTCCGAGTTGTAACCTACGTGGCACATTCTGACTGGTGGAATTAATGCTCTAATTGTTCGGACTATTGGGCTTCCCGCTGGTTTTTCAGTTTCATAAGTCTTGGTTTTAAACTTCTTCCCTTCTCATTTTTCCTTTTCACTTTTTTCAAAAACTTCCAATCATTGTTCTGAGCATCTTCTTCGCCAACCTTTCTCTGCAACCCTCCTCCAAACTGGTGCACCGTGCGATGGTTCTCTTCTTTGAGGTATGTTTTTCTTTTCACTTCTTCTTTCATTTCGGTCTATACATATTGTGGTGGATTTCTGATTTTCCTCCCTTTTTTTGTGTTTGGCTTTTTGGGTCTTAGGGTTTTTAGATTTTTCCTTTCTTTTTTCTACTTTCTAGTTTTTCCATGGTCAGTGGTTCTGAGGTTAGGATAGCTTGCCCCTCAATCTCATTTCTTTTTGCGCAACTAGGGGGGTCATTGGGAATTTTCCCACACCTTAAGAATTTCGTCTTCGAGGGTAATTGGCTGACTGTTGCATTGGCCGATTTGCTGCCTTTACTGCGTCAGTCAATCGATTGGTTTGAGAATCTGGTGAAAGAGGGGAAAATAATGTCTAAGATTAGGTCTAGTGAGCCTGAGACTGGGTTATCGTCTAGCGATAGCCCAATGGAGAAAGACACAACTGTCTCTACTTTGCGAAAGGTTAAGGCTTTTTATGCTTTCAAGGAGGTGTGTGGGTTGGACGCCAATACACTTGGCAGATTTAAGGATAGGTTTTAGTTCCCAGAGTGCGTTAGGTTCGTCTACCTAGTGATGAAGATCGGGCCTATCACTTCTTTCCTAGGGAGGTTTGTTTTTATGAATCTGCCTTCGTCTGTGGATTGAGATTTCCTATCCATCCTTTCCTCATAGAGCTTTTATATCACTTTGGTATTGCTCCTGGGTCGCTTATGCCCAACTCGTGGAGGATATTGATCAGTTGTATGGGAATATGGTTGGCCGCTAATAACGAGGACATGGTCAAGGTTGATGAGCTTGTCTACTTGTATCATTTAAAAGCGTCTAAGGAGCATGGGTACTATGAATTGGTGCCCTAGGAAAGGAGAACTAGGATTGTCAAGGGTTTACCGTCGTCTTTCAGGGTTTGGAAGTCTAGATTTTTCTTTGTGTTTGGGGACGATTTTGAGACTTCCTCTAGCGAGGTTTAGGGTGATCTCCCGAGGTTGCGACGTAGGTGGGAAACCCCGACTTTAGGTGCGTCAATATTTCTCCTTGTCCTTCGAATTCTGTTGTGCTTACTACTATGGCTATTGATCTTTTTTACTTCTTATTTTGCATAGTTAAGAGACAACCAAAGTTCAATTGTAGGTACAAAGAGTGAGTACAGAAGGCGATTTACTACATTCAGACGATTGAGAGTTGGGACGATCTTGTCAACCCAAGGACACTCGCCTTTTACTGCCTTGGGCCAAAACCTTCTGCCTTCGTCCTGTGCAGTCTCGATATTGAAGGAAAAAAGAGTAAGTGTTAGATTCGTCAGTACTGACTTTTTCATTCATACCTCCTTTTTAAAAAGAGTAAGTGTTTCTCTTTTGCAGAGATGATGTCCAAGTTTAATAAGGACATGTATGCGAAGATGAGGGTGAAAAAAGACGAGCTGTTCTCAAGTATAGGAAAGAAGACTGTGCGCGTGACTAGGAGGGGTCCTTTCGTCACTCCAACTGCCTCCGTCACTCCCATTGTTTCTGGCACTAAAACGACGAGGACTACCTCCCCTTCAACCTCAATTGAAGAGCTCCCTACTCCCGTCTCTAAAAAGCCGCGCTTGTTAGACAAGGAGAAGGAAAAGGTGGATTCTCGCCCGTCCACCATCTGGGGAGACGAGAGACTGGCAGTGGACAGGGCCCATGGCATCGTGACTACTGATGATTTAAAGGTCTTCTCTGGAGTTCCTTTTAACAATGTTGTGAGTGGCCACGTCCATAAGCTTGTTCAGGTAGAGTATTTATGCAACTTCTTTTTTTTTTTTTTTTGACGATTTTGAATTTCTTTTCAGGTGTTGGGGGAAACTTTGCTTATCGCCTCTGAGTACCTTACTCAAGAGGTTAAATTGGCATCTCTCACATCGAAGATGCAAGCTTTGGAGGGGGAAAATTCTAAGTTGAAGAAGAACCTTATTGATTCTATGGATGAGGCTACCACTTTGAAGGAGAAAGTCAAGACCCTAGGTGATGACCTTAGAGTCGAACGTCAGTTGACCCTAGAAAAGGACGAGCAGCTTCTAAATGCCAAGGTGTCGCTCAAGACAATTGCTGCCATATCTATTGAAGCCTTCTAAACTACTGACGAGTACAACACCGTGCTCTTCAGTTGGTACTTCAAAGGTTTTGAACTTCTCCGAAGGTACCTGGTCAAGCACCCCACTTGAGTTGATATGGAAAGCCTGGACTTAGAAGAGGTGGATAAAGAGATGGCTATTGACGAGGCTGCCCAATCTTCAACTCCCAAAGGTGATGTTCCTGAAGATGCTCCTGCTGATGATGCCCTCGTTGGTGATGCCCCCTCAGTTGCTGGTGCCTAAATCCGTTACTTATGAAAAAAAAAAATTCTTTCTGTCTTTTGTTGTTTGCCCGTTATGTCTTTTTAGGCTTTTTGTAAATCTAATTTCAAAACAATTTCCTTTTAATCTGCTATGGGAATAGTATTTTTAGCCCAGTGTTTATGGGTTTTTTTTAGATGTAAAAAGAAAACAATGGTAATTGTTCGTCGTCTTTGGGCTTTTAATTTAAACTTGCAGCTACGTGCTTACTTGTTTTTGTGACTGTAGACTTATTGGTTCGTGATTTGCTTGTTATATTTGATACTCGTCCACGCCTTGTACTTAGTAAAGAAAAACTAGTTGTGATCGTTTGTTCTAGTTTTGTAATTTCATCAGTAACTTACATCCGTCATGGTGTAATCTTGTTACTTAGCCACTTTTTGGGCTTTTGTGACTTACACCCTTTTAGGGATCTTTTCATTCTTTCGTATTCGTCAGTAACTTACATCTATCAAGGTGGAATCTTGTTACTTAGCCACTTTTTGGGCTTTTGTGACTTACACCCTTTTAGGGATCTTGTCATTCTTTTGTATTCGTCAGTAACTTACATTTGCCAAGGCGGAATCTTGTTACTTAGCCACTTTTTTGGGCTTTTGTGACTTACACCGTTTTAGCGATCTTGTCATTCTTTCTTACATCCGTCAAGGCAGAATCTCGTTACCTAGACGCTCCTAGCTTTTGTGAATTATAATTGAATAGACCTACTTGCAGAGAAACATAAGCTGAATAACTCATTTATTATTTTTCTGAATGAATACATTTATTTGTTACTTTTATTGGTGGTACTTCTTCAAGTGCTCAATGTTCCATGGCCTCGGGAGCTTTTGTCCGTCTAGAGTTTCCAGGTGATAGCTGACCTATCTGGAGTAGTGGGTGACTTGACAAGGTCCTTCCTATGTGGGGCCAAGTTTTCCTTGGGCAGGGTCTCTGGTCACTGTGGTGACTTTGTGAAAGACGAGGTCATCTATTTCAAGTTGACTGAGCTTTACCCTCTTGTTGTAGTAGTCAGCCATCCTCTTCTAGTACTCCGTCATTTTGCTGGAAGCTTTCTCTCTTACTTTGTCATGACAGTCCAGGTTGATTCGCAGACAATCGTCATTGTCTCCTTCATTGAATACATTTTGTTTGATGTTGGCTACTCTTACCTCGATCAGGATCACTGCTTCAATGCCATAGGTGAGCTTTAAGGGGGTTTCTCCTGTCGGGGTTCTTGCTGTGGTCTTGTAGGCCCACAAGACGTTGGGTATTCTTCTGGCAAGGCTCCTTTCGCGTCATCCAGCTTAGTCTTGATAATCTTGAGTAATGTTCGATTCGTCACCTCCGTCTGCCCATTTGCCTATGGATGCCTTGGGGATGAGAACTGATTCTTGATGCCCAGGTTTGAACAGAAATCTCTAAAGCCTTGGCTATCGAACTATCTTCCATTGTCTGATATAATCGTCCTTGGAATTCTAAACCTGCAAATTATGTTCTTCCACATGAGGCTCCAGATTCTTGCTTCAGTGATGGTTGCTAGTGCCTCTGCCTCGACCCACTTTGTAAAATAATATATAGCAACTAGCAAGAACTTTACCTAACCTTTACCTAGGGGTAGTGGACCGACGATGTCAATCACCCATTGTGCGAATGGCCATGGGGATGATATCACCGTCAGTCTCTCTGCTGGAAGTCGCTGGACATTCCTAAATCGTTGGCATTTGTCGCACTTCTTGACGAGTTCCACTGCATCTACCTGCATAGTAGGCCAGAAATAACCTGTTCGAATAACCTTACTTACCAAAGGTCTAGGGCCGGCATGATATCTGCAAATCCCTTCGTGGATTTCTGCCAAGATGTTCTTAGCTTCCTCTTCGTCAACACACTTCAAGTAAGGCATGGAGAAGCCTCTCTTGTATAAGGTGTCATTAAGGATCGTAAACCTAGCTGCCCGCTTCTTGACCTTTCTAGCCTCGTTTGAATTCTGTGGGAGGTGCCTGTCCTGAAGGAAAGATACAATGGGTGTCATCTAGATGTTTGTGCTCTGGATTGTAAACTTTGGAACTTCTTCAATGTTGGGGCGTTTCTGGACTTCCAACATCAAACCCATATCCGTCACCTCTTTTTCTGACGATGCTATTTTCGAGATTTCGTTTGCTACCATGTTTTGGCTTCTTGGGATCTGTACAAATTCCACCTTATCGAACTCCTAAGCCAAATGCTTCATCAACCTGAGGTATTTCTGTATTCTCTCTTCCTTTGCTTCATATTCTCCCTTGATCTGCCCAACCACCAACTTCGAATCATTTTGAACTAACAAGTTCTTAGCTCTTAACGCCATTCCGAGTCTCAACCCCGTTAGTATTCCTTCGTACTTGACCTCGTTGTTAGTAGCTGGAAATTTCAATCGAACGCCATACTTAAGCATTTCTCCATCAGGGATGGTTATGACGACCCCTACCCCCTCCTTCTTTTGGGCTGACGAACTGTCGGTCTGTATCTTCCATGATTCAACTTCATTAGTGGACCCATCTTCGTCTGGGAAGGTGAATTCAGTGATGAAGTCTGCCAAAGCTTGTGCTTTAACTGCTGTCCTGGGATGGTACTCAATGTCAAATTGGCTAAGTTCAATAGCCCACTGGACCATTCTTCCAGTTGCTTCAGGTTTGTTTATAGACTTCTTGATAAGTTGATTCGTCATTACTAGGATAGGATTTTCCTAGAAATACTGTCTTAGTTTATGTGAGGCTACTATTGGAGCAAACACAATCATTTCAATTCTTGGATACTTAGACTCGGCTCCTTGGAAAGCTTGACTGACGTAGTACACTGGGAGTTGTTTCATGACTTTTTCTCGAATCAGGGCTGCACTCACGGCTGTAGCTGATACTGCCAGGTACAAGTATAGGTTTTCCCCTTCCTTGGACGGGCTTAAGAGGGGTGGATTACTTAAGTAGCGTTTGAGTTCCTAGAATGCTGCTTCACATTCGTTGGTCCAAAAGAAAGCCTATCTAAAAGTCTTGAAGAAGGGCAGACATTTGTCCGTAACTCTAGAGATGAATATATTAATGGCTGTGATCCTTCCTATGAGATTCTGGACTTCCTTGACGATCTTGGGCAATGCCATGTTGATTATGGCTTGCACCTTCTCCGGGTTCACTTCTATTCCTTTCTAGGACATCATGAATCCTAGAAATTTCCTTGAGGCTACGCCAAAAACACACTTACTGGGGTTCAGCTTCATCTGGTATTGTTTGAGGGTGGCGAACGTCTTCTTTAGGTTGTCCAGGTGGGTAAGTTCTTCCTTACTCTTGACGAGCATATCATCCACGTACACTTCCATATTATTGTCGATCTGCTTACTGAACATTTTGTTTACTAACCTTTGATAGGTAGCTCCTGCATTCTTTAATCCGAAAGGCATCATCTTATAACAATAGAGCCCTTGGCTTGTGATTAAAGCAGTTTTCTTCTGATCTTCTTCAACCATTTTTATTTGGTTGTATCTATAGGAAACATCCATGAACGTCAGTAGCTTATGTCCGGCTGTAGAATCTATGAGCTAGTCTATCCTTGGAAGAGGGAAACTATCTTTCGGGCATGCCTTGTTTAGGTCATTGAAGTCCACACACATTCTCCACTTTCCATATGCCTTCTTCACTAGGATGACGTTTGCGACCCAGTCTGGGTAGTACACTTCCCTGATGAAGCTTGCTGTTAACACTTTCCATACTCTTCGTCTTTGCTATATGGGCTTTCTTTCCGAGTCTACATTCAACTTATGCTGAATAACTTCCGGAGATATACCTGGCATGTCCTTGTGGCTCCAAGAGAAGACATCTATGTTCTCTTTAAGGAACTGGACGAGCCTTGTTCTCATCATAGGGCTTAGTGTCGTCCCTCTTTTCGTTGTCTTTGCCGTGTCTCCTTCAACCAATTCCACTGTCTCCAAGGTCTCTATTTTATCCTTCATCTTCTCTTCAACCATCCATGTATGGTTCTTTTTCGCAGCCAGGACGACCTGGTAGCATTCTCTGGCTAAGACTTGATCTCCTTTTACCTCGCCTACACCGTTATCAGTTGGAAACTTTACCTTCAAGCAATAAGTGGATGTGGCTGCCTTCCAGTTGTTGAGTGTGGGCCTTCCAATAATTACATTGTATGACGAGGGACAGTCTACTACTAAAATATCTAACCAACGAGTCAACTGCATCAGGTAGGTCCCCACTGTTACTATCAACGTTACTATTCCCTTGGGATAGACCCTGACTCCATTGAAACTGACGAGGGGAGAGTCAAATGGGCGCAGTCTTCTTGGATCTAGCTTTAACTGCTGAAAAGTAGGAAGGTAGATTATCTCCGCAGAGCTGCCATTATCCACGAGGATTCTTTTAGTGTTGAATCCCTCTATAATTAGCATTATGACCAAAGGGTTGTTGTGAGGCTGCTTCACTCCCCTGGCATCTGCTTCACTAAAAGACATGTCCTGGTCCGTTCGTCTTTGCTTGAACAAAGGTATCATATGGATGCTGTTTACCTGTCTCTGGCATGCTTTTTTAAGGGATCTGAACGATCCTCCCTTGAATAGCCCTCTGCAATCGACTTTATTTCGTCGATCACATCTTGTGAAGGCTGGAACAGGCAATCATCATTCCTAGACGAGGACTTATGTTGGTTCTTACTGTCATCTCTGAACTTACTATATTCTCCCGTTTTCACATATTTCTGCAGTTTTCCTTTCTGAATCAACTCCTCTATTTGCACATTTAGGTCCCGATAGTCTTCTGTGTAATGACCATGATTCTTGTGAAACTGGCAGTACTTATTCTTATCATGGACATGGGGGGATGAATGTAATGGCCTCGGCCACTTGAGGTAGTGCTCGTCCTTAATCTGCATTAAAATTTTATCAACAGGCATAACTCAAGGGGTAAACTTTACCGTTTGAGGATTCTTATCATCTTTTCCCATGTTCCCGTCAATGATCCAACGATTTGGGCGCTCTCGCTTCTACCCCCTACGCTCGTCGTCCTTCCTCCTTTTGTCTCCTAGCTTCTCTACATCCTTTATGGCTGCTAATGCGTCTTTAGCATTCATGTACTTCTGTACTTTCAGGAGCATTTCTGCCATCGTTTTTGGAGGATTCTTCGCGAGTGAAGCCACGAGATCTCTAGACCTTAATCCTGCTTTGAAAGTCGTCAGCTACACCTTATCGTCAACTTCGTCTACCTCTAAGGTCTCCCAAGTGAAGTGTTTTACATATGACCTCAAGATTTCCTTTTCTCCCTGTTTAATAGTAAGTAAGTGGTCTGTTGGCCTTTTTGGACGTTGCCCCCCGATGAAGTGACGCAAGAAGGTGTTGCTTAAATGCTCGAAGTTATCGATGGACGATGTTGGCAACTTTGTGAGCCATTCCCTTGTAGCTCCCTTGAGGGTAGTGAGGAATGAACGGCAAAATATCTCGTCCAGTGGTTGTTGAAGACCCAACGTCGTTTTGAAGGTATTAAGATGGTCTTGGGGGTCCTTAAGTCCGTCAAATGGCTCAAATTGAGGCAAGCGAAATTTTGACGGTATTGGACACTCTGGGACTACTGTAGTGAAGGGCGAATTCATGGATCTCACCAGTCTATCAACGCTCCGATCTGTTTTCTCCTTTATGGCATTCCTTAGGTCGTCCATCTTTTTCCTCATTTCTCTAAGAAGATCTGAATTCTGTTTGTCTGGAGTAGTAGGTCCTCGATGGTTGCTTCTTCTATGATTGTCTCCTTCGTCTTCCAAGTTGTCTTTAGATTGATTCTCCTTCTGTTGAAGCTGCAACTTCATTTCCTGGTTTTGCCTAGTAAGTTCTTTAATAGTGGCTGCAAGAGCCTAGACTTGCTGAGCCAAGGCTACTGAATCTTCATTAGACTCCATCTGAATACAGAAGTTGATGGAAACTAAGTTTTCGAATGTAAACACGAAAATGCACGTTCCCATAGACGGCGCCAAACTGATGAAGCGTAAGCTCGTTAGTCAGCAGATGGAGCCAATCCACAGTTCACATGTATGTCTTCTCAAGGATGGTCACCGGTGTGGTGCCTGCCACAATGTCTCCGATGCCAAAGTTAATACAAAGGAGTTTTATGAAGTAAAACAGAATAGCAAATGGTAGCAAAATTATCTCTGTATTTTCTCATACCTTATGTTGATATTGTGAGGGCTTTATATATATTTTTGCAGCTCTTGACCGTTGGTGTAGTTATGGTGGCCTTAATGTCCCTCCTGGTAACGTTTTATACTTTGTAATGTGGCTTCAACGCTTTCCAACGATTCATACAATTGGCTCTGTAACCGCTTTGGGTATAATTGGCCGTATTGAATGGCCTGGTTGTCTTCGTTAGTGATGTGGGTATTTGTTCAATCTGTCTGAGGATGTCCTCGTCCGTAATTGTTGAGATCGTCTTTGAGAGATAAATTCGTCAGTCCTATCAATTAGTAAATTAATAGGTACTAATTTTAGAAAAAAAATTTCAATAAAATTACACTTTGTCCTCCTTAACAATGCCATCAATTTTTTAAAGAGTAATGTTATAGCCACAAACTTTTTTATAACAGTTGTACAAACTATTAAGGTAGCAAATTCTTATTAGTTCACACACTTGCATTACTTTTTACTTATCAATAATTACTTACCACATTAGCAATTTGTAAAAAATTTATAGTTTTAGCATTTTCCTCCTTTTAAAGGCTATATAAAAATTAACAAATAAAATCTAAAACAAAATATACAAGCCCAAAAAATTAATCCCAACAACAAAAATTACCAATAATAATGCTAAAAAAAAATTAAACCCAATCAACCTATTTTACCCAAAACAAACAACTTAGCCATTTTAAAAGTTTTAAACAAAAATCATTCGTAGTAAAATAGTAAAGGCAAAGGCCGGAGCCGCCACATACAACGAGTAACAATGTCGGCTATAATGACCCCACCCTAATTGTGTAGATATTGTCCACTTTTGGGCCCACACCTCTCACAATTTTGTTCTCCACAAAGCACATAGCCGTAGTTATTAAACCCAGACCGAATGTTAACCTGTTCTATAAGCTGGGTCACTAGATTATTGATTCAACCAGTGGGTCATTGGTCGAACTGTAAGGTCAAATAAATTTTTTTTTTAAAATTATATACATACATATATATATATATATAATTAAGTTTGAGAAATCATAACCTGAATATGTAATTATAAAAAGAAAAAAAAAGGCATATGCCTAAATTAAAACCACTATTATAATTCAAAATCAATGTTTTGTAAGCACTAGCATTAGAAATTTTATAAAATTCACATGGAAAATAAACGAATGCCATAAGATTGCAATAAAGTATTTGCTAAATAAAATCTTGTTACATGTTTTAAAATTATGTATATTAAATAAATAAAAAGGAAAATCTCAAACTCTTGTTTAAATTGTCATATTATTACACATTTAAATAATAAAAGAGTCAATAAAGTAGACCTAATAATGTAATTTTATATCATTCACAAACCCGGCCGGGTTAATAAAACCCACCCGGGTCGCATGAGTTGCTTAAAACCCACTGGGTTACATTGGTTTTGACCGGGTCATGTACTGTTTTGATCCAATTGATCACCCGGCCTGGTCTATGCATTGGGTCACCGAGTCATCAATCCAACCGGCCAGGCCAGGCAGGGTTTAATAACACTGCACATAGCAGTGGAGGAAAAGACCTCTACACATTAAAAGTAGGTCACTCCTTATAAGCATATTTTCATGTGCTGATTCTGATACCATCTGTAACGACCCCACCTCAACTATGTAGGTATTGTCCGCTTTGAGTCTCATACCTCTCACGGTTTGTTTTTCCCAAAACACAGTAGTGAAAGAAAAGACTTCTACACATTAAAGGGAGATAACTCTTTATAAGCAAATCCTCATGTACTTTCTTAGGCGACGTGGGATTTTATAAATTGCATGACTCTCCATCCCCCTTACAGGCACACCCTTTTGGGTCACTACACCACCTCCTAACTCATCCTAGCTCCGTCCCTAATTTTAAGGGAGCTTGTTGTTGAACTCAAATTCTCCAATGAGTTATATGTTACACAAGTAACGGTTTAAATACCAAACAATGTTCCAAGGGTTAAATCTCATACTAAAAATTAAAGGAAGTTTCGTGCTATGAGGAAAAACCGCTTAAGCTTTTTATGTGTTTTTCCCTCGATATTTCCTGACTCAGTGTTACTCATCATATATCTTTGGTCCAGCTCTTGCACCTGCTATATATAATTTCAATCTATGAGACCCTTTCATTCGTATATCTATTGTTTAAGAAATATTAATTATTATAGAAAAGTGAAAGTAGGCTCAAAATCGGTTTCTACGTATGAGGGCCATCAGCAAATGCAACTGAAATGTATGAGTATGATCGATGATATGTTGTTACATACTTATTGTAATACAAAGCATATTTCTGATAAAACAAAAAACAAAAACAAATAAAATACAAAGCGTATTTCTAGACTTACAAGTGTAATCGAATGACCCCATGATCCATCAGCTCCAACTAATAATACCTAAATCCTCCTACCAAATGAGAAAACTTCAATAAGAACTAACTGTCGATACCAAAGTCCCTACCAAATATAGAACGGGGAATAAGAAAAAGACGTATATGTTGTTTTCTTTTTGTGAGAATCGTGTTGCTTTCATGTCCACTTCTCGCAAAAATTAACTATACAAATATGAAGAAAAAAAAATGCTAGCGATCATCAAATTAATACGGGTTGGTATATAATGGTAATGGTATCAAACAACTAAAAGAAAGGGAAGAAAGAACAAACAATTGAAGCTGGTCTCAACAGCTGTATGGCATCGATTCTTTTCGAGTGTTAAAGCCGTAAAGGTTAAGATTCGACTCAAATGGACTCAGAAGAAGTTCCCCCAAAAATATGTACAGCATATTGCTTAATAACATCTTCATATATCAGTATACTCATATTGAATCATGTCAGGATGAGAAAGTAATTCCCTAAGGCTATGTTTGGTTGGAGTGATTTTAGGGAAGATGGAAAATAAATGAGACAAAAAGTAGAGAGAAAATGATATTTTTGATTGTTTAGTTGAGAGTGGAAAAGATGAGAGATTTTGGTGGAGTCCACAAGTTTTCTCTCATTCTCTTCCAAAACACCATCTTTTCAAATTTGAGAAAAAATGAGAGTGAAAAATTGACAAAAATATTTAGACAAAATTGCCCACATTTTCATCTTATGTTTTTTTTTTTTGGGCTACCTCAACCTGGCCGTAAATGTGGCTTGCCTACCATTTATTGGACATGAATTTTCCTTTTTAATAAACTTTGGGTGATTGCATTTTTTTTTTGGTTGGTTGTGTGCCCTTTTTTTTTTTTTTTAATTGAGCATTATTTTTAATAAGGACATATGAATAAATTTATACAAACTCCATTTTTTATCCTCTCATTTTCCTTCTTAGCCAAACAAAAAGGTTTTCTATCCCTCCACTTTTTCACTCTTCCAACCAAATACAAACGAGAGAAACTAAATTTTTCTCTATTCTCCCACTTTTCCATCCTTCCAATCAAGTAGACTCTAAATTTTAATATCTGTATCTTATGAAGAGGCTATAAAACTACCTGAAGTTCGAAGAATTAATATGTAATGGGCCAAATGGCATGTGGATTTTGGGAGAAGTGAATACTAATTACTTGCCGTTTTGAGGTGTGAGTGCATGCTGTTTATGGAGTCTTAAAACCATTGTAAGAGTTAGTGGGCTAGGCCCACCCTAACATGAAAGGGGCCCTAGTTCATGGCTTTGTTCTTGGGCTACTTTTTTTTTTTCCCCTGAATATTGCTAGCCATCACCCATCGATTAAATTATGAAAGGTTTGACCCTGATCCAAACATTAAATTTGAATTTTATTTATTTATATATATATATATATATATATTTTGGAGAATCAAATTGGACTAGCTATTATTTATCTTCTAGGATAATCATAAACAACAATATTAAAAATGTTTGCAAACTTCATCTAAACTAACAAAAGAAAAAAAAAAGTCTAACTCTCTTATTTAAAGCATGAGCTATAGGTCACCAAGTAACTCATTGCCCATTGCCTGATCCAATAGCCCGACAAGGCACTGCACTAATGGACGACTTGGCTCATTGTTGTCGAGGCCTATGAGTAGCCCACTAGCCCAGTGGGTCAGGTTGTGAGCTAATTTTTGTGTCCATGGGCATCCGATGGGCTAGCTCATTAACCCAACCAGTTGGTTCAACCCGAACAAGACCATTTTTTTCAAAATAAACTTTTATTTTTACTACAGTATTTCCTTGCCTTCTAGCATGAGAGAATGAGTGGTTCACTATCAATCTAGCAATAGACTTATCATATGGCTTAAATTAACTTAAACAAATTTATATAATGTGGATTATTTTACCCTCAAAAATGCTTGAACCAAAAATTCTGAATTGTGCAAAGTAGTTGTTGGACCATATTAACATCTACGTCAAACAAGAGAACTTAGTGCTTTTATATTTAGTCATTTGTCCAGATTAACTGAAGGACGAACTTGGACAACACTTCGTCTTGAGGGTATGGAGAGACCTCTTTTACTGTAACTGCACCTAACTTCAAGCAGTACTCCTTCACTTTCCTGTATCATCTCCATCCTCAAGTTTGCTTCGCGACTTTTTGGGGTTGGTTCTTTTTCACTTCTATATTTAGAAAACTATTTTGGGGCTTCTCATGCTTCAGCAACTCAAACGGGGGCCTAGTGAATGGTGATCTTTTTCAACAAATCAATGGACGGAAAAGCAATAGGCAGAACCAAAGCCTAAGGTGCACAATACATCTTTATTTTTCCACCTTTTCTTGGGGGTCATACATATAGCTGAGATCAAATTAAATTTGAACCTAGGCAATCGAACTGGGTCGAGACAAACTGTATGCCTACCCAATGTACATAGCTTGGCCCAAGGGAACTCAGTCCCAGCTCCAGAATTGTTTCCTAGGAGGGGCAAGCAGTAATTTTGCTCCCAAAGGCACAATCGTAATTTGAAATGTTAGATATTTAAATTGGGATACAAAACAAATCTTGATTTCTTAATAATCATAACAATATGTCATGGATCTCAATCGAATCACCTAATCAAAAGATATCATCAAAACAATTATCCACAGTTGTGAATTGTGATGCACTCACACAATGGACCTATGATCACATATAATTTTAATCATTTAATTCTGATTAGTTCCAATAAGAATTAATATAAATTTAATTAATTGCACAAACTTGATTGGATTTCGCATTTAAAATTCATGCGGATGCATACATGTGTAATAAAAAATTTGGTCAGTTTAATTAAGTCAGTTTATTTTATTTTATTTTATTTTTTATTTTTTGGTAACAAGCTAGTTACGCTAGATTCAAATCCCGTAAGTCTGCTCAAAAACATTTCACACTCATAATATGTTGTTGATTCATAAATAAATATATATATATATATATATGTTGTTCGAAGAAACACTGTAATTCAAGAGTTGGCTTTGGGAGGAAAAGGCAATTAACATGGCATAAAATCAAATACTTACAATAGATTCATTCGAACGATTCTGGTAAGATCATCAATCCATCTTCTTTCTAATATGTGGTTTTCAATCCATAATCTTCTCTTTATCCTTATTGAGTTATTGTAGTCTCGAGGGAAAAATCAATGGCAAATAAAAGAAGCAAGAAAAAGACAATCAATTGCATAAAAGTCAAATTGTCTTTTAACATACCTTTATGACTTTATTTCCCTGTTGGGAATACCACCTTGATCTCTTCACATTTGAAGAACACAAATAACAAATTAAAATAATACATACATTTTTTTTTTATTGGAGAAACAATATATAAATAAATTAGAATCCACATTATCAAAAGAAAATCATAACCAAACCCAATTCAACCAAGAAATGAAGACAGTGTTTCTTTTCTTCTTCTCTTGTAATCATTCCATTACATGTGTATAAAA
Source organism: Quercus variabilis (assembly GCA_030445155.1). NCBI lineage: Eukaryota > Viridiplantae > Streptophyta > Magnoliopsida > Fagales > Fagaceae > Quercus > Quercus variabilis. The sequence continues at coordinate 16,747,954 of CP129446.1, forward strand.
AGCTTTACTTTATTGTCCATTTATATTATTGTTCTTAACATATTGCTCTCTTTATTTATTTATTATGCTCTTTATTGCTCTCTACATCTAAAAAATGTTTTCTACCATTTTTCTTTGGTTGTCTTCTCACTTGAAAAAAACACCCTATCTATGATAAATCTTCACATTTCTAATTAAACGGTATGTGGTGGCCTTGTCCAAATGCGTCCAATGCGTGACCAACATTAGTGGAAAAATGAGGCTTTATCATAGACGAGTTTTTCCTAAATGGGTTCTAAATCTTGTTGCTAGGCACAATATGGGTATGTTTCCTAGAAAATGGTAGTAGTCTTTAAGACTCCCATTTCTCATTATGGAAAATGACCCATAAGCTTGATGTGACAAGATTAGTGCTTATTTAGGAAAATTTTCTAAAAATATAATTTCTAATAAATCTTTACATTATTGTCTTGTCTTTAAATTCCGTTACTTTCTAAGCACTTTACATTATTGTCTTGACTTTAAATTCCTTTATCCTCCAAGCACTTTACGTTTTTATCTTGTCTTTAAATTCCTTTATTTTCCAAGCACTTTACAATATTGTCTTGCCTTTAAATTCCTTTAATTTCAAATTCTTTATACTATTGCCTTGTCTTTAAATTCCATTACATTCAAGTCTTTAAATACTATGCCCTTTCTTTATGCACTTTTATTTTCCACATTCCCTTTCTCATGAGTAATGGGATTTAAGGGTGCTAGTTCTTTAGCTAGTTCCATAAACCCTAGATTACCATAGAGCAAAGAGCTTGGGTAAAAAGACCTCTAAAAATTTCTTTTCTAAAAAGATAAAAATGGTTCCTATGGCCATCCCTTTAAAAAAAAATGGGTTTTCAAAAGAAGTTTCTTCCTAAATCCCCAAAAGCCTTCCAAATGGGCATTTTTCAAGTCTTTTTCCAAAATCCCTTTTTCTTTTTCTTTCTTCCAATATGATTTTAAACACAAATAGATTTGGCATATTTTCTAAAAACTCTTGGAAACCCCTTTTTGAATATCTCTTAAATGGATTCCAAGCTTTATTCCTAAGCATAATATGGGCATCTTTCCTAAAGAATGGTAGAAGTTTTCAAGATTCTCATCTCCCCATAAGGAAAAGAACCCATAAGCTTAGATGTGATAAGGCTGTTTATTTAGGAGGAGTTCCTTAATAGATATATAGAGAAAGCTATTTTTACACTATGTTTTTAAAAAATGAATAAATACCCTGGATTTTTGAACCTAAAGCCTTTGTTTCAAAAGAAAACCCATGGAAACCATTTTCTTTAAATCAAACCCTTTTTTTATGCTTCAAAAGTTTTTCCAAATAAGTTGTTGATTCCTTTGCTTTAGTTTTCAAGCCTAAACTTTGTTTTCTCATGAACTTTTTGTCATATTTTACAAAAAAAACCAAGTTCAACCCCTTTTGAAAATTGGATAAAAATCATGATTTTCAATAAAACATGGAAACCATTTTTCTAAAATAAAATGGTTTTTAAACCTTTATTCAAATCATTTCTATCCTAAAAATTGGAGAAAAATCATGGTTTTCAATAAAATCATGGAATCCCTTTTTTGAAAGCACAACTCTTTACCCAAAAAAAAAAAAAAAAAAAGCTTTTATACCCACATGCTAGTTATACATATTTAAATTTATGTTGTAAGTATTAACATGCCAGTTATGTAATATATATTATACCCACATGCTAGTTATACATATTTAAATTTAGCTTTCACATGCTATGTACATATATTTCACATGCTTTGGTTGTAAATAAATCTTTGAAATAAATATTCACATGGTACGTTATAAATAAATACTCACATGTACATATATATATATATATATATATATATATGTATGTGAGTAATTCTACAATACCCCAAAAAAAAGGGGGGGTACGGTACCCACTAGTAGATAACCTGCTACATCAGGTTACTTTTTTCTCACATTTGACTGTTCCATCCTCATATTGTGCAGTTCTAATATCACATGTGACAATTCTTCTCACATTTGGTAGTTCCCTTACTTTTTTCTTACATTTAACGGTTTCATCCTTACATTGTGCAGTTCCAACGTCACATGTGACCGTTCTTTTTTCACATTTTGTGGTTCCTTTACTTTTTTTTCTCACATTTGACGGTTCCATCCTCACATTATGTAGTTCCAACATCACATATGACAGTTCTTTTGTCACATTGGATGGTTCTCTTACTTTTTTCTCACACTTGACGGTTCTATTCTCACATTGTGCAGTTCCAACATCAAATGTGACAGTTCTTTTCTCACATTTGGTGGTTTCTTTACTTTTTTTCTCACATTTGAAGGTTACATCCTCACATTGTGCAGTTCCAATATCACATGTAATCGTTCTTTTCTCACATTTGGTGGTTCCCTTATTTTTTTTTCTCACATTTGACGGTTCCATCTTCACATTGTGCAGTTCTAACATCACATATGACAGTTCTTTTGTCACATTAGGTGGTTCTCTTACATTTTTCTCACACCTGACAGTTCCATCTTCACATTGTGCAATTCCAACATCACATGTGTCAGTTCTTTGTTCACATTTGGTGGTTCCCTTATTTTTTTTCTCACATTTGACGATTACATCCTCATATTGTGCAGTTCCAACATCATATGTGATAGTTCTTTTTTCACGTTGGGTGGTTCCCTTTCTTTTTTCTCACATTTGATGGTTCCATCCTCACATTATGCAGTTCCAATATCACATGTAACAATTCTTTTCTCACATTTGGTGGTTCCCTTACTTTTTTCTCACATTTGACAGTTCCATCCTCACATTGTGCAATTCTAACATCAAATGTGATAGTTCTTTTTTCATATTTGGTGATTCCCTTACTTCTTTTTTTCTCACATTTGACTGTTCCATCATCATATTGTGCAGTTTCAACATCATATGTGTCAGTTCTTTGGTCACATTTGGTAGTTCCCTTATTTTTTTTCTCACATTTGACGGTTCCATCCTCACATTGTGCAGTTCCAATATCACATGTGACAGTTCTTTTCTCACATTTAGTGGTTCCCTTACTTTTTTCTCTCACATTTGATTTCATCCTCACATTGTGTAGTTCCAACATCACATGTGACAGTTCTTTTCTCACATTTGGTGGTTCTCTTACTTTTTTCTCACATTTGATAGTTCCATTGTCACATTAAGTAATATCAACATCGCATCTTACCCTATTTTTGTAACATTCAGTGATACCCTATTTTTTTATTCTCAAATTTGACCGTTCCATTATTACATTGAGCAGTACCCACATTACTTCTAATCGTACTTTTATTACATTCGGTGGTACCCTATTTTTTTTTCCCTTACAATTGACAATTCAATTGTCACAGTAAGCACTACCAATATCACATCTAACCATAATTTTACATTTAGGCTTATCACTGAGGTCACTTTTTTACTTATTAATAACCGCTCATCACAATAGTAATTTTTTTAAGTTATTAAAAAATTTAGATCTAAAATCAAAAAAAAAAAAAGAAAAAAAAAAAAAAAAAAAGAAGCATCCCATGAAATTAGCCTAACCACAATAATTACTCTTGTTCACAAAAAAAATCAGCTGGAATTATCTTGGCTTCTTCAATGAATATTTGAATATACCAATTAACTTCCTACGTATCTCCCTATAAAATAACATAGTTGATGTCATTTTCTTGATGCTTATATTTTTATTATTTATATATGATGGTGAACCAAAAATTTGACTATCTCCAATTCGTCCAGTGTTGTTCAAGACCAGAAAGGTCATCTAAGTGCAAGAAGATTGTCCAGCATGTAGTCACCTGGACGACCGCCAAACACTTAGAAATTTTTATTCAAAAGCTTATGATTCAGACCATGTTCTACTATTCTGAAGTAGGAGCAAAATTCTTATTTATCGCTCTAACTTCTCACTAAGTTCTTAACTTCTGATAGCAGTTGTAGATATTAAGTCTGAACCTTCTAACTTCCATCCACATTGAGGAAGTTACTAAACAAGCAACCACTCCAAAGCTCACTATAAAAGAACTCAACCATATGAAACCAAAGTAAGTTTTTCACCACTTATAGAGTTGAAATTCCTGATTTCAAGAGAGAAAACTAACTTAAGTATCAGAGGGTTCATGGCCAATTCACCCCAGTCACCTTTGATCTTGTGCTTCTTTCTTTTTAGGCCTTCCAAGTAATCTCAAGCCCATTGGATGTCTAAGTTTGGATTTGGATTTGGATTTAAGATCAATAAACTATTTTTTCCAATTATTATTTTCTTAAACTTTCTACATTTTAATTTTAGTAACATTTTTTAATAAATACATAAGGTAATGAAAAGGCCATTGATAATCCAATTGACAAGATGATGACTAAAAATTTGTCATCATAACCAACTAAAAAAATGTCTTGCCAACTATTGACAATTAAAATGTTTTATATCAATAGAAAGAGAGAGCCCTAATGCATGAATTTTTTCACAACATTTAAAATCTCAAACTAAAAAATTGTTTCGAAGTTCTTTACTACTAAAAAGTTATATATCAAGATAGACGATAAAGTATCCAAAATATGTGTCTTTTACACAAAATTTAAAAGAACATACTAGCACTCAAAATATGTGTCATCATCAAGTTACTCCTACCATGTTTTGAGATTCAAAACATCAAACAAAATTTATAGGCCTTATGTAACACAAATTTCAATTCTTTTTTTTTTTTTTTTTTGAAAAAAAATTACAAAGTACCCTACAATGGGAACATCAAATAAAAATCCAAGTCCACTTTCTTCGTCACTGCTTCTTTGAAGAATTCCATCATTCAATTCAATTAGGAAGCTTATATTTTCCTCATTTTTACATACCATCATTTAAAACATACCAGTATGTATGACCTCTAATTCCTTGGCCTTTTTGTGATATTTTTTCTTCTCTTTATCATTTAATTTCTCCTGTCCTTGTCTTGCATCACCACCTCCTTTTTCATCAATGAGGTTTTTTTATTGACTAAGAAATCAACCAAAATACAAGGCAAAACAACCAAGCCATAGCAAAACTAAGACTGGCTTCTATAAAAAAAAGTTTATAACAGACCCACTACAACAAAACAGCAGGTTGTGACTGCTTACACCCCTTAACAGTGTGCCATGATTTCAACAAATCAAGCTAAAATTGGCCACTCCTAAAACACAATCTACAACAAAATTTATACATTAACATCATCAAGCTATTACAACTTTTTAACACAGCAGCAACATGTCACAATTGAGCAATGAAACAACAGATCCTCCAAGCTTTGACAATAATAGAGCACCACAAGATATCCAGCAATACCAAGCTTTCAGTAATTCTCCATCATAGGATAGATCAGTCACTAGTTTGATAATGTAGTAGCATTTCATATTTGATTCCCCATTAATAACAAAGGATATGATTAAGCATTGAGTCACAACTGCATAGTTTGATCTCTTGTCTCCCTTGAACATCCTTCTTTATAATGCAAATAAGTTATACCTTCCCAGAAAATATAATAGAATTTTTTGCTTCCATACATGATAAACAGTAGCCCACAAAGCTAGTTTGCAAAGGGTTGTTCTTAAGCCTTTTCCTTTAAGATTATTTCCCCCTAACTCATACCATCCTGCCAATTAGTCTTAGCAAAAGATACTAGAAACAAATTAATTGTAATTTCCTAGACCCTCTTGGTAAAAGAAGAATCAAAAAATAAATGGTCCCTAAACTCAATGCCAGAGCTGCAGAAAACACAAACCATCCACTGGAACTTGGAAGACCCCATTGCAAGATTCTAGCTTTGGTTGAAAGCTTACTAAGAATAAATATCCAACCAACAAATGAATGTTTGGGAATGGCCACGTTAAACCACAGTAAATGCCACCATTCCATATTACTACATCTGCTCCTAATTTCATTTCAAATACCATCACAATCAAATTTATAAGAACCAACCCATAAAGCTCTGTCTTGCTCGTGAGTTTAACTAACAGATGCTTACTTTGGATATTCACTAAGTGGTCTAATCTGGCAAAGCAATAAAACAACACAAACCCACATACACATGCTACTTCAAAAGAACAAACAGACACAAACACTAGAAACCCACATACCCTTATATGCGAAAGTTTACAATAATAATATAAATAAATAAATAAAACATAATAAATGAATATTGATACTGCTAATCAACTCATATAACAAATCATGGAGAAGAATAAAGATTTCCCCCCCCCCCCCCCAACCACCCCATACCCAATACCCATAGAAAAATTGACATTAATCCTTTGAAATAATTGCATATATCTACCTTTTCAAATGGGTAGCCTTGAAAAACCAACAAAGAAAAAGGGATACAAAACAATGGCAATGAAACTAGGTTTCATCGTTGGATCCTTACCTTTAACAATATCAAAGAGATTATGATCATCTCAAGAAACCTTCACTGGATGGTAAGTTGAAGAGGTGCTAAAGGGGAATGACAGAAAGAATGCAGGAAGAAGCAATCTGGTTTTTTGAGAAGAACTGTAGAAGCAATCGGCAAGAAACTCATAAAAGGATAGAGAGCGGCGTGAAAGGAACAATCTGAATTTTATTTTAGGTTATATATCTGACCTACTCTACCAGTAACCTGTAACCCATTAAAATAAAATGAACCGCTAGGATTAAAACTCCACCAAATATATGGCCATGATTTGTGTGGGTACCGTACCCCCTAAAAAAAATAGGGGGTACTGTAGAATGACCCATATGTATGTATGTATGTACATGTATATTTGTGTTTGTATTTTTTGTACAAAAATCATTTTCAAAAATCAAATGCTAAGTGTGGGCTACTTTTTTGCTCTAGGCCAAGGGTGTCCTTGTAGCCTTTGGCATTTTTGCAATCCCACATCGAAATAACTAATGGTACACTACTCCTTCGGCTCACGCTTATAAGGCAAAAAGTGGGGAGAGTGACTTTCGATGTGGGATTGCAAAAAAACCAAAAGGCTACAAGGACACCTTTGGCCTAGAGCAAAAAAGTAGCCCACACTAGGTATCTAATTTTTTCATTAAAAATATAATGTTTGAATTAAAATTAAAATGGGATACTATCATTTGGATAGGTGGTGTGGGGTACCTAACACCTTCCCCACCCGTAACTGAACTTCTGAGTCCAAAATCTTTGATTCGAGACTTTGGTTTACTTTAATTAATTAATAACCCTTAAATTGGCTTTATTTAATTAGGTAATTAAAAAGAATTAGACAAATAGGTGATCAATCACACCTAATTCAAAATCAATAATTGGTAGTGACTCCAAAAAATAAAATAAGAAAAAGAGACTTACACACACATACACACCTCACTCTAGAAACACGTGTGGGAGGATGAATATGAGCCTAGGCTAAGAACCAAAAGCCGAATAAGATCATTTTTAGAAGGATAGGCCCAACCTAAAGACAAGGATAAGGATGAAGTGATTTGATAGACAGAAGGGAACCTCCTGGAGTCATTTACACAAAGACCCAGCCTGACTACAATTATCGAGGTCTATTGCCGAGGTGATGAACTAAGCCCTACCTATGACGAATGACGAAAGGACCACAGATAACCATTTGCCCTTTGAACCAAGGTGCCACCTTCGATCAAAACTCACCTCAGGAAACACCGGGAAGAGATAAGGACCATTGGGGCAATCACCTCCGCATTAATGAGGTGTTATCACCTAATCTCTACCACATTAAATGTTGATTGACTGGCCTGAATAGTGGAAACACCTTTAAAAGTCATATTTCATGATCACAGAATGGCAGAACAGAGCGGTGAAGGGACAAGTATCTCCCAAATCTAACTAAGAACAAGTCAGTTGTGGAGAGAGGAAAGTAAAAAATGCCTATAAAAGGAGGAGAGGTGCAATAGGAGGGGGGATTCCGAAAAATTTAGTAAGAAAGCTTAAAGAAGAACAAGAGAGAGAAAGCTGTAATAGAGCAATATGTCTAAGAGTTTTTAGCCTTTAATCCTATCCCTTGTACCTTGGAAATCATGTTTATGTATCTATAAAAGCCTTTTTGGTCCTTCTTATTTTTCAATTTGCTGTTTAGATCTTCCATTGTGAAATATTTGCCTTTCTTTTTATAAATTAATTGTGTGAGTCATTTTTGCTATCATTATTCTATTAGTGGTTGCTTTTGATCCCCACAACATGCATACAAAAATATGAAACGTGTGTGTGTGTGTGTGTGTGTGTGTGTGTGTACAAAAATCTTTTTTAAAAATCAAATGCCAAGTATCTAATTTTTTAAATTAAAAATATAACGTTTAAATTAAAATTAAAATGGGGTGTTATCCTTTGGACAGGCAGTGTGGGGTGCCCAACACCTTCCCCACCCATAACCAAACTTCCAAGTCCAAAATTTTTAGTTTGAGACAGTTTACCTTAATTAATTAATAACCCTTAAATTGGCTTTAGTTAATTAGGTAATTAAAAAGAATTAGATAAATAGGTGACCAATCACACCTAGTACAAAACTAATGATTGGTGGTGACTCCAAAAAATTAAAATAAAAAGAGACCCACACACACACACACCCACCTCACCCTAGAAACACATGCACAAAAAGAATTAAATCGCCAAGGACCCAATGTGCAATAAACCAAAAAGAAGGAAAAAGCCTTAAACCAAGCTTTTTAGGCCCTTTTTGGGGTATTCACACATACATGTAATAATTGGCTCAGTTTAAGAGAAAGTTTAAAATTTAAATTTTTCTTTGTAATTAACTGGCTTCTCTATAACAAATTGTAAAATATGTTTGATCAAATTTTAGGTTTACCTTTCCAACAAAAACCTAATATAACTATAAAAATAAATATAAACAAAAGCATACATAAACGTAGTCCCTTAAAATTGCAAAGAAACGTGAAAATTTCTCTCAAAAAACATAACTATGTTGTTCACACAAAACTGTATTGGATAATTTCTAGATTTGTTTGTAATTGGTACCTTGAAGTAACTATAATGAGTAATGGGGTTTGATATTTGTAATTTTGCCTCAAGGAAACATTCAAACAAATAATAGGAAATGTGGATTGTTCTTATAAACAAAATTAATGAATTGAACTTATATAAATTCAAGAAAATACATTGATACCAAAAGACCATCACCACATAAGTATCGACCCAATAAAAGATAAATGTAATTGGTGAATTTGAAACCAAAACAAATGAGAACCTAAACTAACTTTAATAAAAAAATAAAATAAAAAAATAAAAAATAAAAAATAGAAACCTACTTTTTGTTATTTACAATTGGATAATTTTTAGATTCGTTTATAATTGGTACCTTGAAGTAACTACGCTTAGTAAATGAGGTTTGATATCTGTAATTGTGTCTCAAGGAAACAATAAAACAAAATAATAGGAAATGTGGATTGTTGTTATAACCAAAATTAATGAATAGAACCCATAAAAGACAAATGTAATTGGTGAATTTGTAACCAAAACAAATGAGAACCTAAAGTAAATCAAATTAACCGAAGATAATTAACTACATGGCCAACAAACTTTACTCAACTCCTTAATCGCTACATAGCTAGGTGAGTGATTTCCAGAACTAAGAAATATAGTAGACAAGACAACATATTGTACATTTTACATAATAGTATTACTCCCAAATCCCCTATATTTTATCCTATATAACTATGTATTAAGGATTCATGGAGTTCACTTTAAACCCACATATTGAATAATTAGATATACGTTTAAGATGATTCTAGTGAGTTACGAACTCCTTAGTATAAAAAACAAAAACAAAAACAAAAAATACAATCGTAAAAAAAATTATACAAACAAGAATCAAGATGCCTAACAAGGAGCCTTGAATTAGCTATCTACATCCTAAATTATCAATTAAGAGCTCATTAACTAATGGAGCTAACCAATTGAACACTATATAAATTCATGAGAGCTCTCAACTTATTCCAATCTGGGAATTGCTATTGTTGAAATATGAAATTTAAAAGCAAAATGTGTTTACGTAAAAAATGTTCAACAAGATTTAAGAAAGAATATAAATTTTAGACAAGTTTGTGGGACCAAGAATAAATGCCCTCTCTAAAATTAACAAAGTCAATTAGGAGTGGGCATGAGTCGAACTAAAGGGAGTTTTTGACCCAACCCACTAAGGTGGGTCAAAAAAATTTAACCCAATCCAACACATCACATAAGTCCAACCTAAGATCGGGTTGAACCCATGGGTTGGACATTTTTTTTTAATTACTATTATTATTAAATTAAGCAGAAAAAAATATATCACACTTGCCACCTGAGTTGATAAACAAAATATACATTAATATATAAACTAATATTCCAACTTAGTTGTAAACAAAATATGTTTAAGTATTCAACTGAATTGATAAACAAAATATAAATGAACTAGTATCATAATTCACATATAAACAAAATATACATGAGTTCCTAACTCAATTATAAACAAAATATATCTAAAATTTAGAAAAAATTTATTAATTATATAATATATTTAAATATATATTAAAAGAACTAATATAATTTTATATTATATATGATAGTAGGAATCGAGAAAGTGTTCTACAGCTAGTTTTTTTTTTTTTAATTTATTAAATATATAATATATTTTAAACACATTAAAATATGAGTGAGTCAGGTCGAATTTGACGGATTTGTAATTTTATGACCCAAACCTAACCCAACTCGCTATAAAAAAAAAATTTGTAACAAAATACAACCCATCAAATCTTAAAAACCAACTCAACCCGAAGAGTTGGGTCGGGTCAAAACGGATTTGTCCGGTTAACGAGTTTTCTGCACAACCCAAAAGTCAATAGTAGAAAAATAAGAAAAATAAGGGTGATATATATATATATATATATATTAAATAACCTCACACTCACGTGCAAAAGAAGTGAGGTGAAAGTCTTGTCAAATTGATGGCTTAATGTCACTACTTTAATAAAAAAAATATAAAATAAAAATAAAAATAAAAAGGGAGAAGATTAGGTGGGACGTGTGGCTGAGTAACTTTCTGCCACACGCACCACTCAAGTAATTCCAAAAGCAAAATACCTGAAAATGAGCCACAATCCTCACCAACTGTACCCGAAAGATGCTAGTGCGGATGCGATGCTGCAACTTTTTTTTTTTTTTTTTTTTTCCTTTTTTGCAGTTTTGGCCTATGAACTGGTCGGTTAAGAGAAAAAAATAGGGGAAAACTGCTCCTCAGCTCTGTAAATTAGAAAGGAACACGCAGAAGAAGAAAAAAAAAAAATCACGCACAAAAAGAAGAGCACGCAGATAGAGAGATAACACATAGCAAAACATAGAGAGAAGAAAAAGAAGAAGAGAGACACAAACAGAGATAGAGAGCAACAAGCAGAGGAGGAACACACAACAACATCATTAGATTGAGATTTTATCAGCCTCTTTCTTCTCTAAATCTCTCCCTCCCCCTCTTCTTCAAATCTAAATTTTTGTTTAGAAAAGCAAATAGGATTAGGTTTCATGAGAAGTTTCTACCTCCATGCAAGAAACTTTAAATACGGGTCCCTAACTTGTAAATCCTATTTGAAAATTATCAAATAAAAATTCTCTCAAGTTTTGATTCAATATTTTTTCAACTAAAGTCCTTAACTCTACCAAAATCTCTCTCTCTCCCTTTTCTTCAAATCTGAATTTTTGTTTGGTAAAACAAATAGGGTTGGGTTTCAGTAGGAGTTTTTAACTCCATACATGAAGTTTTAGATACGAGTCCATGACTTGTAAATCCTATTTGAACATTACCAAATAAAAATTCTTTCAAGTTTTGGTTAAGTGTTTTTTTCAACTAGAGTCCTTGACTCTAACAAATCAAATTCATCAATGGAGGTAGAGTCAAGGACTATACCACATTTTCATAGAGTCCTTGATTTTACCAAATTAATGGAGTCCTTGACTCTACCATATTTTAATGGAGTCCTTGACTCTACTAAACTAATGGAGTCCTCGACTCCACCTCATTTCAATAGAGTCCTCGGCTCCCAAAATTATTTTAAATAAAGTGAGGATTTTAATTCCTTCAAAATCCAACATGACTAATTATTTGGAAATCGTAATTTCTTAATCAAGATTGGAATTAATAATTCTGAAAATAAAATGAGCATAAAAATTGATTTGAAGAAATTTTCCAATTCCCTATTCCTAAAAAAATGTTCATAAAAAAAAATAAAAAATTGCTTCAAAAGAGTTTTCTTTACCTTAATTAAATTTGGGAACCTCAATCAAAATATCACTAAAATTCCTACAAAGAATTGCTTGGACATTCAACTCTTCTCAAAGAGAGAATCCTTGGTTCAATTTCCATAAAAACATGGTCCTTGACTTATCCTTGAGATTAAAATCAATTATCTCACCCAAAAACAAAATTAAGTCAATGCTTAATTGGGCAAAATCATATTTGAGGATTTTAAATCTAAAACCTCAAATTAAGAACTACGAATTGGCTTCATCCCCGTTAAGCTTACGTAGGCAACCTAAATAAATTATTAGATGCAGCCACAAATAAATAAAAACACATATTCCCTTAAACATGAAAATAAATGAAGTACAAAGACGACGTGATTGGAATCAAAGGGTCTTTCCTTGAAACAAGAGATTGTAATTAAGAAATACATTATCCTGAATCGGCACTACTCACATCAATAAAACTCATACGCCAAAAGGCTTATGGGTGAAATTATGTATGTTGAATTTGACTAATCTGACAATTCTTGTTAAACACAATTTGACAATGTTTGTCAAACATAATTTAACAACTATTGTTAAACATTGGTCAACAATTTTTGTCAACAGTTATAAAACATCGTATTTTATCCAATGACTTATTGGATAATTAGGACAATCAACCTATTGATATGTTATAGATTATAGATAGTTTTTTAAGGACTCAACGTAGTACTTAAAAAAAAATGCTAAAATTTTAGGATTTTGAAAATTAATAATTTTACTCATCTAATACCACTAATTGCTTCTTTTTCTTTTTTTTTTTCTTTTTTCTTTTTTTTTTTTTTAAAAATTTGGAGTGTGGGGTAAGAAAAGTGGGAGATGTGAGGTGAATAAACTAATTTCATTATATGATTTTGTATTGATAGAAGAATGGCTAGGTGGGTTCATTTTTCCGGGAGAGTTGAGCGAAAAGCAAGTGTTTTGAAATTTGGTATTTGACATGGTTGACCATATTTCAAAGAGAACTCACTTTTTTTTATAAACATAAACTCAAACTTAATAATAAACATACAAACATATGTTATTATGCCTGCAAAAAGAAATATGAGAATTTTCCCTTAAGCTTATCCATTTAGAATTGCATTTGTAATCTAAGTTTGTATCCTAGCTTACTTCAAAAAAAGCTACTTTTGGTTATTTACAATTGGATAATTTTCAGATTTGTTTATAATCGGTACCTTGAAGTAACTATGCTTAGTAAATGAGGTTTGATATCTGTAATTGTGTCTCGAGGAAACTGTAAAACAAAATAATAGGAAATTCAGATTGTTGTTATAACCAAAATTAATGAATAGAACCCATAGAAATTCAAGAAAATACATTGATACCGAAAGTCCATCACCATATTAATATTTACCCCATAGAAGACAAATGTAATTGGTGAATTTGAAACAAAAATGAAGGAGAACCTAAGGTAAAGCAACACAAAAAGAAACCACCAACTACTTGACCAACCAATTTTACTCGATTCTTCAATTGCTATTGTGGGGTGGAAAAAACCCAACCTTACGTAGTGGGCCTAGGGCCCTATTTGAGGATTACTGTGTGTCCGAAGAGAAGGAACCGGTTGAGATGGAGTCCATCTGGAAGAAAGATACCTGGAAATGAAGGAGGAGTACAATCCGAAGATGTCAACATTAGTCCGAAGAGGTCTTACTCCTCGGATACGAATAGTCTTGATCAATCAAACATGTGGAAGGTCTAAATGATCTTCCTAGCAATCCCAATGATAAAGATAAGCTCTGGGTATGTTTGGAGACGATAAGACTGAAGAAATATCTAAAGAAAAAACTGCTAACACCGTATTAAATGCACTACAACAACTTTTCTGGCTGCATTTATGTGGAAAAGACCCCTGAACAGTGTAACCTCAGCTACCGCCACTCACAAAGAGTTAAAGAAGATACATGACATGACATATACTCAAGTAGGTACACAGATGAAGAACAAGTGAACAATGGGGATGATGGGGGAAGGATGCTATATAAAGAAAAAGGGCTCCTGAGAAAGGGGGGGAGAAAAAAGACGATAGCGAATAAAGAAAGGTTTTACTGTAGTTCTAAGAATTGTAATCACTATTCAATTTATCATAAACTTCTTCGGACTTCAATTCATTTCGTCTTTACGTATATCTTTATGCTGGTTTATACTTGGAGATTGTAATTAACCATTGGTAATTCCATAATCAACCTAGCTTTATCACCCACACTCTACAAATTTATAATTTTGGGTTTGGGCCACAAATCCCAACCCCACCGCTATTTTGAGAGAACGTAAAAAAATTGGTTTGATTTCAAAAGAGACTAGTGGAATTTCTTATTTTGTGGAGTCGACACTTTTTTTTTTTTTTATATTACACAAAAAATAGAAAAATAAAATACAAATTGAGGAACTGAATTCTCATTAAGTATTGAATGAAATTACATTTAATTACATCGCTTTTTGTCCTAGTTACAATCTAAGAAAATACCATATCTAAATTTTTAAAAAAATATCATATCCAAATTTTTATAACAAAAATATGGTTTTCAAGAGGTAAAAATTAGATCTGAATTTTTATAACGAAAATATGTTCGCTATTTCGGCACTCCAAGAGTGCCAAACAACACATGTGAAGTGACGTTTGACACTCAAACAATGTCGAATGGCATCCCATTCAAAGTAAGAGTATATGGTTTCAGTATTTTGGGGGACTAGGGAGCCGTCATTTAAAGAAAATATGTTGGCTCATGATTCAAATAAAGGTTTTAAATATGAAATAGAATTTTAATTCAAATTAAATAAATATATTTTAAAATAATGATGTATAAAATTATGAGGTTTTAAAAATTTGTATAATATGATAGTATGGGAAAATTATTAGGTACTCCCAGAGTATTGTAAATACATACTCCTCCTTCTTACATAAATAGTGGGTCTCACAATGAATTTAATTAGTGGGACCCATCATTTATGTAAGAAAAGAGAGAACGCAATTATGGTATTTCAAAAGTACACAATCATTTCTCGATATTATGAGGTATCAAAAATTTATGTAACACCATATACAAGGCGGAACTACTTAATGTGTTGGCCCCCCCCCCCCCCCCCCCCCCCCCCCCCCCCCGGCGCTCCCCAAACTTTTCAATAATTAAAAAATTACCCTTAAATTTAGTTAAAATTTTCACATAATTCTCATGTGGTATTCTTAAATTGAATAAATTTTATTTTTGTTATTTCTTTGGCCCTCTCACCCTTAAAATTCTAGTTCCGCCTTGACCATATATGAGGTCAACTAAAATTATTTTGATCTTCTGTCAAAACAAAAAAAAAACTATTTTAATCTTTCATATATATATATATATGATATAGATACATAAAATAATAATAATAATAATAAATTATGCAAATAGTGAAATGTCAATAGTTATATTTGATAATGAGCCATGAATATAATCAAGTTACCAAAGAGAATGGCCCTAGCACTACAAATTATTCAACAATTTTTTGTCATAATAATTATATATATATAGATACACACTCTATCACATTACAATGGTGTCAAATAATTTTTCTAATTTTTGGTGGTACTAAATTTTTTCTGCCGAAAATAAGTCAAAAAGTACACACCAGCGGTGATGTTCCGGTTGCGTGCGCCTTCTCCTTAGCCGGCGAAGAAGGAAATAAAAATAATCAAAAGCGTAACGAAGTTAGTTGTACGGCCCAAAATTCCGATATTCAGTTACGCTGATGCTCTACGTACAAAATGTAGTACAACAAGTTTCACACGACACCACTTGTAAGTTGTAAGCTTGAAGTCCAAGTTTCCTCCACTAATTTCCGGTTTCCACGTAGCTTCGTATTAAATTATTAATGCGAGTAATATTGGTACCATTGACTTCTTTTTTTTCCATAATTTTTGCCGCTATTTGTTTAGTGTTTACATAACAAGTCATGAATACTATGGTTATAAACCCACTACTTTTAATTCAACATTTATAACTTAAGCAAATTACGACAAAAATGGTAAGAAAAAAAAGGTAGTTCTAGGATTTTTCTATTAATACCGCGGTCCCTCCCCTCCACTACAAGCAGCGTACGCGTCATCGCTTATGGCTAAAAACTCTCTCTTTCTCTCTCACTTGTCTATTTGACCCAGTTTGGATTCGACGTCCACATTTTGTATCATTCAGCGTTTCCTTTTTTTTTTCTTTTTTTTTTTGTGAACAGTAAAATTACTGTTCATTACTGTTCATGCACTGTTCACACAATAAAAAATATTAAAAATAGGTCCCACGGTACTATTCATACATTTAAAAATTATTTTACTACCGTGTTTTTAGTTTTCAGTTTTAGCAACAATAAGTTCAATCCAAACAGACCCTTTGTTTTTGACAATTTCCCCAACAGAATTCGCTGGTGATGGCTTCGCTTGCGTCACTCCTTAATTACTTCCCAAGTACCTTCACATTTAAATACCCAATGCACAACGCGTACTTTCCGTATTGTCTCATTTCTTCCCTCATTTCCTCTCTCTCTCAAAAAAAAAAAAAACATTTCCTCTCTCTCTCTCTCTCTCTCTCTTGCTCTTACTCTCGCTCTCGCTCTTTGTGTTTGTGTTTTGTTCTTCAATAACACACCAAAAAAAAAAAAAAATTACTAATTTTATAACCTGGGTTATTTATCGAAATGGGTACTTGCTTCTCTTCAGTGAAGTCTCAGCCATCTCAGCCATCTCAGCCATCTGCTAAGGTAATCTCCACCAAAGGTATTCTTCGCGAGTGTCCTATCCCAATAAACGTCTCTCAACTTCTTGAATACGAGGATTGCTTGTGTTCATCGTACTTCGTTTGCAATTCCAACCGTTTGTGTTATGAAGATTACATTCCTGTCTTGGTTTTCCAAGATATAAGAATCATTAAAAGTAAAGCTTACCATGAACATCGCTTACAGGCATCACTATTTCATCATAGGAATGGGAGGAATATGTTATCTCCATAGTGATAAAAATAGTCTCCACAATTTGGTTGTCCCTTTGAAAACCTAGATCTTGGGATCTCTAATCAACTAGGTGGGGTTATTGTCATGGAAACTTTAGGTTGTAGGTTTTAACCCCATTCCCCTCGATGAACACGCAGTTATTTGCTCTACACTCAAAAATTGAATATGGATCCATTTTATAATCTGGAAATACTTCCATTTGAGAGCAACTGCCTCATGGTATTATGTCTCCAACAAATATGTTGAGGCCTACCATAACTCTATGCCCTACCAATATATACAAATAGAAGGCATGCGTTTCCAACAATGCATGTCTGTTTAGATTTTTTGACTTCCCAAAAAACACATATGCTCTTTGCATAAGGTGTTCTCACTAGACTATTGTCACATTTCTCATGTGATTGAAACAAGACAAGTCCATTAGATATATTAGAAATTTTCATTTCTTGTATCACATTTACAACACTTACATGAGCATATCCCATAACAACATAGCCTCTTGTGATATATTTCACATCACACCCTAGTTGCATTAAATCTAAACTCATTTGACATCATCTCATTGTCCAATTTTCATGTCAATGGATTGAAACTTGCTTCAATCTATACAAAGATTTAATAGGTTTAAGCACTTTGTTTCCTTGTACAAGAACCATAAACCCCTTTGGTTTATTGTGTATCAAGAAAACTCACATCTTCCTTTTATTTGTAGCCTTCTAAAACAAGTCTCGCATTGTAATAGTCAATAATTCCATCAACTATCAAACTCTTAGGTGGTAGATCCACCAATTACTATGCATAGATTTCAAAGATGGATTTATTGCACTATTGACAATCTCTCTTCCAAGAAGGCACTTTAGGATTTTGCTTCTTTGAAGCTTTAAGTTCATCTTCTAATATATAAATTAGAAAATTTGGACCAAACAACCATGATGTTTGTCCTTGTACTACGCTTAGACTCAACCTCTCTTCCATTAACTCTTGATCATGAGAGATACTAAACGTAGACTCAAACTTTCTTTTAAAAAAGTTTAACACTTGAAATATATTCTAATTAATTGTCATGCATATAAAAATAATAGATTCATAAATTATAAAAGCACTATGCACTACTGTTATGACCATAATCAATGAAAACATAATCAATGGTTCTTTATCCTTTAAGAATAGGAATCACCACCTTCATCAAACACCCCCACACATGCTCCAAAATATATATATATATATATATATATATATATATATATATATATTATGAGTGCTTATTAAGTAAGCAAGAATGAGGAATTAGAGATTTTCATTCATTATAAGAATGAAGTTGAGAATAACTCAATGAATACAATAAGTTCTTGATTACCATGGAACTTGTGGGGGAAAGCTATTATTTCCACCAATTATTTGTTCATTGAGATGCCTTAAAAGAAACCACTAAAACACATTGTGAATTATGGAAAGAGTGATCGCCTTTCTATAAATTCTTTAAATGTGGGGGTGTAAACACATTAATATCCAATCAAGCTCACACATGCCCCAAAAAAAAAAAAAATATATATATATATATATACATACAAGTATGATATAAAATAAGACTATATGTGCTCAAATACAATAATCATGTGTCCTCCAAACCAATACAAATAATTGTGCCTTAAACTTTATAAATAAATAACACCTCTAACCAATGGGTGAATTGTATATTCTAACTTAGAGTGAAACCCCATAATTACAACCCCACAAGTGTGCAATTGGTCTCGTTCTTAGACTTATATCCACACATTTGAAATTATTAATAATAGCTCTCACAATACTATTTTAATTGTCAAATAGAGGATCGCTTGATGAATTAGTAAAGGCTACCAAAAACTAAAAAATGGCAGCCACGCCCAAAATTGAGTTTATTAAAATAGATTCAAAATATTTTATTCTTACCGAATTTTCTTTGTTCATCAAACCCATATGCCATTGCAAATTTAAGATGGCAGTCACACCATTGTTACATTTATCTATTACTCATAGATTAAATACCATTCTATCAATATTATCAAACTCTCAGTTTACTAGGCCATTAAAGTAGGCAATTGATAGCACAGGTTCACAAATTAAAACAGTTATTCGTTGCCTTTCCATACACTGTCGTGTATGTACTACAATCACCAATATATCACCACTTACCAAGAGATGCAAATAAAACATTTGCTTTGACTTCATCACCGAATTGCAGAAAAAGAGCAGCACATTACACACACTACAGAATCTAAATAATGCCCAGCCAAGTAAATAAGACAAAAAAGCTTAATATTATATAATATAATTTAAACCACCAACACTGTCAAGCATGAAATCAATTTTATCCAATGCTTATAATAATATCAAAAATACTAAACCAATGAAGCTATTCAAATATCTACAGTCAACCCACGGAAACAAAATCTACAAACAATATCAAAGGCCAAACCGACACCAAAACGTAATGCATGGAAGACAAAGACCAATAACTTTATAGAAAAACAAAGAAGATAGATATTCACGATAAGATAAACACAAACCAAGTTTTGCGCAGGAACACAAACAATTGCCGATTTAGTGCTTTTCAACAATCACAAAATTCCTTTCACTGGAAATCACAAAAATAAAGTAAAATATAAAAATTCTGCTTTAAGATTGTTGGATATATTTCAACAATTTACTTTTGTGATTAAGCAAAATAAAACAGCACACAGATCTAAGAATAAGTAATAACACAAATAGATGTGATAGGTAAAAGCAATAAACAAATATTGAATATATATATATATATATATATAAGAAGAAATCTGCAAATAATTAAAAACTCACAGACCAAATGCATGAAGGATGATTGAATCAGATCAAATATTGTGTTTGACACAATCTCCTTAAAGCAGATTTCGCCCTTCACACAATCACTTTGGTGGTTTGAGACTCACGGACGTCTGCCTCATAGGATAAAATAATTTACAGCACAAAAACAAAGCACACAAGGTCATGCTCTGCGAACTATTTAATGTCTCTTTCTCTCTCTTTGACACAAAATGAATGCACAAAAATATTTTCATTGGAAGAATTAACTAAAAATTGGTTTTTATGAATGAATGACTATGAATTATTACAAAATTAAAATAATAAAATATTATTATTTGGACAAGTAGGCCCGGTCCACATATGCCAAAGGCCCAACCCAATGTCCAACTCATAAGTATATAAACTCATATATTATCTCTTTCCTTTCCCATATGAGACTCAGGATTTTTACCACTTTTAATAACATTTTCAAATAAATATAGAAAACATCAATTTCTTATTCACTCTATGCTATTTTTCCAACAGGTGGAGGACTGGTGGTGTGGTTGGTGGGATGTGGTGGAGAACTGGTGGGAAGGTTAGGGTTATTTGAAATTTTATTTATTTTAGAAAGTTGAAGTAAAAAAATGCTAAAAATTAAATATGAATTAAATACAACGCACACGTGATAAGTTTAATTTTATTAGTAAAGTATAAAATGGAGCAAAAAGGATGAGACAGAAAATTTGGCCTCGAATTTTGGGATGTACACCCAGCTATATAATTTCATAAAAATAACCCAACAAACCATTCACACAAATAAGGCCACGTTATCCCCCTTCATTTTATCCCGCACTTGACATGTGTTAGCTATCAATTTCTTGACTCCTTTAGTGATAGCATCAAGTATCTTCCTTTCAATTATATATACTAAGGTTTTTTTTTAAGAAATTCTGCCAACAAATAGCTCGATCATTGTATTATTATTATTATTATTGTTATTATCATTATCATTATCATTATCACTATTGATGTGAAGACTAAAAATTTTAATCATGAGAAGATAAATTCGATACATTTTCAACCGAGGAGGCAATAAGCATACAAGGTGAATCTTCTACCCAAATTGCAAAAGTTTTTTTTTTTTTTTTCTAAGAAGGAACTGTAAAAGTAGATAATCCTTTTTCATGTTAATTAATCCAAACTCCATCACGGTATTTGGTAATTAAGATTATGATGATTAATTATGCTTGTGTTTAAATACGAAATTATATATTCTAGTATCAATTATTAAGTATCTATTACAATTGTGTTAAATATATATATATATATATATAACACTATCTATTTAACGAGTGTCATTTAAAGAAAATATGTTGGCTCATGATTCAAATAAAGGGTTTAAATATGAAATAGAATTTTAATTCAAATTAAATAAATATATTTTAAAACAATGATGTATGAAACTATGAGGTTTTAAAAATTTGTATAATATGATAGTATGGGAAAATTATTAGGTACTCTCAGACTATCATAAATACGTACTCCCCCCTCTCACATAAATGGTGGGTCCCATCATGAATTTAATTAGTGGGACCCATCATTCATGTAAGAAGAGTGAGAACGCGATTATGGTATTCAAAAAATACACAATCATTTCCCGATATTTTGAGGTATCAAAAATTTATGTAACACCATATACAATGCGGAACTATTTAATGTCTCTTTCTCTCTCTTTGACACAAAATGAATGCTCAAAAATATTCTCATTGGAAGAATTTTCTAAAAAGTGGTTTTTATGAATGAATGACTATGAATTATTAAAAAATTAAAATAATAAAATATTATTATTTGGACAAGTAGACCCGGTCCACATATGCCAAAAGCTCAACTCAATGTCCAACTCATGAGTATATAAACTCATATATTATCTCTTTCCTTTCCCATGTGAGACTCAGGATTTTTACCACTTTTAATAACATCTTCAAGTAAATATAGAAAACATCAATTTCTTATTCATTCTATGCTATTTTTCCAACAAGTGGAGGACTGGTGGTGTGGTTGGTGGGATGTGGCAGAGAACCGGTGGGAAGGTTAGGGTTATTTTGTTGTGAAATGATGGAAATATCTATATAAAACAAAGTAAAAGAAATAAGAAATATATATTGATAAACTTTTATATTCAAGTGGTCATCCACAATTCTTTTGATCTCTCTTAGATGTGTACAATAACAGTAAAGAAATCCCACATATATATATAAGACCTTAGAATGCTTGTATAGTTTATGGGATAAGATTATAATAATTAGTACAATTATGGACATTCATTTTCCCTATAGGCTTTACACACTTCAGCCTTTACACATCCCAAATAACCTTTTCATTGCCCAAACCTTACACATTCCAATCAAATTTTATTTCTAACATATTTGAAATTTTATTTATTTTAGAAAGTTGAAGTAAAAAAATGCTAAAAATTAAATATGAATTTTTTTTTTGAGAAACAATTAAATATGAATTAAATACAACGCACATGTGATAAGTTTTTATTAATAGAGTATAAAGTAAAGCAGAAATAATGAGACAGAAAATTTGGCCTCGAATTTTGGGATGTACACCCCAGCTATACAATTTCATAAAAATAACCGAACAAACCATTCACACAAATGAGGCCACGTTATCCCCCTTCATTTTATCCCGCACTTGACATGTGTTAGCTATCAATTTCTTGACTCCTTTGGTGATAGCATCAAGTATCTTCCTTTCAATTATAAACACTAAGGTTTTTTTTAAAGAAATTCTGCCAACAAATAGCTCGATCACTGTATTATTATTATTATTGTTATTATCATTATCATTATCATTATCACTATTGATGTGAAGACTAAAAATTTTAATCATGAGAAGATAAATTCGATACATCTTCAACCGAGGAGGCGATAAGCATACAAGGTGAATCTTCTACCCAAATTGCAAAAGTTTTTTTTTTTTTTTTTTCTCTAAGAAGGAACTGTAAAAGTAGATAATCCTTTTTCATGTTAATTAATCCAAACTCCATCACGGTATTTGGTAATTAAGATTGTGATGATTAATTATGCTTGTGTTTAAATACGAAATTATATATTCTAGTATCAATTATTAAGTATCTATTACAATTGTGTTAAATATATATATGTATATATATAACACTATCTATTTAAAGTGTCATTTAAAGAAAATATGTTGGCTCATGATTCAAATAAAGGGTTTAAATATGAAATAGAATTTTAATTCAAATTAAATAAATATATTTTAAAATAATGATGTATAAAATTATGGGGTTTTAAAAATTTGTATAAATATGATAATATGAAAAAATTATTAGGTACTCTCAGAGTACCATAAATACGCACTCCCCCCTCTCACATAAATAGTGGGTCCCACCATGAATTTAATTAGTGGGACCCACCATTCATGTAAGAAGAAGGAGTACACAATTATTGTATTCCAAAAATACACAATAATTTCCCAATATTATGAGGTATCAAAAATTTATGTAACACCATATACAAGGCGGAACTACTTAATGTGTTGTGGGGGCCATGCCCCCCCCCCCCCCCCCCCCCAAAAAAAAAACTTTTCAATAATCAAAAAATTACCCTTAAATTTAGTTAAAATTTTCACATAATTCTCATGTAGTATTCTTAAATTGAATAAATTTTATTTTTGTTATGTCTTTGGCCCTCTCACTCTTAAAATTCTAGTTTCGCCTTGACCATATATGACGTCAATTAAAACTATTTTGATCTTCTGTCAAAAAAAAAAACCTATTTTAATCTTTCATATATATATATATATATGATATAGATACATAAAATAATAATAATAATAATAATAAATTATGCAAATAGTGATATGTCAATAGTTATATTTGATAATGAGCCATGAATATAATCACGTTACCAAAGAAAATGGTCCTAGCGCTACAAATTATTCAACAATTTTTTGTCATAGTAATTATATATACAGATACACACTCTATCACATTACAATGGTGTCAAATAATTTTTCTAATTTTTAGTGGTACTAAATTTTTTCTGCCGAAAATAAGTCAAAAAGTACACACCGGCAGTGATGTTCCGGTTGCGTGCGCCTTCTCCTTAGCCGGCGAAGAAGGAAATAAAAATAATCAAAAGCGTAACGAAGTTAGTTGTACGGCCCAAAATTCCGATATTCAGTTACGCTGATGCTCTACGTACAAAATGTAGTACAACAAGTTTCACACGACACCACTTGGAAGTTGTAAGCTTGAAGTCCAATTTTCCTCCACTAATTTCCGGTTTCCACGTAGCTTCGTATTAATGCGAGTAATATCGGTACCATTGACTTCTTTTTTTCCATAATTTTTGCCGCTATTTGTTTAGTGTTTACATAACAAGTCATGAATATTATAGTTATAAACCCACTACTTTTTAATTCAGCATTTATAACCTGCTACTCAAGCAAATTACGACAAAAATGGTAAGAAAAAAAAGGTGGTACTAGGATTTTTCTATTAATACCGCGGTCCCTCTCCTCCACTACAAGCAGCGTACGCGTCATCGCTTATGGCTAAAAACTCTCTCATTCTCTCTCACTGGTCTATTTGTTTTTGACAATTTCCCCAACAGAATTCGCTGGTGACGGCTTCGCTTGCGTCACTCGTTAATTACTTCCCAATTAACTCCATTTAAATACCCAACACAACGCGTACATTCCGTATTGTCTCATTTCCTCTCTCTCAGAAAAAAAAACATTTCCTCTGTCTCTCTCTCTTGCTCTTTCTCTCGCTCTCGCTCTTTGCGTTTGTGTTTTGTTCTTCATTAACACACCAAAAAAAAAAAAAAACATTACTAATTTTATAACCTGGGTTATTTATCGAAATGGGTGCTTGCTTCTCCTCAGTGAAGTCTCAGCCATCTCAGCCATCTGCTAAGGTAATCTCCACCAACGGTATTCTTCGCGAGTATCCTGTCCCAATAAACGTCTCTCAACTTCTTGAATCCGAGGATTGCTTGTGTTCATCGTACTTCGTTTGCAATTCCGACCGTTTGTATTACGAAGATTACATTCCTGTCTTGGATTTGAGTGTCGAACTTGAGGCCAACCAGATCTACTTTGTTCTTCCTGTGTCTAAGCTTCAACAACGTGTGACTGCATCTGATATGGCCGCTTTGGCTGTTAAAGCCAGCGTGGCTATACAAAACGCGTCGACCAAGGACGGTTATCGCCGCAAAAAGGCTCGCATATCTCCGGTCCTTTTGGTTAATCGATCGGCTTCTTCTGAAAATTATAGCAAGATTAATGATGGGTTTGAGTATAATAGTAATATGAACAAGTCCCTTGTTGTTGATGCTAAGACTGTGGGTGTAGCTGGTGCTGGTAAATTATCTAGAGCTGGGTCAGTCAGAAAGTTGCAGAGATTTACTTCTAAAAGGGCTAAGTTGGCTGTTCGATCGTTTAGACTCAGATTGAGCACAATTCATGAAGGCACAGATGTCTAGAATTTTTTTATTATTTAGACTGTCCTGTATGTAACATACCCTCCCTGTAAACAGAACCAGAGGTCGGATTGAGTGTGATTTTTGTAATTGTGTTTAAGGTTTGATTATTCATCTTGGAGATATTTGAGAGTTCAAATATGTCTCCTTAATGTAATTATCGAATTATTCAAATCTGGGTTTTCCTTTTGCAAATCTTCTTAACTTCCCAGCTGTTCTTTTTCTCTCTCTCTTTTAATCATTATTATGTGCTGTACAATTAATACCTTTAACAATTTTTTCCCTTTCATTATTATTTTTGAGGAAAATAAGTTGTCTTTTAGTTTTTTAGATATGGTTCAGTATGTGGTGTCCCGGTATTGATTGAGAAATGAGAAAACAAGCGAGCGCGTGTGGAAGCGCGGACTTTTACAGATTGTGCCAAATGTGAATCAATCTCAAACACTCCAAATTCCTGGAAATCGAAAAAGCATACAGTTTTAGAATGAGAAAGCTATTCCACACGTATTGCTCTTCTAGAAAAACCGAAACAATGCACTACAACAAATATCACAACATTTTTTACTATAATAGAATTGAGGTGATAAGTTTTTTATAATTGAATTGAAGTGATAAGTTTTTACTAATTATCATTTTGGTCAATTATTGATATTTTGTACCTATCATAAATGGGTGTAGTTAGTAAGTGCATTTTATTTATTTAAAAGAATTTTATTGTTAATTAGTTATTTTGAGAAAATTTTAATATTATTTTTATGAGAAATATAAAAAAGTTGTCAAAAAAATTATTCTCTTTTTTTTTTTTTTTTTAATTTTTCCGTACGTTTTTTTTCTTTTTCAACTATTAATAATTTGTTAAGTGGTACGCATCAACAATTGTGAAATTTTTTTGTTACGACTATAAACTTTTTCATAAAACCGATCAAACTTGGCATTCCTTCTCATTTGGCAACTGGCTTGTCTCCTTTCCTATATTGGGGCATACGGTTCATGTGTTCTGCAATCAAAGTGAAGAGTTGTTGGAAAAATTAGTCTCTTTTTTATTTTTCCATACATTTTTTCTTTTTCAACTATTAATAATTTGTCATGTGATATGCATCAACAATTGTGAAATTTTTTTGTTACGACTATAGACTTTTATCTAGTCTTTTTCATACAACCGATCAAATTTGCCGTTCCCTCTCATTTGGCAATTGGTTCGTCTCCTTTCCTGAATTGGGGCATACAGTTCATGTGTTCTGCAATCAAAGTCAGGAGTTGCAAATTGCAATTCCTTTGTTGACCATTTCCTCCTATCATTCGAGATATTATCTGTTTAGTCCAACAAAAATATAATAGTTTAACAAATATAATTAATAGCTAAATATTATTTTTGACTAATTGAATCAAAGTCATCAGACTCCTAAAAGGCTAATGGCCCGTTTGGATGTTTAAAAAAGGAAGGGGAGTAGAGTAGAGGGAGGGAGAGTAATCCAATTACCTTGTTTGGAAGTTTTTTAAAGAAAGAGGGAGAGGGGTTTGGAGGGGTTTGGAGGGGTTTCAACTCCCTCTAGCCCCCCATTTTTAATTCCCCCAAATTGGAGAGATTTGGAGGGGAAATAGAGTACATAAACTATTAACCAAGTAAATTACCTAATTTACCCTTATTATATTAACAAAATTACACAAGGGGAAGGGCTAATTACTCTCTTCCCTCTTATTAATTTTAAAAACATCCAAACAAGGTGGAGGGGAATCATTCTCCTCTACTCTCCTCTCCACTACTCCCCTCCCCTCTACTCTCCTCCCTCTCTAAACTTCCAAACAGGCCATAAGAGTTGCAAATCCCTTCGTTGACTCTATCCCCCTGTCATTGGAGCAATTATCTTAGGCCAATCAAAAAAATAATAATTTAGCAAAGGTATCTCAAAATTATGTGACTAATTAAATCAAGACTTAAGCCTAAAAGGCTTGTTATTTTAATCTTGTTTGATGTTTTCTTATCAATTTATATTCTCCTTAACGAGAAAGGCTTGTTATTTTAATCTTGTTTGATGTTTTCTTATCTCCTTAACGAGAAATGACCAAATGCATCTGTTTCAATATATAACGGGTGTCCCGTGACCTCTTTATTATAAGGTTTACTAGATATTGCCTCCACTAGACAAGTTTTGACTTCTTCTTTTTAAGTGAGATTGACATTTATTTAGTTATAGCTAGTTGTAATTTAATTAGTCGCCGCGTTGTGGTGGTTTGCTTGGACCGTCATTTTTACATGTCCAAGTATATAATATTGGAATGGGAGTGTGGTAAAGTGTTTATATAATTAAAGAATGAATACACATGTATCCTACGTCCAATTGTCATACTAGATTACACGTGGTTTGATGTTGTGCGTACGATTTACTTAGTCAAGGATGTCAAATTGTCACCATGGAACGGGCCACACACGAAGATGATAACTGTACACTCTCGTACAGCTATGTGAAAGAGATAAGCATTTAAGATCCACGTGATTCCACCTATAGGCTATAGCCGAAAACAAAATCCAAGTCATTCCTTACTTAGGAAATGAAGCTTTTATGCTCTGTTAGAAATTAAGGGTGTCTATGCCCGACCTAACTCGTGAACACAATATGCACTCAACACGTGTTTTTGACGGTTAGAGTTGGGCTTTAACAAGTTTGGGTTATAAACGGGTCAACTTGAAAGTGACACAATAAGAAACGTGTCATAATCGGATCAACCCGTGTAACTTGTAATACACACATCTAACACACTAACTTATTTGCGTGAATCCAAAATGACCCACTTAATACAACTTATTTAACTCGTATAACAAATAAATATTTATTTTATTTTAGATTTGTCAAATACCTTTTATATCCAACATATATTTAAATTTAAAAAGAAAAGTGAGTAATTACAAAAATTTAGATGGGATATAATTAGAAATTAAAACTTTACAAACTATAGATCTCTAAACACTACAAACCCTAAATCTCTAAACCTTCTTATAAATGTCCTTTTTCTTTTTTTTCTTTTTTTAATTTCAGCCATACTACTCAATACTCACTCTTTTATCTTATAGTCTCATGCCCAATTCTCGAATTTAAAGTCTCAAACCGGTTATGACTCTCTCTCTCTCTCTCTCTCTCTCTCTCTCTCTCTCTCTCTCTCTCTCTCTCTCTCTCTCTCTCTCTCTCTCTCTCTCTCTCATTTGTTTAGTGAGTTTTAGAATTAAAGAAAACTATTTTCTTGGTGTTTCAAAATTCTGCAGTAATTTTTTCTGCATAATGTTTTTGTTTTATAAACTTTGAATCCATATGCCATTATTAATATGAGATATATTAATTGTTAATTAAGGCCACAGTTGTAGCTTTTGGCTTGTGCCGTGTGTTTTTTTTTTTTTTTTGGTGTTTGTATTAGTGTTGAACACCGTCTACATATCTTGCAAGTGAGTTTATTGAGATAATTTATAAACTAGATCTGATGGGTATTGCTTTTAAAGATTTCAACTACGTGTAACATTGTAATACTCCCTTTTGATATCATATGAATAGTTTTATGATTGCATGATATGGCCCACTTGTTTTAGTTTCTTTGAATGATAATAAGACTACTTGAAGTTATGGTTGTTGGTCATCTTATATTTTTGTCGAACTATATTATTTTGAATGTGGGTTGAAGACTTGAAGTGTATGCACTATTTTTGGAATGTAAAAAAAAAAAAAAATTATTTCTAAATGAATGTTATATTTAATATTATGCAGGTTGAAATGGATTGTGTTACATTCGTGTCAACCCAACACGACTCGTTCATTAAGCGTGTCAAATGGGTTAGGTTAGGTCAACCTGCCTTATTAACAGGTCGGGTTAGGATTAAAGGATCATGACACGATTATTAAATGGGTTGGGTTAGGGTTGAGCCATTTAGTCGAATACCCCTACTTCAGCACAACACGAACTTGACACGCTAACCTAAATTGACACCCCTATTAGAAATCAACGCTTTCACATGAACATTAAATGTGCATATTTTTTAAGGTCCGGTTAATGTATGCCCTTAAGACATACATTAACAAATCTATTTTTGGAAAAGTTTTATCAAGAACTTTTTCAATTTTTGATAAATTTTTTCCAAAATTGGTTTACTATTGTGTGCCCTAAGGTTACACATTAGTAAAATCCTATTTTCAAAACAAGAAATGTTATATAGACACACTTTTGCAAATTTAGTTAGATTATTATAAGGTGGGTAAAAAAATAATTTCAGTAGTGAATTTAAATTATAACCAATAATAACTTACTATTTATTATTTGTTGTGAATGTTTTATGAGCATAAAACTTCTCTTCCAAAATTATAGTAAATGAGAGAGAGTGTGTGTGTGTATATATATATAGACAAAGTTTAGTTACAAAATTGGTTATAACCTAAGGTTTCAATCTTCCTCAATATTTTTTTTAATTGGAAGCAATGACGACTCTACATGCGAGTTAGGGTGGTCACAGGACCACCCTGACTTGTAAAAAATTGCATATATGCACTTGTCAAAACAAAATTATATGTTAAACTAACCTATTATGACCACCCTAATAAAAATGTTGAACACTCTAACTTGAGAATTACAAAAAGTTGGGTTCAACAAAAATAAGAATAATATTACATTCACAATATTTTCACAATAATTTTACAATAAATTCAATGTGGTAAGTTGTTACTGATTCTAATTTGGGCTCAATACTAATATTATTTTTTTACCCATTAATAGCAGCTTTTTGCATAAGATTTATTGTAAAAATATAGTGGATGTAGCATTACTCTAAAATTAATTCTGCCCTCCAAACATAATCCTTAATCCCTTTTATAAAATTAAAAAAAAAAAAAAAAAACTTAAATAACAACAATTAATATTAGACCAAATAACAACAAACATAAACCAAACAAAAATAAGATAGGACCAAACAACAAGAAGTGATCCAATTATTCAACAAAAAGCCTACTATAGAACAAAAAGATAAAAATCGCTAAACATTCAAATTTGTAGCTCGTTCAACCTATTCAATAAAAATAATCTCTAATTTCATTTTTCCCTAAAAATGATACCAAGAAAAATATTGTGATTGTCAGTTCTCCTTAATGATGACGACAGTTATATTCTTTCTGGCTTTGCAGTCACAACAATTTACTCTCCTTAGTGACTCAACTTACAATTGTAGCAAATATTCAAGTTATCGTTTTATTATAATTTGTATAATTTAAATTTATTAGTGACTGCCCTAAAAAAATTTTCTAAAGCCGCTACTGATTGGAAGTGAATTGTGATAAATCCATCATTAGATTACATCTTCTTCTTATATCCTCATTGCTTAAAAACATTTTAGAAAATTAAAGATCAATAGCTATGTTATCAATAAATTGTTTAAATTGCAAGTTTTTGTACTTTAAAATTATGTATAAAGTATAAGCTTATAGATCATATAGTAAATAATATCTAATTAAAACAAAAGGTAACATATATATTAAAAGCATAAAAAATATGCAATTCAATTGTTAGATTTTCAAAATATGCATTAATGTTTATTTTATTTAATAGAGTTGTAGTCTTCGGTTACAACTAATTTTGTAACTTAAATTTGCCTTATATATATATATATATATATATCTATATATATAATAATAGGTGAAGCAGAGAGAAACTCAAATAGAATTCTAAATTAGAGTTTTAATTTTGTGCCATGTGTCATTCCAATTGTTCAATTAGAATTTGAAATTGGAGTCCAATTTTACTATACACGTGTACAAAGAAAATAATCAGAATAATATAATATGATTTGGGGTTGTTTTCGAGAGAACCATTACTTTAATTCATTGTTTTTATTTATTTTTACGTAAGTTCATTGTTCTCTTGGTTCAAACTTCAAAATCCTAGGGAACTATAACAAGAAACCAAATATGGACAGTGGCCTTGAGAATTGAAAATAAATTTCAAAAAATTAATTAAAAATTAAAAATGAAAGAATATCTGCAAGAGATGCACCACTTGGAAAATTGAATTCCAATTAAAATTCATTGGACTTGGTAATGAGATGAGATGAAATTAATAACACATTATACACTCATGCTTTGGGAATTGGTAGTACTAATCTAAATCCATTGGACTTGCTTCATGATTATACAACTATGAAGGATGTATAAAAATACGCACAAATCCATCTCTCTATAAAAAGAGATTGGAGAGAATTTCTTTTATCAGCTATGCAACTTCAAAGGTTTTTTCTTCATACAAATGTCCATTATGTTACAAAATAACCCATCGTAAAACTACAAAATGAGTACAACTCTAAGGGTTTTTTTTTTAAAAAAAAAAATTTAAGCCATGAAAATTTCAATCACCAATAGAGATTGAAGATTCAAAAGCGTGAATGGATCTTTTGGATAAACATCATCACCAAGGTCTATCTTTCTATGTAATATTTTCATTTTGTTTTGATTCACTTAATTGATATAGTGATGGGTTTGTGTGTATGCGCATACATTGAATCAATATTAACATTTTTTGAAATCCTTTGGTCCTTGCTTGATGATTGATTTCTCTTGCAGATATCAATCTTGCACGAAGATGGCTTTCAACCTATTCGGTGTGATCTTATTGAAAATAATATTTAGCACATGGGAAGAATATCCAATGTCAACCTTGTGAATTCTTAAACCTATTAATTAGTCTCCTTTATGGCAAACACCTCTCTCTTAGTAGCTTCATGACTGCCAATTTAGTTTCATATTACTCTATTTTGGCTTATAGTTGTGCTACTTTGAACATTTTTTTTTACTTAAGTTTGATTGCTATGCCAAATGTCTCTAAAGTTTTATTTACTTAAGAACCAATTAATTGTATTGGCTTAATTGCCCTTTAATTACCCTTTCATTATACACATGACTGTGACTGTAACTTGTATACGCATGATTGACTTCTCTTGCAGATATCAATCTTGCATGAAGATGGCTTTCAACCTATTTGGTGTGACCTTATTGAAAACAATATTTAGCACATGGGAAGAATATCCAATGTCAACCTTGTGAATTCTTAAACCTATTAATTAGTCTCCTTTATGGCAAACACCTCTCTCTTAGTAGCTTCATGGCTGCCAATTTAGTTTCATATTACTCTATTTTGGCTTATAGTTGTGCTACTTTGAACATTTTTTTACTTAAGTTTGATTGTTATGCCAAATGTCTCTAAAGTTTTATTTACTTAAGAACCAATTAATTGTATTGGCTTAATTGCCCTTTAATTACCCTTTTAATATACGTATGACTGTGACTGTAACTTGTATACTATATCAATCTATTGTGATTTAACTCGCTTTCTTTTATACATATATATATATATATATATATATATACACTACTAAGTTTTGTTAATAATTTTATGGTTAATAATATGAATTTAGACTTAACTGAGTTTTTTAAACATGAATAAACTCATAATTAATAATATATTCATTCTCATGCGGTAGCATGGGTTACATACTAGTATAAAATAAAAGGTAAGCTAGGAAGTTGATTTATTGTCTTCTAAAAATGATGATTATGATAAGAAATAAAAGAATAAGAAATTAAATTTTAAAAAAATGTACCACCAATCGGGAATAGGAGATATAAGAATATTTAAAATTAAATTTATTAACATTTGTTATGTGGGTGCTCAAAGGCTCTTTCATAATGTGTGTTTTTATTTTAATCAAAGTTCTTCCTTTAGACAACTTCAACGTTTATGCATTTGTATATTCATCAAGTCCCAAAAATAATTACCAATTAGATATAAAAAGTTTCTACAAATTTACTTCCAGTATAATGACTAATGGGTCTGATAAGAATAGAAACTACACTTAATTGATCTTAGCCAAATTAAAGGCCGAGAAAGGTATCCTAACGCAGAGTTTCTCACAGAGAACATTGGCCACTCACAAGCGGCACTGCTCGCAAAAATGCTCCCATCACAACAGTCTTTTGCAAAATTTAATAAATACTATTTTAAAAAAATTGATGATCCAATGTTTTTTAATTGCTTTTCTAATTGTTTTCCAGTAATATTTGGCATTAACTTTTTTTTTTTATTCTCAAAAAAAAAATTAAAACTTGTTTTAAAAGTATGAAATTTAATAATATATAAAGCATTGGTTCAAATTCTTATGCGATACATTTAGTGTCTCTAATTAAATTCAAACGCATGATTGCATTGATTAATAAAAAAAAAAAAAAAACAATTTTAACTTTCTTTTAAGACAACTAAAAATCAATATAGCTACATATTTGAATTTAATTTAATAATCGTTAGCATATTAAAGCATTTACATCAGTCCATATATAATAAAAAAATATGTAGAATTCACACAGTTTTGCCTAAAAATAAACCACATCAATTTGTGTATAATTGTGTAAATTTACAAGTTTGCTACATCAGTCTATGTATAATTGCAAATTTACACTAATACTATTCATTTTGTATTTAATTCTTTATTCTTTTTTACATATCTTAATGATAAAAGAAGAGAGTGGATGATGGTTGTTGTGTGTGAAGAAATAAAAAATAATTTTAAAAATTAAGAAAAATTAATATTTTAATAAAATATAGTGTAAAATAGATAATCTGATGTAAAGTATTTTGAAAAATGAATATATAAATAAATAAATAAAGTTTTTATACTAAAATATATAGGAATTGTTACACAAACTAGTGTGAATGTTGAAAGTAATTGTATCTAAATTTTACCTTTTAATAATTGATCTCATTTCTAGATGAAAAGGCTTTCCACAACATTATTTTGATTTTGAAAACTGAAATACATTGATTCAAAGCCTAGAATATTCCATCCGATTGGAATTCTTATATTATATGGGCCTTTAGACCCAAAGAACCATGCTGGACTTTGGTTTGACATGAGCCTAACCAATTTTTCTTACGGTCTGAACATTTGGGATCTGAAATAAGTCGAATAACTATCACCCTCTCGGGTGGTCCTTGTTTTGACAAAACCATGAATTTTTGAACCCTACTACTACGTAGTTGTCCATCAAATCTAGGCCCGAAATCAGTATTGGGATTTGGGAGGCCTGGAATAATTAATTGTCCCATAAAATAATTTTGGTTGTCAAATTCGGTCGCCACTGCACCATAATTGTAATTTTCTGTGTTTGGTGACTAATATAAATGGAAAAGTTTAAATACACAATTTTTCACAATTTCTTATCACAATTGTGAAGTAACAAAGTGTGATTAATAAAGAAAAAATAGTAAGTTCATATGTAAGTAATAGTTAACCACTCATAATCTATCACGTTAAAATTATGGCAAAAAAATTATGAAATAATTTGTGATCCTAAAATTATTCGAGATAAATGGGCCTAATTCAACATAGTGTCCAAGGATTTGGATCCGGTGCAAATAAATGCAATTACCACTTGGACGTGAGATGCAAAAGTTAACACAATAAAAAAAAAAAGTAAAAATATAAAAGATTGATTTTATTTTGGACAAAATTTAGTTACAAAATTAGTTGTAAATTAAGGTTACAATTTTACTCAATAAAATAAACATTACAACATATTTTGAAAATCTAACCGTTAAATTGCATGTTGTTTATGCTCTTAATAAATATGTCAAATTTTGTGTCAATCGAATATTATTTACTATATAATCTATAAATCTATATTTTATGCATAACTTTAAACTACAAAAACTTACAATTTAAACAATTTATTGATGACATAGTTATTGATCTTTAATTTTATTGAAATTTTGCAAGCATTGAGGATATAAGAATAAGATGTAATCCAATGGTAGATTTGTCAAAATTCATCTTTAATAAAAAGATATTGAGTAAGATTGTAACTAAAAGTTACAATAAATTTTGTAACTAAATGCTACAACCAATTTTGTAACTAAACTTTATCTTTTTATTTTCACTATGTTAACTTTTAAATCTCGCAAAGTAGTAATAATTGTATGGTGCAATAACTAGGTGGGATCCAAATCCAATATCCAAATTAATTAGTTCCATATGTTCCTTATTGGTGTCAACATCATTTGAGTAAAGTCTAGTTCTCAAACAATGAATCCAGATACTTTTCATAGGGAAGATAATGATAATATCACTAAAACATAATAATCTTATTGAACCAAAAAAAAATAATAATAATACAATAGTCTTTGACTCTGTCTCATTTCTTAAGAGAATATTTTGTCATTCACATAATGATGGTAAGTCATGATAATGATAACACTGGCATTTGCAAAACATCAAAGGATTGTATTGAAATTTGAAACAACTGTTAATTCAAGAACAAAATTAGAATTTAACTTATAATTTGGGAGCTAAAATCGTATTTTGAGCAATAACTTATGAGAAAAAAAATTTGTCAAACCCGGTTTAAAATAATTTTCTCCACGTATGATAATTCATGTGTATTTTAATCACATAACTTTTGTTAAATCAATTAAACAACTTATATAACCGTTAAATATGTTATATGACTAAAATCACAAATCCGATCATCACATAATGAATTTAAGGAATTTTCAATTAAATGAGTTTAGAAAAAATTTCATCCATGACCTTTTATCATGAAAAACCCAAAACTTCATTTCTACCAACCATAAATATTTGGAACAAATCTTTTGTTCCACTTTAGGTTATACACTTTATACTCTACCAATCACAACTAATCATGTGTTCTTTCTTTCTTTCATTACAAAATATTCAGAGAGTGAAATGAAAAAAAAAATAAATACAAATCAAATACATTAAAAACTATGAATATCCCTTAATGAGAACAAAGAGTTTTATAGGTTAAAAAATAAGTGACTTTCCGAGAACAAATTGCAAATTGACTCAATTTATTTTAGCACCTAAGAAAGTTTTCCATGATTTGCATTATTAGGATTGAATTTGATAGTAAATAAGAGTAAAAATCCGGTTAACAGATGTCCTTAAGTCATTTGTTAATAAACCATTTTAAAAAAATTATGATACAACTTTTATGAGAAATATAAAGAAATATCAAAAAATCAATTATTTTTTTCCTGTCCCGTAAAAATTTTATACAAGTATTTCCTAAACATATACCCTTAGAGTATTCACAGTAGGCTCAACAAAGAGCTTGCTTAGCCAAAATTTTCCAAATTTCCTTTAAAACACCCATGCATCAGTCTTAACAAAACTTAAAGCCAAAGTAGTTTTTGAACAGTGGCTAGATACATGGGGAGTTTTAGGTTATACACTTTATACTCCACCAATCACAACTAATCATGTGTTCTTTCTTTCTTTCATTACAAAATATTTAGAGAGTGAAATGAAAAAAAATAAATACAAATCAAATACATTAAAAACTATGAATATCCCTTGATGAGAACAAAGAGTTTTATAGGTTAAAAAATAAGTGACTTTCCGAGAACAAATTGCAAATTGACTCAATTTATTTTAGCACCTAAGAAAGTTTTCCATGATTTGCATTATTAGGATTGAATTTGATAGTAAATAAGAGTAAAAATCCGGTTAACAGATGTCCTTAAGTCATTTGTTAATAAACCATTTTAAAAAAATTATGATACAACTTTTATGAGAAATATAAAGAAATATCAAAAAATCAATTATTTTTTTCCTGTCCCATAAAAATTTTATACAAGTATTTCATAAACATATACCCTTAGAGTATTCACAGTAGGCTCAACAAAGAGCTTGCTTAGCCAAAATTTTCCAAATTTCCTTTAAAACACCCATGCATCAGTCTTAACAAAACCTAAAGCCAAAGTAGTTTTTGAACCGTGGCTAGATACATGGGGAGTTTTAGGTTATAAACTTTATACTCCACCAATCACAGCTAATCATGTGTTCTTTCTTTCTTTCATTACAAAATATTTAGAGAGTGAAATGAAAAAAAAAAAAATACAAATCAAATACATTAAAAACTATGAATATCCCTTGATGAGAACAAAGAGTTTTATAGGTTAAAAAATAAGTGACTTTCCGAGAACAAATTGCAAATTGACTCAATTTATTTTAGCACCTAAGAAAGTTTTCCATGATTTGCATTATTAGGATTGAATTTGATAGTAAATAAGAGTAAAAATCCGGTTAACAGATGTCCTTAAGTCATTTGTTAATAAACCATTTTAAAAAAATTATGATACAACTTTTATGAGAAATATAAAGAAATATCAAAAAATCAATTACTTTTTTCCTGTCCCATAAAAATTTTATACAAATATTTTCCTAAACATATACCCTTAGAGTATTCACAGTAGGCTCAACAAAGAGCTTGCTTAGCCAAAATTTTCCAAATTTCCTTTAAAACACCCATGCATCAGCCTTAACAAAACTTAAAGCCAAAGTAGTTTTTGAACAGTGGCTAGATACATGGGGAGTTTTTGAGTCTGATGCAATAAGCTGTAAATAAGTAGATTAATTAAAGTAACAAAAGTGGAGTTTTTAGGAGTCAAAATAGCTATAAAAAAATAAAAATAAATAAATAAAAAACCTTATTGAAGCAGATGCTAATGTTTATATGTTTCAAGGTGTTCATAGTAGTCAGACGTAAAGTTTCAATCAATCTATATCTTTGGAGCTTTCAATCTTTTACATATTTTAGCCATATACACTGGACGCCCACAGTACACATAACCCCACAGGTTTGCCACTAACTCGAACTTAATACGTGATATGTTTGTGAAGACTCCCACTTTCACAGCAGTAACTATTCTTGTTCCCTCATCATTGGCTGTATCAAAAAAGTACGTGTATCACTCTCAACATTACTATAATACCTAATTAAACGTTTTTCTGTGCGTGTGAGAG
Source organism: Quercus variabilis (assembly GCA_030445155.1). Lineage (NCBI taxonomy): Eukaryota > Viridiplantae > Streptophyta > Magnoliopsida > Fagales > Fagaceae > Quercus > Quercus variabilis. The sequence continues at coordinate 16,786,394 of CP129446.1, forward strand.
ACGTTGTCATGACACCTTGCTCTCTCGTAGGCCATCCCATATTCGCTATCCACGTGCAACCACTCGCAATTGTCAATTTTGGTTTTATTGATTAATCCTTTCTTTACGAGACAAACAACAAAACAACCAGTCTTATTATACTTTGCCCTGTTAAACATAGTGATCAAACCATGTTTGATTTAGACATAATAGTTATGTAATTCATAATGGGGAACGTGTTTTCTCAAATGTGATCGATCCATGAGAAATTAATACCGTCCATTAGTATCAGTTTTGGTGGGTTTATGTCCTTTCTAGTCTCCTGTTGTCCAATCATCTTTAATTTTTAACGGCTCTTATTTTTGTCAATTCAACTTAAACCAAATTTGTGGTCTTTGTTTATTAAAAATAAATAAATAATATTTGTGGTCTTTCATTAACCATGTCATTCTCATTTACAAGAGTATTTTGGTTGCTTTTCACATTTTAATAAAGCTTTTAACGATGGATCCTTCTTGACTTTGCATTATTTAACATAAACCAGAAAAGCCTAAGACCAATCACCTATAATTGTCATAACCGCAAGGTAATTGCATCAAAACCTCTTTTTCTATGAATCAACCTGTGAGCATATGTTTCTTAGGCCTATCTATTTGCAGCATTAAAACTACGAAGTATGAACTAAAGATATATGACAAGAATTTTCTTGGATCAGTGTTATCAACTTTGAGAAGCTTGTGATTTCTGCATATTTCAGTTTCAGTAATGTAAATGATCAACTAGTTCTATTTGTCAAGATTGATTAGAATTTTAGTAGGGGACAGAGAGAAGTGAAGAAGTTAGGATCAATTTGCCTAGAATGTAGTTGCATTCATTGTTAACAGTATTAAAATTGTATGGGAAAAGCTGAAGGAGTTTGTTGAGTAGAATTCCATGATGACAGTTCTTCCAATTTCAAAAAGTTAAGAAATGCTGATGCGGGTTGATGAAGACATTAAGCAATAATAGCATTTACTCAATAATACTGTAAATAAGATATAGGAGTGAATTGTCATAATTCAAGGAAAATGCCTATTTATTCAAAGAATTCTGACGATGCACAAAAATTGTCAATGAGCTGATAGTCCACAAGCGTTCTAATGGGGTGCTTGAGAAACAAGAAAACCAAGAAACTAACAGAAAGCACCGGTGGGGTGTCGACAAAAAACCCTCTGAAGGTTAAGTAAATGAAAGAATAATCACCAAGAACTCAATAGTGTGAGAGTTAGGGATTTTCTGCACACCTTAGAGAGAAGGAGGTCTGATGCTTATGTAGTGGTGTAGGGCCTGATCAGGATCCCTTATATGAAGGGCTTTTCCTTATGGGGAAGATCTTGGAGTTAAGGTTCCACGATTGTAGGGCTCTTCTTACCATATAAAGAAGATATGAACATGTAGTAGGGTTTTTGGGCATGGGGTGCAAGTTATTTTCCATGTAGAGACTCATGAGTGAAGAATGAGTGAAGAACAAGCGAAGATTGGTGGGACCTACTATCTTCAACCATCAGCTTGGTCATTCATTCGTCGATATGAATATCCATACATTGACATGATCACCCTCTTTGCTGCCATGTGAGTGAACATTACGCAAGGGTCTCTTGGGGCCTAACGTACTCCTTACTCCTCCATCGGCAAATGTAGTCCTTCGTCAAACAGTCTTTAAGCATGAGCCAATCGTTGGTTTGACTAGGTGACACCCGGTAGGATCGCTTAGGAGGCGGACAGTTTTTACCTAAAGAACCATGAGCGACGTTCGTTTGTCCCGACAAATGAGGAAGGTTTTACTGGACGAAAATGCCCTTATCAAATTCAATCAATACAATCCACACAATTTTGTGTATTTCGATTCCACTCACTTAAATTCCCTGTGTCCTATTAAAGTTTGAATTGCAATACCATGCCCTCAAGTTATGTAGTATTATTAGGTTAACTCAGATACTATTTGTCACGACATAGAAAAGTTTTATTGATATCTTCACCATAACACCATAGGATTAGTCACATATAGAGTCCATCATAATCTCTTATATAACTCACATCGTACTCAATTAATTAGTAAATGTTACATGCATTGTATGAAGGTTTTGATGGTAAAATTTTTGTGAGGGTATCTACTGAGTTCTATATAGGGCATGTATTAAGTTAATATGAGTTATATAAATGATCACAAGAAGCTCTAAGTGTAACTAATACTTTTTAGGAGCAGCATATATATGGCTAATATATATTTGACTCAAATTGTGACATGACCCAAACATAGTGTAACTTATGTCTTCAATTTATGCTAACCTTTCATTAGATGTGGCAGAGGCGGCTCAACTCACTACAAAAAAGTTGCCTATAGTGCCGTTTGTTTTAGTGGCATTCAAAAAAAAATGTCACTTTAGGTACCCTATAGTTTTTCTAGAAGCTCTGCTATAGGCTTATCTATAACCGTGTTCTAAGGGTTCTATAGTAGCGTTTGCAACGGCCTATAGCAACGTTTTAAAAACCACTATAGGTCCTAAGTCTTACAAGGGCCTATAGTGGCGTTTGCATTTGCAATGGCCTATAGCAACGTTTTAAAAAACCACTATAGGTCCTAAGTCTTACAAGGGCCTATAGCAGCGTTTTAAAACGCCACTATAGACCCACTGTTTTAAAATAAATAAATAAATTCCAAAGCTGAAAATAATTGTTGTTATAAATAAATTGATGACCTATGGTGGCAATTATAAACGCCACTATAGCCCAAAGGGACCTATAATATAATATATTATATCTCTTTGTCTTATAATATTACACACAAAAAAAATAATAATAATAAGGTCTCTCACTTAGGAAAAAGAAAAAAAAATTAAAAAGAAAAGAAAGAAATGTTTTATTAGTAGATAGAATGTCTTATCTATTTGTCTTATAATGTAAAAATTTTAATTAAGGACCAAAAATTTAATAAATAAAAATAATTTTTTAGATAGTGTACAATCTTTTTAAATGTTCAACATTTTATTAATATATTTTACTATGTTTGACATAGTTTAAGAATGTAAAAATTTTCAATTTTTCAAAAATTTTACTCTTCATTTCTATCTTTATCAAAATTAAAAATAGAATTAATAGTTTTCAAGACAAATTTATTATTGAAATCCATTGTTCAATAACCAAAATCTAACATTGCCAAGAGAGACAATGACCATCTAAAATGTGATATTTATTTTGATACTAATTGTTTAGATATTTTTAGAATTCAAAGTTTTAAAATACATTTTATAAATATATGAAAATAGCTAGTCCAATTAATGTATTAAATCAGTATATAAAAAATTAGATTTTTAATATTAAAAAAAAAATCATGCATCACTTATAAAATACTAAGTAATAATACATTTTATATTTGTGTCTAACTCAAAAACAAGTTGAGTCAGCCTTAGACTAGGCCATATTTTTGCAGACTGTGAATCTGAATGAGGTTTGAAACTATTAGGACATATGTGATTCAATATTAGGAACGTAAGTCACTGTTTTATGTAATTAGCTAATTCTTTGACAAAACACACTTTACTTGTAATTTGGTAAATCTAAGATGTGTTTAATGCTTCAAGAAACAATGTTTCAAGTTCAAATGTTAAAGTCATACAAGTCTGTCCAAGAATCAAGTAATGAAATGCTAGATTTTAAAACTCGACAGCTAGCATCTATCAAGGTTTAAAAGTTGTTGAAGCCTGTGGCTCGATAGTTAGCTCGAGAGATGGCTATCTATCGAGATTTATGAAGTTCAGTTTTTCAAAACTGATTTTTATCCAATCCGTGAATATATGTTTGGGCTTTCTTTTCTCACAACCCTAAACATATATAAGGATTATTTTAAAGGTTGAAAAAGGTTACGAAGTTGCACAAGAGCACAATTTCACAAGTGTGAAAAAAAGTGTGACCAAAAATTAAGTTTGCTCTAGTTCTTCTTTCTCTTGAAGAAGATACTATGTTTGTACACCGTAGGGTTTTATAACCAAGGAGTTTCATGATTTTTATCATGTGATGAACTGAAGAACTTTGCAGCTAACATCCTTCTAAAGTTAGTGATTAAGTCGCGTACTAGGATCCACGCAACTGGTTAGTCATGTACTGGGAGCCATGCATTGAAAATGAGAGATTGTCATTACAGAATAAGTCCAATTGGATATTGGGGTAAAGTTCAATTATAGGTTGGTATAAGGTACTGGGATTCATTTACTTGTAACTGCTTGTTTTGATAATAGTGGATTCTCGAGAGTGGTGACCTTAAAATCACCCAGTGGGGTTTTTACCGTGTAGGTTTTCCCCATTCAAAAACAAATCACCTATGTCAATTTAATTTCCGCTATATTTAGTTGAATGGGTGATTTATTTGTGCTACCACGCATATTATATGTTAATTTGATTAATTAAGCAACTTGGTTAATTAATTGATTAAAACTATCAGAAGGGGTCAATACATTCTTGTCCTATAAAAAACGAATATGTTTGAAACTAAATTGAGGTATTCAATGGAAACGAAACCGTTTAGAATTTACAAGTTTTTAGAACTTTTTATTTTATATTTAAAATACTTTATGCATATGAAAATTTTCATAGAAATGTGGTTATATAGTGCATGAAAGGCATTTAACATGCCAATAACAAGGTTAATATTTCATGATTTTTGCATGATCATAGTGGTATTAGTTCAAAGAAACCATCGAGGCAAAAGTTGTTTTAAAAAAAGTCAAATTGATGGTTTTGTAAAAAAGTATTCAGCGAGTACCACCATTAGGATATAGGAACAAACTAATAATTTTTCATGAAATGCTTCACTTTAAATTGTTCCATTAGGGTACAAAATGTGTTGGACCTACATTAGAAGTTATGCATTCCATATTCCCTCAAATTCTTTATTTACCTTATACATCTCACGAGCAATCCAATGAGACCTGCTAGAAGGCGTCACTAGTTGTCACTACAATAAACAAGACCTATAGTGATGAAATTTCTCATCATGAAATGTCCTTATTTTGTCGCTTAAGACATATGGTGACGAAACATCATTCATTGCGTAATCTCGGTCACCGAATGTCCTGGTGATAAAAAATTTCATCGCTAACATATCTAAACATTATATTTAGAGACGAAATAAATTCGTCAACAATGATTTTTATTTTTATTTTTTTTCCATATTAGGTGACAAAATATTTCGTCACTGATAGTTTTTTTTTTTTTTTTTTAATTTTAAATTTCAATAGATTAGATGATAAATTATTTCATCACAATTTCTGCTTATATTCAATTATTCATAGTTCAACATATTAGTGACAAAAAATTTCATCACCATTTTTTTAAAATTTATTAGTGTTCTTTACATTAACCTATTCATTTCCAACCAAGGGCATAGCTAGGATTTTTCACTTGGGGGGGGGGGGGGGGGGCGAATCATGTATTTATATGTTAGTCATAACTAATAACCATATTTTATTATTGAAATATAACTATAACTATGATGATAATGTGAGAAAATATATATATATATATATATATATATATAACTACGAGGAAAACAAATTGGTGATATGAGAAAAATATCAAATTTTGTGAAAAAAATGATGATTGTGGTGATAATGATGATAGAAATAAATAAATTAAATTTGAAGACCAAGAATTAAAAAGAAAAACACACCAATTCAAGCAACGCACATTGCATTTCACAATTGTAAACAATTGTTATTCTTAGAAAAAAAAATAAAAAGAAAGGCACTTGGAGGCCAGGGATTAATTTGGTGTTGGTAAAAGTGTGTGTTTTGTTTGGGTGTACACCTGAGAAACTAACTAAATATTGAAATTTTAAATAGCTAAATGTGGTTATTGCGAGATTTTTAAGAGAAAAAACATAAAAATTGACACTAACATTTGTGACATTTTTAAAGGAAAGTCATAAGTTTTCATTATTAAAAAAACAAAGCAAAACAACAGTAAAAAAAAGAGCATGAGATATGAAGATGATGAACATTCATAGCTAATTGGAACTCTAAAACCAATGACTATCTTCTATCTAATAGTTTAGAAAACTTCTATTTTTTTGGCATGTAATGCAAGTAGGTGGACCGCTTGGTTATCTTCTCTTTTAGTATGATATGATTTAAACTAAGTTAAGAGTAATCTTGCCTCTGTAAAAAATTTTGGAAGGGTCAATCATTACATTTTGTAGGGGCCCAATTTATTTTTATACAATACTACAAGAGGGTTTCAAAAATTTTGGGGGGGGGGGGGGGGGGGGGGGGGGGGCAAGATTATATGTCCATCTGCCCCTATTTTCAACCACATCCATAAACAAATCTTCCATTCATTTCCAATCACATCCATAAACAAAATCATCCATACAATCTAAAAAGTAAATAAATAACCATTATAATCTAAAACCATTGAAGTAAGTTGTTCACAAAGCAATTATAACAATATATAGATGAAAGATGTCTTTCATACGTTACAAAAATGAAATTGAATTCAAGTAGTGCCACAAGTAGAAAGAAATATACACCAATACTATCTGAGTAAAAACATTAATTATGTTAGTAATACAAGAAACACTTTTAGCAATGCGTTAAAAGTATTATGTCACCATTGCATTTAAATCACCATAACCCAAAAAAGCTAAATTGTATAAAGCAAAGATATATTTTCAAGTATTATGTAATAAAAACTTACGTCTAACTCTCTAACAGTGAGTCTTATTAGTGTGCCTAAGTTTGTACATGTTATATTGGACCTGAAGGTGGTGTTTGTGTAGCTAACCTATGGCCCCTAGAGACCAAAGTCTCATTCCAACCCCCCCCCCCCCCAAAAAAAAAAGGCTAACTTTGCATTGTTTATTATTATGAATTGCTTCAATAAGCTTACAAGTTTCATATGTATTTGATAAGTGTCACAGAAATTAAGTTTCATTAATACATGTTACACGTCATAATAATAAAACTTTCTCATCAAACTAACCATCAATAGTTTCAAAAATTTCAATCATGCTCCAACAATTTGATGCACTAAAGGCATCCAAAAAATAAATTAATTAAAGCTTAGGAAACTTTGGACTCTAGCACCATCATGCTAATTAGTTTGAGAAAATTGAAGCATAAACAAGAAATGTGAAACTTACATTCTTCACATGTCTTTCTAAACAAGATCAAGTGTTATACTTGTTATTTGTTATTTGTTCATCTTAGAGCAATAGCATTAGAGGTGTAAAAACCTCCCAGTTGTCAAGCACAACTTGTTTATATTATTTATTGTTGTAATTTATATTATTTTAATAAGTTGTATGAAAAACAAAACTAGATGTTGGATGAGTTATAAAATGAGATGGTAAAATAAATAATATAGGTTTTTAGGATATAAAATAGAAACTTTTTTGCATCCCCGGATTCTAGTACTTTACATTCCTCAATAACCTTTTATTTGATTAATATTTTAGAATTTAACTTTTGAATCACAAGTTCTTATTCTCCTTAATATGTATGACAAATCTTATGTTAATCGGATATTATTTATTATTATTCGATCCATAAACTCATATTTTATGTATATTTTTAAAATACAAACATATATATTATAGATAAAATAGCTATTGATCTCTAAATATATTAAAATTTCATAAATACAAATGTTTTAAGTGTAAAAATATAACCCAACATGGAGTTTTTAAAAGTAACCACACACAATTGCCTAATAAGATTAAAGAGAAAATTTACATCTTTGAATAATTTATGCCTTTAGACAACGCGGATTACATTTATTTAGGTATTCTTTCAAGTTTCAATTAAAAATGTCATCCACACTGAGAATCGGCCTCCATCCAGTACACACACACACATATATATATATAAATAATATGTGAAAAAATAAAAAAATCAGTCTATGAAAACATGTCATCCGTTCAAATTGCTAACAAAAAAGAAATGTTATACAAAGTCGCCCTTGTACCATGGGGGGAATAGTAATATTAACATATATTTCCTCCGTCCTCCACTAATAATAGGACATAAGCACCTGCATTTTCTCTTAATCATATAGCTTTATAAACTATAAAAGGTGATCAAAGAAAAAAGAGGATAATCTGTAATGGAATAAAAGACACATAATGGAAAATACAAAAGCTATTCCATTATTATTTACAAATACAAAAGAAGGTGGGGGCATTATTTTATTTCTATAATATTATAAAGTACCTCTTCCGGTGAGTTTATGCTGTCTGTCTCCTCTACGGACTAAGGTCACTTTCCTAATACATAATACTATATACCCTCGAGTTGGTTATATTCCATACCAAAAACTATAGGATACACATTTTGACATACATTTTGTCACAATGCTAGTGTGTTAATTAGGAATACTAGGAAAGTGGTCTTCAAATTGTGGCAAAGTATATGTCTCTAGAAAAGTAATCTAATTATCATCAGTTGATATATTCAAGTAAGTTGTGGCAATGTATGCATCGGACTCTAGAATATATACTTTGTGTGTTGGTAAAATACGCATCACTAGAAAAACTGAGGACTCTGGAGTATATGCATGCTTTGTGTGTTTTTGAAAGGGTGGTGATATTGAAACAAATATCAATTTGACTTGCAATATACTCCCAATCTCCTATGACCCCATGAATGTGTACATTGTCGTGCCCTCATATCAGGCACGCCACTTATCGTAGGGCATGACACGATTGCGACCCATTATTAAAAATCAAAGGGGAAGGCTTTGCTTTTGTATAAAGAAAAGAGGGATGTGGGAGATATCGATCCTAACATTTTGTTTTCTTCCTGGAATGAGTCGACAAAAAGGTGGAGATGGCTTTTCCTACAGAGAGCACAGAGTTCGGTCCAATTGGACAACAATACGGAAATATATGCATATATACAATAAATAAATAAAATAAACACAAGCACAAGCTTTTGCAGCTGTGGTGGAAATAGTGCTATATAGGGAAGCATGAATGATTGAATCATAAGGTGGGAAAAAGCAACAAAGCGTGCAAAAACCTAGTTCTCTTAATCACTAGTGTGGGCGGTGGGCCAATAGCTTTTGACATGAATGAAATAAAGGATGGATGGGTCAGCTATGAAGTTTTTATTTATTTATTTATTTAATAACAAGATAATTTGAGAGATTATTGAAAACTGAGGCCTTTTATGGCGTTTTCCACTGTTCCCTTTCCTAATTTCACCCATACAAATGTAATCATGTTTTACTTTTATTGGTCCTAGATAAGGACTGGTTTGGTGAGGGTGGTAATCACATTAGAAAGAAAGTTTGTAGTAAGATTAGAATGGCCTAGATGTATCTCCCTTAAGGGCCAAAACCCTTCACAAAATTAAACTATATAACTAATATATGTGAAATAAACCATCATTTCGTGTATACAATTTAGTACATGAGGGTGCATCACGTGATGGTGTGATTATTCCCTGTACACTTACAATTCCAACTTAAGCATACCAAGGTGAATGGAAGTATAAAGACTAATTAGTTCTCATTTTGTGTTGGCTTAATTTTGTGCAAATTTGTCTGTAATTTATTTCAATAATTTTGTGGCTTCTTTGTAATCGGGTAGAAGGTTTAGAGCTGATGTTGGTGTGCTAAGAAGAACATTTCTCTCCTACGAAATTCATCTTTCTCCTGCGAAATGGACACATGGTTTCAGTTTGAAATTCAGTTGAGGACCATCTTGTGAGACCTTCATGGGACTTCCGCTCCTACGAAATGGTAGAACCTGAGAAAATTCAGTTAAGACTTCCTATGTTGTACCAATTCTATCCTATCTTATATATTAATTCATCGTTTTCCACGAAAAGATATCCTATATGAGAGTGAGAGAACCAGGGGCGAACTTAAAATTTCAAACTAAGGGGGGCGAAGTATAAGAAGAAGAAAAAAATTCAAATAGGTATCCATATAGTACTAACAAACTATCAACCAAGATCAATACACAAAATCATTATTTTTTAATACATTAAAATGCAATCATCTACCAATAAAGACAAAAAAACACAAAATAATATTGTTTTTAAAAAGCATTAATTGTTGCAAAAAAAAAAATTTATTTTTATAAACCAAAACTTACTTTTGCTAATTTAATATAGTATTTAAAATGTCTCGTACAGTAGTGTTTTTGGTATTTGGTGTTCTAAATACTAAATATTTAGCGTTTAAAACACCAAATGCTTGTACTTTAATACTAGGTTGATTGAGATTTTTTATTTTAAATTTTTTTTTTTTTTAAGTTTTTTAGTTGGGTAGTTGTTAGTTGGGCTAGGCTAATTAAAAGGAAAGGGTCTAAGTTTTTAGAAAAGTGAGGCTAGAAAAAAAAAAAATATATATATATATATATATAACCATTAAAAAAAAAATCTTTTTTTTTCTTTGGGCTAGGGGGGCCAATTGTTTTTTTTCATTTTTTCTTTCCTTGGCCCCGGGGGGGTGGGCGCCACTCTAGGTCCGTCCAGACCATACTCATTTGTGAGAGCCTAACACATTCCCGTTAACTGATAGCCATATCCTATGAGGGAGATTAGGTCCTTCACACCCATCATCACCTAAGTGCTGTGAGTGTTGTTTGGAGCCTTGGGAATCATTGAAGCAATCTTATAATTAAATCCAAGGAGACTTGGTTGCTTACAGTTGGCAGCTCAACTTGCAAATCCTGTAGTTAATTAAATTGATAAAAGGCTTTGGTGAAGCCAATTGCTAGTAGAAGCCCAAAAGGCTTGAGTACACAGACAGTACTTGGCTTGGAGGGTTTTGTGTGTATCTTGTTTTGCAAGTATTCATTCTAGTGGATTTTTTTGGTTGCGGTGTCACAAAGAGATTTTCTTTTACCTAGTTTTTAGGTTTTCTTCTTTGATAACACATTATGTGTTATCGGTAATATTGTGTTCTTTACTTTCTGGGGTTACTCAAAATTTATGTTTTACTTGTTTATTCATGCCTAATTTCATGTCCATGCATTCTTTAATCGGTTAATCACTTAAATTCCATGTTAATTGATAGATTCCTTTAAAAGGGATTAAGCCGCCCATAATTAAAAATTTGATAATCTAAAGAACCATTTTATCATTTCTTTAATACCTGGCGAATTGGGCGGTCTTTCTCGATTGGTGAAGCTTGATCTTAGCAAGAGTTCTTTTTCCGGATGATTACCTGTGGAGTTGAAAGGATTAATATATATATGTGTGTGTATATGTTTGTATATATATATAAGGTGTTTCTTTTTTCTCACAATTTTTTTATAGTTTTTTATTTTTAATAATTTATTTTTAAGTTACATATTTTATTTTATTTTATTTTTTTTTGAAAACACCAAAAAGCTTCTTCTTCTTTTCTTTTTTTCCAATAGTAAAACAATTTTTTTATAACACTATTAAGAACACAAACCAATCGAGTTAGAGACTCGAGCACATTTAGGTATAAACTTATTTTTAATGTTTTATATTATTCAAAAAGATCAACTCTATAAAAATACAATTGTAGCTTTAAAAAAAGACTTAAATCAAGTAAACTGCAAAATATGCCTAACCAAACAAGCACACATATATAGGTCTTTGTTCCATCTAAAAAGAATATTCTCTCCACTATGTTGTTTATCATAGTTAATCACTCGCCTTTGTAGTATTTGCTTCTCTTGTATCGCACCTCTGATCATGATTAGCTTTTCTAACCATTTGTTTAAGTCTGTCTATAATTAAGAATACTTTGTATCAAGTGTTTTCGTACAACCATCAACAGAATTACTTCTTCAGTCATTACGAGGCCTTCAAATATGTTTGTACTTTACGCAAACAAGAAATTATAAAAAAAAATTAAAAAATTAAAAAGAGATTACACAATTATTGTACATTGACAAACCAAAAACCAAAATGGATAAGACATGATGGATGCTATGAACAATAATTTAACCCCTATCATGATCTTGTTTACTATTGTAATATTATGAGAATTTCAAATATTTTTGTTCTTTTATTGTGTTAATTTGTTGAGTCTCCATTAAAAAAAATTATCAAATTAAATAATAGAAATGAAAAAAATTTATGAAGTCTCCATCAGATTGATTAGAAATTTAGTTTAACCTAAGACCCCGTAACCACCCTACTAGGCTACTACTACTGCTCTTTTTTCGTTTCTTGGTTAGATTACTAATTTACTACTACCTATCCATCATAGTGAAAGTTCTCAAAATATTGACGCCCACTTTACTCTAAAATTTGGTTAGCCATTTACTCATTTTACGGTGAATAATTACAGTACTATACACTTTTTATATTTTGTGCAAAACGTCTTATTAATGAGTATTTTTAGAGAAAATTTTAATAAATTATTTTTTAAAAATTTTAATATAACCCTCATAAAAAATATAAAATAATTTGTTAAAATAATTTTTTTCTTATAAGAAATTTTTAAAAATAATTCATAAACTAATACTTTTAAATATCCGTTAACATTTTTATATATACAAATTCATAATTTTTTTTTTCCTACTGCTTACTTACGATATGTCACATAAAACATTTACGAAAAATTAAAAGTTATTAGAATTATTATATATATTAAAAAAAATTATATGAAAGGATAAACATTTGGTGTTAGAATCCTGGGGTGGCAGACTGCGGGACAGACAGGACTAATTGGGTCTAATCATTGCCTCGGGCATGCTTCCTGCTCATACTCATGCATGCCATCCCATCCACTTTATTGAACCTTTGTTTCTTTTGTGTTTCTCTTTTGCTTTTCGCTTGGTAAAACTTCCAATCCAGTTTCGTGTTATTGTGCTCTTTTTCACCTTTCCTTTTCTCTATTTTTAATTGTTAATGGCATCGTTTCCAACAGCTAAGATGTATTGGAAAAAAAAAGTTAATTTGGCGGAAAGAGGTCAATTAGTAAAAAGTTGTTAAAACTTAAACACTCAGTCTTCCACCCCTAAAAGATATGGCGTTTGTCCCAATACAACCTAAAGTCAATGCTGTAAGCCTGTAATATGGTCGGGATATATGGTGGACATCGGTTTTGAACACACATCAGTTTGCATTCATATTGACTACACATTAGCTTTATTTTGATCCTTATTATGACCTATAACTATATAAGCTAATGGTGCTTCTTTTCTTGCCTTGATTTTTGAAAAAATATAAAAGTAAAGGTTAGTGTGAACGGACACATAGGATGATAGTTAAAAAAAACTTTATCTTTACTTTATGTTAGATTTTTTATTAGCTTTATAAAATATAGAGCCAATAAGATTTACTTTTTAAGTTTTACTCATTAGTAGTATATTCAGTCTTTTCATCAATTTATATTAATTTTTTATTAACTAAATTTTATAATAACTCATCCATAACGAATACTTTACTATGCTCATTAACATTTCCCTAAAGTTATTATCCGTTTATTATAAGAGAAAAGTATACTTCCAAACAGTTCTAATAGAAAAATTTAGGGTTTAAATAATTCAACCTTAATTGTTTATATATTAAAAATACATATATAAATGTTCAAATTATCTATTTTTATCAATAACTATGTATTAATTTGTATGACATAGACAATAGCATTTGTAATATCTTTAGGCTTAAATTTGTTTCACACAAAATGTTTTACATAGTTTTACACACTCTAAAAAAATGCTAGTCTTAACCCTTTTAACTCAACAATATTATTTGGGTAATTATTCTCTCACACTTGTTAACGTACACTTTGCACACATTATTTATAATTCCACACATGATGTTCTTCTTTTTCTTTTTCTTTTTTATATCCATATTTAAAACTTGAAATTGATGATTTGTAAGAGATAATTACAATAATGAGTGTATGAGAGTCAATGATGCAAAACTTGAAAGGTAAGTAATTTGTGCTAGCTAATTTGACATTGGTAATTTGGGAGAAAGAATCCGAAAGATGATATCAGTGTTGCAAAGCTTTCAGCATCAGGCATGCCACTCACCCAAGTACTTCCAAGATTGAGGCCCCCGCACGCCCTCGTGGGCATAATTATTGCCCACGATTCCTCGCCCCCACTCTCTCATTCATTCCCCAATGTCTTTCCGTCACTTTGCTCCTCTTTTTTGCTTATTTATTGGCTTTTTAGCTCTCACCACTCTCCTTATACTCTCTCATACCCTTCATTCCTTCTTCACCTACTTATAGCTCCACCTGGTTTACATATCTCCCACCTTCCATACGCTCTCTCTCTCTCCTTCTATACCTAGCTAGCTACCTTGTAAAACATATATACAAACATGAGGATGATAGACTTGGGAAGCCAAAGAGGCCCTTTGCATATTATGGACACAGCAACCTCTGTAGACTGTGGCAGAGAAGTAAGGTTCAGGAGATCCTTTCGATCCATAGTCGAGTGCATGGTCCCATGCTGTGGGTTCCAACCCTCCGACTCACTCTCCAGCGATACCGAATCAACTCACGGTGGCTCCTCCTCTACAGTAACCGGAACTTTCTTCGGTTACAGAAAAGGCAGAGTCAGCTTCTGTCTCCAAGATGACACTCGAAGCTCCCCACTCCTCCTTCTCGAGTTTGCCGTCCCCACAGCTTACCTCGCTCGAGAGATGCAATACGGGCTGCTCAGAATCGCTCTCGAGTGTACCAGGCAAAAGGAAATGAACATGGGCTCCAAATCCAGCACTGGTTGCTCGATCTTCAACGTGCCTGTTTGGTCCATGTACTGCAACGGAAGGAAAGTTGGGTTCGCCATAAGGCGTCAGATGACAGAGAGTGATTTGGCCGTGTTGAAGCAGATGCAGACAGTGTCTGTTGGAGCTGGAGTGCTGCCTGTTGCTCCAAAGTCTGAGGATGGTGACCTTATGTACCTTAGAGCTAGCTTTGACCGAGTCAGCTCGACTGACTCCGAGGCCTTTCACATGATTAACCCAGTTGGGAGTTCTGGTCAAGAGCTCAGCATATTTCTTTTCAGATCATAATAGGAGCCACAACCCCAACACCAAATTGTTGTTGCTATTTGGACTAGTATTTATACTGTAGTTGTAGTACTAGTGAATTTCAATGTATTATGTGGTTTCCGATCTTCATGTCTTAATTAGGAAAATTTATTCTTACTGCTTGTATGTATTATAAATGATAAAAATATCTAATTAAGTTCGGATGTGCAACGAAAAACTATAGTCTTATGCTCTCTGATCTCTTCGAATATTTCATATATATATATATATATAGATTTATTAATGATTGTATCTTGCACTGATAACAACAGGATATCTAAATACATAAAAAAAATAAATAAATAAAAAATCAACAACGATGATAATGACGACAACAACAACACCAACACCAACAGGCTATCTCAGTCCTTATTAAAATCAATTAATAGAAAATGTTGTGTAACTTATTTATTGTTTAAAAAGTATAATATAAAAAAATAAAAATCCAACAATCATGGCAGGGCATCTTTACCCTTCACGCTTCAAGAGCATTAACAATGGACTAAGTTAATTCAATTAGCCAAGAGGCAAAAACCTTATAACTTAATCGATACTTTTTGATATTTTCAACGGAGAAATATATAATTCGAGTTCTCTCACCCATCATTAAAAAGAAAAAAATGGGCTAATTAACTCAAAAAAAGAGGATCAACAATATTGGGATAGTTTACTTTGTAGTTGATGAAAATAATTGCTAGCCATAGTTAAATCTAAGTGGTAGTTTAGCAAAAAAAAAATTCCTTTTAAGAATAATAGTAATAATAATTCAACATCTCTCTCTCTCTCTCTCTCTCCACCACAATAGGAAAAAACTAGAGCAGATCATATCTTAGAGGCAAGTCCATATCAATAAATCCCAATGAATTATTATTATTATTTTTTTTTTTTTTTTGAGAAAGTCCCAATGAATTAATTGGGTGGCAATGTTATCAAATTTTTCCACTCATTCATTTATGTCTCTACTTTTACTAAAACTAACATTCTATATACTATGTTCTAGTCATTCTTAATCTAAAAATTTTAGATTTTAGAGCGTCTTGCCAAATTTCTAACTTGGCATTAATTCAACCATTAGTTTTGATCTATTAAAATCATATCATCAACAAAAAAGCATATACCAAGAGACTTCTTGGATTAGTTTTGTAAGCACATCCATCACTATTGCAAAGAAATATGGACTTAGTGTTGATCCTTGATGCAAATCTATAGTGATAGGCAACGCACTTATTGTTCATCTACTTGTATTCTCACACTAGTTATAGCTTTGCCATAGATATCCTTAATCAACTTAATATACTTTAGAGAAACTTATTTCTTTTTCAAAATTCACCAAATAATCTTTATATGGATCTCGATCAAGATCAACAAAACAATATAAGATCTTTATGTGCCTCTCTATATTTTTCCATTAGACATCTAGTAATTAAATAGCTACCACAATTATCAATTTTATACTCAAAATAAAAATAAAAGAAAAATAAATATTTTGTTACTGGATAGTATTATATATTATATATCATAATTTGACATATGTCTATTTTTTTTTTCTATATATAAATAATTTTAGGTAAAGGGATTTATCAACACTTTCATAGAAACACCAAGTTATGCTATTTAATTGCGTGACTCTCAACTGTTTGTCTCACTATTACCATGTTTGTCTTATTGTATTTCCTATAGGAAAGCTTGTGAGTTGTGATGCATTGTCATTAATTATGATGGAGATTAGTAAGAGATTTAGCCAATTATATACGTACACAATGGATATGGAGGTGGTTGTGTCCAAACCACGCCAAAAGGTTTAGGTGTTTGGCCCACTCATACACTGAGAGTTTGAGCATATGCATGAGGGCAGTAAATAAAAGTTTGGTTTAATTTTTAATCCAACCTTTTCTGTCGCTAAGTTTTGTGGATAAATTAACGATAGTTCATCAAACTTAAAAAGAAATCACCAAGATCCAGTGAAAAAAAAATCAGCAAAATATTTTATTTTTCTCAAAAATTAAAAAAAAAAAAATTAATGTGACAATAGAACTTTTGGGGTTTTTAAAGTATAAAATGTAAGATTATGTACTCTATTTTCATCATAGAATGACTATAAGAATCTTTTTACTCTATGGATCATATCAAGTAAAACTTCTCTATCTCCAAAAGCCCCGTTTTTCTTTCTAAGTACAAATGTACTTTTAAATTGCTTATTTTTTAAATACAGACAATGAAAATAAACTAATCCAACCTACAACATTTTGTCTTTTCCAATTTCATAATTCATATTCAATTTTTTGTATTTAACCGTTTAAATGATATATATACCATGTCATTTTAAGTGAAAGAACCACATGCTTTCCATAATTCAAAGTTTTAAATATTAGCATTGTAGCTAGTTTGTGCTAATTACTTGCAATCATAGGTAGAGCCAAGGGGGAGGTGGGGGAGGGCAATTGCCCCTTCTTCAAATCCCAACTCCCCCCCCACCCCCCCCCCCACCCCCCCCCCCTTTCCCCTACTACCTAGCTACGTACATATCTAAACAAAATCCAATTATAATTATCATTAAATTGAGCACTATAATTGCTAAGAATTTTTTAGTTTAATAGTTAGCTATTTCATGGTATTTTCAAGACATTTATATAGGGTACAAATCTCTCTTCTCCATTACAATTATCGGGAAAAAAAAAATACTTGGGCGGTTAAGGAGTACTAATTTTGAAATAAGGGACCTTCCCCCCAGACTTTGCAAAGGTCCACAACCACAAGGTAAGAACCCAAATTTGATAATTTGCCATTTTAAGGGTGAAGATGTTCAAGTAAGAATAGCATTTGGAAGGGCGAGACAGGAATTGCAACGCGGGGATTAGTGATTAGTGATTACAAACGAATATCAAAGTCTATATATATGAGGAATTAGAGGATAATAAATTGGAATGGGAAGTGTCATATATAGCTGACAGGCAAATAGAATTAGTGAAGGGAGCTAGGGACAGCTTTTGTCTGCATTAAAATGTATCAATTTGTTGGCCTTGGCCTCTTACAACGATGCATCTAGCTTCATGTTGACTGTTCCTTTGCTGTTTAGTGTCTGAATTATATTCCCCACGCTCAATTCCATAGAGTAGGAGAAACAGAAAGATCCAATAAAATCAATGTGAAAAATTGACCCAACAAGCATTGTCTTTCATTAATTTTGTGGTCATCGCTAGCTCACGGGCAAGATGCTACAATATAATCAGCAAGAACTTTATGAAAATTAGTTAGAGAGGAACGCCATAAGTTGAGCTGTCCTATCATCTGTGATACTATAGCTCTTGTTCTTGGCTTCTTCTTCTTCTTCTTGTTGCCATGCATATCCATAAACTGAAGCATCAGAGTCCATGATTATGCGATTGACTGTTGACTCGACCTTTAATTATTGAATCTTTTTTTAAGGCCTGTTGTTGTTAGAACATGTATTTGGTGACTTCCAGCGGAGTGTGATTACTTTGTTTTGTGTCCCCTATAAGAGAGTCCCCAATATCTTTGTGTTTGCTTGAAAATAGCTTTCTTGTGAGAGGAAAAAAGAAAAGTTGGATAGGATACACAGATATGGACATGCACACGAGTTGCCTATTCACGTAGACAAGGGCTCCACCAACTCCACTTTTATAGTCCTTCCTTGTCTATTTCTCCTTCCCTTTAAGTTTTACCATTGCAAACCAGAAGATATGACCTAATATCTTCTACTTTTATCTCATCACCCCATAAGTGACACACTTAAGCTTTGACTTTAGGGGCAAAAATTTATAACTACCATCCATATTACAGAGGCACAACACACATATATGTATACACACACTCATGTAAATACCACTCGTCATGTGAATAGTAAGCAGTTTATATATATATATATATATATATATATAATTTTGAAAATTGGGGATAAAATTTGAACCCCATATTCCCTACTAAAAATATTAAGAAATACTAGTTAAGTTATAAAACTATTAATAGTAAACGGTATTTTAATGTTTCAAACCCATAAAAGACAACATATTTATTATGTCATGTTTAATTGTTATAGATTTTTTATATGTGATAGACGGCATTGTAGTTTCTCTCATAGTCAAAATTCAACCTATAATTCACATGGAATGATTTTTTAGTAATTACATAAAAGTCAAGTATAACTTACATCAATCATGTTAAACTCATAAAATGATTAAATTATAACAATTAACTTTAATTCTAATAACCATTTTAAATTATACACCCAAAATTTTAAAGTTCAACTTCAAAATAATATAAAATTATGGAGTTTATCATATAATATAATTATTCACAAATTTTATTACTTGTACACTCATTTGTATGAAAGATAATAAATTTTTACATGAAGATTTTTACTCGATCTTAACACTGCTGAAATAATTTTAGTTTTTTTAACTTCAATTAAAACTTTTGCTTCTCTATTTTTTCACATGAAGAATTAGAACTTTGAACCCTCTTGGAAGAAAACCCTTTTTGGTTTTTTTTTTTTTTTTTTCTCTTTAATTAAAACTTTTGCTTCTTTATTAATTTGCTTTTCTTTTCTTTTGAAAATTGTTTTTTTTTTTAATTTTTTTAATTCAGGACAAAGGGCAATTATACTTATACCTCCTCCTCATGCTCCACCTTGCATCTTATCAAAAACGAGAGGGCTCATATGTATAGCACCCCTCCTTGGTAGTAAAGGTTGGAGGTTAATTTTATTCCTTTGGTAATTGTTAACAATTTGGGCCAATGAAGTTAGTGGGCCTGAAAGTTTTTGAGGAAATGAAATTGGATGAATGGAGTTACTTGGAGCCCCCCAATAACGTTAATTGTGCAGAAAATAATTTCTAAGAAAGGACCTGTACTCACTATTTCGTGAATATCTCTTAGACCGCTTTAAATTTTTTCGTGAGATATTTGCATTGGAAAGTAGACATCCATGGCCGCAGATTGAGCACCCTCAATAGGCATCATAAATTCATATGGTCATGCATGTCTGCCTTTTCTGATCTCCCTGTTTCTATGCATGCTAACTATACAGTGTGTGCGCCAGCTGATTTCATTACACATATGGGCCACTGGTCACCGACCCATTCTAGGGGGTTCCCTTTCGACGTAACAAAACATAATGTCTTGGTGGGCCGACCATAATTAATGGGCCTGCGAGCACAACTTGGTCCCTAGGACAAAAATCAACTTATTAGTTCCAAGACCTGATGGACCACGAAAATAAAAAATTGTCCAATTTTTGACCCTGGACCATTTAAACAAACAGCCTCACACACACCCTGGACCATTTTTCTTCTTCCTTTTTTTTTTTTTTTTTTTTTTTTTTTTTTTTTTAATAAAAATATACTTTCTGTCTGACTTATCCACATTGTACACTAATTTGGTTGGTGTCCAAGAAGATACGTCCACCGAACCACCACACACCACGTGTAGACTCATTACCGCTTTCCACAATATTTTTATAATAATTTCACAATATATCTTAAATAATAAATTGTCGCTAGTTTTAATCTAGATCCATTAATAAAATTATTTTTTGCCCACAAGTGACAGACTGCAATTTAGAGTTTATTGTGAAATGGTTGTGAGACATAATAGAGAAAGACTAATCATATTTGAAAACAAGGATGTTATGACATAACAAATTGTCACAACATCTTAATTTTCTTTTCTTTTATTTCTTTATTATTATTATTATTTATTACTTATTTTTATTTTTTTGAGAAACCAGTTAGATCTTCTTATTAGAAGGGCAGAAAATTTCTGTCAAGAGTTACAAGATTGGTTACATCACATTTTCACTTAGAGGGAATGTAAAAGCAGATAAATTGGCCAAATCTTCATTTTTGGTTGCAGAGAGTTTCAGTCTCATATTTTATTTATTTTTAAACTATAAAGGATTGACACATTTACAATTGTGAAATTGTTGTAACAATTCATTGCATAACTCCTTTCAATAATGAGAAATTGAATGATTTAACGAGTACTACTTGATTCGTCATAGTAACAAGTAGTGTACCAATTTCAATTAATGATATCTTACCAACTGCGAAAGAAATTATGATTAAAATTGTGTTATTAGACTTTTTCTTTTTAGACATGATAGGTTTTTCTTTCTCCTAAAAAAAATATGATTTTTTTTTTTTTTTGCCTGAATCTCATTTCCAGAAGATTTTCCATCCTGTCCTACGGGCTACGGCCTTGCCGAATGGCCCAAATTTTCTGTTGCGCTTGGACCTGGGCCTAACAATAAAAATCTGAAGATCTGCTTGTGTTTAAAATAGTGTACATGATTTTTGCTGAATGATTTTTTTTTTTTTTTTTTTTTTTAGTTTCAACATATAACGTCAGCTCTTAATGATAGTTTTTTGTCATCAGACCAAGACACCAATCAATTTTTGATATAGGCGATGATTGAACCTCAGATCTCTTATTTAACAATCAGATACTTTACTAGTAAAACTAACTGAAACCTGCATTTTTTCCTGAATAAATTGATACAATGGGATAAATTGATTTATTTTGTGATGAAATTTTTTGTAAAACAATAGATAAAGAATTTGATGCATATAAATAAAAGTGCTACATCTACAACATTTTCACAATAAATTATAGTTGGTTAGTTATTATTTATTATCATTTGAATCTATCATTAAAATTACTTTTTTTCTCCCATTAATAACAACCTGTAACAATTTGCTACTTAAAATTTGTTTGAAAATGTTGTAGACATAGCATTTTTCATATATAAATGAATTAATGAATGACATCACTTTTTTTTTCTAATTGCTAATTTGGGATTTAAATTTTTTATTGTATTGAGTTTTTATCCTTTCTATGGAATATTAAGATCCTCTCCATATGAAATGGATCTATTTCATTATTCAAATTAAATATTATAAATCTAAAATTTTAATGATTTGGCACTTTATACTCTATAAATTCAAAATATAAACTCTTTTACTTGAAATGGAAAGCATGATCTTCCTTATATATACACCAACTTATTTAATGATAATAATATGCATGAATGGTGCTTAGAGTACTACCAAGTTTGTTTCTTTTGTTTATATGTAAATAGATTTTATAATTTGAAAAATTGGCTACTCATTCATTGAGGGTGGGGGGTGCCCTTTAACCCAAGGGCAAGAAATTTGCTGAATATTGACTCCATGATGGACAAATCAACATACTTGTCACATTCCCATGTTGTAAAGAGCGAGAAAGACTGCCTAATTTATTTTACAAACAAGGTCGTCTGTGGAAGAAGTTCCACAAAAGGATTATAGAGTTCCTGTAATCACCATGATACGAAAGCAAATGTGTCTTTTGCTAATGTTGCATAGAGAGTTTAGGTTACAAAGGTTTAGTATGTTCTAACTATTGTAAATTGTAATTGTTTTATCTATAGTGAATTTTCTACAAAGTTGGTTAGCCTTGAAGTAATTTTTCTTTAGAAGAGTTCTTCATTAATTGTTCACTTCTTATCACTGAATCATGTCACTAAGGGTCCGTTTGGATAGCATTTATTGTTGCTGAAAGTTGCTAAAAACTGATTGTTGCTGAAAATACTGTAGCAAAATAATTTTTAAATGTGTGAATAGTGTTGTGGGACCCACTTTTAATATTAAATATTGCGTAAACAATGCATGAACAGTGCATGCACAGTACATGCACAGTGAATTTTGTCCCCCAAAGTCAAAAAAGCCGGCCAAAAAAAAAAAAAAAAGGGGGAGAAAACCTGAAACGAAAACGTGCCACAACTTACCGTGCAATCCAAACGTAGGCTAAGTGTCTGTTTGGCTAGATTTTTTTTTACCAACTTATTTTATTATTTAGCTTATTTTTTCTATTATTTATAAGTCTTGCTGCACTTTTTGGTACTATTCATGAATTCTATTATACTATTTCAACTAATATTTACCTTTATTTACAGTATTTTCGGCCAAAAGTTTTAAATTTCAACAAAATAAGCTGATTCCAAACAAACCTTAAATTTTATTTTTTACTATGCGGAATTGTATGTAACTAGGAATCATAAGGGTGTCTTTAACTCTTTGTAAATAGTTTCTAAAAGGGGAAAAAAAATCTTTATAATTAACTGTAAAAATGTAAATCTTTATCATTTATTTCAATGAATCTTAATTACTAATCAGATCAACTTCCTCCTGCCTTCCTTTATAGAGAATCAGATAAACTTGGTCTTGGTCTCAATATCTTCACTTCACCAATTTTTTAGGGAGAAAACAAAACCAATTGTGACTCTCGAGACTACCTTGAGAATTGCATGGTTGTCTATTTCATTTTTCCAGTTTTGTCAGAAATGTGTTGAACTGGCTAACTGTATTTTATAAGAGTTATCATGAACACTGTACGTAATACCTTATGTAAATAAATGCCGTAGGCCTGTGGTCACACCAAAAGTAGCTGGGGTGTGCGTGAGTCAGGCCGGTCGGGTTAAAGAAATTTTTTTACCTCAACCTATTATAGTAGGTCAAAAAAAATTCAACCCAACATAATTTATCACATAAATCTAACTCAACTCAATTCAACCCAAATGAGTTTGGTTGGGTTGGGTTGAATTCATGGGTTGGACAATTTATTATTATTATTATTATTATTAAATTGAGTAGAAAAAAATATAAATATAAATATATTAAAAAAACTCAAAGATTAGTATCAATGTAACTCCTTAAAGGCAAATAACACTAATGACTAAACTATAATAGCAATTTACTAGGGTTTATGTAAACTAATTGGCTTTTATATAAAATAAGAAGAGCTAGTTATTTTAAAAAATTTATTAATTATATAATATATTTTAAATATATATATATATATATATATTAAATATATGGGTGGGTTGGGTCGGGTTTGGCGAATTTGGAATTTTATGACCAAAACCCAACCCGACCCACTAAAAAAAAGAAAAAATTGTAACCCAACCCAACCCACCAAGCCTTAAAAACTTACCTAACCCGGCAGGTTAGGTTAGGTTGTGTCAATTTTAGTGAGTTAGCTGCACACCCCTAGCCAAAACAAAAAAATGAAAAAGAAAGAAAGTTGGTTGATAAATGATTATGTTATAAAAGGTTAGATAAAAAAAAAAAAAAAAAAAAAAAATCGAAAGACATTCATTTCCAAGTAAATATTAACAAAGAATTGTGGCCCGTTTGGTAAAGGTATAATGTTCATATATTTTGTATAAAAATTCATGTTTATTTTAACATAAAAGTTTTTTTTTTTAATAAAATACTCCATATCATATTATCTATTCATACTACATTCAAAATAGGGTTAATTACAACTTACCATCTTGTGGTTTGGTCGAAATTTAAGTTACATACCTATGATTTAAAATTTGGCACTTTACTCACCTAAAACTTTGCTCGGTTGGATTTCTATAACTCACCTTGGTCTTTTCCGTCAAAAACACATTTTAATTAAAAAACATTACATAAAACAAATCAAAAAGTTAGGGTTTGAAATTTTACAAAAAAAATGGGTGAACATTGCTGTGAACAATGATCTTGGGCATAGCCAAATTGCCATATCACCCATTCTATTTCAAGCATAGGAGCCCAGCCACAGAGACAGACATGTATGAGTGCCCAATGTTGTGCACGTGTGGAGACGTAAATTGATTACACTAGCCTATGTTCTGTAATTAAGAAAGACTTCAAACATGGCTTTATTGTTGTTGAGATTTATTGTTGTTACTGCTGCTGGATGCTTTTTTTCTTTTTTCTTTTTTCTGGATTGGTCTGTGGATTGTTTTACTTCTTCTTCTTTTTTCTGCTGGCCCTCTTGTACTGCCCCCGTTGCTCACGGCAAAGTTTGTAATTCGTATAGCTTACATCAATAAAGTTCTATCTATTATGACAAAAAAGTTTCATACTCTTGGTCTTGGGTTTTTTTTTTTTTTTCTTCCTTTTTGCTACATTTGATGAAATGCAGCGGATTAAATTTAATTTCTTTTTTGTTTGTTTGAAATTTGTATTTGTTTGAAATTTCATGTTAATGTTTATAGAGTTTCAAACTCTATCTTTTTTATCCATTTTACATTATGTTTTCAAATTAAAATGTGTTTTTTCTAATGGCAAATAGATAGGCGGGTTCCTATAGTCCAACAAAGTAAAGCTTAGATGAGTAAAGTATCAAATTTTAAATTATCAATAAATAACTTAAATTTCAATCAAATTATAAGTTTGTAAATTGTAATTAACCCTTCAAAATAATAAAAAAACTAACCATACAGATCTTATAGTGTAAACAAGTGTGTTTGAACAAGTGTGTTTGACACCATTTTTTAAAGAACTGAAAACACAAATATGTTCACTCTCTTCTTCCCATTTCCTTCTCTTTTATGAATCCAAACCCACCACAAACCAATTTAAAAAAAAATTGAAAAAATACAGTTTCACCTCTTTTTTTTTTTTTTTTTTTATGAAAGAAAATACAATTTCTAAACTACGAATTGATAAAGTCAACCGCCATGAGTAAATATTAAATAATACGTACATATGATGCAACTAGAATTTTTATTTGTTTATTCAAAGTGATTGACGTTTACTTTTGAAGAGGTTGGAGAATTGATGGATATGTGGGGATTATTCCGAAAGGCACGGTCTGGACTAGAAGAGGACCAATAAATGCTCTTTTCGATTGCTGGCTCCATTTTCAATAAATGCTATATTAAATAATTAACCTTCTTTTTCACTTCTTCTTCCCTCTCTTGGGCTTTCCTTTTTGACTGAAAAACTTCATTACTTTATTTGGTTGTAGCCAGAGAGAGAAGGAAAGAAAAATGAAAAAAATGAAAGGGAATGAGAAATGAAAAGAGAAAAATATATTTCACCTTTCCTTTACTTGGTTTGTAAAGAGAAAGAGAAATGGAAGGAACTCTTTGGTGTTCAATTTTTCACGAATTTGGAAATTACACTCACTATTTAGTTGAAAATTTCAAATTGATTTTTTTTCCCCAAAAATTTGCTGTTAAAAGAAATTAAGGACAAAAAATAATTTAACGAATGTCATTAAAAGGAAAAATTGGAATAAAATACAAAAATTAGGGTTAAAATAATCAAAGTGAAAAAAACCTTTAATATATTCCCTAGTTTTTTTTTTTTTTTTTTTACTTGATAAATTTTCTATGTCTAAATGCAGTGTAAGACAAGGGAAGTGAGGGTACACTACTATGCAACCTTATATTATATGTAATCTAAACAAAATAATGGTAAGGACTCAGTAACTCACATGCTAAATTTTCCTTATATTATATGTAATTAATCTAAACAAAATAATGGTGACTCAGTAACTCACATGCTAAATTTTCCTTTTGAAGTGTTGTACGGGATTACTTCGTAACACTATGTTTGGACATTATAGAAAGTAGTCGAGAGTGGCATCCTACATAAAATCAGTGAGAGAGTTTCCTGGGTTAGATGTTAGGATGAGATCAAGAATTGTAAAATTCTACTTTTTATAATGATAATATATATTAACAAATTGGGTTGAACTCAAATTACATGTAACTTTAAGTAATGTTAAACCCTTCAATATTTGTTAGTTGAATGCGAATTTTAACAAATCAATTGTTAGATTATATTATTTTCATGCATTTTCTATGTTTGCAAAATTTCAAGATGATTAAATATTAATAGTCATCTCATCAATCAACTGTTTAAATTCAAATTTTTGCAGTTTAAAATAATGTATAAAAGATGAGTTTATGAATTGAATGATAAATTACAACTAATTGGCATTAATATTAGTATGTATGTTAAAAACATATAAAACATGTAATCCAATGATGAAAATTTTAAAATATGAATTCAATAACGAATTATTGGATGGTGTAATATTGCTTAGAGTTATATCATGTGTAATTTGAACCCTAAAGAATTATAAGAAAAAAAAAGAGGTAAATGTCATATAAAGTACTCATAAAAGTCCTAACTATTTAGTACCAAATTATCAACACATGACAAACTTCAAATTTTAAACACCAAAAATATACATAAAGCTGCAAATTAACAAATCTGTTATTGGCTACAAGAAGAAAATCATCCCAATTCCAAACTAACAAAGATTTTTTTTTGCAAAAAATTCAATTGTATTAAGATAACGAAAAATGCAAGCTCTTTACAACCAGGGACGGAGCCATGGTTGGACTAGCCCCCTAATTTTTTTTAAAATATATATATGTGTGTGTGTGTGTGTGTGTGTGTGTGTGTGTGTACTAATTTTATCAATTTTGTTTTATAAAATTATATTTTGTTTCTTTTTAACAATATCATTGATTCTTTTAAGAGTAATGCTATATTCACAAACTTTTTTATAAAATTTTTACAAACTATTTTGGTAACAAATTTTTATTAGTTTGCATAGGGGTGTCCAGCGACCCGTGACATCCGACCCGCCCGACCAAATTCGCCCGACCCGAAGGTCCACGGGTGAATCCGATTGCATGCATTGGTCGGATACGGGTGCTGTTTTAAGAGGAACCGAATCTTCGGTTCGGGTTTCGGGTCACACAACAAAAAATCCAAATAACCCGACCCGACCGAATATTTGAGCAACTAAACTAAAAATTTGAAAATGCTGGTCAGTGGTCTCCGATCTCCCTCTCCACTCAGCCTCAACCACTCACATCACATCTTCAGCTTTGGGCAGTGGGTAACGTGCAGTCAGCTTTGGCACAAATACCCAATATTAAATCCAGCCATTTATTCAAATCAAATTCAAATCAACGGCTACAATTAAAATTTAGTTACTTTACAGCCTTAGTACAAGTACTGAAAATCCTAAACTCTACACAGCCCTAGCAATTAAAGATCAACGGTTACAATTTAGCTAATATTACAATCCACGGTCACAATTAAAGGAAAAAATTTGATTAGATTTCATCACTTGGTCTCAGTGTCTCACACGGAATCTCTCTTCACCGAATCAAGACCAAGTGATTCACATCAACGACCTCAATCTCTCTTCAGTAACCACTCTCTCACCAAATCAACGGCCTCAAGCTCAAGCCCTCATCACTTGACCTCCCTCACTCTAATCTCAATCTCATATCTCTCGGCCTAGTCACTCTCACTCTCAGACAGTCAGATTTAGACGTTCTCTCTCTCTCTCTCTCTCTCTCTCTTTCTCTCTCAAATGTCAATCTCAAATCCTCCTCACAACCTGAAATCTCTTCACCAAATCCCTCAAAACCTGAAATTTCTTCACCAAATCCTCAACTCTAAAGTCTAATCTCTGCAGTCTCTTCACCAATTTCATACGAAATCTCAAATCTTTTGCAATCTTCACTATATAAAAGCAATGAACAGAGTACTCTCTCAAACTCTCAGTTCTCCGTCTCCCTTTGCCTTTCTCTACTCCAACTCCAAGGTCCAAAGACTCCAAACCCTAGCTTCTCACTACAAGTTCTTCACACCTAGCCGCCGCCGCCGCCGCCGCCACCAGCAGCAGCCACTCCTCTTCCTGCCGACGATCATATGGGCTGAACCTAGGTATGTGTTCTCCTTTTCTCATTTCTCTTTTTTTCACTCTCTCATTGATTATATATGCTATGAAAATCTACTGTTAAAATGAAATAACCCCATAGTTTTATAATTTGAAACCCTAACTGGAAATAGTTGAAGCCTAAACCATTTACTTTTGTTTTTTGTTCTTTGTTCATTTCATCATTTGTTTGATTAATTTTGTTCATGTTTAAATTTTATTCAGGAATTGAAAGTTGTGTACGTGTGGGTTTTCAACCTTCAAACTTGAAATTAACACACGGTTTTTTAAGGTATGATTTTTGCTTCCCTTTTTTTTTGTGTTCAAAGTTGGGATTTTGTTCCTTTTTTTGTTAGAGACTTAGAGAGTTAGAGTTGATGCATGTAACTTAAGCTGCTGTGGATGTGTTCAATGTTTTTGCTTTTATTATTTAGTAAAATTTATACTGTTAAAAATCAAATAAACTCTCAAGTTTCATAATTTGAAACACTAACTAAAAAAAAATTGAAACCCTAACCATTTTACTTTTTTTTTTCTTTGTTTATTTGTTTGATTAATTCTGGTCTTATTTTAATTTTACTCAGGAATTGAAAGTTGTCCAAGTGGGGTTTTCAGCCTTCAAATTCAAAACCCCAACACCCCTGGTTTCTTAAAGGTATGATTTTTGTTTCCCTTTGTGTTTTGTTAGTATACTGTTTTATGTTAGAGTTTTATGTTTTATGTAGAATACTATTATCTGGATTCAAGTATCAAACATTTTCACCCTAGGTTTGTTTGATTATTATAATTAATTGTTGTTGTTCTAGTTTGCTAATTTCTATATTTGATTTTTTAGGTCATGGATTCCTCCACTAATGTTCCCCTTGTTTCTACACAAGCTGATGGTTCTTCCGCTATGCAAGCTGATGGTTCTACTGCCACCGAAGTTGATGGTGCTACTGCCACTGCTACTGCCACCCAAGAGGTTGCTGCTACAACCCAAGCTGAAGCTACTGATGGTGAGTTGCCCCCAATTCCACCTAGTGTAGTGAGTAAGACTGGTAATGGTAGGAAAAAATCTTTAGCTTGGAATCATTTTGAAAAAGTTAAGGTAGATGAGGGTGTCACTATGGCTGTATGTAATTATCGTAAAAAATCATATCAGACTAATAGTAAGAGTTGTGGTACTAGTAATTTGTTAGCTCATGTGACAATCTGTCCTAAGAACCCTAATAGAGAAGATAAAGGGCAGAAAACCTTATCTTTTGAACCTAAAAATGATGGAGACGATGGGTTCAAACTTGTGTCAACAACTTTTTCTGTTGAGGCTTCTAAGAAGACACTAGCTGAAATGATTATAATTGATGAGTTGCCTTTTAGGTGTGTTGAGGGGTATGGGTTTAAGAAATATGTAACCACCTTACAACCTAAGCTCCGTTTAAAAGATATTCCATCTCGTCAAACTGTGGCTAGAGATGTGATTGGAATTTATAATTGTGAGAGAGAGAAGCTAAGGAAATCCTTGAAGGGTTGTAGGGTGTGTCTTACTACAGACACATGGACTTCTATACAAAATTTGAATTATATGTGTCTCACAAGTCACTTTATTGATGATGATTGGAAGTTGCACAAGAGAATTTTAAATTTTTGTCAAGTTGAAGATCATAAGGGGGAGACAATAGGTAGAAAGATTGACATGTCTTTGCGTGAGTGGGGTATTGATGGCATATTCACTTTGACAGTGGATAATGCTAGTTCCAATTTAACCACAATTAAATTTTTACAAAGGGTAACAAAAGATTGGAATGAGACTGTTTTAGGAAATGAGTATATGCACATGAGGTGTTGTGCCCATATTCTAAATCTCATTGTTGGGGAGGGTTTGAAAGAAATTGATGCATCTGTTGCTAGGGTGCGTGAAGCTGTGAAGTATGTGAAGTCCTCGCCCAATAGAAATCAAACTTTTAGGAATTTTATGGAGAGGTTAGGTATTGAGTCCAAGAGTCTTCTTTGTCTAGATGTACCTACTAGGTGGAACTCAACTTACCTTATGCTAGAGACTGCTGAAAAATTCGAGAAAGTATTTCTTAGGATGGACTTTGAAGATGATGGTTATTCATCATACTTTAGGAGCAAGGAGGATAGTGGTGGTTTGGGATCTCCTTGTATGAGTGATTTCCAAAATTGTAGGGCATTTGTGACTTTCTTGAGGCTTTTTTATAATGCAACAAAGAAGTTCTTCGGCTCTTTGTATGTTACCTCAAATGCCTTTTTTGATGAGATCTTTGTTATTCAGGAGAGTATTTCTCATTTAGTTAAATCCCAAAACACCCTCTTGAAAAACACTGCCACAAATATGCAAACTAAATTTGAGAAGTATTGGGGGGGAGGTGATAAAATTAATCCTCTTTTGTATGTGGCTGTGGTTCTTGATCCAGGAAAAAAATTGAGGTTTTTGAAGTTTTCTTTTTCTGAAATTTATGGGAAAGAAGTGGGGAATGTGATGGTTGATGAGGTGAAAGATCTTTTGATGAAGTTGTATACTTTTTATTGTTCTGTTAATTCCCCAAATGTGCAAGAACCAAGTGGGAGTGAGAGGGCACAAATGGTGGGTGATGCAAGTGATCCATATGTGATGGTTCACTCTCGATATGAGCTTTTTTTAGAAGCTGAGTAATCTGTAGGTTGTAGTAATGAGGTTGACAAGTATTTGGCTGAAAATTGTGATGGTAGAAGGGATGTGAATTTTGAGGTATTGGGGTGGTGGAAGGACAATTCTAGTAGGTACCCAATGTTGTCCAAAGTGGCTAAGGATGTGCTGGCTGTACCAGTTTCGACTGTTGCATCTGAGTCAGCATTTAGCACCGGAGGCCGCATTGTTGATCCATTTCAAAGTTCTCTCTCTCCTCTCATGGTTCAAAACCTTGTATGTGCACAAAATTGGCTTCAAGCCACAGTACCAATTTCTTATCGCCAATCAAGGGATGAGGTTGAGGCATTGGAGGAGGAATTTCATGATTTAGGTAATATGTTTAAATTTAAGAACTTATATTCTATCTCATGTTCTGATGTTCAAACAAAATTTAATATGTTGTATTTATTTCCTTTCCTTTTCTAGATTTAAATCAACAAACATCATCAAGTGCATCAACAAGTACCAGCTCCAAATTGGGTTCTAGCTTAGGCAAACGACCCATAATTAGTGTTGAAGATTGATTACTGACTTGGTATGTTACTGCCTTTGGCCTCTTACTGTTATAAACTTGCTGTCCTTTATAAACTTGCTGTCCTTTAATAAGGTATTATTTGTTAAATATATTTTTGTCTTTTGTAGGCGGAATCACTTATTTTGTAAAGGAGGCAGCCTTTTGGAAACATTTTGGAAGCTTGTTTGTAAATTGCTTTTCTAACAATACTAGTCTTAATGCTTATAGAAAAGAAATCCTAGGAATCATATAGGTTTTCTTTTCTATTAGTTATAAGAGTATTTGTCATTTAATGCTTTGGGAAAGCTATTTTTTTTGGGACCTGTGGTATTTTATAATTTGTAATTAATTATATTGCTGGGAACATTGTATAGCCAGCAAGGTTACTGCCTTCTTATTATTTACTGCCTTGTGGAAACATTGAATTATTACTGCCTTTGTGTGGTTGGAAACATTGAATTACTGCTGCCTTTGTGTGGTTGTTGGAAATACACTTGTTTTGTGTATTGTTTTGCTATTTTGTTCAGGTTATTTGTTGTGTTAATTTTTGGGTAGTCAATGTGGCTGTTTAAGAAGTCACAGGTGGTGACTGGTGAAAATAGGATTTTGTGTTACTGTGTTGTGCTCTTTAGTTTTTGTGGTTAATGTGTGGACTGTGGATGTTTAACAGATGTAAAAATAGGTGTATTTTGTGCTGTTGTGGGGTATGAAGTCTAGGATACTTAATGCTTAACAGGTGGTGAAAATAGGATTTTGTTTTACTTGTGTTGTCATGTGCTCTTTGGCTTTTGTGGTTAATGTGCAGACTGGATGCTTAATAGATGTAAAAATAGGTGTATTTTGTGCTGTTGTGCTTAACAGGTGGTTAAAATTGTCTTATTTTGTGACCTGGGGTGAGGATTTTTTTTTCAGGGAAGTTTTTGTTCTTAAGGTCCAATATATTTATAAGTTAAGTAGCTTAATTTAAGTTTACTTGAAGGCTATTAAAAAATATATATAGTAAAACGGAGGCCCAACTAATTTGACACCCAAATAATTTTTAAAACTGCCAAACTGCTTAATTTGGGCTGAAAGGGCTGAAAAAATTGAACCTAAATTTTTTTTACAGAAGTCCAAAAACTGGGCCCATTAATGGCCCAAATCCGATAACTCCGACCCGCCCATCCGATGGCCCGAATCACCGGATCCGACCCGACTATTCGGTCGAATACGGGTCTAAGATCCAACAACCCGACTCAAACGGATTGACTTCGGTTTAGGCCCAGACCCGAACCGACCCGACTTGTGGACAGGCCTAAGTTTGCATATGGACTCATCACTTACATCATTCTTTTACTTACTAATAAACACTTATTATATTAGTAATTTATAATAATAAAAAAAATTTGTAGTTCTAACATTTTCCTCATTTTAGTGACCATAAAAAAAATTTATAAATCTAAAACAAAATATAGAAGCCTAAAAAAAATTTGTTTAACAACAAAAATTACTAAAAGTAAAATTAAAAAAATTAAGCCCAACCAACCAATTTTATCAAAAATAAACAACCATACCCTTCAAAAAATTATAAACAAAAATAATTTTGTTCTTACCCACAAAAAAAAAAAAACTCAGCGATTAAGTAATAGCAGAGTTACAGCAATAGCACTAGTCGCGTAAAAAATTTTCATCTATTTTAGCATAGAAACCTATTTTTTTCTATTTTACACTACTATTTTTTCAAAAAAAAAAACTCACATTAGTTTATTTATTGTATATCCTATTTTATTTTAATAATTTTCTTTTCATATTTTTTTATTATATCACACCGACCCACATGGCCCTCCCCCACCTTTAACACAAGCCAAAGGGGAAGAGTAAGGCAAATGGGGAGAGAGAAAAAAAGAATTAAAAAGTCATTTACATATCACTGTTGATTACAAAAGAATTATAATAACTTTAATGGAGGTTAATTCTATTACCTAGAAGCTATAGGAACGATTCTATACCAATCCAAATTGATTCTATGGGATAAAACCGTACAAATTCTATAAGAGTAGAATTATAAGATGTTACATTTGTCCAAATCACGATCCCATACCAAACCTAACCCATGGAAGATTTTACACTGATTTTAATGGGGTTGGATGGGAAGATCTTCTAAGATTTTGACTATCACTCACAAACCTAGAACTACTAAATTACTATTTAGGACCAACAACAAACCTAAAAAACAGTACTGTTAAAGGTATGAAACAGGAAAGAGAGGTAGGGTATCTAGGTAATCGGATCTAATCGTATTTAACAATGGACCCCATGTAGTCATTACACAAACAGCTGTAATGTGACTAATGCCTATGCACTTCCATTAATTCTTCCTTTTTTTCGTGTTCCTTCAAACTACGGACACCTATAACATAATTTACACTCTTCTATTCTGTACACACATTGATGTTTACATTCCTTGCAAGCTGCAACTAATATTTGCAATGCTCCACCACTTGTAATTACTGCCAAGTAAGTATTCTGGTAAGTAGTTAATCTCCAAACTCCATAATTAGTTGGGTGGTTGAAGTACTGAAATTAAAGTCTTAATCAGTTCTGTACTACAATAGTACAATGCAGGAGATGGGGAGAGAGCAGGGAGCAATGTGTGTGTATATTTATCATTTATGTAGTGGCAAGCATGCGAGGATTTAATTAGTGCAGTGGGGATGGAGTTGGCAGAGCCAACCAGCTACTTTTATATTTTTGGTGAAGATTTGTAATCATATGCATTTACTTTCCTCCACCTAATCTAATCATCATTCCTGGGTTTTGTTTTTTTTCTTTCTTGGGTACTCTTTAATTATGATTTGAAGAGACAACGACTCATAATTGCTGTTTTTAATGCACAATTCAACCCATCTTAGTGGGTCGTCTCTCTTCTATATTCTCGTCCCACCTAGCAAAAGATATTGTTTGATTGAAAGCTTTTTACTCATTTCTCGCACATATTTTTTATTTTTCTTTAAAGGGTCTTTCCTGGAAGGAAATGAAATACTTTTAGAGTTTGGACGACCTACTCCATGTCCTATATTGTGTCATGTAATTTGACCCAATTAATAGTTTTTTCGCTGTACTAGAGTGGTTTCGTTGTTCCAAAAGCATTTGCTGGTGTTTTGTCCAATAGTTTTTGTAGGTAGTTTTTTCGTTTTTGTTTCTGTTTTTAATAATTTCCTTAACTGGCAATGTCAGCCTCTTGACTTCTTGTTTAATTGTTCTCCATCTTTCTTACTCGGTATTAGGCAGTAGTAGCTGATGATATATGCATTAGTTATGACAAAAAGGTGGTGGAGCTTTGTTATGTATCCAACATTTGACTAGGTAACACTGTTTCCCTTTTCATGGTTCAGCCTCAATTTTGTGATCTCATGTTATTCACTCTGCCTCTGTCTCTGTCTCCATGTTGCCTACTATTTTTGCCTTTTTGTTTTGTAATGCTAACTGTTGATGGTGAATGATCTACCAGAATTATCCAAGGTTTCTGTGTAAAACAAGAGGATGTTGACTGTGAATTGCCGCTCTTACTCCTCTTCTTACCTCTCTCCTCCTCACCTGAATTTCACAAGGTAGCTTTCTAGTCAAACATTTTTTTTTCCTGTACAGTTGTTCCAATTTTATTGCTTCAATTTATTCAAGTAACTTCTTCTCCACTGTTTTTATCATTTTGGTGGTGTTGTAGTACTCCTGAGAATGGACAGTCCGGTAGTATTCTAAATATGTCACCCAGATTATCACCCTATTTTAATCCTGTAAGTACTTTTGACATTTTTCGCCTGCTTAATTCTTGCTCATCAAATGCTTGTAAAATATTATTCCCATTTGTTTCTTGAGTTCTTCATTTCCTTAACATTGCTTAACAAGTTAACATGCTAGTGGGAGTGTTGAGGGGTTCAAGTGTGTTCCCCTCCTTCGGCTCAGGCTGTGTTTGTGGGAATGTCTAGATTCTGGAATTTTAGACCAGGCTTCTGATAAACTTTTGACTTTCAACTACCAAGCGCCAACTCTTGGTTATATTTCTTGGTGGAAGTATCCCTGATCGCATTGAAGACGACGGGGCCATATTCAATTGAAACGTTGTTCCAGCAACAACCATGCACAATATCCCCATTGCAATATGATAAGAGGCTACTCCTCCCAGAACAAAAGGATCAACATCTTCCACATACCCTTCTGTTTAGTCAATGGGGATTAGACATCATATTCTAGGACCATACAACCCGGTTACATCAAATGAGTCAAACACAAAACAAAGCCTCTTTCTGTTTGTGGAGGATTGGTGAACTGAGTATATCGTTGCAATCCAGCAAATTAAGGAAATCAGCTTTATTTATTTATTTATTTTTTTTTGTGCGTGTGTGTGTGTCCACACATACATATACACAAGCATAATTTGTCGAATAGCAACAACAAACTTTTTTTTTTGGCTTACTTAGCATAAATAAATAACACACTATGTTTCCCAAACTTATGTATTTTTTGTTTGAACTTCCAAATTCATAGCCAGGTGTTTGGATCAAAATTAGCCCCAGATCTTTAGCCAAGCACCTGGTCCATCTTTGAATCAGGCTGACTATCTGTCAACTAGTTGATGAAAGATGAAAATCTTCATTATCTGTTGAAACAAACTAGGCCTAAGATACCATCTTTTATGAAATCTTGACTAGAAAAATCATGAGCTTGCACTTCAGAATGAGTCGTTCACATAAATGCCTTGACTAGTACCACTTTTCATGTTTTTTTTTTTTTCTTTTCCATTTCTTTTTATCTTCATGCAATTATATTCTGTATCTTTGGAAACAGATTGTACGGACAGAGAGAACATTACCTGACCAGGCTTCCCTATGTTGGGACTCCAGGAAGGCAGTGGGTTGTTCCATCAACTCTATCCCTTCCGATGGCATTCCAACTCCAAAGGTTTGTATATTATACATACCTTTATTGCCATTGATGGTAGTAACTTTATGAATTGTCGAGTGCTTCCTATGCATGTCTGGGGCCCTGGGCTGCAAATATCTGATCTTGTTGAAGTAATTTTGCATTCATAATCTAAACTCTACTCAAACTTCAGATGATTTATTACCATCTTCAAGAATCATGTTCAAGCACCAAATGAGGCCATTATCTAACATTCTGTTTTATATTGTTTTAATATTCTTTTTCTTTTCTTTTCTTTTCTTTTTTTATAAAAATGCAGTCAACCGTGGAATTGAAAGAGGAGATTGCTACTCTTGAGATTGAAATTATGCATTTGGAACGTTATCTTCTTTCACTCTACCGGACAGCTTTTGATGGGAATCAATCCACCTTATCAAATACTCCTGAACCCTATTCACAATACAAGACAAGATCATCGCAAAAAATTTTATCAAATCAATTACATTACAAAATGGAGCCACATGCGGGCAAAGGTGATTTAGTCCATCATGATGAAGTCCTCCCTGCACATGGTTGGCCCAGTTCAGATAATCAGAGTTTTGCTGCAAGTCTAAAATCAACATCTAGTAGGGTAAACACCCCTCCTTGTCCAACCTAGAATTGGTTAATAGAATTATAAAACCCCCCTTTTCTTTTTCATACAGGCTTACAATTCTTTATAAATTTGTGATGTGTGCTCTGGGATATTCCATCTTTGACACATTTTGAGATGCACATCTGCTATATAAATGTCTATTTTTACAAATTTTTCTGTGATGAGAATTTGCAGGACCGAAAAAATGGTGATTCTGGTCATCGCAGCCTGGCAGATCACCTTGCTGTGTCTTGCAGTGATAACACCCTTAATACTCCAGATAGACTTTCTGAAGACATTGTGAGATGCATATCTTCCATATACTGCAAACTTGCAAACCACCCTCAGACACATTCAGGCTTGTCAGCTTCTCCTACTACCTCCTTTAGCTCCTCAAGTATATTTTCTTCTAAGAATCAATGTGATAGTTGGAGTCCACATTGCATTGAGGATGCGGCAGTGTGCCCTCAACTTGAAGGATTAAAAGAAGATAGTGGACCATATGCTGCAATGATAGAAGTTCTGAAGATATCTTTGGACGATGATAGTTTCAATTTTGCTGCTAAAAAGCTACAAAATTTCAGGTGGTCCACATATACTTCATAATCAGTTATCATGATTAGGCAATATATTAGATAAATATTATAGCCCCTATCTTTGTTTTGTTTTAGTCTTATCCTTCTAATATCCAGAGAAAAGGGACACTGATGGAGATTTCAGCACCCTTTTAAAGGAATTTGTGGTATCCTTTCAAAAGTTTTCTCATTTCTCTTTATGCTGTGTAGGTCATTGGTTCGAATTCTGGAGAAGGTTGATCCTAGAAAGATGAAACGTGAGGAGAAGCTTGCTTTCTGGATCAATATTCATAATGCCTTGGTCATGCATGTATGACCCTCAGTTGAAGTTCTTTAGCTTTTGCTTAAAATAAATGTTGCTGCTCAGAAACAAAAATGTTTTATAGACTGAAAATTATGTCATGAGGTGGAAATGCTAAGAACGTGGCTAACAAGGAATCCCTCTTAAATGATATACATCAGTGTCAACCCAGTTGTATGATTTTTGGTTTTCTTGTCCAAAAGGGTTATTAAGGAAAGCTAAAAACAACTGTGGATAATCTTTAGCACTAATTCAGAGTAGATGGTATCCTTTATGTTTAAGTAGACTTTAGTGCCTGTTTGTTACAGCTTATTTTCCCCATCTTATTTAGGTACAACTTTTTAAAGCCTTTCTATTTTCTAGGTACAACTTATCAAAAGCCTCACTTAATAAAACGGGCCCCACTTAAAAATAAGCTGCCCAAAATAAGATGCCCCAAATGGCCAGCCCTCTAGCAATTGTGCATGCTGATTCTACTACAGTGCTACCAATAATATAGAATGTTTTTTTGATAAGTGATTCTTTGTCTCAGTTGATCTAACTGGTTTTTTTGCTATAGTAGTAATATGCATATGGTAAGGCTTATGAGTTTCTCCTTGCAGGCATATTTGGCATATGGAATTCATAATCGACTAAAAAGTACCTCCATATTTAAGGTATAAAATTTACCATGAATTGATTGTTAACATGTTCACAATATATTATCAGTAAATGTACTTACTGTTATTTTGATGTCATATATCTGCAGGCAGCATACAATGTGGGTGGTCATTGTATTAATGCCCATGACATACAAGTCTCCATTCTAGGAATCCGATCACACTATGCAACACCGGTATGCATTTTACTTTAAAATCCAACAAATATCCTGCATATGAAACATATAGATCCTTTGACTTATGTTCACTATGTATAGCATGAAGGCATATATGACTTCCTTCCCAAACTGTGAAAATTTCCTAGTTTGTCTCTTAACCGTCTCCAAGTGCTTGTGGGGTTGTACAAGTTGGTAAAAACACCCGAAATTATAAGGATGGTTGGGGCCTTGGCTTGATTGGATGAGTAAGACATCTAGGGAGAAAAAAATTAGTGGGGATCTCGCACTATTCGAAGCCTTCGTAAACTCATTGTCAGGTTCTATTGATGTTAAAGTAATGCTACAACATGGGGTAACAAGTCCCAAGAGGTTAACATCTCACCCCTTTGTGGTAATTTGGAGTAGCAGGTACCATTTTGGTGGATGGTGAATTTAGTTCTCTAGTTCACATGCACCATGCGAGTTTAAAAGTTATTGGCCCTTGCTATTGACCTAAGCAGACCTGTATTTGCATAATGCCATTTATTCCTTTGAGGATTGGTATCCCTAGAGATTCCAAGTAGCCTGGCCTTCAACCTAACCAATGGGCAGTACTTTGTGTTCCAGGTGGGAATATCATTGTGAATTTTTGCGTTAAGAAAACAATAATGGCTCAAGTGTTCTTAAGGGAATTCAAGTAGAATCTTGAATAGAAACAATGAGGGATTTGGGTTTCTTGTATCTTTATGTGGGATTTTGGTTGAATGCAGAAGTGTAGATGTAGGTAGTTGTTGGTGTGAGGACTAGAATGAGAGGTTTAGATGATGGGGATAATTGGCCAAGGCTAGCAGCCAGTGTATTAAGGGTTTGAGATAGTTTCTTGAAGGTAAAAGGCTTAGAATGTATAGTGATGCAACTAGGGTTTTGGGATTGTAAGATGAGAATGGAGGTTGATGGATTAAAGATGGGAGATTGAATGTAATAGACGATGGAAATGAAAGTGTGTGACTTCTTCGAGAGAGTCACCTTCTCCAATTGAGATCTCTTCTAGGGAGTCTCTTTCTCCAAG
The DNA here is from genome assembly GCA_030445155.1 of Quercus variabilis. NCBI lineage: Eukaryota > Viridiplantae > Streptophyta > Magnoliopsida > Fagales > Fagaceae > Quercus > Quercus variabilis. The sequence goes on from CP129446.1 coordinate 16,826,370, forward strand.
GCAAGACAATCAAGTCTAAGCAACCCAAATTGGCAATTTCATTCAATCCCCAAAAAGTGATTACAATTTACTATTTATAGTACCACAATCCTCATCTTGTTGGCCCACGTGGCTCCATAGGGTTGGTCCTCTATTTCCCACATGTTCTATTTTTTTGAAAAGCAGCATGTCAACTACGGTACAGATGATAAGTAGCCTTCGGCCATCTGCACTTACACTGATGCCTCAAATATTTCAATTGGGGTTTTGAGTCATACTATACAGTAGACTGATTTAACATAATTTCAAGCTAAGTATAAGCTCATTCTGCATAAAGCAAGATATAATTATTTCAAGCATAGTTAACATACATATAATCTCTTCTTTAACAAAATGTGAATGCAGTGGCTGGCTACACTGTTTTATCCAGGAAGGAAGTTCAAGACAGGGAGCATCAGACATATATATGCCTTAGAATACCCTGAGCCACTGGTTCATTTTGCGCTATGCTCGGGGGCATACTCTGACCCTCCGGTATGCAATTTTTTTTTCCTTCAACTTTGTGATTGGTAACATTATCTAATTCCACAATCTAGTTTGAAACCATACTTTTGGATTTATATTTAAAGTATGTGCATTTGGTATAGCCTGATGTGGTCACATTTCTTATTGGATCTAGGTTCGAGCCTACACAGCAAAGAATATATTTCAGGATCTCAGAATTGCTAAAGAAGAGTTCATTCAAACCAGTGTCCACATCAACAAGGAAACAAAGGTTTATCTGCCAAAAATCCTATACTACTATTCAAAGGATATGTCGCTAAGCATGCATGGGCTCTTGGAGGTTATACATGAGAATCTATCAGAAGTTCAACAGAAGGCTATCAAAAAATGCATTAAGGGAAGGGTCGATAAGTGCATCCATTGGTTACCACCGAGTTTAACATTTCGATATGTGATCCATGCAGAATTAGCCAAAGGGAGAACAACAGTGTGATTGACTGTTACTCTGTATGTACGAGGGATCGTAAAGAGTTTGTTTTTTCTTAACCAAATAAGGGATAAATGTCAAGTTGTACAGAGGTAATTAGAGTGAAAAAACTACTGGTCCGTTTGGAATGAGGGAGAGGAAGGGAAAGTAGAGTAGAGTAGATTTAGCACAAAATTAACTTATTTTTAGCCAATACTACTCTACTCCCCTCCACTCTTCCTCCTTCATCCCTTCATCCAAACAGACCATACAGAATTTTCCACATCCACTTTCTTTGTACATACATTTAGGTTGTTTGAGAAAGTCTGTTGTTTCCACAGTTGAGTGATGTCCATTATCATGTTACAGTAACTTGCTTACGAAGTAAACCATTTGGAAGGCTTGAAACAATGAGACTGAGAACAAGAGGATAGTTTATTGGTTGTAAAATAGATAAGAAAATAAGTTATTTTATAGTTAAAGATACATTCAATGAGGAATCAGCTATTTCAAAAAGCACTACTTGATAAATAAGTTTGGATCAATATTTTTCCAAAAAAAAAAAAAAAAGGAAAAAGAGAGAGAACACAATTCTATCAACTCAAAAAATGAAAAATAAAACAATTCCTTATGAAATGGTGGTTATTAATTTATGAAACAGATGTCACTAGTTCAAATCCTGTCATTCCTCTTCCCTTGGGATCACAAAAGTCACTCGTATGAATTTGATAGAAGAACATGATATTGCTTATTCTAGGCTCTAGGCTTGTCTCTCGGTGCTAAATTGCCTTGTAAGTTGTAATTCATGATCCCATAGCTGGCTCCTGAAATGCAGTAAATTACAAGTGAATCAATGAAGTGGCTTCCAATTCAAGAATATATATATATATATAAGTTGTCTTTTTTTACCGCTTTATCTCAAAATTTTTTACCTTTATATGTACGGCATGATATCTTTTATGACTTTTTATTTTGATATTTTTTTTTTTGATATATATATATGAGCTGGTATCTCATGCGCTTAGTATATGAGAGATTTTTTCATAAGGTTGTGTTAACGGACACCATTGACCTTTTTTTTGGTGCAATCTTTTATCTTTTTTTTTTTTTTTAGTTTTATGTCATATTTCTCAGCGTGGGGTCAACTTTGTAGAGGAAAAAAATATTTAAATAATCAAAAGGACTAATTTTATGTCATTTTCATTTTTTTTATTAAATAAGATCCACTTTTGTACAATCTTAACAAGCACTTATACAATGCTTATTATATATACATATATATAATGGCTTCCTTTTTTGTCCAACCTTTTTTTTTTTCCCTTACAATCCCCCAGGGCTGGAACTGAAAAAAAAAAAAAATATATATATATATATATATATTATGATTATTATTATTAGAGTGTGACCGACAACATGTCGACGTGTCATTACTGCTGTGAATGAAAGTTGAAACGCACCGTTTTGTTTTGCAATTGCAAGAGAAGGGAACTCTCCCAAAAACGGAAACAGATTACAGAAACACAGCCCAAAAAAAGGGGATCGTTCTGTTAACACCGCTTGCCTAGTCCGAACTACAAAGAAATAGAGTCTTGAAATAAAATAAAATAAATTGGCATATGAAATGAAATCGAGAATGATTGATCCGCCGTGGCTTTAGGAGCTGCCCAAATCTTAATGGATGAGCTCTCACTCTTTTTTCACTCTTTCTATTTACTCATAATACCATTTATTTTAGTATTTTCAGGCCAAGCTGCAGAAACAAATCTAATCTGATCAAAAAGAAAAAGCCTCGTTTCGCCATCACCGCAATCACAATGGTACGATTTATAATTTTAATTTTATATTATGTAATGTAATGTAACAAACTTCCTTTTTTTTTTTTTTTTATTAACGAATAATTGGTTTCTTCCATTTCATTCAAGCCAAAATTTATGGAATTCTTTTACCTGATAAATTAAGGAATTATAACTTATAAGCTTGGTCTCAAAGAATTGGGCTTTGTAGCCCTTTGATAAGTGTTACTACTTAATGAATCTATGTAACATGTAGCATTTGTTTTGTGCTGTGTTGCTGTTGGTGTAATTGGCTTGTTTGTTTGTGCTTCTTTCAATTGATGCATTGCAGATTCACTTTGTCATTCTCAATAATAGGCAAGGAAAGGTTAGGCTGACGAAATGGTATTCAACTTATTCTCAAAAGGAAAGATCCAAGGTATTTTCTACTTTCTAACTGCATTGTCTGCAATTGAATTTCCTTTCAACAATGTAAGCCAAACAGCTCCACATTTCTACTTGGGTCCTTGAAAGGACCATCCTAATGAAACTTTCCTGCTAGGAAATACAGACACTTCATTTAGGGTGACGTTCCTGTCGCATCAATGTCGTATTTGCTGTGTCATGTTATAATTTTTCAAAAATTGCTCGTATAGTTGTGTTGTACCCACATCCGTGTTTGTGTCCATGCTTCCTATTCCTACTCAACTAATGCTACCAGATAGATAAAATCCTTTATTTCGCTTCTTTCAGAGTCTTGGTCTTACAGATAATGAGTACATTGCTTGACAAATATCATAAATTTCTTGTAAAGAATTGGAGAACCAACCAACTTGTCTTCTATATGAATTTCTATTTCCCTTTGTTAATTAATAAAATTGTTGTCTTGTGTTTGGAACGTGCTGCTATGAGCTATCTCTTTTTCAAATTTTGTTTGTTTCCACATAACGAAGCCTTTTGGATTTATATTTATGACTATTGAAATTTCTTGAAAGTGATATGCAGTTATTAAATTCTTAAAATGTTACAATCTATGGGTGCACACTTTGTAAAGGTAATTCGAGAACTCACTGGCATTATACTAAGTCGGGGCCCCAAGCTTTGTAACTTTGTGGAGTGGAGGGGACTTAAAGTTGTCTATAAACGGTATGGTGTGATTGTTAATCTCTTTGTTCCAACTTCCTGTCTGCTCTCTTATAGTGTCACTGCTCTATATTTTTACATATATTGAGAGGCATAACTGGTTCACTTCACATGTTATCATGTCCAGTTATGCCGGCCTCTATTTCAGTATGTGCATTGACCAGGATGACAATGAATTGGAGACCCTTGATATAATTCACCATTATGTTGAGATGCTAGACCGCTATTTTCTCAATGTAAGCATGTTAGACCCTCACCTGAAAATAGACTGCTGATAACTGTAATATATCTGAAACTGAGTTTTTGGCATTTCCTTCTGCATTCTTATTAGGTCTGTGAGCTGGACTTGATTTATAATTTTCACAAGGTATCGCTTTTTGTTATTCTGGTTTGTGTTTGAGATTTTTTTTTTTTTTTTTTTTTTTTAATATTTTCTCATTTTACTTCCCAAAGTATATTTTAGTATGTAACAAGAGTAACTAGAGATATGGCGTTTCATTTAATGGTGGGAGAGGACACGTGCTGCTGGTCCCAAGTATACATTTAACAGCATAAATTTTTTTGGAGTTATAACTTTCAATGTTTATATAATTCAGTGAACGCCTAACAGAAAATATTTTTATTTGAATTACAACAGTTTTTCTTTTTTTGTCTATTTCTTCTGTGTTAAATGAACCAATTATAGAAGATATCTGTTTGAGTATGCAGAGACTAAAATGGGAAATTAAAGGTAAAGAACAAATCAAAGGTGCTTGAAAAACCAGATTTAAGACCATTTATCAAAGCGGTGGAATGCGATTTTACTTGCACTTGTGGGGAGGAGGGAGTTGCTTCTCTTTTCTTAATTTTGGATGAATGACTGTTGTAAAACCTCGGAATTGGCAGGCTTATTATATACTGGATGAGCTCTTGCTTGCTGGGGAGCTTCAAGAGTCAAGCAGGAGAACAATTGCAAGGCTGGTAGCTGCACAGGTATGGTTTGTTACCAATTGTAATGCAATTTTTTCACAAGATTCCGATTTGATATATGGCTTGGGTTTATTAATTTATTGTAGGATTCATTAGTAGAGACTGCTCGAGAGCAGGCCAGTTTACTAGGGGATTTGGTCAAGCAGGCCATGTGATCAGGCAGGCCACCAAATCTACAAATGGTTTTATATCTACACTTGTGGAAAATAATCAAAATATACAGTCTCGAGCAACCTCTTATGGTAACTCTTACTCTTTTCAGTGACTGATGAACACAAGTTTCCTAAATGATAGTGGCATTGTGTATATGATTTCTGCATTAGAACATTACTTGGTGCATGCTCCCCTCCTCCTTCCCCAGCCAAAATCAAACAGCGTGAGGGAAAGAGTGCCGGCATTTAGCACAACAGAGTACTGTACTTTTTTCCTTTTTATCTATTGAATAATCTAGATGCTTCTACTTCATGCTGCGATCTGCAGCTAACAATGGGTCACCATGAAAAGGGGATGACTAGTGTTATATGTATCCTCAGCCATTTAAGCATTGTCTCATGGAATAATGCTACTGACAATAATTTTCACAACATTTAGTTAATAAATTTTTACTGATTCTTATTTGAGCCCACTTACTTTTATATCTACCGATAACAAATTGTCATCTCGATAGTTGTAAATTTTTTTTGTAAACTTCTTTGTGCATCTAGACTTATCATTGTCTTATGTCCATGAATATGATAGGGTGAGGACATGAAACTAATTGACCTTTTCCCAATTTAGCCACAGGCAAACCCCAGGCCTCCCACCCTTACCCTGTGCTAACCCTCCTTTAAACCATACATAATAAAATAGATGTGTAAATAATATGTCAATGGTCATTTAGCTCAAATCACACTTCCTTATATTTCTAACTCGGACGTCCAAAGTTAAAAATCTCCTTCTCTTAACTACGGAATTATCAAAATAAATGGGTAAATAATATGTCAAAAATAAAAATATGACTAGAATTGCTTGAACATCAATGTCATTGGAATCGTGGATAGTTGGCAAAAATCCAAAGTCATCAGGGATTGTTAATGGAGTCATAGATGGTTGGCTAAAATCTAAAATCATCTGGGATTTTATTATTATTATTTGGCGGAAGGTGGGGAACCGGGTAGTTGCTAAAAAAAAAAAACATATAAACTGATCTAGCATGGCAATGGGGTAACATTATAAATGTACAATCGCCAGGTTGATACAAGGATTGTTAATCAAAGAAAAACTCATGATGAAAATCATATTGGTCATTAGTGGCTATAATTAAGAAGCAAAATTCGTCACCATCAAGCCCATAAATTCATTGTTTCTTCACTGGAATGAGATATGAGCAATCAATACACTAAAATAAATTTACTCAAAAAAAAAAAAAAAAACACTGAAATAAAGTGTTATATCCCTGAAAATGTCACTAAATTAAGCTTTGGAGACCATAGATTGTGCCTTTAAGGTTGATTTTCTGCCTTTCATGTGCTCCATTGCCAAGTCAATCACGTAATCATTGTATCATTAATACTAATGTTTTGAAAAGATTATATTTAATCAATTGACGAGAAATTTATTCGGTTAGTTTTTATGTGTATCCTACGCGTTGAGTACACATACGTGTGTAAGATGGAGAATTATGCGTGTTTTTCGTTTGGTTTCTAAATGTCCAAAAATAATCTTGTTCTTTTGAATTGAAACGATCATTCACGTAATTTATTGAAGACATAATTTATGCGTGCGTTTGGATAGCAAACGCGTCTAACATTTGCGTCCAAACCTGGACCTGTACACTGTTCACGGGACCCACAAACTTCTTTTTCAAAAAAAATTTCATTAAAAATGAGTCTCATGGCACTATTAACATATTTAAAAATTATTTTGCTACAATATTTTTAATTTTCAGCAATAAGTAGTATCCAAACAGACCGATTGCTAAAGTCCGTGTTTTATGGATAAAAATTTTAAACAAAGATTGTACTTGTTACCGTCAAAGATGGCCAACAAATGATTGAGCCATCTAATTGATAGACATCTATTAAGTATTGGAGTAATGCTAATGACTGAAAGTAAGTGGTAGAATATAAATCTTTATGCATATGAGAGTTATCCTAGCTGAAAAAAAGGGTCCAAATTTTCTTGCAGGGCAGCTCTTTATTTATTTATTTATTGAACAAAGTTTAGTTACAAAGTTGGTTATAACTTAAGACTACATACTCACTCAATAAAATAAATATTACAACACATTTTGAAAATCTAATCGGTAAATTGCATATTTTTTATGCTCTTAATACACATGTCAAATTTTGTGTATATTAGATATTATTTACTATATGATTTAGGCCTATTCATGGGTCGAGCCAGGTCGGTTTTGGATCCAACCCGGACTCGACCCCTCGGCTTCGGGTGGAGGAACTCGAAACCGACCCCCAGAATCAATCGGTTGAGTTAGTCTTAGGTGAGGGTGAGCGTCAGTCGATTTGGTTGGTTGTTGGAAACTAAAAAAAGTCATCGAAATCTACAAAAAAGTTGCTAGAATTTGGAAAAATTCGCTGGAATTTGCATTTTTTTTTTTGCTAAAAATTGCCAAAATTTACCAGATTTGGCTAAATCCCACTAGATCTAGTTGGGTCTGGTTGAGATCTCACTAGATCTGGTTGAAATCTCGCTGGATCTGGCTTGTTTTTACAAATTTGGCTGGATTTTTTATATGACTCTGGTTGAGTTTGAGTTGTTAGGGTTTTGAAGAAGCAAACCCGCCACTCGACCCATCGGTGTTGGTTCTTGAAAATGGAAACCCACCACCAATTGACTGGACCTTCAGTTTAGGCCAGAATCGGGTCGGTGTTAGATGGTTTGGCCAGGCTGTCGGGCTCTGGTCAGGTCTAGATAGCCCTAATATGATCTATAAACTTATATTTTGTGCATAATTTTAAATTACAAAAACTAGCAATTCAAAAAATTTATTGATGACATAGCTATTAATTTTTTATTTTCTTAAATTTTGCAAGTATGGAGGATATAAGAAAAAAGTATAATCCAAAGGTGGATTTGTCAAAATTCATTTCTAATAAAAAAAATATTGAGTGAGTTTGTAGTCTTAAACTATAAATAATTTTGTAGTTAAATTTTATCCTTATTTATTTATTTATAATTATAATGAGGTGAGGGAATTTGAATATTGAAATGTCCTTTTTGGAAACACTAGGAGGTTTTATTTGAGTTACAAGACTCTTGGCTTAAGGTAACTCTTAGAAGTCTTAGTGTGCTACTTTACCACCTTACCATCCAAGCTATGAAATTATGATTTTCTCAACACATTATTCTACACGCACATCACTCACAACATACAAAATCCTTAGGAATTTATAAGATTCACCATTTTTCCCACAAAATGGATTTATATATATTCTAAAAAAAATTCACAAATAATAATTTGATATCTTATAAACTTATTTACAAACATACACAGTCCAATCTAATCCGATTATAAGTTATAACTGATTTCCTTTAATGAAAGTTCGTGATATTTCTTCTTAAAAAAAAAAAAAAGAAAAAAAAATACTAAACTTAGTCTTGATCAATTTAGATCACTTGCTAAATAAACACACAAAAAAAAAAAAAAAAAAAGCATCAATTTCAATCAACTTGATCTAAAATGAGTTTAAAAAAAAAAAAAAAAAAAAAAAAAAAACTGAAATCTGAAATAATTCCCGCCAAGCCGTTAATCCTCTAAGGCTGTGCCATGTCATGTGGTGGGTCCAGACACTAACGCATATGGTAACGTCCGTCACCTGAGTGGAGCCTATATTACATTATTACTCTATTCAGTTCAGTTTATCCTTTCCTTCGTTTCAAATCAAGAACTAGAACAAAGCAAAGTAAAGCAAAGCAAAGCAAGCGCGGTTTAGGGTTTTAGCACCAAAAAAAAAAAATTCAAAATGGAAAAGACGGTCTCTTTTCTCTTTTCTTCTCTTCTAAATTTTGAACAAATGAAGATCTCTCTGTGAGTTACCGTTTTATTTTTGATTGGATTTCAGGAAGAAGAAGAAGAACAAAGCAAAGAAGTTGTTCTGAGACGGTTAGAGGAGTCAGTGGATGCACATCCTGATGATCCTTCTCTTCACTTTGATCTCGTATTTTCCTCTCTTTTTAACTTGATTGGACTCTCTAATTCTTTGTTTAGCTTCTCTTTTCTTTCTTTGTGTACTAATTTTTCTTCCAAAAAAAAAAAAAAAAAAAAAAGGGAGTGAGGTTGTGGGAGAATGAAGGAGAAGAATCGAACAATAAGGAAAAGGCGGCGGAGCACTTTGTAATATCGGCGAAACTAAACCCTCAAAACGGTGCCGCGTTTAGATATTTAGGGCATTATTACTCAGGAGTTACCCTTGATACCCAACGGGGTCTCAAGTGTTATCAGAGAGCTGTTTCACTCAATCCTGACGATCTCCAATCCGGGGTAATTTTTTTTTTCTTTTTAAAAATTTAAATTCCGTCATCATTATTCAACGCGGAACTTCACTACTTAACTAGCGCGAATATTTAATTCTGTGGAATTGAAAAAAAAAAAAAAAACAGGAAGCGTTGTGTGATTTGTTGGATAGAGATGGGAAGGAGAGTTTGGAAGTGGCAGTGTGCAGAGAAGCTTCGGAAAAGTCACCGAGAGCTTTTTGGGCATTTCGGAGATTGGGTTACTTGCAGGTCCTTTTTTTATCTACGTATCTATCTCTTTCTGTTTTATGTTGATATTAATTGATTAATTGATTTGTTGTTACTGTCCATCAGGCACATCAAAAGAAATGGCCTGAAGCTGTACAAAGTCTTCAACATGCCATTCGGGGATATCCTGCCTGCCCTGAGTTATGGCAAGTATGTCTTCTATGGATCATATATTTTCTCTTGTTATTTATTTATTTGCTTTTTAAATCTTCATTGTTTATTGGTTTTGTGTATTATTAATAAATTATGCTTTCTTTGTGTTAGGCTTTGGGTCTTGCTTACCAGCGTTTGGGCAGGTTCACTGCTGCTCTTAAGGTACTTAATGTTTCTTGATTTATTTATTTAAATGTAGTTGAATTGAAAAACTTGTGGAATAGGTAACTTAATAATTCAATGTTGGTGAAGTGTGATTTTTTTATGGTTAAGTATGTTGGTCATATTTTTCCAATGCTTTTGTTTTTCTTTCACTCTCTGTTATTCAATTCTTCCATGACCAACTTCCTATGCATTCGAACAGTCTTATGGGCGAGCCATCGAATTGGACAATACAAATGTATTTGCTATGATTGAAAGTGGAAACATCTTTTTGATGCTTGGCTCCTTTAAAGAGGTATGATTTGTTCTCGTGTTTGTTCATAGTAATCAGGTGAGGTTTTGCTTGTCATTGTACTTGGTTATGGGCATCCATTTACACAGTTTTTTATTCTTTACATCTGTCTTTGCAATTTACGTTGTGCTTGACAAACTATCTGTTCAGTCACATGATCACATTTATCTCTTCTGAAATGGAACTTTACTAGATGCTAGAAACTGAACCACATGCTTTTCAGAAATCAGCATGGTTTGATAATTTACCAAGCACAAGATATGATCTTGTTAGTGTTTAAATTGTATCATTACTACATAACTGGCCTAATGATGTACAATTCAAATTGCTAGTCAACTATCATGACATAGGGTATAGCATGAAAGTATATAGATGTTTTCCCTTAATGTTTAACTGCTTACTTGCAGCCTATTGTATAAAATTTCATATGTGTTCTTTCTGCATTAAGGGAGTTGAGCGGTTTAAGCAAGCTCTAGAGATTTCACCTGAAAGTGTGTCTGCACGGTATGGGCTTGCTTCTGGGCTACTTGGTTTGGCAAAGGCATGGATTAACTTGGGAGCATTCAGATGGGGAGCTTCATTATTAGAGGTAGTTGTTTTCTAAAGTTTTTAAAAATTTATCTGCCTTACAATATTAAAAGACGAGCACTTCAAATTGGTTGCAGGAAGCATCTGAGGTTGCAAAAGCAAGTACGCATTTGGCTAAGAATATGTCATGTATTTGGAAGTTACATGGTGATATTCAGGTAAAATTAAATCTAGTTTTGACCACCCTCAGATATTAATTTCAAACCTTTGGCACCGTTTGTGGAAGATTGCTGTATTCTTCTATGCAGGATGTTTACCAATTTGTCTAATAAAAAACGGGCGGGGGGGGGGGGGGGGGAGATATTTATCAATTTATGCAGGATTTTTTTTACTTGACTTATTTAGTAATTAGCTTTTTGACAGCTTGCATATGCAAAGTGTTTTCCATGGATGGAGGAAGGCCAGGGTTTAGAATTTGATGTGGAAACTTTTAATGCTTCTATTCTTTCTTGGAAGAAAACCTGCATTTTAGCTGCCATATCTGCCAAATGTTCTTATCAGCAAGCTTTGCACTTGGCCCCATGGGAAGCTAATATCTATACTGACATTGCAATAACTGCAGATCTTATATCCTCCCTAACCATGAGTGATGGAAACGACTTCAATGATTGGTATGATCTTTCTGTATTTTCCACTTATATAGATCATTTCATTTTGCTATATATTTGCTCTGTTAACTTAATATCCTTTTTACCAGGCAGCTATCAGAGAAGATGGCTTTGGGGGCTTTGTTACTTGAGGGTGACAATTATGAGTTTTGGGTAGCATTGGGATGCTTGTCTGACCATAATGCATTGAAACAACATGCCTTAATCAGGGGATTGCAATTGGATGTATCTCTAGCTGTTGGTTGGGCATACCTTGGGAAGGTATTGTCTCTTACATTATTCAATTGTTCTTTTCATATACTTTAGGTTTTGTTCTAGTTTGCCAATGAGCTCTAACTCAATTGGCATGTGCTCCCCTTATAAGTTCTAGGTAGAGGATGAGGTCATGGGATCAAGTACCTTTGGGTGCATGTGTAACTTACCAATAAAAAAAGTTTTTATTCTAGTTTTTTTATGTGAATGTGTGCGCATGTGTGTGCGTGTTAACTTGTTGCTCTATTTGAAAAAAGAAAAAGAAGAAGCAAAGAAGACGTAAGAATAGTTAAATATTTGAAAGCTATGTAATCAAAGGAATTCTTTTATTGATGTCAAGACTTTCATTCACCTAAGAAGAATATGCGCTGTTATGCATATGACATCTTTCTAATGTTCTATCCACTTGGATGCCATGTGAGCACCCTTGACCCCTACAGCAGGGCCCAGTCTACAACTGTTACAAATTCTGAAAAAAGCTAACTAATCATATAAAAGCCAAATGGAATGGGGTTCAATATTTCACCTTAATACCAAATAATTTGTTTGTCTACTCCCCCGGGGGGGGGGGGGGGGGTGGTTTATGAGGGGTGGTAACCAAACCCAAAGCCATCCTTATGGAGAGTAATGTTTATGTACTCCTCAAACAAGTCTCAATTATATGTAGATGCAATTTATTCTGGATATGTGGCAAATGAGTGACCAATGTAGTCATACTTGTAAGGAAGAGAATCTGTGTATTGCCTCTAACCATCTATTTTGTCTTTTATGCAAGGTAGGTGATTGCTTTGTAAAAACTACGTAAATAGATGGTTAGAGGCAAGAAGGTTGCAAAATCTTATTTAGGAGTGCAATTAATTGCTTGATCGCTATTTCTGGTTAATATGCTGTCAAAACCAATGGTATTGAATGTTGAGTTGCTTAGATGCAACATATTCATAAAATGAGTGTAGCTGAAATGAGAATGTTGTGATGGATAAGTGAAAATACATAGAAAGATGGGATCCAAAATCAGGAAATCTGCTTAAAGATAGGGTCACTCCTATTGATGAAAAGATGAGAGAGTCACTTGAGATGGTTTGGTCATGTTTAGAGGAGAGCGATTAATGCACCAGTAAGAAAGAGAAAGTGGATCCAAGTTGAGGGAAATAAAAAAGGTAGAGGAAGACCCAAAATAACATTAGTCGAATTAATAATAAAAAAAGACTTATCAATTTATGAAGGAACAAAGATATTACTTTAGATGAATAGAATGGAGGAAAAACATGTGGCTGACCTAACTAAATTGTTAAGGATCCATGGCCAACTCCAAAAATTAGGCTTGTGTTGTTGTTTGTATGCTGTCTAAGCCAAGCAGGTCCAACTTGCGTTGAAGTTTGTCTATAGAGTGGGCAAAGCGCTTCCTGAGGGTTTATGAACTAAAGATCATGTGGATAGAGCTTGGATTAAGGGCTTTTATGAACTGAGGTTTTTGACTGTGACTTGGCTTTCACTTTTGGCATTGTAGCCTACTAGTAATGGTGACTGCTTATATCAAAAAAGAGGAAAATTTGTAGCTAATGTAAACTTATTTTCATGAAATCTAAACATTGTAAGAGCGCCATTTCTTGGTGCATCATACGGTATAAAACGTCCTAGATGCAGCTTTGGAAGTTCTATATTTTCCTATAGGTGTGGTAAATTTGTGCTTTTTACAGCTCTATCGGGAAGAGGGTGAAAACCAATTGGCAAGGGAAGCATTTGATTGTGCCAGAAGTATAGATCCTTCGCTTTCATTACCATGGGCAGGCATGTCAGCGGATTTTAATGCTAGGTAAATTCTTATTTTTGTGGTGTGTGTGTGTGTGTATCTCAATTATTTTCTTTTTGTCGGAATTTGTGATCATTGTTATGTGAATCATTGTTTTATGTAAATTTATTTGCTGATTAGTTTCTACTAACAATGAGGCCTACACCATTCTTAAGGGATCCTTCACCAGATGAAGCTTTTGAAAGCTGCTTGCGAGCTGTGCAGATATCACCTGTAATTATTCTTTCCTTTATATGTTTTTTTGAATAAGATGGAATTTTGAATCATTGTAAGTATTGTACTTTGCTACACTTAAAATTTGACTCTTGTGCAGCTTGCAGAATTCCAAATTGGTCTTGCAAAGCTTGCTCTGTTTTCAGGGCATCTCTCATCTTCACAGGTTTTACCATCTCTAATTAATCAGCTTTAGGAGTAGCATATGTTTTTCTTTGTTGTAAAATAAGAGCTAATATGGTACATGCTGCAAAAGGTGTTAGTTTAATACTTCTGTCAATCACCATTACAGGTTTTTGGAGCTATCCAGCAGGCCATCCAACATGCACCTCAATATCCTGAATCCCATAATTTATATGGGCTGGTTTGTGAGGCAAGATTTGATTATCAATCTGCTGCTGCTGCTTATCGGCTAGCACGCTGTGCAATCTGCAGTTTTCCAGACAGTGTTCCAAAATCTCATACCAGAGATATATCATTAAATTTGGCAAGATCTCTTTGTAAGGTAAACATATTGTACCTTGGTTTTTTTTGCACTTCTTTCTGGTCTGTAGTAATGGACATTTCAAAATTAAAATCTGATCTTGCCACAAATGGTATTAGCAATACATCTGTAGTTTCCATCTTGTTGCTTTCTTTAGCAAACAGTTTCACATGGTGCAGGCAGGGAATGCTATAGATGCTTTGCAGGAATGCGAAGATTTGAAGAAAGAAGGTTTGGACAAATTTGGGTAGATTGTATGTTGGAACATCTACTATTTGTTTCACTTAGCTGATATGTCATATTGCATTATTGATATTTAAGGTATGCTTGACGTGGAAGGCCTTCAAGTATATGCTTTCTCTTTATGGAAACTTGATAAACGTGACTTAGCTCTTTCTGTGTTGAGAAATCTGGCTGCGAGTGTTTCTGCAATGGAACAGACATCTGTGGCTGCCCCTGTTAGTTTCATCTGTAGAATGCTGTATTTCATGTCTGGACTAGATTCAGCAATAAGTAGTATACTGAAAATGCCAAAGGAACTCTTTCAGAATTCAGGAATTAGTTTTATAGTGTCTGCCATTCATACTCTTGATACATGTAATCGGCTTGAGCCAGTTGTTTCAAGCAGCCGGCACTTTCTTACATCTCATGAAGAGATCACTGAAATGCACTTTTTGATAGCACTTGGTAAACTGGTAAGCTTCTTATTCCAGTTGTTGGAATTTGAGCCTCTTAAACCAACTTGGGTTTATTACTTTAATTTATGGGATGTGATTATTAATTGGATTTGATTTTGCGATGTTTCTGGGTCATGCAGGTTAAACATGGAACAGAATTTTGCCTTGGATTTCAGTCTGGTGTGGCTCATCTTAGAAAAGCTCTTCACATGTACCCTAATAGTAGTTTGATAAGGTACATGTAATATTCAATGAAAAGAGGGCATTGATTTCTAAGCTATCCTGAATTTTGTGACTCTCATCTGAGTCTGGTTTTCTTTCCTTGCTAGGCATCTGCCATCTTGGTCTAGTTCTTATTAAATCTACTTCCACGGTGTCTATCATCATTTTTATTTTTATTTTTTTCAGATGGTCTGACAACTTGTTTAAAATTAGTTTATTGATGTCACTGCTTATCCAGAAGAGCTAGTGGCAACTCGGAGATTAAACCTTATAGAATACTTATGTTCATGAATCATGATTTGAATACAAAAGCAGCTTCTTGGCCTAAGCTAGTGTAATACATACATACAAATGTATTATATATATTTTATTTGTTCATATATGTTGAAATAAAATAGACCTAATATAGCATTAATTGCTAGGTATAACTGCTACTTATAAAAAGGGGGGAAAATTGTTGGAATAGATGAAACAAGAAATAAATTGCATGTTGTTAAAAGCGTGCTTAAGCGCAGAGCCCTTGGGGCTTTTTCCCTCTAAAGCAAAGCGCCCTCACAAAGCTTTAAGCGTGCTTTTTTGAGTTGTTTTATTAAGCGCAAAGTGCACTTTTTTGAGCTTTTTGTAAAATTTTTTTTTAAAAAAAATCCTGATCTGATTTTTAGCCATTAGATCTAAATATGTTTGATATAAGCCATTGATTTAATATATAAAAACTAATAGTGTGGTGTGCTACCATACACCTATGCCTATCTCTTTAGATATTTTTGAACTTTTAACCACAACCACACAAACAAACACTAAATCAAACACTCACAAATATAACATTACTTAACATTCTAGTACTTTTTAGCCTTTGCCTTCTTGGTTCTATACTTCTATTTTGATTCAACTATGTTTTGCAATCATGGCCATCAAATATCATGGTTGCTTTTATATTGTAAAGCACAATAGAATTATATAAATGTTATATAAATTATATGAAATGTTTTATTGTAATTTATATGATTAATTGATCATTTGATTGTTGTTTTGATTGTTAATAATTTTTTTTATAAAATGTGCGCTTCACATCGATCAGGCGCGCACTTGTGCTTCGCACCTAGGCTCCAGGAGGCCTTTGCGCTTAAGTGCGCTTAGCGCTTTTAACAACACTGCACAAAACAAAATGGAGAACTATAAAAGATAACTTAATTTTCTAAGTCTTTCTCAGTACATGATTTATCCCTTCTTTCCATGACTTGTTTTCCCTTTAAGTTTTCTGTTCCCTTTTGTGTTCTTTGTTCTAGGCAGCTTCTGTTGACATTATTATATCAACTATTCTTAATTTAATGTTGTATCAACATATCTTTTAACTGTCTATTATTTTGTGTTCTGATGCATTATATTCGTTTTGAAAACCGTATTATTGTCTTTAATTATGGTCCCCGGGAGGATCTTCTGATAAACTTTGCTGGAACAGGAACCTACTCGGCTATCTTTTGCTATCTAGCAAGGAATGGAATGATACTCACGTTGCAACTAGGTGCTGCAATGTAGACAGCACTGACTATCAAAATAAAGGAGGTTTGAAATCAGCAAGCGAAATCCTTGGTGCTGGAGCAGTTGCTTGTTATGCTGTTGGCAATAGCAATCCCAAGTTTTCTTTCCCATCATGTACATACCAGTGCCTGAATGGACATGGAGCTATCCAGCAGTTGCAGAAGTACTGTAACTTTCTGTTATTCATCTAAATATGAATTTTCTGTTGCAATTTGTCTCTCTGCTTTATGAATCATTGAAGTAAAGCTACAAGTTTTTATATTTTTCAAAATCAGTTTCTTGTGGTTACAGCATGGAAGATGTTGTGCTGTTTTGGAAATTTGTGGATATAATGTCATCAATGAGTGACGGGCTTCCCCATTCTTTAGTAGATTCCTTCCTTTCTCCTAAAATGTTGATTTGCACTCTAAATTTCTCTTATTATTTTATTAATTGAGATTTTTCCAAGAATTCTTTGCTAAGAAATCTTTATAATTTTATTTTTTTAAGAGTTCCTCTCTCCATGTTGTAATTGAAGAAACTGTTGCTCTTCCCAAGGAAAATAACATTTACACATATATTGCTCTTGTTTTCATATGCAGATGCCTGCGTCGAGAACCGTGGAATCATAATATCCGTTACTTGCTTATACTCAACTTACTACAAAAGGCTCGTGAAGAGAGATTTCCTCATCATCTCTGTATTATACTCAAGCGGTTAATGTCTGTGGCCCTTTCTAGTGAAGTTTACTCTAAGACAGACAAGCGTCATCAAAAGTTTCAGCTTTTACTTTGTGCTTCTGAGATCAGCTTGCACAGTGGGAATAAAACTGGCTGCATCGACCATGCCAAAAATGCTTCAAAGCTTTTGCTTCCTGATACTTATCTCTTCTTTTCACACTTACAATTATGTCGTGCCTATGCTGTAGAAGGTGATATTATAAATCTTCAGAAAGAGTACGTAAGATGCTTGGAGCTCAAGACAGATTATCATATTGGTTGGATATGTCTTAAATTTGTGGAATCTCAATATCCTGTGCAAACTGATTTGAACATCTTAGACTTGTGCTTTAAAGAATGCTCAACAGAGAGGGATTATTCATGGAATATGTGGATGGCTATATTTAATCTGGTGTTTGGTTTGATTTCTATATGGAATCAGGATTTCCTTTCTGCGGAAGAGTTTCTTGCACAAGCTTGTTCTTTGGCTGGTGCTGAGAGCTCCCTCTTTCTCTGTCATGGTATTTATCCGTATCAGATTGGGTTCCTTGAGCACTTTTTTACAGTAATTTGTTTTCTACTGAAGATTACTTGTCATATTTACTGCTTAGTTTTATATTCAGATAAGATTCTCTGACTGGAAAGATGACTTGACCATGAATATATATCCAATGAAAATTAAATATATGTAATGGTGTTGTAATACATTTGGTCTAATTGGATGGCAGTAGACATTTTTCCAGTCACTGCTCTTAATGATGATTGGGATTCTTTTCTTTTCCCCCTCTCTAAGGATTAAAGAATTCATTTATCATCTCTTGAAACTCTTGGTGTAGGTGCCACCTGTATGGAGCTTGCCAGGCAGTCACGTGGTTCACAGTTCTTATCACTTGCTGTAAAGAGTCTCACTGAAGCTCAAAAAACTTCTCTCATTCCCTTACCTGTTGTCTCAGTGTTGCTGGCTCAGGCCGAGGGAAGCCTCAGTTCTAAAGAGAAGTGGGAGAGAAACCTCCGTCTTGAATGGTTTGCTTGGCCACCAGGTATGATATCCGTGTGAAGTATGTCTGAGTGTGATACAATTTTTTATAATGATCAGGTAGACCCTTCAAGATGTAGGCACATTAGCAATACTTTATGGAAGATTTTATAATTTCTTTTAGGATTTCTTTTCAATGCTTTAGCTAGGGATTTGGCCCTTGATATTTAATTGTACTCTCACTTGGCTTTCCTAGTACTCCTATTAAACGTTTTTATTTGAAGATGCATATATTCCAAAATTGGAAGACACTGTTCTCTCTCTAAAAGAGTTTGGGGGTGTTTGCCAAACTTGTGTGCGGGTACACCATTTATTGGTCCTTTTACTGATTGTGTTTTGGGCTTATCTTTTTATCTCAGCTGAAAAAGAGAAGTATAATTCTTTCTTAAAAAGGGCCAGTAGGTTACACAGGCATCTACAACTAGGTGCTGCCCATGGTATTATTTAAATTCAGACTTTTGATGATAACATGGATGGTGAAAATGTTGCAGAAACTTTGAAAAGGTGTAAAACATAAAAAGTTAATGAACAAAGTTTGTAATAGAACTTAAGGAAATGCTGAAAGAGAAAAATAAAGAAACAATTACAGAGCCTATGTAATAAAGGGAAATATAGTTTTCTAAATAGAGGCAGCAACATTCAATATATTGATGGTTATATTGGCAATATAATCAACAGTACAGTTACAGATATTTTGTATTCTGATGTGCTTTCTGTTATTGACAGAGATGAGGCCTGCAGAACTCTTTTTTCAAATGCATTTGCTTGCAAGACAATCAAAATCAGATCCCAAATCTCCATCCAATGTGGAGTTCTGTCAGAGTCCGGAGAAATGGGTTCTTCGGGCGATCCATACAAACCCTTCCTGTATTAGATATTGGAAGGTTTTGCAGAAGCTTATGACATGATTCGGAGTAGGATATGGCATACCTCCAAATTCAGCACCCAGTTGTTCAAAATCTCTTACTTGATTGACTTATTTGTATATGCAACTGTGCCACATTTGCTTAGAAAGTAAGCATGAGCTGCACGAAAGGTTGCAGTCTGGGGCTCACCGGTCCATCTGAGAAATAAATCCCTCTGTTGCTCTCTCAGGCTCTAGTGCCGCTGAAGGGCCTCATCTTTAATTGTATGCCCATTATGTCATGATGTTACTCCCCACTGTATGTAAATTATGTAATGTTATTTTTTACTGTAGCATGCTTCTGTAGATTAGGTTTTAGTCATTGCAGAAACGTTTATCCATTTGTAACATTTACACAGGTGCTTCTAATCTTATTGATCCTTATTTAGATTTTCTGTGCCAAATTTACCGTATTTGATTAATTTGGTTTTTGTCTTGTATTTAGATGCTGCTATAATCTTTATTTATTTATTATTATAACTTATTCTTTGCAACTGATCATTTATTTTTCTGGTCATGCTTATCAGGATTTTTATTAGTTCATGAAATTCCCATATAAATATAAGTCTTGTCTTCTTCTTCTTTGTTTTTGTTTTTGTTTTTGTTTTTGTTTTTGTTTTTTTTTTAAATCAAGCAACAAGACATTGTTTAGCAATGAGTCTACATGCAAAATTTTCACAACTATTGAGGTGGAAATTTGTCAATGATAGACAACAAAATGATTTAGTGGCGGGCTCAAAATCAATTATAATTTGTCATCTTAATGAAAAAAAAATCTGTTTGTTGTGTCTGAAGCATTACTCTCTAAAAATTGAAGCTTTTCGTTCTGCAAATGCAAGGCAGGATGTATATGGATATAACAGATGCATCAAAATGGAAAAATATCAGTGCAGAATGTTAATGCGAGTAATTGAATCTCATATTTGGAATGAAAGATTTGACACTTCATAACTTAATAATAATTTGATTGGACATTTTTCAAGAGTAAAATATGATACTGATATTGAACTTGATTTGAACTGCAAAATGCTGGATACACTCAGCGAGAGAACAAACACATGATAGGATCATATTGTGGAGCTTGAGTCCAACCACAATAATGATTATTGTTGCTAATACTATTACTATACAGGTCTATTATGCATTTCATAATCTCTAGTAGCAAACATCTTATATATGTTGTACCATCTTATCTGGCATAAGTCTGAGTAAGTGAACTGGAACGTTGAAGCTCGTCGGATGGATCCCAGTCCAATGAGGAAGAGAAAATCTTGGACAGAGTCATGAAAACTTCAGGTATGGCAGGGCGGGAGTTGATATCATGAGCAACACAGTTTTTAGCCAGCTGAGCCATGGAAAATGCTAAATCCAGAGGATACTCATGCCTAAGAGAAGGATCAATAAAGCCACGCAGTTTCTCTCTGACATTGTCTCCTTCAAGCACCACTCTTATTGACGCAGATAGCAATTCCTCTCCTCCACCATCCCTGTCACCAGCGGTGGCTTCCTTTCCAGATAAGAGCTCTAACATAACAACCCCAAATGCAAAAACATCAAGTTTTGGAGTAATCACTCCATTCTCAATGTACTCAGGTGCCATGTAACCATGAGTACCCACCACATGTCTTGTCAATTGGAACCCTCCTTCATCCTCATTCTCCAGCGTTCTCGCCAACCCAAAATTCGATACCTTGCCTCTCAAGTTTCCATCCAGAAGAATGTTACTTGTCTTCAAGTTCTTGTGCACATAAGGTGGGTTTGTATAGTTGTGAAGGTAGTTAAGCGCATCAGCCACATCATAAGCAATCTGAACCCTCTGTTTCCACGTCAAAGTAGAACTAGTTTCATACTTGTTCGAGTGAAGCCAATCAGTAACAGATCCATTCTCAGCATACTCATAAACAAGGTAAGTGTTCCCCTCATGCACACAGAAACCAGAGAGCCTTATAATGTTGCTGTGATTGATTCGCTTCAACAAGTTGATCTCATTTGACACATCACCTCTCATGACCTTGACAGCCGCATCATCACCCTTAAAAGAACCTCGGTAGACAGAGCCTTTGATTTTATTAGCTTCTCCGAAGAACCCCGTGGCTTTTTCAATGTCATCGAATTTGTACACCGTTAAGGATTCAATGGCATAACGAACACCTTCAGTTGAAACAGACCAAGATTTCTCGTCAGAGTAGGAGTGTGATTGTGGTGGGGGCCTCTTAATAGGTGGGACTGGAGTTGGTTGTGGCTTAGCCTTTCGAGACCCACAAAAGAACCAAATCAGAAAAGCTGAGAGAAGAAGCAACACACCAGCTCCAATTCCAACACCAACAAATACCCATTTCTTTGTAGAAGATTTGTGTTCAATGGGAGTAGTTGGTAATTGTGGAGGCGAGTCTGGAGCAGGTGTGGGCTGTGAGACCTGAATTTTAGTTGGCTTGTTTTTCAATGGAACAAGAAGAGGTGTGAATGGAAATATAATGCTATCCGCTTTTAGCTCATTTGCATCCAATATGCTCTGAACATCCGCACCAAATAATTTGGCAATTGCAGAGTAGGCATCACCCCATGTGATCATATAACTGAGCAAGTAATTGAACCCACTTGCTCTTTGGTCACTTGTGGGACAAGCACACCTTAGTGGTGCCTTTAGATCCAAACCCACCGATAAATTCCTATCACCATAGGGGTTCTGATTCATCATGGCTTGACAAGTAGTCAGGCCTTGGTATGTGTTGTTGGACACGCTAAAATAAGTCTCTGTGGCGTCCTGTAACTTATAGGTGCTGTTGTGTTGGTAATACTTACCTGAACATGAACAATTGACTGGGATTATGATCTGGGTGTTGGTGGGGATGGTTTGGAAATTGGTGTAGTTGTTGATTTCTGAGATGAGTGAGGGCTCAGCGCCTAAGAGTAAGCCTATGGAGGCTGCAGAATTGTAAGGTGGGTTGGATCGGAAGGTGAGGTAGGATTGGCAACTTGGTTGGACGCCGTTGCACTCAAATCCATCTGTGATGTTCACGTCTGCGTAGCAGTTGAGCTGTTTGTTATTCACATAAGCTTGTTGGGCGTTTGATGGGTTTTGTTTCAACATCAATACCAACAAGAAAAGGGAGCAAATGTGGTGGAATTTAGACCTCTTCATTTTGATCTCCATGAAAATGGAGATGAAGATGGATAGAGGAGATAAGAGGAAATTAAAGAGAAGTGAAGTAGGGAATCTTGAGGCTCCCCAACTTGGACTTTTTGATGTTGAGTGTTAACTATGGGCTGTCTCTAGTCTTAGATATATAAGTGTATTTTTTTGAAACACCATAAAAAATAAAAAATAAAATATATATATATATATATATATTTTTTTTTTTGTGTTTTGTGTTTTTTTTTTGAGAATGTATATAACTGTATGATACTTTTACCAAAAAAAAAAAAAAAATGTATAATGCAGTGCACATTTGGAGCAGAAGTCAAGCTCGTTGATTCTTCAAAAAAAAAAAAAAAAAAAAAAAAAAAAAGTCAAGCTCGTAAAACGCGTAACGTGGGTCATTTTGTTTCTAAGTCTTGGCAGCCCATTCAACATTTCACTACTTCCTGGACCTAGACCAACTGCATTCACGTTAACCTTTTAAGCTTTTACCTAAATTCTAGTTCTAGTTAAAAGCCATCACTTTTTCTCTTCTAATTAATCCAATAGTTCTTCTCAAATTTTTTTTTTTAAAATAAAAAGTTAACCCTACAGTCTAATACATTATTAGAACTAAAGTTCATCAAAAACATTATTAGAACTAAATTAAGATTTTGATAATTTTTGATGTTCAAAAAGGGTGAAAATGACACCCAGTCTCACGCAATGCACAAACACAATTGAGATGTGAGCCGATGGCAAGAAAGCCTCGTTACTCTTAACTTAACTTGCCCCTCCTTGCCCCTATGCAGATTTTCCTCACCCCAAGGAAGTGATGAGGTGAGGACGAGTTTTGCTCATCTTGAATATATATATATATATATATATATATAATTTAATCATTTATATAGATATCTTAATTATTATTTATTTGTTTTAAACATATTTTATTATCATTTTCAATATACCTGTCTTTCTTTCTTTCTTAGTACTATTATAACTGTTATTTTCCTTTATATTTCATCTTTATCCCATTACTCTCATTAAAATTAGTAAAACATTTTTAACCTACTCCAAACTTACTTGTCCCGCTCTTGTCCTAAAGAGGAGACAGGGTAATCCGAATGTGTCCTATCCATTGCCATCCCTAAGACACAAGCATAGATTGACTTTTTTTTTAGAGCACCTTGATCCAATTTATAATTTTTGAGTGGACTCATTTATTTTGAGTTTAAATTATAAAATCTTTTACGTGCATGTATACTATTTGAATTTATTTAGAGAGAGGGAGGGGAGGGGGAGGGGGAGGGGGGGTGGGGGCAATGAACCCCTTAGTCTCTTGCCAGGCTTGTTTCTATATACATAGTTGTGCAAATGTGCCAAACTCTTTATTCTTTCTCCATTCCATGTATGTACCTAAAAAAAATGTATTATGTTATAACATAAAAGATATAGCAAGGAGGAATTTAGGAGGAGAAAATATATAGAGCCTTATTATTTAAGTGATTGGCCACACTTTACACAAAGCCAACTGATACTTTTCACGCATGAGAATTCAACTTCACCAACACATATATATACACTTCCAAGGTCAGTAGAAGCTTCAATAGAAAAAGGAAGTGTTGCATTAGATTGGTCATAAGATCATTCACCAAACAAAGGTTGAAGGCTACTGCTACAAGGCAATTTTATTGCTGTGTAAAACCTGCTGCCCATTAAGGTAATGCTATATGGTAACTAGTATGAATTTGAGACAAATGTAAGTTTTTTATTTCAGTACAACCATTTCCTAGATACACATATCGTGATATTGTATTTCACAATTATTTCACATTTGAATCAAGACCTAAAGTTAAAGATTTTTTAAGCAGGTAGGAAAATATTGCTCTAATACCCAACCAAATAGCTACTGCTGTACCAATCAAAAGGATGGTTATTGCTGCTTATGCTAATTTGGACTTTTTAGCATTAAAATAAGAAAAAATTTAGTCCCACAAACTATTTCACTTCTCTGCAACAATTGTGAGGCAGAGTGTAAGAGATGGGGAAAAAAAATCTGTGGGTCCATGAATAAATTATAAATGGTAAGTAATCACTTACAATTTGCCATGGCAAAGTTGTAAAGAAATTATGAAATAGTTTGTGACAACTCTTAAAATAACCCTCCATTGATTCTTTGAATTTTTGAGGAGACAGTGACAGTGAATCAACAAGTCTTTAGTTTGGTTGACCCCTTTTATCCAGCTTCCAACTCTGCCACTCTCGTCTTCCATTTGCAAGAATTGCATATAATTGCTTATTGACACAAAGCACGAATAAGTCAAACATTGAACAGAAAAATGGAGTATCCTATATCCTCCTCTATACCATAGTCTTGTCAGCCCATTAAGGATGAAGTACTTGCTGGTCCTGGACTAGACCTTCTAGTTCTTCAACATACTATTGAGAACTGTCACTGTGACATTCCCAAAACTCAGAATCAGAAGTCAGACTTAGACCCCATCCTCAAACCAGATATGTGAGAATTGCAACAAGCCAACAAAGAAGACCCTCCTCTTGTCATTTTGAATTTCAAATCTCAAAATCATTTTGCTTCCAATGGGTAAAATGCGTTACATGATGCTAGCACCATTGTTTGCTTCAAATATGCACAGTATGCACTTCTCCTGCGTAACTGGCAGTTGAAAATTCCAATTCTACGTTAGAATTTAGAACATCTAGTACCAACAAACACAATCTCACCTCAACGTAGTTGCCACGCAAAACATATGACTACATTTTAGATGAACGTTTTGTAGAAATATTAATACCTTTTTCATTTAGGGAAAAAAAAAGATAAAAACTTATTAAGACTGAAATGACCACACACACTTAACCTTTTTTTTTTTGAGAAAGACAAAGGACTGAAACACTTGTGGGACAAACCCATTTGACCGCCTTTTTTTTTTTTTTTTTTTTTTTTTTTTTTTAAATTTTAATTGAGAAAGACACATGACTGAAACACACATAGGAGAGTGGAAATCCGAGTTTAATATCATACAACTCACAACATACAAAAGCCGGTAACTCTTGAATGCTGTGTGAAGGCTTTAAACCCATTGGGTGACACACACTTGGGCGATGTGGGACAAACCAACTTGATTGCCTTTTTTTTTTTTTTTTTTTTTTTTTTTTTGGAGAAAGACACAGGACTGAAACACACACACAGAGGGGAGTGAAAACCCGGGTTTAATATCACACAACTCACAACATACAAAAGCCACACACACTTAACTTTTCCTTCATAACTAGCGTCATACACATAATAGAAAGACCAAACATGCATCTATACTTTCAGCAAAAAATAAAATGAAATATGCATCAACACAAATGATAATGTAGAAGGCTGATGAGCAAGTCATTATATCTGGCTTGCTCATGCACAAGTCACATAAATTTCACCGAGCAACTATTCTCATTACCATGGAATAAATCAATTGCAGATTCGTAGCAGAATTTAATGAGTTGTTGCAACTGTACATATTGTGTTTACCATGGTACCTGAAGGCTTTTCTTAAAAATGATTTCGATAAATCTAAGACAATGCATCAATAAAACAGGATTCTACATCTAACAGAAAAGCCTCCCTACACCCTTGATATAAATACATTCTATAAATAATTGTCCCCAAAGTTAGTTTCTGGGTAGTGGAATATGTGTTCACCAAATCATTAAAGTTGCACAAATAGTGGTCAATCACACTTGTATTTGTGGAGTAATCGCCTGCTGATTGATATAGCCCCAGAAGTGATTCCTATCAAAGCCAGAAGCAACACTGCAACAATAAATGAAAATTTTGCAATCAGGATAGGAATTAGAATGAAGATATTAATGAATATTATTGCAATCGATTGACATCAACTACCCCCACCCCCTAAAACAAATTCTAAAAACCGCTGGCCAGAGAATAAACAAACTGATTTCTCTATCACATGATGTTGCTCTGAATGTCTCTCTAAACTTGCAATAAAGCCCCATGCAACATCTCATAAGCTGATCATTTTGTAAAAAAAGTCGATCAGTGGCAGATGAGGGAAACTTGGCTATTTATCTAGATTTAATTAAAATGAGCAAGGTTGTGCACTACTAGATGACACCAGCATTTTGGTGTTTTGTATGTCATTAGTACTTTTGCATCATCTATTGTGTGCTATACAGTCCTTCCTTTTCATTATTTAACAAAATACTTGGCAAAAACAAATTTGGGCTGTTGCATCATCTTCATACTATAAAACACACCCACGTAAAAAGCACTGAATGGTTTTAATGCAGCAACGAAATAGATGTTAGTGTGCATTTTTTATGCAAAAGGCATTGAGCAAAGATGATGCAAGTATCAAAATGAACATACCAGCAACAGCACCATAGAATAGAATAGCCAGGCGATATCTGACAAGCCACGGTAGAGTAACTTCAAGAGAACAGTGCCTTTGATAGTCTCCTGCTTTGATGGCAGCAACAGGGTCTACACTTCCTGCTTGCAGTTCCAATAATGGAACCTTAACACCAATCACAGGAAACCCATTGATATCCCTGACTTCAATTTTCAAGGTCACTGGAGTCGTATCCCAGTCTATCTCAATTGCACCAAAATTTGGTTGACCTAAAAAAATCCCATGACTTAGAGATTAAACAATTGAAGAGCTAACTGTATTTCCTCAGCAAATGCAAATTCATATACTAGGAAAGCGCAGATAACACACACAATTGCATACCATATGCGCATGAGCTGTCTCTGCAGTTTCTGTCCATGACTCTCATTGTAGTAGGTGTCAGCCATGCCACAAACTTTACTATGAGATGTAATGGTGGTGGAACTACCTTCTCTACTGCCTTTGTAAGACCACTTGACGTTATATCATATAGTGGATATCCAGTAGCACAGTCATAACGAGCAATTTCTCCAAAATGGACATCACCACTTATGAAGAAGACTCCATCTCTCTACACAAGAAGAAAGGATTTTTAAAGTGGAAGATTTTTCCTTTTTTTGCTGGGTAAAGTGTCTAGGGGGATTTGAACCCCCCACTCTAGGCCTCCACCCCATACTAGTGGGGGGTGCATTTGCCATTTGGCCCAAAGACCATTGGCAAGTGGAAGATTATTATATCAATGTCATTAAGCATCCTCCACCCTCAGACCAGATAGGAAGGGAAAAAAGAAAAGGCATGTAAAGATTGGAATAAAAAAATAAAAAAAAACCCTGGCAAACACACCAGCTGTTTTTTTCAAGAACATGAAAACTGAATGTAGTACAGAGAATGGATAAGCATAGAGTAGAAATTATCACCTTGCTATCTGCAATCAATTTGAAAAGGCGGTCTCTCTCGTTAGGGAAACGTCCCCAACACTCTAAATAAAATAAAGGGCCAGCTGTTCCCGAATGATTTGAAATAACCTGAGTTATATAGAAACAATAATGCTAAGTAACAGAAAAACAGATTTTGTTAACAGAAATGTGGCTGAAAAATCCAAATAGCAGACTGATTTTTCCAGGAAGAGCATTGTAAAAATAGTATCAGCAGGGACCATTTACTTAGGGTCATTACATCATTGCTATATCAAATAAATTAAAAATGCAATAAAATTTTACACCAAACATGGTGTCAAAGGGGGTGAAGCATATAACAAAAGAGCAAGGTTCATTAACATACTCATTACTTGTACAAAACTGGAAGGAAAAAATTAAGAAGAAAAATGCACAAAACCATATCACCATTTTAAGCGAGAAATGGAGTCATGACAAGGTGAAGCAGATAGTAATAATAGCTTATTAATCTTCAGAGAATAGAGTGCTAGACGAAACTATCCCCACGGTGCATTACACTTTAAAACCTTCCTTTTAGGTCTTCCTTTATCTCTTTTCATTCCCTTGACTTGTATCAAATCACTTACATTATTGGTCAATTAATTGCTCTCCTTGTATCTTACCTCTCCTTGTATTTCCACTAATCTATCTTAACATTCTCATTTTAGCCATGCTCTTTTTATGAAGATGTAGCTTCTTAATAGCCCAACATTTAGTACCATATAACGTGTCTGGTCTTATAGCACATTCTAGTCTTGTAAAACTTTCTCTTTGATTTAATAGGTATTCTACAATCGCATGATACGCTTGATGCACTTTTCTACTTCATTCACTTCGCTCTTATTCTATGATTTAAATATTCTCCGATTATGAATTATTAGTTCAAGATATCAAAAGCACTCATTCTTTGGTATCTCATAACCATCAAGCTTTACAATGGCATCTTTAATTCACCTTTACAAAACTTGGACTCGATGTACTATGTTTTAGACCTACTTAACCTAAAGCCTTTATATTCTAATGCAAGTTTCTAGTTTTCCAGCTTGGTATTGACTCTAGTTTCATCCACTAAAACCATATCATCTGCAAACAGCATACACTAAGGTACTTTGTCTTGAATTTTTCTAATAAGTTTATCCATTATTAATGCAAAGAGATATGGTCTTAATTTTGATCCTTGATGCAAATCTATTGTGATAGGAAATCAATTTTGAGGTATCCACTTGTTATCACATTAGCTAAAGCTAACTCATGCATATCCTTAATCACCCTAGTATACTTTAGATGAAAACCTTTATTTTTTAATATCCATGACATAATCTCTTTAGGTATTCTATCATGTGCTTTCTCTAGGTCAATAAAAATCATATGAAGATGTTAAAACTATATTTCTCCTTTAGACGTCTAACTAAAAAGGTTGCTTCCATGGTAGATCACCCTAGCATAAAACCAAATTTATTATCCGATATTGTTGTTTCTTGTCTTAACCTATGTTCAATCAACCCTCTCCCAAAGTTTCATAATATGACCCATAAGCTTAATCCACAATAATTTGTATTAACGTACTCTTCCTCTCTCACAAGGCATTTTGTTAACACAAATATGTTTGAAAATGTTTTTCGACCATCCTACACCCACGTCACCCAAGCACTTCCAAACTTCAATAAGCATTTCATGAGGTCGCACGGCTTTCCCATATTCAACCTCCTCAATGCGTATTTTACCTCAATCATTCTAATTCTTTGAATAAATGGCAAACCTAAAGTTTCCATTCTCAATTGGATTAGTTAGTTTGCTACAATTTCTTCTATGGCTTCCATTAAAAAGTTTCTCAAAATAACTCTTCCATCTTTCTTTAATCTTCTCGTCCTTTACTACCACTTGACACACTTCAAGCCTCTTTTTTTCATTTCCCTTGCCTTAGCAAATTTACAAATATTATTTTCTCGATCCTTCATCCCCAACTTACTATATGCCTCATCAGAAGCCTTAAATCTAGTCTCCTAGTTAGCCTTTTTTGCTTCATTGTTTGCCACATTTATACTTTTCATAAGATGCATTATCTCTACATCTAGGTAGGCTTCTATATTTCTCTCATTAATCTAACTGCCACTTGAACCTTCCCATTCCACAACCAAGTCTTTATCCACTCTACATCTTATTGACATCTTCATCTAAGACCCACGTACCTTCTTTGATGAATCTATCTTTGCTCAAATCAATACCAAAAATTAAAATCATGGTTCCAGAAGCCAAGAGACTGCTGAACTTAGACTAAAATATCAATCCTGCCTTAGTGACCATCAAAAATTGGGGAGGAGGAAAAACGAAGTGGTCAGAATATATTTGATGCACACAATTTACCAATACTTCAGGGAGTGTGTGAGAACTGAGAACTAAGAACAGAAAAAAGTGTCCAATGCAAGTGGATTAGGACCTAGTTTTCCTTTTGACTTCTGGATTCACAGGAATGGACGCAGAAAAATATCCCATAACTAACATAAATTTTTCATATTCTTATTGTTACACACATATTTAACCCATCTTAATAATTCCCAAACAAATCTAAACATTGAGAAAAAGAAAACACACATGTCATATGATTTAATAACAAACTACTAAGCATGCATCAATAAATATACAATGTCTAACCATTCAAACACATGTCCTCATGATAGATAGGAAATATATTACAGATCTACCTGAACAGAAGATCCAATTATGGTAATGGCTGATGCAGGACCATTCAGCTCTTTTTCTAACCATGCCCATTGAGACTTCCCTAAGAAAGTTCCATCGCTTAACAGAGGATCTCTGTGGTATCTGGTATCTAAAAGGATAACCTGACAAATTATTAATGCAGAATAAGTACAAGATATATTGGAAAAAAATCAGTTAAGAAGCAAGCTGGTTGTTGGCTTATTGATGAATATGGTGAGTAAATAAAAAGGCAAACAGAACTATGCAGATTGTTGCATTATATCAGAAAATATAACAATTATATTATCTTACGTCATCCAGCAGAGACTATCCAAATTCTATGAAAAAGAAAGTAGCAAAGAAGTAATTGAAAGCATTCACTTTGATACCTTGATTTGTCTACTCACAGGACCAAATGTATACGATGCATAGACACCTTCCTGCTTGCGCCTGTAATACTAAAGCAATTGTAAGTTTTCTTAATAGCACCATTCCTTCAACCAATGTAATTAAATTGTCCATTCAAATCATTTATATAACTAATGCTTAGAATTTGATGTACTCTAATTTGATAAACGTTCATTAAGCAAAGAGGAGACAACAAAAATTTTGATGTGGACAACTGAAATTTCATGATAGATGAATACAAATATTCCTCACCTCGGACTATCCAGAGGTTCATCTAGAAAATCAAGGAGAAGCCCTTGGTTGGTGATTTTCTCACTAAATTCTTTTCCTGCATCATTCAATCCATAATCATGGTCATCCCATGTGCCAATTACCTACAGCACCCACATATTACAACTTAGACAGAATATTAGAATTATTAATTAGAATAACTAAAAGCACCAGTTCAGCAAGATTCATCCAGAAACTTGTGAGGATATAATCTCTTCAAAATTCACAACAAGTATTATACTGAAAGAAGGTTTTGAGTGAAGCACCTTAGCGTTCTCCCGAAGACGAGAATAACCAGGATTAGTCTTAGCTTTCTTGTACTTGGCCTCCATTTCCTGTTTGGAGGAACGAGTGAACCTTGGAGTGTTCTTCCAGGGTCCGAGTGTTCTCTCCTTTCCAAATAGCTTAAAAGGATGCTTGATGTCTCCATAAATATTATCACCAAGCCAAATAAAAACTTGGGGATCAAACTTGTTTATTGCGTTCCATATGTGCTGCATTCAAACACAAGTTGAATAGTCACTGATTTGAAACATAAATTGTGTAACCATGTGCCATCTATGAAACTATATCCCTAAACCAAAAAGCACACATATGGGGTTAGGTTCAAGTTACACCTGTCTTGTTATACTTTCCATGCTGAAAATTATTAACCATTTCATCATAAAATGTTTAATTTTCAATTATTTTTTAACTTCAATATTATACGCAAAACATGAGTTTATAGATCAGACAGCAAATAACTTTGGTTAGAATTACACCAAGTCGAGTGTAACTTGATCCTTGCGTTTGATACATACATAATAGCACTTCCAGAGAAAGTTAACAACGTAAAAAATATTCCAACAAAAATCTCGGAGGATGCTTATGAACTAAGTAGAATAACAATTAAAGTAGGCCTTTATGTTATTATTAAATTAGATTTAGCATATACAGCACAGAATGATTGTATTATTAATAATAGTACATGATTAAAAATAATCCAATACGATGAAACAATATAATATTTAGCCATAATGATTATAGGTTTTGAGTGTGGACAGGAAAGTGGAAGGAGAAGAAATAAAAAGAAAGAGAAAGAGAAGGAGAACCTGAGGGTCGGATTGGTCGGAGCATGACCCAAAAGCAATTCGAGAAACCAGGTGGTCTTGTTTGCTTTGAGAAGCGGTGCTTGCAACCACCGCCACCGCCACCACTAAGACCAAACCCCACCACCGCCCGCGGCCCATTTAATTTAATGTTATGCTCTTATATTATAAACACATATGGTAGTTATGTTTTGCCTAATGGTTTATGTTGTTGTTGTTGGTCTCTGTTCTTAACTAAAACAAATGTATGTCTATATAGTTAATTTGTTAGAAAGACAAATTGTTGTCGTGTTTGGAAGATCGATGGAACTGTCAGTGATCAAGAGAAATTGGAAAGTGTATCAAAAAAAAAAGAAAAAATTGAGAAGGAATATTCTTTTTTTATCTTCTTATTATTTATTATAAAGGAATGGGGAAAGAAAAAGAGAGCTCGAAAACCGACCCAGCCTTCTGATTGGAGTTTTTGGACCCAGCTTTTGAAGCATCTATTCTCTTTTTTATTTTATTTTATTTTATTTGTGCTCAGCGGACCTGCATTTCAGTTGCTATCACTTTTATTTTTTATTTATTTTTTAATAAGACAGTTTAGGGCGTAACAGCATTCGTAACAGTCTCAACAAACTAATTTGAGGTTGAAAATGTAGCTAAAAACTCATGCACCAGTTGGCAGTTTCAACAAACGACCAAAAATATTTAACATTCAATTTTAGCGAGACACTGTTACTTGTTATTTTACTAATAAAGAGCCTTGTTGACTCATTCACCATTTTATAATAAAGAGCCTAGTTGTACTAAAGTTTTGTAAGTAGACTATTATTGTGATGCATAGGTCCCATGGACCCATATGGGTCACAACAAATTTTTCTTAGTAGAAGAGAGGCAAAGAGAGAAAGAAGAAAGAGTGAAAAAAAAAAAAAATTGCATAGAGAAGGAACAATATAACATTTTGGACATGAGAAAAAAAATATTTAAACCCTAAATATTTAAATTAAGTTGCATTAAGGTAGTGTCATGTCAATAACAATAAACAATCAAAGTTGTATGGCCCATTAAAAATAACAAACAACCAACAGCAATATTATTTACGATAGATAATTAGAGCATATGTAGAAGATGAGGAAGATTTTAACTCTTACCTAATCTTTTAGAACAGTGCGGCGATCCATCTTTTTAGGCAGAGACAATAATTTTGGGCAGTTCAAAATGTCAAGTTTTGGAAGTGAACTGAGATTTGGGTGCCACTGTGGCAATTTTGCCAAGTTCCCACAATGATAAATAGCTAAGAACTGTAAAGTATTAGCAGATGGTATAAGCCCTTGCGGTAGAGACACTAGTTTTGGCAAGAAACCGATTGTCAATCTTCGAAGCCTCGTTGGGTAGTCATCCCCTTCCATCAAAATAAGCTTTTCACAATCCCAAATTCCCAAAATTTCCAATGCAGTTAGATGTTTCATACCACGTGGCAAAGACGTCAAGCTTTCACAATATGTAAACTCCAATCTGTGAAGGGCAGTGAGGCGTTGGATCCCTTCAGGAAAATGCAATAGTCTGGGACATCCTATAAAGACCAAATTTCGAAGTGAACACATGTACTCAATTCCATTGGCAGGCAAATGCATTTGTTTTGTGGTTATCCACAAAAATCTGAGGCTGATCATCTTTCTTATATCTCTTGGCAATTCTTCAAGTTCTTCACAGCCAGCAAGCATCAAAGTCTCCAAGTTTTGCAGGTTGCAAATGGAGTTAGGCAATCTCTTGATTTTCTTATTCCCTCGTAAGTCAAGATATCTCAAATGCTTCAAAGTACTAATTGAGCTTGGTACAACCTCTAACCTTGAAAATTTTAGATCTAGCACTCGCAAGTACTTAAACCTTGAAATGCATGTTTCCATCAAGGATTTATTAATATTAATAAAACCTTGTTCATCATATGTGCATTCTTTACATGAGAAAATAATAGTCTGCAAGTTATTACTCAACTTGTGTAAAAAATCTCTCATTGCATCAACACCCAAATTATGGTCCAAAATTGACACATGCCTAGCCTTTTCAAAATTGCTAGTGCCATGCGTGTTTTCAATTAAGCAATAATCATTTTGTCCAACATATAATGAAAGATCATGTAACAAATCATGCATTTTAAATGTAAAAAAAATACCATGGTCCTGAACTTCTTGAAAAAAAGATCTTGATAATAACTCTTTTATATACTGTAATCCAATATCTTCCAACTCTTGATTACTTTTGTTGGAGTTTTGGAGAAGCCCATTTGCCATCCACGATTGAATTAAGTAGGAGCTATTATATCTAAAATCTTTTGGATACAATAAGCAATAAGCAAAACATTGTTTCAAGTACAATGGCAATTGATCATAACTCAATCTTAATGCGGGTAAAATGTCTTCTTCTTGTTGCTCT
This sequence comes from Quercus variabilis, assembly GCA_030445155.1. NCBI lineage: Eukaryota > Viridiplantae > Streptophyta > Magnoliopsida > Fagales > Fagaceae > Quercus > Quercus variabilis. The sequence continues at coordinate 16,860,930 of CP129446.1, forward strand.
AGTTTCCATATCTCACTATCCCTTATAGAGATCCAATCACTTTCCTCTGTTTTAGAATAAAGTAAGCTCCCTAAAGTCCTTACGGCCAAAGGAACACTTTTGCATTTTTCCACAATTTGTTCTCCAATTTCTACTAGTTTTGGATATTGTTTCTCCTCTCCTCTATTGAAGGCCCATCTTAATAACAAGGACAAACAAACATCCTTTGAAATACCTTTTATGCGGTGGAAGGGCCCAGAAGCCATAATCGAGGCAACTTTTTGACTACGTGTAGTGACAAGAATTTTACTTCCTCGACCACCTTCTATTAACAAATTTTTCATTGCAATCCATTTGTTACGGTCCTCGTTCCAAACATCGTCCAAAACGATAAAAAATCTATTTTTCTCTAAAATGCTTTGTAAACTAGCTTGCACTTCATTCATACTCATACTTTCACTAATAACACCACCTGCAGACTTAAGGATTTCTTTTGCTAACTTCTTAACATTAAAGTCCACTGACACACATACCCAAACTCTGGGATAAAACCTGGTTTTTACCATTTTATCATTATACACTGACTGAGCAAGTGTAGTCTTGCCTATACCTCCGATTCCAACTATTGGAATCACAGAAACATTACCATCATCACCTGGTTGCATCAAAAGATCTATTATCTTTTGCTTGTCATAAGCCCTCCCAATAACATCAGAATCACAAACAAATGAGTGGGTCTCCCTGTGCACAATATGCTTCTCATCGTGTCGCACCTTAAGATGAAATTGATCTCTATCCTTTGCTATCGAATCTAACCTCTCTCTGATCTTCTTGACTCTATGACCCATTTTAATACCGAAGGCAAGCGGGTTAGAAAATGAAAAGAAACGGCATACCTTTCTACCAGTGCTTCCATATGTTTTCACAACTTGCCTCCGTAGATCTTCACATTCAAATTCATCCACCACATCCACGGCATCATGAAAGACAGCTTTGAGTCGCTCCAGCCAAACTCTGAGCTGGTGGTTTTCTGCTTGCTTCTCCTCAGCATCGAGCAGCACAGCTTGGATGGTGGACATGGTGTCCTCAAGCTTTTTCAGATCACTTGCAATGCCCCATGCCAAGGAAATCTCTTGGTAAGCAAGGGACCCTAGCTTCTCAATGATATTTGCTGCAATGGAAGAGACTAACTCAGTCATGTTTTTGAGGTTAGAGGAAGGGAGGAGCTAAAAATGTTGGTTTTGAAGTGTGGCAGTGGTGTGAATGTGAACAAATATTTTGTTTCAAAAGAAAACTTATCAACCGTTTGTGGTCCCTGCGGATTGACAAATCTCAGTGCTTCAAATTTCAAAAATGTTTGGTGATCGGCTTTCTAATGGACTTCAATTTGCATTTGACGTGCAAGTATGTGATCGGCTTTCTAATGGACTTCAATTTGCATTTGACTTGCAAGTATGTGATTGACAAAAGTCAAATTCAAAAGAGAAATTTTATGGTCAGAACTAATTTCACATCAATTTTTACAATTATTTAATGTGCCCAATTGTAAATGGTGAAAAAAAAAAATAAACCTAGAGAAACAATTTATTACACTTTACTGTATTATGAAAATAAAATGATCCAAACCCATATTTTGATCTTATCCACGTCTGACTTTCATTTCTCATAAGTGGCGTAACAACCAAACCACTTGAATTGTTTGCCTTTCATTTCATTTTATTGGCCACTGTTCATCTTGGTTGGTTAAGAGTGGTTCACATTTATGGCCATGTCCCCGGTTCAGGTCAGGGTCAGGTCACGTTAGGCTTGGGTCAACTCGTCATTTGGCCTGATCAAATTGAGTGACAGGGGAGAGGACCCATGGCCAACCAAATGGTTGGTTGAAATCGCAAGTCTCATGAGTCATGAGTTGTCGGTTCTACGGGTTGAAGTCGTCAGGTGATTCGGTCTAGGGTATAAATTGGGCTAGATTTTATTTCCATAATAAAATTAATTAAAAAAAAAAACATAAATTAATAACTCAAACCACAAAATTTAAATTAAAAAAAAATTATTGTTTTGATTGTGAAAACGATATATTAATCTTGTAAGAAAAATTATTTGACAGATTGTGAAAACTTCTATATCGTTTTGATTGCATCTTTTCACAGACGTTTGATTTATACTCCCACTCAAACAAAAACTCTAACCCAAAAATTTTATAAATATTTTTGCATTGGAAAAATGATCTTATGCAAAAACATTCTTAATTTGATCCAAAATTAAGATGTTATGGTTAAGGGTCTCTTTTTTCCATTGCATAAACATTCATAACATTTTAGGTTAGAGTTTGTATTAGAGTGAGAGTATACATCAAATACCTGTGAAAAGATGCAGTCAAAACGATGTATAAGTTTTCACTATTTGCCTGAGAGTTTTTCTTATAAGGGTTGATATATCATGTTATGATTTGTACAAAATAAAAGTAAAATATTAATAATTGACTTATATAAAGAGTCATACAACTCTTTTTTTTTTTTAGAGAGTTTCAACTTATAATGTTTGCTCCTGATGATAGTTTTTTTATTATCAGACTAAGACACCAATTAGTTTTTAGTGTAGCCGGGAATTGAACCCCAGATTTGTTATACAACCATCAGAGACTTTACTAATTGAGCTAATTAAAACCTTTAAGAGTCATGTAACTCCAACTGGCATGTAACCCATGCTATGTATGACTACAATTCCACCTATACTAAGATTTGTAGGTCATATGTTTAGTTATAGTATTTTAATATTTTTAGGTCATATTTTTTTTTAAGTCTCTTTTAACTGTAGTTTATATTTAACTTAAATCATAATAATTTTATGTAATTTTTGTTATTACTTATCTTAAATATTCTATCATATAGTTTTAAGAAGATGTTTTGATCCTAATTAACTTGTATATACTTACAATTTGGTCAATAACAAATGCGTATCATTTTTTGGGGTACTAAATGAAACATATTAGTTGCCCACATATGGTTTCTAGCATGTTACACAGTCCATAAAATGCCACATATTATCCCAAGTCAACCTTAAGGTGGCTTAGATCATAGGTATTTTATACTAAATATTTAAAATCTTAAATTGGACACATGGCTCAAAATTGGAGTTCAATTGAAATTTAATTTAGAATCTAATTGAGTTTTTTCTCAGTTTTGGTTTTACATATATACTAGTGTTTAATCTAATGCATATGCACGAGTTCAATTAAAAACAATCATAATTACACAGTTCAAATTATACATTTTTTTTTCTTCAGAAGAAGTTCAAATTATACACGGTATTAACTTATACCTTTTTTTAAACCATATATTTTTAAAATATGTAATGATTTCGCATTATATGTATGTATATGTACTAGCTTCTAATTCCATCCATATGTATGGATACACTTAAAAATATATAATAAGATGCATAATATAATTTATATATATAATTGAAATACTATTGATAGTCATTTTTATATTTTATTAACTCTTTACAAATTTTTGTAAGGATATTATTAGGTATAAAATGTAAATTGTCCATGTTTTTTTATTATTATTGTGAAGCTTTTTTTTTTTTTTTTTTTTTTTTTACGATTAATTTATTTTAAACTCTTTGGTTTTTGTACATAATAATTCACTTGAATGAATATTTATGATGTGGTCCTACATTTGATTCTAAAATTAAGAAATAAAACTTTTTTAGAATAAATAATTTATGATACATGGCGCAAAATTGGAACTCTAATTTAGAACTCTAATTTGAGTTTCTCTCAATTTCACCTATTATTATATGTATAGATATATAAATATATGTGTGTGTGTGTATATATATATATATTCTTTAGAATTTAATTGGATTTAGACTCTTTGTTTTTTGCACCCAATAATTCATTTGTCACAAAAATTTAAAAAATTAGATAGACATGTGGCGCAAAATTAGACTCCAATTGAAATCTGAAAGCTCAAATAGCGTTAAAAACATTATGAACGTTTAGACCCCCAAACAACAAATTATCAATTCAAGCTTAATGTCAAACAATGTATGTGTGGAAAATGATAACAAGCTTATATCAGAATTGATAAACAATCTAAACCATAAATAATCACAATCACATCAGTAATTAAATGGTAAAGATAAAGGGAAGAGAAATGCAAACATAAGGACAACACACGATATGTTATTGTGCGCACCAGAAATGAGACTATTGGGCTTGAGCTCACTTGGACTTACAACTTATTTGTAGGATGGGTTTGGGTTTCCTACACTGGGTCGTCCTCGGCACGGAGACTCAATGAGATCACTTTTCTCTCCTCACAACTTGGTTCAACCTGTAGCCCCTTTGCTCTCTTTCTATACCTCCTTTTTTCCCTAGTTTTTCCAACCCCTTTTTCTTCCCAAACATCTCCTATTTATAGTCTGAAGTTAGTGGAGAGTTTATGATTATATTCCTTTAGTGCAGCAAACGGTCCAGTGTCATTCAGCATAAGTGGGTGGTTAGGTGGTTACAGGAAGCGGTGAGGATGGCCTTGGAACTTGGTTCCCACTTCCGTTGACACGCTCGGCAGTAGTGCCCCCAAAAGATCTGCCGAGCATTGATCGAACGACATGTTTGGACGCCGATCACAGTACTGGTCGGCAGGTGTTTGTCAATCATAAATATTGTTGCAAGCTTGGGCCAGCAGCTTTTGTAGACTTGGGCTGGGCCTGTAGAGAGAGAGAAAAGGAGCATGGGCCTCATCCTCGAATAAGAATTGATGGCCCAAGTGGGTGCAGGTATGGGTGCCGTATAATAGCCCCCCCTTGATTTGTGCCTGGGCCTCGGCATAAATCAAGGAGTCCAATCAGCGCATTCTACATGGGAGACTCACAGAGGCAATGTCTGGGATACTCCATAAACCTCATTAATGCGCTCCTAAAAAGGCGCGCCAGATTTGGCTGTCTGGTTCGCCCTCCATAATAGCCTGACGCTTCGTGAACCGAGGTGGCGCAGCCGCCAGTTGGCGTTGGGACTAGCGAGGCGGCGCAGATGTCAGTTACTTAATCCTTATTATGGCTGATTAACTGCAGCAAACCCTCCTCAGAATTCCTATAAAAGGCTCGTTCCAAATCACTCTTCTACTCTTTCGCTCTTTACTTCCTGAGATTTCCTCTCTCCCGTACATTCATCCGTGCATTCATTCTCCAGCACGGAATCTCTTCCCCTCTTAGAGCCCAAAGTAAGTCTTCTACCCTTTCCTTTTTACTTCCATATCTTCATCCATTTTTCTTCTAGGATATAGTATGGGATATTCGTACCTTCTGGATATTAATGCGGCCTTAGCCACTTTCAGGCAGGCCTTTGACATCCCCATCGACGTGGAGGTGGCATATTGCCATGAGAGCGAAATTGCTCTTCACAGAGGGGCCAACACCGCCATTTTTCCTTTGATGGCGATTCTAGAGGGTGGGGTGAGGTTTCCCGTAGACCCTCTTCTAGTAGACACCCTTAGGTATTATGGGTTGTGCCCCGACCAACTCCCTCCCAACTTTTATTGGGTAGTGAGTTGTGTGAGTCGGTTGAACTAGATGTACGGTTTACAATTAAACCAACATGACATAAACCACATGTACAGTTTATGTGGGAGTAAGAAAACAAATTATTATTTGAAAGTCAGAGATATGAGGGTACGGCTAATCTCCTACCTACCCGATTCAAATAGGAACTCTGCTGGGGAGTTTGTTCAGGTGCGCAGCAATTGGTTTGCCGGTGATTTTCCCTGCCCCCTCTCCAGGCGCGAAGTGGGTTTGTCCTGATCACTGCCCTACTTTCATTTCTTATTTATTTTCATATGTGCACATATGTATATCCTGTATTGTAAATATCTTTCTTAGTCTGACATTTATTTTCATGGGTCATTGCAGACGGTAGAGTGTTCATCCTGGACATTAGAGTCGTGCATGTTCAGGACTTGAACTTCGTGCTCAAGTCTGAGATTTTCGTTCACTCGAACGGACAGCTCCGAGCATCCCACCTGATACTCGGGGTTGATCCCATGTATTCCACCTGGCAAGCTTTCGGCCAAGCCCTGTTAGTTGATAGCCCACTTTTGTCCTACATTGACGTCCGACACGCTAATTTTCTTTCTCTGGAGTTTACCGTAGGCAAGGCCCATGACCTAGGTCCTAGGTATATCTGCTCTGATGAGCACTAGCCTGTATGGGACGAGTCAGCCGAGCGTGTTTCGCGAGCTCGCCGGGAACGAGCCCACGAGTAACTTCAGCCAGAACCCCCCGTACAACCAGAAGGCCCCGTTGAAGGAGCCCCAGCCCCGGACATTAAAGAGACAGTCGCTAAATCACTTGATAGCGAAGAAACCGATCACGACCGAGGTGAAGAGATGGTGACTCAGAAGACAATGTCGATTAGCCGTTTCATTCCTGGAGCCAAACCAACCGCGCAGTAGCCACAGCCCCAGGGGCGCGGCCAAACTCCTCCTCCCCCGCCCACAGCCCCTGGTCAACAAAGAAAAAGGTAGCGTGTGACAGAACAAACGTCCGCCGGCCCCAGTAACGCGCCTTCAATCATTCCTCCCCGGCCATCTAGTAGGATCGTGATTTGCGAACCCTCGGGTCAAACTGGAGCGTAAGTTGCGTCCTCTTCCCACTTCGTACCCACGTGGCAGCCTTTGTTCATGTTGGATGGCAAATTTCTTCCCTCAGATGCAAGCGTGCATGTTTGGGGAAAGGGGGCGGGTGGTCACGTTGCCCAGACTCTAGCGCGTGGCCTTTTACTGCTCGAGGATGTGTGTGCCTTCGAGGAAGGTATGGACAAATCGATGGGAAGGAGGCTCTAGTGGCATACTATTGTGGTAAGATCTCTTTTTTTTTTTTTTTTTTTACTAATGTTTTGTCTCCCGGGGTTTGGTGCCCGTTCTTGTCACTTTACCAGGTCGTGTAAATGGCGTACATACTCGACAGGCGGGTCAAGGATCTCACCGAGGATGTTGGCCGGGAGAAAGCTCTAAAGGACGTGGTTGAGGCTAATGCTAGGGAAAAGGCCGTGGTTGCTTCGGCTGCGGAGAAGAAGGCTGCCGTGGCAGAGAAAGTGAGGGTGGCCGCAGAGAAGAAGTTCTCAGTGCTACAAGTCTGGGTTGGGGATACCGAGCTCAAGTTACCTAAAGCCATGAGCATAAACAGCGCGCATTCAGAGGAGCTAGCTAACCCGAGGGCGGCCTTGGAGGCAAGCGATAGCAAGTGGTATAACGAGGGTTTTGCTGACGCGGAGAACTCAGCTAAACCCGTCATAAATGATGCTCGGAGGCTTGGCTTTCAGGAGGGGTGGTTCGCTGCCTTACAGGCTATGGGAGTTCCCGAGGACTCCTCTTTAAGGATTCCCTGCCAAATTCCTTTCCCGGTCTCAACACTTGGCTCACAGAACCTTCCAAGGCCCGTTGATGAAAAAGAGACGACCAGCCTGAGGGAGTTGATGGAGCAAATAGATTCTCACCTGGAGATAGGGGAAACAGAAGTGGCCAGCCATCCCCCTCTGGAGATCAGCTCGGCCAGGACCCTCCCCAGACTCTGGTGCAAGAACCTTTTATGGAGACTGATGCTCAGGAACAACCTGCAGATTCCGCTTCTTAACTGCCGAACCGTGACTTCTTCCTTTAAGAAAGTTTTCCTTGTTTTTCGCTCTTCCTCTTTTACTATTAGTGTGTGTTTTCTTTTTCTTTTACTGTATGCCTTTTAGTTGGATTGCCTATGTCACCGGGCTGTGGTGACCGAACAATTGCTTTTCTGCTTGGATTGATGCTTAAATGGCCACTTGGTTTTGTGGTCGGACACAGCTTTGATTTTAGTTTTGCGGTATTTATTGTGCTGTTTATTTGCTTCATACTTACGTTGTAGTGGCCCGGGTAGCCGAATCCTGTTTCGTCATAAGACGGGGATTGAGCCGGCAGCAAGTTTTCTGTCCATAGAATGATGATTTATGGTTTCTCCCCTTAAGAGTAGTAACTTTTCCATTAACTCGGTAATATAATTTGAATCGAGACGCAGGTTTCTTTCTTCGTAATTTTTACTTTTCCAAATGCTTGGCGGTACGGATTGTATTGAGAATTTGGCTCCTGTCCTTAGGGTAATTTTCAAGGTTTCCACTTGTTTGGCGATTTTGATCTACTGAGGGTCAGGTTTCCGTCCTCATAGTGTTTTTAAGGTTTCTACTTGTTCGGCGATTGTGATCGAATCGAAAGTCAGGTTTCTGTCCTTGTAGTGTTTTAAGGTTTCCACCTATTCGGCGATAGAGATCGAACCGAGAGTCAGGTTTCTGTCCTTGTAGTGTTTTAAGGTTTCTACCTATTCGGCGATTGTGATCGAACTGAAAGTCAGGTTTCTGTCTTTATAGTGTTGTAAGGTTTCCACCTATTCGACGATAGAGATAGAGATCGAACCGAGAGTTAGGTTTCTGTCCTTGTAGTGTTTTAAGGTTTCTACATGTTCGACGATAAAGATCGAACTGAGAGACAGGCTTCTGTTCTCATCGTAATTTTTAAGGTTTCCACCTGTTCGGCGATTGTGATTGAACCGAGAGTTAGGTTTTTGTCCTTGTAGTGATTTTTAAGGTTTCTACCTGTTCGGCGATTGTGATTGAACCGAAAGTTAGGTTTTTGTCCTTGTAGTGTTGTAAGGTTTCCACTTGTTCGGCAATAAAGATCGAATCGAGAGACAGACTTCTGTCCTTATCGTAATTTTTGAAGGTTTCCACCTGTTCGGCGATTGTGATCGAACTGAGAGTTAGGTTTCTATCCTTATAGTGTTTTAAGGTTTTCACCTGTTCGGTGATAGAGATCGAACCGAGAGACAGGCTTCTGTCCTCATCGTAATTTTTAAGGTTTCCACCTATTCGTCAATTATGATCGAACCGAGAGTCAGGTTTCTGTCCTTGTAGTGATTTTTAAGGTTTCCACCTGTTTGGCGATTGTGATTGAACCGAGAGTCAGGTTTCTGTCCTTGTTAGGATTCACAGCTTAGGACTATTTAAGCTTGGCAATTGAAGCTGAATATAGAGCCAACACAGTTAAACTAGTTTGTCAGGATGAACACCATCATCTTATTAGTGAAACCCGTGCAATATTATATTAACTATGTAATTTACAGCATAGCCCATTAATGATAGAATCTCTTAAGATTATGGACGTTCCACGGTCAAGGAAGTGGCCTCTTGTCTAGGTCCTCCAAGTAATACGCGTCTGCGCCGGCGACGGCAGTGACCCTTTCCAATTCTGCGCGAGTTTCCCGGCATTCGTATCCCACATATTGCCTACGGCTTTCCTAAGAACCAAATCCCCTGCACCAAATTCACTTTTCTTATGCCTCGGCTATATCTCTAGGCGAGCTTTTGTTGATATTTTGTGAGCCGTATAGTCACTATTTCACGGTATTCTTCCAACTTATCCAAACATCCCACTATCATATCGTCGTTTTGGTTGGGAACAAATCTCGCGACACGTGCACTACACAAGCCAACCTCGGTTGGTATAACAGCTTCCGCTCCATATGTGAGAGAAAACGGGGTCTCCCTGGTAGACCTCCTCGGCGTTGTCCGGTAAGCCCACAAGACTTTAGGCAGCTCCTCGGCCCAGTTTCCCTTCGCACCCTCCAGCCTCTTCTTTAACCCATTCACAATTACTTTATTCACCGTCTCGGCTTAGCCATTGCTCTGGGGATATGCTGGAGTCGAGTACCTGTTATTGATGCCAAGATTGCCACAGAAATCGCGGAATACCTGGCTGTCGAATTGCAGCCCATTATCTGATATAAGAGAGTTCGGCACCCCAAACCTAGTGATTAAATTCTTCCACACGAACTTCTTTACATCCACGTCCTGGATATTTGCCAAAGCCTCCGCCTCCGCCCATTTGGTAAAATAGTCGACAGCCACCAGGACGAATCTTCGATTACCCGTCACCCGGGGGAAAAGGCCGATGATATCTAGCCCCTATTGCGCAAAAGGCCATGGATTACTGATCGGGTTCAAATGGCCTGCGGGCTGATGGATTAGGAGGGCATGCTTCTGACACTGTTCACACTTACGAACATAGTCGGCGGCGTCCCTTTGCATTTGTGGCCACCAAAACCCTTAAGTCATTGCCCGGTGTGCTAGTGAACGTCCTCCCACATGATTGTCGCACACCCCATTGTGTAGCTCGGCCAAAAGCTCGCCCACCTTCCCCGGGTGTAGGCACAAAAGGTACGGACCTCCATATGACCTTCGATACAACGTTCGATCCTCTGACAGCCAATATCGTGGGGCAACTCTTCGGATCTTGCCGCCCTCATTCTCGTCAGATGGGAGTCGGTCCTCGGCCAGGAAGTCGATAATCGGGTCCATCCAACACAGCCCAAGTGCATTGATTGCTGAGATATCGACCCCTACAATTCCTGGATCACTTATAGTCTTGATGGTCGGTTCCGGAACAAGCTCGACCTTGATTAATCGGGGTATCTTTTCGGCCACCAAGGATGCCAACGTGGCGAGGGAGTCGACGTGTCTATTTTGCATTCGGGCCACTTGGAAAAACTTTACCGTACTGAAATTGGTTATAACTTGTCTAACCTTTTCTAGGTATGCTTTCATACGGGAATCTCTGGCTTCAAAATTGCCTAGCACCTGATTGACCACCAGACGCGAATCCGAATACACCTCAATATCCCGGGCACCCAAACTTGAAACTGTCCTTAGTCTGGCTAGCAAGGCTTCGTATTCTGCCTCGTTGTTGGAGGCTCTGAAGCCCAACCTAAATGAGTGTTCTAACAGTATTCCCTCTGGGGTAATCATGACAACTCCTATGCCGGCACTTGTGAAGCACGACGCCCCGTCCACGTACACCTCCTACGGGAGGGACTCCATGTGGCAAATCATCTTCCCCTTACTTTTTGGCGTGAACTCAGCGACAAAATCTGCAAGTACCTGTCCCTTCACTGAACTTCGGGGCCTGTACCGTATGTCGAAAGACCTGAGCTGAGTCCCTCATTTTGCTATTCAGCCAGTGAAGTCCGATCTTCTCAACAACGACTGTAGGGGATACTTGGTTAGGATGTAAACCGTATGAGCCTGAAAGTAGTGCGGCAGCTTTCTCGTGGCGTGTATTGGGCCAACACAAGTTTCTCCAGAGGTAGGTATCTCGTCTCTGCATCAACCAGAGTCTTGCTGATGTAGTACACGGGTTGTTGAATTCCCTGATTCCTTAGTAGCACGGCGCTCACTGCGTGTTCAGACACTGCCAGGTACATGAAAAGATCTTCCCCTATATCTAGTACTACTAGCATGGATGCCTGCACCAAATAAGCCTTCAGATCCATAAAAGCTCTGTCGCATTCCTTGTCCCACTGAAATCCCTTCCATTTCTTCAGAAGTTGGTAGAATGGTCGGCAACGATCCGCAAATTTGGAGATGAACCTATTGAGGGCGGCTAGCATACCGGTCAACACTTGTACTTCTTTCGGATTGTTCAGTGGCTTCAGTCTTTTCACAGCTTCAATTTGGTCGGGGTTGATTTCTATTCCCCGCTTAGTGATCAAATACCCCAGGAATTTCCCGGCCCCAACACCGAACGTGCATTTCTCAGCATTGAGACGTAGTTTGTGCTTTCGAAGAACTTCGAAAACACCCTGAAGGTCGTCCATATGCCGTGCTACTTGCTTACTCTTTACCACCATATCGTCAATGTACACCTCAACCGTACGCCCAATCTTGTCTCGGAACATTCTCATCATCATCCATTGGTATGTAACCCCGGCGTTTTTTAGACCCAAGGGCATTACCGTGTAGTGATAATCAGCCTCGAGGGATATAAATGCCGTCTTTTCCTGGTCCTCGGGCGCCAGGCAATTTGGTGATACCCTTGAAAAGCATCCAGAAAACTCATCCTCGGGTGTCTGTACATGGCATCCACCAATTGGTCGATTTTCGGCACCAAGAAGGGGTCCTTTGGGCATACTCGGTTTAAATCGGTGAAGTCCACACACACCCTCCACTCGCCACTCTTCTTCTTCACCACCACGATATTTGCCAACCAATCCGAGAAAAAGATTTCCCTTATTGCCCCAGCGTCCTTCAACTTTTGGACTTCCTTTCTCACCACCTCGGCGTGCTCCCAGGCCGATCTCCTCGACTTCTACTTCTTAGGGCAGATTGAAGGGTCAACTCTGACTCTATGGAAAATAAATTTGGGGTCCACCCCAGGCACCTCATATGGACTTCATGTAAACACGTCTACGTTTTGTATGAGGAGTAACAGCATTTCCACTTTCTCCCGCTCGTCCATGCCTTTCCCTACATGGAAATACCTGTCGACTTCTGGAAGTATCTTTACTAATATCATTTCCTCGACACAACCAGCTACCACTTCTCCTCGGTTGTCCTATGATTGCTATAATGGGAACCCCTACGGCGACTCTTCTTGCTGGGCACGTTCTCCTTGATCGTTGGTATCCTTCTTCTGGTTAACCATGATGATCAAGCATTGCCTCGCCGTCTACTAGCTTCCCTTCACCACAGTAATACCATGCTCGGTAGGGAACTTCAATTTCACATGCAGTGTGGATGGAACGACCCCCATTGCATGGATCCATGGTCTATCGAGTATCGCTGTGTACGGGGAGAAAGAGGTCACTACTACAAACGTCACTACCACATCCTTGCCCTCCATATTCACAGGCATAGAGGGGTCACCTAGAGGGGTCACCCCCCATCCTGTTCAGCCACCTGAAATATGGTTCGTGTTTAATCTTGTCCATGATTTTGTGCACCGGCTCCTTGAACGTTACGTTTACCTCTCCCACTAGTGCCTCTAGCTCTTGAATCCTCAAATTCCCCCGGGTCCTTAGTTGAAAGGCATTAAACCGAGGATGATTTATTATTGGCGTCTTACCTTTGTTCTGTATCCGGTCATCTTCTAGCCGTTTATACTCTTTAATACGCCTCATCAACTGCCTCATATCCTCGGGAGGCTTCTTAGTTAACGACTCTCTCAGCCCAGGATCCTTGGGGCAAACCCATCCTAAAGGTGCTTGCAGTAATCTTCTCGTTTCCCCCACCGATCTCGTTGTACAGCTCCCAATACTGACTAGCATAACTACGGAGGGTTTCCCCTACCCTCATTTTCATGGATAGTAATACGTCCACCGGTTGTGGCACCCGGCTGCAAGTTACAAACCGTATGCCGAACTCCTGTATAAGCTCGGCGAAATTGTTGATGGAACCTTTCCACAGCCCGTTAAACCACCTCAAAGCGGTGGGACCTAAGCTTGAGGGAAAAACCTTGTACATCAGTGCATCATTGTGGGTATTTAGAGACATCATCTGGATATAATGATTGACATGCTCTACTGGGTCTGTCTTCTCGTCGTAGAAGTTGAAAGGTGGGCACGTGAATCTGTCCGGCATTGGGGCACTCTCGATGTTGGCCGAGAATGGTGACCGGGTAGCTTGTCGTAGTGCACAGTTCATTACATCCATGGCTGCATTATGGGGTCGTTCCTCTTCTGGGGAATCCGAACCTCGGTCTGCGTACTCCTGGGACCTGGAACAGTCTCGGTGATGGCGGGATCCCCGCGAATAAGCCCGTCCCCTCCGCCGATGAGATTCCCAAGAACGGGAACGTTCTCGGTGGTGGTGGAACCTGGATTGATTGGACCTCGTCTGATGGCGATCTTCCTCGGTATTGCTCTCCTTTCTCAGTTGTCCCCATCCCTCTTATGATGCCTATTCTCGGCTTCCAACTCCAGGTCTCTCACTAGCCTGCGCAATTGTTCGAGCTCTTCGTTTCACTCATCGAGTTGCCTGTGCCCCAAGGCATTCGAAATAGAATGTTTTGTTTGGTATGACCCCTCCCCGAGGCCGGACTGCTCCTCTCGGTCGCGGTCCCTATCTTCATGTCTCTTCTGCCTTCTTTCTCGCCAAGTGGATCCCCGAGAAGATCTCGCTGAACCACTTTCAGCGTCGCTTCTAGAGCGTCTCCCAGACATCTGCCTCCACGGGATTGAGTCTCAATAAGACCACAGCGTTGTAGGAGATTCCCACAGACGGCGCCAATTGTGCGCACCAGAAATAAGACTATTGGGCTTGAGCTCACTTGGACTCACAACTTATTTGTAGGATGGGTTTGGGTTTCCTACACTGGGTCATCTTCGGTACGAAGACTCAATGAGATCACTTTTCTCTCCTCACAACCTGGTTTAACCTTTAGCCCCTTTGCTCTCTTTCTATACCTTCTTTTTTCCCTAGTTTTTCCAACCCCCTTTTCTTCCCAGACTTCTCCTATTTATAGTCTGCAGTTAGTGGAGAGTTTATGATTAAATTCTTTTAGTGCAGTAAGCAGTCCAATGTCATTCAGCATAAGTGGGTGATTAGGTGGTTACGGGAAGCAGTGAGGATGGCCTTGGAACTTGGTTCCCACTTCCGTTGACACGTTCAGCAGCGGTGCCCCCAAAAGATCTGCCAGGCAATGATAGGACGACATGTTCGGACGTTGATCATAGTACTGGTTGGCTGGTGTTTGCCGATCATAAATATTGCTGCAAGCTTGGGCCAGTAGCTTTTGTAGACTTGGGCTGGGCCTGTGGAGAGAGAGAAAAGGAGCATAGGCCTCATCCTCGAATAAGAATTGATGGCCCAAGTGGGTGCGGGTATGGGTGCTGTACAGTTATCGAAGAGAAAACCAAAGCCCTCGGCGTAAAACCTCTCTGCCGCCCTCCAAGCGGTCAATAATCCACTAGAAAATGTAGTTGGAATACATGAATAGAAATAGACCCTCTAAGCCTAATCTACCCAGATACCTAAACACATTGTTTGTCACTATTATGGTGGTTTTGATCATCTAAGACCTCATTGCTCTAAGTTTCATGCTCTTAAAAGAATTAAAAGAAAAGAAAAATTTGAACATCCTAGAAGATGTGCTAAAAAGAGTAAACCGGATTTGAGTGAAAATAGCATATTATTCAAGAAAGTGTTTAATGCTCTTAACTCCTTGACTATGTGCATCTTCGGTTCTCATTCTTCCAACCATCGTCTCATTTCTCTTAAGACACTCATTCCAAACAATCATTCCATTTGGATGAGAAAGGGTTCTTATGGTTGAGCTTGTGTTCTTTTGGTCCTTGATCTAATTCTTTCGATCTTTGTAGGACCCTTCATGCATTGTATGTCAAATCTTCATGCATTTTGTGTATCTTGCATTTCTTTGTATGCATTGCCTTTGTTTTGATCTTACTTTTTGCTTTTGTTTTTGTGTGAGTAAAAATCCAAAACCACATAAAAAGTGAAAATTTCAAAAAAGTTTGATCGTATATATTTGAGTACATATCACATATGAGCTTTGCCTTGTACCTTCGTACAATTGGCTTTGTGCATTTACAAGTTTAGCTTGTTCTTTATGTACTTATATCTTTGTGGGAAAAATCTTGACATCTTTGTGTGATTGTTGTAAATTGATTTTCAGGCTTGTGATGAATGATTAGTTAATAGTCATGTTGGTTTTGATACATGCATAGACTTGTGTCTATATATCTTCCCACTCTTTATTTTATTGTTTTTACTTAAAGAACTCATCAAATGTAAATCTCCAAATAAAAAGAGATATTGAGCTACAAAAACTATCGCACATACTAGTATTCGACTAGAAAAAAGGAAAAACGACTTTTACGAATATGTATGATGCCCAAAAAGTCAAAGGCTTGTTCATCAAATTAAAATATAAAAAATTTCAGGCATCGATCTTAAAATGAGATGTATTGATTCAAAATGATCAAATATTATGATTTGTGAAGAAGCCAAATGAAAAGCTTCAAAGATATGTAATCACTTTCTTGTGGGGAGTCATATATGTTCATTTCTATAAATGAGATAGACTTCTTGACTTAGAACTAGTTGTGTATAACTTGATTGAATTGATCATTGAAACTTCATTCTAGACTAAGAGCTATTCCACACTTGATACACACACACACAACACACATATCTAATGTTCAATGAATTCCTTATTCATTTGTTCGATTATACTTGTTTAAATGTGATGTGTGTGTGCTCAACTTTATATGGATCAATCTAAAAAGATTTTTGATTAGTTTATATGTTTTTGGAAGTGATTTTTATCACTCTTTGTATTCATGTTTAGTACTTACTTTGTTTTTTATAGTTTAAACATGTTCTGAGTTGAAAAACAAGTATCAGAATTTTTGGCAACTCATTTTTGCGACTTGCAAGTTGCGAGTTTTGGTGACTTGCCCAGTCGCGAGTTCACACAGAATGGTTTCGCGGCTCACTAGCGACTCATTCGCAACTCGCCCAGTCGCCAAACGCCCAGAAACAGCTTTTTAAAGGGCTTTTTGTGGGAAACTTGTTTTAAACCTCTCCAATCCTCTCTTAAACCCCTCTCTTACTATTTTTACATCTAAACCAATCAATTTGAATGATTTTTCATTCCATTGACATCTCTAAGGTTATTTTTAACTCTTTTCATTGTTTTGGATCCTTAGATTATGTTTTGGTGAATTTTGTGTTCTTGGTTGAGTTTTTCATTATAGGGGTTGGGAAACCTTATTTTTTCTCAAAATTTTTGTATAGGATTGGTTTCTTTTGTTAATTTTCTTTGGATGTTGGCCCCTTGTGGCAAAAATAGCATGTATTAAGGGTGGTTTTTATGATGTTCATGCATTGTTTCACATTGTTGTTCATAGTGTGCATACTAGGTGTTTGATAAAATGTCTCTTAGGCATTTTCTCGCTTGTTTAGACTTTGATGAGTATCAAACTTTGGGTTTTCTCGTGTTTTCTCATTAGGAACATGTTTGGTTCATTGGTTGTGTATTTAACACACCTTACCCCACATGTGCTTTTTCCATGCATTGGTCATGCATTGCACTTTGCCACCTCTTGCACACACCTTGCTACCATTGTCATGCGTTGGTCTATACCTTGTTTCTTCATTCTAGCATGTCATGTTTACCTTATACTTTGTAGCATTTTGTTTTATCTTAGGTTTGAGCTTTATTTTCTCATTCATCTCGCACCCCTCATGCATTATTATCACTGTTCATACCTTCATCTCTTGCCCTCGTTTCTTCTTGACCCTTTGTCTATTCCTGACAAAAAGGGGGAGAGTATACTCTAGAGAGTATACCGAAGAGTTTTTGTCATATCTATATGATCCTTGTGCACATTCTTAAGGGGAGAAATTCTATTTCTCATGCACATTTGTAGAGGGAGAGATATTCCATAGGGGAGATGCATATACTAAGGGGGAGAAGGCACTGAGCTAATAAAAAAATTTTGTTTTGGTGTTTGGTGTGTAATCAAGTTGCTCACATGTTTCATCATGTTCTTAATCACAATTTACTTGTTACACTATATTTATCATTTTATTACTTGCTTTACCTTAAGGGTCTAATGTGTTTTGTGCAAGTGTTTCAAGTTACAAGTATATATGTTCTAAGTTCATCACAACTCCTATGATTCATGATAGGGGGAGTGATATGATAAGGGAAGTACTTTATAGTTTTGTACCCGTGTTACTTTTGTAAGCTTTTAGGTTTGTTTCTATGCACTGTGTAGGCTTTTATGGTTTGTAGTATGCTTATGCAGCCTTTATGCTATGATGCTTTGTACTTCAAACTAAATGTTAAGCATTTTCCTTAAGTACTCTCACTCTTAGGATTTTATTCCTAGATGCATATACTTTATGTATTGTGCATTGGTTGAGTGTTGGTCATTCAAGTGATTTGCTTTATACTTATCAGCTTGAATGTTCTGATGTTCATTCCAAGTGAGAATGAACATTGTGGTCACTATCTTCAGTGATTGCTTGTTTAGTCAAGCCATAGTTTATTACTTTATTTCATTTTACTTGATCGCATTGTGCTTGTTCCATATGCATTATAAGTTTTCTGCATACAATGATATTATTGTGTTATTGTGTTTCAGGAGATGTTTTGGTTTTATGATTCAAAAGCTTCACATATTCTAGAGTTAGGTGTGAGTGAGTTTTCCAACTGTTCCCAACTCACGCATTAAGTCTAGAGTTTGTTTTAGGGTTTTGTCACGAAATAGCCAAAGGGGAAGATTGTAAGGTTGAATTTAATCAACCATCTTGTTGGCTTTATTCCGTACCAAATTTGCTTGTATTTTAGCATTTAATAACCTTGTATTTAGGTGAGAATCTTGTAAGGGTAGTGAGTAAGAGAGTGTGAAGAAATGCTCAAGATTGTACAAAGAAATAGGGACTCGCGACTGGATCTTGCGAGTGGCTCGTGGCTTGCAAGTCTCTAGAAGTTGCACACGTGCTAAGTATGCTAGAAGCTGAAGAGTCGCGCTAGCTATTGCACTACAGGACAAAAGTCCCAGGCTGGCCAAGCAGTTAGCTCACGGCTTGAACTTGTGACTCAACCAAGTCGCGAGGTCAAGTCGCCGGAACACTCTGTTTGGAAAAAACTGACGTTTCACATTCCATTCTCATCCTAGTATAAATACCCCCTCATTCCCCCGAAATGTAGAGAGCTTCTAGAAAGAATTTTGAAAGAGAAACCCTAGAGAAAAATAAGATTGTCTCATCCACAATCTTCATAAAGAGACTCTTCATATTCCCCTACTCTCTTCCTATCCATTGATACATCCTTGAGAGGTTCTTGACAAAATCCTTTTCTCACCATATCCATGACTGTGAAAAGTAAGGGTGTGCAGAAAACCCACAGACCCGCCAAACTCGACCCGACCCACCGGGTTGGGTCGGTTTTTAGGCCTTGGTGGGTTGGGTTGGGTTACAAATTTTTTTTTTTTTATAGCGGGTCGGGTTAGGTTTGGGTCATAAAATTACAAACCCACCAAACCCGACTCGACCCACCGACCCACCCATATTTAATATATATTTAAAATATATTATATATTTAATAATTTTTTTTTAAAACCAGGGCACTTATATATATTTAAATATATATATATATATATATATATATTATATTTAATAATGTTTTAAAAAAAAAAACCAGCTGTAGAGCAATACTTCCTCAGTTCCTCCTACTAATACTAATTATATATATAATATGTATTATATAATTAATAATTTTTTTAAAATAACCAGCTCTTCCTATCCTATATAAAAGCCAATTAGTTCACACAAACTCTAGTAAATTATTATTGTTCTTTAGTTATTGGTGTTGTTTGCCCTTAAGGAATTACATCGATACTAATCTTTGGGGTTTTCTAATATATTAATATTTATATTTTTTTTACTCAATTTAATAATAATAATAAAAAAAAATTTTCAAACCCATGGGTCAAACCCGACCCAACCCGACCCATGTGAGTTAGGTTGGGTTGGGTTGGATTTATGTGATGGGTTGGGTTAGGTCGAATTCTTTTTAACCCACCATGGTGAGTCGGGTCAAAAAATTCCCTCAACTCAACCCAACCCGACCCATGCACACCCCCAGTGAAAAGGTTCATTTGGTGTTAAGAGAAGCAGTTTAGAAAGGACCAATAATTATTGGTTGATGCTATGGTTTATAGTGGAATCCGGTAAGCTAGAAAAGAAAAAGGTTCAGCGCAACCTCGTTGGAGTAAGAAGTTTGGAGGGCTTAGGTACCTAGGTAGATTAAGCTTGGAGAGTCTATTGCTGTTTATGTATCCCAACTACATTTTCTAGTGGATTATTGACCGCTTGGAGGGCAGCAAAGAGGTTTTAAGCCGAGGACTTCAGTTTCCTCTTCGATAACACATCGTGTGTTGTCCTTGTGTTTGCATCTCTCTTCCCTTTATCTTTCCCCCTACAAATGTGCACGAGAAATAAAATTTCTCCCCTTAAAAATGTGCACAAGGGTCATATAGAAATGAAAAAAACTCTCCGGTATACTCTCTAGAGTATAAAATCTAATTTAGAATCTTATTAGATTTGGACCCTTTAATTTTTACATTCAATAATTCATTTGACACAAAAATTAAAAATTAGATAAGACTCGTGGCACAAAATTGAAAATCTAATTGGATTTTCTTTGAATTTTGGCTTTTAATATATATAGACTAGTGTATACCCGTGCATATGCATGGTACAATTAAAAACAATCACAATTATATACATATATGGGTTAAATTATACCTGGTGTAAGAGTTATAGATTTTTTAATTGATAGATGAGTTTTACTCTCTCTCTCCATCTCTATTTTTTTAACTTTAGTTTTTTTGGATATACAAATAAGTTTACTCTTCCTTCTTTTTTTTTTTTCTTTTTTTTTTTTTTTTTTTTTTGTTTATTGAGTTTTTTTTATGGTTTATTTATATTAGACTCTTCATTTTTTGCACAACATTAACTCATGCAGAACCAAAAAAAAAAAAAAACTTAAATAGACACATGACGCAAAATTAGACAACAATCGAAATCCAATTTAGAACCTAAATGGATATTCTCTCAATTTTGGCTTTAATTATATGTATAGAATATCTAGTCACTAATCTATGCTATACACCAAATAGTTAACTATTGTTAAATATCTTCACTATTCAATATTTATAATAGTGAAACAAAGATATTCATATTTTGAAAAAAATAAAAATAAATAAAGAAACAAAAACACACTACTTATGTTTTTACCGTGTTTAAACAACACAATACGTATTTCCATAACACTTTTTCACTTACATGTATTTTCGCAATACTTAAACAACGTTACTAGAACAACATTACCAAATGGACCCTAAACTTTTATAAACCATGGAACAACAAAATACAACAACTTAGTGACAAAAGAAAATTTTCAAGTTTCACCGAGGCTTTTACGGGTAGAAAAAAAAAAGCAAATAAAGCGATGCAAAAATAACATTCTATGAAACAAAGTATTCATCCAACAAAACTAAAATGTCAAACATGAGAATAAAAAAAATCAAGATACTTTGGTGGCCCATTATCTTTAGCTTTCTTTTAGCATTTACTCCATCCATAAAAACTTTAGAATCAAACATGGTGTCTAGAAGTTTGGTTCTTAATAAAATATTAAACAAACACACGGGTAATGAAAGTAAAAATATGAAGAAAAAAAATACAAAAACACAAAATATTAAAGAAAAAAATTATGAAAAATAAAAGTAACTATGAAGAAAAATTCATGTAAAAGATACCTTGAGGCTTGAGGAAGAAGAATTTGTAAAAACAAAAGAGCCGAAATGGCATAGAGAAGGTAAAAAGTATAAAGAGTTTTCGTGTGGTGCAATATATATATAGTAGTAGTTGGTTGGGTTGGTTTAAAACTCCATTTTACTTGGGAGTAATTGGTTTAAAACTCTCTAGTTTGTTGAGTAATAGTCTATTTAGAACTCTCAATTTGACATAATACATAAATTAATAAAAAAGTGATGTGTAAAATTTTAGGACCAAGGTTTATGTGGCAAAATTTAGAAGGTCAACTAATAGTCAAAAGTATGCAGTTTGGTTTAAAACTTGTAGTAGTTGGTTTAAAACTCTTCAATTTGCTTAGTGGTCATCATACTAGGTTTAAAACTCTCCTTTTTGACATAATAAAAAAATTGATAAAAAATTATGCGTAAAATTGTGGGATTAAAAATGGCAAAATATTAGAAGTTGGATTAATACCAACTTAACCAATTGTAAAAAAAATTGTGTCCAAAATTGCTCTTATTTCAAACCACACACAGCACAAAAGGCCCCAATTGAATGGAATGGAAAAATGTGTGGAGCGAAGTGGGCGTTAGCATTCATCAAATACATTGTTGTGCCACTTATAACCCTGACCATCGCACCCTACGTCTGGAACATTGTTGGGCTTTGTTGGAATAAGGTGGGCTCGGATTTGGAACCCACCATGCAAAGCTCCTCAGTATTCTTAGCTGCCAAGCCTCCTCCTGCTGCTGCTGCTGCTGCTGCCTGGGCTCCCCTTCGCGTGAACTCGCTGTACACAAGTCGACCACCGACTCCGACGACCACCACCAACGATCCCAATTCAATGGCGGCAGCTGGTCCTAAGTGGGCTCAGAAAACCATAACTCTTCCTCCCCAGAGAAGGGGTTGTCATCTCATCACCCCTAAGGTACCAAAATCACCAATTCCATTTCCAAACCCTAGAGACAACATCAACTCCTTGTTATTGGCTAGACTAGATTAATGTTTTTTTTTTTTTTTGGTCTTTCAATAACATATTATGATATGTTTGAATTGTTTGTGACTTGACTCCTGTTGTATCATATCAACTAAGTTTAAACGACTTGAATAGAGCAGAAATGTTTTTTTTTTTTTTTTTTTTGATTGTTGAAATTTGTAATTAGCTTTGAGCTTTATTAATATAATGGATTTGAAATGATTAGGTATAAGATGTCATTTAAAATCCATAATAGATTAATATCACAAGTATTTTTGTTTGCGCAAAATATCCAGAACTCAACTCATCATGTATTGTTAAATTTATGTCTGGTTATTAATACTAGCAATTGTTCTTTAAATCCCTTGTTTTTGAATCGTCGAATCCCGACACAACCTATAGGAATCAAACATGCTTGTCACCACCTTCATCCTAGTTGAATTGAACAATATTAACCTTTCATTGTTTCAGTCCCCTTCATCGGCTCACTATTGTATTTGTTTACTTGTGTATGCATAGAAAGGAAACTTCACTGGTAGATGTTGTGGCAATTGTCAACTCATTCTAGCTTTTCAAGTGAGAATGGGTTCTGGTCTTGAATTTATTTGACAAAGTATCTTCAACTCTGAATTTGATTATCTCTATAGTAGTATGGTTATCTTTTGTTCACAGCTCACAGTAGTGACGCATACAATGAAAAATAGAAGAACCTACAGTTGCTACCAGCATATCTTAAAGACCATCTTTTATATTACTTCCATTATTGATAAGAATTGTTTCTAAAATATCAGATCGTGAAGGAAATCGGGCAAGATCTGTCAGAATTTAAGTGTGGCCTTGCTCATCTCTTCTGTGAGTGATATGTTATCAGTCAAGTGATTTTACCTTCACATTCATTGTGGTTTATTTGACGGAATTTCATCCTTTTATTTTAAACATTTTAGTGCAGCACACAAGTGCTTCTCTTACTATCAATGAGAACTATGACTCTGATGTCCGGGAAGATACTGAGACATTCCTCAACAGGATAGTTCCAGAGGTTTGTTTGCCTTCTTTCATGTAGTAACTAGAAATCTATAGTCTATATCATCTGACAAAAAATCTTAACTGGTTTTTGGATATCTATTTTCAGGGACGGTCTGCTCCTTGGAAGCATACAATGGAAGGTAAGTATGTATTTTTTTTTAACCTCAATTAGGCTAGGGGCTGATTTCTAATTCTATATATGCTCTGTATTTTCTCAATTTTCCTATACACAAGTGTTGGTTCTTATTTGTGTAACCTTTGCAGGCCCAGATGACATGCCAGCACATATCAAATCTTCAATGTTTGGCTGCACACTCACGTAAAATGATCTTATACTTGTTGTTATGATTCTGTATTTACTTTGAGTTATATCATCTATTTTCCAATTAACCAGTCTTCATTCTTGTACAGGGTTCCAATTACAAATGGACAGCTTAACATGGGAACCTGGCAGGTATATGACAGCATTTTAATTTTCAAAATTCTCCAAAAATATCTAACGATCAGAAGATCATTTTCATATGGATTTTTTTCATGATTAATCTAACATGTTGCAGAAAATTAATTACTCTAGGACTAGCATTTGGATTTGTATGTAGTAAATACTAATGTGTCATGGACTTGCTAAAAATAATAATAATAATAATAATGTGTCATGGTTGGGGAAGCAGTTCTTATCCTCTTTTCTTTTGGCTATTGATAAAGATGTTTAGGAAGAGAATAGCATAGTGATGCATATCATTCTCTTTTCCGAGCCAGTTAAAATCCTATTGATCTAGGTGAACTCCTATAACTGTAATACTTGGTGTAAGATACAGATGAAACTGAAAATATGTCCTTTAGGACACATCAAAGATATTTATCAACAAAAAAAAAAAAAAAAGACACATCAGGTAAGGTGGTTCTAATGGAATGGCAGAGGCATTTTTCTGGACTTATCTGTGTAGGGCTTAAAATCATCAAGTGTAAGAATTTTTTTGTAATTCATTAAAGATTATGAAAATGTTGGCGAGGATAAAACGTGGACAAAACATTGCAGATCATGCCAATAATCTTTGGCCCACGCGGCTTATCTCTCTGCGCATCCCCCCCCACCCCCCCCCCCCCCCCCCCAATTTTTTTTTCTCCTCTCCTTCCCAGGTAAACAAGAGGTGTACATGAGATCATGTTTCATTCCCGTATATGCTTCACATAAATCAATTGTAGCACACATGCTTTAGGTGTACAGGTCACATCTAAATTGACTCTAGTGATTAGTTTTATAAGCTGTTTGACCTTTGCCTGCCTGGTAATTACTATATCAGAATATATTATAATTTCCTTCTGCCATTATGCCTCAGGGGATATGGCTGTGTGAGCACCGTGACCAAGCTACTCCTCGCAAAGTTGTGGTTACTCTCAATGGAATATGAGGTTCAAAAAATTCGGAGATTTCTGTTTCTTTTCTCATCTGTGTATGTAAGCAATAATATACTTTTTTTAAAGTATTTCCATGACTTGATGTGTTAGTAATGAAATGTCAGTGTTGTGCTGCATTGTCCCTTGGTTTTAAAAGGATAAAGCTTCATGAAGATGGCATCTAAGAATTCGGGCAATTATGAGAAATTTAGATTCATTAGTTTGATCAATTCATGATAATGCCAACCCGTGCTCAAGAAAGTTCAAAATTATCAAGGACAATATCAATAGATTGATTTTAAACAGATTAATGAAGCAATATGTGTTGCCAGTAAAGTTGGTATTCTACCTAGTATTTGTTGTCTATTGTCTGTCGTGTCCTTGTTGAATCAGGAGATGTGGATTGCAAGCCTTCAACATCTACTGTGCCCTTTAGGACACTTGTTAACAAGCTAATAATGAAAGTTAGATCTTTAACGGCAGCAAGTAGTTGGGACTTGGGATGTTGCCAAACTTTATCCCTTTCCACCACCAGATAATCAAATGCCTATAATCTAAGAATCCGATCTCATCTCCCTAGAGAGCAACCAATGGAACTGAGAGCATCTTCATAGAACCTCTGACCCCCATACAACTAGCATCATACAATTTCTTAATCTTAAACTGAAGATTGGCGTTGTTTGTGCAACGGAAGTGGGATTTTTCTACCAAATTGGCTGGCTTGGTCTACAAAGGTTTTAGAATCTGTGACTGTGGCCTTTTGAACCCTTTTGAATGGAAAAAGCTATGGATCCTAAAACTTAAACGACTCTTTTTATATATTTTGGAGAATTGCTTGGGATATGATTCCTACTAGGGCTCATTGAATCCAAATTTGTGATATAAGCTACCCCCAGTTGCCACAATCATTCCGAATCTCTGGTACATATTTTATTTTAGTGCCCTTTTGCCACGATTGTATGGAGACATACCAAGTTCCCCGCTCACCTCACATTGCTTCCTAACAAAGTCATTATCTAATTGGATTCGCTACATCCTTGACCCAACAAAGAATCTCAGTTTAAACAGAACAGAGGCAAAGCCTTTCACCCGATTAGCATATCTTGCATATGGCTGAATTTGGCGGCACAAAAACAAGTTCATTTTTACAATATTTCCAAAATCCGCCCCATCAACTTAATTGTTTAATCCATAATTTGGCCTATTGGACCTCCTTTTATAAGACTTGGGAATCCCAACCCATCAAATGACAGGAATGCAAAAAGCAATAGCAAAGACTCAATGACTATTAACGCTGCCCCAGTCAAGATTTCAGCAAGAAATGTAAAAGCAAATGAGAAGAAGTTTGAGCCTTTGAGGGATGACAATGGATTTTTGCGAAACAAAGGTTTTGCGATATCTCTTTCCAACGGATTTTTGGCTACAGGTCTTTCGTACTTCTCTTTGTTTTTATGTGGATTGCAGGTGTTTAACTGTTTATGCGTCATTAAAGTTTCATTCAATAACGTACGGTCTCATGCCTCATTTTAAGCTTGCAATTGTTGTGACTAGACTTAGTAAAGAATACCAAGTTTGATTTTTTTTTTTTTTTTATTTGCACCATATTTCCCTTTTGGGTCTTTGCTGATGCAGGGTAGGTTCTCTCTCCATTTTTTGCCTTTTCTTAATAAAACCAATCATTATTTATCCAATAAAAAAAGGAAAGTAGTTTTGATGTTGTTACTCTATTATCTAAGTGTTTCCAACTTCCTTTTTGGCGGACATAAACATAGATTATTTTAGGAATTAACGAGTGAAAATTATTTTCCCTTGCCTTCATGCTCTAGAACAAGAAAGGTTTCCCCCCACCCTCCACTACTTCTGCTCTAAAAGTTTTACTAAATAATAAAGGGGAGAAAAGGGGGAAGGGGAAAGTCAAAAGTGTAATTCGCAGTAAAAGATTATAGAAAATAAGCTTTTTATTCTCCGAGATTATGGGAAATTATTTACTTTACAATGTGTAACAAACAGATTAAAGTAAGAACAAAAACCATTCATTGAAGGAAACAGACAAACATTCTCAGTAAACACTAAACAGCAATGGATAAAGACTTAGCGCATCATAATTCGGAACTCATCAAAGCTCAAGACGCCGTCTCCATTGAGATCAAACATTCGAATCATAGCTTTACAATCGTCGGTGGACTTGGACTCACCGAGTCGATTGAGCATCCTTTTCAAGCTTGTGGGGGTGATACAACCTGACCCTTCCATCTCATACATTCCAAAAGCCTCTCTCAGCTCCTCATTCTTGTCTTCCTCTCCTCCTGTGTCCATTAATTTCCGGAATTCCTCGAAGTCGAGCTGCCCATCTCCGTTCAAATCAGAGGTTCTCACAGCTGCTTCTGCATCATCAATTGACAGTTCGCCCCCAACAGTCCTCACACAGCTTTGTAACTCAGAAGGAGATATTTTACCATCTCCATCCTCGTCAAAGTAATTGAACACTCTTTGGAGCTCGTTGCTGTAGTTTCTGCTTGCATTGGAACCAGTTAGGGAAAGAGAACGCTTATCTGCCTTTCTGCTTGGTGACAATTTAAGACGTAATCTTCCCAAAGCTGATTTTTTTGGTGAACTTGAACTAGGCTTTTCTTCCAATATTGTAATTGGAGAAGAGGAGGATGAAGCAGAAGAAGAAGAAGAAGAAGCTATATCGTGTGTGGTCTTCATGATGAAAACTGGATTAATTGAAACCAGTTTGCTAAATCAAAGAACTTTGAACTGGGTATATACCTGGACTAGAACCTAGTTGGAATGAATATATGTAACAAGAAGCTAGCTGTTATCAGTTATGGCCTTAATGGGATATAGTATACCACGGGCCGAAGGATGTGGATAGAAACTACGCAGAGAACACGGTTTTGAGTTGTAAACTACGAGGATGATTTGGGGTTTTGTCAACAGCCAATTGTTTTTTTAATAAGTCTGGGACTAGCGATTACAATTACGATTGTTGATAAGATATATATAGGATTCAGTGGCCAATGGCCATAGCGAGTGAGCTTCTCGGGACATTTCTGGAATTTTCTTTTACTATTGATTTTTCTTTGTACTGTTCTTTTGCTTGACTTCTTTCCTTTGACTAGGGGACCTAAACACAATCAGACTGTACATCTGTAATCGCAATGTGGACGTGGAGGCAGATGTGCCATTGTCGTACAATAATGGTAACTCAGTACTGTTGTTGGTCACCGTCATTTGAATTCTTTACCACAATTGAGCCCACTCCTATGAAAAAAAAAAAAAAAAAAAAACCGATATTTGTTTCTTCTGGCCCGTTTTGGGCTTTCGGAAAAGATATTTAATATTTAATGATTATAGCGATGACACCTGTCTAAAAAAGCGTGTTTTTTAGTGGCAAACAAAAACACAAACGAATAAAATATTTTGGTAATTTTAAGTGGTTATTTATTTCAACTTTTAAAAGTTGAAATGTATTGTTTTTATCCAAAAAAATAAAATGTGTATTAGGCAAGATTTTAAATTTTTTTTTTTTTAATTACATTTTTATTTGTGAAAGAAAAGCCCAAATCGGGAAAGTAGAAGGAGCTCTATTGCAAAAAAGCGCTGATGCACGTTTCATGTTATCATTAGAAGTTGCACAAATTTTCCAAATTGCCCACTAGTTATTCTTAAAAACCCAATTTTATCCCTTTACTTATAACACAATTTTACAAAGGAACCCAATAATGAAATCAGTGAAAAAAAAAAAAAAAAACACCAATTTGACCCATTTCTATTGCATGTCATTGATAGTGGGGAAGAGATCAAGCACGGATGGGGAGGAAGACAGGCATCAGTGAAGGCAGAGCAGATTAGCAGACGATGGAGGTGATTTTCCTCCCTTAGCGATTTCCCCCTCTTTCTATCTTCGTTTGATGAGAATTAAATGATGTGGTTGTGTGTGACCTTTAAGTTTGTGTGTTTTGATGGGATAGAGGGAAAGAAACTTGCACACGAAGTGGGGTAAAAGAAAAGAGAGAAAGGAAGAAAGAAAAAAAAAGAAAAAAAAAAAAAAGAAGAAAGAGAACTCTATGGAATGTTCTAGAGTTTGGAGGAAGTGGTAGGGAAAGGAAAAAGAGAAAAGAGTAAGGGTACGTGTGTGGAGGAGAAAAAAAAGAGGGGGTAGAAAAAGAAGGAAAAAAGAAGGAAATATGGATGAAAAAAAATAAAGAAATAAAGGAAAAATAAAATAAAGAATAAGAAATTAAAATTAAGAAATGCTATCACAATATTTTCACAATAAATCTTAAGTGGTAGGTTATTATTAGCTAATATTGATGAGAAAAAAATCATTTTAATAGTACGTTCAAATTAAAATCAATATCAATTTATCACAAATGATTTTTTTGTGAATGTGTTGTAAAAATATTATGAATGTAGTTTTTAGAAATGAATGAAGAAAATTTGATTTAAATATTATGAAGTAGTTGATTTAAGTATGAAATATACTCATTTATATATACATTGTCCTTTTTGGTAATTTACCACTTAAATCGTCACTTTTATAAGTGTTAGCTAAACACTCAGTTTTAAAAAAAAAAAACATTTTTTAACAATTTTTACCAAACATCCAGCTTTTAAAAAAATTCACTTTTTAATAGTTTTTATCAAACACTTAACTTTTTCAAAAAGCTTAGTTTCAAATTGAACTTTTTAAAACTTCGGCTTCTTAAAAAAGCATAATATCAAAAAGTTGAAACAAACTTACATTACAACTTTGTTGTTTAACACTTTAACTGAGAATGGCTGTGGTTTTGAAATTATTCTATAAATTATGAGACGGCCGGCTTATAAAGTTAAGGTTGTTAGGCCTAAGACCCACTTGTCCCAAAAAAATTTTAAAGGGTCTCAAAGCCCACTGTTGTATAAGTAAAAGGTCCCTACAATTGTATACAAATTATCTTAAAATTATACAATGATATTTATTATTATTTTTAAATAAAAATATATAGTTAAAATTTGCATTTTTTCCCCCACTTCCAAAAAGGCTCCCAAAATATTGAGCCAGTAAAACTCCAACTAAATCGATTATAAACTATTTCACTAAAAAAATTATTATAAATATGTCAAATAATTATTGACAAAATTTTTCCTAACAATTTGTGAAAGAGAAGTAAATAAAACTGTAATTCCAAACTTAATAAACAATTTTACATCTAGAAAAAAAACAGTATTAAAGCATAAAAATATATATAAAATAGAAAGTCAAATAAATAGCATTTAATGATATTTTAAAGGCATGAAATAATCGTATTTCTAAGATAATATTTGTTCCACTTAAACGAGATTTGGCTTGTAGGAAAATTGTTATAAGAACATTTGAAAGGTCACTTATATTGAAAACACTGTAGAATGTTGTCATGGCTATTCCTAGTCATTAGGATCTTTATAAAAAAAAAAAAAAATCATTTCTTCATTTGTTTGTTTGGATTTTTTTTTTTTGGGTGCAAAATTCTACAAAAATATACTTTCTACTACTATTTCATTTGAGTGAGAATGCACCTTGCTCAAGTGAGATATCTTCTCGCTCTAGCAAAAATTTCTTAATCGTGCTCGCTCTTTAGTAATCATTTATAAAAATACCAAATAAGAAATTTTCATTCGTCCCTCACTTGTAGCAAGATCTATATAGAAACTTTGGCCAGTGCCTCACTTGGCCATAACTCGAATGAAACAGAAACTCACTTTTAGAGAATTCTTAAACTTCATTTTATAACCTTAAAATACTCTTTATTCTTCTACGGTTCAAGTATCACTCATTATATATGACAACTACATGTATATAACCATCTACACAACACGAACATCATATTTTTAATTTAAACGTTTCATTCATGATCTAAGGAATAAGATTATTTCAATTATAAACTAGATACTTCATATGAATGTCTCATTATTCATTATTCAATGTGAAGCCCTACACTCACTTCACCTTGTTATGGAATGTTTGCAATGAAAATGCATCACATTGGGCACGAATCATTCAGAGGCTACACGAATGACTTGCTTACCAACATTTTTTCCAGAAAATAGCCCAACAAAGGCAGCAGGAGCACTTTCCAAACCTTCATTCATGTCTTCAATGTAAACAATTTTGCCTTGCTTGTAATAACCAATAACATGTTCCAAGAAGCGTGGATATAGGTGCAAGTAATTGTGTTGCACGAAACCCTCCAATTTGACGGACTTGGTTATGAGATTGATCAAGTTGTGAATCCCTTGTGGCTTAGAGAGGCCAAATTGAGACGCTGCCCCACAAAGTGCAATTCGGCCATGAATCCTCATATTACGAAGTGCAGCATCGAGCATATCCCCTCCCACATTATCAAAGTAGATGTCAATGCCTTGTGAAAAGTACCTATTTATTTAAGTCATCCATTTGAAACCAAATTGTTTCAAGGATAAACATAAAAGAAAATGGGGTTATTAATTCACATAACAAGTTCTTTATCATACTTCATTCTCAAAAACAAATCATAAACCTTTTCAATGCTGCATCAAGGTTTGGTTCTTCCTTGTAGTTAAAAGCTTCATCGAATCCAAGCTTATTCTTCAAAAGATCAACCTAAAATAGCTCATTTAAGTTATCTCAGTGTTGATTGATCATACAAAGAAGAGTCTATTGCTATGCAAAAAAAGCCTTATATATAGTGTTTAGGAAGTGTCTACAAAGATAAAGATGGTGTATAAATCCTTCAAAAGATAAAAGAAAAAGAGAAAATCCTGTTATAGACCTAAAGTGACGTTTTCAGCTATGAAATACAATGTTTGTATAACAAACACAACCCAAAGAAATATATCAATAACAAGAACAAAAAGGAAAAAGAGAGAATATTACCTTTTGGCTTGTGCCAGCACTTCCAACAACGTAGCAACCATGCAACTTAGCAAGTTGGCCAACAAGCTGACCAACGGCTCCAGAAGCTGCAGAGACAAAGACATATTCCCCTTTCTTAGGGGAGCAAATCTCAAAGAATCCAGCATAAGCAGTAAAACCTGGCATACCTGTGTTGAAAAGAAGAAGAAGAAGAAGAAAAAAAACCTTCTGCTTAGGGACTGCTTTAGACGACACTATATATCCTATTGAAAAATGATTAAGATTAAATTTAAGAAATTAATTAATTTACATTAGCCATACACCAATACAACTTTTTAATTTACAAAAAGTACAAAGTTTGACACAGCAAACCTGAGAATTTTCTAATCAATTAATGGAGGTGGGGGTTTTACAGCGTCAACATATAAGTGACCAAGTTACTTCTTCCATGCTTGAACAACAATATTTTGACCCATGTTAGACTAATAGTTAAATAATTAAAATTTTCATTTTTCATAAAATTAATATTTAAAAATTATTCATAATAATAAATTACGTATCATAACAATTTATTTAATTATGAACTTGTCTCCACTCTATATCTTGGACCGTATGGATATAGCTTGTGGTCTAAGTTGACATTTTATATTTTAATATCACTTAAATAATATTTATTTAAAATTGTATAATATAGTTTTTATAAAAAAATCCATTATTCTTTCTTTTTAAGATACATTAAGGTTTTGTATTGAAGTTCGCTTACATCTTTTTTACCAATTGATATTATGACTAATTCTCTTTATCTTATTATAGTATATCGACTTTATGTAGGATTTTAATAATTTCAATTTTGAAATTTTCTTTTCTTAAAAATCAATTGTAATAAGTACTATTTGTAAAATTCTGTAAGTAATATATTCTGTAAGTTATCATACCAAGGAGGCCGACATGGTATGAGAGTGGAATATCCTCTGCCTGAATTTTTCTCAACTGCTCAGTTTTGTGAATCAAGCTGTACTCTTCCCAGCCAGTAAATCCGGAAACTACATCACCAGGCTTGAAATCTGGATCATCAGAATCTATAACTTTGGATACACCAAATCCTTCCAAGGCCTTCATCAAAACACGCCATTGTTGAGAATTTGTGAAAATGAATTTTATAATGAAAATTGCAAAAGGTGAAAAACTAAATTATGGAACCTCTTGTCTTTGTATAATTGATAGCTACGATACTCAAATGAGGAAGTCTATGAATACAACTTTTGTTATTACTCTAACATAGTCAACTATGGATGATAGAGAAAAAATAATAGATTCATATAAAAATGATAGGAAGTCATCCACAGCTGAGCTAACTACGTCAATGTCATGGTAAAACTTGTCTGGTCTTAGAAAAGTGAAAAAACCATACTCAAACAATATTAACAAGAACCACATCAAACTCACAACAAGAGTGAATCAAGTGAAGTAAGAGTGGAAGAGATGATGATGGATTTACCTGACCAGGAACAAAGGGAGGAAATAAGTAATTGGCGGCTTGGATCTTACGCATACGGCCTCTCATGTAAGGGTCACAAGACAAGTAGAGATTCTTGACAAGAAAAGCTCCTGACCCTTTTGGAGCCTTGAGCTTAATCTTACTAACCTTGATTTCCATGTCTGACTCATTTGGAAGTATGTCTACGTACCCTTTCAATATAACTTGCTTGTTCTCCACTTCCTCCATATGGAATTAACCGAACAAACTGGGTTTTGTTTATACTCTCAGCTTGTGAGAGTAACCTGCAAGTGTAGGCAGCAGCCAGCAGGCACTATTACTCGAAATCACTTATACTTCCTGGCTCATGCAAGTGTTGGCAACATTCAATTAATTATCAAATTAATTGCAACTCATACTTCTGTTTTTTGGTTAACTAAACCACTTATACTTACTGCATAGTCTGCTACTTTTTTTTTTTTTTTTTTTTTTTATAGACAAACACTCACACAAGGGAGGGAAAAAGAAATTCTACTACAAATATATATCACAAAAGAAATATTATTAATATAATAACAAAAGTCACCTAAAAAATGTAAACTTTTTCTGCAAAAACTAAAAATAAAAATAAAAAATAACACAAAAATATATTATTATTATTAGGAATAAAAAATTACTCAACCTACCATTGAAATTACTTTTTTAACTGTTAATATTAACCTATTACTTAAAATTTGTTGTGAAAGTATTGAAAAAATATTATGAACATTGCATTTATTTTGTTTTATATATGAAAGATGTTTTTTTTTTTTTTTGGCGGGCAGGTGGGGAGTCTTGATTTTAAGAGAAGCTGTAAATTAGAAGAAATTTGGTTTTTTTTTTTTTTTTTTTTTGGTGATCTTGGGATTTTTAAAATTATTTTGTTGGATGTATTTGGGGGGATTTATGGGTCAAAGAAATGGACAAGATACTTTTTTTTTGGTTCTTTTTATCAAAATGTTTCTTTTTGGGTTTATTTGAACCAATTTCAATATTTGAGAGGCTAAAATGATATTTAAGAGAGATTGAAACTGATATATTTTTCTCAAAATCTTAGAGCAGTAAGAAAATTTTAGGTTCAATAGTTTTTGCATTGGCAAATTATGACAAGTTGTAAGTCTTTTTAAGTAAGAATGTGTGTAATATGATGTGTGTAACAGTTTTTTCCCAAGAAAATCACTTTTTGACATGCGGCTTCACCACATATCCCACTCAAAAGTGGGTTTTGTTCCATCTATGGGCTAGACTTACGTACGGAATAAGAATTGAGCATTTTTCTCAACGACAAATTTTTGACAAACTTCTGAGAGAAATGAATATATTACAAAGTAAAAATAATACATGTATAGAATACAACATTAGTCATACAATAAATTGGAGATGATTTTGCAGATACTCTTTTTCCTAAAACAAGTAGTGATATTGCTGTAATAGACATTGACAACAAAAATTATATCGCTAGATACAAATTTTGAAAAATTAGAGAATAGAAAAAATTTTAATTTTAGTTTCCTTCATGTTTAGTTTGGGAATGAAAAAGTAAAGGATAGAAGATGTATTTTGTATAAATTTATTTTCATAGTTCTACTAGATAAAAAAAAAAAATAGATGGCGCAAAAAAAAAAAATGAAACACAACCCAAAAAAGAAAAAAAAAAAAAAAAAAACAGCTGATCAAAAAAAATAACCAACTGAATGAAAAGTATAGAAAAGAACAAAAAACTAAAGAAGGAAATTATTAAAAAAAAAAAAAGTAAAAAAGGACAGCTGAGAAACAAAAACGACAAAACAAAAAAAGAAAGCGAAGGAAAAAAAAAAAAAAAAAAAAGGAGAGAGAGGAAAGGCTGAGTATAGAAAAAGACAAAAATTAAAGAAGGAAATAAAAAAATTAAAAAAAGAAGAAGGAAGAGTTGAGTACCAAAAAAGACAAAAATGCAAACCAAGAAAACCTGGCACGTTGCCCTAGATAGTGTTTCCAAACTTTTCCTCTCTTATTTTCTCTTCTCTTCAATTTAAAAGAGAAAATTTTTTTGTAGCCAGCGCCAAGAGAGTCAATACGGTACCATACTGGCCGGTTTGACCAGAGTCAGTGCCCTGGTACAAAAATCCCCTCATATCATAACACTCTACATACCAATTGGTAGACATACCAGGTGATATTGGTCATTTTAGCCAGAAAACAAAAATCGTCCAATACAAAAATTAAAATTTAAAAGTAAAAAAAGAAGGACAAAGTCAGAAATGGTCACCACGTCACCGATGGTCGCCACCACGAGGTCCACGACCCACAAGTCACCAATCGCTGAGACCCTTCCTCTTCTTCTTCTTCTTCTTCTTCTTTCTCTCCTCTTTTTTTTCTTTTCTTTGTGTTTTTTACGTTTCTTGGTTTTTGTTATTTTGTGAACTAGCATCAACTATGTGTCTGTACAGGTGATTCCATGCTTTCAAATTTGAAAAAGTCAAAGGCCATAAATTTTTTTTACTTCTTATCACCATTGTTACGTGGCAAAGTGTGATCGGTGAAGATAAAATTGTGAATATGTAAATGATGGTTAACCATTATAATTGTGACAAAAGAGTAGTAAAATAATTTATACTCCTAAAACTGCTCTTCAAATTTGAATGATTCAAGTTTAAAAATAAATAAATAAAAAAGGCTCAGGACTCGTTTGGTATATGTGTTTAAAAACTAAAAATTATTATTTAAAAATATTAGTAGAAATACGTGTAAGTAAAAAAGTACAGTGAAATGTATGAAATATTGTTTAAAAAATGAAAATGGTTATTTAAAAACACTAACCAAACACCCCCTCAGCTTTTGGGCTTCTTTATTTATTTTTTTTTTTAAAATTAAGTAGAGATATTAAGCCCGTTTAGTATATGTGTTTAAAAACTAAAAATAATTGTTTGAAAACATTAACCAAACACCCCCCTTATGTTTATTACTTATTTGACTTGGGCCAAAAATTGGCATGTTGGGTTAACTCTTAACAGTTCTTTTACTCTGTTTTTGTTTCTCTTTCTCTCCCCTCTTTATTTCTTTTCTTTGTATTTTGTGTGTTTCTTGGTTTTTGTTATTTTTTGTACTAGTGTCTACTATGTGTTTGTACTCTGTAGGCCACGTTATGAATCCCTTGTGGCTTAGAGAGGAAGTTGTATTGTGTGTGATCTTCATGATGAAACCTGGATTAATTGAAGTTAGTTTGCTTAATCAAAGAACATTGAACTGGGTATATATAGTTTAATTTGAAATTAGTTTGAATGAACTTATTATGAATGTGCTGAATAATCATTGACGAATATTTTTTGAACAATTTGTGAAAGTGAAAAAAAAAAAAAAAAAAAAAAAACTGTGATAAAAAAAACTTACTTAAAAATTTTACATCTAAAAAATAAACAGTTTTAAAACATAAAAATGTATATAAAATAAAAAATCAAATAAATAGGATTATTTGATATTTTAAAGGTGTGAAATAATCGTATTTCTAAGATGATATTTGTTCCACTTGAATGTGTGTGAATATATAAAACTGATATTATTGTTTATTTATAAACCTTGAAGAGTTGCTAATAAGAACATTTAAAAGGCCACTTATGTTGAGGCAAACACTCTAAAATGTTGTCAAGACTATTACTAGTCATTAAAAAAAAAAAAAAAATCATTTCTTTATTTGTTTGTTTGGTTTTTTTTTTTTTTTTTGGTGCAAAATTCTACAAAAACATACATTGTACTACTGTTTCGTTTGAGTGAGAATGCACATTGCTTGAGTGAGATGTCTTCTCGCTTAAGCAAGAATTTCCTGATCGAGCGAGCTCTTTAGTAATCATTTATAAAAATACCAAACATGAAACTTTCATTCATCCTTAAGGGTGTAAAAATAACCAACCAACTGAATGGACACCAAAATTGATTGAAATTTCAAGTTTTGGGCAGTTTTCTTTAATTTTGATTCGGTTTTAAATTTTCAAATTTTTTAGTTTTTGGTTCAATGGCAATGCTAGAATTTTGTAGCTCGAAACTGACCGAACCAAATCATTATATATATATATATATATATATATAACTTTGAAACATAATTGATTCAATAGCTTAGTGGTATGCTATGTTTTGGCTAGTTTGGTCCTTCGCCTTGTTTTTAAGTTATTTAAATTTTATAACCCTATTAGCATCATATAAGTACCACTTATCGTTCTTTTCTTTTCTTCTAGCCATCTCTCTCTCTCTCTCTCTCCCTTCAACATTGTTGTCCTCCCTAAATTTTTTTACTCTATCTCTCTCTCCAAGAGATGCTATTGTCAATCATGGTTTGTCTATGGGTATGTCTTCTTCTCTCATCCTAAACCAACATCTTCTTCTCTTTTTCTTTCTAATTTTGTTTCTCACATCCCAACCACCAAAATCGACCGGATAGAACCGAAATCAACTGTAGTCGGGTTGGTTTTGGCGTTACTTCCTTACAAATTGGTGTTGGTTTCAAATACAACAAAACTGAAAATCCTCAGTTCAATATAAAAACTTCCTTCAAAACCAACCGACCCGAACCGATTACACCCCTATTCATCCCTCACTTGTGTCTCTCTCAAGCAAGATTCATATAGAAACTTTGGTCAGTACCTCACTTGTCCCAAACTCAAACAAAATAGAATCTCACTTTGAGCAAATTCTTAAACTTTGTTTTATTACTTTAAAATACTTTTTATTCCTCAACTGTTCAAGTATGATTACTCATTATATATTACAACTATATGTTGTTAAGTTCTATACTTGTATAGTTTTATTGGCAAACACATGAACACAAAATTGTCTAGATATAGCTCATAGAGTATATAGAATTGATTAGACAATGCTCAAAATGCTAGTATTCAATGTGAAAGAATAGGAAAGAAGTTGATTCAAGGATCTATATTTTTCACAGTTTTGATCGATTAAAACTGAAGTTTGATTGATCAAGAGTCGCAGATCAACAAACGTAAAAAGTCCATAATTTGTTTGTTTCAAGCCCAAATCATGATCTTTTTGTTATAGTATTTAAAGGACATTATAAACTAACCTTAGAGAGTTTTTAAATAGAGAGAGAAGAGTGTCTCTTGTGCCTCTTATTTAGATCTGGGGCTTTTGTACCTAAAGCTCTCTCAAATCTTCTACTGGTAATATTCTTTGAAGAAACTCAAGATCCGATGTTGTAGAAGTTGCTGCCATCATTCTAGTCATCAAGGGTGCTAGAAATTTAAATCTTCAAGTGTGATCTTGGAGTCTTAGAATGTAGGTCTACAAAAACTTTCAAGGATGGTCTTGGAGTACTCATGGATTGGAGGTTCATGTTGAAACAGATCCATATCAGAGAAGTTCGTGGGATTCAGTGCTAAAGTTGCTAACTTTAGTTAGGTTTACTATGAATTAAATATTTTGATTGTAAACTTCCATCTGATAGTGGATTTTTCTTCTTGAGATTAGTCCCCCCAGGTTTTTCCTTTAGAACAGGTTGTTTCATAAAGTTTTCTGAGTCATCATATTATTGTATTATTTACTTTTCCATTTTGCATGATATGTTTGATTATTTGTTTAACCTAAAACTTGCATAATTAATCTAAGTAACAACTTGGCCTTAAACTTGGTTAAACCTTGTTTGTTCAAGGGTCTAAAACTAACACATGTATATAACTATGTACACAACACGAACCACATATTTTTATTTCAAACGTTTCATTCATGATCTAAGGATTAAGAGTATTTCAATTATAAACTAGATACTTTGAATGAATGTCTCATTATTCATAATTCATCATGAAGCCCTAAACTCACTTCACCTTCTTACGGAATGTTTTCACTGAAAATGCATCACATCGAGCACAAATCATTCAGAGGCTACACGAATGACCTGCTTACCAACATTTTTTCCAGAAAATAGCCCAACAAAGGCAGCAGGAGCACTTTCCAAACCTTCATTCATGTCTTCAATGTAAACAATTTTGCCTTGCTTATAATAACCAATAACATGTTCCAAGAAGCGTGGATATAGTTGCAAGTAATTGTGTTGCGCAAAACCCTCCATTTTGGCGGACTTGATTATGAGATTGAACAAATTATGAATCCCTTGTGGCTTAGAGAGGCCAAATTGAGACACTGCCCCACAAAGTGCAATTCGGCCATGAATCCTCATGTTAGGAAGTGCTGCATCTAGCATATCCCCTCCCACATTATCAAAGTAGATGTCAATGCCTTGTGGAAAGTACCTATTTAGTTAAGTCATTCATTCGAAACCAAATTATTTCAAGGATAAACATAAAAGAAAATGGGGTTATTAATTCACATAACAAGTTCTTTATCATACTTCATTCTCAAAAACTAATCATTAACCTCTTCAATGCTGCATCAAGGTCTGGTTCTTCCTTGTAGTTAAAAGCTTCATCGAATCCAAGCTTATTCTTCGAAAGATCAACCTAAAATCACTCATTTAAGTTATCCTGCTTGTCTGAGTTGATTGATCGTACAAAGAAAAGTCTATTGCTCATAAGCATAAAAGCTTTATTAGAGCATTCACATCCGGACGGCCAAATGCCATACTTATGACAGATTTAGAATTAAACCTCAAAAACAACCCAAACCCCAAACTACCAAATGGTCAGAATTGCAAAAAAACTTGCAATATTACCATAGTACCATTGCAATTTTTTTTTTTTTTTGGGTGAAGGTACCATTGCAAATTTGCAATGGCAGCAGTACTGTAAATTCAAAAATTATTATTTTAGTCTCTCCACTGTCTCATTTGCACGGTCTTAGCAGTACTGTAGCACTTTTGCGTGTCTCATTTTCTCTTTTTAAAATATATTATTATTTTATTATGTCAATATATTATTTTATTGTATAAATATTTTATTTTAATAAGTAGTATGGTAAAATAAAAGTTAGGATGGTGAAAGTATTGTAAAATTGTATAGTATAATTAATAAAGTAAATTTTTGAGATGGTAAAATGGGATAGAATAACATTCCCAAATATGAAAAACTTACCTTTTGGCTTGTGCCAGCACTTCCAACAACGTTGCAACCATGCAATTTAGCAAGCTGGCCAACAAGTTGACCAACGGCTCCAAAAGCTGCAGAGACAAAGACATATTCCCCTTTCTTAGGGGAGTAGATCTCAAAGAATCCTGCATAAGCAGTAAAACCTGGCATATCTGTGTTGAAAAAATAGAAGAAGGAGAAAACCTTCTGCTTAGGGACTGCTTTAGATGACTATACCACAATCTTACTGGAAAATTATTCAGATTTAATTTATGAAATTAAATTTTAATTTAAATCAGCCATACAACAACACAACTTTTTTATTGACAAAAAGTACAGAGTTAGACACAGCAAAATTGAGAATTTTCCAATTAATGAATGGAGGTGGCTTTTACAGCATCAAGAAGTAACTTCTTCCTTGAACAACAATTTTTTGACCCATGTTAGACTAGTAGTTAAAATAATTAAATATTTCCTTTTTCATAAACTTAATATTTTAAGATTATTATTATTATTATTTTTATACAAGAAAAAATTTCTATTCTAACATAATCTAAATGTATATTGATGATGCCAAAATCGTCAATTGGGACCCTCGTTCAATCTAGAGTATTAGACAACCTTATAGAACCTGCAAGATAAAGGAGAGATAGATCGAGAAGACCACTGGGTTGTGCCCGGTAGGGGAGCCTCCGATGCTTAAATTAGTACCAACCCATATATTTCATATATAGATAGTATTTGGTAGTAGTTTTTTGACGTACCTTAGCAAATGGACAGATTGTCCCTTTTATAAATGACTTAGGTAGCTGTTGGACATAAATGAGAGTGATTATTACCCTAATTGTAACGTTCTTTGTATTGATGAAAGAGTTTAAGGCCTTTGATGATCGTTATTGAATGTGTTGGGCAGTTACTCGTAAATCTTTGATGGCCTACTAATGACACAATGACCGTCTATTAAGATGGACGACCTTAATAGTTTTTATGGACTCATCAGTTGCCCCCCATTCCCAAGTCTGATTTTGCTTTGTGCTAGTCAGGCTTTGGAAATATTCTTGACTTGTTTAGATTCAGACTTCTTTATCTTCAACTACTTTTTTCTTCTAGAATGATAGTATTTTTGCGACAACTTTTGAGTATCTGCCTTTTGAAATTCTTTTTGGGCGTTCGAGAGATCATAGCTTGATCTTGAACATGAGCTAATTTCTTTGGACGATCATTTTTTATTTCTGTTGAAGAGTAAGGTAATTTTTTTGGACGACCATTTTTTATCACTGCTGAGGAGCGAGATGATTTCTATGGACAACTATTTTTTATCACTTCGATGCTTCTTCTTTCCTTCATTTTCTGGTTGTCATGTTTTGATATTCTTGATTTGTGTGTGACTTTTGTTTGTATGAGAATCCTTGTTTGCTTACACTCGTCTTAGAGTATTTAGTCACTTAGCCACTTTTAGGTGACTTATATCCAGTTACAGAGCTTCGTCATTTAGACTTCATTAGCGATTTACATCAGTCTAGTGGAATCTTGTCCCTTTTTTTTTTTTGGTGACTTACATCCATTTAAGGAATCTTGTCACATAGGTTTCGTCAGTGATTTACATCCGTCTTGGCGGAATCTTATCACTTAATCATTTTTTTGGTGACTTACATCCATTTAAGGAATCTTGTCACTTAGGCTTCGTCAGTGATTTACATCCGTCTTGAGGGAATCTTATCACTTAATCGTTTTTTTTTTTTTTTTGTGACTTACATCCATTTAAGGAATTTTGTCACTTAGGCTTCGTTAGTGATTTACATCCGTCTTGGCGAAATCTTATCACTTTACCCTTTTTTTGGTGACTTACATCCATTTAAGGAATCTTGTCACTTATTGCTAGAAAGATTCCTTGACGCTATGTCGTTTTGGACCTTCTTGAGGCCATGTTGATATCTGCATTAAGTTGCACAAGCACTTGGTTAGACAAGAATTTTAGAACAATTCATATATAAATAACAAGCTACCAATAGCCTAGGTGGACCTTTTTCTTATTTCCTTGTAATCCTAGAGCTTTACCTCTTTTATGATCTATTTAGTAATGCATACATTTTTGCGTGAAACCTTACTAGGTGTAAATTTTTATAGACAAATATAAAAGAGACAAAAATAAATATGTTACTTTAAATGACGACATTATTTTGTCACATACCTTGATCTTTTTATTGTTGGGACATTCTTGACAAACTCTTCTCTTTTCAAGATGATGAGCTCCTCTTTTCAAGATTTTTTAAGCTTAACGTGATACTTCATGTCTAAGGCCTAGATCTCTTTTGCCTTCGATTTTCGAAGGCGTAAAAACTAGGCCATGTTGTTGCCTCCATTCAAACATGAAGAATGTAATTCTCGTTTATTGACGACCAGAGGAATGCTCTATCATGATTAGATTTTTTTTTTCTTTTTGATGACTATGGTCATTGCTGTTTGTAATAGC
This sequence comes from Quercus variabilis, assembly GCA_030445155.1. NCBI lineage: Eukaryota > Viridiplantae > Streptophyta > Magnoliopsida > Fagales > Fagaceae > Quercus > Quercus variabilis. Next base: position 16,903,315 of record CP129446.1, read on the forward strand.
AATTCCCTCTTCCTTCTTCTTTAGTTGTATGCTTAAGTCACTTCAATAGTGCTAGCTGCATTTTGTTAGGAATGACAATGTACAAATATGCAACTGCATGCTATACAATTATGGATGTCATTTGATGAAGTGCATTCTATATGAATCATAGAGAAGTATTCTATGATATATAAAAAGTAAAACTTCTTGACTATATGCTTCTTTAAACTGATCCTTGTTAGGTGCTTGCACAGTAAATAATTTTAAAAGCAATTTAAGAAGATTTTGGTGAGTTGACGAAGATATTGAAAATTTATTGAGACCTAAACTTATGACTATATTGTGAACACGATCATCTTATCATTTTAAGTCTAGGAGATCTTCTCAGATTCATGACGATGAAACATATGCTACTAATAATATAGTCATACTAATTGTGATAATTGTAACAATTTCATAGCAATATTTTCAACATATTCCACATACACATTTGTAATAATCATGCAAGCTTGATATCCACTTAGTTCTAACAAGATCATATCTAGCATGGTTAATTAGAAAGAAAGAAATAAATGAGTTACCTTAACAAGAGATCCTAAATCACGATACTATTTTGTATGTACTTCGATCTTCTCACCGTTGTATTCTTCTTGACAAGTTCCCCTGCCTTTAAGATCTCTTTTGCTTCATTCTTTTGAAGGTGCAAGGACTAGGGCATGTTGACCATTCAAGGTTATATTTCCTTCCTTTAGGGACGAAAACAATCCCACGGGCTTCTATTATTACTTCCTTTATCGTTTGATCACGACCAGTGAAATGACCCTTCGCTTTTTGTCTCTTTGTTGAGACAGTGGCCTAGTTGGCCAAATTCTTCTTGGGCTATTCACTTGACTATTATGATCGATTGTCTAAAGTCCTGTCATTCTGTAATTTATACATGTACTTGCAAAGTGTTTCATTAAACACATGTCATATGGATAAAGAGACTACTGGTAAGATTTTATAGGGAGTTTAGCCTTTGTTCCAGTTTGTTTTAAGGGGTGATCCCATTAAGGTCAAGATTGGCATGTGCATAGGATAAGATTCTTCCGAACACATGCCTAATTGGTTAAGCATATAATACAATTTAAAAAGAGTACTTATACTTGATACATGATCTATCATCATACTTTCACATTTAATATATATTCAAGCTAAGGTTTTAACACCATGTCTTTTACATATCATTGTGTGAGCCATTATGTAATAGATATACAACAGTGTCAACAATTATAGACATATAGTAGTGCTATTATGAAAGAAATATTCGTGATGCTATGGAAAGAGTCTAGGCTTTTCCATGATTTTTGGCCTTGGTACAAAATTACCTTATAACAGTGTCAACAATTATATATAGGTAGAGATGTGGTGGTATGATGCTATCATGTCACATACCTCTGATCTCCATTTTACCAAGCTCTTCTTGATGAGTTCTCATCCTTAATCCTGTGGACTTGACAGTATATGTACAATCGAGAATCGAGATAGTCTAGTTGCTCTTATCTAGTTGTTGTACTACATGTACTCTTTTTTGTGCAAAGTGTTAGACTAGGAGCAACGATATCAATAAAGAAATTCACAATTAATTAAAAAATAATAATTTCTAACTTAAGGGTGATATATGTTGATGCGTCTATGACATAGCATAATATCCCTTAGAGTGTTTACATAACACAAATATATTTTGGAATTCCTTATCAAAATTAAAGCAGCCAATATCATTTAGAAAGGTTTGGAATAGTGGGTCATGATTATTATTTGTGAATTCATAATCATTCATATGCTCATGGGATTTCTCCTAAAAGGGATCTATTTTTTGACGAACTATAACATATGAGATATATATATATATATATATATATATATATTTGACGAATTATAACATATGAGATATTGATCAAAAGAAAACGATGTTTTGCACATGTAATTAATTAGTTGCACACGAACATATGCAAAATTCAGAGAAATAATTTAGCATGCCATGTTTCAATTTTAAAGGGAGCAAGAAGGATCTCAAGCCCAATAATTATATATGGCTCCATGCTTTTGTATACCCAAAATTTGGATCTTGAAACTTGGAATGTCAATGGGCAACATTTCTTATTTTTAAGCCTATAAGGCAAATATAAATTTGCAATTTTGCTTGAAAATTTCTTTTTAAGTTTCTTTTTTTTTGGGGGGGGGGGGGGGGGGGGGGGGGGGCTTTAGATGGAATAATAAAAGAGACCATCTTAAGATTATTTAAGATTGACGGTCAAAAATAGTTGTCATGTTATATAGAGTAAATGTCACATGCATATGTATGCTTATAGTTCAATATGTTGCCCTATTTATAAAAAGAAAACCAAATAATCTCCGGTTTTAATTCTTGAATTTGGTGTTCTTAAACTTGGAAGTGAAATAAGAATTGCCCCTCCTCTTTAATATCTGAAGCTATAATTTTGTACGGTAATAAATTTTTGCTTCATTTTCTCTAACGACTAATAATTGAGATTTATTATTTTGGGCAAAGCAATAATACTTGATTAGTGGATTTCGTCTTTCCTATTTTAGCAAGACATATTGGGAAAGAAGAGCGATGATAAAGCATCTTCCTGGTTACTATGAGAAGAGGGCAAGCAGATTGCAGGCACGGAGCAGGGATGAAGGTAGCTCTCATAATGTGGGCCTCATTCAATCAAGCACTACAACTCCATTGGACACAGAACCAACAGTGGCGGAGAAAGGGGAGGAGGAAAATCAGACCATGGAGTTAGTTACAGAAGTAATTGTGCAACGAAGTTTGAGGAAGGAGACATAAATGTTTGGGGCCATAAATGATAATCACTCAATGCCGAAAAATAAGGAAGTGATTATGACTAACGTAAGGTGCAATGATTCTAATTTCCTTTCCAAAAAGGATGAATTTGATATGGTCTTTAACCACCCCAGCTCAGCTAAGTCAATTGATACGAACTTAATAGGGGCAATATTAGTGGGGAATAGCATAGAAGTGTCCAACATAAATGCTAATTCCATTAATGCAGTAGAATTGGAATGCAACCAAACTTCTATGATACCAACCCTAGCCGCCTCCATGCAAAATATGCACGTGCCTACCAATTGATTAATGATCACCCAACAGGCATTAGGACTTGGAAAAGACTCATGCACCAAGTTAACCTAGCTGGGGCCGAGAACAAGTGTGATGAGAAAATTAAGAGAAGGTTGAGTACGAGCATGGTGGCTTCCACAGACTTTAACATAAGCATTATTATGAAGTAAGGTGCATGAGAGGTAGGTGTTGGGTGTATTAACTGATGGGCCATTGGGTAGATATAAGCATCATAGAAACTCATTTACCATGTAAAAAAGATATCATATAGTTTATAACAGAAGTAATATCTCCTGTTTATTTTATTTTTTTAATATTTGCTTTATATTAGTCAAAGGCTAGTTAATGATTCATTTCAAATGACATAAGAAACAATAACTTGAAATTGGTGAATATGGTAAGCATGAAAGGCACATGGTGATATGTTGTGCTAGTGGATAACAAAAGGCTTGGCCGTGTGGGTCGTCCACTATCTTATTATCACTTTAGCCTTATGAGTATGACACATGGGCTTAAGGAGTGCCCCATCTTTTGATGGATGGCCTAGACTATCTAACATGAGCAATTGAGTTATTAAATAACATACCAAGCACCAAGCGAGTCTGAAGAAAACCACGAAAATTTATCCCGTTTGCATCCTCTCTTGTCTAGCCCCCTCCTATGCATTTTTTGTCGATGGTTTTGGGACGAGCTTAGCATTTTCAGTATCCGTGGTTCTAGATTGAGCAGAGTAACCCTTTTGTCTCAGGAAGAGCTGAATGGCTAGTCTCTCCCCACAGACAGCGCCAAACTAATGATGCCAAAATCGTCAGTTGGGTCCCTCGTTCAATCTGGAGTATTAGACGACCTTATAGAACCTTTAAGATAAAGGAGAGATAGATCAAGAAGACCACTGGGTTGTGCTCAGTGGGGAAGCCTCCGATCCTTAAATTAGTACTAACCCATATATTTCATTTATAGATAGTGTTTGGTAGTAGTTTTTTGACATACCTTAGCAAATGGACAGATTGTCCCTTTTATAGGTGACTTAGATAGCTATGGGACATAAATGAGAGTGATTATTACCCTAATTGTAACGTTCTTTGTATTGATGAAAGAGTTTAAGGCCTTTAATGATTGTTATTGAATGTGTTGGGCAGTTACTCGTAAATCTTTGATGGCCTACTAATGACACAATGACCGTCCATTAAGATGGACGACCTTAATAGTTTTTATGGACTCATCATATATGTGTGTAAAAATCCCTCCCGGAGACTTGAACCTCAGCCCTTACCCCCACACCCCACAATTACTTATATTTGTGGAGTGATCACTGCACCAAGGGTGTGCTGTAGTAATATTTTAAAATTATTGATAATAATAAAGTTGAACATTTTTTGATACAATCCCATGGGTTTTGCTTTTGAAAAGAAATAGAGAGTCTGGGCTAAAAAACTTAACCATTTTCTCGCTTCTCTCTTCACTCTACCCATCTCCCTCTCTTTTCCGGAAGCGTTGAAGCAACGTTGAAGCGGCCACAATTTCTCTTTTCTTTCATATCTCCCTCTCTTTTACAAAATACACTAAAAAACCCACAAATTTTACAAAGAAATCCCAGAAACGGTGCTGCTCACATACCCAAACCAACCACCAATGGAACTCATGACACAAAATGGTGAGAAACCTATGCCACAAACTCAGATCCGCCCCAAAAAATAAATCAACCAAGCAGTTTCAACCATCGATTTCACTTCAATCCTATAACAATATTACTATTAAAAAAAAAAATCAAAACCACAATATAAAGCAATTTCACTTCACAGGCCTTGCAACGAAAAACCTTCAAATGCATATTTGTATGAAGATTAAAAATAAAATAAAATAAAATAAAATAAAAGACAACTAAGAAAAAAAGGCCCTTAGGATCTTGAATACATAAGGAAAAAAAAAAAGAAAAAGAAAAAAGTGCTGATGAAAGGTGTGAGAGATGAACTTTAGAGTAAAGAGGAAAAGGGGAAGGAAAATTTATTCAATACCCTCGTAGCAATGCTCGATCCTCTCACATGAGGAGTAGGTCCCAACATTACCGGGAGTACACAATAACTACTCTGAAAGAGAGAGAGAGGAGCTGTAGAGTTGTGAAAGAGAGAAAAAAGCACTGTTAAGGCCCATTTGTTAACATTGTTCTAGTATCGTTGTTTGTATTTTTTAAAAATATATGTGAGTAAAAAAATATGTGAAAATACGTATAATGTTGTTTAAAAACTAAAAACATATGTTTAAACACATCTAACAAATAAGCCCTTAATGTCGGACTTTGTCAAATCAGATTTAGGTGGATCTCACAATTTTCCCATTATTATAACTGTGGGGCCTGAGAACTTGGCAACCTCGGCCCACTTTACATCCGGTCCAAGGCCTATGCCGAGGAGGAAGGAACATCCAAGGATGAAGTGTGAAAGTCGGAGTTGCTAGGGACACTGCCGAGGATGACCCTGCCCTCGGCCAACCGGGACCAACACTAAACGGAGAAGCAAGTCCAGGATAAACTGTCACTTTCACACTAAATGCGCTCACCTAACCCCCTAGCCACACTAATGGAGATGTAACCCCTGGATAGGGCAGCCTTGGTTACTGCAACTCACATGAGTGTTTGGAAAGCGGCTGATGAGACGGGCGGTCAAAAGAGAGGGGCATGGATGATCAGCAAATGGAAGAAAAAGGTTGTAAAAAAGGGGCTATAAAAGGGGAAGAAGGGGATCAGCGAAGGGGGGGCTTTTTTGGCCTTAGATGCTCTCTAGGGAAAGAGAGAGACCGTCGTCAAGCTCCTCGGACCGATTATGAGGGCACACCTTGGAGGGTAATCTTGGTCTGCCGGCCCTCGACGGAGGTGAATGCCACATTAGGCGCTGTCTACTTGCTAGGGCCTAATTCTTGAACCCGCTCTCTACAAAATTCATTGTATTGGGCTAACTGGGCTTGAGTCCATTCTCTCGATTGTAGAAGTGCTTAAACCCGGTCCCTACAATTGGCGCCGTCTGTGGGAAACTAGTGCGTTAGCAAGCGCAACGGCTAATGATTCCCCTGTCAGGGGCTCGCGCGAGGTTAAGTAGTTTTTCGTCACCATCGGCGACACCAACCCCGAATCCCATAAAAAAAAAAAAAAAAAAAAAAGGGATAGAAGGGACAACAAATAATGACGCGTTTGCATAAAAAATAATCACTGCAGAAAAGCAAAAGATTCAAAGAAAAAGAAAAGGGAACAAACATTGCAGCATTTTATTAAACAGAAAATAAATACATGATACAAACAGAGTCTCAGACAGGCTTGTTTTAAAGCTAATTCTACAAACAGAGGCCCAGACAAACCTGTTCTAAAGCTAACCCTAGAGTGAAGGGCTGAGGCAAACTTGTTTCAAGGCTACCAATAACCACCAGGCCGGTGCTGGTAGTGCCGATGTGAAGAGAGGAGCAGCTGCAAGAGCACCTGATGGCCCCTCCCCATGACGTTCCCTTGATGCTCTCCCAGCCCCATGGTGACTAACCATTGGAGATGGCAACACTCGGGCATCGGACCTGACGTAGTCTTACGAGCCTCCACTGTCGAGTAGGCCAGGCGCAAGTCACTGCTAGCTTGAAGGGCAGGCACGGACGCGCACCGGAGGAAGGCGTTATATACTTCATGGACCTCCCTCCTAGCTGCCATGCACGACACCATCAAGATGATGCCCAAACCTTGCCGCGCCGGAAGTCTGACACGAATTACAACCGCAACGACTCTCAATCGAAGGAGGAGGACTTTGGGCATGCGTGCCCTCACCCTTATCCAAAGCCATCCCATTCCTCCAAACTCTCATCACAATCCTGGCAAGGTTATTGAAGGGGCTCGGAGGGCTGAAGGGCTATGTTTCCTATTTAACTGAAGGGTTCATAGAGTGCGGTAGGACGATTCCCCCGAAAAGCCTTATATAGAGGGTAAGGGTTGGTGGGAATTGGTCCGCACGAAACTCGAAAGAAGAATTATCAGCAACATTAATCATGACCAAATTCCAAAGAAGCCATCAACCGCTGGATCTGCATTAATCCAGGAGGATGTTAATGAGAGCACAACTCGCACATCGAAGCGTCAAGCGCGAAATGCGAACTATCATGAGACACCTCGTGATTGAAGAGGGCGGAAACTTGGAGCGAAGGAGGGGCTACTACCACACGTGAGGATAGAAATCCGAGTCACCCCTATTCAGGGCAACGCAGGGTCAAGGGCTCGGTCTGAGGAATAACCCACTTCCGGCAAGACAAGGCCGAGGCCATCATTACGCCAAAAACAAACTTCCCCGCGCGAGGGATAAATTCCTTCACTCCAAGCAGAAAAACACCTGGGTACTAGGCTGAACCAAGGTCTTCCACGATCTTCGGACCCAAACCTTCAGTGAAACTTGTACCCAAGGTCTTCCATGGTCCTCGGACCCAAACCTTCAGTGAAACTAGTTACTTACAGAAGAACACCTGGATACTAGGTTGAACCAAGGTCTTCCACGGTCCTCAAACCCAAACCTTCGGTGAAACTAGTTACTTACAGAAGAACACCTGGGTACTAGGCTGAACCAAGGTCTTTCACGGTCCTCGAACCCAAACCTTCAGTGAAACTAGTTACTTACAGAAGAACACCTAGGTACTAGACTGAACCAAAGTCTTGCATGGTTCAAAGACTCAAGCCTATAAGGAAACTAGTTACTTACAAAAGAACATAAGCGTTAAACAGAACCAAGACCTTACATGGTCCTCGGACTCAAGAGTATGGGAAAACTAACCACTCAAATATACCTAGGTACTAGGTTGAACCAAGGTCTTGCTCAAGCCTATGGGAAAACTAACCACCCAAATATACCTGGGTACTTGGCTGAACCAAGGTCTTGCATGGTCCAAGGACTCAAGCCTATGGAGAAACTAGCTACTTACAAAAGAACATATGCGTTAGATAGAACCAAAGCCTTGCATGGTCCTCGGACTCAAGCCTATGGGAAAACTAACCACCCAAATATACCTGGGTACTATGCTGAACCAAGGTCTTGCATGGTCCAAGGACTCAAGCCTATAGGGAAACTAGCTACTTAGAGAAGAATATAAGCATTAGACAGAACCAAGGCCTTATATAGTCCTCGGACTCAAGTCTGTGGAGAAACTAACCACTGTGAGGGAAATTTAAGGGCTAGGCCGAACCGAGGTATTGCGTGGTCCTCGAGCTCAAACCTGAAGAAAAACTAGCTATTTATAGGAGAATAAAAGCGTTGGACAGAACCAAGATGTTAAGCAAAGCATTAAAATACGACAAGTGAAAGGAAGCATCAATCGAAGAACTAAAAACAAACGATTAGACATATTACACAAAAAAAAAAATAGTCTTGTTACAATGTCACCAAGGCAAAAAGAAAAAAATGAAAAGAAAGCGGGAGCAGGATGGCCCCTGCTGTCAACACAGGATAGCCCGACGAGAGAGCCTAATCTTCCAACTCAGTAAACAGCTTGTCCTGAGGAGTCTTCTAGAGGGCTTCGACTGGTTCCCTGGGATCCTGACTCGGAGGGGCTACTTCGGAGGACCCTCTCACAGCAAGAGGGATTTAAGGGACAGCAAGTGTAGCTTGGGAGTTAGCAGAGGGCTTCGCCGCATCCTGGGGCACTTTTTGGCTATCAATCCCTGCCCCCTCCAATGTTCCGTGGCGCTCGGTCTTCCCAACAGGCTTATTAGCTAAAGTTGAGTCCTCGACAGCACTAGCTTGGCCTTCATCTGTCGCTTTCAAGGCGGAGCCCGCCTCAGGAGCGACGGGGACAAGCTCGCGAATTGCGGGGGTTAATACACCCTGTTGGCCCCCTTGAGCTCGGATGAGGCCTCGACCCCCACTTGGGTGAAAGCCTCACTCTAGGTCTAGGAGCAGTAGCGCCTGCATACTTCAGGCACTTAAGCCTTAAGGGCAGCCTCGATCTTAGCCACCCCTTCAGCAAAGGCCTCTTCCTTCGCTTGCTCTAGGGAGTGCTCAACATCTATTCTCGCAAACACGGCCTCTTCTTTGGCCCTCACGGCCTTGACCCTGGCATACTTGGCAGCATCTCTCGCACCCATTGCCTCAGCTAACTCCTACTTTAGGTCGGCAATACGCAATTTGACAACTTGCAACTGACCCTTAACATCTCGCAAGCGCCTTATCTAGTCCTTGGCTTGTTTTATAGCGCTGGCTAGGTCAGATGCCGCTCTATCTCGGGCCCTTGTCATCTCCTTCAAGTCCTCCATTGCCTTCTTGAGATCGGCTTCAGATCTCTTAAGGGTGTTCGCAGTATCCAAGTACTTATTGCACTCCTGGCCCAGAGCTTTACCCTGACTGTCGACCTCCTCGTCCAACCTGAAAATGCCCTGGATAGCCTGCCAGTCAAAGCGAGTACATTGTAAGTTGGGGACCAAGTAGTAAAATTCAAACAAGGGAACAAGTCTCAAAAATCTTACCATGCCCAGGTACATTTTAAGGTTACGGGCAACTTCTTGCCTCCTCATGCCCCCCAGCTCGGCCATGTCGACGGGGAGAAGGAAGGACCTCTTCAAGGCATCAGCTACGCGTGCCTCTCGCCCCCTCGGAAGTCCCTGAGAGTGGCATCGTCCATCAAAGGCTTCTCGTGAAGTATGGCAGCGGGTAACCTGGCTTGGGGCTTGGGCCGCTAGACAATCTCTTTCCCCTTACTCTGACCACCGATCCTTAGTTGCTTAAAAGGTCGATGGGCTTCATCGTCCCCTTGGAAGGAATGAGATCTTCCTCTGTCCACAAGGTCTTTGCCCATGGAAGGCCTTTTCCTCTTTGAGTCGGTGGACTCGAGCTGAGAGTCCGAGATTGTTAGAGTGGAGGACGACTTAGCCTGTACATGCAAAGGCTTAAGGAAGGGATCCCCTAAGTCACTAGAAAGATCCTCGAGCAGATAGGCTTGGCTAAATGCACCAAATTCGTCCTCGGACAAACCCAGATCAACTACTTCTCCCTCATTTTCCAAACTCTCTCCCTCGACCTCCGTAGCTTGATAGAATGAGGAAAAACCTGCCAACGGGACACCCTCTGGAATGGAAAATCCTTCAAAAAACAAGAACCCGTGCTCCACCACAGTGATCTGTCGAAGCCGAGGATCACGAGCCTTGATCACGTACTTCGGGGCCTGGAACGACTTCTGGGTCGGATCGTACCGGAGGATCTTGTGAGCAGCCCTAACTTGATTGTCGCTCTCGTTCACAAAAATCTCCACCCTAAGAACAGCTTCCAAATCTGCCTTGTTGACCAAGTTAAAATGACGTTTGAAGGCGTGCGGATCTGCAGAAAGAAAAAAGGCTCCTGTCATCAACCGAACAAAACGGACTTAGAAAAGGGGGGGGGGGGGGGGAAGGGGCTAGCCCATTCTTACTCCAAGTATCCTACCTCCCTTTCCCTCTACCGTCAAGCAGTGGAGACCATCATGCCATTATCCTAACACAATGAGAAAATCCTGATTTAACCCCTTACTAGACTCAAGGAGGCACTGGATAAGCCGAACCCTATTGTCCCTCGTCTTCATGTAGTACGACTTGCCTTTCAGGAGTTGGAGGTTATAGCACCAGTTCACGTCATGATGGGTTAACCTCAACCCCATCTTCTCATTCAGAGCATTTACGCACCCCAGTACCCTAAACACATTGACAGCACATTGGGTGGGGGCTAACTGAAAATGCCTGAGGTAGCCGCTCGTCACCGGGCCCATAGGGATTCTCATACCCCCTCTAAAAAGGCGATTATGGGAATCACAACCTCGCCGTCTTCCCTCATAATATACCAGTCCCTTTCTTCACAATACCTCAGACCCACATTACTAGGTATCTTATAATCGGCGATAAATTTCTCTATCGCCTCTTCAGACTCAACTAATTTCTTAAATCTACCCATCCCTAGCAATGACTAAAAAACTTGAGAAAGAACAAAGGAAGTAAAGGAGTCAAGGAAGGAGTTTTGAGCTAGAGAGAAGAAGACTTACAGAACTAAGGAAAAGCTCCTCGGACAGGCCTTTTATGTTGGAAAGGGATGCTGAATGGGTTGGAGGTTTGACCGAATTCAGAGTAAGTGCGCCAGAGTTCTTGAATGCAAAAATAAAGAGGCAAAGTGGTTCAAGCAAGTATTTATATCCTCAATTAAAGATAACCAGGCAGAGTTTTCCGCCCATAAAGGCAGGAAATCTCCATCGTCTGATTACCATCACACCGTTGGATGTGGAGAGCATGGAGCCGCCAGAATTTAATGCGGGTACGCACTGTATATCGAGGCGCCAGAAAAACGCATTGGGCAGGCAAAAAGACTCCAACGCTGACGAAGGCCTGAGGATATCAAAACCCTCCTCCTTGTTCGAGGATACAGGCAACAGGATTTTGAGGGGCTATTGTGGGGCCTAAGAGCTTGGCAACCTCGGCCCACTTTACATCCGGCCCAAGGCCCATGCCGAAGAGGAAGGAACATCCGAGGATGAAGTGTGAAAGTCTAAGTTGCCGGGGACACTGCCGAGGATGACCCTACCCTTGGCCAACCGGGACCAACACTAAGCGGAGGAGCAAGTCCAGGATAAGCTGTCACATCCACACTAAATGCGCTCACCTAACCCACTGGCCGCACTAATGGAGATGTGACCTTTGGACAAGGCAACCTTGGTTACTGCAACTCATATGAGTGCTAGAAAAACAGCTGATAGGACGGGCAGTCAGAAGAGAGGGGCATGGATGATCAGCAAATGGAAGAAAAAGGTTGTAAAAAAGGGGCTATAAAAGGGGAAGAAGGGGATCAGCGAAGGGGGGCTTTTTGGGCCCTGGACGCTCTATGGAGAGAGAGGTAGACCGTCGTCAAGCTCCTCGGACCGGTTCCAAGGCACACCTAGGAGGGTAATCTTGGTCTGCCGGCCCTCAACGGAGGTGAATGCCACATTGGGCGTTGTCCGCTTGCTAGGGCCTAGTTCTTGAACTCCCTCTCTACAAAATTCATTATACTGGGCTAACTGGGCTTGAGTCCACTCTCTCGATTATAGAAGTGCTCAAACCCGGTTCCTACAATAACCATTAAAAAATATTACTTGAAAACTGATAGTGCCTAAAATGAACTACTATTATATGTTATAGACTTATAGTGTACTTAGGTGAGAGTTTAAATCATTGTCAAAAAATATTAAATATGTTACTGTGTGCATAGGAGAAAGTGAAGCAATACAAAAATATGAGGGATATCAAAACTAGAGTTATCATACCAAGGAGACCGACATGGTATGAGAGTGGAATATCCTTTGCCTGAATTTTTCTCAACTGCTCAGTTCTGTGAATCAAACTGTACTCTTCCCAGCCAGTAAATCCGGAAACTAAATCACCAGGCTTGAAATCTGGATCATCAGAATCTATAACTTTGGATACACCAAATCCTTCCAAGGCCTTCATCAAAACACGCCATTGTTGAGAATTTGTAAGAAAAAATGACTTCTATAAACAATAGGTGAAATACTAGATTATGGAACCTCGTCTTCGTATAATTGATAGCTACATTATTCAAACAAGGAAGTCTAAAGACACAATTTTTGTTACAACTCTAATGTAGTCAATTACAAATAATGAAGGAAAAGTGATAAACCTATATGAAAATGATAGGGAGCCAATCATGGCGGACCACATCAAAGTGATAATAAAACTTGTCTGATCTTAGAATAACTTACTCAAAAAAATATTAGCAACTACACTAAACTTACAACAAGAGTGAATTAAGTGAAGTATGAGTGGAAAAGATGATGATTGGTTTACCTGACCAGGAACAATGGGAGGAAATAAGTAATTTGCGGCTTGGATCTCACGCATACGGCCTTTCATGTAAGGGTCACAAGACAAGTAGAGATTCTTGACAAGAAAAGCTCCTGACCCTTTTGGAGCCTTGAGCTTAATCTTATTAACCTTGATTTCCATGTCTGACTCTTTTGGAAGTATGTCTATGTACTCTTTCAATATGACTTGCTTGTTCTCCACTTCCTCCATATGGAATTGAGCGAACAAACTGGGTTTTGTTTATACTCTCAGCTTGTTAGAGCAACCTGCGAGTGAATGCAGCCGGCACTATTATTGGAATTTACTTGTACTTCCTGGCTCCTGCAAGTGCAGGCTGTTTTCAATTTTCAAATTAGGGCATATTTGGTAGACTGTAATAAATATTGTAATGTAATAAATATTCCTATGATATAACTATTTGGTTGTTTGGTTATGTTTTTATTACAATGAATAATTATTCCTTATGAATAGTTATTCTTCAAAATGAAGAATAAATATTCTTTATTAAAAGTTCTGAATATCTAATCCTTCACTTTATGTAATAATTTTTAAAAAAAATTTCCTAAAAAATCATTTGTTGCCACATCTTCAAAAGGCAAGAAATAAATTTTCTTTGTTGTTAATTATTAACTCTATTTTTAACACCCTAAAATAAGTGTATTTTAAGAAATTTGACTTAAAAATAATTTAATTACACATTTTTTTATACTCTATTAAATTATAGATGCATATTCAGGATTATATTTCTAAATAGTCACCAAATTAATGAATAGTAATACTTATTATATTCCAACTTAATATATTTCTTATAATACTTATCCATATTTCTATGTAATAATTATTAAATTATAGCAAACGTGACTTTAATTGCAAGCCGGAAACCGCTCACTTACTGCATAGTCTACTGCTTCTTTTTATTTTTTTTTTTAAAAAATTATTATAATAAGATGAGTTTGGTTATTTTATTTTATTTTATTTTTATTATGAAAACAAGTTAGGTGAGTTGGCTGATAGTACAATAACAGTATTTTCCTTAAAAAAACACTTTTTGACACACGCTTCACCACATATCCCACTCAAGAGTGGGTATTATTTCACCCGTGGGCTATAGACCTACGGAATAAGAATTAAGCATTTTTCACAATGACAAAATTTTGACAAAGTCATGAGAGATGAATATTACGAAGTAAAAATAATATATGTATAGAATACGATATTGGTCATATAATAAATTGGGATTTTGCTGATACTCTGTTTCCTAAAACAAGTATCTACTGATATTCAGCAAAAAAAAAAAAAAAAGAAGAAGAAGAAAGTAGCTAGTGATATTTGCCGTAATAGACATTGACAACAACAAATTTTCGCCTTAGCCCCATAATGTACTGACCTGGCCTTGGCTGAACACTCATGTACAAATGATCTCATCCTAGTTATTAGGACTGTGTATCTACTCTAATGTTGTATTGTCTGTCTCCGATTAATTGGGCTTTATTCCTTGCAGGGTTTTGATTACAAATGGGCAGCTTAAATGGGAACCTGGCGGGTATATGACAGCACTTTTTATTTTTGAAATTCGGTACAAATATTAAATGCTTAGAAGATAATTTTCATTTTGATTTTTTTCCCATGACTTAAATCTAACAGTGTTTGAGAAAATTAGAACCCGTTATTTTAATAATTTTGTTTGTATTTTTTAGAAATATATTTGGATAAAAAAGTGTATAAAAATACATATAATGTTATTTAAAAATTGAAAAGTGTTACTTAAAATATCATAAAAAATAACCCTTTTGTTAGTCTAGGACAACAGCAGTTGGGTTTGTATTTGATAAAATGGAGGGAAAAGAAAAAAAGTAAAGCAAAAAATAGTAACGTGTCATTGTTGGGGAAGTAATCAAATGTTATGGAAGCTTGAAGAAAGTACATACAATATTTTCTTTGATGAAACAGAAACTAAACTATTAGTTTTTTGTAATAAATCTTGAATTTACAAAAGGTCCATTAAATCCATTAGGTGATAAATTCCTAAAATCCATCAAAGAAATAATAGACAAAGTGTGAATTTTTTATTGATTTAAAAAGTGGTTTGCCTTTGGAGGAAACAAAAAATATAAATACTAACAAAGTAAGACCTTAAGACAATAGGAAATTTCTGAAATCCTAATTCGTACTAGTTATGAGATTAGGTGGTAAAATACCGAATTTTACCAAAAATATTAAAATTGAGATAAATGCAAAATCATAAACTATTAATCTTAAAGTTGTCCTAAAACAAACGGGACTTTATTCTAACTTGCAAAAAATTATTAAGGAAAAAAAAATTACTAAAAGCGACAAAATCACTGCTTTTAGGGGCTAAATGAAGGAATTCACCAAAATCAAGGTGCACCTTGTGGCAAAGTAACGACTATTGATCAGAAAACCGTTTCCCTTTAGTTTACTAAATTTCATGCAATTCTGATTCCGTCATCTAAATGATTTTTACTAGTGCTTTTTTTGTCTTGCGTGATTTCAGGCGCCCTTGAGAGTCCAAGAAGGTCATGGTGGTCTACTCCACATCACAATTCCAATTTTCTTTTATAAAGATGTTTAGAAAGAGAATTATTGCAACTAGACACTATATATACATGTTGCTTATCAGGGGAATAAAAACTGTATATAATACCATTCATATTCTTTTACAACCTAGTTAAAATCCTATTAATCTAGTTGAACTCCTATAAACGTGATACTTGGTGTAAGAGCATCTCCAGTAGATTCATCAAATTTTTGAACTGTTTGGAGAACAAACAGTGACTTTTACTTTTATCTACTCATTTTTTCAAATACACTTTCCAACAGATTCTCTATCTCATTCTCTATCTCATTTAAATATTATTTCTTCATTCATTATTTATTCTTTTTTTAATAACTACACATCTTTCAACATTTTTTTATTCAACACCGAATTATTATAATAGAAAAAAAAATGATTTCAAACTTGATGGGCTACTGTTCATTTGCAAAAAAAATTTCCGGATATAGAGAAGCTATTGGAACATGAATAGTAGCATATAGAGCATGAACAATAGCATATATTCTTTATATTTTGGCTATGCATACTCTGTTGGAGATGCTCTAAGATATATATAGATGAAACCGAAAATATATCCTTATAGAAGATAGGTGATTCTAATGGAACGGCAGAGCTAGGCATTTTTAGGGCTTAACTTCATCAAGTGTAAGCATTTGAATTTTGTAATTCCCCAATTAAACGAGGCAATATGCTACATAACGTTTCAATTCTGTATAATGTACGTATATGCTTCAGGTGATACATGTCATGTCTAAATTGTCGATTAGTTGTATAAGCTGTTTGACCTTTTCCCACTTGGTAATTACTATATCAGAATATGTGTAATAGTTCCTTCTCCTATTATGCCTTGGAGGGTCTGGCTATGTAAGCACCGCGACAGCGCTACACCTCGCAAAATTGTGGTTGCCCTCAATGGAATTTGAGACTATTGTTTAAGAGATTTTTGTTCTTTTCTTTTTTTGTATATCTAAGCAATAATATATTTATTTGTGTGTTCATGACTTGATGTGTAAGTAATTAAATGTTAGTGATGTGCTACCTCATCACTTGGTTTTAGAAGGACACATTTGAACGGTTTTTTTTTTTTTTTTTTTGGGTTAAGAGAGAAGGAGTATACTCTTGGACTATCCAATAATTTTCTTTTCCTAAGGTAGGTGTAAGGTAAGAATTTGTTCCACCCCACATCTAATTGTACACGCAACGCGGTGCCAGGCGCGGTGCGTCTTTGCCCTCGTCCTCGAGTGCAGGCAAGTAAAGAGAGTTTCATAGTCTTAGCCCCAAGCCTGGGGCACTCTTCTAACCGATGTGGGATTCCAGGCTTAGGGCTAAGACTATGAAACCCTCCTTACTTGCATGTGAGTAGTGGTACACTCATGCAAGTCCCAGAGGCATATAAAGCATGAGTGGGGCGCTCTTCTAACTGATGTGGGATTCTAAGCTTGGGGCTAAGACTATGAAACCCTCCTTGCTTGCCTACGTTTGGGGACGAGGGCAAAGACGCATCGCGCCTGGCACCGCGTCACGTGTACAATTAGATGCAGGATGGAACAAATTCTTACCTATTGAGGTATTTTGTTTATTTTTAGACAGGATATTTCATGAGATATTTTCACGAGACTATACTCTCTTTTTCTTTAGGTAGAAAATAGAATTTCATTAAAACTAAACAGAAAAAACAAATTCAGTACACTGCCTATAACAGTACATTCCACAGCAATCAGCCTCCAAAATAGGAATAAAATCCACAAGCAGATCAGTAAAAAACTCAAAATTAGAATCTAACATGAGGCCTATGTTAGCAAGCCAATCTGCACTCCTGTTCACTTCCCTGTAGATGTGTCTGATGCTCACTTGATGGATCTGAGTAGCTAAGTACCTGCTGTCCTCCATAATTGAAGACACAACAGTGTTGGCTCTAGCTTGATGATTGAGAACATCCGCAATAGCTCCAAGGTCTAATTCAATAACCACAGCATGGGCATTCATTTGCCGACATCTGGAAGTGCTGGCATAGTTCGCGGAATCTACATATGCTATATGAGACAAGGCTTGTAAAGCCATCTTTTGAGATACCTTTTTTGTAGGTTTGGGTGTCTATTGTCGTTTTGCTCTTGTTGGATGAAGTGATCGATGTAGATATAAATAATGAAAGTTTGTTTTATAATGGCACCGGCCATCAGGTAGTTGGGGTACGTGTTTTTACTTTACTATCTAGTTAATTATTTTAAACTTCCTTAATTTTTGGCTGGTCTAAAGACTTTAAACATAGACTATTATAGGATTCCACGATTTTTTTTTTCTCGTCTTTTATGGTTTATAAGTTTTATTTTGCTGCATAATTGTATAAAGTATAAACAATAAGAGGAAAAAAAAAGAAGCAAGTCGAGGAGGGGCCAGAGGAAGTGGAAAGAAAGAAAAAATTCGGAGTGATATAAGCTGATTATTCTACAAGATTATGGAAATCTTTTCTTTACCGATGTGTAAATAAGCAAAAGAATGAACTAATTAACAAGTAACAAAGACCAATCATTGAAGGAAACGGACAAATATCCTCAGTGAACAGTAATACTATTAGATATGAATTAGCGCATCATAATTCGGAACTCATCAAAGCTCAGGACACCGTCTCCATTGAGATCAAACATTCGAATCATGGCTTTGCAATCCTGAGTAGACTTGGACTCGCCGAGTCGACTCAGCATCCTCTTCAAGCTTGTGGCGGTGATACAACCTGACCCCTCCATCTCATACTTTCCAAAAGCCTCTCTCAGCTCCTCATTCTTGTCCTCCTCTCCCCCTGCGTCCATTAGCTTCTGGAATTCCTCAAAATCGAGCTGCCCATCTCCATTCAAATCACATGTTTTCATGGCTGCTTCTGCCTCATCCATTGACAGCTCGCCGCCAACAGTCCTCACACAGCTTTGTAATTCAGAAGGAGATATTTTACCATCTCCATCCTCGTCAAAGTAATCAAACACGCTTCGAAGCTCGCTGCAGTGGTTTTTGCTTGCATTGGAAGCAGTCGGTGAAAGAGAACGTTTATCCGCCTTTCTCCTTGGAGACAATTTACTACGTAATCTTCCCAAAGTAGATTTTTTCGGTGAACTTGAACTAGGCTTTTCTTCCAATATTGAAATTGGAGTAGAGGAGGAAGAAGAAGAAGCTGCATCGTGTGTGTTCTTCATGATGAAACCAAGATTAATTGAAGGCAGTTTGCTAAATCAAAGAACTTTGAACTGGTTATATACTTGGAACTTAGAAATTAGTTTGAATGAATGTAACCACCAGCAAGGTTGGCTCTATATATAGAAGGAAATATCTAGTTAGAAATAGAATGATGAGTTTGAAACACGCGGAAAAAGGAATCCTCAAAGCGGAAAGGAGAATAAAGGTATGACGATATAATGAAATAACTGATGATGTTCTTGTGGAGCACAATGACAGACTCGTGGAAAAGATTTTATATATGGCCTTCTAATGGGAATATGGTTGGATGTTATGCAGAACACGGTTTTGAGGTGTCACACCGAATAACATATTTAAAGTATGATATTTTGCCAGTTGTTTTTTATAAGGGGAGATTACGACGACCATGACGTGGATAAGATATGTGTAGTATATAATATGAGTAGGATTCAATGGCAATAGCGAGTGAAGGGATGAGAGTGTGAGAGTATATATTGACTTTTGACTTTTCTGGACAACTTTGGGAATTTTCTTTGTTTTTTTTTTTCTCCTCTGTACTGTTCTTTCCTTTGTAAATTTGTAATCGTAATTGTGGACGTGGAGGCACTCAGCAGTGTCGTACAATAAGTAACTCATAGTATCTGTCGTAGTTGGTCACCACCATTGGAATTATTTACGACAGTCAAATAGAGAAAACAGGTATTAACGGTCAGAACTGTCTAAAGAAAGCGTGTTTTCTAGCAACAAACGAAATAAATTGGGATTAGTAATTTAGTATATCTTAATTCTTAAACTTTTATAGTATCTCTAACTATGAATATGATTATCTTTATAGTAGTATGGTTTTATTTATGCTATGTTCACCGTTCACAGTAGTGACTCATACACTGAAAAACAGTACGTACATGCAGTCCCAGTTGGTACCAGCATATTTTAGTTTTTTAAAAACCGTCTTTTGTCTTCTCTTTTTTTTTTTTCAATATAATCACAGACCATCTTTTATTATATATAACTTACATTTGCTTTTAAAATGTCTGATCGTGTAGGAAATTGGGCAAGATCTGTCACAATTCAAGTGTGGCCTTGCTCATCTCTTATGTAAAGTGATACGAATATACGATATCCATCAAGTATTTTCCCCTTCAAGTTCATCGTGGTTTAGTTTGACAGAATTTCATCTTTTATTTTAAACATTTTAGAGCAGCACACAAGTACTACTGCATCCCTTCTTACTATCAATGAGAATTACGACCCTGATGTACATGTTAGGGATGATCCTGAGTCATTCCTCAACAAGATAGATCTAGAGGGTTGCTTGCCTTTTTTTAGTATGTCATCTAGTAGCCTATGTCATCTATACTCATATTAACAAAGATCTTCTATGGTTTTTGGATATCTATTTTCTAGGAAGGTCTACTCCTTGGAAGCATACGATTGAAGGTAAGAATGCTTTTTTTTTTTTTTTTTGATATAGGCTTAATTTACCTTAGGGCAACAACAAATGATTTTGTATTTGAAATAATTATAGTATCACACACTTTGTCATAATTGTCTTATATGACTGATTATGATTAGTTGTATGTCACTATCACAGAGACTCATAATTTTTTTCTATTAATCTTTTTTTTTATTACTCACAATCTGCTATGTAGAACAATCGTGGTGAAGTGTATAAAAATGTATACAACTTGAATTATTCTTGTATTTAATGAAGACGGGGAAAAGAAGAAAAGTAAAGCAAAAAATACTAATGTGTCATTGGTTGGAGAAGCAGTTCCTATCCTCTTTTATTTTGACTAGTGATAAAGATCTTTAGAAAGAGAATTGCAGCTAGGTTCTGTATATACATGTTACTTGTCAAACCAAAAAGGGAAAAAAAATGTATCTACGTCTCATGTTCTTTTCCAACCCAGCTAAAATCCTATTGATCTTATTACTGTAATACTTGGTGTTAAATACAGATGAAATTGAAAATATATCCTTTAGAACACATATAGAACTTCTAATGGAATGTCAGAGCAAGGCATTTCTAGGGCTTGAATTCATCTAGCGTAAGCATTTGAATTTTGTGATTCCCCAAGTATACAAGAGGAATATCCTTAAGTCAACCATGTAAATCACGGGTACGTTCTTTGGGTGATATACGTCACCCATGTGTATTATAAACTGTTTGACCTTTTCCTACCTGCTAATTACTAAATCTAACAGTATCTGCACACATTCTTGTATAATAGAAAAATAGATGAATTTTTCATATTTAAACTACAAAATTTTTCACATCAGTCCTTTTAAAGTAATGTATATTTACACATTAGCTACAATAACCATGTATATATACACGTTTACTATAGTTGGGTATATTATTATTTTCACAATTTCGCATATTTTTCTCTCTCTCTTCTTCGTGTGCAAAACGAACTCAGTCTCAGACTTCTCCTCTCCTCATCTTCTTTTTCCTCAGATACACACAAACATACCCATACAAACACATCCATACAGACAAATTAACACAAGGATACGCAAACACACCGACAAACCAATAAAGAGAAAGGGATTAGTGTTGGTGTTGGTTGTTTGTGGATCGGTGGATTGGTGCTGATGGCGAAGATCAAAGTTTGTGGGTCGTCGGAAATGGGTCTAGATACTTTTGGATCGGTGCTTCTAGGTTGAGCGTAATGGGTTTTGATGCTTGTGGATCGATGCTTCTAGGTTGAGCGTAATGGGTTTTGATGCTTGTGGATCGATGCTGGCAGCAGGGATCGGTGCTTGTGGGTCATCGGAGATCAGTACTTGTGGTGGAGAGGTGATCTAATCATGAGAGAAAAAGAAGAAAAAGAAGATGCTTGTGGAGGAGAGGTGATCTGACCGTGATCGTGAAAGGAAGAAGAAGAAGAAAAAGAAAAAGAGGGACAAGAGATTGATCTGAGAGATGAGATGAGGATAAATGAAAAAGATAAAGAGATAGGGACAAAAGAAAAGATAAAGAGATAGAGACAAAAGAAAAATATAAAATAATAATAAACACTAAAAAAATTTTATTATTTAAATAAAATAAATTGTAAAATAGATAAACTGATGTAGATGTTTTTGAAAAATGGTAGTGTAAAATAGAAAAAATAGGTTCTTAGTGTAAAATAGACAGAAAATTTAGCCAGACTGATGCAATTGCTCTAAAGGTATAAAAGTTCCTTATGCTATTATGCCTCAACGGATCCTGCTGTGTGAGCAATGTGACAGCGCTACTTCTCACAAAGTTGTGGTTACCCTCAATGGAATACGAAACCCTAAATTTTAGAGAGTTCTGTTTCTCTTCTTTTTATGTATGTAAGGAATAATATACTTTTTTGTGTGTCCATGAATTAATGTGTTAGTAAATGACTAAATGCCAATGCTTGTCACTTGGTTTTAGAAGGATAAAGCTTTGTGAAGATGGCATCTAAATGATTTTTGTGTTGTTGTTGTTGTGAAGGTATCTGAATGATGTTAAGTACTCATACTATTATGAGAAATTTAGATTCATTAGTTTGATAAACTGGCGTTAAAGGGAGTTCTAACCTATCACGGACGGTATAATAGATTGATTTTAGAATGATTAATGAAGCAATATGTGTTATTTCTTTAGTTAAGAACTCAGACTTGATGTTAAGAACTCAAGGAAGATAGCATCTGAGTGATGTTAAGAACCCAAGCTATTATGAGAAATTTATATTCATTAATTAGTTTGATTAATTAATGATAGTGTTCAAGGGAGTTCTTAATTATGTAGGACAATATCAATAGATTGATTTTAGAATAACTAATGAGGAAATATGTGTTGCCACTAAGGTAAGTATTCTAAATTACCCCCCCGCCCCCCTCCCACCATTGGTGTGGATGGTGTATGAGCTCATTAGTATGAGTTCGTGATGCAAATTTGGAGGTCTAAATTTCAATCCACCACATCAACAACTCAAAAGGTTTTTGAGTTGTTTTAACAACGGGAGGTAGAATAATTTGTCAAAGATTAGGGAACCACTTCAATATATATAGAATTAAGGGATATCAATATAAATAATGAAAGTTTCCTTGTAATGGCATCAGGTTGTTGGGATGTTGTTATTTTGGTTGAGTTTGGATTGTGTCTGGCGTCTTTGCATCTGGTGTTTAAATATTGGATCTCGTACACTATTCACGGGACCCGCAAGTACTTTTTTTTAACAAAAACAATTTTAAAATTTGGTCTCATGGCACTATTCACATATTTAAAAATTATTTTACTACAGTGTTTTCAGTTTTCAGTTTTTAGTTTTTAATTTTCAGTAATAAGCTGTATCTAAATAGACCATTTATTATCTCTAGTTAGTTCAAACTTTCTTTTTGGTAGGTTTAGGCCTAAACATAGAATATTGTAGGATTCAACGATGAATTTTTTTTATTCAAAAGTTTTATTTTGCTAAAAAAATGGTCTTCTATAATGCTGTGAAAGTCTGAAAAAAGCACATACAATACTCTCTTAATGGAACAAAAATAAAATTATTAGCTTTTGGTAGTAAACCTCAAATCTACGAGAGTTTTCCTAAATTCATAAGGAGAGAAACTAGAATCCATAAAAAAAACTGATAAAAAGCCTGTATTTTTATTAATATGAAAACTAAATCGTCTTTGAAGACTACAATGTGTTTAAATAATAAAAAGAAAATTTAGGGTAGTTAAAAATTCTAAAACAGCTACGAAAGCATATAAAACCCCTATTTGACTATAAAACATTAAAAACATCTAAAATAAAGGAATAAATCACCAAAACTTAAAATAATAAAAATTATATAAAAATACTAAAATTAAATAATTATAAAAATTAAATATTAAAATGTGTAGTACATCATTCTAAATGATTGGTAGTGAAGGATATCAGTATAGGCAAAGTGCTGATTAGTGGATTCTTTTCTTTACAAATGTGTAATTGATAAAAGAGACGAAAAGAATGAAGTGAAGAACAATACATCATTGAAGGAAACGGACAAATAATCTCGGTAAGCAGCAACGGAATATGAATTAGCGCATCATAGTTCGGAACTCATCAAAGCTCAGGACACCGTCTCCGTTGAGATCAAACCTTCCAATCATGGCTTGGCAATCCTTAGTAGACTTGGACTCACCGAGTCGACTCAGCATTCTTTTCAAGCTTGTGGGGGTGATGCAGCCTGACCCTTCCATCTCATACATCCCAAAAGCCTCTTTGAGCTCCACATTCTTGTCTTCCTCTCCCCCTCCGTCCATTAGCTTCTGGAATTCCTCGAAATCGATCTGCCCATCTCCATTCAAATCACATGTTTTCACTGCTGCTTCTGCCTCATCCATCGACATCTCGCTCCCAACAGTGGCCACACAGCTTCGTAATTCAGAAGGAGATATTTTACCGTCTCCATCCTCGTCAAAGTAATCAAACACCCTTTGAAGCTCGCTGCAGTTGTTTTTGCTTGCATTGGAACCAGTTTGTGAAAGTGAATTCCTATCCGCCTTTCTGCTTGGAGATAATTTAAGACGTAATCTTCCCAAAGCTAATTTTTTCGGTGAACTTGAACTGGTCTTTTCTTCCAATATTGTAATTGGAGTAGAGGAAGAAGAAGCTGCATCGTGTGTGGTCTTCATGATAAAATCTGGATTAATTGAAGGCAGTTGGGTATATAGTTGAACTTGAAATTAGGTTGAAAGAAATGTAACAACTAACAAGGTTGGCTCTTTATATAGAGAGATATATAACACATGCGGAAAAAAGAGAATAAAGGTAACGGGTGATGGTACGGCACGAACACGGTTTTGACGTGTCACATCACACGGAGTATGTATTTATGGTATGATGTTCTTTTATTTTTCTGGACCGCCAGTTGTTTTCTAGAAGATGAGATTACGACGACCATGACAATTGTTGATAAGATCAGGTGTATAATACTATAATATGAGTTGGATTCAGTGGCAGTAGCTAGCGAGTGAAGGGATGAGGATATATTTAGGCTTTTTGTCTATCGAGACACTTCGGGGACTTTCTTGTTTATTTTTTAATCTCTGAATTGTTCTTTCCTTTGACTATAGGGAAACCTTAACTGCCATTGATCGTACATTTGTAATTGCAATTTTAAACGTGGAGTGACGTACAATAACTAACTCATAGTACCGTTGTCGCTCACCACCGTTGGATTCATTTAACGACAATCAAATAGAGAAAAACAGGTATTTGCTTCTCTCTATCCTACCTTTCTAGGATATTTATTATTTTTTTAACAATTAACGGTCAAAACTGTCTAAAGAAAGCGTGTTTTCTAGCAACAAACGAAATAGATGGGGATTAGTATATCCTAAACTTTATTGTTTAACTGAGAATGGTTCTCGTGGTTTAATCGTTTTGAAATTATTTTACAAATATCTCTTCTCTAACTATGAATGTGATTATCTTTATACTACGTAGTTTGGTTTTATGTTATGTTCGCAGTTCACAATAGTGACTAATACCACGAAAAACAGTAAGTACATGCAGTTGGTACTAGCATATTTTACAGACCATCTTTTGTCTTCTCTTGTTTTTTCAATAATCATCACTTATTTCACTTATTACATTCGTTCCTAAAATATCAGATCGTGAAGGAAATTGCGCAACATCTGTCAGAATTCAAGTGTGGCCTTGCTCATCTCTTCTGTAATATTACGATATCCATCAAGTAATTTCCTCTTCATGTTCATCATGGTTTTTTTTGACAGAATTTCATCTCTTATTTTAATGCAGCACACAAGTGCATCCCTTACTATCAGTGAGAATTACGACTCTGATGTTCAGGATGCATGATACTGAGACATTCCTCAACAAGATGGATCCATAGGTTTTTTTGCCTTTTTTAGTATGTCATCCAGTAGACTATGGATTCATTTAGATACAGCTTATTTTGTAAAAAATTAAAAATTAAAAATACTGTAATAAAATAATTTTTAAAAGTGAAAATAGTACCGTGGGACCAATTTTTAATATTTTTTTTAATAAAATAGTTGTGAGTCCCGTGAACAATGCATGAACAGTGCACAATATCTCATGCACAGTGTAATCCGCGTGCATGAACAGTGTGGGTTACTGTTCATGTCACATGAACAGTGCAAGAGGTGCTAAAAAATAAAATAAAAATAAAAATGCAAAAAACAAAAACGCAAACGCAGGGGGAGAAAACACAAATCCAAACGCTCACTATGTCATCTTAACAAAGATCTATGGTTTTTGGATATCTATTTTCAAGGAAGGTCTACTCCTTGGAAGTTTTTTTTTTTTTTTTTTTTTCTTCAAACAATTTGCATTTGGGATAAAGGAAAAGTTAACGGATATCCTAAGTGTATTGGTTTAGGAACTATGCTTTTATATTTCTCATGAAAGTAATATTAAAATTTTATTAAAATAGTCTATTAACTATTGGGTCCTAAATAATATTAATTATCACCAAAATTACTAATTCCAATAGCAATCACACATAAGAACACAATATTTATGTAGAAAATTTTAACTGTTTGAAGGGAAAAAAAAAACCACAAGATAAACTCTGAATTAATTCACTATTATTAAATCAATTATAATAATTTTCAAGTTTATGCCTAACTTGAAAACTACTAAATACAATACAAATCCTCTTGTGTATGTCCCATGGCTAAAAAAAATCTCATTTTTTTCTTTGCTCTCATACACACTAATTATTTATTTCTATCTTTCTTCTCTTCTTCTTTCTCTTTTCCACATAACTCTCCTTGGCTATCTCTTTCTATGCAGCACCTCTTTCTTTGGCACTTTGCAACATCAAACAAAATTTTATAAATTCTCCTTAATTTGCGTGCTTTACAAAAAATGTTGCTGACAAAACCCAAACCTTGTTGTCTCTCTCCTTGGGTTACCTCCCAAGTGAGAACCTATTTTTTTCTCTTTCTTGATTTCACGCTTTATTTTCCCTCTTCCATTAGGGAGAACCCTTGGGCCAAAACTATCAAATTCTTTACAGCATTTTCTATTTATAAAACTCTTTTTCTATTATCTCTAGAATAAGGAATACATTACTTTTTTTAACAAATAATAAACTTTCATTTAACACTAAGGAATAGTCTTTCATTCCACACCAAAGAAATCTAAATTAATTTTTCCTTCTTCAACAAGGAAACTCAATTAACTTTCAAAATCACAATTGGAATTTGAGGCAATTTTTCAACATTAGCAAATGCCTTAAAAGCATCCGTTAACAAGATCATTGGAATAATTCTATTACCATAGAGTTTCATGCTACCACAATTGTTTTATGTGACTAACTATGATTGAATGTTTATCACTGTCATACGAATTCAAAAAAAAAATTCCTACCACGTAAAACAGTTGTGGCAAAGTATGTGAAAATGTGCGCTACTTAAACTATGCTTATATTTGATATGGCCAAGGGAAAAAAAGAAAAGTAAAGTAAAATATACTGACGTGTCATTGGTTGGAGAAGCAATTCCAATCCTCTTTTCTTTTGGCCGATGATAAAGATATTTAGATAATTGCGGCTAGCTAGGCACTATATATCTATATATAAGCAAGGGATGTCAATATAAATAATGGAAATTTCTTTGTAATGGCGTCAGCCATCAGGTTGTTGGGATGTTGTTACTATATTATGATTATTATCTCTAGTTAGTTCAAAGCGCCCTTTTCGGCGGGCCCAAACATAGGATATTGTAAGATTCAACGATTTTTGTTTTCAGAAGTTTTATTTTGCTGAAAAAAGTTTTCCGAGAAATTGTTAGTAAAGGATTTCAGTATAGGCAAAGGTCAAAAAATATAAGTTGATTGATGGAATCTGAATTTCTGTACAAATATGTAACTGACAAAAGATGAAAAAAATGAAGTGAATCGAAGAACAATGCATGCATCATTGAAGGAAACGGACGAATGATCTCGATTAGCAGCAATGGAATATGAATTAGCGCATCATAGTTTGGAACTCATCAAAGCTCAGGACGCCATCTCCATTGAGATCAAACATTCGAATCATGGCTTCGCAAGCCTCAGTAGACTTGGACTCACCGAGTCGACTCAGCATCCTCTTCAAGCTTGTGGGGGTGATACAACCTGACCCCTCCATCTCATACTTCCCAAAAGCCTCTCTCAGCTCCTCATTCTTGTCCTCCTCTCCTCCTGCCTCCATTAGCTTCTGAAATTCCTCGAAATCGAGCTGCCCATCTCCATTCAAATCACATGTTTTCACGGCTGCTTCTGCCTCATCCATTGACAGCTCGCCGCCAACAGTCCTCACACAGCTTTGTAATTCAGAAGGAGATATTTTACTATCTCCATCCTCGTCAAAGTAATCGAACACCCTTTGAAGCTCGCTGCAGTAGTTTTTGCTTGCACTGGAAGCAGTTTCCTCCTTTCTCCTTGGAGACAATTTACTACGTAATCTTCCTAAAGCTGATTTTTTTGGTGAAGTTGAACTAGGCTTTTCTTCCAATACTGTAATTGGAGAAGAGGAAGAAGAAGAAGAAGAAGAAGAAGAAGCTGCGTCGTATGTGGTCTTCATGATGAAACCCGGATTAATTAAAGGCAGTTTGCTAAATCAAAGAACTTTGAACTGGTATATACTTGAACTTAGAAATTAGTTTGAACGAATGTAACAACCAACAAGGTTGGCTTTTTATATAGAGAGAGTTCGAAACTCCGAAACACAAGCGGAAAAGGAATCCCAAATGGGAAAGGAAAATAAAGGTATGATGATATAAGTGATGACGTTGTGGATCGTTACGATAGACTTGTGGTGGAGACCAATATTTTTTCGGCCGTGTTTTTTCCGTATAATGGTTTTGACTTTTGACTTTTGCAGACCGCCAATTGTTTTTTTAATTTACGAGACGGGGGTAACGATGACCATGACGATTGTTCATCAGATTTATAATAGGACTTAGTGGCAATTATTTTTGTCCATTTGCAGGGCTGGCTCTACGATTAAGTGACAGTAGCGCCCTGACTTGCAAAGAAAACAAAAACTAACTTGTAAAAAAAAAAAAAAATTATATACTAAATTAACCTATTGTAACTACTTAATAAAAATATTAAACACTCTGATTTGAAAATTACAATAATTTGAATTCAACAAAAATAAGACTAATGTTAGGATAAATTTTAGTTACAAAATTGGTTATAATTTAAGACTACAATCTTACTTAATATCTTTTTATAGGAGGTGAATTTTGACAAATTCACCATTCTTATATCCTCCATAATTGCAAAATTTCTAGAAAATTAAAGATTAATAGCTGTGTCACCAATATATTATTTAAATTTTAAGTTTTTATAGTCTAAAATTATGCATAAAATATAAGCTTATAGATTATATAATAAATAATATCTGATTGACACAAAATTTGATATGTGTATTAAGAAACATGCAATTTAATGATTAAAATTTTAAAATATGTAGTAATGTTTATTTTATTGAGTAAAATTGTAGCTTTAGGCTACAATCAATTTTGTAGTAAATTTTGTCCCTAATGTTATATACTTATATCCATAACATTTTAAGAATAATTTCACAAAAAATTCTATGTAATAAGTTGTTAATGATTCTAATTTAGACCCAATATTGACATCAATTTTTTACACACCAATAATAGGCTTTTGCATAAGATTTATTATAAAAAATATTGTAAACATAGCATTACTCCAAAAATAATTTTGGCTCCCTAAACATAATCCTTAACCCCCTTTTTTAAGCTTAATAACATCAGTAAAAATTAGCTCAAATATCAACAAAATAACCCCCAAAAAAAAAATACTAGACCAAATAACAACAATAATAAGTGAACAAATTATTCAACAAAAAACCTATTCTAAAATAAGAAGATAAAAATCTCTAATAATTTAAATTTGTAACTCGTTCACTCATTCAATAAAAATAATCTATAATTTTATTTTTCCTTAAAAAACAATACCAATAAAAATATTGTGGTTGTGAATTCATTTTTTCTTTTTTCTTTTTTGATAAACTAGTTGTGAGTTCTTCTTGGTGTGATGGCAGTTACGCTCTCATTGGTTTTGCGCACAATTGCAACAATTTTACTCTCTTTAGTGACTTGGTTTTCAGTTATAGCAAATAACTCCATTTTTTTCTTCTCGATTATTATTTTAGACTCTCACTCACTTTTTCACTCTCATTTCAACATTCTCAGTTCCTACTTTATCTGTTATCCATCTATTTTCTCTTTATTAATAGAAAGAAATTGTAATACTGTATATATTTGCGCATTTTTTTGTGACGTTAATATATTCAAATGATCTCTTTATTAAATTTTTTATAATTTAAATTTCTTAATAATCAACCTAAAAAAATTCCTAAAGTTATCATTGTCCGTTTGAGAATAAATTATTTTTAGTAGCTTACTTGCAAAGATTCTATGAAAAAACATAGTTTTTTATAATTTATTTTTTAAAAAAGTAATAAAAATCAGATTATTTAAAACTATAAATAAAATAAAATAAAATAAAACAAACAAACAAACGTAAGACAAAGGGTAAAAAAAAAAACAAAACAAAACTTTTTCAATAATTTCCAAACACAAACTATATTAGAGACTTTTTGGGACACTTCGGGAATTTTCAAAATTTTCCCCTAATACCGTTCTTTCCTTTGACCGTAGGGAGATCTTAACTGCGATTGATTACACATTTGTAATCGTAATTGTAGACTTGGAGGCACTCTGCAGTGACATAGAATAGCGGTAGGTAACACATGGTCATTGGAGTTATTTACGACAATGCCACTAAACTTTGCTTCTCTCTGCCTTTCCTTCATCAGATATTTAATATTTGACAATTGACGGTCAAAACTGCCTAAATAAAGCGTGTTTTCTAGCAACAGAAGAAAAGAAAAAAGATTATTATACTTTAAACTTGTACGAAACATGGCAGCTTGGATACATCATGCAGGTAGCTAGGCCTAGCTAGGTGACTCGGGTCAGGCCTGAGACCCCTACAAGAGAAAGCCCTCCCAAATCTGAGAGGTGAGAGCATCTTCACGAGCTTATCTAAATTTTTGTTCCATATGAATGATGAATAGTAATATTTAATTTTTATTTATTAATTTTTTTAAAATATTTTTTAGAATAAATTTTTTATCATTTTTTTTCAACTTATTTAAATTTTATTTTTTTATTTTTTTTTAATCATCCTTTATTCTTCATATGTTCGTTCTCAATAATTATATTTTTTAATAAAAAGTGTTATATTCACAATATTTTTCGCAATACTTTCACAAAAATCACAACAAAATTTTATGTGGAAAATTATTACTAGTTCTAATTTGAACTCACTACTGAAATTATTTTTTTACTCACCAATATTAGCTAATAACAATCTATTTCTTAAAATTTACTATAAAAATATTGTGGTAGTATTTCTTAATTGTTATTTCTTATTCTTTATATTATTTTCCTTTCAATTTCATCCATACGTACTTTTTTTTGCTTTTTTTTTTTCTCTTGGTTTTTCTCCACCACACATGTATACCCACTCTAGCTCCCTTCTTTTTCTTTTTCTACTTGATTCCAGACTTTCCAGATCACTTTCTCCATCTCTCTCTCTCTCTCTCTCTACTTTTTCTTTTTCTACTTGATTCTAGAACATTCTCTAGCTCTCTATGTGATAAGAAACAGAGAAAGAACAAGTGAGAGATATCTTGCTTGCTCCACCATTGATTGAAGGATGCATGAAGGCGCAAAATCTTGCTTGTTCCACCGTTGCTAGCTCTCTGTCCTTTTCTTTTCTTTTTTTTTCTTTTTTCTTTTTTTTTTTTGCTTTTATTGTTATGATTTAATTAATTTTAAGATTGTGTTTTTGAGTTTGTATTTGATTATGCTTGAGTTTAGAGATGTTTAAGAAAAAAAATTGTTGTGTTTATAGCCGTTGTGAGAGGAGAGAGAAAAAATTGTTTTTTATTGAGTTGTAAGATTTTTTTAAGTATAAAAATTCATTTGGAGTTACTATAATGTTTTCTATATCTAAAGAAGTACTGAAGCAACTTCAAAAAAAAAATTGGAAAAGTTTTGCATTTGGAGAATCTGTTGGAGCTGATTTTTGGAGTTTGTTTTCCAAAAAATAGATTTAGCTAATCTATTGGAGATGCTCTAAATTTACAAATTTAATTGTTTAGGTTGTGCAAATTGTTGTCACCAATCATAAGAAAGATATAATTCATATTCATTTGTTATCATTTTGAAGTACCACCAATTGCATTATTTTTTACATTATTTTGTAAGTTTTTTTAGAAAAATTTGGACTAATTTTAGCATTTTTCACAAAAAAGAATTATAGATTAATAGAAATTCAACCCAATCACCATTAAGTAAATGAAAAATACTAAAGTTACTACAAAATACTTAGAAACTGACGTGGCAATGAAAGACCAAAACATAACAAATAAATGTTTAAATCAATATTTTTTTTATTGACTACGCCTTAGTTTTGTAAGGCTTATCCCTAGCATCATTCAAATTGTATTGAGCTAGTCCTATGCCCGACCCAAACTACACGGGCTGGCATGCTCTAGTTCTAGGACCAGAGCATGGGATAGTTTAAGTACCCATTTGGGTATAGCTGGAATGCGTTTCAATGTTTTTTTTCTTTTTTTTTCTTTCATTGAGAAGCACGTTTTAGTGCTTTTCAGTGCATTGTTTACGGGATCTACAAATTTTTTTTTCAATAAAATTATCATTAAAAATGAGTCTCACAGTACTATTCACATATTTAAAAATTATTTTACTACAGTATTTTTAATTTTCATTTTTCAGTAAAATAAGTGATATCTAAATGGACTCTAAGAATCGTTGTAGAAGACCAAAAGATCTAGTGCTAGCTAAGAATGTTTAACAATATTCAAATCAAGCAAGCACTCAATGTTCTACTGCAAGCAAAGACCTCAACTTGGTAGTAAAGGCAAGTAAAGCAAGCGAATTGGCAATAATTTTTCCAATAGTAGCAGGAAAACTGAGCTCCTCATGCATTGCCTCTATTTCTAAAGATAAGGTTTGGGAGGATCGGGCGATTCGGGCCGTGTCAGAGAATAACCACAACAACGCTATTCCTCGCAAAGTTGTGGTTAACCTCAATAGAATAGACACCCAAAATTTCAGAGATTTCTGTTTCTTTCCTTTTAGGTATGTAGGCAATAATATACTTATTTGTGTCCATAACATGTGTTAGTAAATGTCAGTGTTGTGTTTCCTTGTCACTTGGTTTCAAAAGGATATTGCTTTGTGAAGATGGCATTTTTTTTTGTGTGTTTTTGTGAAGGTATCTAAAATCTAAATAATGTTTAGAACTGATACTAATATGAAAAATTTAGATTCATTAAGCATTCACATCAGCCTCAATGAATTTTTAGCTAAATTTAGTCTAAAATTTTCACTTTTATTAATTTAGCTAATCTATTGTATACAAATAGCTACATTAGTTTCAATACTCTATCACAATTTCATTTAAAACTTATTTCATATCTTCTTAAATATTTTTTTTCACCTCATCCTTCTCCAATTTCACTATTTTTTTTCTCAAATCACCACCTACAAACATCCATTAGTGTTGCCGACCCACCACTACTTGAGGATTCATTGTTCTCCCCATTGAAGATCACAAGATCTTTTAGACCAATTTGGTGGCAGAGACACAGAGACAGAGAAGTTATGGTCTGTTGATGAGCAGTGAGAACATGAGAAAGAATGTGTGCGCTAATTAAAAAAATGATGCATTGAGTGAACAATGCTCTTCAATAAGTGTATTGAATCCACTATCCATTGTTAATCACAAGAGAAGTCAATATAAACACAACTCTTTTAGGATCACACACTTTCCTAACCATTGTGCCACAATTTTCACTTTTGCCAATTTAAGATTGGATCACATCACTTGCATTTGAGACCATCACGACTTGCATATGAGACCATCACTAGGACTTGGTGAAAAACAATCTAATTATCACTTAACACAAGCAGAAATTGTTGTAATATATATAAAATTTTATATAAATACTAAATACTGAAAGTTTGTTTCAGAACCTGATTAGCCTTCAGGTAGTTGGAGTGTTATTAATTTATTACTAACTAGTTATTTCAAACTTCCTTTTTGGCGGACCTAAACATATATAGAATATTGTAGGATTGAACGAGTGAATATTGTATAATACATCAGTGTAAACAAAGGTCAAAAAATATAAGTTGATTATTCTACAAGATTATGGAAATATTTTCCTTACAAATGTGTAACAAGCAAAAGAATGAAGTGTTAACAAATTAAACAAAAACCAATCACCAAAGGAATCGTCCAAATATTTACGGTGAACAGCAATGGATATGAATTAATCAACGCATCATAGATTGGAACTCATCAAAGCTTAGGACGCCGTCTCCATTGAGATCAAACATTCGAATCATAGCTTTACAATCCTCAATGGACTTGGACTCACCGAGTCGACTGAGCATCCTCTTCAAGCTTGTGGGAGTGATGCAACCCGACCCTTCCATCTCATACATACCAAAAGCCTCTTTGAGCTCCTCATTCTTGTCTTCCTCTCCCCCTGCGTCCATTAGCTTCTGGAATTCCTCGAAGTCGAGCAGCCCATCTCCGTTCAAATCAGATGCTCTCACAGCTGCTTCTGCCTCATCCATTGACAGCTCGCCCCCCACAGTTCTCACGCAGCTCTGTAATTCAGAAGGAGATATTTTACCATTCCCATCTTCATCAAAGTAATCGAACACCTTTTGGAGCTCATTGCTGTAGTTTTTGCTTGATGAAAGAGAGAGCTTATTGGACTTTCTTCTTGAAGACAATTTACGACTTAGACTTCTTAAAACTGATTTTTTTGGTGAAGTTGAAGTACGCCTTTCTTCCAATATTATAGTTGAAGAAGAGAAAGAAGAAGAAGACGACGAAGAAGCTGCATCGTGTGGGTGTGTGGTCTTCATGATGAAACCTGAGATTAATTGAAGGAAGTTTGCTAAATCAAAGAACTTCGAAATTTTGTGTATGAACCTGAACTTGGAATTAGTTTGAATGAATGGAACAAGGTTGGCTCTTCCTCTTTGCAGTATATATAAGAGAGAAATTTGCTATAAATGATTATTTGAAAGCGAAACGGACGCGGAAAATGAATACTAAAAAGGAAAGGAGAAATAAAGCATGAGATAACCGATGATGTTTTGGAGCACACGACAAGAAATTCGTGCAAACTTTTGTAAGTTATGGTCTTTATGAGTTGGCTAAGTTCTGGTCTTTCAATAGGTGTATATATATATATATATATATACCGGATAAGTTACACAGGACACGGTGTTGAGCTATCATGATATTGATATTAGCCGACTTACAAATTGTTTTAATGAGAACGGCTTTTTCAATTGTTGATAAGACAAATGAGTTGGAATTAGCTTTACGGCAGCGCGTGAAGGAAGTTTCCTGCTGCCTGCGGAGGAAATTGACAAATGAAAGTTTGAGACTTTTTTGGGACATTTCGGGGATTTTAGTTTTGTTTTTGTTTTTGGTATTCTATTCTTTCCTTCGTCAATAGAGAAAGCTTAGCCGCAATCACTTCTAGACACGTGGGGGACAGCAGTGTCGTTTAATCTTGTGGTAAGTAACTAAAGCTACAAGTCGGTCACCGAATTTTTTATGCAAAAAATCTAGTATCACAAAAATGTATTTTTGCCGCAGCTAACTGTGAAAGTTTGAGAAAAAAAATGACGTGTCTGTGGATAATGTGAAAGTAATATGCAATTATTTATAGTTGGCTATATAAGAGAGTTGTGGCTTGTGAGTTTATTTTTGGTGCTGAAAGAACCTTGTTCACAACAATGAATTTAAGGAAAAACAGATATTTGCTTCTTTCACCGAAAGTTTACAAAAATGAATTTAAGAAAAACAGATATTTGCTTCTCCCCCCTCTTTCGGTAGATACTTTTTATGTATTATGTAACGAATAACGGTCAAAACTGTCATAGAAGGCGTGTTCTTTAGAGTCTGGAGTGAAAAAAAAAATGTGAATATTCCATGAAAAATGTGGAGAAAGTGTGAAGGTGTGTATTGTGTGTGCCGGGTGAGAAATAATATATATATTTTTTAAAATTTAATTATCAAAAGAGAATGCTCAACACACTCTTGTCTTGTATTCATATTGAATTGGTCAATTCAATCATATTTTGAATTTAATTGAAAATTTAATATAATGTGCCTAAAAATAATATGCCAGTATATTTAATTTGTTACTTTTTTTTATTAACGTGTATATACAAGGGATAAGTGATACATGTGATATACTCATACAAAGGTATTGACAGAAAACTGTGTGAAAACTGGATAATTCTTACATGCTTTTGGAGCAATGCTCTCTCCTCTAACATGAGGGGTGAGCCCCATGATGGGACTCTTGTTTTTCCCATGAAAGCTACTGTAACTTTGTTTCCAATCTGACTGTAGCTTGACACTCTTGAACTGCTTGGGGTTGAGCTGTTGGCTGTTGCATTTTGGATTTTTCAACACTTTGAGAACACTTGAATCAGCTAGAGTTTCTTTTGTACGTAGAACTGCAAAAATTGCAGCACATTCATTACTAATTAGCACAGTATCCAGTTCAAGTGGAACTGTAGAAAGACAAGGAATGTTGGTTTGGCCACAATCAGTTTTTTCTTCTACCATTCTGCAAGTATTTGAATAAAATGACTTGGTTTTCTACGTTGAATATTAACCCACAAAATATGATGATGTGTGTCAAACTTTAGGGTGGATTGACGGGTTCCTGCCCAAATAAATTAGGCAGCCAGGCCCATTTCTAACTTATCTAATGTAAAATAGGTCCGGTCCGGTTAGATTGGGCTAAATCATCCAAACCAGGTCCATGACTATAATTATCTTTGGGCTAGAAGTGTAAATATAAAATACTAAAGGTCCGTTTGTTTTGGGTGATTCCGTAAAATAGGCTGTTTGGTTAGTTTTGAAAATTAAATTTTCTGGAAATCATTTTCATTTGACCGAAAAAAAGGAGCTTTGACCACTAAAATGCATTTTCGTCCCTATTTTTCACTTCAAATGATTTCCAGAGAGAGAGAGAGAGAAGCCCAGATGACGCCGAAGACGTCGCCAGCGAACCCCGAGCACCGCGCCGATCTCGCTTTCGATCGCCCTTCCAAACCCAGCGATCATCGATCGCACCGCGCCTTCGACCTTCGACCCAGACCCACCCACGCCTTTGCCTAACACGCCTTCGCCTCACCTCACCGGTGGTGTGTGGTGTTGGGATTTGGCTATGATTTGTTCTGTGGATTGGGATTTAGTTATGACTTTGAAATTTTTTGGAATAAAATTTGTTTGAATGTTGAGAAAATAGTTGAGAAAATGTGTAGGAAAATAGCATTTTCAGAATAGAACCAAACACAAGAAAATATTTTCTACAACAATTTTCATAATGCAACCAAATACTTGAAAATATTTTCCTTTCCCGAAAATTGCATTTCCAAAAAATAAACTATTTTCCGAAAAATATTTTACGGGAACCAAACACAGCCTAAATTGTGAAACACAGAGCGAAGGGATGATAGGTTTAAGAACAGCTTATTTAGTGGAAATAAAAAAAAATTTCGCTGATTAAATTTTTTTTGCTGAAACTAAGAGACAATTGAAATAATAGTAACAAAAATAAGCTAAATAATTTTTTTTTTTTTTTAAAAAAACTGACTTTTTAAGTCAATACCAAACACAACTGTCATATGGGTCATGTTTTATTTTTATTTTTAAGAAAGTTGAATATTTGTTGGCTAGGAAAGATAATTAGATAACATGTGAGAACCATTGTAACAGGTCGAGAGAAAGATCTAGGTTGAGCTATACAATTCAAGATGGATCCACGAGCCACGATTATAACTATCTTTGGGTTAGACGTGTAAAAAGTTTTCTCAACCTTAGCTGGATTGTGGCTGGATTTTTGTACAGATTCTAGACGTGGCCTCACCATGTCCGAATAGTTGCAGCTTGCAATGAAATAAAATATGAGAGTTATGTATACTTTTGATCCTTAACCTTCAAGCTTGAGGTTGTTTTTATTTTTAAAAATTTTTATTTTGACTCTTCATATTTGATACTATTTTACATTAATCTTGCCATTCATTTTCTCTACTAATTTGATTGTCCATAATATATATTTTTTTTTCATACAACAATGAAATTCCTACATTTTACAGCATTTCAAAGTTAGGATTTCATAAAATAGTTAAACATGATGGGCACTTAACGATCTTATTACTAACGAAAATGAATGACATGGTCAATATGAAAACAAAATGAAAATGAAGGATCAAATTGAAAATTTTAAAATATAAATGGCCAAAATGAAAAATAATCTCAAACATTAAAATTCATAAGTGTAATTTAGTATGAAAAAAGAAAGAAAGAAAAAAAAGATGACATTATTTTTGATAATTCGTGGTTACAACAATGTGGAAGCGGGGAGAAAGATGACATTGTGAGAGCACATATACAAAAAAATATTTAGGACTTAGAGTATGTCCAACAAACTTTTTTTATATTTCACTTTCTCCATTTTTTACAAAACCAAACTCAAAATGCTCTAACAAATTCTCTTAAGTCAAGGATTTTATAACTTAATTGGCACCTCCTTATTCACAAAGTGCTTGGGATCTAAGGAAAAATAGTTCAAGTCGTGAGATTAGCATAACAAACTATAACTATCTATATTAAAAAAAAGAAAAAATCTTAAATCTTAATTATTTGCTCTTTCACATTTATTACGGTGGCTTTCCGCACCTAGTGAGCCATTGTAACTCTCTAAACCAATCACTTTTTTTTTTTCTTTTTCTTTTTTGACAAAAGGTGATGGGTTTTAGTCTACAATATGAAAAGAAATATTAAAAAAAAAAAAGAATTTTGAATGGATATTTAAATGGAATAGATATCTTGAAAATGATTTAAAGTCGGTACGTAAAATAGAAATGTAGATTAAAAAAAAAAATCAAATTTGAGTGAGAATTTGAAAATACTGTTAGAAACCATCTTAGGATAGATGACAAATCTCCATTTGTATTTTCAGGGGATCATTTTAGGTTTTAGGTCAAGGCCCAGTAATTTGGTTTCCATTTAAAAATAATTTATTTAGCTTTTTGCTTAAAGTATATATGTGATTTAAAAAATTGAGAGAAATTTTAAAAAACTATACATAAATGCTAAAAGTTGAACTTATAAGCTTAACTCAAACAAAGACTTT
Source organism: Quercus variabilis (assembly GCA_030445155.1). Taxonomy (NCBI): domain Eukaryota; kingdom Viridiplantae; phylum Streptophyta; class Magnoliopsida; order Fagales; family Fagaceae; genus Quercus; species Quercus variabilis. The sequence continues at coordinate 16,942,299 of CP129446.1, forward strand.
GAATCATTTTTTAAAAAATGGGTTGAAATGAGCATATTTTGTGTCAACCTAACACAATCAATTTTATTCTATTTTTGAATAATTTAATAAGTGTTCACAAAATTAAGTATATTACCCAAAAAAAAAAAAAGAAAAAAAAAGAAAAAATAAAAGTATGGATCTTGACGGGCCCCCAAAGATCAACCTAACCAGTAACCAGTATCACTACACCTCACTTGTTTATTTCCATAAGCTGCATTGGCGGTGTATGGGAACCCTACTCTCTTGAAGGAAAAAAAAAAAAAAAAAAATCAATCGAAAGGATCCGTTTGTAAGGCAAGCCTGCTCTCCCCGGCTTCCCAACCCCACCCTCAGACAAACGTATCAAGTTTTCTCTCTCTCTCTCTCTCTCTCTCTCTCTCTGTAATTGCTCAATCTTGCAAAAATGGCTGCGTTAAGCTCCGTGGTTGGAAGCAGCAGCGTCCCTCAAATCCAACCTTTAAAACAGAGAGACACTCATCCCAGAAGACCCCTTAATTCGCTCCTATCTCTGCCTCCTCGTTCTCACCCTTTGACCCGACTCCATCTCAACCATCTTTCCACCAGAACCAGGTTTTTTTTTTTTTTTTTTTTTTTTTTTTTTTAAATTTGTTTTTCTGGCTTTATTAATTAGGTTATTGTTAATTCTCAATTACACAAACTTGTTTTCATAGCCATGGAATTGACATGAATATCATAACAGCATAAGTTTGTTTGTGCTTCTTGTACCTATGTTCTTCAAAACAATAAACAAAAAAAGTGAAATTAATCAGTCTGCGTGCTTGGTAGTGTTGCGTCTTTCTTTATTTAATGCTTTATATTCGTGTCCACAAAAAACGGGGAGTAATTACTCTCACTAACTAGTACTAATAATGACCAATTCAGCCGAGGCCTTTATAGCTCAACTGGTTGGCACTTCCTAGTTTTCAATGAAGACATCCGGGTTCTAATTCCCCGCCCCCAACTATCAAATTATCAAAAAAAAAAAAAAAAAAAAATTCCGAGAACAAAATAATTAGTGGAATAACAAATGGCTTGGCATGTTTTTTTAATTAATTTTTTAATAGTTTGATAGTTACAATGGGGAAGAGGGGGTTGGTTTGAACTCTAGATGTCTCGGTCGGAAACATTAGAAGGTGCTAGTTGAGCTATAAAGCTTTTGGCGTGTTTTTATTGAATGTTCTGTTTTCTTGTAACAATCACATACTTATATTTCTTAAGCTTTAGGACATGTTTCTTTAAGCAATTCTTGTCTCAAAAAACCAGTTAAAAAAAAAAAAAAAGGTTTCTTGCCAATTTCTGTCGTACCTTTATAATTGCCTTTTGTAGGGCCAATGAGCTCTGCCTCAAATGGCACTTCCGAGGATAAGGCCTTAGTTTAAAACCTGTTTAAAAAAATTGCCTTTAGTATGCCATATACTTGTGTATTTACATTTTTCAGTATGACTACCCTATTGCCATTTATAGTAATGGGTAGAGCTAATAATCCTTTTTAAATTGTTTTTCCGTGTTATTGCGGATGATAGGTACCCGCTTGAACTTGGTCATGGCAGATTAGCGAATCACAGAAAGAAGAATAACGCTTGGAAAAATTATTCTTCCATGCTTGGTGAACCAGTGACTGAAGCACCTTTTTTAGGACAGACTGCCTGCTTTAGTTGCTCCCTCAACCGCAGAATAACTCGTCCCACTTTCAAAAGATCTATACCACGGGCCTTTCATGACAAATCTACTTTTCATCTCTCCAAGCATGGGCTTGGCAATACTTCTGTAAGTATACCAGATCAAATCCCTTCTGTTAGATTACATCGAATTTGCTCTTCTCAACTGATTTTTATGTGTGTGTGTCTATGTGCACGCAATCAAGTGTTTTGTTTTTCTCTCTCTTCTCCTCTGCTCTCCTCCCCCCCGCCTCCCCAAATCTTGGAGGTATCTATGAACTTCCATATGTAATTTAGCGGTTGCTTCTAATTTTTATGATGTTGCACCACATAATATGAAGAGAAAATAATTATTTTATTAGCATGGATTTTGTGGAACAGATATTGGGTTACCATTTTGATAGTTCATTGATGACCATATACGTGTTTTTTTCAAATCTTTAGAACAATCACTTAAAAAGATTTTTTTTTTTTTAAGATTTTTTTTTTTTTTGGGTGGGTTCTTCTACTCTGATCCCAATGAAGGTAGGACCTTTTTGTTGACGAGGATTGCACCTGAGTTGTTTCAGTCAATGAATTAATGAAATTGATTTCATTACCTTTAAAAAAAATTAGAATAAGTTACTTCTAGTAAAAAAAAGTTACTTGAAGTGATTTGTTTCTAACTGCCTAGTTCAGGTCAGAAAGTTGCACAGTCATCTCATTTTTTTGCCCAGCTTGTTATCTGAATGGTATGGCATATGCTTTTACTCAGTCTTAGGCTGATTGTTACTGTTATATTTGTTGTTTGTTGTTATTAAGCAACTAATTAAGAGCTATCTTAAGCCTGAAACAGCATTTTTCAGCTCACTGTGATATCTGTATGAATTGCAAAACAATGTTTGGCTTTTATGTTCTTCTTTTTTTTTTTTTTTTTGGGTTTTTGGTGTTGGGGGGGGGGGGGGGGGGGAGCTTCTAGAAACAGTTTAGTCAGATACTGATTCTAGAAACAGCTCACTGTGATATCTGTACTGTTTCATGTTTAGTCAGATACTGATTCTTTTGTCAGTTGTATATTAAGATGGCTTTTATAAGGTAAGGTCTGGTTCAAATGGTACCTCCTCTATAACAGAGCGGAGGGTGAGGTTGTGGTTATGATCCACTTGATATGTGTGTAATTCACTAATTGAAATTGAAGAGAAGGCATGTATGAGATGATTTGTTTTAATTTAATGCACTCCAATTTCCCTTCTCGTTACTCCCAAGACAATATTTGTCAACTTTTTTGTACTCTTTATATTCTTCAGGTGAAGTTTAATCATATTCCGCGAGCAACTGTTGGTCCAGATGAGCCACATGCAGCAAATACAGCCTGGCCAGATGGTGTTCTTGAAAAACAAGATTTAGATATATCTTATCCTGAGAGAGAACAACTAAGTTTGGATGGGTTCTTAAGTTCTGAACTCCCATCTCACCCAAAGTTGTATCGAGGACAACTGAAAAATGGATTGCAATATCTTATTTTACCAAATAAAGTACCTCCAAATAGGTATGGTTCATCCACAACTGTCCATTTGGTACCTTTTTATTTTTTATTTTTATTTTTTTTATATCTTTTTTAAGAATGAAGTGTTCCAATAAGTTGTACCTGTTTTTTTTTTTTTGGGGGGGGGGGGGTGGGGGTTGAAAAGTTTTACTTTGGAAAAGTGTGGTTTTAAAAAGGCGTACTGAATGGTTTATACATGGATTATGCATGATAATGACAAGCCACAAGTTTAATGTGCAGCTAATTAAAACACGTATCACTTACAAAACATGGAAGTATTACTCATAGATTTGTAAAATTTTATGCAAATTTCATTGAAATTTAATGTTTCATATCTCTTCGCACAAATATCATACATTGCACTGCAATTTTATTGCTAGAATCATTGTCAATGCAAGGTTGTAGGTTAATTCCAAAAAATGTCCATCGCTCCAACATTTTTTTTTTCATTTGGTAATCTTCCTTTTAAATAATTGGTTTACTCCAAGGGGTTGCTTCTTTTTTCATGCTTTTAAATGCATTTATTTACTCATAAAAAAATTGTTTACTCTAGGTATGCTTGTCTAAAGTGAGTGCTAATTGAGGATTGATCTCCAACCTAAATTTAGGGGTTGGTATTATTTAATGTTGAAATGCGTTTGGATTAGTTTTTTTTTTTTTTCGTTAGCTTATTAGATTAAATGTAGCTTTTTAATACTCCCTCTTTCTAGGTATAGCTGTACTTTTACCAACTTTTCAGCAAATAAGCTTTTTAACAAAAAGTTAACCCTAATGCACACTTAAATTTTCTTATAGATGATGTTGCTTGGAACTAGTCCTAATGTTCAAGTTTTTGTCATTTTTCCGTTTGTGATTCCATATGTGATTAGCACTTGGTTTTATATTTAATGTTGAGTTATAGATGAAATGTTTCAAGTACTATGGTGGTATGGCGACTAACCTCCTTTGCCAATTCACCATTGATGTAGCACAAATATAAAATGATGATGGAAGACAAAGAATCTAGTTCAATATGATTTTTATGTTCAGTGAACTATAATTAGTACCTTTTTTTTTTTTTTTTGATAAGTAAAAGGGATTTATTAAACTATTAGTACCTAATAGTTGTATTTGTTGAACTAGCGTTGATTTTATTAAACAAGCCTCTTGCAAGTTTTGTTCTCTAAACTTGGATTGTTGAAATATTTCTCTACTTCATTGAAAGAGTTGTGACTGGGCATTCTCCAGCTGTTCTTTGTGATTGTTGTTCTATCACCTTTCTTCTTCATCATCAACAATGTTAGGCATACACCTGAAGCAAAACTTTCATTTATTTTATCTCTTTTGTTATAAATAAATAAAAAATGACAATTAGTAGCTATAAAGTGGGGCTAGCCTACCCACTGCAAAACCCTTCCGTCCCACAGGTTGAAAACTTGACATGTCCCTTATGACTTGAAAGTAAAGAAATTTTAAAGAATTAATGGTAGATGTTACAGAAATATGTGATGTGTCAGAGGATTAAACATTAAGTGTCTGGACAAAAGTACTGAATATGCATGTGATAATCTATCATATGTAAACAACTAATATAATGCCTTTAGCTTTAATAGTATGATAAGTTTTGGTTAAAAAAGGAAAGTTGTAGAAGCTTGATAATAGGCATAACTTAGAATGTTTTTTCTCAAAGTGCAATGATTAATGAATAAGTTTTCCTCTTCATGTATCAGAAGGGCATAATGGAAAGAATTGCCTATTTGTTTTCTTTGTATTTATTGTCACTTTTGCTAAAAAAAATAGTATGCAGATGAGATGATCTCTGCCCTCTTGCTTGCTCTTATGTAAAAATGATTTGCCTCTTTGTTTTTAGGTTTGAAGCGCATATGGAAGTTCATGCTGGATCAATTGATGAGGAGGATGATGAGCAAGGAATTGCCCATATGATTGAACATGTTGCTTTCCTTGGAAGTAAGAAGCGTGAGAAACTTCTTGGAACAGGAGCCCGATCTAATGCTTATACTGATTTCCACCATACAGTGTTCCACATCCATTCTCCAACTAGCACAAAGGTTTTTTTTTTTTTTCCCCATTGCCCTATTGAATTAATTGATTGTAATTTCTGAAAGGATGCCCTGTAATCATCTTGTGTTGTGATTCTTCTATTCTTTAATAAAAAATTTATTACTTATAGAAAAGGTTTCTTCTTTTAGTTTTTTAATTAATATTTTCTACTAGGTATAGACCTTTTTATTTTTATTTTTATGATTACAAGGTTTGGATATTGGATACTGATTTAATTGGGCTGTTTGATTTGTTTACTTACCAACTTAAGTTATGCTTCATTGGTAGGTGTTCCTTTTTTCTTGATGCACATGCGCATGTATTGAATTTTCTTTTATACAGAATTTATTAAACTTAGTAGTCGTTAAAAAAGTACCTATTGTAAAGGAACACAAATTTGTGAAGTCAAGTTAGTGACATGCAGAATTTTGTGTTTACTTATGAAGGATAAATAATTCGTATCTCATTTTGTTTTCTTTAAATAAAGAATACAAGTTACAATCAATGTCTCATTCATTTACTGACTGTAGTTGGGTGGTGCTTGCAGGACTCTGATGGAGATCTGCTTCCATCTGTGCTGGATGCTCTGAACGAGGTAAGATTTAATTGGATTCTGCCATAAGCTTTTTGTGTGTGCCTTGTTGTAGAAAGATAATTCATTAGTAAGCTGGGTGTTTGGTACTTAGTGTTTATGTCATGTTAGCATGGAAATCATCTTTTAATTTCTTTCAACTTGTTCCCTTTTTCAAAAAAGCTTTTCTTAGCTGAAGTACAGCATCTTATGTAATGCTCTACCTGACGAAATCTATTTCATTCATGCATAAAGATAGCGTTCCACCCAAAATTTCTTTCTTCTAGAGTTGAAAAGGAACGTCGTGCCATACTTTCGGAACTCCAGATGATGAATACAATAGAGTATCGTGTTGATTGTCAGGTATGGACTAAAGATATTTTTGTGTTTTAGCTGGTTGATATTTGCACATTGGTGGCCAAATGTCATACTTTTCTTGCCTTCTTTTGAACTCAGTTGTTACAACACCTGCATTCTGAAAATAAGCTGAGCAAAAGGTTCCCAATTGGACTAGAAGAGCAGATTAAGAAATGGGATGCAGATAAAATAAGAAAATTTCATGAGCGTTGGTACTTCCCTGCAAATGCAACCTTATACATAGTGGGGGATATTGATAACATCTCAAAGACAGTTGACCAGATTGAAGTATGTCGTAAATCTTGTTATTTTTCATTTGTAACATCGGAGTCCAGATGAGAAATATTTTAACTTTTGAATTTGACAATAGTTAGTTTTTTCCATGCAGGCTATCTTTGGGCAGACTGGCCTAGAAAATGAGCCAGTTTCTGCACCTGGTCCTAGTGCATTTGGTGCCATGGCTAGTTTTCTTGTTCCTAAGCTCTCAGCTGGGCTTGCTGGAAGTTTATCTAATGAAAAATCATCTAGTTCTTTAGATCAGTCTAAAATTTTAAAGAAAGAGAGGCATGCAGTTCGTCCTCCAGTGAAGCATAATTGGTCTCTCCCTGGAAGCAGCATCAATGTGAAGCTTCCACAGATATTCCAGCACGAGCTACTACAAAACTTCTCAATCAATTTCTTCTGCAAGGTATGGTGATTTTTTTAATAAATAAATTTACTTGTCATGTTTCATTAATATAGGGCTTCATGTGAAGATGTCTTTGTTTTGTTGGTAAATGCTGTGGTTTGGTCACTAGTTTGTGCCTTTACGACTTTCTACTTAAAGAATAACTTAATTTAAAGGGTAAACTTGAAGAGATAATAAAGGGAATATAGAGAAAACTTTGGAGGGATGCTTTACTGAGAAGTAGTAGATTGCTGCATATTACAATGCTAAAGGAGAATAAATGGAAAATTGGTTTCTTGTTTTCTTTACAAATAGGAGACAAGTGAAAGAAATAGTACCCTATATTTGTCTACATTGGGCTAACAAAATCATTGGCCCTAGAAGAATTTCCCCCCTTTTTGATAAGTAAAGAATATGTTTAAGAGCCCAAAAAAGGGTCTCACCTATTACATGGGGAGTGTATAAGAGCAACACCAAAAAATACAACTCAAGCTAATATCAAAGTTTAAAATTTGGTTAACTTGGTCACTTATCAAAAAACAATTTGGTTAACTTGGTGGTCTTCAGTTTTTTATGATTCATATTTAATGTTTGTAGATTTCAACGAGTGTATATGATTACCATTTTTCTCTTTCTCTTTTTTATTTTTTATTTTTAATATGGATTTTTTTTTTTTGGTTGGGGGGGGATTTAATTTTGTGCAGATTCCAGTGAACAAGGTTCAAACATACAGTGATTTGCGAAATGTTTTGATGAAGAGAATATTTCTATCTGCCTTACATTTCCGAATCAATACAAGATACAAGGTGGGTTGCAATTATTTTTTGTACTATTTCCTACCACTATTATAAATTAGTTGATTGCAATTCAGGTAATTATTGTTTTGTATGAGTTCCCTCCCCCTTCCCCCCCACCCCCCCCCCCCCCCCCCCACCCCCGCGAAAATTGTTCTGTCTGAGTTGATTGCTAATTACTCTTGTAATCAAAGTATGATTTTCATCATGTTCCTTTCCTTTTTTGTTTGAGTGGGTTTTCTCTCATCTTCTTCGTTATGCAAGTGAAGATTGTTCCTTAAGCTATGTGTAAATGATAAAAGTATATAAAGGTCATACTTAGTGCACAAAGCTTCTACTTTTGCAAGGTCTAGAAAGATGATGAAAGTATCTAGTACTACTAAAAATGGACAAACAGGGGGTGGGTCCAAATGGACCTACCTTGGTGAGGTTCCACATCATAAAATATAAAAAAAGGGACAAACAATGGAATTTTACTTATTGGTAGTAAATGGTTCAATTTCAATTCCTTACCTGTGTTAACCATTTGCATATTAAAAGGGAAAAAAAGATATAACCAGGTAATGAAATTGCAATAACACGTTTGAAAGATATAACCAGTTAATGAAATTGCAATAATTCATTTGAAACTTTCAATCAGGTTGATAATGGGTACGATAGAGGCTGATTAAATCATTTTTTCTGTGTGCTGAAACCCTGTTTGGTGCTTGGAGAAACCCTTTTTTCCTGTCCAAAAGTGTAGCTAACCTACATAAATTTTCAGAGTTCAAATCCGCCCTTCACTTCAATTGAATTGGACCATAGTGATTCTGGAAGGGAAGGATGCACTGTCACTACTCTTACAGTAAGTGCTGAACCGAAGAATTGGCAGAGTGCAATTAAGGTGGCTGTCCAAGAGGTTTGTACTCTTACCATTCCATAAATACAATCTTCATGCATTGATTTTGGTGTAGTAGCTATGTTATGTTCTTTAGTATCTTTTTTGGTTGTCATCATTGAACCTGATAATGGACTGGCACTCTACCTATCAAAAAAAATAATGGACTGGCACTCAGCTGGACATGCTTGGCTTGCATTTGGGCATGCTTGGGCGGTTATTTGAGGCCCATGGGGCCTGGATGGTACAAAATTCAAGGCCCAATTATTTTTGACGGTGGGAATGGGCTTAATTGGAAATTTCATAATAGAGCAGCCTGTCTTGGGCAGCAAATTTGTGTGTGTTTTTTTAATTTATTATTTAACATGATTTGACCAAATAATATATAACACGTGTACACCTAAACCCGATCACCTAAACCCGATCCTCTGTCCTTTGGGCATGGCTGATGCCATAATATATTAGTTGGACAGGCTTGGGCAGATTTTTGGGGCCTCATTGGCCTGGCTGGCACAAAATTCAAGACCCAACTATTGTTCAGGGTGGGACTTGGCTTAATTGGAAATTTCTTTGCAGAGCAGCATGTCCTGTAATGCAAAATTAAAATATGATGCAGCAACGACCACTATGAGATTTATATTTTATTGTAGTTGCCAATGCATTCCATTTCTATTTGAAAGAAATTTTGTGGCTGTCTTGATGCCATTGAAGTACTAAGATGATTGTCTTAATTTTCTGCATAATTCTTTTCTTCTAGTATCTAATAAGTTTTGTGTGATGCAGGTTCGAAGGCTGAAAGAGTTTGGTGTTACCAAGGGTGAATTGACACGCTATATGGATGCACTGTTAAAAGATAGTGAACACCTAGCAGCTATGATAGATAATGTGTCATCTGTAGATAATTTGGATTTTATTATGGAGAGTGATGCTCTGGGCCATACAGTGATGGATCAGATACAAGGACATGAAAGCTTGGTAGCTGTTGCTGGAACAGTTACACTTGAAGAGGTAATTTCGTTTATGATGATCCTGCTTGTTATCATCTACTGCATTGATAAATCAAGTTTTATTCTTCTTCCTTTCTTTCCATATTAGGTCCGCAAAAATTTAAGTTCCGCTTTCGTTTCATCAACTTTTATACTAAATACGCAATGAGATTGTGAAGCATCACCTTATACTAATTACTTCTTTGCATTTGTAACTTTGTATTACGATTCTTTTGAAAATTTATATTAGTATCATAATATGTAATATATTACAGACAGAAATGTGGTTTCCAAATAGTCTTTTCGTTTGTTCCTGTTAGCCTTTATTAGTTAGTTGAAGTTTGAATTCCCATATTTTTTGTGTTATATTCTTTAAAATTGTTTTCCTAATCCTAATGCCTTTCTGCGTCCAAGTTGAAAGAAAGTATAGGGTTCATTGTAAGTTTTGGTTACCTCAGTCTTATACTAAGCTCCTTTTATCGTCTTGGACTTGTAGTTGATCAACATGTATCTTTGTTTGGTAATTATCAACAAATTTTGTATCTTAAACTTGTATGATTGTACTAGCCAAAAAAAAAAAAAAAAAACTCTTATGATTGTGGCAGTGTTTACAATTTTCAAATTTACCTGGTACCAAATGCCTTGATTTCCAAGAAAAATATACGATGGGAGAATAAATTATTGGCAAGCTTAATGTTAGGGGGCATGTTTTCAAGTTAGTTTTGGTGTATGTGGGCTCATTTACTCTTGAAATGTTTCAGTTTGCCATCGGAGCTATAATCTGATCACTTTTATTTCTTCTGTTTTTTATCTGCATTGCTGTCTTGCATTTTATGTTTTCAATTTCTAAATAAATTTTGTAGTGCAGGTAAATTCTGTTGGTGCTAAGGTGTTGGAGTATATTGCTGATTTTGGAAAAGCCACTGCACCCCTTCCTGCAGCGATTGTAGCATGTGTTCCCAAGAAAGTGCATGTTGAAGGAATGGGTGAAACCGAGTTCAAGATATCCCCAAATGAGATTACAGATGCTATGAAAGCTGGATTAGAGGAACCCATTGAGGCTGAGCCTGAGGTTTTTTTTTTATCATCAATTTTGCTTCCTTCCCACTTAAATTTTTTTGTATGGTAAAAGCTTCTTGCAAAGTAGATTTTATTGCTGATTTCGTTTTCCATATTTGAGCAGCTTGAGGTGCCAAAAGAGTTGATTACTTCATCACAGTTACAGGAGTTAAGGCTCCAACGAAGACCATCATTTATTCCTTTAAGTCAAGAAACGAATGCCACAAAAGTGCATGACAAGGAAACGGGGATCACTCAATGCCGTCTTTCAAATGGAATTCCCATTAATTACAAGGTATTTTTGGAGATGTTTGTATCCAATTACTTATGAAGCAATTACAATAAATGGACATTCACTATTTCAATATTTTTGAAATGTGATTGGATCTGGTCTACTGTATCTGCATGTATGTGCTTAGATATGGTTCTAGAAGAATGGAACCTTGGTTTAAGATGCAGTTTTTCTTTTGAGACATGTTTGTATATCTCTTCTATTAATATAATTTGATTTTTACCTTAAGCATCTCTGTCTCTCTAATGTTCATCATTCACTATTCACATCTTTCTTTTACACAGATTTCTAGTACTGAAGCCCAAGGAGGTGTAATGAGGCTTATAGTTGGCGGGGGGCGAGCGGCTGAAAGCTCTGAGTCAAAAGGAGCTGTTGTTGTGGGTGTTCGAACTCTTAGTGAAGGAGGTCGTGTTGGCAACTTTTCAAGGGAGCAGGTATCAACACTTTATTTTTCCAATTTTAACCGAATGAAAGCAATCCTTATTTGTACATTCCATGTGGCCAGAACCATAATATTAGTTTTGCATCCCAGTTTCAAGATGGGGAGATACAACTTTGCCACAAGGCTATCGTAAGGATTTATAGCTAAATGAAATTTTCTAAAAAATGTTAGATAATGTTTGTCACTTATGGGTTTTTCATTAAAAAAAAAAAATTAGATGAGGGTTTTGGTATTCTGTTTGTTCTTTTTTTTTTTTTTTTTAACTGTCACTAATCATTGGCAGAGAGAAGATTCTTATTGGTTGATTATATTTCAGGCATTGGTCAATAGTTTCTGAATTAATTTTGTGAGAGATTTTTTTACTTAAGTATCTGAAACTATTTGAATTTAGATAATTTGAATGATAGCTAAAAAATAAGGAGCAACTCATGTTTGTTATTACTATATATATAGCTGCCGTTCCCTTTCCCTGCTGGTGTATTTGATTTGAACCATGGGACAGAGTGATTAGTCAGTTGTTATTTGATGAGACCCACATTCATTTGCTCTTATCACCAGATAATGTGCTTGTTCTACTTGTATTCTGTCAGGATAGATTGACCTCCTCCTGTTATGCTAATTGTGTGCCATATGCTTAATGTGCTTCTGCAGGTAGAACTTTTCTGTGTGAATCATCTGATAAATTGCTCTTTGGAGTCTACAGAGGAGTTTATTTGTATGGAGTTCCGTTTTACATTAAGAGATAATGGGATGCGTGCAGCTTTCCAGTTACTTCATATGGTGCTGGAGGTAAGCCCATTGTCAACAGTACTTGTGGTTTCAGTCAGTAATGTTTTTGAAGTTTTGGGCTTCACTTTTTTGTCCCAAGCAGAATAAGAATTAGAACCCTAATTAATCTCCATAAATTCATGTGAGTGACTGTTTTTTAATATTCACTTCTGTGTGAATATGAGGTCCCATCCTATGAACAACAGATATTTGAGGAGATAGAGGTAGGTGATTTGGGTTTCAGTTCTTCTGTCACTTGGCCAGAAACCAAAAGTTACTACAAAATGAAAGGAGTTTTATCGTTTATCATTTTTTAAATGAATTAAAAAAAGAAAAAAGAAAAAAAGAAGAGTTTTATCAATTGTGAAGTCATAATCATTATTATCTTAATTTAAAAATTGATTTATTTGTAACATAGAAATGAACCAAAAAGGAAAAAAGAAGCATGCGCTTTCATCAATATTTCCTGAAATTACAGTTTGCACATTCCATTTTATTTTTACCAAACCGGTTAGGTTTACATCAAAATGACTGCCATTGAAAGTTGAGGGACAATGCATTTCTATGACCCAAAGAACTTGTATGTATTACACACTCCAGGGGTTGCAATGGGTGGGGAGATTGTTTCCTGAGCCTTCCTCCCTCTTCCCTGTGCCCTTGCTAGGGATATTAATGTTTTTGTTCATTCAAATACCTAATGGTGGTTTTCTGGGTTTGCAGCATAGTGTCTGGCTCGAAGACGCATTTGATAGAGCGAGACAGTTATATTTGTCATATTACCGGTCCATTCCGAAAAGCTTAGAGCGGTCAACTGCTCACAAACTCATGTTAGCAATGTTGGATGGAGATGAGCGTTTTGTTGAGCCTACACCAAATTCTCTACAAAATTTGACATTGCAATCTGTGAAGGATGCAGTGATGAATCAGTTTGTTGGCAATAACATGGAGGTGCATAGTTACCTACTTCTAGATCTTTTTTGTGAACATCACTGGATGACATATTGCTTTTGAACACTGCATTTCTTATCATGAAAAGCTTGTATGTATTCAATCGACAGGTGAGTATTGTTGGGGACTTCTCGGAGGAGGAGATTGAGTCTTGTATTCTTGATTACCTAGGCACAGTTGGAGCACCAAGAAATTCTGAGAGTACACATGAATTCAGGCCAATCCTCTTTCGACCATCTCCATCTGATTTGCAGTTTCAGCAAGTGAGAAACAATGCTGGTTTAGTTGAATACTTCCATTTGTTGATGCTTTGGACATTATTAATTCTGTGATGCATCCGAAGTACTTTTTGATTGAGTTGTGCCTAGTTTGAATTCTGAGTGGCTGTAGTTTATACATCAACCATGTGAGTACTTATATTTTATTTGTCCAGGTATTCTTGAAAGACACCGATGAGAGAGCATGTGCATATATTGCCGGCCCAGCACCAAACCGTTGGGGTCTTACAGTAGATGGCAAAGACCTGTTAACATCAATTAGTAATATTTCAACAGCTGAAGGTGAGTTGGTGCATCATATCTAGAACTAGGTATAAAACGTGATTGGGAATTGGCTATTCATATGTTATTGCTGGGCAATGCCCTTTGCAGTTGCACAGCCAAAATCTGAAGAACTGCACTTGGAGGGGACAAATTTGGAGAAAGAAATGCAAAGAAAACTTCGTGGTCATCCACTTTTCTTTGGCATCACTATGGGGTTGCTGGCCGAGGTCATAAATTCTAGGTAGCTCTTCCTGCACAACTGTACATTTCTCTTAAAACTTATGTTTGTGTATCAGAATAACATCAGATTAGAATATGGTTTCTGAAACTTTTGTTTTCCTTTGGATTTCTTGTCATCATTAATTTACATAAAATGTGATAATATAGCTTCGGAATTGCATAGCAGGAGCATTAGCTGTGATGGCTGTAGATATTTCTCAAGCAGCTTCTGTTCCATGCAAAGTTATGAATTTTGTGTCGTACCAGATGGTATGGCTGAAAGATATCCTACCAGTCACCAAACCAGTATAATAACTCCCTAGAAACTTACGGGTCAAATACTGGGACATTTCAACTAGGTCCAGTCTTTTTGGCCAATTTCAGTAGTCTTGAGCTGATACGAGACAGTTTTTTTGGAGTTTTTTGAAATTTTCTATAACTTGGAGACAGTTGAAACTTCTTCTTTGATCTCTCTGTGGTCTTTGCTATTTGTTCTCCTCCACTAATTTTGGTTTCTCTGTTTGCTCGCATCACCCTAAGTTCAATATCTTGCATAATGTGGCCTCATAGAATGAGTGGTGTTTTAGAATTTAGAGTCTTGAGACACACAAATAGACATTCAGTCTTAGACACAGAGATAGAGAGTTCCAAGCCTACCACAGTGGGATTTCTAGAGCAAAAAACAACACCATTAATATATATATATATATATATGATAGTTTTTTTCGTTTAAGTTTGAAATTTGGGACAGTGTTGTTAAATGGAAAATCTATTCTACGTAATGGTTGTAATTGTGAACTCTAAGTTGTGTGTGTTTTTTTGACATTTGGTGTATAGCCTAGCATGTAGTTTAAGTTGTGTGTGTTTTATACTGTGGGTTATTGTATATAATGTTAAGTAATTTTTTAAACTGTCAAATTAGTTTCACATTTATGAATATGTATAAAGTGGTAAAAGCCAAAACGATACACTAGTATTAACTAGTATTGAAATATTTTGACCAAACCGAAAGTCTCCAATATGGTATTGACAACTTCCTTTCACGTGCTTTGTACAGGCTTTTTACATCTGTCCGGGATTCTCTTGGGCTGACATATGATGTATCATTCGAATTAAACCTATTTGATAGACTTAAGCTTGGATGGTATGTAATATCAGTAACGTCAACTCCAGGGAAGGTGTGTGTTCAATTTCAAGTAGTCTTATAAAATTGCTTTCCTGTCATTTCAACCTTTTTCATCAGTTTGGATTTACTAAATATTCAGGTACATAAAGCTGTTGAGGCATGCAAGAGTGTTCTCAGAGGTTTGCATAGCAACCAGATTACTCCAAGGGAGTTGGATAGGGTTAGTTACTACCCAAACTGTTCGTGTTGCTTCTCATGATAGCATTATTATTTTAAAAAAAATCTTCCAATTAAGCAAGCACGACAAGTGCCAGATATGTGAAATGAACTTTTTCAGAAGTTTAGGTGCTCCAAGTCTTCCTAAACTTGGCATGGTGGTTCAACATCTGTCCACACCCCCCCCCCCCCCCTGCTCCCCCATGTTCCTTGGCGTAAGACCAAGAGTTTGTCTTTGTAATAATAAAATATATTAGTATTTTTGCTTAAAGTTTGTCCATTCCTTGCATCTATTGCATTTGCAGGCTAAACGGACCCTTCTCATGAGACATGAAGCTGAAATCAAGTCAAATGCCTATTGGCTTGGATTGTTAGCCCACTTGCAAGCTTCTTCTGTTCCAAGGAAGGTAAAATGGGAACATCTCCTTGAGAGAAAATAATTTATAGATATCAAGTAGAAATTTTGCTGTTGGAAGCAAAAATAGAGTCTAGTTGTCTATGTTGCATGGAATCTTGACATTTCCCTATAATTTCTTATGTTCATTGTTTTGTATTAATATTGCCCCCTGTGGCTCAGGACATATCATGCATCAAAGATCTTACATCACTATATGAAGCTGCTAGTATCGAGGACATATACCTTGCTTATGACCAGTTGAAAGTAGATGAGAATTCTTTGTATTCGTGTATTGGGGTTGCTGGGGCTCAGGCTGGTGAGGAAATTACTAATGAGGATGGATCAGGTGAAGGTTTTCCGGGAGTTCTTCCTGTGGGACGTGGTTTATCGACAATGACACGGCCTACAACATGACCTTGGAAATTACTCTGTTGTCTTGTCTTGGATTGCTATTGAGGCTAGAAGGTATCTTTCTTGGTAGCATGAAATTGTGTTTAAAATGCATTCCAATAAATGTATGTGTGTGTGTGTGTAATTTTTCTTTTGTTTGAGGTTAACTTTTCACAAGCTTGGGTCTTTTACTAGCATGCAAGCTAGACGCACGTACACAAACCTACTATCACACACAAAAACATACTATTATGGGATTGAAGCTATTATGCTTGGAGCTTTGAAAACGTTGTGCTCTAGAATTGCAAGTAGTATTAGGGGTGATCTCTTGGGAAGTCCTTGTGTTGCATTTCTTTCTTTTATTTATAAAAAGAAACAAAAGGGGGGATTACCATATAAAGGAGAGAGAGAGAGAATGAATGTGTTGAGTCCAACTTCCAGACTTCATACTCTCTACCTAATGGTGCATACTACTATCATGTAGGCAATAATATTAGCAGTACATTTACAAGGCACTAATTGCTCTTGTGATGTAGGATCTTTAGGAATTCAGCACTAAATTTGATTTCTTGATGTGATCTTGAAGGGTTCTTGAATAAGGATTGATTTTTAAGGGCTCAGGTATAGAAAATATTGAATCTTAAATACTTTGATGGCTGTTTGGTGTTAAACAGTGAATAGTCAATAGAACAAGAAATAAAGAAAGGTAAACACTAGGCAAACACACTTAGGTAGGAGAAGGCAATCACACACTCAAAGATTAAATAAGCTGCTGAAATTTTATTAAAATCAATCTAACTATGAGTATTATTTATTACAATAAAGACTTCATATAGGCTGTTATTAAATCTTTTCCTAGAAGGATTAGGACTCTAAATAATCCATTCCTAGAATGACTAGGATTACTGAGAACAAACAAACTGACAAAGTACTTAAGAACTTCTAAACTAAATAGGAAAAGTAATCAAAACATAAAAGACTCAATGGGCCTTTGGACCTTTGGTACAGCCGAGGACAGCCCATTCCATGAATTTGGAAATTACCAAGTTGCCCGTATTCTAGTAAAACTTAATAAAGCTGATAAGCAGCAAATATACAAGAAAAAAAACAATAAAATAAGCAGTGGAGATCATTTGTTTAAATGTTTTGTTGTGAAAGAGCTCCCAAGTTGTCTTTTGCTTCTTAAATTGGGATGCTCTGTGAAAGGTCTCAGAAACGAATGAGATTATTATAGAAACCTGTGCTTATCCCTTCAGCAGCAACCTGAATTGTAAACTAACATTCACAGCACTAAATAACTACCCTGAGTGCAGCAATGTTAAATAATCAAAACTTCACCACATTTTTTGAAATTTATTTAGGTTTAGTTTATAGTTTGCATGAGAGAGCATGCGATGTCCTGTCTGCCCAGTAGATGTGAATGCTTTGTCTTCAATCCTTGTATGTTGTAAGTTATGTGCCGAAGACTTGATTGTCAGTTGCAATTGCTTGTATATGTGTGGCAGTAGGGATATCATTGTTTCTTTCCCTTTTGTGTGTGTGGCTGTGGGTATTAATAGTGAACTCATTTTTGCATGTCAGATTTGCCTGCCAAAAAAACGAGTGTCCATCAGATTGGCATAGACGCTTGGTGAAAAGCTCACATTGCTTGATGCCTTGATATGAAGACCCTTTTACTGAAGTTGTCGGTGGAATTTGCTCATTGCCTTGGGCCTTGGACGTTCAAACAGTCCAAAGTAGTAAGCCTATACATCAAGTTGATTGATCGTTAAATGCGTAATAAAATCTTGTCCTAATCAATTTTGCTTTTTATTTTTATCAGTAGTTGAAAAGCATTGGTACTGATTATTTATTGATACAATGTAATTATTGGATGAGGAAACAAAAAATGTATAGCTTTTATAGTATACAGAAGCCAGCAGCTGGTTTTTTGGCTTGATCAAGAGCATAGACGCTGGATTCAACTCTCTCTCTCTCTCTCTCTCTTTTTAAATTTTAGTTTCACCCTTGCAGGGACCACAAGTGGTTCACCAACCTTCTGCCCAATCTTTCCGTCGTTAATCTTTTTGAGCAAGCTCTTGTTTATTTTTCCCCGTCATTTTGATTTTTCCTGTACAATTTATTTATGCTTGATTTTCTCCTTGGTGCTTTTGTTTCATTGACTTTGCAAGCAGTAATATCTGGTGTCACATGACACACACATACGCTTTACTTATTTTTGTTACTATTTATGAGTCTTATTGCAATTTTTGATACTATTCATAAGTCCCACTATATTATTTTAGCTACATTTTAGCTTTATTTATAGTATTTTGAGCACAAAATTTTCAATTTCAGTTAAATAAGCTGTTCCCAAACATATTCTTAACTACTAAAAGGATAATGGTAAACGGTAATCTTCTCATTAACTATTTCAATTATTGTAAGGTTTTAAATTGTTGGTTATATTGCCGTCTCAAAATAAAGTGTTGTATGAGTAGTATTTTATATAAGTTTAGTTTGTATTAAGTATGCGTTTGGCATGGATGAAATTTGTCAATTTCTTTTACTATTCAGTTTATTTTTACTATTATTGTTGGGTCTTACTGCATTTTTTGGTACTATTTATGAGTTTCATTGTACTATTTTACTTAATTTTTACATTTATTTACAGTACTTGCTTAAATTCCATTCATGAAACTTGTTCAACTGAAACTTTAATTGGAAGTTCGCGAGACCTTTACTTGACAAGTGCTTGATTGAGATTGCATGAACAGTAAATTGATTTTGTTTTGTTGCTTGCTTAACCTCATTCTCTATATAAACGATCCTCTATTGTAGAGAGCAAGAGGAGGCTGTCTATTTCATAATTACAATTTTATTATTTGGATTTTAAAGTGTATAAATTGACGTGTTTATTTAAAATTTAAATGATGTGATTGTATCTCTGATATATGAATTGGGCATTTCAAATAGAGAGGATTTTGTCTAAAGTACCACATCAATTAGTTAGTTACTAAGTGAGTCTTCGGTTTATAAACCTCGTTAGTACTTACAAAGACTAGGCCCTTTTGTAAGTGCTAGTATTGTAATTCTTATTTTCCCACTCCCTCTTTTCCCATTCCTCATCTTCTATCTATATTATCTCAAAAAAAAAAAAAAAATCTTTTTCTTTGGTGTAGAGCAACAACACCAATCCATTCCAAAATTGGTGGTTAAGCTCTGCTGTAGTGATGATATTGTAGTTGAGATTTTAAGGAAAAATAACTTGTAGGTGAGATTTTAAGGAAAAATTACTTGAGGCCACGATACTAGGACGATAGAAAGTCTAAAACTTCTTATCCTTAACCCCTTTCAATCACCAAGTTGCTTTTTCATTACCCTAAATGTGTAAGTTATCTTCCCATTATAGCTCAAATATTATATATATATATATATATATATATATATATATAATTTACATTTACATTTACATCCGATAAGATTTGGAACAGCTAAAAGTTTGAGGGGTTGTTTGGTTAGTGTTTTTAAACAATCATTTTTAGTTTTTAATTAATATTTTACGCATTTGAATGCACTTTTTCGCTCACATGTATTTTCACAAATATTTTCAAACAATAATTTTTATTTTTTAAACACATTTACCGAACAGCCCTGAATCTCAGTTTTTTTTTTTTTTTGGGTTAACAATTGAATTTCCGTTTATGTAAACAAATTTAGTATGCAACGCAAAAAATAATGCTTGCCAATTTATTTGATTTTTTTTTTTTTTTTTTTTTTTTTTTTTGTATTCGTAAAGCCAAGCTAAGTCATAGATTTTTATTTTTATTTTTTTAGAGTGAATTTTCTTTTTTTAACTTATTTATTTATTTAAGGTAAAATTTTTAAATCTTTACTTTTTCTAATTACAATAGTATTTTTGTTCTTTTTCTAAAAGGAAAATAAGCTAACAAAAATAAGGAGCTCGTCACTTTGGGTTTGCAGTGCAAAGCGATGAAGGAAATTCAACTTTTTTTTTTTTTTTTTGAGAAGGAAGGAAATTCAACTTAAACCTAAAATAATGTTTTTTTTTTTTTTGGATTTTGTAAGTCGGTCTCTAAATAATATATAACAAATTAACAACGTAAAAAAGGAAAACAAAAAGTACAGAACAAAAATAATAATCTCATCTATCAAAAAAAAAAAAAATCTCACAGACACAGTAATAGTAGAAATTAGAAAAGAAAGAGAAAGAAAAAAGAGAGAGAGAGAGAGAGCAAAAGTGGCGGTCGAGGTCTTATTCCTCTGGACTCTTCAACTCTTCTTGTTTCTGGTGTCTCCGCGGCACTAAGGTACTCTCTCTCTCTCTCTCTCTCTCTCTCTCTCTCTCTCTAGTTCGTTGTAAGTTTTTTTTATAGAGTCTTGATTTTGCTTGTTAGCTTTCACATCTTCTTGTTATTATTGCTTTTAGTTATAGCAGTTCTTGGAATATTTTCACTGATTAGGTTTATCCTTGTGTGCCACACTTTTTTTTTATCCTTTTTTTTGGGGGGGGGGGGTTTGTATTTTCTTTAGATATATTATTAAAGATTATTGTGCCAAATTAATATTTTTATTTTCTTAATACACTTCTTCTGTGTTTTCTTTATGTATCAAATTAATATTTTTATTTTGTTACTACACTTTTTTCTGTGTTTTCTTTATGTATCATCATGCCTGTCTTGCCCAAACTTGTTAATTTGGAATGAAAGAAGTCTGCTATCTCATACTTAATCCAAAGAAAGAAAAGGGTCTCTCTTATGTGCTTTGACTAAGTAATTTCTAACCTTTTTATGCTAAATATGTACATGGGTGTTTTACTTTCGAAATCAATTTGTTTATTTGTTTTTCAATCTGACTTCAAATCCACATTAGGTTCTTAGTGGAACCAATTGTAGTTAATTTGCTTTAGGTGGAGAGCTGGAAACTCTGTTAAGATTTTGATTTATTTGGAAACTGTGTTGTTTTTAATCTTGATTAGCTTTGAATTCACCTCTTCTCAGATCACATTATGGAAACGGGAGGCAATTCCCTTCCGTCCGGCCCTGATGGGGTGAAGAGGAAAGTGTCATATTTCTATGACCCGGAAGTTGGAAATTATTATTACGGACAAGGTCATGCGATGAAGCCTCATAGGATTCGAATGACACATGCTCTTTTAGCCCACTATGGATTGCTTCAGCATATGCAGGTCTTGAAGCCCACTCCTGCTAGAGATAGGGATCTTTGCAAGTTCCACGCTGATGATTATGTGAATTTTCTTAGAGCCATCACCCCGGAGACGCAGCAGGATCAGCTGAGGCTGCTAAAGAGGTTTAATGTTGGTGAAGACTGCCCGGTATTTGATGGTCTTTACGCATTCTGTCAAACTTATGCTGGGGGTTCAGTTGGTGGTGCTCTTAAATTGAATCAAGGAGGCTGTGATATTGCGATAAACTGGGCTGGTGGGTTGCATCATGCCAAAAAGTGTGAGGCTTCTGGATTCTGCTATGTGAATGATATTGTCTTGGGAATTCTGGAGCTCCTCAAAGTACATGAGGTTTGTCAAATTTTCTTATCTTGTATTTGTTTATTTTCATGCATGAGATCAGGACCAATTCAGGAATGTATGTTTCTTTTTGGTATGCTACACACCCAATGGGGCCTTGAAAAATGACCTCACCCTCCACCCCATTCTTGCAGGAGTAGATAATGCCATTTGAACTATAGCTCATTGGCAGTTCACACTTATTCTTGAATGAATTGAACTAAATTTATAAATCATCATGGAAAAGTCCATGTAATTTTTATTGTTGTTGTTTGTTGTTTGATGAATTGGTGAATTGGAGGAATCAGCTTTTTGAATTGTTAGGTTTTGAGATGTGTTGTCTACACTTCAGATGATAAATCACCATACAGTTACATATATAGACCCTCTCTCTCTCTCTCTCTCTCAAGTTCATCACTAAAAAAGTCCGTTTGGTTGCCAGTCCTTGTCTATTTTATTATTCATGTTGAAGGCACTATTATTCTACTAATTTTAGAAGAGCTGCAGATGCCTTTTTTTCTGGTTGATTTTTTTCCTGTCGTACTCTCTAGTTCTTTGTTTTTCTATTTTGAGATGAGCAAGAAAATTTATTTTCTTTTTCTTTTTGAGGTCTAGTTAGAAGTTACTCATCAAGCTTGTGTTAAGTGTGATATAAAGTGTAACACACATATCATGCAACTGATAGTGGTATTATGTTGATCTATTCATTGCCTTTTCAGCTACTTTTGCCTTTGGTATAAATGTTTGATAAACATTTTGCTCTTTCTAGGAAATTACCATCAAGTCCTGCATATGCATAAATACAAGTGATTAACAAAAATGACTGCATTGTCTGTCAGTCATTTTAAATAGGAGTTTCCATGCAAAAAGTGCCGTTCATTAATGAGTGCACTTTACATAGTGTTACCATTGTTTGTATCAATCGATCCCCTAGGATGCCTTCGAATATAATTGTTTGATTGGTAATTGCTCATTATTGTTATTTCTTTCTTGCCAATGAGGTCTAACTCAAATGACACCTCCACGGCTCTACCCCTTGTAAGAGCAAGGTGGAGGGTGGGGAAGTTCATTACTCATCAGGTGTGTGCATAACTTACCAATAAATATATATATATATATATATATATATATTCTTCTTTATACCAGGATGCGTTCTAAAATGAAAAAATGCAAAACTTTAAAGTCTGATGGTTATTTTTTAATTTGGGTGTTGGGGTGTGGTAACAGTTCTTGGACTGACCAACATCATGAGGTATGTTTTTGCATTTGTGTCACCAGTCATTATCAGTGCAAAATTTCGCTTTGAGATATGCATGAGTTCAAACAATTCTTGAAATAATTTGATGAATGACAAGTTGTTTCATGGAATTTGGCACGAATTGTTGCTAAGCTTTTGTGAATGTCATGGATTAATGACAAATTGACACCAATCCTTTTAATTATCATGTACATCATTAGTTTTATTGTTTTCAGATGGCAACTTGAATTCAGCTCTAAGATTTTGGCTGGCTGAAAAAGAGATGTAGCAAATGATGTGTTACTATCTACTGTTTGCTGTAAATGGTCATCAATATAACTCTGTGTTCTCATATCAATGCAGCGTGTTTTGTATGTGGACATTGATATCCACCATGGTGATGGTGTAGAGGAGGCTTTTTACACAACTGATAGAGTCATGACTGTTTCATTTCATAAATTTGGAGACTATTTCCCTGGTACAGGCGATATTCGTGATATTGGATATGGAAAAGGGAAATATTATTCTCTTAATGTACCCCTAGATGATGGTATTGATGATGAGAGCTACCAGTCATTGTTTAAGCCAATAATAGGTAAAGTGATGGAAGTTTACAGGCCTGGTGCTGTGGTCCTACAGTGTGGTGCAGACTCTTTGTCTGGTGACAGATTAGGGTGTTTCAATCTATCGATTAAAGGCCATGCAGAGTGTGTTAGATTTATCAGATCTTTCAATGTTCCGCTTCTATTGGTGGGTGGAGGTGGTTATACAATACGAAATGTTGCTCGTTGCTGGTGTTATGAGGTATTCTATATTTTTGCAATGCAATTATTGAGTTTCCTTCAGATAAACCTATATAATTTATTGATTTAAGAAGCTTAATGTTATGTATTGGTTTTGGTTTTGGTTGCTGTATAATGACCATTTTTAACAAAAACTTTAGAAAATGCCACTGGATGGCATGGAATTTGGGTGACATTTGGAACATTTAATAAATATATAGTAAGAAATCAATATGTGCAGTGTAATTTAAAATTATCCTAAAATTCAGGAGCTTACTAGAAAGTACAATGAAAAATTACAAAAAGCTATGAGCCTAAGATATGTGTCCTTATTTTGTATAAAAGCCCTCATTTAATTTTAAAATGTTGAAACCCTGATTTTTTAAGTATTGCAATTGTCATTGTTATAAGGTTTGATGTGGTCCTAAGACTCATTATCATGTTATTTGTTGAGCAGACGGGTGTTGCACTTGGGATTGAAGTTGATGATAAGATGCCACAACATGAGTATTACGAGTACTTTGGTCCAGACTATAATCTTCATGTAGCTCCAAGTAACATGGAAAACAAGAACTCCCGTCAATTATTGGATGAGATAAGAGAAAGACTCCTTGATTATCTATCTAAGCTGCAACATGCACCAAGTGCCCAGTTCCAAGAGCGCCCACCTGATACACAGCTTCTTGAGGTTTGTTTTTGCATCTCTTATCATCATTATATTGCCATGGTATATGTTGTCCTCGTTTCTTCTCTGCCTAACATTTTCAAGTAAGTTCTATAATGAGCACTAAACTGATAAATCCTTGTTCATTTATGCGACATTCTTATAAATAAATAAATAAATCTTATTTTCTCTCTCTCTCTCTCTCTCTGAAATAGTGATTAAAAAAAAGGAAGGAATGAAAAATGAAAACCACTTTATAGAGCTTAAATCTCAGAATTAATAATTATGTAACTCTCTATGTTCGTCCAACTGTGTATTCTACCATTGTGGATGTTAGATCAGAATAAGTGTAATTATTCAAGTTTTCTGTCTTTTATGATGATATATTATGATTCTAATCTGTGGATGTTGGATTTGCAATTTATTATTTGTGGAGTGATACATATAGCTTAATCTGAAGGCTTTGGTGTTAATGAGGAAAGGAGTAGAAATTAGTTGAAAATATGTGTGTGGAAACTGGTACAGAGTGCTTTGAAACTTGTGTTTAATATATGGTGCAGGAAGTTTTGCTGCATAATTGAGAAATTCTTAATTGTTAGCACATACATACATAAAAGATATGGAAGTCCCAAAATATCCTCATGGTAGGAACCAAAACACTATTTGATTGACTTGACCCATCTAGAATGTACTTCATTATGGCTACTCATTTCAAAATATTTTTGTTCCTTTTTGTTTGTTGCTTAGAGTGCTTACTTTGTGCCACTCTCATTTTATGGCTTAGCATGCAATGGGAAGGAATTTGGATGTTAATACTTTCTTTCTTTTTTCTTTTTTTCTTTTTTCTTTTTAAAATTTCAAACAATCACATGCATTGGTTGCTGCTATATTAAAACCTGCTATAGTCATACTTGGCTAATCCAAGCTTAGGAGAAGTAAAGAGTATGCAAATATGTGAAATGTTAGTGTTATGAATGTGCACACTAGATTAGTGTGAGTTTCTAGAAAAGTAAAGCAGAACATCTAACTGTTATTCATGTGCTCTTTTGGGTGTGAGTTAGCACTATGCAGTCTTGTTTCAAACCCCATTTCCCTTCCCGATATCATGTTTATTGTCATTATTTTTGTCGCCATTATTTTGGTCTGGTATTAGATTGCTTATAATACTTTGATTTCATTGCCTAAATTCCAATATATAGGTGGAATTTGTCCAAGTTAAAGATTAAAAATGTTTTTGTCTTCAGGATGATGAAGATCAAGATGATGGAGATGATAGATGGGATTCTGACATGGATTCTGATGATGACCGGTATGCAAAGTACCCCTCCCCTCCTCCTTCTGTGTGTGTGCTCACACAGTCGCGCATTTGTTTGTTTCTTAAGGTTGCTAACAATTTTGTCTCTTTCTATTGCGCAGTAAACCTTTGCCAGGACGAGTAAAGAGAGAATACATCGAATCTGAACCTAAAAATTTGGTATGTTCAAATCTGTTATCTGTTTCTCTCTGTAATTACCAAAATTAGTATCACACATCTTAACTTAGTTACACAGCTAGAGATTAATTTGTCTTTTCTGGCTTGATTTTTATTTAGTTTCAAGTGGTAATTTATCTCTCTTCTGTTATACTTGAAAGTAAAGAAGTGAGGTCAATGTTTCTATTCCTGACCAAGAAAAGGAATTCTGGTTATAAAGCATTGAATCTGTTCTTCAATGTAATGTCTCCACTGTTGGTCATTCACAGGAGTCTTGTCTAGATTAGGCAAGTGGCAGTTATATTGGTCTTCTTTTACCCTTTTTATTTTTCCTTTTTGTCTTTTATTGGGGACTCGTGAAATGTTATTTTAAGTTCTCCCAATTGGGTTTTGAAGTTTACAAAAGATGCGTCTTTTCTTTTCTCTTTGCCCCCTCTTTAAACTATATGAAAGTAATGGCTTATAGTCTTCTGCTTCTTCTGTTGTGTTAAAAGTGTGTAATATTCTGTTTACAAGTGTTGTATAGTTCAACTCTAGCTGTTGAAAGTGAAGTTTATTACATAGAAAAGAGTCATTTGGGGTTAACATCTCCCTTGTCTATTATGCCACTATCGAAGGCATTAATTAAGTACTTTTGTGACTTTCAGGCACCAAATATGATGGCAATAGATGAGCCATCCATCAAAGTGGAGCAGGATAACTCGAACAAATCATCGGATCAACACACTGATATGAACTCATGACCAAAGATCGATAGAGTGCCTCAATAGCATGCAATATTTGTACACTTGTATCTATTGTGGCTTCAATCACAGCATTATCACATTGTTCAACAGGATTGTTTCAAACGCTTTATTGAATGGGCGTGAAAATTTAAAAATTGTGATCCTTATGTGCCCTTTGTTCTTCCCCTCTGTGCATATTTCAACGATACCATTGGTGTTATTAGTCGCATTTTCAATTATCATCCACAATCAATTATTTTTGAGTTCTCTTCACTTGGTTGGTGGAAGATATTCTTGTAGTTTGTAATTGTAAAACTGTTGTGGTACCTTGAGATACTTTCTGCATATTGGCTGGCCAAACGACATACTTATCTAAGCCATGAGGCAACTTGTATTTTTTTTTTCTTTTGATGGTGATGGCATTTTCTAAACTTGAATTTATATGTAATGATTCATGCCTAAGCTATTATCTTATGAGCTCTTTGATAAATTATTTAAAAAATAACCCTCACGAGGGAAAATTTTGGGGGCCTAGATAATGTCCTAATTCTAGTTTTAATCAAGCCATGAGAATTATTGATTTACCAAGTTTTACCTTCTTCTCTCTTTTCCTTTTTCTCCTTTTGATAATAGTAAAACCCTTACATAAGGTTTAGTTTTTATTGAATTTAATATCCACTCGACATCCAGACTCCCAAGAAAGTAAAGCCCGAAAGCCAAGATGCCTTAAAATGCAACTATGCTTGCATTTGATTTAATTAAGAATCTCAAAAGACTATTATTTATGGAGGATGTAACAGTTTATTTGGCACATTCCTAGAAATCCTATAGAAATTACTATTAATTTTCTCAAAATATCATTAACATTTCTAGAAATTATTTATTTTTCTCAAAATACCATTAAGTTAATAAGAAAATTAATATGAACCGCAACTTAAGTCAATTATCCTAAAATATATAGTCTAATAATTTCAAATAACACATGCAAATAGAAAATAATCATTTCAAATTCTTTTTTACAATGGTTTATGAAATCATCTTGCTTTGTCAACTAAAATTATTTAAAGGACAAACAATTCCAAATAAAAGAGAGAAAAATCAAAGCAAAAACTAATATTTTCAAATAACACGTATTAAAAAAAAAATTATCTCAAATTCTTATTTTCAATGGCTATGAACATGGTTTTAAAAACCAAACCAAAGATAAAACCGTTTTTGCCTCTAATTCCCGATTCAATCCGGTTTTTGACCGGTTTTAGCCAATTTTGACCGATTTTTAAAACCACGTTATGAACTCATCATGCTTAGTAAAAAAGCTAATCCTTAAAGGGTGATGAATATAACCAGTACACTTTTTATTAAAAAAAAAATTTAAAAACATTTATAGGAAACTTCTACCCCAGCCCCAGCACATGCAATGGAGCCGCCAGATCATGCACATGCAATGGAGCCGCCGGATCATGAAATAGTAACTGCATCTCCAAAAAATAATCCCAAGAGTTGTATAATTATTACTTTAAAAATAAAAAATAGAACTTTTCCAAACCAAACCATGGTAATGTATATACCCATCATTCTAAAAAGAGAACCCACCTTCCAATAAGAGTAAAGTTTGGTCCCTCGAGCTACTATATGCTTGGAAATCCTCCCAATCCTAAAAAGATTACCCAATCCCCCACACAACGCCTGAGGTTCAAAGTCTGGCCCATTCTCCAACCTTACCTTTGCCTAGATTTAATATCCTGCCAATTAGCTCATCCAACACTTACTAGTATTTTAGTTCATATCCGCCCCATTAAATTTTTTTTTTTTTTTTTTTTAAAGACTCCCATTTGATAAAAAGATTTTTCACAATTAGGACCGTCACAGCTCCCAAAGATAGTACAGAAAATACTCCAGAACATCAGCTAAACTGATGTTGCAATAGTTGTTCCATAGTATAAATGACTTAAACCAGTTGCATTCACCAAATACATATAATTAGATGCACCACCTATGTAACTTAACAGGAAATAGGAGCATAGAGATACATTCATCAATCAGAAAGATCACGTCACACACCTGAGAGAGAGAGAGAACAGGTTAGATCATAGGTTAGACCATTCCATCTATCACGGAGAACCCCAAACAAAAGTGTGTGACCAAAGAAACCTGCAAACTAATTCACATTGGAAACAACTGACAACCTATTTTGAACTGATTCTCAGTCAATGCCAGGCAAAATCTCCTCTGCCTTCTCTTACGCTTCTTCCTCGCCTATAGTCAACTTCTGCATCAGAGCAAGACAAACCCAGCGGGTATTTTCTGCTACCCTTTTTGGATAACTCCATCTTCGAATATATGTCCTCTTCATCAGTCAGAGTACCAGGCGTACTTGATCCGGAGAGATTGCTAGGTTGTCTCCGTGATTTATTTTCTGGAGACGCATGAAACGAACATTATTGCCAGCAAATATGCAGAAAGGAGGAGGAATCTTATCATTAGATAAAGCACAGATGCATCCTAATAAGTTAAAGACAACTTACAAGGAGACAGACTTACATGCAGTATAAGCGCAATGAAAGAGTTATAGAACATACATTGCCTCAATATAGTTCAAGGCAACTCCATGACAAGAACTGTCCTCCAATCCAACCTCCTCCTCACCCCCCCAACCCCACCCCCCCGCCCCCCTCCCAGCGCGCTCACACGCACGCAGAGGTCCCCACACACAAAGCCTTGACAATTTCTCTCAATTACAGAAACTCTCCTTCAATTTAATAATTTCAGCTGCTTTTTAACCCCCCCCCCCCCCCCCCCTGCAGATCTAGTTAAAATGATTGGAAGGCAGCAATCGAAAGGGAAAAAAAGTAGGACAAATTCGGCATTAATTGCTGTCTATTCAGAATTTCAACTCCTTCAAAGAGGTCAATGATTTGATGGAGTATAATTAAGTTTATAATTTAAAGATAACATGAATCAATATGCTACGTGTGCTCCTCGCATGAAGCCCAACTCATGAGAAATAAAGACATGTAAACATAATAACAACATAAAACAGGTATGCTCCCATTGATTTTTGAGAAACCATAGAATTGAAAGCTTATGACAGATTAAGGTTGATCAGCTGTTCTAAGCCACCCCCCCCCCCCCCCCTCCCTTAATTTATTTTCCCCTTTACCGTGATTTCTTGACAACCAATGGAGTAATGTGTAGTTTTAAATCAAGTAATCACAACTCACCTTCATGGCCATTGCATAACACTGGCACATCACAGTATACACCCTCATCAAGGCTTTTTTGACTCCACAAGTTTGCTTGTGTTTTCTGAGCTTTCAGTCCTTCAATCACTGATGCATGTTCTGTATTTTCTTCCATAGGTAGTTTATTAGAGGTAAAAGGAGTCATGGTAAATGAATCCTCAATTACATCATCAGAAATCTCCACATATTGGGTGGTAGTAATAATTTCATCTGCACTGAACCCAAAGGATGCTCTGTAAGCTTCTATTTCTTCGACATCTTGCTTTGGGCTCTTATTGTGCCTGTTCTGATGTCCGCTTCCACCAGAAGGATAAACATCTGAATCCTTGGACACACTTAACCTCCCGCCAGTATGAGGAAATGGTGGATTATGATCCAGATAGAATTGAGCAAATGTAGCAGGGCAGAAGAAATTAGAATCTTGAGACACCATGGAGGCACCGGTCGTGTCATGCCCAAATAGCCTGCCAGAACCACTCCTTGGATATTTGCCATTTTGGGGAGAAATTGAAGGATCCCATTGTGTGGTAAACTCCCGATCAGGAAACGAGGATCCCATTGGTGATCTGAGACTGCTAGCTGGACTTCCTGGATAAAGTGAATATGTTGCTTGAAGATCGTTTGCACCCATGTAATTGGTCTTATTAGTGCCTTTGAGTTCCACTGAAGATGAGAGGAACTGAGCAAAAGGCACATCTGGAGAAGAGGGTGTAGTAAGGTGAGCCAACTCTGGTGGGGGAGTGAGAGGAGCAGTAGATGGCTCAGTTGTAAAGGTTGAAAAAACAGGAGGAGAAACGAGCTGTGTTTCATGGGCATATGGCCCAGTGGCATACATTGTGGATGAAGGACCTCCAGGCGAGTTGGCAGATAGTGACAAGAAACTGCTGGGTGATTGAGCTGTTGAAGGGAGTGCAGAATTTGTAAAGGATGCTGGTGATGATGGTGGGGCAAGTAGAGATGGAGCTAGTGCGGTAGCCTGATTGGTCAACCCAGCAGCTTGAGGTCCATTTGGCTGGGTTGCGGCTGCATTTCCCTCAGGAATACGAGATGCAGGTACAATACGCCTTCCACCTTTCTGCGTACCAAAACAAGACAATGCACTCCAACATCCTGCCCATCTCTTTCGCTGTCAAGACAGTTAGGCATCATATTTCATTTAACATTTCTAAGTCAACAAAGCCTTTTGTCATATTGTGTGTTTCTGCATGAATTGAATTTACACAAGAAGATACTCATACTAAATTTTCAACAAAACAGTTCATAGTTGGCCTAAAAATCCACCCAAGTAGCTCGATGCATTAATTACATCTTTGTTCATTCTGACCATCCACCCAGTTCCTTTGTTTTGCATGCATGATCGTGTATATGAAGCCATATAATAAAAATCTAGAAAATTAAACTGACTGAACAATTTTCACTTCTCAATAGTCTGCTACAATGCAAAATGTCATCAAGCTAAAAGGGATATTGAAACTACAATTAGCAGTTCAAAAAAAAAAAAAAAAAACTTAGAAAAGGGTATCATTTAAAAGAATACCATATTTATTAATGCTTAATATCATATTCATGCAAAGATTTTAAGGGGAAAAATGAGGAGACACGCTTTATAATAGTTAATAATGAGATAAAATGAAGTGGGACAATGGTGTTTCCACAATTGAATCAGTTGGATTAGTCCCTCTTGAAGTATATGTTTTAGAGATCTAACTCAAAGAAAAGCCTAAAAATAATGTTGACGTTGACAAGCAAAATTTAACTAGGATGGCGTGATCTTCACTCTGAGTAAGTGGGTCAAAGCCAAAGACAGTTGCCATCAGATCTGACAGCTAATTCTGTGAAACTGATGCATTCATTTTCTGGTAAAATAAATTACCAAAGGCAAACCCTTTTCTAAGTGTAATCCAGAGCCTGAAAGTCTCTCTGAGCAAACAACAATTTGTTTTTCTTTGTCTTTAACTTAGTACAACTAAACTTAGAGAATTACACAAGTTGTTAATGGAGTTAGTTGTTGTTGATGGTCCTTTCTTTTTTGGGGCTAATTAATCAAATGGGTACCAGTGCCAGCCCAGATCTGGGCAACAAACTACATGCGAATGCTTAAACACGGGTTTTGAGTTGAAAACCAAAACCCAAATAGAAAATGCAGAAATCCAAAACAAAAACCCAGATCTGACATCAAATCAAAGCCCCCAAAAGACAAAAAAGAATGAACAAAGAACCAAAAAAAATCAAGACAGAGAGAGAAGCAGTACCCGTTCTTGCTGAGGGAATCTATTTTGCTCCGAACCCATGTATTATACAGAGCTGAGACACTGTGTGAGTGAGTTAGTGAGCTATCTTCAGTTTCTTCTTCAGCTTCTTGTTGTTGTCCAGTTAATATTAGTTAATAGTGGGTTTGAATTTTTTGTTGTTAGTTAGAGAGTGCAGTAACTAACACACCCCAAAGAAACCATTCTCACATTTCTTAAGCAGAAGCTGACACCATTTAGATTTTGCTCCAAAGAAAGAGAAAGGAAAAAAGAAAAGTTTGGGAGAGAAAGATCGATCAAAATTAATTTAATGATAGTACTACGAATAAAAATAAATAAAAACAAAAGAAAAAGGATATCGATATATATTAATTAATTATTGATTAGAGGACAAGGAAAGACAAAAGCGAAAAAAGATTCAAGTGATAGAGATGGAGAGGTAATAAAGAAAGTGACCCACCAGTGTGTTGTTGTGTGTGAGAGTGTTAAAGAGAGAGAGAGAGAGAGAGATACGATACTAGTTTTTTTCTTTTTTAAGTTTTTTATTTATTTAAAGAATTATTGTAGAGTGTGATTCGACTTTGAATAAATTTATTTTGTTTAAAAATAAACTGTGTACAAATGTAATTGTATTTTGAAAAAAAAATTAAGTTTTACAAAGTTATACATAATAATAAATTGGAATTTTAAGTTACAAAAAAGTTAATGACTAACAGCTATAATCTATAATTCATAATATATATATATATATATATATAATTAAAGTTTTTTTATTGAGAATATAAAATTAAAGATATTTGACTTTTGATTAATCATATAATATTTTACCACGTAAACTTTCGTGTCCTCACAATCTTATGGGTAAATTTTTTAATATATATATTTTATTGGACTTATATTTTATTATATATTTAAACCCTCTGTTAAATTATATAATAGTTTCTTAAAAATTTGATATAATAGATAATTCAATATACCAACACAATCATACTAAATATTTAATAATAATAATAATAATAATAATAATTATTATTATTATTATATAATCAAAAATATTTGACTTTTGGTTAACCATATAATATTTTGCCACATAAGTTTTTTTTTCCTCACAATCTTAAATGTCAATTGCTATTTTTTTTTTATTGGATTTAAATTCCATTGCATAGCTAAACCCTCAATTAAATTATATAATACTTCTTTAAAAATTTGATATAATAGAAGAAAAAAATGTATACAATATTTCAATATACAAACATAATCCTACTAAATATATATTAATAATTATATATATATATATAATAGTTTCATATAAAAACATCATCATCATAAATACTTATTAATAAATATTATAATTTCTCAATTAAAAAAAATGTCATGTCCACAACACTTTCACAACAAATTATAAGGGGCAGATTGTTATGAACTTTTATTAGTAGGTAAAAAAGTAATTTTAGTAGTAGGTTTAAATTAGAATCAATAACAACTAAGCACATATAATTTATTGTGAAAATGTTATAAACGTTGCACTTCTCTTAAAAAATCATAATTATCAAATTTTATATATAAACACGATCAAAATAAATATTTATTATTAATACTCATAATTTTTTCTACACCTTACAAGCACTTAAATCTGTGAAGTGACTATTGCATTAAGGATGTGTGATGGTATTACTTTTAGTTAATAAAACCACATTATTGAATTTAATTGAAGAATTTAAATAAAACCACATTATTAAATTTAATTGAAGAATTTAAGATACAACCGTAGGTAGTTATACTTAAGTTTTATAACTTTCTCCTTTTATTATTGTTTTAATGCATTTATTATGTAAAGAATAAATTTGATATTTATAGGGTTTGGGGAAAAGGTCATTGAATTATTAGCTTTTTTTTAGTGGATAAGCTGGAACTTTTTTTTTGGAGGGGGGGTGGGGAGTTGAGAGTGAAGCGAAGCAAGAGTTTAGAGTAGAGAGCAGAGCAAATAGGAAAAGAGACGGCATTACATTAAAGTTAGAGCTTTTAAAGGAGGTGGTGGTGGGCTGGACCCGGTAAGGGTTTTTGGAGTGGGGCCCGTAAAAGATGATGATGCTCCTTTAGTTTTGCATAATACATTACATTACATGTGCTGCCCCTCCTTCCTTGCATTTCCCCTACCAACATTATTCACACATAAAGACAGGAATAACGAGTGTGTATTTACTGTCATTTTCCCCTATCCAAGTCTCCATTCCTATCCAAACGCGTATCCAACACGTTTAATACATTGAATGAGAACTACGTTCATTAATATTAATTATTAATAAAAATAAAAGATATTATAATTAAATAATTATTCTTATTCGTAAGTTTGGTTTTTTAAATTATTATTATTTGTAAGAATAAAATATATTTTTATTAAATAATTATTTTTTATTCATAAGTTCAGTTATTAAATTAATTGTTATATACAAAAAGTTTGCAAAAAGATGCTAAATGAATAATTGTTTTATATTGCTTAGGAAAGAGTATTGTGTGTGTGACTGTGTGTGTGTATATATATATATATATATAATTTTTTTTTTTTTGAGAAAAAGAAAGAGTATTGTATATAATATAACTTGTTATACCTTTCCATAAAAGTTATCGTAAATTTTTAGTGAAATTTGTGATGTGCTTTTATTTTAGAACCACATTCTCTCTCTTGTGTGTGTTTGTTTCTATAAAAAAAATTAAAAATTAAAAATTGTTACACTTAATAATAAATAACTGTTATAAGTTACAACCATTTTAGAAAAAAAAAATATATTTCTCAATTTTAGTGGAGCTTGTAATGTGCTTTTATTTTAGAACTACATTCTCTCTCTCATGTGTGTTTGTTTATATTAAAAAATTTTAAAACTTATTAAGAAATAACTATTATAAGATACTTCAATTTAAGCTATAACTATTCCCAATAATAAAGATGCAACAAAATAACCAAATATCCAATACACGTGAATAATCCGCCCAATGTGTGCTCATTTGCTAGTTCTTTCATTAAAGCATTATCCAAAATTTAAGAGCTAGTCATACTTCTTTATAGTTTGGAGATAAATAGACATGATACATCTTAAATTCAATGTTTTTACTCCGCAATACATTTATGTACAATAATATCTCTGGGGACAAAATTTAATAAAATTAAATATAAGACCTCGAAGATATCTTAATTTCAGATCATCATCTTAACCAACTATTCGACGTATTTATGTTTACATGCTACTGAAATCCTTGTGTTTAGGTGGAAAAGGAAAAGCTAAAGAAAAATTCCTAAAGGGTTGTGAAAAGAAAAGCCTTAAAGGGAACATGTTGAGGGAAAGAAATGGTTCTTAATGTTGTATCACCCATTAAATTTTAATCATATAGTTATGTTAGGTTGAAATTTAACTATAGTTAGAGAAAGATAATAGTGTTTGTAGTTTGTGCTATATGGTCAATGTGACTGCATGCTTAAATTTAATTTAAAAATTATAAATTACAAACCTAAATAATTGTAATTGAATTCTTTTCTTTAAAAAAATGTTATGTGTACAACATTTTTACAACAAACTATAGATGGAAAGTTGTTATTGGTGAGTAAAAAATTGACGTTAATGGTGGGCCTAAATTAGAACTAGCAAGTAGTAACAGCTTTCTACTTAAAATTTGTTGTAAAAATATTATGGACGCAATATTACTCTAAAAATTATTTACCAAAAAATGATATGATGGAAATAGAAATATAATATCCATAACATTTTTCACAACAAATTATAAATGGTAGATTGTTACTGGTGGGCAAAATAATAAGTTCACTAGAAGGTTTAAATTAGAATTAGTAACAATTTATTACGTAAAATTTATTATAAAAATATTGTGAATATAGCACTTCTCATAAAAATGATGAGATCAAAACAGGTACCCCATTTTACAAATTTTCCGAAGGACAAGGCACGTGCCCCACTTAAACTAGGCCCGTTACGTTAGCTATGGCCCGTCCAGAACAGCCGGGATTTGTTTTATAAGGCCGCATTGGGCCCACTTCAAGGGTTACATTTGCATAGTGGTGGGCCTCATGCATTCCCAAACAAAACACAATCAAGAAAAAAATAAAAATTAAGAAAAAAATCATGAAGGAAGTTTTTTTTTTTTCTTTTTCCCTTTTTTGTGGATCAGATTGCATGTCCTCATGGATGATGACATGCAATCTGATCGGGCTAATTTTTTAATAATACAAATAAAGACACGATCAAAAAGAAAGAACGAGAAACGATTTTTATACTTTGCTCTTTAAAATTTGTCTCTTATATCAATTATTTCTTGAATTTTCAAATTAAACTATTATACTAATAGTATTACTTTCATAATGTTTCTGACAATGTGTTGCATTCACCTTTGATTTTGAAAATCAAGTATAAATTTGACAAATGAATGTGAAAGGAAAAAAGGAAATATAAAACATTGTGAAAGAAATTTTGGAAAAGTAGGTTGGCTGCTAAACTCTATTTTGAAATTTATGTCCTCTGTCAATTTAGGATTCCGTTAATTATCAACAGAATGGATAAGAGTGATGCACAAGATAATTGAAAACTTCGACTTTATTAAATACTAAACATAAAATTGAAATCGATTTGAACTTACACTGCTTCGAAGAAAATTTATGTGCACTTAACAAGCATGAAAGTGATCTTGAATATACTAGGGACTGGAAGCAGCTATTCAAGGAGTCAAATTTTGCACATAAAGTGAGCTTACGTGACAACATTTTGGAAGGAGATACAACCACTTTCATGATTATACCTCTTTGAATATAAACCCAATTGACTTAGGCTCATAGTGTAAGCCCAATGGACTTGGGCACATAGTGTAAGTTAGCTATATAACATATATTGTCTACATATACAAGGTAGACCCTTGTTGTCTGTAACTTACAGTAATATACATAGTCTTTCAGACTTTAATATGCTTTGCTGATCTTTACTAAGCCTCCTTCACCAAAATACTTCGGTGCTTTGACTTCCAAACTCAAGTTTTATTTTTGGAGAATGAACTTCCAAACTTAAGTTGACATCACTTCATCCAACACGAGTTTGAGGGGGGGAGGGGGGGGGGGGGGCGGGCTGTGAGAATATGAGTTCAATGAACTTGGGCCCATAATGTATTTTACTTGTACAATATCTATTGTCTACTTATATAAAAGTATGGAATAGACTCTTGTACTCTATTACTTACAATTTTATACATAGTTTTTAGAATTTTACAATACCAGGGGCGGACAAGGAAGATGATTCATTGCTGAGTACATTAGCTACTAAAGCAAAGCTTAGGCTGCACAGGTTTCGGAATTGGGAGACTAGACATACAGGAAGGGGTGCCAACATAGTGGCTCATACATTATCAGGATACTCACATGTAGTTTTCACTTTTATGAGTTATTTTAGGACCATAATTTTTATCATATTTTTTCTCACAACTATTTTACGTGCTAAATTGTGATTGGTTGCTTCTCACTTTCACATACACTTATCAGGCTACCACTCACAATCACCCACATGCTAAGATAGTTATGGTAAAAAGTGTAGTAAAGTTTGTACTCCTAGAATTTTTGCACTTTTATAACTTAGATGGAGGGCCCTTCAAATTTTCCATTGGAACACTTGAATAATGATGTAATCCATTTGAGTCGAGTGAAATGAAGTTAAGCTAGTTTTCATCCAAAAAAAAAAAAAAAAAAAACGTGAAAGTAGATACACACAAATAGTTTCAAATTTATTAGTTAATGGAATACAAGGTTTTTATATACATATAGTCATATCGGAGTTATTAAAACTAGTATTTTTATGGAAAATAATAGGGTCTATGCATATATTAATTAGAAACTAGAATTTTATGAATGGAAGCCGAAATATTAATAAATATGGTATTGAATCAATTCAAAAGTGTTATACAAGAAATATGAAGAGCTTGGGGGCCAATCAAGAAATAAGTATAGTATTGAATCAATTCTAAGTGGTTCCATGCTTATATAAATTTTATATAAGAAAATATTTTTTTTAAATAATAATATGACAATTTTCCTCATATTTAGTTTCTTTGGAAGCAATTTACATAAAAATCATCAAAACAAATTAAATATTTGAGAATTCACTAAAATTAATCTTAACCATTTAGATTTCATAACTTCTTTGAGTGGCATGTAAATAAATAAATAAATACACACACATACTAGACTTGTCACACATGCTTCACGATTGCAATGAGGTTTTTTCTTTTTTTTTTTTTTCTTTTTTCTTTTTTTTTTTTGTAGCAAAGTTAAATAATAAAAAAACAGGTGTTTTTATTTTATATATATAATTTTATTTTGAGAATCTAATTTATAAGTAGATAAAACAATTTAAAAATTAACAAAAGAGTGACCCTATTTTTCAAAAAATGTTTTAGTAGAAGTTAGAGCTGTATTTTTACTGGACTGTCTTTTAGTTCTGTTTCTACTCAAACATAGAGGTGTAGGGGCATTTTTGAACAAAAAAAATGAGGATCCCAAATAGGGGAAATCCCTTAAATAGTAGTGTGTTGCATTCTTGAGTAGCCATAAGCATGACTATATCATGCAATTATTAAATTTGAAAACACATCTAGTATGATCAAATCATTAAAACCCTACTTTGTCTTTCTATTTTGTAAAACACTTTAGATTACAATATTTTACTAGAAAATTTATTGAAATATTGGAGTAAACTAATGACAAATGCATCACATAATATGTGATAACTCGGCTAATTATATGAAATTGTCATTAACCTACTCACAAAAGAAAACTAGAAAGTATATTGAAAATTTTACTTAAAAAAGTCAAAGTTTTTAACTATCAATATATCATTTCATTTGAATTGCAAAAATATGGTGTAAAAGAAAGTCAAAATACACTTGATGAAAAGCATACAAATCAAATGCATCGGCTTTTTATTTATAAAAAAGAAAGACATTTCCTATTTTAAGTAAGGTTGGGATTTTGAACCCTGGTAATTTTCAAGAGACATCTGGAACAAGATTTTCCTTTTACTGAATAAAAATTCTGGTACAAGTTCATGGAGTGGTGGTGTTTCTTTTTATAAAATAAGAATTTTGGTACAAGTTTGTGGAGTGGTGGTGTTGTTAGGGATTATTGTAGTAAGTGGTTATGGTTTTTCATAACATATTGATGTGATCACGAGTGTGATGACAGAGCTTTAGACACTAAGGGATATTGAATTGGATGTTCTTGTATTGATTTCCTTTATCTCTACTAGCTAAAATTCATGTATTTAATGAAGTGAATAAATGTGCAAACATCTTGGCTACTTTTGGGAGAATATAAATTGAGGATTTTATTATTTTTGAAACTCCCCTACTATTATTTTAGTATTTAGTCTCTAAATTATTCATGTTAGTGAGATATGAATTTCTTAACTACTAAAAAAATTGTAATATTAATATCAATAAAATTTGTTTCAAGTTTCAATATTAGTATGAACTATCAAGTATTATACCACATCCTAATTGTCAACAGGAGTAAACCACCAATTAACCAAATACAAAATAGAACCCAATATGGTGGGCATGTGTCCAAAACTTGCCACATTTTCGCATCCTATTGGATCTAGTGCTCTTGTGACCCAAAAGTACTAGAGTCAAGTTTTGCTTTACACAAAAATATATTTATAATAAAACGATAAATCTATAATTTGTGTTCAAAGTTTTATTAATATCCCTTCGCTTTAATTTTCTTCCAATTATTTTCACCTATTTATTTCCTTTTACTTATAAAAAAATTTATTTTCACCCACAACTAGACAGATAAGTTAACTTCTCTACTATTATTACTATCATCAAATAACCACCTTTTTAGTTCCGATGGATGAGTTGATACTCAATTAGAGGGATTAAGCATTGTCTAACCTTCACAGCAAGGTAAGGAACAACTCCATTAACTCATCGATCACTGCTAGCCAATTTGATAAAGACATTAATTCTTAAAATATTAATTTAATTTCTTGACAAATCAATCCATTATTCCATGGAGAAGAAGGATTTTGAAAAGTTGGAGGAATTTCTAGAGCTCCCGCAACCAACACTGGCCAGATTGAAATTCGGTAGGCATTTACCTCAACCAACTTGCCCATACGAACCCTTTACACAAATGCTAAGACTCAAATGTTAAAAGCTGCATTAGTTATTTTTATAAAAATAAAAACATAACTCTGATATAATATCAGAATATCATATCAGAAAAAGACAAAAAGTAAGAACTATTATATCATGATGAAATATAGAGAAGACAATAAATAAGACCGAAAGAGAAAGAGAAAGAGAAAGAAAACGTAGAGAATTAATTTTTAAATGTTAAAAGCCTGCATTCATAATGGAAAGTCACAGACAAGTTCTGCATTGCAATGGATCTATTGAAGGGCATTTATAGTATGTTAAATCCTAAAATAACTCATGATTACAATAGTTGCACAATAAGTATAATTATAATTATGAATACTTTGCTTGCATTCTAAAATGATTAAATACAATGAGCATGGACTAGAGTTATAACTTACATAATCTATATGTGTTTTGATGGATGAGATCTTAATATCTCTAACATCCCCCTCAAACTGAAGGAGGAAACTTGAGGACGACTTGAGTTTGGAAAGAATGTGAAACATTGAAAGAAAGCATAACCAAATTGAATGTAAAGTGGATCAGGTTGGACAGAATTAAATGAAGCATAGATGAAAGGCTGAAACAAAGGTGAGATGTGTGCAATGATTTTTGAGGCATGAATGCTTAGCACAATGCATCATTCGTATGAAGGCTATTAATTAGAAGTGTTGGCTAAAAAACTATGTCTAAAATTGATAGAGCCACGTTTTTTGAATAACGCGACATGAACATTATAAAGACAAAAAACCAAAAAAAAAGATTTAGCCAATATGGTTAAGAACACATGATCAAAAATATATCCAAAATCTAGATGCAAAAGAAAGATGCATGTGCCCATTGAATGTAGTTGAAACTTGAAATCACTACAATTTTCTTATTGGAAAATATCAGTTCTAAAGTTGTCAACATTATCATTATGGAGTAGATTAGGACGAGTCCTAGAGAATGACTAGAAGTAGTGATAAGAGGACTTTGGATAAAAATAAAAATAAAAGAATGAATTGTTTGACCCCAAGGAGAGGTTGTCTATAGCAAGCACACTTTTTCGTAACCAGTGAATTCATGTCTGCTAAACTCTATATTATAATGAACTCATTAAAGGATATTTATAGTAGGCTAAATCCTAAACTAACCATAAACTAATTTAGTATTACTACAATACTTACATTACAAATATAATTATGATTGCTTGTACTTCAAGAAAGATTATGATTCCTTCACTTGCACTCCAAGTATGATTAGATATTAGCCCATTTGAGATGTGATGTAAGTTTCAACTTATTTGAGTTTTTAGCTTCTTTTTATTACTATTCATAGGTCATATTGCACTTTTTGATACTATATATGAGTTCCATTATACTATTCAGCTAGCTTTTAACTTCTTCTTTTTTACACATTCTGCAAAAAGTTTTCAATTTCAGCTAAATAAGTTATTCCCAAATAGACCATGACTAAGTCTAGAGTTATATAACATACTTAGGCCTCAATTAGGACTAAGTCTTGATATCTCTAAAATTGTTAACCTTGATCATTAGATGGAAGAGGTTGTATTATAATTATTTATTGCATTGAGAAAGTAGGAGAGTGGAAGCAAAGATTGACGTAGTTCGCATTGGATGGCTTGAATCCATAGCAAGCTTTACGAGGCTACGTCTATACTAAATGCACTTGTTGTGAGCCTACTAAAGGCAATATATAAAAGAAAACAAACCCTAAACTATCCATAGACTAATCTTAGGAATTTTTTTTTTTGTTGTTGTTAAACTTAGGATGTAGTACAAGCTATGATGTGCAGTATAAATATTGTAGTAGTACAAATTGCACAAGTACATTGACTCTAGAATGATATCTCTAATATCCTTTCTTAAAATAAATGTGAAAGCTTGAAGACACCTTAAGTTTGAAATGCAAGTTTGAAATGCAATATTCAAGAATAACAAAAAAAAAAAAAAAAGGTTTGAAATGCAAGATATACCAACAGCCGAGATGTTATTGGTTGGCGGACAATTGGTGTGAGGGGCACATCTAGCCCTAAGAGGACTAGCTTGGTCGACAAGAAGTTTAAACCTTGAGGGGCGTATCTACCCTTAATGAGAACTAACTCTCATATTATGCAAAAATCATTTGTTGGATTGAGAAAGTGGGAGAAATAAGAGACAAAAATCGAAAGTAGAAGCAAAGATTAATGAAATCAACTTGACAATCTATATCTAAAACAAAAAAACCTAAGTAGAGGCAATGAATGTAATCAACTAGAAAATCTATATCTACAACAAAAAACCTAACAATAATTGTTGACCTTTTAAGATTCTTATGAATATCGAAAGATTTTCTAGTATTCCCATATTTGGTTGCAAATTATACAAGAGAATCCATATGCTTAAGGGT
Source organism: Quercus variabilis (assembly GCA_030445155.1). Lineage (NCBI taxonomy): Eukaryota > Viridiplantae > Streptophyta > Magnoliopsida > Fagales > Fagaceae > Quercus > Quercus variabilis. The sequence goes on from CP129446.1 coordinate 16,984,666, forward strand.
ATATGAATTCCCACTCATTCCTACTTTTGTAGGAATGTGAGTTGCCTTTTAAAATGTGGCAATACACATTCTCATCCCTGGAAATAGTTTTATTTTATATAAACTGACAATTTTACCTCATTCATCTTTAATCTTTCATCAATAAAAACAAAATTACTCTAACTTAGTAAAAATAAAATAAAATAAAAAATAGAAATATGAAATATGATATTTTCTTGATTTGCATCTCTCATTTGGGATTGAGTTAAATGCTAGAAGAAAATAAATTATTTTATTGACAAAACATGATGTCGTGATATGTGATGAATAACATAAATTTTAAATTATTATTTTTGTATTATAGGAAATGTTAGTATTTTATTGACAAAACATGATGTCATGATATGTGATGAATAACATAAATTTTAAATTATTATTTTTGTATTATAGGAAATGTTAGACTATTGTTTTATTAAATTTGACTTGATTTATAGTTTATATTATTTTTCTCATTATTTATTTGCAGGAAAAAAACCCCAAAAAAGTATTTTGTTTATAAATCTAAAGATATTTTGACAATAATAATTAATTATTATAAGATTCCAAAGAATAAACAAATATAGGAATCTCATATTCCATGGAATCTTAATAGATTCTTAACCAAACCAAACATAGGAATAATTCCATTCCCAAATGCTATCTCTACCGTATCGAATTGTTGAGTTACAATAAACCTATGGGATTTCAATATAAGAAGACTACCTTTAAACTAACCATAGACTAATTCTAGATGTAGGACAAATTCTGATGTGCAATACAAGTACTATAGGATTACAAATTATGTGTGTATATTAAATCTCTATTGCAATCTCTAACAAACATGGTTTAGGACCAGGATCCTACATAGGATTGTTGAGATGTCTCAGGGATCAGATCATAAGATTTTACTTTTCATAGACGAAAAGGTGAAAAATCACTAATAATGATGATAACAAATTATTGATTAATTTTATACAAACTAATTATAAGAGACTATAATTACGTACCATATTACAAATACATGAACATATGACAAACTTTAGTCTTCAAATTTATAACTTGATAGCAACCACGTCATCCATGGGAAAGAGAATACTTATCAAATAAATAAATAAATAAATAATCCATGAAAAAGAGAAGAAGCAAGATTGACAACCTCGTTTTATTTATGCTATGCTGTCTTAGCTAAATTTCATTAAGTTTTCATATTACTCAAAATAAAGTCAGACAGTCAGACTCATAACAACAAAATAGCTTGGATAAAAATTAAAGCACATCTACTTGAATGAGTATTTCTTTCTTTTTTGATATGTAATTTGCATACCCATCAACACACAGCTAATATATGGCAACAACAATTCTCAATACGGCAAGCATCTCAAATGAGGTATTTTAGGGTTCTACCTAAAAAGAAAATGACAAATTGGAATTGAAGGAAATAGAGTTTTCTTTTAAAGCTTTTCATTTCATTTTATGGACTTTAGGCTAACTGAAGGTTGCTTTTGGACCAAGTAGCAAATTCCTTTCATTTTGGGCACGCGATCCTATTTCTTTTCTACTTAATTTACATAGCCATGCCTCATATTATCTTGAAATTAGTTGCAAGACAACACTAATCTAGCAAGTAGCACCACATGAAGATGACACCAATGCTCCATGTATAACAAATTTCATTATTTTTTTTCACATACTAAGTGAGAGATATTGATTAGTGTAACATCACTTAACATGAGACTACCATTAACGTTGTTTTTATTGTACACCAATCACAATTTACAACAGAAATTTATTCATTGTCATTAGAGTTGTTGCTTCCATGAAGATCTAAAGCAAGCTGATATCCCCAAGTAACCTAGGAGTGGGAACAGGGACGAGATAGCAATGAACAAATTTGAAGACACTAACCAACGTATGTCTTCGAAATGGAGCGTTCAAGATATTAACAGGTTGCGGTCTCAATTCCTATAAATTTTAGTGGAACCATGAAATTCCACCTTCGACCTTCCAAATCTTCTCTAAACAGCTTATGTTGTTTGCTCCCACATGTCGAAAATAGTCCTCCATGCAAATGACGGCTATGTAACACTTTTGGGCACGTGCAGTTCTCCTTAACGATCTCATTTTTGTCTTGGACAAACTATCTAGCGTTACTTCAAGTTTATATACAACTAATGAATCCTTAACCCAAACCTCGTTGAATCAACTGTATAATTCCTATTTGACATAAGCTCCATAATCTATTTTTCTAAATAAAACATAAACCCTCCTCCTTCATCCGGGCTTGGGACCGGCTGTGTCAAATACAAGAGAATGAAAAAAATAAACACAGGCGGAGTTACTTCTTTCATACACCAGAAAAAATGGGAAGGAACTTCAGTTTCATATGCCCAATTTAAACAAGAAACCAACCCTATATTTGAATGCAAGGACTTGTGGGAGAGGAAAGGAGAGGAGAGTCAAAGGTGGTCGGACATTCTTTAAAAAATTAAAGAGTCTCAAGATTAAGGACTCTAACCATTTTACTCAAATCAACTGAGCTAATGACCATTATGTGTCAAGCAATACGCACACAAGAACCATGAAGCATATGCGCTCCTTGAATAACATTTATGCTTGTGGGTAAGACTAGCAAAGTACAACACTTCCAGCACAGCACACAACATGATAGTATATTTGGGCTTGTCAACTTATCCGCCTTTTGACTCAACCCACATTTAAGGAAAGTCAAGACGGCCTCTAATTATTGAAGCTCAATCCCCCAAGTTTTTGAGTTTCTCAATTCTAGCATACAAGACCAAGTTTATTTCCAACATTTCCATTAGCACACCCTAATTAATCACTAAACGAAATTATACAATTCCTTTGGCAGGTCCTACGTCTTGAACACAACTTGAATAAGACAAGTGATGTCTAATGTGGTTCGAAAGGTAGGTGTAAGACAAATTGTGTGAGAATAGCAATAGCTCTTGACGCCCTAATGCAGGAAATTGCTCATAGGGACTAGGAACCTTCGCCATCATTGCATATTATTTAATTGTTTGGTCAATTTTTCAATATCCAATTGCTCATAGTCATCGTGCCCAGGTAATAGTACCAGTTCAAAAAATTGAACTGAGAAAGAGAATATTGGAGATCTATTACAAACTAGTTCAAATATGAATTCTCCACTCATAAAAATTGAGGTGGAAGATAATATTTTGTATTATAGACCACCATATGAATTCTCCAATTCCTGCTTATAGAAATTTGTTGTATTTAGAAGTTGGAAAGTGCTATAATTGGATTTTCCACGAGAGCCCCAAATCTATAAACATGAATTGGATCACATCAATTTTTTATTTGAGCTTCATTTCAATTTTCTGGAACCTGTATGGCCAAGTTGGCCAACTAACTCAATTAGTTGAACTGATTTTTATAGCTTTTTATTTTTTTAATGGTTATCGTAACTAGTTACCAGATTGTTGCGAAGTTATGTTTCTCAGTTCAGTTAGACTGGAATTCGAGCCGAAATTATTCACATGCATTCTTCTTTGCGGGTCCAATGCCTCTTCAAAATGGCCATTTTTTTTTTTTTGGGGGGGTTAAGTTAAGCTTTCATCGCCCATCAGTATCTGTGGGTGGGCCCAATACCTTTCAAAAGATTTAGGAGTCGCAAGAATTGTAAAGTACCAGGAATGATAAAAAGAAGGAAAGAAAAACGTACCAAGAGGACACAAATAGACCTCCACCCAGCAGCTAAGGTGGTGTTCCTAGTCGATCTACTCCTGCAACCAAAAGATTTAATGAAAAGAGAAACAAAATAAATAAAATAAAGGAAGAACTCTCACAGAATTTTATAGATTTGTCTGAGAAAGAAAATATTTCCCATTTGGCTTCTCCTGAAAAAAACTTAAAACCCAGCTAACGGTTTAGAGTTTGCAAAACTAAGTTGATCACACTAACACCTCTGGCGAATTGGAGTTAACAAAATTGCCTTCAAATGATTGTAATCAACAATCCACTAGAGTAAAAACTCTAGCAAGTAATGAATCCTTTTGCAAGCAAGCTAAATGAGCAAACCATCTCTTCCCACTTCATTTGTTGCAACTTTCATTTATCCTTTAAAACCATAAAATTATCTGGTATAGAATATGAGCATAGTCCAAGAAACTAGCAAAACAAGTAAAAAAAATATTTTTCTTTTTCTTTTTTCACTTTATCCTTTTTACTTACAAGCATTCCCAGATAAAATGAGATCCACAGAGCTATCAGCATGAATCAAACGTCCCCTTTTTTTTGGGTCAAAATCACACCATTTTTTCATAAACCATAATGGATTGAAGGGCTTTCATTATCAGGAAGTCACATCAACAAGAGCAAGACTTGAATCAGATCCACCATACAGATTGTGACTAATTCCAGCAATCAAGATAGCTGCTCAAAGTGCAAACCCAACCATCAGACACATTAAGTAATTGGTGGCTTGCCCAAGCTTTTCCAGTAACTAATATTAGCTATTGAGCATTGGGGAAACGTATTCAGTTATCCGCTCTCTCTTTTTATTTATTTATTTATTTCTCATTATATAACATAAGCAAAGTTAAGACAATTTTGAGTAGAAGGGAAATACCAGTTTTTACTAGTAACTACAAATTACCAACAGAAACCTTGTAATCATTCAAGCATTCGCAACATAAAACTTATTTTTTGTATATAAAAATAAAGAATAATGCATGTTCGTACAAAAAATTGATATTCCAATTTGTCATGTAAGCAAAGAAACAATAAACTGATTTACAGTTTCTAAGGGGAGAAACTCATCTGCAACACAGGTATCTACAAGAATGCACATGGGACAGTATTTCATCTTTGACAAGTAGGCAGAAGTCTAAACCATGACGCTCATCATAATCACCTCATCCAGCTTCTCTTGATGCCTATTAGCTGTGCAGCCTGAAAAAGCATAACACTCACATCAATGCCAACAACTCAGGCAAGAGATGGTTCATTATTTTTCGCTAATTGGCAAGCTCAATAGAAATAAAAACCCAATTTCTGTCACCAAAAGATGAGTTCATCCATGGGTAAAAGATGGAAGTCATATTGAATTAAAGGATTAAGTATTAACATGGTAACACCATTGGCTTGCTGGCTCAATTTGATTTATGAGGGATTTCATTCCAGAACAGAAGTTGGATAGGCAACTTCAAGTATAATGTCAAGGAAGAATTAATTTTGGTTTTTTATATATAAAAAATGCTAACACTATAGATTAGGCAGGATATATAATCGCAAAATGCTACTAGTTGATACTACAAACCCAATGGCTTCTAGTGAACATGTTTGATATTGTTGGCAAGTCGGCTGCTCAAGATGCAAACCACTAGGTATTTACTAGGTGGGACACTTGCATCAGTGTCACTCTTACTGCAAGATGATGTGGTTCTTTTGCAATAGCAGGACAAGTGGCAAGGCTTTACTGTTACATACATCATATAGACACATTGCACTGTGTTGGATACAATCCAGTAATAAGTCCAGAATTTGATAAAAACTACCCCCTCCATCCCATTTTCAATATTGCCCTTATAAACACTTGAGAATTTAAATCTGAATAAAATAAAGGGCAGGGATATAAATAATGACCACTTTACTTTAAGACTGGGCAAGCATTTTGGGACAATCAAAATTGGAATAGTGGACAAACAAAATGGAAGAGGAGTATAATCCATTGTGGACAGATGATAACGTGCCAACATTGATCAAACATAAGTATTTTTACAAAGGAACTGGAAATTTTTTTTTTTTTAAATGGAGTAGTGGAGAACTGATATAGCAAGAGGCATACATATAGTCCTAAATTTGAATAGGTTGATTCCAGAACTCGAACTTGTTACCCATCACTTGGGTAAAGGGCACTTGCCATTGCACCAAGGGTTGACCTCTTAGTAGAAGGTAAATGAACAACTTTACATGCAAAATATAACCCCATATTTAAAAGATGGTACTGACTGTCATCATAATATAAATTGGAAGTTGAAGAAGAATGGTTTTTTTGACATCCACTCGCATTGTAATGCTTTACGAGGTTCCGCTTCTGTCACCTTTCCTTAGAAATGTATTTGGGGGAGTAAAGGCACCTAGGCGAGTTTCTTTTTTTGTTTGGACTGCAGCTTGGGGCAGGATACTCGCTGGTGACATTTTGAGGAGCAGGGATCTTGCTTTTGTTGACAGGTGCTGCATGTGTCACTATGGTGGAGAGACAGTGGATCATTTACTACTTCATTGTGAGAAGACTCATCAGATATGGTGTTTTGTCTTTTGATCTTTTGGGGTTTCTTGGGTCCTACCAAGAATGGTACTAGATCTTCTTTTTGACTGGAGGAATTGGTTGGGGAAGCATTCTCAAACATTTAAATTTTAGTTCCATTGTGCCAATGTGATGTATGTGGAGGAAATGTAATAGACGAACATTTGAGAACATGGATAGTTCAAGGGACCAATTGCTTGCTTCTTTTAGTGGCTTTTTGTTAGATTGGTCTCTGCTTGGGGACTCACATCTAGTGATTCTCCCCCTTTGTTCACTAGTTCTTTCCTCTCTTGTAATTAGTTTTCTCTTTTTTTGTTCTTTTCTCTTCCATGTACTCTTTGACTACTTTTTGCTCTTTTTGCATATGGTAGTTTTTTTAATATAGACTTTTCTTACTTATAAAAAAATAAAAAGATTATGAAATTCCAATTGCAATTAACCAGTGGTGATTGGAAACATACAACTGATAATCAGCTCTGCCAAAGGTCTCAGCTGCAACTCATTCATCTTTTATTCTAAAACTCCAACTGCAGGCCAATACCAAAAGTCTTCCCAAAAGGGTAAACCTACAGTAATGAAAAAATGTTCATGTCAATTAAAATGCAAGTTTACTTGAACAACTGTGAGAGTAACCACCAAAAAACATTCATTGCACATCAACACAATTGAAAACAATAAAATGTCAGCAATCTATTCGGAAGCCAGAATATTTTTCAGGCCAATATATAAAAGATCCCTCTAACTCACAAAAGATTATAACAAGGACTTCCTAGACATGCATTGACAAAGTTGAATCCCAAAGGCTCAAGAAAATGTAACTTTGCACACAAACCAACTGGAACAGATAATTTCAATTTTCAACCACCGCTTCAACCATTACTCCCAACAGACCCAATCATAAAACAAGTACAAATTTCACAATGATGTAACAATCTGGTTCATCCAAGGTCCAAAGTAGCCATTTTGGTTATTGTACTGAACAATTAGCCCGAATGAGTAATTTTCCTATCTCTTACTTTCAGTTCATTCTTCACTGCTAAATTTTAAGTTAGAATACTTTCCCTATCAACTCAAATAACTATAACAGAGAACTTGGGCCATGGGTTAGCTCACCCAGATTTTTAGCCCAAGCAACTTGTCAACATCACTAGCACTTTCTCTGACCGAAAATAGAGTATATGTCATGATGCCTACATGACCAGCAGCAACTTCTGTGCACCCATTAAAGCAATAAAATTCCAGCCGACACTGTAAAGTATTAGCCATGATACATAACATGCAACCAAGATGCAAATTCTCAGTAGTAGGGAATTTTTGTGATCATGCATTCAGCCACCAATCAGCACATGGCCAGATTGCTTCAAATATCAAGATCGCAATCTAAATTTGGGAGCACTTTAACAAAAGGAAAAAATTATACGGATTGAATTCCCCAAAGGCCTAAATACAATTCACATCAAACGACTCAAACATGGGGGGAATAAAAGTAGTGTCTACACTACTAAGCAAATTTTTCTCAACTGAACCTTTCCAACATATGGGCCTAACATTAGAGTGGTATGCAGCAGCACAGACCAAGTAAGATGCGGTTCAAAAGATTAAAAATTGAGGAACACCATAGCATACCTATGGCAAAAATCATAGCCCACTATGAGAAGCAAAACCCAAGAGAATGACCTACACAAGCACTGAACAACAGATAAGAGTTAAAATATGAATCTAAGCACAAAGCTCACTTTAAGAAACTATTATGTACAGAACGTACCAGGCTTGGCAAGTCCAACAACTTCCTAATTCATTGATCCACGACACCTGGACAAAAGAGAGCATTTTTACAAACAGTACAGCAAAATTGTTCAAACTATGGGTTGTAAGCCTAAGTAACTAAAACTTTTAGATTCATTTTTTTTTTTATCAGTAGGTTACACACGCACCCATTGGGTCTCGAACACATAATCTCACCCTCCGTGTTGCTATTACTAGGAGTGCAAATACCATTTGAGATAGAGCTCATTAGTAACTACAACTTTTAGATTCTTTGAAGCCTCATACAATCAGCATCTATAGCCTTGTAAGATTCCTACTGTGAATAAATATATATTACAGTAACTCTTGCTTAATGGCAACCAAAGCCATCAAGAACAACGCAAAGTATGCTAATGAGCACCAAGTCAAATGGCACACCTCCCCCCTAGTGAGATGGGGGAAGAGGGTGAGGTTTTGAGGGTAAAACCCTTTCAGAGCGTGCAACTTATCAATAACAAAAATGATGCAAAGTAAAAAACACAAAAGTAAAAAAATAATAATACATACTTTCTGGAACCGCAGTTGCAGGGAATTTTTTTCTCCTCCAAAGGGAACTTGTAATTGTAAGTAATTTCTTCACCAGACGCTATATGCCGTTTTGCATAAATGAAAATCTTTTTCTGTCCTTCAACACTAATAACCTTGGTGTAGCAATTAGGCTGAAAAGCATATAAATTGAACATGAGGACAAAGAAATCATGTTTCTATTTGATAAACAAATTCATATTAATATTTTATATAGTTACCTCACAAGAATGGTTTATAAATCTAGCAATTCCACCACGCTTCGTAGCATCAACCTACACGTATTTCGTAGAGAAATTATTCCACAAAGTGTACTGACCCACCAGCCCATTACAATAACATCAAATAATAGAAGAGAATATTACATATACAATATGAAAATCATCTCTGCTAAAAATAAACAAAGAAGGGAAGTTAAAATTTCTGTACATAATTAGAAAATTACTTTAATGTAAAATCTAGAATTTAAACAGGTTCAAGGCCAACAATTTTGATAATTTGAACCCTAGATGTCTCCATTAGAACCACCAAGAGGTGCCAACCAGTTGAGCTAGAAGGCTCTTGGCCAAAGCCAACAATTAAAAAGCTTAGACATAAACTGGCTAATTACAGATACCACGACATATGAAGTGCCCAAAAGATGGAGATAAATATTAGCGCAGAGCTTGCCAAATCTCAACACAATCATTGTTGCTATACTAACCACATAACCATCGTCAAGTCTAAAAAGATAACTGCTGCCAATCCCCATCTTCTCATAATGACGTTCGCGTATATCAGATATCTGAAAATTCCAGAAAGTCAAGTTAACCATTGACTGATTTAAGAATTATTTAAGCTCTTCTGAAAAAAAAAAAAAAACTGAAAATACTGAGTCAACTATACCCTGGGACGAATTAGTTCTCCAACATATTCAATGACAAAGTCATCTGCCTCAATTGGCTCCAGGGCAACAAGACCCCAATCATGTATCTTGCTCCGCTGGAAACGTAGGCGCTTCTTCCTTGCCTGGCAAGTAACAATAGACATGTTACAATGATCAAAGTCAGCAAAATAAATTTCCAAGACAATTAATTCTTCACCTTTAATTGAGTGGCTTTCAAAAGGTCAGCACCCTCCGCAGCAGCGAGAAGATTGCGTAGTTTCACCCTGTTTGTTCTTGCTGATAGACCCTTACCATTTGACCACTGAGAAGCATTTACCTCAGTACCACAATACATTGTATGAACATACCGAACTCCCCTCACACGAGCTCTTTCAGCAGGGCTAGCACTTAGTGACCATCTATGCCATTCCCAGCCGTTAATTGATGACCGAGCACAACCATCAGATCTAGGGCAGGGATTTAAGGTCCTGGATTTACTGGACTTGGTCTTTTGTACACCAACCTGTCCACATGCTGCTTGTTTGGCAGCACTATTAGCTACTTTTGAAACCTTAGCTGGACGTGACAGTGTCACACTGTCCATTATATGCTTTCTTTTTAACTTTGACACTTTCGTTGCTGTAAACACAAACAGGCAATCCATAAAATGTCCTTAAAACATTCTAAACATAATAATAAATAGCACAAATGTCCATAAAAAACAAAAATAAAATACAATTCAGGTGAGATAAAATTGACTAGAATTAAAAAATAATAATAATAATAATAATACAATTCAGGTGAGATAAAATTGACTAGAATTAAAAAAAAAAAAAAAAAAAAAAAACAAAACAAAACAAAACAAAACAAAAAAAACAAAACAAAAACAAAAACAACAACAACAACATTTTAGCACATTTATTTTTTAAGCAATTACCAGTAAACTCTCCCTGCATTGCAACATCATGGCCATTGCTATCAACAACCTTCTCAACATCATTAAGATTCTTAGGTAAGTTCAAAACTCTATCCCTGCCAGGTTTGACAGCATCTTTTGGAACCTTAGATTTAACAGCATCCTTTGGAACCTTAGGTTTAGCAGCATCCTTTGGAACCTTAGGTTTAACAGCATCCTTTGGAACTTTAGGTTTAACAGCATCTTTTGTAACCTTAGGTTTAACAGAATCCTTTGCAACCTTAAGTCTAACATCTTTTGCAAGCTCATCATCTGAAGAAATAATCAATAGTGCTAATATTAGAAGGATATAATCTTCAAAAACTTTAGACTACCAAAACAAATAATAAATAAAGTGACATACTTTGAACTGTATGAGCAACTTTCATTCCTTTTTGACCACTTGCATTTTTGGCTGATGACCGGTCACCAGGCAAACAACTCTTAATAATGTCTCGGGAAGGCCCAGCTTTAACAAATGATTCAGGCCGGCTTTTGTTTGATTTTGACCCCAGTATTTTAGTCCTCACAACAGTAGTTTCAACTTCTGCAGTCTCAGACAGTTTACACACAACATGTTTCCTAGACTTTTCTGCAGATTGACTCCTTGCTCCAGCATCAACCGGAATCAAACACTGAGGGGTAGGTCCCAACTTTTTCCGGGACAATTTTTTCTTGCGGTAATACATATATTTACCAATCACCTGGGACTCTTTTGAAGAGCCAAGATCATGAATGTGCTTGCTCGGTGAAGTCAGAGAATTGCCAGAATGTTCTTCACTTGCATCAAATTCTCCTTCCTGAAACAAGTATAAACATCAATTCAAAGTACCAAAAAATTGGTTGCTTCCGACAAACAAACACACAGAGGGGAAAAATAATAGTCAAACCAAATTTAAATTACTGGTTTTGTAGGAGAATTTATTGAAAGTTCAAATTACAAATTTTTTACCTCAATGCCATCAGGTTGACGGGGTTTCTTAGGAGTGCACCATAATACAAGAAATTGGTGAAGATAAGCATCCATAAAAAAAGATTTCCATTCCCTAAGAACATCATCATGCAACTTTTGCCGGCACATTGCCATTGCAACATATTCTCCAATCTTAGGGATACACTCATCCGACCTTGAGGGTCGAAACTTAGAAATATGCAATGGAAAAATAGTTTTAGGATTGTCTTCAAATCCAGGAGGCAGTGGCTCATTAATTTCTTCATTTTCGCCCATATCATCATTTGTGCAGATATTCTTAAACGCATTTGCCAACAAATTAGACACACCATTTTCAGATAGAGACTGACTAATTGGTTTTGCTGCTTGTGACGAGTAATCATCAGACGTTTTGTTTGAACCAGTCCTTAAATCATCCTGTGTCAGAAGAACCATCAATACTATGAGGGCACAGAATGAGAGAATCAACAGTGCGTGTGTTTGTACCACTACCTAAAATTGTAACCGGGGGAGTGGGTTCAAATGATAAAAGGAAAAACAAGATTTCTAAGTTACCTCATTCAATTTGTCATCATCTATAGAGTCAAAGAATTTCCTCACTTCCACCTCAACAAAACTTTCAAGATACTCCTCCAAAGATGCCCTCGCAGAAAAATGAAGTTGGTTTTCTACACATTCTAAAATACATGTCATTTCTGCATATCTATGATCAGTGGATGACAAGCTTTTCTCTGCAGATGGATATACACCAGGGGCCGATGAAGACATGATAGATGATGACTGGGCATGATCATCTGTAACCATTGCCATTGGTTCAAAACCAGGAGGGCAATCAACAACACACACAGATTCTTTTTGCCTAGACTGTAAAACCAATAAAAAAAAATTGTGATACATACAACAAAAGCAGTGAAAAATAAGAAAAGGAACCTCAAGTTTGCTAACAACTTACATCATCAGGTAGTGTTTCAGGCTTTTGGTCACAGTTCCTAAATTCACCAGCAGGTATTTCAAATTTTGGATGACCAGACCAAAGTTTTCTCTTTCTCCAGGCAGACGAATATTCTGCTACAGTATCATAAAAGACAGCATTCCACATCACTTGCATGCAATAATCAAAAAGCATTCGACAAACAACTGCTTTAGATCCCCAAAAGTTTTCAATGCTTCCAACAGATTTAGTGACTGCAGGAGACTGTGTTGAGATTTTATTTATACAAGCGAGATCAACTACAGAGACGGAGGATGCAACCTCACATGCAGGAGCAGCACAATCCTTCCTTTCCCCTGCAATTTTAGACTGTCAAAGGAAAACATATTAATTTATCAGGCAAGGCTTATGTTGCACAATCAGTATTTTCTTCAGCAATCAGATGCATTACCGTTGTTCCATTTAAAGAGCTATTTTGGGCAGCACGATTTACTGATTCAAGTTTGAGATGTTTTTTATCTTTCTTTGTAGTAACAAAGTCTCCAATAACGTTTCCAATGATTTCATCCAGCACAGCTCTACGAGCTGCTTTCATAATGCTGGAGTGCAGTTGGGAAGAAACTCCTTCAGAAATTTCAGAAATGAAGCTTAGCAAAGAGCCAGTCTCTTTGCTTTTGGCAACAGACGTGGAGACAGTTTCAGGTCCATCTCTTTTCCACGCATTCATAATAGATAGCAAAGTAAAGGGTCCATATTTATTTTCAATATGATATATCTGCAGAATGAAAACACCAGGGTACCGCAGTGAGAAGCAATAATGATAACTTGTAACACAAAACAGATAGCAAAATATAAGTCCAAGCAATAAAAATTGTCACCCAATATCTCACTACAAAATATTATCCTGAAAAATCCCCTGCCCTCCACTTTCTTTTTCAGTAGAACTTTTTTACTGACTAAGCTGAGCAGGGGAAAAAAATAGCCCCTCTTTTAGTAGAACTATATTATTATTTATGCTAAGCACAAAATTTTTGTTAAAAGGAAAGGATGTTTGTTGCCCAAATTGGGCAGGAATGTCTAATATTTGCTCTTTACCCCAGTAGTATGGGCAATTACAGAACAATCTTCCATAACAAGATTTCCCCCTTCTTTTACTTTTTCCATATGAATCTCCAAACTTTCAACAAGGTTAAACCTTCAAAGGCATTGCAACGGTGCAGGACTCAAAAAGGAAATCTATCCAGCAAATGCCGAGTGATAGAGCTGTTCTTTAGAAGATAATCCATGCATTAGCAAATTGCAACAGTTTCGAAGCAGTCAATTGCAATAAACCACGTTATCAACAATTGGAAGTTTTTTTACTCTCAATAACATATAACTGGAATGCTGATTTCACTTTTCTAGTATTCATATACATAAACGAATATAATTACATTGATTAACCATTCAACGGGAAATAGTACTACGTGTTAAAAAAACCCAATGGCCTCTGTGCTGAACTCATTCCACTTCTATCATAATACCGTGATTTCATAGTTTACCATTAATACATCCTGGAGATAGCCGTAGCTATGCCAAGCATGTAGTTCTGAAAGAGAATTTGGCCCGTGCTTCCTCCCTTGGTCATCCTCATACAACCAACAAGATTCCTCACCTGACTGGAGGTAAAAGATAAATATATCAGACTGACAACTTTTTAGTGCATATGGTAAAACACAAATCAAAATTCCTTTCTTGGAAAACAAATCAAAATGGCTCAAAAAACCAAGAAAAGGGAAAAAAATAATACCGGTAGTTGACATGAAGTAATAGAATTAACTGCATCAAGGTTTAACATTGGCTGATTCAAGCCATAACTGCTGTTGACAGGTAATTGGGAAATTGGCTGTGACCCTGAATAAGAGCTTGGGCAAGAGTTGCCAACACTTAGATATGCAAAACCAGTGGCAACATGATCGGGAAACTGCCTGAAGTACTTCAATGGTACAGGATTTATTAATGCCCCATTTACCACAGGATACACAGGAAGCTCATCGGGCAGGAAACCAGTAGACAAACCCTCATACAACTGTTCCTGAATATAAGGACCACACATTTGTCCTTGTTCATTAATATACATCCAGCCACTCGCAAAAGCAGGCGGGGGCACATACACCGCATAACTCTTATCCGGGTATGAAGTCCCCCCGGTATTACAGGACTGTGGAACATCACTGCCATTGCCGTTCAACTGGCAGCTCATCTCCATCGCAGAACTTAAAACATATTTTTCATCAAAATTGCAGCAAGACGAAGAAACATTAACGAGATCCGCACACCTGAAGAACCTTAGTCAGAATGATAATAACAATAATAATAAATGGAACAAACGAAAACAGACGCATTACGGAATTCATATAATACCATTGAGAAGAGCACCCTTCCTCAGTAGACTGCGCGGATGAGGAAGTATCAACATAATTGCCTATACATACACGTGAGTCTTGATCTTGGCACTCGAAATCCAAAACCTTTCGCCTTTTTCTGGAGACAAAAGACGGGACTTGTTCCCGAAAAAGGCCTGTAGAGGACACCATGCGCCCTAGAAATACCCTGCAACAAGGGAGAGAGAGCATATAAATTGATCGACTCGAGAAGTAGAAAACCAATATGCAAAAGTTATGCAAGATATAACTACTTTCAAAGTAAACAATGGATCATCATCAAGGCCATGATCTTCTGGAAAAGAAACTGTTAGTTTTGGAATATATACATATATATATTAGCACATATGTGATCAATGAGACGATGGACAAGCTGAGAGGATGAGTTACAAAGCTAATTCTGATAATAATCTGATTCTATTGTTAAAGGTCGAACACTGATGATCTTGATTATAGAATTTAAGGAACAATTGAAGAATATGGATCTCTTAAATCCATTAATCGTTAAGTTCGATTAACGAGAAGACAATAAAAAGAGAAGGTCAATTAGGGTTAGGGTTAGGGATAGAATTTGGAACAGTGAAATACCTGTTGTGCTTGTTGTGGACGAATGGATGAAACGACGTCGGTTTGTTTTTTCTCCTTCTACTTCGCCGGTCCTTCTCTAGCCCTCGCCCCCCTTCTCTCTTTATTCTATATCTCTCCTGAGCAGTAATAAGTAAGGATCACCTGATACACGAAAGCTTTTTAGTGCTCGGTTTTTTTTTTTTTTGTCAACAACGATCGCCTGATACACGAAAGCCTTTTGTGCTCCTTTTTTTTCTTTTTCTTTTTAATTAATTAATTTTATATTCTACAGTTACAAAGAGAGATATTGGATTTGGAGTCTAGAAAAAGTTCATGAGATGTCAACCAGAATTCATAGCCAGTATTCATTTGCATGTCATATTTCGTGACAATAAAATGTTATTCGATACATAAACTAGTTTTTTTATGTATAATTTTAAACTAAAAAAATCTTAAAATTTAAATATTTAATTGATAATAACATAACTATTCGTCTTTGATATTTTATAAATTTTGTAAGCATAAAAAAATATTGTACAGGGTGCTACTTCCCCTCAAGCCCATTGTTCATAAAACTCATCACAATGATGCCACGTGTACAAGGCCTTGGAGTTGTTGAGCCTCGAGCCTTGGGACATCGTGCGTGATTGTGTGTACTATTGGGCTTACGAACTTGGCCCATGCAAGCCTTGACGCCCATGCAAGGCCTAAAAACCGTAATGAAGCCATTATGACATGAACGGTGAAGGTGAGACCCTGCCTGATCGAGGAATGCAATTTCCCAAGAAGGCGAGTCCCAAGATGCTCGGTATTGCTTGGGGAGTATTGCTGCCGGATAGATCTTCTAATGTGGAAACCAGTTTCAATGCCACTCTTACCGCCTCCCACTCCCAACTAAACACCCACTTAAGGATAATAACATTGGACCTCATTTCCTACTCACCACAAGAGTAATCATAACTCTTCCACTAATCTTGAGCTATAAATAAGAGATAAGAATGAGGAAAGGGGGTTAGCAATTCTAGGAAGAATACTAAGAGAAGAGAGCAAACACTCAGAGGGAGCAAATGTGCGATCCTGTGAGGGAGAGAGAAAGGCTTAAGGAAATAGAATTGTATTGGGCCTATTGAGCATAGGACCACCTACAATAGGAAACACAAAAGCCCACGAAACAAATAAATTGTGAGCCTATGTAGAGGTTAAGCCCACTAACCATACATTTTGGGTACACACAATTGGTGTCGTATGTGGGAACTGCTTACAGAGCTGTGGTTCTGTCAAGGCGTGCACGGGAAAATGTCTAGAGGTCCATCTGGGAGTTATGCTGAAAGTGGTTCTGGGAGTTCTTCACGGGGATCCACTTTGAGGGAAAGAAGGCAGAAATGACGCGAAGATAAGGAGCATGAGGAGGAAGGGCAGTCCGGCCTTGGAGAAGAGTCGTTTCAAACATACCAAACGAACACCCACTTAAGGATAATAACATTGGACCTCATTTCCCACTCACCACAAGAGTAATCATAACTCTTCCACTAATCTTGAGCTATAAATAAGAGATAAGAATGAGGAAAAGGGGTTAGCAATTCTGGGAAGAATACTAAGAGAAGAGAGAAAACACTCAGAGGGAGCAAATGTGCGATCCTGTGAGGGAGAGAGAAAGGCTTAAGGAAATAGAATTGTATTGGGCCTGTTGAGCATAGGACCACCTACAATAGGAAACACAAAAGCCCACGAAACAAATAAATTGTGAGCCTATGTAGAGGTTAAGCCCACTAACCATACATTTTAGGTACACACAATTGGTGCCGTATGTGGGAATCGCTTACAGAGCTGTGGTTCTGTCAAGGCGTGCACGGGAAAATGTCTAGAGGTCCATCTGGGAGTTATGCTGAAAGTGGTTCTGGGAGTTCTTCACGGGGATCCACTTTGAGGGAAAGAAGGCAGAAATGACGCGAAGATAAGGAGCATGAGGAGGAAGGGCAGTCCGGCCTTGGAGAAGAGTCGTTTCAAACATACCAAACAATGTTAGGCACTTTGGGGCGCAATCATTTTGACAGAAGGGATGAAAAGCAAGATCAAAGGGACGAAGAACTTGAACGCCTTCATAGGTTGGTAAGGGATTTAGAGTTGCAAGTAAGAGATAGGCATCAGAGAAGGGACCACGGGGAGCGAAAGGAAAGGTCGGCTAGTGTCGGGATCATCATGGAGCAGGGTCCCATCAATCCGGGTCTTATTAGCACTGGGATCGTTGATGGGAATATGCAGATCGAGATTCGATTTCCCTAGAGGAGAGATGACCTCGGAATGCGGCCATGGACGCTATGAGCCACACATTATGCCGAGCTACCCGGTTACCGTTCTCGAGGGACATTGAAAGGGCACCTATGCCAAGCAGATTTACAAGGCCTTCGTTCAATTCCTACGATGGAAAGATAGACCCAGTAGAACATGTAAGCCATTATATTCAAATGATGTCTTTGCACACTTACAATGATGCGCTGATGTGTAAACTATTCCCCTCAAGCCTCGATCTCACTACTTTGAGATGGTTCAATGGATTAAGGAAAGGCTCAATTCACAATTTTTTTGAATTGATTCAAGAGTTCGGTGTACAGTTCATGACTTGCAGCCGAGTCCCTTAGCCCATGGATGCGTTGCTGTCAATGAAAATAGGGGCAGGGGAAACCCTCTGCAACTACGCTAACCGGTATTGGGAGTTGTACAACGAGATTGGCAAAGGTAATGAAAAAATCACGGTAAGTACTTTTAGGATGGGGTTGCCTGAAGATTCCAACCTACGAGAATTGTTGACGAGGAGGCCTCTCGAGAATATGGGGCAGTTGATGAGGCGTATCGAAGAATATAAACATTTGGAAGATGACCAGCTACAGAGCAAAAGCAAGGCCCCGGTCATAAATCATCCTCGGCATATCGGCTTACTATCCAGGCCCCGGAAGGATTCGAGGATTCAAGAACTAGGGCCACAGTTAGGAGAGGTGAACGTAGCCTTCAAATAACCGGTGCATAGGATCATTGATTAGATTAGGAATGAGCTATACTTTCGGTGGCCAAATAAGATGGGGGGAGACCCGTCTAGGAGGAATTAGAACTTGTATTGTACTTAGCATAAAGATAAGGGGCATACCACCGAACAGTGCAGGGTGTTAAAAGATCATCTAGAGTAGTTGGTAAAAGCGGGATACCTGAAAGAGTTCGTGGTGGATCCCAGGAATTAGGAAGCCGGGCAGGGCGCCCGGCCTCATGGAAATCCTCTCCCACCCCTACTGGGAGTGATAGAAGTTATCCACGCAGCTCTAAGAGGTACTTAGATGTTCAGCAGAAGGGAGGTACTAGCCGTGGTTTCAGCGGAAGGCTGCATGGGTGATTAACCCCCCAAGAAGAAGATAAGGTGTACTCGGGAGCCCATCGCCTTCAATGACGATGATCTGGAGGGCATGATTCAACTACACGACAATTCTTTGGTGGTTACGGCCCGAATAAATGGTTTCATAATGAAGAGAGTGATGATAGACCAGAGGAGTGGAGTTGACGTGATGTATCCTGACCTGTATAGGGTGCTTGCCTTGAAGAAGGAAGATCTCCTCAAGTACGATACGCTACTAATGGGGTTTGATGGTCAAATGGTGATCCTAGAAGGGCAAATATCGCTTCCCATAAATATGGAAGGCAAGGAGGTGATGGTAACGTTCATAGTAGTCACCTCATTTTCCCCTTACACGGCGATCCTAGGAAGGCTATAGATTCATACAATAGGGGCAGTGTCATCCACCCTGCATGTGAAAGTCAAGTTCTGCACATAGCGGGGCATTGCCATAGTAAGGGGAAGCCAGCAAGTAGCCAGACAATGCAAGGTAGCTGCAGTTGGCCAGGGAATTAAACAAAAGGAAACAACTGAGGAGGCTTCCTCATAGCAATTACAAAAACCCCAAGTGGGAGTAGGGACTAGTTGTGTTGAGGACTTGGTGAGGGTAAGGATATTACTGGATGATGATAGGAGTTTTCTGATTGGAGTAAGCATAAAGGACAAAAAGAAGGTAGAGATGTTGCTGTTTCTTGTATAGAACGTAGACGTGTTCGCCTGGAGCCTCTATAAGGTACCCGGGGTGGACCTCGAGTTTATAGTTCACAAGCTCAACATGGACTCCCTATGCCTTCCCAAGAAGCAGAAGCCAAGGAGATCGACTAAGGAACACGTCAATAATGTCAAGCAAGAGGTCAAGAGGTTGAAGGAAGCCGGGGCAATAAAGGAGATTTTCTTTCTAGAGTGGCTTGCAAATACTGTGGTGGTAAAAAAGAAGAACGGTAAATAGAAGGTCTGTGTTGACTTTACTGACATGAACCGAGCATGTCCAAAGGATCCATTCCCGATGCCTAAGATTGATCAAATGGTAGATGCCACATACGAGTATCCAAGGATGAGCTTTCTAGACGCTTTTCAGGGCTATCTCCAAATTGCCCTGGCTGCCGAAGACTAGAAGAAGACAATATTTATAACCTCTAATGCTAACTATCACTATACCGTGATGCTGTTTGGATTGAAAAACGTCGGGGCTACATATCAACGAATGATGACGAGAATGTTCCAGGACAAGATAGGGCGCACAATTAAGGTGTACATTGATGACATGATGGTGAAAAGCAAACAGGAAGTGTAGCACATTAATGATCTCAAAAGGGTGTTTAAAATACTTTGACAGCACAAGCTGCGACTCAATGCTGAGAAGTGTGCTTTCGGAGTGGGAGCTAGTAAGTTCCTAGGGTATTTGATCAGTAACCGAGGAATAGAAGTCAACCCCGACCAAATTCAAGCACTAGAACGTCTTAAACCACCGAGTAATCCGAAGGAAGTCCAAGTGTTGATCGGCATGTTAACAACCCTTAACCGATTCATTTCCAAGTTTGCCAATCACTGCTGGCCATTTTACCAGCTCTTGAAGAAGTGGAAGGGATTCTAGTGGGATGAGGAGTGTGAAAAAGGCTTTTCAAAACCTGAAAGAATATTTGATGTAGGCACTTATGTTGACGGCCCTCGAGCTTGGGGAGGATTTATTTATGTACCTCTTAGTGTCGGAACATGCCATGAGTGTCGTGCTTCTGAAAGATCGAGGAGTGTAACAACCCGTGTATTATATAAGCAAGACCCTGGTTGACACCAAAACGAGATACCTGCCCTTAAAGAAGTTAGTGTTAGCACTAGTGCATGCTACAAGAAGCTACCACATTATTTTTAAGCTCATACCATCTATATGTTGATCGAGTATCCCCTACAGTCATTGTTAAAGAGATCTGACTTCACGGATCAAGTAGCCAAATAGGGGACCCGACTTGGCTCCTTTGATATTAGGTACCGATCAAAGAGTTCGGTCAAAGGCCAATTTCTTACTGATTTTGTTGCAGAATTTTCCTTGAGAAAAGAAATGGAAGTAATTTGTCACGTAGATTGTCGCCCATAAAAGGTATTCGTAGACAGCACTTCCAGTGCAGCAGGGGCGAGGATCGGGATCCTTTTTGTCACTCAAGAAGGGATAAGGTTGGAACATTATTTCAGGTTGGGATTTACGGCCTCCAACAACAAAGCCGAGTATGAAGCCCTTCTCGTTGGATTGAGGGTTGTTCTAGATATGGGCGTGCAGGAAGTTGAGGCCTACTTGGATTCTAGATTAGTGGTTAATCAGGTGTAAGGCAGTTTTGAAGCCCGAGATTCCCAAATGAAGGAATATCTACGAGTAGTAAGGCAGGTTATGTGTCAGTTTCTTAAAGCAAAGGTAGTCTAGGTGGCCCGAGGGCAGAACAGACACGTGGACTCTTTGGCCACCTTGGCGTCATCAATGACAGATGAGGTACCTTGCATAATCAAAGTGGAATTGGTAGCAAAACCAAGTATCAATGCTGGGGTAGGTGTTTCATAGGTGACAACAGTTGAACCATGTTGGATGGATCCGATCATCAACTTTTTAGCCGAGGACCGTTTGCCCATTGACGAGAAAGAAATAGAAAAAATACGTCGAATAGCAACTCGGTATTGGTTGTCCGCCGATCATAAGCTATAATGAAGATCTTTTGACGAACCATACCTGCAATGCTTGCACCCCAGCAAGATTGAGGAACTCTTAACCGAGTTACATGACGGGGTGTGCGGCAATCAAGTGGAGAGATGATTGTTAGCTCACTGGCAATGACCCAAGGATTTTGGTGGCCGAGAATGCAAAGGGATGCTGCCGAGTACGCACAAAAATGTGAGTAGTGTCAGAGGCATACCCCAATGATCTGCCAACCAGCAAGGAGCTTAAATCCCATCAGTAGCACTTGGCCCTTTGAATAGTGGAGGCTGGATATTGTTGGACCATTTTCCCAAGCTACAGGAAATCGGAGGTTTGTCTTGGTAGCCATAGATTATTTCACCAAGTGGGCTGAGGCTGAGGCATTGGCAAACATCTAGGACATGGATGCTACGACGTTTGTATGGAGAAACATTGTGACAAGATTCAAGGTACCAGAGTCTCTAGTGTCAGACAACGAGTTACAGTTCGATTTTTGAGCTTTCCGTGAGTTTTGCAACAATCTCGATATCACTAATTGATATTCTACCTCAGCATATTCGCAGAGTAACGGTTAAGCCGAGGCCACCAACAAGTCCATTGTGAATGGTTTGAAAAAAAGGAGATTTGAAGGTGCTAAAGGCAGGTGGGCGGATGAGTTGCCTAGTGTTCTATAGGCATACCAAACAACCCCGAGAAGGTCCACGGGAGAAACCCCATTCTCTCTGACCTATGAAGCAGAAGCAGTCATACTAGTAGAAGTAAACTTATGTAGTGCTCGGGTTTCAGGATTCAGCCCCGCCGAGAATTCAGAGTTAATGCTGAAACAGTTGAACCTGTTGGAGAAACGCGGGAAATCCGCAACTATACAGTTAGCAAAATATCAACAAAAACTTGCCCAAAGATATAATAGGGACATGAGGAAAAATGAGTTTGGAGCGGGAGACTTGGTACTTCGGAAGGTAGTAGGGAATACACGAGACGTCAATGCAAGGAAGTTAGCACCAACCCAGGAGGGACCGTGTAGAATTACTGCCATTGCAGGTGCAGGGGCATATTATTTGGAGGATTTGGCCGAGAGACCTCTTCCCTGGCCATGGAATGTCCACAATCTGAAGAAATTTTATCACTAATTATCGGTATGCGGGGGTACCTATTGAGTGTAGTATTATATGTGCATATTGTTAATTAATACAAAAGTGATGTTTATCCATGCAGGAGTATTTGTACTTATGATTCCATCATTTTTAACTCATTTGCCTCGATTAATATACGTGGAGAGAACTAAGATAAAATATTCTAAGGACAGAAATCTCTCCTCGATTCGATCTTCATCACCGAGTAGGTGGAATCCTTACACTAAAGTATTCTAAGGATAGAAACCTCTCCTCGGTTCAATCTTCATCACCGAGCAAGTGGAATCCTTACACTAAAGTATTCTAAGGATAGAAACCTCTCCTCTTCGATCTTCATCACAAGCAGGTGGAATCCTTACACTAAAATATTCTAAGGACAGAAACCTCTCATTGGTTCGATCTTTATCATCGAGCAGGTGGAAACCTTAAACTGAAATATTCCAAGAACAGAAACCAGTCCTCGATTCGATTTACATCACCGAGCAGGTGAAAACCTAATTTCAAGATTTTGACAAGAACTTACTTCCTGCTTAGATCATCATCATCGAACAGGAGGAAGTCTTACTTTAGGTTACTCTAAGAGTAGAAACAAGCTTCCCAAATCTATTCTAGTCACCGAGCACACAGAGATTACATCAAATTATTCACTAGGTAGGTAACTACCCTACATTTCCCTAAAGAATCAACGTACATCAAATTTAGTTCTTATTGCCGAAGAGCCAATTCTTTTTAGATATAAGTGATTCCGTCGAGTCCGATCCTGGCCACCATGCATGGCTAGAAACTACCTAGCCTTCCGAAGATAAGAAAGCAGTTTCACTCATTGTTTTAATGCATACCAGGATTAAACCACCCAATCATTTAGAATATATGCGTATATAAAAGAGAAAAATAATCAAGGAACTCGGCAGGAAGGATAATAGCAAACATTTGTAAACATGATTAAAGCAAGCAAACAAAGATTAAACTAATGTTTTGTCACCACAACCCGATGACTATAGGAAAGAAAGACTTAGTAAAACAAGAGCTAAATTATTGTTCGGGCACCACAACCCGGTGTCCATAGGTAAACCGAGCAAGTAAGAGTAAAAGGAAAACTTCAATTGAACATAAATAGGAAATAAAAGGTGAAACATAAAGATTAAACGAAGGCATTGTCGGGCGTAAGCTGGATAACATCATCAGGCGCATTCCCGGTTGGCTAGTTGGTAGCTGGCGTATGTCCTTGTCCATCCTCTGTAGCATGAAGGTTGTTGGTGACCTCGAGGTCGTCCATCTCCACATAATTGTCAATGACGTGGACCAACTCCCTTTGCTAAAGGTTTCCTCTTCATCTGTGACATTGACTTGGCTGTGAACAAAGGGGACAGGAGCTGGGTAGGGAATTTGGTCGGGATTTCTCAATGGGGAATCCTCTGCTACCCCCATGGCCTATAGACATACCAGCCACCCTTCACCGAACCCATGGCTCAAAGCTTGGTGAACAATGGGCTCCACAAAATTTTTAGCATCCGCGAAGCCTAAATTGTACCCCCTCTGCTTGGAGGCATCCAAGGCCGCCTTAGGTCGGTAACCTCGTCTGCCTGGGCCAATGTTAGGCTTTCTGCCTTCGCCAGCTTAAGTTCTATGCTCCCCAGCTTGGCCTCTGCCTTGACCAGCTTCTTCTCAACCACCAACTAGGCATTCTCAGCAGCTTGAGCCCTTTTCTCTACATCAGCTAATTTGCCCTTCTCCTTTTGCCGTGTCCTCCACCACGTCCTTTAGGGCCTTCTCCCTCTCCACGTCCTCGGCTAGCTCCTTCATTCTTTCATTAAGAACATGAGTTAACTATGCGACCTGGTGACACAACATTAATTAGATATCACAATTGTAGGGAAAAGGGGAACACGTATGCAAACAAAATAAACGAAAAGTAAAGGGTTACCGCAATTGTGTGCCACTGAAGCTATTTTGCCATCGACTCCTCGGTAGCCTCCAAGAAACAGTTGACGTCCTCGAGCAAAAGGAGACTGTGCACCAGGCTCTATGAACCAACCCCCCTTGGCCCTGAGACCAAGTCCTCATGCTGGCAGTCACTGGCAAAGGCCCATCACCAAGCTTGAAGAAGGGCTGCCAACCCACCACGAGCCTGGAAGAGGACGCAACATTTCTCTCAACTTGGGCGGGTGGCTAGGAGGCACTAGTTGGTTCCCGGATTACAAGGTTACTGGATGCTCGATTAGGGGTCTTTGAAGGAGGAGGCGGAGGCAGATCAGTAATGTACTACTTCTTTTTTGCATGGCCAGAAGGGGGAGACGGGGTCCTATCTCTGACGGGAGGCTATTGGGACTGAGGAGTAGAGCATGTGCTGGGCAAAAATCGGTCAATGGTTAGGGCTCGTCTGGTTACCCTTTCTTCACCCAAATCAGCTATTACTTCTAAGGAGTGGGTCGGATCAACTGCTACTGGCTCGATAGTCTGAGTTGGAGCATCGGGCCCTTCAACCAGAATGTGTGCTTTACGACTTCAAGACACTCATTTGGTCGATTCGTCTCTGATTAGGGCAAGGTCCTCCACGGTAGTATAACGAGGGCCAAGGACTCGAGTTTCACCGATAGTTAGTGAGGGTAGGAGGAAGTTTGCATGCCAAACGTCTATGTACGATAGGAGTGGGCTATCTACAAGCAAAGCCTGGCTGAATGCTTACCAAGTCAAGTATACGGGGTCAACGCCGAGTATCAAATGGGATGCTCGGAGCTGTCCGTCCGTATGAACAAAAATTTCTGATCTAAGTACAAAATTAAGATCTCATACGTGTACAACTCGGAGATCTGGTTGGAACCTTTTTGATTCTGCAGCAAATCAACAAAAAAGGCCGATTAGTTCAATATGTAAACAACTAAGAGATGCAAACTTAAAGCAAATGAGGGTTCTTGGTATCGACCAACATCGCACGGCGAGAACGGGCAAGGGAGCTCGTCGGCAAACCAATTGCCGCTCACTAGTACAAATTCCCCCACCGAGTTTTTGTTAGAATCAAGAAGGTAAGATATCAGTCGTACCCGCATATCTCTGGTTTTAAGTAATAATTGGACCTAATGTTTTCGCACAAACTATACATAAAGTTAATATCATGGTGGTTTAACTGCTGACCAAATATGTGGTTTAACATACTCACACAACTCACCACTCGGTAAAAATTGGGGGAGAGTTGGTCGGGACACAGACCGTAAAACCTAAAGGTGCCTATAATGAGAGGGTTAACTAGGAACCTAACCCCACCCTCGAGAATAGCCATCAAGGGGAAAAAGATGGTGTTTATGCCGGTACACCTATAGAGGTCAATATCGCTCTCGTGACAATAGGCGATATCAACATCTCTAGGGACATTGTAGGCTGCCCTAAAGCTAGCCAAGGACGCCTCTGAAGATAGGAGGTGAGAATAACTCATTCCTAAACTTAGATTGAAAGAAAACTGAAAGAAGAAGAGGAAATGAAAGGAAAGGCGAAGAGGACTTACTTTGGGGTTCTAGGAAGGAATGGTGTTTTCGGTCGGAAGATGAGCGCACGAAAACAGTATGCTCGGCAAAAAGGTAGTTTGGAGAATAAAGAATGCAAAAGTAAAGTAGGGATTCAAAAAGAACTATTTATAAGAACCAAATAAGGGAATAAATGACATTTAATAAAAGGGAATTGGGAAACCCTATGAATCCGCATCTCAACTGCCACACGTGCGCCGCCTCAGTTCACGAACCGTGAGACAATGATAATGGCTGAGCCAACAGTCAAATGCAACACGCCTTTTAAGGGCGCATTAATGAGTCTTTTAAACCGTTCGATATCTGCCCGTTAGACTTCTCGGATAACGCTTGGCTCTTAGAGTCTTTGATTCATCCTCGGGAGCTGGGCACAAATCAAGGGGAGGTTATTGTACGGGGTGCTACTTCCCCTCAAGCCTATTGTTTATAAAACCTATCACAATGATGCCACATGTACAAGGCCTTGGACTTGTTGGGCCTCAGGGCTTAGGACATCGTGCGTGATTGTGTGTACTATTGGGCCTACGAACTTGGCCCAAGCAAGCCTTAACGCCCATCCAAGGCCCAAAAACTGTAATGAAGCCATTATGACATGAACGACGAAAGTGAGACCCTACCTGGTCGGGGAATGCAATTTCCCGAGAAGGTGAGTCCCAAGATGCTCGGTATTGCCTGTGGAGTATCACTGCCGAACAGATCTTCTAATGTGGGAACCAATTCCAATGCCACTTTTATTGCCTCCCACTCTTAACTAAACACCCACTTAAAGATAATAACGTTGGACCTCATTTCCCATTCACCACAAAAGTAATCATAACTTTTCCACTAATCTTGAGCTATAAATAAGAGACGAGAATGAGGAAAGGGGGTTGGCAATTCTAGGAAGAATACTAAGAGAAAAGAGCAAACACTCAGAGGGAGCAAAGGTGTGATCTTGTGAGGGAGAGAGAAAGGTTTGAGGAAATAGAATTGTATTTGGGCCTGCCGAGCATAGGACCATCCACAGTAGGAAACAAAAAAGCCCATGAAACAAATAGGTTGTGAGCCCATGAAGAGGTTAAGCCCACTAGCCATACATTTTGGGTACGCACAAGTTCTATAGTGTATTTCTCAAAATTCACGTCTAATAAAATAATATTAAGTAGAATTGTAATCATTGCTATAATCAAATTTGTAATTGAGACTTTTTTTTTTTTTGCTATAATTAGTTCATAATAAAATACAAAACCACCGAAGTTTTGGCTAATACAAGGTACTACCAAAATTTTTCAAAAATATTATATTTGCTCCTTCAATACAAATGAGAGTTGACAATGTTTAAAAGTTGTTGGGAGGAGGTGGAGGATATTCCTTTTGTCTAAAAAAAGTCCTTTGCTTCTTGCCAACAACTTGTCTTTCCTGTATAATATTAAGTGGCATTTGTGCTTAAGGAAAAAAAAAAATTAGATATTAAAAAAAAAATGATAGTAGGAGACATTAGCCCAAACTTGAAAGGTAGTTTGTGTATTTTTAATATTTTTAAGTGAAATTAAACTAAGAATAAAGTTTGGTTACAAACTTGATTGTAACCGATTGCTATAATTCTCATTAAAAAACTTAACATGATTACATATTTTAAAAATCTAATAGTTAAATTGCATGTTCTTTATATTCTTAACATGCATGTCAAATTTTGTATCAATCGAATATTATTTAACATTTAATCCATAAACTTATTGTTATGTATAATTTTATATTACAAAAACTTAAAATTCAAACATTTGATTGATAACATAACTAATCTTTGATTTTCAATAATTTTTGCAAGCATGACAGATATAAGAATAAAATGTTATCTAATGGTGAATCTATTAAAATTCACATCTAATTAAAAGATATTAAGTGGAGTTATAGCAATTGACCATAACCAAGTTTATAGTCAACTTTGTTCTTTAACTAAATCACACATTTTTTAAACACCTACATGAAACATCAATCCCTAGGTGACCTCTTTAGCTTAGGAATCGATTCCTTGCATTTAGCACGAACAAATGAGCAAGTATTTACTAAGAAATTCTCTTCTTCTCTTTTTGGGTTAAATTACTAATGGTATATTGGAATTCCCGCTACAATCGAAAAGTTAAGAAAAACATAAAATTTAATTAATAAATGACAATATTACAAAATGATTTGAAAATAAAACAAAATTACAAGGGTTTTTTTTTAATCTTAAGTATAACAATTGCATGGCATATTTAAAGACAAAATTTAGAGAAAATTAAATTAGATTTAAATTTGGATTTTAATTGTATATGAATTTTGTGTCACGTGTCTCTTTTTTTCTTTTTTTCTTTTTTTTCTTTTTTCAATTTTGGTGTCAAAGGTGGATCCACACAATAAATATCCAGGTCTTTTTTTTTTCTTTTTTTCTTTTTTTTTTGAGAAAGTATCCAGGTCTAATTTGATCTTCTTAATTTTACTGCCCCAAAAAAAAACCGTATTTACAATATTGGCGCTAAAGTCAAGGGAACTAGAATAGTAGACAGGGGCGGCTGCACATACATTTCAGGGGGTTCAAATGAACCCCCTGACTTGGAAAAAAAAAATTATATATATATATATATATATAATATTGCTTTACTAATTTAATACTTTCAAAAATATTTTTGCACACTTTGTTTTAAATCTTGCACACTCTAATCACATATTAGCTTATCTCACAATCAAACAACAACTTATTGTATTATTTATGGATGGATGAGTGTAGTTGTGTGAGTTAATAATTATACAGTACAAGTGGAGTTGAGTTTTTTCATTTAGTTTAAAATATTTTTATAAAAAAATGACAAATATATAACCACAATTGCATAAAAACAAAAATACTATACAAACTTTTTGAGGGTCAAATATTATACAAACTTAACAAAATAAAATGGTCATACTTATATTGACAATACATAATGAAAACTGATTATAAACTATCATGAAATGATTTCAAAATATAAAAACTCCTAGAAGGAAGTTGTAAAATTTCATGTATTTGTGTTTTTTTTTCTTCGATAACTCGATATATTCAAGTTTTTTTTTTTTTTTTTTAATTTTTTTTTTGTTTAATTTAAGTTTCTTAATGACCCCCCTAGAAAAAATTCCTAGAGTCGCCACTGATAGTAGAAAGTAAACCAAGCAATTTACTTCAGAATTCCCTGGCTCTCTTGCCTCTTCCAAATGCCAAACGTCTTTCTCTCAAACACTAAATTTCACTTCCAAAGACATTACGAATGACTTGACTAACAATCCTTTGGCAAAATTCAGAATAAAAGAGAGATACATTCTCAAACAACCTTTGGAGGTCCATCATGTAAGTGTAAGTGTAAGTGTAATCCTTTGGCAAAATTCAGAATAAATGAGAGATACATCCTCAAACAACCTTTGGAGGTCCACCTTTTAAGTGTAAGTGTAATACATCCTCAAACAACCTTTGGAGGTTCACCTTGTAAGTGTAAGTGTAACCCCTCTCTCTTCTTCTTCTTTTTTGGTTAAGTTCTCTCTTCTTTTCGTTACCCTTATTAGCCACTCATACTTAAAGGAGTGTTATGACCTGTCGTACAATTACAAACTTTTTTTTTAGAAGGAAAAAAAAAATTACAATTACAAACTTAGAGGCTTTTATTTTATTTTATTTTTTTATTATTTATTTGCTTTGAAAATTATAGGCACTGAACAAAGATTGGAGATTCAAAAGCATGAATGGATCCTCTCTCTCTCTCTCTCTCTCTCTCTCTCTCTCTCTCTCTCTCTCTCTCTCTCTCTCTCTCTCTCTCTCTCTCTCTCTCTCATATTTTCCCATTTAGTTTTGATTGTTCGCAATAGTGATGGGTTTGTATCAATTAATGATCTTTGCAACTTTAATGGTTTAGTTTTATTTAGGATAAATTGCAAATTACACCCCTAACGTTTGGAGGTGATTGGATTTTACACCCTAAAATTTCAGAATTTGGATTTTATCCCCTAAAGTTTGGTGATGTTTAGATTTTACACCTTGACGTTTTAGAATTTGGATTTTACCCCATATAGTTTAGAAGTGTTTGAATTTTACTCCCTAAAGTTTTGGGATGTTTGGATTTTACGCTCTAAAGTTTCAGAATTTGAGAGTATAAAATTCAAACAACTTTAAACTTTAGGGGGTAAAATCTAAGTTTTGAACGTTAGGGTGTAAAATCCAAACAGCCCAAACTTCAGGGGGTAAAATCCAAATTTTGAAATTTCAGGGTGTAAAATCTAATCACCCCCAAATTTTGGTACTGAAGTGGTAAAATGGTGGTGGGCAATTCAAATTATTGGCGTCACAATATTGGGGCTACTAGAATAGTAGACACTAAAGATGAGTTTGGTTCAGCTTTTTGATATTGTACTTTTTGAAAAAGTTGAGGTTTTAGAAAATGCAGTATGAAATTGGGTTTTTTGTAAAAATTGAGTGTTTGGTAAAATCTGTTAAAAAATAAAAAGTGTTTTTTGAAAAAGCTGAGTGTTTGGCTAGCACTTATAAAAGTAGCAGTTTGAGAGATAAATTACCAAAAAGGACAATGTATATATAAGGGAGTTTATTTCATACTTAAATCAACTACTTCATCTACTTACTCAAAAGAAAAAAACTAATTAATAATAAATATATTATTGGTATTATTTTAATAATATTTGTGTTTAGTTCTTTTTAGTGTCATAATTATTTGTTATTACCATTAATGACTTTTTATCAATATTAATTAAATCTAAATAATTTTCATCATCATGAAGCACAAAATGAAAATGTAAAAAGATGATAAAATACATACTAATAATCCAAGTTTAAATTGTACTACATAAAAATGTAAAAAGATGATGAAATACATACCAATAATCCAAGTTTAAAATACATATCAACCTTAAAGTGACTTGAACAGAGAAAAGGGGGCTGGACGATTTTTTGTCATAAATTAAAATGTGACTTGAACATAGAAATATACAGAGCATGTAAAGACAGAGCATATACCCACAAAAGAAAAAAAAAATATAGGGCATGTACCTACAAATTTTTTCAATACCCAAAAGAGAACAAATAGATCATGTAAATAGCAAGAACAAATAAAGCATGCACAGATCTGAAAATTTTTCAACAAATATTTCAAAATCTCTAGTGGTACCTAGTGGTTTTTTGTAGCAGATCAGTGTTGCTTGGTGTTTTGTTGATTAAAAACTCTACCCTCAAAATGTTTTTC
Source organism: Quercus variabilis (assembly GCA_030445155.1). NCBI lineage: Eukaryota > Viridiplantae > Streptophyta > Magnoliopsida > Fagales > Fagaceae > Quercus > Quercus variabilis. The sequence goes on from CP129446.1 coordinate 17,015,941, forward strand.
TCATATCAGATATATAAGACATAAATAAAATTAATATATATATATATATAGAGAGAGAGAGAGAGAGAGAGAGAGAGAGAGAGGAAGAAGAAGAAGAAGAAAGAAGAAGAAGAGGAAGAAGACTTACCTGCTGCAGCATGGACAGGATTGCAGCAGCACGGAAAGGATAGCTATTTTGTAGCAGAGCAAAGAGATGAGATTTCTAGCGTGAGCTACAAAGACGGTGTTGTCCTTTGATTTATCAAAGGGTAAAATTAGATTTTCAATAAAATGTGGGCAATTTGGTAATTAACCTTCAGATCCAACGATAATATTTATTAAAAGCGCTTTGGCTTTTGCAAGAGCAGTTGAGAGCTGTCCACACATTAAAGTCTCATCCTTTACATTTCAAAACGCAACTTTTTTGAGAAAGTACCTTTTAAAACCATTACCAAATACACATTTTATTTTTTTGGTCTCAAAAAGCGCATTTTAGGTTCTAAAAGCTGAAACAAATGCATAGTAACTAAGTTATTGGAGTGTTAGAAATATACATGGGCAAAATTTGCTCCACACCACAATTTGAGAAAAATTTTAGGGTAATAGCACACAAACAAAGTTATTTAGTTATGTAAAACATTTTTGGAACTCGAGTTTTTCACCCAAACACGAGTTCCAAAAAATGTGCTACATAACTAAATAACTTCGGTTATGTGCTATTCTCCTAAATTTTTTTTTTCTTTCTAAAAACAAGTCATTTGGCAAATTTTGCCTGATATATGTGTTTTGTAATTTTAAAGAAGCAAGGGGTGTTGTGTACCTCCTAAGGATGATACAGACATTTTCTTTTAACCTTCTGTGACCCCAATGCTTTGAAGATGAAATTTTCATATCTATGTATGGTTACTTTGATTTGTTTGTTGTTTATAAGTGAATTTATACATTAATCACCTATTACTTAAAAAATTTTATTAGTTTTTTTTTTTTTTCATAAATATCCTAACAAGAATGTTTTTATAGAAGATGACTTTAGAACATTCTCTAGAGTCACTTTACTTCTTGGTGTTTGCTAGATTCTTACTTGGGGTATCCTCCGTAATAACTAGATATATACATATAGAAAAACAACAGATTTCTAGGAATAGAAACCTCAAAGATCCTACAAGAAGAAACTTAGGCAAGAAAAGGATCAAGGATATATAATAATAAGTTGCACTAGATATAGCCCTTGGCTTGAGAAGAGTACTTAAGAAGTAATTCCTGCAATATACTACGATAAAGTACTACTTTTGTTCCAGTCATTTAATTTGGGTCTCCTTTTATTTTCAATCGGGATCAATCTAGCTATAGAAAATTGCCAAATGCTCACTTCTGTTAATTGATCCCCATCAAGCATGCTAAAGCTGAATTTCTCGGATTTAAAGTGGCATGAGTTAAGAAGAATAAGAAGCATGTCAATGTGAGTACTAATAGAAGGACATATAGGGTTGCACAAACTAATGTGATTTAAGTGATACTAAGTTCTTGTTTGGTTAAAAAAAAGGCCACTCATCATTCATCACTTAAAATACCCCAACTCCCTACACCCCACCTGTTTGGCACCGTCACTCACTTGTCATCACTTAATATTTTTCAACTGTTTGTGGGCCCCATACATATCACTTGGTGCAAGATTTAAAAAAAAAAATTTTCCTTCAACCCCCAATACCCAAACTCATCGAACCTAGTGGGAAAAAAAAAATCACTGAACCCAGTGAGAAAAAAGAAAAAAAAAAAAAAAGTCAAAAGTTGTGGCTGACTTGACTAGTGGGTCTCTTAATGTATGTTTAATTACGAAAATGCCATTGAAAATAGAGTTATGAAAATTGAAAATACTTAAAGTGTGTTTTCAGTTTCCATAACTTATCATTGAAAAATCAGAGAATTGAGTGATGGAAACAATGATCCAAAACTCATCCAAACAAGTGCTCAGCTGTGGGACCCACATGATTTGGATGATGAAAACAGAAAACGGGGTGATATCACTCAAAACTAACTACATCCAAACAAGCTCTAAGTAATCTATGTCAACCGAATGAGTGGGCTAAAAGTGAAGGGAAAGGTTTCTCTCCACATTAGTTTTTTTTTTTTCTTAATTATTTAAATCTTTCTTATTAAGGACACGTTGTACATTTAGGTGATTATGTTGAGTGTGAAAATTCTCATATTAAGGTTGATGAGGAAGACATAGAGGCAGACGTGTAAGAAGACGAAGATGTTAATATGATATCACATCCAGTGAACATTTTCTTTTTATTTTCTACTTATTGTTATATAGAAACCAAGGGAGTCAATCTCATACCGGAGGCTGTACCAGTTTGACCAGTAGAACGATATATTTTGGTACTGGTCAATACCGGTCTACCGTTTCAGGTTTACCGTTATTTTTTTATATTTATGTGTGTGTGTGTGTGTGTTATAATAAATATAAAAATTTACTGTAAAACATTACCTCAATTTAGAACAAATTATTCATGGTTTTAGACTTTAGCATCAATTAAAAGAAAAAAATAAAAACACAATATAAAAAATAAAAAGCTTAATTGTTTATTGTATACTAAGAAAACAAATAATACTCATAAGTTAAAGCAAATAAGTTACTATTCTGCCTTTATAAAAATTCAAAATTTACAAAACTAAAATAAATAAAAAAGTTTTTTTTTCCTGTACCGGCTGGTATTGCCCGAAATTGACCAGTATGGCCGGTACATGGCAAGTTCGACCGGTATTTAAACCGGTATGAAACATTGGCATTTCAATACCGGTATACGTACCGATATGGTACATACTGGCTGGTACCAGTACGGTATCGACTACCTTAATAGAAACATAAATTAAAAACTATTTTATCACATTTTACCATGATAAGAAAGATCCCGTTAGAATTTTATTTGATTACATAAGTTAGAAAGATCCTATCTTTGGTGCCTTAGAAGGTTAATATTCATTCATTAATGTTTTTTTCTTTTAATAAAAAAAGAAAAATGAGTGTTCCTTATGTCCAGAAGTTCTATATGTTTTTCCCTAAAAAAATATAAACCTGTGCGCAAACGGCACATATGAAGAATGCTCAACAAAGGAGGAGTATTCTATCTCAGTATCTCTTACTGTCAAAAAAACAAACGAGGAGTAATCAACTATATACACCAATGAATTATACATCAATGATCTGGGTGTGTACTTTTCATTTGTTTTCTTTGAGTACGCATGGAGTATACTATTGGTTGTGTTATTAGACTTGATGTATAAACTTGGCCTCTATAGTGAAAATGGTCTTGGCAAATTTAGGGATGCATATGAATACATCCTTTTAGTTATCAAATTTGCTTAGACCATACGAGTTTCTAAGTTTCATTTTTTCTTTGGCTGAGAATATGAGTTCTTTTTCAAAGTAATATCGTACATTGAAAAGTTTAATCATTCCTTTTCTTTTCCTCCAAAAAAAAAAAAATCATGCTTAATGTAGTTGATGTGTTATAAGTTATAACCAACATCATATTAACACAAATACAAGCTTTTTGAGCCTTTGCTATTTCGGTTAGTGAATTATTAACATTCTATTGTAAGTTCAAGCGGTTGGCTATCTACTTAAGTTGGTTTCAATTTTTTTTTTTTTTTTTTTTTTTAAGTTGGTTTTAGAGTTTTAGCAAACAACAACCTTATATGTCGCATCCCTTAATGATCATGTGAAGTAAATAACCATTTGAATTTTCTCAACAGTCATAGGAATATTACAGGTTAAATAGAATTAGATTGTCACGAGCTTAATTCATATTACCCCCTTTTTTTATGTGATTATTACTTTTTTTCAATAGAGGTCTATATTGAAAAGTAAAACATCATGATTGTGTAGTGGACATTGGGAATGGGTGGCAAGAGCGCAACGTGCTAATTGTGATTTAATGTTGAATATTAGATTTGATATACCATGTTAAATATACTATAATAGATTTGATAGTCTAATAGCCTACGTTTACAAAGGAAGCTCTTAAGGGCTACATCTTTATTATATGAGAGTGTAGTACAAATCATGTGTTACAATGAACTCTAATATGAATATATATATATATAGTAAACTAAATCCTGGATTAATAGACTTCAAGTACAAGAGACTTGACTTGCATACTAAGTAGAATTAGGTTTGGGCTTATGCGAATGGGTTAATATATCTCTAACACCCCCTCTCAAACTTAAAGTGAAAACTTGAGTTGATGTAATAAGTTGTGGAAACATTAATATGTTTGCATGACTCTGAGTAACTCATAGAAGCACACTTTAATATGCTACAAAACTGTTACTCCAAAATTGTTTGGAACCTCCAAAGAAACGTATTTCCTAGGATCCATTATAATTATTTAAATTAATAAGTCATGAATTATGATTTTATTGTTAAATACAGGGAGCATTAGAGCATTTAATTATGGAGTCAATAAACATCAATATCCTGTTTCTAAAAAGTATCTCATTATACCATCTCAAAAGCTACTTTATTTATTATATCATATCATTTTATAATATACCCAACATCCCAACTTTTATTTTACCATACAACACATTAAAATAATATAAAAATATATCTCACTTATCTCTCTAATCTCTATTTCTTTTACTCTCTCTCAACCACCCACCACCACCACCACCGCCAAGCTTCCCAGTCACACCACCCACCATTAAAAGCACCACAAAGAGCTAACCTGTGGTTATCTTGCCCAAGAAAGCAAAGAATGAGAAACCAAGAATAGAAAGCATGCACTTGATAACCTTACCACGACCCACAGCAACCCACTAATCAACCACAACTCAGCAAACCCAACCCAACAAAATCCACTACTCATTCAAACTCAAACCCACAGCAACCCACCAATCAACAACCCATAACCACCGATCCCAAAACCCATTAAACCCGAAACCCAACTAAACCCACGAACAACCCATAACCAAACCCATCAACCATTGATCAACCCATCAACAACCCAAAACAACCCATTCCCGAAACCCATCATAGGACCGACCAGTAGACCACACTATGCCACGCCACGCCACGCCATGCCATGCCACCACTAAACCACGTCGCCACCAAACCCCCCAAAAAAAAAAAAAAAAAAAAAACCACCATATTGAGACAAAGATGGGAGAGAGAGAGAGAGAGAGAGAGAGAGAGAGAGAGAGAGAGAGAGAGAGAGAGAGATGAAGAGAGAGAGAGAGAGTCAAGTATTTAAAGGTATGGAATAAAAAATATTATATTGGTTTAGAACGTTGCTACAATACCATCACAAATTTATTATGGTACTGTAGCACAATTATAAATTTTTTTAGAATTGCAAGTCCGAGTAACACGAGTTTTAAGGGGTTTGATGCTAAATTTTAGCATATTCGAAGTTTTACAACTCCAGATACTGATGCTTTAAGGTACAAATTTTTTACTCCAAAACTACTTGGGCACTTTAACAAGAAGAAGCAATAGTCAATCAATTTACTCCAAGAAGAAGCAAGGATGGGTGCTGAACAACATTTAGATTTTAGGTATTTTGATAGTCTGCCTGTGGACGTTTTAATGTTTTTAAGCAAGATCTTAATGGCTTGTACTTTAACATGCTTTGTCTTGAACCTGCTATAGTTTCTTAGTTTTAATGAATCGTCTATTTCAACAACAACAACAACAACAAAAAATCCATTTACTCCAAAAACAAAACAAAATGCCTTGACCCATGCCACACGTGTTACCATCCCATCAGTTTTTGTATGTTTACTCAATAAAAATAGAAAAAAATAAAAGATCTACCCGGTCTCCCATAAAAATAAAAATGATATCCTCTTTATTTCATTTTTATTTCTCCAACTTAATAAAAATTTCTTCTAAAAAAACTTAATAAAAATTATATTATGCTTTTTTTTATAAGTATTTTCTTTATTATTTGTTCTATTGAATTGCAAAAAATACTTTTAAAAAAGTAATCATTTAAGCTATACAAACAATAATTCTAATGTGATTCAAGCACTAACAAAACCTAAGATACTAATTCTAAATGTGGATTTCAAATATTTTTCTAAATCCTAATTAATAAACAAAGAATTTAATTACTTCAATTTATTTTTAAAAAGATTTTTGTCAACTTTAGTGTTTCATACTATCAAATTTATTATACAACATTCATAATATTGTGATTATTTATTGCATGTATAGTAATAATAATTTAGAATTTATAAAATTCAAATAAGTATTGACAAAATTCTTCAATTTTTTTCTTCCTTTTTGATCAATATTGTTTAATATTTTCGTGCGTATGCACACGTTATTTAAGCTAGAATTTTATGCCCAAAGAATACTCCAACTCCTAAGAATTCATGAACATCCTTATTATGCATGAAAATGCATTATTATGTTAAATTGTTAAGATGAAATCATAAATATGAGTCATATGTGACGCATCCGATCATTTCCATGGGTATTTTCTAAAGAAAATAATTTTTACATTCATTTTAGGTCATTTACCCAAACTAGCTACCTTTTTGACCTTTTGGTTAAACATCATTATTTTATGTGAGTTATTTTTAATTTCATGCTAATAAAATACGTGATTCTAATATACATGACATATGGATGGTGTCTAAGAATGAAATTTTTTTTTTTTTTTTTTTTATATATATCCTCTCATTATTCTCATTGTTTTATGTAAAACAAGCTAAAATTATTAGGGAGTAGGGGCAAATGTGTCCTGTGTTGGCAAACCAATTTCCAAAACTTAGTTGGAATGTAATTGAGTTGTAATTTTTTGTGTTTAGGATACTAGTTGAAAATATTGTGAGAGACCGCGCTCTTGGCTCAAAATACATCACTTTTATTGATGAGTTGAAAATTGTACATCTCTTGATAATAACTAGAACATGACTTTGGTCCTGAATACGATCTAAAATAAAAGTACATAGTTTTTTTTTTTCCTAATTACAGTCTAGAAAAAGAAAATTACAAGGAAAATTTTAATTTACTAACCTTTGATCTAAGTTCGAAGGCTAGGTTATAGGATTGAAAAGATGTTAGACACCCAACTTACCTGGTAAAACCAATCTTCTAGACTTTGGTGGTCAATGATCATAACACATCATTTAAGAGTTTATATAATCCAAGAACATATGATTGCACATATTGAAACAAGTAAGAGCATGATAAAACCTTATTCTAGGCATGCAAATAAATGATATTGAAAAAATTGAAAGTCATGGTGAATATGCATGTGATGTGATAATTCATAATCTAAAAGCATGTGAACATAGGCCTTTTTGTAGTGGTACTTTGGGTTAAGTAATGCGTTTGAACTTGGTGAGAGACTGTAACTAAGTGTGTGTGTGTGTGTGTGTGTTAGTTTGTTTCTCAAAAAAAAAAAAAAAAAACATATAAATAAACGCATGTGAACATGTTATTTTAATTGAAAAACAATAAATAATGCAAAACTAAGAACAACCTAGATCTAACATGGTAGCAAAGAAATAACACATGAAGAACTTGAAAAAAAAAACACACGCTTGAATCTAAAGAACTAGGGCATAATTAAAATAGGAGGTTTAGAAACCTTTCCTACATGCATCATCACTCTTGAGCACTTTAAGCAATAAAGCTTCTCTAGAGGGGGATTTGTGAATAGGAAGTTGGTAGCTTGAAACTAGGAGATCCAAACTATCTCTTGTAATGAATTGAGACCAAAAGGTCCAAGACACCAAAATTGTCTTCCTACTATTAACTCTAGAGAATAGGGACAAAGGAAGAGAGAGAAGAAATCTCAATTTTCTTTGAAGTGTTGAGGATTTCTGGAGTGCTTTGAATTGTTGATGAATGGAGGTATTTATATTAGATACTAGGGGGTTAGGGATAAGTCTTTATGCAATGTGGGACTTAGGAAAATTGGAATCTCTAACAAAAAAAAAAAAAATGTGGGAATCAAAGTCAACTTGAGTAGGGAGCAAGTTGCACTGAAAAAAGGAAGAGATTCTGGGGGATCGGGTCCAAGTGTCAATTGGCACTTGATCCAAATCGTCATAGATTTTTTTCCTTTTTGGTTCTCTTTGTATCCATTTTCAATTAAAATATGATTTTCTTTGAATTTTGACCTTTTTTTTTATATGATTTACTTGGTCCTTAAGGTAAGAAAATTAATTCAAAAAAAGTTTAATTAATTAATTAATCAAATTTTGCCAATTATGTTGGGAATTATAAATGCTTTGTCTTCAGATTAAATTGGGTACATGCAACCTTACCATAAACTCTATCCTCAACCAATAATGTTATGACACATCATTTAATTTAAATTGGACTAAAATTAGACCAATTGGAATTAAGAGTTCATAATCACGTGCGGTCAAGACTTAATTCATGCAAGTGCATTTTACCATTAAAACTTGTTTCTTTGGTATCTTTCAATCCATTTGTCTGATTAAGGCTCATGAATTGTCATTTTGATCCTTATGACTTCAAGATTTATTTCATGAAATGTGTTTGGAGAATTAAACAGTCAAAATTACAGTTTTAACCTTGTGACATGATATGGCGATGATATCCAATGCAATGTAAGTGAGACGCAATGATACACAAATATAGTTAAATGAGGTTAAATGAGAATTGCAAAATGTGGTGTATACAAATATACATTGAAGACTGTTAGGGTACATTCTTTTTACACCTAATTTTATTTAAGTATTACCTATTTATTTTCAAACACCACTAATAAGTTATTGGGCTTTCACAAATATTTTTTGCCTTGTGTCTTGAGGTCAATCCTTATAAGGCACATGTGGGAGGCGTCTCTCCCTGATGTGGGATTGAGCAAAATCTTGCGGAGAGTGTCCTTGGTCGCTATTTAGCACAAGGCCTTTCCAAAGAGGACAATACCTGCTAATTGGGGGCTGAGAGTATGAAGCCCTCCCACACTTATACTTGACAATATTTAAAAAAAAAAAAAAAAGCCATGATTTAAGTCCATGGCAAAAATTTTTTATCAATGGTATTCAAATCCCATAAGCAAAGCCCATGGTTTAAACCCATGACAATTTATTTATCAAAAACCCAATTCACATTGACAACATCATCAAAAGCCCAATTCTTATTGGCAATATTAAAAGCCGAATTCTCATTGGTAATATCAAAAGATCAATTCTCATTGGCAACATCAAAAGCCTAATTCTTATTGGCAACATTAAAAGCCCAATTTTCATTGGCAATATTTAAAACCCAATTCTCATTGACAATATTAAAAACCCAATTTACGTTAGCACTATTAAAAGCTCAAGCTAACTAATTCACACTATTTTATCAAAAGCCAAAAGTTATTAATATTTGGCAAAATATTATATCATAATTATTTCACTTAAAAGTCCAATAATGAACAATACTTTAAATTCTTAAACCTATTACTATAATATTACAAGCTCATGGAATTTATGGCAATCATCTTATAAAAGCCCATGGAACATTATGATTATCTTAAACCCATGACATTTGTTTATTTATACCATATTATAAACCCATGGAATTTATATAAGAACCCATGGTCATTATTTATCTTATACATTCTTAATATCTATTTCCAAAACTCATGATAATTATTCACCTTATTAATTATTTACAGAAAAACCATGAGAATATCACATTATTTCACTATAGTGGTTGTTACCATATTTTATTTGAAACCCATAGATATTGCCTCTGTTTAAAACCCATGGTGAATATTATTCTCAATAAATATTGGAAGTCATTATTTAAAAGCCCCAAAGAAAATATCATTTACAAAATAATCCGTGGCAAAAATTATGAGAAACCATTCAAATTGTTATTTAAAGCCCATGGAAATTAATACCCAAAACTTATCATAAATATTTATTAGACATGAATAAATTTCATTTATACTATCAACTAACACCCTTGTGGAATAAAAATCAATGGCAATATATAGTAGTTTTGTCCATTTTGTAGGGCTCACAAAGAGAAAGCAAAAGGATAGGTCCAAATGGAGAGAACCACCAAGTCAGAGGCCCATCAAAATACTTAGCCCTCATGGCCAAGCCCAACATGAAATCTCAGGCAAAACTGCTCATGTGTGCAAATTGACCTAGCTGGAGAACTCCCTTCAGTTCTGCCTTCCGTTGGAGAGCATCTCAAGAAACAACCAAGCTCTCAAACAAAATTAGGAGTTGGCTACCTGTCCCATCAGCCTCTCTGCCACTGCCAACTTTAATGTGAATGGTACCAGAGACTGAGCTGACACCTAAAAGCTAATGGGCAATAAATACCCTTCTTCCCAAAGTTTTGGTTACAACTCAAAGAAGCCATAACCAAGACCTTCAAACTCATGAAATCCTCAACTAAATAGTTTATTTTATTACTAAAAATGTATATAATTGATTCATAAATCAAGCCCATGAATCTGAAAATGGGAAAATTAGGGAAAAGTGGTTTAGAGGGCATAATGGGGTATTCAACAGAAGCTTCCAGCAGAGGCATCAATGGTTGACACCTAGCTTGGAGTGTTAACCAACCCTTTTAAGCTCTGATCCTAACGGCAGCAAGCTAGATCTCTAGTTCTCATACTTGCTCTAATCCTATTGGATGAAATTAATCTCCAAATCCTAACATTTAATGCCTAGATTAATAGCATCTTAGCCTCTAGCTGCATTATCCTTATAAGTAAAACACCCAAAAAGTAAGTCTCACCATTTTGGGCCAAATCTCAGGAAAGATATTCTAGGATTTTGCTGCTATCAGACTTGGTCCTTTCTACATTTTGCTAATCAATCCCTTAAGCTTCACTATAAAAGGGAACTACCATCAACTCATGGAAAATAACAATCTTATCATAAAATTCCTCACCCATCATGCTATTTTCAGCCCATAAGTTAGTCCATTAGTTCAGAAACTAGCATTTAGTCCATAAATGCTCATATACACTTACCCATAAACATCACATTCCATCTTCTCAGAAAATCTCAGCGCCTTAAAATAGTCATAAATAACCCCTCTTTACACCATACCCACAAATGGCTAAACACCACTTCATCTATCTTCCATATTTCCATATATTCACTCATACTTTCCATAAAGTCATTCCCATCACTTACTATACGCATATATTCATCATTATAGGCATGATATGGCACATAGAGATCTTGTTTAAACATCTGCTGCATTAGATGGACACACTCTCTGTTTATCTCTCCCTTCATTCCATCCTATTTTTTCCTCTTTTACTGGTAATTATGAAGCCTTCAAAATCATTGTTTATTATTATTAATATAATGAAAGCCATAATGTCTTTGATACTATAGAAATGTTCCCTCATGTTGACTTGATAATAATAAAGAAGTTATATGATTTTTTATTACGTAAACACATTTATTGACTAATCAGACATTACCGTTGGAGGTTTGTCATATTCACTGCTAGACTATTTTTTCCTCCTGTGTACTTGTTATAACGGGCCCACTTTATACTAACCGACTATGAAGGAAATTCATAATTTTTACTATGCAAATACATTTATTAATTTTCCAAACTTTTACCGCTAAACGTTTCTCTTATTTACCACTGGATTGTTATTTAAGCACTCATTGTGGTGGGCCATCTTTTGTGCTAGCTTATCTTTGCAAGAGGCATTTTTGGGACTTTATTATAATATTTGTTGGATGCAACCCAGACCTTGAGCAAAATGGGCCTTTCACACTTCATCGATAGCCTTTGGGCCATATTCCAAGCATAAAGTCGAGTCTCAGTCTTGACTCCTCAAATATCATATGGGCAACCAAAAAAAAAAAAAAAAAAGCCTCTGACAAAGACACAATAAACAACTCAAGAAACTACTTGGAATGTATAGGTTATGCTGCCTCAAATACATGCTCAATTGCAGTTCAATCAATAAAGATTCATTAAATCTCAACTCCAACCTTGACTTCAGTCAACCGATTGAGCATCAAGAAAACTGATTTCTCAGTTTATGGCCTATGATGACTAAAAGGCCTAAGCATCTATGCACTAAGGTTCCATGACGTACCTAAAGTCAGATTAGGTCATCATAACAATAAAGAGATCACTACGTAAAGAAAAGATTGTGTTGGTAGTGATTGTGCGCCAAGAGTTTTGTACGAGCATCTTCTCCAACATTCTTTAATGATCAAGGAGTGTTCCATAGAAGACTTTGCATCATGATCTACTGCAATCAAGCTGTTGTTGTGAAGAGTTAGACATAAATTGGGTATATGTGCATTTAAGAGAGATTTTCATGATGTAAAAGAGTATGATTGTGTTGGAGCTACGTGTTGTTACGTCAATAAGTCTTACTGCTAGGTCTTTGGTGAAATGGATATGATAAATTCAATTCAAATTCTTAAATAGGTAAAATGGATTTGGACCTTTATTGTTGGTGGGTGGAAATGGGTGAAGCAAAGTGATGGATCTTTATCGACAATGCCTTCAGCCTTCTCAAGCAAACTAGTTTGATTTTTTTGGGTTTTTACTCAATATTTTACTAGACATTGATAGGCCAAGAATGTATTGACTCCTTGTGATGAATTAACCAATTAATTAGCCAAGTTAATTAATTAATTAATTCAATTAGCATGCAATAAGTATGGTAGCACAAACAAATCACCAACTAAGTTAAAATGCAGTGGAAAATAAATTGACACGGCGATTTATTTACAAATAGGGAAAACCTACATGGCAAAAACCCCATCGAGTGATTTTAAGGTCACAACTCCTGAGAATTCACTATTATTCCAACAAGCGGTTACAAGTAAAGGAATCCTAGTACCTTATACCAACTTACAGTTGAACCCTTACCCCAATACCCAATTGGACTTGTTTTGTAATGACAATCTCTCCTTTCAATGCACGGCTTTCAGTACGTGACTAACCAATTCAATGTGCGGATCCCAATACTCGGCTTACTCACCAACTTGAGAAAGATGCTAGCTACAAAGTTCTTCAGTTCATCAACACGATGAAGATCACGAAACTCCTTGGTTACAAAACCCTACAGTGTACAAACACAACGGCTTCTTGAATAGAAAGATGAACTAGGGCATATGTCTCCAGTTCACAATATGCTTGTGAAAAACTTTTGCATTGAGGTGCATCAGCTGTGATGACCCTTAAAACAACTCTTATATATGTTTAGGATTGTGAGAAAAGAAAGCCCAAATATCTATACACGGATTGGAGTGAAATTAGATCTGAAAAACTAATTTTCTTAAACCTCGATAGATATCCTATCTATCGAGCAGCTATCGAGCACCAGGCTTAAACAGCCTTTTAAATCTCGATAGACACTAGCTGTCGAACTTTAAAATCCAGCACTTCCTCATTTGATTCTTGGAAAAACTTGCATGGCTTTAACACTTTGACTTGAAACCTTGTTCCTTGAAGTATTAAATATATCCTAGATCTACCCAATTACAAGTAAAGTGCGTTTTGTCAAGGATTAGTCAATTCTATATTGACATATGTTCCTAACATGATTCACATATGTCCTAACAGACATTAAGCAAAAATATAACATAGAATTTTATATCGTTTTTTTTCTTTGTTCAAATGATGATATGACGTCATTTTGTTTTGTTTTGTTAAATTTTTGTTTGATCCAGCATAGATGATGATGTGGCACATTTTGACATGTAAGATTAACATGTGTCACTTGGTGAGTCCTATGTAGTACTTAACAGGACAATGGTAACAAAGCACTTTTGAATCTGGAACCAAATCTTAAAGAACCGAAATGAAACTTTGGAAATGTTAGGGTCTAAAATGAAAACAACCCCAAAATAAGGAGTCAGAGCGATTTTTTTTTTTTTTTTAAATGTTTGGTAATTCAATAATTGGAAAAGGGGATTTGAATCCAAAATGTCTCATTTGAAAAAAAGTGAAAGTGTAAGCCAATTAAGCTATAAGACTCTTGGCCAAAAGTGAACTCTAGTCGAACATATTATATGTATAAACATATCATATTATATTTGTATAAACATATATTATTTGATATGTACAATAATGTAATAGTTGCACAAAAATAGATACACATTGTAGATTCATTGAAATATATTTTATTGAATTCATGAACATACATTAAAAAGAATGATAATAATTATTATATTATCTAATGAAATAAATTTTTTAAATCTACACTATAAAATTGTATTGCAAAAATAATAATAATAATAATAAGGTGCAAATCATATATTTAAATATTGTGGCATTCATTGCAATTCATGAGATATAAATTTAGATTTGACTTCAAATAATTTCAAATTTTGATTATGAATTACTTGAATTAAGATGAAATTTATTTTGTAATATATTGTATATGATATTGTAACTTAATTTAAAAAAAAAAAATTACACTATAAAATTGTATTGCAAAATAATATAAAAAAGGGGGTACAATCATATATTAAAATATTGTGACAAGAATTTAATTCATGTAAATTTAGATTTGACTTCAAATAATTTCAAATTTTCATTATGAATTTATGACATGAGTTAATATGAAATTTATTGTGTAGTATTCTATATATGAAATTTAAATTAACATGAATCATCCTTTATGTCAGCAATGTGCTTCCCAAGCATTTGGATGTCGACTTTCTTCCCACCGGAGTTGCCAACCATGGTGAGCGTGATGTTTTATTTATGCCAAATTTTAAGTAGAAAATATGACAATTATATTTATATAATCTCTCGTTTTTATGCAAAAATCTAATATGAAAATTCCAAAATTATTACAAACTTTTACCACAAAAGGCTTAATAAATTTACCTGACAACAAATATGATTAGTAACAACTCCAAAAAAAACTAATAATTAAAGCATCATTTGTTTTCCCTTCAAACAAATAGATTCGCATATTATACATAAACTAAGATGTAATTTGATATTTTTGTTTGTTTTTGTGATTATAATCTTTAATAAAAATGTAAAAATAAGATTAAAATAATTAAAAGTCAAGAACTCCACATCTAATTAAAAACATAATATAAGTATAAATATATCATACATGCGTTTTACACACACACATATATATTAAGCAAAAAGAAAAGAAAAAAAGTTGTGGAAAGGGAGTTTTGAATCCAAGATGTTCCATTGTAAATACCAAAAAGTGTCAACTAATTAAGGTGTGGGTACCTAGGAGGTACGGATCTTCAGGCCAAGGGCTTTTTGCCTTGTAGCCTTTTACACCGCCTCCTCGGCATGTCCTTCAACGTCCTAGGACGTCCTCGGATGACTTTGCAACGTCCTAGGGCTGCTTGGCAGCCTCCTCGGACTACTTGGCAGCCTCCTCGGACGATGTTCTAGGAGTCCCACATCGAAGGAAAACCCCCCCACTTGTTGCCTTATAAGCTGTGAAGCGAAGGGAGTAGTGTACCATCGGTTTATAGTTATTCGGTACACTACTCCCTTCGCTTCACAGCTTATAAGGCAACAAGTGGGGAGGTTTTCCTTCGATGTGGGACTCCTAGAACATCGTCCGAGGAGGCTGCCAAGCAGCCCTAGGACGTTGCAAAGCCATCCGAGGACGTCCTAAGACGTTGAAGGACATGCCGAGGAGGCGGTGTAAAAGGCTACAAGGCAAAAAGCCCTTGGCCTGAAGATCCGTACCTCCTAGGTACTCACAGTAAAAGGGCCAGCCTCCTCGGACGATGTCCTAGGAGTCCCACATCGAAGAAAAACCCCCCCACTTGCTGCCTTATAAGCTGTGAAGCGAAGGGAGTAGTGTACCATCGGTTTATAGTTATTCTTTTATTGTGGGTACCTAGGAGGTATGGATCTTCAGGCCAAGGGCTTTTTGCCTTGTAGCCTTTTACACCGCCTCCTCGGCATGTCCTTCAACGTCCTAGGACGTCCTCGGATGGCTTTGCAACGTCCTAGGGCTGCTTGGCAGCCTCCTCGGACGATGTTCTAGGAGTCCCACATCGAAGGAAAACCCCCCCACTTGCTGCCTTATAAGCTGTGAACCGATGGCCCTTGGCCTGAAGATCTGTACCTCCTAGGTACCCACATAAGGTATAAAGTTCTTACTTATAAACATATATATTGTTTATTATTATGTAGAGTAATGTATTAATTGTATACAAATTGATACACACATGGTAATTTTATTGAAATGAGTTTGTTGAAGCCATAAGGATAAATTAAAGAGAAATATTTTAATCACTTATACACTATATAATAATAAAAAAACCATTTAAAATTTATAGACAAATTGTATCGCAAAAAGATACAAATTAAAAGAGCATGCAAATGGTGACAAATAGTAACTAAGAATATGTATCAATTACATGTGCACTTACATGATCATAACAATGCTTGTCAACTTGAAAGTAACTTATGTTTTTACTAATGTAGGGACTGGGTTTGAGCACTTTTACTGTTGAGTGAGTAGACTCAAGCCTTGCTAGCCCGATACAATGAATTTGTAGAGAGCGGGTTCACGAACTAGGCCTTAGTGAGGGATACAACGACTAGGCATGGTTGCATATGAATTGAATAGCATGGACGTGGATTCAAATGTGCAACGACGTTCCTCGGCCCTCTTGGGAGCTTGAGGTTCTTATTCTTTCTTCAGTGATCGATTACAAAAGTTTTTCTGTTGTTACAAGTTGCTATAGTGTTCTATACTTCTAATTTTCTCCTCCCATTTTCCATCCCCCTTTCAAGAGGGATTCCTTATATTATATATCCCCTTTCAGTTGATCTTAGCCTTACATTTGTTGGTCAAACAGGTCACTACTTGAGTGCTTGCCCCATCAGCCGCCTTCTTATTCTTTTTGTGGGCTGCAACAACCAAGGTTACGCCGTTCAGGGGTCATTTCCTCATTAATGAGGTCAGAACGTTAGTTGTGGACATTTAATGTGGAGGTGACAGTTCATCTTGGACTTGCTCCTCCACCGTGCTTCCACGGCTGACATGTTGTACTTGTTCCTTCTCTTTAGATGCTCGGAAAGGCTACTTTTGGTGGCCCGTTACTTTCTCCTCCCATGGTCTCGATTGGCCGAGGACGCGGTCGTCCTCGGTAAGGTTCCTGGGCAATTTGGACTTTCACACTTCGTCCTCAGGCATTTCTTCCTCCTCGGCATGGGCCTTGGGCTTGGTAAGAAGTGGGCTGAGGTTACCAGGTTCCCTGACCCCCAACTTAGGCAATGTAGGACAATCCCACCCCTTTGTGACAAAACCGTGAGGACTTGGCTACCCAAAGTGGACAAAGCCTTCTGAGGTGGGACTCTAAGTTAAGGATTACAAGCAAGCTATTAGTCCTTTGGCAAAAATGGTCTACACAACTAATAACAATATACAATAACAAAACCCAAACACTAAAAACATCTTATTTGTCAAAAAATGTTATTTTTCTCAGAGTTCTAAAGAGATATATAATTAAAAGATGGATAATTTATAATATAAATTTTTATTTTTATTTTTTATACAATACCATATAATTAGCCTCAAGATGTTTGGGTTGAATACCCCATAACATAATGAACCCCTATATAATTTATTCCACATTTGAAAGGATGTTTTGTTTCATAATACTGTTGTGTTGTAACCTTCGATATTACCCTTGCTATGGTTGTCATTTTCCATGAATGGTTTATGCTCATTTAAAAATAAGATGAATGTGGAATCATTTAGATCATTCCATTCTCCTAAAAGAAAGAACGAAAGAAAGAATCTCTTTGAATCTCATCATCACCTTTACGGGGCTATCCCTTTATAGGACAAATAGTGGTATCAAAGTCAATTGTTAAGAGTGAGGAAGATCACAAATACCAACTCCACAATTCTCCCCTAACACCCATTCCATACATCATCAAAATGTGATCTTTAAGACCATATCCAGATAGATTATTGGTTTGGTGATGTAAGTAGAAAGCCACAATAAACAAAATATGCATGTTTCAAGATGATAAACCTTGAACCCGTGTTTTCTCATAGCTTCCTTCAACTTCTTGTAACAGGCAATAGGATCAACTTCAAAAAATCATATCTCACTCATTTCATATCCAAAATAGGTTGTTATTGTGCTTAAATTGAATCATGTATGCTTTAAAAAAATAAAATTAAATAAAATTAAAAAAAAAAAAAACTCATCAAAAAATTTGCAATGGTTTAAGGGATATTGGCAAAAGAGTGAGCAAAGTTAATTTGTTAGAAGTGAGTTTCAGCATGGTTTTGAATAAATTTTTAGTTGCTTCCACTTTGGCCTCAAGGGAGGTTCTAGAGGGTTATTTAGGGCTTGTTTGGATGCCCACTACCTCCTCACTCATTACTCAATACTCATCACTCATCACTTATCACTTAAAATACCCTAACTTCCTAAAGGTGGCATGTTTGGCACTTGTTTCCAACTTCTAATAACTCAAAAAAGTATACTTTCTGTGGGACCCAGTACCTGAGCACCATGTTAGGCTCACGGTTAGCCTACCCGCCTCACACACATTCACACCTCATTTCATTTTGCTTTCCCCTTCAGCCTTGTTACTCTTCCAAAACCAGAGATGAACCCAGCGAAGGAAATCAATCGCTCGAACCTGCAGCACCAATCTCTATTGTCACTTAGACCCAGCGTTGCTTGATCTCCTCCAACATGCAACGGCGGTGCCGATCTCTTCCATTGTGACCCAGTTGAGGTAATGGTGCTACTTTCAAAGCTTGATTTGTCACTCATTTCCTTTTCCTTTCTATCTGTATTGCTTTGTATGGATTTTGGATGTTGGAAATCGGATTTTGGATTTTGGATTTCCTTAAGGGGATTATGGAATTTCCAGTTGATGTTGATTGAATTCAAGTGGATTTTGTTAGAAATACGTTTAATAGATTTCTAAGTTTAATTTTACTGAGTTTTGTTAGTTTGTGTTTGGTTATCAATTTGGGTTTTCTGGGACTTGAAACATGAAAAAATCTTTAATTAGAGATTACCATTGAATTGTTTGAAGAAGAAAAATTTCGAAATAAAATGTTCAAAGAGGGTTTAGCTTAGGATATATACCTTCAGATTGGTGAAATTCTAAAGAAAGAGGTCGACGGTGGGGAAGATCGGTGCAGCGACATTGTGAGGAACGGTCTGGGCTCGAGGCCGTATGGGTTGGCTGAGATGGGCTCGGTGGGCATGGCTGGGGTGGGTGTGTGTGTGAGGAGGTATAAGGTTGGGTAAAGCCTTTTGTGTTTGTGTGGTTCGAGTTATGGTGTTCACTAAGGGCAGTTTGTGTGTATTCACTG
Organism: Quercus variabilis; assembly: GCA_030445155.1. Classification (NCBI taxonomy): domain Eukaryota; kingdom Viridiplantae; phylum Streptophyta; class Magnoliopsida; order Fagales; family Fagaceae; genus Quercus; species Quercus variabilis. Next base: position 17,035,203 of record CP129446.1, read on the forward strand.
AAGAAGCCATTGGTGGGTTTGTCAAAAGTAGCGCATGGATGTGACTTGTCTCTGATAGTGGGTCCCTCTGATGTCTGTGTATTTACCAAAATGCCATCATAACTCAATTTTCATAACTCAAAAACTCCCAAAAGTTGTTTTCAATTTTGCTAACTCATCACTCAAAAATTAGAGAATTGAGTGATGTAAACAAAACTTGAAAACACACCCAAACAGACTTTCTCTTAGTGGGTCCCACTATTTTTGAGTAATGAGTAATGGAAACAAAGTGATGGTGATGGAAACAACAAAATCCAAACAATCCCTTAGGGTCTTTGAAAATACTTCAAGCTACCTTGCATCTTGCTTGACTAAGACCACTCAGGAATTGGCCTTTTAGGTATCGTCATTGAAGATTGGGCTTAAGTTGCAGAGGGTGCAAAATGAGATGTCTAAGCACCTAATTTTTACTCTTTAAAAAAACCAGTTTCGACAACATTTGGCCACTTCAACTATCATATTTTTTAATTGTAAATGCATATTTGTTATTTCCCCCTCTTTTACCATTTTCGTTCTACGAGAAGTTATTCAACCAAGCAAGGGAGAAGAGATAGTCAGGGTAGCAATTAGAAGGATTTTATGCAAAACCTACCAAAACAAGGTGAAAGATCTAGGTAGCCCAATTGTTTTTCTTCTCTCTTGATTTTATTTTCTAATGAAATGTCTCTTTCTTTAAATACGCTCTATGTAGTTGGAACTTCGGAGTTTACAATTTACATTAATTAGCAGTAGTAAAGTTGAAGCCATCAAAAGAGCTGGGAAAATCGTAGAAAATCTACAAAATCAAATAGACTACCAAAAAACAAAAAAACTCATTAACTATTTACACATAGAAAATAAATATGATCTAGTTCAGAAGGTCTCATAATATTCATGAGACTCTGGGTTGTAAACCTCTTGCCAACATTTTGGGGTCACCCTTAAGGAATTCCCTTGCAATAACCTAGTGTGTGTGGGATAGAGGGACTGTATATACCCAATGGAATAGTCAAATATTCGAAGAGGTCTGGGTACCATTGTTTATATTTAAAAAAATAATAATAATAAATATGATCTAAAACAACTAAAAAAATTAAAAATTACAAAATTTAAAAAATTAAATATAAAATTCAAGTTTATGAGTTTGAAAGTAGGTCAAGAAAATATTATAATTTGCAATAATAATAATAATAATAATAATCAAAGACTTATAAAAACTCAAATATAATGGAAGAGTTAGCACTCAGCAGTCTTTTTTTAAAAAGTGTGTATATATATATATAAATAAATTTTTTATATTTAAATAGAGAGAGTGAGAGAGTGAGAGAGTATTGAGAGAAGCTGATTAGTGACATAAATGGAATTGGATGACTAATTTGGAGTCAAGATAAGGGAAAAAAGTGTTTAGTGATCTCAAGCAAAAAGGAAGATAATCTTTGACAACGACGATATTGAAGGCTTACGTTCCGTTTGCTTCATTGTAAAATGTTTTCTAGAATACATTTTCCTTAATTTCTAGGATTTGTTTCGTTGTAAAATGCAGTCAAACTTGTAAAACATTTTTTTGTTGACTAGAAAAGCAAACTTGTATAAGGTTTTGTGCCAAAATTTGGGGTAAAAAAAAATAAAAATAAATCCTACACACACAACACCCCCCCCCCCCCCCCCTCTCCCCCACTCCTCTTATCTCTTTTTGTACAGAAAAAAAATAATAATAATAAGTTTGACCGTAAAAGAAATTTAAATAAGTTATGAATTCTGTGATTATTTCCTTTATTTTTTTTTATTATTCTCTTAAAATTATTGATTATTTCCTTATAAAAAATAATAAATAAAATGTTAATATAAGCTCATTGGTAGTCCCCGTTAGACTTAACACGATAGCCCAGTCTGTTAAAAACAAAATGTGAATAGCCCATGGGTGAGGTCATGCACTGTGGTTTTCCATTTCAGCAGTTCGCCCATGGGCCAAGTCGGCCCGAGCTAGTCAATTGACAACCCTTACATGCAGCCTTTAAGGCTTTAGTCGGTGGCTAGTGAACTGTGGTGGGCATTGGACAATCGATGGTAACAACGGCAGACTTTGTGGATGGCGGGTTCTGATTTTACGAATTTGTTGGTGGCGAGACGAACTAGTGGTAAGCTCTGACAAATTTCGGATTATGTCGATCTGGTGGTGGTGAGCTCCAATTGCATTTATTTGATGGTGGCGAGCTCAACAGGAGCCAATCTCGTGGGTGGGTTGTCAAATTGTGTGGATTTGTTGCGTAGTTGGGTTGGACTAATGTAATCTCGTGCGTGGGTGGGTTTTCTTGTGCTGATCTAGTGGTGGGTGGTAGGTTGTTGTGATATGAGACGAAACACTTGAAAATGTCTTTATTAAAAAATAATTTCAACTAAAATATTCATATTTGAAATTATTTTACAACAAAACAAATTAATTAAGCATTATTGTGTTGTTTACTTCTAGGTCAGTTAGGTGGAATTAATAGCAAGCAGAAGTCATCTACTAATCTGACCGCTGAAGGATTAGTACAATACTTTCATCAATAAAAAGTCTAATATTTTATTAAAAAAACTATGAATCATTTTACTCACCGCAAATTAAAAAAAATAAAAAATAAAAAAAAAAACTACCCGGGGTCTTTAGCATATCCATAATATATTTTACGTAGAGGTGCTTTAAGTAAGCAAATAGGACTATCTAATCTCATGCTAAAATGTTATTATATTTCTTTTATTTATTTTTTTATTTTTTTATGTAAGGAATAGTTGAAGTTTTATGATGGTTTTTTTTTTTTTTTTAAATACAAGATAAAATTTCTACTCTAACCTAATTTAAGTTTATATGTGTATGAAGTTTCCCCATAGAGACTTGAATTCCGGCTCTTACCCCCTACACCTTACAAACACTTATACTTGTAGAGTGACCTGGTATGATCATGGGTTTAAAATGTGCATTGATGTTAAGAGCTTTTATTAATTATCTTTATTATTATTTTTTAATATTTTCTAGACATATGTAAAATTTTGCTATCATTTTGGAAGATATACTAAATTTTGTAAAATAGAATTGGAGATCCTGAATCATATCTATATTTCACTTCTTTGTATCCTTATGGATTTGAAGTTAACTTTATTTGTATACTCCAAAATTCCGTTTAAAACAATGTTAAATAAGAGGAATATTGTGGAATTTGAATGGAAAACTAAAATCTAGCTATGAATAACCAAAAAATTGGGTATTTTGTATATTATCGATGATGATACAGATAAGGCTTAAATTTATATTAGTAATGAAAACTTCTTATTTTTCCCTTTTTGCTAATTACTTACAATGAGTTGATGATTTAGTGTGTGTTTGGGCACTTTGTAGTTTCTAGTAACTCATATGTATAATTTTTATCAAAATATATAGTTTTTGGTAATTTTTATATAAAATATGTGGCAAAAAGCTAATTTTTTAAAAAAATTTTAAAAAAAGGCATAAAAAGCTAAGAGCTTTTAGCCAAATAAACATTTACTTTTCTCATTGACACTTTCGTGAAATTATGTCACCAAAAAAAGATTTTTCCCTTTCCTTTGGAAATACATTAGACAGGCATTACTATTGAGGTTGAAAATCTTAATATATATAACATGGGTGTTAATTTCTTGACAATTATTTTAATATAAGTTTTGCTTAGAAAAAAAAAATTTCCAAATCTAAGCTAAGCACGTAGAATGATTCTTAACAAAAAAAGAAAAAAGAAAAAAGAAGAAGAAGCTAAGCACATAGAAAAGGTATCTAGCTAAGAGCCATAATAAAATAAAAATTAATGATGATTCTTTTTTCTTTTTTTCTTTTTCCCTAAAATTGTGTTTATCATAACAGGATGAAATATGAAAGAGGGGGTATGTTGGGATGGTGTATGTTGAATACTTTTTTGACTATATATGTGTTGGAAAATCTGGTTTTGCATCTCATACAAAACACACAGCGGAAGCAACAAACACGGATCTACTTCATTCATGAAAGACAAAATGTAACATTGAATTCTAGAATAAAAAATAGAAAGCGTACCTTAATGCAGTGAAATTCAAAACTAAGACTTGATAATACCTCTAATCATCATCCTAATTCCACATTGTGCCCAAGAAGAGTGGTCTTTCAATCAGTCTTTATGTACGTTGATTCTCAAAGAAAGTTATTCTTCTTCTCATTGTAGAGAAAAACTCTTTTCTTTTCTTTTCATCATACATGCATTCTAACTACCTTGGTAGTTACTTTATTTAATAACTCTTATTAAATAAAAATTAATTATCTAATTGGGTTAGCCTTTTGGGCCTGCCCAATTGGGTTTTAGTTTATGGTTTAAGATGAGACTAAAGGGAACAAATAAGACTCTAACTCCAATAGGTCTTAAATTTATCTGCCAACTCTTAACAAGTTCAAAATTACCATTAATTATATTTAATACCACTATATAAATATAATTGCACTCTAGACTTTTTTAATAAATTATATTCTAAGACTCTAATGATATCATTTGACCACTCCATAAAATATCCATAGTGAACAAAGTTATAATAAACTGTCATTTTGTAAACAACTATTTTATCCTCGAGTACCTGGTTTAATCTTTTAGTTATTCATATTATTGAAATCAGATTTCAATAAATATAAATTTTAGTAACTCCTTACTATTACTAAAGTGGACGTTATGAATAACCAATTCCCATTAAACTCATCTCAATGAAATTGTAAGGACCAAATTTGGGTTTGTAACCTGTTACGTGGAGGGATTTGAACCCAAAATGCCCAAAACCATAAATTTATAGAGAATGGGTTGGAAAACTAGGGTTTAGTTGATCAAATAAACATTGAAATAGATTCAAAGGATGGGAGAATGAAAATAAATGGGATTCTATTGAATAAAAATGGTCCTCGGCAAGATCCGAGGTGCACAGTTCTTGTTTATTGTTCTCAAATTAGGTTACAAGTTTGATTTTTGAATGCTATGGTCTTTTCTCTTTTGTTTTTCCGATCCCTTTTCCATGCAGGACCTCTTTCCTTATATAGTTCATTCTAAAGCATCTTGATCTTACACTTGTTGATCACCTACGTTGCCACTGGAGTGCTTATCCCATCAGACACCCTCTTTGGTTGTGTAGGTCTTGGGGCGGCTAACTTTGCACTGTTTAGGGGTCTTCTTCATATTAATACAACTAGAAAGGTAGCTGCAGAACATTAAATGCAATGGTAGCAGCTTTTGTAGATATTTGTTGCCTTCCTCCACTCCACTCCTATCCAACGTCTAACTTCTAACTGTGATACAACCCGGTAGGATGTTCTGGACAGTAGGTCATTCCTACTGATCTCGGATCCATATTTTCGATATGACTTTTCTTCTTGGACATCTTTGGACTATCATGTATAATCCTCTTCTTCTTCCTCTTCTATCATTCCCATAATAATACTGTTTGACCATCCTCAGACAAGTAAGTATCCTCAAACTGGGCCATAGGCCCAATAAATACAGTTCTAACAGTACATTCTAGCTATCTAGCCCCCACATAAATATTTTGTGTTTATATAAAAAAAGATTATGGATTCCATCTTGAGAATATATGTTCCCTCAACACTACGTGTGGTTACCCAACTTATTGAGGTTTTAACCATGAATATTAGATCTTACTCCTGAAATATCAAAGTAACTTACATTTCATGATTGAGTTTACTATCCTCTCAAAATTGAGAATATATGAAATTAGAAGTCGTGAGATTAATTATTCAGGTGACAGTTGTCGATTGAATAATTAATTTCACAGCGGTCCAGTTCAATGTGTCTCAACACTTAAGACACATCAACTAGAAGTCTCCACTTCCATGACTAAGACAAACCATTTTAGTTGATGTGTTATAGTATTCGCAGATGAAATGCCCAATTTTATCACCGACTACGAACTATATTTTGAGTTTACAAGGAACTTGTGATTTATATATTTTGTAAATAAATTGTATAAATCACATACAATGCATCTCAAGGACTATGATAATGTTTTATTAATTAATTTACAAATAGTCTTATATAATTAAACAATTTAATTATTTATGATATGCCAATAAATTCAATTTTAGGGCATAAACCCCAATATGATCAAAAGCTCAAATGTTGCATGTGTTTTGAATTTTACTCCTTTCACAGTGAACATATTTCACTGACACTAAGTTTGAAAACATCATGCAGGAAGACTATATAAGATTTCAAATGAACCTTTGGTTACGACTTAAGATGAAGTTTAAGACATACACTAAAAAGTTTATGTGAACATGATTTTCAACCCCAGAGTGTGGGTTAAAATGCTAGTGTGTATAACAAAAAAATTATTGTTTTCATAAAAAAAAATTCAACCTTCAATGATAAATTTCTTATTTTTTTTTTAGTAAATTCAATGATAAATTTCTGTCATATGATTTAAGATAATCTTTTAGTTATTAACTGTTCGATTAGCCACAAAAAAAAGTATTCAATTTGACTAATACTCATATGAATTTTTGGGTTGCAATTAGCTCAATTGGTAAATAGAGTTCAATTCATACTTACACAAAAAATTGATTAGTGTATTAATTTGATGATAAAAAGTACAATCATCAAAAGCAGACATACTAGTTTGAAATTTTATAAAATAAAAAAAAATACTTATATGAATTTTAGTTTATCCGGCAAGAGCATATTGCTTGTATTTATAATTTTATATACATAGAGAGAGAGAATCGAATTGACAGAACAAACCCAACCGACCAAATAGTTGTTAATTGGGTTGGATTTCTTTGCTTTATTTTAATTTTTGGTCGTCAAATACCTTCAAAAAAAGTTTTTAAGTAAAAATAGAGAGGAAAATATTAAATGTAGTACCAAGCACATTGGACCGGAATTAAAAAAAAAAAAGAATAAAATAATACATGGTTTCCAATTCCAACCAGGGCCTACACCAAGAGACAAGCATTGCGAATTTGCCACCAACCCCTCGCTTTGTCCTCTTTCTACCGACTATTTACAACAGCTGTAATGCAAACGATACCGCCCCATCCTTTGCAAAAGACATCATCGACTGCATTAACACGCAGGACAAAGACTAAATAATAGCAGTATTTTTCGACAGAGTGTAGGGTCCAATCTTCAGACAGCGAATTAAGCGGGGTTGAGTGTTATTCATCACTGTTCTTGTTAGGACTTTGGAGTATGTTTGGTTATTGGTCTTTATTTCGTTTTTTTCAGCATTATTATGACTTCTAGAGGGTGTGATGACTTCTGTTAATAAATGTTGTATAGCTTGTTTGGATGAATTTTAAATATTCAATTTCAACCACCTCTTTTTTTTTTTTTTTTTGCTTGGCCACTTTTAAACTTGAACGAGTCCTCTAAAATTATTTTAAGTCCTGATTATGATAATCATGAGACGGCATCCTCCTTTTTCTTCTACTTTTAAATTTTTTTTTTTAAATTTTATATTATTATTTTAGACGGCATCCTCTTTAGTTCTATATAAAGGTTGCATATTAATTAATCAAAATATATCTTTTATTTTTTTTTTTTTTGTTTGAAGGATGGTAATTGAGGATTTAGACAAGGTAAGCAAATGGTATAAAATGAATTCCAGTTAATTTAATTGGTAAAATTTCTTATTGACGAATTAGAGATATGTCATATGAGATCAGGGATGGTGACACATTCAACCTAAGGGGTTCAAATGGCCAGGAAAAAAAAGTAAAATTTATTTATATTTTTTGTTTCGATTCATCCTAAAAAAAATTATAACACTCTTAAGGAAGCATAACAGCAAACCTATTCAACACCAACTTTTATCTTGACATTTTTAAACAAAAAGAAAAATGCCCAACAACAAAAATTCTTAGTTGGGTAATGTTATGGAGAAAAAAAATTAAATCTTAATAAATTACCAAGACCAATAAGTTGTCAAAGTTGCATTAAATAGTTAAAAAAAAAGAATTGCAAAGAGTAAAGACAAAAGCTAATTAATAATAGATTATAGTATTCTTGTCGTGGCTGTTACAGTGAAAATAATTTTTCAATAATGAAACATATAAAGAATAGACTGCGCAATTGAATGAGACTATGGGAGATCAGTCAATGTATGATTACTTAATTGTGTACATTGAAAGAGATATAACTGGTAGCAATGATAATGAAATTATTATGCAACAATTTTAAAATATAAAATCTCATAAAAAATAGTTGTAAAACTTCATGTAATTGCATTTTTTTCTATATTAAAAAAAAAAAAAAGTACAAAGTGGATCCTAATCAAAGTCGGCAAAAGTCTTAATAATAAGAATAGTGTCACAACAATTCTCATAATACTTGGCATGACTTGTTGTGGATTTTAGACAAACATCTCTTTCACCTAAATATTGTGAAACATATTGCTTCCTTGAACTTATTATAATAATATAAAAAGAGGAAAAGAAAACAAAATAAAATCCTCAATATATATTCACCCCGAAACAAGTGTGCAGTGTATTTGCTTTTCTAGTACATATTTGACTTTGGCGTGGTCCTTCTTTATTTTTGATGAGATACGTGGTCCTTCTTAGTTATCTATAAGAAAAACAATACTCATAATTAGGGTGAACTTTACCTATCTTAGTTCAAGAAAAAACCATAGCAGTGAATTCAATTCAACAACCAATTCTGAAAAACTAGAATGATATATTTTCAGTCCGGAACCATTTCTCATTTTGATTTCTAATCAATTAATTAATTTATTGCACATACTTAAAATAATATTTTTTTAAAAAAATTACATAAATTTGAGGTAAATTCCATTAACTTGCCCTAAAGTATGAGTTAATACTAAACAGGCTCAAGACATCTCAAAACTGACTAATTTGGTCTTTCAAAGAGAAGAGAAAAATGACTAACAAACCTAACTGTATTTACTATTTAAGGATTAAATTAAGTTTAAAAACCTAATTGGTTAGTTTTGAAATATCTTAAACCTCATTAATATTAAGCCAAACCTAAAGTAAATCTTACTACAAATACCAAGAGTTTGTACTTAAACAATTACCTACCTAAACCTAATATAACTATTGTATTATTAAAATAAAAAATAAAATTAGAAACGTTTATGATGGAAACCAATGATTGACTCAAAGCTTAAATGTGTTTTTCTAAGCACGTTGGATCAGGGATCGCAGTTCTTACTGAAATGAAAGTAAAGTCAAAAAGTCCCCAACTGGCCAAATCTACAGTACCGAACGAATGAAGAGAGAGAGAGAGAGAGAGATGGTGTGTGGTGTGGTGTGGTGGGGTCGGAGAACTACAGCTAGCAGACCATTTGGCGACGTGACCGCCTAAATCCACATGTGCATCGTTGTTTTTCTCTACAATATATATACTAGTAATCATCATTATTATTTTACATTAATTATTAATTATTATATTTACTCCACATTTCAGTAAATAATAGTATAATGCAATCACTATACTTTGTTCTAGCTCCTCTTATATTAATCAATTTTGATAATGCTTTATTATTAAAAAGCGGGGTCCAACACTAATAGCCTTTGTTTTACTTTGATTTTATTAATGAAAGTTGATGAGCCTCGTGTTTGTTTATTTTTATAATCACATTTTAGTTCTTGTTTAAATCGGAAGATTCTAATTGAATTGATGACGAAGATATTCCAAAAGATTTTACTTCACCATGTCATACTCTCTTTAGCTTTTTCTATTTCGGTAAATATCTGACGGCAACAGCAATTTTTATGAGAGAGAGAGAGAGAGAAGTGGTTGTTATATTTGTTAACTGTTGCTGTTAATTGTAATTTCTTACAAGTTTAATGTGAGGGATTAGCTGTGTCGGCGGAGCTGTTGTCGATAAGAAAATACAGAAAAGAAAACGAGTGGGGTACAAAGAAAGTTGCGGAAAGAGAGAGACAGACTGAGAGAGAGAAAGAGAAGCAGTTGTGTAATAAATAATGAGCTGGGTCAGTGTTGGTTTATTCGTTTAGTTATTATCTCTCATTTGTTGATGTGATAATAATTGAGAAGTCGATTTGTTTTGGGTAAAGTGTACCAAAATTGATCAAATAAACTAGAATTATTGGAGTCGAAGAAGATCCTGTTCGATATTGATATATTTTTAGGTGTTTTGTTGTATTATTATAAATTTTTTTTATCTTATTTTTACCAGCTGTTAAGGCTTTTAATTGATGATATTGAGATGAGAAGCAAAGAATGATAAGAGAGCAAAGGAGAGCAAAGAGAGAGGGCCACAAAAAGGAAAAGGAAAGCAAAAGGAAAGAAAGAGAGAAGGCTTCCACTGTAGCCATCAATAACAGAGGAAGTGGGAGTGGCAGATAAGCGAGCGAGAGAGAGAGAGTAGCTTCACTGCTACTACTTCTACTACCTGCCTCTCTCTGCCTTCTGAAACAAAAAAAACTAAAATGCCTTTTGCTTCTTCTTGATTGAGATCGAGAAGACTGTACAGATCTGTATCTTTAGCCACTCGAGATTTCTGTGAAGGATTGAAAAATGGAAGCGAGTGCTGGCTTAGTCGCTGGCTCTCACAACCGAAATGAATTAGTAGTTATACGCCGCGACCGCGACGGCGAATCTGGTGTAAGTTCTAACAAATTCAATTTTATGTTAAAAAAAAAAACAAAAAAAAAAAAAAACCAAAACTAGCTACACGTATTGTTAAATTTTTGTTGTTGTTGTTGGTTGCAGCCAAGGCCGTTGCAGCAGTTAAGTGGACAAATATGCCACATATGTGGAGACGATGTGGGATTAACTCGAGACGGAGAGCTATTCGTGGCTTGCAACGAGTGTGCATTTCCAATCTGCAGAACTTGCTATGAGTATGAGCGTAGAGAAGGGAACCAAGTGTGTCCACAATGCAAAACCAGATTCAAGCGTCTCAAAGGGTGCGCTAGAGTGGCCGGTGATGAAGACGAAGACGACATCGATGACTTGGAGAATGAATTCAATTTGGATGCGAAAACTAGACAAGATATGCAGCATGGTCTCGCTGCCGACTCTATGCTCTACTATGGTCGTGCTAATTCTGAATCCGATTTTCCTCATGTTCTTCATTCTTCTATGTCCCCACAACCACAAGTCCCTCTGCTTACAAATGGTCAAATGGTAATACCCATTAGTCCCATTTTGTTAATCTGTGACTTTTGATTCGTTTTCATTGTATTTTCCGCTGGTTTTAATGGTTTTAGAGGTGTCGGTGGTGGTGTATAGGTTGATGATATTCCTCCTGAACAACACGCTTTGGTCCCTTCCTTCATGGGAGGTGCTGGTGGTGGAGGCAAAAGGATCCACCCACTTCCTTTCACAGATCCTGCACTTCCAGGTGATTATCTATCAAGCTTTTACTCTCTGGGTCTCATTCTTGCTCAGATTTTTGTGTCGGTTGTTAGTGTTACTGTAACTTGCGTACATGATACATTTCCTTTTGGATTGTACTTTAACTTTAGCTGTACAATTTCTGTTTCCAATTTGCAGTACAACCCAGATCCATGGATCCTTCCAAGGATTTGGCTGCTTATGGCTATGGTAGTGTTGCATGGAAAGAGAGAATGGAGAGCTGGAAGCAAAAACAAGACAAGCTACAAATGATGAAGAATGACAATTCAGGCAAAGATTGGGACTATGACGGAGATGGCCCAGATCTACCACTGTATGTGCTCTCTGAAACTTCTTTGCTTCTTTAGATATAATCACTTGGCCTGAATTTTCTGCTAATACCCATAATAAGCTTTGAGTGAACTCCAAAATTTTGTGAGTGTCGGTTGTTGTAAAATGACTGTGTAACTAGTAATCCCCTTGTACTTAGACACTTGCATTATCTTTCAAATAATTCATTGGTATAATTAGGAATTTGTCAAGTATTGCTAATAATGGAAACTAATGATTTGTTGCTTGTGGATCAGCATGGATGAGGCAAGACAGCCATTGTCTAGGAAGTTGCCTATTCCATCAAGCCAGATAAACCCTTACCGAATGATCATCATAATTCGACTTGTGGTTGTCGGTTTCTTCTTCCATTATCGAGTCATGCATCCTGTAAATGACGCATATGCATTGTGGCTTATTTCCGTAATTTGTGAGATCTGGTTTGCTCTTTCATGGATCCTTGATCAGTTCCCCAAGTGGCTCCCAATTGACAGGGAAACTTATCTTGATAGGTTGTCCCTTAGGTAAGAAAACTTACCACTTATGGACTAACTCATGCGACTGTGCTTATGGTCCAGATTTTGTGAATATTCACAGGCATTGTGTCTTTTCCTTTTGTCAGGTATGAGAAGGAGGGCCAACCTTCTCAACTTTCTCATGTTGACATATTTGTGAGTACTGTTGATCCATTAAAAGAACCTCCACTGGTGACTGCAAACACAGTTCTTTCCATCCTTGCTGTGGATTACCCTGTCGACAAGATCTCATGTTATGTTTCTGATGATGGTGCTGCTATGCTGACATTTGAGGCACTGTCGGAAACATCTGAGTTTGCAAAGAAGTGGGTTCCTTTCTGTAAGAAGTTCAACATTGAGCCACGGGCACCTGAATTTTATTTTGCTCAAAAGATAGATTATCTCAAAGATAAGGTGATGGCATCATTTGTGAAGGAGCGCAGAGCAATGAAGGTAATAACTTGTGACCTGTTCAGTTTATTCTGTTACTCCTTGCCAAACATATAGTAAATTTTTTTATTCATTCATGCTGCAGAGAGAGTATGAAGAGTTTAAAGTTCGAATCAATGCTTTGGTTGCCAAGGCTACAAAGGTTCCAGAAGAAGGGTGGACGATGCAGGATGGGACTCTCTGGCCTGGGAATAATGTCCGAGATCATCCTGGGATGATTCAGGTAGATGAAATTTGTTTTTTTGCTTTGTAAAATACTAAATATGACCTATTTGAGCCTAAACACATGTTTTTCAATCCTTAATAGGTTTTTCTAGGCCAAAGTGGTGGGCATGACACAGACGGAAATGAATTACCACGCCTGGTATATGTTTCTAGGGAAAAGAGACCTGGGTTTAATCACCACAAAAAGGCTGGAGCAATGAATGCTTTGGTAAGTGATTGCAAAGAAGCCTTTTCTCAATTCCTACATTCTGGCAAAAAAAAAGAAAGAAAAAAAAGTACCTAATGTGTGACTGGAATGCAATCTATTATCTAACAGGTCAGAGTCTCTGCTGTGCTGACAAATGCACCTTATCTGTTGAACTTGGATTGTGATCACTACATCAATAATAGTAAGGCTCTTAGAGAGTCAATGTGTTTCATGATGGATCCACTGATAGGAAAGAGGGTGTGCTATGTCCAATTCCCACAGAGATTTGACGGTATTGACAAGCATGATCGATATGCCAACCGGAACACTGTATTCTTTGATGTAAGCATTCACTTATATATACATTAGTACTGATTCATTTCTTTTGCAGTTTTAACATATAAGCGTTCACTGTATTCTTTATTCATCCGCATTTACAAAAGCTAATACAGAAGTCCTCCTTTCCAGATTAACATGAAAGGTTTGGATGGCATTCAAGGACCTATATATGTTGGGACTGGATGTGTCTTCAGAAGGCAATCATTTTATGGTTATGATGCTCCTAAAGCTAAGAAGCCACCAACCAGGACATGCAACTGTTTGCCAAAGTGGTGCTGTTGTGGATGCTGTTGTTCTGGAAAGAGGAAGAAGAAGACTAACAAACCTAAATCAGAGATGAAGAAAAGAAATTCTAGCAAGGCAGAACCTGTGTGTGCTTTGGAGGGTATTGAGGAGGGGATTGAAGGTAATTTAGCTAATAAAAATAAGGTCTCGCTATGTACTGCCTATTGCGTAGTGTAGTTTTACCCCCAATACAGAACCTTACCAGTAGGTGTAAATCAAAATGCTTCACCTGGTTCTAGGGTGCAAAGCAAAGAACAATATCTGTTGTTCTATCTCTCTCTCTCTCTCTCTCTCTCTATATATATATATATATATATTGTAAGTAAAGTTTTGGATGGATGTATTACTAAAGTAACTTGTGTGAGGACTTACTTCCAATTACTGGTTTACTGAAACGTTCTATATAATTTGCCTAACGTAATAAGTGAATTTTGTTGGTCTTGTTTTCTACTTCTATCAATGTAACTTCTTTTAGATTATTTACCATGGAAGAGCTTGTATGCAGGAGTTGAAGTTGATAAGTTTGGTATGCCTAATATAAAGTTGGAAAAGAAGTTTGGACAATCTCCAGTTTTTATTGCATCTACTCTGCTAGAAGATGGCGGGGCACTGAAAAGTGCTAGCCCAGCATCATTGCTTAAAGAAGCCATCCACGTCATTAGCTGTGGTTATGAAGATAAAACCGAATGGGGAAAAGAGGTTTGGATTCTTTTGCTCACATCTGCACTTGACATTATCCTTATGGACTTCGAATTTGTCTCAACTGATATTTTCTTTCAATCCAGGTTGGCTGGATCTACGGTTCAGTTACAGAGGATATATTGACAGGTTTTAAAATGCACTGTCATGGATGGCGATCAATATATTGTATCCCAGCAAGGCCTGCATTTAAAGGATCTGCTCCCATTAATCTCTCCGATCGTCTGCATCAAGTCCTTAGGTGGGCCCTTGGTTCCGTTGAAATATTTTTGAGCAGGCACTGTCCTCTCTGGTATGGATATGGAGGAGGCCTGAAGTGGTTAGAGCGCCTGTCTTACATAAATGCTACTGTATATCCATTGACTTCAATTCCTCTATTGGCATATTGTACTCTACCTGCTGTGTGCTTGCTCACAGGAAAATTTATCACTCCAGAGGTAAGCAATTCAAACGTTTGGTTATTGAGAGGAAAGGTTGCTTTTGTTATAATGTTAAATAATATACCCTTTAGAAATAAATTTAATGCAAATTTGTTCATATTGCAGCTCAGCAATGCCGCTAGCTTGTGGTTTCTGTCTCTTTTCATTTGTATCTTTGCAACAAGTATATTGGAAATGCGATGGAGTGGAGTTGGTATTGATGAGTGGTGGAGAAACGAGCAGTTTTGGGTGATCGGAGGTGTTTCAGCACATCTATTTGCTGTTGTCCAGGGGCTCTTGAAGGTTTTAGGTGGTGTTGATACGAACTTCACTGTGACATCAAAAGCAGGGGACGATGAGGAGTTCTCAGAGCTGTATGCATTTAAGTGGACCACATTGCTCATTCCGCCAACAACACTGCTAATAATAAACATAATTGGTGTGGTTGCTGGAGTATCAAATGCAATTAATAATGGGTACGATTCATGGGGGCCTTTGTTTGGAAAGCTCTTCTTTGCCTTCTGGGTGATTGTTCATCTCTATCCTTTCCTAAAGGGTCTGCTTGGTAGACAGAACAGGACTCCCACAATTATCATTGTCTGGTCAATATTGCTTGCTTCCATCTTCTCCCTGCTGTGGGTGCGCATCGATCCATTCTTAGCCAAGTCTAAAGGACCAGTTCTGGAAGAATGTGGATTGGACTGTAATTAGCTGCACATTTGCTCCATGATAGATATTAGATATTTATCTTTTGATGGATGATACAGCCAAGAAAATATGTTTGGTGTGATGGGGTCTGCGAGATGTAGATTAATTGCTTGTATGGGCGTGGATACCTCTTTTCAACTCCTCGTTCAGTTCGTTCCTTATCTTTGGTTGAGAAAACTCCAGGTGGACTGTTGAGAACAACTACATCAGTACTGTGCTCCTTTCATTCTTTATTAGTTTGATTTATACGGGGAGGAGGAGGTCTGGTTATTCACAAAACCACTGTGTATTATTATTGTTGTCACGGGTCTTTTTCTCCTCTGTCTCTTTCTCCCTCTCTCTCTCTATTTGATTCACAATAAATGGGGCTATGTCCTGCTGCTTGTAATTGCAAAGGCAAACTTTCTAGTACAGTACTAAATGCTGGGGCTCTAATGTTCGCCCTGTCTATAATGTAGCTATCTTATGGCACGCACAGGATATAAGGAAAACTGAAAAGATGTTTCATTTTGTGTTCAATTGAATACTTTGATACTGTTTTGTTTTGCATGAGTTTCATGATAAAATTTGCTTCTTTTCCATTACCATCAGCTAGGAAATCCCGGATGAGTCACATATTGACCTTAGCAAAAATTGATCTACAAAAACTACAGTTAATGGCGTTACCTATCTCCATCAACTGAATCTTGCAACTTTTGCTATAAAAGGAAAAATAAAAAATGAGATAACACTGCACACACATCAAATTTCATATATCTTTTTAGAAATATTATTGTTTACTCTCAGATATCATAAATGCATATTTCTTTCTCTTATATGAATGGTAGGTCTTATTAATTAAATTTGTGGTGGGACCTACCATTCATGTGAGAGGAGAGACTATGCATTTATGGTACTCTGAGAATCCCTAATAATTTTTTATCTTTTTATAACTTGTTTAGGAAGCAAGACGGTTTCTATTACATTGCTTTCCTTTCACGTTGGATCATCGAACGTTGCTTTCCTTGCACGTTGGATCATCGACTGTGAAAAAAGTTGTAAAATTTAAGGTGTCATAAGATTTATCGTGAAGAAATTCCAAGTGCCTAAACACTTTACAGAGGAGACAAGAACCGTTCATTTTATTGCGCCTTACAGATGTTATGCCTTGTTGCTTTGTTCTACACACAGCATGTGCTGTCATACAAATGTTATGCCAAGTTGTTCTGTTCTATCGGACCGCCTATTTGGCTATTTTTGATAAAGTTTAAATTTGGTAACATGATTCATAAAGGACACTGGCTAGGATTTGGTGCGGAAAAGGCAGAATCCGCGTAATACATTAATTAATATTTGATTTAGAAGCATGTTTAATTTGGTGAGGTTGGGCTTGACTCCAGTGCTCGTGCACGGAAGGTGACAAGAACGTTGTGTTTTAAAATGGTCCATGTTGATATTGTAAATTGTGTAGTGCACAAGAGCAATAGATGAAAACCTTTCCTTTGGTTTAATGTTTTAAAAATTGTCTATAAAATTTGACATAAAGCACATTTTAAAAAATAAATTAATCAATAGGTGTAACATATAATATGGTCATGAATGAAGGTTTGAAACAACAAAATTGATTATACATGTTAAATTATTTCTTTTGTTATATTTCATTTTAGTGGCGTACTTATGTTTTGTTAGAATAATTTTATATATTATTAAAAATAAATATGAGTTTCATTTAGTTCAATTAGTAAAGTCAAATAAGGTTCTTCTAAAAAAAATAAAAAAATCAAAATAAGGTACTTGGATTTGATCTTGTCTATACCAAAAAAGAAAGCCATTTTTTTTTTATTTATGAGAAAGCCATTGGTGTTTTGGCTTAATAGTAAGAAGCAATTGTCATAGAGTACTATATACACATTTGGATAACAATGAAATCCCCAGCGTTTGCATTTTTCTCCCCTTTTTTTTTTCTTTTTTTTTTTTTTTTAATTGAGAAGCATGTGAACGTGGGATGTCTCTTGTTAGTGAAACTTCCACCTCTTTGACAAACTTCCACCACCACAGAAATGACACTGTTTAGTGGGTTATGTGCATTGTTTATGGGACACATAAATCTCTTTTTTTAACTTTTTCATTAAAAATTGGTCTCACAGTACTATTCACACATTTAAAAATTATTTTGCTACAATATTTTTAGTTTTCAGCAAAATAAGTGGTATCTAAACGGACCCTATATATTTCAAATCCAATTGTATCAATATTATATTACATTAAAAAAAATCAAATTGATTGGGTATTTAATATATTTAGTATATATTCTCTCAATTTTGGTCGTGTATTCAAACAAAATTATTAATATTCTTGTGTTATTATAATCTAAAATAATTTGGTTGTTATATATATATATGTGTGTGTGTGTCTCCTGATAGAGAGAGAAAATCATTCAAATTAAGTAATAATAAAAAGAGCAAGACTTAGATAAAGTACTTAGGCGCTGTCCCTTAGATTTTATTTTTAAGATTTTTTCTTATAGAATTTAATTGTATTTTTTAGTTAAATATTCACATGGCTAAATTTTAAGAGCGGAACCTAAGAAACAACATTTAAGGTACTGTACCTAAGTTTTGTCATAAAAATTTTTCCTAATAAAAATACGAAGATAATGTCTAAGGGTTCGTTTGGTTGGAAGAGTGGAAAAGTAGGAGGATAAAGAATAGTAAGAAGATGGAAAAGTGGGAGAATAGAAAAATTTATTTTTGTTTGCTTGGGAGTGGAAAAATGAAGGAATGGAAAAAGTAAATTTATATAAATTTACGCATATACCCTTATTAAAAAAATGATGCCCAATTAAAACCCAAAAAGTGATTAAAAAAATTCAATCACCTAAATTTATTAAAAAAATAAAAATCATGTCCATAAAAAAATCACATCTAAACAAAAAATAAAGAACACAAAAGAAAGCAAAAAAAGAAAAAAAGAAAAAGAAAAAGAATTCTAGCCCAGTAAATCAAAAGAAAAGGAAAAAAAAGAAAAAGAAAGAGGGAGGCAGGCAACCCCGGCCCAGTAAATCAAGAGTAAAAAAAAAAAAAAAAAAGGCAGGCAACGCGTGCTCATTAAAAAAAAGAAAAAGAAAAGGACAGGCAACGTAGGGAAAAAAAGAAAAGAAAAGAAAAAAGTGTGAAGAAAAGTAAAGTGGGTGAAGGTGCAACGGTATATGGGCATTTTTGTCCAAATGTGATGCTCAATTTCCCTTTCTAGTTTTTTCTCTATTTTAGAGAGAAAATTTTTTGGTGGGACAGGAGAGAAAATACTTGACCTCATTATTTATTTTTCTTCCTTCCCACCCAACCAAACACACTCTAAAAAAAATTTCCTTCCCATTTTCTCTCCGAAATTTTTCATCTACCTTATTTCATCTCCAAATAAACACACATTAATAGTAAAACGAGGAACTTGCTAGCAAAATATATATATATATATATATATATATATTTATTGGAACTACAAAAAATACTAATTATGATAATTTTATTGCTGTATATATTACACCTTGAATATTGTGAAATAGTTCTACTAGACAGTTTCTAATCATCATTTTGTATTTTAAAGAAGCCATAACAAACTTTCTTTCAGGACAATGTCCACTCTATTTATGCCTAACTATCCCCACAGAACTGGGTTTGAATTTATTCTCCAAGGCCCTTCTTGTTAAGATCCAATCCCTATTTAGTGTGGCCTGATGCATGAGAAATTATAAAGTCCTCTAGTAGACAAGTAATGTGGTCCACCACTCCATTAAAAAACTTCTATTTATTTAAAATTGTTGAGTCAATAATTAATTTTTGTTGAAAAATTTTTTCTAACAATTTTAAATAGATGAAAGTTTTTTAGTGAAATAGTAGATTACATCACTTGTCCACCGGATGAATCTTATAATTTCTCATGCGAAACCAACAAGCTAAGCACGTCTCTCATCAAACAAAACGAAAAGAGACAGAAAACAACGTTCAAGTGAAAGTTCCCCCCACACAACACTCCTCCCCCCACAAAAAGAAAAAAAGAAAAAAAGTGCGAGTTAGTGCTCGTTTGGCTGGCACGTTTCTGAATCACGTTTGACGTCTGCATTTTTTCAGCCATTTTTTTTTTTTTTTTTTCCACGCATTTCCAGCTAAATTTTATTGTAGCAGCACTGTAGTGGTAGTTGACTTTTTAGCACAAATTTCACTGTTTATGGATCCACAAATCAGTAACTTTTTCATTAAAAATGAGTCTTACGATACTATTTACACATTTAAAAATTATTTGCTATAGCATTTTTTAATTTTTAGTTTTGAGTTTTTAGTTATATCCAAACGGACCCTTACACTCATTCCTCAAAAGAAAAGTGCGAGTTACACTCTCACGGAGAGTAGCATCTAGCCATCATGAAAGAATCTCACAAAGGGAAAACTGAGGATTTTGTCCTAAAGCCAAAGCGAACAGATCTTGAGGGAAACAGTGTAGGATTGAATTATTATTTATTATGCAAAGGTGCAGACTAGTGGCAATTTATCCAGGATTACCGGGGCAAAATGGCCAAATATCACCATTTTATAAAATATTTTGCAATATATTACTGTTTGTAAAATATTTAACAATATACCATCTTTTTGAAACTCGAGTTTGTGAAACTTGAGTTTGTCGTGTAACTCAAGTTCCATAAACTCGAGTTCTTTGAAAAAATAGCCTTTAAATTTGCCAATTTTTTTTTTATGAAACTTGAGTTCATAAAACTCGAGTACCATAAAAAAAATTTCAAAATTTTCCATAAAACTCAAGTACCCAAAAAATGGTAGATCTCTACATATTTCTGAAACAATTGTAGATTGATATATATTTCAGTAAACACTACTATTGTACCATTTTGGTCAAGATTACCAAGTGGAAACTCCTATTTCATGTAGATCTAAATTATCTAATGAAGTATGACCCGGTAGAGGACCGTCAACTGCAGGAAGGAAATTCGTTTTTTTGATAATTCGATAATTATAATAATCTTGAGAAATACTAGGAGGTGCCAATTCAGCTCTTGGCTACAAGAAGGAAATTGGTACTGCTATAAATTTGAAAACAATACTCTTAAGCACATTGAAGCTAGTAATTCAGAGGGATTAGGTTAGGTGGCCTGACATGCAAATGAACAAGTATTTGTTAAAAAGATAAAAGAATGAAATATGGCTTAGATGAAATTAATTTAAACTTGATCTCTATTGGAATGAGGTTCTTATTCATCAAAAAAAGGAAAAAAAAAAGACTTTGGTATAAGACACATATCTCGGCATAATAACTCAACAGCAAAAAAATAGCGCACAGATAATCATTCAAAATTAAAGATGAAAATAGACAGAAGGTCTAGATCCCAAACCTGTAATCTTCAAAATCGTAGTGATGCACAAAATCTCACATCTGAAGGCATCTAAGGGTTTGACAAGTCACGTATAACACAAAAGAACACAACAATCCCTATCATGCTTGCCAAAGTAGTTCTAGCTTCTCGTAATTTTCAAAATTGCTGATTATCTTTGTTTATCAATAGCTCTTCAATTGAATATCACCAAAATCTTCACATTGCTCCCGCTAATCATCATGATGTAGATTATCTCCAATAGTATTCACGTTGGTCCTTCTAATCATTATGATGGTGAAGAAGAAACAACCGCTGCTAATTCTGCTAACTGCTTCCTGCCAAGATTGGATACAAGTTCCATGGAGATGAAGTGTTTTGGAAGATTTTCAAATTCTTCCACCTTGAAATTGTATATTGGTTGAAGTTTTTTAGCTTCAGAATCTGCTGCTTCAGCCTCTGCAAGTAGAAGGTTAGCTTCTTCAAGGTCACCAAATTCTAGAGCAGCATTTCTTTCTGCTGTAGCAGCACCGGCTATCAAAAGCAACCTCTGGAATCTAGCCATTGCTACCTCTTTTTCCTTGGATAAAATCAGCCCCTCAGTGTCCTGCAACCTGTTTACGGTGTCTTTAATCTCTTCCTCAAGCTTCTCAAGCTCTGAGTTGGTTGTTTCCATGTCAATCTGTATGCCTTCTTTTTCAACGCTCAATGATTTTGCCTCAGCAGCTATTCGTGCAGCTTCCTTAAAGTTTCTTGCAGCAGCAGCAATTTTCTTTTCAGCTTCCACCTCTGGGACTCTTTTATTTATAAAAAGAATTCTCTGCTTGAAGGATGCTAGATCCTGCTGAATGTTTGACTTTCTTGCAGATAGTTCCTAAAAACCGTGAAGGAGAATTGTTCAACAAATGGCATGTTGAAACAGGGAAGAGAGCACGAAATGAGGGAAGTTTTTTTTTGGTGGGGGGGGGGGGGGTGTGGGGAGGAGAAAGACGGAAAGAGTATTAAGTTGATTGGCATATGTTCATATATCAGAAAGCTGATAATTGAGTATGAAAGAGTATCTATGGTTTGTGATGCTCTAGCAAATGCACAAACACAACACTATTTAGCCAAAGCAAAAAGAAAAAAAGAGAAGAAACTGTAAACACAAATAAAAACAAACAACACCAATGGAAAAATGCAGTAACTCTCTAGGCCAAATTATTTTACAAGGACTATAAATCATTAGTTTATCACAATGTGGAAGGGATGCAACAACAGGGCTTCACCATAACAACAACATCTAATCTGATAATGCAACACCATGTTGAATAATAGACAGTTCAACGTTTTTTATGGAATTGGAATTTCCATCTAAAGGATGTGGTAGTTGTCTATAGGTTTGATGATGACATAAAAAAACAAATTTTTTCAA
The DNA here is from genome assembly GCA_030445155.1 of Quercus variabilis. Taxonomy (NCBI): domain Eukaryota; kingdom Viridiplantae; phylum Streptophyta; class Magnoliopsida; order Fagales; family Fagaceae; genus Quercus; species Quercus variabilis. Next base: position 17,057,514 of record CP129446.1, read on the forward strand.
AGACTAGTTAAGTCCCTGAGAAAGGACAAACATCTAGATTTTAAACCAAATAATTGAAATTGTCTCAAATTCCTATTTTGAATTAAAAACCTATTTGGGTTTTTTGGCGTGGAAGAAAAGTATATTCCTCATCAAAGAATTAATTTGGTATTCCTTGTCCACCAAGGAGAATGGGTCGAAACTTTATCTATAGGTTGTACTGTAAAAGGTTTGAAGGCTTTGGTCCAAGTGGTCCTCCATATGAGGAGAGGAAAACTCTTAGAAGAATATGGAGTAGGATTCTTCAAACAGTATTTTGATTGTTCTTTTGGAGTTTGAAAGATGCTTGCCAATTTTTGGGTTGAAATACATGTATGTGTGTTAAGTAATTATAAACAAAAGAAAAGTGCATGTGAATTAAGTGTTTATCTATTGTTTGAATGAAAAGTACCGTTGGGTGTATTTGGGTTTTGAGCTTGTGAGAGAATCAAGTTTGTGAGTTTATATTGAGAATTTGTTTTGGGTGCAACGAGATTTGTGTTAGTTTGTACTTATGAGAGGTCTTAAGTGTGTTTGTGTTTGTAAACTTTATGAGTGTTGTTTGTGAACGTCTGAGTATAGTTTACAGGGTTTGGCTGAACGTGATTTTAATCCATATTGCCAATAAAGGATTTTGGTTGGTGTTATCAATGGATGTAGGCACAAAGTTGGCTGAACCACATTAAACTATATGTCTTGTATGCATGCTTTAATTTTTTGTTTGTGATGAATGTGCTCAAGCTAGCCTTAAATTCCAACATAAAATTTTCATATCTAATTAATTAGAAAGGACCATTTGATGGTGTTCCTCAATCCTCTATACATTTAAGCAAAAGCCATACTCAGAAACAACAATTATAAGGGATCTAAGTTTCACACGTAAGTTATATTAGGTCTCAAAAAAAAAAAAAAAAAAAAAGGATATGTAAATACTATCATCAAGCTGTAATTTTCTAAAGGTGAGAAGTCTGCCATTGATATATAAATGGGAAACATCTTCTAGGGTACAGATAGCCATAATAAAGAAAATCTAGAAGTGAGTTCTCAAAAAAGAAATATAAAAGTAAGCTAGAAAATTAACCTGTAGAGAAGCTCTTGCAGTGGAAACTTCCTGTTGGAGCACTTGAACATCCTCAGAAAGCTTCTCCTCAGCTTTTACAAGCCCCATTTTATCTTCCCTCGAGTTCAACATGGAGGACATCAGAGTTTTTCTCAGTTCCACAGTTTCCTGGTATGTTTGTGCTTCCTCAGCAGAAGCACTGGCAAGTTCCCTCAGCTTTGCACCTTTTTCTTCTTCCTGCTTAAGGAACTCGTTAATTTCTTTCTTTTTCTCTGATAGAGCTTCACTTTCCAATTCCATCGTGGAAAGACTTGATTGCAAGTTATCACACTTTGCATCAATGTTTGATTTCATCTCCTGAAAACCCGAGACCACATTGCCGATCCTTTCCTCAACTTCTTTGATTTTAGAATCATTTTCTGAAATTTCCTTTTCCTTTTGTTTCACTAATTCAAGTAGTTCTTCCAGTTCATTTCTCAGCATATCCTTTTTACTACAAAGCAGTTCTTGCTCCTTCCTGTCATCTTCAATTGAAAGCTCAATGGAATTATTAAATACTTCTCGAGCTTCATTTATTAGATGTGATTCAATTTCCACCTCCATCTTCTTGACTTCCAAGGCTTCAGTTGATGAAAGCCATTTGTCCATCTCTTTTGAGGATGCTACTTCTGCTGTTTTTAACACTAACTCCGCATTATTTGCAGCATCCTGCAAAAAATAGACTACAATTGTCATTTTGGTTTTCTCTAGTCAAACTAACAACGACAACAAAGCCTTAATCCCATCATTTTGGAGTCAGCTATGGATTCTCAATAGATTAGTTAGGGTTGGTCACATGTATTTTTCCTGTTATTCTATTCTATTTGAAGTCATACACTCTGTTGCTTTTAAAAAAAAATAATAATTCTTTTATATAAATAAATAATAAAGTCATACTCTCTACTACTTACTTAGGATTGACAGTTTATGAAACTACTTCACATGATGGTTAAATGTTACATATGGGATATTAGTACAAATAATCAATACAAAATACTGGGAGAAAATTGACACAAAGTACAACAAAAATAATTTATGATGTAACAGAATGCTTGCTAATTTTACTTGCAGGCAAGATCCAAGAGCACCAGAATGCATTATATACCATATTCCCATTTGTAATATTTAAGATCCATAATCAAGCAAGGTAATTATATAGGCAATGTGGTCACTTATTATATCCTTAAGAAAGTGATGCAGTGGTATTAGTAGGTATCCAAAACAAACATTAGAGTCATGCACATGTTTTTAGTAAATACGCATAGTTTGGGAAAAGAAAAGAAAAAGGGTACTGACTGTTGCGAAATTGTGGAGCAGGGAGACACAAAGTTCCTCAGCAGCAATCTGAGCTTGAAGAGCCTCCTGCATATTGGATTCATTGGCATCAGATTGTGCCTCTGCCTCTCTCAATGCAATGAGGGAACTTTGTTTCTCCTCCTCAGCAGCGGCCAGGGAGTCGCTAACACGCTCAGCCCTCTCGAAATCTTCGGCCTCGCATGCTTCTTCCAACTCCTTCTCCAGTTCCCTGTGCTTGATTAATGCCACATTCACATTCTCCGCTGCTTTTCTCCTCCTCCTTATGGATTCCTTCCTCGCCGCAGATACAGTCGCCACCAATTCTCGAGCACCCTTCAGCTTCTCAGCTATTTGGGCCTTAATATCCTCCAAACTCAACTCGCCCTTTTCCTCTTCTACTTCTTTCGCTTCTTGCTGCTCTTCTTGTTCTTCTCTTGCTTCTTGCTGCTCTTCTTGTACTTCTTTTTCTTCGTGTTGCTCTTCTTGTTGAACTTGTGTGGCAGTTTGATTATCATCATCATCGTGATGATCAATTTTAGTCGGTGTAGGTGAGACAAGGTTGTGATCTTCGGTATGAGGAAGATCATCGAGCGCATCGGATTGAATAGAGTGAGAATCCGAATCGAGATCCGACGGTGAAAAATGAGAATATGCATCTCTGCTTCCATCTCTGCCATATCCGATTCTCAAGCCAGCTCGTTTCTTCTTTCTCGAAACCTGTCGAGAAATCGAGGGAATTGCTCTTGTCGTTGTTGTTGTTGAAATCGAAGGAGTAGAAGAAGAATTCTGGGATTGAGGAAGGGTTTCGAGAGGAGCTACGATGGTGAGATCAGAGAAGAGATTTTCGTCAAGGGGTTGAGACGATGAATGTGAATTCGAATTTAATGATGACGTTGTACTTTCGGAATCAGCGGTAGAAGCTGTAGTGGTTGGAGCATCGATTGGAATTGGGGGAGGAGGGTTTATAGGATCATGATGATTGTCTTGATGGTCTTGTTGTTCTTGATGATGGTTTTGTTGGTCTTGGTCTGAAGCCAATTGGGAAGGGTTAAAGAGGACCATGCCCTCAAATAACGAATCCATTTCTTCCTCCATTTATTTTCTGGAATTTGGTGTTAAAGATCTCCCCAACTTATCTATTCTCTTCTGAATTTTTGCATAAAAAGAAGAAGAAGAAGAAGAAGAAGAAGAAAAAAAAAAAAAACTCTTCTGAATTCTGATAAAATATCTAATTATATCCTTAAATCTAATACTAGCGAGGAATGACCCCCAAAATTATACATTGACGGTACTTGATACTCGTTTACTTGCCAAACTTGACCCGTTCACTCAATTTTAAGGAGATGACATTTCAACCCAAGATATCCAAAATAATTAACACTCTGCCCATTAATTCCCCTAATGACAAGTTTTTTTTTGTTTTGTTTCGTTTAGAGAAGGCCCCAATGTCAAGTTGACACACAAAATATTCATTTTTTTAGGAAAATTATTAGGTATTTTTGAAATACTATAAATGTATATTTTTTCCTCTCATATGAATGGTGGGTCTCATTATTCATGTAAAAAGAAAGAATACGCATTTATGAAACACTAGGAATAACTAATTTCCCCCTTTCTTATTAGAGAATGTTCCAATTATGGTAAACCTTATCATAAATTTAGTTAGAAGGATTATCGTAAATGTGAGTGAAGAAAACACTACTTTATGATATTTCATAATTACCTAATAATTACTCTTAATTTTAGTTAAGCTTACTTAATACAAATAAAAAAGAAAAGGAAAAACACTTGATTAATTGGGTTCTTTTCGCTTGCTTGCCATGTGTCAAAAATTGGTTAAACTCTCCTAATGACTTGGATGGTATTTGAGGAGTCAAGTTCACTACTAGCGGTGCACTCTTCAATCACATGACAGCTAGGTCTTAAGAAAATATATAAAAAGGAAGAAAGAAGTTGAAGGAGAAGGAGAAAAGAGAATACTTCTTTGTGCACCTGCTGAAAATAACCAAAGTGTCTCGATGTGCGTAAAAAATTATAAAGAATCTCAAGTGTTTCAAGTGAGCGTGAGTGTGCTGTAGTTTTTCTTTCAAAGATGATTACAACATCCCCCTTCTTTGGCGCGTTTAGTTTGCCGTAATGTTACGTTGTATTGTAATATTATGTTATTGTAATATTATATTAATATAATTTTAATATAAAAATATAACATTACATTATTTAAGAAGATGATGAGATTACGATAATGTAATATATATTGTAATTTTAAATTATGCTAATGTTAGAAAAAATAAAATAAACTAATAATTTTAATGTCACATTATTGTAATGTGCATCACATTAATAACACATCACAGTTAGGGCTGTCCACGGGTCGAGTCGGGTCGGTTTTGGATCCAACCCTGACCCGACCCGCCGGCGTCGGATGGAAGGTGGAGGGACCCGAAACCGACCGCCGGTGTCACTCGGTCGAGTTGGTTTTGGGTTCGGGTGGTGTTTGGGTCGGTTCGGTCGGTGGAGAGAGTTGTCGAATCCTGCAAATGTTGCTGGAATCTTCAAAACATTCGCCGGAATCTGCAAAAACCCAATAGATCTGCACCACAAATTGCTGAAATCAGCCAGTACCTCCTCGAAACTCGCCGGATCTCACCAAATATGGTCGAGATCTCGCTTGGATCTCCTCGAATGTCGTCGGATCTCACCAAATCTCGCTCGAATGTCGCCGGATCTCACCAAATCTCGCTTGGATCTCCATGAATATTGCCGGATTTGTATATAACGTTGGTCGGGTCGGGTGGCTCGGGTTTTGGAGAAGAAAACCCGCCACTCGACCCGCCAGAGTCGGGTCTTGGGCGTGGAAACTCGTCACCGACCGACGGAATGGTCGGTTTAGGTGGTTGCCAGTTCAGGCTTGGGCGGGTTGCTTGGTTTGGTCGGTTCCGAGTTGAATTGGACACTCCTAATCATAGTTAGGGATGATAATTTTGCCCTGTCCCGCTTGACCTATCCCTCCCTGCTTCGCCCCATGCAGGTTTTTTCCGTCTCGCAAAGGTGGTGGGGTAGGATGGGGTGAGATTTTAGCCCCACAGCACAGGGTGGGGCGGGGATGAGTTTAGACTTTTTAAACCTAACCTGCCCCGCTCTGTATTGATAAGGGTTAAATTGTAAATTTTTCATAACCCTACTATTTAAGCAAGCATATCATTAGCTTATTTTATTCTACCTAACAAGGCCTTTTGCCTTTTTTTTCTTCTCTAGAAAGGTTGGAAATAAGATACTAATTATAACATTTTCTTGTCTTTATTATAAACAAATTTATATACTATTAAATTATTGATTTTGTATTATGAGATTTTTGTTTCTGTTGTGATATTGTTTTGTTAAACACTTTAATAATATTTTTCAGTTTTTGCTAAAAATTAGTTTGATTTGATGGGATAAATTTATTTGTAATTTCAAGTATATTTTTATTAATAAAACATGTTTTATTAAAAACAATTGTAATAGTTGGGGCAAATTAGCAAGAAGAAGAATTTTACGGGATGGGGTGGGGCTTTACAGAGTCCCAAGGGGCGGGGATGGGAGAAGAAAATTTTTCCCATCATGCGGGGTGGAGTGAGAATAGGATAAGACAAAACTATACGGGGCGGGGGCGTAGGCCCCATCTTTCGGACTTGTCCCGCCTCATTGTCATCCCTAATCACAGCACGTTGGTTCATTTCCCTTTTATAGGGATGTTAAGATTAGTTTAAAACATGTTGGATGAGTGGGAGAACAGCAAGGGCCACTGGGTTGGTTTGTTGTTGAGTAGGTGGAGTTCCTCCTCAAAAGGGGATACTGTCACTGTTTTTCCTAAAGAGGAAAGATCCTCATTGAAATTTGCTGGAGCTTTTAGCTCTAGTAACCCCTCATTAAATGTCATTTGATTTTTGACTTTAAGAGAGAAAAAGATGATGCAGGGTGGATTTTGTTATCCAGTAGGAGATATTATGTTTTTATGAGTACATTGTTTACACATGACACCAACAAGGATTCATTGGACTCTCAATTGTCCCAAGCTCTTTTGTAAGACTTTGAACAAGTCCAAATTGATGTAGAATAATCTTTATTCCTTCCAATCCACCCCTCCTTACCATTTTCCCTTGGCTGGTTAAAAGACTTGGATTTGAACTTGATGCTTGTCTTAATCACAAGCTTTGATCAACTTCTTGTTGATTTATTTCAGCTTTAGCAAGCCCAGCAAGTAGTTCTGTCATTGAATTTTCACAGGATCCATTTTTTGCTTCTCATATGTTGGTACAACCAGCCACACACGTAGGATTCACCTCACGGGCTGGGCTTGACTCATACTGTTCCTACTTTCTTTTTTCTTTTGGGCCAACCACAAAAGCAACCCATGGGTATTTTGTCTAAGCACTTGTGGCCTAACTTACTTGAGTGTCAACCCAGTTAATCACATAGCCCAGGTATGAACTAAATCAAGTTCGGAACTCGGAAGCTTGTTTAGGCCATTGGCATGGGCTATAGGGCCTTGAACAACTTGTGGGCTTTATTTTATTGATAAGTTCTCGGGCTGAAATTTGGGTTTTTGTTAGTAAAATTCTTGGGCCTCAGAGATTAATTTAGTGGAACCTATTTGACCAAGATGTGGTGTCTATTTTCATGGACGTTGGGCTGCAAAGATGGGCTTTGAATTGACTGTGGGTTTTTAGTCTTGCTGTTGTGAAAAAAAAAAAAATCTCTAAACACTCTCTACTCTTTCCATTATCTCGTTGTACTCTCATGAGTCTCACCTACAATCCTAGAGATCTTTACGGCGACAATTGCGTGTCGAAATTGTAGATTCGCTGGTAGTAGTGATAAAAATCACAAAATTGATTCTTGATAGCTGGTCCGAATTGATCTATTTTTTTTTTTTTTTTTTATCGAATCAAGTAAGAAATTATTAAGTAAACTTTATTTCAGACTCTGTCGTACTAGAAGGAATGGAGCAGGATCGCCGAAGGCTGTTCCTTTCCATGGGCTAATTCCAAATGCTAAAGCCCTGTTTGGTACAGTGGTTCAAACTCACATTTTCAGTTTTTAAACAATTTTACACATATTTTCACATATACATGTATTTTAAAAAATTACAAACAACATTACTCAAACTTCTCTGTTAAACGGCCCTAAATAGTTAGCTCATAAGCCTAAAGGTCTCTGTTTCCAGCCCTGTAGGCCCAATTTAAAGCCCAGCCACCTCAAGAAGAATTGTACGTTTGTTTGTTTTTTACCCGTACAAGATCAAAACGATGGAGTGAAAAAAAGAATTAAAGCTCCTTTCCCCCAAAAGAGAGATTTAATTACGAGAGAGAGGAGAGACAAAATAGAAGGACAAGTCATCCATTAGCTAATTTCCTCCATCTATTTATTGGTGTCCCTTTTTTCGAGTTACAATTGGTTTTCTTCATGATAATTGATAATTCTTGCTTGTACAGAAAGTTGACTCTCAGTTACAGTTACCACCTGCTTTGCTAGTTGTTTTATGACCAAGAATTGACTGACTTGCTCATTTACAACAATAAGCCAAGGACATAATAATTTTCATAATTGCTGTGCTGAAGTGGCGATTAGTGTATTGTAAAGCCATAAACTGATGTAAGTAATAATCGAAGTGATATTACACTTACATGCCACCTAATATTGGAAAAAAAAATGTTATGAAATTTGTTGGGTAAGTCATTACAATTACGAGTGATGATAGGGATACTACAATTTTATAATGTAGATATAAAGTATAATAAACTAATATGTTACCAATCATAAGAAATAATTCAAATACTCATTTATTATCTCATTGAGGTGGCATCAATTACATTCATATAAAGTAAGTTTGTGAGCTTAATAACTTTAGCATTTCCCTAACTGTGTTTTGGTGTGTCTTCCCCTTTTGGTGACTGATTCAGTTCAAGGTGAAACCAACCAATTGATGGCAATCACCATATATGTATTATACAGGGTAATAAATATTACTCCAAACAAGTAAATAGATTAAGAGTCTGATTAACAAGTGTGGAAGTGTATTGACTAAGGTTAAGTTTTTTATTACAATCAATCAATTTTTTTTAGAGAATCTCATAATATTTAGTTAAAAATGTATTTATTTATGTATTCATTTATTTGTTTTTATTACTTCTCAATCCAATGAAATCCATTGGATTTCTCCTTAACAAGTGCAATCAAGTACTGTTAATATATTGTAGTAATTAAATAAATAGTCAGCCATCATCACTCACCAACCAATATCATATATGTTCATACCTGTGCAGTTTACATGCATGCATCATGCATGATATAACTCAATCTCGATCAGATCATCAAACCGTTTCATTATTGAGTGTAATGATAACAAATCAAACGGATCTAACTTCTAACTGACCACACAAATGATTGTAGGGGGATTTTCTTTTAAACTATGTAATAATCAATTAAGGAACTTTAGATCACATGGGTGATGAATCACAACTTTTGACTTATGAACTGATCAATGATGATGATATTGCCTTTTTGACAATGGTATTATTTATTTAAGCAACTTATACACACAAACACATGTATTCCTTTCATACAGTGAAGTTAGTATGGAAATGACGATCAGAGCCTTTAATGTGGCCTCACCGCCTTGCTGAGTTGACCGTTGAGTACTGAAGCTGAGATAGTGCGGTGATAATAATTGAGGTTCCCGCTTCATACGCGGTTTATTATAGCTGGCTCTGACTTCCGTATCAAGTTTCTTGCCCCTCCAGAGCAAGTTCTGTACTTTGAAAAGTTCACACCTTGTGCCTGCTTCCTCGTTGCCAAATTGTTATAATAATATTATCTTATCATGCATGGATCTAATATGCGAATAATGACAGCACATCAATTCAGCTCCATACTCTGCTCTGCTCTCATCAGCTTGGCTCCTTCCTTCCTCGCCTCATGCATTTCCAATGTCTCCTTTGTCTATGAAAAGTCACAGTAAAATTTGCGCCTCAAAAGTGAATGTACATTATATACAAATGAGTGAGACATGGCTTGTTTATTGAAGGCTAAATCTTGTTATATACTCTTCATTGCAATTTCTATACACACTTTATGAAATTGTGATTTAAAAATACAATTTCATTTATAATTGCGAATTGGTGAAGTAGTGTTTTGAAAACACAAATTCACAATTTTAATTAAAATCATGTTTTTTGATGTGATATTGTGTGTCTCATATACATAATGTATAATTAACTAACTAACTATCACAATTCTTTATCGAAAATGTTATTCTTTTGACAAAAAGAAATGTTAAGATCAGAATTTTTTTTTTCTTTTTTTTATATAACTTTTTTAATAACTTGGCCGCTCACCTCATTTTGACATAATACAATGAAAACTCAAATCATGTCTAGCACACTATATATTGATACTAACCTATTAATTATGTTTAACATAAACACACCATCGAAAATATTTTTACTATATACTAATCACAATATATTATATTTAACTGTTATTAAAAAAAATTATGAAAAATATTGTGACATTAGATTTTTGGACTGAACTAAAGGTAAAGGTAGTATAATTATAAAGCTGCAATTGGATGTCGGTTAATTTCACCTAAAAAAAAAAAAAAGTAAACCAGATTCCGATTGTCTTAAAACGAACAACTTCAATCGGCTTGTCCTCCATTTTCCCGATAGCCAAGCCAGCCAGCCAGACAGCCAAACGCGTCCGCGGGCTCCACCTCTAATTCCATATTTCCTTCCCGTTTACTTAACAGCACACCATGCACGCAGCTCATTAATTGCTTCTTGCTCTATATATGTAAGCTTGTTATGTATTAGAGATATCTCATATCTGTTACATTAAGGAACAAAGCACAAGGTACATAACCAAAGACAAAGCAAGAGGATAAGAGATTGCTCCTCCAAGTCGATTTATAATTAAAGAAGATCAACAAGAAGCACGAGAAGAGGCTTATCAAGAGATACAAGAAACATGAGGAGTAGCATTGTGAAGAAGCTGCTGTGCTGTGGAGCTAAAAGCTTCCCATCAGACGACGCTGTCCCAGAGGGTCATGTTCGCGTCAACGTTGGAAAAGACATTGTTTGCAAATTCGAGATGGAAGCAAACTACCTCAACCATCCACTATTCGAGAACTTGCTTCGGCTCTCCGAGGAAGAATTCGGGTATTCCTACGATGGAGCACTGAGGATAGTCTGCGATATCGATCTCTTCCAATACCTTTTACACCTCCTCAAGACCAGTAATCCCTCTGCCCATTACATGGAACTTCCTGATCTCATTTCCAAGTTCTATAGCTCCAATGCCACGCATTTACCTGCTGATAAATAACATACATATATATATATATACACACACTAAGTATATTCATGTTTCTCTCTACTTTTTTCTGGGGGGTCATCAATTTTTGTTTCATTTTTTGGACTTTCTTTTTAGATAGGGAATTATATTCTGTCTTGGATACACATTCTTGGTATGTTTTTTGACATTACTTTGATGTAATTAATGCTCGAAATACAATGAGCTAACAAACAACACCAGCATTCCCTTCGAATTTCGGGTTAAGGCATGAATAATAAATTACCTCAAAATATCTGTTGTCCCATGTCAAAGACACGAGGATGCGCGTGAGCCCGGCCTGGTGCTCGCAATGCCAGAGGTAAGTTTCTGATGCTGCAAATGATGCAATCTTTGGCACCCCTTCAAGAGGAATGGCAAAGGCGAGGTTTTAGCAGTTAAAAAAGAAAAGAAGGAAAATACTATAGTCATTATAAATTTTTTGTAAAATGTTTATAAACAGATGTAACAATAAATGTGATTTGTGAATTTCTTAACATCATAATGAATGAATGTTGGAATTTTATTTATTTTTTATTTTTTGTGTGATAAATGTCACATATGCTTATAAGTCTTATGTAGTTAAATTTATAGTAACTCAAAAATTGATAAAATGATTATATAAAATAGTTATAGTTACTTAGGGGCTTATAAATTCTTCAATTAAATTTAACCATACGATTGTATTGGTCAATAAATCATGGTTGAATTTAATTGTCTTTTGGGAAAGATTCCCAATTTGAGTATTTTCACTTTATGTTCTATTAATCACAAATTGTGGTATCTTATATGTTATTTTTTATTTCCTTATAAAATAACCAATATTTAAAATGAAAAAAAATAAAAAATAAAACAAACACATGAGATATTGCAGTTGATGTAGTATAAAGTAGAACACAAAGAGTGAAACTAATGATTTTTATACATATTTTGACGATAGTTTAATTTAACTGGCAACCTAAGTTACAACTTCAAAAAAAAAAATGTAATTAAGTTTTATCTTATAATAAATAATGAAAACAATTACATGGAATAATTAAAAAGATGATTCTTTATGATAAGGGGTTGTCCTACCAACCTACTTAATTTATCACTCTATTATTTAGATTTTTAATTTAGATAATGGGATGAATATTTATAATTGTTCTTTTATGAGTACAATAAAATCACACAACATTTTCACAATAACTGACAATAGGTCAAAATAAAATAAAATAAGATTATATTAGGGCCCACCACAACTCAAAATAAGGGTATTGTGAAAATGTTGTGAGATTTTGTTGTTTCCCTTAAGCTTTTTCTATTTCAAATCAATGTCATATTAAAAATTTATACAAAACCAAAAGTCTTGTAAGTCAATTGGCACTTTCTGGTATTTTCTAACGAAAATATTTAGGATTTAAATTTCCTTTCTCTCATTGTAATTTTTGAATTAAAAATATATATATACACACACATATACAAAAATTTAAAATGTAAGTTGTATATTACAAACGCCTCTATAATTTTGATAAACTACTAACAATCTCTTAAATTTGCTCCCAAAAAAATCCAAATTGATTGTTGGTTCGATTGAAGAAATTTTGTATGAGGATTCCTTTTTTATTGTATTTGTGGTATAGCTTTAGAAGAGGTACTTATTAAGGATGGGAACGTGACGAGGTGAGGTCAAATTAAGGGCTCGACATTTTCTTTTTAGGGTAGGGAAAACTCGCGTAAGGAAGGAGCAGTGTGAGTCAAGTTTAGGCCAGGTAGGAGATATTTTGCCACCCTAATGGGCCATTTTCAACATTAATGAAATTGAGATTAGTATGTGTTTGGATTCCACATCCACGGCTGCGTTTTGCGTTTTACGCATTTTCTCTCTCTCTCTCTCTCTCTTTTATTCAGCTTGCAATTGTTGACGAGTCAACTGTGAACAATACTCCCGTGCACTATTCACGAGTCTCACAAATTACACTTTTCAGTAACTTTTTCATTAAAAATAGGTCTCACAGCACTATTCACACATTTGAAAATTATTTCGCTACAGTGCTTTCAGTTTTCAGTTTTAGAAAAATAAGTTCTATCCAAATGGATCCTAAATAAAAATGGAGGGGATAATCATGAAAGTGTTGAGAAAGAGAGAAAACTAGTGTTTTGGGGGGATAATAATTGAATATGTCAAAAAAAATAGTAAATAGGATATTTATAAAAATAAAATTACACAATTTACACATACACACATATATATAGACACACACATTTGGGTGGGGGAAAATTTGCGTAGAACAGAGTGGGGCAAGAAGAGTCAGGCGAGATGAGGAATTTTTTCCATATGTACTCACTATACATATTGTAAGGAACGGATTTGTAACCCAAGCCCACAAATCTGGACCAAAGGCCCAAAGAACCTTGCACAATAAATTTGTAGAGAGTGGGTGAAAGGGCTGGACTGGGTTTGATATAAACAATGACGGACGGGATCACATTGAACAGAAGAGGGACATAAAATAACACCAAGGAAACTCTTTTGTCAGTGTCCGAAGAGGTGTTTTATTGAACGATCAATGGTTACAAGGTTTAGGGCTACAGTAAGATTATTCTTTTCTTTGTTTTCTTTTTCCTTTTTCCATCCCCTTCTATCAGGCTCTCTTCTTCTTTATATAGTGCCCTTCCCCCCCATCTTCATCGTCCACTTGTTCTTCATCTGTGTATCTACTTGAGTGTATGTCACATCATGGGTATGCTTTAGCTATCTGGGAGTGACGGTAGCTGAAGGTGCACTGTTCAGAGGTCTTCTCCACATAAATGCGGCTAGAAAAGCTGTTGTAATGCATTAAATACGGTGGCAGCAGCCTTTATATTAGATATTTCTTCATTCTTATCGTTCTCATCCCTCGTTCTGAGCTTATCCTAATCTGATAAAGTCCTCGGACAACCACTGGTTTTTCTCGCACCCAAATGGCTCGGGGCCTCCTGTTGGAGTGATGCGTCATCCTCGGACAAGCAATACTCTCCTCGGACAGGAAATGCCTTCCTCGGATGGAGATGATCTTTCATGAAGATCCCATTCCTAGATAGGCCTCGCTCTTTTTCTCCCTCTCTCTTCGGATGCAAGACAGCCGTTTCGTGGGCCCTTGGTTCATAATGTTGGGCCCGGATTCTTCTCCCCCACACATATTTTATTTAATGAATTTCTCAATTGCTATTTTGCTATGCCTACCGTTATCCTCAATCACATAGGAGTATATAAAGTTTTTATCCTAATCATCTTAAGAAAAAGGAAAACTACTTTAACAATATCAAATATACACAAATGTATAATTGAGATTGATATATTTCGAAATCAGATTTAATGAGGATGGGGTGTGTGTGTGTGTGTGTGTGTATATATATATATATATTGGAAGCTAAAAGGATTTTACAGCAAGAAATTAAACAACAATAGCATTGCTAAAGTTATGGTTGTTAGAATCTTGATTTCGTATCTTAGAATTCCAAGATCCTATGATCCTATCCCATAAAAAATCTAGATTAGTGTAGAATCTTTCATGGGTTAGGATCAACATGAAATCGTAATCTTGGATGATGAAATGTAAAATCCTACAATCCTATTCTATAGAATCTTTACGATCCTACCCCATAGAATTAGTTTCGATTGGTGTAGGATCATTCATATAGCCTTTAAACAACATAATTGACATCCATTAAAAGTTATAATAATCATTTGTAATTATGTCTCTTTTTGGTGAGATTAGGATTGTCCAACTATATCAATCAAGTTGTAATGGGTTTTGTAGGGTTTGGCGATGCCAAATCTTTGTAACTTTGGAAGCTGGATGATTTTTTTTTTTTTGGATGAGTTGTGACCTATAAGTTTGAAATTTGAAGTTTATTATATATTCATGTATTGGTAATTTAGTACTAAGTGCCTGTTTGGCAAAAATTTATTTTTGCCAACTTATTTTACTATTTAGTTTATTTTACTATTTATGAGTCTCACTACACTTTTTGGTACTATTTATGGGTCTCACTGTACTATTTCAGCTAACTTTTACCTTTATTTATGGTACTTTCAACAAAAAATTTTCAATTTTAACAAAATAAACAGATCCTAAACGAACATTAAGTAATTAGTACCATTTATGAGTAATTTGTGTCAAATTTACTTCTTCTTCTTTTTTTCTTTTTTTTTTCCCTTACGATCCTATAACATATATAATCATTTCTAATGATTTTTCATTATGTTTTTTTTTACGGAAAGTAAAATTTTTCGATTCTTGATCTAATCCACAAAACCCTCTCACCAATCCCACCAATCCCATATAGGATACCTTGGCTAGAGCAATGTCTAATAGTATAAACTACGCCAATAGCATCTTAGATTTAGGTGTATTATTGCATTAATACATCAAAAGGAGGAAAATTAAAAAGAACAAATCCTACTTTAATTTTTCGCCCCACTTTACCCATGTTTGAGGGACCTGCTGAGAAGTTCCCTTCAATCATCAATCAATGGAGAGTTACAACTCACAACTAGAGGTTTGGGAGTTTTGTGCAAAAAAATCCACAACTTTTTTTTTTTTAATGAACTTAATATCTAGTTCTACTTCCACATTCATTATTTACTGCAAATATTTTTTTTATTATCAATTAATTAGATTAAATGCCCACAAGGGGTTACAAGTTCACTAAAATTAAATTCAATTAAGGCATTGTTTGTACATGTTACATTAATGTTACACTATGATATTCAAGAACGGAAATATTTCGACAGTACATCTCATTTGGTTGGTGAAAAAAATATCCCTATCGTATATTCGAATGCATGTGAAAAATTTCAAAACATTGATTGAGAAAAAGCACCGTTCGACAAGATTTAGCAAGAAATCAAGATGTCAAAGGTTAATACACAGATGAAGAAAATGTGAAATACCAAAATCTAGAAACAATTAAAGCTCACAACAGTTAATGTACAGAAAATGTTCCATGGTGGGCCGGGGCGCGGGGCCCGGGACCCGGGACCCGGGACCATTCGATTTTTAAATACCAGATAGGTGCTTTTTTCTACTTTTTTTTTTTTTTTTTTTCCAACTGTTTTGACAGGTAATGACACAGGAATCCAGGTGGATACTCGTTGATTAGCAAAGTTTAGCCCTTTAATTTAGCCATCATCATGACAAGGATATATATTATCCTCTTTTAATTTTTATCAAAAAAAAAAATTATCCTTTTCTAAAAAATAAAAAAAGTATATCGCTTTAGGCCAGTGTGCCTAGCTTATTTTGGTGAGATCAAAATAAGGAGGATGACTCCCTTCTTTTTTTTCTTTATATATATATATATATATTTTTTTTTTTTTAAAGAAGAAGATGACTTCTAGACGATCTAAGAAAAAGTTAAGACATTCAAAACTATAACTAAATTTTTTTTAAACTAGATTATTTATAAATTAACTCATAACAAATGGAGCCAGTCACTCCATTTGTTTTAATGAAAAACCTTATGTGAAGATAGGTTTTTGGTATTTTCCTATAAATAATTTATTTTTAAGAAAATGTTAATATTTTTTTTTTTTGAGAAAGAGTTTTAACTTATGGTGTCTGTTCTTGAAGATAACTTTTTATCATTAGGCCAAGACATCAATCAATTTTTGGTGTAGACGAGAATTGAAACCTAGATCTCTTATACAACTATAAAAAACTTTACTAGTTAAACTAACTGGTAAAATCCAATCTATATAAGATAAAATCCACTCTATATTTTTTGTCTTTTGTCATATAAAAAACATGGGTCAATGATCTCATAACCTCCTTTATTTAGCTTGACATGAGATTAAAAAAAAAAATTCACTAAAATTTTATGAAAAACAATACAATTGCATATAAAGTTAAATAAGGGAAATTAAGAAATATATTTTCAACTTATTTTAAGGTCATTTTCAAATATAGGAAAATGAGATAATTTTCTTTAAAAAAAATTGGAAAATAATTTATTTTCTAGAAAAGGTTAATGTATAAGCAAAGTATAAGTGTGTTTATTTAAGATAAAATTAAATTTATATTTTCTTTAAAACTTCACTTACTTTAGGTATTGTGCTTTTATCTAGTTTATTTTGTAAGTAAAAATTAAAAATTAAAAAAAAAAAAAAAAAAAAAACAACAACAACAACAACAACAACAACAACTTTTTCAAACAGATTCGATTTTATGAGGCTTTGATGGATGTGTACAGACTGGCTGTGCTCTTTATTGCACCTAGGCCCTTACGTATGGTAAAAAAAAAAAAAAAAAAAAAAGAGGCCCAGTTGTGGGGCCGCTCTGCTTTTCCTCTTTTCTTATGTGACGCCGTCAAAAGACTAGTAATTTTTTTTTTTTTTTTTTTTTTTTGTTTTGAAACTGTAATTTTTTTTTAATATATATTATATGTCGTAAAAAATAACTTTAAGAAGCAAAATGTTATTCGTGTCGTGTATATAAGTTGTCATCTTTTATCTATTTATTTTTGGGTAAGTTATTATGTTGTCGTTTATGTTGTCTTTCGTCGGTGATAATGACAAATTAATATTCTATCAAAAAAAATATTATTTATATTAATATTAAATAAAATAAAGACAAACTAATACATTTATTTGGAGATCTTTTTTTTTCTTGTTGTTTGGGTGAATATTAATTTGGAGATCCAATAATTCCAAGAGCATCAAGCTCACCGATTACGAATGTCGCTCTTTTGTGGGTCGCATCCTCTTTAATACTCTTCTTTTGTATTGAACAAGCTCTTGTCTGCATCAGAAATCAACCTTGTAGGCCCGGATTTTCCTAAGAATCCACTCACTTCGGGAGAGTACTAAACTTGCCAAATGGAATGAGAATTAAAATACTGGATTAAAAAGGCTATGAGCTTTTAACTAGCATATGGATCTTACATTTTCAATTGTCACATCATGATTTCATGTCCTGATCTTAACACATACAAGAGTACAACAAATATAATTTAAACAGAGCATAAGAATAAAATTAAAACTTATAAATTAAACATAAACACAATTTCTAAGATGGATGTGTATGGTCGGCGGACAAACTCCCGAGTCTTGCCGCCTGATGAGGTAAGAATAAATACAAAATAAAATGAATTGAAACTCATAAAAATACATGAAATTTCTAGCCACAAATAAGCTTTTCCCCCAAACCAACCCCCCCAAATGCTGGCCAAAAATATTTTTTTTAACCTATGCTTTAGACTCACCAAGTTCAACATCCTTGACAGGACCAGTTTCAACACCTTCCTTCAAAAGTCTGATTTCCTCCTCAGTTAGGCTGTTTTTCGTGTGGGGAAGCGTCTTGTTATTTGAATGCTTTTCAGACTCCACAGCCCAACTATAGATTACCATGCCAAGAACGGCAAGAAACATCCCCATGATGTTCTTGAAAGTTAGCTCCGAATCGAAGAGGAGCCACCCCAATGTGAGGACACACACTGTTTTCATGTGACCTAAAACCTGGAAGGAAACGGCTGAAAAGCGTCCAATGCAAAGGTACTGGCTCATGTTGCAGAATACTGCTAGGGAGCACGAAAGAAGTATGAATAACTGCACATATTCACAACTTGTCATTAGATACCAAATTAAAAAAAAAAAAATCTGACATACGCATTAATGCGTAAGATAGCAATTAACAGATGTAAATGGGTTAAAAAAGAAAAAAGAAAAAAAAAGAATGATTGCTTACAATGGCACCAGTAGACATTTTATAGTTTGTTACAAATTTGCCACTAAGGAAATAATCAACAAATGGCCCAAGAATAAGGAGAGACACGGCTTGAATTGGAGCCGTCTTACTCAACAATTCAAAAGATCCAATTGAGTACTTCTTCTGCAGGGAACCTATTGTCTGTTCCACAAAGAAACATAGTCAGACATAGCAAATAATAATTTATTTTCCACAAAAAGTATGAATATATGTATATGTGCTTCCAAAAATAAAAAATAAAAGAAATCACCAAAAAGAAATCATTATAATGGATTCCTTAACTTCGTGCCCTCACAGAACAAATGATACGAATCCCACGATATTGCAACCAGAAATGGGGGCATCACTCGTGTCCCCAGTATAATAAAGTTTGGTTTCATACTAGATTTATGTTGAATTACAGATTGATCATTTTCAATATTAGAGGATATGGCACAGTTCTAACAAGTCAAAATGTTTCCACTAGAGCTATTAAAAAATTTCTGTTTCCAAGTCCTAATTTTTTTTTTTTGGTTGGAAATGTCAATACCTAAAAAATATAAATGTTGCAGTTGAAATTTTAAAAGTATAGTTAGTCCAACAAATTTCTTTATGTTCTTGCCCATCTATAATTGTATGAACCACCTATAAAATTACTAGCTGATGAAAACTGACCAACATCTTCATTTCCTAGATTAAAGATTTAATTTATATGGGAAGAAACCCATATTAAATGGTCTATAACCTTCACTGATAATTTGATACCTATTCCCATACCCAAGGCAAACTATTTGTTCATTTAGTATTAAAAATGAAGATCATTCAGTCTGAACCATAACCTAGTTGATATTGTAGTCCACCAACAATTTTTTTGTTAGTTACACAAGCACCTAGTGAGCCTTAAAAGAGGAATCTCACCTAAAGTCTCTCAAGAAACCCCCCATTAGACCATCATAGTATATCTCAATAATATTAAAAACACATATGTATCTATACACAGCTTCTGCATTAGGTTCCATATTTGTTGCCCGAACCATCGATTTTTAAACATAAGTAGTTGCCAGGCCATACTAAATTATCTACCGCATGCCCTAGGCCCTGGTATGTAACATCTATCAAAATGGCTAAGCAATGCTGAAGTATCACCAATGCAGCAAAAAGATAGGCTCTCAGCCAGTCATGTAGATGCACTGCTTGGAGACATATGTCAAGGACAATGATCATATCACATATCACAAATCTTACATTTCCAGGTGTGTAGCCAGAGTTATGTACTTCTTGCACGACAGAATGTACTCCTATGACCAATTTGTCATGTCTAGGGAGTCTAATTATTATAGTTCAGAGATTAAGTACACAGATCCAAAGCTTCTAACAATTAACTAAATAAATTCATTATGAATTATCTAATCAAGATGCAGAATGAACAAGAAATACTTGAAGGAAAATGAGACAACAGAAGAGAACAGATTTAACAATACTACAGAAACAATAAGAACTGCAAGAAAGTTCATGTTCCCATCCACATTGGAAGAACTTTCAAGAGCCAATGCAAAAATGAGTAATAGATCACATAAATACTCACAATTTGCTGCAAAGATGTGGACAAAACCGCCACGCAGGCACATACAAAACCTTTGACATTAACTTTCACATCGGTGACAGTGCAAACACCCACACCAAGGACCACAACCACAACAGCCGTCTTGACTTCCCTTGAATACTGCTTGCTGTGAAGTATCCACTCCATGACGCATACCACCGGAATCATGCTAAGCTTTGAAATCTGTGGGCAAGAACAGCATGGTAGAGTTAGAGAAACATGGCTTCTAGAGAAAATAAACACCGACAGAAAAGTACAATATACAATTGGGTAGAACAATTTCTGCCCAATATTTATACAAGAGCCAAAAAGACAAGGCATACATAGAAAATGAAAACCTTAAATTAAGTCAAATCATACTTGGTAGAATCCAACAGAGTTGAGCATGAGACTGAAGTTCATCCCAGTGATGGACATGTTCGCAACAATTGAGAACCAGAAAAGCTCCCAAAAAGGAACATGCTTTGATACAGAAAAACCAGTCGCATTTGAGACCAGACCCACCAGCGCAGTCACCGCGAAGTGAAACCCAGTTAAGGTTGTAGCTGGTAAAAAAAAAAAAAAAAACCAGACAAAACCTTTATTAAACTCAACGAAATCTTAAGGATTTACGAAAGAGATCGGACATGAATTATAGAGAATTTCAAGAATAAAAATGTCAAATCAATCAAAATTGCATTAGCAAAAAAATGTGCACAGATCTAACAAAAAAAGTGAGATTAGGTGAGGGGTTGAAGATCTGAGATGAGATCTACAATATATAATTAAATTTTTTTTATAAAAATTTAAAGAAAGAGACTAACCGAAACTGAAAGCATAACCGCTGGACGACATAAGCTGTTTGTTAGCCATGATAATTCCGACGGAGCTGACAACGTTCATGGCCCACGCTCCCACATCGGAAACTGACGAACTCTTCTTTTCACTTTCCATTTCTTCTCTTCTCTCTCTCTCTCTCTCTCTCTCTCACACACACACACACAAATTACAATTTACAGCTATATGTGTATATATATATATAATTTGTGTGTGTGTGTGTGTGTGTGTGTGTGTGTATATATATATATAGAAAGAGAAAGAAAAGGCAAGGAATTGAAGATCCACTAATTAGATAGCAGATCTCAGAAAGACCCAACACCAAAAACGAGGGAGGAAGAAGATGAGAAGGGATTATATTGATATATGATATGATACCAAATTGAATAATAACAATAATAATAATATTATTATTATTATATGAAAATGGACCTTTCCTTTTTCTGCTTATACCTTCTTGGCTGGCCTCTTTTTCTTTCTTCCTCTTCCTCCTTCTCTCTACAATTTAAAATTTTTGAATTAGATAAACAAAAAGAAATACAAAAAGTGTGTTGTTTTTTTTGTGGTTTACACAATTTATGTATGAAATTGCCACTTACTGTTTCTAATTGCACATGAAAGGAAGGAAGGAAGGAAGGATGGAAAAAAAGTGAGATGTTTCCACGCCTAGTTCGTAAGGTATATGCCTCTTCTCACCTTAGCTCTCTAGTTTTTATTGTTGTTCCTAGTTCCTATCTCTCTATATATTGTACTAAAAAAAAAATGTAAAAAATGTCAATGCTAAAAATTTGGTTAACTCCAATGCAGCTCGCGTCGTATTCACTCGCCGTCGGTCAATATCTTTTAATATTCTTTCATGCCCTGGGGGCTGGGGGGAATAATAAACGTGTATACCTTCCTTGATCTCAGTACTAAAGTCTGCCTCTTTTTTTAATTTGCTACTTCTTCGGTTCTTCCTTATTCTTTATATTTAAATGATAAATTAAAAAAGAAAACGTATTCCTGTTTTTTTGGTAACTTTTAGTAAACGTCTCCCCCAGTAATAATGAAAATTAATTTTTCAATAGCATGGCGTTCCACTAAGTCAGTCAGGTTTTTTTTTTTTTTGATTAAGTCTTAACACTCTTTTTTGATTAAGTCTTAACACTAAGTCAGTCAGGTTATTTACTCAAAGAAGAAAGGGAAAAAAAAAAGTTAATCAGGCTATGATTATAGAGAAATTAAAACATATTATATATATATATATATATAATAATTATAATTATAAAAAGGCGTCTGTTTGACTGGTCATCCTAAGTCCCAAATCCTAAGTCCTAATTATTTATTTATTTATTAATTTTTAAACAAACACATGCAAGGAATAAAGTTCTAGCACAAAACACATCCCGAATTTAGTTGATTTAAAAAAAAAAAAAAAAAAAACCCTTTTATTTGTAAGTTGTACTGGTGAAATAGGTACTAGAAAAGTTCCTTATCAATATAACTCTAGTTAATTTCTTTTGTAAAAATTTACAGTAGTTAGTTATAATTTCTCTATTACTCAATTGATTTTTTTATTTTTATTGTTTATAGAAAGTATTAATCAAGTGATATTAAATTGATCATTTTAGAAATATTTGTATGGAAAATACTAACAAGTGTCCTTAGATATTTGTTATAATTAATTTTTATTTTATGTTTAAAAGACGACATGTTAATTTTTATAATTAGTTTAACTTTCTCCTAAAGTTTATCTTCTCCTAGTATCAATATATATATATATATATATATAGAAGAAAGTGGAATCCCTACCTTTAGCTACACTGTTTGAATACATGGCTATAAAGGACTTTAAAAATCTCATTGATTGATCTAATGATAGATGGAATGTAGGACTTCCGAATTCATAAAACAAGTTTATTGAACCTATATACAAGTAGGGTCATGTTAACGGATGTCCTAAGGGCACTCATTAACAATCTATTTTAGGAAAGTTTTAATATCACTTTTATGAGAAATGAAAAAGACTGTCAAAACATTAATTGTTTTTTTTTTCCCATAAAAAATTTCTTTAACTGGATTTTTAACCAGTGCCCTAAGGGCACTCGTTAGCATTTCCCAATATTTATTATATTTTTAATGCAATACCAATAATAAATATGACAATATTTGAAACATATGATGTTTGTTACGTGATTATCAAGTCAATACATCAATCAATTTCCTTTTTGTAAAGGTGTTTTCTAATGAAAATCTCTTATTAGACAATACATTACTTTACTCTTTTTTTTTTTTTTTGAAAGAAAAATACTTTACTAACTAGAACCAATAATGTAGTACTAATTTTGTCAAGAGCCTTATAATTTGATTGGCATGTCCTCATGCACAAAGTGCTTCGGGGTTTAGGAAGGAAAGAGTTCAAGTTGCGGTATTAGCAACATATTGTAACTATCTAAAAAAAAAAGTAGTATTAATACTAATTATATTCATTGTTATGGTAAACTTAATATAGTAAAATTGATTAGTAGCTTGATCTTAAAAAAAAAATTAACATTAGCTTTAACATTTTATGATGATTCCACTTTAATTAACAAACATTTTCTAATTTATTAATTATATAATAAGAAAAATATGGTTTTTTTTTTATAATATTAGAATATATTAACCTAATTGGAGTGGATAAAGGTGAAGATCAAAAGTTATTATTTATCTTAATTGTGTTTTTTTAACGAATGGTTACTTTTATACTTTTCCATAAATTTACACATATACAAAATTAGAATTTGTAGAGATGCCCTTGTTATTATAAACTCTTTATTATAAACCCATATCAAAATAATATTATTAATTAGCAATGCATATATTAGTCATAAATCATTTTTAAAAAATGGTAAAATGCAAAAATGACCCTCTAAGTTTCTTCAGATTTTATTTTAGTTTTCTAATTTTACTTTCGTTTATTTCAGTCTTCTAAGTTTCAGATTTATTCAACTAAGGCATTTCTGTCAACTTTTGTTAAAAAAAATTTGAAAAAAAAAATCTAGAAAATATTTTTCAATTATGAATTGAATTTTTTTAATTAAAAAAGATTTGAAGAAAAGTTTAAAAATTTGAAAAATTAACCACAACATATAACAAAAGTTAATGGAAAAACCTTAATTGAATAAATTTAAAAAGTTAAAGGACTAAAATAAATAAAAGCAAAGTAGAGAACTGAAATGAAATCTGAATAAACTTGAAGGGTCAATTTTGCATTTTAACCTTAAAAAAATTATGAATTTGTGTATATCTGTAAACTTTTTTTTTAAAGAGTTTTAATCTATAGCATCCGTTCTTTATAATAGCTACTTATTATCAGACTAAAATATCAATTAGTTTTTGGGTATATATCTGTAAACTGATTTGTTTTCTTAGCATATTATATATATTCAACTTAACGGGAATTGAAGCAGGAAATAGAAAAAGAAGAACAAATCTCATTCTCCTTGATATATGGCGATGATTCACATGATCGCATCTACCATGGCAATAAATATTAACATTTTATTTTTATTATGCTGAGTGAAATGTGAATATATAATTACCAAGAAATTTATGTCAGCATGTCATTCATGCCACGCTCGCTTCTTATTTATTTATTTATTTTATAGAACAGTCGCTTTTCTATAATAAATAGACACATTTAAAAATAAAATGTGTCTATTTATTATTATATGTCTTTTGTCAAAATATAAATACGACAAATTAACGCCATCTCATTGATTTGTCTCTTGCCGATGCAGTCCCAATCCCAAATTCTAATTTCTCTGGCGTCGTCACTCGTCAATTGATTCAATTCTCCTAAATTGTTTTCCTGATTCCTCGTTGATGCACTCGACCTTGTTCTAGGAAAGAGGAAGATGAATAAATGGATCAGAATTAAACAAATTGATTAAAGATTAAAAATTCAGATTCCAAGAAACTATAAACACTTCATAGAAATTAAAAAGGAGGGGGTGACTGCTTTTAAAGTCAAAGTCCGAGTTATATTTTTGAAAATTTTACAAAAAATAAATAAAAAATTAAGACAATTGACCCAATTTCATGCCTTGTTAGGATTAAACAATAAACACCCTAATTTAGAGAAATGATATGTTTATAATATTTTTACAACAAATCTTAAGTGGCAGGTTGTTATTGTTAGGGCAAAAAAGTAATTTTAGTGTTACGTTCAAATTTAAACCAATAACAACTAACCACTTATGATTTGTTGTAAAAATATTATAGACGTAGCATTTCTCCCCTAATTTATTAGGGGTGACAAAATGTTGTATTATTTTAATAAAAATTGTTATCGTGCCTAATGTCTAATGCCATAAAAAATACATGTGGCAGCTACAAACTCTAGCTCTACGTGGAAAAGGATAGTGAGAAAGGGAGCAAGCACCACCTGTATAGTTCCTCCTTTGAAAACATTGAAACGCACAAGTGCTGAACTCTTTGATTTTGAGTTATCCAGGAAGAAGAAATAGGTTTCTCAGGATGATCAAGACACAACAATTGAATTGGCAGTGGCTGACAATCAGCCCCGCCAGATGCAATGAATATACTATGTTGAAACTGTCGTGGGTTTAGGAACCCACAGACAGATCGGGAGCTTGGAGATTTGATTTGGGCACAAGATTCCTTAGTCATGTTCTTAGTTGAAACATGGCTTGACAAAGTTAGGTTGGAGGAAATTAAGGTTCGGTATAAATTTGAAGGTTTGATCGAAGTATCAAGAGCAAGAAGAGGAGGCGGGGTAGCTATTTATTGGAAGGAGGAGTGTGATTTTTCCATTGATACATACTCCTCCAACCATATTGATGCTATAGTGAATAAGGAAAAGGAAGACGAATGGAGATTCACCGGTTTTTATGGTGAGCCAAACACAAGGAATCGACATGAATCTTGGGCAAAGCTGAAAAGATTAAAAAGTAAGTTCAGACCAAGAAGACAGATGAAAAATTGGGAGGAAGGTTCAGACCAAGAAGACAAATGGAACTTTTCAGGATGTGCTTGACGAATGTGAGTTTAAAGACTTGGGTTTTGTGGGAGGAAAATACACTTGGTAAAGGGGGATAGGAGGGGGTAACACCATAAGGGAAAGGCTAGATCGTGCAGTTGCCACCATTGATTGGACAGACATGTTCCCTGCAAAAAAGTTTGTGCACTTAGAATGTGGGTCTTTAGATCATAAGCCCTTAATCATTCGGCTAAAAGGGATTCAAATTAAGCAGCGAAAACCATGGAGATTCGAATAGATGTGGCTTGAGGATGCTAGATGCAGTGAAGTCGTTGATCTAGCTTGGAGACGGAATTTTCCAGGCAACCCGATTGTTCAAGTGGAAGGTAAAATAAAGGAGTGTCAAGAAAAATTAAAGTAGTGGAGATGGGTTTCTTTTGGGAGTATTACTCGTGCCTTGAAAAAAAAAAAAAAACAACAACAACAACAACTAAGGCAAGCGGAACAGAGGGCAATTAGGGGAGAAACAATGGAAGCAATGAACCAATTAAAATGGGAGATAAATGGACTGTTGATCAAGGAGGAAAAGATGTGGAAACAAAGGTCAAAGGCTTTGTGGCTAAAAGAGGGGGACAAAAACACAAAATTCTTTCATAATCAAGCATCTCCCAAATACAAGAGAAATAGAATTGAGGAGTTGAAAAATGAAGCAGGAATAGTATGCATCGATGAAGGGGAGATCTCGAACATCCTGATTGACTATTATCAACATCTATTCACTTTGGCCTCACCATCACATGTGGAGGAAGTTCTAAGGGTCGTACCTACTATTATTACCGAGGACCAAAATGCCATGCTAGCTACGGAGTTTGTCAAGTCCAAGGTAGATGAAGCACTAATGCAAATGGAACCATTAAAGGCACAAGGATCCGATGGACTACCTCCTTTGTTCTACCAAAAATTTTGGCCATCTACTGGGGAAGATGTTTCGTGTGCAATCCTAAACTGCCTAAACTCATGTTCTATCCCTCTCTCAATTAATCGCACTTTTATTACTTTAATCCACAAAGTAAAATGCCCTATTGTAGTTTTAGAATTTCGTCCTATAGTTCTTTGTAATGTCATATATAAAGTTGCATCAAAGGTTGTTGCTAACAGGCTTAAAAAAGTTTTGCCAAATCTTATTTCTGAGTCATAAAGTGCTTTTCAATCTAATAAAGCAATTTAAGATAATATTTTGGTGGCCTTTGAATTATTACACCATATGAAAACATAAAAATCAAAGAAAGTAGATTTCATAACCCTAAAGCTAGACATGAGTAAGGTGTATGACAGAGTGGAGTGGCGATTTTTGATTGAAATTATGAAAAAAAAAAGGGTTTTTGTGATACTTGGTTGACCCTTATTCATGAATGCACCAGCATTGTCCTACTCAATCTTAGTAAATGGGGAACCCAAAGGTGAAATCTCTCCTACTAAGGGAATCTGCCAAGGGGACCCATTGTCACCATATCTTTTCTTATTGTGTTCGGAATGATTGAATAGAATGCTTTAACAGGTTGCAAGGGATGACCTTATTTGGGGTTTTTCCTTATGCAAAAATGGACAAAAGATTACTCACCTATTTTTTTGCAGATGATAGCCTACTATTTTGCCGAGCAAGGATGGAGGATTTGCAAGCTATCCAACACATTCTATCATTATATGAGGGGGCACTCGGTCAACAAATAAACCGAGAGAAGACAACTCTCTTTTTTAGCAAAGCAGTGTTTGAAGATAAGAAGGGAGAAATCCTTAATTTTTTAAGGGTCCTAGAAATCAAGGAGTATGAAAAATACCTTGGTTTACTAGCTATTGTGGGGGGGAAAAAAAGGCGAGTCTTAATTATATCAAGGAAAGGGTGTGGGCAAAGTTTCAAGGTTGGAAAGAAAAACTCCTATCTTAAGCGGGGAGAGAGACCTTGCTTAAGGTGGTGGTACAAGCTATCCTTACATTCGCAATGAGTTGTTTCAAATTATAGGTGGGTTTGTGTAAGGAAATTGAAATGCAAATTAGAAAATTTTGGTGGGGTGAACGTGGTGGCTAAAGAAAAATCCATTGGAAGAGTTGGGAAGTACTATGTAAACAGAAATCAGAGGGAGGAATGGGGTTCAAAGATTTGGTTAGGTTCAACGAGGCTATGCTTACCAACAAGTATGGAGGCTACAAACAGATAAAACTTCCCTACTGTATAAGGTATTCGGCTTAAAATATTTCCCTACAGGTTCGATGTTTGATGCAAAAAGTAAGAAGGGATCATTTGCTTGGCAAAGTATCCTTAAAGCGAGGCATGTCATTGAAAAAGGGATGTTGTGGAGAATGGGTGATGGGTCACAGATACGGGTGTTCCATGACAATTGGATTCTTGGGTGTTTTCCAACAAAGGCCATACCACACACGTAAGATATTGAAGATGACTCCAATGCTTGTTCACTCATTGATCAGACAACCAGGGACTGGAATGGCCAAATGATTGACCAGAAGATTGCTCCTTTTATGGCTCAGAGATTAAGGCCATTCCATTATGCAGAACGATGCAAGGAGATTGCCTTGTATGGCCGCAGAGTCAAGATGGTAATTACTCAGTAAAAAACTGGTTACCAGCTGCTAAGAGAGTTAGAAAATAAGGAGGTTGCATCGGGGTCCAACAATAAAGACTTGAAGAACTTCTGGAAGGGAATTTGGAGTTTGTGGATTCCGAATAAAATAAAGCATTTCTATTGGTGAGCATGCATGGAAACCTTCCCAACCTTGGCGAATTTACATCGGCGTAAAGTAGTAGACTCACCTTTGTGCAGCAACTGTGGGAGAGCAAGTGAAATTGCCACTCACACAATCTGGGACTGTGACAAAGTGGAATGCTGTTAGGGTCTCGGCTTTAATAAACTACGAAGCCAACACTTGGCTTTGAGATCCTCTGCGGACTTGATGTTCTTCATAAGGCAACAGAAGGAATATATTGAGTTGTTCACGGTTTTAGCTTAGTTCATTTGGGGTAGACGTAACAAATGTCACTTCAATGAGCAAAATTTGCCACCTGAAAAGATCCTTGAAGCAGCAGTAGCATTACTAGCGAAATTCCAAGGGAAATCAGATACTAGACTTGAGAGGAAAAAAACACAGACTCAACGTTGGTCGCCTCCAACACAAGGTACTTACAAGGCGAACTATGATGGAGCATACTTCACAGAGGAAGAAAAAGTTAGGATTGGAGTTGTGGTGAGGAACAAATTGGGACAGGTCATGGGCTCACTAGCAGAAAAAATAGACATGCCTTCAACAGTGGAAGTGCTTAAGGCGATGGCAGCAAGGAGAGCAATGATTTTTATGGAGGAGCTGGGCTTGAGATAGGCCATATTTGAAGGAGAATCGAAGCTTGTTGTAAAAGCTTTAGTGGGTGATTGTCCAGACCGGTCTAGTATTGGACACATTGTAAAAGACTGTAAGTCTTTAATGGGTTTGTTTCAAACCTGTTCTTTCTCTCATGTTAGGCAGCAAAGCAATGAAGTAGCTTATGCTTTAGCTCAGAGGGCTAGAAAGTCTTCCCTTTAACCTGTATGGATGGAATCTATTCCACCAGACATTTCCTACCTTGTTTATGTTGATGTAACATCGTAATTTTCCATTGTTTAATAAAGTGGTTCCATATGTCTTCTCAAAAAAAAAAAAAAAAAAAAAAAACTCCTACAAGAAATTGGTAACTCACTTCTTGTACCCGATGTCATAAACACCTATAAAAAGTGATAATTCGGTTTTTTTTTTTTTTTCTTTTTTCATTTTATTAAGCGTTGATTATCTTGTCTTATACTTAAGTTGTTAAGGAGTGTGAGTTAATGGGGGTTGATTTTAGTGTGTTTCTATAGGTTTATTTCTTTCCTAGTTGGCTAGTCCTAGAATGGAAGGCTTGACCTACAAAGAGCACCCCCTATGGGATCTATTCTTACCACTGAAAGAGCAAGTTTCTTTCTTACACTCCTAGTCCTTCCATCACCACCTACTCTCTTACATCATTCCACTCATTAAACAAAAGAAAATAAAATCCTTCATATTTTCTAGGTAAAACGAGAGGTGTTAATTTTGAGGAGCTTCTACCCTATAAATTTGGGCAAGTTTGTATGGTGTTTAGTGGATGGTTAGGTTTATTATACCATAAGAATGGCGAGCCAATAACCTCTTTGTACTTGTAATACTACTGAGAGGGCGCAAATCATCTCAAAAAAGCAGCTTGATCAGCATTTCAATTTATGTCTCTCACCTAATTGTAACTTATTATTTGTGGTATAACTTTTCATCTTTTTCAATACAAAATACAATTTAAACTTGAGAAGACTTTGTTTAAAAAAAATTAAAAAAAAAACCTTGAGAAGACTTTATTAAGATTTGAACCTTTAGAATTATTTAAAGAAAAAATATCTGTAGTAGAATGAAAATAAGGGTCAAAATGGCGACTCTAGGAATTTTGTCCATGGTGTTCCTATTTTACTTTGAAAAAATTTCGGGTCATTTCGGTCTATTTCGGGTGTTTCGGGATGTTTCGGTAAATACTGGCCGAAATTCAAGATTTGGCTGGCATGAAGTTTGTGCTAAAAAAAAATTTATAAACTATAATTTGTTGTTTAGTTGTTTCATTAATAAAATTATAAGTTCATTTAAAATATTAATAAAATTATTAATTATTGTTGTTTAGTTGTTTCATTAATTTGTTTGTCTTTTATAAACTATAATTTGTTGCAATGTTATGAATATTATTTCGAAACCCGTTTCGGTTTGTCCAATGAAATGGAATATTTCGATACTAGCTTATTTCGGCGTACCATTTCAGAGTGTTTCGGGGTTCTTTAAAAAAAAAAATATTCTTATATAACATAAAATTATCAATTCACAAAAGTATTACTAAATATCAAATATTACAAATCATTTAATATTAAGCCTTAGCATCAATATCACATCCACAATTTATAACAAGTCATTACTTACGTAATAGTAATTAATAAAATAATCCCATAACTAATTAAATAAAATAATACCTTTACTTATTGCTATTAATATAGTGATTTAGAAAGAAAATCTTAAAAAGGGGTTTAGATTGTTTATTTTTTAAAAATTCATATTTGAGTTATTATGTAAATAAATGAATTTTTTTAAACCAAATTTTGTAAATAAATGTATATTTTAGAAATTTGGGATAATTATAATCATGATTCATGAAGCTTCTAGGAAGCTCCACTCCCACCTACTCCCACGTGCTTTGAGTCATTTTCCCTTAATAGTCAATATCACTTTTCAAAGCTGCATTTGTCATTTACAAGTCTCATAAAATGTAACTATCTCACTTCGGAAGTTCTAGAGAGTAGAGACAACTCAGACAAGCCTTGAAGAAGAGGTTTCAAATGGTAAGCAAATTAACTTCCACTTATTCCACCATACTATCAAAGCTTGGATTTCTGCTTTCTTCTTCTTCTTTTTCTCTGTTTTTTTTTTTTCCTCTAACAAATCATTTGGTATTGATCTGAGTTCAAAATTTGTTTGGCATAAATATTTTTAAAGAGTGTTCCTGAATTTGCTTGAGGGTGTTCCTATTTTAATTTTTAAGGGTAAACAAATAAAAAAAATTTAATTATTATATATAATTTTTTTTTTCTTAGGTCAGGGTGTTCCTGGGAACACCCTGACTTCAATGTGGCGTCGCCACTGGGTCAAATATAATTATTCATCTTTTTTTTTTTGGGATGGTATTCATCTTTAAACCATATGGGTATTTGTAATGTGTATCAAACTTTGCAATTAATATCCTAATTTGAGATAAATTTATGATGTCCCACATTTCAAATTAGTGCATAAACTGATGTATTAGTGAGCAAATTAATCTTGAATTAAGTCATTGATTATGAGAATTTTGTAGTTTATGGCATAGTTTGCAAATGCTTCTATAGTTAAGAGTCAATAATTGCCCCTTAACATGTTGATGTGGACAATGATTTGAATAATGTTATACAGACATTTTAAGGGTGCATTTGTTTCGACATAAAATGTTTTTTCAAATGAAGTTGGACATATTTTTGAGAAAATAATTTATTTTATGGTGTTTGGTTACACATTGGAATATTTTCATGTGTTCATTGGTGGTGAAATGCACTAGAAACAAAGCTAGAAAACGCCACTATCATAACCCAAATTCATCATACATAGAAACAATTACACATAATAACCTTGTTTAAAAATTTAAATAGATCAAAATATATCAAAATTTGATTTTTAATGGGTGGGTTGCGTGGCAGAGGTGAATCGGTATGTGACAAAGGTAGCTTGATCTGAGAGGTGAGGAGTAGCAATAGGGTTAGGTGGATTTGCAACAAGGGTGGCTTGCGGGGCGGAGGTGGGTTGATCTGCCCATCCATGAGGTGAGAAGTAGTGACGAGGCAATCAATGACGGTGAGGATCAACGATGAGATAATATGCAATAGTGGAGCAGCAATGAAGATGTTTTTGGGTTATTTAGGGATGACTAGCGAAAATGTGTGATTGGGTTGTGTGTGTGGAGAGCGACAACGGTGACTTGGTCAGGTTCTATGGTCATGGCAGATTGCGTGACTAGGTTCTATTTAGGTTGTATATTGTTTTACACCCTAAACATAAAACAATTTACGCCTTTATGGCTTATATCTTACAAATATTCAATTGGGCCAGACATCTTAAAATGAAGAAAATAATATTTTCACCCGAAACTAATGTAGCCAAAATGAATATAAAAATAGTGCAATTGTAGTTTATGATGCACATCACAAACACTCTTATAGTTTAAATGAAACAGCCTACAGTTAGAACTATAAATGAATTGAGTTATTCATGAATGACTCGGGCTTAGGTCCAAAAAAGATTTGTTTGGGTTCATTTATTTAATAAACCAACCAATCTCAAGCCTTGATTTAACCTCAACTATTTAATGAGTCTAACTCAAATATAAGGGATAATTACACTTTACCACCCTAAACTATACACTAGATTACATTTTGCACTTAAAACTATTCGAATACATGCTTTGCATCTTAAACTATTCGAATACACGCTTTGCACCCTAAACTATAACCATTGTTACACTTTGCATCCTGTCATTAGTTTTATTGTTAAATTAGACAAAAATTAATAGCTCGCACATAATTTTTGCTTAGGTAACCTAATGTTTAAAGACCAAAACACTCTTTTCACAAACAATTAAAAACGAAAGTTTTTTTTCTTCTATTTTTCCAGTTTTTTATCTTTTCCTAGTGCGTACAAGACCACAGGTACACAACTCTCTCTCTCTTTCCCAAGGTTTTTTCCTCTTTTTGGACTGCAACCTTTGAATGGTTTTTTCCAAGCACTGCCACACATTGACTATTATCACCACCACCATATCCTATTGCAGCAGTTGAAGTTCTAACAGCAGAGAACTTGCAGCAATAGTTGAAGTTCTTGTGCCTCCAGCCCAAGAATTTTCAGTAGTTCTCGCTCCTCTAGCCCAAGAATTTGGAGACCAATTGATGACACAACATTCAATACAACAATTCAAACAAAAAATACTACTATGTAGTCTGTACAATATTCCACAAACAATTATCGTTTCTTCTATATAAAAATTAAAATTTAAAAAAAACTCATAATTTAACAATTCCAAAAAGCTGCAAAACAATAAAGCTCTACCTACCCAACCCACGTTTTGACAATAATACACCCATCAAAAATTCCAACTATTATCATGTCCAAGCAGTCATTTTTGAGGTTCTAAGGATATTTTGATAATTTTAGAGGGAATTAGGGGTATTTTGTATTTTGGTTATTTTTTAGGTTTTAAGGGTATTTCAGTAATTTTCAAAGTTTTTGGGGTTATTTTGGTCACATATGATGTTGGTACTGATCAATGTGATGATGAAACTATCAAATGTGAGTAAAAATTAAAGTACAACCGAATGTGAGAAAAGTACAGTCAAAAGTGTAGTTACATGTGATGTTAGTATTGCATAATGTGAGAATAGTATTATCAAATGTGAGGAAAAATAAGTGAACCACTGAATATGACAAAAGTATATTCACATGTGATGTTGGTACTATACAATGTGAGGATGGTACCATTAAATGTGAGAAAAAAATAAGGGAACCATCGAATATAACAAAAATACAATACATGTGATGTTAGTACTGCACAATGTGAAAATGGTACCATCAAATATAAAAAAAAAAAAAAAATAAGGGAACCACCGAATGTGATAAAAGTACAGTCGCATGTGATGTTGGTACTGCACATTGTGAGAATGGTACCATCAAATGTGAAAAAAATAAGGGAACCATTGAATGTGACAAAAGTACAGTCACATGTGATGTTGGTACTACACAATGTGAGAATGGTACCATTGAATGTGAGAAAAAATAAGGAAACTACCGAATGTGACAAAAATACAATCACATGTGATGTTAGTACTATACAATGTAAGGATGGTACCATCAAATGTGATGTTTTGATAATCTAATATAGCAAGTTGCCTACTGTGGGAATAGTATTATCAAATGTGAGGAAAAATAAGGGAACCACCAAATATGACAAAAGTATATTCACATGTGATGTTAGTACTATACAATGTGAGGATGGTACCATTAAATGTGAGAAAAAATAAGGGAACCATCTAATATAACAAAAATACAATACATGTGATATTAGTACTGCACAATGTGAAAATGGTACCATCAAATATGAAGAAAAAAAAATAAGGGACCACCGAATGTGACAAAAGTACAGTCGCATGTGATGTTGGTACTGCACATTGTGAGAATGGTACCATCAAATGTGAAAAAAATAAGGGAACCATTGAATGTGACAAAAGTATAGTCACATGTGATGTTGGTACTACACAATGTGAGAATGGTACCATTGAATGTGAGAAAAAATAAGGAAACTACCGAATGTGACAAAAGTACAATCACATGTGATGTTAGTACTATATAATGTAAGGATGGTACCATCAAATGTGATGTTTTGATAATCTAATATAGCAAGTTGCCTACTGTGAGTATTGTACCCCAAAAAAAAAAGAAGGTACAGTAGAATTACCCTTATGATGCATATCACAAACACTCTTATAGTTTAAATGGAACTGCCTACAATTAGAACTATAAATGAATTGAGTTATTTATGAATAACTTGGGTTTGGGTCCAAAAAAGATTTGATTGTGTTCATTTATTTAATAAACCAACCAATCTCAAGCCTCGATTTAACCTCAACTATTTAATGAGTCCAACTCAAATATAAGGGACAATTACACTTTACCATCTTAAACTATACACTAAATTTCACTTTGCACCATAAATTATTCGAATGTACGCTTTACACCCTAAACTATAACTATTGTTACACTATGCACATTGTCATTAGTTTTACTATTAAATTAGACATAAATTAATAGAACATAATTTGCACATAATTTTTACTCAGGTGGCATTAGGTTTAAAGACCAAAACACTCTTTTCCCAAACAATTGAAAACAAAAGTTTTTTTTTTCTTTTATTTTTTATTTATTTATTTATTTTTTATCTCTTCCTAGTGCGTACAGGTACATAGCTCTCTCTCTTTCCCAAGGTTCTTTTTCCTCTTTTTGGACTGCATCCTTTGAATGGCTTTTTCTAAGCACCACCACACATTGATTGTTATCACCACCACCACCATATCCTGTTGCAGCAGTTGGAGTTCTTACAGCAGAGAACTTGTAGCAACAGTTGAAGTTCTTTCGCCTCCAACCCGAGAATTTTCAGCAGTTCTCGCACCTCCAGCCCAAGAATTTGGAGACCAATTGATGACACAACATTCAATACAACAATTCAAACAAAAAAAAAAAAAAAACTACCCTATACAATATTCCACAAACAATCATCGTTTCTTCTATATAAAAATTATAAAAAATTAAAATAAAAAAAAAAAAGTCATAATTTAACAATTCCAAAAAGCTGCAAAACAATAAAGCTCTACTTACCCAACCCACCTCAAGCTAGTATAGGCAAAGATTTGAGGACTAAATTCGTACTTCAAGAATAGAATTCTTGAGATTCATAGCTCTTACTTTGTCAAAACAAATAATTTAAGACTGCTCAAGTTTCCTATTTGATTTTCTACAATGGCCTTTACAAGGCTTTGCTTACTTGGCATCTATTGTCCTGTTTTCTTCAACATCTTTTGCTGTTGTAGGATTATTACTTGTGTCAAATGAAATTTGTTTCAACAGAGTTGGTGTTTCGACTGAGTGAGACCTAATAAAAAAACTTTTTCTTACTCAAAAGACACAGATTGAGTTGAGGCTTCAATTTGGAATTTACGGTTTCTTTTGTGAAAAGCGAGAGAGTAAGAGAGTGATTTAAGAAGTTGCAATTTGGGGCTTTCATCGAGGTGGTGGAGCAGTGGTGTCGTGGTGGAGCCGAAAATATTTTTAATTTGGGGATTTAGGGTTACAGACTAAGGGTTTTGATTTGGGGAAAGAGAGAAATCTGAACTTGTACACATGCAAGAGTGATGAAGAGTTGAAAAAAAAAAAAAACTTTTGTTTTAATTGTTTGTGAAAAAGCGTGTTTTGGTCTTTAAAAATGTGTTGTCTAAGCAAAAGTCATGTTCTATTCATTTTTGTTTAACTCAACCCTAAAATTAATATTAGGGTGCAAAGTATAATAAATGTCATAGTTTAGAATGCAAAGCGTGCGTTTAAATAGTTTAAATTGCAAAGTATAATTTAGTGTATAGTTAAGAATGATAAAGTGTAATTTCTCCCAAACATAATAATGTGTTTATATACAAAATTTTAAAGATGTACCTTTTAGGTATAATTATATTTTATTAAATATTTCATCAGTCTCAAATTGTTAAAGCCTCTGTTCTATTTTGAAATATCCCAAAAATGAAGTCCTTATAAAGTCAATTTCATCTCTTTAAAAAAATTTAATTTAAAGAGGGTAATTTTGAAAACTTGTACCTTTGTATGTAAAAAATCATATTTTCTAAACAAACCCAATAAAATGGGACAGAGAGAGTAATATAATAAAAAGGAAAAAATTTATCTATAAAATTAGTAATAACCTAAGGTTACAACCTTACTTAATATTTTTTTATTGAAGGTAAATTTTAGCAAGTCCACAATTAGATTACATCTTCTTATTATATTCTCTATACTTACCAAATTTCTAGAAAATTGAAGATCAATAACTATATTATCAATAAATTTTTAAATTGCAATTTTTTGTAGTTTAAAGTTATGCATAATATAAGATTATAAATCATATAATAAATAATATCATTGACACAAAATTTTACATATATTAAGTGTAATGAACATGCAATTCAACTATTAGATTTTAAAAATATATAATAATGTCTATTTTATTGAGGAAGACTATAGCTTAAGACTACAACTAATTTTATAACTAAACTTTATCTTTTAAAAAAATTAAAAAAAGAAAAAAACTTTTCTACAAAGATACTAATCAAGCCCATGCAAAAAAAAAAAAAAAAAAAAAAAAAAAAAAAAAAAAAAAAAAAAAAAACCTACCCGATCCAATACCAAACGAAAGCAGGAAAAGATTTTGTGGTGGAAACCCCATCTCGTCAGGAGTTCCTATTTGATTAGTTTATTTTGGGTTGAAAGTGTGTGAAAAGAGAGACGCATGTACAATGTTGTCCTCTTCTTCTCACTGCAATTTGCTATTTGAGGTGGCCGTGGCACAGCCATTCGTCTGGTCTCGTCTACCTCCACGTTGGGCTTTCCTGCAACCTCTTGTTTTCTCAGCCTTCAATTTTAGAAAAGCAAGACAACTTTAAGCACC
The DNA here is from genome assembly GCA_030445155.1 of Quercus variabilis. Lineage (NCBI taxonomy): Eukaryota > Viridiplantae > Streptophyta > Magnoliopsida > Fagales > Fagaceae > Quercus > Quercus variabilis. Next base: position 17,095,260 of record CP129446.1, read on the forward strand.
ACATTGATTTATAAAAAGGAAAGAGTCGTTTATGATTTCTTAATTTCTTTGTCTAAATTGTCAGGTAATACATTGATCTACAAATGACTAAAATAAATATTAAGCAAAGCAACATCTTTGAAACTAAAATTGAAACTGTGACACCAAAATACAAGAATGCCAGTCCATCAAAAAACATCATTCACATTAAAGTGGCAGCCAATCGCAGCCAGCGGTGACAATGAAAAACACTACCTTCTACAACCATCTCCTCCCTCACGTCCTTAATTATTTGTCTTCAATAGATACATGACAGCACGCCTGCTCAGCCAGAAGCGGGATGTGCTTTTTGGCACAATCATCTACTCATACAATCACAACATTGATACACATGATAGGGTATTTATACACGGCAAGCACTTCAAACGAGATATCAAACCTTTCCATCCTCAATCCTTGCCAGTTGAAGGGTGTCTTAGCGCACCAGGTGGTGCTGCTGGCATTGGGAACCGTGAGTCTCCAACATTGGGGGTCTGCACATAGGGGCTCTAGCACGTCCAGTTGTTTCAAAAGCAAAAGAGAGGATAATTAGGTGATACAGATTAAGACAAAAGTGGATGAACAAGGGTTTTCATCTAAAAGAATAAGTTTAATTGACACCATCTTTGACAAAATTATGATATTGTGTTTTCAATCATGATCTAAAATCATCATCATTTTCAATTTGTTTATTGTGTGTTCAATCATGATCTAAAATCACCATCATTTTCAATTTGTTTAGCTTTGGCAATCATTATGTTCCTAATAAACAAAAAGATCTTTGTTTCTTGTTGTAGTCTCCATGACTTCAGAGCATAGAGTTTTTTTTTTTATTTTTTTTTTATTGGTAAATTACACACAGCGAGGGTTTTAAACCCACAGCCTCACCCTCCATCTTGATCTTGCAAAAGGAGGAGATGTCATTTGAGCTAGAACTCATTGGCGTAGAGTCTATATTTTCTACCATAGAGAGCTTATCAATTGCCTGAGTTCAATTTCATTTTCTCTTGGTAGTCTCATTAAGAAACAAATTGGACAGCTAACTACTAAAATAACAGAAGTTTATGCAGCAAGAATTCTGCCTGCTTGATGGGGAGCAACATCAGATTCTGTAATCTTCTAAATTCCTGAAATTCTATCCTCTAGATTTTGCATCAGAATCAGGTTAACCTTGATTACATCTTATCATTTATTTGTTTTCTCATATGCTGCACAAGTTAACATCCTCTGATATTCAAAAGTTGAAAAGATATTTCATGAAATTCTACAAGAAAAACCATAGAATTTTTTTTTCCCATAGTAACTATAAGTCGGTCTTATTTGGCACTGAGCCTGAATTGTATTGTATTAATTAAAAAAAATTTGAATGAGCTTAGTTGTGGGAGAAAGAAAGATACCGGTAATGATATTGTGGAATAAGATGACTCTTCAGCATTTGAAGATTTTGGTGATGTACTAGGAGAAGTAGCATCATAACTTGTTTCGCTTCCATTCAATTTATGTACCGTACCATGTGGCACATTTTCACTCTCATTCCCATTGGTTAATTTAACCCTCTATAAATGATACCACAGCTTCTGTTAGCCATCTAATATAAGAATTGTGATAATAACCACATGAAATTATGGAAAAAGGCACCTCAAAAAAATTACCTGGAAGATTTTACCAAGAGTTTTCAACCCCTTAGCTCGTGCACGGAGCTCCTCCTTCTTGGCATTGCTGTCTTGAAGAACCTAAGATAAAAAATGTACAGATTACACAAAACAAACTTCGACCCAGCATCTCAGTGTCAGCCAACTGCCAAAAATAACAGGGGTAGAAAAACAACCATCTGACAAACGCGGGAAAGAGTGGCCTCAATATCAGCTACATTCAGCTTCCACAGGGAATCAATCATCAATTTTTTGTGAGACTGTAGGTATTCTTCAAGCTCTTCCTCAGAATAGTTTCCTTCTGTACTGAGTTGCTTTTTCATGTCCTCCTGCAGCTGAATTAAAGCAATTGCACCTAGAGCCACCAGCAAGAAACAACAATTCATCAGCATATACAAATATTTCCCTAGGTATAGTGATCCTAATGCACAATCAAGCACGTACACACAGACTAATAGAGTTACCAAGGCATTCTAACAAGGCTCAGATGTAGGGTTTTTCAAGAACAAATAGTAATCATAAGTAAAAATAATGCTAATCTAATGGTTCAACCTTTAGCCTATGTCCACAGAAGGAAAATTTAATGGATTTCAATTGATCAGCTAATATATTTCCGAAAAGTCGAAAAACTAAGTGATTGGGGTTTTGTGAAACCTTCTAAAATATTAATGGGTAAAAAAGGATTGGAGTTGGTTGAATGTATTTGCCAAAATAACCTAATCCTTTTTTACTAAGACCCGCATAGAAATATGCTATGGATTGGGCCACATACATTCAGGTCAGATTAGATTTGCCCAGGCTCCCCAGTGAGTATGACAGAAGGATCAAGTCAAAGGGTAGAACTCAAGACTCCATCACACAACATTTAGACATGGCTATTGGCTATAAAAGCCAGCAATATATACTAACCTGTTGCTGCTGTTACTTGGGACTTAATAAAATGCCCTTTGTTTCTAAACCATTCAGCAATAAATGGCACACCCAAATATATAGCTTTCTTCCCTAGCTCTTTAGCTCCCTGCCTTGCATATATATAGCCAATTGTACTCAACATATCAACACCATAAGCTGTAGGAAACAGAAAATACAATGAATCAGGAAGAACCCTTTTTAGTTGTAACAAAAAAGATTAAAAAAATGCTATATAACAACTTGTAGAAACCAGACAACAAAATGAATCAGAAAGAACCCTATGCAATTACATCAATAAAGATATAAAAATTAAATACAATGAACAAGGAAGTATATCCTCAAATTGATCTTATCCATATGTATCCTATGCCAATGCGAGAATTGCTTGCTGATATTAAAAGCATGCAGAAAAACCTCCTTTCAAAGATAACCAACAGGCCAACAATCTAGCATATATATAGATTAATTATGAAGATACTCAAATACATGACAGATGTAATTTTCTTTTAATGGCACCTCTTCGCCTTGCAAGTCCTAGGAGGAGGTTGAGGTCGTGGATTCAAGACACATTAGGTGCGTAACTTTAATGTGTGTGTGTGTGTATTCACAATGAATGCACACCTGACTTAACCTATGGATTAAATTACCCAATATACCTAGTTGACTTGCAAGTTATCAAATAGCATAATGTAGCATCATAAATAAAGGCCAGCACTTGCACTAACAAAGTACCCATCAGAAGAATAAAGGCAAGGATTACCTGCATTGGATAGCCTCGTCACTTCAGCTTCAGCATGTCTGATAAACTCCCCTTTGTCTTCTTCATATTTTTTTAGTCGATCTTTCAGTATTTGTGCAAGCTTTTCTTCTCTTTCTTTCTGAACAACCTATAGAAATGAAAATTTTGGGGAAATAATCCATATGAAGATCAGGCTTTGTAATTTGCATATCTAAAATTGAACAGCCATAAAACAAATAGCTCTTTAAGTGTTTTTTTTCTTTTTTTTTTTTTTTGGGGGGGGGGGGGGGGGTTAGAAAATTCACACACACATTGGACTAGAACCCATGACCTCACCGACAACCCCTGATAAATTACCAGTTATCCCAAATTTTTTTTTTTTTACCAAATGGTGAATTTAATCATTTAATCTAACATTCCCCTCCTTCACATGTGGGCCTAAACTTCCCTTATTAAGTGGGGCTCAACATATGAAAAAATTTTAAAATGGGAGGTAAGGTGGAGACAGGGTTTGAACCTAGGACCTTCTGCTCTAATACCACGATAAATTAAAGGTTGTCCCAATACTTTAAGTTGTTAGAAAATGGTAAATTTAATCATTTAATCTAACAACACCCGTTATAATGAAGGGTGCACGTGTTGTATGGTAGAAGGCCCTCAGCCTCTAGATGTGCAAATTTCAAGAAACCAAATGAAAACCTTCAATGAACATATATCATATACCAACACATAAGGGAAACAAGGGTTCCAAACATTTTACTTTTTAGGAAGTTTTTTTTGGTGGGGGTGGGGTTGAACCTTTTAGGAGACCTGTTGCATTGTTCTCCACAAAACCCTTACTCTAATGCAAACATCAAAGGAAGTTGTCAGCTCTAAAATGTTCCCCGGGCATGTGATTACACATACACATTAATTAAAGGAGAACATACAAGGAAAGGAATCATGTAACTGCATGTCTCTAAACCAATTACCATTTGACAAAAACTAAATGAAAAAACACATTGAAGAAAGAAAAAAAAAATTAAAACTTATACATACATATATATATATATATATATATATATATATATTCACGCCACCAATCTGATAGAGTTCTTTTACTGAAATCTAAAAGGTACAAAATTGAGAGTTCCAATACTATCCAACAGACATTGAAGGACTTTAATAGGAGAACATTGCCTTACTTTATTACCTGATGAGGACAAGGAAGTGCTCAAGGAAAAAAAAAAAATTAAATATACAAAGATTCAAGAATTGTGGTCTAGTTTTGATGTCGGACCTTCTTAGCACCTTTGATAGGTCATTTTAGTTATTAGTATTGAGTCTTTTAGGTTGAGAAGCTGTTGGATCAGTTTTAATTAAGTTCTATTAGTATAAGGGCAATTTGGTTCAATTAGTATTGCTCTTTGCCAGAAGACTTTATTTGATTGGTCTAGGTGTTGGGGCTTCTCGGAATGCTCCACTATCTTAGAGTTTATTTTTTTTCTTAGTATTGCTCTTTAAGTTTTTTCCTGTTCGTTGTTTGCTGGTTGTTTTGTTTATTGCTTTTCCTTGTGTTCACCATCATGAACACCTTGTATTGGCTTTCGTCTGTTTTTTAGTTTGTTTTAATAATATTCTTATTACCTATCAAAAAAAGAATAAGGGCAATTTGGTAATTTCTAGAAATTTGGAATGGGCTGTCCTTGACAGTACCAAAGGCTCATGAGTCTTAATTTATGTTTACGCATTATTAAGTCTTTTATTTAATTATTATTAGTATTCCTATTAATTCTAGGAATAGGTTATTTAGAGTCTAAGTCCTACTACGAAAAGGATAACTATAGCCTCTATATAAAGGCTCTTTTGTAGTCATGTTATTTCAGAATATATTGTGATTGATTAATAAAATTCAGCAGCTTATTTTAAGCTTTGTTTGTGTGATGCAAACTTCTCCGAGGTGTGTGATGCCAAGGAACCCTAGGTGTGATGCTTAGGAAGACCTAGGTGTGATTGCCTAGTCTTTTATTTATGTTATTTTCTGTTTATTCCTGTTTCAGCCCCAAACAGCAGTCAACATTCATTCTTTTTCTAAACTAAACTCTAAAACATCAATCCTTATTCAAGAATTCATCAAGAAACCTAGTATAGTGCTGAACTTCTTAACGGTCCTGCATCATTACCCCAACCAAACCCATGTGTTTCTTCTCTATCCTTTTCTATGTTAAGCAGCAATTAGCATAATCCCCAAAAGGAACAAGAAGATGCTAGAAGAGGACAATAATTATTGGGATCATCAATGCATGGCAGCCTTACTACCTATATAGGGACATAATGGCATATGTTTGCTGCTACAGCAACCTCAATTGGGTATTGGTTCAAATCCTCAGGGTGTTTTATTAAAGAGAGAAACCCAGCCTTATGATTCACCACAAGTCCAACTTCAAGAACAGCCAAAGGAATCCATTATGGACAATGGAGACCACAAAGGAGAAAAATGAGCATAAGGTTAATCATTTTAATGTTACTACTATAGATAAATTCAAGAAGGATTTCAAGTTGAAAATTCCTCTAGTCATTGATTTCATCATTCCAGATGAATTTAATAATAGGGTGGGAAAGAAAACTTTGTCATCCTTAATGTTTCTGACTGTGATTGAAGAGTTGGTGCAATTTTCAAGTTTGAAGGTTCTTATACTCTAAGCAATTTAAAAATCGAGGTCTAGTTTTTTTCCAAATGAGGGAGAATGATGCAGCCATGAAAGATTGATGATTTGATATTACTTTGCAAATTCGCCCATTCAAGGATTATTTTATGGAGTCTACATGTGAAGTCCATAACTTCGTAAAAGTTGTTTGGTTTTAAAGGTGTATGAGTCTTTTAGGGTTAAAACAGTTTTTTATTTGTGTTTATATTATTAGTATGGTTGGTATTGTAGTCAAGGGCAAATCAGTAATTTCAAAAATTATTGAGAATTATAGATATCATGATGGTTTAATTGAGTCTAAGATTGTCTACAAGATCTTAGGTTTTATTTTCTTTGAGTCCAAATTAGTCTTTTCTTAGGTTTTAGTTTACTAGTTAAATTAACAGCCCTAATACTACTAGTACAAAAAAGTGTATCATACCTATTTGTGTTCAATGCAATCAAAGAGAAGTTGATTAATAAAATTATTGAGAGTTTTGAACATAGAAGCATGTTGATGTTTGTGTGTTCCTTCCTCCATTTCTCTTCTTTCTTTTCTTCTTCTTCTTCTCTTTCTTGAGCGATTGTTCACGGTACTGTTCCTACAGCCCCTGAACACAATAAATTCCTCTCTTTTTCTTCTTCCTTACAACCCCAAATCAGGCCTTTTCTTTTACCCATCAAAACCGTAAACCCCACACACTTTCTTCTTCCAAATAGCCATCAAATAACTCATCAAACCACCTTTTATTTCCTAACAAAACTCCATAGCCCTTTTTTCACCATCACTAAATCCAATTTCCATATATTTCCTAATCCTAATCCCATTACAACCACACCTAGACAAATTCTCCCATTTATCCTACATCAACTACCCTTGAATAACATAAAATATACCATATTAATACCACCATATGGTGTGAATGAATAGTACTTAAGCTTTTTTCCCCTCTCCAGATCTTATCCTGCATCAATCACCTTCGTGATGCATAACTAATGGGGTTGATCACAAGCACAAAACAAATTTAACCATATTTTATTAGTAGATTTATGTCAAACACCATCAGTTTTGAAAGTAAATCACTGTTACTAGCTTTCAAACTCTCTTTCCCTTCTTTTTGTTAAACCATTTTCAAGCCAGTTGCTATTATAGACCCAACTTTATGCTTCTGAAAGAGTAACAAGATCATGGAAACAGGCACAAAATAGAAAAGAAGTGCATAAAGTCCTGTAAAAAAATGTTAAAGAGTTTTAGTATCAAACTGTTCACAAGCACAAGATCTTAGTGAAATCATACTCTCATTTTCTCTTGCAATTTTTTAGTATCTAACTGTTCCCCTTCCGTGAATATGTCTTGTGAAGCCATTGATGCCATGGCAAGCTGACCTATGTATTCCTCAAAAAGCTCACTGCCAAAAAGCATTGCAAAGATTGCAGCAGGATCGATAATTGTGTCACTGCAAAAAGAAGGAAGCATGCGATTCATATCAGGAAAAAAAAAATATATATATATATATATATATAATAAATTTTGACAAGAACTTCTATTCAAATCTACATGTATATTGTACAAAGAGTCAGACACCCTATCAACCTTGAAATTTATCTATTCATAAATTAAGAACAAGAAACTAACGTTGAGATTCCTGATTTCCCGTAAGTGTCATATGCTTGCCGTTGGCTGGGATCACTCAGGACTTGGTATGCCTCACCCAATACCTGAATCCAAATGAATGACATACAGAATATAACTAATGGTTCAAAATAATAACTAAAAACATACTCAGATTGTAATAATTCCATTTCTTAATGTTCATTATGCTTGCTTCCACAAATCTGTCCATGCAATGGACTACTTAAAGGGGGTTTTTCTTTTGATAGCAACATTTGTGGAATACAGCCATAATAATGTAACTCTTTTAAACTTTAGTCATATGAAGATTGAGAAAGTCCAATTGAGCTAAACAAAACTCCAAAGGTCCAAGGCCTAATATAGCATTCTTACCAAACTTTAAGTTTTTCTTTTTATATACATGTGAGCATGGAACCTTAAGAAATGCATGTATTGACAGTCCCAAATGCCAAGAAGTTGAATGACATTTCCAAAGATGCTAACAAATATTTAAAATTAATTTCTGCGATTAAGGAGACATTAAGTTGTAGCATTCCACAACAATGGTAGAGACCTAAAACACACCCGAAACTTTACACAAGCATAAAAACAAGGTCTCAATTCCAAAATTTCATATTCTCTTCCCATGATAGTTGAAAACACACATAGTAAATACCTAAAATTCTACGATACTTGACTGATGCTAAATTGAAGGCAATTTAAAATGCCTAGAGGCATTAATATATATATATATATATATATAGACACGCATATACAAAATGTTGCTTTCTTGTTTGGCATAGAAAACATGAGCCAGGGCAGTTTGTTAGACATGCATCCACAAGCCAAGGCAGTCAAATTTGTGCTTTAGCTCGTGAGACATAAGCCTAATTGGAATAAATTTTTCAATTCTCTTTGATTTCAAAATGTTGGTTGTACGTCTGTGCACAATTCTCATATAAATTACTTAAGAATGATATATTGATAATCACTTTATTAATGGTAAGCATCCTCTTAGCAGAAGTTTCAGAAATATGAAAAGTTAACATGATATATATATATATATATATATATATATAAGTCCAAATGATTTATACTAAATTAAGCAATGCTGATTATCTTTCTTCTGATTTAACTTTACAAAATTCAAATTAAAAGTCTCATACAGAAAATATGCCTCACCTTTCACTTCTAACTTTAGAAACACTAGGGATAAGGGGACCAACATGCATGATGATCTTAGGAGACTTTTTTTTAGTTACAATAACAACAACAAAATAAAAGATAATAATACTGTATTAAAAGGCTACAAAACTCATGTCCTTAACTACCAACCATACAAGTAGGGGAAGAAATCAAGACTATTCATTGAAGTGACAATCTTTATGCTATTTATATTAGTGTATGCTCTTGAATTTTATAGTTAATTTGTTTGTCTATTTAAAACTATACTCTTGATTTCAGAGAGATTGAGCTTATGATTGTCCGATGGTGCAGACCAAAAAAAGTAACTTGGCTTATTTGGAGAGCTTGGCAAAACTAACATTAGGTCAGTGACAACACCAAGTTGTACCAAAATATGTTTAAACTTCACTATAGTATGCTCTTGATTTCAATAGTTAATTTATTTGTTTCTTTAAAAGTAGACTTGATCTCAGCAAGGTTGAGCTTATGATTGTTTGATGGTGCTGACTAAATGAAAGTAACTCGGCTTATTTTACAGAGGTTGGCATAACTAACATTAGGTCAATGCCAACACCAAGATGTTCTAAAATATGTTTAAACTTCACTATGCTTGTTATATGAAAAGAGATAAAGATGTTCTAATTGATGTACTTTGCTTTGTGGGATGATCATTGTCAAAGTTTGAAAGCCGTAGCATTCAAACTCCACAACATAGTACACTTTCTAGTTCTTGTTAATCTTTTTCTGTAAGTACAAAAATCATTCTAAAACGATAGTAACTATCTCTCTCTCTCTTACACACACCCTTTGGATCATGAACCCATGACCTTACCCTTCTTCCCCTTATTGGGACGAGAAAGTGCTAGTTCAGATAGAGATCATTGGTGAAATCATTTGCCCTCTACAGAACATTCATGTCATCAAATGATTTGGACCCTTTATTTTATTATATATCATTTTATTGGAGAAATGGGTATTTCAACACCCCCTCCCGCCTTCTACCTGAATCAATACTTACAAATAATAAGAAGAAGAATTATTTGGATTGAAAGAAAGGAATAAAAGAAGAAACTGATGTTGCTGAGGATTATTTGTTTGCTCAGGAGAGGCTGAGATTATGAATAAAAAGAACCATGTTTGGTTTGATAAGAAATCATTAAATTTTAGAATCTGTTCAGACACAAGCTTTTGTTTCTTGCAGGCATAAGTAACACCACTTGCATCAAACATTTTTTATAAAATACAATATTCAATAACAAGTTAGTAAAATCTTGCCTGAAAATTTTGTGCTGCTTGAGGATCATTAGGGTTTTTATCAGGATGAACCTGTCGTGCCTGCAAGCAAGAAAGAAATATGATCCACAAGAGGTACAGAATCCATCCATTTCCAGCTAGTGATCTTTAACCGTTTAACATAGCATGTCATGACTCAATTATCCGCACGCATGCATATGGAGCAAGTAATTCATGATGAGATAATTAGTCTAGAGTCGCGGCATATGAAAACATCAGATAACACGCTCTTCCAAATGCTTTTTTTTTTGCAACTCTTATACACTTCAACAGTTATGGCCAAATTAATGAAAAGATCCCTATCAAGTAAATCGAACATTTTGAACGCATATACATTCCTTTTTCTGCTTTTTGAAACTTGCTGCTGACATATCAATCCATTTTACCAATCAAGCAAGGATGAAAAATTTCAGGCCAAGAAACAAAATAAAATAGAAAGAAAAAAAAAAAAAAAAAAAGTAAAAAAGGAAGAAGAAGTTAATTAAGCTATTAAATTAAATTGCGGTGTTTCACAAGAAAATTAATGAGTCATTAGATCAGATAGTTTAACTGCTACTCCAAGTAATTAAGAAAGCAGGGAAAGAAAATACTTAAAGAACAAGACTTAAAAGGGGAAAGTCAACTCTGGGAAACGTTCAAGGAAAACAACTGAGAAATTTTTGGAATACGAAACACCATAGAAGCGTGGATCCATTAAACTTTCAAAAAAAAAAAAATCAAGATTACTTAGACAGCCCTAAAAATTCTATCTGAGAAAAATCGCCGATCGGTAAAAAAGAAATTGGTAAGTGTAAATTGAAATAGCATTATAAAATATGTTAACACTGAAAAAAACAAGAGGAAGAAGAAGAAATGAAGAAATGATTTGACCTTAATGTAATAGGCTTTCTTGATTTCGGTCTCGGTAGCGGTTGGACTGACTCCAAGCACGTCGTAGTATTCTGTCTCCTTCACCATCTCCGACTTTCTCTCTATTTTTTTTTTTCCGGATCCGATCAGATCAGTTTTGTTTTTGGCTATGGAGTATGGACTAGTATCAAATTTCAATTTCAATTCAAATTTCTTTCTGTGTCCTCTGAACTGAGGAACACGGAGTTTCACACAAACCCGAACAGAACGTATCTGCGGATAATTTTATATTATTTAAAAATATATAGTAACTGAAAAAGATTTAGAGAGAGAGAGAGAGAGAGAGAGAGAGAGAGAGAGCGACTGTGAGAATGAGAACAGGAGAAAAATAAATACGCTCCCCCTCACGCTTTTCACGTCCGTAACGTTTCTCTTCACTCCTACAGACTTGTTTTTACTGCCGATAAAAAAGACATTTTCAGGAGAAAGAAAGTTGAATTTGTTTAAAATTTTAAATGGCTAAACTAGTACTGTACTCCAAATTTTTAACAACAAAACGACTTGATTTTCAGGTGGTGTCATTATTAATAGGAATATACATAATAATTCAAATTCCATAAAAAAATAAAAATAAAAATAAGTTTTTTTTTTTTCCAAAAGTTTCTTCCTATAGCGTCCACTTCTAATGATAGCTCATTATTATCAGACCAAGATACTAATAAGTTTTTGGCGATAAAAACAAATTTTATCATCATTCATAAGAGCATCCACATTAGTGGATGCTTAAGGGTGTGCATAGGTCGAATTGGGCAGTAAAGATCAATACTTCTATTCAATCTGGCATTAGCAGGTTGGAAAAATTCCAATCCGCCACCAACCCACCAAAATCTAAATCCGATAGATTGGTTACAAATTTTGGCGGTTTCAACTTAACAAGTTGAGCGAGTTGACGGTATTCTTTTGACAAACTAACTGAATTACAAAATATAAGAAGTTAAGAACCACTAAGAGTATTACACATGTAAAAATAACTCTATTATTAGAAACTAAATGACCTTTAGCTTTTCAATTTAATGTTATATGTTGTTTTATATTTGTTTGCATCTTCAATGGATTGATTTGAGTTTGTAGGTATAGCTAGCTTTATATGTAATACCATAACATTTTTTATAATATATAGAATGGATCAAAAGACATATCATTTTGTAGATTTACAAGAATATATGGAGCCCAAATCAAAAAGACAAACGACATACTCAAATACAAATATTAAACAATACAAAACAAAAAAAAAAAAAAAAAAACAATTACCTTTGTGGTTGTCTAGGGCTAATGGAAGGTGAAGAATTGAAGGTATAAAAGAAGAGAGGCTTCAATGTTGGCTGAAGGTGAATGCTAAATATAGTCTGTATGTAGTATACAACTGAAGTGAGTTTAAAGTTTCAATGTTGACTTTTTATATTTTGCTTATGAAATTGTTACCGATTAGTTGTAAAAATTGACTAGGTGAATTAATTAACTTTAAATACAAAATATATGGTTAAAAATTTTGAACTAATATATATTTTTCTATTTATTTATAAATAAGAGAACGGGTTAGGTTGTACCAAGTTAGCAATGTTTCAATCCATTACCCAACCCAATCCGCTATTTTAGGGGCCTAAACTACCAATCCAAACCGCCTAACTTAAGGCGGGTGGGTCGATTGCGGTTCAAGCAGGTTGGCGAGTCAAGCAGATATTTTGCACACCCCTAGGTGGAGCTAAAAAATTTAACATTTAACACCTTAAAAAACTACTTTATCTATTTTAACACACAATTTCATAACACACCTTACATCAATGGTCTTATTTTTACCATCATCCAAACACTATTCATTTTTTTATTAATTTATTTCTCACTTCTTCTCTATCACGAAACCTAACTAAGTGATAAAATACTTCTTCTTTTTATAGCATTCTTGCTATTGGCAATTCACTGTAGCAAGGAGGCAAAAAAAAAAAAAAAAAAAAAAAGCTTTTGGCTCCACCAATGTTAAAGCATCAACATTCGTGATGCCAAAAATTTAGCAATTTGACACCATAAAAAACTACTTTATCTATTTTACCATTCACTTTACAAAACACCTAACATCATTAGTTTTATTTTAGCATTCAACACAAAAAAATAACGTATCTATTACAATAATCAACAACCACCACCGCCAACATAATAAAATAATATATCTTTTAATAAAACTAAAGTGCGTGCTCAGATATTTTTCTATTTTTTTGGGTAAATATTTAAGGAATTATACATTTTTGAGGTAAAAGTTTATTTTTGTGTGTTTCTTTTACACTATTTGATACTTATCCAAACTGCAAAGTTTGTGTTCTAAATTCAATCTATGTTCTACTATAACAATAATCAAAGAAAAGCAATGTACTATTGTAATCAAAGAAATGCAATGAGTAAGCTTTAACCCAAAAACGCATATTAAAAAAAAAAGGATAATCATTAGAAAATAAAGAAATGAAGAAGATCCAAAGTCCAAATAACTAGAAGGCTGTTGATTTCTTTATAAAAACAAAATAGAAAAGAGCAATGTACATTGACATATCTATTGAACCAAAACAATTATAATTGCGCTTTTGTTTTTGTAAGTAAAGATTTGCCTTTTTTGGGTTTTGAATTTAGAAAAGATGATGATGATAGTGTAGAGAAAAAGAACACAACTAAGAGGAATTGAGAAAGAAATGAATTGAAGAAGTTGAGTAACTAATGTGATAGTTGTCCTATTTTGTAGGCAGTGTTTTACATGAGAGTTAGAGATTATTTTTTGCACGTTATCCTTAAGTTTTATCTCTACTTTTTAGTATTGTTTTTTTTTCAAAATCAAAATAAAAGAGATTTGAGGGGGGGAAAAAAACCAAATGTGAGATGAGATTAAGGAGCAAGGGAAACTGGGTATTCGAAAAAGAAAGTATTTTGTTATGCAAAGAGAGAGAGAGAGAGAGAGAGAGAGAGAGAGAGAGAGAGAGAGAGAGAGAGAGAGAGAGAGAGAGAGAGTTAAGTCTTGACAAAGGAAAAAGGGAAAAAAAAAAAAGAAAAAAGAAGAAAGAAAAGTGAAAACGTGAAGTAATGCTTAGTTTGAAAATCAGCTAGAGTTAAACGTGGGAGTTAAACACTGCTTATTTTGTAGGCAAGGTTACACATGGGAGTTAAAGATATATTTTTATTATGTTATCCTCAAGCTTCATCTCTATTTAAATTTAAGCTGTAGGAGTATTTTGGAACAAACCAAATATCTAGTTCAAACATGGAGAGCTTCTTAAGTAGTAGTATAGATATTATTTTTTTCTTTTACCATCTTAGCTATAGTGCACAACCATCTTAGGCGATGCACTATAACTCAAAAGCCAAAAAATTTGGCTTTGCCTCCACTTATGCAGCCTACTTTTGATATATCTTGATGGTAAATTTAGTATTTTTGTAAAATGCCTACACCAATACTAATGCTCTTAAATTAGAGTTTGAGGTGGTAAAATAGTTAAAAGACTATTTTACCACCACCAATGGAGATGCTAGTTCTACAACCTTCAAGTTATTTATTTATCAATTTTTACGAGAGATGGTTTAAACCTACAGCCTCCAAGGTAATTTGTGATATATGCATACATTGAGATTTAGTATGCATTTGTCAAATCACATAAATAATTTTAAATGAAACTAGATTTAGTATAAAAATAAATGTACACACCTACATATGAAATAGGCCTTTAATAACATTTTGGTGTTCCAAGTTCGATTCTTTTATTCTTTAAGTGGTATGGGATGCTCTTTCTCAAACAAAAAAAAAAAAAAAAAAGTGGTATGGGATGCTTGCGCGTAATATATGTGTTCTCTTCTAGTGATGGTTTCACACCCGCACATGAAATAATACCTTTAATACTATATTAGTGTTTATTTTGTGTGTTAGGCCTGTCTCGTCACATTTTTAGTTATTTCAATAATGGCAAATGCATAAATTTCACTTAACAAACTTATAAACCATAAAGCCATAAGAATGAAATTTTTTAAGATATATATATATATGTGTGTGTGTGTGTGTATGAAATGAAATGTAGAAAATAATTATTATGAAAAAATGTTGACGGGTACTAGAAGGTGTCTGTTAAAGATTATTTATTATGGGGTCTACTTAATAAAAAATTGGTATAAATCGATAAAATGATTGAAAAATATATAACTAAAGTGGCAAATAAAACTTAAAAAGTTAGTTTTATTAGCTCTACTTCCTATACAATTAGTAAAAATTATAACATAAAGTATAACAATGTGATGTAAAGTAGTTTTGCCATTATTATATTATCGACATTATTCTTTTTAGTATGTGCAAAATGAAATGATACTTTCAAAGAACAGTGACGTCCAAAATAAAAATAACGTGTTATTATTAGTTCTTGAATATGGATTTTGGACTTTTGGATTAAACAAAACTTGACAGATACGAGATTCTCTTGTTGTTCCAATGTTCCCAAGTAGCGTAGGCCGTTTCCATTTAGGACGGCGTTATTTTACGCGCAAAGAAAATATTATATACTAGTTGAAAGACCTGGCGTTGACTACGAATTACACGTGGCGTTTTTTTATTGGTTGATATGGTCCCCCCCATTTTCTTAAAGCAGAAGTCACCTTGTTCCTTCGCAGCAAGAGCAAGATATACTATGGTAATGTAAGATGATGTTGTTGAAGACGTTGGAATCTTCATCTTTTGACTTTTCGAGGTGCCCCAGCCCGATGGGGTGGGAAATTCGTTTCGTTTTGTATGAGAAGTTACGTCGATTTTTGTCTTTAAAGTGTACGTTTCCAACTTGCTTAAGCTGAACCGCAGATGAGTGACGCCAATTTGGAAAAATTCATTTGGACAAAAGAAAATGAAAATAAAAAGTCACTTACTTTTTTCTTTTTGATATATGCTTAGCAGATATGTGGGTGCAATATTTAAAGTGATATTCCTATCGTTTTGACAGGACAAACACCAAAAATTGACATATTAGGGAGGTGTTTGACAAAACATAAACCCCGTTTTTCTTAGTTTTGAATCAATATTGAAAAATAAATCAATTCAATTTTGAAGTAGTTTAAGTTTAATTGCAATTTGTCTAAACTAAATTTTAAATTTTGCTTCTTATCTCTTTACATATAATTGGAATTATGGCTCTTTTTTATCCGTTTTTTTTTTCCAAAACCATTCTTATTATTTAGTTCAAATTGATTTTCTCAAAACACAGATTAAGAAAAAAGATTTACAAGTTTTTAAAGACAATTCGGAATCAAATAAAAAGGTGAGAGATAAAATAGACAAAATGGAACATACTTTCTTTCTTCTTTTTTGTTTTCCCACCTCACTAGTTAGCTTTGGCGGTTCCAAAAAAGAGACTTTGGATAAAAGAGGAATCAAGAGGAGAACATTTCAAAAGTTGATATACACACAATATATAAAAATCTCATCAACGAGTGAATGTTTCCAATATCCTAATTCCTAAAGGTCAGATTAATAAATGTCCTCACCTTTGCATCTCCAGGTAGAACCTCCTTAAGTGTTTGAACCTATGTATGTTTTATTGGTGAAGGGAGCCATTTGTATTGTCAAATGCAAACGTTATTTCCTGACTCCACACTCCATCTAGAGCCTAGCTTATTAAGCTTAATAACCTTCCTTATCCCTAAGAGGCATAGGAATAGGATGCATTTGATGAGATTGGTGCTTCAAGAAAAGTAGTTCGGAAGTACCTAGCTTTTTAGGACCCGAAATAGCAGTAACGAGTTTTGATTGTGGATAATCCTCCAACATTGTCATCATAAAAATGTTAGATTAAAATAACTCCAAATCTTGAAGGCCCATTCCTCCTTCATTTTCAAACCAACACAACTTGGACCAACCCATCTAATCAATCTTCATTTTCATGATTTTTTTTACCCCACCAAAAGTTATTAATCAATAGAATTTTTAGTTCATAACACAACAGAGAGCTTAAAGCAGCCAGTGGCATATGTGGAACAGCCTGTGCCACTGCCTAAATTAACACTTCTGTACTTGCTTTATATAACAATTTCACTTTCCAACCATGAATCTTTATCCACGTACTCCTGAGTTTTGATATCCTCAAAAAGGTTTTTTTTTTTTTTTTTTTTTTTTTTCCAAAATAACACTAGTTTTCAAATAATTTCGTTAGTTAGCATGCTTTCAAAACTATTTAGGAGACTAACATTTTGAGTGTAATAAACTTGATTTTGGTATGCTAAATTGAGTACAATGAACTCAATTTTGGTATGCTAAATCAAGTTCAATGAACTTGATTTCAACATCATGTAAGCATGAAACTCGAGTCCATTAGACTCGTTTTCTGTCATATTGAATTCGAGTCATGCGAACTCGATTTCTTTTAAATTCCCAGCATGCTTTTTCCCCTCTATCTTTTTGTCTCTCTCATTCCATCATAGTAGCAACTACACTTCTTCCGTCTTCACTCACTTCATCACAGAGCCTATCTCTCTATGTCTCTTAATCGAAACATCAACAAACCCAAAGACCCAGAGAAGTAATTGAGGGAACAAACCTAAAGACCTAGAGAAGAAAATGAAGGAATTAGAGAAAAACCTTCACCTAGAGCCTTCGTCGCCTTATCGCCTGGGTTCAAACACCACCGCCACCTAGAGCCTTTGCCGTCGCCGCATGGGTACGATCTCTCTAGTTTGTTGTTTCTGTCTTCGTGGTTTGGGTTTATTCTTCTTAGTTTCTATCTTCATGGGTTTCTGTCTTGGTGAGTGAAAGACGTAGAGAGATAGACTCTGTGATGGAGTGAGTGAAGAGGGAAGAAGTGTAGTTGCTGTTGTGATGGAGTGAGTGACACTGAGTGAGAGAGACAGAGAGATAAAGGGCTGGGAATTTAAAAGAAATTAAGTCTGTAGAACTTGATTTCAATATGACAGAAAACGAGTCTAATGGACTCATTAGACTTGAGTTTCATGCCGTTGAAATCGAGTTCAGTGTACTCAATTTAGCATACTAAAATGGAGTTTATTACACTCGAGATATTAGTTTCCTAAATAGTTTTGAAAATGTGCTAACTAACGAAATTGTTAAAAAACTAGTGTTATTTTGGAAAAAAAAAAAATCCTCCTCAAAAGCTTTCTCTTTTGCCATGCCTATTACAATTGGTAAACTCATATTACTTCTCAAAATTAGTAGTTCTCATAACATCCATGGTATAGGTAATCTTCTTCTTGATTATTTACCCAACATTTTGACTAAAGATCAAAGTGATTTTGTTTGTTTGTTTGTCTCTTTTTTTTTTCTTCAGTTTTTGACCTAAAGCTTCCTTGTAATATATTGAGAGGAAGGGAGAATATTCATAAAACACTGTAAAGAAGGGAATATGTTTTGAAAACATTATTTAAAATGCTCATTATCGTTAATTATGGGCTATTGTCTAAGAAAAATTAAAGAGATTTGTAAATCGTTCGGTTAATGGGTTAATAGACTATTTTAGAAAAGTTTTGATATAACTTTTATGAAAAATATAAAAAGTTTTCAAAGATATTAATGATTTTTTTCTTTTTCAATAATAAATTTCTAAAAATATTTCCTAAACTAATGTTTTTAGGGCATCCGTTAATCTTTTCCATAAATAAAATATAAGTTATTAATTAAACTAATTAAGATAGACCTACCCTATATGATCTACTTTAGCAAAAAAAAGAAAAAAAGGAAATAAGGAGAAGAAGAACTACCCCATATAACCATTCTACAAATTATAGGATTTTTGGGAAAAATAATATTACTTTATTTATAATTATTAAAAATAGCATAGTGGGGAAATTATTTTGGAGAATAGCTTTTATTTGAAAATTGACACGATTTTAAGTATTGAAATTAATTTTTTTTTATTGAAATTATGTTTCCATAACACAATTTTATACTGAAGTTGTGTTTTTAAAACACAATTTTCAAAGTAAAGAGAGACTATTGTCCAAGATAAATTTATCACAATGCTACTTTTATCTTTATCTTTAATAATTACTAATAAAAAATATTATTTCCCCAACCCTTCCCTTACAAATTATATTATAAATAAATTAATATCATACTTGGTCGTTTGAAAATAAAGTATTTAACTTTTTATTAATTTTTTTTTATTAAAAGTGTATTAAAATATATTTATAATTTTGAAAAAAAATTAAAAAGTAAAAAAAGACAAGAAAAATGATGTTTTAAAAAATTGTATATAAAAATTAAAAGCTAAAAAGCTTAGCTTAATAGATGACGTAAACTGCCCCTTAAAATTTTTAAGTTTAATGAATTTTATGTTTAAAGAAAATAGTTAAAAGATATAATATTACTTTTAGAACCCCTTTCCCTTAAGTTTGTATTTGTTTCTAAAAAAAGAAAAAACAATTTCCTAATAAAATGGCTTTAAAAAATCCCATTAAAAAAGAAGAATAAAAAAAGAACGTAGTAAATGTAAATTATGTAATCCATATTGTTAGGATTTGTTATCTACTCCTGGCAGTGGAGTTAAACAACGATGCATTATTAGTTGGATTTTTACAAACTCAGCTTTATTTGTCCTTCCTTCCCTCCGAGCTCCGACTCCGAATTCGGAAATTCTGTACGGTTTGCCGGTTCGTATAACTGTCCTTAAGTCAGTTAAAATCCTAACCAATAGTAATAGTAGTAAGCAAGAGTAGTACTAACTACTAAGAACTAAGAACATAGCTATGTTTTTTATGCAGGCAAAGAATATATCGGTTGGGCAAGCAGTAGAAGTATAGATAGATAGATAGATAGTGATATTATTATGTCGAACAACTCAAACGCCGTTGCGAATGGGCTGGCGGGAGCAGGAGGTGGTATCATTGCTCAGATTATCACTTATCCCCTTCAAACGGTACACACTACACACTCTAGAAGATTAAATTCAAAATTCAAAATTCAAAATTCAAAATTCAAAGTAGTAATTGGAATTGCAGGTGAATACGCGTCAACAAACAGAGAGAGTAGCCAAAAAAGGGTTACGTAATTCCCATGGGAACTTGCCCACTTCCAAACAACCTCCACCTGGCACGCTTCGTCAAATCCTCCAGGTTTCTTTTTTATTTTTTACTTTCAATTATTTTTATTATTTATTTAATAATAAAAGAAATGTATTTGATGTCAGGTCATTAGAACTGAAGGTTGGGGAGGACTTTATAGTGGCCTTAAGCCTTCTCTGTTCGGAACTGCTGCTTCACAGGTTCCCCCTTTTGCTTTTTTTTATTTTTAAAATCAACTATTCAATACTTTTTTATTTTTTATTTTTTATAAATTGTATATTGGATGTTTAAATGATGAACAAGTGTGTGCCTCTGTAGTTATTCACTAATTCTTATTAGTTTTATTTCTTGTCAGAAGATAAGATAGTACACAGTACACACTCAGGCAACTGTAATAATAATTATTAATTATTTCATGCAGCCGCGCCCGCTACATATGTAGAAGATACCTTCTCGAGGTTGTGGGTGTTAGAACCCACCACCTAATAACTCAGTACTATTATATGTCATTTGAGCTAGAGAGCTCATTAATTGCCTCTTTATTTAGTTACAATAGTAATTTGAAAAAGTTTCTTGATTCTTGATATCAGGATTAAATCACGACAACAAATTTGGAACTGTTTTGATTTCACAGTGGTTACGGATAATGAATGCTTTTGCAGAATAATGTAACTAGGATCATGGAGCATCTTCAACAGATTCTCCAAATTTTTGTGCTGTTTAGAGAATTAATAGTGATTTTTATCTTTTAATTATCAACTTTTTCAAATACACTTTCTAATAGGTTCTCTATCTCATTTAAATATTATTTCTTCATTCATTCTTTATTCTTTTTTTAACAACTACACATCTTTCAATATTTTTTTATTCAATACCTAATTATTATAATAGAAAAAAAACATTTGAAACATGAACAGTAGCCCATCAGATTTAATGAGCTACTGTTCATGAGCCAAAAAAGAATTCAGGGTTTAGAGCATCTATTAGAGACCCTTTTTTTGGTCTCATTCTCTATTATAGAGAATATTTTTCTTTTAGCTACACCATTGGAGGTGCTCTTATCTTTCGGGACAGAGAAGGGCGTTCAGATGTCAGGGGATGGGCACTTTCAATTAGAGTGTTGTCTATTACACACACACGCTAACACACACGCAAGATCTTAAACTGAAATCGTGAAATGGCTATTTTCCTTTGTTTAAATTCCTTAGTAAAATGAATTATGGAGTAAGACTGAGCATTTTCAACAAGAGGATATTGGCCTAACTCCCAAGATGGGATCACAAAGATGGATAAACAAAAAAGACTAATGGTGACCTTTTATTTTCATTTGAAGGCAGGCCATTGGGCTCTAGCTCAAATGGCACCTCCTCCCCTGCATAAGAAAAGTGGAGGGTAACATTATGGGTTCAAAACCTAGGATGCATGTGTAAACTTACCAATAAAAAAATTCATGTGAAACTAGCAACTGATATTTTTCAAAAAGTTGGATATAAGAAGATGGGCACACAAACTGAGGAGGAGGGAGTAATGCAATTTTCAGGTGAAAAACAAGACTAATTGATGATTACAATTGATTTCTAAAGCGAATTCAATAGCTCAATGTAAGGGCTTAGTAATATAATCATCATGATGCTTCCAAGGATGACAAAATATCACTATTGAAGAAGACACTACTCAGTGGCTTTTCATTTTACCAAACACGCGCGCGCACACACACACCCTGCCACATCCACACGCACATATCTACGACCTGGATCATGATAACTATAGGGTAGTCATGGTGGTATTCAAGTAGTAATAATGGTGTTAGATTTATAGCTCCAGAAGGTATTCAGTACTGCTGGTCAAAAATAGAGCTGGGCCTGATCTTTGACTTTGATTCAGGACAGCCTAGAGCTTGATGTTTAGTGATGTCTCCTGTCTGTCAAGGTTGGTTTGATGGTAGTATCTTGGTTAGGACTGAAAGCACTATGGTTTGAGTTGATCGTATGGATTAAGATGTGATTCAGCCCAACTGGTTTAAGATTCCAAAAGAAAGTAGTCCATGGAGTCATTTAATTAGAATATTAGATACATTTCTATCATTACAAGCTCGTGGATTTTCATGTGCAGAATGGGAACTTAACATACTATCAATATCATTCAGTATTATCTTGATTTAGATACTTAAGATTACTAAGCTTTAACTGCCTAGGAACATATGAGAAAAGTTATTATCTATCTAGAACCTGTAAGCATCAGTAAATCTGAATTATAGGAACGGAAAATCTGAGGTGAATACTTCTTTTGGTTACCAAAAACTTCTATTTGCTGTGAACACTCCTTTTAACAGCCTACGTAGTCTCTGCATATTGTTCAACAACGAGTTAACTAGTTTTGCTCATTTCTTGGCTGCATAAAGCTGGCTGATGTAGGTAGGAAAGCATTATGGTTGATGAAAGTGAGGAGGTTCCTTAAGGATGAACTACCCTAACTCCCTAAGGCCTAAGCAATCTACTCAATGAGCAGCAAGCAGCAGGCTGTTTAAGAGCCAATTCTAGAAGTTAAAAATGTCAAGAAATCCACATTTTATGACAATATAAATATTCCTGTGTAACCCAGTACATATACATCCGACCCTAGCTAATTTTTTGAGGATCCATAGCCATCCCCAAATTTTTGGGATTAAGACTTTGTTGTTGTTGTTGTACCCCAGTATTCATACCTATTAATAAAGAATTAAGATTGTATCCATGTCTGTGACCTTATCAGTTTGCCTATTCTTTTGCCTTGATCTAACTATTTTCTCCTTATGCTGCCAGGGAATTTATTACTATTTTTATCAGGTTTTCAAAAACAAAGCAGTGGCCATTGCAGCTGCCCGAAGAGATAAAGGACGTGGGGATGGTACTGTTGGCATGTTCTCTTGGCTTGTTGTGGCAGCTATTGCTGGGTATAGAATCCTTTCTTATGGCATTGAAACAGAAGTAGTCCCTTACTTTACTTTCTCTTCATAGTAATTATATATTGAGGGAGTTTGGAGGTTTATGTGAGAGCTTTGTTGAGTCAAGACTGGGAGTTAATCAGTGCCTGTCTCGCTATAACATGAGTGATAGTTGAAGTCAGGATTTAGTTTGAATGGGTAGAGGTAGTCCTACCTTCTTATTTATGATGACTAGGTTTTTCTTTGAATAATAACTTCTCAAAATGTCTTATCTTGCAGCTCCTTGAATGTGTTGTTCACAAATCCTATCTGGGTTCTTGTGACTCGTATGCAGGTGCCTTCAAATTTTTGAGTGCTTATATATACTACTGGTTTAAAAAACTTCAATTTTAGACTAATGCTTTAAGTTAAAACCTTGAATATGGTGTTTGCATTGATTTATTCATAGATTCTACTCCAGGGTACATTGCTGCTCATTTAGTAATTAAAATCTTATAAGAGCAATTAAATTGTTAGCCAAGGTCTCTAACTCATATGGCACACTTTTGACCTTTCCCTCCATAACATTGGGATGGAGGATTGGTTTGAGACCCACTAGGTGCATGTGTAACTTACCGATAGAAAAAGAAAAAGAAAAAAGAGAGCAATTAATAGTTAAATCATGGTCATGCTGCAAACAGCCATTTGCATTTATCTATCATTATTTCATTGTAAGTATCATTATGGAATTTCAAGTACATTGTCAGCCTGCTTCATAACTACTGAAAAACAAAGACACAGACAGACACATGAACACACACACACACACACATACACACACACTGTGTTTTGATGGATATGAGAAGGATAATTTTTCTGAAATTGAGTGCTTCTATAGAATCCGTTATAACCTTTAATTGATTTAATTAGATTATGGACTCCTCAATACAAGCACTTTAATATGCTTTACAATGCTATAAAGACTCAATGCATGACTCTCTCTCTCTCTTCCCTGTATCTTTTATATTTATCCTCCTTTAATATGGTTTTAGACACACACTCAAGCTGAAAGAAAGATTATGGAGGCAAGAAGGGAGGCCATATTGATGGAAGGTTCTGAAAGTGGTTTGATAGACTCAACTTTGCAAGAAAAATTGGCTGAACTTGATTCAGAAAAACCTTGTCCATATGGAACTCTACATGCGGTTGGTTCTTCCTTCCCATTTTATTCTTTTGGTTTTTTGGTTGCAAGATGACCTATCTTTTTGAATTTATGGTTGCTTCTACATCGATTCCATTAGTGATTCAACCTCTAAGAACAAACTTCAAATGTTTCAAAGGTGCAAAATGGTACATAATAATATCTCTGCCAGTGCTAAAATAATTCTGTTTTCAGTTAGTTAAAGTTGCAGTAATGAAGCTAAGCAGACTTGTTGCAGGGATATGGTAAACAGGAAGAGTAGTTGCATCTTGAGATATATTTTGAAAGATATCATCTCAGGGAATGGAGTCCTCTGACAATCTTGCTTTGCTTGCAAGCTTAACTGTCACGTTTAAGCTCTCAGCCTGAAATCTATGAGTTCTAACTTTATTCACCTAAATAGATCATTGATAGATATAGACTCATAAACAACTCTCTGATTGATATTCAGATAACTCTGTGGTGCTGTTAACTCTTCTGCTTGGATTAATTGAACATCAGTGTGGGCCAAGGCCTAAATTTTCAATAATTGAGATAATAATCTCTCCCAACTAAGATACAAATGCTGGTCTTTGAAAATTACAACTTACTATTGACAATTAGAAAATTGAAAGATTGATATTCACAAGCTGATACTGGTGTTGATTCGAAGATTAAATTATTTAAATTGCATGACATTGGTTACAGTTTTACAAAGTTGAAGCAACTGTAATATTCCTAGTACCATTTACGTTGAAGCATGAAGGTTTCGATATCTAGTAGAGTAAAACCAATATGTTAAAAAGTTTGCATGTCCATATTTTGGAGCTTAGGTTAGCATGGCTTGGGATGTGTCAGATCATGAGAGTTGTCATATAAAGCAGAAGGTTGTCAGCTTGCTATTGATTATACCATTTGACACAAAAATGTTCTGGAGAGCATTTAAATTTTTAAATAATGAGTTCTTTGAAGTCTAAATATTACTTGATAAATCTTTTCCATTTATGATTTGAATTATTTAATGGGTCTAATGAAGTGGTGGTTGGATATATTGTTTAGGTTTGTTTTCCTAGTGTCTGAGGAATCTCTCATTGTCTTTCTTGTGTGCCCCTTATTTAGGCTATAAACTCCAAAATTTTAACATCATATCAACCGAACAAGCCTCATGATATTTGTCAATGACACGTCATTAGAGTTTTTTTAGAAATAGTTTTTGCTAAATTAAGTTTCTTGGAACCATTAAATTTCCCTGTATGCTGTAAAATGAAAATTAGAGTTCAACATTCATCAATAATATTTATATAAGGATTTCTCTTTCTTCTTGTGGATTATAAAGTTTTTTGTGTGAATTCCAGGTTTTTCTAGAGTTTAGTCAGGTTCCTTCCTCCATTTTCATGATTTTTTAGGTAATATCAGACCTTGGTTAGCATGGACTGGTAGCCAAACAGCAAAGCTGATGACAACTAATTTGTTGAAGATAATCAAGGTGTACGGGCCCCCGCATCTTCCTTGTATCGGGCTGTGGACCCTGGCCTGGATGTAAGGCCCATAAGGCCAGCCTTCCTGTTCGGTGGCCCACTCCCAGGCCACGCGTGCGACCGGGCCAATCCCTGCCTCGTCATCATTTTCTCGGTGATGACTTCCCGAGCATATGTAGACATCATACTCCCGGGACGCCCCGCCCTTTGCCTGCCCGGCAGTGTCTCGGAGGATCACCGCTGCCGAGAACTATTGTGAGGGTGGGAACCAAGTTCCAACGCCACCCTCGCCGCACCCCACTACCACCTAACCATCCACTTGCGATCGATGATACTGGACCGCCAGTTGCACTTACTGGCAAGTAATCATGGCGTCACCACTATCTATGGACTATAAATATAGGAAAGATTAAGAAGAAAGGGGTTGGAACGAGGGTGGTAAGGAGAGTGTATACAGGGAGTGATCAAAGGGAGAAGGTAACCAAAATTTCCGGGGGGTAGGAAGTGACCCTAGTGAGCCTTGGTGTCTAGAACGACCCAGTGTAGGAAATCCAAACCCACGTTACAAGTAAGTCGTGAGCCCAAGGGAGGCCCAGCCCAATTGGTCTCAATTTTGGGCATGCACAACTGGCGCCGTCTGTGGGAAATCCTACTAAGCAGTGGTTCCACTGAGACTTGTTCACAAGGAGATGTCTGGAGGTAACACCGAGAGCGGCTCGGCAGGGTCTTCCCGGGGATCCACCTGGCGGGAACAGAGACACAAGAGACGCGAGGATCCGGCTTACGAGCAATTAGATGAGCGATCCGGCCTTGGAGAAGGGTCCTATCAAACGGAGAGAATGGCTTCCCACGCTTCTCGGCACAGGCAGCCCGACGCCAGGGATGAAGAGCTCGAGCGGCTGCGGAGGTTAGTGCGAGAACTGGAATTAGAAGCGGGAAATGAGCGCCGCCGAATGGGTCGATATGACCGAGAAAGAGGGCCTGAGGCCGAGGAAGAAAGACGCGGGATAGGGTCGAATCAATCAGGATCCCACCGCCGCAGGGAGCGTTCAGACTCGAGGGAGTCCCGTCACCGACGAGACCGCTCTTATTCAGCGGAATCTCGACGGAGGCGACATCGCTCTCGGTCACGGGAGTACGGGAATCGGGGCTCGGACTCACCAGAGGGGCGGCCGAAGAATGCGGCAAAGGATGCAATGAGCTGTGCGTTGCGCAGGGCTGCTCGATCCCCATTCTCAGCAGACATCGAGCGAGCACCGATGCCGGACAGATTTGCGCGACCGCCGTTTAATTCATATGGAGGGAAAACGGATCCCGTGGAGCACGTCAGCCACTACATCCAGATGATGTCTCTCCACACCCGGAATGACGCCCTGATGTGCAAAGTTTTTCCCTCCAGCCTGGGTCCCACGGCGTTGAGGTGGTTCAACGGTTTGCGCAAGGGCTCCATCCATAGTTTTGCCGAGCTTATACAAGAGTTTGGTTCACGTTTCGTGACGTGCAGCCGAGAACAGCAGCCTGTGGACGCACTGCTGTCTATGAAGATGAGGGCAGGGGAAACCCTCCGTGATTATGCTAGCCGGTACTGGGAGCTATACAACGAGATCGGCGGAGGGAACGAGAAGATTGCCGCAAGCACTTTCAGGATGGGGTTGCCTGAGGAGTTAGGGCTGAGGGAATCATTAACTAAGAAGCCTCCCGAGGATATGAGGCAACTGATGAAGCGCATTGAGGAGTACAAGCGATTGGAAGATGACAGAATGCAAAGCAAAGGCAAGGCGCAAATGACAGATCGTCCTCGGCAGAGCGGTTTTCAGCAGAGGACACGGGGAAACTTAAGGATTCAAGAACCAGTAGCACCAGTAGGGGAGGTGAACGTGACGTTCAAGGAGCCCGTGCATAAAATTGTGGATAAGATTAAACACGAGCCGTATTTCAGATGGCCGAACAGGATGGCCGGCGACCCCACCAGAAGGAATCAGAACCTTTACTGTACATACCATAAAGACCGGGGACATACCACCGAGCAATGCCGAGTGTTGAAAGACCATCTCGGGCAGCTGGCTAAGGCGGGGCATCTCAAGGAATTTGTGACAGACTCCGGGGATCGAGGAACAGGGCATGGCGCTCCAAACAGAAGGAATCCCCTTCCGCCCCCTCTTGGAGTAATTAATGTTATTCACGTCGCCCCGAGAGGCGTTTCAACGGCAAATGCGGAGGGGGTGTTGACAGTGGTATCTGTGGAGGGAAGTGCGGACGCGCCACCCCCCGCAAAGAAGAATAAGCCCACCCGAGAACCGATCGCTTTCGATGACAATGACTTGGAAGGAACCATTCAGCCGCACGACGACGCACTGATAGTCACAGCTAGGATTGGCGGCTTCGTGGTAAAGAGAATAATGATAGACCAGGGAAGCGGGGCGGACGTTATGTATCCGGACCTATTCAGGGGGCTCGGGTTGAGGAAGGAGGATCTGACAAAGTACAGCACCCCCCTGGTTGGGTTCGACGGGAAAATGGTGACTCCCGAGGGGCAAATCTCTCTGCCCGTGAACATGGAGGGCAAGGAGATAATGGTGAGTTTCATCACTGTTGCCTCGTACTCCCCCTACACGGCGATTCTTGGGAGGCCATGGATACATGCAATGGGGGCTGTCCCGTCCACCCTGCACATGAAGGTCAAATTTCATACCGATTATGGTGTCACGGTGGTACAAGGAAATCAGCAGGCGGCCAGGCAATGTTTGATTGCCATGGTCGATTGGAAGAAGGAACAAGCCGACCAGGAGGATAGGGGAAGCCCGAGATGCTCGTCGTCGAAGTCCTTATAGCAACTACAGGACCCGCAAGGGGATAAGGGGGTAGCGCGAGCCGAGAACATGATCAAGGTAAAGGTGTTGCCAGATACAGGCAAGTACTTCCAAATAGGGGAGAGCATGGAGGGCACGGAAAGGATAGAAATGTTGCTGCTCCTAATACGGAATGTAGACGTATTTGCATGGAATCCATACGAAGTTCCCGGGGTGAGCCCCGAGTTCATCATGCACAGACTAGGAGTTGACCCCTCATTCACACCGAAAAGGTAAAGGCCGAGGAGGACGGCCTGGGAGCATTCCGAGGCAGTGAAAGTGGAAGTTCAAAGATTGAAAGAGGCGGGGGTGATTCGGGAGATCTTCTTCCCGGAATGGTTGGCAAACACCGTGGTAGTGAAGAAGAAGAACGGCAAGTGGAGGGTCTGCATCGATTTCACCGATCTGAACAGAGCCTGCCCAAAAGACCCTTTTCCTGTACCGAAGATTGATCAGCTGGTAGACGCCACGTGTGGGCACCCGAGGATGAGTTTTCTGGACGCCTTCCAGGGGTATCACCAAATTGCCCTGGCGCCCGAGGATCAAGAAAAAACGGCGTTCATCTCCCCGGAGGCAAACTACCACTACACGAGGATGCCCTTCGGGTTGAAGAACGCCGGGGCCACTTACCAACGAATGGTAACAAGAATGTTCCGAGATAAGATAGGACGCACGGTGGAGGTGTACATCGACGATATGGTAGTGAAAAGCAAACAGGAATCCGGGCATTTGGATGACCTCCAAGCGGTTTTTGAGGTCCTCCGACGGCACAAGTTGCGCCTTAATGCGGAGAAGTGCGCGTTTGGCGTCGGGTCCGGGAGGTTCCTGGGGTATCTGATCAATGTGCAGGGAATCGAAGTCAACCCCGACCAAATAGAAGCTGTGAGAAGACTGAGGCCCCCGAGCAATCCAAAAGAAGTGCAAATCTTAACCGGGATGCTGGCGGCCCTCAACCGGTTCATCTCAAAATTCGCAGATCGCTGCCGACCATTCTACCAACTACTGAAGAAATGGACTGGGTTTCGGTGGAGTGAAGAGTGCGAAGAGGCCTTTGTGGAGCTGAAGAATTATCTGGCACAGGCGCCCATGCTCACGGCGCCAGAGCCAGGCGAGGATTTGTTCATGTACCTGGCAGTGTCCGAGCACGCTGTGAGTGCTGTGCTGCTAAGGGACAAAGGAATCCAGTAACCCGTGTACTACATCAGCAAAACTCTAGTCGACGCCGAGACAAGATACCTGCCCCTGGAGAAGCTCGTGTTGGCCCTAATACACGCCACCAGGAAGTTGCCGCACTACTTTCAAGCACACACAGTACACGTCTTGACCGAATACCCATTGCAATCGTTATTAAAAAGGTCGGACTTTACGGGCCGAATATCCAAATGGGGAACTAGGCTTGGTTCCTTCGACATACGGTACCGACCCCGAAGCTCGGTGAAAGGCCAAATCCTTGCGGATTTTATCGCCGAGTTTTCGCCCAAGGGTAAGGGGGAGATGGTTTGCCAGCTGGAAACCCGCCCGTGGAAAGTATTCGTGGACGGCGCTTCTTGCTCCACGGGTGCCGGCTCAGGGGTCGTCATAGTCAGCCCAGAAGGAATACGACTCGAACACTCATTTAGGCTGGGGTTCAGGGCATCCAACAACGAGGCGAAATACGAGGCTTTTCTGGCCGGCCTAAGGGCAGCTTCAAGCCTGGGGGCCCGGGAGGTTGAGCTATATTCGGATTCTAGGCTGGTGGTTAACCAGGTGCAGGGCAGTTTTGAAGCCCGAGATCCCCGAATGAAGGCGTACCTAGAACTAGCCAGGCTGGTTATGGCCGGCTTCAACACAGTAAAGGTTTTCCACATTTCCCGAACACAGAACAGACATGCTGACTCGCTCGCCACGCTGGTGTCGTCGGTAACAGAAGAGATACCACGGCAAATCCAAGTGGAGCTCATTTCAGAACTGAGCGCCAGAATCACGAGGGACTCGGGAACTACAGGGATCAGCGTCATCGCAATCGCGACACCTACACCGTGCTGGATCGACCCCATTATCGATTTTTTGGCTGACGACCGACTGCCAAGTGATGAGAAGGAGGGCAACAGGATCCGTAGGATGGCTCCTCGGTATTGGGTGGCAGAAGACCGGACCCTATACCAAAGGTCCTTCGGAGGGCCGTACCTCTTGTGCTTGCGCCCGGAAAAAGTGGGCGAGCTCTTGGAGGAGCTCCACTCTGGGGTGTGCGGCGGTCATGTTGGAGGACGGTCTCTGGCACACCGGGCGATGACTCAGGGGTTTTGGTGGCCTCAGATGCAGAAGGATGCCGCCGAGTATGTACGCAAGTGTGAACAGTGTCAGAAGCACGCCCCCCTAATTCACCAGCCCGGGGGCCACCTGAACCCGATCAGTAGCCCTTGGCCTTTTGCACAATGGGGGCTGGACATCATCGGCCCATTCCCTCGGGCAACGGGGGGACGAAAGTTCGTTTTGGTGGCCGTCGACTATTTTTCTAAATGGGCGGAGGCGGAGGCTTTGGCCAATATACGAGACGTGGACGTAAAGAAATTCGTATGGAAAAATATCATCACCAGGTTCGGGGTGCCGAACACTATCATATCAGACAACGGGCTACAGTTTGACAGCCGGGCTTTCCGAGACTTCTGCCGTGGTCTCGGTATCAAGAACAGGTACTCGACTCCTGCTTACCCACAGGGGAACGGTCAGGCTGAGGCAGTGAACAAGGTAATAGTGGGCGGGCTGAAGAAAAGGCTAGAAGGCGCGAAGGGAAACTGGGCCGAGGAACTCCCAACAGTCTTATGGGCATACCGCACCACTCCCAGACGGTCCACCGGGGAGACCCCTTTCTCTCTAACATACGGAGCGGAGGCCGTGATCCCTACCGAGGTGAATCTCTGCAGTGCGCGTGTTGCTCGGTTTGATCAAACCAGAAACAACCAAATGATGGTGGAGAGCTTGAACAAGACGGAGGAATGCCGCGAAATGGCAACAATACGGCTTGCGGAATACCAGCAGAAACTCGCCCAGAGATACAACCGAGGCGTGAGAACAAGGGAGTTTATCGCCGGAGATTTGGTGCTCAGAAGAGCCGTAGGCCACATGCGGGACACTGGTGCCGGGAAACTGGCACAGACATGGGAGGGACCCTACAGGATCACTGCAGTGGCCGGCTCGGGGGCTTACTTCTTGGAGGACCTTGACGAGAAACAGCTGCCCCGGCCGTGGAACGTCCATAATCTAAAGAAGAATTATCATTAACGGGCGGTGCGCCGAGCATAATGTCTACCGCAGCCTGTTGTATATGTTTTGTTAGTTATGCTAAGGATAGTTCTCACAGATCTGCACCTTTCTGTCCTCACTCTCGGTTCGATCCCCATCACCGAGCAGGTGGAAACCTTAAGTATTCTAAGGACAGAACCCTGACTCTCGGTTCGATCCCCATCACCGAGCAGGTGGAAACCTTAAGTATTCTAAGGACAGAACCCTGACTCTCGGTTCGATCCCTATCACCGAGCAGGTGGAAACCTTAAGTATTCTAGGGACAGAACCCTGACTCTCGGTTCGATCCCCATCACCGAGCAGGTGGAAACCTTAAGTATTCTAAGGACAGAACCCTGACTCTCGGTTCGATCCCTATCACCGAGCATGTGGAAACCTTAAGTATTCTAAGGACAGAACCCCGACTCTCGGTTCGATCCCTATCACCGAGCAGGTGGAACCCTTAGCCTTTTATTCTGACAGAAACCTGAACCTCGGTTCCATCCCTAAGAACCGATCAAGTAGACACGTTCATACAAAAGCATAAGACGTTCATACAAAAGCACAAAACATTCATGCAAAAGCGTAAGACATTCATGCAAAAGCCTAAAACCCAAAGTAACGTTTCAAAAAAAAACAAACAAACAAATTATCCCGTCACCACAACCCGGTGACGTAGGCAAATTCCGTCCACTTAAAGTTTCAAAAAAAAAAAAAGAAAAAAAAGAAGAAGGGCAAAATGAAGTTGGCTTTCAAATTTAAAGTTCCACATGAACGGAGGATGCGTCTTCCTGGGAACGTTGTTCGGCGTGAAGAATGGGCGGCTGGATTTCCTCCCCGGCTTGGTCTCCAACATGGGGGTGGCTGGTCTCCTCCATATCTGTCGGCATTGCATGAGAGTCAATGGCGTTCACCAGCTCTCTCATACTAGAGGTCTCTTTCTCATCGATAACAAGGGGCGCCGGGTGCTCGGTGTGGGGAACGCTCGGGAAAGGGATCTTTCTGCGATCCCTCAACGGTGAGTCCTCGGGCACTCCCAGGGCTTGAAGTGCAGCGAACCAACCCTCCTCGTACCCGAGCCTATGGGCCTGACGGATGACCGGTTCCGCTGAATTCTCGGCGTCCGCGAACCCCTCATTGTACCACTTGTTTTCACAAGCCTCCAGCGCCGCCTTCGAATCAGCCAACTGACCTTCCAGCATGGTGTTCAAGCTCTGAACCTCCGCCAATTTAAGTTCAGTGCCGCCCAGTTGCGACTCCAGCTCCTCTGACTTCGTTTCGGCGAGGGCCCGGGCCTTTACGGCAACAGCAATTCTGTCCTCCGCCTCATCAGCAATTTTCGACTTTTCCTTCGCCGTGGCCTCGGCAACATCTTTCAGGGCTCTTTCTCGCTCAACGTCCTCGGCCAGCTCCTTCATCCTGCTGTCCACAACGTACGACATTTGCGCAACCTGACCATACAGCATTCACCTTGTAAGGCAAAATGGAAGGTACACGTACGTGAGAAAAAGGGAAACCGAAAATAATAAAAATGAAACATGTACCGCTATGGCGTGCCACTGCAAGCGCATCCCCAAAGACTCATCCGTTGATTCTGCGAAAACGTGCATATCCTCGGGCAGGAGGATGCCGCGCGCCAGGCTCTGCGCCGCACGGCCCCCATGGCCTTTGTCCCAAACTCGGGCGCTTGCCGTTGTCGGGAGAGGCCCGCCGTCGAGTTTGAAGGAGGGTTGCCATCCTGCTGGAGCCCGGGAAGTGGACGCCCGATCTATCCTGGTCTGCGCTGCAGGTTCCCGAATAACTATACCGGCCGAGGGTCGGAGGGGGACGTTACCCGTACCTGTCTCGGTCTGGTCAGTTGTGCGCGGCCTTTTGCGAGCCCGGACAGACGGGACGGTGGGCGGCGAAGTGATTTGGTCGGGATTTTGTTGTTGTTGTACCACAGGCCGGGCGCTCGGGACGAAGCGGTCGATCGTCATCTTCCTCCTGGCCACCATCTCGTTAGCGTGATCGGATCTTGTTTCGGAGGAGTCAGTTGGGTCTGTAGCCGCACCTTCCCCTTCCCGAACAGGTGCCTCGGGCTCTAAGGTTCTCTCGGGTTGAACTGTAGCTTCTTGCTGGATTTGCTCGTGGGCTCGTCTCCGACGCTCGGCAGATACGCGCTCGGCTGATTCGTCGCGAATCGGCTGCCGCTCGTCTGAACAAATAAACCGGGGGCCGAGATCGCGCGCTTCGCCTACGGTAAGCCTTGGTGGGAAGAAGTTCGCGTGCCGAACGTCTATGTAAGAGAGGAGAGGGCTGTCAACTAGCAGGGCTTGGCTGAATGCCTGCCAAGTTGTGTATACGGGGAGTTACACCGAGAATAAGATGGGATGCTCGGAGTTGTCCGTCAGAATGAACAAAGATTTCCGACCTGAGCACGAAATTCAGGTCCCGAACATGTACCACTCTGATGTCCGGTCTGAACCTTTTACCCTTTGCACAGAGAAAATATGGGTTAATGACAACATAACCGGACCAAAAAAAAAAAAAAGAAAAAAAGAAAAAAAAGGGGAACAAAAGTTAGTCACCAACCGACTTCGCGCGGCGAAAATACACAAGGGATCTCCTCGGCAAACCAATTACCGCTCACCCGAACGAAATCCTTAGTTGAATTTCGGTTTAAGTCGGGTAGGCATGAAATGAGCCGTACCCTTGCGTCCCTAGTCTTTAAATAATAATCGGACTCGATGTTACCGCACAGACTATACATCTGATTGATGTCATAATGATTTAGCTGCAGCCCGTACAACTGGTTCAGCCTACTCACACAACTCACTACCCGGTAAAAGTTGGGGGGGAGTTGGTCGGGGCAAAGACCGTAAAATCTAAGGGTGCTAAGAATCAGAGGGTCTACCGGGAACCTAAGCCCACCCTCTAAAATGGCCATCAAAGGAAAGAACACCGTGTTTTCACCACGGCGCCTCTGGATGTCAATGTCACCCATATTGCAATAGGCAATATCTACGTCATTGGGAACGTCATAGGCTTCCCTAAATCTAGCCAAAGCATGCTCGGAAGAAAGGAGGTAAGAATAACTCATTTTCCTAAGCGAGTGTTTTTCGAAGAAAATAACTGCTATAATTATCAAAAAATAGACTGAACTGGCTAAACAACAAGAGAGAAAACAATGAGAGGGAAAGGAACTTACTGAAGGCTCTAAGGAGGAAGTGTGTTCTGGGCCAAAGGGTAGACCAAGAAGAATGGATGCTCGGCAGAGTAAGGGACTAATCAAGTGAGAAATGCGAAAATGAGAATCAGAAACTGGAAGGATTATTTATAGGTATGAGAGTAAAAGAAGGAGCATTAAATGATCCACAGGTGTGAAAACCACGCGGGCCGTCGCCTCGACTGCCACACGCGTAACGCCTCAGTTCACGAACCGTCAGACAATGATGATGGGCAGGTCGTCAATCAGTTCCAGACGCGTCTTTTGAGACGCATTAATGCGCCCAACAACGGCCGAGCACTGACCCTTCATCTTCCCGACGAGTATTCACCCCTCGTGATCCTTGATTCACCCCCGTAAATAGGGAGTGAATCAAGGGGGGGGCTATTGTACGGGCCCCCGCATCTTCCTTGTATCGGGCTGTGGACCCTGGCCTGGATGTAAGGCTCATAAGGCCAGCCTTCCTGTTCGGTGGCCCACTCCCAGGCCACGCGTGCGACCGGGCCAATCCCTGCCTCGTCATCATTTTCTCGGTGATGACTTCCCGAGCATATGTAGACATCATACTCCCGGGACGCCCCGCCCTTTGCCTGCCCGGCAGTGTCTCGGAGGATCACCGCTGCCGAGAACTATTGTGAGGGTGGGAACCAAGTTCCAACGCCACCCTCGCCGCACCCCACTACCACCTAACCATCCACTTGCGATCGATGATACTGGACCGCCAGTTGCACTTACTGGCAAGTAATCATGGCGTCACCACTATCTATGGACTATAAATACAGGAAAGATTAAGAAGAAAGGGGTTGGAACGAGGGTGGTAAGGAGAGTGTATACAGGGAGTGATCAAAGGGAGAAGGTAACCAAAATTTCCGGGGGGTAGGAAGTGACCCTAGTGAGCCTTGGTGTCTAGAACGACCCAGTGTAGGAAATCCAAACCCACGTTACAAGTAAGTCGTGAGCCCAAGGGAGGCCCAGCCCAATTGGTCTCAATTTTGGGCGTGCACACAAGGATATAGGCTATTTAAGCTTTTATGAAAGTTTAAAAGGTAGCATTACGATCAATTGGATGGCCAGATTTGTTTATTGGTCAAGAATTATGCAAATAGGAATAGTAGAAGCAATGGAAGCAATGGGAAAAGTCGTACTGAAGATTTCACTCAGTCAACTTCGTGACATGTTCCTAGACATGACAAATTTCATTCTTTGATGGGATACAACAAAAAGCCTTAGTCCCAATACTTTGGGTCAGTTATGAATCCTAAACAGACTAATCAAAGACAGCCATATGTATTCTTCTCTGCCAATATATCCTATCCAAAATTATACCCTCTGTTACTCCCTTAGATAGTATGTTATTTTTACTCCTCTTACTTTTGTTATTTAGGTCATCCTCTCTCTCTCTCTCTCTTCATTTCCTTAACTTGAATCGAATCATTCTCCCTGATTTGTGTATTAATTGTTCTTCTTCGTAAATGACCATATCATCTGAAAAACTCTTCATCATTTTTTCATCAATAGGAGCTACCATTATCTTTAAACAAATTTATTCATTTTGTACCCTATCTTTCCTTGTATTTCCACTTATCCACAATGACTATCCCCATTTACTGCTGTGAGAATTTTCCTTAGAGATGCAATACATCCAAAAATTGCTACCTTTATTCTTCAGATAGCCTTCCACTAAGGAAAATCAGAACTAGTAGTCCTTCCCAAAACCTTACATGTAGATGGTAAAATTACCGTTTCTATTTTGTTTCCAATACTCCTTATCTTCCTTCAGAATATGGATCCTAACCATATAAAATAAATAAAAAAGGGCATTGACCGACTCCAATTCCCAATCTTGAATTGGCCTCACAAAATAGGATTCCAATGCATTGCTCCACCTATAACATCTATATGATAATCACACACCTTTGCAGTTTTATCCATTAGAATCTGAAAATGTTTATAAAAGAGAATTTTGACACCTCATCTGCACACCATATTATCATGCTGAAAACTCACTCTTTCGCTGTCACCAATGATAAATCTAACAAATTTGGAGAAATAATCCCATAGTTTTAATCCATTTCCACTCCCACCCCATGCATAGTACGTGAAGAGGTGTATTGAGAGATTTATGAAGAGGATAAAGTTAATCTTGTGTGCAATACATTAAAGAGTGTTATGGCAGAATGGTGTTATGAAATATAAGGTGATTCAAGTACAAAATTCATTTTTAGAAAAGAATGAAAAAGAAAAAAGTCTTTTCAATTTCTTTTTCCATATATTATTATTTAAATATTATATAAAAAACACGTGGGGATTATGGGCAAGTGAATTCATATAAAGGGGATTATATTGGAAATCTTCACTCACGCACCAAATCAAGATTATTGACCAAAAAATTTGTATGTAAATGAGTTATGCATTCAACCATCAAAATAAAATATTATAGAAGATCAAGTCTTACCAAAGTCTGAAGAAGTCTTGTCATAAATGGAAGGTTGTAAATTATAATGACATCATAGAGAAAAAGATGGAGGTTATTGAGAAGATTCATGAAGATTTTGCTATAGAAAAAGATCATGATATTGAGATTGTTGAGAAAATTGCAAGATTTTATTGAAATCAAGTCCTTAGGTACGCCTATAACCCTACAAGCCCAAGGATCCGATTGATTTTGCCAACATAGTATCACATCATATTGATTCTGTCAGGGTTGAAAGACTGATTTGGTTGTTGAATCCAATTTGATGGATCTTCTCAATTTTGAATTCTAGTTTAACTCAACTGGTGGATTGTAAGTTTGGCAAGAAGATGAAAGGATTAGGATGCAGCTCAAAATGTTTATTTTGTTGGTTAGGACAAATTCAACTGTTACTTTTGAATGATAACTCGAGGACAGGTTCGTTTCAAGTGGAAGGGTGTGAGGAAAGATGTATGCATCATTGGAAGCTTTTTCCTTTTACTTTTAAAATATGTAATTTTTGGAATAAGGTTTTGTTTTCTTGATTTTAGTTGTTTTTAGGTTTCCCTATTTAAAGCCAGAGTCCTTTTATGATATTGTATTAATTGGGGGCTGTTTAGATATACTTTTACTTAGAAACTAAATTTTCTTGTCCTATGTTAAAATAAAAATTGCGGCTTAGCATTCATCAATAATATTTCTTTGTTCCAGAGTTTTTCTTGTGGATTCAAGGATTTTATAGTGTTTAGCTGTGTATTTGCCCTTACTCTTCTTTCAAGCTTTGTCATTAACCTCTTACCCTTCATTGCACTAATGCTTTTGGTTTTTATATATATATATATATATATTTTATCCTTTTATTGATTTTTATATTGCTTCTTCTTACTGTTCTAAATGTGCATTACTGGCTAGGCACGTGAGGTTTATAACGAAGCAGGAATTACTGGATTCTGGAAAGGAATTGTTCCAACACTTATTATGGTTAGCCTTTATGGATAATTGAATAAAACTCAACATGCACAATTGAATTACTTCAGGTGTAACAAGTAATCTTGTTTTCAGGTGTGCAATCCTTCGATTCAGTTCATGATTTATGAGAACTCGTTAAAACATCTAAGGGCAAAGCATGCTACAAACAAGCAGGGATCAACAAATGTAGCTGCTTGGGAGGTATAAGATCCCTTTCAAATGTTTGAGTTGGAAGATGCAATGTACCGTCTTTTGCTAATTGGTCTCATTTTTTTGTCATTTTATGGAATTAAGGCCGCCCCCCCCCCCCCCCCCCCAAAAAAAAAACCCCACAAAAAAAAAAAAAAAAAAAAAAATCTCTCTCTATATCTCTCTGTTAATTTTAATTCTCTTGTGAAAAGGTTTTTCTATTAGGGGCCATTGCAAAGCTGGGAGCAACTGTCTCAACGTACCCCTTGTTAGTTGTCAAGGTGAAGTCCACTAGTCTGCTTTGTAATATTACTCTGTTGAGCAAGATAAAGAAAAAAGTTCTTCATGTAAAGTTGGTTTGGCTGAAAAGTCTTCTGTATCATATTATCTTATATCAGATTGAAATAAAACTCTCAACATGTTCATTTCTCTCATTTAAATTTGTATTACTTACCTTTCCATTAGGCTTGTCAATCAAAACATTGAATTTTTTTCATTACTTGGCATCCAGACTGCCATAGTATGCTTTTGCAATAACTTCCCCCATTTGAAGCTTCTTGATTGTGTCACTTCAAATGCCTATGCAGTCGAGGCTGCAAGCAAAGCAGGAAATTGGTGGGAATACCTCATTAAGATACTCAGGTTTGCATTTCAATGAAGAGCCATATTGTTTTTTTTAATTTCCCTCCAAAAATTTTCAGTATCTGGTCTTCATTCTCGTTGTTATCTTCAGACTGCTAGCTTGGTCCATATATAAAATAATTCACCAAAATTGAATGATGGATTGAACTTTTTCTGTCAGGTGGTACACACGTTTCTAATTTTGCCAGAGATGTTAGTATGACAATTGGCTGACTTTAATTTTTTCATTATATATATATATCTTGTCTGGGGCATTACTTATATTATGGATGGGGTTGTTGGGTTTCAGTTTTGAAGAGGCGAGGCAAGATGATTTTTCTCATTAATATTTGGTTTTTACCTCCTTTTCTCGGATGTAGGCACACAAAACCTCATAATTTGTTTGTCCAATGAGTTTTCTTAATTGATATCTCCTCATGCCTGCATCAAGAAATAATTTGGATCATAATGGTCTGTCCAAGTTAATAAATGGATTGCACAAGATTTGCTTAATCGATTGGTTTGACCTTTCTTTTGTCCTTGGTTGTCCAAAAATTTGATGTGTTTTTTAAAATATTCTACAAAATTGATCAATTAGAATATAAATTATGGTAAGATGACAAAGCACTACCTACTCTTACATAACGAGAGTAAAAATTGTTGCAATATCACAAACCAGGGAGGGGTTGTTGTAAGATCATCAAACATAAGGGAGGATGCTGTAATTTTCTTTGGTCAGGCACTAGATGCTTGAAATACTTCTATGATAAAAATTAAAATTTACTATTCATTGAAAGTTATATATATATATATATATATAAAACTTCAAAATTGATTCTGGTAGAGTAATATTGGCTATGCTGGTATTTATTAGGCTTAGGCTACATTCTGAATCTTTTTAATAAGAAATATTAAATTGTAATGTTTAGTAAGATTTATACACAACAACAAACCCTTATGAGTCTCAAAACTTTGAGGTCAATTATGGATTCTTAGTAGACTAATCGAGGTTGGTCACATGTATTTCCTCTGCTATTCCGTCCTATCCAAAACCATACTCTATGTTACCTCTTTAATTAATATGTATTGTTTGGTAATAGCTATGATATATTTTGGCTGAAATGGTATGGTATTTATAGCTTTGGTATACACACAAATCTAAGTATTCAAGGATGTGAAGATAGAGGAAGATGACAGGTGAAGGAAATACTATGGGAACAACTCTGTACTTGATAATGAGCTGTAAATTACAACTGTGTACTTGTGTAGGTAAGAATTATCATGGTTTTGTATTCTCAAGATTTTTCCCCTAAAATTATTGGGATTTGAGTTCCCCCACTGTCTTTCTACTTCTATTAAATTTCTCAAGTGGGGATAATCATATAAAAATGGCTGACCAACCCTTGTACTGATTAGACATACCATTTTTTACTAGTATTATTATTTGCAAAATATTTCCTGGTTCACTGTGATTCCATTCAAGTCCTTATGTGTTCAGCTTCTTGTTGGTGTTCTAATTTATTCAACAATAGGTGACCTTGATTCTTGGGGGAACAAAAGAGAATAAAATTACCTAGCAGACAAAGAGAGAGAATTTAAATTTCAGCTTTAAGAAGCACAATTTTTGCTATTCTCTACATTTTAAATGTAAAGTGACCATTAGTTCTTATGGTATACAGAATTTTAACTGATATCTTTGTAGCACAGGTACTCTTGATGCAATCATTAAAATGATCCGCTATGAAGGATTGCCTGGCTTTTACAAGGGAATGAGCACTAAGATAGTACAGAGTGTTTTTGCAGCTTCTGTACTTTTCATGGTCAAGGAGGAACTTGTCAAGGCATACATGCTGCTAGCACATAAAAGCCAGAAAGTAATATATAGCTTAAAGAAATGACCACTTCACTGAGGGATAGCTCTTGTCCTTGTGGTTTTCCTCTTTGTTTACAAGTTGCTCCAAATAGTGACAGAGGGTTTTATTTTTTAAATATTATTTTTTGAATAGGAAAAAGTGAAACAAAAAATAGTGATGGAGGTTATTATAAAATCCATGATGCACAAATTGGCACTAAAGGCCTGTCTGAAGATGGTGCACCTAATGACACTTCATATTTTTTTCTTTTTGTATTATTTTTCCTTTTTCTCCTTTCACCCTTTTTTTTTAAATGATGTCTAGTAATGTAGTCTGGTTACTATGTTACTTGGGACAAATTGATTTTGAAGTTAAACTATGGAACAAGTGAAATTAGTTATGGACAATGGGATTTAATGATATTCAATTTTAGGGATGATTCAACCATCAGAATTTGAGAAATGGATCTGATGGTATTATTTATGTAATCTTGCACAGCCCTAGTTATTTTCAGAGAATTTTTATGAATTATTGAGAATGACCTTAAGTCTCCTTGGTGCATAGCATTTAGAAACAGGAATAATGGGGGGTTTTTCCCCCTTTATGCCTTCATGGTGCATGCCTGAGCTTGAAGGGTCTGTCTTAAAGAACAGATTATTTGAGAATAGAATTTTACTTGTCTGCATTTGCTTCCTGATCTTATTATGATGTTATCAACTTAAAGTATTCATTTGAAAAAAAAAAAAAAAAAAAACTTATATGAGGGAACTTCTTGATAAATGAACTTAAAAGAGTCTCAAAGAATTATTTTGATGATGATCTGGTAAACAAACTTGATGTTAAGAACCTCTTAACTTAGTGACATTGTTTGTTTTCCTTTATGAGGAGAAGCAAGATTTAAATCCTCTCTTTCTCATTATTGTAACTATTGAATTATCATTATTTATTTTTTTTTTTTTAAGAAGAGAGCAAACAAACTTGATGGTTGACTGTAAAAGAGCATTGTCCCAAGATAGAACTTTTGAGAGCTTTGATGGCTTTTTATTTATGACTTGAGTTACTTTCAAGATTTTGTTTTTATTTTATTTTGGACTTTTTATTATTTTCGGGGGTTTAATAATTTTATTTGCTAACTGGTCATGTAGTTAAATTCATAATATACGGGTTTGAATTGTGACATCCATCCTCATTAAAAAAAATTAAGTTTAGGTCATCAAACAAGAATCCTGTTTTATGAACCTTTTTATGCTAAACAAGTGCACTTTGTTATATAATTCGTGCTAAAAAACTATGACTAAGTTTGTTTCCACGTCCACAGAATTGTTTTGTCCAGAACTCTACTCCTCTCAGATAATGATTCTCATTTGTAGCCAGAGGTGAAACCGTGGGAGGCCAATTTTATTCTATCATCAAATAACTGGTCAATGCTATCTTGTAAAATGATCATAACAAAGTGTTAATAAAATACCATAACAAAGTGTTAATAAAAGACCATAACAAAGTAGTCTACAAATTAAATTAAACTAATTTCAAATGCTATATGGAATGTAATACAATGGGTTGACATCCATGCATGTCTACACGTTCCTGTAAGAGAGCTATGAAGCAACAATTTGTTTACATGACAAAATTAATTTGAAGAACTTTCCTGCTCAACCCCATATACACATTTTTACATCCCAGAAGTGATTTTTACTTTTTTCATTTTATCAATTGATAGTATTTATTTATTTTTATAAGTATTGATAGTATTTAAGTATGGGAAGAAGATAGTGGCAGGCATTTTTTTAATCATGGTTGACATGAAATATATTAACATACATCTTCCACCCCACCCAAAAACTGTTTCAATTGTCACAAGTTTGTAGCAGAAGCAGTTGTCGGAACCCGGAGTACTTGTTGCAGTAAGCGTGCAGCAAGACGTTGAGTGATGCCACCAATAACACGACCCCCTAGACTGCGTGCCTCAGGTTGCTGAAGCACCTGCTCACATATGCCTCAACAATTAGCTTAAAAAATATATATATAAATAAGTTTTTCTAAGATATTAATACATAAATAGCATTTGTGTTACAATATGATGATTCTAATGTAAGTGTTATAAGGATAAAATTCTAAACAAAAATGATATGATTTACTTAATCTAACTTTTTGACGTGCAAAAGATGAGAATAGATCTATGTTTTACAAGTAACAAAATAAATTAGATGCCTTGTTCATAGGAGGTGAAAGCCACAAACTCACCAATAAAGAAAAGAAAGAATGATCCAATATAGGAGTGTGTTCTTTAGGTTAGCTTATATGTATATCTGCTAACAAAGCACATAATAATTGACCACTTTTTGTGGATTTTCGCAGAAGATACAGTAATGACTAATGACTAATGACACTAGGTCACTAGAATAGATGTGGCCAACCCTTTTTAGTTTGTTAATGATCCATAGCCAACCTAAAAATTTTGGAACTAAGGCTTTAGTTGTTGTTGTAATAAATTTAGTTTGAAGAGTCTAATTAAAATTAAATTAATGATTCGGCCATTTTTCAAAAGCCTTGGATCAGAATTCTTTGTAGTCATCACCACATCTAATCTTTAGCTATAAACCAAACTTGAAGACCTCGACCCTTGCCAGCCCTACCCCCCCCCCCCAATTTCTCTCTCTCTCTCTCTTCCAAAGTCTATTCAAGCTACTTGATGTAGGCAAGGATAGGCTCAAAAAAACTAAGTTCACTGATTAAATCATCTAAAAAATAGGAGTTAAGGGAGATAAATTGCAGATAGAAGGATAAATGTTTAAAGTTCACTAAAAAGAGTTGTGATGGTAATGAATATCTTAATCATCAAGTGAATTTGGCAATGGAACATAAAGGAACATGAAGCCTATGTACTGACGACAAAGCTAATGAATCACATTAAAACAATTCTAGTGATACATATGGAGAACTATTATGCCCAATAGATATAAGTTTTAGGGATTGCTGTGTGTACTAATTATTAATGGTGGAAGCTTCAAAAGTTTAGGATTTTTTATCTTTTACCATTGGTGTGTTCTAGTGTGGTTATTCCCCTTTTCAACTGTTTTGATGCTTATGACGCATTTAAAAAATAAAAAATATATGTTTATGAACCTATTATTCTCAATACTATATCCGACCAAAACTAGGAAGAGTTAAAAAAAGAAAAAAGAAAAAAAAGACAATCATGCTGCAAATTATGGTTCCTACCTGTAAAATAGGCTGTAAAATTGCTGGATCAAAATTTTCAGAAGATTG
Source organism: Quercus variabilis (assembly GCA_030445155.1). NCBI lineage: Eukaryota > Viridiplantae > Streptophyta > Magnoliopsida > Fagales > Fagaceae > Quercus > Quercus variabilis. The sequence goes on from CP129446.1 coordinate 17,139,496, forward strand.
CAAAAGAGCCCATATCCTTAACACTTGGTCTCGAAGCCCTATCATGCTTTCCCGTTCAGTGTCACTCATCATAAGAGGTCCAGTTGCATTACCATTAAACATTAGGGTCCTCATAGGATCAGGGATAGAATTGTAGGTATCAATAACTGTGCCTAAAACAAAAGCTTCATTAACACGGACTGCTTCTTTAATGACTAATTTCCTTAGCTCTTCACCATCTGGACCCAACAATAGCTTCAAAACTGGTTGTAAAGCATCTTTTGCAGAAAAATCTCTATCTTTTCTTCCCTGTACCAGTAGATTTTCAAGTCTATTCCACCTGCAATGAGCCAAAATAAAACTTGGTTTCAGGTGGGTCTATAAAACCAAACAACATCCAATCAAACCAGAAGAAGTATAAAGTTAAGATAGAAACAAAAAGGCATGCCTAAACTTCCCGTCCTTAAAAAGCAGCTCAATAAGAGCATCTCTGAGATATGGGTTTGGATCTGTTAATAGCCTTTTAGCAAAGTATGGATATGATGCTGCCAGCACCTTGAAATCAGGATCAGCATATAGTGCTAAACCTTCCAGTACGGTGAGTGACCTCAATATCAATGCATAATATGCTGGGACTGCAATAACAAGCCATGGCATCAAATTCCAGAGAAAGAAAAAAGAAAGAAAGAAAAGAGTAGTGTGGAAAGCTTTAACTCCTTTAAATCAGTACAACTATGCTGTTCTCAGATTGCAAAAAATAAGATCTTGTGAACTCAAAGAAATCAATATTATGTTACTTTTTCCCCTTCCAAATAGGAGATAATTATTAATTATTTCCAGGACAAGCAAGGAATCAACAAAATGGGGCACAGTACCCACTACATCAAACTCTAGAGTATGAATCATAACCAAATCAGCTACAAGATCCACTACATTTGTTGGCTACTTTGTAACTAATAAAACAGGGTTCATAGCCAAAGTCTGTGTAATTGTACAGATTTAAAGAAACTTACAGATTAAGGCTTTAAAGTCATTGACAAGACCAGTATTGACTCACCATTAAATGGATATTGATATAAAACAGCACCCAGACCATCCACTATCGTTTTGAAGTTTAGTTCACTCACAGTTGAATTAAGTGCATCATCAAAGAAGTTTCGAAGTGCTGGTACAATTGGAGAAACATCTACATCACGTGACAAGAAATCAAGAGCATAGTAATCACGAGCCATAGCTTCATAATCTCGATTCACCATGTGAACAACATGACCAATAATAGCAGATCTTGCTACTTCTGGTGTCTCACTCATCATTCCAAAGTCCAGAAAGGCAAGCTTTCCATCCGGTGTTGCCAAGAGATTACCAGGATGAGGATCTGCATGAAAATATCCATACTCAAGTAGCTGTCTGAGGCTGCATTGTATACCTGTGTTCACCAGATCTAAAACCTTCAATCCTTGTTTCTCAATGGCAGCTTGCTCATTTAATTTGACTCCATCAACCCAATCCATTGTCAATACTTTGCCGCTGGTATAATCCCAGAAAATATCTGGGACAAGGACTTCTTCCTTGTCAGCATACAATTTCTTAAACCGCCTTGCATTCTGACCCTCCTGCAGTGACCTGTCAAAATTATCATTCAACCCCGAAAGAATCTTATACAAATACGATATCAAAGGCTTTGGTGACCAAATGCTCTGTCTTTTTAACAACAATACTAACCTGCACATAGTTGAGCTCTTGATAAACTCTGCCCGCAAATTCATCAATAAGTGCAACAACATCACTGGAAATTATGTCAACATATTTATTTACTAGAAATCCTAGACCTCTTATCAGGTAGAAGTCAAGTCCTATAGCTTCTTCAATACCAGGGCGTTGCACCTTTACAGCAACAATCTGTCCAGAATACTTCAGTTGAGCTTTATAAACTTGACCTAAACTTGCCGCTGCAATTGGTTGTGGAGATATGGATGAGTAAATGGAGTCAAGTGATAGTCCCAACTCCCTCTCAATGCACGCAAATGCCTCTTCATCTGGGAATGTTGGTAAAGCATCCTGCTCAGTCACAAATGAGAGTAATATTTGTCTTAGCATCTAATATAAATCTCAACATATTTGTCTATGGAGTAGAAACCACGACAAAGGATTTCACCACAAAACTCAAATTCTTTGTTTAATGAACTTTCACCGCATTTGCATAACTTCATCAAATAAATGGCACAAAACCACACAATTTTTTAAAGACTCGGGGACTCTGGAAGGCGCTTGCCATTGCACAAAGTCCTGACCTCTAAGTTATGGCAAGATATATTTCTTTATTTTAACCTAATCTAAAACATGCAATTAAATGAATTTAATAGAAATCAACATCATTTAGACAAATTTAAGAGCATCATAGAAATAGAACAATGTCATGATGCCACTGGACCCATACATGAAAGAGTAATGTGAGTTACATTTCTTTAACCAATAAATTAGATTACTTTATAAGACCACGTGAATTAATCCCATAAATTTCATTTATCCTATGACATGTGAAGCCTAAACTTTAAAATTAAGTTAATTACGTGAAGTAAACCAACAGAAACAAGCTTTCCTCAAAATTGAAAAAGGAAAGACTAAAATTTTCATCATACTTGAAGTTCAGAGAGCTCCTCGAGATACTCAGGTGGACATATATCAGGCCTAGTGGACAAGCCCTGACCCAGTTTCACAAAAGTAGGACCCAATCGAGTGAAAATTCGTCTCAGCTCAGTGGCCCTTAATCTTTTATTTTGATCCAGCACACCGTTCCTTTGGTCTATCGCTAGCTTTAACCCAAACGAACCCAGCGCAATCAAAATTTGCAGAGTCCTCCGCAATACCTAATCACAAACAATCATAACCAATAATCACATAGTGTTAAGATATTATATATCACATGGTTGATGAAATTGAAGAAGACCTTGATTGGGCGAGAGTTGTATTTGAGGGCAAGAAGTTGGGGGCTATAGACGGTGGCATTGGCGGCACGAGCCATGGCTCTAGCCTCGGCCTGAATATCTTTGGCTCGATCCAGGCCTTTTCTATAGATAAGCTGTGAGTTGTCGCTGTTGCTGCTGCTGCTGCTGCTGCTGTTGTTGTCATCTCTCACAGTAACAGCAGCAGGCACAATTCTTGGTCTCGATTCAACCAGAGCTGCTCTAGTCTTAAATAACCTTACTCTTCTGCCTCTGCCTCTATGAAAAAACGGTTGACCAGCTCCAATTCCAACTCCAGCTCCAACGGCAACGACAAGACTCATGGCTGTGTGGGGGAACTGGGTTGGAAGGCAAATGGCAAGTGGCTAATGGATGAGCAGAAAAGCCAACCCAAATTTAGTCACTATTAAGGCTGAGTCGGCTTCGGATGTCTATTTTTTTTTTGGCGTGTAAAATTTTTGTTAAGCCGCCGAGTGGTCATGTCATGTGGTAGTGGTGTTTTCAATTGTTAATTTTTTTTTTCAATAAATTGACCAACTACCAGTACCACCATGCGCATGTGTACGCTCCAGCCTCCAGTGGATATGCTTGACTCTTTGGCTCGTTCCATGCCACAAAATTGTAGCGTGCGACTCTCTTTGTATATTGTTGAAAAAAAAATTAGTGTGAAACAGATTTTTGAAGCTATCTTCCCATTACGTGGCGAGACTGGATAGTTTTATAATTTGTCCATAGAAAACCATTTTAAGAATTTTTTTTGTGAAAAAAAAAAGTGACGAAATATTTTGACAATTTTTTTAATTTCTCATGAAAAAGTAACCATATAATTTTAGTTAGATAACTTGTTTAAATAGTGAAAAATGTTTAGCTCCAAACATATTTATTAGAGATATTTTGCATCAATTTATTATGTGATAATTGAAAAGATAATTTATGTGTAATTTTAGTCACATACCTTATTTAAATAATATATGTAGATAGTTTTATAATTTGTCAAGCAATAATTTTAGAAACATCAAACTTTGTCCTTAAATAAAGGGAAAAGTTAAGGAAAAGAAAAAAAAAATTGATTTTTTAAAATAATTTTTTATATTTTCTATGAAAATGATATAAAAAATTTCTTATAATAATCAATTAACAATACTTTAAGGGTCTTCTAAAAAATACAAACTTCTTAAGGGTATTTATTAATAGGATCCTTAAATAATACATATAGATAATCTTAGAAATCGCTATGAGTTAGATTGAAGGAATTCATTCAAATTTGTTTAAAATTAATATTTTTCCATGTGGCACAATTATTTTATAATATTTTTACAAACTATTGTTTGTCTGATTCTTATTGATTTTCATCTAAGTCTACCACTCATATCACTTTTTCACCTACCAATAATCACTCACCATATATCAACAATTTATAAAAATAAAAAATTTGATTACAAACTTAGTTGTAGTTTAAGCCTACAACCTCCACTAAAAAGATTAATGTGACTACATATTTTAAAAATTTAACTGTTAAATTGCATATTCTTTATGTTCTTAACACAGATATTAGATTTTTTTTCAATCAGATAATATTTACTATTCGATTCATAAACTTATTTTTTATACATAATTTTAGACTACAAAAATTTTAAATTTAAATATTTGATTAGTGATATAGCTATTGATATTTGATTTTTTGAAAATTTTGCAAGTATAGATGATATAAAAAGAAAATGTAATCAAATGGTAGATTTGTTTAAATTCTCAACCAATAAAAAAAAAATTAAGTAGAGTTGTAACATTAGGCTGCAACCTAATTTGTAGTTAAACTTGGTTTTTTTTTTTTTTTTTTTTTTTTGAGAAACAGGACCAAGCCAAATTTTTTTTTTTTAAAGAAACTGAAGAATCCACATAAACAAAAGCGTCAACATCAGATGGAACAGATTCCAACCAAACTAAGAAAAGAAATGAAAGCCTCGCTCTCTAGGCTAAAACATGTGCAACGGCATTGCCTTGCCTAACCATGTGAGAGAAAGAAAAACTCCGAAGGGAGTTAACATGAATTAAAGTGTTCATGACTAAATAGCCAAAGTAGGGTTGTCCATCTCACCTGCTGACTTGCCCAACCCGCCCGTACCCAGCTCGCTACAACCCGATCAGATAGCTCCAGTGGTTGGACGTAGGTCCCGAGCTCCAAAACCTAACGCCGACGGTTCGGTTTCGGTTCCCTTTCTGCAAAACTCGTTCAACCCGACCCATCCAAAGAGAGAACGATGAGCTGCAATTTCATGCTTTCCGACGAGTTTTCCAGCGCAATTTGGCATATTTCAGTGTCTAAAACACCAGATCCAGCTATTCTCGACACAATTTGGGGGAAAAAGCATCGGATTTGGCGAAATCTTCTACCAAATCCGGCTAGATCGCACCGGATCTTAGATGAATCGGGAGAGATCTCGCCATTTTCTACTTTTTTCGTCCTCTCTAGTGGGTTTCGGCCTCACCTGAAACCGCCGCTCACCTGACGGGAACCCGACCAGTAAAACTCGACCCTAATACGGGTCGGTTAAGGGTTGGGCACAAATCCAACCCGCCCAACCCATGGACAGCCCTAAGCCAAAGGATGAGGAAAACACATCACCCGTTTGAAGAGCCTTGATACTAATTTCTAAATCACCTTCAAATTGACACTGTTGTAGGCCGATTTTTGAAGCAAAAATCACCGCACGTCTAGCTACTATCATCTCCAAGCTCTCCACGTTATGTGGTTTCCGAATATTTTCAGCCATTGCTGCCAAAACCTAACCTGAAAAGTTTCGAACCACAATACCAATTCTAGCTTCATCGCTCTCATTGAACATTGCGCCTTCGAAGTTTGTTTTATACTCACCCAGTTTAGGTGGCAGCCACTTGCATCTTCGAGTTTGATTTCCATTGCAGGGTTCTTCTCGGCTTGACCGAAATTGCTGCAAAAATTTTTTTGTTGCATATCCAATGCTTTCCAGTGGTAACATCTTCTCCATTAGCCTGGTTTTATTTCAGTGTGTCTAAATGAACCATGCCGTAGTTGCAAACAACTTGGTAACTCTGGGTTAAAACTTAAAATAGTTTTTGGTTTTAACAATTTTTTACAGGACATGACTTGGATATTACTTTTTTTATTGACCTATTAAATGAGGGCATGTTCTTTCTCCCCCCCCTAAAATGTGGGCATGTCGGTAACTTTACAAAATGTAATTAGTGACTTTTGGTTAGCACGTTTTTCAAATAATCGTTGGGAACTGTGAGGTGCAATGTTTTTATTTTTTTTGAAAGAAAAATCAACTTTCGTTTAACTATTAAGAGACAATGCTTCTAAAGCAGGCGGAGGAGAGTCCTCCAGCCAAATACATTCCTCATTAGTAAGTCTAGCAAAATGAGCAAGAGAATGGGCAACCCCACGAGCAAGAGGTGCAATGTTGAAAATGCAATAAAGAGACCAAATTACTTTCTCATCTTTTTTTTTTAATCTTTTTTTTTTTAATGAGAAATAATCTAACCTTACTAAGAAGAAGAAAATAGTACAAAGTATCTTGAGTCACAGACAACTTAATCAATGACGAATTTTTTTTACATCTAAGTTACAATATTATCAATTTCTTTAGCATTTTTATCCTTAAATTACCCTTACTTATCATTATATATAACATTTATTATGACACATATATACAAGAAGTCATTAATAATAATAAGAGGAAATTACAATTTACCTACTAGTAGTTTGATTGAAATTTAAGTTGTCTATCTGTGATTTGAAATTTGATACTTTACTCACTTGAGGTTAGCTCAGTTAGGGTTCTGGAACTCACCTCTGTTAAAAATAGGGTTAAATGTGTAATTTTACTTTACTTTTATATCTCTTTCCTCTAAAAACACAAAAAATATAAAATTATAATATCAAATAAGTTCAAAATGATGTTGGTAAAATTTAAAAAAAAAAAAAAAAATTATATACAACTACATGAAGTCTTGCTTTGTCATTGATTTACTGGGTTATATGCACTGATATACACCTTAACGTGCTGTTGTCACTCCTTTGTATATGTTCAAATACATCGGAATTTCTCATTGATTTGTTTCGTTGCTTGTTAAGTTTTAGAGTGACTCTATAGTTCCAATACTAGATTAAAGTAGTATATCAAAATTACATCTTTTTGATCTTACATTTTTATGTATTTTTGTGTTTTTGAAGGAGAGAGACATAAAAGTATAATAAAATTACATATTTAATCTTGTTTTTAACAGATGTGAATTATGGAAACCTAACTGAATTAACCTCAAGTGGGTAAAGTGTCAAATTTCAAACCATAGTTAGGCAACTTAAATTTCCACCAAACCATATGTGGGTAAGTTATAATTTGCCCAAACAACAACAACAACAACAACAACAATAATAAAATAGCCATTATTATTATGACACTTAAAAGAATAATAATTAATAATAATATATAGCCATTATTAGTATGACACTTAAGAGAATAATAATTAATATTATTAAGAGTGTAAAACCACAAGTTGTGTGGTGTGGGGTCTTAGTTTGGGAGCAATTAGGGTGCTATTATAGTCACATCTAGGTAGGAAAGCTACACTGATCGCCTCCCCCTCTAATTATTTTTTCATTTACCAAAAAAAAAAAAAAAAAATACCACAAGTGTGATAGACTTTCTATTTATATATACGGTCAATTTTGATAATTTATACCTCAAACAGTACTTTTGGAAGCTGGTGTTAGTCAAATACTTAGATTATTAAAACCGCACTTTTAATAGCTTTTAGCCTTTTACCAAACACTTTTAACTTTTTTTAAAAGTTCGTTGTCTAGTTTCAAGAAGTTTTGCATAACTCATCCTAAGTTGAAAAGAAATTGTTTCTACGAGAGAAAGTATATATCGATTAATAGGGTTAAGGTTTTTTTTTATCAAGTTACTTTCTTTGTGTAATTATGGGGAAAAAAGTAATAAGTAATGCTACATTGGATGGTGTCAAAATTATATGTAAACTTAAAAAATATTTTAAGAAATTAATAAAATTATATGTAAATGCTACACTTTTTTTTTGAGAAAGTTCCAACTTGTGGCGTCCGCTCTTGATGATAGCTCTTTATCATCAAACCAAGACACCAATCAATTTTTAGTGTTGGTAGGAATTTATGAACCTCAGATCTCTTATACAATTATCAGAGACTTTATCAATTGAGTTAATTGAAACCCATTATGTAAATGCTACGCTAGATCCTTAATGATGTGAGTAGAATAGTTATTTCACCCAAGGGGCTTTAGACTGATCTAGCCATCCATGTGTCCAAAGTATAACTAAATCTAAGTCATACAAATATCCTTAAAATACTATGAGACTATAGGAGCAAATTTGTAAAGAGTGAGAAGGACTTGAGTTGAAGGCATATATATTCGTTTGGAAACAGTTTATTTATCTTTTTGCTAAAAGCATTTTTTGAAAAATATGTTAAAGTATATTTGTACCTTGAAAAAAGTGAGAAAAAGTGGGGGAAAAAAAGAAAAAAAAAAAGAAAAAAAGAGAAAAAGTGAAGTTTTAAAAAGTTGTATATAAAAGTTAAACGCTAAAAGCTAATGTTAAAAATTGATGCTAAACTCACTCTAGCAAGCTCCAAAATGTTGTAACAAATCTTGTAGTGTAGCCAATGACTAATATTGAGATCTTCACACAAGTAGAGGAGCCAGCCTTTCCCTTAGCCTAAATAAAGAGAAGTGTTGGCCTTGATGCACAACACAATCTTAACAGGAAGAGAGCATTGCACTTGTATAAGGATTTTCAAATAGTGAAGCGACGTGAAGTAGAGTGTCTCGCTACTTCAGATAGTAGCTTTCCACCTCTCTTTTACTAACGCAAAAGGGGTTTTCCACGTAAAACTGAAGTGTTCTTTCATCTTCTATGTTTACTCATCTCTTTTACGTGCCATTAGCACTTATTAGTCCGGCATTGATACAATTTGACGGCATCAAATGTATGGGTAGCACTTATGCCAACCTAAAGTCCAGTGCCTAATGGTTTCCACCTAAATAGTAAAAATAAAAGCAAACAAAATAGCTTTAAAGCTAGGATACATGGTACATTGTGCATGTAGAATGTAGACCTAGTTTTCATTGAAGAAAAAGAAAAGAAAAACTTACTATGATATTCCTGTACATGCCATGCGTCTGACAAAATTGGTGATTGGAGTTCTTTATGAATCCCACTTTGACTAGACAAAAGGACATCATACGTACCATATTCCTTACTTTCAAGCCCATGCTCCTACATGCACCACTATTGATTCTTTTTGCTTTTTGTCACCTCTAAGTCAGAAGCACTTCTACCAAATTTGCTGAAGAATTCATGACAAAAAGTGGAAAAAATTATTGTTCACAAATTACTGTTCACGAGTTACTGTTTACGGATTACTGTTCACTTTTACTGTTCATGATACTGTTCACTCCGAATTTTGCCTATTTAAGGGGGGCTGTCCCTTAAGTTAAAAAATGTTTTTTTTTTTTCTCCAAAATAGATAATTAAAATAAGATAAAATAAATAATGATACTTTTCATTGGTGGCCCAATTGAAAAAGATTCTTTGATCTTTGAAGTTTAGTAGTGCCGAGTTTTTTTAGATTTTGCTTATTTTTGTAACTTATTTACACAATATTTATCAAAATATATAAGTTTTTGGTAACTTTTATGTTAAATATGTGATTAAAAAAAAAACTAAAAATTAGTTTATTTCAAAAGCTAAAAGTTAAATAATTGGCAAAAAAAAAAACTGAGATAAAACAGCAAAAATCTTTTAAGCAAAACCCAATCGCACATTAGATTAATTGCAGACAAACTCTTTATACTTTTGATTTGGTGTTATTAACCTTGTGGTTGGTACTGGATCAATGTCATTTCGATCCCTTTTTGCAATTAATAATCGCAATGATCCAAAATCCTTAAAAAACTGGACCAAATTGAAGTTTTCTACTAGTTTTGATTCGGCATTTTGATTTTCTCCAACGCCCTTAGTTCTTGGTTATATTTGGCACAATGTTGAAAATTAAGTATGGGATTTATTGTGACCCATTTAAAGTTTTTTATTTTTTAATAAATAATAGGAGATTCAAGGAAAATTATTAAGTACTCCCGAAGTATCATAAATGTGTACTTAGACATGGCAAAACGGGTCAGAATTTTCTGACCCGACCCGATCAGAAAAATACCCGACCCGAACCCTTTTTTTTTGACCCGAAGCAAAAACGGGTTGACTCGTGACCCGACCCGTGTTTTTGCAGGTCAATCTGACCCGACCCGAACCCGAACCATTTTAAAAAAAAAAAATTTTTTTGTAAAAAAATAGTAAAACTAAGAATATATTGGTTTAATTGTTTATTGTGAACTTTAAGGAAACAATTGATACATTTATATAACTATATGCAAATTAATTGAAAGATAAATTGTTGAACATTCTGTAATGAGTAAATATTTTTAGATATCAAATAGCAAAATACATGCCAAGATAATTTGGTTATAGTAGAGTTAAAAACATGAATTTAAAATTGTAGATATGTGAGAAATATTCACAAGTGTGAAAATAGTGAAGTTAAAGTATCAAATTAACATAAATTATGAATACTTAGACCTATTTTTTAATAATTTATGTCCAAAATAAATGGCTTTTCAAAATAAATTATGATATTTCCTAGAGTGTGTATTGCTTAACAATAATATGATATTCATAAAAGAGACCATGTATAAATAAGTAAGCAATCAAATTTTAAAGTATATCTCAAATTGAAATAAAGTGTCAACCACAACTGATAATAGATTATAAAATTAATTTTCAAGATTGTAAATTTCTTATATATTTTTATTCTTTATCAAATGAGTTATCCAATAAAACTTGTGTATTTGTTTTATATTTGGAATGTTGATATTGTATAGAAATAAAACTTGTGTATTTGTTTTACTTATCTTTGTATTATTTTGTTTTAGATAGTAATGTTAGGATTTGTATAATTTTAAAATTGTTGAATAAGTATTAATAAGTTTAACTGAGTTCATTCTTGATATAAGTGGTGAATTCAAAATAATGCATTTTACATCAAGTAATTTGTTGTATAACTTTCCAAATAACAGATACATGTTGTTTTCTTTATAAAAATTAAAAAAAAAAATTCATGTGAAAAATACGCGTCAACCCAACCCGACCCGCAACCCGATTGACCCGAACCCGATTTTGACCCGCTTAAAATGACCCCTTTTTGACCCGTGACCCGATTGACCCGACCCGAACCCGACCCGACCCGAACCCGACCCGACCCGCCCGTTTTGCCATGTCTATGTGTACTTCCCCTCTCACATAAATATTGGGTCCCACCATGCATTTAATTAGTGGACCTACTATTCATGTGAGATGAGAGAGTATGCATTTATGATACTCCGGAAATATACAATAATTTCCTGAGATTCAAACCCTGCTTACAGCAAAGATTGATTGATGTATTAATTTGATAATAAGTGTAGTGCCGGTTTGGATAGCTAGTAAAGTTGCGTTGCGTTTCACTTGTTGCGTTTTCTCCCTTTTTTTTTTTTTTTTTTTTGGCTGGCTTTTTTGACTTTGGGGGACAAAATTTACTGTACATGTATTGTGCGTGCACTGTTCATGTACTGTTCACACATTAAAAATATTAAAAGTGGGTCCCACGGTACTATTCATATATTTAAAAATTATTTTGCTACAGTATTTTCAGCAACAATCAGTTTTTAGCAACTTTCAGCAACAATAAGTGCTATCCAAACAGACCCGTAGTTAGTATAAAGTGAACGTTATAAGTTGAAATTATATTTTTCTATTAAAAAAAATTAGCAATCATTATAGAATGTGCACTATAAGTTTAAATTCCAATTAAAAAAAAAAAAAATTACAATGTTACTGACACCTACACTTCAGATTTCTTATGCTACATTAGTCCAAATTTAGTCAGATAATAATTCAATGATGGGAAGACCTTGCCTTATCTTCTCCTAGAATAGCAACCAAACAAACTAGTCCAGAAAAAAGTCCAGGAGATAACAGAAAACGGTCACCCCAGCCAAATGGCTGTGTCATCCACCACCGCAACAGTGTACATTTCCCGAAAAGATTTCCTGACTCAGACGCCAATAAGTGGTGCCACTTTCACAAATTCCATAGCTTTTGCAACCAAGCCACGCAGATTTCACATTAGAAGCTCGAGTGAAGTACCCGCCGAGACTGTTGCAACAGAGGCAGATTCAGAAAGTTCCATTGAAGCTCCAACAGAACCTCCATCCTTGATTTCTGCTCTTAACGTCGAAAGAGCGTTTCGTGGCATACGTAATAATCATTATCTGCCTCATCAATATTTGATTTTGTGTTTTACTTTTACTTGGACAACTTTGAAGTCTTTATACGTTTATGTTTAACAGGATGAGAGAGCACTTGTTAGTTTATTCGTGAAAAGTTTGAGCATCACATTAATTCTATGTTTTTGTTTACGTTTTTGAAACCTTGATGTTTTCTCATGATGCAATTATTTGATTAAATTCAATTTAGAATGCAGCAATAACAGATGTGGATCACTATGGTCTACTTGGATTACAACGTGGATGTTCTCTTGAGCAGGTCATAACTCAAATACCTTTTTGGATTAATATCAACCCTTTTTTTTTGGGCAATCCAAATTGATAACTCTCTCTCTCTCTCTCTCTCTCTCTCACTCTCATGTTTTTTATTATACAGGTTCAAGTTGCTTACAGAAGCAAAGTTGAAGAACTGACGAAACAGGAATTAGATGAAGAAGAACTCAACAAGAAAGTGGAACTTCTAAAAGTTAGTAACTGGAAATTTCCATTTTATAAAAGGAAATCCAATGTTTGACATATTTATTTGAAAGACAATTTTTTTTTCCCTTCCATTTAAAAAAAGAAAAAGAAAAAGGGAAAAGCAGTTCTGACAAATCTGATAAAATTAATAGGAATCATACACAATTTTGTCAACTGAGGAAGAGAGAAGGCTGTACGATTGGAGCTTGACTAGGAGTGAAAATCCAAACAGATATGCTTGGCCCTATGAGGTTGATGAAACACCAGCAACTAAAGACCCTCCTCCACCGCAGGTATCCGTCTACTCTTCTTACTCATCTCGGTCGTTATTGTCACTTTTGAATGAATTTTTATCGGTTGGGCATTGATTATTGCACACTTATTATCGCACATTGTTTGTACACATCACCCCTTCATGTGTTAAGAATAAATAACATATGCGAAATTGTAAACATTGAATTCACAGAGTGTGAACTACCGAATGTACACTAATATTTTCCCATCTTATAACAACGGCAGATATATATAGTTTCAATTTTAGCTGAACACCCAATTCAAGCCCACCCTTTGTTTTAATTCCTTTTAGATGATGAGACAATTCTAGGCATTTTGCATGTGTTCCTTTTTTGCTTTTTCAAAGCAAGGGACTGCAGCCATGGGCATCCATGATTGGTATAGGTCATAATTTCATACATTGGTCTAAAGTTTCACAGTTAAGCATTGCTTTATCCAGATAAATCTTTTTTAATCAAACTAAAAATTAAAACAATTTATTCTAAACACACTACGCAGGGATTGGTAGCAATATAATAATATATCCTTAATTAATATCCAAAATTCATAGGATTTCAAGAATGTGAATTGTGATGTCTAGGAACTTAAATGACCGGAGTGTAAGTATAGTGATGTTTGTTTTTATTAGGAATGCGATTAAAGTAATTGTTTTATTCTTTTTATGGTTAGTGCATTATGTGTTTTCAATCAAAATTATTTCCATTTTTTAAAAATTAAAATAATTCTCAATATTAGATAAAAATTAAATAATAAAAAAATTTCTTAAAGGTGAACATAACCATGTTATTAAAAAAAGTTGAACATGTAGCATAGCTGCAAAAGCACTTTATTATAAAAAGGTTTGGCTAAATTCAATAATTTAGTCTAGTGAATTTTACTTCAATTGTACAACTAGTTCCTATAATTTAATTTTATCAATTTAAACACTCACTTTATTAAAATCAATCAATTTGGTCCTTCTGTCAAAATTTGTTAGCAAACAATGTTGTTTAAATATATATAGTTTAAAATTTAACTGAAAAGATTCATGAGATACGCCATTTAATAAATGTTATTTTTTGATGAGTAGTATACTAAAAAAAAAAAAAAAAAAATTAAAACAACTTCATTTGCTAACATATTTGGACATAAGGAATGTATCGACTCATTTTGACAAAGTAAATTGACAACAATCAAAGCTTAAAAACTAATTTTGACAATTGAAGTAAAAATCAAGGGATTAAATTAAATTTTAGCCAAAATATTTTATTTTAGTTACTCAATGGATATATAACTTTGGGTATAATTGTCACTTAAAAATATAGAACTTTCTCAAGTCCCTAAAACAAGAATCCATTTTCCTGTGAACGTTTTCCCTTAAGCTATTTACAACCTAACATGGGATCCTTACAAATCTTGAGAGGATTTTTGGGAATTCTAAAAAATTACCACAAATCAAATGACAACTAAATTAACATGTCATTTATTTTTCATGTGTTGATTAGGATATAAAGAAAAAGTCTATGGATACACCATTTTTCACAACTATGGTGATAATAAAATTACAACTTATGAACAATAAAACTATATATTATTTGTAATCCTTCTCACATGAGGTGAGTGTAGAATTACCCCATATGAGAATGGTTACACATATCACCATTACATCGATAAAGGGAACATATGAAATTTAACGTTCATCACTCATCATGTTAAAGATGAAAAATAGCATCTCATTAATTCAAATTAAAAACTATGTTTGCGGTTATTTGTTGTACATACCAAAATGTATTGCATGCATTGGATATATACATCATTTCTCTAAAAATAGAAATTTTAAATTTCACATAGCTGTAAAACTCACAAGGTAATGCATATGTCCCGTGCATAAGATACTGATTAGTAACACAATCTCTCACTCGGTCCTAAACCTAACTGTAATAGTGTAATTTATTATTCTGTAAACTTTTACCTGGCAGGAACCAGAGGATGTGGGACCAACAAGATTGGTGGGATACTTCATGTTAGGGTGGTTCATATTGTCAGTCATACTATCTATTGGCCTTAATCGATAGATAATGAATGTCGCATGGGAGATGCATTTATTTCAGTTTGGAGGAGGAAAAAAGAAAAGGGGCATAAAAATTCTTGAAGCCCCACAAGATTATTATTAGTATAAGGTTTCTTGTTGAAAAACAATTTTATATGCATATGAAAAGGCATTTTTTCTAAAGGATTTGTTTGTTTCAACATATTGTCTAATTTTTTTTTTTGAGAAACATATAATTTTTAAATAGTTATAAGTTTATATATAATTTTTAATTTATTGTCTAATTTATTGAATAGTTATAAGTTTATATATAATTTTTAAACAAAACAAATGAATAAAATACGTTTATCTAAACAAAACCCCCAAACGGTTTTTACTTTAGAATCATTATTTTTTTTTGTTTTTTTGCTAAATAGAATCATTATTCATTGATTTTCTCATATGATCACCATATATATATATATATATATATTTGAGGAAGTGGTCACCATATTGTTGTGTTGCTTATTTCCACTATATTTATTGCTTACACAAATTTAATAATTGATTGCATTAACTAAGAAATGTTCACTCTTGATGATAGCTTTTTATTATCAAATCAAGACACCAATTAATTTTTGATGTAGGTGGAGATTGAACCCCAAATCTCTTATACAACCATCAAAGATTTTATTAATTGAGCTAACTGGAACCCACACTCAATAACTACATAGACTTAAAACTTTTTTTTTTTTTGAGAATACTAGTATTTAACACATATACGGGGACATGGGAGAAGGTCTAAAACTTGGTTAACCAAGGGTCTAAAAATAACATTTTTTTTTTGTACTAGTCCATTTCAGGCATATTGATTGAAGTATTAGATTTTAGTTTGTAAATAAAGGATAAAAGTAAACACAAATCACCATCATAATATGTTTAATGTACTGGATTACTAGACCCAAGTCAAGTCCATAATTATTAATCTAGTATATTTATTTCCCTTTTATAAAAAATTTCTAATACAAAGGAGGGCATTTTGTTTTTATCTCACCCTCCCATAATATCCAAAGCGAAACACAATTGACCATTCCTTCCATTTCCAATTTCCTTCTTCACTCCAAGGTTCTCTCTCGGCGCCTCGACCTTGTTGGCATTGCTGCCTCAATCCACCCCTTTCTCTCTCTCCAAGAATTTCCCTTTTATTTCTCATGTTTTCTTTTTCAATCTCGAACATATGTGATTTTTATTTTTCTTGAAATCTAATGCATCAATTCATTTCATTTTCATGCAGTAGGAATGTTCCCTTAATCTAATCCAAAATTATCATTTCATTTTCGGTAGACATAGGTAAGAGTTTTGAAATTCGTTATTTGTGTGATTTCGGTCAAATGCTAAATTGCTAATTTTATTTTTACAGAGTCTGACTACTAATTTTATAGTTTAATTTCTTTGTTGGAAGAGGGGCTATAAGGCTTAAAAAACAAAAAACTCCACCCTACAAATACCGTCATATTTATTTCCACAATTTTTTTTAGAGAGTTTCAATCTATGACGTTCGCTCTTGATGATAACTTTTTATCATCAAACTAAGACACCAATCAGTTTTTGATGTAGACGAAGATTGAATCTCAAATCTCTTATTCAATAATAAATTTTTTACCAATTGAGCTAATTGGAACCCACGTTTCCACAATTAAATGTGCATAAATAAACTGTGAAGATTAATTGTAGTCTTCGATCTACTCATTGTGAAATGCATAATCATATCTGACTTCACCATTTTAATTCATGAAAAGAATTATGGTTTGATTTCCTCTTGTTTTATTAGAAAGGGGAAGGAAAAAAAAAAAAAAAAACTTTAACACAGAAAAATAAAATACAAAGGCGCAAAACAGAAAAAAGTTTAAGAAAATTACTGAGCACAACTGTTGAATTTGATTAAAAGAGAAATGTACTGTTACCCTTAATATAACAACAGCATTTTCAAAAAATAATAATTAAATTTCATACACACTATCTAAATGCACAGACCAACAAAGCATATAATTATATAAGATTTATAGACCTAATATTTTCAAAATCATGAAAAAATATATATGCATTAAAAAATCGTAGTATTCAAGCGAAAATTTGATTTGTACTTCTGCTGTATGCAAAATTAAAAAAATTCAAGCATATATGTTGCCTATCTCACTACCCCAACCAGATTATATAATACAAAATTGTATCTTTCAATAATTTCATAATTTTCAATATATCATAACCGTTTCAAGTAGTCAAAACAAATAAAATATACTCTCTTCGTCCCAATTTGTTTGTCTTCTATTCCATTTTGGGATGTCCCAAAATATTATTCTATTTCTAAAATTAAAAATTATTAATTTACTAATGTTTTTATTATGCTCATACTTTATTTCCAAAACTATTTTTGATAAATTTATTTAAGAGTAGTTTTAGAAACTTATACATTTTTATAGAACGGACAAGATAGTAGATAATGTTCTCTTAAAAAGTTGAATTTTTGAAACAAGACAAACAAATTAAGCCAGAGGAAATATATATATAAGCAACAAATATGTGAGCAAAAAGAAAAATGCTTTGTATCCTGATTGGCACTCTGCCCTATGGTTTTGGCTAAGCCTCATTTACCTGTTTTCCAACCAACTGAATCCCAATGACCTAATCATCAACCATCATGAAAATCAAGGCGACAATTAAAAAAAAAAATTAAGACTGAAAAGTTTTTGTAAGAGAAAAATCAAGAAGCATCTCAAAAATCAAGTGCAAAAGAAATCCTTCTTTACCAGGGCATTAAGCTAATGTCATTCACCTAAAGTATTGTTTTCCATTTACATGGCTCCCAAAAGTTACCTACATGTTATAAGAATTGTACTAATATTTGTGTAAATCATGTAATTTATGATTAATAGACCTAATAATGTCAAAAGCATGAAAAAGTACATATACACTGAGAAATGGTAGTATTCAACGCAAAGATTTGACATGGACTTCTGCCATATACAAAATTAAAAAGGATTCAAGCATATATGTTGCCAATGTCATTAATCCCACTTATCAACTATCTCACTACCCAAGTTGGCTTATCTCATGCAAGATACTATATTTCAATAATTTCATGATTTACAGCAAATCCTAACATTTTCCAGCAATTTAACAAGTATAAAAAATGAATAGGAAATTATATATGTGAGCAAAAATCAAAATCCTGCTATTAGGATATTGAAATATACAATTTGACTTATTGCTTAGGACCAATAAATCAGCTTTATGCATCCGGTACATATTGCAGAAGTTCATTCCCATTTTTCTTTGAACCAAGCCTAGGAGACTAAGCTCACCAACTAGTTCCAGTTGTCACTAAGACATAAAAATGAAATAATATTATGTTGGCAAAGCACCTCTGCTGCACCATGACATTGTCATCTTTGAGGAGGTGCACAATGTGCTAGACACAAAAATCAATTGGCATATAATAGCCACAATCTCCAAGGGGATTCATTTTTGTTTAGTAAATTGATACGTCTGCATCAATATATTAGAATAGGGAAAAAGGCAACATAATAAGAGCACCCGAGTGCAAATATGATGACATGCCACAAAATACTTGTAACATTAAACTTCACATAGATTGTCATTTTGCTAGATAACTCAACAGTATAATATTTGATACAAACTAATCTTCAATTTAGATAACATTTTTACCTGATCAAGTTAAACCAAGCTCTCAAAAAGATCAGTTGTGCAACCCAACCAAGTGTCAAGTCCAATAAAAATTCCAAGTTTGTTCTTATTCAGACTTTCAGGGTCATATGAAATGACCTGTGCGCCGATGTCAAATAGAAGTTCGCCACAATCGGTGCAGCCAAAGAAGTTATCAACCCCAGCCACTTGTACAATTATTTTTGTCCAAGACTCAACCACACCATACTCACTCATCACCCACAAGTGGTATCTATCAGTAAGTCCAAATTCACTTTCAACAAAAAGAATCATAGCCAATGATCCCTTGAACACTACAAGCTGATCAAAGTGGGAAAAATCAGGAGAAAACTCATCTAAGTCAGGCAATAATATCTTTTGGAATGTCTCATCATTGACATTGAAAGACAAAATGAAATTACGCTCCCGAGTAGATGCTACACAGTGCAGAGCCCCATTAAAAAATAAACAAACTTCTTCATGTGTCTGAAAAATAGATCCAACATTGGGTTTAGAGTCAGATTCGAACGACATTACAAACCTTCTCCAAGAATCCGTACTCAATGTGTAAACCTCGGCCTCAGCCGGCGGCAGTTTTACTCCAAAAACCTCTACATAACACAATTCTGAGAATCTTGTAGTCATTGTTTTGGGAATGATAAGCAGAAAGTATAAGCATAGTGGTAATTATTGTAGGAAACAGAGAGCTTCTTAAACTTTCTGATGCCCGGGTTCCACAAATATAATATTGTGTTAACATGGCGGTTGTCATAACATTCAAGGCAGAAAATGCCATTGCATAAGCTAATCACGTTAACACGATAAAAGGGGATTTTCAACCTAGAAATCTCGGTCGCTGTGTGGTCGCTATTGCAAACAACCGTACGCAGTTCTTTCCAACATGAACCTGTATCATCGTCGTAATCCGTATATCGCAGATAACCATTGTTATTGTATAATGATTTGGCTTTGTTGAGGTTGAGGTTGAAGTGTTCGTTAATAAAAAAGGGGTCTGTGTTGAGAGAGTACCAAGATTTAGAAACGTGCCTGAATCTGATTAAGGATTTCACTAGCAGCCGACTCAGTATGTCGATAACGACGTCGTACGGGACACGCTCGGACAACGATTTTGGCTTTCTTCTCCTTCTCCTGGGCTCAGAGTCAGACATCGGATTTGGATTTATTAAGGAAAATGCGTGACCTGGGTTTCTTTCTTTCTTCTGTTTCGGTTTGTTTGTGTTAACTTTGCAAATAGGAAGGTAAAGTAAGTAAGCCAGTCGCACCAGAAGTAGAAGTGCTTATTCGGGGGCAAGGGACAGTGCAAGCTCGGAATCAAATACTGAAGGAGGAGAAGCAACTGTTTCAATGGCTGATTTCAGGAGAGATAACCGGGGTAGAAGCATTCAAGAAACCTGATGAGGGGAGTTCTCAATCCAAAACGGCGTCGTGTAGTAAAGTGACTAGATATAAAACACGCCTAAAGTGTAACGGTGTCGTTTCTCATTAAACCCAACGGTATCGTTTTACCTTGTATTAGTTATTGAAGACTTGAAGGATCACGCACGTGTAAGGTTCTGTTATGGCTCGTGTGAGGCAGTTACAAGTCTGTTGTACCAAACTTCGTTGGGCTTCTCTCTCCTTTCTTCTTTGGTGTGTATATATATATATATATATAGATATCTATTCACTTGTATAAATTGTATTGTATTGTACTCTTTGATAGCAATAATATCTGAGTTTTCTCTAATTCATTTCTTTGCCTCTGTTTTCCTTTCTGTTTTGGTTCGTATAGTGATTGTGAGATTGAGAGAGATTTGTTAGAGAGATTAAGAGTGTTTCTTCATGGTATCAAAGCATTGATCCATATCAATGGCCTCTGCTCAGTCTAGTTCATCTTCTTCATCGTCTTCTTCAAGTGTTGTGCTTGCTATGGCTTCTTCAAGTCTACCAGTGAATTCTTTGTTGTTGTTGTTATCAAATATGTCATCTATAATGACCGTGAAGCTGGACTATGGGAATTATGTTGTGTGGAAACATCAAATCGAGGTAATTCTTGATACCTACTCAATGATTGATATTCTTGATGACTCAATCACTGCTCTAGATAGATTTCTCAAAGATACATCTAGTAATTTTACTATTGAAATCAATCCAGCATTCATAGCTTGGAAGAATCATGAACAATCTATGTTCACATTCTTGAATTCAACTCTTTCTCCTGCAGTTCTTGCTCTCACAGTTGGGCAAAAGTCTGCTAGAGGAGTTTGGAGAATGTTAGAGAAGAGATTTGCATCGATTTCAAGGTCTCATGGTATGAGTCTCCGTAATGAATTGAATGCAATTAAGAAAGGAAATGAATCTATTGATGGTTATTTTTAGAAGATTAAGCAAGCTCGTGATAGATTAGCTGCTGTGTTTGTGTTTGTGGATGATGAGGAGCTTCTCCACATTGTTCTTGATGGTCTTCCATCTGACTATGATTCTTTTAGCTTTGCTATTAGAACTAGGAGTGATGTGTTGTCAGTGGAAGAATTGAATGCAGTACTTAATGCTGAAGAGAGAGTTATTAAGAAAAGATCTAATGGAGTTGATCAAGTTTCTATGGCTATGGCTGCAAACTTTCACTCACAAGGCTTTCCTCGGGGAAGAGGAGGAAGAAATCACAACCAGAGAGGAAGAGGTGCTCGTGGACATGGACCTCACTCTGGTGGAATGAATTCTCACTTTGGTGGAGGCAATTACTCCAATTTTGGTGGCTTTGGCTCTCAGTTTTAGAGTTTTAATCCTAGCAATCAAGGTTTTCCATCTCAATTTCAGTCCTTTAATCAACCTAAATCTTCTCATAATCAAGGTCAAAATCAAGGTCAATCTAGTAGGCCTACTTGTCAGATATGTGGAAAGTGTGGTCATTCAGCTCTTGATTGCTACCATCATATGGATTTTTCATATCAAGGAAGGCATGCTCCTGCTAAACTTGCTTCAATGGTGGCCAATGTTGCTCAAGTTCAGGCTTCCAATTCTTGGCTTACTAACACAGGCTACTCAGATCATGTAATTCCCAATCTGTCACAGCTGTCTCTTCATCAACAACCTATTCAAGGCAATGAGACTATCACTATTGGGAATGGTCAGGAACTTCCAGTCACTTACATTGGTAATGGTAAGCTTCAAACCCTGACTCATAATTTTAGGCTTGATAATATTCTAAGGGTACCTAACCTTGCTTCTAACCTTCTATCTGTTCATAAATTGAGTCTCCAAAATAATGTTTTTTGTTACTTTGATGCCAACAAGTTCTTAATTCAGGATTTGCCCACAGGGAAGATCCTCTATGCAGGGTTGAGTAGAGATGGGGTCTATCCTATTCCATCCATCTCTGACCTATCCTCATCATTGAACCATTTCAAGTCTTCTGCTTTTGTGTCTGTCAAACCACACCAGATTCTACTCTGGCATCACAAACTTGGCCACCCTCATTTTAGAGTTTTGTATTCTATTCTTAAGACTATATTTTCATCTCTTTCTTTGTCAATGATTGCTGAGGTTTGTTCCTCTTGTGAATCTTGTATAAGTGCTAAGATGCATAGACTTCATTTGAATAAATCTTCAATTGTTTCCACTTCAATTCTTGAAATTGTACATAGTGATGTTTGGGGTCCCTATTCTATGACTTCCTTACTTGGCTTTAATTACTATGTAATTTTTGTTGATGATTACACTCGTTTCAATTGGATGTTTCTTCTTAAATCTAAAAGTGAAGTTATGTCTGTGTTTAAGCACTTCAAGTCCATGGTTGAAACTCAACATAATTCTAAACTTAAAATTTTGAGAATTGACAATGGTTCTTAATATACTGATGCTGAGTTTCAATCCTATTGTTCTAATCATGGTATTCTCCACCAAACTTCATGTCCTCATACCCCTGAGCAAAATGGAGTGTCAGAAAGGAAGCATAGACATGTTGAAATAGGTCTTCCTCTCTCCTTTATCAGTCACATCTTCCCCTTAATTTCTGGTCATATGCTTTCACTGCTGCAATTTACCTTATTAATAGGCTTCCTTCATTAGTGTTATGTTTTCAATCTCCTTGGGAGAAATTATTTTCTAAACCACCATCTGTTCATGCTCTTAAATCTTTTGGGTGTGCTTGCTACCCTCTTCTTAGACCTTGCAATAAAAACAAGCTATAATCTAGATTTGCACCATGCATTTTTCTTGGTTACCCTCCTATGTCTAAAGGGTACATTTGCCTTGATCCTACAACTAACAGAATATATATTGCTTGTCATGTTCTGTTTAATGAAACTCTCTTTCCTTTTGCTACTAATCCCAATCTTACCAATCCTCATGTTCCTTTTTCCACTTCCTTGTCTGATTAGTTGTTTCATCCTGCTCCTTCAGCCCCTATTCAATCTGTTGACACTCCTACTTCTTCTCTTCCATCTGATTCTGATTTGGTTTCTTATTTACTTCCCTCATTTCTTTCTTCTTCTTGTTCAATTCCTGTTGTTCCTGCTCCCATTGATACTCCTTCCTCAATGTTTGCCACTCTTCTATCTTCCTTATCTGTGCTTCCAGATCCTGTCTAACCTACTGTATCCTCTTCCAACTCTGCTCATCTTGATCTTGTTCCTCCCACCACTAATACCCATCCTATGGTTACAAGGTCTAAGCATAGAATATATAAGCCTAAAGTTATGCAAGTACAATGTGATTATACTGCTACAGAACCTCCTTCCTTTGCCATTGCTTCCAAGCATCCTCAATGGGTGGCTGCCATGGATGCTAAATTCCACTCCTTACAGAAGCAACAAACCTGGTCATTGATTCCCCTTCCTCCACATAAAAATGTTGTGAATTGTAAATGCGTCTATAAGCTTAAAAGGCATAGTGATGGGGCCGTTGCTAGATATAAAACCAGGTTAGTGTCTAGAGGCTATCTACAGCAGTATGGATTGGATTATGATGAAACTTTTAGCCCAGTTGTCAAACCTGCCACAGTTAGACTTCTTCTTGCTTTGGCTGTGCAACATGGTTGGGAATTGAAGCAATTAGATGTCTCCAATGCTTTTCTACATGGTCTTCTTAAGGAAGAGGTCTTCATGGCTCAACCTCAAGGATATGTTGATCCTGCTTTTCCTAAACATGTGTGCCTTCTCCAAAAAGCCCTTTATGGTCTCAAGCAAGCTCCTAGGGCTTGGTTTGAGAGGTTTATCTCTTAGCTACTTCATGTGGGTTTCTGTGCTTCAGTTGTTGATGGTAATTTGTTCATCTTGAGGCATCAGTCTTTCATTGTGTATTTGTTGCTCTATGTAGATGATATTATCATCACTGGTAATAGCTCTTCCTTTGTGTCCACCATTATCAAGCTTTTGGGCAAGGAGTTTGACCTCAAAGATCTTGGCTTGCTTCACTACTTTCTTGGCTTGTAGACTGATTATACCTCTACTGGTTTATTTGTGCATCAGTCCAAATATGCCTTTGATCTTCTTTAGAAATTTGGCATGACTAATTGCAAGCCTTGTAAGACACCATGCTCTCCTAATCATCATCTCCTTCTTAATGATAGCCCTCTTTTAACTGGCCCTAAATCCTATAGGAGCCTTGTTGGGGCTTTACAGTATCTCACCTTTACTAGGCCAGATTTGTCCTTTGCTGTTCAACAAGCCTGTCAACATATGAGCACTCCTACCCAAAATCACCTTCAAGCTGCTAAACGGATTCTAAGGTATCTTCAAGGTTCTCTTCACTTTGGGATTGCTTTTACTCCAAGCCCAATCTCCTTATTTGCTTACAATGATGTAGATTGGGCTCGGGATTCTGTGGACAGACGTTCTATCATTGGTATGGTAGTGTTTCTTGGTAATTCCCCCATCACTTGGTCTGCTAAGAAGCAATGCATTGTGTCTCGTTCTTCCACAAAAGTTGAGTATCGTGCTTTGACCTCTACTGCAGCTAAGTTGTATTGGCTTCAAAAGCTCCTTAGAGATTTTGGCATTTTTCTTCCTCAACCTCCTTTTCTTTGGTGTGACAATGTTAGTGCTTTGGCCATTGCCTCTAATCCTGTGTTTCATGCTTGCACAAAGCACATCGAGGTTGACTATCATTTTGTTCGTGAAAAGGTCCTCAAGCGTGACTTGCTCGTTAAATTCATTTCCACTCATGATTAACTTGCTGATCTGTTTACTAAGGGCCTGTCTTCTCTCAGGTTTAATTGGCTTACTTCTAAACTCATGTGGAAGTTCCCTATTCGTTTAAAGGGGGATGACAGTGCAAGCTTAGAATCAAATACTGAAGGAGAAGAAGCAACTGTTCCAATGGCTAGTTCTCAATCCAAAACAGTGTCGTGTAGTAAAGTGACTAGATATAAAACACGCCTAAAGTGTAATGATGTTGTTTCTCATTAAACCCAATGGTGTCATTTTACCTTGTATTAGTTATTGAAGACTTGAAGGATCACGCACATGTAAGGTTCTGTTACGGCTCATGTGAGGCAATTACAAGTTTGTTGTACCAGACTTTGTTGGGCTTCTCTCTCCTTTCTTCTCTGGTGTGTATATATATATATATAGATATCTATTCACTTGTATAAATTGTATTGTATTGTACTCTTTGATAGCAATAATATCTGAGTTTTCTCTAATTCATTTCTTTGCCTCTGTTTTCCTTTCTATTTTGGTTTGTATAGTGATTGTGAGATTGAGAGAGATTTGTTTGAGAGATTAAGAGTGTTTCTTCAAGGTTTAAGTCTCCAGAAAGAAGTTTTGCACATATAAACACTTAAATTAGGGTATAGTAGAATTTCTATCTTAAATAAAAAAAATTAAAAAAAGAAAAGAAAAAAAAAAAGAAGGTGAACTACTCATAAGATTCAAAGACAGTGAGTTAATAGCTTGTTTGGATGGATGAGGAGTAGAGTAGAAGGGGGAAGAGTAAGTTAAATTACCTTGTTTGGATGTTTTTTAAGGGGGGAGGGGGATTTGGAGGAGTTTGGAAGGGTTCTAACCCCTCATTTTTAATTCCCCAAATTGGAGAGATTCGGAGGGAGGGTAGAGTATCAAAATACTTGACCAAATGAATTACCAAATTTACCCTTACTATATTAATAAAATTACAAACTATGAAAAGACTAATTATTCTCTTCCCCCCTTCTCCCTTCCTTAATTTTAAAAACATCCAAATAAAGTGAAAAATAATCATTCTCCTCTACTCTCCTCTACTCCCCTCCCGCTACTCTTGTCTCTCTCTAAACTTCCAAACATAGCATAAGTATTAGTGTAGGTGGACTCTTATTATTTAAGGTTTGAGCCCGGGATCTGTATATGATAGACCAGAATAAAATAAAATAAAATATTTGTGCTCTTCAATAACACAAGGCTTGAATGGAGTGTGTGCCTGTTTAATGGAAAAATTGTGTATGTTCAAATTTGTCATTACCACTTGTAGGGGCTCCGTTTTTCAGAGGGCACCCCCGACAATACATTTGTAGAGAGTGGGGCGAAAGGGCTTGGCTCCGGCCGGCTTCTGGCCAGTCCTCCGGGACATTTTCCTTAGGATTCCTTCATTTGGGGTTGCTCCTCGGCAGGCGTCTGAGGAGGCCCCCCTTCACGAGGGGGGCTCTTTGCCTTATATACTCCCTTTGGCTTGATCCTGGCCTTACAGCTGTTGGCCATCCAGGCCACTGCTTCCAGAGCTTGTCCCATCAGACACGTTCTTCACCATACTGTGGGTTGCGGCCTCCAAGGTTGCACTGTTCAAAGGTCTTGTCCTCATTAATGTAGCTTAGGGGGTCAGGCAAATACATTAAGTGTGGATGTGACCACCTATTCTGGGTTGGCTCCCTACCCAGAATTAGACTAGGTATGCAGAGGAAGGGTGTGTCCTCGGCATGGGCCCAAAAAGGGCTGAAAAACCCTTCAGACTACCGTCCGGGGTAACTGTCCCTCCTCGGCTTGGGCCTTGGGCCAGCCTAAAAGTGGGCCGGGGATTCCAGGCCCACGGGCCCCACACCACTGGTTCAAGTTCATATTTTTATACTTTCTCAAAAAAGAAAAAAAAAAGGTTCATATTTTTATATACACTAGTTTTATCCCGTGCAATGCACTGCTTACTCAAAGACTTATATGTAAAATTAAATAAATTTTAAAAGTGTTACTAAAACTAAATTATAAAATAAATAAATAAATATTTTAAGTTATATAATAAATTCATATTTTGCAAGTTTTACTAAAAACACAATATTATAATAGATTATTTAAAATAATTTATAATAAATAGTGAAACTTAATTTTTAATGTTGAGACCATGAGTGGGATTTTGTTTAGTAAAATTATGAAAGTATGAGGTTTAAAGTGATACATAAATATGGAAAATCATGCAACATTTTTTTTTTTGGGGTGGAGAAATGGGATAGTAACTGTGGGGGGGGGGGGGGGGGGGGTGGGGGGGTTAAAGCCCAGCCATACGTAGTGGGCCTAAACCCCAAGTTAAAGATTAGTGTATGTCCAAGGAGGATAAAATTGTCGAGGTTTATTTCGCGTGAAAGAATGATACATGGGGACGAAGAAACTCCGTCCGAAGAGAGTATCAGTGTTCCGAAGAGATGACTATCCTCAAATGAAAGGATTTTGTGGTCATGTAAATATCTAGGGGGTTCAAATGAGTTACTAGTGACTTTAGCAATTTGGATAAACTTTAGACATGCCTGGAGATAAGAGGAACGGAGAAATATCTAAAAGAAAAAGCTGCCACCACCGTATTAAATACACTGCAGTAACTTTTCTAGCTGCATTTATGTGGAGAAGACCTCTGAACAGTACAACTTGCGCTACCGTCATTCACAAAAGCTAAGGGAGATGCATGACATGACATGCATTCAAATAGGGAGCTGGATGAAGAACAAGTGGACGATGGGGATGGTAGTGGAGGAAAATATATAAAGAAGAAGGGTTCCTAATAAGGAGGGAGGTCGAACTGTAACAAAGAGAATTGTAACATGTATCCAATCTATCATAAGTCTCTTTGGACTTGAGCTTACTTGGTCTTTACATGTACTTTTATGTTGGTTTATACTTGTATGCTGTGATCAACCGTTGTTAGCTCCATAGTTAACCTAGCTCTATCACCCACGCTCTACAAATTTATTGTTTTTGGGCTTGGGCCACAAATCCTAACCCTATAATTGGCGCCGTCTGTGAGAAGAGCTTGAGTATAAGTGGAAGCAACAGCAGTCGATAATGGCTGAACCAGGGCAACAACCAGCAGAATCCGGAGCGTCCCAACACATAGACCCTTTTCTCAATTTGGAGCAGAGACAAGATCGTGAAGGCAGTGTGCATACTACGCACCCTGAGCAAAGTCAACCGCATGGAGGAAGTCACGTGTCTCATGCAAAGAAGAATTTCATGCAAATGGAAATTGAGAGGTTAAGGAGGGAGTTGCGCCATGCAAAAAGAAAACGTATTTCTTCACATTCTGATGAGGATTGGGATGACGAGCAAGATGTCACTTACGAGCAGAGGTCTCGAACACCAATCAGTGAGTCCTTCTCATACGAAGAGGAGCACCGTCGCAAAAAGCAACTTCAAAGCCCATCACGTGGAGTGGTAGGAAATGATGCTATGAGTAAGACTCTAAATCAAATCTCTGGGTCACCCTTCACGCACAGGATCAAAGGAGCAAGGCTTCCTCGGCATTTTAACCAGCCAACCTTTACCATTTATAATGGTAAAACGAACCCTGTGGAGCATGTGAGCCACTTTAATTAAAGAATGGCTGTCTATTCCAAAGATGAAGCTCTGATGTGTAAGGTCTTCCCCTCTAGTATTGAACTGGTTGTAATGAGGTGGTTCGACAGCCTGAAAGCAGATTCCATCAATTCCTACCAAAAGCTCACTCAAGCTTTTGGTTCACATTTTGTCACATGCCGAAGAGTGGCCAGGACCTTGTCTTCTCTGCTATTCTTGAGCATGCGTGAGGGTGAGACCCTGAAGGCGTACTCAGATAGGTATTGGGAGATGTTTGATGATATGGAGGGCAACTTTGATGCAATGACCCTTGACATATTCAAGCTTGGCCTCCCTACTGACCACGGTTTAAGGACGTCCTTGTTCGGTAAACCTGTTACTAACATGCGTCAACTCATTGAAAAGTACAAAAGGGTTAAAGAAGATCAGCAATAAGGGAAGGGTAAGGACAAGGTTATCCCCCAGGAAATGAAGGATTTCAGGTCGAATCATTACAACAATAACAAGCCATGGAGAGATTTCGCTGGGCAGTCAAGATGAACAAATGCTCAAGCAGTCAATACAGTGTTCAAGGAACCAGTCCACCAAGTTTTGGAAAAGATCAAGAATGAACCATTCTTTAGGTGGCCGAGTAAGATGGTGGGGAATCCTGAGAGGCGCAATCACAATCTCAATTGCCAATACCACCAAGACCATGGGCATACCACTGAAGACTGCAGAAGTTTGTGGGATCATTTGGACTAACTGGTCCCCGAAGGCAGGTTGAGGCATCTCTTGCATCACTCCAGTGGCCAAGGAGGTCAGATGAATTTCGAGCCCGAGAGGAATGATTCTGCGAAACCTTCATTAGGAACTATTAACGTCATTTTCACAGCACCAGGAAGAACAGGGTCCTGGCCGTCCAAGGTTATGTCAGTAGCTCGGTTACCGGCAGGGGCTTTGGTCGAGATCCGAGGAGCGCTAGACCGGTTGTCCAGTCAGTTTTAGGCTTTTCGGACGAAGATAAGGTTGGAACCATTCAACCTCATGACGACGCTTTGGTAGTCACCCTCAGAATCGGAGGATATGATGTGAAGAGGGTAATGGTGGACCATGGTAGTGCGGTGGAGATAATGTACCCTGACTTCTATAAGGGGCTGAACTTCAAACCTGATGACTTAACACCATACTATTCTCCCTTAGTTAGCTTCGAGGGAAGAATTGTCACCCCGAAGGGCCAGATACGACTGCCTGTACAGACTGGCTCGGAAGTAGTGGAAGTAGACTTCATTGTCGTAGATGTTTATTCCCCTCATACGGCAATTGTAGCTAGACCTTGGCTACATACGCTAGGGGCTGTTTCCTTGACTCGATATCAAAAAGTTAAATATCCATCCGAAGGGCGGATTTGTGAAATCCGTGGAGATCAATCCTCGGCCAGACAATGCTTGGTGGCTGCCATCCAACACAAGCCCGAAACTAAGTCCTCGGTCAGGGCTGAGGGAGACTTATAGCAGTTAAAAAGTCGGGTGTCACCCATCGAAGATCTTGATGAAGGCGTTAGATGCGAGGATTTGGTAAAAGTTTTAATTGCGAACAATCCTGAAAGGTTCTTCTAAGTCGGATCTCAGATGCCTCAACCAGAAAGAGAAAAGCTAATTAATTTCCTTAAAAGAAATATTGACGTATTTGCTTGGAGTGCTTACGAAACCCCAGGAGTAGATCTAAAGTTCATTTGCCACCATCTGAGGGTCAACCCACTGATTATCCCCAAGAAGCAGCCTCATCGGCGGCCATCTAAAGAACATGCAAATGTAGTCAAAGAAGAAGTAACGAAACTCAAACAGGCTAGAGCTATTAAAGAATTTTTTTACCCCAAGTGGTTAGCAAATACTGTGGTGGTGAAGAAGAAGAGCGGGAAGTGGCGAGTCTGTGTAGACTTCACTGACTTAAATAAGGCTTGTCCTAAGGATCCTTTTTTCATGCCGAAAATTGATCAGCTATTAGATGCTACTGTCGGCCATCATCGGATGAGTTTCTTGGATGCTTTCTAAGGTTACCATCAAATACCATTAGCCCCAGATGACCAGGAGAAGACCGCTTTTGTTACCCCTACTGGTAATTACCATTATAAAGTGATGCCATTTGGTCTGAAAAATGTAGGCTCTACTTACCAGCGAATGATGACAAGGCTGTTTGAATCACAGTTTGGCAAAAGCATTGAGGTCTATATAGATGACATGGTGGTAAAAAACAAAGTCATTTCTGAGCATGTGAAGGACCTTGACAACACTTTTGAAATCCTAAGAAGACACAAGTTGCGCCTGAACGCTTCCAAATGCTCATTTGGTGTAGGGTCAGGCAAATTTTTGGGTAACATGGTGACATACAGGGGAATTGAGTTTAACCCCGATCAAATAAAGGCTATTCAAAATCTACAACCTCCTCAAAATCCGAAAGAGGTTCAGAAGTTAACAGGGATGACAGCTGCCCTGAACCGATTCATCTCTAGTTCTGCGGATAGGTGTAAACCATTCTTCTCATTGATCAACAAGTGGAAAGGGTTTGAATGGACTGAAGAATGTGCCTCGGCTTTTCAACAACTTAAAGACTACTTGGCTCGGTTACTGATTATGTTTAGCCCTGAACCAGATGAGGTCCAGTTTGCCTATATTGTTGTGGTTCCCTATGCCGTAAGTCTAGTACTGATACGTGTGCATCAATGTGTGCAAAGGCCAGTTTACTATGTGAGTAAATCTTTACATGAGGCTGAGATTAGGTACTTGCCGCTGGAGAAAGCTATTTTGACAGTAGTACTCGGAACACGAAAATTGCCCCATTACTTCCAAGCACATACGGTCGTCGTGCTCACACAACTCCCGCTTAATCCGTACTTCGAAGTGCCGACTACACAGGGAGAATAGACAAATGGGGCACTATCCTGGGGGCTTTCGATATCAAGTACATGTCTTGCACTTCAGTCAAAGGGCAAATCCTTGCAGATTTGGTAGCCGAGTTCATGGAACCTAGTTTAGAAGAAATAACGGTAGAGAAGGACATGGATGAAAAATCGGTTGGCATGATTTCTCAACAAGGCCCTGCCCACTGGGAAGTGTATGTGGATGGCGCAGCGAACCAGAAAGGTTCTGGAGTGGGGCTAGTATTGATAATTATTTCCAGAGAGAATCATCATTGAAAAATCGTTAAAACTGGATTTCTTAGCCACAAATAATGAGGCGGAGTACAAATCTCTATTGATGGGAATGTCTATGGTGCAAAGAATGGGAGGAAAGACAGTGGAGTTGTTCTCGGACTCAAGGTTAGTTGTGAGTCAAGTACAGGGAGAGTTTGAAGCGAAGGATGAAAGGATGCAGGGATACTTGAGCCGAGTTAAACGTCTGCAATCGGAATTCAAATTTTTCAGCTTGCTACATATTCCCAGAAGTGGGAACGCACATGCTGATTCTTTGGCCACACTCGCTACCTCTTCGGCGCAAAATTTGCTGAGAGTTATCCTCGTCAAGGACTTGCATGAGCCTACCGAGACAGGAAGAGATGCAGTCCAAGTTCACCAAATCAGAACCGGGCTCTGTTGGATGGACCCTACAGTCAAATTCTTGAAAGAAGACTCTGCCTGAAGAAAAGGGGGAAGCCGACAAAATTCAGAGGAAGGCGACCAGATTCTGGCTGTCCGAAGATCAGAAATTATACAAACGATCCTATTCAGGACCGTACTTGTTATGTATTCATCCTGAAGCGACTGAGGTGTTACTAAAGGAGTTGCATGATGGAATTTGTGGGAGTCACACCGAAGGTAGATCTTTAGCTCACCGAGCCATTACTCAAGGTTATTGGTGGTCGAATATGCAAAAAGAGGCCCATGAATATGTTAAGAAGTGTGATCAATGTCAACGATTTACGCCGAACATACACCAACCAAGTGGAGTCCTCAACCCACTATCTAGTCCATGGCCGTTTGCTCAATGGAGTTTAGATATAGTGGGTCCATTCCCAAAGGAGGAAACAAGAAGTACCTTCTGATCGGCACAGACTATTTCACCAAATGAGTTGAAGCTGAACCTCTAGCCAACATCCGAGACGTAGATGTGCAGAGATTTGTATGGAAGAACATTGTTACTCGTTTCGGAGTTCCTCATATTCTCATCTCGGACAATGGCCTACAGTTCGACAGTAAAGTATTTCGAAATTATTGTAGTGAACTGGAAATCACGAACAGATACTCCACCCCTGCCTATCCCCAGGGGAATGGACAAGCAGAAGCAGTTAACAAAGTCATAGTTAATGGATTGAAGAAGAGATTAGATGATACAAAGGGCAAGTGGGTGGAAGAGTTGCCACATGTACTTTGGGCATACAGAACTACATCTCGCAGATCTACTGGAGAAACCCCTTTCTCGATGACTTATGAGGCTGAAACTGCCATCCCTCTGAAAACTGGATTCCCAACTCTAAAAACTAGTTCGTTTAGTCCGACTAGCAATGATGAACTTCTAGAAAGGAGTTTGGATTTGATTGAAGAAAGGAGAGAAAATGCAATGGTTCGATTGGCGCATTACTAACAAAAGCTCAAGCAAGGCTGTGATGCCAACGTAAAGTTAAGGCCCCTAGAACCTGGTGAT
Organism: Quercus variabilis; assembly: GCA_030445155.1. Classification (NCBI taxonomy): domain Eukaryota; kingdom Viridiplantae; phylum Streptophyta; class Magnoliopsida; order Fagales; family Fagaceae; genus Quercus; species Quercus variabilis. The sequence goes on from CP129446.1 coordinate 17,172,682, forward strand.
TTGGTACTTAGGAAAGTTGTGGGCGCTGCAAAAAACCCAACATGGGGGAAGCTAGGACCCAATTGGGAAGGGTCATATCGTATCACTTCAGGGGCTGGCATTGGGGCATACTTCCTGGAGGACTTAGATAGTCATGTAATATCGCGCCCTTGGAATGTAAATAACCTCAAAAGGTACTATTATTAATTGAATCTTATCTTTAACCACTATGACAATTTGTACTCTTTATCGGTTCTCTAAGTGTTTAAACTCAAATCCAATCATGCCTGTAGTCCTCGGACCAGATGATTTGGGTTAGTTAACACTCCTTAGCAGTTCTCTAAGTGTTTAAACTTAAATCCAATCATGCCTGTAGTCCTTGGACCAGATGATTTGGATTAGTTAACACTCCTTATCGGTTCTCTAAGTGTTTGAACTTAAATCCAATCATGCCTGTAGTCCTCGGATCAGATGATTTGGGTTAGTTAACACTCCTTGTCGGTTCTCTAAGTGTTTAAACTTAAATCCAATCATACCTGTAGTCTTCGGACCAGATGATTTGAGTTAGTTAACACTCCTTATCGATTATTTAAGTGTTTAAACTAAAATCCAATCATGCCTGCAGTCTTTAGACCAGATGATTTCGATTAGTTAACACTCCTTCACATGCCTGCAATCCTTGGATCAGATAGTATAGGTTAGTCAACACCATTGTGTTGTTATTATTATTAAGGTTTAACTCTGGAATGAGTCTTGCCTGACATCCTCGAATGTATTTAAATCAACTCTAACTTATGTTAGCCTTCTTTGTGCATGTTCGAAAAGATCTTTGAAACTTTTATAATACTTATCGTAGTCAGTATTTAGTAATAGTTCTTATACAAACTGCTCTTTTCAATGCCAATCTTAGTTATGTGCATTATTAGCATGATATGGTAATTATATTTACTTACATTACCATAATTACAAAGTACAGTTATTTGTAGCAAAAGTAAGTCATATGATATGCAATAAAGACACCAAAAGTAGAAGAGAAAATGTTTCATTGATCAAAAGAGGATAGTTTACAATCGCTTACATAAAAGAAAAACAGGAAGAAGAGAACAATAATAAAAAAAGATATAATAAAAAAAAAAACCCTAGGTATCTAAGCTTTTGCCTGAGGGACCACAGGGTCGGCAGCCTAGCTTGTCCGAGTAGCAACAGCTTCTAGGTCCTAGTCCTTGGGCTCTGAAGAGGTTTTCTCTTTTTCCAAGCCCTCGCCCTTATCCTTAGGTGGCTCAGCTGGTTTGCTTTGATCACCTGGTTGACCAGACTCCTTGGAGGCCTTAAGGGTAATGAGAGGGACTTGGCTAACCAAGGATTGCTCCGAAGCCTCTGAGAGTTGTGTTGGAGGAGGGAGATCAGACTCTGGGAGCTCTCGGATGTCAGGATCGTAATATATGCTCCTAGGCAGCCTCAATTCCGAGTCAGCAAGCACCCCAGCAGCATCCATTGCCTTGCCCCATGTTATATCGCAGTAGTCCCGGCTGACTGAGGCAAACTGCTCAGTTAGACCTTTTTCGGTCACCTCCACTCCCAGTTGGTATACTGCTTTCTTTTCAGCCTCAGTCGCCTCCTTGGCCAACTGAGCATTCCTCTGAGCTAGCTTAGCAGCCTCTTTAGCCTTTTGGAGGTCGGCGCGAAGCTCCTTCACAAGTGCTTTCTCAGCTGCTAAATTGGTTTGAGTCTCATTTAGCAACTTGCGTTGGGCTGCGACCTGACTCTCAGGATTTTGCAGGCCAACTTTGAGGCTACTCCTTTCATGGGATACCTCTTTGAGCTGCTTGGAGATTTGAGAAAACTCCTCTTTCAAGCTACCTAGAGTTTTCTCTGCCTTGAACTGAGAGTGGGCCTTTGCTTGGGCTTCGACGTAGGCCTTTTTGTTCCACTCTTTGGCCATGAAGACTTGCTGGGTAATTTGCATAGTGAAGTAAAAGCGTTAGCATAAAACGAGCGAAAAATTAACATGCCAACCGAAGAGCTGGATAAACTCACTTACCATGGCCAGGCCCTTCTTCAGGGACATGAAGAGTTCATACTGGCTAAAACGCATGTATGACTCCATGTCTCGGGGGAGGAGCAATGGTTGCTCCAAGGCTTCTACCACTAGCCCTGCTCTTCCCCCATCGTAGTTTCTGAGGGAAGTCTCCCAAGAAATAGGAGCGCCATCCAGCTCCAACTTGGGAGACCATGTGCGTTGCCCTCGGCGCACATCAGCAGCAGGAGGCTCATCCCGGTTCTCTGTGGATGAGGCCCTTTTGCTCCAGTGGTCTCTCGCCACCTTCTGTTGCTTAGTTGTCTTTGGTGGCACCACCACCTCTTTCTCCTCAGTCTCGAGGGGCCTTTTCTTCTTCAGGTCTGGCACGGGCTTTAAGCTGAGGTCAGGAACCTGAGGAGAAGGTAGAGGCAGACTCACCACGGGTTGGGAAGTCCCAGTGCCCTTCGGCTCGGCCTTCTTGCCCCTGTTCCTCATTAAAGGCTTTAAATTTGACATTTCTTCTTCTTCCGAGGAGTCCTTTGGAAGAGTGGTTATTAGAATTGGAGGATGGACACTGGATTGCCTATCAATATCCTCCTCGGACTCTAAGGATGGTATCACCTGAACCCCTCCTAAAGCTTCTCCCTCGAATCTAAATTTATTTATCTGCTCCTCTAGTGAGGAGGTCGAAGAGCCAATCCTTTCGCCTACCACCACCGGTTCAAGGGGGACTTGCTGAACCGGCTGGACGAGTAGTGGTACACCTTGAGGGTTTGGATGTGGCACTGGAGGGAGATCAAATGGGGCCAAGAAGTCCTTCCGACCAACGTTGATTCGGTTGAGGCGATAGTTTCCTTGCCTTATCGCGTTCCCGACCGGCTGCAAATCAAATGGTTTGGAGTTGTAACCGAGAATAAGGGGGACCGATCGGAGTTGCCCGTCTTCACTTACAAAAATCTCCGATCGCAACAAATAGTTGAACGAGGCAGTGTTGGTAAGGCTCAGCCGAGGAGTAACGTTTCTTTTATCTGTCAACATCAGAGGAAAACTCAATCAGAAAGTTGGTAACAATAAGACCGAGAAGACTAAGTTGCAATGAAAGTCAATCCTAAATCTAATGTTAGCAAGCCTAAATCTAAGATGCCCCCACCTGGTTCTCTTGGCATGGTTGGGCAGTGAAAACCGTCTTGCCACGCACCCGAGACGATCAGATAATCGTCTTTCATTCCCTTGTTAGACTTGGGAAGGCAGGAGACGAGCCTAACAGCGTTGGATCGGGATTTCAAATAATATCCCGCTCCTTTCTGACTGTGGCACTCGTACATATGCACCACATCTAGCCAGGTGAGTCCCAAGCCCAGATGGCGGTTCAGATCATCAACAGCCCCTAATATCTTAGAAACATTCGGCGCACACTGTTCGGGACTAGGCCTATGGTTTTGAAGATAGTTAGTGGTGATAGGGCCCATAGGAATCGTCATTCCTCCTTCCAGGAAGGCGATGATAGGGATTATCACTTCACCCTCTTTCCGATCTGTTAGAACTTTTTCTGGGGGGCTATATCTCAAACCCACGTCTTCAGGAATGCGGTATGTGGCTCTAAACTTCTCCATCTGAGTGGGACTGTCCACCAGATACTGATACTTACCCATCCTAAACAAACAAGATAGGAGGAACTCTAAACGCGGTGACTAGGGGGTGACTACTCGAAGGACAAAAAGAGTGTCCGAAGAGAGGAATAAAGACGAATATATGAGGACCTACACGAATTGGATCGGAAAATGATATCTGAGCTTGTGGAGATGCTTGGAAATTTTGGATTTGATAATCGTAGAGTTTGGTCGATCTGAATGCCTCTGTTTGCTGGAAAGTCTAAAAATATGTAAAGTAAGGGAGAAAAAACCTCCTCTAGGGCTTTATATGGAGACAAGCGAGGGAGAAGGAGTTATCCTGCCCAAATTCCGAGGAAGGATCACGTCCGTTGGATTAGTAGTCTACCGTTAGATGGCAAAGACAAAACGTCGCTTGGAGTAATTAATGGCGCTTTGGAAACCTTGAAACGGCAGCAGCAATTATGAAGTGCGCAAATCCATGCTACTACACATGCAAATTAAGATTTTTGTGCATTTCTGATTTTTATTTTGTAGCGAATCAAAATCTCATTTTTTCTCTTCGGAGGCGAAGGAAAAATTAAAATTTTAAGGGGCTATTGTGGGGGGGAGGGGGTAAAGCCCAGCCATACGTAGTGGGCCTAAAGCCTAAGGTAAAGATTAGTGTATGTCCGAGGAGGATAAAATTGTCGAAGTTTATTTCGCGTGAAAGAAGGATACATGGGGACGAAGAAACTCCATCCGAAGAGAGTATCAGTGTTTCAAAGAGATTATCAGTGTTTCAAAGAGATGACTATCCTCGGATGAAAAGATTTTGGGGTCATGTAAATATCTAAGGGGTTCAAATGAGTTACTAGTGACTTCAGCAATTTGGATAAACTTTAGACACGCCTGGAGATAAGAGGAACAAAGAAATATCTAAAAGGAAAAGCTGCCACCACCGTATTAAATGTACTGCAGCAACTTTTCTGGCCGCATTTATGTGGAGAAGACTTCTGAACAGTACAACTTGCGCTACCATCATTCACAAAAGCTAAGGGAGATACATGACATGAAATGCACTCAAGTAGGGAGCTGGATGAAGAACAAACAAGTGGACGATGGGGATGGTAGTGGAGGAAGATATATAAAGAAGAAGGGTTCCTAATGAGGAGGGAGGTCGAACTGTAACAAAGAGAATTGTAACCTGTATCCAATCTATCATAAGTCTCTTCGAACTTGAGCTTACTTGGTCTTTATGTGTACTTTTATGCTGGTTTATACTTGTATGCTGTGATCAACCGTTGTTAGCTTCATAGTTAACCTAGCTCTATCACCCACGCTCTACAAATTTATTGTTTTTGGGCTTGGGCCACAAATCCTAACCCTACAGTAACTTTCATTAAAATGATAGCAAAGAAGTTACAATGCATCCTTAAGAATAATAACAGCAATATATGGTGGATTTTCCTCAAATCAAAAATCTCAGATCATACTGCTGTGTTGATTATTTCACTGTTTTTATTGTTTGTACAAAGTTAATGATTGATTGCATTAACCAAGGACCATTCATAATTTGACTCAATAACTACTTGGACTTAAAAACTTGGTTAACATAGGATCTAAAACTAACATCTTTCCTAGTAGTCAATTTCAGGCATACTGATTGGAGTATAAGGCTTTAGTTAGTAAATAAAGGGGAAAAGTGAACACGTGTCACATCATAATAGGTCTTGCGCATTGAAGTATTGGACCCAAGTCAAGTCTATAAATAAACACTAATCCAGTATATTTATTTCCCTATTTAAAATTTTTCTAATACTAAGGAGGGCATTTTTTTTTTTTTTTTTTATCTCACCCTCCCATAACATCCAGAGTGAGACAAAATTGACAATTCCTTCCAATTTGCTTCTCCACTCCAAGCTTCTCCACCTTCTTTGTTCTTGCCATTACTGCCTCAATCCACCCACTTTTCTCTCACCAATAATTTAACTTTTATTTCTCATGTTTTCTATTTTCTCAAACACATATAATTTTTATTTTTCTCGAAATCTAATGCATCAATTCATTTAATTTTCATGCAGTAGGAACGTTCCCTTAATCTAATCCAAAATTAGCATTTCATTTTTAGTAGAGGTAGGTAAGAGTTTTGAAATTTGCTATTTGAGTGATTTCGGTCAAATGCTAAATTGCTTAACGTTTTGGCTGATATTTATAATTTGTTACATTTTCAACAAATTATTTAGTAGGTGACATTTTCGGATTTTCCCCATGTCCACTGTGGAATGGCACGAATTAACTACCTTTTTTTTTTTTTTTTTTTTAAGAATGTCGAGTGAACTACCTTACAGGTGAAGGTGGAGTTTCAAGGGGCGAATCACAAAATTCAGGTGAAGGTTCCAGATTCTGAAGTTGGCTGGACTGTACCTCACCCTCCATGTCTTAAAATAAATGTAGATGGTGCCGTTTTTGAAAAGCAGGGGTCTGTGGGAATTGGTGTGGTTGTTAGGGACCATTTTGGTGTGGTTCGTGCCGCTTTGAGTAGGAAGTTTCATGGTCTGTTGGGGCCTCTAGCAACGGAAGCCAAAGCTATGGAAGAGGGGTTGCGGTTTGCATTGGATCAAGGGGTCAATGCTGCAATCTGTGAAGGAGATTCCATGGTGATCTTTAACTCCCTTACATGTTCTATCTTTCCTCCTACTAGTATCAGCAACTTGATTTCAGGTTCCTTTATGCAGCTCGGTTTGATGTTTGTAAGTTTTCTGTTGTGCCAAGGAATGGTAATAGAGTAGCGCATGGGTTAGCCCAATATGCGAAGAACTTATCTGACTCTAGTACTTGGATTGGAGATATACCTCCTTTTTTAGAGCAGTCAGTGTCCCGTGATGTTCTATACTCTTCTTCTTCTTAATTAAATGAAATAGTTTGCATTAAAAAAAAAAAATCCTTATTTTCAAATTGAGGATGTGTGATATTGTTGTTTAGTTTTTGTAAATTTCTTTTATTTGGTTTCTTAGTATGTAATGAACCGTTCAAATTTTATGTTATTTTGTTTTGATGCTAATGCTAAGAATACTGAGAACTTTGATTAATTTGTTTTGGATTGAGATGATATAAATACTTTATATGATGATGATATAAATGAATAAAATTTCGCTTTTGATTTTTGAGTATATATATATAAAGGTAGTCTTAGAACAATATACTGGTATTGGCTAGTATATCTATATATAAAAAGAGAGAATGAGTATGTGAATAGTTTATCTACAGTACTTCGGTTTATTCAAGTATGGTCTTTTTTGTAGCCAAAATAGTGTGTTTTTAGTGAGGAAAAGTTAGGAGGTGGAGAGGGAAAGTTCACAATACCTATACGATGTGTCCTTCGAACCAAGAGAGAGAAATGGATGATAAAGGAAACGGATCAAAAGAAGAAAGAAGAAAGGCGGGTAAGAAATGGGCTTCTTGTATGATCAAGTCAAGAGAAGAAAGGCAGTGAAAGAAACAATTCAAAAAGGGGATTTGTTTCATTTTGCCTTGCACGTGCTGCCAACACCTGGGCTCTCTCTTCTCGCTTACTGCCAATCTCTCTCTTGATGGTGGTGGCACCATGGTGGCATGGTCGTGGCAGTGGTGGCATGAGGGTTGTGGGCTGTGGGTTAGGTGGATTGTGGGTTTCGTGGCATGGGTTTTTGTTGGGTTGTGAGTTGGTTTGATGGTTGTGGCGCGGTGGTGGAGTGGTCGTCGGTCTTGGTGGAATATGGGTTGTGGGCTAAGGATCAGTGTTAATGACATGGACTAGGGATTAGAGTTGTGGCGTGGAATGGGGATTGGAGTCAACAGCGTGGTGGTGTGTGGCTAGGAATAGCGGCCTCTCTCTGTCTCTTCTCTCTTTCTCTCACTTCGTTCTCTCTCTCTTAGATTGGGTTTTGGTTATGGTTTGATTTTTTTGTTATGGGTATCAATGCATTTGCAAGTTCGTGGTGGTGGCGGTGGGGGGTTGCTGTGGTGGTGATAGGGATGGATTCACTGTGGATTTACGAAGGTGGCCACAGATTTTGGTGGCAATTGGTCAAAGTTTGGGTCAAATTTAATTAGTGTTTGAGTCAGATTTAGTGGGCAATGGGTGTTTCAGTGGTGGTAAGAATTTTCAATGGTGGCAGCTGGTTGGTTGGTGGTAACAATTTTTTTTTTTGGGTAATTTTGGTGGTGATGGAATTGATGTTTGTGGTTGAGTTCTGGTGGTTCGGTGGTTGTGTGGGTTGGCCGGAGAGAGATACAAAAAGGTAGAAAGGAAAGAGAGATGAAGGTGAAGAGAGCGAAACAAAGTTGTATGTAAGTATAGAAATTGAGATGTTGAGTGAATTGTAAAATGGAATGGTAAAATAGATAAAATAGATTTTTAGAGTGTAAAATAAATTTTTTTTTTTTTTTGGCATCCTTAGATGCTAGGATATTGGCTAAAGTATTTGCTTAAAAAGAAAAAAATATTGGTTAAGTTGAAGCAAGACTAGGGCGGTCCTTCAACGAGGCCACTTTGGCCATTGCCTTGGGCTCCAAATAGAAAATAGGTCCAAAATATTTTAATTAACATTTTTTTTTAAAGATGAACTCTTTCACTTTAAGAAGACCCCTCAAGATTCCCAAGATTGTGAGATAATAGAAATCCAACTCATTTGAAATCCTAAATTGTTTAACAAAAATAAAATTTAGGGAGTGTATTGAATTATCATTAATTATCAATTTCCCATAACAACTTAAGATTTCAGTTTTTTTATAAGTTTCTCTCGTAGACAGTAAATTAAATTGTCAATATTAGTCATCTAATATCTAATACCAAAAACAAATTTGAAAATTATATTTCAACTTTCCTTCATCATGTATAACTTTATTCAACGTAAATTAAAACACATTTTACAACTTTATTAAGGGGGTGTTTGGTTCACTATAATGTGTCATTGATGTGATGCACATTACGATGATGTAACATTAAAATTTTTTGTTTATTTTATTTTTTTCTAAAATTACCATAATTTAAAATTACAAAATATATCACATCACCTTCCTAAACAATATAATGTTGTATTCTTATTTTGAGATTACATTAACGAAAGATTATAATAACGTAATATTACGATGTAATGTAACATCACGGCGAACCAAACACCCCTTAAGAGTATTGTAACCCAACTAACATTTCTTGATATTTCCAAACAAAGATATTCAAAGTTTAAATCCTCCACCCCTAACTAACCAATTATCAAAACTCATTTAAATAAATAAATGAATAAAAAGTAGATGTTATATAGGCTTGAATTTAAAAACGTTATTATTAATTTTGTAAATAAAAATTAAATAAATAATATTTCAATTAAAAAAAAAAAAAAAGGCCTATTAAAAATTGTTTCCTTAGATCTCAAATAACACTTTTTCACCATAATCAATGAGATCATTTACGGTTCCACTTTAAACTTTAAATTTAAACAATTACCCATAAACTAAATAATTACTTATATTTTCAAGATTTCTAATTTCCTTCATATTTAATTTTTAATTTCCACAACTTCAGACATATTCACAAAAACTCATTATCATGTGCTCATATGATGAACACGTAAAATTTGAGAATAAGTATAATGAAAATTAAATCAATTTTACCAGTTGAGAAACTTTACAACGAACTCTAGTTCAAGAGGCTGCTTGTGCTTGTTCAAATTTAGAGTTTGAAATGAACATGACAATTTATAACTAAGGATAATTTTTTAAGTATGGGGGTCCAAAATTTACCATCACTTATTGAGACTAAAAGGGTGGTAACTTCCACTTTCTTTACATGAAAATAGTAATATTTTATCATGCAAACAATAAATTATGTGTGTGCAATTAGGTGTGTGCATTCAACCCGCCTACCGAACTTGACACTTTGAGTTAATAATTCATAGGTTCATTGGTTAGGTTGGGCTTTTAAAAGCTTGGATTGAGCCCAATTTGAGTTGTTCCAACCTAGGTAACCACATCGAACTTTCACTATAAATTTTTTTTTTTTTAAATGTAATTTTGAGCTTGTTTGGTAACTTATTTCCAAAACAATTTTCAATTTTTAAAGACAAAAAAAGGTGGAACCAACCAAAAATTTAAGATGTTTAGCAACTTTTTATCTCAAAATAATTTTCACCATAAATTTTTTTTTTTTTTTTTGAAAAAACTGTGTTTTCAATCTTCATTTATCAGTTTTGAGTGACAATATTGTAATAATACCAACTTTTTTTTTTTAATTCAATTTTTTCTCCTTCCACACCCCCCCCCCCCCAAAACAAAAAAAAAAGTCTTCTCTCTCTAAGGCTTAGGCAAGACACCACAAGAACCACTGGTTTTGTCTGCTGATGGAAAAACAAAGAAAGTATTTCCAAATTGCCAAACACTAAAGAAGACACAAACCGACTTGAGAGAATTTGATTTGACTAGCCTTCACACACTCCTCAATAGTGGGCAAATGATGGGTCCAAGATCCATAGATCTAGGTGGATCTATGCCACAACCCACCAACATGGCAGTCAATATAAGAACCATCATAGATTTGGGTTAACAATAACACTATGTTTGGTTTGAGAGGAAGAGGAGGGAAAGGAAGAGAAATTAAATCTTTTCCGCTGTTTGGATAGCATTAGAGAAAATAAAAATGAGCTAAATTTGTTAAGAAACCTATCCTTGGGCCCACATTTTTCCCTTCTCCTTTTTTTTTTTTTTTTTTTTTTCTCTCTTCTCTTCCATTCCCTTCCCTTAAACCAAACATAGGGTAAATCTTTACTCTAATTTAATTTATTATTGGATTCTCCTACGCATGAATCTATTGTTGGAATTCCATTTTAACTCCAATATGTATGAATTATTGTTGAAATTAATATGGGCTTGGATATGTTATTGGGTATGGTTGATTAGTTGTTTTAATTCCAATTAGCATTATTACCAATTGGAATTCTTGTAAAAATATGAGAATGAAAAAAAAAAAAAATCCAAAACATGTTGAAAACACTACCTAACAAGTCTTTGGTTATAAAATCAAGTTTTGAGAAAAAAAAAATAAAAGAGAAAATAATTTTCAACCAAAGAGGCTCTTAAATTTGCTAGTTTGATTTATTTTGGATTTCAAAATTTTATTTAAAATTGTTAGCATAGGGGTATTGGGCCCAGAAGCTCATTATCTATGCGTATATTCGGCATAAGGCCCAATCCAAGGGTGTGAAGTCATCCAAGGAGGAGTAAACATTGCCAGGGGAGTCCGTGTTAGTAAATGAAGAAGTTAGTTTTGGTCATAAGGGCCCATAAGGGTGGTCCGAGGATGAATGCCTCCTCGGCTAACCAAAGTCGAGGTCCAAGTGGGTGATCTGCCATCCAGGGGAACGTTTCAGGAAATTCTGTTGATACAAATAAGCATTACAGTAACATAGGATAGGGGGAGTCCTAAAATATCTAAGGAGAAAATCGTTACCACCGCATTGAATGCTCTGTAACTAACCCTCTAGCCGCATCAATGTGGAAGTGATATCTGAACAGTGGTTTTCAGCCTTATAGCTACTACACAAAAGCTTCAAGAAGGTGCTGATGGGATGATTATCAACACCAACTATCTGGCCTGTATATGGAGGGTAAAGATGAAAGGGGAAGATAGTATAAAAGAAGAATGAGACAATGAAAGTGGAGGATCGAGAAACTAAGAGAAAAACACTGTAGCCATCAAGAACTGACTTTGTAATCAAACTTGAAAGAAATATATAAGAACTGATCTCCTCAGATTGTGTCAAGGACGATTTTCTTTAGATTAAATAAGTCCATCTTCCTTTTCTTGTCATCTGAATCCACTTTAATTGTTGTTTAACTCATTAAAACCCAAATTTTGAACTCACTCTCTACAAATTCATTGTATAGGGTTTTTTGGGCCTAAGTTCATCCATCACTTAGGCTAGGGACTCAAATTACGTCCTTACAATTGGCGCCGTCTATGGGAACTTCTGGTGTGTTAGTGAGTCTAACGTTCAACTATGATAGGTTCAGGTCTGAACTAGGCAGAATTTATGGGGTCTCAACGTCAAGATCACTTTCATGATCTTGAATAAAGAAGAGACCGAGAGGGAAGTGTGCACACTACCCATACTAGGAGCCAGTCTCGGGGTGGAAGCCGCATCTCTCATGAGAAAAATGCTAAGGACATGCAATTCGAAATTGATCATTTAAAAAGGAAGTTGTGCCATAAACGGAAAAGGCGAACTCCCTTCATTTCTAACCTCTCTTCTGACGGTGAAGAGGACGGTAGTTATAGACGCAAATCAAGGACTTCTTCTAGTAAGTCTTTCTCGTATTTCTAACCTCTCTTCTAACGGTGAAAAGGACGGTAGTTATAAACGCAGATTAAGGACTCCTTTTAGTGCGTCTTTCTCGTATGATGAAGAATACCATTATGAGCATAGAAACAGAAACTCATTTTCCAAAGACTTGGAAAATGATGTTATAAATAGAACACTCAACCAAATTTCCAAGTCACTCTTCACGCGCAGAATCGAGGGAGGGAGACTTCTTCGGCAGTTCACCCAGCCTACTTTCACCATGTATAATGGTCGAATAGATTTTGTGGAACACGTGAGCCACTTCAACCAGAGAATGTTGTGCACTCCAAGAATGAGGCTTTGACGTGCAAGGTGTTCCCCTCCAATTCAGGGCCTGTGGCCATGAGGTGGTTTGATGGCCTAGGTGCAGGTTCCATTGATTCCTTCAAGGAGTTCACCTAGGCGTTTGGATCTCGTTTTATCACATGCAGTAGAGTTTCTCAACCCTTGGATTCCCTGTTATCCATGTCCATGCAAGAAGGGGAGACCCTGAAAACGTACTCGAACAGATACTGGGAGATGTTTAACGAAATTGATAGGGATTTTGATGACGTGGCTGTAAGGACCTTCAAAGTCGGCCTACCCACTGAGCATAATTTAAGAAAATCCTTGACCAAGAAGCCAGTAAGGGGTGTGCATCAGCTTATGGACCGCATTGATGAGTACAAAAGGGTCGAGGAAGACCAATAACAAGGCAAGGGGAAGGGTAAGGTTATCCCTCAAGAGATGAGGGATTTCAGGTCGGACCACTATAATAATAACAGACCCCAAAGGGATTTTGCTGGACAATTTAGGTTTACGGCTCCTCAGGTGGTTAACACTATATTCCGAGAATTAATGTATCAAGTCTTAAAACAGATCAAGAACGAGCCATATTTCAAATGGCCAAGCAAAATGGGAGGAGATCCCTTGAGGCGCAACTAGAGCCTTCATTGCCAATACCACCAGGAGTGGGGGCATACCACCAAGGACTACAAAACTCTGTGAAACCATTTGGAACAACTGGTCAGAGATAGAAGGTTACAATAGTTTTTGTATCGGCCCAATGGGTAAGGAGACCAATCAAGGTTAGGGGCTCAAGGTAACGCTTCTTCAAGGCCCCCTTTAGGCATAATCAATGTCATCTTTGCTACACTTGGGACAACTGATTCTCATTCTTCCAAGGTGATGTCTGTAGCTTGGCAGCCGAGGACTCTAATTTTGAGCCGAAGAGAGCTAGAATGAAGATCTGACCGACATTGAGTTTTTTGGATGAAAACAAGATTGGAACCATCTAGCCACATGATGATGCTTTGGTGGTCATCCTCAGAATAGGAGGGTATGATGTGAAAAGGGTGATGGTAAACTAGGGCAGTAGTGCAAAGATTATGTACATTGACTTGTACAAAAGGCTAAAATTAAAGCCTGAGAATCTGACAACCTACGATTCACCTTTGGTGAGTTTTGATGGGAAAGTTATCTCTTAGAGTGTCAGATTAGGTTGCCCGTACAGGTAGGTTTAGAGGTGGTTAAGGTAGACTTCATTGTGGTGGATGTATACTCTCCCTACACGGCCATTGTGGCTAGACCCTATCTTCATGCCCTAGGGGCCATTTCTTCAACTCTGCATTTGAAGGTAAAGTATCCATTAGGGAACCGAATTGAGGAGCTTGTAAGAAGTCAATCCATGGCTAGGCAGTGCCTCGTGGCTGCAATTATGCATCAACCTGCAACTGAGTTATCGGCCTCTGTTGAGGAGGGCTTATAGCAATCAAGGATTCTGGTCCTATCTACGGATGTGGTGTTAGGAGAGGCAAAGTGTGAGAAGTTGGAGGAAATTGATATAGATAATGATCTAGAGAAATTTTTTTTGGTCGGAACTCAATTGCCTCCTCGGGAGAAGGAAGAACTGTTAGCATTTCTTAGGAGGAATATTGATGTGTTCGCCTGAAATGCCTATGAAGCTCTTAGGGTAGATCTAGAATTCATTTGCCATCATTTGAATGTCAACCCAGCTGTCCTCCCTAGAAAGCAACCACCTCGGTGCTCATCTAATGAGTATTCTGATGTTGTCAAGGAAGAAGTGAACAAGTTTAAGTAGGCTGGGGTTATTAAAGAAGTGTTTTACCTTGAATGGTTGGCTAATACAGTGGTAGTAAACAAGAAGAATGGGAAGTGACAGGTATGTGTAGACTTCACATACTTGAACAAAGTCTGTCCAAAGGACCCCTTCCCCATGCCTTGGATTGATCAGCTAGTGGACGCAACTATAAGTCATCCTCGGATGAGCTTTTAGATACCTTTCAGGGGTACCATCAGATACCTTTAGCCTTGGATGATCCTTTTGTCACTCCTATTGGGAATTACCACTGCAAGGTGATGCCCTTTGGTCTGAAGAATGCGGGGTCTAGCTATCAAAGGATGATGATCAGGATGTTTGAGCCACAGTTAGGGAAAAACATTGAGATTTATATAGACGACCTGGTGGTCAAGAGCAAGTTGGAATCTGAGCACATTAATGACCTTGGAAATATCTTTGAGATCTTGAGGAGACACAAGTTACGACTTAATGCTGCTAAGTATTCTTTTGGTGTCAGATCAAGGAAGTTCTTGGGGTACATGGTTACACACCACGGAATTGAAATCAATTCTAATCAGATTAAGGCAATCAACAATTTACAGCCACCTCGAAATCCCAAAGAGCTCCAGAAGTTAACAGGGATGACCGCTGCTCTAAATCGATTCATCTCTCGGTCAGCAGACAGGTGTAGGCCTTTCTTTTAGTTGTTGAACAAGTGAAAGGGATTTGAATAGATCAAGGAGTGTGTCTTAGCCTTCTAGCAGCTGAAGGAGTACCTATCTCGGCCACCTATTATGTCCAGACTCGAGGTGAATGAGGTTTTGTTTGCTTACATTGTAGTGGCCTTTCACGCGATGAGCTTGGTGCTGGTACGGGTTGACAATGGTGTATAAAGGTCAGTTTACTATGTGAGCAAGTCACTACATGTGGTTGAGGTCCATTGCCTACCACTGGAAAATGCCATTTTGGCAATAGTACATGCTACCTGTAAGCTTCCCCACTATTTTTAATTACACGCAGTTGTTGTCCTAACCCAGCTCTCGCTTAGATTTCTACTTCGGAGTGCTGATTACATAAGGAGGATTGCCAAGTAGGGTACAATTCTAAGGGCTTTTAATATCAAGTACATGCCTCGCACCTCTGTTAAAGGTCAGGTCCTCGCCGATCTGGTGGCTGAGTTTGCTGAAACCCCATTAAAAGAGAGAGTAGAGAAGCAGAACATGGATGGAAAACCAATTGGTGCAATCTCCTTACAATAACCTTTGTCCTGATAGGTATACGTTGTTGGTGCAGTAAACCACAGAGGATCTGAAATGAGGCTAGTTCTGATATCTCCTGAGAGGACCATGGTTCAGAAAATGGGTGGAAAGACAGTGGAAATATTTTCTAATTCAAGGCTGGTTATGGGCCAAGTTCAAGGAGAGTTGGAAGCCAAAAATCTCAGAATGCAGGAATATTTGAACCAGGTTAGACACTTACAGTATGGATTTGAGTCTTTTAATTTGTCATAAATCCCTAAAAGTAGAAATACACATGTTGACTCTCTTGCCACGCTGGCAACCTCCTCGGCATAAAGTTTACTCCATGTGATCCTTGTGGAAGACTTATGTAAACCTATTAAGGTAGGGGGAGATGTGGTTCATATTCATCAAATTAAGGTGGGTCCTAGCTGGATGAACTCTATTGTACTGTTCCTTAAGGAAGATATCTTGCCCGAGATTAAGTCTGAGGCCGATAAGATACGAAGAAAGGCTCCTCGATTTTGGCTATCCGAGGACCAAAAGTTGTATAGGAGATCTTTTTTTGGACCATATTTGCTATATATACACCCTGAAGCAGTTGAACTACTCCTGGAAGAGTTACATAAGGAAATTTGTGGAAGTCACACTAGTGGCAAATCCTTGTCTCACAGAGCCCTTACTCAGAGATATTGGTGGTCAAATATACAAACAGAGGCACAAGAGTATGTGAAGAAATGCAACAAATGCCAAAAATTTGCCCCAAGCATTCACCAATCGGGAGGTGTCCTTAATCCTCTGTCCAGCCCTTGGCCATTTGCTCAATGGGGCTTGGATATTGTAGGTTATTTCCTTAAGGCAGTAGGGAATAAGAGATATTTGTTAGTCGGTACAAATTACTTCACCAAATAGGTTGAAACTGAATCATTGGCAAATATCAGAGACGTAGATACCAAGAGATTTGTTTGGAAAAATATTGTCACTTGGTTTGGAATCTCTCATACCTTTATCTCGAACAACGGTCTTAAGTTTGACAGCAAGGCCTTTAGGAGGTATTGCTATGACTTGGGCATAACAAATAGATATTCCACCCCGACATATCCTGAGGAGAATGGACAGGCTGAAACTGTCAATAAGGTCATAGTAAGTGGCTTAAAAAGAGGCTGGACAACGCAAAGGAAAAATTGGTAGAAGAGTTGCCACACGTCATTTGGACATACCAGACTACACCTCGTAGGTCCACTGGAGAAACCCCATTTTCAATGACTCATGGGGCCGAGGCAGTTATTCCTCTAAAAAATGGATTCCCCACACTGAGAACGAGTTTTTTTCACTCCGAGCAGCAATGATGGGCTATTGGAGAAGAGTTTAGACTTATTTGAAGAACGAAGAAAAAATGTCATGGTCCAATTAGCCTATTATCAACATAAGCTCAAGTAAGGGTATGATGCCAACGTAAAACTAAGGCCACTGGCACCTGGAGATTTGGTCTTAAGAAATGTTTTAGGAATTACAAAGAACCCAACATGGAAAAAATTGAGACCCAACTGGGAAGAGCCATATCGTACCACATCAGTGGCTAGAATAGGTGCATATTATCTTGAAGATCTAGAGGAAAATATTTTACCACGCCCCTGGAATGTAAATAACCTAAGAATGTATTATTATTAATGAAAGCTTTCTTTACCATATTTGGGTTTATTATATTGCGTGTCATGCGTTCTACTATTTGTTTAAGTATCAAACTAAACCTTGGTCATGTCTAGCTTCCTAAACCACATACCTTGGGTAAATTGATATCTTTTAATCATTTTTCTAAGTATTAAACAAAACCTTATATATGTCTAGCTCCTCACATCACATAATTTGGATAAATTAATACTTCCTGACATCTATCTAAGCGTCAAATAGAATTTGGTCATGCCTGGTTTCCCGAATCACATACTTTGGATAAATTGATGCTTTAAATTACTTTTCTAAGTATTAAACGGAACCTTTGATATGCCTAACTCCTTGGACCACATATTTTGGGTAAATTAATACTTCCTGACATCTACCTAAGCATCAAACAAAATTTTGATCATGCGTGGTTCCTCGAACCACATACCTTGAGTAAATTAATGCTTTAAGTTACTTTTTTAAGTATTAAACGGAACCTTAGATATGCCTAACTCTTCGGATCACATGCTTTGGGTAAATTAATACTTCTTGACATCTATCTCAGCATTAAACAGAACATTGGTCATGTCTGGTTCCCCGAACCACATATCTTGGGTAAATTGATGCTTTAAGTTATTTTTCTAAGTATTAAATAGAACTTTAACTATGCCTGGATTCTTGAACCACATACTTTGAGTAAATTAATACTTTCTAACATCTATCTAAGTATCAAACAGAACCTTGGTCATACATGATTCCCCAAACCACATACCCTAGATAAATTGATGTTTTAAGTTACTTTTCTAAGCGTTAAACAGAATCTTAGTTATGTTGGCTCCTCGGACCATATGTTTTGGGTAAATTAATATTTCATAGTATTTTTTTAAGTATTAAACAGAAACTTAATCATTTCTGGATCCTCGGACCATATACTGTAGGTAAATTAATACTTCCTATCCTTTTACCATATATCAAATAGAGCCTTAGATATTTTAAGTTCCTCGGACTACATACCTAAAGTAAATTAGTACCTCTTATTGATTCTTTAAATATCAAACAGAATTAACCACTCTACATAGCAAAGATCTTTACTGTAGTAACATGTTCAAAAAGAAAAAATAGGGGAATGCTCATGAGTATCACTTAAAGCATTTGCAGGAATATTTGTGTCTGTTTGAGAATTAATTGCTTCTCTAGCCCATTAAACTTACTAATGAATAAAGGATTGAGTAAAGTTAAACTTAGATGTATACTACATCAATGTGTTTGTTTTTAAAGTTAAAGTTATACTTTACTGAGATGAATGACTTGGTAAGTTTAACATGTCTTGCTACTGATCATGTGATGCATGAGTTATGTTGCCACTTACGCAAATCAATAAGCCTAGTTATACCTCATTATCACATTTTTATCAAGTGTTGAATGAAACAAAGATTATGTTTGGATTAATACAAACATCAAAAGTATAAAAGAAAGACTTACATTTTTCATTAATATTGAGACTCTGAAAAAGGCAAGTAGATTACAAAAGCTTGACATGATTACAGAGCTCAGAAACAAAAGGGGGGGGGGGGAGGGGGGAGGATAGACAACCTAGGACTTCATTTTTATTACAAGTTTATCTTTTGGATTCTTAGGAGGCTGGGTAGATGCTGCCATGGTGGACACTTAGGTCTTGCCTTTGGGATCCTCCTTTGAAGTTATGGGAAGAATGGCCAGCACAAGCTCCATGCTTTGAGAAGCCTTTTTTTCCTTTGAAGGATCTTTAGGGGCAACTGGAGGTAGGGCAGCACCTTGGACCACTTCTTTATTGATATCTCCTAGCTTTGCAATGTCCTCGGCCTGCTCTGCTTCCTTGGGAGAGGTGTTGGGTGCAGGAGGAGCTTTGGATGGGCTAGCCTGACCTTCATCTGCCTCTGAGGAGACCAGGTCGGCCTTAAAGCCCGAGGAGCTTGAGGTGCGTATGGTTGGGGTGTAATACACATTCTCTGCTTTCCTAAAGGCAAAGGAGGCCTCAACCCCAGCCTGGTTGAGAGTCTCGTTCCACACTTGGAGGCAATAGAATCTGCACACTTGCATGACCTCTGCCCTAAAGGCTTTTTCGTTCTCGATCACCCCCACGTCATAACCCTCTTGCTCAGCTTGCTCCTTGGCCTTCTCGACCTCCTCTAATTTCTTAGTTAGAACCTTGATTTGGCCTCTAGTAGCAGAGAGGTCGTCCTCGGCTTAGCGGAGTTGTTTGCGCTGAGCCTCCGCTTGCCTCTCCGCCATGTCCAGGGCAACCTGGGCATTCTTTTTATCCTGGTCCACCTCGAGTAGCTTAGCATTAAGTTCTTGAGATTTCTTCTCGGCTAGCTCGAAGGCTTTCACGTCAGCATTGTGCTGACCCTCCTCATCTTTCATCATCCTGTGAGAGCTGATGATTATCTCCTCAGCTACATAGGTGGCTTGGACAGCCTATTTCAAAAGAGAAAAGAGAATAAATTATCAGTAAATGCACAAAGTATAAGTAAAGGTAAAAAGAAAGAGAGAGAGAGAGAAAAGAAGAGCAGATTACTACTATGATAAAAGAAATGGAGGGTAGGTAGTGTGCTTACCATAATAAGGTCTCTCTTTAAACTAAGAAAGCCCTCATACTTCCTCAATGACCTTAAGTCGATCATGTCTTCGGGTAGCAATAAGGCTTGCTCCACTGCATCAGCTATGTAACCAGCCCTCCCTTGCTGGAAGTTTCTGATTAAGGCATCAACAAGGAGAAGGGCTCTGTCCAGTACCATTGCTAGAGTCTAGGCAGGCGCCCTAATTTGAGCTTCAACTCTCTTATCTACTAGAGTTGGTACTAGCCTGGCCTATTTGGCTCTTCTCTCGACCTCGGCCTCTTTGGGTAAATGGCCCTTCCCCCCTTCTGCTGCTTCTCAGCCCTTTTGGTCCTTTTTCCTCTTGTGATCAAGAGGATCAGGTTGAGGGTGTTGAGTGGATGGAAGGCGAGGGAGCTGAACCGAGGCGTTTTTCTCAAAAGCCTTGCTTCCCATTGAAGACTTCATCACTTCCAAGAGACTAGTCCTCTGCTTTCGCTTCATCCCCATGTGTTCTGGTGGAGAGGAGTCTTCTTGGACTTGGCTTGTTTGCCCAGGAAAAGGTTAGCCGAGGTCACCAAGTGGGATTTCAGGAGATAAAGGTTGGTTGAAAATTTCAAAGTCGTCCTCAGAGTCTTCGGAACTAGAAACTTCAACAAACTGTTCCTTTCCCTCGATCGTGGGCTAGGACGGGTTTGCCTCTTCCTCGGCAATGCATTGCAACGATAATGCTACCTTTGGTATGCCCTCTGGGATAGGATCAGTAGTAAAGGTGCCTTCTGGGATAGCACCGGTGATAAGGAAACTCAAAACAACAACGCTAATCTAGTGCAAGCGTGAGTCCTTGGCTTTTATAATACACTTCAGCGCCTGGAAGGTCTTGGATATAGGAGTGTAGCCAAGAATCAAGTGTGCCGCTTTAAGCTGATCGTCACTATGGACGAACACCTCGACCTTTAGTATTTTATCTAAACTTGGCTAATTAACAAAACTAAAGTTGGGAACAACAACTTGCTTATTTGCAAAACCATTAAGAAAAACAAAAAATATTATCAGCAAGGAATAGCATGAATTAAAGGAAAACTCAAGTACAAATACATCACCCAGACCTAAGACCCCACATGGTATCCCCTCTTTCATCAGCAGGGGAGGCCATCATGCCACTCCTCAGGCACAATCAAGAAGTCCTTGTTTAGGCCCTTGTTAGAATCGAGGAGGCACTGGATAAGCCTAACCTTAAGGTACCTAAATTTTAGGTAGTATCTCTGCCCCTTTAGGTGGTGGAGGTTGTAAATCCATTTAACATCGTTGTGAGTCAACCCTAAGCCCATTTTTTCATTAAGTGCGTCTATACTCCCTAAATTCCTAAACATGTTTGGGGCACACTAGGTGGGAACTAACCTATGAGCCTTAAAGTAATCCCTAGTTACGGTGCCCATAGGAATTCTTATCTCACCCTCTATAAAGGCCAGCATTGGGATTACCACTTCTCCCTATTGCCTTTTCTCATGTCATTCTCCTTTATAATACCTAAGTGACACTCCAGACAGAATCCTATACTGAGCTCTAAAATTCTTCATATTCTCTGCAGAGTTCACTAAACAGGCAAATCTACCTATTCTAAAGAAAAATTTAGAGGTACTAAAGAGGTTGAAAGAAGAAAATGGAGACAAGGAGAAGAGTACGAAGAAAAGAAAAGTAAATAAAGAAAATAAATGAAAGGACTTATGGAGACTTACGCAAAATAAAAGACTCTCCTCAGACTGGCTCTTAGTAAGTGTGAAGGCACGAGTGAGTTGGGGAGGCGAGTGATTGATTTGAGTGATATTTATATAAAAAAAGGGGTTACAAGCAGGAAAATTCCCGCTCGGTTCCCAGCGAAATCCTCTGCCGTTGGATCCGCATCGCACCATGAAACGTGGGGGGCAGAAAGTAGTAAAAATTTAATGAAGGCGCGTCTTGTATGTCGAAATGTCAAGAGCATGCCTTAGGCAGTTAAAAAGACACCTACGCGTTCAAAGGTGATGTGTAATGAGCACAGGGTAAGTATAGTGACATTGAAATCCTCTTTTCTTCCCGAGGAGCTAGAAAGAAGAATCTCAAGGTGCTATTGTAGGAGTATTGGGCCCAAGAGCTCATTATCTATGCATATATTGAGCCTAAGGCCCAATCCAAGGGTGTGAAGTCGCCTGAGGAGGAGTAAACATTGTCAAAAGAGTTCGAGGATGAATGCCTCTTCGACTAACCAAAGCCGAGGTCCAAGTGGGTGGTCTACCGTTCAAGGGAACATTCTAGGAAATTCTATTAATACAGATAAGCATTACAGTAACATAGGATAAGGGGGAGTCTTAAAATATCTACGGAAAAAGTTGCACAATCGCATTGAATGTTCTGCAGCTAACCCTTAGGCCACATTAATGTGAAAGTGATACCTAAACAGTAGTTTTCAGCCTTACAGATACTACACAAAGGCTTCAAGAAGGTGCTGATGGGACAAATATCAACACCAACCATCTGACCTATACATGGAAGGTAGAGATGAAAGGAGAAGATAATATAAAAGAAGGAGGCAATGAGAATAGAAGATCGAGAAACTAAGAGAAAAAAACTGTAACCATCAAGAGCTGACTTTGTAATCTAAATTAAAAGAAATATATAAGAACTGATTTCCTCAGACTGTGCCAAGGATGATTTTCTTTAGATTAAATCGGTCCATCTTCCTTTTATTGTCATGTGAATCTATTTTAATTGTTGTCCAACTCATTAAAACCCAAATTTCCAACCCACTCTCTACAAATTCATTATATTGGACTTTTTGGCATTTTGAGACTTAGTTTTAATAAATTTAAATATTAGAGTTTATGGTGTAAACAATAATCAGTTATTAAAGAATGAGCTTAAATATCACTGCACATCCTATGATCACTGCACAAGTATAAAGTTCTTGTTTGGTGTAGAGGAAATGGCCAAGATTCAAGTCTCCAAGAAGGAAGCTCTCACACATATATACTTAGATTATACTAAAATAGAATTTGAAAGAGAAAATAATTTTCAACAACCAAAAAGGCTCTTAAATTTGCTAGTTTGACTTATTTTGGATTTTGAAATTTTATTTAAAATTGTTAGTTTGATTTATTCTGGCATTTTGAGACTTAGTTTTAATAAATTTAAATATTAGAGTTAATTGTGTAAACAATAATCAATTATTAAAGAATGAGCTTAAGTATCACTGCACACATTATGATCACTCCACAAGTACAAAATTCTTATTTAATAATCGCTTTGGCTTAAATGCTTCTCCTTATCCATATTGCCTTCCACCTTGTCAATGGAATTTTCATAATAATGAGCTTAAATAATTGAATAAAAATTCAAAAATGTTTTTATTAAGCTTGACAAAATGACCTTAACAATGGTTGAATGAGATTACTTAATCCCACCAAAAATCAAAAAACAAAACAAAACAAAAAAATAAACCCAAAAAAAAGAAAAACTAATAGATGAATATAAAAAGGCTTATATATATATATATATATATATAAGAATGTAGTGTCTTAACTTTTGGCCTATTCTGCTTCCAACCCATGAGACACTCCAAAAATCCTATGTGCCCATAGCATGACGGATAAAACTTGAAGACCTTTGAATTTAAAGCACATCTTTTAAGTACATTAAATTCACAAGTGACCTCGAAAGGTTATTTTAATTATAAAAAACCTCCTCCAAGCATATATAGAGTTAGTGCCTTAACTTTTGGCCAAGCTATTCCACTTCTAGCCCATGATACACTCCAAAAATCTCATGAACCCATAGCATAATGGATAACAGTTGGAACCTCCGAATTTAAAACACATTTTTTAAGTCCATTGAACTAATGAGTGACCTTAAAAGGTTTTTTTAATTATAAAATGAGCATCCCCCCCCCCCCCCCCAATTAAGGAGATAGGGTTATAACGAATAAGTCTATTTATTTTCCACATGAATTAACATGTGAAATTATTCAATACAATGGGAGAAGATATATTTTACATGCACACCATTTGTTTCGATAGAAAACATTGTGTGAAGATAGTTTTATGTATTTTCCAATGTTTGCTACCATTAGAAGAAAAAAAGAAGTTAAAGAAAACTATCTTTGGTTAGCATAAAAAAATATGATTTATTTTTTAGAGATTTTTTTCCACCTTTTTTTTTTTTTTTTTGGTTGGGAAAAAAAAAACATCTGTCACAATAAGCTAAATAAATGAGGTTAGAAGATTATTTCCTAAGTCATTTAAGATTACTACTAAATATAGAAAAATGAGATACTTTTATAAAATATACTTTTTAGAAAATGATTCATTTTTAAGAAAACATTAAACATTGAAGCAAACAAAGTGTAACTCCTAATTTCAAAGAGTCCCCCTAGTCACCCAAACCCAAAATAGATTACTTAACTTTTCAAGCACTTGATTTTTCCCTTTGGTGTATGTAATGACCCGTCTCACACACAAGAGTAATTATAGTGAAGAATCCTTTAGAGTAAACCCAAGATGCTAGTTAAGAGCGTTGAATTCAAAACTTCATAGATCTCATGAAGCCGTAAGAACTACTAGAACAACCTCTTAAGGTTACAATAGATTTAAAGGGGCTTATGCACACCACTCGTTACCACTAAACGACAAAGCCAGTAGCAGAAGGGGGGACTTGAACCCTCAACCTCAGCCTTGGCAAGGCTATGCTCTACTGTTAAGCTATTGACAGAAGTTCACAACCAACAATATATTTACTCAATATACTGTGTTTCAACCCTTACTAATATTTTATTGACTGATATGACTAACACTTTTATAATTAATGCCCAAATAACCGTTGCTTTTATCCTCAATTAAAAATCTGCCATAAGACAAGTGATAGTTTAATAATGACGACATATTTTGTGATATTTTTATGCATGTGATTCAAACCACCCTTTCTCCATTATCTACCTAAAATAAATGAGGGGAAATCTGTCATTTTACACACACACACACGTGTATATATATATATATATAATAATAAAAAAATAGAGAGAGAGAGAGAGAGAGAGAGAGAGAGAGAGAGAGGAGGGTGGGTGTGTGTGTGCGCACCGGGGGGGGGGGGGGGGGGGGGGGTGGTGGTGATGAGAGAAAGTAAAAGTAAAAGGGCGGACTTAGCCCACTAAAGCCACACAGTCGACCATCCAGCATAATTGGCATTTTGTCCACCGTTACAGGACCACATTTCTCAGGTCCATAATTTTTTGGACTCAGGTCGACAACTTTTGAACAACGTTATTAGACAGAATGATTTTTTTTTTTTTTCCTTTTTTTTTTTTTTACACTCTGAAAGACGGTTGTAGCATATTTGTTCCAAACGGGAAAAAAATATTTTAAAGTAAACTAGCCTCATTAAACGTCTCGCGCGTGTAATGAAATTCTTTTTTTTTTAATAGGAACTTGGGATATTATATATATATATATATATATATAATTTTTTTATTTTTAAGAAAATGGGGTAGTATTTTTTTAAGAACATTGGGTAGTTTTAATTGCGTAGATAAGGCAATGAGAAATTTTGTAGTACATGGGATTGTTTTATAAACATGGGAAGATTTTTTGTTTTTAATTTTTGTCAATTTACAGTTTTATCCTCATTTTTGTTTTTAAGAATAAAAATAAGTTCATTGAATTAGAGGTATTTTTAGAAATCAAAAAGACAATAACTAACTTTCTGAATCCTGAATCCTCTTAATATATAGAAAAGATAAGGAAAATGTGATAAAAATAACTGGTTCTAGTTCTTAATACCGTACAGTTAGGCCAATAATTTAGTACACTTCTTGAAAAATACTAGTTTAAATACCAGGTTGTTTTAGCTTGTACGATTGTTTCGGCCTATTTTATTTGTTTTGGTTAATACAAAACTATACATTTTTTTGGTAATATTTTTTTAAACTACATATATAAAATTAAGATGATATGAGTTTTTTCTTAATAATATGCCATGTAAAATATATACACATATATTTCAAGGCACATCAATACTTACTCACACTGAAACTTATTATTCCCCTAGGTGAAACGACCTCCAGAATGACATTTATAACTTTGAAACGGCCAGCTAATCCCAAACCGATCTGGTTTGAATAATGCATCTCAACTAAGGTAGGTTGAGAATGAACGTTGAGGAGCCTCTCATTGAATTAAATTTTAACATCTTCGAATCTTTTATTTAAACACCACTGCCACAGGTAGAGACTCCACAACAAGCTGCACCCCACCCCACCCCACCCCCCAGGCCCCAACTGCTCTCCCTGTCCTTGTTACTAATATATATGTATATATTTAAAAAGCTAAGAACATTTTGTGATCGCCTCAAGCTCAGAAATATACTACAGAGATAGCTGATCCGATCCCCCAATGATTAAAATGTCCAAATCTTCGGTCATGATCCTTTCTCCCCTCCATTTTGCATTAGGGTGATCCACTTCAGGATTAACACGTCCAACAATAAACCCATTTCAGAATTTCTGTCTAACAGGTATCGAACCTCAACTAGGTTTGACAAAAGAATAAGTCTAAATTTGGGTTGTCTTATTAAGTAGCAAACGGCTAAACATACTCTCTCCAGGGAAGTAAGCTAATGAAAGCAAAGGTCAAGAATATCTTGAACATTATCTCAGGTGGGTAATTGGCTCCCGCTTCCAAGCCAATCACAAGGGAAATGAAAACTAAGATTTGCAAATGGAGCATTGGAGAAACCACTCATTTATTTATTTTTCTTACATAAGTAGGTTTGAATGGGGGGAGAGGAGAGGGAGGAGATGGGATTTTTATTGGAAAAGTGAGAAGATTTTAGGGAATTTGGTAGACATACCTCCTCAAAGGTGAAATTATACAGAGCACCCAATGAATTACAACATCTTACATAAATATGGATCTCACCTGTAAGTCCCACACATAAGACCCACCCTTATGTGAGGTTAGGTACTTAGGTATAATACAGTGTGCACAGAATAATTTCTCCCCTAAAAATTTGTTTTTTCAATTCTTCAGATTCAGGGAATTTGGAAGGAGAGAATATCAAATTTAATCTTTTTTTATTTATAATTTACATATTACCCTTAACAGTTTGTTATAAATATTAATAACCCAGATCAACCCTTAGCACTTATCTCTCTAAAAATGTCAAATACTTAAAACTAATCTTTTCGTCTCCTTTCCACTCTACAACCAAAGGGCGGAACATCTACTCTCCTATCATTTACTTTTGAAAGCATCTCAATAAAGAAGTGAATAGTTGTTCCCTTTTTCTCCTCTCCCTCTTTCCCCTTATCCTTTCATTTCTTCTCTTCAAACTCTCAAATGTATAAGTATACGATCCAACAAGAATATAATGATGCTAGGCAAGAAAATCAACAATGACACCTGAATGTTGATTACGTCATATGTTAAAACAGTCTGGAATGAAAGCAAGGTCGGAAGCCACACATATATCACTATCGACTCTCAGTATTGTTTCTTTTTCCTTTTATGTTTCTGGGTGAGAGGGAAATACATGGGCGGGGGTTTTGCATACCTATGTGACAAGCTATAGTCAAATCCAACTTAAGCTGAGGAAGGAATTCAATGCACCAAGATTCAAGGGAACTGATCATTGAAAGGCCTTTTTTTTTCACCCCCCTTTTTTGGAATTTATGAAAGGAAAACATACCTTTACCAGCTGCAACAATCTCTGCAGATAGAAGTTTGGGCACGTCATAAAGCATCCAAACCCTATATTAAATTTTACCGATGCTGCTCTGATTAAAACTTTAGTTTGCTAGCATCCACACCTCAAGCTATAAAAGTGAAGAGGGTTAGTTGGCAGATAGTAACAAATAGTTACAGTTTAAAAGCCGAACACTCACTAAATCTGTATCAACAAAACCAACAGAAATTGAAATTAGATCATAACATGCCTATATGTGTTCATGAAAACTTGTGCGCTAAATCCAACACTTCTAAACATATAAAGGGTGACAGAACAAAACTAATAATGAATCAAGTTAGTACAATATCTAACTGAAATGAGGGAGAGTAACAGATTGATCACCTAAGTTGAGATATGCGACACCATATACACGTTTACCTCAGTCAGGCCTGCTGCATCTTTTTAATGACCTCTTTTCCGTTTATAAGAATGGTAGTCTTCTCCTCCATCCTCATCGGATCCACTAACCATCTGCCACCTGTCATGACTGAGATCATCAGTACTCTTGTGCGAGCGTCTGGAGGTGTGACTGGTCTCCTTCCGTTGCTTTCTGCGATCACTAGAAAGACTTTGGTCCAAACCAGATTCTGCATGGCTGTGACGTTTGTGATTTTGTCGTTTGATGTCAGATCTATTTCTCTTCCTTTCAACCTCTTTTTCTTTGTAAGTTTGATGGTGACTCCGACTAGAATCACTTCCGCATTTATCCCTTCTTTCACTGTGCTTCTCGGAGCTTGTATGGTGGTGTACACGCCTCTTTTTACTATGCCACTTTGGGCTACTGGGCATATCTTCTACTTCTGAACTTGATCTCTCTGTGTGATGATGTGACCTCAGATCCCTAACAGCAATTGAGGGATGAGATCCCTTCTCACATCTTTCATCAACCAAGTTGTTATCATGTACATAATTATCATGCTGATGTTTCTTCTGTGACCTCTGAGTGAAGCTGTCCTCAGAGTAACTGACACTCCTTTCCCTGTTTAAAGAAGATTTACGGTCATGTGATCTTTCTGTCTCATTATAGGGACCCCTCTTACTAAAATCATCATTTACATAATCATCACGAGATAGTTCTCTGTTGTGCAAAGAAATAGCAATAAAAATTAGAACAAATATATATATTAAGGATCAATGCCAACAGTATCTATCCTAAAGATAATAAATAAGACAAAAGCTTAAAACATCTCTTTTATTGCAGAAAAACATTTACAGGTAAGAAATTCTGTCTGTGTCTTCCATGCATAAGTTTTTGTGTTTAATAAATTGAGAGACAGAGAGGGAGTTTACGCCCAAACTTATATCTTCAATTTCCACCCAGGTTTATTAGCTATCAATTAATAGAAAAACTTTAGTTTATCTGGGCATGGAGCGTGAGAGATGATCCTTACAGCCCATCCCTATTTGCAGCCTGATAGCAGGTCGCGAAAATGTTGGTTAAAGAATATTGAAATGGACAAAAAAAGTAATAACAATAAGAAGGAAGCTAATTCCAAATAAATAACCACCAAAAAAAAAAAAAAGGGAAAGCAAAGAAAACAATCACATAGCCAAGGAGCAAAATGTCAATAAATGCCTTCTATCCAAAAATTATAGCCTAATATTATTAAAGTATTACCTCCTCATATTCTCATTTGAGATCTTCCGTCTCTTTTCAAAATTTTGAAAATCCACAAAGTCTTGATTACTTTGACGTAGTTCTTCAATTGGCCCCCGTGGAGGTGCCACACCTCCCATCGGCATATATCCACTGCAAAATGATTCAGTGTCAAATTTTAAATGATCTAATGAATCAACCAGAATTTTTCATGCAAAGACATTGATCAGAACCAGTACATTGCAAACAGCATTCAACAAAATATAAATTGAACTTGCCTGTATGAAGGAAAGCCACCATACATAGATGGCATATAATTAGGTACGGCATAAGGGGCAGCTGGGACCATGGCTGCATTGAAGGGCATCATCCCAGCATTGCCATATATGTTCCCAAAGGGCCTGATATGGGGGAAGGAAGTTCCATTCCAATATGGTGGTACATAACCCTGAATGACTCCTGGAAACATAGCACTTCCTGAATCACAAAAGAAGGTTAATATCTCAGACATACTTTGGCAATACAGATTTTTAGGGGAATGTAAAAGTATATCAAGACCATACCTCTCTGAAGCAAAGGATGTGGACTTGAAGCATCTGGACAGTCCCGTATGAAATGGTCTGGTGAACCACACATGAAACAGGTACGGTCCCCCTGATTCCAACATTGTTGCTTGGATCAGTTCAAAATTGAAAACAGAAAAATAAAACCTTTGTTGCAGGAGAGTTGCTTAAAATAGTTTGATCATGTTCAGAAGAGACTGATTAATGCACCAATGATAAAGACTAAGTTGATTTAAGTTGAGGGAACAAAAAAAGGTGAAGGGGGGGGAGGGGGGGGAAGGGAACAAAAGTAGTGAAAAATGACTTCTTTTTTTTTTTTTGGCTAATAGTTTAAAAAAAAAATGACATGTCAATTGAGAAAGCAACAGAGAGTATGATTTCAGATAGAAAAGAATGGTAAAAAATAATACATTTGGCCTAAGTGATGAAGTGGAGAGGTGCATTAAGAGAATTGTGTGATTGCACATGTCAAGTTGAAGAAAAATTTTATAAGGTGGCTAAAAGACCAACTATACTCTGTGGTACTGTATGTTTGGCAGTCAAGAAACAATATATTAATAAAATGAGTGTAGTTGAAATCTGAACGTTAAGGTGGATAAGTTTAATGACATGGAAAAATAGGATATGAAATGAGGAAAGTTGCATTAAGATAGGGGTGACTCCCATTGATGAAAAGATGAGGGAGAGTCACATAAGATGGTATGATCAGGTGCTGAAGAGAGCAATTAATGCACCAGTGACGAAGTGTAGGTTGATTCAATTCGAGGAAATGAAAAAAAGGTAAAGGACAACCTAAAAAAAAAGCATTTCAATTAAGAAGGTAACAAAGAGCATTACTATGAATAAAATAGAATGACAAAAAAGAATACATGTAGTTGAGGTCCTAAGGATCCAAAGCCGACTCCAAGATTTGGGGACTGATGCTTGGTTGTTGCTATTGTTGTTATAGCTTGGTAATAATCCCAATGGGGAGGAATTTTGATGCTATGCAAATCTCAACTTTAGAATCATTACAGGGAATCATATCACATGATGAGTAGTATTGTTTTTATAAGTTCATAGCATGTGATAAGTTGATATTGGCCACCAATTTGAGCCAAAGTACCAAAAAAAAAAAAAGTTGGCACACGAATTGAAACAACAAATGCCCCCCCACCGCCCCCCCCCAAAAAAAAAAAAAAGAAGAAACACAAAATGAAAACAGCAACACAATTTGGCTTAAACAAATGCAAAAGACTATTATTTGAAAGCGTTGGTAAAATCTTATAAGAAGGGTCAGATTAGATGGACTGAAAAAGTTGGCATGCTAATTGCAACAAGGGAATGGACCCAAAAAATAAATAAATAGAGAAAAATACAAAGAAAATGCCAACACAATATGGCATAGACAAATACAACATGACTTCGAGATGAAAATGTTGGTACACTCATATAAGTAGAATCAGAGTTGATGGACCAAAAACAAAGGTTCATGAGCACAACATTTTAAACTTCACAAAAACCCACCAAAATATTCTCAAGGTCAGGAATCAGATACTTAAGTAATACTCCTATTCAGACCCACAAGCTGGGCATCCCAAATTCTTCGTCCATAAGGAAGCCAATTATGCCCCCCATAGAATGAAAGGATTTAATTGTGCGTAGTTGTTGAGAAACTAAAAAGATTTTCACTTGGTAACATATAATGAATGCAAGTTTTTTGTGAAAGCTAGTACCTTTCTGTATCTTCCAGACTCCATAAAAGGCTTATCTCCACCTGCAATTTTACCATATGCATCAGAATGGAAAAAAAATATATTGGAGATGGAATCTTAAAGAGGTTTCCAGTGAGGCTACAAAAACACCGTAGATGTAAATTCTACCTGCAGCATTATTAACCCAAAATCCCTTCTTTTTCTTCAGACTGGATTCAGCTGTGGTAACATCAGAAATAGAAAAATTAGAGCAGCAGAGCAGTCCCAGAGTAGAAATAAATACATGCAAACAATAAATATCATAAGGAACTATAAGCTGGTAACAGTCATTCAGAATGCAGCTCAAACATATTATTAACAGTGGGAATATCATAATTAGAGAATTCGCCAAAGAATGAGGTCACAGAATTTTGATGAGATCATACCTTCCTCGTGCATGCCCAGGCTTTCCCCTTGAAAATCATCAAAAGCAGCCAAGTCCTCGGGTCTACTTTTGATGTCCACAGGATGACAAGAGCCATGTCGTTCTCCATTCATTTTGTTTATCTTGTGTGACATGGGTGGTGCTTTCAAAGGATTCTTCACACCCAAATGATTGCTACCAATGCCACCCATGGATGTATTATTTTTTATCTGTAAGTCATAAGCAGATTCTAACATAATTTGATTGGATCCCCTCCCTGTTGCAGTGGGAGAGTAGGGCTCTGGCTCTCTTTGAAGGATAGTCACACCACAAGAGACATCTTTTGCTTGAATTCCAGATTCACCGTCTGCTTTTGGATTAATAACTAGTTATTCACTAGAATTTAGTAGGTGTAAGAAAGGAAACTTGTATAACTAATTTTCCTACCTGGAGCATATTGACAAAAGGCAGTGCCTGAACCAGTGTTTAAAATTTGAGACTCAAGGAAATGTTCAATTGCTTGCCTAAGAGATACATTTGGTAGTAGATCTTCTACTCTGCATCTGGTAGAAAGACACTTAGGACACCTTCGTTTCTCAAGCAGCACTAGACGAATGCCTGTACCAAAAATCCACAAACAAGATACAAATATGTCAGATACAAAAAGAAAACAACTGAGGATCACAAAGGCCTCTCAAAAATTGAGGTTGCCTGTAGAATTTTGTAAAGGAAGAAACATAAGTTTCTCACTAGGCTCAAATCATTTTGTTATTTACTTTCGGCAGTTGATAAAAAAATGCATAAGCTCTGTGCTTCGGTCTATACATTTCAAAAGAAACATACAACTTAAAAATAAAGAAAGAACAATTCGATTTAAGCAATTATAACACGTACATAACCAAAAAAAAAAAAAAACTTACATTTCTGACAAAAACTATGCTGGCAGCAAGGTATCATCACAGCCTCCTTGAAAAATGAATCACAGAGAGAGCACTTCAGCTCTGATGGCAAGTAGGCGTTTTGCATGGCCGGAGGATTGGCATCAATCACCCTTCATAATTCCAATGAGTAAAAAGAATCAGATATTTGAAACCAAATGAACTAATAAGGATATGACTAAGTACAGATCCTACCTTTCTAAATTTTTATCTTCTTCAACTTTAAGTATTGACTTTTTCTGGGGCATATTCCCTTCAGCTCCACAATGTGCAGGATCTGCCATTTAAATTTAAGCATGGTAAGCATCAAGCTGCGTCTTGAAGATTTTTTATTATACATTTGGACACATTACATACCCCTAGGAATAGCTTCACTGAGGTCACTTCCTTCATGTCTTTGAAATCCTTCTGTAGATGGCTTCAAGCATCTGAATACACATAAGAATCAATTATGAAAATTTGTTTTTTTTTTTTTGGGGGGGGGGGGGGGGGGGGGTGTGGGGAATAATCCAAGAATTAACCATAAGTTTGACCCAACTACAACAATCCTGCATAATTAAAAGTTCCACAAAAACAGGTATACCTTGTAAGAGCATCATTTCTCTGATCACTTCCAGTGCATACATTCTTGTCA
This sequence comes from Quercus variabilis, assembly GCA_030445155.1. Taxonomy (NCBI): domain Eukaryota; kingdom Viridiplantae; phylum Streptophyta; class Magnoliopsida; order Fagales; family Fagaceae; genus Quercus; species Quercus variabilis. The sequence continues at coordinate 17,205,761 of CP129446.1, forward strand.
GTATCAAGGTCCTCTCCAGAAAAGGTCGCCTCAGGCACAGGATACAAGTCGATCCCAAAGTCATCAAAGTCATCCACTTCAACATTCTGCAAAATATAAAAGTTCAACTGAGATGTAGAATCATATAGGTAAGTAAAATAAGCAAGCAAAGCGATTTAAATGTTGAGATAAAAGAGAGTACAAAACCCATCCTAGACATCTATACACTTTCCAAAAATAAAAAGACATCGTAAACGTGCAAATTGGACTTTCATCAGCATTTACTCTCTGGCCTCTGCCCGGAGGTCCTTGAGTCAATCCCAAAATCCCTAGCTTAAAACCTTTGTGTAATTTGCTTCTTAAAAAGATTCTAACATAGAGTGATAGAACCCATGGCATTCGATGTGAAATAAAATAACTATATGATAAATAAATAATGCAGGAGTATACCGCGAAACATGGATGATGATGACGTGACATGCGTTGTGAAGGGTTGAGTTGATTGTAAAATTCAGAATTTAAGATTTGTGTTTAGATTGAGATGTGAATTCCCTCTCTCTCTCTCTCTCTCTCTCTCTCTCTCTCTCTCTCTAGAAAATGCAAGTATTAATTTTCTTGAATCAATAAATCTCTTAACAAAAATTACAAGATACGCAGAGAAGAAGCTAAACCATTTATCCATCAATCATCATAAAGCAAGTAATTCTAATCTTTTTGTTGACAGAGTAACTGAAAAGCCTTCCAATGGAAAGCAAATTTGTTGACATACCATTGGAAGAGTAGAATTAACCAACTTTGAGGGCTTGTTCTGGACATTCTCAATCGTGTTAAAGTTCACCCTGGAAAAAAATATATATCATGTAAAAAGAAGCACCAAACAAACATTAGATTTGAAATTTTCTCAGCTACAATATAAAATTGCCAAAAAAATTTAAAGTTAAACTTACATATTAGAAGGAGCTGATCCGGCAGGCACTCTTTTGATTATCACACTCGAACCACTCGGAATTTGAAACTTCTCATCAGAGTACTCTGAATTAAAATTCAAACAAATTAACAACAATAGATTTTAATATAATAAAAAAATGAATGAATACTCTTCGATATTTTTGAATTGGAACATATTTTTAATTTACTATTCTAAGCATGCGATTGATTTCTCAAAAATAAGTAACTTAAATCAAATTCTGCAAAATTTCGAAAAGATTGCTATGTGAGAGAGAGAGAGAGAGAGAGATGACCTTGACCGGTGAGGGCATCAGAGAAAACGAGATCGAAGTCTTGGCAGATATCGAGGTTCTTGTGACGAACGATCTTGGATTTCAGATCACGAATCGAAATGGAAGGTCGACCTTCAATATCGACGGAGTCAAAGTCCGGCGAACTCCTGAATTTGAAACGGACAGCCATGGACGAGTCGAATCGCTGAGTCGCTTGAACTCGGATAATGAATTTTTCGTCTTATAACGAATCGGTGAGAGAGATTTGTTCTTTGTGTATAGGGACAGAGTCCGGAGAATATTATGGTTTCTTGGGGCAGCGGGTTTATACAAAACCTAAATCATATTTTCCTTTATAAATTTACCATTTTTTTCCATTTCCTTCGGCCGTAAACTAAAAGGCCTGGATTCTTTTTGGTTGTTACGTGTTTGGGTGCGACTTCTATCCCACACCGGCTCATCGGGAGAATGGGCAGAATAACTATAGAAAGGATTTCTATATAGTTAGTTAGGCAATGGTTGAAACAATAAGGAAAAGTAGACATCTCGAGTTTTAGAAAATCGAGATCTATTTGCATAAATCTCGAGTTTTAAAAACTCGAGTTCCATGTAAAAAATTTTTTAGTTTTATCGCCCCTATAGTGGCGTTTTTAAGTTCTATAGTGACGTTTTAAAGACCTATAGCGGCGTTTTCCTGCAAAATTTTTCATAAGTGTACAATACCAAGTTCAGGGAGCCCTATAGTGGCGTTTTTATGCCCTATACTGACGTTTTAAAGCCCTATAGCGGCGTTTTTCTGCTAAATTTTTTTATAACTCCATTTTTAAGGCCTATAGTGACGTTTTTAAGCCCTATAGCGGCGTTTTCTGAACTCGAGTTTTTAAAACTCGATTTTTACTTGGATTTTTTTAACAAATCAAGCCTTAAAATCTTGATTTTTATATTGGAACTCGAGTTTTAAACACTCGAGATGCTAGTTTTCAATATTCTTCTCCAACATGACAATTAACTAAATTTTTTAATATTTATTGTTATTTAGAAAAAAAATTCCCGGCTCATCTGGACATTCTCAACTATAAAATCTTTGGCAATTCGTTTTGAAATTAATATGGGTTATAGATACTTATTTATCATAAATTATTAACATTGTAATAAAAAGTAAAAACCAATCAATTCATCTATAGTGGTACTCTAATTATATAATCTATATATATATATACTAGCGCGTACGATGAGGCCTTTTTTTATTTTGGTTAGTGGTCCTATTTTGTAAAAAAAAAAAAAAAAAAAAAACTGTGTTTTTTTATTATATATATAATTTTTATTTTGAAAATCTAATTTATAAGTGGATAAAGCAACTTAAAACTTAATAGGAGAGTAGTCCTATTTTTTAGGCAATATTTTAGTGGGAATTAGAGTTGCATTTTTACCAAATTGTCCTTTGGTTTTGTCTCTACTTAAATATAGCAGTGTAGAGGCATTTTTGAACTAAAAAAATGAGGAATCCAAACAGGAAAGCCTCTTAAATAGTAGTATAGATTTTTATTTTGAAAATCTAATTTATAAGTGGATAAAGCAATTTAAAACTTAACAGGAGAGTGGTCTTATTTTTTAGGCAATGTTTTAGTAGGAATTAGAGTTGTATTTTTACTGAATTGTCATTTGATTTTGTCTTTACTTAAATATAGGGGTGTAGGGGCGTTTTTGAACTAAAAAATGAGGAATTCAAACTAGGGAAGCCCATTAAATAGTAGTATAGATAAAATCGAAGTCTCTAAAGCTCTCACAATTTTTCACGTCAGCAATTATTATTTTTTAAAATATATATATTTAACCGAAACCTCCGAAATTCTCACAATTTTCTACGTCAGCAATTATTATTTTTTAAAATAAAAAATAAATTATTTTAGCTCTAAGACTCCCACAATTTTCCACGTCAGTAATTATTATTTTTTAAAATAAAATTATTTTTATTAAACTCAACAGTAAACTCGACAGACTACCCTCACCCAATAAACTTCTCTCCTTCTTTTGATTTTGAAACTTTACCATCAGACCAAATTCTCTCCATAAACATTGCCAGTAAATTTTTTATTTTTGTTTTTGGTTGTTAAATATGATTTATGGTTTCATTTTTGGTTGTTAAATATGATTTAGGGTTTCGTTTGGGAGTGTTTCTTTTGAATGATTAGCTTAGATTGATGGGTTTGGAGCCCGTAGTGGGTTTTATTAATTTCAATTATTGGCCACGAGAAAATCCATCTAGGATTTTAGAGTTGTTATTCTGTTTCATTGTTAATAACTTTGTTATGTTTTGTGTAAGGAGTTTTACACCCAAAAAAAGGTGATGGCTTGAATGAATAATACAAGTTAAGGTTTATACTATACTTGATGCTCATCTTTTGGGACAGTAATGATATTTATTGTCCTTTTATTAGACGAGCTGGCATGCCGTTAATGTTTTTGTGAGTCATTTGTTTGTGTTTGGATTTAATTTGAATTTCTGGGTTATGGTCAAGCTTGGTTTTATGTTTAGTTTAATTATTATTTCATCTCAAGTTTACCATTGTTTTTATGTTTAGTTTAATGGCGTGAACATTGCTTATCTATATCAGGATGTCAGTTTTTCTTTGATTTTTTTGGGTATTTTCTAATTGTTTTTGCCATGATAAAAAAAAGATTTAATTTTGATCAAAACTATAGAGGCAAAGTAAAAAACTTTGAAACAAACAGAATTTCTATTGTTTTATTTGTTTATCTAGGTAGGTAGAGGAATTCTGATGATGGGCATTCTTGGTGATAGAAATAGATATTTGAATAACCATTTTGAACAATTCAAAAACTACAAGATGAGATTCGTCTAATTTCCTACAAGTCCAATGACCAACAATTGCACAACAAATTCAAGGTTTTCTTTCCTCTTTATATTATAGATTTATGTTCCTATTAATTGTTTGATTAAATTTGCTGTATATGATATAGTGTAATTTGAAAAAGCTAGCCCCATTTTTTTCCACCATTTTGAAGATGTTTAATTGCTTTTGAAAAGCAAATGGATTTTGCTTTTTAGCGAGCTATTGCATGGTTAGCCCAAACTAAAATGGGACAGTGAAATTTGAAATCAGTTCAATTTTCGTTATGGATCATTTTGAAGTTTTTTCTTCACTTTTGTCAATGTTCAATTGTAGTGTGGAATTTTTTTTTTTGGGTATATTCATGCTATAAAATATTCTTTTAATCCCCATTTAGAACATGTACACCACATGTTTCACAAAAAGTCTCACTCAAAATTGAAACTTACCAAATAACACCGTTTGAAATCCCAACCAAGGTAGCAGTAACTTGCACCCAAATTGTTTTGAGGGCTATGAATGGACTATAGCCAACTTGCTCAACCTTTTTTTCAAACAGAAGGTTGTAGGTGTAGCTGGTTCTGTGCAGTTGAGGTGGAAGATGCTCTTCTTGCCATCTAGGGCTATTCCAAAAATTCAGTCATTCTGGTAGCATGACATGATGGAATGTGTGTTCAACAGCTAGCCTTCTTTTGTTGAACTCATGGATTGGGCTTGGGATAGGGACAAAAAAACCTACGAGCTTACTACAATGCTATCATGCGTACTGTGGCAATGAAGAAACAAGATTCAGCCTATATTATGTTGCAGTGAGTTCCATTAAATCCTAAAATTGCATACTTGAACTTGTGATGAACAATTTTATGATATAGCTGAGAAGAGCATCACTTTTTGATTTGTATGTATAGAATTTTGTCTTATGCACAAATAATTTTAAGATGGATTTGTATTTGTTTAAGGGAGCAGCTAGCTTGTGCTAACCAAAAGGAAGGAAATCATACAATGAGCTGTTATGTATATTCTAATTGTGCTTAAGAAACAAAAGCACATAAGGATGGGTTGTTATATTTATTCTAATTATGCCTCTATTATATAATGTTTATTCTAATTATGCTTTTGTTCACCCCATAATTGACTGTAACTCATACCTCTTTGTTTTATAATTTCGCAGTTCATAACTTTATTTTTATTTGTTGGGTTCTAATTTGGAAGACCAATTTTACTGTCAATTTTGATTGTGTTTGTGGTTTTGGATCCCTAAACTTAATGACGACGCCTGAAATGAAGCAATTTCAAGGTCTGCCCAACAGTCACTACCAATATATATTGGTACCTTCTTTTCTCATTCTTACTCTCATTGGAAGACCAGCTTTAGTTTTTTATTTTTCATTGGATTTTCAATTTTGACAGATATATATCATTTTTTGAATCCAAAAAAAATTCTTACTCCAATGGAAATTCCTCCTTCCATATGGATGAATGGAAGGTACACCTAGCATTCAAAACTAATTGACTATTGCAAGTTATGCAATGAGCCTATGACTACTGTGAGAGAAAGCCAAAATTGGGTGCCTCTAAAAAAAAAGAGATTTTTGGAGTACTTTTTAGGGCACCTCTCTTTTTGGATAAGTGGTATGGAGTCGCCATTTATTTTTTATACAAAAAATAAGAAAAAAAAATACATAACTGAATTGTTCCATTCACGATTGAATTAAAAAAACTTACATATTTGAAAATTTGAAAAATTACATGATTTTGGGTCTTAGTTACAAACTACCAAAAATTACATAACTTTTTGTCCTAGCTACATTCTACTCAAAATAAAAATAAAGACAATGCCTAGATTTACCTATCCAAAGACTTAAATCTGGAGGCTAGGTTACGGAATGGGAAGGTGTTAGACACCCATTCCACTTAGATAGAGTCTGGTCTTCTAAACTCTTATGACCAATATACATTTTTTATGCATGCTATGGATGATATGTGGAACATGTGAAACAAAAACTAAATCACACAAATTTATTTATGAATGAATCCTCTTTTATGTTTTAAAAAATTCAGATCTATTTTAGTGATGTTAAAAAATTAATTTTGGTTTAGAAAAATCATATATGTTTTTAAGAGTCTAAAAAATGGTTTTTGGAGATAAAAATTTAGATCTATGTTTATTACATAAAACAAAGTCTTTTGAAAAATATCAGAACTGTTTTTAAGAACTTAAAAAAATGGCTTTTTGATTTATAAAAGATCAGATATGTTTTTAAGAACTAAAAAAAAATGGTTTTTTGTATGTTTAAAAAAATATATGAAAAAGGTTTTTTGAGAAGAGAATTTCATTCATGAGATAAATTTATGCAACATGGACTAAACACAACAAATAACAATAAACATATTCATGCATAATCTTTTTATTTGTTTCAAAATCTGCACATGTTAAAAAAATCAGACCTGTATCCTAGAAAAATACAAATCAGTTTTTAAATTCAGATCTACACCTAAGAAAGATGCAGATCTGTTTTTATTTTAAGAAAAATGTAGATCGCAAATCTGTTTTTATTTTAAGAAAATTCAGATCTACATCTAATAAAGATGTAAATCTGTTTTTTATTAAGAAAAATTCAAATCGACATCTAATAAAGATGCAGATCTGTTTTTATTTTAAGAAAATTTGAGATCTACATCTAATAAAGATGCAGATTTGTTTTTATTTTAAGAAAAATTCTGATGGGTTAGCAAAAAATGGCAGTCTCCTATTCGTCCAGAGGGGTCGTCCAATGATACGCGTTTTGCCTAGCGACTCAGCCTCTCTTATTCGTCCAGAACTCTCTTCCTTGTAGGGTCAACAAATGGTGTAGACTCCGTTATCTACGGAAGGTCGTCCACGGATGAATCACTTGGACGACCAACGAATAGCGTCATAAAAGGTCGTCCATAGGAATTGCACATGGACGACCACGTGAACTTAGCAAATTCTGGAGTGGTTAAATCAGCCCGTGTTCGTCGCCGCCTATTTCTCCCAAGTGTGTAACTTCCAGCAGCGGTTATGATTTTTATAGCCGTTGAAGAAGTTACATCCGGATTCCACAAATCTGGGGGAAGTTATTGGACCAATAACCGCCCCAGAGTATCCTATATAAGGACCGGTCCGAATTATGTGAAGGTAAGAGATTCTGAGTTTCTTTACTTACAGTACAGTTAGAACTTCATACCAGAGAGGACACTAACTTCACCATCGGAGGACATTTGGCCGGTCCATCCCGGTCATCCTTTGATTTCCTTCTTCTTTTGCAGGCCTCTGCAAGCGTAGCAACCCACCGAAGCCGAAGTGTTCAACCAAACTGATCTTACGCACCATCAGTTTGGCGCCGTCTGTGGGAACCGATCGTAAACTGGTTTGCGATTTGGCTTTCCGAGAAAAAGGTTGAATGGTTCGGACTAGGTCGAGGGCTACAAGCCCAGGCCATCAGGGAAGCAGAGATGCTTCAAGTAACCCCCATCGCGATCGCCAGTCAGCGCCTGTCATGTAGTCGCCTTCCATCCAACACATGCAATCTATGGCGGCCGCGATGGCAGAGTTAACTCGCCAAAATCAAGAATTGACTAGGGAGATGGAGCGGCAGCGCCGTGAAGGACAGGCTGAAAGACAGTCCCAAAGTCAGGAAGTTAGAGGAAATGTTGAGCCTGAGGCTCAGTCAAGAGGCACCACGTCACGAAGAGTGCCACATTTGGAGAAGGAAATGGATCAAATGAGGAAAGCTATGGACGAGATGAGGGAAAACATGAGAAGAGCAAATCCCGTTGAGGATTTGGTTCACCGGACAGATTCCCCTTTCACGGCTTCCATCAATGGGCATCCCTTGCCACCGAAGTTCAAAATGCCTTCCCTGGATTCATATGATGGAGCACGTGATCCTTTTGACCACATTGCTACTTTCAAGACTACAATGCATCTTCAAGGGGTTCCAGACGAGATTATGTGCAGAGCCTTCCCTACCACCCTGAAGGGACCAGCGCGAGTATGGTTCAGCAAAATACCCCCAAATTCTGTAAGTTCTTTCGAGGACTTAAGCAAATTATTTGTCAATAATTTCATTGGGGGACAGAGACACAAACGTTCCTCGTCCAGTTTGCTGACCATAGAACAAGGAGAGAACGAGAGCCTGCGTTCCTTCATCACCCGTTTCAACAGGGAAGCCCTGACAGTAGACGAGGTGGACGACAAGCTCCTTTTGGCAGCCTTCCACAACGGGGTTAACTCAGATTTATTCATTCACAAGTTGTATGAAAAAGAGCCCCAATCCATGGCTGAACTCGTCCATTCAGCCCAAAACTTTATGAACGCGGAAGACGCCATCATAGCTAAGAAAAGGAAGAGGGCTGAGAGAACGGAGGGCAACCCCCCACGTCATCCTGACCAAGGGCCTCGTCCAAGGAAGGGACGAACGGAAGACAAGAAGGATCGGGATAGGGATAACAGGAAGGCAGGCCCATCAGCAAGGAATCAGAATTACACACCCTTGAATGTCCCACTTGATCAAGTGCTTATGCAAATCAAGGATGATCCTTCCTTGAAGTGGCCGGAGAAGATGAAGGGAGATCCTAACAAGCGCAATAAGAATAAATATTGTCGCTTCCACAGGGATCATGGGCATGACACGGACGAGTGTTATGACTTGAAGCAGCAGATCGAGAATCTTATTAGACAAGGAAAGTTGAGGCATTTCGTTGGAAGGGATCATAAAGATGAAAAACTGAAAGCGAAGATGGAAGAGTCATCGCGGCCCCCACTAGGAGAAATAAGGGTTATCGTTGGAGGGACTTCTGAAAGACAATCCTCTAGATCAAAGAAGACGTATCTTAAAGTGGTGCAAAATGTCCAATTCTCTGGACGATCATCAAGGACTAGGGGGGCGGACGAGCCAACCATTTCTTTCACAGATGAAGAAGCTGAAAGAGTTCATCATCCACATGACGACGCAATTGTCATTACCCTACTGATAGCAGACTACAGAACTAGGAGGGTGTTGGTGGATAATGGAAGTTCAGCGGATATATTATATTATCCTGCCTTCCAGCAGATGAAGCTTGGACGAGATCAGCTTCGTCCAGCAGGCTCACCACTGATAGGATTTGGAGGAATGAAAGTGCAGCCCGTAGGTACTATTACCTTGCCTGTAGTGGTAGGGTCATACCCTCAGCAGATAACTAGGGAAGTAAATTTCCTCGTGGTGGATTGTTCGTCCTCATACAATGCCATTATTGGAAGACCAACTTTGAACAGTTGGAAGGCAGTAACTTCCACCTACCATCTATCAGTTAAATTCCCTACGGAATGCGGAATTGGACAAGCACAAGGAGATCAATTGGCAGCCAGGGAGTGTTACCTAGCCATGTTGGCTATGGATGAGCAGATGCATACTATGAATATAGAAGAAAGGAAACTTGTTGCAGAACCAACTGAAGTATTGGAAGATGTTTTGTTGCAAGAAAATGACCCGGAGAAATTCACTAGAATTGGAACAAGTATGAAGGGAAAGGCGAAAGAAGACCTCGTCCAGTTTCTAAAGAAGAATGCCGATGTTTTTGCATGGAGTCATGACGACATGCCTGGTATTGATCCAGATGTAATTACTCATCGACTGAGCGTGTCCCCCTCTTCTAGACCCATTCGTCAAAAGAAGAGGGTATTCGCCCCTGAACGAGAGAAGGCTATCAAGGAAGAGGTTCAAAAACTGACCACGGCACAGTTCATTCGGGAAGTCTATTACCCGGATTGGTTGGCAAATGTAGTGATGGTGAAAAAAGCAAATGGCAAGTGGAGGATGTGCGTTGACTTCACTGACTTAAACAAGGCGTGTCCTAAGGATAGTTATCCCTTGCCTCGTATTGATCAATTGGTTGATTCTACCGCTGGCCATCAACTGTTGAGCTTCATGGATGCCTTCTCAGGATATAACCAGATAAAGATGGACGAGGCAGATCAAGAAAAGACATCTTTCATTACTAGTCAAGGTTTATTTTGCTACAAAGTCATGCCCTTCGGTCTGAAGAACGCGGGGGCAACTTATCAAAGACTGGTGAATCACATGTTTCGTCCACAGATAGGGCGGAATGTAGAAGTGTACGTGGATGATATGCTTGTGAAGAGCTTAGACGAAGGAAGCCACTTGGACGATCTTCAGGAAGCTTTTGAAACACTTAGGCGATACAAGATGAAGCTGAACCCAAGTAAATGTGCCTTCAGAGTATCTTTAGGAAAGTTTTTAGGATTCATGGTTTCAGAGAGAGGAATTGAAGCAAATCCAGACAAGATCCAAGCCATATTGGACATGGAGCCACCGAGAAACATCAAGGAAGTCCAATCCCTAACAAGACGAGTTGCAGCACTGAACAGGTTTGTCTCAAGAGCCACTGATAAGTGTTTACCCTTTTTTAAGATTCTCAGGAAGGCATTTGAGTGGACGGACGAATGTCAAAAAGCCTTCCAGGACCTAAAGCATTATCTTGCCACGGCCCCTTTGCTAAGTCCGTCCGTGCCAGAGGAAGAGCTATATTTATACTTAGCAGTGTCCCCACACGCCGTGAGTTCAGCGTTGGTCAGGGAGGAAGAAAAGGTACAGAAGCCTGTGTATTACACTAGCCGGGCACTGAGAGGGGCAGAAGGAAGGTACCCGCTGATAGAGAAGTTAGCCTTCGCGCTAATAACAGCTTCTAGGAAGTTAAGACATTACTTCCAAGGTCATGTCATCGTTGTTATGACGGATCATCCACTTAAGAAGGCAATGAGTAAACTTGAAGCTGCAGGACGACTAATTCAATGGGCAATTGAGCTCGGTGAGTTCGATATTCGGTACCAACCGAGGAATGCGATAAAAGCTCAAGCCCTAGCAGATTTCATCGCAGAATTTACTCCGAGTTATGAGGACTTAGATGACAAAGAAGGCAATAAAAGATGGGTCGTCCATGTAGATGGATCATCTACGCTGTATGCAGGAGGTATAGGAGTGGTTTTACAATCACCAGAAGGAGATAAGTTGAATCACAAGGTTCGCTTGCAGTATCAAACAACTAACAATGAAGCAGAGTATGAAGCCCTTCTTAAGGGGTTGGAGTTAGCTAAATCTGTAGAGGCAGACTCTGTACTCGTCCTGGGAGATTCACAGTTGGTTATAGGCCAAGTAAATGGAACGTGTGAAGCCAAGGAAGATAGAATGAAGAGGTATCTGAAGAAGGTTTTACGCCTTATGAAGAAATTCAGAGAAGCTAATTTCGTGCAGATCCCGAGGGAAGAGAACATGGAAGCAGACACTCTAGCGAAGGAAGCCTCCGCCAATGAAGCAATGGACAAATTAGATGAAATACAGTACATGCCGAGCATAGACCTTCCAGAAATGTTGCAAATAGAAGGTGAAGAGAATTGGATGACCCCAATAGTCTCATACCTGAAGGATGGAAGGCTTCCAGAAGGGAAGGACGAAGCCAGGAAGCTAAGAGTTAAATCAGCCAGATACATCCTTATAGACGAGATCTTATACAAAAGAGGTTTTTCACAACCCTATCTGAGGTGCTTGGCTCCAGACGAAGCGAATTATGTACTGAGGGAAGTTCATGAAGGGGCATGTGGAAATCACTCAGGAGCCAGATCACTCGTCCATAAGGCCATCCGTGCAGGGTACTACTGGCCAACCATCCAAGCTGATGCTAAGGCATATGTAAAGGTATGTGATCAATGTCAACGATTCAGCAATATTCCTAGAATTCCTTCAGAATACCTCACCCCAATGATGGCCCCTTGGCCTTTTGCTCAGTGGGGTTTGGATATTTTAGGCCCCTTCCCAACTGGAACCAGACAGATGAAGTTTTTGGTAGTGGGAATAGACTACTTCACTAAATGGGTGGAAGCTGAGCCCTTGGTGAAAATTACACAACAAAATGTCAAAAATTTCGTCTGGAAGGACATTGTATGCAGGTTTGGTGTGCCAAGAGTGCTCGTATCTGACAACGGACGACAGTTTGACAACACCCCCTTCAGAGAATTTTGTGAACAGCTTGGAATCAAAAATCACTATTCCTCACCCTCCCACCCACAAGCTAACGGACAAGCAGAAGTTGCAAACCGATCCTTGTTGAAAATCATCAAGACTCGGCTTGAAGGGGCAAAGGGAGTGTGGCCGGATGAATTACCAGGTGTTTTGTGGGCTTACAGGACGACAGCGAGGACTCCCACAGGAGAGACTCCCTTCAAATTGGCTTATGGGAGCGAAGCGGTCATACCTGCAGAAGTGCATATGGCCAGCCATAGAGTGCTAAAGTATCAGGATAAGGAAAACGAAGAGCAGCTTCGTCTTAACCTTGATCTCATAGACGAGGTAAGAATAGATGCGGAGCAAAGAACAGCAAGGTACAAGAATCTCATGGCGAAGCGGCATGATGCTATGGTGAAACCCAGGCGCTTCAGTGTTGGGGATCTGGTCCTTAAAAGGGTCTCTTTGGCCACCAAAAACCCAGCCCATGGGAAGCTAGGACCAAACTGGGAAGGACCTTACAGAGTTATCAACTCTAAGAGACAAGGATCCTACTATTTAGAAGCCCTGGATGGACGAAGGTTAGAGCACCCGTGGAATGTTGAACACCTAAGGAGGTACTATCAATGAAAGGTGATCACGGACGAGTCTTGACATGGACGAGACCTTTGGAAGTTTAAAGTGACGCTTAATATTATCTTCCAGTGTTTGTTTATTACTATTGTGTTTCTAAGTGTATAAGTATTTTATGCTGCTCATGGACGAATTTGTGTTTATTATGTGTTTTTAATTCCCTAAAAAGCACAAGCTCTTAAGCATGTGCCATAGTTGTGGACGAATGATTACATAGTATGGATTTCTGAATATACAATGTTTTATGTATGGTTGTATGGGAATCCTTTATTTTCTATGATTCAAAATGGTCCACGGAAGGCGAAAAGTCAAAGACGAGTAAAATCCTTGGACGCAAGGAAATATCGTCTAAAAAGCTTCCAAGGAAGTAGTCTAGAAGCTTTCCTTGAAACAAGGATAAAGCGATAAAAATGGAGATATGTCCGTCTAAGTTTTAGGCAGGACGAACTCAAAGTATAATCGTCTAATCTATCGTCTACACCATGGACGAACAATGTGCGTGTTAAAGCACCACAAGCCCAAAGACGAATTTAACCAACATAACAATCCAGCCCATGGACGAGAATTAGTTGGAAAGAATTTGTTGTTAAGGACGAACAAATAATCGTCCTAAGTCTGGATAACGAATTTAAATCTGGCAAAAGGACATTGATCATGGACGAATGTTACTCGAACATCTCATAATGATATGCGCGAAGGAACTCGTCCATATGTTCAAGACGAGATGAACAATGAAAATCGTACATCAACCAAAACTGGTATGGACGAAGAAATTGGAATTTTGTTCACAAAACTTAAAAAAAAATTCAAGCACAAGAAACAGTGAAAGAAGCATTCATATATTCATAAAATTCAGGGTAGACGACTACCGTCCAAAAACCCTTATAATGCTTGTTCATAAAAGCTCGTCCATATACTCGGACGAGGAAATTGTACTTGAATAAATTTTAAAAAGAAAAGAAAAAGCCCAAAACAGTGGGCACCTCCAAATAAAATACAAACTTTTAACAAGACAAAAAGTCACTTAGGTTCACTGCCGGGAGCGTTCTTCGGATCGTCCTGGGTTACCTCGTCATTGGCGTCGTCCTCCATATTGACGTCCTCAGAGCCTGTCATAAGCAGGGAACTTTCTGTGGCGAGGGGGATCTTAAACGCATCAAAGTTCAAGTCAGGGAACGCGTCCTTAGCATCAGCACGGAAGTCTTCATATCCAGCAGCATAATGACTGTCTAGACGATTCTTATATTCGTCAGACTTCTTGAAGGCTGAAATGGCTTCTTCACGTGCCTTCTCCAAGGACGAAGTGAACCTTGAAACTTGTCCCTCCAGGTATACGATACGAGTATCCTTCTCAATGACGTCTGCTCTAAGTTCCTCCACCTCGTCCTTCAGTTTCGTCTCAATTCCCAGTAGACGGTTGATTTCCTCGGTTAGCCTTATCACTTCTCCCTTCTTCAGCAAAACTTCGTTAGTCACCTCTTTAACCTTCTCTCTTGCCGTCCTGGTCTCCTCAGCAAGTTCCTTGGCTTGGCACGTCGCTGTATAAAACTTTGACATAGCCTGTTCATAGACGAAGAAGAGTTAGGAAAAGAGGAGAAGAAGGAAAGTATATAAAGACGAGTTAAAGTCATACCCTGAAAAGATCATGGATGCCAGAACGTTCAAAGTCCTTCACTGACATGTTGTAACATTCGTTAACTTCATTGTCTGTGACGATCCCTTTGAACGTCCTCCATGCGTAACCTTCGTCCAGAACCAGGTTGGAAGGACGATTTGATTCTTCTGGCAGATGAGGCTTACGCGAAGTCTTGGTTGGAGGAGGGGGAGGATCACTTGGAGTAGGATGAACTATCTGGACGGGCTCCACGTTGACCGGAGGCTCGTCCAGATTCTCCGTCGAAGGGGGGAACTTAGGGACCTTGGGAAGAGAAGTCTGAGTGGTTTTAGGTTTTTTATGGCCTCGACGACTGGGAAGGTTCTCCAGGTCCACAGCACTCGAAATTTTTGACTTCCTCTTCCCAGCCTGGACGGAGCTCTTCTGGACGACAGGAGGAACGCCTTCGTCCCCACTAGTTACTGTTTTGTCTTTATTCTCTCTCATGGTCATTATTCCTATGACGAGGACAATCAGTTAAAAAAAAAAAAAAAAAAAAAAGAAAAGAAACAAAAAAGAAAGAGAATAAAAACAAGTACTGCGGAAGCAAAAGGTACTTACTTCGTCTAGTGGTCTCCTCGTGACTTAAGTTTTCAGGGGTAGGTTCTGGGCCTAGTCCCCACGTAGCCAAGCTACTGAAAGTGACTAAGTCGTGGAAAGTCCTTCTAGGGAAGGCACGTACTTGGTCAATACGATCTAAATAAAGCCTATCTAAACGTGGACGAATAACAGCTGCACCAATAAAATAAAAAAAATGGTTAGACGATTAACAGTTGGAAAAAGTGTGAGAAAATGGAGTAATATGGAAAGAAAACATACCCTCAGGACGAAGACGACCTATGGGGCTGGTAAAAGGAGGGAAGGGGGCATTACTAACTTCTGTTGGGTCCCCAGCCCAGTTTCCAGAAATGATAAAAAATTCTTGTTTCCAGAGCCTATCAGACGAGCTACGGCCCTTTATTAAACTATACTGAGAGCCTCTGGACGAGAACTGGTAAAAACCAGCTGATTGCTTTATTTCTGAGGGCTTATAACAGTAGAGGAATTCGTCCACTGTTATAGGACGATCCCCTTCCAGTGCCTCACGCCATAACACTTGCATGGCAACTACTGTCCTCCAACCGTTGGGATTAAGCTGGTTAGGACCAATACCTAGCCTATGAAGGAGACCTCTACAAAATGAATTTAGGGGAAACCTAAGACCAGCTAAGAGATAAGACGAGTATACCCCCAGACCCGAGGAAGGTGAACAACACCATTCTCCTTCCCTGGGTAGACGAGGTCCAAATTCAATAGGAATTTGGTATCTATCTATTAATGTTCTTAACTTAGGAGCGTCTAAGATGGACACTACCTCAGGTGCACAGCTATATATAATACTTTCCTCTTCCTCCTCCTCGTCCTGAGAAGGACTGGGTGGCGCTCTGGACGAGCTAGCCCCAGTTCCAGAGGCCATCCTGCGTTGCATTTCCTGAAACTCTTCTAAGGAAATGCCAGGAACCCCGGACGAATACTGCTCGTCCGAGGAACTGCTACTAAAGCTAGTGCTACCCTCACCACTCTCATAACTTCCAGACGAGACGTCTTGATATTCGTCTATCTCTCTCTCCATGCTACTAGACGAAGACATAACTAAAATGAAGATCAAAATGAAAACCTAAAGGAAGAGGGAGTACCTGAGAACTAAGACGAATGCTAGACGACAGTCTCGGACGAGATAGCAGAAGGAAGTTTTTGAAGAAGGTGTGGGGGCAGGAAAGAGAATATACCTATTTATAGGACCCAGAGGTAGGGTCAACGAAGCGTCACCATCCACTAAGAAAACGACACGTGGCAATCGCATTGAAAAATGTAATCGACTTAATTCTTTAACAAGTTAAATCGTGACACGTGGCTATATCAAAGGGATAAAATCCCAATAATATCCTTGGACGACACCCTAGACAAGGGGGCAACTGATGGGTTAGCAAAAAATGGCAGTCTCCTATTCGTCCAGAGGGGTCGTCCAATGATACGCGTTTTGCCTAGCGACTCAGCCTCTCTTATTCGTCCAGAACTCTCTTCCTTGTAGGGTCAACAAATGGTGCAGACTCCGTTATCTACGGAAGGTCGTCCACGGATGAATCACTTGGACGACCAACGAATAGCGTCATAAAAGGTCGTCCATAGGAATTGCACATGGACGACCACGTGAACTTAGCAAATTCTGGAGTGGTTAAATCAGCCCGTGTTCGTCGCCGCCTATTTCTCCCAAGTGTGTAACTTCCAGCAGCGGTTATGATTTTTATAGCCGTTGAAGAAGTTACATCCGGATTCCACAAATCTGGGGGAAGTTATTGGACCAATAACCGCCCCAGAGTATCCTATATAAGGACCGGTCCGAATTATGTGAAGGTAAGAGATTCTGAGTTTCTTTACTTACAGTACAGTTAGAACTTCATACCAGAGAGGACACTAACTTCACCATCGGAGGACATTTGGCCGGTCCATCCCGGTCATCCTTTGATTTCCTTCTTCTTTTGCAGGCCTCTGCAAGCGTAGCAACCCACCGAAGCCGAAGTGTTCAACCAAACTGATCTTACGCACCATCAAATTCAAATCCACATTTAATAAAGATGCAGATCTGTTTTTATTTTAAGAAAAATTGAGATCTACATCTAATAAAGATGCAGATCTGTTTTTTTATTAAGAAAATTTTATATCTACATCTAAGAAAGATGTAGATCTGTTTTTTATTTTAAGAAAAAGCATTGATCATATGCAAATTATTGGAATTAAGAAAGAGATCATAACAATTACATAAACCAAATCAAGATCATGCTTTAACAAGACAATGATTAACAATTCATGTTATGGATAAAGGAAAACATGCATCATCATAAACAAGAATCATAAAAGAGAAAAAAAAAAAGAATAGGGTGATTGAAAACAACCTCTTGCGTGGAGTACTTCTTGATCTTGAGAGGATGTTTTAGGGTTCAAAGAAATTTATTCAATTATCTTTGAAACCTAAAAACCCTAATTTTAACAGCAAATCAAAGAGTGGATCAGCAATTTAACCTAAAAGAGTGTGCCTCTCAGAGCATAAAAGAGTGTCTCTCTCGGGGAAGAAAAGTGTGCTGAATTATGAGATGCATCCTCTATTTATAGAGGTTGGCATGCTGAAAAAAACATAAGCAAAAAACATATGGGGGAAAATCCTAAAAAAATAGGAGATTTGGATTAAGAGTAAGCTGATTTTTCTGATCATAACCAGTTTCGTATTTTGATCATATCTCTTTATTCAAAATTCCGATTAAGCTGAAATTTTAAACGCTAAATGGAAATTCGATTCTCTACAACTTTTCCAGAAATAACCTAGTCCGAATTTTAAGTTCTACTATGCCAAAAGTGCCTCAGAACATGAATCTGAAATCTGTTACTTGATTAGCACGTTTTTGAGGTGTTTTCCAACTCTAAGACTGTATTTGGACGAATTTCAGATTTATGTTCATGATAAACCTCATTCCAAAGTGATAATTATGACTTTTAAAATAATTATTTTGAATATAATTATCCCAAAAGCCTAATTATCTACAATCTTTAAATATCATTAGCTTATTTGTTTTAATCCCATGCAACAAATCTCACTTTAAGAAAAATACTCCACCAATCACATAAATTCATTTAATTAATTTTAATCATTAACCAATCAAGATTAATTTCAATTAATCACATGTGATCGGCTTTACCCCACACAATGCATGTAAACCATACAAACTTGATCATGTGATATCTTTTAATCCGACAGTCTAATTTAGAAATTGGACACGCCATTGCAATCGTTAGAACCTCAAGATCATTTTTATGATATGCAATGAATGAATTGATGCATGTAATGCAATCATTTTTTTTTTTTTTTTGGTATGTGGATGGTCATTCAAGTCATTCTCTTTAATTAAATCATGTGTGCAAAATTGAGCGTCTACAACTACATTTGACCTTAGGCAAAAGTTTTTCGACATTGGATCCTAGGGCAGGGATGTGATGCCCATGTTGTCGAATGTACATAGCAAAATACCTTCAAATTCACATATTTAGAAAGGGTAGATAATAGACTTAGGCATATAAAATTACCAATTTAAAATTTCCCAATTTTTTTATAATTCTGAAAAAACAATTTCTTCCATCCATGCTGTTTCTCCCTCTCCAACTAATAATTTTCAAAATCCTAAATCTCTTCTGTATGATAACACTTTTAAGAAACATTAAATATGTGTAAAGAAAAAAAGCTACATGTTTAAAGATTTTCTAGTGTCCGTGTATTTTTTTTGGGCTATACTACTCAACAATTGGAAGTTGGAACTATTAATGGGACAAAAAATGGCAAATTGGTTTTGTTAATGATTTTTTTTTTTAAGGGAATACCTATGAGTTTCTCTTTTTCAGTGCGACTAATTTAGTTAGCTAATGTTCTCTTTTCATTACTAGTATTATTATTTTTGTTTAGGGTCGTTGGATTTTATATATATATATATATATATATATATTTATTTATAATTAGGGTTCAAGAACTCAAAATTTTGAATGTCAAAAGACTCAAAACTGTAGAAAGTTATATTCTAATTTTTCTTTTTTCAAAACTTTAAAAACTTATTAAATCTATTTGATTCTTTAATAAAAAATTAAATCTACTTTTTTTTTATGAGAAAATTAAATCTACTTGTTTATTCATGGATGTTGAACTTTGTCAAGAAATTTCCATCTTTTCTCAGTTGGGCCGGTGCTGCAACCCTTACCCGAGCGGCCCGAACGGTCACCCATCGTGTTTCAACTTTCAAAGTCACCTGAACTTGATTCTGTAATTTGGTGTAATCTGGGCTTGGGAAATTGGCTGCCCGTATAGCCTGTTCCATCAATTTTTGTGGGCTTGGGTAATATTTTTCTCAAGTAGCCCGTTCTGTCTAGGAAGATAAGCTCAAGGCCCAATTAGTGTATTAAAGAAATTGGGCAAAGTACGACCGCACATGCCTAGCCCAAGTTTGGTCTAGTGGTGAGTAAGGCCGAAGTGGTATCTTTTAGCAATTTAAGCCGGATTTATATATATATATATATATATATATTCTTCCCCCCCACCCCCCGCGGCAAAACGCAAAAAGACCATTGAGGTTTGGAACAATTGTAATCTAACTCTTGTGCTATCAATTTTGTATTATTGACTTCTGAGATTTAAAAAGTGTTTAAATTAATATCTTTATCTAACTTTAATTTTTCAATAATAATAATAAATAAAAAAAATCTAAATTTAGTTAATTTTAATTGATAAAAATGGCCATGTGTTATATTTGTGTGTGGAGTAAAAATTCGGAGCCCAATAGATGTTGGGCTTAGATCAGGGCCCACTATAATTAATTTGTAGAGATGAGTGTGCAAACCAACACTTGGGCTTCCTAACTTATGAGTGGAGCAAAGAAATGTGTCAAGACAAAAAGACTAAGTATACGTTTGGATGTGGATTAAAATTATAAATTATTTTACTATTCAGCTTATTTTTGCTACTATTCATGGATTCCATTGTACTTTTTGGCACTATTCATGAGCCTCACTGTACTATTTCAATTAAATTTTACATTTATCTACAGTACTTTCAACAATAAATTTTTAGTTTTAATAAAATAAGCGGTATCCAAACAAATCCTAAATTGAAAAAGGTTAAACAAGGACAAAATAATGCATTCATTGTTCCTCAAAATGGCTGAGGAGCCCTCTTACACTTGGGGGTGTTACAAGTTTGAGTGTAATTATCTCCCTAATTTCTAGGTGTCGATCCTGGTTCACTGGGATTCTTCTCCATTTTATAGTGATCCAGCTTCCATCTTAACCCTCCACTTGGAGGGTAGTTGATCTCAACCAAGATTCTTGTCCCATTCTTCCTTTGGAGGATGTGATGAATAAGATACATGTTGTATTAGCATTATTTAGGTGTCATTCAACCATTAATGTAGCTAGCATGGTTGGTGCAGTGCATTCAATCCAGAGGTGATGGATACTTTCCTAGGAAGCTTCCCTTCTCCCTTATCCATGCTTGTCATTGTAGCATCCCTTGGTCCTCACACTTCAGTTTTTGAGGTCTTCATCACATTTCACTACAACAAACAAGACCTATGGTGACGAACACTTTTCATCACTAAATACCCTTATTTCGTTACCTACAACTTACGGAGACGAAACATAATTTGTCACATAATCTCGGTCACAGAAGGTCGTGGTGATGAAAATTTTCGTCACTAAATTGTTTTAGTTTTTTTTAATAAAAAAAAAAATTATAGGCGACGAAAATTTTTTTGTCACCTAATATTTTCCTCACTAAACATTATGTTTAAAGACAAAATAAATTCGTTACCAATTATTTTTAATTTTTAATTCTTTTTATTTCACCATATTTTGTGATGAAATATTTCGTCACTAATTTTATTTTATTTTTTATTTTAAAATCTCCAATTTTAATGGATTTGGTGACGAATTATTTTGTCACCAATTTCTGTGTATACTCAGAGTTCTACCTATTAGTGACAAAACATTTCGTCACCAATCACATTAACCTATTCTTTCCATTAAATTGCCATTACATTACACATTAACTAGTTCATTTCCAATCGCATTCTCCTTGGACTTAGCCCAATAAGGCTAGTACTCTTTGCCTTCCCCACAATTTGCATGTATTATTTTTTAAAATGATATATATTTTTAAATAATAAAATGGTTATGTGCACATTATGTGTGCATGTGTGTGTCTGGAGAGAGAGAGAGAGAGAGAGAGAGAGAGAGAGAGAGAGAGAGAGAGAGAGAGAGAGAGAGAGAGAGAGAGAGAGAGAGAGAGAGAGTTACACCTAGGAGTGTTCACGGGTCGGGCGGGTCGGGTTTGTGCCCAACCCGCAAACTGACCCGTAGAGATCGAGTAGGCAGATTCTCCACCTGCAATCGACCTGTTAAGAAGGTCGGGTTTTGCGGGTCGGTTTTTCGGCGGGTGGCATCGGTTTCGGCCTCACTTGAAACCTGACGGAAAATACAGAAAAACGGCCAAAATTGGCGAGATCTCGCTCGATCCGGCCAAGATCTGGTGAGGATTTTGTCAGATCCTGTGAGGACTTCATCAAATCCGATGATTTTTCCCCCAAATCGTGTCGAGAATTCGCCAGAATTTGATGGGGTCGGGCGGGTCGGGTTTCACGGGTTTTGAACGAGGGGACTTGAAACCGACCCACCGGTGTCGGGTTTGGAGCTCGGGACCGGCGGTCGACCGTCGGAGCAGTCGGATCGGGTGAACGCCGGTCGGGTACGAGCGGTTTGGGCGGGTTGAGCGGGTTTCCGGGTGGGTTAGACAGCCCTAGTTACACCTGTGTAATTCTAAATAATTACACATTTTTTAAACCATTGCATTTAAGTAGATCCAACAGTAAAAAAGATACCCTCGTTAATGCTAATATTCTAATTGATCTTATTTATTATCTCTTATTTAATACATTCCATACTTATTTCTAAACCCAACAAAATTTATAGGTCTAACTCTCTCTCTCTCCACTACACGTCTCTCTCTTTCTCTTTTGCATGTATTTCTCTCTGATTGTTGGTATGGCTGTTCAGTTTTTAGCAGGTGACATATTTTTTTCTTATAAGATTGGCTTGGAATGTAAAGATGATGTGATTTCTTTGAAATCACACGTGGAGGAGAGCAATTATGCTGAGAAATTAGGTCTGAGGAAGTGGATGGATGAGAATGATGTGGCTGGAATTGTGGATAGGTACACTGCTAAGTGTTACGAGACTCTTGGATCCCATTAACAGTATGGCAAAGCAGTATAATATGACTGACCTTGTCATTGGGATTAAGTATTTGTGATAAAGCTACCGGTTAATGATTCTATGAATTTGAATTCAACGTCTTTGGTTGAGTATTCTCCTTATACTGAGAGATCTTTGAGACTAAGGATTAGCCATGACTTTGTTGCCTATGAAACTGCTAGTTTTTCTATGACAAAGATGTTTGGATGTGTTTCAATTAGTTTTAAGAAAAAAAATTGTTTCCATTCTACCTTAAAAAATTGCCTTTGTTTGGTATGACAAAGATGCCTATGATGTTTAGCATTTTCAATGGTAAATCACTATTTTCAATTGTAAATCAAATAATGAGTGGGTGTCATTTTCATCCATCCACTTTTTAAGACCTAATTTCTCAGCATAATTGCTCTCATCCACATGTAATTTCAAAGAAATCACAGCATCTTTACATTCCATGTAAGGGTCATCAAATAACCCATGGCCCACAGCTCGACTTAGAAACCCGATAGCCCACCGGGTTAATGGGTGGCCCAGCCCATTGTTATTGAGGCCCATTGGTAGCCCACTAGCCCAGTGGGTCAGGCCGTGGGCTAGTTTTTATGTCCATGGGTACCCAGTGGGCTAGCCCAGTAACCCAGTGGGCTAGCCCAGTAGCCCAACCTGTTGCCCAGCCCATTGGCCTAACCCGTTGGCCTAGCCCAATAACTCATAATTCATAACAAAAAATATATAGGAAATGTATGAAGGATTGATCCTAAGATATTATAGAGAAATTTCTTAAGAGAACTCCTTTAGCCACTAAGATACTCAAAGTAATTATGCTAAACTTAGTTTACTAAGTATATATTTTTCTAATAGTCTAGCAAATTTGAATTAACCATTTGACATTTTTTTTTATTAAAGATAAAAATAAAAAAACTATTTAAAGCCTTAATAAAAAAAATTAAATAGGTTTCTATCAACTAAACAAAAATTAAATAGATTTGACTATAAAAATATTTGTAATTAAGTATTAAATTTTTTAATTCTTTCCTTTAAAAAAATAGATTGATTATTTCCTTATAAAAAATTGATTATTTCCTTATAAAAATAATAAAATAATATACTAACACAAGTCCATAAGTAGCCCATTAGGCCCAACCCGATAGCCCACCTCGCTAAAGACAAAATGGGTATTGCCCATGGGCAGGGTCATGGGCTGAGGTTTTCTCTTTTGGCCCAACCCGACCCGGCCCGTTAACTAGTTAATAGCCCATTATGCCTAGCCTATTGTGCCCATGGGCCAAGTAAAAATGGGCCGGGCTGGCCCGACCCGGCCCATTGACGACCTTCCACGCCAATCTTATATGAAAAAAAGATGTATAAATTTTTTTTTGGTTTAGAAATAAGTATTGGGTTTAAAAATAAGTATGGAATGTATTAAATAAGAAATAATAAATAAGATCAACTAGAATATTAATATTAATGAGGGTCTCTTTTTTACTGTTGGATCTACTGAAATCTAATGGTCTAAAAAATGTGTAACTATTTAGAATTATACCAGGTGTAACTTGAACTTATCTCATATATATATATATATATATATTAGTTTTGAATGTGAGGGAAAAGAGGACAAAACCCAAATATATTTTTTCTTGCATAAAATGCAAATTGCATTTACACCATTTATGTTTGACTACAATTTATTTTAGTTCTATAACTTTATTTTCGTTAAATTGAGTTTTCTAAATTTTGAATTTATTCAATTTAAACATTCCATCCAATTTCATTAAAAAAATATTTTTCTCACATGAAAAAAAAAAAAAAAATCTATAAAACTAATAAAAATATTTAATAGAATTTTTACGTAAGAATTATTTTTTAATTAGTTAATTGCATACTTAAGGACAATTTTTTAATGGAATTGGAAGAAAGGCCTAAATTAAATAAATTTTAAATTTAGAGGATTCAATTGAATGAAAGTAAAGATAAATATTTGAAATAAATTTCAGTGGTGCAATTTGCATTTTAGTATTTTTTTTAAAAAAATCAATGCTCATTCTCGAAGTTCTAGATCATTTTTGTTTAGTTTCGGAGACTTTTTGTTTATGTAATAGAGGGGTCTTGGAACCCTTTTAAGATTTTTGGGGGACAGGGGGCTCTTAGGGCCGACTCTACCCTGGTTACATTTATGCGCTAGTGAAATACTACGTTAAACATGCACACTTTTAAAGTTTGTTTCATTTCATGAGAGCAAATTGCTATACATATGATTGAAATATATATATATATATATATATATATATATATTATGGTGGATGAAGGGTTTGGTGGTTTCATTGATTTTAATTCGTAAAATTCCTTGTTTTCTAACAAAACTATCGAGCCTACAGAAGAAAAAAGAAGTTGAAGTTGCCAACCGCATGCATGTATGATGGGTGTGAAGTCGAGTGTGAACAAATCAAGCCCAAAAAGTGGATGGCCAAGCTCAACAAGTGGTTGGTCAGGACCCAACAACCAATGGGACACCTCTTCCGTGCGTGGGCAATCTGTACACGTACTGGTTATAAGTTGGAAGTCCTCCTCAGTTGAAACCATGCACGGCACGAGACAAGCACAAGTAAAAGCCATGTAGAACGATTTTGGGACGGCTACATAACACCAAAGAGATGAGAGAATATACGACCAATGAAAGAGCTGCCTTGTTAGTTTTTATATAGTCAATTGCGAGATAATAGTGTTTGGTAGGTCACGTATCTTTCAGAGATGAATAATACAGTATAAAATAAAACATAAGAGAAAGAGACAATTATTGATCATTACAGAGACCCCATGCCAGGGAGACGGAATAAAACAACTCAATCAGGCACATATAATTTTTTTTTTTGATAATTTTATATGTGCCTGATTATCAAAAAAAAAAAAAAAAAAAAAAAAAAGTGCCCGATTGAGTTGTTTTATATATAGGAGGTATATATGAATTGAAGTTTAATGTCATTCTTTTTTAGTATATTTTTTTTTGTTTTCTAATGTATGCTAGCTGGTAAAACCATACATCATTTTTGTATTTTATGAATGATGTATAGTTTAGGTAAAACTATACATCATGGTATTTGACTCTGTAAAATCATTCATGATTTTCGTAAATCAGGGTTTGATTCTCAGGCTTATTCTTGGTTGGCTTACTAGGGTTTATTTGCTAATAGAATATACATTATAATATAGTTTTGCTATCATCACCTATACTTGCTTTCTGGACCCTCCTTTCTAGAACCTTTTGATGATGGGAAACCGGAGGCCGGGTTGTTGTGTCAAACCAGGATAACGCCACCACACCACTTTTTTATGGTTCTTATATTTTTAAATGGTTCAAGTTTTCTACTTTTCCGGTATTGAAAAGCCTGATTGAAAGTCTTTTAAGTCATGACATACAAAGCATAATACATGCAAAATAATTTAACTTGTGCATGTTTAGTTTAGCATCTTTAAATTCTAATGTCATCATGCGATCATGATATCATGAAGACAAGATCGAATAGTTATAAACAATGTTTTATTTCAAAGGGGGAAGGAATTGTGAATTGTGATGTTGAAAATGAATTATGTCATTATCTTATCTGTCCTTCCATTACGCTAATGTTTATTTTACCTTTGCTGGAATGTTAGTTAGCGTGGTAGATTAGTCAAATATATGCATCAAGTTTCAATTACACGTTGGAAGAATTAACTCTAGTTGTTCACTTTAAGCATCCTATAAAATATTCTAGTCTCATTAAAAATTTGTTACTACCAGTTTTGTCAAACTTTAGTTTTTGCAACCTCGGGGTGTCTTTTTCCTCATCACCATCATTTAATACATGTGGTAAATAGTTTCCTATAGTTCAAAAGTAACTTATTGTTGCTTAATGCTACATTATACTGTTTGAGTGCTAATAAATTATGAATTCAAAGTTTTGCTTTCTGGACTATTGTGTAAAGTACTGGCTGATTGAGCATGTGTTTCAACTTTCACACGGTGGTGGTTTCTTCTAGATTCTATAAACAAGTTGGTCGAACTTTTTGTGATCTGACCTGCAGAATGACTATCTCATTATCTCTCTGCTTCTTTCAAGAGTTTTTTCCTACGATAATAAAAGGTAACCATGTTTAAACTTTACCGCCTTTGCTTTTGCAAGTGTTTTGGAAATTATAGGGAGGCAGTTTTTAGGGGAATATGCTCACATATTCTCTGCAATTATAAAACTGAAAGTCATTAATTGGTCAATGTAAACTTAGAAAAGCTTTCTTAATGGTTGATAAAAAGCAGAGTTTTAGACATTTACGTATACATGGTGTTCACACTAGATATAGACTCATATAGTCCTTTGTCGGTCACAGACTCACAGGGATATATATATATATATATATATATTTTGTGAGATCATAAAGAAAAATAATAAAATACTCAGTAAGTACCGTAAATATGTACTATCTTATCTTGTATAAATTGTGAGATACATTATGAATTTAATTAATAAAATTTATTATTATATATATGTCAAAGAAGAGTATTCATTTATGATACCCTCTAGTGCTCTATAACGGGTAAATATTAGTGCACTTTGTTGCACACAACTATATAAACACTTTCTGTACTGTGTGTGGAGCATGACATGCATGTGGGGCATGAAATATAAATGGGAACAACAATAGCTATACATTAATGACAGTGAGTTAAAATGTTTGCTTAACTGTGTGATTTGTCAAATGAATAACTTGCGGTGATGTTTTTGGTAGTTGCACTAGAGCCATTAGCTACAGTAAATGATTTAACTGCTACGAACCAGGTTTTGACAGATCGCATCTTCGCTAGCTAGATAGCGATACTATGTGGAAAAAAATGGTGCAAAGGAGCAGGAACCGGAGAGTCTGAATGAGTTGAACCGTTCCTAGTTTCAACACAAGCATCATTATTCTTACAAAAAAATGTCGCTGCTGCTGGGATTCAAAATTGTTTAAAAAAAAACAATGATTGTTTCCCTGAAATGATTTAGTGTGTTCGGTCAATAAAAAGAAACTCTTTTTTACTGCAACCCAAGCAATAAAAATTAGTGGCGTAACAGGCCTTCTCTCTTTGAAAAGGGCAGCAGTGGCAATGACATTGCCACATTGGAGGGATTGGAATTTGGAAGTCAGAACTAGGAACCGTATTTTTTGATATCTTGGGGCCAAAGAAAGCCAGAATTTGATTCATCTTCTCGAACCTTGATGTATACCTAATTTATAATTTAGTAGCCACAGAAAAAGGAAACTGGGATTCCGTGCACAAATTATTCTATGAGTATTGTGGTCACGAACCCTGAAAAAGTATGGTTGGGACTTAACAGCTTGGGATGAAACTCAATCACATAGCCTGAGGGTGTTCATTAATTAGAAGTTTCTGTTGTACATGTATTATTACCTATATATATTTTTGCCCGCACGATGAAGTATATCTTCTGCCAAGCTTTCTTTTCTTTCACTTCCACGAGTCAATTGGTGGTCGTGTTTCAGTTGCATGAGAATTGAAAGCATGCAAATTCCTAATGTGTACTATGAATTATGGACAGCAATTCAAAAGCAACATATATATACTATTCGTGCCAAAGGAGATCAAAGTACTAGACACCACCAATTGGGTTCAATCAGTGGATATAAATGTGTAAGGTCTTGCACTCAAACATTGGCTTAATTCCACTTTGCGGAGGCAGAAAGAAGGAAGAAGTTGCTTAATTAAAAGTCACAGTATATGGTGCACCCAACCAACGGGGCAGCACAAAATTGAATACAAAAACAATAACAACCATGATAATATCAATATTAGTTTTAGATAAACTAGCATTAATTAACCTAAAGTAATGATTAATTAACAAAGAATTTACCCTACGACAATGAAAAATACCGAACGGTTTCAGCTGGTCTATTCATAGTGGTCAGCCTTGTATAGGTGCCGGTTAAACTTTGCTTATCTGCTAATAATTATTATATCATATCAGATATATGCATTTTCTCTCTTACAACGTATGAGCTTTATGGCTATATGAGATCTATATATTATGAAAAAGATGATGTATCTGATCGATGCATTGGATACATTCTTCTTCTTCGCAGCTTCTAAGGATAGACTTCCTAAGTTCTAACCTCATCTTCATGACTTTGCTTCTTTGATTGCACTAGGCTCCAGGGTCTTTAGTCTTACATAAAATGAGGATAGTCTCTGTGAGACAGTTCAACTTCAACCAATTGACAAGCAGCGCGAATACCTCTGAATTCCACTCAATTTACTTAAAGGCGTAACAAGTTGCTTAATAGGACTCATTCAAATATGGTACCCAAATTATGGAAAATCATGATTAATGTAGGTCCTAAGGTTAATCTCACCATCGAAATAAATACTGAGCTAATCTACTGCCTTCTGGATTTCTCAGATGTTCCAGTCAATTTCTATTCTTTTTGCTTCCATGAATACTCTTTGATTTTCATCTGATGTAGTATTGCAAGGTACAGCAAAAGTGGGCTATGATTATTTCATTCAAATTAAAATCGAGTTGATGTTTGATTTGGTGGTAAGTTAGAATTTAATGATAAATTTGACATGCTAACTGACTAAGTATCGATCCCATGAATACTCTTTGATTTTCATCTGATGTAGTATTGCAAGGTACAGCAAAAGTGGGCTATGATTATTTCATTCAAATTAAAATCGAGTTGATGTTTGATTTGGTGGTAAGTAAGAATTTAATGATAAATTTGAAATGCTAACTGACTAGGTATCGATCTAATGGTCAACTACAAGAGAAGATATTTCATTACCTACCAAAGCATTTTCTCTACTAGAGAAAAGCAAACATATTAGTTAGTGAAATGGGCTTATCATCAGACCTGCTCTACCTGCAATTCAAACCCAAAAAAGAAAAGGGAAAAAGAGAAAAAGGAAAAAAAGGAAGAGTGTCGAAGCCTTTTCTTAAAAGAAGTTTTCACATAAAGACAAGATAATAATTCTTAGAGGACAAACTACTAATGTTCATGTTTAGTACTTCACCGCACATTTGGCGCACGCAAGTGAGACTTTGGGTCCATGACTACATCACCAAAATACTAATAATTCAAAGGACTCGAACGAAAATCCAATCAGAAAAAATTAAATTTCAGAGTCTACCCAATTTTTGTACGTGTCAGGAAAAAATAATCATGGTGGAACCCATATAAACAAGGTCGTTATCAAATAGAAGCTCTGAATTTTCCAATCCAAACGTGTTCATGAGATTTATAGCATGTTTGTGCAATAGTTGCAACTAGCTTTATTAAGACGAAAATAACCTGCATCTACATCAACATGTCAATTGCATCGACTATAAGTCTTTCTAAAATTTAATTAACCCAAAAATAAAAACTAAGATTCTAAAACGCAATTACCAAAATAAGAAAGTACAAGCTGCAAAACTAGATTCTGAGGAATATTTACAGAATGAAATCCCCACGATACGCTTATTATGCTTTTGCTGTTTGCTGGGATGTTACTTTTTTATTGTGAACGTAGTGTGTCCATAACTTTTTCCCTTCCTAATTTATGATAGAAATGAGTTATTTTAATGTAACATTGATTATATTGGAGAAATAAGGCCATATCTCTGGTGAAGCAAAAGCTACAGCAGCATTAATGACTATATATAGAGGAATTTTCTTCTCCTTGAAAAATTTTGGGTGAGTTAATTTTTACCATGCGTGATAGATAAGGTAGTGTTGCTCTGAATTCTCGTCCAGTCCTTCAAAATTTTTGGTCAGGTTATCTCACCGTGTTTGATAAATGAGGTGGTTAGGTGCTTTGGATAAGTCTAATGTTTAATACTTTAATATTATAAGAAAATTTTATAGGACAAAGTTTGACTACATACTTAGTTGTAATTTAAGGCTGCAACTTCAATCAATATGTTTTCTCTTTATATTTTCTATGTTTACAAATTTTTTAAAAAATTGGAGATTAATAGTTATGTTATTAATCAAATATTTAAATTTCAAGTTTTTATAATTTAGAATTATTCATGAAAAATAAGTTTATGGATCGAATAGTAAATAATATCAAATTTGCATGAAATTTAACATATGTATTAAGAACATAAAGAATATATAATTCAACAATTAGATTTTTAGAATATGTAACCATGTTAATTTTTTTAGTAAAAATTATAAATTTATATTACAACCAATTTTATAGTCAAATTTTATCCAATTTTATATATCAAGCGGTAGCATAATTAATATTTTTCAATTCATTGATTCTAGTGGTTATTATGGCATTATGTTGGCCTCCATATTTGTATCATGTTGCAACTTTGTGCCAATTTTGTTTGCAATAACATTTAAAATAAAATTTACTTGATTGAATTTGAGTGTTTTGTTTATAATTTGACATCTATTGTTTCTGCTTGGGTCCATCTAATTGTTATATTTTGTAAAAAACACTTGCATTTAAAAAAAAAAAAACTGTAACATTAGTGGAGAGAGAGAGAGAGAGAGAGAGAGAGAGAGAGAGAGAGAGAGAGAGAGAGAGAGAGAGAGAACCATGTCCCCAACCCTAAGCTATCATATAATAACTCAAATGCTCAAGGATGACAAAAATTTCTGCCCTCCCCACCCTGAATCTATGGGTTTAATTTATTTAAATTATATATAAGTTAATTTATTTTTTTATACATATCCTTTTTTTTTTTTTGAATATTCTATTACTATCTCCTAAAACACTTTATTTCTCTCTTAGCACTCTCATAACTGTTTCTCATCTTTTTCTTTCATCTCTATCTTATAAATGTTGAAATCAACTCATTAGGGATGGAAAAAAAATACTTTCAACTTGCCCCGACCCTGATCCTAATTTGCCCTGATCCTACCCAGTGTGTGTTTTCCCCTCCTTGAATAAGGGATGGGCAGAACGAGGCACTATTATTCTAATCTTGCCCCAGCCCGTTGCCATCCCTTACTAGAGCTCATCGAACACTACAATAGATTATAATTGTTTGTGAACCTAGTGTGAATGAGGTATTTAAGGGAATCAACTAGCTACCCACTATAATAAAATATGTTAGAGAATATAAACGTTTCTTTTAAGAAGAATACCTATAAGAAATATCTTAGGATAAAGTATAAGAATAATTGGGATACGTTGAAAATAGATTGGATAACTTCAAACAAGTTAAAGGGGAGTGAAACTGAATTTGGATGAATAGTGGCCAAGGGAACAATAGCTGTGATTGATTAGTGGTGGGAAAGGAAGCTACAAGTGTGTCTTTTAGAAGGCACTCGAGGTTGTAAAATTCTGTGAGAGGGTTTTGAGAATGTTAACTTAGTACACATCATGTTCATGGACACTGTAACCTTTAAAGTAATAACAAGGACCCCTTTTTCAGGTGTGTTTGTCACACCCCAACTCATCATTGGCATAATATTGTCCTCTTTAGAAGCGACACAAAACCTCTTTCGGTCTTTTTTTTAGGTTTTAAAATGCCTCATAACAATTAGAGTCCAAGACATTCCATACAAGGCTTAGGATCTCCACTTACCTAAGCAATGTGAGATTTAGTCAATATTTGGTTTTCCTGCGCCTCACCCCATTTAGGAGGTCTTTTTGATCTTCACAATCTACCCCATTATAGGGCCATGTACACGTCCCCCGTACAGGACCTACCCACCATCTTGTCGTATACTAATCTGCTTTAATAATGTTCTGTCATGCCTCAACTCATCATTGACATTATATGGTCTTCTTTGGAAGTCACATAAAGTCTTATTCCTTGAGTTTTAAAAATGTTTCATACTAATTAGGGTCCAAGGCTTACGATCCCCTACATAAGCAATTAGAACTTAGTTAAGATTATTTTTTTTCTCTCACCTCAACTCATTTGTGTGGTCTTTTGCCCTTTTGGATCCTCATAGTCCGTTGATTTTGTGATTTTTCTTCTCTAGATGATGGTGATGTTAAGATAACCTTCTACAATGACCTAACCCCACATAGCTAACCTACGATAAGGGAGGGAAGAAATTGAGCATCAACCTCATTCACACTAGGTGAAGGGAAGAAATGAGAAGCAACATTAAAGTTGACACACTAGCTTAGTTGTATTTGTGATACCAATTATTCGTTTGGATAGCGCGCCTAGCATCCAATGTTGCGCATCCAACGGTTGTCAGTGGGTCCCGTGCACTGTTCACGGGACCCACAAACTTCTTTTTTCAGCTAAACTTTCATTAAAAATGAGTCCCATAGCACTATTCACATATTTAAAAGTTATTTTGCTATAGTATTTTTAATTTTTAATTTTCAATTTCAACAATAAGCGATATCCAAAAACACCATAAATAGTTAAGGAGCTCAGCTAGCTAGTTTGGTGGATATGGGTGGTGGTATTCGTGATGTCATGGAATGTGGTGCATCTTAGATGGCATTGAAAAGGGTTTTGAATTCTATCTCACGGGAGCTCATATTGTTCAGAAACGAGAGAAAAGAGAGATGTTTATTGCGTTAGAAGAACTATAATTGTAGCTTATTATATTGAAAGATGATGTGACATTGTGAGGGGAACGCTACTTCAAGACTTGATTAGCAAGTGGGACTGCATTAAGAAAATGATAAGATGATCTTAACAATATCGTTATGTTTGTTTTGGCTATTTGAACTTGAGACAACAATTGTATGCCAATGCTATTTAAACACTCAATTGATAGAAACAAAATTTTTTCCACAAAATTACCAAACACTTTATTGTGATTTTAAAAATGACATTTTTAAAATCAGTATATTTTTTTAAGAGGGATGATAAAGATACAATAAAATTTACTACAGTACATAACTTTAGTATGTTTCATTAATTATAAAAAAGTGATTTAGACATTTATCTATATATATATATATATATAAAACTAAAGCCTCTGACCTCATCACAATTTTTCACATCATCACTATTTAAATATAAAAAAAAAAAATCAGTAAAAAAAAAAAAAATACATAACCTACTAAAACACTACTAATCACTCATTTAAACCGTTTCTATCTTTGCAACTCTGTTACCTATCCTATTAAAACCGAATCCTCTAATCTCTCCACAATTTTCCACATCAGCATTATTTAAATAAAAAAAATAAAAAACAAAAAATCAGTAAAAAAAAAAACATAACCTACTAAAACACTACTAATCACACGTTTAAACCGTTTCTATCTTTGCAACTCTGTTACCACTAAAATACTAGTAATTCTATTAAAAAGTGAAAATGACATCTAAACCCAGTTATTTACTTTTGATATTGAGTTAAAGTTGTAACGCCTACAGTTCCTTCTCCCTCTCGTATTTGTGTTAATTCTTCCTTGCAACAATGAAGGTACTATTCTTAATTTTTATTCTTCCATTCAGTTTTGTTTAGATTTAATCTTCCTGATTAATTTCCGCTTTCTTATTGCCTTACTGTTCCGGTTTTTCCTCCGTTTGCAGTATACAGTACTTTTGTTCTAGAGATTGGGCCTCCTACCTTTCTATCTTTGCAACTCTATTACCTATCCTACTAAAACACTACTAATCCTATTAAAAAGTGAAAACAACATCTAAACCCGGTTATTTACTTTTGATATTGAGTTAAAGTTGTAATGCCTACAGTTCCTTCTCCCTCCCATATTTGTGTTAATCCTTCCTTGCAACAACGAAGGTACTATTCTTAATTTTGATTCTTACATTCAGTTTTGTTTAGATTTAATCTTCCCGATTAATTTTGCTTTCTTATTGCCTTTCTCTTCTGTTTTTTCCTATGTTTGCAATATACAGTACTTTTGTTCTAGAGATTGGGCCTCTTGCCAAAAATAAATTGAATCAAGGTTAAAGGTATGCTAATTTACAATAAAAATTTTCCAATTTCTTGGGTTTGGATTGTTGATTTTTGTTTTTTTGGTTAGAATTTTTTCCTGCTTGGCAAATATTTTTGTTAGATTTTTTTTTTTTTTTTTTTTTGTTTTTTTTGCGCTTGCCCTTGAAATAAATTTCTGATTTTTTTTTTAGTATAGGGTTAATAAATTTGAATTTAGGATTTACATGATGATGATGATATATATATACACACACACACACACACATATATATATATATATGTATGCGTGAAAGTATTGGTTGGTATAGGGTTTGGTTTGAATTTTGGGTTTTCTGCTATTGCAATTTACTCAAAATTTTTACTGTATTTGAAAAAACGAAGTTCTTTTTAGGGTTTAATCTAATGTAGAATTGTAGATTCTCACATTGTTTGGCTAGGGTTACATTGCAGTTGATGATAAGTAGCTGATACTGGATTATTATGTGATTTTGTTTGTGTGCATCTGTATTTTTATATTATAGCCGGGTTTCATTGATTTTTGTTGACAAGTTTTGGCTTTGGGAGAAAAAAATTTCTATTATAACAGTGTTCTTTTTTTCATACTTCAAATCCTACCTAAAGCAAAAGTCTCTAAACAACCAAGAAAACAAACACATCTTCGATATTATTCTCTTGCTGCCACAATACCAGTGGCTCCACTATTGCTATAGCTATTTTCACCGGGAATAACCAATCTTTTTGTTATATTTCTCTATTGTGAAGTCATATTCTTTTATTTTGTTTCAATAATTTCTAGGTTCTAAATCATCTAATTTATTATTATTATTTTTGGACCTTTGGAAATTTTAACATTTGATTATTTGATTTCTCACTTTTTTTTTTTTTTGGGAAGATCTAAAATTGTCTAACAGATTTCAACAACCATATTTACAAATTATTCTTTTGAAGGTAACTCATCTTTCTCTATATTTCTTTGTTTTCATAGGCATATATATGTTGTTTTGTTTCAATAATTTTTAGGCACTGAATATTTAGATTCTTTAATTTTTTGGGCTTGTTGAAAATTTTAACATTTGAATTTTTGGGTTCATTTTTCTCTATAACTGAATTTGTCAATTATATAGCTATGGATTAGTCTTTTGACGGTAGCCACATATTTCTCTTATATTTCTTTTTTGTGTGATCAAATATTTTCATTATGTTTTAATAATTTTAGCTTTGAATCTTATACATGATACGTTATTCATTTATGCAAAATTTTTCTATGCATTATATGGGTTAGCAATTAATTTATTATGTTTGAAATCTAGCAATCATATTCACTAATACTAATACGTTAGTCTATAAAATTTACTTAATAAAATTTGTAATATTTTTAGAATTTTCCTTTTCTCAAACTTCTAAATTTTAATCCAGACTGGCGACTGATAGCGCTGATACTTGACAGGCGGCAAGCATATTTACCGACTACTATTTCAGCTCTCTAGAACCCCATCGTGATATCTAAGAGATAGACCCTATTTACTAGTCTTTATAATCTATAATAATAGCCTTCTTAGCTAGGATTCCCAAGTGAAATCATTGACTTATGAGGAAATTATGACTACGTAAAAGGAATCACGTGACTTTGAAGTGGATTAATTATCCATGAAGACAATCACGTTATAAGAACTTTTTTTTTTGAAGTGGATTAATTTTATTATTCAAATTAAATGTTATAAATTTAGAAATATATTTAGTATCGGTTCATGTAAAATTTTAAATAACATAAAACTCTAATATAATATTATATCTTGGAAGTGTACACTTAATTCTTGTTTGGGTTTTTTTTTTTTTTTAATTATTTATTTTTCCCTCTCTTTTTTATTTTATTTTATTTTTTTGAGTAAAAATATTCATGGAAGAAAGAGGGCTCTTGAGTCTTGACCCAAAATCTATTTTGGCATTTGCTCAAAAAAATAAAAACACTATTTTGACATGGTTACAAACTTACAATAATCAGTTTAAATCACCCTGGACACTATTTTTTTGGCGAGTACAATCACACAGGAATCAGGACAAAAGTTTAAAATAAGACAAATGCAGATAATTAAAATTATTTGTGAACAAGTTGTCTAACGTCTTGTTCTACTCTAAAATATAGATGGTTTGATTTACGGTGTGAAGTACGTACGTGGATCATGGCCATTCCTCAGAATCAAGCAAAAATGTCAAAGATTCTATATCCAAATTGAAATTGTCCTCAAGACAATAATTTGTGGTCCAATCCTTGAACATTGTTTCGTCGAAAGGTAGGGACTGGTCAGGACCTTGTATGTTAGAGCTGTTGAAATTACAGTCCCCATTTCTATCTCCATGGTTTGCTTGGAACTCATTGCTGCTAAAATTAAAGAAATCCGAGTCTTGAGCACAGGTCTCGTGTAGCTCTTCAGTTCCACCGCGAACTTCGCACTTAGCCGAATCTTGATGATAATTTTGTGGTTGACTTTGAAGAGCTTGAGGCTCTAATGGGTCTATGGCTGTTGAGTAGAGAGAGTGATGTTCATTGAGAGATGGTAATGCTGGGATTAGCACTTTGGTGCATCTCCTGGCCTTGGTTCTGATTACTTGGGTTGGAGTTGCTGAAGCCTGTACTAAGTTCGATGGCTCAGCAGCAGTACTGTTGGGTTTAGTGGCTAACTTTTTATCTTGAGATTTTCTCAGGGGACTCTGTTCGGCAAGTGGTGAAGATGTTTGAGCTTTGGCTTTCTTTCCCAGGGTTGTGTTCCAGTAGTTCTTGATTTCATTGTCTGTTCGCCCCGGTAGCCTTCCAGCTATTAAAGACCATCTACATACATAATATCAAGTTAATAACTCCTAAAATTGAATCAACTTGTTGGGATAGAGATAAAAGAGTCTGAGGAGAAACAACCTGTTGCCAAGAAGATTGTGGAGTCTGATAATGAGTTCCTCTTCATCATGAGAAATGTTACCTCTTTTAATGTCTGGTCTTAGATAATTCAACCATCTAAGTCTACAACTCTTGCCACATCTCTTCAAACCTGCGTTTTTAAATAGCACCATCAGCATTTGGCCTTAGAAAACACTTCAAACATGCATTTTTCTGTAATGGGTTGTACTAAAAAAAACAGAGATAACAGAGCAAAAGATGTTCAAAAATGGTTGAGGGAAAAAAAAAAAAAAGCTTTGATTGGATATGGTAACTAATATGTACCAGCTCTCTTGGGGAGGTATCTCCATTTGCCTTCTCCATGAGCTCTAATATAAGCAGAGAGTATTTTATCTTCTAAGGCAGTCCAGGCTCCTCGGTTGAGTCCTTCCTGCTTGGAGCAACATGGGCTCCTCCCCATTTCTCTCTCTCTCTCTCTCTCTCATATGAAGGAGGTCCCAAGGTGCCTTTATAGCCCAAAGAGTCAAGGAAATTGGCAATGAAGTGGGGAAGGTAACTTGTACTGTTAAACAACTACCAGTGCTTCTATTTTGTTGGGCCCGGAGGTGGCAAATCAAGTCTTGACAAAAACAATTTTTATTTTATTTTATTTTTATGTGGTGAAAGAAAGATAAAATAAAATAATTTTTATTTTATTTTATTTTTATATTTTTATGTGGTGGTTGGATTTCTGAGGATAAAAATTGTTTGTAAAGATTAAGGTAAAGTCATGTTAGTACTCTATCTTATGTTACCACTCTTTATGTTAAGTTATGTTATATTCTCTATCACGTGCCTTTTTTTTTTTAATTTTTTTAAGGCGAAAAAAAGACATATGGTAGACTGACTCTGATTTTTAAAAATTGGAATTATTTTTTATTTTAGAATTTCAATTTATAATATTTACTTATAATGATATGTCTTTATTCAACCATTATAAACATTACTAACAGAGCTAACAACTCCTATTTATTTTAATAAGAAAATTTAAATTTTTTATTTTACATCACAGCTTTTTAAAACCCCATATTAAACTATTAATTCTAAAAATTATTTCAATAAAATATTCATTATTTACGAAACTACTTTTTTTTTTTTTTTTTTTTTAAACACCCAACTCAATAGCGGAGGGAGGCCATTAATTGTCCTACGGTATTATTTTTGTAACAGATCCAGCTAGCTGGCAGCCCTTGATATTAATAACGAAAGGCAATTATGTACTCTGCAGCACCATTTTTAATCTTTTTCCAAACTTAGTAACGAGTAATGATTATTGAGTAGGTCCTATTTAAAACAAATATTTTATTTGCTTTCAATGGTTTCTCGGGGCAATTCAACAAATTCAATTAAGGAGATTGGGCGGGTCCTACAAAACAATAATTAATAAAAAATTAAGAAGCCATTTATGTACATATATAGCACTAAAAAGAAAAAAGAGAAAATGTTAAATCCACTGCAAAGATATATCTCTAAAATCATTAAATATTTAAAACGCTAGTCTCTCTAGTCTCCACTAACATTAATTTCGCCTTCCAACTCACTATTTTTTCATAGTTTCAAACTAAGCTTTTTTTTTTTTTTTTTTTTTGGGGGTATAAATCCAAAATTTAAGTATATACTAAGGTTAGATTCAAGGTTGTGAGAGACATAATTTTATAAAAGTTTTATAAAAGTTAGAGATACATAATAGGTTACATAATTTTATAAAAGTTTCAAGGTTGTGAGATACACATACAACTTTGTAGGTATGTTACTCTATTCTTCATGCTTTTTACATTGACTTATTTTCTCAATTTAAGGAATCAAATTATATATTTAAACTTTGTGTTTAGATTAATATCTTAATTTAATTGTTATTAACTATGATTTTTTTTTTGTTCAAATCTTTATTCACTATGAATTGATTATTAATGTTGAGAGTGATTGAATAAATTAAACTAGGTATGAAAAATAAATTAAAGTTTACATTTACATTAGATTTTGTATGACAATTTCATTAGTATATAAATATATTTATTTATTTTATTTTATTGATTAACGTTTTTCTTATTAATTTTACTTTTTCTCTTATCCATTAATTATTCTTACTTCCCTAAATTGAAATCCCGACTCCGTCATTGCTTACATACATACACCAACCAAAAAAGTGAATTAAGAAATGAATAAAATGTGTCTTTACATATGAATATTAGGTGTGTAAATTTACCTGGGTATTGTGGCTGTAGACAATATACATAATTTTAAACAAAATGATGTGGGTGATATTTTTGGATTAGTTGGCCAAAATTTTGCGTTTATACCATTTTATATTGACTGATACAAATGCTTTTAGAGTAGGAAATAAGATTTGTATTTGATTTTTTATGGTTTAAAAAATAAATATTATAATCACATAACCACATTTTATTTTCTTTTTTATGCATAACCACATTTTATTATCTTTTTTATGCATTAACCACACATTTGTGTTAAATAATACATTTGAGGAACTTGACTATGCAATGTGTTACACTAGCACCCATATGATATCTCAATTTCTTATGCCCTATATGATTATATGGCTAATTTACTGATTGCCTCTCTAATAACTCATCTAGGATATGAATTTGGTTAATTTTTAATTATTTATTAATATATTTATACTATTAAGAGTCTTGTACTTCATTCTTTACAAATAAAAAAGAGTCTTGTACTTTAGTGTCATTATCTTTAAAAAAAAAAAAAAAGTCTTATACTTTACTAACATTCTCTCATTTTCCTATAGAGAAAAATCTAAGTTTGAACCATTTCATAGTAAAAAAAAATTAAAATTAAGCCCTAAATTACCTGTGTATTCTACAAAGGCATACAATTGCATATTACTTAGCTTTGATGCATATGCTTTTGAATAGTTTTGCAAGTTGGTTTATTTGGCATTAGTTTACTTTGCTTTTTGTTGAAAGTAGGCTAAAGTGTACTTATATTTTGAAAAAAAAAAAATGAAAATAGTGAGATGCATATAAATAAAATAAGTTAAAAATTAAATGAAAAAGTTGGTTTTGGTTGCAAACAAAAAATTAGTAGACTTATCAATTGCCAAGGCGTCAATCGAATCTATATTTCTAGTTGTTTGTTTGCTTTGTTTTTGTATTTTGTGTGTGTGTGTGTGTGTGTGTGTGTTTTTTTTTTTTTGCCGAACCATAGAGTAGGGGTTTAATGTTCAATCCTTAGTGCCTTACAAACATCTTTCAGAGGAATGAACTGGAAACTAAATCAAACAGTTCAATCCTTGTGTGAGGAGCTAACCTCAACAATAAGCAATTTCTTGTAGGACCAAAGACAATATGAGAAAATGATCCATCGGGTGGGTTGGAAACAAATGTGTGAGGCTGAAAACCAAGGGTTATGGAATTTTGTGACATACAGGCCTTTTATTGTGAAATTTTATTACACTTTCAAGTCGGTAAATATAGTTTGTCAAGTGCAAGGTTGAACCTACAGGAACTCGTGAAGATGTAGGAAAACTAAACAAAATCTAAACTAAATAAATCCTAATTTTCTTTTAAAAAAACTTATTTTCAGCTATAAAATAAAACTAAATACGCAATTAATCCAAATAAAAATGAATGAGAGTAGTAAATTATTAAAAGAAAAAAAAAAGGTTTTGGAATCCAACATAAATTCATGATAATTGATTTTTTACAATAATTTAGAAGTCAATCCTATTATCATGACATATATTATCGTTGAAACTCTTCAAAAATCTAAAGCATGTTCTTCTTTGCTCAAAAATTTAGAACTAAATTATCTATTGTATTTATTAAAAAACAAACTAGGAGGATTTTCGACTCTAAATCAGAAGTAGAAGCCAATTATTCAATCAATCAAGATGATTCTAAATCATGAGAGGAACATGATTGAAATCATATCTAGAGTTCCATCATTATCAATTGATGTGAAGTAAGAGCAATCTAATCATTAAAGAAAACATCTATCTAGATAACATCAAATCTCATAAATAAATATTGATACTCATTGACGAGGCTTCATCCTCAACCTTAGTCGAAAATTTTAGTCTCGTGTAGAGTTAAGATACGCAGAAGAATATAAAGAAAAAGACATGAAAAGAGAAGAAAAACTTAATATCCAAAGCACTTCATTCTTTGCAATCGGTTTTTTACTTCAAATTGTGCTCTCTAGAGTTCATCCAATTTGTCTTTTCTCTTATCTAGCCTCCATAGAATTCATTATCAACCCTCATATCACAGGGTGGTTTTGGCATAGTAAATGTACAAATTAAGAAAAGCCTATTTTTAAAGAAAATTGTTAAATTTTGAATTATCTTTCAAATGATATATCAGTTTCACATAATCCGATGTGTGAACCAAAAGTTATGGTAAAAAACGGCTCTTACCTTGATTTCATAGTCTTCCACTCCCTTAACATATTGACCATATTCCTCTTCCACGCACAGTTGCCTTTTTCATCAATCGAATGCCAACACTCAACCATAAGTTCACTTCTTCTTGGGAACTATTATTTGGTTCCATTCTAGAGAACTCAGGTTTTAAGTCATTTTGTTGTCTATGTTTGCCTCTGTTGCGGCCATTCAATATAAAGATAAATTAGATTTTCGTTCGTTAGAATGTGTATTTCTAAAGTACACAAGCTCATTGTGTCTTGACATATTGTTTTTCATGAGAATGTGTATCCCTTCAAACACAAAAAAGAAAAAATAAATAAAAAAAAGGAGGGAACATTTGTACATGGGACTTTTTCTATTTGTTTTTTTGGATAGTGTACATGGGCTTTTTGTGCTTAATTAATTCCTTCAACCAGATAGATATCACGTGACGACCCTTGAGTATATTTTGTAGTTTCTTGCGGTGATAATTTATTTTTGACTTTAAGAAGTACTTAAAAGGTTAAAATAATAAAATAATAGTATTGTCATGAACCAACCAAAATATTAATTGGATGTTGCAATTGGCAAAGTCAGAAAACATTGAGAGAATTTTAGTGGAATGTCATGCTAGAAGTTATTTTGATGGCAATAAAGATGGATGAATACACGCTCCTCGGCCTATCCAAACTCTGATAAGTGTGATGTTTTAGACTTTGACAAAACTTTTGGTAGTTGTATTTTTAATTGGGTTAGGACTTAGGAGTTAGCTAAACTTTTCAGCTCATTTTTTAGTAAAATTTGAGCTTTCACATCTGGTTTTTTTAAAAATATTTCATTTTACCATCTCAAAAGTTACTTTATTTATTATACCATACTATTTTACAACACATCTAACATTTCATCTTTTTATTCCTATACAACACATTAAAATAATATATCTACATAATAAAATATATTTTTGTCTCTCCCTAATTTCTGTCTCTCTTCCCCTCTCTCACAACTACTCGTCACCTCCATCACCATCGTGAAGACCCAAAACACCTAGCATAGAAACTCAACCCAACCATCAACACCACCACCAACCACTGATCCACCGTCAACAACACAACCACCACCCAAACCCAAAACTATCCAATCACCACCCACTAATCCACCACCATGGCACCACCTCGATCTGCCACATCAAACCCATGATGAGCTCCACCAACCCATGAGACCCACAGAGGCTTGATTCAAGAGAAGATTAGAGAAAAAAAAAAGAAAAAAAAAGAAAGGGAAGAGAGATCAAAGAGAGACGGAGAGGGAAGAGATTTGCCCAAGCCACCAGACCCATGCTATCGCAACCACTTGCCCACGCCATTGCACCACCTGACCCACGGCGTATGATCTGAGATACACTAGTGCATGGGCACTATTCTACGAGAGAGAGAGAGAGAGGGAGAGAGAGAGAGAGTGAGAGAGAGAGAGAGAGAGGGAGAGAGAGAGAGAGAGAGAGAGAGAGAGAGAGAGAGAGAGAGAGAGAGAGAGAGAGAGAATCATAAACTAAAAAAAAAAAAAA
Organism: Quercus variabilis; assembly: GCA_030445155.1. NCBI lineage: Eukaryota > Viridiplantae > Streptophyta > Magnoliopsida > Fagales > Fagaceae > Quercus > Quercus variabilis. The sequence continues at coordinate 17,248,656 of CP129446.1, forward strand.
TGAAAAAGTGACAATAAGAGAGAGAAAAAGAGAGTAAAAACCAATATAATATGTTTACAATCTTGCTACAGTACCATCATAAATTTAGGATGGTACTATAGCTAATTTGTAAGTTTTTTTACAATTAAAAGGGCGGATAATGCACATTTTTAGTGGCTTGATGCAAATTTTAGCATATCCGGAGTTTTACCACTCCTTTTGTTATAATAAGTATCTCTTCTTCCGTTCCTTAAAAAAAAAGTATCTTCTTCTTGTAGTAGTTGTGGATGCTTGTAAAAATGAAGCCTCTTATATATGTTTCTCTTGTTTGAATAATACTCTCAGTTTTGCTAAAAAGCACAAAAATTATTGGATTGCTCTTGAAATAATGTTATACCTATATAGAAAGATGTTTTCATTACCCATCCTCTAAACAAAAGTAGATTGAGACCTTTTTTTTACTTTTTTTTTTTTGGATAATTCAATAGTTATGAGGAGGAAAGATTTGAATTCTAAATGTCTCTATAAAAAAAAAAAAAAAAAAAAAAAATTTAAAATACTAGTTGAGTTCAGTGACGACTTTAGGATTATTTTCTTGGGAGGGTCAATAAGAAACATAAATTATATAAAATCTAAAATAAAAGGGAACTTGAATATATCAACATCACAAGAACAAAAAAAAAAAAAAAAAAAAAAAAAAAAAACCCAAATACATGAAGTTTTGCAATTGCCTTTTACAAGATTTCGTACTTTGATATTGTTGCATGATATCTTTATTATCAATCTTATGAGTTACATCTTTCTCAATGTACATAGCCAAGTAATCGTTCATCCAATGATCTTCCCATTTGATTGATTTATTTAAAATTTCTTAAGATTTAAATGGGCATTTTCTAAGGTTTAAGATTAACAAATTTTTACTTTTTGCTGTTGGGTTTTCATTTAGATTTTAGATCAAGTTGGCTTGTTATTGAGATTTTTTTGTTTGTTTGTTTGTTTGTTTGTTTTTTTTTTTTTTTTTTTTTTTTTGTGTTTAAAAAATGGCAAAATATTTTTAAGCGGATCATATTCAAACTTATTTCAATTGGACTTAAAAAAAAAATAGGATCAGGGTATTCAAAATTTTATTTTAAGGGGTCACAAAAATTAAAAATTATTTAAATTATTTTTTATAACCAATTTAGGGGGTTCATTTGAACCCCTAGGTTTCAAGTGAAGCCACTCCTAATTAAGTTACAAAACTCGTGACCAATATAGTAATTTTTTATAAATATTAATATAGCAATTACACTTTTTTTTTTAAGGAGAAACAATATAGAAGTTACTTTATTTTTTATTTTTATTTATGAAATATGGAAGTTACTTTATATTATAGATTGTCAGGGTTTTGATAAACAGCTAATTTGTTTTTTAGAAAAATAATACTCCATTCGTCCCAATTTGTTTGTTTTGTTTGAAATGTCAAACTTTTTAAGAAAATATCATTTATTGTCTTGTTTGTCTTATAAAAATGTATAAGTTTACAAAACTACATTTAAATAAATTTATAAGTTTTTTTTTAAAAGAGTTATTCTTAATGAGGAAATTAAAAAGGTGCCTCAATTAGATTGATTTTTTAAATATTTGTTAGTTTTCTTTTCAAATACTTAATAAGGTAATAGGAACATTAGTAAATTAATGACTTTTATATTTAAAAACATGATAATATTTTGGGACATTCTAAAATAGAATAGAGGACAAATAAACTGAGTCGGAGAAAATAGTAATTAAGTCAAATTTATGGCGTGTACGTGATGCATGAATGTACATTCTCGCAGTCATTTCTTTATGGATGACATTGGTCAAACTTACTACTAGAAAATTAGAAATAATGAAATCAGTCAAACTTGATTAAGAAAAGGTAATGAAGGCCTAATGACAATTTCTAAAACTAATGCATGTCGTCAGATTTTACTTTGGAAGAATCTCAAATCTCAAACTAATGCATAATACAACCCAAGATTGACAAATTGTATTCGTTTGAAAACAACTTATTTAGTTTTTTATTGAAAACTTTTTGTTGAAAGTGTGACTTTGGTTGATTTTGGAATTTGATAAATTGTAAGAGTTGGAGATTTGGGCATGGGTTTTACAATGAAACCACAAATTGCAGATGGGTTTGTATCTTTGTTTTTGTTTTGCCATGAGAGAGAGAAAAACTCAACAAAGAGAGAGATGGGCTCTGCATGAGGGAGAGAAAAGTGGGAGGTAAAGGCTATGCGTGAGGGAGATAGAGTCGGGTTGAAAAAAAAAAGTATTGTTCTAAAAAGTTGTACATAAATGTTAAAAACCTAAAAACTAAAAATTAAGCTTATAAATTGTCGTGAAATAGTCATATTTATATCTCGCAGAAAATCATTACCAAATTTCTTTTTTTAACAATCCAGAAAAAATGCTCAATACGCAACTGAAGTGAAACATTTGTCCATTTTTTAGGCTCTTTTGATCACAGCCGACTTTTAAACTTCAGTTCAGTCTTTGACTAGAACTCATTTTGATACTTCAACGGTAGTTAGCAAATTCAATATCTTATTTAATCACGTTGCAATTTATCTTTCTCTCTATTCAGCAACCACATTTAATAAAGAAAATTACATCTATGGTGCGTGCAGCATGCACTGACAGATTGGGTCGTTATTAAGAGCTCGTATTTTTACGGCGGACTATTCATCAGGCCTTTGAGTTCGGGACGATCATGTTCAGTCACGGACAATTCGAAGTTTGCAAAAAGAAGAGAATGTGGTTTGACAAGTAGGAGAGTGAATTTTATTTTTATTTTTTTGTCCGATTGTCAGACTTATTAGCCCCGCCCTTGGTCAACTTTACCAAGAGGTTAATTCTAATCAACAATAGGCATGCATAATTTTCCTTTTTTATTTCCTTTCAATTTTCTCATCAGTACAAATTAGTCTCCACTACATTAAATGTACCTCCGCTGCAACCATTCTTCTTTGAAAATTCAAGGTTTTTTTTGGAAAGACTTTGAAAATTTACCAATATAAATTGATTTGATTCCGATAAAACTTTGAGACTTGAAAAAATGATTCAAATGAATAGTACTCTTTAAATATTTTTCAAGAGTTTCAACTCTTGAAAAATTGGTTTTGAATGAGCTAGAGATGATTCTATTAATAGTCGTTTTTCAATATAAATCTTATTTTAAATTATTTTCTTTGAAAATAAGCTGTCATTTTTTTAAGCCCAAAATCAAAAGGTCTTATCAGAACTTTGTGTACATTGATAATTATTCATGATTTTATTTATTTTATACAAAATAATTATCAACTAATTTGATTTTTTTTTTTTTGAGAAAGATCAATTAGTTTGATTTGATGGCTATCCCCGGATCTTTTGTTTTGTTTTTTTTTTTTTTTTTGGTTGAGAAGAGCCTATAACTATATCTTGTATGTCCAAGTGAGACATGACAATTATTTAATTTAATCGATCAATATGATATCAACAACTTAGATGGGTTGTTTCAAATTGCCATTGGGTCTATGCCATGAAATTGAAACTATGATCAAGAAATTTTGGTGGGGCCAAAGAGGGGATAAAAGGAAGATACATTGGTTGAAATGGGACGAATTGACAAAATCAAAATTGGAGGGAGGAATGGGATTTAGAGACATTGCCATGTTCAATGATTCCTTGATGGCAAAACAAGCTTGGAGACTCTTGAAAAATCCCGAGTCATTATTTTTCAAAGTCTTCAAGGCCCGTTTCTTTCCAAATTGTACAATCATGGAGGCGAAGCACACAAGTGGGGGTTGACATGCTTGGAATAGTATATTGCATGGGAGGGATGTTTTACTCAGGGGTTGTCGATGGAGGATTGGGAATGGCAAGGCAGTGAGCATTTGGCAACACCATTGGTTACCAAGGAAAAATCCACCATAAGTTCTTTCACCTATGGTGGAGTCACTAGTAGATGCAAAAGTGGCATTATTGATTAACGAATCTACAAGGCAGTGGAACAATGAGATGATAGACGACATCTTCACCCCTGTGGAAGCAGATATGATCAAAGCCATCCCACTCTCACGGTGCGAGGCAGACGATGGCCTGTTTTGGCCATTCACAAACAATGGCTTTTACAACTCTAAGTCCGAGTACAGATTCCTGAAAGCAGAAGAGCAAACTGAACTGGATGAAGAGCAGAGGGTGAAAGACAAAAATCTGTGGAGGACACTTTGGTCTATGCAAGTTCCTAACAAAATTAAAAATCTGGTGTGGAGGGCATGCTGCAACTCTTTGCCAACAAAAGAGAATTTGGTGTGTCGTACTATCATCGACAATCCAATATGTGACCGGTGTAAGCAGGTATGAGAATCATCACTCCATGCTCTATGGTCATGCGAAGAATTAGATGTGGTTTGGGAGGATGACGTGCAGTGGCAATGCCGAAGAAATAACACCTTTGTGGACTTTAAGGAACTTTTATCGTGGCTTATTACAGAGCAGCAGGACCTGGAGCTATTCTCAACTTCAGCTTGGCTAATTTAGACTCAGAGGAACTAGGTACGCTTGAACAAACCCAGCATCAGCTCTCATCTGCTCACTGCAACGGCAAAAGAGTTGGTTGCTGAGTTTGCACAAACGGTACCTCTACCACCTTATCCTCGCCTTGCAGCCAATTTCACTCAGACTAGGTGGCGTCCTCCAACACAAGGAATGGTGAAAATTAACTACGATGGGGCTACATTCAGAGATCAAAAAAAGTCTGGCATTGGTGTGGTGATCCGAGACGACAACGGCATGGTTTTGGCTTCAATGTCCAAGCAATTACCTCAGCTGTACTCGGCTCTGGAGGTGGAGGCAATGGCTGCTTCATCAGCACTATCGTTTGCATCACAGCTGGGTTTTCATCGAGCTATATTGGAGTCTGATTCACTCACGTTGGCCTCGGCACTAAGAAACAACAACACTTTCCTTTCCCCGGATGGTTTGCTAATGGAAGACATTAAATTTTATGCTACTTTTTTTATTCAATTACTCTACTCTCATGTAAAGAGAGAGGGTAATAAAGTTGCGCATAAGTTAGCCAAACACGATCTTTATATTTCAGATTTTTCGGTGTAGATGGAGGATGTTCCACCACCATTACTTCTTGTAGTCCTAGAGGACATTACTGGATTTTCTTAATAAAGTTTGACGTGCTTCTCTCTCAAAAAAAAAAAAAAAAAAAAAACAACAACAACAACAACAACAACTTAGATGACACATGACACCAATACATTTGTTCTTCGACATTAATTTAGTGGCATATGTAAATTTAGGATTGATCACTAAATTTTAATGTTACATTAATTTTGTAATTGGCTTAATATCCCCCCCACTTCTACGCTCATACACCACCATGGAATAGATTGAACCATACGTAGAGCTGCTACTCAAGTCAAGTTCAATCATATGACCTGTGTCCCCATCACAAACCCATGAACAGCAATCACTGTTTTGACCTTCTAGAGTCCAATATGCAACCTTAGGATAAACAAATCAGTCAGTAGAAGCAGACCCTTTTATGATAAAGCCATTTTTTAATTGCAACAAGGCTGAACTCTCATCATAATGGCACAGAACAGTGGCTGTATATATATATATATATATATGGAAGGTTTTTATTTTATTTTTATTTTATTTTATTTATTTTTTATTTATAAACACCACCATTTCAAGCCAGGCAGAAATGGACCTAGATTAGGACCAAGGGCATGGCCCTTAAACCTCCCTCTCCTTCTTCTTCCATTTTTTTTTCCCCAAAATATATATTTTTAATAATAGATATACTTAAATATATAAGCATTCGATGTTTGGCCAAGAATTCAATTGGTCCAAAGAGGGGGGGAAAAGAAAGAAAGAAATAAATGATCGGCTATCCTAAACGCTCATAATTTCTTGTACTTTGTCAAATTATTTAACAAAAATATATTTTCCTAAAAAAAAAAAATTAAGATTTCTCAAAAAAAAGAAAAAAAGGGTAAATCAAAAAAATAAGAAGGTAAGGGCCTTTAAGAAAATTACTCTTTTATTTTGAAGTACACTTTCGGTTGGCCCTTTACGTTTAAGATTTTCATTTTGTCCCTTCATGTTTGATCCAATTTTCTGTTTGGCCCTTTATACTTCAAAAGTTTGTTTTATTCCTCTTATTTTAGCACTTCATGGGAAAGAAAATTTGTGTATGTGTGTAAGAATTAGAAGTTCAACAACCTACCAACTTGTTTATAAAGTGTTTGTACTTGTGCTTACTTTATAATTTCTATTGCAACTATGAAAAGGGTTTTTTAAATCATTAATACTGTCAAAATTAGGTTTGCAATAAAAAGAAATATGATTCCAAAATACTCTTTGATTTTGATTATTACAAAATTTATTACATAATTGTTAATGCATACATTATTTTTAGGATTTAAAATAAAAATGAGTTCCATTTTCATAAATGATCAAATTGATTTGAAATCTCTTGAGAAACTATTATTTTACGTCTTTTCTGTTGATTAGATTTTGGTAACATTGAATTAAGTTAGTCTTGTATTGTAATATAATTGTCATTCTTAAATTAATTTTTCTTTTAGTTTTCTTTTTTAAATTTTAAATTTTATTATTAGACCCCACGACTAAAATTTTAGTTTCGTCGCTAATGCAACTTGGGATTCTTAGTATAATGATTGATTCAGACCTGTGGACCGGGCCCAACAAAATCCACGCTTGGTTGAGTTCGAGTAGGTGTCTTCAGTAGACGGTTGGGCCAGCCCGAAAAGAAAAACTGGAAAGCAGTGCAAGGGACCGAATTTCTGGCCCAGGTTCTACACAAAGATTTTGAGGCCTGAACCCAACCCATTCATTCAAGGCTCATTTCAAAGGGATTTAATTTCCCGCGAAGCTACAAACGCCGATACTTATTTATTTATTTATTATTATTGTTTTTTTAACGAAAAGTTTTTACTAGTTGAGCTAATTAAAATTTACTACTAATATTAATAAATAAAATAAAATAAGGGAAGAAAAAGAATGATTGAGGCCGATACTTTTTTATTTATTTTTATTTTTATTATTATTATTATTTTTAACAAAGAGACTCTGCTAGTTGAGCTAATTAAAATTCACTACTAATATTAATAAATAAAATAAGGGAAGAAAAGAATGATTGAGGCTAAAGGTATATTTGGTAACTGTTTTTTTCCGTTATTTTTTGTTTCCAAAAACAATTTTCTATTTTTGAGACTAAAAAACTTGTTTGGCAACTTAAAATGGATAGAAAACAAAAGTTGTTCTCAAAACTCAATTTGTGAAGGAATCTAAAAACATGTAAAAGACTGTTTTTAGTTTTTAATTTTCAAAAGTTAATAAAAACACGGATTTAATTTAATGAATTTGTCTCATTTAATGAGTTAGCAATTAGAGTTCAAATCCTAGGAACAATATATTTTAGTATTTTTTTATTCAAAAACCTATCTTTTTAATTTCAACTAACCAAATATGTTTTTTATTTCAAAAATACAAGAAAATTGTTTTTTCTTTATATTCCCAAAAACAAGTTTTTGAAAATAGAAAATAAAAACTATTACCAAACATAACCTAACATTTTTAGCTGATGATGTCAAAGTGCTCTTAGTGTGAGTTTGGATAGCACTGAGAATAAAATTTTCAGTTGTGTTTGGCATTTTGTGTGGGTTCCGTGTACTAGTCACGGGACTCGCAAGTAAGGATTTTAGCAAATGTTTCTTTAAAACCGGATCTCACGACACTATATACACATTTAAAATTACTTTGGTACAATATTTTCAATTTTTAGCAATAAGCGGTATCTAAACAAACTCTTAATGAGCATTACAAAGTAAACAAATTTGTGATGGTGTTAAGGATGGTTTTATTTTTTATTTATATAGTTATTTCACTTGTACACTAAACACGTGTCTTGATACTATTTGACAATTTTTAGTATGGGCTTCTTCTAATAAAGAAGTCGGGTTTAATGCTTTTGTGAAATAGGCTTTAGGATACCATTTTACTGTTGTCAATCTGTGCATAAATATTAAATGGTGTAAATGCACGTTTAGTCCCTACATTTTTTTTTTTTCTTTTCGGTCTATAGATTTTCATTTCACTACTTTTAGTCCATAAACTAATTAACGCGTTAGTGAGTGATGAGTGCTACAGTGAATTTTTAATAATATTTTAATCCCTCCGTTAGTGATCTTAGTTATTTCCATCTGTTGACTGGTAGAAAGGATTAAAATAACACGCATTAATTGGTTTAGGGACTAAAAGTTATGAAATGAAAATATAGGGACCAAAATAAAAAAAAAGCCAAAATGTAAGAATTAAAAGAGCATTTATGCCAAATTAAATCCAAAGTTCAAGGGACATTGCTGCAAGATGAGCTTATTCTTCTCTTCTACTGCATAAGGAATCTTTCTCCATCTTCTATTGGAGAAAAAACTTTTCTCAAAATTCTGTTGTGCGATAAGGCTTCCTTCGAATGAATATTTCTCCACTTTTTGCATATAAACACTAAAGCCCAAAGAAAATTCTTATGAAGTAAATGTTAGTTTACAAGGCGTTAACATGATTGGGAATTTGGGATGCAAAGGGACAAAACCCATAACACCATCCTTGCTTTCACGTTCTTGGATTTTGGCTTTTTCTTGGTCATGCTTATCTTGTTCCCGAAGCTTTCTCTGTTTATCTGCCTTTTTCTTTTTTTGTGTCTTCTATTTTGTGCATGGTGGATTACAGTGAGGGTTGCTCCTATCATTTTATACAAAAGGGTTTGGGCCTTAACGAGCTTATTCTCTGCATTTGGATCACAAAAGGGTCTTGGGCCTTATTTATATCGGCTTGCCTAGGCCGTTCTGCAGCGGACTTCTTTTGGGTTTTCTACTCTATTTCATAGTATTTGGACTATATAGGCCCACGGTTACTCTTCTTAAGGCATGCTCCTTATAGATGCCATCTTCTCGTCTCATTTCCCATTAAAGGAAGGATGGGCCATCCTCGGGCCCCACTTTATTACCCCCATTTAAAGGTAATTTGCTGCAAGCAATTCTCTCTCTCTCTCTCTCTCTCTCGTCTCATTTCCCATTAAAGGAAGGATGGGCCATCCTCGGGCCCCACTTTATTACCCCCATTTAAAGGTAATTTGCTGCAAGCAATTCTCTCTCTCTCTCTCTCTCTCATTTCCCATTAAAGGAAGGATGGGCCATCCTCGGGCCCCACTTTATTACCCCCATTTAAAGGTAATTTGCTGCAACCAATTCTCTCTCTCTCTCTCTCTTTCTTCCCCCCCCCCCCCCCACCAAAGCTAAGGCTTCATTAGATTCGTTTGAATTGAACTTATTGTTACTGAAACTGAAAACTGAAAATACTGTAGTAAAATAATTTTTAAATGTGTAAATAGTACTGTAAGACCCATTTTTAATATTTTTTATTGCGTGAACAGTGATAAACAATACCGCTACAGTGCTTCTCTGTCAAGTTTGAACCGCGTGCAACCAAAAAAAAAAAAAAAAAAAGAGGAAAACGTGGACGCCTGAACGCAGACGCCCAATCCAAACCCACACATTATCTTTTTTATTCCACTTCACTTGGGGTTTTTATGGCGTGACCCATTGGATTACTGGACTTTTGTTTTTGTTTTCTTTTGTTTTATTTTTATACAATATAGCAATTTTTATGTATGCAAAGAGTAAGCTAAATGTATATGTGCGAAGTTTTCTTTTAGAGACTTGAATTTTGGTTTTTACTCTCCAAACCTTATAAGCAATTATACTTATAGGGTAATTATCGCACGTAGAGTGGGGACTTTTGTTTTGTTTTTTTTTTTTTTTTTTGAGAAACAGGGTGGGGAATTTTGTTAGTAGGTCTAAAAGCGTGAAAAATGGGGCATCAAAAATTAATGAATGGGCAAAGAGGAGAAGTCGGTGGGATTCAGTCTAACTGGGATCCCCATACAGAAAATAAACTAGTAAAACAAAGTAATGGGATTTCTTATGTCTTTCTTCTCTGTTCATTACCAATTCTTATCGGTAAAGATTGATTAAAAGTTATCGCTGGTATTCTTCATCAACCTATCGGAGAAGACTCTGTACGTAGGAAGAGGAATCAATTTTCTTGGATAATCTTTTTGGCTGAGTTTGGAGGATAGCATAGATGTATTATATAATCCCCACCTTTTCGATCTTTTTGTTGTCCCGAAAATATTTTCCCATTTTCTGTCAAAACAAACGGAATGTAATATATTGCTTTCGTCTTTATATGGGCTCTTACGTACACATGAATGAAGTTGTTCACTTGTTTTTTCCCCTTTATATTGTCACTTCACTAGTTTGATACAAAAGATGAAAATCATTGTGAATGGGGATCAATAAAATCCAAACCTAAAACGCCTGGATATATATAAGGACAAAAAGGGAAAGAAATCATGTGCCAGATTCCAGAATAAGAAGCATTGGGGCATGGCAAAGAAGATACTGAAGCCAATAGCTAGCCTAGATCTGTCCTATAATTCATACAAGTCCAGGTACGATAATTCTCCAACAATATGTAAATGTTACAAACTTTGGTGAAAGTCATGAATTAAGCTAGAAATGCTTCTACAATGATTTATTTTAAACTATAAATTATTATACATGCTTTTTTTGATTAGGTTTTGATCTCACCATTTCTTATATACCACTTCTAGATACGCTTGGATTAGACTATCATTACGTTGTAGTTAATAGTAATCCTTTCTATGTTTCAGTAGAATCTATTTGGTATTAAGAAAATAAAAGCTACACGCTTATGCTTATTTTTATATTATCAAATCTCAACTCTTTTTTTAGATTACAAATAGTATTAACTGCACACCTTTTGTATAAATTTCCTGTATACATATCTGTCATTTACATTGTTAAAATCACATTTAATTGTTCTATTTGTACTTTTGTTCAAAATCGATAATGCAGATGAAAGGTATGCACAAAACCAATGCATAAGAGAGAGAGAGAGAGAGAGAGAGAGAGAGGTACATATTTTTCAATAGAACTCCTTTCTCACCCATGTCATGTTCTTGTTTTCCCACCTAGTGAGAGTGCATCCCATATGCAAGCTAAGATGATCTTTTAAAAAGCACACATGGATTTCATCATTTTGTGTCTGAGTTAATGTATTTTATTACATGAATATAACACGAAAAATTGAAAGGAAAGGACCAGAAACATTTTGTACGTACCTTGAATTTAAAAATACTATGAATTTTAAGATATACAAGAAGGACACGTGTTAAGAGTTAGATTTGGTTGCAATGGGAAAGTCGATGACATAATTGACCCAAATATCTTTCTGATCATGACTTTGTACCCAGTCATAAAAGGAGCAATTATTGGTACTTTAATTAATTGTCCTCTCTTTTTGAGTCGTTGGATCACTTTCACCAGAGAGAGCTGGAGCAACGAACTTTCAAGTTTCTAGAACACGTTGTGAAAGTTAGTTTGAAAGAGTAGAGATCTCTACTCTGAATGGTAGCTGAAGATTATTAAAAACCTAATAGAAGAAAAATAACTTAATTAATTCATCAACAGTATCATATTATATATAAAAGCATAAAATCTCGTGATCCTGTTCCAACACTATGATATACGAAATCCCATGGCCCCTGAAAGCATTTTTTTTTTTGGAGAATCGAAAGCATTTTTTAATTGCTTATTAATAATTTATATAGAACCATATTATTACACCCACGTACTACTAGAGCCTGTACGGCAAATGGCGGGGCGTCTTGGACTATGCGCTTATATTACAATGGATTAATTTCTTAATTGGGTCCGGTTAATGTGTGGGCACACATTAACAAATCTATTTTTGAAAAAGTTTTTATTAGAAATTGAAAAAGTTATCAAAATTTTTTCAATTTTTGATAAATTTTTTTCAAAATTGGTTTACTATTGTGTACTATTAGGATACATATTAGCAAAATCCTTGTTAATTTTTAGCCATAAATTAGAATGGATCAATTGATTTTCACACTTCTAATAAAAGCAATTGAAGTCATGAGTTAAACTCACCATTAAGTTTAAAAACAATTTATTTAACTTTTTATAAATTTTTTTTATTTATACTTAAATTTTTTTTTTTATAAAAAACTATACATAAAAGTAAAAAAATCAAAAAATTAACTTATAATTTTTTCCAAAATTGTATACGTTTAAATTTGTGTTTTTTAAGGAATCTTTAAGACCTTGTAAAATAATTTGTAACAAGTTGAACCCATAAATTTGTCACATGGGGTCATTTGGGTTCTCAATCTAAGACACATGCATGTGACTGAAAGTGTGAAACACGTTGGGTACTTCAATTAATTATATTATATTTTTTTTGTTGTCTAGCCGCATCAAAATCAGATCGTGTAGATTGTAATTCTCATATCCTACTGGTTATGACTCTACATGAATTGTAAAATGGTTTTGTCCATTTTTAAACCGACTAATCCTTCTATAAATTGATCTCCCCACCTTCATGCATGTCGGAAACAAATTTTCAAATTTCTCTAGGAACTTGAGAGAGAGAGAGAGAGAGAGAGAGAGAGAGAGAGAGAGAGGATTAAACAAGAAATGGGAAGGAGTCCTTGTTGTTCTCAAGAGGGACTAAATAAAGGGGCTTGGACAGCTCAAGAAGACAAGTTACTCACAGATTACATCAAAGCCCATGGAGAAGGAAAGTGGGCAAAAGTTCACAGAGACACAGGTTAGATACTAATGGATCTCTAACTGCAAGTTTTTTAGCATTACTTTAGACTTTAGAGATTGTAGAAAAAGCTAGGTTGCTGTGGGAAGAAAACCATGAAGAGCGTTCATAAAAAAAAAAAAACAGATTAAAAATAAAAGATGCAGGTGATTCCTTCGCTTGAAAAAAATATATTAAATTATGTTAGAGTATATCTTCAATTAGGTTTGCTTTACCTAAAGAAAAAGAAAGGGTTAACTTGCTTTTGCTAGAAATAGGAATTTATTATCTTAAAGGAACAAGTGTGCTGCATGGAAATGACGTTTAATTGTTCATGTGCAGGGCTTAAGAGATGTGGGAAGAGCTGTAGGCTTCGCTGGTTGAATTATTTGAGACCCGATATCAAGAGAGGCAACATTACAAATGATGAAGAAGACCTTATCATCAGGCTCCACAAACTCTTAGGCAACAGGTCTTGTCCACGCTCTATTATTTTTTTTATCCGATATTTCACACAATTCCAGAACTTTTGTAGATCCTAATTTAACAGGGATATTTTAGAAAATTTTTATAGAAAAATGAAAAAAAAATGACTAATTTTTTTTAAAATTTTTTTTTTTTAGTTTCTCATAAAAATTCTTAAAATAAATGATTAATATATATTCTAAGACATGTATTAACTAGTTTAAAAAAAAAAAAAAAAGCATGTATTAACTAGACTCATTTAATATTATTACATTTTGAAATGTGGAAAATTTTGTATCACGTTTGTAGTTATACACCTTATTTATATAATGTAAATAATTTCATGTTATAGTCACATTTTTTTTATTAATGTCCACATTTAAATGTAAAATGGATAATTTGTACGGACTATATAAACGTGAGAAACTCCATATCCATTAAAAGGAAAAGATTTTTTACTCTATGTGGCTTGCGTTTTTTTTTTTTTTTTTTTTTTATAGATGGTCTTTGATAGCTGGGAGACTCCCAGGGAGAACAGACAATGAAATCAAGAATTATTGGAACACCATTTTGGCTAAGCGGGAACAACGGAAACCACTAAACCATAGCAAAACTGCGAAAAAAGCAATAACCAGAAAAATTGATGAATCACAATACACAAATGTGATACACAGCAAGGCAAAAAGTCCATCCATGCATGGCAACGTGGTGAACAGCATTGAAGTACATTCCAGATCCAGTGATGGGTTATCACCATCCACGTCTACAGAGGAAAACTCATTGGACTTATTGATGGATTTCGATGTGGGAGAAATAGGCCTTTCAGATTTTCTTAATTCCGACTTCACAAAGCTCAATGATTTTGAAATGTTTAATATGAACAGTTTGATAGAAGGAGATGTTAGCAAACCAGCTTTTGTCAGTCACACGCTTTTGTCACCTAAGGATGTGTCGGAGAATTGTAGTGTCCAAGCTAGCATGGACTCAGATTTCAGATCTTTCGCTTCTTTTCTAGAATCAGCCGAGGAATGGACAATCTAAATAGTGTTGTTTTTTTAAACTGAGTTTGCATGCATTATCGGTCATGTAAACCTTCTAAATTTCAAATAATTTCATTATTATCTAGGGTGAGGCCACTAGCAGCATTCAAGTTGATCACCTTGTCATTGTTATTTCCACGAGTAAGATAAAATGTTGCGTTCAAAATCATTAATCCCACATTCGACTTCCCTCTTCATTTGGAAAAGTCTAGGATCACATAATTTTTCAAAATTTCTTGTCACAACTATGATGTGGAAGAGTGTGATTTGTAAAGAAAAAATGGCGAATCCATGTGTAAGTGATAGTTAACCACTCAAAATCTATCACCTTAGAATTGTGGCAAAAAAATTGTGAAATAATTTGTGGTCCTAGAACTACTTTCTTCATTTTTCCTTAAGTACTTTATGATATCTAAGTAATGATTATCATACACTCACTATTCACTAGTCTATTCCATTTAATTGTGCGGATTATACATTATTGAATGTGTGAGAATATTTTCTATATAGCTCTTGAGACCCCGCTAGAAAGGCGCCAACCTTGCCCGAGTTACACGAGAAACATTCAAAAAGATAAGAAAAAAAGAAAAAGAAAAAAGAATTTAGACTTGTGTGGGGGGTACAACGTGTACTCAACCTCAAATAAAAATATTCTGTCCATCTTAATTTGTCTTTCACTTTAGGTTACACTCATTATAATTTGTACATATTCCTTTCTCTTTTCCAACCAAATAAATAAAATTTGAAATTTAAAAAAAAAAAAAAAATCATACACATCACATATTGGAATTGGTAAAACATAAAATGAATTATGAAGCATAAAAGAAATCAAACAGGTGAGTGGGTATTTTGTGGGAGAGAGTGAGTTCGAATGGTGCAGGTCATAGATTATGAAGCTCATGTATTTTTCTAAGTTTTATGGATATCTTGGCCAGAGTAGAGTAGCTTTTGGCTTTTGATGGAGGATGCGATATGATAAATAATTCATGGATTGTTCTTGAACAGCTTAGTTTTGGAGCTCAGCTCATTGTGTGGTTGCTCCTTGTGTTTCTGTGTTGTCCTTTCCCATTGGGTTCTCCTTCTATTAGAGCATCCATAGTTGTGAAGCCACATTTTTAACTTTTTAGCACCACAAAAAGTCATTTTTATCTATTTTACTTTTTCATATTCAATATTATAATAAAATAATATTTCATTCAACCACCAAAACACAACCACAACCACCATCAAAGCCATAGAAATCACTCCACAAAGACACGAAGAGAGGAAAAGTAGTGTGAACGCAAAATAAAATGAAGAAGAAAAAATAAAAAATAAGAAAGTAGTGTGAATGCAAAATAATTTATTTTTATTTTTATTTTATTTTACCTTTCAGTAACCGTGCACAGTTAAAAATAGTTATGTATTGTAGTTGTGGAGAAAAAAATATTATTTTAACTCCACTATTATAAGGTATATTTTAAATTTTAACAATATTAAAAATAACTATATAACTATTTAACACCACTATTATCTTTATAAAGACATGTAGGTTGATTCCCGCCCATGGCACACACTTTCCCATATTTTGGTTCAAATGGCTTGAAATAGCAACCTTAGGGAGATGAGTAATCATTGAACGATCGAAGTTGCTTGTGGTTTAAACTTCGAGGGGAAAAATTCCTTTGCTCGGCAAAATAGAACCGTGATGTGACAAATTTTAAAGATTGGTTGACTTTAGTAAAAACAAATGGGGGTAGTTTAGGGTAATAAATACTGGTAGAGGCCAATTCATCTGGGTGATAAGCATAAGGACTTGTAAAGGGTCTAGACGTGCATGCTGTAGCTAACTTTTGCCTTGTCCTTGTTGGTGCTGCATGTACTTCTACTTCCTAACAAACACAACACCAAAGGAGTGTGGCAGACAACCATAATGACACTCACTCCCTTTCCAACCAAAGAGCATCTCCATATTTTGAGAGTTTTTCAGTCAGTTGGACACTTTGCATGATTGGGTTGTAGCCTTGTAGGCTAGGCAACCCAATGAAGATCTTGGGTTGGATACAATTGTGTGTTATGGCTCATTTTTGGGCAGGACGTAAAGGCGACTAATTTAAGTGAGACTTATTTTTATATTTTAAATATTAATAAAAGATTCATTTAATTTTTGTATTTTTTTCATTTAAAATTTATTTTTTCAGATAGAAAATTACAAATTAAAACGAAATAATTGTATTACTCAATGACTACACAACTAAAATAAAGGCAATTTATTGAGTGAAGCAATTAAATACTAAAAAATTTTGATTGAAAATTTTAATAAAATTATATATTTAGTGTGCATTTGGCATGGCTTAAAAATTCAGTTGTTTTTACTATTTAGCTTATTTTTACTACTATTTATGGGTCTCAATGCACTTTTTAATACTATTTCAGTTATCTTTTTGTTTTATCTACAGATATATTTTCAGTAAAAAGTTTTCAATTTTACCTAAACAAATTGTTCCCAAACGGACAATATTTCTAAATAAAATTTGAGTATAAATTTATTTACTAATGGGAGATTAATGTGTTTTTCAATATTTGTGTGTGGGAGCTTAATGAGTTCTACACTCTAAAATTGAGAAAAACGAACAATTATTGTTTCATCCAATGAAAATATTTTTCTTTTTCTATTTTTTCTTTGATTAAAAAAATTACTCTTTATTTATTGGTGAATATTTGAGGCTTAATTAATACACCTATTGGTACATGGACATCTCTATTGGTAAAAATTTAGAGGCCTTACAAGGTTGCCTACTTATCTCATGCATGAGCCGACCTTGAATTTGGGGCAGTCTTTGACCATTGGACCCTTTGTAGGTTCCTTCTTGAAATGTTATCTTTTGTTCTATCGAATGAGGTTTCTCTGCCTATGCCATGATTTAGGTTATTTTTCCAAAGTTTTGTTGATTAACAGGTTTGGATTTTCAAGATTGGGCCTTTTGTGGCTCAGGAAAAAATGATGCCGAAACACATAGATAGCAAATGAACCGTGAAAGTTGAAAAATAAAGTTAGGGAATTCTGTACTTTGAGTTTTCCTAATGGCAAACAAACTTCTCAAATAATTTGTCTAAGGTTCTAATATTTCTAATAAAAATGTCCATGGTCCAAGGTTCAAATTCTTCATTTCCTATGAAATTATAAAAACAAAAATCATGAATAATTTGGAGTAATAACATATATCTAATACTTTAGCTAAAAGTTCATTTGTAGTGGAAAGGTCTATATTATTTTGAAGAGAGGTTGTTCAATGCAACAAAACACTGGCACTAGTAAATCTTTGAACAAAATATCTAACTATTATATAACAATTTTCGAACTACTTTATTGAAGAAAACGAATCATTTCTTGACCAACCAAACCATACTCAGTAATGCTCTAAAAAAACAATTTCTTATGAAATTCACAATCTCTAAGAACCTGCAAAATCTTTAAGAAATTAAGTGGTAGCATCTGAAAGAATTCGAAGCACTAGACTAATACTCAGAAGTCAAATGGAACCCACGGTTGTCCTTGCTCCCCAACGATCTCGATCTGATTCACTAGTACAGTATTACACTTAAAAAAATGGTGCATTCGAAACGTGGGCATTATTAAAAAATAAAAACCATGAGGAGTTGAGCTACTTATTAAGCCCGGCATCTTCGGTTTGTCTCTAAGCTCCCCGGCAATATCGGGTGAAGATTATTATTCAACTCCAAGGTCCAATTAATCGAGCTCTTTTTCTTAAGTCTAAACCTACCCACAAAGTATCTCAGCAAAAAATAAAAAATAAAAAACCTACCCACAAAGTAAATAATTACTGCAATAATTAATTATAATGATTATAGTAGTGACAACAATAAACACAGTAGTGACAGTTGTTTGTAGTTGTTCAAAAAAATTATTGGACAATAATTCTAAAAAGTGCAAAACCACAAATATTAATTAGATGATAATTCCAAAAAGAGTACAGAACTAGAAGTTTACTCAAACGCTACGCTGGCCCAATTGATAATTGGCACAGTAACTGATGCACACATCACGTGTTGCTATTTCGTTTTCTTTATGTTAGATGACATTTCACAAATTGAAGAAAGAGATTATATTTTGATGGATTTGGAGCATAGACTGTTGGAATCTTTTGATAAATCAATTGTTACGCATTCTAGACAAAGTCACAAATTCTTACATTAAGTGTCTCTTTGAAAATAACTTAGTTAGATGAAATTGATTTTTTTTATTTTTATTTTTATTTTTTTTTCTGAAAGTACTATAAATAAAGCTAAAAGTAGTTAAAATAATACAATGAAAACTGAAAACAATGCCAAACGGACACTAGGAGTCTCTTTGGATACTGTTTATTACTGAAAACTGAAAACACTATAACAAAATAAATTTTAAAGGTGTAAATAGTACTGTGAGACTTAGTTTTAAAGTTGGATTTGCATTTTTCTGTACTTGCAGGTCTCGTGAACAGTGCATGGGACCCATAGAAAAAAACGCAAATGCACTGGAAACGCACAAACGCACTATCCAAATTCACACTAAGTCATAAACGTGTGAAACTTGATCATGAATACTTTTAGATATATTGATGAACATTTATTTTAAATAGAGATTTAGAGGTTAGAACTTGGTGTAATGGTAAGCTTTCTTTGTCCAAGTAATGCATTTTGATTTGAATTCAACCTCTCAAAATTAGGAATACAAAATTTTCTATCAATCACCTCTCTTAAATTGGAGACAACCCTTTTAGACAGAAAAATCTTAAACAAGTGTATAACATGAAATTAAACCAGGCAAAGGCTTGGTTTGACTATAATGTTAGAGAATGTGATACATAGAACCATGATATCGTACATGAGAAAATATATAGAAGAAAATAATGGAGAGAGATAATGCACTAAAAAAACTTGAATTTTTTGTTATAACTGAAAGTTCAAAAAGCGTGTAAAACACCTTTGAATGTTTAGACCCCCAATTACAAAATATCAATTCAAGCTTATTATCAAACAATTAATGTGCGAAACATGAACATAAGCCAAACACAGAATTGATAAACAATCTAAGCCAATTATAATCACATCTACAACAGAAAATAAAAGGCAAAGATAAAGGAAGAGAGATGCAAATACAAGGACAACACGTGATGTGTTATCGAAGAGGAAACCGAAGCCCTCGGTGTAAAACCTCTTTGCCGCCCTCTAAGCGGTAAATAATCCATAAAAGAATGTAGTTGGAATACATGAACAGCAGAAGACCCTCCAAGCCTAATCTACTCAGTGTACCTAAGCCCTCCAAGCTTCTTGCTCCAACGAGGTTATGCCGAACCTATTTCTTCTTTAGCTTACCGGATTTCGCTACTAGACCATAGTATCAGCCAATAGACATTGGTTCCTTCTAAACTGCTTCCCTTAGCCCCAAATGTACCTTCTCACTAATGTGGGTATGGTGAGGTAAGGATTTGGTCAATATCCTCTCAAGGATGTATCAATGGAGAGAAAGAGAGTAGATGAATTTGTAGAGTCTCTTAGGTAAAGATTGGGGATGAGGCAGTCTTGTTTTTCTCTAGGGTTTCTCTCACAAAAATTCCCTTTGGAAGCTCTCTTGATTTCGTGGATATAAGGGTATATATATAGTAGTGTGTGTTTGGAATACGAAGAGTTAGTTTTTGCCAAACAGGGTAACTTGGCGGCTTGACCTCGCAACTTGTCCAAGTCGGTAGTTTAAGTCGCGAGGTAACGGCCTGGCCAGCTTGGAACTTTTGTCCTGTAGTGTGACAACTGGCGCGACCCTTCAGCTTCCCTGTGTGCTTCTCACGTGCCTGCAGTTGGCGGCTTGCCAGTCACGAGTCCTAGC
The DNA here is from genome assembly GCA_030445155.1 of Quercus variabilis. NCBI lineage: Eukaryota > Viridiplantae > Streptophyta > Magnoliopsida > Fagales > Fagaceae > Quercus > Quercus variabilis. Next base: position 17,268,744 of record CP129446.1, read on the forward strand.
CGCGAAACTCTGCTTCTTTGCACAAACTTGAGCTTTTCTTCACACTCTCTTCACGCACTACCCTTACATGAATTCCACCTAAATACAGGGTTATTAAGTGCTAAATTACAAGAAAATTGGTACGGAATAAAGCTAACAAGATGGTTGATAAATTTCAACCTTACAATCTCCCCATTTGGCTATTCCGTGACAAAACCCTAAAACAAACTCTAGACTTAACGCATGAGTTGGGAACAGTTGGAAAACTCACTCACACCTAACTCTAGAATCTGTGAAGCTTTTGAACCATAAGAACAAGAACTCCTGAAACATAACAACTTAATAAGTTCATTGTATGCAGAAAACTTGTAAAGCATATGGAGCAAGCACAATGCGATCAAACACAATGGAATAAAGTAATAGACCATGGTAAGACCAAAACAAGCAATCATTACATACAAGTGATCACAATGTTCATTCACACTTGGAATGAACATCTGGACATTCAAGTTGACAAACACAAGGTAAATCACTTGAGTGATCAACACTCAACCAATGCACAGTACAAGAAGTGTGTGCATCTAGGAAAAATCCTACAAGGGCACAAGAGTGACAGTACTTAAAAAGAAATGCAAAACATTAAGTTAGAAGTACTGATTTAGCAAAACACACAGGCTGCATAAAGCATGGTACAAACCACAAAGGCCCACAAGTGTGCATAGAAACAACCCTAAAAGCTTACAAAAGCAACATGGACACAAAGCATAAACAAAAACCTTAAAACCTACAAAGGTAGCAGGTAAAAACCAACACTAAAAGAAACGGCTAAATAAACATCATATTATATACTGAATAACTTCTGAAGAAAAACTATCGAAGAGTTAAGAGTTTTAGCTAATAAAAAACTGAAACCACGGTGTAACAAACCAATAGAACCAGCATTTAACCAAAACATAGAACACAGTAACAAAGCTAAAAACATAACAAGATATGATAATAAAGCTCCCCCTCAAGTAGTTGTCACTCCCCCTCAAGTAGTAGCCCCCAAAAATTCTCCCCCTTTTTGACTGGAATGGCCAAAGGGTCACTGCTTAGCTGTCAATCTTAGCTGAAAGAACATTAAGCTAATCCTGCATTGCTATCATCCTTTTAGTATGCTGATTTTGAACCTCTCTGAATGTATCAAGCCTTTCCAGGATGATCTGAAAAGTATCAGGAGGTACAGCTGATGAAGTTGAGGCTCTACTCCTCTTTCTTCTGCTCCTGGGTGTGACTAATTGTTCTATAGCTTCTGTTTCAGCCTCCATTTGATCCCCTTCTTCTTGGACATCCTCCTCTTCTTCACCTGGAGGACGACTTTGTACCCTTGTGAGGGTAAATTTGTTGATGGCTGATAGAGGAGCCATGGGACTAATATCCTAAGAGATTGCTACACCCTTTGCTCTGAACATCCTCATGAGAAGACTAGGAAATATCATCTTGGGTCTTGAGGTGGTTCTAGTCTCATCCACTATAGTATCAAAAATGTGAGAGCTGATGTCAATGAAGGTTTTCTCCTTAAGTTCCATGAGAAAGATGGCTCTGGCATTTGTCAGTGTAGTCATGTTCCTTATAGGATACAGGTTGTACATTATTGTGGTGGTTAAACACCTCATGTCTTTAGGAAAATCAAAAGTGTTGAGACATCTCTTTTCTATAACCCCACCAATTCTTTTCTGGACAGTTTCTAGAGAAAGCATTCTGTCGTTGTAGTTAGTGAATTCATAATCTTCCAAACCCTCAAGCCCTAGAACCCTATCAATGTCATGAGCATCTAAGGTAAACTCCTTTCTTCTCACCCAACAACTCAACTCCTCCTCCCCTATCACAGCATTTGCATAGAAATCTCTGATTAGAGGTTCACAAACAGGAGGTAGGTCACTCAGCAATTTTTTTTCCAACCTCTACCCTCAAAAAAATCTGGAATGAAGGTGTCCTTTAATTCCCTAAAATCAACAAATCTCTCCTGAATGATGGTTCCTCTTGAGAAAGAATCCCTATATCTCTCAAAGTGTTGGATTGACCTAAATAGGTTAGGGTCCATTTTCAGCCTTTTGTCAATTTTCTTAGCAACATTCTTCTTCTTTGTTGGAGATGCAGTCATTTGTAGACAAGCAGAAAAGGCCACAACAAGACATAGCACAGAATGGGGAAATGCACACACATTAGTAACAAGTTAGTTATACAGTGAGAAATAGAGTGACCAGACAAAACACAGAATAAGCACAGTTGATAACCAAAAATTGGATAGAACAAGTTAACCAAGTTTAAACTGTATGTATGCAGACAAATTCAGATAGATTTAAGCAAATGTCAATGAGACATGACCTAATGAGAATGATATGACGAGTATGAAATGAGAATGAAAACCCTAATGTATCAGCACACACTATATATGGTGAATGAAAATCAATACAATACTAGCCACACATATCACAAACTCATATAAGCTGATATACCCAAAGACCACATTTAGAGAGAAACATTGAAAAACCCAAACCTATATGTCCAAAAGAAAATCTATCAAATATCAATGCTTAGACCAAATATTAGCAACCTGATGAAAACACAAAACTCTAAAACACCTCTGCAACAAGAGAAAATAGCCTAACACAATCAATCTCAACATTTTAGGTAAACCCATGTTTGAACATATTATATCGTAGAACACAGACGCAACATTCAAATCAAGAAACTAAAGACCAAAACAGTAAGAATGAAGTAAGGGAAAGAAAACCCATACCTTTTTCTTGGTGTTTGAAGAAGACATGCTGCAAAAATGAGAGTTATTTTTTTAAAGAAACACAGAGTGTTTGAAAGAGTAATTTGGGGAATACAAAGAACAGTCACAAATTTTTGAGGGAAAAACTGAAAAACAATTTTAAAACTGTCTTTAAAATGCAAAACACGCGTTTTTCACGACTGAATTAAGTTGCCAGTCAGTCGCCATGGTAAGTTGCGAAACACTGTGAAAGTAAGAAACTTGAAAAATTTCTCTAAGTGTTTTTCGCGACTGGAAGGTCTACCCGTGAAATAGTCGCGAGATGAGCTGTGAAAATCTCTGAGTATCTTTCATGATTGGACCTTTCACCCGCGAACAAGTTGCCACATTGAGCTGCGAAAATCATAAAAACTCAATTTTTGAAAAATTTTCTAAGTACTTTTCGCGACTGAGACCTTGACTCGCCAGTGAGTAGCGAAAAGTCTCGGAGTGAGCTCGCGACTGGAGCATGCGACTGGACCTACCCGTGACTGAGTCGCCAAAACAGGGCAACACTGTTTTTGAAAATTTTGACATTTTTGTAAAATCAAAATACTTTCCAAAAACAAACCAAAACACTCAAAAATATTTTTGTATTTGATCAACAAAGATTGAGTATGTGAAAAACACATTTAAACAAGTACAATCATATAAATGAATATGACATTCATTGAACATAGACTTGTGTGTTGTGTATGGATATAAAAAATGAGATAGTCCTTAGTCTAATGTGAAGCTTCAATGATCAATTCAATCAAGGCATATATAACTAGCACTAGATAATGTGACCCATCTCAATTGTAGAAGTATGCATATATGACTACCCACAAAAACTTGAGTACAATTCATTGAAACTTTTCATTTTGCTCCATTTTCAACATAAACAAATCTCATTGTGAGATTAATGCTTGAAATTTTTAATATTTCAATTTGATGAGACAGCCTTTGGCTTTTTGGGCATCATGCATTTTATTTTGGTCACTTTCCCTTTTTCCTAGTCAAATACTAGTATGTGTGACAGGTTTTTGCAGCTCAATATCTCTTTTCATTTGGAATTTACAATTTGGCGAGCTCTTTGAGTAAAGCAGTAAATAAATAAAAGTGAGAAGATATATAGGCATAAGTCTATGCATGTCTCAAGATCGACAAAACCATTCACTAATCATTCATGACATGGTTGAAGATCTATTTACAACAGTCACACAGATTTCAGAATTTCTTCCACAATGATATGAGTGCAAAAGAGACAAGTTAAGCTCGTTAAATGCACAAAGTCATTAGGACAAATGTACAAGGCAAAATATGCTTTGAGATAAAACTCAACTAAGCCGATCAAACTTTTTAGGATTTTCTACTTTTTATGTGTTTTTGAATTTTTGACATAAAAGTAATAAAAGATTGATAAAAAAAAATGTAAAAACATTTTAGGACCAAAAGAAAATAAACAAATTGCAATTCAAATAAACAGAAGCAAAAAGCATACAAGCAAACATAATCACATAACATAGGAAGAATTAATGCATGGACATGTTATGATGCTTATGCATGAGTACGCTTTGTCACCCACACGTTATGTGCGTTTAGGGTGATATCCTTGACGGATTGGGTACGTAAGTTAGGACTGTCAAACCTCTTTGTGAAGCTTTCCAAGAAATTTGTGAAAGCACCAATCATCTTCATCATGTCCATCATTCCTGGCTCACGGTTTTGACTTTTTGGTCGCTCACCACCCTAAGACCTATTGTCGTTTCTTATTCCTCGTGACTGAGGAGCACTTGCATTGTTCAATGCTCACAGCTTGTGACAGTTGAATCTTGTATGTCCTTGCACTTCGCAAAAGTGGCAAACATGGTTCGATTTAGGACCCCATTGTGATCTCGGAAGAGATCTTCCTCTTGCTTTAAATCTAGCTTCTGATTGATTACAGGACTTATTCAACACCTGTTGATCAGCCACATTCTTCATCTTCTCATTCTTAATCTTCTCAGGAATGGACCTATCCACAGTCGTCTCTTTAGCCTTTACAAATTTCACTTCTTTGATGACCTTGGCTGATGAGCTACTCCCTCCGGTGTAACTCAACCCGGACTTGTTTGAGGAAGGTTTTTGAGATGAAATAACATCTTCTAACTTTTTGGAGGAGACTCTCTTTATCTTGGCATTAGCTTGTACTATCTCTTGCTCAAGAAATCTCATTTTTGTGTAAGCTTCTGATAGTTCACCATTTAGTGTTTCAATCTCACACTTTGCCTCCTTGTATCGTGCTAGAAGACTTTGTAATCTTCGTTAGCCCTCTTCATATTCTTAATGGCTGCATTAGCCACCTTAGCATATTCACCGGTCTTCTCAAGAAGTGAGTTGTAAGTCTCTTGCAATCCCACTGCTTCTCTACCTTCCTCATCTTCAGACTCCTCCACTATTCCAAAAGACTCCAAATCAGAATGCTCCCCAAGCTCCTTTACAAGTGTACCCAAATCATTTGAGGACTCCACATGTGCAATCGACATGAATGCGAAGTAGTTTCCTTCTCCGTCACAACTCTCTTCAAAATTAGAACTTGAAAAGTCTGTATCACTCAACATTGTGGCATACGCCTTACCTTTCCCTCTCAAGAAATTGGGACACTCCTTCTTGAGATGTCCATGGCCATTACATTCATAACACACAATGTCCGAAAGATATTGAAAATCCTTCCCTTCTTTCCTCGTAAACTCTTTTTTATCACCTCTTGAAGATGAAAATTTTCCTTGTTGAATGGTTTCTCACTGTTCTTCATCTTCAAAAATTTGCGGAAGTTTTTCGCAAGATATGCTACTTCCTTCTCCACTCCATCTTTTTTGGAAGGATCATCCATTCTTTCGGTGATAGTTTTGAGAGTAAGCGATTTACTCGTCTTGTGGGAAGGCAGTCCAAGCTCATACATTTGAAGAGACCCAATGAGCTCTTGGATCTTAATTTCATCCAAATATTTGATTTCCTCTATGACTGTGACTTTTGCTCGAAAGCTCTCCGGTAAGGACCTCAAAATTTTTCTCACCACCTTAGGATCTTCAATCTTTTCACCAAGATTGAGCTTCGCAATAACAATTTCGTTGAGCTTCCCATAGAATGAATCAAACGATTCATCTTCACCCATCTTGAGCTCTTCAAATTTGGTGGTAAGCATTTGGAGTTTTGTGTCCTTTACCTTCTTAGTCCCCTCATAAGTTGTTTCCAAAATCTCCCAAGCTTCCTTGACAACCGTCATGTGACATATCCTGTGGAATTCATCAGGAGGCACACCACAGAATATAGCATTTAAAACTTTACTGTTAGCATTGGCTGCCGCAAGAGCTACCTTATCCCAAGTAGATTTAGCAGCCTCCGGCCTAGTCCAACCTATTTCAACTGCATTCCACACGGTGTCATCTTTAGAGCATAGAAATGCCTTCATTCCAACTTTCTAGAAGGCATAATTGTTACCATAAAAAAATGGTGGAACATTTAAGGATTAAGACCTATCCATCTCAAAAAGGGTTAAGGATCACACTCAGGTATTTAAACCACAGAAAGTGTACCCAGTCTAATACCAATTGAAAGTTTAAAAAGCGTGTAAAACACCTTTGAACATTTAGATCCCTAATTACAAAATATCAATTCAAGCTTATTATCAAACAATTAATGTGCGGAACATGAACATAAGCCAAACACAAAATTGATAAACAATCTAAGCTAATTATAATCACATCCACAACAGAAAATAAAAGGTAAAGATAAAGGAAGAGAGATGCAAACACAAGGACAACATGCGATGTGTTATTGAAGAGGAAACCGAAACCCTCGGCGTAAAACCTCTCCGTTGCCCTGTAAACGGTAAATAATCCACTAAAGAATGTAGTTGGGATACATAAACAGGAGAAGACCCTCCAAGCCTAATCTACCCAGTGTATCTAAACCCTTCAAGCTTCTTGCTCCAACGAGGTTATCCCGAACCTATTTCTTCTTTAGCTTACTGGATTCTACTATTAGACCATAGCATCAACCAATAGACATTGGTTCCTTCCAAATTGTTTCCCTTAGCACCAAATGTACCTTCTCACTGACGTGGGTGTGGTGAGGTAAGAATTTGGTCAATGTCCTCTCAAGGATGTATCAATAGAGAGGAAGAGAGTAGAGGAATTTGTAGAGTCTCTTAGGTAAAGATTGGGGATGAGGCAATCTTATTTTTCTCTGGGGTTTCTCTCACAAAAATTCTCTCTAGAAGCTCTCTTGATTTCTTGGGTATAAGGGTATATATATATAGTGGTGTGTGTTTGGAATACGAAGAGTCAGTTTTTGCCATACAGGGTAACTTGGCGGCTTGACCTCGCGGCTTGTCTAAGTCGTAAGTTCAAGTCGCGAGGTAACGGCTTGGCCAACTTGGGACTATTGTCCTGTAGTGTGACAGCTGACACGACCCTTCAGCTTCCTTGTGTGCTTCTCACGTGCCTGCAGTTGGCGGCTTGCCAGTCGCGAGTCAGCCGAAAGTCCTAACTGCGAAACTCTGCTTCTTTGCACAAACTTGAGCTTTTCTCCACACTCTCTTCACACACTACCCTTATATGAATCCCACCTAAATACAGGGTTACTAAGTACTAAATTACAAGCAAATTGGCACGGAATAAAGCCAACAAGATGGTTGATAAATTTCAACCTTACAATAACTAATCACAAACCCTTATTTATTTGGTTTTACTATACTTTCTCGTTGATTTTCCTTACTTTTCTCTAATTTTCCTTTCACTCATTTCTCACAAAACTCAAAGATCAAAGTTCTCATCTCATTCCATCTTTAAGGATGAGCAATTAATTGATGGGGCCAAAATGACGCTATCAGTTCTCTCTCATCCGGTGACATATCCTCTCTCTCAGAAAAGAAAAAAAAAAGAGAGAGAAATGAATGCTGTGTTTTGATTTGGGTTGTGTAGTTGATTAAGTTATTTGATGATTTTTCCCCTTCTATAGAATAGTTGCAAAGGAGTTAAAAAATGTGATTGTGATTGTTTGAAATTTTAGTTCCGTAGTCCCATAATCGCTAATGTCAATTGGGGCTTTTTAATATAAAAATTATTTAATTTTTGTTGTTGTAGTAGTGTTACCTATGGAGCTGTGTTCACCCTATTTATGCTATTTGTTCGCTTTTTTTCAATGTATCTTTTGTTGTGTCACCTTGTTTTGAGAACCAGACTTAAAGATATACTACCTTTTTGCCCAAACCTTGATGAGTGTCTGAATACCTTGTTCTTGTATCATAGTGGTTTTAAACTCACATAGAAAACAAACACCAGCATTATTATATAAGAGCATCCGTATCAGATGTGCCAAATGTGCCAAATGCCAAATATTTGGCACATTTGACACACCAAATACTAAGAACACCCATTTATTAGCTGTGTTAAATGTTCTAAATTTTTGCAATATGCTATAGTGCCATCATAATTTTGGCACTGTACGGACAAATGTGGCATAATATATATTATTATTTTATTCCGTTTTCTCTCTTCTCATCACAATATGAGTATCACTTTCTCCGTCTCATCTCTGTCTTCTCTCTCATCTCTATCTTCTCTCTTTGTCTTCTGCAGCATGCCGAAGACCAATGGCCACCACTTAACGCCGCCGATCACACCACTCGATGCCGCCGACCATCTGTCTTCCCTATTCCGCTTTGGGTTCTTTTTTTTTTTTTTTTTTCCTTTTTTCTTTTTTCTGTTCACTTTTTTTTGCTGTGGTTTGATGGGTGGGTTCGGATGGGCAGATCGGTGGTGGGTGGGTTTGAGTTGTGGGTTATGGCGGTGGGTGGGTTGAGTTTCATGGGTTGTGGGTTACGGCGGATCGGCTGGTGGTGAGCAAATCAGTGATGGCGAATCGGTGGTGGTGCCGATCTCTGTTCTGATCTCAGTGGTGGTTTTTTTTTTTTCCCTGATGATCTGTTTTGTTCTGATCTATTCGATTTTTGGTTGTGGTTGTAGTAGTAGTAGTAGTTGTTGTTGTTGTTGCGGTGGTGGTGCCGATCTCTTTTCTGATCTCGGTGGTGGTTTTTTTTTTTTTTTTTTCCTAGTGATCTGTTCTGTTTTGATCTGTTCAATTTTTGGTTGTGGTTGTAGTTGTTGTTGTTACGGTGGTGGTTGATGATGACAATGATGACGGGGGAGGAATTTAATATATTATTTTAATGTGTAGGAAATATTATTTTAATGTATAAAATTGTAGTATAAAATATCTGATAAATGGGATGTTGTAAAATGATGTGGTAAAATAATAAAGTAGGGTTTTAATGTGGCAAAATGGCATAATTTTTGCCACATCTGATGCAGATGCTCTAAGTGTTGTTATTTGAATTAATGTTTCTACTTTCTACATAACTTTTTTTTAATCTATATACTTAATTAATTAAAGGGGAGAGGTTCGTGATTGCCGTATGAAAAGTCTATAGATGACGCATTGGCAGAGGAAAAAGCCTACAAACAAGTAGTAGCTTGTAAAGATAAAGGCAAATGAATTCAGTTTATGTAATAATAAAGATAACCCTCTGTAGTAGTAGTTTGGGACTACTGGTACAAAAAAAACTAACATTTGTACTAGTACTATGATTATGTAATATATTATAAACTTTTTTTAAAAAATTTTATATACTAATTTCTTGTTCGTGTGTTTTAATAAGTATTACTGTTTCTTCAAAAAAAATATAGAAATTTTTATTCCCCATTGGTTGTGTGTATTAGAGTTTCAGTTCTTATAACTCCAAGTTATTACTACAAATGTTAGACTCTTTTGTAATAGTACTCTAGTTATATAATATATTATAAGTCTGTTTAAAAAACTCTATATACTAATTTCGAATAAGTATTATTGTTTCCTAAGAAAAAAAAAAAGAAAAAAGAATTCATCATGGTGGCATTGTTCCATTAATTGTATTTAAAAAAGGGAATGCTAACGAGTGCCCTAAGTAGGACACTTGTTAATAATCTATTTAAAAAAAGTTTTTATGAGAAATGGAAAAAAAAAAAAAATTGATAGCTATTTTCATTTCCCATAAAAGTGGTATCAAAACTTTCCTAAAATGAATTATTAACGAGTGTCCTAAGGGCACTCTTTATTAATTAGATATGTAGTATGTACCATAAACACTGAACTGATGCGAGTAGGAATGAAGTTATCTATCAGCATTAACCCCTGTAAAAAGGAAATAAAAGATTTCTTTCTTTAATTTTTTTTGATCAATTCATATAAATATGCAACTATGGCCGGGGATGGATTAGATTATGGAATCCGTGACCTTTCACCCTGTAGGGGTCTTTTTTGTGTTGTGCGTTGGGCTGGGTTGCCTCTTGTGGTAGTGGGCCCGAGTGTTCTGAGTAAGGGAGTTAAGACCGGTCCAACTGTAACTCAATTTGGTCCGGCTTGTACGCAAACGTTGAGTCCAAGTCCAAGGGAAGAAGCTGCAAAGTGGGTTTATCCCCCCCCTGTTTCTGCCACAGAAGACTTTCCTCCAGTTTTTGCCGCAGGATTGAATTTTTTGCTATGCAGCAAAACTTTCTGTCGTGTAGTAAGACTATCTGCCGCGTAGTAAAACTGTCTACTGTGTAATAAGGCTGTCTGCTATGCAATAAAGCTTTCTGCTGTATAGTAAAGCTTCCTGCTGTGCTTTAAAGCTTCCTGCCATGCTTTAAAAGTTCCTGCCGTAAAGCCTTGTGCAATAGAGCTATCTGTTGTGCATTAAAGCTGTCTGCCGTACTTTAAAGTTGTTTGTTGTGCTTTAAAATCTCCTACAATGTGAATGACCACTCTTCGTTTTTACTACAGAAAACACTTTTCTACTTCCTGCGCATAAGCAAATCTAAAACCCAAAAAAAATACCCTTCAAACAAATGTTAGTTTAAATGGGTTAGCATATTCTTAAATATATACATACATATATGAGTATATATACTTATACATATTCACATATACATATATAAAATATATTTTGCAGAACATGAGAAACAGGGTATATGTATATATACTTATGGCAGGATAATTGTTAATTTGTGTCAAAATCAAAATACGTAATAACAAATAGAGAAGAAAGTTTTGGCAGAAAAGGTTTAGCTTGTAAAATAGTTAACACGGTAAATATAATGAAAAGATGCTACGACAGAATAACTAATACAGCAAGTAAAAACACCACAGCAGGACAATTGATGCGGTAGACGTAATAAAAACGTGCTACCGCAGGATGACTAAATACGGCAGATATAAGTTATAATGAGAGAAATCAAATATATTTGCAATCAAAATTAAGTATTAAATCTGCCCATAGAATAAGTAAACCAAGAAGGAACCCAAACTCCAACTTCAACAACCTTATCATGGGCTCCTGCCATAAAAGTTGTTCATTTTGGAGAATAGGCCTAAATGGCTACTAGCTATTACTTTTAGAGATTTCAAAGAGTGGGTTTGTTAAGAGGGAGGGAAAAGATGGTCTATTGATGCATGCCCCTATTCCTGCCGCGTTTTCTCTCTTCTTTTTCTTTCTTTCTTTCTCTCCCCTCTGGGTGTTTTTCTTCTTCCCCTGTTTTTTCACTCTTTCCCCTGTTTTTTCCTCTACCTCCGTCCCCCTTTTTTTTGCCGTGGTTACCTTCCTTTTATAACAAACTAATTCAATGGGATTTCTCCCTTTTACCCCTAGGGTTTCACCAACTGTTTTTTGGTTTGTTGTAGACATCCTTTCAAGATTACCCACTCACCCATTGGTTGCCCCGACCACTGCCATCTGCTCAGAACATGTTTGTTGTGTGACAAAATTCTCTTTTGTTTTGTTCCTGCCGTATACCTCTACCTTACTACCTAGCTCTATGGCATGCATCAAATGGTCCCGACCATTTATTACTTCTTTTAGGTAAGATATCATCCCAGCAAGATATGTTCCCAAAAGAAGTCATGGCAGGAAACCAAATATAGAACCCCCTTTTCCCCCTACCACCAAACCACGCCCTCTGAATCCCCTTGACCGTGGGCCCACCTCCCTTGTGTTGGCTGGGTACAGGTTGGTGGTGCCCCGACCCTTTTGTGCTTGCTCCACTTTCTTTTGTTTTTGTCTCCCACGCCATTCCTGCCGTAGCAGATTATTTCTGTTTCATCTGTTGCATGTTTTTGTCTTATTTCTTCACGTTTTTCCTGTTGCATTTGTCGTTTCCTTTAGTTTGACTCTTCCTTCACGCAATTTCTGCTGCTAACACTTCCTGCTGCTCCTTGATTCTTTTCATCGTTCTTCTTCGTATCAGTTTTCATGCCTATCTTTTTTATACAAAATGATTTGGGCTTTTGTGGACCAAATAATGTTGACTGGATCAAAAAGGGCATTGGGCCCAATTTATCTTTATCTGCCGAAGCTATCCTGCCAGAGAACTGTATTTTGCGGTAAAGCTGTATTCTGCGGCAGACTTGTATTCTGCGGCAGATTTGCGTTTTGCCGTAGATTACTTTCACTTGCACTTCTTTCTTTGGACCCTTTTTGTTCTTTGGTCTTCTTGGTGGGCCTTTGGGCCTTGCTCTTCATTGGGCTTTCTTCCTCATAAGCCTTCGGGTATATATTTGCAAAAATGGGCATCAACACACCCAACAATTTACCTTATGCATAATAAAGAAATAATAAAGAGGATGACTGCTTTGTTTGTTTCAATGAAAAATATTATGTAAAGATAATTTTTTGTACTTTTCAATATTTGGTAGCATTAGAATAAATGAGTTAAAAAAAAAACTATTTTTAGTTAACATTAAAAGTATGACTTATTTTAAGAGATAGTTTTCCACTAATTTTTTTTTTAGAAAACAACTCTATCTTATAGCAAGCTAAATAAAAGAAGTTATGAGATTATTTTTCAACTCATTTAAGTTGCTATCAAACATAGAAAAATGAGATAGTTATTTAGAAAATGTTTTTTGGAAAATGACTCATTTTCTAGAAAACATCATTGCTGAAACAAACAAAACGGACATGTATCTTTTTTCTCATAAAATTAGCAATCATTGAACTAAAGATCCATGGAGTGGACGTCCTGGATTGAAATTTTTATCCTATATCTGTCAAAAAAAATTTCTAGTATAGACGAAAATATTGGCAATTTTAGAATTACACTCTTTGCCAAACTATTTTTCGCAACTATCCTATGTAGTAGACTATGACTGACTGTCTGTTACTTTTATATACACTTATCACTTTTTCTTCATTATTCACAGCTTGTCACGACAAAATTATAATAGTGTAATCCTAAATTTTTTGCCAAATATATTTCTAATTTGTATAATAATTGATTGTGTGGATAGTGGAAAGCGATACAAATGATATGACAACCTTCATGATTTACTATATGTTTATGACCGATATATGATTAGAGAAATGCTAAAAAAAAATCATATACCAGGGTTTTTGTTACATGATTTATTTTTCCAGGTATTTTTTTTTTTTGGTGGGCATGGCAGGTCTAAAACAATGTGCTAAATAAAATCTTAAGTCAAGAAAAAAACCTTGGTACTTGGTACTTGTTAGTCAAATTAAAGAAACAGAACATTTTTCTCAAAAAAAAAGAACAAGCCATAATCACGCCCATTTGTGCGACTATTAGTACGTATTACCGTAGTCTCGATTCTCACATAATGAATTATCAATCAAAGTTATCAAACTACCCGCAAGGCACGCATCCTCCACAAAGTCTCTGTGTGCGCTATTTGCACTACCAATATGTTTCAGCTGCACTGCAACCAATCTTGTCTCTCTCAGCGTGATCCTTTGTGTATTGTTCTTGAATGTTGGGCCAAAATGGCAAAATACCTATTTCTCACCAACTTTGCAGCAAAATGCTCCATGTTTAAAACTGTTTAGGGATATGTTTTTATTTTGAAACTCGATTTTCTAAAAATCAAGTTTCAAATAGAAAACTCGATTTTTGGACAATCAAGTTATAGCGAAATGAAACTCATAAAAAAAAAAAAAAATTTGTGGAACTCGAGTTCCATTCAAGGAATTCGAGTTCATGGAACTAGAGTTTCTAGTGTAAAACTCAAGTTCATGCAACTCAAGTTCCTTAAAATTATTCTAGTGAAAAGGAACTCGAGTTCTTTGAATGGAACTCGAGTTCTGCAATTTTTATTTTATTTTATTTTATTTTTTTAAGTTTCATTTCGCTATAACTCGATTGTTCAAAAATCGAGTTTTACATTGAAACTTGATTTTCTAAAAATCGAGTTTCAAAATAGAGACATATTCTTAAATAATTTCAAACATGGGACATTTTGCTAGAAAGTTAGTGAGAAAAGAGTAAAACCCCATTTTGGCCTGAATGTTGGTTTCAATACTAATAGTATGATAAAATTCAATATTCTTATTTGACAAATGGATAGGAAATTGAAAACACGGAATTATCCTTAGTACACAGGATTCTAAATCCATAACTATTGCATGACCGTAATTAAAAATTAGACTAAATTTTACACTTCATGTTTGTGACTATTTCTTCTTAAAAAAAAAAAAAAAATTGCTTGGGATTATTTTATTTTGGTCATTTAAGTTTGAGAATTTTCATTTTGATCTACTAAGCTTGATTTTATTTTCAATATGATCATTCTGTCTATGTCTGTGATTAATTTAATTGTTAAGAAAGAGAAAAAAGAAAAGAAAAGAAATTATGCTATTTTGTTGAGATCTAACGGCCTGACCAATCCGAAACAAATCTTTTTTTTTTTTTGGGTCCTACTCCTAGCAAGCATAAATTTCATGATCATCACAAAAAAGAAACACTACATCGTTACAGATATGCATATGTTATAGAAATCCTGAGCCCAAAGGCTGTTACAACTTTAACCAAATTTTTTAATCTATCTACAAGTAAAGAGACAAAAGACTAAACTTATAAAAAAAAATAAAATAAATAATAATAATAATAATGCAGAGCTAAACCTGAGGCCACGAAGACAAGATGCTTTTCTGAACAGAAGTTAGGATCCCTAAAAGGGGCAGAGAGATCTGTTAACGACTTTAGAGATTTGCCATGTCTAATTAGTTGGTGAAATCTGGATATTATTAATAATTAATTTAAAATAAAAAATGTTTATGAGAGATATATACTGAGAGAAATGTTATGTTTACAACATTTTTACAACAAATTTTAAGTGTCAGGTTATTATTGAAAAGTAAACAAAAAAATAGTTTCAGTAATGAGTTTAAATTAGAACCATGAATAATTTATCGCTTAGGATTTATTGTGAAAGTATTATAAAAATGTGAAAAAAATGTTAAATATGTAACACTTCTTGTACAATAAACTTTCCAATATAAATGATTTTGATATTAATGATTTTGAGGAACCCCCCTCCCCCCCGGGGCATTTTTGGTAATGTTGTTCTAGTATTGTAAAAATACGTGAGGGCATTTTTGGTAATGTTGTTCTAGTATTGTAAAAATATGTGAAGGTAAAAAAATATTATGGAAATACATGTTGTGTTATTTAAACAACGAAAATTATTGTTTAAACAACACAACCAAACATACCTTTAATAACTGGAACCAATTTACTGAAAACATAAAATATGGTATACTATCTTAAATTTTGATTTGAGAATATAATGTATGACAGTACATGTCAGTGGAAAGAAATTTCAGTAAAGATTATCTTATTTGGGAAATTAATTTGGCTTTTAATTTTATTTATTATTATTATTATTATTATTCTATATAATGTGGAGGGAAAATTTGAATCTCACATGTCTTAACTCTCAACGAAAAATCCTATAAGGTGCCAATCAATTAAGGTAACTACTATCACTGACAAGCCCTTTGTGTCAATCTTTTTTAATTACCTAACTCGTTTTTACAACTAACGCATTTGGACTTATTGAAACCACCCCATGACGACTCACTCAGACTCACATGGGAGGCATTCTCGTAACGCGGGCATTTAAGCCTTTTTAATCCAACTTAGGGCATTAAAGATTGACCAGGGCATGATTGGTCATTAGAAAACACTAATCAAACACCCAATTGAAGATCAGGCATACCTCCTTCAGAGAGAGAGAGAGAGAGAGAGAGAGAAGGAAAGTGTTTTTTGTGTCTGCATTTGTGTTCAAATGGGTCGTAGTCCTTGTCGCACTAAAGAGGGACTGAACAAAGGGACTTGGACTGCACTTGAAGACCAACTTCTCACCGATTACATCAAAACCCATGGTGAAGGAAAATGGGGAAACATTCCCAAGGAAACAGGTAAGTTAGTTTTGGATGAAGAAATAATTTCTTTTATGAAACAAATTGGGTTTCTTTTGGTTTATATGGTTCTCCATGAAAAATGATAACTATAGTTACTATTTTGTGCAGGTCTAAAAAGATGTGGAAAAAGTTGTAGGCTAAGGTGGCTTAATTACCTGAGACCTGATATCAAAAGGGGTAATATATCAGTTGATGAAGAGGACCTCATCATTAGGCTTCATAAGCTATTAGGCAACAGGTCTTAATTTTCTCAACATTCTCTCTCTCTCTCTCTCTCTCTCTCTCATTTATGTATTATGTGAAAATTGAAGCATTTTTTTTGGTGTTTGTAGATGGTCCCTAATAGCTGGGAGACTTCCGGGGCGAACAGACAATGAAATCAAGAATTATTGGAACTCAAATTTAGGAAAGAAGGTGAAAGGAGAACAGTCAAAGCATTCTATAGAAGAAGAGCAGAAGACCAAGACCAAACTAACTAATAAATCTCCCACATTGAAGTACAGTTCAGCTATTGGGACAAAGGCATCAAGTTGCAGAAAGGTTTTAGTTGCTCCACCAGCGTCTAAAGTCGAAAATCCAGAGACTGATTTGGCACCAGCAACCTCTGTAGATGAAGACTCATCAAATCTCGTGGCAATCACTTCTGAGGAAAATAACGCACATAACTTTGATATCGACTTCAACGTGGAGAAGGCTTTTCTGTCTGACATATGGGATTCGGATTTTTGGAATCAATGTCAGTTTTGAGTTTGGAAATGGCATAATGGAAGGTGGTGGCTCGGTTGGTGCCAAGAACTTTTCCTTTTATGAGGAAATCCTCAAGGATTGAATGAGATATGATTGTCATATGCTTCATTTCTTAAAAATCAAGAGCATCAGATTCAGATAATCTAACATAGAAAAAGCCAACTAACCAAGCTGACTAAATTCCCAAGTCCGGTTTGGTTTTTTAGGGTTTTTTTTTTTTTTTTTTTTTTTTTTTCAGTGTTCGCTTCATGTTGAAATTTCTTGTGTGAAAAATAAAACTAGGCATCTTGGGATTATTGATCCCCTCTTCCTGTGTTTTTTTTCTTCTTCCCCCTGCTTGTCTTCTTGTGTAGATTGGTCTTGTTATGTGAACACTAAAATTATTTAAGCTTCTCACAGCTCGAAATCAATAGATTCTTGTGTGGAATTGAGACATCTCAACCTACCTGGAGGTGCATCTATGGATCCCCCATTAATATTCAACACCTTGTAAGTTTGACTAGGTCTTTAAGACATTAATTGATGATGCACGGATAAAGATTACCTATTATGGGTGTAATCACCCATCACAATTGTACAATATCATATCCCACTTGATTGCATTATAACTAATGGTGTTAGCTCCAGTCAGCATGAATTATGATTCCCACAGTTTTGTCCCATGCCAACTCTCATCTATGAAATACATAGATTGGTGTTAGTGCATGGTCCAAGAAAACTTGTGTACTCATCTTTATCGCTTCTCACTGGCTGCACCCTTAATTATATACTACGAGTTCGTTTGGATCGATGAAAGTTGCTAGTTTATTTTACTATTTAACTTATTTTTGTTTCTATTTATGGGTCTCATTACACTTTTTGGTACTATTTATGAGTTTCACTATATTATTTCAACTAACTTTTATCTCTATCTACAATACTTTCAGCAAAAAGTTTTCAATTTTAACAAAATAAACGAATTCCAAACAGACTCTACTTTTGTAACATACTCTAAATGAATTTCGATTTAGTATCTTTCAAGTGAGTGACATGAGTCTCTTGGCATTGTTGCCGCAGTGAGAATTGTAGTCCACACACATTCTATTACTGACAACATCAGCCATATATACACTCTTATCTATGTGTTGACTTGTGCTGAAATTTTGTTATCTACTTCCTCTAAGCCATTATTCCTAAAGGTTTTCCTCGAACGATCTCATTAGCAACTTCCCATTGGAACAAGCTCAGTTGGACCATGATGCATATTAGTGTGCTTTACATTCATGTATCAATTGAAATATATTTTTTTTCAACTTTTGTCTCTTGCTTGTGAGCTTCTGCTTTAACCAACCAATTATGTGCCCCAAGTAGAAGTTGCATATTTACACTCTTCCGAGCATCCCAGATCGTTCCGCTATGTTTGTTATGTTTGGATCCCTTTTAAATCAGATTAATTTAACCTAATGAATTAGCTGTTAAGACATATGTAAATCATGTTAGGAATATATGTCAACATAGAATTGGCTAATCCTTTGACAAAACGCACTTCATTTGTAATTAGGTAGATTTAGGATGTGTTTAATACTTCAAGGAACAAGAGTTCAAGTTCAAGTGTTAAACCTATGCAAGTTTGTCCATAAATGAAGTGAAGAAGTGTTGGATTTTAAAACTCGACAGCTAACTCAACAGATAGCATCTATTGAGATTTAAAAGGCAGTCTTTGCCCAATGCTTGACAGTTGCTTGATAGATACCCTATCTATCGAGATTTAAGAAAATCAGTTTTTCAGATCTGATTTCATTCCAATTTGTGTATAGATGCTGGGGCTTTCTTTTCTCACAACCTTAACCATATATAAGGATTGTTTTAAGGGTCGTCACAGCTGATGTACATCAATGCAAAAGTTTTTCATAAGTATATTGTGAACCAGAGACAATTTGCCCTAGTTCATCTTTCTCTTCAAGAAGCTGCTGCATTTGAACGCTGTAGGATTTTGTAACCAAGTAGTTTCGTGATCTTCATCGTGTTGATGAATTGAAGAACTTTGCAGCCAACATCCTTCTCAAGTTGGTGGTTAGTCACGTACTTGGATCCATGTATTGATTGATTAGTCATGTACTAAGAGTTGTGTATTGAAAGGAGAGATTGTCACTACAGAACAAGTCCAATTGGGTATTGGGGTAAGGGTTCAATTGTAGGTTGGTATAAGGTACTAAGATTCCTTTACTTATAACCGCTTGTTGTGATAATAGTGGATTCTCGGGAGTGGTGACCCTAAAATCATCCGGTAGGATTTTTGCCATGTAGGTTTTCTCTACTCATAAACAAATCACCGTGTCAATTTACTTTCCGCTACATTTTAACTTAGTTGGTGGTTTGTTTGTGCTACCATACTTATTGCATGCTAATTGAATTAATTAATTAACTTAGCTAATTATTTGGTTAATTCATCATAAGGGGTCAATATATTCTTGGCCTATCATTAGCCAAGTAATTACTTAGGTTAATTATGAGATCTAGGTTTAACACATGCAAATATATTACTTAGTGTGGAAAATTAAAGAAAACTGTAATATGATGACCTAGGAAAATTAATGAAACAAATCGTTTCAAGGTAAAAACCTGGGGAGAATTTAACCTAACTATTTTCAAGGTAAACAAATCCACTATGATAGAATGGAAGTTTACAATAGATTTAAACCCTAAATTTAAAGCTACCTCTTGTAGAACTTGCCAACACGACTACACATAGCTTCGACTCCACATGTTTTTCTATCTTGTATTTACTGAATAAAAGCACCCACATTTGTGACTTTGAGATCCCATTCAAAGGTTTCAGATCACCATCAATAGTAGATCTTTATGCAGCAACTTGTTTCCACTAGTTCTTGATTGTAGATCTTGTTCTAGTAGACGCTTGTAGAGTTAGAAGGTTACAAAAACCTCACAGGAGTAATTCACAAGTCTTTCAAGAGCTTCTAAGATGTAATTAGGGTTTTTCTTTTATACCTAGTAGTGTTGGACTGAAATCCTAAATATTTTCACGGGCTTGGGCTTGATTTAAAATTCTGTAGAACACAATTTTCAATTAGTCAAACATTTCTTTTGGTTAGTCGAGCTTCACAGAATTTGAACTCTTCTTTCTGTAACTTGATAGTTCTTGAAACTTGACTTGAAAAATCTTAAGCAATGTCTAACACTTAATCTAGACATGTTTTTGTTCTCGGTTTGCCACAGTGGTGGCTCCAGAATTTTTTTGTAAGGTGGTCATTAAGAAACTTAAATTATACAATATTTAATAAAAAAGATAGCTATATCTCATTATCAATGCTGTAAGCTATATCTCTTTCAAAATTTTAGTTAAATAAAATTGTTCTTGGATTTTTCTTTTTGTTTATAAAGGCCCAATATATTGTTAAAATGACCTAAATTTGACTAAAAACTTAGTTGTAGCCTAAGACTACAACTTTTACTAAATAAATTAACATGACTACATATTTTAAAAATCTAATTGTTGAATTGTATGTTTTTTTATATTCTTAAAACACATGTAAAGTTTCATGTCAATTGGATGTTATTTACTATTTGATTCATAAACTTATTTTTTGCGTATAATTTTAGAATACAAAAACTCGAAAAATTAAACATTTGATTGATGACATAAACTATTTATTTTTAATCTTTTTGAAGTTTTGGAAGCATGGAGGATATAAGAAAAAAATGTAATCTAATTGTGAAATTATTAAAATTCATATATAAAAAAAATTGAGTAGAGTTGTAGCCTTAACCTACAACTAAGTTTGTTACTAAACTTTGTCCAGAGTTTAATTATATTGGATCTAAAAAAATTTCGAGTGGTAACATATTTTTTTAAGGTAAAAAAATCATAAAATTTTTAAATTTTATATATGATAATATTTTTTTTCGCTAGGGTTGTCCTGTGACCACCCTAACTCTAACGTGGAGCTGCCAATAGTTTACCAACATACATAAATTAAGAATCTAAACATTTATCCTAAATATTTACAACCTAACACGCTAAATGCAAATAATCAAAGTAGCATCCACCTAGATATTTGGATTCGTGAGTCCCGTTTTCACTACATGCTTTTCGAATTTATCCAGAGTCAACCCTTTGGTCTTATGATCGACCTCCATTTGGGATAAACTGGGCTTGTATCTCACCCCTCTTCACTATATTTTAAATATAATGATATTTGATGTATTTTTCTTTTTAGTTATTTGCTCCACTTTATATTAACGAGATTGCAAACTTGCTGTCACAAAGCACATCAACCGACCTGTCAAGTGTTTTTCTTTTAAGCAGGTACATGTTTTCTTTTAAAGAATATATAAGTAGTTCTTCATTTGGACACATTTAAATTTTAAAAATTAAATTACAATAAGTATTAATAGTAAATCATCCCAATTCTTAGCAATATTGGTTAGATAAAATGATATCGTTTATAACAAAACATGAATGTAGCTTAATTAATATATTGAACTAATAACATTGTTTTGAATGGAATGAAATACGAATGAGAATTGAGAATTTTTTAGCTTCAATATATGAAATCAATTAAAAATTTAGTGATAAGAGGATAAAAAAAATATGGGGACAAAATTGCAAAATGCCCCTTTTGGGCAAACTCAGCAGCGTTTTACCATCTTTTTCAAACTAATTAGGAAAATGCTCCTCTTTTGAAACTCGATTTTCTCAAAATCGAATTATTAAAAAAAAAAAAAAAATTGGAGCCTTATAGCGGCGTTTTTAAAGACCTATAGTGACGTTTTCAGGACCTATAGTGACGTTTTGTAACTCGACTTTCAATAAATCGAGTTATAGGCAATTTTTTTAATTTTTTTTTACCTATAACTCGATTTTATATAAATTGAGTTACAAAACGCTACTATAGGTCCTGAAAACGTCACTATAGGTTCCTTAAAAACGCCGCTATAAGGCCTAAATCGATTTTGAGAAACTCGATTTTCAAAAGAAGGGCATCTCCCTAATTAGTTTGAGAAAGAGGGTAAAACACTGCTTCGTTTGCCCAAAATGGGCATTTTGCAATTTTGTCCAAAAATATGGGGAAAATAAATAATGCAATTAGAGAAAAAAATTATTTATATTCTTACTATAGCTTGATATGAAAGCGTGAAAGTGATGTGAAGATGTGTGGTGGTACTTTGCTATTGGTCACAATTTGCAAAAACAAAATGTAAAAGAAAATTGAACTATCCCTTTTTTTGTCTTAAACGGAATGTAAAAGAAAAATGTGAATTTATATTACTTTTTGTTTGAGTCACGATAGAACAAAATTTCTTTAATATTTAATATTTTATTGGATAGAAAGTTAGGAATTAGAGTAAAATTGTTAGCTATAGCTCCGCCACTAGATTCTAGTCTCTGAAACTTATAAGAAAGTAAGAAACGTCATGGTTTTTCTCCAGACGTCTAAATTATTGTTAAGAACCTTTATGTGTTTATATTGTATTTGCAATGTAAAATAATATTGTAAATACATAAAAAGAGGTAAATGTTGTACACATTTGTATTATATATTGTACATAAAAAGTGATAAATATTATATATTTTTTGTAAATATGTACAATATTTGCTACTTTTTATGTATCTATAATGTAAATTTAAATTGTACCATACAATGTAAAAGAAGTTTTCCTAATATTAATAAAGAAGTATTGTTCTTTATTTTGAAGATTATATTTAACAAGTTCTATAATGGCACAAATTAGAGTAAATTAAATATTATTTTATTTAATATCCTTTAACAATTTTTTTTTGAGAAAATAAATTTCAACTGTATAAAAATATAATTTTTAAATGGTAGAATATATAGTTTCATTAAAAAAAATAATAATGCTAACAAATGTGTATTAATTGCTACAATAATGATCAAATTTCAATTATAGAAAAAAAAATATAGAGAAAATTAAATTTTGTTGAACTTTTACTGCATTGCACGAGTTATCGACCATGCTATAATATATATAAAACAAAACCAAAATCATTTGAATTTTTGTTAACCTGATAATATTTTCTCATGTAAGCTTTTAAGACCTCATAATATTACATGTCATTATTCTAACATATGTTATCGATTTTAAATTCTATGCTATATTTTAAATCCATTAATATAATGTCCTTCGACATAGGAATTTGTTACATGTCATTCTATCTCCTGCTAAATTTTTACATAACCTTTTTTCCCCCTTATGCACTTAGGCAAGGCAATGCTTTGGCTCATGTTTTAGCCAAAAAAGTGAGATTTTATTTTCTTTTATCAGTCTTTTCCATGATCTTTATAATTATTATGTTTCTAATTTTCAAGTTAGTATTAAATAAGATGCCACAATGTTCTTTCTCTCAACCAATTTCCTTTTTTTTTTTTTTTTTTTTTTTTTTTTTTTTTTTTTTTTTTTAATTCCTCCATTAGAATCTTGTAACATCACATGTAGGGTCAGGATTTGTGGCCCAAGCCCAAAAACAATAAAATTTGTAGAGTGTGGGTGATAGAGCTAGATTAACTATGGAGCTACCAACAATTGATTATGACATGCAAGTATAAACCAGCATAGAAGTATACGTAAAGACCAAGTGAGTTCGAGTCCGAAGAGACTTCTGATAAATTGAATACAGGTTACAGTTCTTAGGGTTACAAATCGACCTCTCTCTCTTTTAGGAGTCCTTCTTCTTTATATAACATCTTCCCCCCTCATCTCCATCGTCCACTTGTTCTTTATCTAGGTTCCTACTTGAGTGCATGTCATGTCATGTATCTTTTCCAGCTTTTTGTGAGTGGTGGTAGATGAGGTTACCCTATTCAGGGGTCTTCTCCACATAAATGCGGTCAGAAAAGTTGTTGCAGTGCATTTAATACGGTGGTAGCAGCTTTTCCTTTAGATATTTCCTCATTCTTATCGTCTCCAGATATACTCAGAGTTTATCTTGATCAGTAGGAATGCTCAGAAGATCATTCGGACCTTCTACACGTTCGATTGATCAATACTATTCGCGTCCGAGGAATAGAATCTCTTCGGACGAATGGCGACCTCTTCGGATTGTACCCATCTTTCTTTTCCGGGTATCCTTCTTCCAGATGGACCTTACCCATACCACTTCATTCTCTTCGGATGCATAGTAGTCCTCAAATGGGACCCCAAGCCCACTACGTTATATTAGGCCCTTCCCCCCACATCACATTTTCTTTAAATTATAGACGAAAACACTATTTTCATCCCTTCATTTTGGGGCTATGGTCAATTTGGTCCTTACATTTTAATAGCGGTCAATTTGGTCCCTCTTATTTTCAATTTGCAATCAATTTGGTCCGTATCGTTAACTCACTAACGGAAAATGCCTATGTGGCAAACAAATTACATTGTTGGCATGTCTAATATTAAAATATTAAATAAAGGGCTTGTTTGCTGTTTCAAAAGGTGCATTTAAAAACTATCGTTTTTAAAACATGTGTTTTGAAAACTTCATTTTAAAAACCACAGATAAGTGTTTGGTAAAAATGTGAAAACATGCGTTTTCTATTTTTAAAGCCATATTAAGCATTTGGATAAGCTATTATAAAAAGAAAGATGCTACGTCTATAACAATTTTACAACATTTTTACAACAAATCACAGGTGGTTAGTTGTTATTGGTTCAAATTTGAAACTAACACTAAGATTACTTTTTTGCCCCAACAATAACAACCAGTAACAACCTGCCATTTAGGATTTGTTGTAAAAATGTTGTAAAATTACTGTAGACATATCATTTCTCTTTTAAAAATAGCTGTTTTGAGTGTAAATTCCAAAAAAGGACTTAACTATATTTTGAAGGTTATATTGTCATTTTTCCTGTAATCAGTATTTTTTTATTATTGAAAATATGTAATTAAGCTTAACAATTACATTAATAATAACAACAATAATAATGTTTTCGTTGTTGAAATTTATGGAGAGAAGTTTATCAAATTTAAAAAATTAAAAATAACTCATCAAGAAAAAGATATTAAAATGATTAGGAAAGTAACTATATTAAAATGTTAATTGCCAACAATATCAATACTAGACAATCCATTATAATAATAAATAAGTTCTTATCCAAAAAATTAAAAACCAAAACACCAAAACAAAAATAATAAAAATATTGTTTACAACCCACAAATGGATCGAGCTATTTTTTCACGAACAAATTTCACCTCCTCATCTTGTATATTTTCAACGTTTTCCTCTCTGCTACTACCTTCTCCACTACTATTGCTTCTTGGTCTGTCCAAGTCATGTTCATCCCAATTGAATCCCTCATCCTCCCTATCATGTTTTCTAATAAAATTATGCAAAACACAAGTAGCAACTATAATGTTTCCTTGGTCCTTAATGTCATAAGATGGCATTTGCTTCAAAATTTTCCATCCATTCTTCCACATTCCAAAAGTTCGCTCAATCGCACTTCTAAGTGATGAGTGAACATAGTTAAACCTCTCTTCTATGTGATTCCCTTGACCAGCTCTTCCCTCAACTAGCTGGTCGAAAATTTGAAAGATGATACCTTTGTCCCATATAAGGTAGCAAATATCATTTCCTTAAGGGGTATCCAGCATCAACTAAATAATATTTTCCTAGTAAAAGAAAAAAAATGTAAGATGTACATAAATAATATCCTTATACATATTTAATATATAAAAATATTATATACCTGGTGGTGGTTTTGGAAAGTTGACAGATTGTCGACGGATAGCATCTAAGAAAATACATGTATCATGCTGCACCCTCCCATCCAGCCATAACAAATGTGAAAAATAAATCAAAATTGCATGCTACCATTACTCTTAAATACCTCATCCACACAAGTTTCACAAAAGATTGTTGTTACTCTTGATGGCTATTGAACTCGAACATTTGAACTATTTTGGGATTGTTTGGTGTTGGGATTTGAAGTCTCCTTGTTCTTAACCATCTGAACAAAATATAGATTTGAAGTCTCCTTACTCAATTCAAATTGTCTTTTACAAAATTGGAAGGCTAATGCCCAAATCAGACAAAACAAATTTGGTAACTCCATTATATGCATGATCAACTCAAACTTCTTAGTACAGTAAAAAGCCTTTTATTCATTGGCTCTAGTGTACCCTTATAGAAAATATGATTAATTCCACTTTCAAAGATCGTTGCATTAATTCTTGGAAAAGAACTTGGTACACTTCTAAAGCTACAAAAACTCTGCTGTTACAGAGGCTAAAGTCTATGTAATACAACAAAGCCTAATTAGTTGAAGGATTTCATAGAGCACTAAGCTTGGGTTCAACTCATTTAGTTTCCAATCCAACAACAATCAATTAAAATACACATTTATTTTAGATATGCTTCTCTATGTATATATAACTAAATATGTAAAAATTCCAATGCTCTTACAAACAATACTTTGTTATAGGTAAAATAATTTCACACATAATAAACTAGCAATACATTTTATTTTAGAATTAGTAAACGGCTGAACTTGCAATAGAATAAGTTCAGCTTAAGTGTAGGTTCAATTTAAAAGGCAGCAAGAACAAATTGGATGAAACACATGCCTAAATTTTTTAATGAATCATAAATTTAATTGATGATAAAACACACACACACACGCAAAAAGCACATATTATAATACTAAGAACTTTAGAACAACATTATGATAGAAAAGCAAACAATATCAAGCATCTTCAAATGTTTTGAGTAATACACTCTTAATTGCAAAAATACTCTTAACTGCAAAAGCAAAAGCACTGCAAAACACTCTTAAATTGCAAAAGCACATCGGAACAACAACATGAAATTTTTAATCAACCCCATTTATCTTTTTTTTTTTTTTTTTTTAAACTTCATAACCAGTAAAGAAACAGCAGCAGCAATAACAACCAGAAATTTTCTTCAAACGCATATACTATTCAACAAGAAAAAACTAATCCCATCCAACCCAAATGGTTTAGATCAACCTTATCTGTTTGAAATTGTTTTAAAACTTCACAACCAATAAAGAAACAGCAGCAACAACAAATCCCTCAATCAATGTAAATTCTAATATTTTTGAGTTTATTTAGTCAACTAAACTAACATGCAATAGCCCAAATCAATATAATTATGTCAGAGATGGGTAATGGAGAATGTTTACCTGGAAACCGTGATGCAGAACAACGACGATAATTAGAGAGAGCAACTGAGCAATAACAGAGAAAAAAGAAGTGAATATCGTGAAATTGATGAGGAGAGAACCAAGACTAATGAGATATATATATATATATATATATATATGGAGAAGGGATAGGCTGAGATTTCAGTAAATAATTTCCTGAAGTTGAGGCTAATTTGGGTTTTCGACCGAAACAATTAGTGGCAACCTAATTGTTCAAACCGCACAATGCTGAAAAAGCGGTAGAAAATTTCATTTTCGGAATCGCGAAAATCTGCAGAATTGAAAACGCAACCTGTAGATATCTTCTAGCCAAACGCAATCCCAAAATCATGATTCGCGAAACTGCCGTTCTATGCAATGTAAACGCCTAAACAAATAGGCTCAAAATGCTAATGTGTCTGAATTTTAGTGGTCACCTCAGCAATTATTTATAAAAAAAAGCTACATCAACTTTTAATATATATATATATATATAACAATTTATTTTTTATTTTATATATCTTACACTTTCTTTAATAAATAAAATAAAATAAAACACTGAAGAGAGCCCTTTGTCTCTCTGAGTCTCCTCAATCTTTAATCTCCATCTCTCAATTTCTTTAAGTCTTATATGTCAAAAGTTGAAACCAAAAAGACCCCTTGTCTCCTAAAGAAATAGAGCACAATCAATTCCTTCCTTTGTGGTTATCTTATCTCCCTCTTCTTAAGCCACTCTCTTAAACAAAATCAAAATAAAAAATCCCACAATCAACTAACACCTTCATCCCAAAAGCTAACCTTTCGAGACCCACAAGCCACCTCCCAAACCTCCATCAACTAAATGCCCTAAACCAACAACTGAAACCCATCCCTAGTCTACAGGGTATAAACCCATCCCAAAAGCACTACTTAGTGTTTGGAGTTTAGGTACAGTCTAGTGCCATGACGCTATATGACGAATCTAGTACTGGGTACTACAACAAAAGATTTTTTGATTTGGTTGTGGGTTTGGTTTGGGTTGATTTATGGGTTTGATTTGAATGTTTATTTGAGTAAGCCTTTGCTTGTTTGCTGAGAAAACAAGAGAAAAACTAAACGAAATGTCTAATTGATGAGATGTCAACCGTTGTTGCTGCAAATGTTGAAGCTCCTCCATGAAGTTGCTAAAGATGGGTTTGTAGTTTATAATTTGTGAGAACATTTAGATTTTGTTAAACTCCCCAACTACAGATTCTGGGTTTTGGGAAGAAGAACAATGAATGGTGTTGAGCCAAAAAATATTTGGTAAAGTAAACGATGAGGTAAAAATTTTGTTTGGTTAGTAACTATAGATTCTGGGTTCGAGGGAAGAACAATGAAGAACATTGTGTAAAAGTTAACAAAATTGTAAAAAAAATAAAAGATAAAACAAAGAAAGGAAAAAATTGGTGAAGAAATTATTTTAAAAAAAAAAAAAAAAGACGCTGATTGGGCTTTTTTTTTGCCATGTAAATTGAAAATAACAGGGACCAAATTGACCGCTGTTAAAATGTAGGGACTAAATTGACAATGACCTGAAAATGTAAGGACCAAAATGATGTTTTCGCCTAAATTATATAGTTGATAGTTCCATACTTCCATATACTAATACTATCATAATAATTTTCTCAAAAAAAAAAAAAAATACAATCATAATAAATACCTAATAATAACCACCATAAGTATCAAATTTCATTTCTAGACAAAAATAAATAATATTTTGTTAAATGAAGAACTTTGACTTTTTCTAGGGCTGTCATATATATATATATGTATGTATGAGTGTGTATATATATTATTTTTTTGAAAGTCTACATTTTTCAAGTTTATATTCTATTTTTTTTTTTAAATCCAATAAAGAATCCCTATAAAATATTCTATATTTATATTCTCCATTAGAATTGTGCCACATTTTTTTTTTAAATATATAGTTATATATACAAACCCACTAATCACATTTATTACCACATCGGTTTCTAAATTTTATGTAGTAAAACTTGTAATACCTTTAGTATTTTCTTAGTAAAAAAAGAAAAAGAAAAGAAAAGAAAGAGAAAATATCATATTTTGTTGAACCTTATGTTGTATTACATAAATCAATGACTAGTGGTAATATCCTATCCAAAAAAGAAGAAGAAAAAGACTAGTAGTATTAATAATCAAACCTTTACTATTTCTTAACCATAACAATACTACTTTTTAAATCATAAGAAATATTGCCAAAAGCTTAATTTGTAACTCATCCAGTTGGTACATTTTAGTGTTTTCAACAAAGACATCTAGGGTTTAAGGATCAAATTTCCTCCACCTCAACTATTGAATGATTTAATAAAATAAATTAAATTATAAGAAACATTTGCTAGGCTTGCACTTATAATCAATATGACAGGAAAAATAAAATAGAAAAAGAAAAATTGGAGGAGAGGAAAGATCATGTGTCATATATTATTATGTTTTTTCTTAATTAATTAATAATATCTTTATAATAATTTTTTCCATATCAAATATAGTAAAAAAATGTTGATTGTCATAGCATTTGTGCAATGATTCTGTCAGCCTAAATAATAAAACAATAAAATCTAAACGTTGATTACGCTGCCACCAATCAACAGCCTTAATCGCATTTGAATATGTGAGACTCCTCGCGGCGCATGCAAGTTGCAACAATATTTGAATTGACAAAATTAAAGTACGAATCTTTATGTTTTAATAAACTTTTGATTTTCTACATTATTTTTGACAACGAACTCAACAACACAATTGATTTTCAAAAAAAAAAAAAAAACACACACACACACACACAATTAAAAAAAAATAAAAAAATATATATATATATATATATATATATATATATATATATATATGAAGGCTGATTTTTGGGCACCAAGAATAGCTCTCTCTCTCCTCATACAGCTTGCACAACCGTTTGGTCATCCAATAGGCTTGCACCAAAAAAAAAAAAAAAAAAAAAAACTGAAAATAATATATATATATATATATATATATATAAATAATACAAAAGTCTTTAGTTTTTGGTAAATTACATAATGATGTCGAATATTATCTAAATATTTCTTAAAAATAAAGGTAGTTTCTATTGATGGAAAAAAAATGATTTTTTTTTTTAGAGGAGGTCAATTAATGCACTAATAAAAATAAATGATTTTTTTTTTTGGTTGTTGTTAAGAATGAAGATGTAAAATGAGTAGATCTAAGTTGAGGAAATTAAAAAAAGTTGAGAAAAACACAAAATAACATTAGTAAAATTAACCACCGCACATACTTGGCGTAATTATCACTCCACTAGTATAAGTACTTGTGGGGTGTGGAGGATAAGGACTGGCGTTCAAGTCTCTAGGAAGAAGTATCGTACACATATATACTTAAATTAGAATATAGTAGAATTTCTATGTAGTATATAAAAAAAACATTAGTAAAATAAATAAATAAAATGACTAATCAATTAAGGGAGTAACAGTGAATATGGCTTCAAATAAAATATAATGAAGTAATAAAATATATATGGCTGACCCTAATTAATCCACTGAAGATCCATAGCCGACCCCCCAAAAATTGGAATTAAAACTTGCTGTTATTGTTGATATTAGGTCACAAGTTTTTTATTTTATCAATTAAAGTCTCAAATTTATGAAATCGTTTTAATGTAAGGGTTTCTGTCCATCTTAATCTCTATTATATTGGGCAATTATAGAGTAGATAGAAGCAGAAAACTATTGAACGACGAGGGTAGAGAGAAAGCTTGGCTTATATTGAGAAAAAGACTACAAGGGAAAAAAAATGAAATTGATTACTCAGGTGAAATACAAAGATTTATTAACAATTTTCTTTTTCTTTTTTATCCTTTCCATTACTGCCCAAAATAATGTAAATCAATAGCAGAAATAATATGGGCTCCACACTAAATATATGCAGTTTCATAAGTTTGGGATTTTAATTTTAAATTTTTTTTAGAATGAGTTTGGGATTTGAATTGATAAAATAAACCTGAGACTTAATATGAATCCTAGTATAACTTCTAGACCTTTCCATGTATGGTGTCCTGATATTTTAGTAAGATTTTGATTTTTGACATAAATTGACAGCTTATTGACATCAATTTAAAAAGTTAAAAAAGAAAAAGCTTTTTTAGTGGAATAAGATCACTTCCAATTAAATCTTTTTTTCTAATTTTTATTTAAATGTAAGACATGTGACATTTAAAAATAAAACAAATACCACGTGTCACTAAGGGTGGCTTCACAACCCGCCTAAGGGGTTCAAATGAACCCCCTAACCTGGCCCCAAAATTAAATTATATATAATATTTTTATTTATTTATTTTTGTTTTGACCCCTAAAATAAATATTTGAACATTCTAACCCTAATTTTTTTTAAGCCCAACCAAATTAAGTTTTAAAATGATCCTTTTAGTACTACTTTCACAAGAAAGGTTAATGGCTAGTTGTAATTGGTTTTTATCTTGAGTTTCAACTGCATCACTTTTTTACCTACCATTAATAACTTGCCATCTACATTTTGTTGTATTAGTAGCACTTCTCTTAAAATATTTAATTTTATAAGAAAAAAAAAACATTGTTTCAAATTTTTGCTCCTTTGTTAAAAAAAAAAAAAACTAAATAAATAAATAAATAAATAAATAAAATTCTAGCTTACTTTGGCATTGACAATAGAAGGTATCTACATCTGTGTTTCTTTCCTCATTCACTCTATCTTTCTTTCTCCCTTCTATGTTTTCTAAGTTTTACTCTATGTTTGATCAAGTAGTTTGATAAGTGCTCTACAAATTTTCAAGTCTAAGAAATCTTTTACTCTTTGCTCCAATGTTAAGAGAGTGACTACATGTATAGTTAAAAAGTCATACACTTCAAAAGCAAAAATTTATTACTATTCTTTTTCTTAGTTTCACATTTCCTCCCCACCTTGCTCCTAGATGTGTTTCAATTCTTATCTATTCTATTATATATTCTCTCTCTCTCTCTCTCTCTCTCTCTAGATCTCTCTCTCTCTCTCTCTCTCTCTCTCTCTCTCTCTCTCTCTATATATATATATATATTTGATATAACTTATAAATATAATAAGTTATTATTAATTTGATAAAAATGTTTGATTAGTTATTTAATTCTATTTGTTTATGCATCTAAAGATTGTTGTCATAACAATCTTTAAACTATGAATAATTTTTTTAGACTAGTGTACAATATAGTTGCATTGTATATAATGTGGAAGTTGTATATACAAACAAAAAAAAAAAAAAAAAATTGCATTGAGTGATAATTGTAATTGGGAAGGAGTGGTACTGATTGTAATTGTTAGTGGAAGTGAGGGCAGTTATTAGTTACAGTTGGCATTAGTTAGTTAGCTATACTAAAGTTAGTTAGAGAGCGGGAAAGGTATAAAACCAACAGATCATGGCTGTACTGATCTAAGCATTGACTAAGCATAAGCATAATTTAGTTTCTTTCCTTTTTTTTCTCTCTTTGTTCTTGTCTCTCTTCTTCTTGGAGGACCAGCTGACCTCGAATCCAGCTAGAAACTTAAAACACCATCCTCTGTTCTTATCAATTGGTATTAGAGCATCGTTCTTGTGCTATCATGACTAAAACAAGAGCTGCGGCCATGAATACAGTGAATGAAGCTATTGCTTCTCTTCGTACTACTTCTGATCACCATAACAGGGACATCCAAGAAATACAAAAGATTCAAACCATTCATACCAGGACAATGAATGAGATGAATCAAAATATCAATGTAATTTTACAAAAGTTGAATTCCATAGATGTGAATCAAAATTCTCCTCAGAGAAATGTGCAATCAAATTCAATTCTAAGTTCTTCAACTTTGTCACTTACCAAGTCTGTGAAGTTGGATTTTCCACGCTTCTCAGGTGTTGACCCTGCTAATTGGGTTTACAAGGCTAACCAATATTTTGGGTATTATCAAACTCCAATGCAGAAAAACTCTTGGTTGCTTCTTTTCACATGGATTTGGAGGCTTTGATTTGGTTTCAAGAAGCAGAAGAAGCAAGGGTGTTCACGGATTGGGAATCCTTTGTACTAGCTTTGCATGTGAGATTTGGAACTAGTGCCTACGATGATCCTATGGAGATGCTAACCAGAATGAGGCAAACTTCAACTGTGGCTGTGTATAAGGCAGAATTTGAAGCAATGTCTAACCGAGTCAAAGGCCTTTCTCCTTTACATAAACTCAGTTGTTTCTTAAGCGGGTTAAGGGATGAAATAAGATTACCTGTGAGAATGCTCAATCCTGAGTCCTTGAATGAAGCTTTTGGATTAGCCAAGATTCAAGAAGAATATGTGTGACACAGCAGGAAGAGCATAAGGAGTCATCAAGAATCAGGTAACACTTCAATTCTTGGTTTGCCTAAAAGTAATGCAAGTAATGTAGTGTTAGATGCTAAACCAAAAATACCAGTTAAGAGAATTACTCCTGCTCAAATGGATGAAAGGAGGATGAAAGGAGGAAGAAAGGCTTGTGTTATAATTGTGATGAAAAATGGGGGCCTGGGCATAAATGCAAGAATGTTAAACTGTTCCTTTTAGAAGGAATTGATATAACACCTAGGGTGCAATATGGAGTGCAAATTATAGAGTTGGAGGAGGAATTGTGCAGTGAGGTTAATAAACCATTTGAACAGGAAGAAGAGGTAGGAATTACATTGTATGCTTTAACTGAAACTCCTACACTAGGCACCATAAGGGTTAGAGGCAAGATTAATGGCAATGGGTTAGTATTACTGGTGGACACAGGTAGCACCCATAATTTTGTAGATGCATTAGTGGTCTCTAGTTTGCAATTAAAGGTGGATGTTTCAAGAATTCTGGAGGTTAAGGTGGCTAATGGCACTGTTGTGAGAACTCAAGGTTTTTGTAGTAGTGTACCAGTGTGTGTGCAAGGAGTGGAATTCTGTGTTCAATTTCATGTTTTGGCATTAGGTGGTTATCATGCTGTGTTGGGCACTCAATGGCTGAGTACTTTGGGCATAATAAACTGGGATTTCCAATTGTTAACTATGAAGTTCTATTATAAGGAGCAACAGGTTTTGCTGCAAGTTTTAAGTCCTTCTTCAAGCGCTTCTTTCATAGATTGTAATCAATTGCTTAAGGGATCAGTGAGGAAGGCTTTACTGCTTCAAATCATTCCTACAGCTGATGTGGTGGTGGAAGATAGTGTTTCTGCAGAAGTGGAGTTGTTGTTGTAGGAATTTGGTGAGGTTTTTGAGACTCTTACTAGTTTACCACCTGTTAGGGGACATGAACACCAAATCACTCTTATGGAAGGCCCTCAACCAGTATGCCAGAGACCCTATAGATACCCTTTCTATCAAAAGAATGAAATTGAACATATTGTGAGGGAGTTGTTATCTGCTAGGTCAATCAGAAACAGTACAAGTCCCTTTGCTTCACCTGTTTTGTTAGTAAGGAAGGCAAATGGGTCTTGGAAGATGTGCATTGATTATAGGGCATTAAACAACATAACTGTGAAAGATAAGTTTCCAATTCTAGTCATTGATGTGCTGTTAGATGAGTTGAATGGAGCAACAGTCTTTTCCAAGCTTGAACTCAGATCCGGATTTCATCAAATCAAGATGAAAGAGGAGGATGTGCCTAAAACAGCATTCAGAACACATGAAAGGCATTGTGAATTCTTGGTAATGCCATTTGGTTTAACCAATGCCCTCTCAACCTTTCAATCCTTGATGAACCAGGTTTTTAAGCCCTACCTTAGAAAATTTGTTTTAGTCTTTTTTGATGATATTTTGGTCTATAGCACTTCCTTATTTGAGCATGTGATCCATTTGAGATCTGTTTTAGAGGTGTTAGCCTTAAATAAACTTTATGCTAAGAAGTCCAAATGCAAATTTGCTTGTACTGAAGTAGAGTACCTAGGGCATGTCATCACTGGTGCTAGGGTTCACACTGATCCTAAGAAAACTACAGCCATGCAGCAATGGTCTACCCCCACTGATCTTAAGTCCTTGAGAGGCTTTTTGGGGCTCACAGGTTACTATAGAAAGTTTGTGAAAGGATATGGACAGATTGCTACTCCCTTAACTACATTATTGAAGAAGGATGCATTTTCTTGGTCTAAGGAGGCTAAGCAAGCTTTCCAGAAATTAAAGGCTGCCATAGTTCAACCACCTGTGTTAGCCCTTCCTAATTTTGACATGCCATTTGTCATAGAATGTGATGCTTCAGGCAAGGGGTTGGGAGCAGTTTTGATGCAGCAAGGCAGGCCTATTGCCTTCCATAGCCAAACCCACAAGGGTAGGAATTTAGCCTTGTCTACCTATGAAAGGGAGTTATTAGCTCTGGTTACTGCTGTAAGAAGGTGGAGATCTTACTTGGTTGGGCAACCCTTTATTGTTAGAATTGATCAACAAAGTTTAAAGTACCTATTAGAGTAGAAAATTGGTACTCCTACTCAACAGAAGTGGTTTGCCAAATTATTGGGTTATGCATTTGTGGTTCAATATAAAAAGGGTAATGATAATCTTGTGGCTGATGCATTGTCCAGAAAAGCTGAAACTGAAGATGAATTGGGTACTGTTGAGCCTTTTAATAAGGCTAGTTCTGTTCATATTACTTGTGGGGATGATTTTGACCTTCAAGAGGGAGTCTTGTGCATGATTTCATTCCCTTCACCAGCTTGGTTGAGTGATCTCAAGACAAGCTATGCCTCGGATTAGCATGTGCAGGATATTTTACAAGCTTTGGGTTCAGGACAAGCTGCTCCTAAAGGTTACTCTCTACAGAATGGCTTGTTGTTGTACAAAGGGAGGGTCTACCTAGGCACTTGTGATGCTTTGAAGACTGCTGTCTTGCATCAGGTTCATGACAGTCCATTGGGGGGTCACTTAGGTTTTCTAAAGACCTTGCATAGGGTTAAAAGGGATTTCTATTGGCCTGGTTTGAGGATTGATGTGAGGAAGTTGGTGAGAGAGTGTGATGTTTGTCAAAGATTGAAATATGAGACTTGTAACCTAGCTGGTCTCCTGCAACCTCTCCCAATACCAGAAAAGCCTTGGATGGATGTGAGCA
Source organism: Quercus variabilis (assembly GCA_030445155.1). Classification (NCBI taxonomy): domain Eukaryota; kingdom Viridiplantae; phylum Streptophyta; class Magnoliopsida; order Fagales; family Fagaceae; genus Quercus; species Quercus variabilis. The sequence continues at coordinate 17,304,772 of CP129446.1, forward strand.
TGGATTTTGTTGAAGGACTCCCTAAGTCTCAGTTCAAGGATATGGTGTTAGTAGTGGTGGATAGGTTTACTAAATTTGTTCACTTTGTACCTTTGTCACACCCTTATTCTGCAGCTAAAGTAGCTCAACTTTATATGCAAAATGTCTTTAAATTGCATGGTATGCCTGCCACCATTGTGAGTGACAGAGACCCAATTTTTACATCACATTTTTGGCAAGAATTGATGAGGCTACAAGGGGTTCAGCTTGCCATGTCTACAGCTTATCACCCCCAAACAAATGGCCAAACAGAGGTAGTGAACAAGAGTTTGGAGCATTATCTAAGGGCCTTTGCTACAGACAAACCACAGTCTTGGGTGGAGTGGTTACCCTTAGCAGAATTTTGGTTTAATACCAATTTTCATGTCTCTCTTGAGATGACACCCTTTGAGGCATTGTATGGTTTTGCTCCACCAAGACTCTTGGATTACATTCCCGGCACTACTAAGGTGGAAAGTGTGGAGGTGCATTTGAGAGATAGACAGCAGCTCATTGCATTACTGAAGCAAAACTTGGTGGCTACTCAGGAGAGAATGAAGGTTACTGCTGATAAGCATAGAACTATGAGAGAATTCGAAGTTGGTGATTGGGTATATCTTAAGCTACACCCTTACAAACAGATGTCCTTGAGGCAGAAACGTTTGGGAAAGCTATCACCTAGATTCTATGGTCCTTTTTAGATACCGCAGAGGGTTGGTACTGTCTCTTACAAATTGGACTTACCACCTGAATCAAAACTTCATCCCACCTTCCATGTTTCTTGTTTGAAGCAGAGATTGGGTCAACATGTGGTGTCCTTGCCATCCTTACCACCTGTGGATTTTGAGGGAGTTCTCAAGCCTGAACCTGTTGCTGTGTTACAAGAGAGGACTCAACAACTGAGGAATAGGTCTATCACTCAAGTTTTAGTTTAGTGGCAAGGTGATCGAGTGGAAGATGCTACTTGGGAGAGTCTGTACTTGCTGTAACAACAATTTCCACACCTTGTGGGCAAGGTGTTTTAATGGGGAGGGTATTATTAGGATTGTATTAAGTGATAATTTTAATTGGGAAGGAGTGGTACTGATTGTAATTATTAGTGGAAGTGAGGGCAATTATTAGTTACAGCTGGCATTAGTTAGTTAGCTACCCTAAAGTTAGTTAGAGGGCGGGAAGGGTATAAAACCAACAGAGTATGGATGTACTGATCTAAGCATTGACTAAGTATAAGCATAATTCCGTTTTTTTTTTTTCCTTTTTTTTCTCTCTGTTCTCGTCTCTCTTCTTCTTGGAGGACCAGCTGACCTCGAATCCAGCTAGAAACTCAAAACACCATCCTCTGTTCTTATCAGCATGACTAACCTCCCTAGAAAAAAAAAAAAAAAAAATCCTAGAGCTATCACTGTGTATTGTAGATCTAGCTAAAACGAGAGAAAATTGGAGGGATAATTTCCATTATTTTACACCTCATTGACTCTCTCTCTGTTTTTTTTTTTTTTTTTTAACATTTTATTTTTGGATACAGACACAAATTAGAAAGAATAATACTAGAGATACAAACTATTTTATAATTTTTTTTTTACAAATCACTGATGTGGTAAGTGCTTATTGGTAAATGAAAAAAAGTGATATTAATGGTGAGCCTAAATGAAAACCAATAAGAGGTTGGCCACATCAACATTTTGTAACTGTAGCATTACTCAATTAGAAATGTTTTGTTTATTTTTTTATTTGTAAGTTACTCCTTCCGTTCCAATTTGTTTGTCCTAATTGAAAAATCAAACTTTTTAAAAAAATATCATTTATTGTCTTGTCTACCTTATAAAAATGTATAAGTTTACAAAACTATCCTTATATAAATTTATCAGCTTTTTTAAAAAAAAAAAAAAAAAAGAGTTATACTTAATGAGGCAACTAAAAAGTTGCTCCAATTAAATTGATTTTTTTTTATAAATATTTGTTAGTTCTCTTTTCAAATAGTTTTGAAATTAAAGTATGGGTATAATAGGAATATTAGTAAATTAATGACTTTTATTTTTAGAAACAAAACAATATTTTGGGACATCCCAAAATAGAATAGGGGACAAACAAACTAGTATAGAGGTAGTATTTGTTACCATGTCACTCTTACTCACACTCTCTCTCTCTCATAAATGTCACTGACTCTTTATTGTCACATGTTAGACCAAATAACAAGTATAAATGTTTGTAGGGTGTGGGATGTGATGTGGGGGGCAAGGGCCAGAGTTCAAGTTTCTAGGAGGAAGTTTCACACACATATACACTTAAATTAGGCTAGAGTAGAAATTCTATCTTATATAAAAAAAAAATTAAAAAAAAAACTTATATTAATAATACGGAGTAATACTAAACATTGAAAGTAGTTTGTCGTCTTGCAAGATGTCATACTTAAGCTAACTAACAACCTTTCCAACTATTGCTAATAATGCTAACCCTAATTATATATATATATATATATATATATATATATATAAATCATAATAATAAGAGCTAGATTCATCATTATTATTTTATCTTTATTTATTGTTTTATATTGCGAACTTATGTTCTTTGTACTAGAAAACTGGACAAAATCATTAAATCGCAAAACTTTTAATCTAAACATAATTATTTTTCTTTAAATAGCAAACTATAACTTTCAAACATATGTTTTCTAAAAAAATAACTTTCAAACATATATAATTTTTAATAGAAATTGCTCATAGTAAGAATTAAAGGCACTAGTTTTTCAGGGAAGATTAAAAAAAAAAAAAAAAAAACTAGTAGACTAAATAATTTCTGGCAAAATGTGTAAACAATAAAAATCACCAGCCTCACCATGGTGTGGCTACTGATTAAGCAATTAAGTAAGAGTTTATTTATATAATAAATTTCACAATTTTTTCCACAACATATTAAGAGATGACAATTGTAGTTAGTATAACATCATTTATACAGATTTTGATAATATACATAGAACCACCTCTAACATCATTTTTTATTATACATCAATCGCAACTTAATAATCTAGAAGTTGTAAAATCTGTTGTATATCTAAATTTATGGGCAATAAACCACATCCCCAGTTTTTTACATCCCCAGAGGTAGGGATTGGATGTTTCAATTAGAATTCAACGTTTATGTAGGTACGATTTGGGGCCAAAGCTCAGGAAAATGAATCCACCAACCTAGAGATGGGCAATTTTTCTTAAGGGAAAGGTGATCCCAATCGGAGATAGAATGATAGAAGGGTTTCAAAGGGATCCAACAAACATTATGGGCTGGTACGAGGAGGAAGCCTTGGAACCTTGGAAGAACAACTTCCCCTTTACAGAGGTAAGTGCTAGACTGGGATTCCTTCCCATGGAGGACGAAGCATGGGTCAAAACTCCAAACTTGTGCGGCAATTCCTCATGGACAAGCCAAAATTTCATCCTCTAGTCAACATTCCCTCGGAGCAACAAGGGAATCCCTTTTGGAATCACCTCTGCGAAGAATCAATGAGTCCTTGGAGATGATTCTTCTGGAGCCAGTGATAAGCCAGAGGAAAAGTCTTCTAGAAAGACCTGTAGAGATGGTGGTCATGGGGAACCTCTTCCTAGTGAAGCTTTTACAGTTCTCAATGCCAACGATAGCATGCACTCTGAACATTCTCAGCAACCAGTCTCAGTTTGGGATCCTAAGCCACGTGGTGAATCTGTTTCTTGGGCACATCAAGGAGAAGAATGCACTGAAGCAAGCATGGACATTGAAGGAGACAAGGGAGGAACCATCCTCGACATGGTTTGATTCTCAGTATACCCCCAATCAGATAATGAATATTCTTATTTAGAATTGTAGGAAGGCTACGAAGCCCACCTTTAAGAAAACTGTTTTGGATTTGGTTGAATTGCATAATCCTGCAATTTTGGTGATCACGGAAACCAGGATTGATGGCACTAAAGCTGATGATATTATTAGAAGGCTTCCTTTTGATGGGGCTTACTTTACAGAGACCGCTGGGTATGCAGGTGGCATCTGGCTCCTCTGGTGCCCTAACATTGTCTCCATGGACATCCTGTCTGCAACAGAGCAAGAAATCCATGCTATTGTCCAAGTTAGTCCCCAAACTCAACCTTGGCTTTTAAGTGCTATTTATGGTAGTCCTCGTTTTAGAGAACGACGCATCTTGTGGGGTAACTTAAAAACTCTTTCAAAAAGGCATAACCTCCCTTGGGTTGCTATGGGGGACTTTAATGATGACACTAGTGATGAGGAGAAATTTGGTGGGAATGGAATTTGTAGAATGAGGGTTTCTGAGTATACTAGATGTATGGATTATTGCAATCTTTTTGATCTGAGATTTTCAGGGACTAAATATACCTTGACTAATAAAAAGGACGTTGCAGATTTAATCTAGCAAAGATTGGACAGAGTTTGGGCCAATTCAGGATGGAAGTTCACATATCCTTAAGCGATGGTGAAACATTTAGCTAGGATTAATTATGATCACTACCCCCTACTTTTATTGCTGGAACCCCCTCCTTCCATTAGTGGTGCCAGACCATTCCACTTTCAACCCATATGGCTAAGCCATGATGGGTTCCCTAGTGTTGTTAGGGAAGCTTAGGAAGGCAACCAGCATAATGTATGCAGTGCTATTTAAGAGCTAATGTCTGGAACGAAGAAGTTTTTGGTAACATTTTTTGGAAGAAGAAGAATCTCGTTGCTAGAATTCTGGGAGTTGGAAAGGCCTTAGCCCAAGCCCCCTCCCAAAGATTGATCCACTTGCATAATTTCTTGTCTGAGGAACTTGAGAAAATTCTAGGTTTAGAGGAGGAACTCTGGGGTATTAAAGCTAGAATGAATTGGCTTATATAGGGTGAAAGAAATACCACATTTTTCCACATTTCAACACTGAATTGTAGGAGCCATAACAAAATTGTGCGCATTCAAAATGCTGATGGGAATTGGGAAGAGGATGTGGACAGGGCCAAGGAAATTTTCCTAAAGGGTTTCTTAAAACTGTATAACATTAAGCAGAGTTCATGCCCCAGAATGCCTGAAAGTATTTTTGTTTAAAGAAATTGTTTGTTTGAATCCGAGGCTTTCAACCTTACCCTTGCTCCCACAGATGTTGAAATCTTTTTTGCTCTAAATTCTATGAAAGCTTTTAAAGCCCTTGGCCCTGATGGGCTGCATACAGGGTTCTTTTAGAGATTTTGGATGGTGGTAAGGGAGTCTATGAAACAAGAAGTCAAGCAAATTTTCAGATTGAAAAAACCCCCTCCTCAATTGAACAAAACACTCATTGCCCTCACCTCAAAGCAACTGGGACTTGAAACAATTAATCATTTTTGCCCCATTAGCCTATGCAATACCATTTATAAGATTGTGTCAAAGATTTTGGTGCTTAGGATGAAACACCTGATGCCAACACTTGTATCCCCCACGCAAACAGCCTTTCTTTTAAGGAGAAGAGGAATGGATAATGTCATTATGGCTTAAGAGCTAGTGTATGCTTTAGAAAAGAAGAGAGGGAAAGTAGGCTTTATGATTATTAAAATAGATTGAGAGAAAGTGTATGATAGATTGGAATGGAGCTTTGTGAGAAGCATGATGCTTAGCTTAAGGTTTCACAAATACACTGTGGAGCTTGTCATGAGTTGCATTTCCTCTACTTCAACAACTCTTTTGTTTAATAGGAGCCAGTTAGAGACTTTTAACCCTCCCAGGGGATGAGGCAAGGAGATCCTATATCTCCCTATATCTTCATACTTTGTATGGAATTCCTAAGCTTCCTCATTAATAAGAAATGTGAAGATGGTAAATGGAGAAAAGTTAAGGCTTCTCGTGGTGGACATGGCTTTTCTCATACTTTCTTTGCTGATGATTTGCTTCTATATGCCAAATAGATCGTGAAAATAGTGAGGCTATAGTTGAAGTGTTGGAGGAATTCTATGTTCTCACATGGCAGAAAATTAGTAAGACAAAGTCTAAAGTTTTCTTCTCTCCTAATACTCTAGGTGAGACCAAAGAAGAAATAGTACATCTTTTGGGGATTAATGAAACTTCTAATTTAGGAAAGTATCTTGGCTTCCCCATTTTGCATAAAGGGAGACACCGAAATGATTTCCAATTTGTGGTGGAAAGAGTTCAACCTAAATTGGTAGGTTGGAAAACCAAGTGTCTCTCACCAGCAGGTTGGCTTGTGCTTATTAAGGCAGTTGTGACTGCAATACCAGAATATACTATGCAATGTTATAAGATCCCAGTTAGAGTTTGTGATGAAGTAGACAAACTTGTAAGGATTTTTCTCTGGGGGTCTACGGTGGAGAATAAGAAGATGCATATGGCTGGGTGGAGTAAAGTCATGATGCCTTAAGATCTTCGTGGTTTGGGGATTTTCCAAATGAGGGCTAGGAATGCTGCAATATTGGCAAAGCTTTGCTAGAGGATTGCTTCAAGCCCAAACTGTCCATGGGCACAAATGCTCATAAGCAAGTATTTAACTATTGCGAGACTTAGGGTAGGAGGTAGAAGCCTGCCTGCTTCCAAAGTTTAGGCTGCCTGCAGAGAAGGGGAAATTATCTTCAACAAAGGTTTGAAATGGGCAATTGCCAATGGGGAAGATGTCGGCTTATGGGATGATTTCTAGCTCCCATCCGGTCCATTAAGGAAGCTGATTAAGGGAACCCTTGCTGAAGGGGAAAGTAATTTGTCAGTGAAGATGTTCCTGTCTAATCCCAATGGGATTTCCTTTAATCTTCCAGCAAACATTATTAATGACATACAAGGCATACCTATTGCTTCTAATTCGGAACAGAAAGATAGACTTGTTTGGGCTTTCTCAAAGGATGGTTTCTTTTCTTTGAAGTCTGCCTACCTCCTTGCAAAAGGTTTAAATCCTTTGAACCTTGATACTCAACCATGTAGGTGGGTTTGGGATGTATATACAACACTAAGAATCAAATTTTTTTTATGGCTCTCTTCACAAAATAGCATACCTACCCGTGAAGTTCTTGGTTCAAGAGGTTTTAATCTTTGTACGACTTGTGAAATATGTGGAAATGCAACTGAATCTACCATTCATGCCCTGAGAGACTGCCCTGGGGCAAAAAAAGTGTGGATAGAATTGGGCATTATTGATACAAACCAGGTTTTTTTTATGGTCTTCCCCTCTTGGACTAGCTAAAGAGCAACTGCAGCTCTTCTGATTTTTTTCCTCAGCCTCGTATTCCTTGGAAAATACTCTTCCCATAAGCACTCTGGCTAATCTGGCTCCAAAGAAACAAGATTATTTTCCGAGATGGAAGAATTGATTCTCATACCTTTGCTTACTGCGTTAAAAAAGGTGTGGAGTTTTTTGCAATAGTCCCTAAACATCCTATGAAACTGAGGAGAGTTCTAACCCAAGTGGCTTGGAAAAAACCCCAAGTGGGATGGGTGAAGTTAAACTCAGATGGCTCTATTTAAGGAAACCTAAAGAAGGCTAGAGGAGAGGCTGTGCTCAGATGTAGTAACGGGGATTGGATTGCAGCTTGTCTGAGGAAGCTGGGGAACACATCAAGCAACTTGGCTGAATTGTGGGCCCTTAGAGATGGGTTGTACTTGGCCAGGTAGCTCAACTTGGAAAATGTATGCGTGGAAATGGATGCAGAATTCCTTGTTTACTTACTTTCTAATTTATCTATAGATAACCTTAGCCTTGAACCATTGTTATCTAACTGCAAGAACTTGATGAAGACATTCCCTAACTGCAATGTGGCGCATGTGTACAGGGAGGCTAATAGGTGTGCTAATAAACTAGCTAGGTTGGGGGTTGATTTTTATTCAGATCACCTTATTTTGTATAACCCACCACCTGTGCTGGAAGAATTATTGGCTAGTGATAAAGTCAGTTATGTTTGTAACAGACTTGTGGTTCCTTAGTTTTAATATGTATGCTTGGTTAACCAAAAAAAAAAAGAAGATGTATCAACAACATTATTTTAAGAACTTTTTTGTAACGTATATTATAAAATTTTTAAATGAGATAGACTCCTAGGAGGCTAAACTAAGGGTTTGTTTGATACGTGTGTTTAAACAACAGTTTTCAGTTTTTTTTTGGAAAATACGTGTGGGTGAAAAAGTGTGTAAAATTACGTGTAATATTATTTGAAAACTAAAAATATATGTTTAAAGTATGTGAAAATGCATGTAATGTTTTCTGGGTTAGTTGGAGACATATTATATAGTGAATAAACAATAATTTACTGGGAACCACATTTGACTAACAAAGATTGGCAAAACTTAGTCAGTTATTCAGAAAGACAAATTAGCCATTAATAAACTATTCATCTTGCCTCGTTTTCCCAAAAATAAAAATAAAAAATTTTAAAAATCACTAAACTTAAAAATTATCATGTCTTAGATTTAATTTTTAAACCTCTAAATTGTGGCCCAGCGTAGCAATCGCTAACAACTCCACCACTTTTTTTGGAAATATGTGGTCGTTTGGTTATCAATGTCTTGAAAGTGAGGAATGGGATACCTCACTGTCTCTGACGCTGACGAGCCATAATTTCCATTTTTAATTGTGTTTTTTTCTTTTTAAATGGGTTTTGCCAAAGATTTTAGGTGGACAATTATTACATTTTCTGGACTATGGAGTGGGCTGGCATGCATTATGGTCTATGTGTGAAATTATACCAAGGCAAAAATGTTTCTATTAGGATCTGATCTGTATTACTCTGTACTGAATTGCTCATTTGGAGTTAGTATTATCGTTTGGTCTTAAATAAGATGCCACTTTATTTTTTTGAAAAAAGGGTATTAATTAAGAGAAACAGCTATAGCCCAAGCTTGTTAGAAAGTTTCCTGTATGGCATAATTCTTCGAGTAATACAACAAAGGGACACAACAATTTTTATAACAGTTGAGTTTATAAGTTTTTATTAGTTTTTATATGAGTTTATCATTAATATCATTTTTTTTACCTATCAATAACAATTATAGTTGTGCCTTTAATTAAACTTATTGTTACTCTTTCATTTAGGGATGGAATGTACGATTTTGTTTTCTAACGTTAGATTGAATGTAAAATAACTAAGAATGCCTTTGGCCGCTCTGCTATTGGATCAATTTTTGTTTTATGTTCTCCTGAACTATCAGACAAGGAAGTTACTTACATCATACACGGCTTCCCAGCCATCAGTTTGTCACATTTTATACCGTTACATACATTTCATAATCATAAGCTGTACGTATATAGATAAAGTTGTGTTTAGAAACTGAGACTGTGTTCAATTTCCATCTCCTTTACATGATAAGTGGTTATACTTTTTTATTTGTCGCCAAACTGATAAGTGGTTATACTCTACTTGCTTCAAATGGTTGCCTTTTGTTAAAGACATGAATAAATTACGTAATATTCTTATAGTTCAACATAATTCCAAACTAATCTCTAATTTTTAAATCATTTTATTTCACACCCCTTCAATGAGTCTCTATTGATTAAAAATAATATAAATTCATTTAAGTTGTGACTAAAATCTGTGTAAATAGGGAAGAAAAAACCCTCTCATGTGAAACTATAAATTAAAACCTGCGTTAAGAGTTATGAAAAAAAAAAAAAAAAAGTCATTTAGGTATTATTCATCTAGCTATGTCCTATATGTTATGGTTGCATCAAATGATTGCCTTCTTATTTTTTATTGAGTTTTTTTTTCTTCATTTTTCTCCTTATTTAATGTGATAGACGTGTATGGTATAAATATATTAAAATGTTGAGCTGCTTCAAAAGGGAGAGGGCCACCCGAATGGTATAGGAGCTTTAGTGAGTGATTGCAAAGCATGACTTCAAGAAATTCCTTTGGTTCAGATACAGCACTGTTATCGTGAAGCAAACAAGTGTGCCGACACCCTTGCCAGAAGGGGAGCGTTCTTAGCACAAGATTTTGTTGTTTTGTTAGAACCTCCAATGGAGGTGGCTTTTCTTCTGAGGTTGGACTCAGTTGGCGCATCTTATGAGCGCCTTATTTCTTCTTGTATTTCTGGTTCTTAGTTCTTTAATGAAGTTCCTTTTCTACCAAAAAAAAAAAAATATATATATATATATATATTAAAATAATTAACGTATTCTCTCTAAATTAAACTCTATTGCAAAATTTTCAAAATACTACCATGATTAAAATTATACTACCAAGAGTTTTTAAAATATTTAATTAATTTTCATTCTTTATATTATTTTGATAATTTAACTTTCTTTTGTTTTAATTATAGAAGTTGGGTCATGCACATCATCCTCGCATTATTTGGCTCAATTTAAGTATTAAAAGTTGCTCAACAAAAATTCGACATGTTACATTGTTACTTATTATAGGCACATTAAAAATAAACCAACAATGCATTGTTGATCCATAATATTTTTTTTTACCCCTTTTAATCCCTAATAAAATTTGACACCCATTTGGACTATACTTTGATACGCTGATTTGTACTATTGCATTGCAAATAAAAAAATTTTAAAAAAAAAAAAGGGAAAAAGATTCGATGATTTGTATTTAATGCACGTTGTTTTTAATTACACTATGACAAGAATGCTGACAAAATGCAATTATAACAAATGGAACTGTTTGAACAAAACCCTTTATAAAATCAATTACTTTCAGCATAAACTTTGAGAGAGTGATAGAGAGGCAAAAGTCCAAAAATGGGCAGAAGGCCTTGTTGTGAGAAGAATGGACTAAATAGAGGAGCATGGACTGCTCTTGAAGACCAACTACTAATAGATTACATCAAAATCCATGGTGAAGGGAGGTGGGGAAAGATTCCCAAAGAAACAGGTAAGTTTAGCAGCTAGCTTCAGTTTTGTGTAAAACTTTCACAATTCTAGCAAAATATGGCAAAATTAAAATTTAGTGTTTAATAGCTGAATGTTTTTTATGTTGTTTTCGTGTAGGTATTAAGAGATGTGGAAAAAGTTGTAGACTTCGATGGTTGAATTATCTTAAACCTGATATCAAAAGAGGGAACATTACACAGGATGAAGAAGATCTTATCTTGAGGCTTCACAAACTCTTAGGCAACAGGTAATAATGTAAACTATTTGTTTTAGATTGAGAAATTTTGAAGATAAATTTATTTGTGTTTCATTGATTTACTGTATTACTTTACAGATGGTCTTTAATAGCTGGAAGGCTTCCTGGCCGAACAGACAATGAGATAAAAAACTATTGGAACTCAACCTTGAGAAAGAAAGTACAAGCTAATCACTCAGAACTGCCCAAGATTGAGAAGAAATCTATAAAAGGAAAGTCCAATGATGCCACACCATCACTGAAGATTGAACCTTGCTTGACCACGACCAAGCCAACAAGATGCACCAAGGATGAAGAAATAGACCGTAACACATTGGTAGAAGAACCATCCATTAAGGGAGTTATGGAGAAGAGTAAGGAAGCAAATTCAGATTATAGAGATGGGCATTTGCCAATCACTTGCGAAAATGATATGTCATGGAACTTCATAGCGGATCTTAATCCGGGTCAATTTAGCCTAACTGAATTTCTCCACGCTGACTTTACCGAGCTCTTTGAACTCAACTCCATGGTAGTAGAAGATTGTAACAATGGTTGCATAAATGGGTCATCACCTTCATCCTCAGAGGAAGCTCCTATGTTCACTGACGAAATGCTGAAGAATTGGACTGGTGATAGTTTTTAATCTGATTTGGGAATAGATCTTGTATATTCTTTCTTCAAGTTTTAAAGGTTTGGCTTCCTGTTAAATGTATCATAAGTTCCAAGTGCCCACTTCAACCCAACTCTCATGCACTGCAATCTTAATCATGTTAGTTCCTTGAATGCTCATTATTTTTCTTTCTTTTTTTCTTAATTTTCTTCTTTTGTATTTAATGGGGAAAAAAGTAAGAGGAAAAGGAAAAATTCTGCATATGAGAGATGAAAATGCTGGAAATAATGTCTTACTAATGGCCAATTAATTTTTCTATGACAAGGATATGTAGCATATACCAAAGATCCAAAGCTTAATATATCGCACGAGTGTTCATTTTCAAAATTCTGTGAGGACAAGAGCCTGAGCGTTCATTTTTTTGACCACACAAAAATATGGGCATCTTTTCTCATCATAAATATATATTAACTTAGATTATTTAAAAGGGACAAAACTTAGGAACAATATCTTATTTACTGTTCTTTAAGTTCTTATTTTAAGATTTAGTTATGTGGCTACTTAACTAAAAAAAACACTTGCATCTTATGAGAAAAAATTCACATGATAGAATTTTAAAAGAGAAACCCAAAGAATAGTATCTAAATACTGTACTTAAATATTGTCCATCTAAAAAATATATATGGGCTTAGATGCCATAAAAATTTTATATGCTCCGTACGTACACGACAAATTATTTATATGTTCACATGAGCCAACTTAGATGACATCTTTTGTTGAAAATGCTTGGAATATGCTATTGCTTAATTCCAGCTTTGAACAACAATGTAGGAATAAATTATAGATTTTCTTTATTAGGATCCAGCCTGAAAAAGAAAGGTTGGTACAACAAACATTCGTCTCATTTGTTTGGATATCTATAAAATCTGGTTGAGAATTGAAGGATTCTCCTTGATATGTCATATGATTTAGACATGACAAAATTTGACTTGGACCCAAATTCGAAGAAAAAATAATCAACCCAAACTGGAAAATTTTGACTCGGAGTAAATTCTGTACATGCACTTAAGAAGCTCAAAGATCCACTGGCGCATTTAGAAACTAAAGCTAAGGCTATGGAAGAAGGCATTAGATTAGCATGTGATGTAGAATAAATAGCACAGGCCTTCTAGGAGTAGCAAGAGTGCCAGAAATCACAATACAAGATCATTGGGGGCAGTGTTGGTAGACCTCATTGGGGTGACAATGTCAAAATTGCGTGAAATTTGGAGGGCTGAAGGAAAACTATCTTTTGATCAAGACTCGAATTTCTCTGTTAAGGCCCTGGAAACAGTAATTTTGACATTTTTAGTAATATTTGTTTTCCTTAATAACTTTTAATTTCAAAGTCAGAAGTCTATTTTTGGACATCTCTTAAAGACAATAGTTTCAATTTTCGCAATTATCTAAAATTTTCTATTTATGGTAAAATTTAGTATTTTGCCACCTAATTACATGATTAGTTAGGCCTCGTCAATGGGCCGGGCCGGGCCGACCCGGCCCGTTTTTACTTGGCCCATGGGTCTAATGGGCTAGGCTTAACGGGTTGTTGACTAGTCAATGGGCTGGGTCGGGCTGGGCTAGATGGAAAATTCCTAGCCCATGGCCCTACCCATGGGCAATGCCCATTTGGGCCTTAGCGGGCTGGGCTAGTGAGGTGGATTTAATGGGCTACCCTATGAGCATTTTTAATGGGTCTTCAATGGGGTTATAAAAATTTAACTAAAAAAATTATAATTATATATTATTACAAACTATCAAATTGAACAATTAAATCTACTAAAAGATTCTATTAAAAAAAAATACTAAGACATACCTCTTAAAAAGGTACTAAAATAAGACTAATTAACTTGTATTGATAAGAATAAATAAGTACATTGAAATTTTCATGAATATATTAGACTGAAAATAGTTGCATCACTACAAATGTGTACATCCCAACTAGGTCGGCACCCACACACTTGTCTATCATTTGCAATTCCCAATCTATTTGTGTTGAAACATCAAATAATTTTATCTAAGAAAAAAATTGAAAAACTTGTTACATAAATTTTATAACTATTTGCCAAGCATTATCTTGAAGTGGTGGATTGTTGGTCATGTGGTGGACTTCTTGGCATCCACTCAGGCCTTTCTAACTTCAATCACTCAAATGCCTCTGCTAATTCTGCTTCTTGTTCTGCTTCTTGTTGTCTTGTGTCTGCTAAGTTCCAATCCTTTAAGCACACAAGTGCCTCAACAGTCTCGGGACTAAGACCACATCTCTTGTCAGATACAACTCTACCACCTGCAAAAAAAGATGCTTCCGATGCCACCGTGGAAACAGGAACTGATAATATTTCATGAGCCATAATGGAAAGTATGGGATACTTACTTTGATTTGTTTTCCACCAGCCCAATAAATCAAATGATCCTTCCTCATCAATTTCAAGTAAAGGTTGATTTAAATAACATTGAAATTCTGATAACCCACCTAATGTTACTGAAGATGCTTGTTCTCTTCTTCTTTTAACCATGTGATAAGCATTTTGTTCTTCTTGGTCACCTAGAAAACTAGTAGAGGATAAAGCGCTTCTTGTGTTTTGTGTTTGGGCACCAATTTCAGAATTTTTATAAGCATTTCCATAATAATCAAATAATTGTGTCATTGAATTTTGAAATGATTGTATGGTCTTTTGAATTTTTTCAACTTCATCATTATAAATTATTTCTAAAAAAACATTCAACTCTTCAATCTTAAATCTAGGATCAAGAATAATAGCCATTCCAAAAATCAAAGGAATATCTCCCCAATATTTGTCAAATTTTTGTCTCATTAAATCTAACGTTTCATCAAATATTCCAAAAGTTCGCCCATAAAATTTTGAAAATTTTGCACAAATGTTAGTCAATTGAATTATAACTCTACAAGATGTTGGATAATATACACCACAAAAATTTTTTGTTGAATAATCAAAAACCTTTAAAAAGTCTCTTACAAGTTCTGCTAACAGCCAATCATGTTCTTCAATTTTTTTCTAAAGGACAACGTGAATTTTGAGAAAGATGAGAATAATATAAATTTAAAACATCTTTATATTTTATTGCTGAATCTAAAAGAAGATAAGTAGCATTCCACCTATGAGGCACATCAATATTTATATTTTTTTTGCTTCTTTTCAATTCCATACAACATTTTATATACAATTCATATCTTGATTGAGAACTATTAATATTACGAACAATATCTTTTATTTTTTCAATAGATGAGGATAAATTTAATAAACCATCTTGAACAATTATATTTAAAATATGTGCACAACAACGTATTCGAAATAATGTACCATGTAAAGGTAAGCTTAATTTTTCTTTTAAAAACATCTCTGCTGTATCATTATTTGTTGCATTATCAAGTGTTATTGAAAATATTTTATCAGTAATCCCCCAATATTGAAGTTCCTCACTAATAAGATTTGCAATGTTATATCCCGTGTGTGGAGATTCCAACATTTTAAATGATATTATTCTTTTATTTAAATTCCAATTAGAATCAATATAATGAATAGCTAAAGAGAGAAAACCTAATTTATTTCTTGATGTCCATAAGTCAGAAGTTAAACAAAATCTACCACTATGTGCATGCAAAATACTTTTTAATTTTTCTTTATAAAATTTAAAACTCTTCATAATATCTCTTTTTGCGGTGGATGCAGAAAATCCTTTATAATGTGGAGTAAAACCACGTTGTACCATTCCTGTAAAATCATGTTTTTCAACAAATGTAAATGGGTGTTCAGCTCTAACAAGATATTCTACCACTTCATTACGTGCATTTGCATCAGTGTAAATAAATGTAGTTAAATTTCCCTCCTTGTCTTTTCCTAATTGTTGAAAATCTCTAATATCCATTTGATTTTTTCATTTACAACTATTTAACATATGACGTTTTAAATGGTTAGCCCTTGCACTTGGGCCACCAGCCAGCTCATCACCACATTTGCTACATATAGCTTTAATTTCTTTTGTTCCATCTTGTTCTATCCTCTCTACCCTATCAAAAATTTTCCAAACTTCATTTTTTAATTTTTTATTAGTAAAACTTGGATTTGAGCCAAGTGTAGTATTATTATTAGTTTGAACATTAGATGTAGGGGAAATTGGGGATGTGGGGGAGCCAATTGACTCAAAATGTTGCCCTTGCTCATCTAAATCATCTAGTATGATGTGATCATTTCTATGAGTCCTTTTAAAATTTTGAAAACTAACAAAAATAGTGTATAAAAATAATGAGACAGCAAGTATATAATAAAAGTTATGAAAAGAAGTTACCCAATCAATCGAATTTTGAGACAAATAGCTTCCACAGTTCCACTCCAATTTGGAGAAGTTGATTTTCAAATGCAATTGGATGCTCAAGCCTCCAAGTTCCAAGCCTCCAACTTGAAGAATTTGATTATTTGATACTTGTAATTGTATAAATATAACTATAAAAATATAATACTATTATTCTATAGAGTATATAACTATAAGAGGGCAAAAATAATAAGAGATGAAAAATTGAGAATAGTCTAGGGAGAGTTTGAATTTGATTTGAGAGATTTTTTGTGAGTAAAATGAGAGAAACGGTATAGGTATTTATAGATTGGATACTTGAACACACACACACACACACACACACAAACAAAAATTCTGACTTTTGTATTGTTCAAACGGTAAGCAAGGAAATATATGAAGAATCAAATATTTGATTCTTCAAATATTTCTTGCTTAAAGGAAATATATATATTTATTATGCACATTGTATATTTATTTCATATTCTTCAAATATTTCATACTACTAAACTAATACCAAAATATATATATTTATTATGCATATTGTATCACAATCACTCCAAATATTTAGTGGTTAGTGTGGTCTTAAAGTTTTTTATAATGTTTAAAGTTCAATCCCTCACCCACCCAACCCCAAAATTATTTTGTCATGAATTTTGGGCAATGAGTCAGGCTAACGGGTCGGGCTAATGGGCCGGCCCACCGAGCGCCCATGGGTAAAACAACCAACCCATAGCCTATCCTATTGGGCTATTGGGCTGCCCACAAGCTTCAATATTACCGGGCTAGGTTGCCAATTAGCCTGGTGGGCTAGCGGGCTATTAGGCCAGCCCATGGGTCATGGGCTATTTGATGACCCTTCATTAGTACGAATTAGGGTTTTCTAAGCGTTTTCCTAGCCACCCTTTTACTATATATTTAAACTCATTGTAGCCTCCAAGACAATGGAGCTTTCAGATTAATAAAATTTCAAACTTTGCCTATTATTTCTCTCTGTTGAATTCCAAAATCCTTTCACTTTGTAGATTTAGGGAACGTATTTAGTTTCTTTTCCATTCAGAAAGTATCACGTATATTTTCTTGTATCCTCCGCAACATCGACTTGGGATGAGGGGATTAGAGATGCAATCTTTGAGGGTGATTAACTAGTTGTTGTTAACTCCCTGATGGGTAATTCAACTTCACGGATGAGCATTTGCAATAAAATCTCAAGCTCTTTGCTACAACTCCAAAAATTTTCCCATATTCAGTTAGCTCACACTCCTCTCAATGACAACAAAGTAGCGCATGTTTTAGCTCAATATGTGTTAGAATTTTGGTTAAGTGATTAAATTCATAATTTCCTAATAGCTTAAACTTTTTGGATAATCGGTAATTTAATATAATATCAGAGTAGAAGATCTTGAGTTTGATCTCTGTTTGAGGGGAAGTGTTAAAATTGTGATAAAGTGATTAAATTCACAATTTCCTAACAGTTTAAACTTTTTGAACAATCGTTAATTTAACAACATGCCAAAAGCATTTTAGACTTTATCACCTAATCATTTAATTTGTTAGTCATGAAAAGATTAAAATGCTTTTTTTCTCTTTTTGATAACTTATACACATACTTGATAATAATACTTTTTTTCACACCAAGTAATTCGTTGCAAAATTTACAAAAATTTTAATGCGAAAAAATGCAAGTTGACCCGTAACTCAATTGATCCAACCCATTTTAAACTTGTATTTAACTTGAACCCAAATAACCCGACTGTTTTCCATCTTTTACAATTACGGGATGTTATCCTGGTTTTTTTTTTTTCTTCCATTTAGTTACGGTTAAAACTAAAGAGGAAGAAAACCGTTGCAAAATGGTGACATTTTAGGAAGATGATTCTAAAATGAAAGAAAACGACCGCTTATTTTATTTTTATTTTTATTATTTTTTTTTACAACACTTGTCAAGTATTAGTGGAAAGTTTGGTGATTGGAGACGACTTCGCTTTGGTTTTCAAGTGAATAAAAAAAAGAGCTAAAACGTTGTCGTTATATTATTAATCCTCTCACAATAGTACGAGACACGCACGGATCTTCTTGTGAATTAATTGCCATTAGGGGTGTTCACGGTGTGGTGCGGTGCGGTTTTTGGCTATTTTTAGCACTACACTTTGCGGTTCAATTTAACTAAAACTATAACTGCACTACATTTTATTTTTGCAATCATATGTGCAGTGCGGTGTGGTGTGGTTTAGAGTTTAGCCAAAACTATAACTGTATCGCACCTCATTTTTGCAGTCACATGTGCTGTGCGGTGTATAAAATGCGGTTTGAACGATTTGAAGTTAGTATATTTTTTTAAAATTTTTTAGCCTTTTCTATCTAACCCAAAACTAATTTTTCCTTTTGTTTTGAGCCAAAATTTTAAACTATTGAGCTAGTTTTTCTTTATTTTGGGCTAACTTTCCTAGTCAACACTTGCTAGGATTATCAAACTCTTAAAAAAAAAAAAACTAAACTATTAATAATATATTAAACATTAAAAATAAATAAATATATTAATATATAAAGAGGGTGCGGTGCGGTTTTCTTATTATAAAACTGCAAACCGCATTGCACCATGCAGTGTGGTGCACTATTACTTATGGTGCAGTACAGTTATGCCATTTTACAGACGATTTTGGTGCGGTTTGGTGAACACTCCTATTTGCTAGTATTTAGAGAGGTTTGTTAGATTTTAACAATTACCTATGGAAGTTTAGCTATGAAAGTTGAAAGAAGTAGTAGATTGGAAGAAAATCATAATGGCATTTAGGTAGGGTTGGCTATGCTAGAGTCTAGTAAGGTGGATTAATTGAGGTGGAAACTTCTTGACGTTTAATTGTTTGTAGTCTTGTGGGATGTGGGGGGCAAGTTTCTAGGAGGGGGATTCACACACATATACACTTAGATTAGATTAGGCTAGAGTAGAATTTCTATCTTGTATAAAAAATAAAAAAAAAATAAAAATTGTTTACATTTTTTATAATAACTACTACATTTGGGGATTAATATTACTTGGGTTGCCTTAATTGGTGATCCCAAAATGGTGGTTCCAGGACTGTAATGATTTTAACTCTAACATGACAAACTGTAAGTGATTGCATATAATTTTCACATAAACACGCTATTTTTTCTTCAACACTCAGAGTATGTTACTAGCTAATCTCATTTCAACCTAGGCCTATAGGACCACAAGAATGTGAAATTTATGAGTCACATGAGAAGTAAAATATTAAAAATATGAAAAAGTTAACAGATGTCCCAATAATATTTATTAGTGAACCAATTTAGTAAAGGTTGTTAATGAGAAAAGAAAAAAATAATAATAATTTTTTTGACAACTTTACTTTCTTAAAATGATTTATTAACAAATGTTCTAAGAATACCCATTAACTAAACCCTTTAAAATATTATAACGCTCTGCATCGGTTAGGAACGAACGCAAGTCCTATGATCCTCTCATGCTAGATTTCCATGGGCCATGGAATCACCATCCTCAAATAGTTGCTAGTAATAGGTAGTAACTTCAATATTGATTTTCCTACTAGTATATATTTCGAGATTATTACAATATCACCCTATTTTTCAAAAGAACATCCACCCTACAAGCTACATGGATAGCATTTAGACTTTTTATAAAAGAAATAAAATCTGCCTTATTTTCACACCAAAAATTAAAAATAAAACCAAAACTTCCACTAATCAATGCATGCAAAACTGTGTTTGCACAGGGCTTGGGCCTGGAAATTATGTTTGAAATTCTAGTTTTGGTCCAAGCGTGAGATAATCCACCCAATCAGCGCAGCGCGTAATAAAAAATGCTCAGTAATGTTAATTTTCCATTTGTTACGAGGTTTGTTTATCAGACTTTGAATAAACAGTTGTACTCCTGGCACTGGAAGAACACCCCAGCCCATAAAAGAACGGAAAAAATGCACTGTTCATTATACTACACTTTTGGGCCTGGACTTGCACTGGATGAGTGTCTTACCCCTGCGGCCCATCTAGTGCTTGTAATTTTTTTTTGTTTTTGTTTTTTGTTTTGTTTTTTTAAACTGTTGTATTTAACTGTGTAAATTTAATTATATATTACTACTATTATTCCTATACGATGCATGACTTGATAAATATTCATATGTAAGCTCAAAAATTTGAAAATAATTATAAATAAATTATTAAATAAATAGTATTAATAAACTATAAAATAAGTAAATAAGTTTAATAAAAATAATTACTTTAAGTTCTAATTGTTTAAAATTTTAAAATAATTAAAAATAAATTATTAAATAAATATTATTAATAAATTATAAAATAAGTAAATAAGTTTAATAAAAATAATTACTTTAAGTTCTAATTGTTTAGAGTTTAGATTTTATCAATGTTTATCTATTTTTATATTTAAAATTTTTTTTTTTGTGCTTTGTGTTAATTTCTTAATATGAGATATGGAATGAATTTGAACATTCCTATTTGGGTTATGTTTAATCTATGTCTTATCTAGCACAAACAATAATAAACAAAATAGTTTCTCAACACCGATTTTTTTTCCTAGTGATAGTCTAATTGAAAAAAAAAAAAAAAAAACGCACTCACAAATTAAATACAATAACCAAAACTAAAAATTAAAACACACATAAAAGAGTTCAAAATTTGAGAATATAAATAAATAAAAACTTACATAAGAGAATCTAGAACTTAAATGGTGTCCATTATTTACTTTTTATAGTAAACTTCAGTTGGCATAATATTCTACGTGAAAATTTAGAAGTAAACAAAAAATAAATAGGATGAATTTATTAGATTAAATGTTAAAACATAAACATTAGTTGCATTTTGAAAAAAAAAAAAAATACAACAACGTGGAGTATATTGTGTGAGATTTAATTATAGGGATGGCTTTTTTTTTTTTTTTTTTTGATGAAATAGGGATGACTTATTGGTTAAGATGAATTGTATTGAAAAACGATGGATAAATATACATAAGTTTTGGAAATTTTTGATAATAGACTTTGTGGGGCTCGAGGGCCCAGAACCCCCGGCCCACCTTTAGGCTGGCCCAAGGCCCAAGCCGAGGAGGGCAATCATCCCAGATAGTCGGCCAAAGGGTTTTAGCCCTTCCCAGACCCGAGCCGAGGACACACCCCTCCTCGGCACACCTAGTCTAATCCAGGTAGGGGGCAAACCCAGAATAGGTGGTCACATCCACACTTAACGAGTCTGCCTGACCCTCCAGACTACATTAATGATGACAAGACCCTTCACTAGGAAAACCTTGGAGGCAGCAACTCCCAGTATGGTGAGGAACCTGTCTGATGGGACAAGTCCTGGACCAGTAGCCCGGATGGCCAACAGCTGTAAGGTCAGGATCGAGCTAAAGGGCGTATATAAGGCAAAGAACCCCCCTTGTGAAGGGGGGCCTCCTCGGACGCCAGCCGAGGAGCAACCTTAGGCGAAGAACAATAGACGAAAAGTTCAAGGAAGACCGGCGAGAAGCCGGCCGGAGCCAAACCCTTTTTGCCCCACTCTCTACAAATTCATTGTCGGGGATACGCCCTTCC
The DNA here is from genome assembly GCA_030445155.1 of Quercus variabilis. Lineage (NCBI taxonomy): Eukaryota > Viridiplantae > Streptophyta > Magnoliopsida > Fagales > Fagaceae > Quercus > Quercus variabilis. Next base: position 17,326,371 of record CP129446.1, read on the forward strand.
GAAAAAGGAGCCCCCACAATTGGCGCCGTCTGTGGGGAGGGTTAGAGCACCGGCCGACGCAACCGGCGGTCGTTCCAAAGTAGTTGCTATGCAAAGTTGGCGGTGCAAAAAAAAAAAAAGAAGGAGAAGAAGAGAAGAATTGCAGTACGAAAAGAAAATTCAACAACAAATAAAGGAAAAGTTCTTTATTATTGCAGAAAAGATGACAAGTACAACAATCTTTATTATTTCATAAAAGAAAAAAGTTACAAATACAATCAGAGGCTCAGACAGGCATGTTTTACAAAAAATCCTACCAACTAATCCTACAATCAGAGGTCCAGGCGGACCGGTCTTGGAACTGGCCGGGCAAGAGGCTCGCAAAGAATTAATATCAGGAATGAGGGAAGTGTCAACCCGTGCTTTTACCGGCGTCCAGAGAATGGGAGAACTGGACAATAAAAGCACGGGAAGGGGGGCTGGGGGCTGGCTCACCTTGAAACCAAAGCTTGAACAAAGTGAGGGGCCGACCCAGGGACCCCGGAACACCTCCCCTCGTGATGCTTCCTCGACCCTCTCCAAACTGCACGAGCACTGACCGTCGGAGACGGCAATACTCGGGCACCAGCCGTGACGGGAGTTCGCGTGCCTCCTTCGTCGGAGGTGCGCTCTGCGAAGGGGCGTTAGGTACTTCAATGACGTCCCCCCTGGCCACCATACAAGGCCCTGCCAGTGTTACGCCTAAACTCTGCCACGCCGGCAGCCCAGTGGGGGCTGCGGCCACGGCGGCCCTTAACTCCAGGTCTCCTAACTGTGGTCACAATCCTGGTGGCGGTGTCAAAGGGGCTCAGGAAGGAGAAAGTGTATATTTCTGTTCTTGGGGGAAGATTCATGAAATGAGGAGAAACACTCCCCCCAGAACGCCTTTTATGGAGGGCGAAAACCGGTGGGAGTTGAACTGCGCGGAATTCGAAGGGAGAGTTGTCAAAGGGAATTAATTCCCACCCAATTCCAAGGGGACTGCCAGCCGCCTGATTCGTGTTAATTCACGAGGGCATTAATGGAGGCGCGTTACAGGCACCGAAGCGTCAAACACGGAGCGCGGAAGGCCAAGCGACGCCTCGTAAACCAGAAAGACGAGGAACACGAACCAGAGGCAAGATCAGCCCCACGTGCGAAGTCACAATCCGACCCGAGGAAAAACAGCTCCCAGAAAATGACCTGTGGACGTCTTCACACTAAAGCAAAGTTCTCGGATCCGAGGACGAACTCTAATTGAAGGCAACTGTGCAGTAGCGGTACACTAACTCTTGCTCCAGCAGCCTGCAAGGGGCTAATGGGAAGGACTTCTATCCGACGTGGGACTGAGTTGCCCAAAGAGGTGAACACTGTGTCCTCATACTCGGGGACGAAGCCACTTACCAAACGATGGCAGCAACTGTACCTAGGACTTGCATGGTCCTCGGACCCAAGCCTACGGGGAGCTGGCCACTCGTACTGAAGACAGCAATTGCACCTAGGTCTTGCATGGTCTACGGACTCAAGCCTATGGGGAGCTAGCCACTTACCAAACGATGGCAGCAACTGTACCTAGGCCTTGCATGGTCCTCGGACCCAAGCCTATGAGAAGCTAGCTATTTACGACAGAGTCAGGGTGCTGCGTGGTCCAAAGACCTAGTCCCGTGGAGAAATTAACTACCTATTGAAGAGTCTAAGGGTCGATCCGGCCACTCAAGGAAGAACCAGCCGGCTGAAGGCCTTCCGGAGCATAAGGGCCGAGGTTCGCAAAACCCCCCTCCCCGTCCGAGGAGACGTGCAGCAGGGTTTTGAGGGGCTATTGTGGGGCCCGAGGGCCCAGAACCCCCGGCCTACCTTTAGGCTGGCCCAAGGCTTAAGCCGAGGAGGGCAATCATCCCAGATAGTCGGCCAAAGGGTTTTAGCCCTTCCCAGACCCGAGCCGAGGACACACCCCTCCTCGGCACACCTAGTCTAATCCAGGTAGGGGGCAAACCCAGAATAGGTGGTCACATCCACACTTAACGAGTCTGCCTGACCCTCCAGACTACATTAATGATGACAAGACCCTTCACTAGGAAAACCTTGGAGGCAGCAACTCCCAGTATGGTGAGGAACCTGTCTGATAGGACAAGTCCTGGACCAGTAGCCCGGATGGCCAACAGCTGTAAGGCCAGGATCGAGCTAAAGGGCGTATATAAGGCAAAGAACCCCCCTTGTGAAGGGGGGCCTCCTCGGACGCCAGCTGAGGAGCAACCCCAGGCGAAGAACAATAGACGAAAAGTTCAAGGAAAATCGGCGAGAAGCCGGCCGGAGCCAAAACCTTTTTGCCCCACTCTCTACAAATTCATTGTCGGGGATACGCCCTTCCAAAAAAGGAGCCCCCACAGACTTCTAGATGGAGTAGAATTTAAATTTCTAAAACTTAGATGATAAAATTTTATTTAAATTAAATCATTGTTAAATCTTATCCCTTAGTCAAGAGTTTTGTAACTTAATATCCTAAAAAATATTAATTTAATAAGATGCAACTTAAGGGGAGAAAAAAAAAAAAAACAATAACGTGGGTTGTGTCGTGTGTGAGAATTAAGTTTAAAAATTTTTTACAATAGACTTTTAGTTTGAATAAAACTTATATTTATTTTAAATTATTGTTATATCATGCAACTTGAGGAAATAAAAACAAAATGTGAGTTGTATGGGATTTAAGTTTAGAAAATTTTGATTATAGACTTTTAGTTTGAATATAATTTAAATTTGTTTTAAATTATTGTTAAATTTTATCCCTTAGTTAAAACATGAGTTTTTATTTTTATTTTTTATTATATAGACGTGGGTTGTTGTGTGGAATTTAAGTTTAGAATTTTTTTTTATAATAGACTTTTAGTTTGAATAGGATTTAAATTGGTTGAAATTTAAATGATACAGTTTTACCTAAATTAAACAGCTATTAAATATTATTCCTTAATTGAGGAAATATATCATAACAAAAAATATATAATTAATTTACTAATTAATGAAAATAGCTACTTCGCGCAACCATGGCTTCTAAGCCCAACTTTTATTATAAGTTCTGAAATTTTTGAAAATAGACTTTTAGTTTGAGTAGAATTTAAATTTCTAAAACTTAAATGATAAAACTTTATCTAAATTAAATTATTGTTGAATTTGATCCCTTAGTCAAGAGTTTTATAGCTTAATATCATAATAAAATATTAATTTAATAAATGCAACTTGAGGGGAAAAAAAAAAAAAAAAAAACGAAAATGTGGGTTGTGTCATGTGTGGGATTCAAGTTTAGAAAATTTTATTTTAATAATATATTTTTATTCTGAATAGAATTTAAATTTGTTTTATATTAATGTTAAATCATGCAACTTGAGTTAAACAAAAACAAAAACTTGGGTTGTGTGGGATTTAAGTTTAGAAAATTTTGAAAATAGACTTTTAGTTTGAATAAAATTTAAATTTGTTTTAAATTATTGTTAAATTTTATCACTTAGTCAAAATATGAGTTTTTATTTTTTTTATTTTTAATTTTTTTATATAGAAAACAAAAAAACGTGGGTGGTTGGATTGAATTTAACTTTAGAATTTTTTTTTTTTTTTATAAAGTTTGAATATGATTTAAATTTGTTGAAATTTAAATGATAAAGTTTTACCTAAATTAAAAAATTGTTAAATATTATCCCTTAATTGAAGAAATATAGCATAACAAAAAATATATAATTAATTTACTAATTAATGAGAGTAGCCACTTGATGCAACCATGGCTTCTAAGCCTAACTTTTCTTATATAGTATATGATATGATTTGGTGACATTACAAAAATCATTTTTAATTCACAATTTAATTTGTCTTCTTCTCTTTGATTTTCCTAGACAAGTACATTCTTTTTATTTTTCCTTAACTGCTTGTTTAGCAGTTATTATGATAAGGGACTCGCTTGATCTATTCTATTAGTATATGCTTATGTTGCAAGCTCAATTTCAATTATTATTTGTTTCCATCCCTTTTATTGACCTTTTTTTTCCCCTCGTTCGTTTACATTATCTTTTAATTTTTCTAAAATTGTTTTAGAACTTTTCTTAGAGTTACGATCTGATTTGTTTTTCCTCGATTAGAAAGTAAATGGTCTTAGTAGTAATTGACCCACGCTCCAAAATACATTGCCATTTGGGGAATTTTGGTAAACTCATTTGTAAATTTGACCATAAAATTATTGTGGCTAATCTATTTATATTAGGCGTTATTTTAAACTTTTAATGTTGATAAGTATTTACTCAAAAAAAAAAAAAAATGTTGGTTAGTATGATCACTTACCAAAAAAAAAACTAAATTAAGATTAACCAAAGATATTACTTAAAATGAAAATCTTTATTATTTTTGAAAACTTAAACTTTAAAAAATAAAATTACATATATAAGTTCCCCAAACATATCATAAGGGTTAAGAGTTAAGACTTATGCGGGTTTGTGACTAGTAATTCAGTAAACATGAGACATCTGCCAAACAACAAACATCTATCTTTACTATTAGAAGGTAATCCCATCTTTACTTCAGAAAGCTGCTCAGCAATTAAGGAGCATCACACTTCAATCCAAAAGTTGCAGCGGGGAAGGATGACATTCACAAGCTCTTCGTTCATCTTCTCAGTAAGAGATGGCATATTTCTTATTCCTTCTGGCATGACACTCAATTTGTTGGACACAATGAGAATGTTGTCACGAATTTTTGCAAATATTTTGATGTTGTCTTGGACTTTACTAGGCTCCATATTTTTGGAGATCTGCATGAAGCCCTTCATGTTTTCCTCCAAAAGCTTTCCAGCAAGACCACCAATTTTGTTACACAAGAGATCATCCTGATCAGCCTTAGTCACAAGACTTTTGGGCCAACTTATTGTTGAAGCAGAAACAACGGCCTTCTTCATCTTATTCTTCGATTGGCATCGGAAAGCCACATCTCGTATTGTCTTCCTTGGTAATAGCTCTTGAATCCTTGCATATTGCTTTAACTTGGGCAAAGAAGCGTACCTTACAAGCCCTTCTTCAAGGATTGAATCCTCCCTTTGAGTCCACTCCGTATTTGTCATGCCTTGCTTGTAATTCAAGCACTTCCGGTTCGCCTGGGTCACAGTTACTGCATTGGAGGAAGAAGCCATAAGTCCTGAGCCGAAACTCTAATTTTAAGGATGAAAAGATAATGATGGGGAAAATCCTTGACTAAATTGAAGTTCTTAAAAATAACCAGCCAAGTGATAGAGATTGTTTATATAGACAATCTAAGATGCTAAAATATGGAAATAAGGATATTAAGAGGAAAAAAAAACTTTATTTATTTATTTTGAGTGACAAGAGAAACAAATTTTTGTATAAAAGAAAATTTATTTATATATTCTTTCTTTCTTTTGATGAGTATAGAAAGCAAATTTCTTTCATGGCCGACCTCATGAGCATTTACTTTCAAACGAAGAGTATCCATTTTGTTTCAGAGATTTGGGGGTGTTTGGTTTGTGTTTTCAAACAACAATTTTCAGTTTTTAAATAATATTACACGTATTTTCACATACTTTTTCACCTATACTATTTCCACACATATTTTTAAACAACAATTTTCAATTTTTAAATACATTCACCAAACGGGCCCTTAATGTTTTATAGATGTAATGGTAAAATCATAGAAGGTAATGTGAAACACGTGGGACTTTTGAGGTTTCTTGGGAATAGAAAGTTTTATTATCCAATGACAAACTAAGAGTCTAAGACATCACTTATTCATATAATTATTTTTATTTTTATATTTTACATTTTACATTCGTTGAATTGACAAGCTATGCTTGATGTAACACCATTTTCACGTGAACCCCATCCTTGAAACTATTTTTATTTCAATACAACTCATCACTTCAACAAATTATAACAAAAGATACCATATTAAACAAAAACATAAATGTCCCATCTTAAAATTATTAACCTTTATTAGATCCTAAACAACATTCCATAATTGGCAATGGGACTTTAAATAATATTATAAAAATATATATTGTGGATGAAACTTAGAAAATTTTTAAGTGTTGTAACTTAAGTTGAATTCAAATAGAATTTAAGCGTTTGTTGTATTGAACACAAAATATTAGACTCATGGAAATTATTTCTTAATATACTCTTGGAATCATCATTTCTTTTTGAATTCCGCTAAGAATCATTTAGAGGCTGTTTGAATGAATTTTTTTATCACTCAATTTCCATCACTTATCACTCATCACTCATAACTCATCACTTATCACTCATCACTCATTACTTAATTTTTCACACCCGTTTGGCACCATTACTCAATATTTTTCACACTATTTATGGGTCCCATAACTGTCACTCGATGCAGCTTTTTGTTTTTAAGTACCCAAACTCACCGAACCTAAAAAAAAAAATTGAACCCAGAAAACCTAGCCAAAAAAAGAACCCAATGAACAAAAAAAAAGAAAAAAAGAAAAAACAAAGAACTAAACCCAGTGAAGAACGTGAAGAAGCCACTAGTGTGAAAGGAAAAAGAGAACATGAACGCACACACCAAACCCAGTGAAGAAAAAAAAAAGAGTTAAAAGTTGTGGCTTTAACTGACAGTGGTCCCTCCATGTAGTGTTATTTACGGAAATGCCATTGAGTTATGAGTTATAGAAACTGAAAACAGTTAAAATGTGTTTTCAGTTTTCATAACTCATAACTCAAAAATTAGAGAATTGAGTATTAGAAACAAAGTTACGAAAACAGAGAAATTTGCAGCCAAACAGACTTTTTATCATGGGTCCCACCATTTTTGAGAATTGAGTTATGAAAACAGAGCATTGAGTTATGGAAACAGACCATCCAAATAGACTCTTATTAATCATGGGTGATCAGATTTTAAATAATGTAAACACTACATATAATTAGATCCATGAAAATTTAAATCAATTATTTAGTGGAAGAAATTATTCGATACACCCATTGCATTATACATTCCTCTCACATAAATGTGTCTTAATTTAAAGGAAGTTGTATTACACCAAGTGAGTTGAATAGATTCTATGAAGTGAATTCTCTCCCTCAAACTACACGAAGAAAAAATTGATTTATTTCCAAAGATTCTATCTTGATTACTTTCTTAAATAATTAAATTCTCTTGATTTATTCCCATTATTGTTATTACTCAGTTTCTTATCTTTCCAAGAGAAAAAAGTAGGCTTGCCAAGCCAAGCCCAACACAACCAATTTCTTATAGTTGAATCAGAGTTGCAACTGGCCCATAAATGGCTAACCTCAAACCCTTATAACTTAAATGACAATTATTTATATTTCTAATAAAAATTTCAATTGAGTTATAAGGCTATTGACATTATTAAAATAAGTAAGAGTATTCCCATTGGGTTATCTCAAACTCTTAAAAATGCAATTGCATATTACTGTTCATCCAAAACTTGTAAAACAAGTCTCCATAAACACATTTGTTTCAAGTTCAAATTCCTACCTTCCTAAATTTCAAATTATAAAAATAAAAATAAAAAGTACACAAAAATTCTCCTAAATTGTAATTATACAACTACACCTACAACCTACACAAATAAGGGTTTTTTTTTTTTTTTTTTTTTTTTGATGAAAGAAAAAATGGGTAAGGGGGCGACATGAGTTGGGGTCTTCATCCCTGACGTGACCATAGTAGCACCCTACCCGTTAGGCTTGAGCCTGCAAGAGCAGAGGATCCAGATGAGCCATAGCTATGCGCCCAACCTCATCAAGGATGCTAGTGAACATGAGCTGAGAGTATAGAGGTAAATTAAGGGAAATTATTATACTTCAAATGGAATAGTGAATGATTAAATTAAAAGTATTTTCTCTTGGAAGTCTTGGGGTTGATTAGGCTCTTGTAGATTTCATCTTATTAATAAAAATCAAATATCTATGTGTGAACAATTACCATGAATTTTCATAATTTATTATATGGAGTCATGGACAACTATTCAATATCGCAAATATTTATCAACAATTTTGTAATTTAATGGTATTGAATTTGGCCATGGAAGTCTAATCTCTAAGTCACTATGCATAAATACATTCATGAAAATTAACAAAAATCATATCCTTATAAATGAGTAATTACAAAGAAGGGTAATTATTGTACTTGCATCGCTTCGTTAATATTGTTTGTACTCCCTCCCTTCTATAATAAGTGATACATTCTTTTAATAGACTCAAAAATAAAATGAATATTCTAAAAATAGAAATCCAATTTTTTTTTAAAACCCAACAAGATTCTTATTCAAAAGGGGAAAAACCATGCCACCTCTAACATAAAGTAAGAGACATTTTAGAAAAATCACCATATTAAAGTTTTTGGTTTTACTGTAACCAATGATGTTGCGCATGTAGAGTTGTAAACAAGTTGAGCATTAAAAGTTCAGAATTATTTATTTAATTTTATTTAGAATACAAGTAAAACTCGAATTCATCACTACGGTTGGAACATATATACCTGATACCTGTAACCTGAAACACTTACACAAAACACGTTAGACCCTCAAGGTAGAGCAAGTAATAAAAGGACTAATATAATGTAACAAGTAAAAATGCGATCAAGTAAACATGGTGTGAAACATATGAGCAACTTGATCAAACACAAACAGTCATATGGAAATGACTATAATGATCATATAGTAAAGCAAATGATCATTCGAACATGCAACTAATAAAACACAATAACATAAGGATGTATGCATGTCCAACACTTAAACACAATGTGATAAGAGCAACAAAGTATAGATACTAAACATAACTCAAAACACCATAAAGCAACAAGAAAACAAGCATAAAGTAAAACAAGACAAAACAAGGTTTTCTCATAAAAGAAATGTCTTCTCCCCCTTGGTATATGCATCTCCTCTATGGCTTTCTCCTACTACGAATGTGCATAAGGTAGAATTTCACCCCCTAAGAATGTGCACAAGAGTTATGTAGAAATGATGAAACACTCCGGTATACTCTTTAGTATACTCTCCCCCTTTTTGTCACGAAGACAAATGAATTAAGAGAAAAAGATGATACATAAGGAGTGCAAGATGAACAAGAAAATCAAGCTAAAAAAAAAAAAAATGTTACAAAGCATAAAGTAAACATGACATGTTAAGAATGACGGAGCAAAGTGTAAACTAAGGCATGATAAGGACACAAGAACATGTTATATATGTTAAAAGGTTTAAAAAGACTTAACTAGCATGAGTGAATACAAAATATGTTAAGTGTTAGAGTGTGTACAGCAAAGGTGCATCTAGTGTGCATGTGAGATGCATGACCAATGCATGAATAAGCACTCACGGGGCAAAGTGTGTAAAACACAACCAATGATCAATATATGATAAACATGCATAATCATGGTAATCCCCAAAAATTGGTATTCATCAAAGTTTAAAACAACAAGAAAATGTCATTTAGGCATTTTATCAAACACTTAGAGTGCACACACTATACATGTATGTTAAACAATGCATAAACATATAAAAATTTTGCCTAAATATATGTTATTTTTGCCACAAGGGACCAATATCCAAAGCAAATTATCATTTAAAACAAAACCCAATCAAAAAGATTGACAGAAAATAAGTTTTCCAACCCCCATTTGAGAAATTCCCAACTATAAACATAAAACCTCCAAAACCTTAATCTAAGGATCAAAATCAATGAAAAGAGTTAAAGATTACCTTGGAGATGTTAATAGAATGAAAAACAATTGAATTTAGTTGGGTTTTGATTTAGAAACATAAAAATAGGAGTTTAGGAGAAGGTGAGAGAAGTTTAAAACAAATGTCCTACGAAATGCCCTTTAAAGAGCTGATCTGAAAATTTTCATTGGTAACTCGCTGGCAAGCCTTACTCGTGAAACAATCGCGAAATAGTTACGAAACATTCTATCCAAACTTCATGACTAAGCTTACTTGCGAAAACACCTAGAAAACATGTTTTTCACTCAAAATCAACTTGAAAAACTTTGAAAAACATGAGTGATACAAATCACTTCCAAAAGAAAATAAAACAGTAAAACTTTTTGGTTTGATCCACATATGGTTGAGCATACACACATCACATTTGAACATGTACAATCACATAAATGAAATAGACATTCATTGAATATTAGACTTGTGTATTGTGTGTGTGATTTAAGTATGAACTAGTCCATAGTCTAGTATGAAACTTCAATGATCAATTCAATCAAGTCATACACAACTAGTACGAAGTCAAATGACCTATCTCATTTGTAGAAATGAACATATATGACCCCTTACCAATGTGATTACAATTGATTGAAAGCATTTTATTGTGCTTCCATTTTACATATTTTTGATCAAAACAACTTTGATGGGATCAACGAACTCTCTTGCCCAAACGACCTCATCAAATACCTCTGTCTACCTAGCCACGACATGGATGAGGAAAAACAAACTATTAATGAGAAGCTTCAATGCCTCGGACTGTTACCAATTAACTGTCAAATCGTTGATAGCTCTTCAAAACCCGCATTAACAAGTCCTAAGGCATTACGAAATGAGCACTAAAGCCACAATTAAGGCCCTAACGGCTAGAAACTACGAAACTATATATACATACTCAACAAAACCAAACTAGACACTTACACACCCAAAATACACAAGCATAAGTAATTCTAATATTCTAAAATTTCTTATTTCCCTAAAAGCTTCTGTACACTGACTTTGGCATCATAGGCATTGTGGCGGGCACCACACCAATGACCACCTGAGGAAAACCTTATGCTACATTTGCAAGTACAGCGACGAGGATTCATCCCCATCTAGACGACTACTAATGATTTTCACATCATCAGTTTGGTGCTGTTTGTGGGGACGACATTTTTGCATTTAGGTTTGAAAGCGTAGTTCCAGTCAATTCCCAAATTCATATGGAGTCCAACCAAGATTCTGCAGCATTAGTCCTGCAAATCCAGACGCTTATAGCTAGTGTCGAAGAACTCACTAGACAGAACTAGGAGATGAGGCTGCGACTTCAACAAGAGAAGAACCGATCTAAGTCTAATCAAAATGAGGATGGAGATAGTCATAGAAGGAGTGACTGTCGAAGGCCAGCCACTCCAGATGGACTAACCTCGGATCTTCTCAAGGAAATGAGAAAGGAGATGGACAAGCTAAGGAACGCCATTAAAGGGAAAACAGATCAAAGCTTGAATAGAATGGTCAGGACAATAGATTCACCTTTCACGACGGCAGTTTTGGAATGCCCAATGTCTTCAAAATTTCACCTGTCTCAACTTGAATCATTTGACTGGCTGAAGGACGCCCTGGACCACCTCAACACTTTCAAGACGACCTTAGGCCTTCAACATTCTCTTGTTGAAATACTATGTCGTTCATTCCCCACCACTCTCAAAAGAGCTGCAAGGGAGTGGTTCACAAAGTTATCAACATCGTCCATCAATAACTTCGAGCAATTGGGCAATTCCTTTTTACGCCACTTTGTTGGGTGACAGTGCCTAAGAAGGCTAGCAAACCACTTACTTACCATCAGACAAGGAGAAAAGGAAACCCTGAGGTCGTATGTGAAGCGACGAGGGAAAAAGGAAAGATGATAAAGCTCCTCAGAAGGTAAAATTCACTCATTTAGTTATGCTTGTTGACAAAATTTTGGCGCAGATTAAAGACAAGCACTACCACAAATGGCGAAGTCCATTACATTCGTCACCCAATGTATGTGACAAGAAGAAATATTGTCGTTTCCATAAGGATCACGACCACTATACAGAAGATTGTAGGGACTTGAAGGAGATAGAGGAACTCATACGAAAAGGGAAATTGTAGAGGTTTGTAAATAAGAGAGAACCCAGTAGGTCCAGGGATGATAACAAGGACAAGCACAAAGCCTCACTAGGGGACGAAGACCTCACATCCCAACGTCCATCAAGTATGGTCGGGGAGATAAAGACAATCACAAGTGGGCCATCCACAAATGGGTTGTTCAAATCCCTCAAGAAATCATATCAGAGGAAGGTGAACAGCATCCATAGGATACCACTCTTAAAGCAAAAATAGATGAACAGGGACATGTTTTTCTCGAAAAAAGATGCCAAAGGAGTAAAGCAGCCTCATAATGACCCCTTGGTCATAATGCTTACAATAGAAGGGTTCAATACCAAGAGAATCCTTGTAGATAATAGCAGCTTCTCAGACATCATCTACCTCTCCACATTTCAACAGTTAAAGTTAGATCCAAGAAGGCTGCGCCCTTTTTAGTCCCCTCTCGTTAGCTTCAGTGGGGACAAGGTGTATCCCAAAGGCATAATGATGTTGACAGTCACAGTAGGGTTTTATCCGCGATAGCTGACTCATCAGTTAGACTTCTTATTGGTAGATTGTCCCTCTTCATACAATGTGATCATTGGGAGGCTCACACTTAACTGCTGGAAGGTAGCCACATTCACCTATTACCTGAAGGTAAAATTTTCAATGGAAAATGGTGTAGGTGAAGTAAAAGAAGATCAAATACTAGCCAGGGAGTGCTACCAAGCAGTGTTGGTTGCAAAGGAAAACCATACGTGGATGATCGAGGAAAAAGAAGAGGAGAAGGTAGAAGCCCTAAAAACTGTAGAGCTGGTAGACAGAGAGCCAACGATGACTACAAAAGTATGGACGACCATGAGTACAGACATGAAGAAGAAACTAGTCCAATTCCTTAAAGAGAACTTGAACATCTTCACCTAGAGCCACGAGGACATGCCAGGTATATCCACAAAGATCATCTAACATAAGTTAGATGTGGACCCCGAGAAAAAGCCTGTCCAGTAGAGACGATGAGTGTTTGCTCCAGAATAAAGCCTAGCAATCATGGATGAAGTAAATAAACTACTAGCAGCGGACTTCATCAATGATGTATGCCAAAATGGGAAATGAAGAATGTGCGTGGACTTCACAGACTTGAACAAGGTCTGCCCAAATGATAACTTCCCTCTACCAAGGATAGATCAGCTGGTGGATTCCATAGTAGGACTCAAGCTCCTGACATTTATGGGCGCATTCTCGAGGTACAACCAAATAAAAATTTCAAAGGAAGACCAGGAGAAAACTCCTTCATCACAAGCCAAGGGCTCTACTGCTATAAGGTGATGCCTGTCGAGTTGAAAAACGCAGGAGTAACTTACCAGAGGTTGGTAAACAAAATGTTCAATAAACAAATCGGGAAGAACTTGGAAGTGTACGTGGACGAAATGCTCATCAAGAATAAAGAAGAGTCTACTCACCTGGACGACCTCCAAGAGACGTTCACAACTCTCAAACAATATCAGATGAAGTTAAACCCCAGCAAGTACACCTTTAGGGTGGCGTCAAGAAGTTCTTAGGGTTCATGGTGTCCCATAGAAGAATAGATGCAAACCCAAAGAAGGTACGAGCCATACTAGAGATGGCGTTGCCCAAGACCGTGAAAGAAGTCCAAAAGCTTACAAGAAGAATAGTAGTGCTCAATGGATTCTTCTTGAAAGCAACGGACAAATGCCAGCCCTTCTTCAAGACACTAAAACAAGCTTTTGTTTGGACAAACGAGTGTGAGAAAGCCTTCCAAGAACTCAAGTGCTACTTGAGCAATCCACCCCTCCTGATCCCATCCAAGGAAGGAGAAAACCTGTTTTTATACTTGGCAATATTAGCTATGATGGAAATAGATGTGAACGCAGTGCAAAATAAGTTTTAAACGGATCTACTTCATTCGATATTGATAACACATACTAAGTAAATTTCAGAATTTGAGAACAAGAGATCGTACCTTGAAGCGGTGAATTTCAAAACAAAGATTGATGCACTTGGGACTACTTTTAATCTTCACTCCAATTCCACTAACGCCCAAGATGTGTGGTCTCTCAATTGGTAACAAAGGGATGACTAGTGAGTGATAAAAACTCACATGCACACCATTTCACAATGATGTTTCTTGCCTTTGAAAATTTAAACGTTTTTCCTTTTGTATCTAACCAATTTATTTAATTGGGCTGGCCTTTTGGGCCTTACCAATTGGGCTTAAGTGTGTGGCTTGGAGTGGGACCAAAAGGGACCAATAAGACACTAGCTCCAATGGGCCTTGGGCTTTTCTGTCAACTCTTGACAAGTCCAAAGTTACCATTAACTATATTTAATACCACTATATAAATATAGTTGTACTCTAGGTTTTATCTATAAATTATATCCAAAGACTTTATTATACATGCAACTCCTTCATAAAATATTCGTAGTAGTACAAAGTCATTAATGTAGACTGGCACTTTGTAAATTACTATATCTTGATCCTTGAGTACCCGGTTTAATCCTTTAAATTATTCATCATATATTTATGAAAACTAATTTCATAAATATATACTTTAGTAACTACTTACTAAAGTGGTTAGGCCTAACTCTTTGAATAACAAACCCATTAAACTTATCTCAAGGGAATATTTTATATCTCCGTTAAGAGACTATGAATTCCATCTTGAGAATATATGTTCTATCAATACTAAATGTGGCTGCCCAATATACTGAGGTTTTGACCGTTACTTTAGATCTCACTCCTGATATATCAAAGCAACCTACACCTTATGATCAGGTCCATTATTCTCTCAGGATTAAGAGTTCATGCAAATATAAATCGTGAGATTTATTATTCATTTGACAGTCTTTAGAAGAATAATAAATCTCACAGCGGTCTAGTTCAATATATCTTAACTCTTAAAACATATTAACACATCAACTAGAAGTCTTCACTTCCATGATCAAGATAAATCATCATAGTTGATATGTTATAGTCTTCGCAGATGAAATGCCCAATTTCATCATCGACTACGAACTATAATTCTGAACTTACAAAGAACTTGTGATTTATATTTTCTGTGAATCTTCACATAAATCACATACTATGCATCTCATGGACTATGTGATAATGTCCGAATATTCATGTTACCATTATTTCAGATAATAATAAAACAAATTTATTAAACATAATATTAAGTCATACATAATGTCAAACACAATGTCACACTTAATATCATACATGGCATCATACAAAAGGATTTAAGGGCACTAATCCTAACAAGCTACAGCTGTGAACGCTGCCTTGATTTGAGAAGAGAACAGAAGATAGCTCCCAGTTTACTATGTTAGCCAAGCCTTTCAAGGGGCAGAAGCCAAATACCCACACAAAGAAAAGATTGCATTCACTTTAATTGTAGCTTCACACAAGCTGCGCCCCTACTTCCAGGCGAACCCCATCTTGGTGATGATGAACCAACCTATAAAGAAGTCGATGAACAAGCTCGAGACTGTAAGAAGAATGATCCAGTGGGCTATTGAGCTCAGCTAACTCAACATTGAGTACCACCCCAAGACAGCCATTAAAGCACGGGTATTGGCAAATTTCATCACCAAATTTACAATCCCAGGCGAGGAAGGAGCAACAGACGAAGTGGAAAAAGGGATAATTCAAACTGACAGTTAGTTAGCTCGAAAGAAGGTCAGAGTATGGGTCATTATCATCACCCAAGGAGGAGAGACGCTCAAATACGAAGTTCAACTAACATTCCCAGCCACCAACAATGAAGTTGAATACAAAGGAGTACTGACAAGACTAAGAGTCGGGAAGGCACTAGGAGTCAAAAACTTGTTCCTACAGAGTGATTCAAAACTCATCGTAGGTCAAATAAAGGGGAAATTCAAAGTAAAGGAGGAAAGGATGCAAAAATACCTAAAGTTGATGAAACTTTTGACACAGGAGTTTGATCAAGTGGAGTTCACACAGATCCCTAGAAGCCAGAATATAGGGGCAGACGAGTTGGCGAAGCAGACATCGTCAGAAGAAGGCCCAACGAATACAGACCTAAAGATTGAAGTCCAGAAACGTCCCAGCATCGAAAAGGTCCTCACTTTCGCAATCTAGACCGAAAGTAACTGGATGACCCCAATCATGTCCTTCCTTCAGGACGGACGGCTTCCACAGGAAGTCGAAGAGGCTAAGAAGGTCAAGAAGAGAGCAGAGGGTTCACGATTCTGAATGACACCCTATACAAAAGAGGCTTCTTCATGCCTTACCTGAAGCGCGTCAACGAGGAGAAAGCCAAATATGTTCTGGAGGAGATCCATGAAATAATTTATGGAGACCATACAGACCCGAGATCCCTGATTAGCAAAGTTATCTGAACAAGTTACTTTTAGCCTACTTTGTAGAAGGATGCAAAGGAGTTCGTCAAGAGGTGCGACAAATGCCAAAGGTTTGGGAACGTCCAACGTGTCCCATTTGAGAAACTGACAACAATAGCCTCCCCATGGCTGTTTGCCTAGTGGGGACTAAACATCGTCGGCCTGTTACCCCAAGGTAAAAGACAGGTAAAATTTCTACTAGTTGCCATTGATTATTTCACAAAATGGGTTGAAGCAGAAGCACTATCAACCATAACAAAGGCGAAGATCCAGAACTTCGTGTAGAAGAATATAGTTTGCCGATTCTTGATACCATGAACTATCATATCGGACACCGGGCGGCAGTTTAGCAGTCGAGGTTTCAAGGACTTTTGCTCAGAGTTAGGAATCAAGAACCAATTATCGTCACTTGGTCACCCCCAAGCTAATGGCCAGACAGAAGTGACGAACTAGACTCCGCTTAAGATCATCAAGGCTCGGTTAGATGAGGCAAAGGACTGATGGCTAAAAGAGTTGCCCAACGTTCTATGAGTGTATAGGACTACAGCAAAAACCCCAACAAAAGAGCCCTCCTTTAGTGTCACTTATGGCATCAAAGCAGTAATCCTAGTCGAAGTAGGAATCACCAGCATGAGACAAGAAGTCTTCCACAAAGGCAGCAATGACGATCAACTAAAAGTCAACTTGGATTGCTTGGACGAATCCGGATATGGAGCACCCCGCAAGATGGCAGAGTACCAGCAAAAGATGGCCGAGTACTACAACAAGAGAGTAAAGCTCAAATGACTTAATATAGGAGATCTCGTCCTGTGCAAAGTCACACCTGCTACCAAGGTCCCAACCTAGGGAAAGCTTGGCCCAACCTAGGAAGGACCCTACAAAGTTACCAATTATTCTAGGCAAGGCAGCTATTACCTAGAAATGTTAAACAGGAGAAGACTACCACGACCATCAGTAAATGTAATGGACGATTGTATTCATGTTTGAAATAAAGTAATAAAGAATTCTTCAGCCAGCATGATGTGTGTAAAGCTAAAAAAAAAAAAAAAAAAAGGCTAGGTAACAAGATTCCACCTAGACGGATGCAAGTTACTAACGAAGCCAAAAATGACAATATCCCTTCAATGGGTGTAAGTCACAAAAAATTGGTTAAGTAACAAGATTCCGTGCAGACGAATGTAAGTTACTAATAAAGCCAAAAATGACAATATTCGTTCAATGGGTGTAAGTCACAAAATATTGGCTAAGTAATAAGATTTCGCGCAGATGGATGTAAGTTACTGACGAAACCAAAAATGACAATATCCCTTCAATGGATGTAAGTCACAAAAAATTGGCTAGGTAACAAGATTCCGCGCTAACGGATGTAAGTTACTGACGAAGCCAAAAATGACAATATCCCTTTAATGGGTATAAGTCACAAAAAAGTGGCTAAGTAATAAGAATCCGCCTAGACAGGTGCAAGTTACTAATGCATAACAGATAAGTCGTAAAAAAGTGACTAAGAAAAATCCGCCTAGACGGAAATAAACTACCGAAGAATGCAGATCATTTCCTAATCAGACAAACCCTCGAACTGAAGGTAGACAAGCAACGAAGCAGACAGAGATCACATACAGTCACAAAATATCATGCAATGTAAGAAAGTAAACAAGTAAGCATAGAATTGCTAAAAGAATTGAAAGCCCAAAAACAACAGGCAACAAGCATTGTTCCAACATTAGAATTAAAAGCCCAAAAACACTAGGCAAAAGACATTGTTCTTAAATTAGAATAAAAATTATTGTTCTGAAAGTAGAATAAAAAAGCCCAAAAAACACACTAGGCACCCAAAAATAAAAAGAAAAAAAGGCAAACAAAAAGCAAGAACATGAGCAAGTTAAAGCGGCAGCTACATCATCGCCAGCAGGAGGAGGCAGAGGAGCATTCTTTGGGGCATCACCCTCAGGAGCTGTAGGCTGGGAGGCTTCGTCAGCTACCATTTCTTTGTCCACCTCCTCGAGATCCAGGTTCTCTAGATCCACTCTGGTGGGTTGCTTGACGAGGTACTGTCTCAGGAGCTCAAAACCTTTATAATACTAATTGAAGAGCATAGTGTTGTACTCCTCCATCTGCTGGAACTGGAAGGCCTCAACGGACTTGGCAGCAATCGTCTTGATCTTCTCTCTCTCGGCCAGAAGCTACTCGTCCTTCTCTAGAGTCAGCTACCTTTCTGCCCTCAAATCATTGGATAGGACCTTAGCTTTCTCCTTACAGGTATTGGCCTTGTCCATGGCAACAATAAGGTCCTTCCTTAGCTTTGAGTTCTCTGCCTCCAAAACCATCACCTAAGACCCCGCTGACGTGGCCTTCACCCTGTTGCTCAAGTACTCCGAGGTGATATGGATGGTCTCCCCTAGTACCTGAAAACATGAGATCCAACTCTCAGAACCAAAAAAAAAAAAAAAAAAAATCTTTGCATAATTACTTTACCTAGACAAGCTGTGGATATGGCAATCCATAATCTCATTGGAAGGCACACTAGAGAAGACCTTAAGCTCCTCAATTATGAAGGCATCTTGTGCTCTCGTCAGCACGAGGTCAGAGTCATCCCAAATGCTAGACTAATGGGAGGTGGCCTTCTCTTTACCTTTATTCGCCAGACACTACCTCTTCAGGAGCGGGGTAATTTCTTCCATCGAGGTAGCCAGGGAAGCTATCCTCATTGGCTTAGTGACGGGGGCAAGGGGAGTGACGGAGGCCCCCTTCTCCACAACATGCATGTCCTCTTCCCAAGGTTGAAAAGAGGCTCGTTTTTCTGGGCCCTCATCTTTGCATACATCCCTTAGTTAAATTTTTTCATCATCTCTGCAACGATGAACTTAGCAAACACTTACTCTACTTCTCCTCAATTTCTATAGTGCGTAGGCCATAAGCAAAAGGCTCTGGACCGAGGCAATGAAAAGCTAGGGTTCGCGGGTTGACCAAATCATCAAAACCGTCAATCGTCCTCACGTACTTAATAGTTGCCTCGATGCGTTGCCTATACCTGCTTTTGAGCTTCGAACGCTTCTTAACTGTGCGCGAGACAACAAACAAAATAGTTAACAATGACAAAATATGTGCAAAAGTATGAATGACGAAGGACTGGCAAAGAGACGATGTACCTAGACTCAGGGTTCCCTACCAACGGATCAACCTAAGGACGTACCCCCAAACTTCACCAGAAGGGGTTTCCCACTCAACCCCAGAGACAAAGAAGAACCAAGACTTCTAATATTAGAACGACGAGGGCAAGCCCCTGACGATCATAGCTTCCCTGACCCAAGGCACTAGCTTATAGTACCCATATTCCTTGGATTCCTTCAAACGATACAAGTAGGTGAACTCGTCTACTCTGAGCATATCTCCCTCAGTGGTAACCAGCCATATCTCCATACAGCTGATCATTATCTGCCATGAGTTTGGCATATGTTGCCCAGGAGCAATTTTGAAATGGTTTAAAAGCTCCATAATGAAGGAATGGACAGGGAATCTAAGCCCACACAGGAAGACAGCCTCGTAGAAGCACATCTCCCTGGGTGAAAAATGACAAGCTCGTTCCTCTTTACGAGGACGACGAACCCTTACCCTCTTAGGAAACTGGAACCCATTACTAAACCTAGAGAGGGTCTCAACGTCTAAGCCATACTCTTCCCTAAAGGCAAAGAAAGCCCTGACCTCCCTTGGGCTAGAAGCTACAGTGTCCTCCTCCACTTCCACAGGGTCGTTGCTAGACGATAGCCCGTCTCAAGTTCACTAGATCTCGCCTTCGACATCCCTCGTTGCTCACCCACCAAATCTTCGAACCAATCAACGGATTGACAAAGCAAAAGGACCAAATCGGCTAACACTACACCCAAACTACTACCCTCAAACACAAAACCTTCAACTAAGGGACAGAAAGTATGAGAAGCACTTAGAGAGGCTCCCAAACGTGCAAAAAGAAACGAAATAGAGGGGCAAAGTGTCCTAGTTTCAAAACTACCAACCATGGAACCTAGAAAACAAAAAAGGGGGACAAAATCCTAAAAACTCAAAACGGGAATGAAAATAAAAATTTTTTACAAATTGCCTATGCTACGAAGAATAAAAAGGTGAGAAAGAACCTTGCCTTCCAAAAAGGCACCCATAAGGAGGATGAACGCAAGAAATCATAGGAGAGAACAGCTCGGAGAAGAAAAAACCAGACACACAAAACTAAAAACCAGTGAGAAACCCAAAAAGCCACACAAGTGGAGCATTAACTCCACTAGCCATTACATGCCAAATGGCCACGATGTGTACAGCACTGCTACTTCACATCAAACACGGAACGAAACCCCAAGAGTCATGTCTGGGCAAACAAACTTTCACCTTCTTGTGGTCATCATGACATAGGGAGGCAACTGATGGGATCAACAAACTCTCTTGCCCAGACGACCTCATCAAATACCTCCATCTACCTAGCCATATCATGGACGAGGAAAAGCAAACCATTAATGAGAAGCTTCAACGCCTCGAATCGTTACCAATTAACTGTCAAACCGTTGGTAGCTCTTCAAAACCCGCATTAACAAGTCTTGAGGTGTTACGGAATGAGCACTAAAGTCACAATTAAGGCCCCAACGGCTAGAAACTATGAAACTATATATACACACTCAACAGAACCGGGCCAGACACATACACACCCAAAATACACAAGCATAGGTAATTCTGATATTCTAAACTTTCTTATTTCCCTAAAAGCTTCTGTACACTGACTTTGTCATCAGAGGCATTGTGGCAAACACACTACTGGTGACCACTTGAGGAAAGCCTTACGCTACATTTGCAGTAATAGCGACGAGGATTCAATCCCATCTGGGCAACTACTGACGATTTTCACATCATCAAACTCAAATTTTTTAGAAGGATGCCATAAACATTTTGAGATAAACTTTGACAATTGAGCCTTTGGCTTTGGCACTATACATTTTAATACAAATCGCTTTCCCTTTTTCCTAGTCAAATACTAGTTTATGCGATGGCTTTTTCAGCTTAATATCTCTTTTCGAGATAGATATTTGTAAAGCTCTTGAAAAAGAAAAAAAAAAATGAGTGAGGAGATATGTAGGTACAAGTCTACTCATGTATCAAGATCAAGCAAAACTATTGACCAATCATTAATGACAAGCTTGAAGATCTATTTACAACAATCAAAACATAAATTTCTAGGTATCGCTCACACTTAGAAAATGTGCATATATAACAAGCTAAGCTCTTAAATGCACTATGTCAGGGCCATTCTTTCTATTTTTTCTAGATGTATAGGCACAATTCTTTCTTCTTCTTTTTTCTTTTTTTCTTTTTCTTTCTTCCTTCTTCACTCCAGCGCCATTCTTCTCTTCTCTTTTCTTTCTTTCTTTCTTCACAGTTGCTTCTTCTTCTTTTCTTCATCTCTTCACACCGATTTTTTTCATTCTTTCTTCACACCGATTTTTTTTTTTTTTTTTCATTCTTTTTTCTTGATGGGTTGTTATAGTCTTTTTTGGGCATTTTTGGCTTTAATTTTTGGACTAGATTTTTTTTTTTGTTGGGGTATTTTTTTAGGTTGTGACTTATTGGGTTTATGACATGAGATCAGAGTTTCAAATATCAACACCAAACCCTTAAAACTGAGATCTTTTGGCTTCATTTTCTAGGTTATTTTATGAGATCAAAGCTTCTTTCTTTTTCTTTTTCTTTTTTCACCTTGCATTCTTCTTTTGTCTTGAGGTTCTAGCTGTTGGGTTTCGTTTAAAGAGATGAAGATGTGAAGTGGAGAGGATGCATTTTGCTGAGCATTAATTTTTGTGGGTCCCACAACTTAACTTAAAATTGAGTTTTTGAATTGAAATACCATTGAGTGATGAGATTTGAGTGTTGAGATATGAAAATTGAGTTAGCACCAAAACAAACAAGCCCTAAATCATCTCAAAATTGTAAGTTCTTTCCTCAACCTGGCTAGCTAACTGCTTACTATCTTCTTCTTTTTTTAATGGTAAATTACATTTTAAACCTTATATTTTAGGAGTGGCTTCAAGTTAAAAATTTTAGTTTCAAAGTTATCAATCAAACCCTAAATTTTAAGATTATCACAATTTAAAACTTGTATTTTTGCTAGTTTTAAATTGAAGTCTTACTTTTTAAAGTCATATCAATTTAAAACTTGAACATTTTGGATTTGATTAAGTCTTAAATTTATGCAATTTTAAAGTTTAAAATATAATTTGACCAATAATTTTTCTTGCTATTCTTTCAATATTTTTACAAATTTTCCAAAATTGTTTTGATTGTTGCAGCACACTACAAGAAATCTGGGTTTAAACGGCCTTTTTTTTAGTGACGTTTTTAAATCCACTGCTATACATAGCATATTGTGACGTATTTAAAAAACGTTTTTAAAAAAGTCACAATATGCTACGTATAGCGGCGGATTAAAAAACGCCGCCTAAACCCAAATTTCTTGTAGTGTGAGACGAGTGTGGTTGATTAAGGCTTGCTCAGTGAAATGGAAAAGTTTTGAATAAATAAAATATATGGCTTCACTCTCAAGTTATCTCCCTGTTCCAAATATGGCTTTTTGTACACTTGTGTAAGTTGTAATAATAATTAACTTTTAGTCACTTCCTATTGAGATCGGTAAAATCATTTCTTGAGTTTCTAATGGAGTTTTGTTTTCATTTTTGGTTTGATATGCGGTATTACCGTTGTCAACGTGGTAAGATATACTACCGCTATTTGGGGTTGTGTTAGAGAGTTTATTTCTTCACTTAACTGGTGAAATGAAAATCAACTTCTAAGATAAAGTTGAGAATTTTTATTTTATTTTATTTTATTTTTGAAAGAATGAGAATTCAAACTTTTAAGTGTTAGTAAAACTTGTTAGGGCATTGTTTCAATTATTAATAAAAATCGTAAATTACAAAAACCTTTCTTGATGTTTTACAAAATGATACTTCTCTCTAACTAATGCCAAATTGACACTTACACTCTACAGATTTGTGAGAAAGCAACACAGATTTAGATCATGAGAAACTATATTCAAATAAACAATTTGTCTCTCTCCAGCTCATTCTTTTGATCCGTAAATAAGATCAACATGATAAATTAATCATTATATTTTCCCCAATTATGACTTGGTTACTGTAAGTGTTTAGTAAGATCTAAATTTTTATAATTAAAAAAAAAAGAGGGGGGGGGGGGGGGCTCGCTGGTGTAATCATCTCCCAAGGCCCCCATGGTATATTCCCACTTAGGTTTTTTGGTAAGCACCTTTTAAATTTGACTATAAAATTATCAGGGCTAATCTATCCAGATTATCCTTTATTTTAAACTCTTAAGTGTTGGTAAGTCAAATCACATACCAAAAAAACCTAGATTAAGATTAATTAAAGATATTACTTAAAATGAGAATCTCTATGGTTTTTGAATACTTAAACTTTAAAAAATAAAATTACAAATATAAGTTCCCCAATAATATCATAAGGGTTGAGACTTTCCTGCGTTTCATGCGAGATTGCGACTAGTAAACATGAACATTCTACCAAACAACAAACAACTATCTTTACTATTGGAAGGTAATCTCATCTTTAATACATAATGCTGCTCAGTAATTAAGGAGCATCACACTTCAATCCAAAAGTTGCAGCCGGGAAGGATGACATTCACAAGCTCTTCGTTCAACTTCTCAGTAAGAGATGGCATATTTCTTATTCCTTCTGGCATGACACTTAATTTGTTGGACACAATAAGAATGTTGTCACGAATTTTTGCAAATATTTTGATGTTGTCTTGGACTTTACTAGGCTCCATATTTTTGGAGATCTGCATGAAGCCCTTCATGTTTTCCTCCAAAAGCTTTCCAGCAAGACCACCAATTTTGTTACACAAGAGCTTATCCTGATCAGCCTTAGTCAAAAGACTTTTGGGCCAGCTTGTTGTTGAAGCAGAAACAATGGCCTTCTTCATCTTATTCTTCGACTGGCATCGAAAAACCACATCTCGTATTGTCTTCCTTAGTAATAGCTCTTGAATCTTTGCATATTGCTTTAACCTGGGCAAAGAAGCGTACCTTACAAGCCCTTTTTCAAGGATTGAATCCTCATTTTCAGTCCACTCTGTATTTGTCACGCCTTGCTTGTAATTCAAGCACTTTGGGTTCGCCTGGGTCGCAGTTACTGCTTTGGAAGAAGAAGCCATTCGTCTGGAGCCGAAAGCCTAACTTTAAGGATGAAAAGACATTGATGGGGAAAATCCTTGACTAAATTGATGTACTTAAAAATAACCAGCCAAGTGATAGAGATGGTTTATATGGACAATCTAAGAGGCTAAAATATGGAAATAAGGATATTAAGAGAAAAAAAATCTTTATTTATTTATTTTGAGTGATAAGAGAAACAAATTTTTGTATAAAAGAAAATTTATTTATTTTTTCTTTCTTTTGATGAATATAAAAGCAAATTTCTTTCATGGCCGACCTCATGACCATTTGCTTTAAAACGAAGAGTATTCATTTTGCATCATATTGGAGATTAAGGGTCCGTTTGAATACAGCTGAAAACTGAAAACTGAAAAACACTGGAGCTAAATAATTTTTAAATGTGTGAATAGTATGTGGGATCCATTTTTAATGAAAAAGTTGCTAAAAAGTGAAAATTGTGGGTCTGTAAACAGTAAAATTTGGGTTGAAATGTCAAACTTTGCTGTTACTGTTCATTAAACAGTAACCGAAACAGTACATAAACAGTAACAAAGACTGAAACCCGTGAAAAAAAAAAAAAAAAAAAAAAAAAAAAAAACTGAAACGCAAACGCGCGTTTCAGCTTTTCCGCCCAAGCCAAACGGTCTCTTAATGTTTTATAGATATTAATGGTACGTAGAAGGCAATGTGAAAAACGTGAGACTTTTGAGATGTCTTATAAACAGAAAGTGTTTTTATCCGGTAATAAACTAAGAGTTTAAGACATCACTTATTCATATAATTATTTTTACTTTTGTATTTTACAGACTTTGCAGTTGTTGAATTGACAAGCTATACTTGATGTAACACAATTTTCACTTGAACCCAACCTTGAAATTATTTTATTTCAATACAACTCATCACTTCAACAAGTTATAACAAAAGATACCATATTAAACATAAACATAAATGCCTTGTCTTAAATTTATTAACCTTTATTAGACCCTGAACAACATTCCATATTTGGCAATGGGGATTTTAAATAATGTTATAAAAATATATATTGTGGATGAAACTTAGATAAATTTTTAGTGCTGTAACTTAAGTTGAATTCAAAAAGAATTTAAGCATTTGTTGTATTGAACACAAATAATGTTATATTTTCTTAAATACAATTAAATTCAATTAAATGTTACATTGGTTTATGCAACTATTTATTTGAATTTAATTGAAAATATTGGATTCATGGAAATTATTTCTTATTATACTCTTAGAATCATCATTTCTTTTTTAATTCTGCTAAGAATCTTTTATATTAAGCATGGGTAATGAGAATTTAAATAATGTAAACATTGTATATAATTAGATCCATGAAAATTAAAATCCATTATTTAATGGGAGAAATTATTCAATACACCTGTTGCATTATACATTCCTCTCACTTAAATGTGTGTCTTACATTAAAGGAAGTTGTGTTACACCAGGTGAGTTGAATAGAATCTTATAAAGTGAATTCTCTGTCTCCAACTGCATGAAGAAAATTTTGATTTATTTCCAAATATTCTATCTTGATTACTTTCTTAAATAATTAAATTCTCTTGATTTATTTCCATTATTGTTATTAGTCAGTTTCTTATCTTTCCAAGGGAAAAATGTAGGCTTGCCATGCCCGACCCATCACAACCAATTTATTATAGTTGAATCAGAGTTGCAGCCGGCCCATAAATGGCTAACCTCAAATCCCTATAACTCAATTGACATTAAATGTCAATTGAATTATAAGGCTATTGATATTATTAAAACTAGTATGTGCATGATGAATTGTAATGGTACTATTGATGTTAGCTTGAGTTATAAAACATATATGTTATTAGTTTGACCAAGACATTTGAAAGTACTAAAATAGTTTTTTCTTACAATTTTCATGATATTGGTTATGCCAAGTTTCTCTTTACACTGGTATTATGTATATAATTTTAAAAATCACTATTGGATACTACATATATAATATATCAATTCACAATCATTGTTCGTGAAATTCTACTAAATACAATACAAAACAAAAGAATAAATAGGTCCAATATTATCTCCTAAATTGAATGAGAATAAGTGTATGGGATCGTTCAACTCAATTACAATTTGTTGCATTTAAGATCCTGACAAACAAATATCTGAATAAAAATAGTATAAAAATTAACGTATTCATTAGTTCAAAGAAAAAATAATAGTAAAAATCTAAACAATTTAATTTGTATATAAAGCTAATAAAAGAAAAATTCAGTTTTGAATCTAATTAAATTTTCTCTAAAAAAAAAATTGGTTATATATATAACCTAGTTAGTAATGGACTGTATGTAGTCATGGTGTGTATATATATATATAGAGAGAGAGAGAGAGAGAGAGAGAGAGAGAGAGAGAGAGAGAGAGAGAGAGAGAGAGAGAGAGAGAGAGAGAGAGGGGTACTAAATAGGTACTACCGTACTATAGTATAGAAGATGATCACTTGTTGGGATGGTCAAATCCAATGAGTAAAGAGTACTCAGGTATTACCTGATATATTGGTTTGGATATAGCGTTTTGCAGTGCTGCATTTTCAATGTTGCGTTTTCAAAATTTTTTTTTTTTTTCACATATTTAGGGAACAAAATTTACTGTTCATGAGACAACAATCACTGTTCACACACTATTTTGATATTGTTCACGCACTATTCATGGGACCCACATCCACTTTATTTAGAAAAATATTAAAAATGGATCCCACAACATTATTCATACATTTAAAAATTATTTTGCTACAGTATTTTCAGCAACAATAAATTATATTCAAACAGACACAATATGTCATGGGTAAAGAGAATCGGGTAAGGTTTGGGTAAAGTATGGGTAATACCTGTACTTAATCCATAAAATATTAAACTAAAAAAATTCAACTCTTTTGAAGAACACATATAAAAATAAAATACAAATTTTTCCAGTTATAAAGTTTCTGAACCACTCTACCTTTCTTACTTGACAACCTTGGCAACTTGCAATTCCCATGACTACTGATGATGCCGAAAATCTCACCAGTGAGTTGCACGATGCTTGTACGCTCGAGACGACACCTGCACAACAAAAAGGAGGTGACCTAACAGAGAGCACCGGTGTGGTGCCGGCCAAATACCCTCCGAAGGTCAAGTTAGAACTTCTTTCAACTCTAGAGTGCTAGAGAGGGTAAATTATGCGTACCTTGATTTGTGAGGGTATTGGGGTTTTTATAGTGGTCGAGGATTGACCTTTTTCCTTGGAGCAGAAGTCTTTTCCTTATAGGAATCCTCATAAGCGTAGATTGCGGGATCCTTTCCTTATAGGACTTTAATACTAGGCGTGGAATACAAGCAACCTCCCCATGCGTGATGGCCAAGTCTTAACTTTCACAGAACTGTCGGCCTTGAAACCGTCAGCTTACTTTCTCCCCTTCAGCCAAGTTGGCGTCAGCTTCTTGCTATACGAGTAGCCAAGGAGCTTCGCATTACCGTCGGTTAGACCTGGAGCCTTCAGCCCACCAGTTTATCTTTCTCCCGTCAGCATGACTCCGTCAGTTGTCCAGGATTGACCCG
Organism: Quercus variabilis; assembly: GCA_030445155.1. Lineage (NCBI taxonomy): Eukaryota > Viridiplantae > Streptophyta > Magnoliopsida > Fagales > Fagaceae > Quercus > Quercus variabilis. The sequence continues at coordinate 17,354,377 of CP129446.1, forward strand.
TCAGCCAAAGCTGGAGCTGACGGGTTAATCCCATGACACTTACTATAATAATTCTTCCATATCAGTTGCCCCCTACTCCATATCTCCGTCGGCTGTACCTAACGGGTTATGGAGTTTTCATTCGTCACTACCTGCCACTTTGATCAAGAGAGAGAAAAATAATTACCGCTGACACTTCAGTATTAAATGCTAGGACAGGTGGCGTGCTCGGATTGGCTCCGTGTCTGAATGTGGGTGTCGCTTCGTCTTCCATGCGTTTTACTTATATATATATGTGGCCCCCCTTCCCCATTTTCACTATTTCATTCACTTAATTCCTGGAGAGCACATCCGTCGCACACATTCCGTCAGTTCTACCAACGTTCTTGTCGTCACTTTTTCAACCGTCACTCTCGAAAAACTTGTAAGTTTCCCTTCTTTTCTCGCATGTTTTCAATTTCTTTTTTAAAGTGGGGTCGTCATCCTAGGTGCTTAGTTTACACCCGTCACTTGTAGGTAGATGTCGAGTGACGTGTTGAGTGATCAGTCGTCGGTCCGCGAAGGAGCGGGCTACGACGAGGTGTTTGGTTCAGGCTCAAGTAGTGAGTCTGAGAGTTCCTCCTGGTCGTCAGAGAGGGAGACATCAGCCCATGTTCCCGTCGAAGAAATAGGGAGTCAGGGAAACGGCAGCCAGGAGGAGGAAGTAGGCAAGGAGAGTGAAGTTGAATTAGGAGAGGGGAACAGTGACGGGGATGAAGGTGACGAGGAGTCTAGTGAAGGGGGTTCTGAAGGTCCTGAAAGTAGTCGTCCCTTCATCCTTCCCAAGGACTGGGCTGTGAATAAATTTCTTCCAAAGATGACGCTTAAAATTTTCAACGAATTACGTACCCGTTTCCAAATCCCTGACCATATTCCTATCCGTCTACCTATGGAGGGTGAAAAGTGTTATACGGGAAGAACTGCAGACGTTGGCATGTATGATGCAATGTTTGCTGCCGGGTTGAGACTGCCTCTAACGGCTTTACATCGTCAGCTGGCTGATTTCCTTGGTATATCAATCAGTCAGATTGCCCAAAACTCGTGGAGAATTTTTATTAGTGCTGAGGTACTGTGGGGTTGTCTAAGCGGAGGTCACCGTCAGCTCTCCTTGGATGAATTTTTCTACTGCTACAGACCTCGGCACCTTTCTTCTTCAAAGGGGATGTATCACTTTGCCGTCAGGGAGAAGGAGTTGAGGCTGGTGTTTGAAATGCCAGATTCCAATAGAGCCTGGAAGAGTAGGTTCTTTTTTGTCGAGGGGACGGACTAGGTGTGCCGTCAGGACGAGTGGGAAACGATCCCCTTTGGTTGTTTTGACAACACTTGGGGGTTTGTTAGGGAGTCAGGTTTTAGCCGTCACCTTTTATCCTCGTCAGTTTGCCACATTTCATTTTACCTTTGAAAAGATACTAATGTAGCTAAGTTATTTTTTCAGCTTTCGCTCGTCCATCAATAACTGACGAGCAAGAGGATTTCATCCGTCGGGTTTTGGAGATACCCATAGAAGAGCGATCGTGCCGGGACTTGATTACCCTCGACACTCTTTATACGTACTGTGGGGGTCCCGAACCAACGCCAGAGGCTCGTAGGTTGGAAGAGTTTGCCCGTCACCGTGAGTCTTGACCTCTCCGTCAGTCTTTGTACCTCCAGTCGTCGGCTTTCCTTACGTTTGTTTGTTTTTTTTATTGCAGAAATGGATGTTGCTAAGGAACGGATCAGGGCCGCCGCTGCCCATCAAAAGGAGGAGAAGAAGGCGAAGGGAGAGGTGAAGTCTATGTCTGCCCCCTAAACCCTCGCCAAGGGCTCCCAAAAGAGGAAATCTGACGGAGTGGTCATTCGTCCGTCGAAGAGACCAACCGTTACTCCCGTGAAGTCATCCCCCACGTTGGGCCATGGAGCTGGGAAAGGTGTTATGACCTCTTCTGGTCCCGTCCTGCAGGGACCCCAAAGCTTGCTGACGCACAAGGATTTCGCTGTCGAGGCCATCGGAGCACTCATAAGGCCGACGGATATGGATCCTTGTGCTCAGCTAGGGACGGAAGAGCTGGGGTCGTCGGCTTTGTTCGACCTCTCGCGGGTAAGCCGTCAGTTTTACCTTTTTCTTTTTAACTGACGTGCCTAACCTTTTCCTTCTTGATAGCTGACGGTGATGTCTTTTTCTAGGCTTTGGTTCGTGTGAAGGCGCTGCAGGAGCGATGCGTGGCCAAGGAGGGGGTCGTCTCACGTGTTAGCAAGCGTAACGCCAACATGCGAGACCAGCAGGCTCAGTATAAGCAGGCGGTGCGTACACTTAACGAGGAGCTGAAAGAGGTGAAGGAGGAGCTAGAAGAGGCGAAGCGTCAGCGGGTCGAAATAGAAGGAAAGCTTACGGCTCTTTGTGATCAGTTGGAGACGATAGGGGCTGACGCCGTTGAGAAATTCAAGGCGTCAGATTCCTTTATCGATTCCTGTGACAGCTATTATGGCACAGGATTCGACGACTGTCTTAAACAAGTGGCGTCAGCTTTTCCCGAGTTGGACCTATCTGGGATTACCCTGGATGACGCTCAGCCCATGACGCCCGCGACTGATGCCGTCACTCCTGGTGTTGACGACCCGATTGATTCTCCCCCTCCTGGAGATAGTGGGGTTGTCTTGGCCCAACCTGCTGCGAACCTCCCGACGACTGCCGCGAATCCCCCTGTGGTACTGCTAAACGGAGAGGACCCTGCCGCCAAATAGAAAGAATTCTTGAAGTGACGTTTTTATTTTTATTTTTGTTTATCATCATTCATTTTTTTATCTATGTAGAAAACAATCTTATTAAGTGCCCCTCTGGGTACCATTGTGTAATATTTTGACAGTTTCTTAAATGCCTTCTTTTAGGCTTGGACTTATTTATAACGCCGTCGCTTTCTATTACTTGTGTGTAGCTAATTTTGCTTGGTCTATTTAACTTGTATGTTTTGAAACCAAGATTGTGGGTTCTCTTATTTTAGTTGTACCGTCAGTTTCACTAAACCGTCAGTTAGTTTGCTTTAATGAATCCGTCAGTTTGTTTTTGATCATTTTGATTCAATGATTGTAGAAAGTTTTGGCAAAATTCCATCATCTCGTGGCGAGGTTATCTGCCTTATGGTCGTCTGTTTGCGGACTGATGGGTTTTAGCCTTTTTTAGACCGTTAGTCTATTTATTGGTCCATGCATTCCATCAGTACTTTAGTCCGTTAATTTCGGTTACCTTGTCCATTTCGTGGACCCGGCCATTTTTATACCGTCGGCTTAGTTGGTTTAATTTTTTGGTCATTTAGACCGTCAGCCTTTCGCCCATTTTTGGACTTGGCCATTTTCTGCCCGCCAGCTTTTTTGCTCGTCCATTTTTGGACCGTCAGCTTTTTGGCTTATGTAATTTTGGACTTGGGTTATTTTTAGACCGTCAGTTATTCCAGTTTGTAGATTAGACCGTCAGCCCTTCGTCCATCTTTGGACTTGGCTATTTTTAGACCGTCGGCTTTTTTAGCCTAATCCAGCTTGTGGATTTGGTCATTTAGTCCGTCAGCCTCTCGTCCATCTTTGGACTTGGCCATTTTTAGACCGTCGGCTTTTTTAGCCTAATCCAGCTTGTGGATTTGGTCATTTAGACGGTCAGCCTCTCGTCCATCTTTGGACTTGGCCATTTTTAGACCGTCGGCTGTTTGGCTCATCCATTTTTGGACCGTCAGCTTTTTTTGACAATCCAGCTTGTGGATTCGGTCATTTAGACCGTCAGCCTCTCGTCCATCTTTGGACTTGGCCATTTTTAAACCGTCGGCTGTTTTACTTGTCCATTTTTGGACCGTCAGCTTCTTTGGCTTGTCCAATTTTGGACTTAGTTATTTTTTTACCTCATGTTTGTAAGTAGACTTCTGTTGTCTTGAGTAAACTCTCATCGTTATGCATTAATATAAAAGGTAGTCTAGAAACAAAATCTGCCCATTTTGGGCTTATTGTAGCAAAAACATAAGTAGAAAAGAACTGCCCTTTGGGCTTATTGTAACAAATGCTTAAAAAGGTAATTGAAAAGTCTTATTCCAAAAAAAAAAAAGATGTTGCTGCTCCTACTGGTAGTACTTTCGTAAGTGTTCCGCATTCTATGGATGTGGTAGCTTTCGTCCGTCCAATGTCTCTAAATGGTAGGTGCCCTTCCTTTGCCATACCGTAACTCGGTAGGGTCCTTCCCAATTCGGGCCGAGTTTTCCTTGGGTGGGGTCTCTTGCTGCACCCATAACCTTTCTTAGAACAAGGTCTCCCTCCTGGAAGTTTCTGTGTCTGACCCGGGAGTTGTAATTCTTGGCCATGCGATCCTGGTATCGCGCGAGCCTTTGTTCTGCTGCCATTCTGACTTCGTCCACCAGATCAAGCTGCAGACGTATGGCTTCGTCATTCCTCTTTTCGTCATGGTTGTGCACCCTGTAGCTTGTGAGGCCGACTTCGGCTGGGATGACCACTTCGTTCCCGTACGTTAATCGGAATGGTGTCTCTCCTGTTGGTGTCCTTACTGTTGTCCTGTAGGCCCATAGTATGCTCGGCAACTCTTCAGCCCATATGCCCTTTGCCCCCTCGAGCCTGGTCTTGATGATTTTGAGCAAGGACCGGTTTGTAACTTCGACCTGCCCATTGGCTTGGGGGTGGGCGGGGGAGGAGTAATGGTTCCGTATCCCTAACTGCGAGCAGAAGTCCCTGAAGGAGTCGTTGTCGAATTGCTTCCCGTTGTCCAAGACTAAGATTCTTGGAATGCTAAACCTGCATATGATGCATTGCCAGACGAAGCTCCGTACGTTTTTTTCTGTGATGGTGGCCAATGCTTCAGCTTCTACCCACTTCGTGAAGTAGTCAATACCGACAACTAGAAACTTCAGTTGTCGTATTGCCATGGGGAACGGCCCCATAATGTCCAACCCCCACTGAGCGAACGGCCATGGTGCCGTCATTGGGGTTAGTTCTTCGGGTGGTTGCCTGATGATGTTGCTAAACCTTTGGCATTTGTCGCAAGCCTTCACATAAGCCTCGGCATCCTTCTGCATTGTTGGCCAAAAGTACCCCGTTCGAACTAACTTGTGTACTAGCGACCTTGATCTTGAGTGGTTTCCACAGATTCCTTCGTGCACTTCTCTCATGACGTAATCCGCTTCTTCAGGACCTAAGCATCGTAGGTAGAGGCGGGAGAAACCTCTTTTGTATAAAACATCTCTGATCAGCAAGAATCTTGCCGCTTGAACCTTCAGTTTCCTCGCTGCCTCCTTATCATTTGGTAGTAAGCCATTTTTCAAAAAGGAGGTTAATGGCGTGGTCCAATCATTCTGGGGATCGAGCTCCTGTATGTCGACACTGATGATTGGAGAGAGCTGCGTGAAGGAGAGTGTACTACTAATGGCGACCATGCGCTCGGCGGAGGCGGCTTTGGCCAAGCAGTCGGCTTGCTCGTTTTCCCCCCGGGGGATCTGCATAATTTTGATCTTTAGCTCGTTCATTCTCCTCCTTGCTTGTTCCAGATACTTCTTCATTCTTTCGCCTTTGCATTCATACTCCCCGCTTATCTGGTTAACTATGATTTGGGAGTCACAATAAACGATCACTTTCTCGGCTCCTGCTGCTTTCACGAGGTCGAGCCCCGCTATCAGAGCTTCGTACTCTGCCTCGTTGTTGGTAGTGGGGAAGGCGAGGCGGACTATACACTCTACCGTATCTCCTTCGGGTGACTGTAGTACGATGCCGGCTCCGCCGGCCTGTCTGTTGGAGGATCCATCCACATGTATGCTCCATTGCGAGGATTCCTCTGCCCCCTCGCCATTCGTGAATTCTGCTATGAAATCTGCCATGACTTGTCCCTTGATAGCGGTGCGCGGGCGATATTGGATGTCATATTTGCTCAATTCTATGGCCCAAAGTGTCAAGCGCCCGGCAGCATCTGGGTTGCTCATTGCCTGTCGCAAAGGCTTGTCGGTTAAGACAATAATTGTGTGAGCTTGAAAGTACGGCTTCAGTTTGCGTGCCGCTGTAACTAGCACGAAAGTAAGTTTCTCCAGGGGTGGATATCTTTCTTCAGCTCCGCGTAACGCTCGGCTGGTGTAATACACGGGTTTCTGTATTTTCCCTTCTTCTCTGATCAAGGCGGCGTTGACGGCGGCCGAAGAGACAGCGAGATAAAGAAAGAGTTCTTCTCCTGGCTGTGAGGGACTCAGCAGTGGTGGGGAAGAGAGGTAAGCTTTCAATTCTTCAAACGCTCGCTGGCATTCATCGGTCCACTCGAAAGACCTTTTTAATGTGCGGAAGAAGGGTAAGCACTTGTCTGTTGCTCTGGAGACGAACCTGTTTAGCACTGCTATCTTGCCGTTGAGGCTTTGTACTTCCTTCACATTTTTTGGTGGTGCCATCTCCATTATAGCCCGGATCTTGTCCAGATTGGCCTCGATGCCTCTCTGGGACACCATGAATCCTAGGAATTTTCCTACCGTCACCCCAAAGGCACATTTTCCCGAATTAAGCTTCATGTTGTAAGAGCGAAGGGTGTCGAATGTTTCCCTGAGGTTTTCTAAATGATCTTCTTCCCTTCGACTTTTAACCAACATGTCGTCGACATATACCTAGACGTTTCTCCCGATCTGCTGTGCGAACATCTTGTTCATAAGCCTTTGGTAAGTTGCACCCGCGTTTTTTAAACCAAACGGCATTACCTTGTAGCAGAATAGGCCTTGGCTAGTAACAAAGGACGTCTTTTCCTGATCATCATCGTGTATCTTGATTTGGTTGTAGCCGGAGAAAGCGTCCATGAAGCTTAACAGCTGGTGCTGAGCCGTAGAGTCTACCAGAGTGTCGACTCTCGGGAGGGGGTAGCTGTCTTTAGGACACGCTTTGTTTAGATCGGTGAAGTCTACACACATCCTCCATTTCCCGGAAGCTTTCTTGACCATTACTACGTTTGCTAGCCAGTCGGGGTAGTATACTTCTCTAATGAAATTTGCCACTCGTAGCTTGCGGACTTCTTCGGCTATGGCTTGATCCCGTTCCGGGGCGAAGACCCGCTTCTTCTGTCGGATGGGCGGAAAGGATGGTGATACATTCAGCCTATGCACCATGACGGAAGGATCTATTCCTGGCATATCCTCGTGACTCCAGGCAAATATGTCCCGATTCTCCTTGAGGAATGCTGCAAGCGCTCGCCGAGTGGCAGGACTTGCGAGGGTCCCAATCTTTGTTGTCTAGTCAGGTACAGAGTCGTTTAGAGGTATCTCCTCAAGCCTCTCGGCTGGCTCCATTGCGCTCCGGTGCTCTTCTATGTTCATGGTTTGGAGGTGATCGTCCATTTCCATCATGGCCACATAGCATTCTCGTACGGCAATCTGGTTTCCATGTAGCTCTCCGACTCCGTATTCTGTCGGGAACTTAATCATTAAATGATAAGTTGAAGTTTCTGCCTTCCATGCGTTGAGGGTGGGCCGCCCTAGGATGGCATTATAGGCGGACGAATGGTCAACCACGAGGAACGTTACCTCCTTCGTGATTTGTTGGGGGTAGTCACCTACTGTCACAGCCAACGTGACCGCGCTTAACGGAAACACCTTTGCACCCCCATAACCGACAAGTGGGGCGTTTGTTAGGACCAGTTGTTCCTTGCTGATTTTCATCTGCTGGTATGCCGAGTAGTATAAGATGTCTGCCAAGCTGCCATTGTCGACCAATACCCGATGCAAGTTGTAGTCCCCAACCTGTAGGCTGACAACAAGCGCGTCGTCGTGTGGGTGGTGGATACGTCGCGCGTCTTCTTCTGAGAACTCGATCACGGGGCTTTCCCTTTGGGCTATGTTTCGCACTGGACCCGCCACTTGGACGTTTTGGACCATTCGGAGGTACGTCTTTCGAGCCCTTTTTGACGGTCTGGTAGCCATCCCTCCTACGATCATTCGTATATCACCAATGGGAGGCCTGGGACGATCAGGGTCTCGCGAGGGAGGGTGCTCCTGAGGTGCTGGGTCTGCTCTTTCCTTGCTTATAAACTTCTGTAACTTCCCTTGCCTTATAAGAGCCTCGATTTGTTGCTTCAAGTCGTAGCAGTCGGCTGTGTCATGACCGTGATCTCGGTGAAAGCGGCAGTACTTGTCTCTGGAACGCTTATTAGAATCCCCCTTCAGTTTTCCAGGGAAGGTCAGAGCCCCTTCGTCCTTAATTTGCATTAGGACTTGATCTATTGGGGTGGTCAGCGGGGTGAAGCTCGTGAATCTCCCTCCCGGAGGCTTAGGTCGTCTTTCGTCTCTTCGATCCCCCGTTTTGGGTCTTTTTCTCCCTTGGTCTGATCGGGCGTCTTCCTGCCTCTCCCTTTTTCTTGGCTTCTCTTCTCGGGCCTGCAATGCATCCTTAGCATTCATATACTTGGTAGCCCTGTAGAGTACTTCTGACATGGTCTTCGGGTCGTTTTTGTATAGGGAGAACAAAAATTTGCCTTTTCGTAACCCGTTCGTGAATGCTGCTACAAGTATTTTATCGTCGGCCTCGTCGACCGATAGTGCTTCCTTATTAAAACGCGTTATGTAGGATCGCAACGTCTCGTCCTCTCTTTGCTTGATACTCATCAGGCACGTCGTGGACTTCTTATACCTGTGTCCCCCAATGAAGTGTGTAGTAAATTGGGCGCTTAGCTCCTTGAAGGTGCTGATGGAGTTGGGCGTCAGCCGGCTGAACCATACCCTTGCGGGGCCTTTGAGTGTTGTGGGGAAGGCCCTGCACATAATCTCATCTGCTACCCCCTGAAGATGCATCAGAGTTTTGAAAGTCTCTAGGTGGTCCAGAGGATCCTTCACCCCGTCCTAGCTATCTATATTTGGCATGCGAAACTTGTGGGGTAAGGGGAAGGAGTTTACGGCCACAGTGAAGGGCGAGTCGGTACGGTTAACTAGATCATCAAGATCACTAGAGACTCTCCCCTTGAGGGCGTTCATCATGACCTCCATCTGTTCCCTCATTGCTTGCATCTCGGCGGCAATATGTGGTGGAGTCACATCCATGAGGGATGGCGTGCTCACGTGCTGCCTTTCCGGCCTGCTTAGGGCGCGGCTGCCTTCAGGTCTTTCCTGGTTCCCCCTTGGAGCGCTAATTTCTTCCTGATCTTCTGGTTGGTCGTTATGTGCTGCATCCTTCTGGCGTAGCTGTTCTTCCAAGTCGAGGTTCTGTTTGGTGAGACGCTCCACGGCAGCACTGAGAGTCCGAACTTGTCTCTCGAGGGCAGTCGTGGGTGGTTCTTCTCCCTGAACATCATTAGTAGTTGCCATTGAGCGAGTGAGTACCATGCAACCCTTTAGTCCGGGAAACGATAGTGCGGCTTAATTGCTTCGTCGTTTCCCACAGACAGCGCCAACTGATGATGCCGAAAATCTCACCAGTGAGTTGCACGATGCTTGTACGCTCGAGACGACACCTGCACAACAAAAAGGAGGTGACCTAACAGAGAGCACCGGTGTGGTGCCGGCTAAATACCCTCCAAAGGTCAAGTTAGAACTTCTTTCAACTCTAGAGTGCTAGAGAGGGTAAATTATGTGTACCTTGATTTGTAAGGGTATTGGAGTTTTTATAGTGGTTGAGGATTGACCTTTTTCCTTGGAGCAGAAGTCTTTTCCTTATAGGAATCCTCATAAGCGTAGATTGCGGGATCCTTTCCTTATAGGACTCTAATACTGGGCGTGGAATACAAGCAACCTCCCCATGCGTGATGGCCAAGTCTTAACTTTCACAGAACCGTCGGCCTTGAAACCGTCAGCTTGCTTTCTCCCCTTCAGCCAAGTTGGCGTCAGCTTCTTGCTATACGAGTAGCCAAGGAGCTTCGCATTACCGTCGGTTAGACCTGGAGCCTTCAGCCCATCAGTTTATCTTTCTCCCGTCAGCATGACTCCGTCAGTTGTCCAGGATTGACCCGTCAGCCAAAGCTGGAGCTGACAGGTTAATCCCATGACACTTACTATAATAATTCTTCCATATCAACTACCATAGATTTAAGTCATTAGGTTGGATAGATCAAAAGTTTTCTGAACTATTTTTTTCCTTAAAATTTTTTCAAACACTTGAAGAATACATGGACTAAACCATGTAAGTGAATTCTTTCGCAATTCGTGTTTCAAGAATCAAAATGCCCAAATGAATTTTTAAACTCCTATCTTCTCTCTATAGTCTTTCAATGCTATCCAAACCAGTACACCCACTACACCTACAAGTCACTGGCTGATTTCATATCAAATTGATGTTTGGCTCATTTTTTATTTTGATCAAAAATCTGAGTCACAAGATAAAACCTCTTCATATCAAAACACAAAACTCACGTACATGTCAACAATATATAGCTCTGAACTATATATGAGACAATGGTGGAGCCAGGATTTTGTGTGTCGAGGGCTGACTAGAAAATAAATTAAATGATTTTTTTTTCTCAATGTAATTATAGGGTGCAGATAACTAAGTGTTGAATGTGTTTTTGTTGAGTTTAAGTACTTTATAAGTTTGATATAAGTCAATAATATTTAAATTTTCCATAAATCTAGATTTTTAAATTAAATTATATATTATTAAGTATCATGATTAAGATTAAAAAAAATTAATAGATAAAAGATGGTTAAAAAATAGAAAAACAATCAGTGTATGCCTAAAAAGAAATTAAATATCTAATCAAATATTACATTTTATAATTTTATATTTATATGATGGACAATACTATAAACACAATAATTTTCATTGTTTTTTTCATAATAGTTGAGTTGGGATTTTTATTTGGACCAAACACTGATATTATTTTAGGCGAAAAGCACATTTTAGTCCCTACATTTTAAGGTGATTTCCGTTTTAGTCCCTAAGTTTTATTTTTACCGCTTTTAGTCCCTATCCTGAAAAACGGTTCCATTTTTGTCCCTCCCGTTACATCACAAACGGATTTTGCTGACGTAGCAAACGGAATTGATACAAAATGATAAAATAATAGCTAATTAATTTAAAATAATAGCTACAGTAAATGCCACATCAGAAAATTTAAAAAAAATTAAATTTAAAGAAAAACCTTAAATCTAATTAATTTAAAATTTTAATTAAAATGCTTTCTCAAAAAAAAAATTAATTAAAATTTTATTTTCTTAATATTCATGAACTTCAACTTCCTCTTCGTGTTCTTCACAGACTAAACCCAGCAACCAAGAACCATATCAGAAGATCACAAACAAAAATAGGAAGAAAAAATTAAATTAAATACTAAGAAGAAATTTTCTTGATGTTCTTCCCAAATCCAAGAAGCAACCAAACCGATTTTATAAAACAAAAAAGCAGAAACAGAAACAGAAACACATGGCTTATAATTTCCCAGATCTACATCAAACCCACTTCTACTACTAACGAATTCAGATCACAAACCAACCTACGTTTTTTTCGCAATGTCAGATCTGACGTTTTCGGAGCCTGAAATATTCATTTCTTCAACACAAACCTGAAATCTTCCAAACTCTCTCTATCTCTCTTAGTTTCTTTGAACACTCCAAAACCTTGAGCTTTTGCAATTTCCGATTCAGAATTCAAAAATATCGGATCCAAAAATGTATGGACAGAGCTCTACAGAGTTCGATTTTGCTCTTCTTGAATCGATTCGCCAACATCTACTAGGCGAGACTGAAGTGGGTTCTTCAGGAAACGGTCCAATTTTCGGTTGGAGCTCCAGTTTCGGTAGCTTGTATCCTTGTCTCACCGAAAACTGGGGCGAGTTGCCACTCGAAGAAGATGATTCGGAGGACATGGTGCTCTACGGCGTTCTCCGTGACGCCGTCAATGTTGGCTGGGTTCCATTCCCTTCTCTCGCTCCAGTACCCACTTAGTCTTTCAATTTCCGGTCCCAAGTAATAAAATCAGAACCCGATATGTTCGTTTCGGTAAAATCTGAGCCCGAAATCTTAACATCAGTAAACAGATGGGTTCCGCCCCAACTATCTCCTCTTCCTCCGACAAGTCTTGCAACCCGTTTTTTATTTTATGGGTTTTTTGTGTGTTTGTTTCCCAAGAAAATTTATGGGTTTATGGGTTTGCTAGAGATTGGGTTAGTTACTTTGTTTATGGGTTTGTTTCTTGGATTTATTTTTTGTTTTTCTGGATTTGATGGAGATTGGGTTTGGTTGCTGGATTTGGATTTGGGGTTTGCTAAAGATTGGTTTGGTTGCTTCTTGGATTTGGGAAGAATATATTTCTTCTTAGTATTTAATTTAATTTTTTCTTCTTGTTTTTGTTTGTGATCTTCTGATATGGTTCTTGGTTGCTGGGTTTAGTCTGTGAAGAACACGAAGAGGAAAGTTGAAGATCATGAATATTAAGAAAATAAAATTTTAATTAAAATTTTAAATTAATTAGATTTAAGGTTTTTCTTTAAATTTAATTTTTTTTTTAATTTTCTGATGTGGCATTTACTGTAGCTATTATTTTAAATTAATTAGCTATTATTTTATCATTTTGTATCAATTCCGTTTGCTACGTCAGCAAAATCCGTTTATGATGTAACGGGAGGGACAAAAATGGAACCGTTTTTCAGGATAGGGACTAAAAGCGGTAAAAATAAAACTTAGGGACTAAAACGGAAATCACCTTAAAATGTAGGGACTAAAATGTGCTTTTCGCCATTATTTTATTATCAACTATTAATAGTGTAGGGATTAGATCTGAGCACTTCTTCTGTTGGACGAGACGAGTGGACTCAGATCCAACTAGCCCAATACAATGAATTTGTAGAGAATGAGTTTAAGAACTAGGCTTTAGTGAGGATTGCAACAACTAAACATGATAGTAAGTGGGCGGAATGACAAGAACATGGGTTGAAGTATGAAATTCTGCTCCTCGGCACTCTCTTGAGGAACGTGTAATCCTTATTATTTTTTCAGTGCTTGACTACAAAGGTTGGGAAAGTTCTACAAATTGCCATTGTATTTTCTACTTCCTCTCTCTTTCAAGAAGGATTTCTTACATTATATACCCCATTTCAGTTGATCTTAGCCCTACATTTGTTGATTAGGCAAGTCACTACTTGAGTGTCTGTCCCATCAGCCGCCTTCCCATTCTTTCTGTGGGTTGTAGCAACCAAGATTACATTGTTCAGAGGTCATTTCTCTATTAATACGGTCAGAACGTTAGTTGTGCACATTTAATATGGAGGTGACAGTTTCTCCTCTAATTGCTCCTCCACCATGCTTCTATGGATGACTCATCATACTTATCTTTTTCTTGGGGTGCTTAGGGAGGCCGCCTTTGGTGGCGTGCTGCCCTTCCTTTCTATGGTCTCGGATGGCCAAGGATAGGATCGTCCTCGACGATATTTCTTGACAACTTGGGCTTTCTACGCTTATTCTCGGACGATTTTTCATCCTCGGCGTTGGCCTTGGGCTTAATATAAAATGGGCTGGGGCCGCCATATTCTTAGGTCCCAAAAATTGCTTGCTACTTAAGGAGATATCAAATTTTTTGTGAAATTATTTATTTACATTGACTCAAGGTTATATACTTATACGATATACTAGGCAATTTATATGTTATATATTATATATATATATATATAATGCATACAATTAAACAAAAAAGTCCTATACAGAAAAACAAGATAAAATAAAATAAAATAAAAGAAGGATCTTCTCAAATAAATAAATAAAAAGGAAAAAAAAAATTTGAAGAGGAGTCACATCACACACATGGGGTAGATAAAATAGTGTTTAATTTTTGAAGTGCGTAATATTTTAACCACACACTTGGAGCTGTGGAGATCAGAATTTGAAGGCGTTTGAGCTTAGCAATCTGAGAAACTCTAGAATTAAACAACCATGAAGAAAAGAAGAAAAAGCTAATCAGACACAGTGTGAATGAGAGAAACTGAGAAAATGATGGAAGAGAGAGTGAGAGAGGAAGGAGAAAAACTAAAAAGCGTAAAAAAGACTCACCTATGGATGTTGAATAGGTTGCCTATTAGCCCATATGCAAATCAACTAGTGTGTATTTTGAAGACAAAGGAGACAAGTGCACAGAACCTCCTTCCAACGTTAATTCCAAAGTAAGCTAAAGAAATTTTTTTTGAATGAGGAAGTTTGAAACCCCTTTTTGTCTGTTTTATTTTATGAGATAACTGTTGTGAAAATATTACGCAATAATATTTGAAAAAAACAAGTTTTGCGTTCATAACTTTTTCATAACAAATTATAGTTGGTAAGTTGTTATTAGTTCTAATTTGAATTCATAATTTAAAAACAATTAATAATAATCTGCCACTTAAAATTTGTTGTGAAAATATTTTATACGTGCCATTTCTAAAAAAGAGCTTTTATTGTATTGATATCTAGATAACTATTGGAGTTTTTTTTTAACGAAAAGTTAGAAAAGAAGATAAATTTAATTGCGAGATTGAAGGGGCTAGGAACTTATATTGGAGATTGGTTTTCATATATTTTGGGATCTCAGACATATAGATGCATATATTTTAATTTTTTTTGAAAAAATTTGAGGGGGCCAAAGCCCCCTTGGGCCTCAATGTGGCTCTGCCACTGATACAAGAAAGTATCAGAGGAATGAGAGAAAAGAATAGGTAACAAAGAAAAAAGAATAAAGAGAATCACAAAGGCGTCATATGGTACTTTGTTACATCTTTTAGCTAAATATTTTAATGTCCAATCGAAATAAACCCACACCAGTCAATTTCATACAACATTTAAAATCTGATACATGTCAAAGTTTCATCAAGATGACAATATTTCATTCTTTAACTATATGATATCCAACAAACTCTTTTCTTTTCACTTATTTATTTTCAAGGCACAATGGCATTAGTTATATCGATTAGTGACTCCATTTGATAGTAGAACCATGAACAATAATATAAGTGTACTACTTTGATGATTAGCTAAGTAGTGCCATTAATTTACCGTAGAACCCTTTGGAGAACAATAGTTCTTAGTAGTCCAACACAGTGTGGTCATACGAGATACGACTATTATTCTTAAAAAAAAAAAAAAAAACCCAGGTTCAAAGCAGTTATGAACATGCATGGATAAAAAATCAAGTACAAGTACATAATTGGTATTAAAATTTGAGTACTCATGGATAAAAGTTTCGGGTCGAGTTTGGGTATACTTGACCCAAACTCAGCCCATGGCCAATTGGCCGTCCCTAATTCACTTGGGTATCAGTATACTCTAGCGGACCAAGCCATGGCATTTTTCCTGTCTTGGGACCAACGCAAGAGGACACAATTTTCACACTCATTGCTTTCTTACATTTACAAATGGTCTCCCAATTATTACTCCCTTCTTTTTCATAAGTCAAAGTGATTACTTGGGCTGCAAATTGGGACTGACTTTGATTACGTGGGCTGCAAATTGGGACAAAAATGGATTTGGATGGCTTATGTTGGGCCATCTTTAAAAAAAGGTAGCAAGAAAACACTAATAATTTCTACAACAAAAAAAATCTCAATTTGCAACGCGCACACGACTTCTTCTTTTTTTTTTGAAAAGGGTACCTTCATTCATAATCATAAAAGAGCCCAAAAAGGCATTACAACAGAGGAGAGCACAAAGACAACATTTTCTAGTCTAAGTGGGGTCTGGAAAAAGAAAAGAACGTGGCAATGGAGGTGAGGTTCCTTTCCAGACTTGAGCAGAACCAGCTGATTTGGCCAGTTGGGCAAGTTCGTGGGCTGCTCTGTTGTGATCCCGTTTTAGGTGTTGAAGGCGCCAGCTGCAAAAAAGGAGTAGAGAGCTACGGATTCCACTGATGATATGGCCAAACGGACCACCAACTTCCATAGAAATCACAGATTGCACCATTGCAAGGGAGTCAAATTCAAAGATTGCACGACTTCTTGAACCCCAAGCAATATGTTGGTCAAATTCCATAAATAGACAGTACAACAACAACGACAGTAACACATAGGGTTCCGCGAAATGAATATGAGTTTGCGACTAAAGTGAACAATGAATGATTGTTTTTAGGGAAATTTTTTTATGAAAGAAAAAATGGGTTAGGGGGCGACCTGAGCTGGCATCTTCAATCTAGGTGTGACCATAGTAGCACCTTACTCGTTGAGTTCGAGCTTGCAAAAATAGGAGATCCGAATAAGCCATAATTGTGCACCCAGCCTCATTAAGAACACTTGTGAGCATGAGCCAAGAGTATAGAGGGAAATTATTATACTTCAAACGGAATGGTGAATGATTAAATAATAAGTGTTTTCTCTTGGAAGTCTTGGGATTGATTAGGCTTCCGTAGATTTCATCCTCCTTACACTTCTTTTTAAAATCCATCTTATTAATAAAAATCAAATATCTATGTGTGAATAGTTACCATGAATTTTCATAATTTATTTTATGGACAACTATTCAATATTGCAAATATTTATCAAGAATTTTGTAATTTATTGGTACTGAATTTGGCCATGGAAGTCTAATCTCTAAGTCACTATGCACAAATACATTCATAAAAATTAACACAAATCCTATCCTTATAAATGAGTAATTACAAAGAAGGATAATTATTGTACTTGTGCCCCTTTGATAATAGTTTTTGTACTCCCTCCCTTCTATAATAAGTGATACTTTATTTTAACAGGCTCAAAAATAAATTAAATGTTCTAAAAATAGAAATCCAATTTCTTATAAAAGGATGGTTTTTTTTTTTTTTTTTTTTTTTTTTTTTTTTTTTTTTTTTTTTTTTTTTTATGAAAGCCCAACAAGATTCTTATTCAAAAACCATGCCACCTCTAACATAAAGTAAGAGTTTTACAAAAATCACTATAATAAAGTTTTAGGTTTCACTCTAACCAATGATGTTGTGCATGTAGAGTTGTAAACAAGTTGAGTATTAAAAGAATAGAATTGTTTATTTAATTTTATTTAGAATATCAGTAAAACTCGAATTCATCACTAAACTAGATTGCTCATTCAAGATTGGTTCATTTTCAGATGGAAAAAAACCTTATTTTTGTTTACGAACTACCTAATTAACTTATGTTATGCCCATATATAATTGATCACAACTAAAATTTGTTATCTCTTTACAAATCATACTAATAATTAATAACTAAAAAATAGTTGAAGTTGTATTATTTGAGTTAATTGGATAGAATGATTTTTAATTATGAACTTATAAAAATTATTCATCAACGTTGATTGTTAAAAAATTATATATAATTTTTTCTGCGAAATGAACTATTTATATTATCAATAAATTTTAAATAATAATTCCATATCTTATAAACATATTTACAAACTTAAACAATTCATCTTGAACGGTTAAATTGAGTCTCATATTCACTAGCTATTTCATGTACATATTATTATATTTAAGCTTAGATTTTTTTTAATAGTCAAAGCTATACTTAATCTTAAATATGACTTATTTGCTAAATAAACGAACACAATTAAATAATTATTTTCTTGAATCGAACTCGAATAGTTTATATACAACTTAGATCATTTACGGACTTGTGAATATTAAACTCAATAAGTCTATAGTCATAAAAAAAAATTTCACAATTGTGCCAATGCGACAAGTTGTTTTTAGTAGGTAAAAAAAGTCAATCGTAGACCCAAAAAAGAACTAATAAAAACTTGCTAATTCAACTCCTGTAAAATATATTGTGAACGTGAGTAATGCTATGTCTCAAACATTTTCACAATATATATATATATATATATAACAAATCTTAAATGGTAAACCATTATTGATAGGTAAATAAGTGATGTCAGTATTGAATTTAAATTAAAACTAATAATAATTTACTATCTAAATTTTATTATGAAATTATTATATAATTGTTGTAAACAGAGTATTTTTCTTTTTCTCAGTTGCTATAAATGAATCAGATATGCAGATAAAATCGTTTTATTAGGAGTGGGGAACAAGTAAAGTAATAAGAGGTGGGCCCAATCGGTGAAGTGGATGGACTCCATGCTATGGAGGTATGATCAGAAAGTTGTTTACACTTTTTAACACCTATATATATGCTTAGACTCTCTTGCTTTAGAAAACAAGCCCAAGCATTTTTCAGACTTCATTACTAAAAGAAGATGGAAGATCACATTTTCAAAACCCTAGCAATCTCCTCTGCCATAATAGTTCTTTATTCAGTTATCAGAGTAGTTTACACCATTTGGTGGAAACCCAAAAGTCTGGGAAATCAATTAAGGAAGCAAGGGATCAGGGGCACTTCTTACAAGCTTTTGTATGGTGATATGAAAGAGATTGCGGAGTGCACCAAGGAAGCCTGGTCCAAACCGATGTCCCTAAAGCATCAGATTGCACCACGTGTCTCACCATTTTTTTATCAAATGGTAAAAAATTATGGTAAGCAAGTTTATTAACCTGTATAAATTATTGAAATTTCATTGGTTGTCTTATTCTTATGTTACCTCTAATATTATCTTGATTATACTCAGGAAAATAAAAAATAAAAATTTGAGACATGATAACCACACAATTCTAATTATTTATTGGGATATCTTGGCAAATTGTCTATTATAAATGAATGGTTGAGATTATAACCATTAGAATAAATGGTCTTAGTGTCATTGGAAATCATACCCCACAAAACAAAACTTTGGGTGGTTCTAAAAAAAGCACTTTAATTTCATTTTCTGAACGTAAACTTTTTCTTTTGTAATGAAAAGTTGAAAAATATGTTATTTAAAGAAATTTAGGAACCACCACACACCCATGGTGTGATGGTCATTTTACAAGTATAAGTATATGTAGATTACGAAAAGTAAGGGACAGAGTTTAAGCCTCTAAAAGAAAACTTTACGCATATATACCATTAGATTACTCTGAAGTAAAATTTTTTCTTGTATAAAAAAATTTAAAAAAATAATCCTGGGCAACCATCATGGAAATCATTTATTTTGAAAGTGATGGTGGTAAAAGGGTCCCAATCTTTCTGTATTTACCTGAGTTTTTTAAAGACTAGAAAGTGGAAACTGATTCTAAAGTCAATTTTTCAGGAAAAGTATCTGTGAGTTGGAGAGAAACAAGGCCAAGACTAATAATTGCAGACCCAGAATTAATGAGGTTGATATTAGCTGATAAGAATGGTGATTTTGTAAAGCCGCCATTGAACCCTCTAGTGGATCTTCTACAACTGGGAGTGTCAACATTGGAAGGACAGAGATGGGCCAAGCGAAGACGCCTTATTACACCTGCTTTCCACCTTGAGAAGTTGAAGGTAGGCCACTCCTCCATCCCTTGTTAATCACTATTTAAATTATTAAAGCAACCAATATGATTTATTTAATTAACACTTTCTTGGAGTAATGTTATGCCTTATATAAGAAATTTCTAATCTATCAAATAGTTTAAATTATTACAAAAATCAATTAATTATATGCAGAGTATATGACACTATCAATCTATGATGTGGTTTATGTCATAACAATTTTATAAAATTTTTAATGAGAAATTTTAGAAACATTGTGTCACAGTTCTAACGTAGTCAATTGTGAATGATGAAAATAAAGTATTGAATCAATGTGAAAGCAAAATAATTCAATAAGTTGTGATAAATTTTCTGGTTTTAGAAAAATAATTTTAGAAGTCTACTTGAGCGTCCCATCAAATCAAATTTATAAATCCAGACTGAAAGTAGCAGTGGATGCTAGAATATTATTCTTGCAGTGGCTACATACATGACCATAAATTCGTATCTAAGACGCAATACATGAACCTTACATGAAATATAAAACACTCATACCAATTGTTGTTCCTAACAGAAAATGGTGCCTGCATTTTCAACAAGTTGTTTAGGCCTGATTGACCGATGGAAAAAATTGATTAGCCCTCAAGATTCACATGAACTGGATGTTGGAGCGGAATTCCAAAATCTTGCCGGTGATGTTATCGCTAGAACAGCCTTTGGGAACAGCTATGAAGAGGGAAAAAGGATATTTGAACTTCAGAAAGAGCAAGCTAAATTGGTGCTCGAAGCCCATCACAACATATACATCCCAGGTTTCAGGTACAATATTTATATAGGGACAAATTTCTAGGCCCAAATCAGGTGTGTCACAAATAGTTACTAAAACCTTAAATTGGGGAAATTGTAGTTGACAGAAATTAATACTTGCTTAACAACTTGTGAAAGTGATTTGTTATGTTTGAATAATTCCAATTGGGGGTTTTAATCAATAATTCAGGGGATTACACATAAGCATCAAAATAGGACATTTTCTTTTTCCTCAGTATTCTTTTGGACTGAATATTGAATAAGCAGTGAAAGGCCCAAAAAAATAGCAGATGATTTTTTTTTAAAGGACTTTCTCTTGTATTTGTTTATTTAATTTTAATATCAACTAATTACAGCTTAACTGCCTATTTGTACAGATTCATACCCACAAAGAAGAACAAAAGAAGATACAATATAGACAATGAGATCAAAGCAATATTACGGGACATGATCAGCAAGAAAGAGCAAACCATGCGAGATGGACAATTGGAGAACAATGATTTACTAGGCTTACTACTGCAATGCAAAGAAGATTCTAATAATGGAATGACAATTGAAGATATTATAGAGGAGTGCAAATTATTCTACTTTGCCGGCCAAGAAACCACGGCCATCTTGCTCACTTGGACGATGATTCTATTGTCTATGCATCCGGATTGGCAAGAAAAGGCTAGAGATGAGGTGCTACGGGTCTGTGGAAAGAAAACATTAGATTTTGAAGCAATAAATCACCTCAAAATTGTAAGTTCTTTCCTCAACGTGCCTAAATGCTTACTTTTATTAAGTCACAATTTAAAACTTATAATTTTGCTAGTTTTAAATTGAACCCTTAAATTTTAAAGTCATATCAATATAAACCCTGAACATTTTGAATTTGATTTGAGGGGTTTGATTAAGGGATTAAAATTTAAATTGATGCAATTTTAAAAGTCCAGAGTTCAATTTGAAACCTCAATGTATAATTTTAAACTTTTGAAATGGTTTTAATTTGAAATCAATCCTAAAGCATAAAGTTTAAAATATAATTTGACCAATAATTTTTCTTGCTATTCTTTCAATATTTTTACAATTTTACCAAAATTGCTCTGATTGTTGTAGCATTTGTATCATTTCTATTGAAGTTATAAACTTATAATGAACCCTTCTTACCCTAAACGGCTAAAAGGAATAAAATTGCCTTTTACACTGATGTACTTAAAGGAGTGGTTTTAAATTAAATCTTATAGTTTTTAAAAGCTTTTACTATCAAAATTCTCAAATTATTTATAACTTTATTAAAAATGAATTTACAAACATTTAAAATGTAGTATTATTCTACCGAACATGAATTTAAAATGTATTATTCAATGGAATTTAATTGCAGGTAACAATGATATTGCACGAAGTCCTTAGATTATACCCACCTGTGGTTGCTCTCTTCCGACACACAAATCGTAAAACTAACATTGGAGGAATGTCCATCCCAGCTGGGGTCGACTTTGTGTTACCAGTGTTGCTCTTACATTATGATCCAAAATGTTGGGGCGAAGATGTAGAAGAATTCAATCCTGAGAGGTTTTCTGAAGGAGTTGTGAAAGCATCAAAAGATGAAATTGGCTTCTATCCTTTTGGTTGGGGCCCCAGAATATGTCTTGGTCAAAGTTTCGCCATGATTGAAGCAAAGATGGCTCTAGCTATGGTTCTTCAACATTTTTCATTTCAGCTCTCGCCCACTTATACTCATGCTCCTTACATAGTCATTACTCTTCAGCCACAACATGGAGCTCCAATTATACTTCACCGAATCTAAGATTTAGTAAATCACATATTATTATGTAAGTTCTTAATTATTGGAGAGTGTTTATTTCCAGCCAAGCAAATAAATTGGACTCATGATCGCCCAGCCAAACTGCGACAAGTGTGGTTGCTTAAGGCTTGCTCAGTGAACTGGAAAATTGAATTTGTCCATTCTAATCAAGTTTTGAATAAATAAAATTTGGCTTCACTCTCAAGTTGTCTCCTTTTTCAAAAGAGAAGTGTCACAAACATTTTCACAATAGTTTCATAACAAATTATAAGTGTTAAGTTGTTATTAGTTATAATTTGAATCTACAACTTAAATTACTTTTTTATCCACCCATAACAACCAATAACATAATTTAATATAATATATATATATATATATATATAAAAGGATTTTAATTACATAATTATAATTTTTCTATATAGAAATAGAGAGGATATTATTAAAAGGAAAATTTAAAACATAAGATTGGCAAACAAAATGTATTATTAATATATATAGGTTTGACTTACTTCTCGTACTTTTTTAACTCGACATGTCATTTTATTTTAAATATACAATAGTAAATAGTATTGAGTTTTAATCCCTAACTTTTATTTAGATAGTAGATAATATGACAATTTTTCATTAAAACAAAAGGAAATTCATTTTTAAAAAGTACTAAAAGTGAGCCAAACTATGTGTGTGTATATATATATATATAGGGAAATTACACTTTGCTCATCTATTGTTAGTTCGAAAAACATTTTGCCTATGTATAATTTAAAAATTAGCACTCTACCCACCTGAGGTTAGCTCCGTTTGTTTCCCGTTACCCACCTCCATTAAAAACATGAGTAAATTTGTATTTTTGCTACCATTTTATGTCTCTCTCATCTCAAAACATAAAAAACTAAAAATATCAAGGGAAAAGAATATTTAAAAGCTAGGTTTTGTAAAAATTAAAACCTAACTTTTATATCTTCTTTTCATGTATCAACTTTTAGATCTTCTATTTTAAAACCTTCTTCTCTTTCTATAGAACACACACATAAACAAAGACATCAGCAACTTTGGCTTAATCCTAGAACGAGTAAAGATCAGATGAACCAAACATAGAGGCAACATCAACCATGAGTCTAGAAAGACATGACAGACCAAAGCTTTGACACATGTTTGAGCAAAAACAGAGACAAAAGTGAAGGACCTTCAACCTAAAGCATCACTCCCATTCTGTCTTTTCCGGAAGAGGAGACTGAACTTTTTGATAAATTGATAGTTCTACTGGAAGAGAGGAGATTTAAACTCAGTTGAGCTACAAAATTTTTTATAATTTCAAAAGGTTATACTGATGGATTAAGAGTAATGAAAAAGGGAACAACAAAAATAAAAAACCGTCACTTGGCAATTTCTGTGTGAAAGGAGTTGATGAATTTGGTTTATAGCGTGTGGGTGAACTGTGATCTGTGAAGTGCTATTCCCAAATGCATTTTCAGCATTGACAACACATATATGCAAAGTGTTGATAAATTGTGTTAATCTGAAAAGCATTTATTAAATGGCACTGGCAACACAATAACCTACATTAATCCATCTCACAATTGGTCACAAATTTGCACAAAATGCAAAATCTGTCTTTTTCATTTAGAAAGTTCAAAAAAAGACACACCACTTTCACTTCAAAAAAAAAAAAAAAAAAAAAAGACACACCACTTTTTTTTTTGGGCTCTGGGTAAGACACTCTGCACTTAATCACATGCCACTTGTCTCTTTCATTTCCAACAACAGATTAACAGACAGCACGTTTTTGCAAAGTGTAATTTCCGGTCATGGACAGAATGCCATTTATCACGACCCAACTACCAGTCATGGACAGAAGGCCAAATTGACAAAGTTTGTAAAGTATGAGAGAAAATTGAAACGTTAGGAATTAATAATACCCATAAACTTCTTAGATATTTTTCCCCAGATAAATAAGAATAGATTTATTTTTTTAAATAAGGACTAACAATATCCTGAAACTTCTTACTATTGTTCCCTCTCCGGCTAGCATTTACAACTGCAATGGGTTAAAATAGAAAATCTAAAAGTTTATGCATGAAAAGAAAATGTAAACGTTGGGTTTTAATTTTTACAAAATCTAGCTTTTAGATCTTTTTTCCTTTGATTTTTTAGTTTTTTACATTTTGAGAGGAGAGAGACATAAAAATGTAACAAAAATACAAATTTACCCATATTTTTAACAAAGGTGAGTAATGGGAGATTAACAAAGTTAACTTCAGATGGATAAAATGCTAATTTTTAAATTATAGGTAGGTAAAGTGTTTTTCGGGTAAACCACAAGTGGGCAAAGTTTAATTTCAACGGTGGTTCAGTGGATGCGTGGAGGTTTACCGGTTTTTACGGAGAACCGGAAGCAAGTAACAGGGAGGAAGCTTGGAGTATGCTACGCATGTTGAAATCAAAACCACACTTACCATGGTGCTGCATGGGTGATTTTAATGAACTCCTACACATGGAAGAGAAGAGAGGTGGACGTCTTAGACCACATGCACAGATGCAAGCTTTCCGAGACACTTTGGATTTTTGTGGCTTTATGGACCTTGGCTTTACAGGTCCGAATTTTACCTGGCATGGTAGAAGACATGGACATTTGATTTGGGAGCGCCTTGATAGGGGAGTGGCTAACTATGACTGGTTATCAAAGTTTCCGGCTGCTACAGTCCGCCACCTTCACTGTTTTTCTTCTGATCATCGGCCTATCACTCTTACTTTTAACCCAAATAATGAAGCTCAGCGTTGGAGCAGACGTCCGTTCCAGTTTGAAAAGATGTAGCTGACCGATAGTGGGTGTAGTGATATAGTGATGAGAGCATGGCAGGTGGATCACCAAGGGACCCCTATGTTCAAAGTAACAAAGAAGATTAAGAAGTGTAAGAAAATGCTGAAGTCTTGAAGCAAAGAGCACTTTGGAAGTGTTAAGTCTCAGATTGCAAAGAAGAAGGAATTATTATGGAAAGCAGAAGAAATGGCTGCCAAAGGGGGAGAATATGAACCAGTTACAACCCTTAGACGTGAACTCAATATTTTGCTTGATAAGGAAAGCCGAATGTGGAGACAGAGAGCGAGAACTCAATGGTTGGCTAAAGGGGATAAAAATACAAAGTATTTTCATGCGGTGGCAACCCAAAGAAAAAGAAGAAATTTTATAAAGGGAATCCGAGATGATGATGGGGTGTGGCAGTCAGAGGAGGAGGCGATGTCTTCAATATTTGTTGATTTCTACACTAAGCTCTTTACTTCATCAAATGCTCATGATATTGACCGAATTTTGGAAGGAGTGAATAAGGTTGTTTCTGACAGTATGAATGCCAAATTGTTGAAGCCTTATTGTAAAGAAGAGGTGGATGCAACTATCAAACAAATGGCGCCTTTAAAAGCACCAGGGCCAGATGGGATGCCTCCTATTTTTTATTAGTCCTTTTGGTAGAATGTGGGCTCAGAAGTTACCGAAGCTGTCCTATCCTGTTTGAATTCTGGTACTCTCCTCAAATCCATTAACCACACCTTTATTACATTAATTCCCAAGGTTGACAATCCTGAAAGTGTTACAGAATTTAGACCCATTAGTCTATGCAATGTGCTTTATAAAATCATTAGTAAAGTTATTGCTAATAGACTAAAACCCATCTTAAACTCTATAATTTCATAGGCTCAAAGTGCTTTTATTGCTGATAGACTTATCACTGATAATATTTTGATAGCTTTTGAATCTTTGCATTATATGAATACATAATGTTCAGGAAAAGAGGGGGTATATGGCCTTGAAACTCGATATGAGTAAGGCTTATGATAGGGTGGAGTGGTGTTTTTTGGAGAAAATTTTATTACATATGGGGTTTGCCAAACCGTGGGTTTTAATGATAATGCAGTGTGTATCTACAGTGACATATTCCATACTCATTAACGGAGAGCCAAAAGGTTTTATCCAGCCTTCACGTGGTTTGAGACAGGGTGATCCTCTTTCTCCCTTTCTTTTCCTGTTTTGTGTAGAAGGTTTTAATGCTCTCTTATGCAAAGCAGCTGAGGATAAGGAAATAACGGGTCTATCTCTATGCCGACAGGGTCCAAGGATTACTCACTTGTTCTTTGCAGATGATTGCCTCTTGTTTTGTAGGTCCAATGTAACTGAATGCCAAAAAATTCAGCTCCTTCTTGATTGGTTCGAAGCTGCTTCGGGCCAGAAGGTGAACAAGGCCAAGACCACTTTATTCTTCAGTAGAAATACTCGTGAGGAGGCTCAACAAGAGATTAAGGATCTATTGGGAGTGCCGGCCATAAAGCACTATGATAAATATTTGGGTCTGCCATCTTTTGTGGGGAGGCAGAAGAAAGCTTGTTTCAATCAAATTAAGGAGAGAATCTGGAATAAGATGCAAGGGTGGAAAGAAAGACTGTTATCTCAAGCAGAAAAGGAAGTGATGATTAAGGCCATGATCCAATCCATCCCCACCTATTCCATGAATGTGTTTCGCTTGCCACTAGGTTTGATAAAAGATATAGAGTCTATGATTCGTAAATTTTGGTGGGGAAATCAAGACAATACAAGAAAAATGCAATGGGTGGAGGACACTTTGCTCCCCAAAATCTCTTGAAGGTATAGGGTTTCGTGATCTTCAACAATTTAATGATGCACTCCTTGGTAAACAAGTGTGGAGACTCTTCCATGAAAAAGATACTTTGCTTTATAAAGTGTTCAAGCCGAAATATTTTCCTTCGGGTTGTATCTTTGTTGCTGAAATCAACCAAAGGAGCTCTTTTGCATGGAAAAGTATAATGCAAGCAAGGGATGTTATTTGTAAGGGTGCTAGATGGCATGTTGGGGATGACTCTTCAATAGATATCTAGAAGCATAGATGGTTGGACTCTTCAGGGGGCGGAAAAATCTTTTCTCCTAGGCAAGACTCTTCTTTGGCTATAGTTAAGGATTTGTTTATCACCGGAACGAAGATGTGGAACTCTGACCTCATTGATCAAAATTTTTACCCTTGGGAGGCCGAAAGTATTAAGAGTATGCCTGTTAGTTTCCACACTGACAGGGATTTACTCATATGGCCGTGGACCCCGGATGAAGCATACTCTATCAAAAGTGCTTACCGGTTTATGGCTAATGAATTGCTCTTATCCCAGGCTGGCTTGTCAAACCCAGAAGCTTTAAAAACCTTGTGGAATGGTATCTAGAAGTTCAAGGTCCCTAATAAAGTGAAGCACTTCATGTGGCGGGCATCAAATGAGTCTCTTCCTACAAAGTTCAACCTCTGTGCATGGCATGTCCTTCATGATAACAGCTGCGGTCTATGAGACAAGTTTCCAGAAGATGTCATCCATTGTTTATGGTCGTGTGACCATGCCAAGTGTATTTGGCTCTCGGATCAGGCTTTTCACTACCCACGTACAAGGAAGTTTAGAAGCTTTGGTGATTTGGTGTCCTTTGTGCTTTCGAAATTATCCTCATGTACTGCTGCGCTTTTTTCCGTGGTGTCTTGGTGTATATGGACTCGACGGAACAAGTTGAGAGAAAGGCAACCAGTGTGGGATGTTGGAGAGACTGTGAAGAAAGCGAGGGAGCTATTGCAGGAGTTTAATGATGTGCAAGAGATTCCTACAAGCTGGTTATTCCACGGGTGGAGGCAAGATGGAAGCCACCTGATGCTGGGGTTTTCAAAATCAACTTCGACAGGTCTGTGTTTGAAGACAGGGCGCTTGCTAGTCTGGGCGTTGTCATCCGTGACAAGTTTGGGCTGATCATTGCGGCCCTTAGTCAGAAAATACCTTGGCCAAGCTCGGTGGACATGGTTGAAGCTCTGGCAGCAAGGAGAGCTCTTGTTTTCGCCCAAGAGATAAGCATCTTCAAAGCTGAAGTAGAAGGTGATTCCTTGAATATAATACAGGCTTTAAATAATCCTTAGCCAAATAGAACTCAGCTGGGTCATATTATTAATGATGTCCAAAGATTAAGGGATAGCATGCAGTTTTGTAACTTCATTCACACACGTAGGGGGGGTAATAGGTTGGCCCACTCCCTTGCAAAGAGAGCAGTTTTAGCTGCTGATACGGATGTGTGGTTAGAAGAACTACCACAAGACTTGATTGATGTATACCAGTTTGATTTATCGTAATAAAGTTGACTTACCTTTTCCTCAAAAAAAAATTTCCCATATATATATATATATATATATCAATTGACTAATTTAAACAATTTAAATGTACACTCTTATTCTATGGAACACATATAATATTAAGTTTAAATTATTATATAAGTTTAGAATTGTAGCATTTTTTTTCCTTTCCAAATATAAATATAATGCCGGTATATATTGAAACTTGAATTATAAGGTAATCTTTTAAATATTTATCATTTTTATTACTACTTTTAAGGGCTCATATCTTCTTCTTTTCTTTTCTTTTCTTTTCTTTTCTTTTCTTTTTTTTGAAGAAATTTAAGGGCTCATATCTATTATTTCTAATACCCATTTTATTTGTATTTTCTAGCCCAAAACTAAAGAGTTTAGTCCAAATATAATAACATTTTATACTTTTCAACCCAAAAATTAAGGAAAGAAAAGAATTTTTTAGTCCAAAAAATCCATAACTGAAAAAACTACATACAAAAAGAATCAATTTAAGACCCAATTAATCTAAAATGGATCAAAGTGGACCGAATGAACCAATATGGATCCAAGTGGACTAAAATGGACCCAAGTGGACTAAAATGGACCCAAGTGGACAAAAGTGGTCCAAATTAGACAAGATAAACTAAAATGGACTAAAATACTACATTGATTTGGCTTAAATAAAGCATAATAACAATAAATACCACTCTATACTTTTAGATATTAATATTTATATATATATATATATATATAGGTGCAATTAATTAAGAATTGACAATTATTGCTACTGTTTGAAATAAATGGGTAAGTACTCCAAGATATTTTCCAAAATTATTGGTTTTTCAAAGTATTAGTAGAGAACATTAGTTTTGATATATATATATATATATATATATATATATATATATATATGTAGGGTCAAGATTTTTGGCCCAAGCCCAAAAACAATAAATTTGTAGAGCGTGGATGATAAAACTAGGTTAACTATGAAACTTACAACGGTTGATCACAACATATCAGTATAAACCAGCATAAAAGTATACATAAAGATTAAGTGAGTTCAAGTCTGAAGAGACTTCTGATAAATTGAATACAGATTACAATCTTGGGGTTCCAATTCCACCTCACCTTCCATTTAGGAGCCCTTCTTCTTTATATAACATCCTCTCCTCCCATCTTCATCGTCTACTTGTTCTTTATCTAGGCTCCTACTTGAGTGCATGTCATGTCATGTATCTTCTTCAGCTTTTTGTGAGTGGTGGTAAATGAGGTTACCCTGTTCAGGGGTCTTCTCCACATAAATGCAGCCAGAAAAGTTGTTGCAATGCATTTAATATAGTAGTAGCAGCTTTTCCCTTAAATATTTCCTCATTCTTATCGTCTCCAGATATACTCAGAGCTTATCTTGATCAGTAGGAATGCTCAGAAGATCATTCAGACCTTCTACACGTTCGATTAATCAATACTATTCACGTCCGAGGAATAAAATCTTTTCGGACCGATGGCTACCTCTTCGGATTATACCCATCTTTCTTTTCCGAGTATCCTTCTCCCAGATGGACCTTACCCATACCACTTTCTTCTCTTCAGACGCACAGTAGTCCCCAAATATGGCCCTAGGCCCACTACGTTAGGTTGGGCCTTTCCCTCCACAATATATATATATATATATATATATATATATATATTATTACACTATTAACCAGCAATACTCTCTAAAAAAAAAAAAAAAACTCGCAATATGTGTTTTCTTTTTTCTTTTTCTTTTTTATTTTTTTATTTTATGAAAGAAATATGTGTTTTCTTAAGCGATGGCTGAGATGCTCTCACTCCCCCTTTTTAAAAAAAATAATAATAAAAGAGAGAGAGAGAGAGAGAGATGCTCTCAGACACGAGGGATCATTATTTGATATATTGACCAAAATTTGGACCACGCTCAAGAAAGTGGTCGGCGCCTTTTTTTGTATGACTAGGTCAGACCCCACTGCCTGCTTTTAGTCTTTTAGATGATTAGGCCCTAGTACTTTTTCAATAGTTTTTTCCTACGATAATTAGAAATTTAGAATCACTCGATTTTATTTTTTCCTCCTGCATTGAAAGAACAACTAGATAGTGAGTCCTACGGTTTATTCCCTAGTATGACAGTCCACGGAATAAAGGCACATTTGATAGGACAAAGATATTACCAACAATTACGATTGCTTAGTCATGTTACATGACTCATGTTCACCATAAATATTCTTACAATCAGCAAATAAATTTTCCCATAAATAATAGTGAAAAAATATTCCACCACCAAAAAAAAAAAAAAAAAACCACCAAAATTGTTTTTGCTAATCCAAGGAAAATCCTTTTAAGTAATTTTGGACTATCCCAAATGCACCCATAACCAATAAGATAACATTAATCTTTTCCCAAACCCTTCTCTCCCTCCCCTCCTTACCCAACCAAAAAATAAACAACCTTAAGTGGGATTTTCCTTGGATTATCAAAGCTAAGTTGGTGGTGATAGAATGACAGAAAAATGCATAATCTACAACAAAATCAAGAAAAGAAAGAAAAAAAAAAAAAGTCACATATCATGCAACAATTCGAACCAACTTTCGTCCATTTCAAGGAATTTGCTCATCCATTCCAAAGTTAGAGGCCCCTCGCTAGAGCTATTAAAGAGGTCATCCCCAGTAAAGCTACTCTGTGAGTCCACATTTCTTGTAGAGGTACCCTCTTCCCTTTTATCGACTGTATGGTCCATCTCCATTACATTTGTTTTTTCATGCTCAGACTGCACCATGAATCCTCTATTTTGTTTCTCTTTCAGCTTTATCTTTTTGCTCAAATGAGAATTCCAGTAATTCTTAATCTCATTATCAGTTCGACCAGGTAATCTTCCAGCAATCAAAGACCACCTATACAATCCCCAAATTAATTTAGCTGTAAAACCAGCTAGCACATATATATAAGTTCAACATGTATGCATACAAAGACAAAATAACTGAAACCTTGGCATGCATATAAAGAACAAGCCTACCTGTTTCCTAGGAGTTTATGCAGCCTAAGTATCAAATCCTCTTCTTGGTCAGATATATTGCCCCTTTTAATATTGGGTCTCAGATAATTCATCCATCTCAACCTGCAACTCTTCCCACATCGATTTAGACCTGCAAGAGTTTGGACTCACCATTATAACAAGAAGAAGAAGAATAACCAAAAAAGAAAGAAGAATAAATATCTTCAAGAGTCAAGACCAAATTAGTTTAAGCAAAAAAATTTGACAAATTTTTCATTTTGGAACATTATAAGTTGGAATTTATATGCACTTACCTGCTTTAGCTGCCACTGACTTCCACCTCTTTGGACCATGGATTTCAATGACTTGAGCTAGTTTTTGGTCCTCTTCAGCTGTCCATGCTCCTCTGTTAGCTTCTTTCTTAGTGCATCGACTGCTCAATGGAGCCATTGGCATTTCTCTTCCTTTCTTCTTTGTGCTAGCAACACTAGTTCTAGTTGTTCAATTTCTATTTAGAGAGTAGAGAAGAAGTGTTTAGTGTTAGCAAGGTGTGTATCGTTCACAAGCTTGTGAGATTTATGTCTCTTATAAGTTATATATATATATATATATATATATTTTAGCAAACCTTATAAGTTATATCTAGCTACCTTTCTCTGAGAGTATTTGAAACCCAACTAACCAATTATAAAATGAGTGAAAGACTAAGACTTTGGAGCCTTCAGTAATTTTGCTACGAGATGTCAATGTGGTTAATGATTGAAGGTGAGAAAATGTAGTATGTGAATGTTAGTACGTATGATTCAGTGCGCATGCAATTATCACTAGGACCAAACCAAGAATGTGATACATTAATCGAAAACAAAAAGGTACACAGGACAATGGCTGCCGTTTAAAAAAAAAATAAAAAATAAAACAAAGTGTTCAAAATATATTTGTACAAATATATCTTAACAGTGATAGCAGACTAAGATTATAAATTTTATAAATATCTCTTACAAATTTAATTATTAATTTATAGAAATAATTAAGAGATTTATAAAACTCATATCAAATTTCCGATTAAAAAAGAAACATTATTGATTGTGATTTTTAACATTTTCCGTATTTAAACAGACAAGAGTTCTTTTCTATACTGCAAAAAAGGAAAAGGAAAAGATCTTTTTATAGAAGGAACATAATACAAGCTTATTCGCATGTGGTACGCTCGGTATTCAAAGTGTTTTGCAGAGAATGGAATAATGACTACTAAGAATGAAGAATTTGAGGACAACAAGAGAGTTAAATATAGTAGATCAAAACAGCAGTCAAATTCATCATAAAATTAAGTGATTTTAAGTTATCATATCGGGAAACATAAAGTACACTCAAAAGTAAGAAGCATAAAAATAATTGCAAGTTATTCTTCCTCCTTTATAATTGCAAGCAGAGGAGAAATGGATAATGTCTACCAGTCAAATGCCTTTATAACCAAAAATGTTGTGCCTTATTCTGGTTTTCACTTTCTTTGTTCTTATCTGGAGCATAGCTTGTTAATAATGAAGCGTACTAGCCTACCCCTACCTTTTTCTATAGCTTTTGGCAGGCTGCTATAAAGTCCAACTTGGAAATTGATTTCTGTCATGGATTAGAAGTTTGGGGTCCAAATTTTGGAGAATGGAGCTCATCAACCTCTGGACATGAATAATGTATCAAACTCTGTCCAAGAGATTAAAGAAAATGTCATATTCAACATGGTGCTCATAATGTTATTTTGTGGTTTTCGTATGTCTTTTAGCATTTCCATTCCTGACACTTCAAAAAAGTGGCAGCTCTTTGTATGAAGTACCCATCTCCCAATATTAACTGCTCTGAACAAGCAGTAATTCTTTTTCTTTTTCTTTTTCTTTTTAAATTTGCTTATTCTCATGGTTCTTAAAAAAAGAAACTCAAATTGTAGCTGGAAAGCATTGTATTTGAAAATGTGGCTGGTCTCTTTATGGGGTTTTAATTAAGGATTAGGCTGCATGGTAAAAATATTGTCAGTTAAGTAAAAAAGTTTTGAGCACAAAGTTTTAGCACCGTCTAGACCTGGAATTATTGGATTATTAATTTATATCCTAGATTTAATAATTATATGAACCCTTGAATCACATTTATGGAGGTATCTACGTTGGAAGTGCACGGAGTGAGGACCTTCATTAAAGAAGCGCACATGATGCTGGATACATTGGACAAAAAATAGTAAATGCCCCGGCGACACTGTGGCAGACACAGAGAACTACAGGTAGTGTCGTATTGTTCAGAGTGAGTATATCTTAATTTGGGGACACTGACACATAGTCCATCCCCATATATCTCCTGTTAGACTCTGATTGCACCCCCGTACCTGACCCCAAAATGAAAAATAAATAAAATCTTCACATGCACTGTTTGGTATCCCATATTTAAGTTTAACAAGACAGTTTAAAATTTTGGGCCGATATCAGAAATGAACATGTAGCGTGCGTTTGACTGTTGCGGTTTCTGCGTTTGTGTGTGTGTGTTTTTTTTTCTTTTTTTGGTCGTATGACACTGTTTATGAATCAGCCAATACTAAAAATGCGTGAAAATATGTTATGCAGAATAAAAAATATTTTGTTATAGTGTTTTCAGCAATAAGTTTTTAGTTTTCAGTAAAATAAGTGGTATCTAAATAGACTCATAGTGTGCGTTTGGATTCAAATTAAAAAAGTCAACATATTTTACTATTTAGCTTTTTTTTCTACTATTAATATTATGTGTTAAGATTTTTTTTTTTTTTTTTTAATGAAAGAAAGGAGATTTAAATTTTAAATATCTATATTAGACATAACAAAATATGTTAACTAGTTGAGCAATAAAAATTTGAAAAATTCTGTGATAAGTTAGAATAAATAAATTTATTATAGTAATCCGTGCAGTGAAAAGTTTAGCTTAACATAATTTTTATCTCTCGTGTATATATATATATATATATATATGTGTGTGTGTGTAATTTGATAATTACGGTAGTTGTTAATATATATTTTTTTAGAATTGTTGTTGTATATGAAATTATATATACATTAGCTTTTGAAAACATCACAATTTGACACATTATTGTTTTGGTAAATCATATTTTCTTTAAATAGTATATAATTTCATATACAATCACAATCATATATCTATATATATATAGATATATAAATCATAAATTACAAGTACTATATGTATATATTTAATTTATTTTCAAAGTCCCGTTTATCTTATATATAAATCAAAAAATATTATGAAAAACATGTTTTCTATAGTTAAAAGTAAACTAAACATTTTCAATATTATGTTTGTATAAAAATAGTTCTACTTGATGTTAACTCCAATACTTTTATGGACAATGAAATTGTTTATTTTGTTAAGGTGCATCATTATATTAATGATAATATCAAAATCAATTATTACATTAAGATAAATAAATAAACATTAGTGCTTCTTAAAAAAAAAAAGAAGCACTAATGTTTTAAGTTATTACTGTCCAGAATTACTGGCATTTTATTAACCGAATAGACAATTAGATAGTCAACAATAATAACAAGTAGATGAAGCAGAGAAGCAAGATTTTCCATGGATTTTACGGCAGAAGTATGATCATGAAGATCATGAAGTTACGAGACTACGACCATCATTACTGTGGGCAACCCCGTTAGATGCACGTGACGCAATTATAAAAAGGCACGTTTTGGTTCTCAGAAGGAGCTGCCCAATACCTTTCAAATTTGTAATTCAATTTTTGGTAAAATACATACCAAGTATCAAGGTTGATGTCTGGGCAAGAGTTCTTAATTAACGATTGGCAGAAAATTGATATTAATCACCAACTCACTATCCAATTTCAATTCAAAGATATGGTATGAGTATAATAATACTAATTTCTATTGCATTCATTTTTTTTTTTTTGGTTAATCGTAAATACAATAGGATTTTATATTCTTAGGTCTACTTCATGATAATTACTCTTAATCATTAATTTAAGATACCAATTAGTTTTATTCGAAAATTCTTGATAAGTCAAAGAGTTCTTAATTAATGTTTGGAAGAAAAATTGTTATTAATCACCAATTCACTATTCAATTTTAATTTGAAGTTATGGTATGATTAAAATAATAATTACTATTATGGTGTCAAACCTAGGACAGTCGATAAATCTTGGTTGGGCACCCAATTTACATGTTAGGATGGGTAGGAAATTTCCTACAATGGGAAGGCCCACAAGAGCTAATCCAGCTGCCTACAGGGAGGTACTAAGGCCTTTGTAATGATCCTTCGCCCGATTATGTGTTTTCCGAGAATGACCATGCAATACCTAGCTGAATCCTCCTATCCCCCTTTCAAATCGTTCCTCTATGTTCTCTCATGTATCTCTCCACCTCTTTTTTTGCAAACCCCTTCTTTTTTGTTTCATTTCCTTTTTATAGTGCCCCTCTAGTGGGGTTTCAGTGATGATGTTCCATTCCTCTTGTCATGTGGTCCCCACCTTTGTCCAAGATTCCTAATTCAATGGAACCTCTTGAGAATTTTCTTGAAACTTGCACCCAACGCCAAATGGTGCTCGATGGGCGATTCCCCCCAAGGCACTATTTATTTATGTCTGCTTGGATGGTCAGCGCATGCCTGGTTAATTACTTAGTAAGCCTAAAACCTTTGATTTGGCCTCTGGCCCAACAAAGGTTAATGGGCTAGGCCCCGACTTGATGACCATACAACTATCACTTCATTTCTTTTTAATTATAAATACTATAGGATTTCAAATTTTGATATCTATTTCATGATAATTTCTTTTTATTATTAATTCAAGATACCAATCAATTTTATTCAAAAATTCTTGGCAAGTCAATAAAATACAGGCAAAAAAAAAAAAAAAAAAAACGGATGAGATACATGCAAAAAAAAAAAACAAAAAACAAAAAACAAAAAAACAAAACAAACAAACAAATGAGATACATGCACAAATCACATAAAAAAAAGGGATACATGCACAAATAAACCAAATGAAAAGTATTAGCACTATTTTCCCTTATTGTAAAGCGTAGACAATAATGAAAATGTTCTGTTTTAATATGTTAATTATACGTGCAAAAGTTTTTTAACTCAATAGTATAGTCATTATTTATTAATTGTGTGTATATATATATATATATTACATTTTTGGCCCTTTTTTATTACTTTGTTACATTCAACTTTGGTCCCAAAATTTTTTAAAAAGAGAAGTGAGAACAATATAATTGGTCCATTAGTTTATTATTTTGTTTAAGTGATTAATAAATGCTAAGGAACCCCAACTTTTTTTTTTCCTAATGGTACCCCAACTTTTAAGTACCAACTACAACCAATCTCATGTATTTAAGAAATGAAAATTGAATCAACCTCATATTTAAGAAATCGGATTGAATTTACCACAAATTTCATGAATAAAATTATTCTCTTTTTGAAATTTCAAGGGACCAAACTCGAACCTTTAACAACTTTATAAATTCAAAGGATTGAAATCCAACCTAGACCAAAAATACAATAAAAACTGTCTATTTCCCATATAAACCCAGTGGTCAAGTGAATAAAAGATCCATCAATGCTGCTACTCTGGTTAAATCTGAAGTTAGCTAGAGCTTAGGTGAAGCGATTGCGTGTGGGTTGAGACACCCAAATACCCATGTATATATGGCTTATGTTATGGGTTTGGGCATTTTTTAGACTTTTTTTTAGACTGTTTTATATGTGGGCTAGGTGCATTTTACATAATTGGGCCAATAACCGATAGTTTGGGCTAGATATTTATTTTGGATGGGCCGAGTCTACGCTGGACTAGCTTTTTTGGGGGGCTAGGTTGTTTGTGTGTTTTCTCTCAGAGTGGATTTGGGTTTTAGTTTGAGGGTATGTGCTGGAGGGCCTAGTCCATAGGCATGGATCGGGTTCGGTAAGGATAGTTGGGCTTGTTCCGTATTCAACTTGACCTGACTCAAATTTTTCTGGAAAAAAATATTTTTTAGGTTTTTTTCAAATAAATTTCTCTCTCTCTTTGAACACAGTTTTTTCCCCTTCACATGTCTCTCAACAGTTTTTTTTCTATAAATTTTTTTTTTTCAATTTTAATCATTTTGTTAAACATTTTAGAAACAAAATTTTTTTCCAAATAAAAACATTTAAAAACTAGGTTTTTAATGAAACATATAAAAACCATTGAGAGTAGATTTTTTAATAAAAAATTTATAAAAACAAATCCATAATATTTAAAACAAAGAGCCGAGGACGACATAATTTGGACAGTATAATAGATCTTTTATATATGATAGTCTCTTTTGGGCTTGACAAAAAACTGTAATTTAACAACACTGTTATAATAAATTCATGCATAGAATTGGTATAAAAAAGAGTATCTGTTAAGCATACCTTAGCTATCAATCTCCTTTGATTGGCACTAACAAACTGTAACGCAAAGGGATTTCTAGGATGACTACTAGCTTGTCTCTCAAGTCTTGTCATCAAACCTAACCTCAAAAGTACCTAAGGAGGTCTCGCATTACCATCTCTAACTGAAATCTCATTTCTCAAACTACTGCAAAATTCTCTAATTTAGTGGGCAGTGATCACCCTGCCCCCTAAAATCCACGATACAGCGTTAAGGAACCATGGTAGAAGCAAGGTGAAACCGAAATAAACGTCTGAAAGAGTTCCATCCTGAAAACTATAAGCAATGTTTTCCGGGAAAGTTTGAATTCCTATTGACAATGCTAAAGTCTTTTGGATTCTATCCCACATTTCCTCTTTCAGTTTCAAAAAATAAGCAAGGAGTGGAGCAAATTCCAATAGACTTTAAGCATTGTCAATAGGAATTCAAACTTTCCGAAAAACATTGCTTTTAGTTCACAAAAATGGCACTTTTTCAAGCGCTTATTTCAATTTCACCTTGATCCTATCATGGTTCTCAAAAGCTAGCTGCAAGGTAGAATCTAGGGGGGCAGGATGACTATTGCAAACTAAATTTAGGGAATTTTATAGCAGTGCAAGAAATAGAGATTTCAGTTATAGGTGGAAATGTTAGACCGCCTTAAGGTACTTTTGATGTTAGGTTTGATGACAAGACCTGAGAGACAAGTTGGTGGTCAGCTTGGAAATACCTATAAATTACAATTTTTTGGTGCCTCTCAAAGAAGTAGATTGATAGCTGAGGTATGCTTAATAGATAGCTTTTTTTTTTACCACTTTTATGCATGTATTTATTATTAGATGATGTTGTCGAACTGTATTATTTTGTTAAGACTAAAAGAGAATAATAGGACTTTATAAAAAATGCAACAATCTAATTATTTGGGAAATCTTGTAGATAAGATCTCATTGATTAGTAGTAATGAAAAATTGGATAAGATCTCATTTACCGAATAATTTCTCGCGCATCACAAACTTTGCCAGAAGAAAGGGACAATTAATTTAATCTTTTTCGAAACATGAAAATATAATATAGATTAAAAAAAATAAAAACATTCTAGATTATATAAAAAAAATTGCCTAATTCTACAAGTTGAGAAGATACTATGTTGAACCTAAGGCCTGGCTTTAAAACGAGGAC
The DNA here is from genome assembly GCA_030445155.1 of Quercus variabilis. Lineage (NCBI taxonomy): Eukaryota > Viridiplantae > Streptophyta > Magnoliopsida > Fagales > Fagaceae > Quercus > Quercus variabilis. The sequence continues at coordinate 17,392,930 of CP129446.1, forward strand.
AAATTTTGTCTCACAAGGAAATAAATAAAGTAATAGTATCTATCATATTGAGAAAATATACCATACTGGCCATTAAACCGGTATTGGTACTCCTCTAAAATTATTAGATAAAATGTCAAATTGTACTAACTTAGGCTGCGTTTGTTTTGGGTGAAATTCATTTCCGGAAATGGTTTTCTATATTTTCGGGTGTTTGGTTGCGCTGGAAAAAGCAATTTTCTGGAAATCATTTTCAGTTGACTCACGGTCAAGGGTGAAAATGATTTACGGAATCATTTTCACTTCAAATGATTTCCGAAAAATGGAGAGAAAGAGAGAGCATGAAGACAGAGAGAGGGAAAGAGAGAAAGAGAGCGCCAGCACCCCGAACCCAGCGAGCCCAGACACGCCGGAGACGTCGCCGGCGAATCCCGAGCATCGCGCCTTCGATCCCGCGATATAGCCTTCAATATCGCGACTCGCCTTCGATCTCCCACCAGCGAACCCAGAAGCCGTCGATCGTCGTCGCCGCGCCGCGCTGTCGATCGCTTCCTCTTCCTCGCTCTCTCAGCTTTTTTTTTTTTTTTTTTTTTTTTTTTAAGTTTGATTGCTGTTGTTGTTGTTTTTTTTTTTATGAACTGATTATTGTTGTTGTTGTTGTTGTTGTTGTGGTGTTGTGGTTGCCGGAATTTGTTGTTGTTGTTGTTGTTGTGGCCGGAATTTGCTGCCGGAATTTGTTGTAGGAAAATAGCATTTTCCTAATTGAACCAAACACATGAAAATATTTTCCACACCAATTTTCATAAAACAACCAAATACTTAAAAATATTTTCCTTTTCTGGAAAATAGTATTTCCGAAAAATATGTATTTTCCGGAAAATATTTTACGGGAACCAAACGGACCATTATAGGGATATTTCTAGTGTTTCGGCTAGTACAATAAAAAAAAAAAATTAAAATTTCTTTTGAAAAAAAAAAACATAATATTTAAGCTAATATATTGGATTAATGTCCTTAGACTATATATGAATTTTAAATTTTATGTTGATAAACATAAAAATTAATAAACTCATATTTACATAAATAAATACACACACATAGTCACATACACACCTAAATGGTACACCGATATCAACCGATACTAAAATACTTTGTTCCCTTGCTATCTAGTTATTAAGTCTATTGAGAATGTGCTCTCAAATAAGGTTAATGGAGGATTCCAAAGAGATAAAATAAAAAGAAAATGGACCTCAAACAACAGGGAAGAAGAAATGGAAATTTTGGCATAATAAGAGTGGAATCATAGAGAATAATATAACTTCATGTAAATTTAGAGTCAAATGTGCAAGTGGATGCCTGCTGCCAACAGAAGGATTAGCAAAAGAACTTTTGTTATGAAAACTGCGTATTGCTCCACACCTTCAAGATAGCAAGAAATATGACCTTTTATAAGAGGTAGGAAACCCTACCTTTCCATGCAACCTTCCTTATGTGTCTAGAGAATATTCGGAGCATAAACCAACCATCTTAATCTACGTATTCATCCTTTTATGGAGATTGTATATCTTGTTTTGGGTGTATACACCATCTCTCTTACTCAATTTTTTACTATCTCCACTCATTTTGAAATTTACTCTAGAAAACTCTCTATTTTACACTAAGAGATCTCTTGAAAATTTTCAATATGTACCATCATGTATAATACTAACTATGCTATAATACTTGGAAAATTAATTTTGATTGTATTACACACTGTAGGGTCATTATTTTCGAACCAAGCCCAAAAATAAGTGGGATCTTAGCCCAGTGAACCCAGTACAATAAATATGTAAAGAGTGAGCCAAAAAGCTTGGCTTTAGTGCATGGATAACAGTTAAAACGGATTTTTATGCTGATAAAACGGGAATGAACTAAGTTTATCAAAGAAAGCTTGTCCTCGACCCAACCCAAGGAGCTCTCATTTTGTACATATTGGGTGACAATGGCTGCTAGAGTTCTTGACATCACCATCCTCCCTCTCCCTGGTCAGTTCCTCCAATTATATAATCCTCTTTAAACGATCTTGACCTTCTACTTGTTGATCATCCAAGCTCATACTTGAGTGCCTATCCCATCAGACATCTTTTCTGGCGTTCTGTGAGTCACGATAACCGAGGTAGTACTGTTCAGAGTCATTTTCTCATCAATGCACTCAGAACATTAGTCGTGGACATTTAATGCGGAGGTGACAATTTCTCCTTGAATTGCGCTTCCACCATGCTCCCAAGTCCGGTCCATTGCACTCGTCCTTCTCTTTGGAGTGCTCTAAGAGACTGTCTTTGATGGCATGCCGCTCTTCCCTTCTACAATCTTGGTTGACCGAGGATAGGATTATCCTTGGCTATGCTCCTCGGCACTTTGGGTTCTCTTTGTTTGTCCTCGGACATTCCTTCCTCCTCGGCGTGAGCCTTGGGCTCATTATGAAATGGGTCGAGGTCACCGAATTCTCTGGCCCCACAATAGCCCCTTAAAATCCTGCTGTCCGGATCCTCAGACGGGGAGGAGGATTTTGATGTCCTTGGGTCCGTCTCACAACTTGTTAAGCCTTGTCTTTCGTCAGCACCTGAGTCTCTTCACCTGCCCAAGGCACGTTCCTGGCACTTCAAAATACGGAGCGCTTCGGTCTATGGAACGCCTCGGTATACGGAGCACGCCCTCATTAAATTCTGGCTGCTCTGTGCCCCCACGTTCAACGGTGTGATGGTAATGTAACGGTGGGGGTTTCTTCAGAAATGGGGCAGGAGTTATTTTGCTTGTAGCTCTTTTTTTAGATTTCATGCACATTAACTTCCGCTAGATTTCTCCTTCTATATAAGGCACTCCAAGGGAATCATTCTTTCATATTTACACATCTTTGAGTTTGTCAAGAACTTTAAGTTCTCAACCCTTTGGCCATTTCCAAGGACCTTGCCAAGATCGTTATCAAGGCCTAGGGAATGAGATGGCCCTGGATTAAAGCAAGGGCAAGGAAGATGAGCCCCTTTCAGGAACCAAGAATGCCGCCCAAATCCTGGGCGACGCAGTTGAGACAAAGGAAGCAGAGGCCAAAGATGTTCCTACCTTTCAACCAAGCAAGAAAGGAGACCCTCCTCCTTCGGCCAAGAACCGAAAAGGCCGTAGATTGTATCGAACTTTCGGTGCGACAAAGTCTGGGTCTCACCTTAATGGTAGGACATCTTGCAGTTAGGAGAAAGGTTTGTAAGAAATATAACATTTTTCTCCAGTATGCATCTTTGCCTGCTCTTCAAGCTGGTAGTGATTCGCGTCCAGTTCACCTACCGATGGAGGTTTGTAAGATTGTCGAATGGCTGATGCCCAAGCGTTGCCGTCTCTAATTCTTAATTATCATGAAACTGGGAGAGAATCAAGGGAACGTCTTGGGATGGGGCCATTAGGCGCTTTCGCTTCTTCTCCTTTCTCATCACCGATACCACCCGCACTGGCTCGATTGCTGTTGGTAGCCTTAAAAGAAGCTTGCCTCAACCTCTCTTTTCATAGTTAGCTTTAGAACAAGCTTGCCTCAGCCTCTCTTTTTATAGTTAGTTTTAAAACAAGCCTGCCTAAGCCATTCAGTGTATGATGTACATTTCCTTTATTTAATAAAAAAGGCTGTACTTTTCACTTTACGAATTTTTTCTTTCTCTACAATGATTATTTACTGTGTGTGTTGTCATTTTTCCCTCCAATGGGACTCAGAACTAATGCCATTGGTGGTAACAAGAAAACTATCACCTTGACTTTAACAAAGCCGACTACAGCACTCAACTGCTAGCCTTAAATAAGTTAGCTATGTAGGAATAATTAGGAACATAACTATGTGTTCTATACCGCAAATTGTGTAACTATGAAAGGATATTGGATTTAAAGTAAGTCGTCCGAGGGGACCATCGTGCATTAAGGCTCTGCTCGGTATTTACAATGACGCCATGGTGTCAGTTTTTCCCAAGCGTCTGATCCGAGGATCCAGGCATGCCTTAGGTTCTGTCTAACACTTAAATAATTTGTCAGAAGTTGTTAGTTTCCCCATAGGTTTGAGTCCGAGGACCATGCAAGACCTTGGTTCTGTCTAACACTTAGATAATTTGTCAAAAGTTGTTAGTTTCCCCATAGGTTTGAGTCTGAGAACCATGCAAGACCTTGGTTCTGTCTAACATTTAGATAATTTGTCAAAAGCTGTTAGTTTCCCCATAGGTTTGAGTCCGAGAACCATGCAAGACCTTGGTTCTGTCTAACACTTAGATAATTTGTCAACGGCTATTAGTTTCCCCATAGGTTGAGTCCGAGGACCATGCAAGACCTTAGTTCTGTCTAACATTTAGATAATTTGTTAAAAGCTGTTAGTTTCCCCATAGGTTTGAGTCCGAGGACCATACAAGACCTTGATTCTGTCTAACACTTAGATAATTTGTCAAGAGCTGTTAGTTTCCCCATAGGTTTGAGTCCGAGAACCATGCAAGACCTTGGTTCTGTCTAACACTTAGATAATTTGGTTCTATTAGTTTTTCCATAGGTTTGAGTCTGAGGACCATACAAGACCTTGGTTCTGTCTAACACTTAGATAATTTGTCAAAAGCTGTTAGTTTCCCTATAGGTTTGAGTCTGAGGACCATGCAAGACCTTGATTCTATCTAACACTTAGATAATTTGTCAAAAGCTGTTAGTTTCCCCATAGGTTTGAGTCCGAGGACCATGCAAGACCTTAGTTCTGTCTAACACTTAAGCAGGAGATCCGAGGACTCGTCATAGCTAAGGTTTCGTTTAACCACTTAGTAGATTATAAGATATCGGCATATACTTTCCAAAATTAGCTCCACCGCAGGGCCTCCTTAAACTGCTCTATGTTACTGCCACTTCCCCCGATGAAGGTCCAGCGAACTCAGCCGCCAGATTTGTGAGGGCCTGACCCTGGACAGAGGTACAGGGCATGTACTTGATGTCAGAAGCCCCTAGAACTGTCCCTCATTTAGAAATCCTCCCCGTATAATCTGTACTTCGAAATATAGACCTAAGCAGAAGCTAAGCTGGGACAACAACTGTGTGTGCCTCATGTAGCATCTTACTTGCATAGTAAACTGGCCACCATAATGGCTTTCCTCGAGGACTCTAGCCAATGAGGGTCGGATCCTATCTTAACTACCTATTGCACTTACTATCACACAAACTCTTCCCACAGACGGTGCCAATTGTAGGGTCACGATTTTTGGACCAAGCCCAAAAATGAGTGGGATCTTAGCCCAGTGAACCTAGTACAATAAATATGTAGAGAGTGGGCTAAAGAGCTTGGCTTTAGTGCATGGATAACAGTTAAAACAGATTTTTATCCTAATAAAACGGGAATGAACTAAGTTCATTAAAGAAAGCTTGTCCTTGGCCCAACCCGAGGAGCTCTCATTTTGTACATATTGGGTGACAATAGTTGCCAGAGTTCTTGACATCGCCATCCTCCCTCTCCCTGGTCGGTTCCTACAATTATATAGTCCTCTTTAAACGATCTTGACCTTTCACTTGTTGATCATCCAAGCTTATACTTTAGTGTCTATCCCATCAGACACTCTCTCTGGTGTTCTGTGAGTCGCGGTAGCTAAGGTAGCACTGTTCAGTGTCATTTCCTTATCAATGCCCCCAAAATGTTAGTCGTGGGCATTTAATGCAGAGGTGACAGTTTCTCCTTGAATTGTGCCTCCACCATGCTCCCAAGTCCGGTCCATTGCACTCGTCTTTCTCTTTGGAGTGCTCTGGGAGGCTGCCTTTGATGGCGTGCCGCTCTTCCCTTCTACGGTCTTGGTTGACCGAGGACAGGATTATCCTCAGCTATGCTCCTCGACACTTTGGGTTCTCTTTGTTCATCCTCGGACATTCCTTCCTCCTCGGCGTGGGCCTTGGGCTCATTATGAAATGGGTCGGAGTCACTGAATTCTCTGGCCCCACACACATCATCAATAATATTTGATAAATTAATTTCGATTATATGTAATGTTACTAAAATGAGTTTAAAATTTTAAATTTTTTGTCAAATATCATTACCTCTTTATAAATACTTGCAAAATATTAAGATCATCAAAGATTAAAAAAAAAACTATTGTTATTTGTAATATATTTTATTAAATTATGAATAACATTAGTTGGGCATGCATGTTAAGGACAATGAAAATGTAAATCAATGGTCCGATTTTGAATACATTAATAATAAATGAATGATGTAACATTAACAAAAAAGTTACACTTCTACTTGATCGTTTCCATTTCGTTTGTATAAGGTTATAGTTTATTATTATTTTTTATTATGTGAACAATATGTGCTTGGAGCTATAAGGTGCCTAATATATTTTTACTTGGTAACTTAGTTCCTAAATTTATTTGAGATGTAAATTAGGTCATTATGTGCAATTTTCGTTCTTCTTGTTTTTATAATGTAATTAGGAAATGAAGTTGTGTTATTTATTTTTTTTAGATTGTATCTAAGTTGTGTTATTTATCTTTTATGAGATGTATATTAGGTCTTTATGTGCAATTTTCCTTCTTCTACTGTTTAGAATGTAATTAGGAAATGAAGTTGTGTTATTTATGTAATTTACTTTTTTAGATTGTATCTAAAACCAAAGAATTATAAAATATTTTATCTTGACAAGTTTATGTAATTTTCATTGACATTTGATAAATAGTTTTTTTGTAAGTTTTTTTCTTAATGTTCCTTTAAATTAATTTAATTTCATGTAAATCCCTTAATTGGGGGGAATCATTATTGATAGTAGAATCTCCATCTTGAGATTCGTAATCGAGGGATAATTTAGGGTCATGATTATCATAAAGATAGACCACATAAACATAGAAAAACTATCTAGAAAAAATGACAAAGTAATAGGATGCCCCTATGCCGGGCACAAAAGAGGGCCCACGTGCATCAAAATGAATAGTATCCAAATAAGTTTATGCCAAAAAATTTACTATTTTTAGATGGTAAAGTTGGTTGTTTTCTAAGCTAAAAAGTAGTAGAATGAAATGAGTCAGTGGACAATAGACCTATCAAATCCCCAGATGTTAAGGTTATGTTTGGTAACAGTTTTTATTTTCTATTTTTAAAAAATTTGTTTTGGGGAATATAAAGAAAAAACAATTTTCTTGTATTTTTTAAATCAAAAACATGTTTGGTTAGTTGAAATTAAAAAGTTAGTTTTTTGAAGAAAAAAAAACTAAAATATGTTGTTACTAGAATATGAACTCTAATGCTAACTCATTAAATGAGACAGATTCATTAAACTAAATGTGTGTTTTCATTGATTTTTGAAAATTAAAAATTGAAAACAGTCTTTTGCATGTTTTCAATTTCTTTCACAAAATGTGTTTTAAGAATAGTTTTTATTTTCTGTCTATTTTGGGTTACTAAACAAGTTTTTTAGTCTCAAAAATAGAAAATTATTTTTGAAAACAGAAAATAGGAGAAAAAAACAGTTTCCAAACATATCCTAAAAGTTTTCCTAAGAGAAGGATGGGTTATATATTGAGGTGGGAGTGCCCTAGTAAGAAGTTCATGAGATACTACAGCTTATTTCATCCCCCCCCCCCCCCCCCCCAACAAACCCAAATAAAGAAAAGAGATAACTATATAAGGTTTATAATATTATATAAATAAAGATCCAATGGTTCATAAAATCTCATAGACACAAGTACGACTTGAAATTTAATTGATATTTTTCAAAATAACTAGAATTTCGCTAGAATGCTCGATATGGGCCAAAATTTTAATTGAGACGGGATAACCGGATTGGTTGTACCAATCTATGCATCGACATCAAAAATTCTGGCCATTCTAGTCTATGGAACGGATTTCAAAAGTTTGCTTTACGGTGCATTTGTTTCAGTGGAGAATAGAATTGAGAAATTATTTTACATAATCATGTGTGTTTCGGTGCACATGCAAATAAGGTCAAACTGAAAATCATTTTCCCTTGACTATAAAATACCCCCAACTGACCCGTAAAACCTTTTACACAATTATTTAACTTCATTCTATTTCCAAACTACACACCCGAAGAGAGAGAGAGTGAGAGAGAGCTCAAAGTCCACTCCACCTAAAGACAACGCAAGCACAGCCTCGTTGGTAAGATCGCCATCCTCGTCCCCTTCACGCGACGGTGAGTAGTATTTTCCTCTTCCTTCCTTTCTTTTTTGTCTTCATTCACGGCTTTTCTTCTCCCCCACCACTCCTCATCCCCTCCATATTGCTCAAACATAACTCCGACGAAGCAAGCCCAAATCGAGCAATGCCCAAACCTGATCTACCCACTGTAACTACCCACACCGATTTGAGCATCCCACCACACCCATCCCTGAAATTTCCCAAAACCCATTCCTCAAACCCATCAGACCCATCCCTAAAATTTCCCAAAACCAATTCCTCAAACCCACCACACCCCATCTGTCCCACTCCGACAAACTCCTCAAAGCCCATCCCTGAAATTTCCCATTCAATCCCAACTCCGACGAACCCACCACTCCCCATCCCTGTACCAAATTTGATATATATATATATATATATATATATATATATATATATATCCTTATTTATAGATTTAATTGTATATAAAAAATATATGTGCATAATGTTATCTACAATAGTGTTTGTGAAGGTATATGGCAGCTTCTGAATATTTTGGTAAACTGAAATTAGCATTTTTCTTGAATTGGGCTTGTTATAATATTTTTATGAATTTGGATGGTTTAACAACAATTATTGTGGATACTTTGCTAAGATGATGCTGAATGGGTCTACACTGTCTTGTATTGCAGGTTGTTTTTTGGTAAATATCATCTTTTTGCTTACACATTTGATTGAATGGTATGTCAAATAATTTCCTATGCTAAAAACATGTATGTCATAACGCCAATTTTAGTTTTTAAACTGTTTATCCTATTGACCACCTAAAGGGTAAGACATACATTGTTTTTATTGGTCGTGTGCCTGAGGTGTATGACACTTGAGAAGAATCCCGTACCTAAGTTCATCAATATTCTGGAGCAAAATACAAGGCGTTTAAGCATAAAATGGGTGCAAAAACTGCATTTATGAAGTTTTGGTAGATTGATGGTGGGAATGTGCAACAAGGTTCTTTAACCAGTACATATGCTCCTCATTCCAACTCAAGTTCCAGTACTCCTTCAACTGAAGAGAGTTCCAGCACAGGAGATGTTAAATACGATTTATTGAAATATCAATTAGATATCACAATTGACGCAGTGGCATCTCAAGTCCTGCCCGATGATGAGCTCAATAAAATGGCACATCTAAACTTGGGTGAATGACCATGAAAGTTGTGTTATGGTTGTGATTTTTGTATGTGGGTACCCTGTCATTGTTATGTAAAACTTGGATGTGTGTATGTTCATATTTTTTTTTATTGGAATTTTGTAATGGATGTGCATATATTTGAGATGCGCAATTGTAATATAGGTATATTTTTTTGGCATTTTCCTATAAAATGTTTTACATTGGGGGGCCAAATGAAGGAAAATGTTTTCTAGAAAAATGCTTTTACATGCACAACCAAACACTGAAAATACTTTTCCGGTGTATTTTCTAGAACCCAAAACAAACATCTGAAAATATTTTACACTCAGAAAAGGGTTTAAACTCTAGACTGACGGATTGGATAACCTAAGTACTAGCACAAGTTTTGTTGTTTGCCCAATTCCAAAAAGGCTATTGATCTTGTCTCAATAATAATGAACACTAATCGCAGAAATTATTTTGTATTGTAATATAATGTATTACACTCGGTCAATTTTGGTCCCCCTTCAATTCATTTTAGACTAATTAAACCTTAAATTGATTTTTTTGTAGGTTTTCTTTTCAATTTTAGCTCAAAATTTCTTTTTTTTTTTTTATGGGTTGAAAAGTATGAACTTTTATTCTATTTGGGCTAAACTCTTTAGTTTTGAGTTTAAAAAAAAAATACAAAGAAAATGATAAAATAGACATTTGAAATTAGAATTATGAGCCGTAAAAATGCAATAAAAATGATAAATATTCAAAAGTTTTATTTGGTCCACATTGGTTCTATTTGGTCCATTTTATCCTCTTCAATTCAATTTGGTCATATTCAGTCCTATTTAGTCCATTCTATCCACTAAAGTTCTATTCGATCCAATTCGGTCTGTTCGGTCTTATTTGATCCATTCAGTCCACTTCAGTTCTATTCCAGCCATTCAATTCACTTTGGTCCTATTCGGCCCATTTTGTCCACTTTGGTTCTATTTAGTCCTATTCAATCCACATTCATCCTATTCGGTCCATTCGGTCTTATTCAATCCACATTGGTCTAATTCGGTCCATTCAGTCTATATTGGCCCTATTCGGTCCACATTGGTCCTATTTTGTCTACTTCCGTCCTATTTGGTCCATTCTGTTAACTTTGATCTACTTCAATTCTATTCGAGTCATTTGGTCCACTTTGGTCCTATTCGGTCCATTTTATCTACTTTGATTCAATTCGAACCTATTCAATCCACTTCAAACTTGTAATATCTAAAATCTTAAGCATAATATTTATTATTGCTAAACTTTGTTGAGCTACATTAATGTAGAATTTTAGTCTACTTTGGTATGAATAAATTTAAGTGAAAGTCTTTTGAAACATAAAGGCTATAAATATACAAACGCAATCTTTAAGGTAATTATTCATTTGTTTTAATGTTGTTACTTTTAAATGAATTGCATGAGGTTTTTTTTTTTTTTTTATTTTTTTTTTTTTTTTTTTTTTTTGAGCAAATGAATTGCATGAGGTTGATTATACATTTAAGAAAAATAAATAAATGTATAAAGAATAGAAGAAAAGTGATATTAAGGTAGATAGTAGTGGAGAGATGAAAATGTAAAAGGGAGGGGAAAAGTATAACAATAAGTTGGGAAATTAATAAGAAAAAAAAAAGAATTAAAAAAAAGAAAAAGAATGTTGAATGATATGATTGTTGACGTAGCTCAACGGGAATGTAGCAATAATAAATCTTACGCTTCAGCTTTTAGATATAACTAGCTAATATCCCGCGCGATGTGCGGTGCAATTTGATAAATTTTGTAAGAAATTATTTTTGGCCCATTGATTTCATGAATACTATTATTGTTTTCATACTTAATCTATGAGGTTTTCTACTTACTAAATTCAAACTAAATACATTATGGGAAAAATTCCTCTAATTCATGCGACCAAGAAATGTCACTAGATCATAGTGAAATTGTCACCTACAAACCGTTTTGGTTCCTAGGTGTCTTTCTTGTATTATTTATGTTTAATCTATCAACTAGCTATAAAAATTCTAGAATTTCATTATACAACAACAGAAAATATTAATGCCATAGTGATGCAATAATATCACAATTTAACCTCTAATGAAGCGTGAGCTCGTCAGTCAACAAATGGAGTCAAGCCACAGGTCACGTGTATGTATTCTCAAGGATGGTCACCGGTGTGGTGCTTGCCACAACGTCTCCGATGCCAAAGTTAACACAAAGGAACTTTATAAAGTAAAGCAGAACAGCAAAATGGTAGTCAAATTACCTCAGTATTTCCTCATACCTTGTGTTGATGTTGTGAGGGCTTTATATATGTTTTTGCAGCTCTTGACCCTTGGAGTAGTTATGGTGGCCTTAATGTCTCTCCTGGTAACGTCTTATGCTTTCATAATGTGGCTTCAATGCATTCCAACGGCTCATATAGCTAGCTCTGTAACCGCTTTGGGTGTAATTGGATGTATAGAATGGCTTGGTTGTCTTCGTTAGTGATGCGGGTATTTGCTCAATCCGTCCGAGGATATCTTCATCCATAATTTTTGAGATCATCTATGTGAGATGAATTCGTCAGTCCTGTCAGCTGCCCCCCGATTCTGTGGTCGTCCAAGCATGACGGCCATAGAATATGAAAGGTTTTCAGATGGTAAATGACTCTTAGGGTTTCGTTCCGCATTAAATACGTAGTGGAGGCATTCTCCGGGTTGTAGTCTACGTGGCACATTCTGATTGGTGGAGTTAATGCTCCAATTGTTGGGACTATTAGGCTTCTCGCTGATTTTTCAGTTTCCAAAGTCTTAGTTTTAAACTTCCTCCCTTCTCATTTTTCCCTTTTCACATTTCTCAAAAACTTTCAATCATTTTTCTGAGCATCTTCTTCACCAACCTCTCTCTGCAGCCCTCCTCTAAATTGGTGCGCCGTGTGGGGGTTCTCTTTTTTGAGGTATGTTTTTCTTTCCACTTCTCTTCTCATTTTGGTCTATACATATTGTGGTAGATTTCTGATTTTCCCCCATCTCTTTTATTTGTGTTTGGCTTTTTGGGTCTCAGGGTTTTTTAGATTCTTCTCTTCTTTTTTGTGTTTTCTAGTTTTTCCATGGTCAGTGGTTCTGAGGTTAGGATAGCTTGGCCCTCAATCTCTTTTCTTTTTGCTCAACTAGGGGGGTCGTTGGGAATTTTTCCACACCTTGAGAAATTCGCCTATGAGGGTAATTTCCTGACTGTTGCACTGGCCGATCTGCTGCCCTTGCTACGTCAGTCAATTGATTAGTTTGATTATCTGGTGAAGGAGGGGAGAATAATGTCTGAGATTAGGTCCAGTAAGCTCGAAACCGGGTTATCGTCTAGCAGTAACCCAGCAGAGGAAGACATAGCCGTCTCTACTCCTCGAGAGGTTAGAGCTTTTTATGCTCTTGAGGAGGAGTGTAGGCTGGATGCTGATACGCTAGGTAGATTTAAGGATAGGTTTCAGTTCCCAGAGCGAGTTAGGGTTTGTCTGCCTAGTGAGGAAGATTGGGCCTGTCACTTTTTTCTCGGGGAGGTTTGTTTCTACGAATCTGTCTTCATCTGTGGATTGAGGTTTCCTGTACATCCTTTCCTTATGGAGCTCTTAGACCGTTTTGGTATTGCTCCCAGGCAGCTTATGCCCAACTCGTGGAGGATATTGATTAGTTGTATGGGAATTTGGTTGACCGCCAATGATAGGGACATGCTCAAGGTTAACGAGCTTATCTATTTGTATCGTTTAAAAGCATCTAAGGAGCATGGGTACTATGAATTGGTGCCCTGGGAAAGGAGAACTAGGATTGTCAAGGGTTTACCGTCGTCTTTCAAGTATTGGAAGTCCAAATTTTTCATTGTGTCTGGGGACGATTTTGAGACTTCCCCTGACGAGGTTTAGGGTGATCTCCTGAGGTTGCGTCATCGGTGGGAAACCCCAACTTTAGGTGCATCAATATTTCTCTTCGTCCTTTAAAACTTGTCGTGCTTACCACTATGGCCATTGATTGATTTTTTTTTTTTTTGCACAGTTAAGAGACGGCCCAAGCTCAAGAGCAGGTATAAAGAGCGAGTACAGAAGGCAATTAAATACGCACAAATGATTAAGAGCTAGGACAATCTTGTCGACCCAAGGACACTCGCCTTTTACTGCCTTGGGCCAGAACCCTCTACTTTTGTCTTGCGTAACCTTGATATCGAAGGAAAAAAGAGTAAGTGTTAGATTCATCAGAACTGGCCCCCTTTTTTTTTATACCTCTTTTTTCAAAAGAGTAAGTGTTTTCCTCTTGCAGAGATGACGTCCAAATTTAACAAAGACATGTATGCGAAGATAAGGGCGAAAAAAGATGAGCCGTTGTCGAGTATAGGAAAGAAGACTGTGCACGTGACTGGGTAGGGTCCTTCTGTCACTCCAACTGCCTCCGTCACTCCCATCATTTCTGGGACTGAGACGACGAGGACTGGTTCTCCGTCAACCTCGATTGAAGAGCTCTCTACTCCTGTCTTTAAAAAGTCGTGCCTGTCAGACAAGGAGAAGGAGAAGGTGGGTTCCCGCCCGTCCACTATCTGGGGGGACGAGAGACTGGCAGTGGACAGGGCCCACAATGTCGTGACTGTTGATGATTTGAAGGTCTTCTCTAGGGTTCCATTTTGCAACGTTGCGAGTGGCCACGTCCACAAGCTTGTTCAAGTAGAGTATTTATGCAACTCCCTTCTTTTTTTCTTTTTTTTTTTTACTGACAGTTTTGAATTTCTTTTCAGGTGTTGGGAGAAAGTTTGCATATCGCTTCTGAGTATCTTACTCAAGAGGCCAAATTGGCATCTCTCACATCCAAGATGCAAGCTTTGGAGGGGGAAAATTCTAAGTTGAAGAAGAACCTTATTGATTCTATGGATAAGGCTACCACCTTGAAGGAGAAAGTCAAGACCCTGGGTGATGATCTTAGAGTTGAACATCAGTTGACCTTGGAAAAGGATGAGCAGCTTCTAAGTGCCAAGGAATCGCTCAAGACAATTGCTACCAGATCTGTTAAAGCTTTCCAGACCACTGACGAGTACAACATCATGCTCTTTAGTTGGTACTTCAAAGGTTTTGAGCTTCTCCGAAGGTACCTGGTCAAGCATCTCACTGTAGTCAATATGGAGAGTCTAGACCTAGAAGAGGTGGATAAAGAGATGGCTATTGACGAGGCTACCCAATCCTTAGTTCCTGAAGATGACGTTCCAGAGAATGCTCCTGTTGACGATACTCCTGTTGGTGATGCCCCCTCCGTTGCTGGTTCTTGAACATGTTACTTACGAAAAATTTTCCTCCAGTCTTTGGTTGTCGCCCGTATGTCTTTTAGGCTTTTTGTAAATTTAATTTCGAAACAATTTTACTTTCATCTATTTTGGGAACAATATTTTTAGCCCAGTGTTTATGGGTCTTTAGCTGTAAAAAACAATGGTAATTTGCCTGTTTGTTTTAGGCTTTAATTTAATTTGCTTTTTTGTATTTACTTGCACTTATGATTACATGCTTCTTGGTTTGTGATATGCTGGTGGGATCTTTTAATCGCCCATGTGGTGTGCTTGGTGAAACTTTTACTTTTCCTTCTCTTCGCTAGTATCTTTTGCTCCTGTTACTTATATCCTTTTAAGGATTTTTTACTTGTTAATAACTTACGTTTGTCGAGACGGAATCCGGTTACTTAGCCATTTTTGGCTTTATGTGACTTACACCTTTTTAGGGATCTTGTCATCGTCAGTAATTTACATCCGTCGAGACGGAATCTATTTACTTAGCCATTTTTGGCTTTATGTAACTTAAACCCTTTTAGGGATCTCGTCATCGTTAGTAAATTACATCCATCGAGGTGGAATCTTGTTACTTAGCTGTTTTTGGCTTTATGTAACTTACACCCTTTTAGGGATCTCCTCATCGTCAGTAACTTACATCCGTCGAGGCGGAATCTTGTTACTTAGCTGTTTTTGGCTTTATATGACTTACACCCTTTTAGGGATCTTGTCATCATCAGTAACTTACATCCGTCGAGGCGGAATCTTGTTACTTAGCCGTTTTTGGCTTTATGTGACTTATAATTGAATAGACTTGCTTGCAAAGAAACATTTAGATGAACAACTCATTTATTAATTTTCTGAATGAATACATTAATTTGTTACTTTCATTGGTGGTACTTCTTCAAGTGCTCAATATTCCATGGCCTTGGGAGCTTTTGTCCGTCTAGAGTTTCTAGGTGATAACTGCCCTGCCTGGAGTAATGGGTGACTCGGTAAGGTCCTTCCTATGTGGGGCCAAGTTTCCCTTGGGCAGGGTCTCTAGTCGCTGTGGTGACCTTACGGAGGACGAGGTCACCTATTTCAAGTCTTCTGAGCTTTACCCTCTTGTTGTAGTAATCGACCATCCTCTTCTGGTACTCCATCATTCGTGCGGAAGCTTTCTCCCTTACTTCGTCTAGACAATCTAGGTTGATCCGCAGACGATCGTCATTGTCTTCTTCTTTGAATACAGTTCACCTGATGCTGGCTAATCCTACCTCGACCAGGATCACTGCTTTAGTGCCATAGATGAGCCTGAAAGGGGTTTCTCCCATTAGGGTTCTTGCGGTGGTCCTGTAGGCCCACAAGATGTTGGGAAATTCTTCTGGCCAAGCTCCTTTTGCGTCATCCAACTTGGTCTTGATAATCTTAAGTAACGTTCGATTCGTCACCTCAGTCTGCCCATTTGCCTGTGGATGCCCTAGGGATGAGAATTGATTCTTGATGCCCATGTTTGAACAAAAATCTCTGAAGCTTGGCTATCGAACTGTCATCCATTGTCTGATATGATTGTCCTAGGAATCCCGAACCTGCAAATTATGTTCTTCCACACGAAACTCCGGATTCTTGCTTCAGTGATGGTTGCTAGTGCCTCTGCCTCAACCCACTTTGTAAAATAATCAATCGCAACTAGCAGGAATTTTACCTGACCTTTACCTATGGGTAGTAGACCAACGATGTCGATCCCCCATTGTGCAAAGGGCCATAAGGATGATATCACCGTCAATTTCTCTGCTGGAAGTCGCTGGACATTCCTAAATCGTTGGCATTTGTCACACTTCTTGACGAGCTCCGCTGCATCTACTTGCGCAGTAGGCTAGAAATAACCTATTCGAATAATCTTACTTACCAAATATCTGGGGCTGGCATGGTCTCTGCAAATCCCTTCGTGAATTTCTACCAGGATGTATTTAGCTTCTTCTTCATCCACACATTTCAAGTAAGGCATGGAGAAGCCTCGCTTGTATAAGGTATCATTAAGGATCGTAAACCTGGCTGCCCGCTTCTTAACTTTTCTAGCCTCGTCTGCATTCTGTGGGAGGTGCCCGTCTTAGAGGAAAGATACAATGGGTGTCATCCAGCTGTTTGTGCTTTAGATTGCAAACGTTGTAACTTCTTCAACACTGGGTCGTTTTTGGACTTCCAGCATCAAACCCATGCCTGTTGCCCCTTTTTCTGATGATGTTATCTTCGAGATTTCGTCTGCTACCATGTTCTGGCTTCTTGGGATCTGCACAAATTCCACCTTATCAAACTCCTGAGTTAGATGCTTCGTCAACATCAGGTATTTTTGCATTCTCCCTTCCTTTGCTTCGTATTCTCCCTTAATCTGCCCAATCACCAGCTTCAAATCATTTTGGACTAACAAGTTCTTAGCTCCTAACGCCATTTCGATTATTAATCCCGTCAGTATCTCCTCGTACTCGGCCTCGTTGTTGGTAGCTGAAAATTTCAGTTGCACACCGTACTTGAGTATTTCTTTGTCAAGGGTGGTTATGACGACCCCCACTCCCCCTTTCTTTTGGGCTGACGAACCGTCGGTCTGTATCATCCATGATTCGACTTCATTAGTGGACCTAACCTCGTCTGGGAAGGTGAATTCGGTGACGAAGTCTGCCAAAGCTTGTGCTTTGATTGCTGTTCTGGGATGGTATTCAATGTCAAATTGGCTAAGTTCAATAAACCACTGGACCATTCTTCTGGCCGCTTCGAGTTTGTTCATGGACTTCTTGATAGGTTGATCCGTCATTACCAGGATAGGATTTGCCTGGAAATACTGTCTTAGTTTGCGTGAGGCTACTATTAGGCGAACACATTCTTTTCAATTCTTGGATACTTGGACTCGACTCTTTGGAAAGCTTGGCTGACGTAGTACACTGGGAGTTAATTCTTGGCTTCTTCTCGAATCAGGGCTACACTCACGGCTATAGCTGATACCACCAGGTACAAGTATAAGTTTTCCCCTTCCTTCGACGGGCTTAAGAGAGGTGGATTACTTAAGTAGCGTTTGAGTTCCTGGAATGCTGCTTCACATTCGTCGGTCCAGACGAAAGCTTGTCTCAAAGTTTTGAAGAAGGGCAAGCATTTGTCCGTGGCTCTAGAGACGAATCTATTAATGGCTGCGATCCTTCCTGTGAGCTTCTGGATTTCTTTAACAGTCTTGGGCGATGTCATGTGGATTATGGCTTGCACCTTCTCTAGATTCGCTTCAATCCCTCTCTGAGACACCATGAATCCTAGAAACTTCCTTAAGGCTAAGCCAAAAACACACTTACTAGGGTTTAGCTTCATCTGGTACTGTTTGAGGGTGGCGAATGTCTCCTTTAGGTCGTCTAGATAGGTAAGTTCTTTCTTACTCTTGACGAGCATATCATCTACGTACACTTCCATATTCCTGCCGATCTGCTTGTTGAACATTTTGTTTACTAACCTTTGATAAATAACTCCTGCATTCTTTAATCCGAAGGGCATCACCTTATAACAATAGAGCCCTTGGCTTGTGACGAAAGCAGTTTTTTCCTAATCTTCTTCAGCCATTTTTAATTGATTGTATCCTAAGAAAGCATCCGTGAACATCAGCAGCTTATGTCCAGCTGTAGAATCTTCGAGCTGGTCTATCCTCGAAAGAGGGAAACTATCTTTTGGGCAGGCGTTGTTCAGGTCAGTGAAATCCACGCACATTCTCCACTTTCCATTTGCCTTTTTCACCAGGAATACATTTGCGAGCCAGTCTGGGTAGTACACGTCCCTAATGAAGCCTACCATCAACAGCTTGTTAACCTTGTCCGTGACCACGTGATCTCGCTCAGGGGCAAATACTCTTCATCTTTGCTGTACAGGCTTTCTTTCTGGGTCTACATTCAACTTATGTTGAATAACTTCAGGGGATATCCTTGGCATGTCCTCGTGGCTCCAGGCGAAGACATCTATGTTCTTTTTAAGGAACTGGACGAGCCTTGTTCTCATCATAGGGCTTAGTGTCGTCCCTATTTTTGTTGTCTTTGTCACGTCTCCTTCAGCCAGTTCTACTGTCTCCAAGGTCTCTATTTTATCCTCCATCTTCTCTTTAACCATCCATGTATGGTTCTCTTTCACAGCCAGGATGGCTTGGTAGCATTCTCTGGCTAAGACTTGATCTCCTTTTACTTCGCCTACGCCGTTATCGGTTGGGAACTTTACATTAAGGCAATAGGTGGACGTGGCTGCCTTCCAGTTGTTAAGCGTGGGCCTTCCAATAATTACGTTATATGACAAGGGATAGTCTACCACTAAAAAATCTAACTGACAAGTCAACTACATCGAGTAGGTCCCAACTGTTACTGTCAACGTTACTATTCCTTTGGGGTAGACCCTGTCTCCATTGAAACTGATGAAGGGGAAGTCAAATAGGCGCAGTCTTCCAGGATCTAGCTTTAGCTGCTGAAAAGCAGGAAGGTAGATTATATCCGCAGAGCTGCCTTTATCCATGAGGATTCTTCTAGTGTTGAATCCTTCTATGGTCAGTGTTATGACCAGAAGGTCATTGTGAGGCTGCTTCACTCCTCTGGCATCTGCCTCACTGAAAGACATGTCCTGGTCCGTCTGTCTTGACTTGAGGGGAGGTATCATGTGGACACTGTTTACCTATCTCTGGCATGCTTTTTTAAGGGATCTGATCAATCCTCCCTTGAATAGCCCTCCTGCAATCGTCTTTATTTCCCTGATCACATCCTGTTGGGGTTGGAACGAGTGATCCTCATTCCTGGCCGCGGACTCATGCTGGTTCTTACTGTCGTCTTTGAACTTACCATATTCCCCCTTTTTCACATATTTCTGCAGCTTCCCTTTCCGAATCAACTCCTCTATTTGCTCCTTTAGGTCCCGACAGTCTTCCGTGTAATGACCATGATCCTTATGAAACCGACAGCACTTATTCTTGTCACGAACATGGGGGGATCAATGTAATGGCTTCGGCCACTTAAGGTAATGCTCGTCCTTAATCTGTGTTAAAATTTTATCAACAGGAATAACTAAAGGGGTAAACTTTACCTACGAGGATTCTTATTGTCCTTCCTCATATTCCCGTCAGTGATTCGACGATCAGGGAGTTCTCATTTATGCCCCCTCCGCTTGTCATCCTTCCTCCCTTTGTCTCCTAGCTTCTCTACATCCTTTATGGCTGCTAATGCATCTTCAGCATTCATGTACTTCTGTGCTTTCAAGAACATCTCTGCTACCGTTTTTAGAGGATTCTTTGCAAGCGAAGCCATGAGAACTCTGGATCTTAATCCTACTTTGAAAATCGTCAGCTGCACCTTATCGTCAGCTTCGTCTACCTCCAGGGTTTCCCAAGTGAAACGCTTCACATATGACCTCAGGGTTTCCTTTTCCCCCTATTTAATAGTGAGTAAGTGGTCTGCTAGCCTTTTTGAACGTTGCCCCTGGATGAAATGACGCAAGAAGGCGTTGCTTAAATGCTCGAAGTTATCGATGGACGATGTTGGCAACTTGGTGAATGGTGTGCTGTCGTAGGCAACCAAAAATAAAACCTATACTCCTAAAAATATATGTAGTAGTGCGAGTAAGGATCTTTCCCACAAAGAGTATCTAGCCTAATTTTATGCTACGTGAACAAGGAGAGGGGATTTGTGTATAATGAAAACAATTTTAAGAAAAAAAACTAAGGAACAATTCAAATTAAAGTATCAAAATCATACAAAGAAAATAAACCTTGGTCCAAGTCAACATCCATCGTCGAAATTTTACAACTGATCATCGATGCAAGTATATATCAATTCACACTTTGAATATTCACCGTTGGAACTATTTTTCTATCTCTCCTTAGTTGCAGTTAATTAGAAAACAAGCAATCTAATTAACCCTAACTACTAAACAACCCAAGACAAGCGCTAAAGATTTAATTTAGTAGCAGCCTTAAGAATTAGAGAGATAGATGAAGCTAAAAAACACAAACACAAGCGGTTGTATTTAATTTAGGCGAGCGTTCTTCCTAAGATCTAATAATTTCTGACGCAGCAAATCATTAAATCTTGGTTGTTGAGAAATTTAGACCCCAGTTTATAGAATTAACAAGTTTTAAATCCAAGTTGTTAATTAGATTTATTATGAATAAAACTTATTAAAATAAACAAACATCAATATCATGTCAAAATCATGCAGCGGGAAAAATAAATAAGATAAGATATGATGACCCATGAAAACCAATGAAACCAACCAGTTTCACAGTAAAAAAACTGGGGGGAAACCTTCCCGAAAAGCAATTCACTATAGTAAAGAGAAGTTTCAGATCTAGTACAAAATCTTTGTTCCTAGACTCTACAATTCTCGTAGATGAACTCACAGCAAAAAATTTCTACCGCTTCAAAACCTCTAAACTCTTCAATATATGAATGCCACCCTTTTTGTTGCACAAATCCCAATACGTGACTAACTCCTTTGCACAAATCCCAATACGTGACTCACTCACTCACCAACTAGAAGAAGATGTTGGCTGCAAAGTTCTTCACTTCATCAATAATGAAGATCAAGAAGCACTTGGTTACAAATCCCTAAGGCGCAAAGACGCAGTAGCTTCTTTAAGAGAGAATAAGGTATCGGTCACCTTTTGCTTGAGTTCTCATTGTATTCTCTTATGTGACGACCTCTAAAATAAGCCTTATATAAGTCTAGAGTTGTGAGAAAAGAAACCCTACATAAATACATAAGCTTGGCCGAAAAACAGAAATCTGAATTCCCGTAACCTCAACAGATAGCAGGTATCGAAAATGTGTCGAGATTTAATGAATCTCAACAAATACAGCTATCGAGAAAGTGTCGAGCAGGTGTCGAGGGGACAGAAGCTTTCTCGATCGATCAACAAGCTATCGAGATTGCGATAAGAATCAGCTGAAGAGCTTGACAAATAGCTAGGTGTCGAGGAGGTGTCGAGCAGCTATCGAGTTTTAAAATTAAGCACTTTCTCACTTGGTTCTTGGACAGACTTGCATGGCTTTAACACTTGAACTTGAAACAAGGTTTATTGAAGTATTAAACACATCCTAGATCTACCTAAATACAAGTAAAGTGCATTTTGTCAAAGGATTAGCCAATTACATAAAATCATGATATATGTTCTTAACATGTGAACCACATATGTCCTAACAATCTCCCATTTTGGCAATCCGTGACAAAACCACAACAAACAAATGAACATATGAGAGAAGTCATAAATCACTCAACTCATACTCACTTGTTGAATACAATAAAATCTATCCTAGTATAAACTCTTGAAAAACTTTACAAGAAGAGAGTTTATGGCAAGTAGACTTTGACACTCTGTATTTCTGAAACACTTTAAACGAAACTCATCAAGGCATCTTTGTGTGAAACAGAAATAATATATTGCATACAAAAAAAGAAACATGCGTATAAAGAAAGAAAAGAAACAACACATGTAAAGGTAGATGAAAGAAACATACATCAACATATATCAAACATAAACATAATGTATGTAAACATGGTCACAAGACCCAAGGTACAAGAAGAAGCTATAAGCAACTCCTACAACAACAAGGAGGTAATCACTCCCCCAAACAAGATAAAACACATCTCCCCCTTACAAAGGAATGTATTTCTCCCCCTAACTTGTAGAATCTTAAAAAAAAGAAACCACAAAGTCTCCACAATTTCTCCCCTTTTTTGTCATGATTGACAAAGGGTACAAGAAGTTAGAAAGCTTCACCCGAGAAACATAAAGATAATCAAGGATGATCAAGGGGGCATAAGGAATCCATATAAATGCATGAATGTAATGAAACAAGATGCTATGGATAACAAGATAAAAAAATGCAATCCATGTGAAAAACAAATCTCTCAACAAAAAAAATGTTAAGCACATAGATTCAAAACACACACACACACACACTAAACAAGTCTAACCAATTTTATATTTCAAAAACAAGTCAAGACAGTTTAGTGAGTATACATTAACACATGTAAAACCTTTGTGATGGCCAAATCATATTGTACCTGCACATATATCAAGAGCAGCAAAGAATATTGCGTGTTGTGTGTGAAAAACATCGCAAGATTGCATATGTGTATACATGTTATGACGATCTAAGATATGAGAAAATAACTTTAACTCATACACAATCATAACTGTTTGATGGGGACTATTACTTTTGAGGTACATCCTATAACTCCTACATTTCCTAGAATACACGCTTGCAACCATATTTAAAGTATTTTTTATCTTTTTGCTTTTTATATTTCTTTACATATTTTCTTTTATTTTTAGCACATCATGCATGGTCATGCAGAAGAGAAAAAAGAAATACTCAAGATGTTAAGTTTTTGACACTGCGCTTTTGCTATGTCGAAGCATACAGATGTCATATTATGATTGGCGAGCAACAGTGGTGAGATGGTTATTTATGCCTTTCTCTTAGAATTTTCTCGTCTTACCTGTCAAAAAGAGTGATACGAGTATTAAGTTCAAGAGATAACTTAATCTTACTCATCACAAACAAGAGGCAGAAAGCTCACTTGCTTAGTTGTGCATAAGAATGCTCATCTAAGTTACAAGAGATACAAAATTTAGAAAACTTTATTTCATTAGCCATCCAAGATACACAAGTACCAATATACACAAAACACACACTGTTTTTGTATTTTTTTTTTAATTTTTCCTTTTTATTTTTATTTTGAAAACAAAACAAAATAAAACTAAACAACCAAACAAAAATAGACAAACAACATGAAAGCAGAAAGAAAGATGCAAATGCATTAAGGCATGATAGAAAAATGTGCAAATGCATGAAAATATGATTCCAAAAATAGATAAGAAATCAAGCAAAGAGAGTCCTACTTTAGATAGAAAGAATTAAAACAGAGGACAAATAGAAAAGATAATTAAGTCTCAGGCTCCTTTCTCACCCACACAGCACGAGTCTTTGGCCGTGAAGATGAAAAGGCACGTGTCCTAATATGTCTACTAAAGGACATAGAAGAATTAGAATTCTCTTGAAATTGAGTTAAAAAGCTCAAAACTTTTAATAACTCTCCAAATAAAGGTTTAGATCCTTGAGAGGAAATCTGTGACCGTTTGGACAATTGCTTATGAGGATACAACTTAAAACAATTAGGACGAATGTATCCAGAAACACCACAATAGTGACAAACATGAGGTCTAATAAAGGATTTAGAATTAGACAAATCAGTCTTGGATTTCATACCTTTATCACCTTTCTCAGATTGGGGCACAAAGACAGTCCTTGATCCAGAAGCCGTAGAAGAGGAGGGGTCAGAGGAGACAGCATATTCTAAGCCAGTCTTATCAGAACTAAGCTTTTGAGCACTTAATACCTCATCAAGCTTTGCACTAGACATGCTCTTTATTTGAGCTCTAGCTTAACTAAGCTCAATCTCAAGATTCTTAACATTCTCTTCTAATGAGGTGTTCTCCACAATAAGAGTCTCAACTAACCTTGTAGTTTCATCTAATTTGACTAATAGATCAGCTTTCTCCGTTTTTACCTCATTAAGCTCTTTTCTACAAAGATGAAAAGTCTTTTCAAATTTTATGAATTCAGTACATAGCTTATCATAGGCTTCCTGAATGGTTATCTTCTTGGGTACTTCATCATCCAAAGAATCCTCACTGTCACTAGCACTCTCCATAATTACCTTATCAGTTGAGGTAGCAAAGGCCATAACGTGACGACATTCATCCACAAATTCATCAAAAGAGTCATCCTCAGTGTCACTCCAAGTAGCAACCAACCCTTTATCTTCTAACTTCTTGGTCTTTTCCTTCATGAGGTAGTTTGGACACTTTATCCTTATATGACCAAAACTTTTGCACTCATGGCATTGGATGGGGGTTTCTCATTCTTGCCCTTCCTTAAGGATTTAGGTTTCCTAAGAGGTTTGCTCTTATCTGTTTTCCTAAACTGGACAAGCTTGATAATCTCATCAGTTATGAAGGTTAGATCTTCATCCTCATCTTCACTTTCATCTTCATCTTCAGAATCCTCAATCTCTTCCTTTATACCCTTAAGAGCCAAGTTTTTACTCTTTCCACATTTTCCCATTGAGCCTAATCCCATCTCATAGGTTTGAAGGTTCCCTACAAGCTCAGTTAAAGGAATTTGATCAATGTCCTTTGCTTCTTCAATGGCAGTGATCTTGGCATGGAATCTTTCAGGTAAGGACCTAAAGATTTTCCTAACAATTTTGAATTCTGCAATACATTCTCCAAGGTTGAAGGCAGAATTCACAATATCCTTGAGTTTAGCATATAACTCATCAAATGTCTCATCCTCCTCCATCCTTATTTCTTCAAAACTAATAGTGAGTTGTTGAAATTTCACAGTCTTTACTGCCTTAGTACCTTCATAGGTGGTCTCAAGAATAGTCCATGCTTTCTTGGCAACTTCCGTGGATGATATTTTCTTGAATTTCTTATTGGTCACCCCACAGAACAAAGCATTCAAGGCCTTACTGTTGAAATTTGCCGCAATGATTATTGCATCATTCCAATCCACCGGTAATTCCTTTGGCTTAATCCAGCCAACTTCAACAGCTTGCCATACCTGTTCACTAAAAGCCTGCAAAGAAACTTTCATACGAACTTTCTAGTACGCATAATTAGTTCCATCAAATAAAGGAGAAATTAAAAGAGATTGTCCACGATCCATGACAACAGGGGTCAAAGATCACACTCAGGAAATTAATCCAATCAGAGTGAACCCGCTCTAATACCACTTGTTGGGAAATTTAGACCCCAGTTGATAGAATTAACAAGTTTTAAATCCAAGTTGTTAATTAGATTTATTATGAATAAAACTTGTTAAAACAAACAAACATCAATATCATGCCAAAATCATGCAGCGGAAAAATAAATAAGACAAGATATGGTGACTCAGGAAAACCAATTAAACCAACCAGTTTCACAGTAAAAAACCTGGGGGGAAACCTTCCCAAAAAGCAATTCACTATAGTAAAGAGAAGTTTCAGATCTAGTACAAAACATTTGTCCCTAGACTCTACAATCCCCATAGATGAACTCACAGCAGAAACCTTCTACCGTTTCAAAACCTCTAAACTCTTCAATATATGAACGTTACCCTTTTTGTTGCATGGATCCCAATACGTGACTAACTCCTTTGCACAAATCCCTATACGTGACTCACTTACTCATCAACTAGAAGAAGATGTTGGTTATAAAGTTCTTCACTTCATCAATAATGAAGATCAAGAAACACTTGGTTACAAAACTCTAAGGCGCAAAGACGCAGTAGCTTCTTTCAGAGAGAATAAGGCATCAATCACCTTTTGCTTGAGTTCTCCTTGTATTCTCTTATGTGACGACCTCTAAAATAAGCCTTATATAGGTCTAGGATTGTGAGAAAAGAAACCCTACACAAATACATAAGCCTAGCCGAAAAACAGAAATCCGAATTCCCGTAACCTCGACAGATAGCAGGTGTCGAGAAGGTGTCGAGGTTTAATGAATCTCAACAGATACAACTATCAAGAAGGTGTTGAGGGGACAGAAACTTTCTCAATTGATCGACAAGCTATTAAGAAGCTATCAAGATTGCGATAAGAATTAGCTGAAGAGCTCAACAAATAGCTAGGTGTCGAGGAGGTGTCAAGCAGTTATCGAGCTTTAAAATTCAGCACTTTCTCACTTGATTCTTGGACATACTTGCATGGCTTTAACACTTGAACTTGAAACAAGATTTCTTGAAGTATTAAACACATCCTAGATCTACTCAAATACAAGTAAAGTGCATTTTGTCAAAGGATTAGCCAATTACATAAAATCAGGACATATGTTCTTAACATGTGAACCACATATGTCCTCACATTGGTTGCTACACAAGTTAGAGAGATCAAACAATTACGGATTTGATATTTAACCTAGCAATAGATTGAAACGAATAATAAACTAGTAGGCCTCCTAGTAATTAAACGAGACAATCATGAAAATAGGCATAGAAGAACATCCGATATTCAAAACATAAATTGAACAATAAAAACAAATTAAATCTCACAGTTTTATTGATTCTGAGGCTTCAATTTCCTTCAACCAAGTATAAAAGTTTTAGCCACACAGAGCCATGACAGAAAACTAAAGAAGAAAAGTAGAGAAGAGGAGAGAGAGAGGCGTGTGTGTCTATGTAATTCTAATTTCTCCTCCCTTTTTACACGTTAATTCCTCCTTTACCAAGCCTACAAAATCTCCTAAAAATATTCTAAATAATAACATCCAAATCTGACTAATTAAGGAAAAATATTAAAAATAAAACAAAGTCCTAATATAACTAGGAAAGTGGTGTTTTTCAACTGGAAATTTCGTACACCAGATCTGGAACCCTCCAAAAATAAACCACATCAGATCCACGTATTAGAATTTCAAGCAAAGGAACATTCCAGAACGTCAATAGTGCAGGTACAGCAACTTCAATCCCGATTTCGACCTTGATGCGGCCTGTATATCTCAAAACTCAAAACATGAAAGTTGTAGAGCTTTGTCTTTGCGTTTCATATCATCTTGAATCATCTCAATCGGAGCTTTGATGAGAGAGTTATGCCCAGATTACGAAGCAATGTCAAAGCTGTCCAAAATCACCAAATTAACTACGTTTTGCACTTTATGCCTCTATTTGCATCCTAAATCAAAATACAAGAATAATGAGTAAATTTAGGCACCAAATAAATATAAAAGACTAAATATTAAGGGAGAAAAATATGACATTTGGCATTCTTATCAGTGAACCATTCCCTTGCAGCTCCCTTGAGGGTAGTAGGGAATCAACGGCAGAATATCTTGTCAGGTGGTTGTTGGAGACCCAGCGTCGTTTTAAAGGTATTAAGATAGTCTTGGGGGGTCCTTAAATCCATCAAATGGCTCAAATTGAGAAAAGCAAAATTTTGACTGTACCGGACACTCTAGGACTGCTGCAGTGAAGGGCAAATCCGTGGCTCTCACCAGTCTATCAACACTCTGGTCTGTTTTCTCCCTTATGGCATTCCCTAGCTCGTCCATCTCTTTTCTCATCTCTCTAAGAAGATCTTAATTATGTTCGTCTTGAGTAGTAAATCCTCGATGGTTACTTCTTCTATGGCTGTCTCCCTCGTCTTCCAAGTTGTTTTTAGATCAATTCTCCTTCTGTTGAAGCTGCAACTTCATTTCCTGGTTTTGTTTAGTAAGTTCCTCAACAATGGCAGCAAGAGCCTGGATTTGTTGAGTCAAGGCTAAGGAATCTTAGTTAGATACCATTTGAATACAAAAGTTGATGGAAACTACGATTTACAATGTAAACATGAAAATATAGTTCCCATAAACGACGCCAAAATGATGAAGCGTGAGCTCGCCAGTCAGCAGATGGAGTCAAGCCACAGGACACATGTATGTCTTCTCAAGGATGGTCACTGGTGTGGTGCTTACCACAACGTCTCCAATGCCAAAGTTAACACAAAGGAACTTTATAAAGTAAAGTAGAATAGAAAAATGGTAGTCAAATTATCTCAGTATTTCCTCATACCTTGTGTTGATGTTGTGAGGGCTTTATATATGTTTTTGCAGCTCTTGATCGTTGGAGTAGTTATGGTGGTCTTAATGTCCCTCCTGGTAACGTCTTATGCTTTTGTAATGTGGCTTCAATGCATTCCAACGGCTCATACAGCTGACTCTGTAACCGCTTTGGGTGTAATTGGCCGTATTGAATGGCTTGGTTGTCTTTGTCAGTAACGCAAGTATTTGCTCAATCCGTCCGAGGATATCTTCGTCCATAATTGTTGAGATCGTCTATGTGAGATGAATTCGTCAGTCCTGTCAACCTCCAAATTTTAATTGAACTAAAAGTAGCCAAAAATAGATCTTTACCAAGTATACGCATCATATAGAAAACCAAAAATATAAATTGGCACATAATTTGAAAAAATAAGCCTAAATAAATTACAATGCTACATAAGTAAAACCGTATACATAAAATCTAAACAAAATATTTAAGACGAACGTAATATTTTGAAAATTAGCATACCTCTCAAAAAGAAAAACAAAGATATTGTGAGAAAATTATGGAAATTTAATTTTTAAATCCAATGGAAATGGGGATTTATATTGGATAAATGTGAAGACAAATAATATTTGCCCAATTCATTGAATTTGTCTCTTGCAATTCTGCATTGAAATTAATCTTATGCAGAAAATTGAAAAGTTTTTTTGATTCCTACATTTCCTATGACTTTTTAGATCTATCCGTATCAATTCAAAGCATGTAAAGTTATAAATGTATACAAATTCTTTGAATTTTATTCCTACAATTCCCATGACTTTTTAAATCCATCCGTATCAATTCAAAACATGCAAAGTTATAAATGTATACAAATTCTTTGAATTTTATTAATACATTGAAATAAATGCATTTGCCATTACTTAATAGTTTGACATAAATGCTAAATTAAGATGAGGTGGAAACCTAAATGAGAAGGATATCATATAAAGTGCCACTTGGCAGAACCTCGTACTTTCCTACGTGAGGTCTCACATCAACGTGTATATATATATATATATATATGTAGGGGCTCCTTTTTCGGAGGTGGGCCCCCGACAATGAATTTGTAGAGAGTGGGGCAAAGGGTTTGGCCCCGGCCGGCCCTTCGCCGGTCTTCTCTGCACTTCTCGCTGTTTGCTCCACGTCCGGGGTTGCTCCTCGGCTAGGGTCCGAGGAGGCCCCCCTTTCACCAGGGGGGTTCTTTACCTTATATATCCACTTTAGCTCGATCCTGGCCTTACAGCTGTTGGCTATCCAGGCTAATGGTTCAAGACTTGTCCCATCAGACAGGTTCTTTCCCATGCTGGGGGTTGCTGCCTCCAAGGTTTTTCAGTGAAGGGTCTTGTCAGCATTAATGGAACCTGGAGGGCTAGGTAGAATCGTTAAGTGTGGATGTGACCACCTACACTGGGTCTACCCCCTAACTGGATTAGGCTAGGTGTGCCGAGGATAGGTGTATCCTCGGCTCGGGCCTTGGAAGGACTAAAGCCTTTAAGCCGACCATCTGGGGAGATCGCCTTCCTCGGCTTGGGCCCTGGGCCTGCCCAAAGGTGGGCCGGGGGTTCTGGGCCCTCGGGCCCCACAATAGCCCCTCAAAACCCTGCTGCACGCGTCCTCGGACGGGGAGGAGGGTTTTGCAAACCTCGGCCCCTATGGTCCGGAAGGCTGTCGGTTCGTCTGGTCCTTCCTTGGGTGGTCGGATCGACCCTTAGGTTCCTCATTAGGTAGTTAATTTCTTCACGGGAATAGGTCTTCGGACTGAGCCGTACCTCGGCTCTGTCGTAAATAGATAGCTCCCCGTAGGCTTGAGTCCGTAGACCATGCAAGACCTAGGTACAGTTGCCGCCTTAAGTACGAGTGGCCAGCTCCCCGTAGGCTTGAGTCCGAGGACCATGCAAGACCTAGGTACAATTGCTGCCATCGTTTCCAGGTGGCTAGCTCCCCGTAGGCTTGAGTCCGTAGACCATGCAAGACCTAGGTACAATTGCTGCCTTAAGTATGAGTGGCCAGCTCCCCGTAGGCTTGAGTCCGAGGACCATGCAAGACCTAGGTACAATTGCTGCCATCGTTTCCAGGTGGCTAGCTCCCCGTAGGCTTGAGTCCGTAGACCATGCAAGACCTAAGTACAATTGCTGCCTTAAGTACGAGTGGCCAGCTCCCCGTAGGCTTGAGTCCGAGGACCATGCAAGACCTAGGTACAATTGCTGCCTTAAGTACGAGTGGCCAGCTCCCCGTAGGCTTGAGTCCGAAGACCATGCAAGACCTAGGTACAATTGCTGCCATCGTTTCCAGGTGGCTAGCTCCCCGTAGGCTTGAGTCCGTAGACCATGCAAGACCTAGGTACAATTGCTACCTTAAGTACGAGTGGCCAGCTCCCCGTAGGCTTGAGTCCGAGGACCATGCAAGACCTAGGTACAATTGCTGCCATCGTTTCCAGGTGGCTAGCTCCCCGTAGGCTTGAGTCCGTAGACCATGCAAGACCTAGGTACAATTGCTGCCTTAAGTACGAGTGGCCAGCTCCCCGTAGGCTTGAGTCCGAGGACCATGCAAGACCTAGGTACAATTGCTGCCATCGTTTCCAGGTGGCTAGCTCCCCGTAGGCTTGAGTCCGTAGACCATGCAAGACCTAGGTACAATTGCTGCCTTAAGTACGAGTGGCCAGCTCCCCGTAGGCTTGAGTCCGAGGACCATGCAAGACCTAGGTACAATTGCTGCCATCGTTTCCAGGTGGCTAGCTCCCCGTAGGCTTGAGTCCGTAGACCATGCAAGACCTAGGTACAATTGCTGCCTTAAGTACGACTGGCCAGCTCCCCGTAGGCTTGAGTCCGAGGACCATGCAAGACCTAGGTACAATTGCTGCCATCGTTTCCAGGTGGCTAGCTCCCCGTAGGCTTGAGTCCGTAGACCACGCAAGACCTAGGTACAATTGCTGCCTTAAGTACGAGTGGCCAGCTCCCCGTAGGCTTAAGTCCGAGGACCATGCAAGACCTAGGTACAATTGCTGCCATCGTTTCGAGGTGGCTAGCTCCCCGTAGGCTTGAGTCCGTAGACCATGCAAGACCTAGGTACAATTGCTGCCTTAAGTACGAGTGGCCAGCTCCCCGTAGGCTTGAGTCTGAGGACCATGCAAGACCTAGGTACAATTGCTGTCATCGTTTCCAGGTGGCTAGCTCCCCGTAGGCTTGAGTCCGTAGACCATGCAAGACTTAGGTACAATTGCTGCCTTAAGTACGAGTGGCCAGCTCCCCGTAGGCTTGAGTCCGCAGACCATGCAAGACCTAGGTACAATTGCTGCCATCGTTTCCAGGTGGCTAGCTCCCCGTAGGCTTGAGTTCGTAGACCATGCAAGACCTAGGTACAATTGCTGCCTTAAGTACGAGTGGCCAGCTCCCCGTAGGCTTGAGTCCGAGGACCATGCAAGACCTAGGTACAATTGCTGCCATCGTTTCCAGGTGGCTAGCTCCCCGTAGGCTTGAGTCCGTAGACCATGCAAGACCTAGGTACAATTGCTGCCTTAAGTACGAGTGGCCAGCTCCCCGTAGGCTTGAGTCCGAGGACCATGCAAGACCTAGGTACAATTGCTGCCATCGTTTCCAGGTGGCTAGCTCCCCGTAGGCTTGAGTCCGTAGACCATGCAAGACCTAGGTACAATTGCTGCCTTAAGTACGAGTGGCCAGCTCCCCGTAGGCTTGAGTCCGAGGACCATGCAAGACCTAGGTACAATTGCTGCCATCGTTTCCAGGTGGCTAGCTCCCCGTAGGCTTGAGTCCGTAGACCATGCAAGACCTAGGTACAATTGCTGCCTTAAGTACGACTGGCCAGCTCCCCGTAGGCTTGAGTCCGAGGACCATGCAAGACCTAGGTACAATTGCTGCCATCGTTTCCAGGTGGCTAGCTCCCCGTAGACTTGAGTCCGTAGACCACGCAAGACCTAGGTACAATTGCTGCCTTAAGTACGAGTGGCCAGCTCCCCGTAGGCTTGAGTCCGAGGACCATGCAAGACCTAGGTACAATTGCTGCCATCGTTTCCAGGTGGCTAGCTCCCCGTAGGCTTGAGTCCGTAGACCACGCAAGACCTAGGTACAATTGCTGCCTTAAGTACGAGTGGCCAGCTCCCCGTAGGCTTAAGTCCGAGGACCATGCAAGACCTAGGTACAATTGCTGCCATCGTTTCCAGGTGGCTAGCTCCCCGTAGGCTTAAGTCCGTAGACCATGCAAGACCTAGGTACAATTGCTGCCTTAAGTACGAGTGGCCAGCTCCCCGTAGGCTTGAGTCCGAGGACCATGCAAGACCTAGGTACAATTGCTGCCATCGTTTCCAGGTGGCTAGCTCCCCGTAGGCTTGAGTCCGTAGACCATGCAAGACCTAGGTACAATTGCTGCCTTAAGTACGAGTGGCCAGCTCCCCGTAGGCTTGAGTCCGAGGACCATGCAAGACCTAGGTACAATTGCTGCCATCGTTTCCAAGTGGCTAGCTCCCCGTAGGCTTGAGTCCGTAGACCATGCAAGACCTAGGTACAATTGCTGCCTTAAGTACGAGTGGCTAGCTCCCCGTAGGCTTGAGTCCGAGGACCATGCAAGACCTAGGTACAATTGCTGCCATCATTTCCAGGTGGCTAGCTCCCCGTAGGCTTGAGTCCGTAGACCATGCAAGACCTAGGTACAATTGCTGCCTTAAGTACGAGTGGCCAGCTCCCCGTAGGCTTGAGTCTGAGGACCATGCAAGACCTAGGTACAATTGCTGCCATCGTTTCCAGGTGGCTAGCTCCCCGTAGGCTTGAGTCCGTAGACCATGCAAGACCTAGGTACAATTGCTGCCTTAAGTACGAGTGGCCAGCTCCCCGTAGGCTTGAGTCCGAGGACCATGCAAGACCTAGGTACAATTGCTGCCATCGTTTCCATGTGGGCCCCGAGCGTGAGGACACAGTGTTCACCTCTCTGGGCAACTCAGTCTCACGTCGGGTAGGGGTCAATCCCCCTAGCCCCTTGCAGGATGCTGGAGCAAGAGTCATTGTACCACGACTGCACAGCTACCTCCAATAGGATTTTGTCCTCGGATCCGAGGACTTTGTTTTTGGCGTGGGGACATCCACGGGTCTTTTCCGTGAGCTGTTTCTCCTCAGGTCGGCTTGTGACTTCGCACGTGGGGCTGACCCTGCCTCTGGTTCGTGTTCCTCATCTTTCCGGTTTACGAGGCGTCGTTTGGCCTTCTGCGCCTCCTTTTTGACGCTTCGGTGTCCGTAACGCGCCTCCATTAATGCCCTCGTGAATTAACACGCAGCAGGCAGCTGGCTATCCCCCTGGAACTGGGTGGGAATTAATTTCCCTTGACAATTCCCCTTCGAATTCCGCGCGGTTCAACTCCCGCTGGTTTTCGCCCTCCATAAAAGGCGTTCTGGGGGGAGCGTTTCTCCTTATTCAATGAATTCTCCCCCACAAACAGACGTATACACATTCGCCCTCTTGAGCCCCTTTGATATCACCGCCAGGGGTGTGACCGCAGTTAGTAGACCTGGAGCTAAGTGCCGCCGTGGCCGCAGTCCCCACTGGGCTGCCGGCGCGGCAGAGTTTAGGCGTAACACTGGCCGAATCTCGCATGGTGGCCAGGGGGGACGTCGTTGAAATACCTAACGTCTTCCCCCAGAGCGTACCTCCGGCGAAGGGGGCACGCAAACTCTCGTCATGGCCGGTGCCCGAGTATTGCCGTCTCCGACGGTCAATGCTCGGGTAGTTCGGAAGGGGTCGAGGAAGCATCATGAGGGAGGGTGTTCCGGGGTCTAGGGGCTCCTCACTTTGTTCAAGCTTTGGTTTGAAGGTAAGCCAGCCCCTAGCCCCCCTTCCCGTGCTTTTACTGTCCAGTTCTCCCATTCTCTGGGCGCTGGTAAAAGCACGGCTTGACACTTCCTTCATTCCTGACATCAATTCTTTGCGAGCCTCTTGCCCGGCCAGTTCCAACACCAGTCCGCCTAAGCCTCCGATTGTAGGATTAGTTGGTAGGAATTCTTGTAAAACATGCCTGTCTGAGCCTCTGATTGTATTTGTAGTTTTTTTTTTGAAATAATGAGAATTGTAGTACTTGTAATCTCTTGTAATCTATTCTGAATTAATAAAGGACTTTTCTTTTACTTGTTGTTGAGTTTTCTTTTCGCACTGCCATTCTTCTCTTCTTCTTTTCTTTTGCTTTCTCTCTTTTTTTTGCACCGCCAACTTCTGAGTAGTAACTGCCTTGGAACGATCGCCGGTCGCACCGGCCGGCGCACTAACCCTTCCCACAGACGGCGCCAATTGTAGGGGCTCCTTTTTCGGAGGTGGGCCCCCGACAATGAATTTGTAGAGAGTGGGGCAAAGGGTTTGGCCCCGGCCGGCCCTTCGCCGGTCTTCTCCGCACTTCTCGCTGTTTGCTCCACGTCCGGGGTTGCTCCTTGGCTGGGGTCCGAGGAGGCCTCCCTTTCACCAGGGGGGTTCTTTACCTTATATATCCACTTTAGCTCGATCCTGGCCTTACAGCTGTTGGCCATCCGGGCTAATGGTTCAGGACTTGTCCCATCAGACAGGTTCTTTCCCATGCTGGGGGTTGCTGCCTCCAAGGTTTTTCAGTGAAGGGTCTTGTCAGCATTAATGGAACCTGGAGGGCTAGGTAGAATCGTTAAGTGTGGATGTGACCACCTACACTGGGTCTACCCCCTAACTGGATTAGGCTAGGTGTGCCGAGGATAAGTGTATCCTCGGCTCGGGCCTTGGAAGGACTAAAGCCTTTAAGCCGACCATCTGGGGAGATCGCCTTCCTCGGCTTGGGCCCTGGGCCTGCCCAAAGGTGGGCCGGGGGTTCTGGGCCCTCGGGCCCCACAATATATATATATATATATATTGATGTGGAGACAAATAATACTTGTCCAATTCATTGAATTCGACTCTTGCAATTATGCATTGAAGTTAGTTTTAGGTAGAAAATTGAAAAGTTTTTTTGATTCCTACATTTTCCATGACTTTTTAGATCCATTTGTTTCAATTCAAACCATGTAAATTTATAAATGTATACAGATTCTTTGAATTTTATTTCTACATTTCCCATTACTTTTTAAATCCATCTATATCAATTCAAAGCATGCAAAGTCATAAATGTATACAAATTTTTTGAATTTTATTAATACACTGAAATAAATGCATTTGTCATTAAATAATAATTTGATATAAATGCTAAATTTAGATGATGTGGAAGTTTAAATGAAAGAATGTCATACAACTGTCACTTGGCAAAACCTCATGGTTTTCCACATGAGGTCTCTACTTTTATTAATATATTGATTAATTGATTGATATTGATATAGAATATAGATAATATAGATTGGTCAAGAAAAGGATCTTTGAATTTGTGTAATTCACTCTCTCCACAAACAATTTTTAACCAGATAATTATCTCAAAGATTGGTATCACATTTAAGGGAAACTGGCTTTCATAAAATGCATCAGGTAATCAACAAAGAAGAAATAAAATAAGGATTGGACCGACCATATGGTGAATTTTTCAAAGGCTTCCAATTTCGAAGTCCAACTATGGCTATCTGAAAAACCATGGCTATCTGTTATAGGCTTATAGCCCAATAAAGCATGTGATTAACAAGAAAGAACCATTGGAATTGCAATTTGCAAGGAGTACTGCTTATTAATGTTTGTGTGTGTTTGGATAAATTTAAAAAAATCCAGTTTATTTTTGTCGTTAGCTTATCTAGCTATTAGGTGTAGATGTGCTTTTTATTTATCTGGCCGGAAACTTTTATAGTTATTCATCCCCAATTATTAATTGTTAATTTATTACTACCAAAAAAAAAATTATTAAAATGATTATATATATTCAAAGGTAATCTTGACGCTTGATTTTGTGTCTTCCTCTTGGATCCTGCAGAACTTGTCTTCTTCTGTTGTTCGCGTGCTTTGGTTAGTTAAATCTTGTGCTAGATTTGCTAAGGATTCTGGACTACAAACTTGGACATGTCAGAGTCTTATTCCAAATTTCCAACCACGTTTTCTGCCAGGTTTTACACTTGAGTTTACACGAGACTAGACTAGAGCTCTTGTTTATGACTGACCCTTGTTCAAAGGCGGCGCTTTCCTTGTTTCTTTTCTATCAGTGATCATAGTTTCTATATACGATGTGGACTTTTTCGGTTATTCTAAATAAAGGACATAATCTGGGTAATCCCTACTCCCCTGCCCATAAATCCTTTCTCTTGACTAAATATGGAATTCAGGTTGCGTGTGTCATTGGGTTAAAAAGACTATTTAACTTATTTTTTTTTACTATTTATGAGTTTTATTTCACTTTTTAATACTATTAATGAATCTCATTGTAATATTTTATTTCAATTACCTTTTAACTTTATCTATTGTACTTTTAACCAAAAAAATTCTGTTTTAACTATATAAGCTATCCCCAAACAGTTTCTCAATATAACATCAATAGTTTTTACCGGATATATTAATTAAGTCATCCATTTTTAAAAATATTTTTTTTAAAATTGAAAAAATTGTCAATACTCTTTCAATTCCCGAGAAAAACTTTCCAAAAATGAAAAATAATATGGGTCGTTAGGGCACACATTAACAAAATCCATTAAATAATTAAGTCATATTAACATTACATTTTTCATTTTATTTTATAAATGATCGAAGAATCCTTAATCTTTTAGTTTAACCAGTACAGTTATTTGTTATTGTACCAAAAACAAATAAGTGTCATGGCCTAATAATAAAAAATAATCATCATAAAGCAGATCTAATATTTTCAAGTTCTATCATGCGCGTGTGTGTGTGTGTATATACACACAACTATCTTGTCCTTGACCAAAAATAAATAATAAATAAGAGTCCGAATTTGATAAGAATGGAGTGTAAAATTCGTGTTTTACACCATCAATTAAGAGATTATCACATTAATTTTTTATTTAAAATTCAATACATCCTACCACACATAATAATATCTCACAATAAACTCACAGTTAAATTCGATTTTCAAATAAGTATTAGAATTGATTGAGTGTAGTTATGCCTATTTTTTAATATGTAATATGATGATGTGACATGTTGAGATTAGAGAGGTAAAACTTGAAATTTACACCATACCCTTATAGAATTTAATCTCAATAAATAAATGTATAAGATCATTAAGAAGCATGATAAAAACAAAAGCCAGAGAACTATAAAGTAATGGCTATTACTTTGTGGATGTAATACTAGCCCCCAAATAAGATGATTCAACTATATTTTGTTAATTCATTATTGCTATGAGTAGTCCAAAATCATCGTAGCATGCAGATGAGAGATACTACGATATACTTTATAATACAGTCCGGTTACATGTATTTGACTTTGTAGGTTTGTATAGAAATGTTGAGATTCTATTCCAAAATAATTAGAAAAGTATTAAAGGTAATAAGTTTGTGAAATTTTGATGTTCTAAGACAAAAGATTAGGTGATAGCGTGACAGAGCCAAAGTTCATTTTAAAGTAATTGGAATACTTACTGGATCGTATATGTCGTGTGAAATCTGAATGTTATAATTCAAAGATTAGGCATAGTGCGATGTTTTATCCTTTTGAAATATGGCCATAGCGTGAGAAACTTATATTAGAATCCAGGTTCTTCTGTTGCATAGTGTTCTTTGTCAAAATCTTGAAAAAAGGTGTGCATTGTGAATTTTATATCAGTTGAGCTTGACCGCATGCACATTGCTGAGTGATGATGATAGATTTCGCAGGATATATATCATTTCATAGGATCGTTAAGATTCGCGCATTCTTGCTGAATTCATTGAAGCTAGATTTATATGTGGGCTGACGTTGAAGTGTTGAATAGCCACAGCGAATCTTTCCGTTGAATATATATCCCAGCCGACAATCTTTTGTTTCGTTTTTTGTTTCCCTATTTTTGAGGAGAACAATTACAGTAAGCAAACCCATAATTTTCCTCCATTTTTAAATTAAAAAAAAAAAAAAAAAAAGAGTGTACTTTTGTTGTTGGTGATGCTAGGGCTCGTTTGGTAGAAAAGTTTGAATAATGTTGTTTGTATTTTTTTAAAATACATGTGGGTAAAAAACTGTATGAAAATGCGTGTAATGTTATTTAAGAACTGAAAATATGTATTTAAGATGCTTTACCAAACGTGTGTTTAAACAACAGTTTTTAGTTTTTTTGGAAATAGCAATTTAGAGCTGTTTGGTACTGTTATTTAAATAACAGTTTTCAGTGTTTAAACACTACAATACATATTTCCATGACACTTTTTCACCTACAAAATCTCTTACAAAACGGGCCCGTCTTACAGTACTCTTAGTTTCGAAGGTAGATACCTATCCAATTATGTATTTGAATTTAATTGAAAAACTTAATGTACTGAATTTATTTTCTCTATTCTATTGTATAACATGATTCTATATAAATAAAGTCTACTATCATTTCCTCTAAAAAAACGTTTGCCTTCAACTAATTCAATAAGTTTTTAACTTTTAACTTTAATATATAACTTTATAAAATCTTACTTTTTTTTCATTTTATAAATATTTATTTTCTCTATTATATTGTATAACATGATTCTGTATAAATAAAGTCTATTATCATTTCCTCTAAAAAAAACGTTTGCCTTCAACTAAATCAATAAGTTTTTAACTTTTAACTTTAATATATAACTTTATAAAATCTTACTTTTTTTTTTTCATTTTATAAATATACTTTAGCACACTTTCAACAAAATACTAAATAAATTTATTCACACATTTAAAGAATTGCACTTGCACCTAAATTTATTGTAAAAATAAAATTACTTAAACTTATGTGTATGCTGGACAAGACAGGTACTCAAAATGTACCCAAAAAGACTGCGACGCGCCTGTGTGTTCCATCTAGTGCATTGAATACTAGACGAAAGGGTTTTCAAATGATCCCTTTAAAATTTGTCTCAATTGCAGGTGGTTGGTAAGTTGCTATCTGCACTTATTATGTCTTGCATAAATGGGTTCTTTGATGGCCACTGTTCAATTCATCATGTTGCATTGCACTATCGCTTTTAAAATAAGAGGTAATGGGACCATGTTGACATTTGAGGCTGGTATAAGACTATAAGCACATATTCACCCGTATAAGAAATTGAAATATCAATATAAGACAATGATATGTAATTCGATCAATTGCATATATCTATAGGCAACACCAATCCTAATCCAAAGAATGGATTATAACCACACTCGAACAAAACCACACAAATCAAATTCTTAAAATCTACAAACAACACTCACAAACCTCATAAATATAAACTAACCCAAATTCCATTATACAAAAATTAAAATTAATAATAATTTTAAAAAAACACTCAATGCCTACTTAAAAAAACTTGACGCTTGCATAAGCCAAATCCCCAATACACCAAATGGTGCTCTCTCACTCAAACATTACACTTACTCATGACTTGTACATATATCTTTCAACCAAAAATGGAACCGGGATATCCACCGAGAGGACAATCTAGAACTATATATATGT
Source organism: Quercus variabilis (assembly GCA_030445155.1). NCBI lineage: Eukaryota > Viridiplantae > Streptophyta > Magnoliopsida > Fagales > Fagaceae > Quercus > Quercus variabilis. The sequence goes on from CP129446.1 coordinate 17,432,627, forward strand.
ACTTTAATCAAAAGGGGTGCAAGCAATATAATGCTTAAAGTAAAAGTAGAATTAAACAAATAAAGTAAATGCTTAAACAGAGTAAAGTAAGGTAAATGCTTAAAGTAAGTAAAAGTAAATGCTTAAACAATGCAAATTACAATATTGTCAAAATAAACACTTACAAGAAAGAGTAGTAGAAACAAATTTTTCTAAGCTAAAATTGACAGAGGTTACAAGATTACAAAACTGGGAAGGTAAGGGAAATCTAGGGAAACTATGAAAGCTTAGAAAATTACGTTCTAAATACATTGCAAATCAAGAATAATGTTTCTTTCTAAACTAGTTTGAAGAGAAACTCTTCAAATTTTTAATATATCTTTTTTTGGGTGTGAATTTTGAAAATTGAACCACTGAATTTTATGTTCCTTATATGCTTAACGTACATATCAAATTTTGTTCAAATAAGATATTATTTACTATTCGATCAATTAACTTATTTTTTATACATAATTTTAAATAACAAAGACTTAAAATTTTAACATTTGTTTAATAACATAAAAATTCATTTTTAATTTTTTTGAAATTTTGCGAGCATGAAGGATATAATAAAAACATGCAATCTAATGGCTTGATTTTCAAAATTCACACTTAATAATAAAGATATATAAAAAGTTTGAAAGGTTCTTTCCAAATTAGTTTGGAGATAAACTTTGTTTGCAAATCAATTATCTATCAAACTAGAACTTCACTTTCTTTTAAATCTAAAATAATCTTTGCTTGATTCCTTACTAAAAGCAATTTTCATTTCAATGTGGCCCGTCACAAAGCAAAGGATCATTGATGAGACACAAGTACAGTACATGTTAGTCTTTTTGGATGAATGCTGTGTCTGTGTCAAGTCTAGCATACACAAATTAAATCACTCTTTTAACTTAACTTAAGACAACCTCAAATTCAGTAATAAGCACACAAGAGCCCTTTTTTTTCTTTTTCTTTTTACTTGTTTTCTGCTCTCTTTTTTGACATTACACAGGTTGGTTTTTATATCGATGATATCAAGACTAACTTGTTAACATCATCATTTATCAACTAAGAAGTCCTTTTTTTTTTATGGAAGAAAATTATGTTTTTTTTTTTTTTTTGCTTACTGTAACTATGCTCTCAAAGAAAATGGTAGCAATCAACCAAAACAAAAGATTTTCAGCTGCGATTTTCAACAGCAAGATTTGCTATGATTGTTCAACTTCAACTGTAATATCTACCTTCAATGAAATCAGCATATCTTAACGAACCTATGAAATGATCGATATCCTACGAAATCTATCATCAGCTATATGGTCAAAATCTGATTTAAAATTCATAATGCATAATCTTTCAAGATCTCAACAAAGAATCATACGGAACAGAAGAAACTAGATTATAATTTATATATGATCTCACGCTATGGCCTCGTTTTTAAAAAGATAATTATCGTACTATATATGCCTCGTAAAAGTTAAGATAAATATCGTACTATGCCTAATCTTTGAATTAGAACATCAAATTATACACAACATATATTGAAGAGTTCCAGTTATTTTAAAAAGTAATTTGGTTCTGTCACGCTATTGCCTCATTTTCAGAACGATCGGTATGACGTTTTGCCTAATCTTTTGTCTTCGAAGAACAAATTTGACAAAGCATAATATTATTTATAGCATTACTGAACCATTAAAGCTTTTCAAATTGTTTTGGATTAGAATATTGATATTAGATAAAACAAATTGAGATTACAACAAATATGGATCACATTAGTTACATCATATATCACATCTCTAAAAAAGTATGCTTGATATGACTAACAATTCCTACTCCTTTTTTATCATTCTCTTCTCAAAATCTTTAATTAAAATAAAAGATAAAGTTTGATTACAACTTCACTCAATATATTTTTATTAAATTTAAATTTTGACAAATTTATCATTGGATTATGTGGGTACCTTAGGCATGCATGGCAACGTCCTAGTCCGTCCTCGGCATGCTTTATAACGTCCTAGGCATGCTTTGCAACATCCTCAGATGGAGTTCTAAGAGTCCCACATCGAAAGAGTCTTCCCCCAATTTCTGCCTTATAAACAAAGACCTGAGGACATCAAAATCCTCCTCTCCATTCAAGGAGCCAAACAGCAAAATTTTGAGGGGCTATTGTGGGGCCTAAGAATTCGGCGACCCCGGCCCATTTTTGTACTGGGCCATCCTCGAATTTTGATGTACACTACTCCTTCGCTTCAAAGCTTATAAGGCAAAAAGTGAGGGAAGACTCTTTCGATGTGAGACTCCTAAGACTCCGTCCGAGGACATTGCCAAGCATGCTTAGGACGTTGCCATGTATGCCTAGGACGTTGCAAAGCATGCCGAGGACGGCCTAGAACGTTGCCATGCATGCCTAAGGTACCCACAAAAATAATAATAATAAAATTTTAAAAGGGGCATTAGAGAACTACCTAGACAGCAGTGGAGCCAAAAAAAAAAAATTGTTTGATAGAGTGGTTAAGCGGAGCCAAAAAAAAAAAATTGTTTGATAGAGTGGTTAAGCTATGATATTGATAAATTAATTAAGATAAATTCAAAACACATGTATACAAACTTACAAATACATTAGTATAAAAAAAATTTTAATTTTTTTTAATACTAGGTAAGTTATAATTTTATATATATAAAAAATAAAGACAATATATTATCTTTCAAAATTCTAATGAATATATAAAAGTTGTATAATTTGCTTTGAAAAAGAAATATCCAAAAAAATAATAATAATTCTCTATTTTTGATAAATCAAATTATCAAAACATGAAAAATTAATAATATGTGTAGAGTGTAGATAAAGAAAATAACAACCAAGACAAAAAGAATAACTAAGCTAAAAAGGCAGTTCTTTTTTTGTTAATTATAGTATTTCTTTAAATTTTAGGCTCAAATTTTTTTTAGGAGGGACAAAGTAAATTTTTTTTAAATACCCAAAGTGTAAAGCTAAGCAAGGCCCCTTAAGGACCAACAGGACTTGCTACTAAATCTAGAGATGATTGTCTTTTTTTTTTCTTTTTTTTTAGTAATAATTACAACATGCTGTTAATTCTACCGTTCGAATTCTTTTCCTTCTAAATCCCAAACACTTTATATATAGGGAGATACCAATTCAACAATGTCCTAAACTACTTAAAGATGATCTTGGATGTTTGAAGAAAAAATTGATGAGTTTGAGTCCAACTATGTTATATTAACTATTTACTTTTATTATTATTAATATCCTTTGCTCACAACCGAATGCATTACATTATCTCCTCTTTTTTTCTTTCTCTTTTTTTCTTGTTTCTTTTTGAATATGTCCACATCATATAAAGAAACTATAAACTCATGGGATAGAGTAGACAAAAAAGAAAATAAGAAAGCGCCGCCTTTGAAGAAAGAGCTGCTCTCATATAAAAGTATAAAATATTAAATTCAAAGTACAAAACCTAGGAAAAGACGTTGTTGGTATAAGAGTGACATTTCCCAGTTGAATCCTCTCATCAGTATCAATTGCAAATCTAGCACAAGATTTAACCAAACCACATGACACTAATAGACAAGTTAGGGATCTAAGAGACTACGACAGAAAATCAAGCGTTAAGATTACTGGTTTGAATTTCATAATTGGAGATAAAGAAAGATAACAGTCTCTGACTCCTTTGCGTGCTTGGATGGTCACGTGGATCTAACAGCACTTTTAGTGCAAGTTTGTTTTCTTAAGATAAACAATACATTTTTCATAACTATCACGTAATGTAATTGTTGACGTAGTTCATTTTTATTAATACACGGCATTTTTTATAACTATTTTGTAATTGTTGACACAGTTCATTCTGATTTATTTATGATAGAAGTAATGTTAGTGGTGAATATAGATGAAAATGACATTATTCTAATCACAATAAATTGTATAAACTATTGTGAAATTGTTGTTTCTTAATATTACTAATTATAATTCTTGCAATGTAGCCTCCCTTATTAACATCTAGGGCAATAGTTTGTCACAGCGAAGTACATGACATTGGCATACCAAATAAAAATCCAAACTTTTAAATATAAGAGGGAAATTTTTAAATGATTTGATGATTTTGGCTTGGGCCCCATCATGTTGGTTTTCACTATGTGAACATTTGCTTGTCTGTGTGCATGTGTTGGATTATATATATATGCTTCATCGTTTTTCCTTGCTTATATCATACTTGAATATTGATTAATTAACTACCCAAACTTAATCTTAAATAATTGATCAAATTTTGTAGTTAAGCCATATCAACGGTTTGAGCAGTGTTTTTTTCATCTATTGAAAACTACGTTCTCTATTTACACCACATCAACATTTTTTTATTAATCCACATAATGTCTTCTTCTTCTTTTTTTCCTTTTTTTTTTTTTCATTTTCCATATTTTCTTTTACTTTTTCCCCATTTAATTTCCTTTTCTTTTTCTTTTTTCATATTTTCTCCTCTTCCCTCTCTCTCAAATTACTGTCACCAACCAGAGCAAGGAATTCACGAATTCGGACTTTCACCAACGCCGCCCTGACTCAAAACCAGCCTCCATTGCCTAAACCCAAATATGTGAAATAGAGGTAGCATGAACAAAGACACCGAACACAGCTCGAACCTGGACTCGATCTGATCTGAATCTCACATACATGATAGAGCTATACAAAACCGGAATTTACGATGAATCAATACCACCCAATGAGTGACTTTTCCAATCATGCCTAAAGAATATAAAAGGGATTGCCATTTCTTTTTCTTTTTCTTTTTCCTTTTTTTTAATTAATTTAAAAGGGCTTGCCATTATTTTACCAATTCTGGTTAATTTCTTTCTACATGATTTTATTTAATTTTTGGATTTTAGAGAATTGTTTTGGCTTTTAAAAATTTTAAAGCTATTTAATTGAATTGGTATAATAAAATTGACGTTGCATAGTTTGATTGAACCAACAAGTAAACATATACAAGCATTTAATGGTTACTTTCAACATTAAGTGTGGATAAAAGGGCTTAAATCAAAATGTCAGAGATGAAATCTAATTTTTTAACATAGAGGTTATGACCTCAAATTTAGAGGTTTAATTTGCAATTTAGTCTAAAATAAAAGAAATGTATCACCTAAGATTTGTTTGGGATAGTTTATTTTCACTCATTTATTTTTTATAAAAAAAAATAATAATAATAAACTGGATAAAAGTACACGTATACCTAAAAGAATTATTGATTAAAAAATTATCGATAAGTTAGCAGAAAAAATAATTGGAATTTAAGCTAAAATATGATGTGCTTAGATAAGTGGCTCTAAAATGTTTACAAGTCTAGTGCTACTCTATGATTCTTTTGACAAATGGTTAGGAGATCGTTGCAATGTTCAAAGGAGAAAGGCAAATGAAGTGGATGGGGATGTTCATCGGTGTGGTCGGCCAGTTATTGGGGAGGATTTTCCACTGCACTACGCATGTTAGAAAACAGAGGATGGGATAAAAGAAATTATTAAAAAAAAAAAAATCACAAATCTGAGTAGCCGCGGAAATCAATGGTGCTAGGTGATAATTTCTAGGCCTTTAGCTTGACAATCTAAGCTTGGGTTGCCAACAAAGGTCAATTTAGCACGAGTTATACCCCAAATTATGTGGATAAGTATTGGATTGAATAAGTGTGTGTGTGTTGTACGAGGATTCATTGAGTCCCACATCAAATGTTTCTTTAAATTATGACACAAGTTGTTGACGAAGTTTAACCTAAGCTTAAGTTGCTAGCATCTTAAGCCTGCTTGATTGACCTACACGCTGCTAGACTCATCGAAAAGCACTGGATTTTTTTTTCCTTGTTCCCGAAAGTGTATTGTATGAATTAGGAAACTATTAGTTTTAGACTTAAATTCTCAAATAAATGTTTCAATCTTTCATTGCTTTATAACCCTTTCAGAACTCAAGAAGTGTTGTTCTTCCTTTTGCAAGGGAAAAAAGGGCTACATCCACTTGACCAAAACAATTATAAAAAACGTGATCCCTTAATTACAAAAATAATTAGATTAAACTTTAGCTATAACTCTTTTTCCTGTCGTTTTGCCCTTTCCCCTTTCCCTCTGTAGCCTAGATTAACCCAATCTCTAATTCTAAATTGATACACAGTCACTTTACTTTCTGAGAACTAAAATATACCTGATTTCGGTGTAAAGTATAGAAGATTACAAATAAGCTACATTATATTCAGCCGAAAAAACAAATTAAGCGACTTTAATTATAAAGAACTTATGACACTTATATTACTCTTTGACTAAACTAGTCATGTATCCTTTGGCCTTTGCAAAAGCTGTAAATAACTATTCTTTTTTCTTAGTTTACTAATTAAAATAAAGTTTTTTATTGTTTACAATGTCTTTTTATAGTTGGAAAAGTTATTATCCAAATCTATGGCTTATTTCTTCTCTGCTCTCAAGGTTTGATCAGTGCCTTGGATTCGCATATCCATTCCTTTCATTATGTATAATAGCTGCCATACAGTAAGTAAGAAATTGGCTGTTCATATTTTAGGAAAAGCATATGGTCAATTGCTATGGCCTTCTGGATTCGGATAAGTTTCATCTCCAAAATGACCAAACATTTCAATATCGTACATGACTTTGAGGGGACTTTGTAGCTGTTAAAGATCAGATCGATGGCCCTCAAAGTGACTTTTCAAATTATTGGCCTTATGGGTGTCAGTGATCACCCTATGGGGTGTTGATGTTATGGGGGAAGGGGTTTGCACTTTGTATTTGCTGTCATGTACAAGCATGCATCGATGCTTGACAGCCCAGCTTGCCAGTGCAACGCACTGCGAAGTGCAAAGCCCCTCGTGCTCGGCCGCAACACGTACAGATACAAGGCTTTGTACCCTTAAAATACTAAAATGCGTCTCTTCCTAACACCAATTAGTTCTAGTAGTAGTGATTAGCATCGCGCTCCTAACACAAATGTTCATGAATAATTTGAATTTTTTAGATCTCTTTTTCTTTCCATCATGCTAATTAATTGGCTAATTAAAATGTTTTTACCAAAAAAAAAAAAAAAAAAAAAAAGATGATATCATTCTTATTTTATCAACGGTTTTAGGAGTTACGTTTGTTTTTTTTTTTTTTTTAATAAAAAATATATATATCAAATATCTTTTTTTGTTGAATTTAAAATAAAAAAAATCAGCATGCAAGGTCTATTACACAATGCCCTACTCACAAATAATTCAGTTTTTAAAATAAGATCGCGATTTCAAAATAGGATTTCAATTCAAAAAATAATTTGTATACACTAATGTGCAACAAGATATATGTAAGAGACATTACTCTCTTTTTTAGGACATGTTATCCTTTTCATATTGATATGAAAAACGTAAAAATATAAATTGCTTAATCGATAGACTACCATAGACCACCTTTGCTCGACCACACCAACAAGACTCACCAAATCTAGAAAAATCTATTAACCCCGTTCTCCACTGAGAATCAGGATCAAGAAATTGCTAGAAACAAAGAAACACCTTATATTTATGGACCCCAAATAACTCTTTAAAAGGAAAGTTCTACAAAGAAACGGTATCAAGAATTATCATAATCAAAACAAAACAAAACAAAAAAAACAACTACTAGTTATTATCCTTCTTATATCTCCCTAACTTATGCATCAAAACAACCCATGCTTGTATCACACTAGTGTTACTCTGAGATTTTTCTCCGCTCAAAAGTATCCAACGAAGGTATATATGGGGAAACAATTCTAGCTAGTGCATACCCAACCTAGGAGAAAGCTGTAGGTCACTTGATTTGAGTTTTAGGTAGATCTAGTGAGCAAAACACAAAAAATAAAAATAAAAAATTATTTGCAAATCTATGTATCTTTCTCTATTTTTGGGGTATGTAGATTTGTGTTGGGTGTAGGAGATTAACTTTTGTAATTTTTGTGGTTGTAAATATGTGTTTTGTGATTTTGGGAAATCCGATGACCCATCTTAGACCGACTATTCCATCTAATGGTCAGATACGGGTGGTTTTAGTGTTTCGCCCAACTCTTCAGACATCAACAAGTGGAAGGATCTTACACCCAACGAGATCGAGTCGAGTGACAGGTTGACTCCAAATCCAATTCAACTCAACCTATGGACACCCCTAGTGAATACTCTAAGCTTACATTCTCTCAATTCCAAAACATGAAAATAAATTATGACTAAGATATATAGTAGTCTTCCTTCTAACAATATTATGAGCACAACCAAAAGCCATTACACTGAGAACACTTGCTTACTATTATAAATCAAGGCTTGAAAAAACTGCCCGACTCAATCTAATATGACCCAAAACGGTCAAATCCAAAAAGTTAAATGATAGCTAGGAAACCTAATTTAATCAGTTGGTGGTCATGTTTCTATCGATGAAACTCGTTAAACCTAACGGTCCTAACCCATCCAATCTTTTTAGAAAATACAGTATACTATGTGTCATTTTATTTCATCTTCTCTCTATATCTCACACATTGTTTAAACATACCCAAAAGGTAAAAATCCAAAAACCAGATGATTGTATATGTACATCTCAAGTCGCAAGCATAAAGATGATATTTCATTCTCTGCAAAAAATAATTAATTAATTAAATAAAATAAAATCTCGCAGGATTGGGAGATTTGAAAGATGACACCCATCATGGCCATCATTGGGGTTTTGGCTTTTCAAATAACGAAAAGCTGATGAGTTGAGGTTTCAAATCTCTGAAAATTTCCAACAAAAGTTGTTGAGATTTTAGATTGTCGTGTATCTTTTTTTTACCTTTTCAAATCATATATGTCTTATATATTTGGTGGATGAAATTTGAAGGATTTTTTTTCTCTTTTTGTTGTGGTTTGGTCTCTAAAAAATGTATAAAACTTGAGGAATTAAGTGATTTATGGATGTTTTTTTATTAATCATCTTGACCCAGTGTCCTACCCGAGACCCAACTGTCCACCCAAAAGTGAGCACAGTAGTTGGCTGCGGGTTCACCCAAACCAACCCTGGCCAACTCGTGAACACACAAAATAGCAAGTTTTAGATTTTTTTTTTTTTTTTTTTAATTACCACCATGCACCAAGGTGTAATAGTCACTTAACAAGTATAAGTGTTTATGGAGCGTAGAGTGCAAAGGTCAAGGTTCAAGCCTTCAGGAAATAACTTTATATACATATACACTTAGATTAGGTTAAAGTAAAATTTCAATCTTATAAGAAGAAAAAAAAAAATTCCTGATAAACTATATCATTTCTAAATATTTAATTCCTTAATGTGCTTTGTTATAATGATTAAAGAACTCCCTTTATAGGCTTCCATCACTAGAAAAAAATCATGATCAGTTAGTAGAGCAACATCAGCCCATTAGAAAATAAGAGCAAAGTAAGCATAATGGTAGCGATTAATCAATATGCTCATTAAACTATAATTAGAGGAAAAGTATGACATTTGACATATTTATATAAAAATTATTTGACCTTTCATGCTAAACACGCCTGAATCTTTTATCCAGAATTGGCTCACGAATCTTCTTTTTATTTTTATGAAAGTCTTCCTCTTCTTTCCTCTTTTTTTCGTGCTTAGTCTACACTACTGTCTCTACATTTCTTGTCTACCGTTATCTCATAAGTCATTAACTTCGTTCTTTGTTTTTTGTTTCAAAATGACTTGCACTCCTTGATTGCTTCTTTTGACTTAGAACAGTTATCAATAGCAAGAAGGAAAATTTAAAAAAAGAAAGTAAAAGCTTAAATAATATTATTGAGTAGAAAACGGAGAAGGTATTTAAAATTTGAAAAATGATATGTCCACAACACTTTTATAATATTTTTACAACAAATCTTAAATAGCAGGTTGTTATTGGTTGTTATTGTTAGGGCAAAAAAATAATCTTAATGTTATGTTCAAATTTGAACCTATAACAACTAATCACCTATGATTTGTTATGAAAATGTTGTAAAAATGTTGTGGATGTAGCACCTCTTTTAAAAATTAAGTCAATTGAAATTTTTTTATTAAAAAAAAAAAGTAAGTTGAAATTTCAAATTAAAAGGGATCGATTATTTAAGGTTTATGCAACACCAACACAAACATTAGTACACTTTCGAGTCCTTAAAAGAAAAATTAATTAAATTCAAATTGTGTTATGGACACAACTATTTTTAGAACTTATTAAGATGACAAGTTGTGATTAGTGGATACTTATTTTCATGTTTATCTATCACTAATTCTATTTTTATTTTTTGCCACTTATAATCTGAATAAGTTGTTGTGTCGGGAGTTCAATTATTCAACTTCAAGACACTCTGGAGTCTATTTGGATACCGCTTATTGCTAAAAACTGAAAATACTATAGCAAAATAATTTTTAAATATGTGAATAGTACCGTTTGACCCAATTTATAAAAAAAAAAAAAAAAAATGCTAAAATTCGTATTTGCGGGTCTCGTGAACAATACACGGGACCCACACAAAAAAGGCCAGACGCAGAAAACTTTCATTTTCAATGCAATCCAAATGTAGGCCAAGGTAGCAAAATTAATATGATATATAAGCTAAGTCATAGGTCAGAGTTGATTTATCATCCGACCCGTGAACAATACACAGGACCCACACAAAAAACGCCAGACATAGAAAACTTTCATTTTCAATGCAATCCAAACGTAGGCCAAGGTAGCAAAATTAGTATGATATATAAGCTAGATCATAGGTCAAAGTTGACTTACCATCCGATCCGGCCTAATAAAATAGCATCTAGTATAATCAGAAGTCTTTGAATTGGAACATTGCCGGCTAGAACAAATTGACGATGAATTTGTCTTTACTCACACTGGTGAATAAATATATATTTGAATTTGTTTCTACTCACACTGATACTTCTCTTTTCATTTGGGAAATATGTATAGCAAAAGTATTTCAAATGATAACGTGTTATGCCCACTAAAACAAATAGTAAATTGTTTTCAATCTATAATATAGGAAAGAAAGTTTCATAGTTCTATCGTAGGGTCCAGCCGTCCAGGATTTATATGATTAGAAATTATACATTGATTCAACAGAGACAGAGAACCATATACCAATCTTTTTTCTCCTAAAGTTTTTAGGATTTGGAGGATTTTGAAATTCAATACTTACAATTCAGGCAGAAACGAAAGAGAAAAAAAAATTGAATATTTTGAGTAATTCTTTCTTGAGAATTGTTCAGCGCGAATGACAATCCATTTTAACCACCTTTTTAATATTAAATTAGTTCTACAGTTATTTTTTCGCTCAATAATTAGTTCTAAGCTTCTACTTTCCGTTCTCTTCTTCTTCTTCTTATAACAAAAAATATTTATGTATAATATTTAATTAATAAGTATCAAATAAAGAATAAATTAAATTAAATAATTTGGGAAAAAAAAGAGTATTCCTAATTTAATTAAAATTAATTTAAATAAATTCAAACTTAATTTAATTATTTGTTTAGTTTTTCATTAATTTATTGTAAAAGCCAGTTAGTTCTAATTAATTTAAATTAATATAGTTTAGTACTATTGATAACCATAAAAACTAAATTAATTTTTATATACATAAAGAGAGAAGGATGATGTAGAAAAAAGTGCACTTTCAAAAGCTTACCCAACGACTATAGAGGAAATCAACAAAAGTTAAAAAAAATTATATGTTTACCAAAAAAAAAAAAATTATATAATTTTTTTTTTTTTAAATTGAACCAAAGCCATCATAGAATACATGCATCTATCAGGAAGGGATGGGTCAACTATGATATTTTAAATGTAAACTAATGAGGCTTTTTTTTATATTATTTTTTTGGGAAACAAACCATGAGATTAAGCACGGGACAAATCACAAATGCACGATTTGTTTATTTTACATTTTAGAATTTTATCCATTTGAAATTGATATATTTTACAAATATAAATGTGAATTAAGTGTCATATTATTTAAAATTTTAAATGACATTATATTATGTACATTGTCAAGTCTAAAATTTAAAAGTTTAACCATGAAATCATTTATCTGCATCCATTTCAAGTTAGTGGAGAGAATCATGTTTTGTTATAATGACTCATGCTCATTGATGGCCTTTCCGTTTGCTAATGCATACAAATCTTTGGCTTGATTGAAATGCAATACTCGTGTTTCTCACCAAAAAAAAAAAAAAAAAAAAATCAATACTTGCGGACTGCGGTACCAGTTAGACCCTTTCGCAACACTAGAGAGCCATGCATGTACAGAAATTTTTGATACATGTATGGCTCTAAATGAACATAAATGCCAAAAAAAAAAAAAAAAATCAAACTTTTATATCCAATCAATAAGTAGAGTTTGTAATGTGTATGTCTCTGTGTTAGAACTTTATTTTATATATATTAAATGCATGAAAAGGCTAACGGAAGATATTACGGAGTGTTATCAGAGTGACAAAACCAAAACATGTTTCTATATGATTTACAAGCTTCAACTGTCAGCTTTTTTAGGTTCGTTAACCACTCTTTGATGAACTTGATTGAAAGTCTTTAACTCCTTGCACCTTTATGTCTCTAATATCATGAAGCAAAGCCTCCACTTTCCAGCCTTGTTTTCCCTTTCCTTTGAAGCATGAATCTATTTTCCTTGTGCTCACCATGAAAATAATTGAGTGTAATTCAACTACGTATCTTGCTTCGAGAAGATCTTCCCTAACTGCATATCATCTGATCATTTGCCTTCCCTGCATTTCCACAGTTTGAAGACCCACAAAAATCTTCCGACATGCTCTTGACTAAGCCTCATATACAATCCCTCCTTGTTTGTCTCTTTTCCTCCATATTCCCCCCTCTAACAATTGCTGCCGATGAAAGATTTCGACCCCAACCCTCCAAGCTGACAACTCGTGTCAGATGTGTGTGGATTTGTTTTGTGCATACTCCTTGCATGCATGAAAGTGTTGGTGGGGAAAAGGTTAAAATGCAGAGTTAGCACCAATCACCAAGGTTTTTAAGATGTGATTAGCCACATATATCTATTTGATTTTATTTTGATCTTAGGTCGAAAGTGCTTGTGGTTTTCTAGCCTAAGTATGGATGAAATCAGGTCTTGAACCAAAAAGTGAGTTTAGGGATTTGGTTTTGCATAAGATAGATGTTAGGTACCCAAACAGCATCCATCAAGCAACTATTACCTTATTTTAACTATCTCACATGCAAATTGTCTTGAGTAATGTTAGAGATATAAACTTTTTTACAAAAAATTTTACAAATTACTGATGTGGTAAATAGTTATTGGTAAATGAAAAATAAATGTTAATACCGAGCTTAAATGAAGACCAATAAAAAGCTGGTCACATCAACAATTTGTAAAAATATTGTAAAATAATTTCTAACCGTAGCATTACACAATTGTTTTATGTCCTAATAATCAAACTACTAGTTTCATATTCAATATATTTCAGCCAACTCCATTCTCCTCTCCCCCTCCCTCATCTCCCTCCGTTTCAAGCATACTTTAAGGGACATTTGCCTTTGAATATAATGGGACATAATTGCAAAAAAAAATTGATTTTGATCAAGAGCAGAGCCAAGGGTCAAGCCAATTTTATTTAATTATTTGGAAAAAAAATACATATGATAAATACTTTATATTATTGACAAGATTAGAAATTTACATCAAATAGAGAATAAGTATACAAAACCTTGGTCCTAGATATAATCTAAAAATTACAGGGTTTTCATCCTATTTACATTATATATAAAATTTAAAATTACTTCGGATAAAAACCTATTTTATGAATCTTTGATCTAAGTTCGGATGCAAAGTTACGATGTGAGAAAGTGTTAGACACCTATCTCATTCGATAAACCGGTTTTTTTTTACTATAGTAATCAATGCCATGTCATGTCATCTAAGAAATCATGTCAAAAAGAAATCACATGTCATTCACAAGGAAGTATGAATTAAAGTAGTTGAACATATTATAGTGATCATTGGATGAACATATTCTATGAAAAATAGGTGACTAGAATATTATCTTCAAGAATCTAATTTAGACATGTGAGGCATTGAATTATGTTTAACAAAGAGATATGTCATCGCATGCTAGTGATGAGAATGAAAGATCTAGCTTATTAATATGTTAAGAATTTCTAAAACATGGGATGGCATATTATTTTGTAAAAGATCTAATATATGAATATTTCAAGAATTTATATATATATATATATATATATATATATTCATATATTCTAAAACTTTATGAATATATATATATATATATATATATAGTTTCTTGAAATATCATATATTAGATATTTTACAAAACAATATGCCATCCCATGTTTTATAAATTCTTAACATATGCACAAGCTAGATCTTTCATTCTCATCAATAGCATTTGATGACATATTTCTTAATTAAACGTGATTAAATGCCTCGCATGTCTAAATTAGATTCTTGTAGATAATATTCTAGTCACCTATTTTTTATATAATATGTTTATCCAATCCAATACTCTCTATCGTATGTTTAACTACTTTAATTCATACTAGTATGTAATCCCGTGCTACCGCACGGGACTGGTTAATTGTAATGATGCTATTGGTCAATTTTTTTTTTTTTTTTTGGGTTTATCACACGGATGATAGAATTAAATCAAACAATGAAATATATATATTGCATTTTATTATTTAAGTAATGCTATTGGTCTTTTTTCTTTTTTTCTTTTTTGTTTATCATACATATGATAGCATTAGATAAAACAATGAATAAAAAAAAAAAAAATATTGCATTTTATTATTTAAGTGATGCTACAGTGAAGAAAAAAGAGAATATTGCATTTTATTGTTTAAAATATATAAAGGGACATTAAAAAATAAAAACTAATCATTGAGCTTGGAATCTTCTTGGAGGCGCCAATGAAGCGTTAATGTATGAGAGTGTGAAGTAAGGAAGAGTGGGATTGAACATTGTGTTTGAACCCGGCCTTACTCTGAGAAATTCGTAAGGAGGAGGAGAGGGTAGTATGTGGATCTAGTTGGTAGAGGTTGAGAAAGGAGGAGACATGGGATGACGATATGGAATTAGGAAGAGATGATGTTTTACTTTTATAGTCTTTCTCGTTGGACTCCTTAGTTCTGGTTGTGGGATTAGAAGAGCTCTAAACTCTATTGAGATTACCCATAAAAGTGTGCAGGTGAGATGTTCTTGCTTAGGCCAATAAGTATTATCATTATGGTTTTCTTAGCTTCCGTGTTAAATGTTAATGCATCATTTATTTGGGTATAAAAATTAGAAAATTTAGATAAGATACATGACACAAAATTGGAGTCCAATTTATAATCTCCATAAAAGTGTGCAGGTAAGATGTTCTTGCTTAGACTAATGAGCATTATCATTATGGTTTTCTTAGCTTCCGTGTTAAATGTTAATGCATCATTTATTTGGGTACAAAAATTAGAAAATTTAGATAAGATACATGACATAGAATTGGAGTCAAATTTATAATCTAATAAGATTTTTTTTTTTGAGTTTTGGTTAGGACAAGTGGCGCAAAATTGAGAATCCAATCAAAATCTAATTGGATTTTCTCTCTGTTTCACCTATTATTATATATATAGATTTCCTTGTGAATAACATGTGATTTTTTTTTTTATTTGATATAATTTCTTTTGGATGACGTGACATTAATCACTATAGTTTAGAAAAAACCGATTTACCAGACAAGATGGGTGTCTTAATGCTTTCTTACCTCGTAACTTAGTATCTAAACTTAGATCAAAGATTCATAGAATCGATTTTTATCCAATGTAATTTTTATCCAATTTAAATTACAATTTTACCCTTTAATTGTGAAATTACAATTTTGCCCCTAATGAGGCTAAATGAATGTTGCAAAATGGGTTCCTACTTTCAACACTCCAAGCCTAAAAAGGAACCTATTGGAAGTATGCATATGATATTTTCTGCATCCCCAGTGGCCTCGGCCCCACACTGAGTGGTGTCGAAGCTTTCGCTTTGCCACTCTTTTTAGAGTAAGATTAATCTACATGTCTCGTTTCATTTATCCGAACATTAATTCGAGCCACCTCAGATTGAAATAAAGGGGTGAGAAAATGTTATTAAGTTACACAATTCAATCCTACTACGCTATCTAATAAACAAAACTTTGAATTGAATTATATAATATTTTAGTGTAATGCCCTTTTTTTTTCCTTTTTTCCTTTTCTTTTATCAAGCTTCAAATAACTTCTCTAACTTCTCGTTTTGTTTATTTATGACCCTCTTAAAACATATATTGTATAAATGCCGGCAACACTTAGAACCTTCCATAAAAAAGTCAAAACAGGAAAGCTTTTTTTTAATCAATGAATTAATTTAATGGGGAAGACTTAACAAGTAATATACATCCATGGATTGCGAGTGTGCTCGCACGCATGCATCATGCATGCTCGTGCAGATCGGACACAAAGAGAGGCTTGGACTTTGCAGCAGTAGCAATAGGAGTGTAGCCGTGTAGAACACTCTCTAGTGCTTTAGTACCCACCCAATATAGTTCCTTCTGAAGCGTGGTACACACTTTAATTTGTTTATTTACTTTCTCAAAAAAAAAAAAAAAAAAAAAATTGTTTATTTATATTCTTTCTAATTTTATTTGGAGAATACATCATTTTGCTAGAGAAATTCTTATTGGATAATGAATTAATGAGAGACACATCACTCACCCAAAAAAAAAAAAAGAAGAAGAAAAGAATTAAGGTGACCCATCTATGGAGTTATCAATATCACTCACAATACAGATATTTCTTTCCTCCTCTCCTTTTCATCTTTTGTTTTTTCGCTTTATTTTTCTTTTTTTATTTAGTTTTTATTGCCTTAATTAATTATTTATTTAAAAAAAAAAAAAAACTTGCAAATAATTAACTGTAGATGCTATTATTATCTCTTCTTTTCATTCTAACTCATTTAATGGATACAATGTATATAATAATGTTCAAAATTGAACATTAAATGTAACCACGTTCTATGTGCTTAAAAGTATATAGATATAGTAGTTAGCTCCACTTGACTTTTTTTTTTTTTTTGGAAAAATAGTTCCACTTAACTTAACTAGTAAAGCCTCTTATTATCAAATAAAAAAATCGTCATTGCCTACATCAAAAATTAATTTATGTATTGGCTTGATGATAAAACATAATCATCATTGAGCAATTGCCATAAATTTAAAATATTTCCATATATATATATATATAAAAGGTATGTAAAGTACATTCTAAAAAAAATTTGATGTAGGATAGAATCTACCATTAGACTTTTTTATTTATTAATTTTGACATTTTTATTTATTAATTTTTGTTATTTTAGGTGTAGGTATTTACTTCCTTGTTTTTAGTTAGTTTGAATGCCCTTTAAGTCAAATTATAGCCATATTATATTTAGGAATCAATTAGTACATGTTTTAAAATATGTTTTATGTCTGTTAAGTTTTACCAAGTCTTTAAAGAAGCCTTAAAGTCTATATATGCTTCTTTTTTTTGAACAATTCATATTCAGTTTAATAAAATTACAAATCTTTTCTTTATTACTTTCTGGTGGATTCCAAACTCCTTTTTCCATATGGATTCAAGGACTCTAGTGGATTTGAGGTCACTTCTGCACTCACACCAAAATCACATAATAAATTCAAGTGATAACTCAATAATAATGATATTTTTGTCGAGTCATATGTTTGTGATTTAAACCCAATATCCCTCTCCCAAATTTTTCACCTATAAAAAAGATAAAATACCTTATTAAAAAAATATTATATATATAATTTGATACTTTAAAAAATGAGATTGGAATTTTAGACATCCCCATTAAGAACATGTTAGTATCAATTTTGCCATAAAGCTATTCACTAGTTTTTAGAGCACTCATAGTAGATGTGAGATATGTGTCAAATGCTAAATATTTGGCACATATCTCACACCAAACACAAAAAACAGCTCCAATCAAATGTTGCATATGTGCCAAAATAATACCATTTGTGTCCGTACCATTGCAAATTTGAAACGGTATGGACAGATGTGGTAAACCAAAATAATATTTTTTATTTGGCTTTCTCTCTCCTCTCACTTCTAGTCTTGATTTTTTCTCTCTCTTTTCACATCAAACCCCGCTCCTCCCTCTCTCTTCAGTTTATTCTTTTCTGTTCTCTCTCACCGGTTCCCTTCACCGATTCTCTCTCTCTTATAAATTGTTGATCTTGATCCGTCATCACTGATCCATCATCGCCGATCTCTCACCAGTTGCATTTTGCATCATCAGCTATTCAATATTCACCGCCTCCATCTCCACTCTCCCATCACCAATCAAGCCGCCGACCTCACTGATCAAGCCGCTGCCATCACTTCTCATTTGAAGACTCCATCACCGCCGATCTGAAGACGCCATCGTTCTACGTCTCTGTCTGGCAATCTCATCGCCCTCTGGCCACGCCGATCTTAGGTTTGTGGGTTTGTGCCGGTGGTGGGTTTAGGATGTGGGTTTGTGCTGATTTCTCTGGTTGTGTTCTTTTTTTTTTTTTTTTTTTTTTGAGGTGGCATTGGTGGATGTGGATTTGTGCTAGTGGTGGATGTGGATGTGGGTTGGTGGATGTGGGTTTGTGCCGGTGGTGGGTTTGGGATGTGGGTTTGTGCCGATCTCTCTGGTTGTGTTTTTTTTTTTTTTTTTTTTTTTTTTTTGAGGTGGCATTGGTGGATATCGGTTTGTGCCGATGGTGGCTGTCAGTGTTGTTATAACAGTAGTTGTAGGTGGCCGTTGTTGGGGCAATGGTGGTTGTGCCTTTGTTGTTGTTGTTGACGATAAGGATGAGGATGAGAATGAGGATAAGGACGATAAGGAGTAATTAATATATTATTTTAATGTGCAGTAAATATTATTTTAATATATAAAATTAAAGTATAGAATATCTAATAAATGGTATGTTATAAAATGATATGGTAAAATAATAAAATAGGCTTTTGATGTGGCAAAATAACATAATTTTTGCCACGGCTGTTACGGATGTTCTTAAGATTGCAAAAATACAAACATGATGCTCATGAACAAGTCTATAAGGATGCGTTTACTATAGCACTGCCCGGGACCCCAACCAAAGTGAGGAAAAATTCAAAAATTCTTATGTATAATATATATGTGGAAGTGGCAGACAGAGGATGTCGATAAAGGTTCTCAACGTCAAACAGAATATCGAACCTATGCTGATGTCATAAATAAAAATTACTTCCCCCAAATAATAACTCAATTTTTTATTTTCCTAACAGAAACCCAATTTCAATCATCGGCTATTTAAAGCCTACACTCCAAAATGAAACCACGACTGACTGACTGAGTAAGAGAGAGAGAGAGATACACAGAGAAACTGAGTATAGTGTAAAAAACAGAGAGTTTTCGGAGAGACAACAAAAACGGTACCGGTAACCGGCGAAGATGATAGCTTACCTTGAGCGTTTCGTACACGGAAACGACGTCGAGTCGAGGCAAAACGACAACGACGACGACGTCGTCGATTGTACGAGTTTACGCGACGCGCTGGACCTACAGGGCAGTATCGACAGCGTGACTACCGGCTTAGCCGATAAAGATTTTGGCGGTTTGCGTTCTATAAAACCGTTGGCTCTAATCAGACCGGCGGGCACCGATGACGTGGCGAGGGTGGTCAAAGCGGCGGCGCGGTCATCGAATCTAACGGTGGCTGCGAGAGGCAACGGCCACTCAATCAACGGCCAGGCGATGGCCGATCGAGGACTCGTCCTGGACATGCGGTCCATGGAGGATGTGTTCGAAGTGGTCGGGGTTAATGGCACGGATTATGTTGACGTGTCCGGAGGGGCATTATGGGAAGATGTGTTGAAACGGTGCGTTTCCGGGTTCGGCTTAGCTCCGAGGTCTTGGACTGATTATCTGAGTTTAACGGTGGGCGGGACGTTATCGAACGCCGGTGTCAGTGGCCAGGCTTTCCGTTACGGACCACAAACGTCGAACGTAACGGAATTGGAAGTCGTAACGGGAAAAGGTGAAATTTTCGTTTGCTCAGAGACTGAGAATTCTGAACTGTTCTTTGGGGCTCTCGGTGGCCTTGGTCAGTTTGGTATTATTACCAGAGCTAGAATTTTGCTACAACCCGCCCCGGACATGGTGGGTATTTTACTACTTTGCCATTTTGTCTTAAATTTTTTTTACCAATTTTTTTTTTTTTTTACAAATTCGGCATTTCTCATTGTGACACGTAATTATGGTTGTTTGTTTGTGATTAGGTGAGGTGGATAAGGGTGGTGTATTCTGAGTTTAAGGAATTCACTCGGGACGCTGAGTTCCTGGTGACTCAGCAAGATGGCAACTCGTTTGATTACGTGGAGGGCTTTGTATTCGTGAACAGTGATGACCCAGCCAATGGCTGGCCTTCAGTGCCGTTGGATTCGAACCATGGATTCGATCCGACCCGAATTCCCAAAACCGCTGGCTCCGTTCTTTACTGTCTTGAAGTGGCTCTTCACTACCGAAACTCTGACCACCCTTCAACTGTTGATATGGTAACGAAATTTACCATTCTCCTGCAACATGGCCCATTCAAATAAAATATTAAAATGCACCTTATTTCTCTTTTGCTTTATTATTTTTTTTTTTTACTTGACTTGACTTAACTCCAATACTTAGAATATTGAAGCTAATACAATGCAAACACATGTCTAATATTTTTGACACGTCTTAATCAGATTGGCTCTAATGCACTAAACCAATCCTTACCCCTTTCTTTTTCTTTTTCTTTTTCTTTTTTTCTCTCTCTTTTTGGGTTTTTGTTTTGAGGGTGGGGTTGTCGGAGTGTATGACACTGTTCTTTTTGAAGTTACTACTTGGCGTCATGGGCTTAGGGACGCACAAGCTGTTAGTGTCCTTGGGAACAGTACGTGTGGGGGCCATAGCGATGCACTGAGTTTTGAGTTTAGAAGGGAGTTTTGACCTAGGTGGTTGCTAACAAGTGCATTAAGTAGGTCTCTCCGTGAAAATTTTGACCATGAATATGCATACGTGGGTTCCACGCCCAAACTGTCCCGCCGGACAGTGAAAAAGTCAAAAACTAAGGATTCACTTCCACGTGTGTGAACCTCAGCGATGGAGAACGGACTTGTTCTCCTCCACCATCATGACACAACGCCAATTTCACTCTCCATTTGCTTATTTTTACTATTATTATAATTAATTTTTAAATATTTTTTCTTTTGTTTATAGTTTCGTGAATTACTTCAAACTTGAAAACCGACCATACAGAATCATGTATCTTCCATTGGATTTTCTGACACATTCCACTATGAAAAAGGTCATGAATTTTGGATTTAATTACGAAAATAACACTCCCCTTTTCGGATGTTTCTTTACTTTACTACTCTGACTTATGAGGCCCTCAATTTGGGATAGAAACTGGTTGGTCAATCACATTCACAACGCTCAATCATGATTGTACAACAATATTCAAGTAATATGTTATAAACTAATATATTAATATACCATTTTTGTATATATGTATATATATATATAAAGGGGCCTCTTTGATAAAAAAAGATCTAACGGCCATCAATTTTCAATCGCTCTCAGCATTATAAGTTAGCGTCATCTAGAACAACTAGTGGGAACGTTTTTGCAAAAAATACAAAATCCTTGTCAGTATTGTCACTTTCATGAGATACAGATCGAGTCGGGGTTAAAATAGTAATAATGCGTCAGTAAAAATGTTATTGCGCTGATCATTGAGTCTTTGCTGACGTTATGGTCCCCACTGTTCCACAAATGGCCAAGAAGCCATCATTTTCTGGAATCTGTAAACCATGAAAACACTCTCTTGGGTTATTGGAAATTTTTTTTTTTTTTTTTAATTATTGGATAATATTTACCCCTTGTTTATGCAATATTTGCTGTTTTTTGGGTATAGGATGTTGATGGGTTGCTTGGACGGCTAGGATTTGTTAAGAATTTGAAGTTCGAGTTGGACTTGAGCTACATGGAGTTTCTATTGCGTGTGAAGCGTGCAGAGGAACATGCCAGGGCTCACGGTCTATGGGACGCACCGCACCCATGGTTAAACTTGTTCGTATCAAAGTCGGACATTGACAAGTTTGACAGCGCTGTGTTCAAGAAGATCCTAAAGGGTGGTGTGGGTGGGCCCATGTTGATCTATCCTCTGTTGCGAAGCATGTAAGCATTGCTCACTTTCTCTCTTTATTTTTTTGTTGGGCCTGCATTAATTATACAACTACTAATAGGAAAATCACTATTTTTAATTTTGACTTCTTCTCAAATACTACTTTATTTCCAAAACCCAATTTGTTGTTGTTGTTTTTTTTTTTTTTTTTTTTTTTTAAATAGTGACATTTCTTGCGTTTGCATTACTTATTTCTAATGAGTGCGAAGTCCTGTTACTAGGTAACACTTTATAGTTAGAATTAAAACCATTTTTTTAAGAGAAGGAAAATCACGTATTACTTTCATAAGTAAATAAATGATGATTATCTAAGTCATTTTTTTTTTCTTTTAAAAAAAAATATGTATATTTAAATAAAATAATATTCGAGTCTTTAACTAGATTATTTCACTTCTTATTCACAATAAATCATAAAAATGGCATGAATTGATAGTATTGAATTAAACCTAGAACTTCTAAATTTACATCATACTCCAAGATAATAAATCCGCTACTCGAGCTCTCTGATGGAGTCAAAACTATTCTTCTTTATTAGTGTGTTTTATAATAATTACTTACCAAAAGTAGAATAATTTAAGGAGGTGATACAGTCTGTTGGTATTGAGTTTTGCATTGCTGCTCCGTCTGAGCTGGATAGATTGAGCTCACTGTGAGTGACGAGGTTCTACAAGCAGTCCTTTTGTTTTTGAGTTAGGGCTTAAGGTACGGACCTACACCATAATTTTTGTCACGCAAGGATTGAATCACCTGGCCCTATCGATCTCGATATGCTGACTAATTTGCTGAACATTTTAAATCCGGTGGTTAAGATTTTGGTGGTAGGTCAAATATTTTCTACTTCTAATAAGGTTATCCAAGTGGGACCCAAAAGGATAAGCCCATCACCCAATGACCCTACTAAAATTCCCCATGCCTTTTTGTTGCACTGAGAAGTTATACTGTTTAACAATGCACCCAACTGTACTGTATTAGATTCTTTGTCTAGTAATGTTAAGATCATAATTTTTATTATAATTTACTCATATAACAAGTCATAAGGGGTAAAAATTTAAATCTATCACTTTTATCTTATCACTTGCAACTTAACACGTAAGCAAATTATTGTAAAAATTATAATATTAAGAATTTCCTTGCGAACCACACGTCAGTTTTGGTGTTTGGTCTTGCCGTGCGGTGCGGTGGGTTAAAGCGTATAAGCAAACGTTGGAAACTAGGAAAAGTACTTTGTGGGACAAAGATACGGTGGGACCCATGGTTAGAGTATTTTAATATTTTTTTGACATGATTTTTCGCTTTTAGAATCTAGTTAACTTAGGCCAAAATTAACTTAGTCCTACCTAAAAAATAGGTTAGGTCAAGTTTTTTTTTTTATTTGATGGAACGGTCAAGTTAAGGATAGGCCTAATAGGTCTTACATCAATATTTATTTTCAGAGTTTCAAACCACTTGGGGGTGGGTTGGTAAATCAATATATGTGTCATTGTATTTGGAAATGGAAGTGCAGACTGGGGGCATTTTCGTCACTCTGGGTTTCTCTTTTTGTGGAAACAGAAATTTATAAGTAGATGTGAATATTCATAGTTTTTGGGGAAAAAAAAAAATTGAAAGAGTGTTGCCATCCCAGAAATGACAAAAGGATTTATTCGCCAACCAGGTTATAATGACACCATAATTTGTCTGGGCTCCAGCAATGATTTTTTTATTGACGAAAATGCCCTCTATTTTGGCTGATCCATGATGGTGTTTTTTAACGGGCTCGATAATGCTAGATTTATATTATTTGTTAATTTGTTTCCAGTGCACAACAGTTAAAAGGGGTAACTTACAGGCTCATTCTATAATTGTACTTTTCTTTTCTTTTTCTTTTTTTGTAAGAAGGATTTTGCAAAATACATATTAAAAGAAGTCATGAATGGCCTAATGGTTTGATGGCATTCTTACCTTTCTATAGGTTTTATTTCTCGGATTTGATTCATCATTCTTCGTTTAAAAAAATAAAAATTAAAAATTAAAAATTACAAGCTTAATGCAATCTATAATTAGGGAATTTGTTGTGCCTTGCATAAATATGAAATGGTCATTTTGTTAGAGAATTTAAGTAGTGAGCCCAATTCGTCATTGTAGATCTAATTGAATTTATGTTTTTACACAATAAACAATGATTTGGATGGAGAGATAGAGTTTAGCTAATGACTACATTTAATTACCTATGTTCCAGGTGGGATACACGTACTTCTGTGGTGTTACCAGAGGGTGAGATTTTCTACATAGTGGCATTGCTCCGTTCAAACCCACCGTACCCAAGGGGCCCTTCACCTGAGAAACTGGTTGCACAAAACCATGAGGTTATTCAAAATTGCATCAAGAATGGCTTTGATTTCAAACTGTACCTCCCTCACTATGAAATACAGGAGGGATGGAAGCGACATTTTGGGAACCAGTGGACAAGATTTGTGGAAAGGAAGGCAAATTTTGATCCGTTGGCCATCCTTGCACCTGGACAGAAAATCTTCTCAAGGATCCATCAGCTCTAGCGTCCAATCAATCAAGATCCATTGTGATTAAATTTGTAACATCTGTGTTATCCGTAGTTTCAACTTTCCATATATAGGCGGATCCGATCATTTGATACTATAGTTCAGGAACAAGTTGGGGCAATGTAAAGGAATATTTTTAGCAAAAATTTTGTTCCATTGTGATCCTTTTTCTTAAATCTAAAGCAAGCGTCAAAATTAATATCTAGAAAATAAATATTTTACAAAAATGTGGTGTAACTGTAAAACCTCTTATTTACATTATTCTATAAATGAGTGTCACGTCAGACTTTTTAAAATAGAATACCAAAGAACAACACATCTTACAACACTCAATTAAAACCCCAAAACTCTTAACAAAATTGCAAGTATATATGCTCTCGCTCAGACTAATTCTCTGACCGCAAACACCATGGCTCACTGTTGCCGCCCATCAGAGGTCATCATTGTTGATCTCGTGTCTGTATTGGTCTTTGTTCTCACCGCGACGAACCCAATTCAAGACTCACTACCTCATTCCTTCACCATTAACCACCGCCGCCACAATCTATGGTGAATATCAGATCCTTCGTCTCAAGAGCGCATTGCGACCCTATGTTTTTTCTTTTGCTGGTTTTTACTTTGAGAAGGTGGTTAAGGTTGGGTTTGGTTTCTGAGTTTCATTTGCGTGTCAGGTTTTGAAATGCTAGGTTTGGAAAATTGGCGAGATATGAAGGGAAGTGATTCGTTTAGAGTCAGTGCCAAGGATGACGACATTGGCAAATAGTGAGAAATAAATCTAGAGAAGTTTGTCCCATGATGGTAGTTCAGTCTGAGAGAAAGCAAATGGTTTTGGGATTTTGACGAGGAATGATTACATTTACATGTGATACTACTTATTCATCATTTTGTAAAATAATAATGTAGCATGTTATGATTGGATGGAGTAAACTAAGAGTTTTACACTACATCATTGTGAAATCCGAACACTTTAGTAAATACACACCAATATAATAGGCCAAAATAAATATTAAGTTTTCGCGAGGAACTGGACAAAATACATTTTGGAACAAAATTGAAAGTTTTTCAACAGGTCAAATATAAATTTTGATCATAATGGTCCCAATGAAATTCTGAGCCATTGCCAGTGTATAACGTAACTGGACCATGGCATATTGGCACCAATAATGCAATGGGTTAATTGGTGCATGTCTTTGTCATGCTATCATGCAACTGATTACTAGTTGTCACAAGCTAGCTGCCAATTTTCCCGCCCCCTTTTTTATTCTCTCTTTTTCTTTTTTGAACCTATATATATATAGCTAGGCACGTCAATTTTGATTGTCCAGTATGTCTTATCTATGACCACCTTTGTTTTTTTTTTACACAACGATCTGAGACAATCTTAATTGGGTTTGATGCTTCCCTGTTCAAGATTATTTGACTTCAGTTTCCTAAGGGTCAATTCCTTTTCAACATAAAACAGATAAAAAGGGTAGCTAACTAGGCAAGAAGTTAGGTATCAGATTCTCTTTTCAAGCAAAAGATCAAAGAGCAGTAAAGCTTTCACTTTCTTTCTTAACGATTTTGGCTCCTCACTAACCTCGAGCTTTGTTTGTATGTAGCTTTGTTTGTATGTTTGTTTCCATGCAAAGATCAAATCTACTTGGTTCTATCATCTTTCACTCTGCTTTTTTCCTTTATTTTCTTTTGTCCCTTTTTCCTTGTATCTTATGAAAAGTAGAGAAAGGATACATAGGTAGGTTTGGCTTTAGAACTTAAAATAGACCCCCCCTCCTCCAACCCAAAAAAAAAAAAAAAGCTTTAGAAGGCAATTATAAGATCATGATTTCTTGTATGTCGCACCAACCATGCTTCAAAAAAAGCATTGCCTCGTTTAATCTCCCATGAAAAAGCATACTATACGTACTTTGGTTAATGTGTCATGCACCGACGTCTTGTATTTTTTTTTTTTTTTTCTCGTAAATTTGTAGATTGTGAATTTCAGCTTACGCGCTCAAAGCACATGTACACAGGCTTCAGTTATTGGACTCCCGCTCTGGTTCTCATTCCACTTGTGGTTGGGCCTCATCAACTTTCAACAGAGACCCACTTTTTTGGTTGGGCCTGGTCGAATTTCAATAGAGACTCCTTTCAACTCATAAGCAAACCCTGGAAGGATACGTGGGCCTAGAAACGTTGGTATTATGTTTTGTAAGCTGATTGATGGGCTAAAACAAAAAATTATCGGCACGGGCTTGCATTTCAAACGATCTGAATAAGACCAATAAAGAAAAATTGTGTCGGCAAAATAATCGATATTATATAGAAGAATTGATATAATCCATTCTTCTACGGATAGAATAAATGTCGCAATGTTTTCACAATAAGTTGAGTTGCTAGCCTACCACAACTAAAAATCAAATAAATTAATGTAAACAAGGATTATACCCAAAACTATCACAACTTACAAGGAACTTGTTACAGAAATGTTGTAAGATTTGTCATGCCAATAGAGATTCTAATATTATATTTTATTATATATAACACGTTGTAGCATTTTAATATTAAAATGATATTTTTATAAATTCATTTAAGGACAAAATTTGGCTACAAATTTGGTTGTAGTTTAAGACTACAATTTTCATTAAAACAAATTAATATGATTACATATTTTTAAAATCTAATTGTTAGATTGCATGCTTTTTATGCTCTTAACACACATGACAAATTTTGTGTCAATCAGATGTTATTTACTATATGATCCATAAAATTATTTTTATGCATAATTTTATACTACCAAAACTTGCAATTTAAACAATTGACTGATGACATAACTATTGATCCTCACTCTTTTGAAAATTTTGCAAGCAAAAAAAATATAAGAATAAAATGTAATCTAATGGCGGACTTATCAAAATTCATATTCAATAAAAAGATATTGAGTGAAGTTGTAGGCTTAAACTACAACCAAGTTTGTAGACAAACTTTGTCCTTAATTAAATGGTAAATTGGAAAATTTATTGAAAAGATATAGGAGTTTAATATGGTAAATTAGGAGTTATAGTGTTACTAAAATTTGGAATCTCTCATTGATAAGGAGAAATAATTCTTATTAATTTATAAGTGGGGAAATTTAATGGGATTAAGTGTAATGTAGGACGAAATGGGCCGTGCACGCACATAGATGGAAGATGAAGGAAAGAGGTATGAAAATTTGTAATTTACCGTAAATAATGGACCTAATTAATAAAAAATAAAAATAATTAAAAAATTGACCCAACATCTGATTAATTAGAAAATTACTCTCAAGATGCCCATGGAGCCTATATAAATTGACCCCTTAAGAACCAGTCTAAACACACAAGGCAATTGGTAATCAGACACACTCAAGCACTTGAGAGCATTAGAGATATGTTATTCTTATGGAGCTTTCAATTCTAACAATTTGTGTAGAACTCATTTGAGCCAAATAACATTGTTGGACTATTGTATCCTAGAGAAGATAAGTCAGGAGAAAGTTTGCTACATCAATTTTGGGATTTGCCAACCAAAAGGACTTCAATCTCCTTAAAGAGAGTGAGATATATGTGCCTCAGTTCAATTGTGTTAAATCTCCAAAAGGATTTAAATACTATTTAAGGAAGCAACTTAAGGTCTTGGAGTGGGATAGGTCCTTAGTGTTAGGGTCAAATGTTGTGTTGGAAAATCCTAGCCAAGCGGCACTTTTAATGTGTTTGAGTCTTAGTTTTAAGTGTCTATAATAGGGTTGGAAAAACTATGTTGAAGACACAAGAAGAATGATCAAGATTCTACTAAAAACAATGAAGATTCAGTGGTCTTAACTCCTACTCATCTCTACTCGATCAATTGAGGTTTAATGATCCTCAACTCTTTACTCGACCCCTCTCAACTGATCAAGCTATGAAAATTTTGAAGCTAAACTTTCAATTTCAACCCATGATGACTTGGCCCATTTGGATCCATGCACTTGGGTTCCTAAAGGTATAAAAGCATATTTTGAGTTGTTATCATGAGAAGAACACATGCATATTGTGAGAAGTTTCTATGACCTTATGCGCCATGGGTTTCTTGTACCGAGCAACTTCCAATTCGATGTTAGAGTGTGTTTGTTGTGAAGATATCTGCACCAACAACTTATACAATCAGGAAAGTTGATTGTAAAGTCAATCACGAATTGGGTATTTGTGCACAACAAAGATGATCACTACGAAGAATAGTCTAACTGAATTAAAGCTACACTTGGATAGCTTAGTAGATTTTATTGTAAATAGGTTCTTTGGGATCAGGTATATTCCTTGTACTTGTAATCTCATTATTGTTAGTGGATTCTTATCACTCATTGGGGTTTTTTTTTTTTTTTTTTTTTTTTTTTTTTTTTTGTCTAGATTTTATCCATCATGACCATATCATTGTGTCTTGAATTTGACTTTTCCATGCATGAAATGTAGTTTTGGCAATATGGTTATGCCCAAAATTTTGTAATTGGAACATTGCATTTAACTAATTAATCAACTCAGGCAATTGATTAATTTATCTAAAGTTAATTTATAACCCAACACTTATTTTCTCAAATAAACTCTTCAAGTTAGGGGTGGAGGGAGGGGAGACATGGCCGGATTGTTTTTTAAAATTTTCCCCTCATTTTGCTAAGAATATTTTTTTAAAGAAGAAAAAAAAAAATCTATGCATACATTTTACTTGATGCCCCTTCATTTCAGGGATATAAGATTGCATAGAACCTTTTTTTTTTTCAAACAATGGAAGAAATGGTGCTATGATTATAATGGGTAAAAGTTATGGACATGTTCTGCTTTGTCATCCATTAAAAAAGAAAAAGAAAAGTTCTCATTTAGGTTTTGTCAATATTATATTTCTCTTGTACTATATTGCATATGTAAAGGCAAACGCAAGTGATGTTGATTATTTGATTTATAATAAACTAATTGATTTGTATATAATTTATGTTTTCTAAAACTATTTGTATAGTCTAAGAGTCTAAGGAATAATCTTTAATTTATTTAAAAAAATAAACTTTTGTATTATGCAATAAGGTAGTGTGTGTGCATGAGGGAGAGCGAAAAAAAGAAGTGAATTTTTTCTTTGGCCAAGAGACACACACACAACGGGGGAAAATTTTGGGATTTTTTAAAGGAGATGTTGTTTGGAGGCTACCGCCTCCAAGCAAAGAAAGTTGTGAGTTCATTAGGCTATTTAATGGGCAAAGAAATCGGAAACCCATTTAAGTTGTGACTAACTTAGTGGCAGAGCCCCATTTCTCTTTTTCTTTACCAAAAAAAACTTAGTGGCAAAGCCTTGTGGGTTTTACTTCCCCTACCCCGTGTCTGAGTTCAACTTAACTTACCTTATCAAAAAAAAAAAAAAATTAGTGGCAAAGCCGCTTGTGTATATAACAGCACATGATCAAAGAAATCGGAATTTGGTTGTTTTAATGCATTTTTCCTTTCACCAAAAAAAAAAAAAAAGTCGGAATTTGTGAGTTCATTAAAGGCGAGCTATTAAACCAATGGGGCCTTGAAAAAATACCTTTCAACATTAATTGCTTTCTGATATACCCATCTAAAAATCTAGCATGAAATAGTGAGAGAAAAAACTTAGAATTAAGAATTCAAAATACATACTTGAAACTTATAAAAGACTGTTGAGAGAATTAAACATAAAATTTGGAAGAAAAAAAATTCAAGCTTAATGACCAATATAAGGCCGATCTTTGTCGATAACATTTCAAATAATTAGAATAAAATGCGCAAATTTCATATTGGAATTAATGCGAAAATGAAAATTTTAAATAAATGGTTCTTGCCTCTTTTGAAAGGAAAGTAATTTACATTTGATTATACCATTTCCCATCAAGATTTTGGAAAGTAGAATGAGGTGAATGTGAATATGAATATGAATATTGATGATGTCCGAAATCTTCGGTTTGTTATTCGTTCAACGAAGCCAACAATTTCTTCTAATTCCTACAAAAAAGGAAAAAGAGATTTGGGTGGAGAAAACACCAATGGGGTGTTCCTTTTTTTATACAATATAGAAATTCTACTCTAGCATCCTCATGGTGGATAAGTGACATGGTTCACCATTACACTAAAAGACTTTCACCTATTTAAAATTGATGAGTTAAATTTTTTTTTAAAAAAAACAAAAACTAATTACTGACTCAGCAATGATAAACAAGTGAGTCTTTTAGAGGAATGGTGGATAAGTAATGTGGTCTACCAGAGGACGGTATAATTTCTCCTCCTAGAGACTTGAACTCCAGCTCTTACCCCCACACCCCACAATCACTTATACTTGTGGAGTAACTATCGCACAAAGAATGTGTGATAGTTAGTGGGATGTTTCCTAAAAAACCCTCTGATGGTAAAGTTAGAATTATAGGTCTAACACGTAATAATTTCATAATCAATGCTATTTTTTGGGTTTTTAGAGTTTTTTGTGTACCTTTTCCTTGTTTGTCTAATTCCCTTTTATAGGGACTAGCTCATGTAGGCTGCTATTACTATGTCATTAACCAGCCTTTATGGCCTTCCTAATGTATCAGTTGTTTGAGCTAATCGTCTTTAATGATTAGCAGTTACAAAACATGTTGTAACATTATGTCATTTCTAGCACACATACTTCAAATGTAATGCTCATTTATCACTGTATGGACGATATATTTTTTGGTTCATCAAATATAAAATACAAATATATATATATATATATATATATATATATATATATAAAAGAAGGCCAAAATACAAAATAGACCTTCTAGGTTTAATTGAAATTCATTTCAGTCCTCTAACTTTTCTTCCATTCAATTAATCTTCTAAGTTTCAAATCTATTAAATTCAGGCATTTCGTTCAATTTCATTAAAAAATAAAATTAAAAATATATTTTTCCGACATGAAAAAAAAAATCTTTAAAAATATTTTACATATTTTTTATGTGAATTTTTTTAATTATTTAATTGCTTTTTTTTTTTTTTAACGAAATTGGACAAAATACCTGAATTGAATAAATTTAAAATTTAGAAGACTCAATTAAATGAAATCAAAATTAAAATACTAAAATGAATTTTAGTCAAATTTAGAAAGTACAATTTGCATTTTAACCTATAAAAAAATAAATAAAAGGTCCAATGATTTATGTAAAAAAATAGATTAACAAAAATAGAAGAAACTAAATTATAGCTAAAAACTTTTATGTTGTTTAATGTAAACATTTTAGATTAACCAGCCTTTATGTGTGTGAAGCTCCCTCTTGGAGACTTGAACCCCAACCCTTACCTCCCACACCTCACAACCACTTATACTTGTGGAGTGACCATCGCACTAAGAATGTGTGGTGATCAATGGGGTGTTTCTTAAAAAAACCCTCCGATGACAAAGTCAGAATTCTAGCTCCAACATGCAATAATTTCGTAATCAATGCTTCTTTTGGGTTTCTAGAGTTTTTTGTGTACCTTTTCCTTGTTTGTCTAATTCCCTTTTATAGGGACTAGCTCATGTAGGTTGCTGTTACTATGTCATTAACCAGCCTTTATGGCCTTTGTAACGTATCAGTTGTTTAAGCTAATCGTCTTTAATGATTAGCAGTTACAAAAACTGTTGTAACGTTTTGTCATTTCTAGCGCACATACCTCAGATGTAATGCTCATTTATCACTATTTGGACGATATATTTTCTGGTTCATCAAATAGAAATACAAATATATATATAAAAGAAGGCCAAAATATAAAATAGACCTTCTAGGTTTAATTCAAATTCATTTTAGTCCTCTAACTTTTCTTCCTTTCAATTAATCTTCTAAGTTTCAAATCTATTAAATTCAGGCATTTTGTTTAATTTCATTAAAAAATTAAATTAAAAATAAATATTTTTCTGACATTAAAAAAAAAATCTTTAAAAATATTTTTCATATATTTATGTGAATTTTTTTCATTATTTAATTGCTTAATTTTTTAACGAAATTGGACAAAATGTCTAAATTGAATAAATTTGAAATTTAGAAGACTCAATTAAATGAAATCAAAATTAAAAAACTAAAATGAATTTTAGTTAACTTTAGAAAGTACAATTTGCATTTCAACTATGCACACCCAAAATATCTTTAACGACCTTAACCTATATTTGGGCTCACAACTTATTTGTATCGAGGGTTTTGAGTTTCCTACTATGGATAGTCCCTTGCTCGAAGACCCAATTGCACACTCTAGCTTTTGCGAACTCCTCTATTTTTCCTTCTTGGGTTGCTCTCTTCACTACTAATATTAACACCCTTTGCAATCTCTTTTCTCTCTAGAATTGCTAACCCCCACTTCTCACTCTATCCTCCTATTTATAGCTTGAGGTAAGTGGAGTTGTTATGATTACTTCCTAATCTCACTCATGTGGATGGGGGTCCAATTCTATCAATTCTAAGTGGATGTTCTATTGGAAACGGTGGTAATGACATTAGAACTGGTTCCCACCTTTAAAAGGCCATTCGGTAACGATATTCTCCAAGGCAATACTAGGCCGCCAAGACCTTGTATCCCTGAGCAATCACACTTCCGACCAAATTAAAGTTAATTGATAGGGGCTTGCTTTTGACGTTCAAGACATAATGGTCCCATTATGGTTTTTGGGCTCAGTTTAGGCTTCAAGGTGTGTCCAGATCAAGGCCATAGGTCCAACGAGAACAAGGTCATGTATTGTTTCTCAAGGCTGGGGCCCAAGGAACAATGGGTCTCAGGCCCTGCCCCGTATAATAGCCCCCCCTTGATTTGTGTCCGAATCCTGAGAACGAATCAAGGATGACAAGTGCCAAAGACCTTTCAGGAAGCTTAGGAGTCAGTTACTAAACGGATGGGATGGTTATTAATGCGCTCTCAAAAGGGGCGTTATGCCAGGCTATCAAGACTAACCGCCATCATAACCTGATGGTTCGTGAACTGAGGCTGCGTGTGTGGGGGTTGTAAAAAAAATTCATAAAGGTTTTCCCACCTCTCCACTCCATTAAATACTCCCATCCTATAAATAGTTCATGTCCCTTCTTCAGATTACTTTTTGCTTCCCCACTCTTCAAAATTTCTCCCTGCCAAGCATTCTTCTCCCGTGCATAAATTCTTCAATCGAGATCACCCATTCCTAGAGCCCACAGTAAGTTTCTCTACTCCTTCCTCTTCTTTCAATTTTTTTCCTTTGCTTTAGAGTTTAAGAATGGGATTTTCTGATCTTCTGTCTATTGAGGCATCTTTGGCTAACTTTAAAGAGGTTTTCAACATCCCTGGAAATGTGGATGTGGCTTATTGTCATGAAGGCAACATCACTCTCCATGGACGTTCTAGGTCCAACACTGTGTTTTTTCCTTTGATGGCTATCTTAGAGGGAGGGGTTAGGTTTCCCATGGACCCTCTTTTACTTAGTACCCTTAGATTTTATGGTCTGTGTCCTGATCAACTTCCTCCCAATTTTTATCGAGTAGTAAGTTGCGTTAGTAGATTAAATTAGATATACGGCCTACAGTTAAACCACTATGACATAAAATTTATGTACATTTTGTGTGGCAATCTTAAGTCTAACTATTATTTAAAGCTTATTGAGGGGAAAATTTTGATGTTCCCAAATAGAATATGGGGTAGCCAAACCGAAACTCAACGATGGGCCCTTGAAATAAAGCCCCAAGGCTTTCGATGTTTTGTAAGTCTGCCCGAGTAAGAGATAGAGACACCCTGACAAGAAGACAACAATAAAACCCAATAAACGTGTTACTTTTGTTAGTTTGTTATATTATTAGTCCTTTTACAGCATCATAGTTCGAACCAGTCCTCCAACGGTAGGGTAATTTATATTCAATTATTAAATAAAGTTAATAAAGTAATAACTTCAGGAAATTCTTGTGTATTTTGTTCAATATGGTCCACAGTACTCTCAGCCATCATTACATTAATATGAAGAAAAAATTCCAAAAGGTCTCAAATACATTATAGCCTCCCATAGTAAAATAATAAGTAAATATTAGTGGCTGCATAGTAATGAAAAAAAAGTTATTTGGCATGGTATGAAGGAAGAGAGAGATCCCAGCTTAGTGCAGCAAGTATTAAACTAAGATTTCAGTGAGTATGTGCGCATAAGGCATGAATGAGGTAATGTGGACTGTTTTGAGTGAGTGTGATGGAATTAATACTGAGGTTAAGGCTTTAGTGAGTAGTGGGCTGTTTGTGACTAATTGGGAGGCATTTATGGGCTGTGGTTCTGCAAAAGAGGAAAGGAATGTTTGAGGCTAGGTGAGTGTGGGTTAAGGGGAATGAGCAGTGGGTTTAAGGAGAGCTGAATTACAAGCAAAATGGCAAACAAATTAGAAAGTGTCAGAGAGAGTAGCTATGTGTTTGTGGGCTGAGGTGCTTATGCTTTGATAATGGATTTTAGAGAAGCATTAATTAACAAGAATCCAAAAAACGTAGGTTTGATTCAAGGGAGCAGGACAACTGAATTAATAACCTGGATTTGGCCTAAAAATGGGAGATTTGCTTTTCGGGCTATTTTGCTTTTTTGGGCAATGTCACACATGGGTAGTATTTGGGGTAACCTTGTATTAAATGCCAAACTTGCTGAGATTGTGTTCAGCCAATGGGATTAAGGCAAGTATTAAGGAAGAATCCTAGTGCTGCAACTGAGATTTGGACCCTAGGAAGTAGGACTCAACACCACAAGTCAGTGTCAAAGTTTAAGTCCACTTCAGAGGGTTCCGTTGAAGATCCCTTTATGCCCTCCAAACCACATGTTCCCAAATTTTCCCCTTTAGGATCCATGGGCTTGGTTCATGAACCAATTACATACATTTTTGTAATAAAATAAACTATTTGGTTGAGGATTTTATGAGTCTTAGTTATGGCTTCCTTGAGTTATAACCAAAACTTGGAGAAGAAGGTATTTATTGCCCGCTAGCTTTTGCTGGAGGTAAAACATTGAGGAAGATGATGGTGTCTTTCTGCCCATCAACTTCCTGGCTGCTAGGAATAGTTATTAGCTACTGTTCTCAATAGAAAATGTGTTAAAATTCTACCATGACAACCCCTTAGTTCATTCCTAGAGGTGTGGAGGAACCTTCCACTAGTGGTAGACTTAATTAGGCTGACTTGTTTCAGCTTAAATTTTTGATTTGCTGGGAACTTTTTTGGGCTGGAACTTTGCTCCATTTCAGCACTTTTAGTTGGGCCACATGGTGCTTTCTTTGCTTAGGCTTGTTCCCTACTCCATGAGATTCTCGGGCCTACAAAATGGGCATTAAAGACATATTTTGCCATGGGTTTTTTACTTCTTGTGAGCTTTAGTTGTTAATAGAAATAAAATGAATCTATGATCTTTAATAAATATTTATGATAGATTTTGGGTATTAATTTAAATAACAACTTGTATAGTTTCTCATAGTTTTTGCTATGGATTACTTTGTAAATGATATTTTTCTTTGGGGCCTTTTAAATAATGACCTCCAATATTTTTCTTGAGAATAATATTTACCATGGGTT
The DNA here is from genome assembly GCA_030445155.1 of Quercus variabilis. Lineage (NCBI taxonomy): Eukaryota > Viridiplantae > Streptophyta > Magnoliopsida > Fagales > Fagaceae > Quercus > Quercus variabilis. The sequence goes on from CP129446.1 coordinate 17,468,943, forward strand.
TTAAATAGAGGCAATATCCATAAATATTGTAACAACTACTATAATGAAATAATGTGATATTCTCATGAGTTTTTCTATAGATAATCATAATAGACATGTAGAATGAATAATTACCATGAGTTTTGGAAATAAATATTGTGAATGTCGAGATGTAAGATAGATAGCAAACATGAGTTTATAATATGATATGAAATAAATAAATGTCATGGGTCTAAGATAAATAATCATAACTTTCCATGGGCATTTATAAGATGATTGCCATGGGTTTTGAGAATAGATAATTCATAAATTCCATGAGCTTGTAATATTATAGTAATAGGTTTAAGAATCTAAGGTATTGTTCATTATTGGACTTTTAAGTGAAATAACTGTGATTTAGTATTTTGCTAAGTATTAATGACCTTGGGCTTTGTTTCAAAAATAAAAATAAAAATAACCTTGGGCTTTCAATAAAATAGTACCAAGTAGTTAGCTTAGGTTTTTAATAGTGCCAACGTAAGTTGGGTTTTAATATTGTCAATGAGAACTGGGCTTTGATATTGGTAATGAGAACTGGGCTTTGATGTTGCTAATGAGAATTGAGCTTTAAATATTGCCAGCGAGAACTGGGTTTTGATATTGCCAATGAAAATTGGGTTTTGGATAAATAAATTACAATGGGTTTAAACCATGGGCTTTGATTATAGATTTGAATTCAATTGATAAAATTGTTTTGCCATAGATTTGAATCATGGGCTTTTTAAATATTGTCAAGCATAAGTATTCTTGGGCTTTAAATAGAATAGGATGTGTGTATTGGGTTCATAGGGTCGATTTTGGGTTTAGCTAAATGATGATAATAAAATTGGATAAAATATGAGTTTTTAGGCTTTTTGTGATAGTTTATATCATGACCCAATTTAGATAATAAGATACGAAATATTTGTGATTAACATAATAATAGAGCAAAAAATATTTAGGAATACCCAATAACTTATTAGTGGTATTTGAAAATAAATAGGTGGTACTCAAATAAAAATTAAGCATAAAAAAAAAAAAGTACCCTAACAAAGGCTAGGGATGTATGAGTACGGCTTATTTCATACCTTCCCGATTCTAACAGAAACTCAGCAAGGGAATATGTTCGGGTGAGCGGCAACTAGCTTGCCGATGAGCTCCCCTGCCTACTTTCACCGCGTGAAGTTAGTCAGTACCGAGCACCTTTAATTCTTTTAATCATATTTTTCTTGTGATTATTTTGCTTAAACAGGCACTAACTAGTTTTTGTATTATTTTACTGCAGACGGCAAAAGGTTTAGACTGGACATTAGAGTAGTGCATGTGAGAGACTTGAGCTTCGTGCTCCAGTATAAAATATTCGTGAACTCTGACGGGTAACTCCAAGCGTCGCACCTTATACTCGTTTGCATTCTCATTTACACAACTTGGCAGCCTTTCAGGCAAGCTATGCTGGTGGACAACCCTTTGCCCTTATATATAGACATGTGGCATGCCAACCTTCTTCCCCTCCAATTAACTGTTGGTGAAGCTCAGGAGTTCGTCCCCCGGTTTACTAGCCCAGAGTCTCTCGTACCGATAAGGGATGCTTTGGCTAATCTTGTATCTCAAAGCTGTAAAGTCCACATACCCGTCGAAGAGCTCGAAGCTCCAGCTCGAATAGCCAAGCCAATAGCAGCCGAGTCGATCAATTCCTCGGAAGCAGAGGCCGATCAAGGTGAAGAGATGGTAACTAAGCAAACAATGACCATTGACTAGTTCTTGCCCGGCACCCGTCCTACGACTCAGCTACAATAGCCCCAAGGCAGGGATCAAAATCCTCCTCCTCCTGCTGGCCATACCAAAAAGAGGCAAGGCACTGCCAAACAACCGCCCAGGGTTCCAAGCTATGCTCCCTCAAGGACCCCTCCCCGGGTATCTGGCGGGATCATAATTCGGGAGTCGACTAGTGGTTCTTGACTAACTGCCCAGGTCAAAACCAATGTGGCATCCTCCTCCCAGCCAGAGGTGGGTTGGCAAACCACCTTCAGACTTGGTAACAAGCCACTGCCGATGTCAGCCAACGTACAGATATGGGCACAGGGCAAGGGAAGGCGAGTCACCCAGAGCTTGGTGCAGGGCCTCTTGTTGCCTAAAGACATTCACTTCCTCGGGCGGGACGGACGAGTCATTGGCTAAGCGGCTGTAGTGTCAAACCATAGTGGTAACTTACTATCCCATCCTTTTTTGTTTGTTTTAATGCATGTGTATTCGCTTTGCCTTCATACTTGTCATTGTCGCGTTATAAGGCCGCACAGCTAACCTACGTCATTGACGAAAGGTAAGGAGACTGCCGAGGACACCAAATAAGAAAAGTCTCTAAAAGACGTTATGGTTGCCACAGTGAAGGAGAAGGGCAAAGATGCTAAGGCCGCCGAGAAGAAGGCGCAATCTGCCGAGAAAGCCTAGTTAGTGGCGGAGAAAAAGTTAACAAAGATGGAGGTTAAGCTGAAGGGCACTAAGCTCAAATTGGTGAAGGCAGAAAGCTTAAAGTTGGCCCAAGCCGATGAGATCTCTGACCTTAAAGCGGCCCTTGAATCTTGCGAGGAAAAGTGGTATAATGAAGGCTTTACAGACGCTGAAAACTCTGTAGAGCCCATTGTCCATCAAGCCCAGCATCATGGGTTCGGGGAGGGGTGGTTGGCAACCTTGTAAGCAATGGGAGTAGCCGAGGATTCCCCACTTAGGAATCCTAAGCAAATTCCATACCCGACTCCTCTTCCCCTCGTTCAGAGTCAAGTCGGTGGCGCTGACGAGGAGGATACCCCCAGGATGAGGGAGCTGGTGTGCGTAATAGACATTCACGTGGAGATGATTAATCTCGAGGTCACCAGCAACCTCAATGCTGTCGAGGATGTACAAGCCTAGCCACTTCCCTCCAATCAGCCAACCGAGGACGCACCAGAACGACCAGCCAAGGACACAGCCCAACTCCTGCCCACAGATCCTTTAGTCTAATATTTGAACTTTAGCCTACCTTTGTCCTTTTACTTTCCTTGTGTTTAATTTTTCCTTTTGTTTGCTTGGTTTGCCCACAGTCACCGGGTTGTGGTGACAGAACAATAGTTAAATTTTTATTTTCGTTTGCTTTGTTTGATTAGTCATCCAGATATGGTGATCGAACATTTACTTTAGCTATATCTATAAATGATTATCACATTGTCACTAAGTTATTTTTTATGCCATGCTTTGCCTTTTCATTCCCAATGACCGAGTAGCCTAATCAAGGCTTGTCTTTGACCGGTGATAAAGACTACTATTTCACTTGTCTTCGAAAAGATAGGCTAGACTAGACTGAAAAAGGTTGGTTATATCTAGAAAAAATTAGCACCAAGCTCGCGCCCACTCGGCAATAAAGATTGAATTTGACATATGAAAATGAATGCCAGGCTTCCGTTCTTAAGGAAACTAGGTGCTAGGTTCCCATCTATTAGGTGATTGGGCCTAGCCGAGAATGGGATTTTCGTCGTTAGGTAAATTTACTATAAGGTTTCCACCTACCCGGTGATTAGGATAGAACCGAGAAACAAGTTTTTGCCCTTAGAATAATTTGATATAAGGTTTACATCTGTTAGGTGATTAGGATCGAACCGGAAGCAGGTTTTAGCCCTTAGAATAGTTTGATGTAAGGTTTCCACCTACTAGGTGACTAGGATGGAACCAGGAGCAGGTTTCAGCCCTTAGAATAGTTTGATGTAAGGTTTCCACCTGCTTGGTGATTAGGATCGAACCAGGAGCAGACTTCAGCTCTTAGAATAATTTGATGTAAGGTTTCCATCTGCTCGATGATTAGGATCGAACTGAGAGCAGACTTCAGTCCTTAGAATAATTTAAGATTTAATTTCCTTTGCGTTTGTTGACCAAGGTTAAAAAGTTAATAATGATGGAGCCAAAAGTATGAATACACCTACATGGACAAACATTGCTCTCATATTACTTAATATTGTACACATATGACATTATACTCAACCCATACTCATACGCACTGATGGTCATTAGTAAAACTTCTTCAAATTGTGAACGTTCCATAGTCGGGGAAGTTGTCTTTCATCCAAGTCTTCTAAATAGTATGCTCCCACGCTAGTAATGACGGTAACTCTAAGAGGCCTTTCCCAAGTTGGGGTTAACTTTCCTACATTGACGTCTCGTGTATTTCCTACCAGCTTTCGAAGTACCAAGTCTCCAACACTGAATTCCCTCCTCTTCATATCCCTGTTATACCTCCAGGCAAGCTTCTATTGATACTCTGCTAGTTGTATAGTAACCAAATCTCAGCACTCTTCTAACAGGTCCAGATGCTTCACCATTAATTCATCATTCTCGGTAGGGACAAATCCTGCAACCCGAGCACTATACAAATTCATCTCTGCTGGTATGATTGCTTCTACTCGATACGTAAGAGAAAATGGAGTTTCTCCTGTGAATCGCCTGGGAGTCATCCGATATGGCCACAAAACGTTAGGTAGCTCCTCGGCCCATTTACCCTTAGCGGCCTCCAATCTTTTCTTTAATCCACTTACGATTGCTTTGTTAGTGGCCTCAGCTTGACTGTTACTCTGCGGATACGCCAGGGTAGAATACCTGTTCTCGATACTGAGATCACTACCGAACTTGCAAAAAGCTACTATCGAACTGCAACCTGTTGTCAAATACTAGGGACTCTGGCACTCCAAATCTTGTTACTATGTTTCTCCACACGAACTTCTTAACATCTACGTCTTGGATATTAGCTAGTGCCTCAGTCTCTGCCCATTTAATGAAGTAGTCCACGACCACTAAAACAAACCTACAATTGCCCATAGCCCGATGGAATGGACCAACAATGTCTTGCCCCCACTATGCAAAGGACCATAGGCTACTGACAGGGTTCAGACTTCTTGCTAGCTGATGGATCAACAAGGCGTGCTTTTGACACTGTTCACACTTCTGCACATATTCGATAGCATCCTTCTGCATCTGCGACCACCACAATCCCTGGGTCATTGCTCAGTGTGCCGATAAGCGTTCCCCAACATGACTATCACACATCCCCTCAAGGAGTTCGATCAAAAGCTCATTGACTTTATCAAGGTGCAAGCAAAGCAAATACAACGCCACAAAAGACCTCCGGTACAGCTTACGGTCCACTAATAACCAGTACCAAGCAGCTACCCTACGCACCCTGTTAGCTTCTTTTTCGTCACCCGGCACTCGATCCTCGGCCAAAAAGTCAATGATTTGGTCCATCCAGCACGGTTCGGATGTTGCCACCACTAAAACCCCTACCCCTGCATTTATACTTGGTTATACCACCAGCTCCACTTTGATTAACTAAGGTACCTCCTCGGTCAGTGATGACGCTAAAGTGGCTAGAGAGTCCACATGTCAATTCTGCCCCCTGGCCACTTGAACCACTTTTGCCATCAAAAATTGGTTCATAACCTGCCTTACCACCCGTAAGTACTCCATCATTCAAGGATCTCTAGCTTCAAAACTACCCTGCACCTAATTAACCAGTAACTGGGAATCTGAATAAACCTTAACTTCTCAAGCACCCATATCCCGAATAGCTTTCAATTCGGTAAGCAAGGCTTCGTACTCGGCTTCATTGTTGGAAGCCCTAAAACTCAACCTAAAAGAATATTCCAATCTTATCCCTTCCAGAGTAATGATGACCTAGCCCCAACACCCATGGCGCTAGATGCACCGTCCATAAACACCTTCCACAGGTGAATCTCCATATGGTAAACCATTTCCATCTCCCTCTTCGAGGAAAACTCTACTACAAAATCGGCCAGAACCTAACCCTTCACTGAACTTCTTAGTCTGTACCTAATGTTAAAGGAGCATAGCCAAGTTCCCCACTTAGCTATTCTGCCCATGAAGTCAAATCTCTTCAACAACGACTGCAAAGGAAATTCAGTTAGCGATGTGAGCTTGGAAATAATGGGGCAACTTCCTTGTAGTATGTACTAGCGCTAATACCAAATTTTCCAAAGGCAAATACCTCATCTCAGCATCAACCAAGGTCTTGCTGACGCAATATACTGGCTGTTGCACTCCTTGATCCCTTAAAAGTACGGCACTTACGGCATGTTCAGACACCGAGAGATACATGAATAAATCCTCACCGAGTTCTGTAGCTATCAACATAGGCGCCCACACCAAATATTCCTTTAAATCCTGAAAGCCTTTTCACACTCCTCATTCCATTGGAATCCCTTCCTCTTCTTTAAAAGCTAGTAAAATGGACAATAGCGGTTGGCAAACTTAGAAATAAACCGGTTAAATGCAGCTAACATACCGGTCAGTACTTGGACTTCCTTTAGATTACTCGGCAGCTTAAGGTGCTCTATAGCTTCAATCTGATCGAGGTTGACCTCTATTCCTCGATTAGTGATTTTATACCCTAGTAACTTGCCAACCCCCACCCTGAAAGCACACTTGTCAGCATTGAGGCATAGCTTGTATTGCCAGAGCACTTCAAACACCTCTTTAAGATCATCAATATGCTATGCTTCACGTTTACTTTTAACCACCATATCGTCAATGTACACCTCCACCGTACGCCTAATCTTATTTCTGAACATTCTCGTTATCATCCGCTGATAAGTGGCTCTAGCATTCTTTAGCCCAAACAGCATTACGGTATAGTGGAAATTGGCGTCAAGGGATATGAACGCCGTCTTCTCTTGGTCCTCGGTGGCCAGGGCAATTTGATGATAACCCTGGAAAGTGTCCAAAAAGCTCATCAAGTGCCCGTATGTGGCATCTACTAGTTGATCGATCTTCGGTATAGGGAATGGGTCTTTTGGGCATGCTCAGTTCAAATTAGTAAAATCAACACAAACCCTCTATTTGCCATTCTTCTTCTTTACCACTATGGTATTTGCTAACCACTATGAAAAGAAAATATCCTTTATCGCCCCTGACTCCTTCAACTTCTTAACCTCTTATCTAACAGTTTTGATGTGCTCCTTAACCAATCTCCTCTACTTTTGCTTCTTGGGAGGGAATAATGGGTCCACGTTAAGCTTGTGAACTATGAATTCGGGGTCTACCCCGGGCACCTCATACAAGGTCCAAGCAAACACGTCCACATTCTGTACAAGACATAGCAACATCCCCACCCTGTCCTCGTCCTTCATACTTGCTCCTATCTAGAAACTCTTATCATCGTCTGACAGTATCCTTACTTTAATTAGGTCCTCAACACTACTAGCCCCCCTCTCCTTCTAGGGTTCTTGTAATTTCTATAAGGGAACCTCTTTGGGCAGTTCCTTCTGTTTAATCTCCCAGTTAACAGAGGCCACCAAACACTACTTGGCCACTTGTTGGTTTCCCCTTACTATAGCAATACTTTACTCGGTGTGGAATTTGACATTCACATAGAGAGTGGATGAGACCACCCCATTGCATGAATCCATGAATCCATGGCCTTCCAAGGATTGCCGTACATGGAGAAAACAAAGCGACCACTATAAATGCCACCATTACCTCCTTACCTTCCATATTTACGAAAAGTGAAATCTGCCCCTCTGGGATCACCATCTAGTTATCAAATCCCAGCAGAGGTGTGTCGTACTTAGAGAGATCCTCATTCTTCAAGCCAAGCCCCTTGAATAGGTTGAGATACATCACTTCAGCACCACTCCCCTGATCTATCAATACCTTCTTCACCATAAAGTCGTTTATCCAGGCCGTGACCACCAAAGCATTGTCATGTGGCTGGATCGTTCCTTCTAGATCGTTGTCATTAAAGTGAATGGGCTCCTAAATAAGCTTCAACTTCTTCTCGGAGGGTTGCTTTCCTGGGCAACCTTCTGCCAGCACCACGGCTAGTACAACTCTCCTTTTGGACGCCAGGGTACCCCTTGAAGCTACGTGGATGACCTTTATCACTCCCAATGGGGGTGGGAGAGGATTCCCCCGAAGTCAAGTTCCTTGTTTGGCCTCCTGATTCTTCGGGTCCACCACAAACTCTTTCAAATACCCCGCTTTTACCAGCTATTCCAAATGCCACTTATCTCTATGGTAAGTACAGTACAAGTTCTGATTCCTCCTTATCGGGTCACCTCCCATCTTGTTTGGCTACTGAAAGTATGGCTTATTCTTGATTCGATCCATGATCCTGTGCATCGACTCCTTGAATGTCACGTTCACTTGCCCCACCTGAACACTTGGTTCTTGAATCCTCAAATCCTTCCGGGGTCTTGACTGAAAACCCCCTTACCGAGGCTGACTTATAATCGGAGCCTTACCTTTGTTCCGCTACTAGTCATCCTCCAATCTTTTATACTCTTCAATATGCCTCATCAATTGCCTCATATCCTTGGAGGGCCTCCTTGTTAATGAGTCTTGCAATTCAGAGTCCTCAGGCAATCCTAATCGAAAAGTACTTGCAGCGATTCTTTCATTGCCCCTGCCATCTCATTATACAGCTCCTAATACCGGCTAGTGTAGTTACGAAAGGTTTTCCTGACTCCCATCTTCATAGATAGCAGCACATCTACTGGCTGCGGCACTCAGCTACAGGTCATAAACCAAACACCGAACTCTTGAATTAGCATGGCAAAGTTATGAATCAAGCCTTTCCTCAATCCATTAAACCACCTCAAAGCAATCGGGCCGAGACTTGAAGGCACTACCTTACACATCAGTGCATCATTATAAGTATGTAATGACATCATCTGGATATAATGGCTTACATGCTCTACTAGATCTGTTTTCCCATCATAAGAGTTAAATGGAGGTTGGGTGAATCTGCTCGGCATAGGAGCCCGCTCGATGTCCCCCGAGAACAACGATCGAGCAACTCTACATAATGCGCGGCTCATAACATCCTTGGCAGCGTTTTGAGGTTGTCTTCCTTCTGAGGAAACTAAGTCTCGGTCTGTATACTCCCAAGACCGATCCCAATGTCGATGAGAATCGGATTGTTGACCCTTCTGCGCGCTCCTCACGATCCCTTCTCCAACGCCTCCCTTTAGCTTCCAACTCTAAATCCCTTACCAACCTATGTACGCACTTGAGTTCCTCGTCCTTCCTTTCAAAATGCTGATGACCCGAAATGCCTGACAGTGTTCAGTATATTTGAAACGACCCTTCTTCAAGGCCAGACTGTTCTTCCTCCCATTCATGCTCCTTATCTTCGCGCCTCTTTTGTCTTCTTTCTCGCCAAGTGGACCCCAGAGAAGATCTCCCAGAACCACTTTCAACATAACTCCTTGACTGACCTTCGGACATTTTTCTTGCATGAGTCTCAGCAGAACCACAGTTACGTAGGAGATCCCCACAGACAACGCCAATTGTGTGCACCCAAAATATCTTTAACGGCTTCAACCTATATTTAGGCTCACAACTTATTTGTATCGTGGGCTTTGAGTTTCCTACTATGGGTAGTTCCTTGCTCGGAGACCCAATTGCACACTCTAGTTTTCACGAACTCCTCTATTTTTCCTTCTTGGGTTACTCTCTTCACTACTGATATTAACACCCTTTACAATCTCCTTTTCTCTCTAGAATTGCTAACCCACACTTCTCACTCTATTCTCCTATTTATAGCTTGAGGTAAGTGAAGGTGTTATGATTACTTCTTGATCTCACTCGTGTTGATGGGGGTCCAATTCCATCAATTCTAAATGGATGTTTTGTTGGGAACGATGGTAATGGCATTGGAACTAGATCCCACCTCCAAAAGGTCGTTCGGCAGCGATATTCTCCAAGGCAATACCAGGCCACCGAGACCTTGTATCCTCGAGCAATCACACTCCCGACCAAGTTAAAGTTCATCGGGAAAGGCTCGCTTTTGACGTTCAAGACATAATGGTCCCATTATGGTTTTTGGGCTCAGTTTGGGCTTCAAGGTGTGTCCGGATCAGGGCCATAGGCCAGCGAGAACAAGGTCATGTATTGTTTCTCAAGGCTAAATGTGTGTTTGGGTGGAAATTATTTCTACCCACCTCTGCATTTCTAGCGTTTTACATTTTTTTTTTTTGGCACGCATTTTAGGAGACAAATTCACTGTAATGGCTACTGTTCATGCATTGTTCATAAACAGTAGCCGTAATATTTGATTTTTCAGCACATCAGTGGGTCCCATGCACTATTCACAGGATCCACAAATCTCACTTTTCAGCAACTTTTTCATTAAAAATGGGTTTCAAGTACTATTCACACATTTAAAAATTATTTTACTACATTGTTTTCAGTTTTCAGTTTTCAAATGCATCCAAACGAATCCTAACGCCCAAGGAACAATGGGTTTGGGGCCCTGCCCCGTACATTAACCTTTGAAAAAATAAATAAAAAGTCCAATGATGTATGTAAAAAAATAGATTAAGAAAAATAGAAGAAATTGAATTATAGCTAAAAACTTTTATGTTGTTTAATGTAAACATTTTAGATTAACAAGCCTTTATGTGCGTGAAACGCTCTCCTGAAGACTTGAACCTCGGTCCTTCCCTCTCACACCTCACAACCACTTATATTTGTAGAGTGACCATCGCACTAAAAATATGTGGTGGTCAGTGGGGTGTTTCTTGAAAAACCCTCCGATGGTAAAGTCAGAATTATAGCTCCAACACGTAATAATTTTGTAATCAATGCTTCTTTTGGGTTTCTAGAGTTTTTTGTGTACCTTTTCCTTATTTGTCTAATTCCCTTTTATAGGGACTAGCTCATGTAGGCTGCTATTACTATGTCATTAACCAGCCTTTATGGCCTTTGTAACGTCAGTTGTTTAAGCTAATCGTCTTTAATGATTAGCAGTTACAAAACTTGTTGTAACGTTTTGTCGTTTCTAGCACACATACTTCAGATGTAATGCTCATTTATCACTTTTTGGACGATATATTTTCTAGTTCATCAAATATAAAATACATATATATATATAAAAGAATGCCAAAATACAAAATAGACCTTCTAGGTTTAATTGAAATTCATTTTAGTCATCTAACTTTTCTTCCTTTCAATTAATCTTCTAAGTTTCAAATCTATTAAATTCATGCATTTCATTCAATTTCATTAAAAAATTAAATTAAAAAAAAAATATTTTTCTGACATAAAAAAAAAATCTTCAAAAATATTTTACATATTTTTTATGTGAATTTTTTTCATTATTTAATTGCTTAATTTTTTAACAAAATTGGACAAAATGCCTGAATTGAATAAATTTGAAATTTAGAAGACTCAACTAAATGAAATCAAAATTAAAAAACTAAAATGAATTTTAGTCAACTTTAGAAAGTACAATTTGCATTTTAACCTAAAAAAAAAAGTCCAATTATGTAAGTAAAAAAATAGATTAACAAAAATAGAAGAAATTGAATTATAGCTAAAAACTTTTATGTTGTTTAATGTAAACATTTTAGATTAACCAGCTGTTGATACTCATTTTCACAACATATTTTATACAAGCTCAATTCAAGCAAGCTCAACTTCATTGTGGGCTCAATTTATGTATTATGTTTTTTTTTTTTTTAAGCATGGCCCAAGCTCATGTGACTTATGGGGGAAATTGAGGAAGTGTGGTTTAGAGGGTATGGGTTGGTTCCTTTCAGACTTTTTGCATAAGCCCAACTTATGTGTCCCACCAAGTGGATAAGAGACACTGGTAGCACTTCAGGCTCATGGAAGAGGTCTTGTACCCAAAATTTTCATGTCAAAAGAGCTTTCATACTCTGGGTGATTGTGCCCCTAATTTCAGCCCAGCTCCATTTTTCACACCAAAACACAACTGACTCTAAGAAAAATGCTAAACAGCCTAGCCCACACAGCCACCCAAATGTAGTTTTCCAAGGCCTGCAAAGACTAGAGACAGTAGCCATGAAGAGGAAACAACTTTGTTTCGAAAATCATGTTAAAAGAATGCCAAACTCTTCCCTAAACAAAAGCAAGTCAAGCCAAAACACCAAATTAGTATCATGGGGGATAAAAGCCTCTTCCACTACTCAAAAACCAGTTATTAGCAACACCTCAAACTCTATATAAAACTCTCTCATCAGTTCAAAACAAAACTAACCACGTTCTACCTAGAGACCTGAAACATCATAGCAAAATCTCATTCAGTCAGTCAACAATCTCACAATTCCAAACCTTAGAGGTGAAAATATGGGTACAGGGGAACCTTCCCTCTCTTCCTCACAACCTCTCTCAATTTCCTCTTCTCGGTGACTGTGGGTCGAAGTTTCAGGGCTGTTATGTTTTTATGCTTTTTCTGTACTTTTGTTATTAGCATTTTGATTCTCTCTTTTCAAAACACCATTAGCCTTTTGTTCTTTATACATTTGGAATTTTTAGCTTGATTCTCCACAATAAACACTTCTAAAGAACCCAAATGGAGATTTGGGTCGTTCTCACAATTTTGGCCCTTGTCGCAAAATGTCTCAGACACTAGCCTTTATGTGTGTGAAGCTCCCTCTTAGAAACTTGAACCCCGGTCCTTACCCCCCACATCTCACAACCATTTATATTTGTGGAGTGACCATCGCACTAAGGATATGTGGTGGTCAGTGGGGTGTTTCTTAAAAAGCCCTCCGATGGTAAAGTTAGAATTATAGCTCCAACATGTAATAATTTCGTAATCAATGCTTCTTTTGGGTTTCTAGAGTTTTTTATGTGCCTTTTCCTTGTTTGTCTAATTCCCTTTTATAGGGACTAGCTCATGTAGGCTACTGTTACTATGTCATTAACAAGCCTTTATGGCCTTTGTAACGTATCAGTTGTTTGAACTAATCATCTTTAATGATTAGCAGTTACAAAACCTGTTGTAACGTTCCACCGTTTCTAGCATGCGTACTTCAAATGTAATGCTCATTTATCACTGTTTGGACAATATATTTTCTGGTTCATCAAATAAAAAAAAAAAAAATATATATATATATATATATATAATGCCAAAATACAAACTAGACCTTCTAAGTTTAATTGAAATCCATTTCAGTCCTTTAACTTTTCTTCATTTCAATTAATCTTCTAAGTTTCAAATTTATTAAATTCAGGCATTTCGTTCAACTTCATTAAAAAATTAAATTAAAAAAAATTCTGACATTAAAAAAAAAATCTTTAAAAATATTTTACATATTTTTTTATGTGAATTTTTTTCATTATTTAATTGCTTAATTTTTTAATGAAATTGGACAAATGCCTGAATTGAATAAATTTAAAATTTATAAAATTCAATTAAATGAAATTAAAATTTAAAAAATAAAATAAATTTTAGTCAAATTTAAAAAGTACAATTTACATTTTAACATACAAAAAATAAATAAAAAGTCCAATGATATATGTAAAAAAAATAGATTAACAAAAATAGAAGAAATTGAATTATAGCTAAAAACTTTTACGTTGTTTAATGTAAACATTTTAGATTAAAAAAAATAGAAGAAACTGAATTATAGTTAAAAACTTTTACGTTGTTTAATGCAAAATTCTTAGCCTTTTTATTTTTTTAGTCAAACAAATTAGTTGTTCTCAAAAAAATGGAAATTTTGTCATTTAAAAAAAAAAAAAAAAAAAAAAAAGGTCTTGGTTTCCGTTCAGGTACAATTCAAGTCTACCCCCATGTCCAGTTGTGTAGGCCACTAGCTAGGTTTGATCAGACAGGCCTGATAAGCCAATCACATCCCTCTATTACATCCTTACAAACCCCGACAGACACTTTGCCACACGTTTGACTCTAACTTGTTGGCAAACTGTAAACAAACAGTATCTTTAAACCGGTAGTGTAAAACTACAAGGAAAAGTAACTGCTCAGCTAATGTTATCACTGAAACTGCGTAATCTATTTGTATGCTCCGTAGAGTTGGGCACGCGTGAGATAGACGAATTGAGTCTGGTACGGTTAAAAGGAGACAGAAAAAGACATTAAAGATATGAGATATCTACTCCTTTTTTTTTTATGAGAAAAGATATCTACTCCTTCAAACAATATAATTGTTTCCGCTGACGATAGGTACTGTTTTTATTATTATTGTTTCTGAATATACATTTAAAAAGAGAGAGAGAGAGGCTATGGTATTTTTTATAATATAAAATAAAATTATAAGAGGATTCACATTAGACATGTAAAATGCTAAATGTAAAAAAAATTTGACATTCAGCCCACAGGAGCTCAATATTCAGAATTGTAAATGTAGACTATTGTAAAAAAATTTGCATCCAGAATTGTAAATGTAGACTATTGCAAAAAATTTTGCAATTGTAGTATAGTGCGATTGTAGCTCAATTGTAAAAACAAAAATATTATTTTATTAATTTTCTCTCTCATTTATCTCTTGACTCCCTCACTCTTCCAACTCTGTCTCCCACGTCTCTCTCTTTCAAATTTCTCCCTCTCCCTTTGCTCTCTCTCAGTGATTTATCCCTCTCACTTTGCTCTCCCTCAAGCCACCGTAGGCCAACAATGCCAAGCCCAGGCTGCGTCTCGATATTTTGCTCCAATGTGGGTGGGGTTTGCTCTGATGGCGATGCATGTTGTTTGCTCTGATGGGTTCGATATGGCTTCGATGGGTTTGCTCCGATGTGGGCATGGTTTGCTTCAATATGGGTGCGGTTTGCTTCGATTAGTGTATCATGGGTTAGGTGGTGGCGTGGGTTTGGATTGGTTGTGGCCAATGGGTTTGGATCGTGGAGATTGGTGGATTTTTCGGTAGAGATTGGTGGGTTTTTGGGTTTGGATCAGTGTTGTAGGTGTGGATCGGTGTTGTTGTGGCCGTGTCTTGTGATTGTGGTTGTTGATGGTGATTTTGGCTATTTTTTGTGTTTCTTTTCCTCTTGGTGGCTATTTCTTGTGGTTGTGGTGGTGGTTGCTTGCCGGTGGCGTGATGGTGGCAAGGTGGCCATTTTCATGTGGTTGTTCTTGCTATGGTTGGGGTTTGGATTTGTTCACAATGGAAAGAGAGAGACAGAGGAGGAAGAAAGAGATAGGAGATTTTTTTTTTTGGTTATATATTTTAGTGGATAATATATATTATTTTAATGAGTAGAATAGGAAAATAAAAGTTAGGATGCTGAATATATTATAAAATGGTATTGTATAATTGATAAAATAGTTTTTTGAAATGGTAAAATATGATAGAATATAATTCATGGATGTAAATACTCTAAGAGGGAAATTCTCAAATGAAAGGCTTTTTGTAATCCATGAGAGCATTACTATCAGGTGCGTCAAATGCCAAATATTTGGCATTTGACATACCAAACACCAAAAAAAACCTCCCATGAGATGTTCTAAATGCCAAAATATTTGCCATTGATGAACAGTACACTCTTAAATTTGAAAGCGTATAGACAGAAATTGTATAATTTTTAATGAGTTTTTTATTCCCTTTTCTCTCTCATCTCTCATCATTCTCAATTAGATCTCTTCCTCTCTTTTTTCTCAAACCCCGATCCTCTCCTCTCTCAACCTCTCATCTTTTATTCTCTTACCCTCACTGCTCTTCCTCTTAGCCTCACCAAGTCAATGCATCACTACTCTTCCTCTTCCTTTTTTTTTCCCTATAATTTGATGGGTGGATTTGGCAATGGGTGGGTTGGGACGGTGATGTGTGGGTTCAGATGGTGTTGGCTGGGTTTGGTTCCGATTGTGGTGGGTGGGTTCGAATGGGCAGATTGGTGGTGGGTAGGTTAGGCTGTGGGTTTCGATAGATGGGTCGGCAGTGGGTGGGTTTTGGTGGGTCTCCGACGAAACCCAGGCTGGAGCATCAAGCCAAGCTGATCTCTATCGCATTGGTTTCTTTTCTTTTCTTTTTTGTTGTGATTTGATGGTGGATTCGGCAATGGGTTGTGGGTCGGCATTTTGGATCGGCATTTTTTATTTTATTTTAATTTGATGGTTTTGGATTTTTAATTTGTGAGAGGATTTTGGCGATGTTGGCTGTGAGTTTGTGGCGTTGGTGGCTATGAGTCTGTGCCAGTGGTGGTTGTGGGTTTATGGCATTGATGGATGTGGGTTTGTGCCGGTGGTGGCTGTGGATTTGTTGTAGGTATCAGTTTGGTAATGGGTTTATGCCAGTGGTAGCTGTCAATGTTGTTGTTGCGGCAGTGGTTATTGTTGGTGGTCGTTGTTGTGGCAGTGGTGGTTGTGTCATTGTTGTGACAATGATGGTTGTGCCATTGTTGTTGTTGTTGAGGAGTTAATATATTATTTTATTGTGTTGTAAATATTATTTTAATATATAGAATTGAAGAATAAAACATGTGATGAATGAGATATTGTAAAATGATGTGATAAAATAATAAAGTATACTTTTTGGTATGTCAAAATGACATTTTTTATAGAAGAGTTTATGGGAATACTCAGACAATGCTCCAACTTGAGGGAAGCGACACAGTGCGTGTTTAGCAAAAATTAAAAAGTCAGCTTATTTTACTATTTAGTTTATTTTTGCTATTATTTATGAGTCTCACTGTACAATTTCAACTAAATTTTACCTTTATCTATAGTACGTTCAGTAAAAAAATTCAATTTTAGTAATAAGTGAATCCCAAATAGACCTATAGTGCGAGCGATTGTTTGTTACTCGTTAGTCTTAGATTAAGAGTGTGTTTGGGAAGTGATGAAACTCACGGCTTATTAGAGTTTTTTTTTAATGTATTTTTACTACTATTTATGAGTTTCATTACATTTTTTGGTATTATTTATGAATCCTACTTTATTATTCTGTGGGTACCTAAGATGTACGGATCTTCGAGCCAAGGGTTTTTTGCTTTATAGCCTTTTACACCGCATCCTCGGCATGTCCTTCAACGTCCTAGGACGTCCTCGGACGGCTTCGCAACGTCCTTAGCATGCATGGCAACGTCTTAGGCATGCTTGGCAACGTCCTCGAACGGTGTCCTAGGAGTCTTACATCGAAAGAAAACCCCCCCACTTGCTGCCTTATAAGCTGTGAAGCGAAGAGAGTAGTGTACCATCGGTTTATAGTTATTCGAATAACTAAACCGATGGTACACTACTCCCTTTGCTTCACAGCTTATAAGGCAGCAAGTGGGGGGGTTTTCCTTCGATGTGGGACTCCTAGGACACCATCCGAGGACGTTGCCAAACATGCCTAGGACGTTGCCATGCATGCCTAGAACGTTGCGAAGCCGTCCCATGACGTCCTAGAACGTTAAAGGACATGCCGAGGATGCGGTGTAAAAGGCTACAAGGCAAAAAGCCCTTGGCTCGAAGATCCGTACATCCTAGGTACCCACAATAAGAGGGCCCTTTTAATGTAGGTACTTGACTCCACACAAAGGATTTTGTTTGCTTTGGGGAGCCAGGCCCTCACTAATTTGTTCTTTTCGACCGAGTGCGGGCGTTCATCCCTTGGGGCAACTTAGTCCCACATCGGAAGGAGAACCCTCCCACTAGCGCTTTATATGCTTCTAGAGCTTGCACTAGTGTACCACTACTACACATGAATAACTATAAACCGATGGTACACTACTCCCTTCGCTTCACAGCTTATAAGGCAGCAAGTGGGGGGGTTTTCCTTCGATGTGGGACTCCTAGGACACCATCCGAGGACGTTGCCAAGCATGCCTAGGACGTTGCCATGCATGCCTAGAACGTTGCGAAGCTGTCCCATGACGTCCTAGAACGTTGAAGGACATGCCGAGGATGCGGTGTAAAAGGCTACAAGGCAAAAAGCCCTTGGCTCAAAGATCCGTACATCCTAGGTACCCACAATAAGAGGGCCCTTTTAATGTAGGTACTTGACTCCACACAAAGGATTTTGTTCGCTTTGGGGAGCCAGGCCCTCACTAATTTGTTCTCTTCGACCGAGTACGGGCGTTCATCCCTTGGGGCAACTTAGTCCCACATCGGAAGGAGAACCCTCCCACTAGCGCTTTATATGCTTCTGGAGCTTGCACTAGTGTACTACTACTACACATGAATAACTATAAACCGATGGTACACTACTCCCTTCGCTTCACAGCTTATAAGGCAGCAAGTGAGGGGGTTTTCCTTCGATGTGGGACTCCTAGGACATCGTCTGAGGACGTTGCCAAGCATGCCTAGGACGTTGCCATGCATGCCTAGGACGTTGCGAAGCTGTCCGAGGACGTCCTAGGACGTTGAAGGACATGCCGAGAATGCGGTGTAAAAGGCTATAAGGCAAAAAGCCCTTAGCTCGAAGATCCGTACATCCTAGGTACCCACATATTCAATTAGTTTTTGGTTTTTTTTTTTTAATAGCAAAAAGTTTTCAATTTCAATTAAATAAGTTGTTCCTAAATGTGACCATAAATATTCATGTTTATACTATAAAGTTGCTTTCATATTGGAGTCACAAGGAAGATATATGATAGCATATTTATAATGACAATTTTAAATTTTCATTTCCTTGTCTTTTTTTATGGTTTTAATTGTTTCGATTATCAAAATTATGGTATTGATATACCAATCAAAACAATTCATATAAATATATATATATATATATATATATATATATTATCTTCCTAAATTCTAACGATGATATATAAATTTAATTCGTTATAAACACTTCTACATTATTTTTACAACAAATCATAAGTGGTAAATTTTTATTGGTTTTAATTTGAATCTACCACTAAAATTACTTTTTTATTCACCAATTATAACTCGTAACAACCTATTATTTATAATTTATTGTGAACATTGTTGAGGGTCATTTTTGTAAAACACAAATAGAAGGACGGAAGCCCAACTCAGCAATGCAGGCAGCAAATAGAAGTGGCAAGTATAGAAAGAAACCATTAAGCCCAAGCGACATGAATAATGGGTCATAGGTCCATAAAATAAATAAATGGGTCTTGAGGAAGCAAGTGGGCTCGAAAGGCCTGGAAAGAGAGAATAGCAAACTCATGGGTAGTGTATGATGTGAAAAAAAGTAAGAATGGGCCGCGACAGGCTCAAAATAATGTAAGCAAAGAGAGTAGGGGATTGTTGGCAGGACCACAAATCCCAATGATGAGTATGAAGTAATTGGGCCGGGGAAGCCCAATAAAGTAAGTAAAAGCCCATGGGAACAAAAAATTAGGAAAATGGTTGAGGAAGCCCAAAATAAGTAAATAGACCGAGGATGCCCAAAACAAGTAAATCAGCCAGGATGCCCAAGGAGACACAAGAGCCCCTAAGTAAAAAGCCTATGGACATGCAAAGCCATTTGGGGAAGAGGGTAAACGGCAGGTCTAAAAGAGGACCAGCAAGATCAAGTCATTACAGCAGGAATGACAGAATAGTATAGCAAGACATGATGGCAATCAAGAAATGTGCTAAGAGAAATGTAAAACCCAGTATCAAATGAAGCCTAGCCCCAAAAAGGAACAGTGAATTATAAAACGGCCCACATAAAAGAACGAAGAGGTGCGGTAGACTGTGCAAACAAAGCTCCAAACCGCGGCAAACGCATGAGTAGCAGACAGATTTTAGACATACATGAGAGGAAAGCACACGCAAGGCCCAGGCACCACCAGCCTATACCCAGCCAATATGGAACGTGGTGGAACTATGGGTCAGAGGTAAAAGGTAAAGGGGGTATGGTTTAGTGGCGGGGAGAGGGGAAAAGACCTATTTTGCGGTTCCTGTCTAAACCCTTTTGGGAGATACGTCCTGCTAGGATGACAGACCGCTCAAAAGAGGCAAGGTTGAGGGGGGAACCGTTAGGTGCATTCCATGAGGGAGAGAGAAAGAAAGCATTTACGCCGTGGCAGGAAAGGGTGTCATGGCAGACTAACAAACGACACAAACCTGCCTTTGTCTAGCGAGGGTAAGTGGTACACAAACGAACTCTTTGGTGGTTGGCAAGTACACCCAGACCAGACAAAGGCGGTTGAGGGGTAAAGTGGTAAAGTCCGACCCTCGCCGTGCCTTGTATGAGGATCGAAAAACAGAGGTATTACGAAACGAAAAGAAAAAAAAAAAGGAAAATAAAGGAAAGAAAAAAAAAAAGATAAGAGAGAAAACAGAAAGCAAAAGAAAGATAATATAATGGGCATGCACCAGTAGGTTGGTTCCCTTCTCTCCCCCTTGAAATTCCACTCTCTTGGAGGCAAGTAAATAATAGAAATTCCTTTGGGCACTAATCATTTAGATCTGGTTCCCTCAAAGTCATTAATCCCCACGACATAATCTTTTCCTGGGATATTAGTTTCATTGAGTGAAGGCTTTCTTCCTCTTTGGTCTTTGCCTCTACAGACCCAAACTTGACTTGATATTATTTATTTGATTAACTCATATTGTCACTTAATCCTTCACTTCTTTTGTAAAAACTATTGTTATTACTGTGATTGTCATAAATAGGGATCACTTGGTCATTTTTCATTAAGAAAAGGTCACCATGTTTTTGTTCTTCTGCTATTGTTATATCTGCTTGCCGTAAATCATTTGAAACAGCTCTATCTGCCATAAGTACACTCCTGGCAGACGAGGCCTGGTTTGCGCACAAGCCGGCCCAAAGTGAGTTACAGTTGGACCGGCCTCAACTCTCCTACTCAAAATACTCGAGCCCATCACCGTAGGAGGCAGCCCAGTCCAACGCACAACACAAAAAAGGCCCCTACAAACATATTGTGGACATACCATTTCTTTATGCAAAATATCTCTGAAAAGTAGCTTAACATTTCATACCAAATTTTTATGCTTAATTATGATTTTTCATTTTCATTGTAAAATTCTTAATAACTTTCTTTTCAATCTAAAAATAACTAAATTGTCTACCAAAAACTCAGTGATTTAGTGAGTAAAAAAAAAAGGGTAATAGCTATTATTATGCCAGATCTATCTCTATGAAAGCATAGTCTTGTTACAAAAAGAAAAAAGAAAAAAAAGAAAAGAAAAAGAAAGCATAGTCTCATTCTCATTTAGGGAACAAATGTAAAGATCACAAAGCCCAAATTTGAGAGCTTGCAAGGAGGGTTGTCTCGGTGAAATATAACATCCTTTGGGAATATCCAATGGGGGAAAAAGAAAAAAAAAAAAAGAGAGGGGGATACCCCACCTTTATTTATTTTTACTAGCTCCATCATGGGTTTGAGCAATACCTTGGAAAAATTCGTTTTTTTTTTTTTTTAATTTTTTTTTTATTTTTTATGGATTCAATAGAATTTTTACCTATGACATTTGTTTTATAATGATTGAATCTCAAATATTTTATTTGATAACAATAAATTTTACTAGTTGAGATAATGAAATTCTTTTATTTTGGTGGAAGGAAAAAATCGTAAATTGTTACTATACATTGTATTACACTTATATATATATATATACATCAATAATTAGGAATCTGATATTTAAATTTTAAATATCTATATTAAAAATACCATGAGCTGTCAACCAGTTAAACTAAAAGACTCTTGCATATTATACATTCTTCTTTCACATAAAAAGAAAATATTACATGTTCTTAACTGAAAGTGGATTTTTGTCATTGGAACTTAGCCAGTTAGAACATTAGCATCCGGTATCTTTAAACTATTTTATTTTACTATCTCAAAAGCTATTTTATTTATTATACCATATCATTTTATAATACACCTAACATCCTAACTTTTATTTTACAATACCACATATTAAAATAATATAAAGTAAAATAAAATAATATAAAAAAAGAGGAGAGAGAGTCTACAACAGTATATGTAGAAGTCTACTGCGAAAGGGGAGTGAGTGAGATTATGAAAGTCAAAGGAGAGAGAGCGAGTAATAAAAAAAAATGAAATTTAAGTTCACAATTAGTGAATAGTAACTTGTGTATGTAAAAGTCTACTGTAACAGTATTATAAAAGTTTTAGTAAATACACATTTGGGTAATGCATGTATTTTGTGTCACAATGCTAAAAAATATGATATTCAGTGTTTTACAACTCCAAAACTCTAATACTAATGCTCTAATAGCCGTGCAATGGCCAATGGCCAAAGGCCTCTTGGAACTAGCTTTTAAGGGTGAACTTGACTAGTCCTTAATTCCTTGTATAAATCTAGAAAGAAAAAAGAAAAGATAAAATAATTATTTTTTTCCTCAACAGTTATATTTATAGGAAAATTTCTGTTTTTGAATCAATTTAAAGGGATCTCTTTCAACTTAGTGATAGAGCCACGTGTAGATCAAGGGGGACCAAGGTCCCCTTAACTTTTTAAAATTCCTTTATTTCTCCATATGACATGGTATATTTGTAACGACCCTACCCTAATTGTGTAGATATTATCCGCTTTGGGACCCATACCCCTCACGGTTTTATTCTTCCCCAGGTTGCGCTAGGGAAAAGCCTCTACACATTGAAGGGAGATCATTCCTTATAAACACATTCACATGTGCTTCCCTAGATGATGTGGGATTCTATGGAATGCAAGACCCTCATTTTTTAGGTCACTGTGTAGTAGTGGTAGAGGCGTGCCTTGCACTTTGGTGTTGGCAACAAAACCGTGCGAGTGCAAAAGGATGTCAAGCCTTAAAGAGGTGAAAATCCCAAACTCGTCCCAAAGCGGACAATATATACACAGTTGGGGCGGGGTCATTACAATATTTACAAGTATAGCCCTTACAAAAAATACTACTTGACCCCCTCAATTTTTTTTTTATAATGTTTGAAGTATAGTATAAGTTATGATCCTCCCAAAATATATGTCAAGTGTATATATATATATATATATATATATATAGCATAAGCAATGTTTTTTTGCATGTGTCAAATGTAAGAGTATCTCTCCAACTATGATCCCTTTGTTATTATTCCATTTAGATTGTGTTTGATTCAACTGAAATTGATTTTCGAAAAACATTTTTCGTATTTACAGGTGTTTGGGGTGACTAAAAATGTTGATCAACCATAAATTGTTTTCCAATTGACCATAAAATAATGGCAGTTAGTTTTCAATTGTTTTGATAATGTGTTTACAATTTGTAATTGATTTACTCACATTCTTGGTCCAATGTATTGTAAGCAAATTGTTAAAAATAAATGTCATATGAGTTTTCAAATTATTCTACATATAAATTTTATTGACTTGATTTTTCCTTCTTCTTAAGGTTGTAGTTATGTGCTTTTAGAGTTATAGTAATAACACACAAATTTACAATGGACACACATAGACACACACACACACACATATATATCTATATATATAAGATTAAAGTTAGTATGGCCCCCAAATAAATTTTTTTGACTCCACCACTAGCTTCAATCCATTACATGATAACTCATAAAACTATTCACATATATTATTTAATCAAGTCACATGATTCATTAAATATGTTATATTACTAAAAGTACATGTAAATGGTTTTATCAATTGTCACATACTAGGTTGGAGGAATTTTTCTACATACTGATTTGTAGGTAAACTTTTACTACGTTTAAAACTAAAATATATATATATATATGTATATATATATATAATTTCATTTATGATCCTACAATTCGAGAAATACAAAAAATATATATACAAATAAATACTTCTAAGCTACCATAGACCTTTTATGTGCAAAACCATATAGGAGTACTCTTTTTTCCCCTGTGCATATTGTGAGAGAGAGGGATCATTGAAAATATCATTTGACCTAAATGATCTATAGCGTATAAGACTATATACTATATAATAAAAGTGGTTGCACTCTACATGCACCAAGTGGCTGCAATTTTCACCTCAAAAAAAAAGTGGCTACAATTTATTAAAGATTTTGATAAATTACAAAATTCTTGTCTAACTTAAGAGCGGTTTCAAATTAATTTCTAAATTTTAAAATTTTTAATTAAACTATAATAAACTTTTGTCCTACATGTTGTGATTTTACCAAATAGACACATTCACCGTTTTATCTTTTTTTTTTTTTTTAATTCCATTTTTTTTTCAGCATAAACAGAGAATATATTAGATAAACATAAACAATACAAGCACAACTCAACTATGGTACATACATTAACACATAAACACTAAACCAAGCTAGAACAACACATGAACAATCCACCAAACTGCAAAGGGAAACAATAGAGCAACCTACTACCACAAACCAACCCGATGAGAGCTAATAGTTGGTACAAAAACAAAAAGCAAGACAACTGGACCATTATTGACCGTGACGACTTTTTTGGTACCATTTGTTGCTCCATGTGTCTTATGGTAGGGCAAGAGCCTTGATAATTTTTTTATTGTGGATTGAATTATGGTATTGATACATTAGTTAAGACAAACTTAAAGTGGACATGCAAACACACTTGACACCCAATATTTTTGTGCAAGAGATTATCTCAAAATAGATTTGCTAATATATAAAATTCATGCTTCAAATACGGTAGGAGCCCTAAAATATTTTTTGTTTGGGGATTTGAATTATGGTATTGATACACTAGTCAAGACAATCTAAGAATGCACGCACGCTCGCGCGCACACGCACAATTATATACATACGTACATATCTTAAATTTTCAAACTAGAGAAAATATTAACTCATAAATATACTATATACAAAAACTATCAACATGTTATATATATATATATATATATATATATATATATATATATATTATCTGAATGTTCAAATAGTGTATAAACCACTATGAACGTTTAGACCCCCAATTTACAAATTACCAATTCAAGCTTAATATCAAACAATGTATGTGCATAAAATGATTATAAGCTTATACTAGAATTGATAAACAATCTAAATCAAATAAAATCACATACACAGCAGAAATTAAATGGCAAAGATTAAGGGAAGAGAGTTGCAAACACAAGGATAACACAACGATGTGTTATCGAAGATGAAACCTAAGCCATCGACGTAAAATCTTTCCGCCGCCCTCCCAACGGTCAATAATCCACTAAAGAATGAAGTTGGGACACATGAACAACAGAAGACCCTCCAAGCCTAATCTATCCAATGTACCTAAGCCCTCCAAGTTTTTTGCTCCAACAAGGTTACGTCAAACATTTGTCTTCTTTAGCTTACCGAATTCTACTATAGCAGCATCAACCAATAACCATTGGTTCCTTCCTAACTGCTTCTCAAAGTACCAAATAGCCTTTTCACAAATGTGGGTATGGTGAGAAAAAGATTTGGGTAAGAACCTCTCAAAGATGTAATAATGGAGAGGATGATAGTAAAGAAATTTGAAGAGTCTCTATGTAAAGATTATGGATGAATCAATCTTGTTTTTCTCTAAGGTTTCTCTCTCAAAATTCTTTTTAGAAGCTCTCTACATTTCGTGTGTATAAAGGGTATTTATACTGGGGTGAAAGTGGAATGCGAAAAGTCAGGTTTTTCAAAACATGGCTAGCGGCTTGGCCTTGCGACTTGACTGAGTCGCGAGTTCAAGCCGCGAGATAGCAGAACGGCTAGACTGGACTTTTTGTCCTGTAGTGTTCCAGCTGGCGTGACTGTTCATCTTCTTTGCACGCTTCACTCGCGTGCTGCAGTTGACGACTTGCCAGTCGCGAATCACAGACGAGTCTCTGCAACCTTGCATAATCTCGAACATTTCTTCACACTCTCTCACTCACTATCCTCACACGATTCCCACCTAAATACAAGGTTACTAATTGCTAAATTACAAGCAAATTCAACAGGGAATAAAGCCAACACAATGGTTGATTAAATTCAACCTGACATTATCATATTTCTAAAGTCTGAGTATTATATAAATGTTGTTTAATTTGCTATATATAGTACAAAATTATAAATAAATAAAAACTCATTATCTCTCATAAAAGTTATGCTCAACAGCAATCAATTTGTCCACCAATAAAACATGTACAAAAATCTAATGTAATTAATAATGTCTTCAAAGTCATATTGTTTTATCTTAGTTTTAGTTTTTTATTTCCTATTGTTTGGTTGTTTTTCCAATTTTCTGCCTTTTGTTAGAGAAAGAGAGAGATTGTTTTAAATTTGATATATGGCATAAATGCATTTTAGTCCCTACATTTTGACTTTTTTCCATTTTGGTCTCTATATTTTAATTTTACCACTTTTAGTTCTTAAACCAATTAACGTGTGTTATTTTCGTCCTTTCCATCAGTCAACCGATGAAAATAGCTAAGGTGGCAGTCGGAGCAATTAAAATATTATAAAAATGCTACGTCAGCCATGACACATCAGCATATAAATTTAAAAAATTAATTTATTAATTTTAACTAAAAGCAGAAATAAAACAAGAGCACAAACCCAAAAAATCAAACCCAAAGAAAAAAAATTCAAGATTCAACCCATTGTATCAAATTAAACCCAAGAACATCCGTTATCAACCCACAACCTAAAAAATAAAAAACTCAAAGCCTTAAGAGATGCCCCTAATAGAATGGCAATTTCGGATTCTCATCGATATTGTCCAAGAGCTCACTAGGACCAGGCCAAACCAGGAACCAAAGAGAAGGCTCCTACCACAATCCACCATTAACATTCAACACCAAAAAAAAAAAAAAAAAAAAAAAAAAAAAAAGCAACCCATGGTCTCCACCAAGCAAAACCCAAACCCACAGTAAACAAAACCCATACCCATGGCAAGCAAACCTAGTCCCATGGCGAGCAAACCTACTCCCATGGCAAGCAAACCCACGACAAACCAACAATGAGCAAACGACGAGCAAACCGAAAACCACCAACCCAGATCGCAACCACCGAAACACAAGACCAACACACCGAAACCTAGATCGCAAACCGAAAATCACCAACCTAACTACCACCCAAATCAGCCAACCACCACCATTGAAACCCAAATCGCAACCCACTGACCAAAATCTCAACCCACCGCCCAAAATCTTAACCCACTACACCCAAATCACAAGACCCGCCACCACCACCACAACAAACCCACCAACCATACCACCACCGACCACCACCACATCATAACCCAACAACCCAAATCAGCCAAAAGTCACGAACCCAGCCAAAACTAGATTCACAGCAGCCCACGGCCTGACCCACCAAGCCCACAACAGCCCACCGCCGTTGCATGTCCTTAACCCACGATTCACAGCCACCAAACCCGACCCACCACCAACATCAAGAGTAAGGGCCATTGAAGACGAAGGAATCGACCTTTGATCTGCCTAGAATGACTTGAACAATCGTCGGTCCACTTGTCAGCGATGGAAGTACTATTAAGGCACTCAATGGAGAGGACCGTCAGAGAAAGAAATAAGAGAAAGCCAAGAGTGGAGTTTGACCCGAGAGGGAGAGGGAGAGAGAGATCTAGGAAAATGAAAAATAAATTCGGCACTATGTCTGAATTTAGTGTTTTTTGATGATTTTGTGTTTGGTTGACAAGAAATTTTAAGAAAAATTGAGAAAATTAGTACAAGTTTTTTTTTCTTAATCTTTAAATCTTAATTTAGGTGAATTTTGATTTTTAATTTTGTTTTGATTTTTTTGATTTAGTTAAAATTGATAAATTAATTTTTTAAATTTATATGCTGACGTGGCATTTTTATAATATTTTAATTGCTCCGGCTGCCATCTTAGCTATTTCCGTCGGTTGATTGATGGACGAAAAAGACGAAAATAACACGCGTTAATTGGTTTAGGGACTAAAAGTGGTAAAATTAAAATGTAGGGATCAAAATGGAAAAAAGTCAAAATGTAGGGACTAAAAGTGCATTTACGCATTTGATATACATGTGCAAAAATTATCTCAAACATAACTATATCCATATATAAGATTAATGCTTAGGGCATGATAAAAGTCTTGACAATTTTTGTTTGTGGATTGAATTATGGTATTAATACACTAGTCAAGATAAATTCAAATTGTCAATACAGTTGACACTTGAATGTGATATATTTGTGCAAGAAATTATTTAAAGGGGTAATTACAGTAAATAGACTCACCCAATGATAAGATTCACACTTAGGGCACAAGAGAGTCCTAACAAATTTTGTTTAGAGCTTGAATTATGATATCGAAACACTATTCAAAACAAATTAAAAGTGCGCACACACACAATTTTACCTTTACATATATATCTTGAATTTTCAAATTAGAGAAAACCATAACTCATAAATATACTACATAAAAAAAATCATCAACATATCACCAAAAGTGTGCTTGGTGACAATATTTCATAGAATAACATTTTTTTATTATCACTCGTAATGAATTTCTTAGGAAATTTAGTTAAAAAAAAAAACTATCGATATGTCTACCAAAAAACCAAATAAAAATAATCTAATTGAACTAATATAGTCTTCACTCTTCAAAGTCATAATTGATTAAAAATTTAAGCCGATGCAAATGCAAATGCAAATCCCCCCTCCCCCCAACAAATATTCATTGGGTTAGCCCTTTTAAAAAACCCCAATTCTTATTTCTAGAGGGTTCCAACATTTAAAAAGTAATAAATATATATTTTTTAAAAATTAAAAATTGGGCGGGGGAGGTGTATAGCCCCCCCAGCATAGAATGCGGATGCTTAGGACGCCCCACAATTAATAACTCAATTGATCAACACTATTACAAAGGCAGTAAGATTTGGGGGAATCATTATTTAATTTGTCAATAATAAAACTAAGCAAAAATACACTTTACATTCTACAAGATATTATCTCTCTATTGAAAAAAAGAAAAGAAACAAAGAAGCTTTCATTCTTTTCATTTCAATTTCAATTCATTTTTTAAAACACTTCAATTTGCGTGCACCAATTGAAGTATTTGATCAATTGCCATTTTTGCCTATTAACTTTGGTAACACAATTTAACCAAAAAAAAAAATTGATAACGCAGTCACCTTAGTCCTTTCATTTATTGTCGTAAAATATTTTCTAGTTATCTCCTTCAAAACGATGTTGTGGGGGGATGACTGTAATCTCGGCCCGAGGACTGAGGCCTAATAGACCACCCTAAGAGATGGGCTCGACCCAGACTATGGCAGTAAGAAAAATAGCCTACTAAGTAGAAAAAAGCCATCCAGGCCTACCACTGTGGAAATTTGTAGCAACTTCCTTCCCTAAGGTGACATGCAAAACCCTCCTCCCGAAGTAATGAAGGTGCCAATACTAGCTAGTTCCCTTCTAAATCGAGGTGTCCCCTCTATTCAAACTTACCTCGAGAGACATGGCAAAGAGGACACAGGAACCAATGCGGCAATCACCTCTACATTAATGAGGCTCTTCACCTAATGTTAGCCACATTCAATGCTGAATGACTAACTTGAACAGTAGAAGTATCTCCAAAAGCCCTCCTTAATGATCAAAAGATGGTAAAGCATAAGAGGGATGGGATAAGTATCCCCCAAATCTAGCTGGGGGCAAGCCAACTGAAAAAAGAGGGAAGATGGGGAAGATAGCTATAAATGGAGGAGGGGGGGGGGGGGGGGGGGCATGAGAGAGGCAGTCATAAAAATTAAGGAGAAAAAGTTTAGGCAAGAACAAGAGAGAGGGAGTTCCCAGGGTTTTCAATCCTTGAACCTATCTCATGTATCTCGGGAACTCTACCACCATGACTATGTATTTGATTTGATCACTTTTCATCTTTAATCTGTTGCTTAGGTTTCCCATTGTGGATCATTTCATTATCTTTAAAAATTAGCTGTGTAGATCTTATACAATCTCAACAAATAATTGTTGATTGTTTTTTACCCCTATAGATGTCATTTCACATTTCTAACATTAAAAAAAAAAGAAAGAAAGATGATTTAAACAAAAAATGACAAATTAAAAACTTAGTGGATTAAAATGACAATTGTTCAAAATTAATGGACTAAAATAATAAATTTTAAAGTTAGTTGACTAAAATGATAGTTGATCAAAGTTATAGGGTGTAAAGTTTATTTTTGGCCAAAAAATCATTAAATAAATAAAATTTATATTTTCTTCAAAAAATATCATTAATTAAATAAAATAAAAAATATTGTCACAACAAAATGACTTAGAAAAAAGAGAAAGTAATTAGCCATCTAATTGTTTTTAAATATTATAAAACCTTGTTTTTTGTTTTTTAAAATATTAGTTGGCTCAATGAGATGACTTATAAAAAAAAAAGAGTAATCAGTTATCTAATTGTTTGCAAATGTTATTAAACCTTGTTTTAATTTTTCAAATGTTATCATTTTTAATCAAAATTTAATAGAATAGACTAAAAACACTAGAAGGTTTTGAATATTTTTAACAACCTCAATTTCTTTAAACTTAACCAAGCAAGGGGAAAAAAAAGAAAGAGAGTAATTTTTCTTTTCTTCTTCAAAAAAAGAAAAAAAAGAAAAAAAAGAAAGAGAAAAAGAAAAAGTAATCTCCAACACTTTGGATGAATCGAAATTATAGTAAACTAAGTCAAATATGCATATTCCTAATAATTTCCTTTCTAATTATTAGTATTAAAAGCTTTGATTTTTCTTTCCATTCTCGTCACCCTTATTGGCAGACAAACAAAGACAAATAGCGGTTCTCGAAACGGGGCAAACTCAAAACGTCGTCGTAACTCCGCCGAACATGTCCTTTCATTTCTCAGATTATTATTATTAATCACAACCCCGTTTATATAGCCAAACAAAAAACATCCTGACAACTCCACAAAACCAAAGCACTCAGCAGCTCACACACACAAGATCTGATCAGATCCATTCAGATCCTCCTCTCCATCTCTCTCTCTCTCTACAAATTTTCTATCTTTTTTCTTTCTCTCTCCTTTGTATTTGTATTTGTATTTATGTATCGGTCAATTCTTATATGTAATCTGTTTCCAAAGTGATTCGATTTTCGAAATCCGAGTCGATGGTTTCAATTCTAGGGTTTCAGAGCCAGCGACGTCGTTTCATCGAGTTTCGCTACAATTGCGGTGTTCGTTTTGGGTAGATATGCGTGGGATCGAGATTTAGGGTTTGTAAAGGTGCTTGTGGAGTGCATGAAGATTTGGTGCTGCCTATGCTTTACAAGAGAAGAGGAAGAAGAAGAAGAAGAGGACGTGGACGACGAGGAGGTGGACAAGGAATTAGGTGAGGAAGGTAATTCGGAGGCTATGAGGGAGGGCGTTTTCGGAAATGAGGGTAATCCCGAGGGTAGAATCGGAAATGACGATGACCCCGAGGAGGATGTCGAGCGATTGCTAGGTCTCGCCGCCTTGAGCCCACACCACCTCGACTGCGACGACGACGACGAGCAGCTCAGATTGTTCGAAGACGCCGTCGTCGCGATGCGCGGTGGAGGCGGCGTTGGCGTTGGTGTTTGCGGTGGTGCGCATTGGGACGGGGCCGCCCGGGCCGCTGACCCCTTGCCGTTCTTGGGGGTTCGGCGGTTCGAGGGGGAGAGTAGCTCCGCCTCGGCGGAGACTGCTGCGGTGGATCATGATCGCGATTCGCACAATAAGCGCGCCAAGGTTCACTATGATTTTCAGTGAGTCTCTCACTCTCTGCATGTGTGTGTATCTCTGAATTTTTGCTTCTCTGATTTTTATTTTTATTTTAAATTTCGTTAATTGAATGCAATATTCTGAGATTATGGTATGTAAAGATTGCATTTTTTTTTCCTTAATATAAATGTGGGATTTTTATTTTAACGTTTTGGTAATGTTCGTTGTCTAATTTTTTACTAATCAAGTTTTAAAATTTGATTATTAAATGAGTTTGTCGTAGAAATTTTAATTGTCGGAGTTGTTTTTTTTTTTTCCTAATGCGGACATATGCAATGTGCTAACTTAATTGTCGGAGTTGTTTGTTTCTAAGGTTTTATTTCTCGTCTGTGAAATAAATTTATTTTTGGGGCTTCTTATTTTTCTAATTACAATGAATTACTCAATTACTGTCAAACAGAGAAGTTGTTTTAAATGAGTGCCTCTGTTTCATTTGAGTCCATCCCTTTGAAGCTACTGGCTTCAGTCTTGCTCCAATGTGAAGTGGATATGCCTTCGTTGTGCCATGAATCTCATGCAGGACCCACCCATGCATAACAAACGATGTGTTCAATGGGCCTTGCAAATATGTGAAGGCCTATTGGGTTCCAAACTGGAAAAGAATGAAAAAAAAAAAAAAAAAAAAAAAAAAAAACTCCATTTTGTTTTGTTATGCCCCCCCCCCCCCCCCCCCCCCCCTTCTCTCTCTCCCTTTTATCGGTAACTACTCAAGCCCCAATGGGTGTTGAACTCACAATCTCACCATCCACCTTACTTTTACAAGGATAAGATGTCATTTGAGTTAAGAGCTCATTGGCATAGAAACAGAATTCAATTTAGCATGCATGCCTTAAAAACTGTTTGGTTTTGATACCAAGTATGGAGTCTGATTATTATAGAAGCAGTGTTCCATATTAACTTTGAAATGCATGCAATATTATATGGAATACTTATTATTAAAAAATTTTGGTGCAGTGAATATCATTTTGCTGGAAACTCTAGTTCATCTGCAGACAGGGATTACCACATTAGTCAGGGATCTTCTTTTCCATCTAAGAATCAGATATTTTATCATACTTTAACAATGAGTGATGGTGGTGGTAAGAATTCATCTGAATCTAGTGATGGGACAGATGATGTTGGAGATAAGAGTGGCTCTCCAAGATTGGAAGATTTTGAAGTTCGGATGGATCTTACGGATGACTTACTCCATATGGTATGCAGTGCCTAATAACTTTTTTGTGGAACTACTTTGATTTTCTAATTATTGTAGTTTTTTTTTTTAAATAAAATAAAAATTTCCTTTCATCCTTCCTCTATTCTGTTAAACAGAATCTGATTATTTTGGGGTTATTGTTATGGCACTACAGGCCTGAACATGACAGGTTCTTCTCATCCAGCTTCTTTCAAATGAAATGGTTAAAATAATGTACATGTTTTTGTTTTGCTTGTTTTTATAGGTTTTCTCTTTCTTAGACCACACTGCTCTTTGCCGAGCTGCCAGAGTCTGTAGGCAGTGGCGAGCAGCTAGTGCTCATGAGGATTTCTGGAGATGTTTGAATTTTGAGAACCGAAACATATCTGTAGAACAATGTAAGTTTTACCTAAATGGGATGTAGTATACTTTGGTCTTCATTTAACCCTTATTACTAAAGATAACTTGCTGTCTCGATAAATGTAATATTGATTATGATACTTTGAGAACTGTTGTTTATCTACTATTTTGGTGGTGATTTTGTGTTTGGTGTTTCCTTTAAAAGAAAAGTGGAAAACTTCTCACATATCGTGTGCATTTGCAGTTGAGGATATGTGTCGGCGGTATCCAAATGCAACAGAAGTGAATATTTCTGGTGCTTCCATTCACTTGCTTGTTATGAAGGCAGTATCGTCATTAAGGTAAGAAGCTTATGTTAGTGTTTCTTCCCCCCCAGTCATTATTGTGTGATCATGGCTAATATGTCTTCCGTGTTTTGCAGAAACCTTGAGGTTTTGACATTGGGGAGAGGGCAACTAGGGGATGCTTTTTTCAATGCCTTATCAGATTGTTATTTGTTGAAGAGATTGAATGTAAATGATGCTAATCTTGGCAACAGTATTCAAGAAATACCTATAAACCATGATAGCTTGCGTCATCTTCAACTAACAAAGTGTCGTGTGATGCGGATATCCATCAGGTGAAGCAGGTTTAAGGTTAAAATCAAACTGTCATGCCTGTCTATCTGGTCAATTTTTATGTTAAGATAGTCTTTTGCAGGTGTCCACAGCTTGAAACAATGTCTTTGAAGCGCAGCAACATGGCACAGGCTGTGCTTAATTGCCCTCTCTTGCATGAGCTTGATATAAGCTCTTGCCACAAGCTATCAGATGCTGCAATTCGTTCAGCAGCAACTTCATGCCCTCAGTTAGAGTCTCTGGACATGTCAAATTGTTCATGTGTTAGCGATGAAACTCTAAGGGAAATATCCCTTACTTGCGCCAATCTCCATATTCTTAATGCTTCATATTGCCCAAACATCTCACTTGAGGTCAGTTTTTAGAGTTTTTTATAATCTTTTCTCTGGAAATATTGGTTATTCCTTTATTTGACACGTTTCATTGCTTTTTCCTGGAAGTCTGTTAGACTGCCGATGTTGACGAAACTGCAGCTTCACAGCTGTGAGGGAATCACCTCAGCTTCAATGGCTGCAGTATCTCATAGTTATATGTTAGAGGTTTGAATTCACTTGCTTCAGATATTGTTGTTTTCTGGATGTCTGCTTCGTTTTAAGTAAATGATACTTTCAACATGTCAAAATGAGAGTTCATATTCGGTGCAGGTTTTGGAGCTTGACAATTGCAACCTACTGACTTCTGTGTCCTTGGACCTTCCACGCTTACAGAATATTAGATTAGTACATTGTCGCAAGTATATTTTGCTGCTCCATCTCATTTCTCCCATTTCACCCAATCTTCCCAAAAAAGAATCTCCCTTCCTCTCTGGTGGAGATTGTTCTGTTCCCTTCTTTTGGTTTTGTTTTTGATTTAATTTTTTTTTTTTCCTGCAGATTTGCTGATTTGAATTTAAGGAGTATCATGCTATCATCTATAATGGTGTCTAATTGCCCCGCACTCCACCGGATCAACATCACTTCAAACGCACTTCAGGTATGTCTTTTGGTGAGCAATTTGGTCTCTTTTGTGCCCTTCCTTTCATGTCCTTAACCGCTTACCAGATGGAGCAATAAAATGGAGTGGTTTCATTTATTTGTAGAAATTAGCATTGCAGAAGCAGGAGAGCTTAACCACATTGGCATTGCAATGCCAAACTTTGCAAGAAGTGGATCTCACTGATTGTGAATCTCTGACAAATTCAATTTGTGAAGTTTTTAGTGATGGAGGTGGATGCCCTATGCTAAAGTCACTAGTTCTTGATAACTGTGAGGTTTGTGATTGAGGCCCTTTCCATTTCCTGAAGTGATCATTTTGTGAAATATATTTGTGCTAGGCATATGAGACTGTCTTTTGAATATCCTGGTGTTTTGGGGAAAATATGATGGTGTTCTCTTTAATATATTTTTTTCTTCTTAGAGTGGGTTTTTATGTTCTCTTAAACTGGTTGCTAAGGTAAATCCAGGGTGCTACTTGGCTTGTTTAAAATTGTCTGTTAGCAGTGTTTACACATGAGATAATCCAGGAGCCTACTTGGTTTTAATAATACTGAAGAATTGTTGATTTTGTGTTTAGAAATGCCATTGATTCCACATTACATAAGAAGGGGGCTGATCTGGGTAGTAGGAATTTGAGGATTGGGGTGGAAAAGGGACAGGTGAAGGGATTGGCTTTGTGGAATGTAGTTTTTATATGGTTCAGCATAATTGTGATTTATTCTTAAACTATGTTGTTAGCAATAATGCACTACCATTAGCCAATCTTTGAACAGTTTAAAATTTTCTGATTGATCTGGCCCTTTGCTTCTTGATGTCTTATATGCTTGACATTGAGTTGGTGTGCTATCGGGGTTCACCATTCTGATTGACTTTGATGTTAAAATCATCTCTAATGAGTTGTAATGGTTGTATTTGATTTTCGCTTTGATATAATGTGATGATTTCCCTTTTTTCAGAGCTTGACAGCAGTGCAGTTCTGCAGTACCTCTTTAGTTAGTCTTTCCCTTGTTGGTTGCCGGGCCATCACTGCTCTCAATCTTACGTGCCCATATCTAGAGCAGGTTTGCTTGGACGGTTGTGATCATCTTGAAAGAGCATCTTTTTGTCCTGTAAGTGAGCATAATCTCATATTTGGTCTTTTACTGTAGTGTATGGAAAAAATTCTTAACTTTAATGTTCCCTTGAATATTAACTGAATTCCCTAAAAATTAAAAGTATATTAATTGCTGAATTAAATTTTGCAACAAGGATGTAGTGCTAATTCACAATCTGATATACACACTACATGGATAATTTGCTCTTGTATTGTATAAAACACAAATTTGTGCTGTATGATGCCACTATCTTTCATGTTCTAATCTAGTTTTTTGACACTTAGTTGCATCTTTTGCAGCATCAACCGATGGGAAAAGAGCTGCTTTTTTTTTTTTTTTTTTTGATTAAAAAGAACAGAGCTTAATTGTAAATCTTCATTTCATTAGGTTGGCCTACAGTCATTGAATCTGGGAATATGTCCCAAACTAAATGTACTCAGTATTAAAGCACCGTGTATGGTGTTGCTCGAATTGAAAGGATGTGGTGTATTATCTGAAGCATCTATTAATTGTCCGCTTTTGACCTCTCTAGATGCTTCCTTTTGCAGGTTGGTTGCTTTAATATTTTCTTTGGTGATCCTTTTTTGGTGTTCAAGCTGACACCCTTATCTCTTTCACATGCAGCCAACTTAAGGATGACTGTTTGTCTGCAACAACTGCTTCATGCCCGCTGATTGAGTCGTTGATATTGATGTCATGCCCATCTATTGGTTCTGATGGACTTTATGCCCTGCGCTGCCTTCTACATTTGACTGTGCTTGATTTATCGTACACCTTTTTGATGACCTTGCAGCCGGTTTTTGAATCTTGTTTGCAACTAAAGGTAATTTTCACTGTCCAGTACATAAGCATTCTATTTTTGACATGGGGCGTGTCACTGCAACCATAAAATTTTAGGGAAAAGTGCCAAAAACTACAATTATTTGTCAATAGGAAATCCCATTAATCCAAGTTTTCAAATCCTGGTAATGAAAATCTATAATTTTCTAATCAAAATGCTTGTTCGTCTGAACCTAATAGCAAAATCTTTTTAAATTAACCTACATGCATAATCTGTTTTAATGATCATGGCTTATCATTTGATGGTCATCCTCTATCAGATTTATTGTACAATACATAGCATGAATGTGTTCTTTTTAAGAGTATAAACAGTGATGAGCTTTTCTGGATGGTATAAATGCATTTTAAGGGTCACCTACAAATAAAAATTTAATAAATTTTTTAGATGAATCTTTACATGTTTTTGCTTTGATTTTATATATAGATCACCAAGTTGTCCAAGGTGAAGTGATATTTTGGGTTTTTTGCTGTATTATATCAACACCCCCCCCAACACACACCACAAAAAAAAAAAAAAAAAAAAAAAAAAACTTGTGCCTCTACATCATCTTTTGAGGCTTCTTAAAACACTTTTTTTTTGGGTGTCAAAATTGTGTGAATGCTATTTATATCAAGTTGATGTTCTCATGCTTATCATAAATTGTATTTTAGCATAATCTCAGTTTTTATTGGACAAAAAAAATCCTCAACTTTGTTGTTTTAACATTTAAAGATGGTAAATATACACTAACCTCTTCATGCATGCTATGTATGTAACATTTTTAAGTTGTAACCACAAATAGTTGTGGTTTTAAGTATAGAATGTGTCATGATCTTATGGAATTTGAATTTTAAATCTCTCAATTTACCCTTATATCCTTAAATTGGCTTATTGTTAAATCATTTTCAATTAGATAATAGGGTTATTTGTGGATGTGTATAAAAGTGGATGCCAAAGAATTCTACTCCTCTCCCCTTCTCCCAGGTGTTAAAAAGTGGATAATAGGGGTTGATTATTTGGGCTTTACTGTAGTACTTACATTTCCTCTCTCCTTCTCTCAGGTGTTAAAATTACAAGCATGCAAGTATCTTGCGGACTCGTCACTTGAGCCCCTTTACAAGGAAGGTGCTCTTCCTGCTCTCCAGGAATTGGACTTGTCTTATGGGACCCTCTGTCAGTCTGCTATAGAAGAGCTTCTTGCTTTCTGCACACATCTTACACATGTGAGCTTGAATGGCTGTGGCAATATGCATGACCTTAATTGGGGTTGCAGTGGCGGCGGCCAGATTTCTGAGTTGCCTAGTATTTATAGCTCATCTTCCATGCTTTCACCTGAGAACATCCACGAGCCAATTGAGCAGGCCAACCGTTTACTGCAGAACCTAAACTGTGTTGGTTGTCCTAATATTAGGAAAGTTTTCATTCCACCGGCGGCACGCTGTTTTCATTTGTCATCGTTAAACCTTTCTCTATCAGCAAATTTGAAGGAAGTTGATCTTGCTTGTTTTAATTTGTGCTTTCTAAATTTGAGGTACCCTTTTTCTCTTGTTACAATTGGTTAATGTGGTTTTTGATTCTTCCGATATTTTATCTGTGCTGAAAATTTTATTTCTTATGCTCTACAGTAATTGTTGCTTTTTGGAAATGTTGAAGCTTGAGTGTCCGAAATTGACCAGTCTCTTTCTACAGGTAAGCATTTTGCATTTGAGGGTGTTAAGCATTTTCTTGGCTATGTCATTTGAAGATATATTAATGGATACACACCTCCAGATTTTGTACTTACTGTTATTTACATTTTCACTAGTGCTCCAGTAGGGGGAATTCAACATTTAGTAGGTATTGGGGATTCCCTTCTTTGTGCATTTGGATTAGCTTTTTGTCAAAAGCTTATTTGATAATTTATTGAAAGTTGACAAAACTACAGCTGCACCTAGAAAAATTGAGGCTTTAAAAGGTTGTAAAGAACAAAAAATCCAACTTCAACTAATTCATACTGCTGGGGTGCTGGGCAATGCATGTTTCTTTTTTTTTTTTTTTTTTTTTTTTTTTGTAATTCAGTTTTGTATAGTCTGGTATGGTCACGTGTTTCATTGATCAATATGTAATTCTGTCCAAGGGGCACAATCTAATGCA
Source organism: Quercus variabilis (assembly GCA_030445155.1). Lineage (NCBI taxonomy): Eukaryota > Viridiplantae > Streptophyta > Magnoliopsida > Fagales > Fagaceae > Quercus > Quercus variabilis. Next base: position 17,507,435 of record CP129446.1, read on the forward strand.
AGCTTATTTTCTTTTGATTGCCTACATGGAAAAGTAATATATTTGCAATAAGTCTAGGTCTAGGAATACAGAACTTTTCATAGCTCTTTTTACAATTAATGTCGTGGCCTGTTATGATTGGCTTGGTGCATAATAAACGTGGTGTTGGCGGTGGACTGATACAAAAAGATTTTCCTCGAATTGTAACTTACCTCCTAAGCAAGCTTTGAAAATAGTTGTGTGCCTCATTGATCATATATTTGTGAAGTTGGTGTATGTATATGCCCTAAACTGCTTCTGTTTAATGCTCTTTGCTAACTTTTGAAATTGGGGTTTTGTTAGTCGTGCAACATTGATGTAGCAGCAGTTGAAGCTGCCATATCAAAGTGTAGCATGCTGGAGACCCTTGATGTCCGCTTTTGTCCGAAGGTGAGAGCACTCTCTCTCTCTCCTTGTTATATAATGCATTGTTTTTTGTTTATTTTATTTTTGCATCATTTGTACAACCTGAAATCTTTTTTTTTTTTTTTTTTTTTTTTTTAATTTTTAAATGTGTTTTGCTACTTTGACTTACAGATATGCTCAATAAGCATGGGGAGGTTACGTGCGGCATGCCCTAGTTTGAAGCGTATCTTCAGTAGCCTGTCACCTTCATGATGTGACAGACGTCTTTGTTTCATTTTATGCTGCTTAGCAGGTGGCAACCAGCTTGGTAATTTATCTGTGATTTGCTCGCATGTATTGTAAATGGTCATCTTCATCTTCTTTTGATTGTTGGTGTTCGTATTGGTATAGAGGTACTTCATGTAGTCTTTATGTAACAATAGAATAAATTGTTTTGTTTTACTTTTAATTGTTCATTGTAGTTCACTTGTTGAGTAAACCACCGGCATTTTTTCTTTCTGTTGGCCAGTAAATGGCCATCTATATTGTTTGTCGGTGTGGCTCTGCAGGTAATTCATGTTGTCTTTTATGTATTTGATACAATAAGATGTCTTTGTAAATTAATTAATATTGTTTGTTAGTACTAATAGTTCTTCCCTGGAGCTAATGAACTTTCAAATTATTGGCTCTTGTATTTGAGTTGACTCTTTTTATATGGTCAATGTAATTTCCAGCTGTCAGGAATATAATTAGGTTTGGTCTCGTTCCTTCCAAGCTTTTGAATGTGACTGGCTAGATGTGACGCACAAAGTTGTCCTCTCTGCCTACCTTTTTTTTTGAGAAATGTCCTCTCTACCTACCTTATTTGCCTAAAGTCTAGATAATGGTGGTTTTTGCTTTTTGCTAGTCTTTTGGTTTTTTAAATGTGACAGATAGAAAGTTGTCCTCTCCTCTCCATCCACACTAGATCATGGTGGTTCTTTCTGAGTGAGAGTACTAGAGTAGTATGGGGTGAGGTTGACACGTTAATCGAGATAAATGAATACAACATACTCGGGCTCATTGTATTATTGTTGGCTTTGTTACCATAACAGGTTCAGAGATCCATTTTGAGAAGCCACCACCATTTCCGTGGTTAGAACTTAGAAGTAACTTGTCCTCTTCAGTTATTGTTTGGCCTTGAATTTCTTTACATTTTGATGACTCCATTTAATAACAGAAAGTGTACTAACAAAGCTTATGTGAAGTTTAATAAGTGCCGATGTGATTTTCCCCCCTTAAGATTTAGAACAGGCTAGTCTAAGAATGGGTGAACTCAAAGTAAGCTCACTGACGCAAAATGCAGTCATAGGTCACCTGTTTATGAGCGTTTGGCAAATCACATAATTGAAAACAAAATTGATTCAATTTGGTTCTTGACAAACGCCTAACGCTCGGTGATCATTCGTTTTCATAGAAATATTCTACATTATTTTAGGATGCATTATTAATAGGGAAAATTATACCAACCTAAGATGTAAGAATGATAAGGAGTCACAATATTTTGAGAAAGTACAAGAGCAAAATAGATTTTAAATTTAAATTTTTTTATTATTATTATTTTTTTTATTTGAGTTGGAGCAAAATGGAGATTTCAAAGATAAGCTAAGAGCAATTTATTTTTATTTAATTAATGAGATGTTAGTCAACAAAAGGAGGAATACTGATTAAAAAAAATGAATGCAACATATTTCTTATAAGGTGGAGAAAGAATGTCTTGTTCCTTCTCACCGTGAGTGAGTCTTATTTCTCTCTTTTCTCCTAGGCTTGTACCTACGGGATTAGAGAGCCACTGCCATTAGGGGCTTCCCTACCTTAGGCGGAGCGCCATGGACTCTGATTTCTTAGATCGTATTCAAAAATTGCAGTTAACAACGGAAGAAGATCAAGCCATCACAATAAGATCAGTCAGGAGAAAAGAGATATTGAAAGAATACTCTCTAAGCTTGATTGGAAAATTCCTTACAACCAGATCGATCAATAGGAGAGCTGCCAAGAATCTACTGTGATCAATGTGGGCAATGGGAGATGACATGAATGTGGTGGAAGTCGAAGATGGTCTATTACAATTTAAATTCTCCATGGAGAGCCAGCTAAATTGGGTTTGGAATAATGGTCCTTGGTGTTTTGACAACCAAATTCTCGCCTTGCGGAGGTGGGAAAAGGGTATGACAGTGAGAACGGTGAACTTCACCCACCTACCTATGTGGGTCCAAGTTTGGGGGCTGCCATTTGACTTAACAATTGAGGAAGACGGTCATGACATTGGACAGGGGTTGGGTAGAGTCATCAAAGTAGATTGCAAAGGCATCAAAACGGATCAGGCTCGCTTCCTTTGTATTCGAGTGGAGGTGCCATTAGACAGACCGTTGCAGAGAGGTGGCCCTATAGTTAGTCCGGAGGGCAATGAAGCCAAAGTAGCGTTCCGATATGAACGTTTAGTGGGTTGGTGTTTCGCATGTGGGAGAATCGGCCATGATATGAAGGAGTGTGAGTTGGCAATCGAGACGAACAAGAATGGAAGATCGTATGGGGACTAGCTGAAGGCTGGTACTTGATTTAAGCTTGAAATGTCGAGGAAAAAACAGAGGAGCCCGGATCGGAATCGGCGAGATCATAATGTAGCGACAGAACCAACAATGCCGCCAGCAAAACCTACGGACACGTGCAGTACGAATCTAGAAAGCACGAAAATTTTGGAAACTATCCAGCCAAGCCCGACATGTACGTTACAACATTTAATGCATTTAACTACACCATTATCCTCTCTATATACGTTACCAGCTAACCTAATATTTTCGGAAAAAAATATTATGTCAAATCAAAACCAACCCATTATGGAAACTAATCATTATGAGGGGGAGCTCTACTATGTAACTATCAACTATGGAAAGACCAACATTACAGCCACACCCCCATTTGCAACTCCATGTACACCAACAGAGGACCCACGGGTCAAACATCAAGCCACGTGGAAAAGAGTTGAAAGACCAAAAAAACTATCAACCAGAAAACCTTCAACCACGTCAGAGTACACGAGTCCAGTGGGGAAAAAAAGACACTCCAACCATGAAAATAGCCATGAAGACTAGGTTGATGAAGCAAAAAACAAACGGCTCAAGGGTGAGGCTGGCACAACACACCTTACTATCCAAACAGTGGAGGTTGCGGCATAGCCCTGCCAATCACAATGATCGTCATCAGTTGGAACTGCCGGGAGCTTAGGAACCACCAGGCAGTTGAGGTTCTTGCCGAATTGGTGAGAAATAAAGCTCCCACCTTTTTGTTTCTCGTGGAAACAAAAATGACAGTCAGAGAGATGGAACCAATAAAGGCAGAGTTGGGATTTCAAGGGATGTTAGTGGTATCTAGTGAAGGTAGACGAGGTGGCTTGGCATTGTTCTGGAAAGCTGAACTGGTTGTTGACACGAATACTTACTCCCCTCATCACATTGACACATGGTCCTCCCTCCATCAGGACAACCATGGAGACTAACGGGCATTTACGTATACCTCAATGAACAACAGAAACTGGAGGCATGGAGGTTACTTAGACACCTTCGCAGTCACTTTACACTACTTTGGATGTGTATTGACGACTATAATGAGATACTGAGCTCTAGCAAGAAGAATGGCTGACTACCTAAGCCACTGCCTCCCATGGTAGAATTCTAAAGTGCTTTGCTTTTTTGTGGACTAATAGACCTTGGTTACAATGGATACAGGTTTACATGGGGCAATGAGAAAGCTGAAGAAGATTTCGTGGATTAACGATTGGATAGAGCATTCGTATCAATGGAATGGTCAGAGTTACACCTAAGAGCGAAGGTGACCCACTTGACGGCCACCTACTCTGATCATGACCCAATATTACTAGACACTACACCGGCCGCTGCTCCTACTACTCACCGATGGCACAAGCTGCATTGGTTTGAAGAAAAATGGGTGTCGCACCTAGAGTGCAAACAAATAATCCATGAATCTTGGACCCACTTACAAGCCTTGGGTAGCCCCATGAACTGGTTGTTTGAGAAAATAAAGAAATGACGATTAGACCTGGTAGCATGGAGTCGACATACTTTTGGCAACACACGGACTTGTCTTAATGCAAAACAACAGGAACTTGGGGAGTTAATGGAGCAAGGGTATGGACAAAACCTACATAGAATTAATGAGCTGAGGAATGAATCAACACTCTGTTGCACCATGAAGAAGTGTTTTGGAGGCAGCGGTCTAGGTCCATATGGCTTAAGGCAGGGGATAAAAACACTAGTTTCTTCCACCAAAGGGCAAGCCAGAGACATATGAAGAAACATATAGAAATATTGAATGATAGAGAGGGTGTATGGTAGGCAGACATGAATAGAATTAGCAATATTGTTGAGGAATATTACACCAATCTATTTGCCACAGCTCAGCTAAGAAACATAGAAAGAATCTTGGAGGCAATTGACAAGGTAGTGACTCAAGACATGGCCCACTCACTAACTTAACCCTACACTGGGGAGGAAGTAAGGGTGGCTCTCTTCAGTATGCACCCATCAAAATCATCGGGTCTAGATGGTATGTCTCATTTCTTTTTCCAAAAATATCGGCACGTTGTTGAACATGATGTAACACTTGCTGTATTATCTGTTCTACACTCTAGGAGATGCTTGAAGAAAATGAATTTCATAATATTGTCCTCATTCCCAAAAAGAATGACCCACAATATATCACTGAATTCCGGCTCATAAGTTTGTCTAATGTTGTTTCACGGATTATATCCGAAGTCCAAGCTAACAGGATAAAATCCATTTTACCTAATGTTATTTCTGATGCCTAAAGTGCTTTTATTCCTGATAGTCTAATTATAGATAATACTACTGTTGCATTTGAAATGCTCCATTGTATGCGAAATAGGAGGAAAGGAAAGACCGGTCACATGGCAGTGAAACTTGACATAAGCAGGACCTATGACAGAGTGGAGTGGGAGTTCCTACAACGGATTGTGCTAAAAATAGGGTTGCCTGAACAATGGGTGAACTTGGCCATGGAAACAGTGAAAACAACCACATATTCAATCCTCATTAATGGGGAACCAAAGGGCTTCATTACACCAACCCGAGGCATTAGATAAGGTGATCCTTTATCTCCATACCTCTTCCTGCTTTGTGCCAAGGGCTTGTCCTCCTTGATCCGGAAGGCAGCTGATACAAATAGATTGAAGGGTATTTACTCTTGCCAGGTGGGAGTCCGTATTTCTCACCTCCTCTTTGCAGACGACAGCCTATTATTTTGTGAAGCAAAGATTGGAGATTGCTACCAATTGCTTGATATCCTTACATAATATAAGGAGGCCTCATGGCAGGCTATTAATAGGACAAAGACCACACACATTTTTTGCCAAAATACAAGCCGAAGGGATATGGAAGCTATTCAGACATTGATGGGGACACAGGTCATGACTAGTTGTGAAAAATATCTTAGACTGCCTATGGTTGGGGGTAAATCAAAGGTGGGCACATTAAAGGAACTACAAGAGAGGATAACAAAAAAGGTGATGGGGTGGAAGGAAAAGACCATATTGAAGGCGGGGAGGGAGACATTGATCAAGTCCGTGGCCCAAGTAATTCCCACCTACTCTATGAGCATCTTCCAAATCTCAAGAAGTGTGTGTGAGGATATCAACTCAATCCTGGCAAAATATTGGTGGGGGCAAACACGAAATGAAAAAAAAGATCCATTGGATTAATTGGAAGAGACTATGCACACCAAAAAATAGGGGTGGAATGGGATTTAGGGACATTCATGCTTTCAACCTTGCTATGCTAGCGAAACAAATGTGTTTTCACTTGTTAAGAATATATGTCACTTATTTATGTAAATTGGCTAAATCCTTTGATAAAACGCACTCTACTTGTAATTGGATAGTTCTAGGTATTTTTAATACTTCAAGAAACAAGGTTTCAAGGTCAAGTGTTGAAGTCATCAAGTCTATCTAAGAAAAAGCAAGCTGAAGTGCAAATTTATTAAAGCTCGACACCTGCTCGATAGCTACCTCGACACCTGTTATCTGTCAAGATTTATAATTTCAGATTTTTTGATCTAATTTTCTTGGGATTTGTGAATATGCTTTTGGGTCTTCTTTTCTCTAAACCCTAAACATATAAAAGGATTGTTTTAAGAGCCGTCAAGTGTGACACAAGTTGCAAAAACATTGAGCAATCTCTGTTCAAGCAAATTGTGATCAAAAGACGAAGTTCTTAACCTAGTTCATCTTCTTTGAAGAAGTTGCTGTGTATTTGCACCAAAGAGTTTTGTAACCAAGCATCTTTCTGATTTTCATCTTGTAGGATGAACTGAAGAATTTTGCAGCCAACCTCTCTTCCCTAAATTGGTGTTTTGAAGTTGCGTACTGGAATCCACGCATTGGTTAGTCACGTACTTGGGAGCTATGCATCAAAGGTGGAAATTGTCACTACAGATCAAGTCCAATTGGGTATTGGGGTAAGGGTTCAACTGTAGGTTGGTAAGGTACTTGAGATTCTTTTACTTGTAACCGCTTGATTTGATAATAGTGGAGTTCTGGGAATGGTGACCTGAAAATCACCTGGTGGGGTTTTTGCCGCGAGGTTTTTCCCCATTCGTAAACAAATCACCGTGTTATTTAATTTCCACTGCATATTTAGTTTTTGGTGATTTGTTTGTGCTTCCACGTAATTGCATGATTAATTGATTAATTAATAACTTGGCTAATTAATTAATTGGTATAATCACAAGGGTCATTCAATTTGGGGCCTATCAAGTGGTATCAGAGCAGGCACACTCTGATTAGGTTTAATCTTTACTGTGTTGATCCATTGACCCCTGTTGGCATGGCTATAACTAGCTTGAAGAGATCCTTGTTTTCAAATACATCTTGTTTTTCTAATCACTATTTGTTTGAGTGTCTCAGAAAATATAAGTCTAAAAGTTATTTGAATTCTTTTATAATGACTATTGGAAAGGATCTCAGTTTGGTTAAGAAGAAACTAGACTGTCTCAGAATAAAAATGTGCAAAGGAGTTCGTCTGAGAAGAGTAAAAGTTAAAGGCTTAGCTCATTAAAGGCAGTTGAGTGAAAGAACCATTCCCTCTAATTTGTCATCCAAGCATGAAGTGTGTTTCATGATGAAGTCTGCTTTCAAAGTAATGGATACATGTCTATGGTATCTTGACAGTGGTTGTTCAAGACACATGACTGGAGATCGATCTCTCTTCAAGATCTTTAAGCCTAAAAAGGGTCGTAATGTGACTTTTGGTGATGGAAGCAAGTCACAAATTAAAGGGAAAGGAATCATATCTCTACTAGGACTGCCAAAGATTGCAAATGTTCTCTATGTAGAAGGTCTAAAGGTGAACCTATTGAGCATAAGTCAGATATGTGATCAAGACTTCATGATGCTATTCTCAAAGGGAAAGTGTCTTGTCATGGATGAGTCTGAAAAGAAACTCATTAGTAGGGTTCGCACTCTAGACAACTGCTATGGATTGGTTCTTGATATCGATATAGTGTGCAATAACATTCGTTTGCCTAATGAAGATCTATGGCATCAACGAATGGGACCTGCTAGTTACAAGCATCTATCCATTGTATCTAAGCATGAATCAGTCTTGGAGATACCAAAGCTTAGCAGAATGAGCAATGTGGTGTGTGGACCATGTCAGCTTGGGAAACAAATGAAAGCTAAGCATCCGGGCACTCAAACTTCAGCTACTTCTAGACCATTGGAGTTTTTGCATTTAGATCTTATGGGTCCAACCAGAACTGAGTCTCTTGGTGGTAAGAGATACATCATGGTTGTGGTAGACGACTTCACTAGATACACTTGGGTCATCTTACTCCGATCCAAGTCTGATGCTCTTGAGCACATTGAGGCTTTGTGCACAAGACTGCAGAATGAAAAGAGCTTAAAGATTGATCGAATTTGAAGTGACCATGGTAAAGAATTCGAGAACTCATACATGGAATCTTTCTGCATAAGATCAGGCATATCTCAAGAGTTCTCTGCTCCTATTACGCCTCAGTAGAATGGTGTGGTAGAAAGAAAGAATAGGGTTATTCAAGAGATGACTAAAGCCATGTTGCATAACAAAGATGTGGCTCAAAACTTATGGGGAGAAACCGTAAACACTTCTTGTCATACGATTAATAGGGTGTACTTCAGACCCGGTACCAAAAAGACTCCCTATGAGTTATGGAAAGGAAGAAAGTCAAATGTGAAGTATTTCAGGATATTTGGAAGCACTTGCTTCATCCTTAAGGATAAAGAGAATGTGGGAAAGTTTGACTCTCGAAGTGATGAAGTCATATTTCTGGGATACTTGTCCACAAGCAAGGCTTATCGGGTATACAACAAGAGAACTTTGAAAGTAATGGAAACAGTAAATGTGGTCATTGATAAGTATTTTGATTCTAGTTCTAAGAAAGGCATTGAGGAACTCTCTAAAGAAATTCTTCCTTCTGAGCCTAGGGAAGTTCAAGATATTGCTGAACCAAAACCTGTGTCCCCAAGTACTCCTAGTATTATGGAAGACTCTGCAGATGCTCCTATTTCACCAGATTCTGAGTCTCATGAAGAAAAAGGACCCTCCTCTAGAATCAAATTAAATCATCCTCCTGAAGTTATTGTGGGAAACATGAATGAACTCACATTAAGGAAACGTATGGTTGATAAATGTGTTGCTAATTTTGTGTCTTATTCTTGTTATTTGTCACAGGTTGAACCCAAGAAAGTCCAGGAAGCACTACAAGATGAAAGTTGGGTTAAAGCAATGCATGATGAACTACTTCAGTTTCAGAGGAATAATGTTTAGACACTAGTAAAAGGTGAGCACATCATCGGTACAAAGTGGATATTCAGTAACAAGATTAATGAAGAAGGCAATGTGATTCACAACAAGGCTCGACTTGTGGCTCAAGGATACTCGCAAATGGAAGGAGTAGACTATGATGAAACATTTTCCCCAATTGCCTAAATGGAGTCAATCAGAATTCTGCTTGCCCTAGCATGTCAGCTGAATTTCAAACTCTATCAGATGGATGTAAAGACTGCCTTCTTGAATGGGTTACTCAAAAAGGATGTCTATGTGGCTTAACCAAAAGGATTCATTGATCCACACTTCCCGGATCATATGCTGTACCTTAAAAAGGCACTTTATGGGTTGAAGCAAGCTCTTAGAGCCTGGTATGATAGACTTACACAATATCTGGTGCCACATTGGTTCACAAGAAAAAAGGCTGATCAAACTCTCTTCATCAAAAAGGAAGATGGTGAGTTGATAGTTGCTCAAGTCTATGTTGATGATATCATCTTTGGGTCGACTAAGGATGAACTTGCTCATGACTTCTCAAAACTCATGCAAGCCGAGTTCGAGATGAGCATGATTGGAGAGCTGACTCACTTCCTAGGATTACAGATTCGCCAACAAGATTCAGGTATATTCCTTTCTCAATCTAAATATGCCAAGAGTCTTGTGAAAAAGTTTGGTTTAGAATCTGTTAGTTTTGTTAGAACCCCTATGAGCCCAAATGTTAAACTCACTGTAGACTTGTTAGGTAAGAGTGTTGACCCCTCTCTTTATAGAAGCATGATAGGTAGTCTTCTTTACGTTATTGCTAGTAGACCTGACATTAGTTACAATGTTGGAGTGTGTGCTAGATATCAGGCTAATCCCAAGGAATCCCACATGACTGCTTTAAAAAGAATTATAAAGTATGTCAAAACCACTGCTGAGTTCGGTGTGTGGTATAGCAAGGACACTAATGGTGTCTTAGCTGGGTACTCTGATGCTGTTTGGGCTGGTAATGCTGATGATAGAAAGAGTACTTCGGGGGGTTGTTTTTATGTGGGTAACAATCTTGTCTCTTGGATGAGCAAAAAGCAGAACTCTATCTCGTTATCCACTGCGGAATCTGAGTATATTGCTGCCGGTAGCTGCTGCACCCAACTCCTCTGGATGCAAAAACTCCTTCATGATTATGGTATTTGTTAGGAGCATCTCACCATTTATTGTGACAATACTAGTGCCATAAATATCTTTAAAAACCTGGTTCAGCATTCTCGAACCAAACACATAGAGATTCGACATCACTTCATTAGGGAGCTTGTCGAAAATGGTACTCTCACTCTTGAGTTTATCCACACTGATGATCAGAAGGCTAACTTGTTCACCAAACCTCTTGACACCAAACGTTTTGAATTCCTTCGTCAAAACATTGGTGTCATCTCCATGGATTGATCTCCTTCTCTTGTTCTTCTTCCTTATGCATTTGCATCTAGTTTTTATGCTTTGTTTTGTTTAACATGTTTTTGTGTGTTTACTTTCAGTTTTGTTTACTTTTGTTTTTAATATAAAAATAAAAAAAAAATTGAAAAATCAAAAAAATACAAAAACAGTGTGTGTTTTGTGTACTTTGGTACTTGTGTACCTTGGATGTCCATTCAAACAAAATTTCTAAACTTTGTATCTTTTGTAACTTAGATGAGCATCTCTATGCACAACTAAGCAAGTGAGTTTTATGGCTCTTATTTGTGATGAGTAAGATTAAGTTATCTCTTAAAACTTAACACTCATATCACTCTTTTTGATGGGTAGGACTAGAAAATCCTAAGAGAAAGGCATAAATAACAATCTCACTACTGTTACTCGCCAATCATAATATGACACATGTATACTTCGGCATAGCAAAAGTGCAGTGTTAAAGACATTCGTATGCTTCGGCATAGCAAAAGTGCGATGTCAAATTTTTAACATTTTGGGTATTTCTTTTCTCTCTTTTATATGCCCATGTATGATATGCTAAAATAAAAGAAAATATACAAAGAAAATAAAAAAGCAAAAATATCAAAAATGCTTTAAATATGGTTGCAAGCGTGTATTCTAGGAAATGTGGGAGTTATAGGATGTACCTCGAAGGTGATAGTCCCCATCAAACAGTTATGATTATGTGTGAGTTAAAGTTATTTTCTCATATCTCAGATCGTCATAACATGTATACACATATGCAATCTTGCGATATTTTTCACACACAACGCGCAATATTCTTTGCTACTTTTGATACATGTGCAGGTACAATGTGATTTGGCCATCACAAAGGTTTTACATGTGCTAATGTATACTCACTAAACTGTTTTAACTTATTTTTGAAAAATAAAATTAGTTAGACTTTTATAGTGTGTGTGTGTGTGTGTGTGTGTGTGTGTGTGTGATTTTGAGGATCCATGTGCTAAATTTTGATTGAGAGATGATTTTGAGAGCTTAAAATATTGATTGGATTTTTGGTTAAGGTGTATGTTGGATTACATTCATGTCTGTGTTTTTCTCTTCTTGAAAAACTACTTTGAACTGCTGGCTCGACACCTCCTCGGTACCTGGTCATATGTCGAGCTTCTCAAGCCTTTTTCTTATCGCAATCTCGACGCCTTTTCGACACCTGGTGGATTGATCGAGAAAGTTCATGTCTCCTTGATACCTCCTCGACACCTTGTCGATCGATCGAGCTTCTGTTCTTTGAAATTGTTCTTGTACTTCAACACCTCTTGACACCTGAAGCTATCGAAGGCCAAATCCTCGACACCTTTCTTGACAGCTTCCTCGATACCTTTCGACACCTCAGCTGTCGAGATTTACTGAGGTGTCTATATAAGGCTCTGTCGCAATTTTTCTCTCATTCTCTCGATCTCTCTCGATCTGTCCGAGGCGTTTCATCTCCCAACCACCTTTCTCTCACTCAAATCTTCAAACTCGCTTCATTTTTGGTCTTCCCTTGGTTTCAATCACTTGGTAAGTTTATTTTTCCCTCCCTTTCTCATGCATTTCATGTTTTGAAACCTAGTTTTTGGGATTTTTGAAAAATTTTGGGGTTTTTCAAAATTGATGAGTTTTTCCTGAAATTTTGGGTTAGGTTTTTCACTTAAATGCTTTCAAAATGTCATACACTGCATTCCATGTGCATTAAAATGATATTTACATGTATTTAGATGTATGCTTTATGATGTGTGCTGGTAGGATTGGATTGGGCTGAGCCCATGATGCCTTTTGATTTGCATGTCACATGTTCATGCATTCCCATGCATACGTACTTCTTGTTCAATATATTTGATATATGTGATCTATGTTGGGTCTTTTTTGATTGTCTCCCTTTCTATCTCTTTCTCATTCTTTTACGTTAGTAGTGTCTATGGCACCCAAACGTAAATCCACTCCTACTCGGAACCCTCTGCGTTCTGGAGCTTCCTCTTCTTCTGACTTTGCTCCTTTTAACCTTTGATTTCGTGATAGAGATGCCCACAAGGCATTTTCGGAGAACTTTTCTCGACGAGGTGTTCATTCGAAACGCCAAGTCATTTTGGCAGATTTCGCCGACACTGACCTTCCCTCTGTCATTCACAATAAGGGATGAGAGTCACTGTGTGATGTATCGGTCACTTGTCCTCTCGTGCTGATTCAGAAATTTTACTCCAACATGCACGGGATAGATTGTTCAGTACCTCTCTTTTTCACTCGCGTTTGAGGTACGCGCATCCCTGTCACACTGCAGCTAGTTGCGGATGTACTTAGGGTTCCTAGGATAGAATTTCCTGACTATCCTTCTTGTGAGCGTCTGAGGACTGTGTCCAAAGATGAACTCATTTCTGCCTTTTGTTAGCGCCCTGCTGTTTGGGGTGAGCATCAGTACACAACATGTAGACCTTTTGCTAAAGGTCTTAGATTCCTAAACATGGTGATGACGTTTGTACTCCATCCTCTCTCTCACTACAACTCCATCACAGAGCCTCGTGCTCGATTTTTGTTATCTCTTTTGAAGCATCTTACTATAGATTTTCCTTCTCACTTTATTTTTTCTATCATAGATGTTTATCTTCATTCGACATCCCGTGATAAGCTCATCTTTCTTTCCGCTATCATGAGGATCTTACGCCATTATTTTATTCCCTTTCTTGTGTCTGACCACTTCACTCACATATGTGCCATAGATGCCGCTATCATAAAACGTAGTAAGGCACAGTTTAGGTCGAGACAGACAGATTCCACTCCTCCCTCCCGTTCGGCTCTATCCAGATCAGCTCCGTCTACATCTGCTCGTTCTTCCTCTACGGGCGATGTATCTCTAGGAGACATTATGGCGCAATTGCAGAGTATGGACACTCGCCTTGATACACTCTCCACTGAGTTGTATCAGGTGAATGTTCATGTTGGTCGTATTGCGCGATGGCAGACGACCATGGGTGGTTTTGCTCCAGAGGCTACTCCTTCACCACCTACTCCAGCAGCTTTAGATTCTACTGATGATGATGGATACATGACACTCTACCCTTTGTCACTAGTGACAAAAAGGGGGAGTAGTTTTGGGTTATAAGAGTAGTCATCTTAGGGGGAGAGTTAGTAAGGGACATTTTGATAGGGATAGGACATTTTGATAGGGGGAGTGTTGATAGTTTGAGGGATGTAGTGAGGTTTTGATGTATCTTTTATTTTCTATTCTTTATAGATACATTGATCTTGTATATGAAGTCCTTTAACCATTTTTACATACATTGTACTTATACTTCTTTATATATGTGGATGTATGTTTCTTTCACCTCTCTCTTCATGTGTTGTTTCTTCTCTATCTTTATACACATATTCATTATACTTGTATGCAATCTATTATTTCTGTTTCACACAAGATGCCTTGATGAGTTTTGTTTAAAGTGTTTCAAAAATATAGGTTGTCAATGTCTACTTGCTATAAACTCTTTTCTTGCAAAGTTTTTCAAGAGTTTGTGTTAGGATAGATTTTATTGTATCAACAAGTGAATATGAGTTGAGTGATTTATGACTTCTCTCATATGTTCATTTGTTTGTTGTGGTTTTGTCCCGGATTGCCAAAGGGGGAGATTGTTAGGACATATGTGTTTTCACTTGTTAAGAACATATGTCACTTATTTATGTAAATTGACTAAATTCTTTGACAAAACGCACTCTACTTGTAATTGGATAGTTCTAGGTGTTTTTAATACTTCAAGAAACAAGGTTTCAAGGTCAAGTGTTGAAGTCATCAAATTTGTCCAAGAAAAAGCAAGCTGAAGTGCAAATTCATCAAAGCTCGACACCTGCTCGATAGTTACCTCGACACCTGCTATCTATCGAGATTTATAATTTCAGATTTTCTGATCTGATTTTCTTGGGATCCGTGAATATGCTTTTGGGCTTTCTTTTCTCTAAACCCTAAACATATAAAAGGATTGTTTTAAGAGCCGTCAAGTGTGACACAAGTTGCAAAAGCATTGAGCAATCTCTGTTCAAGCAAATTATGATCAAAAGACAAAGTTCTTGACCTAGTTCATCTTCTCTGAAGAAGTTGCTGTGTATTTGCACCAAAGAGTTTTGTAACCAAGCATCTTCCTGATTTTCATCATGTAGGACGAACTGAAGAACTTTGCAGCCTACCTCTCTTCCTTAAGTTGGTGTTTTGAAGTCGCGTACTGGAATCCGCGCATTAGTTAGTCACGTACTTGGGAGCCATGCATTAAAGGTGGAAATTGTTACTACAGATCAAGTCCAATTGGATATTGGGGTAAGGGTTCAACTGTAGGTTGGTAAGGTACTTGAGATTCTTTTACTTGTAACCGCTTGATTTGATAATAGTGGAGTTTCAGGAGTGGTGACTTGAAAATCACCCGGTGGGGTTTTTGCCGCGAGGTTTTTCCCCATTCATAAACAAATCACCGTATTATTTAATTTCCGCTGCATATTTAGTTTTTGGTGATTTGTTTGTGCTTCCACGTAATTGCATGATTAATTGATTAATTAATAACTTGGCTAATTAATTAATTGGTATAATCACAAGGGATCATTCAGTTTGTGACCTATCATGCCCTGTGGCTAGAAACATCTAGGCGATGGCGCAAGGAAGATTGCATAAATGTGGAATAGTGGCACAGAATTTCTACATCCTGGTTTGACAATTGGAGGAAAAGCTCACAGGGAAGGAAATGGAGACTTGGGCGACAGTGGCATGGGCCATTTGGAATGCCAGGAACAGGTTCTGCTTTGAGGAAAAACAGTCTCAGCCAAAGGACATTCTTCAAGGTGCGTCAACTCTCTTATAGGACTATTAGTGTTGGAACAGAGACCTGGTCGAACCATAACAAGCTAATGAAGAAGCTACGTGACTAGCCATTTGTTTGTAATGTTTCTTTTTACTATTATATGGTTACGTAACCCATAGGCCAAAGAGGTGGGCCTGTAATATTTTGGTCTTGTATACTTTCAGAGGGTGTTTTGCAAACCCTTCAATCAATAAAATTCTATCTTCACAGAGAAAAAAGAAAAAAGAAAAAAGGCCTTGATGTAAGACCTAATAAGTTGGTGTAAATTAAAGGTTTCCATAGGCAATCTCCTTCCTTATTGGGTATTCCTACTTCTGTTGAGTTGACTAACATCACATTAATTACATCATGAGAAATGAGGAAGGATATGGATTTAGAGGTGGCAATGAAGACTACTAGTTACTACAACAAAAATAAAAATCTTAATCGTTAAATAGACACTCCATTTTGCTTGAAATAGAAAGGATCGGATCGTTGTAAATCAAACAATAGAAAGTGCTTCACAAATGTAAATTTGTATTAATTGAATAAGAAGTACAATATTCAGTTTTTGATCCTTTTACAAAAGAATAATCCTCTGATTCTATCTTCTTTGTGATCTTGACTTGAACACTAAATCTTCTTCACATTGATTGGAAAATGGATCGAACAATCTTCACAACAAATCTTTTGCTTTGAGCTTGTTAAAGATTTGTTGTTCTTCAAGTTCTTCAAGAATTTCGAATGTTCTTCAAGTTTTTCGAAGATTCTTTGAATTTAAAGGATTTTGGGTTGAAATTCTTTGGGGCTTTAGAGGCTTTTGATCCGCTGAACTTCAATGATTTAGAACCTTTTGAAATTTATGGAAGCTCTTTAAACCAAGCTCAATTGAATTTCTTTGAATGTCCTTCAGGCGTTCTTGAAATTTATGGACGTTCTTTAAACCAAGCTCAATTGAATTTCTTTGAATGTTCTTCAGGCGTTCTTGAGGTAGAATTTCTCAAGAACTTTGGCGTCTTGAAAAGTTTTTGGAGAATGAAAGTGGGGTGTTATCTATTTATAGTGGCTTCAAAGGATAAGTCCCACTTTGGATTGATTTTCTTGAAGGTAAGTAGTAGACTCTGATTTGCCCAAATTTTACTTATAGATAATTATCTCTATTTATCTATTGTGTTAAATATTCTATTTTGATGAAGATAATAATCAACAAAGAGTACTACTATAATTTGTTACTTGTAGATAATTATCTCTATTTTATTTATTTATTTTAATAAAGATAAATTATCCATCAATTATAAATAGGAAATATACCTTTGTTTTGTGGGTCAAATGGCATGTGGCAAATTTTAATTTGCCAAGGTGATATTATCTTGGATGACACATGTCATCATTTTATTTAATTAATTTAATGACACATAAATTTGGAATTTCTCACTACATTTTGACATGGAATTTTGTAATTAGTCCAATTAATTTTTCACCTCCTACAATCATATATTTTTATGGGAGTTTGGTCTGCAGCTAGAGAATATCTTTTTATTTTTAGTTTAGAAGGGAAGCTAAGGATTTGAAGGATGGTGGCTACCCTAAGAATACTTTCAAGAAGCCCTCCCTTGATATCGAAACAGAACGCAAAAGATGAGCTCTTGTGGTCCCAAACCAAGAGTTGGCACACAAAAACTCTTTGTTAAAGCCTTTCACATTGGACATTGTGTCGACATTTGTGTAAGTATGCCAACCATTATTGACCCTTTGTTCAATTTTAGAATGTCCCAAAATATGGTCCAATTGAGAAGTTTATTGAATACAATGCTATTAATTTTCGTAACATGCCTTTAGCTTTGTTTAAGAAGTCATTACTCATCTTCTACTAACATAGGTAGGAAGAGAAACACACAAAATTACACGAAGGAGAGAGAAACCCACATACTAGTATCATGGAAAACATAAAAACCATACACAAACGTTGAACACAAAACCACAGATTAAACCCTCATGGAAAACAATATAACCACACACTAATAGATCAGAGAGCATGAGAAGTTAGACATAACTTACCCGTGAATGTAGAGACCCATAATGGCAATATTGACGTCCCTAGCGGAAAGAAGGTGAGCTCGAGCAAAGGAAGAACAGAGAGGATCGAGTTCGTTTGTTTTGCGTAATGGGTTTGCAATTACCGTGTTTCCTCTGTTTTGATGGTTTATTGGTTGGTGGGTAGGTGCAATTCATTGAAGAGGAGGAGGATGAAGTATTGAAGAGCATTGAAGACATTTCTGCCACAGTAGTTGAGAGAAAGAAGAAACCTGAGAATGTGAAAATTAGCTATTGGCTTGAACGTATTGTTTTGTGTTTCTTCTACTTCATGGGTTAGATGAGTGAACAGTACATAGTGAGAAGGTTGTAGCAACGTGTATCCTTTCAAGGTTGTGTCCATGAACAATACACGCACATGCACATCATTAAAGAAATGGTGCATTCAGGCTTTCATCTGTGCATTTTAGCTGGAACTTTTTCGTGTTTATTTCGTGGCACTATAGCCGTGGGTCCCACGATGAGTAAAATACAAACGCTAAAACGCTACCCAGAAACGCAATTCAAATGCTACCTAAAGCTTTAAAATAAGAATGGCAGTTTTGGAACCTTATATATTTTTATTTGAAAAACAGTGCATTAAATAATTTTTCTTAAAAACCGTGCTTTATTGGAATGAAACTTTGTCCTTGGAACAAGACCCACACTTCCATTGGAGCCGTTCTCTTCCCTGGCAACATTATTAACCCAGACCCAGAGCGACGAGTCCGTCCAAAAAGGTTGCTCTTTCTCTAACTCTTCGATTGTATCCATTTTAGTTCGAAGAAATGGAGTATTATGGTTTCTTAATTAGACATTTGTGAATCGTTTTAAAATTATTTAGTTTTACTGATCTGTTAATGTTGATAATTGCTTTAGTTTGAGTGTTGTTGGTTTTGAAATTCAATTTGGTTTACAAGAGTCTATTAATTTGTTTCCACCTAATTATTTCTTTATGTAATTTCTTAGCCCACCAAGGAGCTTAAATATAATTGCAATCTTGTGATTTTTTTTTTTTTGGCTAAAGGTGGTACAATGAAGATTGAGGAAGCAAAGAGCACATACTCCTAAGGAAATGTAATTAAATTCTTCTTCCTTTCTTTTAGTGAAATTTTTGTTTTTGAATAATTTTAATATTATTTTTTCTATCATTAATGTTGCATGTTTGTTTTCTGTTTGATAACAAGATAGCATTTTTTTTTTAATATCTTTTTTGGCTTGAGAACAAGTTAATATCTTTATTTGATATCTACTTGTGTGGTCGTTTTTTTCTCCATTCTTTGAGGTTTGTTCGTGAAACGGTTTCTGGGTTTGTGAAGGTTTGTGAAATTGAAGGATTTTTATTTTATTTTGTCCCGCAACAAAATATATATAGTGGTACTTTATGTTGGTGCTTTTGCTCCTAAGATTGACCTTTTGATATAATCAAAAGGCTTTCTTTAGGAAGTTTGCTCTTTTCCTAATAATTTTTCTGTTGTGTAACATATTCTTGCTAAGAAAATGGTCCTATTATATTCCTTTCATACTTGGGATGTCTATTGTGTTACCAATATGGTAATGTTCTTAAGAAGTTGGCTCAGTTTGCAATTCATCTGAGTTAAACTTCTCCTAAAGGAAAGTAAGTGTTGTTGTCTTCAAGTTTCCAATTGTAAGTCACACCAAAGTCCTTTTTTTTTTTTTTTTTGAAGGTTTTGTTTGCAAATGGGAATTGGGGGTTTCTTTTGGTGTTGGGATAATTTTAGAATTAAGAGATTTTAAAGATTGGTTCATTTAGGAAATTTAAGGGACTTCTTTTTTTTTTTTTTTGTTCATTCAGGATAATTTTCACTATTTAGGTCCATCACAGAGAGCATTGACTGTCTTAATTAAATTCAAGATTATATTAAGCTTTGCTTTTTCAAAAATATTTATAGATATCAATTGGAGTTGGGTGGAGAAGACAATCCCATGGCGGAGGGTTCTTAGAAGCAAAAAAGACGATCCTTAGAGAGTCCTCAAATTCTACAGTGGTAATACTCTATTTACTTCTTGGCAAGATAATAGATCAATAGGATTAATAAAGATAAGCACCAAGTTCAAATCTCATCATCTCAAGATCAAGATAAGACCAAATATCTAGAGTTGCTGCAGAATATTGAGATAGAGATGGATACAATTGAAATTTAATCTTCTTGTATTTGAATCGTTGCTATATCTTTTCAGGTGTAACAGATTTACATGTATGGTTGTATAAATATTAATGCAAATACACTGGTTTTGGTGATTGAAGCTAAAACCAATTCCCCAACTTTATTTTCATGGTATCAGAGCCTTCTTAGGCTAATGCCAATAATCTTTTGATCCTGTGACAATGTCTTCCACTGCTTCCAACCTTAACTTATCTACCAATATCTCATCACCTTCCTTTCTTCTTCCCAATTTTCCTCAAGGGATCCCTGCCAAGTTAGATGGCAGCAACTACCTTAATTGGCTCTCAAGATTTCTTCCTACCTTACGCAGTAATGGATTGATGGGTATTGTTGACAGTTCTGATCCGTGCCCACCAGAATTTTAAGTTGATGCTGAAGGGAAAAAGACTCTTAATCCCGAATTCACTCTTTGGACTAAGAAGGATCAATATCTTCTTAGTTGGATCAATTTTACTCTCTCGAAGGATGTACTGTCTACTGTTTATGGACTAGACACTTCGAAATAAGTGTGGACTGCACTGGCCAATTGCTTTGCCTCATAGTCTCGCTCTCGCATTGCTCATTTGAAGAGACAATTGCAAAATTTAACTCAAGGCTCCAAGACGTGTTCAGAGTACTTGCAGACAGCCAAATCTTTGGCTGACCAACTAGCTGCAATTGGTAAACCTCTCCCTGAAGATGATCTCATCTCATATGCACTCAATGGTCTCAATCCTTCATTTAACAACTTCATCACATCTTACTCTCTTGCTACTCGAGACAACCCATTGAGTTTCATTGACTTCAGAGATGAACTCTTGAATCATGAAATGTTACTCAACCAACAAAATGCTGCTGTATCTGATGCAACAAACTTTGCTTTGTTCACCAACAAGCCTAGATCTAATCAAATTCCTCCCAACAAAAAGATGCAGTACACACCCAAATTTCAACCAAGAAACTTCACTCCTAAACATGCTGATGGAACATCTGATTCTCGTCCTAAACCTTCTCAAGTCAATAGTGGTGCCCCTTTCAACAATGGTGCACGTGTTCCATGCCAAATTTGTGGCAAGACCAATCATCAAGCCCTTGACTGTTATCATCGCATGGATTACTCCTACCAAGGAAGACATCCTCCAATGCAACTTGCAGCTATGGTGGCCCATACAAATGTTGCCTTTGAAGATCAAAAATGGTCTGTTGATAGTGGTGTAAATGCTCACATCACCAATGAACTTGAAAATTTGACAATTCAGCAACCTTTCCAAGGCACTGACATAGTAGAAATGGGAAATGAAGCAGGACTTGCTATAGAAAACTCAGGCTCAATCACTCTTCCCTCTTTTTCTTCAAACTTGCATCTTAAAAATGTCTTACATTGCCCAAATGCTTCTGCCAACTTACTTTCTATTCAAAGATTCTGTTTAGATAATGCATGTTACTTCATACTCACCTCATCTCATTATTTTGTGAAAGACCTTCGAACACATACAAATCTCTTGGAAGGGAAAAGTGAAAATGGCTTATATCCATTACATCGTCAAAGGAACTCTCTTCATGGCAACTGAGCTTTTACTGCTTTATTAGGAATAAAAACATCTTCATTGGTGTGGCATTTTAGATTAGGTCATTCGTCTTTTGATGTTGTCTTTCATGTTGTTAAACATAATCATTTACCCCTTTCTTGTAATGACTTTAATAAAAATGTTTTTTGTACTTCATGCCAATTAGGCAAAAGTAAACGACAACCATTTCATTCATCTACTCGTCTCTCTACTACTCCTCTTCAACTTGTTCATACTGATATTTGGACTTCACCTATCCAATCTGTGAGTGGATGCAAATATTATGTGGTTTTCATTGATGACTTTTCACGCTATACTTGGCTCTATCCTCTTTATAATAAATCTGAAGTGTTAACATGCTTTGTCAAATTTAAATTGATGGCAGAAAATCAATTCTCTACAACTATTAAACAATTGCAATCTGATGGAGGCGGTGAGTACACCTCACTTATCTTCCAATCATTTCTCACCAAGCATGGCATTGTCCATCGAAAGTCTTGCCCATACACTTCACAAGAAAATGGTCTTGCTGAAAGAAAGTTGTGACATATTCTTGAAACTGGATTAACACTATTGGCTCATTCTCATCTTTCAAATCGTTATTGGGTTGATGCTTTTCTCACAGCAGTTTATATTATTAATCGTTTGCTTACCCCTATTCTTGATCATATGTCACCCTTTCTCAAGTTATACAATAAAGAGCCAAATTATAACAATTTGAGAGTATTTGGTTGTTTGTGCTATCCACTTTTGCGTCCTCAAGGCCTTCATAAGCTGGAACATAGATCTAAGCCTTGTATTTTTATTGGATATAGCTATGCAGGTTCCAGGTGTCTTGATCCTATTACTAACAAAGTGTACTTATCTCCGCATGTTATTTTTTATGAGAGTTCCTTCCCAGCCAAGGATAAAGCTACTTCACATTTGCCTTCCAAGATTCATGCATCAGGTGATATTCCTTTCCCCTTTCCCTTTCCTCCTTACAATACTTTCTCAAATCTTCCTTCTTTAATTCCTTCTACAACACTTCCAAACTCTCCATATACAACACCTACTCTTGATTCTACACCAGCAAATGAACCACTTGTACATGGCCCACCTACATCTCCTACTCCTCTGCCTTCCATATCATTATCACCACAATTACCGCATTCATCTCTAAGTCTGTCAACCTCTACAAGGTCTGCTGCACCACTTACTCAACCCATTGTTCCTCATCCAATGCTCACTCGTTCTAAAACTGGTTCTCTTCAGCCTAAAACCTTTCTTGACTATAAATTATTCCAAACTACCAAATACCCATTCCAAGGCCTCCACACCACTGTCCAAGATTTTGAACCATCATGCTTTAGCAAGGCTACTGCAAACTCACGATGGAGAGCAGCCATGAAGCTAGAATTTGATGCCTTGATGTCCAATGGCACTTGGACCTTGTGTCCTCACCCTCCAAATCATAATATCATTCGCAACAAATGGGTGTATAC
Organism: Quercus variabilis; assembly: GCA_030445155.1. Classification (NCBI taxonomy): domain Eukaryota; kingdom Viridiplantae; phylum Streptophyta; class Magnoliopsida; order Fagales; family Fagaceae; genus Quercus; species Quercus variabilis. The sequence goes on from CP129446.1 coordinate 17,530,227, forward strand.
AATTAAACGCAAATTTGATGGCTCAGTAGAAAGGTTCAAGGCTAGATTAGTTGCTAAGGGGTTTGATCAACGAAGTGGAGTGAACTACACTGAAACTTTCAGCCCTGTAATCAAACCTTCTACCATTCGGATTATATTGGCTTTAGCAATCCATTTTGATTGGGAAATTCGGCAATTGGATGTATCCAATGCTTTTCTTCATGGGAACTTAAGAGAAGAAGTGTTCATGGAACAACCTCAAGGGTTCATTGATAATGCTCATCCTGATTTTGTTTGTAAGTTGCATAAAGCTCTCTATGGCTTAAAACAAGCACCAAGAGCTTGGTTTACATGACTCTCCACATTCTTATTAGAGCTTGGATTTAAAGCTTCATTAGTTGATTCATCATTATTTATCTATGCTTGTGGAGTTGTCCGGGTTTACATGCTAATTTACGTTGATGACATAATCATCACCGGGACTCATGTTCCCATAATAAGTTCCCTAATTTGCAGCATGCAGCAGGAGTTTCTGTAAAAGATTTGAGTCCTTTAAGCTTCTTCCTTGGCATTCAGGTTTTTCGCACTCTAAAGGGCTTGCATATCTGTCAAACAAGGTATATTTCAGATTTACTTACTCGCACTCATATGGCTGATGCAAAACCTTCCAAGTCACCTTGTTCTTCTACCTCTAAGCTCTCTAAATATGATGGTGACTTACTTAATGATCCTACTATCTATCGGCATATTGTTGGCTCCTTACAATATTGTACTCTCACTCGTCCAAAGATTGCTTTCTTAGTTAATCAACTCTGTCAGCACCTACATGCTCCAACTTCAGCTCACTTATCAGCTGCAAAGCGTGTATTACGCTATCTTAAGGGTACACCTGATCATGGGTTGTTCTACTCTAAAGGTGCTCTCCAACTTAATGCCTTTTGTGATTCAGATTGGGCTGGTAGCCTTGATGATCGATGCTCTACTTCCGGATTTTCAATTTTCCTTGGAGATTGTCTGATTTCTTGGAGTGCTAAGAAACAAGCTGTTGTTTCCCGGTCTAGCACTGAAGTTGAATATCGTTCCTTAGCTATCACCACAGCTAAACTTTATTGGTTGCGAATGTTGTTTTAGGAAATTCAGATTCCTCTCCAGGTAGCTCCTGTGCTATGGTGTGACAATGTCAGTGCACTTGCCTTGGCCTCTAATCTGGTGTTTCATGCCCGTACTAAACATATTGAAGTTGACTACCATTTTGTTCATGAAAAGGTAGTCAGTCGCGACATCATAGTCAAGTTCATCTCTACCCTTGATCAGGTTGCTGATATTTTTACCAAAGGATTGTCTTCATCACATTTTGTTTATCTCAAATCCAAGTTGATGGTTGTTCAACCCCGATCATCTTGCGGGGGGCTGTTAAGATAACAGATCAATAGGATCAAGTTAATCCTATTGATGCTAGTTTTGAGAAAGATAAAGATAGGCACCAAGTTCAAATCTCATCATCTCAAAATCAAGATAAGACCAAATATCTAGAGCTGCTACAGAATATTGAGATATAGATGGATACAATTGAAATTTAATCTTCTTGTATTTGAATCGTTGCTATATCTTTTTAGGTGTAACAGATTTACATGTATAGCTGTATAAATATTAATGCAAATACACTGGTTTTGATGATTGAAGCTAAAACCAATTCCCCACCTTTATTTTCACTTCCATAATCATTATTTTTGCTTCTCTCTCATTTGTCTCTTTATTTGTGTGTTAATTTTCTTTGTTGTTGTTGTTGTCTTCCCATTTTTTTTTTTTTTTTCACTTCATGTAAAATTTAGAGTTACTTAGTAATGAAGGCAAGTGTAAATGTGAAAGAACTGGAAGCATTGATATAAATGACAAAGTAAATAATGTTTACCAGCATAATTTTGATCAACATCCCTAACAGGTTTGCCTTTTCCAGTTTTTCTATAGAAAATACTGTTAGAACTTTAATAGCATTCTAAGATAGTATTAGTTACGTTTATACAAAATTAGAGTTCTAATTTAACCTCTTTTTCTGGTTCGATTGTTGTATTGATTAAAATTTTGTTTTGTTTGGCAGATTTTTCCACGTCCTGAATAGTGCTGGCAACATTGATTAGGAACTGAGAACTTGTATATAATGAAAGGTCCCTAATGGCCTAATTCGTCAGGATAACCAACCTCATTCTTCAAGGTATTCACAGCAAAGTCAAGCAAAGAAAAAAGCGCCACAACATGATTCAATATGGGGTATACCAATCAACAATACCACGAACACACCCAATTTTACAACACATTGAAAATGTTGATTGTGAGTAGTAGAAAACAAGTGATGGATCCATGTAAAAAGTGGACAAAAGGTGTCCATTACCCATAGACTCATGGTTGACCACTTCAGTGTGTTGTGAGATGTCTGTAGACTTATTTTATAACGATTGACGTTAACATTAGTAAAAGCAGATCATTCCATATACTGCAAATCCATCCTTCTGTGATCCAGACGTTATGTGGAAAGGATTAAATGCCTGCAATATATAACTTAGAGAATGTTTAAGATTGATCATATAACAATAAGAGGCTACATCAGGTACTGGGTGAGATTCATGGTACATTAATTCATAAAATTGATTCTAACTTCTGCATTTCTGGGTCCAAAATTTCAGGTTCCACATCTTTTGTAATCATATAGGAATCGGCCACAGCCTTCCCTTTCTCTAGCACATCAGAAGGTACAGTTTGAAGCAGGCTGTAAAATGGGAAGCTTCTTAGCTTCCTTGGTTAATTGCACATTTAAAGTATAGTATACAAAAGAAGATTATGTTATGCATACTAGAAACACAGTATCGAGGTGCATAATATATGATTTGTTCAACACATTACCTGTCTAGAGCATTAAGGGCAATATTGATCTTTCCTTTCATTGATTCAACTGAGGCTCCTGGATCATTTCTTGAAGCATTTAGAAGTAAGGAATCAAGATCCTCTAAGGCTCTGCAGAAGTACAGATTTCACAGGACTTAAATTTGGTTGATGGCAATTTGTGAACCTATGATAATTAGCATGTTACATTGTGTGGCTTGAATTGCCGCCACTTTCATACTAGCTGACTTAACTTCTATGTATCTGTGTGACAATGATTACTTTAAACCCTAGCTAACTTTGTTATATATATGTATAAGTGTTTTGGCCTCATTAACTTCTAGCGTGTGATGCTCTCTCTTGTGTTGTCACTAGGGAATTAGGTTTCAGAGAAATTCTCGTCTTGCCATGTGCCTTTTGTGAGAGAGACCTAGGGTTATTTGGGGTTTGGATTTGTTGAGAGAATCCTTATGCCACTGTTGTAATCTTCCTATTTTTCATAGTTAAACTTTCTCCCACTAGCAGTCTGTGGACGTAAACATATTACCAAACCACATAAATTCTTATGTTGTCTTTTTGTTTGTGCTAGGTAATTTACTTTTTGTCTTTGCTATAATTGGTTTGAATCTTGGGGGTGCTATTTGCACAACATAGCATCAAATCTGACATGGTCATATTTCTTAGCTGGAACAATTTTAAACTCGTTCTCCTTTTGGGTTGGCATACAATGGAAGGAAGAGGGCTACCTCCCATTGTGTAGTCCAAATGTCCAATACGCCTACAATGGACACATATTCCAATTGGACATATCTATCAGCAAGTCTATCAACATAGTGTGCGTTTGGGTAGCGTGTTTATGCATGTTTTGCGTTTCAGCGCATTTTTCTTTTTTTTTACTTTTTGAGCTGAAATATTTGGCTTTTCCCACAAATTTCACTTTTCAACAACTTTTTCATTAAAAAGGGGTCTCATGATACTATTCACATATTTAAAAATTATTTTGCTACAGCGTTTTTCAATTTTTAGTTTTCAACTGTATCTAAACGGACCCATAATAAATTAAAGGCATGCTAGGTAGATTCTACAAAGCACACTGGATCTGAATCTGCCCTGAGGACCAAGCCTTGTCAGGATTCAACTCCACGACCTCTAACCAAAGAGGTTATTTAGGGTACCGTACTAACTGAGCTGCAGCTCAGAAGCTTAATTACGACTTTTAAATTGCACTTTGCCTATGGGAGTTTGATTCAAGAATGTTAACCAGGTGTAGTTCTGTAAACCTACAAACATATGATCTCCATGAATGAATCCCACAAGCTATTTAGGCAAATATACAATTTGAAATGAGACAAACTTGAAATCAGAAAGTGAGACCGAAATCGGATTTTCCTTATCCAGAAATGAAGAGCATTGAGTTAAATTTGAATCTCATGCTACTCAAATAACGAAATCCCTTAAATAAAATGGAACATGAAGATTGGTAAATTGTTACTTTGCCACAAAGGTGGTGTTCTATCATTTGAAGAAGCTACTTATGACTTCCTGAAATAAAAAATCCAGGACAGCCAGACACAACAGTTATACAGGAATCATTTCTGGTGAAACCCAACAGTAATATAGTCTAAAATCTTTCTGAAAACACCAATGATTTTGAAACGAAAGATTTTTTATTTTTATTTTTATTCTTTAGTTTGAGAAATGAAAGATTAAAATACCAGTAAAATTTACTGCCTGGATAGGTTGAACCTGATTTTATTATACCAGCTGGCTGGATGTTGTGGTACTCCCCATACTGGCCTTTTGCGTAAATCTAGCACTAAAGTGTGTCAATTTTCTAGATAGACACTCAGTTCCTACAATCCATCATTAAGTGTGAACAATTACGGAGCAAAATTACAGACCCACTCAATATTTACACAATGTAATATGATGATTTTCATCAATAGTGATAAGATGTACCTGAGACATTGATCAACATTATTGGAAGCAGTTTCACCATTGCCATTGTCTGAAGCATATTGTGCCACCTGTAGTTCCGAAGAAAATTTCCAAAGCTTTTAGGAACTCAAGTATATAAAAAACTGCCATAATGCAAATGTAAATGAGCATGGAGAGTGATGACAAGAATACAGTGAATTGGTAACAAAAAACAATAAAAGATATGCCTGGAAACACACTACCATGATCATTTAACGAATCATTTGGAGGACTAGATCAGAATTAATGGCTGATCAGAATATCTCTAATCAATTTCAGAGGCCCTTGCAACTTGCATAACTTGTGGTCAAGACTCATGGCTGTTGGGAGTGTGGCCAATTTTGGCATTACACTATTACAGTAATATTATTTGGGGTGCATAAGTTCACAAATTTTGAGGTGGGTTTTTAGCACAAGATGAGAACACAGTAGGCAACTCTGCTGAAAGACTAAATTAGCAGAATAAAATAGGTTAAAAAGTAAAAAACAAAATAACTAAACGTTGGCATAAACATAAGGGTAAAAAAAATTATGGACTATGCATCATTCACCTCAGTATCTGACAATCCTGTTTCTTGAGTAATTCCAAAGAAACTTGTTCTAAATTCGTTCCTTCCACTTCTGATAAACTCTCCCCTCGAGTTAAATTTTGCACGAAGTGGCATGCAAGGAGTAGTCTTTATGTTTTTTGGAATTTTTTAGGGACCATATTTCTTCAGCTTCAACTTGTTGGTGGCAGAAGGAAATCTCTCTGTGCTCAAATAGCCATGATTTTATCTCCTAAATTTTTCCTTCAATGTTTATCAGCTACCATCTTATACTTTAAATTGGCTTCTTTACGTTTGCCTAAACTGATTTAACTAACTAAAAATGTTCCACCATTTTGATTTCTGCTATGCTCAAACAAAGAACTTTAGGCCAATTTGATTAAGTCTAATGCATGCTTTAGAACCTTCTTGTAAATAATAGAGAATTGACCGTTTAGTGGAACTGTAGACTACACTATTATAAGCAAACTTGTGCATTTAATCCCATTGCTTTGGCTTATCCCGACAAATGTTATAAATTAAATTCCCAAGAGTTCTATTCATCACCTCTTTTAATTTTTAATTTAAGGGTGCATAGTACTCCTATAATTAAAACTCGCATATGATATCTTCCACAAAGTAAGCCAAAAGTGAACAAGGAATTTTGATTCACGGTCAAAGGTAATAGAGTTTGAAACACCATGCAACCACACAATCTCTTTAAAGAATAATTTTGCTGAAGGCGCAGCATCAAAAAGTCTTGCAATAGAGACTTGAAAGACCTGTCAACAATGAAAAACACAAATTCTATACCCCAAAGTGCCTTTACCCCTTTTGGAGGAGTTTTTGGAGGACCTAATAATAGATTTTGTCACTTAAAAACAAAATTCTCCATATCTCTCTTCAATTAAGGCCAATAATAGCTCTCCCCAATACTAACAATAGTCTTGCCATGCCCTAGATGACCAACAAGTCTGCTTTCATTTACATCCCAAATAATTTTTTACCAGAGGGACATCCGAGGAATGCACAACTGGTTTCCTATGAATAAATAGCCATCTTGGGGGCTGCTTCAATAAAATCAAATATTTTTCCAAACCTCACCAAAGTCTTCATTGACCTCATACAATTATTTTAAGCATTCAAATCCATCCACTTCATTGCAAGAGGTTAACAGGAAGGTAACATCAGCAACTTGATTAGTAGCACCAAACTTATATTTAATTACATAACAAAACTATTCCAAGCAAAATGTCCACCTTTCAAGTATCTTGTTAGGGTGTTCTTGCGTGTTGAAGTATTTCAAAGATCTAGGGTCATAATAAATTAAGAACTCTTTTGGAATTAAAATGTAATACCCCAGATCAATTAGATATTGAATTGAATTAGTTGAGTGTGTGTTATGTGTGTACTGAGTCTCACATTGGGCAAATACTAGGTTGATTTGGGCTTTATAAGCAATTACGAGGACCCTCGATTGTGACTAGATTAGTCCTTTTGGGGCATAGAGCATATGTGGCTAACGCTTTTCCTTGGATACATAGACAATGCTCCCACTGATTCAAGACCTAAATAACTAGATACAAATCTTCCATAACTGGACCTTTTTTGTTTTTTTGTTTTTTTTCTTTTTTCATTTAACTTCTTTTGTGAAAATTGAAAAGTGACTAAACAACCCTCACGAGAAAGAAAAGCACCTATTCCAACACCACTTGCAACACGCTTTAGCTTAAACACTTCACTGAAATTAGGAAGTGCAAAGATAGTGTCATAACTAATTTCTCTTCAATTTGGTAAAACTTTTGTCAGCTAGTTGTTGTGCCAATAATCTCTCTACCTTTAACACCATATTGAGCCTCATTTTACTATCCACAGAGGTTGCAACCCAATCTCTTCTTGAATTGAGAATCTTAGACTGTTGATATATCATACTGCTTGATATGCCTTTGCAAGTGACAAATCACATCATGTTGCAAAGAGAAGAAAAAATTTCCTCATAAATTATGGGATACATTATCTGTCTTAAACCATAATCAAGTTGCAAAAATCTATCCTTTAGTAATTGCTTCAATTTTCCCTGTGTTCTCATCAGCCCTTTTCCTCGCAGCCAATGATTCATTATTCTATACTTGATCCCACCAAGTAGAAACTATGCCTTTTAGTACATACATGATAAGTTCGACTAGTTTCTGACCCAACATATCCATCATCCCAAAAAACCATCAACATTGTAAATCCAATCAAGAAAGGATTCAATATTGAGGTTTTTACTAGAACAAGAAATACTGTCCCTCAGACGTTAATCCTCAATCTCTTTGTTACATCATCCTTCCCTTTGGTACCCTGCATATCCTCCATCCCTGTCTTCTAAATTGTCTAGTTACCTATGAGGGGATTGACATGGCCATGACAACCACCAGATAGGTCGTGAGTTTTGTCTCCTACACCATTATTCATATCATCTTCATGATTTATATTGGTATTAAGCCCAAAAGCAGTAAGCATCTCACAAATTTCCTAGAAATGCTGTTTCGTACTTTGCTGTTGAGCCCTTAACACCACTCAAAGCACCTATCCCCTCCTCTCCTTGTAAGTGTAGGGTGGAGAGTAAGGTTGTGTGTTCAAAACCCATTGGATATGTGCGTAACTTAAAAAAAAAAAGTAGTTACACTCAACCTCATTGCTCACCATATTAAATCGTTAAAACGCTATAATACTACCTAATGTAGAAAAAAAGAACAGTAGGCCAGATCTTGTTCTAGCTTAATAAATAGCTTGAAAATTTAAGGAGAACAAAATCTAGAATCCACCATAACTTGAGAGAAGTTCTTACAGATATTGTTTTATTTCAATCTAATAAACCATTCTAGATCAATGCATATTTATAAGAACTTTTTATGGTTTTTGACAAGCTTATCTAAAAATAAAGTTACAAAAATAGCCTTAAAATTTCATCAACTTCATTAAAAAACTAAATTAATGGAACAAAATAAAATAAAACAAAATAAATAAATAAATATCACTATAGTTTTTTTTTATTAAAAAAAGAAAAGAAAAAAAGAATCAATCACTGAAAATTATGGACTACGACCATTTGACTTAATTTTTGATGATATTTTTTCTTGAGAAATTTAAAGGAAACTTGTTGTGCATAATATTTTCATATCCTAGTGAAAGTGAGACATGTATTGTATAAAACCACCATTAAGACATAAAGGGTTCAAGCATTCTGATTAAGCCCAAAGAATATTATTCAACTAATTAATTGTGTCAAACAAAAAGCTTGAGAAATTGTTTTATGCTAAGAATTAGAAGCAGACCAGAACTGGACAGAGGAAAGCATACAGAATACTAAAAATTTCAAGGAAGCCTCAACTTACCGCTCTAATATTTACACGAAGGGATCCTGCAGGGCCAGAACGTAGTAAAGATCGGCAGCTACCATATTGGGGTTGATCAGCTTCTAAAGATTTCTCTGTACTACTAGAAAGATAAATATAAGTACTCTTACACCTTGTTTATACTTTTTACAATGCTTATACAAGCCAAACACTAGAAGCATAGCACACTTTAAAGTTTATGTACAGAAGGAGAACAAAAAGAAAAAAGAGCAGCAACATGATCTAACAAAGTGGGAAGAAGTGGAAAAGACAACATACAAGCGCAGGGTGCACACATACACACACATTAAGGAGTACTTAGATTATAATCTATATTCTAATAATATTATAATCTAAGTGTCCCTTTGGCATGACTTAATTTTGTTAACTTATTTTTATTACTATTTATAGATAGGTCTCACTACACTTTTTCATACTATTAATAGGTTTCATTGTACTATTTCAACTAACTTTTATCTTTATTTACAGTACTTTCAGTAAAATGTTTTTAGTTTTAGCAAAATAAACGAATCCTACACAGACTCTAAATGTGACCAAACATACAAGAGTGATGCCTAATAAAGCATAGTAAATCAAACAAAAGTAACATTATAAAATGAAATGATCTAAGAGCTTACCTAAGTCCTTGATCTGTAACTGCGTCAATATGACAGCGGGTATATAAACTTCCAATGGATCAAGTTTTTTCCTGGTTATTGAATCATATAACAAGAAGAATATATGGTGAGATACATAAATTCAAGGCATAAAGCTAAAAAGAAATCAGGCTGTGGCCCTGGACTCCAAGAAACATGACATTTCTGTGATCATTGCACATTACAAGGCCCATATATCCATGTTGAGAAAAAGCTCTAGAGTCTAGACCAGACCCGCATTTTTAATATTTGTTGCCGTAACTCAACAAAATTTGGACTTATATCGATTATAAATTTAGAATATGTAAATATTGTTTCACACTCGTTTTACTGATTTCAAGCACAATGCACACAATTTTTTTTTTTTTTTTTAAATTATTAATGTCCACACTTAAAATGTGAAATAAGTGATGATAATATGATATGGCAACCAGTGAGTGAGAATAATTGTCCATGCCATGGTAATTACTCATTAGTCATTACCTTTTCACATATTTATCGAAAAAGCCGCCAGCCATAGCATCTGCCAGAACAAAAAAAAAAAACTCAATCGACTTTGCTTGCTTGCCAAGAAAAGTAGATTTAGGAAAACTAAAAGCCAAAAAAGAAGAAGAAAAAGCTAGAAAATAATATGTTCGAATTATGATTAATGATTAAAACTTCATTATTTTCTATCGACAAACGATAATTTAACAAAATAGGATAATTAAATGTTGTTAGTTGGAGAGGAAAGAGATCTCGTACAGCTGGGGATAAAGAGGAAGTGTGAGACTGAGAGGACGAGGGACACGCTGACCAATCGCCTACTTTCCCGCCATTTTGGTGGTGGTGGTGGTGGCGCTGAGTACAATGCGCACCTCGTTCTCGTTAGAGTCAAATTCGACTTATTAGCTTTTTTTGCGGTTGAGAGAGAATAAGAGAAGCTTAAGGAATCGAAGAAAGGCTTGATGCTAACGTGCGCAGGGGTGGCCATGCCCGCACAACATTCGAGTCCTCCGACCCCTTTCTTACTCTCTCCCGGCGGTGGTGTCTAAACTCTAAAGACTCTAAACAGATTTGAGATGATAATACTATTAAACAAACATGGGTCTTATCCGTTTGTTGACTTGTTCCTCTCTTTTTTATGACTTTCACAAAAAATGTCTGTGTTTTAAAATGACATGTTTGCCCTCAGATCTCTCTCTCTCTCCTTTTTTAATTTTTAATTTTTTTTATTATAAATCCAGCTCTGGGATCCATGCACCGACAACTGACAGAGGTATTAATTTTACTCAATTTTTTTTTTAAATATTCAAAATTTGGCATATTCTCATGCACGGACAAAATAAGAAGTTTAGAGAAAAAAATTGAAATGTGAGGTTAATAGTATATTGTCTCTCAATTATTAATAGAAATGTCGCAAGTCAATTATTAGAATATTTACATGCAAGTAAATTCCAACATTAAATAAAAATAAAAATGTTGAATTATTTGTTTATTTTTAAATATGATAATTGAGGTGTAGTTTTCTAAAAATAAATTATACAAAAAACACTTCGATGTCCCTTTAAATTACTTTAATTAAATATAAAAAAGTTGTATTTTGATAAAAATTAATGATTCTTCTTTTTTTAATAAATTAATTCTTCTTTTTAAAAAAAGAAAAAAGGAAAATAAAAAAAGGCTATACTCCTCTTCACGGTGGCAGGGTATTTTCTGCAATTAGGAGCAGTTTTTTCTTGATTTGCGACTCGGGTTGGATAGAAACCCGGTTGGTGGCATTTCAAGGATTAAAAAAATATCCAAATCATAGGCTTTTCTAGAGCCGTAGTTACGCAAAGCCAGCCAAGCGATTGAAGCAGACATATGACTTATTAGTCACTCACCTCTGCTTCGTCTCTCTCTCTCTCTCTCTCACACACACACACACACACACACACACAGAGTTTCTAGTTTCTAAAGCAAAAGCAAAAATGACAAAGACTCCATGGCTTCTCTTACTTTCACTTCTCTTCTTCTTAGCTTCTGCTGCAGCTACTCAAAGTAAGTCTCCTCCAAATCTACATTGCCTTAAAAAAAAAACATGCATTTCTATGTTTGTATGTATGATCATAGTGTGATTCTGAAGAATGTATGCATGTTAAAGATTTGAAACCCAACTGAATTATAGTGGGCATTTATGAGATGCTTGATCTGATTCAGAACTTATGTATTGTTTGTCTGAATGCGCGTCTCTTTGATATTTCCATTAATGTAGCTAACCCATGTCTGAATAAAAACCTGAAGTGTTTACTTGAAACATGCGTCCTTTTGTTGAGAATTTAAGAGTGAAACAGTTTTGTTGATTAGATCTCTGGCTTAAGGTCAGAGTCATTAGTTAGTTGATGTCTCTGGTGGGACTTTTTAAGTTAAAGCTCTTACACTACCTAAGAACACCCTCTTTCAATGATTTATTTGGTTCCTGAGAAATTGAAGAGAAGGAAAGGAAAACAAATTACAGATCTTGATTTTTTTTTTCCTTGTTCCATTTGAACCCCCAGTACAAGGCAGAGCCTTGAAATCGTCAGATGGGTTGTCAATGTAGGATTTTCTGCCTTTGTTTTTCTTTGTTCTTATATATTAAGAAGTCAAGCCGGCCATTTCCTTCTTGTTATCTATAGGTTTAGTAGAACTCAAAATAACACATCAATTAAACATTGAAACTCACATACATATTCTGAAGAGCCAAAATCGTGTGAGGATGTTAGTCAATACTACTTATTTGTCACCACTTCACCTCCACCACAACATCATGTATAACAAGAATAAATATGAACCCAAAAGCCCTAAGGCTATTATCTAATGATTGATTCTCATACATTATTAAAACTAACAATAAGACAATGGGTATAAATAAAACACCTCAACATTTATTTAATATAACTTGGTTTAAGTTCCTACAGGTTTAGAGTGCATTCTCAAAGCCTTATTAGTACAGTTGAACATCTTCTGGTTAGACCTCAGTGTGGGTTATTGGATGTCTCTTAATGTATTGACATCACCACAGTTTGGTTTCCTGTTATCGTCTCTCTCTCTCTCTCTCTCTCACACACACACACACACACATAAAATCTTTATCTAAAAGGGGAAAAAAATCACCTCCACGGCTCCACCTATCAAAGCTGCCTTTGGGAATTGGGAGTCTCCTTAGAACATTTCTTGTACAAACCCATCGGTAAAGACAGCTGCAATATAATTTTGGAGAACAAATGTGGGAGAAAAAAGGTGGATTGTGAGTACATAGAACTAATAATATATGTTGTGCAATAACACTCACGGATTTGTACAAATACAATAAAGGCAAATAAAGAATAACAAACACGCACACGCACACACATACACACACAAAGCAAGAATTTGTGCAAGGCTTAAGCTCTCAACTGCTTACTTTGGAAAACTCTACACATTGGTATCTTTTTCTAAGTTCTTCCCTTCTCTGCTGCGTATAGGAGGACCATTGGGCCAAAATCATCAAATCCTTTTAATACTATCTATATATATAAGGCTACAACTTCAATTCCTTGGTAAACAAGAAATACAAACAATACTTCTTTTACAAGGAGTAGACTTTCTTTTCACACCTAGAAAAACAAATAGATCCAAGTCCAAAATAGAAATTTGAGGCAATTTCCAACAATATCCACTCATACTTCACCAACTCATCCATGATAATTATTTATTGAGAGCATAGCGTAAATACGACCAAAACAAAGTTGAGATAAGAACAAGGCTAGGAAATCAGGGGGAAGAAAGAAAGATAAAGCAATCATAGGAAATAAAGCTGGATTGGTTAGTCTCTTGGAAGGCTAGCAAAATCCTTTTAGCTTAAAGTTCTTATAGTTATTTTAACCTTCTTGGGACATATATTTCATTGCTCTTTCCTTATGAATAAATCTGTTATATATAGCTGGCTAAAAGAAACACTTTTATTCTAGGGGCTTTACTATCGTTCTAAAACTCAATCTTAAATTCTTAATCCTCTTTCCACACATACACAGATATATAGAGCAAACCTGAAATAAGACCCTTCAGATAAATTTACTTGTCTCAGTAAATACAAACTGATGAAGTTAACTTTGTTAATTGCATGTTCTATCAGAAAGGAAATAGGTGATAGCTCTTTCGGTTATGGGTCTTACTGGATACATGTCACAAATGGTGGGTAATTTCATGATTAAGTCCTATGGGGTGGTCTCATGCTGTAGTACGGATAATCTGATATTTTAACCTCAAGAACGTGGGGATCTTCAATTGCTGGCTTGTCATAAGCATCCTCCCTCCCTGAACGTGTACCTTTCTTAAACCCTTTTTTTTTTTTTTTTTTTCACTATGGAAAGCGTAGTGAATTTTTTAACTTGAGATTCTTAGATGGCAGTACTAAAAGTAAATATCATGACATCTCGTCCTCTCTCCACCCCTCCCCCACTTCTCCCTTTCTATTCTTCTACTCTCATTAATTGCTTCTAATTTTTTATTTTTCAATTATGGTTTTTATTATATGTTGACATAACTTATATATTTTGCTTCCTTGGGACTCAATTTGACTTTCCTATCTGCTATATGCTCTCAAATAGTTCAAGTCACTGCTGCAAACATATATTTCTTTCTTGTTCATGTAATTACTTATCAAAAAATATATATTTCTTTCTTATTCATGATTTACTTATTAAAAAACATATATTTCTAACAAATTTTTATTTTTTCCATGTATGATATTATGAATGAAAATTGCAGTAAAAGTGACCAATAATCCTGCTGATCAGTTAGTAGCTGCACTTGACAACAATAGAACTGCACAGAAGTTGAAATCCCTCTATGACAACCCCGGCCTGGCCTGCATTGCTTTGCAGTACATAAAAGCCTACCAAGGTGATTGCGGTGCAGTAGGAGGGCCTAATGGGAAGAAGCCTGCTGAGTCCGAATTTGCTCAAACTTTTGCCCCTGCCTGTGGTGTTCTGGTCTCAACCCTCTCTCCTGTTACCGGTCGTTTACTTGGCTGCCAATCTCGTTATGTTGATCCTTCTAAAGCATTTTCGGAGATCCTGATGAAGAACAACAAAAGCTTAGAAATAATTTCCAATAAGACTCACACTGAAGTCGGAGCTGGAGTGACTGGCACCGATGGTGGGGCTCCCTATTTCTGGTGTCTCTTGTTCAGTAATGGCAACACCAGCAGCAGCTTTGCTGTAGAGGGAGGTGTGGCTAAGGGAACAAGACCTGGGTGCTTTAGTGGTGCTAATGATGATTGCAGTGGTGCTTACGATTGGTCTCAAACCCGTCGTATATGGCCATTTGTTGCCACAGCTTTGCTATTAGTGGGGCATGCCTTTGGATTCTGATCAATTTTTTTTATCAGAAATTATTTATCACTTGATTTGGGGGCCTGTTGTGTAATGTTGTATTGATATTTGATAGGCCTGGCCTCTCTTATTCAATTTATGTTTCGTATTTTTATTCCACGGTCATTGTAATCCATCCTATTGATTTTCTTCAGTTATATCTCCTTCTTTTGTAAACTTTTATATTACCTTAGCTGCTGAGGGCAATTTTTTCTTAATGAAATTAGAAGTATGGTTCTGTTAATGTGAACAAAGGAAAGCGGCATCTAGCCTACTACTACTGCATTTGCCTTAAGATATCTTTTGGGTGTTGTAGTAAATTTCATGCATTCTGAAACTAGCGTCTTCACAGCGTGATGTGGCTTCTCATTTCATCCTTTGGTTGCAAAAGTTATCACATTGATTCTTATTTGCATGTTGAATATGGAGATAAGCTTTAGTGAATTTCCATAACCATAAAATAAGTTTTTGATTAACTCTTTTGAAGTCTTCAAAATTTTTGCTACAATGAGTTTTGTTTCAAAATACATTTCTGTAGTCTCATCTCATTAATTCTAACACCCTTCTCGTAGGTAGGTTTGTCCAATATACACTGAATCAAATATTTCATCGTCAATCTCAAAACTTTTGTGAAGAATTAGGTCAAGAATATGGATATTGAGTCATTAATTATATATATATATATATAAAGAAATTCAAAGCTTATAACCATGTATGAATGGGTGCAATCAAGAATAACCACAAAATAAGGATGACTATTTAAACCTGTCCGCAAGTATCCAATCCAACCTAACCTAAATGACACCGGTTTTGCCCACCCCATAGAGTAGAAACTGGCAAGGATGGTTTCTCCACCCAAAATGTATTTAGAGAGGGAGTTAAGGATCATTGCCCCAAAACCATTGAGGAGCGTAGATTTATGTAACCATCCATTCCAAGTTGTAGACTAGGAATGTGAGTTTTTTTTTTTTTTTTTTTTTTTTAAAGGCATGTATATACACTTCAGTCTTTAAACATTAATTTATGATGTATTTTAGTAATTTAGTGTTTGTATTACTATATCTATGTTTTTATGTTTTAACATTTAAATTGTTTATGATTTTTAATTGTTGTATTGCCATGTTTAAATTGTTTTTATGTTTTTGTAAGACTCTGCATTTTTATATTCTTCTACTTTGAGAAGATTTTAGTAATGTTAGAACTTCATTTGTGATATTTTATGAGTCTTTTTTTAAAAAGATTATTTTAAATCATATTATAATATTATAAAATTAAAAATATATTGGGTGGACCAAGTACCTTTTATGTCTGTTGGGCAGGAGGATAAAAACCCAACCCAAAGCAGGGCAGGGGCAGGGCCAAGGGCAAGGGGTGGTGGATTGGGGAGAGGGGAGGGTGAGGAATAAGAAACCTGCCATGTTGCTGTCCCTGACCACAAGTAGATACATATATACACGAAACATTTCTTTAAAATAAGAAATATGTTGAACATATTTCAGCCTATTACATAGAAACATGTTAAATTCCAATCGAATTTGTTTTTAAATCAAATTTAAGTTTAGACACGTGAATTGGAAGGACACTTAGGGCAAAATTAAAGTGACTTAAAAACCTAAAGACACTTGGCACCAAAATTAGAAGTCAATTTTTATTTAATTTGGATTCTTGATTTAGTTTTCACTTTAATATATTATATAAATATAAATCCCTTAATTGAACAATTTGCCACAAACTGATGACTTTTAAAAAAGAAAAATGCTCATTCTCAACCAAAAAAAAAAAAATGCTAAAGTTATTGTCAATTTTATTACAAAAGGCTTGCAACCTAACTTCACTATAAATGTGATTAGTATTACATCTACATAATAAATAAAATTTTTAATTACTTTCATTGTTATATGTTTAAAAAATTCATATAGTAGTATGTAAAGCTTATATAGAAAAATATGTTGTATCCTAAACATCACCCTTCAAAAAAAGAGGGGTGATTTGTGGTGAAAAGGGGTGCCTTAATAACTAAAACTTCCTATTTTCTAATGAGTAGTTGTTAGTATCATAATATATGTGCTATGTATTGTATGAAGTGAAAAAAGTACGGTATTGTAGATATGTATTGAACATACTCATGAATCGTACAATCATAGATGTGTTTCTTATGAATCATATCATAAAATCAAATGTACTATAAAATACATAGACATGTGAATTTAAATTGGGTGCTTTGTTAAAATTTGTGCTTTTATTCAAGTCCAACAAGTTGTTAGACTTGTTTTTAATACAAAATTATTGGGCTACTTAATTGAGCCCAATATAATAATATGTTCATGAATATTTTTTTCTCTCCTATAAAATATGAACTTGACACTTCACAATCATATTTGTAAATTTCTTTTCTATATTATGAATAATGTATTAAATGAAAATATATTTACTTTTATTTTTGTTATAATTGTTAAAAGTCAAAGAAGCTAGAATGCTTAGGAAGTATAAAAAAATTATTAAAATAAAAAAACAAGAAGAGATAGTAAATGTTGATTATGAGGAAGAAAATGTCAATGAAAAAATAATTTTACAAGATGATGAACATGATGATAACATTTTACTTAAATGAAATTTGAGAATCTACTTAAATGAAATTGATTAGGCAAAATTATGAATACAATGTGAAAGAAATTATTATTTTGGCTTCTATGTCATATATAACTGTTTTGGGTTTAATAAATTTGAATGTGAATTTATTAAACACATGTTAATTTGATTTCTTTACAAAAGAGATGATTAAATTAGTCATTAGTTGAATACGTTTCGCATTTATAATGAATGTACCTTTTATATGTATTTTTTTTTTAAGTGTTTAAGTATATTACGATACACAATACAGAAAAAATAAAAATTGTTTCATGATACAATTCATGTTTTGACAACTGTATGATTATGTTGTTACCAAAATTACTTATTCCATTGAGAAAGTTTGGCATAATTACCTCAAGTCACCACTATATCTAACTTTATTGAAAAAAACCAAAATGACAGTTATGGATCTTGGGAAGGTAAAACAACAATGCTTATCTATCTTTTGTTAGAGCATTCTTATCCAGTTATGCAAAACTTATTAAAATGCAAAATAGATAATACTATAGCTATAAAAGGAAGGAAAAAAAAAAAAAAAAAACCTTCATCTTGTTCCCTATTTTGCATAAAATTATACACTATCTTAGTGCTTACCTAAAGAGCAATTATACATACACAAAAAAGTTCATAACATTTTTCACAATAGTTGAATTGATAGGTTTTTACCAGTTCTTATTTGAACTTATCATTGACATCATTTTTTTTACTTACTAGAAATTATATGCCACCATCAACTTGGTGTGAATTTTTTTTTTCAAACTTTTTGTGTTTATAGATTTTTTCCTACCTAAATCAACAAAAGCTTTGTACCTTATGTAAAACACTTCCCCTAATTTTATTCACACACACACTCTCTCTCTCTCCTTTGGACTTTCTAAAAATATATTATTTAAAGGATAAAAAATTTATATATAATACCTTAGGTATTGAGTTTCTCAAATGAATTTAAATACTTTAAAAAAATTAATTTTTTTTAAAAATATATTATATTTATTTTATTGGTCAATGCTTAGGTGTTTAAATTCAATTAGGAACCTAATGTATATGTACTATATATAAGAGAAAAAAATAAAATTATGTTGGCACATGATTATGGTGTATCCAAAATGAAGATAAATGTAAAATTTATTGTAAAAATGGTTATGTAAAATATAAAGGATGGATATGAAAAATGTTTTTTCTAATTAATTTTTTCCAATGATCGGATGAAAAGAACTTGTGGGGGAAAAGGAGCCAGGCCCAATGTAATGGGCCGAGGGCCCACGAAACGGCTATCTTACATCCGAAAAGAGAGAGGAGAAAAGGGCAAGGCCCAGCTAGGAGTAGGATCTTCATAATGAAAGATCAGTGCTGCCTGAGGAGGATATCTCCTGTCCGAGGAGGGTATCTCCTGTCCGAGGAGGACGTTTCACTTTAACAGGATATCACAGGCTAGTTGAGTACGAGAAAAGCCAGAGTGACTGTCCGAGGACTTCACCTGATCAGGATAAGCTCAGAGCAAGGGCTGGAGATGATAAGAACGAAGAAATATCTAAAGGAAAAGCTGCTACCACC
Source organism: Quercus variabilis (assembly GCA_030445155.1). NCBI lineage: Eukaryota > Viridiplantae > Streptophyta > Magnoliopsida > Fagales > Fagaceae > Quercus > Quercus variabilis. The sequence goes on from CP129446.1 coordinate 17,549,165, forward strand.
GTATTTAATGCACTACAACAGCTTTTCTGGCCGCATTTATGTGGAGAAGACCCCTGAACAGTGCAACCTCAGCTACCGTCACTCCCAAATAACTAAAGCATACCCATGATGTGACATGCACTCAAGTAGATGTACAGATGAAGAATAAGTAGACGATGGAGATAATGGAGAAGGGTACTATATAAAGAAGAAGAGATCCTGATAGAAAGGGATCGGAAAAACTGGAAAGGAAAAAGAAGAGTAGTTTTACTGTAGCTCTGAACCTTGTAATCACTGTTTATTCAATGAAACACCTCTTCGGACATTGACCTAAGAGTTTTCTCGGCATTATTTTATGTTGCTTCTGTTTTACATAATACAACCCACCATTGTTAAATTCAGACCCAGCCCAGCTCTTTCACCCACTCTCTACAAATTTATTGTCTAGGGTACATTGGGCCTCTGACCCATACTTTTGGGCTTGGGTTACAAAAGCTGACCTTATAATTGGCGCCGTCTGTGGGAAGAGCTTGAACGTAAGGGAAGAGTAGCAGTGGATGGTTATGGCTGATCAAGGGCAACAACCGGCAGAATCTGGGGCCTCCCAGCATATTGATCCTTTTCTTAACCTGAAGCATAGGCAGGACCGTGAAGGCAGTGTACACACTACACACACTGAGCGAACCCAGCCTCGTGGCGGAAGTCATGTTTCCCATGCAAAGAAAAACAGCATGCAAATAGAGATTGAAAGGCTGAAGAGGGAGTTACGCCTGGAGAAGAGGAAACGTGCTGCACCACATCCTGATGACGACTTGGACGACGGACAAGACATTACCTATCAGCAGAACTCTCAAACTCCAATCAGCGAAACCTTTTCGTATGAAGCTGAGCACCCTCGTGAGAAGCGACCACGAGAACTACCATATGGAGAGGTGGGTAATGATGCCATGAGTAAGGCCCTGAATCAGATTTCCAGGTCGCCTTTTACACGAAGGATCGAAGGAGCGGAGCTGCCTCGGCAGTTCAATCAACCAACCTTTACTATCTATAATGGCAAAACAGATCCTGTGGAACACGTCAGCCATTTTAACCAAAGAATGGTTGTATATGCCAGGGACGAGGCTCTGATGTGTAAGGTATTCCCCTCGAGTTTGGGTCCTGTAGCCATGAGATGGTTTGATAACCTGAGGGCCGATTCCATCGATTCCTACCAAGAGCCTACTCAGGCTTTTGGTTCACGATTTGTCACCTGCCGAAGGGTGCCCAGGCCCTTGTCCTCCCTTCTATCCTTAAGCATGCGCGAAGGGGGAGACACTGAAGGCGTACTCGGACAGATACTGGGAAATGTTTAACGAGATGGAAGGCAACTTTGATGCCATGGCCTTGGAGACGTTCAAGTTGGGTCTCCCCACTGATCATGGTTTAAGAACGTCTTTGTCCGGCAAGCCCGTTGTTAGCATGCGCCAGCTTATGGATCGCATCGAGAAGTATAAAAGGGTAGAAGAAGATCGGCAACAAGGGAAGGGTAAGGATAAGACTACCACCCAGGACAGGAAGGACTTTAAGTCGGATCGTTATAACAACAGTAAGCCGAGGAGAGATTTCGCTGGGCACTCAAGTTCAGCAAATGCCCAAACAGTTAATACCGTGTTTAAAGAGCCCGTTCATCAAGTTTTGGATAAGATAAAGAACGAACCATTCTTCAGATGGCCGAATAAAATGGTGGGGAATCCGGAGAGACGCAATCATAATGTCTATTGTCAATATCACTAGGATCATGGGCATACGACTGAAGATTGCAGAAGTGTATGGGATCATCTGGACCAACTGGTCAGCGAGGGCAGGCTGAAGCACCTTTTGCATCGCTCCAGTGGACGAGGGCAACCAATCTCAGATGCCGAGAGGGGGGATTCTACAAAACCCCCTCTAGGAATTATTAATGTTATTTTCGCAGCCCTAGGAAGGACAGGATCCCGTCCGTCGAAGGTTATGTCTGTGGCTCGGCTGCCGGTGGGAGATGCTGATAGGAATCCGAGGAGCCCTGGGAAGGCAATATCCCCCATTCTAGGCTTTTCGGACGAGGATAAGGCTGGAACCATTCAACCCCATAAGGACGCATTTGTAGTAACCCTCAGGATTGGGGGATATGATGTGAAGAGAGTAATGGTAGACCAGGGCAGCGCGGTGGAGATCATGTACCCTGATCTTTTCAGGGGATTAAATCTCACGCCCAGCGACTTAACTCCATATTGCTCCTCTATATTTAGCTTTGAAGGAAGAATGGTCATTCCGAAGGGACAGATCCGACTGCCCGTGCAAACCGGCTCGGAAATTGTTGAGGTGGATTTCGTGGTGGTAGACGTCTATTCCCCTTATACGGCGATTGTGGCTAGGCCCTGGTTGCATACACTAGGGGCTGTTTCCTCTACTCTACACCAAAAAGTCAAATATCCTTCCGAGGGACGAGTTTGTGAAATCCGCGGGGATCAATCCTCGGCTAGGCAATGTCTAGTGGCGGCCATACGACATGGGTCTGAGGATGAATCTTCGGGAGGGGTGATCAAAGACCTATAGCAGTTAAAGGAACGGATGTCGCCTGTCGACGGGCAGAGTGAGGGTGTAAAATGCGAGGACTTAGCACGGGTCATGATTGAGTCCGATCCTGAAAAGTATTTTCAAATTGGAGCTCAGATACCTCAGTCAGAAAGGGAAGAGCTAATTGACTTCCTCAAAAGAAATATTGACGTATTTGCGTGGAGCACTTATGAAGCACCAGGGTTGGATCCGGAATTCATTTGTCATCATTTGAGGGTTAACCCTCTAAGTACACCGAAGAAGCAACCTCCTCGGCGGCCATCTAGAGAGCACGCTGAAGCAGTCAGAGAGGAGGTAGGAAAGCTTAAGCAGGCCGGGGCTATTAAAGAAATTTTCTATCCCGAATGGCTAGCAAACACTGTGGTGGTAAAAAAGAAAAGTGGAAAGTGGCGAGTCTGTGTAGACTTCACGGACTTAAATAAAGCCTGCCCTAAAGATCCCTTCCCCATGCCGAAGATTGATCAGCTGGTGGATGCTACTGTCGGCCATCCTCGGATGAGTTTCTTAGATGCTTTTCAGGGGTATCATCAGATCCCCCTCGCTCCAGACGACCAGGAAAAGACCGCTTTTGTTACCCCCATTGGTAATTACCACTATAAGGTAATGCCTTTTGGTCTGAAAAATGCAGGTTCTACGTATCAGCGGATGATGACCAAGATGTTTGAATCACAATTAGGCAAAACCATTGAGATTTATATAGATGATATGGTGGTTAAAAGCAAGCTTGTTGCTGATCATTTGAAGGATCTTGATGTGGTTTTTGAAGTTCTGAGGAAACATAAGTTGCGCTTGAATGCTTCGAAGTGCTCGTTCGGAGTTGGGTCCGGCAAATTTTTGGGCTACATGGTTACACACAGGGGAATCGAAGTTAATCCTGATCAGATAAGGGCTATCTAGGATCTACAGCCTCCTCGGAATCCGAAGGAGGTGCAGAAGCTAACAGGAATGACGGCTGCGTTAAACCGATTTATATCCAGGTCTGCAGACAGATGCAAACCCTTCTTCTCCCTAATTAACAAGTGGAAGGGTTTTGAATGGAATGAAGAATGTGCCTCGGCCTTCCAACAGCTTAAGGATTATCTATCTCGGCCACCGATTATGTCCAGCCCTGAGCCCGACGAGGTTTTATTTGCCTATATTGCAGTGGTTCCTCACGCTGTAAGTCTAGTGTTGATAAGAGTGGATCAGGGAGTACAGAGGCCGGTCTATTGTGTAAGCAAATCGCTGCATGAAGCCAAGGTCAGGTATTTGCCGCTGGAAAAAGCTATCCTGGCCGTAGTGCTAGGAACGCGGAAATTGCCTCACTACTTCCAAGCCCATACTGTCGTGGTGCTCACACAACTTCCACTCAAAACAGTACTTCGAAGTGCCGATTATACGGGGAGGATAGCCAAGTGGGGCACTATTCTAGGGGCTTTCGATATCAAATACATGCCTCGCACGTCAGTCAAAGGCCAAGTCCTTGCAGATCTGGTGGCCGAATTTACGGAGCCCAGTCTGGAAGATGTAGAGGTAATGCCAAGCATGGATGAAAAATCGGTTGGTTTGGTTTCTCAACAAGATCTTGCTCATTGGGAGTTGTACGTAGATGGCGCTGCAAACCGGAAAGGTTCTGGAATAGGGCTGGTCTTGACATCTCCGGAAGGGATCATCATCGAAAAGTCACTAAGGCTGGATTTTGGTGCCACAAATAATGAGGCTGAGTATGAAGCCCTACTGATGGGAATGGTTATGGTCCGAAAGATGGGAGGAAAGGCCGTAAAGGTGTTCTCGGACTCAAGACTGGTTGTGGGCCAAGTACAAGGAGAGTTTGAAGCCAAGGACGAGAGGATGCAAGGTTATTTGAACCGAGTCAAACGCCTGCAAGAGGAATTTGGATTTTTCAGTCTGATGCATGTTTCCAGATGTGGCAATGCACACGCCGATTCTTTGGCCACACTAGCCACCTCTTCGGATCAAGATTTGCCGAGAGTTATCATCGTGGAGGATCTTCATGAGCCCACTGGAATAGGAAGAGACGCAATTCAAGTACACCAGATTCGAAAAAGTCCATGCTGGATGGATGCCCTAATCGGATTTTTGAAAGATGATGTCCTGCCAGAAGAGCGAAAGGAGGCTGACAAGATCCGAAGGAGGGCCACTAGGTTCTGGTTGTCCGAAGACCAAAAGTTATATAAACGCTCTTATTCGGGGCCATATCTGTTGTGTATTCATCCAGAAGCCACTGAGTCACTACTAGAAGAATTACATGAAGGTATTTGTGGAAGTCACACCGGAGGCAGATCGTTGGCCCATCGGGCCCTTACCCAGGGATATTGGTGGCCGAGCATGCAAGAAGAAGCTCGAGACTATGCGAAGAAATGTGATCAATGTCAGCGATTCGCACCAAATATACATCAGCCGGGGGGAACCCTCAATCCATTGTCTAGTTCATGGCCGTTTGCCCAATGGGGTCTGGACATCATGGGTCCATTCCCTAAAGCTGCGGGGAACAAAAAATATCTCCTGGTCGGCACCGATTATTTTACGAAATGGGTCGAAGCTGAACCTCTTGCCAATATCCGAGATGTGGATGTGCAAAAATTCGTATGGAAAAGCATTGTAACTCGCTTTGGAGTTCCACACACCCTCATTTCAGATAATGGCTTACAGTTCGACAGTAGCTCGTTTCGGAATTACTGTAGCGAACTTGGGATCACGAACAGATACTCTACTCCCTCCTACCCTCAGGGTAATGGCCAAGCTGAAGCAGTCAATAAAGTTATAGTCAGCGGCTTAAAGAAGAGGTTGGACAACGCAAAGGGAAGGTGGGTCGAAGAATTGCCACACGTGCTTTGGGCTTACAGAACCACACCTCGCAGGTCTACTGGAGAGACTCCTTTGTCAATGACTTATGGGTCCGAAGCTGTAATTCCTTTGGAAGCCAATTTCCCAACTCTGAGAACCAGTTTGTTCTGCCCGGACAACAATAATAAACTCCTGGAAGCTGGGTTAGATTTAATCGATGAAAGGAGAGAAAACGCAATGGTTCGGCTGGCTTACTACCAACAAAAGTTTAGACAGGGTTACGACGCCAAGGTCAAACCGAGACCCTTAGAACCCGGTGACTTGGTGCTCAGGAAAGTTGTCGGCAACACAAAAAACCCAGCCTGGGGAAAATTAGGACCAAATTGGGAGGGCCCATATCGCATCACGTCATGTGCAGGTATTGGAGCATATTTTCTTGAAGATTTGGACAGTCATGTAATACCCTACCCTTGGAATGTAAATAACCTCAAGAGGTATTATTATTAATCGAGTTGTTTTCTTGTTTATTTATAATAACACTATTTATTCGTTCTCTAAGTGTTTAAACTTAAATCTGATCATGCCTGTAGTCTTCGGACCAGATGATTTCGGATTAGTTAACACTATTTATTCGTTCTCTAAGTGTTTAAACTTAAATCTGATCATGCCTGTAATCCTCGGACCAGATGATCTCGGATTAGTTAACACTATTTATTCGTTCTCTAAGTGTTTAAATTTAAATCTGATCATGCCTGTAGTCCTCGGACCAGATGATCTCGGATTAGTTAACACTATTTATTCGTTCTCTAAGTGTTTAAACTTAAATCTGATCATGCCTGTAGTCCTCGGACCAGATGATTTCGGATTAGTTAACACTATTTATTCGTTCTCTAAGTGTTTAAACTTAAATCTGATCATGCCTGTAGTCCTCGGACCAGATGATCTCGGATTAGTTAACACTATTTATTCGTTCTCTAAGTGTTTAAACTTAAATCTGATCATGCCTGTAGTCCTCGGACCAGATGATCTCGGATTAGTTAACACTATTTATTCGTTCTCTAAGTGTTTAAATTTAAATCTGATCATGCCTGTAGTCCTCGGACCAGATGATTTCGGATTAGTTAACACTATTTATTCGTTCTCTAAGTGTTTAAACTTAAATCTGATCATGCCTGTGGTCTTCGGACCAGATGATCTCGGATTAGTTAACACTATTTATTCGTTCTCTAAGTGTTTAAACTTAAATCTGATCATGCCCGTGGTCTTCGGACCAGATGATCTCGGATTAGTTAGCACTATTCGGTTAATTGGTTAATGTCACTTTTTGGATGCGATATTAATTGTACAAATTGTTTGCAAAACAAAGTAATTTTGTTTCTCTATGACTATAATTACTAAGTGAAATCACTTGTAACACAAGAAGATCATATTAAAATGCAAACACCAGCGTCTAAACAAAAACTAATTCATTGATGAAAATCATAGTTTACAGTTTCCTCAACAGTAAAAAAAAAAAAAAAAAAAAAAAAAAAAAAACCCTAAATCTATGTTGGGACTTCCTGAAGAGGACCCGAGGGTAGTTTCTCCCCTTCCAAAGATTCACCCTTCTCTTGCTGGGGCTCAGTAGAGGAGACTTGGTCACCTGGCAGTGGAAGACCCTGGTTAGGCTCAAGAATAACCGAGGGATTCGGCTCAGGCAAAGGTAGCTCAGAGGCCTCGGGGGGTTGTGCAGGAGGAGCATCGTCATCCGGATACTGCCGAATATCCTCGCCATAAAAAATATTTTCTAGCAGTCGAAGATCCGAGTTTGGAGGAACTCCAGCAGCATCCAATGCCTTGCCCCAAGTCAGATCGCAGTAATCCCGAGCAACCGAGGCAAATTGCTCGGTGAGACCTTTCTCTGTTGTCTCCACCCCCAACTGATAGGACGCCCTTTTTTCGGCTTCAGTGGCCTCCTTAGCCAGCTGGGCGTCCCTCTGAGCATCCTCGGCAGCCTTCTTGGCCTTCAGCAGCTCGGCGCGAAGCTCTTTGATGGTTTCCCTTTCTGCGGCCAACTTTTTCTGAGCTTCGCTTAGCAGCCTGCGCTGAGACTCGGCCTGGGACTCTGCATTCTTTAAACCAGCGTCCAGGCTATCCCTCTCCTGGGCTACTGCTTTTAGCTGGTCCGAGAGCTTCGAGGTCTCTTCCTTTAGGTTGCCCAAGACTCTCTCTGCCTCGGACCTAGCTTGGGCCTCGGCCTGGGCTTCCACATGGGCCTTGCGGTTCCACTCTTCAGCCACAAACACCTGCTGAGTGATCTGAACAAGATTACGGTGTTAGTATACAAACATAAAAAATCAACGCTATAACCAAGAACTGGAATGGATATACTTACCATGGCCAAGTCCCTTTTCAGAGACATAATGAGTTCATATTGGCTGAAACGCCTATATAAATCCATGTCTCGGGGCAGAAGTAGGGGCTGCTCCAGCGCCTCAGCTATCAGTGCCGCCCGACCCCCGTCGTAGTTCCTGACCGAGGTCTCCCAGGGAAATGGAACGCCGTCGAGCTCTAGCCGGGGGGACCATATGCGTTGTCCTCGGCGCACCTCGGCCAGAGGAGGCTCCTCTCTGCTCTCCACTGAGGAATCCCTCTTTTGACGGGGCTCTTTGGTCACCTTTTGCTGCTTGGTCTTGGGTGGCAGCCCTTTCTCCTTGTCTTCAAGATCCATCGGCCTCTTCTTCTTTAAATCCGGTATAGGTTTGAGAGCCGGATTAGGAACCTGTGAAGCGGGAGGAGGTGGAGGCAAATTCGCCGCTGGACGAGAAGTCCCTGTCTCTTTAATTTCAACTTTATTGCTCCTCTTCTTGAGAAGTAGCCTGAGGTCAGACATCTCTTCCTCCGAGGAATCCTCAGGTACTGTGGTCAGCAATAAAGGTGGTCGGACGCAAGACTGCCTATCAGGTTCCTCTTCGAAATCTGAAGGAATTATGTGGACACCTCCTTCGCTTTCCCCCTCAAATTTGAACTTGTCAATTTAAGCGTCCAAGGAGGTGGACGAAGAGCCAACCCTTTCTCTCACAGTCCGCTGTGCAAGGGGAACTTGCTCAACCGGTCGGATGAGCAACGGAACACCTTGGGGATTCGGGTGTGGAACCGGTGCGAGGTCGTAGGGCGCTAAGAAGTTCTTCCGAGCAACGTCTATGCGCTGCAACCTGTGATCACCCTGAGTAATTGCGTTGCCCACTGGCTGGACGTCAGCTTTCTTGGGAGTGTAACCAAGTATAAGTGGAACGGACCTCAACTGTCCGTCTTCGCTAACGTATATCTCCGAGCGCAGCAGGTAGTTGAGGGCAGACACGTTGGTGAGACTTAGCCAAGGAGCAGTATGTACCTTATCTGTAATACAAACAAACTAGTTAGATCAGAGAGTAAATCCGAGGATAGATAAAGGAATAATTATGGAAAGAAAAAGCCCTAAGACTATGGTTAAGGACCCTGAGTCCGAGAAGGCACACCTGGCTCTCCTGGCTCGGTCGGACAGTGTAGACCGTCGTGCCATGCGCCCGATACGATCAAATAGTCGTCTTTCATCCCCTTATTGGATTTAGGAAGGTAGGAGAACAGTCTCACGACGTCGGAGCGGGATTTAAGGTAATATCCCCCCCCTCTTTGGCTACGACACTCATACAGATATACTAAGTCATGCCAAGTTAGCCCTAGACCTAATTGTTCATTCACGACATCAAAGGCCCCTAAAATCTTAAAGGTGTTGGGTGCGCACTGATCGGGGGAAAGCCTATGATTACGGAGATAGTTTAGGGTCACGGGACCCATTGGAAGGGTCATTCCCCTTTCAATGAAGGCGATCATAGGAATTATGACCTCTCCTTCCTGTCGGGTTAGCAGTAGTCCCTCCGGGGGGCAATACTTCAGATTTACCCCCTGTGGGATATGGTGGGTTCTCTTGAACTCCTCAATCAACGCCGGACTATCGACAAGATATTGGTATTTACCCATTTCTAAAAAATGGATGAAATAATAAGGAAGATAGTATTAACGAAAGAAAATGGTAGCCGAGGAGAAAATAAAGGCTCAAGGTGCGCCGAGACTTACTCTAGCACGAGTGAAATGAATCCCCTAACTCGAAATCTACTTTTGGGTGAGATCCTGAAGGCAGAAGACGCAGAAATCCGAGAGGACGTGAAGTGCTTTTGAAGAAGGGAACTCTCCGGAAGCTCTGAAAATGCTGAGAGTGCTATGAATGTGTGTAAAGTGAGAAAAGTAACTGCCTACAGATACTTATATATGGGGACAGACGGAGCGGTATCATTCATCTCGCTCGAATCGCGAAGACAAACCCCGACCGTTTGATCCACAATCCACCGTTGGATGCAAGAGACAGCCGCCTGAGGTAATTGATGCAACGCCTTGGAAATGAGAGATTTACAGTGGCAATAATGAGGCGCGCGTCTCCACAAGCTCGCGCGTATAAACGGGGGTATTTGTGACTTTTTGTTTTTACTTTTTGTGGGGCCATAAAGCGTTGGTACCACCGGCCCACTCTCGATCAAGCCCAAAAGCCCATGCCGAGGATCGCCTGGAGTCCGAGGACATACCATAGGTCCGAGGACGAGGCGCAAAGGACTTGTATGCTAGGAAGACGCGCCGAGGACAGAAGCATCCTCGGAAACCCGAAGTGAGGAGATACGCAAGCTGCAGTCCGTCAAGGGGAACTTCTCAGGGAATCCAAGGAGGACCTGGCAGGTGCCGAGCACCGGACGTGGAAGCATTATGGAGGCGCAAGCCCCAGACGTACTGTCACCTCCACATTAAATGCCCTCAACTAACGTCCTGGCCGCATTAATGAGGATAGGACCCCTGAACAGCGCCACCTTGGGCGCCGCAACCCGCAGAGAGATAGGAATGCGGCTGACAGGACAGGCACTCAAGTGGGAACCGGGTTGATCGACAAGTGTAGGGCCAAGATCATCTGGGAGAGGGGTATATAATGTAGGACGTCCCCCACTAAGTAGGGGGGACGTAAGGGAGAAACGGGAAAGAAGACAGACTGTAACAGTGCATTTTCTTTGGTAGGCTGTGAAGCTCATTTGAACAAGATAGGAACACGTCCGAGGATCCCTGTTGTGCCCCCCTCAGTTAGTACTACGAGTACCACAGTCCACGAATAACCATGCATGGCCGTCGCGTCCTTCACTAGGGCCTAGATCTTGAGCCCACTCTCTACAAATTCATTGTCAGGGGGCCCACCTCCGAAAAAGGAGCCCCTACAATTGGCGCCGTCTGTGGGAAGAACTTGTGCGCTAGCAGGAACGACAGTCAAGCATGGTAGGATCAGGCCCTCACCAAGGTACTCCCAACCGACCCGAACCGGCGAAGTCGCGGCATCAGGGCAACTATGGCGACCCGGGAGGCGGTCAGAATGACAATGGGCGATTTCGGGAAGGAAGCATGCATACTTCAACGACGAACGGGAGCCAAACCCGCCGGGAGGGGCACGTCCCCCAGGAACGCGGCGACGGCCAGGCCGCGCGGTCACAAGAGGCCCACAGCCACGCCTCCCAAAGAAGGGATGACAAGGTGGCCATGCAGCGTGAGATAGATGATCTCAAGAGGAAGCTACGCCGTGTGCAGCGAGGAAGGTCCGAGCCCAGCCTCGATCCATTTTCCGAAGGCGAAAGTGACGATGAATACAGGCAAAGGTCAAGGACGCCCCCCAGCGAGACTTTCTCCCACGAGGAGGAGCGCTACCGGAGGCGTGGGCGTACTAACCCAACCCCCAGGGGCTTGGGAGGCGACGCCATGAGCAGGGCGCTGGACCAGCTCTCCAGGTCGCCCTTCGCGCGTCGCATAGAGGAGGCGAAACTTCCTCGGCGGTTCCAGCAGCCAACCTTCATCGCTTACAACGGCAAGACGGACCCCGTGGAGCACGTGAGCCAATTCAACCAAAGAATGGCTGTCCACTCCAAGAATGAAGCGCTGATGTGCAAGGTCTTCCCGTCCAGCCTGGGACCTGTGGCAATGAGGTGGTTCAACGGTCTAAGGTCGGGCTCCATAGACTCGTACAGGCAGCTGACCCAGGCTTTCAGTTCCCGCTTTGTCACAAATAGCAGGCCTCCTCGGCCCATGAGCGCATTGTTATCCCTATCCATGCGCGAGGGGGAGACCCTCAAGGCTTATTCGGACAAGTACTGGGAGATTTACAACGACCTGGATGGCAAATACGATGCCGTCGCAATCAACACCTTCCAGAATGGGCTACCGATGGGACACGGCCTGAGGAAATCCTTAACTGGTAAGCCCGCCACCAGCGTGTGGCGACTGATGAATCGGATCGACAAGTACAAGCGGGTAGAAGAGGACCTGCTACAGGGAAAGGGCAAGGAGAAAGTTATCCCCCAGGAGAGGAGGGATTTCAGGTCGGACCGTTATGATAACGCCCGTCCGAGGAGGGATTTTGGTGGGCAGTTTGGAACAGCTACCACCCAAACGGTCGGCGCCGTGTTCCGAGAACCCGTACACCGGGTGCTGGAGCAGATAAAGAACGAACCGTACTTCAGATGGCTGGCCAAGATGGCTGGGGAGCCCGCCAAGCGCAATCAGAGCCGCTACTGCCAGTACCACCAGGACTACGGGCACAATACGGAGGACTGCAGGAACCTCTGGAACCACCTGGACCAGTTAGTCCGGGAGGGAAAGCTGAAGCACCTCCTCCACCATTCCAGCGGCCAGCAAAACCAGAACTTCCAAGAACCCCGGAGGGACCTCGACATGGGGCGACCCACGGGAACGATCAATGTCATCCTGGCGGCGCCAGGAAGGACAGGCACGCAGCCCACAAGGGTGCTGTCTATAGTCCGACAACCCGCCGAGGATTCCTGGGAGGGGCTGAAGAGGGCCAAGAGGAGTTGCCCACCAGTCTTGAGCTTCTCGGAGGAAGACAAGGCAGGGACCGCCCAACCCCACGATGACGCTCTAGTCGTCACCCTCAGAATTGGAGGATACGACGTGAGAAGGGTGATGGTGGATAGGGGCAGTGCGGCCGAGGTCATGTACCCAGACCTCTACAAGGGGCTGGGGCTAAAACCGGAGGATCTGACACCCTATAGCTCTCCCCTAATGACTTTCGACGGGAAGCTCGTCACCCCGAAGGGCATGATAAGGTTACCCATACAGACGGGCCCAGAAGTGGTGGAGGTGAACTTCGTGGTTGTAGACACGTACTCTCCCTACACAGCCATCGTGGGGAGGCCCTGGCTCCACACCCTAGGAGGAGTCGCCTCTACCCTGCATCAAAAGGTGAAATTCCCGTCCGGGGATCAGGTCCTGGAGATCCGAGGATGCCAACCCACGGCTAGGCAATGCACTGTCGCCGCCATATCCTACCGACTTGATGCACAGCCCTCGGCTCACGCCGAGGAGATATTATAGCAGTCAAAGCCACCGGCGGCACCTCCTAATGCGCCCGCCGACGGTGCCGCGTGCGAGAACCTGGAAAAGGTGCTGATTGGCGATAGCCCGGAAAGGTTCTTCCAGGTCGGAGTTCAATTGCCTCCGCAAGAAAAGGAGGAATTGCTCGAGTTCCTCAAAAGGAACCTCGACGTGTTTGCATGGGACCCCTACGATGCTCCTGGGATTGATCCCACTTTTATCTGCCATCACCTCAACGTCAACCCATCCGTGATTCCGAGGCAGCAGCCGCCTCGGCGCCCGTCGAAGGAACACGCTGACGCGATAAAGGAAGAGGTCAATAAGCTCAAGCGTGCAGGAGCCATCAAAGAGGTCTTCTACCCTAAATGGTTGGCCAACACAGTGGTGGTCAGGAAGAAGACTGGAAAGTGGAGAGTCTGCGTGGCCTTCACCGATTTGAACAAAGCGTGCCCAAAGGACCCCTTCCTAATGCCACGGATAGACCAGCTGGTAGACGCCACGGCGGGCCATCCTCGGATGAGCTTCCTTGACGCCTTTCAGGGCTACCATCAGATACCGCTAGCTCTGGAAGACCAAGAGAAGACAGCCTTCGTCACACCCATTGGAAACTACCATTACAAGGTCATGCCGTTTGGCCTGAAAAACGCAGGATCCACCTACCAAAGGATGATGACAAGAATGTTTGAGCCCATGTTGGGCAAAAGCATCGAGGTCTACGTCGACGATATGGTGGTAAAAAGCAAGCAGGAGTCCAAGCACGTAGAGGACCTCGGCTTCACGTTCGACGTCCTGAGAAAGCACAGGCTGCGCCTTAACGCCCTAAAGTGCTCTTTTGGCGTCAGCTCTGGCAAGTTCTTGGGGTACATGATCACCCACCGCGGGATCGAAGTTGACCCCGACTAGATCAAGGCCATCCATAATTTGAAGCCTCCCCGGAATCCCAAGGAGATCCAGAAGCTCGCCGGGATGATCGCCGCGCTGAACCGGTTCATTTCCAGGTCAGCTGATAGGTGCAGGCCCTTCTACCGCCTGATCAACAAGTGGAAAGGATTTGAATGGTCCGAGGAGTGTGCTGAGGCTTTCCAGCAACTCAAGGACTATCTATCCCGTCCGCCTATCATGTCCCATCCGGAGGCCGATGAGGTCCTATACGCATACCTTGCTGTGGCACCCCATGCGGTAAGCCTGGTATTGATACGAGAAGACAGTGGCGTTCAAAAGCCAGTCTACTACGTCAGTAAGTCGCTCCACGAAGCGGAGGTGAGATACCTGCCACTGGAGAAGGCTATCCTGGCTGTGGTCCACGCCACGAGGAAGCTCCCCCATTATTTTCAGGCTCACACCGTGGTCGTCCTAACCCGATTGCCTTTAAAATCTGTGCTGCGAACCGCCGACTACACTGGAAGAATCGCGAAGTGGAATACGATTCTAGGGGCTTTCGACATCAGGTACATGCCTCGGACCTCCATAAAAGGCCAGGTTCTGGCAGATTTGACAGCAGAGTTCGCCGAACCGACTGTGGAGGTCGCGGCCGAGGAGGGAAATCATGGTGAAAAGCTAATTGGGGCAGTCTACGCCTCTAAGGCACCTTGCTGGAAGGTATACGTCGATGGCGCGGCCAACCAACGAGGTTCAGGAGTAGGACTAGTCCTGGTGTCCCCTGAAGGGCACATCATGGAGAAGTCCCTAAGACTCGGATTCGCGGCCACGAACAACGAGGCCGAATACGAGGCATTGATACAAGGAATGACCATGGTGCAGAAGATGGGAGGAGAGTCAATAGAGGTGTTCTCGGATTCCGGGTTGGTGGTAGGACAGGTGAATGGGGAGATGGAGGCCAGGGATCCACGAATGCAAGGGTACCTGAGCCAAGTTAAGCGCTTGCAGTTGGGGTTTAGCCCCTACAGCTTGTCTCACATCCCCAGAAGCGGGAACAGCCATGCCGACTCATTGGCCACGCTCGCAACTTCCTCGGCAGGGTCTCTGCCTCGGACGATACTTGTGGAGCACTTGGGAAGGGCAAGTGGAGCTCCAACGGGGGGAATCCCCATCCATCAGATTGAGACGGGCCCCAACTGGATGGACCCCCTAGTGGGATTTCTCAAGGATGACATCCTTCCTGAGGACAAGTCAGAAGCAGAAAAAATCAGGAGAAAAGCCACTCGATTCTGGTTGTCCGGGGACCATAAGCTGTATAAGCGCTCCTACTCCGGGCCATACCTGCTGTGCGTTCACCCTGGAGCGACGGAATCGCTACTCGAAGAGCTGCATGAGGGAATATGTGGAAGCCACACAGGGGGGAGATCCTTGTCCTACCGAGCCATCACGCAAGGCTACTGGTGGCCAGGGATGCAACAGGAGGCCCAGGAATATGTCAAGAAGTGCGATCAGTGCCAGAGATTCGCCCCGAGTATCCATCAGCCCGGAGGGGTCCTAAATCCCTTATCCAGCCCGTGGCCATTCGCCCAGTGGGGTTTGGACATTGTGGGGCCTTTCCCCAAGGCGCCAGGGAACAAGAAATATCTGCTGGTGGCCACGGACTACTTCACCAAGTGGGTCGAGGCCGAGCCGCTGGCCAATATTAGGGACGTGGACGTCAAAAAATTCCTTTGGAGGAACATTGTTACGCGATTCGGGGCCCCTCACACCCTCATCTCGGACAACGGGCTCCAATTTGACAGCAAAGCGTTCAGGGAGTACTGTAGCGAACTTGGAATCACAAACAGGTACTCGACGCCGGCTTACCCCCAGGGGAACGGACAGGCCGAGGCCGTCAATAAGGTCATCGTGAATGGGCTTAAGAAAAGGCTGGACGATGCCAAGGGGAGATGGGTAGAAGAGTTACCCCATGTGCTATGGACGTACCGCACCACGCCTCGGCGATCAACGGGGGAAACGCCTTTCGCCATGACTTATGGCGCCGAGGCAGTAATCCCCCTGGAGACAAATCTCCCGACGCTGAGGACGAGCTCCTTCACGCCAGCCAGCAACGACGGGCTGCTGGAGCGGAACCTGGACCTGGTGGACGAACGAAGGGAGTGAGCAATGATACAATTGGCCCACTACCAGCAGAAGCTCAAACAAGGGTACGACGCTAACGTTAAGCTCAGACCACTGGCGCCAGGGGACCTGGTGCTAAGGAAAGTCGTTGGGGCGGCTAAGAATCCCACTTGGGGAAAGCTGGGACCCAACTGGGAAGGGCCCTACCGGATTACTTCAGTAGCCGGGATAGGGGCGTATTACTTGGAGGACCTAGATGACAGGCCTGTACCTCGCCCATGGAATGTAAATAACCTGAAAAGGTACTACTATTAATAAAGGAATTATTCCAATTAATGTTGTTGTCTCCTTTTGCTTACGTTCATCAGCTCCGAACCAATTTAAAAAAAAAAAAAAAAAACTAAAATTAAGTGTTAGACAGAACCAAGGAACTGCATGGTCCTCGGACTCAGTCCTATGGGGAAACTAACCAATTCAAAAAAAACTAAGTGTTAGACAGAACCAAGGAACTGCATGGTCCTCGGACTCAGTCCTATGGGGAAACTAACCAATTTAAAAAAAAAAAACTAAGCGTTAGACAGAACCAAGGAACTGCATGGTCCTCGGACTCAGTCCTATGGGGAAACTAACGAATTTAAAAAAAAAAAAACTAAGTGTTAGACAGAACCAAGGAACTGCATGGTCCTCGGACTCAGTCCTATGGGGAAACTAACCAATTTAAAAAAAAAAACTAAGTGTTAGACAGAACCAAGGAACTGCATGGTCCTCGGACTCAGTCCTATGGGGAAACTAACCAATTTAAAAAAAAAACCAAGTGTTAGACGGAACCAAGGGACTGCGTGGTCCTCGGACTCAGTCTTATGGGGAAACTAACCACTTAAGAACGCTAAGCGCTAGACAGAGCTAAGGAACTGCATGGTCCACGGACTCAGTCCTATGGGGAAACTAGCTGCTTCAGAAAACTTAAGTGATTAGACAGAACCAAAGTACTGTGTGGTCCTCGGACTCGGTCCCGTGGGGAAGCTTTCTACTTCAAAGGAACCTTAGTGCCTACTTCGTAAAATCTGCCTATTCCTTAGGATATAGTGTACGTTATAAGCCATTTCGCAAATAAAACTTTCCCCGTTCTAAAAATCTTAAGTTACGAACCGCGATTGGTAAGCAAAAAATGAATAATATACAAGCAAGGAAACAATCACGACGCAGAAAAAGAAACAAAGCTTTCATTTCATTAAGTTCAAAATATTACACAAAAAAGGGGTTCCCTAAAACAAAAAAAGAACAAAAGAAGAGAAGAAAAGAAGAAGGGACGCCTCTGTCTAATCGCCCGCTTCGCTGGGAGGCTCGGCGGGCACAGCCACCTCCTCAACAGGTGGGGCCTGGGTGTCAGTGGCGGACCCCTCGACATGCTGGGGATTGTCCTCATCAGAGCCGCCGCCCAATTCAATCACCAAGGAGGGATCACCCCCTTGAACCGGCCCGCCAATGGCCTCAGCCTCCAGGGCCCCCTCCCCTGGAGTTGCAGGAGTCTCCATGGTGGCCCCCTCAACCTCTGACCCACCTGCGGCGGCCTCGCGGATGGCGAGGGGATAGTACACGCCCTCCTCCCTCCACAGAGCAGAAGAAGCCTCCACCCCGGCTTGCCTCAGGGCCTCGAACCAAGTCTCTGAGCAGTAGCGCCGGCATAACTCGGGGACTTGGGATTTATACTCGGCTGCTGCCTCAGCTGCCCCTGCCTCAAAGGCAGCCTCCTCGGCAGCCTCCTTACTGGCCAGGGCCTGCTCCCTCCCCTTCTCTGCTTCGAGCCTGGCCTCCTCGGCAGCAGCCTTCTCCTTCTGAAGGTCGTCTATCAGCTCTCAGGCGATCCTGAGCTGCTGCTCGACCTCACTCAGGCGGCCCGTCTGCTCCAAGGCCTGCCTCTGGGCGCCCTCAAGGCCGGATATCGCGTTGTCCCTTTCCCTGGCCATCTCCTTCAGCTGCTCCCTGGCCTTGGCAAGATCTTCCTCGGAGACCTTGAGGACCTTGGTAGCCTGCAAGCGCCTCTCACGCTCAACATCCATGGCCCTCCCATGGTCGTTGGCCGCCTCCTCCAACCTGAAGGTTGCCTGGACAACCTGCCCGACGAAACAGGTACAAAGCGAAATTAGCTCACGGAGAAAGAAGGACAAAACTAAAGAAAAAGAAGGTAAAACACGAGTGTCCGAAAACTTACCATCCCCAAGTACCGCTTAAGGCAGAGGAAGACCTCCCTGCTCCTCATGGCCCCAAGCTGCGCCATGTCCGCAGGGAGCAGTAGGCACCTCTCCACCGCATCGGCCACATACGCACCCTCGCCCTCTTTGAAATCCCTAAGGGAGGCGTCGTCCCTCAGAGGGTTCCCGCGGAGCATTGGGGCGGGGAGCCACGCCTCGGCCGGAGGCTGGTCCTCGACCTGCTTCTCCTGGTCCTTGTGGCCTATCTTCAGCTGCTTCGACGGCCGCCGGGCATCGTCGCCCTCCCGCGTGGGCCCGGACTTCTCCTCCATGATCCTCTTGCCCTTATCCTTCTTCTGCTTGGGGTCGGCAAGTTCGTGCCCTGACGGAGAGGTCGTCTGAGGCGGAGAAGTTGGCAGCCGAGACTGAGATGAACTCGACCTGGTATGGGCAGTACGGGTCTTGGGGGAAGGAGGAGGCAGCTTCGGCTTAGACTTCCCCGGCTGTCCCTCAAGCAGTTCAGACAAACTGGGTCGCTGTTTCTTTTTGTAACCCATCTTGGACCGAGTAGATGGCCCAGATTCCTCAAGCTCCGCTTCGGACAAACGGGGATCGCCCAAGTCTCCGGAGGGGTCCTCGGACTCGTGGAGCTGATCGAAGACGCTGAAATCCTCCTCGGCAAAACCAGGGTCGGCTGCTTCCCCCTCTCTCTCTATATCCTCTCCCTCGGCCTCTAAGGATGTAGGGGAAGGCGGGGGAACCGCTACGGTGACAGCTTCTGAAGTAGAGGGACCCTCGGGAAACTTAAATCCGTCCTCGGTCACTTCTATCTGTGACAGCCGAGGATCGTTTGCCCTGATCACGTACTTGGGGGCCGCAAACGACTTTTGGATGGGTTTGTACTTCAAAATCTTGTGAGCCGCCCTGACCTGGTGGTCTGCCTCGTTTTCGAAATCCGCCGACCTGAGCACCTTCTGTAGATCCTCCTTGTTAACCAGATTGAAGTTGGGCTCGAGGGTGCGCGGATCTGCAAAAGAAAAACATATCCGCGTTAGTTACCAAGATGAGCAAAGAAGAATGGTACGACAAGCAAAATGGAACCTACAAATCCCCTCCTACTCCCACCGCCCCACCTGGTGTCCCCTCTGTCGTCGGACAATGAAGGCCATCGTGCCACTCCCCAGACACGATGAGAAAGTCCTCATTCATCCCCTTATTGGACTCGGGGAGACACTAGATGAGCCGGACTCTGTCGTCCCTCGTCCTCATATAGTAGGACTTGCCCTTCAAATGTTGAAGATTGTAGCAGTAATTTACGTCGTGATGGGTCAGCCTCAGACCCATCTCCTCGTTTAAGGCGTCCACACAGCCCAGAATTCTGAACATGTTGGAGGCACATTGAATGGGGGTTAACCGGAAGTATATAAGATAATTCCTCATCACGGGCCCCATGGGGATCCTCAACCCCCCTTCAAGGAAGGTGATAATGGGAATCGCCACCTCGCCCGTCCGCCTCCGGAGCAAACCACTCCCCATACCCGCAGTACCTCAAGCCCACGCTGGCCGGTATCTTGCATCGTTCGACGAATTCCTCCATCGCCTCCTCAGTAAAGACGTATTTCTTAAGTCTACCCATCCCCAAACAACGCCTTAAGGGGACTAAAAGGGGAATGCAAATCAAAGGTGGAAGAAAGGAAAAGAAAAGCTCAGAGAGGGATAGAGCGACTTACAGGAATGAGGAAGAGCTCCTCGGATTGACTTTTTATGCTGGAAGTGTAGGTGAAGATTTGGCTGGACTCTGGTGGGAGGCGCAAGAGCTTACGACTGCGAATGGGAAGGGAAGAAGCAGTTCAAATGGGTATTTATACCCTCAGCGGAAGAGCTGCGCGAGTTCTCCCGCCCATAAATGCCAGATCCATCCCCACCGTTAGATCGAAATCAGCCCGTTGAACGTGGGGAGCATAAAGCCGCCCGAATTTAATGCAAGGCACGACACCCACGTCGAAGCGCCAGTAACGCGCCTTGAGCAGGCGAAAAGCCATCAACGCTGACAAAGGGCAGGATTCGATGGGACGTGGAATAGATCCGAGGATGTCAAAATCCTCCTCTCCGCCCGAGGGTGCGGACAGCAAGATTTTGAGGGGCTATTGTGGGGCCATAAAGCGTTGGTACCACCGGCCCACTCTCGATCAAGCCCAAAAGCCCATGCCGAGGATCGCCTGGAGTCCGAGGACATACCACAGGTCCGAGGACGAGGCGCAAAGGACTTGTATGCTAGGAAGACGCGCCGAGGACAGAAGCATCCTCGGAAACCCGAAGTGAGGAGATACGCAAGCTGCAGTCCGTCAAGGGGAACTTCTCAGGGAATCCAAGGAGGACCTAGCAGGTGCCGAGCACCGGACGTGGAAGCATTATGGAGGCGCAAGCCCCAGACGTACTGTCACCTCCACATTAAATGCCCTCAACTAACGTCCTGGCCGCATTAATGAGGATAGGACCCCTGAACAGCGCCACCTTGGGCGCCGCAACCCGCAGAGAGATAGGAATGCGGCTGACAGGACAGGCACTCAAGTGGGAACCAGGTTGATCGACAAGTGTAGGGCCAAGATCATCTGGGAGAGGGGTATATAATGTAGGACGTCCCCCATTAAGTAGGGGGGACGTAAGGGAGAAACGGGAAAGAAGACAGACTGTAACAGTGCATTTTCTTTGGTAGGCTGTGAAGCTCATTTGAACAAGATAGGAACACGTCCGAGGATCCCTGTTGTGCCCCCCTCAGTTAGTACTACGAGTACCACAGTCCACGAATAACCATGCATGGCCGTCGCGTCCTTCACTAGGGCCTAGATCTTGAGCCCACTCTCTACAAATTCATTGTCAGGGGGCCCACCTCCGAAAAAGGAGCCCCTACACTTTTGTTTATTCCTTTTATTTTATTTTCCTTTCATTCCCGCTTATCAAATCAAAATTATTCTCTCTTCCCGCTTGCGTGGGAAAAAAATAAAATTTTGAGGGGCTATTGTGGGGGAAAAAGAGCCAGACCCAATGTAATGGGCCGAGGGCCCACGAAACGGCTATCTTACATCCGAAAAGAAAGAGGAGAAAAGGGCAAGGCCCAGCTAGGAGTAAGATCTTCATAATGAAAGATCAGTGCTGTCCGAGGAGGATATCTCCTGTCCGAGGAGGGTATCTCCTGTCCGAGGAGGACGTTTCACTTTAACAGGATATCACAGGCTAGTTGAGTACGAGAAAAGCCAGAGTGACTGTCCAAGGATTTCACCTGATCAGGATAAGCTCAGAGCAAGGGCTGGAGATGATAAGAACGAAGAAATATCTAAAGGAAAAGCTGCTACCACCGTATTTAATGCACTACAACAGTTTTTCTGGCCGCATTTATGTGGAGAAGACCCCTGAACAGTGCAACCTCAGCTACCGTCACTCCCAAATAACTAAAGCATACCCATGATGTGACATGCACTCAAGTAGATGCACAGATGAAGAACAAGTGGACGATGGAGATGATGGAGAAGGGTACTATATAAAGAAGAAGAGATCTTGATAGAAATGGATCGGAAAAACTGGAAAGGAAAAAGAAGAGTAGTTTTACTGTAGCTCTGAACCTTGTAATCACTGTTTATTCAATGAAACACCTCTTCGGACATTAACCTAAGAGTTTTCTCGGCATTATTTTATGTTGCTTCTGTTTTACATAATACAACCCACCATTGTTAAATTCAGACCCAGCCCAGCTCTTTCACCCACTCTCTACAAATTTATTGTCTAGGGTACATTGGGCCTCTAACCCATACTTTTGGGCTTGGGTTACAAAAGCTGACCTTACAGAACTTTTAGAGCATTTGCATCAGTTAATGCATAATTTCTGTCCATTTTGCAAGGAAAAACATGATTTTTCTATTTTACCTACTTATTTTTATAAAACACTCACATCAATTTGTTTATTTTACACATTTATTTAATAAAATAAGTGTGTAAAATAAAATAAAATAAAACGTTTTTTTTTTTTTTTTTTTGCAAGATAGATAGAAATTATGCATCAACGGATGCGGATGTTTCTGTAGCACTTGTACATTTATGCACAATTTTACACTTACTAAAATGGGTGTTTTTTTTTTTTTATCAAAATGTGTAAAATGCCTTAAACTTTTTTTTTTTTTTTTGCAAGATCATGCAACATTGATTTGGTTGCTCTTAAAGAAAGGAAATCAAGAATTCCGTACCATAAAAGACAACTCATCACAACAACAGCAACTTTTTCGGTACTGTCTAAACTCTACTCGGCGGCTCCTCAAAACTCGCTCACGACTCTCACCATTTGATTTCACATTTGTTTTCCTTGGTTTGGTAAGTTATCTCAGACTCTCTCTGAGTCTATGGCGGTTCAATCTTTCCTTAATTGCTTCGAAAATATCTTCTATATGTATAGCAATGAAACCCACAAAATTTCCTTCCCCGACCTCTGTAGATTGCTCAATAGTCTCTCACTCCAATATCACGATGACCGAGAGATACCCTTCTTCTACTTGTTTTTCACCTCCTGAATCTGCAGATTCTGAGAGTCCTGTGAAAAAGAAACCAAAGCTTTCTTGTCCTAGGGAGATTCAGTCTGATCTGAAAGAGGGTACTAATATAGTTGAGGTTGAGGTTGAGGCTAAAGGCAAAGATAGGGATTGGTTTGAAGCGTTGGTGTCAAAGGAGGCTGATGAGAAAAGAGAAGGGGCAGAGAAAAAACCAGTGTTTGATTTTGATCTCAACATGAAACCGGTTGAGCTGGGACATGGCATTGTCGACGGTGTTATTGTCATTGATTCGGATGGTGATGATCGTTGGTACGGTGAAACTGATCGTGCTAAAGAAGAAAAGGGAACCAGTTTGAGGGGTGAGAGGAAGAGATACACCAGGGAAGAGAAAGAGAAGGCAAAAGTTGATGACGATGATGATGATGATGATGGTCGTGGTTGGTTAAGACTTGGGTCGGGGTCATTGTCTTCTTTGACAAATAAGAGAATGAGATACACAAAGGAAGAGAAGGGGAAGGGAAAAGTGGACGATGATGATGATGGTGATCATAATGTTTGGTTGAGTCTTGGTATGGGGTTGGTGTCATTGGACGCAGCTTTAACTTCTGGTTCTATTGACCTGAATGGAAGCAACTAAGATGGAGAAAGCTGAGATTGGTTCTAGTTTAGGTAATGGTAAGATCAAGCTATGTTTCATTAATTATTTTGGTCTAGTTATTTAGCTTTTGCTGTTTGGCTTTCTAATTTTTGTAGAAATTAAAATTTTCTGAGTAGAGATTTTAATTTGGCTTCTTAAAACTGTTCTTGTGCATTTAATAGAGCGTTCATTGATGAAAACTGCACTATAATTGCTTGTTCTAACGATGGAAGATAATTTTAATGATTATTTTCAAAGATTTGACGGTGGAAAAGAAGTTTTATTGACATGACAGAAGCGATTTGTTTTATTATAATAGACTTGACTTTACTTTAAGTCGTGATTTTGATACATGCATCTATCTTCTCACATGAATGATCACATGGGTGAATCTCACTAGAATTCATTCTATGTGAGAGGGTACATATATGTAATACCATCTCTTTTGTTCAATTTAACATTGATGCATTGAACAAAAACTTAACTCTATTTTTATTTCTTTTAGGATAAAATTTTGTCAATGGATTGATCAATGTTGATCATTATATACTTCGTAGAGTTTGGGCTTATGGCATGTATTCATTATCCTTTATATTTATATATATATATATATAATTAATTTGAGGGTGGGAATTTATTAATTTGTATTCATTATCTATTAAAAAATGCATTTAAGAATTGGCATTGAAATCTTATAAATAGATAATAATACAACAAGTCTTATGTCCTGTGTCTTCCAATATAGGAAAAGATTATGAATTAGTTAGAAAGAACTTTTGCCATTTGTAAATGCTCTTTTAAGTGTATAAACATTTTGTAATATCTTTTTGATATAATATACTCATATTTTATTGTCCTTGAATGTAAGCTATTGCTAAATCATGTAAATCTTTAGTGTTTTTGTCTAATGTGTGGCTGTCTCATTTTCTTTCTAGTTGTTTGTCCTAATTGTTGTTTTTAAGATCTTTCTTAGGTCTATGATAATGTTCACAATTAATCATGCGTGTGCTTTGATTGGCCATTTTGCTTGCGGAATAGTTAAGGTATATTTGATATGTGAGTTCAAACAACAGTTTTCAGTGTTTAAACACTAAAAAATGTGGGCCCAAAAAAAAGTGTTTTGTGGAAGTGTTTGAGCCACAATTCTCAATTTAAAGTGTTTAAACACTCTATTTTTATAACTTATCCAGAATGGTTATCAGTTTTTGAGTAACAATGTTTAATAGTATTGCTGTAAATATTTTGAAAAGCATAGGACCCATAGGATTTGACAATACAAAAATTAAATACATTCATACCACTTTGAAAAGCATAGGAGCCACAAAATAGTTACCACTTAAAAAAACACACACACACACTCTTACCAAACAAACAATTTGTTTTTTCACTTTTGAAAATATGTCATTATAAACGTAATACCAAACACTTTTTTTTTTTTTTTTTTTTGCATCTTGAGTACTTTAAACAAAAATTTCTCTAACACTTTTTAGATCACAGATTTCATATCAATTTGAAAACTAATACTAAACACTATTACCCAAAAGGGCCCTTAATGCTTGTTATCACTGCTTTGAGTTGCCAAGCTCTAGAATTGTGTGTTTGGAGACCTAAATATTTAGAAATGTAAGTATGCTCACGTTTGGTTTGATTAAAATTCCAGGAAATATGATATCCCCGTGTTTCAATTATTATCAAGAATCTTATAGGACTTATTCTCCCAAAATCTCATTAGGTTTATAAACATAATGTAAATTGTATTATCTAGCACTTTCATATCACTTTCTACACATAAATGACGAAAAATTAATAAGAACCGTGAATTAAAAGTAAAATCTCCTATAATAATAGTCTAATAATAACAAATACAAAACCAAAATAATTAATTCAATTTTTATGGAGGAATGTTTTTTTTACAGCTATTCCATATTTCTTCTAACTAAAGGCATACAACTCCTAAGAACTACCTTGATTTTCAGAGGGTCTCCAATCAACCCACCTAATTGATCAGAAGCCTAGGAAATAAAGTTGTTTCAATCTTGCAAGTTCGGATCTAGATAGCTGGAATCTCGCTTCATATTCTGCTTAGTCAAATTCCTTGATGTGGTTCCTCATCTCAAAACTTATTAGCCACCACAAATATATATACACAAACTCTTTGATAAAATACATTTATACATTTATATAATTTATTTTCACAATTTACTATTAATTTATCCGGTTAACTATTTAAATTTCAAGAAATACTATATTCACAACATTTTTACAATACTTTCACAACAAATTTTAAGTGGCAAGTTGTTACTGACTATTACTGATAGATAAAAAAGTAATTTTAGTAATGAGTTCAAAATAAGGGAATCAATACCGTACCGGAGGTTGTACCGGTTTGCCCAGCGGTACGATATATTTCGGATACCGGTCAATACCGGTACCGTTTCGGGTTTACCGCTATTTTTTATATTTTTAAATATATATATATATATATATATATATATGTATGTGTGTGTATATATATTATAATAAATATAAAAGTTTACCATAAAACATTTCCTCAATTCAAAATCAGAGGAGCAAATTTTAACGATGCACTTCTAGCAAAGCAAGCATGGAGATTATTGCATCAAAAAGATTCATTAATGTATAGAGTCTTTAAGGCTAGGTTCTTTCCTCATTGTTCCATCTTGGAAGCCCCAAATTCAAACACCGGGTCCTATGCATGGAGGAGTATTCTAAAAGGCCGAGACTTATTGTTGAAGGGGGTCAGATGGAGGGTTGGGTGTGGAGAAAACATAAGTGTGTGGAATGATGCATGGCTACCCACACCAACACAGACTCGGGTCAATTCACAAGTGGTTGAAGGTTTTGAAGACATGAGAGTCTCAGAACTCATTGATCCAGTTTCACGTAAATGGGATCAGAATCTACTGAATGGGCTATTCACACCTCACGAGGCAGAGATTATTACAAGCATCCCTCTCTGTTTGACTAAGGAAGAAGATGTAGTGGTTTGGCCTTTCACTCCTTCAGGGTGTTATATAGTGAAGTCAGGCTCAAAATTCCTAGCCGAGGAGCAAAGTACAAACCAACAATCAAGAGTTATCCATAATGACAATGGACTGTGGAAGATGATTTGGGGTCTCTCTGTGCCACCCAAAGTACGCAACTTCCTATGGAGGGCCTGCCAGAACGCCTTTCCTGTCAAATACAACTTGAAACGGCGCCACATTCTAACCGAAGATACATGTGAAGCATGCAATAGAGAGGTGGAAGATATATACCATGCATTATGGGGATGTAACCAGCTCGCACAGCTATGGGACTCTATTCCATCGTTCTCCTTCAGACACGTGAAAACCTTCTCATCAATCCAAGAAGTGTTGATGTTCACGTATGAAGAACGGAGGAATACTGAGCTTATGGCATCAGTTATGTGGACCATTTGGCATCGTCGAAACCAAATTCGGACCTCAGCCAAAGATTACCCATTGTCACAAGTAATCCATGCAGCTTCACAGGCCCTTGACACTTTCCATGCCTCTGTTTCTGGTGTCCCAAAACAGAGCCGAAATAGTCCACAAGCTCAGACTAGGTGGTTTCCTCCTCCGGCTGGAAAAATCAAGGTGAATTTTGATGGTGCTTTATTCAAAGACATAAGGAAAGCTGGCATTGGAGTGATTGTTCATGACAGTACCGGGCAAGCCATAGCCTCGCTGTCCGAGCAAGCTAGTCTTCCTTTCTCCCCGGAAATAGCTGAAGCAATGGCTGCAGCCAGAGCGTTATCTTTTGTACAAGACCTTGGTTTTTCCTCATTCATATTGGAAGGTGATTCAGCTAATGTCATCAACACCCTGAACGCGAAAGAGAAGTCCTTATCTACCTATGGTCACATACTCAGCTCAGCAAAGTCCATGTTAGTGGCAAACAGTTGCGTTTCATTTTCCCATGTTCGCCGTTCCGCAAATAATATAGCGCATAACCTAGCTAAACATGCTAGACATGTTAGAGGTTTTTCAGTGTGGACTGAGATTGTTCCTCCACACTTGAATTCTGTATTACTAGCCAACCATGGCTAACTTTTCCTAATAAAATCGATGTCTTCTTTCTCAAAAAAAAAAAAATTCAAAACTAATTATTCATAATTTTAGACTTTAGTATCAATTAAAAGGAAAAAAAAAAAACACACAATATAAAAAATAGAAAGCTTAAAAGTTATCATTGCATACTAAGAAAACAAATAATACTAATAATTTAATGCAAATAAGTTATCATTCTACCCTAACAAAAATTCAAAAATTACAAAACTTTAAAAAAAAAAAAAAAAAAAAAAAAAAAAAAAAAAAACCCCTTTTTTCTGTACCGGCCGGTACGCCCGGTACCGGCCGGTATTGCCCGAAATTGGCCGGTATGGCCGGTACATGGCCGGTACGGCCGGTATTTAAACCGGTACGAAACGTTAATGTTTCGATACCGGTATGCAACCGGTACGGTACGTACCGGCCGGTACGGCCGGTACCAGTACGGTATCGACTTCCTTGGTTCAAATTAGAACCAGTAACAACTTATCACATAAAATTTGTTGTAAAAATGTTATAAACATTAACATTTTCTTAAATTTCTCATATTTAATCTTTTTTTTTTGAGGGAATGTATTAATTATTATGTAGTTTAATTTATAAACATATATGGGTATGGTTAAGAAAAAAAAAAGTGAATTATTTAAAATCAATTTACTTTGATGACACTAGACGCTCAATTAATTGTTCCCGGCATTAGCGTTTTATTACAAGGCCCCTATTTGCCAAATTTATGGTGGTTGTCTTCTGAACTTTGTCTTATCATGAAAGTTGGCCTTTGCATTAGCCAACAAAGGAAGCAAGCTCTAGTTCGTTGGAGCTGAATGTGTTTCTTCAAAAAGGGTGATGAAACCCATTCGACCTTGTTTTTTTAATCAATTTTGCCTTCTTTTTTTTCGTGTGTGTGTGGTTAAGAGGTTAGATTGACTATTAACAAATAGTATTTGATTACTTATTAATTAATCAATTAATTCTTTTAATCTTATCTACTATTAAAAAAAAATTCTTATATAATATGGGCATTATAATAAATTAAAACCTATTACCTTTTTCATTCTTTCATTTTTCTTGCAAACCGATCAAAGAAAATCTATATATATTTCCAATCCTTCCATTTTCTCATCATCGGATGTGGTGCCAAATGGTGAAATTTTTAAAAATATATATATATATATATATCTCTTCCCAACCTTTGTCATTCTTTTACTTTTCCATCCCTAAGAGAAAACATAGAAAACTAATAGAATTCCTTTTCCATTGTTCTATTTTTACATGCTGTCTGTGAAATTAAAAAAATAAAAATAAAATCCAATGTGGTGAAAATCTGACTCGTCTTTCAACTTTAAGAACCCCAGGTATTTGTTAAGAACCATGGAAAAGTGTTCTTTTTTTGCAGCTCAAAGTGTGTGTGTGTGTGTATGTGAAGAGAGAGAGAGAGAGAAAGGGAGGCTGTTTACCTTGTTCTTTACTCTCTAGAAAGAAATGGATCAAAAATATTAATAGAACAAAAACTTTTAGATTTCATTCAATAAGCTGCTAACTCTTATATCTGAAAAGATACAAAAAATATTTCAATCCCAAACTGAGAAGCTGCTTATTCGTTTTCCTCAAACACGGCACCACGCCAAATCTTTGAGACTTGTCTCTTTCTCTCTCTCATTTAAGTCAGGCCTCCCAGTTCATTACAGAACCTTTGCACTTCAAAACCAGTACAAGCACCAAGAGAATCAAAATGATACCACAAGAAGAGCCACCAACTCTGTGAATCCAATAAGGATCAAACCTGCTACAGCTCTGATCTAAGTAATGTGACAAAACAATGGCCAAGATCAACACCAAGAGCAGCAGAGGCAACCAAGAAACAAGGCTGAAGGGCTCCTCCTCAGGTTCTTCATCACTTTCCAGTTTCCGGTCAATATAGAGAGGAGAAAGTACAGCTAGAAGAGCCAAGCCTATTACCACCAGCCTCTCATATGAAGTAAACCTGCTTGTTCTAGGTCCAAGCTCCATTCAGGAAGTAACTCTCTACAGAAAACCGCCTTGTCTCGTTGTTTAAGGATTCAAGTTGATCAAATTTCACCAAAACTTGTATGGTGGCCAAGTGCGTACTTGGTGAAAAAAGAGGGAAGACTGTGATGGGAGGGATTTTTCCAGAGAATTCTCCATCCCTCTTGATAGTTTAGATTGATATATTCTATGGGACTAGTTGCTGATGTTAGCTTGCTTTTGGAGCTGATCTCAGGGAATTTTCCGGGACAGCGTCTTTGGAGAAGTTTTTCGGAAAAAGGACACTCATTTTATACTCTATCCTCCTCAGGGAATCCAAGTAATGAAAATCAGGTACTTTGCAAGATAGTGCTTTGGCAGCTTACTCATGAAGTCACATTGGTTAGATTGAATGGATGTGAGCAAGTCCTGGAAAGGGATAGACTATTCCCCCATTAACAAAAATATAGTATGTCTGATGCTGTGTACATGGTTGTTTGGAATCTGATTCTGTCTATGAGTTGCATAAATTCTCAAATCTATTCAAACACATATCCACAATATACAAGGTGGCAAAGCCGTTTAATGTCTCATCAAAAGGAATTAAAAAGCAACACGGAATTGTGATCATTACCAATCACAAATTCACAATAGAACAAAGAAAATTGAGTGGATTATTGTATGCGGAAGAATAAACAATAAAGTGCATACAAGGATGGTAACTACCTGTTAGACCTGCCCGATAGGAAACCATAGACTTTCTCCAAGCATATAGTAGTAGTTTTTTTTTTTTTTTTTGATTGGTAAGTTATACTTCTATCCAATGGGTTTCAAATCAACAGGCTCACCATCTACTCATTTTTATGAGAGAAGAAAGTATCATTTCAGCAAGAGTTCATTGGTTTTCTCTAAACTCATCATAAAGCAGCCAAAAAAGTCTTCCCTGAGGAGGAGATCTTCATGTATAGGTCTACGTACCAAAAATATAAGAATGTGAATGGGTCATAAGTTATCTCCTTTGAGAATCGAGCTTGGGCCTTAACTTCTATTCCATTCATTATTACTATCTGATCACATAGCTGCACAAAGTGTTCTACATGAATTAAAAAACCCGCATTCACATCATTTTCTTTGATACATATCTAGAGTACATAAAACAAAATCAAGTAGTCAGCTAAAACAACTAGCCATGAACAACTTAATATCAATAGCAGCAGACTAGTCACCCTGACAAGAATAAATTAAGTTGGATTGTTCATGCATGCCTAATACAACATTTTAACAAGATACCAGAAGATGAGACAACGAAACAACATGCGTAACAAAAGAATTTCTACACCTCAGCCATTCAAAGTCAAGGTAAATAGGTAATATTCGGAAGATTTTTCATAACTCAAAAATGACAAGAATACACAAATGTATACCTAGTAGACTATGTCAATTGGTAAGGCAGAAAATTTTGAAGAGAGAGAAGGAAATGAACAGAATAGCCTAATTGACACCACCAGAGCTCTTTGACCTATTTCCTTGAAGCCTTAGCAGCCATTTCTTCTGCGATGTAGTAAGATTAGTAAACTTTGAATGAGATGCAAGACCTTCTTCAGATGTTCTTGTCCCAGGAAGTTCAGCAGGAAGTGCAGAAGCAGTGCTAGTAAAGGCATTCAGAACGAGGAATGCCAGTATGGGAGAGAGATCCAGCCCTCCAAGTGGTGGGATAATTCCACGGAATATGTTCAAGTACGGATCGCATAAAGTGCTGAACGAAAACATTATATCCATCAGAAAGATGTACAGATTAAGTGAACTGAATAAACAATCAGTCAATCTTCCATATCACTGAAGCAAGTTGAAATTCAACGCTAAATGCATAAAGCAGGCTACAAACTCCAACATCAATTATATGTTCTGGACACCCCATGGACTAAAGAACAATGATGAACTTATCTATGAACGATTCTGCCTTTATTTCTTTACAATATGTTAATTCAGATTGGATATGGAGGCTATCACATCAGCCAGTGTGACTCTAAAAGGCAAATTCATTGTTAATCACCTCAGCAGTTCTAATCAAATTTCTCTAACACCATGTTCACATGAATTCAATTTTCCTGTATTTTTTCCCTTTTCCTATGATGGAATTGAAAGGTTTACTATATCAGAGTTTCAACATATAGGATGATCACCTGAGGGGACTAACGATGACAGAGGGAGCATTTGGAAACCAGGTCAAGACAAGCCTGACAATCAAAATTGTATTATAAATGTTCAGGAAATTCAGGATGCCATTAGCCACCACAAGCCCTGCCACTGAATCTCCAGGTAAGACAGCAGCAAAATTGTGATTGGACAGAGAGCTCACGTTCCTGTAGTTCCTGCAGTCAATCTGAAGTAAAGTTCAACAAGTTACTCCAACTGATCAAAGAAATGAAGAATATTAAATATCAGTTCAGATGTATCATAAAGAAAAGTACAAGAAGATAAAGAAAGCTGGGAACATATCCTTGGTAAACTACAAGACAAACAACAACAACTTTTACTAGTGCTATTTTTGGTCCTCCTCTACCTCTTTTCATTCTCCATCTCAAGTGACCCTACTCATTTTTTTCATCAATGGGAGTCACTACTATCTTAACCGAATTTATGCATTTCATATCCTATCTTTCTTTGTATTTTCGCTTATTTATCTTAACATTCTCATTTCAGCTATGCTAATCTTAACCGAACATGTCGTTTTCTAATAGCCAAGTACTCAATGCCAAATAGCACGATTGCTCTTCTAACAATCTTGTAAAAATTTCCCTTTAGCTTAATAGGTATTTTACGATCACACAATACTCCTTATGCGCTTCTCCACTTCATCTACCCAACTCTTATCCCATGATTCACATCCTCTTCAGTCTTTCCATCCTTATGAATTATTGATCCATGATATCAAAAGCACTCATTTTTTGGCATCTCTAGACCATCAAGTTTTATGGCCCCATCTTTATTTCTCCTATTACTTAGACTTACACTCTATGTACTACGTTTTAAAGTTACTTAACTTAAAGCCTTTAAATTCTAAGGTGTCCCCCTAGGTTTCTAACTTGGCGCTTACTTCATGTCTACTTTCATCCACTAAAACTATATGCTCCGAAAAAGCATACAACCATACACCATGTCAATTCACCAGGAGTCTAAGACAAATCTTCATGTTGGACCGTTTAGTTTCAATAGCAAGATAGATAGGGGATCCCTACTTACATCGGTCATTAGGCAGTCAATCTTGTATAGTGCAGTACTGCTAGCCCTAAAACAAATGATAAAACATCCAAATTGTTGGGCAAGTTGGATAAAGTTTCTACAAGAATAACACCATGTAAGTAGCACAAAACATAATCAAGGCTGAATGAAACATTTCCGGAATCAGTAATTGGATCAACTCGACTACTTTGCTATTGGCTACAGTCTCTCTTTCGTCTTCTGCCTGATTGAAATTATAATTGAAACCTTCCCTTACTGAAAAATTTTATTCAGAAAGTCGTAAAGTAGACATTCGACAACTCAGACTCTACTCACTGTCCATCAGAATCAATTACTCCTACTTCAATCAACTATCAAGATTCCAACATTTTTCCAATTGAGACACCAAAAGAGTACGTAGTAAAAAATAGAGAGTGAGAGTTACGTACCTGTTTGCGGATGGTGTGAAATTCAGAAGACCAAGCGAGGAGCTTCTTGAGAACAGGGTTTTCAGAAGCGAACAGGTGAAGTAATTTGAAGCATTTATCAGTAGTTGACATGATAGAGCTTTGAATGTCACGAAGAATGGTATTTGGATTTGGACAAACATAATTACTACTCGGCTTGGAGTTGAATGGTCTCAGGAATGCGGGTGCCACTGCCAATGGTGTTTGAGTGAATGCCCAAGAGAACACTCCACAGTTTGGCACAGGTTTAGTCGCCTTACATTCCGTAACGTTGTCACTATTCAGTGCCATGTCTTGCGAAGCTCAGCTCACCAAGTCCACTGGTAAAAGCCAGCAAAGCTAAAACAAAGATAACGCATAGAAATCAGGAAAGAGATATTTGATCCAAAAATCATTACCCTCCATACGACGACGTTTTGCACAGTTTTCAACGGTGGATACAGCGTGGCAACTCCTCCCGCAATTTTGACCACAAGTTAGTTGACTGGCAGCCAAAAATGAAAGTTGAGGATATAATTATCTGACGTGTCACATCCTGATCAAACACGCCTCGCCACTTTCAAATTGCTCAACGAACACCTCCATTTCATTCACATTTTCGGGTTTCCCATTCCCCTCTCTCTCTCAAACAAATCTCATTCCTCTCTCTCTCTCTCCGACGATGACTGATCTACTAAGACTCTCTCTCGTGCCTCACAAAAAGCTCTGCTTCAGTTATAGCACAGACTCTAATACTCTGGTTCCAGTAAAACGGCGTCGTAATGACCTTCCGCGCAGCCCTCGACTTTGCTTTCGCCTCTCAGCTCCTAATCTCGTTATCTCGAACTCTCTCGAAACCGAACGGATGATTACGCAAAACGATGCGTTTCGCAGCCGCGGCGACGAGTCGTCGGCTCTTCTCGATGTATCGGGAATGATGTGCGGGGGCTGCGTGTCGCGAGTCAAATCGCTGCTCTCCGCCGACGACCGAGTCGACTCGGTGGTGGTCAACATGTTGACTGAGACCGCCGCGGTCAAATTGAAGCCCGAGGTCGCGAAGCTCGATATGGCTGCGAATGTTGCGGAGAGTTTGGCTGTGAAGCTGACGGAGTGTGGGTTCCCGACGAAGAGGAGGGTTTCGGGGATGGGAGTAACGGAGAACGTGAAGAAGTGGAAGGATATGGCGAAGAAGAAAGAGGAATTGCTTGCTAAGAGTCGGAACCGCGTGTTCTTCGCGTGGACTTTGGTGGCTTTGTGTTGCGGATCGCACGGCTCGCATATCTTGCATTCTCTTGGAATTCACGTTGCTCATGGTAATTGTTAATCAAATTATATCAGAAACTCGAAACAAGAACGAGCAAGTTAAGTTTTGCTTTTCAAAGCAAAAAAAAAAAAAAAAATTGGTTCATTTGATTTATTTTTCATTGTTGTTGTTTGGTGTAGGATCGTTCTGGGAGGTACTTCATAATTCATATGTGAAGGGCGGTTTGGCTTTGGGAGCTCTATTAGGACCTGGACGAGGTCAGTAATGGCTTCCCTTTCATCCTCTTAGTATATTTTGTCAACTGGTATCTCATGAGGGATTTGATGTGTTTGTAATAAATGTTCATTAGTATTTGAGATAGTGAGATGGTTTTGGTCATGTTCGGAGAGCGATCAATGCACCTATAACAAAGAGTGACAAAGAGTGAGTTGATTCAAGTCGAGGGAATGAAAAAAAAAAAAGTAGAGGAAGACCAAAAATGAAATTACTAGAACGACATGTCAATTAAGGAAGTAACAGAGACTATGACTTCGTATAGAATCAAATGAAGGAAAAAAATACATGTGGTTGATCCTGACTAATCTGTTAAGGAACTATGGCCGACCCTGCTCATCGATTAATTTAGGTTAAATTATTGTTTATTTATGCCTTACCTTCCTGACTTTTAAAAGATTATACTGAACCTCCTTATAGTTTATATTAAGTTGATTTGTCTTCGTAAATCTATCAAGTAATATCACGTCATCATCAATTTGACACCTTATTTGTAAACTATCATTCTTCCTTCTCCTTTTTCCTCTAACTGTTCATCCAAAATGTATCAATTTAATTCACCCCACAGGCACACCGGGCATTTGATAGGAAAGAAAAAGGAAGGAAGATTGTGTGTAATTAGGGTGTTGAATAGTAGATGCTGATGAAGATGTAGCATCACTTGATAGATTCACCAAATTTTTTCAGTTTAATCCAAACTAAAAGGACATTGAACCGATCAATGTATGAATTTAAAATCAAACTATAGCCAAGGAGGTAAAGTGTAGTTTGCTTACCTTGTATGTTCAAATTTCTCTATGTCTACTAATATGTTTTGATTGAAAAGAGTAAGAATATGTTTCAGACTTGCTTTTTGATGGTTTGAGGGCACTCAAGAAAGGTTCACCAAATATGAATTCTCTAGTGGGATTTGGATCCATCTCTGCATTTATCATTAGTGCGGTGAGGCCCTTTCTGAAAGCTAACATTGAGTTTTCCCTTGCATTGCAAGATGGTTATGCTATATTTCAGTTTTGGTTGCAAATTTTATTATCTTAAATTTATTCTCTCTTGTAGGTCTCACTTCTTAACCCTGGCCTTGAATGGGATGCATCATTCTTCGATGAACCGGTGAATTGCTTTACTTTCATTATTTTTAGTACTTTGCATGATCTTCTTAGAAGCTTGTTAAGTTTTTAAGCTGAGTTTGAGAAACCTATTACTCAACATGGCTTGGCTTTTTGCTTTTTATGCTGAGCTTATTAAGTTTTTTGGATGATCTTCATGACATGTGAAAGCTAGTAGGTTAAACATTAAAGTTCATTAGAAAACAAATTCCTCATGGAAGGCTCCTGTATTTTAGCATGCAGGTCATGCTTCTTGGTTTCGTGCTCCTAGGACGTTCTCTGGAAGAAAAGGCAAGGATCAGGGCATCAAGTGATATGAATGAACTTTTAGTAAGTTAAAAATGTGCTTTATGGTACTAATTTCAACAAAATAATCTATGAAAATTCTGATAGTTTCTTCTCATGAAATTCGGCTTTATTATAGCTTCTTTAACTTGTGCAGTTGTACCTTTTTTACCTGCCATTGTGATTTATTTTTCTTTTTATCTGTTTGAAAGGTTTTCAATGGGTGATATTGAGTTTGGATGGGAATATTATTGTTATTAGTAGTTGTAGTAGGATTTATCCTTTTAGTATTTCAGTGCATTTTGATGGAACACTCACTAAGCTAGTTCTTCCCATAATTTCTTTCTTTCTTTGCTCTATTATGTACTTTTGTAGCTTGTCTCCCCCTCTTCTCTCCCCCCCCCCCCCCCCTCCTTTCATTTCTAGCAGCAATGAAAAAATATATATGATCCAAATTCAAGGTACTTCGTTTTATATTAAAATACAATTGTTTTTCTCGGTTGATGAAACACATTGATCACAGTTGTCTCAATGTATTTTTGGTTTGATGTAGTTCTCCATGTCTCTGTTTTCTGTATTAGGTCTAGCCTAATGTCATAAAAAATATGAAGGTAGCAGAGATAAGCATATTCATTTGATGAGTACCATTTGCTCACTGCAATGAACATGCTAGCCTGAGTATTTGTGAATTACTGTAATGTTAAAAAACATGGCACCACGGTTTACTTTCATTAAATTCATCACATTTCAGAACACCTGTTTCTTGTTTTCTTTATGTCCCATTGTATAGCATTTGCTTACCAGAAAAAGTCATGAGTTGAGATGACCTTAATTTAACCGTACAGGAAATTGATCTATGCATGATGTCCTTTCCTATATGCTTTGATATCTTATTGTGGATAAAATAGTCAACTCTTGTTTGATTGAATGTGCTGGATGTTTTTGCAGTCATTGATATCCACTCAATCGCGACTTGTGATCATGTCCTCTGAAAGTGATTCAAATGCTGATAGTGTACTTTGCTCTGATGCAATATGTATTGACGTTCCAACTGATGACATTCGAGTTGGAGACTCCGTGTTGGTTTTGCCTGGAGAAACTATTCCTGTAGATGTAAGTGTTCAGAATGCTTATGGATTTCCATGGTTTAAAATCAGTTATTATGTGAAATCACATTTGAATCTTCAATCAGCTCCTACCAGTGAGCTATAGTTTGATTGTCACTTCCCCCTCCCATAATGTTGAGATGGAGATAAGGTCATGGGTTCAAGACATATTGGTGCATTTAACATACCATTAAATAATTAAATAAAATCTTCAATCAGTCTTATAGTCTACCTGATGTGGGAGACGCAAGAAGATTTTTATTTAGTATTATTTATATTTGCAAGTCAATTGTATTTTTTATGTTGGTCCTAGTAGTTTATTAGGCTATTAATATTTTAATTTGGAAGCAAGGTTATTTTCATAATAAAGCAATTAGGGTTTTCTAGCCAATTAGAACTAGGGTTTAGTAATCCTTTATAAGCAACTTATTGTACTTTTTGAGGAGATAGTTGATATTTTGATGAATGAAAAATAATGGTCGTTTGGTCTCTTTTGATCTACCCTAGGTGCTGACTCTTAGTGGTTTCCCCGCTTGGTGTTGACTCCAAGCAAAACTTAGGTGCTGACTTCTAGATCATATCCATTTATTTTATTGTTGTTTCAGTTTTGTTCTGGTTGTCTTGCGTCAGTACCCTTTCCCCAATGCAATTTATCTCTGACTTGATATGTTTTACCCTTTTAACATAAAAACCATCGTTGTTATGAAATCAAATAATTTCTTGCTAGGTCAAACATTTGTGTATAGCCTTAAGATTTCATTAATATGTTGTATGAATACATATTAGAGCAATATATGTTAGAGCAATACATATTAGGTGCTGACTCCTAGGTCATATCCATTTATTTTATTGTTGTTTCAATTTTGTTCTAGTTGTCCTGCGTCACTACCCTTTCCCTAGTGCTTATCTCTGACTTGATATGTTTTACCCTTTTAACATAAAAACCAACCTTGTTATGAAATCAGAAAATTTCATGTTAGGTCAAACATTTGTGTATAGCCTTAAGATTTCATTAATATGTTGTATGAATACATATTAGAGCAATATATATGCATAACATGTTTTGCTGTAAAAATTGATTTGTTGATTATTTAAGATAGTGTCTCATTCATTTTTTTTTTTCTTTGTGGAGCCTCTTTCTGTTATATATTGACACAAGATAGAGAAAACTATAGTTAGGTTTCTTAATGAAATGTGGGTTGGGAATTTGATGTAAAGTTTATATATATTGCATTATGGCTAAGTTGGTTGAGAAAGAGTAGTGGATGAAGGCTTACACATGAGTTTCAAGCCACCTAAAAATGAGTACTCGGACCTCGAAGGTAGCTCTAGTCACACATAAAGCCAACATCTAACTCACTTCTTAGCTAGGAAGCATGGACATGGCCAAAAAAAAAAGTTCTATTATTTTTTGTTTTTCATTTTTTATTTCGGATACAGTTAAGACACTTCTGGGACATGGTTGCAAAATGGTGATGATAAAACTAGGGGAAAAAAAGGTGGATTGATTTGACCCGTCAATCAGTGTTTAGATTGTAATACACTCTCTCTCACTCTCTCTCTCTCTCGTTGTCATCCTACATCTACACTCCGACAAAGCTCATCAGCACTTGTCTCAGCCCATCGATGTTGCTCTCACCATTCTCTCTTCTCTATGTTCTCTGTTATGTCTTTTTTTATTCTTTGCTATTGCTTATGTTCGAGAGCCAGAGGCTTCTCAGTGAAATTTTACATTCAATTTTTTTAGACTGAGCTGATTGTGTATTTTCCAATCATTAAGACAGCTGAATGTAATTAATGCTTTATTTCTAACTCTCTCAGTCAAAACAAAGCTATATGGGAATAGGGATTAGTGTTAAGCAATTAAAACTTAAAAGTTGTAATATCGCGAACAATATTTTAATTATCATCACTAGTTAACATAAAACATGCTTAAAAATATATATAATATGCATAAAAATAAAAATTATTTATTTATCGTTTCCCATTATGTCGTGTACTAGCTTCCCCCCCTCTCCCCTTTTGCTAAGTTGTGAAAGAGGAGTGGTCACGTAGGACAACACCACACGAGATTGGCTTCATAGAGTAGCAATACCTCTCACTCATGGCAGTGGAACAATAACAGGTCAGTGCCAGTTATAAAGGGGCTTAGGGGTAACTAGGTGTGAAAAAAAAAACGGATCTTGATGATTTGGTGCTCGATAAAACAAATATGGAAAAGAAGAAGGAAACAGCATAGGCAATCACCCCTTAAAAGCTCAAAAGCTACTGGAATATGTATTAAAACATTCTCTGAATTTTTGGCCTACATAATGATAAAGGTCTTTATATAGGCTGTTATCAATCCTATTACAACAAAGACTAGGATTCCCAAGTTAAAAATGGAAAAGAACCGCTAACCAGGTAGAAACTACTAGAATAAAATAGAAAAGGATTCCAAAACCTAAAATAAGACTCACAAACCTTTAGTACTGCTCATTCCAAAAATATAAAAATTACCAGATCACCCCTAGCTTAGAAAAATTAAATAGAACTGAACTAACAGCTTACTAGTACAAATAGAGATAAAGTTAAGGCCAAAACTAATTAGGCTGAGACTTCGTAAGATTACAACTAGGCCCACATCAAATTTAGACCATAGCTTCAAATAGGTTTGATTTTTAACTTTGCTCTTCCAGAGCTTTTTGTTGCTTGCATCATATGTATCTATGTATATATGTGCATACATATATTAAAAATGAAATGTTCGTATTGATGTCAACTGAAACTAAAATTGCCTGCAACAGGGAAGAGTTCTTTCAGGAAGAAGTGTTGTGGATGAATCCATGCTTACAGGAGAGTCACTTCCTGTGTTTAAGGAAAAAGGCCTCACAGTCTCTGCTGGAACTATAAACTGGGTATGACTATGTGAAGACTTGAATGTTATTCCTTCTGCCCTTAATTCTGTTCTGTAGGGTGATATTTTTTGTGTGATGCTTATGTTTTAGACATAGATAGAACTTTTCATAATAAATTTTGTATGGCCTTTATATATTTAGGATATACGAGATGGGAGTTTGAAAACGCATTGTTACTTACCATTTTTCTCCTTGTGAAATCAAACTTTAGGCCACATAGTTCACTCTTCAGTTAACTCTTACGACTTCCAAATTTTACGCAGGTTTTGATGTCTCAATTTTGTTTAGGTTAATTAGAAGTGCTACGTTGTATTTCAGGATGGTCCTTTGAGGATTGAAGCCTCTTCCACTGGTGCCAACTCAACAATTTCCAAGATTTTTCGCATGGTTAGTAAAACAACGGTTGTTTTATTTCTTTTCTTTTTCATGTCATTTTGGTCCATAATTCTAAACTAGAGATATTTTGAAATGCCTCGTGTTTTAAAGATTGGGGTTTTTTTTTTTTTTTTGGGGGGGGGGGGGGGGGGTGGTTGCCAACAGGGTAAGAAAGTCATGAAACTTGACTTTCTTAGAAACAATAAGTATTGACCCCATTTCTCCTATTGCTTTACCCATATAAAAAAACATTTGAAACTTACTACACTTGTGTGAACAGCTCAAATAAAACCTGGCCAGGTTGGACTGACAGTTATTGAGATAAGCCTAATGAACAATCTAATGCTTGATGGTTCATATTATATTATATTATATACATACATGTATATATGATAAGTGGATGGTTCGTATTATACGAGACTTTGAAGCTTATTAGATGGATGTGTATTAGTGGTTTGTAGTTATATGAAAGTTCTATTGTCAGGTTGAGGATGCTCAAGGACATGAAGCACCCATACAAAGGCTTGCAGATTCAATAGCTGGGCCATTTGTATATAGTGTAATGACACTCTCAGCTGCTACATTTGCATTTTGGTATGCGTTTGCTTCTTTAGTTATTCTTACATTCATAACACTTAAAAATGATATTAGGTTATATGAAAGGATAAATAGGACCAGTATCGGAGTTTTTAACAATTTATAAACCTCTTGTAACATTAATCAATTTAACTTGACACTGAAATTTATTAACTCTCATATATGTCCTGTTATAGTCTACTTGCTTTTAACACCTGGTTGTATTCCTGTTCAGGTATTATATTGGGACACACATTTTTCCAGATGTTTTGCTCAATGATATTGCTGGGCCAGAAGGAAATCCTCTGCTTCTGAGCTTGAAACTTTCTGTGGATGTATTGGTGAGTATTGGTGAACTTATATGCTATTATGACTAATCATCTTTAGGCTACTTTCTGGTGTTATTCAACTAAGATTTTGGGGCATCTAAAAGGAAATGGATGCCTATTAAACTGTACAGAAATATTCTATATCTGGATGATTCCCTGCAATTGTGATGATTTTTATTGTCCTCTTTTTCATGAAATCTTCCTGAAGTTCAGTCATAACTTGTATTACATGAAATCTTGCTTAGATTAAATCCATGCCTCAAACACTGTGATTTCAATTGTTCTTAGATCTCATCCTTGATTGAAAAAAGTGCTAAGTGCTAACAAAAATTAAGGCTGCTTAAGCCACTGACTAGACAGTAGTATAACAATACTTCAGACTAAAACTGTGTAAAAGTCTTTAAACTACTTTTTGGTGTCATTCAACAAAGATTTTGGTACATTTAAATGGAAATGGATGCCTATTAAACTGTATAGAAATGTTCTATATTTGGATGATTCCCTGCAATTGTGGTGATTTTTATTGTCCTCCTTTTCATTAAATCTTCTTGAAGTTCAATCATAACTAGTATTACATAAAATCTTACTGAGATTAAATCCATGTCTCAAACACTTTGTTTTCGATAGTTTTTAGATCTCACCATTGACTGAAAAGTGACAACAAAAATTAAGGCCGCTTAAGCCAGTGACTAGACAGTTGTAGAACAATACTGCAGATTGAAAACTGTGTATCCATTCAACTTACAAGTTGTCAGCCATTTAGGACTCCATGTCATACTGATCTGCGATAATCATCATTGAAAAAAAAAAGTATCAATGAAAAAAATTACATTCATCCGCTATATCATTTTTCATAATTCAAATTGATGCTATAGGACTGATTCATTTAGCCATTTGTCTATTACCGCCATCTATTGAGGAAAAACATCTTTGCTGATGATCCTATATATTGAAACAAGAAACTCTTGAGAGAAAATTTAAAAGAAGTGTTATTGTTATTTATTCATTTCATAAGAGTAATTTTTTCTCTCCCTTAGGTAGTTTCTTGCCCATGTGCACTGGGACTTGCCACACCCACAGCAATCCTAGTTGGCACCTCTCTTGGTACGTGATCTAACTTGTTTGCTATATTCAGTTAGTCTTTTTTTTTTATGTTTTATAATGCAGACACACAAGTTCTAAAACAAGTATGCATGAGATCTTACTGCTCATATGATACTTTACGCCCTGTAATCAACTTTCTTTCTTCCTATATCTATTATTGTTGCAAATATGAGATGATTGAGAGTATCAATGAGACCTACAATGAGCATCTGTCATAACAAATGCTGAAATGAGTAACTTCTACTCTTCTAGTTCTGACTGCAAATAAGTGAAAAAAATATAATGGAGATTTTTGCATATCAATATTTATATAAAGGATACTTTTCCATGGATGATTCTCAAAACGTCCTCTTAATGCCAAATACCAGTTTTTCAAATATCACTCTACTGACTATCACAGTACTACTTTTATAAGATGGTGTGCAGAATTGACGCAGGACAAGGAGCGGAAGATAGAAATTAGGGGAAAGCAAAAGACAAATCCTAAACTTCACCATCTAGAATTTTCCTGAAACCCTAGGCCTCATCACCTAAGGGTGATTGGAATCACTATCAGGCCGTCCCTAATCAGAAAATTCTTATTCAAATTGCACTGCTTCAAACCATTCCTACTTTTTGGTAGGCTTTGAGTACATCAATTCAAGCCACAATTATTTCCATGAAATCCCCGACAACAATAAATTCAAAATTCAAAAGTGAAATCTAGAAAAATCTGAAATTCAAAACTCAAAAGTGAAATATGAGATTTTAAATAAGGAAAAAAAAAATCTGAAACAATAAATTAAAAAAAAATATATATATATATATATATATATTGGTTGTGCTCCCTGCATCAATAATGTTTAAAAAAAAGGCAAAGCTTACATGCACTTTAAAATTTATTGTGTTGCTTTATTTCCAATAGTCATATTCCTCTGTTTATGTGTCCCTGCCCCTGTACTATAAATATTGTACTTATTGAGACCTCCAATGCCCCTTTGTTGCATTGGATCATGAGCAGGAGCAAGACAAGGACTTCTTATAAGAGGAGGAGATGTGTTGGAACGCTTGGCCAGCATAGATTATGTTGCTTTAGATAAGGTAGTCCCCCCCCCCCCCCCCCCCGCCCCCCTTTTTCCCCAACATATAAACACATGGAACTGGCTCTGAAATAGATTAGTTTTGTTGTATAAATAATGCATTTTAGTGTAGATTATTTGAGTTCTCTGCATCCTGACTCAAATTTTCAACCTTCAGACAGGGACCCTCACAGAAGGAAAACCTGCTGTGTCCGCTGTGGCATCTTATGTTTATGCAGAATCTGAAATTCTTCAAATTGCTGCTGCAGTAGAGAAAACAGCTTCACATCCTATAGCAAAGGCTATATTAAAAAAGGCTGAATTATTAAATTTGGATATCCCTGTCACAAGAGGGCAATTAGTAGAACCTGGTTTTGGAACCTTGGCAGAATTAGATGGCCGTTTGGTAGCAGTTGGTTCCTTAGAATGGGTTCATGAACGGTTTCAAAGAAGAACAAGCTCATCTGATCTTATGAATCTGGAGCATGCTGTGATGCAAGATTCATCAATAGGAATATCATTGTCAAGCCATTCAAAAACAGTTGTTTATGTTGGACGTGAAGGAGAAGGCATCATTGGTGCTATTGCAATATCTGATAGTTTACGCCTTGATGCTAGATCTACTGTAACTAGGTAAATTGCTTCTTCCTTAAAATGATATAATTGTGACAATTTCTAGCTGCATATACAAGAACCCTGCATTATTTTATCTGATAATGTACAGAATCTAGTTTTATGTTATGGCGATCATGAGTGTCCTTGGTGACCAG
This sequence comes from Quercus variabilis, assembly GCA_030445155.1. NCBI lineage: Eukaryota > Viridiplantae > Streptophyta > Magnoliopsida > Fagales > Fagaceae > Quercus > Quercus variabilis. The sequence goes on from CP129446.1 coordinate 17,593,194, forward strand.
AGCTATTCATTGTTTATTCCAATTATAATGCATATCTGTTCCCCCCCTCCTCTTTTCCCCTCTTTAACTGCCTTCTGCTCTTTGTTTAGGATATCTTTCTTATATCATCTAAACCCAGTCATTTCCTGAACCTCACCAAAAAAATCATTGCAGTGCCTGTCACTAAAAGAACATAGACTTTCTCTGAATTTGTAGTGAATATTTGACTCTAAACACACAATTAGAAGATTTTCAAAGGATATTGTGGTCCTTGCAAAGTGAAATGAGTTCAAATATAGACTTTGTTTTATACGTTTGTCCATGATAAAAAATAAAAAATAAATAAATAAATTTGATAGATAATAATACTTTATTGAAAAGAGACTACTTCATGCAAAAATACATGAAGGAGCCTAAAGAATTACAAAGAATACAAAAGATTATGTACATATAAATTTTTGTACTTGACATGTTGGCCAGCATATTTCTAATTGCTAGACTTCCCCTTCTCTATGTTGGATTATTTATCCCAATCCTCAGAATGGATAATCAGAATCTTTTTATTAATTCTGTGTCATGGTTGTGATGGAATCCTAGTGATTAGTAATAATGCTTTTCTGTACATTGGTTGACAGAACAACTATGTTTAGTTTCATTCTATTTGTTGGATTTTGGCATTGTTTCTTTGTATGGTTTTTGCTGAATGGCAATATTTTCCTTGCCATTCTTGCCACTCGAGTTCTGGCTACATGTGCTTATGCTGCTGCTTTGATGGAAAGGCTCCAGCAGAAGGGTATCAAGGCAGTTCTCTTATCAGGAGACAGGGAAGAGGCAGTGGCAACTATTGCAAAGACAGTTGGAATGGGAAGTGATTGTATCAATGCCTCCTTGACTCCACAGCGTAAATCTGAAATTATCTCAACTCTTAAATCTGCAGGACATCATGTTGCTATGGTAACCATCTTCAATCAGATCCATTACTTCTCTAGAATTAATATGAACATAGAAAATTTGCAATGGTTAAATAGGTCCTTCATGCTAGCGATTCTGATTTTTTTCAATTAACTGTTCACACTAAATTCCATGGATCTAAAAAAAGAGCTCTGAGGTAAATCTCAGGTGGCATTCAACCTTCCCCAATCCCCATGAACATGATATCAGATAAAGATTTGCTTGTACCTCATCCCTAAGCAACCTATTATGGACTTTTAAAAGGCTTTTTCTTTGGTAGAAAGGACATTTTTCTGACATGTCTAGTTTTCTTAAGGTGGGTGATGGCATAAATGATGCACCTTCTTTGGCTCTTGCCGATGTCGGGATTGCTCTGCAGATTGAAGCACAAGAGAACGCCGCATCTGATGCAGCATCCATTGTACTTCTTGGAAACAAGCTTTCACAGGTATGTTCTTTCCAATGTGATTGATTTTTTCTTCTTGTTTTATGCTACTTATGCACACATGGGATTTCTCTGTTGCCAAAAAAAAATGTTGAGGATCATCACATTCTCACACATTGGATTTCTGATAACAATCTCTTTGGTAGCTCTTTATACTCAAGGTATATTTCATTACAATATTTTTCTTCCCCTGCTAGGATATAAATACCCTGTTTTAGGGATGATCAGAATTCAGAATAACCATTCAACCCAGAAAACTCCGGTAACTGCACTACCAGTACCAGCTCTATACTCTGTTTAGTAGTGATCAAAATTAACCATTCAACCCAAAAAACTCTGGTCATGTTACAATATCTTATGGATATGAACCTGTATTCATGATTCTACTAAAGATACTAGGGGGTTTGCATGGGTTGGGCTGGAGTTTTTTTTTTTTACCCAACCCAACAAGTCAGGTTGGAAAATTCTCGACTCAACCCAATCCATCAACCAACCCATGTGGGTCAGGTCGGGTTGGGTTAGGTCAGCAGAAAATTTTCAAAAAACTTCAAGCCTTGTCAAAAATTGGGCTTTCATCAACTAATTAAGCATTTTTCTTTAATAGCTTACAATTCCCATAATATGTTAAAATTATATTTCAAATTTCATCAAAACTAATTCTCAAAATACCAAAATAAATCAAACTAAATTTTTTTTTAACAATGGTAATAAAATACACTGTATGTGTTAGGTCGGGACTCGGGTTGGAAAAACTATCAATTTGAACATGACCCAATCCGAGGCTAAAAAGAAAAACCCAATCCAACCCACCAACCCGAGGCATTGGATTGGGTTGGATTGGGTCGGTTTCAACGGGTTGATAGGTTGGATGCACGCTAATTCAAAGAGGAAGAGCATGCCTTCAACATTTACTTGCACGATATGCTCCTTGAAAGCTTCTTGGGTGATTTGTCAAGTTATAATATGGGAGTTGAGAACTAAACTATCATTACAGAGGATGGGGAACCTTCTATATAAAGTTGACAAATGAATAAAAACGAGAAGAGTGCCCCATTCCTATTGCAAAAATTGTCCTTGACTGAATGGTCCATTGACAAATTAGGCCACTCTGATTCTTTTATGATTTAAAGGGATAAAAAAATGTATATGGTTATTATATGTTAGTGGCAGATTGATGCTTTTGATTTGGATTCCAAACTGGTGCATATGATAATGGGGTTGTTTTAAAACTGGGAAATTACAAAGTAGAGAAATGGAGGTAAATCCCCTCCTGTCTTGTCCTGTCCATCTGTCTAGCTTGTTTTTTCTGCCTTCCAATGAAAGTTTTAACTTACCGAAAATAAATAAATAAATAAATAATAAAAAAATAACAGGAGAAGGGAAGAAATCCCATTAACGAAACTGTTTGAACCATGTATGCTGTGCACTTTTTCCTACATTAAAGCTTATACTAGGTTTTTCGTGTTTCTCTTTTCTGAGTTGTGTTGTTGGCAGGTTGTAGATGCATTGGAACTTGCACAAGCAACTATGGCAAAAGTGTACCAAAACTTATCATGGGCAATAGCATACAATGTTGTCGCCATCCCCATTGCCGCTGGAGTACTCCTTCCACAATATGATTTTGCCATGACGCCTTCACTTTCAGGTCTGCAATCTGCATAGATTTATTACTCAATCCAAGTTATTCTTTGATTGGAATGGTTAAAAAAGCCAATGTTCATTGTTCCACGCGTATCTCATGAACATGCCTTGCCTACATATATTACAGTACCACATACCACTTTACGGGCGCTACCAAATATACTTTTCCAGTTTCATGAAAGATTCACTCCTATGTTTGGTTTAACAGGTGGCCTGATGGCTCTGAGCTCAATATTTGTTGTCACCAACTCGTTGCTTCTACAGCTCCATGGGTCTCAGAGAAGCAGTAAGAACTAGCTATGATTTGATGTCAATTATACCCGCTGTTAAAAATTCCGGATGAGTTTGTTTCTCGTGATTTTTTCTACGTTAATCCCACGGCTTCCTTTCATTTATTGTGTGATAATGTATAAATAAATAAATAAATATATATATATATATAGTATCTGATAGCCGTTTACGATTTTAAAGGCTTAAAGCCAGTGTAAATTGTAGTATTGTAAGTTGTAACATCAAATATTCATAGAAGCAACATAAGCAAGCTCGTCACAAGTTGTGTATTCTAAAAGATATGGGCTCATTGGGCTGGCCCCTTAGTAGTCCGTTATGTATCTCTGCTTTCTTGGTCTTTGTGTTTGTTTCATGTTTTTATGTGACAACTATGTGGTTGTTACTTGTTTTAATGAATACTATTCAGCCAAAAAAAAAAGGGGGATTATGGCTGGCTTAGTGGCTACTAGCTTCCAACTACATAATTATTTTATCATCATTTGGGATGTTACAAATTTAAAAAATTAGGGGCTTCAAGATTCCACATTATTCAGGAAGGGTATGACGTGGCTAGTGATTTGTTACTCTTTAGTCTTTTCCTTCTTTTGTTCCCAACACCAACAACACATCACTATAGTAAACTGATTTGTTAAGGCTAGTGCATCACACGTAGCATGTACTTCCACTCGTACACAAGCACCTTCGCTCGTGTCTCTATTTATGTGCACATTTATATTGTTAGGTAATAAAAAATGAGAGATACTACGTCTATAATAATTTTACAATATTTCTACAACAAATCACAAGTGGTTAATTATTATTGGTTTAAATTTGAAACTAACACTAAGATTACTTTTTTGCCCCAACAATAACAACCAGTAACAATCTGTCACTTAGGATTTGTTGTAAAAATGTTATAAAATTGTTGTAGACATATCATTTCTCATAAAAAAAAATATATCTTATGTTAAAAGGGATTTGCTCTTGCCCCGCCAGAACCCAACAATGAATGACTATTCAACTCTTTGTTTATGCATGGCATGGGCATTGCTGGTAAAAGCAGGCTTGATAATTCAGATTTCAGAACCTAGATCCATGGACAATAGTGAGCTACTGTGCAGGTTGTACAGCATTAATCCTTGTCAAGTATTTTTCTTTCCCTGTTGGTTTCATGTGACCTCCCAAAATAACCAATAGCTCTATGAGTATCGTCACTATACCCACCATTTTGAAATCGATTAAACCAAGACTGCAAGAGACAAAACGAAAACTGAATCCTTTTATTTGTTTTTGATGATGCCCTGCCATTGCTTCTATTGTGTATTTTCAAAATCCTCTGCTTGAAGGAAATACGAAGGTCGGAGGATAGCTGGAAAGGATATAAAATGAAAAATAATTTTATCTATGTTGTTATTCATCAAGGAAATAGAAAAGCAAAAAACAAATAGTATATGTTGAAATGAGTGTGGAACATAACTAAGATAGAAGGGTATATTATATTTATCCTTTGAAAGTACACAGTTCGAGAAGGGTGATTCTCAGGCATTCATTCCAACGAGATTGAATTTTTAAATTTGGAAGAAGGATCTACATTACTCTTGCAGAAGCAAGTCCTAAAGAATACCATAAGAAAGTTGATAAGGACTAAAATTTCGGCTGCCATATTTGTTTGCACACATGATGAAACTGCAATTTACAATATTAAATGACACCCAACAGGAACCATAGTTATTTTAAAATATCACAATTCCGCAATAAGGACTATATTATAGGTTGTCTTCTCTCTTTTTTTCTTTTCTTTTTTTCCTTCAGGAGTGAGATTATTTTTCTGAATAATACTTAATATTAAAAATAAAAACCAACAGAAAAATTACAAAGGGGGGGGGGGGGGGGGGGGGGGGAGGGAAATGGTCCTATACAGCTCAAAGGCCCAAGGCGAAAATCAGGGACAAGTCTCCCCTCTCCAATTACATGAACAGCCCGTCTAACAATATTATGAACAACAACATTAGATTCTCTGTTCATATAAACTACACACCATTCAGTGTACCTTACTTTTCTTTTCTTTTCTTTTTTCTTTTTTTTTTTTGGGGGGGCTACCATATTCTTCTTGAAAATATGTTACATAATATATAGGTCATAGTGAGCCCTATTTTTTTTCTTTTTTCTTTTTTTCCTTTAAATATTTAGTAGGGTTGATAAAAAGATGGGGCCCAAAAAAAGAGAAACCTTAATTATAGACATTTATTGGGAACGTGATTGGGAACAAATTGCTGTTGGAGAAGGGGCTTGATTTGAAAACGCTTTGCATGTGATTGGTGGGCCAAGGTTTTCCTTCACCATTTATTTCGGGGCATTCTTGCATGCAATGATCCCTGGTCACAGTACCTTCACTGATTGCACCACAGTAGAAATCAGACCAACGATACAGCTGTGCACGTGATTTTTTTCTTTTTCTTTTTCTTTTTGTAAATATTTTTGGATATAAAGATAAAACAGGATATGCCTTTAGCAAAATCATAATAATAATTTACCCAAAAAAAATCATAATAATAAGTGGATTGGTATAAAAATCTATATCCAATTTTGCATAAAAAAAAAATTTCCTACTTGACATACTTACTTTTCAAAACACACCACATCAAATTATCTATTTTACACTACATTTCATTAAAATATCAATTTTCTTGATTTAGTTATTTTTCTTTCTTTATACACAACAACAACAATTTACTCTCTTCTTTCATCTTTGAGATATGTAAAGAAATACTCCCTTTGTGTTTGTTATCCTCTATTCCATTTTGGAATGTCCCAAAATATAGTCATATTTCTAAAAGTAATAGTCATTAATTTATTAATATTCCTATTATATCTATACTTTATTTTCAAAACTATTTGAAAATAAAACTAACAAAAATTTTAAAAATCAATCTAATTGGGCACATTTTTAGTTGCCTCATTAAGAATAAATATTTTTTTAAAAAAGCTGATAAATTTATTTAAGGGTAGTTTTGTAAACTTATACATTTTAATGAAGCAGACAAGACAATAAATGATGTTCCCTTAAAAAGTTTGATTTTTCAAACAGGACAAACAAATTGAGACCGAGAGAGTAATAAATAACTAAGTACAAAATTAAAAGTGACAATGTAAATTTACACGATTATTGTAGCAAACTTATAAATTTACACAACTATACATGAATTAATGTAGATTATTTTTAAGCAAAACTATATAAATTCTACACCTTCTATCTATTATACACATAGAGGTGTGAATGATCTAATAATAATAATAAGATGTTACAGGATGCACTCAATATGGGAAAGAGACCGGGACATTTCTTAATTAACTTTGTTACTGATATCAGAGCAGTAATAGCTAGCTGCAAAATAGTGAAGGCACTAGGCAACTGATGCGGTTAACTCTCAACCATTGTTATTGATTCCATTCCGTTCTAGCCGAAATTTTTCGTACCGGTATGCAAACTGGTACGAGAATACCTCACGTTCCATCTCTGGTTAGATTTCGGGCCGTTTTGGGTCATTCCGAACAATTTTGGTCGAGATGTGAATTTCAGCCGATATAGGATTTTGCTTGTTTATTTATTTTTTTTTATTTTTTTTTTTGTGTGGTTAAGAACTTAGGAATTAGGAGTTAAGATTAAGTGTTAAGAACTTAAGATATGTGATTGTGGTATACATTGTCATAAATAATGTCTTTTGTTTGTTCATTCCTTCTCCCTCTGTCATAATTTTTTTTTTCTTATGATTTGTTTTGTGGTTAAGAACTTAGGAGTTATTATTTGATATTTAGTTATTGACTTGTAAATCTTCTTATTGTGTGATGTTAAATTGATGTTATATTGATGTTTAAGACTTAAGAGTTAAGACTAAATGATTTGTATTATTTGATATTTAGTTATTTATTTATTAGAATTGACAATTTTATGTTCTACAAGAATATATATATATATATATATATAAATTATTTTTTAGGAACCCTGAAACACCCTAAAACGATACGCTGAAATTAGCCGGTATCGAAATATTTCATTCCACTAGACAAACCGAAACGGGGTCCGAAACGGTATTAATAACAATGCTCTCAGCCAAAAAAATAAATGACAATAATAATGCTAATAACTAATTCTTGGAAAAGCATGACTTAAGTAGAGTACTTTGGTACTGTTTCTTAGACTTCCTTCTTAAGATTCTGTCATGTTAATTTTTTCTCATGAGATAAAAATGTATATTTTAATTAAGTAACCACATGGTTGAATTTTAAGATGAGAACTTAAGGAACAACACCTAAAATATTATACCTAAGTTTTGTCTTTCTTGGAATATTTTGTTTACAATAAGTGAGAGAGGAGGGTTTGAAATTTTGAACAAGTCTTCTTGTTCTTGCTGGTTTCTTCTCCTGATCTAATTAATGCACTAGTAATCAATTTGCTAATGTCTTTCTTATACTTAAGTGGTATTTCATTTTTTTTTCTTTTTTCACCTTCTTTTTGTGTACTTTCATTTGGGTAAAAAAAAAAAATTTAAGTAATAGTGAGAGTTTTTCATGAAAAATAAAGGTTAAGAGAATAAATTTGAGGTTAAAAGTTTTGTAACTCAATTGATAACTTCTAATGTTTTCACAAAAAAACTCAATAGTTCAAATACCTACCCTTCTATTGTTTTAAGTATTATATTATATACATGGGTTCCAGTTAGCTCAACTGGTAAAATTTTTTATAATTGAATAAAATATTTGGGGTTCAATCTTCGCCTACACCAAAAATCAATTGGTGTCTTAGTTTGATAATGAAGAGTTATCACCAAGAGCGGACATTATATGTTAAAACTCTCTTTTAAAAAAAATCATATTATATATTCTATCCAAAAAAAAAAGAAAAAGCAAAATATAATTAATTAATATAAAATAAACAAAAAGAAGAGAAAGAGAGACAAAAGGTGGAATTGTCTTCTTTTATAGCTTTTACTAGTAAGAGCATTCACAACTGGGTTGTCAACTGCCAAATGTAAGCATATTTTAGCATTAAGGCCTAATTTGTCTCAACAGCTGAAAGGCTAAACATGAAAAATTGTAAATTTTTTTGGCATAATGCTACAGTACCATTGTAAATGTATGATGGTACTGTAGCACTATGCCAAAAAATTATATTAATATTTTATTCCTAAATATCAAGCTTTTCTCTCTCATCACACGATCTCTATCTTTCTCTGTCTTTCACTCACTTTCCTCTCTTTTTGTCCCTCTTCTCTATCATCTCTCCATTTCTCCCTCATACCACTACCATAGTCCGAACTCCAGATTCACTCTATAATCAACAGAGCTCTACCATGATCATCAACCTAGTCTCAAACCCATATCAAAACTCTAGTCCACAAAATCCACCATACCGTTGCTAAAGTGGTGCTATTCTCAACAGTCGCTAATACCCACAAGAATTGCAGAGAATAGCCACCGTCTTTGCCACATAGAACCTAGATTTGTTCTCCAATTCCACTGGTGGAGATCAGCATGGTGGATTTCTAGATTGACAGTGGTGGGTTTCTGGGTTCGACGTTGTGGGTCTCCCATACCTCTGCCAAGCACTCTTTCTCACCTCATGGGTCAGCTGAGTCAATTTTCTCAGCTTCATCACGGTGATCCCTCCCTCTAAAACCAAACCCAACTCTCCCTTTTCTCTTCTGATCTCACCTAACTCATTAAGTCGAAGCTCCATGGCCAGAGCTTTGAGCTCCATAGCCTCCATGGCCAGAGCTTCGAGCTCCACGACCTCCATGACCAGATCTTCGAGATCCACAAAATGTTTGGGTTTGTTTTGGGCATGCAAAGGCCATGGGTGGCTAAATTTGTGGTGGCTAAGTTTTTTTATCTTTGAAATTTTATGGTTGCTGGTTTTTTTTTGTTTGAGATTTTATTACTAGTTTTTTTTTTTTTTTTTTTTTTTTTTTTAGGGTTTATTGATGAGATTTTATCACGATGGTGGCAAAAATTTTCTTTCATGATTCGTGGATCCGTCGTGTATTTTTGGGTGGTTGTTCTAGGTTTGGGTTGGTGGTGGGTGGATGAGAAAGAGAGAAAAACAGAGAGACGGAGAACAAAGATGAAGAGAGAAAAGAGAGAGCTTTTTTATATTATTTTATTCTATAATTTATATTATTTTAATATATTGTAGGTAAAAATAAAAGTTGGGATGTTGGGTGTATTATAAAATGGTATTGTACAATTAATAAAGTAATTTTTTAGGATGGTAAAATATGATAGAATAGCGTTTCCGGATGAGAATGCTCTAAAAGATTTTCCCATACTTTTAGCAATAGCAAGTCTGGATAATATGAGCACAAACTGATCAACCATTTCCAGAAGAAAAGGATTTGATGAGTATGATTTCTTTTGAGTTTCAATAAACTTGCTAAAATATACGTCTTATACCATTTGTACTTACGAGTGTGTACGTATTTTTTAAAACAAATCGTTTATTGAATAAAACAAAAGTATTCTAAAAAATAAATATTTTCTATAACTAAAAGTATAGAACACATATTAAATATTTTTCATATTAATATTTATATACAAATATTTTAACTTGACTGCTGAACAGTGAACATTGATATTGTTATCGATAGTATAATTGTTTATTTTGCTAAACTATGTCATTATACATGATGTTTAATTTTCAAAATCAATATTCTTAGTTTCATTTTTTACTAGTTATATTGAACAATAATATTTTCTTATTTTAATTTTGGTCTTGAGTTTTTATTTATTAAAATTGTAGGGACACAATTTGTAGCACAAGTCCAAGATGTATGGGATGTTAGCCCAGTGAGCCCAATACAATAAATTTGTAGAGAGTGTGTCAAAGAATTAGGCCCTAATGAATTTGACAACAACTAGTATGGATTTAAAAGATAATCAAGCAGGAACAAGACACATGAGACTGAATGAATTCACTGTCCGAGGAGGCAAATTTTGCATAAATCGATAGAACTGATTACAAATACAACTTCGATTGCTACAATATTCTTTCTCTATTTTTTCGATCCCCCTTCCTTCAGGGGTCTCTTACATTATATATCTCATTCATAGTGATCTTGGTCCTCCATTTGTCAATCGTCCAAGCCACTACTCGAATGCCTATCCCATCAGACACCCTTTCTAGCTCTCTGTGAGTTGCGGTAGCTAAGGAAGCACTGTTCAGGGGTCTTCTCTACATAAATGCAGCAAAAAAAAGTAGCTGCAGTGCATTTAATGCAGAGATAGCAATTTTTCCTTAGAAATTTTTTGGTTTTCTTCCTTCTCGTGTGTTCATAAGATACGCTTCTAACACTGGAGCTTCTATGAAAGTCATTTTCGTCATTGGAATGCGTATCTGAGCTATATTTGTCATGGCTGAGAATGAATTCTTCCTCAGACCACCTTCTACTCCTTTCTTACTCATGAAACTCTAAACTGGAATCCCTCATTACTATTTGTCCCTCCTCGGATATGCTAACGTCCTCAGATAAGGCCCAAGGCTCAATATATAATTTTGGGCCCTTATCCCTACATTAGCCTCTCGAAACTCTGGTTTTTCCCTCTCATCCGAAGAGAAAAGGTAGGGTTTTGATTTTTAAGAGATAAAACCATTTATTTCTCTAGTTCACACGTGTGGGGGTGTCGTTTTATGTGCCCCATGATTGCTACTGACGCTTCATGGCTTGCAAGGCGTCATTAATTGCTCCAAGCAACATTATGTTTCCCACATCCAATGGCGAGGCGTAGATCCAATGGTTGACATTTTTCCTTGGGTTTTGAGCAGGATGACTCCCACTCAATCCCGCCTCTATATAAAGCATCCGAAGAACTCATTTCCCTCATTTTACAAGTCTTCAAGCTTTCTAGAGATCCCAAGCGCTCAAACTCACAAAACACTCTAAATTCCTAAGTCTTCATAACTCTTTCCTTAAGAAATTTTCTAATGATCATTTCTAGAGGATCAGGATTAGCACACTCACTTTTGTAAGTCTACGTCTTTGTAGACTTTCTTTCACTTCTCGGCCAATCTCCTCGGCTTATTTAGTTCTTATTTCTTCAGCTACAAATTCCAATCGCTTTTTCTTAGGTTGACCAAATGGGTAGATTTGTGAACCTAGTAGACTCCCCTACCAAATAGAAGCCTTTAAAGATAAGTACCACATACCCCAGGAAATTGGCCTAGATATTGTTCCTCAGAAAAAATCGTGTCACACAGACAGGAAGGGGAAGTCATCATCCCCATCATAGCTTTCATAAAAGGAGGGATGACTCTTCCCATGGGTAGGATAACACGGGACTACCTCCCCAACCATAGGTTATGCCCTCATCAATGTGCACCAAATATGTTTAGGATCCTAGGCTGTGTCAATGCTCTTAACGAGCATCTCCAATTAGGACTCACCTAGCACGATGTGGTCCACCTATACAAATGCCATTCACAAGTCGACAAAAGGTATTACCTCAAGTCCAGGTCGCCCATCATCAAGCTTATCTTGTGCCTTCCCAAATCTAATAAGGGGATGAGGACAATTACCTCTTCGCTTCAGGGACGTGGCATGATGGTCTTCATTGCCCAATCCAAGAAGGAGTGCCAGGTGGGATACCTTAGAGTTAGGTTTCCTAGCAAGAGACTTAGATTCTTTAACCCTAACCGTCCCATTATCTCTCTGTTATTCTGCTGTCTTTTGATGATAGAATTCGATTTTCTAACTGTGTTTTGTTTCTCGGCTATGTTTGCAAATAAGAATCAAGTTGCTCCTCAGCTCAGTGTTGTGGCTCTCAACTACCTGCTCAGATCGAAAATATTTATGAGTGAGGACGGACAACTGCAAGCCGTCCACCTGGTTCTAGATGTTGAGCCCATATCGTAGATATTCCAAGAGGACGAACACGCTATTAGGGCAAAAGACCCACGATTGGCCAAAATCGATGTATCAAAGCTAGATTTCCTTGCCCAAGATGACCTTCCCCCAATCGTACTACCGATCCAGCAGAATCCTCCACCATTCGCAATACCACTCCAACAGGTTCCTCCCCAAGCAACTGCAGTAAAAGGAGAGATAGCATCCTCCCGTTTATCTCTTGAAAATGAGATAGACAAATTCTGTTTCGAGGAGGAAGAAGGAGCACCAAAGAGGCCTGTGTAGTTATTGGACTCTGAAACCGAGTCTGACAAATTTTCTGTAGCTCATCCTCTAAGATTAATTGTTGCCCGAGTTGCCACCAGCTCAGAAGAAGAAGAAGGCATGGATTTGAAGCCGAGGACTGGCTTGAGGGGCCTAATGGCCAACAGGAATAAAGGGGGGTCAACCTCAAAAGAAGTTCCTAAGACCCAAGTTACTCCTAATCTTCCTTCTCCTCCACCTCAGCTCTCTACTGGCCTTGGAATGAAGGCCAACCTGAACCTAAGGAAGAAAAGGCCAGTTGAGGTTTTGGAGGAAGGTGAAGTGGCACCTCAAAAGGGTGCCAAGCAACAGAAGAAAACTAAGGACCCTCAGGACAAGAGGGCCAGATCAGTGGAGAGCAGGGACGAGGTTCAAATGTGCCGAAGGCAGAGCTCCTGAGCCCCTCGGCTAGAGGTGGAGGGTCCTCCCATCTCTTAGGACGCTACAATCTGAGAGTCCCAAAAGGGGCATGCCGGCATCCTCGTCGAGGCCCTAAAGCAGCCCCTTCTTCTCCCTAAAGACATGGAGGGCCTTAGGCGTATTAAGCAACTTGACCTCTTTATGTCACTGAAGAGGGACCTTGCAATGGTAAGTCAATTAGCCCCCTTTTTCGCTAACTACTAAGCTGCACGTTTATTCGTGTATGGGTACATTCTTTATAATCCCTTTGTTACTTTTATACAGGTCACCCAGCAAATTTATGTAGCTGAAGAATGGGTCAGGAACGCTCATGATGAGGTCAAGGCTAAGGCCCACTCCCATCTTGAGGTGGAAAAGGCACTAGGAGCTCTGAAGGAGGAGCACACATAGCTGTTCGAAAAGCTAAAGAAGGCGAACAAGACTCACCTAAGTGCCTTGGCGAGTTTAAAGACCGCAAAGAGGCAGGTTGAGGATCAGCTCCAGAAACTGCACGTAACTAAGATTAACCTAGCCACTGAAAAGCAAACCGTTTTGGATCTGAAGGCAGAGCTGCAGAAAGCCAAAGACACAGCTCAAGTGGCCAGGGAAGCCACTGAGGCCGCGGTGACGGCATCCTACAAGTGTGGGGTGCGTGACACAGAGACCTGGTTAGCCAAAAAGGTGGCTGTAATGTGCAGGGACTACTACACTGAGTCATGGGGAGTAGCCATGGACTGAGTGAGAGTCCCTGTAGACTCCGAGCTGAGGAAGGTCGAGAATATCTTTTTCCTGACGGATATTCGAGAAATTTCAGGGTTGGACCCTCCTCCCAAGTAACTCCCTTCCACCCAAGCTCCCCTTTTTGAGCCTAAAGTTTCTAAAGAGGCTGGAATGGATAAGGAGGCTCAATCTTCGATGAAGGCCAAGCCGTCTGAGGATGACCTCTCAATCAAGGAAGTGGTCTCCTAGGCCAAGGATGCGGAGGCTAAGTCCAAAACTGGTGATGTCCACTCCAAGGTTGCTGATCCTAAGAAAGACACTCCTTAAGCCAAGGCCTAGCATCTCGAACATAGGATTTTCTTTTGTAGTAGTTTTATATATATATATATATATATATATATATATATAACTTTTTGTAATGGCATTCTGTCCCTAAACAATGTATTCCTTTTTTTGTTTAATGAAAAATGTTTTTCTTTTTATCTCTCATATCTTTATTGTTGTGTGCTTCAAAGCTTATTAATACTGCCCTCAACAAAATTTAACAATAGTATGCTGACAATAATCTACGTAATTTGATTAAGTACCAGTAATAAAGAGGTCTAACACACACATTTGTATTGAGAATCGAATCTTCTGCAATGAAATAAACATATACCTTTAGGAGAAACGAAAGGGAGAAACAACCTTCATCCTGCTCATCACTTGGATAAATAGGTAAGGACTTCAACTTATTTAGAGCCATTGATAGACCGATAGGTATCACAGTGTTAACTTTTCCCAAGCATGTGACCCTAGGAACCATGCATAATTAAGATTCTATTTTATACTTAGAAAGATGCCAGTAAGTGTTAGTTTTCCCCAAGCATTTGGTTCGAGGACACAAGCATGACTAAGGTTCTATTTAGGCACTTATAAGGATGTCATAGTGTGTTAATTTCCCATAGCATCTAGTCCAAGGACTTCAGGCATGAATATGGTTCTGTTTAAACACTTCTAAAAATGTCATAGTGTGTTAATTTTCCCATAGCATCTGGTCCAAGAATTTCAGGCATGACTATGGTTTTGTTTAAATACTTCTAAAAATGACATAATGTGTTAATTTCTCCATAGCATCTAGTCTGAGGACTTCAGGCATAACTATAGTTCTGTTTAAATACTTCTAAAAATGTCATAGTATGTTAATTTTTTCATAGCATCTAGTTCGAGGACTTCATGCATGACTATGGTTCTGTTTAAACACTTATAAAAGATGTCATAAAGTGTCAACTTTCCCAAAGCATCTGGTTCGAGGACTTCAAGCAAGACTAAGGTTCGGTTTAAACACTTATAAAAATGTCATAGTGTGTTAATTTTCCCATAGCATTTGATCTGAGAACTTCAAGCATGACTATGGTTCTATTTAAACACTTATAAAAATGTCATAGTGTGTTAATTTTTCCATAGCATCTGGTCCGAGGACTTCAGGTATGACTATGGTTCTGTTTAAACACTTCTAAAAATATCATAGTGTGTTAATTTTTCCATAACATCTGGTCCGAGGACTTCAGTCATGGCTATGGTTATGTTTAAACACTTCTAAAAATGTCATTGAGTGTTAATTTCACCCAGGTATGTGGTCCGAGAGATCTAACATAACTTAGGATCTCTTTAACACTTATAAAAGATTGAATAATGAGAAGTATATTGTCTTTGATAATTGAACATATTGACAAAAGAGACTTTCATTAATAATAATACATTTTCAGGTTATTTACATTCCACGGGCGTGGTATTACATGCTCATCTAAGTCTTCCAAAAAATATGCTCCAATACCAACCACCAAGGTGATGCGATATGGTCCTTCCTAATTAAGCCCTAGCTTTCCCCACATTGGGTACTTCGCAGTACCCAGAACTTTTCTCAACACCAAGTCACCAGGCACTAATGATCTTATCTTTATGTAGGCATTATAACCTTGCTTAAACTTGTGTTGGTAGTATGTCAGTTGGACCATTGCATTTTTTCTCATTTCCTCAATCAGGTCTAGGCTTTTCTCCAGCAATCCGTTGTTATTACTCGGATCAAAAGTACTTGTCCTCAGCATTAGGAAACTGGTCTCTAAAAGGATAGTGGCTTCGACTCCATATGTCATTGAGGAAGGAGTCTCCCTGTCGACCTGCGAGGTGTGATTCGGTATGTCCACAAGACATGTGGCAGTTCTTGCACCCATTTTTCCTTCGCAACATCCAACCTCTTCTTGAGTCTGCTTACAATGATCTTGTTAACAGCCTCGGCTTGTCCATTTCCACGGGGATAGGATGGGGTAGAATATCTATTTGTAATTCCTAGATCACAGTAGTATCTCCTGAAAGATTTGCTATTAAACTGAAAGCCGTTGTCCGAGATGAGGATACGAGGGACTCTGAATCTTATGATGATGTTCTTCCATACAAACTTCTTGGCATTCACGTCTCTGATGTTTGCTAAAGGCTCGATTTCGACCCACTTAGTGAAGTAGTCTGTGTCGATTAATAGGTATCTCTTGTTTCCTGCTGCCTTGGGAAAGGGGCCCACTATGTTTAAGCCCCATTGAGCGAATGGCCAAGAACTGGACAATAGATTAAGGGCTCCCCCGGGTTGGTGTATATTTGGTGCGAATCTTTGGCATTGGTCAAACTTCTTTACATATTCTTGTGCTTTCTTTTGCATATTTGGCCACCAATAGCCTTAAATGATGGCTCTGTGTACCAAAGATATGCCTCCAGTGTAGCTCCCACGAATTCCCTCAAGTAACTCCTCAAGGAGTAATTCTGTTGCCTTGGGGTGTATACATAGCAGTTATGGCCCAAAAAATAAGCGTTTATATAACTTCTGGTCCGAACAGCCAGAACCGAGGAGCCTTTCTACATACATTGTTTGCTTCTGATTTCTCCTCAGGTAAGGTGTCTTCTTTTAAGAACAGTGCTATAAGGTCTATCCAGTTAGGCCCCACCTTAACTTGGTGAACATGAACCACCTCTCTGTTCATCTCTATGGGCTTGCATAAGTCTTCTACAAAGATGACCCGAGGAGGTTACGAGCGTGGCTAGGGTGTAACGACCCAAGGAAAAGCGCTAGCTACATCTGCGCTATACCTCAAAAGGACTAATCCTTTTAAGGTATAGCACAGATATAGCTGGCGTTTTTCCTTGGGTCGTTACATACGGTATCAGAGTCGGCCCGGTAACCCCGTGTGGGCTCGAAGATACTACTTCACAAAGTGAGCCCTAACGAGATCGTTAGGGATTTAAGTGGGGGAGATTGTGATGCCCCAATTTGATTGATTGTGTGATGTGTGTGGGTGTGTGATAAGTCCCACATCAGGTATTTACTGGGTAGATCTAGGCTTTATTAACAACTGCAAGGAGCCTTAATAGTGACTAGTCCTTTTGAGGTATAGCGCAGATGTGGCTAGCGCTTTTCCTTAGGTCGTTACATAGGTTCCGCTCATTGTAGTGACCCAAAAAGGAAAGGTCTTGCATTCCATGGAATCCCACATTGCCTAGGGAAGTACATGCGAATGTGTTTATAAGGAATGACTTCCCTTCAATGTGTAGAGGCCTTTTCCCCAACGCAACCTGGGGAAGAATAAAACCGTGAGGGATATGGGTCCCAAAGCGAACAATATCTACATAGTTGGGGTGGGGTTGTTACAGATGGTATCAGAGCCGGCCCAGTAACCCCGTGTGGGCTCGGAGATACTACTTCACAAGGTGAGCCCTAACGAGAACGTTAGGGATTTAAGTGAGGGAGATTGTGATGCCCCAATTTAATTGATTGTGTGATGTGTGTGGGTGTGTGATGACTCCCACATCGGGTATTTACTGGGTAGATTTAGGCTTTATTAACAACTACAAAGAGCCTCAATAGTGACTAGTCCTTTTGAGGTATAGCGCAAATGTGGCTAGCGCTTTTCCTTGGTCGTTACATATGGTATCAAAGCCATGCCTTAGTCGGAAGTATGAGTCCCACACGCGATGACGCGTGTGCTCGTAAGGGGGGTGGATTGTAGTGACCTAAAAAGGAAAGGTCTTGCATTCCATGAAATCCTACATCGCCTAGGGAAACACATGAGAATGTGTTTATAAGGAATGACTTACCTTCAATGTGTAGAGGCATTTTCCCCAGCACAACCTGGGAAAAAACAAAACCGTGAGGGGTATGGGTCCTAAAGCGAACAATATATACACAGTTGGGGCGGGGTCGTTAAGGTCTATCCAATTAGACCCCACCCTAACTTGGTGAACATGAACCACCTCTCTATTCATCTCTATGGGCTTGTATAGGTCTTCTACAAGGATGACCCGAGGAGGTTACGAGCGTAGCTAGGGAATTGACATGTGCCACTCCTAGGGATGTGCAACAGGTTTAAAAATTCAAATTCTGATTGTAGGTGTCTAACCTGACTCAAGTACCCCTACATTCTTTCATCCTTCGCTTCAAAATCTCCTTTCACTTGGCCGACGACCAATCTGGAGTTTGAAAACATATCTATGGCCTTTTTGCTCATTTTTCAGACCATGACTATTCCCATTAGCAAAGCCTCATATTCAGCTTTGTTATTGGTGGCCAAGAATCCCAATCTTAATGATTTCTCAATGGTGATCCTTTCGGAGAATACTAGTACTAACGTCACTCTAGAACCCTTTTGATTGGCTGCACCATCAATGTACACTTTCCAAGATAGGGGACCCTGTTTGGAGATCATGCCAACCAATTTTCCATCCATGTGTTGTGTTTCCGTTTCTTTTTCTAACGAGGATTCAGTAAACTCGGCTACCAGATCTATGAGAACTTGACCGTTGACAGAGGTGCGAGGCATGTATTCGATGTCGAAAGCCCCTAGGATTGTGGCTCACTTAGCAATCTTCCCCGTGTAATCAACACTACGGAGCAGAGTTCTGAGGGGAAGCTGAGTTAAGACAATAACCGTGTGTGCTTAAAAGTAATGGGGAAGTTTGCATGTGGTGTATACCACTGCTAAAATAGCTTTTTCCAGTGGTAGATAACGGATCTCGGTCTCATGTAGTTACCTGCTCACATAATAAACTAGCATTTGTGTGCCGCCATTAACTTGTATCAGGACCAAGCTTATAGCATGAGGGGCCACAACAATATAAGCGAATAGGACTTTGTCAACTTCAGGGTTGGACATGATAGGGGGCTGAGAGAGATAATCCTTAAGCTATTAGAAAGCCAAGGCACACTCCTCAGTCCACTCAAACCCCTTCCATTTATTCATTAGTAAGAAGAATGTTCTACACATATCTGCCAACTGAGAGATAAACTAGTTCATGGCAGCAGTCATTCCAGTCAATTTCTGGACTTCTTTGGGATTCCAAGGTGGTTATAAACTATTGATCACTTTAATCTAGTCAGGGTTAACTTCAATTCCCCTATAAGTTACCATGTAGCCCAGAAATTTGCCTGATCCCACACCAAAGGAACATTTGGAAGCGTTGAGGTGCAACTTGTGTTTCCTCAGAATTTCGAAGATGTTCTTAAGATCCCCTAAGTGCTCAGATACTACCTTACTTTTTACCACCGTATCATCTATATAAACCTCGATGCTCTTACCCAACTATGATTCAAACATCCTAGTCATCATCCTTTGATAGGTAGACCCTGCATTATTCAAACCGAACGGCATCACTTCGTAGTGGTAGTTTCCAGTGGGAGTGACAAAAGCTGCCTTCTCTTGATCATCCAGTGCTAGTGGTATTTGGTGGTATCCTTGAAAGGCATTTAGGAAGCTCATCCTAGGATGGCCTACAGTTGCATCCATCAACTAGTCTATCTTAGGCATAGGGAAGGGATCCTTTAAGCAAGCCCTATTCAGATCTATGAAGTCCACACACACTCACCATTTCCCACTTTTCTTCTCCACCGCCACTTTATTGGCTAACCACTCAGGGTAAAATACCTCCTTAATAGCCTCCGCTTGCTTTAGTTTATTCACCTCATCTCTAAGAGAATCAGAGTGGTCCTTAGACGAGCGCTGAGGAAGTTGCTTCTTGGGAGTGACAGAGGGATTAACATTTAAATGATGACAGATGAAGCTCAAATCCACCCCCGGGGCTTCGTAAGCACTCCATGTGAAAACATCAACATTTTTTCTGAGGAATTCTATTAGCTCTTCCTTCTCTGGAAGAGGTAGTCGAGCCCCGATCTGAAAGAATTCTCTAAATCGTCACCAATAACAACATTTACCAAACCTTCACATTTTGCCTCCTTGTCCAACCCATCAACAAGCAACATAGGAGCTTTTAATTGCTATAAGCCCCCTTCGGCATGGACTGAGGACTCGGCCTCGGGCTGATGCCAAATGGCAACCACCAGGCATTGCCTGGCCACAGACTGATATCCCAGGATCTCTTTAACTTGGCCCTTAGAAGGATATTTCACCTTCTGGTGTAGAGTAGAAGAAACAGCTCCTAGGGTATGAAGCCAAGGTTCGGCCACAATGGCTGTGTAGGGTGAATAAGCGTCTACCACGATAAAGTCCACCACCACTACTTCTGAACCAGTCTACACGAGTAGCCTAATTTGGCCCTTCGAGATGATGATCTTTCCATCAAAACTTACTAAAGGCAAGTTGTAGGGTGTAAGGTCCTCAGGTCTCAAGCTCAGCCCCTTATACAGGTCAGGGTACATTATCTCGGCATCATTGCCTTGGTCTACTATCACCCTCTTTACATCATACCCCCTGATCCTAAGTGTGACCACCAAAACATCATCATGGGGCTATATGGTTCCGATCTTATCCTCTTCCGAAAAACCCAGTGTTGGTTGGGTGTTCGTTTTAGCCCTCTTCGACTATGGATTGGGATCCTCGGTGGTCAACCGAGTCATAAACATCACTCTGGAAGGACAAGACCTAGTCCTCCCTTGTATGGCGAAAATGACTTTTATCATGCCTAATGGAGGTCTCGAAGGAGCATCTCTCCGTGGTTCCTGGCCAGTCTAGCTCCCCTAGCCACTGGAATGATGTAAGAGGTGTCTCAATTTTCCTTCCCGGACCAGCTGGTCCAAATGGTCCTACAAGTTCCTACAGTCTTCTATAGTATGTCCCTAGTCTTGGTGATATTGGCAATAGAGGCTCTGATTGTGCCTCATAGGGTTTCCTACCATCTTGTTTGGTCATTTGAAGAATGACTCATTCTTAATCTTCTCTAGAACATGATGCATCGGCTCTGAGAATACCGCATTGACCGTCTGAGCATTAGTAAGCCCTGGTTGCTCAGCGTAGTCCCTCATAGGCTGATTGTTATTGGACCTATCTGACTTGAAATCCCTCCTCTCTTGAGAAATAACCTTTGCCTTACCTTTCCCCTGCTGCTGGCCTTCTTCAACCCTTTTATACTTGTCAACCTGTTCCATGAGTTGGCGCACGCTGGTGACAGGTTTTCCTATCAAGGACTTCTTTAAACCGTGATCGGTTGGGAGGCCACTCTTGAAAGTATTGATGGCAACGTCATTAAAGTCACCATCTATCTTATTGTACATTTTCTAGTATCTGTCTGAGTATGTTTTCAGGGTCTCACCTTCTCGCATGGATAAGGACAGTAGGGAATCTAAGGGCTGAGAGACTCTGCTACAAGTGATGAAGTGAGAGCCAAATGCTTAGGTGAGCCCCTTGAAATCCCTCCTCTCTTGAGAAATAACCTTTGCCTTACCTTTCCCCTGCTGCTGGTCTTCTTCAACCCTCTTATACTTGTCAATCTGTTCTATGAGTTGGCGCACGCTGGTGACAGGTTTTCCTATCAAGGACTTCCTTAAACCGTGATCGGTTGGGAGGCCACTCTTGAAAGTACCGATGGCGACGTCATCAAAGTCACCATCTATCTCATTGTACATTTTCTAGTATCTGTTCGAGTACGTTTTTAGGGTCTCCCCTTCTTGCATAGATAAGGACAGTAGGGAATCTAAGGGTTGAGGGACTCTGCTACAAGTGATGAAGTGAGAGCCAAATGCTTAGGTAAGCCCCCTGAAATCCCTCCTCTCTTGAGAAATAACCTTTGCCTTACCTTTCCCCTGTTGCTGGTCTTCTTCAACCCTCTTATACTTGTCAATCTGTTCTATGAGTTGGTGCACGCTGGTGACAGGTTTTCCTATCAAGGACTTCCTTAAACCATGATCGGTTGGGAGGCCACTCTTGAAAGTACTGATGGCGACGTTATCAAAGTCACCATCTATCTCATTGTACATTTTCTAGTATCTGTCCGAGTACGTTTTCAGGGCTCCCCTTCTCGCATGGATAAGGACAGTAGGGAATCTAAGGGTCGAGGGAATCTGCTACAAGTGATGAAGTGAGAGCCAAATGCTTGGGTGAGCCCTGAAGAAGTCTATGGAACTTGCCCTCATGCCATCGAACCACCTCATGGCCACAGGTCTTAGACTAGAGGGGAACACCTTGCACATTAAGGTTTCGTCCTTGAAATGGATGATCATTCTCTAGTTGAAATGGCTCACATGCTCCACAGGATCTGTTCAACTGTTGTAGATGGTGAACGTTGGCTTATTGAACCATCGAGGTAGTTTTGCACCCTCAATCTTGTGCGTGAAGGGTGAATTGGAAATATGGTTTAACACCTTGCTCATAGGGTCATTTCCCAGGCTTCCACATGGCAGACTCTTATGCCTACGCTTGTGGTGGTGCTCCTCCTCGTAGGAGAAGGACTTGCTAGGCGGGGTGCGAGACCTTTACTTGTAGCTGACATCCATTTCATCACCAGAAGAAACGTCTGAGTTAAAGGGGGTTCACCTTCGCCTTGCATGGCGCAACTCCTTCTTCAACCGATTGATCTCCAATTGCATGCCCTTGTTACTCTTCGCATGGGAGATACGACTTCCACCTCGAGATTGACTCCTATCAGTATATGTGGTATGCACACTTCCTTCACGGTCACCTCTCCGCTTAAGGTTGACAAAGGGGTCGCCTTGCTGGGATCCCATAGATTCTGCTCGGTGTGGACCTGAACCTATCATAATTAACCACTGCACTCACTATCGCACAAGTTCTCCCCATAGATGGCGCCAATTGTAAAGACACAGTTTGCAGCCCAATCCCAAGATGTATGAGATCTTGGCCCAGTGAGCCCAATACAATAAATTTGTAGAGAATGGGTCAAAGAACTAGACCCTAATGAATTTGACAACGGCTAGTATGGATTTAAAAGATAATCAAACAGGAACAAGGCACATAGGACTGAATGAATTCACTGTCTGAGAAGGCAAATCTTGTATAAATCGATAGAACTGATTACAAATGCATCTTCGATTGCTATAGTATTCTCTTCCCCGGTGACCTTGGCCCTTCATTTGTCAATCCTTCAAGCCACTACTCAAGTGTCCATCCCATTAGACACCCCTTCTGGCTCTCTATAAGTTGCGGTAGCCAAGGAAGCACTATTCAAGGGGTCTTCTCCACATAAATGCGGCCAAAAAATAGCTGCAGTGTATTTAATGCAAAGGTAGCAACTTTTCCTTAGATATTTTTGGATTCCCTTCCTTCTCGTGTGTTCATGAGGCATGCTTATAACACTGGAGCTTCTATTAAGGTCATTTTCATCATTGGAATGCGCATCTGAGCTATATTTGTCATGGCTGAGGAGGAATTCCTCCTCGGACCGCCTTCTACTCCTTTCTTACTCATGAGACTCTAAACTGAAATCCCTCATAACTATTTGTCCCTCCTCGGATATGCCAACGTCCTCGGATTAAGCCCAAGGCCCAATATATAATTTTGGGACCTTATCCCTACAAAAATTTTCTATAATTTGAATGAATCAATCTTATAATCATATACAATATGTATATATGTATTTTAGATTCCAAATAAACAAAAATGAAATTATCTTAAATTATACTAATATGAAACCATAAATACTTTTTATTTGTCTACGTGAATGAATGATTTTTGTACTATTAGGTTAGATTTATGCTCATTCGCTCTCTCATGGAGCGGCATACCCACACAAAAAAAGGGTATCAATCATTCTCTCTATAGTCAACGCTTAGCTTAGCTTCGAAGATTGACAAGAAGACCTCCATTGTACATCTTTCTTTCAAAATACAAGAACACATTATTTACTAATAGAATATAAGGTAAGGCAAAAGCAAGAGTGAAACTACAAGCTAAAAGCAGCCATCTCAAACATCCTAGTAGGAAAGACAAATATAATATTCTTTCTAAATAATCGCTTTACTGCATCAAAACACGTAGGTTAACAACATTGCGGCTTCAAAAACGTACTTGGTGGAAGAGCTTTCCAAGCTTGTATTCAAGATAACCCTTAACGAAGAGGTATCAAGGATAACCTAGGAATATATTGTTGCAACAAAGTGGGGAGATTCATCTTAATGTCTCCGATAATATCATAGACATAATCCAAATTTGTTGGTGTTGTTATAGACTCAAAAAATAGAGTTATCTATCATCTTTGCCAGCTTAATAACTTTATTAATGGGAAATCGAGACAGATAGAACTTCACCAACAAATCTACCATGTCATCATGCTCCTAATTGTCTTTATATGAAAAAGAAGGAATTATGCGAGGCATCCCAAATCGAGTGAGGGATAACAACATTGGTAGGAGATCATGGGGTCACTTAATACCACCATAGGTGTTCTGTGTTGAGTCCATTGCTTAATGATAGCTCGAAAATGTGTTAAAAACATAAGAGTTGTTTAGACCCCCAAATTAAATATTACGACTCGATTGATTTTACTATAACTTATATTAAGTGCGGAATTAAAGCCAACATAAAATAGTTGTAAATTACAACTTTACACTTAACACATAGCATTTCATAAGTTCCCTATGCCTATATCGGTAGAGAATCAAGGAGGAAGGGAGCCCTCATCCTGGGGGGGGGGGGGGGGGGGGGGGGGGGCGGGGGGGGGGTTTAAAGGGAGGTTAATATGAACGTTCACACACCCTTTAGTGGAGTTCAATAGAAGCCATTAATCCACAGGTTGAGGGGTTAAGCTAGAGCCCTAATAAGGAATAGTTAAAGACCCTCGTACTACTACGGATCGTTACCCCCCTTAAGTCTCCCTTGATGGGATATTGGAAGAGCATCAAAACTCCTTAATTCCCGTGTTGTTCTATTAAGGAGTGGGTCCTCCTAAATCTTAACTGAAATCATAAAGATAATAATTTACAGTAGTTTATCATGTAATAACTTGAGAGACCCTATTTAGTGTAAAGCCCAATTGTGACTAACCCTATCCTCTAGTCTCTCTCTCTATATATATATATACACCCTACTTAGGGTTAGTTGTAAATAGCACTTGAGCATACAATAAAAATGCAACCGCTAGAGCCTTTATTTTATTGACGTAAGTTATCAAGCCAAACCACGTAACTCTCCATGTTCTCTATTTTTCTCTTTTCTTATTTCCGCTCTCTCTACAATTTTTCTTTATGAAAGTTTCTATTTCATTTTAATTTCAACATAGTGTCAAAGCAAATTTAACAATCTTAAAAATTAAACAATAAAATTATTATCATTTCATTATTTATATTAAAAATTTTAACATTGTACTAAAGACTAAAGTAACAACATCACATTCTCAACTTCACCTTAAAGCCGTAGCTTTAGGGTGGGGGGCGGTTGTGAGAAAATACTCTTTACTAATGGTAAATTTGCTAAATAGCTTTAAGGGGCTTAAAGCTTTTTAAGCCCTTCTAAATGCAGAGTAAGGCTCTTAAGCTCCGTCCAAAGTCAAATCATATTAATTGTAGAACTAAGTAAAACCAAATCAAATACATTTGGGGTAGTGTGTATATATATATATTAGAGATAAGTTGATAGTGAGGAGGGGGAAGGGGAGGGAGAGTTCTAACCAATATATGTCATTACCACTATATTACCACTTTTTTTTTTAATGGTCACACTATATTACCACTTGAACCCACCTTTATGCTCGTTTTGATATACGTTGGTTTGGTCCAATTTTTTTTTTTTTTTAAAGACCTGTTTAGTCTATTCACTATACAATATAAAACAGAGATGTAACCCTCTTCTTTTACCGAAGTCCTCCAACCCATTTGGCGTAGGTGGACATGTGACAAGAAACTTTTAACAATTGTATCAACTAACACTTATCTATTTTTAATATGGTTAAAATTTAGGTATAATATCTTAGATGTAGTACGTTAGACTTCTCAATTATATTCAAATACATGGCTATGTTGACTAATAAAGCACAAATAATATTATCTTTTTAAAGGACAAGTAAATTCAATACAACTATATCTATGTGATTAAATTTTATTGAAAAACCTAATGTATCGCACCTAAGTAACTATGCCTAAATTTTTCCATTTTACTAAAATCATAAAAATTTATATTAGAGAAAACCAAAAAATATGGGGGGAAAAAAAACCAACAACAAAATACAAGACAACCCACAATATTTGAAATATGGAGGGTTTTTAAGTGTAGAGCATGTATAATTTAATATTGAACAATACCTTAAAAAAAAAAATTAAGGGTTTTGTAGCTAAGTTGACACTTTTTCATATACAAAGTGTTTGGGGGTTTAGGAGGAAAAAGGTAGTTGCAAAGTTAGCAGCATGTTGTAATTATCTCTAAAAAAAATGGTATCTCTTGGTGCATTCAATAAATATGTTTAGCCTTCAAGTACTCATTCCTAGTGTTTTAACTATGGAATTATCTTTACTCAAAAAAAAAAAAAAAAAAAAAAAAAAAAGCCCTAAGGAATCATCCTTGCATCCATATATAATATGAAGACTTTTATTTTCCTCTTTTGGGATAAAAATATAAAGACACGCATATACTAACATAATTGAGACAATATTATACATACGAAGTTCGATTTTGATTTGTCAAAGTAATAGTGCGTTTGGATACCGCTTATTTTGTTGAAAACTAAAAACTGAAAATTATAAATAAATAAATAAATAAAATAAAATAAAATAAAAACTGATGACTGACTACACTAAAAATACTGTTTATATATCTTGATACACTATTCATACCAGGCGCTGGTCCAAAAAAAATATAAATATATATGGCTGAAATGCAAAACGTCCAAACGTGGACGTTATCTAAACCAACCCTATAATGTGACCTTGGAGGGGTTATCATAAACGAATAGCCCCAAAAGCTTATTATTATCTATAACGAGCGAGCCTTCATTGTCACAAACACTTTTTGTCCACAATTGACAATCCACATCATGAACACAAAAGAAAATAGGCATCAATTGGTGGGGGCTTTTTTCATTTATGGGTAATACAAGTAAAAGCGAAATTATTGCTTACCTCCACGTGGCCTGCAGTGGTTGGTGGACCAAATAGAGAGTGTTGCTCTATGAGGAGCATACCCATAATCCAGGAAACATTACTGCCTGTTTAAGAAAAAGACTTCTTAAGAAATGTTAATGATCATCCCCCTCCCCCCAAAAAAAACAACAAAAATAAATAAATAAGTTATGAATGTTTAAAGACATTAGTTTAAGAATTATTAATTAATTTTGTTGACAATTTTTTATATTTTTTTTTGAAAATGATCTTAAAACTTTTTTAATATAATTTATTAATAATTATTTTAAAGGCACTCGTTATCGTTACCTTATTTTCATGAGATTAAATTCTGTAAAGATGTGATGTAAAATTCATGTTTTAGCGTTCCAATCTTAATATATCATATCATCTTATCATATATTTAAGAATAAGTATAACCACACTAAATTAATTATAATACTTATATATAAATCCAACCAAATTGAGAGTTTATTCAGATGTTATTAGGATTGGTAAAACGTATTGAATTTTAAGTAAAATACTAACGTGATAATTTCTTATTGGATAATGTAGGGTTAGGATTTGTGGCCCAAGCCTAAAATAATAAATTTGTAAAGCGTGAGTGATAGAGCTAGGTTGACTGTGGAATTCACAACGGTTGATTACAACGTTTAAGTATAAACCAGCATAAAAATACACGTAAAAATGAAATAAGTTAAAGTCCGAAGAGGCTTATGATAAATTGGATAATGATTACAATTCTTAGGGCTACAGTAAGACCTTTCTTTTTTTTTGTCCCCTCTCTTATCAGAAGCCCTTCTTCTTTATATAGCATCCTTCCCCATCATCCCCCTCGTCCACTTGTTCTTCATCTGGGTACCTACTTGAATGTATATCATGTCATGTATCTTCTTTAACTTTTTGTGAGTAGCGGTAGTTGAGGTTACACTGCTCAGGGGTCTTCTCCACATAAATGCAGCTAAAAAAGTTGCTACAATACATTTAATACGGTGGTAGCAGCTTTTCCTTTAGATATTTCTTCATTTTTATCGTCTCTAGGTATACTCAGAGCTTATCTTGATCACTGGGGCTGCTAGGAAGATCATTCGAACCTTCCACACATTTGATTAATCAATATTATTCGCATCCGAGGAGTAAGACCTCTTCGGACCGCTGATGACCTCTTCGGATTGTACTATTCCTTCGTTTCCAGGTATCCTTCTTCCAAATGGACTTTATCTTAACCGGTTTCTTCTCTTCAGACACACAGTAATCCTCAAGTAGGGCCCTATGCCCACTACGTTAGATTGGACTTTTCCCCCCACAATAGCACCTCAAAATTTTAATTTTTCCCTCGCATCCGAGGAGAAAAAATAAGATTTTGACCTGTCTCGCAGTAAAAAACTTGAAAAAACACATAAATACCCAAGCTTGCACGCGTGTAGACATAGATGCAAGCGCTTCATCATTGCCGCTGTCGTTTCCGCATCCCCAAAACGCTATATTAATTACTCCAGGCGGCGTTTTGTCTTTTACATCCAACGATGGGTCATTGATCTCACGGACATGGTTCTTCTTTGGGATTTGGGCGGGATGAGTTACACCCCTTCACCTGTCCCCGTATATAAGCTCTCAGAGGAGGTTATTTCTTCTTTACCTTACAAATCCACAGACCATCCATCGAACTCACGCACTCAAATCCTTCGATCTTCTTTAATCACCTGTCTTATTACTTCCCAGAATCTACAAAAAATCCAGTTCGAGTTCAGAGATCATTCTCCAGTTCCATCTGTGTAAGTTTCGACATCCTTAATTCATCATTCTCTTCTCGGCCAGGGTTCTTAACCTTCAAACCCCTATCTCCTCATTATTGCTTCGAGTATTTCTTAAAAATGGGTAGATTTCAATACCTCGTCAATAGTCCTGCCTTAATAGAAGAATTTAAGCAAACCTATGGTATATCGCAGGGGGTAAATCTGAGGTATTGCCCTCCGGAGTGGATATTAACTAACCGAAGGAGGGGGAAGTCATAATCCCCATGATAACCTTCATTGAAGGGGGAATGACCCTTCCAATGGATTCCATCACCATGAACTACCTTTGCAATCATAGACTTTCTCCTAAGCAGTGCACGCCCAATACCTTTAGAATCCTAGGAGCCATTGATGCCTTGAACCTTCATCTAGGATTAGGACTGACCTAGCATGACTTGGTACATATGTACGAGTGTCATAGCCAAAAGGGAGCGAGATATTACCTTAAATCCCGATCCGACATCGTTAGACTTCTCTCCTGCCTTTCCAAGTCAAATAAAGGGATGAAAGACGACTATTTAATTGTCTCGGACACGTGGCATGACGATCTTCACTGTCTGACCCAACCAAGAAAGCCAGGTGTGACTTCCTAGACTTAGGATCTCTAACAGTAGATTTAAGATCTTCACTCTTCATAATCTGTCTTTTCCTTTATGTCATTATTTTCCAGTTTTCTGACTAAGTTTTTATTATTATTATTATTATTTTTTTAATGTTTATAGATAAAGATCACACTTCTCCTTGGCTTAGCCTCACCAATACAGCCGCACTTAATTATTTATTACGCTCGGAGATCTTCGTGAGTGAAGATGGGCAGCTTCGGTCCGTTCCTCTCATCCTCAGCTACACACCAAAATCAACCGATATTCAGCCAGTCGGCAACACCATTACACAAGGTGATTATCGGCTCTGGCGAATAGACGTCGCTCGGCGTGGCTTCTTAGTGCCATACGACCTTGAACCCGTACCACACCCAAATCCAAAGGGTGTGCCATTGCTTGTTCAGCCAGTTCAGCAAGTTCCCCTTGAACCGGTGGTTGTAGGCGAGAGGGTTGGCTCCTCGTCCTCTTCACTATAGGAACAAATAGACAAATTCAAATTCGAAGGAGAAGTTTCATGAGGGGTTCAAGTGATACCATCCTCAGACTCCGAGGAGGAGATTGATAGGCAGTTCAGTGTCCATCCTCCCATTCTGATAATTGCTCTTCCAGAAGACTCTTCGGAAGAGGAAAACATGTCAGACTTAAAGGCTTTGATGAAGAACAAAGGCAAGAAGGCTGAGCCGAAAGGGACTGGGACTTCCCAACCAGTGGTGAGTTTGCCTCCACCGCCACCTCAAGTTCCTGATATTGGCTTAAAGCCTTTACCGAACCTGAAGAAGAAGAGGCCCCTCGAAATTGAGGAGAGGGAGGTGGTGATGCCACCAAAAACAACCAAGCAACAGAAGGTGGCGAAAGACCACCGGAGCAAGAGGGCCTCATCTACTGAGAGCCGAGATGACCCTCATGTTGCTAATGTACACCGAGGGCCACGCATATGGTCTCCCAAGTTGGAGTTGGACGGCGCTCCTATTCCTTGGGATACTTCCCTCAAAAACTATGATGGGGGAAGAGCAGGACTAGTAGCTGACGTCTTGGAGCAACCATTGCTCCTTCCCCGAGACACGGATTCATACAAACGCTTTAGCCAGTATGAACTCTTCATGTCCCTGAAGAGGGATTTGGCCATAATAAGTGAGTTACTCCAACTCTTCAATTTGGGGTGTTAGTTTTTGTTTGTTTTGTGCTAACTCTTTCACTTTACTATGCAGATTACTCAGCAAGTCTTTGTGGCTGAAGAATGGAACAAGAAAACCTACATCGAAGCCCAAGCGGAGGCCCACTCTCGATCCAAAGTAGAAAAGTCTTTAGGCAACCTAAAGGAAGACTTTTTTCAACTCTTTGAGCAGCTCAAAGAGGTAACTAATGAAAGAAATAGTCTTAATGCGAGCCTACAGAATGCTGAGAGCCAGGCCGTAGCCCAACTCAACCTACTAAATGAGACTGAGACCAATTTGGCAGCTGAGAAAGCGCTTGTGAAGGAACTTCGCGCCGAACTCCAAAAGGCCAGGGAGACTGCCAAGCTGGCTCAAAAGAATGCTTAGTTGGCTAAAGAGACGACCGAGGCTGAAAGAAAAGTAACATATCAGCTGGGGGTGGAGGAGACCGAAAAAGGCCTCACTGAGCAGTTTACCTCGGTTAGCCAAGACTACTGCGATATAACGTAGGGCAAGGCAGTGGATGCTGCTGGGGTCCCTGCGGACTCAGAACTGAAACTGCTGGGGAGCATATATTACGATCTCGATATCCAAGAGCTCCCAGGGTCTGATCCCCCCCTCCAACACAACTCCAGGAGGCCTCGAAGCAACTTTTGGTCAGCCAAGTTCTTCCAATCACCCTCGAGGCCTCCAAGGAGTCTAGTCAGCATGGTGATTAGAGTAAGCCAGTTGAGGCACCCAAGAACAAGGGTGAGGGCTTGTGAAAGAAGAAAACCCCTCCAGCACCAAAGGACCCAGCCCCAGATACTGCTGTAACTCAGTCCAGTCAGGCTGCCGACCCCTTGGTTCCTCAAGCGAGGACTTAGATACTTACGTTTTTTTTTTTTTTTTATTGTACTTGTACTCTTTTTTTTTTTTTTATGTAAAGGGTTGTAAACTATTTTATTTTGATCAATGAAACAGTTTTCCTTTTACTTCTGGTGTCTTCGTTGCATATCTTATGATTTACTTTTGCTGCAAATAACTGTACTTTGTAATTATGGCAATGTAGGTAAACATAACCACCATATCATATTGACAATGGAAATAACCGAAATTGGTACTGAAAAGAGCAGTTTGTACAAGAATTACTACTAAGTAATGAATGCAACGAGTGATATAAAAGCTTCACAGGTCTTTTCAAACATGCAGAGAGAAGGTTATCATAAGTTAGGGTTAATTTAAATACATTCAAGAATTTAAGGCATGACTCATTCCAAAGTTAAAATTCAATAATAATAACTGTACAGAGATGTTGACTAACCCATATTATCTGGTCCGAGGACTGCAAACATGATTAGATTAAAGTGTAAACACTTAGAGAACCATGAAGGAGTGTTAACTAACCCAAATCATCTAGTCCGAGGATTACAGGCATAACTGGATTTAAGTTTAAACACTTATAGAACCGTGAATGAGTGTTAACTAACCCAAATCATCTGGTCCGAGGACTACAGGCATGATTGGATTTAAGTTTAAACACTTATAACGCTGTGAAAGAGTGTTAACTAACCCAAATCATCCGGTCCAAGGACTACAGGCATGATTGGATTTAAGTTTAAACACTTATAGAACTGTGAAGGAGTGTTAACTAACCCAAATCATCTGGTCCGAGAACTACAGGCATGATTGAATTTAAGTTTAAACATTTATAGAACCATGAAGGAGTGTTAACTAACCCAAATCATTTGGTCCGAGGACTACAGACATGATTGGGTTTAAATTTAAACACTTAGAGAATCGTTAAGGAGTATTAACTAACCCAAATCATCTGGTCTAAGGACTATAGGCATGATTGGATTTAAGTTTAAACACTTAGAGAACCGTTAAGAAGTGTTAACTAACCCAAATCATCTGGTTCGAGGACTACAGGCATGATTGGATTTAAGTTTAAATACTTAGAAAACCGTGAATGAGTATTAACTAACCCAAATCATCTGGTTCAAGGACTACAGGCATAACTGGATTTAAGTTTAAACACTTAGAGAACCATTAAGGAGTGTTAACTAACCTAAATCATCTGGTCTGAGAACTACAGAAATTATTAGATTTAAGTTTAAACACTTAGAGAACCTTTAAAGAGTGTTAACTAACCCAAATCATCTGGTCCAAGGACTACAAGCATGACTGGATTTAAGTTTAAACACTTAGAGAACCGTGAAGGAATGTTAACTAACCCAAATCATCTGATCCGAGGACTACAGGCATGACTGGATTTAAGTTTAAACACTTATAGAACCATGAAAGAGTGTTAACTAACCCAAATCATCTAGTCCGAGGACTACAGGCATGATTGGATTTAAGTTTAAACACTTAGAGAACCGTTAAGGAGTGTTAACTAACCCAAATCATCTGGTCCGAGAACTACAGGCATGATTGACTTTAAGTTTAAACACTTAAAGAACTATTAAAAAGTGTTAACTAACCCAAATCATATGGTTCGAGGACTACAGATATGATTGAATTTAAGTTTAAACACTTATAGAACCGTTAAGGATGACAAATTGTCATAGTGATTGAAGAGAAGATTTGATTAATAATAGTACCTTTTGAGGTTATTTACATTCCAAGGGCGCGGTATCACATAACTATCTAGGTATTCCAAGAAATATGCCCCAATGCCAGTCCCTTAAGTGATACGATATAGCCCTTCCTAATTGGTTCCTAACTTCCCTCAAGTTGGATTTTTTGCAGTGCCCACAACTTTCCTGAGTACCAAATCACCAGGTTCTAGAGGTCTTAGCTTTACGTTGGCATCATAGCCTTACTTGAACTTTTGTTGGTAATGTGCTAATCAAACCATTGCATTTTCTCTCCTTTCCTCAATTAAATCCAAACTCCTTTCTAACAGCTCATTATTACCAGTCGGACTAAACGAGTTGGTTTTTAGAGTTGGGAACCCAGTTTCCAGAGGGATGACAGCTTCAATCCCATAAGCCATCGAGAAAGGGGTTTCTCCAGTAAATCTGCGAGGCGTAATTCAGTAAGCCCAAAGTACGTGTGGCAACTCTTCCACCCACTTGCCCTTCGCATCGTCTAGTCTTTTCTTTAATCCATTAACTATGATTTTGTTAACTACTTCTACTTGTCCATTCCCCTGGAGATAAGCAGGGGTGGAGTATCTGTTTGTGATTCCCAGTTCGCTATAATAATTTCGGAATGCTTTGCTGTCGAACTGTAGGCCATTGTCCGAGATGAGAGTATGAGGAATTCCGAAACGAGTAATAATATTCTTCCATACAAATCTCTGCACATCTACGTCTCGGATGTTGGCTAGAGGTTCAGCTTCAACCCATTTGGTGAAATAGTCTGTGCCGACCAGAAGGTACTTCCTGTTTCTTGCGGCTTTTGGGAATAGACCCACTATATCTAAGCCTCATTGAGCAAACGGCCATGGACTAGATAGTGGGTTGAGGACTCCACCTGGTTGGTGTATGTTCGGCTTGACATTGATCGCACTTCTTAACATACTCATGGGCTTCTTTTTGCATGTTCGGCCACCAATAACCTTGAGTAATGGCTCGGTGAGCTAAAGACCTACCTCTGGTGTGACTCCCACAGATTCCTTCATGCAATTCCTTTAGTAGCAACTCAGCCGCTTCAGGATACATACATAACAGGTACGGTTCTGAATAGAAGCGTTTGTATAATTTCTGATCCTTGGATAGCTAGAATCTGGTTTCCTTCCTCCAAATTTTGTCAGCTTCCCCCTTCTCTTCAGGTAGAATATCTTCTTTCAAGAATTTAACTATCGGATCCATTCAGCAGAGCCCGGTTCTGATTTGGTGAACTTGGATTACATCTCTTCTTGCCTCAATAGGCCCATGCAAGTCCTCGACGAGGATAACTCTTGGCAAATTTTGCGCCGAAGAGGTAGCGAGTGTGGCTAGAGAGTTAGCATGTGCGTTACCACTTCTAGGGATGTGCAGCAAACTGAAAAATTCAAACTCCAACTACAGACATTTAACTCGGGTCAAGTATCCCTGCATTCTCTCGTCCTTCGTTTTAAACTCACCTTGTACTTGACCCACGACTAACCTTGAGACCGAGAACAATTCCACTGCCTTTCCTACCATTTTTTGGACTATAGACATTCCCATTAATAGGGCTTCATACTCCGCCTCACTATTTGTTGCCAAGAAATCCAGCCTTAACAATTTTTCAATGATGATTCTCTCAGGGGATATCAGCACTAGCCCCACTCCAAAACCTTTCTTGTTCGCTGCGTCGTCCATATACACTTCCCAATGGGAGGGGCCTTGTTGAGAAATCATGCCAACCAATTTTTCGTCCATGTCTTTCTCTGCCGTTACTTCTTCTAAACTAGGTTCTGTAAACTCAGCCACCAGATCTGCAAGGATCTGCCCCTTAACCGAAGTGCGAGGCATGTATTTGATATCGAAAGCCCCCAGGATAGTGTCCCACTTGGCTATTCTTCCTGTGTAGTCGGAACTTCGAAGTATGGATTTAAGCGAGAGTTATGTAAGCACGTCGACCGTATGTGCTTGGAAGTAATGAGGCAATTTTCGTGTTCCGAGTATTACTGCCAAGATAGCTTTCTCCAGCGACAAGTACCTAATCTTAGCCTCATGCAAAGATTTACTCACATAGTAAACTGGCCTTTGCACGCCTTGATCCACTCGTATCAGTACTAGACTTACATCATAAGGAACCACAACAATATAGGCAAACAGGACCTCATCTGGTTCAGGACTAGACATAATTGGTGGCCGAGCCAAATAGTCTTTGAGTTGTTGAAATGCCGAAGCACATTCTTCAGTCCAATTATGTCACCTATCTGCCAACCGAGAGATGAATCGGTTCAAAGCAACGGTCATTCTTGTCAATTTCTGAACCTCTTTCAGATTTCGAGAAGACTGTAGATTTTGGATAGCCTTTATCTGATCGGGGTTAACCTCAATTCCCCTGTGTATCACCATGTACCCCAAGAACTTGCCTGACCCTACACCGAATGAGCATTTGGAAGCGTTCAGACGTAGCTTATGCCTTCTTAGGATTTTAAAAGTGTTGTCAAGGTCCTTCACATGCTCAGAAATAACTTTGCTTTTTATCACTATGTCATCTATATAAACCTTAATACTTTTACCCAGCTGTGACTCAAACATCCTTGTCATCATCCACTGGTAAGTAGAACCTGCATTTTTCAAACCGAATAGCATCACTTTATAATGGTAATTACCAATATGGGTAACTAAAGCGGTCTTCTCCTAGTCATCTGGGGCTAACGGTATTTAGTGGTAGCCTTGGAAAGCATCCAAGAAACTCATCCGAGGATGGCCGACAATGGCATCTACTAGCTGATCAATTTTCAGCATAGGGAAAGGATCCTTTGGACAAGCCTTTTTTAAGTCGATGAAATCTACATAGACTAGTCATTTCCCGCTCTTCTTCTTCACTACCACAGTATTTGCTAACCATTCGGGGTAAAAAACTTCTTTAATAGCTCCAGCCTGTTTGAGCTTTATTACCTCTTCTTTGACTGCATCTGCGTGTTCTTTAGATGGGCGCCAAGGAGGCTGCTTCTTGGGGACAATCAGTGGGTTGACCCTCAGATGGTGGCAAATGAACTCTGAATCCACTCCTGAGGCTTCGCAAGCATTCCAGGCAAATACATCAAGATTTCTCTTAAGGAACTTAATTAGCTCTTCTTTTTCTAGTAAAGGCATCTGAGATTCGACTTGAAAGAACCTTTCAGGATTGTCCCCAATTAGAACTTTTACTAAATCCTCACATTTTACGCCTTCATCTAGATCTTCGACAGGCGACACCCGACTTTTTAACTACTATAAATCTCCCTTGGCCCTGGCTGAGGACTCGATTTCGGGCTTGTGCTGGATGGCAGCCACCAAGCATTGTTTGGCCGAGGATTGATCTCCACGGATTTCACAAACTCGCCCTTCGGATGAATATTTAACTTTTTAATGCAAAGTAGAGGAAACAGCCCTTAGCGTATATAGTCAAGGTCTGGCTACAATTGCCGTATAAGGAAAATACACATCTACAACAATGAAGTCCACCTCCACTACTTCCAAGCCAGTCTGTACAGGTAGCCGTATCTGGCCTTTTGGGGTGACGATTCTTCCCTCGAAGCTAACCAGGGAAGAACTGTATGGTGTTAAGTTATCAGGTGTTAGGTTCAACCCCCTGTAAAGGTCATGGTACATTATCTCCACCGCGCTACCCTGGTCCACTATTACCCTCTTCATATCATATCGTCCAATTCTGAGGGTGACTACCAGGGCGTCATCACGAGGTTGGATGGTTCCAATTTTGTCTTCGTCCAAAAAGCCTAAAACCGGTTGGATATCTGGTCTAGCTCTCCTTGGATCTTGGCCAAAGTCCTCTGCCGGTAATTGAGCTACTGACATAATCTTGGATGGGCAGGACCCTATTCTCCCTGGTACTACGAAGATGACATTAATAGTTCCTAATGAAGGTTTTGAAGAATCATTCCTCTGGGGCTCAAAATTCATCTGACCTCCTCGACCATTGGAGTGATGCAAGAGGTGTCTCAATTTACCTTCGCGAACCAGTTGGTCCAAATGATCCCACAGACTTCTGCACTCTTCTGTAGTATGCCCATGATCTTAGTGGTGTTAGCAATAGAGATTGTGATTACGCCTTTTAGGGTTCCCAACCATCTTGTTTGGCCACTTGAAGAAGGGTTCATTCTTAACTTTTTCCAAAACTTGATGCACTGGTTCTTTGAATACAGTGTTAACTGCATGAAGATTTGTTGACCCTGACTGCCCAACGAAATCTCTCCGTGGTTTGTTGTTATTGTAACTAAGGATGGCAATTTTTGCTCGACCCGCGGGTACCTGGCCCAGCCCGACCCTAATGGGCCGGGTTTTACCCAATCCGATTAGGAATAGGGTCGGGTATGGGTTTAAAAAAAAAAATCTGAAGCGGGTCCGGGTTTTATGAAAAAAATCCGGACCCGACCCGAGACCCAGCCCGAAACCCTCCCCGTTTAAAAACTCGGTACCTTGAATTACAAAAATACCCTCAATATATATATAAACCTAAATCTAACCCTAATCAGGTAATCCCTCATTTCTATTTTCTTCAACCTCCCTTGCCTCCCTGCTCCCTCCCTCAGTCTGATCCTCTTCACTTGCCTCCCTCGCCTCAGTTTGATCCTCCGTCGCCTCCCTCGCCTCAGTTCGATCCTCACTCGCCTCCGTCACCTCAGTCCAATCCTCCCTTGCCTCAGTCCGACCCTCACTCATTTCAGCCTCCCTCGCCTCCTTCCCTCAGTCCGATCCTCACAACTGATATTTGTGAATGTTTCTTCTGTTTTGTTTTCTTTCCTTTCCTTTTTTTTTTTTTTTTCAATTTCTATTTATAGAAATATTTGATTTTGGGGTATTGCAAGTTTGGAAATGTTACATTTAAGGGTCGTCAATGGGCCGGGTCGGGCTGGCCCGGCCCATTTTTACTTGGCTCAAGGGCACAATGGGCTGGGCATAATGGGTTATTAACTAGTTAACGGGCTGGGTCGGGCTGGGCCGAAAGAGAAAACCTCGGCCCATGACCCTACCCATGGGCAATGCCCATTTTGTCTTTAATGGGCTAGGTTACTAAGTTTGGCCTAATAGGCTACCCATGAGATTGTGTTAGCGTATTATTTTATTATTTATAGAAATAAATAATCAATTTTTAATAAGGAAATAATCAATCTAGTTTTTTTAAAAGGAAAGGATCAAAGACTTTAAAACTTAATTACAATTTTTTTCTTTTATTGTCAAATCTGTTTAATTTTTTTTTTTTAAATAAGGCTTCAAATAGTTTTTTATTTTTATCTTTAATAAAAAAAAAAATCAAATGGTTAATTCAAATTTGCTAGACTACTAGAAAAATATATATTTAGTAAACTAAGTTTAACACAATTACTTTAAGTATCTTAACAAAATATATACTTTAAGTATCTTAGTGGTTGGGAGAGTTTTCTTAAGAAATTCTATTACAATATCTCAAGATCAATTCTTCATACACTTCTTATATATTTTTGTTAAAAATTTTAAGTTATTGGACTGGGCAACGGGTTGGGCCAAAGGGCTGGGCTACTGGGCTAGCCCACTGGGTGCCCATGGGCATAAAAACTAGCCCACGGCCTAACCCACTGGGCTAGTGGGCTACCCATGGGCCTTAATAGCAACGGGCTGGGCTGCCCATTAGCCCGATGGGCTGCCGGGTTTTTGGGTCGGCCCGTGGGCCATGGGCTATTTGATGACCCTTAGTTACATTCAAAATGTGGGAAATCATTATTCGGTAGATTTGTTTTTGTTACCATTATGGTGATATTGATTGATTCTTTTATCCATTTATGGACCCAGTTGTATTTTTATGATTTAAATGATGCTCCTAATTTGCAATCTCACAAACCCATTCTTCTGGTGAAGCTGTTGATGCAGTTTATTTTCTTAAAAAAATAAAAAGAAAAAGAGATTTATGGTAAATGGTATATCCTTTATTTTGTACCTTTTTTTGTAAGGAAGTATTGAATATTTTTGGAAATAATGGTTTGTGAACCTTCCTTTGATTTTTTTATGGCACCTATGAATTAAGTTATGGGGATTTTTATCTTTCTCCTTTTTCTGTTCATGTTGATAGGATTTTCTTTTTTGGGCTGAGATTCTTTTCTTCTTGTATGATGCTTGTTAGGGTCATAGAAATTTGATGCTTTGAAGAATGCATTCCTTGGATCAATTTATGATTATTGGCTTTATATTATAGTTTCATTTCATTTTGTACTTATTTTCGTTTTGCCTAAGTTTTACTGCACTAAAGCTATTGTGTTTGTTGAAATGTCTATGATATTTACTATATATTCTTTTTCAGTTTGGTTGCTATGAAAATGAAAGTGTATTCGGAAAATAATTGAGACTTCTCTGTGATGGTTTTAGTTTGTTGATATTACTTTTGGTTGCTGGTAAAGCAAAGGAACCGAAAAGTATTTGTGTTGCTGGTAAAGCAAATAAAATTTGGGCTTCAAATTTTTTTTTTTTGGTTGGGCCAGGAATTGGGCCCAATCCCTTAACGGGGCGCAGCTAGGGTGGGTCTAGGCCCCGGAAAAAAACCCAGTACCCTTAACGGGTTAGGTCCGAGCCACGGGTCTTGCCCTGTGGGTTGGGTCCAGGTATGGAAAAACCCGGCCCGAACCCGACCCGTTGCCATTCCTAATTGTAACGGTCCGACCTGAAATCCCTCCTCTCTTGGGGGATAACCTTGTCCTTGCCCTTCTCTTGTTGTTGATCTTCTTCAATTCTTTTGTATTTTTCAATACGGTCTATGAGCTAGCGCATGTTAGTAACGGATTTACCAGACAAGGACGTCCTTAAACCATGGTTAGTTGGGAGGCCGAGCTTGAACGTGTCGAGGGCCATTGCATCAAAGTTGCCCTCCATATCATTAAACATTTCCCAGCATCTGTCAGAATATGCCTTCAGGGTCTCACGCTCCTGCGTGCTCAAGGATAGCAGAAAAGACAAAGGCCTGGCCACTCTTCGACATGTGACAAAACGTGAACCAAATGCTTGAGTGAGCTCTTTGAAGGAATTGATAGAATCTGATTTCAGGTTATTGAACCACCTCATTGCAACCGGTCCAAGACTGGAGGGGAAGACCTTACACATCAGAGCTTCATCCCTGGAGTAGACAGTCATCCTTTGATTAAAGTGACTCACATGCTCCACAGGGTCCGTTTTACCATTATAAATGGTGAAGGTTGGCTGGTTAAAACGCTGAGGAAGTCTCGCTCCTTCGATCCTGTGCGTGAAGGGTGACCTAGAGATTTGATTCAAGGCTTTGCTCATAGCGTCGTTCCCTACTCCTCCTCGTGATGGGTTTCGAGGTTGCCTTTTGTGACGATGCTCCTCTTCGTAGGAAAAGGATTCGCTGATTGGTGTCTGAGATTTATGCTCGTAAGTGACGTCTTGCTCGTTACCCCAATCCTCATCAGAATGCGAAGAAATATGTTTTCTCTTTACATTACACAATTCCCTCTTTAGCCTCTCAATTTCCAGTTGCATGTTGTTCTTCTCTGCATGAAACATGTGACTTCCTCCATGCGGTTGACTTCGCTCCAGGTGCGTAGTATGCACACTGCCTTCACGATCTTGCCTCTGCTCCAAATTGAGAAAATGGTCTATGTGTTGGGACACCCCAGACTCTGCTAGTTGTTACCCTGGTTCAGCCATTATCAACTGTTACTTCCACTTCTGCTCAAGCTCTCCCCACAGACGGCGCCAATTGTAGGGTTAGGATTTTTTGCCCAAGCCCAAAATAATAAATTTGTAAAGCGTGAGTGATAGAGTTAGGTTGACTGTGGAATTCACAACGGTTGATTACAACGTCCAAGTATAAACCAGCATAAAGATACACGTAAAAATGAAATAAGTTGAAGTCCGAAGAGGCTTATGATAAATTGGATAATGATTATAGTTCTTAGGGCTACAGTAAGACCTTTCTTTTTTTTTCGTCCCCTCTCTTATCAGGAGCCCTTCTTCTTTATATAGCATCCTTCTCCATCATCCCCCTCGTCCATTTGTTCTTCATCTGGGTACCTACTTGAGTGTATGTCATGTCATGTATCTTCTTTAGCTTTTTATGAGTGGCAATAGTTGAGGTTACACTGCTCAGGGGTCTTCTCCACATAAATGCGGCCAGAAAAGTTGCTGCAGTGCATTTAATATAGTGGTAGCAGCTTTTTCTTTAGATATTTCTTCGTTCTTATCGTCTCCAGATATACTCAGAGCTTATCTTGATCACTGGGGTTACTAGGAAGATCATTCGAACCTTCCACACGTTTGATTAATCAATACTATTCGTATCCGAGGAATAGGACCTCTTCGGACTGCTGGTAACCTTTTCGGATTGTATTTCTCCTTCATTTCCAGGTATCATTCTTCCAGATGGACTTTATCTCAACCGGTTCATTCTCTTCGGACACACAATAATCCTCGAGTACGGCCCTAAGCCCACTACGTTAGATTGGGCTTTTCCCCCCACAGATAATATAAAATATGAGTTTTACATCCTATCTTTACTAAATTCGGACTTTATTTTCATATATCAAATATTATTTAAAAAATAAAATAAAATAAAAATAATTTCTCAAAAAATTATTTAAAAAAAAAAAGATAAGAAAAAAAATCAACTAACCAAAACAAGATTAAGTAAAGACAGTTAAACAAGAAGAAGGAGTAGTACAATAATAATTTAATTTAATATAATATTTGGAATAAAAACAGTTAAATGAAAGAGGAAAAGAAGAAAAACAAAGGTGAAAACGACATATGAGAAGTGAGAGTGACGTTAACGACGTTGGAGGCCGTCAAACTGTGTCGTGGGTCAGGCTTTCTGGGGCATTGACAGAGGGCCCCACAAAAAATCATAAGGGTTTTGTCAGACTCATAGGCTCTGAGCTGAGCTCTCTGTGTGATAGAGAGAAGACGAGACAAATGACCTTCCCGAGGTGAAAAATATAGAAATGAATTAAATAAAAGCAGAAAGAAAGAAAGAAAGAATAGGGGGTAACTTTTTCTTTCTTTTTGACGGGGAAATTTATCAGAGAGTACAAAAGAGAACAAAGGGTTTTTGTGTGGACCCTACTTTTTCTCTCATCTTTTGGTTTTTACTGACCTTTCCTTTTTGCTCTTTTTTTTAGCCTTTTTTTTTTTTTTACCCGTTTTTACTCTCTGTTAACTAACGAAATCGCCGATTTCCTTTTTCCCCTTTCCATATTTTATCAAAAAAATTTAACGGCGTTTAAAAAAACTTTTTTTTTGTCCCACTTGTCAGAATACCAGTGAAGTTGAAAAAAAAATAAAAAAATAGTGAATTAATGTAAAAGTAAAAGGCCGATAATCATAATTTATCAAGTAAAATAGTTATGGTTAAAAGTTGTCATTCTTTATGTGGTACTAAAATTTATCATATTTTATTTTGTTTAGTGTGTGTTTAGTTTCAAATTAAAAAAATTAGTTTATTTTACTTTCAATTTATTCTTGCTATTATTTATAAACTTTATTATACTTTTTGTTACTATTTATGAGTGTTACTGTATTATTTTAGCTAACTTTTATATTTATTTACAGTACTTTCAATAAAAAAATTTCAGTTTTAGCAAAATATGTAGATCCCAAACACACCCTTAATGGTATGAATATCTCTGTAGGTGAAAATATCATTTTGGTCTTTACATTTTAGAGTTGTTGTCAATTTGATTCCTTATTTTGGTTGGAATCAATTTGGTTTCCGTCATTTTTAATTTGCAATCAATTTCTGTTAGTGAGTTAATGATAGGGACTAAATTAAATACAATCAAAATGTATGGACTAAATTAGTAGTGACCCCAAAATATAGAGACAAAAATTGTATTTTTGCTTTAGTGTTTTTAGTTTGATTTGTTTGTTCTCATGAAAAATGATTTCTAAGATATACTTTTTTTGTGTGGAGAAATTTCATTTTAAACTCTATAGTTTAGTGGTTATCCAAATTAAATCCTATAGTTTGAAAAATACTATAGTATATTAAGTCCTAAAGTTTAAATATATATCTAATTAAACTCTGAAGTCAAATTTTGTGTAACATTGTTTAGAGCATCCACAGTAGATGTGGGATATGTGCCCCACACCAAACACCAAAAACTCCTTTTATCAGACGTGCCAAATCTCAAAAAATTTGTCATATGTGAACAGTACCGTTGCAAATTTGCAACAGTACGAACGAAGAATGGTATAATTTTTATTTTTTTTATTATCTTTTCTCTCTCCTCTCTTTTCAGTTTATTCTTTTCTCCTCTCTCTCACCTCTGTTCTCTCTCACTGATTCCCTCTCTCTTATAAATTTTTGATCTTAATCCGTCATCATCGATCTCTCACCGGTTGCATTTTGCATCGTCATTGCCAATCTCTCCGAGCATTGTCATTGGAATCGACATGGGCATCGATGTTGAGGTGAGATCGGAGTGTTCGTCACAATCATAGGCATCGACGTTGAGATCTTGATCGTGGGCATCGACA
Source organism: Quercus variabilis (assembly GCA_030445155.1). NCBI lineage: Eukaryota > Viridiplantae > Streptophyta > Magnoliopsida > Fagales > Fagaceae > Quercus > Quercus variabilis. Next base: position 17,636,757 of record CP129446.1, read on the forward strand.
TTGAGGTGAGGTGAGATCTTGATCGTGGGTTGTTGGTGCTAGTGGGTTTTGGTTGCCGGTGTAAGTGGATTCGTGGCTTTGGGTTGGCAATGCTAGTAGTTTCATGGATTTGGGTTGCCAGTGCTAGTGGGTTTTGGTTGTGTTTTCTAGGTTTGAGTTGCTGTGCTAGTGGGTGTTGCTCTGTTTGTAATGGGTTTTGTGGTGGGTTGTTGATGACGGTGGTTGTGGTGGTGGTTTTGTTTTCAGTTTTTTGTTTTGCAATGGATTGTGGTTGCCACGGTGGTGGTGGTGGCGGCAGCAGTAGTGTTGTGATTGTTATTTATTGTGTTAGATATATTATTTTATTGTGTTGTTTATATTATTTTAATGTGTAGTAAATATTATTTTAATGTATAGAATTGAATGATAAAACATCTAATAAATGAGATGTTGTAAAATAATGTGGTAAAATAATAAAGTATGTCTTTAGTGTGGCAAAATAATATATTTTTTTTGCAACATCTGCTATGGATGCTCTTACTTGAACGTTAACTATCAAAATAATGAAAAAGGAGAGAGAAAAGATTATCACATGTTAGTTGCAACTTGCAACTATGAAGACTCTCTCTCTCTCTCTCTCTCTCATGTTAGTTAATAGTTACTTAAGGTGAATACTCTCTATCTTATGTTAGTTAATAGTTACTTAAAGTGAAGACTTTCTCTGTTATGTTAGTTGCAACTATGAAAGATGAGATGAAAAAAAAGAAAAAGATGTTGTTTGATAAAGGATGACAATAGTCAATAAGGTGGGACGTGAACAATGATATGGGGTCAAATCAAGAGCGCCCCCTCCCTTGGCTTTAATTATTTTGTTATTCCTAATAGATTTGTTTAGACATTAACAAGATAAAGATTAAAAACAATAATAACAAGAGGATTAGTTGTGAGACTGCTAATAGAGAGATAAAGCAAGTGTTTTAGTTATATGTATGTAACCATCTTTCAATCAAAATAGTTCTGCCGTGCCAAATTTTCTAAATAAACAATACCAAATTCTAACAATTTTAAAGGACCTATTATATATAGTCAAAATAGTTCAATCTTCTACATATCCTACAATAAATAGCTTAGCATACCAAAATGCAGGTGCCAATGGTGGCTCCAAGATTTTTTTCTAGAGGGGTTAGCACTAGTGGAACTAGAAATTTATCATCGAGGCAAGTAAAAAACTAAAATAATTAAAAAAAATTATACGTGCAACTTCCATATTATATACATTATACAATAATCTAAAATAGTATTCTAAATATAATTTAGTATAAATATTGTTAAGAAAATAACCATTAAATGCATAAACAAATATAATTAAATAACTGATAATACACGTGGTCAGTCTCTTTGAGTTAGACTAATGGTAAATGTGAAACTAAGAAGAAAAATAAATAAATAAATAAAAATTGATATAAGTTTTAACTTTTGAAGTGTGACTTCTTAATCATACACGTGGCCAATCTCTTGAAATTGGAGCAAGCAGACATTTTGGATTTGGAAATCTATAGAGTATTTATCACACTACTTTATCAAATAGAGCGAAAAACTAAAAAAACATAGAAGGGAAAAGGAAAGATAGAGAGAATGAGGAAAGAATCACAAATTTAGATACAAATCTATTGGTTGTAACAGTGGTGTACTTTTTTGTTGATGGCAGGGAAAACCAATTTTACTCTACTTTCAATGGAAAAGTAAGCCAAAATCTTGGGAAAAAATGTTTTTTTTTTTTTATTTTAGCGAATGAGCAAAAATTTGAAACATTTTCTTTCTTTCTTATAAAATTAAATATTTTAAGAGTAGTGTTACTGACACAACACTTTTACAACAAAACCTAGATGGCAAGTTGTTAAAATGAGGAAAAAAGTTATATTAGTTGTGAGTTCTAATAAAAACCAGTTACAACATGTCACTTAACATTTATTGTTAAATTATTGTAAAAATATTGTGAAAATAGAATTAAGATGATCATATTCAAACTTATATCAAGTTTATCAACTGGGTTTGATTTAGGGTTAAGGGTTTCAAGATTTTATTTTAGGGGCTAAAATTTTTTTATTAAAAATTATATATATATATATATATATATATATATAATTTTATGGCCTGGTCACTGTTCAGGGGGTTCATTTGAACACCTGCCCTTAAGGTAAAGCCGCCCCTGGCAGGTGTAAGTTGTTCGACATGCCAATTGCCAAAGTACAAGTTGTTCATATCCGACAAGGTCTCCAACATGCCAAAAATTCCAAATAGTCACGCCCAAGTTCTAACAAAAGCACTTATTTACACAGTCAAAATAGTTCAAGTCTTCTTATCCTACAAATTGTTTAACGTGTAAAAATATATCAGCCTGGCTCAAACCAAATTGATTTTCACATTGATCTTGAAAAGAAAAAAAAAAATATTTTTCAATTAGTAACCTCAGTGCAAACAAGGTTTCACTTGAAACAAATTCATGCTCCCTTGGAAAACTTTCTTATGCCCATGTCCTTACCCAAAACCAAAGTAATCTTATTAAACATCTCAATTTTCTTGTTCAAAATATTGTTCACAGTTGGGGTGTACTTACTTCTTAGGTTGTTTAACAAAAAGCTATTCCAAAATCAAATCAAAATCAAACTATTCAAAGCGCTTGAGGATGCAATTGCAAATCAAAATCTTGTCACTGTGCCGGATGGGAGGTATTTCCCCATTTTTTCACATGTTTGGTGCCAAGTTGTAATGCATTCAAAGTGAATTTATCAAATTTCTAGTTAAACTCTTGCTAGAAAGTCTTTTCTTTTATTAAATTTTTTTTTTTTTTTTTTTTAACTAGCTACCTTTTTAAAGATACTACTCAACAAGATCTGTGTTTTTTTTTCCTTAGTTTCATTTAAAATTATCTCTTTACTTTTATTTAGCGCTCGTATATGCGTGGTATTGAGCTACTAGAACCCTTAAAATACTTTAAGAGCCACATATATATATGTATATATATATATATATATATATATATTTAAGTTTTACGAAGTAATTTATTTGCTTCCCAAATGCTGAATAAATGCACTCACCTAAAGCTAAACTTTTGAGATTTCTATTTAAAGCAAACTTTTTACCATTTAAATAGAAAACAACTATTTTGCATGACCACACACACATGGAGGAATAGTCAAGTGTTCCAAAACTTTTGAGCACCCATATTCGCAAAACAATTTGTAGAAATGCTAAAATATATTGTTGGTCCCTAAACTTGAGCCTATGAGCAATTTCAATCCCTCAAGTTTAAAGTAATCACTTGACTTTTGAGAGAGTGACCCACGTGGAATGTTGGATTAAAATAATAAATTCATTATCTCATAATAACTTAAACTTTTAGGAGAATTAGTAATTTGATAGATATAATATGCTTTTTCCGCCACACACAAAAGGAAACAACATTTTCCATCTTATACCCAGAGCCCGCCAGCTCAATCAACATGCCTATCCTCCCCATGGACAATCCACGTAGACCAGCTTCTATCCATAATTTTAACATATTAGGTTAATTTTATTCTTAATCCTGATAAATTTTGTTAACTTCCAATTGCACTCCCTTTAGTGCTATTCTGTGAAAAAAAAATTGAAATTGTCTTTGACCTACAAGCTTGGGAGTCCACGAACCTTGACTCCACACAAATCTATCCTCCACTTTGGTCCTCCTCCAACCCCCATTTCACTTGGTTGGCATAAGATCAATTGTGATTCTGCTGTGCACCCTGAAAATGTCTACCTTGATGTTGTCAGTTGAAGCCATTTGGGTATAAATAATAATCACACTCATGCATGCTTGGATTGGGATTGATGTTCATGGTGATCTTCTTTGGGGCTGAGCTAAGGTAGGTATTCTTGCTATGACGGTTGCTTTTATCGCTAAATTAGACTACACTATTTTTGAAAGGAGATTCTCATAATGTCATTGATCCTATTTTGAACTGTCGCCTCTCCATATTGGTCTATATTGGCGACATCTAGGGGCGTGCATGAGTTACATTAGTTGGGTTGAGAGAAATGATTTTAATCAATTTAGCATTAATTAGTAGGCTGGAAAATTTCCAAACTACCAATACCCCACCAAATTACAAAACAATGACAGGCTGGTTGAAGATTTGGGCGGTTTTTAACTCTGTGAATTGGGTGAGTTATGAGGTATAGTTTTGTTATGTGTTGCAAACTAAATTTTCAATTTTATTTTATCATTTATGAATAAATTTAAAAAGTATTTCCTCTAAATCCTACATACAACAAAAATATAAACAATTAAGGAAATCCTAAGAAATGTCAACTTTCTCATAGATCAAAATCCACATATTTTATGGTACATGTATTTTCTAATTTCTGTCTTCAAAAGATAAAAAAGGCTTTTAAACATTAACAAGTCATAATTTATGCTTACGAATATATTGTAAAAGTATTACATTTACTCATATTAACATATGCAAATCATGGAGTTGATTAAAGAAAATTATATATATAGGCAGGTCACCTTAGGTCTTGGTGGTTTAAAAAAACTCAATTTGCAACTTGCCCTCTAACCTGATCAGTCACTTTAATAGTTGAACCCACCCAACCTACTTATAAATAAATACCATATCCAAGCGGGGCAATGCAGAGAGTAAATTTAGCGGATTGTTGCACATGACTAGCAAGAGTAATGAAATCAATGCAGCTGCAAAATCTTCTTTCTATTCTCCCTTTTCCATGTGATTCGATCTGCCAATGTTTTAGGCAGTTCCTTAGCAGCAAGGCTCCCTTTTGTACTTGTTTTGGTGTTATTCCCAACTCCATTCTTCTTATCCTCGTTTTAAAGGTAGAGAATGCTGATGGGATAGGCCTTGGGTCCTTTTCTTAATTTCAATACATATTGTTCAGCAAAAATATTGTATTAATCAATGCTGATTGCTGGATGGGTCTACTGAGTTTATAGGTTAAAATGATATTGAAACTATATGAATGCATTATTTTTTTCCTCAAAACAGGTCGATATTAAAAGTAGTACTTTTTTTACCTTTTGCCAAGAATATTCCTTGAATTCATTCATTGGAATTCAGTTGGAGCCCAAGTGGCCAACTCAACAACTTTGATGAGCAAAGCAACTAACGTCTAAGTGTAGTTCTTCCCGTGTGGCAAAAAGATTAGTGATGTCATATGTACATAAAATTTTAGAACATAAATCTTATAAAATGATATGTTACTAACTATAAAAAAACTCAAATAATAATTTATTATCTTGTCAAATTTACGCCAATTATATTTATTATCATATTAATTTGTAATTTTTTTCTTGTAAAATTTGTAATATATTTAGTATTTCACTTTATTTGTTTGGTAAAAACCAAAAATTCTTATATATATATATATATATATAAAACTATGTTTATGAAGATCACCATGACTACCAAAAAGACCAACAACCATGACTACCAAAGTGTCCATTTTGTATCCTACACAATTTTTTATAATTATTATTTTCCATCTGATTTAATGATATGACAAGACTTGAAATTTTTGACGACTATTTCTTTATAGCCTGTCTGGATTGAGGAGGAGAGAGGAGGCGTAAGGTGAGGTAAAGTAAAGTTAGTTAGAAATTAGGCTAATTTTCCGCTAACTTTATTCTACTCCCCCTTTTTTCTCTTTAATTCAAATAGACCATGAAAATTGAACTAGTTGGATGATAATTTTTTAATGAAATTTGTAATATATCTTTGTATTTGAACCACATTCTTTCTCTTGTGTCCAAAAATTAAAAAATTAAGTTAGTTGGAAACTTAAAACTTGGAATCCATTACACTTCTTTTTTGGTGACATCCTACACAAATTTATCATTATGCATTTGAATACTACGTATAAAATACAAATATAAAATGTATGTTCAAAATTTCAATCATAATAAAACAAAACAACAATAGTAAAACAAAGACAACTATTCTAACACACGATTTCACTATTTACTTACTTATACAAAAATTGGTAGTTGTTGACAAAAAGGGGTGAATTCAACCATTCACAATTACATAAGTAAATTATAAAATGAATATGGTTAATGGGTACTTTTAGAGTATTTATTAATAAACTAATTTTATGAAATTTTTATACTACTTTCATAGAAAATATAAAAAAATAAAAAAATAAAAAATATTTTAAATATTCTTTTTATAAAAGGTTGTGTGGGGGCAAAGAACTTGGCAACTCCAGCCCACTTTATACCAAACCTAAGGCCCATGCCAAGGAGAAAGAAACATCCGAGGACGAAGTTAGAAAGTCCCAAGAGTGAGAACGAGTACAATGTGTCAGCCACGGAAGCATGGTAGAGGAATAATTTCAGGATAAACTGTTACCTCTGCATTAAATGCCCACAACTAACGTTCTGGCCACATTAATGAGGAAATGACCCTTGAACAGTGCAGTCTTAGTTGCTGCAACCCACAGAAAGAATAGGAAGACGGCTGATGGGATAGACACTTAAGTATTGACCTGCCTAATCGACAAATGTAGGGTTAAGATCAATTGAAAGGGGGTATATAATGTAAGAACTCCTTCAGGAGAAAGAAGAGAAAAACATACAATGGCAACTTGTAGAACTTGCCCAACCTCTGTAGTTAAGCACAGGAGAAATAATAAGGGTTACACATACTAAAGAAATAATAAGGATTACACAAGAGAGTCTCGAGGAGTAGAATTTCATACTTCAATCCATGTTTTTGTCACTCCGACCACTCACTGCCGTGTTTTGTTATTGCAATCCTTATGAAGGCCCAGTTCTTAAACTCATTCTCTACAAATTCATTGTATTTGGCTAGTTGGATCTAAGTCCATTCGTCCAGCAGAAGAAGTACTCAAATCCAGTCCTTACAGGTTGTATTTGACACTGGCTAAAAAATACAAATTTTTTTTACTATTTAGCTTATTTTTTATACTATTCAACTTATTTTTACTACTATTTATGAGTTTTATTACACTTTTTAGTACTATTTATGAATCTCACTATATTATTTTAACTCATTTTTAACTTTATCTTTAATATTTTTAATAAAAAATTTTCAATTTCAACTAAATAAAACAAAACGATTCTCAAATGGAAAAATCTCTAAAAATAGTTTCCAAAATGAAAATCCATTAAAATCCCTAACCGCATCGAAAGGGTTGTCCTACGTCGCACATCCTAAGGGTGTCTAAAATCGACTTTTGCTTATCAAAATAAGGAAGAAAAAAAAAACTGAAAATTAACTCCATTTTCACGATTCTCGGGAAAAAAAAAAACCGGTTTGGTCCAATTGGAGACCCAAGGAGATAACCGAATAACCTCAGTATCTGACCTTTTGCATTAACCATCTTACTCCCACAGTTCAATTCAATACAACCAAAGAGAAAGCGACCCATTATTCAGTCACAGTGCTAATAAGAGAGAGAATGTAGAAAGAGAAAGTTAAGAGGGAGAGAGAGAGAGAGAGAGAGAGAGAGAGAGAGCTGTAGTGTTGCAGGTTTTTATAGCAGAGTTGTGGCAGATTGTTTTTTAACTTTATCCATGAAAATAATTCTCTCTCTCTCTCTCTAGCTGTTATCTTTCTTTCTCTCTGTACTTCTTACGGTTTTGCATTTATACATAGAGCTCTATGACTCTTCCGACCGATGTGATTGAACGACCATAGTTCAGCTCGTCCTGTTACACCATTTTCGCCAACCCCATAAATTTAAAAAAAGAAAAAACAAACCCACCCAAGGAAAATTCTCATAAACCCAACTCAATAATGTTAGTGAGTTCAAGCTGCTGAGTGAGCTCTCTGTGGGTTGTGTTGTGCGTACTCTCTGGGTTTCCAAATGTTTTCAAGTGAAGCAGTTGCTTCTAAATTATAAAAGGGTGGCTAAAGCTTAACTCAATCTTCGGTACACTGACTGGAGGGGGCTGGTTAAGCTGTAAAAAACTGGTTTTCTTTGGAGGGCAGTAATGGCATTTCGAGTTGAGCTTCTTCTTCTTGCTATTCTCGTATCTCTCAGCTTCGGTTCGGTGGATTCCGATGACGGTGAGTCATTTGATCTTAAAGCCTTATGTCGTGTTTGTATGCCGACAAAAATGTCATATTTCATTATTAAAAAAAAAAAAAAAAAAAAAAAAAAAAAAAAGAAGAAGCTTGGATTTTCAGAACAAAGGTTTTTTTTTTTTTTTAGTCTTTTAAACTTAGTGGACCTAAATGCTTGATACTTCTTTTACGTGGGGTTAGTTGGGTTTGGAACCAGGACATCATGGAACGTAAAGTTAAGATTTTATTTTTTTTTTTTAAATTTTTATTTGTAAAGCTATTGCTATGGTGAACAATATTTTAAACCCATTTATTTGTTTATTTGTTTATTCATTGTTTCGAAGTTCAACAATGTTTATTAAAATGTAACCTTTTTTGTGTGGTCGTTTGATTAATTTTAAATTCAGCTATTCATTTTTTCAATCAAAATCGCTGAGCTTGTTTTGCTTGTTATTTACACTTGACTCGATTTACCTCGTACATACACACTGTGTTTTGGGATTTTAGGGAGCTTTTTATTTTATTAGATATTTTGTATTGTGTAGTGAGACTAAAAATAAATGTGGGTGTTGAAGGGGCAACACTATTGGAGATAAAGAAGTCATTCAGGGATGTGGACAATGTTCTATATGATTGGACGAACTCACCATCTTCAGATTATTGTGTTTGGAGAGGTGTCACATGTGACAATGTCACCTTCAGTGTCGTTGCCCTGTAAGTCCTTTTTCTTTGTTCCATTTTTGTGGGTTGAGTACTGTGCATGTCTTTTATTGGCTGCTACTTAAATTTATTTTATTTTCTTGTTATTCAAGAATTCTTCTTTTTCACTGATTGTGTGTTTGGTTTTCTATGATTTTTAGCAATCTGTCAGGTTTGAATCTAGATGGAGAAATCTCACCTGCAATTGGAGAACTTAAGTTCCTGCTCACTATGTACTGTTCTCCATTCATATTTTTGTTTTAACATTTAAGCTATTTTTGGTTACATTTTTCTGCCAAGACTCTGTTTCCTTAGAGAATTATTTCCACAGTTTTTTTTTTTTTTTTGGGGGGGAGGGGGGCGGTGTTGAGAAAGTAATAAAATTTGAATTTGAAGAGAACTGTGCTTTCCCAAAGTGATTGATTATAGTTTTATTGGGAACTATTTTTAAAACAAACAGAGTCTAAGCTTAATTGTTGTTTATAAACAAGGAATTGTGATGGGTTTGAATCAAGGTTGACTGTTGTTATGTCTTCTTTGATCAGTGATCTAAGGGAAAACCGGCTCTCAGGGCAAATCCCAGATGAGATTGGTGACTGTTCTTCTTTGAAAAGCTTGTAAGTTCTATAGTGGAAAGGGACTTGCTTGAGTTCATGATTTTAAATCATCATAATGTAGATGCTATATTCTCTATCTCATTGATAATTTATTAATTGGTCTTATTAGGGACTTATCATTTAATGAGATAGATGGAGACATACCATTTTCAATCTCAAAGTTGAAACAGCTAGAATATCTGTAAGTTCTTGTACAAGAATGTCTTTTTTATGTTTTGTCAACCTATTCTCTCCAGCAAAGTAATAATTTTAAACTATATTTTGAATGGGGCTTTCAGAATCTTGAAAAATAATCAGCTGATTGGGCCAATTCCTTCAACTTTGTCTCAGATTCCGAACTTGAAAGTTCTGTAAGTTTCATCTCCTGGCTTCTCTCCTTACTTTGTACTGAATTTAAATTTGAATGAATCATGACTGAAATTCCATATGGAACACTGGTTTCAGAGATTTGGCACAAAATAATCTGAGTGGAGAAATACCAAGGCTTATATACTGGAATGAAGTTTTGCAGTATCTGTGAGTGTACCAGTACATTGATAATACTAAGCTGTTATTCCTTTTTCTGGAATTCTAATAATATTGATCTTGGGAATGAACTTCTTTTGTCATTTCCTTCTTAGTGGTTTGCGAGGGAACAATTTAGTGGGTACGCTCTCTACAGATATGTGCCAGTTAACTGGGTTATGGTACTTGTAAGTGGACATCAAATCTTTCACTCTTCAAATGCAAAAATTCCTTTGTATTCTCCAGCATATGAGGTCCTTTATCTATTTAACATGGTTTCTCCTACTGATTGCAGTGATGTAAGAAATAACAGTTTGACTGGCAGTATTCCCCAAAATATAGGGAACTGCACTGCCTTCCAAGTCTTGTATGTATTCAATCTATCTCAATGATGTTAAAATGTCCAGAATGCTTAATCTGGGTAAACTTAAGAGTTGTTCTCTTTTTATTGACAGGGACTTGTCCTACAACCAGCTAACGGGAGAGATTCCATTCAATATTGGGTTCTTGCAAGTAGCCACATTGTACGTGCTTGGGGTTTTTGTTTGTTTTGTTGAGCGTTTGGATCTTATAATGTTATGGTAATTTCTTCATTTATTTGATAAGTCTGATATACTAATTGCTCTTAAACTTTATTGTTGCTAGATCATTTCAAGGTAATCGACTTACGGGGCATATTCCATCAGTGATTGGTCTGATGCAGGCACTTGCTGTGTTGTAAGTGCTTTTAGCAAACTGCATCTGAAGAGAAGTTTATACAGTGCCTTCTCACTAAATGCTTTCTTTCTCTCTTATTTCCATGTCATTTTTCTTTGTTTCCAACCCAGAGATCTGAGCTGCAACATGTTAAGTGGGCCAATTCCTCCTATTTTGGGAAATTTGACTTACACTGAGAAATTGTAAGTACGTTGTTGGCATTCTTGCAATATATCATTTGTGTCTGAGTATCTTCTCTTGCACATGAAACATATATAGTGTTGAAAATACCTACTAATAAGCACCATCTTAAAATTGTTAGTCAGAGCCAGCGGTTAACATTCCAATACAACTTCTGCTATCAACTTATAATTTTCTTTGATTTGAACGTATTTATGTATTTGAAATATCTTCTGATGCTCACCATTGTAACGTTACCAGTATTTTTGCTTTGTATGCCTCATTTTTTTCATTCCAAATTTCAAATGTAGGTATTTGCATGGCAACAAGCTGACTGGGTCTATTCCACCAGAGCTCGGAAATATGACAAAGCTTCACTATCTGTACGGTTTTTTTTTTTTCCTTGTCTTTTTTCATATTTCTTTCGTAACCTATGATGATGTATATTTGTATATGCAAACAAGTGGCAACACTTGAGTTTCTTTTATTTTAATTTCAGCTCTCTGATTTTTCTTTACATTGAGTATGGTTTTGACGTCATTTGAGCTTCATTTTTGGATATAAGATCTCAAAGCATTCCACCCATTTTGTGTATTTACCCTGTGATGTATTAAGGGCACTCAAAATAACTGCATTCCTGTGTTATTAGGAAAGTATTTGTTATTTCTCAGTCATGCATCAGGGAAGATGCATCTGCTCTCTAATTATCACTCTACCTTTGTAGGGAATTGAATGACAATAATCTTGAGGGCCTTATTCCACCTGAGCTTGGGAAGCTTACTGATCTCTTTGACCTGTAGGTTCTGCATTCTGGAATTGTTTAATTCTGTGTGGTTTCAGCATAATTCTATTTAAGTTACTGGTGCAATACTCTTGCAGTAATGTTGCTAACAACAATCTTGAAGGGCCCATCCCTGATAATCTTAGCTCGTGTACAAATCTTAACAGCCTGTAAGCATCTTAACCCTGACCTCTTACTAAGAACCTTGATTGATTGTTTTCAAGGTAGTTACTTTCTATTTGATTCAATTTCAGCAATGTGCATGGGAACAAGTTGAATGGAACCGTCCCACTTGGTTTCCAGAGGCTAGAGAGTATGACGTATCTGTAAGTTCAGCCTGGTCTAACAAATACTAATTAACGGTTAGAATCATGCAGTTTTGTTGTGTCTTGCATTGTTTCCATGGTCCTGTAATGGGACAGAAGGTACAAAATTTCCATGTTGCCTTGTCATAGCAGTGGTTGTCTCTGTGTTATTGTTGTCATTACCATCCCGTCTCCAAGGTTTCATTACTTTGTTGCTAAAGCATGCACAAGGCACATCTGTGCACATCAAGGTTTGCCATCTGTGTTGCATAGTAGTCATTCCCCAATTTGCATGTCCTCAGTGATCAATTCCATTCCCATCTACTGTATGGTTTCATTTTGGGGTTGAAACAAGTCCATGCACAGAAGCACATTTAAGCACATCAAGGTCCTATCATGCACATTCAGTTTGAATATATGAAATTTTGCTTAATGCTTCTCATTGATTTGATGACATCCTCAGGAATCTTTCCTCCAACAATCTTCGGGGCCCCATTCCAATTGAGCTATCTCGGATTGGTAATTTAGATACTTTGTAAGTATTAATCGCACTGGTGGTTTCCTTCTAGTTTATTTCTTTTTCTAATATATGCTTTTGCTCAGGGACATCTCTGATAACAAAATCAATGGCTCAATTCCTTCTTCCCTTGGTGATTTGGAACATCTTCTGAAGCTGTGAGTTCCACTCCTTATTTTTTCTTCTATCATGGTTTGTCTTCTTGCTTACACCAGTTATTCAATGTGGTAGGAATTTGAGCAGAAATCATTTAACAGGATTTATTCCCGTGGAGTTTGGTAATCTAAGAAGTGTTATGGAAATGTAAGTAATAGTTCTTTTATTAATACTATTATTAAGCCATTTTGGTTGTTTCTAACCTTGTGATTCATGCTTCACATTATAGAGATCTTTCAAATAATCATCTCTCAGGCTTCATTCCTCCAGAACTTAGTCAGCTACAGAACATGGTCTCATTGTAAGTTGCTCATTGTGATTTTGTATCCAGTAGCTTTTGTGTTGATGATATTTATGGCTGGCTTTTACAAAGTTTCGAGGGCAATGGCAAGACTAGACTCTTTTCAATGGAATCCTATTTAAATGATTTTCTAGGTACAGTATTGAACATGTATGATTGTCACCGTTGAGAGTGAGCTTTATTTTTTTGACCGTTTTCAGTGTACAAGTCAATGGAATAATATGATCTCCCAGTGATACCAAATTGAAAATGGCTTAAAATCATCCGTGGCTATATAGTTCATATTCTTATGTGGTTGCATTAGGTGTAAGGACTTAAATGGCCTTGTTATCAAGCATTCATGCTATTGTTGTTTATTAGGAATTTAAGATTTTCAAAATGAAGCAATGTTAATTGGTTGCACATTTTGTTTTTGTGATTTGATCCCTTCCTGCAATATAATGCAGGAGACTACAAAACAACAATTTATCTGGGGATGTGACGTCACTGATTAACTGTCTGAGTCTTAGTATACTGTTAAGTATCTTATCCAGTGGAATTTATATTATGGCTTAAGCTTTAAGGTAGATCGCACTGATTTTTGTAACAATATTTTATCCCAAATCCATGCAGCAATGTATCCTATAACAATCTAGCTGGTGATATTCCCACAAGCAATAACTTCTCAAGATTTTCACCTGACAGGTTAGAATATCAACTGGTTATTTCTTGAACTGCCAAACGAAACATTTAAAGTTTAGTTGTCTTATTGATTTTCAAAAAAATTGATCTGATTGCTTCTAGTATGGTTCAGGCTTGCATCCAACTGATGTGATCTTTGTTTGCAGTTTCATTGGAAATCCTGGTCTTTGTGGTTCTTGGCTCAGTTCCCCATGTCATGAGTATCATCCAACAGAGCGAGGTGAAGATGACCTTCAAGTCTAACCTTTTTTCCCCTTAATTTGTTTGCTTAACCAGAGCCACGACTCTTTAGTATTTGTCTTACAAATGTCCACTAGAAACCACAAAATAGCCGAATCATGTACTGGACCGGGATTTGACATGACTGGCTAGATCAGTCATTTGCATAATTTTTGTTATATCTTGAAAAATTCCAAGTCACTGAAGTACTGACTGAAAGATGCAAATTACTTTTATAATGGTGTTAATATCTTGTCTTTGGTACCAAATTCATCTGACATGTTCTATGCAGCAAAAATGTAACTGTATTTATGTAATTTGACAAAATGCTATAGCAGTTCTTTGATGTTAGAGCATGACGTAGCTGGGCCTTTTGTCCTTGTCTAATTATGTAGTGCACTATTGCATGTTTTCAGCATACTTTCTTCCTAGAATAGGATGCTATTTAGTTGCAAATTTGAGTAATAATTTTTCTTTTCTTTTCTTTTCTTCTCTGTTGCCTTTGTAGTCACAATATCTAAAGCAGCCATTCTGGGTATTGCTCTTGGTGCGCTTGTAATTCTTCTCGTGATATTAGCAGCAGCATGCCGGCCTCACACACCAGCTCCTTTTTCAGATGGATCACTTGACAAACCAGGTACCTTATATTAGACTAAATAAAATATTGCATAACATTAGTCAATGCCATGGGGCTTAGATGCCTATGGGGATGGTTCACCTACTGTAGGTTTTGTTCATTTTACTGAGTTAAATCATTTTCAAAAAAGTACCATCACTTGAGATGTTTTTGATCTTCCTGGATGATTGGAACCATCCTTCTAATGAATTCCTTGGCCGTTAAATCAAACCATGAGATTATTTCATCCATGTCGGTAATGGCAATGAGAGAGGTTAATTTGTTGCTAAAGTGATATTTTTACTTGTTACCCGTTAGTTATAGTCTGATATGGTCTGATCATCTTGCCCATCAAAAGGTCTACCAAGCTACTAACTCCTGTGTGCCTGTGATCATCTTACCCACTGAAAGCTTTACTAAGCTACTAACTCCTGTGTGCTCCTGAAACTACAGTTAGTTACTCTACACCAAAGCTAGTGATCCTTCACATGAATATGGCACTTCATGTGTATGAGGACATCATGAGAATGACTGAAAACTTGAGTGAGAAGTATATAATTGGTTATGGGGCATCAAGTACAGTATACAAATGTGTCCTTAAGAATTGCAAGCCAGTGGCTATCAAGAAACTCTACTCCCACTATCAGTGCTTGAAGGAATTCGAGACAGAACTTGAGACGGTTGGGAGTATCAAGCATCGGAATCTGGTTTGCCTCCAAGGATACTCCTTGTCGCCCTCTGGGAACCTTCTCTTCTATGACTACATGGAAAATGGCAGTCTTTGGGATCTGCTTCATGGTAAGTTTCAGGTGTTTGTAGATCATTTTTGTGCCCTGCATAATGTTGCCTAAATTTATCCTTAGTTGTCCATGTGATTAACCATAATAGTAGGATGTCATTAAAATATTTCTTATATGCTATTTGCTTTCCAGGTCCTACCAAAAAGAAAAAGCTCGACTGGGATACTCGTCTTATGATAGCACTTGGAGCAGCCCAAGGTCTGGCATATCTACACCATGATTGTAGCCCTCGCATCATCCACAGGGATGTCAAGTCATCTAACATTCTATTAGACAAGGATTTTGAGGCCCATCTCACTGATTTTGGCATTGCCAAGAGTTTATGCGCCTCAAAGTCTCATACATCTACTTACATAATGGGCACCATCGGCTATATAGACCCAGAGTATGCGCGTACTTCTCGCCTCACTGAGAAGTCTGATGTGTATAGCTATGGTGTGGTTCTACTTGAGTTGCTGACAGGAAGGAAAGCTGTAGATAATGAATCCAATCTTCATCATCTGGTCAGTCTTCTATCCATTTTCAATATCCATTTTTTCTATTTATTATTTTGTTAAATATTATGTTAACAATGAAAAACATCATGCGCATGGTTTGACTTTTGTTTGGCATGAATTTTGCCCTTATGTGGGAAGCAGAAAGAAACATTTTTTTTGTTCTTATGAGATGAATTTTAACATTAGGCCTCACACTGTCTCTCAGATCTTATCCAAGACAGCCAGCAATGCTGTCATGGAAACCGTTGATCCTGAGATCACGGCCACGTGTAAGGACCTTGGAGCAGTAAAGAAGGTTTTTCAGTTAGCTCTTCTATGCACCAAGAGACAGCCGTTGGATCGGCCAACAATGCACGAAGTAACACGAGTCTTGGGGAGTCTTGTACCATCCACACCACCACCAAAGCAACCAGCCCCAAACCTAACCGCTCCACTCCCTTCCACAAAAGTGTCTTGCTACATGGATGAGTATGCAAATATCAAGACTCCACACATGATGAATTGCCCATCCATGAGCACCTCAGATGCCCAACTCTTCCTTAAGTTTGGGGAGGTAATTTCTCAGAATAGTGAGTGAAGATTATGTTAGAATCAAAGATAAAGTAGTTATTATGTTAGAATCAAAGATAAAGTAGTGGAAGGATAGTGAAAGATATTAGTTAATTGAAAATGTTTATAAATATTTGGTATTACTTTTAGTTAAGTTAGCCTCTCTTTTTTTCTTTTTTTTGCTACAAATTAGTAACTCCTAAGTGGAAAAAGGAAAAGATGGACAAAGTTACTAAAATATATTTTAAAGGTGTAGGAGTACCCACAATTCATGTATGTTAATTGTACTATATAAAATTATGGTGGTAATTTTGGCTTTGTGTTAGTGGGACCACTGGCACAAGAGTCTAGCCTGGTGGAATTAGTGGTTGTGGGTCAGGTTCAGGCTCTGAATAGTTGGTTGAAGCAGTGCATTATATGTGTGACCAGCAATAATGCACTGCAGAGCCTTACTGGGCCGCACCAGTCCAACTATAGGTGTTTGTAATTCTGAGTAGTGAGTACATTGCCTATTGTCATGATCTGGTGCAAGTTGAATGATGGAATGGTGATGAAAGTCAGGTTTGGTTTTTTCTTTTTTCAGACCCATGAGAGTGAATTTAAATCATGACATAGGGATTTGTGCCTTTTATCTCAAATGTTAAAGTACCGGTGCTGTTGTTGTTGTTTTTTTTTGGGGATACAGTACAGGTGTTATTTTGTTTAGATGCCAAGTGCTTCTGTTGAAACTTGAAAGGGTCAGGGAAGTATGGGTTAAAAACATCAAACATTATTTACCCCCCCCCCCAAAAAAAAAGAAAAAAAAAAAAGGCATCTAACATTTCCTTCTCAAGGTGTGATAAGCCCGAGAGATTCTTATAATGGGTTTTTCTTATTTTTATTTTTTCAGTAAAAAAGGTTCTGGCAGTGTCAGTTTGCTTTACTTTTATACAGTTCAATGCACCTTGCTTGATTTGTGGCTATTACAAATGGCATTTCTATTTCCTTTTTGGAATGTCATCTGCGTTGTGCAATCAACAGCTGGTCAACAACTAGCCATCTTTTGGAACGACTAAATATGACTCATCCCTTGTAAAGGCAGAATTTGATCCCGAATTTAATGGGCTGTTTGATTGAAGGAGCGGAAAAGTTAAGAAGATAGAAAATGAGGTAGGGATTATTTTTTTTTTTTTTTAAAAGAAATAATAGAAAAATATTTAGTTTTCTCTCATATATATTTGGTTGGGATGAAGGAAAAGTAAAAAGATAATCAATGAAGTTGGTACAAATTTAAAAAACTTCTCATCTGAGCATGTGTGTTAGAAAATACTTAAGGTCTGTTTGGTAGAAGAGTTTGAGTAATGTCGTTTGTATTTTTTTGAAATATGTGTGGGTGAAAAAGTGTGTAGAAATGCATGTAATGTTGTTTAAAAATTAAAAATATGTTACTAAAATGCTCTACCAAATGGGGCCTTAGAATTCTAAAAAAAAATTGGTATAAATTTACAATTATGTCCTTTTTAAATAAAACAAAAAGTAAAACATTTTTTTTTTAAAGTTGTATACCTTAAAAAAAAAAAAAAAGCGCACAAGCCTTGATGCAAAATATATCCAAAACTAACATAAAAATGAAATAATTGAGAATAGAAGAAATTGACAAAAATTGGCAAAGAAGATAAAGAAAAAAAAAAAGTGAAAAATATTGAAAGTTGCTGTGAAGAGACAACTAAAATCTCACGTTCTCCCTTGTATTTTCTCTAGGGGAAATCAATTTTTGGCGAGTCCATAGAGAAAATAGCTAGGCCTTACCAATTTTTTCCTTCCTTACCCCTCTCAACTAAACATCCATTTCACTCATTTTCTCTCCTTTTTCCTTCCTCTCCAAAATCACCCCAACCAAGCATACCATAAGGATGCGATTGTATAAGCTGTTGTAAAATGGTGTTTTATAAAATAAGTGTTTGTAAAAAAGTTATGAGGAGTGTTATTGCGAAATGACATTTTGAGTTTTAAAAATGCACTTTTAGACCCCTAAATCACGTAACCAACAAACTTTAAGTCTCTAAAGCAGATTTTTTTTTTTTTTTTTTTTGGTTACACCTTCAAAAGTATCATTTTGCCAAGCTGAAGTTATATGCAATTATTACCAAATGAGTCAATTTTGTATCGTATCAATTAGTACAACCAGTATTTGCCATATCGATACTTATGCCAATACTAAATTGCCATATTAGGGTTTAGGGTTTAAGGGCTTGAGTTTGAATGGTTTTTAGTTCATACTTTGAAAGCTAAGTCCCTGCATCTAATCTCAACTAAAGAAGCACTTCTTTTCCAATATAATTGAATCTCTTTTATTTTTTACTCCTATTAATACAAAACTTCTCTATCTCACTCCTGGAAAACGTAGGAATTGTTTTATTTTACAACCTCTTCGGCAATGTGCCTTGAAGGTTTCTGCTCCTACTATAAGTCCTTTCACACTTACAAAAGAGTATCTCCTCTCTTTGTTTTCTTGTTGGTTCTCTCTCTCTCTCTCTCTCTCTCTCTCTCTCTCTTCAAAGGTAAAATTACAATTAATCTCTCTGTAATTTGACACTTAAGATTTGGACTAAAATGAAAATTTACCTTCATGAACCTCTCATATTTTTATTGTTTAAAATCACCTACGTGAGTTTTTTTTTTTTTTTTTTTAATTTTTTATAGCCTTCTTAATACCTTCATACGTCCATGGAAATTGTTTTTAATCACGGATTCACTAATCATCATGACACCCGAAGAATCGCTTGAAGTTTCTCACCTCTTTGTAAACGAGGCCTTTTTGCCCCATCCACCAATCGTTCGTAATATTTAGTCCCGAAAGCCCAATGTTTGATCTTAGTTACTCCTTTTGCACAGGGAACCATGCCCATCATCCAATAAACTCGGGCCCTAGGCCTAAATAGCTACAACACCAAGGCATGTCCGGTCCATTCCTACAACACAGGGAAGGCTCAAGATTTTGTAACACTTTTTTTTTAAGCACCACGTATGTAGTCTGGCATGCCCTTGCTTACAAACCCAAATTTTATTTAATTTTTATATGCATCTTACTTAACTTTTTTTTTTTTAAAGTAATTTGCGTAGTTTCCACTTTTCTCATAGTTCTTTTCAAGGACTGTTCTTCATTTGACAATAATTATCTTGTCATTGTGACAAGTCACGATGAAGCAGTCAAAAAACTTGATGGATATATATGTCCAAGTAGCGAATTTAATCCCAGATTGGAAGTGAAACTATTGTTATCTCTTTAAGAATGAAAAAATAAATAAATAGAAAAGGCAATTGGAAAATACTTTTTTTTTTTTTTTATAATATTGAGAAATACTTTTTCGTTTGATTGTGAGCAGATATTCTGTTGAGCAATGGTAGAACGAGAGACTAACAAAAAAAAAAATTTATGATGTTTTCAGTGCTCTTTGATGATGCTGAGATCGTCAGTCAAGATGTTCGTCCAGAATAAAATCGTCTTCTGCTGGTTTTAGCCTGAGATACAACACAAGGAAAAAGTCACTGGTGGGGACGTTGCCCACAACGCCTCCGATGATTAAGTTAGAGAAATACAGCAACCGAAGAAAAGTATGTAAAACTAAAATGAGGATTCAATAGTCTGATTTTTTCTTACCCCCTTTTGATATTGCCTGAGGATATATATAGAGCCTTTTGGTGCCCTTCTAGCAGTTGGTTGGGTCATTATGAGGGCATTATTGATTGGGTTTGTAACGCTTGAGCCAGATGTCAGGTTAACCGGCGCTCGTTCAACGGAATTGGTGTTTAATGCTGTTACTCGTAACGGTCGTCCTTAGCTGAGTTGGTCAGGTGGCATTCTCGGTACTGTGATGATAATGATCTCGTCCTTATTAATCGTCCACAGCTAATGGACGATTTTACTAATTTATGGGCCCATCACTCTTGTTAGACACTCAGTCGACCGATGATCCAACCAAATTATGCAAATTTGTGCTTTCTTCAAAATTTATTGCCAAGAGTTGTACCAATTGAAATTTAAATGTTTGTGAACGTTGAGATATTTCTCACTATTTTCAATAATTAGAACACTTTATTTGTGATTTTTCCTGGTCCACATGTATTGTGTTAAACTTTCATCTTCAATATAACATTGATTTCTCTTAGAAACACGATAAATCACGTAGGTCTCTCCAAAAATGCTACATATAGAACATATATAATGGCTTTGATTGTATTCTAAGAATAAATCTGTAATAAATCTTTAGCAATTCCTTTGTGGAAGCAAATATTGTCAGAGGCGTGCCTCTGAGCTATTAAGTATAAAGTTTCCTTGTTTGTTCGTTAAACTTTCACTGGTTCCTTTCATTGGCTTGAACTTGAAACTAATTTATGAAACTCCTTGAAAATCTAATTCCCCTTTTAGGGCGTGGTCTTTGCAATCTACATTTCGCAAAAATACAATTGGATCAAGCCCCCATGGTAACTCTTGGTGGCCAAATTCACGAAGCACTTTGTGACACAATTTTCAAGATCAACGAGGAGTTTGGCTAAATACCATGCTGCTATGAATGGCTTGATTACAGACTTTCTTGAAGTGAGGAAATAAGTTGCAATGTTTGTATCTTTAAGGATGTCATTTTGTCCATTGTCATTTATAAAAGTTGTCGTTAAGTCTAGTAAAACAATGTTGTATCATATATGTGAATAGTATCAATTTTATCAAGAGCAATAGAGCTAAACTAATCATTAACCCGTACAATGCACATAAAAGTTCAACAAATTATGATATTTACTCTTTGTTATATCTTGTTACTTCTATACAATTTAGGCCAAAATACAAATTACAACTTTTTAAGTATGAATCAATTGTCATTTTTGCTCCTTCAATTTAATTTTTGTCATTTATTTTCTTAAACTTTATAGCTATTTCAATTTGGTCATTTGTTGTCTATAAAACTGAAGTTAAGTCTGAAAAAATGACGTTGTATCACGTATGTGAATGTTGTAAGTTTTATAAATGACTCTCATAACAAAAAAAAATTATAAATTATAAACGACAACAAACGAATGACTAACTTGACATGAATGTTAAAATCTATGAACTAAATAACAAAAATTAAGCTTTAGGAATGAAGTTGATAACTCACCTAAAGTTAACAGGAGTAATTTTTATTTCAACCCAAAGTTTAAGAATTATAGTAGTTATTAATGCGTATTTATTATGATTGTGTCTATGCATTGAGCTGTATATTTTACCACTTACAGAAGATTTGGACTTCTTAAAGAAAATATGATGTGGTAATATTATTATGAATTGTGTGCTTTTTTTTTTATAGAAATAATTTCAACCTATGACGTTCCAATGATTGTCTTTTATATTAGACCAATATATCAATTGGTTTTTTATGTAAGTGGGGATTAAACCACATATATTTTATCCAACGAAAGTGGACTTCACTAATTGAGCTAACAAGAACTCACCAAATGATGTACACGTAGGAGACTTTATAAATAATCCTTAAATATTTCAAGCACAACTAAAAAATATATAATAAAACGTTAACTAAAAATATATAATAAAACAATAACGTGCAAAAGGAGTGAGTTTTCACAAATTACGTGGCATTAGAAAAATCAATAATAAAATATTAAAACTCTTCCATTTGATGTTATTTTTATTTTTTTCAAATAGGAAATTTATTAATCATGGTAGTTATAGTAAACATTCATTACAATTGTTTTGTATATAGAATTGTCTATTTTACTGTTTAAATAAATATATGATGTGGACAAATTTGAATGTAGGGCAAGGTTATCAGGATCGAGATCCTACACGTGATCGATGAGAGAGTTCAATGATCGGACTGTAGAATTGGCACAAGGATTGTAAGATCCTATTTTTCGATTAAATAAAATATACTAAAAAGTACCTATAATTATAATTCATAATTTATATTAAAGAAACATTTAAAATTTTTAATTTTTGACGCAAATTAGTGAAATTGCAAATAAAAGGCAAAGTACTAACTTACAAAAACATAAACAAAATTCAAAAGTTACAAACCACAAATATCAAGTTTTAAGTTAAACAACTCAGAGCTTGTATATTGTCTCTCATAAACAAGTTTTAAGTTTTAAGGCTTGAAATAATAATAAAAAATTGAATTTTTCTTTATAGTGTAGGATCTTTAGTATCATTATGGGATCTCAATCCTATAAGATCTGAATCGTGATCCCACACGGATTTCACTTAAATTGAGATTCTAGTGAGATATGAGACATTTTAGGAATGCAGGATATTAAGATCCCAAGATCCAGATCGGGATATTGATAAACATGATGGAGGGTATAAATATAAGAGGTCTTATAAAGAATCTTCAGAGAGTTTAATATTAATTAAAAATCTATATTAGAATTATGACGTGAAAAACAAAATTTAGAACCCTAAATGTAGGGATGGCAATGGGGCGGAGCGGGGTTAAAGGATGGAGTCTTCATCCCCACCACGCATGGTTTTATATTGCCTCATTCCCGCCCCACCCCGCATGATAGAGAAAACTTTCTCACCCCATCCATGTCCCTTGGGGCCCTACCCCACCTCGTAAAAATCTACTTTTTGTTAATTTGTTCTACAACTAGTACAAATTTTTTTAATGAAACCTATTTCATTAATAAAAATATTTTTGAAATTACAACTAAATTTATCCCATCAAATCAAATTAAATTTTCAAACAAATTTGAATAATAGATTCAAGTGTTTAATAAGACAATCACAAGAAAAAAGAAAAAAAAAAAAAAACTCATAGTATAGCATATAACAAAATAAAGGCAAAGAGCCACACTTGGTAAAATATAATAAGATAATATTGATATATTTGTTTAAATAGTAAAGTTTTAGGGTATAAAAAATTTACAATTATAACCCCTTAGCAACATGGGGTGGGGACGAGGAGGGGCAAAGCAGGTCTAAAAAGTCTAAACTCATCCCCGTCTTGCCCCATGGTGCAGGGTTAAAATCTTGCCCCATCCTTGTCCCACCACTTTTGCGGGGTGGGGAAAACCCGCGCGGGACGAAGCGGGGAGGGTTAGGGTTAAGCAGGGCAGGACAAAATTGTCATCCCTACTACATGGCAACACTATAAGTCATCAATAAATCAAAGATGATCATTTTATATTATTTAATTTTTTTATATGAGTATACTATAATTTTCTTATACAATATATAAATTATATTTTAGTCTAATCTAAGTGTATATGTGTGTTCTCTCCTGAAAACTTGAACCTTGACACTTACCTCTTACAGCTAACAAGCACTTATACCTGTAGAGTGACTATCGCACCAAAAGAGTGTGGTGGTTATGAGTATTATATATTATTAGTAATTAGTAATTAGTGCAATATTTAATGTGCGATAAAATCTAATACAATCTGATATCCTCTTTTAATATTTTTCCCAAATGTGAAAATTGATAATTATGGTAATTATTAATAAACATTTATTATAATTGTGTATGCATATGGAATTATCTATTTTACCATTTTAAAAAAAAAAAGTTGGTGACAAGATTTTAATTGATGGTGTAAGTGTTTCTTAAAAAAAAAAAAAAATTAGAGTGTAAATATAGGATACTTTATATGAATTCTTATTTTAATTTCAAGTAGTCAAAAAAAAAAAAAAAAAAAAAAGGGAAAAGAAGCTAAATGCTTTCATTATATATATAGACACACGCATATACACACACATACATACACAAATATAGATAATAAGAGTTTTGTAGCTTAAATGATATCTCAAGTAACCCATTTAATGCATGATAAAATTAAACAAAATATGACAAATGATTGGGAAAGGCCCTAGAATGGAGAATCACGTAAGAAAATGATATAGGAATATAGTCCGAGGAGTGTATCATTCTTGGATATGAAGAATATCGGTCAAGCAAATACCTGGACGGTTTAGGTGACTTTCCAGGAAGTTCTAACGATAAGGATGAACTTTAGGCGCATATAAAGATGATAAGAATAAAGAAATATCTAAAGGAAAAGTTGCTACCACCGCATTAAATACATTGCAACTACTTTTCTGGCGACATTTATGTGGAGAAAATCCCTGAACAATGTAATTTCAGCTGCCACCACTCATGGAGAACCAAATAAGATACTTGATGGGACATATACTCAAGTGAATGTTTAGATGAAGAACAAGTGTACGATCGAGATAGTCTGAAAGAAAACTATATAAATGTAAAAGACCTCTCACGAGAGAGGAGAAAAAAAAGAGAGAAAGGGAAAAAGAAGGAAGATTTACTGTAGTTTTAAGAATTGTATTAGCTTTTAAAATAATAGTTTATCTCATCGGACATCAGTTTATTCAAGTTTCAAGTATATTTTTATGCTTGCTTATCTTTTAAATATTTGTGAACCGTTGTTTAGTTCATAAACAGGCCAGCTGTTTCACCTACTCTCTACAAATTCATTGTATTGAGCTCATTGGGCTCACATCCGACGTCTTTTGGGTTTGGGCTACAAATTTTGATCCTACATATATAATTTAGTAATTATATTGTAGTTATTAATACGTATTTATTATAACATGAAAAATTAATTGCTACTATCAATTTCATAAGATTGAGACATAGATTACGTCTCTTGAGATGATATATCATATATGCTCTTTGTAATATATTTGATCAATTGATGCAACAAATTCTCCAGATACAACAACTCAAATTATAATTTCTAATATACAGACTAGGAGAATACGAAATAGTTGTTATTTTAGTAGCTTTAAAAGAATTAGGGATTAGTTTTCAAAAAAAAAAAAAAAGAATTAGGGATTACAAATTTGGAGGATAAAGTTGAAAAAAAAAATACTTTATAAGACCAAAATGTAAATTGACCAAAACCTAGAGGGTGTAAAATAATGTTTAGCCTAGGTTTATATAAACTTAACCAAGATTAGCAACTCCAAGAAAATCACACGTCACAAAAACCGGCGGATCTTACTTCAAATGCAAGGCACCCGGCCAAGATTGGAATCTCCTGATGGGGACAACCAAGGGAACTTTTTAACTGGACGAAACTACCCTTCCTCTCGTCACTCCTTGTCGGTTCTTGTGATTTTCAAGCTTATAAATTCACGCTAACATCTACATCTAGCTACGGGATAAGAAAGCTGTTCTGCTCTCAATTCTTACTAATTCATCATTAAAATATGTAAACAAGTTTCTAAGATTTCCATAATTGTCAAATATAAAGTGATTGGTTAATGACAACATAATCATATGACATGAGCCGAGCCACGTGTCAGGAATATTTTGATTTCTGTCCAAATCTACAAACGTTTAAATTAAATCAAAATTTATCTTAAAAAAAATTAAATCAAAATTATTGGCTAAGCCTTTTAGTCTTTTACTATTTCTTTCAATTTAAAAATGGACGCAGATTAGTTCGAACTTAAAAATAAAAATAAATGCTGATTTACCTTATTTCTAGTAATTGCTTGACAACTTTAACAATGTACTAGTCTCTGAGCACGCGCGTGAAATTGCTTGACAACTTTAACAATGTACTAGTCTCTGAGCATGCGCTCACGCGCGTGCTTAGAGGCTCTTCTATTTTTTGGGCAAAAGTTAATTTAGAACATTTATTGTAATTTGGAATTACTACATTTTTCAATAAAAAAAAAAGAGTTAACATTTCAAAATTGCATTTAAAAAAAGAAAAAGAAAGGGAGTTAACATTTCAAAATTACATTTAAAAAAAAAAGGGAGTTAACGTGATACATATAAAATAAAAAATAATTTGTTTTTTTTTTTAAAAAAGTAGAACTCAAGGTTGCTACATATCTAAATAAAAATAAAAAATAAAAAAGAATTAACCAACAAACCAAAGTTAGCATGCATGTTATTAAAGATAATTGCATAAGTTTGTTAGAGTTTGTGTTTGATTTAAATTTTGATGAGATTATTTTTCTTGAAAATCCTATTAAAATTGTTTAGAATAAAGATAAAGATTTTTTAGAATTTAACTCTATCATGGACTCTTTAAAATCTTATCACCACATCATCAACTATTGAAATAAATAACCAATGGAGATCTAAAAAAGAAAAAAAGAAAAAAAAAAGGGGAGTTAACGTGTCAAAATAACTAATGGAGATCTTAAAAAAATAAAATAAAATAAAAAACATAAAGGGAGTTAACGTGTAAAAAATGAGTTAACATTTCAAAATTACATTTAAAAAAGGAAAAAGAAAAAAAAATGGAGTTTACATTTCAAAATTACATTTAAAAAAAGAAGAAGGGAGATAACGTGATACATATAAAAAAAAAAAAAAAAAAAAAGTAGAACTCAAGGTTGCTACATACCTAAATAAAAAATAAAAAAAAGTTTAATCAACAAACCAAAGTTAGCGTGCATGTTATTAAAGATAATAGCATAAGTTTGTTAGAGTTTGTGTTCGATTTAAATTTTGATGAGATTATTTTTTCTGAAAATCCTATTAAAATTGTTTAGATTAAAGATAAAGATTTTTTAGAATTTAACTCTATCATGGTCTCTTTAAAATCTTATCACCACATCATCAACTATTTAAATAAATAACAAATGGAGATCTTAAAAAAGAAAAAAAAAAAAAAAAGAAAAAAAAGGGAGTTAACGTGTCAAAATAACTAATGGAGATCTAAAAAAAAAAGAAAGGGAGTTAACGTGTGAAAAAGGAGTTAATATTTCAAAATTACATTTAAAAAAATGGGAGTTAACGTGATACATTAAAATAAAAAATAAAAAAAAAATAAAAACTTTGTTAAAATGAAAAAAAAAATACGAAGAAAAAAAAATTGAGGAAGGAGAAGGAAATAGTAATTGATCATTTATATTTTGATCATTAATATTTTGATAATAAGAATCAATATACATATAAGCAATATATCAATCAAATAGTAAAACTGGAGGATGGAAATTAAAGAAAACAAAAAATTGACCTTATTCAGTTGCAGCAAGAAACCCAAAAACCGTGAGCCAAAAAAAGAAACCCAGAACTTACCAGAATATATGGTTGCTTTTTATTTTCTTTTTCCTTGTTTTCAAAGTTGTGTACTTTTGAAGTTTGAACGTTGAAACTTGAAACCAATTGCTGGAATTATGGTAACTATTTTTATTTTAATTCAAAATAAAATGTAAACAAAGGCTACTAAAGGAGGTAAGGGAAGCCATACTGTTTAACTATTCACAAATGATTTTCAGTGCTTCTTTTATAGCATAAAGCAGCCCTGTCTTTGGATCACAATACTTACAACATGAAATTACAATTCATTAAGAAGTACAGTGATAGATTATATGAAGGAACCATTCATTTCAAAATTACATATAAAAAAGCAAAGAAAAGAGAGAGAGAGAGAGAGAGAGAGAGAGAGAGAGAGAGAGAGAGAGAGAGAGAGAGAGAGAGAGGTAATGTGATACACATAAAAAAAAAAAAAAAAAGTAAAACTCAAAGAAAGTCAATCATAAACAAAAGAAAAGAAAACAAAGAAGAATTTGCAAAAGATAGAACCTGAAAATTTGTTTGAGCCTTTGACAGTAAATGTCTTTAATTTAAAGAAAAAGAAAGGAGGATATAGAGCTAAACTAAATGTCTTCAATCTAAAGAAGAATGAGAAATAAAAAGTGAGATAGAAACTGCAAAGCATATGTGAGTTTGTGAGTCTTAAAGTGTAAAAGTTTTAATTTACATATTTATTCCCAGTAGTTGAAAACTTGTAAGTGAGTATGATTAGGATATTTTAAACATAAAAAATGAAGAATTCAAACAGGAAAAACCCCTTAAATTATAGTATAGATTAACTATAATTATTTATATTAGGCAATATTTGTTTACCTATCCCTGGTTCTCATCAATTTCAAGATACCAAATTAGATCTAGACAGTAGGCTTTAAAAAAAAAAAAAAACTTTAAGCCTATTATATTCACGACGATTATAGCACAAAGATCAATATCAACGGTGCTTCTGTCAAGGTTCTAGATTAAATTTTCCTTGGGTGTATAATTTAAGGTGTTAGAAACGATTTTAATTTTTTGTAAAAATAGAAAAAAAGAAGAACTGAAGAGCCCGTTTGGTAGAGTTGTTAAAATAACACATTTTCAGTTTTTAAACAACATTACATACATTTTTACACATATTTTCATCTACACATATTTTAAAAAATCACAAACAATATTACTAAAACTCCTTTACCAAATGGGCCCTAATAATCTTGGATTATTTGCATCTTTACTGTAATGGTAGGTACAAGTTGGACGTTGATTTTGTAAGTGTCAAAACATGCTTACCTCATTCTTCTTCTCTTCTTCTTAAAAAAGAAAAAACAAGACAACTGCCCTGCCAAGCTATCTTAAGACTTAAGAGTTATAGCTTCACCTAAACATTTTATTTTCCTAAAAAGAGTATATAACGTAGTTTAATCTCCTCCAATTAAAAAAAAAAACATAAAGAGAGAATATGATAGTAGCTACTAGTACTCACTTGTTTTCATTAAAGGAATACTAATTAATTAATGAAATGTGTTATGTTCATAATATTTTTACAACAAATCATAGGTAATTAGTTGTTATTAGTTCAAATTTAAACTTAGTACAAAAATTACTTTTTTGCCCCAATAATAATAACCAAACTTGTTACTTAAAATTTATCGTAAAAGTGTTATGAAAATATTATTGTAAAAGTGTCTCAAAAAAGAAAATATTATAGATATATAATTTTTTTTTTTTTTTGGACGTGGCTTGATGTATCATTTCTCTTTCTCTTAATTAATCTCTTTCGGCCCAAAAAAATAGAAATGAAAGTGAAAGTGACAACAGCCAGATGCGGAATAGCCACTCTTCACTTTAAACTAAACAAGAAAAAGTAAAAAAAAAAAAAAAAACAAAAAAGGAAAGGTCACTCGAGCTTACCGTTTGGTTTTTCCATAGACGTTGCAACTTCCAATTAATCAAAACTTGTATTTTTGAAAGAAAAAACAAAAATCCTGAGATGGTAGGGGTGACGTGTCGAATACGATATAAAAAAGTTTCGCCATTTTTGAGTCATTAGCCTACATACCTGTTAGGGCGGGAACCCAAAAAATTTCACCTAAAACGAACAAATGCCCGTAAGTTCCTTCTCTCTCTCTCTCTCTCTCTCTCCTTTTTTATTTTTGTTTGTCGCTCTCTGTTCTTTTTTAGGGTTTTCAAATTTCAATTTCAAAATCCCCTCCTTTTGTTTTGCGAAAATTCTAGGGTTTCATTCACCTTCACCACGCTCATTCTCACACAGGAACCGAAGATGAGTGTCCGCAAGGGCTCAAAGGTTTGGGCCGAGGACAGAGATTTGGCTTGGGTACCAGCTGAGGTCCTCGGCTCCGTTGGCAAACAAGTCCAAGTCGTCACCTCTTCGGGAAAGAAGGTGAAAAACGAAAAACTAATCTTGTCCTTTTTCTCTGTGTGTAAATTTTGACTTTTTTTGGTTTTGGTTTGTTTAGGTATTGGCTTCGCCGGCGAAATTGTTTCCGAGAGATGCGGATGAGGAAGATCATGTTGGAGTGGACGATATGACCAAGTTGACGTATTTGAATGAGCCTGGTGTGCTTTACAATCTTCAGAGGAGATATGCTCTCAATGATATATATGTGAGTCAAAAAGTCATTTTTTAAAAATTTTGTGGTGTGTGATTATGGAGGATTGGTTAGTTTAATGGCCAATTGTGGACTTAATCATGTTGTTTTGAGTGGATTTTTTTTTGTCTTTAGTGGTTAATTAGATTCTGATTTTGTGTTTGGATTCAAGTTCTTTAAGCTAATGCGACAAAAAAAGAATGGGATAATTTGAAACTGTGTTGGGGTAAGAAGTCAAACTGGGGAGTGGGGGGCCTTGAGCATTGCACTCTGTGTTGGTATCTGATATGAAAAATGGGCATTTCCTTTTTTGTGAGTTGGGGTTATGCCTAAGTCAAATTAATCATAAGTTAAAGCTGGCAAATGTGTTAGTTATTATAGTTTGTTCTCCGGAGTTGGTTATAATGATGCTCATGTCCTTTAATTCTTTGAGTTAATGCAGCGGATTGCTAATTTTTCCTTTATTTATTTTTAAATGGAAACAAAATTTTAAATTTTTTTTTGGATAATTCGGTAGTTGGGGGAGGACGAGTTTGAAACCTGGATGTCTATGTTGGAGACACTAGGAGGTGCCACTGTGCTAGTTGAACTACAAGGCTCTTGGTGGGAAACAAATTTTTAGTAGTCAAATAAAGGGTATAAATTCTGATTGTGCATGCCAAGCTGGTATTAATTTTGGGATTATGGCCATCCATGAATGGAAAGAAGTTATTAGTGGTCAAATTTGTTACACAGATAAAATGTAAATGCCGTATTGCCTGAATAAGAGTTCCGTTGGTGGCTGTTTCGCTCAATCACGCTTAGTCATCTTTATAGTTATGATGTGGTTGCCATGGGTAGCCAGCTGTTCTAATACATTGTTTTTTTAAAAAAAGTCACACCCGATGCACAAAGCTCTCACTTTTGTTGGGTTTGGGAGAGGTCAGACCCATCCCACCAAGTTTTAAAAATGAAAAATTTTAAATCTAATTGCTAGGGATGGCCTTTTGTGCTTCCAGATTGGTGCATGACTCAATAGTTAGATAGCATTGAAAATTGAATTTCTTTCAAGTTGCATTCTTCTACTGCAGGATTAGTAGATCTGTATCCTTTTAAAACATAGGTCCTTGGGTTTACCTCCTAATGAGAATTGAGATCCTAGCATGGGTGTCTCATCATTGAGACTTGCTTGCTCCTTGTGGAGTGCCTCAAAGAAAATAGAGAAAGAGAGGGATTTTATTTTTTGGTCTCTCTTACAATTCAAAATAAGAGAAAAAAGTTACTATTGCTTAATATCAAAATCTCTTACGCAGATGTCAATGGATTTAGTGATTGAATGCCATTAGACAGAATTTCTCAATATTAGAGGGCTGTTCCAAGGCGCCAACCGTGTATAGTGCATGTAAGGGTTGCTGGCTTGTTAAAAAGCATGCCATGTGCTTGTCCAGGCTATGCAGAGACTTATATACCACTTGATAGCCTACCAAGTGGTAGATGGACCCATTACATGTATTAAGTACTATAATATGGTCACTAGTATAGAAGCCTTTAAAGAGAGTTTTTCTCTTTTTGGGGGGGGGGGGTTTAATAATAAATTTTTATTATCTGTTTTTGATAAGCAGTATAATTTATTAATAAAAAAATGTTAAGACAGGCTCATGATGATGAGCACTTTGTAAATTAAAATAATTGCAAAAAAATTGTACAAAAAGAACGCGATTCTCTAAAATTTAGTAGAGTGGTACTACCGGTGAGACCACAACTACAGTACCAATCAAACAAAGTTTGAATTACCAAGACTTCAAGCTGGTTCTTTGATGTGACCGTATTCTCAAAAGTATGATAATTGTGCTCCTTTCACAATAGCCACATCAAACATAATGGTTCAAAGTTTCAAATCGCTGAAAATTGCTTCCCAAACCAATTTCTCCTCCCATATAAAAGATAAACCGCACTCATTGGCAACACCCAAGGGAGCCCAAACATTCTAAAAACCAAGCTCCATATGGAGCAAATCACGGGTATTCACATTGGTCAAATGTGCATGTCGTTTTAAAGCAGCATGCCACAGGAAGAAACCATATACTACATCTACTAATTGCTTGTATGCTATTTTCCCCCACTTAATATTGCCTTGATTCTTGTGTTCTCAATTTTCATATTTAGTAGGGTTTTAAATGACTGCTAACTAGTCTGCAACTTGATATATTTCTGTAAATGCCATAATTGTCATGCTGTAAATTCACATGAAATAGTGGGAGTTTTATTTTTATCAATTCTTAATATAAACTTCTGGGATATTGAACTGATACATGAATTATTATCTTTTGTCTCTGATAGACATATACGGGAAGCATTTTGATAGCTGTAAACCCATTCACAAAGCTTCCACACCTGTACGATGTCCACATGATGGAGCAGTATAAAGGAGCTCCATTTGGAGAGCTAAGTCCCCATGTTTTTGCTGTGGCTGATGCGTCATATAGGTTTGTTACTTTCAAATGTTGTATAAGTTGTGCATATACATTATGCTATTCCATGTTTAGTGATTTTCTTTGGATTTTTGTTATAGAGCAATGATAGATGATGGCCGAAGCCAATCTATACTAGTCAGTGGAGAAAGTGGGGCTGGGAAGACTGAGACAACAAAATTGATTATGCAGTATCTTACTTATGTTGGTGGCCGTGCTGCTGGTGACGACAGAACAGTTGAGCAGCAAGTTCTTGAAGTAAGAGTTTTCATGGAGTCAATCTAATTACCTAATATAGCCACAATATGTACAATATTCATTATATATAGGTGTTATTTTTATTATTTGGTTAGTTGATAGAGCAGAATACTTTTGGTCACCACATAAATAAAAGTTGGTAGCTAAGAAGAGATATGGTTTAGGTTTATAATTAGGGACTTTGTTTAGGATGGACCACTTGGTCTACAACTTGAATTGAATATGGAAAAAAGCTTAGATCCTGTTTGTTTGTGATAATGGACTTGCCAAGTTTTATTTTATTTTACATTATTGAAATTGTTGTGTTTAAAATTTTGCTATCGACTGTGCTGACTCTGGTTTCTGCATGATTCAGTCAAACCCACTTTTGGAGGCATTTGGTAATGCAAGGACTGTTAGAAATGACAATTCAAGGTGGGTTTTATGTATACTTTTCTCACTTTCAGTAATAATGCTCAATTATTTGACGAAGTTAAATGGCTTGCCATCATGTGGTTTTTGCCTTCTCCCTTCTCCTCCCCAAAAAATCTAAGAAATTAGCTTGGTATTTCATTATTTACCCTTGTGCCGTGATACTTATTAATTAATTAATTTATTGATATACATTTGGCCATGGTGTTGCATTGTGATTGATATGCTATATATATTGTAGAATATCTCTTTATAACCATAACAGTAGATTTTTTGATAATAAATAATTTTGTAAAATCTTGAAAGATGCCAAGTAAGTGTAACCCCAGATTGTTACACATGACAGTGGATGGCATATCAGATATATATAAGCAACCAAAACCCTCTTCAGTAAATTATTTTTTCTAGTAGGAAATAATGAAAATTATAGCAATTGGGTTATTTAGTCTTATGAATAGACGTGTCAACTTTAAACACATACTAAAAAAGCAATTAAGAAATTTATTTATTAGGTTATTGATGAGAGAGAGGGATAGCAAATAATTAAAAAAAAGACTAAAATATGCTTTTGGTTCTCATCTTTTAGGGTTGTTTTCATTTTGGTCCTCAACAAATTTAGTGTTTCATGTTTGTCCTTGAACATTTTTTAACAAAGTCTCATTCTTGTCCTTTCCATCATGTAGTTGATAGGAAATACTGACATCACTAACATAATACTTTTGTCACTTAATCATAAAAAGGGAAAATTATATTTTAAATCCTATAATATAGGGTTTAACATTTTATTCCTTGTAGTTTTAAAAGTAACAAATTAAATCATGTGGTTTCAAAACGTAACAATTAAATACTTATCAAAAAAAAAAAAAAAAAAAAAAACGTAACAATTAAACCTCACCTATTGTGTTTATGGTTTAACAACATCGATTGATGGTTTAATTTGTTACTTTTTGATACCTCAAGGTTTGATTTATTAATTTTGAAATTATAGGGTTTAAAATTTGTTACTTTTTATTTAAAATTATCCAAAGGTTAGTTTCTTTATTTAGACAGCGGCTTTGGGGAAAATTTTAACCATTGATAATTTAAGGAGGTGAAAAGTGGTGGTGGTGGATTGGTCTTGTATGTGCAAGAGGAATGGGGAGACCATTGACCACTTACTCCTACACTGCTTAGTATCTCAAGTGCCTTGGAATATGGTGTGTTCACTATTTTGGGTTCATTGGGTCATGTCGTGTAGTATTGTGGAACTTTTGGCAAGTTGGTCAAACAAGTTCAACAGACTTAGATCTAAGGTGCTTTGGAGAATGATCCCTCATTGTCTTATGTGGGTCATTTGGAAGGAAATGAATACACGTACCTTTGACGGAATGAAAGATTGATTCATGAGTTTTTTCATAATTTGTTTGATTGGGAAAATGCTACGGGTTTTTTTACTTTTATTTCTTTACTTGATATGCTTGATTTTTGTACTTTCATTGTTACTTAGTTTTTTCCCCTGTTGCTTCTAGCACACGGCCTGTGTGTTTTTTTTTTTTCCCTATGTATTTTCTCTTCTATTTTCAATGAAGTTTATTACTTATCAGTTTTTTTTTTAAAAGTTTTAGGGTTTAATTTGTTACGCACTCAAAAAAAAAAAAAAAAAAAAATCCTAAAAAAGATAATTTGGCATTAAAAAAAGGCAAAATCAGTATTTTAATGAAAATAACAATTAGCTAAAAAAACCGTACAAAAACGCCACATAGAACCCGTCTCAAAAACAGCCCCTGTGAAACCAACTTTAAGTCGAGCCATATCCAATTCTTACCCAAACTTCGCCCTTTAATCCCACTTTGCTGCTGCTTCAGCCCAATGGTTTCTCTCTCTACAAGCTCTCATGGTCACTCACCTCTTTCATTACATTGAAATCCATTGAGCTGGAGTTTTGAACATTGCACATACCTCTCTCTCTTTCATTGCTATACATTTCTCTTCCCTCCATGCGCATCTCTCTACTCCAAGTTGCACAACGTGATCTTCACCAATCTTGATGACTTTTAGTTTTAGCTGAACTGCTTTAATTCTCTTAGATTCTCCTTTATGTTTACGATACTCTATTGAGATCTATGTCAAAACTGAGAAAATTGACTGTCGACCCTAGTGAATTTGACCGCACCAGGTAGAGAGCCTCCAACAGTGCAGTTGGGTTCGTCATTTTCCAAAAGTGAAGGGATTGCCTAGATGGTTTGAACTCCCACAAAACTATCCAAACTTAGCGACGGTCACCCCCAGGAGTGTATTTACTACCTTAGTTGTAAATTTCCAAGTCTTGAGGCTCAATAACCGTGTTTAATGAGGGGATTGAGGTTGCTGTGATAGAGTGTGACATGCACACACAGAGAGAGAGAGAGAGAGAGAGAGAGAGAGAGAGAGAGAGAGAGAGAGAGGGTGTGTTGGTTGCCAAGAAAGTCAAGGAAAATAAATGAAAGTGAATATACATATTTTTGATAAATAAGAATTTATATTACGATAAATGGAATGCACCAAGTACAAGGTACATCTACTAGATTTATATCAAACAAAGCTCTAAAATTACAATGATCTTTAAATTCTAGAAGTTGGGGAGAGAATAATTCCTGATGCAGTCATCCATTCACACGAGGTTCCAAGGAATTGCAATTTCGTCTTAAATTGTCCTTTCACATCCCTTAATTTCTAGCATATCTTTCTCAGCATAGGCACCACATGAATGAGGGATGGCTTTCCAAATCTTATTGTTCTGATGTCTCCCAAATTCTGTGTTGCTAGCAACCAAGTAATCTGTAATCCCCAGAGACATCACTCATTAAACCCCAAATAAAGCTGAACTATATCCCACAGCTTTCTGGCAAGAGGGCAATGAAGAAGCAAATGATCAATTGTCTCCAAAATAATGTTTCTCCTCCTCAGGTTATCCACAATCAAGATTTTCCCCATAGGTGTTGTCAGGAGGATATCTGAAATCAAGATACCTGCAGCTCTTTTTGTTTCCTCACTTTCGGTAATATTAATGATTGTTTGGCCAAGTTGTGGCTTTAAATTCCTTTTCATCATGTGGTTTTTGCCTTCTCCATCTCTGAGAATCTAAGAAATTAGCATGATATTTCATTATTTACTCTTGTGCTGTGATATGATCATGAGAGTATCTTTTTAATCAATTAATTTATTGATATGCATCTGATGTGTTACGTTGTGATTTTTATGCTTTATATGTTAGAGTATCTTTCTTTTTATATTTATTGATTAGTTAATTATGGTAATTGTTTTGTCGAGGAATGTATGTTACATAATTAGTGCATTACTTTTAAGAGATGGGACCTGTTGAGTTCGGACATTATGTTTTATATTTTGGTATATAACATTAATATTTATGTATGCCATACACTCTTTGGTCACATTGATAACTGATGTTTTTCACTAAAATAGTGGAAACCATAATGGTTATGATAATATGGCATAGTTTTTATAATGCAAATTTTCCATATAACCATAGCTGTTCATTTGTTTTTTGATAATTATTTTGTTAAAAGAAGCCAAGGGGCCTAGTTGCTTACATACGACAGTGGATGGCATTTGTCAGATATATAAGCCATCAAAACGAGTCTTTAGTAAGTTATTTTTAAAAAAGGAAATTATGAAAATTATAGTTTTGTTATAACTTTCGGAATAATTTGTTACGGCTGATATATCCATCCCTTACTGTTTCCTCTGCCTGGGAAATATGATAAAAAGTATTTATTTTTTGAGATTTTTGTATGGGAAAATGACCTCATATGCAGCCACTTTCTCACAGAATTTTGGGCCCCACCCACCTGTTGGCTCCACATGCTATGAGAGGGTGGCTGCATACAGTTGCTCCATGGGGTACCATACCACTGTTTAAGCACTATCTTTTTTCTGTTTCTTTTTGTTTTGGATTGCTCTTTTATGTATAGTTGTACTGAAATTATTTTATGTTAAGATGGATGAGACCGGTCAAAGGTGGGAGTGACTTTTTTTGAGGAGAAGATAAGTCATGAGAGAGTCTCTTAGGTTGGTCTGGCCATGTGTCACAATGACGAATTAATACATCGATGAGAGAGTAATTTAATTTAAGTCGATAGCGTGAATAGAGGCAGACAGAGGCCTATATTAACTTATAGAAGTATTGAGGAAGGATATATTAATTAGAGAGGTGATAGGGAGTATGATATTGGATAGGAAACTATTGTGGGGAAGAATATATGTGAAAACACCAATTAGTTAACTTAGGATTCATAGGCTGTAGTTGAGTTAGGTTAAATGTAATAATTATGTATAAAAAATATGCTCATAAGTCAAACACAAAAAGCTTGAATGAACAAGTGGGTGAAAAGATAAGCAAAAGAACTGGAAGTCAGATTTAATATACTAGAGAGAGAAGGCATAGGAATGAGGATCAGCTAAAGATTAATATCTAAAGGAGTAAGCTGTTGGTGTAAATGGAGAGGACATGTATGATATGTCATTATAATTTAAACTTATCTTAACTTACGAGATTAGCAGGTAATTAGTTTATCTGCATGTTGAGTCTAGCTAGAATTACTTATTTATATAAAGTCTAGCTAGACTATTGGATTTACTTATCACTCATCCAAAAAAAAAAAAAAAAAAGATTCAGCGATAATTTTGGAATAAAA
This sequence comes from Quercus variabilis, assembly GCA_030445155.1. Lineage (NCBI taxonomy): Eukaryota > Viridiplantae > Streptophyta > Magnoliopsida > Fagales > Fagaceae > Quercus > Quercus variabilis. The sequence continues at coordinate 17,674,363 of CP129446.1, forward strand.
TAAATCAATTATGTGGATGATATTACATTCAATAGGGTTTTGTAATAAACTTTTATCTATTGGCACATTTCTTGTTAGAATAGTAGTTAAACGGTTAAATTTACCCTTTCCTAAAGGTTTAAGCTTTTGGGACAAGTGGTCATGTATGGTGGAATTAGAGCAGGTGGTCTTTGTTTGAACCTTGTGTCCTCTACCTCCCATCTAAAAAGATAAAATCCCACATGTTAGGCCCCACTTATTTATTTTTAATTTTTGATAAGTAATGTTAGGCCTCACTTATTAAGAGGGAGTGTGTTAGAGTAATAGCTGAATGATTAAATTCAGCATTTCCTAAAAACTTAATCTTTTGGGACAAGTGATAATTTTTTAGTTCTCAATCATTTAACTTCCATCCATACTAATTATTTCCTCCTTTATTTTGTTTCTTTTTCATGTCAGTCGATTTGGCAAGTTTGTTGAAATCCAGTTTGATGCAAGTGGTAGAATATCCGGTGCAGCAATCAGGACGTACCTTTTGGAACGGTCCCGTGTTGTTCAGATAACAGATCCTGAAAGGAATTATCACTGCTTCTATCAGTTGTGTGCTTCTGGAGTGGTAATCTCTCTCTCTCTCTCTCTCTCTCTCTCTCTCTCTCTCTCTCTCGTATTGTCTTTATTTATTTATATTTAAATGTTAATATTGTGCGTTGAAGTGTGCGTGGTGTTGATTAAGGCTTTGTTGAGTTGTGTTGTGATGCTTTTATCATATATACTTAAGTCATGGACATTGTTTTTGAGGTTTATTTGTGTCCAGGATGCCGAGAAGTACAAGTTAGATCATCCAAGCCACTTCCACTACTTAAATCAAAGCAGGAGGTATGAACTGGATGGTGTGAGCAGTTTGGAGGAATACTTGAAGACAAGGAGGGCTATGGACATTGTTGGTATAAGTGATGAAGAACAGGTCTTAAAAACTTTACATAGCATGGTTTCTATGATTGCATAGCCTTTTCCATTTGAGACTCTCTTACGTTTTGTTGTTTCTGTACTTAATTCTCATCCCACAATCTCCAATATCAGGAAGCTATATTTCGCACATTGGCTGCAATTCTACATTTAGGAAATATTGAATTTTCTCCAGGCAAAGAGCATGACTCTTCAGTTATTAAGGATCAGAAATCTAGCTTTCATATGCGGATGGCTGCTGATCTTTTCAGGTTGGTGATTGACAAAATGGTTTGGCATTTTGCCTTGTTTGCTTCAATGTTGAGCAGGCTGAATATTTAATTCCAGTTCCATGATTCATCCTTCATAATGTTTGTGGATCTTTTCTTTTTATAATTTGTTGAGGGATGTTTTTAGCAGAATATACAGAATGTAGACCATGTAAAAATGTGGAGAGGTTTGGAAATGAATTGTTAAATTGTTTCCTCGATAAGCATCAGACCCCAATATTTTGAATCAAGGAGTATTGATTTGAGCCTACAATCATGACCAAGCTAACCATTTGATTATAGAAGTGTGTTGCAATTGTCATACGATATGGATGGATTTCATTCTGTAGTTGTATGCTGACATTTTTTAGGGAGTAAGAAATGAATAAGTTAGTTATTATGTGGATCACATTATTATTATTTTATTTTCAGTTATGAACAAGCTGACCCAAATTGAGTTGGTGGCTAGGCTATTTTTTTCCTTGTCATGCAATAACTGTATGGAGTGTAATTGCTGCTTTTGGTCTTAATTATCTGGTGACTAATCTTCTCTGATCAGGTGTGATGAGAAACTCTTGCTAGCAACACTTTGTACTCGGTCAATACAAACTCGTGAAGGAATTATTGTTAAAGCTCTTGACTGTACTGCTGCTATTGCTAGTCGGGATGCATTGGCAAAAACGATTTATTCTCGGCTGTTTGATTGGTATGCTTATATTCACTGCACTATCAAGAACCTTTTTATTTTATTTATTTATTTTATGCATAGATTTTTTGGGCATTGAAAAGTTTTATTGATTTTGATATTTCTTTCAGGCTTGTTGATAAGATCAATAGGTCTGTCGGGCAAGATCTGAATTCTCAAGCGCAAATTGGAGTCTTGGACATCTACGGGTTTGAATGCTTCAAGAATAACAGGTGAACTTTGTTTAATTTGTTTTCTTGTATCATTTACAGCTTATTTGTTAGTACATCTTAATTTACTGAATGCCAATATGTTCTTTGATTGGCATGGTCTCTTAAAATTTGCTTTAAGATGTAGAAACTGTAGTAACACCTATTGGACTCAGCTTTCAGTGAAACTTGTCTCTAGGATCTTGTTTTTGTGGTTTACTTTATATTGTTGTTTGCATTATGATTGACATGCAAATCATAGCATTGGCTTCCATTTTTTGGCCCTTAGTATTGTTACTGGCTACATATTTTTATAGGGAAATAAAAAATTAATCTCCTTTGGTTAACCATTAACCCTTATCCCTTATCCCAAACTAGTGCGCATCTTTTCAAATGTTACACTACCCTTAAGTCTGGACTATACTAAAATTCTTAGGGTTTTAATCCAAAATAAGATTTTGGAAGGCAACCAGGACCCCTTGGGCATATGGGAAGGTGGTCTTATAGAAAAAAACAATGCTATAGAAGATGAAAACTCCTTTTATGATGCTGGACCTATAGAATATGCTGCATGAGGCAAATTGGAGGATTTATTGGGGGTGTGCAGTTGAATTGAAGGACTATCCTGAAGAGTATAGTCAAGGAAAGGAGATTGGGCTTGTCGAAGATGGTCATACTAAGGTTGCTTTCTTCTCTTGGACTGCCACCTTAGGTAAGATTTTGACTACTGAAAATTTATGGTATAAGGGTGTAGCCGTTGTAGATTGGTGCTATATGTGTAAAAAGAGTGGGGAATCGGTGAATCATCTTCTTCTTCATTGTCCTATTGCTTATGAACCATGGTCTATGGTGTGGGCTCTATTTGGTCTTCAATGGGTTATGCTGCGTGGTGTCTTAGATTTATTTTCGAGTTGGCAAGGTTCATTTGGTGGGTGTCGGAGCATTGATTTATGGAGGGCTGTCCCTCATTGTGTCCTATGGTGTATTTGGCGAGAACGGAACTCAAGATGTTTTGAAGGAAAGGAACGGTCTATTCCAAAAATTAAATCTCTTCTTCTTCACACCTTGCTAGAGTGGAGTTCTTCCTTTAATCTCTTCTCTTGTTCTAATTTTTTAGAAATGCTGGATCTTTGTAATTTTTCTGTTTGATGTACTGTTTTCCTTGTACACCCCCAGTGTACTTGGACTTTTTGGTTAATACAATTCCGTTATTTATCAAAAAAAAGAAGATGGTCATATGCATAAAAGATGAGCCCATAAGCCACACTGTGGATGAGGCTTTCTCTGTTCAAGCATAAAAGGCTGTCGATTTTATATAAGGCAATCATTCAACCTTACAATTGGCTCGTTCAGCAGAAGTAATGTTCTCTTTTGATGAATAAAGTTTCAATCTCTCAGAGCCGCAGCACATCCAACATTATGATTTCATTGGAGTTAATATGTTTCTCTCAAATTGCCCTTGTGATGTCAATCTTACTAGAAGTGTGAAAGAGTATTGTTGGGAAAATTTGTGGAGTAGTAATCTAACGTTTCCAGATGTAAGCATGAATTTCTCTTTAGTATTTGCTTCACATATCCCACTATGGAGAAAGAGGTCAAGAATCAAAATTTGTTCAATTCTAGAGCCTTGTACCTCAATTAGTTGGCACCTCTTAGTGTTTTCAACGGAGACATTTAGGGTTCAAATCCCCTCACCCCCCAATTATCGAATTATAAAAAAAAAAACAAAGATGTACTATGAGTGATAAAAGATTGATAAGTAGCATATTGATTAGTCTTCTCTTGCAAAGGAGAGTAGGATGGTAAGGATTGGTTGGACATTCAAGAGTTCAAGGTAGGATAGTTTGAACTTGAGGATGAGTTCTTTGCCAACTAGGAGAGAAGTGATGTTGGAAAATTTAAACCCACAAAGAAAAAAAAGGCCTGTTAGTTCTTTTATTTCAAATGTCATGTTTATTTATTAGTATGCCTTGAGTATTTTAAAAGGTCATACGAGTAGCATGGGCCTTCTAATGAAATTAGATGGTTAGGATTTAATTATTACACGTAAGATGAAAGATTAGGGCTCTCAAATTACTAAAGGCTATTATAAATAGCTTCTTTTGAATTGTTGTAGGTAGTTTTTTCTTACTTATTTCTTGAAATTTCAGATTTTAAGCCAAGAGTTTCGTAGTTCAAATGACAGTTTCTGGTGTTTACAACATAGACATCTAACGTTCAAATCCTCCCTCTCCCATTGTAATTATTGAAAAAAAAAAATCAGATTTGAATATTTCTTGAACTCTTTGAACCTACAGGTTGATATTTAATTGTTCTAACTTCAATTTTATTGTATTTTTCTTTACTATAATCTTGTATGTTGCTGTAATTTCCTCTTAAACCTTTCTTTCAAACTATAACTAAGTTAAGTTGTCATCAACACAGTTCTAATGTAAATCACATGGTTTGTTGGGTTTTTATTTTATTTTATTTATTTATTAATTTATTTTTATTTATTGATATTGCACTATAATCTTTTTCCAATTATATGTATTGCAATCTGAATTTTTGGGTTTGATGTTGCACCTAGCTTTTCATTTGCCAAAATTTTTATATTATATTTCCATATTTTTTTTTTTTGTTGTTGTTATTTTAGGCATATTTGGTGTGAATTGTGAGTGAATGATGACATGGGTATTATGAATTTTTCCTACTGGCAATTTTTTTTTGATAAATTACTACTGGCAATTTTTCTGTGTGGGTATATTAGAATCTTACCTTTTATTGATTGGTAAGTAGATCTTGGAGGATTAAGGGCTAGCTTGGTTGGATATTGGGTTTGATGAGCATAAGAAGTCGAGCTCTAAGATGGATTTTGGATTTGATATACACTGTTGCTATGAAAGATGTGGCACTCCGTTTCTGTAGATTTTGTGATTTTTTTAGTTTTAATTTTGCCATAAATTCTCTAAATTTCCATGGAATCAAATACTTGAGTTATAGTTTCTGAAAACTTCTGAGATGGTAATTGAATCTCAAATTTTGCATTTTCTCTAGATTTTTTGTTTTTGTTTTTTTTTTTATGTTTTTATCTAAATCAAAATACATGAATTTGATTTATGAAATTATGGTACTGGAATTTCTTTACATGTTACTAGACTTCCTGGACTCCTTGAGCTTTCACTAGATGATGTTTTTCTTTTCTTGCTTATATCGTTGTTTTGTGTTTGTGTTTGTTGTGATATAGATATAAATCTTGTGCACGAGTAGCATTTTTTTTTTTAATGAAATTTAACGTGTAAAAAAGATTCTTTAAATGTCCTTTTGGTATCTAATTTCTCTGTTTTTCTCTCTCAAATGAAGGATGCTGGCGGTTAGGCGCCAATGAGTAGACTAAGTTATCCCTGGTGGGATTATTTTAAGACAAAGTTGCAATTACTCCATGCGGTTAAAAAGAGTAAATATGTCTGCATAATGCAAAATCTATTAAATTAAATGGACCTAACAATTTCCGTATAATCTTAGCCTGATGATGGTTCAATGTATCATTTGAAAAATAGAACAACTCCATGCCAAAAGGGCATCAGGGAAACCCTTCATTCCAATATCTACAAATATTGAACATTTCATGGAGTGCTTTAATTGGCCCATAATCTATAAAACGCCTTTGCTCGCCTGGAAACTGTATTTATAGGGGCTCCAAAAAGTTCCCTACAAAATTCTGCCACAATCATTGTCGACTTGGGATGTTTTGAAATTTGAATTAAATGGACAATTGGTGGATTTTTGTGTTAATCTGAAGCTTGAAAACTCTGGTCTCTTGTTTCTCAACTGTGGATGTCTTGGGTTCTTCCTGTAACGATGCATGACATGTTGGTTAGTTGGAACAAAAAATTAGATGGAAGATGTTGGTTCTTCCTGTAAGGATGCATAGGATGTCTTGGTTTCTTCCCAGTGCATAGGTTTAAGATTCTAACTTTGAGATCACTTTACAGTCTAATTGTTCTTTATCTCCAAATGCTTTCTTTTAAGAGATATTATGTTCACAACATTAAATCTTGAGTGGCAAGTTGTTACTGGCTATTATTGGTGGGCAAAAAAGTAATTTTAGTGGTGGGTTCAAATTAGAACCAATAACAATTTACTAATGATTTATTGTGAAAATGTTGTGGATGTAGCATTTTTCTTCTTTTAACCAATTTATTTTCCGATTTATTCTTGTGAAAACACATGCTAGTCAACTCACTGTGTACAATAAAGACAATTAAATAGTGGCCTTGGGGGAATTTGTGGATCATCTCCTTCTTCATTGTCATGTAACCCATTCTTTATGGGTTTTAATGTTTCAGGGTTTCGGTATTCAGTGGGTATTCGGTGGGTCTTGCTTGGCTCTGTGGCGGAATTATTATTTTGTTGGAGTCATTGGCTTGGGAAACATAGTTCAGATATTTGGAATTTAATTCTAGGTTGTTTGATGTGGATTATTTGGACAGAACGTAATTGTCGTTCTTTTGAAGATTCTGAGAAATCGTTGGTTGAATTACAACGCTTATTCTAGCATAGTCTTTTTTATTGGTCTCGGTGTTGGGGTTTTACAAATTGTTCTTTTCTAATACAGTTTTTTTCTTCTCTTAGTTTAGTCTCTCTCTTTGTTTTCTGTTTGTGCTTTGCTGTGTTCATCCTCATGAACACATTGTATGTTTCTTTTTAATTTTTTCATCGCTAATAGTACTCATATTACCTATCAAAAAAAAAAAAAATAGTGGCCTTGGATCCATATCTGAAGCATTGTGAAATATATTTAAAAAAAAAAAACAAAACTATGGGCATTTTTGGTATACTAAATGAAATTTACATTAGGAATGGTAATATGTATTACTAGGAATAGAAGATGATGTAATGAAATAATTATTACCGTTGATATATTTGGTTGTAAAATAGGAATAAAAGTCCAAATTTGTATTTATGAAGTATTTTATTTATACAATTATGTTTACACTTGATGTGGGAAATAATTATCTTGAAAAATGAATATTTTTTTTGTTAAGTTAAAAATTGAATATTTTGAAAGTTGGCTTTATTGCTTATTTTTCAAATCAATTTGGATATCAAAATTTAGAAAAAAATAAGTCGATTTTTTCCCCTCATCCTTGTGTGTGTGTGGGGGGGGGGCTCTATATGTTTGCTGGTATTGTGCAATATAGTTTTACTGAGGTTTATAACAGAAACTTTTAAAGAATTTTTACATCTTTTTTGTGATGTTTAAATGGTGGTTGATTTTAGATGCTTTGATTTTATCTGTGTTTGAGTTGGATGGTGTTTGTGCATTTCACATCTTAGTTGTCTTGGGAGAGTCACTCGTGGGCTGCCTGTCTCATGATGAAAATTTCATACATTTGGGTCATCAATTTTGAAGATTACTTTTAAGCTTACTCTATGCTCTTTATCCTCTCTCTTCTTCTTCTTCTTCTTTTTTTCTTCTTTTTTTTTTTTTTTTTTTTTTAACTGAATCAAATATTTTCATCTCCACGCTCCCTCCCATCAATTGATTTACACTTTTATTCCACAGTTTTGAGCAATTTTGCATTAATTTTGCAAATGAAAAGCTGCAGCAACATTTCAACGAGGTGCGTAATGATCTTCTGAAACATGCTTTCACACACTTGCATATAGATTCAACTGGTTCCATAGGAGCTAGAGTATCTGATATTATGTTTTGCTAACTTCTTCTTCTTCTTCTTCTCCCCTTTTTTTTTTTTTTTTTTTTTTTTTGTGTGTGCATTTGTTCCAGCATGTATTCAAGATGGAGCAGGAGGAGTATAGCAAAGAAAAAATCAATTGGAGCTACATTGAATTTATAGACAACCAAGATGTTTTAGATTTGATTGAGAAGGTTCTTGCTCATTCTGTCTGAAATATTTCATCAATTCAGGCTAATTTTTGTTGATTTCCTCCCATCTTTTGGAATATAGTATGATTTTGGATTTGTTTTGGATCTGGTTTTCTTGTTTAGCTTTGTATCATGTAGTCATATAAAATCTAAGGTTAGCATTTGATGCTGATTTGAAATGTTTGGCATTGTGAAACTCTTGTATAAACTCTTAAAGTGACCTTGCCAATTGTTTTTCATGCCATAAGAAAAAATTCTATAAAGTGGGACATTAGCTTTCAAAAATTATTTAAAACTGTATAAAGAATGTTTTTCATATTGATTTATGTCTTTTTGCTTTAAAAAAATTCTATTTACTCACGAGCCTTATGGTATTTTACATCCATTTTGCAGAAACCAATTGGGATAATTGCGCTCTTGGATGAAGCTTGGTACAAATTGAGTTCTTCAATATAAATTGGTGCGTGTTGCTTTATAAATGATTTATTTTCATATTATTCTTATCCTGATTTTTTCATTTTTGCAGCATGTTCCCAAAATCAACACATGAAACATTTTCAATGAAGTTGTTTCAGAATTTTCAGGCCCATCCAAGATTGGAGAAGGCAAAATTTTCTGAAACAGATTTTACTGTTTCACATTATGCTGGAAAGGCATGTCATATGTCACGGTATTTTTTTTGAATAGTATCTTGTGATATAAAGAATCTTAACAATGATTCACCCGCTATTTTTTCTGTAGGTCACTTATCACACAGATACCTTTTTAGATAAAAATCGTGATTATGTTGTGCTAGAACATTGCAATCTGTTGTCTTCTTCCAAATGCTCCTTCATTGCTGGTCTTTTCCCTTTACCACCAGAGGAATCTTCGAGGTCATCATATAAATTTTCCTCTGTGGCCTCAAGATTTAAGGTATTAAAATTTTGTATCTATGGTTTAACCCGTATTTGATATGGAAGAAAATGGAGATATTTGGGCTTTATCTACCCTCGTTTAGGTAGCTTTGGTTTTGAACAGGCGTCTTGGCACCTTTTCCGCTTTAATTTGTTCTATAATAAATCTGGTCAATACAAAAAATAAAAGTAAAAATCCAGCATTTGTTGGATTTAGTTGCTGAGGTGGCTTCATGATATGGATAAGTTTTTTCCTCTTTTTCCAAATTATGGAATAGTACTACATTCCTTCAATCAATGTCTAATGTACCAGCCAATGTTTTTGTTGATTGAATGACTTTATATTATTTCTGTTAGAATTATTAATACGTATTGGCAAATGAGATCACAATTCTTTGATGCTGTGAATCTTTCTTTTTGTGTTTCTAGCAACAACTTCAAGCGCTCATGGAAACTCTCAACTCAACAGAGCCTCATTACATACGTTGTGTAAAGCCGAACTCCTTGAATCAATCTCACAAGTTTGAAAATCTGAGTATCTTACACCAATTACGTTGTGGGGTCAGTAACACGAAACCTCTATGCTAGTTGTCCTGGAGTTTATTCTTATAGACATGCATGGACTACCCACACATGTTTTTCTTTTGGCATTCTTAGCTTGTGTTTCTGCATCTTTTATTGATTAGATTTATTGCTTCCTTTTAGAAACTTGAGCTAATCACATGACTGACAATTGAATGTCAACTTTTTATTTATTTATTTATAAATTGAATTGAATGTTAACTTTAAACAAAATTATCACCATCACATGACATTGCCAGAAAGGTGGGTTCCCTAAAATATGTCAAGAATGCAGGTATTACTATGGGCTCAAGTATGAATTTGGCATAATTCTAATATAAAAAAAATCTTTGCTGTCTCTATCAATATGTTTGTCATATGGTTCCAATATGTTACAAGAGTAATATGATTACCTAATGCTGGTCTGACCTTGTTTGTTCCAGTAACACTTTCATCTATAACAATGGTTTTATATTGTGTAGGGTGTTTTAGAGGCTGTTCGAATAAGTCTGGCAGGTTATCCTACTCGAAGGACCTATTCAGAGTTTATAGATCGCTATGGTTTATTAGCTCTTGAACTTTTGGATGGATGGTGGGTTTACTAATGCTTCACTTATAGCTTCTCCATCTTAGAGCTTCCATAGTTAGCAAAACACATGTACTATATTGAATAGTTGAATGCAACTTAAAAAAAAAAATCTGTTTTAGCTGTAATTTTACTTGATATAATATATTGCTATAATTTTAGCTAATTGTTGCATTGCAACCCATGTATGCACCCTTGTATACTTGGTTACATCCTTTCCATTCTTTTCTTTAAAACTCTTACTTATATAAATACAATAAGAAACATAAAACATTCATTGAACGTTTTTTTTTTTTTGTATTATACTTGTACAAAAAACACCCATTTGACGAATCTTTAGTACTCTTATTGACATTATAAATTTTGATTGTGTCAATTTATATTCTTATATATGAAAAAGCAATTATCAATTTTTTTTTTTTTTTAATTTCACGTTTTACCTTTTCTATTAAGCATCAACATTTTATTTCTTTGATCTAGTAGATTTTTCTATAATTTGAATTATTAGATCTTAAAACCACCCACCCACCCACTTATTAGCTTTTAAATACACAAAAATAAACTATTTTAAATTTTAGTAATATGAGAAAATAAATAACTTTGTTATTTTGCTTGAAAATATGGTAAAAAATTTATGAGGTATATGACATCACTTATTTAGTCTCCTAAAGTCGTCTGTTTTTTAGATTATCTTACAAAATACAAGAAAAAATATTTATACACATCTTACTAATTTGAATATAGTAAAAGAAATAATATTAACATTAAAAGTTTTTCAGTACCAAAATTTTCACACACATATGTAATATATCATTAAGTTATTTTATTTATGGTTTTTTTTTTTATTCCATCTTTTATATAAAAAGTGTTTAAACATATTTTGAAAACCTTGAACCGGCTGAAAATGTTTGTATTCCCTATTTTATATATTCTGTCTTGTATATGACTATTGGGACTTCTTATTAGTATTTTCAATGAATCTCTATGCAGTTTTATTTGCTTTTGTATACTATTTTTATTTTTTATTTTGTTATTCTGGTACAAACTAGCAAATCTTTATTTTTATGTTATCCTTTCATTTCTCTCTCTTGCTGGTTTACTCTCCTTCTAAAAATATTTTTATCTGTTGACAGTTATGATGAAAAAGCTACGACGGAGAAAATTCTGCAAAAATTGAAGCTTGAAAATTTTCAGGTGGGCTTCCTCAAAGTTTAATATTGAAGCTGTTTTGGAAATGCTCTTGTCATGTACATGTGGTGCACCTGGTTAAATATAGCCAAATAGCTGTTCTTTTCATTGCAGTTGAGTAGAACCTAAGTCAAATTTCTGTTCATTTCTTTTGCAGTTGGGAAGGACAAAAGTATTTCTTAGGGCTGGTCAAATTGGCATTCTAGACTCCCGGCGGGCTGAGATTTTGGACAGTGCTGCAAAGTGTGTTCAGCGTCAATTCCGAACATTTATAGCACGCAGAGATTTTCTTTCAACAAGGGCTGCTGCATCTGCTCTCCAAGCATGCTGCAGAGGTTCGGTTTACTTCCTCTAGTTTGATATTTTGATATGATTTATCTCTCTTTTACACACACACACACACACACACACACACACACACCAATTTTAAGTTTTTCCTAGGTGGATTTTATACCTAGAAAATCTCCCCCTTTTTTTTTTTTTTTTTTTTTTCCCCCATTCCATAAACTAAAATAAAGGAAAAGAAAACCTTTTTAGCATGGGCTTCATCAGTATGTGGCAAGAGGTTGAAAGTGGAGCTATTAAATTTTGCTGTGAAAAGTGGCAAGGCTTGCAAACTTTGGTGGAACCCAAGATAGAATTCATGTTTTGGCCTCTTCCTTTCAAATATTGTGTTAGGTTTAAATTCTCCAAAGGGATTAAAGCTGCCCATTACCACTGTCACCAAGCCCCATACTGTGTCTTCATGTATATGATGACAGTGCACCCCTCCAGTTATTGTTACATTCTGCACCATTTCTATCTCCAAAATGTTGAGTTTACCTTTAGTACCAAGTGACCATCATTTATGTTACACATCTTTTGGTTTTCACATCTAGTATTATTTGTAGATGAAGAGATTCCAAAGGGGCTTCTTACTTCCCAAACAGATTGTCCTACATTTTTGTTTAAACATTGATGTATCACGACTACACAAGAAAAGCACTTCAAATTGTTTATTTATTTATTTCCAGAGATAGCTTAGAACCAATAGTTCATTATCAAATGAATTTTTTGAATGTGTTCTGGTACTCCATCCTAGAGTTATCACTATTTATCAAATATGTTTCTGTCTAATCAAACACTATTGGATTACGTGACAGACGGGTGAAGAAAAGATAGCATTTTCTTGGTGAAACAAAAAGTTGATTCATGTAACTATTGAAAGGTTTCCCGTTCCTTTGGAAATATATTTTCCCCATGTATGTGGATTGTGTGGAACCGAATTCACTAGGAAGTAGAGTTGGGGAAAAGCCTCTTCCTTCTAGATTCATTGGGTGGGGTGGAGTGAAATGCTTTATATAGTGTTCTTGCTTTTTCTCTTTTAATAAAATGTTTTCTTACCCATCAAAAAAAAAAAAAAAAAATGCTTTACATAGTGTCACATAAGCATTCTGAGATTTTTTTTTTTTTTTTTTTTTTTTTTTTTTTGTTTCAGTCCTAATGTCTTATATTTGTGCAGGATGCCTCGCTCGAGAGGTGTATGCTGCAAAACGGGAGACAGCAGCTGCTGTTTCAATACAGAAATATGTGCGCAGGTGGTTATTAAGATGTGCTTATATGAAACTATGTTCAGTTGCTATTGTTGTACAGTCCAACGTTCGTGGTTTCATAATCCGTCAACGATTTTTGCAAGGGAAGAAACATAAAGCTGCAACTCTAATTCAGGTAAACCTAAAATGGAGATGTAGATCTTTCCTGTGGTAGAATTTTCCATTCATGAATTGGGATATCCTTTTATTTATATATATATATATATATATATATAATAAATAAAAGTTTATCTTACCTAATTATGATATTTTTTGTTTACTCCCTTATCACTGTATTTGTTGCTATGAATAGTTTAATTTAAAAAAATAAAATAAAATTCTGTTTTACCTATTTATTATAATTGTCATTAAAGCTTCCTTCACCACTATATTGATAGTTATGAATTGTTTGATTCTAAAAGATTACCACTTCTGCTCCATCATATTTGGTGTTTTTAATTCTGTTCCATTATTTTGCTAATTTACATTTTTAACCCCATAGTTTAGAGGTGGTTTCAAATTAAACCCCACACTTTTAGAAGTCTCAAAAATAGTTGTCAAAACGTGATTCGATTTTTGAGTTTTCCATATCATGTATCTTATCTTAAGATACAAACACCTAATAAAATTCATTGTAAAAGTTATAGATATACATATGTAAAAGCTATATTTGTTATAAATGTGGTTTCATATGATAAGTTGTTGTGCATCGTATGATTCATGATCATGGTTGATATGTATCTATGATGTGTTAATTTTTTCACTTGATACAATATGGATATGTTTCTTTTTTCACTTGATACAATACAAATCATGAATTGTACATGGTCTCAAATTAAACCCTATACTTTCAAAAACGTTTTAATTTTTATCATGGAAGTTAAAAAAAATCCATCCTGTAAATCCATTGAGGGGAAATGCTTAAACAAAGTGATGCCATGTGGCTTTGAGTGAAATATTATTTATATGTATAAGGTACATGTGATTTGTAGTAAACTTCGACTATTTCTGGAAAACTTGTCTTTATATTGTTTTTCCATCTCTAATATGTACATAATTGTATGTTTGTCTTCTAAATTTGAGGCTGTGTTCTGTTTGGACATGTAATATTTATTTTAAGGCTCACTGGAGGATGCACAAGGTTCGCAAGGTATTCCGACATCGTCAAACTTCTATCATAGCAATACAATGTCTTTGGAGGCAAAAACTGGCAAAAAGAGAGCTCCGGAGGCGCAAACAAGTGAGAAAAAATTGTGCTATTGATTATGGAGTGATGGCATACATCAAATGTTCTTTGTCATGGGCATTTTGTTCATTCACTTTTTGCAGGAGGCTAATGAAGCTGGTGCCTTACGTTTAGCTAAAAGTAAACTTGAGAAGCAGTTAGAAGACCTCACGTGGAGGTTGCAGCTTGAAAAAAGACTGCGGGTAGCGCTTTTTTATTTCAGTAGTTTTATTTTGGATGAGTTATTTATTGATTTCTATTAAAAGCATTTGGAAAGTCTGTATCGGGAAACTCCTGTTGCTGTTCTGCTGGTGTCAAATGTATGTTGGTGCTTCAACAGTGACACTTGTTTAAGTATTAGGAAATGACCTCTTGGTTGGGGTTTTCCTAACATACATTGGATATGCAAATTTCATTGTTTAATGTTATGTTAAGTATTAAATAATATAGCTAGCTAATTTATATTGTCTTGGCTCAGGAATAGAAAAAAAAAAAAGAGGCAATGTCATAGCTTATTGTTATAGACACATGGTTTCTAAATTGGAAAACAGAGCCTTAATTCTAGGGTTAGCCAATTATAATTTTTTTGGAACAATTGGTAATTTATCATTGGAGCCTTAATTCCTAATTGGAAAGCAGAGCCTTAATTCTAGTTGGAGCCTTAATTCCTAATAGCTTAAGATTTTGGGACAATTGGGAATTTATCATGATATTAGAGCAAGAGATCTTGAGTTTGATTCCTGTCTCCTCTCTACCTTCCATTTATAGTGTTAAAAATCTCATGTATTGGGCCCTACTTATTAAGTGGAAGTATAGGCCCACATGTGAAAGGGAATGTTGGAATTATGGTTAAATGATTAAAATCACCAATTTCTTAATAGTTTAGGCTTTTAAGATAATGGGTAATTTATCAAACTTGATCGGAGTACCTTTGATGTAGTACCTTTGATGAGTACCTTTGAGGCACAGTACACAAGTATACAGGAAGCTGTATTAAAAAATGAAAAAAATACAACTTAATCCCAAAGCTTGATAATCTAAAAGTATTCTCTTTTCAATACATGGTAAACAGTGAGAGAGTTTGAATTTGAACATCTCCATTATCAAAAAGTTCACTATTTAGGTTTTTATTCACTTGTATTCCATTTTATTTGAAATAACTTCTGTTCTTTATCATGTTTGAACATCAAAGTAAAAATGATCATTTTATGTCGTTATCCTCATGTGGCTGGTTAGAAGTTGGATCCTTACCAGGAGTATTCTGGAATGCAGGTTTCTCATGATGAGTCTAAGTCAGGGGAAATGTCAAAACTTCAAAAAGCATTGGAATCATTGAAACTTGAACTAGATGCAGCTAAGTTGACAACAATTAACGAGTGCAACAAAAATGCAGTGCTGCAGAATCAACTGGAATTGTCGGAGAAAGGGAAATCTGCTTTGGAAAGAGAGATCATTGGAATGGCAGAGCTGAGAAAGGAAAATGCATTTTTAAAGGTGGGTCTTGTATTTTTGATTGATTTCTTCCACTCAAGTTACTTTAGTGGGTTCCATTTTTTTAGACCAGTTTTTTGCATTAGTTTGTCCTCTGAAATATCACATATTGAGACTAAGGTGATCTTGCTTGAACTATTTAAATTCTTTAGAGATATGTATAAAAAGTCTTGGCATAAGTTGATGGTTTAAACTGTATTTCCTAATATTTATCCCCATAGCATGTGATCCAGGCATGAAGTTGGAGTCAGTTAATAAAAAGTCTGGGCAAAATTTTTTTTTTTAATATTTTATTTTATTATTTTTAAATTTCTATTTACTTTCATGTTTTGAATATTGACTTGTTTAGCAAGAAAATACTAATGATTTAGTTGAGATTAAAGAGTTATGACTGAGGATAATTGAATTTATTGATTACTTAAACCAAAATCGGTCACCTTTGAAAATGGCATCAAAATGTCCATTTAACTCATCCTTATATTGGAAAGTGATGGAAACCGTCATTTGTTTACATTATAGAACTTTGTTTAGGAGTTGAGATACAATCCAAAAGTGAACTGCTAACAAACAATCAGCTCTTTTCTATTAGCTCCCGCAGCAGTAAATAATGGATTAAAAACATTTTCACTAAATGTTACTGGAGGCATTTTGAGGGTTTTGAAGGTCAAAATCAGTTAGGGGATAATGCCTTTTTCTTGATTTGCCTAAAGCTAAAGCTAAATTATTGGATGAAGAATTAGTAATGAAATGGGAATCCACTTTTGTGGTAGTTTTAGTATTGACCGGAAGACAGATTTTATGAAATGGGGATAACTGAAGAACTTTTGTAAGATGTGGTGTCTGAAAATTGCATGTTTGTTTTGTGACAGAATTCTTTGGATACCTTGGAAAAGAAGAACTTAGCTCTGGAGCTTGAACTTGTAAAGGCTCAAAAGGATAGTACTGATAGTATGGAGAAGTTGCAGGAAGTTGAAAACATGTGTTCTCAGCTTCAACAGAATGTTAAAAGGTTGTTTTTTTATTTTTTATTTATTTTTTTATTTAATGAAAGTAGTTTAAATATTGTTTTTCGCAAATTCAATTTCAAATTTTATTGTGCTTGATGAAATGTCCCTTTTTCATTTTTGTAAAATTTGAATTTTAAATGGAAATTTTGTTAGCTTGTTCTGTGGTATTTATATCATTTTCTTGTAAAGACTTCTGAGATCAAAGTTAACTACTTTTTCCCTCCATGTTTATTCAGTTTCTACGTATGGATTTTTTTTTATGCTGACTAATTTATTTGTGTAATTGTAGTCTTGAGGAGAAGCTCTCCGTTTTAGAGGATGAGAATCATGTTCTGCGTCAAAAAACTTTGAGCTTGACTCCAAACCGCAATCATCCTGGCTTTGCTAAGTCATTGTCAGAGGTAAGCTTTGCTTTTGTACATGTTGAGAAGCATATATGCAGACATACTGTTTGTTTGGGTTTACTTGGTTCAATGTTGTATCTTTTGTTTTGAATTTTCTGTTCTGACATACATAAGTTTTATTTGAGCTTTCCTGTTAATATAATGAGTAGTGTTTATTTGTTTATAGCTATGTACTATTTGAGTAAAACTGTTGTTTCTTAATGGGACAGAAATACTCTGGTGCACTTGTTCTTCCCCAAATTGACCAGAAGCCTGTATTTGTAAGATATCATCGATATGAGTTCTTCTGTAAAACATTAGCTGCATCACATCATGTTGGTTTTTATTGTTTTGATATCCATCTTGTTTGGTGCAGGAATCACCCACGCCTACAAAGCTAATTTCACCTTTTGCACATAGTTTCTCAGAATCACGTCAATCAAAATTAACTGTGGAGAGGCACCAGGTTTTCTCTCTTGTTCTTCCTATAGCCTTCAACTCACTGTGATAGTCGGACTGATAGTAAATATAGCAGTCCAAAGTGATTAGCATGTTAATGTTATTTTTCACTCATAGGACTCAAATTTCATATGTGAATCATGTGATTTACAGGATAATTATGAATTTCTCTCGAGGTGTATCAAAGAAGATTTGGGGTTTAAAGATGGTAAACCACTGGCAGCTTGTATCATATATAAATGTCTTCTTCACTGGCATGCTTTTGAGTCTGAGCGGACAGCAATCTTCAACTTCATAATTGAGGGAATTAATGATGTTCTGAAGGTGGCTTTATCTCCCCCCCCCTTTTTTTCCTTTTCTAATGTAATAATCAAATCTGTATTGATGTTGACGTAATTGATATTATGTTATATATATATATATATATATGGTACTTTAGAATTTCTGTAGATCCTGAATCATGATTATGATTCGTTTTGTGTATTAGCTTCTAAAGATATGTAAACTTTGGTATCAAACTTGTTTCAGGTTGGGGATGAGAACGTTACTTTGCCATATTGGCTGTCAAATGCGTCTGCACTTTTATGCCTCCTGCAGAGGAATTTAAGATCCAATGGTTTTTTGACTACAATAAATCAGCGTTCTGCCGGGGCTTCTGGGTTAATTAGCAGGGTTGGGCAAGTGAGTCTATGTCGAGTAACCTGACCTAATTGCATATTAGCAAGGTTGCATTAATTTATTTATTTTAGAATTAATATAAGTACATATTTCTATAGTACATATTCTCTATTGTATCTTTAATGTGTTTATTATCCTATAAGAATCATAATATGTAAATATTTTTAGATTTACCTAGAATTCTTGGGATTTAGCATATATGTCTTTATTCAAGTGCATTTAATTTTTAGTTACATGTCAACACTCACTTTGGTTGGTGTGGAGTGGGTAATTAGTGGGAGAGTGAGGGAGATGGATTTGCTCTTCTGTCATTTCACTTTTGTAGTTACATTTCCTTAGATTTTTTTTCCATGTCAGTGCTAAAGAAAAGGTGGGGGAGGGAGGTGCTGAGATGTGTAACCACTAGGAAAGTGTTGATATTGAAAGTTGTACTGGGTAGTGGTTACCTTGTTAGGCTTCAGGAACTCCACATTGCTAATGGCTTAGATTTGTCTTATTTGAGGGAGATGCTGTAACGACCGCCTCAATTATGTAGATACTGTCCACTTTGGGGCCCATATCCCTCAGTTTTGTTCTCCCCCAAAGCACATAGCAGTGGGGGAAAAGGTCTTAAATACACATTTAAAGGGAGGTCACTCCTTATAAGCACATCCTCATGTGCTTCTCTAGGCGATGTGAGATTCCATGGATTGTAAGCTCTTCTTTTGGGTCTTTACAATCCACCCCCCTTATGAGCACATGCATCCTTGCGTGTGGAGCCCACACTTTCGGCTAGGGCATGGCTATAATTCCCATCTGTAATGACCCCGCCCAAACTGTGTAGATATTGTTTGCTTTAAGGCCCATACCCCTCATGGTTTTGTTCTCCCCCAAAGCACACAGTAGTGGGGGAAAAGACCTCGACACATTAAAGGAAGGTCAGTCGTTATAAACACATCCCCATGTGCTTCCCTAGGGGACGTGGGATTCCATGGATTGCAAGCCTCTCTGTTGGGTTTCTACAGGTGCTGAGATGTGTAATGACTAGGAAAGAGTTGATATTGAAAGTTGTACTGGGTAGTGGTTACCTTGTTAGGCTTCAGGAACTACACATTGCTAGTGGCTTAGATTTGTCTTATTTGTAATTTTTCTAGTTAAATTGGTATGTGCAGTCAGTCTAGTATTCTAAAACTAAAACTTTTGATGCAGCCGGTGCAAAACCCATGGTTTTATTGTGTACCATTATGTAATCTCATTATTTTATTAAATTATTTAATAGCTTGCATTTCTATCATTGATGAATTTGGTTTGTGATTCATTTATATCGTTTTTGTATGGAGTGACATGTTATTTCTTGTATGTTGAATGGCATACTTTGTGAGGCTTAAAGATTTGTATATTTTTCTACCATTAGTTTAGCAAGTTGTGCACTTTTAACTGTGAACTTCTGCAAGGTTTTTATTTTTATTTTTATTTTTAATGCCTTAAACTTGTTCTTGCAAAAGATGTGTGGCTCTGCTTCTTAGTTTCTCTTTACTTTTTGTACATGTTGAATAATTTCGTATGAGATCAATGATTGTAGTTTGTTTCCCTTGTCAGGGACTGAAATCTCCTTTCAAATATATTGGAGGATTTGATAATGGCATTTCACACGTAGAAGCAAGATATCCAGCTATACTATTCAAACAACAGTTAACTGCTTGTGTGGAGAAAATTTTTGGTTTGATTCGTGACAATTTGAAGAAAGAATTATCTCCGTTGTTGAGCTTATGCATTCAGGTAATTTTCTCTTTTAGTCAGACGTGATATACAACAATATATGCCAAAATCTATCAGTCATGTCAACCGTGATGAATTTCTTTGCCAATGAGCTTTGGCTCGCATGACACTTTCTTCATGCAGGGTGAGGTTGTAGATTCAAAATCTGTTGGGTGTATCTGTTACTTTTCAATGAAAAAATGACAGATGAATTTCTTTTTTATTATTATTCCCTTTTCTGATTGCAAGCTTTGGTTGCTTAATACATAATCTCAGTGACAGTTTCAATGCATGTGCAAATTGTGCTCAAAATAATGGTCTAAAATGTCTGTCACTTGTTGTTGTCCTGATGTATAGGTTACTTGATCTGCTTAGCTAACTTATCTATAGAATTTTCTGGTTAAATGATGGATTTGCAAAGCACCTTAAATGAGGGAGATACAGCCTGAGCTTATGTTTTTTTATTTGTGATCCTGGTAGCAAAGATTCACAGTGCACCGACTCTAATATTTTACTTGAAATGCACTGCATAGTTGATTGGCCATTAGTTGTTGCCAATGAACACCATTTTACGTATGCACCAAGGTGAGAATTGTGGCAGATATCCCTTGAATAAACATATAAATTTGCTTAAGGCTAAAATTGGGTGGGGTAAATTATAATGGCTTAAAGTCTGAGGCAGCAATCCCACTAAATCCGCATAATCTTACATTTAGTACCACAATACTTTTCCAATAGATGATGACTTTTAAATATAAGTTGAAATGGGCGGTTCCAGAAGTCTGAACTTTGGATGAGAAACCATTAACTAAAGTAATACTTTGAGGTGTAGCCAAGAGCCTTATAGCTCAATTGACACTTCCTAGTGCTTCTAAAGGAGCTGTCTAGGGTTCAAATCCCCCATTCCTAACTATTGAATTATTACCCAAAAAAAAAAAAAAAAAAACCTCTGAGGTGATGTAATAATATGGTACTTAGAGATGAATTGATGCACCACCTATCATTTGCACAGTAGCACCAAACATTTTTTTTTTGATAAGTTAGTAGCACCAAACTTGATGACCCATGAATTGAAAGTAAAGGATAAATGACAATAGGATGCAGTACTTATATGGGCTAGAGTGGTTGTGGAGGAGGAGGAAGTTGCTCGCTTGTGATGGGCTAGGAGTTGAGCTTACTCATCATTGGTATGGGAATCATCTCTGTTCCTGGACGATAGTGGAGAGGGTGGATTGCCCTGATGTTGGGAACTTAGGATGGAGTCATCCTATGTGAGGACCTAATGGGCAGACCGCAGACCTGCGTGGTTTGCCATGGAGATGGCAAAAGCAATCAACTGTATGATTGTTGCAGTCACTGTGCATTTGTTTATTAGGTTCTTGGTTTCCAGAGTATCCATTACCTCTTGAATCTTGTCCACCATGGCCTCTATGGCCACCTCCATTATTTTACCCTCCTTGTGAGCCGCTCGGACTGTTACACCTGTAGAGGGCTTGCCATGGCGATGCCAAAAGTAATCTACTGTATGATTGTTGCGGTCACTGTGCATTTGTTTATTAGGTTCTTGGTTTCCAGAGTGTCCATTACCTCTTGAATCTTGTCCACCACATGCTCTATGGCCACCTCAATTATTTTTCCCCTTGTGAGCTGCTAGGACTGTTACACAAGGCAATAAGTGCAGAACGCTCACTAGGACCGGTGATCATATCAAAAAGGGTAGAGCGTTGAAGTTGGGAATGAACCTCATGGAGAGAAGGAAGATCAGAGCTATACAAGATCTGGGCACAGACTATAGCAGTATAGCTCATACTCAGATGTCAAACCACTAATTTCAGATTTTACTTATCAAAATAAAAATATTGGTCATGAGTGGTTGATACATGTTTCTCTTAAGTAAGTATGGAAGGCTTTGTAACAGTGTTGTGTGGGCTGCGTTTCCTAATTGTAATATGTGGGAGGAATGAAGTAGTCACATTTTAGTTGAGAGATCTGTAATTTAACTCAAATCTATCTTTTTGTGTTCTCTATTTGAATCTAGAAAGCACGTGTGTGTTGATTGGGTCGGTCTGATGTCCGTGACCCCTTCTTTTTTTTTTTTTTTGATCAGTCCAATATGGGCTGAAATAAGTGTTAAAAAAAAAAGGTAAAATATTGTCAAAACACACTGTTATATGAAAAAATATGAATTTTTTTTGTCAAAATATGTTTCCTCTTGGTATATGTTTACCATTATATGAAAAAATATGCTTAACAATATATAGAAAATAAAAATAAAAATATATTTAATAATTTATTAATAAATGTATCCCGCTGCACCCGAACCCGAATCCGCACCTGTGCTTCCTAGATTTGAATGTTGCACCATGATCAATGGTGTTTCTTGTATTTTGTTAGATGATTGTATGAATCATTTGATTTAATTTTTAGGAAGCTCTCTTTATAGAGCTCCCTTTCTTCTTTATAAAATTCCTTGTTACTTATAATAAAAGTTGGGTAATTTATGGAAAAATCTTCTTATCAACGTATCAAGCTTAGTTTCTTTAAAGCTTAGTGTTTAATCTTTATTGTATGTGTCGTTATAATCATTGATCTTACTTGGCTTTGCTCTTTTGTTTTGATTATGAGAATTTGTCAGCAAAATCTTGTGTCTTTAGTTACGTCTTATATATAATTTTTTTGTGATTATTGGTAAGGCACCCAAAGCTGCAAGAGTACATGCTGGAAAATCATCTAGATCACCTGGAGGTGTTCCTCAGCAATTGCCTAATAGTCAGTGGGACAATATCATTAAATTTTTGGATTCTCTTATGAGTCAATTACGCAGTAATCATGTATGTGCAAAGCAACATTGTTTTTTACCAGTATTGTGTTTAATATTTTTGCCTGATCTTCATTGTTTGTATTTATCTGTACCATTTGTGAAACATATGCAACATCTGGGAGCATGATTTTATTTTAAATTGCTGGGGGGACAATTTCCATAAATTTATTGTATCTCTTCATGTTTCTAGTAAGTCTTAGCACAACATTGGTGTTCTACAAAGCTCATATGATTGGAAATGGGTATTGTAAATTCAAACCAGATGTTTTGTGGTGTACTATGTGATTGGTGAGATTATATAATGCAGTTTATTACAGCATTATGAAGTCTGGACATTAACTTAAGACATGGGAATGGTACTGCACAGACGTGCTGGCGCAGAAAACTTAAGAGAAAAATTAGGAGACAACAGTGGGAAGTAGAAAATATTGTTTAACAAATCCATAGCCATAATACATATGTTAGACATTAGGTTTAATTCATATATAATTTTGTGGAAAAAAAAAAGTCAATATTATGCATGTATGCATTTTATGCCTTGTATGCCTCATCCCAAATTAAACCTTTGTTTTCACTTATTCTAATTTAGAATGTGAAAATGATAGTTTTTAGGACAACTTTTCATTTTAAAAATGACAATGCTAGAGTGGTAGTAATTTAATATGGCAGTTTGTCTGCTGCATGTCGGAGTCATGCTGGGGAAGTGCCCAAAATTATATTAAGATATTAAAATTTTTGACAGATGATTTTAGGTTTTGATGGAGGTCCTAAAAAGTTAGTTTTAAAAAGTCATAATTGTACACCATCTGTGAACTTAGTGCGCTGTCTCTTTTTCTGATGTAAGTAGTGCTCACTCAGGTACCCTCCTTTTTCATACGTAAGCTAATCACCCAGGTTTTTTCTTTCATCAATATCTCACTTTTCAACAGGTAATTGTTAGTGTTCTCTATTTCATCATCAAATAATTAATAAGTTTTTGTGTTGAGAAATTTTTAGTTTTATTTATTTATTCTTTTGGTTTGGGTAGTCTTCTGCTGCGACGTGAATGTTGCACATTTTCAAATGGGGAATATGTGAAATCTGGCCTAGCAGAATTGGAGAAATGGATAGTCAGTGCTACAGATGAGGTAACTAAAATCTCTATTACAAGTTTATTGTTACAGTGTTTGAATTCTATGCTTTTAGGTCCTGAGTCTTTTCAAACTGTAGTTTGCAGGAACCTCTTGGCATGAGCTAAATTATATTAGACAAGCTGTTGGATTTCTGGTATAAGACATAACTATTTTTGTTGGAATTTTTTGAAGCTGTTATTTATAGGAATTACGCTAAATGCTTTACTGCAATTTATGTAGGTAATACACCAGAAGAGGAAAAAATCTTTGGACGAGATAAGACAGGATCTTTGTCCGGTATTATCTTTGCATATTGCTCATCTAATTATTTAAATTTATTTTTGGTCTTGTAATCTGTTTTCTATTATAAATTAATTTATTGATATTGTGATCCTTGGGCAGGCATTAACTGTTAGGCAAATCTATCGAATAAGTACCATGTACTGGGATGACAAATATGGTACTCAGAGCGTGTCAAATGAGGCAAGTTGCATTTTTCAGTTCTAGTTCAGTAAACTTTTGTTATGTTATCCCATATGTTTTAAATCTTATTGGGTTAGCAGGTGGTCGCTCAAATGAGGGAGAATGTGGACAAGGACAATCAGAATTTGACCTCCAACTCCTTCTTGTTGGATGATGATCTGAGGTAATCTGCTTGCCCCTCTCAATTATTTGGGAAATTCTGTATACAGAATAATAATGGACAAGAATAAATTAGTAAGTGGAATTGCTTGCTTTTTTACAACTTCTATTTATTCAAGTTTAATGTTTATCATTTTTTTAATGGTTGTGGTTTCCAGAACTTTTGTGCCCATATCTTTATTTATTTTTCTTAATTCTTCTCTTTGCAGCATTCCATTCTCTACAGAAGACATAGATATCGCAATTCCTGCTATTGATACATCAGATATTGAACTTCCAACATTCTTGTCTGAGTATCCTTGTGCACAGTTTCTCCTCCAGCATCAAAATTAAACAGTCTGCTGGCTTCAAAGTTGCAAGAATTGATGTTTATGCATTCAGTTTAGCCTGGCTTAGCCATACCCCAGGCTGTAGTGATTAGTGCTTTACATATAGGATACAGAGGTTTCCTTCATACTCAAGGAAATCTGAGTAGTCATTGGAATTGCTGAATTGTGTCGGCAAAAGTGATTCTTGGGGATTGATTAGTACCCTTCCCCATTACCTTTTGATTTGGCCCGCAATGCATGATTGTGGGATTAGGTGACAGTTCTCTTAGCTTACTGCTGCTTTTTTCTTGAAGCTTATTTTTAAGTTTGTATATATATATATAGAGAGAGATATTTTACAACCGAATTGTGTCATTTTGTATTCTAGTTCGTTCTATAGGTTTTTTTTTTTTTTTTTTTTTTTTTTTGTGTGTGTGTGTGTATATTAATTTAAGAAAAGAAAAAACGAGATCCATTTATTGTTGTAAATATGTACTTTATTCCATCGATTAAGAATGGGCATTCACTTTTATGAACCCTGGCATTGTTTTTAGCATATTCCACACCTGTCCTCCCTCAACCCATATGTACTCCCATATACAGATGTGATGACATTGGCTGCATAAACACAACTGGACTTTTGTCATATTTACTTGTCTTAAAGTGAGGTTGGATCCATAAAATTCATCAGCAATGGTCATTTGTGTATTGTAATGTAAATCTGCAATCCTCCTACACTGGAAGTCTGGGACCTTTTAGTGCTTTTAGTGGACTCGGTTGATCATTCTGGGGTCATGGTTCTAGAGTGAATGTGATTTAAATGTATTTTCTAAGATCATTGCATTTTAAGTTTTTGTACGAAATGTTTATTTGCTTTATAGCATCTCAAGGTACTAAGGGCTTTTGTAACACGTCTTAGGGCCAATTTCGACAGAGGATGGAAGGGGAGTTGAGGGGTTAGTTTTTGGCCAATTCTACTTTACTCTCCTCTCTCTTCCCTTCCATCCAAACTGGCCATTAGGTAGTAGCAGAGGCAAGCATGTGTTTCTATATTTTACTTGGTTGAATTTTTGATAATGTTAATACAATTAGAAGGAAAAGGTAAAATCTGTGGACTCGTTTGCATAAAATAAAAATGGGCATGTGCAATTTAAAATAATGAGATATTCCAGTCAATTGCTAATTTTATTGTTTGGATATTTACATATCCGTGGTCTCATTTGAAATTGTAGGAGATAAAAGAAAACCTCAGTGGACTGATTTGGTCAAGGCATTAGATATAAGAATTTATAAGCAAGCTGTTAACTTTGTTTCTATCACTTGTACTTAATTTAAAGTTTTATGTTGGAATACGGGGCTATTCAGCAAGGGTTTCAAGAGTTCATAATGCAGCACGACTTAAAGGAAACTAATACAGCAGGCGGATCCTTTGCTCGGAGGAATTGTAGACCGGCAATTTTGTAATCCACTATAGTTTCTCTATTAAAGTAATTGGGTAGGATTTTTAATGTTGGCCAATTTTATAACAAATTTCTTTGTAGATTAGCATCAAGCGCTCTTAAAAAAATTTGTTGTTTTGATATATAAGAAAGTTTATTTATTTTAACACTATTTTACAATGCACCTTACATTACATATTCTATTTTTTACCAATTTATTTAAATATTCTTTCTTTTTTGTTGTTCTCAGTGTCATTGAAGAGAGATAAGAGAAAGAAAGTTTGAATAGTTATTAATTAATAAGATAGAAGAGAGAACAAGTTTGAATAATTATTAATTAATTCCCAAAGGTCATGAGAAGAGAGAGTTTGAATAGAAAATAACAAAATGTTTATGCCATATCTCCCTATATGCTACTATTATTATAATGTTCTTGTACTAATGCCAAATTTATTTGGAATTTGACACATTTGGTGGGGTGATTTTTTTATGTTTGGTATGCTAAATGGTAAATATTTGTTATGATTCTAGTGTCCCACATTATTTAAGTTTAAACATTTGTATATAAGCTTTTGGACACTCTCCATTTGTAAGTTGGTTTTTAAGGGTGAGTTCTAATTATGGGTTTGTAACATTTGGTATTAAAGCCAACCACCACTTCGAGTAATCAGGCGCAGTCCATTGAGTATGGGATCAATTGTGTTGCGGCTATGGTTTAATCTTAAACAAGTTGATTCTCAAAATCAGGAAAAAACTGGTTGATCAGAGTGAAATACTCCACCCATCCCATTTTCTTTCCTCTCCTATCTTCTTCTTCTTGAAACAAGCAAATACACACACAAGAAAGATAGAAAGGTTCTAACACACATCACATCTCCCCTAAAAAACTATGTTCTTTCCTCTCCTATCTCATTCCAACTAAATAATAAAAAATTATATTTTTATCTACTTCTCATCCCAATCAAACGTAATATTGACGAGTGAAGCAAAATGTGAAAGGAATTTGATTCAGGCTATCTATGACGTTGAGAGATTTTACTGACTTGAATAATTGACATCACATTTGGTTTTATTTCATTACTAATTATTATTATTTTTAGATAATCATCCCTAAGCATTTTGCGGTGCCAAAGTTTTCCTTTCTTTGTAGTTTTGTACATTGAGTTCTCCTTTATTTGTAGTTTTGTACATTGAGACCTAACGCTGGCATTATTTCCCTGCAATTTGTTGTTTTCCCCCTGGCCATCAACAGGCAGCCATGCCAATTGGATTTTGCATTTTCTTGTTGATAAAATCTATCGATATGTAAAGTGATGACAACCAATCTTACGTTTACAAGTCATTTGGTTCAATGTTCTCTCGGCTCGCTTGACATGGCGAACTGTATGGTAGTTTGTCCACTTCTTCGGAGTATGTTCATCAAATTACTGAAACAACAGATACCATGTCCATCTTGTGTATTCTGCTCATTAAATGCAAAAAGACATGAATCTATTAACTGTTAAATTGCTTTCCAATAGTCTGGCAATAATGGAATCAAACGAAAATATTAAGAGAAAGAAAAAGACAAAAGGCACAAAGAGGGTTAGCTCTCATAATTAATGAAGGTTACATATGAGGATAACTCTCATATTAGAGAAGTGAAATCATAACTCTGTTACCATGTTAGAAAACGCATGCCATAGCTTTAAAACTATTATAAAGCATATGAGACAATATGGAGAAGACAACAAAGATCAGAGAACACCATCCCCTACTATAAACTCTATCGAGATTAGTATAAGAATGGCAAAGAGATTTTTTCAAGTCAAGTTAGTTTGGAATGACAGGTTTAGTCCACAATTGATAAGTGGAAGTAGTTGTAGTTGCAGAAGTGGCACATTGTTGTAAATCAACCATTGAGAATGAACGCCAAGCCGATGAATTTCGTTGTGGTGGAGATGATGAAAGTATGCTGTTTTTAGTTGATTTACTTTGTGGATGCCGTGGCGGCAGAGGTGAAGATGGAAGAGGAGGAGACCTTGAAATCGAATCTTCACTTGAGTTACTGATGCTTTCAGAGCTGCTGCTGCTCATGGCAACTGCAAAAGCCAATGTACTTCGACTTGAGCTGAGTGGTCTCTTTGATATCCCACCCCCATGACTTTTCAATGGGAAATTTCGGTTCTTTTCCCACACATGATTGAAGGCAAGAAGGTTTCTGCGTTTCCTGGTGTAGGCATTTTCTGCTTTTGCAATGTCTTTAATGTTGGAAGAAGAGGATGCCTCTGTTAAACTTGTGAACGACTTTGATTTACCATTGTAGAAATTTGAGATCCCTCTCCTGCAATCATTACATCAATTCATAATAAGAAAACTAGAAACAAACAAGATGAACTTTGTAAAGTTTGTATATCTCATACAATTAGGCCAAAAAAAGCCCACATAAAATTTGGTATTTGGCAATTGTCAATCCTGGAATGTTCATCAAAACTGGCTAAATTAGCAATTTTGTGGAAATGCCAGTTTATAATTTTATATTATGCAATTTTAGCTATACATGTACGTATTTACTATAGACACTATCCCTTTTCATTTCCTGATCTAATTTTTCATGAAAACAAATGTAGCACGATCTCTTGGTCATATCGTATTGTAAAAAGCACAAGTTTCCCAATCGAGTTAAAACCAGATAAGCACAAAAGAATCCTGAATAGAAAATGAGATTCAATTAGAGAGCATTTGGTATACATATTTCGACACAGAAAAACGAAGGATTTCATATCAAAAAGCAGAACTGAAAGAAGGAGATCAACCAGGCTCAATCAATGCCTTTGGTAATGCTCTATTTGTTAGCAAAATTAAAGATTTTATCTTTTTGGTTGATACTTGATAAATATAGATTCAGACCCTAAGGCTAAGGAACACCATATTTAGCAAATAAGATTAATAAAAAGTATTGCTATATTGGTACAATGAGGAACAACATTAATTTAACCTCGTAACAAGGATGAAAAACTCTGATCTTCATGTTCTTCTCAAACCCCATAACTTGGTTATATGCTAAAGATATTAGATCCCCTTTCATAGATTACTTTCTACAACAAAAGTCAACTAAAAAAAATCCCATAAAATTTAAAAACCCAAAAATAGAAAGAGAAAAATTACAAACCTGATAGGCAAGACTTCTTCCAAGGCTTCCATCATATCAAGAGGCCCTTTATAAGAACTCTGTGCTTCATTCTCTCCACAATCCTCACCGTCCGATGACACATCACTATTCCTCCCGATCGAAGATGATGATGATGGTGATATTGATGGTGATGCTGATGCTGAAGAAGAAGAAGAACATGGACTGCACTCATTCAAACCCTCCAAAGCCAAAGCACTCGACGACCCTCCACGTGACATTCCAGCTGCTTTACTATCCAACTCTATGGACATGATTATACAGCTTCTATCTTCTGAAAGTGCACGACAAAGAACACAAACAAGAACAAAGAACAAAAACAAGAACAAGAAGAAGGAGAGGAAGAAGGACCGTGTAGTGGGTGGTTTTTCTTATTTAAAGACCTGTATGTGTGTGTATGTATGATTATTCTAATTCTAAATCCTTTTTTTTCTTCTATATATATAATAATAATAAAAAGCTAATTAAGTATTTGGATAACTTAGTGGGGTAATTAATTAGTTAATTAATATTTGGCTTAAGCCTTATCCTTATCCATCCACTCGTTGTCGCTACAATATTAATAATAAGAATAAATCGGATATATTCGCACACAGTTATGTAAACAGTGAGCTGTTTTATGGTGTAAATTTCATCTTTTACACTTGCTTTCTCTGACAATTTATAAATTTTCTTTTAGCCGCATACAATAAACGTATTTCTGTTTTTTTTTTCTTGCTCAACTGTAACTGTCTTTCTGGTGGACAAATTGTCAAATACAGGTGTTTTTGAATTAGCTTTTTGTTAAAAATTTGGTATATGTTCACTTGTTGATAAACTATCTAGAATCTTAGGAATCTATTATAAGAAAAACTGAATTCAGCTTTAAGTTCTTTGGTATAGATTTTCAAGTTAAGTAATGCAAGTATTTGATGTATTAACAACTCAATTACATCCATCTAGAATTTGAATTTTTTACTTAGTTTCTTGTATAGCCTTTTAAAATAAATACTGGAGTTGTACTTTTTAGATATAAAACCTACTTGTAGGAAAAAAATAATCAACAAAAATCAAATAAACCTGTGTGAAAGGAATTGTAAATCAAACAAAAATTGTGAAAATGAGTTCTAGTTAATTTAACTAATAAAATTTTTTATGGTTGAATATAATATTTGGTGATCAATATATTCCCGTCTACACTAAAAATCGATTAGTGTTTTAATTTAATGATAAAAAGAACAATCATCCGAAGCGGATGCTCATAAGTTGAAAATTTATATAAAAAAAATTAAGGAAGAAAAACAAAATTTTAAGCAAAAAGAAGAAGGTTATTTCTATTTTTAGAATATAAATGCTTTTTTATATTGTATTATGTTTCTTCCATATTTTTGGTAAACACTCTGTTTTGGTATGTGATTAATTCACGTTAAATGGTTTTGTATTACAGGACCTCATTTAAAGACTGTCCATTTTTCTTCTATTATATATATATATATATACACACACACTACCATTTTAATATTTTATAAGATAGTTGCAAATCTAGAACTAATTTCAATTGACAAAGAAAAATGTGGAGCCAATTTCGGCGTTAGCGTGAAATGGTCCTTTCCTCTATCGAACTTTATTAAACACATTTATAAAGTATTCAAATGTTTGGTCCACCTTAAGCTTAACATTTGAACCAAGAAGGAAAAAAAAGACATTTGGAAGAAGTCAATTTTTGATATTATAATTGATAGTTCAAAATATATTTGATATATTTTATTTTATTTGATCGAAAACTTCTTTGAAATTACGGCTTGTAAACATTACAATTGGGAAAAAAAATTTAAATTTAAATGTTGTTTAAGAAAAAGAGAGAGAAGGAAACGTGTGATATTATTACCATGTTATAATTATTTATACATCAAATGTATTCATAATTCTTCTTACAATATTTGAAATCACAAACTATAAAAAGTATGGGAGTGAAAGTTTTATTTTAATGAGAAAAAAAGAAGAAGCTGTTACTTAAAAACTGTTACTCTTTTATTTTTTTCATAAGAAATTTTTAAAAATATTTTCTAAACTATATTCTTAGAACATCTATTTACTTTTCCCTTTCATCTTTCATCTTTATTAAAAGATGAATGGGTGTGGGACTATTGCAACTAAATATTGTAGTAATTCAGGAAAAAATTAAAGTCAAAATTGTCTACTAAAATAGAAAGTTAGAAAGTGAAATTAGGTAAGGGAGTGATAAGTGGTTATTGCCCATAATAGAAAGTGGTTTATACAGTAAATTTATATTATCTATAAGAGGATTTCCTCCTTAAATTATACTTTTTTAATGTTAAAAATACTTTCATCCAGTATTTATTAACATCTCTTACAAATATTTTAGGAATATGATCAATAACCCTTTATTGAAGTGGACTTTTATTTGATTAAAAAAAATATCCTTATTCATAAACAATGACTTCTATTAAAGATAGGGACAAAAATGTCAAATAAAAAATAGTTTTGAATTCAAAAAGATAACTCCTAAAATTTAGGTTTTTTTTCTTCTTCACATTTATCTTTTTTTCCCCCTAAAATTTAGCCATTTTTTTTATTCATAATAAAACACCTCCAGTTAATTAAAAAAAAAATTGGCTTACCTTTAATACTTTTTTAACTAGATATTTTCTGTTATTTTAAATATACAATAGCAAGTGATAGTGAGTTTTAATCTCTATATTTTATTTAGTTAGCAGTTTATTCCTTGTACTGATGAGGAAGTTCACTCACATATTTACATAAATAGTATCGTCTTATTGGTTGGGAGGACCAAGTCAAGACCTAATAATTCCTCCAAGTTCATCCAAATAAAATTTAGCTTTCTTTATTCCTTTTTCATCCAAATAAAACACCTCCACGTTGATCCTTCATGTTGATTCTTTTTTCCCCCTAAAATTGAGCTCTTTGCTTTCCTTTTTATCCGAAATTAAACACCTCCAGATTATTAAAAACAAAAACCATATTTTTTTTATTAAGAAAAAAAACCATACTACTCATTTAAAAAAGAATTACCTATCCTTATCCCAACCTTTTCTATATCACTTTTATTATTATTGTAGAGGCCCCAATATATTACAGTTACTGCTTATCTTTAAAATTTATCATTTTTGTTTGTTTGAAATTTTTTTTAAAAAAAAATCACATTTATTTATTTATTTTTTAAATTCTCACATTACAAGAAGTTTTAATTAATACTAGTTTCTATGCACGTGCGTGCTAAAAAGCTTTTTTTTTTTTTAAATTTTTAATTTCATATATACTAATTTGAGATTATTGCATTATCCAATTACCAAAATTCCTAAGTGAATGAAATAAAATTTTCATGCTACATCTCATCTCATCACTCCCCTAAAAATTTTGGTGATTGGATAGTGCAACAGCCTTGAAGCCCAAATTAGTATATATGAAAATAATTTTTTTAATGAAAATAATTTTTTTGGGGGGGAAAAAAAAAAGAAAAGCTTACAAGCACACGTAACACATACATGTAGATAAATATATAAAATTTTTAAATATTTTTGAAATATAATGAAATTGTGTTCTATTTACATTGAAATTGTGTTCTATTTACATTTATTATAGATGTTAAAATGAATTTAATAAATCGATCATACCATAAATGCGAGAAGAAATGTGAAACATCGTTCTCTCTTACACTGGGATTATTTAAAAATTAATATATATATATATATATATTTTATTTTAATAAAAATTTTGGTATTGGGTAAAGACTAATGAGTAATGGTGATTATGGTATCCGGAATCCCCGGTAGTGCTGCCCATTTGCCACAAAACGAGAAACGTCACGTTAAGGTGATGTGATGCCTTTTTTTAACCCTGTTAAATAACGGAGACGCGTGGGATCGTGCGGTTGGTCGATCCCATGATATTTACCTGGGATATGATGACGTGGCATTGACAAAGACAGACAGACAGACAGACAGACCCACTTCCTTTTTCTTTTTATTAGGTATGGGAATGGTGGTAAGACTTATCCAAAACCGTGGGTCCCACATGCGCCCACGTTCTCAATAAATCTCTGTCTCCTCGCTCCATCTGCGTGTTCGGTTTTCGAGGGGTTTTAGTTTTACCTTTTTTTTTTTTTTTTTTTTTAAATAAAAAAATAAGATTTTTTTTACTTGATTTTTAAGAAAAATATTTTAAAAAATATTTAAAATTTCTTTTTAAAAGAAAGAAAAAGGAAAAGAAGGTTAAATGATTATTTTTTCCAATAATAAATTAATAAATATATAAATTGTGACAAAATATATAATAAAGTATGTGCTTTTGAAAAATTTGCGTTTTTTTTACGTACCTTTGTTAAGGAGTGTTAAAAAATAGACAGAAAAATGATATAATATAACTAATTTGTTCACCAAGAAAATAGAATGCATATTTTTTTTTTTATTTCTCTTAATCCATTTACCAATTGTATTTTTTAAAACATTTTTACCTTCTTCAAAATTCTGACTTTTCAATTATTCATAGAACCTAATAATCATTATACATTCAGACAAGAGAGAGTCTACTCAATTACTTATTTATTTACTTTTGGGTAAAACGATAGCAAAGTGTAGTAAATTTTATCTTATAGATATATATATATATATATATGAGAAAGTGATGACAAAGTGTAAGGGTATTGGTATCAATTTATGCAAAAAAATTTGTTAATTTTAATATAAGAACACAATTTTTTTTTTTTATTTTACACAATCATTTTTTAAAAATATCTATATTAAATTATCTATTTTACATTACATTTTATTAAAATATTATTTATTTATTAATTGTTTGTTACTCACTCAAATCATCTCTTTATTTGTATATATGAGTAAAGAAGTATTATAAATTAGATTTGCATGTGAATAGTAATTTGTTACTATGACAACAATTTAAACTTACATAAATTTTTATATGAATTGATATAGGTGATTTTCAGGGTTGTATGAGCAAAATATATTACTTATAATATCATATATTAACTAATGCGACCGCATAATTTACCATTCACTTTAAGGTTGAAACGGCAATTTCCCATAATAATCCTCCGTATCTATAACTAAGTTTCCACGAAGATGCTTATTTGGTACAAACAAACTTGGTTTGAATCACATGGTGCGTAACAGTGGGGGATCAACAAGAGCTAATGATTATGATAAATTCTTAGTTAAAAATGCTTTATAATTTAATTGAT
Source organism: Quercus variabilis (assembly GCA_030445155.1). NCBI lineage: Eukaryota > Viridiplantae > Streptophyta > Magnoliopsida > Fagales > Fagaceae > Quercus > Quercus variabilis. Next base: position 17,708,810 of record CP129446.1, read on the forward strand.
TAACATATTTTAGTATATTTAAGAAATTCGGAATTTGCTATATTAGACTCTTAGCATAATAATCACTCTATAAGTATTAGTGCTTTTAGGAATGTAGAAGGTAAGAGTCAAAGTTCAAGTTTTTAGAAAAAAAATTTCACACATATATATTAAAAGAGAGATTCTACGTCTACAACAATTTTACAATATTTTTACAACAAATCACAAGTGGTTAGTTATTATTGGTTCAAATTTGAAACTAATACTAAGATTACTTTTTTGTCCCAATAATAACAACCAGTAATAACCTGCCATTTAGGATTTGTTGTAAAAATGTTGTAGACATATCATTCCTCGTATTAAAATTAAGTTAAAGTAAAATTCTATATTATATTAAAAAAAAAAAGATTTATGAAAGTTGTAATTGCTCTTGTATGAAAAATAATAAAAAACTATAAAATATTTATAAAATATTTTTTTGAAAAACTATAAAATACTTTTTAAATTAATGCTCTTTAAGCTTTTGTTAACTTTTTTTTTTTATATTAATTTATAGATTTTATAGTAAATTATTATTTGATGAATTTCTTAGGTAAATAATTTTATTGTAAATCAAATTAGAGAGAGTTTAAAATAAAAAAAGTGAGTCATCCAGACCGGATTTCCCCATCAAAGGAGGCAAGACTGAAGAAATGAATGACAGTGACAGACAAAAAAAGCTGTAGAGCATGAAACAATTTTTGGGGTGTTTCCACAACAAAGGACAATAATTAGGAGATAAAGACGTACGAATTAGGGTCCAGTTGGTTGGGTAATTAGTAGTGTGATTAGGAGTAATTAAAGCGACTGTGTCTGTTGTGTTTGTGGTTGTGATTCGCTTCAGTTTCAAACAATCATGTTTGAATTTACGATAATCGTCGTCGCCGTATCAATGAAGATTTTAACAACAACAGCATCTTCAACAACAACAAGGACTCTGTGACTGTGGATGTGGCGTGGGTCACACATTTGCATTTTGCTGAAGTGTGTGGATAAGACTAAATACTTTTTTAAAAGGACTAGGACAGTAGCAGCTAGTATTGCAAAACCACGTGTCCAAGTCTTTGAACTTATCTCTTTCTCTTTTATCCAATTATAACCTGACCTGACCAGACCACCTCGTAGGCACGTGGTGACGAGTCACAATCACTTACTGACAAATGACAATCCATTGCGTGAATTGAATTGCCCTACCCGAGGAGAAACTTTAAATGCAGCAAGGACCAAATCCTATTAGCTGGAGCCTTCCCTTCACACTTTTCATGCTTCTTTGGCAATCGTATACCATTTATTTTATGCTATAATTTTTTTAATATAAAATAAAAATTTTACTTTAATTTAATATAAATATATATATGTGCGTGATTTTTTTTTTTTTAACTAAGGGTGTGTGATGGTTTTTATGCCACATTTTAATTTGCTAAAAAAGTTTTTACAACTCAAAGGTTTGATTAATTCACTTTTGTTTATCCATTTTTTCCCAACTTCTGCGTGGTTTGATATGGTGAAATTCTAATTTTCATTCAACCTATTATATGTTGAAGGAAGAATGATTATTTATGTGCTGTTTAAGTCATATAATTAATTTAAAAATATGTGACTTATTTAAATAATATATATATCTCTATATATTAAGAGGAATAAAAAAGTTAGATATGATTTAAAAAATGTCAAAATTACTCCTAATTTAATTAGATAATCATTATTTTTTAAAAAATAAATTAGGGTTAAAATTATAATTTAACAAAATTCAAGAAAAAAAAAAGACCTACTAGAGAAATTTTTTTTCCTAAAAATTAGCACTCTATTTAAATATATAAGAGATACTACGTTCACAACATTTTTACAATATTTTCATAACAAATTACAGGTGGTTAGTTGTTATTGGTTCAAATTTGAACATAACACTAAGATTACTTTTTTGCATCAATAATAACAACTAGTAACAATTTGCCATTTAAGATTTGTTATAAAAATATTGAGAAAATGTTGTGGATATATCATTTCTCTAAATATATTCCATGCATGTTTGATGCATTTTTTTTTTCTAAAAACTAGTACACACTAAACTTAACAGTTTACTCCATTTCAAATCTTAAATTTTAGTTTCTTAAAAATTCCTTCTCATGTAACCTTACTAACAATAGATAATTTTAAATTGAAAAATTACATTAAACTCAAAAAAAAAAAAAAAAAGAGTCTTATCGCACATGCGGAGCGCATGTGATGAGGCTTATATATATTATTTAAATAAGCCCCATAATTATTTTTAAATTAATCATATGACTTAAACTGTACATTAAATCATCATGTTTAAAGAAAATAACTTGAAATCGATTTAAAACTAAATTTTGCCTTTTAAATAATAAAGTAAGAGAAGAGTTAATAGATATTTTAAGAGTATTGATTTAAAAAATATTTTTAGAAATTTTTTGTGGAAAAAAATTGATTTTTTTTACAACTTTTTATATTTCCTATAAAAGTATGTCGTATTAAAACTTTTCTAAAGTAATCCATTAACAAATGTTTTAAAAGTACCAATCAACCGAACCAATAAAGTAAAGGGTATGTTAGTAAATTTATTTGTACAGAGAAACTTCATTTTGAGGTATCCCAAAATTGAATAGAGGACTAATAATTTGAAAGAATGAGAGAGTTGATAGATATAATTCAATGGCTTTCCTTTTTACAAGAGGCATTAGCACTAGTGGTTGAAACACATATCCTTTAATTTTGTTAAAAGCCTGTTGATATTTAAAGATGCAAATAAAAACCACGTTTCTGACTAAATTCTGTTGTGATGTTGACAAATAAAAACCACGTTTCTCCTCGACTGAATCTTATAAACACCGCCGCGCTCAACTATCTACTATGATCGAAAATTTTTGTGAGTGAAGATGGGTAACTCCAGTTGGTTCCCCTCATTCTTGGTTACACACCCAAACCATCCGATTTTCAGCCGGTCGGCAACGCGATAAGATAAGGAGACCATCACATCAACTGCATCGATGTTGCTCGAAAAGATCTTTTGGCTCCGTTTGATCCTCCCCCCGTGCCACATCCAAACCCGCAGGCTGTACTGCTACTCGTCTAGCCGGTTCAATAGATTCCCCTCGAGCCAGCAGCAGAAGGCGAGGGTGTTGCTTCTTCGACTTCATCACTCGAAGAGCAAATTGACAAATTTACCTTCGGAGAGGCCTCAGAAGAGGTTCAAGTGATACGCGTTTCGGACGCCGAGGAGGAAGTTGACAGGCAATCTAGTGTCTGCCCTCTTGTCTTAATAACAGCTATTCCAGAAGTCTCTTCGGACGAAGAAGTCGACATGACGAGCTTGAAAGATCTAATGAAGAATAAGAACAAGAAGGTTGGGCCCAAGGAGACTGGGACGTCTTAGCCAGTTGTTAGTCTTCCTCCACCACCTCCTCAAATTCCCTCTAATCTCGGCCTAAAACCATTGCCAGATATGAAGAAGAAGAGGCCCATTACGATTGACAAAGAAAGGGAGGTGGTGCCTACAAAAGGGGCAAAGCAACATAAGGTAGATAAGGGCCAGCAGAATAAAAGAGTTTCGTCCACCGAGAGCCGAGATGAAGCTCTTACCGCTGAGGTGCGCCGCGGGCCACGCACTTGGTCCCCTAAGCTAGAGTTGGACGGTGCTCCCATCCCCTAGGATACCTCCCTCAGGAATTACCATAGGGGAGGGCAGGTTTGATTGCTGAAACCCTGGAGCAGCCACTCCTCATTTCGAAGGATATGGAGTCTTACAGGCGCCTCGGCCAGTATGAATTCTTTTTATCCCTCAAAAGGGATTTGGTCATGGTAAGTGAACCAGTCCATTTTTTTATTAAAATGTTGATTAATTAATTTAATTAGTTATTTATTTATTTATTTTGTATTGAAATTCTTTCTTCTACCATACAGCTTACCTAACAGATTTATGTGGCCGAATAATGGAATAAAAGAACTTTTAATGAAGCCCAGGCCGAGGCTCACACTCGGTCTGAGGTTGAAAAATCTCTGGGTAGTCTGAAGGAAGATTACTCTCGGCTGACCGAGTAGCTGAGAGATATGACAAGCCAAAGGGACAATCGTGATGCTGGCCTAAGGACCGCTGAAACGTAGGCCGAAGACCAACACAAGCAGTTGCGTATGACTGAGATCAATCTGGAGATAGAGAGAGAGAGAGTCAGTCAAAGGTCTTCATGCTGAACTAAAGAAAGTCAGGGAAGTTGCTTAGTTGGTTGAGAAAGCTGCTCAGCTGGCCAAAGAGGCAGTGGAGGCTGAGAGACAGGCAACATATACTCTTGGGCTGGACGAGACCTAACTCAGACTTATTGAGGAGTTCGTGAAGGTCTGCAGGGAATATTGTGATGTAACTTGGGATAAAGCCCTTGAAACTTGAAATTGCTGGAGTCCTTTCAGAGGCTGACTTGAGGCAGTCTAAGAGCATTTTCTACCGCCCAAACATTTACGAACTGACAGAAGCTCCGGAGCAGCTGGTAGTCGACCAGACCTTTCCTGATCCTACTGAGGCATCCTAAGAGTCTGGTCAGATTGGAGACTAGGGCAAGCAGGCTGAGGATTAGATTACGGATGTTGCCACCCAGCCCAGCCATGTTGCTGACCTTTTGGCTTCTCAAACGAAGACTTAGACACCTAGGGACTTCTATTTTGTACTTGTATTAGTTTTATTTTATTTTATTTTATGTAAGGGATTGCAATGTACTTTCTTTTTAATTAATGAAATTATTCTTCTATTTTCTATTTTCGTCATACTTGTTATGAAATTTACTATTGTAGTACAACAAACTTAACAACAATATCAAACCAGTGATGTAAACACCTTATTCAAATATTGGAAGAAGTAGGTCATACAAGAGTTATTAACGCACATAAAATGCAATGAATGATGTGAAGATGTTACAGATTTTCTTGGATTTTTGGATTATTTCAATATTTAAGACTGCAAGATGAAGTTATTTAAGCATGATTTGTTAAATTTGAACTTTGATAATGACTATAAGACAGTGTTAACTAACCCATATCATTTGATCCGAGAATTTCAGGCATGATTGAACTTAAGTTTAAACACTTAGGAAACTTGCAGACGAGTGTTAACTAACCCAAATCATTTGGTCCGAGGACTTTAGGCATGATTGGATTTAAGTTTAAACACTTAGGAGACTTGTAAAGGAGTGTTAACTAACCCAAATCATCTGGTCCAAGGACTTCAGGCATGATTGGATTTAAATTTAAACACTTAGGAAACTTGTAAACAAGTGTTAACTAACCTAAATCATCTGGTTCGAGAATTTCAGGCATGATTGGATTTAAGTTTAAACACTTAGGAGACTTGTAAACGAGTGTTAACTAACCCAAATCATCTAGTCCGAGGACTTTAGGCATGATTGGATTTAAGTTTAAATACTTAGGAAATTTGCAGACGAGTGTTAACTAACCCAAATCATCTGGTCCGAGGACTTCAGGCATGATTGGATTTAAGTTCAAACACTTAGGAGAGGTCCAAAGATTTTACATAATAAATTGGCATAATGATTAAAGTAAAGACTTGATTAATAATAATACATTTTAAGGTTGTTTACATTTCAAGGGCGTGGTATTACATGACTATCCAAATCTTCCAAAAAATATGCCTCAATGCCAGCTCCTAAAGTAATATGATATGACCCCTCCCAGTTGGGCCCTAATTTTCCCCAAGTTGGGTTCTTTGTAGTGCCCACAACTATCCTGAGTACTAAATCGATAGGTTCTAGAGGCTTTAGCTTTACGTTGGCATCATAGCCCTGCTTGAACTTTTGTTGGTAATGTGCTAATCGGACCATTGCATTTTCTCTCCATTCTTCAATCAGATCCAAACTCTTTTCTAGTTGCTCATTATTGCTGGTCGGACTGAACGAACTAGTCTTCATAGTTGGGAACCTAGTTTCCAAGGGTATGACAGCCTCAGCTCCGTAGGTCATTGAAAAGGGGGTTTCCCCAGTAGACCTACGAGGTGTAGTTCTGTATGTCCACAGTATGTGTGGCAATTATTCCACTCATTTGCCCTTTGCATCGTCTAGTCTCTTTTTTAATCCATTAACTATGACACTGTTAACTGCTTCTGCTTGCCCATTCCTATGGGGATAGGCAGGGGTGGATATCTATTTGTGATTCCTAGTTCACTGTAATAATTCCTGAACGTTTTACTATCGAACTGTAAGCCGTTGTCTGAAATGAGAGTATGAGGAGTCCCAAACCGAGTGACAATATTCTTCCACACAAATTTTTGTACATCTACATCTGTGATGTTGACCAGAGGTTCAGCTTCAACCCATTTGGTAAAATAGTCTGTACTGACCAGAAGATATTTCCTGTTTCTTGTGACTTTAGGGAATGGATCCACGATATCTAAACCTCATTGAGTGAAGGGCCATGGGTTGGATAGCGGATTAAGGGTTTCCTCTGGCTGATGAATGTTTGGGGCAAACCATTGACATAGGTCGCACTTCTTGACATATTCATAGGCTTCTTTTTGCATATTCGGCCACCAGTAACCTTGGGTAATGGCTTAGTGAGCCAAGGATCTACCTTCAGTGTGGCTCTCACAAATTTCTTTATGTAGTTTTTCCAGTAATAACTCAGCTGCTTCAGGATGCATGTATAATAAGTACGGTCCTGAATAGGAACGTTTGTATAATTTTCGGTCCTCGGATAGCTAGAATCTGGTCGCTTTCCTCCGAATTTTGTCAGCTTCGCCCTTCTCTTCGGGAAAAAATATCCTCCTTCAAGAATTTAACTATAGGATCCACCCAGTTGAGTTCGGACCTGATTTGGTGAACTTGGGCTACCTCTCTTCGTGCTTCTATAGGGCCATGCATGTCCTCAACGAGGATAACTCTCGGCAAGCCCTGTGCTGAAGAGGTAGCGAGCGTGGCTAAAGAGTCAGCATGTGCATTACCATTTCTGGGGATATGCAGCAAATTAAAAGATTCAAACTCTGATTGCAGACGGTTAACTCAGCTCAGTTATCCCTGCATTCTCTCATCCTTTGCTTCAAACTCACCTTGTACTTGGCTAACCACTAATCTCGAGTCTGAGAACACCTCCACTGACTTTCCTCTCATTCTTCGAACCATAGCCATTCCCATTAGTAGAGTTTCATACTCCGTCTCATTATTTGTTGTCGAGAAATCCAATCTTAGCGACTTTTCAATGATGATTTTTTCGGGGGATATCAGCACTAGCCCCACTTCAGAACCCTTTTAGTTCGTTGCACCATCTACATACACTTCCCAATGTGAGTGGCTTTATTGAGAAATCATGCCAACAGATTTTTCATCCATGTTTGAGGTTGGCGTTATTTCTTCTACCCTGGGCTCCGTGAACTCGGTCACCAAATCTGCAAGGACCTAGCCCTTGACCGATGTGCGAGGCATGTACTTGATATCAAAAGCCCCCAAGATCGTGCCCTACTTAGCAATCCTCCCAGTGTAATCAGCACTTTGGAGTATAGCCTTGAGCGGGAGCTGGGTGAGAACAATGACCGTATGAGCTTGGAAATAATGAGGGAGTTTTCGTGTACCAAGCACCACTGCCAGGATAGCCTTCTCTAGTGGCAAGTAACGAGTCTTGGCCTCATGCAACGACTTACATACATAGTAAATCGGCCTTTGCACACCGCGATTTTCCCGTATTAACACCAAGCTCACAGCACAAGGAGTCACAGCAATGTAGGCAAACAGGACTTCATCTGGTTTAGAACTGGACATGATGGGTGGCCGAGCGAGATAGTTCTTAAGTTGATAAAAGGCCACAGCACATTCTTTAGTCCACTCAAATCTCTTCCACTTGTTGATTAACGAGAAGAAAGGTCTACACCTATCGCTGATTGGGAGATGAATCGATTTAGGGCAACAGTCATTCCGGTCAACTTCTGAACTTCTTTGGGATTTCGAGGAGCCTGTAGATTGTGGATAGCCTTTATCTGATCGGGGTTAACTTCAATTCCCCTGAGAGTCACCATGTACCCCAAGAACTTGCCCGACCCCACACCAAATGAGCATTTGGAGGCGTTTAGACGTAGCTTGTGCCTTCTTAGAACTTCAAAAATGTTTTCAAGATCCTTTACATGCTCCGAAACGATCTTGCTTTTCACCACCATATCGTCTATATAGATTTTGATACTTTTGCCCAGTTGCGGTTCAAACATCCTCGTTATCATCCTTTGGTAAGTAGATCTTGCATTTTTCAAATCAAAGGGCATCACCTTGTAATGGTAGTTACCAATAGGGGTGACAAATGCAATCTTCTCCTGATCACCCAAAGCTAGCGGTATTTGATGGTAACCTTGGAAGGCATCCAAGAAATTTATTCGAGGGTGGCCGACAGTGGTATCTACCAACTGATCAATTTTTGGCATAGGGAACCTTAGGACAGGCCTTATTTAAGTTAGTGAAGTCTACACATACTCGCCATTTTCCATTTTTCTTCTTCACCACCACAGTGTATGCTAGCTACTCAGAATAAAAAACCTCTTTAATAGCTCCGGGTTGTTTAAGCTTTGTTACTTCTTCTCTTACTGCATCAACATGCTCCTTAGATGGGCGTGAGGAGGTTGCTTCTTAGGGGTGATCAATGGGTTGACCTTCAGATGGTGGCAAATGAATTCTGGATCCACTATTGGGGCTTTGTAGGTGTTCCAGGCAAATACATCAAGGTTTCTTTTAAGGAAATTTACTAGCTCCTCTCTCTTTGGTAGAGGCATCTGAGATCCGACTTGAAAGAACCTTTCGGGATTGTCTCTAATTAGAAATTTTATTAAATCTTCACATCTGATGCCCTTATCTGGATCTTCACTGGGCGATACCCGACTTTTAACTGCTATAAATCCCTCTAGGCCCTGGGCGAGGACTTTGTTTTCGGCTTGTGTTGGATGGCAGCCAGTATGCATTGTTTGGTCGAGGATTGATCTCCCCGAATTTCACAAACTTGCCTTTTGGATGGATATTTAACTTTTTGATGCAAAGTAGAGGAAACAGCCCCTAGCGTATGGAGCCAAGGTCTGGCTACAATTGTCATATAAGGGGAATATACATCTACAACAATGAAATCCTCCTCCACTACCTCCGAGCCATTCTGTACGGGTAATTGTATTTGGCCTCTCGGGGTGACGATTCTTCCTTCGAAGCTAACCAAGGGAGAACTGTATGGTATTAAGTCATCAGGTTTTAGGTTCAGCCCCTTGTAGAGGTCAGGGTACATTATCTCTACTGCGTTACCCTGGTACACCATTACCCTCTTCACATCATATCCTCCAATTCTAAGGGTGATTACTAAAGCGTTATCATGGGGTTGGATGGTTCTAATCTTGTCTTCATCTGAGAAGCCTAAAACTGGTTGAATATCCGGTCTAGCTCTCTTCAGATATTGGCCAAAGTCCTCTGCCGGTAACCGAGCTACCGACATAATCTTGGATGGCTAGGATCATGTTCTCTCTGATGCGGTGAAGATGACGTTGATAGTTCCTAATGGAGGCTTTAAAGAGTCATTCCTTTTGGGTTCAGAATTCACCTGACTTCCTCGGCCACTAGAGTGATGTAAGAGGTGTCTTAATTTACCTTCGCGGACTAGTTGGTCCAAATGATCCCACAAACTCCTGCAATTCTCTATGGTATGCCCATGATCTTGGTGGTATTGGCAATAGAAATTATGGTTACGCCTTTCAAGGTTACCCACCATCTTGTTTGGCCACTTGAAGAATGGTTCATTCTTAACTTTTTCCAAAACCTGGTGTACTGGCTCTTTGAATATAGTGTTAACTGCTTTAAGGTTTGTTGATCTTGACTGCCCAGCGAAATCTCTCCGTGATTTGTTGTTATTGTAATGGTTTAACCTGAAATCCCTCCTCTCTTGGGGGATAACCTTATCCTTTCCCTTCCCTTACTGTTGATCTTCTTCAACTCTTTTATATTTTTCAATACGGTCCATGAGCTAACGCACGTTAGATACTGGTTTGCCAGTTAAGGACTTCCTTAAACCATGGTTAGTGGGGAGGCCGAGCTTAAACGTGCTAAGGGCCATTCCATCAAAATTGCCCTCTATATCATTAAACATCTCCAAGTACCTATTTGAATATGTTTTCAAGGTCTCACGCTCTTGCATGCTCAAGGATAGTAGTGAAGACAGGGGCTTGGCCACTCTTCTACATGTGACAAAACGGGAACCAAATGCTTGAGTAAGCTTTCTAAAGGAGTTAATGGAGTTTGCTTCTAGGCTGTCAAACCATCTCATTGCAACCGGTCCAAGACTGGAGGGGAAAACTTTGCACATCAGAGCCTTATCTCTGGAATAGACAGCCATCATCTGATTAAAGTGACTCACATGTTCCACAGGGTTCGTTTTACCATTATAAATGGTGAAGGTTGACTGGTTCAAACGCCAAGGAAGTCTCGCTTCTTTAATCTTGTGCGTGAAGGGTGACCTAGAGATTTGATCCAAGGCTTTGCTCATAGCATCGTTCTTTACACCTCCATATGATGGGCTTCGAGGTTGCCTATTGCGACGGTGCTCCTCTTCATAGGAAAAAGATTCACTGATTGGTGTCCAAGATCTCTGCTCCTACGTGACATCTTGCTCGTCACCTAAATCTTCATCAGAATGCAAAGAAATCTGTTTCCTCTTTGCATGGCGCAACTCCCTCTTTAGTTTCTCAATTTTCAGTTGCATATTGTGGTTCTTCTTTACATGAGACACGTGACTTCCTCCATGTGGTTGGCTTCGCTCAGGGTGCGTAGTATGCACACTACCTTCAAAATCTTGTCTCTGCTCCAAATTGAGAAAATGGTCTATATGTTCGGACGGCCTAGATTCTGCTGGTTGTTGCCGTGGTTCAGCCATTATCAACTGTTGCTTCCACTTTCTCTCAAGCTCTTCCCACATACGGCACCAATTGTAGGGTCTATTTTTGTAGCCCAAGTCCAAAAGGTTTGGATTGTGAGCCCATTCAACCCAAAACAATGAATTTGTAGAGAATGGGTAAAAGAGCTAGGCTGATTGTGAACTAAACAATAATTAACTATGGTGTCCAAGAAGGAATTGATATAAAAAACACACTTCAAGGCTTTTCAATTTGATGTTCGAAGAGTAATATTATTAAATGAAAAATGAATACAACTCTCCAAAACCCTCCCCCTTCTCCTCTAGAGGCTTTTTCTTTATATAGCATCCTTCCTCATCATCTTCATCGTCCACTTGTTCTTCATCCAAGTGTCTACTTGAGTATGTGTCACATTAGATCTCTTCTTTAGCTTTCTGTGAGTAGTAGTAGCTGGGATGACACTGTTCAGGGGTCTTCTCTACATTAATGTGGCCAGAAAAGCGGATGTAGTGCATTTAATGTGGTGGTGACAGTTTTTCCTTTTAGATATTTCTCCATTCTTCTTATCTCCAAGCATGTCCAAAACTTATCCAAATCGCTGAAGTCATTAGTAAGATCATTCGAACCCTCCAGATATTTGCTTGACCAAGAATCTTTACATCCGAGAAGAATGATCTCTTCGAACCCCTGGTGCTCTCTTCGGACTGATCCCCTTCACTTCCAGGTATCTTTCTTTCATACGGACTCCTTCTCAACAACTTTCGTCTCTTCGGACACACAGTAACCTTCAAATAGGGCCTTGGTCCCAATACACAAGTTTGGGTTTCCACCCCCCACAAAAATAATTATGTGACTTATTTAAATAATATATATCTCTATATATTAAGAGGAATAAAAAAGTTAGATATGATTTTAAAAAATGTCAAAATTACTCCTAATCTAATTAGATAATCATTATTCTTTTTTAAAAAATTAGGGATAAAATTATAATTCAAAAAAATTCAAGAAAAAAAAAAAAACCTACCAGAGAAATTTTTTTCCTAAAAATTAGCACTCTATTTAAATATATAAGAGATACTACGTTCATAACATTTTTACAATATTTTCACAACAAATTACAGTGGTTAGTTGTTATTGGTTCAAATTTGAACATAACACTAAGATTACTTTTTTGCATCAACAATAACATCCAGTAACAATTTGCTACTTAAAATTTGTTGTAAAAATGTTGAGAAAATGTTGTAGACATATCATTTCTCTATATATATATATTCCATGCACGTTTGATACTTTTTTTTTTTTTTTTCTAAAAACTAGTACACACTAAACCTAACAGTTTACTCCATTTCAAATCTTAAATTTTAGTTTCTTAAAAATTCCTTCTCATGTAACCTTACTAACAACAGATAATTTTAAATTGAAAAATTACATTAAACTCAAAAAAAAAAAAGAGTCTCATCGCACGTGCGGAGCACATGTGATGAGGCTAATATATATTATTTAAATAAGCCACATAATTATTTTTAAATTAATCATATGATTTAAACTGTACATCAAATCATCATGTTTAAAGAAAATAACTCGAAATCGATTTAAAACTAAATTTTGTCTTTTAAATAATAAAGTAAGAGAAGAGTTAATAGATATTTTAAGAGTATTGATTTAAAAAATATTTTTAGAAATTTTTTGTGGAAAAAAATTGATTTTTTTTTAACAACTTTTTATATTTCCTATAAAAGTATGTCGTATCAAAACTTTTCTAAAGTAATCCATTAATAAATGTTTTAAAAGTACCAATCAACCAAACCAATAAAGTAAAGGGTATGTTAGTAAATTTATTTGTACAGAGAAGCTTCATTTTGAGACATCCCAAAATTGAATAGAGGACTAATAATTTGAAAGAATGAGAGAGTTGATAGATATAATTAAATGGCTTTCCTTTTTACAAGAGGCATTAGCACTAGTGGTTGAGACAAATATCCTTTAATTTTGTTAAAAGCCTGCTGATATTCAAAGATGCAAATAAACTGTTCAAAGACTTCAATCTTATCAGAGGCGATAAGCCTTTTTTAGGGATCATGATTGAAACTCAAATATAAGTCAAACGAAATCAAATTTGAGCATTTAGAGGAAGTGTTGATCAACACTGCTAGAGGCCTAATCAACACCCATATATGCACACTTAGAGAGTGTTGATTGGCACTTCTTGGAAAATTGATCTGAATTCTCTGTGACAACCTTCTCACTCCCATTCACGTGATTCAACCTTAAGGAGGCAGTTTAGAGCTCAATTGGATGAGATTACAAGAGTTACACATGTTAGGGGTAATTAGTTACAAGTTTGTCACTATGAGATTGATTAGCATGAGTTAGTTATGAATTAAACACATGAATCACATTAATCACGTGTAAATTCTTATAAGTACATGAAGAATTAGTAAGCCTATGATATTGAGCCGTGTGGCCATCTAGAATAAGGCAAATGATGTACATATATATACTAGCTTGTAACTCTCATTTGTGCATTAATTGAAGAAAAATCTTTTGTGTACTTAGACATGTGATTAGTCTTGCTTGGAGGTAGAGACTCTTTCGAAGTGGTCTCAATTGGAGCAAGTGACTTTCTCGAAAAAAGTCACAACCCTTTCAATCACTCATCTTCATGCATCCCATTCTTTAGACTTGTCATTGATCAAACTCCTACTTGCATTCCAAAACCCTAATTGCATAATCATCATTTCTTAAGTTCCTTTCTCTTCAATATCACCTCACTAATCACCAATATCACTCAAAACACATGCCTACCCCAAAATCCTAGGGTCCTAAACAATAACCATAGTCTTCAACCTACATCAATATGACATCAATCATCAATTCGATCAAATTCTAATTCCTAACCGAAACCCTCAAGTCTTTAAATCCTTAAATCTCCATTTCTCCATATCAAGATCTTACTTGAATCTCCATAAGAACAGAAAACCATAATTGGGTTTTTATTAGCCTTTGTTTTTAATGTAACATTAGATATAAACCATTTAAAAAAATTTAATTGAGCTAAGAATTTTTGCATTCCATTTTTTATTCAAAGATTGTTTTGCACAAAGAATAGCTCGAGCCTTATTTTTTATTCACTTTGATAGCTCAATTATGAACTAAAAATCATAGGAAATTGCTAAATGATACTAAAAAGACAAATTTTAAGGAATTTAACTTCAGTTGATGTTTTCTCATAACCAATTCATTTTTAAAGATTTTCCAAATGATTTGTTGCAAACACCCCATTTTGCAATCTTGGAAAGGTAAATGATAAATTAAGTAGTCATAAGAGCACTAGCACCCGGCTCGTCAAATCCTATTTTTAGCAAAAGTTTTACATAACCAACCATAGAACACCCCCCATTAGACTCAATAAAACTAATAAAAAATTTAGCAATGAACAGTACCTCAATACTGTTATTGAGCTACTATACTCAACAACAAAGCTAAACAAAATTATTTTTATTCTATCCATTTGTGACTCTTTCTTCCCACTCTGTCTATTACTCTCTCTCTAAGCCTTAACCACAGTCAGAACTACATACATAGATCCATAACTGTCAACGCCATTACCTTCAAAGTTTTTAGGTCTTTTTTTAGTGCTTGCTCGTTGCATGACATTTGCTTGTAATCAAATTAAGTTCTTGGTAAATTTGATTTAATGTAAAATGGGTTAAATTGTATAAAAGAAAGTAGGAATTTTTGTTAAAAGAGTTTCACTCAAGTCAGGGGTGTAGCCAAGATTTTATATATGGGGGGCCGATTTTCAACGACTATGATTATCATCGTTGTATGGATAGTCTATATATTTAGGTTGATATGGACCTTCTTTGAGAGAAGCTCGTCGAATTTCATCTTGTTTGTTGATAGGAAATTCACATATTTGTTTGCGTGATCCTGGATCACGATCTATCTCTTCAGATTGAATTCTTGAACATTTGGTTGGGTGTTCATTAGGCATTGAAGTATCAACATTTATTTCTACAGCTACATTTGTTTCTACAGCCACAGGTGCCCTAAATTTTGAATTGCTAATATTTTTTTCTTTAAGAATGCATCAATTGTTTTTCGTTTGCTCATAATTCTTTTAGCTTTAAGAATATGACTCAAAAATTAACCTGAAAAAAAATTAAAAAATAAAATCTTAATTAGAAATTTTTACTTAATTATATTGATGTTATTCATACTCAAGAAAAAATAAAATTTCCACTATAATTTAAACAGTCAACCCATCATCATTCCTATTATTCAAATTTTCCTGTATTTTAATTTTTTTTTTTAAAATTAAGAATAACCCCTCAAACAAAAGCAAAAATTAAACACACAAGTACAAAATATAAACCAAACAATTTAACAACACCCACTGTCACATGATATCTAACTAATAAAAAATAGTTAATAAATCAAAAAAAATTTACCTAAGAAACTTTATCTTCACAAAGTGCAAACTTTATCTTCCCTTCAAGACTTATCACAAACAACCTCCCCATGCCCATGCCTTCAACCATATATTTCTCTAAAAATCTATGAAAAATTAAAGAGCATGTAAATATTTAAGTGTAGATAGTTGAGAAAAAAAAAAAAAACACTAAAAAGAGATGAAGCGGAAATTGAAAACTTACCCGCTAGCTATGCCCCTGCTTTGAATGATTTATTTTATGAAAGCAAGAAGAAAGAAAATAATGGTCAGTTTTTTTTTTTTTTTTTTTTTTTTTTTTTTTTTTTTTTTTTTTTTTTTTTGGGGATCGTGAGAACTAAGTTTGAAAGGAAGGCTGAGCTGAGCAGTAAAAAGAGTCTAAAGAGCTGAAGGTCTAGTGCTTAAATAAGAGAAGAAAACTCACCAGGTAGTCACCAAGTTCCAAATCCTGAAATTTGACAATAAAATATGCTAAGTGATTTGTTTTAGAAAGCAAGAAGAAAGAAAAAATTGGTTAGGATTTTTTTTTTTTTTTGGGACTGAAGGACTGATGCTGAGTTTTGGGGCTGGTAGGCGGTACCAATGGGGAGTGAAAGTGTATCATAGAAGACCAAAAAAAAAAAAAATGAAGTAAAGAGAATAGGGATTCCGTGGGTGGGTTTTTGAGAGGGAGAAAGTAAAATTTTATTGTTTTTGTGTTTGGATTTTGAGTATTTAAATGTAAGTGGGCCAGTTTTTTGTTTTATTTGGAGTATAAGAGCCTAAAACTAAAGCTGAGAGAGTAGAGGCCTAAAACTAAAGGCTTTTAACTGAGAGAATAGTGGCCTAAAACTAAAACTGTTAAAGTAAAGGCCTAAAACTAAAGGCTTTTAGCTGAGAGAATAGAGGCCTAAAACTAAAACTAAAGGGAGAATAGAGTGTCTCACACACACACACACACACACACACACACACATACACACTGTGGGTTTTGTCTAAATACTTTAATCAACACACTTTTCAAACACCGAGCGCACACACACAAACACGGATCTAGCACTTACTCTGTTTTTGTACACACACTTGTTCACATGCCACCATGGTATCGGTTCACGCGCCATGCAAGTTGCTCTTAGCTCATAGATCGGAGAGTAGTTTCTGGGTTTGAGAGGTAGAGAGACTTGATGATTCGAGTTCGGGTTTAGAGAGGCATGTGTTGGGTCCGGGTTAGACCGAGACGCAGAGAGCAGAGTAGTGGTGGTGGTCTGTGGGTGTCACGGTGGAGCTTGGATGACGCTCTGATTCCTTTAAACCATTGAAATTGAGGTCTAGGAAGGAGGGTGGGCTTAGATCGGGTTTGGGTTTGAGGCATTTGAGGGATGAACCACCGTGAGTGGTGGTGGTTGATGATTGGAGAGGAGCTTGAGTATGGGGGGGCCGGATCAATTTTCTTACATAGTTTAATGGATATATATATATATATATATATATATATATATTTTTTTTTTTTTTTGCAGGGGCCACGGCCCCCCTAAGGGACAACGTGGCTCCACCCCTGACTCAAGTGGAGTCAAAGTTGCTTGAGCAATGATAATTTTTTTTTTTTTTATTCTATCCAGATGTGAATCTCTCTTACCTCTCAGCCTGTTACTCTCTCTCTCTCAAATATAAATTTTCACAAAATATGTATGTGGGGATAACTGAGCCGAGTAGGAACATTGGGCTGTGGGCTTTGTCTGAGGATGTGGGATAACTAGAGGAGGGTTGAACAGTAAGATAAGTTTGTACGACAAAAGGACGTGGATAAGGACAAGCAATGATGAATAAGGGATGTCTCCTGAGGATCCACCCCTCCTCGGGAAATGTCCTAAGGGGATTGAAGCCCGGTTGCCTAGAAGATACCGTGCAAAAGGGCACCATACCTCTAAGGATAAGTTTTAGATAAAAGAGTTAATAGTGAACTAGGAAATATTTGAAAAGAAAACTGCTATCACCACATTAAATGTTTTGTACCTAACCATCTGGCCACATTTATGTGGAAATGATGCCTGAATAGTGACATTGATGAGACAAGCATCTAGAAGATCGCTTACACAATCAACAGGTAGAATGCTGGGATTGAAAGGGAGTAAAACTATATAAAGAAAAGACCCTCTAGGGAACTGTGGTATGTAATCACAGAGAAAGAAAGGAAAACGAGAGAGAGAGAGAGAGAGAGAGAGAGAGAGAGAGAGAGAGAGAGAGAGAGAGAGAGAGAGAGAGAGAGAGAGAGAGAGAGAATATCTTGTACTTTAAAAAGGTTAAGTGAATATAAGAACAATGGATCCTCAGACTTGACCAAGGAGCATTATTCCCTTTTTAAACTGTGCTTTCTTATTGATTTGCCAAGTTTTACCTGTAAAATCTACTCTTTAACAAATATATTTTTTTTGGGCTTGTTGGGCCATAATCCATTACTAGTGGGTTGAAGGTCTAAAGCCAGTCCTTACAATGTAAATAATAAACATAAAAAATAATATGGTTATGTTAACGAGTGCCTTTAGAGCATTGGTTAACAATCCATTTTAAGAAAGTTTTGACACAACTTTTATGGGAAATGAAAAAAGATGTCAAAATATTAATTACTTTTTTTTTTTTTTTTTTTTCATAAAAACT
The DNA here is from genome assembly GCA_030445155.1 of Quercus variabilis. NCBI lineage: Eukaryota > Viridiplantae > Streptophyta > Magnoliopsida > Fagales > Fagaceae > Quercus > Quercus variabilis. The sequence goes on from CP129446.1 coordinate 17,726,791, forward strand.
TTCTTTAAATGGATTATTAACCAATGTTCTAAAGGCATTCGTTAGCATTTCTCAAAATAATGCTCCATTTGGTACATTAACTTAAACACATATTTTCAGTTGTTAAATAACATTATACTTATTTTTACACATATTTTTAATTTTTAAGTGCAAGTACCAAACAACCCTAAACGAGAATCATTAAAAACTCCATCAATTCAACTTATTCTTGGTTCATTAATCATTGCTCATCCCGATTCCTGACTATGTCCAAAATAATAAGCTGATTACTTTTTGTTCTAGGCGCACCACGGTCCACGGATATGCATGCAAGTGTGTGTCCATGCTTGGTCGTGTCCTGTGTCCGACAGGACACCAACTGGCTCGGGATTTTGCCATGTTTGTGCTTTCAGGGTCAGGTCTTCAGAAGATGATATACTTTTCTTAACATGTTTCTATTCTAATATTGGCATGGTTATTGCTGATCACTTTGAGCCCCAAGCTGGAACTTCCCATTCTTTTAACTAATAAGAGCACCCACGTACGCATCTAGTCCAACCAAAATTTGCATGCCCAATCCGAAAAATCAGCTCACTTTGGCCTAACTAGCATCTCAAAATTTGAGCTTCGATTTTTTTTTCCTTTTCCTTTTTGGGCTTTGAAATTGTTTGGAAGTGCACCCATGATTAATAAGATCAGTGAAATTTGATGGTATAAATGCCCCCCCCCTTTTTTTTTTCCCTGTTAGTGTGTATGGTTTTCTGCTAATGCTCTAAGTAGAAGATTACAGAATCTTTGTTGTTTGTTCAGTTATTTGGTTGCTATTAATTTGTTTTCTTGTGCAGCTGACATGTTTGATGATTTGGCTTTTATTTTTTATTTTTTTGGGTTATAAAGAAATTGGGTTTAGTTTTCTGGGTTTTGGTTATTTGAAGTTTATATGGGTCTTTGGAATAAGATGTAGAAGATTGTTTTGGTTTTTTGTTAGATTCATTCGCTGTAGGGGACCATGAACTGAGAGAAGAAAGAAGTGTGTTTTTCCATTTGATTAGAACAGGGCATGAAGATCTGCAAATTGGATACCATGATAAAATATTGCCTTAGAAATTCATGTTAGTGACGAACATCTAAAATTCTAATAATAATGTCAAACAGAAAAGCTATGTTATAAACTTTTTTTTTGTTTCCTCGTAACTCATTGATTAATTATAAGATTTTGAAAACTGAAAGCCACTTGTTTTTCTTATTCTTTCATGAAGAAATTGTCGAGTAATTTTTTGCTTCCAAATGCTAAAGACAAAAAATGGAACAAATAAAATTCCAATAGGATATCTGAACCCTTTTTTATGTAATTGAATATTGGTCCTATTTTTGTATGTAGAAGAAATGATTGGGTCAGAGATACTGAAACCCCAACATGAATATCTGATTGTGATGCCTTAATCTTCAAATGTGAGAGAAACTATAGAATTGGTTTGCTTCCAACAAGTAGGGAGTGTGGATATTTGAACCCAGTTTCTTCCTGTGGAGGAAACTGAACAATACCATTTAGCTACAAGGCTCGCGATGAACTGATTTGACTTTTTTAGTGTTAGTGCACACTTCATAGAAAAGCACATCACCCCTCCCCTTCTTTTTTTCCTCGCTCTTTCATCTTGTTAATGTATTTCTGCTTTTTGCCTAACTTGATATCCTTTATAATGACAATGTTATTGTCAAAGGGTTTAAGGCAGAATTGCTATTAAGATCTTTTAAGATGGAGTTCTATATTATTACTTTTCAGCATTATACAGAGACTTAACTAATATTCTTTTATTTCAGACAGTTCTCAAGAAAGAATAGGAGGAAAGGAGAGCCAAAGAAGAGAATATAGGCAAAACCATAAGAACTGGTCAGCTACTTACAAAAAATAATTTCTTGGTAATTATATTAAAATATTTATTAATTGATAATTATGAACGGTTTTAGACCCCTTAAAACAACCAGATTACGTAGCCTAGATTAATTAGCCAAGTTGTTACTTAGTCAAATTATGCAATTCTAGATTAAAATAATCAAATAATCATATCAAGATATAAAGCAGCGGAAAATAAATGAACACAAGATATGATGACCTAGGAAACCACACGGTAAAAACCTGGGGAGGATTTGACTTAGCTATCCTCAAGGTAAACCTGAATCCACTATGCGAAAGAATTGAAGTTCATACAGAAGGACTACAAGCTCCCCGCTTGACTTCCTAATGCTACCCACCAGTAGAACTTACTGACACGACCACGTGCAAGCTCCGAATGCACGAACTCCTTCTTTCTTGGATTCTTCAATCAGCTACAAGCACCCACGCTTGATTATCTTTAAGTTTCAATGGTAGCAACCAAATTGATCATCAAGATGTAGATAATATCTCCAACTTGAAAACCCTAAGATTTGTGTAAAGGAAAACTCCTCAAAGATCTCACAAGAGATTTACACAAAACAGCAATGTATGAGCAACAATACAATTGGAGCAACCTTCAAAAACGTGGCTAGGGTTTTGTTTATATACCTAGGGTAAAAACATAAAACCCTAAACGTTTAATGAAGTAGGGCTGAGTTGGAAATTCTGCAGAAAAATCAACCTGTGCGATTTTCGATCGATCGAGTCTATTCTTCGATCGATCGAGCCAGGCCGAAAGTCCCAAGTACTTCTGCAGCCACTCGATTCCAACTTTACAATAATAAACCAACTTTGAACAAGCCTAGACAAGACTAAATACATTGTTTTGATCATGGTTTGCCAACATTACAAATTAGAATTCTAAATACATAAAATCCTAAGACCTTAGAACCTAACAAACTCCCCCTTTAGCAATCCGTGACAAAACCCTAATTAAAAGCTCAAAGTTTTACAAGTAAAAAGCTCTTTACAAAGAAATGTTCATAAATTTCAAATTCAGCCTAACTACTATCCATCGGTTGCAAGTGTAGATAGCAGTTTAGTTGAATCAACCTGTATATTCCTGAAATACTCAACAAACGCATAAACGCATGTGTGACAGAAAAGAGTAAAACAACAGGTATAATATTCTTGTAATAGTCACACAACACAAAATAAAGACATATATAAATGATCAACTCATAAATATAAATCAATAAGCAGTGAATCACAAATCAACAAGAATCAATAAAAAAAATGTATATCAATCAATATTACTCCCCCTAACATGAATATCTCCAAAAAAGATATACAAAGTGAAGTACCTAGATACAATCTAAAAAACTCCACAAGTAACAAAAATCTCCCCCTAACAACAAAAGTCTCCCCCTAACTACAAAAACCCTTTACAAGTCAAAACTCCACTCCCCCTTTTTGTGACGGAATGCCAAAGAGCAATCATTAGTCGCCATCAAAAGGAGGTGGTGAGGGTGAATGAAGACGCGCTAAATCGGCTCGAAGAGCACGAATCTTATCTAGTAAGTCCACCAAAATCTGTCCCTGAGCCGCCTGAACAGTCATGACAGTCTCCAGAGTACGACGAACATCAAAGTCTGTCGAAGGAGGTGGAGGAACATCAGCAGCAGAAGCATCATCACCAACTGGATCAGGAACATCCTCACCAGCAGTACCTGTAGAAGAAGAAGGAGGAGGAGCGCTACTGGACGGCTCGGACCTAGGGTGTTTAGAACCAGCTCGAAGATGAGCGGCCCTCTGTCTAAGAAAAGACGCACCTATGGGAGCTATCACATGAACAGGCTCAGAGGAAGGGAAGTCACTAAGGTCAAGATGAAGCAAAATCCTATGAATGAGAATAGGATGAACAAGGGCATGAGAAGAAGATGAACTCCTATAAACATCGTTCAAAGAACGAAGAAAGAGATGGGGAAAACTAATAGGAGCATCAGTAACCAGAGCGTACAAAAAGACACACCGCTCAAGAGGAATGGTGTGGACATGAGAAATGGGCCAGATGGAATGACAAGCTATCTGAAAGAACAGATAGTGCAACTCGGAGAGCTCAGCAGAAGTGATCCTAGGATCAGAACCCCACTGGATAGAAGTCCCAGTGATGTAAGATAAAACATCACTCAACTCGGGAGACTCGTCATAAGGATAGACAAGATCCCTAACCAACGGTACCCCTAGAGCATCAGCCACTACCTGAGGAGTAATGGTGTACCCTACACCTCGTATCCAACTTTTTACACCTTGTATCTAACTCTTTACTAAAGTGTTGGAATCATAGACGTGGATAGAGATGTTCGAATAGAACTCTCTAATCAAGGCAGACGGTGAAGGAGGATCAGAAATGTCTAACAAAGGTAACCAGCCTCGACGCTCAAAGTTTGCCCTAATGACAGGATCAAGCTCATCTAACAAAACAGAACGCTCAGCCCAAATTTTTCTCTTAAGATTAAGCTTCTCAAAAAGATATTGGTTTTTCTCACTCGGAAACCTCTCACGGTCAAAGGAGGGAGGGGATGGAGAGGAAGAGGGAATGAACCTATGAGCTCTAGTCTTCCTAGGCATGATGCTAAGGAAAGGACAGAGACACAAAAGAGAAAACCAAAAAGACACAAGAAAACAGAACCAAGGGCAGACTGCAAATTAGCAACAAAAAAAATAGAAAGAAAATCTATATGATGCATGAACAGATATAATGCCATGATGCATGTACTAATGCAGTGCAATTAAGTTTAATTGAGATTAAATTGACAAAATTGGCTTGAGCAGGGAATTTTCTTAACAAAAACCCCAAAAATTGAACACCACTTGAAAATTTTTAGACCCTTTAAAACAACCAGATTACGTAGCCTAGATTAATTAGCCAAATTGTTACTTAGTCAAATTATGCAATTCTAGGTTAAAGTAATCAAATAATCATATCAAGATATAAAGCAGTGGAAAATAAATGAACATAAGATATGATGACCTAGGAAATCACACGGTAAAAACCTGGGGAGGATTTGACCTAGCTATCCTCAAGGTAAACTTGAATCCATTATGCGAAAGAATTGAAGTTCATACAGAAGGACTACAAACTCCCTGCTTGACTTCCTAATGCTACCCACCAGTAGAACTTACTGACACGACCACGTGCAAGTTCCGAATTCACGGACTCCTTCTTTCTTGGATTCTTCAATCAGCTACAAGCACCTACGCTTGATTATCTTTAAACTTCAATGGTAGCAACCAAATTGATCATTAAGATGTAGATAATATCTCCAACTTGAAAACCCTAAACTTTGTGTAAAGGAAAACTCCTCAAAGATCTCACAAGAGATTTACACAAAACAGCAATGTATGAGCAACAATACAATTGGAGCAACCTTCAAAAACGTGGCTAGGGTTTTGTTTATATACTTAGGGTAAAAACATAAAACCCTAAACGTTTAATGAAGTAGGGCTGAGTTGGAAATTCTGCAGAAAAATCAACCTGTGTGATTTTCGATCGATCGAGTCTATTCTTCGATCGATCGAGCCAGGCCGAAAGTCTCAAGTACTTCTGCAGCCACTCGATTCCAACTTTACAATAATAAACCAACTTTGAGCAAGCCTAGACAAGACTAAATACATTGTTTTGATCATGGTTTGCTAACATTACAAATTAGAGTTCTAAATACATAAAATCCTAAGACCTTAGAACCTAACAAATTATACTACATATATCTAGGTAAAGTTGGAGGTCCAGACTTGAGTATTTTCACTCGGCAATTTCCAGTTGCGTCAGAAGGCATTGTAATCTTTAACAAAAATATTGCATCAAGTGAAAATTTTCAGTTAAGGGCATCAACGATTTGATGCATGTCATTGTGTCAGTGACCCAAACTTTAATGTTATCTCATCTCATCTGGTCAGCTTTGGTATTATAAAATTCTGTATACTGGTGATCTAGTCAAAGTTAGGTGATTCCCCCAACCCATATTACCGAAAAAAGTAGCCAAATATGAAGCATCAATCAAAACCTAAAACCATACACACCAATGAACCAAATTGATTCAAAAAGTCAAACATCCTAAAAAATGTTAAAAAGGTAGCCAAAAAATTGTTGAAAAGTAGCCAGATATTTCATGTTTTTGTTTTATATGTGAACCTTTTGTGAGCTATACAGTGATCTGTATGCTACATGGGCAGGGCCGGCCCAACAAAATTTGGGGCCTGAGGCAAAAATTTTATATGGGACCTTTTTATTTGTAAACATTAATTAAATAAATTTATATAATACTAATTAAATTAAGATTAATTTGATGTAAATGTAGAAATTGATGAATAATACTAGCTCGACTAAGGTTAATTTCAAATAGAAGATTGAATATTATAGTTGAATCAAAAGGAATTTACTTTAACTTAGATATATGACTATGCATAGTTAAATACGGTTGTAATCTAAATTTTAATTTTATATATTCTTTTTAAAAGAAAGAGATAGATAGATATTATTTGGTGTGTGACTTAGTAGGAAATTAGTTATCATTGGTGATTTATCACATTTGCAGTATTTTATTTGAAACATCTTAGGGTTTCAATTGGGTTAAATTTTTATTGGTCTCCTATTTTAAAAGCCATGTTAGAAATGAAAAAAGAAAAATACTAAAAATACTACAAAATATTCACAATAAATGTGATTATGATTGTAATTGATGAATTTCAACAACTTAATTTATTTGTGTTTGAATTACTTTTTTATGTGATTGGTAATATGTCAGTTAAATCTATAATAAAATATGTGGCATTTTTAGCATCACTCTAAAAAAAAAAGTACCAATTATTTAAAAAGTGTTATATTTTTATAAAATTTTGAGCTTTTTAATAAGGGAGATGGGGCCTTTTTTTAGTGGGAAAATTATTTATTTGTTGTGGGGCCTTAGGCCTAGGCCTTAGTTGCCTAGGCCTTGAGCCGACACTGTACATGGGTTTAGCTTATCAGTTCTGGTTGCATGTGAGAACGAAGGAGTACTGTTGCATGAGTATTTTAACAGATATGGTTCTGTATTCAATTCAATCTAAATGATTTTTTTTCAAAATAACCAAATCCCTCGAACAATTTCATTAGTTAGCAAGGTTTTGAAACTATTTAGGAATCTAACAAATTGAGTCTAAAAAGACTCGATTTTGCTCTTTGAAATCGAGTCTGTAGGTATCGATTTCCTTTAAATTGAAACTCTTCTTCTCAAACAATCAAAACTCTTCTTCTCCAACAAATCCAAGCAAACCTAGAAAGACCCATAACAAAATCAACAAACCCACCTGATCAATGTCGTGATTGCGGCTCAGATGTTGACTTGAGACTCAAAGTTGGACTTGTGGGCCTTGGCAGTATTGTGTTCGGAATGGCGTGGTGGTTCATCTATGTTGGCGTGGTGCTTCCTTGTCTGCTTCGCTGGAGCTTGCAGTGTGGGTTTGGGTGGGTTGAGGTTTCAGTGACGAAGAACAAAACCATGCCCTCCATCATGTTTTTCCTCTAATTTGTTTGATTTTCAGCAAAAACAACAAACCCATGCCCTCCATCTCTATGTTTAATCTTCGTTGTTTTTCTTGTCTTGTTTGGGTCTTTGGATTAGGGAGATTTGGGTTTTTTGCTATGGAACTCAAGACACTCGAGTTCCAACTGAAACTCAACTCTAGCACGCTCAATTTCAAAGATCAAAATCGAGTCTAATAGACTTGATTTGTTAGATTGCAAAATAGTTTTAAAACCTTGCTAACTAATAAAACTGTTTGAAGGATTTGGTTATTTTGAAAAAAATCCCAATCTAAACATATCTTTCTGTTTGCTGATCTATATTCTTTTTTGTTGTAATTGATTATGGATGTACAAATTCCTTTAATTTTTATTATTTAAATTCTTTCCCTGCTCTGCCAATGATTCTATCGTTGCTATTTGGTTAAGCAGGTTTCTTTGCATCATGTTTGATGAGAAATGATGGTTTTTTCGATTATGTGAATATTCCACTTAATTTGGGACAATGACTAATTTGTTGAGGATCCATAGCTGACCCCAAAAAATTTGGGAGGGAAATTTTGTTATTGTTGTTGTATTTTGAGAATGTATTTTCCGCTTTGATTACAAATGTGTCGCATTTGATTATAATATATAGCAAACAATGTTACTTGTTTTAAGGGATGGACTCACGAATGCAAGAACACACCTTAGTCACTAAGCTATTATAAGGGGAACAGGCCTGAGCAATGATTTTATGATTCCACTCTACATACGAACATGGATGGCCACCAATTTCCACCCTAGTTGAAATGGGATCAACTACTAAGAAATCTCAACAGTGTGGCAACTTCGCCATAGAAGAAGAAAATATATCAGTATCAGCTTGGCTCAATATTAGCATTAGATGTAATGCTCACAAATGGCCAAAAAACAAAGCATTCTAAATTGAACTTGGATGTACTTCCACCAGCAAAAGGAATTTAGCTCTAAACACATGGAGTGCTCTTTAAAGAATTAGCGATCACTAATTCAGCAATATACCAGTAAGTTTTGCAGGTTCTTGGCCTAGATTGAATCACAGCATCCAAGTGGTTTAACTGACCAAGAAAAGGTATAAATTCTCATCATCAAGTAGATAGTATACATAAATGCAGTGACATTTTTTATTTTTTTATTTTTATACAAGATAGAAATTCTACTCTAACTTAATCTAAATGTATATGTGTGTGAAACTTCTTCCTGGAGACTTAAACCCCATCCATTGCCTCCTCCATCTCACTAGCACTTATACTTGTGGAGTGACCATCATGCCAAAGGCGCGTGGTGGTTAAATGTAGCAACATTTTAAGATACTTTCAATTTGTTAATTTCTCAAAAGGTGGAAATTACGTATCAGACAATCCAAAAAACCTCATTTCATTTTGAACATTATTGGAATACGTTGTGGTTTCAAACTAAATGGTTGGAGCACAAAGATATTATGAAATGAGAAGTTGATCAGTCACGACAGTATCTTCTCCTTCTCTTTCATAGTCAATACATCTAGGTGAAGATAGTCTCTTCAAATCCCATTGCAGATTTGGAGAGACCACTAGGCAGGAAGGTCAAAAAGGAATGATTGAATAAAAGAGAGTGCCAAGGTCCCAAATCTTGGGATAATATTTGATAACTTAAAGGAAGAGAAGAAGAAACTATATGATGAGAATAAGGTAAGATATTTGTGTTGCAACGGAACACCGGCGAGAGTTGATTCATATTAAGAAAGAAATTATTGGAATAAAAACATGAATAACCGCCTTGGATCCCATGTAGGAAGAATATATATGTCTATGACATTCTATAATCATTGAAAGTGAAAGTTAAATAATAAATAGTCATCATAATTGATGATGCAGAAATCGTGAGTACTGTAAGTTCGTCCAGATGGAGTGGAATCTTCGTAACTATGCTTGCGAGTGTGATACAAGGCTTTTGTCAGGTGGTCATCGGTGTGATGCCTACCATAACGCCTTCGATGGTAAAGTCAATATATAGAAGCTTTTGAGGAAATAAGAAATCTCAGAATATCAGAGTTACCTATATTAGTGTAATTTGGGTAAGTGTGCATGTCCCTTATCTGGTTCTGATGAGCATGTATATATAGCTTCATAGTTTCTAACCGTTGGGGCCTTAAATGTGGCTTTAGTGCTCTTTATGTAACACCTTAGGGCTTATTAATGCGGGTTTTGATGAGCTTCCAACGGTTTGACAACTAATTGATAACTATCGGAGGCATTGAAAATTCTTATTAATGACTCACCTGCCTTCGTCCATGTTGTGGCACGGTGTACAAATATGCTTGATGAGGTCATCGGGGCAAGAGAGTTCGTCGGTCCCATCAATAATTAGAATATATTCATGTATTTTTTGTAATATACGTCTATGCCATTCTACAGTCATTCAAAGTGATAGGGTTAAATAGTCCTCATAATTATAATATATTCATGTAAATGCACTAATCATGTATTTTTTGTAATGTGCAAGGATATTATCACATGTTGAATGTTGTTGAGGACAACTTCTCTTGTTAAGGATTATGTAAATACTTAAATTGCAGGAACTTGTTTCAATATAATAATACTTAAATTGTAGGTACTTTATTAATTCTCTAGTACAAAGTCTTATTCACTACATCAAATTACTTGAGATCATATAAGTCAATTAGCAAATATAAGTTGAACTTGGGGTTCAAATATGAAAATTTGAAATGGCCTATATAATGTATTAACATTAAACAAAAGTTATACAATTGAGAAATTTAGAAAATTCATAAAATAAAAGTATACAGTCGAGAAATATGGCATTACAAGTTACTGTAATTGGCTATGTAGTTAGCAGTACTTAGCACAAGTTCTTGATGAAATTCGATTGGAGTTGAGAATGAGTTTATCTCTAATATGGTAATGACATTGAATAAACTCCATAAGTTCAATGTGCACTTATATGATACTGGTACAGGGTGGCTTTTATCAATTTGTTCATAAACGAAGTCATCTACTCCAAGCTATAAATGTCACTCATCTTCAGTGTTAATATTTAGGACAAAATGGGCTTTTGCCTTTTTTGGGCAAATAAAAAATAGCTTTATACCTCCTTTCTCAAACTAATTAATCTTTTAAAACTCGATTTATGATAAATTGAGTTAGAAAAAAGAAATTCTGAAGCTTTATAGTGGCGTTTTAAAGAGCCTATAGTGACGTTTTAAGGACTTATAGTGACATTTTTTAACTTCACTTCAATGAAATTGAATTATAGGCAATTTTTTTACCTATAACTCGATTTCATTGAGGTCGAGTTAAAAAACGCCACTATAGGTTTCTTAAAAACGCTACTATAGGGCCTAACTCGATTTATCACAAATCGAGTTTTTAAAAGAGGGGCATTTCCCTAATTAGTTTGGGAAAGAGGGTATAAAGCTATTTAATTTGCCCGAAAAGGGCAAAAGCCCATTTTGTCCTAATATTTATGCAATATTATGCATGCCATCATAATTTCTTCAAGAGTTTGAAGTAATTTCAAATCATGCTTGAAGCACTCCAAATGAAAGCTCGACATCCTTCCCTACCAACTCTTGGGTTGCAACAAAATATTTTTGTTTTACTTCCTCGTGATGCTAGAATTGTTTTTACAAATTATATACCATCAATGAAATAGTATCCCATCATATAGCCATTATAGCATACTACTTGACATGATATTTACTTTGTTGTCTAGAAAATTGAGGAAGAGTATTGTTCATCCCTGATTGAGATTCGATGCAATGGTCCTAATTATTAGACCATGAAATTATCACCCCATCTATATAATATCTAAAAACTGAAACTTAGTATTTATTGTTGTTATACTCATGTTAAGCCAAATTAGTGTAGCATTTCGGTCCACTTTGGTCCATTTCAATTATAAAATCTATTAGAACATAATGAAATGAAGTCATTTAGCTTTTTTAAAATTTAATATTAATCAAACTATAAGATCTTTCAAATAATGCATTTTATGAATGTTTTCATTTAAAATTTTAATAGTAAAAAGAATATTTTAAAAAATATCATTTATTGTCTAAAATATTTATAAAGTGACATGGTTATTTAGTTTCACATCAACAACATAATAAAAAATTTCTTAATTATTTTTTGGTGATATTGTAGTTAATACAAATTTTACTATATATAAGTCTTACTAATATATATATAATATCTAGAAGTTGAATTGCAGTATTTATTGTTGCTATGCTAATGTTGAGTCACATCAACATAGCATTTTGGACCATTGTATTCCACTTAGGCCCATTAGGTCCATTTTGATTCAGTTTGGTCCACTTCAGTCCATTTCGGTCCATTTCGGTCTATTGAATCCAATTTGGTCCATTTTGGTTTTCTTTGGTCCACTACGGTTCAAGTCAGTTCCCTTTGGTCCATTCGATCCATTTTGGTTCATTCAGCCCACTATGGTCCAATTCATTTGCTTTCGGTCTATTTTGGTCTATTCGGTCCAATTCAGTCTATTTCGTTTCATTTGATCTAGTTCGATCCAATATGGTTCCCTTTGGTCCATTTGATTCAGTTTGGTTCACTTCAGTCCATTTTGGACTAATTGGAACTTAAATCGATTATATTTGTAGGTTGCCTTTTTCATTTTTGTACTCAAAAATTAATTTTTTTTCTTTTAATTTTTGGGTTAAAAAGTATGAAATTTTATTCTATTTGGGCCAAACTCTTTAGTTTTGGGCTAAAAATTGCAAACAAAATAGGCATTAAAAATTAGAGATATGGGCCATAAAAAAAAGCAATAAAAATGATACATTTCAAAATATTACCTTAAAATTTAAGTTTCAATAATATAAGCATTATACTTATCTTTGGAAAGAAAAAAAAAATGCTACAATTCTAAAATTATATAATAATTTAAACTTATTGTAACATGTTACATGTATTCCATGAAATTGTGGTGTACATTTTTTTAATATACTTGGATATGTTCAAATTAGTCAACCAATTATAGTATATTTAAAAAAAAAAAAATCTTTTTAATAACATATTTTCCATTGGACAAAGTTTAGCTACAAAATTGGTTGTAGCCTAAGATTATAACCCTACTCAATAAAATAAATATTACTATATATTTTGAAAATCTAACCATTGATATGCATGTTTTTTATACTCTTAATACACACGTCAAATTTTGTGTCAATCAGATATTATTTATTATTTGTTCTATAAGCTTATATTTTATGCATAATTTTAAGCAACAAAAACTTGCAATTTAAACAATTTATTGATGACATAGCTATTGATCTTTAATTTTCTAGAAATTTTGCAAGCATGAAGGGTATAAGAAGAAGATATAATCTAATGGTGGATTTGTCAAAATTTATCTCCAATAAAAAGATATTTAGTAAGGTTATAGCTTAAAACTACAACTAATTTTATAGCTAAACTTTGTTCTTCTCCATTTATATAAAACAATATCATAATTATGTAATTTAAATATTTTTATTGAATCATGTCTTTAACCTATAAATTTTACATTATATTCTTACTCAATATTTTTTTATTGAAGGTGAATTTTGATAAATCTACCATTGGATCACATCTTCTTCTTATATTCTCCATGCTTACAAAATTTCAAGAAAATTAAAGATTAATAGTTATGTCATCAATAAATTGTTCAAATTGCAAGTTTTTGTAATTTAAAATTATGCATAAAATATAAGCTTATAGATCATATAATAAATAGTATCCAATTGACACCGAATTTGTCATGTATATTAAGAGCGTAAAGAACATGCAATTCAACAATTAGATTTCCAAAATATGTAGTAATATTTATTTTATTGAATAAGGTTGTAGCCTTAGGCTATAACCAATTTTGTAGCTAAACTTTGTTCAAAATGTAAACGTTGAAGGTAAAAAAAGTTAATAAAATTTTATCTTATCAATTTTTACATCTCACATGGGATGCTAATTACACGGTGCAATAGCCCTAGATCCAAGTCAAATCCTCCCCCATTCCACCTCAGGGCCCTTAAAAGGAGTGGGACAACTAAATTGCTCCCCCAATTTTAGGATGGTATTAAACCTTGAAATTATCCTTAGGAAGACCTCTATAACTATAAATACGCAAAGAATAAAACCTATTACACACTCTTGTGATTAAATAACATTGAAATCTTGAGTCTAACTCACATTTTCAATTTTGAAATTGTGAGTTTGGCTCATAATTTCAGTGTTATTACACACTAATGTGTACGAATGCAAGTGTGAAATAAACACCACTCGTACCCAAATGTGCTCCATGATAGGCTAAAAATGGATTGACCCCTTTTGGCAAATTAATTAATTAATTAATTACTTAAGTGAATTAATTAAGTCAAATTAACATGCAATAACGTGGTAGCGCAAACAAATCACCAATTAAGTTAAATGCAGCGGAAAATAAATTTAACACAGGTGATTTGTTTACGAATGGGGAAAACCATTGAGGCAAAACCCCACTGGGTGAATTTAAGGTCACCACTCCCAAGAATCTACTATTATCAAAATAAGTGGTTACAAGTAAAAGGAATCTCAGTACCTAATACCAACCTACAGTTGAACCCTTTTTTTTTTTTTTTGATGGGACCTACAGTTGAACCCTTACCCCAATATCCAATTGGACTTGTAATGTAGCGGAAATCTCTTCTTTAAATGTATGAATCCGAGTACGTGACTAACTAATGATGCACGAATCCTAATATGTGACTAACACACAAACTTGAGGAAGATATTGTTGCAAAGTTCTTCAGTTTATCCAACAATGAAGATCAGGAAGCTTCTTGGTTACAAAACCCTTGGTGTAAAGACATATTAGCTTCTACAAATAATATGATGAACTAGGGCAAGAATGTCTCTGGTCATAATATGCGTGTAACAACAATTGCAACAACCTTTGCATCCCTTTACATCACTTGTGATAGACCTTAAAATAATCCTTATATATGTCTAGGATTGTGAGAAAAGAAACCCTGTACAAATACTCATGGATATGCATGAAATCAGATCTAGAAAATCTAATTTCATAATTCTCGACAAATTCAGCTTTTGTCGAGCTTCTGTCGAGGTTCAACATTAATCCTTGATAGAAATGATTCTGTCGAGACATATGTTGAACTTTAATAAACAACACTTGTTTCTTGAAGTACTAAACCCATCCTAGATCTACACAATTACAAGTAAAGTGCGTTTTGTCAAAGGATTAGCCAATTTACATCACATATGTTTCTAATAATCTCCACATATGTCTTAACAATCTCCCCCTTTGGAAATACGTGACAAAACCATAACAAGCAAATGAATCATGAGAGAAGTCTTAAATCACTAAACTTATAATCACTTGTTGGAATACAAAACAAATCTAACCCTAACACAAACTCTTGAAAAACTTTGCAAGAAGAGAGTTTATGGCATGATAGATTTTCACAACTTGTCTTTCTAAAACACTTTTGTTAGGACATATGTGTTTTCACTTATTAAGAACATATGTCACTTATTTATGTAAATTGGCTAATCCTTTGACAAAACGCACTCTATTTGTAATTGGATAGTTCTAGGTGTTTTTAATACTTCAAGAAACAAAGTTTCAAGGTCAAGTGTTGAAGTTATCAAGTCTGTCCAAGAAAAAGCAAGCTGAAGTGCAATTTCATTAAAGCTCGACACCTGCTTGATAGCTACCTCGACACCTGCTATCTGTTGAGATTTATAATTTCAGATTTTCTGATCTGATTTTCTTGGGATTCGTGAATATGTTTTTGGGCCTTCTTTTCTCCAAATCCTAAACATATAAAAGGATTGTTTTAAGAGCCGTCAAGTGTGACACAAGTTACAAACTTATTGAGCAATCTTTGTTCAAGAAAATTGTGATCAAAAGAGCAAGTTCTTGACCTAGTTCATCTTCCTTGAAGAAGTTGCGGTGTATTTGCACCATAGGGTTTTATGACCAAGCATCTTCCTAATCTTCATCGTGTAGGATGAACTGAAGAACTTTGCAGCCAACCTTTCTTCCTTAAGTTGGTGTTTTGAAGTCGCGTACTAGGATCCGCGCATTGGTTAGTCACGTACTTGGGAGCCGTGCATCAAAGGTGGGAACTGTTGCTACAGATCAAGTCCAATTAGGTATTGGAGTAAGGGTTCAACTGTAGGTTGGTAAGGTACTTGAGATTCCTTTACTTGTAACCGCTTGATTTGATACTAGTGGAGTCTCGGGAGTAGTGACCTGAAAATCACTCGGTGGGGTTTTTGCCGCGAGATTTTTCCCCATTCGTAAACAAATCACCGTGTCATTTAATTTTCGCTGCATATTTAGTTATTTGGTGATTTGTTTGTACTTCCACGAAATTGCATGATAAATTGATTAATTAATAACTTGGCTAAGTAATTAATTGGTTTAATCACAAGGGGTTATTTAGATTGTGGCCTATCATGTGGTATCAGAGCAGACACACTCTGATTAGATTTAATCTTTACTGTGTTGATCCATTGACCCCTGCTTGTCATAGATAGAGGACAGTAATTAATTATACCTCATTTATTTGATGGCACTAACTATGCATACTGGAAAGTACGCATGAGAGCTTTCTTGCAGTCTTAGATGAGAAGGTGTGGCAGGCTATAAAGATTGGCTGGACCAAGCCAAAAGAAGAACCGGTCGATTGGGATGACGCAAAGATCAAGGCAGATAACTTCAACAGCAGAGCGTTAAATGCCCTATTTAGCGCAGTCACCAATAAGGAGTTCAAGAAGATATCCTCAACTGAAATTGCCAAGGAAGCTTGGACCATCCTCCAAACAACCTATGAAGGAACAAAGGCTGTCAAAGATTCAAAGTTTCAGAGGCTCACTACAAGTTTTGAAGAAATTAAGATGGACGAGGATGGGTCGTTTGATAAGTTCTATGCCAAGCTAAAGGACATTGTGAACTCAGCCTTTAATTTTAGGGAAACCATCCCCGAACCCAAGGTTGTAAGGAAAGTGCTCAGATCTCTACCTGAGAGATTCAATGCCAAGATTACGACAATAGAAGAATTAAAGGACATTGACAAAATTCCTTTGACTGAGCTGGTTAGAAACTTGCGGACCTGCGAGCTAGGACTATCTAGGATTGGCAAAGAGCAGTGATACAGATGAGTCTTCCGATGATGAAGATTCTAAAATGAAGTCCTACATTACAAGGCAGTTTAAGAAGTTTATGAAGAATGCCAATGGGAGGAACTTCGACAAGGACTGTAGACAATCTAATTCTTCTCAGTTTAAGAACCAAGACAAAGGGAAGAAGGACACTAAGGATGGCGGTCAATACACTGTTCCAGCTAGACCAAAGTGCTTCGGATGTCATGGATTCGGTCACATGAAGCATGAATGCCCAACATTTCTTAAGAGCATTGGGAAGAGTAAGGCACTTGCTGCAATCTTGAGTGACACTGAGTCTGAAGATGATTCTGACAATGAGGATGATGGAATCTTAAATGCATTCACTGCTATAGTTAATCCTACTGAAGGGATTGTTGAAGAAGTGGATGAAGAAGAAGAACTGGTGGAGTCTAAATTTGAGAAAATGGATGATTAAGATGATATCCACTCAGCTTATGAGAAGCTTTACAAGCTCTCTGAGAAGCATGAGAAATTGTATAGGCTGGCCACCAAGAAGCTCAGTGATGTGGAACTTAATCGTGAAGAGTTGTCCACAAAAGTTGATGAGGCGATCAAACTATTGGAGCACTGAGGTTTGAGAACAACTTTTTGGCTGAGAAGACCAAGAAGCTTGAAGCTGAGCTGTTTCAAGTTAGAGCTCAATTGGAGAGGACTTCAAGTGCAAAGCTTGATGAGATGTTGAGCAATTAGAAAACTGCTTCGGATCGAACAGGCTTAGGGTATGGTCTTTCTTTCTCTAATACTGCTTCTACTAGTAATATTGTTTTTGTTTTCCCTACTAATAACACTGAAATTGAGAACACTGATGTTAAAACTGAATTAGCTAGTGAGAACTTAGACAAGGGTAAATCAATCTTAGGAGCACCCCCTAATCAAGATAAGAAATATGCTAAAAACTCTAGGACTAAGAAGGCTAACTCTCAAAAGCCTAAACGAAAGAAGCAGCATCTCTGTCATCATTGTGGAGTTGCCGGTCATACTCGACCTAATTGCTATAAGTGGCTAGCCACTCAACAGAGCAACGGCATAATAGCATCTGGAAGCCAAAATCAGCTTAAATCCTCTCTTGCTCCTCTTGGAGATTTTCTGAAAGCCCTCTTGTTCCTTTCGAACTTGAACAGTTTCAATTCTTCGCCCTCACCATGTGTTCAAGGATTCAATCAAAGGAAAGGTTCTTCCAAGGTGTGGAAGAAAAAGGACTTTAAGTGATTTCATCATTTTCTTTTCCCTTCTTGCTTTTCTTGTTTGTTGCATTGCTTGTGTGTGTTGCATTTTTGTTGAGTCAGTCTAGTTTTATGATTTGTTTTGTTTAACATGTTTTTGTGTGTTTACTTTCAATTTTGTTTACTTTTGTTTTTAAAATAAAATAAAATAAATTGAAAAATTAGAAAAATACAAAAACAGTGTGTGTTTTGTGTACTTTGGTACTTGTGTACCTTGGATGACTGTTGAAACAAAATTTCTAAATTTTGTATTTCTTGTAGCTTAGATGAGCATCTCTATGCACAACTAAACAAGTGAGTTTTGTGGCTTTTGTTTGTGATGAGTAAGATTAAGTTATCTCTTAAACCTTAACAATTATATCACTCTTTTTGATGGGTAGGACTAGAAATTTTAAGAGAAAGGCATAAATAAACATCTCACCATTGTTGCTCACCAATCATAAATGACACCTGTATGCTTCGGCATAGCAAAAGTGCAGTGTCAAAGACATTCGTATGCTTCGACATAGCAAAAGTGCGATGTCAAATGCTTAACATCTTGGGTATTTCTTTTCTCTCTTTTATATGCCCATGTATGGTATGCTAAAATAAAAGAAAATATGCAAAGAAAATAAAAAGCAAAAAGATCAAAAATGCTTTAAATATGGTTGTAAGCATGTATTTTAGGAGATGTGGGAGTTATAGGATGTACCTCGAAGGTGATAGTCCCCATTAAACAGTTATGATTGTGTGTGAGTTAAAATTATTTTTTCATATCTCAAATCATCATAACATGTATACACATATACAATCTTGAGATATTTTTCACACACAACACGCAATATTCTTTGCTACTTTTGATACATGTGCAGGTACAATGTGATTTGGCCATCACAAAGGTTCTACATGTGCTAATGTATGCTCACTAAACTATCTTAACTTGTTTTTGAAAAATAAAATTGGTTAGACTTGTTTAGTGTGTGTGTGTGTTTTTGAGGATCCATGTGCTTAAATTCTTGTTGAGAGATGATTTTGAGAGATTTATATGTTGAGTGGATCTTTGGTTGAGGTGTATGTTAGATTGCATTCATGTCTGTGTTTTTCTTTTCTCGAAAAACTGCTTTTTCAACCTGTCTCGACACCTCCTCGATAACTGGTTATCTGTCGAGCATCTTAGGCTTTTTTCTTATCGCAATCTCGACACCTCTTCGATACCTGATGGATCGATTGAGAAAGTTCCTGTCTCCTCGATACCTTCTTAATACCTGGTCGATCGATCGAGATTCTGTGCTTCGAAACTGTTCCTTATTCCTCGATACCTCTCGACACCTGGAGCTATCGAAGGCAAAATCCTCGACACCTCCTTGATAGCTTCCTCGATACCTCTCAACACCTCAGCTGTCGAGATTTACTGAGGTGTCTATAAAAGGACTTTTCGCAATTTTTCACTCATTCCTTGATCTCTCTCGATTTGTCTGAAGGCTTTTCATCTCCCAACCACTTTTCTCTCACTCAAATCTTCAAATTCTCTTCATTTTCGGCCTTGCCTTGGTTTCGATCACTTGGTAAGTTCATTTTTCTCTTCCTTTTCATTCATTGCATGTTTTGAAACCTAGTTTTTGGGATTTTTGAAAATTTTTGGGGTTTTTCAAAATTGATGAGTTTTTCTTGAAATTTTGGGTTGGGTTTTCATTTAAATGCTTTCAAAATGACATACATTGCATTTCATGTGCATTAGAATGACGTTTACATGCATTTAGATGTGTGCTTTATGCTGTGTGCTGGTAGGATTGGATTGGGCTGAGCCCACGATGCCTTTTTCTTTGCATGTCACATGCTCATGCATTCCCATGCATACGTTCTTTTTGTTCATCATATTTGCTCTATTTGAATTGTGTTGGGACTTTTCTGATTGTCTCCCTCTCTATCTCTTTCTCATTCTTTTACGTTAGTAGTGTCTATGACACCCAAACGTAAATCCACTCCTGCTCGGAACCCTCTGCATTTTGGAGCTTCCTCTTCTTCTAACTCTACACCTTTTAACCATCGGTTCCGTGATGGAGATGCCCACAAGGCATTTACGGAGAACTTTTCTCGACGAGGTGTTCATTCGGAACGCCAAGTCATTTTGGCGGACTTCGCCAACACTGACCTTCCCTTTGTCATTCACAGTAGGGGATGGGAGTCACTGTGTGACGTCTCGGTCACTTGTCCTCTCGTGCTGATTCAAGAGTTTTACTCCAATATACATGGGATAGATCGTTCAGTACCTCTCTTTTTCACTCGCGTTCGAGGTACGCGCATCCCTGTCACACCGCAGCTAGTTGTAGATGTGCTTAGGGTTCCTAGGATAGAGTTTCCTGACTATCCTTCTTGTGAGCGTCTAAGGACTGTATCCAAAGATGAGCTCATCTCTGCCTTTTGTCAGTGCCCTGCTAATTGAGGTGAGCATCAGTACACATCATGTAGGCCTTTTGCTAAAGGTCCTAGATTCCTGAACATGGTGATTACGGTTGTACTCCATCCTTTCTTTCACTACAACTCTATCATAGAGTCTCGTGCTCGATTTTTGTTATCTCTTCTTGAGCATCTCACTATAGATTTTCCTTCTCACTTTATTCTTTCTATCATAGATGTTCATCTTGATTCGGCGTCCTGTGATAAGCTTATCTTTCCTTCCGCTATCACGGGGATCTTACGCCATTTTTCCATTCCCTTTCCTGTGTTCGACCACTTCACACACGTTTGTGCCATAGATGCCGCTACTGTAAAACGTAGTGAGGCGCAGTTTAGGTCGCGACAGCCAGATTCCACTCCTCTCTCCCGTTCGGCTCCATCCAGATCAGCTCTATCTACATTTGCTCCTTCTTCCTCTATGGGCGATGTATCTCTAGGAGACATTATAGCACAGCTGCAGCGCATGGACACTAGCCTTGATACACTCTTTGCTGAGTTGTATCAGGTGAATGTTCGTGTTGGTCGTATTGCACGACGGTAGGCGACCATGGGTGGTTTTGCTCCAGAGGCTACTCCTTCACCACCTACTTTGGCAGTTTCAGATTCTGAGGATGATGATGATGATGATGATGGAGATGCTATCACTACTGATGAGATGTTTACACGACACTCTACCTTTTGTCACTCGTGACAAAAAGGGGGAATAGTTTTGGGTTATGAGAGTAGTCATCTTAGGGGGAGAGTTAGTATAGGACATTTTGATAGGGGGAGTGTTGATATTCTTGAGGGATGTAGTGCGGTTTTTATGTATCTTTTCTTTTCTATTCTTTATAAATACATTGATCTTGTATATGAGGTCCTTTGACCATTTTTACATACATTGTACTTATACTTCTTTATATATGTGGATGTATGTTTCTTTCACCCCTCTCTTCATGTGTTGTTTCTTCTCTATCTTTATACACATGTTCATTATATTCGTATGCAATCTATTATTTCTGTTTCATACAAGATGCTTTGATGAGTTTTGTTTAAAGTGTTTCAGAAATACAGGTTGTCAAAGTCTACTTGTCATAAACTCTCTTCTTGCAAAGTTTTCAAGAGTTTGTGTTAGGATAGATTTTATTGTATTCAACAAGTGAATATGAGTTTAGTAATTTATGACTTCTCTCATATGTTCATTTGCTTGTTGTGATTTTGTCACGTATTGCCAAAGGGGGAGATTGTTAGGATATATGTGTTTTCACTTATTAAGAACATATGTCACTTATTTATGTAAATTGGCTATCCTTTGACAAAACGCACTCTACTTGTAATTGGGTAGTTCTAGGTGTTTTTAATACTTCAAGAAATAAGGTTTCAAGGTCAAGTGTTGAAGTCATCAAGTCTGTCCAAGAAAAAGTAAGCTGAAGTGCAATTTCATTAAAACTCGACACCTTCTTGATAGCTACCTCGACACCTGCTATCTGTCGAGATTTATAATTTCAAATTTTCTGATATGATTTTCTTAGGATCTGTTAATATGTTTTTGGGCCTTCTTTTCTCCAAACCCTAAACATATAAAAGGATTGTTTTAAGAGCCGTCAAGTGTGACACAAGTTGCAAACTTATTGAGCAATCTCTGTTCAAGAAAATTGTGATCAAAAGACGAAGTTCTTGACCTAGTTCATCTTCTTTGAAGAAGTTTCTGTGTATTTGCACCATAGGGTTTTGTGACCAAGCATCTTCCTGATCTTCATCGTGTAGGATGAACTGAATAACTTTGTAGCCAACCTTTCTTCCTTAAGTTGGTGTTTTGAAGTTGTGTACTGGGATCCGCGCATTAGTTAGTTACGTACTTGGGAGCCGTGCATCAAAGGTAGGAACTGTCACTACAGATCAAGTCCAATTGGGTATTGGGGTAAGGGTTCAACTGTAGGGTGGTAAGGTACTTGGGATTCATTTACTTGTAACCGCCTGATTTGATAATAGTGGAGTTTCGGGAGTAGTGACCTGAAAATCACTCTGTGGGGTTTTTGCCACGAGGTTTTTACCCATTCGTAAACAAATCAATGTGTCATTTAATTTCCGCTGCATATTTTGTTATTTGGTGATTTGTTTGTGCTTCCACAAAATTGCATGATAAATTAATTAATTAATAACTTGGCTAAGTAATTAATTGGTTTAATTACAAGGGGTCATTCAGATTGTGGCCTATCAACTTTAAACAAAAATCATCAAGGCATCTTAGTGTGAAATAGAAATAAATATTGCATACATAAAGAAACATGTGTATAAAGAGAGAAAAGAAACAACACATGGAGAGACAGGTAAAGAACAACATGCATCATCATATATATATGAAAATAAAGTACAATGTATGTCATAAATAATGGTCACAAAACTGGTGTACAAGAGGATAATGTAGCTAAAAAGTAAGAAAAGAAAAGTACATAAAATCCTCACTACATCCTTAAAAAAAAAATATAGACACTCCCCCTAACAAAAAAAAATCCTATACTAACTCTCCCCCTAAGTACAAGACTACTCTTAAACCCAAAACTACTCTCCCTTTTTGTCATGAATGACAAAGGGTAAGTTACTAAGAGGTCGTCATCTCGTCATCACTAGAAGAGCTAGCATCATTATCCTTATCATCACCAGCATCGTCATCCTCATCAACCGAAGCCTCTGGAGAAGGAGATGGAGAGGGAATGAAACCACCAAGGCGAGCCTGTTGACGTGCTATACGACTTACACGGGTGTTAACCTAACATATATCATCAGTGAGAGAGTCAAGGCAGGCATCCATGCATTTAAGCTGTGCTATGATGGCCTCTAGGGTCACACCACTAGCTGCAGAGGTAAAGGTGCGAAGGAATAAGAAACAGTAGAAGCTATAGGATTGGTTGTCTCCATTCGTGGCTTTTCGGTTGAAGATGGGCCTTGCTTCACCGAACAGAACCAGCGCTGATGGCACCCATAATGGTGAAGTAAAGAAAATTAGGAATGGGGATGGAAAAGTGGTGAAGGATCCGTGTGATAGCTTAAGGAAAGATAAGCTTATCATGGGTCGCTGTATCTTGATACATATCGATGATAGATGTGATGAAGTGAGGGAGAAAGTCCATAGAGGGGTCCTCAAGAAGAGACAAACGAAAATGAGCACGAGGCTCTTTGACAGAGTTATAGTGAGGCAAAGGAGTAAGAGTAAATGTCATCCCCATGTTAAGGAACCTTAGACCTTTTGCAAAGCCCGAGCATGGGGTGTTTTGCTTCCCACCTCATATGGAAGGTGTCTCGCAAAAGTGAGATAGAAGCTCGTCTTTAGACACAGTTTGAAGATGCTCACAATTGGGGTAGTCAGGATGCGCTACCCGCGGAACATGTAGTACCTTGGATATAAGATCTGGGGTAACTACGATACATGTACCTCGGAGTGTAGTGGCAAACCAAGGTACAGAGGTATTGATACCATGTATATTGGAGTAGAACTCTTGTATAAACATGATAGGACACCTTAAGGGACTCTTAAGTAGAGATTCCTAGCCCCGAGTTCGAATGACAACGGGGGAAGGAGTGTCAGAAAAGTCCGACAGAATAACATGACACTCCAGATGAACGCCACGTTTCTAAAAGTTCTCCAAGAAGTCCTTTCGGGCCTTATCATCAAGGAACCGAACATGAAGAGGGGGAACGGGATCAGAAAAAGAAGACCTGGAACCAAGATGATTCCAAGCCAGAGTGGATTTACGCGCTTTAGGTGCCATGGTGCAGTTTATCCGAGAGAGAGAGAAAGACAGAATAGTACACAATCACAACCAGAAATAAAGAAGAGAAAAGAAAAGGCATATGCATGAAAAATCCATAAACATGTGACGTGCAAAATATAAAGACATCACGGGCAGAACCCAATCTAAACCTACTAGCACACAATCAACAATAATAAAATACACATCTAAAATGTATGAAACATTGTTATAATGCAATAAGAATGCAATGCATGAACATATAACATCAAATCAACAACACCTAACCCAAAAATTTCACAAAAATCTCAAAAACCCCAAAACCTAGGTCTAAAAGTGCATGAATGCATGAAAATGAGCGTTTAAGAACACATACCGAAGGATTAAGGCTTGATCTAGGCCGAAAATCATGAGGGTAGAAGGTTTTAAGTGAAAGAAAAGAGTTTGGGAGGAGAGAAAAGAAATTCTGTCGAGAGTGAGAAGTGAAAAAATGATATCTGATTCTCGCTTCAGCTATATATAGAAATCACAGCTCGATGGATTGAAGTGTCTATCGAGCACTAAATCTCGACAGAAATGAATCTGTCGAGGTGCTGTCGAGGATCTATCGATGGAAAAAAGCCTTGATGGATCGAGAATCTATTGGCCAGACAGAATGTTCAGAAAAAATGGCTCGATGGATCGAAGAAGCTATCGAGAAGAAATCTAGAAACCTCGATGGATCGAGATTGTGATTAGATTTATTGAGACAAGAAGAAAGAGGGGCTCGATAGAAGAGGACCTGTCGAGGATTTGTCGAGAAGCTATCAAGCTTGAGGAAAAGGAGTTTTTCAAAGAAGGGAAAAACACAAAGAGATGAATGCAACAAGCAAGCAGCTCAACCATAGATCCAATCAACATATTAAACTCTCAAAAACATCTCTCAACAAAAATATATTCAAGATCCAAAACATACACACACACATTAAATAAGTCTAACCAATTTTATATTTCAAAAACAAGTTAAGACAGTTTAGTGAGCATATATTAACACATGTATTCCTTGTGATGACCAAATCACATTGTATCTACACATGTATCAAAAGTAGCAAAGAATTTGCGCATTGTGTATGAAAACATAGCAAGAGTGCATAAGTGTCTCATAATGACAATTTGAGATATGAGAAAATCAAGTATACTTATACATAATCATAACTACTTGTCTCCTGGTTGAGCAAAAAGCAAAACTTCATCTCTTTATCTACTGCAGCAGCTGAGTACATTGCTGCCAGTAGCTGTTCCACCAAACTCCTTTGGATGCAAAAACTCCTTCATGATTATGGTATTTGTCAATAGCATTTTACTATCTACTGTGACAATACCAGTGCCATCAATATCTATAAGAATCGGTTCAACATTCTCAAACCAAACACATAAAGATTCGACATCACTTCATTAGGGAGCTTGTCGAAGACGGTACTCTCACTTTTGAGTTTATCCACACTGATGATCAAAATGCTGACTTGTTCACCAAACCTCTTGCTAGCAAATGTTTTGAATTCCTTCGTCAAAACATTGGTGTTATCTCCATGGATTGATCTCTCTATCTCGTCCTTCTCTCTCATGCATTTGCATTTAGTTTTATACTTTGCTTTGTTTAACATGTTTTTGGTTGTTTGTTTTCAGTTTTGTTTATTTTGTTTTTGATATAAAAATAAAAAAAATTGAAAAATCAGAAAAACAGTGTGTGTTATGTGTACTTTGGTACTTATGTACCTTGGATGGCCATTGAAACAAAGTTTTCTAAACTTTGTATCATCTGTAACTTAGATGAGCATTCCTATGCACAACTAAGCAAGTGAGTTTTGTAGCTTTTGTTTGTGATGAGTAAAATTAAGTTATCTCTTGAACTTAACACTTGTATCACTCTTTTTGACAAGAAAGACTAGAAAATCTTAAGAGAAAGGCATAAATAACCATCTCACTACTGTTACTCGCTAATCATAATAAGACACTTGTATGCTTCGGCATAGCAAAAGTGCAGTGTCAAAGACATCCGTATGCTTCGGTGTAGCAAAAGTGCAATGTCAAATGCTTAAAATCTTGAGTATTTCTTTTCTTTCTCTTATATGCCCATGCATGATATGCTAAATAAAAGAAAATAAAAAGGCAAAAAGATAAAAAAAATGCTTTAAATATGATTGCAAGCGTGTATTCTAGGAGATGTGGGAGTTATAGGATGTACCTCGAAGGTGATAATCCCCATCAAACAGTTATGATTGTGTGTGAGTTAAAGTGATTTTCTTATATCTCATATCGTCATAACATGTACACACATATGCAATCTTGCGATGTTTTTCACAATAACACGTAATATTCTTTACTACTCTTGATACATGTGTAGGTACAATGTGATTTAGTCATCACAAGGTTTTACATGTGCTAATGTATGCTCACTAAACTGTCTTGACTTGTTTTTGAAATATAAAATTTGTTAAACTTGTTTAGTGTGTGTGTGTATTTTTGAGGATCCATGTGTTTAAAATTTCTTATTGAAAGATTTTTTTGAGAGCTTAATATGTTGATTGGATCATTGGTTGAGTTGCATGTTAGATTGCATTCATGTCTGTGTTTTTCCCTTCTTGAAAAGCTATTTTTAAAAGCTGGCTCGACACCTTCTCGATACCTTGATATCTATCGAGCTTCTCAAGCTTTTCTTATCGCAATCTCGACACCTTCTCGACACTTGGTGGATTGATCGAGAAATCTCCTGCCTCCTCGATCTCGACACCTGGCCGATCGATCGAGCTTATGTCCTCAATCTGGTGTTTTATACCTCGATACCTCCTTGACACCTTCAGCTGTCGACGGTCTTTTTCTTGACACCTCCCTCGATGTTGTCTCGACACCTCTTGATACCTCATCTGTCGAGATTTACTGAGGAATCTATTTAAACTCCTCGTGATCTTAACCTCATTTCTCTCGATCTCTCTCTCGATAGCTCTCTGTTTTCTCTCCCAAACTCTCTCATCTCACTCCAATCTCCCACCTCAAGGATTCTTCGAGCTTCCTCAAGTTTTTCTTCACTTGGTAAGCTTCCTATCTCTTCATTCTTCATGCATTTCATGATTTGAAACCTAAGTTTTGGGATTTTTGAAAAATTTTGGGGTTTTTCAAAATTTATAAGTTTTTCTTGTAATTTTGGGTTGGGTTTTCATTTAAATGTGTTTAGAATCTCATACATTGCATCTCATTTGCATTATAACAGTATTTTCATGCATTTAGATGTGTGCAATATGTTTATGTGTTGGTAGGATTGGATTGGGCTGAAACTATGATGCTTTTTACTTTGCATGTTACATGCTCATGCATTTTCATGCATACGTACTCTCTTTTCAATATATCTTGATATATTTGAAATTTTTTGGGACTTTTCTGATTGTCTCCTTCTCTTCATCTCTCTCTTTGTTTACGTTAGTCGTGTCTATGGCACGTAAATGTAAGTTTGCTCTCATCTTCTCTAGATCCTACTCCTTCTAACATTAGGTTCCGTGATGAGGATGCCTGAAAGGTCTTCTTGGAGAAATTTTCTCGACAAGGTGCTCATTTGGAACGCCGAGCCATTTTGGCAGACTTCACCGACACTGACCTTTCCGATGTCATTCACAGTCGGGGATGGGAGTCACTGTGTGACGTCCCGATTGCTTGTCCTCTCGTGCTTATTTAGGAGTTTTACTTCAACATGCACAAGATTGATTCTTCAGTACCTCTCTTTCACACTCGCGTTCGAGGTACACGTTTTGCTGTCACACTGCAGCTTGTTGTGGATGTGCTTCGAGTTCTGAGGGTAGAGCATCCTGACTACCCTAGTTGTGAGCATTTGAGGACTATGTCCAAAGATGAGATGATGTCTGCCTTCTGTGAGCACCCATCTGTTTGGCGTGAGCGTCAGTTTACATCATGTCGGCCTTTTGCTAAAGGTCCTAGATTCATGAACATGGTGATGACTTTTGTTTTGCACCCACTCTCTCACTATAACTCTATCACAAAGCCGTGCTCGATTTTTGCTTTCTTTGTTAGAGCACCTCACTATAGATTTTCTTTCACATTTCATTCTTTCCATCATAGATGTATTTAGGGATACGGCTACCCGTTATAAGCTCATCTTCCCTTCAGCTATCACACGGATTCTACACCATTTTTCTATTCTTTTTCCCTCTTTTGATCACTTTTCTGTCATGTATGACATAGATGCCGCTACCGTAAAACATAGTGAGGCTCAGTTTAGGTCACAACAGGAGTCAGCAGCTCCTCACTCCAATTCTACTCCATCTCGTTCGGCACCCTCTCGGTTTGCTCCATCTACATTTGCTCCCTCCTCTTCCATGGGCGATGTATCTCTTGGAGACATCATGGCGCAGCTGCAGCGTATGGATGCTTGCCTTGATACACTCTCTACTGAGTTGTATCAGGTGAACGTTCATGTCGGTCGTATTGTACGACAATAGGCAGCTATGGGTGGCTATGCTTTTAAGGCTACTCCTTCACTACCTCCTCTAGTGGCTTCTGATTCTGATGCTGAGGATGATGATGATGATGGTGATGATGATGATGCTTCGGATGATGATGATGATGGAGATGCTAGCTCTATTGATGAGATGTTTACTTGACACTTTACCCTTTGTCACTCGTGACAAAAAGGAAGAGTAATTTTGAGATATGAAAGTAGTTATCTTAGGGGGAGAGTTAGTATAGGACTTTTTGTTAAGGGGAGTGTTAATACTTGAGGGATGTAGTGAGGATATGATGTATCTTTTCTTTTCTTTCTATTATAGATACTTTGTTCTTGTACTTTGGATCTTATGATCATTTTTATATACATTGTACTTATCTTCCTTTCAGTTAGTATAGGACTTTTTGTTAGGAGGAGTGTTAATACTTGAGGGATGTAGTGAGGATATGATGTATCTTTTCTTTTCTTTCTATTATAGATACTTTGTTCTTGTATGTTGGGTCTTATAATCATTTTTACATACATTTTACTTATCTTCTTTATATGTTGATATATGTTTCTTTCACCTACCTTACATGTGTTGTTTCTTTTCTCTTTATACACATGCTTCTTATACTTGTATACAATCTATTATTTCTATTTCACACAAAGATGCCTTGATGAGTTTTGTTTAAAGTGTTTCAGAAATACAGGTTGTCAAAGTCTACTTGCTATAAACTCCCTTCTTGCAAAGTTTTTCAAGAGTTTGAGTTAGGATAGATTTTATTGTATTCAATAAGTGAATATGAGTTGAGTGATTTATGATTTCTCTTATATCTCATTTGTTTGTTGTGGTTTTGTCACGGATTGCCAAATGGGGAGATTGTTAGGACATATGTAGTTCACTTATTAAGAACATATGTCATTCTTTTATGTAATTAGCTATTTTTTTTTCAAAATGCATTTTACTTGTATTTGGGTAGATCTAGGATGTGTTGAAATACTTCAAGAAACCATGTTTCAAGATCAAGTGTTGAAGCCTTCAAGTCTGTTCAAGAAAACAAGCTGAAAGTGCAAAGTTACTAAAACTCGATAGCTAGCATGTGTCGAGATTTAAGGAAGCTGTTTTGCCCGTGGCTCGACAGCTATCTCAACAGATGCTTGACAGCTTCTATCTGTCGAGGTTTATAAAATCAGAATTTTTGATCTGATTTCTTGGGATCCATGGACGTGTCTTTAGGTTTTCTTTTCTTCTAACCCTAGACATATAAAATGATTGTTTTAAGGGCCATCAAAGAGTTCACAAGTTGCACAAGCATTGAGAGAACTTTGTTTAAGCAAATTGTGACCTGAGACAAAGTTTTGACCTAATTCATCTCTTCTGAAGAAGTTGCTGTGTATGTGCACCTTTGGGTTTTATGACCAAGCATCTTCTTGATTTTCATCGTGAATGAATGAAGAAGTTTACAGCCAACAAACTTCCTTTAGTTTGTGATTGAAGTCGCGTATTGGGATCCGTGCAATTGGTTAGTCACGTACTTGAGAGCTGTGCATCAAAAGGGAAAACTGTCACTGCAGAACAAGTCCAATTGGGTATTGGGGTAAGGGTTCAACTGTAGGTTGGTAAGGTACTTGAGATTCCTTTACTTGTAACCGCTTGTTGTGATAATAGTGGAGTTTCGGGAGTGGTGACCTGAAAATCACTTTGTGGGGTTTTTCCCGTCAGGTTTTCCCCATTCGTAAACAAATCACCGTGTTATTTATTTTTTGCTGCATAATTAGTTTATTGGTAATTTGTTTGTACTACCACGCGTTTGCATGTTAAATTGATTAATTAATAACTTGGCTAATTAATTAATTAACTTAATCACAAGGGGTCAATACATTTTTGGCCTATCAAAGGCAAAACCTCACTAGGTGAATTTAAGGTTACCACTCTCGAGAATCTATTATTATCAAAACAAACGGTTACAAGTAAAAGAAATCTCAGTACCTAATACTAACCTATAGTTGAACTCTTATCCCAATACTCAATTAGACTTGTAATATATTGGCAATATCTCATTTCAATGCACGAATCCCAGTATGTGACTAACTAATGATGCATGGATCCCAGTACATAACTAACACACAAACTTGAGGAAGATGTTGGCTGCAAAGTTTTTCAATTCATCCAACAATGAAGATTAGGAAGTTCTTTGGTTACAAAACCCTTGGCGCAAAAACGTAGTAACTTCTACAAAGAATATGATGAATTAGGACATAATGTCTTCGGTCACAACATGCGTGTAACAACAATTGCAACAACCTTTGCATCCATTTGCATCACTTGTGACAACCCTTAAAATAATTCTTATATATGTCTAGATATATATAAGAAATTATTTTAAGGGTTGTGAGAAAAGAAACGCTACACAAATATTCATGGATATGCGTGAAATTAGATCTGAAAATTCTAATTTCGTAATTCTCGACAGATTCAGCTTTTGTCGAGCTTCTATCGAGCTTCAACATTGATCATCGATAAGAATGATTCTATCGAGACATCTGTCAAGTTTTAATAAACAACACTTCTTCACTTGTTTCTTGGTTAGACTTGTATGGCTTTAATACTAAACTTGAACATTTGTTTCTTGAAGTACTAAACTCATCCTAGATCTACCCAATTACAATTAAAGTATGTTTTGTCAAAGGATTAGCCAATTTATATCACATATGTTTCTAACACTCCAAATGTGGGTATGCAATCACGTCCCCTTACTTTGCCCAAGCTCTGCTATCTCATTTTGTTATTGTTGGATCACCTTTGATCATATCCATTGGTTGGTCTCTGGTGTGGTAAGTTCTTAACTTCTTGTTTAGGTGATCAAGCAACTGTTACTGGCATTTTCGTTATATATGCCACATATTTAGGAAAGAAAGCAGGACAAAGAAACATAGTTCACTAATTTAGGAAAATGGGACATGTTTCAGAGTTTTGACACTTCAGCGGACCACCATTAGCACTAGGGGTCTATTTCACATGATACCCCATCGGGCCCACCTTGACCTGGCAACATATTTGGTTGCTCATTTGTTGCCAAATTTGCTCAGATCTTGCTAACACTACAACAAAAAATGTTTATTGCAACGAAAAAAACTATTGCAATAGCATTAGAGTCATTGCCATAGTTGATACAAAATATTGCAATAAAATTGAGGTAATAGGTTTATACAACAAAATTTTTTGTTGGAATAAACTCCAAATATTTTAATAATAACTTTGATGCAATGATATATATATATTGTTGCAATAAACAATTTACTATTTCGAATATCTTGTAAGTATAAGCTATTACTTCATGAAACTTATTGTAATATATTGTAAATAATTGAACAAAATAAGTCGGATTAAATTACTGCAATGATATCTTTATTGTAAAAGATAATTAATCTATTTTGTCACTACGGTTGACTATGAAATAATTGATATCAAATTATTATAACAAAATATTCATTGCAATTACGTGTTTGCCATTGCAATAGATTGTAAAAGAATTAATATCAAATTATTGCAATGGTAACTTCGTTGCAATAAGCTATTAGTTCGAAATTTTCGTTACAATAGATTGTAAAAACAATTTGTATCAATTTATTGCAATGATTCTTTTATTTTAAATTATTGCAACAATTTTTCCTCATATATTATAACTTCTATTGCAACTGAAAATTATAAGTTATTGCAATTTATTATTGTTGATACAATAGTTTAACATTTTTAAGTTATTATTGCAACCATTTTAACTTGTAGAGAGAAGGGCTAGTTTCAAGTTTGGAAGAATGTATTGGAATGATTCCAATGAAAATCCCCCCCCCCCCTCCCATGTATGCTCAAATTTCTTTGTACAAGTTACATACATGGCCAACATAAGGACTGATAGCCATAATGAAACTGAAGCTGCCAATGGAGCTCCCACAAAACTGAGAGATGTCCAGTGTACTAAAGTATATGCGAAGCCGGTATGAATAACCAATGGTAGACCTTTGAATATGACCAGGGGCCACAAAATAGATTGTGTCTGAAGAAACCTCAAGATGTTTTGCAGGAAGCCATATGCAAATAATCCAGGAATGAGAAAGCTTATATAGTGAGCGGCCGTCTTTGCAATCTCAGTTTCTTGATGAAGTAAGATTAGTATAGGTTCTGTAAAGAACCAGATAATGGCTATGATGATAGAGAAGAGGAAGGATATGATACAAGAAACTTGTGGATAGATCCCCAACAATCTGTATACTTTTGCTCCAAATCCTTGCCCACAAAGTGTCTCAAGTGATCCACTTAACCCAATCTAGAATGAAAAAACAAATAATTATAATGTAAGAGTCAACTATGGAGTATCATTAAATAGTTAGCTTTCAATTGAAACCACAGTTCGGTTCAGTTTCGTTTTGGGTGGGCAATGTCAATTCCAGTCGAAACCGTTGGAGTAGCAATATGTCTTAACCATGAACCTGAATAACAAGTATGGCAGTGAATTTCTATCAAAATCTTCTTGGGCATTGCAGCAGGAATCCTAACAAGTATAACTACTCCTAAATACTCTATAGCTTTAAATGGTGTTTTATTTGGATATTTTGAAGGGAAAAAGAGGTTGTTTAATTTGTGTTTAAGCAATTGAGAGATGTAATGGAGAAGATTTAGGAATTGGCTTTTGCAATTATATATAGTAATGGTAAAAGATATTGATTGATGGGACATAAAGGGAATTTTGAATCCTCTGTCACAAATGCAAAAACAAAACTCATTATAGATGAGTGTCACATATTATATTTACACAATTATATATAACCATATTTGTTACTACATGACAAAATTGTCACAAAACTTGTTGTATGCATATATTCTCTTTACACATGTTATTTTTGTGATTTTATAACTGACTAACTCCATGACAATTCGCTCATTTACACCTACACCATAAATCAACTAAATGATTCTATGGTCTAACCCAAAAATTAGGTGGGCCTCTTCCGTCCCGATGCTTTAGAGTGGAAATACTTCGTGTTTCTGTCTCCAAGCCCAAGCCATTGAACTTTTGCTCGCTGTTGCCGCATAATCTCCACACTATCCAAAAGGTCATTAATCTCCCTTCTTAGCTTATTGATTTCTCTTCCCATGCTACTATCTGTGTCTCTTGCTACCATATTGTTAAGAGCCCTTTTTTCTTATTTCGGATCTGCTTTGGTACCTTTCCAAATGTGGCCAAATTCTACCTATTTAGCTCAGTTGCACACTGATTGAGTCTCTTGGCCATACCACACGGGGTATTTTGATTTCTACTATTTTCCCAGGCAACCTCAATTATGTCCCTGCATTCTTTCTTTTTTATCCACATTGCTTTGAAGTGAAACCGGCGTTTTCTAGGATGTCGAGGAGTAAAGGAATCCGAGACTAGTAGAGCAAAGTGATCAAATGTGGAGTCCACAATGTGGTGGACTCGAACCTCCTTGTATTTTACAATCCAGTCTTGTGTTGCCAAAGCCCTATCTAGTCTTAGATAAATTCTATCATCCCATTCCTACATATTACACTAGGTGAAGTTTGGACTAGTATATCCCAAATCCTTGAAATTACAGGAGTCTACTACTGACCAGGACCCTTCCATTTGCCTTTGGGATCTTTGTACTCCTCCCCATTTTTCATTTACTGACAAAATCTCATTAAAATCTCCAAAACAAATCCATGGCAGTTGGAATCTTCTATTCAAGCTTTTTAACTGTTCCCAAGACTCTTTTCTTCTATGCATTTCAGGGTGCCCATAAAACCTGGTTATTCTCTACTTGAAATTAGAAGACTCAGCAGTAACTATATCATCAATGAAGTTTCCCGCATATCCCATGATTTCTAACTTGATCTCTTTCTTCCAAAGCATTGCCAAACCTCCACAATTTTGAGCTTTTGGAACAATCAAACCAAAAACAAAACCAGCTTTCTCCTTCTCTCTTTTCATGGCACTCATCTTCAATTCAGTCTCCATTAAAAAGACTATGTTGGGATCCCAGCGCTCCACCATTTCTTGCAGTGCCTTAAATATTATCATTATTACCCAACTTTTATTGTGAAGTGTTACAATGTCTTTCAAAATTTTTCATTTCAGGGCTTGTTGTGACTTGAGCCACATTGTCAAGGAAATGAAACACTTTAGTGGGTGTTCTACTTTTGTTTATATGTGTCTAAAATTTGTTTAGTTCATCGGTTTTTTTTTTATTATTTAGGCAAAAATGCAAAACTAACCCTCTAACTTTCACATTTTTTCATTTTAGTCTTTTAACTTTCAGTTTTGTCAATTCAGTTCTCTAACTTTCATTTTTGTCAATGCAGGATTCTATTAGAACTCAGTTAGGGACTACCGTTAATTGAGCCAAAACAACGTCGTTTTGGCTCTTTTTTTTCCTTTTTTTTTTTTTAAATAAATTTTGGAATTAAAAAAAAAAAAAAAAACCCGATTCAGAACTCCATCATCGAACTCTAGTGACAGTGCATAATATTTGGAAAAAAAAAATAGACAGATTAATATTTCTTTTAAACAATAACACTTATACCAGAAGAAAGCCTTAAACGTTTTTAATTTTCCAACCCACAATATAAATCCTTAAATACTCCAACAGAAACCTATCTATTCATTTGAATCGTTCATCTAGGTTTTTGATGTTTCTCTCTCTGTCTTGCAAAGATCTGCCATTCTCTCTTGCACAGATCAACCCCCCTCTCTTGCATGGAGGACAGTGGTGGGCGATGGTTTGGGTTTTTGACATTGCCCTCTCTGTCTTGCAAAGATCGGTGGATATGGCCACCGTTGCATGATATCGCTCATCTGGGTTTGCCAACATTTGACCGAGTTCCTTCTCCTCCCACCATAAATTCATATGGGTTTGCCTTAGTTTCTTGATTTTAATGTTTTTTTTGCATTTTGGTTTTGATTTCTTTTTGGGTTTTGTGCTAGATTTTTCTCTGATCTGTTTTGATTTCAGAGGAAGTTTCTCATTTTTTTTTCTTTTATTATTATTATAGATTTTTTTTAATTCCGAATTAAAATAAAAATAAAAATGCAAAACGGAGTAGGAGTTTTAACAGCAATTAGTAACGGAATCCTGCATTGACAAAAATTGAAAGTTAGAGGACTGAATTGACAAAACTAAAAGTTAAAGGACTGAAATGAAAAAATGTGAAAGTTAGAGGGTCAGTTTTACATTTTTGCCTATTATTTGTTCCCTTGATGTGCTATATCATAAAAGACTGTTTTTTTTTTATATAATTTTTTTAGGGTAATTATCTTAATTTTTGTTGTAGTTGAATCAAAATTAGATCTACATAATTAGTAGTTGCTACATCTTCATCATTATCACAAGTTTAAGATAGAGATTACCCTCATCAATAGCTGTTGCGTCTTCTTCATTGCCAAACTTGATCATCTTGACATACATTGTATTTATTTGATTGTACCACATGTATTTATTTACTTTTAAGATGGATTCTATTTGGTTGTAAGATTTTTATGTCTTTTGACATAAATTAACTAGCTGGTATGCTAGCCAAACCGCTTGCTTCTTCAATTTTTTTTTTCTTCTAATCTTTTGCTTTGCCTCCAACACTATCATAATTGGTTGTCTCCCTACATATATATATATATATATATATATATATATATATATTGTTTTGTAGGATCCAAGCAAGAAAGAGTTTAAAATGCTTGCTGTGTTATTTTCTCAAATTTTTTACAGCATAAATAACTTGCAGTATTGAAGAAATTACTGAATATTTTATATCAATAGCTATTTGTTAATAGGTGTTTGAGAACTTAGAATATGAAAAGTTTTAGGTTAAACAGGTAACAACTTTAATTTTATTAATTTTTGCTTTCTAAATTA
This sequence comes from Quercus variabilis, assembly GCA_030445155.1. Taxonomy (NCBI): domain Eukaryota; kingdom Viridiplantae; phylum Streptophyta; class Magnoliopsida; order Fagales; family Fagaceae; genus Quercus; species Quercus variabilis. The sequence continues at coordinate 17,763,178 of CP129446.1, forward strand.
CTAATAGTGATTTATCATATTAAATTGGTAGTTTATTTGTATATTAATCAACTACAATGTTGTAATGTTATATATAGTTTTTTTTTTCTAATTTCTGAGGTTTAATTCAAATAATTTTGAATAAGCCCTCTAAAATCAAATTCAATACAAAAGAAATTTTGTTAGGGACTTTGTAAGGTTAAAGGGAGCTTGAAGATAATATAAGTTTTGGCCTCTTGTAATATACTTATATTGTGATCTTTAGTTGCTACAAGTAGTACTGTAGTAAATTAGATATGAAACTCTAGATGTAACACAAATAGCTAAGAATAACAACATTCACTAATATTTGTCTTTTAATTTAAATGGTATTTTGCATAATTTCTTAGCATTCATTAGATTTCATTTTCAGTAATTTTTCCATGCATCACATGGGTTAAAAGACTAGTATATATAAAAGCAGTGACCTCATGTGAGAAAACATGAATTTCTAACATGTGGCGCTCTCTTTGACAAGGAATTTTTTTCACATAAATTTTTTACTCAAGTGTCACATTAGAGATATTGACTAATTAAAATTCTATAGATAAAAACTCTTTATTCTCTTAGATTCATTGTATCAGGACATTCTTCAAGTGCCACGTCAAAGATAAGGGCTAATTAAAGTTTAAAAGATAAGGACTCTTTCATGTTATTGGGTTCATTGTTTCAAGACTTTCCTCTTTCTCACAAAGCACAAAACTTTTCATGTTTCCACTCACCATTTTCATTTCTTGCACTTCTGCTACTTTATATATACCTATCGGTCCTACCCATAGCCTTTAGCCTCCATTTGGATGCCAATGAAAAATGAAAATTATTTCACTATTCAGCTTAATTTTGCTACTATTCATGAGCCCCACTGCACTTTTTAGTACTATTTATGGGCTCCACTATACTATTTCAACTAACTTGTACCTTTATCTACAGTACTTTCGTTAATAAGTTTTCAGTTTCAGCAAAATAAGCGATATCCAAACAAATATTAAATCTTCATGCCATAGGTTAGGTGCTTTTTTATTTTGTTTTAGCCCTCACAATTTCTTGGTTTCTTTGTAATTTTTGACTACTATTTAGTGTAGTATTGGTATGATCCTCGACCATAAAAGTAAAAAATTATGATTATTTTGGAGTTTTCTTTGTGAATTAAGATTATTTCAGCTTTAGTTGCAATTATTCAAGAATAGTGTGCAAATGGTGTACAAACTACAATCATATTGTTAGTTCCCTCCATCAAAGCTACAATTAAGTAGTTCTTCACATAATTTTTATGTTCTTTCTCATATATCTTTTATGTATAGTACTTATCCAACTAAATCTTTTTTTTTTCTTTTTTGGTTAGTGTTGTTGATTATAGTTGTTGCGGATTGTTAGGATTAATTTCAAATTATTTAATTTTCTGTTACGGTTTTGATATACGATTGTAAGTTAATTAGTATGCTCTACTTCTCTATATAAAGACAAAGCTCATGTGTAAAATTAATAATACAAGATCAGTTTTCCCAATTTTAGCTTATACTTTTCTTGAATTTTAGCATTCTTTCTCTCTCCTTTTTTTTTTAATATTTTTATAAGGATATAAAGGTCCTATTAGAGGCAATTAAAATTGATAAATTGAAGTATATTTAGCCAATTTTTCTTTGTTTGATTACATACTCTTTATGTTGGTACACAAATAAATTTTTTTTTTCTTTTAGATTATGAACACAGTGTTGGAGATATGGTGGTGAGAATGAAGTGGTTGAGGAAGTGTTCAGTTTTAGAAATAAAGTATACCTTTTATCAAGATGTTATTTTATTATTTTAAATATTAAATTTATACTATGGTTTAGATTCCTAGAAATTTCTAATAACTATGCAATTCCAATCTCATATATATAGATTAGTAAAGAAAACCCACTCAATAGTCGGAAATTACTTCTAGGATAAGAAAAAATTATAAAATATGAATTAAAAAAATATTGATCTTCAAAGAATTCAGCAATATTATAGGAAATATCATAAATAAAATATAACAAAATGAATATTATATATGGGTCTTAAGAGAATAAAAGTTATTTTCAAATGAAATTATCAAGCATCCACATATCGCAAGAGACATTATCTAGTTTGCTATAGAGATGTATAAAAAAATATTATTAAAAAAAAAAAAATTAGCATCTTCCATTAAAATTAGCACTCAAAATACTAACAAAGTTAAACAACCAATATCATCCAACTCATAATATATTGAGAATTTCTAACTCTGAATATACCAATTCTTATATTAGCACAATGGTACATTGTTGAGGTACAAATTTTCAGGCCTTAATTTCATTAGCCCACTCACAAAAATACCCACACAAGCCCATAAATTATTCCCACATATTACTCAAATATTCTCCATGTTATTGGGCCTTCACAAATATTCCATATATAAGCCCCATAAATTACCTTGGGCCCTTGCACAAATATCACTCATTATATCTAACATATTATCCAACTTAAATTCTCCACAAATAATACTCACCATATCACTACCAAAATTGGGCCACAAAATTACACTATCTCCACACAAAGCCCAACATCACTTAGCTTGTGGGCAAAACCCAAAGGAAGCCCAAACTCCCTAAAGCCCACTATGATATGGCAACTTCAAAGCCCACTACGATGTGACGACTTCAAAGCCCACTACGACGTGGCAAATTCAAAGCCCTCTATGACGTGGCAACTTCAAAACCCACTACGATGTGGCAAATCCAAAGCCCCCAACGATGTGGCAACTTCAAAGCCCCCTACGATATGGCACCATTTACAAAACCTGTTACAATGTGGCACTTCTACAAGTCCGTTGCTACACGACAACATTTTTACAAAATCTCAAATCATTTTATAAAGCCCAAATACTAATTTGGCATTATTTTACAAAGCCCAAATGTTATTTTGGCAACTATTTCATAAAGCCCAAATGCTATTTTGGCACATATTTATAAAATCAAATATTATTTTAATGCTTATTTTACATATACTGAATCCCTCACTTATGGGAAATATAAATTACTCATCTCTCAAAAGATATTGCTTTTATAAAATTTATCAAAACTATGTCTATTCTTTCCATAATCAACTAACGACAAATCCCATGAATATCACCAATGGCAAAACTACTCATTTTGTAGGGATAACCAATTCCAAAGAAGCTTATCTACAAAGCCCAGTTGGGTCAGACCAACCCACACACAAATCCCAGTAGTTGCAAAACACGTGAATTGGTCAGCCAATAAATTTTAGCAACAATTGAACAGCTAGAGCCCCTTCCCATCAGGTCCCATCTTGTCCAATCATATCAAAAAACGGACACGTGTCCACCAGGGGATGAATCTTTCCTTGACAAGCTGAAATCCCATCATTTCTCACATGACATAAAGCTGAAATTGATGTGACAGAAAGCTGGGAAGCCTCAGCCAATTGTCCCTTCTTTCTTCTCCAACCCAACCAATCAAACATTAAGAGTAATCATGACCAGGCCACTGAAGCTCCTGAAACAACATGAAATCAGCTCATTTTCATACTAAAAATGTGTATTCTCTAGTTCATGAACCAAGCACATGAACCCTAAATGGGGAAACTTAGGGAAATATGGTTTGGAGGGCACTAAAGGGATCCCAGTAGAGTTCTTAGCAAGGGCTCCAAGGTTGACACCTAGCTTAGGGTGACACAACCTGCCCTAGAGAGTTTTGATTCTAGTTGCAGCATAACCAAGATCATTAGTCTAAAGCATGCTCTAATCCCATCAGCCAAGTCTAATCAGGATTCAATGCTAAGCTAGAAACCCAGCTGTTATTACCCAAAACAGCAAGAACTTTCTAAAAGTTGAGCTTACCACTCTTGACTAAAATCATGGGAATGATTCTCTAAGGATTTCCTGAAGATTGAGGAAGATTTAGCAAAGATTATTCACTAATTACCCCTAAAAACCCAACTATAAATGAGATTTTCCATTAATGCTTCAACAACCAACTCACTAAACTACACACCAAGATTTTTCCTTAACCTCTCTGCAAAAAGCCTTCTCTAAGCTTTAAAAAGTCACTGAATTCTTAGTTTCAAGCTTAGAAACGAAGTTTCCCAACTCCTGACCCAAAGCACTCCTTATTGCTCTACTAAAAAATATTCAGCTAACCCCAGCAGAAAGTCCAAGCAATCTTACTATACACTCCCACTCATTACTCATACTACTCACAAATAACTCTCACTACTCATACTATCTGAAATATTTCTCATTACTCACTATATTCATGAGCATGTCTTGGCACCATAATGATCTTGTTGCACTAGCTGAGATCTCTCTCTCTCCCTTCATCTCACACTAAGTTTTCTCCATTATTTGTTATTATGGAACCCATGATATTTGCTTATTCATTTACTATTAATGGTTATGATGTAACTGTTACTATAGAATTTTTTCCTCATATTGTTGTACTAGAAGAATGTTCTCTAGAGCTAACAGATGATGAGTCTGAAAATGTAGATATTTTCCTTAATTTGTGAAGTAGCTAATAGCTAGGAGTTTATTCTGTTTCGTATTATTTTACCGCTTGACCATTTTCTGCAGAAGTATTTTACCGCTGGGCTATTTTTTGCAGAAACATTTTACCGCTAGGCTATCTTCTACAGAAACGTTTTACTGCTAGGCTATATCTTACTGTATGCTTTTTTAACCATGCTGACGTGTCTGCTGTAGGGATTGTTTATGGGCCATTCTTGTCAGCCTCAACCTAAGCCCAAAGCATAAAATGCAGTGAATTCTTTGGACCTTCACTGATAGCCTTTAGGCCGTGCATCAAGCCCATTGTTGAGTTTTGGTTTAGACCTCCAACCCATTATAAATCTTATTTGTTGGAAGGGAAACTTTTTTGCCCCTGACATACATCAATTTATGGATTTGCTTCTCCAAATGTTTAACGCAAAGACAAATTTAAGGCTAGAATATACTAGATAAAATTAGTGAATAAAGCCCCTATCATTTTGTTAAATAAATTAAAGTGGAAAAATCATTAAAAAAAATTAAATAAATATAAAAGAAGAATTGAAGAAGAATTTTGTACCTATCAAGATTTTATAGCCATTTTTGCTTGGATTTAATTAAAAAAAAAAAAAAAAAAAAAAAAAAAAACTCTTTGTTAAGGATGATGACACAAACTATAAGATTGCCATCATTATATATAGTCTTTATAATGCTAAGAAACCTAATGACATGAGGCTAATTTTCAGCAATAATGGAGATATTTTTAAAACATCTAGGGGGCCAAGGCCCCCACAATTGTACATAGTTTTGCACTTGTCACTAAATCCGTGAAGGTTATACTAGAAAGTATGAGTGTGGCTCCAAGGTCGCCGCACTCGCACTCGACGCAGTGTGCGGTGTGCAACACCGCTGATCGCGTGTCTGTGCCACGTCTTTTTTTATTTTATTTTTTTCCTTTTAGGATTCATGCCGATTCACGCTAAATTGGGCTAATTCCAGTGGAAATAGGTGCCAAAATGGTTGATACAGCCCGATTTCGGCTAAAACGGGCCGCCGCCATGTCGCTGGCCTCCATTCTCCTGCTTCATGTGGCCTTGAGAGAGAGAGAGAGAGAGAGAGAGAGAGAGAGAGAGAGATAAGGATGCCACGGCTTCATGTGCACTTACTGGTAAAGGCAGTAAACTGAGCTCCTGAAACTGTGACAAATATAGCAAGGGAGAAAGTTGTGGAATGTTGATAGATTTTTAAATAGGTGTGCTGGTAAAAGAGATAAGGACTTGAAAAGTCAAAAAGATAGAAAATGTTGGAACTTGTGAAAATAGTAAAAATACAGGTTTTGATTCTTTGATTTATTACCTTTAGCCATCAGTTTTTATTATTCTTTAATACTTTGATTTTATAACCTCGTTACTTTTTTTTTTTTTTGAAGGAAAATAATTTAATATTATAAATATGTTATTGGGCTAAAACTAGGGCTGTGTAAACATTATAATAATAGATATAAATATGCTTTTAAATTTATTAACATATGTTTACCATTACTCTTAAATTGGTATATGTTTACCATTATATAAAAAGATATTATTAACACTATATAGAAAATATAAATAAAAATATTTTTAATAATTTTTTAATCGCTACATCCTATTGCACCCGCACCCTATTTTTTTAAAAATTGCCAAAGTCCTGCACTCGAATCTGCACCCACACCCATGCTTCATAGGAGTTATCACCAAATTCGGTGAAGATATATTCAATTCTACGAGATCTATGTCAAATATGGTGAAATATTCGTCAAACCTCATGCTAAAACTTGTCACTACAAAATGCATGTGCAACATAATGTGTGTCATTGGTCATTTATTAGTTCACCCAAGCAGGCCATGTTGTTCATCTCTTTTCCGCAGCTTGTCATTCAATTGGTTTTCTCTATTATCTTTCTCGGGGAAGCTTAGCTTAGCCCATTTGGTTTGCAGTGTAATTAAAAAGAGGGCAACAGCTTGGCTAGAGAGGCCACAGATCAAGCCAATCCACAAATCCTGTATAACATAATGCACACAAAGGAAACATTACAAAAATTTTGTAGTTGATTGTTTCTCAAATTTGTGAAGATGAAAAATCAAATTTTGTTCGTCTATCACTACAACCAAAAATGTTTATTGCAACAAAAAAAAAAAACTATTGCAATAGCATTAGAGTCATTGTCATAGTTGATACAAGATGTTGCAATAAAATTTGAGATAATAGGTTTATACAACAAAAAATTTTGTTGTAATAAACTTCAAATATTTTAATAATAACTTTGATGCAATAATATATATATTGTTGCAATAAACAATTTACTATTTCGAATATCTTGTAAGTATAGACTATTACTTCATAAAACTTATTGTAATATATTGCAAATAATTGAACAAAATAAGTCGGATTAAATTATTGCAATGATATCTTTATTGTAAAAGATAATTAGTTTATTTTGTCACTGCGGTTGACTATGAAATAATTGATATCAAATTATTGCAACGAAATATTCATTGCAATTACGTGTTTTGTCATTGCAATAGATTGTAAAAGAATTAATATCAAATTATTGCAATGGTAACTTCGTTGCAATAAGCTATTAGTTCGAAATTTTCGTTGCAATAAATTGTAAAAACAATTTGTATCAATTTATTGCAATGATTCTTTTATTTTAAGTTATTGCAACAATTTTTCCTCATATGTTATAACTTCTATTGCAACTAAAAATTATAAGTTATTGCAACTTATTATTGTTGATGCAATAGTTTAACACTTTTAAGTTATTATTGTAACCATTTTAACTTATAGATGCGATATTTTATCTAAAACTACTATATACATATTTTGTTGTATTAACATTTGATGTGATAGACATTTTTTGACGCAGTGTAAGTATTTGCAATAGAACATCAAATGGCTAGAAGTTTTTCGATTGGTGCTCTACACACAATTTTTGAACTCAATGCTTGTTTCTCCAAGAAACCAACGTGCCTTTGGCATAATTAGATCTTAAATTGGACAAAACATTTTTTGCTTTGTCTCACGTTTAAAGAGGGGGTTGCTTTAGCAGTTCCCGTCCATTGGTTGAGAAATGCAGCATGGAACTTTATAACCAGATATTAAATTCCATATGAACTGTTAAAGATATTAGTTTCCAATTGTTTATTATGTAACAGTGTGAAGTTCATTTAGAGCTAACCCTAGACTCTATTACTCCAAGCTAATATCAAAGATGTAACCATTAGGACTTTATATCCCCTGCACATAGGCCATCATGCCACACCATGTAACTCTCGTTGTTTCTCTCTCTTGCTTCACATCACAAAATTGTTCCCTTGAATTTTATTCTTTAATTTTAACATGAGCAAACACAACCACCATTTCTTTTTAAACTTTATAAGTGTTTGTTTGGTATGGTTAATTTTATCAACTTATTTTACTATTTATTTTATTTTTGTTACTATTTATGTGCTCCGTTACACTTTTTGGTACTATTCATGAGTCTCTGGTACTATTTCAGCTAACTTTTACCTTTATTTACAGTATTTTCAATAAAAAAATTTATAATTTTAACAAAATAAACGGATTCTAAACAGAGTCTAAAAAAAGAAAAAGAAAAAAAAAGGGAAGAGTGACATTTTGTCAATTTTGGAGAAGAAGTGCCAGTCAAAGAAGAGACAGCATCTTCAACCGTTTCCTTCACATTAGAGAGGGAACAGTACCGTGATCAAACCAATACCAAACACGTTTTCCAGTCCCTTCCAATACCACCATCAAATTGGAAGAAACATGCTCTTCCTAATTTCTAGCCCTTGCTCTGTTAACATTGTTTGCCATTTTCCATAGAATTCAACCATGCCATGATGCCATTGTTAAGAGTGTGAGTGATACAAAAAAGAAGTATATAAACTCAGTAGTCACCAAGTGGAAACACAACTTGCCAAGTTGCTCTCTTTCTCTATCTTGAAGTATTCTCACCATAATTAAATAATGGAACGTGCCCATTTCTGTGCTAAGTGGGTTTGTTCTCTCCCTTTCTTGTGACACTCAAGTTTTTCTCTTGTGAGTGTTTTCTTTTTGTTTTTTAGCTTTCATATTCAATTCTCTTTCCTTTCCAGTCTTTCTGGCACTGCTCTTTGCATTAATGTATCTTCTCTTCTTTTTAGAAAGGGTGGAAATTTGGTTTGCTGCACTGCTCTGCCTATGATCCCTTTCTAATGTTCTCTCTTCAAATTTGAGGTCAGTACCTATTCCTTGTGAACTTTTGCAACCGCCTGAATTTTCACTTTTTCTTGCGGTAAGCATTGATGGGCAAGTCATATGTTTAAGTTCGCCACCACTTTTTTCCTGCTGCTTTAGTAAGATAGATTTGTGTTTTTTGTTTCTTCGTGTACCTGTTTCTTTCGGGTTTAAAGTAGTGCAAACAGACCACTAGATTATCTACTTTTTCTTCTTCAAGACTTCCTGTTTATGCTTTACTTGCCTTGGACAAGGATGCTAAGTTAACATTCTTTCTATCTAAATCTAAATGGCTTATAATGCTGATGTGGGTTATATTCAGCATGTTTTGGTAGTTAATTTGTTTGAGTAATTCCCTTGTTCATTTTCATTCAGCATGCCTATTCTGTTTCATGTATGAGGGTCAAGGGTGAGGTTCATCATTTTTAGTATTACCATGAGTCTGGTTTTGTGTGAGGTTCATCATTTTTAGTATTACCGTGAATCTGGTTGTGTGTGTGTCAATTTTTGTTGTGTGTATCAGAGCACTCTTAGAAGGGGCTTTAAGACCTGATATTGTGCAAGTTGGAGCTGTTTTCACGTTTAACACTATTAATGGGAAGGTAGCAAGGATTGCCATGAAGGCTGCTGAGGATGATGTAAATTCTGATCCAAGCATTCTTGGTGGAAGTAGATTGTCTATACTGATACTTGATTCCAACTTCAATGAATTTCTTGGCATCATTGGGGGTAAACTTTTCTCTCTTCTTTTTTCGCGAATTCTTTCTTGCATGTTCTTTCTCTTAACTACAAGTTTAGGTTGGATAATAATATTCATAATTCATAGTTCTTCATGATCACAGCATTGAAGTTCCTGGAGACTGATACAGTAGCTATAATTGGTCCACAAACCGCTGTAATGGGCCATGTACTCTCACATCTTGCAAATGAATTCCATGTTCCATTGTTGTCATTTACAGCACTAGACCCCACCCTATCTCCTCTGCAATTCCCTTACTTTGTTCAAGCAGCACCCAATGATCAATTCCAGATTACTGCAATTGCAGATATGATTAGTTATTTTGGTTGGGGAGTGGTTGTTGCAGTTTTTAGTGACGATGATCAAAGCCGAAATGGTATTACTGCTTTAGCCGATCAACTTGCAGAAAGACACTGCAAAATTTCTTAGAAGGCAGCATTTCCTCCTGAGCCTACTGCAAAGCCAAGTGAGGGTAAGGATCAACTAGTAAGGATTCAAATGATGGAAGCTCGAGTAATTGTTGTACATACCTTTAGCAGGACAGGTCTTTTGGTTTTTGATGAGGCTCAGAAACTTGGGATGATGGAGAGTGGCTATGTTTGGATAGCTACCACTTGGCTATCTACTGTCTTAGATTCTGCTCCATCTTCAAAAACTGCAAACTCTACCATAGGAGTTCTGACTCTTCGTCCACACACACCTGATTCAGAAAGAAAAAGGGCTTTTATGGCAAGGTGGAACAAACTGAGTAATGGCTCTATAGGGCTGAACCCTTATGGTCTATATGCCTATGATACTGTTTGGATGATTGCTCATGCAGTAAATTTGTTTCTTGATCAGGGAGGTAACATTTCATTTTCCAACAATACACGCCTAAGTCGTATGAGGGGAGGAGCTCTGAATCTTGGTGCATTGAGCATTTTTGATGGGGGGAATCAATTGCTTAACAACATATTGCAGACCAATATGACAGGTTTGACAGGACCTATTCGATTTTATCCAGACAGATCCCCTTTACATCCTCCATATGATATCCTCAATGTATACGAAACTGGTTATAGGCAGATTGGTTATTGGTCTAATTATTCTGGCCTATCTGTTGTGACCCCGGAGACACTTTTTACCAAACCACCAAACCGTTCAAGTTCAAGCCAGATTTTAGACACTGTGGTTTGGCCTGGTGGAACAACAAAGAAGCCTCGTGGCTGGGTTTTTCCAGAAAATGGAAGGCAATTGCGAGTTGGAGTTCCAAACCGAGTCAGTTACCAGGAGCTAGTCTCACGAGAGAATGGTACTGAAAAAGTCCAAGGATATTGCATAGATGTGTTCCTTGCTGCCATAAACTTGCTTCCTTATGCAGTTCCATATAGGTTCATTCCATTTGGAGATGGTCCTAAGAATCCAAGCTACTACGAGCTTGTAAATATGGTCTCATTAAATGCAAGTATAATTTAATAAATAAAAAGAAACAACAAACAAAAAATTGAAAATATTGCTCCACCTGATGCTGTTACTTTGTTTTGTAGGTTTTTGATGCTGCTGTAGGTGATATTGCAATTGTCACAAACAGAACAAAGCTTGTGGATTTCACTCAGCCATATATAGAGTCAGGACTAGTTGTTGTAGCTCCTGTCAGGAAGTTAAATTCAAGTGCTTGGGAATTCTTGCAACCATTTACCCCATTGATGTGGGGTGTCATAGCAGCTTTTTTTCTTACTGTAGGCATCGTTGTTTGGATTCTTGAACATAGAATAAATGATGAATTCCAGGGGCCTCTTAGGAAACAAATAGTCACAATTTTATGGTAAGTAATTGGTATGTTGAGCATATAAGCTATATATTTTAGTGTACATACTACTACATATATTAACATGTGACTTTCAAAATTGGGAGTAAAGCTGTCTACTGACCACCTTTCCCAGATTTCTAGAAGCAAGAAACTTTGTATACTGGTTACCACCTTTAACATGTGAATTTCATGTTTTAATGGATGTTTTTATGAGACACTCAAAGCATACAATACCATTGTGATTTTAGTGTACTTGGGGTGTTAAACATATTAGCCATAGATTTTAGTGTGTGTCACAGTGTGCACCTGGTATGTTAACATTTTAGCCATGTATTAACATGTAACCTTCAAAATTGATGATAAAGCTGCTTACGAACTGTCTCTCTCAAACTCCTAGAAGTGTGGGAGCTTTCTACATGGGAGTACCATGTTTTATATTAACATTTGACTCTCATGTTTTTATGTATATTTTTATCAGATAATCAGACATAACATTGTGATTCAATTCAACAACAATGTAGCTAAATATTGATCCTTTTTAAGTTCGATCTTACAATTCATCCAGTTAAAAATCAAGCAAATTTTTTGTACAATTTTCTGTTTGACTTGTAAGTTTCCCACTGTTCTTTCTGTAACTTCTCATCTGCCTTTATTTACTTTATCTGCAGGTTTAGCTTGTCTACTATGTTTTTTGCACATAGCAAGTCTTTCCATTTTGACAGTCTACATTGTATTTTTCCTGGTTTACAACAGTACCTTAACCAATGGTGTCAACTCTAAAATTCTTCAAATTTTCAGGAGAAAATACAATGAGCACACTTGGTCGCATTGTGCTTCTCATATGGCTTTTTGTAGTTCTTGTAATCAACTCGAGCTATATTGCAAGCCTGACATCTATGCTCACAGTGCAACAGCTTTCCTCCCCCATCACAAGCATTGATACCTTGGTGACTAGCAATAAACCTATAGGATTCCAAGTAGGATCTTTTGCTGAAAACTATTTGACTGAGGGACTTAACATCCCAAAATCTAGACTTGTTGCTCTTGGCTCACCAGAAGAATATGCTGTTGCACTTGAGAGAGGAACTGTTGCTGCTGCGGTTGATGAACGGCTATATATAGAGCTCTTCTTGTCAGACAACTGCAAGTTCTCAATTAGAGGTCAAGAGTTCATCAAAAGCGGGTGGGGATTTGTGAGTAGCTCTCATCATGTAGTTAGTTAATTTACTTTCATTTCTACACCTGTTAATCAAGTTGGTTTTTTTTTTTTTTTCAAAAATACTTGGCCTTGAATAGAAACCTATGTGAAAACTTCAGCTGGATTCTGAATGCTTGCATCTTGATTTTGCAGAGTCAGTTCACATAAGTGAATTGAAAAGCAAACATTATACTAAAAAATAATAGTTAAAAAAAAAAAAACACTAGCCTAAAGACTCTTTTTTTCTTTTTTTCAATTGAACAAAAAAAAAAAAAAAATTTAAGTTGTAATCATAGGTCTACAAGTAAGTATAGTTTTAGTATAAAATGTGTGTCCTAATTTTATAAAAAAATATTTCTATAAAAGAAAATTTATGGAATTTGATTTTTAAAATTTTACTTTTTAACCTTTTTGTTTAGCTTTTGAGAATATGGTCTTTATTTAGCTGTGTTGTGTGGGGCTGTGAGTGGAAAAGATTTTGATAAACAATTTTAAATTTCTCAAATTTATATTTATATCCTTAATTTTTTATTATGAAATTACTTTTAATCAAATAATAAGATTATTTAAAAAAAATTGACACTAAAAAGTTATATTCCAATTATATATATAAACCATATTGTGCCATGATGTTCGTTCTATATATATATATATATAATCTTGTGTAAAATTAGTAGTGGTCATAGTTATTAAACCTATACCAGACGTTGACCTGATCTATGAGCTGGGTCATTGGGTCACTAATTCAACCAATGGGTCATCGGTCAAACCGTAGGGTCAAATAACAAAATTTTAAAAATTAAATATATATAAATTTAAGTTTGAGAAATCATAACTTGAATATGTAAATTAAAAAAGAAAAAAGAAAAAAAAATAGGCATATGCCTAAATTAAACTTGCCATTATAATTCAATATCAATGTTTCATAAGTAATAGGATTAGAAATTCTATAAAATTCACAAGGAAAATAAACAAATGTCATAAGATTGCAACAAAGTCTTTGCTAAAGAAAATCTTGTTACATGTTTAAAAATTATGTATATTAAATAAATAAAAAGGAAAATCTCAAACTCTAATGCATATTTCTCTCTCTCTCTCTCTCTCTCTCTCTCTCTCTCTCTCACACACACACACACACAAAAACAAAAAACAAAAGATGCTTAAACTAAAAAGCAATCAAGAAATAAAGTATAAAAAAATAATAAATAAATAAATAAACCTAAACAAAAGAAGATAGTTGGTGGCATAGAGTTATATGGTCATACTTACATGCTAATTATTGGCCAAGCACATCTGTTTAGACTTCAAAGTATAAAAAAATTTATGCACCGTAACAGCCCATAGAAGTAAGTTTTGAGAATTGTGAAAACTAAAAAGTAAAACAATGTTTTTATTTATTTATTTTTTTTTAAGGTTTTCTCTAGTTTAAATTACCATATTATCACACATTTAAAAAATAAAAGAGTTAATAAAGTGGATCTATTAATGTAATTTTACATAATTCACAAACTCAGCCGGGTTAATAAAACCCAATCGGGTCACACAGGTTACTTATAACCCACTGGGTTGCACTGGTTTTAACCTTATCACATATTTTTCTGATCCAATTGATTACTTGGCCTGATCAATGTGCTAGATCACTATTCGACCGGTCGAGCCAGGTCAGGTTTAACAACATTGATAGTGGTGGAGCCAACAATTTACTTTCAGGGGAAATTTTAAAATGAAGAAGAAAATCAAACAATAATAACAATTGAGTCTTAAAAAATGTGGTCGTGAAAATTGTATACCTCCTCCTTGTGCCATGTGTACAATAAAAGAGCTCTTATTACAATAAAAAATACAAATACCTCAAACTTATTAACCTAAATTTACCCTAAATGAAGTTTAGCAAAAAAAAAAAAATTTACCCTAAATGAAAGTCGTCTATTACCAAAGTTCCAGTTAAAAGTTTACTATTTTGAAGATATTAAATTTCATCATTATTTTATTCATCTGCCATAATTTTTAGTTTTGATTTTTTTTTTTAAATTTAAAAAATGATCTTACTTGAAAGGCTTCTACATGTAACTTAAGGTAATTTTTATTATTTAAATTCACTGATATTCTTTTCTATATTTACATATGAAGTTTAATTAATCTGTACATCACATGATAGTACTGTAAGTGTTAATAAAATTAGAAAAACATAAAATCAAGGAACAATACAAAATAAAGTAATATAATAATTTTTTTTGCCATCCCTACCCTTGACAACCCACCAACCCCCACCCCCCCCCCCCGGGGTCCTCTATTGCCTAAGATCCAATTAGAAAATATGACCTTTTGGGCTTAATAAATGGGTAACCAACCTGAAGTAGTTGAGATCTAGCTATTTTATGTGTCTAATTTTATTACCTTAGGGTTTATTTTTGGAAGTCAAGAAAGAACAGTGACTTTTAGATGAACTAGCATATATCCTTTTCCAAATATATATATATATATATATATATATATAAAATTGAGAGAGCTTTTCTGCCTAATAAGTTATAGACTATACAAATTCATAATATTACATGGAATTAAAAATTTAAAAAAAAAAAAAAAAAACTAGAATTGAGTCTTTTTATTTTTTCTAAATTTAGATGTATGAGTTTACATTTAAATATAATTAGCACAAAATTGGAGTATAATTGAAAGAAGAATTGGTATGAAATTGGAGTGCATTGAAAATTTAAAAACACTTATAGTTCAATTAAAATGACACTTGGAACAAAATTAGAGTACAATTAGAATCTAATTTTTGTTTTTTAATTGGGTTTCTACTTTAATATATATTAATATATGAGTATAAACTGAAAAAAAAAATACTATAGTTTCATGTAATTTATTACACTAAGAAGAGGTATCATGATTTGGAAAATAAGTAGAACTCATTATTATGTGAGGACAGGAAGTAAGTCATTATTTTACTCTCAAAGTATTGTATAATTACTCATCATTCTTCTTTTTAAGAGAAATTAATAAATTATCACTCTTATAAGAAAATGGTATGGAACTAGGATTTTTCTTTAGAGGTCAAAATATGAACTAAATTTTTTGACTATTTAAGAATATAAAATATACTAAAATTCAAAACTCAATTAATACATGAAATTAAATTAGTATACGTTTAATATTAACAAAATATAAACAAAAAAAAAAATACTTATCAATACATTTCAACTCGATCATCTATGACCTATAAAAATAGAACTTGAAATTCTTTTAAATATTGAAAATTATCTATGATTGATTTTGTAATAAAATTTACAAAAATTTTCTTTTTAATACATAAAATCTAAGAGTTCAAATAAAATTATCTTCTATTTTTTTGTGAAACTAGTTTTGACAATATTTATGGTTGAAAATTTTCATTATGTGACTATAATTGAAATTGTAAAATCATGAATAAAATATAAGTATAACCACTTTACAAACAAGTTGGGAGGCTATTGCTTTTGGTCTTCATTAGATGGAGTTTGCTTAAAAACCTAATGAAGATCCCCTGAAAACCATAGAGAATTCTAATCTTGCCCATAAGTTATTTGCATTAAAAAAAAAAAAAAGCATACACGTCATAGTCTTAATCACAAATACAATCATTTAAGGGGGAACAGTATGAGATAGTCAAAATATATGGGATTTGCAAACTCTCAAATTTGATAAATTTTTATATATTATTAAAATATTAAACTTTCAAGGGAGACATGGATCCCTTAATAATCTTCATATAATTCCATCCATGATTTGTGTGTGTGTGTGGAGATATGTGAACATTGGGAGTTTTTTTTTTTTTTTTTTTTTTGAGAATGTAGTGGGAAAGTGAAAGATGAGAAACATTAGAAAAATGATTACATTTCGAGTCTGTTTGGGATCCGCTTATTTTGTTAAAATTGAAAACTTTTTACTGAAAGTATTATAAATAAAGATAAAAGTTAGCTGAAATAGTATAGTGAAACTTATGAATAGTACAAAAAATGTAGTGTAATCTATAAATAATAGCAAAAATAAGTTGGATAATAAAATAAGTTAGCTTAAACGCACACGTCCTCTATATAGTTTGGGTAGAAACATTCCAAACAGAGCACAGAAACCCATTTTTTTTGTCCAACGAACTCTATCTTTGCTTTAGGTTTTTTCTGACACGTTGAAGCCATAATTAAACTGATCATATTTGTCCTGATGTCCATGGATTTTCTCAGTATTCCTGGCTTCATTATTTTTGACAGTCATCAAATACTTTTATTACATTTTTTTAGGTCAATTGCTTTTCATTCTATATATTTATGTTGTTTTTTTAAGGCATTGCCAAGGGACTCTCCTTTAGCCACTGACATGTCTACCGCCATATTTGCTCTATCTGAGAATGGTGAGCTTCAGAATATCCATGAGAAGTGGCTATCGAGAAAAGCTTGTGGTTCCCAAGTCACTGGGCTTGCATCAGATCAGCTTCAGTTACAAAGCTTCTGGGGACTATTTCTCATCTGTGGGATTGCATGCTTTCTTGCTCTCCTACTATACTTTTGCTTGATGATACGCCAGTTTAGGCAGCGTTTTCCTGAAGAACCTAATGCTTCTATGAATGGCAGTTCACGTTTTACACGCCTCCAGACATTCTTGTCATTTGCAGATAAGAAAGATGTAAGAAAGAGAATGTCAAAAAGAAAACGTAGGGATATGTTATCAAATGATAATGGCAAGAGGATCTTTAATCTTTAAGCAATCACTTGTTACCATGGTTGTTGTGAAATTCGCATAGCTGTGCGTGAAAAGATGTTTAGCTTTCAACTAATTGATGGTCACATGACTCACACAAAACCATTCGGATATATATGTGATATTATTTGATTCTTTGTAATAATTCAGGAGATATCACATCCAAGAAAAAATTATATATAACATAGAGACCGTTCCTGTAACATAAAACTATTTTTATGTATATATTGAAAAGTCAAATCTTAGAGAAAATTTAAATAAATTTTAATTAGATTATCAATTTTACGTCACCTGTTTCATTTAATTTTTAATTTTTTGTATCAAGTGAATTATTGAGTATAAAAATTGAAGAATCTAAATTTAGTTAGATTTTAAGTTGAATTTCAATTGCAGTCCAACTTTGTGCCACTTGTCCATTTAATTTTTTAACTTTTGTGACAAGTGAAGTATTGAATGCAAAAATAAAAAAGTCTAAATCTAATTAAATCCTAAATATTATATATATATATATATATATATATATTTATGTATATAGCCAATCCAAGAAAAGATCGTAACTCAGTCACTTTGCTTGGCGGAGGCCAATCAAGGATGGCATGCACTTTCCTCTTATTTATCTTCACAAGACCTTTACTGACCTTATGCCCTAAAAACATAATCTTTTGTTGGGAAAACTCAAACTTTTCCTTCTTAACATACAATTGATGTTCTCTCAATCTAGATAGCACTTTCTTAAGGTGTTCCAAGTGATCCTCCAAGGACTCACTATATATCACAATGTCATCTAAGTAAACCACTACAAACCAGTCTACATATTCGTATAATACATCATTTATCAAATTGCAAAATATAGTAGGGGCATTTGTTAAACCAAAAGACATAACTAAAAATTCATAGGAACCATACTGAGTTACACAAGTCGTCTTTGGTTCATCCCCTTCAACAATCCCCATTTGCCAATAGCCCCATTTGCCAATAGCCCGACCTTAAGTCTAGTTTGGTGAAGTGGCCTTGCACAGTATGTCAAATAAATTCCTGAATCAAAAGAATCGAATACTTATTCTTCATTATTACTTTGGTCAAAGCTCTATGGTCTACACACATATGTAACAAACCATCTTACTTCTTTAATCTATATGGGCTTCCTTGATCTGTACGTTGTAACATTCCTAATATAATATGCTTTTGGTTTTAACATAGTATCTGAGGCTCATAGAAAATTTCTTTTCTTTCTTTTTA
Organism: Quercus variabilis; assembly: GCA_030445155.1. Taxonomy (NCBI): domain Eukaryota; kingdom Viridiplantae; phylum Streptophyta; class Magnoliopsida; order Fagales; family Fagaceae; genus Quercus; species Quercus variabilis. Next base: position 17,781,665 of record CP129446.1, read on the forward strand.
GGGTCATTCCTCAATAACATTACTCTTAAGCGATGTAACGGTGTTTCCATTGTTGTCATTTCAACATTTGCCTTATCAAATCTAGACCATCCCTTCATTGATTTGAATTAATAAACAATCAAATCGAAACATTGAATAATGAGCAACACAACACTTCAAAATCATAAGTAGATCTATATCCATTATGTCACGTGTCACATTAACCCTAACACATCAAGCTATCAAGTCATCAAAGTGTCACATCATCGTCCTAGATGGAATTAGCGCCATGCTAGCCAACCACGTCAACTACCATATTATATGAGTGCCATGTCACCAAATACCACAACAATATCCAAGGTTGAATCAGCTACCAACATTGACCATTGATCACATTGACTTTGAAGTTTGAACAAGTCTTTTTTCCCCCTTAACCTAGGCACTTTCCCATTGGGCTTTTCATGTATTTCAAATTTACAAATAATTTTCTAAGAGCCCCAAATAAGAGAAATTATTAGGTACACTGATAGGACTGTTAAAGTGGTCATTCTAACCAATAAAATAATGTCATGTATGCGAATATGTGAATCAGATTTCTAATCAGCATAAGAATTGAAAATAAAAAAACTACTAGGTGATGTCACATTTATATAAATAACAACGTTTTATAGGATAGAAGAATTAGGAGAGGACTATTTCAACAATCCTCCCGGTAGACTTAATAATTTGTGTCCAAATAACCCACTTAGAGATGCTCTATAGCAATTTATTACACTCACTCCAATTTCAGTGCCCAGCACTAGCATATCTGGGATACCCTCCTCTAGCTACCATGGATATTTTTGGAACTATATTTTGTTCACCATTAAGTTTTGCAAAAAGATATTATTTTATTTGGGATGAATAACATTCCTATTGTGGGGTCAGTTTTCGTAGCCCAAACCCAAAAGATATGGGTTGAAGGCCCAACGAACCCGAAATAATGAATTTGTAGAGAGTGGATCGAAGGTTTAGGCACTGGCCGGCCTTCACCGGGCCGAAACTACTTTCTATTTTACTGGAAGAACACTTAGACCAATTTACAACTGAGGGATGCTCCTCGGCCAATAGCCGAGGATGCTTGTTTCCCAGGCCTCTCCCTTTTCTTTCTTTTTCTCTTTTTTTCCCCCTTTTTACACTTTGCTCGTATCTCTTATATATTACTCTCTTCCTCCTTCTATTGATCATTCATTGGTCTCTCCTCTGGTTGCCTGTCCCATCAGAGGTCATATCCGTGCTCAAGTGGTTCACCCTGATCGATGTAGCCCTGCCCGGGGGTTGCATCCCCATTAATGCGGCCAGAAGGGTTAGGTGAACGTATTAAGTGTTGAGGTGACAACTTGCTCTGGGTTTGTCCCCCCCTACAATTATCCTCAGTATGCCGAGAATAAGGGGGTCCTCGGCGTGGATCCAAAGAAGAGTTTTCTCCCCAAATTGGCCTCGAATAGTCATCCTTCCTCGGATTGGGCCATTCGGGCTTGGCTTGGAGTGGGCCAAGGCTGCACAATTTCCTGGCCCCACAATAGCCACTCAAAATCTTGCTGCATGCATCCTCGGGTGGGGAGTAGGATTTTGACATCTTCGGCCTTACCCTTATCAGGGTTGGGGTCTATTCACCTGCCAATGCACGTTGCTGACGTTCCGGAGCACGTAACGTGCCCATTATTAAATTCAGGCGGCTCTGTGCTCCCCACGTCTAGTGAGGCGTTATCCATCCAACGGTGGGGGTTCGTTTCGCATTTATGGGTAGGAAAGCCCGCGTTGTTCCTCGATTCGGGGTATAAATACCCATACGAACCGCTTCTCCCTGTTCCTCATTCGTAATCAAGAGTTTCTCGTGCGTCCTTTCTGAGTCCAGTCACATTCACATCTTCAGCACAAAAGTCTGTCTGAGGAGCTCCTCCTCTTTTCAGTAAGTTGCTCTATCTCTCTCTGAGCTTTCTTTCCCGTTATTCCTTCTCCTTCATTTGTCCCTTCTTAGTTCCTTTAGGGGTCAATTGGAATGGGTAGGTTTAAGAAATATGTCCACACCGAAGAGACGATGGGGAAATTCATCGCAGACTACCGGATCCCCGCCAATGTGGGCTTGAGATATAGTGAGGATGGGGATTGGCGCTTACATAAGCAGGAGGGTGAAGTGGTAGTTCCCATTGCCGCCTTCCTCGAAGGGGGGATGACGATCCCAATGGGGCCGGTGATGAGGGACTACCTCACGCATTTCCGGTTGGCCCCTACCTAGTGTGGGATAAACGTCTTTAGGATTTTGGGCTGTGTGGACGTCTTGAATGAGAAGATGGGGCTAAGGTTGACTCACCACGACGTGAATTGGTGCTACAACCTTCAGCATCTTAGGGGCAAGTTTTATTATCTGAAAACGAGGGACGACAGGGTGTGACTCATCTAGTGCCTCCCTGAGTCCAACAAGGGGCTTAGCGAAGACTTCCTCATCGTGTCAGGGGCATGGCATGATGGCCTTCACTGCCCAACAACGGAAGGGGTACCAGGTGGGGCAGTAGGAGTAGGAGGGGTTTTGAGTTTTCTTGCACTTTTTCTTTTTGCTAACATGGCGGTGTTTTCCGTTTGCAGACCCGCACGCCTTTGAGCACCACTTCCATTTGACTAACTAGGGAGACTTGCAGAAGGTGCTAAGGGTGCCGGTTTACGTAAACGAGGACGACAATCAAGTTATAGCCGCCCATTTAATCTTAGGGTATACGCCCACCCAGAAGTCGTTCCCGGTTCCGAAGCACGTCATCCTAGCCAACGATCCTCGGCTTCAGAGGATTACTGTGACCGTGGACGGATTTTCGATTCTCGAGGAGCCCCCTGATCAAGAAGCTATCACACTAGCTGTCCCCTCCTCTTCCCAATCGTTCGCTGAGGCTGCCGAGGAAGGTCCAGAGAGGGAGAAGGACCCATTTGACGTTTTTGCTGAGCTTGATCGATCCGAGGATCTGCCTGGGGACTTGGGTGACCCTAATTTGAGCGAAGCAGACCTCCTTGCTTCTGAAGCCCTTCCACCAACAATGGGTTACAAGAGGAAGCCAACCACCGACTTGCTGGACTTGATCGAGGGCCAGTCAGGGAAGTCCCAACAAAAGCTTCCTCCTACCCCGCCGAAGACTAGGTTGACTTCTGCTCAGTAGAAGCTCCCTCCTCCTCCCCAGACACGCTCGCCCTCTCGGTCTGTATCTGTCGCACCCAAGAAAAGGAAGGACAAGGGCAAGGGGCCTATAGAGGAGAAAACGGTGCCTTCGCAGGAAGGGGACACTACTCTGCGGCCATCCAAGCAGCTGAGGATTAGCGGAAGGAGTCTGGATAAGCAGGTCGCCAACACCACCTCGTCCGAGGCTGAGGCCTGGCTCTTAGCCCCGATGCTCCGCGAGGAGCCATTGAGGGATAATGACTCCCTCAGGGACTTCAACGAGGGCGAAGGGACGCGCGTGGCCGATGCACTAGAGAGGAGTCTGCTGCTCCCGGCAGACATAGCAGAGCTTAACTCTTTGACAAGTGAGCAGGTCTTCCTCAGCCTCAAGCAATATGTGGGGATGGTAAGGGCTTTAGCCTCGGATCTTCTCCCACTCTTTTCTTTTATTGGGCTTATAGCACGTTGTTTGTTCCGACAGGCTATCCAAGCTATCTTTGCGTTGGAGGGGGCGGCAAACGACCAGAAGGAGGCCTTTAAAAAGAAGCGCGACTGGCGATACCAGGCCACCAGGACTCTGAAGAATTCAGAAGCTGACCTCGTCAAGGCCCGAGAGGCTCTGAAGGAGGTGACCAGGGAGCGGGATAATGCGCTGTCTGGTCTTGAGGGCGCCCAGACCCAGGCCACGGAGCAGACAAGGCGCCTAGGCGAGGCGGAAGAGCAATTGCGAATCGCGAAGGATCTGATTACTGACCTGCGGGCTGATGTGGCTAAGGCCGAGGGGGCTCAGAGGGTAGCAGAATAGGCCAAAGACCAGGCCCGGCGGGCCAAGGACGAGGCTGACCATGGCAAGGAGATGGCCGAGCATGCCAAAGAGGAGGCTGAAGCCGCAGCCTACGCTGATGGGATGGCTTCGGTAGAGGCCGCCTATAAGGCTCAAGTCCCAGGGGTGTGTAGGCGATATTGTTCCCAGGTTTAGGCTGAGGCCCTCAAACAAGCTGGGGTGGAGGCCACGTCCGACCTATGGAAGGCAGAGAACGTGTACTACCCCCCTGCTATCCACGAGGCTGCCCCTGAGGACCCTAAGGTTGGGGAGATTGTTGAAGAGGTGGGGGCAGCTGAACTGGGGGAGCATTCGAGTGAGGAGGTGTCCCAAGCAATAGTGGAGATCCCTTCCGATGATCCAGCCCCCACTGCCGAGGAAGCAACTGCTCTCGCCATACCCCCGCAAGCCGTCCCCTCAGACCAGGGCTCGGAGGGGTCGGGGGTTGCCTCCATTCAGCCTGAGTAAAAGGAGTAGACTCCCTGGCGTCTCGGCTCACCCTACTTTCACGCTGCCATTCTATTTTGTTGTGCTCCTTCTCTGTGTACTGTGGCTCTTGCCATGCAATTTTTACGAACTCATTGTTGTAATGTTAATTTAATCTCCCTTTATTTGAATTGGTTATTTGTGTACGCGCTACTTGCTTTCCCTCTTTTCCTTTGATTGGCATGATTTTAGCTTGAGTTGTATATCAGCCGATTGTGGCAGCGATGATGAGATGTATAGAGTACGGATGCATGGGCAGCTCTCTTGTGTCTCAAGGGTTAGGCGGGACTTGATCATTTCCTAACTTGGGATACATTATGGTTAAGTCTCCCCGTGGGCCTGAATCAGAGGATCAAGAAGGGATCTTGCTCTGTCTAGCCCCCAAGTGCAGCCAAGCGGTTAGTTTCTCCATAGGCTTGAGTCTGAGGATCATGCAATGCCTTGGTTTTGTCTTAACGTTTTCATTTCTCTGCAAGTATCTAGTTTCCCCATAGGTTTGAGTCCGAAGACCACGCAATACCTTGGTTCTGTCTAGTACCCAGATGTAGCTGAGCGGTTAGTTTCCCCATAGGCTTGAGTCCGAGGACCATGCAATGCCTTGGTTCTGTCTAACGCTTTCATTTCTCTGTAAGTATCTAGTTTCCCCATAGGTTTGAGTCCGAGGACCATGCAATACCTTGGTTCTGTTTAGTACCCAGATATAATGGTGTGATTAGTTTTCCCATAGGCTTAAGTCTGAGGACCATGCAATGCCTTGGTTCTGTCTATCACTTCTATTTTTCTGTAAGTATCTAGTTTCCCTATAGGTTTGAGTCCGAGGACCATGCAATACATTGGTTCTGTCTAATATCCAGATATAATGGTGTGATCAGTTTTCCCATAGGCTTGAGTCCGAGGATCATACAATGCCTTGGTTCTGTCTATCACTTCTATTTTTCTGTAAGTATCTAGTTTCCCCACAGGTTTGAGTCTGAGGACCATGCAATACCTTGGTTCTGTCTAGTACCCAAATATAATGGTGTGATTAGTTTTCCCATAGGCTTGAGTCCGAGGACCATGCAATGCCTTGGTTCTGTCTATCACTTCTATTTTTCTGTAAGTATCTAGTTTCCCCATAGGTTTGAGTCCGAGAACCATGCAATACCTTGGTTCTGTCTAGTACCCAGATATAATGGTGTGATTAGTTTTCCCATAGACTTGAGTCCAAGGACCATGCAATGCCTTAGTTTTGTCTATCACTTCTATTTTTCTGTAAGTATCTAGTTTCCCCATAAGTTTAAGTCCGAGGACCATGCAATACCTTGATTCTGTCTAGTACCCAGATATAATGGTGTGATTAGTTTTCCCATAGGCTTGAGTCCGAGGACCATGCAATGCCTTGGTTCTGTCTATCACTTCTATTTTTCTGTAAGTATCTAGTTTCCCCATAAGTTTGAGTTCGAGGACCATGCAATACCTTGATTCTGTCTAGTACCCAGATATAATGGTGTGATTAGTTTTCCTATAAGCTTGAGTCCGAGGACCATGCAATGCCTTGGTTCTGTTTATCACTTCTATTTTTCTGTAAGTAGGGGTTTGTCCTCGAACCGCTTTACTGGAGATGACTCCTCATTGGGCCGGATTATGATCTTTACACGTGGCGTTGATCTCGCCTCCAGCTCAAGCCCCCATCTTTTTCATTTACGAAGCGTCCCTTGGCCATTCGTTTTCTGCGCTTGACGTTTCGATGTGCGAGACGCGCCCTCATTAATGTCCTCATGAATTAGCACACATCCAGCGGTCTACAGCCCTTCGAAATTTGGTGGCTCCGTGATTAGCACTGTTGATAACTCTCTTTTCGAATTCTGTGTGAATTAATTCTCACCAACATTTATCCCCTATATAAGACTCTTCGGGGGGAAGGTTTCTTCACATTCCATGAACTCCCAAACGCAATTAGAAACGCGTCCCCTTAATTTCTTTAGCCCCTTCAATAACCCCGTCAGGATTGTGGCCGGAGTTGGAGGACATGTGGCGGCTTTGGGCGGGTGTGAAGACATCCGGGCCAAGGGCCGTCGTGACCGCAGCCCCTACTATGTTTCCGGCGCGGCAGAGTTTAGGCGTAACCCCGATGGTGCCATGCATGGTGGCCCGAAGGGATGTCGTTGGAGTACCTAATGTCTCTCCTCGGAGCGCACCCCTGACGGAGGAAATGTGTGAATTCACGTCATGGCTGGTGCTCGAGCGTTGCCGTCTCCAACGGCCAACGCTCGTGAGGGCTGGAGAGAATCAAGGGAACATCATGAGAAAGGGTGTCCCAGTGTGCCTGCATCTGCTCCTCACTTTGTTCAAGCTCCGTCGCACCGGACCAGGAGTTACTGGTGGCCTTGAAGCGAGCCAGCCTCAGCCCCCTTCCCGCCCCTTACTGTCAAGTTCTCCCATTCTCTTGACGCCAACAAGGGTACAGGTTGACACTTCCCTCTAGCTAGTTCTAGAATCGGTCCGCCTGGGCCTCTGATTGTAGGATTAGCTTGTAAATTTGTTTGTAAAACACGCCTGCCTAAGCCTCTGATTGTATTTTGTACTTTTCTTTTTATGAAATAATATCAAACTTTTTTTTTCTTTGCTGTTAAATCTTCTATTTTGCTGCGATTCTCATTTCTTTTTTTTTTCTTTTTTTTTTTTGATACGTCGCCAACCTTCTATGAAGTGACCACTTAGAACGATCACCGGTTGCGTCGGCCAGCGCACTAATCCTTCCCACAGACGGTGCCAATTGTGGGGTCAGTTTTCGTAGCTCAAGCCCAAAAGATATGGGTTGAAGGCCCAACGAACCCAAAACAATGAATTTGTAGATAGTGGATCGAAGGTTTAGGCACTGGCCGGCCTTCACTGGGCCGGAACTACTTTCTATTTTACTGGAAGAACACTTAGACCAATTTACAACTGAGGGATGCTCCTCGGCCAATGGCCGAGGAGGCTTGTCTCCCAGGCCTCTCCCCCTTCTTTCTTTTTCTCTTTCCCCCCCCCCCCTCCTTTTACACTTTGCTCGTATCCCTTATATATTACTCTCTTCCTCCTTTTGTTGATCATTCATTTGACTCTCCTCTGGCTGCCTGTCCCATCAGAGGTCATATCCGTGCTCAAGTGGTTCACCTTGATCAATGTAGCCCTGCCCGGGGGTTGCATCCCCATTAATGCGGCCAGAAGGGTTAGGTTAACGAATTAAGTGTTGAGGTGACAACTTGCTCTAGGTTTGTCCCCCCCCCCTACAATTATCCTCAGTATGCCGAGGACGAGAGGGTCCTCGGCATGGATCTAAAGAAGAGTTTTCTCCCCAAATTGGCCTCGGATAGTCATCCTTCCTCGGATTGAGCCATTCGGGCCTGGCTTGGAGTGGGCCAAGGCTGAACAATTTCCTGGCCCCACACCTATCATACATTTTCAACCCGAAGGCCTTAGGAATCACAATTATTGTTATTATTATTTTTAATTGGATAGTCGATTGACCAATTTAATGAATCGAAAGCCAAATTATTAATTTTTTTTTTTGACAAATAAAAGTGTCAAGACCTCTTGGAGTATCTGACTAATTCTTTGAGTATGTGTAGTTCCTCCATCCCACACACACCGAGTTATTACAAAGAGGAATCCCATAAGAGTGGCCCCAAAATGCTAGCAAGAAGTTTCGAATCCAAGATATCATGAGGCCTTAATTAAGGATCTCATGGATATCTAACTAATTTTTCAAGAGGTTTTGAAAAATTCCTCATGTTCACCCATTAACCTTCTTTTTGCCATTGATTATTATAATTATTGGCCCCAAAAAAAAAACATTCCAATTATTAGTGTCTCATTAATTACTTTTATTAATATTCTATTAGGTATACCTTTCTTCATGACAATGATTATTCATTAATGTGTCTGGTTAACAAGTGCTCTTAGAGCATTTGTCAATTGACAATTTTATGAAAGTTTTTATACATTTTTTATGGAAAGGACATAGTTTGGTTACTACAAATCTAATATATTATTATTGGATGTAAATTTTAAAAAAATTAACAATTAGATTACATTTTCTTTTTTTATCTTCCATACTTGCAAAATTTTCAGAGTGTCAAAAATCAATAGCTATTTGATCAATGAAATGTTTAAATTTTAATTTTTTGTAGTACAATAATATGCATAAAAAAATTAGTTTATGGATCAAATAGTAAATAACATTCAATTGGCACGAAATTTAAAATTTGTGTTAAGATCATAAAGAAGATGTAATCTAATTATGTTAATTTTTTAGTGGGAGTTGTAACTTGTAGCCAAACGTTTTTCTTATGGGAAATATAAAAAGTTGTAAAAAAAAAATCAATTTCATTTTTCTTTTCTAATAAAATGTTTCTAAAAATGTTTCCTAAACTAATGCTCTTTGAGCATCCATTAACTTTTCCCTTCATTAATTAATTACTTCTTAATTAGTTATTTCATTGGTCATTGTACTTGCTAGATTTTTTTTTTTTTTTTTGAGAGAGAGTTTTAACCTATGGCATCCGCTCTTGATAATAGTTCTTTATTATCAGACCAATACACTAATCAGTTTTTGGTGTAGGCAAGAATTAAGCCCCAATCTCTTATACAACCATCAAAGACTTTACCAGTTGAGCTAACTGGAACCCACAATGCTTGCTAGTTATTAATTTAAAAAATAAGGTATACTTTTTTAACATAGAGAGAAATATACCTATCTATACAATATTAATAAAAATATATATATAAATACTATAATTTAATTATTTATTAATTTGATTACAATAGCTATATAAGTATAGACTAATTTTATTTTTACTTCAAAATAAATATCTTTCTTTCTTTCTTTTTTTTTTTCTCCCTTCACCCACCTCTCGATCCTCCCTTAACAAGTAAGGAGAGAGGATTTGAACCCAAATTCGCTTCATGGGAAGACCAAACAATACCATTGTGCCAATAGACTCTTGGCAAATGTTATATATATATATATATATATATTTTTTTTTTTTTGAATTTAGGAAACTACTTATTAATTTTAGTTTAACTAAATGGAATGAAAATTCAAATTATGATTCCATAAATGCACTTTTTAAAGGCAACCTTACATGAGAAATTTGCTTTTGTCCTCCTGATCCTGGTTGTAAACTTGTAAGTACCCAACCCACACCACCTTTCATCTTCACAAAAAGCTCTTTAGGAGTCAAGCTTGGTTTGCTAAACTCAACGCTACAATTTCATGGTTGGGTTATATGTTGATGACATGGTTATCATTGGCTAAGATCTCGTCGGGATTGAGGAACTCAAACGATCATTTAGCCACCATTCAAAATGAATGATCAATAATATTTTAGTTTCTTTTTTGGTTTCAAGATCACATCTTCTAATGATGACTACCATCTCTCTCAAGCTATTGATCATTTTATCGCTAATAATAGATCATGACATGTAATTGAGAATTTCTCATTTAGTATCCAACAACCAAATAAATAAATAAATAAATAAATAAAAACTTAGTTTCCACGTAAAGGATAACATAATAGGGTTTGGACCTATTTATGTTTTCTTGTATTGCATATGGATATACATTTGCATAAATTCATGCAACTATTAGTTTAATTATTGATTTTTTAATGGTCATACATCAATAACTACATATATTTGTATGAACAAAGTTTGTATTCAAACTTTGTAACTTTGTCCATACAAATAAATATACAAACTTTGTTCACACAAATATTTGTAATTATTGATGTAGTCGAACTTTGCCCATACAAATATATGTAGTTATTGATGTATGACTATTAATAACTACATATAGGGTAATTATTGGGTACTCCTTAAGTACTATAAATGTGTATTTTCCCCCTCTCACATCACTGTAGGTCTCACTAATTAAATTTATAGTGGGATCCATAATTCATGCGAGATGAGTGAGTACGTATTTATGATACTCTCAAAGTATTCAACAATAAATAATTTTCCTTACATATATATGTAGGGACAAAGTTTGTCCTTGGTTTCTAAGAGTTCATTAATAAATACTCTATGTAGTATTTATCCTTGGTTTCTAAGAGAATGATTGGATATCTTGGATTACTATAGATTTGAAGAAATTATGTTATTTTTACCAGCTCAATGTATCTATATACACTAACATATTCATGAATTAATAGCTATTTTCATGGTTTTTGGTTTTTAAAATTTCTGTTAAATTGTTATTATTTATTTGTTTGACATAAAGTTTTTTATTTTTTTTTTATTTTTATTTTATATGCCGATATTTGCTATATTTCTAAATCCAAAGATGGGGGTAAGCTATTTAAAATTCTTGTAATTGTTTTAAAAAAAAAAAATTGTTTTCGTCTCCTTGTTTTCCAAAATTTTTACTAAAAATATTAGTATAAGTCAAATAGTCAATAGCTAAATAAAAAATTAAAAAAATGGTCTAAATTTATTCTATTTTCTTTAAAATTCTCTTCCATTTATTGCATTGTTCATTAGTAAGATAACTATTTCTATGAAAATGAGTCTTTAATGAGTATTTCATATTTCATTTTGCTACACTAAAATAAGTCTATTAAATCAAGTGTTAAAATAACAAGATTAATATATTTGTATTAAATACAATATCATATTTACAAGTTAAAATTTATTGCAATAGTAACTTAGAATTGGTAAGCTATTGCATCAACAGAAATTAGTTGCAATAACTTATGATTTTAAGTTACAATAGAGACTTTAATACCTTAGTGCATTAGAAAAAAAATGTTGCAATAACTTAAAATTAAGAAATCATTGTAATAAATTGATATAAATTATTTTATAATCTATTGCAATGATAAACATGAATATGTAATGAAGATATCATTGCAATAATTTGATATCAATTATTTTACAATTTATTGCAATAATAAACATTAAATAGTTATCTATTACAATGAAAATATAGTCGCCACAATTTAATTTGAATTATTTTTTTCAATTATTTTCAATTTATTGCAATAAAATTCGTGAAGTAATAGCCTATTACTACAAGATATTAAAAAATAGTAAAAATTTTATTGCAACAACATATATATTATTGCATCAAAATTATTATTAAAATATTTGAAATTTATTACAACGAAATATTTTGTTACACAAAATTATTATCTTAGATTTTATTGTAACACCTCGTGTCAACTATTGCAATGACTCTGATTTTTTACAATGAGTTTTTTTCATTGTAATAAACATTTTTCCTTATAGTGTGTTTCACCAAGTCACATTAGTTCTTAGTTCTCTCTAGTGTCAAACATTGGAGAAGCGATTTTCTAGTGCACACAAGATTCCACACTTAAGGGTGCAACTTATGTACAACTTAAAAAGTCTTATTTTTTTAAGGCACATTTGTACTTTTAACTAGTTTTTTTTTTTAATCTAAATAAGCAAATGAACTTTTAAGCTATAAGTTTCTTATAATTTAAATAAATATAAAAATTCTAAGTTGATTTTAAAATTTTTCCTTCGTAAAGTTAGTATAGAACTTATTTTTATAACTAATATAGAACCTTATAATTATACTTTACAACTATATTTTTTTTATAAGCCAACATATTTACTGAAAACTCATGCAACATCAATAATATGTGCTAATAAATCAATGGCAGCGCCATGTTGATGCTAGGGTGTTCCTAGGAACACCCTAACCTGAAAAAGAAATTATATATAATAATTAATTTTTTTTTTTTTACCCTTTAAAAAAATAGGAGCACCCTCAAAATTTTTATGCCAAACAAATTTTGAACTAAAATCTAAAAAAAAAAAAAATTGTAACAGAGAATCTGAAGAAAAAAAAATGGTAAAAGAGCGGCCCACAAAAAAAAAGCGCAACATCAATCCTAAACAAAACCAAACCCAACCAGATTTTTAAATCAAAATAATTATTAACTTAATACCCAGTAGGCCCAACCCAAATGTATTCTCAAAAAAAAAAAAAAAAAAAAAAAAAAACAACAACAACAACAACAACAACAACCAGCCAACCAAAACCCAATACGAATACACTTCTACCGATTCATCAATCATCAAATGTTAAAGCTAAAGTAAAACCTAAAATTAGAAACCTTACCTAAGCTAAAGAAAAAAAAAAAACCTCATCATAGCGGTGGTGGTGGTGGGTTGGGTTACTATAAGAGAGGGACAAAAGGGAGAGACTGAGCACAACCTGTTTTGAGAGAAGAGGAGTGGTAGAGATTGGAGAGGCCAAAGCTAAGCACGCAAAATGCAGCACCAACTAGGGGTAAACGGCGTCGTAGTGTTGAGGAAGAGAGGAGGGTGGAGAAGGACGAGGTTGCTTTGGCTTTGGAACAGAGCGTAGATACCATATTTTTGGTTTTGTTGTTGTGTCGTTTTTTATAGTGTTGGGTTAAAGTTCTTTGCTTTGCTTTGATTGATGCTATCGCTGTGGAATTCACAGAGAGAGAGAGGCAAATTGCTGGCTCTAGAAGGTACTAATTGTGCTGATGTTGTTTGATTGCGTCACGTAAGAATGGAAGTTTGATCATACGGTGGCCATGTTTCCAGCTGGATTGATATTTTAGTGGGTCCATTTTTAACGTTGGTTCCTTACTTCTTTTTCAACACAAAAATTTATCACAATTATTTACATTAGTCACAAACACATTGTTAATAAGAATATAGTGTGTGCTAATGCACAGTGAAGTGTGTGCTAGACTACTAGTAGTTAGTAAAAAAAATTAATGAAGCAACTAAACACTAATAATTAATAATTTAATTAACCAATACATTATAGTTAGTTTTGACCATTCTTGTCGCTACTGCTAGGGGTGTCCAGACTCGACCCACGCCCACCGGACCAACCAAACCACTCGATCTCCACTCGATTTCAGCCCAAACTAACACTCTTGTTGGTTGGTTACCAGTTTTTGCACCCAATACCTGACATCGACGGGTCGAATGGCATGTTTTCTTCTCCAAAACCTTAGCCCCCCGACCCGACCGATGTTATATACAAATCCGGCCAACTCCGGCAAGATTAAGCTTAGATTCAAGGACATCTGGTGAGATCTTGATTGTATTTGGTAAGATTGAGCTTAGATTCGAGGAGATCTGGTGATATCAAGCTTAGATTTAAGGAGATTTGGCGAGATCAAGCTTAGATTCGAGGAGATTCGGCCAAATCCCAACAATTTTTAGCGAAGAAAATGCAAAATCCGGAGAAAAAATGCAGAATCTAGTGACTTTTTCCAGATTCTGGTGAATTTTCTAGATTTAGGTGACGCATTTTTTTCTAGATTTTGATGCTTTCTTTATTCCGGCGACCGACCAGGCTTGACTGACGCTCATCCTTACTCAAAACTGACTTGATCGAGTTTTCCGATGGGTCGAGTCTGGGTTAGGTCTAAAACTGACTCGGCCTGACCTGTGGACAGCCCTAGCTACTGCAACAGTAAAAAGAAGTTTTTCAGCAATGAAATATATAAAAAATGAACTGTGCGATCGAATGAGAGATTAGTTGATGAATGATTGCCTGGTTATGTATATTGAACGAGATGTAGCTTGCAGTATTGACAATGAGATTATCATGCAATGATTTCAAAATATGAAAACTCATAGAGGGCAATTGTAAACTTTATGTATTTGCGTGTTTTTTTTTTTTATTGTTGTTGTCAATATATGAATATCTCTTTTTATTAGATTGTGTAATTTATGTTTCTTAAGAAATACCTTGAGAAAAATTCTTAGAGCAGCCACTGTAATAAATATATATTTGAAGCAATCAAATGAAATTTTATTTTGTTTAATAATTTATCAAAGTATAATAATAAAAAATGTTAAGAAGACATGAATAATTTCTAAAAGCTATGAGTATTGAAGAAGTATGAATTGGTTGTATCATAGGGTGAAGTCTTGCAACCTATTGATTGGAGTTAGGGGCGGCGTGGGTTCGAGAGGCGGAAATTGCCCCCCTTAGAGCATCTCCAATGGTGTAGTTAAATGCATAAAAATCTCTATAATAGAGAATGACACCATAAAAATAGTCTCCAATGGATTCTCTATACTTGGATTTTTTTTTGCTCATGAACAGTAACTCATCAAATCTGATGGGCTACTATTCATTCTTCAAATGTTTTTATTCTATTATAATAATCAGATATTGAATAAAAAAATGTTGGAAAGTGTAGTTGTTAAAAAAAGAATAAATAATGAATGAAGAAATAATATTTAAATGAGATAGAGAATGTGATAGAGAATTTGTTAGAAATTGTACTTGAAAAAGCGGGTAACTAAAAGGTAAAAATCACGGTTCATTCTCCAAATAGTACAAAAATTTGATGAATTTGCTGGAGATTCTCTTACTCCTCCTAAAAAATCTCACAAATAGTAATAAATGTATTCAGCTAAAAAAGGAAGTTTAAACCCTTTTTTTAATGTTTTGCCCCTCTTGACACGGAAGAAAAACAAAACAAAAGACAGTTCCTAGAAGAAAACTACTTTGACACAAAGAGTAGGGAAAGACTTTCCACACACAATAACACTTTTTTTTGCGGAAGCATAGTAACTCACCCTTGACTATGTTGTCTTGTACCTATTAACGGAATCATATGCACTTATTTAGCACAAAAAAAAAAAAAACAAAAAAAACAAAAAAAAACAAAAAACAAAAACAAAAAACAAAAAACAAAAGAATCACAAAACTTTTATTGGGTTTATCCTTTTTTAATAAAATTTTTCTAGAAAGTATGTCTTTGTACGTCACAAAACCCTAAAGCCTCCATTATCTTTTTTTCTCCTCAATCTCTTGATTTCTCATTTTCAAACTCAATGATTTTTTTTTCTTTTTTTTTTTTATAAACCCAAATTTTAAATACTTTGAGAATAGATAAAGAAAATTTGAATTCTACCAATTTTTTAAAAAGTAATCAAGGCAAGGAGACCTATATGCAACTTTATAGGTAGATTGATATTCTCTTTATAGATTTATTATTATATATTGATTTATTTTATCAATTCACTTTAAGGAATACAATTAAATGCCTAAATTTTATGCATTTAGATTAATTTCTTACTTTAATGATATATAGTCTTAATTATTGAAACTATGGAGAATTCTAAGCGTGATAACAAGTTCATATCGAATTCTAAATGTATTTGTGTTGAAAACGAAGTAATTATGCAACGATTTTAAAATACAAAAAAAGAAAAAAGTCAAGAGTTGTTGAGTAAATTAAACTAGATTTGAAAATTTTAATTTAGTTTACGATTATATTGGATTTTGTATGACATGCTGTTTACAATTATTTATTTATTTTGTTATAGATATTGACTAATTTTTTTAGTTTTTTTTTTTTTTTTTTTTTTGTTATGGACTGATTGTAGAAAGTATTTATATAACTCTTATACTTTTATTCTAACTTTTGATTTTAAGCTCCAAAAAAAAAAAATGTTTTATATTTGTATTGACTGTTGCTGTGAAATCATTTGCCGCTAGGGCCATAGAACCCATATTATATACACTATCAATCACCGCCATAGGGTCCTAACTCCATTATCACCGCGAGAGTTGTTGGAGTGCTATGAATTGAGGCCGCAAAACTTGATGAAAAGGTTGCCAGTCATATACATTCAATAAAGCATTTGACCACCGCACACTTTTTGTGTGATGATCATTTTATAAATATAAATGTTTGTGGGGTTTGGGGGCCAAGGTTGAGGATCAAGTCTTTATAAGAAAATTTCACATAAAGAATAATGCTAGAGATACAAACTGAAAACCAATAGGAGGTTGGTTACATCTGTTGTAAAATAATTTGTAGTTGTAGCATTACTCTTCACATAAATACATACTTAAATTAAACTAAAATAGAATTTCTATTTTATATAAAAAAAAATAAAAAGCATTTGACCGCATAACGAGAAATGTCATTTCTATTGGTGATTATATTTTTAGTAAACCAAAAGAAAGGGTAATGGATATATATTGTTGGATATTTTTATAAAAAAATATTATATTTATTTTAATATTCATTTATGTGAATTGAGGAAATCAATTATCCTTTAATGTCACATATGTTGATTGCTAAATTTTGAAAATTCAAATATAATTCAAAATTTGAATAGCTATTGTCAATGGTTTTAATTAGAAAATTTCTAAAAATTAGTGTGAATTTTAATACCATATATTGCCAACTTTTAGTATACTTTCTTTTATAAACTTTTACTTTAAAATGTTTTTTTTAATATATTTAATAGCAATGTTATAGATAGAAAGTATCATATTATACAACTATATATTTATATAATTTACAGTTGATGGGTTATAGCATTATATATTGCTTTCCATTCTTGGTTGTAATTATGGTGTATGGTCAAAGTTTCAAAGAAAAGCATTTTGTTTAAGCTACGCTAGGGGCTGTAAATTTTGTTTTAATGGCATTATGAGTTATGACACTACAAGACAAACTTGATTTGTCTAGTAACTTACCTCAACGTACACTTTGGCAAAAGGTTTGACTAGTTTATATATAACGAGGCAGTTTGGATTCGGCGTCTAGCGTCTGCGTTTTAATGAAAGCGCGTTTCTTTTTTTTTTCTTTTTTTTTTTTCTTTTTTTTTTGGGTTTTCACTTAGCATTGTTCACGGGTCCCACAATTCTCAATTTTTATCAATTTTTTCATTAAAAATGGGTCCCACAGCACTATTCACACATTTTAAAATTATTTTGTTACAGTATTTTCAGTTTTCAGTTTCAGCAACAATAAACTCAATCCAAACGGACCCAATATATGTATAAAAAGAAAGCTATTCATGACATTGATTTCAATAATTTTATGACCATTTAAAGTTTTAAAAATTGGCAAACTTTCTTAGTTTTTTGGCAAAGGACAAGTAACGGGTCTGGCTTTATATATATATATATATATATATATGGAAAGAAATAAAAGTTTAAGACACAAATTATTTTGAATTACAAAGCTGAAAACTTTTCAAAAATAATTTTTATTATTCTAAACACTTACCATCTATTGCTTTTTACTACTCACAAAAATATTCTATCTTTTACAAAATTTTCTAGGAAAAGAAAGTACTATAGAGAGCTTATATCTTACGAGCAGTGTAGGCTTGCAAGGATAATCAGCAAAGGTGACTGGGCTGTTGTATCCTAGGGGCAACATGCAAAAATTATTTGTCTAACCACATCGAATATACCGTAAACGGCACGATTTATCTCAAAATAGTGATTTGGTCCATGCCTCATCTCTGCCACCTCTTTTGGTAAAATCAAATTGTGTAATTTCCAAAGAAAATTCAGGTATTATCTCTCTTTTATTTCCAACATATATTTTTAGGCGTATCTTTATATTTGTCTTGATGTTCATTATTTGGTTTCTTACATGTTTTCTACTTTCTATTTTTATTTTCTGTTAGTCAGGATTTAGAATTGAACATTTTTAGAGAATTAGTGATGATAATCAAACTGCATTTCTTGAGCAAGTTGCAATTGACCCTAAAATAAGCTACCAAAATATAATAAACAAATTTCTATTTATTTTTTAGTAATGTTATAATTAGTACAAATTTTACCATATGTAAGTCTTATAAATTTATATAATATTTAAAAACTGAATTATTGCATTTATTGAAAGAGGCACATCTGTCGTAATTAGAAACTACTTGAAAGTTGACAATTAGAAACTACTTTTGTAAACAATTCACAACCGGAATAAGCACGTTGATATGAAATATCATTTCATTTAAAAATGTATTGCTAAAAGGGATGTCCAACTTGAGTTCATGAGTTTCTCCAAAAAAAAAAACTTGAGTTCATGAAGTCACATAATTAGGTTGTAGATTTACTCACCAAGTCACTTAAGAAAGATAGTTTTCTTCCTCTTCTCTCTTCACTTTCTCTTTCTTTGTTGTGTTTAAGTGTGAACCCACCAACTTCTAACAATCGTTTCAATTTGGATTTCATTTGGTACATTTATCGTTAGATGGCTCTAGAGGTGTGCAGAAAACCCACCAACCCACTAAATCCGACCCGATCCAACCCGACCCGCCGGGTTAGGTCGGTTTTTAAGACTTGGTGGGTTGGGTTGGGTCATAAAAAAAATTTTATAGCGGGTCGGGTTGGGTGTGGGTCATAAAATTACAAACCCGCCAAACCCAACCCGACCCACCCATATTCAATATATATTTAAAATATATTATATATTTGATAAATTTTTTTTAAATCAACTATAAATTTAATATATACTAATAATAATATATTTAACATATACTAATAATAATATTATATACTATAAGTGCTTATATATAATATATTATATATATATATATATATATAATATAATATATACTAATAATAATATATTTAATAAATTTAATAATAATAATAATACAAATTTGTCAAACCCATGGGTTCAACTTGACCCAACCCAACCTATGTGGGTTGGGTTGGGTTGGGTTAAATTTTTTTTGACCCATCATGGTGGATTGGGTCAAAAAATTCTTTCAACCCGACTTAACCCAACTCATGCACACCCCTAAATGGCCCCCAATAATGAATGTTGATGAGGTTATATGTAAACGTGTTTCTCCATTGGCGTAGTTATCATCATATAAATCTGATTAGGATAAAACCAAATCTTATCGACTGGCAGATTTGGATCCTAGTCAAATGGTCCAAAGTTCAGGACTCCCTTATCATATCCAATCAATCAGGACAAATTACAGGATCGGACTCATTAAATTTAATCCATTAACATGACACTTGGTAGAAAAATAATTCTTTTCCAGTGCTTAAACCCTGATAGCTTGCCTAATTTATCCGAATTCCAGCGCATGGACAACATTGTCATGTCAGCGTTGTGATTAATCAAATTTATAATATTTTCAAGAGATAAACAACAAAGTTAAATATATATATATATATATATATATATATGAGATGAATTCAAGTTACACTTGGTGTAACTCTTATAAACTTACACATTTTTTACACCATAGATTTCTAAAAGATCTAACGGTTAAAAAAAAATATCATTAAATTCTATTGTTTTTCATTTTATCACCTAATTAATATTAGCATTCTCTCTCTCTTTCTCTCTCTCTCTCTCCTTATTTATTGCTTTCCACTATATAATATTTTCTTCAACACAATCTAACAAAAAATAAAAAAAATAAAAAATAAAAATAATCCCAACTCTGCCCAACATTTTAGTATCTCTGAATAATTCGTAGTGGCAACTTTTCTAACAATAACCTACAACGTTTGATATGTTTCTATGTGGAGTTATATCAAAACGACTAAAAACATCAATTAAAAGAACCAATAAATATATGGTCCGCCAAGCAACATGAACATAAGGTGTACAATCAGTGTATTCGAAAAAAACCAAGGTTAGACAGTCCATGAAAGAAACCAAAGTGAGTTTGAAACTTCTAATAGGCAGAGAAAACCAAAGGGTACTTTATGCAGAAGCGGGCAAGGATTTCATCGACTTCCTCTTTCACATTTTGGTCCTTTTGGCTGGATCTTACATTCCACTTCTCAAAAAGCAGGAAATGGTTTCAGCTTCCATAACATTTTCGAGAGCATTGAAAATTTGAGTAGTGCTTACCTTAAACCAAACATGAAGAAAGAGACTATCCTAAACCCCAAAGTATACATCTATGATAGTACTACTGGTAGTGTCCCTCGCCTATTACCAAACATTGAATCATCCACATCCACTAAATTCTACCGGTGTTCTAATAATTACAACATAAACTGTAGTAAATATGTGGCTTATGATTTCAGCTCAATCTGTCCTTCGTGCCAGCTTGTTATGAGCAACGAATTAAGTTACGTAGGCCTACCAAGCGTAACAAATATGGAGTCCTCCAGTGAGGTAGGTTATGTGAAAGGCCTGGTTTCATATATGGTGATGGATGATCTGGAAGTTAAACCGATATCCATTATCTCTAGTACTATCACTCTGCTTAACACTTTCAATGTCAAGGAAATAGGGGTTCTTGACGAGAAAGTTGTCAATTTCGGCATGGATGAGGTATGTAATTAAGAGAGAGAGAGGGAGAGAGAGAGAGAGAGAGAAATAGTAGACTATAGACATATAACTTTTTTTTAGGTATAGAAATAAATATGAAATGTATTAAATATAGAGTAATAAATAATATTAATTAGAATATTAGTATTAATGAGAGTTTTTTTTTTTACCTTTAGATCTACTTAAATCTAATGGTTTAAAAAATGTGTAACTCTAAAAAGTTACACCAAATATAACTTGAATCCATCTCTCTCTCTCTCTCTCTACAAAAGACCATGCCAAGTAAAAAAAACATATCCGATATTTCAATAATTTCAATCAAGCCGTGTGTTTATAAATATATTGTAAATATTATATTGGTCAATCCATACCTACAATAATATTTAAGGCTTTTCTTCCATGGATATTGATCCTATGGGAAGAAGGCAAGACTAACCCAACTAATACCTACAGACATAGAAAAAATTGTAATTTTGTTTAGAGATACATAAATCTTCATCCCCACAACCACATAAAACAATAAAGTTAGATGTGTGTTGCAAGCTTTGCTAGGGGACCAACTGCGAGTGAATTAACGTATGTGCATGGCTCAGTCTTAGAAGAATCCCAACGCTTATCATTGAAGTTATCGTATCGGTCAGGTCCTCCAACAATGGCACCAGTGAGCTCATTAGGGTTTGGAGAGTCTTTAGTGAACCAATATGTGAAGCTCATGGCACAGTTCACAGTTTTACCCGGAGACATCTTGGGGACTGAAGCGCCTCTGTGGTGTGCTTGTACTGGTGGATTTTGCCCGAATCCAACCATGTATGACCTTCCTTTAGGGTTTTTCCCCAGCAAGTAATCCATCTACCATTCATTCGGAGTAGTTAATTAATGTGTAAACAGTTTGTTTGATTAATAATAGAGAAAAAGTCTAATGGCAACTTATTTCATAATTTGTTTAAATAAAAGTGACGTTAACGGTGAATACACATACAAAATAATGAGTGTGGAGTAACCATTTACGACTTGTCAACTCATGAAGTTGTGAAATAAGTTACATTTATAGTAAAAGTGTATAAAAATAGTCATTGATTATGGTAAATACCTGTTGCTTAGTGAAAGCCATGAGGTGGGCTGAGTCAAATTGTTTGTCTCCACATGTGACTTTTTCATTGTATTTGGCAAGCGTATCACTATAGACGCTAAGCAAGAGAGCTGTTCCTGTGACGTACTGAGTGTTGGCCCCATCTCTCAAGTGAATTAAACCACCTGAAAATCATAGTTCAATGTGTGAGATATAAGGGCGAAAAGGAGACATGGTTAGAATTCAAAACCATTTACTTTAATAAAATAATAAATTTTGATAATGTATTATAAAATTGCACTTTTTGAAACTATAACTATTACATTTTTTTTCATAGATATTGGTTTTCTAGAAAACACATTACATGAAATGGCTTTTAATTGTTTTTAAAACTTAAACTATTAAGAAATTGTGAATTTAATCATTAAATTCTTATTTTAACAATGTAAATTCTTACACACACACAGTACCTGGAGAGATGTAAATTTGATGATAGGGGCTATCAGGAAGGACTGAGCATATAAAACTGTCGGCTTGTTTCTTGAAGGTTTCTAAGCCTTTCTCTCCTTGAAGAAACAACTGCAAAATTTGACAGTGAGCATATGTTAAGTGCCCATAATAGAATCTTTCTAACTGCAAATTTTGTGAAAGAGATGGAAGGTTTAAAAAACCTCTGTGAGAAGGATTTGAGCTCCTGCATATTTGAGGTCCCAGCTAAACTCAGATACAGAAGCACTGATGGACTCTTCTTGTATGTACTTTAGGTACACGGGCCTCTTGGTGGCAAGGAATAGCCAAGTAGCTGCCCACAATAGCTCATCCTGCATTTCAATTCCAGTTAAAACTGTCTAATCACGGACGTGAAGACATACAAAAAGAGTTTTGGGTTTGGTTTTCTTGTATTGTTGACTCAAAAAAAAAAAAAGTTTTGGATAGATGAAAAAAGAATTGCAGACCCTACAAAGTTTTGTTTATAACAAGCCAAATCCTAAAGATTGAATGATTATTCATTTTGGACCATTTGATATTTTGGATGTGTCAGCCTGAGTCACCCCCATATAGTTTTTAATTTGGACATTGTTTTTGCATCGAATCTCGTATAATCTTTGTTCTCACAGCTTTTGCAATAAAGATTTGAACCATTTTAAAATGTGAAAACTCATGAGTCTCATGTGAATTATATATACATATATGTAACATTGTATAATCTCGACAAAGACACTCAATTGTAAATAACTTTATCTAAATCACAGAGTTTCTATTGTGTGCGTAAGAGAGAGAGAGAGAGATTACATTATAGCCTGAGTAAGAGCAATAGAAGGGGCATTCTCCATCAAAAGATCCCTTGTGTGTTCTGGCCAATTCAAAAAGCTACAAAGAAGAAAAAAGAATCACATTAGAAAAATATTAAATCATTAGTAAAACAAATATCTGCAATAAAATTCTTTTAAGTCAATTAAACTTTGTCTTCTTGATATTTGACAGAAATAGAGGGAGAATAATGGTCCCACAATATTAAATGGTGGTAGAAATAGGTTCAAATACGTACCAATTTGGCTTTGTTGAGTAGACGACGAGCATATACACGATCTTTGCCTCTGAACACAATTGAAGAAGCAGCCATTGCTGCAGCAGTTTCAGCTGCAATCTCAGTTCCAGGCGTGTTCTCATCAATTTTCAACACAGTTCTCGGTGTTTGCATGTTTTCAGGTCGAATCCAACATTGATGATCTTGCACCGGATCTCCAACCTTTGATTGCAATAAACAAACAAACATAATGAGTAGTTATTATATCATAATACAAATACAACATATTTTTTTTATATAAAAAAAAAAATACAAACTTCATATGTTGTTTAAGCACAGTCTCATTATATTGTACATGATATATATTAGCAAAAAGGGTGTCTCACCTGCACATATAATCGTTTCTTTCTGGAACTAGCTTTCATAAAATAATCAGTGCCCCAGCGAATGGCAGAGTGGACATTTTCCGTCTCTCCGTTGACTTGTAGCTCTGATTTGTAAGCAATAGCAGCCCATGCTAGAGTTGTAACTGTGAAAGCCATGGGAAGCCCATACTTCACATTATCTCCTGCATCATAATATCCCCCAACAAGGTCCACCTGCATAACAACAACACATTCATAAATAAACTCGGCTCCAACCTATACCTCTAGAGCAAAAATAATCTTATTATGCATTGATATATCATATATGTATCCTTCTTCTCAACATGGATTTCACAGGTATGTGTGATCCACAAATTGTAAGAGAGATGGCAAAAAAATAATTTTATTATCATAGTACCTTTTTCACGTTTTAAATGTGAATATCGTGTGTAAAATTGTGGACGTATTGTGAACATAGTGTACATTAATAAGTTTGTGGGAACGATTATTGAAATAAAAATGAAAGAGATATAGATTAGAGAGGTATACATTTTCTTCCTTTCCATCATCAAGTGCCGAGTCTCCTCTCCAAGATAGCCTAGTATTTGGCGGGAGTTTCCCTGATCTCTGTGCCTCTAGGAAAATAAGTGATTTGGTGAGTGCATCCTTATAATTAATATTACCATTCACAGCAACCAAAAGTCCTTCAAAGAGAATCAGCCAAGCCAATGTAATGGCAGCTGATGCTGCCTTAGTAGAGGTACCCATATACTCAAAATTCTAAAAAGTTCAAGACCCAAATCCAAATCACACCCACAACAAAAACGAAAGACAAAAAAGAAAAAACTTAGAGACAGAAAATTGTTCAGGGAGAACAGGAGAGGGATCTGGGTAGGGACTCTAATGTGGCGTCAAAGTTAAAACAAGGGAAATAAGCGGTTGTGTTTTCAGTTTGGGAAGTTTCTAATTTGTGTATGGGAGCAAAATTGGTTTGTTTAATTTTGGTGTTTTTGTTTTAAGTTTGTGATGGCGGGAGGGAATTAAAAGCTGAACGAGTCGGTTAAAAAAAGAGTCAATATATAGTTGACGGAGAGAAAAAGTGGGGTTTTTGAGAGAGGTGAACGTGGGGTTATAGATTACACCGTTTTTCATGTAACAACTGATATCCTTTCTATGTAAAACTTACGGTTCTTAGAGAGTCTGTTACATTGGGTTTGTTTTAATCTTGCGAAGAGCAAATCAAACATAGTAAAAAACTAACAATAATAACATTAGTAATAAAAGACTATTAGACTTACTAATAATACAAAGGAAAGAGCGATATTAATTTATATATGAACAATTTTTTTTTTTTTTTAATTTTCATTTAGAATGACGAATATAGAAGTTCTGTTATTAGAACTAAAACAAAGAGTTATAGATTAGAGCAACATCATTTGCGAGAATTCTGTATAACATGATTTGCTTTGACTGTATCTCCAATAAAAATAAAGTAGAAAGGTCTGGACTAGACCATTAATAGAAAAGCCTCTTTTGGATATGGAAGAAAATGCAATTGAATATTTTTTTTCCGGCCTGAATTTTCTTTGTATTTCATTCATGATTCTATTCATAAATTCATGATCGATGATTCCTATGATAATAGAACAATTTATATAATAGAGCTATTTACATTACTCAACTACATATATCTTGTCTTCTTTAAAAACTCCTATATTCTTGATTCACTTTTGTCATATGGCTAGCAGGTACACACGCAATGTTATTTATAAGTTATATATTTATTAAAACTTTAAGAAAGTATAATAAATTAAGATAAAATAAATATTTACATGAATGAAGAGAAAGACAGAATTGTATAAGAGAGAAAGGAAAGTAATTTATTAATCTTTTTTTATAACAAAATCACCGATTGAAAATTGCAGGCCTCTTTGCTTCTATTTTTTTAAGATAGTCTTCGATTTTAAATATATATATATATATATATATATATATAAAATAAAGATAAAAACTCTCCATCTCTCCATTTCACAAAAGAGCAAGACTTATGTACAATACTTAGGTGTTTTTTCTTAGGTTCTCATATTAAGATTTTGCTATGTATATTTTTTCTCATGAGATGGAAGTGTATTTTTTATTTAAATAGCCACATGACTAAATCTTAAGAGATGAATATAAAAAACAGTACCTAAAGTACTGTATCTAAATTTTGTCTTTCACTAAATATGTTTTTGAAAACCATTTCAAAGAATTATCTTGAAAATAAAATTTTGATTTTTTTTTTTTAAATTTGTAAATTAGGAAAAAACAAACCATGAAAACACTTTCTTTTCATCTCTAGAAGAAGTTTTTAATTTGTTCTAGAAAACACAAGCAACAAGCCCCTTATTGTAAATTACCTTGGTGGAAAATGTTCTTTTCTATTTAAAATAGTTATATTTCATGTTTCAAATTAAACATTACTATAAATATAAAATTCTTTTTTTTAAAGAAGAATCGAGATGGTGTTTAGTCTATATACCAAGCCAGCATCATTTAAAAGTTCAAATGACATGTCAGATTGTACACTATTAAATCTTAGAAATAAAATATTAAGTATTAACTATCACTTGGTGGTGGCTCTAGTTGCACAACCACCCTCACTTGCCAAAAATATTTACACTTGCAAAAAAATTATATAAATAATTAGTTTTAAACTAATTTGTTTTGTCTACCCTAAAAAAATTAGTGACCACCTTGAAAAATTATATAAATTATTATTTTTAAACCAACTTTTTTTCCACCCTAAAAAATTTAGGTTCAACAAAACTGAATAATTCTATGTGCACAATATTTTTATAACAATTTCAAAAAATACGATTTGTTGTAAAAATACTATTGACATGGCATTAAAAAAAAAAAAAAAGATTTTGGCCCCCAAACATAATCCTTAACCCTTTAAATAATAAAAATAAAAGACTAAATAAAAAAATAAAATTGGCCTAAATAACAATAAAAAAAAAACTCAAACAACAAAAAATGAAAAAAATATTTAACACTCATTCAAAAGAAAAATAAATGAAATACCTAATTTCAAATTCGTAACTTGTTCAACCCATTTTATAAAAATATTCTTTAATTTCATTTTTCCTATGATAAAATTCATATCGTCATTTTAGACTCTCTCTCACTTTATTATTCTTATCTCAGCATTCTTATTTCTCATTTTATCTCTCATTTGCTTTCTTTTTACCTTTTCATTTTTTTTAGTAGAATGAAATTATAAAACTTAACATATTCAATATATATATATATATATATATATATATTTTTTTTTTTTTGTGATGACGTTTGTAAGGACTAGATTTGAGTCTCTAGCCCAAAAGGTGAATGGACTTAGGGCCAAAAAACTCAAAACAATGAATTTGTAGAAAATTGGTTGGAAACTGAGCCTTAATGAATTAGACAACCACTAAAGTGGATTCAGATGACGAGAGAATGAAGATAGAGAAGTTTACACTAAAGAAAATCGTTCTCAGTATAGTCTGAGGAGATCAGTTCTTATATATTTCTCTCAAGTTTGGTTACAAATGCAATTCTTGATTGCTATAGTCTTTTTCTCTTAATTTCTTGATCCCCTTCTCTTATTGCCCTCTTTTTCCTTTATACTATCTTCCTCTTTCATCTCTACCCTCCACATGCAGACCAGATGATTGGTGTTAATACTTGTCCTATTAGCCCATTCTTGAAGTCTTTGTGTAGTAGCTGTAAGGCTAAAAACCACTGTTCAGGTATCAATTTCATATTAATGGCTAGAGAGTTAGCTGCAGAATATTTAATGCGGTAGTAACAGCTTTCCTTTGAGATATTTCATGGCCTCCTTTTGTCCTTTTCCTTTTGG
Source organism: Quercus variabilis (assembly GCA_030445155.1). Classification (NCBI taxonomy): domain Eukaryota; kingdom Viridiplantae; phylum Streptophyta; class Magnoliopsida; order Fagales; family Fagaceae; genus Quercus; species Quercus variabilis. The sequence continues at coordinate 17,809,031 of CP129446.1, forward strand.
ATACTTATTCGCATCAGTGGAATTGTCCGGGGCGTTGCTCTTAATGTCAGGCTATACCTTTTGACTTCGGCCTTGCTTAGCTGAGGAAGTATTCATCCTCGAACTATCTAATTAGTTGGTCGTGATCAGATTTTACTATTCACCTACCAATATGGACTCTTATAAAGGTGTTTACCTGTCCTTGGACTACTTAATGTCCTTGGATTAGGCCCCTAGTCCAATATACTTTACAGATACGTACTTCTGGGCCTATCACCCCTACAATAGCCCCTCGAGATTCTTTTTTCTGTCTCCTCGAGAAGAAATGAGGATTTCGATGTCACCTTAGTTAGTCTGTGCTTATCATACATCACCTATGCCTGTGTAGATGCCTTTTTAACTGCCTAAGACACACTCCTGACGCTTCAGCATATGAGACACGCCTTCATTAAATTCTTACGGCTCCTTGTCCCCCACGTTCTACGGCGCAATGCAAATCCAATGGCTAAGGATTTCGCTAAAAACAGGGCGGGAGTTTTCCCGCTTGTAGCTATTCTTTTTATATAAATACTACCCAAATCAATCATTCTTCTCACTTTTGCATTCACTTCACTTTAGAGCTCATACATTGAACTTGCAACTTACCCAACTCACTCGTGCCCTTACAAATACCAAGTGCTTATCCGAGGAGAGTTTTTATTTTTTCTGTAAGTCTTCATACCTCTTTTCATTTTATTTTTCTATATACTTTTCTTTTCTTTGCGTCCTTTTCTCTTTAGCTCTTCTTTCCTCTCTTTATCTTCCTAGCACATCCAAGTCCCTTTTAGGAATGGGTAGATTTGCTCATCTAGTAGACTCCGAGGAGGGAATAGAGAGTTTTAGAGCTCTATATAGGATTCTTCTAGGAGTAGGCATTAGGTACTGTAAGGAAGGGGAGTGGCATGAGAAAAGGCAAAAGGGAGAAGTGGTGATCCCAATGATTGCCTTCATAGAAGGAGGGATAAGAATCCCTCTGGGTACTGTTACCAGAGACTACCTTAGGGCCCATAGGTTAGCTCCCACCCAAAGTGCACCTAATAAGTTCAAAATCTTAGGTTCTGTAGATGCCCATAATGAGAGGATGGGCTTAAACCTCACACACCACGATGTCAATTGGGTTTACAACCTCCATCACTTAACGGGGTAGGGGTATTACGTAAAATTTAGGTACTCCGAGGTTAGACTTATTCAATGCCTCCCTAAATCCAACAAGGGCCTCAAAAAGAATTTCTTGATCGTGTCAGGGGAATGGCACGATGGCCTTCCCTGCTTGATGAGAGAGGGGCAGCCAAGTGGGGTTATAGACCTAGGATGATTATTTTAAAGTTACCTCCCTTTTCTTTTGCTTGTGTCTGTGCATGAAATTCCCTTTCATTTGTATTATTCTTTGCTAACGATGTTCTTCGTCTTTCCCAATGGTTTTGCAGACAAAAACGTTGCAATTCCTAAATCCAGTCTTGTAAACTAGGCAAGTTTGGATAAGATCCTAAAGGCTAAGGTATTTGTCCACACAAGTGGTCAACTCAAGGTAGCCCACTTGATATTGGACTACATTCCAATATCCAAGAGTTTCCAGGCGCCTAAGTGCGTCATTAAAGCCAGAAATCCTTGTCTGCACTAGATCAACGTTGCTTCCCCAAGCTTTCTTCTCACCAACCCTGTTCCAAAAGGCACGCTCACCATAGAGCCCATACCCGAAGGCATACCAAAAGTAGCATTGATACCACAACAGAAAACCGGAATGGCCACTTCTTCTAACCCTGCTAACACAAAAGAAGAAAAAGATGAAGAAATAGTTGAAGTATTTGATTCCGAGGATGAGTTTGAAGTCTTCAATTAACCCTTGTCCTCAGAAACTTCAACTAGTGACCTCGGCTATCCGTTCATACCAATACCAGACGAGATGAGGATCCAACGAAAGCAAGGGTCCACCTTACGGGAACTACTGGAGTCCCAACCGAGGAGGGACAGGCTTGGGAAGACAGCCCAAACAAAGCCTCCCACCCCCTCCCCCCCACCTGCCCTGCTCCTCTGACTTGAACCTACTGACTTAAAAAGGAAAAGGGAGCTAAAGGGCAAAGCGGTGGTAGAAGTTGGAAAAACCCAAACCTTTCAAGAGGATAAGGCCCAAAGAATGGCCAGGCAAGCCAAGGTGAGGTAAAAGGGTGTTGAGAAGAGAAGTGATCCTCAGGTTGCACCTCCAGCCAGGACTCACACCCTAATGCTGGATAGGGCTCCTTTGCCAGCAAGTGCCTCCATCAGGGATTTCCAAGGAGGGATGGCCAGCTATGTGGCTGACACGGTGGAGCAGGCTCTACTGCTTTCGAGGACATGGCCGAGCTTTGGTCCATGAGGAGGCACGAGGTCTTCCTCAGCTTAAAGAGGTACCTTGCCATGGTATGTTCTCTACTTAGTTCCTTTTTCTTCTCTTTTTTTTTTTTTTAATTGCTTTCCTCACTTTCTTTTTCTAATCCATGTTTCTTTCCTCGGCAGGCTGTTCAAGCCTCATTTCGGGTGGAGGAGATAACCAATTACTACCATTGGCAAATGAAGGAGGAGGAAGGAAGATGTAACGCCACTATGGAGGCCTTTAATGTGGCAGAAAAAAGTATTCAAGAGCTCAAGAGTAAGCTGCTTGAAGAGGAGAGGGAAAGAAAAAGTACAGCTGCCCTTAATAGTGCTGAGAGACAGGCTGAGAGCCAATGGATACTACTTCACAATGCCAAAGATTAGCTGGCCGCCTCCAATACTAAGATCGTTGCCCTTAAGAAGAAACTGGAGGAGGCCGAGAAGGGTAGGGAAAAAGAAAAGAAAAGAAACTTGAGGAGCCCGAGCAGCCCAGGGTCACAGAAAAAGGAAAGAACACAAACCAGGGAGTGGCCCTTGATGCTATGAAGCCTTCAACTGCCACCCAGGACCCCTTAGCCTAGAAAGAAGCTCCTAAAAAGATGGAGATTGTCCTGGCCACTCTTTCCCTGCCCGACAAAGCTAATCCTGCAAGCAAGGGCCCCGAGGCCTCAGAAGCAGCATCCACTCAGCCTATCAAAGCCCCTCCCAAAGACAAGATTGTAATAAAAAAGAAATAACTCCCAATGTAGTTCTTCTTCTTCTTCTTCTTCTTTTTTTTTTTTTTTTTTTTTTTTTGCTACTATCTTTATTTTCAAAATTTGTAATTAGTGCTACCTCTTTGTATCCAATCTACCTCTTTCCGAGGCTCTACTTAATGAAAGTTATGAACATTTTCCTTATTTCTATGATTCTTACACAAGTGTTGGTATAGTTTTTATTTTTTTTAACACTTAGCTAATATGGAAATTAGATACAACTCCATTAGTGTATATAGATGGTAAGACACCAATTCATATTAGACTTCATTTAAGTTTCTTCCCACTACTAAGTTAAAAGACTTGGATACAGTAATTAGACCTGAAACAAAGCATGAATATACTTTCAAAGGCTTTAAGTGATGCTTACAAGCATGAAATTGATCATGTCACTTTAATGAAAATCCATATTATTCAGCAGGGCTGTTCCCATCAAACAATTAAATAATCCATAGGAAGTGTCAACCTTCTCAAGAGGATCCAGATATAATGTAGATTCTGTTTAATACTTATGTGAATAGCTTGAAATATCTATTAACTCAAGGTATGTGGTCTGAGGAGCCAAGTATAGCTAAGGTTCTGTTTGATACTTAGATAGATCTCAGGGAGTATTAATTTACCCAAAGCATATGGTCTAAAAAGCCAGGCATAGCTAAAGTTCTGTTTAATACTTAGAACAACGATTAAAAGATATCAATTTACCCAAGGTATGTGGTCGAGGAGTCAGGCATGACCAAGGTTCTGTTTGATACTTAAATAGATGTCAAGGAGTATTAATTTACCCAAAACATGTGGTCTGAGGAGCCAGGCATGACTAAGGTTTTGTTTGATACTTAGATAAATATTTGGGAGTATTAATTTACCCAAAGCATGTGGTCCGAGGAGCCAAGCATAGCTAAGGTTCTATTTAATACTTAAAATAATGATTAAAAAATATCAATTTACCTAAGGTATGTGGTTTGAGGAGCCAGACATGATAAAAATTCTATTTGATACGTAGATAGATGTTAAAGAGTATTAATTTACCCAAAGCATGTGGTCCGAGGAGCCAGGCATAGCTAAGGTGTTGTTTAATACTTAGAACAATGTTTAAAAGATATCAATTTACCCAAGGTATGTGGTCCAAAAAGTCAAGCATGACCAATGTTCTGTTTGATACTTAAATATATAGTAAAACGCATGACACGCAATACAACAAACCCAAATATGGTGAAGAAAGCTTTCATTAATAATAATAATACATTTTCAAGTTATTTACATTCCAGGGGCATGGTACAACATGTTCCTCTAGATTTTCAAGATAATATGCACCTATTCCAACCACTGATGTGATACGATATGACCCTTCCCAATTGGGTCTCAATTTTCCCCATGCTGGGTTTTTTGTAGTTCCTAAAACCTTTCTTAAGACCAAGTCTCCAAGTGCCATGGCCTTAGCTTTAAGTTAGCATCATGCCTTAGCTTAAACTTGTGTTAATAGTAGGCTAATTGGACTATGACATTTTCTCTTTGTTCTTCAATTAAGTCAAAAATTTTCTCCAATAGCCTATTATTGTTGCTTGGAGTGAAGGAACTCATTCTCAGTATGGGGAATCCTGTCTCCAAAGGAATGACAGCCTCGACCCATAAGTCATTGAAAAGGGCGTCTCCCCAGTGGACCTATAAGGTGTAGTTTGATATGTCCAAAGGATGTATGGCAACTCTTCCACCTATTTTCCCTTTGTGTCATCCAACATCTTTTTAAACCCACTCGCTATGACCTAATTGATAGCTTCAGCTTGTCTATTCCCCTATGGATATGCTGGGGTGGAATATCTATTTGTTATGCTTAGGTCACAACAATACCTCCTAAACGCTTTCCTGTCAAACTGAAGTCCATTGTTCGAGATGAGTGTATAAAGGATTCCAAACCGAGTGACAATATTTTTCAAGACAAATCTTTTGGCATCCACGCCCCTGATATTTGCCAGAGGTTTAGTTTCAACCCACTTGGTAAAGTAATCCGTGTCGACCAACAAATATCTCTTATTCCCTGTTGCCTTAGGGAAAGGATTTACAATGTCTAAGCCTCATCGAGCAAAAGGCCAAGGGCTGGACAGAGAATTAAGGACTCCTCCCGGTTGATGAATGTTTGGTGCAAATCTTTGGCATTGGTCACACTTCTTCACATACTCTTGTGCTCCCCTCTACATATTTGGCCACTAATAACCTTGAGTGAGGGCCCTGTGAGACCAAGATCTGCCCCCTGTGTGACTTCCACAAATTTCTTCATGTAACTCTTTCAAGAGTAGCTCAACTGTTTTGAGGTGTATGCATAGTAGATATGGGTCAGAAAAATATCTTTTATACAATTTTTAGTCCTTGGACAGCTGAAAACTGAGGAGCCTTTCTCTGTACCTTGTCGGCCTCGGACTTACTCTCGAGCAAGACATCTTCCTTAAGGAATAGCACAATAGAGTCCATCAAGCTAGGCCCCACCCTTATTTGATGAACATGAACCCCATCTCGCCTACCTTAGTAGGTTTACACAAGTCTTCCACAAGAATCACCCGAGGCAAACTTTGTGCCGAGGATGTTGCCAACGTGGTAAGAGAGTCAGCATATGTATTTCTACTTCTAGGGATTTGAGACAAATTAAAAAAACTCAAATCCAGACTGTAAATGTCTTACCTGGTTCAAATATTTCTACATTCTGAGATCTCTGACTTCTAAATCTCCTTGAACTTAGCCCATAACCAGCCTTGAATTATAGAAGATTTCCACTATTTTTTCACCCATTTTCTGAACTATGGTCATCCCTACTAACAAAGTTTCATACTCAGTTTCATTGTTTGTGGCCGAAAAACTCAATCTTAAGGTTTTCTCAATTGTGATCCTCTCTGTAGATATCAGAACTAGTCCCATTCCAGATCCTCTATGGTTTGCTGATAATCAACATATACTTTCTAGGACAAAGGTTCTTGTAAGTAGATTGCACCAATCAATTTTTCATCCATGTTTTGCTTTTCTGTTCTTTCTTCTAATAAGGTTTCAGCAAACTCAGCCACCAAATCGGCGAGGACATGACCCTTGATAGAGGTGCGAGGCATGTACTTAATATCAAAAGCCCCTAAGATCGTACCCCACTTTGTAATCCTCTCTATGTAATCAACGCTTCAAAGTAGAGATCTGAGCGAAAGCTAGGTTAAGACAACAATTGTGCGTGATTGGAAATAGTGGGGGAGCTTACGTGTAGCATGCACCACTGCCAGAATGGCCTTCTCCAGTAGTAGGTAACAGATCTCGACCTTATGTAGTGACTTGCTCACACGATAAACTAGCCTCTGTACACCACTATCAACCCGTATTAGCAACAAGCTTACCACGTGGGAGGCCACTGCAATGTAAGTAAACAAAACGTCATCCACCTCGGGTTTGGACATAATGGGTGGCCAAGAAAGATACTTTTTCAACCGCTGGATAGCCAGGACACACTCCTCGATCCATTTAAATCCCTTCCACTTGTTCAACAACTAAAAGAAAGGCCTACACCTATTTGCTGACCAAGAGATAAATCGGTTTAGAACAGCGATCATCCCCATTAGCTTCTAGATCTCTTTAGGGTTCTGAGGTAGCTGTAGATTGTTGATCACTTTAATCTGGTCAAGGTTGACTTTAATTTCGCGGTGTGTAATCAGGTGCCCCAAGAACTTCCATAATCCGACACCAAAAGAACACTTGGAAGCATTAAGTTGTAGCTTGTGTCTTTTCAAGATCTCAAAGATGCTTGAACTCTACCTTACTCTTTACCACCATATCATTTATGTAAATCTTGATGTTTTTTCCTAACTATGGCTCAAACATCCTAGTCATCATCCTCTAGTAGGTAGCCCTTGCATTCTTTAAACCAAAGGACATCACTTTGTAAGAGTAATTCCCTATAGGAGTGACAAAAGATGTCCTTTCTTGATCGTCCAAGGCTAAAGGTATCTAATGGTACTCTTGGAAAGCATCCAAAAAGCTCATTTGAGGATGGCTCACAGTTGTGTCCACTAGATGATGAATTTAAGGCATGAGGAAAGGGTCCTTTAGGCAGGCTTTGTTTAAGTCCATGAAATCTACACATACTCGCCATTTCTCATTCTTCTTCTTTACTACTACTATATTAGCCAACCATTCAGGATAGAACACTTCTTTAATAGCCTCGGTCTGCTTAAGTTTTTTCCCCTCTTCCTCAATCTGGTCCCTGGACGGATATTTAACCTTCAAATGTAGAGTGGTGGAAAAGGCTCCCAGGGCATGACGCTAGGGTCTTGCCACAATGGCCGTGTAACGAGAATAGGCATCCACTACAATGAAATCCACCTCGACCAATTCTGAACTCGCCTACACAGGCAACCTAATCTGACCCTTTGGAATGACAACCTTCCCATCAAAGCTTACTAAAGGTGAATCATAAGCTGTCAAATCCTCAAGCTTCAGGCCCAGTTCGCTGTACAAGTTGAGGTATGTAATCTCTACCCCACAGCCTTGAGCCACCATCACCTTCTTAACATAATACCCTCTTATTCTGAGGGTGACCACCAAAGTATCATTATGTGGCTGGATGGTTCCTACCTTGTCCTCGTCTGAAAAACTTAGCGCCAGTCGAATCTCCACTCTAGCCCTTTTTGGCTTAAAATTGGAGTCCTCGACTTGTAGCCAAGCAACAGACATAACCCTAGAAGGATGAGAACTAGTTCTCCCAGGTGCAATAAAGATGACAACAATTGTGCCTAACGGGGGCCTTGAAGAAACATTCCCTTGAGCCCCTGACCTTGATTGGTCTCCTTGCCCATTGGGCCGATACAAAAACTATTGTAACCTTCCCTCTTTAACTAATTGCTCCAGATGGTTCCACAAAGTTCTGCAATCCTCAGTGATATGCCCCTGCTCTTTGTGGTATTGGCAATGAAAGCTCTGATTACGCCTCAAAGGGTTTCCACTCATTTCATTCAGCTATTTGAAGTATGGCTTATTCTTAATCTTCTCTAAGAATTGATGCACTGGTACTAGGAACACAGTGTTAACCACTTGAGGAGTCGTAGACCTAGATTGTTCAGCAAAATCTCTTCGTGGTCTATTATTGTTGTAGCGGTCCGACCTCAAATCCCTCATCTCTTGAGGGATAACCTTACCCTTTCCCTTGCCTTGCTGTTAGTCTTCCTTAACCCTCTTATACTTATTAATCCAATCCATGAGCTGGTGTACACTGGTAGCAGGTTTCTCAGTCAAAGACTTTCTTAAGTCATGCTCGGCAGGTAAGCCAACCTTGAAAGTCCTGATGACTACGTCGTCAAAGTCACCATCTATCTCATTGAACATCTCCCAGTATCTGTCCGAATATGTTTTTAGGTTCTCCCCTTCTCTTATGGACAGGGACAATAAGGAATCTAAGGGCCAATGAACCCTGATGCACATAATAAAGCAGGATCCAAACACTTGAATAAGTTCCTTAAAAGAATCAATGGAACCTGCACCCAGACCATTAAACCACCTCATCGCCATAGGCCTTAAGCTGGATGGGAATACCTTGCACATCAAGGCCTCGTTCTTGGAGTGCACAGACATTCTTTGATTGAAGTGTCTAACATGCTTCACGGGGTCTATTCAACCATTATACATGGTGAATGTGGGCTAAGTGACCCGTCGAGGAAGTCTTCCTCCCTCAATTCTGCGCGTGAAAGGTGATCTGAAAATTTGGTTGAGTGCTCTACTCATTGCATCATTTTCCAAGCCTCTCAAAGATGAATTTCTATTTCTGTGCTCATGATGGTAGTCCTCATCATACAAGAAAAACTTCTAGGAGAGGTCCTTAATCTGCGCCTATAGCTACCATCCTTTTCATCGTCGAAAGAGAAGTCAGAATTAGAAGGAGCTCGCTTTCACCGTTCGTGGCGTAAGCTTCTCTTCAAGTGATCAATCTCCAACTACATGAATTTGGTATTTTTCTCATGATAGAGATGGCTACCACCCCGATAATAGCTCCTACTAGTATGGGTAATGTGCACACTCCCCTCCCGGTCCCTCCTTTATTCAAGATCATGGAAGTGATCTTGACGTTGAGACTCCATGGATTCTACCTAGTTTGAACTTGAACCTACCGTCATTGAATGTTGGACTCACTATAACACCAGTAATTTCCTATAGAAGGCATCAATCGTAAGGACCAAATTTGAGTCCCTAACCCAAAAGGTGGATGGACTTAGGCCCAAAAAGCCGAAAACAATGAATTTATAAAGAATGGGTTGGAAAACTGGGCCTTAATAAATCAGACAACCACTAAAGTGGATTCAGATGACGAGAGAATAAAGATAGACAAGTTTATACTAAAGAAAATTGTCCTCGGCACAATCCGAAGATATCAGTCCTTATATATTTCTCTCAAATTTGGTTACCAATGCAATTCTTGATTGCTACAGTCTTTTTCTCTTAATTTCTTGTTCCTCTTCTCTCATTGCCCTTTTCTTCCTTTATACTATCTTCCCCTTTCATCTCTACCCTCCACATGCAGACTAGATGGTTGGTGTTGATACTTGTCCCATCAGCCCCTTCCTGAAGTCTTTGTGTAGTAGTTGTAAGGCTGAAAACTACTATTCAGGTATCACTACCATATTAATGTGGCTAGAGAGTTAGTTGCAAAGTATTTAATGCGGTGGTAGCAGCTTTCCCTTGAGATATTTCATAGTCTCCTTTTGTCCTGTTCCTTCTTAATACTTATCCACATCAGTGGAATTGTCCGAGGTGTTACTCTTGATGTCAAGCCATACCTTCCAACCTCAGCCTTGCTCAGCCGAGAAAGTATTCATCCTCGGACTATCTAATTAGTTGGTCGTGATCAGATTTCAACTATTCACCTACCAATATGGACTCTCATAAAGGTGTTTACTCGTCATCGGACTACTTAATGTCCTTAAATTGGGCTCCTGGCCCAAATACTTACAAATACATACTTTTGGGCCTATCACCCCTACAACATTATATTCAAGTTTTCTTTTTATTAGATTTTGTATAATTTAAATTTTTTAATGACCATTAAAGAAAAAATATCTAAAGCCGCCACTACAAATGCTAACAATGTATTTTTATTTTTAGCATTTACCTTTGTTGATGCACCTGATTTGAATCACAAAACTTGTAAAATAAGGTAGTGTGTTTATTGGAGAGCATCGGTGGTGCCAATCTCAGGCTCTCCGATGCCTAAGTCAACGAGGGCGCCTCTATTTGTTTGTATTTTTTTTTTTTCGTCTCTGTGCTCACCGCACAGCTCCGTGCCTATATTTGTTTGTAAACTCAAAGAGTTATTGAAGATTATATTTGTAAAAATATTGGCATACCTTTCGCTTGAAGTACAACCCTTTTAATATAAAGATGAATGAGACCAATCTGCCTCTAATTTGCTTTCCCAGCAGATCAATAATTCTTTTAGATCAAAGTTATGGCTTGTCAGCCAAGTAGTTTTCTTCTTCGGAGTACCTTGAATAGAAGCCGGATTATTTGTGCATTAATGTCTTCTTTTCTTATAATCAACACGTGTATGTATATGAACACATGAAATTATTCTGTTATTAATAATTGTTCATAAAAACACAATTGACAAATATGAAAGGGCGGGGCTATTTTCAATTTTCTGACTTCATCCACAACCTCTTTATTGCGGAAAAAATAAGTATGACAAAATTTTCGTCTACCTGTCAAGCTCAATGGTAGATTGGTAGCTCTATAAGTTAAACTAGCCTCTGAATTTTATATAATAAAAAAAAAAGTGTATTTCTATATTACATCGATTATTCTTTCTTTGTATTTCTATATACAAAATGAAAATTTGAAATATACAACAATTCAATTGTAGATAAGTGTTTCAAGTTTGAACACCTAAAGAGATTTAAGAAAAATCTTTTCATAGCTATAAATTTTTGTTAAATAAAGACTAACATACAAACATATGAGGGGGGGAAAAATTAAGTATTAAGAAAATTACCTCTAATTATGCCTCAAAGAGAAATGGAGGGAGAGGAAGATAAGACATTTATTTATTTTTTGTTTTGGCAACTGGATTAAGAAAAAAATAAATATACATGGTAGTACCTAAATTTATGAATGAAAAGTTATAGTAATAATTTTATAGTAGATATTTTTTGTTAATTAAAAATAAAGAAGAATGAGAATTGAAAAAATAAAAACAAAACAAAAAAAAAACAAAAAACACGAGTTTGGGAATAAGGAACCGCAAATTCAAGAAGAAGAAACAGTTTTTTTTTTTGTTTTTTAAGAAGAGGAGAAGAAAGGATCAAAAGAAGAAACAGGAAAGACTTGATAAAGGTTTAAATAAATAAATAAATAGTTTAAAAAAAATTGAAAACGTGGGCTTAGTGATTGTAGGAATACATGGAGTTGGAGCAGATCAAATCTTTGAATAGAAGAGTAGTTTTATTTTGTAGGTAATGTTTTAGTGGAAGTTAGAGATGTATTTTTACCGGATTATTTTTCAGTTTTGTCTCTATTTAAGCCTAGTAATGTAGGGGTATTTTTGAACCAATGAAATGTCCATACCAAATAAAGAAAACTCCTTAAATAGATAGAAAATAAGAAGAAATGGTTAGGACTTTGACATTTTTACCGGATTTTCCTTTAGCTTTGTTTCTACTTAAACCTAAGGATGTAGAAGAATTTTTGAACTAATGAAATGTTCATCATCCCAAATAAGGAATCTTCTTAAATAGTAGTATAGATAGAAGATAAATAATAATAACTAGCCTCATCACATGTGCTTTGCGTGTGTGAGTCCTTTTTTTTTTTTTTAGTGGTCTTATTTTGTAGGCGAAAAAAATGTGTTTTTTTTATTTTATATATATAATTTTTATTTTGAAATTTTAATTTATAAGTGAATAAATCAATTTGAAAATTAATAAGAGAGTAGTCATATTTTTAAGGCAATGTTTTAGTGGGAGTTAGAGTTGTATTTTTACCGAATTGTTCTTTAGTTTTGTCTCTACTTAAATATAGGAGTGTAGAAGTATTTTTGAACTAAAAAATAAGGATTCCAAACAAGGGAAACCCGTGTGATGAGTCTTTTTTTTTTTTTTTTAGTGGTCTTATTTTGTAGGGAAAAAATGTGTTTTTTATTTTATATATATAATTTTTATTTTGAAATTTTAATTTATAAGTAAATAAATCAATTTGAAAATTAATAGGTGAGTGGTCCTATTTTTTAGGCAATGTTTTAGTAGGAGTTAGAGTTGTATTTTTATCGAATTGTCCTTTAGTTTTGTCTCTACTTAAACATAGGGGTGTAGAAGTATTTTTGAATTAAAAAATGAGGAATCCAAATAAGGGAAACTTTTAAATAATAGTATAGATAATAATAACAATAAAAATAATAATTATAGAATTTATTATTGGGACAAAATAAATTCTTTTTGTAATTTTTGTCTCTTCCCTTTAAAAAAAAAAAAATTTGAAATTGTTTCTTCTTATCTTATCACTTCATTCCTCAATTAGTTTTTCTTTATAGATAAAATAGGAGAGGATATGTTATAGAAACAAAAACTAGATCAAGTCTAGTTACATCAAAAGGTGTGCCTCTCGAACAGAGTTTATTTATCTACACTCCAACTCATCCAGTCAAACATAACAGCATGTTGAACAAAAGCTGTGTTCTGAGTATTTTCTCTTATTATTTCTACTTGATCCGGTCGCCTCTTAGCCAAAAGATCAACCCCATTAGCTTCATGCACGGTACATACGTTGCAGCTTAACGTCCCATTGTCTCCCTAGCAGGTCCCTGTAATAAAAAAAACAACCATGGGCGTTCAAACTGTGGGTTTGAATTGAGAAGTTAGAAGCTGAATAACAAGGATTGAATCAGTTTCCAAGAAATAAATCTAAAACCCAAATCCCAAGCCATGAGAGGACCATATCTAACTGCCCAAAGTTCCGCAATATTGTTAGATGTAATGCCCAGATTAATAGAAAAACCTTTTAGCCACTTACCATTATGATCTCAAATGACACCACCTGCTCCTGCTTTACCTGGGTTATTAGTTCGAGCACTACCATCCGTATTAAAGCGACATAAGGAAGATGCGGAGGATTCCAATGAATAGTACTCTCTCTCTCTCTCTCATGAACTAAGTTCCTATAAAACATTACAATCATTATTTGATATTCACAGTTTATAAACGTAAAATTACAGAAGTCAACATAGTATAAGACATATATAGTTTTTAGTATCTTATAATATATCATATTATTCTCATCTTTTACCATTTCAGTACCTATATCTTATAAATGCATCCTAGAATTTTTTTTTTTTTTGGCTTGAAGTGTATAATAGTCCATAGATGTTAAATGTATCACATGATACAGCATATACTCAACATGTTTGATTGACATCATTTTTCTTCACTCCGTTTTTGCTTTTTTGTTTCTATGATGTCTTTTAAACTATTTCTATTAGAACAATTATAATAAAATTGTTATAACAAGGTTATAGAATGTTCATTATTAGTTGTATATGGGATTTCTAAAATTATTACCATAATATCTCATAACTTGATTAAATTTTTTAATAAGTACAAAATTGATGATTTAATCCAAAACCATGTTGTATGTGTCATCATAAGTAATAGAATATAAATAAATAAATAAAATACGAAAAATACTAATGAAAGTGCAATTCATTGGAAGTTATGTGATGCTACCCAGTGAATATTATGATGTTATCATGGTTTATGAGATACAAATTAATTTGCACTAGTTTTGAGAGAGTTTATATAAATTGTACAAATGGTTGTGGAAAGTGAAAAATAAAAAATAAAAATCTTTTAATGAATGGTCAAATAATTGATAATTAATAAGTAAAAATAAATAAATAAAAAGAGGAATGAAGTCAAATATGAATCCACAAAAAAATAGAATCTAAGAGATACTAAAACTATAATGAGTGAGAGGTGAAGGCAACATATATGTATAATCTTCATATAAAAATATATTAATTTATTAGCTTTTAAAGTGTCTTTGTATCTTACTATGCAAGACACAAAAACACAAAAAAGAAATCTATTTTTTGCATGACTCCTATTTAAAATGGTAAGTTCTAAAATCGATGAACCGATATAAAAATGAACCTAAAAATAAAGTGTAAAATACTTATCAACCATTTCTTTAATTACTATTTTAATTACCGGTTATAGATAAAGAAGTTTTCAACCACTTCTGTATCCTGTATGCAATGAGCCCAGACTCAAAAGTATTATTCTATAATATGGCTGAAGAACAGCTTATTTATAGTACAATCAACATTCAACATTGCCTCCCAAATAAAAATAAAATAAAAAGAAGAAGAAATGAAGCCGAAACTACATTCTTTGTATTTTGTCTTATTTTGTAAAAACAATTTATATTTGAGTCATATGAGTTATGACAGTCATTCTAATTGACGTAACAATTCCCTTCTCCCACTCACCTTAAATTTTTTGTTCTAAAAAAAATATTTAATTAAAATAAAAAATAAAAATAAAAATAAAAACTACAAAGAATTGCGGAGAAGCAATCAAATTTGAAGGACTAAAATAACCTATAGGACCCCAGGACAAGCCCTTAATGGAGTTTGCAGCTGTTCTAGCCTTGCTACATCAACAAATCTTCCACTCCCTCAACTGAGTCTCTACTTTCTATGAATGGCCACCAGAGAATTCCAAAACATCAGAAACCAATTGCCCATTTTAAAAGGGGACAATGGAGTAAGGAAAATAAGACCATTTCAACACCTTCTAATGAGATTAGCAACATTTTTGCCAATCTCTTCTTTCGTTTGTTCTGAAACCGGAACATCTCCAATGTACATGTCAAAAAATGCCCCTGCAAAGACGCATATCAAAGTTGTAACCCTGCGTCATTAAAACTCATTCTTTTTTTTCTTTTTTTTTTTTTTAAAAAAAAAAAAAAGTAAAGATAATTAATGCAGTGTCCTAGGGAAAACACCACTGCACGGACAGATTTACATGTCTAAATGTTCCACAATTGCAACCGCAAAAAGAGAAATTAATGAGGAGAATTCACTTACTACACAAATCCTTGCTATGGACTGCCCCAATCTGATTACCTCCAACTGAAAAATAAACGTATGAAATTCGAAGTCAAAAACAGAGAAAGTTTGTTAAATCACTCATAGACCTCATCCACTATGACTTTGAAGTAGTGCATTAGCAGCACAATAAAACACTGAACAACTCAAAGGGTGCATCAAGGAAAAATAAAATAAAGAAGGCAATGGAAAAGCAATGAAAGATGGGGGGAAGGGGAACCGATGTATCATTTCTTTCCTTCTTCAATTTTCTTATTGATAATTGCACACGCACCCAATAGTTTTAAAACCCACGACCTCACACTCTACCTATCTCTACTTTCTAATTTCCCTCATGCTTAAGATTCTTAAATGGAAGTCGTCACAATGATGAGCCCTCCATGAAATATGTACATCTATGGCATCAAAAATGTAGTGTATATAATCTTTCTAACCAGAAACTACTCACTTTCAGTAATTAGTTGTCCATCAGATGTTTGTCGAAAATCAATTGTTGTTCCCTGAAATGTTCCAGTAAATTTAAGATTAACACTGTCATACCAATTACCAAAGAGACACAAAGATCAGTAGGATATTACCGCAGGTATTTGGATATCCTGTTTGAAGTATGATCCAAATGTTTTTATGCAATGGTAATCAGTGTCTGGGTTTGTCTGATTTGGAAAGAAAAAAAAAATTGTTAAGAGAGCAATACTGTTGAGTTCAAAAATGGAATTTCACAGTTGCGATAATTACCTTCACCAAACGGGCTCGAAGGGATTTCTCGAAAGCACTGCAAAAAATGTGATTGAAACAAAAAAATTGAGAAACATAAAATTTGAATTACATCATCAGTTGCCACCATTTATTAATACTCCCACTAAAAAATATAAAATATACCCCAAAAAAAAAAAAAAAAATTTCTGTCAAGACTCAAGAGGCAGAGCTAAGCAATGAAAAACCTGACTCAGTTGAATCTAAGTCTGGTTGTAAATGAAAAAAAGAAAAACTAGCATCATCAAAGTTAGGCATCAGAGGAACTAGGGGAACATATAAAAATTTTGAACTGACAAGCCTACTTCCCGAATACCTAAATCCAACCAATACCACAACTGCTTAAACCAAGCTAACAATTGGTGAAAGACATTACATAGGTCAAGGTCACTCCAACACCATGTTTGAAAACAAAAACATGCAAATCTACAAAGGTTATGTTCAGAAATGGATATTGAACTTACTCTTTCACAGTATTGATTTTCATCCCATTGCAATTGACCACAAGCCTAACAGTCATATTAATATCCTCCCTGCACCCACCATGGAAAAGGCTTTCATCCAACTTAGAAAACAGAAGCAAAGCTATGAAATTGAATTAAAATACTTGTCATGGCATTTATTCAGTTCATCCATGACCATTGCTCAATACCTGAGAAGATCCTGATAAAAATCATGGCATTTGTTCAGTTCATCCACTGAAATCGAAGCATACTTCGGACCCAATTTCTCACAGACAGAGTAAGGGTGAATATCTATAAGAAAGCATCAGGAAAGAGAATGTCAGTGAATGGAAATATGTTGCAGACTTAAATTATGTAACTCAAACATCAAGTGAAATTTAAAAAACACTTACAAAAACCAAATGCATAAATCTTAAGAGATTTGATTTTGATGATTTTCATAGTTCTTGATCCAGTACCAACAAGAACCTGAAATAAACATAGAAGCAGTTCACATCTAAAACATTTGATATGGGGGGAAGAGGACCCTTAGACAAAGAATTTAGGAAAATAGCACAGAAAGACCAATAACATTTATGAAGGGCTCACTACAAGAAGTCACACATGTATCCAGAATTTCGTAGGTATTATAAAACTTTGATTAAAATTAAAAAGAAGGTTGTTTATAAATTATAATTTTCCAAGGTCCAGTCACCACAAAGTCCAGTATGGTACATAGTAATAAAAACTGTAAACTATACATTATGAAATCTCTAGTAAGGATTCTAAGCAAATTGTAAGCATCTTGATTAAATCCACTGCCTCCACCCTCAAGGCAAAATCTCAATCTCGGTATCACAAGTCATCCAGGACCAACTAACTGCTTATGATTTCAGAATAGGTCTATAAAACACGCTATGAATAACAAATAACACCAGTAAACATGTTCGATGTAAACAAAGCACCTAAAATAATAAGTAGCCAAATTGATACAAGATTTACAAATTAAGGTGCATAATTAATACTTGGTGTAGAATAATTTGACTGAGACTAAAAAGATCAAGCACCCATTTGAATTTTAATAAATATTTACCTCTGAACTTAAACTGGAATTTTTCTCTCCAGTTAAAATGTTGTCCAAAATCATAGGAAACTCAATGCCAGTTCTGGGTTCAACTGCATGTCTTGTCAAGTTCAAGTCAGGAAAAGACAGATCCATGCACCTTTGATTCTCAACCTTACAAAGCCTTTGGTCAATGCCTCCATGCACTTGTAAATCAGTACTCTCCATTGGAACTGCTAGCACCTCTGAAGATCTGGTGCAATCAACATAGAAACAAGTTTTTCTATGGTTAAACTAACGCCAACAACAGACCAACCAAAAAACAAGAGAGTAAGTGCAAAACAGCCTACTTAGTGAAATGGCTACTCACAAGTTATTGAACGGAGGTACAAAGGCAGCAGCTAATGAGAGCAAAGGATAGGATTGAATCCTTTTAGCTTCTTGGAACAGGAGCTTCATCATGAAACTTGAAATCTTACCAAAAATCACTGGGGTCCCAGATTTTCCTTTTGATCTGAATCTGAAGTGATATCCAGCAAGATTATGTCTACTAGAAGTAACGTTCTTAACATGTGTACAGTTACTGGGTTTGGAACCATGCATTCTACCGGCTATGTCCCGAGCAATATTTGAAGTGGATGTACTAGAGCACCAAAAAAGTAAAGCACCAGCTAACTTTGACATACAATTAAATGCTTGTTGGAGAGCTAAACTTCCGGGGACATACAAGTTTTGAGATTGGTGTATAGAATTATCCACAAACAAACTTATCTGAGAAAATAAATGACCCCCAAAATTGTGCAATACAATGGGCTCAATTGGAAAGATGTCTGGAGAGCCTCTATCAAGATCAATGAAGAACAACCAAGTATTCTTCATATTTTTTCACGTCTGTCTAATATCTGAAATGGGAACTTCAAAGTCCTGAACAGAAAAGTTGTAAGATTAGAATCACCAAAGATATAAACACCCGCATAAGATTTCGTCAGAATGACAAAATGTTATATATGAACACTAATAAAAGATTCAATGGGCAGCTCAGAAAAATTCGAACATAACAGCAATTTAATGCAAAACATTTGGGGGTGCAGTTGTTCAGATTTCCAAAATCTCACTGTTCCAGTCAAATTTAAATTTCACAAAAATGCAACTAAACTGTAAATATTAAAACTGGGTACTTCAATTCCCATTTCAAGGCCCCAATTCCATTCGACCAAAAAATCAAAACAAAACAATTGTCATCATGGCAACCAGTTAATCAATGAATGAGGAGGAGATGATTAATATAAAGGGTTAAAGGGTTTTGCACTACATGTAATATAACTTCATGAGATCAAAACCCATTATGGAAATTTGGATTGCTATCGAAAAAACATCTTGCAAAGACTCCAAATTCAAAAAAAAAATTTAAGAATAATCTGTCTACAGCTATGTAATTAAATCAACAAATTTCAAAAAATCTTGATCATCACAATTCTCATTAGATTCTCAAAGAACAAACTGAGATATTCCAAATAACAAAATGAAACAAATTCACCATGTTCTACAATCAACCAGAGCTCAAATGCAACCTTAAATTTCGAACCAACTTTTTAAAAGACAAACCCAAAAAAGAAAAAGGAGAAGTACAGAGAAGAAAAATCAAAAGAGAACATAAAATTTAAGGCTTTATATGTTCCTTTAGAAGAACATAAAAGTATGTTAAAAATGCCTTTCTTATCAAACTATTCTCTTTTCTATTCCATTATACCCTTTTTTATTTCTCTCAAGAACAAAACAGAGAACAAAGAAAACCAACCTGAAACCCAACCAAGAAGAAAGCTTTAACGACGAGTAAGAAACCGAGAGGATCAAAGGCACTGGTTAAACTTTCTTCTATTGCATTTCAAAAGGTCTAAAGGAAAAAATTTTGTGATTTTTTATACAAAAAAACAGAGAAAAGGAAAGAGAGAAGGAAAGAGAGAAACTCAGAAAAGGAATATGCTTTTTTGGTACGAAAGGGCAAAGAGGAACACGTAAAAGAGTTGATTCAAAGGTAGGCAGTAGGCTGCTGTTGGGGAACAAATTTGGAAAATTAAGCTAAAAATGAAAATAAAGGTCAATTGGCTTTTCTTTTCTTTCTTTTTTTTACCTTATAATAATTAATATATTCAGTTTTTTTTTTGGCCAAAAATAAATTATGACAAAATAATTACAAAATTTATTGTAATCTTAGATTATAACTTTGCTCAATATTTTTGTATTAGAGGTGAATTTTAACAAATTTACTATCAAATTACATCTTCTTCTTATATCCTTCATGCTTGCAAAAATTTTAGAAAATTAAAGATCAATTATTATGTCATCAATAAATTATTTAAATCATAAATTTTTGTATTTTAAAATTATGCATAAAATATAAAATTATCGATCATATAGTAAATAATATCTGATTGACACAAAATTTGACGTGTATTACGAGTGTAAAGAACATGCAATTCAACGATTAGTAATATGTAATAATATTTTCAAAATATATAGTAATATTTATTTTATTGAGTAAGGTTATAATTTCAGACTACAACTAATTTTGTAGTCAAATTTTGTCCAATAAATTATACTTCGTTTTGTCATTAAAATATATATTATAAGGTCGCAATTTGGGTCCCTAGCACAAGTGATAGACAAACTTAGGTCCAAAAAGTCCAATACAATGAATTTGTAGAAAGTTTGTTGGAAAACTAGGTTTTAATGAATTTGATGACAAGTAAAAATGGATTCAAATGACAAGAAAAGAAAAATAGATTGATTTAAACTAAAGAAAACCGTCCTCTGCAAAGTCCGAAAAGATCAGTTCTTATAGATTTCTCTCAAGTTGGATTACAGATTTAGTTCTTGGTTACTACAATGTTTTTCTCTTAATTTTCGATCCCCCCCTCTTTTCCATAGAGGGTCTCTCACATTATATAATTCCTACTAGATGATCTTAGCGTTCTATTTGTTGATCGTTCAGACCACTATTTGAGTGTTTGTCCTATTTGACACCCTTTTTTGCCCTATATGAGTTACGGTAGCCAATGCAACACTATTCAGGGGTCTTCTTCACATAAATGTAGCTAAAAAGTTAGCTGCAGAGCATTTAATGCGGTGGTAGCAGCTTTCTAATTAAATATTTTAGGACTCCCCCTTATCCTACATTTCTGTAATGCTTATCTGTATCAACAGAATTTCTTGGAACGTTCCCCTGAATGGCAGACCACCCCTTCGAACCTTGGCTTTGGTTGGCCGAGAAGTCATTCATCCTCAGACCACCCTTATAGGCCCTTATGATCAAAACTAACTTCTGTATTTACTAACACGGATTCCCCTGACAATGTTTACTCCTCCTTGGATGACTTCACGTCTTCGAATTGGGCCCTAAACCCAATATATTCATAGATAATGAGCTCCTGGACCCAATATCCCTACAATAGCCCCTCGAGATTCTTCTTTTTGGCCCTTCGGGAAGAAAGGAGGATTTCGATGTCACTATATTTACTCCGTGCTCATTACACATCACCTCTGATTACGTAGATGCCTTTTTAATTGACTAAGGCACACTCTTAATGCTTTGTCATATGAGATGTGCCCTTATTAATTTTTTTACAGCTTTCTGCCCCCCACATTCTATGGTGCGATATGGATCCAACGACTAAAGATTTTGCTAGGAACTTAGCAGGAATTTTCCTGCTTGTAACTCCTTCTTTGATATAAATACCACTCAAATCAATCACTCACCTCACTTTAGCATTCATTTCACTTAAGCACTCGTACACTGAATCTGCAAACTTACCCAACTCACTCGTGCCTTTACAAATATCAAGAGCCTATCCAGGGAGAGTTTTTCTTTTTTCTGTAAGTTTTCCTACACCTTTTCACTTTATTTTTTCATATACTTTTCCTTTCTTTGTGTCCTTTCCTCCTCAACTCTTCTTCCTTTTCATTATCTTCTTAGTACATCCAATTCTCTCTTAGGAATTGGTAGATTCAAAAGTTTGGTAAACTGTAAGAATGGAATAGAGAGCTTTAGAGCTCTGTATAGGATCCTGCCAAGAGTGTTTATTGGGTATTGTAAGGAGAGAGAATGGCACAAAAAAAAGGCAAGAGGGAGAAGTGGTGATCCTAATGATTGCCTTTATAAAGGGTGGTATGAGAATTCCCATGGGCATCGTAACCAGGGACTACCTTAGGGCTCATAGGTTAGCTCCCACCCAGTGTGCCCTAAACATGTTCAGAATTTTAGAGAGCGTAGACACCCTTAATGAAAAAATGGGCTTAGGGTTGACCCACCACGACGTCAATTGGATTTATAACCTCCACCACCTAAAGGGGCAGGGATACTACCTAAAATCTAAGTACCCTGAGGTTAGGTTTATCCAGTGCCTTCCCGATTATAACAAGGGCCTAAACAAGGACTTCTTGATCGTGTCTGGGAAGTGGCACTACAGCCTCCCCTGCCCAACGAGAGAGGGGACACCAGGTGGGGTCATAGGTCTAAGTGATGTATTTGTACTTGAGTTTTCCTTTAATTTGCGCTATTTATTGCTAAAGTAAAATTTTGTTTTTCTTAATGGTTTTGCAAATAAGCAAGCTGCTGTTCCCAACTTTAGTCTTGTTAATCAGTCGAGTTTAGATAAAATACTAAAGGCCGAGGTGTTCGTCCATAGTGACAGTCAGCTTAGAGTGGCACACCTGATTCTCAGCTACACTCCTATATCCAAGACATTCCAGACGCCGAAGTGCGTTATAAAATCCAAAGACCCACGTTTGCACCAGATCAGTGTTGCTGTTCCGGGTTTCCTTATCACCAGCGCTATCCTAAAAGGCACCCTTAGTATTGATCCCATCCCAGAGGGCATACCGAAGGTAGCACTACCATTGCAACGCACTGCCAAGGAAGAGGCAAACTCATCGCAACCCATGGTCGAGGGAGAGGAAGAGTTTGTTGAAGTTTCTAATTCCGAAGACTTTGAGGACAGCTTTGAAATTTTCAACCAACCTTCATCTCCTGAAATCCCACTTGGTAACCTTGGCCAACCCTTTCCCGGGCAAACAAGCCAAGTCCAAGGAGACTCCTTGCCACTAAAATACATGGGGATAAAGCAAAAGTAGAGGATTGGTCCCTTGGAAGTGATGGAGTTTTCAATGAGAAGCAAGGCGCTTGAGAAAACTGCCCCTGGCCCAAATCCCTCCCTCTCCATCCACTTAACCCCCTCGACCTAATCTTACTGATCACAATAGGAAAATGGACCAGAAGGGTCAAGAAGTAGTAGAAGGGGGGAAGGGCCCCTTACCCAAAGAGACTGAGGTCCAAAGAGGAGCCAAACAGGCCAAGTTAGGACCAACTCCAGTAGATAAGAGAGTTAAAGCTCAAACTGAGGCACCTACCTGGACTCCAGCAATGGTACTAGATGGAGCCCATTTCCCTGCTGATGCCTCGATTAGGAATTTCCAGCAAGGGAGGGCTGGCTATATAGCTAATGCAGTGGAGCAGGCCTTATTGCTGCCTGAAGACATGGCTGACTTAAGGTCATTGAGGAAGCATGAGGTCTTTCTTAGTTTAAAAAGAGACCTTGCTATGGTAAGCACACTACCTACCCTCCATTTCTTTCATCATAGTAGCAACCAAGAACTAAATCTGTAATCCAACTTGAGAGAAATTTATAAGAACTAATCTTCTAGAACTTTGTCGCGGACGATTTTTTTTTAGTTTAAATCAGTCTATTTCCCTTTTTTTGTCATCTGAATCCATTTTTACTTGTCATCTAATTCATTAAAGCCCAATTTCCTAACTTGCTCTCTATAAATTCATTGTATTGAGTTTTTTTAGGCCTAAGTTCGTCCATAACTTGGGCTAGGGACCCAGATTGCAACCTTACACACACACACACATATATATATATATATATATATTGGGTTCTTTACTAGGGAGATTCTCCTCCAAGAAAAAAAAATAGGGCAGATTGGTTCAATGGACTTGTGCACTTAGACTACTTGAAATAATTGACAGATATCTAAATTTTAATGGGTCTAATGCTTATTGAACCCAAGCAAATTTTCTTTATAATAATCAATTTTGGTTCGGAGAATTTATGCCAAAAAATATATATATTCGGTCTTATTCTAAAACATAAAGAGTCAATATTGGGTTCTTTACTAGGGAAATATATTTACAATATTAGGTTCTTTTTTTTTTTCTTTTTTTTTTGAGAAAGACAATATTAGGTTCTTTACTAGGAAAATAAATCAATAATCGATATTGAGAGGCATGTTACATAAGAAAGAGAGACTCCACACCCCCAACACCCCCCCCCCCCCCCCCAAAAAAAAAAAAAAAAAAAAGAGAGAAAGAACAAGATTTTCGGGCTTTTTTTTTCTTTAAATTTGCCGACCATCTCATTAAAAAAAAAAAAAAAAATTACCGACCGACCTTTATTTTTATTTTTGGTAGATAGAAAAATAGGCATTTTTCAGGAGTTCAAATTGACTGACATGTCCTTGGGGTATCCCAGTTCCCGATTCTCTGTCTTTTCTTTTCACGTGCGGGTCTCTGTTTCAGTCCTCATGTAGCATGAGTCATGTTCCACGCAACCTTTCTTCCTCGGTAATTGGAGGAAAAGAAACCCATAAAAAAAAATTTGGAGGAAAAGACATAAAATTTTTAATTATTTTTTTTATTTTTTTTTATTTTTTCATTTTAGCCTTTTATTAGGGGCAGAACTACTCATACAATAAAATAATATTTTGTTTCGTTTTAGGTGTGAAAAAGGAAG
Organism: Quercus variabilis; assembly: GCA_030445155.1. Taxonomy (NCBI): domain Eukaryota; kingdom Viridiplantae; phylum Streptophyta; class Magnoliopsida; order Fagales; family Fagaceae; genus Quercus; species Quercus variabilis. The sequence goes on from CP129446.1 coordinate 17,833,309, forward strand.
TCCCTGGTATTACTCGAACTACAGTGACCTCTTTTATACTGCTATATATAATTATATATAATTATTAAAAGATTTAAATATTTAGCTACAAGATTAAGAGTTGGGTTTACAAACTTTCGAGATAGTTCATTAATGCTTTTTAAAAGAAAAATAATTTTCTGAGTTAATATGTGTTTAGCATGAATTATTTTTGTCAACTTATTTTATTTTTTAACATTTCAACTTATTTTACTATTATTCATGAATCTTATTACACTTTTTGGTACTATTCATGAGTCTCATATATTATTTCAGCTAACTTTTACATTTATCTACAGTATTTTCAACAAAAAGTTTTCAATTTCAGCAAAATAAGCAGATCTCATACAAACATTTAGTTTCAATGTGATGGAATATGGATGAATTCAAGTTTTGAGGATGAGATATTAAAGATTTGGCGTTTGAGGTAAATAATATTTTCCCCCATAAATATATTAGTGGTTTTGTTATTCTTTAATTTTTATTTTTGCCCTTATTGCTTAATATTACTTAGAATTTTTTTTTTAAAAGAAAATTTTAGCTTATGGTGTTCGTTCTTGATGATAGCTCTTTATTATCAGACAAAGACACCAATAAGTTTTTTGGTATAGACGAGAATTGAACTCCATATTTCTTATTCTTATTTAAATTAATTGTAGACCTCGTGGTTGTCAAAGTAAGTATGAAAGTTGAGCATCTATCACTGCATCCAAACTAGGTTCAGCCATTGCGTATTATTTATATTTATACAATATAAATGTTTGTAGAGATCATTTTTGCCGAGAGGACCAATAGCTTGCTTGTAATCCTTGGCTCAGAATCTCACATCGAAAGAAAACCCCCCCACTTTCCCACTTATAAGCATGAGCTGAAGTGGGGAGTGTACCATTAGCCTGGTACACTCCCCACTTCAGCTCATGCTTATAAGTGGGAAAGTGGGGGGGTTTTCTTTCGATGTGGGATTCTGAGCCAAGGATTACAAGCAAGCTATTGGTCCTCTCGGCAAAAATGATCTCTACAATAAAAGGGCCCTTTTGTTTTGTGGCGGGGAACCATTTTTGCCTCTATCCGAGCAAGTGTTGCACTTGTACTCGGTGTTAGCTCAGAGCCTCACTCGTCCCACATCGCTAAGAAACCCCCCCGCTTTCCCACTTATAAGCATGAGCTGAAGTGGGGAGTGTACCATTAGCCTACAAGTGTTGCACTTGTACTCGATGTTAGCTCAGAGCCCCACTCGTCCCACATCGCTAAGAAACCCAGGCTAATGGTACACTCCCCACTTCAGCTCATGCTTATAAGTGGGAAAGTGGGGGGGTTTTCTTTCGATGTGGGATTCTGAGCCAAGGATTACAAGCAAGCTATTGGTCCTCTCGGCAAAAATGATTTCTACAATGTTGAAATGTAAAATTTATTGTTACTCTGTTCATTTTGAGCTATATTAGCATTGCATTTCAGTCCATTTGGTATACTTCAGTCCATTCAATATTTCAGTCCACTTCGGTCCATTTTGAACTAATTAGGCCTTAAATTAATTCTTTTTGTAAATTGCCTTTTTTTTTTTTTTTTTTTTTTATAAGTTTTGGGTTCAAGTTTTTTCCCCTTAATTTTTTGCTTGAAAAGTAAGAAATTTTAATCTATTTAAGCCAAACTCTTTAATTTTTTGTCAAAAACTACAAACAAATTAGGTATTGGAAATTAGAGATATGGGCCCTAAAAAAGTAATAAAAATGATAAATATTCACAAGATTACTTTAAAATTAAAATTTCAATAAAACAGGCATTGTACTTATATTTGGAAAGTTTTTTTAAAAAAATGCTACAATTCTAAACTTATATAATAATTTAAACTTTTTTTTTTAGAAAATATAATAATTGAAATTGTTTGATACCCTTTATCAGACCATGACTTGTGTCACTCCACCTTAAAACCAATTAGTTATGAGGAAGATACACTCAAATCTTTTATAGCATTTAACGTCATAAATCGAAGGTTTGTTTTTAGAGCTGTTGTAGAGAGTCGAATTGTGGCCCCCCAATAATCCCTCCCTCACAATGACGCTTCTGCAACTTGAACTCATGACTTTGGCTCTTATACCAAAAATGACAAGAGACAGTTAAGACAAAATGAAACAACAAAAAAAATAAAGAGATATGACTTAGGAGTCAACACTTAGGTCTAGCTTGGAGTCAACACGAAGTAAAAAACCATTAGGAGTCAGCACCTAGGATGGAACTAGTGTCAACACTAGATCAAATGACCATTTTTTCATTCATCAAAATACCAACTATCTCCAAAAGGTACAATAGTTTTCTTATAAATGATTGCTAAACCCTAGTTCTCACTAACGTAGGAAACCTTAATTGCCTTATTATAAAAATAACATTGCTTCCAATATTAAAATACTAATAGCTTAATAAACTACTAGGATCTAAAATATAAAAATACAATTGACTGATAAACATAATTAATACTAAATAAAAATCTTCTTATATCACCCGCATCATTCTTCTCTGGTCGGAGAAAACTCGACCTCGAGTTCAAACTTAATGTAACATGTAACATGCGTTCAATGGAATGGGGGAGTACATTTGTTTTTAATATTCTTGGATATATTAGAATTAGTCAACCAATTATGTTTTTTATAATAAAAAAAGAAAAGAAAAGAAAAAAAAAACTATTTTAATATCATCTTCTTCATATATAAAAAACAATATTATAATTATGTAATTTAAATATTTTTATTAAATTATGTTTTTCAATACAGTCATATTTTGATTTAATTGAAGAACTTAAAGTATGGTGCCTAAAAAATTGTATCTAAGTTATCCAAATTAGTATTAGCTAAATAAAGCATATTTCCCATATATAAACAAAACTACATATTGAATTAACTTTGGTATGAAATTAATTCTCCCAAAAAAAAAAAAAAAAAAACTTTGGTATGAAATATGAAATAAATATAAATATACAATACAAATGGGAAGAATTTGAGGTGGAATTGTGGAAATGTGATCTAATATCATATTTTGAATACATAGATTTTTTTTTTTTTTTAATGTAGGTATAGAACTTTTAGGTAGTTTAATAAATCTAGTTACCATGGACTGTAAACCATGTTATTATTTAGGGCTGCAAATTGTATCCCCACCATTTAGGCCTTTGCGCCTCTTGTTTTCGATGGGTGCATGCCTATTTGCACCTCTTCCCTCAAGCTGCTTTGGCCAGGTCCTGAAACCTCTCATTTTGAAAAAATAAGGGTGAAACTTAGATACACTAGGTTCTTTAATTAAATTCATGCTCAGCTATAATGAATTTAATTGTCCTTAGATTGGTTTTGCAACCATGTGTTCAAAGTTAAATAGGGAATATAATGTAATGCACTTAAGAAAATGTGTCTAAATTTTTTCAAAGAAATGAAACTATAAAAGTTATTGATTTTTTTTTTTAAAGACAGTTTTTTTTTTTGAAAATTTTTAAAGACGTAGTTAGATAACGTCATCTTAAAACAAAGGCTTTGTTTTTAATTTCCGTTTGTATTTGTGATAAATTCCAACCTTAATTGTTTTACAATGTAAAAGTTTGTTTGTTTGTTTGGCTTTTATCCTTTTTCTTTTTAATAATATTTATTTATTTATTTATAGATAGAGACTAAACTCTAAAGCGACCTTCCAAATGAAAACATGAAAATTAGTGTATTTTAAATAGGGAATGATTGCCAATGGGGGCTTGGCTCAACTGGTAAGGTTCGGACGCTTCGTCTAACCCACCTAGGTTTGAGTCCCACTGCCAACAGGTTTTCGTTGGTGGGTAAACTTAGTGGTGAGGTGTACTCAGAGATGAGGTGACTCCCACACAGTGGTACAGTCGGGCCCCTGAGATCGGGCTACCTCGGCCGAGGCCACTGGCTCCCTGTTCGGGAGTGCAATATGACCATAAAGACCCCCATTTTATGTTTCTCAAAAAAAAAAATAATAATAAATAGGGAATGATTGGTTTACACTTTCTGATTTACAGTATTTTACATAATATCAACCCTTTTATATTAGGGTCTCTTTGGATACTTTTTATTGTTGAAAACTGAAAGTACTGTAGCAAAATAATTTTTAAATGTGTGAATAGTACTGTGAGACCCAAATTTATATTGAAATCTGTGTTTGAATGACTTTTATGAGTTCGTAAACAGTGTCATAGGACTCACATTTTTTAGCAAAATGCACAAACGCAGTCGTGGTATCATTTCAGTGCAATCCAAACACTTACTAAGAGTCTATAAATCGTTGCACAGTGGTGGTAGACACTGAACCACCCAACCAACCAACCAGGTAGGAGATTGATAAGAGAATGAAGAGGAATCGTTCATATTTTGAAGCCATGCGAACCCGTAAAGAAAGAAAGTGATAAGTAACTTGGTAAAGTCAATAATTCTCACTTGTAATTGCTAGTCTTCCGTTCTTCCACTCTTTCGTTGAAACATACTATACTGGTAGACTCCTTTGTTGCAGTGATAAAGACAAGAAAAGGTTGGTGAGTATTAGTTAGCTCAACCAACTGGTAAAGTCCTTTGTCCAATCTTTCATTGTAACATATGAAAGCAAATCAATTAAATAGAAGTCATTTGTCCAAGAGGAAATTTCTTTTTTTGTCATATTTTTTCAAGACATAATAGTATAAAGCCAACATGAAGAGATCATTTTTCCTTTTCAACCATCTAAGAATTCACATTGGGATTACTAAAACTCCAAAAAAAAAAAAAAAAAACATTTTAGCAAACCAAACATCAAAAAAGCCTCTACATCTCGTACGCTAAAGCTAAAAAAATTTGGCAGTTGCTACTTTCATCTTCTATATTGCGCTACTACTAAAAATCAACCGAGAAGCTGAGATCTCAGCGAAATATGGAATCCCAAATCAAAATATGGAAATCCACTGTTTTAGTTGTGGCTTTGTGGCTAGGTTTGTTTGGGTTATATACTTCCGGTTGTGTGAAGGGTTTTTGTAGTGATCGTGCGTATTGGGTCGTGGTTGTGATTTTTTTTTTTTTTTTTTTAAGATTATTTTGTAGTAGTTGTGGCTGGTGGTGGTGAATGCTAACTGCTATGGGTTTATGTGGTGGTTGTTTTATCTGTACTACTATTTAAGAGGCTTTTCCTATTTAGATTCCTCATTTTTTTAGTTCAAAAATACCCTTACACCACTATATTTAAATAAAGACAAAATTAAAAGATAATTCGGTAAAAATATAACTCTAACTTCTACTAAAACATTGCCTAAAATATAGGATCACTTTTCTGTTAATTTTCAAATTGTTTTATCCACTTATAAATTAGATTCTCAAAATAAAAATTATTCGCATGTGCGCATGATAAGGCTAATATTACTTTATTGGGTTGTTTATATTATTTTAATATATTGTATGCTATAATAGAAGATGAGAAGTAGAATATATTATTAAGTGAGGTGTCACACAGATAATATAATTTTTCGAAGTGCTAAATACTAAATTTTTTAGCTCACCGGATATGAATGCTCTGAAACTTAAAATTTTTTAAACCTTTTTGGTGTCCATAAATTGAAGAGAATTTAATTGGAAATAAATGGTAATATCAACAAATCAAGTTGATATATACTACACTTGACTTTAAAGCTCAAAATCTGATGTTCATCAACAAACACATTTTCCCTAAAAACTTCGTCTGCAGTCACAATAAGCCAGCCTCAAAGAGATTCCTCCGTCTCAGAGTCTCATCTACAAGCTTGAAAGTCTTCTTCACAAGCTTCTGATCAAGGGCAGTGGTTCTATAGATCTTAAAGACCCGGTCTACACGATCAGGAGCAGTACTCTGAAAATACAACTCCTCAAATTTTTTCTTCACAAACCTGAATGCATATAGATCAATGGTCAACATTCTATGCTGCAAGTATGCCAAGTCTGAAGGTTCAAAACACTCCAGGAGTGTCAGTGAGAAGTAGTGTCAAACTCTAGAAAGAGAATAGGTGAGGGAAACTCAAAGAGTCAAGAGTCATTCTTGGCTACTACTAGAATTTGAACACTAATACTTGATCATCTTTTATTGAAACATATTAAGTACCCCATAACTAGGATTGTCATGAAAAGGGTGAAATGGTGAAGCTTTTAGTAGCCAAAAGCTGTCTTAATATTCTTTCTTTTAATCAATGCAAAAAGAAAAGAAAGCTGCAAATGCTTACTCATATGCATGTTCAATCTCTTGTTTTCCCGTTGAAACTGGCTGGTAATCCTTGAACCATTCACATACATTTAGTGGCACCTACAGAATGTAGAAATTCAAAACCCATACCAATGCCATGTTTTCACTAATTAATAATTGTGCACCATTCTACTAACTCTTACTTTTAGAACCTTCTTCTCAAAGATATCAAACTTGTTAAGAAACAGCATGAAGGATGTTTTCTGCATCCAAAAAGTTTAGGGACACAAAAGGCATGAGTTATAAAAGAAATCTTAACCGTCTAGATATAAGACTCATAAAATTTATATCTAGAGAGAGAGAGATGTTGGAAAAGAACTCTTCACTACATATATAAACAAATACGTTCATTACATATCTGTGCATGTGTGTGTTTGCTGATACATTGCAAAAGAGGCATAAAAAGAAAACCTCAAAGCAAGGTTGCTTCAGGACCCAGTCAAAGAGTTCCTTAGTCTCTATCATTCTGTTCTTGTTTTCATCCTCAAATAGTGTTTGGTCATACCTGAAACGCAAATGTCAGTTTCAAGCCTTCCTCAGCTTTACACATTTCAATATTGTAATGTGGAATTGTGCCAGAGTCTAACTGATAAATTATCTGAGCCCTTTTTCAGGTTCTCTTTTGCTACTCCAACTAATGGAACACCAGATACAGCATAACTTTGCTACTGGAAATTACTGCCTCCATGGCAGTTATTATGAGAATGTAGTTATGATATAATCACAAGATTCAATTACTTATTTTTTTTTCCAAATAGATTATCAGAACATTTAGGAGGCAGTAGCAGATGATGCTCTAAAGCCCCTAGCAGGATTATTTTGGAACTTAATTAACATAAATTATTACAATGAATATAGAAATTAATCACACAGCAAACTTCATCCCTCCCCGAGAGAGAGAGAGAGAGAGAGAGAGAGAGAGAGAGAAGTAAAGAAATGTTTTTGCCAAATCTGGGCGAGCTCTTCTGAATAAGAGTCAAAGAGAGTCTGACCAATATATGGTCAAATATTTCTAACAAAATTGTTAAAATTAATAGTTAATTAGAGAGCCTCAAGTGTCATCATGCTACATGCACATGATGCTAAGAAATTATAACAATGAACTTACTCGCTAATGGCAACACAAAAGATAACAGCTGTGACACCTTCAAAGAGATGGATCCATTTCCTCCTTTCATTTCTCTGTCCTCCAACATCGAAGAGTCTATATACTTCTCCGCTTTTCTTATTTTCTCCAACAGGGCTGCCCAAATCATTGCCAACATTTAGTCATTTTTGTATTGTTTAACAAAGTAATTGAGTAAACATGAGTTCTGGGCATTCATGCTTTTAAAACACATATGAGTTGCATTTTTTTCCTACGGAAATTCAAGCTGCCATTGGGTCAAACCTAAGCTCACCCCTTTAAGGGGAGGGAGGTGGGAGCAGAAGTCACCACTAGGCCAAGAAGCCTTTGGCTATAGATATAAGTTGCTTTACAAACATAACATGAACTATGATTGTTGTTTGGATGGCTGTGGCAAGATGAGGAAGATTAAGATAAGTAGAAATAATAAAGTTATATGCAATAGAAAACAGATGAGAGTCAAGTAAAATGACTGATCATTCACAGCATAAAATTAGAAAGCAGTATAAGGAAAAGAGTTAATAAATCAATTTGATAAGGAATGAAATGTAGAAGGTAGGCTAACACTAATCTGTGGATAGAGTTCTATGCCAAGAATGGATTATATGCAATCAGTCTCCCAGGTAGTAGAATCAGGCCAAAAAGGCTTTGTTGAGATGAGTTGTTTCTTATTGAGGATTGGAGTTGAGTATATGTTGTAATGTGGCCAGAAATAATCATCTCACCATATCGTAATTGGAAGTTTTGAATGGAGAAGTTACATATAGATATGACGTTAGATTCTAATGTAGCGCATACTCAAATACAAGTTAATAAGCTTATCCACTATTGCAAGTCTCCTAGTTAACCAATTACACAAGGAATCCTCTCAAGTTATTACTAATAGCACCATCAGCCGAGCATGAGCAGAAGAAGACATGAGTTAGCAGCAGCACTTGCAGCACGACTGCATTTAGGGAAGTAACATAGAGTATGATTTCAAAAAGAATAGAATGGAGGAAAAAACATGTGTCCAAACCTAACTAATTTGTTGAGGATAGATAGCCAAACCCAAAATTTTGGGACCAAGGCTTTGTTTTTATTGTTTGTACTTGAAGCATGACTGCATTTAAAAAAAAAAAAAAAAAATCAAATTAACAAAACACTATCAAATTTGCAGTTGCCGACTTTGGGTAGAGAAGGACACAGCAGTGAAGCAGTGTGGCAGTTTTTTTTTTTTTTTTTTGGGGGGGGGGTGGGGTTTGTGGTGGGGGGAAGATGAGAAATACCACATTACTAATAACAGAAGGTCATCTTACAATTAACCAGATATTCACCTGAACTGGATCTCTACAACTCCGGTTGTACGAACTCTTGCATAGAGAACATCTTCCTGCAATACCAAAATACACTATGAAACTTGTTCAACATAGACTCTCCACTACAGCCTATAGTTACATAGAGAAGCTAACATGCAACATACATGAGATCTGCATCCAAAGTATGCGGGAACAGGTTATGTTAGAAGATAAATACGCACTCACTATGTTGGAATATGAATATCCCAATGATAGAAGCTAATCAGTTTTTCCATGTGAAAATAAAGAAAAACAGAACAAAAGCATGAATGCCAAAAACAGCCCATTGAAGCTTACTTTTTTTTTCATTTTCTTTTTTGGGGGGATAGGGGGGTTAATACTCCATAACAGTAGATGAATTAATAAGCAACCCATATTAAGAATATGAAGACCACCTGACCATTCGGTCACTGATCTGTAGAACTTACATAATTAATCTTTAATATTAAAATGTAAGCAGTGTAGATTATACAAATATGAAGTGGCAACAACATATAATATCTATAGATCATGAAACTGCAGAAGGTTAAGCAGTATTTTTTTAGGATAGGTTTGGGGAAAAAGACACATACAAGTACTCACAATACTCTAAAACACCCCTTTAACAAAGCTCAGCAGCAATTCTCCACAACAGCATGTGTAGATAAATTTTGGTAAAAGCTTTTTCAAAAACATTTAAGACTATAGCAACTGACTTAGAACATCTAGTAGAATTAAATCCAGAAACTTTCTTCCATAATGGTATAAGTACACCAAAAAAATACCCAAGAGGTCGCGTCACTCATTAAAACAGTTTTGTGACTAAAACTACAATGGATTGTCTCTTTAGTTGCCACATAATAGGTTGGAGCAAGATAGCTCCAAACCTGTTTGAAGCCAAATTTAAAAAAAAAAAAGAAATATTCCCTCCATTCCATTTCTCTAGTCCACTTCCCATTTTGGGATGTCCCAAATCATTATCCACTTTGAAGAGTCATGGAGCACAATTTTATTAACTTTCTTGATATTCACTTTATTTTGTCAAAAAATTTGAAAACTTTTGTCCTTTTGCCATTTTATGAGTTTAAATCAAAGAGGGTAATGTTGGAACTCATATCTTCTTATTATGAGCCCAAACAATGAATTCAATAAGTTATATAAACAAAATAGGACGGAGGGAGTATTATGGATATTAGATACCTTTGTTGGAACATAATTCGGATCAGCCAATCTTTGTAAATTTTCCATGAAATAATTAGCACAATCTGGAACTTGGAGTTCATTACCACGAGTATATGTTTCCTACATTTATGGAGAAAAATAAATATTTAGCATGCTTCATGTACAATTGGAAAGGGAAATGCCAAGAGCTTTGTAGCTCAACTAACACCTCCTAATGTTTCGCATGGAGGCATCCAAGGTTGAAATCCCCCTATCCCCAACTATTGATGTATCAAAAAAAAAAAGTAAACAACAATGAAAAATGACTGAAAATTTAAGGAATATGAGACAAAAGATGAGTGCTGAAGAACTAAACATTGTAGAGCAATCAACATATGTCCTTTATGAGAAGTAAAAGCTACCTGAATTGCAGCATCTTTCCATAGAGTCTCAATGTCCTGTGCAAGCTCTTTATTGAGACATGGATAATCCAGTCTACCACCAATTTCTGATAGTTTCTCTCCAATATCCTGACACAGAAAGTAAGTTTTACTGAATTGAAAAGGAGCCTAATATTTTAAACACAAGATTGAGCATTAAAGAGGTTGTCACAAGAAAAGCAATTTAGGTACTATAATGTTTGCCTTATAGAAATAATCATGTCCTATAAGACTTTCTAACCAGATTTTTTAAAATAAGCTTTTGTCACTAAACCAAAAGAGCAAACGACACAATGGCAATGTAATAGAAAGTCAAACTATGAATTCAAACCTTATTTTCACTTGATAAAACATACTTCGTGGAATCTGTGTCACTCTGAGCCAACTCCTTTGATCCATCATGCAATATCTGTTCAATAACATTCAGCATACAATGAATATAAGGATTAAATTTGATCTTTTTCCATTTATATAACGGTTAAGACTCATCTCAGCACAAGAAAATTGTAGTTTTTACTATAAACAGCTGGCACTAGATGCTCTTGTAACATGCAGAAAGGGAAATAACCAACACACCCTTTCAATTATTGCGTACTTTTATAGTCTGATACACATTGGCATGGATGACTGAAATGTAGCTCCTTAGCTCTGCTTCATCAAAGCCAGTTTGAAATAAAAGCTTTATCTGCACACAGATCATTATATAAATATTAGCATCTCCAGTAAACATTAGGATACACTTTGAAAGAGGAACTTGTACAATATCTTGCCTGCTTAAAAATTGTGGACTTCCCAGACTCTCCAGCACCTTAAAAAGATTGATCACATTGTAAATATCAACCAAGAAGTAAAACAATTAAAAAAACCAAATGCTTGTTAATGCTTAAGCCCCTAATTAAGGAAATAAAACTAGAGGTTAAGTTTTTATGCATATAAAGCAATAAGCTTATATATTTATTTCACAGCTAGTCCCAAGCTGGGAAAAAAAAAAGAAAAAAGAGGGTTGCAGTAGGTTGATGGCTAGAATAAAATCTAGTCACTCTATTATAATAAGTAATAAGCTTAAACTCTAGGCATTTTAGTGTAGGGAAAAAAAAAAGAGGAAGAAAGGTGGGCCCTAGAAATCAATAGAGGTAAATAATAAATCAATAAATATCCTCCATCAACTTATCAAAAAAAATAAATATCTTTGATCAACAAATTGATGAAGAGATTAGCTCCTACATGCAGTCATGCACAAAGAAAGCTGAAGGAAGGAAAAAACCAATAAGTAACAAAAACCAGAAACTAGCCAAGCAATAGGAAAATCGTATAAATTATCTCATTTGTATTTTCCCTCTTCCTGTAAGCCAAAGTATAGTAATTACTGAACAATGTAATGAGCCACCTAGTCACAACCGCGCTTCTATGAACTCTATTTGTGTCAAAGAACCCCAGTCAAATAGCAATCATCAAATAATGCCCCCAGTAACAGAAAGAAACTTTATGAGACAGCCATTGAATTGAATTATGCATGGAATAAAAATGAATGGCAAAAGACATTACACGTTAAGGTCCTAATACCTTGTAATCACAGAATGTAGGATTCTCCTTTGAAATAGTCAAACAATTTATTGCAAGAGGATGGCATCAGCAAGGTATTTACTTCCCCCAGTCTCACAATGAAGAAATTTTTTTAAATGGCATGACTATTAACAAAAAGGTAAAATATAGTGATCGCCTAGAGACTTGTGGCTTAGTTGCACCTTCCTAGCTCTTCCCATGAGAGAACCTAGGTTCAAATCTCCTCACCGCACTTGTTGTAAGCAAAAAGAAAGGGTAAAATATAGTGATTTTCCTAAAATGACCTTTACTTTATATTAGAGGTGGCACAACTTCTGATAAGAATCTTTTTTTCAGGTGAGGGTAATATAGGAAATTCAAGAAGAATGAACTTTCCAGTTTTTTTGAAAGGTTTCGTATATTTTGTGATAACCCAAAAAGGAAAAGCTATCATCAATTTTGAAACAGAGACAGTACTTCTTACACATAAAACTTCAAATAGTATCTGCAGGTTATACATTTTCATAGAAGGCATGCGATACTCGACAAAATCATTTTTGTTTCTTTCTCTATCAAATTTTTGTAAAGCACCACCAAAGACACCATGCATGATGCCCCTGTGCAGTCATCAATCATTAAAATTCAAGTTTTCAGTCCCAACAAGCTTCAACTAGCAAGCTTATGATTTTAGCAGATGCAAATTAATTGAGGTAATGAGAGTTTTCATGTGTACCAAGTAATAGAAGTTTCTGGATATGCTTTTCAGCTTTTGCTTCTTGCTCAATTCTCCTTCCGATTTCTGCATCCTGAAAATCATGCTATCAATCAAAATGAAGCAAATAGACCACATAAAGTTGATCTACCAACAATTTACACAAGTGCATAACGTAGAATGTATTTTACCAAGCATAACTCACATGTGCATTCTCTTCAGTATCTGCTCCATTGTAATGACGGTTTCTGCTGCACAGTAAGCCCATAGTTTCAACTACAATAGACAGCATAGAAGATGCACCAGTCAAGCTTGGCAAGAAGTCAAATGAGTCTTCTAGTCTTCTTCAATTCCCTAATGATATGCATTCACTCATTATCTGTCCAAGTTGACCCAATCAAAAAACTAGATTCGTCAGGGACAAATAAAGATGAGCTACATCTCCCAACTGGCCCCCCCCCCCTCCCAAAAGAAACCAAAAAAGAAAAAAAGATCTTTGGAAATCAGTACTACTTGAGGAAATAGTTAAATCAAACAACTTGTATATATTTTTATCCAACTTGTTAGATATTCGCTCAAGTGAGATCACAAGTCACGATACAATCAGCCAGTTATATAGTGTGATATTTTTATCCAACTTGTGACAAGATTGCAAAAGTGAGATTACAGAACATGGGATGAATCACCAAACACATAGTCAAGCTTCATAACATGGATTGAACAATCCAAAAGAAGAAAAACAATTTAGATGCGGAACTTAGTTCCAACCAAAAACGGCGCATGAAAGTGATACACTTGATTTATTGCAGTTAATTGATAATTTCAGCAGTGTCTTAGCCAAATAACACAATCCCTTAGTCAAGCATTCGTAGCTTTTACACACAGAGAACTTCAAACCAGAGTGACCATACATAGTCATATGACATAACCAAGGCCCCAGATTATATCCAATATGTTGTTAATCCAATTTAAGCTCTCCACATAATTATTGTAAGCCAAACCACAACGTTGAGGAACACTTACACTAGTATTTTTAAGACCTTCCATGCTTTCCAAACAACCAACCAGAATTTTCAATGAATCAAACTCCCGAATCCAAAGAACAATAACAAATTACCATGAAACACTACCAATTAAGACAACATAGATAGGCACCACTACAACCAAAAGATTATAAATTTAAAACAAATTGGTTCGCTTAGCACAAGAAAATGAACTTTCTTCTAGTCCACATAGTCAAAATCAAATTCACAAGAAACACAGTCCCAAATGCTATAACCCCATATACAATCAAACCCAGAAATCTTTTTTCATTTGCTCAAAAAAACAAAAACAAAAAAACATGTACAACCTCTTGATCTACTATATTTTAGCATCGATTTAGTGAGCAAAACAAGAAGCAAAGAAAGATCTAAATTTGGGTAAGTGGGTAAACGCAAAACAAAACAAGAGGCTCATATTACCTGAGCTGTGGAGAGAAATGGCGCTAGATTTGGTGGATTCAGTGAGAGTGAAGAAACTAAAAGGAAAGCAATTTCCTTTTGTTCTTTCTTTCTTTAACAAGTAAGTATTTTAATACAAATATAAGTATGTATGCGTAAACAAAATGGATATAATATTTAGTTGAGTATTAGTAATAATAATAATAATATTGTTATGTATTGTTGAGAGTTGTGTGGTGTTCAAGAATAGGGGGGCAGCTAAAATTTGGAAGGAGGGAAAGGGAAGAAGAGAAGAGAAGAGAGAGTACGAAACAGCGCCGAAAGCTGCAAAATGCCTTCTTTTCTCTTCTCTTCTTTTGTCTTCTCCTTCTCTCTCTCTCTCTTTTATTTAGTATTCGGTCAAAGTTTCAAAAGACAGTCCCTCAGATCAAAAAAGAAACCATATTTAATTTAACTAGTCATTTCTTGGGAAAATACACTCACACTTACACTGTGACTTCAATATTCTACGAAAAGGTTCATTAATTATTATATTTTTTTTTAGAAGACAAAGGTTCATTGATTAATAGAAGGGTCCTGTTAAAAGGGTGTTTTTTCACTTTTTGTACTTAAAGTGGTAAATAGTTTTAATTTGAAATTATCAAAATTTGTTGTAAAAATATTTTTGGAATAACATTTTTTTTTGTCATCAAGTTATTTGTTAATGAACTATTTATAAAAACATTTTTATCTTATCTTTATAAGAAATATAAAAAATTGTCAAAAAAATCGTTACTTTTTTCTTTTTCAATAAAAAATTTCTAAAAACATTTAATAAACTAATGTTTTTTAGGACATTTATTAACTTTTGAAAAATGTTATGTTTACAATATTTTCATAACAAATTAAATCCTAAATGACAGGTTTTTTTTTTTGATAGGAAGACTGCGAATACTTTTATTAAACTTGGAATGCAACAATAACATTATGGTGAAGAGCTTGTTCTAAGAAATAAGGATTCTCTTTAACCCAAACAGAAAAATTAGGGATGCCACAAGCATGCTTTGCTAGTAAATGAGCTAGCCTATTGCCATGCCTACTAATATGAGAAAACTCCACAGAGCAAAACTCATGAGATAATGACAGTGCATTGTACACCACTACAGCTACCGAGGCTAGAGGAGGAGAGACTTCCTTAAGGGCGTTCACTAACTCCAACCAATGAGTCACCTTCAAGCTCTATATTGTGGATGAGTAGATCCTTTGCAAACTGGAGGCCAAACTCAAAAGCCTTCGCCTTTGTTTCCATAGCTCCCAGAGGCACCATGATCTTCTTACTACACGCTTCAACCACCCTACCTTCATCGTCTCTAATCAACAATCCCACCCCAGCGGTCTTTTGTGCAGCAAACACTGCACCATCCACATTAATCTTGTAACGCCCCTGCTGCAGTGGACGCCATTTTGGTTGCTCCTTGATCTGGGACTAACACCAACCAATGAGTCACCTTCAAGCTCTATATTGTGGATGAGCAGATCCTTTGCAAACTAGAGGCCAAACTCAAAAGCCTTTGCCTTTGTTTCCATAGCTCCCAGAGGCACCATGATCTTCTTACTACACGCTTCAACCACCTTACCTTCATCGTCTCTAATCAACAATCCCACCCCAGCAGTCTTTTGTGCAGCAAACACTGCACCATCCACATTAATCTTGTAGCGCCCCTGCTGCAGTGGACGCCATTTTGGTTGCTCCTTGATTTGGGCTACATTTGGTTTCTCACAGCAGACCTAAATGACAGGTTGTTACGGGTTGTTATTGGTGGGACAAAAAGTAATTTTAGTAATAAATTCAAATTAGAACTAATAATAATTAATTACTTATGATTTGTTATGAAAATATTGTGAACATAACATTTTTTTAAACTTTTCTCAAGTAAACTGGTAAAATAAATAAATAAGGGTATGTTTGGTAAACTGTAATAGACATTGTAATGTAATAGATATTTTTATGGTATAACTATTCGGTTGTTTGGTTATATTTTTATTACAATGAATAGTTATTTTTTATGAATAACTATTCTTCAAAATGAGGAATAACTATTCTTTATTAAAAGTGTTGAATATCTATTCATTCACCTTATGTAATAATTTTTTTTTGTAAATTTCCTAAAAAGCTATTAGTTGCCACATCTTCAAAATGAAAGAAAATAAATTTTCCTTGTTGTTAATTATTAGCTATATTTTGAACACCCTAAAATAAGCGTATTTTAGGAAATTTGACTTAAAAATGATTTATTACACATTTTTTCTTATACTCTACTAAATTGTGAATGCATATTCAGGATTCTATTCCTAAATGGTTACCAAACTAATGAATAGTAATACTTATTACATTACAACTTAATGTATTCCTTGTAATACTTATTCCTATTCCTATGTAATAATCATTACAGTGTATCAAACATGCCCTAAATAAATATCTTACCATGCATGCCACTTAAGGGAAGGTATCTCATAAAAGTCTGAGACCCACTAAGTGTTAGTGAGAGAGAGGGCGCATAGGGCTAACATATGAAAAATTTTCTAGGACTTGAGGGATGGACTAGTTGTCCGGAGGAGACTGGTTAATTAGAAAATCTATGACACAATTTCAACGTGATTCTATGTGATTGACCATGAATACTGGAGAAAATTGAGAGTGCATCAAAATCGACCACTTTAATTAATTGCAGTAAAAATTGCAGTAAATAATGCGGTTAGAACAATGGTGGTTAAAGGCTGTGGCAATAACATAATATAATATAAGTATGCGTTGGCTCAAATATAAAATTTCAGTGCTGAGGTTTGCCATCTATGAATTGGCTGTCCTACTTTGTTTTAACTTTAAAGTTTAAAGCTTAATCCGTTGTATTAGACTAATGGAGTTGTATTAGACTAATGGTGTTGTTTTGTTTAAAATTTCATGTTCAAAGCTATTAGTTGTGTAAGAATTGGGACATGGTGGGTCGGCTATTGAGTATGAACACAATAATCATATATAGGCATGTGTGTCATGTGTGACAATTTTGGTTATGAACGAAAAACTAGTCAACGCGTGGTGTGGGATTTTGACCATTTATAGCCCTAGACGGTCCGGCACTTCTACTTTATTATAGGTTGGTCAATGGGTGTGTATTAAGTGCCTCCACTTTCTTTTTTTCTTTTCTTTTCTTTTTCTTTTTTTTTTTTTTTTTTTTTTTTTTTTTTTTTTTTTTTTGCCATTTCCAAGTAAAACAGGAGGAAAGGGTGGATGATAGATAGATATTAGTGTGAGCCCAAGATCCACTCAAAAAATAAGATATGTTTTACATTGATTAGTTAAAAATCTTGTTATATGGTGGTTCTAGCTAGCTCAATTAATAAAGTCTCATATGGTTGAATAAGAGATCTAGAGTTCAATTTCTGTGTACACCAAAAATCGATTGATGTCTTAGTTTGACGATAAAAAGAACAATCATTATAAACAGACATTGTAAGTTCATCTCTATAAATATAAAAAAAAATATTGATATACGAGTTTATGTGTTAGTTGTAATTCTTTGTTCTTTACTTATAAATAGATTAAATATTTCTTTCTTTTTTTGGAAACTAGATTAAATATTTTAGCTTAGTTATTTGTAGCAATAATCTATCAACTAAAACTATATTGTTCTCATAATGTTATTTCCACAATTCTTTTTATGAGTCAAAATCAAGGTTTTAAGTTTAACCAAGGTACTTTCTCCCAAAAAAAAAAAAAGCTTAACCAAGGTAATGCCAAAAAAAAAAAACACACACACACACACACACAATTTGGTCAAAGAGTGGCCTCACAATAGACACACATAAATTTGATAGATTTAATTAATTTGATTTATTTTGAAAATATTAATTGAAATTAAACTAAATGTTTAATTCTCATTGGTTCAAATGGCAAATAACAATAGATATGCAAACATAGGATAACCCCTATATGATCAGGATTAGGGTTAAGCCTAGCAAATTTGGATCTAGCGAGTGCAATTACACTACACCTACTCACATTAATTTTTACCACTTTCATTTTTTTAACTTTAACTTTTTAACTTTTTCAACTTCTTTTTAACTTTTTTTTATTCAATGGTTGAGATTGAAAGTTTTTTTTTTAAACTTTCAATCTCAATCGTGTATTACTATTGCATCAAATGCAATACCCTAGGTATTGCACCTGATCTAAATCCAAGCCCAACAACTCATTCCTTAATAGTCAATACCCAATTCAGGCCATTCTAGTGATTTGCTAACGAAAGTAGAGTACAACACTTTCGTGTGAATGTCACAGAGTGGGGTAGAAACCCCTAAATAAAATTACTTAATTTCCATATAGTATTAGTGTATGACCATTTCCTGCTATAAAACAAGTTCTCCACACCATTTAAGCATTTATTGAACACCTAGATATTCCATCTGTTTATTTTATTTATGGGGAGAAGACTTGGTTTAACATTTCTATAAAAGAAATAATAAATAAAATCTTATAAAATTTGAAATTACTTAAAAGATAGAATCAAGTTTATAATGGCTTAATAAATGATTTGTGACTCCCAAAGAATCAGAGTATAATTTTGAAAGGAAAATGCTAGAGATACAAACTTTTTTAACAAACCGTTGATGTGGTGAGTGATTATTAATAAATAAAAAAGTGATGTTATTAGTAGGCCCAGATGAGAATCAATAAGAAATTGGCTACAACAACAATTTGTAAACATGTTGTAGAATAGTTTATGACTATAATATTACTCATTTTGAAATTCAAATTATGAAAATTTATTAGAAAAGACAAGGTATCAATGGACTGATTAGTGAGAACAATTTTCCTAAAGTATAAGATTTCTATAGTTAAATTTGACTTGAAATTTCAATTGAGAAAATTATTAAATGAGTCATTAATTTGCAAACCAATAATTTCCAAAATATAAGTCAAAGAATCAAAATATCCCTGCAAACTTTAGACTTGAATTTGAATTGTTAATTTAGAAAGATTGAAAGTTAATGGGTACAATCAATCATAATTGACTAAATCCTCCATTTAAGTCAAAATTTTAAGTTTGAATTTAAATTTAAAAGAAAAAAAGGGAGAGACAATTAGAACATGGATTGACTTTTATTATGTGCTTGAATGCCTACTTTATCAGCTTCCCTTACCCTCATTTTGGATGGCTCACATGATCTTTGTTTATTTATTTTGCTTTCTTTTAAATTATTGTGAATTGCTGCCTTGATTGATTTACTTTATTTATGTTTTTTTTTTTCCTCTTTAGTTAGTAGATAGGGTATTGGGGTTGGTAGTTGCGTTTTAGTTATGCTTAGTAAAACTTGTTTAAACATAGTCTAATAATACAAGTATACAACTATACAAGTTCCTTTAAAAAAAAAAACTATACAAGTGAAGGCCAACCGTAAGAACTCTGTTATAGAAATCAAGGCCACACTTGTGATTTGAACCAATGCTTTCAGTTTTCAAAACCTTCTTATGACTTGATCTTATAAAAGCTACCAAACAAACCTTTTATACTATTTTAATAGAAAGTATAAATAGTTGTTAAAAAAACTAATTACTCTTTTTTCTTTTCCTATAAAAAGTTTCTAAAAAGTTCTTAAACCAATACCCTTTAGATATCAGTTAACTTTTCCCTTGAACATGTTATAATGGTGAAAAGGCTTGAAAATCTTCCTAGTTCCCATTTTAACCCCCATGAGGAAGCATTTTATGCCATTTAATTAATGGAGCATATTTGGAAAACATGAACTTTTGTTGCCTCCTCTAATCCATATAACATCCAACATTGATCCCCCACACTCAAACTACTTGGCTACGTACTAACATCTTTACGAGGGTAAGAACTCCCATTTCAATTCTCCACAGAAATATTTTTAAATCACTCATGAATTTCATCGCTCCAAAACTTCTTCCAAACTATTTAATTCTTCTGATTAAATTTGTGTTCATAGGATTTTTTTTTTTGGTGAAATTGTTAGAAATACTTATATAATATATGATGATTCAAGGAAATCCACCAATATGCCGCACGATACTCCTTCACTCGGACGACAACCTGCACGAAACAAAAGAGAAAAACCTGTCGAAGGACACCGGCGTGGTGCCGGCCAAATACCCTCCGAATGTCAAGTTAGAACTTCTTTTCAACTCTAGAGTGCTAGAGAGGGTTTAATTATGCGTACCTTGTTTTGTGAGAGCATTAGGGCTTTTATAGTAGTAAATGGTTGACCTCCCTTTCTTGGTTCGGAAGTCTTTTCCTTATAGGACTCTTCTTGTAGGAATCCTAAACGTGATGGACAAGTCCCCCCTTATAGGGAAGATTTTTACCAAATACATAAGATTTCCGAAGTCCTACTAGCGCAAGGACTCCATTTGGGCCCTTATGAGAGTGAGCCAAATTGCCCCCCTTGAGGGGTCCAGCAGGCCCATGGCCAAGCAGCCCGTTCAATCAGTCCATGCGCCCAGCCTGTCCAACTAGGGTCCGTCGGTGTTGAGGCCCGTCTAACCACGCAAGGCCTTCCAGGGTATATCTTCCCTTTCAGTTGCCCCCTCACCCTATGAGTCCGTGAACAATAAATGAACGGACCCATGGGGTGACGGATAAAAATCAGGGACGTACCCACTGCATGCCTATGTCCGCGAACCTCCATCCGTACGCTGCTGGATCAGAAGCCAATTAATGCGCCGTGCCAAATGTCACTTTATCAGTGGTTGTTGTTTTGGAACGAGGTGTCGCTTCGACTTCCGTCCACCTCTCTTATAAATATTGAACCCTTGCCCCCCATTTCTCAGTTTGTTGCTGGAAGAGATTTGTCAGAGCGAGTCCGTCATACTTGTCAGAGCGCAGTCCGTTCGTTTACTCAACCGTCGTCCTCCAGATCTTGCATCAATCCTCAGGTGAGTTATTATGCCTCCGTCCTTTATTCTTTAGTTTTTATGTTTGTACTTTATGCGCCCGTCGATCTTTTAAAAACCCGTTGGAGTCATAGGTTCTGTCATTGCCTGTAGGCTATGTCTAGTGCGTCGAGTAACCAGTCCGTCGTTCGTGACGGAGCGGATTATGAAGGGATATACCCGTCAGGTCACAAAGACCGTGACACCACGAGCGATAGTAGTCCGTCATCATCTTCCTCGTCCTCAACACATGAGGGCCTGGAGATGGTCGAATTCCAAGAGGGATCAGATGAGGAAGATCCATTGGTTAGGTCCGTCGTAGGGGCAGATGGGCTTAGGGAGTTCGTCTTGCCCCTAGAGTGGACGGTTCACGCCTTCGTATCTACCATCAAGGATGGGCATTTCAATACCCTTAGGGATCGCTACCAAATTCCAGATCATATCCCCCTCCGTCTACCATTTAAGTCAAAGAAGTGCTACTATGAGGGAGTTGTCGGAGTGGGTGTGTACGAGCCAGTGTTTAAGGCTAGCTTGAGGTTCCCGTTGAGTTCGTTACATCGCGAACTTTTAAGCTATTTAGGCATCTCCGTCAGCCAGGTGTCCCCCAACGCCTGGAGAGTCTTTATTGCCATGGAGGTCCTATACGGAGCCATGTCCGACGGAGCGAGGAGACTTACAATAAGAGAGTTCTTTCATTGCTACCGTCCAGACGAGATTGATAAGTCGAGGGGAATGTATAGTTTTGTTCCTAGGAGTCCCGTCCTGAAGGTCATCTATGAGACCCCAGACTCCAATAGGGACTGGAAGAGTCGGTATTTCTTTATGGAAGGTCAGGACTGGATGTGTCGTCCAGGGGAGACGGACTTCATGCCCGTCGACACAGTTTGGGGCATTTTAGACCTGTCTGGTATGGTCCGTTAATAATGACTCCGTGCATCTTACCAATTTTGTAGTGTTTCTAACCTCCGTCTTCTATGTTGCAGTTCGACGTCGACCTCAAGTTACACTTGAAGAATTTAGTTTTCTTGAAAAAAAATTTTCAAAGACAAAACCAGAGGAACGGACGTGGGCCAAGCTCGTCAACCTTAATACAATCAACTGGTACTGTGACGGTTCGGCGCCCACCCCAGCGGCCTTAAAGTACGAGAAACAAACCCGTCTACGTAAGTCCGTCTATCCTCGCGACCCTTTTTTTTTTATCCTTGTTACTATTTGTTTCTCAGTCCGTCATCCTATTCCAGAGATGGAGGATGCAAAAAGGAGAGCAGCCATAAGACTCCAAGCTGCTAAGAATAAACAGACTGGGACGGATCCCATGGGGACGGGCCCAAGCAAGCAACAACTAAAGAGGAAGCTGCCATCAAAAAGCGACCGTCCACTTAAGCAAACCAAAGTCCCCCTCGACCCGGTTATTGGCTTGATGGCTGAAGGGACTAAGTCAATTACTCCGGCCAAACATGGTGCAGGCAAAGGGCTGATGACGGGTGCTCCTGGAGAGCAGAAAAAGCCACCCGTCTTGCTCCGTGAGGACTCCAAGTATGCCTTGGAGAAATTGTCTTCAATTATCTCCCCCGAGGATTACGAGGACCTTGGGAATCACTCGACGGAGGCTATGGGGGAGACGGGCCTCTTCAATATTGCCCAGGTAATTAATCCGTTACCCTTAGTCCATCCGTTCATCTTACTTCTCTTTTTTTTTTTTATTATTGCTTGTTTGCTTACTTCCGTCGTTTCTCAGGCCATGGTTATGATGAAAGGTCTAATGGGACGGTGTCTCAAACACGAGACAACCATTGGCCGGATTCGCGACAAGGCTAAGGTGACGGAGGAGGAGCTGATCGACCTCAAGGCCTGGAGAGTAGTTCAAGAAAAGAAACTTAAGATGGCCGAGGCAGCCCGGGACGAGGTCGTTCAAATGGTGGAAGACCTGAAGAGAGGGCTGGTTGAAAAAGACAACGAAGTCCGTCAGGCTAAGGAGGACTCCGTACGCGAGTACCGTGACTCTGCCGACCTGATTGCGGAACTAAGTGTCGTTTACAACGACGGGTTTGACGACGCACTCCGTCAGGTGAGGAAGTTGTACCCGGAGCTTGACCTGTCCTCCGTCAGTGTCTCTGCCCCCAAGCCGTACACCGTTCAGCCCGTTTAGTCGGAGGACACTGATGCTTTATTCGACGAGAATGCCTTCGTCCATGAGGCTCCGACAGATCATACCGTAGTGGACAGCCAGGCCAAGGTTGTTGAGGACCACCAAGCCGGAGAGGGAGACGGAGCAGAGCAGCCATGATTTACTTTTGTAATAACTTAGATTTTTTTTTTCTTTTTCTTTTTTTTTTTTGTAAGTGTTGAACAATTTTTTGGACCCGTCATGTTTGCGGGGTTTGTATACACATTGACCGTTCATATGGTTTTTTTTTTTTTTTTTTTTTATATATATATGCAAGATTCGTTTTTTCTTTCATCTTTATGGGATGTATGTTTCAAGCGAACTCCGTTCTGCCCATTAGGTTGTCCGTAGGGTAACTTTGAAATAGTCCGTCTGGTAGCATAGCTTATTGAACCCTTCCGTTGGGTGGTTGATTCCTCCCAAGATGGATAGTTCGACTAGCGAACGTTTCCATGGGCCCGTTCATTTATGCGAATTTAGTAGTGTTTGTTATTCTGGACTCAAGGTTTTATTTCTTTGTGCTGGTACGACCACCCTGAGGGCAACCTTTTTTGGTCCGTCCATCATGTGGACTGATTGGTCTGTCCATTGTATGGACTTAGTGTTTTCATACCTTTGGATGATCCGTCCTCTTTGTGGACAACCTTATTGGTCCGTCCATCGTGTGGACTAGGTTTTAATTCCTTTAGGAATGATTGGTCCGTCCATTGTATGGACTTTGTTTTTATCCCTTTGGGATGATCCGTCCACTTTGTGGACAACCTTATTGGTCCGTCCATCATGTGGACTTTGTTTACATCCCTTTGGGATGATCCGTCCACTTTGTGGACAACCTTATTGGTCCGTCCATCATGTGGACTAGGTTTTCATTCCTTTAGGAATGATTGGTCCGTCCATTGTATGGACTTTGTTTTTATCCCTTTGGGATGATCCGTCCACTTTGTGGACTTTGTTTTTATCCCTTTGGGATGATCCGTCCACTTTGTGGACAACCTTATTGGTCTGTCCATCATGTGGACTAGGTTTTCATTCCTTTAGGAATGATTGGTCCATCCATTGTATGGACTTTGTTTTTATCCCTTTGGGATGATCCGTCCACTTTGTGGACTTTGTTTTTATCCCTTTGGGATGATCCGTCCACTTTGTGGACAACCTTATTGGTCCGTCCATCATGTGGACTTAGTTTTTTCATCCCTTTGGGATGATCTGTCCATTTTGTGGATTTTGTTTTTATCCCTTTGGGATGATCCGTCCACTTTGTGGATTTTGTTTTTATCCCTTTGGGATGATCCGTCCACTTTGTGGACAACTTTGTTGTACTAAATACTTAGGCAGAAAAGATCTTGTTGCCTGAAAAAAAAGTTTTTATAGGAAAATGGTGCCTGCCCCCTTGGGCTTAAAAGGGCACTAGTAGAGAGGTTTGTTCAAAGCAGCAGTATAGAAAGGTTAAAAGTAAAAAGACATAATTGTTCGAAATAAAAAACTACTGAAAACTTTAGGAATGAGCTGGAATCTATTGGTAGTACTTCCGTAGGTGCTCAGAGTTCCACGGGTGTTGCAGTTTCCGTCCGTCCATGGTTTCAAGATGGTAGGTCCCTCTTCTTTGCCAAGATGAGATCTTGTAAGGTCCTTCCCAGTTTGGGCCAAGTTTTCCTTGCGAGGGGTCTTTAGGTGCTCCCATTACCTTCCGAAGCACAAGGTCCCCGATCTGGAAGTCTCTGTGTCTGACTTTGGAGTTGTAGTACTTCGCCATGAGGTTTTGGTATCGAGCTATCCTCTGTTCGGCCGTAGCCCGGACTTCGTCGACTAGGTCCAGCTGTAGCCGCAAAGCTTCTTCATTCTTGCCTTCGTCATAGCTCTCCACTCGATAGGTTGTTAGACCTATTTCCGCTGGAATGACGGCCTCGTTCCCGTATGTCAGTCCGAATGGCGTTTCCCCTGTTGGTGTTCTTACCGTCGTGCGGTATGCCCATAAGACACTTGGCAACTCATCGGGCCATATACCCTTTGCCCCCTCGAGCCGGGTCTTGATGATTTTAAGCAGGGACCGGTTCGTGACTTCAACTTGGCCATTCGCCTGCGGATGTGCGGGCGATGAGTAATGGTTCCTAATGCCTAACTCTGAGCAAAAATCCCGGAATGCCTTGTTGTCAAACTGTTTTCCATTGTCGGAGACGAGGACCCTTGGTATCCCGAACCTGCATACGATGTTCCTCCATACGAAACCTTTGATGTTTTTCTTCGTGATAGTCGCTAGAGCTTCCGCCTCGACCCACTTAGTGAAGTAGTCGATTCCTACGACCAGGAATTTCAGCTGTCTTGCGGCCGTTGGGAAAGGGCCCATGATATCTAGTCCCCATTGGGCGAACGGCCAAGGGGCCGCCATGGGTGTCAGTTCTTCGGCTGGTTGCCTAATTAGGTTACCAAACCTTTGACATTTGTCGCAGACTTTGACGTAGGCTTGCGCGTCCTTCTACATTGTAGGCCAGTAGTATCCTGCCCGGATCAGCTTGTGTGCCAGAGACCATGCCCCCGAATGGTTTCTGCAAATGCCTTCATGGACCTCCCTCATCACGTAGTCGGCTTCCTCGCGACCCAAACATCTTAGATATGGTTGCGAGAATCCCCTCTTGTGTAGGACATTGTTGATTATTGTGAACCGTGAGGCCCGCACTTTCAATTTTCTGGCAGCGTCCTTGTCCTCTGGGAGTGTGCCTTCCTTCAGGTAGGCCATTAGGGGCGTGGTCCAATCGTATCCTGAATTTACCTCCCGTACTTCCGTTTCATCGCTAATGGTTGAGGAGTTCTGTATGAATGATAGTACTCGGTCAGGGGTCGTCATGTTCGCAGCGGAGGCGGCTTTGGCAAGCCGGTCAGCACATTCATTCTCTTCTCTCGGGATCTGGACGAACGTGACCTGGAGGGAGTCGGTCCGTCTTCTGACTTCGTCCAAGTATTTCTTCATTTTTTCCCCCTTGCATTCATAGACGCCACTAATCTGACTGACTATTACCTGTGAGTCGCAGTGTATAACCATAGCCTCGGCGCCTGCTGCTTTTGCCAGGTCTAACCCTGCCAACAATGCCTCATATTCTGCCTCATTATTGGTCGTCGGGAAGTCTAATCGGATCATGAACTCGATCGTGTCTCCGTCAGGGGTTTGAATCACCACCCGGCGCCTCCAGCTAGCTTATTTGATGATCCGTCCGTGTGGATGTTCCACAGTCTGAGGGCTTGAGGCTCCTTCCACCCTGTTCGTGTAGATTCGGCGATGAAATCAGCTATAGCTTGGCCTTTTATTGCGGTTCGCGGGCGGTAGTGTATGTCAAACTTGCTTAGCTCTATCGCCCATAGGGCCATTCGTCCGGCTGCTTCGGGGCTGCTCATTGCCCTTTTTAGGGGCTGATCTGTTAGGACGATAATGCTATGGGCTTGGAAATATGGTTTCAGTTTTCGAGCTACGGTTATCAGTGCGAAGGCTAGCTTCTCCATGTAGGGGTATCTTTCTTCAGCCCCCCGGAACCCCCTGCTTACAAAATAGACGGGTCGCTGCGTCCCTTCTTCCTCCCTCACTAGGGCCGCGCTTACCGCCACATTTGAAGCGGTTAGGTATAAGTAGAGATCTTCTCCTGGTTTGGATGGGCTGAGCAAAGGTGGCGAGGAAAGGTATTTCTTTAGATCCTAAAATGCCTTCTGGCACTCCTCCGTCCACTCGAAAGATTTCTTCAGGACCCGGAAGAACGGTAGGCATCTGTCCGTTGCTTTCGATACGAACCTGCTCAGGGCGGCGATTCTGCCATTCAAGCTTTGTACCTCCTTTGTTGTCCTTGGTGGTTCAAGTTCTATGATGGCTCGAATTTTCTCTGGATTGACCTCTATTCCTCTTTGGGATTCCATAAAACCCAAAAATTTTCCTGCCGTCACCCCGAATACACACTTGTCCGGATTCAGCTTCATTTTGTATGATCGCAGGGTATCGAATGTCTCCTGGAGGTCGCTCAGATGGTCTCTTTCGATTCGACTCTTGACCAGCATGTCGACAACGTAAACTTGTACGTTTCTCCCCATTTGGAGTGCGAACATCTTGTCCATTAATCTCTGGTATGTGGCCCCGGCGTTCTTGAGTCCGAACGGCATCACCTTGTAGCAAAAAAGGCCCTGGCTGGTAACGAATGACGTTTTCTCCTGATAGGGTTCCTCCATTTTGATCTGGTTGTAGCCCGAGAAGGCATCCATAAAACTTAAGAGTTGGTGTCTGGCCGTCGAGTCGACCAGCGCATCTATCCGTGGGAGGGGGTAGCTATCCTTCGGGCATGCTTTGTTGAGGTCCGTGAAGTCGACGCACATCCGCCACTTTCCACTAGCTTTCTTGACCATGACCACATTCGCCAACCACTCTGGGTAATATACTTCCCTTATAAAACCTGCCTCGAGTAGCTTCCTAACCTCTTGTGCTATTGCTCTGTCCCGTTCAGGAGCGAACACTCGCTTTTTCTGCCGGACTGGAGGGTGTGAAGGGTTCACGTTCAGCCTGTGGACTATGACAGAAGGATCGATCCCGGGCATGTCTTCATGGGTCCATGTGAAGATGTCTTGGTTCTCCCTGAGAAATGTTACGAGGGCCTGGCGCACAGGTTGGCAGGCCATCGTTCCAATTCTGGTGGTTCGCTCTGGTTTGGACTCGTTTAGTGTTACCACCTCCAGTTCTTCAGCTGGTTCTACCACCGTCCGCTGTTCTTCTACGCACATTGCCTGATGGTGATCTTCCATTTCTAACATGGCAATGTAGCACTCTCGGGCGGTTGCCTGATTTCCCCGTAGTTCCCCAACCCCATGGTTCGTCGGGAATTTGATCATTAGGTGGTATGTGGATGTTACTGCTTTCCACGAGTTGAGTGTAGGTCGTCCGAGGATACCATTGTAAGCGGAGGAGCAGTCTACTACGAGGAACATTACGTTCTTAGTGAGTTCTTGTGGGTAATCACCCACTGTCACCGGTAGTACGATGGAACCTATTGGGAATACCCTAGTCCTTCCGAAGCCGACGAGGGGAGCGCTCACTGGCATCAATCGGGCTCTGTCTATCCCCATTTGTTGGAACGCTGGATAGTATAGAATGTCCGCTGAGCTGCCGTTGTCGATCAGCACCCGGTGGACGTTGTAATCCCCCACACGTATACTGATGACCAGTGCGTCGTCATGCGGATGATGAAGTCTCCTTGCATCTTCTTCGGTGAATCCAATGATAGGGCTTTCCATCCGTGGGGCATAGGGCCTTGGGCCCGTTGTGTGGACGTTCAGGACCGATCTGAGGTATGTCTTTCGAGCCTTTTTGGACGAACTGGTAGGTGTGGTTCCCCCTACTATCATCCTTATGTCTCCGATGGGGGGTCTCGGACGCTCATTGTCCCGTCGAGGGGCCGGCTCCTGACGATTGTTATTCGTTTTCTCTTTGTTGACGAATTTCTGCAACTTCCCTTGTCTAATGAGGGCTTCAATCTGATGCTTTAGATCGTAGCAGTCGGCCGTGTTATGTCCATGATCTCGGTGAAAACGACAATATTTGTCTCGCGACCGTTTGCTGGGGTCGCTTTTTAGCTTTCCCGGGAATGTTAGCGCCTCTTCGTCCTTGATTTGCATTAAGACTTGGTCAATTGGGGCGTTCAGGGGGGTGAAACTTGTGAACCTCCCGCTCGGGGGCTTAGGGCGTCTTTCGTCCCTCCTGTCTCCTGTTCTTAGTCTCTTCTGCCCTTGGTCCTGGCGCGTGTCCACCTGGCGTTCCCTCTTCTTGGGCCTTTCTTCCCGTGCAAGCAGCGCGTCTTCCGCGTTCATGTACTTGGTGGCCCTGTAGAGTACTTCTGACATGGTTTTGGGGTCGTTTTTGTATAATGAGAACAGAAACTTGCCCTTCGTCAATCTGTTCGTGAAGGCTGCCACCAGTATCTTGTCGTCTGCTTCATCAATTGAGAGTGCTTCTTTATTGAAGCGGGTTATGTAGGATCTTAGCGTCTCGTCGTCCCTTTGTCTGATGCTCATCAAACACGCTGTAGACTTCTTGTATCTGTGTCCCCCTATGAAGTGTGAGGTGAACTGAGCGCTTAGTTCTTTGAAAGTGCTGATGGAATTCGATGCCAACCGACTGAACCAAACTCTCGCAGAACCCTTCAGTGTAGTTGGGAAGGCCCTGCACATAATCTCGTCCGGTACCCCCTACAGATGCATCAAGGTTTTGAAGGTTTCCAAGTGATCTAGAGGATCTTTTACCCCGTCATAGCTATCTACATTCGGCATGCGAAACTTGTGGGGTAGGGGGAAAGAGTTCACGGCCACAGTGAAAGGTGAGTCGGTACGATTGACCAGATCGTCAAGATCACTGGAGACTCGCCCCTTGAGGACATTCATCATGACCTCCATCTGTTCTCTCATTGCCTGCATCTCGGCGGTAATGTGTGGTGGGGTTGCATCCATGAGGGATGGCATGCTCACGTGCTGTCTCTCCGGCCTACTTGGGGCGTGGCTGTCCTCAGGTCTCTCCTGATTCTTGTTCGGATTGCTAGTTCCTTCCTGGTCTTCTGGCCGGTTGTTTTGCGCTGCAGTCTTCTGGCGCAGCTGTTCCTCCAAGTCACGATTCTGTTTGGTGAGGCGCTCCACGGCGGTACTAAGGGTCCGAACTTGTCTCTCGAGGGCAGTCGTGGGCGGTTCTTCTCCTTGCACGTCATTAGTAGTTGCCATTGAGCGGGTGAGTACCATGCAAGCCTTTTAGTTCGGGAAGCGATAGTATGGCTTAATTACTCGCTTCCCCACAGACAGCGCCAACTGATGATTCAAGGAAATCCACCAATATGCCGCACGATACTCCTTCACTCGGACGGCAACCTGCACGAAACAAAAGAGAAAAACCTGTCGAAGGACACCGGCGTGGTGCCGGCCAAATGCCCTCCGAAGGTCAAGTTAGAACTTCTTTTCAACTCTAGAGTGCTAGAGAGGGTTTAATTATGCGTACCTTGTTTTGTGAGAGCATTAGGGCTTTTATAGTAGTAGATGGTTGACCTCCCTTTCTTGGTTCGAAAGTCTTTTCCTTATAGGACTCTTCTTGTAGGAATCCTAAACGTGATGGACAAGTCCCCCCCTTATAGGGAAGATTTTTACCAAATACATAAGATTTTCGGAGTCCTACTAGCGCAAGGACTCCATTTGGGCCCTTATGAGAGTGGGCCAAATTGCCCCCCTTGAGGGGTCCAGCAGGCCCATGGCCAAGCAGCCCGTTCAATCAGTCCATGCGCCCAGCCTATCCAACTAGGGTCCGTCGGTGTTGAGGCCCGTCTAACCACGCAAGGCCTTCCAGGGTATATCTTCCCTTTCAATATATATGTTGCAACCCAGCAGCTTGAACCACTTTCCCTATTTCTCAAGTTCTTTAATGTATTATATATAAGCTACATTTGTTAAAAGAAACACCAAAATTTTCACTCAACCAAATTGGCTTGTTTAGTATTGGATATCTTGGAATGGGGATTTGATTGATAGCTCTCATAGGTTTCTTAGCAAAAAGTTGTTGCAGCAGGGCCATTCCAACGTCATTAGTTCATCCAAAAGATTAATTTAACTCTAGGACACTTCATCCAATGAGTGGGCCTACTTAGTTGAGAGGATTTATAATCAAAGCTTTTTAAGTTTTGTGATCACCGTCCACCCCATTTTAGCCAGTAGTGTCTCACTCATTTCCTTCAGCTTTTTTAAAAATTTCCTTAAACCTTTTTAAACCAAGGCTCCCATTAATCTTTTATTGAGGCAAATCCTAGCTTTTCAGAGCTAGATACCCTTTTCTTTTTTCAATGCTTGTCATTCGTCCAGCATGTTACGAATTTTGTTAGTAAAATTAAGGGCTTTTATTCGCTCACATCACTTTTTTCACATTGATTATTTTACACTCACTTCTATCTCTTAAAATGTGCACATTGCTGCATCAATTATGGATATATATATATATATATATGTGTGTGTGAGTGAAATAGTGGTTGCAAACTAATGTGAAATGATATTTTCTCTCATTTTAAAAAAAGACATGTATGTGAGGGATGGCTTGTACCATGGACCTCACCAAAGTGCCCCTACCAGCCCAAGAAAGGCATCTACACTTCCAAGTTTCAAGAGCACGGCCTTGAGCACAACTTGTTCAAGTTAGCCCAAAACACAATTTTTGAACCAAATAAGATTAAGTTTATTTTATTTATTTATTTATTTATTTTTTTATGATTCAATAAATGAAGGTGGGAAGATTTGAACCCTAAACGTTTCCATTAGAATTACTAAAATGTGTCAATTGAGTTACAAGACTCTTAGCAAGATTAAACCATAACTATTTTGGCCAAAATAAAAAAAGCAAATGGATGGCTTGTCAGCCATCCTCCCTACTATATTAAGGGAGGCAATTTAATAAGGGATCATTTGCGATGTAAGGGATTTTGACTCACAAGTTGTAAACCTTCAATCTTTTTCTTCCTTCGATATATATGTGAAATGTTTGTTTTTTTACAAATGACACACCAAGAGGCATAGAGAAAATAGATATATATTTAGTATTAGCGATAATATGATGTGGTGAATGACCACTAGAAAGATCGAATGTGTAGAGTCAAGATTTGTAGCCTAAACCCAAAAGATATAGAATATGAGCCCAACAAGCCCAATACAATGAATTTGTAGAGAGTGGGTGAAAGAGTTGGGCTGATTATGAATTAAACAATGTTTAATAAAGGTTTTCAAGATAAATAAGCGTAAAAAAAAAAACTTGAAACTTGAATAAATTGATGTTCGAGGAGATGAACTTTTGTTTTAAAAGCTAATACAATTCTTAGAGCTACAGTAAATTTTCCTTCTTTCTTGCTCTTTCTTTTTTCCGATCTCTCCTTCATGAGAGGTCTATTACATTTATATAGTTTTCTTTCCGGTTATCTTGATCGTACACTTGTTCTTTATCTAAGCATTCACTTGAGTATATGTTCCATCAGGTATCTTCTTTAGTTCTCCATGAGTGGTGGCAGCTGAGGCTGCATTGTTTAGAAGTCTTCTCCACATAAATGCGGCTAGGAAAGTTGCTACAGTGCATTTAATGCAGTGATAGCAGCTTTTCCCTTAGATATTTTTCTATTCTTATCATCTTTATACGTGTCTGAAGTTCATCCTTATCGTTGGAACTTCCTGCAAGGTCACCCAAACTGCCCAGGTATTTGGTTGACCAGTACTCCTCATATTCGAGAAGGATACTCTCCTCGGACTATATTCCTTTATCATCTCCTTATGTGATTTTCCACTTCGAGGTTTTTCCCAATCATTTACTCCTTCTCGGACGTACCTGCATCTTCAAATAGGGCCCAAGGCCCAATATACGAATTTGGGCTTTTATCCCCACAATAGCCTTTCAAAATTTTAATTTTTCCCTCACGTCCAAGAAGAAAAAAATGGGATTTTGATTTGCAATAGAAATAGAGGCTAAAAATGTACAAGTACTTGAATTTACACGTGTGGGAGCATAGATTTAGGTGCCTCATCATTGCTGCTGACGTTTCGATATTTACGAAGCGTTATTAATCGCTCCAAGCAACGCTATGTCTTTTGCATCCAACGGTGGACCATTGATCCAACAAACGATATTTTTCCTCAGGATTTGGGGGGGATAATTCCTACTCATTTTCTGACCCCTATATAAAGTCTCAAAAGAGATCATTTTTCCTTTACTTCACAATTTCTCAAACTCTCCAACAAACTCAAGCATTCAAACTCACAAAGCTTTTCAAATCATCAGTATCATTTCCTTACAAATTCACCAAAATCCTACTAAGGACTTAAAAATCACTCCCTAACCCAATTTGTGTACGTTTCAATTTCTTCAAACCCTTCATTCTCTCCTCAGCCATCTTTCTCGGCCTTCGAATTCTCATTTTTCCGTTATTGTTCTTAGTGCTTCCTTCTTTCTGCTTGTCCGAAATGGGTAGATTTAGGTATTTGGTGGATAGTCCTGCCCAGATAGAGATATTTAAAGAAATGTATCACATACCACAGGATGTAGACTTACGGTATTGTCCCCCAGAAAGACTATTAACAGGCCGAGGGGTGGGGGAAGTCATAATCCCTATCATAGCCTTCCTAGAAGGGGGAATGACTATCCTTATGGGTCCCATTACAAGAGATTACCTTCGTAATCATAGGCTTAGTCCCGATCAGTGTGCACCTAACGTCTTTAGGATCCTAGGAACAGTTGATGCTTTGAACCGACACTTAGGCCTAAAGCTCACCTGGTTTGACGTAGTACATATGTACGAGTGTCGTAGCCAAAAGGGGGCGGGATACTACCTTAAAATCCTAATCTGGCATCGTTAGGCTCATCTCCTATCTTCCCAAGTCTAACAAGGGGATGAAAGACGACTATCTGATCATTTCGGGAGCATGGCATGATGGTCTTCATTGCCCAACCCAACCAGGAGAGCCAGATGGGATATCTTAGACCTAGGTTCCCTAGAAATAGATTTAGGATCTTCATCATTAGCATTGTACTTTTTCTCTTTGTATTAGTATTTTACCTTTAAGTTCCTGATTATTTTTAACTCTATTATGGTTTAACAGATAAAAGGCACGTATCTCCTTGGCTCAGCCTGACTAATGTTTTCACGCTCAATCATCTATTGAGATCAGAGATTTTTGTAAGTGAAGATAGGCAACTTCGGGCTACCCATCTCATTCTCGATTTTAAGCCACTCTCGAACATGTTTCAACCGGTCGACAATGCGATAAGGCAAGGAGACCATTGCATAAACCGGATAGATGTAGCTCGGCCAAATTTCTTGTCATTGGTCGATCTTCCCCCTGTACCACATCCGATTCTGTAGGGTGTACCGCTGTTCGTCCCTCCAGTACAACAGATTCCCCTCGAAGCTACCGTAGAAGAGGAAAAAGTTGCTTCCTCGACCCTATCCCTATATAAGTAGATTGACCAGTTCCGTTTCGAAGGAGAGGCATCCAGGCAGGTTCAGGTAATTCCTCTTTCAAACGCCGAGGAAGAAACTGATAGGCAGTCCAGCGTCCACGCCCCTGTTTTGATAACTTCCTTTCCAAATGACTCATCGGAAGAGGAAGGGGAGATGTCTTTGAGCTTAAGAAATCTTATGAAGGCCAGGAACAAAGCAGCCGTGCCCAAAGAGGCCACTAAGTTCTAGCCCGCTGTTAATCTTCTTCCACCCCCTCCTTAGTTCCCTTCTGACCTCAGCCTAAAGCTAATCCCTGAACTATAAAAGAAAAGGCCCAACACAGGTCTTGAGGAAGGTGAGTTAGAGTCTTCAAAAGGAAATAAACAGCAGAAAGTGGCTAAGGACCAACGAGGAAAAAAGGCCTTGTCTATTAAGAGCTGAGAAGATACTTTCATTGCTAATGTGCACCGAGGACAGCGCATCTAGTCCCCTAAGCTAGAGTTAGATGGTGTTCCCTTCCCTTGGGACACCTCAATTAGAAATTATCAAAGGGGGAAAGCAGGTTTCATTACTGAGGCTCTGGAGCAACCTCTTCTCCTGCCTAAGGATATAGATGCTTACAGGTGCTTCAGTCAGAATGAACTCTTCCTATCCCTTAAAAAGGACTTGGCCATGGTAAGTGAACTGATCCACTTCTCCAATTAAGATGTTGGTCATTTTTATCCGCTCATTTTCTTCATTTTATACTACAATTTTCTATTATATTATGTAGATTACCTAACAAATATACTACAATTTTCTATTCTATTATGTAGATTACCTAACAAATTTATGTGGCTGAGGAATGGAATAAGGACGCCCACAATGAAGCCCAGGCGGAGGCCCATTCTCAGTTCGAGGTTGAAAAAGCTCTGGGTAATCTAAAGGAAGATTATGCTAAGCTGTCCAAGCAGCTTTTATTAAAGAAGGAATAGTCTTGATGCTGGCCTTAAGACTATAGAAAAGCAGGCCGAAGACCAATGCAAGCAATTGCACATGACTGAGATTAATCTGGAGACAGAGAAACAAATGGTGAAGGATCTTCGAGCTGAGCTCCAGAAAGCCAGAGAAACTGCCCAATTGGCTAAGGAGGCAGTTGAGGCTGAATAGGCAGCATACAAGTTTGGGGTGGAAGAGACTCAAGTCAAACTCACAGAGGAGTTCTCTATAGTCTGCAGAGATTATTACGATATAGCTTGGGGTAGAGCCCTTGATGTTGCTGGGGTCCCTGCAGAATTTGACTTGAGGCAACTTGGGAGCATCTACTACGATCTTGAAATTCGCGAACTCTCAAATTCTAACTCATCTCCCCCTAAACAACTCCCAGAGGCCTTGGAACAGCTCCTGGTCGGCCAAGTCCCTTCTGCCCTTCCTGAAACTCCCAAGGAGTCTAATCAAGCTAGAGGTCAAGGCAAACAAGCTGAGGGTCCTCAAAATAAGGGTAAGGACTTGGGTAAGAAGAAGAATACTTCTGAACCCAAAGACCAAGCCCCAGATGCTGTTGCCACCCAGTCCAGCAAGGCTTAGATATTTAGGACTTTTATTTCATATCTGTATTAGTTTTTTTTTTTTTTTTGACACTATAAGGGACTGAAAAGTACTTTCTTTTTTATCAATGAAATTGTTCTTCTTTTATTTTCTATATTTTCATTGCACATATTATAAGATTTATTGTTATTGCAAATAATGTTGACCTATAGCTACTGTAACCTGAGCAGATTTAACAACAACATCCTGCTAATGATGCAAATAACTAATAAAAATACTGGAAAAAGTGGGTCGCATAAGAATTGTTAATAAACATAGGAAGCAATGAATGGTATGAAGGTCTTATATATTTTCTGGTACTTAGGTAAATAATTAGATGCTTTACCTGAATTGGTTTTTGTATAACACTTACAATGAATATTCTTGAGCACTAATTTTGAACTAAGTACATGACCGAAGAAGCCTATCATAAGTTAGAGTTTATTTAAATACCTCCGAGGACTTTATGCATAATTGAATTTACGTTTAAACACTTATAGGAATTGTAAGGGAGTGTTAACTAACCCATATCATCTGGTCTGAGGACTTTAGCATGATTAGATTTAAGTTTAAAAACTTATAGGAATTGTAAGGGAGTGTTAACTAACCCATATCATCTGGTCCGAGGATTTCAGGCATGATTGGATTTAAGTTTAAACACTTTCCTTGAAATATCTGTGATAAATAAACATATTGATCAAAGCAAAAACTTGATTAATAGTAATACCTTTTAAGGTTGTTTACATTCCAGGGGCGTGGTATTACATGACCATCTAAGTCTTCCAAAAAAAATGCCCCAATGCCAGCCCCTGAGGTAATACGATATGGTCATTCCCAATTGGGTCCTAATTTTCCCCAAGTTGAGTTCTTTGCAGTGCCCACCACTTTCCTGAGTACTAGATCACCAGGTGTTAAAGGCCTTAGTTTTACGTTGACATCATAACTTTGTTTGAGATTTTGTTGATAATATGTCAATTGGACCATTGCATTTTCTCTCCTTTCTTCAATCAGATCCAAACTCTACATTAGTTACTCATTATTGCTAGTTGGACTGAATGAACTAGTCCTCAACGATGGGAACTCAGTCTCCAGAGGGATGACAGCTTCAACCCCATAAGTCATTGAAAATGGAGTCTCCCCAGTAGACCTATGAGGTGTAGTTATGTATGTCCAAAGTACATGTGGTAGTTCCTCTACCCACTTGCCCCTCGTGTCATCTAGCCTTTTCTTCAATCCATTTAGTATGACTTTGTTAATAGCTTCTGCTTGCCCATTCCCCTAGGGATAAGCAAGGGTGGAGTATCTGTTCGTGATTCCCAACTCGCAACAATAATTTCTGAACGCTTTGCTGTCAAACTGAAGGCCATTGTCCGAAAGGAGGGTATGAGGGATCCCAAATCTAGTGACAATGTTTTTCTAGACAAATTTCTTTACGTCAATGCCTTTGATGTTAGCTAAAGGTTCAACTTCAATTTGGTGAAATAATCTGTGTCGACCAGAAGATACTTCTTGTTTTCTACTGCTTTGGGGAATGAACCCACGATATCTAAGCCCCATTGAGTAAATGGTCATGGGCTGGATAATGGATTAAGGATTCCACCTGGTTGATGTATGTTTGGTGCAAATTGTTGACATTGATCACACTTTTTAACATATTCATGGGCCTCCTTTTGCATATTTGGCCACTAATAGTCTTGGGTAATGGCTTTATGTGCCAAGGATCTACCTCAAGTATGGCTTCCACAAATTCCTTCATGTAACTCCTGGAGGAGTGATTCAGCTGCCTCAGGATGTATACACAATAAATACGGCCCTGAATAGGAGCGCTTATACAATTTCTGGTTCTTAGATAGCCAGAATCTAGTAGTTTTCCTTCGAATTTTGTCAGCTTTTAACCTTACTTTAGGCAAAGTGTCCTCTTTTAGGAACTGAATTATAGGGTCCATCCAACTTGGCTCAGCTCTGATTTGATGAACTCAGACTGCCTCTTTTCTTATCTTCGTGGGTTTATGCAAGTCTTCAACAAGGATAACCCGAGGCAGATTCTGTGCCGAGGAGGTTGCAGGCGTGGCTAGAGAATTAGCATGTTCGTTACCATTTCTGGGGATATGTAGCAAATTAAAAGATTCGAACTCTGATTGGAGACATTTAACTTGGCTTTAGTACTCTTACATTCTTTCATCTTTCGCCTCAAATTCCCCTTGTACTTAGCCGACAACTAGCCTTGAATTAGAGAACATTTCCATTGACTTTCCTCCCATTCTTTGAACCATTGTCATTCCTATCAATAGAGCTTCATATTCAGCCTCATTATTTGTGGCTGTGAAGCCTAGTCTTAGCGACTTTTCAATAATGATCTTTTTTGGAGATATTAACACTAGCCCCACTCCAGAACCTTTCTGATTTGCTGCATCGTCTACATACACCTCCTAAAACGATGGGCCTTTTTGAAAGATTACGCCAACCGATTTTTGATCCATGTTCTGTGCTAGTTCCAATTCTTCTATTGAGGGCTTAGTGAACTCGGCCACCAGATCCGTGAGGATTTGCCCCTTTGTAGAGGTGCGAGGCATATATTTGATGTCAACAGCCCCTAGGACAGTGCCCCATTTAGCTATTCTGCCTGTATAGTTAGCATTTCTAAGTATGGTTTTAAGTGAGAGTTGGGTAAGAACAACAACTGTATGTGCTTGAAAATAATGAGGCAACTTACGTGTATCAAGCATTACTACTAGGATAGCTTTCTCCAACAATAGATAACGAATTTCGACCTCATGCAATGACTTACTCACGTAATAAACTGGCCTTTGCACACCACGATCCATTCGTATCAATACCAAACTTATAGCATAAGGGGCCACAGCAATGTAGGCAAACAAGACTTCATCAAGCTCAGGACTAGACATGATTGGTGGCCAAGCTAGATAGTCTTTAAGTTGTTGGAAGGCTAAAGCACATTCTTCAATCTACTCAAATCCTTTCCACTTATTGATCAACAAGAAGAAATGCCTACACCTATCTGTTGATTGAGAAATAAATCGGTTCAGAGCGACAGCCATTCCAGTTAATTTCTGGACCTTTTTGGGATTTTGAGGAGATTGTAAATTGTTGATGGCCTTTATTTGATCGGGGTTGACCTCAATTCCCCTGTGAGTTACCATAT
Organism: Quercus variabilis; assembly: GCA_030445155.1. Lineage (NCBI taxonomy): Eukaryota > Viridiplantae > Streptophyta > Magnoliopsida > Fagales > Fagaceae > Quercus > Quercus variabilis. Next base: position 17,872,085 of record CP129446.1, read on the forward strand.
AACCCAAGAATTTGCCTGATCCCACACCAAACGAACATTTGGATGCATTTAAACATAACTTGTATCTTTTGAGAACTTCAAAAATGTTTCCAAGATCTTTCACATGCTCAGAAATAATCTTGCTCTTCACCACCATGTCATCTATGTAAATCTCAATACTCTTACCCAGCTGTGGCTCAAACATCCTCGTCATCATTTTTTGGTAGGTAGACCCCACGTTTTTCAAACCAAATGGCATCACTTTGTAGTGGTAGTTCTCAATAGGGGTAACAAAAACAGTCTTCTCCTGATCATCCAAGGCTCATGGTATTTGGTGATAACCTTGGAAAGCATCCAAGAAACTCATCCGAGGATGGCCAACAGTTGCATCCACTAACTGATCTATTTTAGGCATAGGGGATGGATCTTTAGGGCAAGCTTTATTTAGGTCAATGAAATCTACACACACTCGCCATTTTTCATTCTTCTTCTTTACAACCACAGTGTTTGCCAGCCACTTTGGATAAAAAACTTTTTTAATAGCTCCAGCTTGTTTGAGCTTTGTTACTTCCTCTCGCACTGCATCAGCGTGCTCATTGGATGGGAGTCGAGGAGGTTGTTTCTTAGGGGTGATCAATAGGTTGACCTTCAGATGGTGACATATGAATTTTGGATCCACCTCCGAGGCTTTGTAAGCATTCTAGGCAAATACATCAATGTTTCTTTAAAGAAATTCTATAAGCTCTTCTTTCTCCTGAAGAGGTAACTAAGATTCAACTTTAAAGAACTTCTTCGGATTGTCTCCGATAGCAACTTTTATCAAATCTTCACACATCACACCCTTGGCTGAATCAACGATGGGCAATGCCAGAAGTTTTAACTGCTATAAATCCTTTCTAGCGCAGGCCGAGGACTCAACTTTGGGCTTATGTTAAATGGTAGTCACTAAGCACTGTCTAGCCATAGATTGATCTCCCAGAATTTCATTAACTTGGCCTTCAGATGGATACTTAACCTTCTGATGCAAAGTAGAAAAAACAGTCCCGAGCATATGAAGCCAAGGTCTAGCCAGGATTGCAGTATAAAGTGAATACGTGTCTACAACAATAAAATCTACCTCTACTACCTCTAGACCAGTCTGCACAGGTAGTCGTATTTGGCCCTTTGGGATAACAACTTTTCCTTCGAAACTAATCAGGGGGAACTATAGGGCGTTAAGTCCTCAAGTTTTAAGTTCAACCCCTTATAGAGATTAAAATACATTATCTCAACTCCACTGCCCTAGTCCACCATTACCCTCTTCAAATCATACCCCCCAATTCTGAGGGTGATTACCAAAGTGTCGTCATGAGGTTGGATGGTTCCAATTTTATCTTCATCTAAGAAACCTACAACCGGTGGAATATTCGTTTTAGCCCTCTTCGGATCTTGATTAATGTCTCCTGTGGGTAGACGGGCTACGAACATTATCTTGGATAGGTAGGATCCTGTTCTCCCAGGCGCGGCGAAGATGACATTGATAGTTCCCAAGGGGGTTCTTGAAACATCTCTTCAAGATTCTGAGCTTGCTTAACTCCTTTGACCACTGGAATGATGCAGGAGTTGTTTTAACTTACCCTCGCGACAAGTTGTTCCAAGTGATCCCAGAGACTCCGACAATCTTCTGTGATGTGCCCATGATCTTGGTGATACTGGCAGTAGAGGTTATGATTACGTCTTTTAGGATTTCCCACCATTTTGTTCGGTCATTTGAAGAATGATTCATTTTTAATCTTCTCCAAAACTTGATGCACTGGCTCTCGGAATACTGTGTTGACTGCTTGAGGATTTGTCGATCTTAACTGTCCAACGAAATCTCTCTGGGGTTTATAGTTACTATAACGATCCGACCTGAAATCCCTTATCTCCTAAGGGATAACCTTATCCTTCCTTTTTTCTTGCTGTTGATCCTCTTCAACTCTTTTATACTTATCAATCCTGTCCATTAGTTGATGCACACTGGTGACAGACTTTCTAGTTAGAGATTTTCTTAAACCATGGTTAGTGGGGAGGTCGAGTTTAAACGTATTAAGGGCCACTTCATCAAAATTGGTTTCCATCTCATTAAACATCTCCTAGTACCTATCTGAGTACGTTTTTAGGGTCTCACCCTCTTGCATGTTCAAGGATAGCAAGGAAGCTAAGGACCGAGCGACCCTTCGGTAGATGACAAAATGGGAACCAAATACTTGAGTGAGTTCTTTGAAGGAATTAATATAATCAGCTTTTAGGTTGTCAAACCATCTCATCGTAACTGGTCCCAGACTGGAGGGGAAAACTTTGCACATCAAAGCTTTATCCTTGGAATAGACAACCATCCTTTGGTTGAAATGGCTCACGTGTTCCACAGGGTCTGTTCTACCATTATAGATAGTGAACGTTGGCTGATGAAAACGAAGAGGGAGTCTTGCCTCTTCAATCTTGCGTGTGAAAGGTGATCTAGAGATTTGGTTCAAGGCTTTGCTCATAGTGTCGTTCCCTAAGCCTCCACGTGATGGGCTTTGAGGTTGCCGTTTATGATAATGTTCTTCTTCATGGGAAAATGATTAACTAACTGGTGTTCGAGACTTCCGTCTATAAGTAACGTCTTGTTCATCATCAAAATTATCATCAAAGTTTGAAGAAGTCCACTTCCTCTTTGCATGGCGCAACTCCCTTTTTAAAATATCAATCTCTAGTTGTAGGTTCTTGTTATTCTCTGCATGAGACATATGACTTCCATCTCGTGGTTGGTTTTGATCAGTATGTGTGGTATGTACACTACCTTCACGATCACTTCTCTGCTTCAGGTTGACAAAAGGATCAACGTGTTGGGATGCCTTGGATTCTGTTGGTTGTTAACCTGGTTCAGCCATCATCAACCGTTGCTTTCACTCTTGCTCAAGCTTTTCCTATAGACGGTGCCAATTGTAGGGTCAAGATTTGTAGCCCAAGCCCAAAAGATATGAAATATGAGCCCAACAAGCCCAATACAATGAATTTGTAGAGAGTGGGTGAAAGAGCTAGGCTGATTGTGAAATAAACAACGTTTAATAAAGGTTTTCAAGATGAATAAGTGTAAAAAAAAAAAAAAAAAAAACTTGAAACTTGAATAAATTGATGTCCGAGGAGATGATCTTTTGTTTTAAAAGTTAATATAATTCTTAAAGCTACAGTAAATTGTCATTCTTTCTCGCTCTTTCTTTTTTCCGATCTCCCCTTTATGAGAGGTTTATTACATTTATATAGTTTTCTTTCCGATTATCTTGATCGTACACTTGTTCTTTATCTAAGCATTCACTTGAGTATATGTTCCATCAGGTATCTTCTTTGGTCCTCCATGAGTGGTGGCAACTGAGGCTGCACTGTTCAGGGGTTTTTTCCATATAAATGCGACCAGGAAAGTTGTTGCAATGCATTTAATGCAGTGATAGCAGCTTTTCCCTTAGATATTTCTCTATTCTTATCATCTTTATTCGTGTTTGAAGTTCATCCTTATCATTGGAACTTCCTGGAAGGTCACCCAAATTGCACAGGTATTTGCTTAACCAGTACTCCTTATATCCGAGAAGGATACTCTCCTCAGACTATATTCTTTTATCATCTCCTTACATGATTTTCCACTTTGAGGTCTTTCCCAATCATTTACTCCTTCTTGGACGTACCCACATCTTCAAATAGGGCTCAAGGCCCAATATACGAATTTGGGCTTTTATCCCCACAGAATGCAATATCATTCTGATATTTCTTTATATTTCTTTTATTCGACAAAAGCAGATGAAATTTTATTGTTTGTCACTTTGCCTTGATTTTAAATCTAAAGGAGCTCTTGGGCCCTGAAACAAGCTTGCAAATGGATTGGGCTATGGAGACAACGCAAACACACCCCATGAGCCCAAAGAATACAAACCAGCCTAACTAGCCTGGTGATAATTGCTTCTGGGGTGAATGCAAATCACAATTTGCCAACAAAATGTGTCTTAATTAGACTTGTCAATTTTTTTGGTAAAGTTATAGAAAAACATATACGTAACCATTTAGAATTGTAATTAAAATAAGAGTTAAAGATCACACCTACGGCTTAAAGTCATTGAAATAAGTAAAATATTGTAAATTTTTTTACATATTTGATGAGACTTATTGATTGATGGGTTTTAATATTCTATCTTGATGTTAATCTGATGATCCTTTTAAATAATGCACCTATTAAAAATTACTAATTGGCACCACAGAAAAGATGACAGAGATCTAATGCAGATCACGCTTAGTATTTGTTGCTTCATATAATCTAATCAAAAGTAGGAAAATGTAGTGCCTACTCAAATCCAACCCAACATTTTTTTAAATAGATAATTAGATCATCATGAGGATCCTTAAGAACCTTTTGAAAATGTTGTTGAACTATCCTGAGCTATGTTGTGTTATTATATATAGGTAAAAACATCATTTTTTTCCTTATATTTTGGGGTCATAGTCAATTTAGTCCCTACATTTTGATAGTAGTTTATCAATTTTAATAAATAAACTTCTTTAAAATAAAAAAATTTAATAAATAAAAAAGAAAAGAAAAAAACCAGATGATATTGAACACGAACCCAAATTTGGGAACCCACATCTCCATAAATCAAAATCAAATTTTAGCAAACTCAAATCCAATTCTAATCAATCTCAACAAATTCGAATCAACATTAATCAAACCCAAATCAACCTCACAATTTAGCCTAAGGCACTAGGTTTTTCGCTATGAGCTGTTTCTAGTTTTCTATTTATAATTTATGGTCTTAATGTTGAATGATTATTTCTGTAATGCTATTTCGATTTTGTGAGGTGCTATTGTGTATTTTGAATTTAAGCCTTCTCTTTTTGAGGTTTTGGCTCATCTAAATTATTGTTTTGCTTCAACCCCTTTGAATTTGCTGAATTTTAATTTGAATTTATGGAGATGTGTGTTCCTAAATTTGTTCATGTTCAAGATCATCTAGGTTTTATTTTTTGGTTTTTAATTCTCCTTTATTTTTTTCATTAAAATTGATAAAAAAAAAAATTATTCATATGCTGGCGTGGCATTTATTATTATTATTTTAGTAGCCATGTTAGCTTTAATTGTGCCAACTAAGCACACTGTTTGCCACAGAGGCAGTTTCTGCTAATAAGTTAACAGTAGGGATCAAATTAATTGCAAATTGAAAATAACAATGATCAAATTGACTACTATCAAAATATAGGGACTAAATTAACTGTGACCCCAAAGTGTAGAAACCAAAATAATGTTTCCACCTTATACATATACAGGGTAACTAACCAATCATATGTATATAACAAAAAAAAAAAAAAGGGTCAACAGTCAATATTATTGGGAAAAAAAAAACCAGTGAATAGTGCGAAGTGAACAAACTAAAAACACTATAGTTTTAAGCATTCGCACTTTTTATTTTGACCTATAAGAAATTAACACCTCAATAATTGTGAAAATATTGTGACAATTTGTTATGTTATTATATATAAGGGTAACTACTCGCTCATATGTATATAACCAAAAAAAAAAAAGAGTTCAACGACCGATATTACTGGAAAAAAAAAAAAAAAAAAAAAAGCCAGTGAATGGTGTGAAGTGAAAAAACCAAAAATACTCTTACGGAGCTATTGTGGCTTTAAGCATTCGTGCTTTTTATATATATTAGTTAGGGTAGCACATGCAAGGCATGTGCCTGCTGTGGAAAAAGAGTAGTGATTAATGTTAATTTTAGATTTTATATGTATCACAAAACAAAGATATAAATCATTTACTTTTTAAAGTACATAGAGATTTACATTAATCAAAAGAGACATTAATTTTAAGAATTTTGATAATTATTTCATAAAAAATTAATCTCATTCGTATAAATATTTATTTTACTATAATAGTTTTTTAGTACTTATTTGCTAAATGCAATATATCTACTAACTAAAAACTTCTAAAAATGATAATGAATATCATCATCTTTCAACCATAAACAACTAAGTTTTGCTAAGAAAATAAATAAATAAATAAATATATATATATATATATATATATATAACACAAAAGGCACATGTCATCGAATTTTTCATTAGATAAATTATAAGTTTCAAAATTTTAAACCTAGAAAAACAATGTTTTTCGGATGACAAATAAAACACCTTATATTATCATTCCATCTTTTCAAGAATTACTACCATCTAAAACTCAAAATACATGAAGAAAATTTTTGGGATGTTAAAATATAGTGGGAGTAATTTAAACATTACACAATAAAATATTTTAAGCATCATAATCTTTAATTAGGGTTTAACTGAGAGAATAACAATATGACATAGTTGCTATTTTCAAAAATATTAAGGAAAAAATTACTTGATTTTAAAGTTTAAGTAGGAATTATAAACTACCCCAAACATAAAGGATGAAAAGTGTTTTTTTGCCCTAAGTTTTTGTGTGTAAAATTGTGTTTTTACTTAAAATGACATGCAAAGAAAAAATACAAAGAGTCAACCCAAGAAAATTGTATGTGAAACAGTGAATTTTGGCTCAAAAAAGCTAACCAATTCAAAAAAAATTTATAAAAACACAACAGAATGGCACAACATTTTCATAATACTTTTATATTTTTGTTATATTTTATTTTGACTTGTAAAGAATTGATAGCTCAACAATTTTGAAAATATTGTGGCAACAATAAAATGTCTTAACATTTTCACCAAAAAAAAAAATGTTATATCTACAACATTTTCACAACAAATTATAAGTAGTAGGTTGTTATAGGTTATTATTGGTTGGCAAAAAAATAATTTCATTGGTAAGTTTAAATTAGAACTAATAACAATTTACCAATTATGATTTGCTATGAAAGGGTTATGAAAAATATTGTGAATTTTTAAATTTTTCAGTGAATTTCACATCAACCCCTCTAGATTTTTATTATGGTCTCAAGCATTGGATATGGAACTCACTCACACTAATGTCTTGTCAATCCATATATATTGATGTTCAAGCTAATGTCGTGCGACTTGGTTTTTCACCTTTCAACTATATATAGAAACATCTTTTTTGGATAAGTGATATGTTTATGGACAAGTGACACGTATATATGCTTGTGGACAGGTGATAAACAAACAGATAGCTAATTTTAACTAGGAAAAAAAAAATCTATAGTGGCGTTTTTAGGACTTCTAGTGGTGTTTTACGAATGCCACTATAGACCTAGTTTTTTGTAAGGACCTATCCTATAGGTCTTAAAAAAAAAAAAAAAAAACAAAAAAAAAAAAAGAAGAAGAAGAAGAAGAAGCCCAACCGAATGCCACTATAGGTCCTATACTAGAGTTCTTACAAAGGCATATACTATAGGTCCTATACTATGAGTCTATTTAGAAAAGAAAATTTTTTGAAATGGTCCTATAACAGTGTTTTAAAAACACCACTATAGGTTAATATATATATATATATATATATATTAATGGCTATAGTGGCGTTTTAAAATGCCACTATAGGTCTATACCCTATAGTGGCATTCCACATGCTGTTATAGATCAAATTTTAAATTTTATTTTATTGGCTATAATGGCATTTAAAAATGCCACCATAGGTCTATACCCTATAGTAGTGTTTGAAACGCTACTATAAGTCATAAAAAAAATTATTAGCTATAGTGGCGTTTATAAAATGCTGCTATAGGCCAAATTAAAAAAAGAAAAAGAAAAAAGGCTATAGTAGTGTTTTATAAATGCCATTATAGGTTTATGGTTAGGGTACAATAGTGACATTCATAACTGCCATTATAGAAAATGCCACTATAGCCCAAAATGACCTATAATGGCAATTTTAGGACTTCGAGTGGTGTTTCATGAACGCCACTATAGGTCTTGTTTTTTCTATTAACTACACTCGTCCTACCCTTCGTTATAGGTCCATATATCCAATGCCTACAGGTTTTTATAACCTGTTTGCTTCTCTATATATGGTCAGAAATTCGACCATCTACCTCTATGTATTTACCAATGAATGTGTAGGCGAAATACTTCAAAACTATGTTATTCAAGCGTTCAATCATTTGAATGAGATACCTCATCTAGAGGTTTAGAGGTAGGTTATTTGTGTTTCACAAATTTTGAATACGTTTTTAATTCATAGATTTGGTTGTTTTACATGTTTACAATATAAATTTATATTGTAATTAAACACAAAAAAATTGGTAAATGTTGCACACATTTGCAAAATTTGTACAATATTTATTTATTTATTTATTTTTTGCAAATATATATAATATTTGCCACTTTTTTGTGCATATACAATATAAGCATATATTACAAAGTACAAAGTAAACATGTAAAAATCCTTAAAAAAAAGTAAAAAACAAAAAAACAAGCTTAAACCAGACTGGCGAACTTGAAGGAAAAAAAAAAAAAAAAGAAGGAAAAATGGCAACTCACTAAACCAAAATTATTGTTCGCGAGCCTATTTGCTCTTTTTATATATAGAGAAGAAATATTAGTAGATAGTAGAAGTTTGTTTAGAAAATTTGCTCTTCCCCAAACCCAAACCCTAATCCAGCTTCAAGGAAGATTTTCCCCTACATTTTCCCCATCCCACCCTTTCGCTCCACCAAGAGACATTTTCAGGCTAGTTCGGCTATCCAAATCTTCCTTTAGGGGTATACCCACTTCTTCGCTACCATGATATCACACACTGTGTCCATGATGCTGAAAACCCGGACTTAATTTTTAGATTTTTCAGTGAATTTCACATCAACCCTATAGATTTTTATTAAGGTCTCAGGCATTGGTTATAGAACTCGCTCACACTAATGTCTTTATCAATCCATATATATATTGATGTTCAAGCTAATGTTGTGCGACCTGGTTTTGCATCTATATATAGTGGCGTTTTTCTAGATAGGTGATATGTTTCTGGATAGGTGACATGTATATATGCTTGTGGATAGGTGATAAACATATAGGGGTGGCAATTTTTATCCATATCCATGAACCTGCCCATTACCCGCCTTATTTGGATAAGTCTTAACCCAACCCATTTAAATATTTGGGTTAAATGGATAAAGACCCATTTGGTTATTTAATTAGATGGGTCTAAATGGATAAATCCACTAATAACCACTAAACCCATCTAAAATTTAAATTTAAATAAACCCACAAAAAAACCACTAAACCCTTCTAAAATCAAACACACTTTTCCGCCTGCTCTTCAACATTTCCTACATTTTCTCATCATCCAAACATTTCCTACATTTTCTCATCATCCAAACAGACTCGTAACAAACACTACTGCTACTTAACGCCAAGCGCCAACTTAACCATTTTCTGCCGGAAAATTCCCTCTTATTCCGTTTACTCTATAAAAGATGAAGAGGCTTCGCTGTATAGTGCTTTGGACTCTGCATTTCTTTGCTTTCGCTAAGATGCTAAGGTTCACCAGGCCAATTTCCTCGTCGCTCACCACGTTCGCCAGGTGCTTTGCTTTAAATGCAAGGCTTTTTTTCGATCATCGGATCTCCAGCGCTGGGAATGATCGTTTCCAGCTGTATTACTGCCCGGCTTGTTCGCCGGAGGACAAGTTTGGTTTCGATTACGATTCTTTTGTTTCTACTTCGGATTGCGTTTCGAGCTTCGAGTCATGTGCCACTGGTCCGAAGAGAGTCGAGCTCGAAGATCGGAGTGAGGATGAGAAGAAGAAGGTCGCGAAACGCAGCGTTTCGAGCTCCGTTACGGAGATCTCCGGCGGCGGCGACAATTCGGTGTTTTCCGGCGAAAATTTCTATGAAGAAAATCCCTTTCTTTTTGTTTTAGGCAAGCTCACGTCTTCATGTTTTCTTCTTTTTATTAAAATTTACACTTTGTTTGGATTCCAAGAAAGTTAGGAGAGAAAGGAAAGTTTAAATGAGTTAGAAAAATGTTTTTTTTTATTATTATTGGAGAAAAGTGTTTTAACAGGTGTGCTGGTGGCAATATTAAAATTAAATGGGTTAAATGGGTGGGTTACAATTAAATGGGTTGGGTGGGTAATGGATAATTAATTTATATATAAACGGGTCATAAATGGATAAATGGGTAGTTACACACCCAACCCATTTACAACCCAACTCATTTATGACCCAACCCGCCCATTTGCCATCCCTATAAACAAACAAGTAGCTAGTTTTGTCTATGAAAAAAAAATTTAAATTTATAGTGGCGTTTTTAGGACTTCTAATGACATTTTACGAGTGCCACTATAGACCTAGTCTTTTGTAAAGGCCTATACTATAGGTCTTTAAAAAAAAAACACCCCATCGAATGCCACTTTAGGTTCTATACTACAATTTTTACAAGGGCATAAACTACAATTCATGAATGCCACTTTATGTCCTATACAATAGGCCTTACAAGGGTATATACTATAGGTCCTATACTATGGGTCATTTAAAAAAAAAAAAAAATGAAATGAGCCTATTGCAATGTTTAAAAAACGCCACAATAGGTTAATATTTTTTTTTTATATAGGTCTATACCCTATAGTGGTGTTTCAAATGTTGCTATAGGTCAAATTTTAAATTTTATTTTATTGGCTATAGTGGTGTTTTACAACGCCACCATAGGTCTATATCCTATAGTGGCGTTTAAAACGTTGTTGTAGGTCAATTTTTTTTTTATTGGTTATAGTGGCGTTTATAAAATGCTGTTATAGGCCAATTTTTTTTATTTTATTTTAAAAAATAGGTATAGAAAAAAAAAATAGGTATAACAGAATTTTATAAACGTCACTATAGGTGTATAGTCATGTTACAATAGTGATGTTCATAACCGCCACAATAGAAAACGCCACTATAGCCCAATGAGGCCTATAGTGGCAATTTTAGGACTTCTAGTGGCGTTCATGGAATGCCACTATAGGTCATGTTTTTTGCAGTAACTACACTTGCCCTGCCCTTCGTTATAGGCTCATATATTTAATGCCTACAGGTTTTTATAATCTGTTTGCGTCTCTATATCTGGTCAGAAATTCAACCATCTACCTCTGTGTATTTACCAATGAAGGCATAGGTGAAATACTTCATAGCCATGTTATTCAAGCATTCAATCATTTGAATGGGATACCTCATCCAGACGTGTAGAGGTACGCTATTTGTGTAGAGGTATATTTATGCTTACACAGTCAGTTCGTGAATAGAACATCTTTGGAATCTGTGAGGATTCTATTTTTGGTAGGCAAATGAATTGATGCCACCATTTTCAACTTTATCTTTTGGATTTATTTACAAGGTATGTTTGTCCTATGGTTTCAATTTGTCAGCATATGAAAATTCACTTCTCCTCCTCTCTCACTCTCTTCTACTATCGACAAAATGTTTTTGTAGCCCAAATAATGATATTTTCCAAGTAATCAAATGGTGTAGGAATGCATGCAGGGCACTAGATTTTTGTGGCGCTTATGATGTTAGTATGTTGATGGATGTCAAAATTGCACTATAGACCTAGTTTTTTGTAAGGGCCTATACTATAGGTCTTAAAAAAAAAATGCCCAACTGAACGCCACTATAAGTCCTATACTATAGCTCTTACAAGGGCATATAGTGGTGTTCATGAACGCCACTATAGGTCCTATACTATAGGTCTTACAAGAGCATATACTATAGGTCCTATACTATGAGTCTATTTTTTTTTTTAAATGGATAATTATAGATTACCCACCTGTGGTTTATCCCGAATTTAACTTACCCACCTGTGGTTTCATTTTTGACACTTTACGCACCTATGCTTCCCTTCGTTACTACTCATAACCCACCTCCCTTTTAGACGATACTCTAACACATTTTTTTATAAAAAACAAAACCCAAAATAGATCAAACACTCATTTCTCACCCAAATGTTGTGTGGAGTTTGATTTGATTGATTCTTCACTCAATGAATATGCATTTTCTTTTTCAATTGATGTTTTGTGTGTTTAAACACACAAACCCAACAGATCCACCACAACATACCCAATGCCGGCAACAATGAGATCTAAACCCAGCCAAAAACTCAAATCCAAACACACAAACCACTGTGAAAAATGGGATTTGAGGGAGCAATTCCAGATAGTTCCTACATCAGCACACACCACCAATTTTCAAATACAACATCAACAAGAAATAAAAAAAAAATTGATACAAATTATGTAGAGCACAAAAAAAAAAAAGAAAAAAAAAAGACCTAATAGAGCACTTTGAGGTTGTGCAGAGGCAGATCTAAGTGAGTTTGATTGTGAAGCGGAGTACACGTGGTGTCTAATTGTGCAGGGCCTCCACACCACTGTTTGGAGCTCCATGCGCTGCTTATGTCCTTCCTAGGTGGTAAATCAAAGACTGAGATTGAGAGTTAGGTCTAGAAAGATCGGGTAGAGAAGTGGAGAGATAGTGGTGGCTGGGGTTTGCTGCGAAGGAGCTTGGAAGCTTCAATTCTTTTAGATTCCGAAAGATTAAAGAGAGAGGGAGGTGTTTAGGCTAAGATTGGGTTAAGATAGAGATTTCGGTGAGAGGGAGGTTCGAGCTTGAGAACCACCATCTGAGGTGGTGTTGGAGCGGCAAAGATGAGCTGTGAGTGGTCAGGCCTGGCTAGGTTTGGGGTTTAGAGAGATTGTTGAAGAAGAATAGGTGTGAGTGGTCGGCCATTGATTTTTTTTTTCTCTGAACAAATTAGTAACCATTGTGGTGAAAGAGAGACAACAAGGCAAATATATATATTTGTGGAGGTTGATTTGAGTTTGATTTTTCTGGGTTTATGTTCTTCATGTTCAAGATTTGTGTGAATTGCGAGAGAGGTCAATACCACTTTTTGATCTTTTACTCTTGTTTTTTTATTTGTATTTTGATAGATCTGTGGTTTGTACTTTGATGGTATTGCTTGATTTAATTTGTATTAGTTTTCTGGGTATATGTTCTTCATGTTTGTGAATTGTGAGAAACTAAAACCATATTTTAATCTTGTTTTTCTTTTTTTTTTTTGTATTTTTTGTTTTTTTTTTTTTTTTGGGGAGGAGAGAGACATAAAATTGGTGTAAAAAGACTTATTTATCCTTTTTTTTTTTTAAACAAAAACTAAACGGAAGTAACCTTAAGTGGGTAAAGTATCAAAAATGAAACCACGGGTGGGTAAGTTGAATTCAGACTAAACTATAAGTGGGTAATCTATAATTATCCAAAAAAAAAAAATGAAATGAACCTATAACAGCGTTTTAAAAACGTCACTATAGGTTAATATTTTTTATAGGTCTATACCTTATAGTGGCGTTTCAAACTCTACTATAAGTCAAAATTTAAATTTTATTTTATTGGCTATAGTGGTGTTTTAAAACGCCACCATAGGTCTATACCCTATAATGGAGTTTGAAGCATTGCTATAGATTCATGCCCTATAGTGGCATTTATAAAATGCTACTATAGTTTGAATTTTTTTTTTTAAAAAAAAAAGGCTATAGCAGCATTTTATAAACGTTACTATAGGTATATAGTCACGTTACAATAGTGATGTTCATAACCGCCACTATAGAAAACATCTCTATAGCCCAATAGGGCCTGTAATGGTGATTTTAGGACTTTTAGTGTCGTTTCATGAATGCCACTATAGGTCCTATTTTTTGTAGTAACTATACTTGTCTTGCCCTTTGTTATAGGCCCATAATTCCAATGCCTACAGGTTATTATAATCTGTTTGCGTCTCTATATCTAGTCAGAAATTCGACCATCTACCTCTGTGTATTTACCAATGAAGGCATAGGTGACACACTTCAAAACTATGCTATTCAAGCATTCAATCATCCAGATGAGATACCTCATCCGGACGTGTATAGGTACGTTATTTGTGTAGAGGTATATTTATTCTTACACAGTTAGTTTGAGAATAGAACATCCTTGGAATCTGTGAGGTGTCTATTTTTGGCAAGCAAATGAATTGATGCCATCATTTTCAACTTTATCTTTTGGATTTATTTACAAGTTATGTTTGTCCTAAGTTTTCAATTTGTCTACATATGAAAATTCACTTCTTTCCTTGTCCCGCCCTCTTTCACTGTCGGCAAAACGTTTTTGTAATCCAAATAATGAAATGTTCCAAGTAATCAAATGGTGTAGGAATGCATGCAGGGCACTAGATTTTTATAGTGCTTGTGATGTCAGAATGTTGATGGAGGTTAAAATTGCACTATAGACCTAGTTTTTTTTGGTAAGGGCATATACTATAAGTCTTTAAAAAAAACGCCCAACTGAACGCCGCTATAGGTCCTATACTATGGATCTATTTATAAAATAAATAAAAAAAATGAGTCTATAGTAGTATTTAAAAAACACCACTATAGGTTAATATTTTTTATAGGTCTATACCTTATAGTGGTGTTTCAAACCCTACTATAGGTCAAATTTTAAAATTTTATTTTATTGGCTATAGTGACGTTTTAAAACGCCACCATAGGTCTATACCCTATAGTGGAGTTTGAAACGCTACTATAGGCCCATACCCTATAGTGGCGTTTATAAAATGCTACTACAGTCTGATTTTTTTTTTTTTTTTTAAATAGGCTATAGCAACGTTTTATAAACGTCACTATAGGTCTATAGTAACGTTAGTATAGTGGCATTCATAACCGCCACTATAGCCCAATGAGACCTATAACAATGATTTTAGGATTTCTAGTGGCGTTTAACAAGGGCCTTGGCAAGTGCGCACACACACACACACATATATATACTAGCCTTGAAGCACGCGCTCACGTGTGTGCTCAGAGATTCTTTTATTTTTTTTGGATAAAGGCTAAGAATTTGCATCTATTATAATTTAGAAATATATATTTTTATTTTTCAAACAAATAAAAATGATAAATTTTAAAAATAACCAGTAACTATAATTTCTTTTTTGAAAGCAAAGGGAAAAAAACCTCATGCGCGTACTCAGAGGCTTTTCTATTTTTTTATTTTTTGTAAACGTTAATAATTTGCATCTATTATAATTTAGAATTTTTTTTATAAATTTTTTAAACAAATAAAAATGATCAACTTTAGAGATAAATAGTAACTGTAATTTCTTTTTTGAACGTGAAGGGAAAAAATCAAAAATTTTAGGAGTTCTCTTTTTGAATTCAAAATAAAATTTGTTATTTGATATTTATGATCTTATTTCTAAATGAAGTTACCCTTCATTAATGAGGGTATTTTTGAACCATATAAAAATTCAATTGAAAGAGGAGAATCATCTTATATATAGTATAGATAAATAGTGCACGTATTTAAAATTTCATTTATTATACTTAGGAGAGAAGACTTGGTTTAACATTTCAATAAAAGAAATAAAAAACAATCTTAGAAAATTCGAAATTACTTAAAAGATAGATTGATAGAATCAAGTTTATAATGGCTTTATAAATGAAAATTTGTGTCTCCCAAAGAATCAGAGTATGATTTTGAAATTCAAATTATGAAAATTCATTGGAGAAGACAATGTATTAATGTGCTGATTAATGAGAACAATTTTCCTAAAGTATAAGATTCCTATATTTAAATTTGAGTTACATCTCAATTGAGAAAGTTCTTAAATGAGTCATTAATTAGCAAATCAATAATTTCCAAAATATAAGTCAAAATATCCCTATAAACTTTAGACCTGAATTTGAATTGTTAATTTAGAAAGATTGAAACTTAATGGGGACAATCAATCATAATTGGCTAAATCTTCCATTTAAGTCAAAATTTTAAATTTGAATTCAAATTTAAAATTAAAAAGGGGAGAGACAATTAGAACATGGATTGACTTTGATTATGTGCTTGAATGTCTACTCGATCTGGTCCCCATGCCCACATGTTGGATGGCTCACATGATCTTTGTTTCCTTATTTTGCTTTCTTTTAAATTCTTGTGAATTGCTGCCTTGATTGATTTACTTTATTTATGTTTTTTTTTTTTTTTTACTTGGCTTCGTTTAAGAGTTTATAAGGGAATGAAATGATCATAAGGGAATGGAAAGGAATAAAATAGAATTGAATGTATTTTAGTAAGGGAAAGGAATGGAATAGAATGGTATTAAGAAACTTTGATTAGATGTTTTAAAATAAAAGAATGGAAAAGAATGAAAATGAATAGAATGTAAGTAATCTTGTTTGGAAGTAACATGGAGGGAATGGAATGGAATCATTTTATGACAATATTACTATTAAATCCTTATTTTAAAATAAAGGGTTGAATATATAAGGGTATTTTGAGAATTTTAGTAAAAAATTCATTAAATTTAATTCTATTCCCTCCCATTCCTCCTAATTTCGGGGGAATGAAAATTTGAGATTTTAAGGAAATAGAGAGGAATGAGTGTTCACTCTTACCTATTCCATTCTCTCCCACTTAAACTCCCAAACAAGGGAATGAATTTTTCATTCCCTCCATTAAAACTCCCAAACAAGGAAAGGGAAGAATATTCTAAAATTATTATTTTCATTCATTTCCATTCCATTCCACTCCCTCCACTCAAACGAGACCTTAGTAGATAGGGTATTGGGGTTGGTAGTTGTGTTTTAGTTATGCTTCCTTAGTAAAACTCATTTAAACATAGTCCAATAATACAAGTGAAGGCCAACCATAAGGCCTTTGTTATAGACATCAAGGCCACACTTGTGATTTGAAACGATGCATTTAATTTTCAAAATCTCCCTATGACTCGATCTTATTAAAGCTAAAAAAAAAAAAAAAAAAAAAAAAAAAAACTTTCAAAACACCTAAGCCGCATCAACATTATTCTTGACTAGGGCTGTCCACAAGTCGGGCCGGGTCGGGTTTGTGCCCAACCTGGACTCGACCCACTCAAGTCGGGTGGGAGAGAATCAGACCCGCAGCTGACCACCGATCACTACGGGTCGAGTCAGTCGGATTCTAAAAAATGATCGGTCGGTTTGGTTGAAATCGACAAACAGCAGCGACGAGCGTGGAGAACGAAATCGCGTCGGATCTGGTTGGAGGAGAGCAAAAGGTCATCGATCTAAGCTTAAACATCGCCGAATCTGAGCCAAAGTTACCGATCTGAGCTTACACGTTACCGATTTGAGCTTACACGTCACCGATCTGAGCTTAAACATCATCGATCTATGCGATTTTTTGAAAAATATTGCCAGATCTGAGCTAAAATCATCGAATCTAAGTGGATCTGAGATATATCATCGCCGAATCTAAGCGAAAAATGGGTAACCGTCGTCGGATCTAAGTGGATCTGAGAAATATCGTCGTCGTATCTAAGCGAAAGATGGGTAATCGTCACCGGATTGAACGAGGGAGGCTTTCATCTGAATTGGTGGTCGGGCAGGTTGGGTGGCTGCAGTTTTAGAGGAGAAAACCAGCCACTTGACCCGCCGGAATCGAGTTTGGAGGGTTGAGACCCCCCGCCGACTGCCAGAGTCGTCGAATCGGGCGGTGAGCAAGTCGGTTCGGGCGGGTTTCTCGGTTTGGTCGGGTGATCGGGTCACATGGACACCCCTATTCTTGACCCATCCCATAAGGGGAGGCTCCTAGACCAACTCACATTTGAAAATCATGTGAAACCTTCTAGAGCTTTGGAAAAAATGAGTGATTAATACCTTAATTTTCCTATGGAGAGCAACTGGGTCTACCTCCCCACCTTTAGCTAGCATCTTATTTCTCTATTCAAAACTTTATAATACCCAAATTCTACTTTAAGGTAAACCAAGAAAGAGTCATACCCTCATGACTCATCAATAAGCTTTGAACGAGGATTATTGAACATGGGGTCTTATTAACAGATCCTCACTGCTCTTAAGGTATTTGTTAATAGATTATTTTTGAAAAATTTTAATACAATTTTTATGAAAAATATAAAAAGTTGTCAAAAAAGTTATTTACTTTTTTTTTTTTCTATAAAAAGTTTCTAAAAATTCTTAAACCAATGCCCTTAAAGTATTGGTTAACTTTTCCCTTGAACATATTATAGCGGTGAAGAGGCTTGAAAATCTTCCCATTTCAAGTTTTCAAACCCCACGAGGAAGTATTTTATGCCATTTAATTAATAGAGCACCTTTGGAAAACATGAACTTCTGTTGCCTCCTCTAATGAGTCTAATCCATATAACATCCAACATTGATCCCCGCACTCAAACTTGGCTACTAACAACTTCATGAGGGTTAGAACTTAGAACATCCATTTCAATTCTCCACAAAAATATTTTTAAATCTCTCATGAATTTCGACACTCCAAAACTTCTTCCAAACTATTGAATTCTTCCGATTAAATTTGTGTTCATAGGATTTTATTTTTCTTTCTTTCTTTTTCTTTTTGTGAAATTTTTAGAAATACTTATATAATATATATGTTTGCAACCCAGTAGCTCCAACCCACTCTTCCTATTTCTCAAGTTCTCTAAAATATTATATATAAGCTACATTTGTTAAAAGAACACCAAAATTTTAGCTCAGCCAATTTTGGCTTGTTTAGTATTGGATATCTTGGAACGGGGATTTGATTGATAGCTCTCATAGATTCCTTAGCAAAAAGTTGTTGCAGCATGGACGTTCCAACATCATTAGTTCATCCAAAAGGTCAATTTAACTCTAGGACACTTCATCCAATTAGTGGGCCTACTTAGTTGAGAGGATTTATTACCAAAGCCTTTAGACTTTGTGATCACCGTCCTCCCCATTTTAGGCTTTTAGCCAGCAGTGTCTCACTCATTTCCTTAAACTTTAAAAAAAATTTCCTTAAACCTTTTAAACCAAGGCTCCCATTAATCTTTTATTGAGGCAAATCCTAGCTTTTCAGAGCTAGATACCCTTTTCTTTTTTCAATGCTTGTCATTAGTCCAACGTCTTACGAATTTTGTTAGTAATATTAAGGGTTTTTATTCCCTCACATCACTTTTTCACATTGGTTATTTCACACCCACTTTTATATCTTAAAATGTGCACACTCCTACATCAATTATGGATATATATATATATATATATATATGAAATAGTGGTTGCAAACTAATGTGAAATGATATATTCTCTAATTTTAAAGTAAGACATGTACATCAGGGATGGCTTGTACCATGGACCTCACCAAAGTGCCCTTACCAATCCAAGAAAGGCATCTACACTTCCAAGTTCCAAGAGCTCGGCCTTGAGCACAACTTGTTCAAGTTAGCCTAAAACACATTTTTTGAACCAAATAAGATTAGGCCTTTTTTTTTTTTTTTTTAATTATTGATTCAATAAATGGGGGTGGGAAGATTTGAACTTTAAATGTTTCTATTGAAAATTAAAATGTGTCAATTGAGTTACAAGACTTTTAGCAAGATTAAACCATAAATATCATTGCATTTTGGCCAAAATAAAAAATGCAAATGGTATGTTCCTATTCATGTTCACATGGATGGCTTGTCAGCCACCCTCCCTACTATATTAGGGGAGACAATTTAATAAGGGACGATGTAAAGGATTTTGTCTCACAAGTTGTAAACTTTTGGTCTTTCTATTCTTTCTACATATATGTGTAATGTTTTTTTACAAACGACACACCAAGAGACAGAAAGAAAATAGATATATATATTTAATATTAGCAATAATATGATACGGTGAATGACCACTAGAAAGATAGAATGCAAATGTTAATCTGATATTTCTTTATCTTATCTTTATATTTCTTTTATTCCACAATAGCAGATGAAATTTTATTGTTTGTTACTTCGTCTTGATTTTAAATCAACTTATGAAGGAGCTTTTGGGCCCTAAACCAAGCCTGCAAAATGGATTGGGCTGTGGAGACAACGCGTACACACCCATGAGCCCAGAGAATACAAGCCAGCCTAACTAGCCTGGTGATAATTGCTTATGGGGGTGAATGCAAATCACAATTTGCCAACAAAATGTGTCTTCGATATTTTTTTAAACTAGACTTGTCAATTTTTTGGTGAAGTTCTAGAAAAATATATGCAAAACCAATTAGAATTGTAATTAAAATAAGAGTTAAAGATCACACCTAAGGCTTAAAGTCATTGAAATAAGTTAAATTTTGTAAATTTTTAATATATTTGTTGAGAGTAATTGATTGATAGGTTTTAATATTCTATCTTGATGTTAATCTGATGATCCTTTTAACTAATACACTTATTAAAAATTAATTGGCACCACAGATGAGAAGACAGATCTAATGCAGATCAAGAATACACGAAACGCGCTTAGTATTTGTTGCTTCATATAATCTAATCAAAAGTAGGAAAAATTTGGTGCCTACTCCAATCCAACCCAACATTTTTAAATAGACAATTAGATCATCACAAGGACCCACTAAGGAATTTTTTGACAATGTTGTTGAACTGTCCTGAGCAATCAATCTGAGGAACATGTGATGTGTTCTCTATTACTTCCAATCTTGCTTTCTCCCCAAGAAGCCTGGAGCATGCAACCAAAAATTTCTCAGCCTCTCATATTGGTTGGAAGAATTTCCAAACCACTGGCATTGACTAAAATTAAACTATGTCCAAAATGATTAAACAATATAAATTGTAATAAATTGATTTTAAAATGCCTAAATTTACATGATAAGGATTTGGAATATATATATATATATATTTTTTTTAAATTCTAATTGAATAGATTTGCTTGCATTATTAAAAAGCAGAAGCTCGCCATTTTTAGCATAAAATTAAGTGTAATAGTTTTGGAGAGAGGAAAGAGGTACATACTCTTTGAGTTCTGTAGCCATCTCTATAGGAAATATTTGGTCATGGTCTCCCCACACTATCAGGACCTCCTTCAGGGAAAATGAAAATACAAATGATTCAGATAAGTTATAAATTAGAATGATGTTCAAAACTATACAGGAAATGCATAATAAATTGACAGCCTATGCTTAAAAGTTAAAACCTATAAGAGAATTTTGTGCTAAAATATATAAAAGTTGGAAGTGTTGAGAAAAAAATGAAATGGTACCTGCTGAAGAGGAGAAATGTTTGGTGTGTCCTCTCTTCCAAGGGTAAGTCCCTTCAGAAGTTCCAACTTTTCCATCCTGTTTTCGGAGTACAATTTCTGCATCCATATGAAACCATCTTTTATCATATTCAGTAAATGCTTCTCAGTAAAGTAATAACGTATGTGATGCAACAGTAGCGAGCTAAACATGCCCACTTGTGGAAAAATTATGGTTCACTCTGCTAATTATGTTAATGTAATGAATGAGTCCGACCAAGGACATACCAAAACGAAAAAGGGGCTAAAAGTACAAGTTATTATATATAGAATGACTATCCTGTAAAGTAAAAGATTACATTTTACTGGGAAAACAAACAAATTAATGCTTCATTGAAAATAAATAGAGAAATGGGACATGAGTAAACAAACTGGTCGTGTACTGAGGATGCAACAAATAAATGCATGGTCCACGAGTTTCAAATGTTGCTTTCGGAACGAAAGGAGACGAAGGAAGAGTATAAGGGAAAGGTGGAAAGAATATTCTATGAGAGAAGAAGGGGAAGTGTATAATATTAATACATATACATGGGTGCGTCTTTCTCCACCCATAACACATCAAAATCAAATTCAAAAATAATTAACTTAATAAAAAAATAAATACATCATTAAATACATAAACTAGTTAATTACATTTAATTGTTTAAGCTCTAATTCTCACTAAGAAGGACGATTGTTGCATTATTTTATGAGTTTTGGAAGCAGAACTGCAATGTTATTTTATTTTATATTTTTAGTACTGTTTCTTTTGCTTTTCTTATTATTAATTCTATCCTTTTTTTTTCTTCTTCATATTTTCGAATTTATATTAATAAAAAAAGAAATATTTTTTCCCTATTTTCAATGGAGGTTGATGATAATAGTTAAATATTTATGCTTTTAAAAATATCATCAAGAAATATCAATAAATAAATAAAGAGAGAGGGAGGGGTAGTTTTATAAATTTATAAATGTTATGTTTTGTTTTGATTTTGTATTTGTATTTGTATTTTTATTTTTATTTTCCAAGTAATTGAATGGAGAAGATGAATAGATGATGTTTATAAAGTTTTGATCCGAAGCCTACCATAAAAATAAATGTTCTTTAACTTTTAAAAGAAGAAAATTGTGAGGGATGAAATTGAAAGTAGTCCCAAGAATCCCAGCAACCCAAAATTGTTCAGGACGGCTCTCATTAAAGTTGATATAACCGCATAATGGCATCAGCAGATTGGTGAACAATTTCAAACCTAACTCTCATCAAGTAAATTGATTACCATTATTACTGCATATATAAAATAACATTTATTTTATTGCAAAAAATATGTGTCGAATTTGTAAATTTTTTTTCTTTGTTATCTATCATATAAGAGATAATCAACTGAACGGACTAAATTGCAGAAAAAAAAGTTTCCATCCTGAAAAAAAAAAGTCTTAAATGTAGTGTGTGTGTATATATATATATATATATATATATATATTTCACAATACTATATTATATAGGTTGAGCCTTAAAAATTTTCGTTGCACCAACTACCAAATAATTACACTTTTCTTCCACCAAGCAGCTTCACCTAAAGACTTGAGTAAAATATATAATTTCCCTATAGATGGAGATTGTTTCATATTACTCCAAAATTTAAAATTTTCAATACATATATTATATTAGAAACCAAACAAAGTTTCAATTGAAATCTTGGAATTTTAAAATCGATTTAAGTATCACCTTCTATCAGTTCTATGTGTCACTAGAAATACTAAGTAACAGAAATCCACCGACTAAATTTTATCTAAACACAAAAAATATTACATGTGAAATTATAAGAACTTTGGTACGCTATATAATAGATGTGAAATTATATAATAACCAATCATTTAATTTTTATTAGCAAAATATTCACAATAAGATTATATATTATAGTATTATAGGAGTATTATATAGGCTCACATCTTACATAATAAATTTTATGTTATACACTACGTGACTTACGTTGTCATACAAATCATAATTTTGTCACATGACTCGTTACAAGTATATTACAATAATTAACATAATTTACTTAACTGAAACCCTATCAGTATATTAAAAAAAAAATTAGATACTACCCCAACGAAAACTCAATTATCAAGAGTTTCAAGAAAAGTAAAAAACTTTAATAACAATGTATTTTATTTTCGCCACCATGTAACTTGAAGAAATTTAAAAGGACTCTCATTAATTTATATATAGTTTAATTTTAATTATATTATTTTAATATGATTTTTATCAATGCATAATACTAATAAACGAAAAAGTTTTGGCCTTTTCGACTCTTTCAAATCAACAATAATTACTTTGAGAGAATTTAAAAAAAAAAAAATTAAAAGAAACGGAAGGGCTTTGTATGGAATTTACTTTTATAAAATGAATGAACTATGAAGTACGAACCATGATCTTTTTTTAATAAAATGGCCATATATATATATATATATATATAATTTCCTCCTATTTATGTGAAGGAAAATGAATTTAAAAAGAAAAATATGGTAAGTATTTCTTACATGTATGAAATCATTGAAGAAAAAGTCAGGCAAGATGTTGAAACGTTTGTTCGCAGACAAAACCATCAACGTCCTCAACTGCTCCGCCGTGGCCGGCAACATTAGCTCCTCAATCTTCTCCAACTTTGCTCTCTTCAACAAAGCCTCGTTGTCTCTGCGTCTCATATTCACACCAGAGCTAGCTATCACCACTTTTTCAACTCTCTCCCTAAACATCTTCGCCATTTGATAAGCCACAAACCCACCATAGCTTGTTCCCACAACGTGATACTTTTGAACCCCTAATGTCTCCATGAGTTTCCCCACAGAAACAGCTTGAAACACCTCACTTCTCTCTGGGGATTTCGTGGTTGAGTCACCGAAGAAGATCAAGTCAGGAACATAAACGTTGAAGTGAGGCGAAAAGAATTTGACCTGTTGACCCCACTGCCAAATTGCCATTGGACCAAAGCCATGGATGAGAACTAGTGAGGGTTTTTGGTTTTGGGTGGTTTCTTTTGGACCCCAGAAGTGGATTGTGGTTTCGTTGTCTAAGTTGATGGTTTGTGAGGAGAGCCCTGTGGCTTTGTAGCAGCGGCGGAGATAGGTTCCGTACAAGGAGACTAGGCTGAGAAAGTTTGGAAACATTGTGGTGATATTTGGTGGAGAGGTTGGAGATTTGAGACTGAGGAGTTTGATTGAATTTTTACAATTACTATGTTTAGGCTGGTTGGTTTGAAGAGTGTTTCCCAAGATAATATATACATATTCTTGAAAGTTTCCCTTAATTATTACTGCACTTTTCTTGGTGAACTTGTGTGACATATCATATATCTCGTCTCATTTATTGGTTAAATATGATATTTACTCACTTCACTTGTCATATACTATATTTTATTTCTCGTTTATAATCATTAATGTAAGTAGAAAATATGCAAAAGAGATTTTATAAAGGATCTTCTAAAGAAATATTTGATACTCGAAGTATGAAGAAATATTTTTCTAATGTAATTTATAAAGCAAGCAATTCAATTGTTCTTTCGAAATAAAGGGAATTTTTTTTTTATTATATAAAAGGTGAAATTATTCATAAAGTGAAAAATAAAGGAGGAGGAGTTGATTACTTGATTGGGGTCCACGAAATTAGAGAAAGTCCATTTGCGGTTACCAAGCTAATGGATCTTCATTTCTTTTCTTTTCTTTTTTCTTTTTTATTTAGGAAAAACCAAGCTAATGGAGCTCGATTCTTAAGTCCGGTGAGCAATTTCTTTTCCCAAGCTAAAAAGGAACGGATTTTACAAATATCACATTTGATGTAAGTGCTAATTTGGTCATTATACTTATTGTTTAATCGAGAGATTTAAAAAATTAACTGTTAAAAGATTTGTGATACAATAAGTGCTCGTTTGGCTGACATGTTTACGTTGGACGTTTGCGTTTTTTCAATCTTTTTTTTTTTTTTACTCATTTCTAGTTTTTTTTTTACTGTAGTAGCACTGTAGCAGCTACTATTCAATGAACAGTAGCCACAATAGTTGACTTTTCAGCACAAATTTCAATGTTTACAGACTCACAAATTTCACTTTTCAGCAACTTTTTCATTAAAAATAGGTTCCACAATACTATTTACACATTTAAAAATTATTTTGCTACAATATTTTTCAATTTTCATTTTCAGTTTTTAGCTATAAATGATTTTTGTAATAATTTTTAAATATCACTATTACCATATACATATAACGTAGTTAAATATAAGGTAAACTACGTAATTGATCCATTATCTTTACACCATATTTCAATTTGGTCCATAACTTTTCAATTGTGTCAATTTGGTTTCTAACCTTTCAGTGTCATGTTAATTTAGTCCACACCGCTATCTTTTGGATGAAAATTACTGACGTAGCTAATAGCCCAACAAAAAAAAAAGTTTTCGTTGATGTGGCAATAAACTAGTTTTAGATTTTAGTTGTTTACTACGTCATCAATTTCATTCAAGAGATAACGGTAAATTGATACAAAATTGAAAGGTTAGGGACCAAATTGATAAAATTGAAAGGTTAGAGATCAAATTGAAATATGGTGTAGAAGATACGGACTAAATGCGTAGTTTACCTTGAATAAACTAGACTTTAATGAAAAAAAAAATTGATTTGACATAATTCAATGTCTAGAGGATTAAATATTTAAATTGAAAGTCTTATTACCAATATAAACACTTACATTAAAGTGATATTTCTAAGAACCCAAAAGGCAAATAATGATAATAAAAAATTATTTTTACCCTGTATGATGGAAAGAATTAAGGTAAAAAATAATGGAAATGGAAAAGGCTAAAGGGTTTCGACTAGAGCTATAAATGAGTCTAATTGAGTCAAGTATTGAAAATTTATCATTTTTTATTTTATTTTATTTCAAACACAAGTCGAGCTAGACCTTATCACCAAAATAGATTACATGTTCAAACTTGATTCATTTTATTATTGAACAAACTCAAGATTGTTATTGAGCTACTTTGATTAATTTATTCTATTCCCCTATATAGTAAATACTACGACTAATTTATCAACAAACAAACAAAAAATTAAGTACTGCACTAGTAAATAAGTTGGAGTACAATGATTACAATTTAGACTCTCCAAGCCTAAACTACTCTCTGTACTTAGACCATCTAAGTCTCAGCTACCAACAGGCTTCACCGAGCTTTGTCTATCCTGTAATTATCAGCAATTTCATCCACCATAGAACCCAATGCTTCCCAAAAGTTCCAAATAAACTCACAACACTCAAAATGAGCGTGGTTTGTGTTTGGGCTAAGAACCTCTCAAAGGATATAGAATTATAAAGGGAAGAGTGTGAGGAAAACTAAGAGAAATGTGTAGAGGATTATAAATTTGCAATCTCTAACTCTCAAATGATTTCTAGGGTTTTTTCTTTGAAATTCTCCTTATAATTTTATGGGTAATGTGAATTTATATAGTGTGGGTAAAGAAATGAGGAAAGCACACACAAAACAGCCTGGCAGTGCATCTCACGAGTTGGCCAAGTCATGAGCCACTTGCGAAATGCCCCTGACACTTGAGACCTTTGAACTTCCAGCATGTGCTCCTCACATAACCTTTTGCAAATTGCACCACTCACGAGTCAGTCACGAGCGAAGTTGTGATACACGCCGTCTTCACAGTTCTTCACCAAATTTTCACATTGAACCCATTACATTGAATCCCACAAAAATACAAGATAATGATTGAAGAATTACAATCAAATTTGACATGGAATTAATGCCAACAAACAAAATTGAAAATCACAACTTTACATTTTGAAAACATGATTTTAGTTAAAATTATGAAATCAAAACTTGTTAAGCACATTCAACATAGCTAGTTCAAAGCAATTGCCTTGTTGGCCACAAAAAGTAGCAATAGTTCAATAAGCAAAGCGAGATATGTATAGAAAGGACCTTAACACATTAGCAAAAACATTTTAATTGTTGAACAACCACATTAAAACAGCAACACATGGAAGAGCTAAAGTAAGTTGCAATATTTTGAATAACTGATTAAAAGTATTCAACATCCACATATCACATTGTCTTTTCTCTTAATCGAATTTCACAAACAAAAGCAGAACTTTAGTCTCTCCCTCTTGATCTACTGTTGTTGGACTTCAGCTTTCTTCTTCTACTAGAGAGGGTCGAATCCACTATTTGTATCTCCTTGGAAAGGTGAAAAAAAAGAAGAATAAATATAAATAGCCAAATCTATGAATTAAAAACATATTCAAAATCTGTGGAGCACAAAAAGCAATTCGTGAGAAATAATGTACCTCTGCACCTCATCTGGACGCTCGAATGCTTGAATAGCAAAGTTCTGAAGTATTTCGCCTACACCTTGATTGGTAGGTACACAGAGGAAGATAGTTGAATTTCTAACCATAAATATAAAGGCAAATAGGTCATAAAAACCCACAGGCATTGGGTATATGGATCTTTAACGAAGTGTAGTTTGATCATGGTCAAAAGGTCCAAAATTGAGTCGCACAATATGAGCTCAAACATCAATACCCATTGTAAATGGATTAATGAAGATATTGGTGTGAGTGGGTTCTATGTCCAATGCCTGACACCATAAGAGAAATCGATAATTGTTGATATGCACTATACCAAAATAAGTATATTACATCAAGTGATAATACAACAAAATTAATATCATAGTATCAGACATAATATCACATCTATAAATTAAAAGTCGTTGCAATAATAACTTAAAAGTAGTAAATTATTACATTAATAATAATTAGTTATAATAACTTATAATTTTCAGTTGCAATAGAGGCTTTAATACTAAATTGCATTAAGAAATTTTTTTGCGATAACTTAAATTGAAGAATTCATTGTAATCTATTACAATAGAAATTTCAAAGTGACAATTTATTGCAACAAATATATCATTGCAATAACTAAATATCAATTATTTTACAATTTATTGCAATGACAAACATGAATCTGCAATGAATATATTATTATAATAATCTAATACCAATTATTTTACAATCTATTGTAATGAAAAATATGAAACAATTATCTATTACAATGTAGATATCATTGCAATAACTTGACCCAATTATTTTTGACAATTATTTGCAATCTATTGCAATAAAATTGATAAAATAGTAGCCTATTGCTATAAGATATTTGAAGTAATAAATTGTTTATTGTAACAGCAAATATATTATTACATTAATTGTCATTAAAATATTTAAGGTTTATTGCAACGGAATTTTCTGTAGCACAAACTTATTACCTTAAATTTTATTGCAACACTTTACATAAACTATTGTAATGACTCTGATGTTACTACAAAGATTTTTTTTTCTTTATAATAAATATTTTTTGTTGTAGTGATGGTATTCACTGAAGAACCGAAAAACTAAGTCTGGGTCTTCATGATCACAAACCCTATAAGCCAAATCATGGTAGGGATGAAGTGGGTGTAAACCCAAGGGAAGATTCAGATAGCCAAATTGGCCTGAAAACGGCTTTTGGTGGGGTAGAAGGGCTAGATGGGGGAAAATGTGGTTTTATGAGGTTGGGTTAAGGTTAGGGTTAGGGTTTGGGGACGGCTATTGGATTACAAATTCTATAGTAAATCTACTAATCTACTAACTATATAAAAAGCTTGAATAGTTTTTCTACAATAAGTTTGGTTTAGTGTAGTTTTTGTCATTTATTGAAGTTTGGCTTATATAATTTTTGTCTTTTATGGAGCCAAAACGACAAGTTTGGATGAGAAAGAAAAATAATGTTATGCCTATAATAATTTCACTACACTATTACAATAAAATCTTCAGTGACAGGTTATTACGAACTATTATTGGGGGAAAAAAAAATGGTTAGTTCAAATTAGAACCAATAATAAAATACCACAATAGATTTTGTTGTGTAAATGTTGTAGAAATGTTGTAGATGCAGCACTTTCCATAAACATACAGGAAAATGATTGAAGATATATAATCAAATTTGACATGGAATTAAAGCCAACAAAACACAATTGAAATCACAACTTTACAGATATTTCTAAGAACCCAAAAGGCAAAAAATGATAATAAAAAAAATTATGTTTACCATTTATGATGGAAAGAATTAAGGTAAAATATAATGGTAAAGGAAAAGACTAAAGTGTTTCGACTAGAGCTATATATGAGTCTAGTCAAGTTGAGTATTGAAAATTTATAATTATTTATTATGTGTTCAAACTTGATTCATTTTCTTATTGAACAAACTCAAGATTGTTACTTATCTACTTTGATACTTATTCTATTCCATTATATAGTAAATACTATGACTAATTTATCAACAACAAAAAATTAAGTATTGCAAGTAAAAAATTTACCTCTTCCCAAATCTATGCTAGTGCGTGCACACACACACATATATAAATTCTACTCAAAAGTTATGGTAATTTTTGCTAATATTAATAATTATATTGTACATGAAATTATATTATTTGATTTTATTAGACGGAATGATCTTCGTTTATGAATTTATAAAAATTAGATTCATCAACGTTGTTATTGTAAACAATTATATATAAATTTTACCACAAAATAGATTATTTATATTATCAATAAATTAATAATAATAAATTTTGACTTCATATGAACTTATTACAAACTCACGTAATCCAATCTTGAGCCTATACACACTCAAATAAAAAAAAAATAAACAAAAAAAAAAATAAAATACATACACACACTCGTGCGTGTGCGCACACACATGCATATATTTAAATCGATCCTTACACTCATGGGCTTGTTTGTGTACACATTACTATGTTTGAACTCAGCTTGTTTAGTAATTGAGCCTCTAAGATAGGCTTAAGTTGTCAAATTTGCTAAATAAGCAAATATAAACAACTTTCTTTTTTTTTTTATTTTCAGATAAAGTTTGAATAGTTCATTAACAGTTGGTTTATTAACAATCTTAGTTTCAACTTTGGTAGTTTGAAAGTATTACAAAAAGGAAAATGCAAAAATTCATTTTTCATCCTTATATATTTATGGGGTGCTAACATTTTGATCCTTGATTTTGTTCTTTTGTTTCATTTTAGTCCTTAGTTTTCTATGACAATTTCAATTTCATCCTTGCCATTATCTATCTCATAGAAAGTGTTGACATGGCCAACAATTTACTTATGAGATTTAAAATAATAAAAAATTATGAGGTCAATCAAAAGTCAACCAACTTCAGTTTTATATATATTATAGAAAGATAGATTATAAATATATATATATATATATATATATATATATATTTGTTAATTTGATAGTCACAATGGGGAATGAGAGATTTGAATTTTGAATGTTTCTATTGAAAACACCAAGATGTGTTAATTAAACTACAAGACTCTTGACAATTATAGATATACTTTAATTGAGTATGATTTTGAAAGGATGCCCTATAAAACCTCTTATATTTATACCCTCCATTAGAATCTTTTCACATTATATTTTCTTTAAATGGTAAAATAGATAATTCTACATTTAAGCAAAATAATAATAATAGACAACTATTAATAACTACCATGCTTATAAAATAAGACTTCATTTCTTGTGAAAAATAAAATAAAACAAAGAATCATATTTTTGTGGAACTTTTTTGTACATTGCATGCATGACAAGCTAGTAAAGACTAAATGTGAATTTTTGTAATTAAAAAAAAAAAAAACCAAGTGCCTTTCTTTTTTAAGAAACCAAGTGCCTTTCTTATTCATAAAATAGTTATATTACACATGTAATGGTTTATGGGATAAGTCTGTTATGGTATAGTGCAGTACTAGTGAAAATCTTGTGTGTTGCATGGTTTTAATCATGAATTTTCTTTATGTATATTTTTGAGAAATAATAACTATTGAGGTTCAAAATTGGGCACAAACTCAGGCCCAAAGAAATAACACGGTGGGCTCATTTCACAAAAATAAATAAATAAATAAATAATAAGAGCTAAGAGAAAAATAAGAAAGGGAAAACTGGGCTCACACAATAAAGAAAAGAGAAAAGAAAGAAGAAAATGGCAAGAGGAGGATTGGGATCCAGAGACCCACGAAAAAGGCCCAAACTAGGCAGAACTAGTAAACCAAAAAAACCCAATAAAAAGGGGTGGGCCGAGATCCCAGAAGTCCCCAGAGTTCGGGAATCCCTGGATACACAAAGTAAGATTGAAGCAAATTCAAAGAGGAATAAGAGACAAAGAGCATGCGGGTCTCATGCTCTAGACATGCAGTGGAGCCAGGAGGTATGAAGCAAAACGCAGGAGCCGTGATTCCGACCATTTGGATAAAGTGACAAGAAAGAGTACAACTGAAAAAGCTAGAACGCTGAGAAGAAAAGCCCAAATAGCTGAAGATCAACCAACGGAGAAGCCTGGAAAGAGAAAACTAGCTAAGGGACTTTCGTTTGGTCAGACCAAAAAGCAAGAAACTATGAGAGAAAAAGGAAACGACATGACCCTGAGCAACCTGGCACGACACGGACTCTAAGGGGCAAAAGGGAGAAATTACTGGTACCCCGGAGCCCGAGCTGTGCTATAAAAGGAGGAGGGGGTCCATGCTACAAGAGGATTCAGAGGGAGATAGAGATTAATCTTTGATTAGATGATTCAGGCATTCATGGCCATTTTTTGGTGTCTGATAGAACTATAGAGAAAAGCTCTATAAAATTAAAAGAAAACAGAAGAACCGCTCCCAGTATCCCAGAGACAGCCACTATAACACATGCTCGGATTCAACAAATTCAAACTTTGCAAGTCTTGAAAGCTTAAATAGCTATTAAAGTCTGTAATTTTTGAACTTAGTTGAACCTTGCATCACGTCTTAGTAAGCACTGTAATCACAACTAAAGAAAATTAATAAAATGCACTTTACTAATTCAAGGATCCCTAACCTTTTCTTACATTGTATTTCATTTTTTGTGCATTCCTTTACTGTTGAAATGTCATTCAATATAGATATTTTTGCTTGTTAGTTATTTGTATTGAAGGAAGCTTGTTTTGTGCAACACTCAGTTCTTAAACAACCCTTTTAGCTGCAATGAATCAAGCCCAGTTCACCAAAAAATATTTATTTGGCACAGGATCCTTAGGCCACTAAGGTGAGAAGAAAAAAGGCACTCTCACAATAACTAAATGAGTTATCATTACATAATTTTAGAACTCATTTCTAACTAAATGAATGATTATTATTATTATTATTATTATTATTATATAAAATGCATAATTTTGTATATTTGTCCTTATGTATAATATATCTAAATAAAATTATCAATTAAAAGTTTTCTAATTATTATTTTTATAATTCCTTAATTATTAGTGAAGAGATTGATTTGAACTTAAGCAGAATCTTCTCTATCAACTGAAACTTAGATGCATGTTACATATTTTGTTAAAACAATTATTGTTACTTTATTTAAAATAAATTAATAAAAACAAATAAGTTGTTTTCTTTATCAATTGAAATTTAGATGAATGTTGCATATTTTGTTAAAATACTTATTGTTATTTTATCTAAAATGTATGTTGCATGTTTTGTTAAAACATTTATTGTTACTTTAACTAAAAAAATTGATAAGAACAAATATTTTGTTGTCTTTATCAACTAAAATTTGGATGTATATTGTGTGTTTTATTAAAACACTTATTACTATTTTATCTAAATAAATTAACAAAAACAAATAAGGTGTTATCTCAATCAAAAAAATTATTTTTATCCAAAATATTGTAGTAATTTGGTGAAACCGCTAGGCATAATTATTGCTTCTAAGCCAACTTTTATTATAATAATAATAATAATAATAATATAGCATTTGATTTTCTTAATCTTTTTTTTTTTTTTTTTTTTTTGGTGGTGCTGAAAGTACGATTTTCTTACTTGTGGCTCTAGAGAAAGCCGAAGGAATGAAGCGTGCGGATGGAAATGAAGTAAATGGCGCCGTTGGGGTTAGTTGATTTATTTGTACGGATGCTGGTGACTGTGACCTTATGGACTAGACAACTCCTTCACCAAACCCTCTTGATTCCAACCACTGTCGAAGCTTTTTAATTGTACTATACATGCATCTGGTATGACCATTTCTAGTTGTGATACACGTTTAGGAGAGAAAATCAGGGTGTTCTTTTACGTGAAGACTCTAGTTTCTTGTTTGGTCAAATTAATCACTGAACAAATTATATTTATCTTTATCTAATTGTATTTAAAATCATAGTAGGGAAATGACATAAGTTGTGACTGTTGTGTCATCACTTGATCAGAAGGAAGTTTGCATTATTTTTACCGATGAGCTCGAAATGAAATGACATTTCTTTTGGAGTTAAAATTACAAGATAAAAATTTCAAGGAATACATGTGAAAATTACACACACACACACACTAAATGCATATCGGGTGTGTTTGGATTTAACTTATTGTTGCTAAAACTGAAAACTAAATACTGAAAATACTGTAGCAAAATAATTTTTAAATGTGTAAATAGTACCGTAGGACTTATTTTTAATATTTTTTTATTATATAAACAATGCATGAACAGTGCACGCACTGTTCATGCACAGATTTTTTGTCTCCCAAAGTCAAACAATGTGGCCCAAAAAAAAAAAAAAAAAAAAAAAGGAAAACGCGTTTGCTGAAACACAAACGCGGAATCCAAACCCCACCATCTTAGAATAGGGATGTAAAAAAAAAAAAATCATATTGCAATTCCACCAACCATGACTAAAACTAGTGGTTTTCACTGTTTCCTGTTAGTCGGCAATTTGTTTTGACTCTCGAAAAATTTTAGGGTTTTCAATCAAGGATAAAGCCAATATTTCACACACTAAAAAGGGACCCATACCAAATAAAAATACAACTTTTCTTTTTTAATATATTTTGCAAGGATTTAATTTATTAGGGCTTTTTGAAATATTGAGTGTTACATTAGGCCAATATGAATGAATTAATGTTAATGTATTATCTTATTAGGCCAGTTGATTTAATGTTAGTTTTAAAATTGAGCCATGATATGATTGAAAGGGTTAACTTTGCTCAATAATACTGTTTTGTGAATTATTTAATCAAATAGGACTCTTTCAAACATATATATAAATATAAAAATAACTTTTTTTCGAAACTTGACCTTTCGTTCTACTTGAAACTCAGACTCTTGCCACATTTTTTGATATGATGTAAAAAAAAAAAAAGAAGAAAAGAAAAAAAAGATCTACCTGAACCTCAACTCTTCAAGAGGCAATATCCAATTGAAACATTACCAAATTTCTCAAATACCACTCTCACTCTCATAATCCATTACTCTTGCTCTCATATCTGTCACTCAGAGTCCCTTTCTCACCCTTCTTGTAACCTGCAACAACATCGACAATGTGTCTTTACTCTTCAAGTTTTGTCATAAGACTTTATTAGAATGACGCTCTTTATGGGCCCAAATTAATTGACAAAGAAATTCAACGACCTTGTACTTCTTTATCTAATGGGATAAATTTTTCACAATTTTTTTTTCTTTCTTAATGGAATGAAACCACAAAATCCAAATTCTCGCTCTTTGTTTCTTTGATTTGGTATTTGGTTTCTAGTGGTGCTAGGATATAGAGGAAAAGGAAGAGAGTTTGGTGGTGAGCAAGTGATTAACTAGGTTTTTGAGAGTTAGGGGGGAGTTTGAGAGTAAAAGCACATCCATAATCGTTGGAGTGAGTAAAAATTAAGCTAGAGAGAAAAAAAAAAAAAAAAAAAAAAAAGGGGGAGGGGGGGTGGCTGGGCTCACGTAATAAAGAAAAGAGAAAAAGAAAGAAAAAAAGGATGAGAGGTCCAAAGAATTGGGATCCAAAGACTCATGGAAGAACATACTTTAAAATACATGAAGCAAGGGAAAGGCCCACCCGGCCAAGATTAATAAACCAAAAAAAGTCCAATAAGAAGAGCTGGGTCGGGATCCCAGAAGTTACCAGAGTCCGAGGATCCCTGGGACGCGCAACACGATCTAAGTAAGATTGAAGTAGGTTCAAAAAATGGATAAAAGATAAAGAGCATACGGGTCTCATGCGCCCAAACATACAGTGGAATCAGAAAGTACAAAGTAAAACATTAATGAACGCAGGAGCTGTGCCTCAAGGAACCAAGAATGAGAAAACCATAAAAAGAGGTAACTGGAAGGAGCTTTCAACCCAGTAATAAAAGATTCCAACTATTCGGGGAAAATAACAAGGATGGAGTACAACCAAAAGCTGGAGAGGTGAAAGAAAGGGCCAAATAGCTGAAGATTAGCGACTTGATGGGACCTTGAAGTGGAAAATTAGCTAGGGGCTTTCAGCTTAGTCGCACTAAAAGGAAGAAGTTATGAGAAAAAAGGAAACGACCAGCCCCTGAGCAAACTGACATAGCACGTACTCTGAGGGGCAAAAAGGAGAAATCACTGGTACCCCGGAACCCTAGAGCTGCATTATAAAAGAAGGAGGAAATCCATGCTAAGGGGCATTCAGATGGAGATTCATTGATTTTTATTCAGGTATTCATTACCATTTTTTTGGATTCCTAGAAAAGATATAGAGCCATAGAAAGAATTCTGTAAAGTTTAAGGAAAAACAAAGGAACTGTTCCCGATATCCTAGAAACAGCTACTATAGCACATACTTGGATTCAAAAAATTCAAACTTTGCAAGTCTTGGA
Organism: Quercus variabilis; assembly: GCA_030445155.1. NCBI lineage: Eukaryota > Viridiplantae > Streptophyta > Magnoliopsida > Fagales > Fagaceae > Quercus > Quercus variabilis. Next base: position 17,907,758 of record CP129446.1, read on the forward strand.
AGTTTGAATAGCTATCAAAGTCTGTAATTTTTGAACTTAGTTGAACCTTATATCACATCTTAGTGAGCACTGTAATCATAATAAAAAAAAAATTAATAAAATGCCTCTCATTGATTCGAGGATCCCTAACCCTTTTTTTTTACTGTATTCTTATTGCTGTGCATTTCCTTGCTGTTTGAACTGTCATTCAATATATATATTTTTGCTTGTTAGTTTATTTATGTTGTAGGAAGCTTGCTTTGTGCACCACTTGGTTCTTAAACAGCCTTTTAGCTATGGTGAACCAAGCCCAGTCCACCAAGAACAATTATTTGGCCCAAGATCTTTAGGCCACTGTGCTGAGAAAAAAAGGCACTCTCACATTTTGGCAACTTCACTGGGGACTGGGTAAAGAAAAGGGAAGAAAGCAATCCCTTTGTAGAGCATGCCTCCAAGACCAAAGAACAACAAAGGTGCTAATATGCCACCCGCGACCTCTGAGCCCATGGGAGAAAATGAAGTGGCCTCTAGACAAAGAGGCGAGGTGCCCCTGACAGAGTAGGAGGCCATGTCATAACAAAGGAATGCAAGGCAGGAGCCAGACCCCATGCTCGAATGACTGCAATATTGAAGGATCTGCAGCAAGAAGTCTGCCTTCTAAATAAAGGCAAGACTCAGGAAGTCAGAGACAATGCCCCCCCTTGTGGGCAACCAAGATAGAACCCAGCCAGAAGGAGGGTCAGCAGTGGGAGGAGGAACTAACCCTCAGTACCTAACATTGGCAGATGTCAGTGCCCTCCTGGACCAAGAAAGGGAAAAACCTTTGGGGATCCCTAAGCAATTTTCTCAGGATCCCCCATTTCCACTAGGACTTCTTGGCAAGCCATACCCCAAAGGATATGAACCCCAAAAGTTCCATCCTTTTGATGGAAGAAATGGGAGCGCTGTGGAACATGTGAGTAGGTTTGTTCACACAATGGGCCCTTACACAGGAGACCGAGAGCTGTGTCTAAGAGAGTTCGCTAAATCCTTAGTGGATAGGGCATACACTTGGTACACCACGCTGAGACCTGGGTCCATTAAAACTTGGGACGAGATGATGGAGAGATTCTGTGCAAAATATTACCCCTGTGAGGACAAGGTCACTTTCCAAAGCCTTTAGATGATAAGGCAGAGGCCCGGAGAGGATCCTGTCTAGTTCATCAAAAGATTTGAAGATGTATCTCTAGATTGTTATGGGGATCATAAAGAGAAAGAACTCGTAGAGACTTGCATATCCAACATGCTTTTTGATTACAGACTCGACCTCGAAAATCTATGTATCACACAGTTCGTTGGCATGTTACAGAGAACTAGAAGGACAGCACAAACTATGAGAACAAAAAGAATGTCAGCATCCCAAGCCATGACAGCATCAATGGGAGAAAAAAGGAAGAGGCTTAACGGAAAGGTGTTCGAGGAACCACCAGTGATCCCATGTACTGCAGAAGAGTTAAACCATGTCTTGGACAAATGGATCGGGGATGGAGTGGTTAGGTCATTTACCATGTCCAGGCCACCAAAGGAGGAAGAAAGGAAAAATCCCTTGTTTTGCAGGATTCATAATTATTTCAAGCATTCCACCAAGGATTGCTGGACCCTCCATAGGCTCTTTCACAAGAAGCTAAGAGAAGGAACCCTAAAACTCACTCAGAAAGAGCCAGAAGTACAAAGGAACCCCTTGCCCAACCATAAAGGGAAGGAGGTGGTGGCTGTAGTAATCTATGGGAACCCAGCAAAAGCAGAAGAACCAGAAGGATTCTTCCACCCGAGTATAGTCAGGACCTTCTAGAAGAATCCCAAGTTCAGATCATTATTCAACCAGCTGGAATTTGGACCAGACGCAAGAAGGGTGGCCACAGAGTCTCTCATAACTATAGTAGCAGATTCGGGAATGGAATGTTTCATAGCAGAATCATATGCTAGCTGAGCTTTCTTGGAGACAAACAACGCCATAACTTTCACTAACGAGGACATGGAGGTTAAGCATCTAGACCAGCGTAGACCCCTTTATCTAATGGTCACCATAAATGGTGTCCAAATCAGAAGAGCACTAGTACACACAAGAGCATCACTCAACCTCATAGCCCTGGGCACCCTGCAAGCTGTGGGCTTAGCTGGAAGAAGGATCCTGGGGGCTTCCATAGAGATAACCAGATTTGGAGGATTAGCAGAATCAACTGAAGGATATGTACAACTGGCCCTAAGAGTGGGGCCAATAGTAGCCTTGACCAGATTTCATGTAATCAACTCAAATGTGTCCTACCATGTACTGCTGGGATGGCCATGGCTCCATAAGCACCCCCTTATACCATCCACGTACCATCAGTGCATTAAGGGGAGATTAAATGAGAGGCCCATAAGGATCCCTGCCAACCATAACCCTTTCAGCCAAGGAGAAGTAAACTTTGTGCAAACAATGTTCTATGATAAGTTAGAACCAGACAATGAGTGTCCCATGCCAGGGACCCCATGAGCACCTATCTTGGAAAAAGAAGAAGGAGGAGATACCCACAACTTAAGAGACCTCCTAAAGAGAAAAAGGCAAAAAAGGGAGTCCAGCACCTCAGGATCTCAGGAATGTGTAGTAGTACGAGAACCTAGGGGAAGATTGATTTACCACTTATGAAGGTGCGTGGGGCTTGAGTGCATTGTGTAGGAGGGTCCCGGAGCACCAGAATGCATGGTAGCTCAAGAGGAAGTCCCAGAGGAATCGGTTAAAAAGACACAAATCCAGCCTAAGGAAGAATTGGAGGAAATAAACTTGAGGGCTGAGCTGGGATCCCAGAAGCCTGTTTTCATTAGTAGTCAGTTGGCAGCATAAGAAAAGGAGCCACTGATGACCTTGCTCAAAGAATACATGGATGTGTTCGCGTGGACCTATGATGAGATACCTGGTCTAGATCCTAGACTGGTGGTCTATGCTCTTAATGTGGACCTAGGAATCAAACCAGTAATCCAACCAACCAGTGTCTTTCACATTGATGTAGAAGCTCAGATAACCCAAGAGGTCAAGAAGCTACTAACAGCTGGTTTTATCAAGCCCATTCAACATCCAAAATGGCTTTCTAACATTGTACCTGTGAAGAAAAAGAATGGCCAGATTCACTGCTATGTAGACTTCCGCAACCTAAACAAGGAATGTCCAAAAGATGAGTTCCTTCTACCTAATATTGACCTCCTTGTGGATTCAGCTATGAGAAGTTCTATGTTTTCATTCATGGATGGCTATAGTGGGTACAACCAGATTCGTATGGCTGCCAAGGATGCTAAGAAGACAGCATTCAGGACCCTAATTGGGAATTTTTATTACACTGTGATATCCTTTGGCCTAAAAAATGCAGGGGCTACGTACCAGCGAACCATGACAGCTATCTTCCATGATATAATGCATAAGGAAATGGAAGGCTACATAGATGATATTATGGTCAAGTCAAAAATTAGGACAAGACACCTTCAGGTACTTGAACAAGTTTTCAAAAGATGCAGAGAATAAAAACTACACATGAACCCCATGAAATGTGCCTTTGGAGTATTTGTGGGAAAGTTCCTCGTGTTCCTAGTACATCACAGAGGCATAAAAGTAGATCCAACTAAAGCTGCAGCCATTGCCACAATGAAAAGACCAATGACAGTGAGGGAGCTCAAAAACTTCCTAGGAAGGGTCTCTTACATTAGGAGATTTATGCCAAGGCTGGCTTCAGTCATAAGTGGCTTATCCAAATTGTTAAAGAAAGGAATCGAGTTCACCTAGGGAATGGAGCAACAGGAAGCCTTCCAAAGGATCCAGTAGATTATGAATCATTTACCCACTCTCCAAGAACCAGTATGTGGGCAACCCCTGTTGCTGTACTTAGTATCAAATGCCCAAGCAATAGGAGCCCTTTAACACAAGAAGAGGATGATGGGAATAAGCAGCATTTTTATTATCTAAGCAAGACACTCAAGGATCCTAAGACCAGGTATCCCAGGATAGAGAAAGCTTGCCTAGTGGTTATTTACTCATCCCAGAGGCTGAAAAGGTATTTCTCAGCTCACCAAATCCTTTTGGTGACTAAGTTACACCTCATAAAAACACTCCTACATCAACCCCTCCTAACAGGAAGAATAGCACAGTGGCTAGTCTTATTCTCTCAATATGACATATGCCTCAGGACTCCCAAGGCTGTCAAAAGTCAAGCTATAGCAGACCTCCTAGCACAATTCCCAGGAAAGGAAGAAAGCTCACTAAGTGAAGAGATCCCGAGTAAGCTAGCAGTAACAGAGATCCCGGGAAAGAAATGAACAATGAGATTCGATGGCTCAGCTACAACGACCTCAAATGGAGTGGGAGTTATATTAAGCTGTGAGGATGGGGACACCATATCCTTATCTTTCAAGTTTGGGTTCTCTTGTTCTAATAATGTAGCTGAATATGAGGCATACTTAACCGGGTTAACTGTAGCACTCAGTATAGGGGTAAAACATATGATAGTACTGGGAGATTCCAATCTTGTAGTTTTCTAGATGAAAGATGACTTTGCAATAAGGGAACAAAGTTTAGCAGCCTACACGACTTGGGCGCAAAGGCTGGAGCATGAATTCCAGACCTTCAGCATAGAGTACACGCAGAGAAGTGAAAACAAGTTTACTGATGCGCTTGCCACCCTGGGATCCCAAGTACCATTTAAAGGAAGGGACACGCTCGTTAGAATAGGAAGGTAAGAACATTCTATCTTATAAATATTCCAAAAGATATCCCCCAAAGAGTCCAAACAATGGAATTGGAGGAGTAAAGTGAAAGAAAAAATGAAAGAAACAAGATCCGGGGGGAGTGTCAAAGAACTGAAAGACTACACTCTAATAGAAGAAGAACTATACAGGAGACTGCTCGGAGGGATCCTATCCAGATGTATCAACGAGAAGGAAGGGAAATTAAGATTGGATGAGCTACATACCTAAGTCTACGGGACCTTAGAAAAGATCAGCCTATATAGAAGAATGTAACGCATAAGATATTACTGGCCAAATATGAACAAAGAGGCAACAACTATACAGAAAAAATGTCAATTCTCAGTGGACAAGGAAGAGAGCTACGCTGTATTTATTATAGAAGACTAAAGGACTCCCTTCATGGAATACTTGGCTGAAGGAATTTTACCAACTGACAGGACACTGGCCCACTAGCTTAAGATACTCGTAGTCAAATACTTCTGCAGAGCGGGATCCTATTCAAAAAGGGATACAGTGGGGATTCCCTAAGATGCCTGGAGTCAAGGGAAGCTAGGGAAGTCGGCGATTGTGGAAGTCACCCAGGAAAAAGAAGGCTCTATAAACAATTACTACTGCTGGGGTATTACTGGCTAACAATGAAAAGGGACTTCGAGGAGTTAGTCAAAACCTGCCACGCATGTCAAGTCCTTGGAAATGTAATCCATACTCACCCAAATGTGTTACAAGATATGACAACGCCATGGCCTTTCCACACTTGGGGGCTTGATCTTATAGGGCCTATAAATCCCCCATCCAGTGGTTACATATGGATTTTAGCAGTTACCGAGTACTTTACAAAATGGGTAGAGGCTTTCCCCTTGAAAAAGGCTACTAGAGCAGCTATAGCAAATTTCATTTAAGAACATATCATTACAAGGTTTGGGATCCCCAAGAGGCTGATTAATGACAACAGGACCCCATTCGTAAACAAAGACATGAAGGGGTTGACTGAGGCTTATTACATCAAGCAAGGAAGATCTACGCCATACTACCCACAAGGAAATGGCCAGGCAAAGGCCACTAATAGGGTAATACAGAAGATCCTTAAGAAGATGAAGTAGGAGTATGAAGGGAACTGGAGCGACCACTTGGCAGATGTACTTTGGGCATGCAGGAGCTTTGTGAAGATAGTCACAGGATTCTCACCATTCTCCCTAGTCTAAGGGACAGAAGCCATCAGTCTAGTGGAATTAGTTGTTCCTACACCAAGAGTAGTATGTGAAGAAAGCCAGGAGGACACCGAAGATACAAACAATGAAAGGAGATTAGTAGACCTTGAAGGGGTGGAGGAAGAAAGAGAACTAGCCAAGAGGAGAAACTAGAGGTTCCAGCAAAGAATGACTAGAGAACATGCACAAGTAGTACGCCCAAGAACTTTCACTAAAGGGCAGCTGGTACTAAGGACAGTAGAGCATGTAAGGAGGAACCTACCAGGACCTTCCAAATTTTCCCTAAAGTGGGACGGACCCTATATCATCAGAGAGGCTCACGATAGTGGGTATTAATACCTTACAAAGGAAGATGGGACAATCCTGACAGAGCCCATAAATGGGAAGTGGCTAAAACAGTACTATGCATATGAGGGGAGATGTCTCAGTACACCGAGATCCTTTTTGCCAATTCTCCAACCTGCTAAGTATTTTCTTTAAAAAAAAAAAAACATTCCTTTATATATATATATATATATATATATATTATGAATTATCACTTAAGTAATTTTGTTTAGGAACCCATGGTGGAAGGACACTCTGTGATCCTTACTATCTTTGTTAGATTTTTTGTGTTCCTTGAATGATGATTGTGTTTTAATTCAATAAGATCTCTCTTTATTTCTCCTTAGCTATTAAATCCTAAGTATTGCAAAGTCCTAACATGGACGGAATTAGGGGAGGATACCTGGAAAAAAAAATCTTTTTGATACATGACCCAGGATCACCCCACAGATAGTTGTAAACAGTTAAGTTTCAAATACATGATCTAGGATCCCAGGCAAATGCTAAGGATACCTAGCCCAGTACTTAACACACAAAAAAAAAAAAAAAAAAAAAAAGACTTGCCAAGCTCATGAATTGGGACAAAAGGGAGGGGGAAAAGAGAAATCGCCCAGTGTACCTAGTTCAGTACTTGCACAAAAAAAAAAAGGTACGTAGTCCGGAACCTACAGCAAAACTTGTGGGAATCATGGCCCAAGACTCGGTACCAAAGAAAGAAAGACAATGTAAAAAAAAAAAAAAAAAAAAGACCCACATACCATTAAAAAAAATTAGAAGCAATCCTGAAACACAAATACTTAGAAGCAATCCTGAGACACAAATACTTAGAAGCAGCCTCAAAGCACAAATACAGATCTATGCAAAAAAAAAAAAAAAAAAAAAAGCCAAAAGTAATGTTCAAACAAAAAGATAGAAACTTATATAATCCCAAATTGATCATATACATCTAAACTAGCTAAAAAAAAAAAAAAGAGAAAGGGGAGAAGGCTTGGAAATAAGGCCAGCCAACAAAGAACCATCTAGGGAAAAAGCAGGGACAGCTGAAGAAGAAAGAACCCTTCACCTTTTAATCTTCAAATCTTGCAAAGTCTTGTGAGCATGAGCTAAAACTTCCTCAGTAGCAGCAATCTCAGCATCAATGCTCTTAGAAGCTTGCTTCTGGAAGAGCGCGTGGGCCAATAATTGCAGGTACTCCATCAAGAAGGACAAGTTGAACTTGGCTTCTAAAAGATCTTGCACCACTCCCCTCCACTTCAAGAGCTTTTCTTTAGATAAAGAGCCTAGCGAAGAATCTCTCAAGGAAATCAACACGGCACACAGCAACTCCATTAGAATGTTCCCCAAAAATACACCTCCTCTGAAGCTAATGGTAAAATCCCCGTAACTCTTGAACAACCCTTCTAGCAACGGCAAGCCTTCCATAGACACAGAGAAGCACAAAAAGCTGCCATAGGAGGACCCAAGGTGGTGAAAGTGGCTAGCAGAGAGGCTATTGAACTCCAGAAGATTAAAGCGAGCCAAAAAGGTAGGGAGCCTTGAAGCAGGATCTAAAACAACCACTCCTAGAGCCTTCCTCATTGTTGTGTCACCACCTAAAGGGGCTGAGGAACCTTCAACACTTTGGGCAATATGAAGATCAGCAACTTGAGTGGATCCCACAACCCCCTCAGGAATCACAAGCTTAGAATCTCCAACACCAATATCAACTCCTGCAAAAAAAAAAAAAAAAAAAAAAAAAAGGAAACAGACTTATTTTTTTATATAAAAAAAAAAGAAGAAGAAATAGAAGGAGAAAGAAGAAAGTAAAAGCGGACAAAGGGGAAACCAGTATCGGCCTCTTAGGGGCGGAGCATCCTCCTTTTGTTCCTCTGACTTCTTGGAGAACTCTGAGAAAGAGCACATAGCAAGTTGGAGAAAGAGTGAGGAAGTCTCAACGAAATGACTAAAATAGGACAAGGATACAGGGGGCTTCGCCATAACAAAGACAGGAGAAGGGTACAAAAATAAGAAAGAAAAGGAAACACAGTAAAAGTGATCAACACCCACCTTAAGAATCTTCCGATTCTAAAGAAAAAGTAGCACTAGAGGCAGATCTCACAATGGCTTAACCTGGAAAGGAAAAGGAAAGAGAGAACTTGAAGAAGGGAGAAAGAGAAAAGGGGAATACAAAAGAAATAGAATTAAATGCTATTATAAAAGAATAAGGCTTACCTGTTTGTCTGGATAGAGATGCGCCTCTCAAAGTTTTTGTACTTAACCCCGTCTGAGGTAACACAGTCCTGATGGGACTGGGAGTCTGCTCAGATTGAGGACCTTGGGACACAGGAAGTTTAGGAGCCTCAGGATCCTGGGTAGCCTAGACACCCTTCATTGGCTGCCCAGTCTCTTCAGCAATGCCACCACTAGGGGCCTCCTCTTTCGTACCCTGAAATGCAGCTGCAACCATTTCCTCTTCCAAAGTCTTACCAACCACGAAGGGAGAAACTTCCACCTAAAGAAAAGGGGGGGCAACATGAACAACAAAAAGCATAAGTAATAGGGCATCACAAATATACAACACTGGAGAAATGGATAAAAGCAAACAGCAAAAGGCACAAATGAAGGAAAACCATACCACATCTTCACCAGATGATTGGCTTCTACCTTTCCTGGGGTTCGACTTACGCTTGGACTACAGAGAAGACAACCACTCATTAGTTCAAAAAAAAAAAAAACAACAACAACAAACTACAACATAAAAGAGAAAAGAAGGAAAGAGGCCTTGCCCTTCTCTCTCTCTCTCAACAGGGTCTCAGGGTTTCTGTTGTTTACTACGAGTATATCTAAAGGGTCCCAGAGAACCATGGACTAAAGAACTCACAGGAACCTGAAGAAAAGAAGACTCTACCTTAGTCTTCACCTGGCTCCTTATGGCCAAAGGTTGCTCAACTTCTTTTTCCTCAGCAATCACCAACTATTTCTGGGATTTCCCAGTCTTCTCCTTTTTTTTCTTAGGGCCAATACCCTCTACACTCTCTTCAACTGCAGCCTCCTTCAATTTTTCCTGCTTAATTGCTCTTCCTTTACTCATGCCAATGGGAGTACCAGTACTTATAGCCTCTACTGCCTCCTTCTTAGTTGGTACCCTAGCAGAAGCACCAACAATAAGGTTACATCCTGACCATGTTTCTAGAAAATCCTGCGCATAAGTCAACCAACCTTCCCTAGAAGTGTGCCATTCTGTGAAACTTGTTTTACTACTCACAGCAGTAGAAACAATACCAGCAGTAGGTAGAGACAGACGCTTGTTGGGGGTTGGAGCAGAAGAAATGCCAAGGTTGGGGACTCTCCCAATTATGTCAGAACTAGCATAGTCAACAAAGGACTTTTTTCACTTTTCTCCAATATTCAGCATAACCACTAGAGGCAAAAACTCCTCTCTGAAAATTGGGCACTACAAACTGAGGACTCCTTCGTGAACAATAAGAGAAGGCTTGGAGTCACATAAAAGGATCCAAGGAAGGAAGAGATGGTACTATGTCATTAAACACTGGGGAATATCTTGATTGAAACCAAACTACCGAAGTACTCGGTGCACCGAGTAATGAGTGTACCGAGGACCACTTGAGGAAACCACAGGAAGCCAAGAAGGACTAATGCAAGCTAGGTAGGCTAAGCTACCCTCATCACCACGACGCAAATCAAAAGTGTTTCCTGTAGAAGTCAAAAAAGGAGATAACACAGAATCACAAACAAAACTGGGGCCAAACTTCTAGGGAGAACACCTATGCAAATGACCTGCTTGATCAAATAACTCAACCAAATTAAAGTTGCCACCTTTCAAACTGAGCCAATGGAAAATAATAGGGTGGCTATCAGTTGAACTGCCACAAAGCCCTTTAACCACATCAAGGAATCCTTAAAACTTATCTTTTACGAATTTTAAATTCCTACATCTTGCTAAAGTGACCGAAGAATGATCCCATATAAATACCTGGAGAATGGCGCAATGAAGAAAAGAAGTAATTACATAACAAGAGTCACCTTCGGCTTCATCTCCATGAAGCTGATCCAATCGAGAATAGACATGGCCCAGAAACATGGGGGCTAGAGGATATTGAGCACCCTGAGTCAACCTAATCGCCAATGGAAAGAGAGTAGACTTGATCCCATACTCAGAGAACTCACTGAACAGAAACTCGCTAAGCCAGAATGTGAGGAACCCAGCTCGCCTAACTTCCTTATCTTTCTTGCGCGAAAGATTCATAACCCACCTACCCATCCTGGCCGGTTTCCCACCAGGAGAAGCAGTACATCCACCAAAATGAGCAAATAACTTTTCTTGCACCTTGAGATCCTCATCAGAAAGATTAATATCAAAGGGATTTTCATCCCCAAGCACTGGAAGGAGGAAATTGTTGACCACATCCTCCAGGGTGACAGTCAGTTTGCCAACAGAAAAGGAAAAAGTGTGCAGAGTAGGACACCAACGACGTACCAAATGTCTAAGACCTTTGGCGTCTCTAAAACCCTCAAGATTCCTGGAAATCGCCATCGCCTTCAAGATACCGGCGCGCTCCAGGCAACCAATGAACTCCTCGTCAGAGAGTTCCTTATCCACCTGGATAGGCCAACCTTGGATCTTTCCAGCAACAAAATCAAAAAAGATGGGGACCCCCTCTCAAAGTCCCCACCTGATCTAGAGATCGAAAATCTCCCTAGGGTCTGGGACTTGAGTAGAGCCAGCAATACCTGTCTGACCAAAGAATACCCAAGCAAGAGTGGATGGAGGGGCCTCACCATTGGACACCTGAGGTAAGAATAAGCTAGGGGTGTACCAGGGGTCTCGTAAAGGAAAAGCAGGACGCCCAATGACTTCATGAGACTCATCTTGTGCAGAACTAGAGGAACCTTCACCTTCAAAGGGGCTAGGAGTACGCTCCTTTCTTTTTCGAAAAGAAGAAGAAGCCATTGAGATAATGGGTATCTTGAGAGTAAAGGGAATTAAGAAGAAAGCAGGAAGCAACAGACTGATCGAAAGGAACAAAGAGCAGTTGGAGAAGACAATATGTGAAAAGACGTGCCAGTTGCCATAAATATAATTTAAAGAGGGAAGAGTTATCAGTAGTTATTAATGGGAGTTATAGGAAACGTAAAAGTAGGTGGTGGAATTTTTTTTTTTTTTTTTTTAAACTACATAACTCAACTACCATGTCCCATGTAAAAAGGAGGAGTTACAAGAGAAAGAAGCAAAAAGAAAAGGGGGCCAATATACCAAAGACCAAAAATAAAAGATCAAGATCCCCGAAGAAGGTCAAGATGGAAGAATCCTACAGAAACTCAACTACTCACGCATGGGTTGCAGGCAACCCATGAGCTCGGGGGGCTAAATGTTGAGGTTCAAAATTGATCACAGTCTAAAGCTCAAAGAAATAGCACATTGGGCTAATTTCATGGAAATAAAGCTAGAGAAAAAAAAAAAAAAAAAAAGGGCTGGGCTCATATAATAAGGAAAAGAGAAAAAGAAAGAAGAAAAGGGTGAGAGATCCAAAGAATTAGGATCCAAAGACACATGGAAGAACAAACTTTAAAATACATGAAGCAAGGGAAAGGCCTAGCTGGCCAAGATCAATAAACCAAAAGGAGCCCAATAAGAAGAGTTGGGCCGGGATCCCAGAAGTCACTAGAGTTCGGGGATCCCTGGGATGCGCAACATGGTCTAAGTAAGATTGAATCAGGTTCAAAAGAGGAATAAAAGACAAAGAGCATGAGGGTCTCATGAGCCCAGACATACAGTGGAATCAGAAAGTACAAAACAAAACATTCATGAATGCAAGAGCTGTGCCTCAAGGAACCAAGAATGAGAAAACCACAAAAAGAGGTAACTGGAAGAAGCTTTCAACCCAGCAGTAAAAGATTTCAACTATTTAGGGAAAATGACAAGGATGGAGTGCAACCAAAAGCTAGAGAGGTGAAAGAAAGGGCCAAATAGCTAAAGATCAGCGACCTGAAGGGACCTTAAAGTGGAAAATTAGTTAGGGGCTTTCATCTTGGTCTCACCAAAAGGAAGAAGTTATGAGAAAAAAGGAAATGACCAGCCCCTGAGCAAACTGACACAGCACGAACTTTGGGGGGCAAAAAAGAGTAATCACCAGTACCCCAAAACCCTCGAGCTGCACTATAAAAGAAGGGGGAAATCCATGTTGAGGGGCATTCAGATGGAGATTCATTGATTTTTATTCAGGCATTCATCGCCATTTTTCTGGTTTCCTAGAAAAGATATAGAGCCATAGAACGAACTCTGTAAAGTTTAAGGAAAAACAAAGGAACTGCTCCCGGTATCCCAGAGAAAGCCACTATAGCACATACTCGGATTCAAAAAATTCAAACTTTGCAAGTTTTGGAAGCTTGAATAGCTAACAAATTCTGTAATTTTTGAACTTAGTTGAACCTTGTATCACGTCTTAGTGAGCACTGTAATCATAACCAAAGAAAATTAATAAAATGCCTCTCATTGATTTGAGGATCCATACCCTTTTTTTTTTACTGTATTCTTATTGCTGTGCATTTTCTTGCTGTTTGAACTGTCATTCAATACAGATATTTTCGCTTGTTAGTTTATTTGTGTTGTAGGAAGCTTGTTTTGTGCACCACTTGATTCTTGAACAGCCTTTTAGCTGTGGTGAACCAAGCCTAGTCCACCAAGAACAATTATTTGACACAGGATCTTTGGGCCACTATGCTGAGAAAAAAAGGCACTCTCACAAGTTTCAAAACAAGGTTGATATAAGTTTGTAAGAGTGTTATTTTACTAAATAATTCAAAATTTAGTATTCTTGAGAAAAAAAAAAATGGCCATTGAAAGGTGTTGCATTAACTAATTTTTAGAAACACAAATACTAATTCCACACAACCAAAAAGAATCAACTGTGCATAAAAAAAATAAAAGAAAAGAAAAAAAAGAAAGAAACAACTAATCAACTTGTGCTCTTTAACAATCTGTAAGGCCCAAATAATTAACATGACATACGCTAGGGAAGGCCTCTCCTTTGACTTTCTTTTACGGTGCTTAAAAGGCTTTTAAGCCAAGTTGGGCTGGATGAAATCCTGTCACAATTATTTCTTTTGTTTCAAACTTAATTTAAACTGCCATTGGCACAATTTAGAACATGCTTGTAACTTATTATAAGGCCTAACCCATTTCTATATTGGACCTAGGTAAAAGTCCAAACTCACCCGTCTATTAGACATGTATACCTTCTTATACCCAAGGTTTTGAAATTCAGACCGTTCATTAAACCGTAAAAATGAGAGGTTTAAGGTTTTTAAGGTCGAACCATGATGACGTCATAATTAATTTAATAATTATTTTAAATATATATATATAAATTGAAAAATTAATAAAAATTGAAAAATTAACTAAAATAGTCAAATTAAAATAAAAATCCAAATTTCAAATATATTTTTCATATCATAATTTTTACAAAATAAATAAAAAATATCAAATCTTAAGCAAATATAGATATAGTATTTATTTATTTATATGTTATTTAGTAAAACCTTGATAATAATAATAATAATAATAATATAATAATCATTATAATATAAGAACTTGTGGGCTTGTGGCAAATTGGCAATACACGTATATTATGTCATGTCACGTCACGTTGGGCTCAAGGTTGCTCAAAGCTGAAAAAGAAGTCATGACTGAAACATTCAGCTCATTTTTTATTCAAAAATTCAAAGTCTTTAACATTTCCAATGCAAGTGGCAGTTAGTAGTCACGTGGAAACTTAGGAAACTTCAAAAATAAATTCAAAACAAAGAAAGAGAAACAACCACATATAACAAAAGTTACATAGCAGTGTTCAGCAAAAATAGAGACTCGGAGAGGAGATTAGTTATTGCAGAGTAGTGGAGATGGACAGATAGAAGAAGAAGAAGAAAAGGAAGAAAGAAGAAGAAGCTACTGCTTTGTGGCACGACCCTTGCTTCGTTGTCTTTTTGTTCATTTTCTCCTTCTCTATTTTTTTTTTCTTTAGAAATTATTTGGTTCCAGATTTGAAAAAAATAGAACCGTGTAAACCGTAAAAACCGGCTACGGTTCAGAGAACCGTACGGTCTGGCTGTGGTTCAAACAGTTTCGTGTTTTTTTCGCATTGAGAGGTTTTTTGAGTTAAAAGAACCACAACAGGTAAAGGTTCACGGTTAATCGGGTCGGACCATACGGTCCGGTCCGGATTTGAAAACCTTGCTTATACCTTTTCAATTTTTTTTTTTTTTTTTGAGGAAGCCTTTTTAAATTAGTTTATGAACTTGATGTTAAAGAGAAATCATTATGAAGTTAGCTATATCTATAGTTTCAAATTTTGTTGTATTTATAAAAACAATCTATATACCTGCTGACAGCTTATATATTACATGGTTTTAGACAAATTATATATTATATAATTTTATTGTGAATACTTCGATAATAATAACTTAAAATTGTTATTATTTAATTTCATAATTTTTTTGATAATCTATTTAATTTCAAAATTATAGGTATCAAAATTAACTGGACTAATAGAAACTATAGTATAAAGAGAAAATATATGAGTACCCTAATTAACAAATCAAGACAATAAGACCAAAATTTATGTATTTTCATTATTATTCTTGTGTGATAGTGATGCATTTTGTCTGTATATGCAAAGAGAAATAATATATCAAATATTGGGTAATCAAGCATGTTGTTGTATAATTATATTGTCATAAAAACTTTTTTGGATAATTGTTGGTGGAGATTGGAAAACTCTATATGTTCCTTGAACAATTTAGTCTATAGAAATTTTACAAAATGCAAAGAGAGAGAGAAAAAAAAAATTGTCAAATTTGAATGGTAAAACTTATTCATGATGCTAAAATTCCATCATCTCATCTGTCAATTTAGTGTTAATTACATATGCACAGATTTAAGGTCTTTCAAACACAAATTTTGTAATGTTACTCAGAACCCATATCCTTCAATTTTTTCATCTAAAACCCAAAAATCTTTCTTCTCCTTTTACATATATATATATATATATATATATATATATATATAATGCTTTCTTCTAAAATAGAAAAATTAAAAAAAAAAAAAAAAAAAAAGCTTATTTTATTTTACAAATAACAATAGGTCAAGTTAGAGACGTTTTTTTTTTTTTTTTTTTTTTTTTTTTTTTTTTTTTTTTTTTTTAATTTAAATTTAATCCAAACCCTTTAACTATTTTACGTACCAAACCTTATTAAAATTTAGAAACTCTAATATCAAACCTATATTATTTTTAGAGAAATGATATGTTCATAATATTTACACAACAAATTTTAAGTGATAGGTTATTACTAGTAGACAGAAAAAATAATTTCCCTAACAAAATTTTCATGTTAGTGTTAGGCTTTAGACTCCAATTGTGATTTTCATATTACCTTTGACATATTCATATGAACAAAGTTTGGCTTCAAGCTAATTTAGAGTTATTTTTTAAGTTATTACATAGAGATTTCTAAGACTATTTATAGGTATTATTTAAATAAGTCACATAACTCATTAAAAAAAAAATGTAATTAAAATCAATGTTATGAATATTGTTTCAGACCCCATTCGGTTTGTCCAGTAGAATGAAATATTTCAGTACTGGCTAATTTCGACATACAGTTTCAAGGTGTTTCATGGTTTCTAAAAAGTAATTTATATATATTCTCGTACAACATAAAATTGTCAATTCAAAGAAGTAAATAACTAAATATCAGATACTACAAATCATTTAGTCTTAACTCTCAAGTCTTAAACATCAATTTAACATCACACAATAAGAAGATTTACAAGTCAATAACTAAATATCAAATAATACAAAACATTTAGTCTTAACTCTTAAACCTCAATATAGCATCACACAGTAAGAAGATTTATAACAAGTCATTACTCATTACGTAAGTCCATAATAACTAATAAGCCAACAAAGTTTAAAACATAATATTACTCCTCCTCATCATCATCATCCATGAGAAAATGATCAAATTCATCATCAAAAGAACTCCCATAAGAACTACCAGGACCCATTGGAAGAGTTGTCAAGCCACATTCAACGTTGTCGTCATCATCATCGTCATCAACATCAATAGTTTCAAGGTCAGCATCTTCTTCCACATTCACTAGGGCTACTGGTTCATTAAGACAATCCCAATTTATGTAATTTGGATTAAGAAGTGCAGGTTCTTCAGCCACCCAAACTCTCATCAAGTCAATGTTATCCAAGGTTATAGGATCCAATGCATACTTATTCCTTTGAATGTTCCTACGAATGTGAGTAATGAGTAATGATAATAAATTTACCTTTCTCAAAGCCTCAAATTATAATGAACAAAGACTAAATCATTTACTCATTTATGTTCCAATCTATTTCTCTTCTTTGAGTGAACATATTCAAATGTGCTCCAACTTCTCTCACAACCAGTTGCACTACAACATTGACTTTGCACACGAATGGCAAATGATTGTAAATCTGGAGCTCCAAGTCCAAATTACTTCCACCATGAAACTACAATAACAAGTAAAATAAGCACAACCCATGTAAAAATGAAATAACAACTATAAAGGATAAATAGACATATTTAAAGGAAATACTATTAATGTTATACCTGGATTTAGTCTCTCTCATTGGTGGATTGCTAGTGATGTGCCAAAGTCACCCATTGACTTTTTGTACTCATCAAGTCGTGAACTTACTTTGTCTTGAATGCTAGGATTGGGAATCAACCTCATTAGAGTACTTAGCAACCCTCTTTGAACTTCATTTTGCCTTTTAAATGAAGGCCTAAAGTAAATTACAGGGTTAAGAAAGCAACCTGCTGCATGTAAAGGATTGTGAAATTGTTATTCCCATCTAGCATCAATTACTCTAATATAATGTCCATAAAAAGAAACCTTGTTCCTCAAATTTTTTTTTCCCTCTTTTGCTTTGTCCATTGCTTCATACAAGTACCCCATAGCAGGTTTCTCATCCCAATCAACAAGATGAAGTACTCTAACTAAAGGCTCACTAACTTTCACTATTTTCTTGCATTGATCCCAAAACGAATAATCTTCCAAAAAAATTTTACATATCTCCCTCCCAACAACAATCTTAGCATGGGGGCATGCAAGCCATTTATCACAAGTGAAAATTTGTCTAAGCTCTTTTTTGAACCTTAGCATGCTCTGTAGACTTAAGAAGTTAGTGGCAAACCTTGTAATTGTAGGACGACATAACTCTACCATTTGAAAAATCTTGCCTCATCATATCTAAAACAACTCCATGGTTGTAAATTAACATTGTTATATTTTTTGCCTTCTTAATTGCTTCATCAAAAAGAGGGAACCACTTGGGATTAGCAATATTCTCCAACATCAAGTCTATGCAATGAGTTGCACAAGGAGATCAAAATAAAGTACCATACATCTGCTATAATTTTTTTCCAGCTTTTTTATAGGCAAAAGCATTATCTGTAATCAATTGCACAATATGTCCAATCCAAGGATAGTTGTAATTTCTTGAAGTTCTTTTGTTTAACTCTTTGCACAATTCCATACCAATTTCTTGAACAACAGAATCAAATATACTGAACAACGTTTCAACATCCTAAAGTATCAATAGATTTCAAGAACATGGCACCCCTAGGACAATACACCAAAAAATTCATTATTGGTTGTTGTTTTTTATTTGTCCACCCATTAGACATCACTGAACAACAATATACTTTCCAATCATTTTTATATATAACAAAAAAAATCATTAACTTCATGCACAACATTTTTCAAAAGGGGTCCTCTTAATTCGTAAAAAGAAGGCCTCTTAAATCCCAGCCCAACAGCGGCAATGAAATCTATCATAGGTTGATAATGGGGTGACTAAGCTGCATAAAAGGGTATATTAGAATGATACCACCATCTTTGCCACATTCATTTTTGCATTGTCAATCATTGCTTTTGTAGCCAAAGCACTTCGTATAAAGGGTTGAGCCCCGAGGGTTGTTCTTGGAGCAAAATAACTATTAATTTTCTTTTTTCCTCCTTATTTGACCCTTATCAGCCTCAACATCCTTTTCCCTGGATTTTCGTTTACCTAATGTTTGAGGGGGACTCTTTTGAGTTTGAGTCTTTTCAACAACCCCAAACTCGTCCTCCTCCTCCTCCTCATCATCATCATCAACATCAAATGGATCACCATCTGGGTTCCCAATTTCTGATTGAATCCTCTTTTTAGTTGCTTTAGATTTTTTCAAGTGTGCAATCATTTGGTTCATTTGAAACTTAACATTAGATGAAACCTTTTTACATGGTTCAACTTGACCCCTAATCCTAGCAAGATGATATTTAAGTCTAGTAATACCACCCCTTTTAATCAACTTACTACAATGTAAACATATAGTGTTATTTTTTGCATTAGGCATTGCACGGGCATAAGGCCACATAGTATCCTCTGATCTTTCAGGGGTAGAGGCCATAGAAGTAGAAGAAGCACATGATCAACCATAGTTTACTGTTCAATCTAATGCAGTAGCTAAAATTCAATTTAATTTGCATGAAGTGAATGAACAAACAAAAGACAGCATTCTTAATTCACGACACAAGCAGACATTTTAAAATCCCAATGGCTCATCAAAGCACTACTACATTACATTACATTAAGAAACAAGTAAAAATAAAAAATCTAAAAGTGTTCTTAATTTTTTTACCTAAAAAGAAAAGAACAAAAATTGTAGATTAGTTGTTTCTTTTTGTTTCTGCTCTCTGCTCAGATCTCATGTCATGACCCAAAACAGCAGCAGCATTCTCCCTGATATTGCATCTACTACTATTTACTATTGCACCTGAGAATTAAATTATAATATAATAGTGATTAGTAATCAACTAAAATATTACCCAAAAAAAAGAAAAGAAAAGGATATAGATAGATAGATAGATAAAGAATGAATATACCAATCGCCTAACAGGCACCCACGAACTGTTTCCAACAATCGGAAAGTCAATTACAATTTGATCAATTGCTATGACATTGAATCCGATGGAACTTTGGTCGTAAACGCTTGGTGGAAGAGCAATGTCCATAGGGAAGTGTGGAATCGCCGAGTCAATTTTTCCATACACAATAATAATCCCTGTGTTCCAATTCACGAAGACCCTAATGTCGCGTAAATTAGAGCCCTGTGGGTACACGATTATCTTTTAAGAGATATGTGAGAGATGATAGCGATGATATGGACTCCGGATGTCCTGACTTTTTTTTTTTTTTTTTTTGGTTCTGATAGAAATGAAACGACTGGAGGCGAGATGAAGTTGATCTGATCTAAAAGAGAGGTTTTAGGTTTTAGGGTTTTGAAATGTTGCGTTGTGTTGTGTGTGACTGAGAGGACGAGGGAAACAGGAAGGGTTTTTAAACTGAGGTCGAACCAGGTTAAAACTTTTGATTGCTTGAAATGAAAGAATTTAAAGCTAGCTACCATGGACAACAATGGCGGAAAAGAAATTCGAACAAACAATGAGAGAGAGAGAAGTTTCTGGAGAAAAATTCTTAAGAGAAATATATTTGACAAGCCTAAAGAATACAATAATCACCAACTATTGGCACCTGAGCTTCCTTTAACATGAAAACTGTAATTTTAGTTTTAACTCGATTCGACCTCAGTTTAAATATTGGTTTTAGTATTAGGCCACTTGATTCAATGTAAGTTTTAAAATTGAGCCATGTTACGGTTGAAAGGGTTAACTTTGCTCATTAATACTTGTGGGGATAAAAGCCCAAATTCATATATTAGGCCTTAGGCCCTATTTGAAGATGTCAGTATGTCCGAGGATGAATAAATAATTAGGAAAAGTCCTGGACTGGAGAACCACGCAAGGAAATAATAAAGGAATATAGTCCAAAGAGTGTGCCCTTCTCGAATATGAGGAATATCGGTCAAGCAACTACCTAGGCGGTTTAAGTAACCTTCCTGGCAGTTTCAACGATAAGGATAAACTTCAGGCATGTATAAAGATGATAAGAATAGAGAAATATTTAAAAGAAAATCTGCCACTACCGCATTAAATGCACTACATCAACTTTTCTGACCGCATTTATGTGGAGAAGACCTTTAAATAGTGCAGCCTCAGTTGCCACCACTTAGGAAGGACCAAAGAAGATACTTGATGGGACATATACTCAAGTGAATGCTTAGATGAAGAACAAATGTACGATCAAGATAGTCTAAAAGAAAACTATATAAATGTAAAGGACCTCTCATGAGGAGGGGATTAGAAAAAAGAAAGAAAATGAAGAAGAAAAAGATTTACTGTAGTTCTAAGAATTGTATAAACCTTTCATACAATAATCTATCTCCTCGGACATCATTTTATTCAAGTTTCAAGTGTGTTTTTGTACTTGTTCATCTTTTAAAAACTGGATTAACTGTTGTTTAGTTCACAAACAGCCTAGTTCTTTCACCCACTCTCTACAAATTCATTGTATTGGGCTTATTGGGCTCACATCCCATATCTTTTGGGATTGGGCTACAAATCTTGACCCTACAATACTGTTTTATAAATTATTTAATCAATAGGACTCTTTCAAACACACACACACACACACTGACACACACACACATATAAATATAAAAAAATAACTTTTTTTCAAAACTTGACCCTTCATTCTAAAAATCTATTTATATTTAACATTATATGAAACATAGATACTTAATAATATATAGAAAATATAAATAAAAATATATTTAATAGATGTAACCTGCTGTACCCATGTCCTCTTTTTTTTATTATTATTTTTTTTTTCATTTTCTATGCCTAGATTTTGTGCACAAATTGACAAGTTGACCATGTACAATAATTGTTCACATCCCCTCTTTGGGGTGACATTTTTTAATTACTTGTGCTCATCCCATCCAGACTGCTTGACTAAGGGCACGTTTGATACACTGTAATGATTATTATATGGGAATAGGAATAAGTATTAAAATGAATACATTAAGTTGGAATGTAATAAGTATTACTATTCATTAGTTTGGTGACCATTTAGGAATAGAATTCTGAATATGCATCTACAATTAAGTAGTGTATAAAAAGAATGTGTAATTAAATCATTTTTAAGTCAAATTTCCTAAAATACATTTATTTTAGGGTATTCAAAATAAAACTAATAATTAACAATAAGGAAAATTTATTTTCTTTCCTTTTGAAGATGTGGCAACTAATGGTTTTTAGGAAATTTTATTTAAAAGTTATTATATAAGGTAAATGAATAGATATTCAGTACTTTTGATAAAGAATAATTATTCCTCATTTTGAAAAATAGCTATTCATAAGGAATAACTATTCGTTGTAATAAAAACATAACTAAACAACCGAATAGTTATGCCATATGAATATCTATTATATTAGAGTGTCTATTACAGTCTACTAAACGGACTCGAATTTTAATGTTTTACTTTTATGAGAGAGGAGTTCATTTAGAATCAGTTTCCTACTTTTCAGCCTAGCTAGCTAGTAAGTTTTCCTAGCTATGACCCTTCCCACTAGGTCAGATTCCTAAGGCAACAAGAACCAATATATGCTTAAAGATAATAAATACATAAATAACAAGATTAATAAAATATATATATATATATATATATATATACCGATTTAGTGTAGCAAAGTTTCCTAGCCTTTTCAACAACTCGGGTAGCGATCTTCTTCAAATCTGCATCCACAAGCGGTAAAACTTCGGCGGCTTCTACAAATTTCCATCACAATAAATAACAATTCTCACTCAAACTAACCCCAAACAAAAATAATTTCCGAAAATAAGAATTTATACCAGGGCCGACAATGCCTATGGCGGAGAAAGGAGTGGGTTTGGAGTGGACGAGGACGAGCTTGAAAGGATGGTCGGAGGCGTAAGGTGTGAAGAAGTGATCCAAAGTACTCACTGAGTCATACTCATACCTATGTCTATGCTTTTTAAGTCTACATATAATTAAAAAAAAAAAAATACACACACACACACAAAACACAAAATTTTCAGCATTTGTTGTTTCCAGCGTCTTTTCTTAAATAAATAAACTAAAATAATTTGGTTAAAGGCCGCATAATAGAGTTCTAAAATCACACGCGCACACACAATTCGAAGTGGAAGCAAATAAGTGCAAGTACCCTTGTGGCATTCTGAAAGTCAAATTCTGGTGGGGCGTGCAGCCTCTGTGGTTGATACATGATGGTGAAGAAACACATTCTGCCATTGATAACAATTTCAGTCCCCCCCCTCCTCAATCAACACATTGCGTATTATCAATTGAAATAAGCTTGAACACCCACCATATCAGATTCTACACTCAATCAGCATACATATACATATTATAAATTAATCAAATTTCCACAACCCCACAAAACGTAGAGTGACTAGGAGTTGAAATCTGGGGACATAGAATAGAATTTGAGAACTGAGAATGTGAATGAATTTATAGTTGAAGAAGTGTTGCTTCAAATTCGTGAGTAGAAGAGTACAGAGTCAATCTGAGTTAAGTGTTTGGCATGAACATGAAAAGATAAATAAATAGAAGCAAAGTTACCAATTAAGGAGAAGGAAAGTGAGTAAGTTTGATGAAATTGGTAGAGAATAGCAGAGCGTCATAAAAAGAGAGTAGAAATGGGAGGGTGACGAGTGAGTGATGAGGATTTGATTTGGATTTGGATTTGGGCGTCCCAATCATAACCTAACTGTAAATGTTGTGTAAATGTTCACAACATTTACACAACAAATTTTAGGTACAAGTTGTTATTGGTAGACAAAAAGAGTAATTTCGGTGACAAAGTTTTCAAGTTAGTGTCAGGTAAGGGTGGCAAATGGACGAGTTGGGTCATAAATGAGTTGAGTATATAATTACCCATTTATTCATTTATAACTTGTTTATATATAAATTAATTATCAATTACCAACGTAACTCATTTAATTAGTAACTCACTCACATAACCCATTATAAAATTCATAGTTAGAGAAATTCTTTGAAAAATTTTCACACCCATACTATGCGAATCATTTGAGGGTTTTTTTTTTTTTTTTTTTTTTTTTTTTTTTTTTTTTTTTTTTTTTTTCAGCAAAACTAATTCACCTTTCCCTCAAAACATAAGAACACTGAAACAAACCCGCAGATTTTCTTTTCTCCCAACTTTTCTTAGCAACCAAACAGAAGATAAGTAAAAAAAAAAATTAATTAAATCATGAGAACTGAGGTATCATTCTCAAGTCTTTATCCACCTTGACCTAAAATGTGCAAAATTGCAAATCACATAGATTTTTCAATCCAAAACAAACTTGAAATCTCTCTCTCTCTCACGGAAATGAAAATTTTCCCTTTTTTTTTCTCTCTCTAGCTAGAAAATCACTCTTTGACTCCTAAACTTTCTCTACGTCAAAATTCTCTCTCTCTCTCTAGAAAGTTACAGAAAAGGTGAGAACAGAGGGGGGGGGGGGGGACCTGGCCACCGACGACGGCGATGGTGGGAAGAGCTTCCCAAAGAGAAGAGAAAGGGTTGTCTCCACCACCATAGTCACCGAGCACAGTACACGCTTTTTGAATTCGGTTCACCAATCCGATCAAACTCTCCATCGTCTTCATATCTTCACAGCAAAAGCAAAATCCAAACAGAGAATACAAAAAGCTCGTGAATTTCACAGTCTCTCTAAAAATATCGAAACCCTAGAGTAGTACTAGTTGGAACTAAGAAAGACAAACTTTAGATAGAGGAAGAAGGAAAGGTGTTATTTTGTCTAGTTTGGTAGCTAAGAAAATGCCTAGAAAATGGAGGAGAAAATTTTTACTTTAGATAGAGGAATAGGTGGCTGTGATGTTTTATTGTTTGTTAGGGTTTTTGACTTTTTTTTTTTTTTAAGTATTAAACTTTAAATTTTAGGGTAATTGGGTACCCAGTGGTTTAACCATCAAAACCCATTTAATTGAGTTATCCATTTGGGTCTTATCCATTTAACCCAAATATTTAATTGGGTTGGGTTAAGACTTATCCAAATTAAGTGGGTTTTGGGTGCATTGATGGGTTTGGATAAAAATTGTTACCCCTAGTGTCAAGCTTAGACCCCAATTGTGATTTCATATTACCTTTGACATATTCATTTGGACAAAGTTTAGCTTCAAACAAATTTAGAGTTTCTTCTTCTTTTTCTTCTTCTTTTTCTTTTTTTTAACTTATTACGTGGAGATTTCTAAGACTATTTATATGTGTATTATTTAAATAAGTCACATAACTTATTAAAAAAATAATGTAACTAAAACTACACATGAAAGGTCTCTTTGTTCGCTACATCAGAAATTGTAGCAAGATAACTCCAAACCAGTTTATTCCCAAACTTTTTCCCATTCATTAATAATCATTACCTTGCAACTTAAACTGTAATAAGAAATGCCACACAAATTGGCTAGTTTGTATTAGGTCAGTGACATTCCCATTCTTAATTAACACCAATCCTACCTATTAGAGGTGTCCATTGACTTGCCCAACTCGATCGGAATAGACTCGATCCATAGCCAATTTGGCAACTGCGACGATCAATGGCGTGTGTACACCTTCAAAATTGAATTTTGATGGGTTGAGTGGTGGGTCTCTCCCTCCAATAAACAACTCAACTTAGTATGATTGCAAAAAAAATCATAAATTTGGCAAGATTCACCAACTTCGGCAATGAACACTGTCAACTCCTGTAGAGTTCCAATAGATTTGACAAGATTTTTGCCAGATTTGGTGAGAACTCTATGTTGGCTAGATCTCACCAGGTTTCCTCTGTTTTGTGCTTGTCCTCCGCCTCTCTCTGTCACTGTTGGTTCTGAACAATCCACCCACCACTCATGAAGAGCCCGATCCACCACTCATCCACCCAGTCAAATCGAATTGGGTAAAGGTTAAGCATAAACTCAACTCAGACTGATCTATAGAGACCCTAATAGCCACATCTTAGTTTTGACCTTTCAAAAAAATAAAAATAAAAATGAACAAACCATTTCATAACTTTCCTAGATTCCATAGTCCATACATCTCTTTTTCTAATTTTATATATAGAGAGAGTTCAATGTATGATTAGATTTTTGATAATTTATTTATATTGGATTATTCGTTTTCTACCCTAAATTAACTCATTTAGGTAAAGAAAAAAAAAAGATGAAATACGTAACGCAAAATTAGTTATTAATTGAAATTATATATATATATATATATATATATATATATATATATATATATATTTATACACATTGGTTTTTTTGGAAGAAAACAGATTCTGGAGACAAAATAAGAAAACGAATGCATTAAAATAGTTGCAGTTCAACTCTCTTGGGGCATTCGCATCAGCATGTGGATAATCATCTATAATACAAAAACTTCCTCATTTTACACATTTTGGCCAAAAATCCTCCCACATCAGATCATGTAAAACTACGTAAATTCTTCTAAAAATTTCCATGAGCTACAGTAACCGTGGATATATACACAGTTACTGTAGCTCGTGTATAGATTATTTTAATAATTTATAATTTCGCTCCTTTTTTTCTCTCTCTTCTCCATCTGCACAACCAACCCCTCATCATCTTTTTCCTCCGATACACACTCCCACAGACAAAATCAAAAATCAACCACCACAAAATCAACAACAAAATAACCCACAGACACCACAAAACCAAACACACCCACACACGAACACACCAATGGAGACAAAGAGAGTGGATCGGCGCTTGTGGCGGATCGGCGTGCTTGGATCGGAGCGCTTGGATCGGCGTTCTTCTCGTTGTGCTTGGATCGGAGTTCTTCTCGTCGTGCTTGGATCGGAGTTTCAGATCGGCGCCGTGCTTGGATTGGAGTTTCAGATGGAAATTTCAGATCGGCGATGGTTCGTAGCTGTGGATCGGAGCTCGTGGAAGCTTGGATCGGAGCGATGGTTCGAAGCTGTAGATCGGAGCGTGTGGGAGCTTGGATCGGAATGGTGGTGCGGAGCTGTGGATCGGAGCTCGTGGGAGCTGTGGAGCAGTATGGACCGAGAGGTAAAGCTTATTCAGAAATGGGTAAGAGATGGGTTATGGGTAGAGACAGGGGCGGAGGGAGGGGGGGGGGGGGGGGGGGCGAGGGGGGGCCCTCCCCCCCCCCATGAACTTTCACATGATTTCACCCCCCCCCCCCCCCCCACCCCTCTCCTACACAAAAGACAAAAAAAAAAAAAAAAAAAAATCCTAATTAAGTGAATTCACGTGACCTTTTCAACTTTTCTAGTAGTAGTAGACTTCTACTCCTAGTACAATTCTATATATAAAATTAATGAATCACACTTAGCAAACTTGATGGACTAGACAAAGCCACTTGTAGAATTTTTTTATGTGTCAAGTTTTTTTCTTGGATAGCCAACTTGAGACACACATCTATGACATGCAGTCCATTGAAGAGTTTTCAGCAGTTAAAAGAATTGGATAGCTTGCTAAAAAGATGGTAGAAATGAAAAAGAATGTTTCATATCCATTGGTTTACTCATTAGTGACTTTGGCATTGATCTTACCAGTTATAATAGCTACTGTTGAAAGAGCTTTTTCAATAATGAACATAATTAAAAATCAATTACGCAATCGAATAGGAGATCAGTGATGAATGATTACTTAGTCACATATATTGAGAAAGATATATTCAAGACTATTGAGTGTAAATAAATCATACAGCGGTTTCAAAATATAAAAAATTGCCAAGGGCAATTGAGTAAAATAAGCTAGATGTGAAAAAATAAATTTAAGTTTACATTTTATGTTAGATTCTGTATAACAATTACGTAATCATATAGTTGTTTACTTATTTTGTTATTAATACCGATTAATTTTTTTAGATTAATTTTTTACTTCCGATCTTGTCTTTTAATCTTGCCCCCCCCCCCCCGGACCTAAATTCCTGGTTCGCCATTAGGTAGAGAGATGGGCTGAGAGAGAGAGAGAGCAAAATCAGAAAAAATGGGTTGAGAAAAAATGGGCTGAGAGAGAAAGAGAGCGCGCGTGTATAATAAGGGTTAGTTGAGAAAATTAAAAAAAAAAATTGAGAAAATTGATTATTTAAATAAAAGTAGTGATAAAATAGATGAATTGATGTGGGTGTTTTGTAAAAGTATATATATAAAATAGAAAAAAAAAAAAGGTTTTTAGTATAAAAATGGGCGTGTAAAATACACGGACTGATGCGAATGCTCTTAGTTAGATTATATACAAGATGCATGATAGTGTACATTGAATAGATTAATTAATTAAAAAATTGGTTAATAACTTAATAATGTCATGAATATGATCGATGCACGTACTGAACGTGTTACACTACACGCAGTGTGCCCATAATAAATCCTTGCTTGTGACGCAAAACCCAATCAACCAACGACATCAATCTGCACAATAAATACTAGCAGAATGCATTTCATAATATCTAGAGGACGGTCAGTTCCGGCCATTTATTATATTGCTTTTTTAGAATCATTGAGTTGTTGAGAATATTATCTGTCATGAATCATGATCTTCTCCGATTGTTGCGGAAAGATAGACTTAAGAGAGAGAGAGAGAGAGAGAGAGAGAGCATGCAGTACTTGAATGGGCTTCCATAACTTTGCATGCTTATGTGCTTTGAAATTCTTCAAGGGCCAAAGTCTGCAGAGTCTACTCAGTTAGGTAATTTGGTTCACTTCACCTACTGCACAATTTAAAAATTACAAAGGCATGGGCTGTTCTTTGACCAAACAAGATGGCAAAGCATGCTCCATTGCACTAGTAATTGTAGACTGTTTTTTGAATAAATGTCCTGTCTTATCCCCTCTATCCTCCACTAACAAAAGCTTAATTATCACACTTCTTTTTTCCTTACAAAAATAAACAAAATGTGAACCAAATAGGCAATGATCCCGATGACCTATTCTCACAATTCGTTTGTTTTGATAAAAAACACGATGTAAAAATAATTTTTTGTATTTTTCAATATTTAGTAGTATAAAAAAATAAATCAAAGGAAAATTATTTTTGGTCAATGCAAAACTCTATTAAAAATAAAGCTTATTTTATAAAGGTTTTTTTGGTTAAATTATTTTGGCCCTCTCTCTTGTTGTCCCTTTTTATCTTCCTCTGTAAGGCCTTTTTAGATGGTATCTAATGAGGGTTTCCAATCTAGTTATCATTGTGCTCCATTGTCGCAAATTCCTCAATACCTAGTAATAGGTTCAGCAACTCACTCAGCAAGGCTATTAGTGTGTGTTTGGGAAGCATGTTTTGTGCTTTCCAGTGGCACTATTTTTTTTAGTGGGTCCCGTGTACTGTTCACGGGATCTACAAACTTTTTTTTTTCAACAAAATAAATATTAAAAATGAGTCACACGACACTATTCACACATTTAAAAATTATTTTGTTATACAATTTTCAGTTTTCAGTAATAAACAGTATCTAATCAGACTTTTAGACTAGTCTATAGATGGTTTCTACAACTACCAAGGAAGTAGCATCCCATAGGAGTATTGCTAAAAAAACTATTTCAAGTTTCAACCTCATAATGCTACGTTAGATGGGGGACAACAAATTTATTTTTGCCTACCTCGATTACCTTTGGCTACCACCATATAATTATAAAAAAAATTTATAGTATATCTCTTATACTCCTTCCGTCTCACTTTTTTTGTCCTCTATTATATTTTGAGATGTCCTAAAATATTGTCATATTTCTAAAAATAAAAGTAATTAATTTACTAATATTTCTATTATACCCCTGTTAATTTATTAATTCAATTTTTTAATAAATTTTTTTAAATGTAGTTTTGGAAACTTATACATTTTTAAAATGTAAATAAAACAATAAATAATATTCCTTTAAAAAGTTTGATTTTTCAAACAGGACAAAAAAAAGTAAGAAAAGGGAGTAATTTTTTGTAATGTTTCTACAACTACCAAGGAAGTAGCATCCCATAGGACTATTGCGTTAAAAAAAAAACTATTTCAACCCGGTGGTGCGACGTTAGATGGGGGACAACAAATTTTTTTTGCCTACCTGGATTACCTTGGGCTACCCCACACATATAATTATAAAAAATTATAATATATTTTTTATAATTTCTTGTAATATTTATGTGCTATACTACTATTATAAAATATATATTGATAATCCGTGAGTTACAATAGGAAGGGGATTAAATTATGGATGTCTTCAATAGAAACACTAGGAGGTATCAAACAATTGAACTATAAGACTCTTTATTATGTAATATTTTATATTGATTATGTAGTTGGTTTCACAACATACATATTTTCAATTATACAAAAAATGTCAGTGATTTTTTATGCATACCAAATATAGGAAAATGAAATGATTTTCTAGAATATGTTTTTTCAGAAAATTGCCAATTTTTTAGAAAAATTTTTATGACAAAACAAACTGAGTGTCAAATTTTAAATAAGTAGGACGGCACAACTACTTCGTTAAACTGTGCCATGCAAGGAATTGAAAGTTCAAGCCGGGATATGATCCCTAATTGTACATTAATCATATGACATACTGTAATTAGTTAAGTATAAAATAGAACACTTAACATAGTACAAATGTTCACAGCTTGGATTGTTGAGAGTGCTTGCTTTTTCATTTTCAATTTTTTTTTAAAGGATGAGTAGGTGGTTGCCTTACTCCATCATCATTCACATCGTTATTATTAGTATAAAAAACTCGTTAGTATTATTTTTTTGGGGGTAACAAGCAGATAGAACTTCAATTTGGAGTTCACTAATGGTTGTTTTTATTTTTATTGATTTAACTGCCGCCTCACATTTATGTTAACAATATCATATTTATGGTCCAAAAGTTGCTATAGAAACATATGTAAAGTTGTAAACCAAAATTTTCTGTAATCACCTGAAAAAGCCAACTGAAAATGTAAAAGCAATATAATGATATGGACTTCCTACACAAACTACCATATTCAAATTATTTTAAGTCTATTTTGTACTAAAATAATCATTTTATTTTGGGCTGTTTGGTAAAATTTCCATGAGAGATTAAGTTGGTTGGGGGTAGATTGATTTGTTCACCCTTTCCCTCTGACCTTTCTAAAAGATTGGAAAGAGTTTCATCCTTATGAAAATCTTTGTGTCGTTGTTTTCACCTGCTTCAGTTAATTCTATATGCCAAATTGCCAATAAGTGATGAGTGTTGCGCATGAATGCTGATGCATGAGTAGTGATTACTGATTATGATTTTTGCTTTGCCAATCTTGTTGTAAGGTAATCTCATTTTGCTGTTCTGTAGGTTCAAGTATTAGAAAATTTATTTAGTTCAGTAGTTTTCACAGCATAATAATTTTATGGATCTCCTTCCAAACTTATGATTAGGCCAGTAAGTTGTTTTGCACAAAGTTCTATAAGGGTTTAGCCAAGAAAGAAAAAACAAGGATTCTTCTAGAATCTTTTCCTTGTAGTAGTTCACATAATTTATGTGTCGTTGGAAATTCTAAGGAATTTGGTACAATTTTGTTGGTAGCACTGATCCTGACATCTTAAACATCCAAAATTCAACAGGTTTTGGCTTGAAAATCTTACCTAACCCCAAAAAATAAACAAATAATAAAGTCAAAGTTTCAGGTAATCAATGACATCTTTTCTCAAGTGCACTTCCTCTATAGAGTTTGTGTGTTCAATTTGCGAGTGTTCTTTTTCCCCGGCGAATTGCACACATACACACACAAGTAAATCACTATCGAAAGCCAATTTGAGCTTTTGTATTGACCAAAAAGATGTTAACTACAGAATATTTCATCTAGGATATAAACTGAATTTTTTTAGTATAATTTTTCATGATATACTTGATTTTTGCTACATTTTTATGCTACCTCCCCGGGAGATTATTCGGACCAACAACTATTACAGTAAACAACATATATGCATCTATATTAAAAGAGCTTAAATAGACAGCATACATAAGTCAAGAGGTAGGCAAATTATTCACTCTAGATTTGAAGGTGGAATTGAACTTTGGAATTATATTTGGAGATATATTCTTTACATATATATTATTATTATTTAAGACATTAATAAATTATATCTCTAGCCAATAGAATAGGAGATTGATAGAGTGAGAAACAATCAAGAGGCAAAGAAGGCAGTAAGACCTCTATATAAATATATTGGTGCTGAAAGTTGTTGAGTAGTAGAATGGATGACCTATAAGCTCAGCCATTGTACACATTCACATTACAATTGTCAATCATCTCTTCTAATCTGATTTTGTGTATCGAATCGAGGTTTTCTACACCGTAGAATTTTTTTTTTTTTTGGTTGTTGGGTGCAAAAAAAAAAAAAAGACAAAGTTGATTGGAAAGTATCACTGATCTAAAATGACTCAGAAGAAGATTACATGGAAGTCTATCATGTTAAGTTGTTGCACAACGCCAGAAACTCAAAAACCAGTTTTGAAACAAAATTCTTTTCAGAGGCTATCCCTCTCGGACATGAGCGATCCCAGCTCTCCACTCTCTGTTGATGATCTATCAAATTCCCTTATTGGCTGGACACTTCATGTATTTTCTTTGGCTGAGCTAGAGGTCATAACAAATTATTTCTCATGGAATAATCTACTTGGTGAAGGAGGGTTTGGACCAGTGTACAAGGGATTTGTTGATGACAAACTTAAGCCTGGTTTGGAGGCTCAGCCTGTAGCCGTGAAGGTTTTGGACTTGAAAGGTTTGCAAGGCCATAGGGAGTGGCTGGTTAGTTCTATGAACCCTTCCCTTCAGTTTCTTATAGTTACATCAACATACTTAGTTTTATTATACCCTTATGAGCTTGTCTTACAATTGAAAACAAAGCATTGATGTTTTCTTCATCTAATTGTGATGTGCTTTGTGTTGTAGGCAGAAATAGTCTTTCTTGGGCAGCTAAGGCATCCAAATCTAGTTAAGTTGATTGGATATTGTAGTGAGGAAGAGCACAGGCTTCTAGTCTATGAATACATGGCAAGACGCAGCTTAGCCGATCAACTATTTCAAAGTATGTTGCTTTGATTATTCCTAGGGGATTTATATAGTTTGAGTCTCCTACAATCACAGAAACGTTTATATGTAGTTGTAAATTGATAAAAGAATGCCATTACCAAAAGACCAATCTGAACCACTTAATAAATATATGATAGAACTATTTTGCTAATATGCAGGATACTCTGCTGCCTTGCCATGGTCAATTAGGATGAAGATTGCATTGGGAGCAGCTAAGGGTCTAGCTTTCCTCCATGAAATGGATCAACCAGTTATATACCGGGATTTTAAAACTTCAAACATTTTATTGGACTCGGTAACTTTATTCTAATCTCTTTTTGTTATTAATATATTTATCAAAATTACATCATGTCAATATGTCATTGAAGTGATTGTGACCTGCAGCTCATAGAAATTAGTAGGAAATACATATAAAGTAGGTTCTAAATTTAATCTTTCAACCTCTTTTGTCCTTTTAATCACAGAATTATTCGGCTAAACTCTCAGACTTTGGACTTGCAAAGGATGGTCCAGAAGGAGATGACACACACGTAACAACAAGCATAATGGGCACGCGGGGCTATGCTGCCCCTGAGTACATCATGACAGGTAATTACTACCAACTTTGACTTGAAGTTTCATTGTTGGTGAGTTATTAAGCAGCCCCATTCATTGTTTAATAAGTTTCAAGGTTTGAGCAATTTTCAGTATTATACTCATTAAGAAGCAACCACTAGCTGTATTGTCAAATGTCTTACCAACTTTGTAATTGCACAATTGAAAATATGCAACCTAACCCCATTTTAATATCGAATTTTAGGCCACTTATCGACCAAGAGTGATGTGTACGGCTTTGGAGTAGTTTTGCTAGAGCTGCTAACAGGAAAAGAGGCAATGGATAAGACCCTCTGCTGCCGACGGCTGAGCCTTGTGCAATGGGCTAGGCCGCAGTTGAAGGACCTGAAAAAGCTTGACCATGTCTTAGACCCAAGACTAGAAGGGCAGTTTTCTATCAAAGGGGCTCAAGGGGCAGCTGCATTGGCCTACAAATGTTTGAGCAATCATCCAAAGCCTAGGCCCACTATGAGTGATGTGGTCAAGATCTTGGAGACTCTTCAGGACTTTGACACAGTGTTCCTAGAAAACCTTGTGTATGTAGCACCAGGTGAAAATCTTAGTGGAGATGATTTTGGGAAGGAGTTTAAAACAGAAACTGAGAGAAAAGTTGATGACAATGAAGAGAGTGGACAATACCAACATGGTCGGAAAGATCATATCAAATTGTCTGTCTTTGGTAGCCTGTCCAGATTCTACTCAATGTAAGAATGTTGGAAATGGTTTAAACTATGACAAGCAC
Organism: Quercus variabilis; assembly: GCA_030445155.1. NCBI lineage: Eukaryota > Viridiplantae > Streptophyta > Magnoliopsida > Fagales > Fagaceae > Quercus > Quercus variabilis. The sequence goes on from CP129446.1 coordinate 17,941,406, forward strand.
CGTTAGGAAGAATATAATTGATAGATTAGAGATACATATGGCAGTAAATGTAAATGGATTTCCTCTATAGTAGGTGTGAATGAAAAGTTTTGAATTATCTGATTAGTCCAAATTTGTAAGGGAAACTCAAACCATGATTTCAAAATGATGTGCGTTATCTAGCAAAAACAGTTTGAAGTGAAATACAATACCACATTGATAAATATAAACGATGAAAAAGATTGGACTTGGAGACCTCATAATTGAGAAAATTAGCAAAAATGTTCTCAGCACTTCAGTGGCGGCTTCAGAAATTTTTCTCAGGGTGTTTCTTAAAAAGCATAAATTATACAATCTAATAAAAAGATAAATTCATATATTGACAACAACAACAACAATAAAAAAACACGCAAATACATAAAGTTTACAATTGTCTTCTATGAGTTTTCATATTTTGAAATCGGTGCATGATAGTCTCATTATCAATGTTACAAACTACATCTCTTTCAATGTATATAATCAAGCAATCATTCATCCACTAAATGTAGAACAAATTATAGAGCAAAATTTAATTTTATTAGCATTAAAAAAAAAAAAAAAAAACTGAGGGTGTTCCCAAATTTTTTTTGAAGGGTAGACAAATAAAAATTTTTAAATTATGATATATAAAAAAAAATTAGGTTAAGATGATCCTGGGACCACCCTGGCCTTAAGGTGGCGTCGCCCCTGCAACACTTAGAAGTGCTCGTTAATCATTACTTATTAGTTGCTTTAGCATTAGTACCAAATTCTAACTATTTCTAAAACCTAGAAAGTGAGTTTTTCTTTTGCTAAAAAAAAGAACAAAAGAAAAAGAAAAAGAGTTTTCCTCTCTCTTTTTTTTCTTAAAAAAATAATAATTTATTTAATAATTAGATACTTACAATGGGGAAGAAGATCTAGACTTAAAGTTTTCATCTAAAAAACTAAGAGGAGCTAGTTGTACTACAAGGCTTTTAGCGAATTCCTTGATAGGTGTTGATGACTAAATTTTTAAAGGTCCTAGAAGGCAAGGCTTGATCTTTTTTAAGCCCATTTCATCCTTATTTATTATATTAATTTTGTATACATAGGCTTAACCCATGTATTTTAATGGAGATATTAAAGGAATGTGGTATGTAAGGTGAAGAGTGAGTGAATCTTGAGCATATCCATAGGCCTAAAGTGTACTAGAAACACTTACAAAGTCTGAGCAAGCTCGAGTGCTAGCCACTAACACATAAAAACCCACCTAATTGATCCATTATGTTTACTTGAAATCTCTACCTAATCATTTTTAGCCCTGAGTGGCATGCCAGCTTCATTAAATGCCCATCGACAGATTCTCACTAATTCAACAAGCTCTTTAGGGTCCACTTTCCCCCTAAAAAGGCACAGCAACGACAACTTTATTCAACAAATTACCCAAAATTATCATAAAAACGGTTGTCTTAATGTCCAAGCTTGATCAAAGCTCAAGGTTGCCATTTTTTTTTAATATCCAGCAACCAAAAGCTTCAATTCTTGTTCAAGAATTAATATTAGGCTCACTCTAGACTGATCATAAAATCTTGTTATCAATCCATGCATTGATCAAACTTCACCTAGCCCACCAACCAAACTTTTTTTTTCTAACTTAATCGTAAGCTTCTGATATATATGAAGCAATAGATCTCTAAGACAGCCCTTTTGTGTTTGTGGTAGCACGAATAGTGCTCTCTCTCTCTCTCTCTCTCTCTCTCTCTCTCTCTCTAAAATACGAATTATACCTTGTTGATTTTTCCCTTTCTTGTGAGTTAGAACCTTTGAATATTTCTTTATCATGCATCACTAGCCTTTAGTTTACATTAGAGTTAGTAGTGGGCTTGACTTCCTATTATTTCAAACAAGGGTTGATTGGCTCAATTTCATTTTACTTGCCTCTCCAAAATCGATCCTCACAATTAAAAGTACAACTCAAGTTGTGATAACAACCATCATGATTCATGATCTTATGGAAGAGTGTCATTAAAAAATAGAATAAAAAAGAAGGCAAGTGTAAAGCATTACATTAGATCCTCAGTTGTTAAGGGCCTATAACCAACACAAAATTTTAAAACTAAGGCTTGATGATTGTTATCGAAGGATATAATCAGTATTCATGTGGAGCCACCATGTCTTTATACTCAATTAACTAGAAGTTTTATGTGCATGATTTTAAATTTCTCTAACGTGGCAAGTAGATATTGTAACTTGTACCATTTTTTTTCGAGAAGCCTAACACCACAGGGACAGAGAACCCGTCACTGTCTCGGTTGTGCTACTGGAGGGTTTAGGAAAGTTGGAGTAGGAGAGCTCTCTTCTTGGGGTTTTGAAGCATTGACATTTTTCCCATGCATTTACTGTGCCAAAACACTGTTATGTTAGTGGACAAAGAAAGATGAATATGAATTTCCACACCCAAAATGCATTTGAACTTTTCCCATCACAATGTCCTAGTGCAGAGCAGTGGTGCCTATATTCCTAGGCGATGATATACCTTACCAGATCCAAGACTAGAGTAACTTACAATATCTTTTTTTGGTAAAAACTTGCAAATATAGTATCCTATAAAAATAAGTTTTGAAAAGACTAAAAACCAACCATATCTTAATCAAAGGCAGAATTCCAATGGCATCATGCAAAATGCAACAACTTTTTTACATCAATATGAGAATTTGGGCTACTTCAAGAACCACTCAACAACTCTCGAAATGCATATGTTTCTCCAAACAGCTCTTAATTTCATTTTAATATTCATCATTAATACCGATAGAATTCACATATGAGATTGAAATTATGGTGGTGAATCAATATTTTTTCTTGCGTCCGCTTAAAGCATTCACAGTTTTTTTTTTTTGGGGGGGGGGGGGGGGGGGGGGGTAAGTTCTAACTTCTATAATTCACATACCCCCACGCACCCTTAGCGCAATAGTTATTCTACAAGTATAAGTGATTGTAAAGTATGGAAGGCAAGAGCCAATGTTCAAGCTCCAAAAAACTTATATAATTCACATTATTTAAGTAGCAATAAGTATAGTAGTAATGACATCCTCTAAAGTTTCTTTTATTTTATCTACGGTTTAGATCTTCAATTCTCCTATTTCTCACTATTTACCTGTAAAAAGAAATCACATCAATAACTAACCTAATTGTTCATCATAAAATTAGGGAAAATTTCAATAAGAACAATGTATATAGAAATAATATTTTAACATGCACGGTGAATCCCACTAACCTAAGTACCTAATGTCTGTTTGAAGAGATTGCATTTTCATTTAACTTTTCAAGATCCTCAAATGGCCAAATGACTTGTGATTTTTGTTGAAATTTTTTTTAAAAGTACATTAATCAACATAATCAAATAACATTCTCACATTTATGCCACTCAATAATTAAGCTGTTATTTAAAATTGATAAGAATAATTAAATTGTTATTTAAAATTGTTATAATTTAGTGCAATAACTTAGAAATTAAACATGATATTCACTTGGTTTAACCACAATTTCTAGATCAATCTTTTAATATATAGTATATGATATGATATGCTTCAAAATAATTTAACTATATTTTTATATTATTTGAAAAAAATAAAAATCAAGCAAGGGGCCATGGCCTCAACTCAAAATGTTTCGGTCCCGTTTCTAATTATTATTATTATTATTTTTTAAAATGCAGTGTTTCAGTCCCAGAGTGTAACTAAACACAAGCTAAAATATAACCTGGAAGAAAATGTTACAGTGTGACAAGATTGAGGTTCTTTTGTTTCAAAGCAATATAGATTATGATGTGTCATTTAGATACATGAGGTCCCCATGCAATGAAATTTACCTTCGCCCATACTGTTTTTGAATTGATAGATCCATCGCATAGAATGCAATTGATAATTTGACATTCTTCCACCATGGAAATCGAGATTTTCATTTGTAAAACATCATTTTCAGAGGGCTAGTCGATTATCTTTTTAGGTCCACTATTAGCATGCACTAATACGTCATTGTGTCGTGACTCGTGACATAGCTGGTTCTGCAGCTAGAAGAGTAGAAAAAATAGATTAGGCCAACTATCTATTAACTATATAAAAAGCGTCTATGCATTATAGTGCTCTGTACTGTACATTTTGGTTTCCTAAGTCCTTTTTTTTGTCCGTTTGTGGAGGGTTGAACTCTGCTATCTACGCTCTACTGCATCGTGTTTATCTTATCTTTATTTTATTGTTTTATTATTATTTGGGCTTATCATTGCTTTATTTGGGCTTATATGGGCTTAAAAAAAAAAAAAAAAAAAAAAAAGCTTCCATCTTACTATTTGGTTTCGTGAACCACTTTTTTTTTTTTTTCAAGTTTTAAACAGTAACTAGTTAACTACTTGGCGCTATAGCTACAATAGCTACCGTTTTTTTTTTTTTTTTTTTAAAAGTAATCGGTTTGTGTTTTTTTTTTTTCTTTTAAGTATTTATGGGAGATAGTATATATATTGTTATACAGACAAAACAAATTTCATAATATTTTCACAATTATTAACGTATAACTAAGGCTTTGTTTTCGTGAGCTTTTTCTTTTTTCCCCTTTAAGTGTTGAACAGTAACTACAGTTCCACTTGGCACTGTAGCGACAGTTTTTTTTTTTTTTTTTTTTTCAGTAATTAGTTTGTGTTTTTTTTTTCTTTTAAATATTTATATAAGCTGATATATATATTGTTATACTGACACAACAAATTTAACAATATTTTCATAATTATTATAGTGTCAATTTCTTACAAGTCGAAATAAAATAATAAAATATGAAACTGTGACCAACTACAATTAAAAATAAATATTTTGAGAAAATGTTACAACACTTGTTGTGCAGTGCTTTTGGTTTATTCAATTGGTACGGTAGCTACAGTGCCTATTTTTTTTTTTTCCATTAATTGGTTTGTGTTTTTTTTTTAAATATTTATGTAAGCTAGTATATATATTATTATATTGACACAACAAATTTCACAATATTTTTACAATTATTGACATGTCAATTTCTTATAAGCCAAAATAAAATAATAAAATATGAGACAGTGACTAACTACAACTAAAAATATATGTTTTGAAAAAATGTTACAACACTTATTGTGTAGTGTTTTTGGTTTATTCAACTAGCACGGTAGCTACATTGCCTAAATTTTATTTTTATTTTTTTTAAGTAATTGGTTTGTGTTTTTTTTTTTCTTCTTTTAAATATTTATGTAAACTGGTATATATATTGTTATTTTGACACAACAAATTTCACAATATTTTCACAATTATTAATGTGTCAATTTTTTACAAGTCAAAATAAAATAATAAAATATGAAACTATGACCAACCACAACTAAAAATAAATGTTTTGAGAAAATATTACAATAATTATTGTTATCACAATATTTTCACAATTGTTGAGATCTCAATTTCTTATAGATCAAATAAAAAAATGCTAAGTTCACAACATTTTAACATTAATTTCTATAGTGTCCAAAGTTTTTTTTTTTTTTTTAAATATTTATGTAAGCTGGCATATCTATTAACTATATATAAAGAGCCAAAAGCTCATGAATAGTGTTTTTTTTGGTTTATTCAATTAGTGAAATGCACTTTTTCATTTCTTTTATTTTCTTTTTTGCCCTTCAAGTATGCCATTTGGTTTGAGCTTTGTTTTTGTTTTTGTTTTTTGTTTTTGTTTTTCTTAAGATCTTTATATTTTTACTTTGTATTTGCAATGCAAGTTTACATTGTAAATACACAAAAGTGGTTAATATTATACACATTTGCACAAAAAATGGTAAATATTGTACAAATTTTGTAAATGTGTACAAAATTTTCCAATTTTTTTGTGTCTACAATATAAATTTACATTGTAATTAAGTACATTGTATACATAGAGATATTATGAAAATGTTGTGACGCATGTGTCAATTCCTTATGGGTCAAAATAAAATAAAATATTATATCGAGATCTAGCACAATAATGTCGTGACATTTTGTTGTTATTATAATTTATTTACAACTATTGAGGTGTAAGTTATAAGTCAAAATAAAATAATAAAATATTGGACTGGGATCTGTCATAATCTTATACGAATGAAATTAACTTTTTATGACATAATTATCAAAATTCTTAAAATTAATGTATCTTTTGATTAATGTAAATCTTTATGTATTTTAAAAATCAAATTATTTATATCTTTATTTTGTGATACAAATAAAATCTAAAATTGATCCTAATCACTACTTTTTTCCCATGGCTAGCACATGCCTTGCATGTGTTGCCTTGACTAGTAAATTCAAATGCATGAAAAATGCATGACTCTATTAAATTTATTTATTCTTTAAAAAAATACTATTTGTATTTCATTTAACAATATAAATAACAATGATAAAAAATAATAATAATTTATATCAATTAAGGAATTAACAATGACTGGGAATACTAATTGTAAGGGTGAGTCTTGAATCATAAGCCTAAAAGGTAATGGATTAAGGTTCAAAGAGCCCGATATAATGAATTTATAGAAAGTAGACTAAAAACTAAGCTCCAATGAAGTGGTCAATGCTCATAATGGGCCAAAGATGGTCAAAAAGCAAGGAAAAGCGATGGAAAAACAAGAGTAATGTAGAGAAATTCTTCCTCGGCCATCTCCGAGGAGAATAATCCTTGAATATATATGGTTCTCCTAGACTCTATTACAATTATAGTTCTAAACGCTACAATGTTTTTTCTTTACAAATCCTTAGATGATCCCTTCGTAATGAGATTTTTCTTCTTTATATTACCTTCCTTTGCTCTATCTTAGCTCTCCACGTGTAGATCAGATGGTTGACTCATTTTCTTGTCTCATCAACACCTTCCTGAAGTCCTTAGAGATAGCTGTAAGGCTAAATTCTACTGTTCAGGTATCACTTTTGCATAAATGCCACCAAAGAGTTAGCTACAGAGCATTTAATGCGGTGGTAACAGTTTTTCCTTAGATATTTCTCACTTTCTTCTTACCTTGTCCCTTCTTGATGCTTATCCCTACAAGAAAATTGCCCAGAACGTTGTCCTTGATGTCAGGCCAACCCTTTTGACCTCTGCCCTGTTAAGCCAAGGTGAAATTTGTCCTTGAACATACTTCCTGGAACCTTAAAACTAGATCCTCCCCCCCCCCCCCCCTCCCCCTCCCCCTTTGCCCATCCACTATCTTGAACTCCCACACTAGCGTCTACCTATCCTCGAATAGGGCCCTTGGCCCAATAAACCCTTTTCGGCCTACCATCCCTACACTGATGATTCAAAAAAAAAAAAAAAAAAACGAAAATACAATTTTAGTCTTTATATTTTGGGGTCATAATCAATTCAGTCTTTACATTTTGATAACAGTCAATTTGGTCTATATTATTTTCAACTTGTAGTCAATTTAGTCCCTACCGTTAACTCACTAATAGAAAATGCTTATGTGACTAATGGATTGCACAGTATGCTTATGTGGCTAATGGATTGCACAGTTGGCACACTAAACTCTTATACTTGATGTTTAGAGTAACAAACATTTCTTTTCTTTTTTTTTTGCTATTTGCGAGTCTCATGTAAGTTTTGAGTTTTTTGCTTATTTTATTTAATTTTTACCTTTATCTACTATATTTTCACCAAAAGTCTAAATAAGCTCTTTCCAAAATTGCATGTTTGTTCTAAAATAACTTATTTTTGATAGCTTATTTGTATAACGTGAAACAAAAAACAAAAAACTAGTTTATTTTTAAAATTATCTGCTTTAGTTTCACCAAAAATCTAAGTAAACTGTTTCCAAACTTGCGTGTTTTTTTTTTTTTTTGGAATAACTTATTTCTAGTAACTTATTTGTATAACGTGAAACAAAAAGCTAAAAACTACTAGTTTATTTTTAAAATTATCTACTTTATTTTCATCAAAAATCTAAATAAGTTGTTTCCAAACTTGCAAATTTCTTTTGGAATAACTTATTTGTATAATATGAAACAAAAAGCTAAAACTTAGCTTATTTTTAAAATGTTGAAAGTTAAAATTATTTGAAATAAAGTTAAGATAAATATCTTCCCCAAAAAAAAGAGCTGAGATAAAGAAAAAGGGAAGTATTTAACGTCGCCTGTGAGATTCGAACTCACGCGGGGAAACCCCACTTACTTAGCAGGCAAGCGCCTTAACCACTCGGCCAAAGCGACGCGGTTGCTTACTCTGCTTTCACTAAACCTATATATGCATATTTTTAATAAATCTTCTTATTCTTTTTCCCTCATTCCCAGACAGGCTAGACATCAGCTCCCAACTCACACAGATGAAATGATTAGAAACGAACAGTTATTCCGTTATACTGCTTAATTAATAGTCATCAATAAAAGAATAGAATCATTTCATTCTTGGACAGACTAGCAAGTAATTCAGAGTAAAACAGAAAGAAAGAGAGAGAGAAAATGGCGGGGACTCTGTCGGCGCACGATCGCAATGTACTGACGGCGGTGAGCGCCGGAGCATCCAGCCTGTCATTCGTCGGGTCGGGTTTCATAGTCCTCTGCTACGTCCTCTTCAAGGAGCTCCGCAAGTTCTCTTTCAAGCTCGTCTTCTACCTCGCCCTCTCCGTACGCCTCTCTCTCTCTCTCTCTCACATATTATTATGTTGTGTTTGATCAAGAAAACTCGTTTGAATTGGGATCTTGTGGATATTATTGTATTTTGGATCTAAATGCCTCACACTTCTTGCTTCTTGTTTGAAAGAATTGACAATTGAAGATAACACTGGTCTAGGGCACACATTTCCCTTTCTCTTTAAGTTAGGTTTTTGGAGATTGGAATAAGATTGTGTACTTACTTGATCTAAGTTCAAATGTTGAGATGGAAGCAAAATTAGTCATGTTTATGTTCAATTTTCAAATTAAACTATATAAACATTTGTGAAATCACTGAGTGGTAACTTAGTAGTTAAGGATAGTTCATCACCTTTTAGAGTGAACAAGAAAGAAGTGAAAAAGGGACTTTGTCAATTAAATCAACCTTGACTAATACATAACCGACCACAAGAATGTGGGACTAAGGTTTGGTTGTTGTTGTGTATATGATTTAAATGAGGATGTAGATCTTCCTTGAGTACAATACTTAAATCAACCTTTCTAATCTGTGTTTTTTTTTTTTTGAATGAATGGGTGAATTTCATTAAACACAAAACTTTGATATAAGTAATGCAACCTTAAGCAGCTAGCAGGCTGCAAACAACATCAACAGAGCTAACACAAACCGCTGTGGAAAAAAAAATTGTAAAGCCCAAAACCTGAAGAACACCACTCCGCACATAAACAAACTCAAGCAGAATTATAAGGATACCAGCACCAGCTATGAATTAAGAACACTTCTGCGAACAAATCAAAGAGTTCTTACAACCCATCATATGAAGAACTAATGTGAAGTCTTCCCCTTGCTGCCTTTTGTTTAGATAGGTAAATAGTGGGGGAGGGGGAGGGGAGGGGAGTTTTGAACTGCAAGCTGCCTATCTCAGTAATTGAGCACAGGTTAGGATATCCTCCAATTAGCACAAAGGATTCCGTTATGAACTGACTTCCTCACCTTGTTGCAGAACAAACTCCACTCTAGCCTTATACTCTCTTCAGATTTGATTTTCCCTTGATCGATTATTGTGGTTCTTTGCAGCTGGATGTGATAGATAGAGGTTGCCAAGGATAGCTTACAGGGAGTAGATTTTAGGGTCTTCCTTTTCAACTTCTTTATTACCCATGGAAGCACATCATCCCAGCAAAAGTTAGGTCTGCTTATCAAGCTTAACTCCAAAACCTGCCTCAAAATTATCATCTCTTGAACTTTGACCAAGTTTCTATTTTAAGACAAAATCTTAAAATCTAACTGTTTACCAATTCCTCCTTCCTTCAAGAATTACGGTAGATAGTTTTGCATCCATGTTACTAGCTGCATCATAAATCATCCTATAACCATACTTAGGGTATAGGGCACCATCAGGGTGCTATATATCATGCCACAGAAAGATATTACTGTTATTCTCTAGTAAATGCTTCAACTGACATGCTCCGGAAGTGAGGTATTATTGTTTTGGATTGGTGTTGCATGTGCTAAAAAATGTGGGGAATCCATGGATCACCTTCTTCTTCATTTCCCTATAGCTTTTGAATTGTGGTCAATGGAATTCTGTTTATTTGGAATCCAATGGGTTATGCCAAAGTGAGTTATTGATATGTTCATAGCTTGGAATGGTACTTTTGGCAGGCATATATATATAGCTTTTTGGAAGGCTGTGCCTCATTGCATTATGTGAACGGACTATCCTTGATTTTAAAGCTTTTTTCCTTTGCACCTTGTTAGATTGGAGTGTTGCCTTTCATTCTCCTCCTTGTTTTTCTCCTTTAGATACGCTTGAGCATTGTAATCTGTTTTGATTGTATTTCTCCCTGATTACACCCCCAGTGTACTTGGTTTGATTTCCTTTTAGTAAAATTTTTTGTAACTTAACCAAAAAAAAAAAACAAACGCCTAGCAATGTACCTTTACTTAAGCTTAAAAATGTACTTTAGTTGGGATTTTAGGTTACGTCATAGAATTACTATGTAAAATGCAGTTGCTTCAGTTAATATTACTTGTGTGACTGATGTCTATTTCTTGTATATTCCAATTTATTCCTCATTTCTCTTCCTCTGAGTCCCTAAGTTCTTTGAATAATTATGATATGTGCTCATATGCTGCATTTCTTTGACTGTAGGACATGCTTTGCAGTTTCTTCAACATGGTTAGGTAAGTTGGTGGAGTTTATCACAGTCAGCTTTTTAGGTATATCTCATTTGATTTTTGTATGTGACTCATAGAAAGTTTAATGTTGATGCAGGGATCCATCCAAAGGATTTTTTTGTTTTGCTCAAGACTATAGTACACATTTCTTCTGTGTGGCATCTTTCCTATGGACTACAACAATAGCTTTTACTCTTCACCGTACTGTTGTTAGACACAAAACGGATGTTGAAGATTTAGAGGCCATGTTTCACTTGTATGTTTGGGGTACGAACAATTTGTGACAATAATTTATGATTCTTTTTATAGAAAAGTTAGCTTTGTCCAATGTCTAGGTCATAAAAATTTGATATTTTTAGATTTTATTGCATGCATTTCCTTCTTCTCTTGTGTTTTTCAGGTGCTACTAGCTATCTTTATTTGGGACGTTGGTTTTAACCTTTCATTACTATGCACAGGAACTTCACTAGTTATGACTGTCATACGCTCTTTTGGTAATAACCATGGACATTTAGGCGCATCGTGTTATACACAAACAGGGCGCACTGGAAAGGCAAGATTTGTAGCTTTTTGGTTGCAGGAATTATGATTTCTGACTGTTCAATTTTATAAAAAAAATTCGAATGACAGGGAATTTCTCTGAATTTCTATGCAATTAGTTATTTTTCCTGAGATACAAGGGACTCCCTGAATTCAAGTTTTAGTTGCCTCTCTATTGTCACAATCTCTCGTGCTTATATAAGTGTAATCTTTCACTATATAATTAAAGTTAAAGTGAGAAATCCTCACTGATGTTATTGGGATCATGTATGTATATAAAATGCCATGTGGAAAATATCAGCTACAATGTAGTGAGCCCATGCAAGATATTTACTGTAGTTTCAACCCAGCAACAAAGTCCATACAACACCATCCTCACTTGGACCAAGATGATTTTGAAGGGTCCAAAATGCCTTAAATTTTTTCAGAATTAACACTCTACACATGCTTGGCTAATCGAGTGATGAAGCATATTTACTTCAGAATAGATGTTGAATTTCCAATTGATATGGACCCTAGACTGTCAATAATGTGGATGCTGAATTTGCTTTGATATGACAAGGATATAGGAAAACAAAATAAAAATATTTCAAATTTCATCATCTTTTGTGTTTAATCTCCAATGTAAATTGCATGTTTTTTGTTCACTGATTTAAACATTTCTAACTATTCCTGCAGGCAATTCACTTTATAACATTTTATGTACCACTCTGGGGTGCAATTCTTTACAATGGCTTTACGTATTTCCAAGTGATACGCATGCTAAACAATGCAACCCGCGTATGTGTTTCCTTGTCCTAGAAATTTTACAGAAATATATATTTCTGTTCATTTGTAGACTTGTTGAGACTATAATTCTGCTTTGAAAATTTCAGATGGCAGCAGGCATGTCAGAGCGGGCATACCAGTTAGATGCAAGGGCAGACATGAAAGTATGCTATTTTGTGGCTTGTTTCCTACATGGGTTTCAGTAGGATCATATATAGAGATTCAAATCATGTTAACATGAAATAGAATATGCTGAATAAATCTGCATTGCTTAAATTATTTTTGATAATTCAAATGTTTCAACAAGTGAGAGAGGGGGGATTCTAACCCTAGTTGTCCTTATTAAGGAGACTAGGGAATGCCACTATGTTACAAGGCTCTTGGCTTCAATTATTAGAATATCCAAATATATATGTCATTCATAACACTTAGATGACTTCCAATGATACATCCCTCTGCCGTATAAGATGTTATGAGGAATCTAGACCATCCATATTTGTATTTCAGGGTCATGCTCACTACCCTTGATTGTAATTTGAATGTGGCCTCTTTCCCTTTGATCGTAAATACATACACGTGCGCTTGCACACACATGCACACTTTGTTAATGTTAAGAACCATACGAAATGTAAATGTCAATAGTGAGAAATTTTATATCTTCTATTCTCATAATTTCTCTGCTGTTGGTTTCTTTCATTCATAGGCTCTAAACAGGTGGGGATATTATCCACTTATTCTCATTGGATCATTTGCTTTTGGTACAATCAACCGGATTCATGACTTTATGGAGCCTGATAAAATCTTTTGGCTTTCAGTTCTTGATGTTGGGACAGCTTCACTAATGGTAATTCAAATAACTATAGACTGGCTCTTTTTAGTTAATGTTTTATAATATATCTTCTGGTGGTTTGACATGATTTGTGTTTTGATTGTGTGTGCATGGATGTGCATGCAATGTTGTTTTGGTTGCTGATTGGTGGGTGTGTGGTTTTGTCTCATTTTTATAATCCTTTTATGGTTTTGTTCTTTTCATTAGAAATCATTTTTTTACTTGTTTGTGCACATTACACACAACACGGGCTCTTTTCAACTTCCAGAAGGCTATGCCTTGCTTGGAAAATTTTCCTGATTCGGGTTCTTTTTAAACTTCTGACATATGATTATGGAATTTTCAAATCTATGGCAGAACCTAGGATGCATGGATACTTTATTTTTGTTCATTTTTTTTTTCTCAAGTGCCAATATATCTAGGATACACCTGTGATATGACTTGGATATAGTTGTAACAAATCCTTGATAGTGAGATAGCCCAAACTTGTAAGAATTTTTATTTTTGTGTTTTATATATTGGTTTCGATGTTGAAAACTTATCTAGTTATATTTTATTTACTCTTTTGGATCTTGGTTTGTATTCTAAACATCATTTAATGGTCATGGATTCACTTTATTATCCATTATTACTTTTAAATTGATTAATGCTTAACAAAATTATATATATATATATATATATATATATATATATATATATATTTATGAAGTAATTAATACATGTATCCCCGATATATTGTACCCTAAGTTTTTCAAGAAATGTTGTACCCCTATACCCATACTCGTATCATACCCGTATCCGTATTTGTACCCATGCATCTTAGGGCAAAACTAATTTGAAGAAATAAGAGTTACATTGAGTAACTATCTCTTGTTGTCAATTAGTATAGATGGGCTTTCTAAAAAAAAAAAAAAAATATGGGATGATATGAGCATGACTTGAGGAAGTGTAACATACAAATTCTTTTTATTTCAAAAAAGATTTTCATATTCTTTTTCCATTTTAGGGATTACTGTAATCTAATTATTTTTGTCATTTTAGGGCCTGTTCAACTCAATAGCATATGGCCTGAACTCTTCAGTGCGACGTGCAATTTATGAACGTTTGGAACTGTAAGTTATAAATTCCATTTCTTTTTTTCTTTTTCTTTTTTTTTTCTTTTTTTTTTTTTAATTGTCTTGAGAAATTTTAAGTTATCAGCTTGCACCCACCATGAATGTCTTATCTTACTATCATGACCAAACAATCTCTTGAAATTTTTACTAGTGCGCCAATTGCTATTTGTCACTAGTGCTTGAAGCAATAGTATGTTTGGTTTACCAAAATGTCTTACGGTTTGTGATGACTGGATGTTTTGATTTGGGAAAATGCTAGTAGTACTATCAAAATCTATTACAAAAACGTACAAACTCACATGGTAGCTGATGTGGATAGTGCCACATCAGCTTGGTAATTATGAAATTGGCTTGCCATTTTTTTATATTCATTAATGTGTTTTTTGTAATAATAAAAAATTAAAAAAAAAAAAAAAAAAAAATCCAACACTGAGGCAGCTCAAGTGAGGACTTGTCCAACCTTGTCGTCTGACATCTGAGAACCAATAGAAGAAGCACTTTTGTTGAATGGTCTAGAATAAGGAACATCTTTGTAATCCAGAATGGATCATTCACTGTATTGTTGTTGGATTTGTAATTGCTGTGACGTTTGGCACTCACTTATCTAGTTTGACACATTGTACCCACCTTTATTTGCCTTCTCAAGGTTTCACGACACTAGTAGATAATGTTTTTGAGGTAAATTTGTTGAAAAATTTATTTAGCTAGTGTGAATGAGGATTGTTGGATCTAGATTTGCTTTATCTTTACCAAAAAACGAAGTAGAATTTGAAATTGGAGATGTGGAGCACCGAAATGCCAACCTTTATGGTAGGTTGCAACTTTAAAACCCAAGCAAAAGCTTAGAGTGCTAGGGGACATGCAAAATAGAACTTGGTCTTGATGGTTGGGTTCTCTATCTCTGCCATCAACAAAAATGATGTCATTATTGTTGCTGTTGTCATTGAAGTCAGTCTGATCTGATGCAAGACAGCATCAGATATGGGTGGTGAGGCCAAACATTGCAGTGGCGATGGGGGTTAAACAATCTGCATAATGATGGGCCTTGAGAAGTAGGACCCAGGTGAGTTGTTGGACATTCTTGCGACCATGGTGGCTTGTCTCGGTCATGACTTGACCCAAGTGACTCAGTGGCAATGAGGATCTTGTCTTTGGACAGACACTCCATCTCAACCAATGACCAATTCAAGGTCTCCGTCTTTGACAACAACTGCCAATGATTTATTTCCCCCTTTTTTAACACAACATGAAAAACAAAGGGAGTCTCATTTCAGTTATGGGGTCATCAGTTCAGGTAAGATGGGTGGAACACCTAGCGATTAGGAAAGGGAAAAAAAAATCAGTTAAAAAGTGATGTGTCATGTTTTTTTTTTCTTAAATAGCTGATGTGGCAGTATATATAGACTGTCATGTCAGATTATTAGGTTTTTGTAGTAAACTTGACACCACCTGTAGTAGCACTCTTTGATTTGGGGTCATTCCTTTTCTAATCAGTAATGAAGATAAGGTGATGTTAGCATTTTTTGGCTTTGTCATCTCATGATTCTTGAATTGAAGATAGAGGAGAGGGTAATAATTATTGCATAAATGCTGAATCTGGAGGTTAGGAGTTTGGAGACATTTCCAATTCTAGAGTATGCTTATGTGCTTTCCTTATTCATCTACTCCCTGTTTTCGTACTAGTTAACTCAATTTTTACTTGGTAGTTATTACTTTTGGTTTATGAATACATTCATTTTGAGTGAATGGTTGTGTTTGTAATTTTTTACCAGGTTCTGGCCAGAGAGGTTTAGAAGATGGCTCCCTAACAATTCCAAGTACAGAAATCAACAGCAAGAGAGTGAACTAGTCTCGTTGAAAATTCAAGATCAGCAATAGCAAACTGGACGTATTCTGTACCTCCATCAGCTAGAGCTTTATCCTCTTGCTAAAAATTTCAACATTTTTTTCATTAAATTTGAAGGGAGGATAAAATGAAGAGACAAAAAGGAACACAGCTCCCAGCATCCAATCCAAACATATTAGATTTGTTTGCTGCAACGCAAATGTGATTCATGTCATCTGTGGCACCTTGCTTTCTCCTTGTGAGACTGATTTGAAAAAGGTATGACGGATATTTGTTGATAGAGGAGCCAAGTAAAGTAGAATCTCTAATAGAAGATTTGTGGTTACACAGAGAGGTGGATGACCATTTTAACAGTGACGGAAATGTGAGTTCAAAGCATTGTTGTTGTAGAATATGCTTCCAAGTTCTGGCTCTAGTGTTTCACTTACTATTGTTAAGTCCTCTTTTGGCTTCTAGCCTCCTATTGTACCAACTTGTAAGCTTTTTCTGTAAATGAATATTTTTTTTCTTCAAACCCTTTTTTTGTCATTTTATGAAATGAATGTGGTCTGAATGTTATGCTTAATGCAGTCTTGGCCAGATTCCTCAAGTTGCTAAATATATTATTTAAAGAATCGGTCGGGACTTGGATCTTTTTGCCTCATGGAACTCAGCCATGAATGTGGCATTAAACGTGGAAATTACTATATGCAGTTTGCCTCCAAGAATTCAGTAGTTCCACTGCCAGGAATAATGGTGTGTACTTTACAGTTCAGACTTCAGGGCAGCAAAACAGTTGTCTCAGAATGGGATGCTTTGCACGGAATGAGTGCCTTCTGTCTCTGTAGAGTCTTTTATCATCGAATATAAACAAATCAAACATGTCCAATTTTCAGATGTCAGATTTCGCTATTTTCGTAGGTTGTAACAAACAACGCCCTTCCTCGATCAAACACAACCAAAAAAAAAAGGAACACAAGCACAAATTTAAGAAAAGACTGACAACAATTCTGTTTCATAAGCAGAATTACATATTTACAAATAAAGACTCTGGACATCAAATTAAAAGTAAAACACCCCAAAAAAAAAAAAAAAATCGAAAAAGAAAAAAGAAAAAACAGAAATTGGAAATGATTGGATTTTAATAATTCTTTCTTATAGTCTAAGAACAAGCACAAGGGTTATCAACGACAAGCGTAGCAACATCCTCATCTCCACTCCTGAAAAACAAGTAACCAACTGCGAGACCAAGCACAATAGCCACGAACACCCCACCGTTAAACGACATGACGGCGAGCATAAGCAAGTATCCGATCCCGGAGTTAAGCCCGAAAAGGGCGGCTCCGGCGAACCTGGCGGCGGACCACTTGGATCCGGCGGTCTTTCCGTCGGCTTGCTGCAGCAAAGGGTCCTCGATCTGGGGTTTAGGAGGATTGGAGGCTTTGGCGGCGGAGACGAGCTTGAAACGCACGCGCTTGTCTTCAAGGTACTGGTAAAAGGTGGAGACAAGGAAACAAGCGAGAAGGGAAAGGGAGTAACTGATCCAGGAACTGGTCGTCCAACCGTCGAACAGGATCGTCACCTGGTTCCCCCAGTAAAACGTCATGTGCATCATCTTCGATCTGATCTTGTTTTTCTAACTTTGCTTTTTTTTTTTTTTTTTTTTTTTTAAGAGAGAGAATTTTTAGGACGGAAGGGAGGCCGGGATGGGAGAGGAATAGGATATTTATATTTATGCATATATATATATATATATATATATATATATATAAATATACATATGTGTGTTACAATTGGTTCTGTTCCTTTTTTTTGGTGAAAAATTGGTTCTGTTCTTTGCTTTGTAGTAATGGGTGTACTACTACTGTACGACAGTGATGTGGGTTCCGAAAATGCCCTTAGAGTCCGTCGTTTATTACGTAACTTAAGCATTTTTCCGTTTGGTTTAACAAATTGGAGATCAACTTTTTAAACTTTTCATTTATTTTCATATTGATCGTAAATTTTAAAATTTTAATCTTTAGATTATATGTTTTTATTATTTGCTTTATGCTAGTAAATTTTTAAGAAGATCAGAGATCAATTACTATGTTATCAAGTAAATATTAAAATTTCAAAATTTTATGATTTCAAATTGTGTATAAAAAATAAATTTATTGATCGAATAATAAATAACATCCAATTTAAACAAAATTTGATATGCATGTTAAAAACATAAGGAACATGAAATTCAACGGTTGGATTTTCAAAATTTACACATACTAATTTCTCTCCAAACTATTACAAAGAGAAACTTTGTTTGTTTCGTTTTTGTTTAGTCTGACTTCTTTGTGTGACTAGATCAGAATTAAGTTGTGTAATTAGATCAGGATTAAGTCAGGGACCACATTATATTCACAACTTTACCACAGTTTGTTTATATGACGATTTGTAAGTAATGAAACTATGAACTTTTTTTTTTTTCAACTATGGTCAGTGTGGCAAGTTGTGGTCAAAATTATAGAAATTATTGAGGTAGTAAACTTCCCAGTGTCTGATGATCACAAAATAACCTACCAAAAGAGTAATTACTACATCTATATGGGTTCGTATTCATTTGAAGGTTGGTTGGTTGGTTGGACTTTTTCTTTATTTTTTAATTTGATAGGTGGTTAGTTGGACTTGGAGTTGGAGATTTAGCCAAATAGTGGGACCAGCTGTGTTTATACTCTATAGTTGGACAGTACCGCAAGGAACAGCCTATCCACTGTATCATGATTCATATGCCATGCTTCATTCCGCCTGTTGCTTAGGAATTCAGAATTGTCGCATTGACTTTTCTTTCCTTCTTTCTTTCTTTAAAGTAAGGTCTTGTGCCCTGTTAGAAATTATTAGGTACTCGGTTGTATGGATTGTGGTGGTCTCTCTTTATATGGACGTGGGTTTTATTAATTAAATTTAAGATAAATAGTAAAGTACACTTTTAAAATTTAAAAGTAATTGGATTTTACATTGTAAAATTTTAAAATTTGGATTTTATCCCCCTTGAAGTTTGAGGTATTTGAATTTTACACTTTGACGTTTTAGAATTTGAATTTTACCTCCTAAAATTTAGGATTGTTTGGATTTTACACTCTTAAATTTTAAAACTTTAGGGTGTAAAATAATAAAATCCATACACTTCTAAAATATAAGGGGTAAAATCAAAATTCTAAAATGTCAGGGTGTAAAATTTACATATCACCAACCTTTAGAGAGTAAAATTTAAATTTTAAAACTTCAGGATGTAAAATCCAATCAATCTTAAACTTTAGGGGTTTAATTTGTAATTTACCCTTAAATTTTTTGTGAGATTCATTATACATATGAGATGAGAGAGTATTTTGTATCAAATGATACCATATCAGCGGTATCACAATCTAATAAGTGTGAAACATATCAACAAAAAATAACTAACTAACTCACTAACAAATGAAAAATATGTGTTAGTAGGTAATTATTTTTGTACACGTATCTCTTATTAATTAGATATTGATATAGATGACGTGGTATCATTTGATATAAAATACTTTTTTTCACCGTACTTGTGTTTTTTAAATATAAAAAAGTTAAATAAAATAATTTAAAAACTCTTGGGTAAAAGTCTTTTTAGATTTTATATTTTAGAGCCACACTTATCGGTAAAATTGTAGGTTACATTTGTATTTATATTTTATTCTTACACCTTTTTATTATTCTAATTTGGTTAAAGATTTATATATATAAACATATTTAATTGACATAAAAAAAAAAGGTAAGAAGTTTTTCTCACCTTCTTTTTAAAATGGTGGCAACAAATGTGCCTAAACTTAATACTTGTAAAATGTTTTTTATTTTTTTATAGGTAATCACTTATTATACCAGGAGCAATACTCACCACTCACACAATAGAGGGGTCAAGATTAAAATTTTTTAAAATTGTTAAGATAACTCCACCATAAAGTTTCTAAAATCTAATTTTCTCATTTTGATACTAATGGAACGAGCAAGGTCAGGGGAGACTGACAATTGAAGTAGATAAACATATTATCAACCAAAAATAATAATAATAATAATCATCAAAGTATTTAAGTTTATAAAAAGTGTATCAAAATTTTTTTTTATATAAATAATTAATGCTTCATTTTTTTTTATTGTATTATTCTTATATTATATATATACAGCTCATTAAACCAAAACATATTTAATATGGATGTTCCTAGAGCAGATAAGTTTCTTCCAAAAAAAAAAAAAAAAGAAGTAGCTAAAGTAAATCTTTTCAATATTCTACATTTTACCTCCAAATATCTTTTTTAATAGAGTTCCTTTTTATTTAAAAAAAAAAAAAACTATATTTACTTATTTATCATTTAAAACTTATAGATTTGGACTTTATGTTTTTAGTTCTTTTAATTTTTAGATAAAAGAAAAAAATGTGAATTTTCTTTTCAGTAATTAAACCTTTAGTTTTATTATTGTTATATTTTCTTATATTGAATTGTATATATTTAGGCATGTAAAGAGGTGTGTATATTTAAACTATTTACAATTTTGTATATGTGTAATAATTGATAAAATTATTAGTATACTCTAATTATGCAATTTCTAAATTATTTAACAAAAAAAAAATCCTCATATTAATTTTGATTAATACGATTTAAGAGATAGTTCATATCATAAAAATTAACTAGATTAAAAAAAAAAAAATTTGAGGTGAGTTCCAGTTAACTTAATTAGTAAAATCTCTGATGATTGAATAAGAGATATAAGGTTCAATCCCTGCCTACACAAAAAACTAATTGGTATCTTGGTCTGATGATAAAGAGCTATCATTAGAAATGAACGCCATAAATTGAAACTATTTTAAAATAAATTGAGTTGTGTAAAAATAAATTCGACATAGATATTTTTGTTATATATGCAAAAATAACATAAAATCACCTTACAAACATAGTTTGTGTTTGTATGTAAGTTATTTTTGGATTTAATTTCATATATATATATATATATATATATATATATATTATAGCATAACCTTGCTCTAAAAAAAATCTTTCTGACTTCACTACTGCATTTTGAAATGAGTGGGCTAGATTTTATCCCTCATCAATATTTAAACAAGTATTAACTATAACTATTGTAGGGACAATCCCTGCCTACACAAAAAACTAATTGGTATCTTGGTCTGATGATAAAGAGCTATCATCAGAAATGAACGCCATAAATTGAAACTATTTTAAAATAAATTGAGTTGTGTAAAAATAAATTCGACATAGATATTTTTGTTATATATGCAAAAATAACATAAAATCACCTTACAAACATAGTTTGTGTTTGTATGTAAGTTATTTTTGGATTTAATTTCATATATATATATATATATATATTATAGCATACCCTTGCTCTAAAAAAAATCTTTCTGACTTCACTACTGCATTTTGAAATGAGTGGGCTAGATTTTATCCCTCATCAATATTTAAACAAGTATTAACTATAACTATTGTAGGGACTCGGTTTGTAGCCCAAACCTAAGATGTGTGGGATATTGGCCCAGTGAGCCCAGTGCAATAAATTTGTAGATAATGGGTCAAAGAACTAGGCCTTAATGAATTTAACAGCGGCTAGTATTGATTTAAAAGATGATCAAGCAAGAACAAGACACATAGGACTGAATGAATTTACTGTCCGAGGAGGCAAATCTTAGTACAAATAAATAGAACTGATTACAAGTGCAACTTTGATTGCTACAGTATTCTTTATCTATTTTTTTCTGATCCCTTATCCTTCAAGGGTCTCTTACATTAAATATCTCATTCCTGGTGATCTTGGCCCTTCATTTGTCAATTGTCCAAGCCATTACTCAAGTGCCCGTCCCATCAGACACCCCTTCTGGCTCTCTGTGAGTTGCAGTAACTAAGAAAGTACTGTTCAAGGGTCTTCTTCACATAAATGCTGCCAGAAAAGTAGCTGTGGTGCATTTAATGTGGAGGTAGCAGCTTCTCCTTAGATATTTTTGGGTTTCCTTTCTTCTCGTGTGTTCATGAGGCATGCTTCTAACACTGGAGCTTTTATGGAGGTTATTTTCGTCGTTGGAATGCGTATCTGAGCTATATTTATTATGGCTGAGTAGGAATTCCTCCTCGGACTGCCTTTTACTCCTTTCTTACTCATGAGACTCTAAATTGGAATCCCTCATAACTATTTGTTCCTCCTCGAACATGTACACAACCTCGAATAAGGCCCAAAGCCCAATATATAAGTTTGAGCCCTTATTCCTACAACTATTTTTTAAAAATATTTAAAAGGAATCCCTCACTAAGTTCAAGGCTTCTCAAAACTAAACAACTTGGTTCCTAAACCGTTACTCATTTTCTCCTCTTTCTTATAGTGACCAAGGATCAAGTTGGTCAGTTTTGAAAAATTTTAGACTTGATTGGCATTAGTCCAAACTTCAGGGATGTTAACTAAATCTTACTAATTAAGGGCCTTGTAGTTGATTTGGTACCTCCCTATGCATAAAGTACTTAGGGTTTAGATGGTAAATGGTTCGAGTTATGGGGTTAACAACATATTGTAATTATCACTAAAAAAAGTATTTTACTCATATTTAAATTATTGATGGACGTGGCAAAATAGAATCCATTCATCTTAAAATGAATGAATAAGATTTTAAAATTTCACGATGGAGTTTATTTAAAGATTCTAGAGGATCTTAATATCTAGGTTTCACTAATTAATTGATTCTCAAAAAAAAAAAAAGTTTCACTAATTAATTTCGTGATAAAACTCATTTTTTATGTGAGAGGAGTGAACATTGCTCTTAAGTATTAAATATATACATATATTGTAATTTAATAAGTTTGGTAACACAACTTTTTTTTTTCACACCTTGTTGAAATAGCAAATTATGAGCAGTGAAAAAAAATTGTGTTCTTATAAAAAAAAAAAATGGTGTTAGTGATGGATACAATTATGATTGTGGAATAAATTGTCATCTCAACAAATTGTGGAATAAATTGTGTTTCTAGCAAGTTGCTTACAATGATTTAAGTGGATTTGTGGGTTTGAAGATTGCCTACAATAAAAATCGATTAGTGTCTTGACCAGATGATAAAAATAACCATTGTAAAAACGATGTTATAGGTTGAAATTTATCTTTGCGATAAAAAAAAAAAAAAAAAAAAAATTAGGTGGATTAAACTGTTTAAATTTTAATGATTGATGTCATGGCAATTCTGTAAATCTCCCAAAATCGTGATGCATTTAGTGAGGAAGAACATAAAGATTGAGTTGGTCGATAAATGCAGTACAAGTAAGAACTTAAAGGATGAGATGGTCGTGAAATGCAGTACAAGGAAAAGGTTGTACTACAGTTACAAACATAGAAACAACTCTTACTCTACCACAATATCCAAAACAATCCCAGAGACGTACGGTTTCAAGATTAATTCCCTAGACTTTCGTAATTACATTCACTGTAAACTTTTTTTTTTTAAAATAAAATTTTTCCTTATATTACAACAGAGTAAGAGGGGCTAAAATTCTTGGGAGAATTGAACCTGAACTACAATCTTGTCAACACATTCGCCCTAACCTAATAAAATTTTTTTTTGGGACTGAAAAAGGTAGAAACCTCGTGAATTAAATATGAAATGAAAAGAAGATTTATCAAATTCAAACATTCATTTGACAAGTTCTTCGTATGTGGTCACGAGTCACGACAAAATGCATCATTCCAGGCGATCTTGCACTTATCCAGTCCACAAAACTACTATTGATAAACACAAAAAACAAAACAAAAAAATATGCTTATAAATTTCAGCTTTTCCTTGAAAATTTCATTGAAATTTTTTTGTTGGAAATACTATAGATAAAATGATAAGATAAAATAAGTAGGCGATTCACGTAAAATCCAAAAAGTAGAAAAAATAAAAATAAGTAAAAATAGATTAAGTAGGTGACTTGCATAGAACTTGCAAATGGTAGGATAAAAAAAAGCTGATTTATAAGTGCATCCCAAACATGCACATGATATCAGAGCCTGATTTGCCATCTTAGCGGTCAAACTCAACAATATCTGTGATGGATGACCCTTCTCATCCTCTATTCTTGCACCATGGAGATAGTCCTCGTGCTATTCTCATTTCTCAACCTTTGGTTGGAGAAAATTACCCAACTTGGGCAATATCAATGAAGATAGCATTGACTGCCAAAAACAAGTCAGGGCTTATTGATTGAAAATAACACTAAGATCGGTAATGTCCGTGTCTTTGTTGAACCGGTCTTCATGTAATTTAATTACTGTTGTACATTTAACTGTTGATGGGATTTTGTATACGTACTATGTAGACATGCAAAAAAATTGTATGCGATTGCATTGGTCTTTGATTGGACATATATATACAACACGTTATCTGTTTAAGGCATATACATTTAATGTAAAGTACACACATGCATGATGCATCAATCTTTTTGATTATTTACTCTGGTTATATAATATATTATAAATTCGGTTTAAAACACTAGTATTATTATTTTTGTGTGTGTTCTAATAAGTAGTATTGTTTGCTCAAAAAAAAGAAAAAAACTTTTTGATCAATATGACATTGATGTAAAACAAACTGTTAAGACGAATATGATAAATTTCATATTCTGATTGTTCAAATCCTTTTAAATCCATATCAAAGTAACAAATACATTATGATTTGAAAAATTGGATCAAGAGCATTGGACCTTCAATGTTTGAGGCAGGGAGGCTCTTAGCTACTAGGCTGCTAGCTGTTGGAGGATCTCCAATTTTGAGAAGATGGGTAGCTTTTAATTTGGACAAGCAAGTTCATTTCTTATCCATCTTGACTGATTTAGTTAGAGATTTTGTATTACTGATAGCATGTTACGAAGGCATCATCAATAGAATGACATGGGAAAGTTGAGCTGGTTCTTGCTAGAATTTTAGGCTCATTCTCTCCTAGACAACACAGTCATAATATTTGCTCAATCCCTGCATCAACCAGACAACACAGGCGTAATTCAATCGGGGTATGCTTCATTTTATTTTTTCCTTCAGAAAACTACTTCTGTCAAAATAAAAATAGGTAATAACTGGAATGGAAACCTATTCAAAATTGTTTGTTTGGGTTTGTTTACTTTCTAGGGATTAAGTGAAATTTATGTGTGTTATACAATCTTCACTTTGAACTTTGCCTAATTCATTTTTCATCAGATAAACGAAGATAAAAAAGCTCAGTATGGTACTAGTCAATACGCTAAGGATATGATTTTTTTTGTATGAAAAATGATAATGTTGAAAGAATCATTCTTTAAAGGACTATTGACCTGACACTGATTCAGTTTAATTAACTTCATTAATATCATAATACGTATCCGAGTTGGTCCTGTTACAATTACTGAGGCCGAAGACTCTAATCTCTATTTGTTATATACAAAAGGAATTTCAGTATTGGATGCATAGATCATGCTTGCATTTTGTATATGTGCAGGAAGAAGGAGAAAAGTAATGCTGGGCTTGGATAAGATTCAAAATCTGCCTCATCTAACTTTTTCACTATTCACAAGGCTCCAATTCCAAAACCAGTTCCTAATAAAGGTCATATTTCTCTTGTTTCTGCTAAGGGTTTGGAAATCACTGCAAAATATTAGGACATTAGTTTATTCCTTAATGACTCAATCTTATTTAATTCTCTTTTATTAATCAGAATTTTTTTTAAAAGTATGAAATTGTGACTTCATATATATCCATGCAGTATCAAACTTCCTCAATTTTCTTTTTTCATTTTGTTTTATTTTCGCATGACATATTTTGCTAAGGTAAAAATCTCAGGGTTCTATGAGCAGCTTGCTTGATTCAAGGGCCTTTACCTCGAGGAGAGATGGGATTTCCAGCCGAACTGTGGGGCTTAAAGGATGGATGGACTCCTTCTCTGCCAAAGGCCCAAAGCCTTTGTTTAGGTAATAATGGTTCATGACTTACTTTCTGTAGGTCACATCTTCTTAGGCATTTTAAGACTCACATAGTCTTCCTTACGATAGTGGGTTCTGCCCTGAGCTAGGATTAGTTTTTTCTAGTACAAGGATAAGATTTTCGTAATCCTTTTAGTCATTGCACTTATTATGTGGTTCTTTGCTTTACCATGTGTTCAACCGATAATTATCTCCCGAGAATGTTGGATAGTGTATAGACTATAGAGCTGGTCTCTCACGGCATGTGAATTTTTTCTTTTCTTTTTTTTTCTTTTTAAAAATTATCTCATTCATTTTGTCACGCTCCCAACTCTTCATTAGCAAGATATTGTGCTCTTTAGGAATGATACAAAGTCTCTCCCTCAAGTTTTAAAAGACCTTACCTATTAGAATCCAAAGCTTTCAATACAAAGGCTTAGGACTTCCTCTCATAGTTTTGAAACTCGAACCATTCAAAGAACTGGAAATAGAAGAGGTTCAAGATTTTTGAAGTCAAATTAGAGTTGAACCATAATGATATCATAATTAATTTAGTAATTATTTAAAATATAAATAAATGTGTTAAATTAGTAAAAATTGACTAAAATAGTCCAAATAAATATAGCGATCTATTTTTCATATCATAAATTCATAACTTCCATAAGGCAAATAAGAACTATTAAATTTTAAGCAAACATAAATAGATATTGAATTTCTCAATCCTTAAAAGTACAAGTACAATTACATAAGTAAGCAAATAAAGTCCAAGTTACACATTGTTTCTTAGAAAAACATAGAACTTCTTTCTCTTTCTCAAGGAAAAAAAAAAAAAAAAACACTAGGTAGTCTAGTCCAATTACAGTTTTCAACCCCAAGTGGTTCGACTGTAGTTCACACAATTCATTGATTTTATATTATTATTATTATTATTTTGTATAGGCCAGTTTTTGGGTTTAAAATAACTACCTTAATGAAGGGTTCACTATTAATCAAGTGAGATTGTGTAGTCTACTTCGGGTTTCACGGCCTTGCTCTCCCTATCCAAGCATGTGGGACTTAGTTAAAATTTGGTTCTCCTACACCTCACCCTATTTATGAGATCTTTTGGCCTTTTGGGTCCTCAAAATCTACCCGCCTAAAAGACCACACGTCCCCATGTGGAACCTAACCACCATTCTGTCAGAGCCCTATCTAATACCATTTTGTCACACATTATGTTTTTTTTGATAATTCGATAACTACAATGGGGGAGGAGAAGTTATTATAGTATTTCACATAGGTTACTTAAGTGTATAGGTATCTTAGATAAATAGTCACATAAGTACATGGATAATTATATAATTTGTGCATAATAGTCCCTTTATTGTTTTTCCAATTTAATAAACTTTCAAAACTTTCAAACCATAATCTCAGCCTGCTCTCATAACCTATTTTAGCATTTGACATTGGGTGATCGATGGGCTATACTTGTTGTGAACTGGAAAATTAAAAAGATAACTTAGTTGATTTGAGGTGACTAGCCTCCTGAACTTGAGAGAGATAATAGAGTTTTCGGTTTAATTTCTGCTTGCTTCATTCATAATTCCTACGTACATAAATACTAGTGAAGAGATAATCCTCATCACCACAAATTCCTAAAACATAGGACCCAACTCCTATTTGAATTGAAATACAAATATTAATCCTAATCCGAATCCTAATCCTAATTTATTGCAGAAATTCTCATCCTAATCTACTGCAGATCTATTGCAGAAGCTTATTTGAATTCAACTTGAAAACCATCATCCTTATCTTCTTATATTGTTATCCACGTGCAATGCAATCTCCTTTTGGTGTTGTCTGAACCATAGCATTCCCTTCCCCTTGAAGGCGAATCTTGTCCTCAAGATTCTGGTGACTAGGATAGTGTTTTTCCTCTATACGCTTCTGCTTCATCAAGAGTATCAAGTAGGAAGACTTGTTGGGTGGTCTTACAACGGTGTCTAGGTTCGAATTTTTCATCGCAATTATAGCAAAGTCCCTTCTCACGTCTGCCTTGCATCTCAAAACATGATAATTTTTTGAATGTTGCTAAAGGTAATATTTGTGAGTTCCTTGTTGGATATGGACTGGATCTTGGCTTGGGTAAAGGAATGAGACCGGTTTTGGGTGGCGGTTCACCAATGCGTTGGAGTTTCTCCTCTCGTAATCGAACTAGGCTTATAGCATGAACAAGTGTTGTAGGAAGAAACAACTTCACCTTTGATCGTATTTCATCCTTTAATCCTCTCCCTATCAAGGCTTTCTTTGGCCATTTTTGCACTCAAGATGCTATTCGCTCAAATTAGGCTTGATATTCTCTAACTGTTCCCATTTGGCAAAGTTTGGCTAGAGCCTCATCAAAGTCCTCATAATCAAAGGGTCCAAAATGAACACACAAGGCATGTGTAAATTCTTGCCATGAAACATTTGTTTGTGTTTTCTCAAACCACTGGTACCATTGGAGAGCGTCGTCCTGTTGGTGGAAGGAAGCGAGCGTTATCTTTTCCTCATCTGCTATTTTCTGGTACTTGAAAAAATTTTCTTCCTTGTAAATCCATCTAGTGGGATCTTCACCATTAAATTGAGGAAAGTCTACTTGGGAAATTCGGGTTTGTACACCCCCAATCGTCCCTCCTTGATTTCCCTCTGAGTCCCTATTACGGTTGGGTGAACTTCCTTCAAGATTATGATTCCGGCTGGTTGAGCCTTCTTCATGACGGCTTTTGTGAGGAGTAGTATTATTTTGGATGTCCATTCCTTCAATTCTTCGTCCCATTTGAGCAATAGCACTGGAGAGAGCATCCATGGTTTTCTTTATATTAGTAAACTCTTTAACAAACTCTTCCCTTTGGGCTTCAACCTGCCTCCGAATAGAGTGATTACTAACTTCCAAGGCTGATATGCGGTCGTCATTAGTTGTGGAATGTGTGGGTCGTGGATTGGGGTTGTTTGTCATTTGGCTCTGATACCAAATGTTGTGAATTGGAAAATTAAAAAGATAACTTAGTCGACTTGAGGTGACTAGCCCCCTGAACTTGAGAGAGATAATAGAGTTTTTGTTTAATTTCTGCTTGCTTCATTCATAATTCCTACGTACATAAATACTAGTGAAGAGATAATCCTTATCACCACAAATTCCTAAAACATAGGACCCAACTCCTATTTGAATTGAAATATAAATATTAATCCTAATCCGAATCCTAATCCTAATTTATTGTAGAAATTCTCATCCTAATCTATTGCAAATATACTACAGAAGCTTATTTGAATTCAACTTGAAAACTATCCTCCTTATCTTCTTATATTGTTATCCACGTGCAATGCAATCTCCTTTTGGTGTTGTCTGAACCATAGCAATACTGATCCTTGCCATTCATTTCCTTGGATACATAGAGAGGAGATACTTTGATGAGTTTGATCCACCAAGCCTACATTATATAAACTAGTATATAGCCTAATGCATATGCATGAGTATAATTAAAAAAAAAAAAAAAAATCACAATTATAAGATTCAAATTAAACTTTTTTTGAGAAGAGGTTCAAATTATTTATGGTATTATCTTATACTTTTTTTTAAAAAAAAAAAAAACTATACATTTCTAATATATGATTTAGAATTTGATTGGTTTGAGACTTTTCAGTTTTTACACCTAGGACATGTTTAGTAGAGTGTAATAGTTATTCATATGATTTAGCTATTCAATAATTTGGTTATGTTTATTACATGGAATAATCATTCCTTATGCATAACTATTCTTTTAAATAAAGAATAACTATTTATCTCTAAAAGGGTTGTAATAGTTATTCTTTAGTCGTTGTAATGATTTCTAACATTAATATATTTCCAAATAAACAAACTTTCTATATCCACTTAACAATTATAAAAATAAAAAATCTTCAAAAAAATAACTTATCTCTCTCAAAAAATAATGTTAGAGATACAAACTATTTTAGAAATTGATGATGTTATGAGTGATTATTGGTAAATGAAAAAGTGATATTAATGATGGGCCTAGATGAAAACCAATAAAAGGTTGGCCATGTAACATTTTTTTAAAATGTTGTAAAATAGTTTGTGACTGTAGCATTGCTCTCCTCTCAAATTTAAAAATATTATTTTCTAGGAAATATAATTGTATAAGTAAGATATTTCCTAAAATAAATCTCAAGCTTTATTCTAATGTTACAATTTACAACCAAACTCATTAATAGGTTTAATTATTCTATTACAAAACATTTTTTTTTCCAATAATAAAGATTACCATTCATGTTGTAATCTACATTTAATGTATCAAACGTGCCCCTAATAATTCACTTGTCACATTAAAAATTTAAGAAATGCTATGTTTACAACATTTTTATAACAATTTTATTACAAATCCTAAGTGGCAAGTTGTTACTGGTTATTATTGTTGGGACAAAAAAGTAATCTTATTATTAGTTTCAAATTTGAACCAATAATAACTAACCACCTATGATTTGTTGTAAAAATATTGTAAAATTATTGTAGACGTAGCATCGCTCTAAAAATTTAGATGAACACATAGCGAAAAATTAGACTTCAATTGAAATTCAATTTAGAATCTAATTGAATTTGGACTATTTGATTTTTGCACTTAATAATTTACTTGGTACTAAATTAAAAATTAAATGGGACAAACAGTGCAAAATTGATAATCCAATTAAAATCTAAATACAAAGGCATCTGCCCTTCAGTTTTTTTGGATAGATAATTAGTGGGGAGAGGGGAATGGAGCGGGTAGAGGCCTTTGGTGTCTGATTTTCGTTGGTTCTTGAACTAATTGCCTTACCAAATAACCAGAGCATTTCTGATTTAACATATGATCAGATATATAGCATAATTTCTATGTGTTACAAACTCTTTTTTCTTTTGTTTTGGTTGTCAATTGTGTTTGTGGAAGGGGGAGAGCCCATGTTAAGCTGGAGATTAGATTAAAATATAAGGAAACAACCAAATGATTTAGTTTTTTTTATAGATGAAATGAGTTAGTATTAGTAAAGAACTATAAATTAATTAATAATGCAGTTGCAGTGGTTAGTAAGGGTACCTAAGCCAAACAACCTCCAAGGTAATTAACAAAGAAAAATTAGAAAAGAATAGGCACAGATTTAGCACTTCTCGATTCAGCTATCTATTAACACATATATTAATTAAATTTGGTACTAGTATTATACACTTTTCTAATGTGTACAAGCCAAAAGAAAAAACCCGTTTGTCAATAAAAACAACACACCTTAACTGGCTAGGGGGACCAGGAACTCGGTAGGAAATTGATAGGCATCGCTGGAATGTGCAATCAACATGTGCTAACAAAATCGAGCAGGTGGAAAATAGACATCATAATAAGCTCATGACCAAAATGCCACCAGAAAACAACAAAGTTTATGGAATTATTTGGGATCAACTAGAATATATAATTCAATGATTTGTCAATCAAGTTGGTCTTGCAGTCGCGGATTTCATCATTTTATAGGTATGGGGTATTACTATATACCACCACATTTTTTAATTCTTGAAGCTTGATTGATTATAATTATAATCTTCTTGCCAAACAAATGCTACAGAAACTAAAGGGTTTAGTAGAAAATGACTTGTTCATCACAAGTAATGGCCCATTTATCTGCATCAATGTAGATATTTTTCTAGGATTTGTTGGGTCTCTTTAGATACTTTTTCCTCTAGAAGCCTCTGACAAGCATGACAAATGAACAGAAATTCACATTTATTGTTGAAAGATACTTTTCATATCCCCCAATACCCCATGAAGCAAGTTATCACTTCAAGACAAAAAAAATCATAAGACAAAATGCGATCACTATAATTTCTTGGTCTCAAGCGAGTAAAATTGATGCTTCTTGAACCCCCAAAAAAAAAAAAAAATCAATTGCAAACAATGACCAAGTAATTCCACTACTTTTGGATCTTTGCAGCCTCTATATGCACAATTCTACACAACAGTTCTTTCATAGACTAAATGAATCTCATGAAAAAGTTATTCGAGTCCTTACAATGGAGCCCCATCACCAAAGCTCTAAAAAAACATGTGCATATGCAACGATCTAAGAATTTAGGTACTAAAATTCATCCAGGAAGAAAGATCCTTCTACTTTCATTCGTTCAATCAAAATGTAAATGCAAAATAACCCACTAGTTTTTCCCCCCAAGTGAACAGCAATGCCATTAGACAAACCAAGCTAAAACTTTAGGTAATAAGCACTAATCGAATCTAATATAATCTGGCTCACCACTTTGCAGTTAGCCCACAATTACTCAAACATTTTGATCTTCAATCATTCTTTTGTGTCTGAAAAACTAGAAAAGCAACTCTTGGATCGAAGAAACGGTCCACAGCTTCCCAACCCTTCTTTCTTTGGAGAATCTAAGGTCCGCCGAAGAAGCTGTTTCATTGCAACAATCAAATCTTCTGTAGGATTAGTGGGTGGACTTGAACTCTGCTCACAAAACTTCTCATGGCTTCTGAGTGCCTCATCAATACTCACATCTCTCTGCAATCTAAAAGACTCATCTTTCACTGCCTCAGCACATAGCCCACATATCCATCGACCTTGGTACCTCTCCCTCACACAAGCAATGTAGTCCAGAGTACACTCCTCAGTTAGTCCACAGCAATGGCACTTCACAAACTCCACCTCGCTTTGCTCTAAGCTAGAGATAGCCATATTAATACCTGAATCATAGAATGAATGGACAAAGTTTAGAATATTGGGTTATAAAATCTGATGGGGTTTAAAAAATTTTAAATTTTGAAATGAAAACAGGAGAGAATAATAAATTTACCGTTTTGAATTTGAATAGTCTATCGTTAAAAGTATCGTATCTACTATAACTGAAGAAATTAACACTTTGATTTTCAAATGAAAAATGAAAAGAAAAGAAAAGAAATCCTTTTTGGTATATGGGATTTCGTTGATTTTATCTCTCCTTTTCCCAGTCACCTTCTTCAACAACTTTGTCGCCGTCGAAAAGAAGAAGACCAAAAAATATGATATACATCTCAGAGAGAGCCTTGATTGGCTCTAAATTCACTGTCTTCAAAACAAAACTGTTGGCAAAGAATTCTCTGGGGGGAGCTTGATCTATGTAGTAATGCTTTTTTTGGAGGGAGAGACATTCACTCAGCTCTGATTGTAATGAGAAACTGAGAGCAGAGAGAGAGAGAAAAATATATAGAGGAAAAAGAAGATAGATTTTGAATGATTGCTTTGCGTAAGGAATACAACTTCGAATGCGCCCTAATCATTGGCGATTTGGAGGCTGTGTAATTTATTCCTAGTATTTTTACTGTTCACTATCTGACGTACGTTCCTTTTTTTTTTTTTTTTTTTTTTTTTTTTTTTTTTTTTAAGGGTAGATATTTTATTTATACCTCATCTATTAAATCAGGTACAAGAAAAAAATAAATTTATACAATTTTTTTTTTGATACGACAAAAAAAAATATCTATTAAATCAAGCAAGACTAAGGATCAATGCTACTATATAGTAGATGAAATAATATCCTACCAATGAAGTCTCAATTGGTTACAAGCGATATAAAAGTCTAAGAAACAGACTATCAAGAGGTAGCGTAAGGGAAAGCAGTGAAGTTAAGGAAAGCAAGCCAGTCAAGAGTTAGGACTTAAGAGTTAAGAGTATTCACTCCTTAACAGAACAACCATAAAATTATGAGTACTACAAGTCTAATAATATGAACAGCAACTATAGGAATAGCAATGTGCCTAATACCTTATTACAGTTCTATCTTAGCCCTTTTACCTGTTGATTTAAGGGCTCTCATTGAACTTCTTTGATCTACAAGAGCTAACCACACATTGATTAGGGATGGTAATGGGGTGAGTTTTTCCTTTCATCTCATCATGCAATTAGGGAACTCGCCCATTCCTGTTCAATATATTTTAATTTTTATAATTCTATATTAAATTAAACTTTTAAATAGGGTTATAAATAAACTAAATAGTTTGTAAATAGCTTAGGTTTGACTCAATAAAAGACTAGTTCATGCTTATTTGTTTATAAACTAGTCAAACTTAAACCTTAGTTTTGGCTTGTTTAATAAGTTGAATCTAAGCCAAAAAAAAAAAAGGGCTATTTGTGAGTTGACTAGTAAACAATTGGGCTTGGTAAAAAAAATAAGTCGAGCTTACACTCGTTTTTGGACTTGGTAATTGTTTTGTATAGGCCTAAAAAAAAATAAAGTCATATCTTATTAAGTCTTTAATTAATTAGTATTTGGGACCACTCATCCAAACCAATTATTATAGTACTATGATTCCTAAAGTTGACAAAAATATATGTAAATCTTTTTTGGAAAAAATAGTTTGTAAGTTTTTTTTTTTTTTTTTTGGGAGAGATAATTAGTTAATTATAACATATTGTTAACTCTGCAGCTCAGTGGCAGCTCTAGAAATTTTTTCAAAGTGGTCATAAAAAAAATTAAATTAAAAAACAATCTAATAATAATAAAACTTGAATATATTAACATCAAAAAATAAAAACATATGCAAATACATAAAGTTTTAAAATTTCCTTTCACAAGTTTTCATATTTTGAAATCATTGTTGTGGGATCGGAGAATTTGGCAACCGCAGCCCACTTTATACTAAACCCAAGGCCCACGCTGAGGAGGAAGAAATGTCTGAGGACGAAAGAAGCAAGTCCAAGGTGCCATGAAACATTGCCGAGGACGATCCTGTCCTCGGCGAACCAAGATCACAGAAGGGAAGAGCGGCATGCCATTAAAGGCAGCCTCTCGGAGCATCCCAAGGAAAAGGACAGGTACAATGGGTCAGTCATGGGAGCACAGTGGAGGAGCAATTCAAGAAGAAACTGCCACTTCCGCATTAAATGCTCACAACTAACGTCTTGGCCGCATTAATGAGTAAATGACCCCTGAACAGTGCTACCTCGATTATTGTAACTCACAATACGCCATAGAGGGTGTCTGATGGGACAGACACTTAAGTATAGGCTTGGATGATCAACAAGTGGAAGACTAAGATCATTTAAAAGAGGACTATATAATAGGAGAAACCCACCATAGAGAGGGGGTGGGGATGAGGGGAAATAGCACTGTAACAATTTTAAGAACTCCTGTAACCATTCTCATTTAATATTTACTAGAATAAAACTCCTCAGATTGTGCCGAGAACAAACTTTCTTTGATAAACTCAGTTCATCTCTGTTTGATTGTCATGAACACCATATTAACTTTTGTCCATGCACTAAAACCTAACTCTTTGACCCACTCTTTACAAATTTATTGTATTGGGCTAGTTGGATCTGAGTCCACTCATCCAATAGAAGAAGTGCTCAAATCCAGTCCTTATAATTGGCGCCGTTTGTGGGAAGAGCTTGTGTGATAGTGAATGCAACGGTTAGTTAAGATAGGATCAGGCCCCCATTAGCAAGAGTCCTTGGGGAAAGCCATTATGGTGGCTAGTTTACTATGTCTATACTTCAAAGTGCGGATTATACGGGGAGGATTGCTAAATGGGGCACAATTCTAGGGGCTTCTGACATCAAGTACATACCTCGTACCTCTGTCAAGGGTCAGGTCCTCGCGAATCTGGTTGCCAAGTTTGCTGGACCTCCATTAGAGGAAGTGGTAGCAACACAAAGCGATTCAAGAGGCCTCTGCGGTGGGGCTAGTTCTGGAAGGTATATATTGATATCTTCTAATCTACTGAAGTGGTTAAATAGAACCTTAGCTATGACGGGTCCCTCAGACCTCCTGCTAAGAAGAACCTTGGGTATGTTAGGTCCCTCGGACCTTCTGCTAAGTGTTAAGCGAAGCCTTAGCCATGCCTGAGTCCTCAAACCACATGCTTTAGGAAAATTAATGCCATGACATCCCTTTACAAGTGCTTAAACAGAACCTAAGGCATGTATGGATCCTCGGACCAGACGCTTGGGGAAAACCAACACTATGACGTCATTATAAATGTCGAACAGAGCCTTAATGCATGATGATCCCCTTAGATCACTTACTTTAAATCCAACATTCTTTGATGATTGCACAGTTTGCGGTATAGGACACATGGTTATGTTCCTGATTATTCTTACATAGTTAACCTATTTAAAGTTAGCAGCCAGGTGCTACTATCAGTTTTGTTAAAGTCAAGGTGACAACTTTTCGTTACTGTCAACAATATCAGTTCTAAGTCCCATTAGAGGGAAAAATAACAACACACCCATTAATGAAATAATTACTGTAGAGAAAGGAAAGATTCATAAAGTAAAAAGTGTAGCCCTTTTTATTAAATAAAAGAAAGGTACATCATATACCAAGTGGCTTAGGCAGACTTGTTTTAAAGCTAACTATAAAAAGAGAAAGTCCATAGGAATGGTAGATTCACAATCTTGTTCTAGCAGCAATCGAGCTAGTATGGGTGGTACTGACGATGAGAAAGAAGAAGAGGCGGAAACGCTTGATGGACCCCTTTTCTCTTAACTGCAAGATGTCCTGCTATCAAGGCTGAGAAACAGGAAACCCGTTTATCCTTGTCCTTGTTGATTTGCTTGATCAACCTTGGGTCGCTTTCACATCTATGCACACATGATATATGTTGCCAGGTGAGACCTAAACTTTGTTGCACCAAAAGTCTGAGGCAATCTACATCTGCTTTGGTTCTTGGCTGAAGGAGGAGGGTCTTCTTTCTTGCTCGGTTAAAAGGTAGGAACATCTTTAGCTTCTACTTCCTTTGCCTCAACTACGTTATCCAGGATCTGAGCGATATCCTTGGTTTCTAAGGGGGGGCTTGGTTTCCTTGCCCTTGCCTTTATCCTCGACCACCTCATTCTCTAGGCCTTGATCACGATCTTGGCAAGGTCCTTGGGAATGCTTGAAGGGTTGAGAACTTGAGATTCCTACAGAACTCAAGGATTTGTAAATGTGAAAGAACGATTCCCCCAAGGTGCCTTATATAGAAGGCGGAATCTAGTGGAAATTAATTTGCACGAACTTTAAAGCAAGAGTTACAAGCGAAATAAATTCCGCCCAATTTCCAAAGAAATCCTCAACCGTTGGATCTGCGTCACTTCATAAAGATATTAACGAGGGCGCGCCTCATATACCGAAGCGCCAGGAACGTGCCTTGGACAAGTGAAGAGACTCTGGCACTGATAGAGGACAAGACTTGACAAATCATGACAAAGGCCCGAGGACATCAAAATCCTCCTCTCCGTCTGAGGAGTTGGACATCAGGATTTCGAGGGGCTATTGTGGGGTTGGAGAATTTGGCAACCACAACCCACTTTATACTAAACCCAAGGCCCATGCCGAGGAGGAAGAAATGTCCGAGGACAAAAGAAGCAAGTCTAAGGTGCCATGAAACATCGCCGAGGACGATTCTGTCCTCGGCGAACCAAGATCACAAAAGGGAAGAGCAGTATGCCATCAAAGGCAGCCTCCCAAAGTATCCCAAGGAAAAGGACAAGTACAATGGGTCAGCCATGAGAGCACAGTGGAGGAGCAATTCAAGGAGAAACTATCACCTTCGCATTAAATGCCCACAATTAACGTTCTGATCGCATTAATGAGGAAATGACCCTTGAACAGTGCTACATCGATTACCGCAACTCACAAAACGCCAGAGAGGGTATCGGATGGAATAGGCACTCAAGTATAGGCTTGGATGATCAACAAGTAGAAGGCCAAGATCATTTAAAAAGGACTATATAATAGGAGCAACATACCATAGAGAAGGGGCAGGGATGAGGGGAAATAGCACTGTAACAATCTCAAAAACTCCTATAACCATTCTCATTCAATATTTACTAGAACAAAGCTCATCGGATTGTGCCGAGAACAAACTTTCTTTAATAAACTCAGTTCATCTCTGTTTTACTGTCATGAACACCATATTAATTGTTGTCCATGCACTAAAACTTAGCTCTTTGACCCACTCTCTACAAATTTATTGTATTGGGCTAGTTGGGTTTGAGTCCACTCATCCAATAGAAGAAGTACTCAAATCCAGTCTCTACAATTGTGTAATATGATAGTTTCACTATCAATGTTATCAGGTACATCTTTTTCAATTTACACAACTAAACAATTATTAAACTACTAATCTTCTATTCAATTACTAACATATTGCCTAAATAAGTACTAATATAAACAAAATGCATTATCTTTTTGAAAAAATATATCACATAAATCCAACAAATTCGGCTAAAAACTAATATAAACAAAATGCATTATCTTTTTGAAAAAATATATCACTAACAGACTAGCTATTTAAAAAGTTTGCATTTTTTATATATAAAAAATAGTATTTTAAAATATGCCATTTAAAAACACAATAAAAAAAATCACAATTAATCATTTGATTTGGGCTTTTAGGCTAATTTGTTTGTTTGGGCAATTTTTGATAAGTACTATGTTCATAACATTTTTGCAACACTTTCACAACAAAGCCTATGTGGTAAGTTTTTACTGATTCTAATTTAAACTTACCATTGAAATTATTATTTTTGTTTACCAGTAACAACTTGCTATTTAGGATTTGTTACAAATATATTGTGAAAATATTGTGAACATTGCATTTCCTGCAATTTTTTTGTTCAACATTCAATAGACCAAAATTTTGGAGAGGTTGAATTTCATTTTTAATGGGCTCAATTTTTATTAAGGGTGTTCTAGTTTTTTTTTTTTATTATTTATTTTAGGGTGGTCAAGATTTTTTTTTCTCCCCCTAGGGTGGTCAAAAGACCCATATTAATTTAAAACTCAAAATTTTTTAAGGCATATTAAAAAAAAAAAAAAAAAAAAAAAAACCAGGTTGGTCCTATGACTACCCTCATTAGTACTTGGTGCCGCCCCTGCCGCAGCTTAAACTCTTTTCCCCTCTAAAGTTATGCTCATATCCTCCCATATATATATATATATATATATATAACAAGTGTAAAAAGGAAGTTATACTCACAAATTTAGATTTTAAAAAATAAAAATAAAAATAAACAAAGGGCTCATCTATGCTAATTTACAATTAGAGAAAATTACTCAATGTAACTGTTATTTCTTCATATTAGTTTCCCCCCCCCCCCCCCCCACACACACACACACACATATATATATATTACAAGTGTAAAAAGGAAGTTATACTCACAAATTCAGATTTTAAAAAATAAAAATAAAATTAATCAGAGGGCTCATCTATGCTAATTTACAATTAGAGATAATGTAACTGTTATTTCTTCATATTAGTTCCTCCACTGCTCCACCCCCCCCCCCCCCCCCCCAACACACACACACACACACACCTGAAAATTCCATAATCGTGTGCTAGAAGTTTAAAAAGAAACCTAATCATGAAATTTTTTTCAAGCAAGTTATATCCCGCTGGATAGCATCTCCACCTGTTTAGAGCCTGTGAATGAAAGAAATCAACAACAAAGAAAGGATGAGAATAGGAAGTATAAAATTTTTCATTATTGAAAATATATACATTAATTTCACAAGGTTCCTAACATTGTTAAAGTATGTGAATGTGTATGTGGCACTCGTACGTATGTATGATCAAAAAGAAAGATGCCACATTCAAATTACAAAAAAAGGGTACTAACTGAGAGGGATAAAATCCCCAAGTAGACGGACATAAATAATGGGTGTAGACATTAGTGACGGAGTCACCAAAAAAGACGGTCCTGGCATTCTAAAGAACTAGTGGATGGGCTCATGATCTGGACGGATAGGAGATACGATAATTGGATTCCTCGAGGTAGATGGACCTAAGCGAGACGATCTACTAAAGCCATGTATCACCTTCGTGGCCTGAGTGGTCTCCAAGAATCTTAGTATGGAAATGTTTTGCACTCTACGCCCAACTAGAATTAGAAGAATCCCTATAAAGAAAGGATCCCGTAAATTGCGAGTATTAATGAGTATCTTCTTTACAAGGAAATACCCCTCTACCAAGAAATTAAGGTCAGCTCTATACTATTATAAAAACTCCAAAACCCTCACAAATCAAGGTACGCATAATTTTTCCCAACTCTAACACTTTAGAGTTGTAGAAATTCTCCCTCTCTAACTTAACCTTTAGAGGATATTTGGCCGGTACCACACCGGTACTCTATGTGAGGTCTCATTTGTTTATGATTTGCATATTTTGTCTAGAGCATGTGAGGACTATGCGATTCACTAACGATTTTTGGCATCATCACTAACTACTAAACATGATCCTAAACTATTAATAATCGAAGCCAAAAGCCTTATAATTTAGTGGCCATCTTTTGTCTCCTTACTGAAAAGAATCAGGTTTGAATCCCCCTCCGTCATTTTTTGTAATAATTGAATTATAAAAAAAATAATTGAAACAATGGAAAGAGTAATGGATATTCATTTCGGTATATTCTATTTCCTGTTAACATGATTTTTTTGACATCCCTGTTAACATGATTTGAATCTCTATATATGGATTCTACTTAAAGCCATTAAGGAAAAAAGCCGCAAAACAGCATACCTTGATGTCTGCTTTTGCATCTAACTGGTACGCCCGCTCTGACATGCCGTTTACATCAGTGATTAAACACAGAGATAATGAAGTTTGAAATATTTTTATTTTGTATTCCTGCATTTCTGTATTCGGCACCTACATTATTGACAGTAAACACGCTTTTGACATTAGCTTTGATGCAACAAGCTTGGTAGATAGCGCTCTTAAACAAGTTGGTCCGTATGATGCGAGTCCTCATTTATGCTCCGACTCTTAGGGCCATAATTAAGAAGCACGGTTGATGTAGCTACTAAGTGGCCACAAAATACTATCCAGCAGATCCCACAAGATCCAACAACCCATGGTTGTTGGATCTTCACCTCTCTCTCTCTCTCTCTCTCTCTCTCTCTCTCTCTCTCTCTCTGTGTGTGTTGAGTTGTGACTTGTGATTGACTTTCATTGAACAAAATGGTGCCATTCTATTAAAAAGCTTCTTTGTTTTTTGATAACCCGACCTAAAATTTTTTTGATTTTGATCAAAATTTTGACCTAAAAAGCTTCTTTGTTTTTTGATAACCCGACCTAAAATTATTAAAATTTTTTTGTTTTTTGATTTTCACAAAGCTCAAATGCAGAGCCTTCACCTCTCTCTCTCTCTCTCTCTCTCTCTCTCTCTCTCTCTCTCTCTCTCTCTCTCTCTCTCTGTGTGTGTTGAGTTGTGACTTGTGATTGACTTTCATTGAACAAAATGGTGCCATTCTATTAAAAAGCTTCTTTGTTTTTTGATAACCCGACCTAAAATTTTTTTGCAGTTGGAAAAGTATTTTTCATTTAATTAATACTACTGTTAACTTTACGGTTCACACTTTTTGGCCCTACCCATGAATTATTTAGTAATCTGTCTTTCACAATGAGATCCATTTATACAGTAGCAATATTTAATTATAAGTACTCCTAAGTGTCCTAACTAACAAACACCTAAGAAATGGAAAATTTTGATTCATTAAGATCAAAGCCAATCCAAATGTAATTGGCAACAATACCATTCTTTTGATAGTGTTGTACCATTGAAACAAAACCCAAAATCAATGTGACCTACTATATATGAAAAGCAATTTAGCCCTTTTTTATCAATTGACCAAAATTTATGACCCATATTTATATAGTTGGCCTCCTTCAAAGTTACACCAATTTGACAAAACTCGGTTATTTGTTCAATATTTACTTCACCGCTCATAACTCGCTATATTTACCTATGTAGTGGATTAAAACTTGGATTACAGTGCACGTAAGGAGTTCTGACATGGACCTTAAATCAACAATTAATAACTCACAACAAAATTTGGGTCTTATTATTGCAAACCGCGAAATTGAGTAGGTTTTGAAATGACACAATTTAGAATTTACAAGTTCTTAAATTTTGTATTTTATATTTAAAATACTCTATATGTGAAAAATATTCAAAGAAATGTGGCAATATTTTGCATAAAAAGCATTTGACATGCCAATAACATTGTTAATATTTCATGATTTTGGCATGAACATCATCGTGGTATATGTACAAATAAACCAATTCAATTGAGGTTAAAATTGTTAAAAACACACAAATATCAAGTTGATAGCTTTGCAAATGAGTGTTTAGCGAGGACCATTGTTGGGATGTTGGAAGAAACTAATAATTCTTAACAAAATTATTATAAGAAAATATTTTATTATTATAAATGATTGTAAGAAAATAAACTATAAAAAAATTTACCAAAATAAATATTTTATGGTAAGTTAGAGTTTGGTGTAGAATTTTGGAAAATTAGAAGTTCTTAGGGATACGATTGGAGAATGAAAGGATATGGCAAATTAGCTTGTTTAAGTAATCGTGTGTTCTTGGACAAACAAGGGAGGTGACATCCTTTTTCTACAAAGAATTTAGGATAAAATTAGTTGTAGTTTAAGACTACAGTCTTTCTCAAAATTATTGACATTACTACATATTTTGAAAATCTAAGTGATGGATAGCATGTTTTTTACACTCTTAATACATATGTTAAATTTCGTGACAATCGGATATTATTTACTAGATAATCTATAAGATTACATTTTATGTATAATTTTAAACTTCAAAAACTTGCAATTTAAATAATTTATTAATGACATAGCTATTGATCTTTAATTTTCTAGAAATTTTACAAGCATGGAGGATATAAGAAAAAGATGCAATTCAACGGTGGATTTGTCAAAATTCACATCTAATAAAAAAATATTGAGTAAAGTTGTAATTTTAAGTTACAACCAATTTTGTAGTCCAAGAATTTATTATACTAAATTATGAAAAAAGTTACCTACTAATTTTCATAGCCACTTATCATACAATGTTTAGACATTCACAAAGCTGATAACATGGATGCATGCCTTCGTGCACTTGATATTGAGCTTTTTTTCTCAGCTTTTATTTTGCCTATAGCAGCCTATGGCAACTCTGACTTCTTTCTTATGGTTCGAAGTTTAATTAGTGCGATTGTATTGTGTGTATTAGAGAATTTAATTGTAAATCCATGCAATGTGAGATAACATAGATTACATATTTGTGTGAGTGTAGTGAATATAAAACGACAGGACAAAGAAATCTGAAAAAAAACTTTTGTTCCATTTATTTATTTATTTATCCTGCTTGTTTAGGCTTTCATTTTTGTTAATATGTAAGTAGTATTATACTTAATCATTGAACCTCAGCAATACATGTGTAGAGTGTTATTGAGGACTAAATTCTTGCAAAGGCTCACTTAAAAGCTCAGTCAGCAAAACAACCAAACAAGTCCAGGCCTAAGTCTCTTTTGTTCCATCTCATTCAATCCCACTTAAGAGAGGATTTTTGTGTCTTCATGATTGGTATATTTTGTTGGATTTGTCGCTGTTGTTAGGGATCGTTGTTGACGGTGGTGGTTTCTGGGCTATAGGATGCAGTACTCCAACACACCCACATCAACAGCAACGTTAGGCCACAAATCAAGTTGTCATATGACACAAGCCCAACCGTGGTCTGCAATGCCACCACAATCCCAGGCTTCTGATGAGTGTCGAGTGCTGACCCACCCTCCCATTAGGTCTTAACTTAAATTTCTTCTGATTCTCAAAAAAAAAAAAAAAAAAAACTTAAATTTCTTCTACGAATATATTTTTATTTATTTCTTTTCTTTTCTTTACCTTTTTAAAACAAATTATATAATTGAATATTATGCAAAAAAAAAAAATTATATTAGTGAAATTGAACTACCATTTATTATGTATTCCGTTAGTTAAATTGAACTACCATTTATTATGTATTCCGTTTAATCTAATTGCAAATATTTATTTAATAGTAAAGCACATTTTCATAGTCACTTCCTTTGATATTTAAGTAATTGTTTTTTTTTTTTAATAATATCTTCTTTTTCTTAAAGAAACAAACACACTTATATTATTATATACATCTAAGTAGTAAATACGATAGACTTAAAAGAGATACTATAAACTTGAAAATTCTAGGGCCTGTTTGGTTTTAAAAAATGATGTATTCACTTTTCATAATTTGAATATAGAAAAGAAAAAAAACACATATTTTCACATTTGGTAGTGTTTGGTAAATTGTTTTGAATACATAATTTAGATATAAAATATATTATATTCGGGTTTGGTCATTATTTTTTATTAAAAAAAGTAACTTTTCTCACTCACACACATTACATTACTAAAAAAAAGTAACTTTGTGTTTTTATAATAATTATGAATATACCACTATATTCGTATTTATAGAAAACAAAAATGTTGAAAAATTGTATTCATTTTTTATATTCAAATTCAAGTTTTAGGATATTAAAAATAAAAACTAAATACAAATATTAATACAAAACCAGTTTTTAAGTG
The DNA here is from genome assembly GCA_030445155.1 of Quercus variabilis. Taxonomy (NCBI): domain Eukaryota; kingdom Viridiplantae; phylum Streptophyta; class Magnoliopsida; order Fagales; family Fagaceae; genus Quercus; species Quercus variabilis. The sequence goes on from CP129446.1 coordinate 17,985,623, forward strand.
ATGGGACCTACTATAAACTGAAAAAAAAAAAAAAAAATACAATACAATGCTTTTTTAACCAAACCGTGCTTTTTTCAACTTCTTCTATCCGTATCATATTTGTTGATTCATATTGAGATGTCTTATCTTCTCAAAAAACAAAATATTGAGATGTCTTATCCCCTAGTGAATGCGCCTAGTCTTCATTATATATAATATTTTAAAAAATCATATATATTATAAAATTTTTAAATGGCAACTACTATGCGTGTGACAAATTTTTATTTTTATTTTAATTTTAATTTATTAGCCGATGCACAATTAGGGGGTCAATACTTTTTTTTTTTTAGGTAAGATGGGGGGTCTCAAATTCAATTCTCTAGAGAGATAAAGAGAGAAGAGAGAGATAGAGAGAGGTCAAATCGAGTGAGGGTAGGGTGTGTTGTATTTTATAATTTTCTGTGGTGGTGGTGCTGGGATTAGCTAAACAGGTTAGGGGTTTCATTTCATTCAGACAAAAAATCTCTCACACGCACACACGAAGAGAGAGAGAGAGAGAGAGAAAACCCTTTTGGGTAAAAAAGCTGTGAGATAGAGAGAGAGAGAGATTTTTAATACTGGAACAGAACTTGCTCTAGCTCGAAACCCTAGAAAAATCCCTATCTTCTTCTTCTTCTTCTTCCTTCTATTCTAAATTATTCTCTTCCTCTTCCTATCTTTGCTGATGGATCCCTTTGATTTGATTCGTAAAGGTATAAACTTTTTTCCATATTCATCAGATCTTTCAAATACCTTCATAAATTTTGGTGTTCCAGTTTTGTTTTTGAAAAGATTGTTTTTTTATTCAATTTCATGGTGGTTGAATTGATTGAGATCTCTTAAAATCTAATAACATGATGTCAAAGTTTTGATTTTTCTGTTTTTGTTTTTGTTTTTGTTTTTCATTTTTAAATTTAGTTATTAGTTTATTAGATTTGGTGGTAAAGATTTGACCTTTTTTCTTTATTTTTTTATTTTATGTTGTGGTTAGGGTTTAATTTAATCAACCTTATTAATAATAATTGTGTGAGGATTTATGTGTTATCTTTGTTTATGAAGTCAGAAATGATGGGGTTTTAAGCAATTCTTTGTGCAATTTTAATCCTAAAGTACTTTCATTACTTCCAAAGTTGTTAAGTGAAATTGGTTAGCTTTGGTTAAATTTAACTGGGTCATATCATTTTTGAGTCACAGATACATACAGTGCCTGCTTTTTTATCTGCACATTTCAGATGGGTTTTCTGTTTGTTGCTTATTATATGTATTGTTTAATTGGAAAATTGTTATTATTATTTGTTTGAAATGGTTGTAGAAAGAGTTTTGATACTGATTGCTATCTAGATTAGTAGTCTTTGGTGTATGAGATATGGTATTTGAGCTTATTTGTTGCAAAAACTGGATTTTATTCATGTGGGTGTGTGTTGAAATTGAAATTTTGTGGTCAATTTAACTAATTTGTATACTTGAATGGGATTTTTTTTTTGGGCAGGGTTTGGCTGAAGCTTGCTGAAAGTTGAGTTTTTATTTCTTCTATGCATGTATATTATAGTGTTTTATTCATTTTCATTTAACTAAATAATGAGCTTATCCAAGAAAGGAACCCAAGCTAACACCACGAAGCTGAGCAACCTAAGCAAGGCAACATCCTTGAATCCAAATGCAGCAGAGTTTGTTCCCTTTTTCCTTAGATCATCATCATCTGGAAGCACCAGCACCGCAGATGCTGCAGCAAGGCTTGCTAATTCTGGGACTTTAGGAAAAGCAGTGCTAGATAGATCAGAGTCATCTGTTTCGAATATTTCTGATGAAGAGGCCCATCAATACTGGCGTCGCCAGCTCCCCGATGATATTACCCCTGACTTTAAGGTCATGGGAGAAGATGAATCTCAAGGTATTGGGAACCTCACTTTGGCGGGTTTGTCCTTGCATGATGTTAGTGAAGCTTCAAAGTTTCCTGCTTCTCCAGGCAGTGGATACTTGTTAAATGAGCAGCAAGAATTATCTCCACACAATATTAATGGTAATAGCTATGCTGGAAAGTTGAGATTTCCTGCTTCATCCTACGGTGAAGATTTGTCGTCGCCTAGTTTTCTTCATATGTCACCTAAGCCATGGGATAGTCAAACTGTGAATAGTCATCAGTTCAGGGAGGGGCCTCCTTATGATAGCAATTCTAGACATGGGTTTGTGAACGATATGTTGGGTGAGCAAGCAATTGTGGAGGATAATGAAATGAACCCCATTGAGTTATTGGTTTCTCATTTCCCAGGTTTTGCTGCTGAAAGCCTTGCAGAAGTATACTTTGCCAGCGGAGGCGATATAAACATGACAATTGAGATGCTCACCCAGTTAGAGGTATGCTTAATTGTTTACAAACAAATAATCTTCTGAAAACTGAGATGTCTTCAATTTTCTCATGTTGAGTGAGGATGTAGTGAATCACAATATCTGAGTTTGCATTCCATAGACTTAATTTGCTATGGTGTATTTTTTTCCTTTACTTTAAATACTTCCATATTTCTGTATTTTTTTTACGTCTTAATTGAGATGGGCAGAACTGTGTAAAGTAGTTGAAGTTCAACATGGGATCCTCAAGAATCTTTTTGATCAACACAATTTTTTTCAAATTATTATTTTAATCTTTATGCTTGTACATCTTCCCCTTCTCTTGCTGATATTATTTTATTGCTATAAATGTCTCCAAAATAAGCCATTATGACTTGTCTCATAAATTTTCTGTGATGCAATAAATAATTCTAATGGGTAAGATGCTAACCACGGAGAGCAATACCTCTGATGCCTTCTTTTGGCAGGGAAGAGCTGGCTCCCCATAGAGTTTTGAGGTGACTCAATGCAACCATAGCCATGTATGGCCTCCAGTGCCTTAGCCATTGGCCTGGTACAGGGGGGGAGTTAGTGATTCTCTGTGGGTCATCCTCTTCTTACAGTATAGCACCGTTTTTCATTTATCTGTTCTTAGTTCTACTAATGTTTCATCTTTTGCTGTAAGCTTCATGGTTTGGTAGGGCAATGGTATTTTGTTTTGAAGGGTTCCATTGATTTTTCAAATATGCTGAAGTAAATGACTGTGTGTGTGTGTGTGTGTGTGTGTGTTTTTCATGATTTGTTATGCAGAATTTATTGTTAGTTTTATCATATTCAATATCTGCAATATATTTTTGTATTTAGGTTATTTTATGGTAGATTTCTATTTTATTTGTAGCTTCAAGTTGATGGTGGTTTCAATCAGAGTATGAACTCAAAGACCTTATCAACCCCCAATCTTAGTTCAATGGACTTTCCTGCCCTAACTGTTCCCGATAGTCAGAATGGTCCTCCAAAATATGCTGGAGATGATCTCCAACAAAATGGCAATCCTTTTCGATCTTCTGACAAGGACAACATGCTTATGTTCAAATCTGGATCTTCCATTCCATCTAGGGGTGCTATAGATTTTGCTTCAGCTGTCAGGAAATTGGCATCTCAGGATTCTGGTATATGGAAGTATGAAAGAAATGGTTCTGCTGATGCCACTATTGGCTCAAGTAGAAGTTCCCATGTTTTGGCTAGTGCTTACAGTAGTGGACAAGGGAGAGGCATCTATGGTGACAGGCTGCAAGATCGTGGTTCTGCTCGAGCGGCTCCTGTCTGGCTTGAAACTGGAGATGCAGTTGGTAATATTCTTTTGTCAACAAAATGACTTGTCTTTATATGCCTTCAATTGTAGGCCAAATGCATTATGCATCAATAATGGCTTTAATGTTTGTTGAGATGACAGCAAATATGTATTCTGAGCTGCGAGAGGAAGCTCGTGACCATGCACGCCTGCGGAATGCATACTTTGAACAGGTATGCCTTGAAAAATTTTCAAACTATCATTTAATGTAGAAAAAACAATTGCTCTCTCTAAACTCCTACCTGAAATTTTTAATAGAAAACTCTGGCATGTAAGAATAAATTTTGGCAGCCTGTGGAGTGAGGTATTATTTCTAATTTCGATTCACTTATGTGGGTTCGATTCATGAGAAGAAACATGACCTGCATTGCCTCCTCTCAATGTGATTAAAGTGTGACTTTACTTGCGTATTTCTGGCCACCTCAATGGTCAATTGATAAACAAAGATGAACATAAAAAACTAAAAATAATATATAAACACCCGAGAGGTCAGGCTTTGGTGTGATGACAATTGCTTTTCACCCAAAGTGACATGTCACGGGTTCGATTTACCATCAGCCCCCACCCCCCACCCCCCCCCCCCCCCCCCCCCAACAAAAAAAAAAAGAGGATAAGGTTGCCTACCAATGACCTCTCCTAGGCCAACATAAGTGGGGGCTTTGTGCACTGGATATGACCTTTTAACATATAAACATAGTCAAGAACCAGACATGTGGTGGCGTGAGCCAAGCATGCACCATTGACTAGAGATCTGTGAACATGTATTTGTCCAATAGATTGATATAGACGTCTTCCTAACATGGTGTTAATGTGCCACTGCAGTGAACATAGCCTATTAAGTCATTAGGTTTTGACAATTTATCTCTAGTGTGCAGGCTGATTTGTGGCCCAATTATGCTTTTGTTCTTGAATCCTTAAGATTGATTTTCTGCACTGTGTGCCATTGATCCCACATCTATCAGCTACACCATGTTTCTTCACTTGATGATGTATTATTCAACAACAGGCACGGCAAGCGTTCGTTATTGGCAATAAGGCTCTAGCAAAGGAATTGAGTGCTAAAGGGCAGGTGCACAACATGCATATGAAGGCAGCTCATGGGAAAGCTCAAGAATCTATTTATCGTCAGAGGTTAGTTATCTTCTGCTCTTGCTTTAATCTCAGCCATGACTGAACATGATTATGATTATTGGATAATGTTTGCTGTCTTTCCTTTCATACACTTGTTTATCTTTAAAGGGGTTGATTAGATGCATGGCTGCTGGTCGATTGACATCTCCAAGTTACCTCTCATGAATGATAATATTGCAAATCCAATAGTTTGAATTTCTCTCTCTCTTTCTCTCTCTCTCTCTCTCTCATGTTGGGGATACTTCTCTATAAGTGTATCAACTACTGTGTTTGCTTATTTGATGTTGATTGGAGCATTGCTGCTGGATCCAGAACAAAAATAGTAGTTCAATTACAGCTAGTCTGCAACTTCATGGCACAACAATAATGGCAATGTCCTATGTTATTCAGAGCCTGATTTCAATAACAGACTGCCAAGTTTGACAACTTTCTGATTCACCGCAATAACCTCTGGTATCAGGGTTTTTATCGGTTTTGTTCAGCTATTTATCTGTGATTTGAACTATTTTTCTAGGAACCCAGTTCCTCCAGAGATGCAGGGCAATGGAAGAGGACAAGAGCGGATGATAGACTTGCATGGGCTGCATGTTAGTGAAGCCATTCATGTTCTGAAGCACGAGTTGAGCGTGTTGAGGGGCACTGCCAGAGCAGCTGAGCAGCGCCTGCAGGTTTACATATGTGTTGGAACAGGTCACCACACCAGGGGTGCCCGCACTCCAGCTAGGCTTCCTGTTGCTGTGCAACGTTATTTGCTTGAAGAAGAGGGCCTTGAATACACCGAGCCACAGCCAGGGCTGCTTCGAATTGTGATATATTGATCGCAGGGAGATGACAATTGAGGTATAGGGCTTTTTTGACACAGCAAAACCCATCAAGTCATAGTCATCATAGTCATTCTTGTATCTGTATATGGGAGCAAATGGAGAAAGAGTAGATCAAGTTTCTAAAAGGGGAAAAAACAAAAAAACAAAAAAAGGAAAAATGAAGAAAAAGACTGAGGAGTTAGAGGGAAAGGAAAATGAAAAATGAGCAGATGTGTATCATTTAGGTTTAACCGGGTGGCAGCGGCATCCCATGTTGGTAGGCTGTTGCAACAATTTTTTCTTTGTTGTACCTTAAATTGTATTTTGCAAAATTCCTTTTTATAAATTCCCAGTTGTAACTGATAGAATTCAATTTAATCACATCACAATTCACTTTGTCAATTACGTTAAAGTCACGGAAAATGGATACCACAATTCAACGAACATGACTTTTGGGCAATTTGTTTGAGTATGGATTTCTCCTTTTTATATCCATTATTCCTAGAAACTCTGAAGCATGAAACGAGAAGAATGCCATTAGTTCTCGTGTGTTTCTTTTTATGTTTTTCGGACGTTAGTCCTCGTGCATTTCTTATGTTTTTGGACTAGCTAAAAGTTGTTACAATGAATTTAGTTGGAAAATGCGACTCTATATAGCTAGATTAGAATGTTTACAAGGTGTAATTTTTTTATTTGGTCGAATAAAAAGGTAAAGGGACCAATCTGTCGTGACTCGTGAGGACAAGCACTGAACCATAGCTGGGTTTTTGGGGTGAGTTGAGTCAGTCTAATCTTTAGTCCAAATTATGGCTCAACTCAGGGGTTAGTGGTTTTAGGCCATAGCAGACAATAGTCATTGGTTCGAATTCACAACTTATCCTTTGTTGTGATACAACCATTGGGTTACCACTAGTGTAAGGGGTAAAATCATTACTTCATAAGCCAAAACCGATTAATCCACTGTAATAAAACAAAGATTACAACATTCAAAGTTTATTCTCCAAAACTTGAGTTTACAATAACTCTCTCGGAATTGTGTTATGTCCCAAAGCCACATGGAAGATAATTATGCAGCGGCTAATGAAGTTTGAATTTGAATAATAAATTAGGTAGTAGATTAGGTTGTTGTCGTTTCAAATTTGTATTTGTTAGGACTTAGGAGTTACTCCTATCTTATGAGTATTATTTATGTATTGTGAAGGAATGAATGTAACTTCTGCAGAAAATTAACCCAAAAGTTCAGGGGTAGTCATCTAAAATCTATTAAGTTATCTTCTGCAACTATGCAAAATGGTGTGTCATTCCACCGATGCAAACAATAGTGTATTAAAATGCATTCTACAAAAAGACAACACTATACATCCCACCAAGCAAAAGTAAAAAGAAAGAATTAAGGCATTCCACTATCAGAAAACACAGTGCATTCAAGACACTTCTAGTATTATAAATACTAAGTTATGCCTTAAAGTTTAGGATGCTAGTCATCTCAAATTGATTAAACACATCCCACTATGCAAAATGGTACATCATTCCACCGATGCAAACAATAATGTATTAAAATGCACTATACAAAAGGACATCCCACTATGCATCCCACTAGGCAAAAAGATAAAATTAAGGCATTCCACTACCAGATTCACTAGTTTCTTTTATTTAAATTTTCTTTTATTTTTTTTCAATTTCAGGCTTCCTTGATTGGGTTCCTAATCTCACGTTGTTGTATTTTTGTTTTTTTTTTTTTTTTTGAATCTCCATTTTTCTTAATTCCTAATCTCACCTTTTTGTTTATGTTTTACCTTCTCAAATCCCCTTTTCTTTATTTTGAATTAAAAAAAAAAAAAAAAAAAAAAAAAAAAAAAAAAAAAAAAACCATCACTATAACCTCTCCTCTATATTCCTTAAATTTAGGCACTACCATATATCCTCATTGAAACACCCCGTGTAAAGTTCACCACCCCGCTTTTTAAGTGAAAATCAAATAAAAACAGTTTCAACAATTTAAGAACTACACCAATATATATATATATATATATATATATATATATATATATATAAGGATTCCCCATTTTCAACTTGATTTTTATGTGGTTCAAAAATACCCTCGTTAATGAAGAGTAATTTCATTTATAAATATGGTCATAGACTCATAAATGTTAAATAACAAATTTCATTTTGAATTCAAAAAGAGAACTCCTGAAATTTAGGATTTTTCTCCTTTTCGTTCAAAAAAGAAATTACAATTACTACTTATCTTTAAAGTTTATCATTTTTATTTGTTTGAAAAATAAAAAATATATCAATTGAGTTCAAAAAATAAATAAATATATTTCTAAATTATAATAGATGCAAATTATTAATTTTTACCCAAAAAATAATGCACGTGCTTAGAGGCTAATGTGTGTGTGTATAAACACTAGACTCATCAAACACACTTTGCACGTGCAATAATACACTTATTTATTTATTTATTTATGTTTTTGGTTTAGTGTTATAATGCTTAAAAGTGATATATAAATAACCGTGTGTATTTTTTTTTTTTTTAAAGAATGAGATAAAGTAATGTGGAATAATGTTTAAAAATAAGATAGAGAACTGTAAGAAGTTGAAAGTTGAAACCAATGGGACATTTGAATTTATTGATTGAGATAAGAATTGTGATAAGTAAAAAAATTTGAGATTTGAACAAAAGATAGGTGATATACATTAGTGTGGATGGATGATGATTTGTGATAACTGTATAAAATTTAGATAACAAAAATTTTGGAATGTTTTAAAGAATTTAAAAAAAAAAAAAAACCATAGAAATTTCATGATAAGAATGAGTAGTTTTTATGTGGGGTAGTGATTTTTTTTTTTTTTTTTTTGGAAGAAGTAATTTTGTGTATATATATATATATATATATTGGTAAAGATAATTGCAGTATTTGAATTCAAATAGATAACAAATACAGATAAAAATAAGATATTTGAATACAAATAGGCAGTGAGAATAATGGTCTTTTTTTCTTTTCTTTTTTCCTTTGTACGTGAGATGGTATTACTGTTTTAACATTTTTTGCTTTTTTGTAGAAAAAAATTAAATTAAAGGATATGTTATTTCAAAATTTGTATGAGGATATTTTGGTATGCCAAAAATTGAAAACAAAATAGGGGAATCCTCTTATTAATAATATGTGTGTATATATATATATATGTACTACTAGTACTACTACTATTAATAATAGAATTTCCTATTTGGGTTTCAACATTTTATGTACTAAAATACCCTCACACAAATTCTTAAACTCTCTAAAATATCCTTATCTTTTAGTTAAATAATTTTAAATAAAAAATTGGTTAAAAAAGTAATTTACTGTTCCTAAGTTCTAAGCGTTTTCCTTTATCTTCTCTATTTAGCCTAAAATTTATGACATTATTTCTATCTCATTTATAAACATTATTCCACGTTACCTTACATCTTTCTTTAAAAAAAAAAAATACACACTATTATTTATATATCACTTTTAAACATTATAATACTAAACCAAAAAAATAAAAATAAAAAATAAAAAAGCATTATTGCATGCACAAAACTTATGACATTATCTCTATCTCATTTATAAACATTATTCCACGTTACCTTACATCTTTCTTTAAAAAAAAAAAAAAAAATACATACATACTATTATTTATATATCACTTTAAAACATTATAATACTAAACCAAAAAAAAAAAAAAAAAAAGCATTATTGCATGCACAAAGCGCGTGTGATAAGTCTAGTATATAATATATATATATATATATATCTACTTCTTTTCTTTTAATACTATTCAATTTTGAAAAGAATTTCACTTGCGCACAACAAATTGGTGCTCTCCCACAAAGAAGATAAGGGTTTCATGGTTGGTTCATAATGATTTTTGGTAGGTATATTTTTTTGTTACTCTCTCTCTCTCTCTCTCTCTCTCTCTCTCTCTCTCTCTCTCTCTCTCTCTCTCTCTCTCTCTCTCTCTCTCTCTCTCTCTCTCTCTCTCTCTTTGCTTTTTAAATTTGTATATTAGTTTTTACTGAATTCGTGATTTTGCTGAAACACCATTCCAGGCCAAGAGTTTCAAACATCTTGCTCATTTTGCACTAACAACTATAACAACAAGAATGAAAAAAGAAAAGAAAAAGAAAAATGAAATTTGAGATGACATCATTAAATGACATCTTTAAGACCCCTTCTTTTCTTTTTCTTTTTTTTGGGTTGTGTCATAATCTAAAAATTGAGATGAATGGAAAATTATGATATTAGACTAAAAAATAAAAAGAACCTCATCGCACAGGCAAAACGACATGATGAGGCTAGTAATTTATATGGTTGTAGCACTCAAAATCTCCTAATGTACTAACTCTTGTTACTTAACGTCTTTATTTTATTTTGTTTCTCTATTCCATCATGATGCCTTGTCCTAGACACCTATGCACGTATCTTATGTGATTCTTTCTTCTTACCATATTGTCTTCTTGCTTTTCATTCTTTCAATATATAGATGTCATTCTCTTTTGAAGTAACCAACAAAAAAAGAAGATAAGTCGTATTTCATATAGCGAGTATCCTTTCTACAATCATTAGATGAGAGAAATTGTCATGACTGTCCATTTTGCTGTAGAAAGATAATGGAGAAATGCAATGAAGACTCCAAGAAAACTGAGATAGCTACAGATTGAAGCTAAATTCCAAATCAGTATTTAAGAATACCCGAGGACTCCATACTCCAATTGTGTTCCACAAAACTGGTTAAAAAAATGTAGACGATAATAATTTGCATTTCATGAACATAGGATAATATTTCTTATCAGTTCCATGAGATCCTTTCTACCCCATCAAAGGTTTTAAAAAAAAAAAAAAAAAAAAGGCACCAAAAATAAAGCTATAGTAATTATACGATTATAAGATGATCTTTTTTTTTTTTCTTTTTTTTTTTTTTCCTTTTTTGAGAATCTAAGATGATCTTTAGATATATTAATAGACAAATTAAACCAGTACTCATAGTTTCTGAGTCATATCAAAATGAATAGGTTTCCGCTTCTCCTAACTACAAAGAACCCTATATAAATAGATGATTAGTGAAAGCATCACCTACTGTGTTGCTAATCTTGTATTAGTCTCTATTGAGGTTAGGACCAATGTTGGCAGTAGCTGGCTTTCGGACTAATAATAGTACCACAATCAAGGGATTAAATGCCTATGTGATGAATAATATTATGGATAAACTCCATATTTGGTCTCTATCTTTTATACCAAATTTCAATTTGGTCTCTACCCTTCCAATTGTGTCAATTTGGTCCTTACCCTTCCAATTGTGTCAATTTAGTCTCTAACCTTTTAGTGTTGTGTCAATTTAGTCTCTGTCGTTATTTTTTGAATGAAAATTATTGACATGACTAACAATCAAAATAAAAAATTAGTTTCCGTTAATATGGTAAACTAATTTTTTATTTTGGTTGTTTGCCTCATCACCAATTTCTATCCAAAAGATTACAGCAAAGACTAAATTGACACGGTACTAAAAGGTTCTGGACCAAATTGACACAATTAAAAAAGTTAAGAATCAAATTGAAATATGATGTAAAGAATATGGACCAAATACGCAGTTTACCCTAATATTAATTAATGATACAGGACATTCCCCCTCGCCATGGGTCTAAAAAATAGTAACTCAGTTTAATATGGATAATTTTGACTTGAACCCAATCTGACCCTACTGTTAGGCTTAGTAAAAATCGTTGTCCATTGTATTGTTAATTTGGAATATTATGTATGTTTGTGGTATTTGAACTTAGAAATTTGAAGTTTGTTATTTGCTCATATACTGGTAATTTGGTACTTAAGTAGTTACCAACTTTTGAGTAATTTATGTCAAATTTATCTTTTTTCCAATGATTTTGTATTATATATCATCATTATGGGTGATTTTTAATTTTCATGTTTTCTTATAAAAAGTAGAATCTTACAATTATCAATACAATACTATAATTTGACTTGCAGTAATCTTCAACTAACTCCACACACGATCCCAACTTTGACAACCATATTAACAATTGAGTATTGATATTTATTATGACTTATTAACAACTCTTTATTTTCAAATGGATCAAGATCCTTTAGAGTTTTAAAAAAAACACTACAGTAAATTTTCTAAAATCTTGATTATTCATTGATAAAAGGATTGATTTTATATTTGGGTACATATTATGCCAATCTCACTTGAACTTTCATGAAATGAAATCCAACTTAAGGATTTTTATAAATTCAAGAGATAAGTTAATGCTGTTTCACATCATGACTGAATGGAATAATTTAATTTAATTAAATTTTAAAAAAATTCTACTCATTTATACAACATAACAAAAATGTGTCATTTTGCAAAACCTCAAATGAAGTTTATATAATTTACTTTTATATTTTCTAACGTTATCAATATTCAAACAAATAATTATTATTAATTTCATGATATCTATATCTATTTAAGTTATTGATGATTCAATAAAATTAGAAACCATAAGTATTTCACCAAACAATTAAGATTTTAAAAATTATTATATTGTAGATTTTTTCCGAACTTAGGTTTTTTTCCTTTTTCTTTTTATAATAGTAATTCCAAATTTAAGATCACATTACTAAAAAATGTTTATTAAGCTATAAATGTTAAGAAAGCTTATGATCACCAAAAAAAAAAAAAAAAACTCATAATATTTTCATAATATTATTGTTGTTGTTGTTGTTGTTTTTTTTTTTTTTTTTAAATAATTTATTTGTTTTAATTGTAGTGGGTAGATATATAATCTTATCTTATTTTATTTTGACTAAGAGAGATATTTCATTTTAGTAATATTTAGAAAAAAAAAATGTTGGTCTAAACAAAAAAAAAAAAAAAGAGGTCAAGTTAACAGACACCCTTATTGTACGGACTCAATTTGGAAAAGCCTCCTAAAATGAAAGGGAAAAACGGTCCAACAAGCCCAAACAATAAATTTTTAGAGAGTGGGTGAAAGAACTAGCTCTACTTGATAGGAAAAGCCTCTCATTCTCTGGTTCATTTTCTGTGTTCTCCTACAATGTCATTTATTTTCATGTTATATACTACGTTCCTCCCCTTACTTTCGCCGTACATGTGTAAGTTCTATCCTGGGAACTCCTTTCTGTCTCATCTTCCACTCTCTAGAATCCTCAACCAGCCATAATAAGGCTGCTTGATCACTGTTCAGGCATCACCTACACATTAATGCGGTCAAAGAGTTAACTATGAAGCATTTAATGTGGAAGTAGCAGCGTCAGAAGATATTTGTTGCCTCCACTATCTTATATCCGTTTCTCAATTACAATACAACCTTATGAACTATCTAGGGTAATTAGATAGTTACACCCACCTCGGACTATCGTTCTGAGGTGAATCTTCTCCTCGGACACATTTTGGATTTTCATTTGCAATCCTCGGCTCTTCTTATTATATTATTCGTATCATGCCTTTATTAAATCATCCTCGGACGGATTGCTGTCCTCGGATTGGGTCATTGGGCCGCAGGCCAATTCCTTACAAACTTACCAATACCACCTTATATAGCTGGCCCCACACTGATGATATTTGTTAAGAGAGATGCTACGTCTACAACAATTTTACAATATTTTTACAACAAATCACAGGTGGTTAGTTGTTATTGATTCAAATTTGAAGCCAACACTAAGATTACTTTTTTGCCCCAACAATAACAATCAATAACAACCTGCCACTTAGAATTTGTTGTAAAAATGTTGTAGAAATGTTGTAGACATATCATTTCTCATTTGTTAATAATTATTTTAGCAAAAATTTTAATATCGCTTTTATGAAAAATATAAAAAAATATGTCAAAAAAATTAGATACTTTTTTTCATAATTTTTTTTAAAATATTTTCTAAACAAGGCAATTAAAACATTTGTTAACTATTTAGAACATTTGTTAACTTTTCAAAAAGAAAATTCTTTGCATGTATTTTTAAACGAGTACTCAGACTCAGACTCAGACTCAGAGCCAACAATGCAAGCAGGAAATGCAGTTGCAAGCCAACCTCAGACTCAGACTCAGAGCCACTTCCATTTCCATTTTCCCATTTGCCAAAACCCCATTCCCTCACTTTCTCCTCCTTCACTTCTGCTTCTCCTCTCTCTCCGACCTCGTCTCTCACCCTTCCCATTTTGCATTATCTTCTTCTTCTCAATGGTTTTCCATCCTCCGTGTCGCCATTTCCAAAACCGACTTGCTGCTTGGCAAGTCTGCGCATGCACGTATTATCATCTCCGGCCAAAACCCAGATCTTTTTTTGACCAACAATCTCCTTACACTGTATGCAAGATGTGGGTCACTTTCATCTGCACGCCAACTGTTTGATAAAACCCCTGACAGAAACCTTGTAACCTGGAACTCCATTCTAGCTGGCTACGCACACTCCGCGGACTCTGAGGTCGAGAATGTTCAAGAGGGTTTTCAGCTGTTTCGCCTTCTTCGTGAGTCTATAGTTTTAACTAGTCGATTCACTTTGGCGCCGGTTCTAAAGCTCTGCTTGCTCTCTGGGTATGTATGGGCTTCCGAGGCTGTTCATGGGTATGCCATTAAGATTGGGTTGGGATGGGACATGTTTGTATCTGGGGCTCTTGTGAATATATATGCTAAGTTTGGGCGGATTAGGGAGGCCCGTGTTTTGTTTGATGGCATGCAAGAGAGGGATGTTGCGTTGTGGAATGTAATGCTCAAGGCTTATGTGGAAGTGGGTTTATATAAAGATGCACTCCATCTCTTTTCATCTTTCCATCGGAGTGAGTTGCATCCTGATGATGTCAGTGTGCATTGTGTTCTTAATGGGATTAACAATGTTGGTTCTGATGAAGGGAACAGGCTTGCCGAGCAGGTTAAAGCCTATGCGATGAAATTGTTTGTGAATCCTGAAAACTCAGATGTATTTATGTGGAACAAGAAATTGTCTGAGTATCTCCAAGCCAGTAAAAATTGGGCTGCTGTCCAGTGCTTTGTAAATATGATTAGATCAAAAGTAGAATACGATAGTGTGACATTGGTTGTTATTCTCTCTGCAATTGCAGGTGTAAACGACCTGGAGATGGGGAAGCAGGTTCATGGTGTTGCTGTGAAGTCGGGTTTTGATTCTGTTGTTACCATAGCAAATAGTCTTATCAACATGTATTCAAAGGCAGGTTCTCTTTATTTTGCACGAAAAGTGTTCAATTCCATGAAAGAAATGGATTTAATTTCATGGAACTCAATGATATCTAGTTGTGCACAGAGTAGTTTAGAAGAGGAATCAGTGAACCTATTTATAGATTTGTTACGTGATGGCCTAAGACCAGATCAATTTACAATTGCAAGTTTTTTAAGGGCTTGCTCCTCTTTTAAAGAAGGCCTGTATCTCTCCAAACAGATTCATGTTCATGCAATAAAAACCAGAATAATTGCTGACAGTTTTGTTTCGACGGCCCTTATTGATGTATATTCTAGGACTGGAAATATGGAGGAGGCAGAGTTTCTTTTTGATGACGAAGTTGAATTTGATTTGGCATCTTGGAATGCAATGATGTTTGGGTACATAATGAGTAATGACAATCAGAAAGCATTGAACCTCTTGAGTCTGATACATGAAAGTGGAGAGAGGGCAGATCAGATTACTTTGGCAACTGCAGCTAAAGCCTCAGGTTGCTTGGTTGGGTTAGAACAAGGGAAGCAAATTCATACTTATGTAATAAAAACTGGATTTGACCTAGATTTATGTGCCAGCAGTGGTATTCTTGATATGTATATCAAATGTGGAGACATGGAAAGCGCACACATGGTTTTCACCCAAATCCCTACACCTGATGAGGTTGCATGGACAACTATGATCTCAGGATGTGTGGAAAATGGAGATGACAACAAAGCTCTTTCTATATATCATCAGATGAGACTCACAGGAGTCCAGCCTGATGAATATACCTTTGCTACACTTGTCAAAGCCAGCTCTTGTCTAACAGCATTGGAACTAGGGAGACAAATTCAAGCAAATGTGATAAAGTTGGATTATGCTTTGGATCCTTTTGTTGGGACTTCACTTATTGATATGTATGCTAAGTGTGGGAACATAGGAGATGCGTACCTTTTATTCCAGAGGATGAAAGTGAGTAACATTGCCTTGTGGAATGCAATGTTGATAGGGTTAGCTCAATATGGAAATGCCAAAGAAGCCCTTAAACTTTTTAAATCTATGGAATCTAATGGCATTGAGCCCGATAAAGTTACTTTTATTGGGGTACTTTCCGCATGTAGCCATTCTGGTTTAATTTCTGAAGCTTATGAGTATTTTGATTCAATGAGCAAAAAGTATGGTGTTAAACCTGAGATTGAGCACTACTCTTGTCTAGTTGATGCCCTTGGCCGTGTGGGTCGTATTCAAGAAGCAGAAAAGCTAATAGGATCGATGCCCTTTGAAGCTTCTGCTTCCATGTATAGAGCCCTGCTAGGTGCTTGTAGGGTTCAAGGGGACACAGAAGCTGGAAAACGGGTCGCAACCCAGCTCTTGGCATTGGAGCCATCAGATTCATCTGCTTATGTTCTTTTGTCCAATATCTACGCTGCTGCCAACCAATGGGATGATGTAACTGTTGCTAGAAAAATGATGGAAAGGAAAAAAGTAAAGAAGGATCCAGGGTTCAGCTGGATAGATGTCAAAAACAAGGTGCATTTGTTTGTGGTGGGTGATAGATCCCATCCACAAACTGATTTGATATATGATAAGGTGGAGGACTTGATAAAAACGATAAGAGAAGAAGGATACGTCCCTGATACGGACTTTATGCTGCTTGATGTGGAAGAAGAGGAGAAAGAGCGTGCTCTTTATTACCATAGTGAGAAGTTAGCTGTAGGTTATGGACTCATAAGTACTCCCCCATCCTCTACAATTCGGGTAATTAAAAACCTTAGAGTTTGTGGAGACTGCCATAATGCACTCAAATATATCTCAAAGGTTTCTCAACGAGAAATTGTGTTGAGAGATGCTAATCGGTTCCATCGTTTCAGTGATGGAATATGCTCTTGTGGAGATTATTGGTGATGTGAAATTGATCTTTCTGTTTTTGTCTCTCTTTCCCCCACTTCCAACCTTTTTTGTTAACATCCATACAACCAAAAGTACCTTTATTTGTTCTTACTTTGTGTTAAATGCAGAGAAGATGTTGTTAGAATTCTGTGATAATTACAAATTATTGCAACATTTGTATCATTCCACTATTGGCCCATTTATTTCTTGAGTAAGATGCATATAGTACACATGCACTCTGTACTACATGATCAGGAATAAAGTTTAAAGGGAAAAAAAGCATGCTATGAATTTGATTCCTGCACATCTTACTTATTTTGATAGCCAATGAAGGGGTTTTTTAAGTGGTTTTTATTTGGCAAATCATCGTGCATATTAACTAAAATTTAATGATCTCTCTTTAATTACAATATGCATTGTATCAATTTTTATACAGTTACAAATGAATCAATCAAAATATAAATATATATATATATATATATAAGACCTCTACATGAAGTCTTGTCATATGACGCTTTAATTTTACATTTAGTTTTTTTTTTTTTTTACGTCTTTTTATTAAGTTATTTTTATTGTTACTAAAAAGTTTTTACCTCTTTTTATTAAGTTATTTTTATTGTTACTAAAAAATTTACATTAACTTTTTTTTTTTTACCGTTATCTCATTAATCTCTCATTAATTGTCTAAACTTACACCACATGGAGGGATATTAGGCCTAGGAGCCCATTGTTTGCTCAGATTTCGAGTTTGTGACCGAATTCGAGGACAAGGGGTTGTCCGAGGATGAGGAATCTTATTTAGTGAAGGCTGTATTAGTTAACAAAGGTTAGCTTTGACCATAATGGCTCAAGGGATTGGCCGAGGATAAATTTGCCCTCGGATAACCAACGCCGATGTCCAAAAAAGTTTGTTAGTCGCTCGGAATAAAGTTCTAAGAAGTTTCATTAGTGTTGATAGGCATTGAAAGAGTGATGAACAGGGCAATGCACTGAAATATCTAAGGAGGAAAGCTACTACCTCAGCATTAAATGCAGTGCAGCTAACACTCTGACCGCATTAATGTGGAGGTGATACCTGAACAGTAGGTTACAGCCTTACAGCTACTACATCAAGACTAATGGAA
Organism: Quercus variabilis; assembly: GCA_030445155.1. Taxonomy (NCBI): domain Eukaryota; kingdom Viridiplantae; phylum Streptophyta; class Magnoliopsida; order Fagales; family Fagaceae; genus Quercus; species Quercus variabilis. The sequence goes on from CP129446.1 coordinate 18,003,459, forward strand.
AGGAATGATGGGACAAGTATCCACAAGAATTATCTAGCATGCACGTGTGAAGTAGGAATAAAAGGGGAGGATGATATAAAAGGAAGAGGAAGCAACAAGGGAGGGGGATCGAAAATGAGAAGAATGAACATTGTAGAATCCAGAAATCAAACTTGTAACTCAATTTGAGAACAATATACAAGAATAGTGCACCTCGGACTCTATCGAGAACTATTTTCCTTCAATACAATCCTATTTCTTTTTATTCTCTAATCATCAAAATTTATTCCAACGTATGTTTGATTAACTAAAACCCAGTGTTCTCCAATCCACCCTATACAAATTTATTGTTTCGGGCTTTTTAGGATTGAATCCATCCACGCAGTGGGCAACAACTTCAAATCTGGTCCTTACAATTGGCACCATCTGTGGAAAATACTGGTGTTTTCAGTGACTCAAACTTTCAACAATGATAGGTTCAGGTCCATATCAAGCAAAGTCTATGGGGTCTCAGTGTCAAGATCACTTTCGTGATCTTGAACGGTAAAGAGATCAGGAGGGAAGTGTACATACTACCCGTACTAGTAGAAGCCAAGCTAGGGGTAAAAGCCATGTCTCTCAGGAAGAGAATGCTAGGAACATGCAAAAGGCAATTGATCACTAAGGAGAAGCTTACGCCATGAACGACAAAGGTGAGCCTCACCTGATCCTGACTTCTCTTCTAATGGTGAGAAGGATGTTAGCTATAGGCGCAGATTGAGAACTCCCCCTAGCGAGACTTTCTCATATGATGAAGACTATCATCATGAATGTAGAGATAGAAAGTCGTCCTCGGACGGCCTAGGAAACGATGCTATGAGTAGAGCACTAAACTAGATTGCAAGGTCACCTTTCACACGCTAGATTGAAAGAGGGAGACTCCCTCAGCGATTTTCCCAACCCACATTCACGATGTACAATGGAAGAATAGACCCTGTGGAGCATGTTAGTCATTTTAATCAAAGGATGGTCGTACATTTCAAGAATGAGCCTTTGATGTGCAAAGTATTCCCCTCTAGTTTGGGGCCAGTGGCAATGAGGTGGTTTGATAGTTTGAGGACAGGCTTTATTGATTCTTTCAATGAGCTTACTCAAGCATTTGGATCCCAGTTCGTCATGTGTAGAAGGGCTCCTCGGCCTTTAGCTTCTTTGTTGTCTTTATCCATGAGAGATGGAAAGACCCTGAAAACGTATTCAGACAGATACTAGAAGATGTTCAACGACATAGATGGTGATTTTTACGACATTGCCATTAGCACTTTTAAGTTCGGCCTACCTGTCGAGCATGGCTTAAGGAAGTCTTAGACTGGGAAACCTATTACCAATATACATCAACTCATGAACCAGATTGACAAATACAAGAGGGTTGAGGAGGACCAGCAACAAGATAGGGGCTAGGGCAAGGGCAAGGTTATCCCTAAAGAGAGGAGGGATTTCAGGTCGAACCGTTACAACAATAACAGACCCCGAAGAGATTTTGCTGGGCAATCTTCACTTGTAGCTCCTCATGTTATAAACACTATGTTTAGGAAGCCAGTGCATCAAGTTTTAGAGAAAATAAAAAATGAGCCATATTTTAAATGGCTGAACAAGATAAGTGAAGATCCCTTGAGTCGCAACCAGAGCCTTCATTGTCAGTACTACCAGGAGCGAGGACATACCACCGGGGGACTACAGGACATTGTGGAGCCATCTGGAGCAATTGGTCAAGGAAGGGAAATTACAGCATCTCCTGTATCACCCCAACGGGCAGGGTGATCAGTCGAGGTTTGGGACTCAGAGGAATGCTTCCTCAAGACCCTAATAGGCACAATTAATGTCATCTTTGTTGCACCTAGGAAGACTGGTTCATGGCCCTTTAAGGTGATGTCTGTAACTCAGTTCTCAGCCGAGGATACAAGCTTTAGGCCGAAGAGGGCCAGAATAGAAATTCGACCGATGTTGAGTTTCTCGGATGAAGATAAGGAAGGGACCATCCAGCTGCACGATGATGTTTTGGTGGTAACTCTTAGAATAAGTGGGTATGATGTGAAAAGGGTGATGATAGACCAGGGCAACTATACGGAAATCATGCACCCTAATTTATATAAAGGGCTGCACCTGAAACCCAAGGATCTAACCACTTATGATTCCCCTTTGGTGAGTTTTGATGGGAATGTGGTTATCTCAAAGGGCCAGATTAGGTTATCTGTGTAGGCAAGCTCAGAGGTAGTGGATGTGGACTTCATAGTGGTGGACGCATACTCTCCCAATACGGCCATTATGGCCAGGCCTTGGCTCCACTCTATGGGGGCTGTTTCTTCAACTTTGCATCAAAAAGTAAAGTATCCGTCAGGAGATTGGATTGAGGAACTAATAAGGGACCAATCCGCAATCTCACATCAGTCAGTAGTTGAGTCTTCGACCTTAGTAAATGAAGGTTTATAGCAGTCAAAGTCTACAGTCTTACCTGATGAGGGACTATCTGAGGATACCAAATGTGAAAATTTAGAGAAATTTATCATAAGTAATGATCCAGAGAAGTTTTTTCAAGTTGGAATTTAGTTACCCCCTCAGGAAAAAGAAGAGTTGGTGGAATTTCTTAAGAAGAATATTGATGTATTCGCCTAGGATGCATATGAAGCTCCAAGGGTAGACCCGAACTTGTTCTGCCACCAATTGAATGTCAATCTAGCTACTACCCTAAAGAAGCAACCTCCTTGGCTTTTGTCCAAAGAACATTCTGATGCTGTCAAGGACGAGGTGATGAAACTTAAACGAGATAGGGCTATTAAAGAGGTTTTTTTTATCCTAAATGGTTGGCTAACATACTGGTAGTAAAAAAGAAGAATGGAAAATGGCGCATATATGTAGATTTCACGGACTTGAATAAAGCCTGCCCAAAGGACCCCTTTCCTTTGCCTCAAATTAACCAGTTGGTAGACGCAATTGTTGGCCATCCTTGGATGAGCTTACTGGATGCCTTCCAAGGGTATCATCAAATACCTTTAGCTTTGGACGACCAGGAAAAAACAGCTTTTGTCACCCCTATAAGGAATTACCATTACAAGGTGATGCCCTTCAATTTAAAAAATGCAGGAGGTACCTATCAAAAATGATGACCAGGATGTTTGAACCTCAATTAGGAAAAAACATGGAAATCTACATTGATGATATGGTGGTTAAGAGCAAAGTAAAGTCCAACCACATTAATGATCTCGAAAATACTTTTGATACCTTAAGGAAGCACAAGCTACAGCTTAATGCTTCCAAGTGTTCATTTGGCGTCGGATCAGGAAAATTCTTGGGTTACATGGTTACTTACCGTGGAATTGAAATCAACCTTGACCAAATTAAGACAATTAACAACCTACAACCACATCAGAATCCCAAGGAAGTTCAGAGGCTTACAGGGATGACTGCTGTTCTAAACCGATTTATCTCGCGGTCAGCTAACAGGTATAGACTTTTCTTTCAGTTGTTGAATAAGTGGAAGGCATTTGAATGGATCGAAGAGTGTGCCGTAGCTTTCCAACAGTTGAAAGAGTATTTGTCTTGGCCTCTTATAATGTCCAAACCTGAAGTAAATGAAGTTTTGTTGGCCTACATCGCAATAGCTTCCCACGCGGTGAGCTTGGTGCTAATACATGTTGATAACGGTGTTCAGAGGCTAGTTTACTATGTGAGCAAGTCATTACATGAGGCCGAGGTTCGTTATTTACCACTAGAAATTGTCATTTTGGCAGTGGTGCACGCTACACATAAGCTTCCCCACTATTTTCAGTCAAACACAATTGTCGTCCTAACCTAGCTCCCGCTTAAATCTCTACTGCGGAGTGTGGATTACACAGGAAGAATTGCAAAGTAAGGCACGATTTTAGGAGCCTTTGACATCAAGTACATGCCACGCATCTCTATCAAGGGCCAGGTTCTTGCCGACCTGGTTGCTGAATTTGCTGAATTCCCAAAAGAAGAAAATATGGAAGAGTAAAACATGGATGAAAAATCAATTGGAATGATTTCCGTACAAGAACCTGCATCCTGGAAAGTCTATGTTGATGGTGCAGCGAATCATAAGGGATCTGGTGTGGGGCTAGTCTTGATATCTCCAAAGAGCATCACAATCGAAAAATCTTTAAGATTGGGCTTCTTGGCTACAAACAATGAAGCTGAATATGAAGCTCTGCTGGAAGGGATGATCATGGTACAAAAAATGGGTGGAAAGACAGTAGAGTTGGTCTCTGATTCAAGATTGGTCGTTGGCTAAGTCCGAGGAGAGTTGGAAGCCAGAGACCCTAGAATGCAAGGGTACTTAAACCAGTTTCTTTTTCAATGCGAAAATTTAAGTCTTGGAGGTAGCCAGTTGGTCTTCAACACTCTGCAACTACAGCCTTTGACTTTTGGCCTGTTTCTCTGTATTTTCAAGGGCAACTGCTGCATATTTTCTTTCACTCTCCTTTTGTTGCAGCTTCTTCTTCATCTCCTGAAGGCTCCTCTCGACCACTTGAAAGGCCTCCACAGCAGCGTTGCGTCTTCCCTCATCCTCTTTCATCTGCCGGTGGCAGAAATTGTCTCTTCAGCTCAGAAGGAGGCTTGAACAGCCTGCCAAAGAAAAAAAATGAGGGAGTTAAAAAAAAAAAATATATATATATATATATACACACACATAATATAAATAATAAGTCAAGTAAAAAAAAAAAGAAGAAGAAAAAGGTCAAGTAGAGTCATACCATAGCCAAGTATCTTTTCTGGCAGAGGATGACCTTATGTTTCCTTATGGACCACAACTCGGCCATGTCTCCAGGGAGCAATAGGGCTTGCTCCACCGCGTCGACCACATAGCCGGCCTTTCCACCTCGAAAATCTTTTATGGAGGCATTATCTAGTAAGGGGGCCCCATCTAACATTTGGGTCAGAAGCCAGGTTGCGGGTTCAATAAGAGGGTCGTTCCTCCTTTCACCACCTCTCTACCTTATCTTGACTTGTTTAGAAACCCTTTGAACTTCATCCTCACGAGGAGGATGGGTTTGTCCAGCCTCCACCACCTCCTTCCCCTTTTACTCTCTTTTCCTCTTCAGATCAGCCGATTGGGGAGAAAGCAAAGCAGATGGGGGAATGTGAGGCTTGGCATGGGTTGATTTCCTAGGCGCATCCTTCCCAAGTTTGGACTTTATTAAATCCAGCAAGCTGGATTTGGGTTTGTGCTGAATGCCCATCTCGTCAATTATGGGTGAGAAGTGTGGGTCGAGGTCAGGAAAAGAATTCTCCGACGACAACTTGGTTGAAGACTTGAAATTCATCCTTAGAATCGTTCACTTCTACCACCTCTTCCTCTTTTGAATGGGTGGTGCGAGATGAGGTAGCGACATCGGTAGCTTGTTATAATGATGACGCCCCTACTTTTGGCATGCCTTCAAGTATATCAGTTGTACCTTGAACACCCTCTGGCATTGGACAGGGAAGAGGAATAGGTTAAGTGATAAGGGTACCCTCTGGGTTTGGAATGCCCTCAGGAAGGAAAAATCCTTCCACAACAACGCTAATGCAACGCAGGCGTGGGTCGTGAGCTTTTATTACACACTTAGGCGCTTGGAAAGCATGAGACATAGGAGTGATTCCGAGGATCAAGTGAGCCACTCGAAGTTGACCGTCGTCTTCATTTACAAACACCTCGGCCTGGAGAATTTTGTCTAAGCCCTTCCTGTTAACCAAACTGAAATTTGGCTCGGTGGCACAGATTTCTGTAAAAGTCATGAGATACGGATCGTTAAAAGTTAAATAGTACAAATCAAAATAAGGTAAAAAGAGTAAGTAATTTTTCCTATTTCTAGAACCACACTTGGTTGCCCCTCTTGCGTTGGGCAAGGAAGGCCATCATGCTATTCCCCTGACACAATCAAAAAGTCCTTATTCAGCCCTTTACTAGACGCAGGAAGGCACTGTATGAGCCTAATTTTAGGCTGCCTCGTCTTCAGGTAATACCCTTTCCCCTTTAAATGGTGGAGATTGTACACCCAATTAACGTCGTGGTGGGTTAACTGTAACCCCATTTTCTCATTTAGGGCATCCACACACCCTAATATCCTAAATACGTTAGGAACACATTGGGTGGGTGCTAAGCAGTAAAACCTAAGGTAGTCTCTCATAACCATCCCTATTGGGATTCTCATGCCGGCTTCTATGAAGGCGATCATAGGAATCACTACCTCGCCTTCTTGCCTCCGCTCGAACCACTCTCCCTCCTCACAATATCTGAGGTTAACGTTGGGGGGAATTCTATATTAAGCCCTAAAACTCACCATTGCCTCCTTGGAATCTACTAGACACTTAAATCTACCTACTCTAGAATGGTTTGAAAAGCCCTAGAGTGGCTGAGAGAAAAGGAATAGAGCTGAGGAGAGAAAAAGTATGAAGAACAAAAAAAAAATGTATGGAAAAGTAAAGAATAGAGATTTGTGAAGACTTACAAGAGTGAAAAATGGGTCCTCAGACAAGTGAGAAAGTTCAAAGTTCCTACCCAGAGTTAAATGATTACTAAAGTGAAGGGAGTGTTTGAGTTAATTGATATTTATATATAAAAAAAAAAAAAAAAAAAGCTACAGAGCAGGAATGTTCCAGCCCAGGTCCCAACAGGATTCTCAACTATTAGATTTGGATCACATCGTAGAACGTGGGGGACATGATGCCGTAAAAATTAAATGGCATTTCGTAAGCCGAAACGTCAGGAGTTTGTCTTGAGCAGTTAAAAAGGTGTATTTATTTGCAGAGATGGAACGAGACAGATACAGATCAAGTCTGGTGACATCGAAATCCTCCTTTCTTCCCAAGGATTCAGAAAGAAGAATCTCGAGGGGCTATTGTAAGGATATGGGCCTGGGAGCCCATCGTTTGCTTATATTATGAGTCTGTGACCCAATTCGAGGATAAGGGGTTTTCTGAGGATGAGGAATCTTATTTAGTGTAGGTTGTATTAGTAAACAAAGGTTAGCTTTGAACATAATGGCTCAAGGGATAGGCCGAGGATAAATTTATCCTCAGATAACCAATGCCAATGACCAAAAAAGTTTGTTAGTCACTCAGAATGAAGTTCTAAGAAGTTTCATCGGTGTTGATAGGCATTGAAAGAGTGATGAACAGGGTAATGCTCTGAAATATCTAAGGAGGAAAGCTGCTACCTTCGCATTAAATGCACTACAGCTAACACCCTGGCTGCATTAATGTGAAGGTGATACCTGAACAGTAGGTTACAGCTTTATAGCTACTACATCAAGACTAATGGAAAGGAATGATGGGACAAGTATCCACAAGAACTATCTAGCATGCACGTGTGAAGTGGGAATGAAAAGGGAGGATGATATAAAAGGAATAGAAAGCAATAAGGGAGGGGGATCAAAAATCTTCTCACTATAGAATCCAGAAATCAAACTTGTAACTCAATTTTAGAATAATATTAAAAAATAATGCAACTTAAACTCTACCAAGAACAATTTTCCTTTAATACAATCCTATTTCTTTTCATTCTCTAATCATCTAAATTTATTCCAACGTATGTTTGATTAACTAAAGCTCAGTGTTCTCCAATCCACCTTGTACAAATTTATTGTTTCAGGCTTTTTGGGCTTGAATCCATCCACACAGTGGGCAACAAATTCAAATCTGGTCCTTACACCACACATTTCTCTCTTCTTCATGTCTTTTAGCATACTTACCGGGAGAGTATAAGGTCCTGTCATGTGACAATTTAATCTTGTGTTTAGCCTTTGCATTAACTTCTTTTATTTAAGTTCTTTTCACTTATCTCCAAAAAAAAAAAAAAAAAATGGGCTACCCATAAGGTTTGTAAAAGCCCAACCCCACTTATTACATTACAGATTATTTGAAAAGTCCAAGCCTCCCCACATGTAGATGGAAGCAAAGATTGTGACTGACTACATTGTAGAGAGTAGAGACACACTCTTTAGCTTCTTTGAAAACAATGAAAATGGGCAACCCATAAGGTTTGTAAAAGCCCAACCCCACTTATTGCATTACAGATTATTCAAAAAGCCCAAGCCTTCCCACATGTAGATGGAAGCAAAGATTGTGTCTGACTAAATTGTAGATAGTAGAGAGTAGAGACACACTCCTCAGCTTCTTTGAAAACAATGGTTTTCAGTCCAGATTCAGTGATTACTTGAAGTGGTAAATGTGGAAGCTTAAGAGATTTCAATCTTTTGGGCTTCAATGCTCATCCTTTCAACCAATTATAAATCTCACTTAGGTGCTTTATTCCTCCTTCAATGCCATTCAGCTTGGAATGTTCTATCTTCTTCTTAGAACTATTTTTCCCTACCTCTACCTAACCCAATTGGAGCATGATTTGGTCACCTTGATTTAGCCTTCTAATTCAAGGTTTGATTATTTTGTGTCTCTCTGCCAACCACCCCCCTTTTCTCAAAAAAATTATTGCTAGAGTGGACTTAACTAACGAAACTTTTTGTTACATGCATGAAAATTGTTTGATAAAATATACGGGTGTTTTCTTCTTTTTCTAGAATCTAAATTTGTAAACTGTCTATTTTGCAGGTCTAATACTTAGGCATGTATACATCTTCTTCCTATAATATATACGACCAATAAATTAGCATGTGGTTTTCTTTCTCCAATTCTGTATCAATTTATTTTAGATTTTTTTTTTTTTTTTTTGTAATGTACTTCTATTAAAGATTTTCCCCTGTTTTAATGTTTATGTGAAAATAAGAGCATGGGCAAGAAAAGCTAAGACTCAACTTGGTAAGGCCTTTCCCCCTTCCCTGATTTTAATGTTTTTTCCCGATTGTCTTAGAAATAACCAATATGAAAATCCATTTGCAATCCATCAACCCATGTTATCTATCGCATTAGGTGGAAGCTATTTTATTTTGTAGAAATTAAGTACTTGGTCTTAGGTTCTTAATATAGTTCTTTGAATTGTCTACATAAAATATTTTTGTAAAACATATCACTCTCTAATTTTATTTCTGCCACCAAGTTGCTTGATCAGAGTTAGAATGTATGTAGTCTGATTTAAATTTAACTTGCATATGTAAGAGGTTTGTGATGTCCCTCTATAGTGTCCATATGTTATTTATTTTGGAAAGTAGAGGAGACATTTAGGCTACAGGGCTTAGTCTTTTAGTCTTTTGTGACAAGGACCAATAATAAGATATCTAAAGGAATTTCTATGCTTCAAGTTGAAGACACCACAAAGTTGAACTAATGAAGGCTAAAAAGAATTTGGTGAAGGTTGTGAAATATGATGATGCCTTACAAGTTATAACTTAACAAATTTTAGCCCAAAGTGATGATGCCCTCATCCCTTTATATGTGTGTCTAATTTGATATCCTTACTGGGCACATTATTGGAGGCATAAGCACGAGTGTAATGAGAGTCTATTGATCACTGTCACTGACATAGTTTTTGTCTAGCTAAAAAGTACTTTCTTATTTCTTAATATGCATGTATTTGAATGCCTTTCTGCTTTCAATTTTCTGCTTTGTATTTGCCTTTAAAAGGCACTGATTAGTAGATTTTAATATTACAATTGTTTTGAATTTAATAATGGTATTAATTTGACATGTGATTATTTCTGTCCAACATTTAGTTGATCTATTCTAATATTCTTTATTCACCTTTGTCTTTAGATGTCAGGGCTCATCAAAGATGCTACTCCTTACCTTGATGCTACATTTACATAAAGTTTCCAATTTGTTGGGGCGTTTCATGTGTTGCTAGACTTGAAAGTACGTGTTGTTTGCAGTTTAGAGAAAATGTGTTTCTTGCCACAGTAAGCTAATAGTGTCATTTGAACATTTCATAAACATATATGCTTGTCTCAATATATGTGTGCCAACTACGGTAGCTAACCATCCTAGAGATTAAACATTTTATTGCACCAACCTCAAGCATGTCGTAATTTACATATTTAGTTGATCTATTCTAAATTAGTAAATTACATGTCAAGTTAATACCATCACTAAAATTACTTCTTTCCAACATTTTTTTTTTTAAATATCTAATTACTTGAACTGAATAATTATAATGAATATATGTGTGCAATTTATAATTGTTGTTTCTTATTATGAACTCAATACTAACACAGTTCTATAACAATTATTCTATAATATATGTACAACATTCTTCAAAACCATTTTACATAAAACATTACAACATTATCCGTGTATTGCATGGGCAATTGATTAGTTTTATAATAAAAGGCGTACAAAATACGTGGTAATGAATTTGATTCAAGTCACTTCTATAATACATAAATAAATGTTTGAATTACTTTTTGTCATTTTTTAATTTTAAAATATATTTGTTATTTTATTAGATTTGGTGGTAAAGAATTCACCTTTTAATATTGTGGTTAGAGTTTAATTTAACAACCTCATTAATGATAATGGTGAGTTTTTGTGTTATCTCGCTTTTGTTGTTTCTATTGGGAAATTTTGATTTTATGAATTCATAACTTATAGGGTTTCAAGCATTTCTTTGTGTCAATTTTATCCCTTTAATGAAATTTGGTTTCATTCTTTCCTAAAGCACTTAGATTACTCAGAAGTGAAACTTTACCAAGGCAAAACCCTTTGGATCCACCCCTAGGGAGTAAACCACAAATACGTGACCCCACTTGCTAGAACTGTGGATCAGGTAATATATGGGATTTTCTAGTAGGGATCATCGAACCTAAAATGTTTAGGTCTACAACTCATTCTAATCTTCCAACTACTAGGTTGCACCCTAACGAGTTACTTCGGTACACCCTCCCTTAGGCTCAATGCTTATAAGGCAAGGATGGGAGGCGTTTCTCCTCGATGTGGGGTTGAACCAATCCATGCGGGTGGGAGCACGGGTCAACCCTGTCCATCCCAAAGCGAACAATACTCGATTGGGGAAAGATTCGTTCCTCCCACAATATCATTAAATCAAAAAGTTATCGCTATTATTTTTTTTTTTTTTTGAAATGTTCATAGAAAGAGTTTTGATACTGAGTGCTATCCAGATTTAGCAATATATGGTATATGAGATATGGTATTTGAGTTTATTTTGGGCAAACACTGGATTTTATTAATGTGGGTGTCTCTTGACGGTCAATTTGACTAATTAGTATACTTGAATGATTTTTTTTTTTTTTTTTTTTGGGAAGGGTTTGGCTAAAGCTCGCTGAAAGTTGAGTTTTTCTTTCAATGTCATTTTTGCATGTATATTATAGTGTTTTATTCATTTTCATTTTGAGTAAATAATGAGCTTAGTCAAGAAAGGAACCTAAGCCAACACCACAAAGTTGAGTAACCTAAGCAAGGTAACAACTTTAAATCCAAATGCAACAGAGTTTGTTCTCTTTGCCCTAAGATCATCATTTGGAAGCACCAGCATTACGGATGCCACAACAAGGCTTGCTAATTCGGGAACTTTAGGAAAAGCACTGCTAGAGAGATCAAAGTTATCTGTTTCAAAAATTCCTAATGAAGAGGCCCATTAATGCTAGTGTTGCTAGCTTTCGATGATATTTTACCCATCTTCAAGGACATGGGAGAAGGTGAGTCTTAACGTATTGGGAACCTTTCTTTGGTGGATTTGTCCTTGCATGATGATGGTGAAGCTTCAAAGTTTCCTGCTACTCTAGGCAATGGATGGTAGTTTAGTGAGCAGCAAGAATTATGTCCACGCACTATTGATGGTAATAGCTTTGTTGGAAAGTTAAGATTTTCTACTTCTTCCTATGGTGAAGTTTTGTCATCGCCTAGTTTTCTGTGCATGTCAACTAAGATCTAGGACAGACAAACTGTGAACAGTCATCAATTCAGGGAGGGGCCTCCTTTATGATGGCAATTGTAGACATGATTTTGTGAATGATATGTTGGGTAAGCATGCCATTGTGGACAATGTGGAGGATAATGAAATGGATCCCATTGAGTTTTTTTTGGCTAATCAAACCCCATTGAGTTATTAATCCGGGTTTTGTTGCTGAAAGCCTTGCCCTTGCAGAAGTTTCTGTGGTAGCATATTTCAAACAAAGTTTAAACGCTGAAAACTAGGTTTGGTAATGATGTTTTATTAAGGGCATTTGATTTACAATTCTTAAATTAGGATGATTTTAACATGTATTTTGAGAACTCATTCATATCATTATTAGTTTTCAAGTAACATTGTTGAGTGATATTTTTGTAAATAAGTTGAAAATCATGAGACTCACTTGATATGACCAAACATAATTAAAACCCTTTGCATGCTTTAACCTTTTTTCTTTTTCTTTTTCTTCCACGGTCTCACCTCTTTGACACCTTCTGTCCTTCTCTCTTCTTCTTCCTTCTTCTTTTTTTTCTTTCCTTTTCTCTCTCCTTAAATAAAATATATACTTTTATTGTACAGTCATCACTGAAACACACACACACACACACACACACACACATACCAAGCTTTTTTTTTTTTTTTGATTAACAGGATGGATATTATATTAACAAACAGCAATAAACATTACACACTATCCACAGAGGCCAAAGTATTGGCAACATGCCTATAATAGTACAATTCATTTTTATCAGAATCAATCAAATTATTTAGATCAACAGAGGGGGGAGCATCAAAAACAGCAAAATTTTCCATCATGGAACAACCCTTTTAGCCAATAAGTTAGCGCATTGATTCACCTCTCTATACACAAGCACCACCCGGACCTGCACTAGTCTTGCTATGAGGGACCTATAATCATTCAACAAAGGAGAGTAACTCCAGTTAGGATATTTAGCACCATTGAGCAACTCCACAATCACCTTAGCATCAAGTTCAACCTCTACCTGGTTTATGCCCAATTGAATGGCCAAGATTAGACCATCCCGCAATGCCCACCATTCAGCTAACATACTAGTGGTATACCCAATTGATCTTGAGTACCCTTTCACCTAAACACCATAACAGTCCCTAATTACTCCTCCATTACCCGCCTTACCCGAATTTCCAATAGAAGCACCATTCGTGTTTAATTTGTGCCAACCAATTGATGGCTTATTCCATCTGACAGGGATGGGAGTTTTGGAGGAGACTTGGTTGATCTTACTCACACAAAAGTGGAATTCCCTAGCTTGACCAAGGTAGAATTTGTCTAGCTTAGGATTTGGCATACCATTTTCAAACATCACATTATTTCTATTTCTCCACAAACACCAAACCGCATATAAAAACACCGTGCACCAAGGAATATGTGTGTTGTGTCTAACAGTACTCAAATGTGAGGATGAGGAACTCCCAACTTACTCCACAAATCATGTGCAACCTCACAATCTCGCAGCAGATGTACAATAGTTTCCTCATATCATTTGCATAAAGGACACACCTTATCACAATTTATACCCCTAGCTACCAAAACACTCTTCACAGGTATGTTGCCATGTACACAAAGCTAGAGAAATCTTATTATCTTTGATAGCATATCCAATTTCCAAATCCACTGCTCTTTAAAATGATTTTTTTGCTGAATCAGGCTGGTTGGCTAATTGATAGGCTGAATTAATGGAGAATTCACCATCTTTGGAATATTTCCACATGATAGAATCTTTCCTACTTCCAAAGAATTGAAGTGGGATAGCTTTAACTTTATTTTTAATTGAGTCTAGTAGATCAAAGGATAGGAGTTCCCATCTTCAATCATAATCACGGCACAAGGCAGCCGCTGTCAACTCAGCATCCTCTTGCCTTAAAGGTCCCTCAATCATGCCACGAAGAGACTCACCATTAATCTAGCTATCCAACCAAACTCTCACTCCATGACCATTTCCAATACCCCACCAAATATCTTTCTTGAAGATAGGAAACCCCAAGTTTATGGCTTTCCAATTAGGAGAAGAAGGGAGTTTTTTTGGATCCCTCGATCTTTCTCTCCAAATGGAACAATACTTTTTAAGCAACACCTTGGTCCATAAAGCATCTTGCTCATGGTACATTCTCCAATTTAATTTAGAGGGTAGCGCTATATTTTTCACCCTAACCGCTTGCATTCCTAAACCCCCTTCTTCCTTGGACTTAATAATTTTGCCCCACCCCACCATGTGCATCCTCCTTTTCTCACTTGTGGAGCCCCATAAAAAATCTCAATTAATTTTATCCAATTTATCACAAACATGGATTGGTAGTGCCACCCCTTGCATCACATAGTTAGGAATGACGAACATCACGGACTTAATTAAAACCGTTCATCTGGCAAAGGATAAATACTTTGCCTTCTACCTTGTAAGTTTACTCATGACCTTTTCCACTATGAACTTATATGGATTTTAGGCAACCCCTCTGTACCTTAACGGAAACCCAAGGTACTTTCCAATATCATGCATTTCCCAAATGCCCAATTTGTCATAGACTTTCTCCTTTAAATTTTCATTAACATTTGGAGAAAAATAAACATGAGACTTTTCCAAGCTAATTTTTTGGCCTGATTCAGCACAAAATTTTCCAAGCACTTCCAATATTGCTTCACAGGCAGCGGGTTCAACCTTTCCAAACAATATGATTTCATCCATAAAAAGAAGGTGGGAAAAGCCTAAATTATCCTTAGAAGCCTTCAAAGGGATCCAAACTCCATCTACACACTTTTGCTCAATAAGGTGGCCTAAATACTCCATGCATAATACAAAAATGTATGGGGATAAGGGGCCTCCTTGTTTAATATCCCTTGATGGCTCAAAAGATTGTAAAGAACCCCCATTGACCAAAATGGATATGCTTGTAGTTGCAATATAGCTTATTATGATCTTAATGAGTTTTGGTGGGAAATGGAAAGCTTCTAAAACTTTATGCACAAAACTTCATTCAAGCCTATCATAGGCTTTTTCTAAATCCAACTTGATAGCCATGTAGCCTACTCTTCCCTTCTTTTTTTTGTCCAAGGTATGAAAGAGTTCTTGGGCGATGATAACATTACCAGTTCCTCTTCAGCTAGGCACAAAAACAGTCTACATAGGAGATATCAAGCTACTGAGATGGGGTCTGATTTGGGCCACAATGATCTTCGAAATAACTTTATAAATAGAGTTGCATAAGCTGATGGGCCTATAGTTGCTTAATGATTCTGGGTTTTGGAATTTTGGAATCAAGGATATCAATGTCTCATTTAGATAACTCGACATAATACCATGCATAAAAATTCCTTTAATCTCCTCGTAAACAGAATTTTTAACCTCCATCCAAAAATGTTGGTAGAATCCCGCATGTAAACCATCGGGACTTGGGGCTTGAACGATTTGAGAGCCCAAAGATTTGCTCTAATTTCCTCCATCGTAACATCACAATCAATCCTAGCTCTATCCTTATCTGATAAGTAGCAGCAAGAGAAAGTAGAGACATCCAAGGATTTAGTGGACCACCTCAACTCCATGGTGTTCAAGTTTTTAAAACCACTCCTTATATGCTCCTTTACCTCAATTTCCTCAGTTAGCCAATTCCCAACTGCATCCTTGATAAACCTTATTTTGTCTCTATGTCGCCTCACCATAGTGGAGACATGGAAAAAGGACGTGTTGCGGTCCCCAAAAATGGCTGCATTAAGTCTGGACTTAAGGGCCCAAAATTCTTCCTTTTGCATTAGGATAAGGAAATATTCTGACAAACACTAATTTTCCAAATTTAATAGAAAATCATTAGGGTTTTCAGCAATGGCTTTCTGTGTTCCATTCAGTTTAACTAATACCCTTCCCTTCTTTGTAAAAATGCTGCCAAACACTTCCACATTCCAATTTTTAACTCTGTCAACAAAATCTGAAACTGCCTTTTTGTAATACTCTATCCTCAAATCAAGCTTGCTACACTACTCTATTAAAATCCAAGTGGAGAAGCCACATCATTTGGAAATGAAACGGTTTATTAAAATTATTGGCACTAGGTTTACACAATTCCACAAGTATCGAGCAATGGTCCGAAAAGGTTCTAGGCAAATGGGTAACTATAGCATCTGAGTAAAGGAGTCTCCACCCCGGGTTCACAAAACATCTATCAATTCTCTCCAAAATAAGGCTTGTGATGGGCCTACGGTTCGTCCAGGTGTATTTAGGACCCGCAAAGCCCAAATCTAGCATATAACATTCATTAAGGCAATCCTTAAATTCAAGGACTCTATTCAGATTCACTTGGTTTCCCCCAAACTTATCTTCTCTGCACAGAACTTCATTAAAGTCCCCCAGTATTAACCAAGGTAGATTATGGAGTTGAGCTACAGTTTTAAGATTATTCCATAAAATTCGTCTTTTAGCTAACCTAGGACTAGCATAAATTGCGGAAATAAGCCAAGTTAGGTTAGAAGAGTGCACCTTAATAGAAGCATGAATTTCCTGCTCTGTGCTTGAAAGATGAGACACTTCAACACCCTTCATCTTCCAAAGCATCCACAGACCCCCAGCATAGCCAACGATATCTGTAGTAATGTACCCATCAAAAGGCAATCTTTTGATAATTTTGCCTACTCTGTCTCCTCCAACCCTCGTCTCCGTAACAACCATAATTGAAGGGCGATAGTTAATTGTCATTTAAAAAAAATTTCTTTTGAAATCAGCATTTAAGGCACCTCTACAATTCCATAAGTAAATATTCATTTTGACGAATTGGCTTAAGGGTACCTCAATTTTAGGTGGGTTAGCACTCGTTGTTGCCGACTCCATCATACTCCATCCCATCCTCCTCAAAAGGCTTTTAGAAGCTGTCTATTCTAGCTTCCATACTATCATATGCTTCAGAATGCCTAGGATATCCTCCTTGCAACACAGGAGTACATCGTACCTCTACACTGGAGCCATGATTTGGATCAATTTCAAGGTTGGGTGATTCCCCATGTGAGTCATAACCATTCCCTGAAAATCCACCAGTTTCCTTTCTTGTATTATCCATCTGGATTCGTCCCAATAGGGCACGACAGATGGCCGTTGTTGCTTGCTCAACTCCTCTGCTGCTTCCCAGGAAATCACTGGAATGTCCGTGATGAACTTCCACCACGGGTTAGGCGTGAGATTCCACACTTGGTGGTCCAAAGGCAAATCCCCAGTTCTAATGCTCGTTGGAGTTATGGGGAATAGTTGCTTTCATGCTTGCCCTAGCTCTTCCTTAAACCAACCAGAGTCTCTGTCAGTGCCGTTCAAATTTGTGCTATAACCTCGTTTGGAATCACCACCACTCTCCTCCTGTACCATATAGCCTAGCCGGTTCTTGGCAATGGGGTTCGAGCACTCCACATTCCTTCCATTCTTAACTTGTTCACCTCTTTCCTAACCTTCTAATGGCTGTGAAAGATCACCTTTGCTCATAAAACTGAATATTGGGCATTTTAAGTTCTTCGGGCCCTTTAAATTTTTTGTGCCTTTAACCCCCAGACTGTTGCTTCCTTTGGCTATAATCTTGTGCAATTTTTTTAATTTATTTCCCTTACACTATCACGTCACCTATTGAGATCCACTACCTGAAGCTTCCTTCCAATATTCCACCATACAATCATTTACCATCTCAAGGTCCTTTTGCTAAGTTTGGGTTGTAGTGGTACGTGTGGCTTCAAAGCTTGAGTCTGCCGAATCACTATGATGTGATTTATCAAGATCTTTTCCCGTTTCCTCTAGATAGTGCTCTTAAGAAAGGTCTAAATTACCCTTAGCTTTGAACTGACTTGTTTGGTTTGATTTAGTTTGCCCATTAGAACGTCCCATCCTACTTACTAATTTTTTCCTCGTGACAACCAACCACGGATTGTAGTTCACATCGAACTGAATCTCTTCTCTAGTTTCGTTGGTCCTTGGCGCTGATTGCACCTCCTTCTCTGTGGTTACTTGCTTTACCTGATAGCAGCAGCTTTCTTTCTTATGGCCGAGCCGTCCACAATTGAAACACCTTCATACATAACCTATTGCACCATTCTGCCTATCCGAATAAAAGTGATGAGAGTTTTGTCCAGATTAATCTGAACACACAACCTCGCATATCCACCTCTAGTTTCTAAACCAATGAAGGAGTCTATGCGAATCACAGGCCCGATCACACTCCCTATCTCCTTTAGAACTAAAGCCTTATAAAATTCTATTGGCAATTCGGGGAATCTAACCCACACAGCAATAGATGATAGTTTTGCTTTAAAGGTTTTGAAGTATGGTTCCCATGGCATAATTGCAAGGTAATGCCCCCCAATGAACCACGGGCCTCCTTGAAGCACATAATCATAATCCTCACTACTACTAGATCTAATTAGAAAAAATCTCACACCAAATTAACACAATCCATCTTTGCCTTTGGTTTTCATAACGCATTGATTTTGAAAGTGAGGTAGTTAAAACCAACTAATCTACCAAACACTTTCACAATCAATGCCTTGGACCATGGCGCCCTAATACAAGCTTTAGTTTCTTTTGATAGTTTAACTTCAGCCATACCTTCCAACAGCGGCTCCAGTTCAGTGTCTGACTCATAATCTTCTTCCTCCCAATTTTTATCAAACCTAAAGGCTTGTTCATAGGCTCCAAGAATGTCTCCCACAAGGCTATCCTTATAACTCACAAGTTTCCTTGGCTGCAAGAAGCTACTAGCTCCATTGCTTTCTTTAAATTTCTTAACACTACGATGCAGCTTATCTTCTTCTTCACTACTACATTGGGTTGGCGTAGAGAGTTCAACTTCCATGTTCTTAGAGAGTCACTTCACTATACATACCAAACCTCAGCATATTGAGATAGTAAGCACTTAGTTGAATATGTAGGCCATTCTTCAATTTAATAAGTCACCTTATTGTTTCTAAAAAAAAGAAAAAAAGTTGACTTGTTTACACACCTAATAGAATTGAGTTTTTAATATGCTTAAAATATATATATATATATATATATATACTAACCCTGGTTAAACTTTGGTAAAAATAATTTTTTTTAAAAATTTAGAATATTCCGTTAGTAAGATTAACGGAATAAAAATAGAAGTGAATGAGAGTTATTTTCTTCAAACTTCGAGGGAGGGGAGTGTTTTCTCTTTAAGATTAGGGTGGTGTAATTCTTCCAAACCTCAAGAGAGGAGAGTGTGATTACCCTTATCAATTTAGCTATTGAAATTATAAGAATGATTTGATCTCATCTTATTCTTACGTCCTTCAAAAAATTGTGTAATGTTTGTGAAATTATTTTACAAAATGGAGTGATTTAGCCTTATATAGATCCTTATTAATATGAGACTAGTAATTTGGAAGGGACAAAATTACCCGTGATTATCCTATTATATTATATATTGAGATCCTATTATTGTATATATTTTCAATTGAATTTAAATTCCTTATAGAACCTTTTATATTTTTTTTTTTTTTTTTGAGAATCAGAACCTTTTATATTTATACCATTCATTTGATACTTTGACATATTATAATTTCTTTAAGTAGTAATCTGATAAAATAGATAGTTTCATATATAAATACAATCATAATAGATGCTCATTAATAACTGCCATAATTATCAAATTTTATTTTTAGAAAGAAAAAGAGTAGAGCGAATTTCATTTTTTTGAAAATTGGTTTTAGAGTTACCGATAATGCTAAACTATGCTAGCTTGAACTATTTAAAATTCATCGCCTTTTCGAATAAAACATCCTAATATCGAAAATAATTTAATTAAGTTTGATTTTCTCCAAAAAAATTCTATTTAAATTAGACAAGTTATTTTAAGCGCTAATATTATATATATATATATATATATATACACATATATGCATATTTTACTAACTACGTGAGTATTTTACTAAAAAAAAAATTAGTGAGTAAAATTAAATTAACAAAATCAGTAATTTACTGATATTTATGATTTAGGATCATTGAATAGTCTTTTAAAAAAGGGTATTAATAATGATTCTCTTATTTCTGTTTTTTAATATTAATTAATTGTGTTATCAATTGAGAGTAACCATTTTCTTAAAAAAAAAAAAAAAAAAACTAAGTTAACACAATAAATGTGAAGAACTCTTTAAAACTTATTTTTATTGTTTCATTAAATTTTTTTTTGTTTGACAATTAGGTAGTTGGGGGTGGATTTTTTTTGTTTCACTAAAGTTTTTTTTGTTAGTTCGATTCAGTAAGTTTTCTGTTTGCCAATTAATTAAGCTACAAAGTTTTTGATAATTATTATATTAAAATAAAAAATTTAAACAAAATTTTATAAATACCAAAAATGTTTTTAAAAAATATATATAAGAAGTATTCATAAACAAGTCTAAGTAAATTATTTTTCCAAAAAAAAAAAAGTCTAATTTTTATGACACAAAAAATTTTGGGACTAAAACATAGCCTAAAGAAAGTACTTGACTAGAGTATGTTTCGGAAACACTGTTCAACTTCAACACTTTCGCTTCAGTACTTTTTTTCTCAAACAAACACACAGTCAACTTGTTCAGGAATCAGGGCAGACTCACTCACGTGTGCGACTTGTAATGGTCCCACGTTACAAATAAAAGTACTCGTGTCCCTAAATTATTGGACCGTGTATACACGAGCCGCGTGGGATTCAATCTCGAAACTCAAACAGGTTACTCACACGAATATCACTTATGTTATTATAATACACGACCAAACCCAAAGTACTGTTTATAAAATAAAATAAAAAAACATGGAATCTTCCCAGTCCTGAACTTCGGATTTCTCAAAGCACAAGAAACAGAGAAATTTGTTTTTTGTTTTTTTATTATAAAAATAAAGATTTCCCAGATTTTCTTTTTCTTTTTCTTTTTTTGGGTTAAAATTCACTGAACGTGTTTTTCAGTGTGTACTTTCTAGTCCTACTCAGCCACTGTGTGAAAATAATTGTTTTTTAAATTCTTAGGACCCATTAAAAAATTTCCATTCATAGGAAAAGAAAGAATTTTTTTGCACTATTTAGATAATCAAAGGCCTTTTCCCAATCCAAAGAGACTACTTTCAACATGCTTTGTTTAGAGCAGCAGAATCAGACCCAGAATCTTCTTCCTCTCAAGCGGAGCTCAAGTGATATGAATGAATCTGATCATGATCTTTCTGTTCAAGAATCACCCTCTTCTTCAAGTCCCAAGTGCATGAAGCCCAGAGGGTTTGTTTCTGTTTTTTTTTTTTTTTTTTTTTTTGTTTTTGTTTTTGAATCTTGATGATGATGATGATCAATTTGTGTATTTTAAGAATGTGTGAATATGTATGCGTATTTTTTTGGGTTGTGTAGGTACCAATTGCGAGTGTTTGAAGTTGCAAAGAAGAGGAACACCATAGCAGTGTTGGAGACAGGTGCTGGCAAGACTTTGGTAGCCGTTATGCTTATCAAAGCCATTTTTGAAGCTATCAAGTCTAATGGCCATAAAAAGTTGATTGTTTTCTTGGCTCCCACTGTCCATCTTGTTAATCAGGCATGGTTTTTATTTATTTATTTTTTTTTAAGAAAAATTTATTTCCTTTTTGGTACTCTTTTGAATTCTTTCTGTCCTTTAATGTAGTATTTCTCTTCAATTGTTGAATGAAAAGAAAGAATTTTAGTGCTAATAAAGTATACTTGTGAACCTACATGTAATGTGGCTAGTTGATTTATTCACATACTGAAACAAATGGGTTTTCTGTCTGCAGCAATTTGAGTTTATAAAAAACCATACAAATATGGAAGTGGGGCAGTACTATGGAGACATGGGAGTTGATAATTGGAGTTTAGAGACCTGGGAAAGGGAAGTTAATAAGAATGATGTAAGGTTGCTTCTTAAATAGCTCCAAGTATCTTTATGATTATCTGTATAGTGAATTATTTCTTTATGTTTTTATTTGGGCAGTTCTAATTTCTACTTCTTAATGGCATGTTACTGTTAAAATCTCAGTTTGAGCTTCCTCTGTTTTAATTGTTGCTTTAATTTTCTTTCTTTATGCACTTTTATTTGCTCTGGCATTTAGCATAAGTGAGTTAGTTACTATTTCCTATGTTGCTTGGTTAGTCATTATTCATCACACACCAGTAAGTTGATTGTCTCTGAGAACTCCAAATTGGTGCTAGTTTAAAAATATATTTATGTAGTCAAAGTTAAAAAAAAAAAAAAATCAATCTTCCCTACTAATTATTAATTTATCACATGGAAATAATTTTCCTAAAATTCTAGATTTAAATTTCTATTCACAAGTTACCTTTGCTAGTGTTATGTTAATGCAAATTCTTTATGTTATCTTGTAGGTACTAGTAATGACACCCCAGATATTTTTGGATGTCTTAAGAAAGGCATTCTTGAGTCCAGAAGCAGTATGCTTAATGATAATTGATGAATGTCATCGTGCTACTGGTAACCATCCATATACAAAAATAATGAAGGTGAATGTCTATTATTTTCCATTTTCATTGTTGTACACCATCTTAAGCTGGTTTTTCATTCTTATTTTTTATGAACATCTCAATAATTGTGTTGTTTTGGTGAAGGAATTTTATCATAATTCTAATAGCAAGCCAAAAATTTTTGGAATGACGGCATCCCCTGTAGTGAGAAAAGGTAAGATATTATGGTGATATTGTGTACTGCTATGTCATTGGCTAAGATAGGTTGGTCCAGTTTTTTATTTTTTTTTATTTGCCATTATTTGATGTACTTTGTACTGTACATGTCTTAGATGTGCTTCATGGGTACAGTTCAGTGCCATTAGTACTTAAATATTAAGTTTCATTTAAATTTTCCCTCTGGGGAGCTAAGGATAAGGCTGATTAGAACTGGAAAGCTAATTAGCTTAACATAAGTTTTTCTGCATAGAGTTTGAAGTTTATTTGTATGGATTTTTTGGCTGCCATTGAATGATTAGCGTATTTTAAGCCTTTTCCAGTTAGTCTGTTGTGGTTTAATTATTTTGCTTTCTCTTATCTTTATGCTTTGTGTTTAAGAAATGCTATACAAGGCCCATTGCTAAATGTTCATTATCAAGTGTCTAGTTATCAGATCTGTTGTTATATTAAAAATAATTTTTGCATACTTTTACTTACAAATGTGTGTAGCAGGTGTCTCATCCATTGTGGACTGTGAGGGTCAAATATCAGAACTAGAAAATATCCTGGATTCCCAGGTATTTTACAATTTTAATAGTGATGATTCTGCACTTATCATGGATTAAACTCAAGTATTGATCCTTTCTGGGTTAGATTTATACTGTTGGAGACAGGACAGAGATTGAAGTGTATGTGCCCTCTGCAAAAGAAACTTGTAGATTTTATGACCAAGCACAGTTTCCCAGTTTGGATTTAAAGGGGAAAATAGAGGCCTTGTGTTCCAAGGTATTTCTGGGCCATTTAATACACATATTCATATGTATTCATGCTCACCCATAAAAACACATCCCATCCGTGCTTATATTTTTATTTTTAAACAGTAAACTTGTCAGGATACTAATAAAATATTATCTGCATTGACAGTTTGATGCGTCCTTGTTAGAGTTGCAAGGGTCGTTGCAAAGTAATTACAAGGACACGGATGATAAATTTAATATGCTGCGAAAGCGTTTGTCTAATGATCAGGCAAAGGTTTTGTATTGTCTGGACGACCTTGGACTCATGTGTGCTTATGAGGTATGCTAGGACTCTAAATTTAGAATAAAGAGTAGAGGAGAGTTGTGTCTTAAAAGGAAAGATACACACATACACATTTACATATGATATCTTTATTACACCCTTGTCCTTGGGTTCCCTCCAACTGTATGACATTCAAGCAGCTCTAGTTGCAGACCTCATAGCCTTAGTATAGGATAACTACTGTTTATGATCATACCTTTGGTTCTAATGTCATTCTTTCTATATGATGTTACGTATTCACCAAAAAAAAGAAGTTATTATTTATTCTTTTCTATATGAATACAGGCAAAGGGTCACTAAAGTTTTCAATGGTAAACATTCATGGTCATACCTTTCTCTTCTAATGTTATTTTTCTGTATTATGTTATTTGGTTTGTAGGCTGTGAAAGTCTGTCTAGAGAATGTTCCGAACAGCAACGCAGAGTGTGAAGTTTATAGAGAAAGTTACTTTCTGTGTAAACGTTTTCTTGAGGAAGTCTTGTGTATAATTGGGGAATTCTTCCCACATGGTATGTTGCTTGGAATATTTCCTCTTTATTCCTTATCCTGGTTTGAGCAGTATCATAACGTTTATCCTTTTTTTTTTTTTTTTTTTTTTGCATCTTTGTACTGCAAACTGATTTTGTTTATTTGTTGTGTACCTATGGTTGTGATACATCATGTCCAAATCATTTGCACTACTGTCAAAATTTCTGATGTTGTTACTCTGTATGTTATTACAATGTGGCGTAAATCAACAATCTTCTGACAAGATTGTATTTTCTATTTGTTGGGGCAAAAGTGGGAAATGAATTATTGAACCTATTTTTACTTGGTGCAATTTAGTTGTTAGTGGTATATCTTGATTCTGTACACCATAATTGGTATTTGCATACACTATAAGTTATTTCCTTGCTTTTTAAAAAGAGAATGTTCTTTCCAGTTTATGAAGTGTTTCTCTTGTTATGGTATCTCATTATTTTGGGGTTTATTTTTTTGCCCAATGCACCTTTTATATGGCCGTATGCTAACATATTTCAAATTAAAATCTGTTATGTTATGTTTCTGGTTTAGATATGATATTTCTTATTGATAATATCTTTTTTGTCTCTTTCAGATGATGAAAATCTTCTGGATTTACGGTCTGGTTATTTAAAAGCAGTAGATTTGGGCTATTTATCTCCTAAACTACATGAACTTCTTCAACTTTTCCAGTCATTTGGGTAATTTAACTACACCAGTTGATTTTTGTTTATAATGTTATGTGGTTGATTTACCATCATGTTTTGTGGTTGCAGAGGAGCTGAGCAAGTACTGTGCCTCATTTTTGTTGAGAGAATTGTTACAGCTAAGGTAATTGAGAGATTCATGAAGAAAGTTACCTCTTTATCACATTTCACGGTTTCATATTTGACTGGAAGTAATACGTCAGTGGACTCGCTGCCGTCAAAAAAGCAAAAGGAAACATTGGAGTCATTTCGCTCTGGCAAGGTGTCTAATCTTTTAATATAGGATTTGAATTATTAGAAGTTTTGTTATTTGAAAACCCAATTCTAAATTAGCTAACTCTTCTATGTAGGTCAATTTATTATTTGCTACTGATGTAGTTGAGGAGGGAATTCACGTGCCAAACTGCTCTTGTGTGATACGGTTTGACCTCCCCAAGACAGTCCGTAGTTATGTCCAATCTCGGGGACGAGCTCGACAGGATAACTCTCAATTTGTCATGATGTTGGAGAGGTGAGGTGTCCTCTTTGTTGTTAGCCTTTACAAAGTTTCTTGAAATTCAGAAGATATTTTTTTTTTGTTGCTATTGTATGTAAACTCAAATATATTGTTGCTCTAACTATACATATATCTAAAGGGGAAACACAAAACAAAGGGATCAACTGTTTGACATAATCAGGAGTGAGCATTCAATGACAGATACAGCCATGAATAGAGACCCTGATGCACACATTCTGAAGGCATGTACTACTGAGGAAGTAAATGCATATCATGTGGAAGCAACTGGGGCCTCGGTTACTGCAGATTCTAGTGTCAACCTCATTCATCGATATTGTGAAAAACTTCCTGGTGACAAGTAAGCATATGTCTTCCTTGTAAATTGATTAGTTATACTTAATGTAATTTCCCTTTTTATTTTATGATTCTATTCATTAAATCAAGTTATCTCTTATTCAGTCATAATTTGTTACCGTATTAATTAGGTACTTTGTCCCAAAGCCAAAATTTCATATTTCACTTATCGAAGGGTCTTATGAGTGTAAAATGACATTACCCCCTAATGCGGCTTTTCAATCCATAGTTGGTCCCTCAAGTAGAAATTCTCATTTAGCGAAACAGCTTGTTTGCTTGGAAGCATGTAAGAAGTTGCATCAAATGGGTGCTTTGGATGATCATCTTCTCCCATCCATCAAAGAGCTTCCAGAGAAAAATCTCATTGTAAAAAGCAAAGAATCAGCTTCAGGTGCAGGTATGTATATGTGACCAATTGATTTTTGGTTGTTAGATGTAGTGTTCACAAAATGGTTCTGTAGTCCCTATTTAAGGTTCATTGGGATAGTTGATATATTGAAAGACATGCATTTCTATTTGAATCTGACCCAATCTAGAATACATTGGAACAATAAAACAAGCCTTGGTAAAATACTCATTTACAAGTCAATTGTCAACTTGTGATGTTATTTTTATAAAAAATTACTTGTTGATAAATTCTTTGTTTTCTTATTTTGCCTTTGTATGTGCAAAAAAAAAAAATTAGCAATGTTGATACTTTTCATGAGAGAATACTTTTGATCCTGATGTTAAAAATATACATCAGTCTGATGCATTGGATGACTTCATGGTTTATTTTTGAGTTACTTTTGAATTCAACTGCAGAAAAATATACATTAGGCGTCTGAGTTTTTATGTTGTGCATCTTGTTTTTGTATCATATCTGGCATGTGCCAAGGCATTTTATTTTTCTCCTTTTATTTTCCTTATACCTATTATTCTGGTGTTCGAAGGAACAACAAAGAGGAAGGAGTTACATGGGACTACTTGCATTCGTGCACTATCCGGAACTTGGGGAGAAAAAGTCAATGGAGCCATTTTTCAGGCCTATAAATTTGAATTTTTATGTAATATTCCCGGAGAGCTTTATTCTGGATTTGTTCTTTTGCTTGAGTCAAAGCTTGATGATGATGTGGGAAATATTGAATTGGAGCTTTACTTGGTCTCAAAGAAGGTTAAGTCTTCTGTATCTTTTTGCGGGCAAGTGCATTTGGATGCAGAACAGGTGCACACATCAGCTTGTTAATTCATTTATCATTCTTTTTCTTTTTTGGGAATATTTCTTCTAATTCCATGCTGTCCATTATTCCTTATCAGATGACAAAAGCAAAGTGCTTTCAAGAATTTTTCTTTAATGGTTTGTTTGGGAGATTGTTTTTTGGATCTAAATCAGCTGGAACATGCAGAGAATTTTTACTTAAGAATGAAACTAGATCACTATGGAGCCCATCAAACATGTATTTGCTTCTACCTCTCGAAACATTGAACACTTCAAGTCCTGAGCCTTGCCAAATAAATTGGATAGGCATCAATTCTTGCATTTCTGCGGTAGAAATCATGAAAAAAAGCTCTTTGTTGGGTGCTGAACATTGTAATGGTGAGACAGGAAATTTATCACCTTATAGGAATGGTTCATGCAGCACTAATGTTATCCACTTTGCTTATAGTATGGCTGACACAAACAATCTCAAAGATATGGTAGTTTTGGCAATTCACACTGGAAAAATCTACTCTGTTGTTGAGGTTGTGAATAATACCTCTGCTGAGAGTCCTTTTGATGGAAACACTGATAATGCCTCATCAAAATATATGACATTTTCAGAGTACTTCAACAAAAAGTAGGTGATTTCTTATCTTGAATGATTTTCTATGCTTATTGTGTATTTTCCCCTTTGGATTCCTCCATATAGTTCCATAGATAACGCCTGTCCTGATCAGGTATGGGATAACACTGATGTATCCAGGACAGCCTTTGCTGCGGTTAAAGCAAAGTCATAACCCACACAACCTTCTTGTAAACTTCGATGAGGAAGGTTTGTTAATTTGAATGCTTGAGCTTTGTTGCAACGTATAATGTCTTATATGTAGTGCACATGTTCTGTATATTGGTATTCAGGTCTTTTTTTCCTGTCCTTTTGGCAAATTTATGTGCTAGTTATGCTTTCATAATATTTAGCCTTTGTAAAGAAAGATGATTTTATTTCATTTTTCCAACTTTGATAATCTAATTGAAACAATTTAGCTGAACAATGCATATTGTCACCCTAATCTTCCTTTATCAACACCCCTCAACTATGTCATGGCTTTCAGCTTTGTCTACTACTACTATGATTCCCAGTTCTCATAGCGTAGACCAGATGGGAGAGAATTGGGGTTGGGGTAGGGAAGAGTTTTTAGTTGGATAAGATAGTTACAGATGGAGTAGATGGAGATCTCTCTATATGGTTCACCGTGTTCAATTGGAAAAAGGAAGCGAAAAGAGAGTCAGGTTTGGCATTG
This sequence comes from Quercus variabilis, assembly GCA_030445155.1. NCBI lineage: Eukaryota > Viridiplantae > Streptophyta > Magnoliopsida > Fagales > Fagaceae > Quercus > Quercus variabilis. The sequence continues at coordinate 18,031,549 of CP129446.1, forward strand.
CTAAACACTTCTCTCTTAATTTAAGGATCTTGATAATTGACTGGCATGTTTTAGAAAGCAGGTAGCAGTCAACTATTAGTTCCCTATTTCTATAGTGTAATAGAAATCCAGCTTAGAAGCATGCCCAGTAAGGAGGGGGAAAAGGGAAATTTCCATGAGCATGTGTCGGCATATAAAAATTGCACACATTTTATCATCTTAGATGAGGGTTTTCCCCTACCAGTTGGGTGTATTACACAAATTGTTGTTGTACAATTATTAGATGGATGTCTGTTTCTAGTTCTTTTAATGAAGTTCTTGAATCTGATTTATTAATGCTGTGGAACTTTGTGTATATATCTAATATTTTCTTCTAATTATGCAGGCACTACTGGTAAGACATTGGAAGCAGGTGTGCTTGTCAAAAAGGCACAAATGCATGTTCATATGCCTCCTGAGCTTTTAATCAGGCTTGATGTTTCCAGAGGAGTTTTAAGATCATTTTATTTATTACCATCTGTGATGCATCGGCTGGAATCCCTTATGTTAGCCAGCCAGCTTAGAGAAGAGATTTGTTGTTCTAGCAACTTTCATATTTCAAGTGCTTTGGTCTGTCCTATTAGTTGGTTATTCTCTTGATTTGTCTATATTCTTTTGAGTCGTACAGTTTTGATTAATCTAATCAAGATCTTTTGTGAATAGATTCTAGAAGCTCTTACAACACTAAGATGTTCTGAGAATTTTTCAATGGAGCGATTGGAATTGCTTGGTGATTCGGTTCTAAAGTATGCAGTGGGCTGTCACCTCTTTCTTAAATATCCTAAGAAGCATGAAGGGCAATTAACTGATATACGTATACGGGTTATTTGTAATGCAACCCTACATAAATTGGGAACAGATCTCAAATTACAGGTATTAGAACATATATCTCCTTTCTATGGCTTACATCTCTTTAAGTGGCTTTATTAGGCACATCATGGTGCATATGAATTAAAACTTCATGATCTCTCTTTAATAACAATATGCATAGTATCAATTTTTATGTAGTTGTATCAGAAAATTGATGAACTATACCTTTTCTTTTCCACCTGTGCCGACTTAGTGGTTTTCTTTGCTTGGCGTGGACTCCAAACAAGCCTAGGTGCTGACTCCTAGGTTTCCTATCTTTTGTTTTCTTGTTATTTTTTTATATTCTTGTTGCATCGTTCTGGCTTGTCCTGCATTATATGCTGGTCCTCCTTTCTTATGCTCTCCCCCATCTCCCCCCATCCAAACACAAAAGAGACACAAGAATTTACATGGCTCAACAAACTGTCTACATCCATGGAAAGTGAGGTGAAATCCACTATACTCAAGGAAGGTTACAACACTCAACCTCTCAACCGCTCACTCTTGAGAGATTGGTCTATTCTCTTTTTGATAATGTAGGGACCTTCTTGAAGAAGAGCCCTTTGCACTTGATTGTAGCTAGTAAAACCTAAGGGCAATTGATCTCACCCACCAGAATCAATTTCCTGGTAATCCGGGGGCATTCACTCTTGATGGGCTAAGAAGTTATGCTCATGCCTAGGAGCAAGAATTCTCTGTTTTCTATCAGCCACACAACTTGCATTGGACACATAGGTATCTTTTCAACCTCAAAGGAACTATTAGGCTACTCTAAGGAGAAAACCTTTCAATGTTCTTTTGAAAGTCTTCTTCTCTCTCTATTTGGGACCAAAACCACCAAACCTTTACAACACTACTTATATATAAGAGTCCAACTTCTCTTCCTTGGTGAACAAAGTTTACAACATTTTCTAATTACTTCCTTGATGAGGAAGAGACTTCCCTTCCATATAAAGAATATCCAAAAATAAAAAATCCAAAAAAGGTAATTTTGTTAAATTATAAATTTGAGCTAATTTCTAACATTGTCCCTCCATGTCCACATTAAACATAATGATAAAGAAGTTGGTTTCCTTTGCCAACATTGGAGCAATATGTGCATGGATTCCGTCATTATCCATCTAACACAAAACATCATGAAAACACAAAACATCATGGATTCAGTCATTCTATGTTGTTGTTGAATCTACAAATGATCCGTATTCTCACCACTCCTCTTACACATACAACAACATTGATTTACAATGATTATCATTTGCTTGATAGGATTATGTACGGTGAGAAATTTCCCTATTCAGTCCATATATAGAAAAGCTATTCTTGTTGGAGCCTTCTACTTTCTGATAGCCTTCCAGTTCCAGGGAAAATCCAAGCTGGTGGTGCTTCTCATAAGGGGTGTACATGGTTTGGTGTGGCAGATTTTGGGACAGATTTTCTGAGCTGCACCGCATGGACCAGTTTTCTTAAACTTCAAACCGCTACCACACAGTAGGGATCAAAATTTGGACTTCATTGGTAGCCATTTCTATTGGTGCTGTAGTCGGATGCTGACTACTGGCGAGAAAAAAAGGGGAAAAAAATTCTATACTGTTTCGAAAGCTCCAAAAAATGCATAACCATCAGAGTGAGAGTAACCCAAAAATTACAAGGATTTTTCCCACAACAATTAAAAAAATTTTCCCCACAGCAAATAAAAAACCCACTGCATTTAGAATCTCAGATTCAAGATATGAAAAATTTTACCCTTTAGAGCAACTGCAACCCATTTTCTTTTTCTGTGTTCTTGATTGATCAAAGCTAATCTTTTTTATTGTAGTCTGGAAGCTTTGCTCTTTTTGAGTTTGGCTGTGGGGTGATGACCAGAGTTTGAGGAAGGTAGAAATGGCAACCAGAGTTGGGGAAGATCTGAGTTGTTGAGGAAAGAGGGGGGGGTGATTGGATGAGGAAGAAAAATCTCGGGGGTGGGGTTTGTAGGGTAACTGAAGGGTTTTTTTTTTTTCTTTTCTTCTAGAAGTGTGTATATATATATATAGGTATGAGCGGTGCAGTCAGCTCGGCTCCAATCAGTTTCATTGGTTCCGGTCGGAAACTGAACAACCCTACTTCTCATTACTTCATGTTATGAGCAAGCAAAAATTCGCCATTACTCTTAAGTGTCCAACACACTTTGTCTTCTATCCCATCCTGAATCTGAGCTAAATACAATACATCAAACAAGGCATTTGCGTACTTCAGTTTTCTCAATCATGCACCTACCTGCCTCACAAAACCGGGTTCCTTGCACTACTCCACCCTAAACCTCCATATAGTAGCTCACCTTGTCAAGTACATGGAATCTCTATCATTGAACACAGCCTCCAATGCGTTTTAGTTGGTTCTAGGGTTGAATTGGTGCCAAGGGTAAAAGAAAACAATGGAAAATGAAAAAGACATTGCAGATGGCTCCAAAAAAAATTGGGAAAATTACCGCAAATATCAGGAGATTCCAGCAAGTCGGATGGTGTGTTCTTTGGATTCTGGTGACCTTGTTGGTGCTGACATTAGCACACCCCTATCATTGGAACATAGCCTCCAATGTGCTTTAGTAAGTTCTAGGGTTGGATCAGGATGCTTTGATACCAAGTAGAGTTGTAAATTTGGATTCAGCTACAATACAATATGGGCACATTGAAATGGCATCCTGGATAAAATAGTTTTAGTATCCAATAAGTCATTATGAACATGTAATAATCAGCAGCATGTTGGTGTATAAATTTCTTTCTTTGACAGATAAATAAAACTCAGGCACCGGAACTGGATTAATGATCACTGGTATTTTGTTATGTACATAAGAAAAATGACATTAATGTTTTGTGAACATGCCACAATATGTGAACATAGGTTATCCCTGTTTTTTTTAATTTTTTTATACACTGCTTTGCAATTCCTGCCTGCACTCATTTAGGAGACCATAATTTGGGTACAAGTCTAACTTTTAAAAGGCTTTAGTACATTAATGAGTCTATGAGTTCATTGCTTTATGATGCTTTGCATTTTTCCTTTGACAGGGATATATACGTGACAGTGCATTTGATCCTCGTCGTTGGGTTGCTCCAGGACAGCGTTCCATTCGGCCTGTTCCTTGTAAATGCGGGGTGGATACTCCAGAAGTGCCTTTGGATGCAAAATTCCATACTGAAGACCCAAAAGTTTTGATTGGAAATAGCTGTGATAAAGGTCATCGATGGATGAGTTCAAAAACCATAGCTGATTGTGTTGAAGCCCTCATAGGAGCATACTATGTGGGTGGTGGAATAATTGCTGCACTCCATCTGATGAAGTGGCTTGGAATTGATGCTGAACTTGATCCCGTGTTAGTTGTTGAAGCAATTACTACTGCTTCTCTACGGTCCTATGTCCCAAAAGATAATGAGATTGCAACCCTAGAGTCAAAGCTTGGTTATGAATTTTCTGTTAAGGGTCTTTTACAGGAGGCCATAACACATGCATCCCAGCAAGAACTGGGAGTTGGCTATTGTTACCAGGTAGCAATGGACATTCTCAGCAGACTTGAATCACTTGATTGAATTTTTCTCTTTCTGCCCCCTCACTCCCTCTTCCTTTTCCTAAAATATCCTTTTTAAATGTCTGTTGAAGAAGTCTTTGTAAATTTTGAAAATGGCAAGAAATTGAACACACAATAAGCAAGAGCTCTATATAATCTCTATTCTTAACTTCTTGAATTTTTTGACAGAGGCTTGAATATCTTGGTGACTCGGTGTTGGACCTGCTTATTACGTGGCATCTCTATCAGAGCTACACAGATATTGATCCAGGCGAGTTAACTGACTTGCGTTCAGCTTCAGTAAATAATGAAAATTTCGCTCAAGCCGCTGTAAGACAAAACTTTCACCAGCATCTTCAACACTGCTCAGGGTTACTTCTAAGTCAGATAACAGAATATGTGAAGTCTATTTCTGAATCTCATACTGATGGATCACTCCAACTCCCAAAAGGTCCTAAGGTTAGTTCTTATGCTCATTCCCTTTTCTTTCTTCCAGATGTTGTGAATTTCGACAGTTGCCATTTATATCCATGATTCTTAGTCAATGTTTCTTAAATATTTGCAGTTGGTGTAAGTCATTTGGTTGTTGAGTTCTACATTGACTTGCTTCTTTGTGGTTTGATTGCCATTATTTTTCTGTTCATGATTAGTTTGTTTGTATGACCATCTTCTTTTTGTCACAGGCTCTTGGAGATATGGTGGAAAGTATTGCAGGGGCAATACTACTTGACACCAAGCTTAATCTTAATGAAGTTTGGAGGATATATAAGCCCCTGTTGTCTCCAATTGTGACCCCTGATAAGCTTGAACTGCATCCATTTCGAAAACTGAATGAATTATGTGCATCTCGTGGGTATTTTATAAAAGAAAAATTTATAAAGAAGGGAGATATGGTGCATGCTGAGCTTAGTTTACAACTGAAAGATGTCCTTTTGATTGGAGAGGGATATGAGGGGGGGAAAAAAATTGCAAGAGGAGAAGCAGCTTGTCACTTATTAAAGGAACTTGAGGTTTGTTGGTGCTTCTCTAAATACCTGCTTCTTAATTAAACTACTATGCAGATTACCATTTTAATTAAAGATTATTGGTCTGTTCAATTTTTTCATAGAAATGTTAAGATTTTATTTAATATAAAGTTCTAGGGTTACTTTATTAGCTATCTGTCTTTTTATAGTTTTTTGCATATACAATCTCATTGTTGTCATAAATCACCCAATGTTTTTTTTGCGTGGGAACAATTTCAAATCTATAAAATGGACATAGCATTGGAAACTTTTTTTTTTTAAATTAAAAAAATTATTATCTATATTCATTCTTGCCTTTCTGATGTCTTATTTAAGAAATGAAAGTAACCCAAAAAAAAAACTTCTGAAACCTATGCAAAGAATGGTCACCTTAAAATTCTTCCATTCTCCAAATTAATTGTGATGATGATTTAAATGTTGTCTTAGGTGTCCTTCCACCACACCCCCCCCCCCCCCCACCAATAAAAAAAAAAGCCCTTTTGGCGGTTATTTAAGCAAGAATTACTTTAGAAGTAGATAGTCAATCAGAATGAAAATTGAACTATTTACAAATGGTTATGGAATGGAACTTAAATGCCCTAAAAATAATTAATTTGGTGATAGAATTTATATTTTGAATGATTTCATGAGTTCAGACTGAAAAAGACATACACAAGTTTAGTTTCTTGTAAAGTTAGCCTAATGCTTCAGTAGTAATGAATGAGGCTAAGTGTTAAGTGGTTTGGTCGCAAGTAGATTTTGCTGATGTGCTGCACATCTCAGAAACTGTCAACTGTTTTCATTACCCAATATATCTAATGTAATACTTTTAAATGTAACAGAAAAGAGGAATTGTATTCTCCCGAAGTACTTCCAAAAAGAGAAAACTGGATGCTGATCGTATCAACAAGTCAACTGCTTCATACATGGAAATTGATGTATGTGATCAATTAACTGATGGAAATCTTTCAGAGCTAGCGATCAATAAAAAGCGAAAATCAACTGAAGATCAATTGCCTCCTGAGTCAACTGGTTTTTCTTCCCCAACTAATGATTGTTCTAACAAAGACTGCAGTCCCAACAGTGGCACCCCAGGTTTGCACCATCTATGCATTATTTTTCTTGTTTTGATACTGAGAGTGATGGATCCAAACAATGCCAGAGCATTATGTATTTATGATAGTCAATGTGTGTGGCATTCAGCTTTTACATCTTGATATTTTCTTCTTATTATGCATTTGCTTTTCTGGAACTTGCACATATTTTCGTTTAATATTTTTATTTAAATTACTAAAAAAGTTTATCAAATGACAATGGGTGCAAATTCAAACATGTTGGCCATTTAACACTCAATGTTGTCCTACAATAACCACATTGATGTTGGATGAATTAGGTTGATAATATATAAACAGTCATCCTCTTTTACGTTTGATCAAAGTAAAATTTCAGTGGATTTATAATCTGGTGAAAGAATTAAATGAGCTTTATATATTTATTTGGTGACAAAGGGATCCTCACCCGAAAGAGAGTCTAATCCGCCAAGTAGGCTTACCACGTGCTGGATAAGCTCATAAAAATGCTATGAGTTGTACCCAGTGCAGTCAGTTGTAAGTAAACAGCTGCAAATTCTTGATAGAATATCTCTTCCGCTCCCTCCTGAAGAGATTCACAAATTTAATTATCAAGCTAAATGGAAGATGTGATCTCAATAAGAAAATTTAATTGCTGGATATGTCATGGTTGACTATATTTTTTTTCAAACACTTTGGCATCTTATTATTATTCTTGTTGTGCACTTATGACTTCTTTTTTCTGATTTGTTTATAATTTTTAATGATACAATTGTGGAGTTTGCTACTTGTAATCTTTCATACTTGAACTTATCCTTTATTATGATTTTCTAAATCCTTATATACATTAAAAAAAATAAATAAATAAGATGATGAATTATATTAATTAGTACTACTATGGCTTTTTGTTTGTAGTTATTGCCACAATCAACACAAAGAAAGGAGGACCCCGAACCACTCTTTTCGAATTATGTAAGAAAGTGCAGTGGCCAATGCCTACGTTCAATTCAACAGAAAATAAATCAAGGTCAGCCTTGTTTGCTGTATAATAATTTAATGCTTATATAAATGTGGATTTGCATTCATGGCTGCTAGAAAATTTGTTAATTCTTTTCAGTTTCTGACCTAATTGTTATCTTCTCCCTCAGATCTCCAATTGAATTTGGAGAAGGCTCTGAAATAAGAAATGGGTTTAACAGTTTTGTATCAAGGATAAGCTTGCACATTCCCAAATTCGGCAGTATGGAATGCACAGGAGATGCTAGAGCTGATAAGAAGAGTGCACTTGACTCCGCAGCGCTTGTCATGCTCTATGAGCTTGAACGACAGGGAAAACTTGTCATTGGTGGCTCCTAATTTGTCTCTATTGGTGTCAAGTAGTGGTTCTTTAAATTTAAAAATGGGATGATGTTATGCATCTTTTGTATAGTAGACCACCCTCTTCATCTTCCCTAAACCTATAGAGCACCTATAGAGCAATTAGGCAACAGGCTAGTTAGGCAGTGTATCAAACATGAATCTAATCTTAGCTATGATGTCAATGTACTAAAGTCATGTACACTACTGCTAATTATTTGTATGAATACATACTCATAATGAAACTATGCCTTTAACATTCCCTCTTTTCTAATTAAAGGATTGTATAATTCTAAGTTCTAACCCAATGAATCCCTTGCCCATAATTTGGTAGAACTTAGGATTCCACTCTTGCGAGATTGATGTTATTATGCTGCAATATTACAAGAGATTGTAGTTTGGTTTTACCATGAAATACTTGCATCAATTTTCATATGTTTGTTAACTATTTGATTCATTTAAAAGTTAAAATAATAATGAACATTATTTATAAGTGATGGACTTCAGTCTGATTGACATTAGCGGACATTGGGGATTCTTCTTTTTTCCTTTATTGTTAATGAGAACAAAGAAATACGAAATCATAACTTTATGTGGTCAGGTAAAAGACTTTGAAAATAGAATTTCAAGGGTAAAAATGATAATGTCGGTAGTGCTTAACTAAACTCCAGAATCTCATCCAACTCATATTTCCATAAATCTTAATCTCCAATTCTCAGTCAGAGCAACAATAATTTTGTATAGTCGTCTTTATTCTTTTCTTTTTTTGGCTTGATAATTTGATAATTACAACAATGGAAGTAGGAGATTTGGACATTGGACATCTTTGTTGAAAATATCAGAAAGTAACAGTTAAATTACAAATCTATTTAGAATTTTGTATAATCATCTTTTTCCTTAATAATATCATTAATCTGACAGCCAAAAGTAACAGCTATTAGGAGGAGAACAAACACAACCGAGAAGCAAAACAAACTGACCAGGAAAAGATGCTGTAATTATCTGAAAAATGTGGTGGTTAAGGATTACTCTCTGACATGTTACGGAGCCAGGTTGAGGAAAAAATAGGAATGACATGTTCAGAGATTTTTTTTTTTTTTTAAGGGGAAAAAAAAAAGAAGGTATTTTATTGCTTGGAATGATAGACTTAAAGCACTGTAAACACTAAAAGGGGTTATCATCTTTCAGTTTTTGATGAATAGAAAAATTGGGTTATCATCTTTTCATACGATTAAGAGAAGTAGCGTTTTAGTGTATTTATAAGTGGATTAAGAGCATACGCAATAAGGTTGCTAAATTGACTAAAAAATCAATTTAGTAACCAATAACCTAAAAATGTGTTCTACAGCAAAGAATGAAAACTTAAAAAAATTTGAGCATGAGCTACAGCGAGTTGCTATCTCTAGTAGCCTGTAGCTTAAAACTCAAAACAAAAACTGAAATTTTAATATGTGATGTTAAAAAAAATGTATTTTAATATATTGATGGTTGTGATTGTTATTTATTGTGTTGTTGGATATATTATTTTAATATGTTGAATGTTAAAATAAAACATTTGATGTTATGAATATTATAAAGTAGGGTGTTAAAATAGATAAAGTAATATTTTAAGTTGCTAAAAACTATATTTTTTGGCAACCTTGCTGAGCTATGCTCTGATACTAGTTACAAACACAAAAGAAAGACCAAAGGGAAGCTGTTGCTTTCTTACAAAAGTGTGTATGCCTATATCTAGTCAAGATTGTCTTATAAGAAGACAAACTAAAAGATAAGAAGGAATTTCTAAGGACAATACCTGTCCTTGCTTACAAAATGTTCATCTATAAGTGTTACAACCTATTGACAAATGTCATTGTATTACAACAGATGCTAAAATACAAAAGAATAATAATAATGGCCATCTATTGTTTTTTTTTTACTATTTACAATACTTCCATGTTCTGGCACTTATTAATTACAAGAGTTTGGCCACTAAAAACAATACATGATTAAAAAGTGTTGATAAATTTATGAGTAAACCACATTAGTCGTTACTAATAATAAGAGGCTTTTGTTAATGGATAACTTTGTGCACTCGTTAAAGAGGTTTCAAAAGAGTCTTATCTGTATTAAGAAGTAATTAAAGCTAATAAACAAATGCCCTTTGATTTAAAAGTGGCTTTGACTTCTTTTATAAAATAACAACCAATTGTACTATAAAATTTGCATAAAGGTGACCTGGATTAAAATTGACAATTGTCTTGGAATGTCATGTACCAATGTCAAGTTTGAAATATATAATAAATACTAAATACTGGTTGGTCTCTAAACCGTAAACACCCAATCATATCAACAATGTGGCACCTAAAAATAAACGATTGCAACATTGCTACCGACGCAAATTATATCATAACAAATTTCATAACTGGTCACAATGATCGCTTAGATTCACCTTTTTTTTTTTTTTCCTGTCAGTCAGAGTCTTATCACTTGGGTGAAATTTGTCATTAAATTTTTTGTGTTGCATAGCATTATTGAAATGACTGTCCTTGATATCCTGAAAATGACGAATGCTACAATAGACAAGTATGTTGGCACTTCGTACTCCAGAAACGACGTCCAACCGTGTCATTTTGAAAAGAAAAATAAATTTGTAGCCATACTGCACCACTTTCATGGTCATTATTCTCAGGGTTTTGAAGCCCTCTATCACAAGTTGCTTCATGTTCTTGAACCTCAGTACATACCAAACGTCAACAGTGAAATCTATTAAGATTCGTGCAGACATGAGACACATATAGTTATTGTACTTGGCTTTATACTTACGTGGGTCACATTGATGTTTTAGGATGCAAAAATATCAACTGAGTCATTTTGAAGCAAATCTGCCTCAATAATTTATGAAAATTTATCTTGTGTGACAGGCATATAATGCAGCCAGCCCCTCACAACATATGGGTCTCACAACATGTGTGGGACTATGTTGTTAAGTTGCATCCCAACTAAATCCACACTTTGTGTGATACAGCTGATATCTGATATCATCCTAAGAAATCCAAAGTGATGCCCCCACCTAAATTGTCCCTGATATGCAAATCTAAAAGAATTGCCACTTGATACCTTTATTTTAAAAAAAGGTGGATAGTTGGGGGGAGAGGTGTGGTTTGAATTGCAGACATAGGATTCCACAAATGATGCTATTACCACTAAGCTATCACTTTAACCCCCGCTAATACCTTTCAAGAATAGATCAAAAATAGAACTTTGATTACAAGACCATCCAGTGCAAGATTACATTACATGTGGAGTTTGTTGAACAGTTGAAGCTAGCACAGATTTGAAAACATCTCAACCATCTTAAATTCAAACCTGCTGTATTAAGGCACCGCCCTTTGGATGGGTATGGGTGATGAACAAAAAGATTATCTGCAAGTATTTCAATCACTCATTTACTATTTACTACACTTGCCAAATGAAAATAAAATAAAATAATAATCCTTATCCATCAAATGTATCGTCAATGTACAAGGGATCTGAAATTCAAAGCTGCTGCGTAAAGGCACTGCCATTTGAATTGGTGTATACTATCAATCTGTAGGCTTTGAACAAAAAGACTATTTGTAAATATTTCACCCATTTACCATTCACTATGCAGAGTAAATACAAATCATATATTCTTAAGTGTTCTATAACATGGTAGAAACCTTTACCATTCTTCTTGAGATCTCAAAGAAGCAAGGTTGAATGCATCTTGACCTGGAACTAATAGTTCAGCTAGGCCATTGAACTGCCACTGAATCAAAACTAAAATACGGGAAAGGGATTAGCCACTGAAAAGATGACATCATGCCCTGACCAACAGCTCGTACACGTTACTGTTGTTGTCCCCACTGACACGCTTCAACACTTCAAAACTTTTGCGACTTCCTAAGAAATCAATCCGTTTAAAAACCACATAACCACATTCTGCTGTTTCTCTACTAGAGTACACTGATCGCAGCCGGTCTGCATGCCTTGAATCAGTGTGAATTGCAGCCTCTATTTCGTGAACAGACATGTTCTCCTGCCAGAGAGCAAACATAAACATCAAGGTCCCCAGTAAATGAATCAGCTCTACTGTCTGGTAGATGCCATAGCCAAGGTTGCATTGATGCACATAAACTTCAAAAGTGATTAAACTAACAGCCCCCTTAAAGCTTCAAAAGCATCCATCATAATTATACAAAAGGGGTTAATTATATGCCACATACGTTTTCTGTTGAATTTTTTCTTGATGCAGTAACAGAACATGTCAAAACGGTGATTAAAAACATGTCAAAAGGACAAAAGGTTTATATTTCTTAGTAGGTTTTTTTTTTTTTAATTTAAATTAATCGTTAATATTATCCCTTCCACCAGATTCCGTTTGGCAAAATTGGTTTTGCTTCCAACTTTTTGCTTTTTGTCTCACCTTTAGCAAATACATTATTAAAATCTACAGGATGCCAAATTCAATACCATATTGAAATTTGATAACCAAACCAACTATGAAAGATATAACTTGAAATTCTTATGACAAAAAGAAAATTATTAAATCATTGCTTATGCATAAGAAAATATATATAGACGGACACATGAAGGAAACTCTTCAAGACTCACCTGATAAAATGAATAGATATGATCTAACACTTGCAAACATGTAAAGCCATTATCGCTGAAAAACGTTCTTGAAGAAGGCCCCATCTCAGCAAATCGGTCAATGGGAAGCAGTATGGTAAGAAAATGGTATTTAAATATCAATTCGGATTTCTCACTGCAAACAGGCCACAGAAAAATTAAATGCAGTGAGACTCCTCATGGATAGAGAACACTGCTATAACCAGAAACACAGCATAACAAGCACATGTGTGATTCACAAAATTTGGAAAATGATGCCATATGAACAGGTCAGAGTTCACATATTCCATATCATCAGATCATTACAACATAAAAATTTTTTGAACCACTTTATAATTTACAGCAAGATACACACATGTATAAACAAAGATGAGAGCGTAAAATCCATCCATCAAACTCATGCCTGTCAGAAAAAGATGAAATCTACATATTAGCAGTGAGAGAGGGAGAACAAACACCTTTCTGTGAGTGGCCGGGTTAAGTTTGTAAATGAAGCTTCTGAATCCTTGCCATCGCCTTTTGCATCTAGGAATACAGATGAGGGATGTTCACTAGTACCTTCAACACTGAAAGAGTCTGTGTAAATAGAAGCAGTCGAAGTCGGCTCGGATATTGACCAGCAGATTGAATCCAAAAGGCTGGTTGGGGTTATTGGATGTATTGGGGTTTGACATGTCTGTAATAACAACAGAATTCACAATTAGATGACTTCACATCAACACTTGTAAATCCATTGATAGAGTCTTCCATCTTAAGACAGATCAAAAACACCCCCCCACCAACCACCCCCCCCCCCCCTCTCTCTCTCTCTCTCTTCCCCAACCACCAATTGCTTAAATAGACACACAGAAAGGATACATTCAAGATTGACTACAAAGATTTCTAGCATTTCTGCACTTAAGTGAAAGTAAAGAAATCATGCAAAGACCTTACATTGGGATCTTGCACTTACTAAAAAAGACTTGGGATTTTTAAGTTAAAAAATTACTAAGTGTAAAAAATGTCAAACAGCCAGACATATTCAACTATCATGAACCGCCCTTCATGTTTCTTCTAAATATTCATAAGTCAACACATCAGATAGCGAAGATAATATAATCAAGTTTTACCAATCATTATTAAATTTCCTAGTATGCTCTTTCACCATTATGGAAGTGAACAAAGAGCAAAAAATAAACAGCAGGATAGTGCTAGCCAGATAGCTTCAGTATCTCACAATTTAGTGCCTGTCATCTGTCCACTTAAAAATTTATTGCAGCAGAGTAAGTAAATTATATTTTCTATTGAGTGAAAACAAAGTAAATTGTGTTTCTCTTGCCTCTAGAATTTATATGTATTATAATCCAGCTTAAATTAATATGTAGCTTTCTGAGTTTAATAAAGCAAAGTATGGTGTCTTAACGCTTAACAACAAAGTCCTGGATGGAGCAGGAAAAACTTGTTGAATATGATTACCTGCATACGACGATCACGGCGATTTCTAACCCCAATTTTAGCAGATTTCACAAGGTGTTGCCTTTCACTGAGGCTTGCTTTATTTCTACAACTTTGATCATCTTCAAGGACATTTTGCCCATTTGTTTCCTAGGAAATGTCAATAATAATAATATCAAACTTCATGTGAGGGTGTGTGTGTGTGTAAACTTTAGAGAGAAATACAAGCATGTGAGACAATACAAATTAAATGAATATTCAAATAAAATAATGAAAGAATATCAACTTCACACTTTTAAAGAATGCCAAAGGCCTTTTGTCTTGGAATAGGAATACAATGTGAACAAGAGCTGAGAATTCAGAAGGTTGAAATCCGAGCTATAGCTGATTGTCAATTTTGTTAGTTCAAATGTGTCAGTATCAAGTTCAGATCCTCTAGATTTCCTACAGTACCCTACCAATAGATTTCCTTAAATCATAACTACTTTTTTATGATTTAAGAGTCTAGATTTTGCTATGTCAATATTTCACTAACAATACTCTTAAAATAATAAAATAATGTTGCAAACAAAACTATTAAGATTATTGTTAGTGGAATGTTGACATGGCAAAATCCAGACCATTAAATCATAAAAAAATTGTTAAGATTTAAAGAAATCTATTTAGTAGAGTAATCTAGAAAATCTGAATCCATCAGTATCATGTTACCCATCTTAGACTTCCTCTAACCACTCCAAATTCTCATTCATCCCAACATATTCCTGAAATGATAAATCCTCATGTACACCCGCATTTACAACTAGTTTTAATGTTTCAGTCCATTATACTTTTAATCCCATACTATAATTTGAAGACCCCTTGCCCCACCCATATTGATATTATAAGAATAAACAACCAAAGCAAGATTTGGTTGTTTTTACTCAACAACATTCACTTCCTCCCACCCTCCCCCCCTTTCTTTTCCTGCTAGCAAGATTTGAACATTAAACATAGTCCAACCTCACCCCACCCATTGATCACCCTGAGGTTTGGGGCAGAAAAGAGTAAGCACCAAATCAAACATAATATTTCTGTATATAATGTTTCATTCATACCAGTAAGTGCAAAAAAATAGAAATGGCATATCATAATATTGAAAATAAAGAATCAATATTTACCTTCCCTGCAATGCCATTTTGAGAATCTTCAAGCATCATACCAACCTGCCTGGCCAAGTCAGCGGACATGTGAACAAGCCGTTGTACATATTTCTCCTTTACTGTTTTCAGAACCCACAGTGGCTGAGACACATCATATATCAGATGAATTTCTTTGTGATAAAAGTAATTACATAGAGCACTCCCTGATCTCTACCAGGTATATCAATATTTTCCACATTGCAGACAATGTCATCAATGGTACAAAGGTTAAAATACATGAAGATGAAGACAGCCAAAATTTGGTACAGTGAGACATGCCAACAGTAAGAGAATCAGGAAATTTTATGACACAAATAATATCCATTCTCCGTAAAACTAGAGATATAAAATATTCATTCACATAAATATAAAATGCAATGCAACGGGGACTCACTGTGATAATGTTGCTTGAGTGGCCAAGATATCTATGCACAAAAGTTCCTTCACAAACCACATGACTAGCACCAGAACCAACAAACCATTGTTCTACAAGTTTGGCACCTTCTCTAGCAGCAGCCTCAACAACCTGCCAAAGATATCAATCATCTCAGGGAGTTTCTGAAGGTACCTGGAGAGATGTTGGCTTAATCGATGCAGGGTGTACCCACTTAATAATAGACAGATGATATGTAAGACCTTTAACAGCTAGCATCACAACAGGAGATACAACATATGTGCATCAAAATTTCAAAAAGTACATACTTTTTTTAGATAAGTTATACACGCAACCAATGGATTTTGAATCCATAACCTCACTCTCCACGCACATTTGCAATAGTGCCATTTGAGCTAGGGCTCATTGGTTCAAAAGAAAACACACTATATCCCACTAAATATTCAAGTTTACCTTATTGCGCAGTTCAGCTGAAATGCCTGGATCAACATAAAAGGAGTGACCAGAAAGGGTTGAGCCTGTACTTCTATTCAAGTCTCTTCCAGAAAACCTTGATTTTTCAATCATGTCAAATTTCTTGGCTCCATGAGCACCAACAGGCAGACAAGAATTTTCAGTGCCAGAAAACCCAGCAAGCCGATTCAACTCATCCAAGCGCATACCATTTTCTCCACAGTTCTTAACACTGTAGAGTGATTCACTCAACCTCACTGCAGCAAGCAAAACAAACCATATATGAAGTACTTAATAAGATCATATGTCAATTTTTTTTCTATAGTTTTCTTAGTCTCATTATTACCATTCCTCTTGACACTATCCACAAACCACCCAAGTGTGACAACAAAGAGACCATTTTTTGATCCATGCTTCAAAGCATGCTCAAACTTACGTCCACCAAAGCTGTAAAAAGCATTAAGGAGTTTGCACAAGCATTACATCAGTAAGGATATCACGTGTACATGCTAGGATCAGGAAATGATGCAAAGCCATCCCTGTAGTAGAATTTAATATTTGATATGTATCTAGTGAATACAGATAAGATCATTCACGAACAATGCAATGAAATAAATAATGATAAAACTGAAGTTTTATTTTTTTGCTTTTCAGAAAACCTCCATGTTAACCAACTAAAGAAGACTGGGAAATTTCATCTGGGTACAGTTCCTTGGCGCTTATCCATGTATACTAAACAAGATGAGAGAACAACGTCAATGATCAAATCTTAATCCAATGTAATTGCGGTCAGCCACTTCATATAAAACTAGTTAAACAGTTTGAAAAACCAATAAAGGATATTTGAACCACCAAATGGGTACACTGAGGATGTAAATTAGCACTGTATTGGCCACCTAATCTCTCTGTCGCTTCCATCACTTGTTTCCTTGCTTCTGCCAAAACAAGGACCACAGACATTAGCTACCTAAATAATAACAATACTACTTCCTTAGTATGAACCCCCCAAAACAAAAAGTGATGAAGCAAGATTTTCACAGAGAAGTGAGTTAGGCATAAGAAATATGTGAAAAACCATTAATAGAAATTTTTGTGACCTCAATTAATTGTTTTCCCTCTCAAAGCCATTACTTTGTAACATCGATTTATTACATATAATTGATATGTACGGTCGCATTCTTTTATAACGAGGGGAAAAGAAAAGATACAATAAAGGAAAAACTTAGGGAGAGTTCCTTAGATGATATACCATAGGTTCTCCAATTGAAGTTAGTCATATGGTTATTTTTTCTAAGGACAATTAAATTCAACCATGTAGTTTTTTGGTCAATGCAACCCCATGATTGAATTTAATTTGGGGAAGCTAAGGTAGAGCTACAACTAAGTTATACCTGTGAAATGACTTCATGTATCTGTACATGTTTAATGGCCAATTTTCTTCAAAGATACTAACCAACTAAAAAAAGCAGAAAATCCCAATGCAAAACGCAACCAAATAGATACAAACAAACAAAAAAGATACTATTTTTATTAACAGAAACATAGAACACAGAATCAGCATCCACAAAACAAAACAAAAAATGAATAACCAATTAGAGAATTCATAAAACACAAATGAAATAAGTAAAAAGAAGAAGAAAAATAAAAATTTGATACCTTTAGAGAGACCAGTGACACAGATAACAAGGCCAGCAAAGGGAGCGCCTGATCTAGCAGTGAAGGTCTCAGAGGCAAGAGAAGATGAAGCAGGAGACATTGGCTCAAATGGGTGTAGACTTCTCATGGAAGACATTGGAGTTGACAAACCAATCAATAGCTTTGAACAGCCTTTACTCTCTACCACCTCTACTTTACCACTACCACCACCACCACCACCCATTGCCACTGCTTAATAAAAACAACCCATAAAAGCAAAACGAAGAATTTGGCGAAAGAATCAAAAGAAAAAAAAGAAATGAGAATCTACAAAAGGAAGAAGCTTAAGACAAAGAGTGAATTTTAAGGATGTTGATGAAGTTATAATATAAAAAGGGTTAGAGAGAATTTTCTTGAAGGAAGTGCTTCTTCTCTCTGACTTTGAGTTTTGAGTTGTTGTACGAGAGGTTAACTAAGGAGTTTGCTTTTTCTGTTTTCACTTTAGTTTTTTTTTTTTTAATTTTTAATTTTTTTGGAGTCCAGAAAAAGAAAGTGAAGTAAAACGGGAAAGTTGCACTTGCATTTTGCAGAGGCAGAGGGAACCAGTTGTTCAAAAAGCTGGTTTTAAAATTTCCTTTTACTCCCATTAAGGGCTTGTGTTTTGATGGAATTACAGTACTGCCATTGAATGAGGTGGCCCATTTATAGGGCCTTGTTCATTTCACGCTGCTTTAATTTGTGAGTTTTTAAGAGCCAAAAAAACTTTGAGGTGTGATGCTCTGAGTATGCGCAGTTGTGCAAATGTTAATTGCAACTTGCAAAGGTCATTATCACTCTCACGAGGAGAACCTCAAAGTAAAGTAAACATTGGTTTTATTATATTCCATTGTCTATCTACATTTATCTCCCACAAAAAAAAAAAAAAAAAATTCAGTAACACAAAATACTACACAACTTTTATCGCAATTCCCTGCCTAATTGATTATGATGAGCGAATAAAAAATAATAGATGTATATAAAAGTAGAAAACAATCAATTATAACTTATCAAGTAAAATAATTGTGGCAAAATTGAGACTAGAAGTATTCTTATCTCACTCAATGGGTACAGGTGTTTTGATTAGACGTGTATTCATTGTTTATGTCGATAGGGGTCCACGAAGTGAGATATCATAATTGGCAGTTTGGCGCTCGCACATCCAGATTGTGATTCGTGAAAGAACATAACATATATATTAATTAGGTTCATCAGTTTACTCTATAATAGTACACACCTATGAAGTTGACAGGATCTGGTATTAAAAACAAAATGTCTTCTCTGATTAATTTTTCATCTTTACTGTTTATTTATCCAATAATGCTACAAACACAGGCAAAAAAATTACACCTTTTTTTAAAAAATTTATATGAGGAGTTATTTTATGATTAGTGTAATATTATTTTTATTGAAACCACTGGTTGATTGTACACCAATCACAATTACTACTTTAACCAATATAACAAAATATTGTCAAATTTATTATGTATTTAAGGTCCGTTTGGGTAGTGTGGTCGCGTCTGTGTTTTGGGCCTTTTTTTTAAGTCAATGAGTTATGAACTGTTCATTGGTCATGAACAGTAATTTTAGGCCAATAAACAGTAAAAAAAATTATTTTTTTTATTGTTTTCAACTTTCAGCAAAATAAACTATATCTGCTAACTTAGACTTTATTACTCATTATTTTGGAAGTTGGAACCCAATGATAGTAATGTAATAAACTGATTCCTCTGCCCCTCTCAATTAGGAATTCTAATTATTGAAAAAAAAAAAAACAATTGTAATTTATGTTGATCATGTACCTGGTTGATCAAGATTTTTTTCTAAGAACATCCGTCTCATGTTTGGAAGGTCTAACCGTAAATAAAAGATACTAATAATAAATCATTGAAGATGTCTCTGTCTCCTTTTTCTTTTTCTTTATATATCTCATGTTAGATACATACTTGATACTACTAAAAAAATATTAAACACCAACATTTTATTCTGACAGAATAGAATGTGCTGGGAGGCAGAGAACAATTGGAGAAGGTTATCTTAGTTTTGTGGTCCTTCGGTTTACTTCTATGATGTGATTAATGCAAACAATTTTCATCAATAACTCCTACAAATTTGTTTAGGAATAATTATAACCTGTTGTTAATTCTGTAACTTGAACATTTTTCTCCTAAACCTCCAAGCACTTTGTGTATGGAGAAGTGTCAATTCAACTACAAAGCTTTTGGCAATTTGTTTAGAAATAGTGTTGGAAGAAAAGGTGATTAAAGTTATAAATATCTAGTGAGACAATTTTTTTCATAATTTGTCAAGATGACATTTTTTTTTTCTTAATGAATAGAAGCATTGAATAAATTAAAGGGAAATATTAACTAATGCTTTATGAGCATTACTTAATTTAGGAACTATCTTAAGAAATTTTTTATAGGAAGAGAACAAAAGTAATTAATTGTTTTTACTGTTTTTTATATTTTTCATAAGAATAGTGTTAAAATTTTCTTAAAATAATTTATTAACAATTATCCTAAAGACACCTATTAACAAATCTTATATTAAATATTCCTTTTGTCCTACTTTTTTGACCCGTTTGAAAAGTCAAACTTTTTAAAAGAACATCATTTATTGTCTTGTCTACCTTTTAAAAATATATAAGTTTTCACAATTACTCTTAAAAAAATTTATCAAAAAATTGAATTAGTAAATTAATAGAGGTATAATAGAAATATTAGTAAATTAATGATTTTTATTTTTAGAAACATGACATATATTTTGAGACATTTCAAAATAAAATGGAAGACAAAAAAAAGTATAATGGAGGGAATAATAAAGTGGTTAAGTAATTAAACTTGTGCGTGTTTTGATTGGGAGGTGGGTGAGTTCGTGGTATTAACAAGTCTGACACTTGTTCATGATTTTTATTTAAAAAATGCATTGTAATCAAAATAGTATCACATAACACACGGTATTCAAGAATTGCAAGCCTCATTAGGTTTAAATATTAATGGCGGATGAAATAGTGACCTAAATTAGGTTGATGCTTTCGTCCATAAGAATCTCTTGGGTTTATTTATTTATTTATTTATAGATAGATATTATTTAAGTTTATGATATTTACTTTGTGATTTTTTTTTTATCATCAAGTCAAAACATTAATTATTATTTATATATCACACTAGCTAAGGCATGTGAGAATGTTGACATTATCACTGTGCATCCTTAGCGGGATAATTATTCAATAAGTATTAAGTATTTGTAAAGTGTGGGGGACAAAGGTCGGAGTTCAAGTCTCTAGAGGGAAGCTTCACATATATATACACTTAGATTAGGCTATAATAGAATTTATATCTTAAATATATATATATATATATATATATAAAGAATGCTGGCATGGTTGGATCTAGGAATAGCTGTGAGCAAAAGAAAAGGAATGTTGGTTGAAGAAGGGATCTTTGGCCCGTGTCAACAGCGTGACCATCTTGGAAAAGAGTGAGATTTGCACCTGACTTAGATAACTAGCACTTGCACAAAAGGGAGATAGTGATTAGCGACCCCCCATAGGCAAATGTTATAGAACATCCCTTATTGGCTAGGCTTGTGCTGGATCACTATTAAAGACACATATATCACTCCTAACATCCCTGATATCACTTTTCATTGTCCAAGGTTTGCCCCCCACGTAATAACAAAGTTGCCCTCAATCCCACTACCCTAACATTGGTGTGCTTTATCTCTCCTCCAGCAAAAGAAAAGGAACACTAGTTGAAGAAGGGATCTTTGGCCGTGCCAACAGCATGACCATCTTGGGAAAGAGTGAGATTTGCACTTAACATGGACAACTAGCACTTGCATAAAATGGAGATAGTAACCCCCCATAGTCAAATGTTATAGAACACCCCTTATTAGTTGGGCTTGTGCTAGACCACTATTAAAGACACTTGTATCACTCCTAACATCCTTGATATCCCTTTTCTTATCCAAGGTTTGGCCCCCACGTAGTAACAGAGCCGCCCTCAATCCCACTACCTTGACATTGGTGTGCTTTATCTCTCCTCCAGCCACTACATAGTATAGTAGCTGATTTTAAGATTCAAATGGAGGAATCACGATTTGACTCCTGTCCTTATGTACTTGGTAGCATTCCTCGGACTATAAGAGGAATATGATAATGAACTATTAAGGCAAGAACCAAGAGAGAAAAAACAAAGAGAACAACTAGAAAGTTTGGGTAGGAAAGTGAGGTAGAGAGAAAAGTATCCTTTGGGAAGGAATATCACTATTGTACAAAACCTTCATTTTCTTGACATAATAGAAAAACAGAAGAGAGCAAGGGCCATTCCCCTTTGCTCACCCGTAGTTTTTCATCCATTTCAAAGGGTTTTTCACATATTTCTTGTGTCTTCTTTACTTTCCATGGTACACTTTATCTTTCTCTTGACATCAAAGTGTTAAAACTTTCATTTTTAGTGCTCTTAGGCTTTTTCACTTAAATGTAGTATTAGATCTATCACACACTCTCTTACACTACTTGATAATCTAACTTGTGTGTACACTATTAGGTAAGCAAAATTCAATTTTAAGTCCCATATTTAACCAAGAAAAAAATATCAATTAGCTAGTTAAAAACTAATAAACATTTTAAAACTTTCATTTCTCAATCTAAAACCCATAATCTTATACGGTAATGTGGCGTTTGGTACGAAGAAATCCATATTACTCTTGGCATCCAGATTCTTAGGAATGTGATTCAATGTGATTCCTAGGAATCACATTCCTAAGAATGTAACTATTCCTATGTTTGGTTTATTTCCAGAAATCTTAAATAAATTATTTATTTTTCCCATTCTATCTTTAGATTTGAATGTAAACTACCGAGTCATTTAAAAAAAAGGGTTGAAAGTGTCAATTTATAAAAAATACAATTTCCTTTAAGGTTGGGAATCTGGATTCCCACCTGTTTTAAAGGGAATCCACATTCCTACTGAGAGGGGTTTAAAGGGGGAATCCAGATTCTTTTGGCATCTGATTCTCTAGCATGATTTGCAACCAAACATGGGAATCTTTAAACATTCCTAGAAATCTTAAAACATTACCCTGTACCAAACGCCACCTAAGAGTTCCCTTCCCATTTTTTAAATTTGAAAAATACAGTAACTCTCATGGGCATGGCAATCGGAATTGCACTTGTATAGGTATTGTTTTCACAAATGAGAAGTTGGCAACCTTCGGGTACCAAACTACTAGACACATAGAGTATTATTATTATTATTATTATATGGTTGCTTAACGTCACATAAAGTATTAATAACTATTCAAGTTGACCAATGTATTATGTTGTGGAAATTTATGTAGTATAAAAAGATATATCTGTGCAAGGGTAACATCAAAGTTGTGTTCCAAAATAAAATTATCATTATGGTTGAGTACTTTAGTTGATGTCATGAGAATCAGTCTACAAGTTTATGTGAATATGAATATATATATATATATATATATATATATAAAACTAAAAAAAAAAAAAAAACTAAAACTTTATTATATATGCTGTAGAAACTTTTGTCCAAACTTACCTTTAATAATAACTAGCCGCTAACTTTGGTCATGCACAGAAAAGTTTTATGTTAAAATTTTCAAAATTACATGTTTAAAATTTGAATGGCACGAAACAATATTTGTTGTTTCCTACAACGTAGAGCCCATAAATAGTTTGGATTTGGTCCCAAAAATTTTAAAAGGAGAACAATTTTACCCTTCTGTACGGGGTTGGTTCAATTTTGGACCCTTAAATGTAGGATTGGTTTGGATTTTATCTTTTAAATTTAGGATTGATTCAATTTTGATCTTTTAAATATTTAGTTGGTTCAATTTTCCTTCAAATTAGAATACATTAGTATAGTCGCATAATGACCAAATCCTAAATTTTTAAATTTTATGAAAAAATCAAACTTAAACTAAGTTTTAGGGACAAAAAAGGTCATTGTACCCAGAAATCTAATTTCTTCAAAAGCTTATAGAAGAGCATGAGAAATTTCTCAAAAACTTCTCAGAATTAATCTAGGATCCGTTTGGATAGAACTTATTTTGCTGAAACTGAAAACTGAAAATACTATAACAAAATAATTTTTAAATGTATGAATAGTGCCGTAAGATCCATTTGTAATGAAAAAATTGTTGAAAAGTAAAGTTTGTGGGTCCCGTGCACTGTTCACGTGACCTATTGGACTGATAAAAAGGGCTGAAAAGTCAACAATATATGGCTACTGTTCATGAACAGTAGCCATTTATCCCCCCTAAAAGCGTGCGCGGCAGCAGAACCAAAAAAAAAAAATAGAAGGAGAAGGAAACATGAAATAGAAAACGCAACGCGCAATAAGTCTTATCCAAACCCACACCTAATATTCAAAACTTAGAATCCGGTCAACATACTTCACATATTCAAGACCTATCAGCATTAATACCATAGGCCTTTAATCCAGGGGTATATGCACAATCCAAAAAATTCAATACTCATTTTATACCTATTTCATATCAAAACATAAAAAAATGGTAACATATTATATGCAAAAAGTATAATATCAAGTATCAACTTATAATAGCCAACCAACAACATCAATGGCTTTGAAAAATTTCAAGCTTCAAAGTTACAAACCTACCTCAAAGTTCACAACAATGCCTCTAAACTCAATGTCTAACCTACCAAGTTTGCAAACATATAATCCAAGTTGTCAACTATTTAGAGGGTTCCATATGAAAGTACGAAATTCCAAAATTAAATCATAAAGGGAAAAAAAATTCAAAATTTAAACTTGAAAAATCCAAAATACTAAATAAATAAAAAAAGAAGTGAAATAAGGAACAAACCCTTTCTCATTATGATTGAAGTGTTCTTTTGTCTTGTTAGCAAGGTTTTCAACCCGGACCGTTCATTGAACCGTAAAAGGGAGAGGTTCAAGGTTTTTGAGGTTGAACCGAGGTCGAACCGGGGTCGAACCGTGATGACGTCATAATTAATTTAATAATTAATTAAAACCTAAATATAGATATTAAATTTATAAAACTAGCAAAATTGACTAATATATCTATATATGTGAGAGAAATTTAATGATTTTCAAGCATATATTTAATAATTAAATAAGAAAGTTAATAAAATAAAATAATAACCATGAAAACATTAAAATTTATGATTAATTTTTGAAGTAAAGTTGAATATCTTTGAAGGATTTTAATTATAGTTTTTTTTATTCCTTGTAAGTGATGGATAATTTAATTAAGTAGAATAAAATTGTGCTAAGTTGTTTTTATATAAAAAAAAAATCCTAAGGGGTTGGACCGCACGTTTCTTGACCGGTTCATACGGTCCAACCCCGATTTTAGGGGTTCACGGAATTGCCACATATGCTCGGTTCTTTATGCTTAAAAAACCAGTTTTCATCACGGTTTTCACGGTCCGACCTCTCGGTCCGGTCCGGTTATGAGAACTATGCTTGTTAGGAGGCTAGCAGTTTATTTTATAGTCTTTGTATATAGCACTAAATTTTATGTCTTTGACTTTCTGTTATGCTTCTTGCATTTTTTCCCCTGCCTCTCTCAATTTTTCTTCATGCTTCTTCTTCAACGCTCCTCTCTTAACATACTCTGTCTTCATATCTCTTTCTTACTCTTTCCTTGGGCTGCCGCCACTTGCTCTCTCTCTCTCTCTCTTCCCTTTTCTCAATTGCAATCAAATAAACTAAAAGAAAAAGGTTGTGAGTTAAAGAAAAGCTTCACAAATCATCTAAATCAAAAGCATAAAAGTGAAATAAGAAAGAGCAAGGGAATCAAACTTTTGAGGCTCACCGACTCTTGTTGCCACCATCACCAATCTCAAACCCTATGACTTCTACATGGGCAAGTCACTTTCGTCAAACTTGGCATTGAAAAATCAAATAAAAAAAATTAATAATGAGGTAGTAAATTAAAAATCAGAATTTTT
This sequence comes from Quercus variabilis, assembly GCA_030445155.1. Lineage (NCBI taxonomy): Eukaryota > Viridiplantae > Streptophyta > Magnoliopsida > Fagales > Fagaceae > Quercus > Quercus variabilis. Next base: position 18,057,121 of record CP129446.1, read on the forward strand.
TTTATTTAAATAATGTTGATGTGTAAAAATATGAGAGCTCTAAAAAAAGTCAAAAGTTTCAATTTTATATACATATACTAGCCTTTAAGCGTGCTCGTGAGCGTGTGCTCAGAAGTTTTTTCTTTTTTTTTTTTTGAGGTAAAGGTTAATAATTTGTATTTATCATAATTTAGAAATATATATTTTTTATTTTTCAAACAAATAAAAATGATAAATTTTAGAAGTAAACAATAACTATAATTTCTTTTTTGAACATGAAGGGAAAAAAATCTTAAATTTTAGGAAATTTGTTTTTGAATTTAAAATGAAATTTGTTATTTGATATTTATGATCCTATTTCTAAATGAAGTTAACCTTCGTTAATGAGGATATTTTTGAACCATATAAAAAGTTCAATTAAAAGAGAAGAATCCTCTTGTATATAAGGTCTGTTTGAGATCCGCTTATTTTGCTGAAATTGAAAACTTTTTACTGAAATTATTGTAGATAAATATAAATGTTAACTAAAACAGTACAGTGGAATCTATAAATAATAGTACCAAAAAGTGCAGTGAGACTCATAAATAGTAGCAAAAATAAACTAAATAGTAAAATAAGTTAATAAAAATAATTTTTGTCAAACGGACACATAATATAGATATATATATAGATAATGAAATTATTATCTAAATTTCATGTTCAAATAAATTTTGTACAGTTTTGGTGAAAATCTTTCACTTTTTTCAAACTTTTATCGATCTTAACAAAATCATAAATTTAGAATATGTTTTCTTTCAGGAGTAAAAACGATATTAATGATCTATCTGAAGCCATGGAATATAAATCAAATCGAAAAGAACTCTCAACCAAAAAAAAAAAAAACCCACAAGCAATTATTATTGTTAAAAAAAAAAAAAAACCCCACAAGCAATTTTCTACATCAAACTGATGGTTGAGGCGAGCCGTGTGGCCTTGTGCGCAAATTCTAGGACCACATTATTCAATTACAAATGGCTGGTGGGGACTCATTCCTCATGACTTATGACTCATGTCTTAATTCATAATTTTCCTCAACCAGTAGTTTCCAAAAATAAATTCCTCAACAAGTCAGGTTTCTCCTAAAGGCCATAGTATAACTATAGTGCAAATTCAATTTAAAAAAAATAAAAAAAAATAAAAACTCATTTAAATTCCGTACAATATTAAACTTAAAAAAAAAAAAAAAAAAAAAAAAACTCATTACAATTATATTTTGTATGTACTAAAAAAATTATTTGACTTGGTTAGGTTAAGTATGGACGGGTTTATTTTCTAATTTATTTAGTTTTATACATATATATATATATATATATATATAGAAGAATCTAACTTATTTAGTTAATTTGACTAATTACAAATTTTTTTAATTATAAAACTTCACCGTCTTTTAAGGTACAGGTTGTAACATACAACTATATTTAAACAAAATATATTTCAAACAGAATAAACCAATTAAAAAAAACTTATCCAAATACATAATTAATAAAGTTGACGAAAGAGGTTAAACTATATAAGACGTAAAAGCCCACCAGGAAGGTGGAATCTTTCCTGCCAGTATATCATAGATAAATAGAGTGTATTAGCATGCTCAAGGCCAAAAAAAAAAAACACACACACAAACATATGATAGTACTTTTTTGCTGAATTCACATATGATAGTACTTTTTTGCTGAATTCAATATAATTTTATTTTATTTATTTTTATTTTATTTTATTTGCAGTGAATTTCAAGCTCAAACAAAGGAACAAAGTTTTGATAGGTTGACCCCTAAAGCAAAATTTTGTCACTTTTTATGAATGGATGGGAATGAGCAATCTTGATTTATTTGTTGCGGGTTCATAAGCTTTTGTTATTATAGATTATTTTATTTTACTTAACAAATAAATCGGGTAAAAGTACAGTTGTGTTGAAAAAAAAAAATTGAAACCTTTTTATATAAGCTGAATTACTACGTGGCATTCCCCATAACCCACCACTTGTCAAAATATACTGCAAAGTGTTGCAGGGACGCGTCAATGGCCAAGCCACCAAAAATAAGACAAGAAAAAAATGATGATAAATAGAAAGATCGAGGGTCAGTCAATGAAGCTATCAATGTCCAAATAAAAATGCCATGTAGTGGCAAGTGTAGGTGGAAATGAGAATCACGAAGCTGTCAACCACTTCTAGAGGTGGTAAAGCCATGGCTAGCTACTGTGAAATTGGAGGTAAAAAGTATGAGAGGAATAAGATAGATAGCTATAGAGTGAGATGCAGCTTCAGCAATCAATCCCACTATTGTACTCCCCTACAGGAATCCCCAATGGAAAACAATGGTGATTGCTGAAGAAATTAAGGAATTAGCTTTTAGGAACTGCGAATTTGGGATCAAGATTTCCTAGAGTTTATAAAGTAATTTCACCACGAAGATCTTACAAGTTACAATACTAACAATTTATGGTTAGATAAATGGTTGAGATTTTATCACATCTTTAATTTTTTTTTTTCTCTGCTTCTTTTTTATGATAATTCGATAATTGTAATGAGCAAGTAAATCAGTTGAGTTATAAAGCTTTTGTTCAATATCTTAAATGGAATGGATACCAAAATAATGTCAAACTGTCAATTAGTATTTGTTTAAATGTTAATAAGGTGAAAAAATTTATAATAATCATTCATTAGATTATAAATACCGGAACTTTCCTAGAAATTCCCCTAAGAACTCTAGTGAATTTCAGTGCCTTGTTTAGTTGTGGTAGAAAAAAAAAAGAAAAGAAAAAAGAAGAAGGAGAAGTAATAGCACGGCCCATGATTTAGGAAAATGGGCCTTATCTTATTAAATTGATGGACCAGTCCTCATAAGGGACCTCCCTTGACGAGTTTCCACTTTCCAAAGCCCGGTTAAGTGGAGTGAGTGCTCATTACTCAATTCTGTATGTGTTAATGAGTCCTAATTACTGATTACATTTGCCTATGTCCCTAGCAAATTATTTTTGGAGTTCACTTTAAAAAACCATTGAGATATAATCTAGTTGATCAAATTGACAATTTTACTTTATTGTTCATAAACTGTTCCCCAAAACCCATCGATGCACAGAGTTATTCAAACCAATCAATTTCTAGTCAGCAAAAAGGGCACCCATGATGAGAATTGGTAACGAAAAAAACTGTCCGTAATTATACTAATGTCGTTCATAATTTAACAAAGGCAAAAATGCAAAACTGGCCCTCTAACTTTCACCTTTTTTCATTTCAGTCCTCTAACTTTTAGTTTTGTCAATTCAGTCTTTTAACTTTCAATTTTCGTCAATTCAAGGCTCCGTTATAACTCTGTTAGTGCTGCCGTTACCCACACCAAAACGACGCCGTTTTGCATGTGGTTTTTTTTTTTTTTTTTTTTTTTTAATTTTTTTATTCGGAATTAAAAGAAAATAAGAAAAATCTGGAGAAAAAAAAAAAAAAAAAAAAAAAAAAAAAAAAAAAAAAAAACATTGGTGAGAAGACTTCAGTGACCTTCAAACGTACTCATCACTTTCATTCGTTGAACCCCAAAACTCAACTCAGATCTCTCTCTTTGTCTTTTGCTCTCATTTTCGTTTTCAATGGGGGATCCAATGGAGAGGTTGGGATCGGAGTCGGACTCATCGATCAAGGTCGACAGCGACCTGAGCATGGAAATCGACCCACCACCGCCGCCGCTCTGCAAGAACGTTGCCATGGTCGATGACTGGAGGAGGGCGCTCGACAGGGCGTCCCCGTAGTCGTCGTCCTCCGCACCAACGCCTGTCGCGCTTTCGACACCGAGTCTGCCGGCGCCAGCTACGCCACCGGCTTCATAGGACCTGTGGTTGCAGAGGCTATGTTTGTTTAGTGCTGCCATTAGAACCACTAAAAGGTGGAGGAGGAAACGGCGTCGAAGAATTGCGTTTCGAAGAGGAAGAAAGAGCACGTGGAAGAAGGAATCGCTGCGGATTTGAGGACCCCCAAGTACCAGAGATCGTCGGAGAATGTGGCGGATTCGGTGAGTTTCGAGGCTGCGCCGGCGAACGAAGACGAGGAGAAGAGGAAGGTGAGGCTTATTTTGTTTTGATTCAGAGGACGTCGTTTTGATTCAGCGAGGTGTTTAGTTTTTTTTTTTTTTTTTTTTTTTGATTTTCTTTTAATTCCGAATTAAAAAAAAAAAAAAAAAAAAAAAAAAAAAAAAAAAAAACCACATGCAAAACGGCGGCGTTTTGGTGTGGGTAACGGTAGCACTAACAGATTTATAACGGAACCTTAAATTGACAAAAATTGAAAGTTAGAGGACTGAATTGACAAAACTAAAAGTTAGAAGACTGAAATGAAAAAATGTGAAAGTTAAAGGGTCAGTTTTGCATTTTTGCCTTTAACAAATATAATGTTATATATGTATCCTCACTATATTATACAAAACATAAATTCATTCCCCACATCTATTTCGATATGTGCTACATTATGATGCTTGGTGTACAAGAAAGATTTTATTATATTTCAGTTAATTTATTTTTTGATATCAATTGTATTTTTATTTTAGGAAATTTTATTTTCATTTCAAAAGTCTAGGGTATTTTTATCATTTAATAAGTAAGGTTTCCCACACCAATTAAAATTAGGGTTTTGTATTCCTGTATAAGCAAATTATTGTACTCCTTTCTAATTATGATGATTTTGAAGAATGACAGTTTGTTTTGATTTTATGTAATGACTCCAACCAATTCGGTACAACTCTTAATTGGTTTTCCTCGCTTGGTGCTAACTCCAAGCAAGTCTATGTGCTGATTTCTAGGTTCCTAACTTTTAGTTTCCTATGTCTTTCAATTTTATTGTTGCAAAATTCTGATTTTCATGTGTCACATTCCCATTTCAACCCTTCTTTTATCACTAATGTTCATTTTGCATTATAAAATCTCAAATTTGCATTGCAATGAGGCCCCATAGCAAGAACGGTAATCCCCATTCAAAAAAATTCACTTACTGCTAGCAGTGATGTCAATTACAATCGCTTAACTTCCCAAATATGAACGGTAGTCTCATTAAGGTGATAATCACATACTATATACCCTTGTGTCCACAGAGAAAATAAATCGTGCCAGGATGCTAATGAGAGTCCTAGTATTTATAGCCAAATTTGCTTCCCTAGGGAATAGACAAATCTGTATGAATAGATATATCATATCAACCCTAAAACAAACAACCTTACTCAAAACCGGTTTCTCTCTAACCCAAACAAATATAGCATTTGTGAAACAAGACCATCCACCAAGAGAAGTTATTATATGTGAGAGCAATATTATGGTTTGATTAATTGCCTCGCACTAATTCACTACCACACACTAACAACTTTACAAACAATCTAATTTAAATGAAAATTGCTCATATGAAAAATTGAAAAACAAATATATATAAATAAACTCCAGCTTAAAATTTAGGTAGGAAGTACTAATAGTTTATACCATCTAGAATTGCACAAAATACAACAAACTCACCTACACAAGAACTGAGGGAAAAAAAAAAAAAAAAACTAACACCTTGCAGCCAACAGACCAAGAAATCACCCTCCATTTGTCTGTGGGATAGCCTCATAATCCCTGAACAGCCAGGAAAAAAAAAGTGAAAATCCATTAAAGCATCACTTGAAATAAAACTATAGCAATGATTATATACATACAATTCTTCTTTCATTAATTTTGATACATTTTAAGCAAGGGAGGTGATTGTCACAATAACTTATTTAAAGAAATTGAGCATTTTGTCACATATAATAGAATGTAAAAACTGTCACCTTTTTTTCCATCAGTTGGGGCAATTCCACCTCTTGTGCCCTATCTCCCCACAGGAGAAACATCGAGTTTTAGACCTTTTCCTACTGTCATTGTCACTTGTATATCCTGATTGCTCTCTTTCAAAAGATGCATCGCTAACGTTTTTCTCTTCATCTTTATCATGATCCCTTTCTAGTATTGCACAACAGGATAAAAGTTCGTGCAATCCCCAATTCTTTTTACTTCGTTCATATTCAAGTTGCAGATACGAAAAATGTGGAGGAAGAAGAGAATCCACAGCCATTGTAACAAGATAAGAATCATCAGAGAAACCCATAAAATTCACAGCTCTCAACCTTGAGTAAATACCTGCCATCTTCTTAATGTGTTCAATGACACTCCCTTCACCATCAAACTTCATACTCGCTAACTTGCGATGGAGTGAATAGACCTCATCTTCCTCCATTTTCATAAATAAAGCCTCAAGAGCATCAAAAAATTGTTTGGCACTGCCAGTACTGTCATGCACAAGACCGCGAATACCAAAATCAGTCTTGGCTTTCATAATCAAAAGGCTTAAGCGATTACTTTTCTCCCATGTTTCATATTCAGCTGCATCGGTTGGTTTTTCTTTGTAAAGAGCAATATCTAGGTCCAATAAACCAAGTACAATTTGCAAATCGGTTTTCCACTTTGTCCAGCTCTCAAAATTCAGATCCTCCAAAGTCGTCATGGCAGAAAAATGACTCATCATGGCTAAGGCGTGCGCTAATGTTTTGGAAAAAAGGGAAAAAAAAATCAATCTCACAAATCAATAGGAATATACTATATATACACACTTATTGTGTTTGTGGGCATCAAGGCATTCCCACAAATGTATTTTATAAAATTGATATCTTCTTGTTTCAGTTTTGTTGCATTTTTAAAAACCTCATTTTTTTCTAGGAATAACTTATTTCAAATAACACATTTTCAAAAAGTTGAAAAATAAGTTGTATCAAATAGACGTATATCTAACAGAATTAAGGCTTAGGCCATCATGTATATATCAACATTAAAATAAATCTGCACACATGCCCTCACATAAAAGCCGTAATCAAACACATGTAATAGGTGTGTTTCTCAGTATAGATTTTGATAAAGAGTCCCAATTGTTGCTCTAAGCCTAGGAGTTCATGATAAACCCATATAAAGCCCTTGGGGTTCAGGGTTGACTTCCTAATTCTTCTCTAATTTAGCAATAGAAGTGCGCAAAAGATTTTTTTTTTTTCAAAAAGGGGAGAGAAATTTGAATTTTAAACTTAGATCGTCTCCATTGGAATCACCAAGAGATGTTAGTCGAGTTACAAGACTTCTGACATAAAACTAATCTCACTAAAAAACTGTCACATTCAAAAAATTACTTCGAACCGCAGTCAAAGTCAAAGAGAACAAGGAAAAATAAAACGCATATCAATTGCAAAACAGGCCAGAAAGCAAAACTCAAAACGACAAGAATGAAAAACAGTGACTTCGATATAAGCATAGAACAATTATTGATCAACCTGACCTGTGTTACCGTCAGGCAGCATCGAGGAACTGAGTTCTACACTGATTATCCTCTTTCCTCTTTTCTTTCAACTTTTCAACTTCGACTCTGTAACTGTAAAAATAAGAAGAGGTTTTATGATTGTAGAAGTAGAGAGTGGGGCACTGTGAGGCGTGTTAATGTGCAGTTAATATCGTATTATTTGCACCCCTATAAAACGGTATGGTATGGTAGCGTATCGGAAATATAGGGCCACTCACTCACGTTATCCGATATCCACTCCTCAAATTTCGCAGTAATGTAACGGCAATTGAGAAAAAGAAATTGTAGTGTAGCCAAAATTGTAGTGCAGCCAAAATTGTCGTTTCACTGAGAAAAAGAAAACAAGAAAAAATTAAAAGGACCAATAATATATAGAAAATATGATTGAAACTAGTACCCAAAAAAAAAAAAAAAAGTTTGGTAAAATTTTAATAACCAAAATCACTAGGGTGTTAGGGTTTGACCACCAATATTGTGAAGCATTCAATACCAATCCAATTTAATACACAATCAATAAGGAAACACATAAACTATCCGATTGGAAGATTTAGAAATAAGCTTTATTAATAAACACTCTTTAGTTGATTTTATTCATCAATTGTTCCTACAATTTAGTCTAGAAAATAATAACTTTGCTAGAAAAACTCAAGAAAGTCACATACCTTAAAGGCAATACTATGACAAAAATAATATCTAACAAGATTATTATGTTTTACTAGAGAGATTATAAAACCCTATTCTAATAATAAGAAAATTCAAGAGTAGACTTATGAAAGAATTAAAAATTAAATATCAATCTAACAAAACAATTATGAAAAGAGAACAATTGATTTCAATAATCAAAACTTGAAAAACATGTTTGGATTGAATAATGGACAACTTACAACTCTGGGAATTTACTCCTAACCCTAGCTTAGGCTCTTCGGCTTCCAAAGAAAATAGAAACTATAAAAAAAAAAAAAAAATTATGAAAAATACCAGCAGCAAAAAACGTGGCTGCCCTTGCACCCCCTTTAATATATATAACATTCAAAACCCTAAAAACACACACTCCCCCCCCAAAAAAAAAAAAAAAAAAAGAAGTCAATTTCCGTTTTTCAACAGTAGGTCAACTTCCAGGTCAGTTTTGGCCTAGAATATTGCGGATTATAAAGTTTTTGTAAACTACAAAGTTTTAGATCTTCAAGTCCTCTTTCCGTCGCTGCAAGAATCAAGTCAATCCGGTATTGGAGTAAAAAGATATGACCAAAATACCAAAACTGGTCAGAATATTTCCATGTCAAGATTTTTTCCAACTTTAGTTCAAACGAATTTCTCTCTTTCTTTTTATGTTTCCAAACATCTTTGACTCATTAAATTCTTCAAAAGACCCTTCTAAATTGATCTTTCACCTTTGGATTCTCTTGGGTTCATGTCTACATGCTCAGCTCATTAATTTTAATCTTCGGACAAAGTTTAACTACAAAATTGGTTGTAGCCTTAGGCTACAAACTCACTCAATAAAATAAATATTACTACATATTTAAAAAATCTAACCATTGTATTACATGTTCTTTATCTTCTTAATGCACATGTCAATTTTTGTATCAATCGGATATCATTTACAATATAATTTATAATCTTATATTTTATGCATAATTTTAAATTACAAAAACTTGCAATTTAAAAATTTATTGATGACAAAGCTATTGATCTTTAATTTTCTTGAAATTTTACAAACATGGAGGATATAAGAAGAAGATGCAATCCAATAGTGGATTTGTCAAAATTCACCTTCAATAAAAAGATATTAAGTGAGTTTGTAGCCTAAGGCTACAATCGATTTTGTAGCTAAACTTTACCCTTAATCTTCCACAAGTGAAAAAATATACGTAATAAGCAGGAATGGACCAAGGATTTGAACTTGGGGGGGCCCGAAGCAAAATGGTCAATTTCATAGTAAGGTCATTTAAGTTTAGTTAAGAAGAAAAAAAAAATATATATATTTGGGTACCAATCAATCCTAATGCACCTTTTAGAGTTATTGCTTTATATATATATATATATATATATATTATATTATATTTGTTTATAAATTAGAACCCCACTTTTTTTTTAAGAGCTTTTAAAAATTGTAAATTCATATAATGTATTTTTAAGCCGTAAATTCACATATCTAACTTAATAATATATTGCACAAGACACATTTTGATTTCTATCACAACTCATTAATATGAAAAACAAAATAAATAAAAGGCAGGAAAAAGAAAGATGTGGAGAAGTAAATCCCACGTGTAGAGTAGATGGACTCTTGGACAAAATACAATAGTAAAAACCACATGTGTGTCTGACTTTTTTGACCAAAAGCTTAAAAGTAGATATAGGGAAAGTAAAAAACCTCTTAAGAAAACAAAGAGAGAGTGGGCTGGTGGAGAAATTGAAGTAGAAGAAAGAAAATAATAGAGGAGGATTCTGCAAATTGGTGGAGAAATCTAGACATGGCAAAACGGATCAGAATTTTCTAACTGACTCGATTGACCCGTTTAAAAATGACCCGTTTTGACCTGCAACCCATTTGACTTGCAAACTCGATTGATTCGACCTGAATCCAACCCGACCATTTTGCCATGTCTACCAACGTTGAGTAGATTGAGATTGAGGTGTAATTCTTATAAAATATTTATTTATTCTTCTTTACTTAATATGTTATGTATTCCATTATAGTTTGTCATTCTTTATTCGCCACCTTCATTTTCTCTTCCTACTTTAAACAGATTGAAAATTATACCAAGATTAGCTTCTAGAAAGCTGGAACAAGAGTTGCACCAAATTTAGGTATCAAGTATTTAGTGGTAATTGGTAAGTGGTAACAATATCACCAGTAAGAATCTAATCACAATTAAGAAACTCATAAACAATTGACAGAGTGCATCTATTTCAAAAAAAAAAAAAAAAAACTTGTTTGAAAAATACGGGTCAACTCGACCCGTCTCGCAACCTGACTCGACCTGCAACCTGATTGACTCGCAACTCGATTGACTTGTTTAAAAATGACTCGTTTTGACCTACAACGCGATTGACCCACAAACCCGATTGACCAAACCTGAACCTGACCCAACCTGCTCATTTTGCCATGTCTAGAGAAATCTAAGCCAAAGAAGAAGAAAAAAAATAGAGGAGGATTTTTGTTGTTCAAATAGCAGACAACATCAACCATAATAGTATGACAGTCCAGGCAAGAAGAACTGAAGAAGTATAAGGATTCAGGTAAAAAACGACGGTTGTTAGAGGAAGAATAAGAGTTGAGAGAGTGAAATTGAGGGAGAGAAATTTAAATGGGTAAAATTGGCAATTTGTGATTTCTGTTTTTTTTATTTCAGATTTGTGGTATGATTATATTGTGTATGTTTTTTTGTTTAGACCAAAATTTTGTTCTATTTGAAAGTTTTTCTTATTACGGGTTATTGACTATTGTGATCTCTTTGGACTGATTTGATTAAATTTTGATGATGGGGGCCTAGATTTTGGAGAGAAGGGGGGCCGAAGTTGTATGTGAGTATCTAATTTCAATCATATATTCCTACTAATTTATTTTTTTCTAAAGGTCAGGGGGGGCCTAGGCCCCTTTAGGCCCCCACCTAGGTCCGTCCTTGATAATAAGTATATTAAACTCTCATATTTACGTGTAAGTGTGAGAATAAACACAAATAGATGTGATAATGCCTATCAAAATTAAGATAATATTGCACTTTTAAGCTATTATCAACGCCTCTAGTTTGAGTTTACAAAAAAGGCATACAAAGTGCATTTTGGCCTTGATTATAGCAATATCATATATGCTTTTGTGAGAAGATATGAAGAGTTCTTGTTGCAACTACAACACTTTGTTTTAGAGGAAGATAGTTTGGATTACCATGGTTGTGTCTAATACACTGCAATCATTAGTTTTTGTTGATAAGTTGTGAAGTTTCTGATCTTGTTATTTACCAAAGAGAAAAAAATATGTGTTTTCCAATGAGATTACTACGAGTCTACAACCATGGTTGTATTTTGTTTGCTGCAATTTTAAGTTCTTGTTGTTCCATGATTTGGCCGTCAGGGCCTAAAAAAAAAAAGGGGGGGGGGGGGGGGGAGAACTTGGGTGGTAAAGCAGTATTTTAAGTCATGCTATTTAAACCTTAACCAGCATAAGGTTCTCTGTTCTGTGAATTTCTAAGTAAAAAAGAGGTGGCAGTATGTTTTAATCTCCACCACAGGATTGGATAGTAGGTGATGTGGCAACATCACTTTAAAAGAATAGGTTTAAGTACTACTCGAGGCTAGCCGGACTTATATACACAATATCATCTTCGTACAAAATTGGCCACTTGCATTTTTTTTGTCCTATGCTTTGTAGGATCTACAATCTATAATTGCAAAAATTATCTCTTGCCCCGCTTTATGTTACAAGCCTCTTACGAACACATGGCCTACATAAGTTTGAGATCCATATCCTTGTAAGAGGCCTGCTCTAATGGGTATAAGTAACTTCCTCTCTTATGGAATGGGTTTCACATTTGTGGGATCCACCCTATGTTAGAGAATTGTTACATATGCCCGTTATGCAATATCCTTTTCATGGAGCTAGCACAAGTTACTTTCCAACAAATGGAATTGATAATGAATATTTTAGTAGAATTGACAAAATAAAAAAAGTATGATGTAGGTTATATTTGAAATGTGGTCCCTAAAATTTAGGGGCGTGGTTGAGGGGAAAGGATTTTAAGAGCACTCACTACTCACGTATGGGTTTACAAATACTCTTTTAGCTAAATTGTTGAGTAGCAAAAAAAAAAAAAAAAAAATGCTCCACATCTAACTTTGTAGGGAGCAACTCACCTCAAGTTAGGCTCACTTGGGAGTTCATAAGGGAATGGAATGGAATGAAATGATCATAAGGGAATAGAAAAGAATGGAATAGAATGGAATATATTTAAGTAAGAGAAAAGAACGGAATGAAATGAAATTAAGTAACCTTGATTGGATGTTTTAAAATAAAGGAATGGAAATGAATGAAAATGAATGGAATGTAAGTAATCTTGTTTGAAAGCAGCATGGAGGAAATGTAATGAAATCATTTTATGACAATATGACTATTAGACTCCTATTTTAAAATGAAGAGTTAAATATATAGGGGTATTTTAAGAGTTTTAGTAAAAAAATCATTAAATCTAATTTCATTCCCTCTCATTCCTCCCAATTTTGGAGGGATGAAAATTTGAGGTTTTAAGGGAATAGAGAGGAATGAGTGTTCCCTCTTATCCATTTCAATCCCTCCCACTTAAACTCTCAAATAAAGAAATAGACTTTCCATTCCCTCCATTAAAACTCCCAAACAAGGGAATAGAAGAATATTCTAAAATGATTCTTTTCATTAATTTCCATTCCATTCCATTCCCTCTTCCCAAACAAGGCCTTAAAAATTTCCTATTTTCTCAAAATTTTAAATAAATGTGTGACATGTGGAAAAAAAAATCCAACAATTAGAAAAATAACGTGTGCTTTCAAAAATAGAAGCAAAAGAAAATATCTTTTACGATAAAAAGTGGAGGAAGAAGGTTGGGACTCCGTCGAACTCAGAGTGATGAGGTAGCGACGGGAGAGAAGTAACCATCATAGCCATTGCTGGCGAATGGCACCTTATTGAGGTAGCACGAATGAGTAGCGGCGAGTGTAGCACGTGGATCGACAATCAAAAACACCAAGCAACACGTGGTGGTGCATAAGACAAAAGATGGAAACCAAATTCCTAGGTTTTGCATATCAAAGGCTGACAAAGATATCTATGGTGTTGATTTTCGTGAAGGGATTGACAAAATCTCATAGATCTGAATGAAGGCTTGGATTGCTTGATGGTTTTGTACCTGCGTAAGGGCTGGGGCTTTCGATGGCGGCAAGGCAGCAATGGAGAGGGATTGGTGAGACCTTGTAGAGGTGGTGAAGGCAACTACAGATTGTTCTTGGGTTGAAAAGTGGTTTTAATGTTTGGATCTAGATTGTAGACTTGGCAACGTCATGGGTCATAGTGGCGGATTTGTGTTGTTTGGTGGATTTCTAGTGGGTGGTGTTAGGTGGTTTTCAGCGAAGCTACAGATCAATTTGGCTCAAGAGATAGTGAAGGGGAAAGGCAAGAGAGAGATGATAAATTGTTGGTCTTTTCTATTTGTTGGATCATTTTTTTTTTCACATGTCACTCATCTATTTGAAAATGGGAGGAAACAAAAGATTTCTAAACTGGATGTGAGCCGATCCCAACATTGTATTGACTTTGTATTATTGTTCAAAATTTTACAAAACAAAAAACTACAGTGCTTAGTAGCAAAATATCCACTCATTTATAAGCAAGTTTGCCTAAATTATAAAAAGTGATCTATCTTCTTCCAACAAGATGTTGCAATTGAAAAGACCATCCATATGTAGTTTTAGTTACATGATTTTTTAATTAGTAATATGACTAGTTTAAATAATACACATGAATAATTTGATAAATTGTCACATAATGAGTTAAAAGAAGGCGTAAATGCATTTTTAGTCCCTATATTTTGGCTTTTTTCTATTTTAGTCCCTACATTTTATTTTTTCCACTTTTAGTCCCTAAAACCAATTTACGTGTTCCATTTTGGTCCTTTCCGTCAATCAATCGATGGAAATTGCTGAAGTGGCAGCCGAAAGAATTAAAATATTATAAAAAATGCCACATCACCCTGACACGTCAACATCTATTTTTTTGGTAAATAATTTGTAAATTTTAACTGAATAAAAAAAGAAAATTTAAAAATACAAACTCAAATTCAAAAAACAAGAACACAAGAACATAGACACAGAAAATCAGACCAATCACACAAATTCAATTAATATATCACTTCTTTCTCTCTCTTCTTTAAATCACACGGTGACTCCTCTCTCTCATTTCTCATCTTCCTTTCTCTCTCCCCTCTCTCTGATTCAATGTCTCTCTCGGATCGGAGTGGACTGGAGATCGAAATTGGCAGCATGGACTGAAGATTGGTGACAACAGCGTGGTGTTTTGGAGATCGACGGTGACAGCGTGGTGGTTTGGAGCGGCAGCGATGGTGGATTCTTCTCTTTCTCTCATTCCGATCCTCTCTCTCAGATTGGATGTGGGTTTGGTTTTTCTTTGAATTTTTGTTGTGGGTATTGATGCAAGATTCATGGTGGCGGCGGTGGAGGATTGCTGTGTTGTTTGTGGGGATGGGTTCTGTAAGGACTCAATTTGGATATGCCTTTTGAAATCAAAAGGAAAAACCATCCAACAAGCCCAAACAATAAACTTTTAGAGAGTGGGTTCAAGGACTAGGCCCTAACAAACAGACAACGCCCCAAAATAGGATCCTCACCCGTTGAAGGCTGGCATACTAAGATTATTCACCAAGGCTCCTCCTCGGCATTCATTCGAGGATCCTCCTTCTTCTAGGAGCCCTCCCCCCCCCCCCCTCCACCTCCTTTCCTGTTCTGTTTGGTTCCCCTTATATAGCCCTCTTCTCATCATCTCTTTCTTTCACTTGTTGATCATTTGTGCGCTTCCCTCCTGACCATCTGTCCCATCAGCTGTGTTATCAGTAATCATGTGATTTGTAGTGGCCAAGGTTACCCTGTCCAAGAGTCACATCTCCATTAGGGCAGTCAGGGGATTAGGTGAGCGCATTTATTGTGGAGATGACAACCTGTACTGGGCTTGTTCTCCCACTTTGTGTTGTCCTCGGTCCGCCGAGGACAGGGTCATCTTCGGCGTGGTCCTTACAGCCCAGGCCTCAACACAACGTCCTCGGGCAATTCTCCATCCTCGGCATGGGCCTTGGGCCGGGTGTAAAATGGGCCGAGACTATCGACTTTCAGGCCCCACAGGTTCATTGTGGGTTTAAGGAGGTTGCTACTGATGTGGGTGGTGATTTGGTGGCAATGGGTCTTTGGGTGTTCTAATTCTCAGCTTCATGGTGGTGGCAATGGAGGGTTTCACACTTAATTCCTTGAGTTTTTGGGTTTGTAGGATTTTGAGTGTTTGAGATTTTTGGATTTCTTTGATTTTATGATTTTGGCCATGAATCTTTGGGGAAGAACCAGAAAAATTGATGGGTTTTCAGCATGGGTCTTTCAACATTGGTCTTTTTTCTTTTCTCAAATTTTATTGCACTATTGATTTGATTTTAAGTGGGAAAGGAAGTTGATTCAATGAGTTTAATTTTGAATTCATGTTGTTGGGTCTAATTTTCTGGGTCTTTGTTCTTGTGTTCTTGTTTTTTAAATTTAAGTTTGTATTTTTAAATTTTCTTTTTTTATTTAGTTAAAATTTACAAATTATTTACCAAAAAAAAAATGCTAACGTGTCAAGGTGATGTGGCATTTTTTTATAATATTTTAATTCTTCCGGCTGCCACCTCAGCAATTTCCTTCGGTTGATTGACGGAAATGACTAAAATAGAATACGTAAATTGGTTTTGGGGACTAAAATGAAAAAAAAAAAAAAAAAAAAAAAAAAAAGTCAAAATATAGGAACTAAAAGTGCAGTTACGCTTTAAAAGAAATAACTTCAAACTAGTTTGAAGCTAAAATTTGTCCTGATGTAGCCCCTCATAATAACACATGGGTCTCACTTGGAACCCATCAAATGTGAGAAGGTGTTGTGTTGTTTATAACTGTCTAATTAGATATTTTCTTCTTAATCACAAAAATGCAAAGACATTTACAATTAAAACCCATATGGACTTATAATTTTCACAACAATTAAGTTGACAAGTTTTAGTTTTTATTAATTTTAATTGTGGTGATTGAAGAGACCACAAAAGACATTATTACCATTGGACTATCACTTGTACACCTCACTATCACTGTTCAAGAATAGAATCAATAGATCAAGAACTATCAAATATAGAACTTTGGTTACAAGACCATCCGGTACAAGATACATTCCACGCGCAGTTTGTTGAAAAATCCAAGCTAAAACAGATTTGAAAAAATCTCAACCATCCTGAATTCAAACCTATTGTATCAAGGCAATGCCCTTTGGACGGGTAGGGGTTATGAAAAAGAAGCTTATCCGCAAGTATTTCACTCATTTACTATTCACTAGTCTACGCTTGCCAAACCAAGTCAAGTAATCGAACAGTTGAAGCTAATACAGATTAGAAAACCTCAACCATCAAATATGTCTTCATTGCAAGAGGGATTTGATGAGGGCACTCAGATTTGGTTTTGAACAAGAAGACTATCGATACATGCACTCATTTATTATTCATTATGCTTGGTAAATGCAAATCATATAATCTAAATTGTTCCATAACATGGTAGAAAGAGCAAGGTTGAATGCATCTGGTCTTCAAGTTAAAGACCTGGATCTAATAGTTCAGCTAGGCAATTGAACTTGCCACTGACGACTCAAAACTAAAATATGGGAAAGGGGTTAGCCACTGGAAAGATGATATCATGCCCTGATCAAAAGCTCATACACATTACTGTCATAGTCCCCACTGACATGATTCAACACCAACAAAATTTTGCAACTTCCTACGAAATCAATCCATTTAAAATCCACATAACCACATTCCGCTGTTTCTCTACTAGAATACACTGACCGCAGCTGGCTTGCATGCCTTGGATCAGTGTGAATTGCAGCCATTATTTCGTAAACAGACATTCTCCTGCCAGAGAGCAAACATACACATCAAGGTCCCTGGTAAATAAATCAGCTCAACTGTCTGGTAGATGCAATAGCCAATAGGTTGAATTGATGCACATAAAATTAATAGTAAATATAGTCCCTTGAATAGTCCGTTTGACAAACTTGGTTTTGTTTCCAACCTTTTGCTTTTTGTCTCACATTTTTCCAAACAAACAACAAAATGAGCTTCTTTTAATTCTTTTTTAAAGGTAACTTTTATCTTTTTTGTCCCACCTTTAGCAAATTGATGCCAAACTCACTCCAAATACCATATTGAAATTTGATAACCAAACCAACTATGAAAGATTTAACATTGAAATTCTCAAGAGAAGAAAATAATAATAATCATTGCTTAAGCATGAGAAAATATATAGTCTTACCTAATAAAATGCATAGGTATGATCTAACACTTGCAAACACGTAAGGCCATTATCGCTGAAAAACATTCTTGAAAAAGACCCCATCTCAGAAAATCGGTCAATGGAAAACAGTACGGTAAGAAAATGGTAATTATCAATTTGGATTTCTCACTGCAAACAGACCACATTAAAATTAAATGCAAAGACATAATACGCTCCTCGTAGATAGAAAACACTGTTATAACCAGAAACATAGCATAACTAGCACACATGCAGTTCACAAAATTTGGATAATGGTGCTATATGAACAGGTTAAAATTCTCAAATTTCATCTCATCAGAACATAATTTTTTTGAACCACTTTATTATTTACATTAAGACACACACACATATATAAACAAAGATGAAGTGATACAGTTGAGGGTAAAATCCATCCACCAATCTCATGCCTATCAGCAATAATGAAATCTACATATTAGTAGTGAGAACCACCACATTTCTGAAAGTGGCCAGATTAAGCTCACAAATGAAGCTTCTGAATCCTTGCCATCCCCTTTTGCATCCAGGATTACAGAAGAGAGATGTTCACTAGTATCATCAACACTGAAAGAGTGTAAAAACTCTTACCTTGTTTCCTATCAGTTTGGGCATTCCCACCTCTTGTGCCCCATCTCCCCACAGGAAAAACATTGAATTTTAGCCCTTTTCCTACGGTCATTGTCACTTGTATATCCTGATTGCTCTCTTTCATAAAACGCATCTCTAACATCATTCTCTTCAATTTCAATTTCATGATGTAATTTTTCTGCTTCTGCACACTTGGATAAAAGTTCGCCCAATCCCCAATCATTGTTTTTAGGATCGTATGCAAGTTTCACAGACATAAACTGTAGAGGAAGAGATTTGACAGCTAATTTAACAAGATAAGAATCAGAAAGATCTGTAAGATCCACAGCTCTCAACCTTGAGAAAATACTGGACATTTTCATAATGTGTTCACAGACGCTCCCTTCACCGTCATATTTCATCTTCAGTAACTTGTCAAACAGGGAATAGGCCTCTTCTTTCTCCATTTTCATAAATATATCCTCAAGAGCAGCAAAAAATTGTTTGGCATTGCCAGTACTGTCATGCACAAGACCACGAACACCATCATAAGTCTTGGCTTTCATAATCAAAAGGCTTAAGCGATTACTTTTCTCCCATCTTTCAAATTCAGATGCCTCGGTTGGTTTGTCTTTGTAAAGAGCAATATCTAGGTCCAACAAACCAAGGAAAATTTGCAAATCGGTTTTCCACTTCATCCAGCTCTCAAAATCCAGATCCTTCAACGTCTTCATTGCAGACAATTGACTCATCATTGCTAAAGCATTAGTTACTGTTTTGGGCAAACAAGAAAATGAAATCAAACTCACAAATCAATAGGTATATTACACGCTTATTTCAACTAAGTGCTTGTGTGTGTGCATGTGGGCATCAAGGCATTTCAGCAAATGCCTTTTTATAAAATGATATATGTTTGCTTCAGCCGTTAGAAACAGCAAAATATCAACCTTATTATTATTATTATTTTTCTTTTCTAAAGTAGAACTTTTTCAAACACCACATTTTCAAAAAAATAACATGAGAAATAAGTTGAATCAATAGACACATATATATAACCAAAGAAAGGTTCACTGGTTTAGGCCCTCGTGTATATATCAAAATTAAGATAAATCATCACGCATGCATGCACATTTATAAAACCCAGAATCACACGCATTTAATAAACATGTGTTTCTCCCTTTCAAATGTGTGCTTCCTAGTGTTTTCAATGGAAGCATCTACGGTTCAAATCCCTCCTTCCACAACTACTGAATTATCAAAAAAAAAAAAAAACCAAATTATGTTTACTCAGCCTTAGTCCCAAGTTTGTTGTATCCTCATTCTTCAACAAATTAGTCAAGGTTAGTCACATGTATAAGGTATTATTTAATTTATTTATTAACCCTAATTGTTGGTCTAAAGCCGGACTGAGCCCAGGACTCAATACTTCATAATAAACCCATAAAGCTCTAATTTTGATGGTTGGGGTGTAGGGTTGACTTCTCTTCTCTCTAATTTACTATATATATATCATTCATTTTTTTTTTTAAATTAAAAATAAATTGTAAAAAATTTTCACTTTTTTTTTTTTTTTTTTTTTTTTTATTTCGTTTCTTAAAATAGATGATTAATATATGATTAATAATTAGAGAATTGAAAACTTTTTATGAGAAATTTAAAAAAAAAAAATTCTCAAAAAAGTTTTTTTTTTTTTTTTACTTAAAATTGATGTTTAATATATGATTAATTATTACAGCACACATTATCCAGACTTTTATATATATATATATATATTGAACTGCAGTCAAGACAAACAAAGAAAAATCAAAAACAAAAATTAAAGAGCAAAGCAAAAGGAATATATAGAACAATTATTGATGAACCAGACTGAGACTGACCTGCGTCACCGTCAGGATCAGGCAGCATGGACTGGGTTCCAGCTTCCTTAGTCTTGGTAAAACCCATCTTTTACTCTTAATTTCCCTATAAATTTACTGAATTTCCTCTTTCCTTTCTACTTTCAACTCTCCTTCTTTGTTAAATAAAAGTAAGAGGATTTACGCTTATATGAAAGTAGGAGTAGGAGTAGACGGGTAGTAGTATGATACTGCCAAGTCCAAGTGTAAGCATAAGAATTCATCCAAACCAAACGTGTCAGCATATGAAACAGTCCACTAAAAGAATGTGGGCCCATGCATTTGTTGGACCTACGGTTTGTGATCAGTGGCCCACTTTATATAAAAGGGTAGGGTTAATTGTTTATTTGCAGACTCTGCAGTTTTGAGTGTGTGAGAGAGTGAGAGCATGTATAAATAGGGTATTTGAACTAAAATTTACCCTAAATATATTAAATGTGCCTTTGAATATTCGATTATAAGCTAATATTTTACTTATTTTTACATACGATTTGTGAATTCTACACTATTTTTTTTTTTTTGTCTCAGCATTATTTTAAAAATTTTAGTTTTATTATTTGGAAATAAGTTAGTTTTAGCTTTCTCTTTCATATTAAAATTTCACGTTTTTAAAGTATAAGTATTTCAATACACTTTTGCCAAAAAAGTAATTAGCAAACATTTTTACACTGTAAAAAATTAGATACAACTTTTTAAGGCATTAGTTTTTATCCATTTTAGATTGCTACAGTATCCGTTGAGAATAAATATACATTGTAGCAACAGCAATAACAACTATATCTTAAGCACTATTTTTTTTTTTTTTTATTCAATCCCAATTATTTTAATCCCATTAAAAACAGAGAGTAAGTAATCTAGGATTTATTTTTAAAGTGATAATATATAAAATAAAATTAATAAAAAGAAAAGAGTATGCAATTTAGGGTGTATTTTTTAAAGGGATAATATAAAATTAAAAAAATATTCAAATAAAGTGGTAATAAAATAGAGTATGAAATGTAGGGTGTATTATTTAAGTGGCAATGTAAAATAGATTAAGTAGTTTTTTGACTCTTAACCAAGAGTCTTATAACTTAATTGGTTGACATCAACTTCATCAAGTGCTATTAAAATTTACAATCATTCATTCAATTATGAATACCGGAATTCTCCTAGGTTGTGTTTGGAAACTTGGATTTGGATTTTAAATTAATAGATTTGAAATGCTTTGATTTCAAATCTATTGATTTTAGGAGTTATTTCAAATCCAAGTATTTAAAGGTTTAAAATTCTTGGCAGATTTGTCAAATTCAAATCCTTGACATTTTTTAAACTATCTAAACATTTCAATTATCCAAATCCAAATCCAAATGCCCAAATCATGTCATCCAAACACACTACTAGTGAATTTCAAGGCCTTGTTTCGTTGGGAAAAAAACAAAAAAAAAGTAAAAAACAAAAACATGCAATAGCATGGCCCATGAGCTAAGAAAGTGGGTCCTATCTTATTATGTCAATGGATAAGTCCTCACATGAAGAAAACACATCAAGCCCTGTTTGGTTTTTTTTTTTTTGTTCACTCATTACTCTTCACTCAATTTTTATCACTCATCACTAATCACTCATCACTCATCAGTTATCTCTCAAAAATTCTCAAAATACTCTCAACCTTGTTTGGCAACTAATCCTGATTCAGTTTTCTGCTTAAAAACTCAAAAAAACTCTCATTTTTATGGGACCCATGGACTGACACTGCACAGTGCACACAGAACGGTTACCCGTGGTTAACCTTCAATTTTTTGTTTGCATTTCATCTCTCAAAATGCCTATTTCCTTACACTTACTTTCACACTTCAACTCTCAAACCCCAAAGCTGCCGACCACCCTTGAGCTCACCTCCTCCATCCTCACCCAACTGCACCGCTGCCATGGTTCCTTCGTACGTCATCTTCCTCATTCCTCATCCCTGAAACCGAACTCACAACGTGCCACTACACCTCCGTCCTCCTGCCCCGTCCCTGAAACCGAGCCTAGAAATCCACGATCGCTCCTTTCCTCCTCAAGGCTGATCAGCGGTGGGTAAGGGCACGACGAATCCGACGGCTTCTCTGAAGATTACCAACACTGTGTGTCAATTTTTCCCTCATTTTATATATGCAATTTTCGGAAAAAATGAGAATAAATTTGCTGGGTATGCCATGGTGTTGAATAAATTTATTTCTTTCTTGTTGCAAGCTTGTTTATGTCCTGGGTTTTTGTTTTCCATGTGGTATTGTGGATTCGTGAGGGATTTCAAGTGGGAAGTGAATACTGTTGGACCCCTTGACTCATTTTATTTTTTAATAATCTTCAATGTCATTCAAATCGGAGATCTGCTTCGATGATCAGCAACAGACTGGAGCAGCGGAGCTTAGGTTGTTCAGAGGTCGGGGCTTGAAAGATCGTAGATGGGTGTGCAAGATCGGAGTTTGTGGATTCAGTTGGTGTTGCTATGGGTTTGGATAATGAAAGGTGAGCTTTGTTGTCTAGGGCGCTGATAGGAGAGTGAAGAGGGTAGGAAGGCATGTGACTGTTGGTTAAGCGTGCGAATTGAGCAGGTGATGGGACAAGACACTGCCATGGGGCTCACACGGGTTCAGCTATTTACAAGTTTGCCACAAAACTCATATTTCAATAACTTAAAAACAACCATTTCTTGTTTCCAAATTTCTTAACTCAAATCTCAAATATCTCAGTTTTGTTAACTGAGTTCTCATCCAAAAAAAAAGCCAAACAAACTTTATGCATGTGGAGCCCACAAATTTTGAGATATGAGTTAACAAAACTCAGTTTTTTTGAGATATGAGATATGAGTTTGGCAAAATCCAATCAACACCTCATATTTTCATAACATGAGTACTCCCCCTCACAATGGACCTCCCTAGGCGGGTTTCTAAAGCCCTACTTTGTGATGTCAATACTTTTGCAATGGGGTGAGTGCTCGTTACTCAATTTTACCGAGATATATAATCTAGTTGATCAATTTTTCTATTTTATTTTATTTTTCATAAACTGTTCCCCAAAACCTATCGATGCATAAGGTTATTCAAACCAATCAATTTCTAGTCAGCAAAAAGGGTAGCCATGGTGAGAACTAATTAAGAACGCAGAAGCTATTGGTAGTTACACTATTGTCGTTCATAATTGAACGAATATGATGTTATGTACTTATGTATCCTCACGATATTATTAAAAAAAAAAAAAACGATATTATACAACACATGAATTCATTCCCCATATCTCTTTCGATACGTTGTACATTATGTTGCGGGATGTACAAGAAGGATTTTATTATAATTCAATCTATTTATTTTTGGATATCAATTGCATTTGTATTTTAGGCCCTTGAATTTTCATTTTGAAGTCTAAAGTATTTTTTTCATGTAATAAGTAAAGCTTTCTACACCAATTAATTAGGGATTAGTATTCTTGTATAAGCAAACTATATATTGTATCCTAAGTACCGATTCCACGTAGTTTTTTCCTCGCCTGGTGCTAACTCCAAGCCTGGGTGTTGATGTCTAGGTTCCTAACCTTTATTTTCCCCGTGTCTTTCAATTTTATTGTTGCAAAATTCTGATTGCCCTGTGTCTCATTCCCATATCAACCCTTCTTTATCATTAATCTTCGTTTTGCATTGTAAAATCTCAAATTTATTGAATTAACAAGACATGTTAGTCTCATCTGACTTTTTCCTTCGAACCAAAAAATGTAGATACCTTATACAAGACAGGAACAAAAGCATTGCTTCAAACATGGAGCAACGAGGCCCCATAGCAAGAACTATAGTCCCCATTACATAAAATTTCATTTATTGCTGGCAGTGATTTCAATTACAATCACTTAACTTTTGTTGGTCCCAAATGCAAGTGGTAGTCCCATTAGGGTGATAATCAGAGACTATATAGCATTGTGTCCATAGAGAAAATAAATTGTGTCAAGAAGCAAATGAGAGTCCTTGGCAAATTTGCACCCCTTGGGAATAGACAAATCTGTATGAACAGATACATCAACCCCAAAATTTACAACCTTACACAAAACCAATTTCTCTCTACGCAATCAAAAACAGGGTCGGTGAAACAAGACTATCCACCGAGAGAGGTTTTTGTATGTGGGAGCCATATGATGCTGTGATCACCTATTACTACCACACACTAACAACTTTATGATCAATCTAATTTAGATGAAAATTGCTCATAGGAAAAATTAAAAATCAAATAGATATAATTAAACTCCATCTTATAATTTAGGTAGGAATTACTAATAGTTTATACCAACTAGAATTGAACAAAATACAACTAACTCACATACACAAGGAAGAACTGACAGAAAATTAATAAAACTATCACCTTACAGCCAACATTCCAAGAAATCTCCCTTCATTTGTCTGTAAGATAGCCTCATATTCCCTGAACAGCCAGGAAAAAAATGTGAAATCCATTAAAGCCTCATTTGAAATAAAACTACTGCGATGATTTTATACAACCAATTCTTCTTTCATTTTTATACATTTTAAGAGAGGGAGGTGATTGTTAGATAACTTATTTAAAGAAAGAAACCCATTTATTCGGGCTTTGTAATATGGGAAGCCAATATGAGATTCCATTACCAGAGAAAATATAATCACCCAAGAAATTAATCAAATACATGTCACACATGACAGAACGTAAAAACTCTTACCTTTTTTACCATCAGTTGGGGCAGTCCCTCCTCTTGTGGCCTATCTCCCCACAGGAAAAACATTGAGTTTTTGCACTTTGCCTACAGTCATTGTCAATTGTATATCCTGATTGCTCTCTTTCAAAAGATGCATCACTAACATCATTATCTTCAACTTCATTAAATAATTTTTCTGCTGCTGCACACCTGGATATAAGTTCGTCCAATCCAAAATTCTTATTTTGACGATCATATGCACATTGCAGAGGCCAAAACCGTTGAGGCAGAGAATTGACAGCCTTTTCAACAAGAAAAGAATCATCAGAGAGGCCCATAAAATTCACAGCTCTCAGCCTAGAGTAAATACTGGCCATCTTCATAATGTGTTCACAGACACTCCCTTCACCATCAAATTTCATCCTCACTAACTTGCGAAACAGTGAACAAGCCTCATCTCTCTCCATTTTCATAAATAAGGCCTCAAGAGCATCAAAAAATTGTTTGGCATTGCTGGTACTGTCATGCACAAGACCGCGAATACCACCATCAGTCTTGGCTGTCATAATCAAAATGCTTAAGCGATTACTTTTCTCCCATCTTTCATATTCAGATGCATCGGTTGGTTTTTCTTTGTAAAGAGCAATATCTAGGTCCCACAAACCAAGGAAAATTTGCAAATCGGTTTTCCACTCTGTCCAGCTCTCAAAATTCAGATCCTTTAAAGTCTTCATGGCAGAAAAATGATGCATCATTGCTAAGCCGTCCATTACTATTTTGGAAAAAATGGAAAACAAAATCAATCTCACAAATCAATAGATAGATACTATATACACATTTATTGTGCTTGTGGGCATCAAGGCATTCCAACAAATGTCTTCCGCTTGTTTCAGTTCTGTTGCGTTTTCAAAAAACTGCAAATTTTTTCCGGGTATAACTCTTTTTTCAAATAACACATTTTCAAAACGCTGAAAATTAAGTTGTATCAAACAAACACATAGCTAACCGATGTAAGGTTTAGGCCATCATGTATATATCAAAATTAAGAGAAATCTGCACATATGCACTAACATAAAAGCCGTAATCAAACACATCTAATAGGTTTGCTTCTCAGTATAGTTTTCGATGGAGTCCCAAATCACAATTGTTACTAATTAAGCCTAGGAGTTCAAACTTCCTGATAAACCCATAAAGCCCTGATTTTGATTGTTGGGGTTCCAGGTTGACTTCCTAATTCTTCTCAAATTTAGTAGTAGAAGTGCACAATTTTTTTTACTGGTAGAGAAATTAATTTGAACTTTAAACGTCTTCGTTGGAATAAATGAGAAATATCAGTTAAGTTACAAAGCTTTGACATAAATAATAGTCTCACTAAAACAATAATGACATTCAAAAAATTACTTTGAAGTGCAGTCAAAGTGAACAATGAAAAATCAAACACGTATCAATTGCAAAGCAGGAAAGCAAAACCCATGATGACAAGAATGAAAAACAGTAACTTTGATATAAGCATAGAACAATTATTGATCAACCTGACCTGTGTTACTGTCAGGCAGCGTCGACGAACTGAGTTATAAACTGATTTTCCTCTTTCCTTTCAACTTTTCAACTTCGACTCTGTAACTGTAAAAATAAGCAAGAGGATTTTTTTTTTTTTTTTTTTTTTTTTTTTTTTTGAGAAGGATTAAGAGGTTTGAATAAGAAAGAGTTTCGTCGGTAGCAGTTTTAGAGAGTGGGGCACTGCGTGGCGTCCTCCTAAATATCGTACTATTTTTGCACCAAAAAGTATAGAAAATAATATATTTGATTTTTTTTTTTTCTACCATTAAAAAAATAATAATAATAAGTTGAGAAACAACAACTATGGACACAATAAAAATGCAACAAAAATTTGAGTGAATTAAATTGTTAATAGAGTAATGCCATGACACAATAAAAATTAGAATATTAAGAAAATTTCTTTTTAGTAGAGTAATGTTATACACATAATAAAAATATTACAACAACAAAACTTAAAGTTGAGTTTTACTATAATAATTTTTTTTATAGAGACTTTCAATTTATGGCGTCCACTTCTGATGATAACTTTTTATCATCAGACAAAAACATCAATTAATTTTTTGTGTAGACAGGAATTAAATCTCAAATCTTTTATTTAACCATCAGAAACTTTACTAATTGAGCTACTAAAAAGTTGAATTTTCATTTTTATAGAAAGAAATTGTAAAACTTCATATATTTGTGTGTGTGTATATGTGTGTGTGTGTTTTCTTTTTTTGTTTGTGATGTCAATATATTTAAGTTCTCTTTTTATATGATTTTGTATAATTTAAGTCTCTTAATTGCATCAGATTATGCAAAAATTCATGTTTATATTAAAATAAAAACTTTTTTTAATAAAAAATTTACATAACCACTTTATAAAAACATTTACATCAAATTGTCTATTTTACACTACATTTTATTAAAATATTATTTCTCTCTCTCTCTCTCTCTCTCTCTCTCTTAAAAAAATACATATGAATAGTAACTATGTATATTTGCACAATTACTATGACTACAAAATTCCTTTTGCACAATAACGCATAAACTTATATGCATGATTTTCAGGGTTAGTTATGCAAATTTTGGCTAAATGTCATTTTACACAAACTTGTGTGAATGCTCTTAATGACCACCCTAAAAACATTCTTAGAACCACCATAGCTTGCAGTTTGACATAACTCAGAGTCTTAACACATGTGACAAGTGGTGATTATATTACTTTTCACTAAGTATAGTGGTTGTGTTAGAATCCCTTTCTCTCTCCCTTGTGTATGTGTGTGTGTGTGTGTGTGTTTGTTTCTCAAAAAAAAAAAAAAGTATAGTGGTGAACTATGTGAAAGTGATATAATTTAATCACACATTAACAAATGTGCAAATAGTGTCAGAGTGTGTAGACAAGTGTGTGGTCCTAGACTTTTGAGTAAACCCCTCTCTCATATTATCCACCCCCGAAGAGAATGGTTACATACACCCAATGCACAATAGATTGGATAAAGAAAAAAAGAAAGAAAGAAATTATACATAATATCATTTTCCTATAAAATTGGCCACTTGTATTTTTTTGGCCTATGTCTGTAGGATCCAAGGTCTATAGTTGCAAAAATTATCTCTTGTACCCGCTCTATGCAACAAGACTATCATTAACATGTGGTCTGCACAAGCATGGGACCCACATTCTTGTGAGATGTCAGCTTTATATGGTGTAATGGGCATATATAACTCCCTCTCACATGGGGTGGGTTCCACCTTTGTGGAAAGCCAATTCACAAAAATCCCATAAATGCTTATGCCAATCCTCTATTAACATCTTAAGGCATCATGTGACACAACAATTCCTTAGATGCTTGTATTTTTGTTGAATAATCTCAACTCAAATCAAGCAAGGATGGAACCCATCAAGCAAGGACGGACCTAGGATTTCAAGTTAGGGGGGCTAGAATATAAGCCAAAAAAAAAAAAAAAAACTTCAAATAGGCATCTATATAGTATTAACAAACTATAAATATACAAAATCATTATTTCTTAATACATTAAGATGCAATCATCTAGTTCCTCAAAAAAAAAAAAATGCAATCATCTAATAACAATAAAAAAAATACACAAAATAATATTGTTTTTTAATTCTAGGCTAGCTAGGATATATATATATATATATATATATATGTAGGAACTGGATCTGAGCACTTCTTCTACTGGATGAGTGGACTCAGACCCAACTAGCCCAATACAATGAATTTATAGAGAATGGGTTTAAGAACTAGGCTTTAGTGAAGATTGCAACAACTAAACATGGTAGTGAGTGGGGGGAATGACAAGAACATTGGTTGAAGTATGAAATTCTGCTCCTCGGCACTCTCTTGAGGAACGTGTAACCCTTATTATTTCTTCAGTGCTTGACTACAAAGGTTGAGAAAGTTCTACAAATTGCCATTGTATTTTCTACCTCCCCATTTCCATAAGGATTTCTTACATTATATACCCATTTTCAGTTGATCTTAGCCTTACATTTGTTGATTAGGCAGGTCATTACTTGAGTGCCTATCCCATCAACCGCCTTCCCATTCTTTCTGCGGGTTGCAACAACCAAGGCTGCACTGTTCAGGGGTCATTTCCTCATTAATGCGGTCAAAACGTTAGTTATGGGCATTTAATGTGAAGGTGACAGTTTATCCTGGAATTGTTCCTCCACCATGCTTCCATGGCTGACACATTATACTTGTTCTTTCTCTTGGGATGCTCTGGGAGGCTACTTTTGATGGCTCGTTGCTTCCTCCTCCCATGGTCTTGGTTGGCCAAGGACAGGATTGTCCTCGGCAATGTTCCTGGGCAATGTGGACTTTTTCACTTTGTCCTCGGACATGTCTTCCTCCTCGGCATGGGCCTTGGGCTTGGTATAAAGTGGGCCGAGGTTGCCAAATTCTTTGACCCCACAATAGCCCCTCGAAATCTTGCTGTCCGGATCCTTGGACGGAAAGGAGGATTTTGATATCCTCGGGCCGTCGTAATGGCTTGTCACGTCTTGTCCTCCGTCAGTGCCAGAGTCTTTTCACCTGTCCAAGGCACGTTCCTGGCACTTCAGTATACGGAGCGTGCCCTTATTAAATTCTGGCGGTTCTATTCTCCCACGTTCATCGGTGTGATGATAATCCAACAGTAGGGATTTTTTCAGCTTTATAAGCGAGAAAACTTGCATGGTTATCTTTAATTAGGGGTATAAATACCCATTCGAACTGATGTGCCCCTTTGCTTTCACAATTAAGAGTTCTTGCGCGTATATCCTGAGTTCAGTCAAATCGCCAACTACACTCACGCTTCCCCTCAGCATAAAAAGCCTATCCGAGGGGCTTTTCCTCATTTCTATAAGTCTTCTTCTTACTTTATCTGGTGTTTTCCCCCTTTCTGATTTTCTTTTCCCCTTATTCCTCTCTTTCTTTCGCTCTTCCCTGAGTCTCTCAGCCGTTCTTTAGGATGGGTAGGTTTAAGAAGTTGGTTGAGTCTGAGGAGGTGATGAAGAAATCCATCGCCGATTATAGGATACCCAGTAACGTGGGTCTGAGGTACTATGAAAAGGGGGATTGGTATATCAGGAGGGAGGTGGGTGAAGTAGTGATTCCCATAATTGCCTTCCTTGAAGGCGGTATGAGAATCTTTATGGGGCCAGTGATGAGGAAATACTTTAGGCACTTCCGATTAGCCCCTACCCAGTGCACCACTAACGTGTTCAGGATCTTAAGTTGTGTGGATGCCTTAAACGAGAAGATGGGGTTGAGGTTAACCCATCACAACGTAAATTAGTGCTACAACCTTCAACACCTAAAGGGTAAGTCCTATTACATAAAGACGAGGGAATATAAGGTTTGGCTTATTCAGTGCCTCCTCGAGTCCAGTAAAGGGCTAAATAAGTACTTTCTCATAGTGTTTGGGGAATGGCATGACGGCCTTCATTGTCCAATAGAGGAGGGGACACTAGGTGGGGTGCCTAGAGTAGGAAAGGACTTGATCTTTTGTGTTATTTTAGTTTGCATTGTTTGGTTCCTAATTTAAACGTACTTTCTTTTTTGCAGATTCACATGCTTTCGGACGACACTTCCATTTGGTCAACAAGGAAGACTTGGAGACTGTACTAAGGGCGGAGATCTTTGTGAACGAAGCTGACAACCAAGTTAGAGTCGCTCACAAGATCCTTGGGTACAAACCGATCCAAAAGTCGTTCTCGGCTCCTAAATACGTTATCAGAGCCAAGGATTCTAGGCTTCATAGGATCATCGTAGTAGAACAGGGGTTCCTGCTTCCTGAAGGGTCTCCCGTTCCAGTGGGTATTCCGTTGGCAGGCCCTTCTTCCTTCCATTAAGCTGTAGAGGCCGAGGAAGGAAGTTCAGAGAAGGAAGAAGAAGTCATTGATTTGCGTCCGTCCGAGGACGAATTTGGCACATTTGACCAAGTCAATCCGTCCGAGGATCCCTCTGGTGACTTGGGTGACCACAACTCGACTGAAGCAGACCTCCTATCAGCGGGGATTAGTTCTCAGGCTGAGATGGGTTTCAAGAGACAACCTCAAACTAGCCTACTTGACCTGATTGAAGGCCAGCTGGGGAAGGACGCGCTAGGGGAGTCGCAATCCAAGCTTCCTCCTCCCTCACCCAAGCATCAGCCTGTCCAGGACTAGGTCATCTTTCACCCAGTCCAGGCTTCCACCTCCTCCACCTAAGCTAAGTCTGCCCCAAGGGTCCGAGCCCATTGATCCCAAAGATAAGAAGGACAAAGGCAAATAGCCCATAGGAGAAGACAGATCTCAATCCTCCCAGGAAGAGGATGAAGCTCGGCGACCCTTTAAGCAACAAAAAACTGGGCACTAAGGCCTAAGAAAGGAAATGGCCACAGGCCGAGCCCCAGGCTTGGCTCCCTACCCCAATGCTCCATAAGAAGCCTTTGATGGACAATGCTTCCCTTAGGGACTTCAGAGGTGGTGAAGGCACATTCATGGCTGATGCGTTGGAGAGATCTCGGCTATTCTCCACTGACATGGCCGAATTGGAGAACCTGAGGAGGCAGGAGGTCGTCCTCAGCCTGAAGAGGTATTTGGGCATGGTGAGACATCCAGCATTTGAGACTTCATTGAATTTTGCTCTTTAGTTCTCAACTTACTGTATGCTTGTTTTGATTGGCCGGTTGTTTAGGCCATCTACCGGTTGAAGGAGAAGGCCAACAACTAAAGCACGGCCTTTGACCTCGAGCGCGACAAGCGTCTGGACGCTACTCGAACCCTTAAAATCTCCAAGACTGATCTCTCAAAAGTAAGGGAGGAGCTGAAGGAGATGATAAGGGCCCGAGACAGTGCTGAGACAGGGCTTGCTAGTGCTCAAAAGCAGGCCCAAGATCAGACAAGGTGCCTGCTCAATGCAGAGGATCAGCTGAAGATCACTAAGGAGCAGATCGTTGAGCTGAATAAGAAGATGGCCAAGGTGGAGGGGGCCAAGAATGTTGCATAATGGGCCAGGGGTGGGGCTTTGAGGGCCAATGAGGAGGCAGAGTTTTCCAAGGCTGAGGCTGAAAGCTCTAAGAAGCAGGCCCAAGAAGAGGCTTTTACCTTAGGAGTGGTTGAGACCGAGGCTACTCTTAAGGCACAAGTACCTGGGGTGTGTAGACGCTACTGCTCCCAAACTTGGAATGAAGCCCTTAAGCAAGCTGGAGTTAAGGCTTCATTTGACTTGTGGAAGGCGGAACGTGTATACTACCCTCCTGCCATCCTTGAGGCTACTCCTCTTAGCTCCGAGGCTGAGATGGCTCTTGGGAAAGTTGGTACTGCTCCTAATGAAGTTGTTTTGGTCATTGCCACTTCTGGTGCGCCTGCCAAGGAAGTTAAGCCTGCTGGGGTGACCGAAACAGACAAAAGTCTAAGCAAGGAGGCACCCCAGGGCGCTACAAAGTCCTCCGCAAGTTCCCAAGCCCCTGATGCCGATGATGCGCCCTTCTTAGTTGATTCTCGGCAGGTTGCTCCCCCGACTGAGAGCCCCAAGGATCCTGAGACCCTTTATACTCAGCTCCCTAAGGAAGGGATCAAATAAAGCAGAAGAAATAGGCTTCCTTGGCTAGCTCTAGTTGTATTTTTGCCTTATATTTTCTTCCTTTTTTTTTTTTTTTTGAACATTGTAATGTAACTTTCAGATGGAATATATGAGATTTCTTTTTTACATTATGTGTTTATTGTTATTATGATGGGTTCTGCTACTTGTTTGACTTGCACTTTGATTACTAGCTAAACAATCTTAATTGTGTGACTTGCTTTCCATTTTGAAATAACAGCCAAAAAAGGTAAAGTCCATAATGATAGTTTCCACTTAGACTCTGATTAATAATTGAGCCACCTTAATACTATGACTTATTTTTGCTGGATAGACTATAAAAGGCAATAACCTTGTAATATAAATCCTATACCTCATGAATTTGGTTGTTAGGGGAGGTGGTCTGAGGAGCCAGACTCCCCCCTTCTTTTTTTTTTTTTTTTTTTGGAATGTAGTTAGTTTTCCCATAGGCTTGAACCCGAGGACAATGCAAGGCTTTGGTTCTGTCTAGTACTTATATTTTTCTTGAAGTAACTAGTTTCCCCATAGGTTTGATTCCGAGGACCATGCAAGACATTGGTTCTGTCTAGTACTTAGATTTTCTTGAAGTAACTAGTTTCCCCATAGGTTTGAGTCTGAGGATTGTGCAAGACCTTGATTCTGTCTAACACTTGGATTCTTCTTGAAGTAACTAATTTCCCCATAGGCTTGAATCCGAGGACCATGCAAGACCTTGGTGCTGTCTAGTACTTAGATAGTTGCCAAAATACAAGACCTATAATCGTAATAGACTTTAAAATTCAAATTAGAGAAAGTGCTTTTATTAATAATAATACATCCTCAGATTATTTACATTCCATGGACAAGGTACAGCTCTTTCATCCAAGTCTTCTAAGTAGTATGCACCCATCCTTGCTATTAAAGTAATTCGGTATGGCCCCTCCTAGTTGGGTCCTAGCTTTCCATAGGATGGGTTCTTGGCAGCACCCACAACTTTTCTCAACACTAAGTCCCTTGGTGTTAGCGGTCTCAGCTTCACATTAGCATTATATCCCTGCTTGAGCTTCTGGTGATAGTAGGCTAACTGGATCATTGCATTTTCTTTTCGTTCATCAATTAGATCTAGATTCTTCCATAGTAGTTCATCATTACTGCTTGGAGTGAAGGAGCTCGTCCTTAGCGTTGAGAAATTTGCCTCTAGAAGGATAATAGTCTCGGCTCCATAGGTCATGGCAAAAGGTGTTTCCCCTGTTAACTGCCATGGTGTAGTTCGGTAAGTCCATAAGACGTGTGGCAGCTCTTCTACCCATTTTTCCTTAGCGTCATCCAGTCTCTTCTTAAGCCCATTGACTATAACCTTGTTGACAGCCTCGACTTGTTAATTTCCCTAAGGATAAGCCGATGTTGAGTACCTGTTTGTGATCCCAAGCTCGCAACAATATCTTCTAAAGGCTTTGCTGTCAAATTAGAGTCCATTATCTGAAATGAGGGTATAAGGGACTCAAATCGCGTGACAATGTTTCTCCAGATGAATTTTTTAGCATCCACATCTTTAATGTTGGCTAATGGCTCAACTTCGACCCACTTAGTGAAATAATCTGTGCCGACTAGTAGATATTTTTTATTTTCCTGCGCTTTGGGGAAAGGGCCCATAATATCCAGGCCCCACTGGGCAAATGGCCATGGACTGGACAAAGGGTTAAGGACCCTTCCTGACTGATGAATATTTGGAGCAAACCTTTGGCACTGGTCACACTTCTTAACATACTTCAGGGCCTCTTTCTGCATCCCTGGCCACCAGTATCCCTAGGTGGTGGCCTAGTGCGACAAGGATCTTCCTCCTGTGTGACTCCCACAGATCCCTTCGTGGAGCTTTTCGAGTAGTAATTCTGATGCCTCAGGGTGAATACACAGTAAGTATGGTCCAGAGTAGGAACGCCTATACAATTTGTAGTCCTCAAACAACTAGAACCGATGAGCATTTCTTCGTACTTTCTTAGCCTCTGACTTTCCCTCAGGCAAGACATCATCCTTGAGGAATCTCACTATAGGGTCCATCCAGCTAGGATCCACCCCAATTTGATGGATATGAACCGTGCCCTTTGCCACCTTATTTGATCTTTTCAGATGCTCGACAAGAATGATCCAAGGCAGATCTCCGGCCTAGGAGGTAGCAAGTGTGGCCAATGAATCCACATGGGTGTTTCCATTTCTGGAAACATGTGACAAGCTGAAAAAGTCGAAATTTGACTGCAAGCACTTGACCTAGCTTAAGTATTCTTGCATCCTCGCATCTCTAGCTTCCAATTCTCCCTTTACCTGGCCCACCACCAATCTTGAATCTGAGAACATTTCAACTACTTTTCCTCCCATTTTCTGCATCGTGACCATCTCTTGTAACAAGGCCTCATACTCGGCCTCGTTATTTGTGACCGAGAATCCAAATCTCAAGGATTTCTCTATGACAGACTTCTCAGGGGATATTAGGACTAGCCCCGCTCCAGACCTTCTCTGATTTGCCACGCTATCAACATACACTTTCCAACATGGGGGCCCTGGGATAGAGATTGCCCCAATTGACTTTCCATCCATGTTTTGCTTCTCCGCTATTGTTTCTATTGGGGGCTCAGCAAATTCAGCCAGCAAGTCAGCCAGGACCTGACCTTTTATAGAGGTCCGAGGCTTGTACTTGATGTCGAAGGCCCCTAGAATCGTGTTCCGTTTGGTGATCCTTCCAGTGTAATCAGCAATTCGAAGTACAGACCTCAAGGGAAGTTGGGTTAAAACAACAACTGTATAGGTCTGGAAATAATGGGGAAGCTTTCGTGTAGCGTGGACCACGGCTAGTATGGCTTTCTCCAAGGGTAAGTACTTGACCTCAACTTTGCGCAGCGACTTGCTCACGTAATAAACTGGCTTTTGGATGTCGTCGTCATCCCATATTAGCACCAAGCTCACATCATGAGGTGCCACAGCGATATACATGTATAGAACCTCATCGGCCTCAGGATTGGACATGACAGGTGGTCGGGATTGGTACTCCTTGAGTTGCTGGAAGGCCATAATACAGTCCTCGGACCACTCAAATCCCTTCCACTTGTTAATCAAGAGAAAGAATGGTCTGCATCTATCCGCCGACCTGGAAATGAACCATTGATAAAAATTAGATCACAAGAACATAAATTTGATGGGATGTTGCCACATTAAAGTATCTTATCGTGTCATGTGCATGACACTGATACCCAAGCCAAACTCAATTTGGTGAATCATTTTATAATTTACGTGCAGCGACATACACACACATGTTTTTATATTATAGATTTAAACTACCAGGAAAATGGAAATTTTAATTATTTAACTATATATATACATCTAACACTCCCTCTCACATATAGGCTTAAACTCCATATTTAATAGATAAAGTTTAACACGTGAGATTTTAAATAGAAGGTAGAGTAGAAGAAATAGTGATCATACTCAAGACCTCTTGCTTTGATACTATGTTAAATTTTTCGATTCTACCAATGGTTTAAACCGTTAAAAATGGTAAATTTAATTATTTAACATTGTACTTAAGTCTAACGCATGTAACAAAGATGAAGTGATACAATGGTGGGTAAAATCCATCCATCAATCTCATGCCTATCAGCAAAGATCAAATCTACATATTAGCAGTGAGAGAGGAAGAACAACAACTGTTCTATAAGTGGTTGGGTTAAGTGCATAAATGAAGCTTCTAAATCCCCTTTTGCATCTTGGAATACAGATGAGGGAGGTTCACTTGTACAACCAACATTGAAAGAGAATGTGAAAATTGAAGCAGTTGAAGTTGGCTCAGATATTTACCAGTAGATTGAATCCAAAAGGCTGATTGGAGTTATTGGATGTATTAGGGTATAACAGACTTGTAATAACAACAGAATTCACAATTAAATGACTTCACAGCAACATAAATCAAAATCCATTGATGCAGTGTTCGTTATCAAATAGAAACATTCAAAATTGTCTACAAAAATGTCCAACATTTCTAAACTTAAGTGAAGGTCAAACAATCATGGAAAGACCTTCCATTAGGGATTTACAATTTACTAAAAAAGAAAGACTTACAATTTTTTAGGTCAAAAATTACGAACTGTACAAAATTTCAAATAGTCAACTGTGTTCAACTATCATAAACCACTCTTTATGTTTCTTCTTAATGTGTGTGTGAGTATATGAGTGTGTGTGCTCACGCATGTGTGTATAGTATCTTGCAATCTAGTGGTAGATGCAGGTTCACTAAAAAATTCTTGCAGCAGAGTAAGTAAATTGTTTTTCTTTTGAGCATAAACAAAAGTAAATTGAATTTCTCTTGCCTCCAGAGTTTATATGTATTATAATCCAGCTTAAATTATATGCACAGTTAACTTTCTGAATTTAATGAAGCAAAGTATGGAGTCTTAATTCTAAACAAAAAAGTCTTGGATGAGATGATTGACCTCTTACCTACATACGATGATTACGGCGATTCCTTACACCAATTTTAGCGTATTTCACAATGTGTTGCCTTTCATTGAGACTTCCTTTATTTCTAAACTCTGATCATCTTTAGGGACATTTTGCTCATTTGTCTCCTAGGAAATGTCAATAATAACAATATTAAATATATATCTATTGTATTTAAATTACACCATTTGTTTTTATATATTGAGTTTAATATTATTATTTAAACTGGTGTAACTTAAACCTAACCTAGTGTAACATTCAAAGTTAGATCTGGTATAACTCTAAACAATGTTACACCATATAATAACTTGTTAAAAACAACATTAAACTTAGTATAAAAACATTACATCATTCCTCATCATTCTCCATGCATTGTTATTTAACTTGAACCCAACTCATTCTTAGAGTTACACCAGGTGTAACATTCAAAGTTAGATCTTCCTTAACATTATTCCCTACCCCCTAACCCACCTTTCTTTCCCTGCTAGCAAGATTTGAACATTAAACGAAGTTCAACCTCACCCCACCCATTGATCACCCTGAGGTTTGGGGCAGAAAAGAGAGAGGCACTAAATGAAACATAATATTTCTATATTCAATGTTTCATTCATACCAATATGTGCAAAGGAATAGAAATAGCATTTAATTCATAGTATTGAAATCAAAGAATCAATAATTTACCTTCCCTGCAAT
Organism: Quercus variabilis; assembly: GCA_030445155.1. Taxonomy (NCBI): domain Eukaryota; kingdom Viridiplantae; phylum Streptophyta; class Magnoliopsida; order Fagales; family Fagaceae; genus Quercus; species Quercus variabilis. Next base: position 18,094,482 of record CP129446.1, read on the forward strand.
GCCATTTTGTGAATCTTCAAGCATCATACCAACCTGCCTAGCCAAGTTAGCAGACATGTGAACAAGCCATTGTACGTATTTCTCCTTCGCTGTTTTCAAAACCCACTGGGGCTGAGACACGTCATAAATTAGATTAACTTCATTTTGATAAAAAGTAATTACATAGAGCACTCTCTAATCTCTATTATATCAATGTTTTCCACATTGCAGACAATGTCACCAATGGTACAAAGGTTACGATACATAAATTAGAAGACAACCAAAATTTAGTAAAGTGAGACATGTCAACCATCTGAGAACCAAAACTTTCATGACAAATAATATCCATTCTCTGTAAAACTAGAGATAAGAATATTCATTCACATAAACATAGAATGCAAAGCAAAGGGAGTCATTGTGATGATGTTACTAGAGTGGCCAAGATATCTTTGGACAGAAGTCCCTTCACAAACCACATGACTAGCACTGGAACCAACAAACCATTGTTCTAAAAGTTTGGCACCTTTTTTAGCAACAGTCTCAACGACCTACCAAAGATATCAATCATCTCAGAGAGTTTCTCAAGGTACCCAAAAAGATGCAGGCCTAGCCAACACAGGGTGAACCCACTTAATAATAAATAGACATAAAATGTAAAACTTTCTGACAATTAGTTAGATAGCACCACAACATGTATAACACGTGTGAATCAAAATTTTGAGAGAACATACTTTGTTTTTATTAATAAGTTATACACGCATCTAATGAATTTTAAATTTAAAACCTCACACTCCATTGACATTTTTGAGAGAGCAAGGGCTAGCTCTAGGCGTAGGCCACTTAAGCCATGGCCTAGCACCCACTACTAGAAAAATGTCCCAAAATGTGAAGGCCAATAAGTGATTTTTTTTATTATTATTTTTTTATATATAAGAAATGTAAGTTGAACATTTTTTTTCCTTCCACTTTTAAGAAGAGCACATGCTAGCGTTACTACAATTTTTACTACATGGAACTTATAAACTAACTTGTTACCAATTATCAAAACACATTTTAAATATTCATTTATTAAGTAGTTGAGATCCTCCAATCACATACATTGTCACATAATTTTATAGGTTTTATGTAGTAAAATATGTAGTACATTTAGCATTTTCCTTTAATAAAACCCAAAAATTTGATTGATGGTAGAAATAAAACAAATATCATTACAGATATCTTACCCATTGTTGTGTCACCAATCATAAGAAGTACTTCAATTATTTTCACCATGCTAAAACATTAAAAAAAAAAAGTAATTCAATTATTTATTTATATTATATTGTTGTATAGCCTTCAATCACATTCTTTCTCATATTATTTTGCAAGTTTTTTATAGTAAAATTTGTAGTACTTTTACCGTTTTCTTTAAAAAAAAAAAAAGATCTGGTTAATATATACCCTTAAGGCATATATTAACCATCCATTTTTTGAAACTGTTTATGAGGATTTGAAAAAAATTGTTAAAAATGTTATCACTTTTTCATTTTTCCATAACAAGTTTCCTTAAATGGTATTTTAATGTATGCCCTAAGTGCATACGTTAGTAAAACCAAAAAGAAATTATAGATTAATAGAAATCCAACCAAATCACCATTAAGTATATGGAAAATGTTAATATTACTACAAAATACTCACAAATTAACGCAACAAGAATAGACTGGGGTGCTACTTAAATAATATAATAAATAAATGCTTGAATCAATTTTTTCTGATAAGTAATGCTCCAAACACAAATTATTTTATAACATTGTTACAAATTGCTAATGTAACTTTAGTAATTTCCAAATACTTATTGGTAAGTAAAAATATGATATTAGTTATGAATCCATATTAGAATTAGTAAGAATTTATCACATCTCACTTTTTCATTTTTCCATAACAAGTTTCCTTAAATGGTATTTTAATGTATGCCCTAAGGGCCTGCATTAGTAAAACCTAAAAGAAATTATAGATTAATAGAAATCCAACCAAATCACTGTTAAGTATATGGAAAATGTTAATATCACTACAAAATACTCACAAATTAATGCAACACAAATAGACTAGGGTGCTACTTAAATAATATAATAAATAAATGCTTGAATCAATTTTTCTGATAAGTAATGCTCTAGACACAAACTATTTTATAATATTATTACCAATTGTTGATGTAACTTTAGTAATTTCCAAATACTTATTGGTAAGTAAAAATATGATATTAGTTATGAATCCATGTTAGAACTAGTAAGAATTTATCACATCAATAGTTTGTAAAAATATTGTAAAATAGTTTGTGACTATAAAATTACTCCATTTTGATGGGTGACACAAAACCCTATTTGATAAAATCTGTAATATCCTAATATTAGTCAAATGCATTATTTAAAGTTTTCAGCTAAGGCCTCAAATCATATTGGGCAACCCTAGAGAGGAGAAGTGTCCTATTTGATAATTTATATAAATGACTAATAGATTTTGTGGGGTCAAAGAATTTGGCATCTCCGCCCACTTTATACCAAGCCCAAGGCCCATGCCAAGGAGGAAGAAACGTCCGAGGATGAAGTGAGAAAGTCCAAATTACCCAGGAACATTACCGAGGACAATCCTGTCCTCGGCCAACCAAGACCATGGGAGGAGGAAGCAACGAGCCATCAAAGGCAGCCTCCTAGAGCATCCCAAGAGAAAGAACAAGTACAATGTGTTAGCTATGGAAGCATGGTAGAGGAACAATTCCAGGATAAACTGTCACTTCCACATTAAATGCCCACAACTAACATTCTAGCTGCATTAATGAGGAAATGACCCTTGAACAATGTAGTCTTGATTGCTGCAACCCACAGAAAGAATGGGAAGGCGGCTGATGGGATAGGCACTCAAGTAGTGGCCTGCCTAATCAACAAATGTAGGGCTAAGATCAATTGAAAGGAGGTATAGAATGTAAGAAATCCTTCTGGAAAGGGGTGGAAGTAGAAAATACAATGGCAATTTGTAGAACTTTCCCAACCTTTTTAGTCAAGCACTGAAGAAATTATAAGGGTTACACGTTCCTCAAGAGAGTGCCGAGGAGCAGAATTTCATACTTCAGCCCAAGTTCTTGTCATTCCCCCCCACTCACTACCATGTTTAGTTGTTGCAATCCTCATTAAGGCCTCGTTCTTAAACCCATTCTTTACAAATTCATTGTATCGGGCTAGTTGGGTCTGAGTCCACTCATTCAGCAGTAGAAGTGCTCAGATCCAGTTCCTACAGATTTTTATTATTATTCTTATTACTCTTATGATATTAGTATCTCATTAAATTAAAGCATATTCAAGAAATATATTTCTAGAAATAGATAAATACAAACCTTCATTTTCCATTTTTTTTTTAAAATTATGCATACTATATTTTTATTATTCTACTTTTAAAACAAATGACAAATGTAGATTTTGTAGTTAAGAGTTAAAGATCTTTATTGCATTTGTCATATAAGAAAAACAAGGTTTTTTTTATTAGTTTATGTTATTTTTATATTTTTCTTATATTGACTTGTTCATAAGGTTAGCAGAGGATATTGATGAGGAAGGAAAAAGTATCTAACTCCCAGGTCGTCCACACATCTTGTCCAAGAAAAAGGAAGGGGCCTTTGCCAGTTAAATCAACACTCATCCTAATCGGTCTCCGTCGTCCTGAGGGATAAAGACGAGACATTGTAATAATGTCTCCTTCGTCTCTGATGACGGACGAGCTAGGCATTATAACAGCGTCTCGTCCTTTGTAAAGGTAAGACGGACGAGATGAGACGTTGCGTCTGTTCTCAACGAATGCAATGTTCCATCAACCGTTCTATAGTAAATGATTGAACATGGAATCTAAGTATTGTAACTTTCATGACGGTTATAGCAGTTACTCCCGACACCCGCAATGACTGGAGAAGTTACAAGGTAACTGCTTTGGGCGAACACTATATAAAGGACTCATTGGCAGAGAAGCGAGGTATGAAAAAACATTCTGAAAAATTCTTAATAGCATTTTCTCTCTTTCGGCAATTAGCTAAAATATTAACTTTGCCATCAGAGGACCCTTGGCCAGCCTCCACCGATCTCCTCTGATCCTATTTTGTTTTCCAGGACACCCTTCGAGATCAAGACCCAGAGATCTTCAGCCTACTGATTTCCTTGGGAACATCAGTTGGCGCCGTCTGTGGAAAAGAAATTAGATTGTATTCACTGCATTTGAATTTCATTTGTCGAGTCCTACTATTTCTTTCTCTGGAAAAAAGGCTGAGATGGTCCGGACAAGATCAAGGGCTACCAATCCAGGCCCCTAAGAGAGTAGAGACACTTCCAGTAATCCCAATCGCGGTCAACAATCGGCGCCTGCCATGCAGCCCTCTTCTGCCCAACACATGCAATCCATAGCCGCTGCCATGGTAAAATTAACTCGCCAAAATCAAGACTTGCAGAGGGAGATTAATTTCAGGAGGCAACGGCACGAGGCTCATGGAGAGGAGCGTGAACAAGGTTAGGAAGGTGAAAGAAACCTTGAACCTGAAAATCAATCAAAGGGTGCTGTTTCACGGAGGGTACCACATTTGGAGAGGGAAGTGGACCAAATGAGGAAGGTCATGGATGAAATGAGGGAGAGCATGAGAAGGACCAATCCTGTAGAAGATTTAGTTCACAGAACTAACTCATCCTTTACGGCATCCATCAATGGCCATCCCTTGCCACCAAAATTCAAGATGCCTTCCTTAGACTCATATGATGGCACACGTGACCCTTTTGACCATATTGCTACCTTTAAGACTACTATGCATCTTCAAGGGGTTCCGGATGAGATAATGTGTCCCTTTCCAACTACCCTCAAAAGGCCTACGCGAGTTTGATTCAGTAAAATACCCCTGAATTTAGTAAGTTCTTTCGAGGAGTTAAGCAAATTATTCGTTAATAACTTCATTGGAGGACAGAGACATAAGCGTTCCTCGTCCAGTTTGTTAACCATATAGGAAGGAGAGAATTAAAGCCTGTGTTCCTTCATCACACGCTTCAATAGGGAAGCCCTGACCGTGGATGAGGTAGATGACAAGCTACTGTTGGCAGCCTTCCATAAGGGGTCAATTTTGATTTGTTCATACATAAACTTTATGAAAAAAAGCCTCAGTCCATGGCCGAGCTTGTCCATTCAGCCTAAAACTTTATGAACGCGGAAGATGTGATCATAGCTAAGAAGAGGAAGAGAGTTGAAAGAATGGAAGCAAATCCCGCTCGTCACTCTGAACAAGCCCCTCGTCCAAAGAACGGGCGAACAGGAGATAAGAGAGACCGAGACAGTAAGAAGTTAGGTTCTTCAGCACGGAATCAACCATATACCCCTTTGAATATACCACTTGAGCAAATCCTTATGCAAATCAGGGACGAGCCTTCTTTGAAGTGGCCGGAGAAGATGAAGGAAGATCCCAACAAGCGTAATAAGAATAAGTATTGTCGCTTCTATAGAGATCATGGACATGATACGGATGAATGCTTTACTTTAAAGCAGGAGGTTGAGAATCTCATTAGGTAAGGGAAGCTGAGAAATTTCGTTAGACGAGACCAGAAGGACGAGAAATTAAAGGGGAAGGTAGAGGAATCGTCGTGACTACCGCTTGGAGAGATAAGAGTCATCATAGGGGGAAATTCCACAGGACAGTCGTCCAAGTCAAAGAAGGCATACCTGAAAGCCGTGCAGAACGTCCAACTCTCTGGACGATCACCGAGAGCAAGGACCACGGACGAACAAGTAGTCGCTTTCACGGATGAGGATGCCGAGAGAATCCATCACCCTCATGACGATGCTATTGTTATCACCCTCTAGTGGGATTTGGTAGGATGAAGGTACAACCCGTAGGCACTATTTCTTTACCGGTGACAGTGGGGGCATACCTGTAACAAATCACCAAGGATGTGAACTTCCTTGTGGTAGATTGTTCATCCTCCTACAATGCTATAATTGGAAGGCCGACTTTAAATAGTTGGAAGGCTGTCACATCTACCTACCACCTGTCGGTAAAGTTCCCAACAGAACATGAAGTGGGGCAAGTACAAGGAAACCAATTGGCAGCAAGAGAGTGTTATCTGGCCATGTTGGCCACGGACGAGCAAATTCAGGCAATGAATATTGAAGAAAAGAGAGTTGTTGCAGAACCCATTGAAGTGTTGGAAGATGTTTCCCTAGACGAGTATCACCCTGAAAGGTGTACCAAGGTTGGAACAAACCTAAGAGATGAGGTTAAGAAGGAGCTCGTCAGTTTTTTGAAAAAAAATATTAATGTGTTTGCTTGAAGTAATGAAGACATGCCGGGTATAGATCCCAGTGTTATTACCCACTGTTTGAATGTAGATCCTTCCTTTAAGCCAGTGTGACAAAAGAAAAGGGTGTTCGCCCTTGAGAGAGATATCGCTATTAAAGACAAAGTACAAAAGTTGATGACTGCGAAATTTATACGGGAAGTATACTACCCCCAATGGTTGGCCAATGTAGTAATGGTGAAAAAGGCGAACGACAAGTGGAGGATGTGTGTGGATTTTACTAATTTAAATAAGGCTTGCCCCAATGATAGTTATCCACTGCCACACATTGACCAATTGGTGGATTCTACTGCAAGCCATAAACTACTTAGTTTTATGGATGCTTTCTCAGGATATAACCAAATAAGGATGGACGAGGCAGACCAAGAGAAGACATCCTTTGTTACCAGTCAGGGATTATTTTGTTATGAAGTAATGCCCTTTGGCTTGAAAAATGCTAGAGCAACATACCAACGACTAGTTAACCACATGTTTCATCCACAGATCGGGCGGAATGTGGAGGTCTATGTTGATGACATGCTGGTGAAAAGTCAAGCGAGGAAGGACATCTAAATGACTTGAAGGAGACATTTGACACACTGAGGCAGTACCACATGAAGTTGAACCCTAGCAAATGTGCTTTTGGAGTGTCATCAGAGAAGTTCCTTGGATTTATGGTCTCCCATAGAGGGATCGAGGTGAACCCTGATAAAATTAGAGCAATATTGGACATGAAGCCTCCGGGTAATGTTAAAGAAGTCCAGTCCCTCACTAGGCGAGTTGCTGCCCTCAACAAGTTTGTTTCTAAAGCTACTGACAAATGTTTACCTTTTTTGAAGGTGTTAAAGAAAGCAATTGAGTAGACGGACGAGTGCTAGAGACCCCTTCAAGACTTGAAAACGTACCTCATTACGACTCCATTGCTGAGTCCGTTCGTGACAGGAGAAGAGCTGTTTTTATACCTGGCAGTAACCCCGCATGCCGTGAGCTCAGCATTGATAAGAGAGGAAGGGAAAGTACAAAAGTCAGTGTACTATACGAGTAAAGCACTGAAGGGGAGCAGAAGGACAGTATCTCCTAATGGAGAAGTTGGCTTTCGCATTAATAACAGCCTCCAGAAAACTAAGACATTACTTCGATGCTCATGTCATCAACGTCATGACGGATCACCCATTCAAGAAAGCAATGAACAAATTGGCGGCTGCAGGACGACTGATTCAATGGACTGTCGAGCTCAGTGAGTTTGACATAAAGTACCAACCTAGGCATGCCATAAAAGCTCAGGCTCTAGCAGACTTCATTGCTGAGTTCACCCCTAGTTATGACGATGTAAGTAAGATGAAAGGTAACCAGAAGTGGATTGTCTATGTGGATGGATCATCTACGCAGCATGCCGGAGGAGTAGGTGTGGTTTTGCAATCTCCAGAAGTGGATAAATTGAAACACAAAGTTTGCTTTCAGTACCAAGCAACCAATAATGAAGTTGAGTATGAAGCTTTTCTTAAAGGGCTGGAATTGGCCAAGTCTGTGGAAGCGAAGTCAGTACTCGTCTTGAGGGATTCTTAGCTAATCATGGGCCAGGTGAATGGGATGTACGAAGCAAAGGAAGAACGAATGAGGAAGTATCTTAACAGGGTGATCCGATTGATGAAAAAATTTGAGGAAACTAACTTCGTTCAAATCCCAAGAGAGGAGAATGTGGAAGCAAATACCTTGGCAAAAGAAGCTTCGGTGAGTGAAGCCGTCGATAAGTTTGATGAGATTCAGTATATGCCGAGTATAGACATCCCAAAAGTGCAATAGGTGCAGAGCAGTTGAAATTGGATGGCTCCAATTGTATCATACTTAAAAGATGGACGACTTCCATAAGACAAAGACGAAGTAAGAAAGCTGAGGGTAAGGTCAGCCAGGTACGTTCTTATGGACGAGGCTCTGTACAAAAGAGGCTTTTCCCAGCCTTATCTATGGTGTCTGGCTCCGGACGAAGCGAACTATATACTCAGAGAAACTCATGAGGAAGCGTGTGGAAATCATTCGGGAGCTAGATCACTCATCCACAAGGTTGTCCATGCAGGATATTACTGGTCGAATATGCAAGCTGATGCTAAGGCCTATGTCAAGGTCTGTGATCAATGCCAACGATTTAGTAACGTCCCCAGACAACCATCAGAATACTTAACCCCAATGACGGCCCCATGGCCCTTTGCACAATGGGGATTAGACATCCTAGGCCCTTTTCCACTAGGTGTAAGGCAAATGAAATTTCTCGTTGTTGGTATAGATTATTTTACCAAGTGGGTAGAAGCAGAACCCTTGGCTAATATTACACAACAAAATGTAAAGAATTTCGTGTGGAAGAACATTGTGTGCAGATTTGGAGTGCCAGGGTGCTGGTATCCGACAACGGAAGACAATTTGACAATGCACTCTTCAAAAAATTTTGCCTATACTTTGGAATTCAAAATCACTACTCCTCACCAGCCCACCCACAAGCTAATGGCCAGGCAGAAGTTGCAAATCGATCCTTGCTAAAAATAATTAAGACTCGACTTGGGGGAGCAAAGGGAGTATGGCCAGACAAGCTATCAGGTGTTCTGTGGGCATATAGGACAACAGTGAGAACTCCTACAGGAGAAACTCCATTTAGACTAGCCTATGAAACTGAAGCAGTCATACCTGGAGAAGTTCACATGGCCAGTCATAGGGTGGCAGCCTACCAGGACGAAGATAACAAGGAGCAACTCCGTTTAAACTTCGACCTCATAGACGAGGTAAGGACGGATGCTGAACAAAGGATGGCCAGGTACAAAAATCTTATGGCTAGGCAATATGATGCGATGGTGAAGCCAAGGCGTTTCAACATAGGAGACCTCGTCTTGAAAAGGGTATCTTTGGCAACAAAGAACCCGGCTCATGGGAAGTTGGGACCTAATTGGGAAGGCCCTTACAGGGTTATCAACTATAAAAGACAAGGATCCTATTACTTGGAGGCCCTGGACGGGAGGAAGCTGGAGCATCCTTGGAATGTCGAGCACTTGAGGAGGTACTATCAATAAAAAGCCAGCCTAGAGGAGTAGAACTCTGGACGTACCTGAAAGCTACATGAGACTTGTTTATCCATGTCTAATATTGTCTATATTTCTAATATTGCTGTTATTATGTTAAAACTTATGGACGAAGTTATAATTCGCCTTGTATTTGTTTTTACAATAAGCACTAGCTTATAAGCATGTGCCTCGTCTATGAACAATATTTATGCTATGTACATAATGTTGTGTGTGAATTCTTGAAGTTTCATACTATCTTTATTAACTCACTATAAGGCTGAAAGGCCCATGACGAGAAAATTCTCTGGACGCAGAGATGTATCGTCAAATTTTTCTTAAAAGAACAAGGTAAGCTCGTCCAAGAAAAAGGACGAGATAAAGCTTAACCTCGTCCATATAATGAATAGTAAAACAAGGTGCACATCTCCATTATGGACGAGAGAATGTATGGATGAGTTATTTCATAAACACCTACTAAAGCAATCTAGTCCATGGACGAGTATAGTAATCAGTCCATGAACGAGCATAATGCGGGGTCTAAAGCTCATCTAACATGAAAACCAAGTCTGAGGACGGACAATACTATCAATTACCATTTCACAGATGAGTTACACTAGTGAAATTCCAAAGAAAATGGTAGGAGATAAGTATATGGAATATGTATGAGTTAAAAATGCATGGGAATAAAAATCTCGTTCATTCATATATAAAAGAAAAGGAACAATATTCATTCATCGAAGGCACAAATAATTGTTCAAAACCTCGTCCTAAGAACTATAGACGAAGTGAATGTACTTAAATTACATGAAACGGTCATAACACAGACCCAGTGAAAACCAAAAAATAAAAATAAAAATAAAAATACAAGGATAATTAAGTTAAAATTTCTTCCTTAAGTTGGGGGAGCATCAACATGGGAGTCGTCCTGAGGAGGCAGAGTCGAGGCGTCGTCTTCAATATTGATGTCTTCAGAGCCAGTTTGAAGGAGAGAGCTGGTGGCAGCAGCGTTCAAATTAAGTTTGATGGAGCTAAAGTCAACTTCAGGGAAGTTTTCTATAGCCTCCATTCTAAAATCTTCAAAGCCTGCTGCATAGATGGCGTCTAGAAGATTAGTATATTGTTTGGATGCCTTAAATTCAACCACTACGTCCTCTTGTGCTTTGGAGAGAAGAGAACTCAGCTCGTCATTCTTTTTCTGGAGATGATCAAGACGAGTATCTTTCTCCACAGCATCAGCTCTCAACTCCTCGACCAAATTTTCTAACTCCTTCGCCTTCTCCTTAGCCTTAGCAGCTACCTCGGCCCACTTTTTGGATTCGTCCTTCACCTCTTGGATCCTCGTCTCCAACAAGATCCTCGTCTTGTCCAGCTCTGTAGCTTGCTTAGAAGCCGCCATAAACTTGGACATAGCCTATAAGATAGGACGAGTAAGGAAAGTTAACAAAATGAACCTTTTATTACAGCCAAGACGAACTCAAGAAGTCCATACCTTAAAAAGGTCATGAACACCTGAGTGTTCAAAGTCCTTTAAGGACATGTCATAATAGGCGTTTATGTCTTCATCAAGCACAACACTTTGGAATCGTTCCCAGGCCAAATCTTCATTCTTAACAATATTTGAAGCAACCCTTTGGGAAGGTTGTGACGAGGCGGCAATAGTTGTCTTGGGCGTTGGAGTCTTGGACGGGGGGGTCTCAATTGGCATGGACGAATCAACATCAAACACTTGGGTAGGTGGTTGGGACGGAGGTAGGTTGGGCTTCGCTTGGGACGAGCCATGTTTAACTTTCTTGCTTCGTCGGCTGGGGAGATTTCCTAAATCTAGAGTTTTGGACAAAGTCTTCCTTTTCTCCCCAGCCAATGGACGAGATTGAGGCTCGCCCTCAGGATGAGTCCCTTCACCAGCTACCTCCTTCCCTTTGTTTCCTGTCATTGTTGCCATTCCTAAAAAAAAAAAAGGGGGGAAAACAAATCTTTTAGAACAAAGACGAAAGACAAACAACGCTAGGAACACTTAGAATTTTGAACTTACTTCTTCTTACTGTAATCTCGTGTGCAAGAGCTTCTTCAGGCGGGTTAGGGCCAAGTCCCCACTTGGCAAGTCGTCTGAGTGTAACTAAGGAATGGAAATCCCTGTCTGAGTGTAGACGAGCCCTGTGGATGTGGTCACGGTGAAATTTGCTGAGGGAAGGTCATCCAATGGCTAAAATAAAACAAATAAAAGTTAGGCATAAAAAATAATAATATTAAAAAAAAAAAAAAAGGATAAAGACTTTACCCTCTAGACGAAGGTTCCCTAAATCCCCAATATAAGGACCAAACGTATCTCGGCCAACGTCCGCAGGGCTGCCAGCCCAAAAGCCAGAGACAAAGAAAAACTCCGTCTTTCATTTCCTATCAGACGAGGCCAAGGACTTAATCAATCTACAATCATTACCCCTGGCTGTGAACTGATAGAAGCCAAAGGATTGATGAATTTCTGAGGGTTTGTAACAGAAGAGGAACTTGTCCATGGTAAGAGGACGGTCCCCTTCCAATACTTCCCTCCACAAAATTTGCATGGAGATAATCAACCTCCACGCATTGGGGTTAAACTGACATACTCCTAAACCTAACCTAAATAGCAATTCTCTGATAAAGGAATTTAATGGAAATCTTAGACCTCCCAAAAGATAGGCCTCATAGACGCCTATCCCAAAACGAGGGTCACAACACCATTCTCCATAGACTGGCAATCTGGGATTAAGCTCGTCTGGGATTTGGTACCATGTCCTAAGATTTTTCAACCTTTGATCGTCTGTCTTAGAAGGAATATCTACAGCACAACTAAAGACAGTGGTCTGCTCGTTCGAAGAATTAGGGGGAATGTTGGACGAGGTACCTGCCCGGGACCCTGGGGCCTTCCAAAGTTGATTTTGAACAACTTCCAAAGGAAGCCCAGGGACGCCTGAAATGTACTCGTCTGAAGAATTCCCCCCACTGCTATCACTAGTACTACTAGAGTTATTGGAGCTACTCTCGTCGTAATACTCGTCTATCTCTTTCTCTACACTATCACTAGACGATCAGATAATTGTTGCTGAAATTTTCTTTGAAAAGAAAAATTGAAGAAACCTAAAAGACGAAGAAGGAGGGAATACCTGGTTCTAAGACAGATGAAGGCTATAGACGCGTGAAAACTCGTAGACGAGGAATGTCAAAGACAGAAAATTCTAGAAATGTGAAGGGCACAGGAGGGATTCCACTATTTATAGGATGTTGACCTGGCATTTAAAACGACGTCACCAATACGAGAGTAACACGTGGCGCCTACCTCGAAAAAATGAATCGACAAGACTAATCGTTAATAAGATACTGACACGTGGCATACTGATTTATTTTACATCAGCTATAAACATCTAAGGACGAATTGACAACTCACCCCATTAATTGAACGACCCATGTGGACAAGGGGCAACTAATGAGGTAGGAAAAAGTATCTAACTCCCAGGTTGTCCACACACCTCGTCCAAGAAAAAGGAAGGGGCCTTTGCCGGTTAAATCAACTCTCATCCTAATCGGTCTCCGTCGTCCTGAGGGACAAAGACGAGACATTGTAATAATGTCTCGTCCGTCCCTGATGACGGACGAGCTAGGCATTATAACAACGTCTCGTCCTTCGTAAAGGTAAGACAGACGAGATGAGACGTTGCGTCTGTTCTCAACGAATGCAATGTTCCATCAACTGTTCTATAGTAAATGATTAAACATGGAATCTAAGTATTGTAACTTCCATGACGATTATAGCGGTTACTCCCGAGACCCACAATGACTGGAGAAGTTACAAGGTAACCGCTTTGGGCGAACACTATATAAAGGACTCATTGGCAGAGAAGCGAGGTATGAAAAAACATTCTGAAAAATTCTTGATAGCATTTTCTCTTTTTCGGCGATTAGCAAAAAGATTAACTTTGCCATCAGAGGACCCTTGGCCAGCCTCCACCAATCTCCTCTAATCCTATTTTGTTTTCCAGGACACCCTTCGAGATCAAGACCCGGAGATCTTCAGCCCACTGATTTCCTTGGGAACATTAGATATCATTAACATTACGACTTAGCTTGTGAGACTAACAATACATCCCATGCATGCCTATATCTAATCACAGAAAACAAACTTCCATGAGCAATAGTTTGTTAAAAACAATTGTATCTCACTAAAAAAAAATTCAATACAGGGGTTTAATAGCAGTTTTGTTACAAAATAATTCAATTCATTTCTCTCTATGTTACTCTGAAACAAAATTATTTACCTTCCATTTCTTTCCACTCCTCTAATTTAAAACATCCAAATAAGTTTACGTAATTATATTTCATTGCTTTCTTTCCATTACTCAAATATATTTCATTTCATTAATTTATGAACTCCCAAATAAAGTGTAAACAACAATATAAAATGATCAAGAGACAAAAATCCTTACTGACCTCGAAACACAAAAGGGACGGGACTTGTACAAATACAAGATGATTGAGAAAACCAACAACAACCTCTTTCTTTGAATGAGGCCATGAGGAGATTTGAAATGGTTATGAACAAATGATTGAGCAAGCACTTAGAGGGAGGCAAAGGTTTTGGCTTGAAACTTTCCTGCGAAATTTGTTTGACACACAAGTGATTTGATGATATGCCGATATGGTATTTCTAGTTGCATTGCATTCAATTATTTTTTGAAAAGATAACACTATTTATGCTTCATTGTCAATAAAATGTTTGAATTTAATTGGGTAGTATCGATAGACAATAGTGCTTAAGATTAATGCTACATGTCCCAATACAATTGGTGAATAAGAATTTTTTGATAAACAGTTTGTGAATAAGGAAGAAGTTAAATTAAATTAAATACATGCCAAATTGTATACAAATATTGCTTCCTAGCTTCTACCGTTTCCTCTACTCTACTAATATAGAGTACCCAAGTCCTGACATATCGTGAGAGTTAGCTCAATTGGTATTGGTTTGATGATTAATACAATTGGTGAATAAGAATTTTTTGATAAACAATTTGTGAATAAGGAAAAAGTTAAAATTAAATTAAATACGTGGCAAATCGTATACAAATATTGCTTCCTAGTTTCTACCTTTTCCTCTGCTCTACTAATGTAGAGTTCCTAAGTTTTGACATATCATGAGTTCTAGTTAGTTCAATTGGTTTTGATCTAATGATAAAAAGTAGTGGTCAAAAGCAAATATCATGGGTTGAAATTTAAAAAAAGAAAAAAAGAAAAAAAGAAAGTAAATTGAAAATTACACCACTAAAGTTTTGGGGGTGTTTGGATTTTATATTTTAAAGTTTTATAATTTGGATTTCATCCCTAAAGTTTGGAGGTGTTTGGATTTTACATTATAATATTTCATAATTTAGATTTTACCCTATAAATTTTAGGGGTGTTTGGATTTTACTTCCTAAAGTTTGTGGGTGCCAAACTTTAAGGTGTAAAATCTAAACACCCCAAATTTTAGGAGATAAAATTCAAATTCTAAAACGTTAAAATGTAAAATTCAAATACCTCCAAACTTCAAGAGTTAAATTCCAAAATTTAAAATTTTAAGGTGTAAAATTCAAACATCTCCAAACTTTAAGAGGTAAAATTTAAATTTTGAAATGTGTGTAAAATCTAATCAACCCCCAAACTATAGGAGATAAATTCTAAATTCTAAAATTTTAGGATGTAAAATCCAAACATATCTAAACTCTAAGAGCATTTTCATCAGGTGTGCTAAATGTCAAATATTTGGCATTTAGCACACCAAACACCAAAAACAGCCCCTCATGAGGTGTGCTAAATGTCTCAAAATTTTGAGACACGCTATAGTACGCTCTAAAATATGAGAGCATACGGACAAAAATGCCAAACACTGTTTGCCTTATTTAATTCGTTTTTTCTCTCTCCTCCTATCAGATGTCTCTCTTCGTCTGCAACCCATCTCTCTCTCTCTTTGTCTGGCATTCTCATCACCGTCTCGCCACGCTGATCTCCCCCATCGCCAATCTTGCCACGCTAATCTCACCACGCCGAGAGATAGAGACCGCCTAGGCTCGCCACTGTTGCTTGTCGTGTGTCGTGGGTGAGATTTGCTCGTCATGGATGGTGGGCTTTGCTCGCCGTGGGTCTGGGTTTTGCCTTTGTGGGCATGGGTTTGTTGAATCGATGTTTGAGGCTTGGGTTTGAATGGGTTGTGGGTTGTGGGTATTGGCTTTGGTGGTCGGTGGTTGCTGGGTGTTTGGGTGGCTTTAGATGTTGGTGTGGTGGGTTTTGGGTGTTGTTTTGGTGGCTGTTTGGGTGGTTTGGATTGGTGGATGTTTAGGGTAGTGGGTTTTTGAGTGTTGGTTTGGATTGGTGTTTGGCCAGATTGATGGGGGTGGTAGCAGTTTGGACTTTTGGTGGGGGTTCGGGTGGCTGTGAGTTGTGAATTGGGTCGTGGTGGGTTGTGCAGTGGTGGTGGTGGGCTGTGTAGTATATATTACTGTTTGAATTGTTTTTTTTTAATGATATTTTAATGTGATGTATATATTATTTTAATGCATGGGATTGAAGAATAGAGCATCTAATAAATTGTATGTTGTAAAATAATGTGATAAAATGATAAAGTAAGTTTTTAGTGTGTTAAAATGATATTTTTTATGAGAGAGCTGATTAGAATACTCTAAGAATGTAATTTGCCATTTGATAAAAAAATAAAAGAAAAAAAAGAAGAGAAAGAAGGTATAGACACGTCATTTTGAAACCTTTGTTTGACCCATTTGTCCATTTCCCTCCGCATCCTCTGCTCTGAAATCAAATTCAAAAAAAAAAAAGCAGCAGCAGGAGCGGCTTGTTGCGAATGCCGAATGGGATTTCAGTCTCAGTCTCAGAGCTTGTTGAGCTCCCCAATGTTAGACGATGACGACGATTTCCAGATCCCTCTCAGTCTCACCCAAGCATCCATAAGGAAACCTCTCAAGCCCACCAATTCCAATTCCACGCGCCGCCCATCCAAGAAGCCGAAACGCTCTGGCAAAGAGAATGTAAATGTCCCAGGACCCACAGCCACTCAATCTCGGAAATCTCAACTCCATGATTTTGAATCCTCGGATTTGATTGGCTGCAGCAGCTTGGATTCGATTCGGTCCAGCATCGTCGATTGCACAAATTCTACGGCCACAGATGAGAAGAAGGGATTGATGAAAATCAGTGGCGGTTACCTCTGCAATTCGATAGAGTCTAGGTTATTGAACTCCGCCGTGGACAATGTCGTCGGCGGCTCCGAGAATGAGATGGGTGAGGACCTCGATTTGTTGCTCAATTTGGGTTCCGATTCTCAACTAGAAGAAGATTTGGTTCGATGTCCACTATGTGGGATTGACATCTCCGACATGAATAACCAACAACGCCAAATACACACCAATCAGTGTCTTGACAAAGACCAAACTCAAACTCAACCTCAACTTCAACAACATGTAATAAGTTGGAACTCTCTCTTTTTCTTCTTCTCTTACATGTTTGTTTATATTTTGAATGCTAATATATGGGCTATTTTATTCAGGTTGTTCTTCCGGGTGATGACGATGATAAAAGTGAACCTCAAATTGCTCGGCAAGTTGCTGATGTTTCTACTGTTCTCGTGTGGCTGCGCAGCCTCGGTTTAGAGAGATATGAAGATGTTTTTGTTCGAGAAGAGATCGATTGGGACGCCCTACAGTGGCTCACAGAAGAGGTGTGTGCTTCCTTCCTTCATAATCAACTCTAATGTATTGTTAAAGTAATTGCTTTTAGTCCCCATGAAATGATGAGCTAAACCCATGAACGATTTTAGTCTCTGAAGTTTAAAGTGATCACTTTTAGTCCCTTACATGATGCGGCCAAAATATATTTTAGTCACTAACAAACTTAAAGCTATTGCTTTTAGTCCCTGTGAAGGGATGAGCTAAACCCATGAGCGATTTTAGTATCTGAAGTTTAGTCCTTTAGATGACGCGACCAAAATATATTATTAGACTTCAGTTTATAAGAAAGATGAGACCCAGCATATGGTTAAATATAGGTTGGGATATAAAAAATTTCCCTTCCCCTCTTCTAGATGAAAAGGATTGTTTGTGCTGCTAATATGATAAACATTTTACGTAGGGTGATAATTGAACTATAATCATAATGAATTTCTCTGTTAGAATTCAAACAATGTGTGTTGTTTGGGTATAAGTGTATATTTTTTCAGAATTCAAACAACTCATATTTGCTCTCTTTATGTTATGGTGCTGTTGTTTTTGGTACTTCATCTTGTGGCTTGTTTGTTTATGCAATAAATTTCATCTGATTTTTCCCCTCTTTTCTGCTTCAAAGGATCTGTTCAGCATGGGTATCACTGCACTTGGTCCTAGGAAGAAGATTGCACATGCTCTTAGTGAACTTAGAAAAGAAAGTGCCCGTTTGTCTGAAACACATACTGATATTCATGCCAGTTCTGAACCTCAAAGGCACAGAACCCATGGGGTTGAAATGCACAATGATGCATCTGAAGGAGCAGTTGATGAAACTAATAAAGTAGCTACAAACAAGTTGATTACAGATTATTTTCCAGGCTCTGCTAGTGACAGGAAAAAAGTCACTACCTCTGGGGGACAGAGTCGGGTAGAAACAAGAAGCTCCAATTCTGGGCGTAAACGTGCCATGTCAAAAAATAATGTTGCAAATGGAAAATTCAAGGATGTTCCCTCGTGGTGTTGCATACCAGGAACATCATTTCGAGTGGTAAATGGCCTTCCAATTAATTATAAATATTGTCATTTTGATTTGTCACTTTTGCAGTCTTGATTGCTCCCTGCACTGGACTATAATGAAAATAAATTATATTGATAACGATAATAGTAAGAGTTTCCTCTTATGTAATGATTTTGTATTCATTGTGTGCATTGATCATGGTCTTGTTGTTACATGGACATTTGTAAAACTTGGTCATAAATGCTGGCTGGCCATTGAGCCAGCAACGCGTATTCAGTACTCTAGTCACTTTCATATTCCCTGCTGTAAAGCAGACATGGGGTTGGTGTAGTTCTACCCCCTGCATGAAATTTGACGACAATGAATCTGGTTTAAGTACAATTACTTTCTCTTTCTTTATGTGGAACGCTTCCAATATGTACTTGCTCTTGAAATTTAAGAGAATTTTAGGGCTAATTTGCACTTCTTTGATAATTATCACAGAGTTTGTGTTGCTAATTTTGTTCTGATTGGCATTTGCAGGATGCTTTTCGACATCTTAGAGGAGATTGTTCCCATTGGTTTCTCACTCACTTTCATATGGACCGTAAGTTCAATAACAATTCTTTTTTGTTAAAGTTTGTTAGTCTGAGAGAAAATGTTTAATATGCATTTGTCATGTCAGTTGTTTATAGCAATTCCACATAGATCATTTATTGTTGCTTCTAGAGTTGCTTTCTGCTTAATACAAATTGTTTTGCAATATTTTAACATGTTACTTTATATAAGGAATATTTACTCTGAAACTAAATCCAATGTTTCCTTGATTATTACTTATTCAATTAAGTTTCAGTCCCCTCTCCGCAGGTTCCCCACTGGATAATTAGATATAGATTCCTTGCACAGGCCTAGTTTTATGCACACTGCAGACTAAATATGGAAATTCTAGTAGTAGTGCCTTGAATCTTGATTTCATTCTGCGACAAATTTTCCTGAGTAGGCCATGCACGTAAACGTTTTTGAGAAGAGTTTTCATAGAAGTGGCAGTTTACATACATTTGGGAAGGGTATTTTACAATCTCGAAGCATCACCTTCTCTTTTTTAAATCACCTTAAAAATGCAATTTACTGATGTGCCCATGAAATTTAATGGAATTCTTTCATAGTTAGGCAACATTAGATGCATTCACATAGCATTACAGAAACATGTGTGGTACTCTGTTGCATGAATCATTTTCTTAAACTTTAGGTCCACTGTGATCATGTTTTGTTGTATTGAGGACAAAGTGAGGTTCAAGTAATTACAGTCATATTTCATTGTCCAAATGAATGCCTGAGGCTGGGTTGTTGCAATAATTCAGAAGTCAAGATTGTCAGTTTATAATTCATTAATTACAGACTTTTGGTTTTATACCATTACTTCTTTTTTTCCTGCAGATTATCAAGGTCTTACAAGGTCCTTCTGTCATGGAAAGATTTATTGCTCCTCCATAACAGCTAGTCTTGTAAATATGAAGATTGGGATCCCGTGGGATAGATTGCAAGTTTTACACCTCAACCAAAAGATCAATATTGCTGGTATTGATGTGACCTGCTTGGATGCAAACCACTGCCCTGGTTCAATAATGATCCTTTTTGAACCACCCAATGGTAAGGTGTGGTCCTGACTGACTTCCTAATACACTGTACCCTAATTTCCATTATTGGCCTACCATTGATTTGAAAGCTGATCCAGGTTCCCTTGCATCTAGGCTATTCTGCATACAGGGGATTTTCGCTTTAGTCAGGATATGGCAAGCATCTCCGTTTTGCAAACATGTCCTATTCATACTCTTATCCTTGATACCACTTACTGTAATCCCCAGGTGAGTCTACATAAACAGTTGAATTATCTCTTATCAAATCTCTGGGCTTTAAACAAGTTAGGCTGAGTAAAACTCCCTTTTGCTTGGCTTGGTTAAAGCTCACCACAATCGTGTTAATGTAATTGGATGAGAATTATGTTTAAAGCCTGTAGTCCTAGGTTTTTTAAAGTGTAAGAGCATTTACACTGGCTTATTAATGTGTTGATCTTTTCAAATTAAAGTTGTAGGTTTAATTTCAGCCCTCTCAAGCTCAACTGGGATAGTTCAGTGAACCTGGTTTGAAGCTTGGGCTTGGCTCTTAGATAGATGAATTAATATGGCTCATTGGCAATTGGCATGCCTTCTAAAACTTTGTAATTTTTTGCTGAGTTCAAATTTCTGTATTGTTTTAGTGCATTGCTGGAGACATGGGCATTATGTGGTCATTGGTCAGTGCATTAGCGTTGGAAACCTAGTATTCTATTTTCTTGCAACATATGCATTGATGTGGTAGATTCATTTATGTGATTTTATAATTTAATATGCACCTATATCTCTATTTATGACATTTACCTTAAAAAATATTGCCTATTTGTTGCCAATGAATTCTAGCTCAAATAGCTCCCCCTTTCCTTTTAAGATCAAGGTGAAAGGCAAGGTATTGAGTTCAAGACTTACTGGTGTGTGTGAGTTAACTTATCAATAGAAAATATTTCCAAAGTTGCAATTCATAATTGTTAAAGTTTACATTGCTGGATATCCATGTCTTTACCTGTAAGTTGTAAGTTGTAACTTCACGTATATGCATCTTTGGCACTCTTTAAGACAAATTAATACCAAAATATTAAAGTTGTTCCCTTTACTTCCAATGTAATAGAGATTTTTCCCCATTAAAAGGGGTCAAATTACTTTATTATTTTGGTCACTGCTCACTATTCTATCTGGAGCATTCTTATGAAGTGTACAGTTCATGATTTCTTGCAGTATGACTTCCCAAAGCAAGAGGCCGTAATTCAGTTTGTAATTGATGCCATTCAAGCTGAAGCTTTCAACCCTAAAACTCTTTTTCTGATTGGTAGCTATACAATTGGTAGAGTTCATCACTCTCTCCTTCTCTCTCCCCCCGCCCTCCCTCCCCTTCTTTCCATTGATCTCCATAGTAGACTAACACATTGAAGTAAATCCTTCCAAGATTCTGGTTAAAGGAAGTTTCATGTGAACAAATTCAATTTGTTGTTCTGAACTTAAGCTTACATCTTTATATGCTTATATACTTTTTCTTTTATTTGGTTACCGAGTCTTCTCCCCTCCACCCCCTTCAGATTGCTGTATTTGTATATTTATTTATATTTCTGCTGACAAGAGTATTTTCCCTTTAACAGGAAAGGAGCGGCTGTTCTTGGAGGTTGCACGTGTGCTTCGTAAAAAGGTTTATGTCACTGCAGCAAAGCTGCATATATTAAGATGCTTAGGGTTCCCTGAGGAAGATATGCGGTGGTTTACATTAAATGAACAAGAAAGCCACATTCATGTTGTACCTATGTGGACAATTGCGAGCTTCAAACGTCTGAAGCATATTTCCAATCAATATGTGGTGCGCTCAAGATTATTACCCCTTTCTTTTAAGACATGAATACAGTTGTACACACACACACACACACATTCATATGTATGCATGTATGCTTTAGTACATGTTTGTATAAGGAACATTTCATGAGATACCAAGTACAATATAAGATTTATGACTCTCTCTCTCTCTCCCCCCCCCTCAAGTTTACCTGTTTGTGACAAATTTCTCTAGGTACCAGCTATAGGCAATATGACCATTTTAAAGGACTGAAAATATAAATTTATATACTATTTTGCATTTTTAATACTGAATCTCACTTTGTTTCATGAAATGGACATTCATCAATATCATTTGTATGCTGATTGTCCAGGGTCGATTCAGTCTTATAGTTGCTTTCTCTCCCACCGGGTGGACATTTGGTAAAGGAAAGAAGAAATCTCCGGGAAGAAGGTCACAGCAGGGTACCATTATAAGGTGATGCAATCTCCTCAACTTTAAAGACCTTTTGAAAACTATCTGGTGCTTAATTACTTCATAACTTCTGGCCCAGTTCCATGAAATATGCAATTACTGATGGATAGAGTGGGGCTGAACATGTGCTGCTAAAGTGTTTCTTCTCCATAGCCCTAGCCTCCAAACTTCATAATATATATTTTATGCAAAAGGAATTGACGTAGTCTTTACTAATGCTGGTATGCATATTCTATTTCAACCTGTTTTTAAGGGCGAAATTAATTAATTAAAAAAAAAAAGAAAAAAAAAAAAAAAGAACTTTCAACGACATTTGACAAGTTTGGCAAACTAATAAAATACTCATTCCCTGGGATTGTCATTGTAGCTCAAAATTTATATTTACATGCATATGTGAGTATTTGATGACTGATTTATATAAATAGAACATGACTAATTTGACTTGAGGATTGATTTTATATTTAGTTAAACAGGGACTAATTTGAGATTGTTATGTTGTTTTCCAGGTATGAAGTGCCATATAGCGAGCATTGCAGCTTTACAGAACTGAAAGATTTTGTGAAGCTTGTATCTCCCATAAATGTAATACCAAGTGTAAATAATGATGGGTCAGATTCTGCCAATGCGATGATCTCCCTCCTATTATCTTGATTTGTACAATACAGGCTTCCTTTAAGTTCACCATTCCAAGGCCTTAGAAATGAGAGTTAACGTTGCAACATATGCTTTGTAATAAACTTGTAATGGCACAAACTTGTTATCATAAAATCGATCACTATGAAGCCAAAAAGAAGCAATTCTTATCAATTAGAGCTGACTGGCAGTGTTGACTTAGGCCGATCATGCATTTTTTACTATATATATAGACTTGTGCATGACTGTTCGGAAAAAACAAGGATTGTGCAGCACAATGGATGCAGTCCATTCCATCCTCTTGTTATTCCTCCCAACTGCTCATTTAAAACTAAGTGGGACCAGTTTAGAATACTTTCTGCTCTTTTTTCCATACTTTCTGCCTACGCCCTCAACTTGTTCTAAAAAATTTTAAGATTTGAAGTTTTTTATTTATTTTTTTAGTTCTTTAAAAATGGGTTCACTTGAACCCACTTGTTGGAGGTTAGGGGTTGGGATGTAAATAGTATATGACCTGATTCTCAAAATTCTAAATAGATATAACATGGTGTTTTTTCCATCAAAAAAAAAAAAAAAAAAAATTGAAATTTTGGATATGTCCCGAGACCAATAGAGAGACGAGGTGACCTCAAAAGATGGTGATAATACGTTTGCTTTGTGGTAGATGGAGCAAGTGAAGGACAAAAGCACGACTCGTTTATTGTCCGACGGTCTACAACAATTCAAAGGATAGGATCGTCTACAATTTTCTTCAAAATTGGAAATCCCAACTCCATTAATCTTTATCTAGTAGAGCATTAATATGGCTGATGTTAAGACACATTGCATGTTCTTTAATGGAACAAAACAGAGCCATGGAGATCACAAAGTGGGGCTCGTAGGTCATAACAGGTAAGCAACAAACCGCACTCGCTCTTGGCCTTTCAAATAATGAGAGGTGATCCAAACTTGATCTAATATGTCAGCAAAAACTCATGCGCACAAATATGCACACGCTTCAGTCCAAGGATGAAGCAAAGTGGGTCCAGTGTTCTGTTGTACTTAACGCACGTTTTTAACAGTGGACATTGGTGTCATCGGAAACATAAAACCTTTTTCTCTACGACGATGCTCAAGACCACGCGCTCTGAAGCAGCTTGTAGTTTCAATTTCAATGCCAAAAAGCTAAGTAAAAAAAAAAAAAAAAAAATCAGAGCATGAAGGGCCGTGGATTTGGATGAAAACAATAAGCGGCGTAGTTGACGTCTGAGTCTTTGGGCCCTGGTTATGAAAAAAAAACCAGAGAGAATGATTGCAACCTTCACTTAAGAAATTATTAGGTTTAAGAAGGACAGCTGAAATGGTTATCTTTGATTATTCAATATAATAAAACGCAGTTATTTATGCAAATATAACATCACCGAGTAATCTTTTATTTTTTATTTTTTGTGTTAATTAGGAATTAAGCTCACTCACACATTTGTATAAGTGACATTAATTCATTAGTTGAGAAGATCATTTCAACACTTTTTTTGTGGGCTCAATAATATCTTTCTTTACACACTAATTTTTACAATAATTATACGTGGCAAAAGCCAAATTGTGATTGGTTATTTATCACATTCAGATGGCCCAATCACATTTTCTTCATTAGTCATAGTCTTTTGCATTAAAGTTGTGGAACAAAAATGTGTGGTCTCAATTTTTTTTGAATATGATCCCTCAAGTCAATTGTATCCATACCTAGGGTAGATTTTCATTCCCTCTCCCTTGTGCCCACGTTTGTTTTCAAAAATAAAATAAAATGAAGGGATGGTTAACAAGTGCCAATGTATAATCACCACACATGGCATGATATAACTGGGCTAAGGTCTTAGTTTTAAATATGATTGTTTGCAATAGTTTTCTTCCCCCTAACATGGGTGTCCAAAGTGCAATCCTATGTCTCACACAATGTAATTATATTAAGGAATTCTTTTGGGGTGACTTCAAGGTATTTGTTATGAGTTTGAACCTGATATTTCATGAGATGAGACTTAAGAAACACTAAACCAACCTTTGAGGCTTGTTTACAATAATTTGAAAGTAGATAAAAGAGACACATTAATGGAATCAATGAGAATCTTATATATGTTGAGGACAAGTTGAGAAGAAATGAGAGAATACAATATCTGAAATTCAACTAATAACTGAAGCAAAAAATTACGGGGCTCCTCAAGTTATTATTATTAAAAAAAAAAAAAAAAAACACATAAGAAAATTAATATTCACAATTAGGGAAAATGGGATAGTTATATATCATAGATAATGTTTAGGTAATAGTGGATTTTTCCACAATGGTATTTCAGTGCGGTAATCTACATATTTTCTTATAGGTACCACAAGTTTTACTAAGTATATCGAACTTATAAATTGATATGTTACTAATTATAAAGAGACAATTCAAATATTCAGTTATGTGATGGTTAAAGTCTACTGATCACATTGATTACCACATCAGTTTGTAAATTTTATGTAGAAAAACTTACTATACTTCTAGCATTTTCCGTTTTAAAGAGCTCATGCATGTGATACCTAAAATTATTTGGATTGAATATAATATGTATATTGTACGGGCGTATAGTGAATTCTACATCCGATTGAATAGGAAATGTATATTGTACGGGCTCATATTGAATTCTATATCAAATACTTATTTGGTCGAACTGGACTATATAATCAGACCCAAAAAAAAAAAAACTGAACTTTATAAATGCTATATAAATGCTATGAGAAACTTGACTACTCGTTTTTGTTTTAGCTATCACGAGATTCCAGAAAAGGAGTCTGCCGCCTATCATAAAAAATCTTTATTCTAACATCAACAGGGTTACAGTTTTCATTGAAGGCACATGATGATACTTCGAAGCAACCTAGTTAATTAGTGGCGTTTTTGGGCATGCATAATATATATAATAATATGACATGACAAGATTGACAAAGAGACCGAGGATGAAGCTTGTGATAATTTAGGTTTGTCGTGTTACATATGCATTATTTTTAATTAGTGATGATGATGCAAAAAATGATGAGGTAATATATGATAACAAGAGTTGTATAAGGTGACGCAAGGGCTGATTTCTCAGTTTTCGATATGACAGATATGATATATGATGAGAGTTGTAGTAGTCAACAAAACTGTACATGTATATATATAAGGGCAAACATTGCTCCGCGGCGAAGACCGCAGTCCTCGTTGACAAAACTAATCTCATGTCAACGTGTATCTAATGGCGCGTGACACCCTTCTTTTTCATTAAATATTCATGCCATTTCATTCTCAATATATATATATATATATATGTAAGTTAAAAGCTACTTGGAGCACTATGTATAATAGAATGAAATGGCATGAATGTAAAATAGAAAAACCCTTGCTCATATTGTGTTTGGGAGGAGTATACTCAATCATTTATTTAAAAGAATAAGGATAACAACGTAAATATTCTGTTTCTCTAGTTATTGTTAATGAAAATTTTACCTATTTAAAAGGACAAGAATATGCTCATATTGTGTTTGGGAGGAGGATAGTACTCAATCATTTATTTAATTTTTTTAGAAAGAATCATTTATTTATTTATTATTTTTTTTTGAGAAAGAGAATAATTTATTTAAATAAAGAGTAATGATAACATACAATATGTTTCTCCACTTATATATTGTTAATGAAAAATTTCTCTATTTAAAAGGACAAGACAATCTAGAAAATTTTCATGCATGTTACAATTGTTTCTCATAATAACGTACATGTCACGGGTCCCTTTAGACTCCAAGAAAAGAAAGACCCTCTCGCTCATATCCACACTATTGACTAGTTACCCCAGCTGGTATGTACCTTTACTACTTATAAGCCATTTCATGAGTTGACTCTAAATTTTACGCGTTCTTGCTTAATATATGTCGGGAAAAATAGTGTTTTTTTGTTTGCCATGAATTAAAGAAATTGAAAGTGGTCATATCTGCGTGTATAAGTAATAAAATTGAAGTGCTAAAGTGGCACAACCAAAGCAGACAGGCTGTACGGCTTGTACTGCTAGCACTCAAAGTGCGAACGATGAAAGGACTGACATGAGGTCAAAGGAGAGAGAGAGAGTAAAGATTGGTGATTCGTCACTGCTTACGGCAGTTTTTTTTTTTTGAAATATTTTTAATGAATTATTTAAAATAAATTTTGATATTATTTTTACGAAGAATATAAAAAGTTGTCAAAAAAATTAGTTTTTTTTTTTCTTATAAGATGTTTTTAAAAATAATTTTTAAATCAATATTCTTAAAATATTTATTAACTTTTCCAATATAATTATTTTGAAGTATAATTTTACTCTTGTGCCCGTAAAAAGAATTATCAACCATCAATATCCCAATTTTATTGGAAGACTATAGCTTATCTCTTTTGTTTGTCCAAGTGATAAATGGCAATCTTTAATGTACCAATATGACATCAATTGATTTATTTGGTTTAATTAATTTAATAACACAAAATTTAGGATTGGTAACTAAATTTTGATGGGACAATTTGTAATTGGCTAAAAAAAAATTCACTTCCTATAAGACTACAAGTAAATACATGAAGCATAAGATTGAGAAAATCAAAGAAAATTTAATACAAGGTCATAGCAAATGCACAAAGGTGGAATTGTGATAGGTAATTGGTAAGCAACCTTAGTCCCAAACTGAAAAATTTTAATATTACATATATATTATTATGTAAATGGTTATAGAGAAGTTAAGTGCCTTTATGCAGGTCTTGTTAAATCAATTCGTTGCATAGCAAATGTGAATAATGAAAATATGGAAAATTGGATAATAAGAAGGACATCAATACAGTGATGGCCACTGATCCTTTGATACTTAATTCAATAAATTTTTATGCCATATGGCAGCATCCCATTAGGTCCCGTGCATAGAAAGCATTGGACCTAAGCCTATTATTATTATTATTATTATTTTGAAATGGTTACAAACTAATTAACATAACAGTAAATGTGATTAGTGTCACATGAACACTATAAAAACAAAAATATCTTCTTCTTTTTTAATTTTGTTTAGAAGTTTACATATCAATTCATAAGTTTATGTTATAATATTTATTGTAGTTATAACATCACTTTACAAGTAACTCCAACAATGCCAAAGACCTTGTACCTGAATTGACACATTTTCAAGCACAAAATGCTTAGGAGTTTAGGGGAAAAAAGTTCGAATTGCAGGGTTAATAGCATGTTGTAATTATTTTTCCAAAAAAAAAAAAAAAAGTAACTCCAACAATATATAACAACAATTAATAACCTTTGATAATTGTTAGACATATTTATATAAAATTATGAGCGCTTTTAATTACACGTTAGTGTGTACGGTATGTGTGCATCACCTTAATTAAAATTGTGAGTTCAAAACATAATTTTAATTAAATTGTGAAATTATATTTTTGAGACATGATTTCACAATATCAAAATTATAGCACACAATTTCTAAATTTTCAAGTACTGACTGTACTGTACGTGCAACAAACAAATTTTCTAAAATTATTAGAAATGTTAATTCTAAGTCCAATGACAAGACGCATGAACACTAACATGTAATTAAAAAAAATGATTACGTGTCCCGTCTCTTGCCTTTTTGTGGCCCAAAGACAATTGTGATCGGTTTTGCGGGTTCAAAGCCTTCTTTGATCTATTGATTTGATCGATCTGTCAAGTCAATAGATCAAAGAAGGAGCATAATGTGTGGCTTAATTAATTGTCACCAAGATAAACCATCAATCATGCTAACCCATGGTTGAAAAGAAAAGGCGCAAAGTCCTGTCTATTTTAATATAAACAGTAAACTGCTTTCGCATTGGATTGATGATATACACCTGCTTGTACTTCTTTTTTGATAAACACACCTGCTTGTACTTCAGCACTTAACAAAGATTATGCAACTTACATTAAAAATTGTATAGTCATCTGGAAAAAAGAAAAGGAAAGGTTTGCTATTTTTGCTAGCTAGCTTAGCCACTATATGCATTGGATATTGATGACCTACAACTTGTACTTCAGCTCTGATAACAAAGACGATACAACTTACATTAACAACTGTAGAGCACACTGTTTATATATAACCAGAATCATCTGTAAAAAAAAGGAAAGGTTTGCTATTTTTGCTAGCTAGCTTAGCCACTATATTAAGGATATCCTACTGTCGGAAGTGAGATTGCAAATCTGAGTATAAGGAATATGGCACAACCAAAAAAATACCGGGCCATTTTCAATTTGGAATGGGAAGGAACTCTCCGGCCTAATAAACTTACAAAGCGAAGAATAATTGGCAAACGAGTCTGCTCGAGTTGGATAAGATTTCAGAAATTCTAGCTAGAAATTCCAAAGGAAAGATTGCTGAGAAAAAGCCTCAGCACCATTTTCATCCCCATTATTATCTGCGACAGGTCCTGGTAGTACTTGAGGATACAACATTTCCCCTGAATGCAAACTTTCTAGCCCAGAAAAAAGCCCAAAATCCGAGCTAATACCCATGTCATTGGAATCTAACATGCTCAAGAATGACCAATCCATGGCCTCATTGTTGCTATCCACATGGACTGTCCCATCAGACACAGATGAAGTAGAGGGCGTGTAGCATTGATCCACGACCATATGTGAACTAGATTCACCCAAAAAATCATTGTCTTTTGGTGGGTGTGAGTCCTTATCATCATCATCATTAGCAAACCTAGCAGCAAGCACTCGAATTTCTTGTGGACTAAGAGTTTGCCTGCCATTAGCATTGATATTAATCTCCGGAGGAGTGTCTGGGAAATTGAACTTAGCATCAGGACCACGCAGACAAAAAAGGGCAGCATCGAATGCCCGTGCTGCCTTTACAGGCGTGTCGTATGAGCCTAACCATATTCGCTCTCGGCTATTCGGAAGCCGAATTTCAGACACCCATTTCCCCCATTTACGCCTTCTTACACCTTTGTATTTGGTGTCACTTTGCTCCGAAGGTTGTTGCACTTCCCTGCTAGAGCTACTACTTGCTGTTATTGTTGTTGGCTTTAACATTTTTTTTTTTTTTTTTGTGCAATAAAACCCAGTGCTAAGGTTGTACAACTCTGCTATATGGAAAAGAGAGAGCGATATCAATTGGAGGGAGCGAACAGGTCTGGTTTTTGGAATGCGCTGGATAATGAAAGTGGCGGCTCTATATAGTGCTATATATAGGGTAAGCAAT
Organism: Quercus variabilis; assembly: GCA_030445155.1. Taxonomy (NCBI): domain Eukaryota; kingdom Viridiplantae; phylum Streptophyta; class Magnoliopsida; order Fagales; family Fagaceae; genus Quercus; species Quercus variabilis. The sequence goes on from CP129446.1 coordinate 18,124,297, forward strand.
ACATAGTAGTTTTACTATATTTTGAAGTAGTAGAGAAATACGAGTAGAATTTCGAATGTCCAAAAGGAAAACGTGTTTGATGCGAGTAAGTGGACACGTGGCAGTGAGAGACGCGGTAGGGCCATTAGGACTCTGAGGAGAATAGGAACACGTGAAAGTGTTTCTGAAAGATATCACTTTCTTTATGTCTAACTCGTGTGTTAAATGTTGATTTTGGTGGACCACACCAGGTCACTGGAGCTTTCCCTGGCCAACCCCAGAGGATTCAAGAGTACTCTCACCCATGGGGCGTCCAAAACACTTATCCTTACCTTACTGGTTAGAAAATAAGCATAGGGTTAAGAGGATTATCCCAAAAAAAAAAAAAAAAAAAAGCATTGGCTTAAGATACTTGTCTGTTTATTTCAGCTTTTAGAAGCTAAAATGCGCTTTTTGAAACCAAATAAATAAAATGAGCATTTGGTAAATTTTAAAAGTTATTTTTTCTAAAAAAGTTATGTTTTCATTTGTGAAGGAAAAATGCGTTTCGCGAAAGCAACCTTGAGCTCTATTACAAAAAAGTGTTGGTGCATTTTATGTTACCGTTGCACAAATTTTCCAAATTGAACACTAGTTTTTCTTAAAAACTCAATTTTATCCCTTTGTTTATAACACAATTTTACAAAGGAACCCAATAATGAAATCAGAACCAAAAAAAAAAAAAAAAAACTGATCTGACCCATTTCTACTGCATGTCGTTGGTAGTGGGGAAGAGATCAAGCAACAGTGGGGAGGAAGACAGGCAGCGGTGAAGGTAGAATAGATCAACAGACGACGGAGGCGTGTTGAGGAAGACAAGTAGCAGTGAAGGCAGAGATCAAGCACTAATCTGACCTATTCCTCCCTTGGCGATTTCCCTCTTTATCTTTGTTTGATGAGAATCGAATTGTGTGACGTGTGTGACCTTTAAGTTTGTGTGTTTTGATGGGATAGGAGGAAAGAAACTTGCAGATAATGTGGTAAGAGAAAAGAGAGAAAGGAAAAAGAAAAATAAAAAAAAGAAAGAGAGCTTTGCATAAACTGGAATGTTTTAGAGGAAGTGGTAGGAAAAAAGGGGAAAGAGGGAAAAAAAGAAAAGAAAAGAAAGAAAACTGGAATGTTTTGGAGGAAGTGGTAGGGAAAAAGGGGAAAGAAGGAAAAAAAAAAAAAAGAAAAAAAGAAGAAAGAAATGTGGATGAAAAAAAAAAGTAAAGAAATAAGGGAAAAATAAAATAAAGAATGAGAAATAAAACTTGAGAAATGCTATCACAATATTTTCACAATAAATCTTAAGTGGTAGGTTATTATTGTTAATATTTGTGGGGAGAAAAGGGCCCAGTCCAACATAATGGGCCGAGAGTCCATATGAGAGCTATTTCGCGGCCGAGAAGAAGGAGATGGTAAGGGCAGGGCCCATCTGGAAGTGGGACCCTCAGAAGGAAGAATTATTACAATCCGAAAAGGATATCTCCTGTCCAAAGAGGTTGTAATCCTCTGACGTAAATATTATAAATCAATTGAGTGTGTAAAAGGCCAAAATGACCTTCCGAGGACTTCACCTGATCAAGATAAGCTCTGAGTATGCTGGGAAACGATAAGGATGGAGAAATATCTAAAGGGAAAGCTGTTACCACCGTATTTAATACTCTGCAGCAACTTTTCTGATCGCATTTATGTAGAGAAGACCCCTAAATAGTGCATCCTAACCTACAACCACTCACACAGAGTTAAAAGAAGATGCTTGACATGACACGTACTCAAGTAAACTCATGGATGAGGAACAAGTGGACGATGGAGATGAAGAGAAGGGGGGTTATATAAAGGAAGGAGGCTCCTAACGAGAAGGGAGGGAGAAAAACGAAAAGAGAGGAGGAGAGAACTTGACTGTAACCCTAAGATCTTTGTTCATCAGATAATCAATAATATAACTCTTCGGATATTCACACTTTACGTGTAGTTCCATGTTAGCTTGTGCTTGAAAGTTGTGATTCGTTGTTGTTAATCCCATATCTAACTTAGCTCTTTCACCCATACCCTACAAGTTTATTGTTTTGGGCTTGGGCCACAAATCCTAACCCTACAATTGGCGCCGTCTGTGGGAAGAGCTTGAGTGTAAGGGGAAGTAGCAGCAGTTGATCATGGCTGAACCAGGGCAACAACCGGCAGAATCTGGAGTGTCCCAACATATAGATCCTTTTCTTAATTTGGAGTAAAGACAAGATCGTGAAGGCAGTGTGCATACTACACACATTGAACGAACTCAATCATGTGGCGGAAGTCATGTTTCTCGTGCAGAGAAAAACAGCATGCAAATAGAGATTGAAAGGTTAAGAAGGGAGCTGGGCCATGCGAAAAGAAAACGTGCTGCCTCGCATTCAAATGACGGTTCAGGTGACGAGCAAGACATCACTTATGAGCAGAGGTCTCGAACTCCAATCAGTAAATCTTTTTCATATGAGGATGAACACCCTCGCAAGAAGCAACCTCAAAGGCTATCACATGGAGGGGTGAGAAATGATGCCATGAGCAAGGCTTTGAACCAAATCTCCAAGTCACCGTTCACGTGTAGGATTGAAGGAGCGAAACTTCCTCGGCGTTTCAATCAGCCAACCTTTACTATTTACAATGGTAAAACTGATCCTGTGGAGCATGTGAGCCATTTTAACCAAAGGATGGCTGTCTACTCTAGAGATGGAGTTTTGATGTGCAAGATATTCCCTTCTAGCCTTGGACCCGTGGCCAAGAGGTGGTTCGACAATTTGAAAGCAGAATCCATCAATTCCTACCAAGAGCTCACTCAGGCTTTTGGTTCACATTTCGTCATATGCCGAAGGGTGGCCAGGCCCTTGTCTTCTCTGCTATCCTTGAGCATGCGTGAAGGTGAGTCCCTTAAGGCGTATTCGGATAGGTATTGGGAGATGTTTAATGATATGGAGGGCAACTTTGATGCAATGGCCCTAGACACGTTTAAGCTGGGTCTCCCCACTGATCATGGTTTAAGGACATCCTTGTCTGGCAAGCCTGTCACTAACATGCGTCAACTTATGGATCGTATTGAAAAATATAAAAGAGTTGAAGAGGATCAGCAGCAAGGGAAGGGTAAGGATAAGGCTATCCCCCAAGACAGGAAGGACTTTAGGTCGGACCGTTACAACAGCAATAAGCCAATGAGAGATTTCGCTGGGCAGTCGGGCTCAGCAAATGCCCAGGCAGTCAATACAGTATTCAAGGAGCCGGTTCATCAAGTTCTGGAAAAGATCAAGAATGAACCATTCTTTAGGTGGTCGAGTAAAATAGTAAAGAACCCTGAGAGGCGTAATCACAATCTATATTGTCAATACCATCAAGACCATGGGCATGCCACTGAAGACTGCAGAAGTTTATGGGATCACTTGGACCAGTTGGTCCGCGAAGGCAGGTTGAGGCACCTTTTGCACCATTCTAGTGGCCGAGGAAACTAAGTAAATTTTGAGTCTGAGAAGAGGGATTCTACTAAACCTCCATTAGGTACTATTAACGTCATTTTCGCAGCACCAGGAAGAATAGGGTCTTGGTCGTCCAAAGTTATGTCAGTGGCTCGGCTACCAGCAGGGGATATTGGCCGAGATCCGAGGAGCCATATACAAGCTATCTCGCCCGTGCTAGACTTTTCAGACGAGGACAAAGCTGGAACCATTCAACCTCATGACGATGCTTTGGTAGTCACACTCAGGATCGGGGGATATGATGTGAAAAGGGTGATGGTGGACCAGGGTAGCGCGGTGGAGATTATGTCTCCTGATCTTTTCAAGGGGCTGAACCTCAAGCCGGAGGACTTAACTCCATACTGTTCTCCCCTAGTCAGCTTCGAGGGAAGGATGGTCACCCCGAAAGGACAAATACGGCTGCCCGTACAGACTGGCTCGGAAGTGGTTGAAGTGGATTTCATTGTTGTCGATGTCTATTCCCCTTATATGGCGATTGTAGCTAGACCTTGGCTACACACGCTAGGGGCTGTTTCCTCCACTCTGCATCAAAAAGTCAAATATCCTTCCGAAGGGCGTGTTTGTGAGATTCGCGGAGATCAATCCTCGGCTAGGCAATGTTTGGTGGCTGCCATACAACACGAGCCTGAGACTGAATCCTCAGCCAGGACGGAGGGAGACCTATAGCAGTTAAAGGGTCGGTTGTCACCCGTCGAAGGTTATGATGAAGGCGTTAAATGCGAGGACCTAGTGCAGGTTTTAATTGGGACCAATCCTGAGAGATATTTTCAAATCGGATCCCAGATACCTCCACCAAAGAAAGAAGAGCTAATTGATTTCCTTAAAAGAAATATTGATGTATTCGCCTGGAGTACTTATGAGGCCCTAGGAGTGGACCCGAAGTTCATTTGCCATCATTTGAGGGTTAACCCTCTGAGTGTACCAAAGAAGCAGCCTCCTCGACAGCCCCGAAGAGCATGTTGATGCAGTCAAAGAAGAGGTGATGAAGCTCAAACAAGCTAGGGCTATTAAAGAAGTTTTGTACTCCGAATGGTTGGAAAATATTGTGGTGGTAAAGAAGAAGAGTGGAAAGTGGCAAGTTTGTGTGGACTTCACGGACTTGAATAAAGCTTGTCTTAAGGATCCTTTCCCTATGCCGAAGATTGATCAATTAGTAGATGCTACTGTCGGCCATCCTCGGATGAGTTTCTTGGATGCTTTCCAAGATTACTATCAGATACCGTTAGCCCCAGAGGACCAGGAGAAAACCGCTTTTGTTACCCCCATTGGTAATTACCACTATAAAGTGATGCCGTTTGGTCTGAAAAATGTAGGTTCTACTTTTCAGCGAATGATGACTAAGATGTTTGAATCACAATTGGGCAAAAGCATTGAGGTCTATATAGATGACATGGTGGTAAAAAGCAAGCTTATTTCTGAGCATTTGAAGGACCTTGATAACGTTTTGAGACCCTGAGGAGACATAAGTTGCATTTGAACGCATCGAAGTGCTCATTCGGTGTGTGATCAAGCAAATTTTTGGGTTACATGGTAACACACAGGGGAATTGAGGTCAATCCTGATCAGATAAAGGCTATTCAAAATCTGCAGCCTCCTCGGAATCTGAAAGATGTCCAGAAGTTAATGGGGATGATTGCTGCTTTGAACCGATTCATCTCCAGGTCCGCGGATAGATGTAAACCCTTCTTCTCGCTGATCAACAAGTGGAAAGGATTTGAATGGACTGAAGGATGTGCCTCGGCTTTCCAACAACTTAAATACTACTTGTCTCAGCCACTAATTATGTCTAGCCCTGAACCAGATAAGGTCTTATTTGCCTATATCGCAGTGGTCCCCCATGCTGTAAGTTTAGTACTGATAAGAGTGGATTAAGGTGTACAAAGGCCGGTCTCTGTGTAAGTAAGTCTCTACATGAAATCAAGATCAGATACTTGCCATTGGAAAAAGCTATTTTGGCAGTAGTACTGGGAACGCGAAAATTGCCCTACTACTTCCAGGCACATACTGTCGTTGTGCTCATACAACTCCCACTTAAGACAGTATTCCAAAATGCCGACTACACGGGAAGGATAGCCAAGTGGGGTACTATTTTAGGAGCCTTTGATATCAAATATATGCCTCGCACTTCAGTTAAGGGGCAGATCCTAGCGGATTTAGTGGCTAAGTTCACGGAGCCCAGCTTAGAAGAAGTAACAACAAAGAGAGACATGGATGGAAAATTGGTTGGCATGATTTCTCAACAAGATCCTGCCCGTTGGGAAGTGTATGTAAATGGCGCTGCAAACCGGAAAGGTTCTGGAGTGGGGCTGGTCTTGATATCTCCAAAAGGAATCATCATTGAAAAGTCATTAAGACTGGATTTCGGCGCAACCAATAATGAGGCAGAGTATGAAGCCCTATTAATGGGAATGGCTATGGTCCGAAGAATGGGAGGAAAGGCCGTGGAGTTGTTCTCGGATTCAAGATTAGTTGTGGGCCAAGTATAGGGGGAGTTTGAAGCGAAGGATGAAAGAATGCAAGGATACTTAAATCGAGTCAAATGTCTGCAGGTGGAATTCGAATTTTTTAGCTTGCTACATATTTCTAGAAGTAGTAACGCGCATGCAGATTCTTTAGCCACACTAGCCACCTCTTCGGAGCAAGACTTGCCAAGAGTTATCCTTGTCAAGGATTTCCATAAGCCCACTGGAGTAGGAAGCGATGCAATCCAAGTCCACCAGATTCGAGATAATTTCTGCTGGATGGATCCTATAATTAAATTCTTGAAGGATGACACTTTGCCGGAAGAGTAGGGAGAGGCTAACAAGATCCGAAGGAAGGCTACCAGATTTTGGCTGTCCGAAGACCGAAAGTTGTACAAACGTTCTTACTCAGGACCATACCTATTGTGTATTCATCCAGAGGCGGCTGAGTCGCTATTAGAGGAGTTGCATGAAGGAATTTGTGGGAGTCATATTGGAGGCAGGTCATTGGCTCACCGAGCCCTTACTCAAGGGTATTGGTGGCCGAACATGCTAAAAGAAGCCCATAACTATGTAAAGAAGTGCGATCAATGTCAGCGATTCGCACCGAACATACACTAACCAGGTGGAGTCCTCAACCCGCTATCCAGCCCGTGACTGTTTGCCCAATGGGGTTTGGACATAGTGGGTCCATTCCCAAAGGCTGCAGGAAATAGGAAGTACCTTCTGGTCGGCACAGACTATTTCACGAAATGGGTCGAAGTTGAGCCTCTGGTCAATATCCAAGACGTAGATGTGCAAAAGTTTGTGTGGAAGAGTATCGTCACCCGTTTCGGAGTTCCTCATACTCTCATCTCGGACAACGGCTTACAGTTCGACAGTAATGCATTTCGGAGTTATTGTAGCAAACTGGGAATCACGAACAGATACTTAACCCCTTCCTATCCTCAGGGGAATGGGCGAGCTGAAGCAGTTAATAAAGTCATAGTTAATGGTTAAAGAAGAGGTTGGGCGAAGCGAAGGGTAAGTGGGTTGAAGAGTTACCACACGTGCTCTGGGCCTATAGAACTACGCCTCGCAAATCTACTGGAGAAACTCCTTTTTCAATGACTTATGGGGCTGAAGTTGTCATTCCTTTAGAAATAGGTTTCCCAACTTTAAGAACTAGCTTGTTCAGCCCGGTTAGCAATGATGAGCTCTTAGAAGCAGGCTTGGATTTGATCGAAGAAAGAAGAAAAAGTGCAATGGTTTGGCTGGCGCATTACCAGCAGAAACTTAGGCAGGGCTACGATGCCAACGTCAAGCTAAGACCCTTAGAACTTGGTGATTTGGTGCTCAGAAAAGCCATTGGCACTGTGAAAAACCCAGCTTGGGGAAAATTAGGACCAAACTGAGAGGGACCATATCGCATTACTTCATGTGCTGGCATTGAGGCATATTTTCTAGAGGACTTGGATAGTCATGTAATACCACGACCCTGGAATGTAAATAACCTCAAAAGGTACTATTATTAATCGAATTATTTCTTTGTTCATTGTGATAATTTGTTATCCTTATTGGTTCTCTAAGTGTTTAAACTTAAATCCAATCATGCCTGTAGTCCTCGGACCAAATGATTTTAGGTTAGTTAACACTCCTTATTGGGTCTCTAAGTGTTTAAACTTAAATCCAATCATGCCTGTAGTCCTCGGACCAGATGATTTTGAGTTAGTTAACATTCCTTATTGGCTTTCTAAGTGTTTAAGCTTAAATCCAATCATGCCTGTAGTCCTCGGACAAGATGATTTTGGGTTAGTTAACACTCCTTATTGGTTCTCTAAGTGTTTAAACTTAAATCCAATCATGCCTGTAGTCCTCGGACCAGATGATTTTGGGTTAGTTAACACTTCTTATTGGTTCTCTAAGTGTTTAAGCTTAAATCCAATCATGCCTATAGTCCTTGGACCAGATGATTTTGGGTTAGTTAACACTCCTTATTGATTCTCTAAATATTTAAACTTAAACCCAATCATGCTTGTGATCTTCGGACCAGGTGATTTTTAGTTAATACTTTTATGCTTTCATTGATACTGAAGGTTATTTTTAGAATAAATCCTGCTTGGCATTATTAACCCTGTTTAATATCAACTCTATCCAACTTTTATAATACTTGGTCATCACTTAACAGTAACATTTCTGTACTGTCTTCTTTGGAATCATTTTAGTTATATATATTATCAGCAAGGTAAAGTGATTACGTGTGCTGACATTATCATAATTACAAAATAAAGTTACTTGTGACAAAGGAAAACCATAAGGCATGCAATAAATACACCAAAGATAAAATAGAAACTGCTTCATTGATTGAAATCGAATAATTTACAATCCCTTATATGAAGGGGGAACTTAAAAAAAAAAAAAAAAAAAAAAAAAAAAAAACCTAAAGTCTAAGTTTCTATTGGGGCTTGGTCTTTGGGTTCCGAGGAAGTTTCCTTTTCACCCAAGCCCTCACCTTTCTCCTTAGGTGGCTTAGTAGGAAGGCTCTGATCACCTGGCTGGCTGGAATCCTTGGTAGGCTCAAGGATGACTAGAGGAGCTTGGTCGACCAAAGGCAGCTCCGAGACCTCTGGGAGTTGTGTTGGAGGAGGGGCATCAGTCTCTGGAAGCTCTCGGATGTCTGGGTCATAAAAAATATTCTTGGGTAGCCTCAGCTCTGAGTCAGCAAGCACTCCAACAGCATCCAGCGCCTTGCCCCAAGTCATGTCGCAGTAGTCCCGGGCGACTGAAGCAAATTGCTAAGTAAGACCCTTTTCCGTCGTCTCCACTCCCAGTTGGTAGGACGCTTTCTTTTCGGCCTCGGTTGCCTCCTTGGCCAGCTGAGCGTCCCTTCGAGCCTCTTTGGCAGCCTCCTTGGCCTTTTGGAGTTCGGCGCGAAGTTCCTTCACAAGCGCCTTCTCAGATGCCAATTTGTTCTGAGTATCATTCAGCAGCTTGCGTTGGGTCTCGGCCTGGGTCTCAGCATTTCTCAGATCGGTATTGAGGCTATCCCTTTCCTGGGTCACCCCTTTTAGCTGGTCCGAGATCTGAGAGACCTCCTCCTTTAGGCTGCCCAGTGCCTTTTCAGCCTCAGACCTAGAGTGGACCTCTACCTGGGCTTCAACGTAGGCTTTCCGATTCCACTCTTCGGCCACGAAGACTTGCTGGGTAATCTGAGCAAGTAAATTAATGAAGTTAGCATAAAATATATAAAATTACTAGTCAAAACGAAGAGTCAAGTGAGTATGCTTACCATGGCCAGGTCCCTCTTCAGGGACATGAAGAGATCATATTGGCTGAAACGCCTACATGATTCCATGTCGCGGGGGAGGAGCAGCGGTTGTTCCAAAACTTCGGCTATCAGCCCCGCTTTGCCCCCGTTGTAGTTCCTGACTGAGGTCTCCCAGGAAAATGGAACCCCATCTAGTTCCAGCCTGGGAGACCAAGTGCGCTGCCCTCGGCGCACGTCGGCCACATGAGGCTCTTCCCTGCTCTCAACGGAAGAGGCCCTTTTGTTGCGGTGATCCTTTATCACCTTCTGCTGCTTAGTGGTTTTTGTTGGCACCACCACCTCCCGGTCCTCAGGCTTGAGAGGCCTCTTTTTCTTTAGATCTGGAATCGGTTTCAAGGCCGGATCAAAGACCTGAGGTGGGGGTGGGGGTGGAGGTAAGTTCACCGCTGGCTGAGAGGTCCCCGTCGCCTTGGGCTCAGCTTTGCTACCCCTTTTCTTCAGAAGAAGCTTTAAGTCAAACATTTCTTCTTCTTCAGAAGAGTCCTCAGGGACTGTAGTCAGTAGAAGTGGTTGGCGGACGCAAGATTGCCTGTCGACTTCCTCCTCGGAATCTGAAGAGGGTATTACCTTAAACCCCCTGAAGTGTCCCCTTCAAATTTGAATCTGTCAATCTGTTCCTCTAACGAAGTGGATGAAGAGCCGACTCTCTCTCTTATTGCCGCCGGTTCGAGAGGAACTTGTTGAACTGGTCGGATTAGCAAGGGAATGCCCTTTGGATTGGGGTGTGGAACAGGTGGGAGGTCGTATGATGCCAAAAAGTGTCGCCGAGCGACGTCTATTCGCTGTAATCGGTGATCACCCTATGTGATGGCGTTGCCAGCTGGTTGGATGTCTGATTTCTTAGGCGTGTAGCCGAGTATGAGTGGGATGGACCGGAGCTGTCCGTCTTCGCTTACGAATATCTCCGAGCATAGTAGGTAATTGAGGGCGGGGGCGTTGATAAGACTGAGCCGAGGAGCAGTGTGTGCCTTATCTGTAAAACAAACAAACAGACAGATCAGGTCAGAAAATTGAAATAGGATGACATAAAAAAAACAAGCTATGGAGAATGGAGATCCTAAGACTATTGTTAGAGATCCTAAGTCTAAGAAGTCACACCTGGCTCTCTTGGCTTGGTTGGACAGTGTAGACCGTCGTGCCATGTGCCCAAGACGATTAAATAGTCATCTTTCATCCCTTTATTCGATTTGGGAAGGCAGGAGAACAATCTAACGATGTCGGATCGGGATTTAAGGTAGTATCCCGCCCCTTTTTGGCTATGACATTCATACATGTATGTTAAGTCATGCCAAGTCAGCCCTAGTCCTAACTGTTCGTTCAAGGCATCGATGGCCCATAATATCCTAAAGGTGTTAGGCGCACACTGCTCAGGTGAGAGCCTGTGGTTGCGAAGGTAATTTAGAGTAATGGAGCCCATTGGGAGGGTCATTTTTTGTTCAATGAATGCTATCATTGGGATTATGACCTCTCCCTCTCTTTGGGCTGTTAGTATCTGCTCTGGAGGGCAATATCTCAGATTTATCTCCCGCGAGATACCGTAATTTCGCTTAAATTCCTTTATCAACGCCGGACTATCGACAAGATGTTGGAATTTGCCCATTTTTAGAGAATGACTGAAGCAGTAGACAGGAAAAGAGTTTTGAGGGAAGAAAACGATAGCCAAGAGGAAAGTAAAGAATCAGGAGGTGTCGAAACTTACACAAACAAGATTGAAGTAAAATCCCTGGACTCGAGATGGATTCTTTGTAGATCCTGGAAGCAAAGAACACAGAAATCCGAAGAGGCTTGAAAGGTTTTAAAGGAAAGAACTCTCTGGGTACTTTGAGAATGCGTAAAGTGAAGAAAAATAACCTCCTCTAGGGGTTTATATACGAAGACAGATGAAGCGATGTCATTCATTTCGTCCAAATCCCGAAGAAGAACCCTGTCCGTTGGATCAACAACTTACCATTGGATGCAAAGGACAAAACGCCGCTTGGAGTAATTAATACAGCGCTTTGGGAATACGAAACTGACAGCGGCAATAATGAGGTGCTCGTCTCTATGCCGGCGCGCGTGTAAACGGGGGTATTTATGACTTCTCCCTTTTTTAAATTTCTTTATTTTTATCTCTTTTTCCTTGCGTGGTAGATCAAAATCTTACTCTTTCTCCTCGGATGCGAGGGAAAAATTAAAATTTGAGGGGCTATTGTGGGGGGAAAAGGGCCCAGTCCAATATAATGGGCCGAGAGCCCATATGAGAGCTATTTCGCGACTAAGAAGAAGGAGATGGTAAGGGCAGGGCCTATCTGGAAGTGGGACCCTCAGAAAGAAGAATTATTACAATCTGAAGAGGATATCTCCTGTCCGAAGATGTTGTAATCCTCTGACGCAAATATTATAAATCAATTGAGTGTGTAAAAGGCCAAAATGACCTTCCGAGGACTCCACTTGATCAAGATAAGCTCTGAGTATGCTGGAAAACGATAAGGATGGAGAAATATCTAAAGGGAAAGCTATTACCACCGTATTTAATACTCTGCAGTAACTTTTTTGGCCGCATTTATATGGAGAAGACCCTTGAACAGTGCATCCTAACCTACCGCCATTCACACAGAGTTAAAAGAAGATGCTTGACGTGACACGTACTCAAGTAAACTCATGGATGAGGAACAAGTGGACGATGGAGATAAAGAGAAGGGGGGTTATATAAAGGAAGGAGGCTCCTAACGAGAAGGGGGGGAGAAAAACGAAAAGAGAGGAGGAGAGAACTGGATTGTAACCCTAAGATCTTTGTTTATCAGATAATCAATAATATAACTCTTCGGATATTCACACTTTACGTGTAGTTCCATGTTAGCTATTGCTTGAAAGTTGTGATTCGTTGTTATTAATCCCATATCTAACCTAGCTCTTTCACCCATACTCTACAAGTTTATTGTTTTGGGCTTGGGCCACAAATCCTAACCCTACAATATTGATGAGAAAAAAATAATTTTTTTAGAAACTTTGAAAGTTCTTTTTAGAATAATTTTTTAGAAAGTATTTTCACAATACTTTATATATACATTGTCCTTTTTGGTAAGTTATCACTTAAACCGCCATTTTTATAAGTGCTAGCCAAACATTTGGCTTTTTCAAAAAGAATTTTTTAACAACTTTCACTAAATACTCAGTTTTTTCAAAAAGCATTTTTTCATACCGCACTTTTTGAAAATTCAACTTTTTCAAAAAGCCCAATTTTAAAAAATTGAACCAAACTCACCCTTAAGAGTAAAAATTCATTATGGAAGGGAATTTTGGCAATGATATTATGCATTGAGACAGGCAACAACAGTGGACCGAGATAGTAATAGTCATGCTAGTTGTGTTTGGTCTATATTGTCTCATTAGGAGGTAATCCCATGAGCCAAAAGTAGCCTTAAAAAAGAAATGATATAGTCCTAACCAGTGGCGGAGCTAAAAAATTTTCTCAAGGAGAGCCAACCCAAATGTATCATTGTATTCCAGTAACTTTAACTTTATATATAAATGAGTATGACTTTATTTTTGGAAAATAACAAAAATCTTTTGCTAAAGAGATTTACTTATATATTTTTATTAACTTATACTTTAAATGCTCCTAAAATTAAAATAAAGTAGATAACAATAAATTAAAGAGAATTTGTACTTTTTTTTTTCCAAATGAAAGGGGGCCATCACCTAAAATTTACTCAATATTTTAAAATTTTAACATTAAATAGAGGGGGAGGGGGCATTTTTGGAAAATCCCAGGGGGGGCCACGGCCCCTTAGCCCCCCCCCCCCCCCCCCCCCTCCCTCCACCTATGGTCCTAACATGTTGCACATGTTGCGTAAGGGTATAAATACCCCCTCCATCAGCTTAAAGTGGTATCCATAAACTCAAAACCTCCTCTAATCATTTCTCTTCCCCCCCCCCCCCTCTCCAATGTAATACCATGTTTCTCATGAGGACTTAAGTAGTACTTAGTTTTAGTAGAGCTTCATCTCTTACCAATCCATAATCTATAAGCCCCTAAACTATCTACTGCTGGTTTTACGACTGCTTACACTTAGGATGTGTTTGGTTCGACGAAAAATATGTTTTGACTGTAAAATATTTTCAAGTGAAAATATTTTCTAGAAAATCTCTCCCAATAACTAAAAAGTGTATCATGCTTGAATCTAACTGGGGTTCGCGGTGGTGGAAATTATTTTATGGTGTTTGGTTGCATTCCTCAAAATGCTCTGGAAAATATTTTCAAGTATTTGGTAGTGTTCCTGAAAATACTATGGAAAGCATATTTTTTACTACTTTCTCACATTTTCTCATCTCCCAAGCACATACAATATAAAAAGGGAAAATTTTAGACTAAAAAAAAAGCATGATCAAGGACAAGTGGTGGTGGCGGCCACCAGCCACCGACGGTGTGGTTGGCCATTGAAGACCGGAGACGCTAGTAGGGGATGGTGGTTGGATGGTAGACAATAGGGGATAGGAGGCAAAGGTTCAGTTGATAAGTTTTGGATAAAATAAAAAATAGTTTACAAAAAATGAAAGCATAAATTAATTCCTGCCATAAATCATAAACCATATTTATGGTTAATTACAGTGATGGCTCTAAAATTTTTTTTTAGTGTGGTCACTAAAAAAACTTAAATTATACAAAATTTAATAAAGAGTAATAAAGTAAGAGAATTGAAATGATAATAAAGAAGAGAAAGTAAAACGAATGATATTTCCTATAACTGCAAGCTAAGTGAGTCCCTATAGAGAGCAAAATTATTATGACTGCAAAGCTAAAAAGAACATAACTATCAGTTATATCAAGGAACTCATACTAGCTACAAATTTTTTCTTGAGTCCTTCTTTCAAGGAAAAATGAAATTAGAGATTATTTTTAAGTAATAGGTGGAAAGTGTTACAAATTTGAATGATTATTTTTCTTTTTTGAATATTCTTTTTTGTTGAATAATTATTGTTTGTTCAAGTTTTGTTTTTGTTAGTGTTATTATTGTTGTTATTTGGGCTTTTTTTTGTTGTTGTTTTTATTTAAGGTTTTTTTTTTTGGATGGTTTAAGGGGTTTAGGATTATGTTTAAGGGGCTAGAATTATTTTTGGAGTAATGCTACATCTACAACATTTTTAAAACAAATCTTACACAACAATTTATTATTAGTGGGTTAAAAAGTGATGTCAATATTGAGCCCATATTAGAATTAGGAACCAATTTCCACTTATCACATAAGATTTTGTTGTGAAATTATTTTAAAAATATTGTGAATGTTGCATTACTTTTATTTTTATTGAACCTAAATTCTGGTAATTCTTAAGTGAAAATGGTCAATATTTTCTTCAGCATGGTCAATATAGGTTAGTTTAGCGCGCACATGTATGTGTGTGTGTATATATTTTTGCAAGTATATGTATACATTTTTTGGCAAATAAGGGCAGTCTTGTGACCACCCTGAGTTACAAATGGAGCCGCCCATGGTTAATTGGAAAACAATTTCCGGTTGACCAACATTTTTGATCATCCCAAACACCTATATTTTTCGGAAATCAATTTTTGTCTAACCAAAATTTGCCTTAATTTTGTTTAATTATATAGTTTGAAGAGCTTATCAAGCAAAGAATTGAAAATAAAAATAAAAAATAGATGTAGTTCTTGATTTAGTGGTGAGATTAGCTAGGTTTAATTATGGTTGAACTGTGATGTTATGAATAATAAATATATTTTATTAAACTTATTAACATGTGAACTTAAATATATTTTTCATTTTGAAAAAATTAGGATAACATTATAAAGATTTATATAAAGTCAATTGTCATGTAAACTACCCATGTATAAAAAAAAAATAGTGTTCACATTTTCTTTATTGCTTATCAAGGTATGATTAGTTTTGTGGTGAAAAAATGCTTAATTACTGGGTGGAGTAAGGCCACATTATATGAAGCGCGTGCCTTGGAGTCGTTAATTCTCTTCCCAATGATAAAGTGGGTTGCAACTTTTGTTTTTCTTGAGAAGCAACCACTTGGTTTGGCTTATATACGACCAAAAAAAAAAAAAAAAAAAATTCGACCAAAAACGCAAAAGGGTTAAACTTTTTATATTTGTTAATTCTATGGATATCGGTCCAATTTGGCTTTAGTAGTTACCGGCATGCGGGGTCCAAGCAACGAGATATTACATTATAAAATTTATGATCACAATTTTTTGTGGCTTAACTTTAACGTGGTTATTTATGAATATATATATATATATATATATATATATATATATATATATATATATATATTTAACGTGGTTATTCAGCAATTTTTTTTTTTTAACTTGATAAATTATAGATAATAAAAAAAAGAGTTCATATAAAAGTGACAACAATCAATTATATAATCTGCTACATAAAATAATTATAAAAAATAATATAATAAATGTCATAATTTGAAATCTTAGAATAACTCATATTATATTACATAGCATGTGTTTCCATGAAATTACTCTCACAATTATTGTTCTCATAAGATAATTTTCTGTATAAAACAAACTTTTATTCCAAAAGAGATTTTATTATTATTTGGTTTTGTCTTTCATTTTTGCGTGTTGGATTTTAGATTTCAGAATTTAACATGCTTCCAGAACACTAGTCCTACTCTCATATTTGACTCGGGCCCTGAATCAACCAATAAAAACTATAAACTGATGGAACTGAAATAATGCTCATTAAAAGTCGGTAGTCGGCACTTGACCAGCTTTCCTTGTTTTCCTGGTGTTCTCATTCTCGAATCTCGAATTATTTAGCGTGAATTTGGAAAAAGATTAAAAATAAAAATTATTTTATTATTTAGTTTATTTTTATTATTATTCATAAGTTTTATTGTATTTTTTGTCACTATTTATGAGCTCATTGTACTATTTCAATTAATTTTTATCTTTATCAACAATATTTTTAGCAATAATTTTTTAATTTTAACAAAATAGGTAGTATCTAAATACATTTTTAGTATAAAATTTTTTTTTACTAACGCATACACTTAAGACATATGTTAATAAATTATTTTAGAAAATATTTTAATGAAAAATGAAAAAACAACTAAATTTTTTCACAGCTTTTTTAATTTTTTAAAAAAAGTTTTCAAAAATAGATAATTAATATATATTCCAAGAACATACATTATCCAGACAAAAAAAAAAAAAAAAAAAAAAATTCTCCTAAAAAAGAATGCCCTTACACATAAACCTTCGACCTCTTTTTTTATTAAGTAGAAAGTGAACAATGATTTGAAGTACTTTTTGGCCTAATTATATATTCATCATGAGTTAACAAGATGTCATAATTTGCAGCAGATGAACTTAGTCGTAAATGGATATTGGATTATTGGTGGTACAAAGAATTAGTGACGATTAAAAGCAGCTTAAAGTGCCATTTATCTATTCTTTAAAAAGTGGAAGAAAATTTTGGTCACAATATAACAACATCATTATTCATTTGGACTAATAAGCATAGTGCATGTCCCCTAACGCGATCATGACTCACGAGCAATGGCCAGCCCTCGTTTCGTTTGCATTCGCTAGTTGCCAGTTAATAAGCAAATTCTTTGATGAGTCTAATATTCTAACTTCGACTTTCTTCGACACGGACAGAATATTCATATTCAATATGTTGACTTTGGGTTCTCATAAAATAATAATTGACTTCATCATCAAGAAGAATTAATATTATATAATTCTTAGTTCAACAAATTGACTCCATTATTATATTGGCTCTCTGTCTCTCTCTCTCTTACACACAAGGAACAGAGATTTTATCAAAACAATATACACAAACAAATATATGTTGGTAAATATGACTAACCCTAGCTAAAGGAACTATGTATTCTAATGCCTAGTGGGTTATACGCGTTACTCAAATTTAGACTATTTTTCTGTTATTTGGTGGGTGGGTGGGTATTATATAAGTACTAAATTTAGACTTGTAATCAAAGGATGCGACTCTTGTTAAAAGATGATTTTTATTATCACTTGAATAAGAGTCACGTTTTACCTATTTAGTAATCTATTTCCCTGGTTTTTATTTTGTCCAATACATCTTCTTTCATGGTCATAATTTTCAAAAATAGGACAAACAGCTAGGTGAACAAACCATGGAAAAAGTACTACGTGTGGACCAGCAATATTACCACATTTTATTAAACGATAAACGATCTCTCAACCTGTCAACCAATTAATATCGAGTTCACATTCTGACATTAGAAGAAAACCATGGAAGAAGAAGAAATTTCAAAGCTAAAGATGCTACCTGCCCTGTCATAGTTTTAAGTAGATGATGAAGTGATAAGTGCATGTGGGTTGTAAGGAAAAGCGACCGACTTTGACTAATCAAAACCATTTGTCTGTCGCTAGTTTGTCTTTGTATTAACTCGCAAAGGATATAATTAATGTATGCTCTTATTTTAAGAAATTTTTTAAGAGAAGTTGAAAAGGTTGTAAAAAAAAGTTAAATCACTTTTTCATTTTTCTGTAAAAAATTTTCTTAAATTGTTTGCTAGTGTGTACTACACTTTAGTAATTAAACTCCATTTGTAAAATTTTTAAAGTGTTTTAATTTGTGTAGATACCATGATTTTCTACGTTGAAGCCAACTGAAATAAACAAATGAGTTAAATTGCAAATTCCTTCAAGTTTGGAGTAATTTTGATTTTTTCCCTTCAAATTTTTTTTTTTTTTGGAATGGCTTTAAAAGAAAAAAAAAAAAAAAACCCTTTTTTTTTCCATGTTTACATACATTTTGTTAAACTCAAATTTACCAATTATAATTTGTGTGTATCTTCCATCTCTACCTTCTTCACTCTAGACTCCAAAGGCCATTGTGTACGGGAACACGTTGCCATTGAATTCCTCAATCGGCACCATCACTCCACCCGATTGGTTCATAGTTTCTTCATCTCTGCATCAAGTCGTTAACGTCCGATCTACACCTAGCTCCATCTCTAATATTTGGCATCTCTAAGTTAAACTCTCTCTTTTTTTTTTTTTTTTCTTTGTTTTTGTTGGGGGGGGGGGGGGGGGGGGATCTCTCTAAATCTCTTAGTACGTAATAGTAATTAATTATATAATTATTTGATTATATATATCTCTGCCTCTCTTGTTCATTTTTTAATTAAAAAAATGAACTATGACACAGATTCCCTCCCTTAAGTAATGTTGAGTTTGTTTTTATAGTAAAGTTGCTGAATAATTTATATAGTTGAGGATTTGCGTGGGGAGTACCATGGCAGGGCATAGTTTCGGTAGTGAGTTGCTGGATAATTAATAAAGCTGTGTTTATTTTGTCTTTTAGTTTAGAACCTTTATACAAAAGAGACAAAGACCATTGGAAATGGACACAAATAAAAATGCCACACCCCATTGTTGACTGGTAATTAATTAATGGTCAACCGCATAGAGACACAATTAATTAATACCACATAATGAGAACCAAGAAATTTTGAGCTAATACATTTATAAAGAGCATCATTAAAGCATCTACAACAGTAAAATCAAATTTTTAATTTTTTAGTCTCATAAAAAATTATTTTATTTATTTTATCTTCTCACATCTAACAGTAATAGTTTTATTTTAATTTTTAACATAATAAAATAATATAAACATTGTAATAAAATTATATCCAAAAGTAGTGTGAACGTATGGTAGACATGAGAAGAGACGAGGAGAGGTAGTGAGGAGAGACAAAAGCACTGTGAACACAAATTATTATTATTATTATTGTTTTTACCTTTCAAAAAATATAGCTTTGACTCCACTATTGTAGGGTACATTTTGATATTTAGTAATGCTAAAAATAGCTATATAACTATTTAGCACAACTATTGCTAGTGCTCTAAGGTGGAGGCATATAGGTATAATGCTATTTTTGTCTCCTCAAACTACAAAATATTGTGCACATTGGTGGCGCCATAGCCAAAAAGATTTGGCTACATGCTAGAGTAAACAAGTACTAGTACTTGTTTACTGTAGCAAGAAGCCAAATTCCTTTAATTTTTTAATTCTTTTCTCCAATTTTTTTTTTTCAACTCACCTCTCTCTCTCTCCCATTACTCCCATCATATCTCCTCCCTTTCTCATCCCTCTCTACCCAGCTTTGCCGACCCAAGCCCCAAGCTGCCGCTGCCACCCATCTCTCTTCTCTCTTTGCTATGATTGGGTTTTTGTGTGTGTGTGTGTGTGTGTGTGTTTTCATATGGGTTTGGTGGTTGTGGTGGTAGTTGAAAGTTCAAAATGTGTATAAAACACCCTTGAACGTTTAGACCCCAAATTATAAAAATTCAATTCAAGCTTATAATCAAACAATTTATGTGCGGAACATGAACATAAGCTAATCACAGAATTGATAACTAATCTATGCTAAATATAAACACATCCACAACAGTAAATATAAGGCAAAGATAAAGGGAAGGAAGATGTAAACACACGGACAACACACGATATGTTATTGAAGAGGAAACCAAAGTTCTCGGTGTAAAACTTCTCCGCTGCCCTCTAAGCGGTCAAATAATCCACTAAAGAATGTAGTTGGGATACATGAACAGTAAAAGACCCTCCAAGCCTAATCTACCCAAGTACCTAAGCCCTCAAAACTTCTTACTCCAACGAGGTTACGCCGAACTTATTTCTTTTTTAACTTCTCGGATTCCGCTACTAGACCATAGTATCAACCAATGTATATTGGTTCCTTCTAAACTGCTTCCCTTAGCACCAAATGAACCTTCTCATAGACGTAGATGTGGTGAGATAAGGATTTAGTCAATGACCTCTCAAGGGTATGACAATGGAGAGGAAAAGAGTAGAGAAATTTGTAGAGTCTCTAAGGTAAAGATTGGGGATGAGGTTCTCTAGGATTTCTTTCACAAAAATTCTCTCTAGAAGCTCTCTTAAATTAGTGGGTATAAGGGTCTATATATAGTGGTGTGTGTTTGGAATACGAAGAGACAGTTTTTGTCAAACAGGGCTGATTAGCGGCTTGACCTCACGGCTTGTCTAAGTCGCGAGTTCAAGTCGCGACGTAACAGCCTGGCCAGCCTAGGACTTTTGTCCTGTAGTGCGACAGCTGGCGCGACCCTTCAGCTCTCCATGTGTGCATCTCACGTGCCTGCAGTTGGCGGCTTGCCAATCGCGAGTCAACCGCGAGTCCTAGCCACGAAACCCTGCTTTCTTGCACGTACTTGAGCTTTTTTTCACCTCTTCTCACACACTACCCTTACAATAATCCCTCTTAAATACAGGGTTACTAAGTGCTAAATTACAAGTAAATTGGCATGGAATAAAGCTAACAAGATGGTTGATAAATTTCAACCTTACAGTGGTGGTGGTTGATTTTGGCTATGGTAGTAGTGGTAGATGATTTTGGCAGTGGGTTTGTGGATTTTGGTTGTAGTGGTGGTGGATGATTTTGGCTTTGGCAATGGGTTTTGTGGATTTTGGCTATGGGTTTCATGGTTTATGGTTGTAGTTGTGGTTGTGGCTGTGGCTGTGGTTGTGGCTGTGGCTGTTGGTTGTGGTTGTGATGGCTAGTGGTTGTGGTGGCTGGAGGTGATAGGGTTGTGATTGTGGTTGTGGTTTTGTTTTTGTTTGTTTGTTTGTTTGTTTTTTTTTTTTTTTTTTTTTTTTTTGTTTTTTGTTTTTTTGTTTTTTGTTTTTTTGTTTTTCTGCGTTGTGTTGTGGTTGCCAGAGTAGAGTGGTGGTTGTGGCTGTTGGTGGAGATGGTTGTGGCTGTGGCTATGGTGTGTTTTTTTTTAATTTTTTTATTGTGTTGTTTATATTATTTTATTGTGTTGAAAATTAAAATAAAACCACTGATGTTGAGTGTTTTGTAAAGTGAGAAGGTAAAATAGATAAAGTGGTTTTTGGTGGAGCCAAATAGTTAAAATGATGGCTCCACAATATAGTGATTGTTGGTGGGTTGGAATCATTATTTTTTAACTTAAAATATGGTTAATAGGTGCTTTTAGCACATTTGTTAGTGGATTATCTTAAGAAAGTTTTCATATCACTTTAATGAGAAACATAAAAAACTGTAAAAAAAAAATTAATTGTTTTTATTTTTTTTCCCCATAAAAAGTGTTGGGGTTTTTTTTTGGGGGGGGGGGGGGGAGGTGAACTCAATTCTTGGTTGAGGCCCAAAGGGCTTGGAAGATCATACTTGAAAAGATGGGCTACGCCCTTCTCTATGAATAATTAAGGGAAACATCCCAAGACAATTTCCGTGGAGTTATAAGTATGCCACCAATACCGAAACTCCTATCCAAGGTCATAAGCACGTGTGACCTTATGTAGATAGAGGAAGGACCATGGGGAACCAATCCCTCCCCTTTTTAGCCGAGATGCCACTCTCACTAGATGCACCTTGGGAAACCTTCTAAAGTGATAAGAATCACAAGGGTTGTCACCTCCGCATTAATGAGAGGTTCTCTACCTAATCTCTTCCATATTAAATACATATAGGACTACCTAAACAGTACAAACATCCTCCAAAAGTCCTGTTTCATGATGAAATTAGGGGGGGGGGGGGGGGAACCAATGGAAGATTGGCTGAGTATCCCAAAAAATCTGGCTAGGAGCAGGCCAGCTAGAGAAATAAGGAAAGAAAAATTGCTTATAAAAAGGGGAGGAGATTGCAACAGAAAATGGGGATTGAGAAATATTAAGAAGAAGCCCTAGAGAAGAGAGAAGGAATGAGTCATGCTGTATTTTTCCTTTCTTGCTTAGTCCCCACACCTCTGGAAAGCGATTTGTATATAATAAAACATCTCATCTTTATTCCTACTTTCTTAGTCAGTTGTTTGAGTTTCCCATTGTGGAATTTCTACCTTTTTTTGATAAATTAATTGTGCAAGTCAGTTACTTAGGCCTTATACCAAATTTCTGTTTGTGTTTGAGTTTTCGACCCCTACAAAAAGTTTATAAAAATATTTCCTAAATCAATGTTCTAAAAGCATTCATTAACTTTTTCGTTTTAACTTAGGGGTCTTGTTAATCGGTGTCTTAATAGAATTTGTTAATAGGCCATTTTAAGATGCCACTTTTTGAGAAATATAAAAAGTTGTCAAAAAAATGTTTTACTTTTCCCATAAAATGTTTCTAAATATATTTCATAAACTAATGCCATTAGGGCATTCATTAATTTTTTGCTTAACTTAATAGCTTAATTTTCTTCTCAAAAAAAGAGAAAAAAAAAAAAAAAAAAGAAAAAGGAAAAAAAAAGAGAGCTTCATCTTTAGTTCTTTTTGTCTAATTGTCCTCACATGGTTATTTATTTATTACGGTTTTTTTTTTAAATTTTTATTATATATATATATATAATTTTTTAAACTTTTTTACTTTGTGCCTATAATTAGTTTTTTTTTTGTTGGAAGGTTATTGAATATATACTGAGATAATAAATATCACTTTTATTTGATTCGTAGATTATTGGAAAATCAATTACATTAACTTTTAGAACGGAATTGATCATAAATGATATAAGAGATTTAAATGAATGGTGAATTCCATTTTGATAGATAATTGTGTTACAATGTACTAGGAAGCCGTTTGTTTTTTTATTTTTTTAAAAATATTTTTTATTATCTAATATTTTAATCATTATTATTTTATTAATACATTGATAATTGGAGCTTGGAGGGTGAGAGAATTTAATCCCTACTACTAGATGAGTTGCAAGGCTCTTCACATGAAATCTCAGTTGTTTTGTGTTTTCAATTGTTGAAAGTTTGTTATTAGTTAGGAAGTTAGTTTGATTTTTCCTAGAAAAAAAAAATTCTTACTTCAACCTCTAATCTATTAATTTAGATACTAACTTGGCTGACTGATGTTAGAGTACACATTACAAATATTTTCAAAGTTTAGGATGGAAAGATGCAACTAAACTGTGATCTTATATTTTACTTAAAAAAAAAAAAACCCTGTGATCTTATTATTACACATATATATTGTTTTTGGCTGAAGATTTATTATACTGTTTTATTTTCTTGGTTACTCCTAGTCCCTGGAGATTATAATGTTCCCATCACATTGACAAACTTAATGGGCTTTCTCTATACAGGCTTGGTCAAGCATTAGTGTTCTTTATAGCTGGGCTGGACTAGCACAATAACCCAGGCCCAAAGGTAGACTAATGTGGTGCAATGGTCAGTGTGGCCGGTCTTGTTTTTTTTTTTTTTTTTTTGAAACACCCAACGGCCAACTATACGTTCTATTTACAATTTCAAATTCTCGTTTAGGCATTTTCACAAACACCCTGTGCTCAACACGTTCACACCTTTATCAATGGCCACCACCCGCCGAGTTTTCAAACTCGCTCCAATGAGTAACACGTTGAGCAAAGCCACTGAGCATCTCGACCCACATTTTAGCTTCTACGTCAGTACGTGGTCGAAGAATCAGCACCGATTTATGACGAGCAGTAAGCGAGTACAAGACAGAAGCAAGAACAAGCGAATACACGACCTGGAAATCGCGAAGGAGAAGTGGAAGATCGCGAACAGGGTCATCTTCTTGATGGAGACTCTGAAGAACGAGCCTGAGATGGTCATGCCAGTTCGTGAGCTGGAACAGAACCGCAAGCAAATGAGTCTCCCGAAACCCCACAGTATCTCCGACTTGCTTCGCAAATGTCCGAAACTTTTCGAACTCTTCAAGGACAAAAACGGCGTGTTGTGGTGTGGAATGACAAAGAAAGCCGAGGACTTGGTCGAAGAGGAACAGAGAATTATCGAGGAAAACGAAGACAAGGTTGCAGAGTATGTTACAAGGTTTCTAATGATGTCTGTGGATAAACGACTTCGTTTAGATAAGATTGCGCATTTTCGACGAGACTTTGGATTGCCTATTGATTTTAGGACCAATTGGGTGCACAAATATCCTCAGTACTTCAAGGTTGTGAAGCGTGATGAGGATGATGAGATTGGGTTTTTGGAACTTGTTTCTTGGAACCCAGCTTGGGCTATTACTGAGTTGGAAAAGAGAGCAATGGGAATGGGAGTGAATGAGGTTCATGAAGATCATAGTATTAGTATTAGTCATAACCCGGGATTGCTTTCGCTTCCTTTTCCTTTGAAATTCCCTTCTACTTACAAGAAAGTTTATAGATATGGAGGAAAGATTGAGCATTTTCAGAAGAGGTCATATTTGTCTCCTTACGCGGATGCCCGGGGACTCAAGGCTGGTTCACTAGAGTTTGATAAGAGGGCAGTTGCAGTTATGCACGAGTTGCTAAGCTTCACCATTGAGAAGAGATTGGTTACTGATCACCTTACACATTTTCGGTGGGAGCTCGTGATGCCCCAGAAGTTAATGAGACTTCTTTTGAAGCATTTTGGGATTTTCTATGTTTCGGAGAGGGGGAAGAGGTTTAGTGTGTTCTTGACTGAAGCTTATGAAGGTTCGGAGCTGATTGAGAAAGGGCCCTTGGTGCTTTGGAAGGAGAAAGTCCTGAGTCTTGCTGGTTACAGAGGAAAGAAGAAGAAGATTGAAACTTATAGTGATGTGTCAGATATAGAAGATGATGGTTTGTCTGAGGATGAACACATTAGAGTACAACTTGGGC
Source organism: Quercus variabilis (assembly GCA_030445155.1). Lineage (NCBI taxonomy): Eukaryota > Viridiplantae > Streptophyta > Magnoliopsida > Fagales > Fagaceae > Quercus > Quercus variabilis. Next base: position 18,149,151 of record CP129446.1, read on the forward strand.
AAGAGGATACCATGGGTAGTTTGGAGGATACTTTACTTAGAGACAATGATGAGATGGATGTTGGAGAGGTTTGCAATGCTTACGAGGATGCTGAAGCATCTTGAGGTCAATGCCTTTTTTTATTTACAATTAATCTGTACAAGAAAATCATGTTTGTTGATGGATTTCTATAAATCTCATCCTCTAATTTAAAATGCAATATTTCTTCATAAATGACGAGGAACATCTTATGATACATATTGTGGCAAAGTTTTAAAAATCTTTGAAAGTTAACACACCAAATGAAGATGCATGCTGTATAGAAAGTAACAGGAAACCGGATGTCAATAAAACAAGCTATTTTATAGGAAAAAAATAAATGCAGAATTTTATGTCATTCAATGAAAGCATGACCTATACTGATTTACACCATCTTACATGTTGCTCTAGTCTTGTATTTGTGTTCAGAGATCTAGGTAATGCCTTTTCCAAAAGAAATTCTATAAAATTGCGAAAATGGGATTTCTGGTTTTAATCTCATGCATACTTTTTCTTCATTCATATTGGATATGAATGTGATGGGACTGGCTATAGCTTAAGAGCAAAATGATTTATTTCCAGAACAAAAGAATTCATTCGTTTTAGTAGATTTTGTTTTCCAACATGTACTTTGATCCAAGTTGCACTGGAATATGGACAGCTACATGTGTTGCATTGATGGTTATTGTAACTAAAGTAGGGAAGTAATTCAGTCATCTGTGAGGCTTGTGGATGCCTAAAACTAATGGTTGGTAAGCTTAAGTGGTTTTCATTTAAGATCTAGATAGTGTCAGCAAAGGAGAGGTCAAGCCTACATATTATGGGGTTTATGTTGCTTTTTTCTTAGATGGATATGGGTATTTCTCTTTTTGTATAGTACTGATACTCTTCATGTACTTGAAATCAGATTTTCACAGTGTTAATATATTTCTCATAACTCCTTGGCTAAAAAAAAAACATTCTCATTTTTATACTTTTATAAGTTCCATCTGTTTGGTTGAAGAACAAATAAATCTACTTTATCAAATCATCATTATAATGTTGCAAAAAGAGTCTAATTAACTTTATTTGTAATAATTTGATACTGATGAACTTACAATAGCTTGCAGTTTGTGATTTGACTTGCAAGGAAGTTTTGGTTCTGAACTTCAAATCTAAGACAGCAGCTTCAAGATCTAGTTTGTCACTTAGATAAGAAGAAGTAATTCTTCCATTGGCAGAGGCCTTGTTGCAGGTCAACCAATTCAGATGACATGATAAAATCAATGGCCAGAATTAGCCGTAGCAGTTTGCCAGATCACCAGACTTCAAAGAATTCGTTGCTCCACATTTTTCATTTTGAAAATCAAAAACAGAATTTCCCCAAGCAGACAGCAACAATAAAAACCTTTGACACTGTAAGTTGGATTTTTTTCTACTCCATGCCAAAGCTTAATTGTGTCTGAACACATACCACCAGTGTGGAGGCAATTTGTTTTCTTCTGCTAGTGTTTTTATCTCAATTAATTTATTCAAATGCGGAAGAAGCTTTCGATGTTAAGCAACACCTCTCTATCATGACCTGGTCCCCTTCTTTCTCTCACATCCGCTGAATCATCCATTAATTGCTAAGAAATGAGATTGGAATTTAATTTTAATGTTTTAGGCTTTATACTTTTTATTTCGTTTTGTTACGGAACTTTAATTTTATTCTGCGCTTAACTACTGATCAGTTGTAGAATTTTGACATATCTAGTTGTACATAAAAACGGATCCCTTAATTTTACTTCCCTGTTTGGCTTCCGAGAACACTGAGGAAAAGAATAGAATGTTAGAATTCTTGTTTTTGTATTTTCTATTGTTGTGGCATCTGAGAGAATTGAAAAAAAAAAAAAAAAAACTCACTTTTTAGTGCAATATGATTTGCTTTTCCATTTATGTAATCATAGTCATAGAAAAATAGCCTTGTTGGACATTTATTGTAACATGAATTGATTTTCCATATGTAGTAACATGGTAGTGTTGTGCAAAAGACAAGAGCATATGATTGAGTTTATGGTGTTGTTTAATTAATGGATATGTTTCTTGAAATTTCCGTGCAGCTACAGTGTCGTGAAAGGAGTTGCTGATAATTTCTTTGTAGCTTCCAATATTCCAAATGGGTGTACTCCTATCCACATAAATCTTGTGGTAATTTTACTTAACAGTTTTAGATTGCCAAGAATGAGGATCTTGTAGTGTTCTTAGGGTAATTCCACCATTGAGTTCTTGAAATTCTATCTATATATTTTGAAATGAGGGGATTAGATTAATTCACATCATTAACATTTTATCAAACACTGCCTATTACCTTTTTGGTATCTATTTAACTTATTGATGACATGGAAGAATCAATCCATTCATTTTAAAATGGATGGATAGAATTTTAGGAATTCCATGGTGGAGTTATTCTAAGAATGCTAGAGGATCATAATCCAATTGCCAAAAATCTTGTCATTTATTTATAGTTTGCACCTTTGAAGTGAGGTAGATGCTTATTATATAGATTATTGCAGTAGATATAATGTCAAACTTGAAGGCTTTGTACATAGCAAAGAGTGTTAGAGGGAGAAAGCGGAGAAGAGTTGATCTTGTTGATGCGAGAGACAAGAGGGAGAGGGAAAGAAAAAAAGGAAAGAAAAAAAGAATGGAGTAGAATATTTTATGAGAAAGCTCCATTTGAGGGAGGTTGTGCAGCTTCGATTAGTCTGCTATAGTATATAATATAATTTGCGGAAACTTTTTTAATGTCAGGTGACATAATGAAATGTTCACATGTGCTATTTAGCATTATTCTATTATCTTGCTGTGATCGTCTTGTAATGACTTGATACTCTTTCAGTGCCGCAAATAGTTAGGGCCACAATCAAAGCTGATTTATTTTTTTTAATAAACCAAAAACACCTAATGCAGCTTTTATTGTCAGGCAAGGCATGGAACTCGTTCTCCTACTAAGAGACGGATAAAAGAGTTGGACAACTTGGCAGCTCAGCTGGAAGCACTTCTAAGAGATGCAGAAGAACAGAAATTGTCTTTGGAAAGGTTCCTTCCTGGTTAAAAGGATGGATATCTCATTGGAAAGGAAAGTTGAAGGGAGTGAGGGAGAGGATAAACTGTATGACCTTTGAATCAGCATTAGTGAAAAATTCCTGGATCTATTTAATGAGGAATACCACCCCAATGTTTATGCAATAAGGGCAACTCAGGTAAGCTGTGTTTAAGTTCTCTTTCATTCAATTGTGTAATAAGTGCATTCTATTGAAATGTTTGCTCAAGCTTTTGCTGTGAGACTGGGAAATTGATGGCAAGTTATTCTATCTGCTGGTTTATTATCCTTTCTCATTTTGGAGTTCTGCTTATGGAACTTTTGGGTGTCTTACTGAATACCCAATAATTTCTTTTTTGGGATGAGATGCTAAACTGGTCAAGGTTGATTGCATCATTTTGGCTGTGATTATGGTCTAGGATTCTTCTCTTTTCCTCTGGTTAGGGCTTATGAACTTATGTATCTTTGTCTAGGTTCGTCAGGCATCATCAAGTGCTATGGTATTTGGAATGGGGCTTTTTAGTGGGACAGAAAGTCTTGGACCAGGATGTCATTGAGCTTTTGCTGTTACTAGTGAAACAACTAAGCATAATAGTTTCTATGATTTTTACTGTAGCATAAATTATGACTGCATAAACTAAATATGATGTACAGGGAAATGCCTGTGATTCATTAAGTTGGTCAGATATTCATTCTTGATAAGGCCATCATATTTTTCTGAACTCAAAACACATTAGGTCTTGTTATACTAGGAGCATTCATTTGTGCGCCACCCTTTTTAGTCCATAGAAGAACGCACAAAGGTAGCATTTATTTGCATTGGTTTTTGTAATTTACAATGGAATCCGCCTTTTGGTAATAAAATATTTTCCTTTATCGCCTTTATCTGCATTTGTATTTGCCTTTATCTTGTATTTACTCTGATTGGGCTGATTGGTATTTACTCAGCCCTATAAGTGTGGAGGGTGAGGTAATGCATTATATACGTATGGGTGCATTGTATTTGCCTATCAATAACCCCCGAAAAAAAGGAGACTAAATCATGGATTTTTGGGTGGTGTAGCTATGTTACAGTACTTGTTAACTTACATATACTGATGCAGGATTTCAGGAAAAAGCTGGAGTCTGCTGTTGGTAAGCTCAAGGAGCCTATCTTTGATGGACAGTTTACAGGCTTCTCTGTAGGTTCTACTACTAGTGCTTCGATGATGGTGTCTCATCTCATATTTGCTGATGACACTTTTATTTTTTGTGATGCTAATCCTAATTAGTTAGCTAATTTAAGGGAGATTTTGAATAGATTTGAGGAGGTTTCAGGGTTAAAAATTAATTTGGGAAAATTAGAGTTGATTACAGTTGGAGAGGTACACAATTTGGATGTGTTGCTGGGGTTGTTGGGTTGTAGGCATTCTTCTCTTCCTTTGAAATATTTGGGACTTCTTTTGGGCGCCAAATTCAAGGAGGTATCAATATGGAATCCTATTTTAGAGAAGATGGAATGAAGACTAGCAGGTTGAAAGAGGCTTTATTTATCTAAGGGAGGTAGGGTCACTCTTATTAAAAGTACCTTATCCTCTTTACCTACTTATTTCCTTTCCATTCTTCCACCTGGGAAGGTTGCTAATCGTATGGAGAAACTACAAATAGATTTTCTTTGGAGTGGTATTAATGGTGATTCTAAATTTCACTTGGTGAAATGGGCTAAGGTTTGCAAGCCAATGTGGGTTGGGGGGCTAGTTATCATACGATTGAGAAGTTTTAACACTGCTTTGTTGGGCAAGTGGTTGTGGAGGTATGGTCTAGAGATAGATGCACTATGGAGGAGGGTCATAGAGGCGAAATATGAGAATGTTTGGGGTGGTTGGTGCTCGAAAAAGGTGACTAGTCCGTGTGGTGTTAGTCTTTGGAGGTTTATTAGAAGTGGCTGGTTGAATTTCTCTAAACTGTTATGGTATGATGTGGGTGATGGTACTAGAGTGAAGTTTTGGAAGCACGTGTGGTGTGGGGATTGTCCCCTCAAAAAGGTTTTTCCAGAACTTTACGGTCTTAGTAGGGCAAGGGATTCTTCAGTGGCGGAGGTTATGGGCTGGTCTGGTGGATAGCTACATTGGAATTTTCATTTTTGTCGTTCACCGCAAGATTGGGATGAAGAATCTTTTGATCGGTTCATGGAAATTGTTTATTCTTCGAAAGTGCGGGGGGTTGGCCTTGATAAGATTTGTTGGAAGCTAGCTAGGAGTGGAGGGTTTGAGGTTAGTAGTTTTTATCTTTCTTTCTACCCTCCTTCCCTTTCTTTCCCTTGGAGGTTGGGGTGGCAATTGAAGGTTCCTCCTAGGGTGGCTTTCTTTTCATTGTTAGCTTCTTTCGGTAAGATTCTTACAACTGATAACCTTCGTAAAAGGCGTATTGTTATTCTTGATTGGTGTCACATGTGTAAGAGGTGTGGAGAGTCGATGGATCATCTTCTACTTCATTGTCCCTTAGTTTGTGAGTTGTGGTCGTTGGTGTTTTGTTTGTTTGGGCTGCACTGGGTTATGCCACTTAAGGTTATTGAAGTGTTTGAATCTTGACAAGGTAAATTTGGGCAGCATCGCAATATAGATCTTTGGAGACTTGTGCCGCACTGTTTAATGTGGTGTATTTGGAGGGAAAGAAATGCTCACTGTTTTGAGGGATGTGGACGGTCCTTGTTAGAGATTAAGTCCTTTTTCTTACACACTCTCTTTGTTTGAAGCGTCGCCCTGTTGCATTTTTTTTTTCTTCCTCTATTTCTTGATCATAGTAATTTTGGTTCTTGATTTTTGCCTCCACAGTACATCTCCAATGTACTCGGGTTGGCTATTTTTTTCTTAATAAAATTTTTCATTATCTATCAAAAAAAAGTTGTTACATGCTGAAACTTACAAGGCAGGATTCTTCTTCTCTCTAGTTTTATGCAAACAGGCAATCAATTTCTTCCTTTCTGTTTTTTGACCAAAATAATTCTGGTTATTGCGTATGTCTGGAATAAATTATGTTGATGATCAATTGAGATTCTCCTCTTTTGCAATTGTCTCACTGGTTTCCCAATTTGGCAGGAAGCATCTTTGTTGGACATAACTGATGAAGCTTGTAGTCTTTTCACCCCTTCTGAGGTACATGAGATTGATATTTGAATAATCTGATGTGATTAAATATTTCATTCTTGTTTTGCGTGATTGTTGTCCTGATATGCCATGTGCAACTTCTAGTCTAAACCTCAATGAGAAAATAAATTTAGATCTGCAATTTTACCAACTATTATTAAGATGAGTTAATACTTCATAGTAATTCAAATTGCATCTATAATGAATCATTTTTTTTTTAGGATGTTGATGTCTTTGTTATTTGGTTGGAAAAGTAAGAGTGTACACAGTTTTTTTTTTTTTGGTTGATGGTGATTTCCACCAACCTTCTCAAATACCACACACACGCACCCTCAGATCTACCTCTGACACTCCCGTAACCAAGTCACCCTAAAATCTACTTGAAAATCTTCACCAACAGGACCCCCTTGTACCATCTGGTTCCCAACGAGACTCAGTTCCCTCTTCAACCAGATTTAATTCTTGTTACCTCAGCCCTACGAAACCCTCCAAGCCCACCCATCCCACATCTGCATGTCAATCCACTTGAATTGGGCCTAACTCATTCTCTCCCTTTTATTAGCCCATTTAACTCAGAGCCTTCTGCCAGGCAACCTACATCAGCCCAAACAAATGTTTTAACTGGGTCACTGTTATCAACATGCCTGAAAAGCCCACCCACAGCCCTATCCCCATCAGCCCATTCATACCTGACCTTGGCTCCCTCCAAATTCAAATACCCATGGGAGAAACCTCAAGCTTGAAATGCAAATGGGATCCAATCTCTGAGGAAAACTACCACAAGAAATTGAAGCTCAAGCTCCTTCCAACCAATCCCTCTCCCTCCAACCCAGAGCTACCACAAAACTACCCAATCCTATTTCACCCAGGAACCTCTCCCACCCCAAAGATTCCCAAATTAAAGTTAAAGAAACTTGCAAGAGTTAAATCTCTTACCCAAACAAATGCTCCCAGATACCCCCTGGATACTTTTACTTGTTAGCCCTCAAAGCCACTTTCTGAGACAATCTTGAGCAAGCTGTCAACCTTTTGCTGGAGGTCTGAATGGCTTTATCATCAACAACAGATTGATCAACCTAGGCTTTCAGAGCAACAAATTCACTTGGACTAATAAATGTCCATTTGGAGCCACCATCAAAGAACGTTTTGACATAGCAATTGCCAATGAGAGTTGGCGTTGTCTTTTTCCCAATGCCAACCTTAAACACTACCCCATCACTGGCTCAGATCATGCTCCTATAATCCTATGCACAATGTGCGAAACCCATATCTATCCAAAACCCTTCAGATTTGAGTCCATGTGGACAAGGGACCGTCAAGCTTTGCTGTCATCAAAGGGGCTTTGATTAAACGTTTCCATGGATCCCTTACTTACTGCTTGTCCCAGAAAATAAGAGAAGCCGAGTTCTTACTCAAAAAATGGAACAAAGATGTCTTTGGGAACATCTGTTACAAGATCAAATCCATCACCGATTAAATAAACAAAATCCAAGCAAGCCAACTCTGCCTTGAGCAACAACACCGGAGGGAAATTACTGCAAGAACTCAACAAATGCATGATTAAAGAAGATATGCACTGGAGAAAAAAAAATTGTGAATTCAATGGCTCACCTCCTCCAACCTAAACACCAGGTACTTCCGCCTATTTAAAATCCTAAGAAGAAGCAATGCTATTGATTTCCCTCCCTAGGTCCTTTCTTGGGATGATGATGCTGATGGGCCCGTTCCCCCATTGCCCCTACTCTCTTTGGGCCCTCCTTAATAAAATTTCTCTCTATTATCTACCCAAAAAAAAAAAAAAAACAAAAAAAACCAGTAGATAATTCTGTTGATTTTGGAAGTTTATTTCAGGGTGTTCATCATTATCTTCCCCTTAAACCATTTCTCTACTAGTTTGCTTATTTATTTGGGCCATATGTTACGTCAATTAAAATGACGAAAAAAAATCATTTTTCTAGAAAGGCAGAGATACAGGTATATTGTATAATCAATTTCATGCTTTGGACATATCTTGAGTCTTGAGAAATATGTCCCTTCATCCTATTTTTACTTTTTACTGTTCAAAATTTTCTTCCTACCCAACGTACTTGAGATGCACAAGTTAAGAAGCAAAGACAACATGATATGGGGCATGGCAATGCTTACAAAATTAGGACAAACATGGCATGGAAATGACAGCTAATTAATAATAAAATAATTTTAAGTATTTTAAAATTATCTTGCTAACTATTCAGCAAAAACAATAGAATAACTTATCAACTACACACCCACCCACCCACACACACACACACACCAAAAAGAAAAGAGAAGAAAACAAGAAGAAGAAGCATTCACTGTTCTATATAGAAAGAAACATTTAACAAAAACTTATTAACTTCATAACTTAAAAAAGATAAAAGAAGAGAAACAGTGGTTAAATTGGTGGAGAGAGCTCCAAAAGAAAACATAGAATGGTAAAGGCTGGGGGCGAGAGAGAACTCACCTTACTGGCAGACGCGATGAGGTTCAAGTGGCATCAATGGAGTTGAAGAGGTGTTGGTCTGACTGAGACCAAGTAGTGAGTGAGGATGGTACAAACTACAAATCAGAGAGAGAGAGAGAGAGAGAGAGAGAGTCCAAGAGTGTGAAAGATTGAGTATATTGTTTAGACTTTAGAGCTATTCAAGGTCCGTCAATGGTTGTGATGGTGGTTGGTAAACAATTCACTGTTGTATCATGACCCGTCGTTTTAGTGTCGTTGTCTTTTCTTTCGTGACCATGGATGGATACGCAGTCCCTTTTACCATGTTGTTGCTTCTTTTAGGTTGCAACTTGCAGGTCTATCTTACTATATTATGTCATTTATGTGTTCATTTACAAAAGATTTTTGGACGTGCAATAATTTGGACTTCTTCGGTTCTGTTTGCTTCAATGGATTTTATTTCTCTCGCCACCTTGTAGTGTGGGATCCCCAGTCAACTTTGTCCATGATCACTGCTTGGTGGAGTCTTCAAACTTCTGTTGCTCATGAAGATCTTCTGCTACAATAATTTAGAATTTATGGAAATAATTTGAGTGGAAGTTGTTTCAAGAGTTTCTATCATTCATTGTGTTCATTCCTTCTTGAGTGGATACAAAATTCTTTTTCCTCTGGCGATTATTCTTTGCAACTTTCATTAAAAAAAAAATGGTGTACTGACCACTTTCATTTTAAACCTTATATACTTTAGTGATGGTTTCATATTAAATTTTAAATTAAATTCTAAATTTCAAAATTGTTACAAATTAAACCCTATAATTTTGATAGTTTAACTTGAATTATTTTAAAATTATATTAATTTAAATCCCTAGTCAAACCTGAAAATCAAATCTAGAGTTTAATTTGAAACATTTCCTAAATATAAAGATTTAAAACGTAATTTAACCTTGTTTAGTAAAAGGTTGGACCACATTGTCTATTTTCTTGCCAAAGGTGAGCCCAGCCTAAACAATTGGTTGGGCTTCCATCTGCTCTGCTAATCTGGATCTAGAGAGTCCCCTTACTTTGATGCAGGTGCTTTCATGTGTGTGTAAGTTGGCTGTGCAGTAGCAGCAGACAATGGGAGTGACTTTTTTATTATTATTTTTTATTATTTATTTTTATGAGTAATGGGAGTGATTTGTACCTAATTAGATAGAGTTATGCTAGGGACAACAAATTGCCCCAACAGTTGAGGTGCTAGTCTCTTCTGTATCAAAATAAAATAATAAAATATTAGACCAAACCCACCATGGTTAAAAACAAAGGTGTTGTGAAAATATTGTAAGATTTTGTTGTGTCCATAAAATTTTTCAATTAGATAACATATTAGTTAGTTAATACAGCTTAGAGCAAAAGGAATTAGGCTGGTCTTGAGCCAATCAAGTGGCTGCTAAGTTCAAAACAGTTTGTATAAATACCAATTAGTATCTCAGTTGTGACTAGTTTTTGTATGTGAATAAAATAAGCTTGAGAGTTTTTCTTGAAAACTTCGTATTCTTGCGTATAATCACTTATCAACATGGTTGTCAAAATCCCGATCTGGATCCTACGATTCTATGATTTTACGATCTCACCTGCCCAAAACTATCTAAATCTTTCAAGAATTTTAGTGATCGTTTAGGATCGTACAATTCTGACGATTTCAAATGATTTTGGTTTCTTGTAATTTTCTTTAACTTAAAAGAAGATTCAGTTGGACTTAAATGAAAAATAATATTCTAATAGATCAAGTTTTGCTATTCTAATGTAGCAAGATAGAGTGTTAGTTGAAAACAAACAAAAAATAGCATCTCAATAGAGTGTTACGTTTTGAGATTTTAGACATTTTAAATGATGTTTACAAATGGATGTAATGATGCATGGTAATTACATCAAATGGATACAAATTTTTGATTTTTTTATGAACGTATAATTTATGTGATTATTTAACATACTAATTTTTTTTTCTCAAATAATGTAAGATCTTACGATTTACGATTCAATCTTACGATCCACGATCCTACCTACCTCTCACGATCTTACGTAGGATCCTGATTTTGACAACCATGCTTATCAATTTGTTCTAAACAACTCACATTCCATTTAGTTCTAATTGATATAACATCTCATCCCCTTTCCTACACCATTCATACTTCGTCCTTAGTAATGGAGAAAGGAGAGGGGAGTAAAAAACCATTGTAGTTCTAGTTGACATGATATGTTGATGATATTAGACGTGCACACCATGATACATACCACACATCTTTAATGGGCTCTCAAGGAATAAGAAAATTTGAGATTTAGGTTATGTTTGTTTGGAAGTGAAAAAGTGTGGATGGAAAACTTTAGAGAGAAAATAGGAAGAAAAACTTTTTTAGAGTGTGTTTGGTTAGGTGGAGAGAAAGAAAAATAAATAATGGGGTCCAGATGTTTTCTCTCATGTCTTACTAAAAAGTTCTTTTCAAAATGGAGAGAAAATTGAGAGGAAGAAACTCATTTATGAGTTTCCAAAAATATCCTTAAAATTCACCTTCAAGTCTCCAATATGTTGATTTTTTTTTTCTTTCATTTTTTCTTCCTTTGTTACTGATGTATTGACTATTTTATTTTTTTTTCCTTGATTTTTTTTTTCTTTATTACTGACGTGATGGTTTTCATTTTTTATTATTTTTTTCTTCTTTTCTTTTGTCTGAACGTAGCTTCTTTTCTTTTCTTTTTTTTCTTTTACATTTTTGGCTGTGTAGCTTTTTTTTTTTCCTCATATATTTATTTTCTCATTAATTCTAGTAGGCCAGCCTTTATTGACTTCCCAGACTTGGTTGATTTTGTGCTCAATTTTATGGTACACCATGTGGAGGCTGTTTGTGATTCAATGAGCTACCATTTGCTCGTTAATCATCTTACAGAATACAGAGAGATACCAAATAACACGAGGAATGGCTGATTTACCTGTCAGAATTAAGGTTGGAACTGGAAAGTCAGAGAGAAGAGAGAGAGAGAGAGAGAGAGAGAGAGAGAGAGAAATTAGCCAAAGCACCTAAGAATTAATATGGTTCAACCACTTTTTTCATAATAGAAAGCATTTTCAGCGACTTTATCTTTATTGTATGAAACTATATATTATAAATTTATAATAAGCCCATTAAATACTATATATATGGTAGGCTGCATATTAAACCAAGCAAAATTTGAACTTTGAACACCTTTTATTTTGTAATTGAAGTCATGGCTTTACAAGTTATTAGTCATTTAATTCGGGCATGCATGAAAAAAGTTTGTCATAAATTTATCTAACCAAATTTGACAATAGTGCATCTAACTAAAAATTTCACATTAAAATGTCCAACCGAAATTGCCTGTTGTTGGATCCAAGAAGAAGAAAAATGTGGGTGTCTGACGAGGTTGTGGTGGCAGAGTTACGAGGCTCAGAGTGTTGACAGAGATTTTGAAGGAGCCTATGAAGACTACTAATAGTGTTTGTTCGTTGTAGGGGAGAGAGAGAGATGGATGGTGGGAAAATTATCTTATATATTAATGGGAAATGTTAAAAAATGTCCTAAGGCATTAGTTTATAAACTATTTTTAAAAATATTTTATGAGAAAATAATAAAACAATTAATTTTATTGATAGTTTTTCATATTTTCTATAAAAGTAGTGTTAAAATTTTCTTAATATGGTTTATTAACAATTATCTTAAGAGTATACGTTAACATGACTTGAGTATGAAATGTCTTTCTCGTTGACATGATATTTGGGCTCGGCGGCAAACATACAAAATATTTTGAAACATACAAAATATCAATTGAGTTATTTGAAACCACGTATTTACATGGTTTTTAGAGACATTTGTTTATATTTTATAAAATTTAATTAATTTTGTTGAGCAATTACTGCTAATTGAAAAGGGGGAAATTTTGTTGGCAGATGAGCAATTAATACTCTTTTGCTGTGTTCCCCACCCCACACCACACCCCCCACCCCCCCGGGCCCAAAAAAAAAAAAAAAAAAAAATCTTCCGTTGACAATAGCTTTCACCCGAAAAGAAAAGAAAAAATGGAGTAGGACTGTGGAGTTCTAGTTTAGTGATAGTGGAGATAAGTTCCCTACTTCGAATTGATCAAATCAAAGTCTCATTCCTTTCAAAGGATTAACTATAGTTGCAACTTGCAAAGAAACCTACCCATCATAATTGCATGGGACAATTACTTTCCAAATGATCGATGCTTGCATTGTCTGATCTTCGTTATGAAAATACATAAACACTAACAAATTATGAGATACAATTATCAACATGATCAGGCTTTGACTCGTTTGGGTAATTGTCTTAATCAGTGGGTCATCGGTTGAATTGTAGATTCAATAAAGATTTAAATAAAATTATGAATGATTTATAAAAAGTCTAAAAAAATATATTAATAATTGATAAATAAATTTTAAAAATTCAAAAAAATGCAAAATATTCACAATATTATAATGATTTACTTAACACAATATTAGTCATTGGGTACTCTTTGTGTAAGGTAAACATAGAGAGTTCCATAATTTTTGTCTAAAATTTTTTTCAATGATCAAATCCTTAAGCTTGCGTATAAATATATGGAGTCAACAAATGCGTATATGATGAATCATAGAAAGAATATTGAGGTTAATTTATTGAGGAAATAATCCAAAGTTTCTAAACAAATAGGAAATGATAGAAAAAAAAAATTTATATAAGAAAAATTAGACATGTGAAAACGGCCAATACAAGTAAAGGTAGAAATAATTCATTAAGAAAAAATATTATGAATAAGGTAAAAAATTTTGAAATGAAAATAATTTAAACCATTTTGAAACCTGCAATCATTGACCAGAGATGAATAAGAGTTATTAGGTGCTTTATTAGATTGAACTAGGTCTACAATGACTTTGGCATCCATCTCCACAACAAGATGGGTTATGCCAATTTGTTTTGCTAACATCAGTCCATCTCTCAAAGCCCATAGCTCAGTTGTAATGCTGGTTGCAAGACCAATACGCCTCATAAACCCCTTGATCCACTTCCCTTGATGATCCCGTATTAAATCGCCCCCACCTGCCTTGCCAGGATTCCCCAAGAAAGCTCCATCTGTGTTCAGTTTATGCCACCTAAGGGGTGGCTTAGCCTAGCACACCGGTGTCACAAATCGATGCTTAAGTTTCTGCCTTTTTCCCACGCAATAGTAATATTCTCTGGCTTCCTATACGCACACCTGGTGGAGCTTTGGGTTAATCGGGGTGTTCTCGAAAGTAGTCCAATTCCTGTGCTTCCATAAGTACCAAATGGCAAATGGAAATTTAACACTCCATGGCATGCCATTAGCTTTGATATGGGAGCTGCACATACTATTCGCTTTTAACCAATCCAAAAGATTGAGGCGAAGAAAGTTTGCTAAGGCTTGAGGAACACCCATGCTTAACGAAAATTTCCTTGCAACAAGGTAGTCCCTAAGGGCATATATAATGGATTCTTCTTGCCTGTGACACAGGGGACAACCCATGTTGCAGCTTATTCCTCTGCTGTTAAGGACCTGCCTAACAAGTACGCTTCCATGATGACAGAGCCAAAAGAAATGCTTGATTTTTGGCAGCATGTCCAGCTCCTAAACCCACCTACCCATGAAAGGAAACGAATTAGCTTGTTTAGGTAGAGCTAGGTAGTAAGCTGAGGCAAGGTTGAAATCCCTATCTCGAGAAAATTTCCAAGTCATGGTGTTTTCCTTTTCACCAAATAGATGAATGGGAGTTGTTGCAATTCTATCCACCACTTCTTGAGAAAGAATAAATGAAAATTTTCCTCACTGCCAGCTACCGTTCTGGTGAACATTAGCCACAGACAAAGCTTCTTCCTAAAGCATGAAGGGACCTTAAATTTGCTCCCTCATAGTGCAGCTCTTAACCCAGTTGCTTTCCCAAAAACTCAGTCTAGATTTATTACCGACATTCCAAGATACACCTTATTTAAATATAGGAAATCTTGTCTTGATGGTAGCCCAAATAGCAGAACAAGGGAGCCTGTCAGGATCAATAGACTGCCTTCTCGACTGTGAGCAATACTTATTTAATAGGACTTTAGCCCAAAGTGAGTCCTTTTCGTGAAAAAGTCTCCAGTTGAACTTCTAGCAAGGCGATGTTTTTTGCTCTTGTTGCTTGGATGCTAAGACCACTCTCCTCTTTTGGTCTTATGATTTTACTCCAACTCAGAAGGTGTAGTTTCTTCCTTTCCAAAGTGGACCCCCATAGAAAATCCCTATTGATTTTGTCTATTTTGTCACACAAATGACTTGGTAAGGTAGCCCCTTGCATGACATGATTTAGGACTGCAGCCATGACAGATTTAACGAGCACAGTCCTTCCGGCGAAGGGAAGGAATTTGGTCTTCTACCCTGTAAGCTTAGATATCATTCTTTCTACAATGAAATTGAATCTGTTCCTAGCTGCCCTTTTATGATTTATGGGAAAACCCAAGTATTTCCCCAAGGCTAAAGTCTTAGAAATATCCAAAATATTGCAAATATCCTCCTTAATATTTGAAGGGACATTAGGCGAGAAGTAAATGCGGGATTTTTCTGCACTAACCACTTGCCCGGATTCCTTGCAAAATTTGCTTAGCACATCCTTTATTGATTCAACTCCCGAAATGTTGGCTTTTTCATAAAGCATGAGATCGTCGGCGAAAAATAAATGTGAGATATCCAAATTTTGCCTGGATGCCTTCAAGGGAGTCCAATCCTTTTTCACACACTTTTCATTGATGAGAAACCCAAGATATTCCATGCAAAGAATAAATAGATAAGGGGAGAGAGGATCCCCTTGCCTAATGCCTGGAGTAGGCATGAAAGACTTGAGCTATCCACCATTAAACAAAATGGACGTACTAGTAGACGACACAACTCATGATCAACTCCATCAAAATTTTCAGAAACTGAAAGGCAATAAGGACATTGCGAATAAAGGACCATTCAAGATGATCGTAAGCTTTTGCAAGATCCACTTTGATCACCATGAACCTCACCTTACCCTTTTTCCTGTCAAGGGTATGGATGAGCTCTTGAGCAACAACCACATTATCCAAACCCCTTCTTCCTGGCACAAAAGCAGTCTGATTGGGGGAGACTAATTTGTCTAAACAAGGTCTAAGGCGACCCACAATAATTTTTGCAATCACTTTGTACATAGAGTTACATAAGCTAATCAGCATGAAATTATTCAGACTCTCCAGGCTTGGGCATTTTGGAATAAGTGAGATCAAGGTCTCATTAAGATAATCTGGCATAACCCTTTTTTCAAAGATACTGGAGATTTCCTTGCACATTGAGAGTTTCACATCAACCCAAAATTTTTGGAAAAAGCCCGCATGAAGGCCGTTTGGCCCAGGAGCTTTAAAAGATTTCAAAGCCCAAAGCCCTTGCATGATTTCCTCTTTAAGCATAGAGGAACTCAACAAGGATCTTTCCTCTTCAGAAAAGAAATTGCAGCTGAAGGAGGCAACTTCGGAATCACAAGGAGAAGTTAGCAGCCCCATTTGAAATAATTCCTGGAATCCAAAAAGAATGAGATTTTTCACTTTCTCTTCATCAGTAAGAGCATTCTCATCAGGTGTGCCAAATGCCAAATATTTGGCATTTGGCACACCAAACACCAAAAATCCTCTCTAATGAGGTGTGCCAAATGCCAAAACATTTGGCACATATGAACAGTTCCATTCTAAAAATGCAATGGTACTTCAGAAATGCTATATGCAAAAATTAATTTTTTAATGATTTTCTCTCTCCTCTTTGGCATTTTATCTCCTTTTTTTCTCTCTCTCTCTCTCTCTCTCTCTCGTCCGCCTCCCTCACTTTTCTCTCAGCCCTTCTTTCTCCTCTCTCTCTCTCTCTATCTCAGCCTCTCTCACAATCCGCCGCAGTGATCTCTCCACTCGCAGCTCGCCTCATCCACTTGCCAGCAGCTCACCTCCTCCACTCACCAAGTAGCTCGCCTCTCCTCTGGAACCAACGCCGCCCGCCTCCACCGACATTGCTCGCCACTGCCGATGCCACTCGCCTCCGCCAATGCCGCTCCAAGCAACCTGCCTTCGCTGAAATCTGCCCGATCTCACTAAGATCCGATTCCCCTTATTTGTTTGGATTGTATATGGTTGATTTTGGGGGTTGGATCTGGTTTGAGAAATTGGATTGGAGGATAAAAATGATTTGGGATTGGATTGTTTGATTTGGGATGGGTTTTGAGGTTTATGAATCTGGTGGGTTGTTATGGATTTTTTTTTTAAAATTTTTTTTTTTTTAAGTTGGCATTGGTGGATATGGATTTGTGCCAATTGTAGCTGTCGGTGATGTTGCTGCAGTGGTTGTTGGTGGCCGTTGTTGCAGTAGTGGTGGTGGTGGTGGTTATGCCGTTGTTGCTGGTGTTGTTGCTGTTGATGATGGGAGGAATTAATATATTATTTTACTGTATTGTAAATATTATTTTAATGTATAGAATTGAAGAATAGAACATCTGATAAATGGAAAATTATAAAATGATGTGGTAAAATGATAAAGTAGGTTTTTGGTGTGTTAAAATGACATTTTTTATGAGAAAGCTGATGAGAATGCTCTAATCCATTCCCCAACTGAGTTTTAAAGGCTTCTTTATGTGCCTCCTCACCGTCGTAGAAACATGAAAAAGGGAGGTATTACAATCTCCATAAGCTACCCAGTTCAATTTGAATTTCAGGGCCCAAAATTCCTCTTCTTGCTTCATAATTAAGTTATATTCTTCAATGAGACTACCCTCTAATTTAATGAGGAAATTATTGGGTCCGTTGGACAAGGCCTTTTGTGAACCATTAAGTCTGGCTAAAACCTTTTTCTTTCATGCAAATAGATTTCCAAAAACAGGCCTATTCCACTGCTTTGCTCTATTAGTGAAATAACTGATTGCCGCATGGAGGTTAAGGTTAGGCTCCCAAGCTTTCTTCACAATCTCAGGGAATTCATGGTGATGAATCCGCATAGTGTGGAACTTGAAAGGCTTCTCCTTCATAGCAAGAGGTGGTTTGGTTAACTCCAAAAGAACCGAGCAGTGGTTTGAGAACACTCTAGGTAAGTGAGTCACACTAGCCTTGGGGAAAAGAATCCTCCAAGTAGGATTAGCCAAGCACCTATCAATGTGATCCAAAATGAGGTCAGTGACTTGCCTAAGGTTTGACCATGTGTATTTTGGCCCTGAGAAGCCAAAGTCCAAAAAATTGCACTCATTAAGGCAGGCTTTAAAATCCAAAAGCCCTATTGAGATTGATTTTCCTACCCTTCAGTTTGTCATTCCCACTTAGAATTTCATTAAAATCTCCAAGGAGGAGCCAAGGCAGATTGTGCAAGCTAGCAACATGTGACAGGTTAGACCACAAAATTTTTCTTTCATTTAATCGAGGACTAGCATATATAGATGAAATAAGCCATGTAAGTTTGAAATTGCATACCTTGATGGTGGCAAGTATTTCCTACTTCGTTGAAGCTAGCACAAACACTTCTGTCTCCTCTCTTTTTCAAAGTAACCAAAGCCTTTCGACATACCCTATGGTATTAGTGACAAAAAAACCATCAAAGGGAAGGTCTTCGATGATCCTAGCACCTCTATCTCCACCCACTCTAGTCTTTGTGATGACCATTATAGAAGGAAAATGATTCACATTCATTTCAAACACTCTCCTCTTAAAATCTCCATTAAGGGCACCCCTACAATTCCATAACAGAATATTCATTTGGAACAATGATTGTTAGGGATTTCCATTGGATTAGTCCCCATCTTGGTTGATGCAATCATGCTCCATCCCAATCTCCTCAACAGTTCCTTGGATGCTACCTAGTTTGGTTTCCACATCACCATATAATTCAGAATCCCCTGAATTTCTTCTTTGCAACACAAGAGTAAGTCGCATTTCTTGACTATCTTGAGAGTTTGGAACAGTTTCAACGTGGGCATGTTCCCCAAATGTGTTGAAACTGAACTCTTGAAATCGATCACCCTCCTCTCCTGAATTAACCAATCTGATTCGTCCAAGTGGGGAATTACCAATGGCCACCTTAGCCTATTCAACTCCTGCGCTTCCTTTTTTAAGATCAACGGCGTGTCGATGAGAAATTTCCACCAAGGATTTGGTGTCCTTGCCTATGCCAGATGATCCAGTGGGAGATTCCCTGTGACAACGCTGGATGGAGTGATGAGGAAGATGTGCTTCCATGCTGTTGCAAGCTCCTCCTTGAACCACCCCAATGTTTTATTACAAAGGGTGCTGTATAACACCTGTTAATGTGATAAAATTTAAAATAAACTATTCACTTTTTTTTAGGAATGTGGAAAAAACTGAATATGTATTAAATGTGTGTTAGTTTAAATGTAAAAAGTCAAATTATTTTGTAATAAATCATAGTTAAAAAGTAAAATTCTGCCAATTTCCTATGCTGTGGAATTTGTAATAGATCATAAATGAACCACAGCTGGTTCTTTAACAAATGCTGGTTGGCACCTGTTAACAAAGTCCTATAAATATATATAGTTGGTTAGATCAAAATTTACACTATCTAACAATTCAACAAATGACATTGTCATTTTTTTCACGGCATTATTTGCTGTATCTACATCTACAACATGAAAAGGTAGGTCCCCCTATACTGTGTGTTGAGATATATATGAAAAGTGAAAGTAATGAAACAAAGGCCGGTGCCTAGCTAGCTTGTTTAATCCATTACACAGTAAAGCTGGTGCCTGGTGAACCCTCAACTACCCCCATGTCTTTGTTGTTTCTACTCTTTTAATTTCACAAGAAACGCAACAAGGGGCGACTTCAAAACTTAGAACATGACATGAGAAAAGAGAGAGCCAATTCTCTTATTTCTCTGACTTTTCAATTCATACACCCACTCGCAATCAATGAAGAATTTAATGCAGTTAAAAGCACCTCAACTACATCCACATCTAGTTGGTGCTAGCATTTAGTAATCTCAACAAACTTTTGTGATTATATATATGTAAGTGTATATATCCTATGCCCTCACAACTCAAATCAATACTAATCCCCGTACCAAAACCATGGCTAATGAACAGGATCTCTTATCCACGGAGATTGTCAACCGAGGGATTGAGTCTTCTGGACCCAATGCTGGCTCTCTAACATTCTCAGTAAGGGTCCGAAGAAGGCTACCAGACTTTCTTCAATCAGTTAACCTCAAGTATGTGAAACTAGGGTACCATTATCTCATAAACCATGGCATATACTTGGCTACCATACCTGTGCTTGTCCTTGTGTTTAGTGCAGAGGTGGGGAGTCTTAGCAGAGAAGAGCTATGGAGGAAGCTGTGGGAAGATGCACGCTATGATCTTGCCACTGTGCTTGGTTTCTTTGGTGTGTTTGTGTTCACACTTTCTGTCTACTTTATGTCAAGGCCAAGATCCATTTACCTTGTCGATTTTGCGTGCTATCAGCCTCACGATGATCTTAAGGTAATGAGTTGATCCTTAAGTAAAGTAAGATTAATAGTTCCTGAGCATGCATTAACTCTTTATATGCATATACTATATACCTATCTTTCAATATTTCACACAAAAGTAACTCTCTCACGGTCTGCTCATTTATACACACCTGTATATTACACCATCTCTTTCGCTAGCTCATATAAAGGTAAGCCTCTCTCACGGTTTCACATAACGGTATGGATGGTCCTATTCAAGAGACTAGAGTCCACCTTCATGTGAGAGAATGGTATAATATACTCCATCTGATTTACTTTATTTGTTTTCTATTCTATTTTGACATGTCTTTATCCTCTATTTCAATTTAAGATGTCCCGAAATATTGTCTTGTTTCTAAAAATAAAAGTAATTAATTTACTAATGTTCATATTATATTCATATTAATTTATTAGTTCAATTTTTTGATAAATTTATTTAAGGGTAATTTTGGAAATTTATACATTTTTAAAAAGTAAACAAGATAATAAATGATGTTCCCTTAAAAAGTTTGACTTTTCAAATAAGACAAATAAAGTGAGACAGAGGGAGTATTAAATTGGCTAGATAAGTTCACTTAATTGATTGGAAGTTATTAATGAACGGAACTAGACTTGCAAAATAAAAAGGTTATGATTGTTTATTTAAAAAACAAACCAAACTCAATTGATTGGAGATTATTGATGGGAGATTATTAATTGGCTAGATAAGTTCACTTAATTGATTGGAGATTATTAATGAACTGAACTAGACTTGCAAAATAAAAAGGTTATGATTGTTTATTTAAAAAACAAACCAAACTCAAGCCCTAAGGAGTACTAATACAAGTACCGGAATGGCACTATATAAGATAGGGTGATGTGACAATTCTTAACATATTAGGATATGATCCAACCAGAAAACATGTATTAATTAATTATTAAATATACTTTTATTGTTGTTAAGTAGTATTGGGCTACATCACTGTTGTATTCGAGACATATCCGCAGTTAAGAAAATAAAAAAAACTTGGGACCCACATACAAGAGTATCCCAAAGGTATTTGGTATTGACGTGCATCAAGTACATGAACAAAACTGGAGTACCTGTGCTTCTTAGCTCAAGCCAAAGTTTATGCTTGACTATTCAACAAAAGTTAAGTTTAATTATAATAATGTGTTGATTAACATGAGACTCCATTTAATTATATATAATATTATATTTTTATATGTATACTTGTTTAAAAACATACTTATAAAGATTAGAAATTGAATTGAGATTAGATTATATAAGTTTATAAATATGTTCATACGATATCAAATTATAATTTTATTTTATCAATATTAAAAACAATCCATTCGTGATAAAAATGCTTAGATTTGTAAAGGGATAAACAATTTTAGTCATGGTTTTACTATATAGAGAAATAAGATAAGTTAATTAAGTAACTCATGAACAAGCTTGGACTCGTTCAACAAGGAAATTAATCAATTTTGAACAATTAATCTTATTTGGTGATAAGTTTGAGTTTGGTTAAATAAAATAAAATGAATAATCTTAAACTTTTAATACTTAGCTTGTTTGGACTTGACTCGGCTTGTTTACAACCTATTAAATTTTTAGTTGTTCTTGTTGTTGAGGCAATAGTTGGATTTAAGTTACATTTTTTTTTTATAAAATTTTTGTCAATTTTTTATTACTCAATAACTTTTGATTGAGGGTGCTCTCGGACAAATTTATTGTTGGATTATATTATCTTTTTATACATGCTTGCAAAATATTAGTATTACTAGAGATTAATAATTATGAAATATATAAAATATTTATGTTTTAATTTTTTTGAACTTTAAAATCATATATAATACAAGTATTTATGAAACAAATAATAAATAACATTGGAGCTGAAATTTGATGTGAGTTCAAAACAGAGATATCATTAAGCAAAAGTTAAGATACAAGATTTAAAACCAAGTAAAAGTTATTCCTTGATAGTTGATATGATCCCATGACAAATTGATATCAGACTCCTTTTTTAAGATACAAGATTTTAAAAGAAGAGCAACTCATATCAATATGATAATCTGGAAAATTTCATTTCATGCAGGTGACCAAGGAGGAGTTCATTGAGCTGGCACGAAAATCAGGCAAGTTTGACGAGGAAAGCCTGCAATTCCAGAAGAGAATTCTACAGTCATCTGGCATAGGTGATGAAACCTACGTCCCAAAATCAGTGATCATGTCCACCGAAAACTGTGCAACCATGAAAGAAGGTCGCGCTGAGGCCTCAACAGTGATATTTGGAGCCCTTGACGAGCTATTTGAGAAAACCAAGGTGCGTCCAAAGGATATAGGAGTCCTAGTAGTGAACTGCAGCATCTTCAACCCTACCCCATCACTCTCTGCAATGATCATAAACCACTATAAAATGAGGGGTAACATACTGAGCTACAACCTTGGTGGCATGGGGTGCAGTGCTGGGGTTATAGCGGTGGACTTGGCTAGAGACATGCTTCAATCAAACCCAAATAACTGTGCTGTTGTGGTGAGCACTGAGAGTGTAGGGTATAATTGGTACCCAGGGCGTGATAGGTCCATGCTCATTCCCAATTGTTTTTTCCGTATGGGATGCTCCGCGGTGCTCCTCTCCAACCGTGGCCGTGACTACCGCCGTGCCAAGTACCGCCTTGAACATATTGTTCGCACCCATAAAGGAGCTGATAACCGGAGTTTCAGGTTTGCTTTTCTTGCTTTTATTTAATTTCAGTCGTAATTATTTTTTTAATAATTCAATAATTGGAAAATGATGATTTAAATCTTAAAAATTTCATTAGAACTACTAGAAAATATCAGTTAAACTACAAACCTTTAATTTGACAATTAATTTCGTCATCATGATTTGGTTAGAAACATAAGTTTTTGTTGTTGTTCATCATAGCTTGTTTAGCGGGCTAAAAATATAATTTCACAATTGTTGACATGAATACTGTAAGTCCCTAGACTTATTGTTTGTCAATTTTTACTCATTTACTTAGAAGAATTTTTACTCAATTGACTTTGTATTTATTAATACTTATTAATTTAATATATATTTCAAACTTTTTGGCATATCGTTGAGAGTTTTATTGAGTCTAGTAAAATATTTAAAACGAAAGTTAGTTAATTTTTTAGTTGGCTTGCCACCAAAACTTTTGAGACTTCATCATGTTTCTCAATCTCATGTCAAATTTTTTTTTTTTTTAAATGAATATAGTAAAGATTTCTAAGTTTTGGATTTTCAGATCTGATTCGGTCATTCCTATAGAATTCTAGGTGGTTTGATCAATTCTCCTCTCTTCTCTGCCTGATGGCCCTCTCATATTCCTCTACCCAAAATCCACCCTAGGCCTAAACACTGCAACAATGGCAGTCATTGACTTTATGGTTGATACTTTCTTTTGTTATTGATACATATAATTTTGAAAACCCACTATATGTTAATTTGATTTCTATTACCACATGTTAATAAAAACCAACTACAACTCATTGTTTTATTACAATAAACCAACCTAACGCTAAACAAATTTTGATTAAATTATGTTCAATCTTTTTAAAGTAAATTCTAATTTGGTTATATTAAATTTTTTCTACAAATTCTCTTATTTAACTAATAAATATTTTTCTCTTCTCAAAAAAAAAAAAACTTATAAATATTTTTCAATTAACTTTTTCGTGTATTGCATATAAGTTAGCAATTTTTAATAAAATATAAAATAAAAGTCATTAATTTTTTATTGACTTCTTCTAATGTTTTATCACCTATTCATTTCGTAAAGCTTAACTTATAAATGAAGTCAATTTATATTTTTTGATATAAGTTTTTAAAGCATTATTTTCAGTCTAATCAAACCAAATTTATTTTTATTTCACAAAATTAGTTATTTTGAGTACAAGTACCCTAAATCCCTTCTCAAAAAGTACAAGAGAACTCACTAAAATAAAAAAAAAAAGTTGCAATATGTACTTAAAAAATTAAAATAGTTCTTTTTATTTTGGTCATAATTTTCTCCTTGATGCAATTATTTGTCATCAAAATTCACAATTAATAAAGTATAAAAAGTGGCGGATGGACCTTAATAAAGGCCATAAATGTGCATACCCAACTTTCGGCGGAATCAGGTCAGGCTTTTGGGTTGACCCTTTATTAAAATTGTACCGAAAGCCGAACCCATAGTAGCCTTGACAGTGAATCGTAGACTCAGGTCCATGTGATTATGATCGGAAAGCATATGTGGGCCAGGAACTAGAGCCCACTTAAAAGTATCAACTAATTTGAGGCCTATAAAAGAAGGGACTTACGGATGTTGACACATTCATGTTTGAGGTGTCAATTTCATTGTACAATTTAATAATTTAGGACCACTTAGCCAAAATGTCATGGGCTAATAATGTCAATTAAATTATAAGATTCTGGGCAACATCATGTACTATTTGAATGAAAATTATTATATTACTTATCTATTTTGTTAAGAAAAATTATGATAAGATCTAATAAGAAGGTGAAATACTATGAGAGTTATTGTGCAAGTAATTGTGCATTAATCACAACTTGAAATTTTAGTATGTTGTGAGATTAAGTTTGAATTAAGTATGTACTTAGAGTTATTGTTATTAGACATATGAAATAATTCTCATTGATTTTGTTAAAGAATAATTGCTGATTTCATAATATTTAAATATCTTGTATAGTAATTAACAATTTAATATTTTAAGAAGTTTAAAGTAAAGTAAAGTATAGGATCTTAGGTATAGTATAATAGGTTCTTGATTAAATAACCAAAATAAATATGCAATATTGCAACAGGTGTGTTTACCAGGAGGAAGATGAACAAAAATTTAAGGGGCTAAAGGTGAGCAAAGACCTAATGGAAATTGGTGGTGATGCTCTCAAAACCAACATCACCACACTAGGACCCTTGGTGCTACCCTTATCAGAGCAGCTCCTCTTCTTCGGCACATTGGTTTGGAGGCACTTATTTGGTGGTAAAACTGGACCTGGTTTACACCCTTCATCATCACCATCATCCAAGAAGCCATACATTCCTGACTATAAGTTGGCATTCGAGCACTTTTGCGTGCACGCGGCGAGTAAAACCGTGCTAGATGAGCTACAAAGAAACCTTGAGCTGAGTGACAAGAACATAGAACCTTCAAGGATGACATTGCACCGCTTTGGTAACACTTCAAGCAGCAGTATATGGTACGAGTTGGCTTATTTGGAGGCTAAAGAGAGGGTGAGAACAGGAGACAGGGTTTGGCAACTAGCATTTGGGTCTGGCTTCAAGTGCAACAGTGTGGTTTGGAGGGCCATGCGTCGTGTTAGGAAGCCTACTAGGAATCCCTGGCTCGATTGCGTTGACAGATACCCTGTGAATCTCTCTCTGTAGGGTTAATTAATAATTAAGGCTGGCAATCAGCAAGGTATTGCTACTAATGCTTCATTTGGATTATGTTAATTCAGAAGTTTGATGGATTAATTGGTACTTTACTCCTATGGTTTGCTTTTTTTTTTTTTTTTCCTTTTCAAATGATATATTGGCAAGTTGGCATTTATGCTTTTGCTACGAACCTTGCTTTGTTGAACTATAGAAATAGCTATTTATGGTGTCAATTTATTTTTTTGGTAGATTCATAATTGATCTCAAAATTTCGAGATAAGACTTGATTCAGAATTGATCTCGAAATTTTGAGATAAGACTTAGTTGTTTTATATATCCTCAATTGTCACTATTACTATTGTGGTCCCAATCCCACACTTCTTGATAATTTAAGTTGGACCAAAGGATAGGGCCCATTACTCTTTCTCAAAAAAAAAAAAAACTTTCACATGATAGCCATTAATTATTTATTATTATTTTTAAATGATATTAGGGATATTACAAATGTTATTGCATAAGTTTTGTAAGTTGACGTATCATTAACCATTAAAAACAGTAATTAAAATATTTTTTTTTAACACAATGTCAATTTATAAGTCTTTTATTATAAAATTAGTAGTAGTTTTAGTTTTTATTTATTTAAATTTCTTTTGCTTGAATGCATTATGAAGTTACTCAATGATGATTGGTGATGATATATCACTGGAAAAACTATCATTTTCTCTAATTAATATTATTAAATGTAAGACCCATTATAGAGTCAAGATTTTAGTTTAGGAGTACAATTAAAGAAGATTAATGGAAGCAAACTAATTCTAAAACTATTAATTGATAAAAATATTAAATAAACTAACAATTAAACAGAAATGTAATCCGCATTCAAAATATGATATAAATATTTACTTAGTTGTTCAAAATATAATTTTTCATATTTTGAAACCGATAGTATGATTTTTTTCCCCCGTTTCTAATAGTGATAAATATATCTTTCTTCGTGTTGCAATCAAATAATCATAATTTCATTAATTTTCCTTTTGTTTAGTAGTCTATTTTTAACAATATTTATTGTATAATCGACCTTTTAACAGTAGCAAAGAAAGGATTGGATACGGTTAGAAAGATAAGACGTAAGTTGAGATTAGAACATAGATATGACTTAAGAAAGAGAAATAGAAGTGGTTGAGTTTGGCATAGTTAGAAAATATAAATAAGGAAAAGAACAAAAAGTAAAGGTAAGAGAGAGAAGAAAAATAAATAAGGAAAGGATTGGTCAAACTCAAAACTTCTTACCAGTATTTTGAGATCCTATCTTTAAGGACTTTCTTTGTAATAACTTGGATTTTCTTTGAAATAACTTGGTGTGTGTGTGATGAGAGGATTACATATGCTTGAGGCAGGTATGTACCCAGGATATCAAGTTGGGGGGCCAAAGATAAGCGAAAAAAGAAAAATTTCAAATACGCATCTATATAGTATTAATAAACTATCAATCAAGACAAATACCCAATAATAGTTGCAAACGGTTGTTGTTACTAACTAAAGACAAATACTAGAATTTAGGTAATATGCATGATGCATTTAATTATAAATTTAGTATTTCTCATTTCTTTTCAATTTATAAATTTATCTAATTTAGTATTATAAGTTAACAATAGGCCAAGTGAGTCACTGCTATTTTCTTAAATTTGTGTGACAATTTTCTATATTATATGATTTGTTTTTGTCTTTTGTCTTTGGTCTTTGGTCTTTGACTTTATTTATCTCTTTGTCTTTTTTGTCTTGTAGCAATAAAAAAACTTTTTCTAACTTTACCTTTTTTTTTTCTGTCACTTGTCTTTATTATTGCTCAACTACTAGTCAACAAAGAACAAACAGTCAAACACTATACTAATATATTCTCTAATCTCTACAAACTCTCTCTCTCTCTCTCTAAGAGAAAGAGTCACAAACATAGAGTGACAGAAAGTCACAAAACCAAAAAGACAAAAAAAAAAAAAAAAAAACCCACAGGCATAGATTCAATTCACAATCACCAACTTAGTTCATCACTCATTAATAAAAACACAAACACCACAAGTCCACAAGCACAGATTGTTATAATCTGAGATTCACAAATATTTTATTAAGTTTTGAAGGAAATGATAGATTAAATACTTATGAATTGTGAAGGCTGGAGCAATGAAGCTGGGCTAGGTAGATGGAGCAACCGGCGACAAGATGGGTCTCGCGTGGGCTGTGTTGGTATTGGTGTGGCCGTTTCTCGTTTGGGTATGCAACACCGACAGTTGACAGGGATAGGTCTGCCGTCTGCGACTCTGTGAGATGGGTGGCAAGATGGGTCTTTCTCTCACATGGTGGTGGCGTGAATCTCTCTAAGTCTCGCTTGTCACTCTTTGTCTGGCCTCTCTCTTTTCTTTTTTCTTTTTTTTTTTTTCCTTTGTTTTTCACTTTTTCACTTGTTCCATTTGGTTTTGCTATTTTGGATTGCTAGGTTTTCTTTTTTCTTTTTTACATTTTTTTTTTAAAATTTATATAGGCCATTGACTGGGCTGGCCAGCTATGGTTCATGAAAGTAAAGGGGGCCCAAATCTTTTTTTTTTGGGGAAAGTTTTACCTACTAAAAAAAATTCCCCCCCGGGCCCCCTTAGGCTCCCACTTGGGTTTGTCACTGGCTTGAGAGAGTAATTAAATATTCAAAGAGGTTTGAATAAATAAATTATTATTATTTTTATTTTTTGATGAAGAGATGACTTTGTGGGCTTTTATTGTATGATCATGGACTTTGTGAGTTTGGGTTGGACAATTTTATGAGTTTTGTGGGTTTTTTTTAGAGATATAAAATATGCAATTTATAGATACATATCCGAATTGGTATATCAAAATTGTCTAGGATTGAAACAATTCATTTCAATAGGCAAACTAAAACAATCACCAAAATAAAATTTAAAACTTTTGGACATATATCACTGTTAGTTTCTTTAAGATCTTATTCACTCTCCCCATGTGTGTGTTAAAAATACTAATTAGTATTCCAAAAAAAAAAAAATAATAATAAAACTTTGATAATACAGAGCATATCCTAATAAAAAGTAATTTGAACACAAATTCAAATATTTAGAGGTAATCAATCAAGATATTTACTTCACTCTATATTTAAAATATAGACTATTTTCCACAGTAGTTTCAATCACTTTAATTACAAAAAGAAAACATATGGATAAGAGTAATAAAGTCACCATGATAAGAACTTCATCTCTACGTCTCCTTAGCTTCATTTATTATTTTTAATGAAAAAAAAAATATTTTTATTGATCTGATTGGGTTATATCCGTGGATTCCAATCCTCTCCATTGAATGGTATATGCACCTCATTTTGCAACTTTCATTTAACCCCGCATTAAGGGCAAAATAGTCATTTTACAATGTAAGGGCAAATTTGTAATTTTGACCATTTGATCTTCTGCCACATCATTGAAACTAAATCTTAAAGTTCCATTCATCAAAATGATATGTCGTGTATGTAAATCAGACCATTGAATTAAAAAGTTAGAGCTATATAAAGTTTTAACAATTAATATGCATCCATAATTCATATGAATCAAGGCAGGACATGTTTGATTATTAGTAATGAATTATTATTGGTAAATAAAATATTTAAATAATTAATTATGTGGCATAATTCGATTAGTAATCCATGATAGTAATCTTGAGGAAGCATGCCTGCAATAAACTCCAAGAGTTCAAGATAATGATAAAGTTTATGTGATTTAAAAAACTGGTTTATACAAAATGAATATGGGTTTTAAGAGGATTAAATCTAGAATTTAAAGTCAAATGCAATCCTTAAAACTCATTAGGGCTTGCCCTTATTGTTCCGATACTGGAAGTCTTGATTCTTCTTTGTCTCCGAGGATAAGTGGGAGACCCCTTTTGGTGAAGTTTGGGGGGATGTCCCTAGGTTGCTTTGTCGATGGGGAACCCTGAGTCTAAGTGCGTTGTCTCTCTACCAGTCCTTCGTCATTCATACTTTTTCACATATTTTGTCATCATTAACTCTCTTGTTTGTTGTCTAGTGCACAGTTAGAAAGCGGCCGAAGCTCAAGAGCAGGTACAGGTAACCTGTCGAGGCAGTTATTGAGTACACGAGGACGATTGGCGATTTTGATGATCTGGTTGACCTGCAAACCCTAGCTTTTCATTGCCTTGGTCCAAAGCCTTTTGCTTATGTCCTGTGCACTATAGAAATTGAGGAGAAGAAGAGTAAGTGTTTGCTAAGTTCGTCATTGCTACTCTATTTTTTTTTTAACAAATGTTTTTATTTTGTAGAGATGACAACAAAATTTAACTAGGGGATGTACGCAAAGATGAGGGCAAGAAGAACGAGCCCTTTTCCAACCTCGGGAAGAGGATAGTTCGCGTTGTGAAGAAGGGGGTCTCCATCACTCCCCTTGCCCCCCGTCACTGAGCCAACAAGGACAGCTTCCCTAGCTACCTCGGTGGAAGAAATCACCCCACTCCCGAAGAGGTAGCGTATGGTGGATAAAGGTAAAGAGAAGGGAACCTCCCATTCATCCAACGTTTGGGATGACTTTGACCTCGCGCTGACGAGAGCATAAAAAACCTTCATGGTTGAGGAGCTTAAGGTCTTTTTTGGCATGCCTTCCAACAAGATTGTGGATCGCCATATCCACAAACTCATCTAGGTGATGTACTTGTGAAAAGATTTTTTTTTTTTTTTGGGAGAGTTGGATCTTATTTTCAGGTACTGGGGGAGACCATCCATATCATCTCGGAGTACTTGAGCAATGAGGCAAAGGCCACGTCAGTGGGGTCTAGGTGGTGGCTTTGGAGGCGAAGAACTCAAAGCTAAGGAAGGACCTTATTGCTGCCATGGACAAAGCCAATACCTGCAAGGAGAAAGCTAAGGTCCTATCTGACGATTTCAGGGTAGAGAGGTAGCTGATTCTGGAGAAGGACGAGCAACTTCTGGCCATAAGAGAGAAGATCAAGATGGTTGTTGCCAAGTTCGTTGAGGCCTTCCAGCAACGGAGGTGTACAACACTATGCTCTTCAGCTAGTATTATAAAGGCTTTGAGCTCTTGAGATGGTACCTCATCAAGCACCCCACCGGAATGGATCTAGAGAACTTGGATCTTGAGGAGGTTGACAAAGAAATAGCAGTTGACGAAACCTCCTAGTCTGCAACTCCTGAGGGTGATGTTCTAGAGAATGCTCCTTTACCTCCTGCTGGTGATGAAGCAACTGTCGCTTGAACCTGCTCATGTTCTTGCTTCATGTTTGCCTTTTTTTATTTTTTTATTTATTTTTTCTTTTTGGGTGCCCAATGTGTTTTTCGGGCTTTTTGATTCTACTTTTAGAACAATATTTTTATTCTAATTTAAGAACAATGATTTTTACCAGTGTTTTTGGGCTTTTAATTTTAATGTCGGAACAATGCTGGTTGCTCGTTGTTTTTGGGCTTTCAATTCTATTAGCAATTCTATACTTACTTGTTTACTTTCCTACATTGCATGAGACTTTGTGACTGTATGTGATCTATGTTTGCTTTGTTGCTTGTCTACCTTCAGTTCGGGGGTTTGTCTAATTAGGAAATGATCTGCATTCATCGGCAAGGTTTTCAGACCCGGACCGTTCATTGAACCGTAAAAGGGAGAAGTTCAAGGTTTTTGAGGTTGAACCGAGGTCGAACAGGGGTCGAACCGTGATGACGTCATAATTAATTTAATAATTAATTAAAACCTAAATATAGATATTAAATTTATAAAACTAGCAAAATTGACTAAAATATCTATATATGTGAGGGAAATTTAATGATTTTCAAGCATATATTTAATAATTAAATAAGAAAGTTAATAAAATAAAATAATAACCATGAAAACATTAAAATTTATGATTAATTTTTGAAGTAAAGTTGAATATCTTTGATGGATTTTAATTATAATTTTTTTATTCCTTGTAAGAGATGGATAATTTAATTAAGTAGAATAAAATTGTGTTAAGTTGTTTTTATAAAAAAAAAAAAAAAAAAAAAAATTGCTAAGGGGTTGGACCGCACGGTCTTGACCGGTTCATACGGTCCAACCCCGGTTTTAGGGGTTCACGGAATTGCCACATATGCCTGGTTCTTTAGGCTTAAAAAACCGGTTTTCATCACGGTTCACGGTTTTCACGGTCCGACATCCCGGTCCGGTCCGGTTCTGAGAACTATGTTCATCGGTAGTTTAATTTTGATTGGGCGGATTTTCCTTAATCACTTTTTTACAACTTATCTCTTATGTGTTAGTAACTTGCACACGTCTAGATGGATTCTTGTTACTTAGCCATTTTTTTGTGACTTACACCCATTTAAGGGATATTGTCATTTTTGGTTTCGTCAGTAACTTACATCCGTCTAGACGGAATCTTGTTCCTTAGCCAATTTTTTGTAACTTACACCCATTGAAGGGATATTGTAATTTTTGGCTTTGTTAGTAATGATAGGACAAGAATGTATTGATTCCTTGTGATGAATTAACAAATTAATTAGCCAAGTTAATTAATTAATTCAATTTGCATGCAATATACATGGTAGCGCAAACAAATCACCAACTAACTAAGTGCAGCAGAAATTAAATTAATACGTTGATTTGTTTTCGAATGGGGAAAACCAACATGACAAAAACCCCATCGGGTAATTTTAAGGTCACTACTTTTGAGAATCCATTATTATCAAAACAAGCGATTACAAGTAAAAGAATCCCAGTACCTTATACCAACTTACAGTTGAACCCTTACCCCAATTACCGAATTGGACTTGTTCAGTAGTGACAATCTCTCATTTTTAATGCATGACTCCTAGTACGTGACTAACTAATAGATGCGCAGATCCTAGTACGCGACTTAATCACCAACTTGAGAAAGATGTTAGATGCAAAGTTCTTTAGTTCATCCAAACAATAAAAATCAAGAAGCTCCTTAGTCACAAAACCCTATAATGTACAAACACAACAGCTTCTTCAAGAGAAAGATGAACTAGGGCATATGTCTTCGGTTCACAATATGCTTGTGAAAAACTTTTACATTAAGTTGTATCAGCTGTGACGGCCTTAAAATAATATTTATATATGTTTAAGGTTGTGAGAAAAGAAAGTCTAAACACATACTCACGGATTGGATGAAAATCAGCTCTGAAAAACCGAGTTTCATAAACCTTAATAGATAGCCATCTATCGAGTTAGTTGTCGAGCCACGGGTTTCAGCAGCTTTTAAACCTTGATAGATGCTAGCTGTCGAGTTTTAAAATCCAGCACTTTCTCACTTGATTTTTGGATTGACTTGCATGGCTTTAACACTTGAACTTGAAACCTTGTTTCTTCAAATATTAAACACATCTTAGATCTACCAAATTACAAGTAAAGTGCGTTTTGTCAAATGATTAGCCAATTACATAAAATATTGATATATGTTCTTAAAATTGAATCACATATGTCCTAACAAGTAACTTACATTCATCTAGGGCGGAATCTTATTACTTAGCCGATTTTTTGTGACTTACACCTATTGAAGGGATATTGTCACTTTTGGCTTTATCAGTAACTTATATACGTTTAGGCGGAATCTTGTTACTTAGCCTTTTATTTTATTTTATTTTATTTTTAATTTTTTTATAGCTTTGCATGCACCACGCTTGCTAAATAATTCTTTTATTACTTCATTTCAAACATGAATACAATCATCCATTACATTTATTGATGGCATTATTTCAAATGCTTGATATTCCATGGTCGCAGTAGTCTCTTCCCGTCGAACGTTTCCAAGTAATAGCTGTCTTGCCTGGAATAATAGGTGACTTTGTAGGGTCTTTCCCAGGTTCGGCCAATCTTCCCCTAGGTTGGGTCCTTGGTAGCAAGTGTGATTTTGCGTAGGACGAGATCTCTTATGTTAAGTTGTCTGAGCTTCACTCTCTTATTGTAGTACTGGGCTATCTTCTGCCAGTACTCTACCATTTTGTGAGATGCTTCATCTCTAGATTTGTCCAAGCAATCCAAGTTGACTCTTAGTTGATCGTTATTGCTGCCTTTGTGGAAGACTTCTCGTCTCATGCTGGTGATTCCTATTTCGACTGGGATTACTGCTTCGATGCCATAAGTGAGACTAAAGGGGTTCTTTCCTGTTGGGATTCTCGTTGAGTTCTGTACCCCTACAGGACGTTGGGCAACTCTTTTGGCCATGCCCCCTTTGCCTTGTCTAACCGAGCCTTGATGATCTTGAGCAGAGTTCGATTCGTCACTTCCATCTGGCCATTAGCTTGGGGGTGACCAAGTGACAAGAATTGGTTCTTAATTCCTAACCCCAAGCAGAAGTCCTTGAAACCTTGACTGTTAAACTGTCACCCGTTGTCTGATATGATTATCTGTGGTATCCTAAATCAGCAAACTATATTCTTCCACACGAAGTTCTGGACCTTCGCCTCTGTTGTTATGGTTGATAGTGTTTCTGCTTCAACCTATTTTGTGAAATAATCAATGGCAACTAGTAAAAATTTTACTTGTCTTTTACCTTGAGGTAACGGGCCGACGATGTCAAGTCCCTACTGGGCAAACGGCCATGGGGAGGCTATTGTTGTCAGTTTCTCAGATGGGATGTGTTGGACGTTCCCAAACCTTTGGCATTTGTCGCACCTCTTGACGAACTATTTTGCATCCTTTTGCAAAGTAGGCCAAAAGTAATTTGTTCAGATAACTTTGCTAATCAGGGATTTCAAGCTTGCATGGTCTCCACAAATTCCTTTATGGATCTCCTCCAGAACATATTTGGCTTCCTCCTCGTTGACGCATTTCAGGTAAGGCATGGAGAAGCCTCTTTTGTATAGGGTGTCATTCAGGATCGTGAACCTTGCTGCCCTTTTCTAGACCTTCTTGGCCTCTTCGATGTCTTATGGAAGCCGTCCATCTTGAAGGAAGGATAAGATTGGGGTCATTCGGCTGCTTTCGCTCTGGATTGCAAAGGTGAGGACCTCTTCGATGCTAGGACGTTTCTAGACTTCAATCTTCAAGTCTGTATTTGTTGGTCCTACTTCTGACAACGCTTGCTTCGCTAGCTCGTCTGCCCCTATATTTTGGCTTCTAGGGATCTGTGTGAACTCCACCTAATCAAAATCCTGTGTTAAAAGTTTCATCAACTTTAGGTATTTTTGCATCCTTTCCTCCTTTGCTTTGAATTCCCGCTTTATCTGAGCTATGACGAGCTTTGAATCACTCTGTAGGAGCAAGTTTTTGACTCCTAGTGCCTTCCTGACTCTTAATCCCATCAGTACTCTTTCATATTCAACTTCATTGCTAGTGGCCAAGAATGTAAGCTGAACTCTGTATTTGAGTGTCTCTCCTTTTTGGGTGATGATAATGACCCCTACTCCACCCATTTTTCGCGCTGACGAATCGTCAGTCTAAATCATCCATTTTTCCACTTCATTTGTTGCTCCTTCCTTATTTGGGATTGTAAATTCAGCAATGAAATCTATCAATGCCTACGCCTTAATGGCCACCCTGGAGTGGCACTTAATGTCGAATTGGCTGAGTTCGATAGCCCATTGGATCATCCTTCCTGCAGCCTCAGGCTTGTTCATTGACTTATTTATAGGTTGGTCCATCATCACCAAGATGGGTTTGCTTGGAAGTAGGGGTGCAACTTGTATGAAACTATAATCAAAGCGAATGCAATCTTTTCTATGCATGGGTATTTGGCTTCTGCCTCTTGGAAGGTCTGGCTAACATAGTAAACTGGGAGTTGTGTTTTGTCATCTTTTCAAATCAAGACAGCGCTCACAGCTGTAATTAACATTGCTAAGTATAAATACAGGTTTTCTCCCTCCTTGGATGGGTTAGAAGGGATGGATTGCTCAGGTAGCGCTTGAGTTCCTGGAAGGATTTCTTACACTCATTCGTCCAAACGAAGGCTTGCTTTAGTCTTTTGAAGAAGGGCAGTCATTTATCCGTTGCTTTTGAGACGAATCTGTTGAACGCTGCTATTCTTTGTGTGAGTTTCTGGACTTCTTTCACGATTTCTAGTATGGCTCGTACCTTCTCTAGGTTTGTTTCTATTTCTCTGTGTGACACCATGAACCCTAAGAACTTCCCTAACACCACCCCAAAGATGCACTTACTGGGGTTTAATTTCATCTAATATTGTTTAAGAGTTGTGAATGTCTCTTGGAGGTCGTCTAAGTGAGCGAGCTTTTCTTTACTCTTGACAAGCATGTCATCCACGTACACTTCCATGTTTCTCCCGATTTGTTTGCTGAACATTTTGTTTACCAACCTCTGGTAGGTTGCTCCTGCATTTTTCAGCTCGAAGGGCATCACCTTGTAGTAGTAGAGCCCTTGGCTTGTGAAGAAGGCAAATTTTTCCTGGTTTTCCTCTGCCATTTTTATCTAGTTGTACCCCGAGAATGAGTCCATAAAAGTCAGGAGCTTGTATCTTGTTGTGGAATCCACTAACTGATCTATCTTCGGTAGGGGGAAGCTGTCCTTTGGGCAGGTCTTGTTCAAGTCTTTGAAGTCCATGCACATCCTCCACTTCCAATTTGCCTTCTTTACGAGGACGACGTTGGCCAACTAATCAGGGTAGTAAACCTCATGGATGAAGCTCATTGCTAGTAGTTTATTTACTTCGTCCATGATCGCCTGGTTTCGTTCTGGAGCAAACATTTGTCGTCTTTACTAGAAGGGCTTTGTCTTAGGGTCCACATCTAACTTGTGTTGGATGATCTCTGTGGATATGCTTGGCATGTCCTCGTGGCTCTAGGCGAAGGTGTCTAGGTTCTCCTTAAGGAATTGGACTATTTTCTTCTTCATGTCTGCACTCATTGTCATCTCTACTCTTATAGTCTTTGTTAGCTCTCTGTCCACTAGCTCCACAATTTATAGGGCCTCCACTTTCTCCTCTTTTTTCTCCTCGATCATCCACGTATGATTTTCCTTTGCAACCAATACTGCTTGGTAGCGCTCCCTAGCCAGTACTTGATCTCCTTTTCCTTCACCTACACCATTTTCCATTGGAAATTTTACCTTCAGGCAATAGGTGGATGTGGCTGCCTTCTAGCGGTTGAGTGTGGGCCTCCCAATGATCACATTGAATAAAGAGGGACAATCTACCACTAGGAAGTCTAATTGATGAGTCAGCTATCGCAGATAAGATCCTACTGTGACCGTCAACATTACTATGCTTTTAGGATACACGCTGTTCCCACTAAAGCTGATGAGAGGGGACTCAAAAGGGCACAACCTTCCTGGATCTAACTTTAACTATTGAAAAGCGGAGAGGTAGATGATGTTTGCGGAGCTGTCATTATCCACGAGGATTCTCCTAGTATTGAACTATTCTATTGTGAGCATTATGACCAAAGGGTTGTCATGAGGCTGCTTCACTCATTTGTGTCTTCTTCTGAGAAAAACATGTCCCTATCTGTCCTTCTTTACTTCTGAGAAAAAACCTCTGATATGATTTCATGAGAGATTTGAACAACCCATTTGTGGATGGCCCACCTGTGATCATTTTTATCTCCCCGATCATACTTGGTGGACATTGGGATATGAGGTCTTCGTCCCTTGGTAAGGCTTTGCACTTGTCCTTGTTATCATCCTTGGACCTACTAGATTCTCCCTTCTTTACAAACCTCTGCAATTTCCTTTTTCGTAGGAGCTTTAAAGGTTGTTAGTTGCACCTTGTCATCAGCTTTGTTGACCTTTAAAATTTCTTGAGTGAAACACTTCATATACGATCTCAGGGTCTCCTTTTCTCTTTGTCTGATGGTAAGTAAGTGGTCTGCTGGCCTCCTCGGGCGCTGTCCCCCGACGAAGTGGCGTAAGAAGGAATTGCCTAATTGCTCGAAGCTATCAATGGACGACATTGGTAACTTCGTGAACTACTCCCTTGCAACTCCTTTGAGAGTGGTGGGGAATGAATAGTACAATATTTTGTTAGGAGGCTTTTGAAGGCCTAGGGTCATCTTAAAAGTGTTAAGGTGGTCCAGGGGGTCCTTCAGCCTGTCAAACGATTCAAGTTGAGGCAGGAAAAATTTTGACGACACTGGGCATTCCAGGACTGCCATCGTAAAAGGTGAATTCGTCGTCTTGACCATTCTATACAGGCTTCGATCCATTTTCCTTTTAATGGCATTCCTTAGCTCGTCTATCTCCTTTTTCATTTCTCGGAGAAGATTTGAGATTGGTCCATCTGGAGTGGCTAGTCTTTGATAGTCACTCCTTCTATAACTATCTCCATCGTCCTCCTGATTGGACCTAGATCGGTTCTTCTCTTGTTGAAGTCGCAACCTCATCTCCTAATTCTGTATAGTGAGTTCTTCTACACTAGCTATAAGGGTCTAAATTTGCAGGGCTAATGTTGCAGAATCTTGGTTGGACTCCATCTGATATTGGGAATTAACTGGAACTACACTTTTGAACCTAAGTGCGAAAATGTCATCCCCACAGACGGCACCAAGTTGATGATGTAAAAATCATCAGTATTCGTCCAGATGGAGTTGAATCCTCGTCACTGTACTTGCAAATGTAGTGTAAGGCTTTCCTCAGGTGGTCACCAGTATAGTGCTTGCCACAACGCTTCCGATGCCAAAGTCAGTATACAAAAGTTTTTGGGGAAATAAGAAAGTTTAGAATATCAGAATCACCTATGCTTGTGTATTTTGAGTGTGTGTGTACCTGGTCCAGTTCTGTTGAGTGTGTATATATAATTTTGTAGTTTCTAGCCATTGGGAATTTAATTATGGCTTTAGTGCTCCTTTCGTAATGCCTCAGGACTTGTTAATACGGGTTTTGAAGAGCTACCAACGGTTTGACAGCTAATTGGTAATGGTCTGAGGCATTGAAGCTTCTCATTAATGGTTTGCTTTTCCTCATCCATGACGTGGCCAGGTAAACAGAGGTATTTGATGAAGTCGTCTGGGCAAGAGAGTTCGTTGATCCCATAAGGTACAGCATGGGGTATCTACACCAACCTCAATTACTGACCAGTAGTTAGAAGGCTATTCCAAGTGCTGATTTGCTCTTGAGCCCACTTCCCTCCAACTTTCAAAATTTTGAGATATCTTTGAAACTCTAGCTTGCATTGCTTGACCTTATCAAAATATGTGTGTAAGAATTAGGCTAGGAAGAGTTTCAAACTCATCCTAACTCAACCCCAATGCCCTTTACTCACTCTCTAAATAGAGGAGCTTCCCTCATTTGCAAATCACCAATCACTATGGTGAATGTTGATTATTTCTGTCAATTCACGACTTTCTCAATAGTAACACACTCAAAGGAAGCCCATTGATTGTTTGAAGAATTTGAAGAAAATTTCAAGATTTGCCATTACTTTTCCAAAATATTTGAAGAACACCTTCAAATGAACTTCAAAGAAAGGAGGTGTTGTCCAATTAATCCAACGAGGTGCCCCCATTCAAGATCCAATCCATGGAGGTGCTACCCAAATCACCCTATTCAAAACCAAGGAGTTAAATCATCTCAAAGTGTTGCCCAATTTTCAAGCTTGAAGGAAGAATGTGTTGTACATCAATCTAAAGCCTTGAGAACATTCAAATTCAACCCTGACTCCAACATTGTATGTAGGTATAAATCTCTAAATTATGTGGTTTAGATCCTCAAATCTTGAATCTCTAAACCATGCTCGATTTAGTAAATTGGACAATTTGACTATGATTCATGAAGTTTTCAATAAACATTGAAATTTCCAATTTTATTAGTTTTAAACACCAGATCAGTGATTGGTTCCTAGGTTGTTGTTGTTGTTGTTGTTGTTGTTGTTGTTGTTTTTTTTTTTTTTTTTTTTTTTTTTTAACAAGATAGAAATTCTACTGTTGCTTAATCTAAGTGTATACGTGTGTACAAAAAACTCTCTCTTGGAGACTTGAACCTTGGCACTTGCCCCCTACACTCCCACAAGCACTTATACTTGTAGAGTGACCATCGCATCAAAAGTCTACGGTGTAACGGTAGTTCCTAGTTAATTAGATTTGATTGGGCGGTCTTTCCAAATTTTAAAACCATGATCATTACTATTAACCGAACTGCAATTCATCATTGGGCCAAGACTTGTTTATTTGGCATTTTAGTGCAAGTAGGAATTATGAACTACAAAATTCATTTGAACTTGTGTTGACACTTGACATCTTCTTCTTCTTTTTCTTTCTCTTCTATTTTTTTTTATTCTCTCTAACATGTTTTTACCAAAAAAGAAAAAAACTGCGATATGAATTTTAAAACTATATGAACTTGTCAACTACCAGGTGAGAACTTAGAAAACCTTCCCCGAATTAATTATATGCAGAACTGACCCTTGCCAGATTCCAAATGAAACTTCTTCCAAGTCAAACACTTGTTTAATTTAGTTTTAGGAATTAAAGAATGAATCAAATGGGAAACTATATTTCATCACTAATAATTTAAAAATGTATTGACCGAAAGGTGGTCTTCACTAGACAGAGTGTGAAACGGTTGTTGAGGATGAAAACTTATTTCATTTTCTAATGAAAATTCAAAGACACGAGACAATTTGTCGCTGGGAGAAATTTTCTTGATTAACCTTGACTCAATGAGCTTCAGCAACAAAAAAAAGACATCAAAGTCTACGTTAATTGAATTACTTACCACCTAGCTTTGCCCAGTGCCAAACATTCTATATGGTTACACTTACACCTTCTAAGAATGATCGGGTTGGCTTTTCTATTTGTATTTGGCCTCCTTTTGCTTTTGGCAAAGAATTTGATACTCACTTTGATAGGGAGAGGTACTAAAAGGAGGCCATTTTGCTATCATTTCTTCCATCAATAGGAAAATTTTCTCCGCACAATAAAAAGACAAAGAAAACATCACGTAACAAAAATCAAATATCAAAGAAGAAAAACTTATTTAGTCATTGTCTCCGAGTGCACTCTCACCCTCAATATCATCTTGGTTGCTTGGTAGGATACGATTGCTGGGGGACACTTCTATATGGTTACACTTACACCTTCTAAGAATGATCGGGTTGGCTTTTCTATTTGTATTTGGCCTCCTTTTGCTTTTGGCAAAGAATTTGATACTCACTTTGATAGGGAGAGGTACTAAAAGGAGGCCATTTTGCTATCATTTCTTCCCATCAGTAGGAAAATTTTCTCAGCACAATAAAAAGACAAAGAAAACATCACGTAACAAAAATCAAATATCAAAGAAGAAAAACTTATTTAGTCATTGTCTCCAAGTGCACTCTCACCCTCAATATCATCTTGGTTGCTTGGTAGGATACGATTGCTGGGGACACTTAACAAAAAGCATTATCAAAAATTTGCATGCATGTTCTCTTGTCTTCTGCTTGTTAAAATAAAAGGACTTCTAACTTTCTAAGTCTTTGCTGGTCAATTCATGATCATGTGGCGCCATTACAGAACCAATAATTCCACTGATCAGCACATTGATCATGGACTAGATTAATAATTACTCTTTAATTAGTGAATGTATGGCCTTTTTATAAATGATGTATCAATGAAGTTCAATAGATATTACTATTCTACTTAAGTCAACTCTCCAAAATTAAGTTAAAAAAAAAATGGTCATACTTATACCAAGAAAAATTCATTTCTATATTAGAGTTGTAGTGTGAAATATCGGATTTTGTGATACCAAATGCGACTCATCCTCTCTCTTTTGTTTTTTTGGGGGGTGAATGTGTCATCTCATTTGTATGATAGAGACAAAGACAAATGCTGAGAGAGGTGGGAACAATAGGATACAGCTGGCTTGTTCTCAAGGATAGGAAAGTTTGTCATTACTCATATGGGCTAAACAATTTTTTCCAAATTTTGTGAGCAACATCTATACGATCCAAGTAATTTCCCTCCATACATC
Source organism: Quercus variabilis (assembly GCA_030445155.1). NCBI lineage: Eukaryota > Viridiplantae > Streptophyta > Magnoliopsida > Fagales > Fagaceae > Quercus > Quercus variabilis. The sequence goes on from CP129446.1 coordinate 18,190,641, forward strand.
CTTGTTAAAGATCATATATAAATTGGAAGACAAGGCTGCTATATTGAACAAAAAAGTAGTTGGCTGGCTCTTTTATTCTATTTGGATCCTCTCCTGAAACTTCCTATTATCCAGCTACTGACAATGGGTTAGTCTAGGCTGCTGATCATGATAAAGTAGTTTATGAATGCTTATATGCATGCGAGCAATGCTAGTACCGCATAAATTTATACAATTTTTGTCAAAATTCATTATTTGGTGAGTTGTGAGTGGTAGATGTATGAACCCAGATCTAGATCTACTACTACACCTCTATTATTTACAACTCGCTACATGGTGAGTTGTGGCAAAAATTGTCTAAATTTATGTGGTCTTTGTATTTTTCTATGCATAATATAATTGAGTATAAAAATAAAATAAAAAACTATTTATAATGATAATCATTTATATGCTGAATATTTAAAAGAGCGATAAAAAAAATTATAGTAATTAACTTTCTATTACTTGAACTAACAAGACACCTTTACCCATGCGTTTGGATGTGTTTATTTATATTTCAAAAATCAAGGTGTATAAAAATATAACTGTATAATAAGAACTTTAAAAAGTTAAATATAAGTTGGCAATAAAAATAAACTGAAATTTTAAAGTAAAACACACCAAATTATTTCTCAGTGTATATTTGGATTAAATTTTTGTTGAAAAAAATGATTTTCTTATTCATTACTAAAAAAATTAGTAAAAATGCAATTATTAAAAGAAATAAAATTTAAAAACGATGTACAAAAAAAAAAAAAGATTAAATATAATTTAAAAAAAATTTCTCTTACGTTTTTTCCAAACTTCTATACAATCAATCAAGCATAGACAAATTGCATACAAAATAATGTAACACAAAACGTTGAAATCTATAATCTATAATATATATTAAATTGAAAATGTTTTACTTTTGGTAAACTTTATAATATTTTGTTACATCAACTTTTTAGGCCTCGTAAATTTACACACTATTACTCTAATATATATATATTTCTTGATTGAATTTAAATTTCATTCTATATTTAAACTCTCCATTAGACTCTTGATACACTATATTTTCTTTTAATATTAGAATATATAGTTTTATATGCAAACACAACTAAAATAAATGTTTATTAGGTACTATCATAATTATCAAAATTCATATATAGACAAAAAAGAAAAAAAAAATGAATTTCACGGATTACCACCTAGTGTGTGTCAATATATATATTTATTAAATTATTTAGTCAAGCATTTCCCATCAAAGATACACATAAAAGATTTTCAACAAATTGTTTTTTATAGAAACAAAAGGGCCGTAGTATTTTTAATCATTTAAATTGTCAAGTCTCATGCATTCTCCTTAAAATAAGGATAAAAGTACTATCAAAATATTTTAGCATTATTAGATTAGTCTTTTGCATTCATTTGAATGAATTTTTTATTGAAAATTTAATTGTTAATTTGTTGAAAGTTGACAAGAAAAATATTAAAGAAAAAAATTTTGGTTTTAAAAATAAAAAATACTTTTATAATATTTTCACAACATTTTCACAATAAATTTTTTAGTCTAAGATTGTTATTGACTGTTACTAATAGATAAATAACTAATTTCAATTTTTAGTTTAAATTAAAACCAATAACAAATTATCACTTAAGATTTGTTATAAAAATATTGTAGACGTAACACTTCTTCAAAATTTGTACATAAACTAATTAATAAGTTAATGAATAAAGCTAATCCAAACATACTATATTAGTATATATTCTTTCCAAGTTCTTTCGCCTTCGGGAAAGAAAAAGCTAGGATGACAATATCATCTACGTCAACCCAATAATAGGTAATCCAAAATTCACCTATCCTTGAACCCAAAAGGAGGGGAAAAAAATCTCTCTGCATGCTTAGACTTAGCAAATTGTTTTTTTTAATCATAGAGACAATGACTACTTCTTTATATATATATATATATATATTATTTTTATTTTTTTTGGTAAAAGAGACAATGACTTCGCTTTCTCTTTATGGCTGCGCTCTACATGTATTTCAGTAAAGGTCTAATCTTGTTGAGTCTGTTCCAAATTCAAATGGACTTCTTTCCGTTAAACTTCTTCCTTACTTCTTCGATATTTCCTTCCATTTTTTGTTTATATTATGCTAGTAAGAAGTAAGCGTCTTGATTATTTATGTAATGAAAATAAACGTTTTAACACTTGTAGAATAACTTAGAAAGAAAGACCTAATAAGAAAAGTAAAAATTAATGATATTTCTCAGCGTATTTATTAGTAAATCATTTTAAGAAATATTTTATAAAGAAGAAATTTTATTTAAAATATTTTTACAACTTTTTTAATTTTTTGAAAAAATAGTATAAAAATTTTCTTAAAATAATTTATTAATGATTATCTTAAATACACCCTTTAATATAATCCGTAACGTGACAACTAGATATATAATAGTAATATTGTGCATGAGAGGTGTGTGTTTGCATAGACGTCAAGCAAATGCCATGCAATGATAAATATATTTATGCAGTGTATTGGTCCTTAACCAAATAGAAGCTTACCATGGAATACCTACTTTCATTAGCATAATATAGCTCAAAAAGTCAAAATGAAAAGAAAAACGAAGCTGTTAACACATACCATTCAATTGAGTCATGCATAGATTTTGATTTAAGTTTTTATTTAGAAAACATTTCATTTTCTCAACTATGATATAGGATCGATGAGTTAATTTGGCTTACTTTAAAAACAAAGAATATATTTTACCCATTTGAGGTTCATTCTACTAGGATTTAGGACCATTTTTCTATTATCAAAATTTATTCTGGCAGCACGTCTTTTAATTTCTATCCAACTTGCGCCAAATGGCAAACTTTAGGAAGCAATATTTTCCGAATGACAAGTTAACGAACATAACCCCACCCATGCCAGAAGTGCAAAAAATATAATTTTCCATAGTTTTATCATAGTTACTTCAAATTAGGATTCTTTAGAGTTGTTGGATCCTTGCATCAGAAATTTTCTAATATTCTAGCAATCTATATATTTTAAAATAAGTGCACTGGATTTTGTTATATCAATATTTAAATAAATGTTGATTATCATCTATCTATACTATAATTAATAGAATACAACTTTTCAGTCTCCGTATATCACAATTAATAAAGTCAAGCAGGGAAATATATTCCAAACACCTAAAATTTATGTCATTTTTAAAATTAAAAACTGTTTCTCATATAGTTTCGTATATATACTATGCCATGTCAAATTTCATTTGAACCAAAAAAATAATTCATTACTCATGTTAAATTTTCTAGAAGTTACCTGCCAAAACTAAAACAGTTTCTTTCTTAATTGTTTATATGGTTATTTTAGATCAAGTCAACATTAATGAAACGTCAGTTATCTTTATTAATATTAATGCGTACAATTTGACATCACTGATACATTGAGAGTGAAACTAACATATATGTTAAATTAAATAAATTTAGGGGATTTTTTCTTAAAAAAAAAAAAATTTAGGGGACAATTAGATCTCAAACCACATTGACCTCACCTTAGAATCCTATTGAAAATTATGGTCATACTATGGGAACACAAGAACTAAATGAGTCTTAGGCTAACTAAAACTGTTTATAAAATATTATCATTATCTTTCCAGGGATTTTCGTTTTCTTTTAATTAATCAAATAAGGCAATGTGCTTAGTTAATTAAATAAAAAATGGCAATCCGTAGACACTTCAAGGTCAGACAAACAATTTTTTTTTTCTTTATTTGGTATAAAAAATTATTAGCATTACCAGTTATCACATGCATGCACTTTCCCTGATCAATCAGAGAACCATTGACACAAAACACGGAGGACAAGTTTAATTACTTTGGGTCAACCAATATAAGGGAAGAATTAATTAATTAACATAAAAACGTTGTTTTTAGACTCCAATAAAAAAAATGTTGTCAACTCGTTTCGAAGATAAGAAATATATATTTGAAATATTAAATTTTATTATTTAATAAAAAATTTAATCAAAGTGACATTCTATCCTTGAAAGTGAAGCGAATTCGCTAATTTATGTAAACAATAAACTATATTATAAGATTCTCAAGGAAAAATAAAGGAGAAAAATCTTACAAACTAGTAAAAAATTTTGTAGCTAAAATCCCCCCATTCTCTAATCAATGTCTTGCAAAATAATGTAACTTGAGTTCTAATCTCAAAGATATTCTACAATTACAATTGCAACATATAAATTTCGATGGACAAAATAAGGGAAGAATTATTATTATTTTTTTTGAAAAATAATTACAATATGATGTTAACCCCGCAACTCGAACATTTTTCCCTCTAAGTCTCCAAACACTTTATGCATGAGGAGGTACCAATTCAGCTATAAGGCCTTTAGCAAAGGAAGAATTAATTAACATAAAAATGTTGTCAGTTTTTTTTTTTTTTTTTGAGAGAATCTAAAAAAATCTTGTCAACTATAGTTTTGAAGATAAGAAATATTTGAGAGATCAAAAATTTTATTATTTATTAAACATATTAATAAAGTAAAATTCCATCCTTGATAGTGAGGTGAAGTCACAAATTTAGTCCCACTAGAATGCCCGAGTGAGTTACTTTATGTAAACAATAAACTATATCATAAGATTCTCAATTAAATTATATATATATATATATATATATATATATATATATTATAAAAATCTTACAAAATAGTCTTCTAAAAATATGTCTTCCAAACTAATCAAAATTTTGTAGTTAAATTGTCATATTTTGATATTTCCAATGAAATCATTTATGGTTCAAATCCTAAATTCATAAATAATCTTTTTTTATTTAAAAAGGTTTACAAAATAATGTAATGTGAGTTGTCATCTCAAACATATCCTACAACTACAATTATAACCAATAAATTTCAATAGACAAAATAATGGAAGAATTAATTAACATAAAAATGTTCTCAATTTTTTTTTTTAATGAGAATCCAAAAAAAAATCTTGGAAGCTAAAAAAATATTTGAGATATTATAAATTTTATTGTTTAATAAACATTTGAATCAAGTGACATTCCATCCTTGAGAGTGAGGCGAAGTCACTAATTCAATCTCACTTGAATGCCGGGTGAGTTACTCCTGTAAACAATAAACTATTTTATAATTAAGATTCTCAATCAATATATATATATATATATATATATAATAAAAGTCTTATTAAATAATCATTTAGAAAAAAATGTCTTACAAGTTAGTAAAAAATATTGTGTTAAAATGATGTCTTTTGATATTTTAATGAAAACGTTTAGAATTCACACCCTCTCTTCTCTTATCATCGAATTACTTTTATTTTTTTATAAAAAAACATACAAAATAATGTAAAATGAGTTGTCTTCTCAAATATATCCTACAATTACAACCTATAAATTCAATAAACAAAATTCGATTTCAATAACCAAAATTGGATATCATATATTACATAGGATATGTCAATTTATAATAAAATACTATTTCAAATAAAAATTATAATAAAATAATAAAAGTTGTAGTACACATGCTATTGAATTTTTAAGAGAGATCCTATTCATGACCATTAAAGAACAATGATATTTTTATAAGTAGTCCAGTCACTTTTAATTTAAAAGTTTTTATGAAATTTTGTCACCGTTTAATGCAAATAAGATTCCTTTGGATGTTCCTTAACCGGGTGTAGGAACCCATTAACAAAAGCCGTTTAGAAGTGGCACATGAATGAATAGTAAGTAACTATGCAACTTACCATTTTCACTTAAATAAATATACAACATGATATTGATTAATTTAAAAAAGAAAAATGGGGCCAAGCTCGAGAATTGGTCCACAACTCTATAAATAGTTCATGAACATCCTCGTAGTTCCTACACCAACACAAAATTCACAAGCAAGCTATAGCTTAATTATTGTGTCGAACCTAGTCCTACGCTATAATGGCTTGCGAGCAAAACCAAAGCCACATTCACTTAGCATCTAAGGTTGGGATAATTGGGGCTGGTATTAGCGGAATAGCTGCCGCTAAACAGCTTTCGGGTTATAGCCCTGTGGTTTTTGAGGCCACAGATTCCATAGGAGGTGTCTGGAAACACTGTTCTTTCACTTCTACTAAACTCCAAACCCCTCGTTGTGATTATGAGTTCTCTGATTACCCTTGGCCTGAAAGAGATAATTCAACTTTCCCTTCTCATGTTGAGATATTGGAATACTTGCATGGCTATGCAACACACTTTGATGTGTTGAAGTTCATCAAGTTCAACTCTAGGGTGATCGAAATCCGGTATGTTGGTGACCGGAGTACTGATAACATTCAGCACAAATTGAGTTCCAAAACATCCACAGAGTACGGGAACCTGCTGAAAGGCCATCCTGTTTGGGAGGTTGCCATAGAAAATAACCAATCCCAAACTGTTCAGGTTATTCATTTCTCTCTTATTAATTGATTTTAAAGAGTTTTTTAATTATGTTAGACTTTATCTTATTTTTATTGTTTTCACGTGAAGAGTCTTGTAAGTCAGTTGTCACATTTTAGTGTATCCAACTCAGATATAGTTCAGCACCCTAATCATGGGATTATCCAAAAAAAAACATTTGAAATAAAAGAATAAAAAATCTTAGTTCTTCTACTTCAATATCTTTTAAAAGCCAATTACCAAGAGGCAGGCATGCTTGTGTGGCTTTGTGTCACTGTTCGGTAGTTGCATGCCACTGAAAGGATCTTAATTTACTCCATATAAGTTTTAAGACCTTGATATTTTATCCAAAACAAAATAAAATAAGACCAAGAATCGCATGCACTGAAACTCCCTGAATATATCAATTATTATATTTTCTATCCTCCAAGGTTTGCTTCTAGGAAATTATATAATAAATTAATGGCGCACTTAGATTATTTTCTACTTATTTATTTTTTGCTGACTAATCGAACATTTTGGAACAAATTAAACAGTGGTATGCTTTCGAGTTTCTTGTGGTATGCATCGGAAAATATGGAGACGTACCAAAAATGCCAAGTTTTCCACCAAACAAAGGCCAAGAAGTATTTCAAGGCAAGGTCTTACATTCACTGGATTACTCTAAACTTGACAAAGAAACCTCTCGTGCACTTCTCAAAGGAAAGAAGGTGGCAATTGTTGGCTACAAAAAATCAGCTATTGATTTAGCCGTCGAGTGCGCAGAGGCAAACCAAGGTATATATAATTATATATACTACATATAATCGGACAATGACACTGTTACGCTCGTTTTTTTTCTTGAACACTCGTTTTTTATCTTAAATGTGATCTTATAAGATCAATATAGGATCCAAGATCCATGGTGCTTTCCATATTAGGTGCTACTAGATTCCTAGTGTTTTCCTTTCTTCATCTTCTTCTTCTTCTTCTTCTTCCTTTTTATTTTTATTTTTTATTTTATTTTATTTATTTTTATTTTCCTGTTTTGGGGTCAGAGACTCCGAGTTCTACTAGGACATAGGTGGGTACAGTTAGGACGGTCAACTTAGGCCAAGGGTCTAGTTGACATAGGCAGGCCGGGGCACAGTGTGATATTTGAAGTCTTTTTTCATTCATTAATCATATATACACAACCTCTTTCTTTTTTTTCTTTTTTCTTTTTTAATTATTAAGAGATTGAGTGTTTAATTTCTATTTTATTTTTATAATTATTAAGAAATCGAGTGTGAGTGATGAAGAAAAAATGATTAGTCGATCACTAAATTATGTATTCTCAATTTTTAATCTTGCGCACTCTAGATTATGAGTTAGCAACACTGGACAATGTGAGGATAAGTTTAAGTTCAAATAAGATTAATCAAAATACTAATAAGTTTTTAGTATAAACTATCGAATCTCTTATACAATCATTAAAAATTTTACCAGTTGAGATAATTGAAACTTACAAGTTCACGTCTTGCTAAGTAAATAAAAAATATTAAAAAAATGTAAAAAATTATTTACCACCAACTTTTGGGGCTAAATTGCTAATAAAGTTTCAAATATTTGGATTGGACATCAATACATACGTATATAATATATATTTACACGCATTTTTAAGAAATTTCATTGAAAGTGCCATGAAGCAGAATTGCCAAGAACGTCGCAGAGAACAGAATAGTCAGATATGCTTCTTTTTTCATTTTTCTTTTTTCTCTTATATATTACACTCCTATTATATATGTCTTTGGCTAATAAAAATTGCAAGCCAGATGAAATTATTGGTTTGCCTTTTTGTAGAAAAATGGCTTTGAAAATTGACATTTTTTGCCCTACTTTTAAAGGACCTGATGGGCAATCATGCACGATGGTGATAAGGACTTTGCACTGGACCGTTCCGTCTTACAGGATTTGGGGATTGCCATTTTTCTTGTTTTATTCAACAAGGTCCTCTCAGTTTCTACACGAAAGGCCAAATCAAAATTTGTCCAGGACCTTGTTCTTAGCTCTTTTATCTCCAATGGTAAATTCATCATATTCCTTTATTTTCTTTTGTTCAGTTGATGAATAAAAAATATAAGTTCAGGAAAAAAAATGATAAGATGAATATATGGAATATGGATATGAAAATTGCTAAAACTTCTACTGATTTTACTATTAAACTATTACAAATTGATGTGATAATATATATGATTGGTGTCATTTCAGAAACATAATAAAAAATATCTTTTTTTTGTTGTTTTTTTAGTGATTGGGGCACAATATATGTAAGACACTACGGATAAAGACACTGCCCATTTTATTACAAAATTCTTTTAATTAAAAAATAGATTTTATTACAAAAGACTTACGATTTATATGACAATGAACGCAATTGAAATTATTTAAAAAATATCTATATTTTATAATATATATAATATATAAACCAGAAAAAGTTGACTTTTTGTTGATCTCTTAATATTGAGCCACATAGATTCTAGAGACTTCACAAATTTTCCACATTATTATTAATATTAATATTATATATTAATTGACTTTAAATTCTACAAAGATTCCTTATAAAACGTTTTATATTTAGATCTTCCATAATAATACAGCCATGACATATTTTCTTTAAGCGGTAAAATAAAGAATCACTTTTTCTAAGTTCTTCTAAGTTCTGTATATGACTATTTTATACCATATGTAACAATTTTTATTACAATTTGTTGAAGTTGTCTGCTATAAATGATAAACAATCACTTGTATATGGACTTATAACTTTTTCCTTATTATTCATAGTCATCTGTATCAAAATTATGATAAAAGTTGTGTTTCTAGGCTCTCCTAAATAATTATATAGAGGAACACAGTCATATAAATACATACTAATAACTAATATAATTAAGAAATATTATATTTAAAAAAATAAAAGAAAGAGAAAATATTATATTTTGTGGAACTTTTCCATGCAATGCATGAGTTATTTAAACAAATGACTAGTGATTAATAAAACTTAAAGTTTATAAGATTTATGTTGTAAAATTTTATAAACTTCCCCATATACTAAAATTTGTAATTCACTTCTCTATACTTATTAGTCCCAAACCCAATTAAATATAGGGAAAAAAAATATTTGCTTTCGTTGTTACTATGAACTCCTCCCAAAATCATTTGCACCATAATCATAATTATTATTATTATTGTTATTATTAGTAGTAGTAGTAGTAGACTATGTGCCATCATATTGTATAATTTGACACTCAGATAAGTGATTCTTTTCTCCAAACAGCAAAGAGCAATTTCCAAGTTCATAGAGTCGTACTTGGTGTGGAAGCTTCCCTTAGTGAAGTATGGACTGAAACCAGATCATCCATTTGTGGAGGACTATGCTTCCTGCCAGATGGCTATCTTGCCAGAGAATTTCTTTGCTGAGGCAGACAAGGGAAAGATAGAGTTTAAAAAGACATCAAAATGGTGGTTTTGGAATGGGGGAATTGAATTTGAAGACAACACAAGATTGGAGGCTGATGTTGTGCTTCTTGCTACTGGTTATGATGGGAAGAAGAAACTTCAAGCTGTACTTCCTGAGCCTTTTAGGAGTCTCATAGTGGACGACTCCGGGATCATGCCCCTTTACAGGTATTTAAACTAAAATAAACATAAGTAATTATTAGTACTTTTAGAGTATGAAATTTTTTCGACTCCCGTGAATACATTAAGAAGAATGATAGAGTATACTACGTTAACGTTGCTCTACATTGAAAGTACTAAATAATTTTTCATTATTTATGCATTATTTATGTATTCTTTTGGCAGGGTATGAAACCAACATCATGTCCAATTATCTAACAATTAATTAAGACCGAATAAATTATAATATAGCCTTAGCCCTGTGAAAGCATGCTGTGTATTGAGTGTGGCTTCTAATGGTCCAGTCATAGATCCAAATTAAATTATAAGTGTATATAACACACACGTCCACATATATATTTAATGTGCATGATTGTGCAGACCTTGGCACGTCCATGCATATGAAGTAAAGAATAAGTTTGACCAACTTAAATTATATGTTTACCAAGGAATTGATTTCCTTTAACTAAAACGTTGGTTTTAGTTAGCTTAACTCATAAAGTTTTGTTATTAAATGAAATTTTAAATTCAAATTCCGCCTACATTTAAAATAAAAAAAAAAAAAAAAAAACTAATTGATATTTTTGAGTGATGATAAAAAGAAATTATCATAAAGCGAATGATATAGGATTAAAATTCTGTCATATTTATATAAATAAAATTTAAAAAAAAAATCCTTTTATTGAAAACAAGACAAAGACATGTAACTCATTAATTTCATATTGATCAAGATTATATGTGACTTGGATTTAAATTGTAATTTCGAAGGAATGACCTAATTAAATGATTGTCATGAACAGAGGCACAATTCATCCCTTAATCCCCAACATGGCGTTTGTGGGGTATATTGAGAGTGTCTCAAATCTGCACACAGCGGAGTTACGGTGCACCTGGCTGGCTAGATTGGCTGATAATGTATTCAAGCTTCCTAGTGTTGAGAAAATGCTGACACAAGTAACAGAAGAGATGCAAGTCATGAAGAGGACAACCAGATTCTACAAGCGACACTGCATTTCCACTTTCAGTATCAACCACAGTGATGAGATTTGTGAAGAGATGGGATGGAATGCTTGGAGGAAGAAGAATTGGCTTTCGGAAGCTTTTAGCCCTTACAACAGTCAAGACTACATTGATGAAGAAGAAAATTAAATTAAACCTAGTAGTTGATTTAAATGGGGTGAGCTAGCTAGCTAGTGCAAGAGAATAAATTATATTTGCTCTCCCATCAAAAAAAAAAAAAAAAAAATTTGAGATGTTTTCCTCCCCCACTTACGTATTGATAAGATAAGGTTTCCTATTATCTGGAAACATTTATATATTGTATTTTAGTTGTTATTTGATCTATAATAAATGAACTACTTATTAAAACATCCTCGTATATTCTTGAGAATTGGGTGCCCCTCAATTTGTGAGTAGTTAGGCATTCTTAATATTTTTGTGCCTAATAATTTAGCCTTTGTTATTTTAGGATCTCATGCATGACAGTCAAATATTAGTGTATAAGGTAGAATTTAAGAGAGAGAGAGAGAGAGAGAGAGAGAGATAAAATTGGTAAGAGTGTTTCTTTGGAACTGGCCGGCCTTGCCCAGGAAAGAAAGCTTGAGAAAAGATATATACTTGCATCAAACACTGTTGCAATACCCCGTGGCAGTTTTATAATAAGCGTTGGACACGTTGATACAATTCTATTTTTTTGTTATCACTGCCGATTATAAAAGCCTTAACCAACCAACTTGCTCCTATTGACCACAATCTTACACTCTTACTTGGACCGCAGGATTGATAGAACTTCAATGTAATGTTCTGGAATGTTTCTACTCTTCCAAGATTAAACAAAATACAGCATAATCTTTGTATGATTCAGTATATATTAAGGTACAAATTATGAAGTGGAGGATTTTGCCACTTCTCCACAAAGCTATATAAACTTCCAGTATTCCTCTAAAGCTAGTGCAAAGTGCATTAATTCACTCTCAAATACTACATTAAAGAAGCACAGTCCGGAAATTCAAGATTGAGGAATAAGAATTGAGTATAAAGGAGAAAAGCATACTCCTTTCTTTCTTACATACATTATTAATTTCTATGGCCAGCTACCATACTCTTTTAAGTCTTAACTCTTTGAGATCTTTGCAAGCCTTATTTATCAAAGATAGAAAACAAAGTTTCTAGGACTACCAAAAATTTAATGGAGCAAAAATATAGAGCCAAAAATTTGATCAACAAAAAACAATCAATCCTTTGTCATGATAACCAGTCCCCGTCCATGCATTCGATTTCTCCAATGTCCATGCTGTGTATTAAAGAATCACAAAGTGAAAATAAAATAAAAATTAGTACACCTCAAAATTTTCCGACAACTGAAAAGGGGCATAGAATAAAAATTAGTTTAATTGTCCTTTCGATTACACAACAAGCAAAATAGGAATAGAATAAAAAATAAAAATAAAGTTGTATATAATTTCATGTGGCCGGTTCAGACTGAGGCAACCTTTTACAGGAGAGTCAATAATCATCTGACATGACCCTAGCAGCCTAGGATGTGTGTGTGTGTATATATATATATATATATAAAGTCAAATACCTTACCAACTAAGGAAGTAACCCAACCTGATCTCATCAGCTCCATGATATTGGAATTTTGTTAGGTGGACAACTTTTGTAGTTCAATTTTGACACGATAGACTGTGAATATTTGTCTATTACTTTTAATTATATTTGTTAATTTTTTTCTATTATTCACAATTTATTATATCATAGTTGTTATAATAGAGATAACACAAAAGTTGTATCTACTTTTCTCATTGCATTCAACTGGTGCAGGAGAACATTTCCATAAGCTCTTTCATAAAAAATGTCATTTTAACATACTAAAAGTCTATTTTATTATTTTAGCATATCATTTTACAATATATCATTTATCACATATTTTAATCTTCTATCTCATATATTAAAATAATATATACATCACATTAAAATATCATTAAAAAAAAACTCCAAATAGTAATATATACTACACAGCCCACCACCACCATTGCCCATAGCACACCACCACCACTACCCATAGTAGCCTACCCCTACAACCACTGCAATCCACCACCGCCGACAACCATAACCAAAACTCAAAATCAACCAACCAACCCACTACCACTGACCACCATAGCTAAATCCAAAATCAATCAAACCATCAAAATCAGCCCACACCCACTGTCATAACCCAACAACATTAGCCCATTACAACCCATGAAACTCAACCCACATCCACCAAAAAAAAAAAATCTAGGGCAATCTGAGAGTGTGAGGTGGACGACAATCTGCCCATCACAACCCATAAAAATCAGCCCACCCACCACCATATCCCACCAACATTAGCCCATTACAACCCATGAAACTCAACCCACATCAACCAAAAAAAAAAAAAAAAACCAAGGCGATTTGAGAGTGTGAGATGGAGCGTTGTATGGTGGACGATGATCTACCCATCCGAACCCACCCATCCATCCACCCATCAAACCACAGCCAAAAATAAAAAAGAAAAAAAAATATAGCTAGAGAGAGATTGGCGTGGAAGTGATGTGTCAGCATGGAAGTGATGCATCAGTGTTGGCATGGAATTGATGCATCGGCATCGGTGTAGAAGAGAAGTGATGGTGAGAGAAGAAAATATGAGAGGACGAGAGAGATATGATCGGTGTTTGAGAAGAAAAGGGAGGAAGAGACTGACATAGAGATGAGAGAGAAAAGAATAAAAAAATCATTAAAATTTTATAACATCTATCCGTACGCTTCCATATTTGAGAGTGTACTGTTCATCAATGTCAAATTTTTTTACATTTAGAACATTTCGTGAGACATTTTTTTGGTATTTGGTGTGTCAAATGCCAAATAATTGATGTTTGGCACACTTGATGGTAATGCTCCAAGGGTTCAAGTCATCTCTTTTTCCAAAAAAGAAAAAAAGGGCCAAAGGCTCAAAATATTAATGAGGAAAAAACAACGATGAAAGGACTGATAGAAACTAAAGTACATCCCTCTTTCATTTTACAGGAACAAACATGATTTTAATAATTTTGGTGTCAGCAGATTTTTCCAAAATAGAAAAAGACCTAACTATGGTGAAAAGAGGCATGGAACACAGCAAAAAAAAAAAAATTAGCACAAGGTAAGAGAAGAAGAAAAGAATTTTCCCTTTCAAGTGTTTGGTTTGCGAGGAAGAAAGATAAATGAAAAAGAAAACATTTTCTTCTCTCTATTTCCTCCCATATTGTGAGAAACAAAATAGTAGGCCAAACAGGAAAATTAATACCTCAAAAAAATGGTGGACTAACGAGGAAAATGAATCCCTGAAGAAAACGGTGTACCTCTTTCTTTTCCTTTCCTCCATCCTAATTCCCCTAAACCAAACAAAGGGATTCATTTCTTTTCTCTCACCTTCTTCCCTTTCCCTTCTTCCTTAAACCAAACATAGTGTAAATTAAAGTCTCAAAAATATAGGATTCTTACCAAGGCAAAGCAGGATATTGTAAGTAGTCCTTTGTGCAGTCATCATTGAAATGTTGTTGCAAGCAGTTTTCATTTGCATTCAACCAAGATGGGAATTCCATGACTTCATCAAATGGATGGCACCCTTCAAAATCAGCTCCTTCAGCCTTAACTTCAGCTGGACCCTCAATTTCCATGGTCTTCAAGAACTTAAACCACCATGCTGATGTGACCAAATTCATTGTGTCATTCCATTCCATCTGATGCTGCTCACCTATCGATCTAATCTCCGCCATCTCTTCATCATCCATGGCTGCATGTAAGTCTCCTGATCCACTACTGCCACCAGCTGTGCCACTGGAAGACTCAATAACATGATCTGCTAGTGCAGGAGTAGTCACAACTGAATTGGGTACTTCCTGATCAGTAGCTAAAGAAAGAGTTGGGGATGAGGATGATGATTGAGATGGAGATGATGAGGATGAGCACAGTGAAGGGTTGTGATAAAGACTGCTGTCTAAGTTGTTAAAATCATGAAGATTGAGATGTAGGCCTAAGGGCTGGTTTGGAAGTGTGAAATTGAGATTTTCAGCAACAGGTGGAGCTGCAAATGGAGAAGGAGTGGACCAAGTGAAAGGATATGATCCTGGAGAATAAGAAAAAGATGATGAGTAGGAAAGATGGTCTACATAATTAGAAAAATTGGGGGTGCTTGATGGGTATATTCTAGGATTTCTCCTAGATTTGATCCTTTCTTGTTCAAAACATGGGTGCAAGTGTGGTGGTTGAGACTGCACTGAAAACAATTGTTGCTGTTGTTGTTGTTGATGATGTTCTTGTTGGGTTTGTTGTTGCATTTGCTGTTGTTGTTGTTCACTGGCTTGTTTCATAGCCGCCCTGTGAAATTTAAGAGCAGTAACAATCTCTCTCCTAGCCTCAGCCATGTTTAGAAGCCTCTCTTGGTATGGTCTACTGGTGTGGAGTCTCCTCCTAACTTGTTTTTTGTGTTGTTGAGGTTGTGGAGGTTCTTGCTGTGCTTGTTGCTGGGATTGATCACTGAAACAAGCTTCACCGAATGATGTTAAATTTTGGCCACCAGCTAAACCTTCAGCAACAACAGCACTAGTTTCTGGGTCTTTGGAATTCATGGGGTCTTTGGTTCTTGAGGAGGTAAGTTGTTTCACTAAGCTACGGATGTAAGCACCAGAGAGACGAGGTTCCTCTTTGAGCTTACTATTAAGCTTATGATCTATTTCCATTCCTTGCCTAGTTTCTGATTTTGAAGATCGACTCCTCATGATTTTTATCTCTCGAGAAAGTGTCTCAACTTAGGTGATGAGGTGTATTGGGAGGATCATGGGTATTCATTTTTCCTTATATTCTTAAAGACAATAGTGAAAGTACACAATGCAGAGGTAGTAGAGACTGATCCGGAGGAGCCTCATTGATGAGAAGGCGTTATAAATATCTGGGGACAGTCTTGGGTTTCAAACTCTTTTGGATTTTTCTCTGTTTTGGCAAACCACATTTGTTTCCTTTTTATTACCTACTTTATAAGGGGTTGGATCGGAGGTTTGGCCCTTTCTATTCATCTTTTTTCATTCAACCATAATTACACAGCTTTTGCTTCTCACTCTTTATCGATACTAGTCTCTTCCTCACCGCAACTACGCAGCATTACGTGTTCGGCCATTTGCAATGCAACATCACACTAATCATACACTATGAGCATGACTCTGCATATAGTGGAAACATAACACCCTCTTTCTGTCTTCATGAATGAAAAATTGTGAACAGATTCACTTATCTAGCATTGGAATTGGGCATTTGAACTTTGTACATCATTATTGGAAACATAAAAAATGACCATTAAAAAAATTTACAAGATACTTCGTAATAATAAGTTGTTAATAGTAGATGATATAATAATGTCAATGATAGAATGAAATGAAAATATAACTATGTAAGAACTTAATTGTTGTAAAAATGGGTGTACTCGTACAATTACACCCATTTTTCTTAGTGAGCAATCTACAGTGCCGTGTACGATTAGGACACTACTTTATAACATGGCTGTTTATCTAAAAAGACATAATTTAACACAAAACAAATATATATTATATTTTTTTAAAAGATTATCCAAAATACCTATATGACCTCCAAATGAACCAGCAGGCATCATTACCAATCATTGTATGCAAGCATGATAACTTGAGCAGTAGCGGGGTTTTTTTTTTTTTTTGGAAGAAGTAACACAATTTCCTAAAAAATATATAAGATGAAAATCTTTTTCCTACACTGTTCAAATTATTCAGCAAGAAGGTTCCAAGAAAAAAAAAAAACAGATTATCAATTCTAACATTTAAAGAAAATATAAGATGGTAAAATTTGTAAAAATTTATCTTAATAGTTCATGTATAATAATCATTAGGTAGTATTATATTTGAGAATAAATTATTTTGCATGTCATTAAAAAAAATTTATCAAAATTATATTATGATTAACATAAGTCTATACACAAACATATTGTTTTAATGAACTTACAAATATTTAATTATTTTGATTTACTTAACTACATAATTATTTTCTATATTTTTTTATTGCATGTAATCATTTGCTTTTTTGTTTTACTGATTTTCGTTTCAATTATTAATAAAGCAACTAAACTTGAGCATAAATTCCACATTCCAAATTAATTGTTTTTTAAAAAATAAATCTTAAAAAAAAATCATATAAATTAACAAGATCCTTGTGTAGCAATGGAATTAATTTCATGAAAAAACCCAAATTTAAATCCTCTTTTCCAACTTTTCTTGTGAGAAAAAAGAAAAAGAAAAAGAAAAAATCATAAAATTTTCATTTTATTAAATGAATAATTAGTGCACCACCTACAAAAGATAATATTTAAAAATGGATGCATGCGCCTTACTAAACACATGACAATAAATTAATATTATCATTTTTTAAATAAAAAAGAATTAAACAAAAGAATAAAATTTTTACTAAGGTAGAAGGCTAAATCAAGAGTATTTTATTTCATTCTCAAAGAATGTGTCATATGGCAAAACCTTAGGCTATTGCAACTTGGAATGAAATGTGTGAACAAAATTATTAGTTAGGCAGTTGTGAAAAACAATTGTATCTAGTATGAAATATAATATATATATATATATATTTCTAATAGGATGTCCAAAATTTTTATTAAAATTTAAATACTAAGGAAATAAAATTAAGGAAATAAAATTATTTATTATTGAATATAAATAAATATTAAAAATTAAATCATTCATTAAAATATTTGCGTAGGTGGATGGTTAAATGAATTTTTTTTTTTTAAATGCACCACATGCATGGTAGAACCTTATTTTCTCACACATGAAGTTCCTATTTTAAAATATAATATTAAAAAATAAATTTATTCATTGTTGAACAGAAATAAATAATTAAATGAATCAATTCATTAAAACATTTACTAAAGTGGAAGATTAAATGAATCAATTCATTAAAAATTTTGTTTATCAAATTTGTTCCATGATGATTTCTTTTTATTATCAAACTGAAAAATTATAGAATGCTTTGGGACTACAATAAATGCATACTCTTATCTCTCACATGAATACTCTATCCCACCATGAATTTAATTAGTAAAACTCACTATTATGTGGGAGGGGGGAGTATATGCATTTATTGTATTTTAAAAATATTTCATAACTATCCTATCAAAGCAATATATCAATTTATTTTGGTGTAAATGAGATTCAAACTTAATTGGAGCTTAGAGAACTGAAATGAAAAACTCACTATTAGTAAAAATCACTATTATGTGGGAGGGGAGAGTATATGCATTTATTGTATTTTAAAAATATTTCATAACTATCCTATCAAAGCAATATATCAATTTATTTTGGTGTAAAAGAGATTTAAACTTAATTGGAATTTAGAGGACTGAAATGAGCGAAAGTAAAGTTAAAGAATTGAAATGAAATTTGAAAAAAGTTATAAGACCAGTTTTACATTTTAATTGATTTTGATTTTGGTGTAAGTTTGAGTTTGCATTAAGTTAGAGGGTCATATTTCATTTCAGTCCTTTAACTTTACTTTCGTTCATTTCAGTCTTCTAAATTTCAGATTTATTTAATTAAGGTTTTTTTGTTAACTTTTGTTAATATTTTATCAATTGAACTACCTATAATTGGAACCCAACCTATAAAACAAATTTTAGTAAACAAAATGTATATGAGAGAACCACCCAAGATCAAATCTATTAACTAAATTCAAGAAAACAAAGAATTCCAACAGATTCCAAAAAGAGGATAAAGAAGTACAATCATAAAGAGACCTCACAAAAATGAAAATTTTCTTCTCCCCCAATAGTGAATTTAGTGATTCTAAAGTAGTATGAGCATCTATCTCTTTGAACATATGTTTATATGTTTATGTACACAAATTAAAGGATATATGTGTGTGTGTGTATAGCTAACAAAATGAATCCATCTACTTCATTAATTTCAAAAGGGATTCTTTTTACTAATAAGTGAGACATTGAAGATTTGAAACCAAATTCTTCTTCACAAAAGAAGTTAGTAGTGTCACTCATGACTCAACCGCAGGACTTGGACATGGGATATCTCTCTCTCTCTCTCTCTCTATATATATATATATATTTTTTTTTTTTCAATATTTGGATTTTTTTGGTTTACTAGTTATTTATTATGGAGAATGTTAACCTCTTATTACTCATACCAGGGGCATTTTAGGTACAGTGATTGATGGGTATTCTGAAATCTTGCGGCAAGTACTATGGACCAGGCTTTGTAAAAACGTCAGCAAAAGCCTATAGTGCCTGACAAAAGAATCTCCATTACTGTTGTAAACTACCCCCTTTTTCTTAATTATTTTTTTGAGAAAAGAGAAAACCCCAATTTCTCTGTTTGAACAAATTGTTCAACGTGTTTTAAGTCTGTTTATGAAACAGAGAACTTGGACTTGTTGTAAAGGAATTCCTTGGCATGTTAAAGACAGAAATGCTCCATGTCATGCATGCCCTCGTTTTCCACCATATATTATTATAATTATTTTCTTTCTTTGTTGCCTCTTTCTTTCAACATTTTAACCTCACTTCTGTACTTAAATGGAGGTTATAAAGGCACAACTTCTGTATCATTTAGCAGAGTTTTCAGGCAGCAATAGCAGCGAAAACAAGCCAAGAAAAAAGTGTTTTATATCTTATTCTTTAGTTATAAGCGAATCAGCTTCTACATCTTATAAGTTGGGAACAAAAAATTATATATATGTTTGAAGAACTAATATTAAATTTGTTATTTCCATATTTGCATTCTGACACTGATTCAGTGATTCTTCTTAATTATGACGGTGTAGTGTACACAGGCAGCAAAGTTCAGCATTTGAATCCCAAAATAATTCAGAATCAATCTACACAAAATAATAATAATAATAATAATAAACAAAAAAAAACCAAAAAAAACAAATGAAAAATAAATTCGTAAATGTTATTCAACTTTAGCAAAAATATCGGTTAAAAGTATGAAGAGGATAAGATGCGGCCACTGCTGGTTCAGGTTGATAAATTTTTTTATTTTTTATTACTTTTAAAAAAGAGTTGATAAATTTATACTCTTTTAAGGAAAGAAAATCTAACCTAAGAGCATAAATGTCAATGAAAAAAAAAAACTATAATACTACTAATTATTACCATATATATTGTAGTTATTACATATCTTAAATACTTATAACATGAAAATGGAAAAGAACAGAGGAGAAAAAACCTACGCGAAGCTTGCTTATGATGGCAATCATCTTTTAAATGTCACTCTCTATCATCACTTGGTTATGACAATATTTTTCACGAGTACATTAAATATATTGAGTTTGGTTATCACTTTATTTATCATTATCTTCAGTATAACAACCTCAATTTGTAGGTTGTCTCCTCTAAAGATCAACTTGTTGATTAGATCACTAAATCTCATTCACTTTTTCGCCTTTTTGCAATCTCATTTTCTGATTTTCAACCTCAAATTGTCTTTTTGTACGTCCCAACAAGTTTAAGGAGGATATTATCATATTTATTGTATTTATTACAAGTTTATTACCTGTGATGAACCTATTTTTACATCCAAATTATAGCTTAAATCAAGTCTTTTTTTTTTTTTTTTTGAGAAGAAAAATAGCAAATCAAGATTTTTTTTTGAAGAATAAAAAGAATCAAGACATATTAATTAACCTTGATTTAAGACATATATAATCAAGACTTCTAAAGCTCAAAAGTTTCTATTGTAACTGTAGGGGCTCCTTTTTCGGAGGTGGGCCCCCGACAATGAATTTGTAGAGAGTGGGGCAAAGGGTTTGGCTCCGGCCGGTCCCTAGCCGGTCTTCCTTGAACTTTTCGTCTATTACTCTTCGCTTGGGATTGCTCTTCGGCTGGCGTCCGAGGAGGCCCCCCCTTCACAAGGGGGGTTCTTTACCTTATATATGCCCTTTAGCTCGATCCTGGCCTTACAGCTGTTGGCCATCCGGGCTACTGGTTCAGGACTTGTCCCATCAGACAGGTTCCTCACCATACTGGGGGTTGCTGCCTCCAAGGTTTCTCAGTGAAGGGTCTTGTCATCATTAATGTAGCCTGGAGGATCAGGCATACTCGTTAAGTGTGGATGTGACCACCTATTCCGGGTCTGCCCCCTACCTGGATTAGACTAGGTGTGCCGAGGAGGGGTGTGTCCTCGGCTCGGGTCTGAGAAGAGCTAAAACCCTTAGGCCGACTATCTGGGATGATTGCCCTCCTCGGCTTGGGCCTTGGGCCAGCCTAAAGGTGGGCCGGGGGTTTTGGGCCCTCGGGCCCTACAATAGCCCCTCAAAACCCTGCTGCACGTCTCCTCGGACGGGGAGGAGGGTTTTGCAAACCTCGGCCCCTATGTTCCGGAAGGCCTTCAGCCGGCTGGTCCTTCCTTGAGTGGCTGGATCGACCCTTAGGCTCTTCAATAGGTAGTTAGTTTCTCCACAGGAATAGGTCTTCGGACCGAGCAGTACCTTGGCTCCGTTGTAAATAGCTAGTTCCCCGTAGGCTTGAGTCCGTAGACCACGCAAGACCTAGGTACAATTGCTGCCTTCAGTACGAGTGGCCAGCTCCCCATAGGCTTGGGTCCGAGGACCATGCAAGTCCTAGGTACAATTGCTGCCATCGTTTGTACGAGTGGCCAGCTCCCCGTAGGCTTGGGTCCGAGAACCATGCAAGTCCTAGGTACAATTGCTGCCATCGTTTGTACGAGTGGCCAGCTCCCCGTAGGCTTGGGTCCGAGGACCATGCAAGTCCTAGGTACAATTGCTGCCATCGTTTGTACGAGTGGCCAGCTCCCCGTAGGCTTGGGTCCGAGGACCATGCAAATCCTAGGTACAGTTGCTGCCTTCAGTACGAGTGGCCAGCTCCCCGTAGGCTTGGGTCCGAGGACCATGCAAGTCCTAGGTACAATTGCTGCCTTCAGTACGAATGGCCAGCTCCCCGTAGGCTTGGGTCTGAGGACCATGCAAGTCCTAGGTACAATTGCTGCCATCGTTTGTAAGTAGCTAGCTCCCCATAGGCTTGAGTCCGTAGACCATGCAAGACCTAGGTACAGTTGCTGCCTTCAGTACGAGTGGCCAGCTCCCCGTAGGCTTGGGTCCGAGGACCATGCAAGTCCTAGGTACAATTGCTGCCATCGTTTGTAAGTGAACCCCGAGCATGAGGACACAGTGTTCACCTCTTTGGGCAACTCAGTCTCACGTCAGGTAGAAGTCCCTCCCCTTAGCCCCTTGTAGGCTGCTGGAGCAAGAGTCATCGTACCACTACTGCACAGCTGCCTCCAATAGGAATTCGTCCTCAGATCCGAGGACTTTGTTTTTGGTGTGAAGACGTCCACGGGTCTTTTCCTGTGAGCTGTTTTTCCTCGGGTCGGATTGTGACTTCGCACGTGGGGCTGATCTTGCTTCTGGTTCGCGTTCCTCATCTTTCTGGTTTACGAGGCGTCGCTTGGCCTTCCGCGCTCCCTGTTTGACGCTTCGGTGCCCGTAACGCGCCTCCATTAATGCCCTCGTGAATTAACACGCATCAGGCAGCTGGCGATCCCCTTGGAATTGGGTGGGAATTAATTCCCTTTGACAATTCCCCCTTCGAATTCCGCGCGGCTCAACTCCCGCTGGTTTTTGCCCTCCATAAAAGGCGTTCTGGGGGGAGTGTTTCTCCTCATTCCATGAATTCTCCACCACGAACAGAAATATACACTTTCACCTTCCTGAGCCCCTTTGACACCGCCACCAGGGTTGTGACCGCAATTAGGAGACCTGGAGTTAAGGGCCGCCGTGGCCGCAGCCCCCACTGGGCTGCCGGCGCGGCAGAGTTTGGGCGTAACACTGGCAGGGCCTCGTATGGTGGCCAGGGGGGACGTCATTGAAGTACCTAACGCCCCTCCGCAGAGCGCACCTCCGACGAAGGAGGCACGCGAACTCCCGTCATGGCTGGTGCCCGAGCATTGCTGTCTCCGACGGTCGGTGCTCGTGCAGTTTGGAGAGGGTCAAGGAAGCATCACGAGGGAAGGTGTTCCGGGGTCTCGGGGTCGGCTCCTCACTTTGTTCAAGCTTTGGTTTGAAGGTGAGCCAGCCCCCAGCCCCCCTTCCCGTGCTTTTACTGTCAAGTTCTCCCATTCTCTTGACGCCAATAAAAGCACGGGTTGACACTTCCCTCATTCCTGATATTAATTCTTTGCGAGCCTCTTGCCCGGCCAGTTCCAAGACCGGTCCGCCTAGGCCTCTGATTGTAGGATTAGTTGGTAGGATTTTTTGTAAAACATGCCTGTCTGAGCCTCTGATTGTATTTGTAACTTTTCTTTTATGAAATAATAAAGATTGTTGTACTTGTAATCTTTTTTGCAATAATAAAGAACTTTTCCTTTATTTCGCTGTTGAATTTTCTTTTCGTACTGCAACTCTTCTCTTGTTCTCCTTTTTTTTTTTTCTTTTGCACCGCCAACTTTGCATAGCAACTACTTTGGAACGACCGCCGGTTCCGCCGGCCGGTGCTCTAACCCTCCCCACAGACGGCGCCAATTGTAGGGGCTCCTTTTTCGGAGGTGGGCCCCCGACAATGAATTTGTAGAGAGTGGGGCAAAGGGTTTGGCTCCGGCCGGTCCCTAGCCGGTCTTCCTTGAACTTTTCGTCTATTGCTCTTCGCCTGGGGTTGCTCCTCGGCTGGCGTCCGAGGAGGCCCCCCCTTCACAAGGGGGATTCTTTGCCTTATATATGCCCTTTAGCTCGATCCTGGCCTTACAGCTGTTGGCCATCCGGGCTACTGGTTCAGGACTTGTCCCATCAGACAGGTTCCTCACCATACTGGGGGTTGCTGCCTCCAAGGTTTCTCAGTGAAGGGTCTTGTCATCATTAATGTAGCCTGGAGGATCAGGCATACTCGTTAAGTGTGGATGTGACCACCTATTCCGGGTCTGCCCCCTACCTGGATTAGACTAGGTGTGCCAAGGAGGGGTGTGTCCTCGGCTCGGGTTTGAGAAGAGCTAAAACCCTTAGGCCGACTATCTGGGATGATTGCCCTCCTCGGCTTGGGCCTTGGGCCAGCCTAAAGGTGGGCCGGGGGTTCTGGGCCCTCGGGCCCCACAGTAACTCTTTGGCGTATTTTGCATACTTATACCCATGTTTTATGTACACACAATTGATATTGAATATATAGAGGTTTTATGTTTTGGGTCCGGATAATAGGAATCTTTAAGACATTTGTTAATGGATAAATATATATAAAAAAATTAATACAACTTTTATGAAAAATATAAAAAAATTTCAAAATTAAAAAAAAATATATATATATATATATATATATATAAATGTGTTTTAAACTAATGATCTTAAAGTATCTGTTAACATTTTTCTTTATTTTTTTTTAATATATTCTTTCCTTTTTCATTAATAACATGTCTTATCCTGAAAATTGAGCAACTGCAAACATTTAAAGGTTTAGACTCTAGACCATCGATCAAATAACTGTCAAGTAGCTTAATACTATCTCCGTCTCATTTTTTTTGTCCTCTATTCCATTTTGAGATGTCCCAAAATATTGTCCCGTTTTTAAAAATAAAAGTCATTAATTTACTAATATTCTTATTATACCCCTATTAATTTACTAATTCAATTTTTTGATAAATTTTTTTAAGGGTAGTTTTGAAAACTTATACATTTTAAAAAGATAGACAAGACAATAAATAATATTCTTTTAAAAAATTTGACTTTTCAAATAGGACAAAAAAAAAAAAAAAAAAAAAAAGGGCGGAGGGAGTAATAAAAAGAGAATGGCTTTATTAGCCCAATGCTACTAGTAGCCCACCATCATTGTCACGGTCCTATTGGAACAATTTCTTGGCCAAGTGGCAAGTTCAACTTGCCACTTAAAGTCAGAAAAAGCTAATCATTATTCATATATTAGAATGGGTCATGTTAACAAGTGCCGTAAGGTATTGGTTAACAATCCAATTAAAGAAAGTTTTTATGGAAAAAAAAATAATTAATATTTTGACAACTTTTTTCATTTTCAATAAAAGTGATATTAAAACTTTTTTAAAATGGATTTTTAACCAATGTCCCAATGGTACTCGTTAACATTTCCCTATTACAATTTACAAATGCAAAAAGCATCAACCATACAATTATTATTTTTTTTCTTTTTTTGAGAAGTTGTTGATAAGAAAACTTGATTTTGAAAAAAATAAAAAAGGATTATAAACATGGTTTAGATTCCCTTAAAAAAATAAACATATTTTAGTGATATAGTTACATGTGCAATTTATTCGTGGAAAAATGTTACATCTACAATATTTTCATAACACTTTCAAATCAAATCCTAGGTAATAAATAATTACTAATTCTAATTTGAATTTACTACTAAAATTACTTTTTTACCTATTAATAACTACTAGTAACAATTTATCATCTAAGACTTATTGTAAAAGTGTTGCAAAAATATTGTCATCATAATATATCTCATTCATGAAACACTCAAATTATCTACCAAACTCAAACCCGTTAAATACTTTGTCATAAATTCTATCCTAAACTCATTACATTTTAATTTGATAAACCCACCCATTTATCTTATCACGAGTCAAATTGTACAAATCGGTTGGATTGCAGTAATTCAAAATTGAACATCTAAAATATTATTTAGCTTTTTTTTTTTTAAGAAACAAAAAATTATTTAGCTAAATTCAAGCATTAGTGAGCATCTTTACATTAAATTTAAAACATTCTTCGAAACAAGCCAAATATAATCAAGCACTATATATAACTACACAACTATTATCAAAATACACATAAAATTATATACTCAATTACAACAACAACAGCAACAACAAAAAATCAGAAAATTAAATATTACATCCAATTTTTTTACATCACAAAGCTCTAAGTTCAAACTACTCTCAATCAAACCTCGCAACTGCTTACAAACAATACGTACAAACATAAATAAAACCTCTCACAAACACAAACTCAAAAATCTCAAACATGGAAACACACAATCTCAAAACTCCAACACACATAATTAATGCTTTCACACTCAAAACTCCAACAATAAACAAACTCACTAACTCAGGGTATTTTTCAATCCAAAACCTCTACCACGTACACCACTCTTCAATTTTCACTCAAGATGACTACTTGAATACAAGGTTTTCAAACCCGGACCGTTCATTAAACCGTAAAATGGAGAGGTTCAAGGTTTTTGAGGTTGAACCGAGGTTGAACCGGGGTCGAACCGTGATGACATCATAATTAATTTAACAATTAATTAAAGCCTAAATATAGATATTAAATTTATAAAACTAGCAAAATTGACTAATATATCTATATATGTGAGAGAAATTTAACGATTTTCAAGCATATATTTAATAATTAAATAAGAAAGTTAATAAAATAAAATAATAAACATGAAAATATTAAAATTTATGATTAATTTTCGAAGTAAAGTTGAATATCTTTGAAGGATTTTGATTATAATTTTTTTTATTCCTTGTAAGTGATGGATAATTTAATTAAGTAGAATAAAATTGTTCTAAGTTGTTTTTATAAAAAAAAAAAAAAAAAAATGCTAAGGGGTTGGACCGCACGGTTCTTGACCGGTTCGTACGGTCCAACCCCGGTTTTAGGGGTTCACGGAATTGCCACATATGCCCGGTTCTTTATGCTTAAAAAACCGGTTTTCATCACGGTTCACGGTTTTCACGGTCCGACCTCCCGGTCCGGTCCGGTTCTGAGAACTATGCTTGAATAAAGTGTTGATCATATTCATTATCATATAATTTATAACCTTTTATAATAAAATTGATAGTAGTTTCTACTTTTAAAAAAATTTCTCTACTGCCGCCCCAAAAAAAAAATCTACAATGCGCAGTTTCACGCAACTATTTGGTTAATTAGTTACACAAAGAACATTAATAATAAGGAAGAAGAAGAAAGTAACAGAGAGAAAATTCACCACAAATATAAAAACATATTAATGGGTCATGGTTGTAACTTGCAAGTAGAATAAATAAAATAATAAAGGAAATATATAGAGAGAGAGAGAGAGAGAGAGAGTTAGGGCTGTTTGTGTAGCAGTTGTGTGTGGATAGCGTGAAAGAGTTGAGTTGGATGGAAATAAGTATGGATGGATGGATTGGATGCACATAGACTTACTGTTTTCTGAAAAAAAAAAACCAAAACGAAGCAGCCAGCTTCCACCAATCCCGTGGAGTGGTACAGGTATCTCGACCCTTTACTAATCTTTCAGATAAATTTGCCTTTTGACGAATCACATTCATCCATACACAGTACCCACCACCTCTGCTTTCTCTCTCGCTCCTCCTTTAGATTCCATTCACACCATACCATTGCATTTTGCGTGTGAACTGTGAAACAAATCCTTTGTTTTTTATATAAAATAACTCTACATGTCGCATTCGCACGATTTATTCGACTCAATTGAATTATCTCTGCATGCACCTCAGACCTTGCAGACCTGCCTCATCCTCGTGCGCGCTCTCTCTCTTTATAAATTAGGGCAGTTATACAATAAATTAACTTCGTTTCTCTTTTTGGTAGAAACAAGGAACAGTCTTTAGCTTCACCATTAAATGTTTCTGCTTACTGGTATTACTAATGCTGCCTAGAATAATTAATGTCTTACTGTTAGGTTTACTCGTCATTTCATGAAAATTTAGTCAACCTGGTACCAAGTAACAACCTGCCTGCATAAATACTACACTTCAGTAGTTCAGTCCACCAACACTACTTTTATAAATGTATAAATCACATAGTTATGCAAAATGTTGTATTGCTAGTTATATAAATAGCTTTTTTAATTTTATATATATATATATATATATACCGTGTAACAATATTTAAATATACAAAGAAAATGTTCATGCTTAAGAGAAGGTATTTTATGTATTTGCTATATCCAAATCCAATGGGTGTCTCACAAGTTGTGGGTGTGTAAGATAGCTATTGCATATTTAGATTTTAGAGCACTTATTTGTTCATAAACCAATTTATAAATCGCAATATGGCAATAAGCTCTAACACACTTCTTTTATTTTGCTTTGCCTACATAGGATGCTACTTGCTTCAACATGAGAATTATAAATAGGAAAAAACTTAGGTTACCTTAGATACTGTTACTTAGATTCTACTCTTAAGATTTATCCATATAATTAACTTAAAAATACACTTCCATCTCATAAGAAAAAATTCACATAGTAGAATTTTAAAATGAGAACCTAAGAAACAACACATAAATACTGTACCTAAGTCTTGCTCTTATAAATATGTATGATGCTAGTGGATTGCAATGATTATCTCATGTATTTGTTTTTTTTTTTTTTTTTTTCATCCTTTTATAGTATATGTACTTCACAACTATAATATGCTATAAGATGCGGGATATACATATTTGATGCATAAGATATTCTCTCCATAACTTAAGCCTTTTACTTCTCCAATTACTCCTGCCTCACCCAAAAAAAAAAAAAAAAAAAAAAAAAGATTTTACGAATGTTGCCTTATTCACACGGAGTTGAACTATGGTGTCACCTTTCATTTAATTATTATAGATAAGATGTTATTGAAATAGATATTGTTGATGATAATGAATAATTAACTTTGTATTAAAATAAGTTAACAGATAAGATGATTGGTTGAAGTTTATTAATAAAATAATATTGTTTATTCTTTTAGTTAATGCAACTCTATATTTAAAATTTATTAGGAGATTGAATGTATTGTATCTAAATTTTATGCTTTAATAAAAAAGAAATGCTAACATATGCCCTTAGAGTAATGATTAATATATTCATTTAAAGAAAGTTTTAATGGAGAAAAAAAAAAACAATTAATGTTTTAACAGTTTTTTTCATTTTTCATGAAATTATTATCAAAAATTTCATAAAATAAATTGTTAATCATTGCCCTAAAGTCACTTATTAGTATGACCCTTAATAAAATCCCAATAACTAAACTTTGTCACCGACCACCATTATAGCAATTTCATCTTTGCAAATTCTTCTTGATAATTCAATTAATTATTAAAACCAGCAGGTGAGAGGGGATATAAATTGTGATTTTCTTCACATAAGAGACAAGTGATGCCATTGAATTACAACAATACTAGTTTTGCCACTTCAATTTTTACAAATAAGTGTTCATCAAGAATAACTTAAATTTATTGATTTATTTAAAATAAATTGAATAAAAGTAAAATTCGTAAATTACACAAAATTTAAAAAAAAAAACTATTAATAATTAACCAACTCATAAAATTAACCAAAGTTAACCTAAATAAATGACTGGTGGCACTTTGTTTGGCACATAGATGAGTTCAAAATTAAAGACCTTCTGTCAATTATTGCACACAGGTAAATCCCGTGCAACGTACCTATCCTACTGCACTGCCGACTGCTATTCTTTTGTGCAAGTGTAAAAGTGAAAGTGGCTTTCCATTTCTTTATCTTTAAAAATTTCCTGCTAAAATGAAAAGGGTGGGACCGCCTGCAGAGACGGACGGACATGATGTGACCTGTCAAAATCAAACGGCTATTTTCCACTGAAGATGTTGATGTTGATAATTCCACGTGGGCAGAGTAGGAGGTCCAATCAAAAGTTAGTTGCCACGTGGGAAACAATGATAGGTAACAAAAGTAGGCGGGCACTCGTACTCGTACTTGACCTGCCCTGGCCCAAAAACTCGGTTACGCTGTGGCCGTTCTTGTCCGTCTTGCTATGAGCTTTCTTTAGTATTAAAAAAAAAGGAAAAAAAAAAAAAAAAAAACACTTAACTTTTAGCCACATAAGATATCCATGGACCACATCTTGTGTGGAATTTCAAATTTTATAATTTTTATCACAAACCGTAATGGTAATTTTTGTGAATGATAGAGCTATGGATTTACTAGACGTCCTAAATTATGGTTAAAATTGTGTAAAATTATGTGAACCTTTAATAGTAATCAATTAATTAACTTTTAATATCACTTTATTATCTACAAATATTAATAACTTAGCACATCAATAATTATTAAAGATTTTTGTGAAAACTTTTGTGGCAATAGCTTATAGAGATTGGCAAACTGAAATAATAGTACTAGCATCAAATTTATTATACAATGACAACTTCTTGTAACCTTAATAATTATGGTTTATGAAAAATATTTCATGGAATTAGACTTATTGATCTAAAAAAAACTTCAATATATACAACATGCTTTAAATAATCAGTCAGTTTGTGTCTTTATTTTTTTGGTCTCTCTTTTTTTTTTTTTTAATTGTTAATATATATATATATATATATATATATATCATCCTTCTAACAAATTTAATCTCATATTTCCAAATGTTCTATTTTAAATGCCACACTTATAATATTATGACAAACAAAACTTTATCTTTATGATAGAATCTAAGCACAAAATAAACTTGAACAACAACATGATTTTCAATTGTTAATATGTGCCCTTAGGACAATTATTAATAAACTATATTAGGAAAATTTTGACATCACTTTTATGAGAAATATAAAAAATTGTCAACAAAATTAATTGTTTTATTATTTTTTCATAAAATATTTCTAAAAATAGTTTATAAACCAATGGCCTTAAGGCATTCTTTGACCCGGTTTGGATAGCACTACTTTTCACTCAAAGTAGAGTTGCGTTTTTTTTTTTTTTTTTTTTTAGCCGAACTTATTGACTTTTTGGAGAAAAAAACACTGTACATGTACTGTGTATGTACTGTTCATGCACTGTTTACACAATATTTAATATTAAAAGTGGGTTCCACAGTACTATTCACACATTTAAAAATTATTTTGCTACAGTATTTTCAGCAACAATATGTTTTTAGCAACTTTCAGCAACAATAAGTGCTATCCAAACGGACCCTTTAACATTTCCCTTAATCTAATAAGGAGAAACATGACAGCCACCCTTTTTTTTAAAGATACTTATAGGAGAGAGAGAGAGAGATCACCATTTTTCTGAATATTTTCATTTTAGAGAGAGAGAACACAGCAAGCATCATTTTGATAGAAACGGTTAAGACTTAATAAAAGTATGGGACTTGCAGTGATATATCTAAAAGTATATAATTTAATTTGTCACAACAATAAAATTATAAACTTTTTTGTTTTGTTCTCTTTTATTTTACTTTTTTTTGGGCTTAATAATTTTCTGCAACTTATAAGGACCTAGATCCAAAATTGAGAGAGCTCTTGAATTAAAAGATGAGATTTAGATCTTTCTCTATTCAAATTAAGAAAATTTTTA
The DNA here is from genome assembly GCA_030445155.1 of Quercus variabilis. Lineage (NCBI taxonomy): Eukaryota > Viridiplantae > Streptophyta > Magnoliopsida > Fagales > Fagaceae > Quercus > Quercus variabilis. Next base: position 18,222,044 of record CP129446.1, read on the forward strand.
AAGATTTCTGGGGAAAAATTATTTTTGTGGAGCCTGTAATAATTGTTGTTCCCATCAGATTTTCACTTCAACCGGGGGGGAGAACTCCAACAAAGTTGATCGAAATAGTCAACGGACAACCATTGGCGGTCATTTATTTGGACCAACATGCAATTAACCCTTTTTACTAGGAACATTTTTTTTTTTTTTTGAGAATAAGGAACATTATTAATAGTGCCTCGTAGTCTCTCTTTCTATTTAATGTAGTCAAATTAAATTGTCATTTATTGAATTAGGGTCCTCTCTCATAATAATGCAGCCCCTCACGCTCATTTTCTCTGCCATTAACCCCCAAATTGTATGGTCACTTTCCGCTATAAGTTGGGGTAGTCGGCGGGACCATGTCGTTCTTAACCTGCAAGCAACACTACAAGTATATGAGAGAGACATAGAGAGAGACAGAGAGAGAAGACAAATTCTAGAGACTGAGAGAAGCATCAAAGTACCCTTAACTTTGCTTATGGTTTTGAATGACAATTTGCAACCAATAAAAACCAATCAACCATGTGAGCGAAAGAGATTTTGTCTACTAGCTACTTGCTTTCGTACCCCACTCTATGTATGTAAGGCTCAAGGAATGAACCCAAGGAAGTAGATGCAGTTCACTGGTTCAATTTCATTTATGTGACATTATTTCCTGAAAACAAGAAGAATGGGATGACAAAAATGACCTCCTAGGTAGGGACAAGTTTTGATTGTCCTGCCCTATTTTACCTTGCTCTGTCTCGAATGTATATATGTCTATTATATATAACTTATTCATACATATGATGTAATATTTTTTACACATATCATAGTGATGTAATATTCTTTATATGCGTACTATTTTTCATGCTAATTAAATGTTATTTACGATTTGATCCATAAACTCATTTTTTATGCATTATTTAAATTACAAAAAATTAAATTTAAAAAATTGATTCTTGCTATTATTATTGATCTTTGATTATCTTAAAATTTTACAAGCATGAAAAATATATTAAAATAATGTAATTTAACAGTAAATTTGTCAAAATTCACATCAAATTAAAAATATTAGGTGTTGTAACATTGCTTAAAGTTACTTAGGTGTAACTTAAACCCAACTTTCTATGTGTGTGTGTTCTAGTACAATCTTTAAAATGCTTTTTTCCATTTCTCTTTTAGTACTCTCACAATCACCCTTTCCCCTTTATATTTCATTTTTATCTCATCAATATCAAAGTAATCTCATTAATAATAGAAAAACATCTTCAATTTGTCTTGAATCCAATCTACCCCACTATTATCCCACACATGTTTTTTCCACACCAAAAAAGAGACAAGAGGACACCTATGATCCGACCTCGCCCCACTTTACCTCAGTGCCATCCCGAATTATTGCTATACATTGATTGTTCCCTATGGATAAAGAGTGGAGTGTTAACCAAACATTGATAATATATTTTCGTTTTTCTTTCTTTCTTTCTAAAAGCTTATAAAGATCATATGAGTGAAATTATTCCATTTGTTTGGCGTATTACACTAATATGGATGTCGCCTTTAAATTTAATACATGTGGATCTCACATGTAAGTCAAACGCATGAAACTCGTATTTATGAAGGATATAAATGATAAGAAGGGGAAAGAAAAGGAAATGATGAATTATATAATTAAGACTAAGTAGCTCTTTCAATTTAGATTATTTACAAACTTAGGTTGAATCGTTCACATCCTTTAAGAGTCAAGTACTATCTAAGAGCATCTACAACGGAAAATCTCATTCCATCTTATTTTACAATTTCAAAAAGCTACTTTATCAATTATAACATATCATTTTTCAATACACCCAACATCTCAAAACTCAATTTTTTCCCCAGTTTATTTAAATATTCTTTTTTACTATTTCTCTCTCTCTCTCTCTTCCTTTTTGTCTCTCTCCCTCAATCTCTAGCACAAGGAAAAAAAAAAAAAAAAACTCCACAACCAGCAAGGTCTCTCTAAGTCTAAAACATCACCACCACCGTAAAACCACTATCACTCACATCTCAACAAACCCACCATGCCACTAGCTAGCAACCACCACCACGCCACTGCCTTGCCAACAACCAAAACCCATTAAAAAAACCACCAAACCCACCACCAACAACAAACACTACAAGAAACAGCCACCACAAAAACCACTAAGAGAAAAAAAAAAAATCACAACCAACAACCATGAGAAACAACCACTACAAGAACCACCAAAGAGGGGAAAAAAAAAACACACACACACACACACAAAGCCGAACCCAGAAACCCATGGCAAAACCATAACCCCCACAGCAAAACCACACCATAACCCCCATGGTAAAACCACCACATCAGCCACCTGTTGATCTAAACAAACCCAATCAGCACCCACAACACACCACGGAGAGATTGGCTCCGCTGCGAAGGCTTTGCACACCACTGAGAGAAGGGCTCGTGTCCCTCCAAGCATCCGCGATCTGCACGGCCTCAACAACGATGACGGACCGAAATCCTCGTTTGGTTTTTAGACCTTGCATCAGAGACTCGACATCGAAGATTTCCACACAGATGCTACACTCACCATCCCGATTGTATCGGTTGAGTTCATATATGAGAAAGTGTGAGCTCCGATTTGGCGCATGATGCTCAATGCCATGTAGTATATGAGAAAGTGTGATAGAGAAAAGGGAGAAAGAGAGGAAAGGGAGTGAGAGATAGAGAAAGATAGAGAGATATGAGAGATGAGAGAGAAAAGTATGAATAAAATATTAATATTATTTTTGGCATAGTGCTACAATGCCATCTTACATGTAAGATCGCACTGTAGCATTATGACAAAAAAATTTGCACTTTCCCACTTTTAGCCTTCCAGCCGCTGAGCATATTTTGGGCCTAAATGCTAAATGTTGCTTACATTTGACATTTCCAAGGCCAGTTGGGGATGCTCTAACTTCTAAGAGGTTGATTGGCATAGGACCTAGATCCCTCTTGAAATAGATTATGTATCAATGCCTTTAAGGCAGATGCTGAAAATCAAGCTGCGTACAAATTAACTCATAAAGTCAAAATTATACACAATTAAAAAAAAAATGGACCAAGTACATTAGCTTTACGTATGCACATTACGACTAACAAATGAATCATACGTACATATATATTGTTTCTTTTTAAAAGACGAATTACATTCAATAATATTAGTCCTCTTAACAAGTATCGATAGAACTTATAACATTACATCCGTTGTCCAAAAAAAAAAAAGTTGACTTAAAGAAGACCAACGATAATAAATAGAGTTAAATACATTCAGATTGTGAACGCCGAAATAGATTAATGTCACTTCAATGCGAGCACATGATAATAGGTGTTGTCGGTGGCATGCATGCAATGGGTAACAGTAACACAGTACACAGAGAGAGAGAGAGAGAGTGCATGCATTCCAATAAACAATGGCCCGTCCACGAGAGTGCACCTGCATTTCAACTCTCAACATCGATAATCTGTTGTATATCTAAAATGATTTGAGCCAAATAAAAAAAATCTTCTTGTATTGTTTCAGTATGATAAAGTATAAGAAAAAGGTACCCAAAACCAAAACCATACGTAGAAGTAGAACCCTTTCCATCCAAATTGTATAAGATCTCTTGTTTTCATGATCTTTCATGTTCCTTCGCAACCACACATATAATGGACAATATATAGGTGCCTTGTTGCAGCATTTCCAGCCCCAAATTAATTAAAAGAGGTTAGTTAGGTCCACTGACCCTCACAATCATCAAGCAAAGTTTTTAAATCAAAATGAGAATTTTTTATTCAATTCGATAGTTGAGAAATAGAGGATTTAAACTTGGACGTCTCCGTTAGAACACCAAAAATTGCCTTTAAACCACAAGACTCTTAACCTAGAATAATAAGTAATAATACCTTGTAAAAAGAATTTTCAAAGAAGAATTTGTACTCATTTGTTGCATACTTGCATGCATTTTGACCTTGTCACATGGTTCATGAGAACACGTCAAAATTTAAGAGATATATACACCGAGTCTCTTGCTTGATAGGTAGCTCCACCTCTCTCCAGATTATTCGAATCCCAGGGACTCTAATCCCCTTATAAAAAATATTATGAGGAAAAGATGTATAGCATGATTTGATACTAGATATACTTCTTATCTTCCATACAATATTGTTAGGATTTTTAGCATTGGCTAATTCTGTGACAAATTTTTATGTACTTGGGTTATTCTTTTGTTGTAATTTTGGGCAATGAAGACCATGTTTGAAGTTGGAAAAATTTTGTGCTAATCAAACCAAGATCATTCAAGCAAAGTCAAAACTCAGTTGAGTTAGATTCAAGAACTTGGTTGAATGAGCCTACTTTTGGTCAAACGAAAGCCTATTATGAAATTATTCCTATTTTGCTTCCAAAGTCAGATTTGTGCCAATCTTCAGCCCAAACTCAATATGTGTTTAAACCTTTCTAACCTTACTTTTTTTTTTTAATAAAAATAAACACATACACAAGGAAAAGAGAAAGAACTTCTAACATAAAGACATTACTAACCCTACTAAGATCAAAGGAAAACAGCTGCTATATTAGAACCAAAAGAAAAACCTTGTGTTCCCTATGTGTCTTCCAACCCTCTCCTGCTCTCCACATTGTAATATTCGTTGAGAGGAGATTCAAACCACCCAAAAAAAAAAAAGATTGTCATTCATGTTGTTCGACTGTGAAATTGAAATGAGAGACTTCTACAAAAAATGTACTTCTACTGTCCTCTTCCACTTCCACTTTCACAAAGGAAAAATATTGAGTGAGTGCGAGTTAAAACAGTGGGATAACAGTCCTTAAAGAAAGAAAGGAATGAAAATTTACTTTGGCACATGTCCTACAGGATCGAGACAAATGCAACACATGATTTATAACACTTGTTAATAATCACCAAGCCTGAGTATAAATTATGTTTAAGTGAAAGAACACAACTAATACTCATATTTACTTGCAATTAATCAAACCTGACTGAAATTCTCTAAGCCATTTGAGAAAAAATATTGTTATAAGTGTGCTGAATAATCATTTGCAATTAATTTTCCTAAAAACTTGTTGGAGATGCTCTTAGGGGTGGCAATTTTTATTTTCTCTTTGCTTTACTTGGGTTTTCTTCTCATTTTCCTAGCTGCCAAACATGTCCTAAGCTTTGATTCTTGCATCTGTCAATTCAGGACACACGCGTAGCTCAAGGCCCATGTTGTTTCGGCATTTGTACGAGATCAGAACAAGAACTTCGTCGCAAATTCTCATAGATCTTTGGTGAATCGAAGTTCTTGTTAGACCGCCATAGATGAACTCATCAGAGCTCTCCAATTCTCGATTTCCTTTTCCATAGAGTTGGTATCGATTCAACTGGGTTTTTTCTCTATTTTTTATTTGAGTTTCTTTTCTTTATTTTTGAAATGAGTGATTGAAGTGTGGTGTTTATTAACTCTGTTCGGTTGCTGAAAAAATGTAAAGAAAAGTGAAAGAAAATGAATTTTTAAGTGTAATTGGTTCAGTTTGGTTGCTGAGAAAATTTAAAGGAAAGTAAAAGAAAATGAACTATTTGAACTTTTGTTATGTTTGGTTGTTGAGAATATGTGAAGGAAAATAAAAGAAAATGAGCTATTTGAACTTTTTTTTATTTTATTTTATTTTTATTTTTTTCAGTGATATTGCCAGTCTTTATTACTCAAACCATGCATCCCACTCCAACAATATATGATATCAGCCAAAGCGAACCCCGACATATTGAGATTTTCCAACTGGACGGTCGACAAGCCATTAATCTCGCAAAGAACTTGACAACCACCTTTTATCCAAAAAAAAAAAAAATTTGACAATCAACTCTAGATCAATTTGCACAACCTGCTCCTTCCAGGTGGTATAATTCCCAATCTAATCAGAGGAAAAAAACATTTTTAACTATAATTTGCTTATATGAGTTTAAAATAAAATACATTGTCCGTGAACAACCCCAAACAAGTCCATTGTCGCAAAAAAACTCAAACATATGTCAATCTTCGTTACCTCTAACATAAGTGATAATTCTGAAGCAGAAAGCTCCTCCACTTTTGTGGCTTCAATGCAGAAAAATTGACCGTATACACTGTCTAGATGCTTCAAGATGGCATTCTGATTTCTGAAAGAAATTAGGTTCTAAAATCTACACCTCTGCCGATCTCCAAGTTGTTCAAGTGTGTGTGAGCATTTTAAGTTGTTCGTGTGTGTGTGGGCTTTTTTTTTTTTTTTAAAAAAAAAAAAAAATTGTTTCTCCCATCTTCTAGCAAGAAGCTTAACGTCTTAACCATTAGAATAAGACGACCAACTCGAGCTGAAACCGTGCAAATCATCCAACATGCTATTGCAAAGCAAATGTTAATCAGCATATGCACTTAATATTGCAGCATGTAAAACCCAAAAGAAAGAGAAAAGGAGGGAAAAAAATAACAAAAGAGAGAGAGAGAGAGAGAGAGAGAGCAATACCAATATATGGCCAACTGAACCTGTTTAATAAAAGTAAGAAAAGATACTTAAAAATAAAAACAAAAGTAAGAAAAGATAATAAAAAATAAAAACTATACACAGCAGTTTGAAACACTCATCTTTAGGTTCAAACTTTATACTCTATGTAGTGCAATAAGCCAAAGAGAAATTTTTTTTTGAAACTCTATGCACTGCAATGCTGCTCCTGGACTAGAATTTTGATATGAAGCTGCCCACACTAATTGTGTGAATACAAACTCAACACCGGTACAACATAACCTTTTCTCTTCTAGTAGAACTGCTGGCATTTCAATCTTCAAAACGCCTGAACCAGTTGCTTATGGTTCTGGAAAGCTCTCTGGTCTCATTCAATGAAAGAGTTTTAAGCCCCTGAGCAATTGCATCAGCTGGAGTATACACATAACCTACTTGCCACTTTGGTTCCTGATCAGGACAACGATAAAATAAAAAATAGAAAATGAAAAAGTAAAAAGACAAGGATGTATGATCATAGAAAAGTCATGCAAGTTTTCATCAAAGGAAAAAATAGCGCAAAATGTAAGTAAAATGTTTCCTGTCACAGGGAACAAGGACCAACTGTGAACTTTCCTGTTCCATCTAGATGTTCTAACAGTCTAGCTATTGCCATTGTAGATTTCTCACTGTACACTACATGAAGCGGATAAAGGAATTTTGAGAAAGGAAAACCTCAGCCTAGATCTATGTATGCTAGTATGAGAGATTATTTATCATAGCTACTACTAGTGGAGAAATATAGACCAACGTCGACCTTATTTGAGCTGCATGTGTTGAAACTTAATTATGATTATGCAATGTTTCACTTGAAATAGCTTTCTCTGTGGCGTGGTACTTGACAAGAAAAAAAAAAAAAAATTCACATTAGTATATAAAAATAACCATAAGGTTTGAAAAAATAGATTTTGCATCTTTGTCATGTTCATTTAGCTTACAAATGGATTTTTTTTTTTTTTTTTTTTTTTTGGGGTAAGATTTTGCAAATAAACATTGCATCACTTGACCATATAAATTCTTTTAAAAAATGCCCACACTTTATAAAAGAAAGAACATTTAAAAAAATATATATACCTGTATACATGGTGTGATATGGTTACCACTCAATTGGACCTTTTCTAGTGTCCCACCATTGAACTCCACACGAGGCTTTAATGTCTCTTCAAGAAGGTCTGTCTCGTCAATTGTGTCAGAGTTGAACTTCACCTAAAACACAATAAATAAATAAACCATCCAGAATATATCCTATCAATTTTAACAAAATTCTAGAATAGAGGGGCACTTTACATACCAATAGGGTGTGTTGGACATTATATGAGCTCCTAAAACAAACACGATTCTCAGATGGTGTTGGCCTGAACTCTGAAATCCCTTCAGTAACCTAACAGAACCTTCATAAATTATCAAAAATATACTTAACAGAACTACACTACCATTTAAAAAGCTGTAAACAGAAAAGGACAAAAAACTATGAAGGCAAAAAAAGACTCACTGCATGATCATTAATTGCATTCCAAACTCATTAATTGCCTATGATTACTGATAAAATCTTGTGTGGACCTTATTTACACCAAGATATAGTTTAAGTGGATCTAGAAGGAGCCTCATCAACTATAACAGTTTAGTTCAAAACATGGTTACCTCTGCAAGTAGTGAAGACCAAACCAATGATCCATAAAGACCAAGGATTTGACTGCTTAGGTAGTATCAAACATATATCCATGTACCTGATTTAGTACTGATGGCAACTGATCAACAAATTTGGTCAGTGAAATGAGGGATTCCTGCTCACTATCTGGTATCATTGCTCCAGCTGCATCAAGTAGCACTTTCCATGCATCTCCTAGACAGGCAGCAGTAGCACATAAGCATTTGATATAGATAAACATCACACAACAGATGATGAGACACCAGTTACGTGCAGTATTCAATTTAGATTATAGGCATCTAAGGGATTGAAGGTAGCAAAAAAAGTAAAAGTAACACTTCTTGGAGCTTCAGGCCATTAGCCTCTGATTTAACAGAGAATTTGCACAATATATGCTAAATAAAGAAGAATGATCAATGGAATTGACCAAAAGTAGTTGATGTTTTAGTCTTTGAATGGTGTATATAAATGTCTATTAATGATGTGTACTTTGTCAATCGTATCTTATTTTCAAAAAGTTCAAATGATTGTTTGTCCATTTTGTGTCAAAGTTCAATCCGAAGCCATTGCCCATGCAACCTATTAGAAAATTCTCAGGACACTAGTTAGGAAAAAAGGCATGAAGTTTCGATAATATTTAATGAGCAGTAAACACCACCAAAATTGGGCTAAAATCATGAGCATAACTAGGAGTCATTAGAACAAGTACAGTGGTATCAAGGTTTCCCATTTCATGAGGTTTTGTATTTTATCTTGTTGCAGAAATTACTGCAAATTTTGGAATTGGCAGACGTACAGTAGATTAAAATTTATTTTAAAACTTTCCATATCTTGGCTTCTGTACAACCAATGAATCAGATTGATAACAAGTAGCAATTAGTAAATATTTTTTGAAAATCAATAGCAATTAGTAAATATATATCCAAGAAATGAATCATGCTTCATGCATCACTAAAGAACGCACTAAGAACTGAAGCAAGACTATTGCAAAGGGGAAAGCAAGATGTCAAGTGACCAAATGTAACATCTAAATAGTAAAATTATCAAAAAGTCACCAACTTAGCATAAGTTACAATGCTACCTGATGCACTCCTAGCCATTGAATAAACTGGAGATGCTTCTACAACTGGCTTCATCTGACGAACTAAAGGACCCAACTGCACAATTGCACCACAAATTTTTAATGCACAACATTAATTAGACAATAGTTTGGTGCAAGTGGTTTTTCCCAAGTGATAAAAATACCCAATCCATGCAGTTACTTCCATTCCAAACACATACAAAAAACCCTTATCGGTGTAGCTAGATATATGGACTTCTTATGATTTAAAAAAGCTTTCATTTTCTACTCTGGATTCAGGCTTGCTCGTCAGCAATCATGCTTATATCTTCCCACAATACCTTTATATCCATCATGACTTGATCCCAGGACCCCTTACATGAGAGTAATATCTCTCAGACATGAAAATCTATAGACATCCATGGATATTAGAGGCTTTCATGAACCATTGCTCATATGTAGTGACTCTAGTGAGATTTAAGGACTAGCATCTAAGCAGGGAAACACCCTTTCCAGTTGAAGATATTAAGATTACAAAAAAATAAAAATAAAAAAAGCCTTGATTATACCATTAACTCAAGGGTATGTCAACAATAAATGCAGCGTTATCTTTCCTTAATTTAAATCCAATCAGACATGAACCCAACCATATTTTCCAAATGGGAAATCTAAAATCAACATTTCATGAAACCTTAAAAAAAGAGAGAGTCTTGTAGAACTTCTTGCCTAAAGACTAAAACAGGGTTAAGGGGCCCCCCTTTGTTCATGTACCAAAATGCATTTATCTTTGGCAGGTTGATACGCAAAACACTATTTCAAGGACAAGTGTACTATCAATTTATGCATTTATTTGATTAATTCATAACTGTCCATCATATGTTTAAACTTATTCCTACCATGACTTGTCTTTTGGTGCAGGAAAGTTCTTTTTTAAGGACAGATTGCTCAAGCTTATTCTACCAGCAAGCAGGTTTGCAATATATTTTTGAGTTTGTGAAAGAAAATGGCAAGACAACCATAAAAGCTCTAGTAAAATGAAGCACTATATATATCATGAAACAAACGTGACTATAAGTTACCTGCTCGAAATAAGGCACTGCCTCTGTTGCCGACCTGTTGTTGTACGAGATTATGGCATTAGCCTTCCACAAGAGATAACATCCTTTTGTTACACTCCACAACCGCAAAATTGCTTTACTTATAATATAATATCAATCTAAACAAAACTTCAATTATAAAATAAAAATAGAATTTTATTCTAAACTGATTTGGAGGAAAATTCCTTTAACCCACTTCAAACACATGAGCCATTTAATAGTCATACGACTTATTTAAATAATTCAATTACAGCTATAAATCCGCATACAAGGTCAAGGAAAACCAAACCTTTGGTATGTTTTCAGAGAAATAGCTGCCGGTGAGTACTTGGAGAAGCGCGCCATTGCTAGAAAGAAGAGGTGTTGTTAGCATATGATGAGTATTGAGTTGTTAAAAACGTAATGTTATAGAAAAACTATGATGAAATAAACGAACCTATGGCCAACAGAAAAGAGAGGAAGGTTAACAAGTTGTTGGGGTGTTAAATTGGCATGGGGCAATCCAGAGATTAGGATTGAATCCAAACAGGAATTGAATCTCTCGTAAACTTGTTTGGCAGCGTGGGCATGGTCGAATGTTACATTATAAGGCACAGATATTATAACAAACCCTTCCTTCGCTAACTGCTCAATTAAGTAGCTACAAATTGCAACAAAAACTATTATAACATCAGATAAATATATATAAACCAAATTGGGGAAAAAAAAAAATGAAGAAATGACTATTATTACCTGTAAGTGACTTCAGGAACAGCTCCAATGAAAGCACCGCCCAAGAATTTGATGATGGCACGTGGCGTCTTGCCATTGGGTGGAGCAATTACAAGACAAGAATCTTGCCTCCTATAAATCTTAGAACTACTACTGCTATTATTGTTAGGAATTTTGAAGCTGCTGTTGTTGATGTCTCTCCCTACATACCCATTGGAAAGCATTGTTGTATTGAGACAGAGACAGAGACAGAGAGAGGAGGAGGTAACATTTGTAGGTGAGTATTTGTGTGAAAAAGAGTATGTATGATATGGAATTGGAGAAATGGTTCTATGGTGTTTATGTTTGATACCCAAAACAGAAGAGGAGGATGAGAAGGATAGAGCCAATTCCATTTCTGTATCTCTCTACTCAGTGACTCAGTGCTCAGCTGCTATTTGCTGAAGTAGTAAAGTCCACAAATATTTTTAAATTCGGGTTGGTGAAATTATTTATATGAAAGGGAATTGTGAAAATTAAAGTTATGTACATGCTTCAGCCACGATTGCCAGATCATTCAGAACTCGAGTCGACGCGACACAGAAAATTTTTATTTATTTATTTATTTTTCCCTCTTTGGGTTACCTTTCTTATTTCTTATCAACTTAATGTTGCGGCCCAATTAAGGGTCCATTAGAGCCCATTTGATCTTCGGTTATGCAACACCAGATAAATATTACAATTTACAAGAGACTTTTGTAATAGATTTAAACTTTATGATGATACACCAGGCATGTTCATTCTCTTATTATCCTCTTTTTTTTTTTTTTTAATGGCAAATGTTAACAAGCACTATGCGGTGTTTGTTAAGGTTGAATTAAAGTGGAGACCTAATAAAAAAATTATGATAAATGAATGAGACAGAAAAATTCTACTGGCATGAATAAATGTTACTTTTTGAACAAAATTGCCCGTTTAACACATTTCTCTCTTTATTTCCCACCAAATCTTATTTTTCTAATATTTTACTATCCTCTTTCTTTTACTTTACCAATATTAAACTCACTTTCTTTCACTTACCAATATCAAAAAGAAGAAGAAATGAAGAAATGTCAATGAAGGTTGAGGAATTATTAAACAGGGTACCATTATAGTACTTTATTTGTTTCATATTTATTTTTAAAAAATTATGTTAAAATTAAGATGATGTTAATTTTTATTCTTAATACATGTATATTATAGCACCGATGGATGTGAATGTAGTTGCAAGTAAAACTCACTACTTTGCTCCAAAAGATTGTTTTAACTTAAATAAACCACTTCAAGAAGGTATTATAATTTTATTTTATTTGTGATTTACATTTTCTATATAATAGAATATGATGTTGCTTTTTTAAATTCTTGTTTCACCAATCGATGACAATGTAGTTGCAAGTGGATAGGTAACTAATGCTAGTAGCAAATCTGTTTAGTAGCCAGAGTGCAAGATGGGATGGGGGAAAACTCTCCAGTCTATTTGATGAAAAATCCTGTGATGCAATTAGGCGAAATTTCCAAGAAGAATAATTTTGAGGCTAATAAACTCCATTTGGGTTGGATAGAGAAAAGGAGACTTCACTGTTATCAACATATAACATACAAAAGAGCTCAGCAATCAAGATTCAACCAGGATGGCATGGGACTATGGAACAAATTATGGAAAACCCGGCTCCATGAAATATTAAAAATGAATCTTTGGGGATTGCTGCCAAAGTTCTACTCTCAAAATTAGGCTTGTGTAATAACCCGCTTAATTCGCCTAAATCGTCCAACCCACTCCACTGTACACCGCCTTGCACGGATATAATATAGATTTTCAAGCAGGTTGGGCAGATTCAACTATTAAAGTGGTGGGTTGAGTTAGGTGACAGGTTGAGTTTTATAAAACTGACAAAACCTGACCCAACTCACCTTTGTGTGTGTGTGTGTGTGTTTTCATCTTTTTAAGTCTTTATCTCATCAAATATAAGTTTTTATTTTATTTTTTGTTAACTCCATAATTTACATGCAACATGAAAAATGAATGATTTTCCTAACATATTCATAAGCATATATAATGGCATTGATATGGTACTTTCTATATATATAGAAAATTTTAGAAAATATACATAGATTAAGACGTGTACTTTGATTATGTCTTAATCTATGGGGAAGTTGATCACTTCCTATGATTTCCTTCAATGATTTACAAGATTTAGAGAAAATACAATGTAAATTTATCAGTAAATGGTAAAAAAAAATAAGTGTAGTACACAACACAACTACAACTAACTAGCCCAACCCACCAAGTTGAAACCACCCAAATTTTCAACCAACTTGCCTTTTTTGAACCTTGGTGAGTCAGCAGCAGTTCAGAATTTTTCCAACCCAACAATGGTGGATTGGTTAAATTTTTTTCACTCAATCTGTCCAATCCAACCCGCACACAGTCCTACTCAAAATGCAGTCTAGCCTGATTTATTGATTCCGAGCAAGTAGCTTGCTCACTTTGTAAAGCAGTGGATGAATTCAACCTCCAGTTCTTGCTCCATTTGCTAAGGCAGTGTGGTTGAGCAAAAAAAATGGAGTTTCCAAACTAAACACTGAAGGCTAATTCCCCATTTCAATTGATCAAAATGCTAGAGAACACCGAAAATGAGCTATTCAAGCCAGAGCTGACCAGAGAGTTGTTTACAATGTTTGCAACAGTGGTTATGGAATATATTTCAAAGCTTTGTAACTGAGATGATTTCTTAGGTCATAGAATTCATTAAATAATAGCCAAGGTTGAATTCCTTAAAGGATAGCCACCTGGAGGCATAAGACAATTCACAGAATGGAGTACAGAAAAAGGTTCAACATATAATGAGGAGACCTAACAATGGCGCTATCAAAAGTAATCCAGCAATAGCTGAAGTGAAGAGACTTCAATGGGCAACACAACTGGTAAATTAAGAAAGTATCCGCAAGGTCATGTTTCCATGGAAAGCAGTTTGGAAGGTCAAAATTCCTTCAAAAGGTAGCTTTTAGCGTGGATAGCAATCTAGGAGAAAATTCTTACATTGGATAATCTTATAATAAGGGGAATCATAATAGGAAATAGCTGTGTTACATGCAAATGTAGCTATGAATCTTTGTACGATTTGTTATTGCATTGTTAAGTAACTATGGAGTTAAGAAATTTTATTTTTGTTGCTTTTGGAGTGAAATGGATGATGCCTAAGTCAGTGATAAGGTTGTTTCAATGAGGTGTAGAAGTTCTAAATTTTTAAGAAACACAGATTGGGTAGCTATAACTTGTACAGAAGGAGAGGAATAGGGAGACAATTAAAGATCAAGAGCTATCTGTAGAGAATCTCAAAGCTTGGTTTATTGGATACTTTTCTAATTAACTCTTCTTGGATCCCTTGAGACCTTCTCTGGAAGAGTTTATTGATTAAATATATTTGTAATTCTATTGAACCTTTGGATATACAACCAGCATAGCTCATTAGTCATTTCTGTTTGATTTCATTAGCTTAAGGAAATTTTATTATCTATATTTAAAATTAAAAAAAAAAAAAAAAAAAGTTATAACAGATAAATAACCTAATTCGGCTCTCCTCTGGGATTTGTGAAAGAAAATGCAAGAGATGTGCTTCATTGGAGCTGTCTCAATCGACTCAACATTTCCCAATAAAAACAAAATGAAGAACCATATGTGGTCTATTCTATGTCTGAAATTCAATTAGCATCAACAGGACAAGAAGCACCACCACAGCCACTTACCTCCAGAAAGGACACTACACCTTAGAATGTAAATGTAAATCAAAAGTAAACAAACATACAAGCAAATTTTCAAATGCACATCTTGGTAAGTCAATTCAATTGGTACTGAAATGGAAGTAAATCCAGCACAAAAACAGAAGTACAAAAAAAGAAACTAAAATTTCTTTCTGTAACCTCAACTGTTCCAACAATCAATAAATCATGTCTATAAGTACAGTAATCACACTCATTGACAAGTCTTTTACGGTGAAAAGTGAAGCTACTTTAAACGTACATGTATTCACCACCACGAATAGCATTTGCAGCACCTTTCCTCTCTTCTTCAGCCTCCTTTTCCCGCTCTTTCCGGCTCTCATAGGCATGATCATCAGTTAGCAACTCATGGCGACAAATTGGACAAGAATTGTGCTCATCCTGCCATAAGTAGTATTAAGTTGAATGGAAATCCTATATCATTTAATTAATTATTTGTTCGCAATATTAATTATTACACACTAACCAAACAAATTATATCAGATCCATAATAATTGAAAGAATAAACAACCCCCCAAAATCCCAAGCAATCTGGTAAAGGTAAATTACCAGCCACGGCTTTAGACAAGGAGGGTGGAAGGTATGCTTGCAAGGCAACTCTTGCATCTTGTCACCCACAACCAAGTTCTCCCTGCAAATCGCACACTCTGCATCTGTTCCAAGCTTCGCAAGAATTTCCTCTGTAAGAATAACAACCGGAAGCTTTGCAACTACTTCTTTACTGGCAGGTGGGGCTCTTGAGGGTATAACATCATCATCCGGGATCTTAAAAACATAGACATTATAACCATGTTAACTTCTTGAAAGTGGGAAAAAAAATTATTTGTTTTTTAACAAAACTAATATATCAACCAAGCACCATTCAAATAAGATCAAACATAGGCATGATAATCATGTTAACTTGTGTTTTTTTATCAATAAACATTTTACCTGCCTACACTAATCATCTCTCCTAAACTCCGCAAAAGTGAAAGCTAAACTAATTGTATAACGTCTTTTTCTACAAATGGGATTCATCAAATTGTTTTCTTTTTGTATCCTAACGAATGAAACTTAAAGAGCAGGGGAAGTAGAGAATTACCACCAGCGGCAAAACATCATCCAGCCTGCTCATGAGATCCTGAAGTAGCCCAGCGGCATTCTCCGAGGTACTGTTATTATCATCATTTTCCGCGCGGCCTTGAGAAGAGGATTCGGCTGCAATGAGCGTAGCAGCAGTCGTCAAGAGATTCGTATGCACCAGCCAATTAGGCTGCGGTGGCTCTGGATCCACAGTAAGATGCCCCTCAAATAGATACCCTGAAAATCAACCCACAACAACAACAAAAAATCAATCAATCCTAAACTTCTCAAACAAACAATTCAATTTAATTAAAAGCAAAGAGATTGTGACTTGTTTAGACCTCGATTGGACGATTGTGGAGGCTCATTAGGATTGTCTAGTTGATGCAAATGCTCCTTAGCTTGCAAAATGCAAGTCTTCAAATATTCTTTCTCGGAAGTATCAGAAATTAAACATACAGCCTTTTCAAAAAGCCCCAATCCGGCGAGCCAAAACCCGGGTGCCGTGTACCGAGTCTTTAACACGGTTGCAACTCGGCATATAACAGTATAAAACTGCCATTGAATAATAATAATGATAAGGGTTAGAATTGAAAACAAAGAGAGAGGGAGAGAGGATTAGAGAATTGTAAAGAAAAAAATTGGGGTCAAACCAATCTGTGGAGAGAGGGAGAGGCAGAGGGATAGCGATCTTGGAGGAGAGAGTTGAGGGAGGAGACAGCTTCCTCGAACTTTAGCTTCTTTCCGAGTTGTTTTTGCAATTCCTCTAATTCTTGTTTCAAACATTCCTCTTCGCGTTCCATTCTCTTCATCTTTTGATTTTGAGTTCTTGTGTTTTTTTTTGTTTTGCAAATCTTCTGTTCGGTTTTTGGATATAAATATATAAAAATTGATATTTTCTTGTCGAGGAGGTCACCGAAACCGGTTTAAAAGGGAATACGATATCGATTGCACTCGAAAGGACGAGTCGACTCCGCTCAGCTCCAAAGTCTTTCTGTCAATTCTTGTCCACGTTACCCAATTATGCCTTGCCACGTCAGTTACTTTTACATTACAAAATTTTTAATTGCTGCTTTTTTTTCTTTTCTTTTTTTTTACACCTGAGAACCAAAAAGCATATGATTAATGGTGGGAAAAAAAAAAACTTAAATACATTAATCTTACGTTCCAATTTGTTTCAACTTAAAATATTTTTAGATGTAAAATATTCAAGTATTGAGGCGGAAATTTTACATACATATGCAATTAAAGTAAAATTTTTATCTTGTATAAAAATAATAATAAAACAAATAAAAGGCAAGAAATATTATCATTTTTAACCACAATTAAATTCAATATACTTATATGTTTGGATTTAATTGAAGAATCTTAACTGTAATGTCTACACTCTATTATAAAATTTTCATTCACAATATTATTAATACCAAAACTATCAAATTAATGAATTAATTGGATGGTAAGGTGAAATAATATGTTAAACTAACATGCTAATTACCATAATTTATAACTTCACTTTCAAATTATAATTTTTAAATTTTAGGTTAAGTTACATTTTAAATCCAATAATTTAAAGGCCGAATTAAACCTCGATCAAAAGTTTCAAATTTGCGGTTGACTTCTTTGATTGGTTTTGAGCATTGGAGGAGACTTGATAATGAAATGTGTCTTAAAATATGTACGTATCTCTTGTATCCCGTCCTGTACTCCTATCCATATAAGGAAGCCTTACCCTCAAATTAGACCCTACATTTTAAACATCGTTTAAATTTAAACCAAAAACTTATTACGTGTTTTGCCATTAATGGAAAATACTTAAACAAAACAACGGTGTGTAACTTAATATGAAATTTAATACATATATAATACACTCATGTTTTGAATTATGAAATACTGTACATATATAATACACTCGTGTATTGAATTACCCACATGACTAGTCCTAAACCTTTCAAATTAACCAACATTTGGTTTAAGCATAAAGATTTTCTTGAACAGGTCATGAAAATTTCACTCCAAAGTTAAAGCTATAAGGGGAGCGCTATATATATAAGTCAATAAAGAGAGATTTATGCTGTGTTTGGCTGAAAGACATGATAATGAATCCAAGTCAAATTGAGTTCTTTTACAAAGAGAAATAGTGCCTCTATGAGTCTATTTTTTGTTTCTTTGCTTTAAATCTTTGAGAAATGCTGATTAA
Source organism: Quercus variabilis (assembly GCA_030445155.1). Taxonomy (NCBI): domain Eukaryota; kingdom Viridiplantae; phylum Streptophyta; class Magnoliopsida; order Fagales; family Fagaceae; genus Quercus; species Quercus variabilis. The sequence continues at coordinate 18,240,174 of CP129446.1, forward strand.
TCTCTTCTCTGAAGCTGATGTCAAAGGTAACATATAGGGGATCCAAAGATAGCTTTACTTACATAAAGACATGGAAGTTAGTTTTTTAGTTACGAACATCTTTTAGCACACCAGCTAACGCATTTACTGAAGAAGATGCTGCAATGATTAACCAGCAACAGACAGATCTCAAGTCAGCAAAAGGAGCTACATACGAGCTAAGGTAAATGTAGAAGAGATTCCGCAAGCCATTATCACTATGAACGGATAAAAAGCTCCTAGACCATATGGATTCACTCACGGCTCAATTTTTTAAGAAGGGCTGGCAGATAGTGAATAATGATGCTGTAGAGGTTGAGGTTGTGCAATCATTTCTCAGATTTGATAGGCTTTTGGGGGAGTTTAATGCAACTATTATAACTTTTGTACGTAAGGTATCCGATTCTTCAAGGATGCATGGGGTTGTTTAGATCACTCTCATGCTGCAATATATTAGTAAAATTTTGGCCAATAGATTCAAGCCTAGCTTGATAAAGTTGATTAGCCAAAATCAAACCACCTTTATTCTAGGTAGAACTGTAGAAGTACAGCTGAAAAAAAAATTAGCTTAAGAGATTGTGAAAAACTATCACAATGACAAGGGTTTTGCCAAATGCACTCTAAAAATTGATCTCATTAAGGCATATGATTTTGTTAACTTTCTATCAATCATGTGGCTTTCATCAGGGGAATTTCTTATTTAGAAATTTGGTAATTTTCACTCAAAGAAAGTTAATTGGCACATTACTGTCAGGTGTCAACTTTCTACTAATTACAAGCTAATTATTAAAAGGTAGCACAAGACACTGATAAAGGAAACCATATCTCACAATATGTCATCTACAATCTGGATGATTTCCATTGGCTGGTTTGGTTAAACAATTCCAATAAATTAAAATAAATAAATAAATACAAAATGCTAAAAGAATATGAAACAGAAAAAGAAATACGATAAAAAGGAAAAAAGGAAATTAAAAGATGGCACTCTTCAATCCTCAATTCAACTCTCCCACACCAAACATTCTGCTCATACGGTAGCCTCAATCCTGGGCTCAAATGAAAAGGCAGACATGAATTCTAAGGCTTTACCTTTCACACAACATTTGGGCAATTCAACCCATTCATTGGTCACCACATCACAAAGAACATAGCTAAATAGTTCGCCAGAGTTTAAGCAGACCAATATTTGGTGACCTGTTCCAACACAGTTTATATCCACCTTCTTGCCAAACCACTCCTGTGACATTGCTGGAGGCATTGCTGCGATCTGGTGCCAAGTCCGAATATCCTCATCATACCTCCACACCCTAAGGCTTGCACTTTCAAGGAATTCTGACAACAAAACAACCAGCATTTCACCTCCACATTCCACGATATCAATGGAGTACTCAGAATATACAGGCAACAACCTGGGGTACTCCGAGAAGCACTTGTGGGTCAGATTGCAAGTGACAACCTTCCCTGAGGAGCTAAGGAAATATAAAATCTCCTCACCATCTTTACTAGTAATAACCGACGAGTATTGTTTAGATGGGCTTCTCTGCATGTTGGTTGCCACTAAATTTCCAGCCTTGCTAAGAAAATACACAGCATTGTCATCATCAGAATCAAATTCTAGAGAATTTTCAACCTTCCTACTTAATGCAGCCTCCCACTCCCAACAACCAATGCTTGAGTCATAGACTATACATGAGAGCTTTGGAAGTTCACCATAGACTAACACAAGCTTGTAGGAGCCACTGTATTCAGAAGATGTATTCATCACAATAGCATGAATAGTTTGATTTCGTTGGGCTGCATCCAATGGAGGGAGTTCTCTGCAGGATCCTGTCACGAGATTGCATATAATAAAGTTGCCTGTTAAATTGCGGAAACAGATCAAGCCACCAGAAGCTGCGACAGGCATGGAATTTTGGTTAGAGTCTTTCTGGAGGAGAGGTGGATGATCAAGTTTCTTCCAACTTCTTTCAGCAGAGTCAAAGACAATTGATTGATTGAGATGGGGATCAACCATGAAAAACCATGGATCCCGAGAAGGAACTTGAGAGCAGGCAAGCTTGAAACTCACAGAAGCTGCAACCGATTTCCATCTCTTGCACACTGAATTTAGGCGGAAAAATGTGGATGTTGGAAGCCATGAGAGGACCCTTTCAAGAAGGTCTTGATTGAGATTGTCCATGGAGAAGCTCAAGATACCATCTTCTTCTTGAAACTTTCTCTTCCGAGTAGTTCTCGATGACTCACAATGATCATGCTCCATTGAATAGAAATTGTTGTAAAAGAACTACAATAATAAAGGGGTAATGGTGTTAATAGTGACTACTGACTGAAATCCAGTTTGAGAATTTTACATTTATGCACTCATCTAAATAAATAATAATAATAAAAATTTACATTTATGGATATCATATACAATCACAGAGAGTCAAAAAGGCTAAGGAATCAGTCTCAAAAGAATGTGACAATACACAGATTAACACGCGTATAAGAGTCACATAACCATCCAAGAAGCTAGCTTTGGAATTAATTTGTCAATAACATCCTGATTCTTTAGTTTGCAATAACAATCTAAGCCATAGATGGAGCTTAATAGGAAATAGGGCATAACAACACATCATGGGAAGTTTCTAATTCTAATAATCAAGAATTCAGACTGCAGATGCAAACAAACATCAGAAGAAAGGTAAATTCTTCAAGACAGAAATAAAAGAGGCGCTAGCTAGTGATTTGGAGGGGATACAAAAATGACTAAAGAAAAGCACTAGAAGAGAGTGAAAAGTAACGAACTTTTTTTTTATCTTAGACAAGATGAAATTAATGGTTTGAGTACCACTGAAAAGAACCCTTTTATCTTAAATGGATCTTGACATTCTAGCCCAAATCTAGTTTCCAAAAAAGAACATATATCTATTTTCTCAGGAAATAAAGCATATCTTCAAGTATTATAGCTAAAAGAACTAGGGGGACTCAAAAAAAACATACTGATGAATCAATCCAAAAGACCACATTCACACAAACACACACTAATTCAAGCAAAAGTAAGCTGTGCCCATAAAAGAAACAAAAACACCAAGCTAAGATAAACAAAATATGAGATGAATGGAGATGGAAGATGTACCAACCAGTCCACTGCAACTGCAACTGCAACTGCAACTGCAACTTCTAGTGCTAAGTGATGAGTGGAACAAAGGGTGAGAGTGAAAACGGATAGAGAGCTTTGGTGGGTCTTTTGGCCTTTTTAAAGATGGGATTTTTGAGGAGGCACAGGTATCCAACCAAATTTACCAAAGCAAATGGAAAAAAGGGAAAGCGAGCTGAGGAGGAAGTGAGGTAGGAAGCTTCCTAGGAGACACTTTTTTGTGGTTGGCCTTAGATATTAGAGTCCTTTCGTTGACACCACAAAGATTTCACGGAAGAACACACGGGTGGGTTTTTTTTGTATTTTTTTAAAAAAAAAAATCAATAATAGAATATATAATATTGAATGGTAGTTGACTCTGAGTACTTCTACTTGGCTTTGGATTCGAGGTTAAAGTGCAACCCCAAAACAGAACTTGTGCTGTGTGTTGTTACTTTAACAGTTTCAAAACATGAAAGCAAGAGAAAGTGCATGCCATCTTTTATTTTTTATTTTTTATTTTTTGGGTATATGGTATTGGATTTGGACCATTGATAATGGTATCGTTTACAAGTATTCAACTAGAAGCACAGTTTTGTACATTCACATTACGTTTACAATTGTTTGATGTCAAAGGGTATTTGTCGTTTGCTGTAGGTTGCTGACTTTTCAAAGCAAAAGCTATGGTTCCCGAGCTCTTTTTGCCTCTCCTCGTTGAGGAATCTCTTTCTTTCTCTCTCACACTGGCCACACACCCTATGTCTATGTGGCTCGCTTTTTGTGCTGCATTGTTTAGGTCAGATGCTCAGATTCCTGACTCATTAAGTCAAGACCCAAAAAACAAAGGCCAAGGTATTTGAATAAAAATTTAAAGAAATTAATAAACAAAGAGAAAAGCCGTTAATTACGATCTTTCTCTGTCTCTTTCCCTGTTCTTTTGGCAGATGCTTCAGTCCCCCAAGGCCCCAATGCAGAGATCTCGATGGCACACACGATATGATAGAACCCCATTGTCAAATTAAAGCGTCTTTTGGCCGTAGGGGTGACTCTGGGCTGCCTCTTCTTACCCACAAATCAATCTAACTGCAACGCATAAGCGTCATGGCCATGAAGTAATGAACCCATGCCCGCATAATAACCCAAAAAACAATGGCCATTGGAGAATGTTGGTTGTTGGACAAAGTTTGTGGCTCAATCCTGTTTGAAAATATCTTTTACAAAGCAGACAAATTATAAAATTATTTATGTGTATTGTTGGCGGGAAAAAACCAAGCCCCCTCCTTGAGGTCTTCCGCGAATTACTTGGACAAGCTCACAAAATTTAATTACAAAGAAATAAACGAGAATAAAACTCCTCAATTGGAAGTTCAAACAATTGATTTTATTCATCATCAGTCTTACAAGAGTATTTACCTTACTTTTTTCATACAATTCCCCTTTTTCCGTCCCCAAAAGAAAAGAAAAAAAAAAATCCCATTTTCTCAACTTGGCTTTCCTCTTATTTATAGGTCTCCCCATTGTTCCTACTTTTACTGCTATTACACTACTAGCCTAGTCTCTAGAGATATATATATATATATATATATTTTACTTTATTGGTTTCCTCCCCTTTCTTATTCCTGAATTCTGCATTTTGTGAGATATTTTTTCTGTTCAAGCTATCTCATACGCATTTAATGCGACAGAAGTTAGGTGAGGGCTCCCAAATTGAGGTAGGGATAAAAATCTTCAATCCTCTTGCATGTTCTGGAAGTTTCCTACAGTTCTTAGCGCCACCTGGTTGCTATGTGTGGATCATCCATGCACCTAACTAGAAACATGGTTAACTCTCCTTCCTCTTCACGGTAATCACTTTACTGTGGCATTTCCCTTTTCAGGCGTGAGGTTTAACTAAACTTCCTTTTTCCTACAGCCTATCCCTTTCTTGGACTTCCATCATGCAGCCAGGCCTGACCCAATCTCGTTCTCGCGGCACATTTCATTATTGGGCTTTAATTTGGATGGGGATCTTTCTACTCCCCACAATACCCCCCATCCCACGATCTCCAAGTCATTATTACTAAAGTGGGGATCGTGATTCAAGAAGAAGAAAAATAGACCGATCATTAGCTGGCATTTATGAATAGTGGCAGTGTCAGGTAATTAATGCGACGAACACACCCGAGTTTCCCGCCACACAATCTTTGGCACGCGTCATTAAATGGATGGTTAGACAGGGACTTTGGAAAACGAAAAAATGAGTGGGAAAGGAAGGGTTTTTTGCCCGTCCTTTCCCCTCCCCTCTCCCTCTATATAATGAGCTCAAACTCCTTTTTTTTTTTTTTGGCTTCTTCTTTACAAATCCGCTGCCAGAAATTCTCAAAAAAGTGAAAATATCTCTTCACAACGTTTCTTTTCGACGAACCTCAGGCGACCTTCACTGCACTCCTGCTCCTATTTGTAAGTTCATCTTCTTTTCTTTCTCAAAAACTTTGATTCGTCTCACCTATTCTCTTCCCAGTTTTCTTTTTGTTCCTTCCTTTTCTTTTCATTTCTATCTTTGTTGTAGAAAACTTTTTTTTTTTTTTAAATGAGGAAATTCAAGCCTATGGTTGATACTCCTGAGAGTCTTAGAGAGTTTAGAAGGAAGTATAACTTCCTCAAGGATGCGGAGGTTAGGTATTGCTAGGAATTTGAGGCAATACTTTCAAGGGGAGAAGGTAGAGTGGTGATTCCACTCGTTGCCATTGTAGAAGGGAGAGTGAGGATTCCTATGAGTGATTTACTTACCAACTTTCTTCATCACTTTAAGGTTTGCCCCGACCAATGTACCCTAAACATGTTTAGGAAAGTCAGTAGTATAGATACCCTGAACAAAAAGCTCAAATTGAAGCTTACCGAGCACAATATCAACTACATTTATAGCTTTCAAGATAGTAAACCTCTGGGTACTATTTTAAAATTCGACACGGGGAGGTAAGACTTATCTCAGGCCCACTAGACTCCGACAAAGAGACCAAGGGAGACTACTTAATCATCTCGAGGAATTGGTACCCCGGCAGAATCCACTGCCCCACTAGCGCAAGTAAAGCAAGTGGGTCGGCCTAATAGGATCCCCCCCCCCCCTCTCTCTCTCTCTCAACTAGCCTTTTCTCGAGTACTCATACTTATTTCATATGACTAACCTTTACTTGTTTCTTTTTCAGAGGATCACACTTTTAAGAAGAAGAGGCAGCTAATCAACTCCATCAATTTGAATAGGTTGTTGAGATCTCCAATTTACCCCTACATAGACGGTCAATTGCACATGGCCTACCTCATTCTCGAATACACCACCGTGTATCGAAGCTTCCAAGCTATAGGAAAAGCTATCACTTTAAGGCATTTGCTCCTTCCATACATAGACGTTCACTGCAAGGGGTATATTATATCCTATTCTGAACGTGCTTGTCGAGAAGAGGGAAGGTATCGTAGTAACTCTCCTCCAAACTTCACTCCCGAGGACCTAGGAGTGACCATTGCCTTTCCTACCCCTGTTGAACGTCCTCGTCGCCAACAGAAGAAAAAGATGAGCAACGCTTCAACTCGTAGCCCCTCACCACCTTGAGAAGAGATTGACATTCAAACTGCCATTCCGTTGGATGAGTCTCTTACCAAGATGTCGATTCAAAGGAGTGGGGTTACACTTGCATAGCTCCTAGACACTCCAGTTGTACCAAGGACTCAGGCTCCTTCAGTCTCTATCCCAACTGCCAATGCTCCCGAAACTACCCAAGTTGCTCCCACTATTGTAGCAGCAGTAACTCCCACCCATGAAACTAGGGTTGGAAGGAAGTGCCCTAAGGGAGGGGGCCAAACTTTTGCTACTCTCACCTCAGAAAACTCCACCCCCAACCTTAGGGATGCCCGTGTCAATGTTGCGAGGGCTCCTCCTACACGCACTCCTTCATGGTAGGACGGAGTTCCCCTTCCCATGACTGACAGGGTTAGGCCATGGAGGAAAGGTCGAAGGGGCTAGGTTGCTAAAAGTATTGGTGAGGCTCTTTTGTTGCCTGAAGACATGAAGCACTGGGCCAAATGGGATGATGACTCTCTCCTACTTAACATGAAGAGAGAAGCCATCATGATAATGAACCTTTGCCCCTCTTATTACTGCCCTCCTCACTTTTCTATCTCTTTCTCTAAATAGATATTATCTTCATTGTGTGCTAAGGGTCCTAAGGCTTCATGGTAATTGAGGAGAGGTAGGAGTTGAGGAAAATCATAAGGAAATGTGTAAATGATTGTGGGTATAACAATCTCTAACTCTCAAGTGTATTTGCTAGGGATTTCTCTTTGAAAAGCACTCCATACAATTTGTGGGTAATGAGAGTATTTATAGTGTGGGTAAAGAATTTGGTAAAGCAACATAACTTTTTGCCAAACAAAAAGTTTTGTGGGTACTTCGCGAGTTGGCTCTTCTCGCGAAACACTTGCGAACTTGACAGCCTAGCACGACTCTTCAGTTTCTAGTCATGTGCTCCACATGTGGCCTTTTTGTGGGTTGCTTCTCGCAACATACTCGTGAGCTAGTCGCGAATTCCACTGATTCATTTTTTGAAGTATGATTCCTAATAATATTAAAAAATGTATGGATTTTAACTTAATACTAATGAAAAATTATTTCACCTGCAAATGCATAATACTCATCATACTCTTATGATTATTTTTGGTGATTGCAAAATGTAATAATCGCAGATTATAATGAATGCAAATTATTAATTTTTATTCAATAAAATAGAAGAGCCTTTGAGTACGCATATAACGCTTGTGCTTAGAGTCTAGTGTTTTCTTGTGTTTATGGTTGATGGAGACTATCCAAAAGTAAAACCAACTAACCATTATGAATTTATAAATTTTCAATGTATTAGAATTGTGCCTTTTTAGTTTAAAAATAAACAAAAAACTACAATTCATTAAGTGAACTTTAAATAATAGATGCACCAAAATACACATAGAATCCATGTGGCTTCATATTAAACGTTGAGAATGGTTGGACATTTCAAACGGCATTCATGATGTTAAAAATAATGAATTATGCATAAGTTATAGATTAGTTTGGTGTTTGAACTTTTAATCTTTAGAGTACTGCCTTGCATTTCTTTCCTTTGGAACCAAATTGTACTTAATTTGTTATAAAAAAAAATGTAATTAATTTGACATAACTTCAATATGTTGATAACAACCCACTATTTTGACATTGCTAAAAAAACTTAGGTTAAAATGCAAAACACACCTTCTAAGTTTCACTTTTTTTCATTTCATTCCTCTAAGTTTGGGTTTTATCATTTCAATCTTCTAAGTTTCATTTATTCTCAATTAAGTCTTTCTTTAACAATCTATTAGTTGCTGTCGTTATCTATAGCAAAACGATACCATTTTGTCCTTTTTTAATTTTTAATTTTAATTTACTATTTATTTATTATTTTTAATAAAAGGTTAATTTTAAAAACCTAGAAACTAGATTAAGAAATATCATCGTATTTGGAGATCGCCCTAACGGCACAAAAGAAAAAAAAAAAAAAAAAAATACTTGCAAGGAGAATGTGGGTTCTACAAATGGGCAAGTGGCAGCAAAGTTGTTTGTGAAGTCCACGGGGAATAAGTTTCTTGAGGCTCATGGGTTAGAACAGAAAATTTTGTCTCTAAACTAGTTTGGATAGAAAATTTTCATACTTTTTCTATATCTTTTTTTTTTTTTTTTTGAGAAAGTCTTTTTCTATATCTTTTGATTGCATATGAATTTTGAAAATATAACTATTGGATTGAATTTTTTTTATTATATGCCTCATGTTTACAAAATTTCAAGAATATTAAAGATAAATAGCTATGTCATTAATGACATATTTAAATTATAAGTTTTTGTGGTTACAAATTATGCATAAAAAATAAATTTGTTGATCAAATAATAAATAACACCTAATTTAAACAAAATTTGACATGTTTATTAAGAAAATAAAGTACATGCAACTCAACAATAAATTTTAAAAAGTTTTTGTGGTTACAAATTATGCATAAAAAATAAATTTGTTGATCAAATAATAAATAACACCTAATTTAAACAAAATTTGACATGTTTATTAAGAAAATAAAGTACATGCAACTCAACAATAAATTTTAAAAATTCACATTCAATAAAAAGATATAGAAAAAGTTTGAAAGATTTCTCATCAATCTAGTTTGGAGATAAACATTGTTTAGTTAGAACAATGGTGGTCAAACAACTTGGAACTTAAACTGGCTATCTAAACACAAGCTCATAAACATGCAGTTGAAATCCTTGGTTGAATTGTTGAAACTCTCTCATAAAAAAAAATAAATAAATAAAAAAAGTCATGGATTCAAGGGTTCAAATGTAATCAAGGGGAAAAATTGGAGACACTGTATAGCAGGCTCAGTCAAAATTTGGACACAAGGGGCCTATTTTTCTTTCTATAGCAAAAGGGCCTTATTATTATTCCGGCCTAAGCTTAAGCTTCTCATGTTTAAAAAAAAAATTGGGTCTAAGACATTCCTAAAGGGCCTTATTTACTTGTCGAAAGCACGGTCCAATAGCCTGGCTAAAAACAGTACACTTCCATTTGGGTGAAAACCCATCTATTCATCTAGGAAAATATACGAGGCTGGGGTGCAGTTTGCCAAAAATATGGATATACATGAGTTTATTCGAGAGGGTAATTCTTTGATTATCTCTAATTCTTTGGCAGAGCGCAGCCCTACACCCATCTTGGTGACTCTTATCTTATATGACATAGTTTCATCTTTGCATGTGGTTCAACATGTTGAGTTCTCCCACATCCCTAAACAAGACAATAGGTCTACTTATTTGTTAGCAAAACATGCTTTTAGTGCATTGATGAATTTTCTGTTTAAATCGAAGAAAATATTTGTTTTCTTGAATAATCTCTTGTCCATGATGTTATTTCTATTCCTTAATTAATAAAGTTTACAGTTTTCCATATATATATATATATAAAGAATTAGTTTTAAGAAGTTTTGACAAAAATTCAACTATAGAAATTCTAAAGCCATGAGAAAAGTATAAATTTTTGTAGTCTTGTAACCAACTAAGACCATGATTAAGACTAAGATCATAAGTCCATGAGATATGTATGTAATTTCTCATATGTAAAATGCCAAAAAAGCAACTGATTTAATTTAAATATGTATAAACTATAATCCAAGCCTATGTGCTTGATGTGATACTGCGCCTCAAGTATACAATTATTGTAAACATGGCACATGCTACAAAAATTGCTTCTTTAATTGACCCGAGGATGGAGAATGGATAAATTGTAGACACTATTTTTGCCTTGGGATCTTGAAATAATTCGAAATATTCTCCTAAGCGGGAGATTCACTGTAAGGAGTGCTTATTATGTTGTAGTATTTTATGGGATGGAACAATAATATAGAGGAGAGTTCAAGACACATGAAGATGGGCACTTGGTGGAAGTAACTGTAGTGGCTGCAGATTCCAAACAAAATTAAAGCATTTGCTTCAATATATATATTTTTTTTGGGTTGTTGTTGTTGCTGCTGCTGCTGCTGCTACTGCTAAATAACCTCTTTATTAAAACAAAAACCATAAGATTACAAAACACTAGAGAACTTGTTGCCATCTTTGTTAATTGCTTAGGCAACCAAGTTAAGGAGACCAAAGAAGTAGGATGTGTCGGTTCGGTTTCGGTCGGTTTTCTACATGTTGGACAACCGAAACCGAAATTTTCGGTTGGTGAAATTCTCAACCGAAACCGACCGAAATAGTTGAAAAACCATCGGTTTCGGTTGGATTTTGGTTTCGGTCGGTTTCGGTCGTTTTTTCGGTTTCCTCTTCATTTATTTTCCAAGAAATCAAACAAAGAAAAAAAAACCCAGAATAGAGAGGAAATTGAGAAAATAAACAAACTCAGAATATAAACAACCAAGTACATGGGTTTTTTCACAACCCTAACTTTATTTACACATAAAAATTGAAAAAATAGCATTGATTTAATATTAAACAAACCCATAATTGAAGATCTAAAAAAAAAAAAAAACAAACCCAGAATTGAAGATCTAAAAAAAAAAAAAACCTAGAATTGAAGATCTAAAAAAAAAAAAAAAAACAAACCCAGAATATAAAAAAGAGAGATGAAATTATGGAGAATGTCGAACCTTGCATGGTTAGGAACCAACAAGGCTGGCCGGCGTGGCTCATATATGTTGCCGGCGACGCCATCAAAGACTGGACTCCTCATCAGGCCAACACATTTGAAGAGGAGAAAAAAAACCAACAAGAAAGAGAGAAGAACATGGGTGGTTTTGAAATGAGAGAAACAAAATCAAGTAAAAGATTGGGGAGGGGGTCGGCACTGAGGAGAAGAGAGGGATAAAATTCTCTATTTCCAGGTGAGAGAAAAAAAATGGTTAGAGAGAAAAGAAAGGAGGAGGGGCGGCTGGAAAGAAAATGGCAGAACAAGAAAATGGATGCTAGGATTTTTAACTTTTAATGGTTTTAAAAAACCTAAAAAACTCAAAAGGCTTCCGCGAAGGCTCGAACCCATAAACACTTAATGTGTACAGCCACATCATACCACTAAGCTACAAACTCCAACGTGACAGAGTATTACATAAATATATATATATATATATATATCGGTTCGGTTCGGTTGCTTCGGTGCATTAAAATTTGCAACCGAAAACCGAACCGAAATTTTCGGTTATATTATATAAAAACTGAAACCGAACCAAACCGAAACCGAACCGAAATTTTTGCATCGGTTCGATCGGTTTGAAACGGTTTTTTCGGTTCTTCGGTTTTTTGCGCACCCCCTACAAAGAAGGGAATTGGCCCTATCCAATTTACCAGAGCTGCTGGTTGGGCCAAAATATGGACAAGCTCCCTCTATACAAAAGAAAAAGAACAAGATTCAAAAGAACAATACTTTTTATAATTAGGCCTTGAAAAGCCCAATCTAGCCCATATTGAGCACCCAACCCAAACCCAATACCCCCAACCCTAAAACCCTAACCCTAATTACCGAACACCTCCTCTATCTCTCATACACACTGCGAGGGAGAGAGAGAGAGAGAGAGAGAGGCAGCAATGGCGGGAGGCAAAATAAGGAAAGAGAAGCCAAAAGCAAAAGGAGGAGCAGGAACAAGCGCACCGTACCAGGGAGGCATATCATTCCACAAATCCAAAGGTCAGCACATCCTCAAAAACCCTATGCTCGTCGACACCATCGTCCAAAAATCCGGCATCAAAAGCACCGATACCATCCTCGAAATCGGTCCCGGTACCGGTAACCTCACCAAGAAGCTTCTCGAAGCCGGGAAGCTAGTTATCGCCGTTGAAGTCGACCCTCGCATGGTCCTCGAGCTTCAGCGCCGCTTTCAAGGCACCCCTCACTCCTCTCGCCTCAAGGTACCTCTACCAATTTCATTCTAAAACTCTTTCTTTCTTTCTTTCATTACATATACATATATAGGCGTTTCAATTAGGGAAATGGCTTTTGATTTTAACAGGTGATACAAGGGGATGTACTTAAGACTGATCTTCCCTATTTTGATATTTGTGTGGCCAACATTCCTTATCAAATTTCGTCGCCACTGACATTCAAGTTATTGAATCACCAACCCGCGTTTAGGTGCGCCATTATTATGTTCCAAAGGGAGTTTGCTATGAGATTAGTGGCTCAACCTGGCGACAAACTCTATTGTCGTCTTACGGTGAACACCCAATTGCTGTCTCGAGTTTTCCATCTCCTCAAAGTCGGTAAAAACAATTTCCGGCCTCCGCCTAAGGTAGATTCGTCTGTGGTTAGAATTGAGCCTAGGAAGCCGCGAATTGAAGTCAAGCAGAAGGAGTGGGATGGGTTTTTGAGAATTTGTTTTAATAGGAAGAACAAGACCCTTGGTGCCATTTTTAGGCAGAAGAATGTTCTCTCCTTGTTGGAGAAGAACTACAAGACCTTGCAAGCGCTAAATCTTTCGGTTGGTAATAGGGATGCTGAAATGGCTTCTTTGAGGTTAGGGAATGCTAATGAGGTTGAAACCATGGAGATGGATGATGACGACGATGACAATGAGGATGGTGGAGCAGCAGATGATGAAATGGATGTGGAAGATGGTGATGCTGATGGGGAAACATCCGAGTTTAAAAACAAGGTTTTGGCTGTGTTGAAGGAGGGAAATTTTGAAGAGAAGAGGTCATCCAAGCTTAAGCTAGAGGAGTTCTTGTACCTACTCTCTCTGTTTAACAAGGCTGGCATACATTTTTCTTGATTTTAGGACTGAGCTTGTAGTTTTATTGTTTTTTTTTTCTTTTTTCCCTCTTCTTTCACAATTAATATCCAATTTTGTTGGTTCTCTTTTCTTGTCAACTTAAAGAAGTCTTATTCTTATTGTTCTGTATTTTGCTTGAAGTTTTGGTTGGGTAGTTTAGGTTAAAGAATGCTATTGTGAATGTATTTTTTGTTGCTCTCCTGCAAACTAGCTCATGCCAATTATATACCATTATGCATCTGTACTTGTTCGAATTTCTCGCGTATACCTCTGGTGGAAAACTGTCTTTCTTTTCCATGGAAAAAAGGATCTTTCTTATCTTTATAGATGACTTGTGAGAAAATATAATTGGATAAATCTAGGGACACAAGATTATTGCATTTTTTGCAGCTGCTTTCATGGACTGTTGTGATTGGTGCATAATAAAAATGGTGTTGACGGTATATCTAAGTGAAATGGATATTTCTCTGGTCACAACATACTATGTCAGCAGTTGTGAAAAAAATATAATTTGCATTTTATGCCAGCCCCAGCTGGGAAAACCATCATCCACGAATGTTACATAAAACCTTATATAACCTTTGTTATATTCTCCTCTTACCTATTAAAAACTGATATATGATTCTGGAGACCTGATCAATAACTCAATGGCATCTCATTTCAGCCTATGCAGCATACAGATCAGATTGTGTGAAAGCTTTGATTAAACCAACGTGGAAAACTTGATTGAATTTCCAAAAATATCCTTATGAAATAAGGAAACAAATCTATATTTTCAATAAAAAAAAATCACGAAATAATTTTATCAGTTTCCTTTATTTTCTCATCAACCTAACAAAATTACAATGCACAGTATAAGCAAGAGTGCATGACCTGCAACTCTGCAAGGCATTCTCAAATTTCGAAGCTTCAAACAATCATTAAAGTAGAAACCCTATTCATTTTTTCTGCTTTTTCTTCACTTTTTTTTTTTTAGGTATAAGTATGGTTCAATCAACTTTGTAAATAAGCTTTCAAACAAAAGCCACTTCCAAACGGTTTATAAAAATTTCACTAGTAGTGCATAGAAAAAATGAAGAAAAGTTAAAATAAGAACAAAGACTTGCGGCTGAAGTTGTAAGGTGATAATACACCAGATGGGTCTCTTGCTGCCCATGCTAGGCAGTCAACTTTTGAACTCATGGAGCTCATCTTGGACTGGTTTACCATAAAGTAAGCAATCAAACATCAGTTTGCTGAGATTGTTGTACGAAACATATGAATTTTATTGTTTCTTTAGAAATTTTGCTGAGATTGATGTACGAAACATATGCATTTTATTACTGCTCTGCTGCTGTTTGTTCAGCACCCCCAGAAACTTTTGGTAATACGTGCATGTATGTATTATGTAACATATCTATTGTCCATCATAACATTTTCTGCGATATGAATCTGTGATTCTTATTGTCATAAGGCCAACTTTAGTACAACATTTGGTGGTGACAAGTATTTTGAACAACTTTGCTTCGATCATGTAGCCATTTTGATAGGTCGGGAAGATATGTAATCACTGGTTCTGATGATTGTCTTGTCAAGATTTGGTCAATGGATACAGCATTTTGCTTGGCTAGCTGTCATGGACATGAAGTGAGTTAAGATTGTCCATACAATAAGTGGAGCTTATAATTTGATAATAAAGCCTGCTCTACTATTTTTCCGTATATTTTAATTTTATCTGCTCATTATATGATTAAAGGGTAACATTACTGACTTGGCTGTAAGTTCAAACAACGCTTTGGTGGCATCTGCTTCAAATGACTTTGTCATTCGAGTTGTAAGTATATCCTACCTTACATTTTAGTATGCTCCTTTCAAATTCCTTGACATTTGATTAGCTCTTTCTGGTCAATTCAGTAGCGTTTGCCAGATGGAATGCCAATTTCAGTTTTGAGGGGGGCACACTGGAGCTGTTACTGATATTGTATTTAGTCCCAGGCCAAGTGCCATATATCAGCTTTTATCGTGAGCCCCCATCTTTAGAGTTATCACTCCCTGTTGCTTCCCTTTAGTTGTGCAGTTGATTTGCTGTGATTATTTGTGAATTAAAAATACTGATTAGTTCTGTTTCCTAGTTTCAAGTATTTTCATATTTTGTTCATTCTATGCACCTCCTGACACTAAGCAAGATCCTTGGCATTAACAGTGATTTGATGGAATTCTTTTCTTTTGTTATCACATCCATGATTACAGCATTTGTAGGTTTCTTTGAAATGGGACTGCACACATCCTGTGTGTCAGTGCATTTTCCTTTTTCAATAAAATTTTTACTTGTTAAAAAAAAAAAAAAATGACCTACAAATTTTTATTTTTATTTTTACAAGTAATTTTTTTTTTTTTTTTACTTGTAGGTCATCGGATGATGGGACTTGTCGAATCTGGGATGCTCTGTATTCCAACCTCCAGCCAAGAGTAAACATTCCGAAACCTTCAGACATTTTAAATGGTTAGGTGATTGCTTCTGCATTGTTGCTTATTAGTTAACTAATATTTCTGTGATATTCACTTCAGTAACTGTGAAGTTTACTGCAGGGAAGAGCAATGGTCTGTCAAGCAACAGACCCTCCTCAAGTAATGGTCCACAGAGCCATCGGATACTTTGTTGTGCTTACAATGCCAATAGAACTGCTTTTGTTACTGTTAGCTCTGACACTTTTGCAAGGGTGCGTTCAAACATTTACCCTTGAATTAAGTTCATATGATTCATCTACCAAATTTTAGCTTACTTGTATTGGTTACTTTGGTTAGGTATCTTGTTGGATATGTTCATCAAGAACCATGTACTTGCAGGTTTGGAGTGATTTTAAATGTACCCAAGAGGACCTGGATCAACCAGTACCTGAGTTGGATCTGTTGTCTGGCCATGAGAATGATGTCAATTATGTGTAATTCAGGTTAGTCCACCCCAGTTAGTGACTGACCTTACATTTGATTTTTACTATGTTTCATATTATCTGTGCTGCTTACTTTATGCAGTGGTTGCGCTAGGGTCAATATCAGGTTGCTTAAATTTTGAAAGGAAAAAAGAACCAAGGGGCAATATCGGGCTACTTAATTTTGAAAGGAAAATAAGATTAAAAAATGAAGGTATATTCACAGAACAGGAATTTTTGAACTTTGGAATATTCTCTGCAAAGAGTTAGCCATCGAAGATTTTGAGGTGGCAGACTAATAACTCTGAAGCTAATTTTGTTTTAGCTTAAGAATTGTGCAAAGCATCTTCCATTCATGTTTTGAAGAGGTTTTCAAGCTATTTAGATTAAAATTTGGAAATTATAAGGTTTGTCAGATTGCAAAGCTTTATTTATGCCATTCATGTTTTGAAGAGGTTTTCAAGTTATTTAGATTAAAATTTGGAAATTATAAGGTTTGTCAGATTGCAAAGCTTTATTTATGCCTTTCTATCTGCTTCATTCTGATGTTTGGGATTGTATCTTGCTCCCCCCCCCCCCCCCCCCTTCTCTCTCTTTCCCCTGTCTCTTATTTTTAGTAGATTCTGATTGTAGATATATAAATCTTCTGAAGCTTGATGACAAAGTTTTTTTTCCTCTTTAAACATTGGTTCTTATGTATCTTTTTTTCCTTTATATCCTTAAGGCAATGGGGAGAGCTGCAACATCTCTTTCAAAGCTAGCAGATACAGCTCATGAGGAGCTCCCTAGATCTATGTCTACCATTAGGCTATCTGGCATGGAAATCAGCGACCTTACACTGGAACTAAGTGATTTAAGGTGATAGTAAGCTCCCTATTTTTTATTATCCTTTTAATTTTTTTTCTTCCTTTATTTCAATTTTTGGCTGTTTTGTGGAATGCTATGGGTAAATTACCATAATTCTTTTTGCTCTGTTGCAAATGTTTATCATAAGTTATACATGGACTTCCTTCTGTAATCTGAAAGGACCTTCCTTAAATTGTTACTTGGGTCTCATAAATCGTAAATGGATCCCTTTTGTTACCTTGACCTTCTTGAGGGTTATTCAGTATCTATGTATGGTCCAGAAAAAAAAACCAGAGTCCTGTAGCACCATCTTGCTGGGTAAAACACTTCTTTGTTTCATAATTGAATAGTTTATTATGGAAATGATTGTTATACTCTATGTATTATTCTCACTTCTGCTGTTTCATCGCTGATGCTTTGATCTTAATATATGTTCATTCCATTTGGTGCTCAGCCAAGAGAAAGCTGATGGGGTCAGCAAATCTACTCAAGCTGTGCAAGCGGCAGAAGCCAGAATTCAACAAATTGGTGCAGTTGCTCGCCAGCAAACTATCTGTATGTTGGAACTGCAACTTTTCTTCTACCTCAAACAACACCCCCCCCCCCCCCCCCCCCCTCTCTTCTCTCCCTCTCGCACTACAACTCTCCTTTCCAATTTTGTTTCTGGTTATTAATATTGTTCCCTTTCCTATATTGAGGACTGTTATGTTTGTATGATACAACAATGATTCAAGAGAGAGCGAGCCTGCCCATCATCTCTTTGCAACCTGCTGTTGCTGGAGCTGCAAAGAAGGCTTCTCATGCTTTTAGCCAGGCGACAAAGACCTTCATGAATATGTCTCAGGGGGAGTTCAGCGCATAGAATGAAGATGACAGTGGAATTGATAGAGTGGAGGTTTAAAGGTTTGCTGCTTCCCAATTAACTGTGGCCGTGTACATATTGCAGTGAACATAGACATTAGCTTCAAATGAGTGTGATAATGCAGATGCCCAAAAAAATTTGGGCTAATTTTAGTCATTTGTCTCATATTATATTTCTTCTTTAAAACCCCAATAAATAAATAATAATAAAAATAGTCCATTTAAATAATGCCTAATATTTCTTTGCGGTTCCTCAAAAAAAAAAAAAAAAATGTAATGCCTTATTTTATATCATAGTTTTGGAAAATGCTAAAGCCACAAGCTATTTTACAAACTGTTGATGTACTGAAAGATTATTGATAAGTAAAACGGTGGTGTTTTCAAATGAGAACTAGTAAAAATTTGCGACATCAATAGTTTGTGGCTATAGCATTATTCCATAGTTTTTAGCATTACAAGATAAAGAATAGAGCATGACCCTAGTAAAAAACAGCTTACAATGTTTTTCCATCTGCAAACTTGTATTATACATATTCCAGCTCAAGTGAACAACTTTCAATGCTATTATTACTGCTATATCCTATATCTGATGTCATCACAGAAATGAAAGTACCAACGTGTCAATTCCAAAAGCTTGTAACAAATCCAAGTCCGATGCTAGCATAGAAGCATAACATTTCAGGATGATCCTAGTTAGATTAATGGATGAATTCAAGATACTTTATGCAGAGAGGCTTGTTATCTAGTCAAGGATTCTACCTGTAAGGTTATTTCCCGAGAGGTCTATGGAATTAGATTGCTGCCACAGTCGAGATCTCTTTGTAATAATATTGATGTATGCTTGTGTAATAGACTATAGTCCTAAGCAAAACTACTATTATCATAGACCAAAGTACTCAGATTGCCAGACAGTTGGGAATTAGTCCAGAAATCTTGTTATGTGCAAGATCTAGGGAGTGAAGAATTGGTAGAATGCATTATTATTATTATTTTTTTATGTGAAAAAGCAACATAATTTTAATAGCAATCATAAACAGTCTGGTACATCAGAGGCAATAACAGTTTCTAAGAAACTGGGGGTTTCCTCAACCCATGCCACAAAATCACTAACAAATTGAGCATGTTAAGCTAAAATATGGGCAGGCTTGTTTCCTTCCCTCCTAATATGTGAAAAATCAAAAGAACGAAAAGATTGAAGATGGAACAAAATGCCATTAAGAACATTAGCAACAGCAGTAGGGGCTTTGGAGGTTACATGAAAACAGTTGTAGACTTGCAAACAATCTCCCTCAAATATAATATTCTGAATACCAACATCTCTTGCAAAAATCACAGCTGCTTCCATTGCCCAACCTCAAGAGGACCCAAAGGAGCAAAAAAACGTTGGCTTAAAGCTGCAGCAACCTGACCCTTATAATCCCGAATAAGAACACCCATTCCAGCACTAGAAAGATTTTTGAAAACAGCTCCATCCACGTTAGCTTTGTAGACACCCGGGCCAGGAGGTAACCAACTAGTTTGGGAATGACAAACATGGGGTATTGGAGGGTCTTGAACAGCTTGAAACTCAGAGATAAACCTGGACGCTTCGAGGATCAAATTTTCCTTTTTCTTTGGCTCTTCGCTATGTCGAATACCATTTCTATTCCTCCATATATTCCATGCAATTGCCATGAACTGAGCAAGAGAAATAGTCGATGATCCCACATCACAACCCAGCCTCCAAACCACATCAGCAAAATTCCAATGACAATCCACCAACAGATTACAAAATTCCCACACAGACCTTGAAAAGTCACAAAATAGCAACACATGACTTGTCGTCTCACTACTCTGGCCACACTGGTCACAAACATCTGAACTGAGCACATGCCGATGGAAAAGGTTGGATTTTGTGGGTAGAATATTTTGACAAGCCCGCCAAACAAAGTTTTTAATTTTGTTCGGCACCTCAGCCAACCAAATAGTTTTGCAAAGCCTGCTTTGGCTAGCATTACCAGAAGTTCCTTCTCGCTCTACCTCTTTCATTTCCATAGCAATCCAGTAAGCACTTTTAACTGTAAAAGTACCATTAGGTGTGGCAGCCCAAACTAATTTATTTGAAGGCATACGAGTACTCAAAGGAATACTTAGGATATTCTCAGCTTCAAAATTTAGGAATAATTCCCTTACAAGATCAGCCCTCCATAACCCGTGATCAGAGTCAATAAGAGTATCTACTATTGCATCTTCAGGTAGCAGAATTCTAGGTGACACAACCCTATATGTAGATGGGGATGGAGTCCACTTATCCTTCCAAATACAAACCTTCTTACCATTTTCAATTTGCCAACGCATCCCTTGCCGAATAATAGGCTGGGCTGCAAGAATGCTGCGCCAGACATTGGATGGATTTCTACCCTTGTAGGCATCCACAAAAGAAGTATCAGTGAAATACTTACTCTTGAAAACACGATAGAAGAGAGAGTTTGATTCATATTGCAATCTCCATCCTTGCTTTGCTAGGAGAGCAAGATAAAAAGCTTTTAGATCCCTAAAACCCATGCCACCTTTAGCCTTTGGTCTACACAACTTGTTCCATTTCATCCACACCATTTTCTGCTCATCATGTTTCTGTCTCCACCAAAATTTGCTCACCATACTATTTAGTTCATCACAAAGAGACTCTGGAAGAAGAAAACAACTCATTGTATGCGTTGGTATTGCTTGGACAATTGCCTTTATAAGTACCTCTCTTCCAGCCATAGATAAAACTTCTCTTTCCATCCAGAGAGTTTATTAGCTACTCTTTTCTTAAGTTGTTGGCAGGTATTGCATTTATTTCGGCCAACTAATGAATGCAAACCCAAGTACTTCTCATGCTGACGAATAATATCTGCACCAAATCTCTGCTTAAGCTCTTCTTGGATCTCTATTGGAGTATTGGGGCTGAAAAATAATGAGGTTTTTTGTCTATTTACTTGCTGACCTGTTGCCCTTTCATAGACCATAAGCAATCTTTGTATTTCATCACAATCAACATGACTGAATGACTGTAGTTACTTTTTACTTTCTCTTGTTTCCAATAGGTTCCACCCATGGCATCTTTTAGTTAAAATATTTCTATTCTACCATTTCATAAATTTTAGCCACATTCAGTTTTTGTGCATCCTAAAATTAAGCAACCCAGCATTTTGTACTAAGAATTGTAGTTTGCTTGTTAGACATCTTATTAAATCTTCGTTATTTTGATAAGTACTCAGCAATTTGTCTATTTTCCCCCCTTGTTGGATGTTGTGGGGTGTGGGTTGGATCCCCAGTTATTCATCTTGTTTTTTATGGGCTACATTTGTCAAAGATTGAAGCAGTAGCAGTAGTAATTGGATTTAGAGCAGAAGTTAGACTTAGAACAAAATGGCAGTGACTTGTAGTTTTGTATAGTTCATTGTGTACAAACTGTAGGTAGTTTTACCTCTTTTGTATATAGTCTTTAGTGTTGCACGTGAGAGAGCACATGAGTTTTTAGTTTAGTGTTAAGAGAGTTTTGTTAATCTGTTAAGTTAGTTACTAATCTATTTTTGTATATAAAGAGCACAGCTGTGTAATCATTCATTATGTGAATAAGAATTTTCATTTTCAACAAAATCTTATATGGTATCAGAGCGTTCTCTCAAGTTCTAGAGTCTTGTTCTAGAAAGTCCCCAAATTCTAGGGTTTTCATTCTTGAAAGCTTGGAGTTGCTTCAATGGCGTCCACAGCTTCTGCACCAGATTCTCCTTTTACTTCGATTGAATGTGATCCAGCATTGGTAGAGGATATCTATAATCCTTTGTATCTTCATCATGCTGAAAGTCTTGGAGCTATGCTCGTATCAGAGGTCTTGATTGGTGAAAATTACCATGCTTGGGTTTGATCTATGAAGAAGGCTTTAATTGCAAAGAATAAGTTTGGTTTTGTTGATGGCACATTCACTTTATCTTCTCCACTGATCAAAACACCAGCAGCAGTTGATGCTTGGATTCGTTGTGATAACATGGTTGGTTCATGGTTGATGAAAGCTGTTTCACCTCAGATTAGAGTAAGCATCGCTTATAAAGACACGACATTAGAGATTTGGAATGATCTCAGAGACACACATGCCCAAGGTAATGGACCTAGGGTTTTTAAGTTGCAAAAGGATATTGCATCAATCAATCAAGGTGATTCTTCAATCACTGCTTATTTCACTCAATTGAAGCTGTATTGGGATCAACTCAAGAATTTCAGGCCTGCCCTAACTTCTTCTTGTGGAAAATGTACTTGTAATCTTTCACAAAGAATTGAGAATGTTCACTTTCAAGATTCCGTGATGCAATTAATGGACTCAATGATTTATACTCTCAAATCAAAGGACAGATTTTGTTAATGGAACCACTTCCATCCATTAACAAAGTCTACTCTTTGTTGATTCAAGAAGAAAGGCAGAGGCGTGTGGGAAGTTCTAATACTTACATTGAGTCCACTGCTCTTGCTGTGAAAGGTTCCAATTCTACTTCCTTTTTCTCTAGGGGTAAGAATTCTAAGGGCAAGGATAGGTCTGTCTGTACTCATTGTGGGAAACTTGGTCATACTGTGGAGAAGTGCTTCAAATTGCATGGATTCCCTCCTAGTTTCAAGCCTAAAGGAAAGACTTCAATATTGAATCAAGTGGGTGTTCAAGAAGATCTTGCAGAGAAAAATCAGTCAGTCACTGATGCTAATCAATTTCCTTTTACTAAGGAACAATGTCAGCAGTTTTTGGCTATGTTAGGCAATTAGATGCAAGCTGCTCAATAGTTCAAGGGGGAATTGGTATGCAAGTTGCATAAATCATTGTATGGCCTTAAGCAAGCTTCAAGGCAATGGTTTTCAAAGTTTTCAAACACCCTATTGCAGCATGGTTTTGTTCAATCCAAAGCAGATTATTCTTTATTCATTAAGAAGGATGGCAGATTGTTCATTGCTCTTCTAGTTTATGTTGATGATATTCTCATTGGTAGCAATGATCCTAAAGCTATGGAAGATCTTAAGGTGTATCTAGACAAGCATTTCAAACTAAAGGATTTGGGTAGTTTGAAGTATTTTTTGGGTTTGGAGGTTGCAAGATCACAAAAGGGCATTTCTTTGTATCAGAGAAAATATGCTCTTGAAATTGTTCATGATGCTGGAATGCTTGGTTGTAAACCAGCTAGAACTCCCAAGGAAGCCAGTATAAAATTGAGCAAAGATGATGGTGAGTTACTACATGATGCTGGAATGTATAGAAGGCTGATAGGTTGATTGCTATTCTTAACAATTACTAGGCCAGACATTACTTACTCTGTACATAGGTTAAGTTAGTACATGTCTAAGCCTAGAAAGCCTCATTTGAAGGCAGCATATAGAGTCATTCAGTACATTAAAGGCATGGCAGGTCAAGGGTTGTTATTTCCATCAAATACTTCATTGCATATAAAAGCTTTTACAAATGCAGATTGGGTAGCTTGCCCAAATTCTAGAAGGTCCATTACAGGTTTCTATGTTTTCCTAGGTGACTCAATGGTCTCTTGGAAGTCTAAGAAACAAAATACAGTCTCTAGATCTATTGCAAAGGTTGAATACAGATCAATGGTTGTGGCTGTGTGTGAAGTGACCTGGATTCTATACTTGTTGAAGGATCTAAATATAAAACATGACAAAGCTGCCTTGTTATTCAGTGACAGTGAGGCAGCAATCCACATAGGGTCTAACCCTATGTTTCATGAGCGCACAAAACATATTGAAATAGACCATCATATTGTGAGAGACAAAGTGCAAGATAGAGTTATAAGGTTGATGAATATTAGGAGTCATTCTTAATTGACAGATTTGTTAACAAAAGCCTTGAATCTAAGTCAGTTTATAGTTTTAATTGGCAAGATGGAAATCCTGAATATTCATTCCAGTGGTGTCCATCTTGAGGGGGAGTGTCAAAGATTGAAGTAGTAGTAGCAGTAGAGTATGTAGCAGCAGCATCAATTGGATTTATAGTAGAAGTCAGACTTAGAACAAAATGGCAACGACTTGTAGTTTTGTATAGTTCATTGTGTACAAATTGTAGGTAGTTTTAGCTCTTTTGTATATAGTCTTTAGTGTTGCATGTGAGAGAGCACGTGAGTTTTTAGTTTAGTGTTAAGAGAGTTTTGTTAATCTGTTTAGTTAGTTACTAATCTGTTTTTGTATATAAAGAGCATAGCTACATAATCATTCATTATGTGAATAAGAATTTTCATTTTCAACAAAATCTTATAACATTTGCCCATTCTTGCTTTCTTCTAGATAGTCTATCAAGGATTTGCATATTTTTTAATTAGACAATTAGATTTTATAACCTATTTTGGGTTATGACTTGTCTTTGGTATTTTCATTAAGATAAAAGATAGAAATTTTATTTGACAAAATATGCGAACGGTACATAAGAACCCTGCAAAACAAAACAGGGGAATCAGAACTTATGACCCTCTGCTAACAGCAAAACAATTATGCAAGAAAACAAACTGCGTTTACATAGGCCACAACATTACATCAGAACATCACATAGACAAACAGGGGTATTTATCTCTGCTAACAGCAAAACAATAGTGCAAAATTATGTAGAAAACAACTTTTGCAGAATTCAAAAACAATACATAGAAACCTATAAAACAAGCAGAGGCGTTGGACAACTATTACAACATTATCAGACCTATACTACAGAAGCAACAAATATGCAGAAAGACAACGATTTTTGCAGAAACAAATAATTATACAGAAAAATAACACTATGCAAAAACACATCAGATATGTAGAAACTATCAGATCAAATTCAATTGCTTGATTGAGCAACTACCAAATGTTGATACTCCTGCAGAAAACCAAGTACTCCATCAAGAATGGGCTTAGGTTGAATTTGGATATGTTCAAAATAATATTTATTTCAAGCATTCCAAATTGCCTAAGCTGTCACCGCCCATCGTTCCATCTCTTATTGAGAAAGTTTGCCCATCAACCACCTAAATAGCATGAAAATATCTTAAGCATCATTTGAACATTTTTGAAACTTTCCTCTGCAAAGGGCTCATACATTTTGTGCAAAAGGACATTTCCAAAGCAAGCGGGCAGTGGACTCCAAGTGTTGGCAACATAATTCATATCTTGGATCAATGTTAATCTTTTGGCGATACAGAATATCCTGAGTAGGCAAAACATTTGAACATGCCCTCCATACAAACATCCTTACTATAGGTGGTACATTTAACCTCCACAACTTCCTCCAAATTTTATGTTCTGCCATCAAACCAAAATGTTCAACTCGTTCCTGCTGCCCCATATGAAGTGCAACTTGGTATGCTGTTTTAACAGAGAAGCTTTAAGACCTGTTTTCCTTCCAAACCAGTTTATCTCGTAAGGATGGCCTTGATAGTGGCATATGTAGAATTTCCATGCTTGTCTTATAAACAAAAAGATCAAACACCTTATCCCTATCCCATTGTCCAGTGGCATCATGAATCAAGTCCTTCACCAACAGCTTAGGTTGAACTTCTCCCAAAAAAATTGGTTTATGTGTCAACCATTTATGAGTTGAAACTTTAATATATCTTTCATCCCTAACCTGCCACTTTGAACCTTCCTTAATTAGATCTCTAGCTGCTAGAAGACTTCTCCACACATATGAAGGATGGTTGCCAACCCCCGCATCCATAAAGGAACAATTTGGAAAATACCTTGATTTATACACTCGATAGAATAGAGAATGAGTATTATGAATCAACTGCCAAGCTTGTTTGGCTAGCATAACCATATTAAAAGCTTGTATATCTCTAAACCCTATACCACCTCTATCCTTTCTAGTACAAATTTTTTTCCAATTAATCCAATGAATTTTCTTTTCATCCTTTGATTAACCCCACCAATATTTAGCCACTATAGAATTAATGGCATCACATAAAGCCCTTGGGATTTTAAAAATACCCATAGAATAGGTAGGAATGGCTTAAGCTACTGTTTTGATTAGGATTTCTCGCCCTGCTTTAGAAATATATTTCTCCTTCCACCCCAACACTTTATTAGTAATTTTTTTCCGTAGATCTTTAAAAGTATATACCTTTGATTTTCCCCCAACCATTGGCAAACTAAGATATTTTTCACAATCCTCCATAATTCTTGCACCCAACAAAGCTTGTATATCTTGTTTTACCTTCGATCTTGTGTTTTTTTTCTAAAAAAGATAGAGGTCTTCTGTCTATTAATAGCTTGTCCTAATGCCATCTCATAGCACTCAAGCAAATGCATAAGATGATGACATTCTTCCATAGTAGCTTGAAAGAAAATAAATCTACCATCTACAAAAGAAGGTGAGAAATGCATACCCCATTTGTACATGATAAAATTCCATGAATGCTTGGTGATGCCATTGCCTTCCTAATCAAAGATGAGAGCCCTTCTGCACATAAAAGGAACAAATATGAGGATAGTGGATCTCCTTGTCTTATACCCTTAGATGGGGTAACAAATCCCTTAGGCTCTCCATTAAAAATCACCGAATAAGAAATAGTATTCATTGTTTCCATTGCTAATTGCACCCATCGAGCATCAATACCCAATTTAAGCATAATATGTCTCAAGAATTCTCATTCAACCCGATCATACGCCTTGCTAATATCCAGTTTAATTGCCATCTGCCCTATCTTCCTTGTTCTTTAGTTCCTCATCTTGTGTAATACTTCAAATGCTACAGTAGTATTCTCAGTTATTAACCGATTAGAAACAAAAGCACTTTGTGAGTCTGATATTATATTGGGCAAGATAAGTTTTAGCTGATTGGCTAAGACTTTTGAGACAATTTTAGATACAACATTGCCTAAGTTGATAGGCTGATAGTCAAAGACATTTTTTAGATCATACTTCTTGGGTATTAGAACAATATGTGTGCAATTCATCTTATGGAGCATATGACCCGAATTCAAAATAGACAACACTACATCAGTTACATCATTGCCTACAATGTGCCAATATTTTTGGAAAAAGAAATGAAACATACCATCTGGCCCGGGTGATTTGGATGGGTGCATGTGAAAAAGAGCCCGCTTTACCTCATCAGGTGTATACAGTTGAAGTAATGTTTGGTTCATATCAGGAGTAACCACTCTATCAACTGAGTCTAGAACAAGATTTAGATTAGTCAGAGTGGTAGAAGTAAATAAATTTTTGAAGTATTTTTCAGCCACACTTGCAACCTCATCCTCGGTATTGCACCATCTGCCCTGATCATCCAAAAAACCCGAAATGTGATTTTTTCTACGTCTCTAGCTTGCTCTCTAATGAAAATACTTTGTGTTCTTATTTCCTGCAAGTAACCAAATTGTTCTAGATCTCTGCCTCCAAAATATTTCCTCTTGTAATAATAAAGCATTTATCTCATCCTTCACTTTCTGGATCACTTCAAGATTTTCTGCATTATTCATCAATGTAAGATTCTCTAATTCCAATTTTTTCTCTTCTATCTTTATCTTTGAGTTTCCCAATTGTCTACTCCATCCTACCAAAGACATACGACAATTCTTAATTTTTTCAAATAATTTGTACATTGGGCTACCCATGGTTATTGCAACATTCCAAGCTTTATAAATAATTCCCTCACATTCTGGATGCGTTGTCCACTTTTCTTTAAATCTCTTGGGTATTTTTTTTCCTATGTGCCCCTTGTGTATCAACATTGGTTGTGAGCATTATTGGGTCATAGTCTGAATATGATGCTTGAAGATGTGTAACCTTGCTGTGTGGAAACAAAGTCTTCCATTTGATTGTAGCAAATGCTTTGTCTAGCCTCTCTTGAACAAAAGCTTCTCCCGGATGTCCATTCCGCCATGTGAATATATTCCCATAAAAGCCAAGATCAGCTAAGCCACACTACAATAAAATAGTCCTGAACTCCTCCATTAATTGGTTTGGCTTTGGTATTCTCCCTTGTTTCTCAACAAAGGTTAAAATCTCATAATAATCACCAATACACAACCATGGTAATGAACTTCTACAATGTAGATTTCTCAAATATCCCTAAGATTCATGTTTACGATGTTCCTCCGGTCTGCCATAAAACCTAGTAATTCCCCATGGTGAATTAGGATCAGTCATAACATGTGCATCAATATGATTGAGGAAATAGGTCTGAACATGTACTTCTTGCTTCCATAACATGGCTAAACCACTAGCTCTCCGAATACATGGGACTGAAAGCATCGATTGATACTGTAGGTTAGCTTGAATTCTTCTCATCTCATCTGCTGTTTGTTTCCATGAAAAACAAAATTTTGGGAGCTTTTTCCCTCGTCAAATGAGAGAGAACAGTGTCTGCATGGAGGTTCCCAAGCCCACAGAAGTTTCAGCTTAAGATATTCATTGTGCTCGGCAGGGCTGAATCTCAGCCTCCGCCGTTATGCTTGTTGAAGAATAATTCCAAACCTTTGAATGTTTATTGTCTTCATTGGTTCCACCTTTCTACGCTTGTTTCCTACCCCACTGGTAGCATGCTTCGTTTCTACGTTAGACGTAACCTTAGGATTTTTAATTTTTCTCCACTTACGTATTTGTGGCTTACCTTGTTGTTGTTTATTACTTGACAGGGAGTTTAAGTCCAACTCATCAAGGGCTTTACTGGCTGGAGACATATTTTCATCCAACTCTGCTTCTCATACAAGATAGGTACACTAATCAAGGCTGTCTCCAATAATTTCGAGGTCCTTCTCTACACCACTTTCACAATTTCAAACCATGATATCATGATTTAAAAAACTACCATCCGATGGATTAGGAAATTGGGCTTCAATCTCGCACATACCTGTGAAAGCAGTTACCTATTGCTCAATATTCTTTATAATCGCTGCATGGTCATCAGTGCTATCTTGTGAGGTCCCTAGTTTTGAATTATGTGGTGGTTGTGGTTGCGGTGGCTGATTGGTATCTCAGTTGCCATCATTCTCCTTCCTGTTTCTCCTTAGTGGGCTAGGTGGTTTGTTTCTATTATTATTATTACTAGTCGCAGACTCGCGCGTTGCGCGTGATTATTTTTTTTGGTGATGGTGATCTCATTATTATTATTATTATTTTGTAATTTGAACTAATTTAATGAAAAGTAATGCATTTCATGCATAATCATATTTATCACAAAATAATTTTTTATTATTGTAAAATTGTTTTATTTAAAATTTGAAACCTTAATTCTACCATAGTTTTTTGTTTTTTTTTTTTTTTTTTTTTTTTTTTTTTGAGGGTCTAATTCTACCATAGTTGGTTGACTAATTTTTACATCTCTAAGTCAATTAAACACGTTTTGCATGCTACATGTAAACCTTCTTTTCCATAAGGGTTGAAATAATGTGCGTAATATTTTTTTGCTATGGAAGTTAAAAAGAATAAAATTCACCTTGTCTTGATGTTTTCTAAAAATTAAATTTGGAGATTCTCTTCCAATAATTTTGAAAATTCCAAGCAATAATTCAAAAGGTAATACATGTTACATGTTCATGCTTTGATTGTGTAATTGTATGATTGATTTGGGTTGTAATTTATAAGTTGAATATGGTGGTGTATATCCAAAAGGGTCTAACTATGTTGTTTAGGATATTGAATATAGTGTTGTGTGTGATTTATAGAGTAGCGACGGTTGTAGTAATTAAAAATTGGTTTTTCATTGTCTTTTAAGTTAATAAAAATCTTACATATACTTTTTTTTTCAAAAAAGCTTTACATATTTTTTTAATGTGAATCTTTACATATACCTTAATAAGTAAACCCTATACATTTCATTTTCTTAGATGCATAAAAAAAGACATCTATTCCATAATAATAGTGGCTAATTAGTTTTTTCATGTTCTCATTTATAACGTTTCTTACTATTTTATTGGCTGTTGATTTTCATAATAGATGCATTAAATGAGAGTTAAATTCTTAGAACCTTTCATTAGATTTTAAAAGTCATGGTGTGTGAAGAATATAAGCATTTAAGGAATTTTTTTTTTATATTTTATTATTTATAAATAGGCGTAAATGCACTTTTAGTCCTTACATTTTGACCCGATTTTTATTTTAGTCCCTACATTTTATTTTTACCACTTTTAGTCCCTAAATCAATTAATGCCGAACGTTTAAGTCCTTTCCGTCACCTTACTCACGGCAAAAGCTGACGTGGCTAACGTGGCTGATGTGGCTGACATTAAAATATTATTAAATATATTATTTAAAATTTTTTAAATGCTAAAATTAAAAACAAAATTAATTACTCAATTTTAATAATAATAAAAAAAAAATACCGGCTTTTAAACAAAAATTTTACTTTCTTTAATTAAAATGATTACTAGCTTTCAAACCAAATTAATCCTAATTTTCTTATCATTTTCTTTTCTTTTCTTGTACTTTCTTTATAACCAAACACATCAAAATAAAATAAATTAATTAAATGTCTTTCTTATCTTTTATTTTTTATTTTTTTTTTATTTTCTTTTTTTGTTTAAGTCCCTTTCGGAAGAACATGTTCATGTTTTTGGTGTTCTTCCCTCAATCTCCAGGAAAAAACAAATCCTAAATCCAGATCCTAACCAAACCCTAAACATCATCATGGATCCTAACCAAACCCTAAACATCATCATAAGAACACAAGTGCACAAACCCATAACCAAACACAAACTCAAATTTAAAAAAACAAACAACACAAAAAAGAAGGAATTCAAAATCCCAGGCACAAAGCAAGAAACCTCGAACTACATCGTCCCAATCTCCGCCATTACTCTTCGATCAGACCTCTCCCAAACATCACCCACCGCCACTGCCAGTAAAACCAGCCGCCACAACCCATGGCTAAAAATTCAATATCAAACCCACCACAAACAACCACAAATATAATTTTAAAAAAAAACCACCACCACAAACCTACCAACCAAACCACCGCCGACCACCACCACATCATAACCCAACAACCCAAATCAGCCAAAAGTCATGAACCCAACCAAAACCAGATTCACGGCAGCCCACGGTCTGACCCACAAAGCCCACGACAGCCCACCACTGAAGCTCCTCAAGCTTCAATCCTTCTGGGCTTAGTCTATGGGTTTCACATCAATGGACCTAGCCGATCCAGACCTAGAAAACCCAGATCTACCCACCACTTGCGACGAGAGCGAGGATGAGGCCTCCAGCAGCGGCGTGGTCGGAGACAGTGACAATGATTGGGATGGGGAGGGAAAGGAGGGCGACGATGACTGATCTGCAGGCTAAGCACCAAGATAGAGGGAGAAAGAAGATAAAGAGGAAGAAAGAAAGAAGACTAAAGAAAGAAAGGGAGGCGGGGAAATTGAGAGAAAGATCTAGGGAGGAAGAAGAAAAATAAAGAAGAAAAAGAAACTAGACCCAACCCTAACTGACCTAAATTCCACCATTTTTTTTTGTTTTTAATTATTTTTTTCGTTTTAATTTTTAAAACTAATAATTTTTTTTTAGTTAAATGCTGACGTAGCATTTTTAATATTATTTTAATGGACACGTCAACATTTACTGTGCTAACAGTGCACCACGTTAGCCACGTCAGCTTTTGTCGTGAGTAGGGTGACGGAAAGGACTTAAACGTTCAGCGTTAATTGATTTAGGGATTAAAAGTGGTAAAAATAAAATGTAGGGACTAAAATAAAAATTGGGTCAAAATATAGGGACTAAAAGTGTATTTACGCCTTATAAATAATGTTAAATGAAATGTCAAAAAAAAAAAAAGATTTTGAAAATTTTCATCTTTATTTCTTATATATTTCTATTATTACTGAAGAACGTTTTCCTTTTAGTTTTGATAATAAATATGATTTTCTAGATTAGAGTTTGATTAGTTTCAAGTTTAAATTTTGTATGATTTTATTTAATTGTTGATTATATTATTTAATTAAGTGAATTTAACGATTTATTTATTTGCATTGTAAAGTTTATAATAACATTCATAAGGTCATCTTTAATTAATTTTTTACTCCTTTAGCCGTCGGTCTCTTTTTGTTTTCCAATTAATAGTTACTAATTAATTTTTTTAATTGACGTTTGATTTCTTTTACTAATCTCTTTCTCTCCCTCTTTGTTAACATCCTATTGTTTTCCCAAATTTGATGATAACTCTAATGTACTAAATATGCATATTGTAACGTTTATTTTTATTTTTATTTTATTTTATTCCGTTTTGCTGCCATGAAGTTAGTACATCCATAACTATTAGTTTATTATTTTATGATATGTTTGGTTTGATATTATTATTATTATTATTATTATAAATTTAGTGTTTCTAAAATAGCATGTGTTTTGTATTCTCTTTTTCTATTAATGCATTGTAACGTTTTATGGGAATACTTTATAAGAAAATTGTTTATTATTTTCTTTTTTTTTTTTTTTTAATTGAGTGTTTCTAAATTGATATTTGTTTTGTATTTCATTTTTCGATTAATGCATTGTAACATTTCATGGGAAGACTTTATAAGAACAATTTTTATTTATTAAATAAAATATTATATGTTTATTTTTTAAAAAAATAAGACAAAATATAAATAATTATGATATGGAGGATGTTGCTAAATTTAAATGTTGAATAAAATAAGATGAGAATAAAATAATAAAAATGAAATGTATAGCAATAAACACCATATTATTATAGTTATGCTATGTAATAAAATAATATTATATTTTTATATACTATCTTTATAATGCAATAATATAACATTTAACAACCAATGAGAATAAAAAAGATAACAACATAAAATATAAAACTAAATCGTATCAAGCTGGATTACCTGTCAATTCCAATTTTGGCAAACTAACTGACTTCTAGTAGTCTAAAACTGATTTCTGCGATGCATTTAGCGAAGCTTTCAATACTGTATCAGTATGTTTTGATGGTTAACCTGTTACACTAAAATTTAAAAAAAAAAAAAAAATATATATATATATATATATATACCAAAAATTGAAGGAATATATATATATATATATAAAGAGGGAGAGAGAGAGAGAGAGAGAGAGAGAGAGGCTTTTGTGTGTGTAAAAATAGAAATTATGCATGGAATAAGAGGGAGAATGGCAATTTTATAGCATGAGGATAAGAATAAGAAGAGTAAAAAATAAAGGAAGATAAAAAGATAGAATAATATTAATATTGAGAGTAGTGGGGTTATGAAAAGTTGAAATGTTATGAGAAAGGTTGAAGAAAGTTAAGGTAGAGAGTAGTGGGGATATGAAAAGTTAAAATGGAATTGAAAATTTAATAATAAATAAGAATAATTAAAAAGAAGATAAATTAAATATGATATTTTGATTGTAATATAATAGAGTTTTTAATTCACTTTAAATGTTAAAAAATTGTATAAAAAAATTAGAAAAAAATTGATAATGACATGGTTGCTAACGTGGCTCAATGGGAGCGTAGCAACATTAAATGCTACGCTTCAGCTTTTAGTAATATATAGATTCGGTTTATGATAACCTGCTCTTAACCAATCACCATACGGACTATCTCTACCATCCCTGATCTTTTCCTTCATGCAAGCCTTTGATTCATGTCCTAAAAATCCACAATTAAAGCAGAGCCCCAAAAGGCATTCATACTAAAAGGCAACCCATACTCGATCCCCTTTTGGACTAATGACTGGTGCACCTTTTCGGATTGGTTTATCCAAAGGCATCTCAACTAGAATTCGTAGGAAACAGGCTTGGTCAAATGTTATGGCCTTGTAGCCAACAGCAACAACTCGACCAATTCTATTACCAATATCTTTACATGTTTCTTCATTTATAAGATTGAAAGGAAATCCCCATACTTGCACCCATATAGGAATGTGTAAGAACTTAACAGAGAAAGCTGCCATCCCCTTTTCCCATTGTCGGAGTAGTAAGAGGTGGTTATTGAAACTCCATGGACCATTATTCATAACCCATACTAGTTGGCTTTCCAAAGAGAAATTGAACTGAATAAGCCCCTCCCCCACATCAGTAATCTTCAAATCTTGACCAAATTTCCATACACCCCTTAAAAGATTTTTTGCCGCTCGAAGGTTGATGGGTTTTGTCGTGTTGAAATGACTAATGAGACTGAGAGAACATTCCTTAAGAAATTTCTCACGATGATCTGAATAAACAGTAATGGCCTCACCTTCTTCCTCCGTCAAATTAAACCTTTGTAGACATTCAATGAAATCCAAGTCCATGATGGACTTAGAAAAAACACCCGATTGTCAAGAACCCTAAAAGGCAGTAACAAAGAAAATAATAACTAGAGAAACAAAGGAACAAGACAAGAAGAGGGAAATACCAGTGAAAAAGAAACAAGAAAACTAGAAGGAATTAACAGTGGACAAGAGCAAGAAAACTAGGAGCAATTTACAGTGGAAAGATAATTATCAGAAATTAACAATGAATTTACATTGGACATTACAAGTAACAAAGGACAGAATAAACAAATTAAACAATGAGGAACACCAAACCTAACCATATGGAAGTCTCATCATGGTGGGGTAGAGAAAAACTACTACGCAGTAGATGAAATCTCACCTTCAGTGAGAGGAAACGATCCTAGCAAGAGGAGAGAAAACGACATTTTATATGTGTGTGTGTGTGTATATATATATATATATATATATATTTGTCTTTGGTACCTAACTATGCAAATTGTAGAATATGTGTTTGGAATGCTGTTGATGGTAGCTTAGTTCACTCTTTGACATATCCCACTGAATCTGTAAGTTGTTTATTAATTTTTTTTTGAACTTGCCATGGGTAGTTTTTTTTTTTTGATAATCTGCAATGATATTGAAACTCAAGAAATAGAACAAACAGGGTAATCTTTTTTACAAACAGACTCAATGACCTCAGGAAGATTGCCCTTATTAAAACACAAAAAAAGGACTAGAAAGTAAAGCAAACTTGGCAGTAGCATGAGTTGCTACATTACAACTTCTCTTGACCCAAATGAAATTGCAACAAGAAAAGGAGCGAGCTAGATTGCGGATATCATTGATGATAGTGTTGGGTTCTAAGACTTTAGGTTTACATGTATTAGAATTTCATTTTGTAATGTTGGCAAACTATGATCAAAACATTTAGTCTTGTTTTAGACTTGCTCAAAGTATGTTAAGTGTAAAGTTGGAATCGAGTGTACTGTAGGATTTACTGTGTAAATCTGCCTGGCTTGATTGATCGAGAATTAGACTTGATTGATTGAAGCTTGTGCAGATTATTTTTTTGCAAAATTTTCCAACTCAGCCCAAGCCTGTTTGACGTGTAAGGTTCGATGTTTTGCCTTAGGTATAGCCACATTTTTATGTTGTTACAGCTATTGTTTATGTCGGGTATGTGAATCTCTTGTGAGATCTAGAGGTGTTTGCCTTCACATATACTTAGGGTTATCAAGAATCAAGATTTATGTCAACAGCTTAATGATCATTCAGTTGCTGCATTCAGAGCTTAAAGATACACAAGCAGAAGTACTTGTACTTGTTGTGAATCCAAGAAAGAAGTAGTCCATGGACTCAGAGTTGTCACATGGTCATGGTAGTAAGTTTTCTACTTGAGGTAGCAATAGGATGTTAGTGGTCTAAGTCGTTATTGTGTAAACTTCAATTCTTTCATAGTGGATTTGTTTTACCTTGAGGACAGCTAGGTTAAATCCTCCCCAGGTTTTTTACCGGTTTGGTTTTCCTGAGTTATCATATCGTCGTGTTCTTTATTTTCCTCACTTTACAATGATATGATATATTTATGTTAACCTAGATCTGATAATTTAACTAAGTAATCACTTGGTTAATTAGGTTAATTTGGTTGTGTTTTAAGGGGTCTAAAAATGTACAGATGGTATTAATAATCCAGTCAGGGAAGAGGTCAGGTGATGATAGAGGGTCAAAACAGGCCTTGGCATCTCCTTCAAAACAGACAAGGTTCCACTGCTCTTTGATTGCAAGCTCCTCTGCCCAGAGAATGGCGGAAGCTTTAGCTTGGATAGGTGAACAAACTTTGACATGTTTGGACTAAACTTTAACATCACCTCTATGATCTCGAGCTACAGCTGCCAAAGTTGTTGTGGAGGAGTTCAGCGCTGCATTAGAATTAATTTTGATCCAATTCAGGGGGTAAGGGGACCAGGTTGGGATAAGTTGAGGAGAGGCCTTCGGAGCAAAGATTCTTTATAGCTCAAGGCCTCTTGAGAGGATGTTCTTTAAGGGTGTCTGGAAATCGATCTCGCCTCCATTAAATATAACATGATTTCTTAACTGCCAAATCTCATCTAAAGTGACTACCACGTTCAGAGATACAAACCAGAGCTCATTTGAGGGGCAGGTGGATTTAGGGGGGGTCCAAGATAAGCTTGATAATGTCTTTAGGGTCGTTGATATTGACTTCATCAGCACTAAAACCCCAGCAAGCAGCATGCCAAATTGCTCTTGTCACAAGACAGAGGAAAAAGATATGAGCTCTCGATTCAATGTCATTCTTATAGGGAGCACATCCGGGATCAATGTTGTCCATTCTCTTGAGAAGGTTTTCCTTGGTTGGAAGTGCATTTGAGCCTACTCTCTGAAGGAACATCTTAATTCTTTCAGGTGCATTCGAGTTCCAAAGTTTTTTTCGTAAAGGTGTAAAGGTGTTGTTTGTGTTGTCATGATCAAGAGCGACATAATGGGCAGATTTGACCATAAAGACCCCTTTGGAATTCAACACCCAGATGAATTTATCAGGTTTAAGGGATGATGGTAACGGAATTGAGAGGATTTCTTTCGTTGATGTTGCGTCAAAAAGGTACGATATCAAACTTGATTTCCATGTGCGAGTAGCAAGGTCATTGAGCTGTGAAACCATCAAAGGGGTTTGTCTAAATTCCTCTAATCTCGAGGAGGGAATGAAACCTTGAATCCAAGGGACCCACGGATCGATCCAAACATTTATAGAGGTTCCACCCCCAATTAAGTAGCACGCTCCTTTTACAATAATCTTCTTTGCACTCTCAATAGCCTTCCAAATAGGTGAGGTAGTCTTTGGAGGTTCATTATGAATTCAGTCACTTTGAACTTTATATTTAGCTCTTAGTATCTTCATGCATAAGTAGTCCATGTTTGATGCAACCAACCATGCAAGCTTAGCTAGAAGAGCCGAGTTTACTGTTTTTGCCTTCTTGAACCCCAGCCCTCCTTCGTATTTTGGTTTGCACAATTTGTCCTATGATTTCCAAGCAACAAAACTGCCATCAGTTTCTTTTAGTTTCCATAAAAATCTTCTTGAAATTGCATCCAATTTGTCACACACCTTGGACGGAATGTTGAATGTGGACATGGCATAGTTTGGAATGGCTTAAGCAACTGAGTTTATGAGGGTGCACCAACCAGCCCATGAGAGGCACCTACTCCACCCCATTAGCTTTGATTCAAGCCTTTCATGGAGATATTTGAAGTCCTTGGAGGGGGCTCTTGAGAGGAAGAGTGGGGCTCCCAAGTAAATAGCATCCTTTTTAAGGTTCTTTATTTGAAGAGCTTGCTTGATAGTTCTACCATTTTGGGCTTGAGTAAGTTTTGAGAAAAAAATCTCAGACTTATTTCTGTTAATTCTTTGATCAGACCAATTGCAATAGCAATTGATACAGTTCGACAAAACATCAGCTTCTCTTCTATTGGCTTTAGAGAATAAGATAATATCATCGGCATACATCACATGAGTTATAACTGGGCCACCAATACTAGCTTTGACTCCGCTGATCATCCTTGATTCTAGCACATGGTCCAACATTCTAGATAAAATTTCTTGTCCTAGGATGAAGAGATAGGAGGACAGAGGATCCCCCTGTCTTGGACCTCTACTAGGCTTGAACTGCTGCATTTTACCTCCATTTACTAACACTTCAAATGAGACTGAAGATATGTAGGCCATGATCCAATTGATGCAAGAGTCCTCAAAACCAAAATTTTTAAGCATTGCTTTTGAGCCTATTGCTTAGTAGAGATTTCCCACAGACGACGCCAATTGTGGGTAGGAAAAAACCAGCCCCCCTCCCTAAGGTCCTCTGCAGATTACTAGTGGCAAGCCCACAGAATTTAATTACAAAGAAATAAACAGGAATAAAAACTCCATGATGGGAAGCTCAAACAATTGATTTTATTTATCACCAGTCTTACAAGAGTATTTCCTTTACTTTTTTCATACAATCCCCCTTTTTCAGTCCCCAAAAGAAAAAAAAAAATCCCCTTTTCTCAACTTGGCTTTCCTCTTATTTATAGGCCTCCCCACTGTTCCTACTTTTACAGTTGTTACACTGCCGGCCCAGTCTCTAGAGATATTTTTCTTACTTTATTGGTTTCCTCTCTTTCCTTATCCTTGAATTTTGCCTTTTGTGAGATATTTTCCTTGTTCAGGTTGTCTCATACGCATTTAATGCGGCAGAAGTTAGGTGAAGGCTCCCAAATTGAGGCAAAGATAAAAATCTTCAATCCTCTTGCATGTTCTGGAAGTTTCCCACGGTTCTTATCGCCACCTGGTTGCTATGTGTGGATCATCCATGCAACTGACCAGAAACATGGTCAACTCTCCATCCTCTTCACGGAAATCACTTTACCATGGCATTTCCCTTCTCGAGCGTGAGGTTTAGCTAAAATTCATTTTTCTTACAGCCAATCCCCCTCTTCGACTTCATTTATGCATCCAGGCCTGGCCCAATCTCGTTTCCGCGGCCCATTTCATTATTGGGCTTTAATTTGGATGAGGATCTTTTTACTCCTCACATGTATTATTAATTTAAACAAGTCACATAACTCATTTAAAAAATAATTTGATTAAAATTATATACGGATAGTTACTTTAATTTCCACATAATAGGTTAAAGTAAGATACCAACAAATATGTTTGGAACTAAATTGGCTTAGAGATATCTTCTTTCAACCCATTATATGATGATTGAAGAGATCATTTTTATATTGGTTTCACTTGATTTTTTTTAATGAGTTATATGACTTGTTTTAAATAATAAATATAGATAGTTCTATAAATTATATGCCTTGTTTTGGAGCTAATCATTATCCATACTAGGACAATATTATAAGCTTCTTAGAATTTGGGTAAGAAAGTATCATGTAAAACAAAACAAAAAAGTCCAAGTGATGAATTGGCTAATAACAAAACATAAATAAACTAAAAAAATATTTTGATAATATAATGAAAGATTGAAAATTAAAACTAATAATAAAAATAAAATAACAAAGATAATATTGGAGAGAGAATGAAAGACAAATGGAGAGAAAATTTGAAATTGCTGTGGAAGGAGATGTTGAAGAAAGAAGGAGATGCAAGTTTTTTTTTTTTAGCCCTTAGATCTTTTATTTGCCAAGTGTCAGTAATTTGGATAAAAATAAGAGAAAACATCAATCTATATCTATATCTATATATTACAAAAAGCTGAAGCGTAGCATTTAATGTTGCTACGCTCAGGTTAAGCCACATCAGCTGCCGTGTCATTACAATTATTTTCCTGAATTTGTCCTACAATTTAAAATAAGTTTTCTTAAATTTGAAAATACTAATAAAAAAAAAAAAATTCCCAACCCTTTGTCTTCCACGGTTACAATTCTAGATGACAACCCTTTGTCTTCCACGGTTACAATTTTAGACGGCAACCCTTTGTGTTCCACGGTTACAATTTTAAATAGCAACCCTTTGTGTTCAATGATTACAATCTCAAACGACAACCCTTCAGCTTCCTAACACTAGACTTTGGCTTTCTAACTCCTTCATCTCTTCCTCTCCTCACACTATATTAATAATGAAAAGCTGGATGATTCAGTTTAGGTATCTCTAAATCTTAGTTGCTCTTGACTTGTATTCTTGTAGTTGCCTGCATAATAGTTCAATGTAAGGATTAGATTAGTAGTGTTTTTTTTTTTTTATTGATTTTTTTTTCTTTTTTAATTTTTTTACTACCTCTTTTGTGTTATGGGTCATATATGAGTTTATATGTATTTAGGTTGGGTATTTGTATTGATAGATGATTGTTTGTTTCTATGTTTAAAAGTGATTTGGTTTTTTTTTTTTTTTTTTAAATGTTTGAGACAGTAACATTATTGGTTTATATTGTGTAATCCGTGTGATAGAGTTTTTGTAGTATCCGTGTGATAGATTTTTAGTAGTTAGAAAATAGAATGATAGAGTTTTAGTACTATTATGCCTACAGAAATTCAATTAAATGATGTAATCCGTGCCTAAAGAAATTCAATTTGCTAACTACTAAAATACCTTAGCAAATTGAATTATAGAGTTTAAAATTCAATACTATACTCAGAACACGATACTTCTTTTTTCTTGGTCTCCTCATTTAAGTGAATCCCTGCTTCATCATTGAAATCGATTTAAAATTCCTTCTATTAGCTTTGATTGTACTCTCGGCTATATCATAAAAGACTGTTTTTTTATATAATCTTTTTATGGTAATTATCGTCATTTTTGTTGTAGTTGAATCAAAATAAGATTAAGCTAGATCTGCATAATTAGTAGTTGTTGCATCTTCATCATTATCACAAGTTTAAGATAGAGATTACCCTCATCAATAGCTGTTGCGTCTTCTTCATTGCCAAACTTGATCATTTTGACAAACCTTTTATTTATATGATTGTACCACATGTATTTATTTACTTTTGGATTCTATTTGATTGTAAGATTTTTATGTCTTTTGATATAAATTAACTAGCTGGTATGCTAGCCAGACCGCTTGCTTCTTCAGTTTTTTTTTTTTTTTTTTTAATCTTTTACTTTGCCTCCGACACTATTGTAATTGGTTGTCTCTTTAAAGGCATTTTCTGTCTCCATCGCTATATATATATATATATATATATTGTTTTGTAGGATCCAAGTAAGAAATAGTTTAAGATGCTTGCTATGTTATTCTCTAAAATTTTTTACAACATGAACAACTTGCGGTATTGAAGTAATTACAAAATATTTTATATCAATAGTTGTTTGACAACTTTAGAATATGAAAAGTTTTAGGTTAAGTGGATAACAACTTTAATTTTGTTAATTTTTGCTTTCTAAATTACTAATATACAAGAAATACCAAAAATCCATGCAAAACAATTTTCATGGGAGGATTTATCTTTAAATAATATAAAGACAATAGCAAAGATAAAATGCATTGAATGAGATCCTACAAAACAGGTTTGTTAATCATTTCAATTATACTCATCATTTACATAAAAAAATAATAATACATCATATTATTTACATTAAAAAAATAATACAAATTAATTTCAAAGTTCATTGCAAGTGTGAACTGTTAGGGTATTGCAACAATAAATAACATTAGTACAACAATGGGTTGGTATTGCATTTTGTGCGTAATTTGTGAAAGGTATGTCAAACCACAAGCAGGATCATTTTGGTGTGCAAAATATGAAACAAAAACAAATCTTTCCATCCCAAAGTTAGAGGCACTCACATTAACTACATACTCTCCAAATATTTATAATATATTCATCTAACTATAACTACTCTATATATATACACACACAATTGCAAACTACTTTAGATACATGATTCAAATTGAAGTTTTTAATGCAACTGACAAAACAAATTTTATGATATTTAATCGAGATGTTGAGAAAATCCTAAATAAATCTAAGCAATTTTGCTAAAAATAAACTGAAGTACAACTTATTTAAATTATTGTAAAACTATTGATATTGGAGAAGGAATCCCACATGATTTTTTAAAAAAATTAGGAAAAAAAAAAAAGATTTTCCTGCTTCATTTGAATGAATTCAATCTAAATGATGGTTTTGAAAATTACATAATTGCTAAGATTTCAGATGCACCTTCAAATGACAAAAAGGTATGGAAGAAAAAAAAAACACACACACAATCCAATATGCTATATTAATTCTTTTTGTTTCACTATTCCAAAATTAACAAAAATAAAAAATAAAAAAATTTACAAAAAACTATCACATCATTGAAATTTAATATAAATGCAAATACCTATGAAAAATCTTAGCGACAAAGTCCAAACTTTGTAAAATCCAGTCAAAAATCTCCCAGTACCAATTTATTAGTGATTAACACAAATGATGCAACAAAAGGAAAAATGATGAAAGCTCAATAATTGAACAAATATGGATGGACTAAACTTCAAACATTGAAGGTGGAGAAACTAATGATGATAACAAGCATCACCATACCGCAATAACAAAGCACTAAAAAAACCAAAAAATAAAAAAAAGATTTTGTAATAAAGCTTTTTATTACATCACATAATAAATATCAATAATATAGAATGAATTAATATGCTTTTATCAACTTTTATTATACAATATTACTCCAAGATTGTTTTAATTATTGCTCGTTACTTAAACAAAATAATTATAATAGATAGGGTAAAATACTATTTTGATCCCTAAATCTTACCAAAAGTTTGTTTTTCACCTCTAAACTTTAAGATGTTCATATTTCGTCCCTAACTATTGAAAATGTTTTATTTATCTCATTAAACTTTACTAAAATTTTGTTTTTCGTCTTTTAATTAAAAGAGTTTCTTTTTCATCCTTATTTTTGTCTCTATATTATTAAAAAAAACTCTTTAGTTTAGAAACCAAAAAAAAAAAAAAAAAAAAAAAACTTTTAGTAAAGTTAAGGAACCAAAATAGTATTTTACCCTAATAAATATATGTGTGCAATTTATAATTATTACTTTTTATGATAAACTCATTACTAACAATGTTTTTAATAAATATG
Organism: Quercus variabilis; assembly: GCA_030445155.1. NCBI lineage: Eukaryota > Viridiplantae > Streptophyta > Magnoliopsida > Fagales > Fagaceae > Quercus > Quercus variabilis. Next base: position 18,282,975 of record CP129446.1, read on the forward strand.
CTATAATATATGTATAATATTTTCTAAAATCAAATTTAAATAAAACATTATAACATTATCCGTGCATTGCACGGTCAACTTACTAGTTAGGTATTAAAACTGGAGAGAAGCCGACCTCATCAATAATAATATTTTTCAACATACTTTATTAATAATTATATATAGATGTAGTTTTACAATATAAGAGCAATTGCATATGTCTATGCAATATTTTGTCTATTTTAACATTAGAACCTAATTTTTCTATTTTACATAGCCATTTATCCAAAACTCCTACATAAGTTTGTCTATTCTACCATCTATTTTATTTAAATAATCATTTTTCTCACCTTTTTTTTTTTTTTTTAAATTTCTCTAAGCTCCCTTTTAACCAATCTGAAAACACACTCTCTCTCCATTCTTGAAGACACTGCCTCCATGGATGAGAGCTCCAAGAGTAGGGACGGAGGCAAGCTTTGATGTGGGGGGCAATGCACCCCCCCCCCCCCCCCCCCTCTCCCCCCCCCCCCCCCGCCCCCCCCCCCCCCCGCCCCAAAAAAATTTATATATATATATATATATATCTAATAGCATATAATATTACTAAAAAAATATTACTCGGGTACTAATTTTAACAATTTTGTTCTATAAAATTATACTTTGTCTCCCTTTAATAATATCATTAATTCTTTTAAGAATAATGTTATTACTACAAACTTTTCTACAACATTTTTACTAAGTGTTGAGATAGAAAATTTATATTGGTTTGCATTTGGCCTACTGCTTACACCACTTTTTGACTTACCAATAGTCACTCACTACATCAGCATTTTGTAAAAAAGTTTTTGACTCTAGCATTCCTCCTCGTAAAGGCCATAAAAAAGTCAATAAATTTAAAATCTAAAACAAAATATACAAGCCCAATAAATTAGCACAAGAACAAAAATTACCAATAGTAAATCTAAAACAAAACAAGCCCAATTAACCAATTTTACCCAACACAAAAAACCTAGCCCTTTAAGAAATTTTAAATAAAATGATTTTGTCATTACTGAGCAACAACATCAAAGTCACACATACCAAAAAAAAAAAAAAATCCCTCAAACAGCTAAGTAGTAGAAGAGCCAGAGGTCAGAGTTACCCCACATAGCCAACAACAAACCCGCTCCCTAACTCTTAGTCTTGGCCCTATCTCCGTCCAAGAGCCTTATTTCCTCATATCACCTCTCCCTTTGCTCAAACCCTTAAGCCAACACAAGCATCCTTCTCTGCCACAAGCACCCTTCTTCGACATAAGCACTAAATCATAGACTTCAAGATTCATTCCAAACACCGATCTCCTCCACAAGCCCCGAGACTTGTTCCAATTGACTTCCAAGCACCAACCCATAGCCACAACACCGATCCACAAGCATAGAGATTCGTTCCAAACACCGATCTCCTCCACAAGCACCGAGACTTGTTCTAGTCGATTGTCAAGCACCAACTCATAGCCATAACATCAATCCACAAGCATAAAGATTTGTCCCAAAATAATAAATAGAGCTACGTGCACAATGTTTTCAAGCAAAGCCTTGATTTTGCCACTAGTACGGTTACCAACAATGTGATCAACTGTTTAAAATAAAAACAAGTCATATAAAATCAACACAAATCATTTGATTATATGAGTTTTTGAACAATACACACAGAATTTTATTATGAGTTTTGTGAAAACAAATACTTGCTTATTATATAGGTAAGAGTTTAATGTTTCTTTTCAGGAATGCAAGATGTTTTCTTAGAATCCCAATAAGAGATGGTTACTCTAATTAATTTCAATCTAATTAGGATATGGAAAGTAAGTTAATGATATCCAAGTTTCTACAAAAAGTATAGTGTATTTTCTTATTAGTTTCCTCCAATATTTCAATAATTTTCTTTGAAAAAAATCATAATTTTTAATGTTCTATTTTATAAACAAGATAAGCATGGTGTAGTGATTTGATCATTGTATATGTGTTTACAAATTTAAAAACTACATGATATAGTGACGGATATAAATAGGCATGTTTCTTGCCTATTCAAGAATACAAATATCATTTGATAAAATACAAATGCAAATATCTATCAATAATTTTTTTTAACATCTAAGATAGTGTGTTATTAATTTTTTTTTCTTTTTTTAGACTTTGTTTCAATTTTTTGAGCAAAAATACCATATTTATTCAAATCCATTATTTCTCATATTAATCTTAGAAAATCACATCTAAACATTATTATACTTGAAATAATTAATGTGGGGACATTTTTTTGCCTCAAGACCAAGTGTTGCGCTTGTAATCATTTTTGGCTTAGAGTCCCACATTGAAAAGATTGCCTTACTCTTTCTACCTTATAAGGGATGACCAATGGATTAAGAGTACTAAAGTAATGGTACTCTTAAGCCATTGGTCATCCCTTATAAGGTAGAAAGAGTAAGGCAATCTTTCCAATGTGGAACTTTAAACCAAAAATGATTACAAGCGCAACACTTGGTCTTGAGGCAAAAAATGTCCTCACAATAATATAACAAAATAAATGTATTTATCATATTAGTTATATTTTTAATTACATAAAATAAATACTACGAGATCAATAAAAGAAGTTAGGAAATCAAAATGGTTAAGACTAGTTTTAGTGAATTCACTAATGTTTAATTTTAGATTGTTTTTGCATTAATTGCTGTCAAAGATAATAATCATGAGAAAGAATGTCACATTCTAAAGTTATTATTATTATTATTATTCCAAATAAAAATAGTTTCTAGTATATAATCTATAAAAATAATCATTATATAAATTCCTCTAATAAAAATAATTAATGCACAAATATAGATGATGATTAATATAAATGCAAACTCATCGCCACTAAGTTACCTTACATGGTTTAAAATTTTCATTCATAACTATTGACCAAGAACAAAATCAACCAAATATTATTCACAAACTAAAAACAAGTTATAGAAATTGCCAAAGGCCTTGTAGCTGAATTAGCACTTCCCCATACACAAAGTGCTAGGGGGTCTAGGGGGGAAAGGGTTCGAGCTGCAGGGTTAGTAGCATGTTGTAATTATCTCTAAAAAAAAACAAGTTATAGAAATTAACATGTCTATTCACCAATATAGGTGCAAACGTACAAACTCAACCACCTCCGAGTTACCTTACATGGTGGTTCCAACAATTAACCATTCCTATTAAACATGCCTCAAGCCACAATCAAACCACTAACTCACATAAATCCTTTACAAATCCAACCCTCACAACCATTATCCATGGCCATCACACAATGGCCGAGCCTACTCACCTATACTGCCCAAAGTTTCTAAAATTTTAGATTTTTCAAATTAATAATTTTATATGGATCTGGTTAATGTATACTGCATCTATTTTGGGAAAGTTTTTATAGAGAGTTAAAAAAGTTGTCAAAATAGTTAATTACTTTTTTTTTTTTTATAAAGTTTCCTAAAATAGTTTAGGGTTTAGGTTCTAGTAAAACCCATTTTATTATCTAACCCTTTTGTAGCCCATAGCCACCAATAATCCCAAAATCACCATTGCAAGCTTCAATCAACTGTCACAGAAACCCAAACCCATCCACCATCAAATCCCCTTGGCCATTCTGTGGGGGGAGTTACAGTGTGTCATAGCCTTGCACAGTAGATTTATGGGTGCTTGAGAGATGGTTTTGTTTTGCACCAAACCTGACAATTTGATTGATGGATTTAGATTCTTTAGATTTTAAGAGACTATTTGGTATGGTAATTTAAACAACACTTTTTAGTTTTTAAATAATATTATATGTATTTTTATACATTTTTTTCATTTACACATATTTTTAAAAAATACAAACAACGTTACTAAGAACAACATTACCAAATTGCCACTAAATTTCCTTAAATCTTAATTATTCTTTAAAGAAATTGTTTATGAAATGCTGACATGACAGAATCTAGATCATTAAATTATTAAAATGTGGTTATGATTTAAGAAAATTTATTGAGAGGATGTGAATTCTTGATTGATCTGGATTGATTTGATTTCTTTGTATAAAAGGAATAGTGTTTTCTAGGTCTCCTAAAAAAAATTTTGACAGTTTAAGTGCAAATTTGAACTTTTGGACGTGCGTCTTTATTCTGTAGGTCATTAAAATCCGTCATGGAACTCAGCTTATTAAACTATTCACTTGCCATGGATCCAGGGCTCTAAGTTTAGTCGACCTAACCTAACTAATAAAAGTTCAAAATTAATTCATTTAATTATATTAAAAAAATGAGCTGATCTTGAGCTTTTCACCATGCTAAAGTAAATGTTTAAATTTAGTTTATTTTCTTATCAAAACAAATTCGAGCTTGTAAATGAGCTACTTAATTAACTTAGCCTTTTCTTATATATAGTTTACACCACATCCTTTTTTTTTTCTTTTTTCTTTTTACCCTTTCACAAATCTATGCTAATAATTAGTAAATAAATAATAGTTTTTATTATATTATTTGAGTTAATTAGATAAAATAATTTTTGTGTTTGGATTTTTAAAAAACTAGATTCATTAAACTTATATTATTAAAAATTATATGTATTTTTAATACAAAGGGACAATTTATATTGTCAGTAAATTCTAAACAATGATTTGATATGTTATGAATTTATTTATAAATTTACATGAGTCTAAACTCAGGTATATATAAGTATATTTTTATACATTTATATGTTTAAACTCATAATATTTCATACATTCCAATCAAGTTTTTTACTTATGAGTGTAATTACAAATATATTATTTTGTTTTGAGTTTGGCTCATTTAATAATTGAACCTAAACTTAAGTTTTGACTTGAGTTTAGCTTGTTTATTAAATGACGTAGTTTATTTACACCCCTACAAGGGTCTTATGGGCTTGCAAATATTTTGCAAGACCACTCAAAGATCCCATGGCAAATTGTCATAATGCCCCTTTATTCCATCCAAACGACTACTCTCTTATCTTCCCCCAAAAGGGAGGATGAGGATATATTGAATCCCCTAACCTTATATCCAAGAATTTCCCAATTTTCCATCCAATGTTTTTTATCCGATAACCTCATCTTCTCTAAGCATAAACGATGATGAATGAATTCAACACGTTTCATTTTCTACTATCTGAATACCATTATACTTCCACACTTTCTTCTGCATTTTCAATCCGCGTAGGCGTAGAAAGAGGAGACTTATATTCGTTATGTCAACTAATTTAGTTTCTACAAATTGATTTATAGGATTACAAATGCCAATGCAAATTTCTCTAAGAATGATGCACAAGAGATTGGAAAAATCTTGCCTCCATCATTAGAAAAACAAACCTTGAACTGCCACACAAATGAGCAACGATTAGGTAGTTTTAGAGCTTAGAATAATAAATGATTAAATTCAAGGTTTCTTAACAATTTAATCTTTTTAGACAAATTTGTAGGATCATTAATACGGAAAACCTTGAACTGCCACACAAATTTGCAACGATTAGGTAGTTTTAGAGCTTAGAATAATAAATGATTAAATTCAAGGTTTCTTAACAATTTAATCTTTTTAGACAATCAATAATTTATCATATATGGTAGTAGAACATGTAATCTATCTTGAGTGGATAATCCATAATTTATAGACAGGAATTAGAATTATTACAACTATCAAATAAAATGATCCAACTGGAATTAGAATTACAACCATCTATTAAAATGACCATGGTCACTGTACTCTCAATGATGCAAAGTTTACCAGCTTAAAAAAGTTGTGGTGTGATCCAAAGCGGTGGACGAAGAACAGAATAGAGATCCTGCGATACGGGTAAGGCATGAATCTCACCTCCCTTGTAATTGTAGATTCCAGTATCATTGCCACTGATTTGGTCAGAACATTGGCAATAGTCATGAGTGAAGTATATGCAACTAGACCTGCAATCAGTATAGCCAAAATCCCGAACAGAGAAAGTGTAGTTATTTCCCACAAACAAGGACCAATCTCCCAATGAATCCATTTGCTTCCAAGTCTTAGTGTTCATATCAAGCTTATACACTTCAAAAGACCTTGTCTTCATAGATATATTGTTCATAGTTCCAATCACATCAAAGTAACGAAATACCATACAAAGTTCACCTCCCAAGTCCACAAGATACAGTAGATACATAGCCTCGTCTGCCACTCCAGGTGGTGATGGTGCAAATTCTATTGCCACTGGGTCAATGCCAGAAAAATCACAAACCAAGAGTTGTCCTGTGCATTTTGCTATGAAAAAATCTCCATTGAAGTATGTGATGTCTGAGAATCCAGTACCAATAGTACTGTCTAGTCTAATTTTGGACCAAACATGGTCACCAGGCTTTGCAAATGCTAACTTTCTATAACATGAATAAATAGCCATAACTATACAATTAGGAGGATTTGACGAAATGACTACCTTGTTAACCGACCAATAATGCATAATAGAATTTTCGTTCTCATCACCCATGAAAGTGGTCCGTGAGGGGAGAGAGATACTGGCTCTTGATAAGGGGTTGAATAGTTGGATTTCCATATTGTCAATAGCAGCAATGACTAACCAACCAAAAGGAGAGCCCCAGCAACGTTTTCCTACAGTCTCGGGCAAGTCAAACTCGTAAACTTTGTTGCTAGACAAGCTGTAAAAACCACGCGAGTCATTGTTTTCTCTGTCAGCAAGCATCACCCAAGGAAATAAGGATTTGAGGTTGTTCTTAGGAGAAGTGGAAGCACGGTACCATGACCAACAAACTGCTCCAAAGTGAACATAGTCTTCGAGTGAGTGGACTTTGTTTGCAACAAGCCTCAAGAGATCAACTGGAATAGAAGACCAATCTGGGGCCATCCCTGCAATGAAAATTCTGGTTTATGAACGAAATCCGAAAGGGTAATAATTTGATATGAAGGAAATAAGAAGAAATGGTTGACTGCTTTTCATTCTGCTATTTGATGGACTGGATTTGTAGTGTACCAAAATTCCAACTACATATGGACCACAATCCCAGCCTCCTTTGTTGAACGTTGATTTTTTATTTTTCTATTACAGTTTACAGATGACGTGCACAGAACCAATCATGATATGGTTCGGGTTTTTTTTTTTTTTTTTGAGGGTAAGTGTAACGGGAATATAATATTTCCACCACAAATTTTTGGTGGAAAGTTGTTATTAATTATAATTTAAACTTTTATTATTCAAATTACTTTTAATTTTTGTTTATTAATATTAGATAGTAATAATTTAACATTTAGAATTTGTTTTGAATGCGTGGTAAAAATATTGTAGATATATCATTACTTTTTTTTTTTTTTTTTTCATGAAGGTTTTTTTATAAAACTCTTGAAGCAGTGGGGACTAGGGAGAGCTGAAATGTAGTAAAGAGCAATGCTATATACACGATAGTTTTTACAATAAAATTTATAAGCTGGTAAATTATTATTGATTCTAATATAAACCTTACTTATACTACTTTATTATTCACCATTAACAATTTGCCAACTTATATAGTTGTAAAATTTGTTGCAAATTTTATTATGCCTTTAGATTTATTGGTAAGTAAAACTATATTGTTTTGATCATTAATATGTGTGTGGTGGAATCTCATACCTATCTAGCCTTGAATTTAAAATGTTTTAAAACTTAAATTTAAAGGAAAAAATATAATAAAATTACTAAAAATAATTTCATATTAGTTGACAGAAAAATTAAGTCCAAAAACTAAATATTTGAATAAGAATACCATGTGAACAATCCACACCAAAATGATCTTTAGAAATAATACAAACAAAAGTAAAACTTATGTCCAGTGCTCTGACAAATTGGTTAAAACACGTTCTTGACGCATGATCAATTTTGGACATGTCATATCTGCATCCACATGATCAATTTAGACACGTGTCGTGTCGTGTCCATGTCTCCATCAACGCTCTAACACTAAACACAAGCCAAACCCTTTTTATTAAAGGGTATCAAGGAAAACGTTTCAATCCCCTGAGAAAATCAAAATCCCATGAAAAGAGAAGTCACGCAGTGAGTTTCTATGTGTGTTTGTCGTGCAGGCTAAAATAGTTCAAATGAACTAAATAAAATAAATAAAGAAATAAAGAACCTGTCATTACAATTTACAAGCATAAATAATATGGTGGTGAACGTGTTTAGTGGCAATGAATTTTCATCTTGTTCCTGTGAGGCCTTTTTTCTTTATCCCTGAGTGTTAACAACATACAAATATTATGCATACAAAATTGCAGAAACGATATATCATTATTATTATTATTATTAGGTAGTTATTTCTTTCACAACACAAATCAAGCAACGACTTAATTAGGAGTAAAGAGTGCTCTCTCTAAATATATAAGACAAGAAAATTAGTTCTACCGTAGATATTTTTATAGACAAAATTAGCTCAGCAATGGAGAGTGAAGGTAAATCCTCCTCCTTACAATCTATTGCGATATCCTTAACTGTGTCCACTTCGATAAGTTAAGAGTCAATCTGATCATGGTACAATGGAACCGAGATTTCTGCAAATACTGAAACCCCAGAAAGAATTCCCAACTCAAATATTTTCCTTTTGATGGTGGGATCATGAAAGAATATGAATTATAGAAAAAAGAACCTAAAATTATTAGAAACTGTCACCCACCCATTATTCCTACTCTCTCTGCTCCATTTCCATCCTCACAATCAGAATTGTGGAGGGGTGGTAAGCATTTCAATTTATGAGTTTCAGCCGAAACTGGTTTATGAGCACGTTCTTCTCGACATGGAATTTCATTTTGATCAATGTGCCCATTGCCATAAACCTCAGCATGCTTTGCAACAGATGGTCTTGACTCAACCTCCTTATCCCCTGAATCTTCTCTTAAAAATTTACAATCCATTGAAACAGGATCCATCTCACTGCAGGAAACCTCCTTTAACTCAGCTGGACACCACTCAGAATCAGCCATATTCACATCTTCTGGATCTTCTCTTCCAGCCACAGAATTAAATGCAGCAGAAGGTTCTTTCTCATGGCTAGAGAACTCTACTGAAATTGGTGAATGTGACCCAGAATTGGTCGTGTTTATATCCTCTGGCTCTTCTCTTAAATCTTCAATGCTTATTCCAAAATATGACTCAGTTTCACAGCTGGCAACCTCCTTAGAAACAGAACTTGACTCGACATAGACCACCTCCACATCCTGATGATTTTCTTTTAGGGCTACAGGGTTGATTCCAGTAGATGACTCTTCTTCGCAGCTAGAAACCTTTGGGCACGGACTACTATCATCAGATGATACCGCAAAACCATTCATGTGATTTAGAGACTCCACAGTTGTGGAGCATTCAACTTGTTCTTTTAGGCAAGGCGCTGCTGTCACTTGTACCATCTGCTGCTGCTGCTCCACCGAAGGTTCAATAGGTCTAAGACATGATGGACGAGCACTCACCCTGCTCAACAAGAGGAAAAATAGGATCATTTAGAGTATCCGTTACAAGATTAGTGTATTTGATTCACACTCAGGCATAAAAAAGCAAAGACTCCACGCTTGAACACTGATTAGTTTTTAAACAAAGATGATTCCATCTATAGGGACAATAACATACAAGTTCAAGCAAGCATATCTCAGCATATTTGCATGCACTATGCAATTTAAAAAGGTGTCCAGGCTGAAGATGCAAGAAATCAAAAATCAATGAAACTTAACCAAAATTAAACTCTCAAGGCAACTCAAGTCAAAGGCCCCATAATTTGAATCACACCAAACAACTAAATAGTCAAAAAACAAAATGGTTTAAAATGTAATGTCAATAAAAAAAGAAGAAAAAGAGGGCGGCCATTGACCAACACACACACACCCAAACACACACATACCTGCAATAGAAAAGCATGTATGCTTCCTGAGAAAGTACCTCGTTTAATTCAACACTTGTAACCTGAGAAAGTTGCAAAAGAGGTCAGAACAGAAAAAAGTAAATTATTTATGATAGATGAAACATGAGCATTTGCCAATCCATGGCCGTGTGCATGCTGCAGAGGACCCATGTTTCACAAGATGACCTATAGGTTATAGATCCACAAAAACTTTCACAGAAAGGGGACAGTAGCCATCCAATCATTATAGTCCATTGTTTTGTTACTTCCAACATAAATGTACACTGGACATTCAAGACATGGGATCACTTATGAACTCCTTTAAACCAACAAAAAAAGGGGTACAACTAGTTGCCTTAATAAAACATGAGATATCCATGTAAGATTTCCTTTATTAGTATAAAGGTAACAAGTTCTACAGCAGCAGTCAGTGGCACTGGTACGAACAATTCCAGCACTAGCTGTTATTGAAAGTGTAATAGGTGGGAACTAAACATGTAATATCAATTTAGGGTTTTTAGGAATAAAAGGGACCGATTCTTACACTAGGAGTAGTGACGCAAATGTGTGTGCAGGAACCATGCATGACACACACACACACATATGTGAGAGAAAGAAACAGAGAGAGCAAGAGATCTACCTTACAATCATCAATTTTATACCAGTTTCCACGGAAATCCTTGGTATAGCAGTTGTAATGCCCATAAAAGGATGCGTTCAACAAATCCAAATGAACAACCACTGCATAAAGCTTGTATACATCTGTACCATCTCCTGGTTCACTCATGTAAGGGCTAAGATTCAAAGTTTCAGGGAAAGTGACTCTCTTATTAAGTTTCCCAAACCTCCCACTCTGTAAAAAGTTGCAGATAGATAAACTAGAATTTTCAGAGACATTCTCAAATTTGATCTAGCAAAAAAAATTACACAAACTCAAGATGATGCACTATTACTTTTGAAAGTGAAAATCTATAATATAGCTTAGAATTCACATTTAACATGGTAAGAGTGCATTGCAAAACATAAGATATAACATGTAAAATGAATATAGCTCAGACCTGAAATCTTTTTAAGGCAATTGTAAGAATATTTGGAGCTTTTTTCACAGTAAGACGCTTCCAAGCCTTAACATAGTCATTGCAGCTGCAAATAGCAAAAATATATAGTTTCTAACATGAGATCAAATGCTGACACTGAAAACACATAATTTAGAAGCAAAGCATCAGTAAATTAAACTAAAAAGATCACGACAAACTAAACCACCATATGCAAGTAACTATCCATAAATATAATAGATTGTACAAAAAACCTTGAATCAACAAGACTTTCTTGAATGCAACACAAATTCATGAGAAACGTAGAGGTAAAAAATAAAAATAAAGATACTTATAAAAAAAAAAAATAAAAATAAAAATAAAGATGCCAAAAGGCATTTCTTCATACTAGAAGCATAAAAAAACAAGGGACCATAAATCTCCCTCACTCCCATTCTTTTGTAGCTTGTTCATCAAAATTTTCCAATACAGCCAAATTAGGCATATCTCAACCATCACCATACCCAAAAATATTCAATCATCCTCTCCATTCACCAATTTAACTATACTTTAATTTTTATGATGAGGAACCCCGGAGACCATGCAGAGCATCGTGTCTTTTTACCCCGTTAAACCCTGGACCCATGTAACACACCCACATCACAAGGATCAGTCATTGGCTTTGCCCACAGGATGTGGCCTCTAGAAACTGTTTTCACCCAAGGGGATTTGAACCTTAGACTTGGAGGGAGCATATCACCAAGACCAAGGCCTTGACCACTTGAGCCAACCCCTAGGTGATATATATATATATATATATATATTTTTTTTTTAATAATTTGATAGTTGTGAGGGGATTAGAACTCTAGATATCTCCGTTGGAAATATTATGAAGTATCAACCAGTTGAGTTACAAAGTTCTTGACCAATCTAACTATACTTTTATAACACACGTAATGCAAATGATGGATTGCAATAAAATAACAAAAATACAAATTTGGATTATCCTCTTTAAAAGGAAGGCCAAAACAACGATTAAAAAAATTATGCTTAAAACTATTCTACAAGTCTTCTTCTTTCTTTTTTTTTCTTTTTTGGCTAGGTAAAAAGAAAGAAAATTTACTAAAACACACATACATCACAGCTGACACACAGTATGCAGAATTATAGTTTTTATTTTTTATTTTTTATTTTATTTTAATTGAACCTGATGGAAAAATAGAAGCAGCCATACCAATCACATTTATACATATTTTCTCCATTAAGGCACTCCTTGGCTGTGAATTGTTCTAGGCATTCCTCCAAGGATGCAGCATCCCCATGAATTTCCACAGTCAAATCCATCATACTTTCATACTGATTTGAAATATTATTGCATTTTGTACATATCACCTGAAAATGAATTTAAAAAAATAATAAAAAAAATAAAAAAAACACAAAAATTCAATACCTCAAAAGGAAACTAACAAAAAGGATTATAGAGGAATCACATGTACAATTAGAAATAGAAAATATAAAAATCGAAATGTGATTTGAAAAGCACATCAGAATCACAAGGAAAATTCATTAACCTCTATCATTGCATAACTACAGCTATATTGTAAGCCAGCTCTTGGTGTTTTGAAAGTATTTAAAGAATTTCAATATGCACACACAAACACACACAAATAGAATAACTTAATCAGGTTGTTCCAAGGACTAGATCTATAGAGATTAAGTGAAAGAATATTTATATGCCATCAGCATGACAGAAATAAACCGCATACAAATTACTTCTATTGAACAGGGAGCCACCAAAGAAAGTGAGTTAAGTTAGGCCCAAAAACTAGGCACAACTAGAGATCTATTTTTTTGAGATGACGTGGAACCTCACCAAGGCAAGGCCCTTTGGACCCACCCCTGCGTAGTAAACCACAGAGACACAACCCACCCACCAGGACCATGTATTAGGTAATCCAAGGGAACTCCGAGATCGAACCGAGAATGTCTAGGTCTACAGCTCATCCTAAGCTTGCAACCATTAGGCTGCACTCAGATGGGTTAGACACGTCTAGAGATTTTACAAAACAGCTTGTTCAGAAAACCATCGCCTATTTATGTGTAAGTCAAAAAAGGGTAGAGAAAATAAAAAACAAGAAGACTGCCCAAGTGCCCATGTTATCTCTAACACCCACATTAAATGCACAAAGAAGTAACAGGACTCTCATAAACAACAAGTAAAATCATTGTGTTCAGTAATAATAATATGCATAACCTGAGATTGGAGATGACCACCAAATATATGTTGGATAAGGGTTGTCTCTTGAGAGCTAGAATCAACAGCCTTTTCTCCACCAAATTCATCGAGACAGACAGATTGCATTGTATCTATTGCAAACCTACAAGCCAGACAGTGGACTTCACAAAATTGAACTGAACTTAACATAAAATGCTGTTACACTACATTATGTCCTTATTTAATGGTACTGAAGCAATTTGCTAGTTCAAGTAAATAAACTGAATTTGACACAAATAACACAAACCTCATGAACTCATGAGCATCTTCCTGTCTTCCGTAGCCAAGATTACCACCAATATTAGGTAAGCGAGAGAGAATATTTATAGGTGAAAAGGCTTGCAAGCTTTGGCTTGCTCTTTCAACATGTGTTTGAAATTCACATAGGAAGCACCAATCATCACGATTACCTGGAACACAAAATCAATAATCATAAGAGTGAGAAATAGTTTAAGCACTTATAACCCCTCCAAAGAGAAAAAAAGGGGGGGCAGGGGAAGGTGATATCTAGCATATGACTTTACATTCTCTCCGATGGCCTTTTTCCAACAAGTAAGCAACAAGTGGCCGTGTGAATGCAAGGCATTGTAGAACCACATTGGCATAGCAACTGCACCAAATAAAGGAAAAAAATCACCATTCATGAACCCCATATGAATGCATGTATTTTGTGTTCATTTCAAGGGGAGGGGAAATGTGCACAAGTGTAATATATCCACATGTGTTAAGCATCCACTTGATGGTTTTATACCAAAGCATAATTATGGTATGCACAAACCTGTTCCCACAATTTAGAAGTCCGCAAGGAGGGAATCCTGGCTTGTCCCAATTGAAAAAATTCACAAATTCTTCGTATGGAAAAAGAATCTGAAAAGGCACAAGTCTTAGTTACAGGTTTCTTATTTAAGTGTCATTTATAGTGCAAAAGGAAAAGCATTTTGGGGGGGGGGGGGGGGGTGTCAATTACTTTTTTTGGCTGCTTGATTGGCTTAGAGATTCCACGACCATGAGCAGGAATCAGTGCAATTCCTGAGCAACTTTTACCCCCAAGCCCAGAAGTTTTGCGCCCAGACCCTGCAGTTGAATTTACCCCAGGGGGTCTCAAATCCTTGCATTTTGTCTTATGTCCAGATTTCCAGTGAGCTTCTTGGCATTTATGCGAGCTGGGAAAAAAAATTAAAATTACCACCTGATAATTATTATGAACCTAACAAGTAACAACTACTAAAAAGCACACACTCACCATTACAGATGAAACTCACTAAAACAGTAAAAAAGTCAAATAAATAGTGTAAACAATAACAAAACAAAATTAATGCAGCCAAAAACAAAAACATACGCATGCACTCACCAACCAAATAAGAAACGCATTCAGAAAAAGGAATAATAATAAATACTAATGCCTTTAAAAACATAAAAATGTTGAAACTAGAAGAAGGCAGTGATTAATACCAGTTTTTATAAATATACAAGTAAATCACATACCAGTACTAAACTAAAGAGTAAGGGGGACAAGTGAAGGACATGGGTTCTTACATACAAAAGAGTTATTTCCTCATGCAAAAAATCATCTGCAAGAGGCACATCTGGGCTTGTTTTTCTCAAAGGAGGTTTCTCAGATTTACTGCAGTCCACATAAGAGAGAAGCAAAGTCTCCTTTGTTCCAAGAAAAAATATTTGCACCCAATAATAATAACATTACAAAAATGAAGCTTATCTCCAGGTTCTTGTTATTAAATTTTAGATTTAACCTAAGAATCATATAGTTGCACTGTAGAACAAATCTGCCAACAGTACCCAGTAACATGCCCAAAAAGACAATTTATTTAAATCTTAAATAATGAAAAATTATATTCTCTGGTTCACAGAACCAATCATTAAACTTCGAAACTTAAATGCCACAACAGTCTCATGGAATTGATGTATTGACATGAAGATCATCTGTCCAGAGATTGCGCAACAATGCTTGCCCAGACACCACCCGTAGCTAGATTCTAGAAGCACCAGAACATCCAGTGGCTTGAAGGATAGGTTACCCTACTCATGTTCACCAATGGCAATCCAAGAAAAAAAAAAAAAAAAAAAAAGAACCACAGTGACAGGGGATCCACTTCCGAATTCTTGCTTTTGAAAAGACAAAAAAAGAAGAAAAGAAAGGTCTCAAGACAGTAAACAAGAAATTCACCTAGAAAGTCTTGCAAGATCAGATGCAACAGTTTAAGTTGCATCGTAATAGGCAGCATGTGCCACCTTCTTGCTCATCCACTATACACAGCATCAACATTCAATTTTTAGTAAGTTGTTAGTTGTATTTGCTATACAAGAATAACTTAGTTGTGCAAAGTAAATCCTTAAGCAGATAGGTCTTTCATCCACAGACCAATGCCAAAAACATGAAGCTTCCTATAGCAACTCATACAAGGCAATTACAAATCTGTCCTTTTATGGAGATGGGTGAAACTAGAAAGTTAATAATTTAAGTAAAAATAAAATAAAATAAATTTATTACTCGTTGAAATTAGCAATTGAAATATATATATATATATATATACACACATATATATATTGAAATTGAACTCCCCCAAGTGTTTTTTGAATTTGCCCAAGTTGTTGCTATTATTTTCCTTTTGAGTATATATGTCAAACCTCCATCTTTGGCATGTAATTAGTCCTGGATCGACCACTTTATAAAGTTTTCTTGCAGGCCAGAACTCTGCATAATCTAATTACTTGAGTGCAAACCACTATTCACGCTTCAATCTTTGGCATGTAAATTAATAAATCTTTGGCATGTAATAAGTCCTGGATCCACCAATTTATAAACTTTTCCTGCAGACTAGAACTCAACATAAATTCAAGTTGTTGCTAAAAACCACTAACTCTTAAAATTACGCTAGAATTAAACTATTTCAGAATACCAATTATACTGAATTCTATCCAATTATAATGCATCAATCCAAAATTACCTATAAAAACAAAAAACTTGTCACACCAAAACATCAAAAACAGTCACTTTAATTGAAAAACAAGAGACCCCAGATTAAAAAAGAAAAGCGAGCAAGGAATCACAAAACAAGTAAGCCAAAGTGATCATCTTTAGAGTTACCAGTAGCGAACGGCCTTGCAGCCGGAGCACTTTTTGGTGGCGGGGTTGCGGCAGTGGGCGCAAGCGGTGTCCTCGTTGGGCATTGGAGAGCTGAGATGAAGATGATCAGAGCTTGAGCTGTTGTTGGTGGTGGTGGTGCTGCTATTTTCTATGACTACTGCCGATTCTCTCGGTGGGGTTGATTCAAAATTGGCGTCAACCTCAAAGTACTTGGAAGCGGTGTTCTTGACGAGGTGGAGCAATCCAACGGCGATAATGAAGAGAGTAAATAAGAACTGCAGGAACCAATTCAGGTCCACTCCCCCTCCACCTCCAGAGACAAGCATCTACGCCTTTCTCCCCAACTTCTTCTTCTTCTTATTAGGGTTTCTCATTCATCACACCCACAATCCCTCTTATTATTAATAATAATTTTAATTAGGGTTTATCAGAGATCCAATCCAAAAAGCCCAATAATAATAATAATAATAATAAAGAGCTTGTAACTGTATATTTATATATTTGTTGGTAAGGGAGGCTTACCTTATTCGAGAAGGACTCGTATTTTGGAACAACAACGCGACCAAAAAACCAAACAAACACAAATTTTTTTTTTTTTTTTTTTTTTTTGGGGGGGTTTTGTATTTCTTACCTGGAAAGGAATTTGTTTAGTGAAGTACTATGGGACTCTGGGAGTACTATTGGTTTGGTTTTGTGGGTGATGAAGGCGGTGGTGTGATTGGGTCACGTGTCGTGACAGAAGTTGGAAATCACGGCCAATGAGAAGCTTTGGGACATTGAAGCTTTGTTTGGGTCCCACGTGAAACTCAAATAGAAGCATCATCATTGCTTATCAGTTGGGATTTTTCTTCGTTCTTGCTTCTCTTTCTTGTTGGAAGTTACAACTTTTAATCACCAAACATTTTGATTTTGGGGGTTTTCCATTTTTCTCTTCATAATAACTTGTGGGTAACGTATTTTAAGGGGGAAAAAACAAACTTGTTTAATTTATATTAATAAATAAATGAATTTTATAAAAGAATTTGTAAAATAAATTAAACAAAATTTAATTATATTTTATATAGAGAATATTGAACATAATTTATTTGAAATTTGTTTATTATGATATATCTTTAATCCAGTAAAACTCATGACAAATGGATTTTTAATGGTTTTAACTCACACATAAAGTTGTTTCTCAAAAAAAAAAAAAAAAAGCCACATGTAAAGTTTTAATATTAAAATAATAACATATACAAGGTCAAAACTTATATAGTTTAGTGTGTTGGTACAAGAGAAAGTCTTAAAAAAGAAATGTTTAAAGCTAAAATAATCATATGAATGTGGGAATTTGTTTTTCTAGATCCCTTCCAAAGTTTGCATAGTACATTACCAGCTAAAGAAGTAATGAAAATAAAATTTAAACAAAATAATAAAAGCATCTTTTTATATTATGGAATGTCAACGAATTATGAACCCCAATAATTTTTGGTTTAGACAATTTTAAATACATGGCACAAATATGGAAATATCCGTTATTATTTTACTTTGTAAGCCTTTAAACACATCAAAAATCCTTCTTCTTCTTTTTTTATTAAACATTTCAACAATCCTAGTTTAAGCTATATATAGGCACACACGATGGAAAGTTATTTTTCTACAAGATATATATATATATATATATATATATATATATATGTAGACACACACACAATTCTATGTTGTTAGTTTTATTGTGATTAATTTTTATCAACATTTTAATACACCAATGTGGTTTTTTTAGGAGAAAATCAAGTTTAAGTCTTTTATTCGACGTTAAGAAACGTCATTAATTGAGCTTATAGGTGTACTGGGTCCAAGAGCTTTTTTTTTTTTATCTATGTATATATTGGGCCTGAGGCCCAAACCGAGGATAAGAGGTCGTTCGAGGAGGAATAAACATTGTCAAGGGAATCCATATTAGTAAATGAAAAAGTTAGTTCAGGTTATAAAGACCTAGAAGGGTAGGTCGAGGATGAATGCATCCTCGGCCAACCAAAGCTGAGGTCCTAAGAAGTGGTCTGCTGTCCGGGGAAACGTTTCAAGAAGTCCTGCAAGTACAGATAAGCATTATAGAAACCCTAGACAGGTGAGGGGATTCCTAAAATATCTAAGGAGAAGGCTGCTACTACCGCATTGAATGCTCTGCAGCTAACTTTCTGGATGCATCAATGTGGAGAAGACACTTAAACAATGTTGCATTGGCTTCCCCAATGCACAGAAGGCTTGAGAGGGTGTTCGATGGGACAAGCACTCAAGTAGTAGCTTAGATGATCAACAAGTGGAGAGTCAAGATTATCTAAAGAGAACTATATAATAGAAAAGACTCTCCACGGTAAAGGAATCGAGAAATTAAGAGAAAAAGACTGTAGCAATTACAAATTGCATTTGTAATCTAACTTTAGGGAAATATATAAGAATTGATCTCCTCGGACTGTGTCGAGGACGATTTTCTTTAGTACAAGCTTGTCCATTTTCATTCTTTGGTGATTTGAATCCAATTAAAATTCACCACATTTATAACATATTTTAGTCTAGCCAAGCATTCCTTAAATGTTTCTGATTATGCAATGTGAATGACGGATGTTCTACTACGTACCTCTTTATTTTGTTTTTAGCCAAGTTGTCTTTGTTTTAATAAAATAGTTGCAAGTCTTCTTTCACAAAAAGAAAAAAAAAAAAAAAAAGGAAAAAAGAAGAAGAAGA
Organism: Quercus variabilis; assembly: GCA_030445155.1. Taxonomy (NCBI): domain Eukaryota; kingdom Viridiplantae; phylum Streptophyta; class Magnoliopsida; order Fagales; family Fagaceae; genus Quercus; species Quercus variabilis. The sequence goes on from CP129446.1 coordinate 18,301,978, forward strand.
AGAAGTCTTTTATTCGATATTAAGAAATATTATCAATTGAGCTAATTGAAATTCGCCACATTTCTTCCTAAAAAAAAATCCACCACATTTATAACATATTGTATCTTTAATAACCTTGCCTTTTTTTTTAATTAAGCTCTTTAAGAGAACAACTTTTGCTACCAACTAAGCTACAAAAATCATTCTGAAAAAAAAAAAAAAAAAAAAAAAAAAAGCTACAAAAGTCATCTAGCTCCTTGATGGTTTGTTATTGTTGTTGTTGTTATTATTATTATTATTATTATTATTATTATTATTATTTGGGGTAGAAGTTATTGTTGTCATTATTAGTTTGATAAACAGGTCATATCGATGGATGTGTGGAGTGGGGCTATAACATATAAGTATTGAACTGGATCAGCTATATAAGCACCCGACATGAGACACAATTAAATTGTCAATTGAGCAATTGTCCTTATCAATCATTGGAGATTTTTGTCTAGAATACACGTGCCCATCTTTCAACTTTAAAATTGAAACCAGCAAAAACGTACTTGATTTATAATATATATGGCTTTAAGATTTTTGGAAAGTGAAAATAAGAATCTCAAAGTATTTACATGCTTTACAAACTAAGAGGAAAGTGTTGAAAAAGTTAAGAGATTATTTAGTGAGAGGTCTAAATTTGCAACGGAATACGAATGGTTTTTAAATACTAATAAGCTTTATTAATAAATAATAAGGGACTTACTCAACAAAAATGTTTTAATTAAATATAAGTAAATACAGTAAATTTTTAAAAAATAATACAATGCTTTCTTAAATCTAAAAATTAAAATTTATTAAAACAAATAAAATTCCTTTTAAATATAACAACACAATGTTATAGATAAAACATTAAACCAAAGGTTGGATTTTGTGAAATGAACTATTAAAGTCTCATGACAAGGAAAGTACTTATTGAAAATGACAAGATTATTTCATTTCATGCTCATACAATATTCTAAAAATTTCATGAAACTTGAAATGTTTGAATTTATGACATGTCTTTTTTAAGTCTATTAAGCCTACCACTTGGGTGTTCCTAAAAGAACATTGAATATGAAATTAAAGCATTAATATAGCATGATTCCTTCCAAACAAGTTTATTTATATCCTCTCTCTAAAATAAATAAATAAACGGTTTATTTATATCAGTTTCTTAAAAAAAAAAGTTTTATTTTTTTATATTTTTTTATATCAGTGATGTCATACTAGTAATCTCATAAATACCTTCGAATAATATTTATAACAGTAATGTCATAAATTCTTTGATGAAGAAATTTCAAATGAAAGTACTATAAACAAACAAAACATCTTTTTCATTTCTTTTTATTAAGTTATAAGTTTTATTGATGAGAAGAACCAATCCATCAAAGTATACAAGGGTATACTAGATTTTTTTTTTTTTTTAGATGAATGGCATATCTACTATCTATGACTACAATGATCCCATAAAATCTTGTCAATCATAAAAAAAGGGATATGCTCTTGCAATATGCATCCACTCAAATAATTTTTGGAAAAAATTTGTCTTCACTTTCTAGAATAGACTACTCACTTCCCTCAAAAGTTCTAAAATTCCTTTTGCATCAAACACGTGCTCTTACAATAATGGGCTAGATGAAAATATTTTTACACTGTAATAGCACTTAGAACAAATTATATAGGGACATATAAATACACAACACACACAATATTTATAGGGAACCCACTTCCAACCTTTATTACTTAATCTCAAGTACAAAGGAAACCATTTTACAATCCTTGAGAATTACACAGAATTTTCCCAGGGTCAAATACACTTTGCTATTAACACCCCCAACAGCCTTAGGGTTAAATACACAGAATTAACTGCTATGACAGTTACTGCCTAGTAATTGCTTGGGTCTTGGACAATCTGCCACTTGTGTTCTGACTTAAGACACGTTCAATTGATGTTGTCTTGTCCTACTCTCCATATTTCTAGTCGTTGCACAGCAGGTCTAATCATCAGGAAAACTAGGAATTGCTTGGTTATTGCCACTACACATGCCACACATGCACAGCCCATGTCTCAGCAGACCATGGGGCCTTTGCCCATCCTCTAGCAGCCCACACAATATGTTCTCACATGTTTTGGGAGGCTTGGCCCATGCTTAATGCCTCCTATTAACACTATAGCACACACAGTATGCCCACATGCAGCACATAAAGTAACAACCATCAGCCCACTAGCACTTGTCCATACATTCAGCCAGCCCCCACTAGCCCAATATCTTGCACACAACATTTAATTATCACAGCAGCCCAACCCTGCCTTGCACTCAAGCCATTAAGCCCACATACATGAAACCAACAACTAAGCCACCAGTGCCATGTATTACCACATAGGGTTAGTACCACCTGCTGCTGCCCATCATCAAAATCCATCTCTACCCACCATGGCCCTCTTTTGCCGTGGAGCCATGCCTTGCACTCAAGCCACTAAACCCACACACAAGGAACCAACAACTAAGCCATTAATGCCATGCACCACCACATAGGGTTAGCACTACTTGCTGCTGCTCATCATCAAAATCCATCTCTGCCCACCATAGCCCTCCTTTGCCATGGCCTTGGGGCATCATGTGGAGCAAGGTGCCTCCACATGCTGCCCCCTCATCCCTACTCATCAATCAAACTCAAGTAGGGAGACTGAACAAGTCCCCCTCAAAGAGCCGTTAGGAGCATCACTAGTCTAGCATGAGGAGCCATGATTATATTGAGAAAACATGAGGCTAAGTGATTGGCCCAATGCTACCCAAACACCCTCATTCCTCATGCCATCATTAGCAACAAGTAAAGCTCCTTACAGTGTGGTTGGTTAGACAGGCTTATATTGCATATTTTAAACAAACAAACAAACAATTAGAAAAAAGAAGAAGAAGTTAAGTTTACTGTTAGGATTAAGGAATAGGGTTTTCTTTTGATGTAGTCTAAGGCTCTTGGTGAGAGAGAAATCTAATGTGAGAATTGAGATTCTCAAATTTTCTTAATCATGAGTAATAAATGACACTATTCTTTTTTTCATACATGGAATGATTTATATATGTGTATATGTGTGTGTGTGTATAATATGATTCTATTTTTAAAGATTTTTAAAATCACCACCAACCACCTCACTAAATCACACCTAATTGCACAACCCCCCCCCCCCCCCGGGTAGCCCCCTTTAATTACTCTATTGATCGATTTGGTGATCATTGGTGGCAATGGGTTTAGGTTGGTTTTGTCAATTTTTTGTTCACCCCTAAATATGTCTAATTATATGTATATGTGTGTGTATATATATATATATAATGAATATTAATGGTTCAACGTATAGTATAATATAAGCAATGTAGATAATTTGAGGAAAATGAATATACTTCTAGCTAGCTAGTTTGTGTTGTATGTGTAAGTGAGATGAGGACTCATTTGCTCTTGCATTTCCATTTCGCGAGAGAATAGTGGGATATGGTTTTTGATTTATTTGGAGTTCATGGTTGATGCCTGAAGAGGTTCTTGGTTTACTAGCATGCTGGCAAGATAATTTTGGGAAGCGAAAAACCAACATAATATATATGGAAGGTTATTTGACTTATTTCCCACTGCTTGATGTGGTGTGTTTGATGCAAAAGGAATTCTAGAACTTTTGAGGGGAGTGAGTAGTCTATTCTAGAAAGTGAAGACAAATTTTTTCCAGAAATTATTTGAGTGGATGCATATTGTAAGAGCATATCACTTTTTTTTATTTTTTATTTTTATGATTGACAAGATTTTATGGATCATTGTAATCATAGAGTGTAGATATGCCATTCATCTAAAAAAAATCTAGTGTACCCTTTTATACTTTGTTGCATTGGTTCTTCTCATCAATATAACTTATCACTTACTAAAAAAAAAAATGAAAAAGATGTTTTGTTTGTTTATAATACTTTCATTTGAAATTTCTTCATCAAAGAATTTATGACATTACTGTTATAAATCTCTATCACAGGGAATTTGAAACAATAAAGAATTTATGACATTACTGTTATAAATCTCTATCACAGGGAATTTGAAACAATAAAGAATTTATGACATTACTGTTATAAATCTCTATCACAAGGAATTTGAAACAATCCTCCATGGGCTCAGAGATTGCAAGGTGGCAAAAAACACGTGGGGTTGACCGGGGACTAACCCTACTAGTAGTTTCTATAAGGGAAATCTCCAGTATTTGATGGAGAAGAACTATAAAGATAATGTGTGTGTGGTGAACAACTACCACCCATCGAGAATTATTTTCTCCTTCACTATATGGTTGCAGTGGAAGCATAGGAACAATGTGATTTTTAGGAATCGACCCATTCAGACCAATGTCCACAATGATACCCTATTTAGTGCTTTGAAATTCCAGCACTGTATTCTCAACCCCAAGCACACGGGCAGCAAAAAGGTATTGAGAGTCAGATGGGAAAAGCCTCAGCCTGGTTGGGTGCGTCTAAACACAGATGAATCAACAATTGGAAACACCGGTAGGGCGGGGTGTGGAGGTATTATTAGAAATGATCACGGGAAATGGATCGGGGGCTTCTCCAGGAGCATAGGCCTCACCACTAGCTTTATTTCAACAAGAAAGAAGAACTAATAATTTAAAAGTTTTCACATTGCAAATGCAATGATAGTGAAAAATTATTATCCCTGATCATGCTTTGGTCCTCTATATAATATAAAAATATTTTCTTATAAAGGATAAACAAAGATTAATAGATGACATTATTTCGAATAATTTATGGTAAAATTTCAAGCTTAACATATGTTTTTAGATTTGAATTGCTTCTTCTACCTTCAAATAAAAACATTTTGGGAAAGCTATATTGATATTTTATTCATATATCGTTTTTTTGTTTACATGTCTTTGTTAAAAGTTAAAACGCTAATAGTTTAGCATGCAATTCCAAAAAAAAAAAAAAAAGGATATTTTTGCTTTAGTGTATGATAGCCACAAATTTGAAGTTTTGGATAAAGTGGAAAGCAATAATAAATAAGGAATGAAAGAATGTTAGTATTAATTAGGTAATAAAATAGAAAATAATAACATTTAATAATGTTTTTTTTAACAGTTAGATTTCTTAGAAATCTACAGTATAAAAAATGTGTAACTTTACAAAAGTTATACTATGTGTAACTTCAACTCATTTTTTTTTCTCTCTATAAATAAATAAATAAATATATATTGTGGGGCCCGAGGGCCCAGAATCCCCGGCCCACCTTTAGGCAGGCCCAGGGCCCAAGCCGAGGAAGGCGATCCCCCCAGATGGTCGGCCTAAAGACTTAGTCATTCCAAGGTCCGAGCCGAGGATACACCTATCCTCGGCGCACTTAGCCTAATCTAGTTAGGGGGCAGACTTACTGCAGGTGGTCACATCCACACTTAATGATTCTGCCAGGCCCCCCAAGTTCCATCAATGCTGACAAGACCCTTCACTGAAAAGCCTTGGAGGCAGCAACCCCCAGCATGGGAAAGAACCTGTCTGATGGGACGAGTCCTGAACCATTAGCCCGGATGGCCAACAGCTGTAAGGCCAGGATCGAGTTACAAGTGGGTATATAAGGTAAAGAACCCCCCCTTGGTGAAGGGGGGGCCTCCTCGGACCCCAGCCGAGGAGCGACCCCAGACGGAGAACAAATAGACGAAAAGTTCTAGGAAGACCGGCAAAGGGCCGGCCGGAGCCAAACCCTTTGCCCCACTCTCTACAAATTCATTGTCGGGGGCCCACCTCCGAAAACGGAGCCCCTACAATTGGCGCCGTCTGTGGGAAGGGTTAGTGTGCCGGCCGGTGCGACCGACGATCGTTCTAAGGCAGTTACTACTCGGAAGTTGGCGGTACAAAAAAAAAAGAGAAAGCAAAAGAAAAAAAAGAAGAGAAGAATGGCAGTGCGAAAAGAAAACTCAACAACAAGTAAAAGAAAAGTCCTTTATTAATTCAGAAGAGATTACAAGAGATTACAACTACAATTCTCATTATTTCATAAAAGAAAAAACTACAAGTACAATCAGAGGCTCAGACAGGCATGTTTTACAAGAACTCCTACCAACTAATCCTACAATCGGAGGCTCAGGCGGACCGGTCTCGAGACTGGCTGGGCAAGAGACTCGCAAAGAATTGCTGTCAGGAATGAAGGAAGTGTTAAGCCGTGCTTTTACCAGCGCCCAGAGAATGGGAGAACTGGACAGTAAAAGCACGGGAAGGGGGGCTAGGGGCTGGCTCACCTTCAAACCAAAGCTTGAACAAAGTGAGGAGCCCCTAGACCCCGGGACACCCTCTCTCGTGATGCTTCCTCGACCCCCTCCGAACTACGCGAGCATTGACCGTCGGAGACGGCAATACTCGGGCACCGGCCATGACGAGAGTTCGCGTGCCCCCTTCGTCGGAGGTGCGCTCTGGGGGAAGACGTTAGGTATTTCAACGACGTCCCCCCTGGCCACCATGTGAGACTCGGCCAGTGTTACGCCTAAACTCTGCCGCGCCGGCAGCCCAGTGGGGACTGCGGCCACGGCGGCACTTGGCTCCAGGTCTCCTAACTGCGGCCACAACCCTGGTGGCGGTATCAAAGGGACTCAGAAGGGCGAAGGTGTATACGTCTGTTTGTGGGGGAGAATTCATTGAATGAGGAGAAACGCTCCCCCCAGAACGCCTTTTATGGAGGGCGAAAACCAGCGGGAGTTGAACCGCGTGGAATTCGAAGGGGAAATTATCAAAGGGAATTAATTCCCACCCAGTCCCAAGGGGATTGCCAGCTGCCTGCTGCGTGTTAATTCACGAGGGCATTAATGGAGGCGCGTTACGGACACCGAAGCGTCAAACAGGAAGCGCGGAAGGCCAAGCGACGCCTCGTAAACCAGAAAGATGAGGAACACGAACCAGAGGCAAGATCAGCCCCACGTGCGAAGCCACAAGCCGACCTGAGGAAAAACAGCTCACGGAAAAGACCCGAGGACAACCCCCTACCAAAAACGAAGTCCTCGGATCCGAGGACAAAATCCCATTGGAGGCAACTGTGCAGTCGTGGTACAATAGCTCTTGCTCCGGCATCCTGCAAGGGGCTAGGGGGATGGACCCCTACCCGACGTGAGACTGAGTTGCCCAGAGAGGTGAACACTGTGTCCTCACGCTCGGGGCCCACATGGAAACGATGGCAGCAATTGTACCTAGGTCTTGCATGGTCCTCGGACTCAAGCCTACGGGGAGCTGACCACTCGTACTTAAAGGCAGCAACTGTACCTAGGTCTTGCATGGTCTACGAACTCAAGCCTAAGGGGAGCTAGCCAATGGAAACGATGGCAGCAATTGTACCTAGGTCTTGCATGGTCCTCGGACTCAAGCCTACGGGGAGCTGACCACTCGTACTTAAAGGCAGCAACTGTACCTAGGTCTTGCATGGTCTACGGACTCAAGCCTAAGGGGAGCTAGCCAATGGAAACGATGGCAGCAATTGTACCTAGGTCTTGCATGGTCCTCGGACTCAAGCCTACGGGGAGCTGACCACTCGTACTTAAAGGCAGCAACTGTACCTAGGTCTTGCATGGTCTACGGACTCAAGCCTAAGGGGAGCTAGCCAATGGAAACGATGGCAGCAATTGTACCTAGGTTTTGCATGGTCCTCGGACTCAAGCCTACGGGGAGCTGACCACTCGTACTTAAAGGCAGCAACTGTACCTAGGTCTTGCATGGTCTACGGACTCAAGCCTAAGGGGAGCTAGCCAATGGAAACGATGACAGCAATTGTACCTAGGTCTTGCATGGTCCTCGGACTCAAACCTACGGGGAGCTGACCACTCGTACTTAAAGGCAGCAACTGTACCTAGGTCTTGCATGGTCTACGGACTCAAGCCTAAGGGGAGCTAGCCAATGGAAACGATGGCAGCAATTGTACCTAGGTCTTGCATGGTCCTCGGACTCAAGCCTACGGGGAGCTGACCACTCGTACTTAAAGGCAGCAACTGTACCTAGGTCTTGCATGGTCTACGGACTCAAGCCTAAGGGGAGCTAGCCAATGGAAACGATGACAGCAATTGTACCTAGGTCTTGCATGGTCCTCGGACTCAAGCCTACGGGGAGCTGACCACTCGTACTTAAAGGCAGCAACTGTACCTAGGTCTTGCATGGTCTACGGACTCAAGCCTAAGGGGAGCTAGCCAATGGAAACGATGGCAGCAATTGTACCTAGGTCTTGCATGGTCCTCGGACTCAAGCCTACGGGGAGCTGACCACTTGTACTTAAAGGCAGCAACTGTACCTAGGTCTTGCATGGTCTACGGACTCAAGCCTAAGAGGAGCTAGCCAATGGAAACGATGGCCGCAATTGTACCTAGGTCTTGCACGGTCCTCGGACTCAAGCCTACGGGGAGCTGGCCACTCGTACTTAAGGCAAAGACTGTATACAAGGAGCTATCTATTTTACGACGGAGTCAAGATACGGCTCGGTCCGAGGATCCATTCCCGTGAAGAAATTAACTACCTAATGAAGGGCCTAATGGTCGATCCGACCACTCAAGAAAGGACCAGCCAAACCGACGGCCTTCCGGACCATAGGGGCCGAGGTTTGCAAAACCCTCCTCCCCGTCCGAGGACACGTGCAGCAGGGTTTTGAGGGGCTATTGTGGGGCCCGAGGGCCCAGAATCCCCGGCCCACCTTTAGGCAGGCCTAGGGCCCAAGCCGAGGAAGGCGATCCCCCCAGATGGTCGGCCTAAAGACTTAGTCATTCCAAGGTCCGAGCCGAGGATACACCTATCCTCGGCGCACCTAGCCTAATCTAGTTAGGGGGCAGACTTACTGCAGGTGGTCACATCCACACTTAATGATTCTGCCAGGCCCCCCAGGTTCCATCAATGCTGACAAGACCCTTCACTAAAAAGCCTTGGAGGCAGCAACCCCCAGCATGGGAAAGAACCTGTCTGATGGGACGAGTCCTGAACCATTAGCCCGGATGGCCAACAGCTGTAAGGCCAGGATCGAGTTACAAGTGGGTATATAAGGTAAAGAACCCCCCCTGGTGAAGGGGGGGCCTCCTCGGACCCCAGCCGAGGAGCGACCCCAGACGGAGAGCAAATAGACGAAAAGTTCTAGGAAGACCGGCAAAGGGCCGGCCGGAACCAAACCCTTTGCCCCACTCTCTACAAATTCATTGTCGAGGGCCCACCTCCGAAAACGGAGCCCCTACATATATATATATATATATATATATATATATATATATATATATATATGAATGTTAGTGTAAAAATAATGTGCGGGTATTCACAGTTAAAGTTGCGAATAAAATAGATTTCACTTTTTTGGTTTATGACTTTTTGGGTCAATTCATCAAAAAAAAAAAAAAAAAAAGACTTTTTGGGTCAATAAAAATATATGAATGGTCGTATAAAAATAATGCGTGGGTAACATTCACAGTTAAAGTTGCAAATAAAATAGATTTCACTTTTTTGGTTTATGACTTTTTGGGTCAATTCATAAAAAAAATAAATAAAAAAAAAAAGAAAAAAAAAAGAAAGACTTTTTGGGTCAATAAAAATATGTATTGGCACTATTAAGAGAACCTTTACAGATTAATCTGGCACCTTCTCGACCCACATGTGAGGGTGGTCTACACAAGGTGTTTCACTCTTTTGTCTCTTCCCCATAATATTCCAAGGTATCTTCCAAGAAAAATTCTTCTACTGGGTTAAATGCTTCTAATCATACAAGTTGTATGCCAAGGTGTGGCTAACAACTTTCGTTGTAAATGAAACAAACAGGGAGATCACGTCGTCTAAAAATTATTGATCCCAAACTTCATTTGTTAAAGCCAAACTTCATTTTTCCTTTTCTACAATAGGGGCTTTTGCCGATTCGTCCGAGCCGGCGTACATGGGTTAAGGAATGTTTTTTTAATTCACTTCAACGTTTTGGAGTTTAGAAATCCCCAATTCAGTCCATGACAACTGTAAAACCAACCCAATCTTATAACAGGGATTGGTTTGTGTTGTTGTTGAGTTGAGGCCATTTTGTTAGACCTAATAAAATGATGGAGCTTTCATTTAACAATTTAAACACATTATTTTAGAAATGATTGCAGTTTAAAGAATTGTGCATAATATTCCATCTTCATAAAAATTAATTCTCAAAATCCAAAATAAATCCTGGAAGATGACGGGCCTGGAATTTTCATTGGATATAGGTGTTTACCGAATTATCTTGGAATGAGACTTTGAAATCCTCATCAAGGCTCTTAAGACTGGCTGCGGCTCCTTGGCCCAATCTGGACATGTCGCAAATGATATACACTACCTTGACTGGGAACAATATATAGTACCTTGCTTCTTTGTTCACAAATTTATGTTTTTCTCATATGGTATTGTAATTTTGTAGCTCACTCGCTTGTTGGAAGAGTAATTCTTATCTCTCAATTGTTAGTTTGAATAGAGAATGTATCACCAAATGTTAAATCTATTCTTCAAGCTGATTTGAACAGCCTTCTTTAATAATAAGTATTGTTTCTTCTTTCTACTTTTTCAGTCCAAAAAAAAAAAAAAAAATCCAAACTAAATCAAACTAACATATTTAAAATTTATTTTCTTAAACTATTAATAGCCTGGGTTGATTCAAGTCAGAGACATAACCAAGATTTCATCTTTGGGGAATTAAAGTATGGTACTTAATAGCCTATTAAAAAATATTTCATTTTGATGGTGAAACCTAGTTTTGACAAAATTCATAGTTGGAAAAGCCAAAAAATGTAATTGGTTTTACAGTGAAGTTGATGCAAGCTAAGAATGAGAGGTTTCCAATGTAAAGGAGGAAAGATGCCAGTTAGACCCCTGGTGGCTGTTAGGAAGATTCAACTCTTTGGTGCCGAGCACTACTAGTGACTCCCATCCAGTTGCAAAAGGATGTTGTGGTAGACGATTTATGTGACAATGGATTTTCAGGTTCAAACGAGATATGGGACCTGAAGGCTGAAAGCAAGAAGGAGATATTATCCTCGACCTGTTAAGTTTGTTAGTCATTCCATGTACATTACAATCAATACACACACACACACACAAATTACCCTAATAAACACTATACTTAAAAAGTATGGAAAGTACATAAAAATTCATTGATTACAAATCATTTCCCTTCAAATTCTCCTAAATTGGGGGAGTTTTGTAACCCCAACTCCAAGCCCCCTTAAATCTTTCATCTCCTCTCCTTACAAAAATAACTAATCATGGGAAATGAAATCTCCTCTCATCTCCTCTAATGCTCTAACCATTGCAAACATATGTTTATATTTAATTTTTTAAGGAGAGGAGGCGAAGTGGGTGAGGGATGTTAACTCTTAAGCTTTAAAGTTTAAAGTTGTAAACCCTCACATTTTTTTTTGGTGGTCCTAAATCCTAAATGAAGTACCTTCGTTGACTGGTGTTGGATTGATAGTCAAACAGTGATGTCATAAATAAATACTGTAATTAATAATTTTAAAATTTTAAAAATAAATATATGGTAATTTTATTACTAATAATAGTTAAAAATATACAAAAAAATTTATGTGAGTTTTCACATCTTAAATTTAGAAAATAAAAATAAAAATATTAAAATTACAAAATCAATAATTCTGAAAGTATAATATTTAGTGACACTTTTCTTTAGGTTTAATTTTTTTTTTCTCAAAATTCTCAAGATGGTCCATCATATATGTTTAAAAGTAGCCATAAAAAGAAAATTTTTAATAATACATGCACACACACACGTGTGTATATATATATATATATTATTAATTCATTTTAAAGAAAAATTAAGTGAGTTTTAAGTTTATTCCTTTGAAAGATTGTATCACTCAGATGGTGGGTGTGGGCTGTTTGAAAATCAACAAGTTTTGAATAGACTGGCCTAACGAGGCCGATAAGATGTGAACTGCACAATGGTCTCCGGGTCAGCCCATGACTCAACTTCTATGAGTGAAATTTGTATTGGGCCATTGCCAGCTCTAATGTCAAGCACCTTCTTGGGGCATATACATTTTACTTGTGCAGTAGTAGTAAAGCATCCAAATATGCTACCATATAGGGTACAAGAACAATTTTAAGATCACAATTATTTACAAAATTTTTGCCACGACTCACCATGTGGTAAGTTGTGGCAAAAATTGTGAGCTTTGTTGTGATCCTACCATTTTTCATGGTGCAAAGTCTTGGGCATCTTGATATTGATGAACATGTAGCCTGCATGTGCTTGCAAGGCCATGAAATGCTTGAGGAACTTTTTTTTTTCATCCCATGAGGTAGCTAGCTCTAGGACACTAAGATATTATTCACTTCTATGGGAGAAGTCCTTCCTCCTCTCACAATAGGTGTGAGCTCTACCATGAATTCCACATTGGGGTCCACATCTCATGTGAAAGGAGAGATGTGACTTCTCTTTTAAGAGTGAAAAACAGACCAAACACTTATAGTCCGTTTGGATACCGCTTATTTTGCTAAAAATTGAAAACTGAAAAAAAAAAAAAAAAAAAAATTTCAGTTACTGTTCATAAATGAAAATATTGTTCATATGCCTATTTGCAGTGTTCATGTCCCATGAATAGTGCAAGAGGTGCTGGTCCAAAAAAAAAAAAAAACGCAAAACGCAAAACGCTAAAACGCATTTGCTATCCAAACGCTCACTTAGTTCATTTTTCACAATTTCTTCACCAGCAAACCATATAAAGTTGGTTTAGTAATTTCTCCAATAGTTAAAAAAGAAAAAAAAGAAAAAAAAAAAAGATTTAGATAACCTAATCAACCAAAACCCAAAATCAAGAATTATAGAGCGTTAGATCCAAAACAATAGACTTTAACTTCCCCAAGTAGACAAAAGTCACAAAATCCATGCCTATTGTGCCTAAAAAGCAATGACCATATATTATTAAACTTAGGTGGTTTGCCACGAATTGAGGTCCAATTAAGCACACTTTAATTTTATTCTTTGCGTTGGTTGGGCCAATTCTACTGATTTACCTCTTGCAAAAAAAGCCACTTTACCTTTTGAGTATCCCCCTAAACTAATAGCACAAGTTTTATTTTAGAATTCAAGTGATAAGTAATAACATTCTTTGTGATATTCCATATATATAATTCGAACCCTCCTCTTCCCATCCCACTATCTACATATAAAAAAGGGTTATAATTTCATGTGCTTCTAGAAGTTGGGAAATGTGATGGATTAATTTGAATAATTTTTCCATTCATCTGTATAATCCACATGTAGGTGGAACTAATGCGTTTGACTAGTACAATAATGGAGGATTCAGTGACTTCGTACTAGATCCTTTGGAAGGTTTCTTTAAAGTTTGTATTGCTGTTTTTTTAATTAAGGTTATTTGTTGATTTTGTTCACTATAGCATTGTTTCATATGAAAGGGGGAAGGAACCAATAAGCTCCTTCTCTCGTGCTTTTTCCATATACAAATACTTGAAATGGTCCTTCCTGAGCATCATGTCCATATTTATAACCTGATTTTTGGAATCTTCTCTCCCATAATTGAACTTTATTATTATTATGATTATTAAAGCAAAAGACAACCTCTCTTCTAGCTTTTGGTCATTGTTTATTCAAAAAGCCCAGCCCAACTCAATGGAGGCACGTGTTGCCCTGAAAACACATTAGCTTTAGGGCCAAACTTTTCCCTTTAATTTCACCCCAAATGAATAAAAATGCCCTAAAACAGAAAGTTAAGAATACTTCTTCTAGTCAATGAAAGATTATATTGGAACGTGATCATAACAACACTTATTGCTTTGAGCTGGTTGATTCAACATGTGCACAAAGGAGGTGATTCTTTCTTTTAATAAATTAAATGGGATGATTAGCACAAAGGGAGTTAAAAAAGGCAATGCTTCCTCTGTAGATTGAAAAAAGCAAGTACAAATCTTTAGTCTCATTCTTTTACGCTCCACCAATAAAAATTTGCTATGTGTATGCTATATTTAATTTATATCTAATTTTCAACATTTTTTTACTTCAACTTCCTAAGATAAATAAAACCTCAAATAACCCAAACTATCCCATAGGTCCTCTACCACATCTCACCAGTCAGCACCACTAGTCCTCCACCACCACCATCACTTTGCCGGAGCCACCAAGAGGAATTCACCAATGCCATCAATGGCCAACAGCCACCATTGGCTATCCATCCACCACTGCTAGTTAATTACCAAAAAAGAAAAAAGAAAAAAAATTCAAACCATCCCTACCCAGCCACCAACATCGTCAAGATTCCAGCGGAGCCAACAAAGCCACCGCTCCCTACCAACCACCACCTCCAACGAATGCATCACCCTTCCACTTCATTCCTGTCAAAGCCATAAAAAGAACTCACCCATCTCTATTACTCTTCCCATTGCCCCACCACTGTCTTTGCCGGTAGCCTTTACGGTCACGGCCAACCACAGCCGCTAAGCCCACCGCTTTTGATGAAACTCTTCACTCTTCCCCTTTCGTCCCTCTCAAAACCATTAAAAACCCACCCAATACCACCCTTCCCTTCACCTCTCTCCATTCATCAATCAAAATAACCCTTTAGGCTTCAGATTTCAAAATATACAAAACATTCTCACAAATCACAATCTATTCAACCTACTAATAATAACAAAATTTTAGAATTCTTTTGGTGTTTGAATAGAGATGGGTGGATTTTTTTTATGGGTTTGTGAGGAAAGAAGTGGAAGAGTGATGGTTTTTGTTGGAGGTGGTGATTGGTGGTGATCGGTGGTGATCGGAGGCTTTGTTGGCTTCGCCGGAATCTTGATAGTGGTCGGTGAAGGTTGGTAGTGGTGGTAGACGGAATATGATGGGTTCTACTTTTTATTTATTTTGGTAATTGAAATAATAAAAGGCTTAAATTTAGCATTTGATTAAATAGGTGGATATGTGGCATGTTTTTATTGATGGAACATAGAGTGGAGCAGGAAGAATGAGATAAAAGATTTGGACTTGAAAAAAGTCTAATGGAATATGCTATGAGATGCATAATGTTGTATCTTTAGGTTTTGGGAATAAACTCTTTTTTTTAGAAGAGTGTTGGGGATAAACTTGTTGCACACAAAATATAATTTTAATTTTACATGTTAGGGTTAAATGCCCTGGTTGTCATTATATTAACAAATTCGTAGCCAAGTAATTAATTAGGTTAATTATATTTTGAATCTGAATTGAATAACATCACACAAACATGAATCACATAAAACGCCAAACTGATAACCCATGAAAATCACATAAGTGGATCTTGACTTGCGGAGGTGTAGTCGAAATACAACACAAACAGAAGTTCAGTTTCTGCATTAACAAATAAAGTCCAATTTCTGCAATCCTGAGTCTTCCATTTGAACTTATTGATTTGTCTTGATCAAATATAATCTGATGCCAATCTATCTAGACAAACTACGTTCTAAATATTAGAATTGTTTATAATTAGCCAACCTCAAAATATGGACAACAAACACAGTTTTACCCACAAAAAAAAGAAAAGAAAAGGTTCTGTACGTGAAATGACGTTGACATATAGTGGGGACATGCATGATTCATCATATCTCACTCGTTAAATTAACTTGCATTTATGGGGAAAATAATAAGTAACATTGTAAAGACAGAGAGGTTAGATCCATTAGGATGGGAGAAGCTAAGCAAGAAAAGCCGGAGTGGTGTTTTCCACTAATCCATATCGTGCGCACCAAATGGCCACAGTGAATCTCTCAGGCAACCCCACCCAGCTTGCCGTCTCTATATGCCTCGGGCATATATATATTTTAATGACAAAATTAAGGATATTTCTAAGTACTTTATATTATCATTAGCAAATTAAGTCTATAAGACTATATCAATATCAGTAATGGATAGGGACTAAGTATTTATGCTAGAAACCCATGTATTTTCAGTAAAATTGAAATGAGTACGTAGAAGCATTGAAAAAAGTTACTATACATGGGATAATGAAATGGAAAATTTTGTTAATTATTAATTCCTGAGAAGACAATTTATTCAATATGATTCTCTTGTTACTATTGGGCTTTGCACCACCTGACATTCTCAATCATTGTTATCAAAATTATTTCTACTAAAGTTTTCAGCTATGGTTCTCTTATGTTTGTTGGTATGCTTCTGTCTTGGTGCTCTGGTACGGTGCCATTTTACTTAATTCTAGAATCTATATTGTCTCTATAATATTTTCATTCATCCAGAAGACATCAATTTAAAAATTTCAATCACAAAATGGTACCGAGGAGCCCACTCCCCACTATAGCTTAGGATTCTAAAGGCTCATAGAGGAGTTTTTTATAAGCTTAAGTACAGGAGAAAAACTCAAGGCTTAATAGACTACTAATTTTTCAAGTGAGTTTGAGGCTTATACTTATAATAAAATTTTCTTATTATCTGAATTACTTGAGATTTAAAAAAAAAAAAAAATTAGTTAAGCTTCATTTGTTTATGGTTACCAACCCAATTCATAATCTACTAATAGAAAGGTATAATTGCTAATCACCAAACAATATCATATCAAATAATTAAAGGGAGTCCATTTTAAGGTACATTAAATGCACTTTTAAATTTGTAATATTTAATCTAAAAAATACAAAATAATCCATTCCAAATAAAAAGGATTGCAACAGTGTTTATAGTTTATACTCCCAATAATAAAGGTTTAGGGAAAGTATTGTCCATAAACTGATCATAGCTTAAAAATGCAGCCCCTGAACGCGTTTTTTGTAGTGTCTCTAACTCTAGTTGAACAAAAAAATATGATATCATTTTTCTTTATCAGGATTTGATGATCATTTCTTGTATATGATATATTCAATGTATATCAAAGAACAAGTTTTGACATTTTTAATACGATCCATAATCCACATAAATAAAACGAAATGAGATTATAAAAAACAAAATTCTGAGAATAGAAGAAAGCAAAGAGAGCTTATGAGAAAATTTGCTCTTTCAATTCGTGTCATCCATTACTGAATAGTAGTGAGACGAAAGCCATGCAAATTGCAAAGCCTAGAAGTGTAGGCATAGCTAGGACAATCTATTTTGTCATAAAGTTGTCATATATATCATAAAACATCCCAGGTTGCTCCGTAGTTTGAGGATGATGTCTGGTCTTTTTGTGGTTTCACCGAGGTCCCATATCTAGGAGGCACGATTTTTCCCTTTCTAGTTTTTTGGTTTGGTTTTGTCCTTGTATGTATCGCAATTATCAATCTTATTACCCTCATCATGATGTGATTACCATTAGCAAAGAAGGTTTAACTTTTCAGCAGTAATATTTTATATCAAAATGTTACGTCACTCATTCCTTATGTTTGCTTCAGTGCAGTACGATCTAGATATATATGTAGTGATTAACTTGGCAGTGTTCCAATAATTGAAGATCATTTTAATGATTAAGATAACAGAAATTATTAAAGTCAAGTTTGTACAGCGGTCATGGAGAGTATATAATGCTTTAATTCCCCCAAGTCCCTAATAGCTTATTTATCCTTTAGATTTTTATTGATTATAGTTTTCTTTAGAATTCCAAAAGGCGTGAAAGGAAAAAATAAAAATAAAAAAAGGGACTTGATGGTATGATCTTCATCATATAGAATAGAAGCCACAATCTCTGTACTTCAAATTTACAAAGACATTGATATATTCTCAAAAAAAATTACAAAGATATTAAGCCCTCTATATTTATTTTCTCATTAAGAACAAACCTTGGTTTAAAATTCTGATTTTAAAAATAGCTGTCCATATATTAATAAATGATGCATCAATTAGTAGGAACTCCAAATGCAACACAAATTAATAGCGTGATATATATATATATATATTTTTTCCCTCAAGGATAATTAAATTTAACCATTGGTTTATATTAATTTTTTGTTGTAGGTAAGATTCGAATATTTTATTCGATCAAAAAAGATTTTATCAGTTGAGTTAATAACTAGAATCCACAACTACTTAATTATTAATATATTAGTTAAATTATTGATTTCATCCTTGATCTATTAAGTAAAGTTTTAATTTAGTCTATTATCTAGTAATTATGTTGATTGAATCCATGAACTTTAAAATCAAATAATATATCATTCTTTATTTTTTTAGGAATAAGCACACACAAGGGGGAGTGAATGGAATCAATATCATCCTTAGGTCTCACTTTTGTTAAATTGACATAAAAAAATTGATTGGTTTGCAGTAGCACCCAGACAAACAACCTCGTTACATCAGCAAATAAAGGAACGCCTTTAAGAGAGAGAGAGAGAGAGAGAGAGAGAGAGAGAGAGAGAGAGAGAGAGAGAGAGAGAGAGAGAGAGAGAGAGGTTGTGATCAAACCCAAACGAACTAAACTTTATGATCCACGAATTTGACCACTCCACACTACTGGTGGCCAAAGCCACACCCAAAACAAAGATCCCATTTTACTTCTGCATGTATCCTATATTTCAGGGATTTACTTTTAAAATTTTCCTATAGATTCAAGGAACTCTTATGGATTTAAGTGTTTTGTTAAGTTAGAATGAGATTTGGCACCTATTTTGCTTTTTTGTTTTGCCTCAACTGGTATCAGAGATTTTTAGCGATTAAGTATCCAAAATAGATTGTGTTAACAATAAGGATAGCTGTTGCAGAAATATCATTCATGGGTAACCTACTGGAGAGCATGAATCCTTTTGTGATATTCATAAGGATTATAAATTTTATGAAAGAATAAAAAAAATTAATTTTTGTTTTTATAAGGAAGATTTTTTTGATTGAATACTTGATCCAGATGATTAATTTATTTGACTTTATGGATCTATCAGAGGAGAGAAAGGTTTAAGTTTGCTTTGTACATACATAGTTGATATACCTTAGATTGGTGGGAACTAATTCAATTTCATAGAATCCGACAGGATAAAGACAAAATTCATTTATGGACAAAGATGAAAAAGATATATACTTGCAATTGATTTTTTCCCCTTAGACTATGATGTAATTTTATCATATACAAAACAAGATTATTGGCCAAAAAATTCTTACTTTAGGAATTTTACTGATGAACCTTGCCATCAATCATAAAGAGAAGAATTAATAATGAGGATGAACAATATAGAATCGAGTTTTGAAGAGAACCTTGAAGTGGTTGAAAAAGATCAAGACTTGCAACAAGTTGACGAATTGAAAATTGAAAATAATATTAATTTTTCAAGAAGTTGTTCAAGAGTTCAAAGAGAAGAAGATTGTCGAAAATCATAAAATGGAGATAACTAGGAATATTGTGAAAGATCCAACTTAAGTCAAATATGATGGTAAGCTCATAACCCAAAATTCCCAAGGTCCAATTGATTTACCGATGACCACTACAGCACAACTGGTTGATTTTCTTGGAGTTGAAAAGTTTAAAGTTTTCTTTAATCTTTCATTGGTTCATATTACAAATCAATTGAAGGGTGAAGAGAATAAATTTTTGGTTGTGTGAATTGTGAAAAATAATTCCAAGCAGGTTTCTAGTTGAATGAAAATGACCTTAAGTTTTCATTTAAGCGGAGGGGTTTGACGTAAAACAAAATATGGTGTTTAAGTCTTATCATTTGTTAATTTTTGAAATTGTAGGAGAAAGAATTTTATTTCATTGATTTTAGGTGTTTTTAAGGCTTCCTTAATCAAATTGAAATCCTATTGTGGTAGGCTAGAAATTCGGATAAGTTTAGATATATTTTTACTTGAGAAGTAAGTTTTCTGGAGCATTTAAATAGATCTGCAAATTGCAAAACAAAAATTGGATTTCATTATATCAACAATATTTTACATTTTTTTTTTGGGATTCCAGTTTTTCCTCATGGATTCAAGGAACTCTTTATTGATTGAAGGGTTTCATTAAACTATAACGAGATCTAACTTTGACGTACTGCATTTCTATTCTGTGTCAAATTATAGGATTAGGAAGAATGTGTTTGTGGGAGGGGTTAATATTTCATGTCTATTTGTCATATGTAGTTTTAAATCATAATGCCTTAAATCATGTGGATTTAAACTATGAAATTGTAACATAAGAATGGGTTTAGCCTTATATTGATTGTGTACATATTGATCTAGGCTATATAAATGAATACAAGAAGATAGTCATTTTTTGGGAGTAGAGTCCAAATGTGACCCACTCTTAATCATGGAAAGGAAAACACATACACACACTATTACACCATTTTTAAATTATAATTTCAAGTTAAGGTTTCAGTTGCTTTTTCGCATGTATATAATAAACATGGCAATAAATCATGGAAATAAGAAATACACAAGCTCTCTCTCTCTCTCTCTCTCTCTCTCTCTCTCTCTCTCTCTCTCTCTCTCTCTCTCTCTCTCTCTCTCTCTCTCTCTCTCTCTCTCTCTCTCTCTCTCTCTGAGACTTGATTCGTTGACCTCCGTAAGTATGAAGCCACTTTCAATTTTTCTTACCAACTTGATTCCTTTGGCTTTTGGCACACAAGCATCCCCTGGGAGCCTGGGCAAACTCTACGTTAATTAGTTTAGTACAGAAAAAAAAATGATATAAAAGTACGGAATGAATGGAGAAAAAAGAAAAAAAGAAAAAAAAGAAGACATTTTGCGTCAACAATACAATACTGTAGCAGTTGTTTACTTGTTTTGATGATTGGAAAACAATGGATTAGCTAGCTGTAACAAAGGAAAAAACAAAAAAACAAAAGTAGTAGTGAAGCTAGAATTCCTGTATTGGAAGCATGCATGTGAAAGCCACGACCAACGCTAAACGAGTATGCCTCGTGAGTCGTGACGATTATTATTTATTATCTCTCTCTTTCTCTATAGAATACATACAGTGCAACAAAAAAGGCTACAATCCCCCCATCAAAAAAAAAAAAAAAAAAAAAGGCTACAATCCCTATAAACTTGGGAGGCTAACGTGGATTAGAGTACACTTACTCCATCAGAAGCCGCCATCACATTCTTAATACTCCATTACACATCTGCCACGTTGACGATTTTTGATGAAACAGTTGGCATCTCTCACGTTGTTCAAATTGTACAGTAATCATTAATCAATACTAAAAATTTTATAATTTAGATTATTAGCAAGTAGCAAAACCCTTTGCCCTTTATTTTTGGCTGAGAACTAGTAATGTTTTGAAACCTGTCCTTTGAGCAGAGATTTTTATTGGTCTGTTTGGATAGCACTTATTGTTGCTGAAAGTTGATAAAAACTGATTGTTGCTGAAAACACTGTAGCAAAATAATTTTTAAATGTGTGAATAGTGTTATGGGACCCACTTTTAATATTAAATATTGCGTGAACAGTGTGTGAACAGTGTATAAACAGTGCACACACAGTAACTTTTGTCCCTCAAAGTCAACAACTGTGCAGGAAAAAAAAAAAAAGAAAAAAAAAAAAAGAGAAAACATGAACAACAAAACGCGCCGCAGCTTTAAGCTATATCCAAACTCAGGCTATATTTTTTTTCCTCTCTGCAACCAAACAACTGGGGCATTCCTGTGTGTACTTGGGATTTCAGACATGTGCAATAAAGCATTGGTAAAACCTGAAAACCAAAATTTATGGTGTTTTTGGGTTTTTAAAGAATTAATTTATTCACGTTTCTTAACCGACCAATTTAGGGGCATGTGCAGTAGCAAAAAAGCATTGGTTAAATATTTTGCCTTTTTTTGGTTTTGAAGCATTGGTTAGATCTCAAAACAAAAACTTATGGTAGCTAGCTAGATTGTATGTGTTAGGAATTTTGCACGAGGTAACAAATCCTTGACTTAACTAGTACTGTACATATCCTTGTTTATATATTATTACCTGAAATCCACTCTGCAGTATATCTGTATATGTACTTCTTTCCAATTTTATAGGGAGGATGGATCGAATCCACTACTGCAAGTGAAAGTCGAGAAAGATGGGGAAGGAAAACAGTGCCATTGGAGTTTAATTAAGACCAGGAGCTCTGCCAGTACTGGCAAAGCCACCTTAAAGCTTGGCCCCCCAAATTTTTTGATTTTTTCTTTCCATTTTTTTTAATTTTATATATAACTGGCTTACAACCCTACAAATAAAGACAGAAACAATCTACCCCTAACAACAACAACCCCCCCCCCCCCCCCCCAAAAAAAAAAAAAAAAAAAAAAGGTATGCCTGAAGGAACCGTTGTTATATAGGAAGGTAAGGTATGCCTGAAGGAACCGTTGTTATATAGGAAGGTCAAGTTTTGTTTTTTTTTTTTCTAATGCACAGTGACCATACACTAATTTATAACAATGGTTCCTTTTGTCATATTTGTTTTTGTTTTGTTTTGTTAAGAGGTATAACTTGAATTCAATATATATATATATATATATGTGTGTGTGTGTATGTTTATTTTTTTAAATATATTTTTTGATAATTACAGTAGATCTTAATAGGTATGAATTATGAATGTATTTGTATATACTATCTATTACTATTATTAAGAGTCAAAATATATTAATTGTCAGCAAATCCATACCATATCCAAAACCCAATTCAAATGAACACCGCACATTCTTAGTACGATGATCATTCTACAAGTATAAGTACTTGTAGGATGTGGGGGGTAAGGGCTTGAGTTCAAGTCTATAGGAGGGAGTTTCACACATATATATACTTAGATGAGGTTAGAGTAGAATTTTTATCTTATATATATATATATATATATATAAAACATTGTTCAAGTGTAATTGAGTTTTAAGCTTCTAGTGTCTTAGAATAAGTGGTTTAATGTAGAACTACATTAAAGACACAATACCCGTCAAATTTTTTGTCTTGATTGCAAGCTTGACTCTAGTCCACCAATTAAGCCTCACTTAAACTCAACACCAACATCAATTCCTTTTTGACTGACTGAGGATCGTGGATTTGGACTTTGTGTTTTGTTTTAAGTCGATTGTAGAAGTGAGTTTTTGTAATCCTAATTAGAGAGCCAATATAAAGGCCCATTATGCACAACTTTTCATTATGTTGTAGATGCCAAAACGCTAATATATTTAGAGAGAAAACCTTAGCATCGACTTATTCAACTTGTGAATTTAGAAACAAAAGAAAAAGGAAATTGTGTTGTCTTGTTTACACCTAGGATTTTGTATCAAGCGAATTCTCTTACACCAACCATTGAAGATCCTACTTGTGTTTTATGTGAAGTTGCTACACAAAACTATTGCAATCAAATTGTTGATACATTGAGTTAGATCATATGAATTGGATATCTGTGCACCATCAAGAGATTCATGAGATAGAAGAGTCCAACTGGGTTAGAACTACGTGTGCACATGTGAGTAAGTTCTACAAAATTTAGCAATACTAGGATTGTGATATTTTGTATTTTAATATTCCATTTTATCTTAATGAATTCTTTAGCTTGGTGGTAAGTTACAAACCATCGGTAGGGTTTTTTCCGTTTGAGTTTTTACTTTGTACCCATATTGCTTATGTCTAGAATTTATTTTCTGTTATACTTAGATTTTGAGATATGGTAGTACCCATTACATGCTGATTTGGATCTTCACATAATTGGCTTAATCAATCAATTTGGCTACTGACTAAAATCAACTGGGATTTAAATTTCTCAACAATTATTATTTAAAGAAAAATATTAAGCTGCAAGATTCTAATGGAATGTGTAAGAGTGAGAGTGTTTGTAGGGAACCTAAAAGAATTTAAACTCAGTTTGAAAAAAAAAACATATTAGAATAATGACGTGGAGATGTGGACTTTCAAAAACTCGTGGCAACATTGGAAAGTCTCACACACATGCGCGCGTGCACAAACACAAACGCATTAATTGTGTATGTATGTGTTTTGAGTTTATTTTGATTGATTTATCAATATTATATTTCATTCTCGCACAAAAAAAATTGATAATTTTGCATTTTTGCTATTGTGCTTTGCCATAGTATATCTATATTAATTTAATGCAGAGTATAACCAGTGGCGAAGCCAGAATTTTAGCCTAGAGGGGGCAAAATTAAAAGATGATATTAAAAGTGAAATTAATCTAAAAAATATTAATCAACAATAATAACAAAATAAATAAACAATTGTAAGCAAATATGAATATATTTCATATTATTAAAATAAATAAACAAAATTAACCAATTCATAGCTACTAAAAATTTACAAACTGATGGAGTAAGAATGTAATTAGTGTTACTTAAAAAATATAATGAATAAATGTTTGAAATGATTTTTTTGTGATTTGTGACATATTAATTTGTAAGACATAAGTTGTAAAATTTGTAGTATTTTTAGTATCATTCAAGGATAAATACTATAAAAAGTGTCATAAATAGTAAAAATGGTGTAAATAATGATATAAAATAAAAAATAAAAAATAGTGAAATAGGTGCAACCATGCAAGTTGCAGTAAGACAAGACAAAAGCAATGAATTGGTCACTTTCAACAAGTAAAAGTCCTTCTTTCATTTTTTTTGTTTCCTCCATATCAGCATATAACTACTTTAGACTACTATTATTAAAAATTTTGAGGAGTCAAGGGGGGCACCAAAAATTTTGAGGAGTCAGGGGGGGCAGGTGCCCCCCCTCGCCCCCCTCTGGCTCCGCCAGTGAGTATAACATATGAATGTAAATGAAAAAAACAAGAGTAACAAACAAATTTAGGTCTACAAGACAAGAGTCTTGTAACTTAGTGAATCTAATTAGAGTTCAAATCTCACTCCTCCATTGTACTAACAATTAATAATAATAAAAAGTTATCCCTAGAGTAACATTAAAATTCCGTAGCTTTCCTTAACCCAGTGAAAGGGACCATTAACACTAACCAAAACGTTTTTAATTGCCTAATCCGGGAATTAGGGATGTGAGAAGCTGTATTTATCACTCACTTCAAACTCCCACTATCTTTATGCATTAAATTTGATCAACCAGGTCATTTTTAATAACAACGCTAGACTTGTCTTTCTTTCTTCGGAGTTAAAATAAGAAGGTTTTCGTTGCATTGCAGAGACTTGCAGTTAGCTAGTGATAAGTGATTAAGAAATTATTTAAGAAACATACAAAAATATTTAAGAAGCAAAAGTGGTCCCCCATTGATGAATGATGATCATTTTCTTATTTATTTATTTATTTTTTGAGAATCATCATGTTCTTAATTTTAATTGGAGCTATAAGGTATCTCAATCTCAACACACCGGCGATCGATGTGTTTAAAGCCATATAAATAGCATGACTGGACGTAAGCAAAAGGAACCCATTCTTACATCGTACGTGTCACGCACAAACCTTTTTTCCCTTGCCTTATTGCTATAAAGTATTGGCTAATTTAAAAATTAAGCCGCGGGATAAGAAAAATGATTGATACACGTATAATTAGAGCTGTAAACTTGAATACAGTAAAAGCCTGTTTACATTCATTTATTTAGATTCGTTTGGATACAATTTATTTTGCTGAAAATTGAAAATTGAAAACTGAAAATACTATAGCAAAATAATTTTTAAATGTGTGAATAGTGCTGTAAGACCTATTTTTAATGAAAAAGTTGCTGAAAAGTGGAGTTTGTGGGTCCTGTGAACAATGCACTGGACCCATTGATGTGGCTGAAAATGAGTTGAAAAGTGAAATAGTGCGGCTACTGTTCATGAACAGTAGTAGCACCGTCAGTTTTGCTGAGCTAAACGCGTGCAAAAAAAAAAAAAAAAAAAAAAAGAGTAAAACGCGCATTTGTGCAAAACGTGAAATGTGAATGTGGATCTAAACCCACAATTAGTTAATGAACTAAACTTATACTCTCAACTTTTAAATAAGCCAAACTTAACATTTTATGTATTGAGAATTAACTCATAAGTATAATTTATTATGAGCATTTTTTAGGTTTTTCTTTTAAGATTTTGTCATATGAATTTTTTTTTTTCATGAGATAGAAGTATATTTTTAGTTAAGTAACTATATGGCTGAATTGTAAGAGGGGAATCTAAAGAACAGCACTTAAGGTACTGTACTTAAGTTTTGTCCATTTATTATTGTCCGTTCATGTCATTAATTTGTTGAAAGGATGAGCAAATCATTTGTATTGGTCATTATACCTTAAAATACCTGTCTTTGGACCGGATGAGATAGATGCCTAACACCTTCTTATTACCTTATAACTTACTCTTCAAACTTAAATTAGGTGCCTAGTGATTATTTTCTTGTAATGTCATTTGTTAGATTGTAAGTAGGACCATCGTGATTTAATTGCTTAGCTTCAAACAAAATTTCTAACTTTCAAAACCAAAAAAATTAAACAAGCAAAAAATCATACACTATAAAATAAATTAAAGTCGAGTCTTAAAAATTGTGGTTTTTTTTTTGTTTTTTTTTTTTTTTGATAATTTAGAAAACTTTATTACCACAAAACATAGGAAACAAGGAAAAGAGTTCCCACTAGAAAACTCAAAACCTTGCCCAAAACAAACATCACACAAAGCAGGGCATAGACTCTAGGATAACTCATAGCCTACAATATACACTCAAAGCTACAGTTGCGCTAAGTGACCCTTTTCTGTCTACGTCATTTGGCTATTCTCTTCTTGCATATAATGATTATCCTTTATTATATTTTTTGGTAAATTACATAATTGTCATATTATTTAGATTGTTTCAAATTGTATCCTAAATTTAATTTTTTTTTTTTTTGATACAAGATAGAATTCTACTCTAGCCTAATCTAAGTGTATATGTGTGTGAAACTCCCTCCTGGGGACTTGAACTCCGGCTCTTGCCCCCCACACCCCACAAGCACTTATACTTGTGCAGTGACCATTGCACCAAGGGTGTGCGGTGGTCCTAAATTTTAAATTGGTTTAACTAGAACCACAAACTTATTAAATAATTACAATTCACACTTTCAATACGTTATTATTAATTAAAAGTAACATAAATTCATATAAGTTGTGGCTAAAACCTACCTAAATTCTAACAAAAAGTCATTCCATATGAAATTAAAACACTACCAGTACACTATGAGGATTGTGAAAATTTCCAACAATCAATCATTTAACCATTCTCACCAAAACATTTACATTTAAAATTTGTATTAAAGAAACTCATGTCTAAATCACATGATATTTAAAAGAAGATTTATCATTTATTTTAAATTATTTTATAATCTATTATAATATTTGGTTTTTGATATATAATGTCAATAGTTTATATATAATTCGTGACTAAACCATACATCTCACCAATAAAATATTAGTTCTTTTAAAATTTGTACTAAATTAAACAACATTATCTGTTTTGTTATAAAAGGGATAAAAATATTACAACACCACCCTTGAAAAATAAATTACCTGGAAAAAAAAAAACAGACTTGCTATTTTTTTGATAAAATACTAGAAAAAAGATTTGCTATTTGACTCATTATTACATAGCATAACGCCATAACCTAACCTTCTTTTTTTCTTTCTTCCCTCCATTGCATTGAAATGTTGAAGTCTTTTTCCAAAAGGTCAATTTCATTAATGAGGATTTAGAAAACCAAAATTTAAACCAATTTTTGAATAATTACTTGAGGTTGATCTTAATTGAGGGTCCAGACCTCAAGAACATATTAACCGCTAATTGAAGTTAACCAAATAAATTACTATATATAAGCTTATAGGGCTAGTAAACAATGTTATCTTATTATATAAAAGTTGAAAGATTCTTCGCCTCTGCTTCTTTCAAGTATAGCCTGTCTAATAAATAATACATGCATGCACAATAAGAAATAAACGAGTAAACCATGAGAGACTATATATATATATATATATATATATATATATATATATATATATATAATTACAATTAACAATTACCACTTGACATGTCAATGTCAAACTCAAACACTCACATAGCGCGTCCCAATCACGCGCCGTTCACCTAGGAAATGGCGGGGGAACATAAAAAACTGTCTCCCCCATTTAAAAAAGCCATACCCTTTGCCATTTCTCTATCATATGTGGCCCATTTTTGTGATACGTTGAATCATTGTAGAAAGACAGACACAGAGAGAGAGAGAGAGAGAGAGAGGAGAGAGCATAAATACTAAGATGATTTGTGTGATCTAAAAGTCTCTGCGCCTGCAGAGGTAGAGAGAGCTCTGAATTAATGTAACTTCAAAAAAAACAAACAAACATAAAGAGAGAGAGAGAGAGAGAGAGAGAGATGTAATAAACAATTTGGTATCAAAGGGAAGTCGAAAGAATTGTCTAATATAGGTGAGCTGCAAATGCACATGGGTTCTTGGTTTGCTCTTCTCTCCCACATTTCTTTTTTTGTTTTTGGTTTTTCTTCTCTCCCACATGCTCTCCTCTCTCTCTAATAAACTTTCACTTTCTCTCTCCTCAGTAGTTAGCGATCCCATTCTTTTTTCAATCCCATTTTGGAAGCCTGGTTGACTGTACAGTTACAGAGATTCCTCAGATCTACAGTGAATGCCCATTAGCTCTTCCAAGCCTCGATACTCCATTCTTCTTCTTCTTTGGTTCAATCACAAACAAGAAAAAAAGGTTAGCTTATTGAACTTCTGATGCTTTGAGCTTAATTGTAAATTTTGATACGTGTTTGCTTTTTTTTCCGAATGCACGGTTTCATTGGTTTTCGGCTTTTTTTTTTTTTTGTTAATGGATCTCAGTTTCAATCTCTTGAATTCAATTTCCATCTTACTGTTTCTGTAGAATGTTATATCATTATCATCCAAGATTTTTGTTTTTAATTGGCACAATTTGTTTTTTTGTTTAATTTTCCAGTTTAAACATAGAACGGGGTTTGGTTGTTCTGTTTTGTTGTCTATAATGGATACTAGAATCCATTTTGGTTGAATACGATTGTTTTGGTTTTGTTTTGAAAATGACAGAATTATTTTTTTTATTTTTTTTATTTTTTGTTTTCTCAAAAAGTCCTTGAGAGTTTGCTAAGCATACTTTTTTGCCAGTTCATTTCTTCTGTTGAATATTGGATACTTGATGGCTATCTTATGAGAAAGTTTAACTTTTCCTTGAAAATGAGGAATCTGGAAAAATTGTTTATTCTGCCAATTTCTTTATGTTCTTCAACATTCATTAATTTTTAACAGAAATTTGAAAAATAAAGAACTTCTCTGCATTTTCATTGATTGGTTTTACATGTAACCAATCTATCAAATTTCGTTACCTGAAATACTTTGAGATTAATTCAAAGGTGAAGTAGTACAGCTAAACGGAATTACTTCTATGCAATGCCTTTGATATTGCCAACCAATCTTCTGGAATTTCTTTTCATTTTTCTTTGTTTTAACTTTTAGGAGCCTACTTTATGTGTTTTTAGAGCTTAGGTTATGTATGATATTGTGTCCCTTTTCAGGCCTTGGGATGTACTAGCCACAATTGCTTGATACCTTAAATGGACTAATCACAAACAATGAGCCTCCCTGTAACTGGTCTTTACGCATCCATGTAATTCTCTCACAATTCAAATCCACAAAATCCTTAGTGTCCTTTGCCAGGATCGGGTACCAGAGGAAGAGCAGGAAAATAATGCAAATTTTCTGACTCTATCCCCTCAGTTTCTTACTTTTAGTTCTTAATTTGCTGCCTTTATCTGAAAGTTTCAAACTTGTATCTTTTTCATTAAAAAAAGAAAAAGGATGGAAGAAAGAAAAGTTGATTTTTAACTTCAAGGCGCTTGAATTTTAGGTAAGAAAGTGAAGTATCTGAAGCAAAAGAATTTTTTAGCAAAATTAGATTTTGAATATGGTCGGACTTGTCATATATATACCAATGGCATATAGAGAGAATGAATTATAGTTATCTCTTTCTAATTTCTTATTTAACTTATGTAGTTATCTTGACTTTTATTTGTTCCAAAAATTAAGCCAATTATTGTCGCCAACTCAGTCATTTTTCCATTAACTTCTGTAATTTAGTTTGAAACAAAACTGCAGTTTGCCTTCAGCATTGGATTTTCTCCAAGTGTTCTCTAAGGCTATCTTCTGGTTGTGAAGTGCTGCTCAAGATATATTTTGAGATAGTTGATGCATATTCTGAATCACTAAACAATTGTGTGGCAGCATCAGGATGTTCATCTATGTTTTAGTCACATGAATTGGATGTAATTTTAAGTAATTTCATGGTTCCTGAGATGGAGAGTGATCATTTTGAAGAAATGGATATCGAAGGCCTGTCTTCGATGTGGCCTGAAGATATTGGAACTGATTCTGGAAAGCAATTCAATGTAGAAAAGCCTAAAGGGGATCAAGATATGTTGGAGGAAGTTACAATAGTGGAGGAGCCAACAATTGTTGACTTCAAGCGTCTTTTAGAGCTAACAAATTATACTGACAAGGGCTCTTCTCAGTTGGCCTATCTTGTAAAACACTGGGAATATAAGCAGGCAAATGCTGTGCGCCTTCTCAGAGAAGAACTCGACATCCTAAGCAAACAAAAGGAGGAAGCTGAGCTAAGAAAATTGGAGATATTGGAGGAGCACCAGTTTGAGGAAGAAAGATATGGCTGTGACAAACGTTCAATTTCTATACTGGATGAAATTTATGATATATGGCCAGATGTTCCTAGGAGAAAAAATGATGTTGTTGTCCAAAATAAGAGAGTTGAAGTCGAGGCTGAGTATGATACTGTTGTATACTGGAAACAGCGCGCCATGCATTTAGAGAAATTGTTGGAGGCAAGCATTCAGAGAGAGCAAATACTCAAGGAGAAGCTACAAGAAAGCATACAGAGTCTTGAAAGGCAGTCCTCACCAGTGGAAGAATTGTCGCAGATTTTGAAACGAGCAGATAATTTCTTACATTTTGTACTTCAGAATGCACCCGTTGTTATTGGCCATCAGGTAATTTTGACATAGATAATGTAAATACTCTGTTTATGACTATTTTTCAAGATAGCTAAGCTTGTTGTACCTTCATACTCCTTTGTGATTGCTTTCATAGGATTTTATCTCTCCAACTGCTGAAATAGTAGATATACATTGTTGTGGCTAAAATCAGAAGCTTCTACTCCAGCAGATTGCAAAAATCAAATAGAAAATGTTACTTGAGTTGAAAAATTAAGATAGTTTGTTCTGGAACAGTATTATCCAGTCCTTAGAAATTTAGCTTTCCTATGACAGACACGCAGATATTTTCTTATTAGAAAAAAAAAAAGAGCAAGACACACATCAGATATTTTGTTGCCATCTTATCCCTTTTTTAACTTTTCCTTCTAAGGGGAACAAAAGGGAACCTCATTAAAACATTTAACAGAAAAAGATACTCAAATATGTTAATTACTGGTAAAATGCTATGACAAAACCATCATGCTAAGGTCTTATTTGGGGTCAACTGAATCCTTTATAGTCATTGTACCCTATATAGGGCTGTGCCTTTGTCATCTGGTTAAACAGTCTGTTTCTCAAAGACTCTAAACACTTTCTTTTTATGTTGTTTCAATCCCTCCCAATTTAAACCATATTACTAATAGATTACAGGTATACTTCTATACTCCATAGATGCATTCCTATAAGAGATTTAGGGAGTGGAAATTCTGTAAGATTGACTGATTGAGGGAAACAAGCATTTTGATTCTGAATTGTTAGAATAATGGTTAAGTGATTAAATTCATCATTTTCTAACAACTTAAAATTTTGGGACAAAGCACACATGTGGAGGAGAGGGGCAGGGGGGGGGGGTGTTAGAATAATGGTTTAATTATTAAATTCACCATATCGTAACACGTTAAGCTTTGAGAGACTCGGTAATTAATCATGAATAAATCCTTCATTGACTTGTGTGTGACAGTGCCAGTGCAGATGGAAATTTTACTTCAGCCTTCAGAAAGTTGCAGTTGTTGAACAATGAATTTTCACTTGGTCATATTACAATTATGAATTTACAATAAATAACTTTTCCTGCTCTAACTCATAGCTGTGTAACTTGTCATTTTAAAAAAAAAAACTTATTCAAAATATCTGTGTATGTAAGTCATTTTATGTGTTTATTTCCACTGCAATGGTTTTCTTTCCATCTTTTGGCATTAATGAAATGATTCTTTGATAATTTCTTTCAGGATAAAGAGTTGCGCTATCGCTTTATCTATAATCACTTTCCAAGTTTGCATGAGGAGGTAATTATATGCCACTGAAGTTCTTGTTCAAGGTTTGATGAGATTGATGTATAGTTTTGTTCATTTTTGCAAGTTGTCCCTTTATTTAAATTTTGGCCTGAAACCTAAGAACATATAGTTCCTTTTTGAGTAGAGTTTGTTCCTTATTATAATTTCTCTTGCTTCCCTGATGTATCCTTTTGGTTTGTAAAATGCCAATTATGTATTCTTGTTTTTTTTTTTTTTTTTTGGTCCCCTTAATTTTTTCCCAGGACATTATAGGAAGAACAGATGTTGAAATCTTTACTGGATCTGGTGTTAAAGAATCTCAAGAGTTCAAAAGAGAAGTATTGGAAAAAGGGTTACCAGCAAAGAGGGAAATTACATTTGAGACAGAATTATTTGGAGCAAAGACATTTCTGATATACGTAGAACCTGTCTTTAGCAAGGCAGGGGAGACAATTGGTATAAACTATATGGGAATGGATGTAACTGATCAGGTAATTTCATTCTGCTTTTAGTGGCCACACTTGGATGAGCACTTTACTTATTTGTTGATTTGGTGAAAGTTAGTTAAAGTAGAATTCTACTTATAACAATTAGGGCTTTAAAAAGCTGCATATAAACAAATACACAAAAAAGCTAAAAGAAAAAGCTTCAGTGGCATACAGACACATCTGTTAACATATATAAATAATGCTTTTTTATGTTCCTGACTGCACAATAGGTGAGAAAACGAGAGAGGATGGCAAGGATTAGAGAGGAGATAGCAGTACAAAAGGCCAAGGAATCAGAACTGAACAAAACAATTCATATAACAGGTTACTTGGTGAAATCAATGAAGTTTTGAATTTTAACTCATTTGGTTCTAGAGCTGCAAAGGTTATTCTGATTTTACTCTTTTTTTGTACCCTTTGCAGAGGAGACAATGCGTGCAAAGCAAATGCTAGCTACAATGTCTCATGAGATAAGATCTCCTCTAACTGGAGTGGTTAGCATGGCTGAGATTCTTTCCACATCAAAACTTGATCGAGAGCAACGACAACTGTTGGGTGTCATGATATCTTCTGGAGATTTGGTCCTTCAACTTATAAATGACATCCTTGACCTTTCCAAGGTTGAGTCAGGTTTGAAATTCATCTCTGATCTCCTTTATTTTGGTGCTTCCTATTGAAATAGATACTGTAAAATGGCACCATCATCATGCGATATGGCCAGTTTCATAGTGGAAAGATCATACATTTATTATTATTATTATTATTTTTACATTTGCATTATATTCCAAAAGGATTAGCCAAGTTGTAATTAGGATTCATGTAATTACTTACATAGCCCAAATTGACTTGTACATGCTCTATGTGGGATTTAACACCCGCTTGTACAACACACACTCATCAAATCCAATCCACACAATCCACGGTATCACAAGCCCTTTATGCAAGGATTACCGAATGCAAGAAATGTGTTCTGGATAGTGAATTAATTACTAACAAATAAGGGTATGCTAAAAGAGATCTGTTCAAACTGCATTGCAGATCCAAAATTCCTTTTAAATAGATCTGTTAAAAGGAATGAGAAGGGTGGACGAAAGTAATAACAATATACAACATCACAATGAATAATTAAGTAGAGTAAATATAAATTCACTATCACATAATCGAAATAGGAATCTAATAATGAGTGATGTAACCAATACAAGATTAATAGCTCATATCCTGTGTATTTGGCTCCATAGGCAGGTGTAGAGTCCCATGTACTGGTCCTATGGGAGAGGGTCATGTAGAACATCCACACAACCACCACCTGTATATCCTTCACAACATTACATAAAAGAACAATATATTTGCACTACGGCCCACGTTAGCCCCATGGATCATGTCACCGTAATCATTCACTGTGTATAATTAAGCAAGAATATTATTTGCTAAGAGCCTTTTAGCTGAATTGGTACTTTCTTATGTATAAAGTATTTGAGAGGTTAGAGAAGAAAGTGTTCGAATTACAAAATTAGCATCACGTTATAATTATTTCTCTAAAAAAAAAAAATCAAGAATATTTTATTTGAGTTAAAGAACGACAAATTTAGTTTACTGCACAATGCACATGGATGTTTCAAAGGGTGTATACCAAACGTAATTGATAAAAAAAAAAAAGTCCTAATTAAACTTAATAAATCTAATCTCTAAAGGAATCTTTGTTAGGTCACTTTAACCAGGCTATAATCTAATCAAATTGGAAGTTCTGTATTTACTTAATTCGTTTATGAACAATTCAATTTCATGGGTTAACGGTCAGCACACATAAATCCTCAAATTGTCTATAAAATCCTAACCCTAAAATTCTAATTAAATAATTTAAAAATATTATTCTCATCGACTTGGGGATTTAAATCATTGTTAGGGGTCTAATAACATGTTTGGGCAGTCAATTTGAAGAATTTATACCCGAAATTTAAAAATCCCTAAATTAAGCTAAAAACCTAACCCTAACGAAGAAATTTCTCATATTCCAACCAAAACGTCTAGAATTAGTGAAATCGACACCAATGAATTATATAAAATGGCCTGAACTACATACTAGGGGAGGTTCAATTCAGTCAAAAATCAAGAGAGCCCAGATGGGTCATGATCAAGCAAAAACCCCAAACTTTCCGATGATAGTTGGCTGGAATCCAGTGATGGCTCGCTGTCCCAAGTTTGGGCAGGAATGGTTTTAGGCACCGAACTCGAAAGAAAAATAAAAAATGTAATCTTGATTTTGAGTGATTTTTGGTTGTCTGATGAGTCTCTGTCGTTTTCTAGAGATTTGGGAGGTAATATAGGTTCAATCGTTTAAGGACGTGTAAGTTTATAAATTTTTTTTTTTTCCCTTTTAATTTATTATATTTATATTTTTATATTTTGGTTTTACACCAACCTTCACCTTTCTCTCTCGATATATACATTATATATAAAATGTATATATGTGAAGATTGTACATAAAAAGGCACACACATGGGGTCAGAGAGACTGAGAAACTCACATACTTGTGCATTCTATGCGTAGGAGTTCTCTTTTCTGTAACTGATGGAAGATTCTCCTATACTATACTACCATTGCCACTTTTGTCGTTGATGGTAGGATTAGTGAGAAAATTTTCTTCAAATTGTTTGCTGTCTATTTTTTTTCACATTCAACTTTGCCCTCTTCATGCTGATTTTTCTTTAACTATTTATTTTTTTCCCTTTCCTTTAGGTGTTATGAAGTTGGAAGCTACAAAATTTAGGCCTAGACAGGTAGTGAAGCATGTGCTTCAGACTGCTGCAGCATCATTACAGAAAATTTTGACCTTGGAAGGACATGTTGCAGATGATGTTCCTGTAGAGGTGAGAATTTAGATGAACTTGCCTGCCTCTTTGCCTGAGAGTTTCGAATAATTTTGTTGTTAACTTTTTTCCAGAAACTATAGATTTCCTGAAATGCAATGTTGTCACTAAACTGTATTACTAATCAGATGCACATGCTTTCCCCCCCTCTATTCTTACTGAAGAGTAGAAAAGGAAAATGTCATAGAAGTGAGTACCCCAACACTGACTGGCACTTTACATGTCGTTGTCTGAACTCATTCATTATGCAGGGAATAAATATTCCAAAGAAGCTAGGTGACTGAAAGTTAGAAACAAGATAATCAATTATTTTGAATTACATTCACAGCGTGTCTCCAAAAAATTTAATTAAGGCCATTGAATTTGTCAAAAGGAATGACTTGAGAAAGTAAGATATTTAAAGAATATTATGATACAAAAATCGTAGCTTTTGTATGTCATACCACTGTAAATGGTGAGAACACTGTTTATTTTAACAGTATTAATATTTCTTTTGCAAATTATTTTAAGCATTATATGTTGATTCTCAGGTTATTGGGGATGTTCTAAGGATTCGACAAATTCTCACAAACTTAATCAGGTACTAAACTTCATAGGAGGGATGTTTCGTCAAGGATTCCTTAGATGATGTAGCTATATTATATGAAATAAAAGGTGTCTTGCATCAAGCTTTGAGCTTGGAAAATATTTTCCCAGACCCCATTTTTAATCATGTTTGTATTATGATCAACAGCTTATCTGGCTGTACCTTTAAATACCTTAGTTTTTGCTTGTTGCAGCAATGCTATCAAGTTTACTCACGAAGGAAAAGTTGGGATAAACCTTTATGTGGTACCAGATCCATCTTCTAGAAAAGGAGAAGGATGTAATCAAAACTCAACTGCAGATGATCTGACAGTTTCAGCAAATAGGCCAAAAGAAAAGAAAAACTTGCCAACATTTCAAAGTAGGTTTGATTGGAAAGGTACTCATGATCGAAAACATGGTGAAGTTCATCATCCATTAAATGAAGAACCTGGAACCCCAGTTAAGAGTGAGGACTCAGTGGATGGAGATAATGAGAAGCAATCTCATTCTCCTGAAATGACTGTGTGGATACGCTGTGATGTATATGACACAGGAATTGGAATACCAGGTAATGCACCTCTCTGTTGATAAATTGAAGCAGAGAATCAAGAATTTGTATTTGTATTTTTTTTTTGGAGCTATTTCTTTTATGATCTATCTCTATCTAACATCTTGTAGTTGATTCCTGTTATTGGGAGTAGTAACTACATTTTTCATTATCATATAACAGAAAAAGCTTTACCTACACTTTTCAAGAAGTACATGCAAGTAAGTGCGGATCATGCTCGAAAGTATGGTGGGACTGGATTAGGACTAGCAATCTGCAAACAATTGGTAAATTTTTCTTCCCATCAGTAATTCTATTTATTAGAACTTCCCCCCCTTACCCACCCCCCACCCCCCCCCCCCCCCCCCCCCTCCCCCCAAAAAAAAAAAGAAAAAAACTAGTCTCTGGGACAGCACAGGGAAGTTGACATCTGAAGCATTTGTGCTTCACTTGTGACTATAACATTTTAAAAAAAATCTATACGTATATTATTCTATATAATCTATTTGTCAGTATATCATGTTATTGAATTATTTTTCAAGCATGTAGCCCTTGTCAAATTTTCTTCTCAATACAAGTTTTATGCTTTGAAGAATCGAATCAGGAAAAAAGTTTGAATAGTAGAATAGATAGTTTATACATGAGCCATGCTAAATCTTAAAGATCACTCAAACATGCAGCTGTATTACTGTGGTAGTGTAAAAGGTATTAGAGGTCAAGATTAAGTTCCTTTTTAGAAAAAGAACTTTTTTAGATATCTTTCAGCAAGTGACAATTTATTGTTCATTTTTGATCAAGACAAATTTCTTGTTCATTATTGTGCAACTCAATCTTGTATCTTAGGTTTTTGGTTCAATTGCATAGTATGAAGGTCAAAAGTGCTGTGGTGAATTTATGAGTATTGCTCTAAAATACACAAAAGACAGGACTGACTGAATGATGCTCTCAAAATTGCTGAGAGATCCCAAGGTGCAGAACCTTTTGATTAAAAAAAAAAAATGAAGGATTTAAAGGGACGATTAGTTATGGATAGTGGTCTGTGCACAGTAAGAATACCATGCTAATGGTTGGTAAACATGGAATTATCCAGGTCGAAGGCTCATGTTTTGCAACCCTTCCAAATGCATTTCACTGTGAGGCAACCAAAATTTTAGTATTTTAAAATTTTGTTCTAAGAGCATGTTTATGTTAATGCCAGAAAAAGCATTTACTTGGAAAGATCATTGTGTATGATATTCATGTTTCATTCCTTTTTCTGTGGTGCAAAATTTTCCAGTATTTTACTGTATTGAAACAATTTGATTTCTTAATGAAACACCATTTTCCTAACCATTTCAAGTATTTGAAATAGGTTGAGCTGATGGGAGGTCATCTCACTGTGTCTAGCCAAGAACACCGTGGGTCTACATTTACGTTTGTATTACCTTACAAGGTTTCAACCACATCTGATGATTCTGATGATCCTGATGAGCTCTCTGATATGGCTGATCATGATGCGATGACTGATGATTCAACTGAGAGCTTTTTCCAATTTCAGCCTCGCACTTTAGGTTCACTATTCTCTTCGAATGGGTCCAGCAGGACCCAAAAGTTTCTACCACATAGTATGGGGTATCCTAGGCCAAATAAACTCAATGGGTTCTCAGAGAATTCTTATGCATTTCCCTCCATTAATGTTGGATCAAAAGAGCCATCTTCAGTTGAGGATGCCTGTTCAATGGTTGATGATGCAGAGACACTATGTGAACCAGAGAGTTCATCCAGCCATACCTCAGACCCTGGTAATAGACATGCAGTTTGTAGAGACAAACATACTCAAGTTGACATAAGCAATCAATTCCAAAATCCTATTACAAATTCCACTGATCACACTGAAGTAAGCAGAGAAATGGCTGTAGAGGTAAAGACAAGAGAACCTCAAGGAACATTTCAGATGCAGGAGAAGTCTGACACAAGTTCCCAGTGCATTTCTAGTAGCAGTAGGGAAGCACCCAAATCAACATTAAAACCTAAGATCCTCCTTGTTGAAGATAACAAGACCATTGTAATGGTGACACAGTCAATGATGAAGCATTTAGGCCATAGCATAGATATTGTGAATAATGGAGTTGAAGCAGTGCGTGCAGTTCAACGTCATACTTATGATCTCATTCTGATGGTAATTTCTAGAATGCCAAATTTTATGTTTTGTCGCTGTTGCTTTTAGTTGACTTGGCGTCATTCATGTTTTGGGAAACAGAGATCATGCACACACTCTTTGTCAAATATGATCTATGGACTAACAATTGCTTGCTTTCCCTATTTACCCTGATTCTAGAAATTAATCCTTAGTATGGAATCAAATGGAACAGTCGTAATGACTATCTGCCTTGTTGACAACAAAATGAGTATATTTTTCCTTCAAGGCTTTCAATTCTATAACTCTGACTCTATATGGTACATTGTGAACCATAAACATTTGAATGGGAAGGTCCATATCCCAGTATGACAAGCATCAAGTGATATTTTTAAATAATGGCCAAGTGCAGTGATCATGCAAAATGCCCTAGTTACCTCCTATTTTAGAATCTACTGAAACCTGCCCCTCTCTGTATCTAATTTTAACCTTGGCAGAGTATTATAGCACAAATGATGGATTTTCCAAAGCTATTTCTAAATCACATGGGATAGATTTCTTTGTTTATTTTGTGAGTTCCTCAAAGCAGCCATGAGCTTTTTTCAGGCTATGCTAGAAGAGAGGGGCTTTTTCTAGAAGACAAACATATTTGCTGTTATACCATAGAAGGGACAACTAAGTATCCTCACAAACATAGACAACACAGCTCATCAATCAGAGCTTGAGAATAATCTTGAGTTCATCATTCTGTTTTTATTTTATTTCTATAGATTACCTTCTGGAGTCAGGAACAAAGAAAAAAGTGCAGGAAAACTGAAAATTAGTTTGCTCAAGACCTTGTTATTTTGTACTAAGCAAATTATTTTTTTAGTTTTGGTAATTGTATACCATATGAATTATGCAGGATGTCTGCATGCCAGTTATGGATGGCCTTAAAGCTACAAGAATAATTCGTTCCTTTGAGGAAACTGGCAATTGGGATGCTGCAGTGGCAGTTGGAATTGAACAAGCTGTGCCTTCAGATTCATTACAAAATGGTTTGGGTTCTATGCCATCTGCAAAGAGGATGCCCATCATAGCGGTGAGTCCCTCTAATCTTATTCAACCACACAATTGATGCTATATTATTTTATCATCTCTAGGTCTTCTCATCTTTGCATATATATATATATATATATATATAAATATTTGTGTAACTATATTACCTAAATATTTTTTCAATAACAGATTTACTTACATGGACTTGTATACTAGTTGAGGATGTTATCCTCTTTGCCTCTGCTCCATAGTGGCATAGATCAGCTAGATTGATCAACTTTAGGGTTTAATTCGATGATGTTCCTAATTAACAATTAATCTGTTGCAGTAAAGCAATTTCAATATGTGACCCTTTCTAAGCAGTCATAATTGCATGACAATTGACAAATTAACATTTTGAGGTTTGACAGATAGCTTGACTTCTCAATTCTCACAATGATTATCTTCTCTTTGTTGATCTCCACTTTTTGCAACTTTAAATATAGAGGTTTAATTCTATTTATGATAATTATTAATAACAATCATCATCAGTGTTATCATAATTTATATTATACACAGATATATGTGCATGCCCGCACGTTTGTGTGTGTGCCGGTTTACAATGATCTATCCACTAACTAAACAAGGCGGTACAAATGCAGATGACGGCAAATGCATTGGCAGAGAGTGCAGATGAGTGTTTGGCAAATGGTATGGACTCGTTTGTGTCAAAGCCAGTAAATTTACAAAGATTGAAAGAATGTCTTGAAAAATATTTACCGTGATGTCTCCTGTAAATTTATGCTTGTGTATAAAAATGACAGCGTGCTAGGAAAGTTTTGTAATCAATATATCGTGTTCTTCTCAGCCATTAGCATCTATTTAGAAGTTGTATAGATATACGTATTTTTCTTTCTTTGGTCTCCGTCCAAGAGCATCTAACATTGTCTTCTAAGGATTGAAGTCATCTGTGAATTTTTACTAGGGAGTTAAAAGTGAAAGCCAATGCAGAAAAGTGTTTTGTGAAATCTTCTAGCATGAAAGATGCTCGGTATTCTTGACAGTAAAAGGTATTTCTATTATACTCTCATTACTAATACCCAGACCAGATCAGACTCCTTGTAATTACAGACAAATAGACTTAACTCAAATATTTAAGTGACATTCAAATGTCCTATAAGGAGACATTCTGATATCAACACCATGAAGCAAAACGCCATCACGTTATAACTTATAAGGGACCTTAAATTCACGTCATTATCTACATGGGTAGTTAATTTTTACCATTAAGTTTGTAAGGGACCACCTAATTAATTTCTTATAATTAGGGTTGTAAAATGAATCAAGCTTAGCTCAAGTTTGACTCATCAAGATGCTCCAATGAGCTGTTTCATTAAAAAATCAAACTTGAGCTAAAATTTGAAGCTCAATTATTTAACGAACCATGTTGAACAAATCCTAGCTTGGTTTGATATGTTCGTAACACTAACATCTTGTCATTTGAATAAAAAATTTGAGAACAAGATGTACTTTTGCTTAAATTTTTGTTAAAGTTATTACTATTAAGGTGTAAAATAATTCACTAGTAGATCCAGAGAATGTTTGGTGGCCAATACACATTAACAAATGTCAAAACATAAGTTTCATAAGTAAAAATTGAATTAAGCTTTTAAATTGAGTTACTTAATCAACAGAACAAGGCACGACAAGCTCTAGCTTAGCAAATTTATAAATGAATGTACGATAATGTTGACTATTTTACTGTCAAATAAGACAGAAAATGCATCGTAATAGTTTTCATGAGCTATTTCTAAAGTTATTGTTCCGTCTAGATTTGGGCAACTAATTAATTAGCTCGATAGCTGGTTCTAATTGAGATGCTAGACCATTTGGATTGAAATCTCCTTATTCTCCAGGAGACGTTCCTAAAGTTCCCAAGCAAGCAAAGGGGGGTTCAGTGTCGGTAGTATAGCTTGAAGGACTTTGCAGGTACTTGGTGTTTGACGAGGCTTCACTTGCGCCTATAACATGATCACTATCAATATGACTTTTTTCTTGCAGTTCTCTCTTTCTAAAAATATGGAAACTGAGGTTTTTTTTGTCAAAGATTCTTAAGGTGTCATGAATTCTTCTCCATATCGAGCCTTCTGAATGATTGGGGATCCAGATTTGTTCCCTTTCCTTGTAAAGAAACATAGACAAGGAAATTATGAGAGCTGATAAGGAAGCAACCCCGGCAATGAGAAATAGGCCCCAAAAGCTAGCTAGGCTAAGACTCTCAGAAGAAACCTTGTTCTTGGAGTCTATACAATTGTTTTGTTTCCCTAGCCATGCATTCTCGATATTTTTCATTTTCTCTCCTTCTGTCACCTTTAAAACTGCCCTTGACACATCGGATACTAGAGGGGAACCTACTGGAAAGACCTGCAAGTCATTAAAAAAAATGAGAAACTATACACTTACTTAAGTGCACACATACACGAGAGAGAGAGAGAGAGAGAGAGAGAGAGAGAGAGCTTACAAAGCCAAATCCATCAATTTTGTATATTGATTCAACCATGGTATACTTGGAGCAATATTGTCCTAAAAAAAGCTTCATGTAAGGAATTTCAAAAATAGCACCAGCTATACCACCATTTGCACTTCCTTTTGACAATAGTACATCACATTCTTCAGCAGTATCATATACCTTAAGTTTGGTTTCATCAAAATTCATTTTCTTTAAAATTGGCAAAATAAAAGATCCTCCTTGGTAGCCGACATACTCCTCATTTTTAATAAGTTGATTGATATCAGTAACAGTTGGTTGTAATTGTTGAACTGTTAAGAGTGATGTCAAACTTGCAGTGTAACTTTGAGTGAGTATGAGCACCACAAAAACCCATATAATCACTACAAACCTTGCCAAGTTGCTTACCACTATTTCCCCTGTAATTTAAATCAAAAGGATTTTTTTAAAAACGAACCTAATTGCATCATAAATAACAAAG
This sequence comes from Quercus variabilis, assembly GCA_030445155.1. NCBI lineage: Eukaryota > Viridiplantae > Streptophyta > Magnoliopsida > Fagales > Fagaceae > Quercus > Quercus variabilis. The sequence goes on from CP129446.1 coordinate 18,344,683, forward strand.
CAATTAATATTTAAGATATGTAACTCTAAATATAATGTCACTTTTTTGACTCATAATAATGGAGAGTAATGAATCTTTAGTAATAACAAGGACAAAAGTTTTTCTCCAGTTTTCTCCAAATTTAAGTTTTGAGCGTCCATTTGGGAATTATTTATTTTTGATAACTTATTTGCATAATGTGAAACAAAAAGCTAAAAACTAGTTTATTTTTAAAAAGTAGTGAGAGGCCTACAAGCAATACACAAAATAAGCATTAAGTTAGCTTAAAATCAAATGTCAAACACACACGAATTAAAAAGAGACTAACTTAAATGACCATACACTGTACACATGTACTTTTGTAGTTAATTTAATAAATTATTTACACATGTCACAAGATTATAAATAATTTATGTAATTAAATGTAAACGTGAATACTCATTCGAATCTCGAAGTAAGTTAGAGAAACCTTTCTCCTAGTTTTGGGGAAAATTCTATCTGTACTATATAGGTCACAAATGGTGAACTCCAGTCCATGAAGCAAAGAGTTGCCTTAATCCTATTATTAAGAGTGTTAGTGTATGAAGAGTATTACGAAAGCATAGTCGACTAGTACTTATAATTAAATAAGGAAAAGCTAATTATACACCTGCTATTTTGCACTTTGTACATCCTTAGAAATTTTGTTTTTAAAAAAACATAAATCCTGGTAAAATTGTGAACGGTGAAATCTTGTTTTGAAAAAACAAAATACAAGATTTCACAATTTTAATTGAAATCTTGTTTTGGTAATGTATGTATAGTAAATGTGTAATACTAAATGCACGTTTGGTACACTGAATGTAGATTACATTAGGGATAGTAATCTTTATTACTAGGAATAGAAAACATTGTAATGGAATAGCTATTACTATTCATAATTTTGGATGTTACATATGGAAAGCCTGTAAATTATGATGTATAAAGAAACTTTATATTTTTAGAAATATATTAATTTTAAAACTTATTATATGCATATAGGAATAACTATTACATCAATTTTAAAGAGGAGTAGTTATCTTCAATTTAAAGAATAATTATTCTAATGTAATAATTAAGTCATGTAATAAAAATACAACCAAATGACTGAATTGCTATTATACATGAATAACTTTTCCATTACAGGAGCTATTATAGCATACCAAACGTACTCTTAGTGTATAATAATCATTATCCAAAGTGATGGCATAGCTTGTTGCGTGTGTGTAAGATAGAAGACAAGACTATAAATAAGTCCTGAGAGCACTAGGACTAAGTTATACATTTATTTTTGTGTATTGTTACGGTGGTGATTGTTTTTGTGAAATAAGATTCTAGAGGTATGTATGGGGAGACAACTGTGAAGGGTTGGAACTTACGTTGTGCAAAAACCATGGTTGAGAAAGAGTACCACAAGCTTGTTCCAATTTGATGTGCTGGAGGCCCACGGAAATCATCATTTATTCGGTGTTCAAGAACCCAAACTACAAAGCCAATGAACACAAAGAAACACCCACTTGTTATCCAAAGGTCTCTACTTAAAGGCTTCAGGAAAATCCATGCATTTCTAGTCCCATTGTCCACGATTGGCACTACCAATGATACTCCAGATTCAGTGTATGGCAATGTAAAGTCGACAAAGTTAGATCTGTTTGCTGTAATTGTTATATCTCCTACCACAGCATCGAAATTCTGTCCAAGTAAAATGTTACGTAGATCATTTTCATTATTATGAATGCTTTGGTTAGATAGAGAACGTGAAAATTGAAATCAGGGGGGAAAGAAAGAACGAAATCTATATAGGAGGTTGTTGTATATTATGCATAACATGGAAAACACAATCCCTTTTTTGGTTACAATGTAGGAGAATTTTCAATTTAATATCTTATTGAATAGTATACGCAATTAAGCATTCCTATAAATAGTTAAATACCAAATGTATTCTTAGTTGTTAAAAATTGGTAAGATGAAGGGTTTTACTGACCTTGAGGTAAACTTGGTAGACCAAATCATTATAACTCCCAGCGCTTCCACCACTTGAATTTGCAAAGGGAATGAACTCATAGCTAACAGAATATGGTAATGTTTTCATGACAGCGTTGAAGACGTCTATGCAGTAGCCTGTTACTTGTGTTCTGTTGCAACTAGGATCATATGTCACCTTAACAAATTCAGTAAAACCATTCTTCATTGGTACTCCTATTTTCAACTTTTTCCCATTTGTTGGAATCTCCCAACCTTTTGGAACAGAACTTGAATCACCTGGCCATATAACAGGTCCTACATTTTCCTTGGAAGAAAAATATGTGCTTGTGTTCCCAGAATTCAATTTCCTTGAGAGTCCATTTTCTGGAGTCCAAAATGCAACCAATCTTTCACCATTACCATTCACATTAATTACCTTAAAAGTTGAAGATTGTGATTGCCCGTTAACAAAATTGAAATCACCTGCTAGGCCTTTAAATTTGATACCCATTAATGCTTCATGAAGTTTTGGACCATTTTGAGAGATCCCAATAGCTTCAAGTTCAGTCAAGTTGCTTGAAGCATTTGTCTTCTGAAAGTAAAAATTTGTAGTCCCAACCTTCTCGACTGCCATGGCTAGTGCTGAAGCAGCATCGTATGCCCATAGTCCTATAATAGTCAGTTCAGCATTTGAAATGACTTGATTGTTTTCTTGGAACTTCCTTTCCCATCGAATTGTAAAATTTTCAAGTTCTTTTGTTTCTTGAAAGTAAGTTTTTACACCCAAAACCCCGTGCATTGAGTCAAGGACTGATCGTTTTAATGAACATAGAGAGTCGGTTATCCCATTGGTTGTTATCCAAACATAACCTTCACTCATCATTCCAATCTCTCTTGCTCTGTTGAAAAGCCGATAACCGAGCTTGGTTGACATGTGCACTATGAAGACTCTAGTTTGCATTGTCATCAACTTGTAAAGTTCTTCACCAATTTCGTCATCTGTGGCTAATGGTGAAATGACACTCCGATAGGGGACACGGGCATCAACATTTTGCAAGGCATCAACCAAGAAGGGTATGATACCTTTTTCGTATGCATTGTCTGCATAGATTGGCACGGCCTCTCTCCACTTATAGGTTTGAACAATTGCACTTATAGCATTCACTTGAGATGAATCATTTTGAGTGACTCGAAAAAAGTACGAACTCCCAAGGGAAGAGAGAGAAGGGCTTGTTGCTGAGAATGATATAATGGGCACCCGAGCTTTATCACCGAGATCAATCACAAAGTTGGCTTGCATCGAGTTTTGTGGCCCTATGATAGCTTGCACTTCTATATTTTTAATGAGGTCTAGAGCTGTGTTCCAAAAACAAAGAGAAATTGATTTATTATCCATTTACATGTACACTCAAAATTATCAGAAGCTTAAAAAATGAAGGTAAAATTTAGTAATAAACAATGTAAAGTTTTAGCAATTAAATTGTAAAATGAAGGTAAAATTTAGTATTAAACAATGGAAAGTTTTAGCAATTAAAATGAGATAATATGATTAACGTGACCTTCTAAAACATTATAAATTGTATGATGATTTTTTCGTCATGTGTTGAGTCTGTTGACTCCAATATCATACAAAGCAATAGGTCAATCTAAGTCGTATATAAACAATTAAGAGAAACTCCAAACATATAGTACGTACTAATATTGTTAATATATACTCGGATTATGATAAATGATATCAACACATTATGAATCTCGTGAACGACGACACGGAAGTACAACGCCCACTCATACCACAATTGATTTAACCATTGTGTCAATTGTCAACTTACTCCTTTTTTTTTATTATAGAATTTTTAAGTTTTAAATATGAAACCCTCCTTTAAATATATTTAAAAAATATTGAATAAGAAGAAAAGGATAATATATTGTATGATTTTGATTTTTGTAGTCTTGTGTTGACTCCAACAATATCATACAAAGTACTAGGTCAATTCGATCAAGACATATAAACAACTCCATTTTGATGGAAAATTTTGTGCGAAGATAGTAGGTTTTTTTTTTTTTTTTTTTTTTTTTTTTTTTTTTTAATTTAAAATTTATGTTTTTTAGTGTTCGATAGCTTCAGAAAAAATTAATTAAAAAAAATATCTTTAGTCAAACAAAAAAGTATGATTATTTATTTTTAGAGATTCGTTTCCAGTAAATATTTTTTTAAAAAAAAACTTTTTCTCACATCAAGCTATATATAGGAAATTAGGAGATAGTTTTCTAACTCATTTAAAGTTGTTGCCAAACATAAATAATGATGTAGTTTTATAAATAATGCTTTTTGAAAAATAACTCATTTTCTAAATATCACAATATTAAAACAAACAGAAATAGAAACTCCAAACATGAGTATATTATTAATATTGTAAATGTATATATACTCGGATTATGACCAATGATAGCAACACTATGAATTTTGTGAACGATGTCACTAGAGCACAACGCACACTCATGAACACAATTGGTTTAACCATAGCGTCAATGATCAACTTACTCAGTTTTTTATTTATTTTTTATTTTTATAAATATGTTAAACCCTTCATTAAATACATTTAAGACTAGTTTTTTTAATAAGTACAAAATGATAATATATTTACTAAAAAAAAAAAAACTTGAAGGGTGGTGGCAATTACAGTAAGAGCACTCATATCATTGCTTGTATAATAGAAAATGATCACATTTTAACTAACCAATGAAAGAAGCGAGTGGATAGTGGTTGTTATGTATGAAGAAAGAAAGAAAAAAAAAAAGAAAAAGAAAAAGAAATTTTGATTTAAATGTGGAGTAAAATAGAAAATTTGATGTGTGTTTTGAAAAATGGGTATATAAAATAGAAAAAAAAAGTTTCTTATACTAAAATAGACATGAATTTTTGCTTGAGCTGTTGCAAATACTCTAAGTTATAATTTTCTAGGTGGATCAAGTTGTCAATTTTCTTAAATAAAATAAAAAGCGAAATTTTAGTTGATTTTATAGGTTTTATTGCAAATTATTGAAAAATCCAACAAAGAAAAAAAAAAAAATACTGATGTGGATAAACTTTAATCATATCCTCTATGATCATTCCCTAACATAAAGAATAGAAGAAAGAAAATAAAATGAAAAGAAATTAATTGAGAGAAAATTAGGATTAAGATCAGGTCCAACACATAGGGTATTGCACCAAATATAATAGTTTTCAATGACTAAGATTAACAGTAGAAAAAAACAACTTTTAATCTCAACCATGGAAAAAAAAAAGTGAGAAGATTAAAAGAAAAAAAAAAGAGAGTGGTAAAAACAAATATGTAAGTAGGGATGTGGGTAACTGCACTGGGTACAATACCTTAGATATTTCACCCGATCTAATTCGAACTAGTGTACTTTAGTTCTAATTTGGGACGTATAATTTGACAATTTTTTTTTTCTATTTTTTCTTCTATATATTATTAATTTTGGAATAAAAATAAATATAATTATTTTTAGATATTTTTAAATTTTGGTAAGTGATAATATTAAAGCTAATGACATTGAACTGAATTAGATGGATATACCAAATTTGAAACATATTGATTTGATTCTCAAAAAAAAAAAAGAAACATATTGATTTAAAAATCTGAAATGAAAAAAAAAAAAACTTGAAAGACTAAATTGAAAACAAGTTAGCTATTGTAGGTATAATTTGTAATTTAACCTAAAATTAACCATGGAAAGAAAATAGCTATAAAGGCTTTGATCTTCTTCTTCTCTCTCATTTTTTTTTTTTTTTGAGAAACTGAAAGGCTATGATTTTAATTGTGAACTCTTCATGCTACATCTAATTTATGTTTTGAAAAATTGAATTCAAATTCCAAGGAAACATAATAAAAATGGTATAATTAAAAAAAAAAAAAAAAGAGAGAAGAAAAATAGCAGAAGCAAGTAGCGCTCCCGCGCGATTTTGTTTTATCTTTTTAAAATTCAGCAACATGCAACTGAAATGATTTTTATTTTATTTATTCTTTAACAAGTCTACACATACAAAGGAGAGTGAATAATATTATAACATAACACACCATCAGCTCCTCTCAAAAGGCACTGTAACAATGGTAAGTGTATTAAAATTTGGCTGTGAAGCTTTTATTTTATTTTATTTTTTGAATAAGAGAAGGAGATGGGTGTCACAATATATATTTGTCCAACTTGTCCCTATTTCATTTAGTTTTTAACTTCTCTCCCTAGATAATTCTTTCTTTTTTATGTCATTTGATTCTAAGTCCATTATAAAACTGAATTGTACTGTTGTAAGTAATATAATAATTATTTTTTTAATTGTTGTCACAGCCAGGAGGTCATAGACTCATAGCGTAGTTGACACCAAGTCAATATTCAGGTCGACTTCAATATCATACTTTCAAGTAGTACTTCTTCATAAAAGAAAAAAAAAAGATAGTATTTCTATTGTAGTAGGAATTTTTTATTTTTTTATTTATTTTTATTTTTATAACGTTATCCAATTAAGAAAGTCTCTATGCCTTTCGTTATGAGTTTGTGGTGAATAAGTCTTAAGGATTTATATTATATTCATAAACATTAATCCCATTAATCCATAGCTATATACCATTGCATTGGGTTAACCAGTTAATCTTATAAAAATAAAAGTTATACACACCTTGCACACATAATACTTTTGCACAAAAATCATGTCTTAAAGTAACTTGAAAATCTCAGCTTCAAATCACGATTTTTGTTTAAAAAAGTGTGCGTACTATGTATGTAACAATCATTTCCCAAGAAAAAAAAATATTAAAAACTGAGTAAAGAGGCCAAAAAGAAAAAAGGAAACTAATAAAGGCCTGTTTGGATGTTTAAAAAAAGAGGGAGGAGAGTAGAGGACCTGTTTGGAAGTTTAGAGAGGGAGGAGAGTAGAGGAGAGTAGAGGCATAGAAATCTATGAGAGAGAGAGAGAGAGAGAGAGAACCTGCAGCAGCTGCTCCAACAACATCACTTTTGGAGTCCCTGGAGTTAAGAACCAGCCTAGTTCTGTAGTGAGGATTGGAGGCATAGAAGTCTGAAAGGGCCATGTTTATGCAACTGAACCCCATCTTCCCATTCCATGTATCCAAGTCAAGAATGACACCCACGTTAACCGGGATTGTCGACGTGTTTTGTGCCATGGCCATGCTATTTCTTTCAGAAAGAATAATGAAGATGAAAAGAGAAAAAGCAATTCTGGTACGCATCTTCATGATTTTGTTTGAATATCTTCGTAGCTTTAAGATGCATGGTCATCTTAAGTCAGAAGTAGTCTTATTTATAGGGCATTGTACTTAGGAATATAGCATAAGAAAGGAGATTTTTTGTTTGATGAAAGTGTGAAAAGGAGACTTTGATGAGCAACGAATAACAGATTAATATCATATTCAAACTAATATTGCTGCGATGACAATGGTTATCGAGAAACTTCACTAAAAAATAATTCAAGTTGCAACCTAACAACACTAGTTGACGTTTTGGTCTTTACGATCGATATGGCTTCAGATTTTATACGAGCAACATTACGTGGGGTTCCACACATTTGTGCAATATAATATAGAAGAAAATATCAAATGAGCATCCCAAGATTCATATTTAAGAAAGTCAGCTTAATATTATGTTAGGGAACCGTACGTCAATAATCTTAGAAAATGACCTAAAATTGATGTAATGGCTTTACAAACATCTGGACAATGGTTTTGTGGTAACAAAACATAGAAACGCTTTAATAATTAATACAGAACCAAAGAAAAAAAAATTTGTGCAATATTAGTAGCTCGGTATGTACTTATTGAAAAAGCCCAAATTAATACATCGTTAAAATTTAGCTTATTGCAGTGGTTTATGTGATACTAAAGGTTAGAAAATGTTGCATGTGTTACATGCATATACTTGATCATTAAATGTGTGTTGGATGTTGCTGTTGAAACCACATTAACTACATCAAATCTTCGAGGAGTCTTGGAATAGTTAAGAGGTCGGTTTGCAAGTGATGTATCACCTTGTGCAGCTAGCAAATAAGTTAGAAGCCCCTACATGAGAGCTAGGAAGCACGGACATGCATGCACCACGGTGATCTAAGTAATTTCTAAAAAATTATAACATAAAACGGTTGGTACGGTACTAATATAATATGAGTATGATACGGATATGACATGAACACTAATGTATCTTAAATGAAATGTCTATACTTCCTAGGTTGAGAGCCTGCAGTTGCTAGAAAGAGTATATAGTTTAACTACATGTGCTTGATGTCATGTGCGAGTTTGGGGTTACCCTTGGAGTTTTTTTACTTATTAGAGTTTTCACTCCATGATGGTGAACATATTTTATCTTTGTGTGCTTATTTTTGGCTTATTGTGTGCTGTTTTTTTTTTAATGTATTTATCATGCAAGGATTGTGATAGAAAATTGACTAATTAACTACCCGTATTGAATTGCGAATCAATTCATTAAAATTAGTGGTTAAGCCAATTGGCTAAACCAAGTAGGACTATTAACGTAATTTTAAATTTGCATACTAATATTATTTTACTTTAAAAAGGAGTACTTGAATTCCTCACCTACCCACCACTATTAACAATCTATAAAAAATCATTTAAAAAAAAAAAAAACTAGAGTCCAAAATACTAAGATAGAGCAAATGCCATTTGATCAAAGACTGTTGTTATTTTATTTTATTTTTCATTTCTTTCTCTGGATTATGGTCAATGCTTGCTGAGAGGATGACCAGAAGATTTCACGCTGCAGTTGGTAAGCAACCTCATCTAAAACAAAATTAACTTCAACCTTCAAAGGTTTACTATAAATTTTTCAGTTTTTAATGCTAGGTATTTTATACATGGTGGAGACTATATATACTCGGTTTCTCATTTCATATCTTATTCTATTCTTTCATGACTCTCTTCCCTACTTCCCAACGAGAGAGAGAGAGAGAGAGAGAGATCTACCTTCCTGAGATAGTATGGGGTCTAATTTACATCTCAACCTTTTTACTCTATTTTATCATGGAGTCGAGGTCGACTTTATGAGTTCAAATCCGAGCCGAGCTGCAATGACCCTGGCTCTTTCATCATCATCACTTCAACCATGCTCTTTTATGGGATTATAAAATTCTTTGCTATTTTCTTTTTTCTTTTTGTGTGCAAAAACTAGTTTTCTTCTCTGTATGTTTGGAGCGCCGCGCGCCCCCACCCCCCCCCTTAATTTGCTCTGAATTCTTACCTACCGAATGATGAAAAATGATAATCATCCTACTATTTTATTTCGTCAATTCCCTTTCTTCCCCTTTCATCCTAACCAAATAAATTCTTAGGCTTACCATTTGTTTCACTATTAAAGTTATCTGGAAAAAAAAAGTCATTTTTCAAAAAGACTATTTTATTTTCTTATATTTGATAATAACCTTGAAAGTAAGTTTAAAAACTTGTGTGATATATATATATATATATATTTTAAAAAATTAGCTGAAAACAACTTCTAAAATAAGTCTTAGTTTTAATAGGTTTTACATTGACTAAATCTAGTTTCTTTTGACTTTTATATATATATATATATATATATATTTTAAAGAAATAGTAATACTTATTAGAATGCACAAACAAAAATAATATATAGAATTTTTTAAACATATTTATAATACATTACATAACCTGAGTATTACTATAAAATGACCTAATTTTTGTAGTAGTAACCTGAGATTATAAGAACTGAAACTCTAACACACACAATTGATGTGGGATAAATATTCGTATATTTTTTTTGAGAAAATATATAGTAATATTTAATAAAATACACAAACACAAAAGTAATATATAGAGTTTTTTTTTTTTTACCTATATTTTCTATGTTACCAAACACAAGGAAATATAGAAAACTATCATCACATAAAGTTTTCAATAAATCAATTGAATTTTGGTTTCAAACTTTTCAACTATTTTTTTTTCTTTCATAAGAGTTACTTTCCCAGCCTACGGGTTAGTACATGTTTCATGTTTGTGTTTACAAATTATGATATAATTGAAATGCCAATTTAATAAGCAGCTGCAGGAGGAGGGAAAGCTGACCGATGGCCCTTTCTTTTGAAATTGCGGGGGCAATTTAATAAACAACCTAAAGTAACAAGATTGATGAAAGACATAATCAACTTGGAAATTTATTACATTTTCACCAGCTATATATATTGTTATTGTAAGGGAAAGAAACACGTTGGTGTTCATTATTATTTTTATGAATCTGATGAATTTACATTTTACAATGTCAGTTGTAACTTGTAAGTTGACATTGACAATTATAAGTCGTGCTCATCTAGTGATCTTCCATCAAGAAATTTCGGACGTTTGACCTACTGATAGCAACACGTGCTACCAGTACTAGCTAGGTAACAACCATGGTCATGTTGATTCTTCAAGACAAACATTAAATTGGGAATTTAAAATCTTATTATCCCTATGTGAATTCAAGCGTACAGAGGAGCAAATGAAATTGCCAGAATTGGACTTCTGAATCGTAGTTATGATATTTTTAGTGTTCAAATCAAAATGCTGACCAATGGATGGCCCGAAATCAGCCCTAACTAATCGGTAGTGGTAGTGTACGTGGTCGATCGATGAAGTAAGGTTCAGAGGTCAGAGGAAAAATTTGTGAGACCGGCAAGGTCGATTTGGCATTTGGTTTACAATTTTAAAATATAATTTGAAAACGATTTGATTGGTATATATTTACATATAAATAATTAATAATATATTTTAGATTTTTTTTTTTGTTCAGTTTAGACACCTATAAATCAGATTTGTTTAACCTCATGAATTATCCAAGTAACTACTTAGATTGATTTTCCAGATCTAGGTTAATCTCATGCAATAATATTATTTAGTGCGGAAAAGTTAAGAAGACAGTAATATGATGCCTCAAGAAAACCAATGAAACCAATCGTTTTAAGGTAAAAAACCTGGAGAAAATTTAACCTACTCATCCTCAAGGTAAACAAATTCACTATGACCAAATAAAAGTTTACAATAGATTTTCTATCTAAATTCTAAGGCTACCTTTTGTTGAATTTACTAACACGATCACATGCAGTTTCGACTCCACGGACTCCTTTATCTTGAATTTATTGAACACAAACTCTCACGTTTGTGACTTTGTGATCCCACTCAAAGGTTTGGTTCACCATTAGTAGTGGATCTTTATGTAATAACTTGTTTCCACCAGTTCTTAATTGTAGATCACGTTCTAGTAGATACATGTAGAGTTAGAAGGTTACATAAGCCTTACAGATTTCGGAGGAGTAACTCATGAGACTTTCAAGAACTTCTAAATTGTATTTAGGGTTTTTCTTTTATACTTAGTAGTGTTGGATTGAAACTTTAAATGTTTTCGCGGACTTGGGCTTGATTTAAAATCTACAGAACACAACTTTTGATTGGGTGAACCTATCTTTCGATCAGTTGAGCTTCATAGTAGCTTGCTTCTTCTTTTTGTAGCTTGACAGTTCTTGAATCTTGACTTGAACAATCTTGAGTAATGTCTAACACTTAATTTTGATATATTTTTGTTTTCGTTTTGCCAACATGAATAAATTTAGAAACTAAACATTTAATCCTAAATATTTACATCCTAACATATTTCATATATTATATATTGTTGAGATGAAGTACATGGAGAAAGAGAGAAAATATAAATTGAATACATTTGTATTATATATTTTATTGGTATATGTTTACAAATTAATAATTTAATATATATTTTAGATTACATTTATTATATATTACTTAGATGAAGTACATAGAGAAGGAGAGAAAATATAAATTGAATAAATTTGTATTATATATATAATATTTAAAAAGCATAATATTTATTGTTGTTATGTGTTTTGTTTTTTGTTATATTAGTGTAACATTTCAGTAAAATTTGGTCAATTAGGTCCAATTCAGTCCACTTTGGTCCATTCAAGCTAATTTGGTCCATTTTGATCCATTCAGTCTGTTTTGGTCCACTTCAGTTCATCCCATCCATTTCAATTCACTTTAGTTTATTCAGTCTAATTGGTCTAATTAGGTTCAATCGGTTCACTTCTATCCATTTGATCCAATGGTCCAATTTGGTCTATTTAGTCCATTTTGGACTAATTGGGTTGGACTTTAAATTGATTCTTTTTGTAGGTTGTCATTTTAGTTTTTGACTTAAAAATTCAATTATTTCCCTAAATTTTTGGGTTGAAAAGTATAAGATTTTATTTGGGCCTAATTATTTAGTTTTTGGTTAAAAAAAATTCAAGTTTCAATAATATAGGCATTATACTTTCATTTAAAGAAGATGCTATAGTTCTAAACTTATATAATAATTTACATTCAATGTAAAGTGTCACATGTGTCCCATGGAATGGAGGTATACATTTTATAAAAAAAAAAAAAAAAAAATCTTTTATATGTTCAAATTAGTCTACCAATTATTATATATTTAAAAAATGTCATTTTAGTAATATATTCTTCATTTATATTAAAAAATATTCTAATTATGTAATTTAAATCTTTTAATTAAATTACGCATTTCTTACACACACACACACACACACATGTATATATTGTTGATATTAAAATACAAAATACATTATATGTTCCAATACATAATTTAAACTTATAGAGATAGAAAATACTTTTAAATTATAATACATACACTATTTAACCTATAAAATTTACATTATATTCTTATAAAATAATTATATTATTTTTTTTATTTATTGCGTGGATTTGCGATTAGCTTTTTAAAATTTAAGCCATTCTATATCATGTTTTGTTCAATGAAATACACACTGAGAGTGCTTGATTATATAGACCATATTGACAAGGGCAAAACGTAGATACAGTATTGTTCCTTAAGTTCCTTTTTTAAATTTTAGACATTTGTCTAATTAGACAACTCACCAAACGGACTTTAAATGGCTCTCTCTCTTTCTATTTTCTTCTCTCGTTTTTTTTCCTTAGCACGCTAGAAACTTAGCTTCTTCAGCTCAGATCTCTCCAATGAACCAAAGTGATTAGAATGGACCAAATTGGACCAAATGGAACAAAGTGGGCCAAATGGACAAAATAGGACCGAACAGTAACATGGTGGACTGAATAGGAACGAGTAAGAATGAATAGACCAAATAAGAACGAATGGACCGAATAAGAACAAATGGACTGAATAGGACTAATATGGACTAAATAGGACCGAAGTGGACAAAATGGACAGAATAGGACCGAAGTGGATAGAATGGACCGAATAGGACCAAAGTGGATAGAATAGAACCAATGTGAACTGAATAGGACAAATGTGGACTGAATAAGACCAAGTGGACCGAATTGCACTGAATAGAACTTTCGCGGATAAAGTGTACTAAATAGAACCAAATGGACCGAGTAGGACCAAATTGGACCGAAGAGGAGAGAATGGACTAAATTGAACCAATGTGGAATGAATAAGACTTTCAAATATTTATCATTTTAGTGCATTTTTGGGGCTCATATTTCTAATTTATAGTGTCTATTTTAGTATTTTACTTATATTTTTTTAACTCAAAATGAAAGAGTTAAGCCCGAATATAATAAAATTTCATAAATTTCAACCCAAAAATTATGAAAAAATAAAAATTGAAATTTTGAGCTAAAATTGAAAAGAAAACTTACAAAAAGAATCAATTTAACGCCCAATTAATCTAAATGGACTGAAGGTGGACCAAAATTGACCGAGTGGACCAAATTAGACCAAAGTAGACCTAATTGGACCGAATAGAAAATTTTTTAATTTTTACAAAAAACAAATTATTTTCAAAAAATTTTAGAGAAAAAATTATACATTATATTACAATAAAAAATTATTATTTATTCTCACGCATCAATGGGTCCGCGACTAGTTAAAAAATAAAACTTTGAGTTAAATTTTAAAGCTCAATTATTTAACAAACCATGGTTGAACAAATCCAAGCTTGGTCTGACACGTTAGTTAACACCTATATCTTGCCATTTGAATAAAAAATTTGCCAATACAAATTCACAAATGTCAAATACATAAGTTTCATAAGTAAAAATTAAATTAGGCGTATGAATTGAGTAACATAATCAACTGAACAAGGCTGGTGAACAAGATTCAGCTTAGCAAATTTACATACGGATGCCTTCAGTTTTCTACCTCTAGATCTATATACTACCCCTAATTGAGTGTATGCTATGAGTTACTATGTTATTGTCAAATAAGACATAAAATGCATATTAACAATTTTCATGAGCTATTTCGATGGTTATTATTCCCTCTTGATGATTTGGGTAGCTAATTTGCTCGGTAACTGGTGCTAATTGAGATGCTTGACCGTTTGGACTAAGATCGCCATACTCTCTGGGAGGCGTTCCAAAAGCTCCCGAGCAATCACAGGGGGGTTCAGTGTGGGTTGAATAGCTTGATGGACTTGGTGTGTACTTACTGTTTGGTGAGGCTTCACTTGCACCTATAACTTGAACACTATCAATGCCAGTTCCGTCTTGCAGTGCTATGTTTCTAAAAGTATGGGATTTGAGGTCTTTTTTGTCAAAGATTCCTAAGGTGTGATGAATTCTTCTCAATATTGAGCCTTCTGAATGAAAATGGGTCAAGATTTGTTGTCTTTCCTTGTAAAGGAACATAGACATGGAGAGGATGAGAGATAGTAAGGAAGCAACCCCGGCAATGAGAAATAGGCCCCAAAAGCTAGCAAGGGTAAGACTCGCAGAAGAAACTTCGTTGTTGGAGTTTGTACAATTGTTTTGATTCCCTAGCCATGCATTCTCAATCTCTTTCCTTTTCTTTCCTTCTGTTACATTTAAGATTGCCCTTGACACATCAGATACTAAGGGGGAACCTATTGGGAAGACCTGCATATGATTAAAAAAATTCAGTATGAGAAACTATACACTTACTTAAGTGTGCGCACATACACATGAGAGAGAGAGAGAGAGAGCTTACAAAGCCAAACCCATCAGTTTTATAAATTGATTCAACCATGGTATACTTGGAGCAATATTGTCCTAGAAAAAGCTTCATCATAGGAGTTTCAATAATAGCACCGGCTATACCACCATTTGCACTTCCTTTTGACAACAATTGATCACATTCTTCTGGAGTATCATATATTATAAGTTTATTTTCATCAAACTTCATTTCTTTTAAGATTCCCAAAACAAAAGATCCTCCTTGGTAGCCAACATGCTCACCATTCTTAATAAGTTGGTTGATATTAGTAACAGTTGGTTGCAACTGTTGAACTGTTAAGAGTGATGTCAAACTTGCAGTGTAACTTTGAGTGAGTATGAGCACCACGAAAACCCATATAATCATCACAAACCTTGCCAAGTTGCTTACCACTCTCTCCCCTGTAAATTAAGGTGAAAGATTTCTAAAAAAAATTTAATTGCATCATAAATAACAAATTAATGCAATGTTTGAGATATGCAACTCATCCAAATATATTATCACTTTTTTTGACTCATAATAATGGATAATAATGAATCTTAGAAATAATATGGACAAAGTTTTTCTTCAATGGACTTGATGAAGGAGATTGGGGTGATTCAAATGACCATATTCTTGTACTTCTGTAGTTAACTTATTAAATTATTTACACAAGTCATCATATAATTCTAAATAATTTATGTAACTAAATGTATACGCGGATACTCATTTGAATCGTCACAAAGCATGTTAGAGGAACTTTTCTCCTAGTTTGTGGAAAATCCTATTTGTAATAATATAGGTCACAAATAGTGAACTTCCAGTCCATGACGCAATAATATTGAGTTCTTTCTTGCTGGTTTTGGAACCCCACATTGTTAAGAACAATAGAGAAGAGGAAGAAAATTATGTTTGTAGTAATATTGGTTACAAACTGTTAAGTCCATTCCATGATTTGATAAGTATAAAAGTTTCTTTACTGGTTTTGCAATCATATCAATTAGAGCAATAATAAAAAGATGCATTAATCCTGTTAAGAGTTGTTAGCATCACATTGATAAGAAAAGAAATAAGAAAGCATAGTAGACTAGTCCCTATAAAAAGTGATATTGAATCTAGTATTGTATGTGTAAGATAGAAGACAAGACTATAACTAAGTCTTGTATGCTAATTTGAGAGCACTAGAAGGATTAAGTTAAGCACTTATTTCTGTGTATCGTGTATGGTGGTGTTTGTTTTTGTGAAATAAGTTTCTAGAGGTATAATGAAGCAAATGTGAAGGGTTGGAACTTACGTTGTGCAAAAACCAGGGTTGAGAAGGAGTACCATAAGCTTGTTCCAATTTGATGTGAGGGAGGCCCACGAAAATCTTCATTTATTCGGTGCTCAAGAGCCCAAACTATAAAGCCAGTGAAGACAAAGAAACACCCACTTGTTATCCAAAGGTCCCAGCTTAAAGGCTTCAAGAAAATCAATGCATTTTTACTCCCATTGTCCCTGATTGGCACTATTAATGATACTTCGGATTCAATGTATGGCAATGTAAAGTCGACAAAGTTAGACCTGTTTGCTGTGATTGTTGTATCTCCTACCACAGCATCGAAATTCTGTCCAAGTAAAATATTTTCTCAGATTAAAAGGGGCAATTAAAATAAAACAAAAACAAGAAAGAACGAAATTTATATGGGAGATACTTTTATTATGCATTATAGCATGGTATATTTACTCTGTTAGAGAATTTGTAGTTAATTTCTTTTTGAATAGTATAAACATTCCTATATTTAATACTCTGTTGGTTGAGCTTTCAAATGCAACCCTAGTTGTTAAAAAATAGAAGGACGAAGGTTTTTACTGACCCCAAGGTACACTTGGTAGACCAAATCATTATAACTACCAGCGCTTCCACCACTTGAATTTGCAAACGGAATGAACTCATAGTTAACAGCATATGGTAATGTTTTCATAACAGTATTGAAGACGTCTATGCTGTACCCTGTGACCTGTGTTCTGTTATTGTTAGCATCATGTGTCACCTTAACAAATTCACTAAAACCCTTCGTCACTGGAACTCCCATTCTCAACTTTTTCCCATTTGTCGGAACCTCCCAACCTTTTGGGACGGAACTCGAATCGCCTGGCCATATAATAGGTCCTAGATTTTTCTTGGACGTAGAATACGTGCTTGTGTTTCTTGAATTCAATTCCCTTATGAGTCCATTTTCTGGCGTCCAAAATGCAATCCCTCTTTCTCCATTACCATTCACATTGATTATTTTGAAAGTTGATGATTGTAATTGTCCATTAACAAGACTGAAATCTCCAGCTAGGCCTGTAAATCTAGTACCCAATAATGCTTCACGAAGTTTTGGACCATTTTGGGAGACTCCAATGGCTTCAAGATCAGTTAAGTTTCTTGAAGCAGTTGTCTGTTCAATGTAAAAATTTGTAGTCCCAACCTTCTCAACTGCCCTGGCTAGTGCTGAAGCAGTATCATAAGCCCATAGTCCTAACTCATTCAATTCAGCATTCAAAATGGTTGGATTGTCCTGTTGGAATTTGCTTTTCCATCGAACTCTAAAATTTTCAAGTTCTTTTGTTTCTGAAACATAAGTTTTTACACCCAACACCCCTTGCATTGAGTCAAGGACTGATCGTTCTAACGAACTTAAAGAGTTGGTTATCCCATTGGTTGTTATCCAAATATAACCTTCACTCATCATCCCAATCTCTTTTGCTTTGTTGAAAAGCCGAGAACTTATATTGGTTGGCATGTGCACTATGAAGACTCTAGTTTGCATTGTCATCAACTTGTAAAGTTCTTCACCAATTTGGTCATCTGTGGCTGACGGAGAAATGATACTCCGATAGGGTACACGGGCATCCACATTTTGCAAGGCATCAACCAAGTAGGGTATTATACCTTCCCCGAATGAATTGTCTACATAGATTGGCACTGCCTCTCTCCATCCAAAGGCGTGAACAATTGCACTTATAGCTTTCACTTGAGATGAGTCATTTTGAGCTACTCGAAAAAAGTATGGACTCTGAAGGGAAGTAAGAGAAGGACTTGTTGCTGAGAATGATATAAGGGGCACCTGAGCTTTCTCACCGAGACCAATCATAAAGTTGGCTTGCATAGAGTTTTGTGGACCTATGATTGCTTGCACTTCCATGTTTTTAATCAGGTCTAGAGCTGTGTTTCAAAAACAAAGAGAAATTTGTATTATTCACCAGTCAAACTCAAAATTATCAGAAGCTTAAAAAAAGAACGCAGAATTTCATAATCAGCTATGGAAAACTTTAGCAATTAACAATTAACGTGACTTTTTGTAAAACCTAATACTCTGTATGCAAAACACCAATTGTTGGCACTCACTCTGGTAAGTCTCACAAGAACCTGGCGTGGAGTACAACAACAACAAACAAATGGGTTGAAGCATGTGATATAACATAATATTTCAAATAAATTGTATGGGTGTGTTTTGTGTGGTCTTACGCTGAGTCTAATATCAAACAAGTAGTAGCTAGGTTGATCTAAGATACATATACAGTTAAATGAAACTCTAATTATGAGTATCGCACTAATGTCAACACATTATGGATCACCTTGTAAAGGATGTTGAAATTGAGGGATCAAAGCTTCAGAGAAAACTATCTGTGATTCTCATTAATTTGTTATACAAGGAGCAGAGTACAACTGGAAAAAAAAAAAAAAAAAAAAAAACTGATTCTTTAACTACCGACTACTTAACTAATTTAACTATACATCCCACTAACTAATGAAATAAGGGTCCGGTTAATGTATGCCCATGAAATAATACATAGATTACACGTGTCTCACTAAATTGTTTCTTTGATATATCAGTTCTGAGCTAAACGACTTGTAGCAAAGACATGTACAAACTATAACTGCAGGTCGTATAACACTTGAGCCTTCATGGGAGCACAATACACACTCATGATTATAATTGATTTAACCATTGCGTCAATGGTCAACTTACTCTTTTTTTTTTTTTTTAACAAGATAAAACCTTCGTTAAATATATTTAAAGAATATTAAATAAGTATGTAAAGATAATATATCTTACAAAAATAAATCCTGAGTTCGGGTGGTGGTAATGGGTTAGTTATAATTTTCTAGATGGATGTTTCAAAAAGTCAATTTTCTTAAATTGGAAAAAGAAAGAAAGAATTGATTTTCATTGGTTTGATTGCAAATTCAATACAATAAAAATGCTAACCAAAAAATTAGTTATTTTTAATAGACCGAAAAACTATTTGGTTCACGGTTTTTTCTTAATTAAGTCCCGTTCAACAAGGTTTTTATAAATCTGAGATTCTTCTCTTCCTGTGTGAGGAACAAAATTGAGGTGGGATAAACATTAATCATAGGCCATAGCCTCTCCCCATCATTCTCTTTCCAATAGAAAACAATAAAGGAAAAAAAGAAAAAGAAATTGAAAAATTAAAATTTTTGTACACTCAGATCCAGCTATGTATTTTTTGAAACCGCATTAATAATGATAATGAAAAAAAAAAAAAAAACTATGTATTGTGCTCACATAAATAATGCTTATAGGTTTCTCTCAAAATAATAATAATAATAATAATTGTGGAGGGACGAACTTCTCCCTTAGAAGGTATTGTCCGCTTTGGGTGAAGACCCTCACAAATTTGCTTAATCTCATATCAGGGAGAGATGCCTCCCACTTTCGACTTACTCAATCTCTCATATCAAGGAGAAACGTCTCCCACTTTCGACTTATAAGTGCTGGGCTTAAGTGAAGGTGTACCATCATGTGTGTGATCACACACACAATGGTACACCCTTCCTTAGGCTCAATGCTTATAAGGCAAGGGTGAGAGGCGTTTCTCCTCGATGTGGGATTGAACAAATCTGTGAAAGTGGCATTCATGTTTAATTAAGACACATAAATGGACTTATAATTAAGACACGTAATTAGAGAAAATTCCTCCAAACATTTTTATAACGAAGAGAGATATTTGAATCTTAGCTATTTTGTTGGAGGAGGTATCAATTAATTGAGTTACAAAACTCTTGATAATTTTTTTTTTTCTTTATGCATTGATATTTGGGATTGGGAAATTTAAACCCTGGATATGTCTCTATTATAAAGGTGCCACTCAATTGAGTTATAAGGTACTTAGCAAAGCCCTTGACAAATTTAATAAGAATTATGACAGCTATACTCGTACCTGATGTCTAATAATCAATGAACAAGTTCATGCGAATAAAATAAATAACACAAGTTTAGGCTAAATCACGTAAACCTTGTGTTTGCTCTCTTCTCTTTATAATATATACTCTCTTTCCAAAACCCTCTCCTAAGTTACAATTTGAGAATCGACAACAAACTCCTCTGATGAATTGATGTTAGTGAAATTGAAACCATCATCTACAAAATGCTATATACTAGATAGAATAACAGAAGTTCCTTACCAAAAAAAAAAAAAAAAAATATATATATATATATATATATAATAACAAAAGGAATTATTAATTCAAATTTCAGTAATGGCTTTCGTTTAGTGCTAGTGGTGAGAAAGTTTAACGATATAGATCATACTATTAATCACTTAATCCCCATTAATCCATTGCTGCAACTACGAAGTGTTCCAATCCAGTAAGAAGAAAATTCTGCAGAGAGTGATTGAAAAAAAAAAAAAGAAAAAAGAAAAAAGAAAAAAAGGAAAGCTATCTAACACAAGACCTTACCTACAGTCTACAGTCTACAGATAGGGATGAATAAGAGGGAGGAAGATTTACCTCCAGCAGCTGCTTCAACAACATCACATTTGGAGTCTCTGGAGTGAAGATGCAGCCTAGTTTTGTAGTGATTATGGGAGGCATAGAAGTCTGCAAGGGCCATGTTGATGCAAGTCAAACCCATCTTCCCAGCCCATGTATCGAAGTCAAGAATCACACCCACGTTAACTGAGATTGTCGTGTTTTGTGCTTTGGCCAAGAAATTACTTTTAGAAAGAATAATGAAGCAGAACAGAAATGAAAAAGCAACTCTGGTAGAGATCTTCATGATTATGTTTTCAATTACCTTGTAAGATTCATGATCTTACTCTCATTTATAGGGCAAGGTCAGAAAGTCAAACGTAAGATTTTGAAAAGTGGCAAGGACAAGCCTATTATAATATATATTATTATAATATCTTTGAAAGTAAGAACCAACTAAGAGAATATTATTTGTTGAATTGATCAAATTGTGACCATATGTAACTAAAATAGTAATTTCCAGGAACTTAAGTGTATCTTAAATGCGTTTGAAGTCTATTTAAAGTTCAAGACAAGGCAGAGTTCCAGTTCAAGACAAAAAAGAAAAAAACTCATTCTACGTTCTAATTTCGTTATGGTATTAATGTTAATTACTTGTTTGCCAACTTATTTGACCTTTCTTTAGTCATGTCTTCTGGATGTGGCAGTGTTTATCATGCTTCTTGTCCTGTAGCCTAGGCGGATAGGCCCGTTGTGACTCAGGATTCTATTTCTTATACTTTTGTACTTTTGCCATTTTTTAATATATTAATTCCACCTTTTCAGTAAAAAAAAAAAAAAAAAAAAAAATTATGAAAGTAATTCTTTTAATATTCAAATTACTGTTTAGTTTGGTTTTTAGTTTTTAATTTTTTTTCAGATTTTTTTTTTCTTTCTCTTTTTCCAAATGAGTGAATGACCGTGTTTAACACTTTAGTTGTTGCAATTTGAATTTAAAGTTAAAAATTTGAGAAGTGGATGTTGTCATGCATACAACATCTAAATGACATGGTTTTGAAACTTGGATTGGACCGTATGGTCTGACCAGAAAAATCTCAAACTATTTATTTTTGCAGTTCTTTTAGCCTTAAGAACCGTTTTATAGAAAAAAAGCAGGAACCTGTGCGAACTACAGTCGAACCTCACGGTTCTGAGAATCGTGATCAAACCACTTCTTACGGTTTCTTACTTCCCTTTGAAGTAGGGAGGATAGAAAATTGTGGGAAGATGGAAAAGTAGGAGGATAGAAAAGATTTTATTTTTTCTTATTTTTGTTTGGTTGGGAGTGGAAAAGTGGAGTAATTGAAAAAATGAGTTTGAAAAAATCTTTTTATATACCCTTATTAAAGAATGATGCCAAATTAAAAAAAAAAAAAAGTGACAAACAGCAATGTGATTGCCTAGAAAAAGGAAAAAAAAAAAAAAAAAAGCAAAAAAAGGGGGCTACGTTACTGGCAACGTTGTGGCCAAAAAAAAAAACAAAAAAAAGGGCAACGTTGCTGCCGAGGGAAGAGAGAGAGAGAAAGACTTAAATTGAGGGTTTTTGTATAAAATGCATCTTTTAGCACTTTTCTCTCTTCATTTTCCTCTCAAATTGGGAGAATAAAAAAGTATGGGCTCGGAGGGAAAATTTTCCCCCTATTCTCTGTCTCTCTTGTTTTCTCTCCTCAATCAAATAGTAAAAAAGTGCCATTTTTCATCATATTTTCATCTCCCTATTTTCCATTCTCTTTATTTTCACCATAACCAAACATACCCTTAAAAAAAAAAACACAGAAAAATAATCTTTAAATTCTACACCCTTCAAAGTACATCACGCAACTCCCTCTCTTTAGAAACTCTTCTCTTGGGCAAAGCAAGCTTTAAATTCTGCCACGGCCATCTCCAACATCATAGCTTTAAATTCTGGCTTTGTTCTTTGCCGGTAATGTGTGTGTGATAGGGTGAGAGTATGAGAGAAAGAGAACGAGAAAGAGAGAGCTAAAGATGAAGAAAGAAAAATAAAAGCAGAGGAGTTAGAGGACACGTTGTGTGGAGGAAGATTTATAGAAAAATAAAAACAAGATGAGAGGAGTGGGGATAGGGATACGTGTGTGGAGGAGAAAAAACAAGAGAAAAAAGAAAGAAAGAAAAAGAAACGTATGGTCCGTATGGATGCAAGGAAAGAAAATAAAAAGAATAAAAAATCACAATAAAATGTAATCATAATATTTTCACAATATTTCACAATAAATTTTAAGTAATAGGTTGTTATTAGTTAATATTGGTGAGTAAAAAAAGTAATTTCAATTGTAGGTTTAAATTAGAACTAGTAACAACCTTTCACATAAATTTTATTGTGAAAATATCACTAAAAATGTTGTAGAACTATCATTTCAATACTTTGATGATGTAGAGCCACCCACCCACCCACGTGCTTTGATTGGACAATGCTACTTTAATTCAAAATTTTGTGCTATAACCAAGGCTTGTCAACATGGAATGGAACAAAGAGCTTTTTATATTATTATTATTATTATTATTCAATTTTTGTTCAAAATATCTAAGTGCATCATTGCATCTATTGTTTTGTTTTTGCGAATAAAATGGCATGTTAAATAAATTATGGAATTTTTATGAAAAATATATTTAATTTGATTATTTTATTTTCTATTTCTACTTGTATTAATTTAATATATATATATATATATATATTTATATTTTAAATAATTATTTAATTAATTATGACGTCATCATGGTTTGATTTCGGTCCGATCTTCAAAATCTTGAACCTCTCTCTTTAACGGTTCATTGAACGGTCTGGTTTTGAAAACCATACTAAATGATTCATTAGGACCTTTTTGTTTTTGTTTTTTTTTTTTAATAACTTGGAAACTTGCTAGAATATTATTGAACATCTTATATGATATATTGATGTTGAGTGAATATGGATGAATAATTCTATTTTGTTTCTCTTTTTAGCTGAGTATTGTCTTTTGAATTCAAAGTGTTTAGAAGGAGTCTTATAATGATTTGGTGCTCAATTTAATATACATTTATGTACTGGTATGAATGTTTTACTAGTAACGGATGTGCTTAAAGCATCTGTTTTAATAAATCATTTTTAAAAAATTTTGAAACCACTTTTACAAGAAATATTAAAAGGAAAAAGTTTGTTTACAACTCCTTTTAATATCTTTTTATTAGATACGAATTTTAACAAATCCACCATTCATTTATATTTTATTTTTTTATCCTTCATGTTTGCAAAATTTTCAGAATATCAAATATCAATAATTATGTCATCAATTAAATGTTTAAATTTCAAGTTTTTGTAATATTAAATTATGCAAAAAAAAAAAAAAAAAAAAACTAATTTATAGATCGTATAGTAAATAAAATCTAATTGGCATAAAATTTGAAATGCGCAATAAGAACATAAAGAACATGCAATTTAATGGTTAAATTTTCAAAATATGTAGTCATGTTAATTTTTTTAGTAGATGCTGTAGCTATTAGGGTCACCTTTTTATGTAATTGACATATCCTATGAGAACACTTCAATTGTATTTAAGAACATCATGAAGTATTTTTACAAGTGGTAACAAGTGATATTATTAAAGACATGAAGGATACTCAAGAAATAGTACAAGAAAAAGTGGAACAGAAGATCTTGATACTTGGCTCGATACCTTTAATCCATTGAAATTAAATGAACCTTGATACCTTTTGATCTATCGAGATTTGTAGATTTTGAAATTCAATATTTGTTTTCATCCCATGATGATAGGGCTATTCTAGGATTTCGTGCTCTAAGTTTCCAAAGGATATAAAAGCAACATTTTACAATCGTCATTATAGACACATAGACTCATATTGAGATATAAGCTTTACGGGAGTTGCTACAATTTTATGCAATGTTATTAATTTTGTTTTGGACACCATTTCAGTTTGTCTAATTGAATAGAATATTTCAGTTCCGGTCTATTTTGACATACTATTTCAAGGTGTTTTGGGATTTCTAAGATATATATATATATATATATATATATTATTACTACTATATAAAATAATGAATTTAATTTAATTAAAAAAATATTAAATAAAGTGAGATTAAAGAAAATCATAATAAAGCAATTAAATTGGTTATTGAGAAAAATAAATTTCAAATTTGGGTTTTCTTGCAAATAAACAATTATATTGGGATATTTATATGTCATGAAGCTTCCAAGAAGCTCCACTCCCAAGTCCCACCAAAGTTACTAAGAAAGAAAGCTTCATCGTCCACCATAGTTTGAAAACTCTCCAGATGCAAGCTTTGAAGAATTAAGAAAGAAAGCTTCTTTGTCCACACGTGATAGCGCTACATTCCAATGCTACGAATTTCTTCTTCTTTTACTTCCTCTACTCTTCTTTATTAAGTTTATGTTTGAGCTTTAAACTTGGAGAAAAAAGATGGCTTCGTACCGGATGAAATTAAAATTTCAGCTAGAATTCACTGAAATAAGTTGGAATGACCGAAATTGTAAGTGGAACTGTAGGTTGGTATTTTGTGATAGACCTGCAGTGGAATAAGATTCCTTATACTTGTAATTGCTTGTTTCTTGATTAGTGGATTCTTCAAGAGTGGTGACCTAAAATTCACCCGGTGAAGTTTTTGTATTCGAATATTTTCCCTATTGTGATCAAATTGTAGTGTCAAATTTATTTTCTGCTGTATCTTATTTAGTGTGGTGATTTGATTGTGCCTCCAGATTATTTTCATGTAATTTGAGTAATTAATCAACTTGAATAATTAAATTAATTAACTAGGGTCAATCTATATCCCAATAGTAGCTAATGGCTACAATTAAGGATCAAGTTTGTAGCCAAACTTTGACGATATAAATATTTGCAAAAAATTCAATTGCTTTTTTTCTTTTCCATAAAAAAATTTATAAAAGTATTTCCTAAATGAATGCCCTTAGGGCTAAACTGTAATTCTGTAACCCATACCTCTTTAAGTTTGGGTGTCTATAGATTTTACTCCCTATTGTATTTTACCCCCTAAAGTTATATTTTATTTATATTAGCAACCCTTTCGTCCAAATTTTCCATTACATGCCACATAACTTTGTTAAGTGTATTCGGTTCCTTCAATTAAATGATGCCGAGTGTCATAATAACAATGATGTGACATCATTTTATAAGACAAAATAAACACGTGGCAAGTTTATGTAGCACTTAATGAAAAATATGGTAGAAGAGGCTACTAATGCAAATAGATATTACTTTAGTGGGTAAAATTCAAATTCTAAAATTTATGATGTAAAATTCAAATACTCCTAAACTTTAAGGGGGTAGGTTGCATTTCTAGCATTAACAAAATCCTTACTAGTAGAGTCTCATGTAGTGTAGCTCCCTTAAAAGTTATAACATTTTTACTTTTAAGTGGAGTTTATAACATATCTTTATGTTATAAGTGACTTAAAAACTTCATTCTCTTTTGCTTGTGTGGTGTGTGTTTCTTCAAAAAAAAAAAAAAAAAAAGGTTTTACTAACGGATGCCTAAAGTGTATATATTAATAAATTATTTTAGAAATTTTTTTATAGAAAAATGAAAAAGTGATAAACAGTTTTGACAAATTTTTCAATTTTTCATAAAAAAACTTTCTTAAAATAGATGATTAATATATGCTCTTAAAAAAAAAGAAAAAGAAAAAAAGAAAAATCTTGATCATGTCTCTTGAGTTGCCAATTAAGAATTTAATATAGATATGGGCTCCGCTAATTTAAGGATACATATGACTACTTTGGTGCGAGTCAGTGCAAAAGCCAATGGGGTCTGTAAGGCTGTAATGCTTTGTTAGTTTTCAGGCTTCTTGACCTTGTCATTTGACTTTCGTCTACAATCTCGGAAAGTTTACGGCTGAAAATTAAAAAAAGTAATGTTACATAAAAAACATTTTGACAATATTTTTTATACATACTTATTCCATAAGTTTGTATTGATTTTTATTTGGACTCATCGTTGATGTCAATTTTTTCCTTGCCATTAATAATTTGTCACATTAAATAAACGAAAGCCAACACTAAGGGATTTATTTATTTATTTATTTTTTTAAATAGAATTTCAACTCATGATGTTCATTTTCGATGATTGTGCTCTTTGTTATCAAATCAAGACACCAATAAATTTTTGGTATAGATGAAGATTAAATCTCACATATTTAATTTAACCATTAGAAATTATACTAAATGAACTAAGTGGATTTGAAATGTCAAATGCAATTCGCCAAACGGCTAAAATATATAAGTTCTATACCGATTATAACACGTTTAAAAATATCAAATTACAATTGTAAAATAGAAGAACATGGCATCTAGATAGCTTGCGGGTAGGGTCTTTCACCATCATTCAGGAATCTTTGAATAGAATCAAAAGATATTAACTTCAATGTGGTTGTAGAATTAGCTCGAAAGAGCTTATAAAATCAGTCTCATTTTCCAAACAACTCAAAACAAAAGGAATATTAAAGTGAAATGTCATCAGTCAACGTTACAAGAATCTCTTATGATGAATAAAGAACATGTAGGACTAGGCCCAAGTAGTCAGCAAAACCCTGGTGGACCAAAATTCAAACAAATATGTTCAATATTCTAATACGACTTTAGGAGCAAATGTCAGAGATAGATAAAAATAAAAAAAAAAAATTAAAAAAAAAATGTGTATTAAACTCATTGAATAAGATTACACGAGCGTTTGTAAAAGAGCTTGAATAAGTTTTAAAAAATAATCGCTAAGCCTATAAAAAATAATAACAATAATAATCGCTAAACTAATAGTAACTCTTTTTTTTTTGGGCCAAGCAAAAACCTTGTATTGGGCTAAAAAATACAAATAATTATTGGGTATAAAGATTAAAGCGCACAAATAAGTATTAGCTAATTTATTTTTCTTCATAAGTTATTGGGCTCTTGATCCATACTTACTTCCCCACACAAATTGGATTTTTGGCCCATATTCTCTTTTCTACATGTGGTGTGTGTTTGGCTCCAGATAAGACTGATCGACGGACTCTTTAGCCTATCCTTTTCCATCTAATTTAATTGGTTTATGTTCATTCGAGGATAATAAGATGGTTAGAAATCCTTTATTTGTTCAACCCAATCGCTCTTTTGATTTTGGAAAAAAGGGATTTTTATCTTTATCAATAGATTGCTTTTTCTACACATTTATCCCCACACTCTAATGGAGAATAGCTACTAATAATTAGGATTTAAAAAAAAAAATCGATGATCCACTTATGAGAAAAGCATTTCCTGCATCAAGGACTAATTTATTTTTAACGTTTAATTAGATCGGATAATCGTTCAAATTAAGAACAGAAGCTCGTTTCCCTTTTTTTTTGTTTACCTATAATTGGAGCCATAGGGCTCTATCCATTTATTCACTTAACCCAAAATATCATTTTATTTGTTTTTCACCAAGAATTTAAACAAAGTTTTAAACCGATCCGCTAAGAATAAAATATTCTCAGAATTCCACATTAATACGACATGCTGCTTTTTCCATTCATTCCTTTGAGGATTAGTCGTGGTCTTACAAGCTCTAGAGATAGTATCGACGAAGGTGTTGCTTCATACAAATGTGTAAAAATTGCCAATCGTACTTAAAAGCTGAGTACTCTACCATTGAGTTAGCAAGGCCCCCCCCCCCCCCCCTGCCCAAAAAAATGTGTAGATCCAATCAGAATAAAAAATTAGATTTAATTGCACATTGAAATCAAAATAGTAAAATAGCAAAAATATTGCTAATCGATTCTAAACATAAAAAAAAAAATAATGAACATATTAGATGCAAATACACTGACTTCTAAAATAAGAATTTAGATTAAGATAAGAATATGGATTAAGTCAAAATTAATGTACTACCACAGATTTAGTTTGTATCTTATCTTATCCATTATTATCTTATCCATTTTCTTTTTCAATGAAAAAAAAAAAAAAGGCTTCTTGTATCCCAACAAATTTGACAAATCCATTGTTTAAATAAAGTAAAAAAAAAAAAAAAAAAAACCAAGTCCATAGATGGAACAGAGGGAAATAAAGTAAAATACATTTGTTTGATACACGGTTGTCAATACAAATGTAAATATTAAGAAAAGAACACAATGTGGAGAACCATAAATTAAAATAAAAAAATTAAATATTGAATTAATATAATAAAATATAAATTATACAAATAAAGAAAAAAAAAAAAAAAAACCTAATGACTTGTATTGAATTGGCACTAACTATATGGATAATAAACATGGATACAAAAGGATGTAAGCGTAGGAATCAATATTCATAGCAAAGTATCCCAATGCTTGGGTTTACTTAATCCATATAAGTAATATAAAAAGAATCTTAAATCCCATTTTTTTTTAATATTTTTTATTTGTTCATAACATAAAAAAAGTGAAAGTTTCAACTACAAACCAACTATTATTGAATTAGCAATAATGTAAATATTTTGGATTTAGAAATCCAACTACTTCGGTTATTCATTTGATCTTTTTTCATCAGTCTTAAATTAAATGAATTTCTATCACTAAAATAAAAATAAATTTTTATCGTTATAGAAGGTGACATTTTTTAGTAGTAGACATTTTTTGATAGTAATAATAAATAGGTATGAACAGAACAAAAGAGGGGGCTCATATAACTTTGTATAACCTTTTATACGCTACCGCCCCCCTCTTTTGTTCTATTCATTAATTGAATTTAATCTGTTGATTAAGGAAAATTTCCATAAAAACTCCCGCCTTCTTCGAAATATCATGAATAGTTCTCGTAGGTTGAGTGCCCCTTTCAAGGAAATATAGAATAGCTGGAACATTTAAATAGGTTTGATTCTTTAGCGGATCATAAAAGCCCACTTTCCAAAGAGCTCTTCCTTCTCTTTGGCATCGAGCATCAATTGCAACGATTTGATAAACCACCCATTGGGATAGATGTAGATGAATAATAACCCCCTAGAAACGTATAAGAGGTTTTCTCCTCATACGGCTCAAGAAAATTCGAAATTATGTCTTTGGATCGAATTTGAAATTTTTAATTAGTAATGTCAAATGGATCCATAAAATAATCAAATCAATTAAATATGAGTTAAGTACTTTACTATTCCTTATTCTTATTCGAAAAATAAAATAAAATCATTTGTATTCGCATCCTCATTACTCAAGTTGGATAACTCGCTAACAACCCAAGGAAACCCTTTACTTTAGGTATTTCGTTTATTGAGCGATCTCTAACCACACACCTTTTTTTGTCTTTAGAATCTATTTTGATTCTTAATTAGAATCTATTTATTGAGACAACTGAAAATGGCATTTCCTTGTTCCAAGATTCTTTATCGTTTCTTTGAATCATTGGGGTTAGACATTACTTCGGTGATTTTTAATCGTTTCAAAAAACGTCAGCAACATACCCTTTTTGTGATTTCTTTTTATCAAAAAATCATACAAATGGTTGATTTGATTCCTGCGCGATACACTTTTAATCAAAAGAATTTTACCAATTCCAAGAGGTTTTACTTATAAATTTGAAAATTGGATCCTTTCGATTTTTATATGGAAAATATACTTACGAAGCTATTTCAACTTATTAATTAACACTAACCCTAGATCCGTTCCCTTAAAAAATGAATCAATACTTTTTTTTTACTCGAGCTCTATTAAGATCATGTACTATTTACATCCCAACCCCCGACCTCAAAAAGGAGGTTTCTAGTGAAACAGAACAAACAATGTCGAGCCAAGAGCACCTTCATTCCTATCTAATTAATATAAAAAGAAAATGATGGATGTAAGAATCCACAGACGACCATATCCCTCAAGTCGCATGTTGCTCTTTACCACATCGTTTTAAACTAAGTTTTACCATAACATTTCCTAGTAGGTTGCTATAAACAGTATGTAATTGATTCCATTATGGACTTATGAATAATTATTGGTTCGTTCAACCCAATGCTTTATTTCTATCCTGGTTGATCCCGATTCGACATTAGAAGTATATTGATTTTTACCCAATAACCGAATACTTTTGTCTGTAAATACTGCATATTTGATTCCATTCATAAATCTATTTTCTTTCTTATGAGTTTTAGTCTCAATAAGAATGCTAGATCTTACTGTTCATATGTTATGATATGAATATGCCACACTAATTTGTTATGTATGGATGATGAGATTCCGTTGATATAGAGCCAATTCCAATAGACTTATTGGAGGGTCCCATTGGCGTGTATCTAGTAGGAATTGAACCTACAAATTCACCAATTATGAGTTGGGCGCTTCAACCATGCAGCCATGTATGCTTAGCGGGGATCCTCGTACATGGTGAATAACCAAATTCCAATTGAAATGAAATCCTTAGGATAAATCAATGCAATTTAGGAGGACTCAATGAAAGGACATCAATTCAAATCCTAGATTTTCAAATTTAGAGAGATATTGAGAGAGATCAAGAATTCTCACTATTTCTTAGATTCATGGACCCAATTCAATTCACTAGGATTTTTCATTCACCTTTTTTTTTTTTCATCAAGAAGGTTTTATAAAACTCTTGGACTCCTGAATTTGGAGTATCTTACTTTCACGCAATTCATAGGGTTCAACAAGCAATCAATATTTCACAATCAAGGATGTAGTATTATTTGTAGCAGTGGTCCTTATATATCGTATTAACAATCAAAAGATGGTCAAAAGCCTCTATTTAACTTATTTTTGTTACTATTCATGGACCCCATTGTACTTTTTAGTACTATTCATAGGGCATATTGTACTATTTAACTTTTACCTTTATATATAGTACATTCAGCAAAAAGTTTTCAGTTTCAGCAAAATAAGTAGATCTCAAATAGACTCGTGATCTTGGTAACACACACACAATCAATCCTTGTAAAGTTCTTGACAGCTGTTAAGCACTTTTTGTTCGTTTAGAAGAGTTGGGAAAGTCTTTGCAAATGAATAGTGACTTTTGTAAATTGTGTATCTACTTTTTTTAAATACATTTTTCAATAGATTTTTTTATTCTTATTTAAATATTATTTTTTCACTTTTTTTTTCCAAACACATTTTATCAATAACTCTTCCTCTTCTTCTTTTTCTCAAAATCTTTTTTACATTTTCATTAACCACAATCAATTCTTAAAACCCAAATTTATCATTTAATAACGTTGACATCAAAAAAACCCAAATCTTAAAACCTTGATTTTATTATTCAACAACACTCAAATTAGATTTTTATCATCCAACAATACCCAAATCTTAACACCCATATTTTATCATTCAAGAACACTCAAAATCTTTTATTTTATTTAAAAAAAAAAAAAAACCAAATCTTAAGCTAGAGAGAAAGAGGATTTGAAGATGTGAGATATTGTCCATCGCTGGCTTTGATCCAATGTCGACCATTCTCTTCTCCACTGATCCTAATAGTGACTGGGTTTTGTGCTGTTGAATTCAATCAGATGGTGTTGGGTTTTGTGATATTGGGTAGTGAATGATGGTTGCAAGAGAAGATGAGGGAGATATTGGAGCTAATTTTTGTGGGTTTTGAGAGAGACAATGTTGCATTTTGAGAGTGCTCTATCAAACAGTGATGAAGAGAGAGGGAGAGAGAAATGCTAGGTTTTGGGGAGAGAGCTAGAGAATGAATAGTAGCTCTCTTGGTGTAGCAACTCAAAAATATTCATTTATTTATTTTATTTTATTTTTTTTGCATTTTAGAAAGGCTATTGGAGCTTATTTTTGTGAGTTTGCTTTCCAAAATAGAGAGTAAAAAGGCTTGTTGGAGATGCTTATCAAATATCAAAGTGTAGGACCCAATTTTTATTTTTTATTTTTTTATTTTTTGAGAAACAAATACACACACAAGGGAAATGAAAAGGAGTTCTAACACAAATGACCCAATTAGTATGGTCTAATAATTTTATTTTATAGATTTGTTTGCCACATTATGAACCAGATCAACGACTAACTTAAGCAAATATTAATTTTATATAAATGAGGTATAGTCAACAAGTTTTGGGTCAAGTGCACTAATACCCTCATTTAGATGAATTAACCCTATGAAGATTTGTTGACCTAATTACGTAAGACAAGAAGAACAAAGCAAAATCAGGTTTGGCAAATCTGAGTTAGGTCTGGACAACTTAGGTTTTGGAAGATTTAGGATTAGGTTTTGGTGGGGAAATAGGGTCTCTAACAAAGAAATAGGATAGTAGATTGCAATCAATCATAGCATGTGTGTACTTCCCTTAGCAGCTAACCACACAGAAAACACTACCTTAGTTGGAATCTTTGCTTTCCATGTCATCTTCCAACAAAAAAATTGGGATCCCATAGAAGATATAATTTTATAAAATGACTGTACCTCAAAATCTCCACTGGCTGTTAGCTATTCTTACCTTGGCAGCCTATGACTGTTGCATGATGTTAGGTTTTGAGTACTTAGGAACTAATGTATTAGAACTCTAATTTGTATTGTTGGCAAACCATGATCAAAACAGGTTGTTAGTCTTGTCTTAAACTTGCTCAAAGTATGTCTTTTATGTAAAGTTGGAATTGAGTTAACTGCAGAATTGAGTGTGCAATTCTAATTGACTCGATTGATCGAAAATTAGGTTCGATCAATTGAAAATCGTGTAGATTGTTTTTTCTACAGAATTTCCAACTCAGCCATAAGCCCATATGACGTGTAGGATTTTATGTTTTGCTCTATGTATAAATGGAAAACCCTAGCCACGTTTTAGAGGTTACTCTATTTGCTGTTTGTGAATCTCTTTTGAGATCCGAGAGGTCGTTGCCTTTACACATGCTTA
This sequence comes from Quercus variabilis, assembly GCA_030445155.1. Taxonomy (NCBI): domain Eukaryota; kingdom Viridiplantae; phylum Streptophyta; class Magnoliopsida; order Fagales; family Fagaceae; genus Quercus; species Quercus variabilis. Next base: position 18,378,267 of record CP129446.1, read on the forward strand.
GGATTATCAAGAAGGAGATTTCATTGATAGCTTGATGATCATTCAATTGCTGCACTAAAGAGCTTAAAGATACACAAGTGGGAGTGCCTGTACTTGCTAGATAATACAAGAAAGAAGGAGTCCGTGGTCTCAGAGCTTGCAAGTGGTCGTGTCAGTAAGTTTTCTATTGGTGGGTAGCAATAGGATGTTAGTGGTCTAAGTTGCTATTATAAAACTTCGATTCTTTCATAGTGGATTCAGGTTTACCCTAAGGATAGCTAGGTTAAATCTTCCCCAGATTTTTTACCGGTTTGGTTTTCTTGGGTCATCATATCTTTGTGTTCTTTATATTCCGCACTTTGCATTGATATGATTATATGATTGTGTGTAATCTAGATCTGAAATTTGGACTAAGTAATAACTTGGCTATTTAACTAGGTTAATCTAGTTGTGTTTTAAGGGGTCTAAAAACAAACAAGTAGTATCAGAGCAGGTTGCTCTCTTATTGTAGATCTTTCGATCTCTAAGCTGATCCTTGACCCCTGTTGTCATGAAACACGGACACTCTTTAGTTATTCCTCCTCACTTTCATGGGAATAAAAATGCTTATTGGAAAGTAAGGATGAAAGCATTCTTGAAATCTATTGATGAGAGAGTCTGGAATTCCGTTGAGTACAGATAGGAGAAGCCCATTACTCCTTTGAGTGAGTGGCAAACTTTTCAAAAAGAAGCAGCTGCGTTCAATAGCAAAGTTATGAATGCTATCTTTAAAGCTGTTTCTATGGAGGAATTTAAGAGAATATCTAATGTTAAGGTTGCTTACACTGCTTGAAATATCCTCCAGACTGTGCATGAAGGCACAAAGGCTGTTAAAATTAATAAGTTACAGCAAGTAACATCTAGATTTGAAAGCATTAGGATGTCTGATGACGAATCATTTGATGAATTTTATGCTAAAATTAATGACATTGTTAATTCTATATACAATTTGGGTGAAATCTATGATCAACCTAAAATTGTTAGGAAAATTCTTAGATCTTTAACTGAAGATTTTAGACCCAAAGTGACTGCCATCATTGAGAGCAAAGATGTGGACTCCATCCCTGTCGATGAACTTGTAGGATCTTTTTAGTTCTATGAGTTAGACCTACCCAAAACTAGCAAATCCAAATCAATCGCTTTTAAGTCAGTTGATGATGTTGAGATCTCTTTAACAGAGATTGCTTACCTTGCCAAGAACTTTAGGAATTTCCTTAGAGACCTTGCCAAGAACTTTAGGAATTTCCTTAAAAATAGCAACAGAAGGGCAAGAGGTAAGAACATTGTTGAACCTAGAAATTTTAAGAAGAACGATCCCACTAAGGTTAACAACACTGAAAAACCTAGAGAAAAAGTAGGTCAATCTTCTAATAATTCTATGGGTCCTCAATGTTTTGGATGTCAAGGGTATGGTTACATGAAATCTGAATGTCCTACATACTTGAGGTCTAAGAGTAAGGCTATGGCTGTAACTTTTAGTGATAATGAAGTTTCCGATGATGAGTCTAGTTCTAACGAGGATGGAAACTTTATTGCTTTCACTGCTATTGCTGAAGTCAATGAAAGCGCGTCTGTTGAAGAGAACCCTTCTGATGAGGAACTCTCTGAGGATGCAGATCTTCAAGAAGCTTACAATAAACTTTGCAAAGTTGCTGCAAAGGATGCTATGAATGTTGAACTTGGCTTGAATAAAATTGCATCTCTTAAGCTTGATGAGAATAATCTGCTTGTGAAACTGTTTGATACTAATGAATTTTTGAACAATGTGAAAACTGAGAATATGCTTTTGCTTGATAAAGTTAAGAATTTGAAACTTGAACTGTTTGTTGCTAGAGGACAATCTATTTAGCTTGCAAGCTCCAAACTTGATCACATGTTGAGTGTTCAAAAGTCTCCCTCTGACAAAACTAGTTTAGGTTTTGTAGAAAGCATCTCTGTGTCTGCACCCTATTCTACAAACATTGTTCCTTCTTTTTCCTTTGAACCCCCTATGAGTGGGGCTGTGAGTGTGATTATTAAACCTGTAGAGGTCACATCTCCTAGGAAGGTTAGGGTTGATCTGAAAGAGTCTAAACCTAAGGAGTCTACCCTTTCTAAGGACAAGGTGCATGGTAAGCCTGCTTGGATTTGTCATTTTTGTGGAAAATTTGGGCACATTTGTTCAAACTGTTTCAAGCTGCAAGCTACTAAGTGAGCAAATAAGCCAAAAATGCTTGTGCCTCAAGCACAAGATCTTATGGTACTTATTGGTGAATTGGTAAAGGCTCTAAACCTTTATTCCAATCCTAGAGTTGAAAATCACTCTAATGTGAATAAGAACTCCAATGCTCGAGGTGCATCTAAAAAGTTTTGGATGCAAAAGGCTTAATCTAATTGAGTCTTTCTAACATGGTTCTTGTGCTTCATTACTCTACTCTTTATGACTATTGTTCTTTAATTTTTGTGTTTCTTTTTGTTTCTAGGACTTGCATTGTATAACATTCATGCATTTGATTCTAGGAATTTTTTTGTTTCTTCTTTTCAAAATAATAAAAAAAAAAAAAAAGGAAAGAGGGAAGCAAATTGTGTTTTGTATTTATTTTCTTGGTTTTGAAAAAAAGGTTGGTCAATTTATTTACACTTAACATGTCTTTGTACCTTGTTTAGCTTAGATGAGCTTATTTACTACACTTTACTAGTTGAAGTTTTGTAGTGCATGTTGTGTGGGAAAGATGTTTATGGTTTTTGATCACTTTGTCTTGATCTTGAAGTTACATGTCTCTAACTGTTAGACTTGAACCTTTTGAGAAATGCATAAATAACCATCTCACCACTGTTCACTAGCCAATCATGAACACCTTAGTGCATATCGTAAGATTTTGTACTCGAGAAAGTGTAGCACATGCATAAAAAGAATATAAGGTGTATCGTTGATTTAAATGCTTAAAATTGGTGTGTACATTACTGGACTTAAAGTTAAATCAAACAACTAAAATTGGTGTGTACAATTTGAGGCAAATCAAGAAACTTATATGATTACAAGCTTATGATCTAGGAAATGTGGGAGTTATATGATGTAACTCTTTAGGTGATAGTCTCTTTCAAATTCTATGTGATGAATTTTGTAGACTTTGTGTTTGATTTCTATTCACGTATTATCTCACATGTATCTCAATTTTTTTCTAGTTGCACAAACTACACAAGTTACTCTTTGCTAAACTTTGTATATGTTATTGTGTGTGTTTTTGTTTTGATCAACCAAGTTTGAAAATTCCTTGAGTTTTATGCAAAACATATTTGATGCTTGAGAATTTAAGAGAATGGATTGAAAATCTTAATTTTGGAAAACTGGATTCAAAACTTGTGTTTTTGAAAGATATTTCATCTCATACTCATGCATTTTATTTTGAAAATTCAATGCTTTGAGGAGTTTTTGCACAAAATCTATTTGTTTTTCAAAAAATTGTTTTTTTCTAGAATTTCGATCGGTCGAATTTGTTCCTCGATCAATCGAAATTGCAATTAAATTATTTGGTTAGCCTCGATTTGTTTTGATCGATCAAACCTAAATTTCGATCAATCGAAAATCGTATTGGGAGTTTAAAAAAGAAGGAGATTTTGACATGTTCTACTTACTTTTCAAAAGTTTTCAAACACTCTCTCTCTCCATACGACTCGGTCAAGGCTCAAATCAAGTTTTTTGTCATTTTCCTCCGTTTCTTTTGCAAGCTTTTTCTCTCCAGAGGCCAGTAAGACCATATTACCCCTCATTTTGATTTTATTTTCAAGTTTCATGCACTTTTCATTGGAAATTTCAACCTAAGAATTTTTGGGGTTTTTGATGATTTAAGCCATATTTCTTGAAATTGATCAATGGGTTTTTGTTGGGGGATGTTATAAACATGTTCTTGATGGTTTAATTTGATCAATTTGGTGAATTTTAAGAAATTGAAAATTCTAGGGCTTGAATATATTCAAATTGGGAATTTTGTTCAAATTGGGTTTAATTGATGAAATTGGCTCGTTAGATTGATTAATTTGATCATAATAAACTGTTTTCTCGCTTGTGTGATGATCAATTGGTCAATTTGGTACAAATTGAACAAGTGGTTTTTCTAAATTTTGGGGCTTTTGTTCTCAACTCTATGCTCAAGCTAATTTTGTGATTCTAAACTCAAATTGAACTTGTTGTCACTGCATTAGAGCATGCATCATGACATTTATCTATTCATGCATCATATAGATTATTATTTCTATTTTTTTTTTTTGTTGTGCTAACTTGTAGTTTGCCATTGATTTTTCTTTTTGCTCTTTTTGGCTTTGTCCTTATGTCTTGTCCTTACCTTAGCACTATGCCTAGGAAGACTAGAGCTTATAGGTTTGCCCCCTCACCTTCTCCTCCTTCTTTCGATCATGAGAAGTTTCTGAGTGAGAAAAACCAAGAGATCTTTGACACATTGAACCTTAGGTGAAAGATTTAGGCTGAGCGTAAGGTGCTGTCAGATGAGCTTGATACAGCCATTAGGGCTAACTTTGAGCATAGGGGTTAGCTACCTTTATTGGATATTGGTCCTCCACCACCAGCTACCCTGATTAGAGAGTTCAACTCGAACATCTCTATCTGTGTCTATGATTCCAACACTTTAGTAAAGAGTTAGATACGAGGTGTAGAATTCACCATTACTCCTAGAGTCGTGGCTGATGCTCTTGGGGTACCATTGATGCAGCACCCCGTCTATCCCTATGATGAGTCCTTTCCCTTGGATGACATCATGTCTTACATCACTAGGTCTTCTATCCAGTGGAGTTCTGATCCTCAAATCACCATTGCTGAGCTTACTAGGTTACACTATCTTTTCTTTAGGATAGCGTGTCATTCTTTTTGGCCTATCACTCATCTGCACACCATTCCTTTGGAGCGATGTGCATTTTTTAACGCTCTTGTTATGGATGCTCCTATTAGTTTCTCTCATTTGTTTCTTCGTTCTTTGAACAAAGTTTATAGGAGTTCCTCTACCGCTCATGCTCTTGTTCATCATATTTTCATTCATAGGATTTTGTTGCATCTTGGTTTAGATGATTTCCCTGCTTCTGAGCCTATACACATAGTTGCCCCAATAAGTGCCTCCTTTCTTAGACAGAGGGTTGCTCATATGAGAGAGAGATCTAAACGCCATCGTGTTGAGCCTTCTGGTACCGCACTCCCTTCTTCTTCTACAGGTACTACTTCCAGTGAGGTGTCTGCTGATCATGTTGCTGATGCTGCTGCTACTGTTGTTCTTCTGTCATCTACTTTGGATGACTTTGACATTCATCGTACATTGGAGACTGTCTTGACCATTCAGGTGGCTTAGGGTAAGATTTTGGTGGACATGCTTGATGAGCTCTGTGCTTTACGAGCAGATTTGGCACATCTTTGACGTTCACCTTCGCCACCTCCTTTTGATGATGGACTCTGATTGCCCTTTGTCATTCCGTCACAAAACGGGGGAGTACTTTTGGAGTAGTTTTTTGGACACTTGTAGAGATTTTGTTGTTAGGGGGAGATTTTTTTTTTCTTTGTAACTTGTGGAGTTGTTTAGATTGTATCTAGGTGCTTCACTGTATATGTATCATTTTTGGTTCTTGATGTATTGTTTTTGGGTTGTTCATGATAGGGGGAGATACATTGTTATATATGTTTCTTGTTTCACTGCTCATTGATTTATACTTATGAGTTATTTATGATATATGTCTTTGTTTTGTGTTTTGTGAAGTCAAGAATTTATTTTTGTTTTACCTGTATTTTTCACATACGCGTTTATGCGTTTGTTGAGTATTTTAGGAAATACAGGTTGATTCAGTTGTGCTGCGGTCTACACTTGCAACTGATGGATAGTAATTAGGTTGGATTTTTTGTAATGGGCATTATTTTTATAAAGGGTTTTTTCTTGTAACTTTGAGCATTGTGTTTGTATTTGTGTTTTGTCACGGATTGCCAAAAGGGGAGTTTGTTAGGCTCTGAGTGCTTAGGAACTAATATATTAGAACTCTAATTTGTATTGTTGGCAAACCATGATCAAAACAGATTGTTAGTCTTGTTTTAAACTTGCTCAAAGTATGTCTTTTATGTAAAGTTAGAATCGAGTTAATTGCAGAATTGAGTGTGCAATTCTGACTGACTAGATTGATCGAAAATTAGGCCCGATCGATCGAAAGTCGTGTAGATTTTTTTTCCTGCAAAATTTCCAACTCAGCCCTAAGCCCATATAGTGTGTAGCGTTTTGTATTTTGCCCTAGGTATAAAAGGCAAACCTTAGCCATGTTTTAGAGGTTGCTGTATTTGCTATGTGTGTGAATCTCTTGTGAGATCTGAGAGGTGGGTTGCCTTCACACATGCTTAGGATTATCAAGAAGGAGATTTCATTGATAGCTTGATGATCATTCAGTTGTTACACTAAAGAGCTTAAAGATACATAAGCAGGAGTGCTTGGACTTGCTAGAAAATCCAAGAAAGAAGGAGTTTGTGGTCTCGGAGTTTGCATGTGGTCGTGTCAGTAAGTTTTCTACTAGTAGGTAGTAATGGGATGTTAGTGGTCTAAGTCGCTATTGTAAAACTTCGATTCTTTCATTGTGGATTCAGGTTTACCTTGAGGATAGCTAGTTAAATCCTCTCCAAGTTTTTTACTGGTTTGGTTTTCCTAGGTCATCATATCTTTGTGTTCTTTATATTATACACTTTGCATTAATATGATTATATGATTGTGTTAACCTAGATCTAAAATTTGGACTAAGTAATAACTTGGCTATTTAACTAGGTTAATCTAGTTGTGTTTTAAGGGGTATAAAAACAAACACATGAAATTTTGCATAAGCTCCATCAATTCCTAATATTGACAAGTTATGGTAAGCATCGCATTCCAGAAGAAAGCCATTCTCCGTAGACATATAATCTTCCATTTCTGCATTCTTGTCTCATATGTATATATATGAGAAAAATTATTCTTCACGTCAAATTATCCTATTCTCTTGGGGATAAAAACTTTGTTCAAATTGTTAGGTTCTAAGATCTTAGGAACTAATGTATTAGAACTCCACTTTGTATATGTTGGCAAACCATGATCAAAACATTTAGTCTGGGTTTACACTTGCTCAAAACTTGGTTTACTGTAAGGTTGGAATCGAGTAATTACAGGAAATTACAATTCAATTTCTGAAAGGCTCGATTGATCAAAGAATACGCTTGACCGATCGAAACATATATCTACAAAATTTTAAGTCAGCCCAAAAAGCAGTTTAAGCCTATTAAGGATTAGGATTTCAGATCTACTTCTCCCACAATATAAAGGAAACCCTAAGCACGTTTTTATTAGGGCTTTAGAGAGAGAGATTAGAGAGTATCTTGTGCCTCTTTTGTAGATCTAGGTTCTTGTACCCAAAAGCTGTCTAAGGTCTTTATTGAGTTATGTGTTGAATCTTTTATGAGATCTAAGAGATGTTTACCTTCATACACACACATAGAGCTATCAAGATCAAGATTTGTATCAAGAACTTGATGGTGTTTTCAGTTGCTGCATAAAGAACTTTCAAAAAGATACAAAACCTTTGAGTGGAGTCTCAAAGTCATAAATAGGAGAACTTGTGATTGCTGTAGATCTAGGAAAGAAGTAGTTCATAGACTCGGAGCTATCATAGGGTCGTGGTAGTAAGTTTTATACTCGAGGTAGCAATAGAATGTTAGTGGTCTAAGTTCTATTGTACAAACTTCAATTCTTTCATAGTGGATTTGTTTTTTACCTTGAGGATAGATAAGTGGTGTGCTGTCGTAGGCAACCAAAAATAAAACCTATACTCCTAAAAATATATGTAGTAGTGTGAGTAAGGATTGTTCCCACAGAGAGTATCTAGCCTAATTTTATGCTACGTAAACAAGGAGGGGGGGTGTTTGAGTATAATGAAAACAATTTTAAGAAAAAAAACTAAGGAACAATTCAAATTAAAATATCAAAATCAATTAAGAGAACAAACCTTGGTCTAAGTCAACATCCACCATCGGAATTTTACAACTGATCATTGATGCAAGTATATATCAATTCACACCTTGAATATTCACTATTGGAACTATTTTCCTATCTCTCCTTAGTCATAGTTAATTAGAAAACAAGCGATCTAATAAACTCTAACTACTAGACAACCCAAGACAAGCTAAAGATTTAATTTAGTAGCAGCCTTAAGAACTAGAGAGATCGATGAAGCTAAACAACACAAACACAAGCGGTTGCATCTAATTTAGTCGAGCGTTTTTCCTTAGATCTAATAATTTCTGACGTAGCGAATCATTAAATCTTGATTGCTTCACAAGTTAGAGAGATCAAAAAATTACGGATTTGATATCTAACCTAGCAATAGATTGAAACGAATAATAAACTAGTAGGCCTCCTAGTAATTAAACGAGACAATCATGAAAATAGGCACAGAAGAACATCCGATATTCAAAACATAAATTGAACAATAAAAACAAATTAGATCTCACAGTTTTATTAATTCTGAGGCTTCAGTTTCCTTCGACCAAGTATAAAAGTATTAGCCACACAGAGCTATGACAGAAAACACAAAGGAGAAAATTAGAGAAGAGGGGAGAGAGAGGCGTGTATGTGTCTGTGTAATTCTGATTTCTCCTCCTCTTTTACACGTTAATTCCCCATTTCCCAAGCCTACAAAATCTCCTAAAAATATTTTAATAATAACATCCAAATCTGACTAATTAAGGAAAAATATTAAAAATAAAACAAAGTCCTAATATAACTAGGAAAGTGGTGTTTTTCAACTAGAAATTTCGTACATCACATCTGGAACCTTCCAAAAATAAACCACATCAGATCCACGTAACAGAATTTCAAGTAAAGGAACATTCTAGAACGTCAACAGTGCAGGTACAACAACTTCAAGCCCGATTTCGACCTTGATGCAGCCCGTATCTCTCAAAACTCAAAACATGAAAGTTGTAGAGATTTGTCTTGGTGTTCCATAGCATCTTGAATTATCTCAATCAGAGTTTATATGAGAGAGTTATGACCAAATTACGAAGCAATTTCAAAGCTGTCCAGAATCACCCAATTAATTACGTTTTGCACTTTATGCCTCAATTTGCATTCTAAATCAAAATATAAGAATAATGAGTACATTTAGGCACCAAATAAATATAAAAGACTAAACATTAAGGGATAAAAATATGACATTTTGCATTCTCATCAATAAGCTAAATCCTCCATAGGTTTTTTATCGGTTTGGTTTTCCTGATTTATCATATCGCATGTTATTTATATTTTTCACTACTTTGCATGATATGATTTACTTGTGTTAATCTAGATTTGAATAATTTATCTAAGTAATCATTTAGCTAAATAACTAGGTTAAACATCTTGTGTTTTAAGGGGTCTAAAAATTTACAAGTGGTATTAGAGTGGGTTAGCTCCTGATTTAGGTTATTATACCTAGAGTTGATCCTTGATCCCTGTTATTATGGATAATTTTAAGTGTCTTACTATTTTTTATTGTGATGATTTGAATAAAAAGGACACTGTTGTTTCTGTTGATCTTATTGATGCTTGTGAAACTCTTCATAAGAAATTATTGAAATCTATGAAAATTGCTAAGAAATTTAAGGAAGAGTTAAAATTGGCTAATCTTGAAAAAGAGGAATTGGTTGTTAGATTAGATGAATCTAATAAAAAAATTGAATTTTTGAGAAATCAAATTTCCTCTCAAGATGAGAAGATGAAAAGCTTGGAACTAGAGTTAGTTGAATTTAAAGCTAAAATTGAAAATTTGACTAATACCAAGCCTGTTGTTGATAACAGAAGTGTTTTTATTTCTCTTAAGCCTAAAACTGAGAAAATTTATATCCTTATTTTCAAGAGAAATAGTAAAGAAAATGTTTATTTTGCTAGGTTAGACAAAGGTAAAAGTTTTGATGTAGACGCTGAAGTTTTAAACCTATGTCTAAACTTACTGCTAGTGTGCAAAGAAATCTGTTTTTGTGTCTACTTGTCACCTTTGTGGTGTTGTTGGTCATATTAAACCAAATTGTTCTTTGTTGAGGTAAAAACCAAAATATGAGACTAGATTTGTTGTTAGGAATACTGGAGTTCCTAAATTTGTTCATATTTGTCACTTTTGTGGTGTCTCCAGTCATATTCGTCCTAATTATCATAAATTGAAATTTAAGCATCCTGTGTTTTAGTCTAGGATATGTGATGATATTTCTCCTGTCGTAAGTTCATATAAATTGTTTCATATTCTTTTGAAAATTTTGAGCTTTCTGGCTTGTGAAAGGAATCTGCAGGATTTCAGTATTTCTTAGAAGATTGGTGTAATCCCTCAAATACACTTTGCTTTTTATGGATTTTCCCCTACAAAGCCGAAGACTTGTGCTACATGGGTGAGGAAAGATTCTCTAAGGTGAGTGTTGTTTACTTGTCCTTGATTTAATTCGGTCAATTAATTATGGACATGTTTTCTTTTAGTTTTTGATTGTTTTATTTTCTTAGGTTGTTTTTAAAAAAAAAAAAAAAAAATCCAAAAACATTGAAAATTTTCAAAAAGATAGAAATATTTTATTTTGTGTCTAGTTTTATTTTTCTTGAGGATTACATGAATTATGATATCTCTCTTTTGATTTAGAACATGCTTGACATTGTGGAGAAACTTGAATAGTATGTGTTATATAAGTACTACGTTATTTCTAATTTTCTGTGAGCATGTACTAGTTTGTACATGTACTAAAGGATTAATTAAGAAATTGATATTTCTTGTTTGTGTACCCTTTATAGCTTAGTTAAGTACTGTCATGCATTGCATTTTTAATCATTTAGCATAATGTGTGCTTTTAGTTTTGGTCTTAAAATTTATTTTTGAAACCAAAAAGATTTTTATTTCTTTTGTATTATTTATCTTGGATTTATAATCAAGGTTAGCCATATTATTTTTACATAAGGTGCTTGTGTACCTTGTTTAGCTTGGATGAACTTACTTTAACTGTACTTTGCTAGTTTTTAGCTATGGAGTGCATGTTGTGTGGGAGTTGTTTATAGTTTTAAATCACATGATCTTGATTTTGAAGTCACATGCTTTTAATCGTTAGGACTAGAACCTAAAGAGAAAGACATAAATAACTATCTCACCATTGTTTACAAGCCAATCATGAACACCTTAGTGCATATCATAAGATTTTGTGTTCGAGAAAGTGTAGCACATGCACAAAAAGAATATAAGGTGCAGCCTCGGATTAAAAATATAAAATTGGTGTGTACATTATTTGGCTATAATAAATTCACAATGAGATAAAATTGGTGCGTACATTATGAGGCAAATCAAGAAACTTACATGATTGCAAGTTTGTTTTCTAGGAGATATGAGAGTTATATGATGTAACTCTTTAGGTGATAGCCTCTTTCAAACTTATATGATGAATAATGCTGAAAGTGTGATTGATTACTACCTACATATCACCTCACATGTATCTCTTGCTATTGCTAGTTGCACACACTAGTACATGATATTGTGTGTGAATTTGTTTTGGCCATCTAAGGTTATATGTTCCTTAATTTTAATGCAAAATGTGTTTAATGTTTAAGTTTTTAAGGACAAATTGATTGAAAAAATTATTTTTGGAAAGTCTGGGTTGAATTCAAGTGTTTTTGAAAAACTTTTAATCTCATACTGATGTATTTCATTCATAAAACACAATGCTTTGAGGAGTTTCTACAAAAAATTGCTCTGTTTTTTTAAAATTTAAGTTTTCCAAATTTTCGATCAATCGAACTTGTTTCTCGACCAATTGAAATTGCATTAAAAATTTTGGTTTAAATCTGCTTGACTCGAATGGTATTTGATTGATGCTTGACTGATCGAAACTGAAAAATTTTTAGATTTTAAGTTTTTTGACCAATCTTTTTTCATGCATCATTTACGTTTAGGATTCACATGCATTGCATTATTTTTTGTATCCATCTTGTAGTTTTGCAATCATATTTCTCATTGTTTTCACGCATAACATGCATACACTTTGCTAAATTGGGTACTCAACTTGATTTAAAAATTGATTGATTAATTTTTAAGTTATGAAATTTTTAGTATATGCTATTTTTATGTGTGAACTATAGAAAATATTTTTCTCAAGATATATGATAGATAATGAATGTACAAATATTTTCTCTACTTGATTTGAGTTTAAACACCATTTGTTTATGGGTTACATAGTGTCAAGTTTGCAATTTTGAAAGAGAGAATATTTTTTTTCATGTGCATTCTCAACTTAGTTTTTAAGTTTGGTTTGTGTGTCTTTATTTTCCCCACCTTCTAAAATTTTCCTCAAAACTTGTTTTGTTTTTCCTATTTTTATAGGGGGAGAAGCTTGTTTTTAACCTTTGCTATTCATAGGGGGAGTTGTCTCTATTTTCTATAGAGTTGAATTGTTTTGTATTCCCTTAATTCTTGATTTTCTCTTGACTTTTGTTGCATATGTTTTCTGTTTACTCTTTGTTTGAGTTGTCTTTGTTAATATGTGACAAAAAGGGAGAGATTTAGATGAAATGTGGGAATATGTGGGAATCCTGTTTGTTTTGTTTAGGGGGAGTTAAAATTGTTTTTGAAAGGGGGAGAAGATTATTTATTTATTATTATTATTATTTTTTATGTATCTAACTTAGGGGGAGAGTTAGTTTGCATATTTGTTATTCGCTTTAGTTTGTTTATTTTGGTTTACTTGTATTTTCCACACATGTGTTTATGTGTTTGTTGCGTGTTTCAAGAATTTACAGGTTAATTCAGTCGTGGTTGTTGTCTACTTTGGCAACTGATAGATAGTGGTTTACATTGAATTGTATTTAGGGCTGTTTAAATTTGAATGAGCCGTTTTTAACTTTGAGCATTTTATTTTTCTATAATGTGTTTTGTCATGGATTGCCAAAAGGGGAGATTGTTAGGTTCTAAGATTTTAGGAACTAATGTATTAGAACTTCACTTTGTGAATGTTGGTAAATCATGGTCAAAACATTTAGTCTAGATTTAGACTTGCTTAAAGTTTGGTTTAATGTAAGTTTGGAATTGAGTAATTGCACGAAATTACTATTCAATTTCTGAAAGGCTTGATCAATCGAAGAACAGGCTCGACCAATCGAAACACGTATTTGTAGAATTTTAAGTCTACCCAAAAAGCAGTTCAAGCCCATTAAGGATTAGAATTTTATATCTACTTCTCCCATTATATAAAGGAGACCCTAAGCACATTTTTATGAGGGCTTTGAAGAGAGAGATTAAAGTGCATCTTGTGCCCTTTTTGTAGATCTAGGGTTTTGTACCCAAAAGCTCTCTAAGGTCTTTATTGAGTTGTGTGTTGAATCTTTTGTGAGATCTGAGAAATGTTTACCTTCATACACACACATAGAGCTATCAAGATCAAGATTTGTATCAAGAACTTGATGGTGTTTTCAATTGCTACATAAAGAATTTTCAAGAAGATCCAAAACCTTTGAGTGGAGTCTCAAAGTCACAAGTAGGAGAGCTTGTGGTTGCTGCACATCAAGGAAAGAATTAGTCTGTGAACTCGGAGCTATCATGAGTGGTAGTAAGTTTTCTACTCGAGGTAGCAATGGAATGTTAGTGGACTAAGTTCTATTGTAAAAACTTCAATTCTTTCATAGTGGATTTGCTTTTAACCTTGAGGATATATAGGTTAAATCCTCTCCAGGTTTTTTTACTGGTTTGATTTCCCTAGGTTAGCATATCACGTGTTCTTTATATTTTCCATTACTTTACATGATATGATTTACTTGTGTTAACTTAGATCTGAATAATTTATCTAAGTAATCACTTGGCTAAATAATTAGGTTAAACATCTTGTGTTTTAAGGGGTCCAAAAATGTACACAAATGTTCTTTGACTATGAAACTAATGTAGAACTCGTGTAACATCATCTTTAACGATCTCTCAGCTAGCTTAGCAAAATGTAATGGTAATGCTATTAGGACCTAGTGCTTTGTCACCATTCATACCTTTTCACTTTCACTGCAGCCCAAACCTCCTTTTCATTAAACTGCCTTTCCAACCCGTCTGCCTCACTTTCTGTCTATGGTTTCTACTGAAGATCATCCAACAATGGGTACTTTGCATAGAGCCCTTAAACACTATATATATATATATATAAGTAAATAAAGGGAAATGATAAGTCCATAATATATTCCCTTAACACCAAAAAAAACCTCTCTTTTTCTCATTAGGGACGGGTTCAAAGGGTCTTGAATCGGCAAGGTTTCACATTGTTAGAAAAAAACCCTATGTGTACCTTCTTCCTTACAACCTCAACTTATCCCCTTTGTCATAAGTGGAACTCAACTCCATAATTTTTTTTTTTTTAAATCAAAGTTGAGCTATGTAAAGGAAATGAAAAAGATATATTGGAACTCGAGTTCTATTTTATTTTATTTTATTCTATTTTTCAACAAGGAATCTAATCTAATAACATATCATATCATGTACTTTGTTTTTAGAATCAATATCATATCATGTGTAAGATAGCTCATTCACGTAGATTAGGACTTTTGATGTAACAATTAGTAAATTAATTAATTAAAAAATAGGCAAAAAAGAGTTTCCTGAATAAAAGTTTCAAAATTGGATTAAAGTTAACTCGACTAATAATATATTTTGTTCTCGAGTAGAGGTTTAATTGCCGAATCATACCTACATCCACAAGAAACCATTTTTTTTTTTTTTTTGGTCTTATGGTAATGAATAGTAGTCATAGAGTTGACATTATAACTTAAAATTTTATTTTATTTATCCAAAATAAAAACAAAATCCATGAACAAACTCTACCTTGTTTATAAATTTGTGTATGTGTGATGCCTTTAGTCCTCCACTAGTACTATACGAGAAATACTAACCCTAAATAAAAGTATCATATGCATAACTATATCATTGTTGTCAAAGATTCTAAATGCATGACAAATTCTTTTCCATATTGAGTTTTTTGAATCAAAGTTGATCCAGATTTGCCGCCTCTCCTTGTAAAGGAACATGGAGAAGGAGATGATGAGAGCTGATAAGGAAGCAATGCCTGCAATGAGGAATAGGCCCCAAAAGCTATCTAGGCTAAGAGTACAAGAAGAAACCTGGTTGTAGGAGCTTGGACAATTACTTTGGTCCCCAAACCATGCCTTTTCAATTTCTTTCATTTTCTCTCCTTCAGTCACATTTAATATTGCCCGTGAAACATTAGATACTAAAGGGGAACCTTTTGGGAAGACCTGCGAGACATTAAAATAAAAGAAATCTACATGAAAAACTACAAACTAACACATACACATGAGAGAGAGTGTGTGTGAGCTTACAAAACCCAACCCATCTGTTTTATATATGGATTGAACCATGGTATACTTGGAGCAATATTGCAATAGTAAAACCTTCATACAAGGGATGTCATCAAAAGCAGCAGCTATATCTCCATTCACACTTCCTTTTGATAAAAGTTCATCACATTCTTCTACAGATTTATATGTCCTTAGCTTATGTTAGGACATATGTGTTTTTACTTGTTAAAAACATATGTTATTTGTTTATGTAAATTGGCTAATCCTTTGAAAAAACACACTTTACTGGTAATTGGGTAGTTCTAGATGTTTTTAATACTTCAAGAAACAAGGTTTCAAGATCAAGTGTTGAAGCCATCAAGTTTGCTCAAGAAAAACAAGCTGATAGTGCAAATTCATTTGAAGCTAGACAACTGCATCTATCGAGTTTTAGAAAGCTGTTTCAAGCCTATAAGCTCGACACCTACTCGACAGCTTCTCGACAGCTTCTATCTATTGAGGTTTATAAAAATCAGATTTCTAATCTGATTTCTTGGGATCCATGAATATGTCTTTGGGCCTTCTTTTCTCCTAACCCTAGACATATAAAAGGATTGTTTTTAGGGTCGTCAAAAAAGACCAAGTTGAACAAGCATTAAGAAAACTCTGTTCAAGCAATTTGTGATTAAAGATGAGGGTCTTGCCCTAGTTCATCTCTTCTAAAAAAGTTGCTGTGTATTTGCATCAAAGGGTTTTATGACCAAACATCTTCTTGATTTTCATCATGAAGGATGAACTGAAGAACTTTGCAGCCAACCTCTCTTTCAAGTTGGTGTTGAAGTCGCGTACTAGGATCCGCGCATTGGTTAGTCACGTACTTGGGAGCCGTGCATCAAAGATGGGAACTGTCACTATAGAACAAGTCCAATTGGGTATTGGGGTAAGAGTTTAATTGTAGGTTGGAAAGGTACTTGGCATTCCTTTACTTGTAACCGCTTGTTGTGATAATAGTGGAGTTTCGAGAGTAGTGACCTGAAAATCACCTAGTGGGGTTTTAACTGTCAGGTTTTTCCCTAGTTGTAAACAAATCACTGTGTTATTTAATTTCCGCTGAATATTTAGGTATTTGATGATTTGTTTGTGCTACCATGCGTTTGCATAATAAATAAATTAATTAATAACTTGGCTAATTAATTAATTGGTTTAATCAAAATGGGTCAATACGTTTGTGGCCTATCAAGTGTTATCAGAGCAAGCACACTCTGATTAGGTTTAATCTTTGCTGTGTTAATTCATTGACCCCTGTTTGTCATGGACAGAGGACAGTCATTAATCATACTTCCTTTATTTGATGGCACTAACTATGCATACTGAAAAGTACGCATGAGAGCTTTTTTGCAGTTTTTAGATGAGAAAGTGTGGCAAGCTGTAGAGATTGGCTGGACCAAGCCAAAAGAAGCGCCGACCGATTGGGATGAAGTAAGATCAAGGCGGCAAATTTCAACAGTAGAGTGTTGAATACCTTATTTAGCACAGTCAGCAATAAGGAGTTCAAGAAGATATCATCTACTGAAACTGTAAAGGAAGCATGGACCATTCTCCAGACAACTTATGAGGGTATGAAGGCTGTCAAGGGTTCAAAGCTTCAAAGGCTCACAACAAGCTTTGAAGAAATAAAGATGGAGGAGGATGAGTCGTTCGATGAGTTCTATGCCAAGCTCAAGGACATAGTGAACTTTGCTTTCAATCTTGGGGGAACCATTCCTGAACCCAAGATTGTAAGGAAAGTGCTCAGATCTCTACCCGAGAGATTCCATGCTAAGATTATGGCAATAGAAGAATCAAAGGATATTGATAAGATTCCTTTGACTGAGCTGGTTGGAAACCTGCAGGCCTATGAGCTAGGGCTAACCAGAATTGGCAAGTTAGGTAAAGGCAAGAGCATAGCCTTGAAGGCAAAGAGCAGTGATACAGATGAGTTTTCCAATGATGAAGATTCCAAGATGAAGTCCTATATTATAAGGCAGTTCAAGAAGTTTATGAAGAATGCCAATGAGAGGAGCTTCGATAAGGACCTCAGACAATCCAGTTCTTTTTAGTCTAAGGGGCAAGACAAAAGGCAAAAGGATACTAAGGATGGCGGTCAGTACACTGTTCCTGCAAGACCAAATTGTTTTTAATGTCATGGTTTCGGTCACATGAAGCTTGAATGCCCTACATATCTCAAAAGCATTGGGAAGAGTAAGGCACTTGCTGCAACCTTGAGTGACACTGAGCCTGAAGATGATTTCGACAATGAGGATGATGAAATTTTGAATGTCTTCATTGCCACAGTCAATCATATTGAAGGGATTGTTGACGAAGTGGATAAAGAAGAAGAATTGGTGGAATCAAAATTTGAGAAGATGGATGATCAAGATGATATCCATTCAGTCTATGAAAAACTATACAAACTATCTGAGAAGCATGAGAAATTGTATAGGCTGGCCACCAAGCTAAGTGATGTGGAACTTGATCGTGAAGATTTGTCCACAAAGTTTGATAAGGAAAATCAGACAATTGGAGCGCTAAGGTTTGAGAACAATTTCTTGTCTGAAAAACCAAGAAGCTTGAAGTGGAGCTGGTTCAAGTTAGAGCTTAATTGGAGAGGACTATAAGTGCAAAGCTTGATGAAATGTTCAGCATTCAAAAATTTGCTTCAGATCGAACAAGTTTTGGGTATGGTCTTTCTTCCTTCCATATTACTTTTACTAGTGCTACTGTTTTTGTTTCTCCTACTAATAACACTGAAATTGAGAACACTAATGATAAAACTGAATTAGCTAGTGAGAACTTAGATAAGGGTAAATCTATCTTAGGAGCACCCCTAAAGCAGGATAAGAAAGATATTAAAAACCCTAGGGCTAAAAAGGCTAACTCTCAAAAGCCTAAACAGAAGAAGCAGCATCTCTGTCATCATTGTGGAGCTACCGGTCATACTCGAACAAATTGCTATAAGTGGCTAGCCACTTGACAGAGCAACAACATGATCGCATCTGGAAGCCAGAATTAGCTTCAATCCTCTCTTGCTCCTTTTGGTGATCTTCTTAAAGCCCTCATGTTCCTTTCGAACTTGAACGGGTTCAATTCTTCCCCTTCACCACTGGTTCAAGGATTCAATCAAAGGAAAGGTTCTTCCAAGGTGTGGATGAAAAAGGACTCTAAGTGATTTCATCACTTTCTTCTATCTTCTTGTTTTTGTTTATTGCATTACTTGTGTGTTTTGCATTTTTTTTTGAGTCAGTCTAGTTTTATACTTTGTTTTGTTTAACATGTTTTTGTGTGTTTTCTTTCAGTTTTTTTTTTAAATAAAAAAATAAAAATTTGAAAAATCAGAAAAATACAAAAATAGTGTTTGTTTTGTATACTTTGGTACTTGTGTACCTTGGATCGCCATTGAAACAAAGTTTCTAAATTTTGTATCTTTTGTAGCTTAGATGAGCACTCTTATGCACAACTAAACAAGTGAGCTTTGTGGCTCTTGTTTGTGATGAGTAAGATTAAGTTATCTCTTGAACTTAACACTCGTATCACTCTTTTTGACGGGTAGGACTAGAAAATCCTAAGAGAAAGGTATAAATAACCATCTCACCACTGTTGCCTGCCAATCATAATATGATACCTGTATGCTTCAGCATAGCAAAAGTGTAGTGTCAAAGACACTCGTATGCTTCGTCATAGCAAAAGTGCAGTGTCAAATGCTTAACATCTTGTGTATTTCTTTTCTCTCTTTTATATGCCCATGTATGATTTGCTAAAATAAAAAAAAATATGCAAAGAAAAATAAAAAGCAAAAAGATCAGAATGCCTTAAATATGATTGCAAGCATGTTTTCTAGGAGATGTGAGAGTTATAGGATGTATCTCGAAGGTGATAGTCTCCATCAAACAGTTATGATTGTGTGTGAGTTAAAGTTATTTTCTCATATCTCAGATCATTATAATATGTATACACATATGAAATCTTGTGATGTTTTTCACACACAACATGCAATATTCTTTGCTACTCTTGATACATGTGCAGGTACAATGTGATTTGGCCATTATAAAGGTTTTACATGTGCTAATGTATGCTCACTAAACTGTCTTGACTCGTTTTTTAAAAATAAAATTGGTTAGACTTGTTTAGTGTGTGTGTGTATGTGTTAGAGGATCCATGTGCTTAAAATGTTTGTTAAGAGATGATCTTAAGAGCTTAATATGTTGATTGGATCATTGGTTGAGGTGCATGTTGGATTGCATTCATGTCTGTGTTTTTTTTCTTCTCGAAAAACTGTTTTTAAAAGTTGGCTCAACACCTCCTCGATACCTAGCTATTTGTTGAGCTTCTCAAGCTTTTTCTTATCACAATCTTGACACATCCTCGACACCTTGTGGATCGATCGAGAAATTTTCTGTCTTCTCAATATCTTCTCGACACCTGGTGGATTGATCGAGCCTCTGTTCTTGGTTCTGGTGGTTTGTTCCTCGATACCTCCTCGACACCTATATCTGTCAACGTTCATTTTCTCGACACCTACCTCAATAGCTGTCTCGACACCTCTCGATACCTCATTTGTCAAGAATTACTGATACTGCTATTTAAGCTTCTATCGCGATTTGGTTCTCATTTTCTCGATCTCTCTCGATCTATCGATGGCTGTTCATCTCCCAAACTCCTTTTTCTCACTCAAAACCTTCAACCCACGTGATTTTCGGCCCTTCCTTGCTTCAAATCACTTGGTATGATCTCTTTTTCCTTCATTCTTCATGCATTTCATGTTTTGAATCTTAGGTTTTGGGGTTTTTCAAAATTTTTGGGGTTTTTCAAAATTGATGAGTTTTTCTTGAAATTTTGGGATGGGTTTTCATTTAAATGTGTTCAAAGTCTCATGCATTGCATCACATTTGTATTAGAATGGTATTTCCATGCATTTAGATGTATGAACTATGCTTGTGTGCTGGTAGGATTGGATTGGGTTGAGCCCATGATGAATTTTCTGTTGCATGTCACATGTTCATGCATTCCCCATACATATGTACTCTTTATTTAATATATTTGATATATTTGAATTGTTTTGGGACTTTTTTGATTGTCTCTTTCTCTCTCTCTTTCTCATTCTGTTTACTTTAGTAGTGTCTATGTCTCTTTCTCTCTCTCTTCTGATTCTGTTCCTCTTAATCTTTGGTTCCGTGATGATGATGCCTACAAGGCATTCTCAGAGAACCTCTCTAGATGAGGTGTTTATTCGAAACGCCCAGTCATTTTGGCAGACTTCGTCGACATTGATCTTCCCTCTGTCATTCACAGTAGGAGATGGAAGCCATTGTGTGACATCCCGGTCACATGTCATCTCGTGCTTATTCAGGAGTTTTACTCCAACATGCACATGATTGATCGTTTAGTACCTTTTTTCTTTACTCGCGTTCGAGGTACACGCATCCCTATCACACTGTAACTTGTTGCGGATATGCTTCGAGTTCTTAGGATAGAGTTTCCTGACTATCCTTCTTGTGAGCGTCTGAGGACTGTATCCAAGGATGAGCTCATTTCTGCTCTTTGTAAGTGCCCTGCTGATTAGGGTGAACATCAGTATACATCATGTAGACCTTTTGCTAAAGGTCTTAGATTCTTAAACATGGTGATAACTTTTGTACTCCATCCTCTCTCTCACTACAACTTTATCACAGAGCCTCATGTTCGATTTTTGTTATCTCTTCTTAAGCATCTTGCATAGATTTTCCCTCTCATTTCATTTTGTCTATTATAGATGTTCATTTGGATGCAGTGACCCATGATAAGCTCATCTTTCCTTCTACTATCACAAGGATTCTACGCCATTTTTCCATTCCTTTTCCTGTGTCCGACCATTTCACTTTCATGTGTGCCATAGATGTCGCTACTGTAAAACATAGTGCAGCGCAGTTTAGGTCGTGACAGCTGGATTCCACTCCTTCCTCCCGTTTCGTTCCCTCTCGTACCGCTCCGTCTATATCTGCTCCTTCTTCCTCTATGAGCGATGTATCTCTTGGAGACATCATGGCACAGCTGTAGCGCATGGATGCTTGCCTCGATACACTCTCCACTGAGTTGTATCAGGTGAATGTTTGTCTTAGTCATATTGCACGATGGTAGGTGACCATGGGTGGGTTTGCTTCTAAGGCTACTCCTTCACCACCTTTTCCAGCAGTTTCTAATTCTGAGGATGATGATGATGATGATGGTGATGACAATGATGCTTCGGATGATAATGGAGATGCTAGCTTTACTGATGAGATGTTTACCTGACACTTTACCCTTTATTACTTGTGACAAAATGAGGAGTAATTTTAGATATGAAAGTAGTCATCTTAGGGAGAGAGTTAGTATAGGACATTTTTGTTAGGGGGAGAGTGTTGATATTTTGAGGAATGTAGTGAGGACATGATGTATTGTTTTTCTTTTCTACTTTTTAGATACATTGTTCTTGTATATGAGGTTTTGTGACCAGTTTTTACGTACATTGTACTTATTTTCTCTATATGTGGATGTATGTTTCTTTCATCTGTCTCTACATACGTTGTTTCTTTTCTATCTTTATACACATGTTTCTTTTACTTGTATGCAATTTATTATTTCTTGTTAGGTTCTAAAGGTTTAGGAATTTATGTATTTAGAACTCTAATTTGTAATATTGGCAAACCATGATCAAAACGATATGTTTAGTCTTGTTATAGTGTGCTCAAAGTTGTTTAATTATTGTAAAGTTGGAATTGAGAGACTGTAGATGCATTGGGGCATTTCGGTCTAGCTCGATCGATCGAAGAATAGATTCGATCGATCGAAAGTCGACCAGATTGTGTTTTCTACAGAATTTCCAACTCAGCCCTAACTCATTAAACGTTTAGGGTTTTATATTTTTACCCTCGGTATATAAGGCAAAACCCTAGCCACGTTTTTAGAGTTGCTCCAGTTGTATTGTTGCTCATACATTGCTGTTTTGTGTAAATCTCTTGTGAGATCTAGAGGAGCTTTCCTTTACACAAAGCTCAGGGTTTTCAAGTTAGAGATAATATTAACATCTTGATAATCAACTTGGTTGCTACCATTGAAGCTTAAAGAATATCAAGCGTGGATGCTTGTAGCTGATTAAAGTATTCAAGAAAGAAGGAGTCCGTGGATTCGGAGTTTACACGTGGTCGTGTCAGTAAGTTCTACTGGTGGGTAGCATTAGGAAGTCGAGCAGGGAGCTTGTAGTCCTTTTGTATGAATTTCGATTCTTTCATAGTGGATTTAGGTTTGCCTTGAGGATTGGTGGGTCAAATCCTCTCTAGGTTTTTACCGTGTGGTTTCTTGGGTGATCATATCATTGTGTCTTTTATTATTCTACTGCTTTATTATTTTGATATGATTATTTGATTGCTTTAACATAGAATTGCATAATTTGACTAAGTAACAACTTGGCTAATTAATCTAGGCTAACCAATCTGGTTGTTCTAAGGGGTCTAAAACCGTTTAAATGGTATCAGAGCCAAGTAGCTCTTTTGTTTGAGATTTTTTTGATCTCTGAGCTAATTCTTGACCCCTGTTGTTATGGAGCATGGACACTCTCTTGTTGTTCCTCCTCACTTTGATAGGAATAACTATGCTTATTGGAAAGTAAGGATGAAAGCATTTCTGAAATCCATTGATGAGAGAGTTTTGAATTCTGTTGAGTAGGGATGGGAGAAACCCACTACTCCTGTGAGTGAGTGGCAAACTTCTGAAAAAGAAGCAGCTGGCTTCAATAGCAAAGCTATGAATGCCATCTTCAATGCTGTTTCTATGGAGGAATTTAAGAGGATCTCTAATGTTGAGGTTGCTCATATTGCTTGGAAAATCCTCTAAACTGTGCATGAAGGCACAAAGACAGTTAAGATAAACAAACTGCAGCAATTAACTTCTAGGTTTGAGAGCATTAGGATGTCTGATGATGAATCTTTTGATGAATTTTATGCCAAATTGAATGATATTGTTAATTCTGCTTTTAATTTGGGTGAAATCTATGATCAACCTAAAATTGTTAGGAAGATACTTAGATATTTAACTGAAGACTTTAAACCTAAAGTGACTGCCATCACTGAAAGTAAGGATGTGGACTCCATCCCTGTTGATGAGCTTGTAGGATCTCTTCAGTCCTATGAGTCTGACCTACCTAAAGTGAACAAATCCAAATCAATGGCTCTTAAGTCAGTTGATGATGTTGATGGTGGTGGATTTGATGATGAGCTCTCTGCTACAGAGATTGCCTATCTTGCCAAAAACTTCAAAAACTTTCTTAGAAATACCAACAGAAAGGCAAGATGTACATACACTGCTGAATCTAGAAATTTTAGGAAGAATGATTCCACTAAGGTTAATAACTTTGAAAAACCTAGAGAAAAAGTTGGTCAATTTTCAAATAATTCTTTGGGTCTTCAGTGTTTTGGCTGTCAAGGGTATGGTCATGTGAAATCTGAATGTCCTACTTTCTTGAGGACTAAAGGTAAAGCTATGGCTGTAACCTTTAGCGATAATGAGGTTTTTGATGATGAGTCCGAATGTGATGAGGATGGAAACTTCATTGCTTTCACTGCTACAGCTGTAGTCAATGAAAGCATATCCGTTGCATATCCGTTGAAGAGAACCATTCTAATGGGGAACTTTCTGAGGATGCAGATCTTTAAGAGGGCTACAATAAACTTTGCAAAATTGCAGTAAGGGATACTATGAATGTAGAACTTGGCCTGAAGAAAATTGAATCTCTTGAGTTTAAAAAGAAAAATTTGCTTGTTAAACTGTTTGATGCTAATGATCTTTTGAACAATGTTAAATCTGAGAACATGCTTTTACTTGATAAAGTTAAAACTTTGGAACATGATTTATCTGTTTCTAGATCTGTTAGTTCTAAACTTGATCACATGCTGAATGTTCAAAAGTATCATTTTGATAAATCTGGGTTAGGATATGTTGAAAACATCTTTGATTCTGCACCACATTCCACGAATTTTGTTCCTTCATCTTCTTCTGAACCTTCTGTGAGTGAGGTTGTGAGTGAAACTGTCAAACCACCTGTGAGTGAGGTAGTCAAACCTGTAGAAGTTTCACCTCCTAAGAAGATTAGGGTTGATTTGAGAGAAACTAAACCTACCTTTTCTAAGGACAAGATGCATGGTAAACCTGCTTGGGTTTGTCATTTTTGTGATAAGTCTGGATACATTCGTCCTAACTGTTACAAGTTTCAAACTGCTAAGAGAGCAAACAAACCAAAAGTGTCTGTGTCTTAAGCACAAGATCCTATGACACTTATTGGTGAATTAGTAAAGGTGTTGAACCTTTATTCCAATCCTGGAGTTGGAAGTCACTCGAATGTGAATAAGAACTCCAATACTCGTGATGCATCTAAAAGGTTTTGGATGCAAAAGATTGACCTAATTGAGTCTTTCTGACATGGTCCTTGTGCTTCATTGCTCATCCTTTTGTGACCATTGTTCTTTGGTTTTTTTTTTTTTTTTTTTTTTTTTTTTTTTTTTTGTGTTTGTTTTGTTGTGTTTCTAGGGTTTGCATTGCATTACATTTATGCATTTCATTCTAGGATTTATTTGTTTTCTCTTAAATATAAAAAAAAAAAAAAAAAAAAAAAAAAAAAAAGGAGAAAAGGAGAAAGCAAAAATGTGTTTGACATTGTTTTCTTGGTTTTTGAAAACAAGGTTGGTTAATTTATTTACACATATTATGTCCTATGTACCTTGTTTAACATTGATGAACTTATTTATTGCACTTTACTAGTTGAAACTTTGTAGTGCGTGTTGTGTGAGAAAGATGTTTATGGTGTTTATCACTTTGTCTTAATCTTGAAGTCACATGTTATTTGACTGTCGGACTTAATCCTTTTGAGAAAGGCATAAATAACCATCTCACCACTGTTCACTAGCCAATCATGAACATCTTAGTGCATATCGTAAGATTTTATGCTCGAGAAAGTGTAGCACATGCACAAAAAGAACATAAGGTGTAGCTTCTTTAATTGCTTAATGCTTAAAACTGGTGTGTACTATTAGGCTTAATGCCAATTCACATAATTAAAACTGGTGTGTACTATTAGGCTTGATGCCAAATTTCACCTACTAATAGGGCAAAATACAAGAAACTTACATGATTGCAAACTTTTGTTCTAGGAGATGTGGGAGTTATAGGATGTAACTCTTTAGGTGATAGTCTCTTTTAAATTCTATGCGATGGATTTTGTAGACTTTGTGATTGATTGTTATTCACATATCACCTCACATGTATCTCAAGTTTATGCTAGTTGCACACACTACATAAGTTACTCTTTGCTAAACTTTGTACATGTTATTGTGTGTGTTTTTGGTTTGACCAACCAAGTTTGAAGATACTTTGAGAATTATGCAAAACATTTTTTTTTTTTTTTTTTTGCTTGTGAATTTGAAAGGAAGAATGGCTGAAATTATCTTTGAAGAAACTGGGATTAAAATTTGGGTTTTTGAAAAAGCATTCCATCTCATACTTATGCATTTTTTTTTGTAATTTAATACTTTAAGGAGTTATTTTCAAAATATGGTTTGTGCTTTTCAAATCTGTGATTTTTCTCAAAAATTTTGTGAGCCTCTGCCCATTTCGATCGATCCAGTCTGATTTTCGATCAATCGAAAAAGTGCTTTATTTTGTTGAAAAATGACTGTCTTATTCGATCGATCGAATGTATTTTTCGATTAATCGAAAGTCGCGAATCAGGTTTTTAAAAAAACTGTTCTTGACTTTTTCGAATACTATTTCAAAGAGTTTTCAAAAGTCTTTTCTTTCTCTCAGACTTGGCAAGCTCAACTATTCCAATTTTTTGTCGTTTTCCTCCGGATTTTTTGCAAAGAATCTCTTTCCTCAAGCCGGTAAGACTCTTTTACCTTTCATTTTGAATTTCTTTTCATGATTTCATGCATAAATCCATGCATTTGAGGGAGATTTTCGGACTTAGCATTTTTGGGATTTTCTGTTGATTCAAGCCCTATTTTGTGCAATTGATCATTGGGTTTTTATGGGGACACATCATAAACATGATCCTTACTTGTTAATTTGATCAATTTTGAGTTTAGTGAAAAATTGAAAAATTTAGGGTTTGTTCTTGATCCAATTTGGGGCTTTTGTTAAATTGGGTAGAATTTGATGAAATTGTCTTGTTGTGTTGATGTAATTAAGCATTATACTCTATGTGCTGTGTTTTGTAATGCTCAATTCATCAATTTGTTTAAAAATTTCAACAAGTGGTTTTCAATTTTTGGGGTTTTTGATAGAAATTCCCTGCTCAAGCCAATTTTGTCAATTTAATCTCAATTAAACTTAATTACTTACTGCATTAGTACATGCATCATGGCATTGTATTTGTTCATGCATCATATAGATTTTCATTCTATTGTTTTTTGTGCTAACTTGCAGTCTGTCCTTGGTTTTGTTTTCTTGTGTTCTTTTGGTTTTCTCTTTGTGTCTCTGTCCTTTCCTTAGCATCATGCCTAGGAAGACTAGAGCTCGTAGGACTATTCCCTCCTCTTCTCCATCCCCTCCTTCCTTTGACCGTGAGAAATTTCCGAGTGAGAAAAACTAAGAGATTTTTGTGAAGCTAAACTTTAGGAGAAATATTTGGGCTGAGCATTCTGTTCTGTTAGATGAACTTGATCCTGCCATTAGGGAAAACTTTGAGCGTCAGGGCTGGTTACCCTTGGTGGATGTTTCAGATCCTTTTCCACCTTCTGCCTTGATTAGAGAGTTCTTTTCGAACATCTCTATCCGCATCTATGATTCCAACACTTTAGTAAAGAGTTGGATACGAGGCGTAGAGTACACCATTACTCCTCAAATAGTGGCTGCTGCTCTAGGGGTACCATTGGTCCGAAATCTTGTCTATCCGTATGACGAGTCTCCCGAGTTGAGCGACGTTTTGTCTTACATCACTGGGACTTCTGTCCAGTGGGGTTCTAATCCTAGGATTACTTCTGCTAAGCTCTCCAGGTTACACTATCTGTTCTTTAGGATAGGTTGTCATTTTATCTGGCCCATTTCTCATGTTCACACCATTCCTCTTGAGAGGTGTGTGTTTTTGTACGCCTTGGTTACTGATACTCCTATTAGTTTTCCCCATCTCTTTCTTCGTTCTTTGAACGATGTTTATAGGAGTTTATCTACTACTCATGCTCTTGTTCATCCTATTTTCATTCATAGGATTTTGCTTTATCTTGATCTTAATGGCTTCCTTTCCTTTGAGCCCATTCATGTGATAGCTCCCATAGGTGCGTCTTTTCTTAGATAGAGGGCTGCTCATCTTCGAGCTGGTTCTAAACACCCTAAGTCTGAGCCGTCTAGCAGCGCACCTCCTTCTTCTTCTTCTACAGGTCTTGCTGGTGAGGATGTTCCTGATCCAATTAGTGATGATGCTGCTGCTACTGATGTTCCTCCACCTCCTTCGGCCGACTTTGATGTTCGTCGTACTCTGGAGACTGTCATGACCGTTCAGGCGGCTCATGGTCAGATTTTGGTGGACTTACTAGATGAGATTTGTGCTCTCCGAGCCGACTTTGCGCGTCTTCATTCACCCTTACCACCTCCTTTTGATGGCAACTTATGATTGTCCTTTGGCATTTTGTCACAAAAAGAGGGAGTGAAGTTTTGTCTTGTAGTAGAGTTTTTGTAGTTAGGGGGTTTTGTCTTGTAGTGGAGTTTTTGTAGTTAGGGAGAGATTTTTTTGTTACTTTTTGTTTGTGAGGAGCTTGTGGAGTTTTTAGATTGTATCTAGGTGCTTCACTTTGTATATCATTTTTGGGGATATTCATGTTAGGGGGAGTAACATTGATTGATATACATGTTATATTCATTGATTCTTGTTGCTTTGTGATTCACTGCTTATTGATTTATATTTATGAGTTGTTCATTCATATATGTCTTTATTTTGTGTTGTGTGAATCTTACAAGAATGTTATACCTGTTGTTTTACCATTTTCTGTCACACATGCGTTTATGCGTTTGTTGAGTATTTCAGGAATATACAGATTGATTCAACTAAGCTGCTGTCTACACTTGCAATTGATGGATAGTAGTTAGGGTTGAATTTGAGTTTATGAGCATTATTTTTGTAAAGGGATTTTTACTTATAAAACTTTGAGCTTTTAATTAAGGTTTTGTCACGAATTACCAAAGGGAGAGTTTGTTATGTTCTAAAGGTTTAGGAATTTATGTATTTAGAACTCTAATTTGTAATATTGGCAAACCATGATCAAAACGATATGTTTAGTATTGTTATAATGTGCTCAAAGTTGTTTAACTATTGTAAAGTTGGAATCGAGAGACTGTAGATGCATTGGAGCATTTCGGTCTGGCTCGATCGATCGAAGAATAGATTCGATCGATCGAAAGTCGACCAGATTGTGTTTTTTGCAGAATTTCCAACTCAGCCCTAACTCATTAAACATTTAGGTTTTTATGTTTTTGCCCTAGGTATATAAGGCAAAACCCTAGCCACGTTTTTAGAGTTGCTCCAGTTGTATTGTTGCTTATACATTGCTGTTTTGTGTAAATTTCTTATGAGATCTAGAGGAGCTTTCCTTTACACAAAGCTTAGGGTTTTCAAGTTAGAGATAGTATCAACATCTTGATGATCAACTTGGTTGCTACCATTGAAGCTTAAAGAATATCAAGCGTGGGTGTTTGTAACTGATTGAAGAATTCAAGAAAGGAGTCCGTGGATTCGGAGCTTGCACGTGGTCGTGTCAGTAAGTTCTACTGGTGGGTAGTATTAGGAAGTCGAGCGGGGAACTTGTAGTCCTTTTATATGAATTTCGATTCTTTCATAGTGGATTCAGGTTTGCCTTGAGGATCGGTGGGTCAAATCCTCCCTAAGTTTTTATCGTGTGGTTTCCTGGGTGATCGTATCATTGTGTCTTTTATTATTCTACTGCTTTATTATTTTGATATGATTATTTGATTGCTTTAACCTAGAATTGCATAATTTGACTAAGTAACAACTTGGCTAATTAATCTAGGCTAACCAATCTGGTTGTTCTAAGGGATCTAAAACCGTTCATTTCTGTTTCACACAAGATGCCTTGATGAGTTTTGTTTAAAGTGTTTCAGAAATATAGGTTGTCAAAGTGTACTTGTCATAAACTCTTTTCTTGCAAAGTTTTTTAAGGGTTTGTGATAGGATTGATTTTATTGTATTCAACAAGTGAATATGAGTTTAGTGATTTATGACTTCTCTCATATGTTTATTTGTTTGTTATGGTTTTGTCACAGATTGCCAAAGGGGGAGATTGTTAGGACATATGTGTTTTCACTTGTTAAAAACATATGTCATTTGTTTATGTAAATTGGCTAATCCTTTGACAAAATGCACTTTATTTGTAATTGAGTAGTTTTAGGTGTTTTTAATACTTCAAGAAATAAGGTTTCAAGATCAAGTGTTGAAATCATCAAGTTTGTCCAAGAAAAACAAGCTGATAGTGCAAATTCATTAAAGCTTGATAACTGGCTCGACAGCTGCATCTATCAAGCTTTGGAAAGCTGTTTCAAGCCCGTAAGCTCGACATCTGCTCGACAGCTTTTCGACAGCTTCTATTTGTTGAGGTTTATAAAAATCAGATTTCTGATCTGATTTCTTGGGATCCGCGAATATGTCTTTGAGCCTTATTTTCTTCTAACTCTAGACATATAAAAGGATTGTTTTTAGGGCCGTTAAAGAAGACACAAGTTGCACAAGCATTGAGAAAACTCTGTTCAAGCAATTTGTGATCAAAGATGAAGTTCTTGCCCTAGTTCTTGCCTTAGTTCGTCTTTTTTGAAGAAGTTGCTGTGTATTTGCACCAAAGGGTTTTGTGACCAAGCATCTTCTTGATCTTTATCACGTAGGATGAACTAAAGAACTTTGCAGCCAACCTCTCTTTCAAGTTGGTGTTGAAGTCACGTATTGGGATCTGCGCATTGGTTAGTCACATACTTGGGAGCCGTGCATCAAAGGTGGAAACTGTCACTATTGAACAAGTCCAATTAGGTATTGGGGTAAGAGTTCAATTGTAAGTTGGTAAGGTCTTGGGATTCCTTTACTTGTAACCGCTTGTTGTTATAATTGTGGAGTTTCGGGAGTGGTAACCTAAAAATCACCCAGTGGAGTTTTTGCCATCAGGTTTTTTCCCATTCGTAAACAAATCACCGTGTCATTTAATTTCCGCTGCATATTTAGGTATTTGGTAATTTGTTTGTGCTACCATGAGTTTTTATGATAAATTGATTAATTAATAACTTGGCTAATTAATTAATTGGTTTAATCAAAATGGGTCAATACGTTTGTGGCCTATCAGCTTAGTTGGGTCAAAATTCATTTCTTCTAGAATTCCCAAAACATAAGAACCTTCTTGGTAGCCCACATATTCCCCATTCTTAATAAGTTGGTTAACATCAGTAACAGTTGGTTGCAACTATTAGATGGTTAAGAGTGACGTCAAACTTGCCGTGTAACTTTGAGTGAGAATGAGAACCACAAAAACCCATATGCTGACCACAAACCTTGCTAAATTGCTTAATAGGGTCTCCTCTGCAAATTAAATTCAAATGGGCTTTAGAAAATTACATAGTTACATCATAAATGTCGAGTTGATACGATATTTGAGATACCATCTAGGTATACTATTAGTCTATTACTTGTTTTAATGCATGATAATGTTGAATTTAAGGAATCCTAGGCTATAATATTAGAATATGTCATAAGAAATTTCCTATTATGCCTTGGTTTGGATAGCACTTCTTTATACTCAATGTTGAGTTGCGTTTTTAGTTCTCCCTCTTTTTTTTTTGGTCGGATTTTTTGACTTTTTGGGGACAAAAATTACTGTGCATGATCAATGTGTACTGTTTACGCACTGTTCATATACTGTTTATACATTAAAAATATTAAAAATGGGACCCACGATACTATTCATCTATTTAAAAATTATTTTGCTACAGTGTTTTCAGTAACAATCAGTTTTCAATAACTTTCAGCTACAATAAGTTGTATCTAAACAGACCCTATAGGCTATTAAGCAAGTTGTCAAATAGTTTAACATCACTTGATTATTTCTGAAGGATGGAAATTCTAAGTTTCTAAATCTATTGTAAGCCTCCAAGTAGCGCACAAGCTGTTTTAGATTGTGCATTTTGCATATGCCTTCTATTGAGTTCTGAATCATTCATTTCTACGACAACAAATGAGAAAAATGATGAAAGGAACTTACTCTGTGCAAAAACCATGGTTGAGGAGTACCATAAACTTTGTCCAATCTAATGTGATGGAGGCCTGCAAAAATCTTCATTTATTCGATGTTCAAGAACCCATACCACAAAGCCAATGAAGACAAAGAAAATCCCACTTGCTATCCAAAGGTCCCAAGTTAATGGCTTCAAGAACACCCATGCATTATTCCTCTCATTGTCTTTGATTGGTACTACCATTGTTACTCCAGATTCTGTGTATGGCAATGTGAAGTCAATATAGTTAGTCCTATTTGCAATGATAGTTGTATCTGCAGCCAGAGCATCGAAGTTCTGTCAAAGTAAAATATTTACTTCCATCATTTCCAGTACCATATGTGAGCCCTTGTTTAGATAGATAACAAAATCTAGAAAGAAAATGTAAACTAAGAAATATAAAGGCTCAAAATCTAATCTTAGTTATTAAAAATAGTAAGCTAAGGATTTTTACTAACC
Source organism: Quercus variabilis (assembly GCA_030445155.1). Lineage (NCBI taxonomy): Eukaryota > Viridiplantae > Streptophyta > Magnoliopsida > Fagales > Fagaceae > Quercus > Quercus variabilis. The sequence goes on from CP129446.1 coordinate 18,410,351, forward strand.
CCAAGATATACTTGATACACCATATCATTATATGTACCAGCGCTTTCACCATTTGGCTTTGCAAAAGGAACGAACTCATAGTCAACATTATATGGCAATGCTTTCATTACAGCCTTGAAGATGTCTATGCTATACCCTTTGACATTTGTTGTGTTAGTGCTAGCATCATGTTCCACCTTAACAAATTCAAAAAAAGCATCCTTCACTGGAACTCCTACTCTCAACTTCTTCCCATTTGTTGGAATCTCCCAACCTTCGGGGACAGAGCTTGAATCACCCGGCCATATAACTGGTCCTAGGTTTCTTCTCGAAGCGGAATATGTGCTTGTGTTTGTAGAATTCAATTCCCTTATGAGTCCATTTTCTGGAGTCCAAAATGCAACCCCGATAGTTGCAAGATCCATTAAGTTGCTTGAACCAGTCGTATTTTCAAAGTCAAAATTTGTAGTCCCAACCTTCTCAACTGCCTTGGCTAACACTGAAGCAGCATCATATGCCTAGAGTCCCCTAACATTCAATGCAACATCCAAAATATTTGGATTGGCTTGATGGAATTTTGTTTTCCATCGAAGTGTAAAGCTTTCAAGCTCAATTGTTTTTGGAACATAAGTATTTACACCCAACACCCCCTGCATTGAATCATGTACTGATGATTCAATCGAGCGAATGGAATTGGTCATCCCACTAGTCATGATCCAAGCATAACCTTCACTCATCATTCCAATCTCTTTTGCCTTGGTGAAAAGCCGAGAATCAACATCGCTTGGCATGTGGACAATGAAGACTCTAGTTTGCATTGTCATCAACTTATAAAGTTCTTGATCAATTTGGTCATCTGAGGCCAATGGAGGAATGACACTTCGATAAGGGACACAGGCATCAACTTCTTGCAAGGCATCAATCAAGAAGGGTATCATACCTTGTCCATACTCATTATCAGTGTAGATTGGCACAACTTCTCTCCATCCAAAGGCTTGAACAATCGCACTTATAGCTTTCACTTGAGAGGAGCTATTTTGAGTGGCTTGAAAAAAATATGGACTTTGAAGTGAAGTAAGAGAAGGGCTTGTTGCTGAGCATGCCATAATGGGCACTTGGGCTTTCTCCCCAAGATTGATGATAAACTTGGCTTGCATAGAACTTTCTGGCCCTATGATGGCTTGCACTTCGACATTTTTTATTAGGTCTACAATTGTTGTTGAAAAAAGAAGAACAGAGAAAGTAAATGCCTAGTCAAACTCTAACTAATGCGGAGTCATAGAAACAAATGAGAAATAAATGAAAATTTTGGTAATCATCCATTTTTGCATAGTCAACAAAGAATAGAGGCTATGACCCACCGTACCCCACTTTGCCCAATGCGGATTTTATTTAATATATGTTTAAATTATTTTTATGAAATATATGTTTAAGTACTTATTTATACATGTAATTTTTATGCATATATGAGTATGTATCTAATTACATCACTACATGTGGGGGAATTTCTCCAAGTCAGCATAAACGGTGTTAACCTCCATTTTTACACTAACAAAGTTTCTATCCCAAAAAAAAAAAAAAAAAAAAAAAAGAAAGGGGCACCCAATCAACCATTGTCGTCTCTCTTAAACCTTAACTTCCACAGGTCCACCATTCCTCCTCCTTTCCTTACAACCACTCTAAGCTCTACCTCACCACCACCAACATCCTTTACCTCGCTGGATATTTCTCCAGCATCCCTTTGAAGAACAAACCCTAAAATTTCTAACACCCGAAAAACTCAATCTAGAAGAAAAAAAAGAAAAAAAGAAAAAAGAAAAAGAAAAGCAAAACCCATAAGTGAGAGATTTTGATAGAGTTAGAGGAGGAGAAGAGGTGTTGGTGAGTAATGGAGAAGAGAGAAGATTAGTCCATGCTAGTGGTGGGTTGGTGATGCCTCCGCCATGCGAGGACAAAAGCAAAGGTTTGCGACTGTGAGAGGAGGTTCGTCGAAAATCTTCTTCAGCTCTAGCGTTGGTGACTTAACGTGGCCGATGGTAACTTCAAGATCTTGTATTGCTTGAACTCGTCAGCAAGGAAGATGATGTCGACAGTGGTATGGCAGAGCTTGCAAAGGAGGTGGTGACGGAAGGAGAAGTAGCATGAGGATTAATTGACACATGTAGTGATGTGATTGGGGAATCTAAAGAACCACAACCAAGAAATTATACTTAAATTTCGCCCTTTAATATTATACATGTTTTATTAATATTCTCAAAACACTTGTCTTTACTTCTTTCTATGTACTCTCATAGTAATCATTTTTATATATTTTTCATCTTTATCTTATCAATGTCTGAATCATCTCATTAAGATTAATAAAACATTTTCAACCCGCCCAAACCTAACTTGCCTCACTACTCCTCGCATGGGTCCCGACCCCAAAATGAAGATGGGATGGAGATGGGGCAACCATGATCTCACCCTATCTCACCTCATTACCATTCCTAGGACTATAGAGGTGTTGGTAACCAACTGAAAAGTTAAACTATTTATGGAATAATATATGAAGCTAGTTAGAAACATTCGTAAAAATACCAAAAATTTCACATTCTAGAGCATATAATTTATTATTATGAAGAAAGTAAAGTGCTGACAACAATTGTCGGTACTCACCAGGAGTACAGCCAACAAATGAGGTTGAAGCATACGGTCCAATAAAAGTTTGAATGTGTTAGGTATAGGTGTACTTTCAACCCATCAACCAAATCAATATGTTGACATCTTGGGATGGTTTTGCAAAGGTTGATGGGTTAATTTTTTAAATTTTCATTTAGCTTTTAGATTACATTTTTTATGTGGGGCTTTTTAAACACTACATTTTCAATTACAAGTATTCTTTAGCCCACTTTTAGCAAATATAAATTGGGAAAAAGCTAAATAAGTTGTTGCCAAGTAGAATGGTTGAAATTAAACTATTTTTTTTATTAGATTTGACAAAATGACTCCTAACTCAACAATCTGATCCCTACACTACATGATTGGTTGGTTTTTAGAACTACCATGAATTGGGTTGAATTAAAGATATTCCAACTTGTGGAGGTCCAGTTGGCTTGAAAAATACTCCAAACCCAACCCAACCGGAGCCATACACGCTTAATCATAGGAAATTGTCCATAGCTGCCCATAACAAAAGAATTGAAGTTGAAAAAGAAAAAGAAAGATAATTTGGTGGTGGAGTTTAGCTTAATGATTAGAATGAGAGAAGTTCTACGTTAATAACACTTTCATAATAAATCTTAGGTAGTAGGTTGTGATTAGTTCTTATGCTCCGCAACCAACGTCCACATCAACCCACTTTATCAACACTAACCCAATGGTTTAGTCCTTTCTCTTTTTTTAGCGGCTTCACTCACCTATTAGTTATTCAATGACTTAGTAAGTCATTTTAATCTAACCTCTAGGTCACCTCCCTTCATGACCCGACCACAAAATTGCAACTCATTTGATCTTAGATACTAAATGAGATATATTAGATTACTCAACATGGTGGTTGGGTCTAATATCAAATACTAAGAATCCATGGGTAGACTCACTCTTGAAAACCAACTTGTAAGAGGGGTGTCCAAGAACTTATAAACATATGGTTAACTTTACACTTAATCCATGTGATACATTAGGATAACTTTAAGTTATGTTACAGCACTAAATATTTTTTTATTGGAAGCGAATTTTAACTAGTCCACTATTGGATTAGATCTTATTATACTCCACATGCTTGCAAATGTCTAGATAATATGAGATCAATAACTGTCATTGGTAAAATATATAATTTTTAATTTTTTTTTTAATTTAAAATTGTACATAGAAGTTGGGTTTATAAATTAAATAATAAGTAGCATCCAATTGGCTCGAAACTTTGCATATTAAGAATATAGAGAATATGTAATCTAATGGTGAGATTTTTTAATTATTAATCCAATAAAAAGCTATTAGATAGTATAACATAATTTTAAATTAAACCAAATACAACTTAAACCCAACACATATATGTGTTGCTGCAAAATTTTTGTAAATATTAGTGGTGGGTGTTGCGAGATGGAGTTCAAACAAGGGATGGTGGATACAGTTGAGTGATCGCTGGAGTTGAGGTTGGTAATGACAAAATATCTTGACACCCTGGCCATAATAAAAGATCACCACAGATCACCGCATGTGACTGCAAAAATAGTGGTGGATCTATGAATAAAATACGACTTTGATATTTTTTTATAAGTATATAATATATATTATTTGAAAGTTTTGGTTCAAAAAATTTACCCCATAAAATTAAAAATCAGTTTCTCCAAAACCTAAAAGTGGCTACCTAGCTCAAATCTGTAGGCTGTGACCCCTGTCAAAACGAAATCAATTAAAAAAAAAAAGTTTTTATTAACAAAACAAAAACAAATCCATTATTAAAGAAAAACGGTTCTTTGCTAGAAAAAAATGCAGATAACTAAATATCATAACTATGTGTTCTGCATGACATTTTGGTGGTTGGATGAATCAAAATTAAAAGTTTGGACACTTGTTTGCATCCTACCATGTAGTCTAGCTCTACTTATAGAATTATTTGGTTCTTTTTTTTTTTTCATAGATATTTTACACGAAAAAAGTTTATCTCTAAACTAATTTGAAAGAATATTTCTCCTACCCAATATGTGGTAGTTGAAAAAACTATTCACCTATACTTTTAATCACATAACTTTTTAAATAAATTATGTGATTTGTTTAAATAAAATATATGCAGGGTCTTATAAATGGTCACGCAGTAAGTTAGAGAAAATTCCTCTAAACTTGTTTAAAGGAAAACTTTGACCTTGTGATATGAGTATATGAGATTTTACCATATTATTAATAATTTAAATGAATAGTGAAACTCAAAATGACAGCTACCTCTATCTTAAAATCCCTTACGCGAATAGTGAAACTAAAAAATGTTTACTTCAAGCCATTAAATAAGAATAGTTCAAATACATTTTTACTCTCCCCAACGAATAGAATCCCTCATACCCTTATCTCGGACAACAAATTGCAGTTTGATAGTAAGGCCTTTAGGAGGTATTGTTGTGACATGGGCATAGCAAATAAATATTCCACCCCAGCATATCCACAGGGGAATGGATAGGCTGAAGCTGTCAACAAGGTCATAGTGAGAGGGCTTAAAAGAAGGCTAGATGATGCAAAGGGAAAATGGGTAGAAGAACTGTCACACATCCTTTGGACCTACCAACCTTCGCCCCCTAGATACATTAAGGAGATGCCACTTTCAATGACTTATGGGGTCAAGGCGGTTATTCCTCTAGAGACTGGATTCCCCACGCTGAGAATAAGTTCCTTTACTCCTAGCAGAAATGATGTGCTACTAGAGAAGAGCTTAGACTTAATTGATGAATGGAGAGAAAATGCCATGGTCCAATTAGCCTATAACCAACATAAGCTCAAGCAAGGGTATGATACCAACGTGAAGTTAAGGCCATTGGCACCTGGTGACTTGGTGTTAAAAAAGGTTTTGGGTACTGCAAAGAACCCAACATGGGAAAAATTGGGACCCAATTGGGAAGGGCCATATCGTATTACATCAGTGGCTGTAATAGGTGCATATTATCTTGAAGATCTAGAGAAAAGGGCTGTGCCACATCCCTGGAATATAAATAACCTAAGAATGTATTATTATTAATGAAAGCTTTCTTCACCCTATTTGAGTTTGTTATATTACGAGTTATGCATTTTACTATATATCTAAGTATCAAACAGAACTTTGGTCATGCCTGACTCCTCAGACCACATGCCTTGGGTAAATTGATATTTTTCAATCATTGTTCTAAGTATTAAATAAAACCTTAGCTGTGCCTGACTCCTCAGACCACATACTTTGGGTAAATTAATACTCCCTGAAATCTATCTAAGTATTAAATAGAACCTTGGTCATGCTTGGCTCCTCGGACCACATACCTTGGGTAAATTGATATCTTTTAATTATTGTTTTAAGTATTAAATAGAACCTTAGCTATGCCTAGCTCCTCGGACCACATACTTTGGGTAAATTAATACTCTCTGACATCTATCTAAGTATCAAACATAACCTTGGTTATGTCTAGCTCCTCGGACCACATACTTTGGGTAACTTGATATCTTCTAATCATTGTTTAAAGTATTAAACAAAACCTTAGCTATATTTGGCTCCTCGGACCAAGTGTTTTGGGGAAATTAATACTCCTTGACATCTATCTAAGTATCAAACAGAACTTTAGTCATGCCTGGCTCCTCGGACCATATACCTTGGGTAAATTGATATCTTTTAATCACTGTTCTAAGTATTAAACTAAACTTTAGCTATGCCTGTCTCCTTGGACCACATACTTTGGGTAAATTAATACTCCCTGACATCTATCTAAGTATCAAACAGAACCTTGGTCATGCTTGGCTCCCCAGACTACATACCTTGGGTAAATTGATATTTTCTAATCACTGTTCTAAGTATTAAACAGAACCTTAACTATGTTTGGCTCCTCGAACCACATGCTTTGGGGAAATTAATACTCCTTGACATCTATCTAAGTATCAAACGGAGCTTTAGTCATGTCTGGCTCCTTGGACCATATGCCTTGGGTAAATTAATATTTTCTATCATGTTGCTAAGTGTCAGGGCAAAGCCTTAGTTATTGTGGACTTTTTGGACTACACATTTAAGGTAAATTAGTAATCCTTATTGATTACTTTAATGTCAGGTATAATCAGTCACTCCAAACAGTAATGATTTTCACTGTGATGAGATGCTCAAGTAGATGCTCATAAGCATCACTTAAAGTGCTTGCAGGCATACCTGTGTCTGTTTAAAAATTAATTATTTCTCTGACCCTATAAACTTATTAATAAGTAAGGCATAAAGTAAGTTTAAACCTATATGTATGCTGCATTATTGTGTATGTTCTTAAAATTAGAACTACGCTTTGCCGAGTTTATGGACTTAGTAAATTTAACCTGTTTTGCTGCTGACCATACGAGATGGGATCAACTATCTACTATTTGTGTAGATTAATAAGGGTATTTTTACCTCATTACTACGATCATTAAGTGTTAGATAAGATAGAAATCATATCAACTCCAATATGTGAATCATAGGAAGAAAGAAAATATGCATAACTTTCATTATTGAAGTCTTTAAGCAAGGCAAGTTGAGTACAAAATGGGGTAGTTTGCTTACAAACTGTGAAAACCAGAAAAAAAGTTGCAAAAAAAAAAAGTTGCAAAAAAAAAAAAAAAAAAAAAAAAACTATACAGAAATCTACTGCTTTTTTATTACAATTTTTCCTTAGAAAGGGGCCTTGGATTGTTGGACTGCAGCCTCCGAGGATCCTTGGTTTGCTCCTTTTAAGTCACCTTTGGTAGGAATTGGGAGGCTTGTAAGAACAATCTCCATCCTGAGGGCCTCTTTGTCTTTAGAAGGATCCTGGGGAGCAGTTGGGGGCTTGGTGGCATTAGGGGCCACCTCATTTTCTTTTTCGTTCACCCCAGGCTGCTCGCCCACTCTTGGAGGACTGCCAGAGGAGGGAGGGACCTTCTTGGGGCTACTCCTCTAGATCGGCCACCTTAGGAGGAGTGTCTGCCTTAGAGTTGCTGGAGGAAGAGGGGCGAATGGCTTGAGGGTAATGGACACTTTTTGCCTTTCTGAGTATGAAGAAGCCTTAACCCCAGCTTGGTTGAGAGCCTTATTCCATACCTAGAGGCAATAAGTCATGCATACCTCTAGGACCTCGGCCCTAAAGGCATCCTCGGTCTCGGCCACCTCAACATCATACCCATGTTGCTTTGCCTCCTCCCTGGCCTTTTTTGCCTCCTTATTGGCTTTCTCTGCCCGATCCTTGGCCTTTCAGACCTCCTCCAATTTCTTCTTCATAGTAAGGATTTGTTCCTTAGAGGTGGCCAATTGGTCCTCGGCATTGCGGAGTAGCAGCCTTTGGCTTTTTGCTTGTCTTTCAACGTTGTCCAGAGCAGCTGCAGCGCTTTTTCTTTCTTTCTCCTCCTCAGTCAACTTGGCCTTAAGATCTTGGACACTTTTTTCAGCCATGTGGAAGGCATCCACAGCTGCTATCGTCCTCCCCTCTTCCTCCTTCATTTTTCGATGGGAATAGTTCACTATCTTCTCGGCCCTAAAGGTGGCTTGGATAGCTTGGAAAGGAAGAGAAGTACAGTTAAAAAAAAAAAAATTTAACTTAAAACTTATTTACCATAACCAAATCCCTCTTCAGTCCGAGGAAGACTTCATGCGATCTGAGGTCAGTCATATCCTTGGGTAGTAGCAAGGATTGTTCCACTACATTTGCCACATACCCAGCTGTGCCCCGTTGGAAGTCTCGGATGGAGGCATCATTAAGAAGGGGAACTCCATCCAGCTCCATGCATAGGGGCCAAACGGGGGCTGCAGCTCAATGATCAACCCTTTTTTCTCCCTCAGTGGCTGACCTCGTTTGTGTCACCTTGGGCTACTTGGCCCTTTTTGGGGCTCGATCTCTTGGGGAGGTTGGTTCTTCCTAACTTCCACCACTTCCTTCCCCTTCTCCTCCCTCTTCCTTTTATGGTCGGCTGGATTAGCTTGGAGGGGTTAGGTGGGTGGAGGAGTGGGGAGCTTGGTCTGAGAAGCCTTCCTAATTGCATCTCTCCTCGGCTAAGACTCCACCAACTCTTGGAGAGTTGACCTCTGTCTGTCTGCGTTAGACATATAATTTGATTCATTAAAGTAATAATAAAAATAAACAAATCTAAAAGTGTTAAAAATATAGCAAAATACCTACAAAATTGTATACACATTTCACTAACTTATTCTTAAAAAATATGTAGAATTCAACCTTTCTTTCTTTCTTTTTCTAGGTCATTAAAATTTGGATATAGTATTAGAATTTGATATCATGATAGAGGTAAGAGATGGTGGAGATTTAAAAAAAAAAAAAAAAAAAAAAAAAAAGGAATAAGATATTGAATGGCGATTTAGTACCATATAAGGAGATTTAAGTAGTTTTTAATTTGTTATTTTTTGTATAATATGGGAACCATTAATGGAATAGTGCCATGAGGAAAGAAAATTGGGATAAGAAAAAAAAAAAGTCAAAATGCAAAACTGATTCTTTAAGTTTCACATTTTGTTATTTCAGTTTTCTAAGTTTCAAGTATAGTCTATTCAGTCATCTATTAGTGTTTTATTAAATGCTGCTATTTACTTACCAAAACTACGCCATTTTGGATTTTTTTTTTTTTTTTTAATTTCAAAAAAACTGAAAAACCTTTTTTTTTTTATTTAAAGAAAGAAATTAGCCTACTAAATATAAAAAAATCATCCCACCCCCACTGTATTGTAGCAGCCCTTGACCTGAGAAATTTGAGGGTTAAGGGGAGAAAGAAAGAGGGGGAAAGAGAGAGATCGAGAGGGAGAAGAGAACTTGAAGTGTAGGCCATCCAAGTTATAGGAAACAAACAAGAAATCCAGCCTCCAAAGAATAAAACTCAGTTTAGTTCTAGATGCATATGTCATTTCGTATCCGTTATCTTCCTCCGTAATTTTCTTGTTGCTGAGTCAACATTTCACCGACTTTTTTTTTTCTTCTGTATTGCTTTGCTGTTCCTTCTTTTAGTCAGCATTATTATCAATGTATCAATTGAAGATGCTGTCTCTGTAAGCACTATGCTACAAATTAATTTTCTTGGGAAAGGATATTGCTACTATATTTTAGGGCCTAAATAGATCAAAATTGAAATTTGTGAAAAATATGTGCATTGACTTCAACCATAAGTATGGACATTTCACATTTCATGGGGTGAATTTTTTATATTCAGGAGGCTAGGGGAATGACGTCATTCTCCTAAGACCTTTAGTTTCTTTTTTCTTTTTTCAAATAATGATTTTTAGTTTTTAGAAATTAAAAAAAAAAAATCCAAAACAAAGTCATTTTGATAAGTAAACAGTAGCTCTTAACAGAAGACTAACAGATGACCGTATTGATTATACTTAAAACTTAGTAAACTGAAAAGACAAAAGGTAAAATTTAGAGGGCCCATTTTGCAGTTTGGCCGAAAAATTTTTTTTTCCTTAAATCTTGCAATTTTGATGAAAAAGGCAAAAACTGAAAGGAGAAAAAATTGGGACAAGAAAAATAAATTGCGGTGAATCTTGCCATTTGGGTGAAAACAAAATAAAAATTAGGCTAAAATGCAAAACTTACCCTCTAACTTTGTTTTTGTTGAGGGAAGCTTTTTCTTTTTGGTTTTTCCTCCTAGAGAGTAGCGCCCGTTTGGTAAGAAGTTTCTAATAATGTTGTTTAAGTATTGTAAAAATATGTCACTACAAGAAATTTGGGTTTAGGCAGACATTTGTAAAACATCACTAAAAACACAAAAAACGTTGCTATAGACACAAATGGTCTTCAACAACCTTTTTTTTTTTTTGCGACGTTCAAAAACGTCGCAATAGAGGGGTTACTATAGGTCTATTGTGACGTTTCTAAAAACATCGCTATATGTGACACTTTAGTGGCGTTCAGAAACTTTTAGTGACGTTTTATAAAACATCACTAAATAATATAACATTTTCGTATATAATGTAGGAAAATACATTTAGCGACGTTTATAAAACGCCACAAATAATCACACCAATAGCAACGTTTTAAAAACGTCGCAAAGGCATTTATCCTTTTACTTTTTAGTGACATTTTTAAAATGTCGCAAAACCTGCTCATTATTTATATAAACCTACTTAAAATTCAACAATAACTAACATAAGCCTACAATAAGCTTGTAATAAATGAAATATACCTATCATCAATATTCCACAATATCTAATGTCCACACTAACACATTAACCATAGATTAAATACATGTATCATCTTGAATTGAACAAAACAATTATCTGCCTACCAAAAAAAAAAAAAAAACCACCTAAATTATGACAATATTAAACAAAGTAGAATACTTCCAAAATAAATGTGATTGTAACAAAACACTTGTCTACCTATACCCCAACAAAAAAAAAAAAAAAAAAAAAAAAAAAAATAAAAAACTAGTCAAAACTACTCAAACTATGACAATATTAAAACAAAGTACAACAGAAAAATGCAAAATCTACGCTATAGAAAAATTGTAGAAAAAAAAAAAAAAAAAAAGATTTACAAACTTTTACATAAACATACAATGATTTAAACTTTGATGCTCAAGTCTTTTTGCTCAAAAATCCAAATTTGAATAAGAGTTTTCTGTACCAAAATCCAACCAAAACAAGCAAACAACAAAAATTAGCACAAAAGTTCCATATCCCATTAAAGAAATACTAAATCAAAGCAAACCCATAAGCCAAAACACAAAAACTCCATGACCTATTAAAAAAAAAAAAAAAAAAAAAACAAATCAAAGCAAACCCATAAGCTAAAACACAAATACTCACACTTTAAAGAAACTTGAACACCAAAAAATAGGGAAAAATGTATGGTGCTAGCAGTGGGTAGTGGCTAGAGAGGAAGGCTGGTAGTGGCTAAGTGTGAAGAAGTGATAAGGGTGGGGAGAGAAGGGGGGGGGGGGGGGGGAGAGAATATAGAAGTAGGAAGGGAAGTTTGTCTGAGAAAAAAAGAATGACAAGAAATAAAAAGAAATGAAAAAATGTGTAGGTAAAGGAGACAAAAAAGAAAAAAAAAAACACAAAACGGTGGGAACTGTCCCACTCAGTGAAATTTTGAGTGGGAAAAGGACAAAAAGGAGACCAAAAGGAAAAAAAAAAAAGGGCCAACGGTGGGAGCTTTCCCACAGCGAAATTTTGAAAAATTTTGGGGAAACATATAGCGATGTTTTTAAAACGTCGCTATATGTTTCCAAAAAACGTCATTAAATGTTTTCCTAAAATTTTTTGGACTAGATACTGGGGTCCTTCAATAAATATAGCGATGTTTTTGAAAAACATCGCTATAAACAAAAAATACGCCAGTAAAATTGTACTTTTTGTGACGTTTTAAGAAACGTTGCTATTGTTTTGGGTTACAACGATGTTTTTAAAAAAACGTCACGAAAGGCTCACTCTTTAGCGGCGTTTTTTAGAATGTCAGAATATACTACTTATAGTGGCAGATTTAAAAACGTTGCTAAAAAAACGCCACCTAAACTTGGATTTCTTGTAGTGTGTGTGGGTAAAAAAGTGTGTAAGATTACATGTTATAGTATTTAAATAACAGTTTTTATTGTTTAAACACTGTTACCAAACGGAGCCTGCTTCAAGTGGGAACTTAACAAGTGCTTTTTCAGTTTTTCCATTTCAGTGGGGGCAAAACAGATTGTACATATGCAAGTATAACATTTTCTAGGAGTCATCAAGGGATTCAACCAACAATTACAATCCTTCATCATTTTTTTTTTTTTTTTTGGCTGAATCAATCCTTCATCATTAAGTATTTACGCCAAAGTCTCCCTCACATGGTAACTTCAAAAAAAACCAAACAATTTTGAATTTTCTATTCATCTGCGTTTACCTTGACCAAATAAAATTAAGGTAGAATATGTGTTTGTCAGCATAAGAGTTAAGACAGCTTGCTTTGAATGACTAACACATTAAATATAGAATGGTAGCTAGACTGAGGGAATCCTTACATGCTGGGCAGCAGTTGCATGGAATGTCTCTCTAAAAAAAAAACCATCTGTTGTTACCATGGTTCCCTACCATTTTCTAAATTTTTGCGCTAGCGTGAGTCTTTTTCATTTGTCAATGACTCGATGATGACACCCTTTTTTTTATTTTTTTAGAATTTCATTTATGGCTTGTTTGGATGTTTAAAAAAAGAGGGAGAGTAGAGTAGAAGGAAGGAGAGTAATTCAATTACCTTGTTTGGAAGTTTTTTAAGGAAAGAGGGAGAGGAGTTTGGAGGGGTTTGGACTACCTCTAACCCCTCATTTTTAATTCCCCCATATTGGAGAGATTTGGAGGGAGAGTAGAGTAGATAAATTATTGACAAAATGATTCTCTAATTTACCCTTTCTAAATTAACAAAATTACAATCTAATTATATAAAAAATCTTTGTTTGTTTTTTGAGAAAATAAATAATTTAATGCTAAATTTTTAGAAATTCAGAACTAGAAAAGCCATAAAAAACAAACACTTTTCTCTTTCAAAAAGTGTAACTATAGTTTTATTTTCTAACAAGAAAAATGACAAACAAAATACACAATACTCAAATTTCAATTCCTTTCCCTTTTCCTCCATTTTTCAGAGCACCCAAACAGAAATTAAAGCCACAAAATGACAAAGATAACACGAATTAAGGCTTTGTTTTAATGAAATGAATAAAGTTTTCCAGTACCGGTAATGACTTCACAAGCGAAAACGGAGATCTTAGGAGAAGAGCGAGGTTCGAGGGAGTAATCGAGAGAGACAACGAATTGATGGTTTCGGAGCCAGAGCTTCGGCACCAAGTACCAGGTTTCAACGACGTGGTCTGGCGAGGAGTTCACTCTGGCCATTGAAGCCACCGCTCGGATGAATAGAGATCTTGTGGCTGAAAATGGCGAAATGGTGCAAGAGAATAGAGAGTGAGAGCGAAAGAGCTGGAGTGGGTTTATGAGTGAGGGTGGCGCGTGCGTCGCCAACATTTTTGATAGCGAGTGTGAGAGAGGGACACGTGGAGTGAATTTGAGGGTTTTAGGTTTGGATAAGATTTATGTGAACCGTTGGATATTGATTGAAGCCTTTTTTGATGGTCAAAATTGGTGGTAGGTTTCAAAATGTTGCCAGTTTATTTTCAAATAGGGGTAAATTTGTTTATTTAAATCATTTCCTCTCCTCTCCCTCCTAATTTTTAAAACATCAAAACAAGAGGAAGGGCTAATTACTCCCTCCTCCCTTACTAATTTTAAAAACATCCAAACAAGGTGGAGGATAATCATTCACCTCTACTCTCCTCCCAACTACATTCCTCCCCTCTACTCTCCTCCCTCTTTAAACTTCCAAACAAGCCATTAGGGTTTTTGTGGGCTTCTTGATTGCAACTTACAAAACGCGTGCGTGGTATTCATAATTTCATTTATGAATAGGTTGAATAGCTGTGCTTTGAATTCTCTCCTTATTTAATAAGTTCAGAAGAATTCAAATCCATTTGAACAGCTGTGCTTTGAATTCTTACCCTCTAACTTTGTTTTCATTGGGGGAAGCTTTTTCTTTTTTGTTTTTCCTCCTAAAGACTAGGGCTCGTTTGCTAAGAAGTTTCTAATAATGTTGTTTAAGTTTTGTAAAAATATGTGTGGGTAAAAAAGTGTGTAAGATTACATGTTTTAGTGTTTAAATAACAGTTTTCATTGTTTAAACACTGTTATCAAACAGAGCCTGAATCAAGTGGAAACTTAACAAGTGCTTTTCAGTTTTTTCATTTCAGTGGGGGCAAAAAAGGTTGTACATATGCAAGTATAACATTTTCTAGGAGGAGTCAGGGGATTCAACCGACAATTACAATCCTTCATCATTTTTTTTTTTTTTGGCTGAATCAATCCTTCATTGTTAATTATTTACACCAAAGTCTCCATCACATGGTAACTTCAAAAAAAACCAAACAATTTTGAATTTTCTATTCATCTGCATTTACCTTGACCAAATAAAATTAAGGTAGAATATGTGTATGTTAGCATAAGATAGCTTGCTTTGAATGATTAACACGGTAAATATAGAATGGTAGCTAGACATGCAGAGGGAATCCCTGCATGCTGCGCAGCAGCTGCATGGAATGTCTCTCCAAAAAAAACCATTTGTTGTTACCATGGTTTCATGCCATTTTCTAAATTTTCGCACTAGCATGAGTCACTTTCATTTGTCAATGACTCGATGACGACACTTTTTTTTTTTTAGAATTTCATTTAGGTTTTTTGTGGGCTTCTTGATTGCAACTTGCAAAATGCACGCGCGGTATTCATAATTTCATTTATGTATAGGCTGAATAGCTGTGCTTTGAATTCTCGCCTTATTTAATAAGTTCAGAAGAATTCAAATCCATTTGAACAGCTATGCTTTGAATTCTTGCCAAAAGACATAAGTCTTTAAGAGCATTAGAGTATTAGTATTGATAGTGCTAAAAAGCTATATTACTATTTTTAACACTACCAAATACAAAAATATACCTATATTGGTAGATCCAAAACCAAATAATTTGGCTCCACAGCTATCGTGCATAGCTACTTTTGACTGTGTTTAGCTAATAGGCAAAATAATAATAATAATAATAATAAATCACGTGTTCACACTAGTTTAAATATTTTATTCATATCTTTTTTTTTTTTCCTTTTCCTTTTTGGATCATCTTGTGCTCTCTCTCCATTTCTTCTCCACTCTTCCCTTACCAACCTAGCTCGCCACCACAGACCCACATTGCCTACACACTACAACAAATCTGACTTTTTTCAAGGGTCAAAACCCTTAAAAAAAGCATTAAAAATCTTGAAAAAAATTATTTTAAAAGTCCAATTGACCATTGATTACCTTCGAAACTTATACCATCGAAAAGGAAATTTTGAAGGCTTTCATGGCCCTCAAAACAAGTGCTTTAATCTTATTTTGAGGGTCAAGAGACCCTTAAATAACATTTTACCAAGGTTTAAAAGATTTATATTTACAACCCTTGATAAATAAGGTTATTTAAGGGGTCTCTTGACCCTCAAAATAAATTTTTTTTTTATTTAAAAAAAAAAAGCCACAATCATGCACAATACACACACACACACAAAATCACAATTGTTGAGATGATATGCTATGATATTGATGTATAGCAAAAGTGATATCAATGACACCATATATCTGAAACAGAGAGATATTTAAACACCACTAATCCCTTTATCAAGGTATATTGCTACACTTACACTTTCTTTGATCTTTAAACTCAAACCTACAAATTAACACCTATGATCAATTTCAATATTGAGATTACTTAACAGATTAGGGGCCGTATACAAATAGCCGATATGTTAATTATTGTTTAAGAAAAGAGATATCAATAACCACACTTTGTACAAAAACCAAATCTGTCCAAGTGTTAAAAGTTTTGATGCATTTTATTCTTCATCATCATCTCCAAAGCAAGAAGTTATCAGCTAGTGCAATTGAACATTTTAGCCATTATGGGTGCCCTTAAGTTTCTGAAAAAGAGAGAACGATACCAAAAGTTTGTTAATTTCCCAGCAAATATATCTACACACCTTTCCACAATATCAAATTCAAGATACCCACAATTTCAAAAAGAACAAAAAAGGCACAATAGAGTTCATATATCTTGTTTTGATTGCAATCATTGTAGTTAAACCAAGAAGAGTATAATAATAAGAAGAAGAAGAAGAAGAAGAAGAACTGTGAAAGTACAAAATGTGTGTAAAACACATTTGAACGTTTAGACCCCCAATAACAAAATATCAATTCAAACTTATTACCAACAATTAATGTGCAAAATATGAACATAAGCCAAACACAGAATTGATAAACAATCTAAGCCAATTATAATCACATCCACAACAAAAAATAAAAAGCAAAGATAAAGGAAGAGAGATTCAAACACAAGGACAACATGCGATGTGTTATCAAAGAAGAAACCGAAGCCCTCGGCGTAAAACCTCTCCGCCGCCCTCTAAGTGGTAAATAATCTACTAAAGAATGTAGTTGGGATACATGAACAGCGGAAGACCCTCCAAGCCTAATCTACCTAGTGTACCTAAGCCCTCCAAGCTTCTTGCTCCAACAAGGTTGCTCCGAACCTATTTCTTCTTTAGCTTACTGGATTTTGCTACTAGACCATAGGATCAATCAGTAGACATTGGTTCCTTCCAAACTGCTTTTCTTAGGACCAAATGTACCTTCTCATAGAAGTGAGTGTAATGAAAAAAGGATTTGGTCAATAGCCTCTCAAGGATGTATCAATAGAAAGGAAGAGAGTAGAGAAATTTGTAGAGTCTCTTAGGCGAAGACTGGAGATGAGGCAATCTTGTTTTCTCTAAGGTTTCTCTCACAAAATTCTCTCTAGAAGCTCTCTTGATTTCGTGGGTATAAGGGTCTATATATAGTGGTGTGTGTTTGGAATACGAAGAGTCAGTTTTTGTTAAACAGGGTAACTTGGCAGCTTGAAGGCTTTTCCAAGTCGCGAGGTAACGGCCTGGCCAGCCTGAGACTTTTGTCCTGTAGTGGAACAGCTAGCGCGACCCTTAAGCTCCCTTGTGTGCTTCTCATGTGCCTGCAGTTGGCGGCTTGCCAGTTGCGAGTCAGCTGCGAGTCCTAGCCACGAAATTCTGGTTCTTTGCACAAACTTGACCTTTTCTTTACACTCACTTTACACACTATCCTTACATGAATCCCACCTAAATACAGGGTTACTAAGTGCTAAATTACAAGTAAATTAGCACAGAATAAAGCCAACAAGATGGTTGATAAATTTCAACCTTACAAACTGAAATTACAAAAACTAAAATATGAATAGAGAAACAGAAAGGGTTTTGACCAAGATTTTGTTTTTTATTTTTGCTCAGTCTCTCCGGGGGTTCAATTCTCACGGATTGAGCCACAATTCATTTTACTAGACATGAAAAACTGGGATAACATCATAGTAATTGAAAGAAAAGTGATTTCAAAGTGAGGGAATGAACAGTTTTAGACCCCTTAAACCAACCAGATTAACCTAGTTAATTAGCCAAGTTGTTACTTAGTCAAATTATGCAATTCTAGGTTATCACAAACATACAATCATATCAAAAGTATAAAGCAGTGGAATAAAAATAACACAAGATATGATCACCCAAGAAAACCAAATCGGTAAAAAACCTGGGGAGGATTTGACCTAGTTATCCTCAAAGTAAACCTGAATCCACTATGAAAGAATTGAAGTTCATACAAAAGGACTTACAAGCTCCCCGCTTGACTTTCTAATGCTACCCATCAGTAGAACTTACTGACACGATCACGTGCAAGCTCAGAATCCACAGACTCCTTCTTTCTTAGATTCACCAATTAGCTGTAAGCACCCACGCTTGTTATTCTTTAAACTCCAATGGCAGCAACTGAGTTGATCATCAAGGTTTTGAAGTAATCTCTACCTAGAACCCTAAGCTTTGTGTAAAGGAAAACACCTCTAGACCTCACAAGAGATTTACTCAAAATAGAAAAGTATGAGCAACAATACAACAAGAGCAACTCCAAAAACATGGCTAAGGTTTTTCTTTATATACCTAAGGTAAAAACAGAAAACCCAAACGTTTAATGAGTTAGGGCTGAGCTGGAATATTCTACAAAAAAACATTCTACCCGAGATTCGATCGATTGAGTCTTTCTTTCGATCGATCGAGCTAGGCCGAAATGCATCAATGCATCTGCAGCCTCTCGATTCCAACTTTACATGAAAGACCCAACTTTGAGCAAACTTAAACAAGACTTAAACATATTGTTTTGATTATGGTTTGCCAACATTACACATTGGAGTTCTAAATGCATAAATTCTTAAATCTTTAGAATCTAACAAACTCCTTCTTTGGCAAACCGTGACAAAACACAAACTAAAGCTCAAAGTTTACAAAAGAAAGCCCTTTACATAAATAATGCTCATAAAAACTAAAATTCAATTCTAACTACTATCCATCAGTTGCAAGTGTAGACAACAGCTCAAATGAATCAACCTGTATATTCTTGAGACACTCAACAAACTCATGAACGCATGTGTGGCAGAAAATAATAAATAAACAGGTATAACATTCTTGTATGATTCACACAAAAACATATATCAATGAATAATCTCATAAATATAAACTAATAAACAAGAATCATGTATATATCATGTATATCAAAAAACAATGTAACTCCCCCTAACATGAATATCTCCAAAAAAATAATATACACAGTGAAACACCTAGATACAATCTAATATCTCCACTAGCTCCTCAAAGCCAAAAAAAAAAAAAAAAAAAAAAAAAAAAAAAAAAAAAAAAACATAAAACAACTCTCCCCCTAACTACAAAACTCCTCTACAAAGTCTACTCCACCTTTTTGTGACAGAATGCCAAAGGGCAATCACAATCCATCATCAAAAGGAGGTGGTAAGGGTGAACGAAGATGTGCCAGATCAGCTCGCAACGCACGGATCTCATCAAGCAAGTCCACCAAAATCTGACCATGAGCCACCTAAACGGTCACGACAGTCTCCAAAGTACGACAAATATCAAAGTCATCCGATGGAGGTAGAGGAACATTAGCAGCAGTAGCAGCATCAGGATTAGGAACAGCCTCACTGGCAGGACCTGTAGAAGAAGAGGGAGGAGGTGTGGAGCCAAAAATCTCAGATCTAGGGTGTTTAGAGCCAGCTCAAAGGTGAGCAGCCTTCTGCTTAAGACAAGACGCATCTATAGGAGCAATCAAATGAATAGGCTCAGAGGAAGGGAAACCACTAAGATCAAGATAAAGTAAAATCCTATGAATGAAAATAGGATAAACAAGAGCATGTGAAAAAGATGAACTCCTATAAACTTCGTTCAAAGAACGAAGAAACAAATGAGGAAAACTGGTAGGAGCATCATGACAAGAGCGTACAAAAATACACACCGCTCGAGAGGAATGGTGTGAAGATGAGAAATGGGCCAGATAGAGTGACACGCTATCCTAAAGAAGATATAGTACAACTTAGAAAGCTCAGCAGAGGTGATCCTAGGATCAAAATCCCACTGGATAGAGGACCCAATGATGTAAGACATGACATCACTCAAAACAGGAGACTCATCATAAGGATAGACTGGGTGTTGGACCAAGGATACCCTAAGAGCATCAGCCACTGTCGAAGAAGTAATAAAGTACTCTATACCTCATATCCAACTCTTTACCAAAGTGTTGAAATCATAGACGCGGATAGAGATGTTCGAGAAGAACTCTCTAATCAGGGTAGCTGGAGGAGGAGGATCAGAAACATCCAACAGTGGTAACCAGCCCCGACGCTTAAAGTTTGCCTTAATGGCAGGATCAAGCTCATCTAAGATGACAAAATGCTTAGATCAAATCTTTCTCTTAAGGTTCAGCTTCTTATAAGTTTCTTGATTTTTCTCACTAGGAAACCTCTCACAGTCAAAGGAAGGAGGGGAAGGAGTAGGTGAGGGGGCAGACTTACGAGCCCTAGTCTTCCTAGGCATAGTGCTAAGGAAAGGACAGAGATACAAAGAGGAAACCAAAAAATAACACAAAAACCAAGGGCAGACTACAAGTTAGCACAAAAAGAGATAGAACAAAAATCTATATGATGCATGAACAACTACAATGTCATGATGCATGTACTAATGTAGTAAGCAAAGTTCAAATTAAGTTCAATTTGCACAAAATTGGCTTGAGCATAGAGTTTCTAACAAAAACCCTAAAAATTTGAAAAACCATTTGAAAATTTTGAAAGAGATTGATGAATTGAGCATTACATAATACAACACACAGATTATAATGCTTAATTACATCGAAATAATAAGCCAATTTCATCAATTTCAACCTAACTGAACAAAATCCCCAATTCGGAATTAATACAAACCTAGAAATTTCAATTTTTCACAAACCCCAAAATTGATCAAATTAAACTAGCAAGATCATGATTATATCAAGTTCCCACAAAAACCCATTGATCAATTGCATAAAATACGACTTGAATCAACAAAAAACCCAAATTCCTTAGGTTCAAAAATCCAAAAATAAAATGCATGAAAAATGCATGAAAAGTGAAAATAAACTCAAAAGGAAGGGTAAGATAGTCATACCAGCTCAAGGAGAGAGAATCCTTGCAAAAATTTTGGGGGAAAATAACAAAAAATTCGCTGTAGAGCCTTGCCAAGTCGGAGAGAGAGAAAAGGTTTGAAAAAGTTTTGAAAAAGTGATTTGAACAAGTCAAAAACAATATTTTAAAAACCTGATTTGCGATATTCGATTGATCGAAAATTACATTCGATCGATCGAATCAATCCGAGATTTCTAAAAGAATTTTAAGAAATTTTAGGTCGATTGAAAAACAGGTTGGATCGATCGAAACAGGCAGCAGCTCACAGCATTTTGAGAAAAATTCCAGTTTTCAAAAACTCAAACCAAATTTTGAAAACAACTCCTCAAAGCATTAAAATTGTTGAAACAAAATGCATGAGTATGAGATGAAATGCTTTTTCAAAAACCCAAGTTTTAATCCCAGTTTCTCCATAAAGTTTTAGCCATTCTCCCTTTAAGTTCTCAAGCAAACAAAATGTTTTGTATAATACTCAAGGTATTTTCAAACTTGGTTGGTCAGACAAAAAACACATACAATTATATTGAAAGTTCAATATGGGTATGAAACACCCTTAAACGTTTAGACCCCAAATTATAAAATTACCAATTCAAGCTTTATATCAAACAATTAATGTACGAAACATGATAACAAGCTTATAACAAAATTGATAAACAATCTAAGCCAAATATAAACACATCCACAGTAGTAAATATAAGGCAAAGATAAAGGGAAGGAAGATGCAAACACACGGACAACACATTATGTGTTATCGAAGAGGAAACCGAAGTCCTCGTCGTAAAACCTCTCCGCCGCGCTCCAAGCGGTCAAATAAAGAATGTAGTTGGGATACATGAACAGCAAAAGACCCTCCAAGCGTAATCTTCCCAAGTACCTAAGCCCTTCAAGCTTCTTGCTCCAACGAGGTTACACCGAACCTATTTCTTCTTTAGCTTGCCAGATTCTGTTACTTGACTATAGCATCAACCAATGTATATTGGTTCCTTTCCAAACTACTTCCCTAAGCACCAAATGGACCTTTTCACAGATGTGGGTGTGGTGAGATAAGGGTTTGGTAAATGACCTCTCAAGGGTATGACAATGGAGAGGAAGAGAGTAGAGGAATTTGTAGAGTCTCTTTAGATGAAGATTGGGAATGAGGCAATCTTGTTTTTCTCTAGGGTTTTCTCTCACAAAATTCTTTCTGGAAGCTCTCACAATATGATGGGTATAAGGGTGTTTATATAGTAGGGTGAGAAGGGAATGCAAAATGTCAGTTTTTGCCAAACAGGGCAAGTTGGCGACTTGGTCTCGTGGCTTGTCCAAGTCGCAAGTTCAAGTTGCGACGTAACGGCCTGGCCAGACTGGAACTGTTGTCCTGTAGCATGACAGCTGGCACGACCCTTCAGCTTCCCAGTGTGCCTCTCACGTGCCTGCCTTTTGCGGCTTGCTAGTCGCAATCCACCCGCGAGCCCTAGCCGCGAGCCTCTGTTTTTCTTGCACACTCTTGTGCTTTTCTTCACATCTTCTCACACACTACCCTTACAATTTTTCCACCTAAATACAGGGTTGCTAAGTGCTAAATTACAAGAAAATTGGTCACGGAATAAAGCCAATTAAATGGTTGATTAAATTCAACCTTACATATATGTACAGTGTTTAGCAAAGAGTAACTTGTGTAGTGTGTACAAACTAGGAAAAACTTAAGATACATATGAGGTAATGTGTGAATAGAAATCAATCACAAAGTCTACAAAATTCATCACACAGAATTTGAAAGAGACTACCACCTAAAGAGTTACATCCTATAACTTTCACATCTCCTAGAACATAAGCTTGCAATCATGTAAGTTTCTTGAATTTTGCCTCATTATATTTTTTGTGGATTGACATCAAGCCTAATAGTACACACCAATTTTAATTATGTGAAATGGCATCAAGCCTAATAGTACACACCAATTTTAAGCATTAAGCAAACAATCGAGACTACACCTTATGTTCTTTTTGTGCATGTGCTACTCTTTCTCGAGCACAAAATCTTATAATATGCACTAAGGTATTCATGATTGGCTAGTGAATAGTAGTGTGATGATTATTTATGACTTTCTGAAAAGGATCAAGTCTGACATTCAAATAACATGTGACTTCAAGATCAAGACAAAGTGATGAACACTATAAACATCTTTCCCACACAACATGCACTACAAAGTTTCAACTAGTCAAGTGCAATAAGTAAGCTTATCAAAGCTAAACAAGGTATATAAGATATGTTATGTGTAAATAAATTGATTAACCTTGTTTTCAAAGTCTAAGAAAAATATGCCAAACATATTTTGCTTTTCCTTTTTTTTTTTTTTTAATTTTTAATAATTTTAAAAGAGAAAACAAATAAATCCTAGAATGAAATGCATAAATGTAATGCAATGCAAGTCCTAGAATAAAAACACAAAAAAACACAAAAACCAAAGAACAATGGTCACAAAGGAATGAGTAATGAAGCATAAGGACCAAGAACCTAACGAGACTAGGGACACCGAAGCATACCAATCACTTGACGAAGTGTCTCAAACTTACTTCCATCAAGCGGTTTGGTAAAGATGTCAGCATTTTGACGATCAGTAGGGATATACTTAAGACAAACAATTTTCTTTTCAACCAGATCCCCAATGAAGTGATATCTAAGTTCAATGTGTTTGGTCTTAGAGTGCTG
Organism: Quercus variabilis; assembly: GCA_030445155.1. NCBI lineage: Eukaryota > Viridiplantae > Streptophyta > Magnoliopsida > Fagales > Fagaceae > Quercus > Quercus variabilis. The sequence continues at coordinate 18,433,818 of CP129446.1, forward strand.
AATAGGATTTTTAGATATATCTATAGCAGTAGAATTATCACAATAGACAACCATGGTGTCTTGACGAATCCCATAATCACTCAAGAGCTTTTTCATCCAAAGGAGCTGAGAACAGCAACTCCCAGCAGCAATATATTCTACCTTAGTAGTGGATAGAGAAACAGAATTTTGCTTCTTACTCATCCAAGCCACAAGATTGGCTCATACATAAAAACATCCCCTAGTGGTGCTTTTTCTGTCATCAGCATTCCCAGCCTAATCAGAATAAAAAAAAAACAAACAAGAGACAAATTAGATTCCTGGCTATAAAATAATCCATAATCACAGGTTCCACTTATATATTTTATAATTCTCTTAATAGCATTTAAATGAGAAACTTTAGGATTAGACTGAAATCTAGAGCAAACACCAACACTAAAAGAGATATCAGGCCGACTAGCAGTCAAATACAAGAGACATCCAATCATGCTTCTATATAAAGTAATATCAATAGACTCACTTGAAGGATCAATTGTCAATTTTGCATTAGCAACCATTGGTGTTCTAGCATGAGCAGCCTTGTCCAGTCCAAATCTTTTAACCAGATTTCTTGCATATTTAGCTTGATTGATGTAGATTCCTAACTCCGTTTACATTACCTGCAAACCCAAAAAGTAAGTTAGTTCACCAATCATGCTCATTTCAAATATCGCCTTCATTTCATCTGCAAAAGAATGAGCAAGAGAATAATTAGTAGCACCAAAAACAATGTCATCAACATAAATTTGAGCTACAACAAAACCAGTCTTATCCTTTCTTATGAAGAGAGTTGCATCTGCAGATCCCTTTTTGAATCCATGCTCAGTGAGATACGCAGTCAATCTATTATACCAAGCCCTAGGAGCTTATTTCAACCCATAGAGAGCTCTCTTCAATTTGTAGACATCATTCGATCTTTGAGGATCAACAAAGCCTTTAGGTTGCTCAACATATACTTCTTCTTGTAGCATCCCATTCAAGAAAGCAGTCTTGACATCCATTTGATACAGCTTGAAGTTTAGGTGACTTGCTATGACTGACAGTATCCGGATGGATTCTAACCTTGCTACTGGTGCAAAAGTCTCATCAAAATCAATTCCTTCCACTTATTTGTACCCCTGTGCAACAAGTCTTGATCTGTTTCTGATCACAGTGCCATGTTCATCTGACTTGTTCTTAAAGATCCACTTAGTTCCAATCACATTTACACCCTTCAGTCTAGGAACTAGTTCCCACACATCATACCGAACGAATTGATGAAGTTCTTCATGCATGGAATTTACCCAATCATCATCTTGAAGTGCTTCATCCACCTTCTTCAGTTCAAATTGGGATAGATAGCTTGAGTGAGTAATTACATTCAAGGCTTTTAATCTCAATCTCATGTTATCATTTAGACTACCCAATATATTTGTGGTGGGATGATTTAGTCTCACTCTAGAGGATGGACCTTTAACTAAAGATGTAGAGGTACCTTTTTGTTCAGATGGAGGACTGAGCTCACTTTGTACCTATTGAGTTTCATGAACCGAAGTGGATGGTTCTGAATTGGATGGTACTGAAACTGTATCATTTAACACCAATAGCTCTTCCTCACTATGTTTCCTAACATACTCAGTCGGAAGAGAACCATCAACTTCTAAAGACTTATCTTGAGCAAGAGTAGTGCTTTCTGAAAGTGTTCTGGACACACTTCATCATGTATCACAACATTTGAAGATTCCATGACTGTTTTGGTTCTCAAATTGTACACTTTATAAGCTCTACTAGTGGAAGAGTATCCTAGAAAGTATCCTTTGTCACTTTTTGCAACAAACTTTTCTAGGTTCTCTCTATCACGTAGAATGTAACAGTCACTGCCAAATATCCTGAAATATTTGACAACAGGCTTCTTCACTCTCTAGAGTTCATAAGGAGTTTTCTTGGTATAAGGTCTGAAATACACTCGATTAAGGGTATGACAAGCAGTGTTGACAGCTTCTCCCCATAAGGATTTTGGCAACTTTTTGTTATGTAACATAACCCGTGCCATCTCCTGTACAACCTTGTTTTTCCTTTCCATAATCCTATTTTGTTGAGGTGTCTTGGTGAAGAGAACTCTTGATGAGTGCCTTAATCATTGCAGAAAGTAGCCAGCTTGGTATTCTCAAATTCTCTTCCATGATCACTTCTTATTCTGGCTATCACAGTATCTTTCTCAACCTGTAATTTCTTGCACAAATGTATCATTTTCTCAAGAGCCTCAGCTTTATCTTTCAAAAGCACAATCTAAGTATATCTAGTAAAGTCATCCACAACAACTACAATATACTTCTTTTCACCCAAACTCTGAACTCTGGCAGGACCCATGAGATCAATGTGCAATAGCTCTAGAGGTCTTGAAGTTTGAACACTAGTCACAGATGAATGTTTGGATTTCACTTGTTTACCTATCTGACATGGTCCACAAATGCACTTGTCTATCTTCTCAAACTTAGGTAAACCAATAACTGCCTCACATTTGGAAATCTTTTCTAACTGCTTATGACTGGCATGTCCCAACTGTTAATGCCACAAATCAACTTGATCAATCTTTGTACTAAAGCACTTGTTGTTCACACTTGATGTTATGCCATAACAGTTGTCAGTTGTCCTTACACCAACACACATACAGTCACCTCCTCCATCAAGTATCTCACATTTATACTTGGTGAAAAGAACATTTAAACCATTGTCGCAAATTTGGCTTATGCTGAGTAAATTGGCCTTTAGTCCATCAACATACCAAACATCTTCAAACACTGGCAATCCTGGAATATCCACAGTTCCAATGCCTCTGATCACAGATTTGCTTCCATCTCCAAAAGTGACTGTTCCAATCTTTCCTTCAAAGAGTGTTTTGAATAAACCTTTGTTCCCTGTCATATGCCTGGAACAACCACTATCCAAATACCAAAGACAAGAATCACGTGCCTTTAAGGTGGTTAAAGCAGCATAGCATAAATAATTATTATCACATATGGTTAAATCAAGATACTCAAGAAAAGATTTAACAAAAACAACAAGAGGCAAAGACAACAAGTAGGCAAGTTGATATATATAAGCAAAATGATTTTCCAAAAATTCATGACAACAGGAGTCACGGATCAGCTCAGAGATCAAAAAATCTCCAACAAAAGAGCTACTCGCTCTGATACCACTTGAACGGTTTTAGACCCCTTAAACCAACTAGATTAACCTAGTTAATTAACCAAGTTGTTACTTAGTCAAATTATGCAATTCTAGGTTATCACAAACATACAATCATATCAAAAGTATAAAGCAGCGGAATGAAAATAACACAAGATATGATCACCCAAGAAAACCAAACTGGTAAAAAACCTAGAGAGGATTTGACCTAGCTATCCTCAAGGTAAACCTAAATCCGCTATGAAAGAATTAAAGTTCATACAAAAAGACTTACAAGCTCCCCACTTGACTTCCTAATACTACCCACTAGTAGAACTTACTGACACGACCACGTGCAAACTCCGAATCCACAGACTCCAATGGCAACAACTGAGTTGATCATCAAGATTTTGAAGTAATCTCTACCTAGAAAACCTTAAGCTTTGTGTAAAGGAAAATTTCTCTAAATCTCACAAGAGATTTACACAAAACAGAAAAGTATGAGCAATAATACAACATGAGCAACTCTAAAAATGTGGCTAGTGTTATTCTTTATATACCTAGAGTAAAAACAGAAAACCCAAAATGTTTAATGAGTTAGGGCTGAGCTGGAATATTTAGCAGAAAAACATTCTGCCCAAGATTCAATTGATTGAGTCTTTTTTCAATCGATCGAGCCAGGCCGAAATGAACCAATGCATCTGCAGCCCCTCGATTCTAACTTTACATGAAAGACCCAACTTTGAGCAAGTTTAAACAAGACTTAAACATATTGTTTTGATCATGGTTTGCCAACATTACACATTAGAGTTCTAAATACATAAATTCCTAAATCTTTAGAACTTAACAGGGAAAAGCAAGAAAAATTGAAAGAAAAATGATGTGATATGAAAAGGTTCAGATATTAGAAGACAGTAATGCTAACAAAGGCAGGTAACATAGCAAGTAATGCAAAAAATGCCAAGGAGAGAATTATACAAATGACTATTAAATTGATTAGTGCAAGGATCAAGGTTGATATTTGCCACAGGTAATCAGGTATGTTACCAACAAGGTGGTTTCATTTTCGATAGCCGGCAAGAGTGTGTCACAATCCACTGTAATTAAGCAAAGGCTTCATGTTATTGTTATGCAAAAAGATGTTTCCTTCTGGTTGTAAGATATTCTATGTTCTATGTGGACAACTTCCACATTTTCCTGCCCTACCGTTTTTAAACATAGTGCATTTCTGCAAGATTTCATCCTTGCATCGCAAAGAGTTTGGAATATGCTTGCTTTACTGAAAGTAACAAAGTTTGTCCCTCTATTTAGGGAGTGACTATAGAACCTGTAAAATATGGGTTGGTGACTCTATGTTGATTGGAAATATATTGGAAGTTCCTTGCAGTGCAGGCTCTTGTATCTATAAAATCACAATAGGCACTGCTCTAAAAAGCCCTGGTCTTTCTTCTTTTTTGTCGTTTTTATTTTTAGGCCTCTTGGCTTAGAAAGCCCCTTACGCTATTTATTGGTCAACTAATCACATGGTTGGCAGAACTGGAAGGCAGAGGTCTTTATGCAACAATCATTAGGGGATCAAAAGTAATTTGCAACCTCTCTAAGCTAATATGTTCTATACAATATCGATTAGTTACAGTAGAGAAGGGGAAGCTCCAGCATTACGGCAAAAAAGATCGAAAAAATAAATTGACAATTATAAAGAGCATACCGAAACAGTGCAGCAATAGTATGAAAAGAATTCCACAACAATGGAGCTAAATCTTGAAACAATTATCTTTTCTAAAATAGAAAAAAAGAAAAAAGAAAAACATAAATTAATTAGGCACCTGTATAAGTGCAGCAATAGTAACTTTAGAAGCCAATCTAAATGACACATTATTCTAACTTCATACATACCAAAACGTGGACTAGCTGTTGAATTTGGACACGGTTTTTGCGCTTTTACCCTTCTTTTGTTTTTCCAAACAGAGGACAGCTGCATCAAGAACAACCTTGCATTTAATCACAACAAATTCATATGTTATGCGCACGCTTAAAGACCACAAACCAAAATTATCTCTTCGGAATATTATATTAGATTTCAATTTGAAAATAAACAAAACAACAACTATAACAGATAGCAATAAAACTAAGAGAATGTAGACAGTTAAGGGCACAAGAACTTAGCCAGATTTGATGTAGGACAAGTTGCAGGAAAAAAGACTCTAGGAGGGGGCATTTATTTGGGAAACAAAGGAAAGGGATGAGACTTAGGAATTAGCACCTAGGGCTTGCTTGATAAACATCAAGCAGATGAAATAGAAAAAAATAGATAACCTCCTCAGCATTAGCACAGAGAGCTGCTTGGAAGTTGGAATCAACACCGAGCATAAATCAGTGGCAATCAGCACTAATTTATGCACTATACGGTGGATCTATCAGTCAAATACAATTATTGGTCCTCCGAAGAAGCTGCGTACGTAGTAGGAGACTAGGTACTCGGTACAAACTACAATTGCACAAATCTCATGTCATGTGGTGATGTCCCTGATATAAAATGCTAGTAAGAGAAGAAGTCTTACGTTTTTAGCATAGAATTCATGTAACATCAGAAACAGAACAAACTAAACCCAAAAGTAATTCCCCTTCCCATTGCAAATCAAGAATATATGCACATAAAAAACAATAATAATAATTTTTATAAAAGATGGAACATTTTATTTTCATTATAATAAAAAGACGTAAATGCACTTCTAGTCCCTATATTTTGACTTTTTTCCGTTTTGGTCTCTACTTTTTAATTTTATCACTTTTAGTCCCTAAACCAATTAACGCGTGTTATTTTCGTTATTTCTGTTAGTCAATCGATGGAAATAGCTAAGGTGGCAGCTAAAGGAATTAAAATATTATAAAAAATGCCACATCACCCATGACATATCAGCATATAAATTTAAAAAATTAATTTATTAATTTAAACTATATAGAAAAAATAAAAACAAAATTAAAATCTAAAATTCACATGAATTAAGATCTAAAAGTTCCTTGAACAAGAACACCAACCCAAAAAATTAACATAAGATCCAAACCTGAATACTATTCTCAAACCGGCCACACACTTTCATCTCAAACTCAAACTCTATTCTCTCATCTCAAACTCAAACTACATGGCCACACACTATTCTCTCATCTCAAACTCTCTCTTCCATCTCAAAGTCTCTCTTCTCTCATGGCTCATACCCAAGCTCTCTCTCCTCTCATGGCCGATCCATCTCATAGCTAAAGACCTATGGCCGAAGACCTACAGAGAAAAGCTTTAACCCAGAAACCCAAGTAGTAACATTTTCTTGAACTTTCCTTTGTTCCACCCCATATTCTTCTTCGCTCAAATCCCAACCTAGCAAGAGCCAACCACCTTTCTTGGCAATAACGTCCACCAAATCCATCCACCCAGCTTTAACCAGCTCTTTCCTACTCGGAAAAGCCTCCGGATTCTTCAATTCTTTCATGAACTTCAAAATCTCACCCTCCAAAGCCAAATCCCCCTCTTCACTATCCCACTTCACACACCTCCTCACGAACCCAGGCAGCTTGTGAAACCCCAAAAAACCACCACCACAGCTCTCCTTCGCCGCCATGAAACTCGAAGACACGAGTTGTGTCTATACCTGTATCATTTTCCTCCTCTTTCTTTTTCTTCTCAAATCGGTAACAAAGACAACAGAAGGAAGGGAATGAGTCTGGGGTTGAGAGTTTAGATCTGTTATGGATTGGTTGGGCTTGATATTGTTGTGAGCCGAATTGGCTGGGTTTTTTTGGGTTTGTGTGTTTGTTTGATTCAATGAGTTGAGTTGGCCAGGTTGGTTGATTTTGTTGTTGACTGTTTGAAATAAATTGGGTTTTGTTTGAGTTTTTGGGCTTTTAGGTTTTTGAGTGTTTGAGATTTCTGGGTTTTCTTTGATTTTATGATTTTGGATACGAATCTTTGGGGAAGAACGAGAAAAATTGATGGGTTTTCCGCATGGGTCATTTATTGCATTATTGATTTGATTTTAGGTGGAAAAGGAAGTTGATTCAATGGGTTTAATTTTGAATTCGTGTTCTTGGGTTTGATTTTCTGGGGTTGTGTTCATAGGTATTTGATTTTATTATTTTTAATTCTGTTTTTTTCTTTTTTTTCTTTTATTTAGTTAAAGTTGACAAATTATTTTTAAAAAAAAATTAGATGCTGATGTGCCATTTTTTATAATATTTTAATGTCTCCGGCTGCCACCTTAGCTATTTCCATCGGTTGACTAACGGGAAGGACAAAAATAACATGTGTTAATTGGTTTAGAGACTAAAAGTGGTTAAATTAAAATGTAGGGACCAAAATGGAAAAAATTCAAAATATAGAGACTAAAAGTGCATTTATGCCTAAGAAAAAAAAACAAAACATTGATTTGGCACAACTAAAGTTTACCAAACCCAACATAAACACATAGAAATTTGAGTTGGTATTGGTAAAAGCTGTTCCCCCTCCAATTCCAAACCAATAATAAGAATGAAAAAAAAAAAAAAAAAAAAACCTGCATTAAATGTTCATTATCCCTTTTTATCTGTTTCATAAACAAACTACAAACCTCACTCACTCTCTCTCACATTCTAATGGTTTCCCAATGAATCATTCGTTGTCAAACAACTCCCACAACTAGATTCTCAAATCACATTCCCAACTGACCAAGAATCAGCACTTGGGCTTGTAATCAGCATCAATCACCATCAATCAAGTCTAACAAAATCAAAATCAAAATCAATCGAGTCAAAGCAATTGGTTTCACTACAGCAGAGAGCCAAAGCAATTCAACATAATACACACATACAATATGGAAATTTTGATTGAAAAAATCCATAATTAATACCCAAGTTCAAACACATACAATATAGCAAACATAGATTGAAAAAATGTATAACTAATATTAACTAAATTCCTAGTTATTGAATGTGCAAATTATATTAGGAAATAAATCATGGCTTACAGAGTGTCTAAAAGCATATTTCCCACACAAACAATATTAGCAATCCCTTGGATTGAGCCTCTCGTTGTGCCTGTACTCACAATTAAAAAAAAAAAAAAAAAAAAAATCAATCAATCAATATTTGTATGAAAACTGTAAAGGAAACAGAGATTATGATTTGAACTCGAATAATGAAATCGCAAAAGTTGAACAATTAGAAATTGAAATAGGGAAATCGATAATGAGCTCAGTTTTCTGAGAAATGTGAAACTAAAATCGTGGGGAAATCGATGAAAAAGTGTGGGTAAACCATAAAACAAAAAAAAAAAAAAAAAAATCAAAGACAAAATTAGGGTTTGTGATTCGTACCTAATTGGAGCATAGAGCACAGTGCCAAGAGAGACGAAGAGTCATAAAACCGAGATCAATTCGTACCTAATCAGAGCTGTGCGATTTCCATGATCGTCGAGCTCTATGAGATTTCCATGAGTTCTATGCTTTCTCAGTTTCAGGTTGTGAGAGAGTGAACAAATATTCTATCAAGGGCTGTGCTATCTTTTTAATTTTTTTTTTTTTTTGGTGGGCTATTTTCAAAGGCTGAAAATTTTGTCATATTTTATCAATGGTTTGGTGCTGAAAAATGTTTGGTATCTCTATTTGAACAACATTTTTCACATTTCAAACACATTTATACACTTTTTCACCCACACATATATCAAAAACACTCAAACAACATTAGCCAAACTCCTCTACCAAACACCCTCATTGTTTTGGTACAAAATTGGCCCACTCTTTTAACTTATTTTGAGAGACCTATAACCTTTGAGATAAATTTTAGTAATTTAAGCTACCGCATTTGTATCTATAGATTCTATCGACAAATTTTAGTAAACCCTCGATAAAAGAGGGTTGAAATGACTAAAGTTTGTTGTAGTGACATCACCCTCACCGACTCGCAGACCCACAAACCCACATCACCTTCACTACCCAGCCACCATAGGCCCACATCGTTAATCACCCATCTTTCTCCATTCGTTGATCTCGCCTCGCCTAGCTGCCATAAACCCGCCTCGCCTACCCGACCTAAGCACCAAGCCGCAAGTCGTCGTTGCCGCCCATCTCTCTTCTCTCTTTTCTGTGTTTGGGTTTTCTTGTGTGTTTTCATATGGGTTTGGTGGCTGTGGTGGAGGTGGTGGTTAATTTTGGCTATGGTAGTGGCGGTGGATGATTTCGACAGTGGGTTTGTGGATTTTGGTTGTGGTGGTGGTGGATGATTTTGGCTTTGGCGGTGGGTTTTATGGATTTTGGCTATGGGTTTTGTGATTTATGGTTGTGGTTGTGGTTGTGGCAGTGGCAGTGGTAGTGGCAGTGGGTTGTGGTTGTGGTTGTGGTTGTGATAGTTGGTTGTCATGGCTAGTGGTTGTGGTGGCTAGTGGTGATGGGGTTGTGATTATGGTTGTAGTGCTTGTTTTTTATTATTTTATTGTATTGTTTATATTATTTTATTGTGTTGAAAACTAAAATAAAATTACTAATGTTGGATGTTTTGTAAAGTGAGAAGGTAAAGTAGATAAAATAGCTTTTGGTGGAGTGAAATAGCTAAAATTATGGCTCCACCAATGTGGATACTCACATTCACATTGGTGGAGGCAAATTTTTAGTTTTTTAGCACCACAAAAAGTCACTTTATCTATTTTAACTTACCATTTCACAACACACCAAACATCAATGAATCTAGTTTTTTTGTTACTTCATATATATATATATATATATATATATTATCCTTCATCATCTCTTTCTCTCTTTTTCACTTCGTCTCTCTCTTCTCTGTACAGAGCACGCAAACCCACAAAAAAGCAAACTAGCAAAGAACCCATCACACCCATAACCCACACTGTGACCCACCAACCCAACCACCACAACCCACGCCATGACCTACTAACCACACCTATCCTGTAACCTACCAACCACTCCCATGGCATATCACACTAACACATCACAGCAACCTACTGATTAACAACCCACCACCACCGAAACAACCCACCACAACCCAATTGAAACCTACACAACCGGCCACAACCCACAATCCACCGACTTACAAGCCACACAACCCACTGAACCACATCCACGAAACCCACAGAGCCACATGCCATAACCCAATCAAACCACACCCAGGAAAACCATTGACCCATAGGCCATAACCCAATCAGACTACACCCGCAAAATTGACCACGCCATTGCCAATCTTAACCCACTAACCCACCATGCCATCACCTCACTACGCCGATCTCACCACGCTCATTGATCTCATTACCCTTGCCGATCTTAATCGACCACGTTGGTCAGAGGAGAAGAAGAGAGAGTGCTGAGACTTTGAGTTAAAAAGAAAGAAAAGATAGAAGACAGAGAAGGAAGAGAGAGAGAGAATATTTTAATGAGAAGAGAGAGAAGTCAAATAAAATATATTATTATTTTTAGCTTGAAAGTTATACTGCACAACTATAGATGGTTGTGCACTGTAGCTAAAGAGGTAAAAATTTTACCTATAGCACCACCATTACAGCATCGTTTTTAGTATTTGGGGTGCTAAAAATACCAATATGAATTTTAGCACCACCAATACTAATGCTCCTAGTATTGATGGTGCTAAAATGCTAAAATCTCCAATTAGTGCCCACCCAACATTGGTGGAGCCAAAGGTAAATTTTTTTCCCTTCTTGCTATAGTAAACAACCAAGAGTAGTTGTTTACTATAGCAAAAAGGCATAATATATATATATATATATATATATATATATATTGTTTATTCTTTTCTCTCTCTTCTCTCATTTAAAAAAAAAAAAAGTTTTTTTTTTTCTCTTTCCTCTCTCTCCCCCCCTTTTTTTTTTCTTTTTTTTTTTTTTTTTTTTTCTCTCCATCACCTCCCTTATCTCCCTCTCGTGGGTGGGATCGCGGTGGTGAGTCAATGTGGGTTCATGGGTGGGTCACTAGGTTCAATTAGTGGTGGCTTTAGGAATTTTTTCCAGAGTGTTCCTTAAGAAGCATAATTTTTCCCAATAGTAGTTCTAGGAATTTTTTCCAAATGTATTATTGTTTAGTTGTTTCATTAATTTGTTTGTCTTTTATAAACTATAATTTGTTATATTGTTGTTTCATTAATTATAAAATTATTAATTGTTGTTTAGCCTAACATAATTTAATTTGTTTGTTTTTTATAATGTATTGGTTAATTATATTGCTTTAATTATTGTTGTTTAGCTTAACAATAAACTATATTGCTTTAATTTGTTTGTCATTAATTATACTGCTTTAATTTGTTATATTGTTGTTTCTCCAAAAAAAAAATTTGTTATATTGATTAGCCCGGCCATGTGCATATTATCCAATGTGCAGCACAATAATTAAAGTAGTGTAATGTGCAACACATTACATTGCTTTAATTATTGTGCTGCTTGGCCATATGTGCCCATCTACCCCCACCCCACTCAACAGACAAGCACAAGCCTCAATGCCTCATGCCTGATGCCCTCAATCACAAGAGCTAGTTGCCAATCAAAAAATTTCACAATCACAAATCACAATACACATTACACTAAAAGACAATTAATATCTCACCAACACAAGTTACACAACACCAACACCAACGAATAAGATAAAGCCAAATTTAAAAAGACAAAAAAAAAAAAAATAATAAAAAAAAAATAAAGGCAAGAAGCAAAATATTAATAGAGTTAAAGAGTAAAGATTCAGCCAGGCTCTAGCCAATCACAAACTCACAGTTCAAAAGAGAGAGAGTTAGACTCTTAAAGGATAAAGAGAGAGAGACTCTTATTCATTAATTTCATTTCATAGTTTTCATTTGTGGATTTAGAGAGACAATGAAAGATTGAGAGAGAGTTAGAGAGAAAAAGAGAGAGAAATACCTTGAGGGAGGGAACATCGAGTATCGGAGCAGCTGAGCAAGAAGGCCCGAAGGCTGAGGTAGTGACGAGTGATCTCCGTTGAAGGGTGAGCGATGATGATGAGCGAGCTCTAACAACGACGATGTGCTTTGGATTGGACCGATCTCTGACAACGAGTGAGTTGAGGCGTTGCTCTGACTTCTCTGAGGTGTTGGTGTGTTGCTTTGTCTTTACTCTTTAAGTTTTCTTTAGGCCTTTAGTGATTTCTACTTTACAAGTGATTTTTGATTTAGGGAATTGCTCTATATTGGGGTTTATTTATTTATTTATTTATTTTTTTTTTTTTTTTGAGAATCCTTGGGTTGGTACCTCTGCAATCTGTTAGGTTTGCTATAGGCTTAGTTCTGTTACAATTTTTTTTTTTTTTTTAAGATTTTAGTTCCATATATTTTTTGGGCTTATTTATTTATTTAGCTTGAAAGTAGAACAAATAATTTTTATTTATTTTTTTAATAATTTGAGGGTGTTCCTAATACAGATCAAATATAAAAAATTTTAGTTATCATATATAAATTTTTTTTCCTTTAGGTCATGATGTTCCGAGGAACACCTTGAGCTTCATGTGGCGCCACCACTGTTTGATGTCTTTGTGGATAGATTGGTGTGAACATAGGTGTGGTTGTGAGTGTGTTCGTGGTGGTGGCTGGGATCAAGTGGGTATGGGCGTTTCGTGGTGGTGGATTGGGTGGGTTTCGTGGGGGTGGCCGGGATCAGGTGGGTGTGGGTTGATCGGGCTGCTTGGTTGATCTTGTTTTTCCTGCTGTGGGCTGTGGTTGCCACAGTGGTGGTGGTGGTGGTGGTTGTGTGGGCAGATCGGGTTGGTTTGTTGATTTTTTTTCTTACTGTGGGTTGTGGTTGCCACAATGGTGGTGGTGGTGGTGGTGGTTGTGGTTGGTTCCTAAAGTTTGTGGTGGATGCTTTTATTATTATTCTAATGAGTTTTTTGTATTATTTTAATCAAATAGCTAAAAATATAGATCCATTGATGTTGGGTGTATTATAAAGTGAAGAGGTAAAATAGATATAGTGACTTTTGTAAGTGCTAAATAGCCAAAATTTTGCCTCCACCTATGTTGATTCTCTAACCCATTTGGACTGTGAATGCTACAGTAATCCTTCATTGGTCAAGAACAATTGGTATACAAACTAAAAAGTTTGACTTGTTTAGAGACTTATAGTATGCAACTCAAAAAGTTTGTTAGGCCTCTAACATAATACTCAAGTCTAATTTGTATGTTTATAGTTTCTCATTTGTCTTTCTGTCAAGTGTTGTCAGTTGGCTTTATGTTTTTGTTTTTGTTTTTTTTTTTTTTTAGTATTGTCTAAAGAAGTCAATTTCGTACTAGAGGTTGTTTTGGTTTGACAAGGAAAATGAAATATTTTGATACCAGTTGATACTGGTATACCGTTTTGGGTTTATCGCTATTTATATATTTCTGTACATAAATATATTTTTTGTATTATTTATGTAAGTATGAATTTTTAAATTTTTATGTTTATCAACATAAAATTTAAAATTCACATATTTTATAAGCCTACATATTAGCTTAACTACATTAACCAATATATTAGATTAAATAATGTTTTTAAATAATTTTTTTCAATTATTTAATTTTTTATTCTATTAGCCGAAAGGTCAATACCGGACGGTACGAGCTGATACAGGCGAAATAGGCCGGTATAACTTGATATTTTTTTGGGTACGTTTTGAAGAAGTATGAGTACCAATTGAATGGACAGTAATGTATATTTTCCTGGTACAGCCAATACTAATACTGTATTGACTTCCTTAGTTTTGTCAGTTGGTTTCAAATTAAGTGCATAGAAGGAGCTAGTCTCATAATGATTAGGTGTTGAATTTAATATCATTAATGTACTAGTAGTAATGTATTACCAGTAATAGTCTTCATAAGACCTGTTAATAATGGTGGGTTCAAGTCCAGAAGGATACGTATTGATACTTCGTTCAAGTATTCAATTCAGTTTCCTCATTTTCTCCTGCTTGAGTCAAAGATTCGCTAGGGAAGCTTCACGTTGAAAATTAAATAAAAGAAGGGAAAAGTTAATGAATACATTAGGGTGTTTATTAATGGATAATTTTTTAAAAAAATATTATGGAAAAAGGAAAAAAAATAACTAATGTTTTTTTTTTTAATATATTTTTTTTTATAAAAGTTGTATTAAAATTTTTCTAAAATTGTTTGTTAATAGGATTGAGCAATACCTAGTGCAATAGTATTGGATGACTGAGATTGAAAGTTGAAAATTTAACTTTCAATCACAACCATTGAATTAAAAAAAGTTAAAAAAAAATGTTAAAGAGTTAAAAAGTTAAAGTTAAAAAAAAAAAAAAGATGGTAAAAATTGATGTGAAATGAATTAGTATAATTGCACCCAGTGCAATACCTAGGGTATTGCATCCGATCCAAATCCCTATTAATAAATGCTCCAAGGGCACTTATTAATCGGACTTATAAATGAAAGCCAACTGTAAGTAAATGGGTTTTATCTTAGAAATGTCAAATGAAACTAGACAAACTGCTAAACTAAGCTGAGCTAGACCTACCATAACCCATTTTTAACATATCAAATTAACAATTGGAATATAGAGGAACATGGCATCTAGCTAGCTTGCCAGAAGGGTATTTAGACGTCATTCTGGAATCTTTGAATAGAATCAATAAATATCTCCCTTCACAGTTCACGTGGTGGTTGTATTGAATTACCTCGAAAGAGCAAATATTCTTTTGAGGTTCAGTTTACCGTTTAGCAAGATTCTTGTATGATATAAGTAGGTAATTTACTAATGAAGATCAAAAAGGACGAAGCCCGATAGTTGGGGAAACTATAACTATAATTTAATGTATTTTTTGGACTCCAAATATATGGGAAGTCAAATTCCTGGTGAACCAAAATTCCAACAAATAAGTTCAATATTCTAATACCAACTTTAGGAGAAAATGTCAGGGATAGAATGAAAGAAAACAACCCTCAGAAATCTGTGTACTAAATTCACTGAATGAGTAGTAATATAGAGCTTCAGTAAGTTGAAACTCCGGAACAAATCACTAACAAACAAAATAATCGCTAACAGTAATATAAGTGACTCCAAGGAAGTTTCCCATATTCTCTTCCGTTCCGTACATGGGTTGGACGTCAAGGCCTAGCTAACCGCCTAATACAATTGACTCACCACCAAGTAACACATAGACATGGCAAAACGGGTCAGAATTTTCTGACCCGACCCGACCCGAAAAATACCCAACCCGAACCCGATTTTTTTGACCCGAAGTAAAAACGGGTTGACCCGTGACCCGACCCGTGTTTTTTGCGGGTCAACCCGACCTGACCCGCGACCCGACCCGAACCCGAACCATTTTTAAAAAAATTTTTTTTTGGTAAAAAAAAAAAGTAAAACTAAGACAATATTGGTTTAATTGTTTATTGTGAACTTTAAGGAAACAATTGATACATTTACATAACTATATGCAAATTAATTGAAAGATTAATGGTTGAACATTCTGTAATGAGTGAATATTTTTAGATATCAAATAGTAAAGTACATGCCAAGATAATCTGGTTACAGTAGAGTTTAAAACATAGATTTAAAATTGTAGACATGTAAGAAATATTCACAAGTGTGAAAATAGTGAAGTTAAAGTATCAAATTAGCATAAATTATGAATACTTAGACCTATTTTTTTAATAATTTATGTCCAAAATAAACAGCTTTTCAAAATAAATTATGATATATCCTAGAGTGTGTGTTGCTTAACAATAATATGATATTCATAAAAGAGACCATGTATGAATAAGTAAGCAATCAAATTTTAAAGTATATCTCAAATTGAAATAGAGTGTCAACCACAACTGATAATAGATTATAAAATTAATTTTCAAAATTGTAAATTTCTTATATATTTTTATTCTTTATCAAATGAGTTATCCAATAATTCATTTGTAATTTTGTTTTATATTTGGAATGTTGATATTGTGCAGAAATAAAACTTGTGTATTTGTTTTACTTATCTTTGTGTTATTTTGTTTTAGATAGTAATGTTAGGATTTGTATAATTTTAAAATTGTTGAATAAGTATTAATAAGTTTAATTGAATTCATTCTTGATATAAGTGGTGAATTCAAAATAATGCATTTTACATTAAGTAATTTGTTGAATAACTTTTCAAATGACAGATACATGTTGTTTTCTATATAAAAATTAAATAAAAAAAATTCATGTGAAAAATACGGGTCGACCCGACCCGACCCGACCCGACCCGCAACCCGATTGACCCGAACCCGATTTTGACCCGCTTAAAGTGACCCGTTTTTGACCCGTGACCCATTTGACACGTAACCCGATCGACCCGACCCGACCCGAACCCGACCCGACCCGCCCGTTTTGCCATGTCTAGTAACACACAATCAATCGTCATATAGTGCTTGAAAGTTGACACATCAATTAAGAACTTTTTAGCAAAAATAGATAAATTAGATCACTCTGTAACACACTTTCTGTCGGGGAGATAAACACCTTGGGGAGCTTCCTTGAGTAATTAATATAACAACATATAGAAACACACTTTAACCCAAAAGGCCTAAGCCCCAATGAGTATGTGCTCAATTATGTTATATTATCCACTTATTCTTCTTATCTTTATTCAATATGGGACTTCACTCACACGTGTAACCCAACAATCTCCCCCTCACGTGTGAGTCTCTGCTACTCTGTGGGCTTCAAGACTTCTCTGTGGACCATGAATAAGTCCTACTCGCTCTCCCTTGCTTAATGGACTTTTTCACTTCATCAGCGCGTCATCCATGGGTCTCTCGTACGTCATCCATGGGAACCACGTGTCAACCCTGCACGCACATCCATGGGAACCCCGCACGTTCATGTCCATGGGAACCTCGCACCATACCATTATTTAGCACCACGTGAGTCTCTGCCTCTCTGTGAGCTTTGAACAAGTCCTACTCACTCCCCCTTGACTAATGGGCTTTTCAATTCATCAATGCGTCATCCATGAGTCTCTCGTACGCCATCCATGGGAACCACGTGTCAACTCTGCACGTACATCCATGGGAACTCCGCACGTCTATGTCCATGGGAATCTTGCATCACACCATTATTTAGCACCATTAGCAATATTCCAGGATCTTTGTGTGTGGGCCATTTTAGGCTTTCTCTGTCCCTGCTGGGTAGGGACCATGAACACTTCACCACCTTTGCCGCACACCACCATAGGCTCTGATACCACTTGTTAGGGAGATAAATACCTTGGGGAGCTTCCTTGAGTAATTAATATAACATATAGAAACACACTTTAACCCAAAAGGCCTAAGCCCCAATGGGTATGTGCTCAATTATGTTATATTAACCACTTATTCTTCTTATCTTTATTCAATGTGGGACTTCACTCACACGTGTAACCCAACACTTTCACCATCTTCTTCATTAAGCTATTGGAGCTAATCACTTTCCAGCACAAAATCTTAGACTGCATCACTTCATATTACTAAGAGATATGGATGATTAGGTCAATACGAAAATGGGATTTAAGATGAAATGTTAAATGAAGATGTGGCGGCTAGATACCCTTCGAGCAGTAGTATTTGGGCCTTAATTAAATTTTACGTGAGCTATATCTTAATCCTACCGGTTTGGCCCCAAGCCTCACTTGGTTTGTGTCTTAACAAGACCTCACTTGCAAGTTTTCCCCTCTCGTTTCCCTCACCTCTCCTGTGTTTCCCTGTGTTTTTCTCTTTGTCTCTCACTCATCAGTTTTTCCAACCTCCTTCTGTTTACCCACTTTCACCTTTTATTGTCTCATGTTAGTGGGGTGATCATCATTATTCTCCCACTACACACATATTCCCATGTTCATCAGAATACCATGGGATCCTCACAGCTTTAGAGGATTCCCTTGAAACTTGTTCTAGATGCCAAATAGTGTTTGGCAGCAAACTTCCCCAATGGCACTACCAGTTCTCGGTTACCGATCTCACCATGCTAGCATCTTATGCCAACATCTCTCGCCACTAATCAATGTTAAGACGACCACTCAAAGACTTCCTCAGATGGTCATCACTTTGACCCATCACCCTGGCCTCTAGATTGGGCCCATGGTGATAGGGCTCAAAGTTAACTTCCTCCATATGTACCATTCTTAGCTCCTCTAATGGGCCTTGGGTCCTGTTTTGAGTTCTAATTAGGTGGGCAAGTATGGACCTTCTGGGCCCAACCCCCTATAGAAAACATAAAATGCCAAATTGAAAACAATCTCAAATTTTAAACACCAAAAATTCTGTTTAGTCTAATTTTATAATATTAATCATTTTTCAATAATCATAGTCATTAGCAATACAAAAAAAAATGTCGAGAGTTTTGTAACTCAACTTAGCATCTCATGGTGTTTTCAATAAAGACGTTCACTATTCAAATTATCAATTCGGTATTTTGGTCTTTTATAATAAAAAGTATTATCCATCTAAGAATGTGTTAGGCTCTAAGACTTTAGGAACTAATGTATTAGAACTTCAATTTGTAATATGTTGGCAAACCATGATCAAAACATAGAGTCTAGGTTTAGGTTTGCTCAAAGTGTGTTCAATTGTAAAATTGGAATCGAGTGATTGCAGAAATTATTGGACAAAATCTGCAAGGTTCGATCGAACGAAAATTATACTCAATTGATCAAACCACGTGCAGATTTATTTTTATGCGAAAATTCCAATTCAGCCTAAGCCCATATGACATGTAGAGTTTTGTGTTTCACTCCAAGTATAAAAGGAAAAACCTTAGCTACGTTTTAGAAGTCTCTTGAGTGTTGAGTGTTGAATCTTCTGTGAGATCAAGAAGTGTTTACCTTCATACACACAAATAGAGTTGTCAAGATCAAGATTCGCGTCAATAACTTGATGATCTCTTCAGTTGTTGCATAAAGAACTTTAAAGAAGATTTGAAACCTTTGAGTGGAGTCTCAAAGTCACAAGTAGGAGAACTTGTGGTTACAGTGGATCAAAGAAAGAACTAGTCTGTGGACTCAAAGGTATCACATGTCCATGGTAGTAAGTTTTCTACTCAAGGTAGCAATAGGATGTTAGTGGTCTAAGTTCTATTGTACAAATTTCAATTTTTTCATAGTGGATCTGTTTTACCTTGAGGATAGTTAGGTTAAATCATTCCTAAGTTTTTTGCCGGTTAGGTTTTTCTGGATTATCATATTGTTGTGTTCTTTATTTTTTCTCATTATTTACATGATATGATTTTATTGTGTTAACCTAGAACTAAATAATTTATCTAAATAATCACTTGGCTAAATAACTAGGTTAAACAACTTGTGTTAAAGGGTATAAAAACGTACAGAATGAAAATCAAATTATTACAATAACTTCCAAGATTTTTTTCCCATTTATTTTCATAATTCTAACTCTTAGATGGGACCATGTTATTGAGGATATTAAAAAAGGGCCTTGGCCCATTTTGCCTCTACTCAACTTGTTGCAGTCTTGTAGGTATTTTGTTGGCCCACTGTTTCTGAATTCATGTATAATGGCAGATGTAAATAGATTGTAATCCTACAGTTTTCTTGACTTCATTATTTTAGTGTGTACTTTTTATAAAAAAAATAAAAATAAAAAGGGACTCTCGTTAAAACTGAAAACTTTTTACTAAAATTATTATAGATAAATGTAAAAGTTAGCTGAAATAGTATAGTATAACCCATGAATAGTAGCAAAAATAAGCTGAATAGTAAAATAAATTGGCAAAATTAATCATGTCAAACGGACACCTAAAACTCAAAATTTAGTTTCCGTTTGGCAAAAATTATTTTATCAACTTATTTTACTATTCAGCTTATTTTTACTATTATTCATGTGTCTTAATGCACTTTTTGGTACTATTGATGGGTTCCACTGTACTATTATAGCTAACTTTTACCTTTATCTATAGTACTTTTAGAAAAAAAAATTTAGTTTTAGCAAAATAAGCAGATCCCAAATAGACCCATAGTCTCTCTCTCTTGGAAATTAAATTAAACTACCCTCTAGTTTCTTCTTCTTCAAAACCTAATCTGAATTGGACTCTCCGCGATCCAATTTTATCAGATCAAAGAATTTTTGTTTATTCTCACTAATTTGAGATGATGAATACAGAAAGAGAGGAGGCCAGTGTCACAATCGCTTTGTATAGATGTACCACTACTCAAACTATCTTGTTTATGGAAGCAAGAGGGCATTTTAGTTCAACCAATGGCGGCGCCACGTACAGCTCAGGGTGCTCCCAGGAACACCCAGACCTGAAAAAAAAAATTTATATATAATAATTAAAATTTTTTATATTTGTTCTGTATTAAGAACACCCTCAATCACAAAATTAGGAACACCCTCAAATTAAAAAAAAAAAAAAAAAAAAAAAAACATATTTGTTCTACTTTCAAGCAAAAAAAATTTGTAACAAAGCCAAGCCCACAGTAAGCCCAACAAATTACAGAGGTAGCAAGTCCATGAATTCTCCTAAAAAAAAAAAAAATAGAGCCACGCCTCAGTCCTTAAAGGTCTAAATTAGACATCACTAAAGGCTTTATCCATAAAAAAAAAAAATCATTAAAGGCCTAAAGCAAACCTAAAGATAGAGCAATGCCGCTTGAGCCTCAAGCCAATAGAAGGAGATCGGATTGGTCACGTTGCTCACAACTCACTTATCATTGGGGATCGGTCACGTCGTCGGAGATCGGCCCAATCCAAATCTTTGTCGTCATTCACTCGCCCCTCCGCGTTGCCATTGCTCGTCGCTCACCCTCATCGGAGGACGAAGATTGATAGATCGCTCGTTGCCTCGTCACTGCCTCAATGGCTTCAACCTTTAGGCCTCCCTGCTCGACTACTTTGGTACTTCCTTCCTTAAGGTATTTCCTTTTACTAAGCTAACTTCTCTCTCGTTTTCTTTCTGACTCTCTCTCAGTCTCTCAGTCTCCCTCTCTCTATCTGAATTGAAATGAAAATTATGAAATGAATGAAACTCTCTCTCTCTCTCTCTCTCTCTCTCTTCTTTAATAAGACTAACTCTCTCTCTTTTAAACTGTGAGTCTGTGATTGGCCGAACTTTAGCTTTATGAATATTTTGTCTATTTTTGACTTATTGAATTTGGCTTTATCAATTTATCTTATCCGATGGTGTTGGTGTGTGTAGTGTGTTGGTGTTGGTGAGACATTAATTGTCTTTTAGTGTAATGTGTGATTATGAAATTTTCTGGTTGGCAGGGGGCATGAGGCATGAGGCATGCTTGTGTGTTGAGTGGGGTGGGGGTTAGATGGGCACATGGGGCCAAGCTGCACATTACACTGCTTTAGTGCTTTAATTATTGTGCTGCACATGGTATGTGTAATGTGCACATCAGTGGCTCTTTTAGTGTACTGTGCACATGGGCTACACAATATAACAAATTAAAGCAATATAATTAATGACAAACAAATTAAAGCAATATAGTTTATTGTTAGGCTAAACAACAATAATTAAAACAATATAATTAACCAATACATTATAAAAGACAAACAAATTAAATTATGTTAAGCTAAACAACAATTAATAATTTAATAATTAATAAAACAACAATACAATAAATTATAGTTTATAAAAGGCAAACAAATTTATGAAACAACCAATCAACAATAATTAATAATTTTATTAATATTTCAAATGAACTTATAGTTTATTGTTCAGATACCTTTGTTCATTTCTTTTCTTTTCATTTTTTTTTCCTTTGGAAGTTTTTCGGTGTATAGAATGCAAATTTGATTTGGTTTTAAGATTTTTTTTTTTTTTTTTTTTTTAAAGCACAAACTTCATACTAGCCAAATCTTGAATTTCTACCGATATTTATCGAAACGTCCTGAAACACCCAAAATTGACCAAAATGACCTGAAATTTTTTCAAAGTAGAATAGGAACACCCTAGACAAAATTCCTGGAGCTTCCACTAAGTTCAACTATACCAATCAAAGATGATGGATACAAAAAGTAAACGCAACAACAAAAGAAAAAGAAGCAGCAACAAAAATAGCAAAAGCAAGGAACAACACCCTTTACTGATATGTACATGAACTTGAGGATATATATGGATCCATAATAGATCATGTGGAAGTGGGGGTTATGGATCCATAAAAGATCATATGGAAGTGGGATAATGTTCACGTTAACTATGTTAAGTCATACATTAGAGGAGTTTGTTATTTTAACATCTATGTTTTTAGATTGTAAACGTTGCGAAGGAGACTACTAAATTAGTAGACATAGCCAAATCTAATACGACCCGTGAACTAGACACTACTAACCCGTTTATAAATTGGTCATGAGTTAAGACTAAACGAGTTCAAGTCATATTAAGATCAACATAGCTGACTCATTTAACAAATGGGTTGTGTTTGTATTCAACATGTGAACCTGACCCATTTAATAAATGGGTCGTATTTGTATTCAACATGTGAACCCGTTTAACTTATAAAGTATTAGTTTCTATTATTATTGCTTAATTTATAATTACAATTGTACAGCATAAGGGTCCCCAAGCCCACTCGGGCCCCGAACTTCGACCCAACGGTATGGATCATAACCCCAACCCCTTTGTTCGACTCCAGGCCCTAAGCCTTCTAGGGCCATATGCCTAGGCCTCATGCCAGCTCAAGGCCCATTGGGTGAACGCTCTTAATCTGTACACATCATGTTTCACCACTTAGGCCTTGCCCGATCAATTATATCTCGAACAAAGCAACGACTGCTCAGGGTATCACCTCCCGGCTACCTGCCGTACCTTGGGGAATATCGTCGCCGAGCAGCTTTTCTGAGGTAGGAAGTAGTTCCAATGCCACTCCTCCCACTCCCACCTAAACATCCATTTTGAAACAATGGAATTGGACCCCCATGCACACTAATGACCTAGAGTAATCATAACCACTCCATCTATTTTGACCTATAAATACAAGAAGAGGATAAGGAACAGGGGGTTGGCAATTCTAGGAAGAATGCTAAGAGAAGAGAGCAAACACTCAAAGGGAGCAAATAAGTTATCTTGTGAGGGAGGGAGAAAGGATTAAGGAAATAGAATTGCATTTAGGCCTACCAAGCATAGGACCACCCACAGTAGGAAACACAAAAGCCCACGAAACAAATAGATTATGAGCCCATGTAGAGGCCAAGTCCAATAGTCTTATATTTTGGGTACACACAATTGGCCTTGACTGTGGGAATCTCATACAAAGCTGTCGTCTGTCAAAGCGTGCACGACAAAATGTCTGGAGGTCCGTTTGGGAGTTATGCTAAAAATGGTTCTAGGATGTCTTCACATGGATCCACTTAGAGGGAAAGAAGGTAGAAAAGACGTGAAGATAGGGAGCATGAGGAGGAAGGACAGTCCGGCCTTGGAGAAGGGTTGTTTCAAATGTACCGGAAATGTCGGGCACTTCGGGGTGCAATTGTTTTGACAAAAGGGATGAGGAACTTTAACGCCTTCGTAGGTTGGTGAGGGATTTAGAGGTGCAAGCAAGAGGTAGGCATCAGAGAAGGGACCACAGGCAGCGGAGGGAAAGGTCAGATAGTGTTGGGGATCATCACAAAGTAGGGTCCCATCAATCCGGGTCTTATCGGCACCGGGATCGTTCACAAGAATATGCAGACAGGGATTCGATTTCCCTGGAGGAGAGATGACCTCAGAATGCAGTCATGGAGGCTATGAGCCGCGCATTACACCAAGCTGCCCAGTCACCATTCTTAAAGGACATTGAAAAGGCACCTATGCCAAGCAGATTTACAAGGCCTCTATTCAATTCCTACGATGGAAAGATGGACCCAATAGAACATGTATCCATTATATTCAAATGATGTCTTTGCACACTCACAATGATGCACTGATGTGTAAAGTGTTCCTCTCAACCCCATTGCTTTGAGATGGTTCAATGGATTAAGGAAAGACTCAATTCACAGTTTTTTTGAATTGATACAAGGGTTTGATATACGGTTCATGACCTACAGCCGAGTCTCTCAACCCTTGGATGCATTGCTGTCAATGAAAGTGGGGGCAGGGGAAACCCTCCGCATCTACGCTAACCGGTATTGGGAGCTGTACAATGAGATTGGCGGAGGTAACAAAAAAAATCACGGCAATTACTTTTAGGATGGGGTTGCCTAAAGATTCTAGCCTATGGGAATCATTGACGAAGAGGACTCCCGAGGATATGAGGAAATTGATGAGGCATATCAAAGAATATAAATGTTTGGAAGATGACTAGCTACAAAACAAGGGCAAGGCCTCGATCATAAATCATTCTTGACATATTGGCTTACCATCTAGGCCTTGGAAGGATTTGAGGATTCAAGAACTAGGGCCACAGATGGGAAGGTGAATGTAGCTTTCAAAGAACCGGTGCATAGGATCATTGATCAAATTAAGAATGAGCCATACTTTCGGTGGCCAAATAAGATGGGGGGAGACCCGTCCAAGAGGAATCAAAACTTGTATTGTACTTACCATAAAGATAAGGGGCATACCACCGAATAGTGCAGGGTGTTAAAAGATCATCTAAAGTAGATGGTAAAAAAGGGATACCTAAAAGAGTTCATGGTGGATCCCAGGAATTAGAAAGCCGGGCAGGGCGCCCGGCCTTATGAAAATCCTCTCCTACCCCCCACTAGGAGTAATAGAAGTTATCCACACAGCTCCAAGTGGTACTCAGGTGTCCAACTGAAGGGAGGTATTGGCCGTGGTATCGACAGAGGGTTGCACAAGTGATCAACCCCTCGTGAAGAAGTTGAGGTGTACTCAGGAGCCCATTGCCTTCAATGATGATAATTTGGAGGGCACGATCCAATCACATGATGATGCTTTGGTGGTTATAGCCTGGATAAATGGTTTCTTAGTGAAGAGAGTGATGATAGACCAGGGGAGTGGAGCTGACATGATATATCCTGACCTATACAGAGGGCCTGGCTTGAAGAAGGAAGATCTCCTCAAGTATGATATGCCATAATGGGGTTTGATGGTTGGATGGTGATCCCAAAAGAGCAAATATCGGTTCTTGTAAATATGGAAGGTAAGAAGGTGATGGCAACGTTCATAGTGGTTGCCTTGTTTTCCCTTTACACGATGATCCTGGGAAGGCCATGGATTCATACAATGGGGGCAATGCCGTCCACCCTACATGTGAAAGTCAAGTTCCGCATGGAGCGGGGCATTATCATAGTGAGGGAAAGCCAGCAAGTGGCTAGACAATGCATGGTAGCCACAATTGGCGAGGGAATCAAACAAAAGGAAACAATCAAGGAGGCTTCCTCATAGCAATTATAGAAACCCCAAGTGGAAGCGAGGACTAACTGTGCCAAGGACTTGGTGAGGGTAAGGATATTACCAGATGATGATAGGAGTTTTCTTATCAGAGCAAGCACGATAGGAATTTTCTGATTATAGGATGTTGCTGTTTCTTGTACAAAACGTAGACGTGTTCGCCTAGAGCCCGTATAAGGTACCCGGGGTGGACCCCGAGTTTATAGTTCACAAGCTCAATGTGGACTCCCTATGCCCTCCCAAGAAGCAAAAGCTAAGGGGATCAGCTAAGGAACATGTTGATGCTGTCAGGCAAGAGGTCAAGAGGTTGAAGGAAGCCAAGGCTATAAAGGAGATTTTCTTCCCGAAATGGCTAGCAAATACCGTGGTGGTAAAAAAGAAGAACAATAAATGGAGGGTTTGTGTTGAATTTACTGACCTAAACCGAGCGTGTCCAAAGGATTCGTTCCCGATGCCTAAGATTGATTAATTGGTAGACGCCACATACGGGCATCCAAGGAT
This sequence comes from Quercus variabilis, assembly GCA_030445155.1. Lineage (NCBI taxonomy): Eukaryota > Viridiplantae > Streptophyta > Magnoliopsida > Fagales > Fagaceae > Quercus > Quercus variabilis. Next base: position 18,459,758 of record CP129446.1, read on the forward strand.
GAGCTTTCTGGACGCTTTTCAAGGTTATCACCAGATTGCCCTAGCTGTCAAGGACCAGGAGAAGACAGCATTTATAACCCCCGATGCTAACTATTACTATACTGTGATGCTATTTGGATTAAAGAACGCTAAGGCTACATATCAACGAATGATGACGAGAATGTTCCGGGACAAGATAGGGTGCATAGTTAAGGTGTACATTGATGACATGGTGGTGAAAAGCAAATAGGAAGTGTAGCACATTAATGATCTCAAAGGTGATTGAAATACTTCAATAGCACAAGCTGCGACTCAATGTTGAGAAGTGTGCTTTCGGAGTGGGAGCTAGCAAGTTCCTAGGGTATTTGATCAGTAACCGAGGAATAGAAGTCAACCCTAACAAAATTCAAGCAGTAGAACGTCTTAAACCATTGAGTAATCTGAAGGAAATGCAAGTGTTGACTTATATGTTAGCAGCCCTTAACCGGTTCATTTCCAAGTTTGCCGATCGCTACTAGCCATTTTACCAGCTTTTGAAGAAGTGGAAGGGATTCTAGTGGGATGAGGAGTGTGAAAAGGCTTTTCAAGACCTAAAAGAATATTTGATGCAGGCACCTCTGTTAATAGCCCCTGAGCCCGGGGAGGATTTATTCATGTACCTCTCAGTGTCAGAACACATCGTGAGTGCTATGCTTCTGAGAGATCGAGGAGTGCAACAGCTCGTGTATTATATAAGCAAGACCCTGGTTGACCCTGAAACGAGATACCTGCCCCTAGAGAAGTTAGTGTTAGCAATAATGCACGCTACAAGGAAGCTACCACATTATTTTCACGCTTACATCGTCTATGTGTTGATTGAGTATCCCCTACAGTCATTGTTGAAGAGATCTGACTTCATTGGTCGAATAGCCGAATGGGGGACCCAGCTTGGCTCCTTTGATATCAGTTAACGATCAAGGAGTTTGGTCAAAGGCCAAGTTCTTGCCGATTTTGTTGCAGAATTTTCCCGGAGAAAAGAAATGGAAGTAATTTGTAACGTAGACTGTCGCCTGTGGAAAGTGTTTGTAAACGGTGCTTCCAGTGCAACGGAGACAGGGGCTAGGATCCTTATTGTCACTCCAAAAGGGATAAGGTTGGAACATTCTTTCAGGTTGGGATTTAGGGCATCTAACAATGAAGCCGAGTATGATGCCCTTCTCGCTAGATTGAAGGTTGTTCTGGATATGGGTGTGCAAGAAGTTGAGGTCTACTCGGATTCCTGATTGGTGTTCAATTAGGTGCAAGGTAGTTTTGAAGCTCAAGATTCCCGAATGAAGGAATATTTGTGAGTGGTAAGGCAGGTTATAAGTCATTTCTTAAAGCAAAGGTGGTCTAGGTGGCCCTGTGGAAGAATAGACATGCAAACTCTCTAGCCACCTTAGCGTCATCAATGATAGAGAAGGTACCTTGCATAATTAAAGTGGAATTGGTAACAGAACCAAGTATTAATGCTAGGGTAGGTGTTTCATAGGTGACAACTGTTGAACCATGCTAGATGGATCCGATCATCAACTTTTTAACTGTGGATCGTTTGTCGGCTGATGAGAAAGAAGCAGAAAAAATATGTTGGACAGTAGCTCGGTATTGGTTGTCTGCCTTACCTACAGTGCTTGCACCCCAGCAAGATTTAGGAACTCCTAGCCGAGCTACATGACAGGATGTGTGGCAGTCACGTGAGGGGATGATTGCTAGCTTACTAGGCAATAACCCAAGGATTTTGGTGGCTGAGAATGCAAAGGGATGCTGTTGAGTACACACAAAAATGTAGGCAGTGTTAGAGGCACGCCCAATGATCCACCAATCAGAAGGGAGCTTAAATCCCAATAGTAGCCCTTGGCCCTTTGCACAGTGAGGGCGGGATATTATTGGACCATTTCCCTGGGCTATAGGAAATCGGAGGTTTGTTTTGGTAGTCATAAATTATTTCACCAAGTAGCCTGAGGCAAAGGCGTTGGTGAACATCCGGGACGTGGATGCTAAGAAGTTTGTATGGAGAAACATTGTGACAAGATTCAGGGTACTAGAGTCTCTAGTGTTAGACAACGGGTTACAGTTCAACAACTGAGCTTTCCGTGAGTTTTGCAGCAATCTTGGTATCACTAACTGATATTCTACCTGGCATATCCGTAGAGCAATGGTCAAGCTGAGGCCACCAACAAGGCCATTGTGAATGGGTTGAAAAGAAGATTAGAAGGCGCTAAGGGCAGGTGGGCGGATGAGTTGCCTAGTGTTCTATGGGCATACCGAATAACCCCGAGAAGGTCCACAAGAGAAATCTCGTTCTCTCTGACCTATGGAGCGGAAACAGTCATACTAGCAAAAGTAAACTTGTGTAGTGCTTGGGTTTAAGGATTATGCCTCGCCAAGAATTCAAAGTTGATGCTAAAATAGTTGAATTTGTTGGAAGAACACCGGGAATTAGCGATTATACGACTGGCAGAATATTAGAAAAAACTTGCCAGTAGATACAACACAGACGTGAGGAAAAGGGAGTTTGGAACGGAAGGCCTGGTACTCTGGAAGGTGGTGAGAAATACACGAGACGTCAACGTAAGAAATCTTGCGCCAACTTGGGAGGGACCATATAGAGTCACCGCTATCACGAGTGGAAGGGCGTACTATTTTGAAGATTTGGATGAAAGGCCACTTCCCTGACCATGGAACGCCCACAATCTAAAGAAGTTCTGTCACTGATTACCCGTACGCGGGGATATGAATTGAATGAAATATCTACGTTTTATTAATTAATACAAAAGTGATGTTTACCAATGCAGATATATTTGCACTTACAATTCCAACGTTGCTGGCCTGTTAACCCCGGTAAACATACACGAAGAGGACTAAGGCCAACTACTCTAAGGACGGAAACCTGCTTTTTAGTTTGATTTTCATCACTGAGTAGGTGGAAACCTTACGTCAAATTAATCTGACAGAAACTAGATTTTTGGTTCAATTTTCATCACCAAGCAGGTAAAAGCCTTAGTTAAATTATTCTAAGGACAAAAACCTGACCCCGGCGTGATCATAATCCCCGGGTAGGTGGAAACCTTATGGTAAACTATTCTAAGGACAGAAACCTATCCCCGGTGCAGTCATAATCCCCAGGCAGGTGGAAACCTTATCGTCAGCTATTTTAAGGATGGAAACCTGTCCCCGGCGTGATCATAATCCCCGGGTAGGTGGAAATCTTATGGTAAACTATTCTAACGACAGAAACCTATCCCTAGTGCAATCATAATCCCTCAGCAGGTGGAAACCTTATGGTAAACTATTCTAAGGACAAAAACCTGTCCTTGGCACGATTATAATCCTCAGGTAGGTGGAAACCTTATGATAAACTATTTTAAGGACTAAAAACCTATCCTCAATGCGGTCATAATCCCCGAGCAGGTGGAAATCTTATGGTAAACTATTCTAAGGATAGAAACCTGTCACCAGTGCGGTCATAATCCCCGGGCATGTGGAAACCTTATGGTTAACTATTCTAAGGTCGGAAACCTGTCCCCATAGTGATTATAATCCCCGAGTAAGAGGAAATCTTATGGTAAATTATTCTAAAGACAGAAACCCATCCTCGGTTTGATCATTATACTTGGGCGGGTGAAAACCTTATGGTAAAATTATTCTAAGGGCAGGAGGGAACCTTACGCTAGAAGCTGTCCAAGGACGGAAATTGCTTCCCAGTTCGGTCTCTACCACTGGGCAAATGCAAACCTAGATTGAGTCATTCCAAGAATAGGGACAGACTTTTTTATCTTTATTCTAGCCACCAGGCACACAGAGGATGCATCCAATTATTTAGATGTAGTTTTTATCTTCAAGGAGCCAATTCTTTCTAGATAAATATGATCCCTTTCAGACCGATCCCGGACATCATACATGCCCCGACTCAACCTTTACATTGAAGATAAACGAGGAAGCAATTTCAATCATCGTCTAGAGGCAAACCATGATTAAACCATCCGATCACTAGAAGTATATATTGTAAGGAGGAAATAAAAGAACGTGATGAAAGGAACAACTTAGTATCAAACATTCATAGACATAGTAAATGTTCGGCAATAATACCATAATCAAATAAAGCCAATACACAGAAACTAAACCAAGTTTTGTCACCACCACCCAGTGAATGTAGGAAAATCAAACTTGAAAAAATAATTTTTCTGTCACCATAACCTGGTGACGTAGGAAACTGAGTGAAAATAAAGAAATTACTTAAGCCAAAGAAAAGAAAAAAGCATAAAGTTAGTCCTAGAATCAAGCTGAAGGGTCTACAGATTGAAACTAGGCAACGTCCTTGGGCGGCTATTAAGTTGCTAGAGGCAGCTAAAGCTAAACATTCTCACTGGGCTAATCACCAACACAAAGGTTGCTGGTAACTTCCAGGTCAACTGTCTCTACGTGGAAGTCAATTGCCTTGACCAACTCCTTTATGCTAGGAGTCTCTTCCTCATCAATAGTACTAGGAGAGTTCTGCATGGTAGTAGGAAGATTCGAGAAGGGGATTTGATTGGGGTTCCTTAAAGGAGAATCCTTGGGGACCCCCATAGCTTGTAGGACAACCAACCACCCCTCCTCAAACCCGAGCTTCTGAGCTTCACGAACCATCGGCTTCGTGGAGTTTTCTACGTCAGCAAAGCCTTCATTATACCATTTAGTTTCATAAGCCTCCTTGGCCTAAGTAAGGTTGAGGCTCTCGACTAGTTTGAGCTCGGTCTCTCTAGCCTTCACCTCTAGCTTCGAGAACCTTTTTTCCACCAATGCCTTGGCCTTCTCGAACTTGGCAGCCTTCTTTTCCGTGATCTCGGTAGCCTAGGCCTTCTCCTTCACATTCGTCACAGCAACCTCCTTAAGGGCCTCTTTCAGCTTGGCGTCCTTGGAGAGCTCCTTCAGCCTCCCGTCAAGGATGTGGGTTAGTTGTGCAGCCTGATAAAGAAATAATGATAAGTATAAAAGCAAAAAGGATGTACATGTATTGAAATAAATAGGAAGCAAAAGGACAAAAGTTTACCGCTATGGTATGCCACGTTAACTGCCTTGCCAGTGACTCATCAGTCCCATCCTTGAAAACGTGAATGTCTTTAGGTAGGAGAAGGTCGTGCACTAAACTCTAGGCAACACCACCCCCCTTCACCTTGAGCCCATACCCTTACACTAGCTAACACGAGAAAGGGCTTATCGTCGAGTTGGAATGTGGGCTGCCAGTTCGCCTCGAATAGAAAGGTGGACTCCACGTTCGTCTCGACTTAGGCTATAGGTTCTTGGATAATGATCACCCCAGATGCTCGAGGGGGAGTCCTTGTGGGCATATTGCTTGAACCTCCATGAGTTTGCTCGGTTGAGCGCTGTCTCTTCCAAGAATAGCCAGAAGGAGGAGGAGGAAGAGGAGGGGGATTTAGGTCTCTACCTCAGGGTTCCTACTGCTGTGAGGTTGGTCAGGCGTCGGGTACAAAGCGACCAATAGTCATCGTCCGTCTAGTAACCATCTCATCATCAGGATCAGGTTCAGTTCTCGAGGAGTTAACTGATTCGGCTGTTGTCAGCTCGGTTACCTGAACGAGGACTTTGGGTTCAACAGGGGGCTTCAGGCTTAATAGGCATGTGTTTTTTACGATTTTGGGACACAAGTTTGGCCGAAGCATCCCTTACTAGTGCAAGTTCGTTTGAGGCTGTGTACCATTGGTCGAGATCGCCTGCTTCGCCCACGGTTAATTTTGGGGGAAGGAAATTTGCAAGTCAAACATCAATGTATGAGAGAAGTGGACGATCGACTAACAGAGCTTGACTAAACGCTTGCCAGGTGGAGTACACAGGGTCAATACCAAGGATCAAATGTGATGCTCGAAGTTGTCCATCCGAGTGAACGAAAATCTCTAACCTAAACACGAAGTTCAGGTCCTAAACATGCACTACTTAAAGGTCTGGTTTGAATCTTTTGTTCTTTGCATAAATGATACAAAAGCTGGTTAGTAACCCCTTGATTGAAATAATCATAAGTAAAGCACAAATTATCAAGTAAAAGATGCTCTGTACCGACCAACGTCACGTGGCGAGAGCGGGCAAAGGAGCTCATCGGCAAGCTAGTTGCCACTCACCCGAATGAATTCCCCAACCGAGTTTCTATTTGAGTCAGGTAGGCATGATATGAGCCATACCCGCATGTCCCTAGTCTTTAAATAATAATTTCACCTAATGTTTCCATATAAACTGTACATAAAGTTAATGTTGTGATGGTTCAATTGCAACCCAAACAATTGGTTCAACCTACTAACGCAACTCACCACTCTATAAAAATTAGGGGGGGTTGGTCGGGACAAAGGCTATAAAATCTAAGGGTACTTATAATGAAAGGGTCAACGGGGAACCTAACCCTACGCTCAAGGATAGCCATCAAGGGAAAGAACACTGCGTTTAAACCCTGGCGCCTATAAATGTCGATATCGCCTTCGTGACAGTAGGCGATGTCAACATCTCTAGGGACATTATAGGCCGTTCTAAAGCTGGCCAAAGACGCTTCTGAAGAAAGAAGATGGGAATAGCCCATTCGTAAACTAAGATTCTTGAACTAAGATTAAGGGAGAACTGAGAGAAGAAAAAAAAAGTAAAAGGAAAGGTAGAGGGAACTTACTGTGGGCTCTAAGGAGAGAAAATGTTTTGGGCTGGAGGATGAATGCACAAAGGAAGTATGCTCGACAAAGAGGGAGCTTGAAGAATGAAGAATTCAAAAAGTGAAGAAGAGATTTAGAGAGAACTATTTATAGGAGCCAACAGAGGGGTAAATAACATTTAATAAATGAGGGGAGGGAAACCCTACAAATCACCATGGTAACTTCCATGCATGCCGCCTCAGTTCATGAACCGTCAGATAATGAGGACAGCTAAACTAGATGGCCAGGTGCAGCGCACCTTTTAAGGGCGCATTAATGAGCTTTTCAACAGTCAAGTATCTACCCTTTGGATTTCCCAGATAGTTTTTGTCTTTTGGAGTCCTTGAATCATCCTTGAGGCCGAGCATAAATCAAGGGGGGGCTAATGTACAGCATAAGTGTCTTCAGGCCCACTCGAGCCGTGAACTTTGACCCAACGGTATAGCCTATGACCTTAACCCCTTTGTTTGACTCCAGGCTCTAAGCCTTCTAGGGCCATAGGCCCAGGCCTCATGCCAGCTCAAGACCTATTGGGCAAACACTCTTAATTTGTACACATCATGTTTCACCACCTAGGTCTTGCCCGATCAATTATATCCCGAACAAAGCAACGATTGCATGGGGTACCGCCTCCCAACTGTCTACTATACCTTGGGGAATACCATCATCAAGCAGCTTTTTTGAGGTAGGAAGTAGCTCCAATGCCCCTCCTTCCACTCCCACCTAAACACCCATTTTGAAACAATGGAATTGGACCCCCATGCACACTAATGACCTAGAGTAATCATAACCACTCCACTTATTTTGGCCTATAAATATGAGAAGAGGATAACGAACAGGGGGTTGGAAATTCTGGGAAGAATACTAATAGAAGAGAGCAAACACTTAGAGGGAGCAAATGAGCTATCCTGTGAGGGAGAGAGAAAGGATTGAGGAAATAGAATTGTATTTAGGCCTACCGAGCATAGGACCACCCACAGTAGGAAACACAAAAGCCCACAAAACAAATAGATTGTGAGCCCATGTAGAGGTCAAGCCCAATGGTCTTATATTTTAGGTACGCACAGTAATTATATGTTTATTACTATATTTATTATTGTAATTATATTTTAATTTTAAATATATGAGAATTAATAACATGTTATTTAGGCTAGTTCCTCATTTGGTTAAGATCAATTTTGGTGTCGTTGTGTTCCACGATCTCGGCGAAACAGGTGTTGGTGTCGTGGTTCGTGATACACATGGGATGGTTTTAGCTTCAATGTCCAAACAGATTCCCCTTCCCAATTCTGTGGCAGAGGTGGAAGTCATTGCTGCTGTGAAAGCTGTAAACTTTGCTCAAGAAAGCGATTTCTCTTCAATTGCTTTTGAAGGCGATTTCAAGGTAGTCATCAAAGCTTTTTGTAGTGAAGATGAGTCTTTTTCCTATTATGGTCTTCTTATTTTTTAGGCTAAACTTTGTATGGCTTCTTTTAATTTCTATCATTTTTCTCATATTTGTAAACAAGGTAATTGTGTTGCTCATAACTTTGGTAAACATGCTAGACATGTTAGCGATCTTCTTGTGTGGATGGAGGATGTTTCTCCACACATCAACTCTATTCTCTTAGTCGATTTTGGTCAATTTGTTTTAATTGAAAGTATTGATAGGACTAACGATCTTTCTTTCCTTGGACGACCTCATCAAATATAGTCGTCCACCTTTACATGGCATGGATGATGGTAGGCAAGTCATTAATAAAAGGATTCAATACCTTGGATAGTTACCAAATAGCTATCAGACTGTTGAAGGACTCATCAAAACTCACATTGAAACATTGAAGCTATATATATACACATGTCAAAGGTAATCAAGGTACATAATTTTTCATCCAAAGATACTCTTACACAGATATCTCTTACTCAAAACTTTCTAATTTCTCTTACAACGCTTCTATACACTATTTTCGACATCAGAGATGTTGTGGCAGGCACCACACCGATGACCGCCTTAAAAGAGCCTTTGTTCCACGTTCACAAGAGCAGTGACGAGGATTTGGTTCCATCTGGAAAAATTTACAAGATTGATGATATATACTTCATCAAGTATCTTTTTCTCAACAAAAAAAGAAAAAAAAAAGGTCAGGTATTACCTATTAATCAAATAAACTATTAAGCGGGTCATTTGTATTGACCTTTACATGACTTGTAAATTAAATAAGTTAAACGTGTCGTGTGAGATGAACCTATTTATCATGTTAGATCAACCTATTTAATGAATAGGTTGTGTTAAAGTCAAGGATTCTTGATACATTTACTAAATAGGTCAAGTTTGAGTCAACCTATATATCCGGATATTCATGGCTTGACATGACATGAACCCAATCCACGAACACAAATTAGCAAGTCTACTAATTGGTTTCTAGAGGTCAAGATTTCCTTAATCAAATCCAAACTTATTCATTATTTAATTTTTGGTTCTCAATTGTACCCGAGTGGTTCATTAGAAGTAACCAAATTACCAAAATTTTATCTTATTTTTTCTAAATCGTTATAAATCTTCCCCCAAAATTTGTGTACATATCATTTACTTCAAGCCCATTGCTGTATTCCATGTACAAAATCGACGTACCCAAACATCTCCCTCGTAGCTCGTCATCCTCAATCTAAAGCCACTCAAGAAGCTGAAATCCCTATTCCCTAACCTTAAAATGGAAAATTCCCTTTCAACATGTGCTGCATTTTATGTACTAGGCTCCAACTTTAACTTTTTGGCAGCGATTTTATTGAGAATAATGCGCATATTGCTGATGATATAAAGAAAGGGCTCAAACATGTAGACCGAGATTTTAACCTATGAGACGTCCACATTCCCAACATTGGTTCTTCAAATGATGATAACAAGTTGCAGCTTGTACACAATGATCAGTAGAAAGACGAGGCCCATGGGGTTTGTGGAAGCAAAATTAAATCCACCGACCTTGATCCTTAATTTGAGTCAATGGAACTCGACTCCATGTAATTTTTTTTTTCTTTTACAAAGTTGAGCTATGTAAAATAAATAATTAAAAAAAAAAGTTAAATTGCTATATAATAAAAGTTAGACTTATAAATCGTGCTTACATCAAATGGCTGAATCAAATTGCAACTATTTAGAAGAACAAACAACTCTCTCTCTTTTTTTTTTTTTTTTTTTTTTTTTATCACTTTTTCATTGGTGTGAGAGTTGGAAAAAAGACCAACATGCACAGTGGCGACTCCAAAAAAATTTTTCAGGATGTTCCACAACAAGCATAAATTACACAATCTAATAAAAAAAATTTATATATTGACAACAACAACAATTAAAAAACACGAGATGAATCTTGCACAGGAGATGAATCTTGGGTACATGGTTTTCTTATCAAATATTTGTCCATAATTCTAGCAAAAGAATAAACAATAAACTATAAGTTCATTTGAAATATTAATAAAATTATTAATTATTGTTGTAATGTTGTTTAGTTGTTTCATTAATTTGTTTTTCTTTTATAAACTATAATTTGTTCGTATATAAAAATATATATATATATATATAATTTTTTATATTATTGTTTCATTAATTATAAAATTATTAATTGTTGTTTAGCCTAACATAATTTAATTTGTTTGTCTTTTATAATGTATTGGTTTATTAATTATTATACTGCTTTAATTATTGTTGTTTAGCCTAACAATAAACTATATTACTTTAATTTGCTTGTCATTAATTATACTGCTTTAATTTGTTATATTGTTTAGCCTTATGTGCACATTACACTAAAAGAGCCATTAATGTGCACATTATTTACACATTCCTTGTATAGCACAAAAATTAAAGCACTAAAACTGTGTAATGTGCACTTGTGCAACCCGGCCCCATCCTATGTGCCCATCCAACCCCATCCCACTCAAGACACAAGCACGCCTCATGATGCCCCCTGCCAATCAGAAAATTTCACAATCACACATTACACTAAAAGATAATTAATATTTCACCAACAACAATAGATAAGATAAACTAATAAAGCCAAATTCAATTTTCAAAATGTCAAAAACATACAAAGTTTAATAAAGCTAAAGACTAAGGTGTTGTTTGGATTTTGCTATCTATGACAAGGGGGCAGCAATAAAAAATAAAAAATAAAAATCATCCCTCCCCTTAAATCTTCTTTTTCTTCTTCTTTATTTCTTTTCCGTTTCTTTCTTTCTTTAAACCTTCATTTGCCGTGAGACCGATTTGCCTCTTCACATGACCGATTTTCTGTGAGACCAATTTAAGAAGAACCATTTTGGCGGTGGAGAGGAAGAATTGAAAAGAAAATTTCTACCGTGACTATCTATGAGTTGTGTATTTGTGGGTTCCAATTTGTGTTATTGAGATCTTCGTTGGTTGTAATTGGTGTTTTTGAGGGTTGTGATTGTGGGTTTGTGGTGTTCTAAGTGTTGTTGAAGGAAAAAAAAAAAAAAAAAACTAAAGAATAAATTAAATCAAAGAAAAGGAAGATAGGTTTGTGGTCACTCTGTCTGTAGTGTTGCTGACGATGGGTCTACCATCGGAAATTGCTAGTAGTATGGTGGGTTTGTCAAGGGAGGTGAGTTGATGATTTTTATGGGTTCGGGTTTGTGCTTTGGGAGAGTAAAACAAAGCTGAAGGGGGAAGGGGAAATGAGAAAAGAGAAAAAGATGGGATGAAACCTTACGCGGGTAGGCTAACAGCTTTGCTTTGACCAAGTTACAAGTATGGGACCCACAAAATGTAAAAAATTTTGAGTGATGACAAGTTGAGTGAAGTGTGCCAAACAGGTGGGTGATAGAAATTGGGATATTTTAAGTGATGAGTGATGGGTGATGAGTGACGAAAAAAATAAACCAAACAGGGCCTAAAGTTCAGCCAATCAAAAGAGAGAGAGAGAGTTACTGAGTTGGTCTTATTAAAGAATAAAGAGAGAGAGAGAGGGAGTGAAAGTCATTTCATAATTTTCATTTCAGACTTTTCAGTTCAGATAGAGAGAGAGTGAGAGTCAGAGACAGTGTGAGAGACTGAGAGAGAGTCAGAGAGAAAAAGAGAGAGACTGAGAGAAGTTAGCTTAGAAAAAAAATGAAATACCTTGGGGGAGGGTCGAATTATTAGAGAAAGCACCAAAGCAGCGGCAGCAGCTGAGCAGATAGCAGGGAGGCGAGAGGCCTGAACTAGACTAGGCACAAGCAGATGAGCGATCTATCGATCTGGCATTGGCGATCTCTGTCTTTCAATCCGATAAGTGACGATGAGCGATGTTGGCTACTTGGCTTGGATAAGCCTTAACAAGCAGCGTTGCTCAATGCTCTGTGACCTCTGTTTGTCTTTAGGTTAGGGTTAGCTTAGTGATTTCTTTTTTCTTTTTTTCTTTTTTTTTCTTTCTTTCTTTTTTTTTTTTTTTTTAATAAAGCCTTTAGTGAGAATTTGTGAGTTTGTCTTTTTATTTTTATGAGGCGCTGCGCTGCTTTTTTTTTTTTTTTTTTTGGTGAGAATCTGTGGGTTTGTCTGTAATCTATTGGGCACTTGGGCTAGCCGTGGGCTTGCCTTTGTTACAAATTATTATTTTTTTATTTTTTTTTTTTCAAATTTTGGTTCAATTTAAAAAAAATAAAAAAAATTTGAAGGTGTTCCTAATACAGAGCAAATATAATTTTTTTTTTTATATATAAATTTTTTTTTCAAGTCAGGGTGTTCTTGGGGACACCTTGAGTTGTACATGGCATTGCCATTGAACATGCATAATAAAACATGGAGAAGATAGCTCATTTACTTAGATTGGAACTATCAGGTTAGTAAATTAACAAAAGAATTAATTAATAACTTAAGATATACTTTAGTGGGTCCACGCATCAAAAAGGTTAAAATAAAAGTTTCCTAAATAAAAATTGCATTAACTTAATTATCTTAATCAATAAAATAAAAAAATTTTAAATTTGATTTAAGTTTGTCCGACTAATAACTTGTTCATAGGCAGAGGCTCTACAATCGAATCCTGCTTACATCTAGAAGAAATCATTATTGTTTGGCCTGTTGGTAAGAGAACAATTGTCATAGAGTTGACATTATAACTTAAAATTATGTTGTATCCATCCAAAATAAAAACAAAATCTGTGAACAAATTCCAGCTTGTTTATAAAATTATGTATATGTGATGCCTTTAGTCCTCCACTAGTACTGTACGAGGAACACTATCCCTAAATGGAAGTATCATATGGATAAATGTGTCATTGTTTACAAGATTGAAATTTATTTTAACAGTTTTCTAGAGCTATTTCTTGGGTTCTTGGACCCTCTTGACTTAGATTTGGGAGACCAAGTTGCTCATTAGCTCCTGCAGATAGAAATGCATGACCATGTGGATTAGGAACGAAATATTCTCTAGAAGGTGTTCCTGAATTTTCTGAAAAAGTAAATTCAGGTTCCGTGTGGACTGAACAGCTTATTGGACTTGTTGGGCAATTAGTACTTGGTGAGGCATCACTTGCACCTATACCGTGAACATAGTCAATGTCATCACTATCTTTCAATGCTTTGTTCCTAAAAGTATGCGAGCTAAGGTCTTTGTTGTCAAAGATTCTTAAGGCATGACAAATTCTTCTCCATATTGAGTCTTTTGAATCAAAGCGGATCCAAATTTGCTGCCTCTCCTTGTAAAGGAACATGGAGAAGGAGATGATGAGAGCTGATAAGGAAGCAATGCCAGCAATGAGGAATAGGCCCCAAAAGCTTTCAAGGCTAAGACTGCCTGAAGAAACTTGGGTGCTGGAGCTTGGACAATCACTTTGGCCCCATGGCCATTTTTTTTCAATTTCTTTCATTTGCTCTCCTTCAGTCATATTTAAGACTGCCCATGAAACATCAGATACGAAAGGAGAACCTTTTGGGAAGACCTACAAGACATTAAAATAAAAGATATCTACATGAGAAACTACACATCTACACAAACACAAACACATGAGAGAGAGAGAGAGAGAGAGGGAACTTACAAAGCCAAACCCATCAGTTTTATATATGGAGTGAACCATGGTATACTTGGAGCAATATTGTGATAGTAAACTCTTCATATAAGGGATGTCATCAAAAGCAGCAGCTATACCTCCATTTGCACTACCTTTTGAAAAAAGATCATCACATTCTTCTGCAGATTTATATGCCCTAAGCTTAGATGGGTCAAACTTCATTTCTTGTAGAATACCCAAAACAAAAGAACCTTCTTGGTAGCCCACATAATCCCCATTCTTAATAAGTTGGTTGAAATCAGAAACAGTTGGTTGCAGCTGTTGTACTGTTAAGAGTGATGCCAAACTTGCGGTGTAACTTTGAGTGAGAATAAGCACCACGAAAACCCATATGATAACCACAAACCTTGCTAAATTGCTTAAGAGGGCCTCCTCTGCAAATTAAATTCAAATGGACTTTAGAAAAGAACATAGTTACATCATAGATGTGAAGTTGATACAAAATTTGAGTATCATTCAAGTATACCATTAGTCTATTACTTGTTTTAATGCACGATAAAGTTGAATTTAAGGAATCTTAGGCTGTAATATTATGTCACAAGCACTTTTCGTATATGGAATAGTAAGCAAGATAACAAATAGTTTATTACTTGATTATTTCTGAAGGTTCGAAATTCCAAATTTCTAAAGCTATTATAAGCCTCCAAATAGTGTATGTATGTAGATTGTGCATTTAGCAAATGCCTTCTATTGAGTATTTGAATCATTCATTTCTATAATAAACAAGAAAATGATGACAGGAGCTTACTTTGTGCAAAAACCATGGTTGAGAAGGAGTACCATAAGCTTGTTCCAATCTCATGTGATGGAGGCCCCCGAAATTCTTCATTTACTCGATGTTCAAGAACCCAGACCACAAAACCAATGAAGACAAAGAAAAGCCCACTTGTTATCCAAAGGTCCCAAGTTAATGGCTTCAAGAACACCCATGCGTTTTTCCTCTCATTGTCTTTGATTGGCACTACCATTGTTACTCCAGATTCCGTGTATGGCAACGTGAAGTCAATATAGTTAGTCCTATTTGCAATGATAGTTGTATCTCCAGCCACAGCATCGAATTTCTGTCAAAGTAAAAATATTTACTTCCATAATTTCTAGCACTATATGGGTGCCCTTGTTTAGATAGATATCAAAATCCATAGGGAAAAGGACAGAAATATAAAGGCACAAAATGTAATCTTAGTTACTAAAAATAGTAAGCTAAAGATTTTTACTAACCCGAAGATATACTTGATACACCATATCATTATATGTACCAGCACTTTCACCATTAGGCTTTGCAAAAGGAATGAACTCGTAGTCAACGTTATATGGTAAAGCTTTCATTGCAGCCTCGAAGATGTCTATGCTATACCCCTTGACATTTGTTGTGTTAGTGCTAGCATCATGTTCCACCTGAACAAATTCAAAAAAACCAGCCTTCACTGGAACTCCTACTCTCAACTTCTTCCCATTTGTTGGAATCTCCCAACCTTTGGGGACAGAGCTGGAATCACCCGGCCATATAACTGGTCCTAGGTTTCTTCTCGAAGTGGAATACATGCTTGTGTTTGTAGAATTCAATTCCCTTACAAGTCCATTTTCTGGAGTCCAAAATGCAACCCCTCTTTCTCCATTACCATTCACATTAATTATCTGAAAAGTTGATGATTGTAGTTGCCCATTTTGGAGATTAAACTCTCCAGCAAGGCCAGTAAATCTTGTGTCCAATAATGCTTGATGAAGTTTTGGACCATTTAGAGAGACCCCCATTGTTGCAAGATCAGTTAAGCTGCTTGAAGCAGTTGTATTTTCAAAGCCAAAATTTGTAGTCCCAGCATTCTCAACTGCCCTGGCTAGCGCTGAAGCAGCATCATATGCCCACAGTCCCCTAACATTCAATTCAACATCCAAAATGTTTGGATTGTCTTGATGGAATTTTGTTTTCCATCGAAGTGTAAAATTTTCAAGCTCAATTGTTTTCGGGACAAAAGTCTTTACACCCAGTACCCCTTGCATTGAATCACGTGCTAAAGATTCTATCGAGCGAATGGAATCGGTCATCCCACTAGTAATGATCCAAACATAACCTTCACTCATCATTCCAATCTCTTTTGCCCTGGTGAAAAGCCGAGAACCAAGATCAATTGGCATGTGCACCATGAAGACTCTAGTTTGCATTGTCATCAACTTAAAAAGTTCTTCACCAATGTGGTCATCTGAGGCCAACTGAGGAATAACACTTCGGTAGGGGACACGGGCATCAACTTCTTGCAAGGCATCAATCAAGAAGGGTATTATACCTTGTCCGTACTCATTATCAATATAGATTGGCACGACTTCTCTCCATCCATAGGCTTGAACAATTTCACTTATAGCTTTCACTTGAGAAGAGCTACTTTGAGCGGCTTGAAAAAAATATGGACTTTGAAGTGAAGTAAGAGAAGGGCTTGTTGTCGAGAATGCTACAATGGGCACTTGGGCTTTCTCCCCAAGATCGATGATAAACTTGGCTTGCATAGAATTTTCTGGCCCTATGATGGCTTGCACTTCTACATTTTTTATCAAGTCTAGAGCTGTAATTCCAAAAAAAAAAAAAAGAAGAAGATAGAAATCCAACTTAATACCCACTCAAACTCTAACTAATGTGGAGCTTTAGAAACAAATGAAAAATGAAAGGAAAATTTTGGTAACCATCCACTTATACATAGTTAACAAAGAATAGTTGTTATGAGTGTTATCAACCGCTCCAAAGAGGTGATGCAGTGGAGACGAGTTTTGCTTGCCCCACCTTGTCTTACCCCTTCCCATCTTACTCTGTGTGTGTGTGTGTGTTTTTGTAGACATCAAAATTTTATGATGCATCCATAGATGTCCAATTGATCATGATCGAGTATTTTTATCACATTAATTTCTAATTAATGATATGGACAATCAACAAATGAAATCAAGCCATGTGGCAAGATCAAATGAAAAAGTTCAAAAGAAAAGACTCATATGAAGGGTTCTTATTAAATGGAAGACCAAATTAAATTCATAATTGATAATTAACTCTCAATAAATGCTGTGAGAGAAAATTCCAAATTAAAGACCAGTGAGTTGCTTATAAATAGGGGCTTCTCATAAGAAAAAAAATAATAATAAAATAACACAGACACTTAGAAAGAAAACTCTACTAACACTCTATCAAAATAGAGAGTCATCTCTAAGTCTAAGAGAATTCCATTATTCATCAAGGCTTATTCCTACTTCTTCAAATCGAAGTAGGGATTCCCCTTTAATCCAATTCGAGATCAAGCCAACGGCCCTAACATCAAATCAAGTACGTTCAACTACTCATTCAACTTAGAGACATCAAAGCACAATTCAAGATCAAGCTTCATAACCCTTCAAATCGTAAAGTTTTTGGGAGATCGAATCAAATGAGTTTATTGTATTCTTTCCTTGTAAAGATTCATACAGAGGATTGTAACTCGCATATACAGACACACACATTTTATTTAATGAGATTAAATTTTATAAGAATGTAGTGTAAAACCCAAATTTACCCCTCTAATCTCAACATGACATATCACCATATTACATATTAAAGATTAAGTATAACTATACTCAATCAATTCGAAAAATCATTTGAAAATCCAACTTAACTATAAGTTTATTGAAATGTTATTGTGTGTGGTAAGATGAATTGAATTTGAAGTAAAAAGCTAATATGACAATTTCTTATTGGATGGTATAAAACATGGGTTTTACACCTCATCCTTATCAAATTCGGACTCTTATTTACCATATGTGTAACTTATTTATTAATATAATGTAGTTTTTTATGCATATTTGAATATTATATATATATATATATATATATATATATATATTATACGTGTTGTATTAATTAATATTGTCAAAACACTTGTCTCTTTCTCTCTTAGTATTCTCATTGTAATCCTTTCTCAGTATATTTTATCTTTATCTCATTAATGTTAGAGACATCTCATTGGGATTGGAAAATATTTTTTACTCCCCCAAATCTAACTTGTGTCACTATAGCCCTGCATATGGGTTTTCCACACCCCAAAAAAGAGATGGCATGGGGATGGGGCACCCATGATCCCCTTTTGCCCCAACCCATTACCATTTATAGGACCATAGAGGTCTTAGTAAACAATGGAAAAGTTTAACTATTTAGTGGAATAATATATGAAGTTAGTTAGAAAAGACTAAAGCGCAAACAAAAATACGTTGTTATGAAAAGAATAAAGCGCAGACAAAAATAGTATGCACTCATTAGGAGTACAACAAACAAATGTGGTTGGAGCATATGGTCCAATAAAATTTTGAAGTTGTTAGGTAGGGTGTGCATTCGACCCTTCAGCCTAATCAACATGCCTCGAGTTGACATCTTGGGTTGGTTTTGCAAAGGCTGATGGGTTGGGTCTTTAAATTTTCATTTAGTTTCTAGATTACTCTGTTTATGTAGTGTTTTAGTCAAATAAGTTGATGCCAAGTAGACAATGGTTGAAATTAAACTAATTTTTTTATTAGATTTGACGAAACAACCCTAACTCAAAACTATCGGATCCCTTCATGATTGATTTAGGTTTTAGAACTATCATTAATTGGGTTGAATTAAAGATTTTCCAACTTGGGGTTGAGTAGGGTTGGAAAATACTCCAAAGCCACACACACTTAATCTCAGGAAATTGCCCATAACCACCAGTAACAAAAGAATTGAAGTTGATATGAATAGTAAGATATTTCGGATTAGTCTAGCATAGTGATGATTAGAATAAGAAAAGTGTTATGTCTATAACATTTTTCATAACACTTTCACAACAAACTTTAAGTGGTAATTTATTGCTGGTTCTAATTTGAACACACATCTAAAGTTACTATTTAGCATGGCATAGTGGATAGAGTTGAATGTTGAGTGATGGCTGGAGTTAAGGATGGTGGTGACAAAATATCATGACACTCTGGCCATAGTAAAAGATCGCCACAGATCACTGCATGTGACTGCAAAAACTAGTGATGGAACTGTGAATAGAGTAAGACTTTTGAAATTTTTGTATTAGTATACAATAACATATATATATATATATATATATAATTGGAAAGTTTTGACTCAAAAATCTACACTTGACCCAATAAAATTAAAAATCAGTTTCCCCAAAACCTAAAAGTGGCTACCTAGATCAAATCTGTAGCCTGTGACCCCATTTCAAACGAAATAAAAAATATTTTTAAAAATCATTTTTTATTAACAAACCTAAAACAAATCCCTTATTAAGGAAAAGAGGTTCTCTGCCATATAAAAAAAAAAAAAAAAAAAATGCAAATGACTTATGCATCATAATTTTGTTTTGCATGACATTTTGGTCGTTGGCTGAAACAAAATTAAAAGTTTGGGGATTTGTGATTTGTATGATTGTATCCTCCCATTTTGGTTTTCCTTTTTTTTTTTTCTTTTCAACATAGATAACTTTATATGGGAAAAGTTTAGCAAATTACCTTAAGAATAACATATACTTTTAGTCACACAACCTTTTTAATGAGTCATGTGACTAATTTAAAAAATATCATGTAGTAGATTAGAAAAAATTCTTCCAAACTTATTTGAAGGAAAACTTTGTCCCTTGTGATATGAGTATATAAGATTTTACCATAATAATTTAAAGGAATAGTAAAACTCAAAATCACAGCTATCTAGGGACAGACAAAGAAAAAAAAAATTTATTGGTTATATTTTTTTATTTTTAGAGTTGCGCCTTCCTCTTCCAAAAACTTAGACCTCCTCCCTTTTAATTATCCTAGCCCAACTTGCAATTACTTAACTCTAAAACTTAACCAAAAACAAAAAACAAAACAAAACAAAACAAAATCCTAATCAACCTAGTATTAGAATACTAGCATCAGGTGTTCTAAATAATGCTAAATATTTAGTATTTAGAATACAAAATACCAAAAACACTACTATACGAGACATTTCAAATGCTATATTAAAATAGCAAAAGTTATTTTTGGTTCGCGAAAATATATATATATATATATATATATTTTTTTTTTTGCAATAACTAATGCTCTTAAGAAATAATATTATTGTGTTTTTTTGTCATTGTTGGTAGATGATTGCATCTTAATGTATTAAAAAAAATGATTTTGTATATTTATCTTAGTTGATAGTTTGTTAATACTATATGGATACCTTTTTTTTTTCTTATACTTCGGCCCCCTAGCTTGAAATCCTAGATTTGCCCCTGCAGCTATCTCAGTCTAAAAATCTCTTACATGAATATCCCCAACTTTAGTATATATCTCTATCATTGGTTTTTTAGTTTTAGAACTTGTAGTTAACATCCTAAAACTTTTAATTGTTGTTAACGCCGTGTAGCCCTTCAATTTAGTTTCATTAATCGGAGATCATTAACTAAGGGCATCTCTAACAGTTTCTCTAAATTTTTATACTATTTGGAGAATGAATAGTGATTTTTTCCTTATACCTACTCACTTTTTCAAATATATTTTCTAATAGACCCTTCATCTTTTTCTCTATTCCATTAAAATATTATTTCTTTCTTCTTTTTTTAATATTTCTTCATTCATCTATATTTTTCATTTTCCAAACAACATTAACAATTATATATTTTTTTTTATTGAGAAATGTTGCACCTATAACATTTTTTTGCAATACTTTCATAACAAAATCTTATATGGTAAGTTGTTATTAGTTCTAATTTGAATCTATCATATAAATTATTTTTTTACTCACCAATATCAATTAATAACAATCTATCACTTAAAATTTATTGTGAAAATATCGTAGTAATGTTACTCAATTTTCTTATTCCTTATATTATTTTTCCTTTCTTTCCTTAGTTTTTTTTTTTTTTTCATCCATACGTTTTTTTTTCTTTCTTTTTTTCTCTTCCACACACATACACCTACCCCTATATCTATCTTCACTCTTTTTTTGACTTTTTGTTTTTCTAGCTCTTGATCTCCAGAACATATCTTCACTTCTCCCTCTCTCTTTCTTTCTCTTTCTTTTACACATACACACACACACACACACAAATTTCTCTCCCTCTATCTCACACAAACAAATTCTCTCTCATACACACATAGATCTCCGACAGAGAACAAAGATTAAAGAGAGTTGGCCTTTTAAATCTGCATTCATGCACGCCGCTTGGTTCGTTCCATCGCCTCTTGTCCTCCTTCCCACTTCTAAGAACATGCAACTTAATCACCATATTGATTAGATCGGCGTTCTACATTTTTTTTTTTTTTTTTTGGTTTGATTAGTTTTATTTTATATGAAATATTGTATTTCCTCTTTGTTTTGAATTTTTTTTTTTTTTGGTTTGATTTTGGTATGTTTTAGTTTGTAACCGTTGAGATAGAGAAGCACGAGAGAGTGAAGAATGAAAGAGAAAATGGATAAGAGAGAAAGAATTATTATTTTATTCAACCAGTGATTATTTTAAGAGTGAAATATGTTTGGAGTTGTTACAATAATTGTTACAGTGCTCTCCAGTTCAAGAGAGCTATTGTAACAAATCTAAAAAAAAAAATTTGGAGATGGAGAGGCTATTGGAGGGGTTTTTTTTTTTTTTTTTTTTGGTTTTTACTCTCCATAATTGGCTTTAGAGAACCTATTGGAGATGGTCTAACCTACATATCGTTTTGTAAAATGACATCAGTTAAAAGTTAATCATGTACTTAATAGAACTTGATAGAAAGGTAATACTAATTATAATTCCAAAGTTTAGGAGGCTAATTACAATTTTTGAAATATTCTTCTTTGATAATTCAATAGTTGCAATAGGAGATAAGATATTAATTTGAACCTGGATTGTTTACGTTGAAAATACCATAAGATGTTAATTATTAATTAGTTGAGTTACAATAATTGAGGCAAATTTTAATAAAGCAAAATGACAGCTATACCAATACGCTAATGTTTAATAATCAATGAACAAGTGCCTGACTAAAAAATAAATAAATTAACAAGTTCGTGTTCTAACTTAAAATAATAATAATAATAATTTTCTCTCAAAAAAAAAAAAAATTCATAATAATAATAAGCGTGCCGTACGTTCTTCATATAGATTCAAATTTTCTAGTTTTGGTCTAACCGCATCTTTGGCTTCCAAAAGCCTCAATGAACTCCTATGGTGAATTGAACCATCATCTACGAAGTACTAGATGCTAGATAGAATAACAAAAGGAATTATTAATTCAAATTTCCGTAATGTCTTTCGTTTTGTACTAGTGTTGAGAAAGTTTAGCGATGCAGATCATATTATTATTCACTTAATCCCACCATTGCTGCAACTGCGAAGTATTCCAATCCAGTAAGAAGAAAATACTACGGAGAGTGATTGAAAAAACGAAAACCGAAAGCTATCAAACACGAGACCTCACCTACAGTCTACAGTCTACATGAATGCAGATGGGGGATGATCCAAAGATTAGTGCAAAGATGATTAATAGGGAGCTACGGAGATTTACCTGCAGCGGCTGCCTCAACAACATCACTTTTGGAGTCTCTGGAGCTCAGAAGTAGCCTAGTCTTGTAGTGAGTATTGGAGCCATAGAAGTCTGCAAGGGCCATGTTGATGCAACTCAGACCCATCTTCCCAGTCCATGTATCGAAGTCAAGAATCACACCCACGTTAACTGAGATTGTCCTGTTTTGTGCATTGGCCAAGAAATTACTTTTACAAAGAATAATGAAGAACAAAAATGAAAAGGCAATTCTTGTAGGGATCTTCATGATTATGTTTTGAATACCTTGTAAAATTTATCATCTTATTACTCTTATTTATAGGACAATGTCAGATAGTCAGACGTAGGACAAACCATATAAATTATATATGTCTTAGAAAAGTAAAAATCCGACTAATAAATTATGGGCTGTGTAAGACAATTTATGTTTAAATTATTATTTGCTAAGTTCATAGGACAAGTTGGTAAAACGTGACCATATGTGCCCAAATTTTAGGAACCTTAGTTTTGTCTTAAGTGTGATTTATTCTATTTCAAGTTCAAGACAAGTCAAAATTAAAGCATATATCAAGAAGATTCACATAACTCGACCCATAGAGATTCTTACCGAAACATTTTTTTTCAATTATGTTTCTTCAATCGCATGCATTATCATTTCGTGGTTTTCAAGCTAAGGTATAAAAGCTATCTTAAGGTACATTTAACTTTTAGAGAGTTGTCAAAAGCCTTGTAATTGAATTAGTACATTCTCATGTACAAAGTGCTTACGGGTTTAGGGGAAAAAGGGTTCTAGCTGCGGGGTTAACAACATGTTGTAATTATTTCTCAAAAAAAAAAAAAAAAAATTAGAGAGTTGTGTTTTGTGCACAAGCATAGAAGTTCTTCCAAGCTCTCTTGAACTACTTTTTTTTTACTAGCTAGTAACACTTTAGTTTGTAATACTTATACTATAAAATTTGTAGTATCTCTCTTTTCAGAAAAGAGAAGAGTGGGTGGTATACCTAACATTACTCTTTGACTTTTGCAGCCATGAATTATGAATTTTAAATAGACTTTTTAATTTTGTACATTAAGAGGGAAATTGCAACAAAATTTATTACAAAATCAACCATTTATAATTTTTAGGATTCAAAATAATGTCATGTTCCATTTTAATTGGTGATTGAGTTAAAATGGATATTTCGGGTCCATTTGGATACAGCTTATTTTTGCTGAAACTGAAAACTGAAAATACTGTAACAAAATAATTTTTAAATGTGTGAATAGTGTCGTGGGACCCGTAAATAGTGCGTGAACAGTCTATGAATAGTGCACTTTGTCTCCTGCACAGTAAATCCATATGCATGAACAGTGCGATTATTGTTCATACGCGCTAAAAAAAAAAAAAAAAGGAAGCAGAAAACGCAAACGTGAATATAAAACATGAATCGAAACACTACCTTCTTAATCTTCTTTTTGTTGATAATTTGAAGTTAGGGGAGGAGAAAATTGAACCCTAAATATCTTCATTGTAAACACCAATAGACGTCAACCAATTGTGTCATAAGACTTTTGGCTTAAAATTTTGAATCTTAGTAATATTTCTTATTCTTAAAAGGGGAAATTTTTCAATCTTTACCTCTTGTTCACCTGCCTATGCCAAGCAAAAGCTTCACTTCTTGCTATCTATTTTAATGTTTCAACTAGCTCTCAACTAATAAATTCTATTGTTGTAGAATAAGAAATTTGAAATTTAAACATTGTCTATATCAAAAATTAATTAGCATTTTGACCTAATGATTAGAAACTATCACCATAAAACAAATATTTTAAATTAAAATTCTATCATATTTTTAAAAAATAATATAAAAATAAATAGTGATTGCCAAGTGGCAGCCAAAGCCCATCCCATGGGATAGCATGGAATATTTGTTAGCTCGTGTGTCCTTCTCCTCATATAAATTATTGGGACGCACCTGTTGAGCGAAATGCAAAGTTATAAGTTATATTCATCTCCTGTCTTTTGCACCAAATTATCAAAAAATAAAAAATAAAATCGCTCCATCTCCGTTTACCTTGACCAAATAAAATATTTATGGTCCTATGTGTAGAGGTCAGTGTATGAAAAAAGAAGAAGTAAACATAGAATGGTGGATAGACTAAGGGGCGATTGATGTAGCCAGGTCCGCCCCTCAGTCTATCCACCATTCTATATTTAAGATCCGTTTAGTTCCCGTAAAATATTTTTCGAAAAATATTTATTTTTTAGAAATGCTATTTTCCGAAAAAGGAAAATATTTTCAAGTGTTTGGTTGTATTATGAAAATTGTTATGAAAAATATTTTCATGTGTTTGGGTCTATTAGGAAAATGCTATTTTCCCATAATTTTTTTCACATTTTCTCAGCATCCAAACAAATTTTATTAAAAAAAATTTCAACATCGCAGCCAATTCAACCACAAATTCCGGCAACAAATTCTGGCAACAACAATAATAGCAGCAAATTCCAGCAACAACAACATAACAACCACAACAACAACAACAATCAATTCATCAAAAAAAAAAAAAAAAAAAAAAAAAAAAAAAAAACTGAGAGATTGAGGAAGAGGAAGCGATGGGTTTGGGTCGACGACGATCGACAATCGACAATCGACGGCACGGCGCGATACGACTCGCCGGTGCGAAGAGCGCTGGGTTCTAGGTTCGAAGGAGATCGACGATCAATGGTGCAGCGTAGTGCGATCAAAGGTGCAACTGGATCTGCTCATTGTGGTGAGGCGATGGGGACTGGGTTCGTGGGTTCGTGGTCGCTAGCGATGGTCTCTAGGCTTGGATCAGCGGTTCGTGGGTTCGTGGCCGCCAGCAATGGGCGCCGGGCTTGGATCGGCAATGGCGCTGAGCTCTCTCTCTCTTCGTGCTCTCTGTTTCTCAGTTTTCTGGAAAATAGGATTTGAAGTGAAAATAAAAACTGAATTGGTTTTCACCTTTGACCACTGGTCAACGGAAATCAATTTCCGAACACCCATAATTACAGAAAAGCATTTCTGAAAATGCTTTTCACCCAAAACAAACGCAGCCTTACTTCTTCTTTTTTCATACACTGACCTCTACACATATGGATGGGACCTGGCTACATCGATCGCCCCTCAGTCTATCCACCATTCTATATTTACTTCTTTTTTCATACACTAACCTCTACACATACGACCATAAATATTTTTTATTTGGTCAAGGTAAACGGAGATGGAGAGATTTTATTTTTTATTTTTTGATAATTTGATGGGACCTGGCTACATCGATCGCCCCTCAGTCTAGAAGATGGGACCTGGCTACATCGAAGAATAAACTAGTGAGTCAATAAGGGTTAATTATTAATTCAATTGAAGAATAAATAATAAATAAAAACAAAAACTACTGTGTCATTGACACATTCCACACGAGATTCAGAATATTTATTTTTATATCGATCAACCTTATCCCCATGACGGATGATTGGAGTTGAAAAAGTATAGGTGGTTTCTAAGCTTTATCATAAAATTTTATCATCAATGTTATTTAGCATAAAAAAATTTTTATTTTAAAATTACACATAAAAGATGAATTTATGAATTAAATAGTAAATAACATTCAATTGACACAAAATTTAATATATATGTAAAGAATATAGAAAATATGTATCTACTTATAGAATTTTCAAAATATTAATTCAGTAAATAATTATCAAGTAGTGTAATATTATTTAAAATTACAGTAAGTATAATTTGTTCTTGACTCTAAATATATATGTATTATGTATAAGTTTAACTCAGTTTTGTTGCCAAATAAATCAGTTAAAACATAATGCTAATTATTCCAAATAAATTTATCATGTGCTAATTATTCTAAATAAGTTAAATGCACTTTTGATCCTTACATTTTGGGTCAATTCTCGATTTGGTTTCAAAATTGATTTCGCTCCTAGTTTAGTCCTTGATTTCAGAAAATCATTTTTATTTTGGTCCTTGCTGTCAATCCAATAACAGAAAAGTCTAAGGTGGCAAACAGAATGTACGGTGTGCACAATAAATGCTGACGTGGCCAATAAAATAATTTCAAAAAATTTTATTTGACATTTTTTTAATACCACGTCAACATTTAAAATGCCACATCAACATATAAATTAATAAAAGAGCCAGGTCAGAAAATTAAAAAAAAAAATATAAACATTAATCTAATTAAAATAAATAATTTAATAACATTTAAAAAAACAAAAAAAAAAAAACAAAAAAAAAAAAAAGAACACAACAACAACAACAACGACAACAAATGTTGAATTATTTTCTTATTTTCTTTTTATTTTTTTCAAAAGAACAAAGGGTAACGTGTTCTTCATGTTCTTCGGGTTGCCCAAAAAAATTAAAATAATCTAAGATTTTCTTCTCTTTTCTTGTATTTTCTTAGCAAATAAACATGCAAAAAAATTCATACAAAATCCCTATCTTCCACCGAAATTTCCAACATGAAAAAATCATCAAACCCACATGAAAAAACCAACCCAGAAAAATCATCAAACCTCCAAACTAAAAAAATTATCAAACCTTGAAACCTCCAACCTAGAAAAATCATCAAACCCCGAAACCTCCAACCCAGAAAATCATCAAATCCAGATGAAAAAACCAAACCCAGAAATTTAAAACAAATCAACACCCACAAGGAAAAACAAACCTAGGTGAGAGAGAGAGAGAGAGAGAGAGAGAGAGAGAGAGAGAGAGAGAGTGATCTGATTGGTTCTTTCCTTCACTCTTTTAGCAACCAAACACCCCCCCCAAAAAAAAAAAAAGTCATTATCTCCTTCAATTTAGTAACCCTTTACCAGACTCAATCCGTGACTCACATGCCTCGACCTAGCAATGGAGCTCCAATGTAGAGATGCTGGTCTCGTGTGATGGAGGCGATATACGTGTCAATCTACCTCAAGTGCTACGACGTTCACGACGACATGAAGAGAGTACCCAAGGAAATCATGAACTCGATCAGGAAGAACAAGGTGGGTTTCTGGGTAGATCAAAGAGAGTTTTGTTTTATTTGGCCATGGGTGTCTAGGTTTGGAGCTTGCTTGTCTTTTGCCATGGGTCTCTTGGTTTGCAGCAGAGGTTTTAGAGTGGAGCAGATCAAAAAGAGAAATGGAGAGTGAGAAAATTCAAGGGGCAGAGAGAGATAATAGGATTTTTTTTTTTTTTTTTTTATAATAGGTTTTTTATTTAGTAGAATATTAGGTTGGTTTTTTTCCCCCTTTTTTTGTCTAAAAATTGGAAATTTTAATTTTTGAGATGTTATGCTGATTGACTAAGAAAATTTTAGAAAATTCTTATAAATTGTTTTATCAAATTTAAAAATTGATAAAGCTTTTTTGTTTTTAATTTTTCCAATTTAAATCAAAATCAAGAAATTAATTTTTTTTTTAATTTTCTTATTAATTTGTATGCTAATGTGGCATTTTAAATACTAACGTGGCATTTAAAAAAAATGCCAAATCAATTTTTTTTTAATATTATTTTATTAGCCACATCAGTATTTAGTGTTCATACAGTGTATTTCATTTGCTATCTCAGATTTTTTTTTTTTTTTTTTTTAATTACTAGGTTGATGTAGAACAGACAGCACATGCCTTCCTTGAGCAACAGGGGCGCAAGAAGTCACAACGCAAGATCAAAGGGGGGTGCCAGTAGGGGCCATCGGGGTAACAGTGTCGGAATTGCATGAAATTTGACAGGTTGAAGGGAAACGACGTTCTGATCCAGATTCATGTCATGAACGTCGCCAAAATTTAGGCAAATTCCTTTGTTAAGGCCCCGATAACAGTGTTTTTGCTATTTATAGTATTATTTGTTTTTCCTTAATAACTTTTAGTTTAAAAGTCAGAATAAAGTCCCGTCTATTTTGGGACGACCCTTAAGGTCAGTAGTTTATGATTTTGCATTTAACTCAATTTTGCCATTTTTGGCAAAATTCGGTAATTTGTCACCTAATCGCTTAATTAGTGCGAATTAGGGTTTTTTAAACGTTTTTCTTCAGTATTTATATGTTTTGTAGCCGTCAGAGGCAAGATAGACTATTATCAATAAACACAGACTTTTGTCAAATTTTCTTCTGGTGGATTCCAGTTTTATCTCCTTGTGGATTCAGGGAAACCCCTCGTGGATTCGAGGTCTACTACCAGAAACTAACAGTTTAGTTTCTGTTTCATCAAAGAGAGCATCGTGTGTGCTTCTCTTCAGGCTTCCGCGACATCAGTTGGTATCAGAGCCTTGACTTACCCTGGTCTGATGGCTAACCGGCGAGACGGTAACCACCACAACAATGACGGCGGTGACGACGTCAACAACCCAATCCTCACTAGGGCTGAGTTCCTTGATTTTCGTGATGAAAATCAACAATTTCGTGATGAACATCAACAATTTCGTGATTCAACCCAACAGACTCTGGACCAGATTCAAGCAGCACTTGCCACTTTGCTTAACCGAAACCCTAACCGCGTTGATGAAGAGCGACGTGATAACCGAGTGCGTGGCCCTCCCTATCGTGGTCCAAACCGGAACAGGCAGCAAGACTACAACGAAGAAGACAGTGAAGATGAGGAGTATGCAGAGAGAGTCTTTGGAAATCATCGTGGTCCCGCGAGGGATAATGAGCGAGATTATCAGGAGCAGAGGGACTATCGGATGAAAATAGAGTTACCATCTTTTAATGGTAATGTCTCCATTGAAGAGTATCTGGATTGGGTCAGTGAGGTTGAAAAGTTTTTCGACTATATGGGTACAGCAGAAGACAAACAGGTGTGTTTGGTGGCCTACAAATTGAAGGGAGGAGCATCTGCCTGGTGGGATCGTGTTCAATTAAACCGTACTCGGGAACGAAAGCTTCCAATACGGTCATGGAGGAGGATGAAAAGATTAATGGCAGATCGGTTCTTACCACCCGATTACCAGCAGGAGTTGTTCAGACAGTACCAGGATTGCAGGCAGGGTACTCGGACAGTTAATGAGTACATGGAGGAGTTTGACAGGTTGGCGAATCGCAATGATTTGGAGGAAACTGAAGATCAACGGATATCCAGATTTGTACACGGGTTACGAGTTTCCATCCGAGATCAGGTATCCTTACAAACTCTATATACTTTGAATGAGGCTGTAACCTTATCCAAGAAAATAGAATTTCAGCATCTCAGGACAGGTTCGAAGTTTTCCAACCGCAGTTCGGAGTCCTCTAGTTCCATTGCCAACAAAGGTAAACAGCCCATGTTTACACCACGGTCACAACCCGTGGTTAGGGAGAATAGTGGCGTCAACCAATCCACAGTGGCAGTAGCGGGTTCCACAGCCCAGCCAATAGCGAATGCCAACCCCTATGCTAGGCCAACTGGGAATAAGTGCTACAGGTGCGGAGAACCAGGACATCGATCTAGTACTTGCCCTAAGCGAGCCGCAGTGAATCTGGTAGTGGCAGAAGAGGGTGAGGTAGAAGGTGAACAGGAAGGTGAAGAGGTGTATAATGATGCAGATCCGTATGCCTATGATCTCAATGAGATCCAAGAGGACGAGGAAGGCGTGCCATTAGGGCGATCTTTGGTGATCCAAAGGTTGTTGCTCACACCAAGGGTGGAATACGGTGATCAGCGGAATGAGATCTTCCGAGCACGATGCACCATCAGTAAGAGGGTTTGTGATTTGATCATTGACAGTGGCAGTGTAGAGAACATTGCATCGAAGAGTTTGGTTACCAAGCTAGGACTGAAAACAGAAAAGCATCCCTCTCCGTACAAGATAGGTTGGATCAAGAAAGGTACGGAAACTCTTGTTACTCAACAATGTCATGTTACTTTTTCTATGGGTAAATGTTATGTAGATGAAGTAGTTTGTGATGTTGTTGAAATGGATGCATGTCATTTAATTCTGGGTAGACCTTGGCAGTATGATGTAGATGCTACGCATAGATGTAAGGATAACGTGTATGTGTTTTTTAAGAATGGCAGAAAAATTGTCCTTGGCCCTATTAAGGAAGGCAGTATACCCAAAGCTTCTAAAGTGGAGGGGAAGCCAGCACTCCTTATAGTGAACAATGAAGATGAGTTTGACAGGGAGTGTAAGGAGTTGAAACAGGTATATGCTGTAGTGGTGACAGATGGTGAGCCAAAGAAGGTTACTGAGATACCTGAGGCAATTCAACCATTGATCAAGGAGTTTGAAGAGCTGTTTCCAGAAGAGCTGCCTGCAGGTTTACCACCAATGCGTGACATCCAGCATTGCATTGATTTAGTTCCTGGAGCTAGTCTACCTAATCTACCACATTACTGGATGAATCCTCAAGAGGGTCAGATTCTACAGGGGCAGGTGGATGAGCTTTTGAGCAAGGGGTAGATTAGGGAGAGTATGAGTCCATGTGCAGTACCGGCACTGCTAACACCAAAGAAGGATGGGAGCTGGCGTATGTGTGTGGATAGTCGAGCCATCAACAAGATCACAGTCAGGTATCGATTTCCTATTCCCCGACTAAATGACATGTTTGATATGCTGAGTGGGTCCAAGTGTTACACCAAGCTGGATCTCAAGAGTGGGTATCACCAAATTCGGATCCGACCTGGAGATGAGTGGAAGACAGCTTTTAAGACAAAGGAAGGGTTGTATGAGTGGATGGTTATGCCTTTCGGATTATCTAATGCACCCAGCACTTTCATGAGACTTATGAATCAGGTATTGAAACCATTTATTGGAAGGTTTGTGGTAGTTTATTTTGACGATATCCTGATTTACAGTAAGACAGAAGCATCCCACTATAATCATGTGCGAGAAGTATTAGCAGTGTTGCAGGCCAATGAGTTGTATATCAACTTGAAGAAGTGCAGCTTCTTGACTGATAAGTTGCTGTTCTTAGGGTATGTGGTTAGTGCAGATGGGATTCATGTTGATGAGGACAAGGTCCGTGCAGTCAGAGAATGGCCAACCCCAAAGACAGTGAGTGATGTGCGAAGCTTCCATGGGCTAGCAACCTTCTATCGGAGGTTTGTTCGGGATTTCAGTAGCATAGTAGCCCCTATCACTGAATGTCTGAAGAAGGGGAGGTTCTCATGGGGAAAGGAGGCAGAACAAAGCTTTGCCTTGATCAAGGAAAAGTTGAGCACAGCCCCAGTTTTGGCATTGCCCAACTTCGATAAGGTGTTTCAGGTGGAGTGTGATGCATCTGTGGTTGGGATAGGCGCTGTTCTTTCTCAAGACAACAGACCAGTAGCATTCTTCAGTGAGAAAGTTTGTGAAGCTCGAAGTAAATGGTCAGCCTATGAACTGGAGTTCTTTGCTGTAGTACGGACTCTTAAGCATTGGGAGCACTACCTGATTCAGAGGGAGTTTGTATTATACACAGATCATCAGGCATTAAAGCACATCAATAGTCAAGTTAGCATTAACAGGATGCATGCTCGGTGGGTAGCTTATATACAGCGCTTTCATTTCACTTTGAAGCACAAGTCTGGTGTCACCAATAAGGTGGCTGATGCACTCAGCAGGCGAGCATCGTTGTTGACCACCCTACGTACTGAAGTTGTAGGGTTTGATTGCCTCAAGGAGCTATACGAGAATGACGAGGATTTTGGTGATATTTGGGGTAAGTGTCAACAAACTCATACTGCTATCAATAGTATATACATCCAGGATGGTTTCCTTTTTCGTGGTAACCAATTATGCATTCCTAAAAGTTCATTGAGGGAGCAGATTATTAGGGAGCTGCATGGTGGAGGTTTGGGTGGACATATGGGCAGAGATAAGACTATAGCACTGGTGGAAGAAAGGTATTATTGGCCACAGCTCAAGAGAGATGTTGGCAATCATGTGAGGAAGTGTCCAATTTGCCAAACTGCTAAGGGACAATCTCAGAATACTGGTTTATATATGCCTTTGCCAGTTCCACAAGCACCATGGGAAGATTTATCTATGGACTTTATACTGGGTCTTCCTCGAACCCAGCGAGGTATGGATTCTGTTTTTGTTGTGGTTGACAGGTACTCAAATATGTCCCATTTCATAGCATGCAAGAAGACTTCAGATGCTACTCGAGTGGCCAATCTGTTCTTTAAAGAAGTGGTGCGTTTGCATGGAGTGCCAAAATCCATCACCTCTGACCGGGATACCAAGTTCATTAGTCACTTCTGGCGGACTTTGTGGAAGCGTTTTGACACTTCCTTGAATTACAGCAGCACTAGTCATCCACAGACTGATGGCCAGACAGAGGTGGTTAATCGCACTTTGGAGAATCTAATCCGGTGTATCTCAGGCGAGAAGCCCAAGCAGTGGGATCTTGCATTGTCCCAAGCAGAGTTTGCATACAATAGCTCAGTCAGTAGAAGCACTGGTAAGTCTCCATTTGCCATCGTCTACTGCGTGCCCCCAAAACACGCTTTGGACTTGGTACCTTTACCTGAGCTTCCAGGAGTGAGTCAAGCAGCAGAAAACATGGCTGATCGTATTCAGGCTATGCAAGAGGAGGTGAGGCAGAAACTTGAAGATACAAATGCCAAGTACAAGGAAGCTGCTGATAAGAAGAGGCGTGAAAAGATCTTCAATGTTGGGGATTTAGTGCTAGTCTATCTTAGAAAGGAGAGATTTCCTGTTGGTACCTACAAAAAATTGAAGGACAAGAAGTATGGACCATTCCAGATTACTAAGAAGATCAACAACAATGCTTATGTGGTTGCTCTTCCTCCAGACATGAGCATTTCTTCTACCTTCAATGTTGCTGACTTGTATGACTATCATCCTCCTGATGAACCAGATAGTGGGAACTCGGGGTCGAGTTCTTTTCAAGTGGGGGGGACTGATGTAGAACAGACAGCACATGCCTTCCTTGAGCAGCAGGGGCGCAAGAAGTCACAACACAAGATCAAAGGGGGGTGCCAGTAGGGGCCATCGGGGTAACAGTGTCGGAATTGCATGAAATTTGGCAGGTTGAAGGGAAACGACGTTCTGATCCAGATTCATGCCATGAACGTCGCCAAAATTTAGGCAAATTCCTTTGTTAAGGCCCCGATAACAGTGTTTTTGCTATTTATAGTATTATTTGTTTTTCCTTAATAACTTTTAGTTTAAAAGTCAGAATAAAGTCCCGTCTGTTTTGGGACGACCCTTAAGGTCAGTAGTTTATGATTTTGCATTTAACTCAATTTTGCCATTTTTGGCAAAATTCGGTAATTTGTCACCTAATCGCTTAATTAGTGCGAATTAGGGTTTTTTAAACGTTTTTCTTCAGTATTTATATGTTTTGTAGCCGTCAGAGGCAAGATAGACTATTATCAATAAACACAGACTTTTGTCAAATTTTCTTCTGGTGGATTCCAGTTTTATCTCCTTGTGGATTCAGGGAAACCCCTCGTGGATTCGAGGTCTACTACCAGAAACTAACAGTTTAGTTTCTATTTCATCAAAGAGAGCATCGTGTGTGCTTCTCTTCAGGCTTCCGCGACATCATAGGTTGACAACAGTGACCAAAATAAAAATGATTTTATGAAATTAAGGATTGACAAAGAAGTGAAATCAATTTAGGAACCAAATCGAGAATCGGCCCAAAATATAGAGACCAAAAATGCATTTACGCCTTGTTTTTATGTTGAGTATTTTCGGTAGGTTTTAAGGGTGTTTAGAAAGAGTCTATGAATTATGATATTGATTTGATGCTGAATTTAATATACATTTATGTAGTTCTGTTAATGTATTACAATTATAATATTAAAGTCTAATTTGTTTGTTTGTTTGTTAGTTTTTTTTTTCTTTTTTCTTTTGAGTATTGTCAACTGGGTTCAAAATGCTTAGAATGAGTCCTATCATGGTTTGGTGCTGAATTTAATATACATTTACGTACTAGGGGGAAAAAAATAGTGTAGTACCAGCAATAGTTTTCCTCGTGAGTTTTTTTTTTTTTTTTGTTTTTCGGGGGGGGGGGGTGGTAAAAACTAACTTTCATAAACCGAACAGAAACAGCAACATCAGAATTCAGAGGACATATCCCCTTATAGTACAACCCCAAGTTATGATAAAATAATATACATAAGTTCATAAGCGGACTATCAAAAAACACAAAATTTTTATCAAAAACACAATCTCTTCTGACCAAAGTATCCGTATACTTGTTAACTTCATAGAAACAATGAATCATCTTCACTTAAAAATTTTGGTTAATTAACTCATTTTCACTTGAGAAATTTGGTTAATGAGTTAAAAATTTAAGATGGATATCACCTATACTTTTTTTTTTTTTTTTTTTAAGGGGGATATCACCTACACCTTATGGGTTCAAGTAGAGAAGGATACATAGATATATATATATATATATCTGTACAATCTCGTTCAAGTCAGCGTAAAAGCCAGTGGGTCCAGCATCGCCTTGCTTTCAGGCTGCTTGACCTCAATTATCCTCACTAGAGTTAAACATTCGGGAAGCTTCCTAATGAAAATTAAATAAATGAAAGCCATGTATCTGTAAGTTGATAGATTCGAAATGTCGAATGTAAGCCAAACTGATAAACTAAGCTATCCATGTCTCATCATAGCTCTTTTTTTATTTTTCAGAAAGGTGTGATTAAGGGTTATTCTTATGGCATTTGTTAATAAATATTTTTTTAAAATTAATACTATTTTTATGAAAAATAAAAAATAAACTGTTAAAAAAACCGGTTTCTTAAATAATTACCCTTCAAAAAATTGTTAAAACATTTTAAAAGTTTTTTCCTAAATAAATATCCTTAAAACATCAGTTAATAAAATCATTTTTAAAATATCAAACTAATTTTTTTTTTTTTTTAAAGACATCAAACTACAGCTGGAAAATAAAGAATATTGCATCTTGCTTGCCAGAAGGGTCTTTAGACGTCATTCTGGAATCTTTGAACAGAATCAATAGATATCTTGCTTCATTCTGTCGTTGCATAGAATTACCTCGAAAGAGCTTATGAAGTCAATCTCATTTTCTTAAAAAAAAAAAAAAAAAAAAAAAAACTATTTAAAAGATATCTCATCAGACAACAGGAACAAATATTTTATTAGCTTCTGTTTAGCAAGATTCTTTTATGATAAGTGATAATTTTTTAATGAAGAACCAAAAGGACAAAGCACAAGTAGTTGGGAAAACTTTGACTAAAATTTATGTATTTTCTTGGGGTCCAAATATATGGGAAGTCAAATCCCTGGTGTACCAAAATTCCAACAAATATATTCATTGGTGTAATATGAAAACTGTAAGGTTGAATTTATTCAATCATATGTTGGTTTTATTCATGCCAAATTTGTTTGTATTTTAGCATTTAGATACTTTGTATTTATGTGGGAATTATGTAAGAGTTGTATGTGAGAGAGTGTGAAGAAATTCTAATGTGTGTGCATTTAGAGGTTTCTCGCAACTGGATCTTGCGAGTGACTTGCCAAAATGCCACACATGTGAAGCATGCAAGGAACTAAAGGGTCACGACAGTTGGAGCACTACAAGACAAAAATTGATAGTCTAGCCTGACAGTTGACTCGCAACTCATCCCACTCGCGAGACTAAGCTGCCAGAATGCCATGTTTTGCAAAAAAATGACCTTTCACATTCCTCACGTACACTACTATAAATACTCTTATACTAACGAAATGTAGAGAGTTATCAAAGAGAATTTTGAGAGAGAAATTTTAGAGAAAACCAAGATTGACTCATCCACAATCTTAGATATTTGATTCTCCAAATTTCTCTGCCCTCACTCTCTCCATTGACATACCCTTGAGAGGTTCATTAGCCAAATTCTTATCTCACCATACCCATATCAGTGAGGAAGTTTTTTGGTACTTGGGAAGTAGTTCAGAGATGATCCATTCACTTGGTTGATGCAGATCCGGAAAATTAAAGAATACATGGCTAGGCTTAACCTTGTTGGAGCAAGAAGCTTGGAAGGCTTAGGTGCATTGGGTAGATTAGGCTTGAAGGGTCTATTGCTATTCGTGTATTTCAACTTTATTCTTTAGTGGATCAGGCGGTGGAGAGGTTTTTCACCAAATTCTTCGGTTTCCTCTTCGATAACACGTGCCGGTGTTATCTTTGTGTTTGCATCTCTCTAACCCTTACTCTTGCCTTTTAATTGCTATTGTGTTGTGATTAATTATGGGGTAGAGTTTTTTATTGTTTGGTTTTTGCTTGTACCTATTATTCCGCACATCTATTGTTTGGGTATAAGTTTGTATTGGTTAAATTTGAAATTGGAGGTCTAAACATTTATTAGTGTTTTTCATACTAATTGAACTTTCAAAAACTTTAGGAGAAAATTTAGAATGAGAGAAAACTACCCTCAGAAATCTGTGTATTAAATTCATTGAATAAGATTACACTAATGCTTTGTTTATATAGTTGTAAAACAGAGCTTCAGTAAGTTGTAACTCCGTAACAAGTCACTAACAAACAAAAAGTAACAGTACTTTTTTTTTTCTTTTTTTGCACAAGAAAAATATTTGTATTGGGTTAAAAAATAACTAAAAGATACAAATAATTATCAGCTATAAAGCGTACAAATAAGCATTAGCTAATTTATTTTTCTTAATAAGTTATTGGGCTCTAGATCCACAATTACTTCAACACACCAATTGGATTTTCGGCCCATATTCTCTTTTCTTCATGGATTAGACTTCAACTCATCAGTAAGAGCATTAGCACTAGGGTCCATTTGGGAGTTTATAAGAGAATAGAATGAAATGATCATTAAAAGAGTGGAATGGATTTAGTAGGGAAAGGAATGGAATGTAATGGAATTTAAAAATCTTATTTGGATGTTATAAAATAAAGTAATGGAATGGAAAGGAATGTAAATAAAATTGTTTGAAAGTGACATTGCAAGGAGTGGAGTGGAATGACATTTTTTATAATAACATTACTACTATACCTCTCATTTTAAAGAACATAAAACATGATTCTAGTTTATGGAAAAAACAAAATTTATTGTAGCTAAAAAACAAGTTATGTATATTTCTATATTGTAAAGCAATTCGTGCATCACATATTTATTTTCAACAAAATAAATATTTTCTAAAATTGAAAACAAATATCTTTTTTTTTTTTTTTTTTTTTAAACTCCTGTAATGAGTCTTGCCAAAACAAAATAAAATAACATAATCCATTCCAAAACTAAAGTTGGCCAAGAAATCCCATACTTTTTTAATTTTTAGGCCTAGACATCAATGTCAATAGGACACATTTGTGCTCATGATCTAGGCAACCAAAGAACATTTCCTTATATGTTGGTGTAGGGATAAAGGGCCAAATTTGTATATTGGGCCTTGGGCCTTATTTGGGAATGTGGGCGTGTCCGAGGAGGGGTAAGTAATTGAGAGAGACCCTAAGTTTAAATTCTCATAAAGAAGGAAAGGATGGAGAATGGTTTGAGGAGTAATTCCTCCTCGGACACGACAAATACAGTTCAAATCTATAGTCCAGCAACCTAGGCGACAAATTAGGAAGTTTACACAATGAAGATGAGCTTCAAGCGTGTATTGGAGTGATAAGAACTCAGAAATATCTAAGGGAAAAGCTAATACCACCACATTTATTGCATTGCAAGTACTTTTTTTGGCCACATTTATATGGAAAGGACCCCTGAGCAGTGAAGTCTCAACTACTAATATTCACAAAAGCCAAAGAAGGTGTCTGATGGGACAGACACTCAAGTGAAAGTTTAAATGATTAACAAATGTAGTATTAGGATTGCTTGAGAGGAACTATATAATGTGAGAGACCTTCCACAAGATGGGGATCAGAAAAAGGGAGAAAGAAACACTGTAGATAGTTATATTGATTTATACTCTGAATTATCTCCTCAGACAGTGAATTTATTCAATCCAATGAGTCGTGTTCTCGCTTGATCATCTTCTAAATCTATACCAGCCGTTGTTAACTTCATTAAGGCCTAGCTCTTTAACTTATTCTCTACAAATTTATTGTATTGGGCTCATTGGGCCATCACCCAATTCTTCTTTGGGCTTGGGCTTGGGCTGCAAATTGTGACCCTAAAAACAAGCAGAGTCGAGAGGATCCCAACACGATGACCCTTTCCTTAACCTTAAGCAAAGAGGTGACTGTGAAGGAAGTGTCCACGCCACACACACTGACAGGAATCAACCTTGAGGGGGGAGCCATATCTCCCATGCAAAGAATAACAAGAGCATGCAACTGGAGATTAATCAGTTAAAAAGAGATTTACACCATGCAAAGAGGAAACAAACTTCTCCGAACTCTAACGTTTCTTCTAATAACGAAAGGGACGTTAATTACAGGCAGAGGTCTCAAACTCCACCCAGCAAATCTTTGTCCTATGAAGAAGAGCATCATCGTGAGCTGCGGTTTTGAAGCCCATCACGTAAAGGTGTAGGAAATGATGCTATGAGTAGGGCCCTGAACCAAATCTCTAGGTCGCCTTTCATGCGTAAGATTGAAGAAGCAAGACTTCCTCGACGCTTTTATCAGCCAACGTTCACCGTCTACAATGGTCGAACAGACCCTGTGGAGCACGTGAGCCATTTCAACCAGAGGATGGCTGTCCATTCTAAGGACAAAGTCATGATGTGTAAGGTTTTCCCATCTAGTCTAGGACCAATTGCAATGAGGTGGTTTGATAGCCTGAGAGCAAACTCTATAAGTTCCTTCAAGGAGCTCACCTAGGTATTTGGTTCCCATTTTGTCACATGTCGCAGGGTTCCTCGGCCTTTGGCTTCCCTACTATCCTTAAGCATGTGAGAGAGTGAGGCCCTGAAAACATATTCGGATAGATACTAGGAGATGTTCAATGAGATGGATGGTGACTTTGACAAAGTGGCCATCAGTAATTTTAAGCTCGATCTTCTAGTGGAGCACGGTTTGAGAAAGTCTCTGACTGGTAAACCCACTAGGTTCCATCAGGTTGTCGAAGAAACTAATCCTCTAACATAATTATTGATCTTAACACATTATGAAAATGGTGACTAATAGTCTCACCAGAACGACAAAAAAAGAAGGACCTTGTACAGGTCTTCACATTATGTGATATAGTGTGAAGAAACTTGGCAACTTACTCTTCAACTGTGGCATGTTTTGTGTCTTGAGGATCACCGTCTCTTCACAAAATGTCACACAAACCTTGAAAAGCTTGTGAAAGCATGTGTATTACATCATAACATTTTTCACTAGATCTAAGTCGATGCATTATTTCATCACGAACTAATTGTCTTTCTATGATTGATTGTGAAGGAATGTGGGTAACATGTCTTTCAATCGTTGCCTTCGATGAATAATGTAGCACAAATAATGGCATTAAGCATAAACCAAGGCTAGTTTCTGCACATATTCCAAAAAAATTATGGTCTTAAGTACCTTATAATTCAAATCCATCTAAGTAAAAAAAAAAAAAAAAAATAGTTATGTAATTAGTCGGAGTCCAATTCAAAGAAATTATAGGCACATGTTCTGTTCATTATAAAATTTGGACACTTCACAATAAGCTTTTGCATTCTTTTAAATGGTAAATTAAATATTTTTTTATATTTTAACATATAAGAAAATATATGAATAAGAAACTTTCACAAAAGAAATAAAATGTCAAATATTTTAATGGTAGTAGACAAAGTGGCAGAAACTGTATATCAAATAATGTGTATAACACGCAGTCTTATGCATATCACGTTAGCAGACAAAGCAAGCAAGAAAATACTACACACAAAGAAAGAAAAGACAAAAAAAAGTTCATGGCAGAATAACCACTTTGCCAATATAAAAGACTACACACCAAACAATATTAAAAAAAAAAAAAAGAATGACTAGCAAACAATTTTCATAAGACTTGAAATACATAAATGACTAGCAAACAATTGATTTATATGAAATTGTTTCATCCGTGGACCCCATAGCTACTTGTAAGACACACCTAATGACTGGTAGACAAAGTAAAAGAAAAAGAAAGACATACTTGGTTTGAGTAGTAACTGAAAATTGCGACAGACAAAAGAAAAAGAAAGACCAGTGGCAGTAGCTTCACTTTGCAATGAACGGGCAATAACGTGCAAGAATGATAGCTATATTTTTTACAATTGAATGAGAAAAAAAGGGCTGATATTAAAGGGGTATTTTAGGGGTTTTAACAAAAATTTCATTAAATCTAAATCCATTCTCTCCAATTCCTTCAATTATGTGGGAACAAAAATTTGAAATCTTGAGAGAAAATGGAGGAATGAGTGTTTCCTCCTAATCATTCAATTCCCTCTCACTTAAACTCCCAAACAAGGGAATAGATCTTCCATTCTCTCCAGTAAAACTCTCAAACAAGAAGAGGAAAGAATATTCTAAAAATATTCCTTTCATTCCATTCCATTCTCTCATCCCAAACAAAGCCTTAGGGAGTGTAAACACAGGGGATGCTTGATGCATTTAGGGGCCTAAGGTGAAAATTGATTATATTGTTTTAGATGCAAAATTGCTACTAATTAACATGAACAACGTATAATTTTTTTCTTTGTTAGAAATTTTATAAACACAAAAAATTTGACAAAACTTTTCACACTTTTAAAAGTGCAACATTCACAATATTTTTCACAACAAATCCTAGGATTTAAGTTGCTTCTTGTTTAATTTCTATTTGAAAACACCATTGTTATGAATTCCATTCCGTTCTAGCCAGAATGGCCGAAAAATTTTGTACCAATCACTTGACCGGTACTAATCACCCTCTCGGCCTAAATTCCACTTCATTTCGGCCTGTCTTGGTCATTCCGGCCTATTTCGGTGAATTTCAGCCAAAGCATTAATTTTGGCCTGTATTGATATAACACAATGTTTACCTTACTTTCGATCCTTTACAAGTTGAATGGCTTACGTAATCATCCCCTTACAACAGTTTTCCAACACGTCAATGGTTGCCGAAATGAACCCAGGCCACGGCAGAGGTGGCTATTGGTGCGGCTGCTTCTTCTTCTTCTTCTTCTCCTTTCTTCGTTTTTTCCGCTAGTCCTTTCAATTCTATTTTAAATTTTCCTTGCCTTATTTTGTGTTTTCTTTTCTATTTTGTGAACCTAACATGTGACTAGGTGTTGGAAATGACAAAGAGGCTTGACAAAAGCTTTATTTCTATGGGCCCACACGTAATATATAAATAATAAAACAATTTTAATATTTAACTTGAGCCTTTATATTGCGGTTTTTTAATAGTAATTTTTTTAGAATATTTTAATAGTAAAATTGTTTCAATAGTATTATTATAATTATTGTCTAGATATTTAGACTTGAAAATTGAAATTGATAAATTAGTTGAAATATGGACTTATAGTTTTAACTTTTAAGACTCAATAAATTATATGGATTTTGACCAAATAATATATAAGGAAATATATGTACATAAAATTATATTAAAAAAAAAAGTATAAAAAAGGTAACTCTGAAACAATATGCTGAAACAGTCCGGTACCGAAATATTCCGTTCCGATGGACAAACCGAAACGGTATTCATAACATTGGAGAACACCACTATAATTATTTTTTTGCCACTAATAACAGGTTGTAACAACCTATTATTTAGCATTTGTTGTAAAAGTGTTGTGAAAAATATTGTGAACGCAACATTTTTCTCTCTTTTTTGTTTGTTTTTCATTTGATAAAAAAATATTATTTTATTTATTGATTATAAATAATACAATTGGTTAAAATTTGGGGGCCTTTTTTTTACATGGGGCTTTAGGCGACTGCATCTATTGCTTTTACTATTTAGCCAACCCTATGTAAACAACCCCCCCCCCCCCCTCCCAGTTGCTATTTTAGCAACTGAGAATCCAAAATAGTACTCCAAGGCAGTAT
Source organism: Quercus variabilis (assembly GCA_030445155.1). NCBI lineage: Eukaryota > Viridiplantae > Streptophyta > Magnoliopsida > Fagales > Fagaceae > Quercus > Quercus variabilis. The sequence goes on from CP129446.1 coordinate 18,501,778, forward strand.
GTAAATCCTAAATATTTTAGAACCCATGAACAATAGGTGCTTATATTTACAACCCACTATTCACGGGTTTTTAAACACAATAACATTAATTTATTGGACAAGAAAAATAAATTGCCATGAATCTTGCCATTTGGATGAAAACAAGATAAAAAGAAAAAGAAAAAGTCTTTACTTCATAGAGTAGTTCTTTTTTTTTTTTTTTTTTTTTTTTTTTTTTTGAAGCATCAAAGAGTAGTTGGAGGAAGCTTTTTCTTTTTTGTTTGTCATCCTATGAGATACTAGGAAAAATTGGGTCTCTCAAAAAAAGAGAGAGATTTTTAGAGTGCTTTTTAAGGCACCTCTCTTTTTGGGGTAAGTGGCGTGGAGTTGTCACTTTTTTTTTTTTTTTACCCAAAAAAAAGGAAAAACTAAATATAAAATACATGATCGAATTGTTCCATTCATTGATTGAATAAAGAATTACATGGCTTTAGGTCCTAGTTACAATCTACCAAAAATAAATGGCTTTTTGTCCTAGTTACATTCCACCCAAAATAAAAGAAAAGACAAGGCTTAGCTCTATTAACCAATGACCTAAATTCGGAGGCTAGTTTATGGAATGAGAAGGTGTTAGGCACCTATTCCGCCTAGACAAAGTTTGGTCTTCTAGACTTTTGACTCCAATGTACCTTTTTATGCATGTCATGAATGATATGTTGAACATGCGAAAAGAAATCAAACCACACAAATTTATTTATGAATGAAGTCTTTTCTTTTGAAAAGAATCAAATCTATTTTGGTTGATAAAAAAAAAAAAAGATTTTGATTTGTCAAAATACCAAATCTGTTTTGTTGTATGTAGAAAAGGTGGTTTTTGGAAGTAAAAATTCATATTTGTGTTGTGACAATAAAAAAAAATGGTTTTTTGATAACAAAAAAATCAAATCCGTTTTTATAGGTTTTAAAAGAATGAAAAAGATTGTTTAAGAAGAGAGTTTCACTCATAACTTAAATTTATGCAACATGAATTAAACAAACACAAACAAAATCATGTTTAATCTTTTTCTTTGTTCCAAAAATCTGCATATGTTAAAGAAAAATCATATCTATATCTAAATAAGATACAAATCAGTTCTTAATTAGAGAAAAATTCAGATTTGCATCATATGAAGATGCAGATCAGTTTTTTAATTAAGAAAAATTCAGATCTACATCTAAGAAAGATGCAAATCCATTTTTTATTAAGAAAAAGTCAAATCTACATCTAATGAAGATGCAAATTTGTTTTTATTTTAAGAAAAAGTCAGATCTACATCTAACAAAGATGCAGATCTGTTTTTATTTTAAGAAAAAGTCAAATCTACATCTTATAAAGATATAGATTTGTTTTTATTTTAAGAAAAAGAATTTGTTAGGTTCTAAAGGTTTAGGAATTTATGTATTTAGAACTCTAATTTGTAATATTGGCAAACCATGATCAAAACAATATGTTTAGTCTTGTTAAAGTGTGCTCAAAGTTGTTTAATTATTGTAAAGTTGGAATCGAGAGACTGTATATGCATTGGAGCATTTCGGTCTGGCTCGATCGATCGAAGAATAGATTCGATCAATCGAAAATCGATTAGATTGCGTTTTTCTACAATTTTCCAACTCAGCCCTAACTCATTAAACGTTTAGGGTTTTATGTTTTTACCCTAGGTATATAAGGCAAAACCCTAGCCACGTTTTTAGAGTTACTCCAGTTGTATTGTTGCTTATACATTACTGTTTTGTGTAAATCTCTTATGAGATCTAGAGGAGCTTTCCTTTACACAAAGCTTAGGATTTTCAAGATTTAGATTACTTCAACATCTTGATGATCAACTTGATTACTACCATTGAAGCTTAAAGAATATCAAGCGTGGGTGCTTGTAGCTGTTTGAAGAATTCAAGAAAGAAGGAGTCCATGGATTCGGAGCTTGCACGGGGTCGTGTCAGTAAGTTCTACTGGTAGGTAGCATTAGGAAGTCGATCGGGGAGCTTGTAAGTCCTTTTGTATGAACTTCAATTCTTTCATAGTGAATTCAGTTTTTCCTTGAGGATCGGTGGGTAAAATTCTCCCCAGGTTTTTTATCGGTTTGGTTTTCCTAGGTAATTATATCTTGTGTTATTTATTATTCCACTGCTATATATTCTTGATATGGTTGTTTGATTGTTTTAACCTAGAATTGTTTAATTTGACTAAGTAACAACTTGGCTAATTAACTAAGCTACTCAATCTGGTTGTGTGTTTAGGGGTCTGAAATTTTCCATCAGAATTGTTCACACGCAAATTATTGACATTCAAGAAAAAGATTATAATAATCACATAAAAAATAATCATGCTTTAAACAAAACAATTGCGAACCATTCTTGTTATGGATAAAAACATTTATCAACATAAAAACAAGCATAAAGAAAAGATAGGGCGAAGGAAACTACCTCTTGCATGAGCGCTCTTTGTTCTTGAGAGGATGTTTTAGGGTTCAAAGAAACTTATTTAGTTATTTTTGAAACCTAAAAACCCTAATTTAAGCAGCAAATCTCAGAGAGGATTAGCAAGTATTAGCAATTTGAGAGCCTCAAAACGTGTGCCTCTTAGAGCGTAGAAGAAATGTATTGAATTGTGAAGTTCAACCTCTTTTTATAGAGGTCAAAGGACTCTCAAAAAATAGGCACAGACGATTAGGATATGAATCCGGAAGCATACTTTTGCGAAAAGATCGAAAAGGGTGTGCCTTATCATCACACGAAGGCCGTTAGGCCAAAGCCCAAAACATGGAAATTCGGCCCTTTTAGCGTACCATTCAGCACCCCAAAAGTGCTAAATTGGCCTTTGGACACCAAACACTCTTTCGTGTTTGGGTGCCGTTCAGACTCCTCTTTTAGGGTTTTTTGACCGGTCCTTGTTCCTAGACATGTTTTTATCCTCCGTCTATGATTTTTCATCTCTTTTTTTTTAGGGGGATAATTCAAGCTATTTAAGAACAATTTTCTTGTAAATAAATACCCAAAAATAAATCTTGATAAAGTTCAGATTATCCATAATTTTATTGTTATTCAATCATCCCTTTTATTCATAGACATGTAATCCTATTTTAAACACTTATTATTAACCAATCACAAAATTATTTAATTAATTTTAATGATTTAACCAATCAGAATTCATTTAAACTAATCATGTGTGGTCGACCTTATTTGGACGCAATGTATGTTGACTATGTAAATTTGATCATGTGATATCTTTTAATCTAATGGTTCGATTTGGAAACTGGAAACACCATTGCGACCATTAGAATCTCAAGATCATTTTTATGATATGTAATGAATGATATGATGCATGTAATACAAAGACAAAATGATGCATGTAATGTAAGAACAAATTGATGCATGTGATGCAATTATGATTTTTGGGGTACATCGATGGTCATTCAAGTCATTCTCCTTGATTAAATCATGGGTGCAAAATTGAGTGTCTATACCTCCCATAGGCTAGTTTCTTCAAGTGGGAACTTAACTAAGAAGTGTTTTTTCAATTTTTCCATTTTAATGGGGTCAAAACAGGTTGTACCCATGTTTCCTACTAACACAACATAATTATAATCCTTCCTTTTTTTTTTTTTTTTAATCTTTTTTTCTATATATCAATACAATAAATTTTAATTTGTAGTTTCTACTTTACGAAATTAGTTTTATAGTGTATATGAAGTTTAAATCTCTTATTCAATCATAAAAGACTTTAGTAATTGAGTTATCTGGAATTGACAATAATAATCATTCTTCGTTAAATATTGAAATGTACCTCTTGCAAATTGTAAAGTTATAAGTTCTATTCATCTCCCAGTATTTATGCCAAAGTTGCCCTTATACGGTAACTTTGAATTTTTTTTTTTTTTTTGAATTTTGTATTCATATCCATTTACCTTGACCAAATAAAATTAAAAATTGATAGGCCAGGAATGTATTGTCCACTTTGGCAACTTAATCAATTAATTAGTCAAGTGAATTAATTAAATTCAATTACATGCAATAAGCTTGGTACCACAAACAAATCACCAACTAAGTTAAATACAGCAGAAAATAAATTTGACATAGATGATTTGTTTATGAATGAGGAAAACCACCGAGGGAAAATCTCACCGAGTGAATTTAAGGTCACCACTTCTGATCCACTATTATCAAAACAAGCAGTTACAAGTAAAAGGAATCCCAATACCTAATACCAACCTACAGTTGAACCCTTACCCTAATACCTAATTGAACTTATAATGTAGCAACAATCTCTCCTTTCAATGTGCGGCTCCTAGTACGAGACAAACCAATGATGCACAGATCCCAATATATGACTAACACACCAACTTAAGGAACATGTTGGTTGCAAAGTTCTTTAGTCCATCCCATAATGAAGATCAAGAAGCTCCTTGGTTACAAAACCCCTAGCGCAAAGACGCAGTAGCTTCTAAAAAGAATATGATGAACTAAGGCAAATTGTCTCTGGTCACAATATGCATGTATAATCACTTTGCATCATCTATGATGGCCCTTAAAATAATCCCTATATATGTTTAGGATTGTGAGAAAAGAAACCTTACACAAATACTCATGGATATGCATATAATTAGATAACCAGATCTGGAAATTCTGATTTTGTAATTCTCGACAGATATAGCTACTGTCGAGCTTCAACATTAATCCTCGATATATATGATTTTGTCAAGACATTTGTCGAGCTTTAATAAATAGCACTTCTTCACTTGTTTCTTAGACAAATTTACATGGCTTCAATACTAAAACTGGACACTTGTTTCTTGAAGTAACCCATCCTAGATCTACCCAATTACAAATAAAGTGTGTTTTGTCAAAAGATTAGCCAATTTACATGACATATGTTTTTAACACTTTCCACATATGTCCTAACAAAAATCTTTAACCACTGAGCATTTGTGATGGTCCTTTTATAAGTACAAAGTTTTTGTGAGGTGGGAGGCAAGGACTGGGGTTCAAGTCTCCAAGAAGGAGTTTTACACACATATACACTTAAATTAGGCTAGAATAAAATAAACTAAAATGTAAAACTGACCCTCTAAGTTTCTTCAAATTTCATATCAGTCCTCTAATTTCATTTTCATTCATTTTAGTCCTCTAAGTTTCATATTTATTCAATTAAGGTTTTTCCATGAACTTTTATTAAAACATTTTGAAAAAGAAAAAAAAAATCTGGAAAATATTTTTCAATCATTAATTGAATTTTTTAAATTAAAAAAAAAATTGAAGAAAAATTAAAAAAAATTAACCTCAACATATTACAAAAGTTAATAAAAAAGTCTTGATTGAATAAAATTTAAAGTTAAAGGACTGAAATGAACAACGACAAGAATAAAGAATTGAGGGGAATCCCTACAAGCAACAGTAGCTGCATGGATTGTCCCTCCAAGAATGCAGGTTTGGTCCCATATTCTTAGTATAAACTTGTGAGCCAATTGAAAGAAAGTGAAGTGAGAACTCTGTCATTGACACATTTCACAAGAGATTCAAAATTTTAATTTTATAGTGTTCCGCAACAAATTAAAAGTTAATGTTTTGCTTAAAGAGTTTAATTAGACTAAATTACAAGCTACATTCTTAAAATTTGAAGGTATTTAGATTTTATACCTTAAAAATTTAAAATTTAGATTTTATCTCTTGAAATATTATTCTTAAAATTTAAAGATGATTAGATTTTATACTTTAAAATTTTAAAATTTAGATTTTTATCTCTTGAAATTTTATTCTATTTGCATAAGTAAATATTCCTTTTACATTTTCTATTAAGAGCTGTGGGGGGAAAAGAGCCCAATCCAACATAGTGGGCCGAGAACCCATATGAGAGCTATTGTGCGACCAAGAAGAAGGAGATGGTAAAGGCAGGGCCCATCTGGAAGTGGGACCCTCAGAGGGAAGAATGATTACAATCCGAAGAGGACATCTTCTGTCCGAAGAGGTTATATTCCTCTGACGTGAATAGTATAGATCAATTAAATGTATAAAAGGTCAAAATGATTTTTCGAGGACTCCACCTGATCAAGATAAGCTCTGAATGCACTGAGAGACGATAAGGATGAAGAAATATCTAAAGGGAAAGCTGCTACCACCGTATTTAATGTTCTGCAGCAACTTTTCTGGCCGCATTTATGTGGAGAAGACCCCTGAACAGTGTATCTTCACCTACCACCACTCACACAGAACTAAAGAAGATGTTTGACGTGACACATACTGAAGTAGACTTATGGATGAGTACAAGTAGACGATGGAGATGAAGAGAGGGGAGGTTATATAAAGGAAATAAGCTCCTAGCGCCAAGAAAAAAAAAAAAAGAGTGGGAGAAAAGAAATAAAAGAAGAGGGAACTTGACTGTAACCCTAAGATTTGTGTTCATCAGATAATTAATAATATAGCTCTTCGGATATTCACTCTTTACGTGCAGACTCATGTTAGCTTGTGCTTGAAAGTTGTGATTCGTTGTTGTTAATCCCATACTTAACCTAGCTCTTTCACCCATACTTTACAAATTAATTGTTTTGGGCTTGGGCCACAAATCTCAACCCTACAATTGGCATCGTCTGTGGGGAGAACTTGAGTGTAAGGGGAAGTAGCAGCAGTTGATCATGGCTGAACCAGGGCAACAACCGGCAGAATTTGGGGTGTCCCAACATATAGACCCTTTTCTCAATTTGGAGCGAAGATAAGACCGTGAAGTCAGTGTGCATACTACACACACTGAACGAACTCAACCTCGTGGCAGAAGTCATGTTTCTCATGCAGAGAAAAACAGCATGCAAATAGAGATTGAAAGGTTAAGAAGGGAGCTACGCCTTGCAAAAAGAAAACGTGTTGCCTCGCACTCTGATGACGACTCAGGTGATGAATAAGACATCACTTATGAACAAAGGTCTCGAACTCCAATTAGCGAATCTTTTTCATATGAGGATGAACATCCTCATAAGAAGCAACCTCAAAGGCTATCACATGGAGGGGTGGGAAATGATGCCATGAGCAAGGCTTTGAACCAAATCTCCAGGTCACCGTTCATGCATAGGATTGAAGGAGCGAAGCTTCCTCGGCATTTCAACTAGCCAACCTTTACTATTTACAACGGTAAAACTGACCCTGTGGAGCATGTGAGCCATTTTAATCAAAGGATGGCTGTCTACTCCAAAGATGAAGTTCTGATGTGCAAGGTATTCCCTTCTAGCCTTGGACCCATGGCCATGAGGTGGTTTGACAACTTGAAAGCAGACTCCATCAACTCCTACCAAGAGCTCACTCAGGCTTTTGGTTCACGTTTCGTCACATGCCGAAGGGTGGCCAGGCCCTTGTCCTTTCTGCTATCCTTGAGCATACATGAAGGTGAATCCCTTAAGGCGTATTCGGATAGATATTGGGAGATGTTTAATGATATTGAGGGCAACTTTGACGCAATGGCCCTAGACACGTTTAAGCTGGGTCTCCCCACTGATCATGGTTTAAGAACATCTTTGTCCGGCAAGCCTATCACTAACATGCGTCAACTTATGGATCGTATTGAAAAATATAAAAGGGTTGAAGAAGATCAGCAGCAAGGGAAGGGTAAGGATAAGGTTATCCCCCAAGGTAAGAAGGACTTTAGGTCGGACCGTTACAACAGCAATAAGCCGAGGAGAGATTTCGCTAGGCAGTCGGGCTCAGCAAATGCTCAGGCAGTCAATATTGTATTCAAGGAGCCAGTTCATCAAGTTCTAAAAAAGATCAAGAATGAACCATTCTTTAGGTGGCCGAGTAAAATCATAGGGAACCCTGAGAAATGCAATCACAACCTATATTGTCAATACCATCAAGACCATGGGCATGCCACTGAAGACTGCGGAAGTTTGTGAGATTACTTGGACCAGTTGGTCCGCGAAGGCAGGTTGAGGCACCTTTTGCACCATTCCAGGGGCCGAGGAGGCCAAGTGAATTTTGAGTCCGAGAAGAGGGATTCTACGAAACCTCCATTAGGTACTATTAACGTCATTTTCGCAGCGCCAGGAAGAACAGGGTCCTGGCCGTCCAAAGTTATGTCAGTGGCTCAACTACCAGCGGGGGATATTGGCCGAGATCCAAGGAGCTATAGATAGGCTGTCCTGCCTATGTTAGGCTTTTCGGACGAGGATAAAACTGGAACCATTCAACCTCATGACGATGCTTTGGTAGTCACACTCAGGATCGGGGGATACGATGTGAAAATGGTGATAGTGGACCAGGATAGCGCAGTGGTGATTATGTATCCTAACATTTTCAAAGGGCTGAACCTCAGGCTTGATGACTTAACTCCATACTGCTCTCCCCTGGTCAATTTCGAGGGAAGGATGGTCACCCTGAAAGGACAAATACGGCTGCCTATACAGACTGGCTCAGAAGTGGTTGAAATGGACTTCATTGTTGTAGATGTTTATTCCCCTTATACAGCGATTGTAGCCAAACCTTGGCTACACACGCTAGGGGCTGTTTCCTTCACTCTGCATCAAAAAGTCAAATATCCATCCGAAGGGCGCATTTGTGAAATCTGCGGAGATCAATCCTCAGCTAGGCAATGTTTGGTGGCTGTCATACGACACGAGCCTGAGATTGAACCCTCAGCCAGGGCGGAAGGAGACCTATAGTAGTTAAGGGGTCGGTTATCACCCATCGAAGGGTATGATGAACTTGCTAAATGCGAGGACGTAGTGCAGGTTTTAATTGGAACTAATCCTAAAAGATACTTTCAAATCAGATCCCAGATACCTCAACCAGAGAAAGAAGAGCTAATTGATTTCCTTAAAAGAAATATTGATATATTCGCCTGGAGTACTTATGAAGCCCAGGAGTGGACCCAAAGTTCATTTGCCATCATTTGAGGGTTAACCCTCTGAGTGTACCCAAGAAGCAGCCTCTTCGGCGGCCATCCAAAGAGCATGCTGATGCAGTCAAAGAAGGTGATGAAGCTCAAACAAGTTGGGGCTATTAAAGAAGTTTTTTACCCCGAATAGTTGGCAAATACTGTGGTGGTAAAAAAGAAGAGCGGAAGGTGGCGAGTTTGTGTGGACTTCACGAACCTGAATAAGGCTTGTCCTAAGGATCCTTTCCCTATGCCGAAGATTGATCAATTAGTAGATGCTACAGTCGGCCATCCTCGGATGAGTTTCTTGGATGCTTTCCAAGGTTACCATCAGATACCGTTAGCCCCAGATGACCAAGAGAAAACCGCTTTTGTTACCTCCATTGGTAATTACCACTATAAGGTGATGCCATTCGGTCTGAAAAATGCAAGTTCTACTTATCAACGGATGATTAACTAGATGTTTGAATCACAATTGGGCAAAAGCATTGAGGTCTATATAGATGACATGGTGGCAAAAAGCAAGGTTATTTCTGAGCATTTGAAGGACCTTGATAACGTTTTTGAAACCCTGAGGAGACATAAGTTGCGCTTGAACGCCTTGAAGTGCTCATTTGGTGTGGGATCAGGCAAATTTTTAGGTTACATGGTAAGGCACAGGGGAATTGAGGTCAATCCCGATCAGATAAAGGCTATTTAAAATCTGCAGCCTCCTCGGAATCCAAAAGAGGTCCAGAAGTTAACATGGATGGCAACTGCTTTGAACCGATTCATTTCCAGGTCCGCGGATAGATGTAAACCCTTCTTCTCACTGATCAATAAGTGGAAGGGATTTGAATGGACTGAAGAATGTGTTTCAGCTTTCCAACAACTTAAAGACTACTTGTCTCGACCACCAATTATGTCTAGCCTTGAACCAAATGAGGTCTTATTTGCCTATATTGCAGTGGTCCCCCATGCTGTAAGTTTAGTGTTGATAAGAGTGGATCAAGGTATACAAAGGCCGGTTTACTGTATAAGTAAGTCTCTACATAAGGCTGAGATCAGATACTTGCCATTGGAAAAAGCTATTTTGGCAGAAGTACTGGGAGCGCGAAAATTGCCCCACTACTTCCAAGCACATATTGTCGTTGTGCTTACGCAACTCCCACTTAAGACAGTACTCTGAAGTGCCGATTACACAGGGAGGATAGCCAAGTGGGGCACTATTTTAGAAGCCTTTAATATCAAGTATATGCCTCGCACTTCAGTTAAAGGGCAGATCCTTGCGGACTTAGTGTCTGAGTTCAAGGATCCCAGCTTAAAAGAAGTAATGACAAAGAAAGACATGGATGGAAAATCCGTTGGCATGATTTCTCAACAAGATCTTGCCTGTTAGGAAGTGTATGTAGACGGCGCTGCAAATTGGAAAGGTTCTAGAGTGGGGCTAGTCTTGATATCTCCATAAGGAATCGTCATTGAAAAGTCGTTAAGGTTGGATTTCGGTGCAACCAATAATGAGGCAAAGTATGAAGCCCTATTGATGGAAATGTCTATAGTCCGAAGAATGGGAGGAAAGGCCGTGGAGTTGTTCTCGGACTTAAGATTAGTTGTGGGCCAAGTACAGTGGGAGTTTGAAGCGAAGGATGAAAGAATGCAAGGATACTTGAATCGAGTCAAACGTCTACAGGCAGAATTCGAATTTTTCAACTTGCTACATGTTTCTAGAAGTAATAACGCGCACACAGATTCTTTGGCCACACAAGCCACCTCTTCGGAGCAAGACTTGCCGAGATTTATCCTCGTCGAGGATTTCTATGAGCCCACCGAAACAAGAGGGGATGCAGTCTGAGTCCACCAGATTCGAGATAGTCTCTGCTGGATGGATCCTATAATTAAATTCTTGAAGGATGACACTTTGCTAGAAGAGTGGGGAGAGGCTGACAAGATCTGAAGGAAGGCTACCAGATTTTGGCTGTCCGAAGACCGAAAGTTATACAAACGTTCCTACTCAGGACCATACCTATTGTGTATTCATCCAGAGATGGCTGAGTCGCTACTAGAGGAGTTGCATGAAGGAATTTGTGGGAGTCACACTGGAGGCAGGTCGTTGGCCCACCGAGCTCTTATTCAAGGGTATTGGTGGCCGAACATGCAAAAAGAAGCCCATAACTATGTAAAGAAGTGCGATCAATGTTAGCAATTCGCACCAAACATACACCAACCAGGTGGAGTCCTCAACCCACTATCTAGTCCGTGGCCGTTTGCCCAGTGGGGTTTGGACATAGTGGGTCTATTCCCAAAGGTTGCAGGAAACAAGAAGTACTTTCTGGTCGGCACAGATTATTTCACGAAATGGGTCGAAGTTGAGCCTCTGGCTAATATTCGAGACGTAGACATGCAAAAATTTGTATGGAAGAGTATCGTTACCCGTTTCGGAGTTCCTCATACTCTCATCTCGAACAACGGCTTACAATTTAACAGTAATGCATTTCGGAGTTATTGTAGCGAACTGGGAATCACAAACAGATACTCTACCCCTTCCTATCCTCAGGAGAATGGGCAAGTTGAAGCAGTTAATAAAGTCATAGTTAATGGATTAAAGAAAAGGTTGAATGACGCGAAGGGTAAGTGGGTTGAAGAGTTGCCACACGTGCTCTGGGCTTATAAAACTACGCCTCGCCGATCTACTAGAGAAACTCCTTTTTCGATGACTTATGGGGCTAAAGCTGTCATTCCTTTGGAAACGGGGTTCCCAACTTTAAAAACTAGCTTGTTCAGTCTAACCAGCAATGATGAGCTCTTAGAAGCAGGCTTGGATTTGGTCGAAGAAAGAAGAGAAAATGCAATGGTTCGGCTGGCGCATTACCAGCAGAAACTTAGGCAGGGCTATGATGCCAACGTCAAGCTAAGACCCTTGGAACCCGGTGATTTGGTACTCAGAAAAGTCGTTGGCACAGCAAAAAACCCAGCTTGGGGAAAATTAGGACCAAATTGGGAAGGACCATATCGCATTACTTCATGTGCTGGTATTGGGGCATATTTCCTAGAGGACTTGGATAGTCATGTAATACCACGCCCATGGAATGTAAATAACCTCAGAAGGTACTATTATTAATTGAATCATTTCTTTGTTCATTGTGATAAGTTGTCATCCTTATCTCTTCTCTAAGTGTTTAAACTTAAATCCAATCATGCCTGTAGTCCTCGGACCAGATGATTTGGGTTAGTTAACACTCCTTATCTATTCTTTAAGTGTTTAAACTTAAATCTAATCATGCTTGTAGTCTTCGGACCGGATGATTTAGGTTAGTTAACACTCCTTATCTGTTCTCTAAGTGTTTAAACTTAAATCCAATCATGCCTATAGTCCTCGGATCAGATGATTTAGGTTAGTTAACACTCCTTATCTGTTCTCTAAGTGTTTAAACTTAAATCCAATCATGCCTGTAGTTCTCGGACCAAATGATTTGGGTTAGTCAACACTCCTTATCTCTTCTCTAAGTGTTTAAACTTAAATCCAACCATGTCTGTAGTCCTTGGACCAGATGATTCAGATTAGTTAAACAACCCTTAGTTATTCTCCCTAAGTATTTAAACTTAAACCCAATCATGCTTGTGATCCTCGGACCAAGTGATTTTTAGTTAGTTAATACTTTTGTGCTGTTATTAATATTGAAGGTTATTTTTAGAATAAATCCTGCTTGGCATTATTAACTCTATTTAATATCAACTCTAACCTATGCTGACATTAAAAAGATCTATCCAACTTTTATAATACTTGGTCATCACTTAACAGTAATCTTTATGTACTGTCCTCTTTGGAATCAATTTTAGTTATATATATTATCAGCAAGGTAAAGTGATTATGTGTGCCTACATTACCATAATTACAAAATGAAGTTACTTGTAGCAAAGAAAAACCATATGGCATGCAACAAATACACCAAAGGTAAAAAAGAAACTGCTTCATTGATTGAAATAGGATAATTTACAATCCCTTATATGAAGGGGGAACCAAAAAAAAAAAAAAAAAAAAAAAAAAAAAAAAAAAAACCTAAAGTCTAAGAGGCTGTTTAGGAACTTTTTTTTGGTCACTCAATTTTCGTCTCTCAATTTTCATCACTCATCACTCATTTTTCATTACCCATCACTCATCACTCATTTTTCATTACTCATCACCCATCACTCATCACTCATTTTTCATTACTCATCACCCATCACTCTAAATCAATACCCGTTTGGCTTATCAGTACAATGCCATAACTCAAAAATTTTCATCACTATTCATGGGCCCCAACTCTGTCACATATCCAGATGGTTCTGTTTTGTTACCCGCGCCTTGCTACTCATCCCCATTTCAGCTTCTCTTTTGTCATTTCCCATTTCCCTTCACTCTCCCAAAGCAGAAAAACCGATACCCATAAAAATTTTTCAAGCTCCCTCGCCTCTTCAGGACCGTCGCCAGTGAAGAACACCGATCTCTCCGACGCGTACGTTGGCGCCATCTCCTCCGTCGTGACCCAGCGGCGCCGACGAGCATAAGAAACAGTACCCATTTCCCGATTTTGTCACGGCCGGTCTCCTCCGACCCAAGACGGTGCTACCTCGACAGTTCTGTACTTTCTCACTTTGTTTATTTAGCTGATTTGTGTGTTTTGCATTTGGATTTTGAGAAAAATGTTCTGGGTTTTGCAGGTGGGTTCTTCAAAGTTCATCTCGCCAAGGTCTTAGAAGAATCCCTAGGCAGATTTCAACTCAGGCATGTAAATAAATCAACACTTTTTTTTTTTGTTACTTTGCTGCTTCAATATCACTGAATACATGAATTGTGTTTACTTTGCTGCTTCAAATCTCACGTTCTTTACTTTAGAGGAATTAGTTTACTTTGCTTTAAAGGAATACATGAAAAATGTTTACTTTGCTGCTTCAAGTCACTATTAATCCGAGCTCTGTCGTCCATTTTAGAGGAATTAGTTTGTCCAATGTGGTCACAAGTCCATAACAAATATTATTGCTAAAAGACCATTATTGCATAAACTCATTAGAGCCCAATAGTTGGCTTTTGTACCTAATAGACGGATTGCCAAAAATAACATAATTGATCTAGAGCTTATTCATAGTTTTTGAAAGAAGAGAAATTCAAATGTTGGGATGGTGGAAATTAAAGTTGGTCTTCTAGAGATTTATTTTTATTTTGCAGGGCAGGGCCAAGTTTAGTGTGTTGTCAACATTGGAGAGGTATTTGATGACTTGTGAGTTATAAAACAGCGTACATATACAGTCCAATTATCTATTTCTAGTGATTAAACATAATCCCAAAATAATCCAATGTTATGTATTAATTAGGGTTAGTTTTTCATTTTTAGGAAAATTAATTAGGACTAGTTAGAACTAAATTTAGTACAAATCTACATGCATTTTCTAAATTTAAGAAAGAAATGTTGTGATAGTAGATAATTGCTTGGTATATAAACCAGAGACTTTATAAGGTTTCTTTATCAATTAAAAAAAAATATCTTTATAAAATTGAAATACTAATCTTTAATATGATAAGTGCAAATTATAACTAATTAAATGGATTTTCAATAAGCATTTTGACATTTTATTTTCAATTATTTACTTCTTCTTTTTTTTCTTTTTCTTTTTTTGAGAGTTAGTATGTGACAAAAAGTTTGTATTCAATAATAAATTCTTAACATATTTCAATTCCTTGCAAATCTAGTGGCACTACCTATTTTTAACATAACTATTTATAATTTGTTAGCATAATTCATGGGTGTCTACTGTCTATATCTAAAATAATTCATAAGTGTTTATAGTCAAATCAACTTTAGCAACACTATAGGGTTGAAATAAATTTTCACTCTAATTTAAAATTCAAGGAGCTCTTGGATTTTTACTCAACTTAAACAATAGAACATAAAATTAATTTTTCTCAAAATTGAGATAAAATGATTAAAATACAAAACATGATCTCCATAATTAATAGTAAAACTATTATTAAAAAAAAGTAGTGCATGTAGGCTGTAGCAAAAGTTATCCATTTTACACAACTAAAAACTTTTTAACGAGTGCTTTTAGAGTAATGGTTAATAAACTATTTTAGAAAAGTTTGACACCACTTTAATGATATATATATATATATATATATATCAAAAAATCACTTTTTTTTTCTTATTCCATAAAAAATATCTACACTGTCAACTTTCAAGCATTCAACAAAAAGTGTGTTATGTGGCAAACATAAAAAATTTAGTGGGAGCCGAATGGCCAAATGAGTATCTTGGAAATCTCAGGAAAGGCTCTGTCAAACAAAAAAAAAAATCCTGGAGGATTTGGCTTTCATCTATGCAAAGTATTCAATCTGTCTCTACTTGCAAAGGTAGCTTGGAAAGTTGCCACAAATCGGTGTAGCTTATGTATGAAGCTATTAAGAACCAAATAGCTTATGTATGAAGCTATTAAGTCCAGAAATCCTTACCTATTTGGAGAGGAACAGAGATAGTTAGATCCATAAAATACTGGGATAAAGTGGGGTTACGAAATTGTATTGGGAGAGTTATACAATACTAGTGGATTAAACCAATACCAAATTGTAGTGTAGAGGCAGCAGAAGCGAGTACAATTTTTTGGTCTATTCAATGAGCAATGGATATTCAACTATAGAAGGGTTTGACAAAAATAGAATCCCATTCTAGTAAGACTTGCATGGAACTGATGGAAGTTCTAAAAATGGTAAAGTGAATCCTACTCTAATGCATTGCAGCACTTCTTTTAGTATACTATGTCATAATTATTGAATAAAGCATATTATCAATACTCAAAAATTACTAGATTGCATCACAAACATTGCAGCCCTGTTGATTCATAGAATAAGATCATTTTTTTTTTTTCTTTTCTTTTCAAAGTTTCATCTTGGAGAACTCTGAAACAATTATTCTTTCGGTAAGCTCTGACCACTATGTTACATCTTTTAGAAAACAACAAAAATTGCGGCTTGACTTTGCAAATTCCTTTTTATTGATTATTGGTTTGAATTTTCTACCAAAGTGATGGGTGTAAATTCTTACTCTACAGTACTGCTACCTAAGATTGTGACATGTTTGAATATCGTTGTGACTAATCTTTGTGACTAATCTATGGTCCATTAATGTAATCATCATCCAATTTTAATTTGATTCAATTCGAAATTTTCAAACACTACAGTACAAGTGATCTAATTGGTGTAATAACCTATTACTAAATAGAGTTAATTCAATCAACAACATTAATTTGGAATGTATTTGTTGACAGACTGCCATCTTTGATGCTTTCTCAATTACTAGAGAAATCTAAATATTAGAGAGAGAAATAAAGAAAAGAGAAAAGGAAGAATGAGGACCCATATATCATATCTACAACAAAACACAAGAAATCAACCATAGCTAATCTATGGTCAATAAAATCATACTGCCATTAAGGACCTCGGGATGGTAGATATTTATAAAAATATAAAATATTATAATATAGTTAAAATAAGCAGATTCATGGTGAGTCATAAAATGCTACCAAACAGCAATCGATTGGAAATGACACAAATTTCTACTATATAGTTTATTGCTTGGCTTCGGGTAACAAATTTTTAGTCATAACAATACAATAGTTTGTAAGACACTATTTTTCATTGACAATAGGTTCAATCAATCAATTTCCATTGATAGTGCATTGATTATGTAGAACTATGTACTGACATTATATATATATAATTATATGTGTGTAGATATATTGGAAAAAGAAAAGCCATAACCATGTCTTTTGCCACTATTTATGAGTCCGCCTCTACCGGCCATATGTACGATATGGATCGGTGTGTGGAAAGGACCACTTTGTCTATCCGTAATTTCGGTAGGAGGTTCTATAGATGTCAGCAGTGGGCGCCGGTTAGTTTCTATCTTCAATTTTATTATCATTACATATTCGACTTGTCTTTTTTTTACTATCTTTGCTGACCATCTTATATATGCCTTCAATGTTGTATGCAAGACTCTAATCAGGCATGTAAGTTCTTCAGATGGTTGGACAAGAATACATGCCCACGTGGCCGTGCCACAGCACCACTTGTCCACGAAAGGTTTGCGAGATATAAGGCCGACGCCGTAGCTGCAAGAAATGAAAGAGATGAGGCTTATGCAAGGGAAGCAGAAGCATGGGAGCTCCTAAGGAAAGCCAAGCGCAAGGGTGAAAAAAGTAATCTCAAACTCCGGATTGCTGAAGACAAGGTCTATAAGTATAGGGTAGCTTTATTTTTGTCTTGTACTGTATTCGGGGTTTATTTTGTGTTCTCTAATGTTTTTGGGGTCATTGCCATACGCAACTGCATCTGCCATGAACCATTGACGGTCACGTGTATAATGTACATTACACTTTGCATGCCTTGTTTTAAGTTCTTAAATATTTTGCAGAATGAGAATTGTGTTTGTCAGCTGTTTGCTGTACAAGGAGGTGTTGTGTACAGTAATGAATGTTTCTTGAACAAAACAGGTCAATCTATTATCATTCATTTTATGCATTATTTTATATTCAATAATGAATACTTCTCCATCAGTTAATATTTTTTGCACGTATTCTATCAAAAAAAAAAAAAAATTTATTTGGCCCCTTCAGTGTATAAGACAATAAGGTGTCTTTATCAATAAATAAATAAAAAGAAAAAGATGTCTTCATAAATTTTCATTTTGAATAAATTTTGTTTCGTTATTTTTTAATTATATGTTTTTATCATTTTTTTACTTACTTGGAAGTTTTTAAACTTTTTTTTTTCCAGCGTATGACCAATTTTTTTTATCTCCCCATAGAATTATTTGAATCTTTCCATGTTTTGACAATTTTTAATTTTGTTATATGTTTTTTGAACCGCACATTTTGACATTTAGCCCAATTTAATGATACTTAAATAATCTAAATTGAAAACTGTAGTGCTTACATCGCATATTCGTTTTTTATTTTTAATAACTTATTTTAGAATGGAGGGACCGTTGTGGCCGTTTAACAAAAGTGGTCAATTTTGTATTCATTGCCATTGATGAGAGTCGACACATAAATAGTTGAAACTTGAAACCCTTAAGTTACATATATCTTTCAATAATTGATACAATCAATTTACGTTACATAATTATGCCGAGAGCATATCTGCACATTGTCATATCATTCCAAAATAGTGCAGTATCATTACAAGTTGAACTAACTTATACATCCACCTATCTAATTAATAAGTTTTCCGTCACTTACTATATTGCCAAAACGATTACGCTGCAAAGTAAATGGTCAATTGCCATTTTCAACATATAATCATCTAACATTGCCACGGGCAACATAATCATCCCACATTATGTCAGTGATATTGTCCCTAAATTGCCCCATCGCTCTCTTCGATGCACTTGACATTTCTAGTATATGCCTTTGGGTTGCTGAGCTTGTTGCTGCTTCAGCATCGCCATTACCTTCGTTATTGGTCGCACTACCTTCGCCAACACTCTCCCCTATTGTTCTAAACAATTCATCACTTCGATTGTTTATGCGTATGAAATTATGTAGAGCACAACGCACAATAACCACGTAACGCTGCCTAATTGGCTTGAAGTTTGGCATTAAATTCAGAATGGGGAAACGGGCCTTCAGCACTCCAAAAGATCTCTCAATCACCATTTGCAAGGATGAGTGTCTGTAGTTATACAACTCTTTCTTTGATGTTATCCGTCTACGGCTTGACTGGAATTCTTGTGCATGGTACCTAGTTGACTTGTGAGGGGGGAGAAAACTAGTGCCAATTGGTAGACCCGAATCCACCAAGTAGTACGACCCTACACACACACACACACAGCCAGGCAGCACGTAATTCAGTTGTACAATAAACACACTACTTAGACGTGGAGGATAAAATAACTTTAGTTAAACTCATAGTAATGTATAGTACCTGTTGGTGGCCATGGGAATCCATGCTTCCGGTCACTAATCGCTTTCTCGAAAACCCTTGAGTCATTTGCACTACCCTCCCACCCACCATAGATAAATGTGAACTGCATGTCCATGTCACACACACACAGCACATTGGTTGTTATAAGGCTCTTACGATCCCTATATGCTTGAGTCGCATTTGCAGGAGGTCGGGCACTCACGTGCGTTCCATCAATTGCTCCTATACATCTCTACACATTAGATATTTTCATTAATCTTAGCAAGGACATCTACAGAATCATATTATTTTACTGTTGTACGAAGTATGTCAAGTAAGGGAATGATTTGTACCTCAAACCATGGCCAGTACTTGTGACATTCTGATCAGGTTTAATTAAATGCTTTGCATAGTGGTGGACAGCCTGCAACGACTGACGAAAATGCCGGCATACGGTTTCTGTTGAGTGCTAAAACCGGTCTGCAACACATCTAAAGCGGGTGTTGTGTCCAAGTATGTCCAATAACATGGCCACGGCCTGAGTGGCATTCACGTCACCATGTCCATCCTTCAAGTAACCATGTGCAGCCAACTCGTCCACCAAATGCAACAGTAATTCAGGTGTCATGCAGAACATCTCATAACACTTAGCTTGATTACCTTCAGTGACCTCGTCCATATACGCCTTGCCTGTCAACGCGCTTGTTTGCATTGGTTGTTTATCATAATGCTGTTGCATGTATGCGAACATCTCCCCAACTAAAGGATTCACTAAATTAAACTCTGCTTCTTCTTCACATTCAAACTCTGAATCGGGCCAGTCATCATCATTTTCTTCATAGTCATTGTTGGAACCAACGTTGTTGAAGTATGCATCATCAAAGTCATACTCTTGGACCGCCTGCCACCAGTCATTTTCAGACGCGATAAGTGACCTACACATTAGCACAAACACACTATTCAGGTAGGTTATGTAAAGAGAGATATAAAAGTAAATATGTTATTAAAACAAGTACATCGCATAATAGTCACGTAGAATATAAAGACCTAATTCAACAATCACGATAATAAACGTTAAAAAAAAAAAAGAAAAAAAAAAGAAAAAAAAAAAAAAGGGAACCTTATCCAAGTACGTGACAAAGATTCGAAGTTCAAATCCAAATCCTTCGCATACTATAACACAAATATAACACAAACTATACAAAGATTCCAACTTCAAATCCAAACCTGTCACATAATATAACATAAACCATACAAACATTCCAACTTCAAATCCAAATCCTTTGCATACTATAACACAAATATAACACAAACTATACAAAGATTCCAACTTCAAATCCAAACTTGTCACATAATATAACATAAACCATACAAACATCCCAACTTCAAATCCAAATCCTTCGCATACTATAACACAAATATAACACAAACTATGCAAAGATTCCAACTTCAAATCCAAACCTGTCATATAATATAACATAAATCATACAAACATCCCAACTTCAAATCCAAATCCTTCACATAATATAACACAAACCATACAAAGATTCCAAGTTCAAATCCAAATCCGTCACATAATATAACACAAACTAGTTTGGCATCTGAAGTTCCTAAATAACATAAACATAATATAACACAAACCATGCTTGCGGTCCCAAGTTTGTTAAATAACATAAACCGTAGTATTATCCATACGAAACATAAACAAGTAAATAGAACAACCGGAATCCATATTACATAAAAACCAAATATTGTTCTAGTTTAAACCGAAACTGCTCTCCCTCAATCCTCCTTCGGGTTTAGAATATCATCAATCCAAGACCTCCTCCTATGCTCTGGCATACACATAAACACTACCCTATCATCCTTTTGTTGCAAAACCTTTGACATCTTGATATAGGCCTTGTTACTGAGATCCGCATAAGAATTCAACACCTCCATTGCCTTGGGAAGTGAGCAAGGATCACTGCCTACAGCAGATTGAGTGAATTGCTCGAATGAACCGCTACCCTTGCCGAGTTTACCACTGAACTTATCCCTCGACATTGCAGTGTACTCCCTTAGGGCCACAGTCATTTCACTTACCCTATCCGACTTCTTTGAGACCTTCTTACCCTTGCCACTTGCATCTATCACAGGACGTTTTTCTGCTCGTTGGGTAACCTCCTCAACCTCAGCGTCCTCCACAGTGTGCGAGAAAGTGTCAAAGTTAGGGGTGTAATAGTCATCATCTAGATGGGTGGGTGCACTTGCATTATCATTAGCATTGGCAAGCTCTTCCTCTAGGGCACGCTCCTCATCACTATTTAAGGGAGGAGTGTTTGAGGAGATCTGCAGGTTCCCAGTTGCGGTACTAGGGGCGAACAACTGCTGCAGTGATGGGTAGTCTGGGCATCCCTTATTCCTTAAGCTATTTGCACCATGATTGCTCTGGAATGTCCTTGGAAACAGTAGCACACTAAATGCAGCAAGTTCACAAGAGGCAAATTGCATAAATAAATAATTACAATAAGTCAAAATTAATAAACAACAATAAACATACCGCAACCACATTCTGCCACACCTCATCAGAGCAAGTCACTGTTTGGGTATGCTCGTCCCACCCCAATCCTGTGTGTCTTAGCAACTGGCTCCACTTGCGTTGTTTGGTACGGAGCCTATTATGCTTCTGTTGAACTTGGTTAGGGATAAAATCTTTCCCGATCCTTCGGTTAAGTTCAGTTGTGATTGATGTCCACATGGAACCCTTGAACACACCTTTTGCCATGTTACCCTTAAGTTGTTCCTCTAACATTATCTCAATAAATATATGTTCTACATGGGAAGGCCACAATTTCTCCTCTTGATCTTGTGATTCATGTGCCATCTATTTGAAACATGCCACGTGGTAAGCTTATGATAGCTGATAATTTAAACAATTGAACAATAGGACTATAGGATTCATTTAAGGGGTCCAAAAACTAGAAAATCTTCCATACTTAACTCAACAAGGATACGAAAAAGCATGCACTGAATGTAAGAAACAATGGTAATATATAATAAACAGTGGTAATATATAAATCCTTCATCGAGGTTTACTACATATACAACGTGACCAGATATACAAAAGATGGAAGATTGAAGCAATGAGTTAGTAAACTAAATAAGTGGTCACAAATACTACTAGGTTAGTGCATGGTTAAGTACATAGCAATCTATAAGAAAGTACACTACTGAACATAATGGGAACAAAATATGTCAACAGTATATCAAAAGGAACATGCACTAAATTGCCTCAACTAGGCATCCGCCTCTTACTGCGGCGGGTCATCTGACAATCGATCTGGAGAGGACACAGGGGAAACATTGGGCCGAAGAGATCTGTTACGGCCCACCATTGCTCTGCGATAATTCTGTTGAATACGCTTCCACCTCCTAATTACCCGCCTCACGGTAAAGGCCTTCCCCATGCGGGCATTAAGATTGTCTGTGATCTCCTCCCACACTTGCGCATTGGCATGACAATGACGCAAATTCCCACAAACATAGTGTCCAAGTACAGAGTCACACAACACATCCTCACAATTGGCATCCCATGTTGTCAACTCCGCAGCCATCTTAAAGAACAACACACATCTCATACACAACCATATCACAAGTACAATAAAGATATCCCAGTATATTTAGAGGAACAAAGATTGAGCACAGGGTAGCGTGTATGATACGTTTACAAATTTTTTTAAACTAAAAATGCATAGGCATCGAACTAAGGAGAATTCTAATGAAGTATTATGATCATTGATCAGTGGACATAGGTTCTAGTTTCTGAATTAAATGTGGCAAATTGTCTTATGTCAAATTATGCTGATTACAAGAATGTAATAAAAATGTTTCCTTTCTATTTTTTTTTCCTAAATTAGGACATAGGTTTTTATTTTTATTTGTAATAGATAAAGGTTAGGATTTCAATCTAGGACATAGGTTTTAGTTTGCAAATTAAATGTGCCAAAGTTGTAACTTTGTTTCAATGTCTCCTCTATCATTTGTTTTGGTGTTAAATTTGACAAAATTTAACATTAACAGACCAATTTACCCATCTATACAAAACAGACAACTAAATAGTAAATTGGTCTTTCAATGCTAAGTTATGTTTAAGTTAATTGCAAAACAGAAGGTAAACAGTTAAGTGTAACATATTTTTAAAATTAGGAGGTCAATCATGCATTTCAATAATTCATGGGTAAAATGTAATTGAGATAATAGTTTAAAGTGGAAAAGTATAATTCCTCAATGTAATATTTTATAACTCTCATTTAAATTAGTGAAAGAAAATTATTTATATTTTTAGTTATATTTATATTGCAAAATAGGTTCAAAATTTTCAGAAAACTGACTTTTTGTCGCTTGCCAAATGAACTAAAACATTTAGACTGTTCTTCTTCTCATTCCCACACGCACACTTTTTTTTTTCTTTATTACAGTTCAAAGCTCAAGTGTTTTTTTTTTCCGTGCAATTAACTAATGTTAACCAAAAGTGTAATTACTTGGCCAAAAAAAACTAAAAGTATAATAATAAGAATTGGTTTTTAGTTGAACGGTTAAATATTGATTACACAAAATAGTTAATTAGATATGCAGTTATGAATATGTTAAAAGACAATTAAGTATTAGCTCTAACAAGAATTTTCTCTTTACCATGAGTTGCTACCTCCTGTGAAACTCAATTCATTCATACGATTTTTAAACACTGCTATTAACTATAATTTGTGAAAGTACATGCTATCATTAGTAATTATAAAGGGTTATGTTATGTTGAAAAAACATTATCCCATAACAAAATGGTCAACAATTTAGAAACATCCAGAAAAGGAAATGTGAATATATATAAATTTGGTGTACGAGAAGTTTCGCAAAAGAGTGATAAATGAGAGGTTGACTAGACATAATTGAGTTTGTGTTTTGGAACACGCCATTTTCTCAGTATCCAAAACAGAGGATGAAAGAAAGACACATGTAATCAAAATGTGTTCAAAAAATACACAAAGATTCTAGAGGAATTTCAATTAGCAGTTCTTATAATGTAAATGGAGCTTTTATAAGTTTTCAGAAAACATAAGAACAAGATACATCACAACACTCAAGGTTTTCCATTTTTATTCTTTTTCTCTAGTTCCCTGTAAATAGGAAAGATTGCTTAAGACAGTTTCAAGAAAAAAGATGAGCAAAATATGTTGCAAACCCAAAGTCAGAATAAATGTTATTCATTAGTAAATTCAAATAAAAGCAAATCTCTTTCTCTTTATTTCATAGGACACACGGCAACAGGAAACAACAAACTCAAAACTAAAATGTGACTCAAAATTGACAATTAGATATCATTTAAAAATATTTTTCATCATCATTGATTTTACCACTAATTAAACCCATTTCAAGCTCATACAATAAGATAAAGATAACATACCATATAAAGATTACAATCAGTTTCTACAATTTTATTAGTCTTTTTTTAACAAAAAAAAATACAGAGAGAATAAACTTACATATAAATCATTAACATAATCAACATATCAAAGTAGCATCTGCACAAAAATTAATTTACAATGAATAATAAGCAACAGAAATGCGACTTATAAACTGGTCCAGGCCTCAATCTACAATATTTCTAAACACAAATAAACTGGTCCAGGCCTCAAGTTCTGTATCTCTACTCTCTACTACCAGAAACTTAATGGAGGGAACTTTGATAACAAATTCCAGGAAAATCACACCATTTATCACACATTTCTTAGTTCCATAAATTAATTAAAAAAAAAAAACCCACAACCAGGGGTTGCAATTTTCCCAAATCAAATGCTTACCTAAACATCTAAACATCAAACAAAGAAAAAAAACAAAAAACAAAAACAGAGAAGCACAAGACAGGTTCACCACAGGTTGAAAACCCATAACCACAGGTTTCAATAGACCACATCAGATGCCCAAACATCAAACAAAGAACAAAAATCAAAGAACCAAACATCACCACGAGTTGAAAACCCAGGAATCCACAGGTTTCAATAGATTACATCAAATGCCCAAACATCAAACAAAGAACAAAAATTAGAGAACCAAACATCACCACGGGTTGAAAACCCACGATTCCACAGGTTGATACAAGTTAAATCAGATGCGAAAACCCAAACGTGAAACAAAGAAAAAAAAAGGAAAAAAATCAACAGAGAAGCAAACTCCTTGAATCGATGTAAGAGATGTGAACTCCCTTGCTATTACCAACAAATCAGATATATAAACAACTCAACGGTAAAGAATACCTTCGGATTTCACTGGAAAAAGCTGAGAAAGAGCTCGGTGGTTGGCGCGTGAAGCACTGCGTTACCGTGACACGGCGATGCGGGTTGGCTGAGCTTGGATCCGTGAAATGGTGTGTGAGGAGATGAGGGTAGTGAGAGCTTCTTAATGGTGGTACTGGAATGGAGAGGAGAGAAATTTGTGATGAGAGACCTCTGCCAACTGAAGAGAGAAGTGTGAAGAAGGGTGAGATGAAAAAGCTGAAGAGAGAGCCGTTGAGGACAGTATCAAAAGGCACGCCCCACGTGAATGGCTCTGACAGTGGGACCGGAAATTGTAATATTATTTACCAAATTGCCATTGAAAATAGAAAATTAAAAACTGAAAACTGAAAATAGCCAAAAGTTGTTTTCAGTTTTCACAACTCATAACTCAAAAATTAAAAAATTGAGTATTGAAAACAGAGTTATGGAAACAAAAAAATTATGCAGGCAAACGAGTATTTCGCTATGGGTCCCACCATTTTTGAGAATTGAGTTATGAAAACAGAAAATTGAGTCATGAAAACTAGTGAACCAAACAGCCTCTAAATTTCTGCTGGGGTTTGGTCTTTGGGCTCCGAGGATGCTTCCTTTTCTTC
This sequence comes from Quercus variabilis, assembly GCA_030445155.1. NCBI lineage: Eukaryota > Viridiplantae > Streptophyta > Magnoliopsida > Fagales > Fagaceae > Quercus > Quercus variabilis. The sequence goes on from CP129446.1 coordinate 18,527,467, forward strand.
CAAGCCCTCACCCTTTTCCTTAGGTGGCTTAGTGGGGAGACTCTGATCACCTGGCTGGCAGGAATCCTTGGGAGGCTCAAGGATGACTGGGGGAGCTTGGTCGACCAAAGGCTACTCCGAGACCTCTAGGAGTTGTGTTGGAGGAGGGGGATCAGCCTCTGAAAGCTCTCGGATGTCTGGGTCATAAAAAATGCTCTTGGGCAGCCTCAGCTCTGAGTCAGCAGGCACTTCAGCAGCATCCAGCGCTTTGCCCCAGGTCATGTCGCAGTAGTCCCAGGCGACTAAAGCAAATTGCTTAGTAAAACCCTTTTCAGTCGTTTCCACTCCCAATTGGTAGGCCGCTTTCTTTTCGGCCTCAATTGCCTCCTTGGCCAGCTGAGCGTCCCTCCGAGCCTGCTTGGTAGCCTCCTTGGCCTTCTGGAGTTCGGCGTGAAGTTCCTTTACAAGTGCTTTCTCAGATGCCAAGTTGTTCTGAGTCTCATTCAGCAGCTTGCGTTGGGCCTCGACCTAGGTCACAGCATTTCTCAGACCAGTATTGAGGCTATCCCTTTCCTGGGTCACCCTTTTTAGCTGGTCCGAGATCTAAGAGACCTCCTCCTTTAGGCTACCCAGTGCCTTTTCAGCCTCGGACCTAGAGTGGGCCTCCGCTTGGGCTTTAACGTAGGCTTTACGATTCCATTCTTCGGCCACGAAGACTTACTGTGTAATCTGAACAAGTAAAGTAATGGAGTTAGCATAAAATATAGAAAATTAATACTCTAACCGAAGAGCCGAATGAGCACGCTTACCATGGCTTGGTCCCTCTTCAAGGACATGAAATGATCATACTGGCTGAAACGCCTGTATGATTCCATGTCGCGAGGGAGGAGCAGCGGTTGCTCCAAAACTTCGGCTATCAACCCCACTCTGCCCCCGTCGTAGTTCCTAACCGAGGTCCCCCAGGAAAAAGGAACCCCATCTAGTTCTAGCCTGGGAGACCAAGTGCGCTGCCCTCGGCGCACGTCAGCCACAAGGGGCTCTTCCCTACTCTCCACAGAAGAGGTCCTCTTGTTGCGGTGGTCCTTTATCACCTTTTACTACTTGGTGGTTTTTGGTGGCCCCACCACTTCTCTATCTTCAGGCTTGAGAGGCCTCTTTTTCTTTAGATCCGATATCGGTTTCAAGGCCAGATCAGAGACCTGAGGTGGGGGTGGGGGTAGAGGTAAGTTCACCACTGGCTGAGAGGTCCCCATCCCCTTGGACTCAACTTTATCACCCCTTTTCTTCAGAAGAAGTTTTAAGTCAGACATTTCTTCTTCTTCGGAAGAGTCCTCAGGGACTGTAGTCAGTAGGAGTGGTTGGCGGATGCAGGATTGCTTGTCGGCCTCCTCCTCGGAATCTGAAGAGGGTATTACCTGAACCCCCCCTGAAGTGTCCCCTTCAAATTTAAATTTGTCAATCTGCTCCTCTAATGAAGTGGATGAAGAGCTGACCCTTTCTCCTACAGTCGCCGGTTCAAGAGGAACTTGTTGAGCTAGTCGGATTAGCAAGGGAATGCCTTGTGACTTGGGGTGTGGAATAGGTGCAAGGTCGTATGGCGCCAAAAAGTGTCGCCGAGCGACGTCTATTTGCCGTAGCCGGTGATCACCCTGTGTGATGGCATTGCCAGCCGGTTGGATGTCTGTTTTCTTAGGCGTGTAGCCAAGTATGAGTGGGATGGACCGGAGTTGTCCGTCTTCACTTACGAATATCTCCGAGCATAGTAGATAATTGAGGGCAGAAGCGTTGATAAGGCTGAGCCGAGAAGCAGTATGTGCCTTATCTGTAAAACAAACAAACAGATCTGGTCAAAAGATTGAAATAGGATGACATCAAAAACAGGTTATGGAAAAGGAAGATCCTAAGACTATTTTTAGAGATCCTAAGTCTAAGAAGTCGCACCTAGCTCTCCTAGCTCGGTCGGACAGTGTAGACTGTCGTGCCATGCACCCGAGACAATTAAATAGTCGTCTTTCATCCCTTTATTTGATTTGGGAAGGTAGTAGAACAATCTAACGACGTCGGATTGGGATTTAAGGTAGTATCCTGCCCATTTTTGGCTATGACATTCATACATGTATGCCAAGTCGTGCCAGGTCAGCCCTAGTCCTAACTGTTCATTCAAGGCATCGATGGCCCCTAATATCCTAAGGGTGTTAGGCGCACACTGCTCAGGAGAGAGCCTGTGGTTGCAAAGGTAGTTTAAAGTAATGGAGCCCATTGGGAGGGTCATTCCTCCTTCAATGAAAGCTATCATTGGGATTACGACCTTTCCCTCTCTTCGGGTTGTTAGTATCTGCTCTGGAGGGCAATATCTCAGATTTACCCCCAGCAGGATACCATAATTTTGCTTAAATTCCTCTATCAACGCTGGACTATTGATGAGATGTTGGAATTTGCCCATTCTTAGAGAATGACTGAAGCAGTGGACAGGAGAGGGGTTTTGAGGGTAGAAAATGTTAGCCGAGAAGAAAATAAAGGATCAGGAGGTGCCAAAACTTACACAAACAAGATTGGAGTAAAATCCCTGGACTCGAGATGGACTCTTTGTAGATCTTGGAAGCAAAGAACACAGAAATCCGAAGAGGCTTGAAAGGTTTTGAAGGAAAGAACTCTCTGGATACTCTGAGAATGCGTAAAGTAAAGAAAAATAACCTCCTCTAGGGGTTTATATACGGGGACAGGTGAAACGGTGTCATTCATTCCATCCAAATCCCGAAGAAGAACCCTGTCCGTTGGATCAACAACCTACCATTGGATGCAAAGGACAAAACGCCGCCTGGAGCAATTAATACAACGCTTTGGAATACGAAACTGACAGCGGCAATAATGAAACGCCTGTCTTTATGCTCGCGCGCGTGTAAACGGGGGTATTTATGACTTCCCTATTTTAAATTTCTTTATTTTTATTTCTTTTTCCTTGCATGACAGATCAAAATCTTATTCTTTCTCCTTGGGTGCGAGGGAAAAATTAAAATGGCTATTGTGGGGGGAAAAGAGCCCAATCCAACATAGTGGACCGAGAACCCATATGAGAGCTATTGTGCGACCGAGAAGAAGGAGATGGTAAAGGCAGGGCTCATCTAGAAGTGGGACCCTCAGAAGGAAGAATGATTACAATCCGAAGAGGTTATATTCTTCTGACGCGAATAGTATAGATCAATTGAGCGTATAAAAGGTCAAAATGATCTTCCGACGACTCCACCTGATCAAGATAAGCTCTGAGTGCATTGAGAGACGATAAGGATGAAGAAATATCTAAAGGGAAAGCTACTACCACCATATTTAATGTTCTGTAGCAACTTTTCTGGCCGCATTTATGGGGAGAAGACCTCTGAACAGTATATCCTCACCTACCGCCACTCACACAAAGCTAAAAAAAATGCTTGACGTGACACATACTGAAGTAGACTCACGGATGAGGTACAAGTGGACGATGAAGATGAAGAGAGGGGAGGTTATATAAAGGAAAGAAGCTCCTAGCGCCAAGAAAAAAAAAAAAAAAAGGAAGGGAGAAAAGAAACAGAAGAAGAGGGAACTTGACTGTAACCCTAAGATCTATGTTCATCAGATAATCAATAATATAACTCTTCGGATATTCACTCTTTACGTGTAGACTCATGTTAGCTTGTGCTTGAAAGCTGTGATTCGTTGTTGTTAATCCCATACTTAACCTACCTCTTTCACCCATACTCTACAAATTAATTGTTTTGGGCTTGGGCCACTAATCCCAACCCTACAAAAGCCATATAAGCTTGTCATATGTATTTAGTTCATCAAATAAAATGATATCATGTCATTTTAATTATCTCATGCCATTTTAATTATTTAATTATTTCAAAAAAAAATTAGGCTACAAAAATGATGTGACATCATCTTATTAGCAAACTAAACACATATGACAAGCTTATGTGACCTTTAATGGAAAATATAGATAGAAATGCTACTAATTCAAATGAAATAGAACTCCATGAGATAAATCCAAATTCTAAAACTGAAGGGTGTAAAATCTAAATACTCCCAAAATTTTGGGGTGTGGTTTGTAATTTTGCCAATTATTTATTGTTTATGGATTCATAGTCACATGTCTTTGTTACAGTATTATTTTAAAATTTTCAACTTTTTTGAAGTAATTTAGCTTTTAACTTTTTGTCTCACATTATGTAAATAAACTATTGAAAATAAGCATTTCTCAAATGGGCACTAATTAATTAACCTTATCACCAATGACAGATGATTAGAGTTGGAAACTTATAGCCAATTTCTAAGATTTATTGTAAAATTTTATAATCAATGTTAGTTAGCATAATATATATATATATATATATATATGTTACCCATCATTTAATATTTTTTATTTGATGTGAGTTTTGAAAATTCATCATTGAATGATATTTTTTTTATACTTTTTATACTTGTAAAATTTTAAGATAATCAGAAAGTAATAACATAACTATCATATCTATACAATGATTAAATTTCAAATTTTTGTATTTTAATTTACGCATATATAAAAGACAAGTTTTAGGATTAAATAGTAAATAACATTCAATTAACATGAAATTTGGTACGAATGTTAACAATTTAGAAACCATGTATCCAATAGTGGAATTTTCAAAATATTAATTCAATAAATAATTGTTAAGTGGTGTAATACACGCACCCGCGCACACACACACACACATATTGAGAATATGGTGTAATATTACTTAAAGTTATACTAAATGTAATTTGATCCAACTCTAAATATATATGTATTATATATAAGTTTAACTCAATTTTTTTTTGCTAATAAAGAATTTAAAATGAACGGTTTTAGACCCCTTAAAACAACCAGATTAACCTAGTTAATTAACCAAGTTGTTACTTAGTCAAATTATGCAATTTTAGGTTATCACAAACATACAATCATATCAAAAGTATAAAGCAACGGAATAGAAATAATACAAGATATGATCACCTAGAAAAACCAAACCGATAAAAAACCTAGGGAGGATTTGACCTAGCTATCCTTAAGGTAAACCTGAATCCACTATGAAAGAATTGAAGTTCATACAAAAAGACTTACAAGCTTCCCACTTGACTTCCTAATGCTACCCACCAGTAAAACTTACTGACACGACCACGTGCAAGCTCTAAATCCATGGACTCCTTCTTTCTTAGATTCTTCACAAGATACAAGCACCCACGCTTGTTATTCTTTAAACTCCAATGGTAGCAACCGAGTTGATCATCAAGGTTTTGAAGTAATCTCTACCTAGAAAACCCTAAGTTTTTTTGTAAAGGAAAGCTCCTCTAGATCTCACAAGAGATTTACACAAAACAGAAAAGTATAAGCAACAATACAATAGGAGCAACTCTAAAAACATGGCTAAGGTTTTTCTTTATATACCTAGGGTAAAAACAGAAAACCTAAAACGTTTAATGAGTTAGGGTTGAGTTGGAATATTCTGCAGAAAAACATTCTGCCCGAGATTCGATCGATCGAGTCTTTCTTTCGATCGATCGAGCCAGGCCGAAATGCACCAATGCATCTGCAGCCTCTCGATTCCAACTTTACATGAAAGACCCAACTTTAAGCATGCCTAAACAAGACTTAAACATATTGTTTTGATCATAGTTTGCCAACATTACACATTAGAGTTCTAAATACATAAATTCCTAAATCTTTAGAACCTAACAAACTCCCCCTTTGGCAATCCGTGACAAAACACAAACTAAAGCTCAAAGTTTACAAGAGAAAGCCCTTTACATAAATAATGCTCATAGAAACTAAAATTCAATTCTAACTACTATCCATCAGTTGCAAGTGTAGAAAGTAGCTCAATTGAATCAACCTATATATTCCTAAAACACTCAACAAACGCATGAACGTATGTGTGGTAGAAAATAGTAAATAAACAAGTATAACATTCTTGTATGATTCACACAGAAACATATATCAATGAATAATCTCATAAATATAAAACAATAAACAGTGAATCCAAAGACACAAGAATCATGTATATATCATGTATATCAAAAAACAATGTAACTCTCCCTAACATGAATATCCCCAAAAATGATGTACAAAGTGAAGCGCATAGATACAATCTAATATCTCCACTAACTCCTCAAAACAAAAACAAAAAAACTCTCCCTCTAACAACAAAACTCCTCTACAAAGTCTACTCCCCCTTTTTGTGACGGAATGCCAAAGGGCAATCACAATCCATTATCAAAAGGAGGTGGTGAGGGTGAACGAAGATGTGCCAGATCAACTCGCCACGCATGGATCTCGTCAAGCAAGTCCACCAAAATGTGACCTTGAGCTGCTTAAACAGTCATGATAGTCTCCAAAGTACGACAGATATTAAAGTCATCCGATGGAGGTGGAGGAACATCAGCAGCAGTAGTAGCATCAGGGTCAAGAACAGCCTCACTAGCAGGACCTGTAGAAGAAGAGGGAGGCGGTGCGGAACCAAAAGACTTAGACCTAGGGTGTTTAGAGCCAGCTCGAAGGTGAGCAACCCTCTGCCTAAGAAAAGACGCACTTATAGGAGCAATCACATGAATAGGCTCAGAGGAAAGGAAACCACTAAGATCAAGATAAAGTAAAATCCTATGAATGAAAATAGGATGAACAAAAGCATGTGAAGAAGATAAACTCCTATAAACTTCGTTCAAAGAACGAAGAAACAAATGAGGAAAACTGATAGGAGCATCAGTGACAAAAACGTACAAAAATACACACTGCTTGAGAGGAACGGTGTGAAGATGAGAAATGGGCCAGATAGAGTGACACGCTATCCTAAAGAAGATATAGTGCAACTCAGAAAGCTCAACAGAGGTGATCCTAGGATCAGAACCCTACTGGATAGAGGACCCAGTGATGTAAGACATGACATCACTCAAAACAGGAGACTTATCATAAGGATAGACTGGGTGCTGGACCAAGGGTACCCCAAGAGCATCAGCCACTACTGAAGGAGTAATGGAGTACTCTACGCCTCGTATCTAACTCTTTACCAAAGTGTTGGAATCATAGTCATGGATAGAGATGTTCAAGAAGAACTCTCTAATCAGGGTAGCTGGAGAAGGAGGATCATAAACATCCAATAGTGGTAACCAGCCCCGACACTCAAAGTTTACCCTAATGGCAGGATTAAGCTCATCTAAGATGACAGAATGCTCAGACCAAATCTTTCTCCTAAGGTTCAACTTCTCATAAGTTTCTTAGTTTTTCACACTCGGAAACCTCTCACGATCAAAGGAAAGAGGGAAAGGAGTAGGTGAGGGGGCAAACATACGAGCCCTAGTCTTCCTAGACATAGTGCTAAGGAAAGGACAGAGATACAAAGAAAAAACCAAAAAAAATAACACAAAGACTAAAGGTAGACTGTAAGTTAGCACAAAAAGAGATAGAACAAAAGTCTATATGATGCATAAATAACCAGAATGTCATGATGCATGTATTAATGCAGTAAGCAAAGTTCAAATTAAATTCAATTTGCACAAAATTGGCTTGAGCATAGAGTTTCTAACAAAAACTCTAAAAATTTGAAAAACCACTTGAGAATTTTGAAACAGATTGATGAATTGAGCATTACATAACACAACACACAGATTATAATGCTTAATTACATCAAAACAACAAGCCAATTTCATCAATTTCAACCTAATTGAACAAAATCCCCAATTCAGAATTAATACAAACCCTAGAAATTTCAATTTTTCATAAACCCAAAAATTGATCAAATTAAACTAGCAAGATCATGATTATATCAAGTCCTCATAAAAACCCATTGATCAATTGCATGAAATACGGCTTAAATCAACAAAAATCCCAAATTCCTTAAGTTCGAAAATTCCAAAATAAAATACATGAAAAATGCAGGAAAAGTGAAAATAAACTCAAAAGGAAGGGTAAGATAGTCATACCGGCTCAAGGAGAGAGAATCCTTGCAAAAATTTTGGGAGAAAACGACAAAAAATTCACTATAGAGCCTTGCCGAGTCAGAGAGAGAGAAAAGGTTTGAAAAAGTGATTTGAACAAGTCAAAAATAGTATTTTAAAAACCTGATTCACAATATTCGATTGATCAAAAATGACATTCGATCGATCGAATCAATCCGAGATTTCTAAAAGAATTTTAAGAAATTTTCGATCGATCGAAAAACAGGTTGGATCGATCAAAACAAGTAGCAGCTCACAGCATTTTGAGAAAAAAACCAGTTTTGAAAAACTTAAACCAAATTTTGAAAACAACTCCTCAAAGCATTAAAAATGTTGAAACAAAATGCATAAGTATAAGATGGAATGCTTTTTCAAAAACCCAAAATTCTTAAACCCAGTTTCTCCAAAGAAAGTTTCAGCCATTCTCACTTTAAATTCTCAAGCAAATAAAATGTTTTACATAATACTCAAGGTATTTTCAAATTTGGTTGGTCAGACCAAAAACACAGAGAATTACATGTACAGTGTTTAGCAAAGAGTAACTTATGTAGTATGTGCAAACTAGCAAAAACTAGAGATACATGTGAGGTGATATGTGAATAGAAATCAATCACAAAGTCTACAAAATTCATCACACAAAATTTTAAAAGAGACTATCACCTAAAAAGTTACATCATATAACTCTCACATTTCCTAGAACATAAGCTTGCAATCATGTAAGTTTCTTGAATTTTGCCTCATTATTTTATTTTTATTTTTATTTTTTTGTGGATTGGCATCAAGCCTAATAGTACACACCAATTTTAATTATGTGAAATGGCATCAAGTCTAATAGTATACACCAATTTTAAGTATTAAACAATTAATCGAGACTACACCTTATGTTCTTTTTGTGCATGTACTACACTTTCTCGAGCACAAAATCTTATGATATGTACTAAGGTGTTTATGATTGGCTAGTGAATAGTGGTGAGATTGTTATTTATGCCTTTCTCAAAAGGATCAAGTCCAACAGTCAAATAACATGTGACTTCAAGATCAAGACAAAGTGATAAACGCCATAAACATCTTTCCCACACAACATACACTACAAAGTTTCAACTAGTCAAATCCAATAAATAAGCTCATCAAAGTTAAACAAGGTACATAAGACATGTTATGTGTAAATAAATTGACCAACCTTGTTTTCAAAGACCAAGAAAAATAATGCCAAACATATTTTGCTTTTCCCTTTTTTTTTTATCTTTTTTTTTTTTTTTTTAAAGAGAAAACAAATAAATCTTAGAATGAAATGCATGAATGTAATGCAATGCAAGTCCTAGAACAAAAGCACAAAAACACAAAAATCAAAGAACAATGGTCACAAAGGAATGAGCAATGAAGCACAAGGACTATATTAGAAAGACTCAATTAGATCGAGTCTTTTGCATCCAAAACCTTTTAGATGCACCACGAGCATTGGAGTTCTTATTCACATTTGAGTGATTTCCAACTCCAGGATTGGAATAAAGGTTCAAAACCTTTGCCAATTCACCAATGAGTGCCATAGGATCTTATGCTTGAGGCACAGGCAATTTTGGTTTGTTTGCTCTCTTAGCAGCTTGTAGCTTGTAATAGTTAGGACGAATATGTCCAGACTTTCCACAAAAATGACAAACCCAAGTAGGTTTTCCATGCATCTTGTCCTTAAAAATGGTAGAATCTTTAGGTTTTGACTCTCCTAGATCAACACTAATCTTCCTAGGGGGTGAAACTTCTATAGGTTGGACAACCTCACTCACAAGGGATTTAACAGTTTCACTCACAACCTCACTCACGGAAGGTTCAGAAGAAGATAAAGGAACAAAATTCGTGGAAGTAGGTGCAAATGCAAAGATGCTTTCAACATATTCTAAACCAGATTTGTCAGAAAGATACTTTTGAACATTCAGCATTTGATCAAGTTTAAAACTAGCAGATCTAGCAACAGATAAATCATGTTCCAAAGATTTAACTTTATCAAGCAAAAGCATGTTCTCAGATTTCACATGATTCAAAAGATCATTAGCATCAAATAATTTAATAAGCAAATTTTTCTTTTCAAGCTCAAAAGAATCAATTTTCTTCAGGCCAAGTTCAACATTCATAACATCCTTTGCACCAACTTTGCAAAGTTTATTATAGGCCTCTTAAAGATCTGCATCCTTAGAGAGTTTCCCATCAGAAGGGTTCTCTCCAACAGATATACTTTCATTGACTACAGCAGTAACAGTGAAAGTAATGAAGTTTCTATCCTCGTCATATCCAGACTCATAATCAGAAACCTCATTACCACTAAGGGTTACAGCTATAGTTTTACCCTTAGACCTCAAGAATGTAGAACATTCAGATTTAACATGACCATACCCTTGACAGCCAAAACACTGAGCACCCAAGAAATTGTTTGAAGATTGACCAACTTTATCTCTAGGTTTTTCAAAGTTATTAACCTTAGTGGGATCATTCTTCCTAAAGTTTCTAGGTTCTGCAGTGTTTATACCTCTTGTCTTTCTGTTGTTATTCCTAAGAAAGTTTCTAAAGTTCTTGGCTAGGCTCGTAATCTCTGTAGCAGAGAGCTCATCATTAAATCCACCAACTTTAACATCATCAATGGACTTAAGAGCCATTGATTTAGATTTGGAAGTTTTGGGTAGGTCAGACTCATAGGACTGAAGAGATCCTATAAGCTCATCAACAGGGATGGAGTCCACATCCTTGCTCTCAATAATGGCAGTTACTTTAGGTCTAAAGTTTTCAGTTAAAGATCTAAGAATCTTCCTAACAATTTTAGGTTGATCATAAATTTCACCCAAATTAAAAGCAGAATTAACAATATCATTCAATTTAGCATAGAATTCATCAAAAGATTCATCATCAGATATTCTAATGCTTTCAAATCTAGAAGTTAATTGCTGCAGCTTGTTAATCTTAACTACCTTTGTGCCTTCATGCACAGTCTGGAGGATTTTCCAAGCAGTATGAGAAACCTTAACATTAGAGATTCTTTTAAATTCCTCCATGGAAATAGCATTAAAGATGGCATTCATAACCTTGCTATTAAAACCAGCTGTTTCTTTTTGAGAAGTTTGTCACTCACTCACAGGAGCAGTGGGCTTCTCCCATCTGTACTCAACGGAATTCCAAACTCTTTCATCAATGGATTTCAGGAATGCTCTCATCCTTACTTTCCAATAAGCATAGTTATTCCCATCAAAGTGAGGAGGAACAACGAGAGAGTGTCCATGCTCCATGACAACATGGGTCAAGGATCAGCTCAAAGATAAAAAAAATCTCCAACAAAAGAGCTACCTGCTCTAATATCACTTGAACAATTTTAGATCCCTTAAACTAACTAGATTAACCTAGTTAATTAGCCAAGTTGTTACTTAGTTAAATTATACAATTCTAGGTTATCACAAACATACAATCATATCAAAAGTATAAAGCAGCGGAATAGAAATAACACAAGATATGATCACCCAGAAAAATAAAACAGGTAAAAAACCTAGGGAGGATTTGACCTAGCTATTTTCAAGGTAAACCTGAATCCACTATGAAAGAATTGAAGTTTATACAAAAGGACTTATAAGCTCCCTGCTTGACTTCCTAATGCTACCCACCAATAGAACTTACTGACACGACCACGTGCAAGCTTCGAATCCACGGACTCCTTTTTTCTTGGATTCTCCTCAAGATACAAGCACCCACGCTTGTTATTCTTTAAGCTCCAATGGCAGCAACCGAGTTGATCATCAAGGTTTTAAAGTAATCTCTACCTAGAAAACCCTAAGTTTTGTGTAAAGGAAAACTCCTCTAGATCTCACAAGAGATTTATACAAAATAGAAAAGTATGAGCAACAATACAACAGGAGCAACTCTAAAAACGTAGCTAGGGTTTTTCTTTATATACCTAGGGTAAAAACAGAAAACCCAAAATGTTTAATGAGTTAGGGCCGAGCTGGAATACTCTGTAGAAAAATATTCTGCTCGAGATTCGATCAATCAAGTCTTTCTTTCAATCGATCGAGCCAGGCTGAAATGCACTAATGCATCTGCAGCATCTCGATTCCAACTTTACATGAAAGACCCAATTTTGAGCAAGCCTAAACAGGACTTAAACATATTGTTTTGATCATGATTTGTCAACATTACACATTAGAGTTCTAAATACATAAATTCCTAAATTTTTAGAACCTAACATAAAAAATAATGCTAATTATTCCAAATAAGTTAATCATATGCTAATTATTTGGAATGTTTGGAAATTTCTCTCTCTCTCTCTCTCTCTCTCTCTCTCTCTCTCTCTCTCTCTCTCTCTCTCTCTCTCTCTCTCTCTCTCTCTCTCTCTCTCTCTCTCTCTGAGAAAGTAGCTTTTCACACACTTTAGAGCTTCCTTGCTAATGTGCTTCTAAGTCCTCCCTAGCTTTCATCACCCTTAATGGTGGCTTTCTCTTTCCTTGCCATTGGTCTCACACCAACCTAGATCGATTACATCTCCTCCACTAGTGGCAATTAGGCCACCCTCTAAAGCCCTTGGAAGGAGTTTCCAACCCATATCTGAGTTAGATTGGTTTGGATATGAGCTCCTTCAGCACCAAAATGATGAATCTCATGAAGCAAGTAGTTTTATTCTCTTAGTTGTTAGATTATATGTGTTAACGTATATAGTGTTATGGGCTTTAGGCCCAACTAGATTACTTGTATAGCACACATTCTTGTACTACACTCTTACTTGTACTGCACTCATATGCCTCCTATATAAAGGCATTGATGTATATTCTTTCATTGAGAAATAGAATACAATTATTCATTCAGTATTTCTAACATGGTATTAGAGCCACTGCTCTGACCTTTTCTTAGCAGTCTTGTTTTTATTGGTGTGACTCCATTCTTAACATCGCTTCCGTCATCACAGCAACCGTCGCAGCCTCTCATCGTTGAACCTCTAACGTCTTTCAGCCGTCGTCTTTGGGTTCTGGACTTGCAACTACCGTTGTTAAGGAGTTTCACGCTACAAAGATCACTGTGTTGCGTCACTGCTGCAATATTGCCCCGATTACATTTGTAAAGGTACCATAAAGATCATCTTGCACCGATCTACACACTCGTGGAAGCCTCGAAACCATCGGAGACTGCTTGTGCTGCTCAAAGGTTCTGCTTTGCAATGCACACGCTCCACGCGCCTCCCAAATGCCACTAAATAGTTGGGTTCCTCCTCACGTGCTCACGCGCGCTGCACCTACAGTTCCATATGCCTTCATGTGCTCTCATGCGCGCCACGCGCCACACGCGCAAAAACTACTCTTCCACGTCAGCCCTAGCTGACGTCAGCACCTTGTCATCTGCTGATGTCATCTCACAGTCAGCCTGCTGACGTCATTTGTTGACTTTGACACTGTTGACTGTTGACTTCTAGAGTTGACTTTGACCAGGGTTGACCATTTACTTTTGCTAGAGTTGATTTTTGTAGTTCAAGTGCTCCTTACCCTGCTTTTCACGTAGATTTCATTTTTACAGTCCATTTTTGCATATTTTGCTTCTAAATGAAGAATAAGGATAGGTCTTCTTCTTATTACAAGAATCGTCACTGCCAATCCATCAAACATTTTTGCAAACGTTTTGGCCACAATATTGAGACTTGCTATCACCGCAACAAATTAGCTGTTTCAATTTCTGCTGTTACTATTGCTAACACTGAGAGTGTCCAACCAATGGCTCTTGTCTCTACACCGTCTAAGTCTTCTGAATCTACTTTCTCCATTTCCAGATATGACCTTATAAATATCATCGCCAATGTCATTCGTATGGTTGGTAATGCATCTTATTCTTCTTCTCTCTCAGCTTTATCTAGTATGTCTCCTACCTCTTGGCTTATGGATTATGCTTGTTGCAATCACATGACACCTCACTCGTCCTTATTTTCTAACCTTAAACATGCACTGTACCCTTTTAATATTCACACAGCAAATGGTTCCACAATGTCTGGTCATAATATAGGTTCAATTTCAACCTCCAACCTCTTAGTTCCTAGAGTCTTTAATGTTCCTGACCTTTCTTATAATTTATTTTCTGTGGGACAATTAGCTGAGCTGAGTTATTGCATTACCTTTGATTATTCTGGGTGCATTGTGTAGGATCTTAGGACAAGACAAGAGCTTGGGATCGGTCCCAGAGTTGGGCATATGTTTCCCATGGACAATCGTCGTCTTCCACTTGTTGTTCCTGTTTCTGTTGCAGCAGCTGCTGCAGTTTCTTCCACTCCTTCCCTTGCACTTTGGCATGCTCGACTTGGTCACGCATTTTCCTCTCGGGTATAACAATTGGCTTCTAGAGATATGTTAGGTTCAGTGTCTACAAAAAATTTTAATTGTGTTTCATGTCAGTTAGGAAAACAACCAGCTTTGCCTTTCAATACTAGTGAATCAATATCCACTGATATCTTTGACCTTATTCATTCTGATGTTTGGGGGCCTTCCTCTTTCTCTAGTATTGGTGGGTCTAGATATTTTGTTGTCTTTATTGATGATTACTCTTGTTATAGCTGGATTTTTAATATGAAACATCGTTCTGAACTATTGGAAGTATATTCTAATTTTGCAAAAAAGGTTAAAACTCAGTTTTCCAAATGCATCAAAATTTTTTGATCTGATAATGCTCTTGAATACACTCAATATACTTTCCAAACAGTTTTGCATTCCTATGGCACTGTTCATCAACTAACTTGTCCAGGTACCTCTCAGCAAAATGGTAAAGACGAAAACTTCATCATATTCTTGACACTGTTCGTGCTCTCTTTCTCTCTGCCAAAGTTCTTGCTCCTTTTTGGAGTGAAGCTGTTTTTCATGCTGTTCATACTATTAATCGCATTTCGAGTCCTATTATCCAAAATCAAACTTCGTATGAGCGCCTTTGTAGGTCACCTCCAAACTATCACCACATTCGCTTCTTCGATTCTTCTTGTTTTGATCTTCTTCAGCCACATGAGCATAACAAACTTGAGCCTCGATCAAGGCTTTGTTGTTTTCCGAGCTATGGCAAAACTCAAAAGAGGTATAGGTGTTATGATCCTGTTTCTCATCGTCTTCGTATCTCTCGCAATGTTGTCTTTTGGGAACATCACCTCTTTGTCGAGCTCTCTCATTTCAGTGCTTCCCTGTCTTCCTCCTCTGTCTTAGATCTTTTTCTAGATGAGGCACATATTCCTTCCATAGCTGCTCCTGATACTCCTGTAGTTGCTCCTGATTCTGTTGTTGTAGACTTCTCTTTCCAACCACCAGATATCACTGATCCCTTTCCTAGTTTACCCTTTAATGAACAGGTGGAAGATAAACAGGTTGAAGACGAGCTACCCAACCCCAATCCTGAGCTTGGGTCTCCTACTCCTGCTCTGCCTGAAGATCTTGCACAAGACATTCCACCTCATCACTCAACTCGGGTAAGATCTATTCTTGCACATTTACTTGACTATCATTGTTACACTACCTTTGCTACACTACACAAGCCTCACACCTATTGTGAGGCTTTCACTGACCCTTTTATGGCAGATTGCAATGAAAGAGGAACTTGATGCATTATCTAAAAACCATACTTGGGATTTGGTGACACTTCCTCCTAGGAAATCTGTAGTTGGTTGTAAGTGGATCTACAAGATTAAGACTCGCTCTAATGGGTCCATTGAGCACTACAAAGCTTATCTTGTTGCAAAAGGTTTTACACAAGAGTATGTGATTGATTATGAAGAAACCTTTGCTTCGGTTGCTCATATCTCATTTATTCGTGCCCTCTTAGTTGTTGCCGCTGCCAGTAAATAGGACATTTTTTAGATGGATGCCAAAAATGCATTCCTTAATGGGGATTTAAGTAAAGAAGTATATATGCAACCTCCTCCTAGTCTCTCTGTTGACTTAAACAAGGTTTGTCACCTTCGACGTGCACTTTATGGCCTTAAACAAGCTCCATGAGCTTGGTTTGCCAAATTCAGCTTTACCATCTCTCGCTTGGGTTACATGGCCAGTCATTATGATTCTACCTTATTTCTTTGTCGCACTGACAAAGGCACTATTTTACTTCTCCTATATATGGATGATATGATCATAACTGGTGATGACCTCAGTGGTATTCAAGAACTCAAGGCTTTTCTCAATCAGCAGTTTGAGATGAAATATCTTGGAAGTCTCAACTACTTCTTGGGTCTTGAAATCACTCATTCTACAGATGGACTTTATATTACTCAAGTCAGGTATGCCTTTGAACTCTTGTCTCGAGTTGGACTCACTGATAGTAAGATTGTTGATACTCCAGTTGAGCTTAATGTACATCTGACACCCTCAGGGGGGAAACCATTGTCCAATCCCTCTCTTTACAGACGCTTGGTTGGCAGCTTAGTTTATCTCACTGTCATTCATCCAGACATTTCCTATGCTTTTCACCAGATGAGCCAGTATCTGTCTGCTCCACGATCGACTCACTATGCTGCTGTTCTATGCATTCTTCGATACTTAAAGGGCACTCTCTTCTATGGTCTTTTCTACTCTGCTCAGTCTCCTTTTATTCTCAGTGCATTTTCTGATGCTAATTGGGCAAGAGATCCCACAGATTGCAGGTCCACCACTGGTTATTGCTTTCTTCTTGGTTCTTCTCTGATCTTTTCACGAAGTAAGAAATAAACTCATGTGGCCTGCTCCAGTACTGAAGCAAAATACCGTGCTCTTGTTAATACCACATCTGAGCTCTTTTAGCTACGATGGCTTCTCAAAGACTTAGGTGTGTCTACATTCTCTGCTACTCCTCTTTATTGTGACAACCAGAATACTGTTCATATTGCTCACAATGATGTCTTCCATGAACGAACTAAACACATCAAGATTGATTGTCATTTTATCCATTATCATCTTCTCCACGGTGCTCTCAAGCTGATCTCAGTTTCCTTTAAAGATCAACATGCAGATATCTTCACCAAGTCACATCCTAAGGGACGCCTTTGTACCTTAGTTGACAATCTTAAGTTGGTCTCACATCCACCTTGAGTTTGAGGGGGGCTGTTAACATATATAGTGTTGTGGGCTTTAGGCCCAACTAGATTACTTGTATAGCACACATTTTTGTACTACACTCTTACTTATACTGCATTCATATGCCTCCTATGTAAAGGCACTCATGTATATTCTTTCATTGAGAAATAGAATACAATTATTCATTTAGTATTTCTAACAATATGAATGAATTTATCATCTCCTATTAATTTAAACTTTTGGAAGAATGCTAATTTAACATTAGCTACCGAGCCTCTATGTCTTCAAGGTGAGTGGAGAAAGCTTCTCTTTCCTAGATATGGTTTTCCTTGAGTGGTCTTGTTGTCTTTGAGGTGGGTCAAATTGAAATGCTATTTTTTGGACATTATAATTTTGGTTTTTTTTTTTTTTTTTTGAGAAAATTTCAACTTATGACACCTGCTCTTAATGATAACTTTTTATTATCAGATCAAGACACCTATCAGTTTTTGATGTAGACAAATCTCTTATTCAACCATTATAAATTTTACCAGTTGAACTAGCTGAAACACACATAATTTTAGTTTATATTTCCTTTCTACTCCAATTTTTTTTTTTTTTTGTTTGTAAACAGGGTCTCGCCGAACATATACTCTTTGTATTTTTCTTAAATTCTCCTGTAATTATTTTATTTAAGCAATAAAATTCTACAGTTTTCTTTTTGAAAAAAATACAATGAATATACTCAAATTTCCAAATCTTTTTTACTCTTGAATTTAATACCTTTCTACAAATGGTGAGAATTAATGTTGTTTTGGTAAAAAAAAAAAAGCCATCCGTGTTGTCTTGTTTTAATGTTTTTTTTGGTTTCCGTACCTTTTTAAAAAATTTCGCTCTAGCATGAGTCATTGTTAATGACTCGATGACGACACTCATTTTTTAGAATTTCATTTATGGTTTTTGGTTGCAACTTGCAAGACACACATGCAGTATGAACAGCTGTGCTTTGAATTCTTGCCTTGTTTTATGAGTTAAAGAAGAATTCAAAACTATCAAATTTCCAGGAACAAGCTCAATAGTTTAACCCATTTGGACTGCGAATGCTACAGTAATCCTTCAGTAATGGTCAAGAGCAAGCCGTGTTTGTATTAACTGTTGAATAAGTCAAAGTATGACTTGTTGAGTATGCTACTCAAAAAAGTTTGTTGGCCCTCTCTCTGACATAATACTTAACTCTAATTTGTTTGTCATTTTTAGTTTCTCGTTTATTGTTCTTTCGAGTATCTTCAGTTGGCTTTTTGTTTTTGTTTTTTGAGTATTGTCGATCAGTTGGTTTCCAAGTGCAAAGGAGGAATCTCGTAATGATTTGGTGATGAATTTAATATTCATTAATGTACTAGTCTGAATGTATTACCATTCAGCAAAAAAAAGTCTTGAGTGTATTACCAGAAATAGTCTTCATCCTGAGTTGTTAATAATTATGAATTTATGTAATGGATTCAAGTCAAGAAGGATACACATTGATACTTTATCGGTACTTCAGTATTCAATTTTCCTGATTTTCTCTTGCTTGAGTCAAAGATTTGCAGGGGAAGCTTCATGCTGGAAATTAAATGATTGAAGGGGAAAAGTTAACAAATAGTTCATTTTTAAATAGATTATTTTTAGAAAATTTTTATGAGAAACCATAAATGAAAGAGCATTTGTTAATAGTCCATTTGTTAATCAAACCCATAAATGAAAACCAACTATAAATAAATGGGTTTGAACTTTGAAATGTATGCAACTAGACAGACTGCTAAACTAATTCTCGGCCTATCATAACCAATTTTAACATATCAAATTAACAAATGGAAAATTGAAGAACATGGCATCTAGCTAGCTTGCCAGAAGGGTAGTTAGACTTCATTCTGGAATCTTTGAATAGAATCAATAGATATCTATCTTCATGCGGTGGTTGTATTGAATTACCTCGAAAGAGCAAATTAATATTATTTTATTAGGTTCTGTTTCCTGTTTAGAAAGATTCTTGTATGATAAAAGCAGGTAATTTATTAAGGATTTTGCTAATTAATCATTTTTGAAAAAAAAAAAATTAGGAATTAAAAAAGTATTGACAATTTTTTCAATTCTTAATAAAATAATTTTTAAAAATAGATGTGTGGGGCCAGAATATTGGGCGACCTCGGCCCACTCCAAGCCAGGCCCAAAAGGCCCACGCCAAGGATTCATAAATGGTCCGAGGATGAAAGCGCGAAGACCGACTCCCGAGGACTAGTTGAATATCCGAGGAGGAGAGGGCCCAGTGCCACGCGTCGGAGACAGGAGAACGGCGAAGGAGCATGCCTGAGGTGAACTGTCACTTCTGCATTGAATGCGCTCACCTAACTCTCTTAGCCGCATTAATGGGGATGTAACCCCTTGGCAGGGCAACATCGACCTTGGTGAGCCACTTGAGTACAGACAAGACCGCTGATGGGACGGAGGGTCAGAGAGGAGGCCAATGGATGATCACCAGAAAGAAAGGATGAGGATATAAGAAAAGGGGGAGGAACTCAGCAAAAGGGGAGAAAAAAAACGAGAGTTTGGGAAGGGAAAACCTCCTCGGCCATGGGCCAAGGAGCATCCCCTAATTGTAAATTGGTCTTAGTATCTTTCAATAAAAGAAAAGTAGTTGATGCTTCATGAACGTCGACGAGCACCTAAACCTTCAATCCACTCTCTACAAATTCATTGTTTTAGGTTCGTTGGGCCTGTGGAACCCATATCTTTTGGGCTACAAAAAAGTTTCCCCACAGGCTTGAGTCCAAGGACCATGCAATGCCTTGGTTCTATCTAACACTTCCATTTCTCTGTAAGTATCTAGTTTCCCCATAGGTTTGAGTCCTCGGACTAGATGATTTGGGTTAGTTAACACCATGTCACGATTCCTTTAAGTGTTTAAACTTAAATCCATTCATGCTTGTAGTCCTCGAACCAGATGATTTAGGTTAGTTAACACCATGTCACGATTCCTTTAAGTGTTTAAACTTAAATCCATTCATGTCTGTAGTCTTCGGACCAGATGATTTGGGTTAGTTAACACCATGTCACGATTCCTTTAAGTATTTAAACTTAAATCCATTCATGCTTGTAGTCCTCGGACTAGATGATTTGGGTTAGTAAACACCATGTCACGATTCCTTTAAGTGTTTAAACTTAAATTCATTCATGCCTGTAGTCCTTGGACCAGATGATTTGGGTTAGTTAACATCATGTTACGATTCCTTTAAGTGTTTAAACTTAAATCCATTCATGTCTATAGTCCTCAGACTAGATGATTTGGGTTAGTTAACACCATGTTACGATTCCTTTAAGTGTTTAAACTTAAATCCATTCATGCCTCTAGTCCTCGGACCAGATGATCTGGGTTAGTTAACACCATGTTACGATTCCTTTAAGTGTTTAAACTTAAATCCATTTATGCCTGTAGTCCTCGGACCAAATGATTTGGGTTAGTTAACACCATGTCACGATTCTTTTAAGTGTTTAAACTTAAATCTATTCATGCCTATAGTCCTCGAACTAGATGATTTGGGTTAGTTAACACCATGTCACGATTCCTTTAAGTGTTTAAACTTAAATCCATTCATGCCTGTAGTCCTCGGACCAGATGATTTGGGTTAGTTAACACCATGTTACGATTCTTTTAAGTGTTTAAACTTAAATCCATGCATGCCTATAGTCCTCAGACCAGATGATATGGAATTAGTTAGCACTGCTACAATTTCATTAAATGTTTAAACTTAAGTCTTTTAAGTAAACACTCTATCACAGCCCTCTGACTGCTTGAATCTAGATCCAACGTAACGGTCCTTATGGAAGTGTCACTCTCTGATGAGGCATGATTAAGATTCCTGAACGTGTTTAGATTAGCCCTAACCTATATTGTCTCTTAGTCTTTTATACACATTTGGAAAGGCTTGGGGAGCTTTTTGCTATAACCTCTGTAATTTTCGTTGTTTAGTAATAATTCTCATACATTTTGCCCCTTTCTAACACCAATCTTAGTCATGCAAGTTGTTAGCATGACATCAAGATCACAATAAAGTTAAGGTACAGAACTTTAATAGTAATAGTGAGTTGTATTACACACGGCAAAGCAAATGAATGTGAAAGAAACACTGCTTCATTAATCAGGAAAATAACTTACAAATCTCTTACAAAAAGAAAAACACAAAGAAAAGGGGGGCCCTATGTGTCTACTCTTGAGCTGAAGGAACCATAGGGTTAGCAACTTGGCCTGTCTAAACAGCAGCTTCTGGGGCTTGGCTCTGGGACTCAGCAGGAGTCTTCTCTTCGTCCAACCCTTGACCTTTGTCTTTGGCTGGCTCAACTAGCAGACTAGCCTCTCTGGGTGCGTCAAGGGTAGATGGGAAAGCTACACTGACTAAGCTTTGCTCCGTAGCCTCCAAAAGCTGTGGAGCAGGAGGAGAGTCAGTCTTTGGGAGCTCTCGGATCTCTAGATGATAATACGTGCTCCTAGGTAGCCTCAGGGGAGAGTCCGAAGGGACCCCGGGGACGTCCAGTGCCTTAAGCCAGGTTACGTCGCAGTACTCACGAGTAACCAAAGCAAATTGCTCCGTAAGCTACTTCCCAGTCTCGTCCACTCCTAGATGATATGTCGCTTTTCTCTCAGCTTCAACTGACTCCTTGGCCAGTTGGACCGCCTGCTCAGCTGCTTGGGCGCCCTTCCTGGCCTTCTGGAGTTCAGCCCTGAGACCTTTCACCAGCTCCCTTTAGGTCGCCAGTTTGATCTCTGATGCGCGCAATTGTTTGCGCTGCTCCTCAGCCTGGGTCTCGGCGTTTTGGAGGCCGACTTTATAGTTGTCCCTTTCCCGGGTCACGGCCTTAAGCTGCTCGAATGTGCAATTATAATCTTCCTTCAGCAGACCAAGAGCCTTCTCCGCCTCGGATTGGGACTGGGCTGCTACTTGGGCCTCGAGGTAGGACTTTTTGTTCCATTCCTCAGCCACGTAAATCTGCTGAGTAATCTGCATGACCACATTCTTAGCACAAGGTGAAGAGGAGAAGAAAAGCAAATTAAAAATAGAACTCAAATTAAGAGAGCAAGTTCATTTACCATGGCCATGTCCCTCTTAAGGGATAAGAAGAGCTCCTGCTGGTTGAAACGCCTGTAGGACTCCATATCGTGAGGGAGGAGGAATGGCTGCTGCAGGGCTTCAGCAACGTATCCTGCCCTTCCTTCATCATAGTTCCTGAGGGACGTATCCCAAAGAATGGGGGCTCCATTCAGCTCAAGCCTTGGGGACCATATGCGGGGTCCTACTCCTCGGCGGACCTCAGCCTCGATGTTCTCGTCGCGGCTTTCAGTGGAAGAGGCCCTTTTGCCTCGATCCCTCGCTGTCTTCTGCTGCTTGCTTACTTTTGGGGGCACCCCCACCTCCCTCTCTTCAGGCTCGTGGGGCCTCTTCTTCTGTAAGTTTGCCATGGGCTTTAGGCCGAGTTCAGGAGCCTTGGGGGGCGCGGGAGGTAGGATCTCTGCTGGTTGAGAGGTCCCAGCGCCTTTCTACTCGGCCTTTTGGCCCCTATTCTTCATTAGGCGTTTCAAATTCGCCATGTCTTCGTCCGAAGAGTCGTCGGGGAGGGCAGTTATCAAAAACGGGTAGACATTGGAATGCCTATCACCTCTTTCCTCGGCGTCCGAGACCTCTACCACCTGGTTTGCCCCTGAAGCTTCCCCTCCGAAGTGGAACTTGTCTATTTGTTCTTCTAGTGAGGAGGTAGAGGAACCAACCTTTTCACCCTCAACCTCTGGTTCGAGGGGAACTTGCTGTAGTGGCTGGACGAGAGGGGGTATAGCCCGAAGGTTTGGATGTGGTACTAGTGGAAGGTCGTGCGGTGCCAAAAAGCCCTTGAACGAAACGTTGATACGGTTAAGACATTCGTCTCCCTGGACTATCACGTTACCGACCGGTTGGAGGTCTTTTCGCCTCGCTTTGTACCCTAGGATGAGGGGAGCCGATCGGAGTTGTCCGTCCTCGCTTACGAAGATCTCGGACCGCAGCAAATAGTTGAGCACAGCGAAGTTAGTAAGGCTGAGCTGAGGAGATATATTTCTTCTATCTGTTACAAGTCACAGTAGAGCTTTGTTAGAAACCGAAAAGCAACAATACAGGAAGAATAAAAAATTGTTAAAAGGCGAAGAGCCTGAGCCTATGGTTAATGTGCCTAAGTCTAACATGTCCTACCTGGCTCTCCTGCTCTGGTCGGACAGTGAGGGCCGTCATACCACGCGCCCAAGATGATCACGTAGTCATCCTTCATCCCTTTATTGGATTTGAGGAGGTAGGAAATGAGCTAACAATGTCGGACCGGGACTTTAAATAATATCCCGCCCCTTGCTGGCTGTGGAACTCATACATGTGCACCACGTCATGCCAAGTGAGCCCCAATCCTAAGTGGCGATTGAGGTCCTCAATGGCCCCTAAGATCCTAAACATGTTAGGTGCACACTACCAAGGGGTGATCCTATGGTTTATAAGGTAACTAGTGGTGATAGGGCCCATAGGAATTGTCATCCCCCATTCTAGGAAGGCGATGAGAGGGATCAAGACCTCCCCCATTTCTCGATCAATTAGTATTTTCTCTGGAGGGCAATACCTCACACCCACGTTTGGAGGTATGCGGTATGTGGCCCTAAACTTCTCCAACTGGGCAGGGCCGTCTACCAAATACTCTAGTTTACCCATCACTTAACGGACAAATGGAGGCACAACGTAGCAGTGAGGAAATGGTCGCTCAAACTGAAAAATGGACGGTCGAAGAGAAAACCAAAGGATTGAGATGATGAAAACTTACAGGAACTGGGTTAGAGACCGATCTCTGAACTCGCAGGAGGATTCTTGAGAACTTTGGGAGGGATTGAAAGCGGCAATTGGAAGAGCCCGGAACATTTGTGTGCTTGTTCTTATGGAATGATCTGAGAGTTGCAAAGAAAGGAGAAATGTCTACCTCTGGGATTTTATACGAGGTTAAACGAACGGGCAGAAGTTATTTTGCCAAAATCCCGAGGAAGAATCCCATCCATTGGATCAATAGCCCACCGTTGGATGCAAAGGACAAGGCGCCCCCTGGCTAATTAATGTAGCGCTTCGGGAATCCAGAAAACAACGGCAGTAATGATGGAACGCGCGCATCTATGCCTACATGCGTGCCAGGCCGAACTTTTGTCTGTTTCCAAGCTTTTACCCCGTAACAAGTCAAAATCCCATTTTTCTCTTCGGATGCGAGGGAAAAATTAAGATTTTGAGGGGCTATTATGGGGGGAAAAAGCCCAAAGCTACTTAATGGGCCCAGAACCCCCTGTTAAGGACTATTGTATTTCCGAGAAGCAATAGGTGGTTAGGTTAGCCCATCTAAAGCAGGAAGCCCAGAAGCAGAGGGAGAGTGTCGTCCGAAGAAGTCATCACTGGTCCGAAGACGTCTTGCTCCTTGGCTACGAAGAGCCTTAATCAAACGAACATGTGGAAGGTCTAACTAATCTTCCTAGCAATCCCAACGATAATGATAGGTCCTAGGTGGATCCAGAAATGATCAAAATTAAAAAATATCTAAAGGAAAAGCTTCTACCACCACATTTAATGCACTGTAACAGCTTTTCTGGCCACATTTATGTAGAGAAGACCCCTGAACAGTGTAACCTCGGCTACCGCCACTCACAAAGAACTAAAGTAGGCACATGACGTGATATGCACTTGAGTAGGTACGCAGATGAAGAACAAGTGGACGATGGAGATGATAGGAGAGGATGCTATATAAAGAAGAAGGATCCCTAATAATAGAGGACAGAAAAAAAAAAAAAAAAAAAAAAAAAAAAAAAAAAAAAAAAAAAAAAAAAAAGCTCTACTGTAGCTCTAAATGTTGTAATCACTGTTCACTCAATAAAACACCTCTTCGGACATTCATTCATGGAGTTATCTGAGCATTATTTCATGTTATCCTCACTGCAAGTGATCTAGCCCACCACTGTCTACTTCATAACTAGCCCAGCTCTTTCGCCCACTCTCTACAAATTCATTGTACTGGGTTCGTTGGACCTTTAACCCATATCTTTTGGGATTGGGCCACAAAAACAAACCCTACAAGATGGTTTAACCGAACCCATTTACTAATGAAGAAAAAAAAAAGGAATGAAGCCCGAGTACTTGGGAAAACTTTGACTATAATTTGATGTATTTTTTGGACTCCAAATATATGGAAAGTCATATCCCTGGTGAACCAAAATTCCAACAAATATGTTCAATATTGTAATACGGACTTTAGGAGGAAATGTCAAAGACAGAATGAGAGAAAACAACCCTCAGAAATCTGTGTTTTTTTTTTTTTTTTTTTTTTTTTTTTTTTTTTACAGTAAAACGATAGGAAATCTGTGTATTAAACTCCACTGAATGAGTAGTAAAATAGAGCTTCAGTCAGTTGTTACTCCGAACAAATCACTGACAAACAAAATAATCGGTAACAGTAACAGTACTCTCTCCCCTCTTTTGGGCCAAGCAAAAACCTCGTGTTGGGCTAAAAAAAAACTAAAAAAAATATACAAACGGCTATTGGGTATAAAGCGCACTTTAAAAGTTATTGGGCTCTAGGTCCACAATTACTTCACCACACAGATTGGATTTTTTGACCCATATTCTCTTTCGTACATTGGTTGGACTTCAAGGCCTAATACAAGTGAGTCACCACCAAGTAACACACAATCTTATCCAGAAAAAAGTAACATACAACCAAACCTCATACAGTGCTTGAAAGTTGACACACCTATTAAGCACTTTTTGGCACAAATAGATATATTAGATCACTCTGTTACCTAAAAATAAAAGGTTAAAATGAAAATTTTGAAACATAAAGTGCCAAATTGAAAACAATCTCAAGTTTTAAAGACCAGAAATTCTTGTTGATCTAATTTTATAGTATTAATCATTTTTCAATAATTATAAGCAACACAAAAAAATGTCGAGCTTTATAACTCAACTTAACATTTTTTGGTGTTTTTAATAAAGACATTCAGTATTCAAATCATTAATTTGGAATTTTGGTCTTTTATAATAAAAAATATATATTATCTATATAAGCAAGAAATCAAATTATTACAATAACTTCCATGATTTTTTTATTCCATTTATTTTCATAATTGTATCTCTTAATCTATATGAATTTATTATGAACAAATATACATACATACATACATATATATATATATATATATATATATATATAGTTTCAAAATGGTTTAAATTGTTTTAATTTCAATTTTTTTTTTTTTACTTTTTTCATAATATTTTTTCTTAATGAATTATTTCTACCTTTCTTTGTGTTGCCGTTTTGACATCTGTCCAATTTTTCTTATATAATTGTATTTTTTTGATCATTTCCTTTTTGTTTAGAAACTTTGAATTATTTCCTTAATAACCTAAACTCAATATTCTTTTTAGGAAGAATTACACACCCTCTCTTGAAACTTGAAGAAATTAACACTACCCCATTTTGTTTATATTAGTAATGAAATATTCTAAACATCTATAAGAATCTCTTTACAAAAATTTAATCATGATTAATAAAAAATAACTGATAAATTCAAAATTTATCAAGCACAAAAACACTTGCAATGGTAAATCTCTTTGTAATCCATTGAAAAAAGAAAAATAATAACCAAAATTCATACTTAACATTTTTAAATACACTTTAATTAAAATTTTAAAACAATGAAGAATTTTAATTCTAAAATGGAGGTTTAAAACAAAAGGCAAATTAGCACACAACATTTTTAATAGTATTAATTTAACAAAATTTGGTCAATTGGACATCAAGGAAGAAAATGTTTTTTCCCTTCAAATTTGGGATGGAATGTCATTTCTCTAAATCTTAAGAGAGAGAAGTGTAATTATCCCTTCTTTTTATGACTCATCATGTATGCATTTATTTTAATATTGACTCAAGGATTTGATCATTGAAATTTTTGGTTGAAAAATATTGTTGAACTCTCTGTGTTTACCTTACACAGAGTACACAATAACTAATATTGAGTTAAGTTAATCATTATAATATTGTGAATATTTTACATTTTTTTTTTGAATTTTTTTTTAAATTATCAATTTTGAATTTTTTTATAAATCATTAATAATTGTTATTTAAATCTTAATTGAATATACTATTCAACCTATGACCCACTGATCAAGACAATTACCCAAACGAGCCAAACCCTGATCAAGTTGATAATTGTATCTCTTAATTTGTTTGCGTTTATTTTCATAATGAAGACAATTTATGCAACGATCATTTGGAAAATAATTGTCCCGTGCAATTATGATGGGTAAGTATCTTTGCAAGTTGCAACTATAGTTAATCCTTTGAAAGGAATTAGGCTTTTGCTTTGATCACTTCAAGGTAGGGAACTTATCATCACTATCACTAAACTAGAACTCCACAGTCCAGCTCCATTTTTTTATATTTCATACCTCATACTCTCTTGCCTTCTTTTTTCGTCTATAAATTGTACGTGGAGGTTAACTTGGACCTAGCCAATGCACCACTCAAGAATTATGACAACCTGATTGAGACAAAGAGGAAATAAAAACTTTTCTGTCTTTATGGACCTCATAATAAGAGTAACTTTCTGTCTCTTTAAGATTTTTTGCATTATTTATTTTTAATACCTTTCAAAATTAGGAAGGATTAGGATTTTTATGGACTGATTTCAAAATCCCAAATTTTTATTAGGTAAATCAATCATTGACGAGAGGTTTATGTGTAGATTACCGTGTAGAAGTTTATGAAGTGACAGTTGGATATAGGGAGAACAGAGAGAGATTGCAGAGAAATGGTGAATTAGTTGTGCTTTTGATTTTATTGATCGTATTGAAGTTTGCCTATTTATGTATTTGATTCAATTCGTGGACCTAAATTTCAGTTTGGATTGTGTATTTGTAATATATATACGTGTACGTGATTATAGTTGTCAATGAGTGCATGAGCTCACCCTTCTCTGAATCAAAAGAACAGAACAAGCTCTACGAGCACAGCTTTATTAAGGACTTTCTTCTACACCCTAAGACGACGATGACTGCAGCTATAGGAAATTGAGCTGAACTTTAGGAAATGAAAATAACAATCTTGAATCAAATGGAGAGTAGCTGCTTTGATATCTAGAGTGTATATTCATGGCATTACACCTGTTATATTCATAGCATTACACCAACTTTCTATACTTTTGTACTCTTGCTTTTGAGAATTAATAATAACATTCTATCTTTTATAAATAATAATAAATTAATGTAATGGTTCAATGGATAATTTATAAAAATCGTTCAATTTTTTTATTTAAAATATTAGTTTTCAAAATCGCTGCAGTTAGTATATTATTGACATCATCTTATCTTATTCTAATCATATTAAGCTGATGAATTTTGTAAAATTTTAATCCAATTCTTATTTTTTTCTATATAGAAGGTTTAATCAAGGTTTTATTTATTTATTTTGAGAATGAGGTTTAATCAAGTTAATCTAACCAAACGTCTTTATAGAAAAATCTGCCTAACATTAATAGTCAAATTAAGTTCAAGCAGAATAAGGATTGAAACTCTTTATCTTTTCGAGAAGTCTCACCTAAACCATAGTCCAAACAGAATAAGGATTGAAACTCTTATCCTTCCGAGAATAAGGATTGAAAACTAGCAGAAATATCAGCAGCTGTATCTCGACCGCACCTCACGTCCTTTATCTTCTCTTTTCCAATAAATTCAAATTGGAGACCTAGACGACTTAGAAGTGCAATGCCAAATAACAACTACAGAAGTATCGTTGAACACTATAGAAGCAGGCCGAGGCCTATGTCGAACAAATTTGCATTAAATTATCTTCTGAAAATCGATTAAAGGTTTCAGCCTTCTCCTCCTATTTGTCTTTCCTCCTTATATATATGTTACTGCTCGCAAATACTGACTTGTATTTATTAATCCAGATTAATCTCAGCTTTTTCTAAATCATCCACACAACACTGCAGGTATCTCTCTCTTACAGTACTCTCGCTCTCTCTGTTTGTGTTTTAGATTAATTTACTGACTGTTTGATTGTGAATAAAACTAAAACCGTGTGTATACTGTATACGAAACCAAAAAATATATTAAAAAAATATTGTCTATATGTTTCTGTCATTTTATATGATATGATCATATGAGGAAGTCTGCCATCTGTTGTTTTCAATAAAGCTGGGTAGTATTTTTTTTTAACCGAAAATATGCTTTCTGGCTTACAGCAGCTTGCGCTTTGACTCTATGATGAGTAATTTATATGAAAATCATATTCTAAGAGATAAAGTATTTAAGATTCAAAGCTTATATTTAGAAGTTTAACTTTTTAGAAAGACTTATAAGGATGTTGAACCTAGCTGCAATTTTGATTTTCTACAAAGAATGATGAAAGTCATGAAACAGCTGCCTCCAAAATTCCGGAGGAGGCCTTCGAAGCTGTTAGCTCCTTAAATGGAGTGACAATTCAAGGTACTAGCTACCATTGTTGATAAGAACTTGTAGTTAATCCCTTCCTTTCTTTTTTTTTTTTGTGGGGGGGGGGGGTGGTTTTCACGAGTTAGGCAGGTAAAACAATTTCAACATGCCGAGAAGACAAGGGATAGGCAATTGCGGAAACAACAGGTATGTACTGAGGTAACATGCCAAACCCATTGCATCCCTTTTAGTCCCCTCAATTATGCATATACAAATACTCTTTCTTTTTTCTTTTAGAACTTGAGAACAAGGCAACACCTGTTGCTGGAGTTATAGACCCTACCTCATTAGAATAAGGTCTAGGTCTTAAAGGATTGACTACAGTTAATTTTAAAGCTTTTACTGAAAGTTTCGAACATAGAAACTATGACACTAAACCTTTCCTAAGTTTTGGGAGCCGAATGAACCCCTAGTTGATTTTTGGGGGGTTTAGTATTTCCAATGTAGATGTTTCTTTTTTAGAGAATGAGATGGAGTGCCATGACTTCATAGAGAACTTTGCATCTGGATTGTGTATGGATAACTTTGCATTGAGTGTGCTATGCAAGGTATTAAGGGATATGATTTATTCTAAACTTCATTTCATTAGTGAGACTAAGCTTTTTGGAGTGGGAAACTGTGAAAAATTTTATGAAATTAGGCTTAGGCCTAGGCTTCCTTCTCGATCGGTTACGGAAGTTGGTAAAAGGGATGCAATGGGCCCGAATGGGTTGCCTCTGTACATACTTGTTGATTCTGCAATGGCATGCTGAAAATATTTTACCTCCCTCGGCCAAAAAAAAAAAAAGGGTGAAAGGAAAGGAATAAGTGGCAACTCAAAAACGAAAGGAACGGATTACCTATAAGTTCTTATCAACAATGGCAGCAAGAAGCAATAACACTATATCCGACCTTTTTTTATAACATCCCCTTCAAGTCTCTCTTTTTTGTTAGTGACTTTTCTTTAAAGAGATCTCGTCTCTCTCGTTTCAAAAGAAATTTCCCTATTGCTTTCATTCGTTCATGCATGTCACTAGGTTTTAATTTTCTTCACATGTTTAAATTGTTCATATGATTTCTTTGTATGCTTTGTTCAAATTTTTCACATGATTTCTTCACATGCTCATACTGCCATGGTCAATTTGTTCACGTGATGATTATATGAATAAATTAAACATTGTTCATGCATTAACATAAAAATTAATTCTAGATCTAAAATTAGGTCTTTGATTTGATTTTGTAGATCTATTTTCAAAATCTATATATTTTTCATATTAAAAAACAGATCTGAAATCTCTTTCTAAAAAACATTCTATTTTTCATACTAAACCATATCTGAAATTTCTTTGTAAAAAACATTCTATTTTTCATATTGAAAACGAAATCTGAAATCTGTTTTCAAAATCTGTTCTTTGTTTTATTTTTAAAATCATATCTGAAATTTTTTTATTCAAAATCTAATCATTTTTCATAGCAAAAATCAGATCTAATATTTTTATATATAAAATATGTTCTCTCACATAAATCTCTTACTTCGTTTTTTAAATCTAAGTTGTTGTTTATTTAATTTCTAAAATCCTCTTTCAATAAGTAGATCTATGAAATCTAGGATTAGATCTAATCTTAGATCTAGAACTAATATGTATATTTTGGCATATTGTATGTGGATACATAAAATATAATTTTAAGTCTAGAAGGCTGAACTGGCAGAGTGAGTGCCTAACATAAGCTTTTGCCATGTGCGATATTTAACATACCGCAAACCTGAAGTAACATAATTATTCATATGCAATTGCATTGTTTTAAAATTTTAGACGACTACCTTGGCACCCCGCCTCAAACACCCATTACACACGTTTCATCCAGCAATAAATCAAGTACTTATATTTAAAAATTAAAAATAAAAGGAACATCATTTTAACTAGGCGAAGGAAAGATATCTAATAGTTTTTTTTTTTTTATTAATAAATTTTTATTGAATTTTTTTTTTTCCTGTTTCGTATGTTCTTTTTTTCCCGTTATTTTCAAGTTCTTTGAGTTCTTTTTTTATTTATTAAGATTTCCATTTAGGGGTTTTGATTTTTACGTTTGGGTTTCTATTGCTTTAGTGTCTATGGGTCATATTTGTATGTACTATTTATCTTTTTTTATAAAAGCTTATAGAAATTACAATTGGGAAATCAACTTCACAAATACATTTACATATTTGATTAGTTTTGGTGATAATATGCTCTTTCTTTCAAAGATTGCCTTTTAAAGATATTGTTTGCTAATTTGTGGGTTGACAAAATAGAACTTGAATAGGTTTTTTGCAGAGTTGGTCTAAAATTTCCCACAGTCAAGGTGGGATGCAAAATTGGGTGTGGACACATAGCTTGAGGCCATTCACAGCGAAAGCTCCTACCTATGCTATGGAATTCTTTTAAAAGCACACTCTATAAGTACTTTTATTTTGTTTTGAGAGGATTAAAGCTTGATCATAATTATCTCATTGGAATTTGGCATAGTTAGAAAAAGGGGTAGCAAGGTATATAAATGTGCACTTGCATAAATATTTGTATGTATCAGTCTCGTCAATATGTAGTAAAGAATTATTATATTCAGCTATAAGATAAAATGAAGATTAGGTATAATACAAAACTAAAAAATTAAACTAAAATCAAAGTAGGATTTTTATTCATATATATATATATATATATATATATTGTTTTGCTTTTAAAGTTGGCTAAATTAATAATGTCTAGTATGCATGTTGGATGGAATTCATGATAAATGTAATGGTTAGTGGAACTCAGTTTCAGATATCAATGCTTGGTATTTTTAAAATAGGCAAATATATACTTCCATTCTTCCTATTTTTATAATAGGTCTTGATGCCTACAGCCTCTCATTAAAGAATATGCCGCCTTGTTTAGTGTTTTGAAGTGCACTGTTTTCCCATAGCGTTGTACTATAACAAGAATAACTCAAGGTGTTGGTTATTGTGTCTTTTATATCATAGAGGTGTAACAATGTATATTTTCTTTATTTGTAAGCAATCAATTTACATATTTGCAAGCATAATTTGGGAGGGACAAGTGAAATGATTTGTTAGTGGTAAGGTATTGAAAGATTTTGGATTCATAAATCAATCTTTTTTAAAATGAGAGTTAATGTTATTCATTCAAGGTTTTATTATATATTGTTGAATATACATTTGGCAGTCAAACAGACACATATAGAAATTGAATAAATTTTTGGCTTTAGTTGTTTTCAATAACTGAAATTTAGTTTGCTTTTGGATGAATTCCAGTCAGTTTAATCAGCATCAACAAAGTAGTGTAGAAAACCAGGGTACACTGCACAATTAACCACCACAGGAGGATATTTTTAGTAGTTTAAAAGGATTTCCAAATGTAGTTTCTCTTAATCAATTAACCACCGCAATTAACCATGGTGCATGATTTTATTTAAAAAGGACTCGTCCAAATGTAGTTTCTCTTAATCAATTTGCCTTTTCTTTGCATGAATAGTAATAAAAGTATCTCGTGCATTGCATGGGTTATATGCTAGTTTTTATAAATGATGAAAATATTGTTTGGTCAAAAACCATCCTTGTTGTTTAATTGTTTTTTTTTTTTAATACATTTTTTTCTAAATTTTTGCGCTAGCATGAGTCAATAAGAGTCATTGTCAATGCTTGGATGACAACGCTCATTTTTGTTAGGGAAACGGTTTATCTCCAAACTAGTTTGGAGATAAAACTCTTCAAACTTTATATATATATATATATATATATATATATATATATATATATGAGATAGGTTCAAGTTACACTTAGTGTAACTTCTTAAGGGTTACACCTTTTTTATACCGTAGATTTCTAATATATCTAATGGTTGAAAAAATAGCATTAAGTGATTAAAGACTTCCACCTTATTTACCTAATTAATAGCAAATTTTCTCTATCCTTATTTACTACATTCCATAGACCTTATTGGGTATTGTTTAATTGTGTCCCTTTCTTCCTAATAAAAAACAAAAAAAACTTTTTGCAAGCTTAATAACGAAAATTATTTTTATTATAGAACACACTTCTGGCACTCTGACACCTTCTCTCTCTGATTGACATTCCACAAGATCTCATTAATAGATCTAATGGTTGAAAAAATAGCATTAAATGATTAAATATTTCCACCTTATTTACCTAATTAATAACAAATTTTCTCTATCCTTATTTACTACTTTCCATAGACCTTATTGGGTATTGTTTAATTGTGTCCCTTTCTCCCTAATAAAAAACAAAAAAAATTTGCAAGCTTAATAATGAAAATAATTTTTATTATAGAACACACTTCTGACACTCTACCACCTTCTCTCATTGATTGACATTCCACAAGATTTTATGCTTTCTTTACATAAACACTCTTCTCGTCCTACTCCCTTCTTTATTTTTATTTTTTATTTTATCTCGAATCCGCCCTATCCTCAACTGTAACACTGTGAGAGACCGCGCCCTCGGCCTACTTTTAGAGTGTGTTAGGCCAAATCCACGAGAATGGATGGAGTCGTGTTATTGCCTCTCAAAATGGAGGCTCGACTAGTTATATTTCCCCCTTTAGATTAAGGGTTTTACAATGGAGTCACCGCTTATTTAATTATTAGAATAAATAAGAAAACTAAAATTGAAAAATTCCTCATTTTATTAATTTGTAATTGAATGTACATTGATTATAGGAAAATTACATGACTTTGATCATAGATACAATCTAAAATTGAAAATTACAAGGATAAAACACTGGTCTATCAACCCTTGATCTAAGTTCGAAGGCTACGTTACAAGGTGAGAAGGTATTAGGCACCCACCTTGCCTGGGAAAACCAGTCTTCTAGACTATGGTGGCCAACATTCATATCACATCATCCAATATATTATCAATCAATTTGCATGTTGAATTTAATGTGTGTGCATGTGATAAACCCTAATTCAATTTATTAAGCATTACATTTGAATTGAAAAATAAACTCTAGTGAATGTGTGTGGATGGTGATATCATAGATTCAAGAATTTAAAAGAATTCTTAAACAAACATCTTTTTCATGATTTTGATGTGGATTTAAGATCAAAACTAGTGTTATGCATGAACATGTGATGAAAAACTAAGAACATGTGAAGAACATATAAGAACAATTAAGAACATTCAAATATATTCAAGTGAATTTAAATGATTACTATCATGCTTTAATCTTAAACTCTTTTCATGGCAACACAAAAAACAATTAGGGAAAGGGATTATACCTTTATGCAAAATTCATATGGTGGAAGAGGAGACTTTTGAAGGAGATCCTAAGTGTGAAAGAAAAGGAGAGCTAGGAAAGGGAGAGTGAGTCTCACTCAATACCTTGAGTTTCAAGAAGACTAATATTTGACAAGACTACTCAACTTCACTAAAAATCAAGAGAGGAGAAGAGAGGGGGGTTTTTTGTGTGCTTTGGAATGAAGGAGAGGAAGGGTTTATATAGTAGTGGTGGAGGAAATATGAATGGAATGTTATTTAATGAGGGTTAACAAAGAATCATGAACCTAGACCTCATTTTAGCCTTGGAGAAAATCTGGTGCATTAAATGGAAAGATAGGTGAGAGTCAGGAGCAAGCCAAAATTCGGTTTTCCCGTAGCTGTTGTAACAACCTGTAAAGCCAATTTCGAAAAATCATATCTGACTCAATTTTGATCGAAATTGTCTCATTCTTATGCTCAAATTGAAGCCCGAGATGTCTAGTTTCTGAGAAAATTAACCTCATTCAAATATTCAAAAGATTCTGAGAGATATCAATAAAATGGTGAGCAGAGGTCATTTGTTAGAAAAATGTTTTAGCACAATTAACATTAATATATCCCAAATTAGCTCCCAATTAACATTAAATGGCTCCAATCACTCTAATTTTAGATTTAATTAGTTCCAAATTTACTATAATTAAAAGATAATTGCATAAATTACTCATTGAATAATTAATATTTAACTATCTAATTAATTAAATGTATGCAACCTCACCATAAAATGTAATCCTAACCAATCAAATTATGACACATCATTATATCAAATTGATTACACTTATAACCAATTGAAATCAATTGTTCATAATCACATATAGTCGAACTCAATTTATGATAGTGCATCTCAGCTATTAAAACTTGATTTGATGATAACCTTCAATCTGGTAGTCCGATTAAGGCTTATGACCAGTCGATTTGATCGTTACAATATCAAGATCATTTTAGTGAAATGAGATTAAGGATCTAATGGCCAGAATCAAGATGCATATTTTCAAGGAAAAATTACCATTTTACCCTCCATGTGAGGTTAAATACGGGTTGCAAAATGGGGTGTCAATAGAATGCCCCTCATTGGCAGAGCTTAAAAAGTGAATGTCAATATATGAAAGAGACACCTAACTTTGCAATCAGTATTTAACCATGGAGAATGTATGATGCATGTAGATAAAAATGCAGACCATTATGTAGTAGATCAAAATGTGGACCAAATCTTTAGGGAGATTGCTTACATACCACTTAGTGAGAGGATCAGGTCCAAATGTAGTTCATACATGTAGCCTTTTTTTTTTTTTTTT
Organism: Quercus variabilis; assembly: GCA_030445155.1. Lineage (NCBI taxonomy): Eukaryota > Viridiplantae > Streptophyta > Magnoliopsida > Fagales > Fagaceae > Quercus > Quercus variabilis. Next base: position 18,563,579 of record CP129446.1, read on the forward strand.
TTTTGTAAAAATAAAAAAATAAATAAATAAATAAATGAGAATAGGACATGCTTACCGATGGTTACGACAAAATAAGGATTTCAGTCACGATCTTGAATTTTGGACATGCTTCCCAGAGGTCCAATGAATTGAAGTTTGGACGTACTTCCCAAAGGTCTGATGGTTTGACTTTGGACGTGCTTCCTAGAGGTCCGATGGATTGAAGTTTGGACATGCTTTCTAGAGGTCTGATGGTTTGATTTTGGATGTGCTTCCCAGAGGTTCATTGAAATTGAATTTGGACATGCTTCCTAGAGGTCTGATGGTTTGACTTTGGATGTGCTTCCCAGAGGTCCAATGAATTTGAATTTGGACGTGCTTTCCAGAGGTTCGATGATTTGAAGTTTTGGGCATATTTCCCAGAGGTCTGATAGATTGAAGTTTGGGCATGCTTCCAAGAGGCCCAAGGATTTGAGAGGCATTATTCATGCCGATGTTTGTGGGTCTTTTACCCTAATACCTGCAATATAAATATATTCAATTAGTAACGAAGTTATTCATTGAAAAGACTTTGACATACCTGGTGAATGCCCCTAGTTTAGAACATCTTCCTCACTGAGGGTGGACAATTGACTTGATGTTGCACCGCTGGAGAATATGGAAGAAGATCTCAATCTGCCATTTTTTTTTTTTTGGAGATCTTTCATTTGAAGCTATGCTCAAGAGATTTATCATTTGAAGCTTTGACTCTGGAGATTTTTCCTATGAAGATTTATTCATTGGAGATTTTTCCTTGAAAAATTGAGAATTTTTTTTTTTTTTTGAAGAGTTATCTTGAAGATTTATTCTTTAAACATTTGAATTTTCTTTTTTAAAAAAAGGATTTATTAATGGAGATTTTTCCTTTGAAATATGGAGATTTTTGCTTGAATATTCATTCTAGAGATTTTTCCATTGCAATTTTGAAAAACTTTAATGAAGATTTGTTCATAGGAGATTTTTCCTTGAAAATAGTTTTGGAGATTTTTCCTTTGATGATTTGAAAATTTTTAATGAAGATTTATTCATTGGAGATTTTTCCTTGAGATTTTTCCTTTTGAATATTTTTTCATGGAGATTTTTCTTTGGAGATTTATTTTGGAGATTTTTTCATTGGATTTTTGAAATTTTTTTTAATGAAGATTTGTTCATGGAGATTTTTTCTTTGGAATATGGTTTTGGAGATTTTTCCTTTTGAACATTTGTTTGTGGAGATTTTTCCTTGAAGATTTATTATGAAGATTTTTCCATTGAATTTTTTAGAGAAAAAAAATTTAAGAAGATTTGTTCATGGAGATTTTTCCTTTTGAAGATTTGTTCATGGAGATTTTTCCTTGGAGATTTATTCTGGAGATTTTTCCATTAGATTTTTGAAATTTTTTTAAGAAGATTTGTTCATGGAGATTTTTCCTTTGGAATATGGTTTTGGGGATTTTTCCTTGAAAATTTATTATGGAGATTTTTCCATTGAATTTTTGAGAGAAATTAAGAAGATTTGTTCATGGAGATTTTTCCTTTGGAATATGGTTTTAGAGATTTTTTTTCTTTTCAATATTTGTTCGTGGAGATTTTTCCTTGAAGATTTATTCTTAGAGATTTTTCCATTGAAGTTTTGGAAATTTTTATTGAAGATTTGTTCATTGGAGATTTTTCCTTTGAAAAATGGAGATTTTTCCTTTTGAAAATGGAGATTTTTCTTATGATCACAAAGTGAAGAAGATGAAGATGGACTAGAAATGATGAAGATTTATTCATGATGATTTTTTTTTTTTTTTTTTTTTGAAAAACCTATCCTTTAAATGAGAACAACTTTGGTTGGAAGTTGATGTGAATTGTTGGAAAGTCCTTGCTTAATTCCTGCAAAAAGATAATTTCAATTTGTCACAGATTTATTCATTGAAATGAATTGGAAGTACTTACCCAATACCCCTAGTTTGGGGCATATTCCATGCTTAGATTGAAACTGAATTCATTTGATGTTGTGACCATTGGGGAACACGAAAGAAGATCATGGTCCACCATCCTTGGTTCCTATAAAAAGGCTTTCTCTCTCTAGCTTGTTAGAAACCAATTATCGTGAAAGCTTGTACTCAATATAAATAGGCCAATGCTCCAAGTTTAAACATGCTTAATGCAAACAAATGGGCTTAACTTAACATGCACCCAAGCAATTTTGTCCCATTGTTTTGACTTTGTTCTCCAAGGTTGTTTGGGTGAATGGAACCGGGCCTTTGCAAGGCTGCCTATGTACCTCTCTCATAGAGAATCAGGTCAAGACGTAGTTCAAGAGAACTGGATTTTGAAAAAGAATGATTTTTTTTTTTTGAAAAAAAAATTCCATTTTTATTTTTATTTTTTATGAATAGGAGGTGATCCTTTGAACAACCATTTTAGAAAATCATAGTGTTTAAGAACCAAACAAATCTCTTTGATTATGAAGGATCAAGATCATTAAACTAATGTAATCAAAATTTGCTTCTTTCTTTTAAACATTGTCAGATTATGTTTTCAAAGGCAATCAAGAAATAAAATGTGATAATATTTAGGAATCATATTATTGGGTGCAAACAAGGAGAGTGCTCCAAGTTTGAAAGTTCTTTTGAGTCATTTGGGGATTTGAGAATTTGAGAAGTTTTGTCTTCAACATATCATCCAGTGGGGTTTGAAAATCTTAAGCATATTTCCTTTTTAATTCAAGAGAAAATAATATTAGAGCTTAAGATGTACCTGCAACTAGCAACACTTCAAGGAGGTCTTTACTCATGGGTTGTAATGTGGGCCGAGTTTGGGTTATGAAATGGAAGATATAAAAGGCTCAAAATTCCTTATGATGTTTCCCCCAAGTACGCATTACTCAAAAATCAAGTATTGGAGGAGTTTTCCCATTTCTTCTTTGTCATCTTCTCACTAGTGTTCATTGGTCACTTGTATCAACAATCATTTTTATGCTCATTCCTCTTGAATCATACCTCTAGACTTTCATCTTGTAAAATTATTCTCTTTTTAGGTTGCATCTTCAAGTTTCCAACTAAGTAGGATCTTCCAAATTTTTTTTTTCTTTTCTTCTTCTTCTTCTTCATTTCTTTAGCCCTAACTTTTGCCTAGACCACCCTTTTGGGTTTTTAGCCTAGCGGGCTTTTTTTTTTTTTTTTTTTTTTTTTTTGGCCTTAGCTTTTGCCTAAACTACCCTTTTGGGTTTTCAGCCTAGTGAGCTTTTATTTTTTTTTTCTTTTGTCTTTTATCTCTTGATTGAATGAACTTTTGGGGACATTTTGCCCTCCTTGTTTTTCTTAGATTAATGATTTTTGGTCATTTTGATGCACTTTATAGACTCCTTTCTTTCCTTGATGCACTTGCACCTTTCTGTGCTTGATGAATTTTTCCTTTTTTGACGAAATCTCTTTTGGATGAATCTTGCATTCCTCTTGGCATGATGAATTTTAGGCTCTTCAAACTTGATGCACACTTTTTTCTCTCACATTGATGAAATTTCATTTCTCTTTCCTTGATTATGCGAAAGCTCATTTTTCTTTGATGATCTCTTATCTTTTAGTTTAATGAATTCTTTACTTGTCTTTCATGTCCTCTAGGAGAGCTTTATCAATTAACTTCAAAGCTCAAGGTCGACTCCTCCTTAACATGAGATTTAAGCATGCACAGTTTGAATTTTCCCACCTTAGGTTTAGATTTTAGTGGGTTCATGTGAAAAAGAGGCTAAGTGTTTAAAGGCTCAAATGGGCTAGCAATGGATAATGATCATTCTAGGTACTAAGCTATGATCTTGTTTTACCAAAGACAGCCTCCTATCCCTAGCAATGCTTGCTTGTAGGCACAATGACTTGAACTCTTTTAATAAATTCCTCTTTAAAAAAAAAAGTATGAATACTCTATTGAAGACATAAAAGTTTTCAAAATTTTGGAATGAATGCGTGAGCCTTTTGAATTTTCTTAGGGATAGATTTTCTTTGATTGCTTTATAAGACCATTTCTTCTTTTATTCAAAGTAATTTAGCAAAAGAGTTTACACGAATCAAATGAAATCAATCATTTCTCAGTACAAGTTGATTGTTCAAGCCTTTAAACATCTTAATTTAGAAAAAGTTTTGTCCAAGGGATCAACATGTACCATTTTGAAAAGAAGACTTTAAAGAATCTTGAAATCTTTGAAAGAAAAAAATGGGTCTTTTTGAAAAAATCACTAGGAAGTCCAATACCCCTAGTTCAAAGAATTTTTTTTTTTTTTTTTTTTTTAAATGGCTTAAGGGCTCAATGCCCCTAGTCCAAAAAAATTTCTCTTTTTTTAGGAAAGATTTGGAAATCTTGAAATTTTTTTTTTGAATTTTTTTTTGTTTTGTTTTTTTCTTAATATATATACATGAACAAAGCTCAGTAAATGCTACAAGAAATTTTTGAATTCAAAGAAACATAGAAACATGGAATAAACAAACAAATTTTAAGCTTAACCATGATGTTGCAAACCAAATGTAGAGTGAGGCAAAGTTGGGCCACTTGCTTCTTCATGGTTAATTTAGGATGCTTGAAACTTGGTGTGCTTGAACCTTGATTATGATGAAATGGCTTGGGCTTGCACGTGGAAGGCTTGAACCTTGTTTGCTTTTGGCCTTTTATGTTGATCATGCATATACACCTTTGATGGGCTCAGGTATTGGGCTTAGAATGATTCAAGAAACAATTTTGGGCTTTCATACCAAGTAGAGTTCAATCATAAGCTTTTGGGCTTGAGTTCATTCGCATCATACAAGGTTTAAATAATTATGATGGGCACAAGCGTTTGACTTGAGTCATCATGGTTCAAACAACGGCGAAACAAATGCATAATGAAATACAATTTACATGAACCGACCTAAAGGTAGGTTCTATAGGTCATTACAACATGGGTAGAAGGTAGGTTAAAAGTCCCCACAAGCTAGGACATCGTACCTCCCAACTTGTGACGCTAGGAGTGTCGTGTTGGTCCGAACAGTACAGTTTGTCCCTATGAATCACCATGGCATAACCATGATAATCCTTGTTGCGGTGGGTGGAAGGTTCACCGTTGGGTATGTAAGTCTCAAGAAGACCACAAACCACAACTAATACTATCGGGCTTCTGGGCTAGCACACAAATAAAATAAATTTCATTTAAGCAAATGATGCATGGTATGCAATATAATGACATATTAGACATATTATATATAAAAAACAATAAACAAACAATGACATGATTGGCCACCATAACCTAATTGAAGCCTAGCCTTCAATATTCCCCAGTGGAGTCGCCATTGTGAGAGACCCCCGGCCTGTTTTTAAAGTGTGTTAGGCCAAACCCATGTGAATGGGTGGAGTCATGTTATTGTCTCTCAAAATGGAGGTTCGACTAGTTATATTTTCCCCTTTAAATTAAGGGTTTTACAATAAAGTCGCCACTTATTTAATTATTGGAATAAATAAGAAAACCAAAATTGAAAAAATTCCTCATTTTATTAATTTGTAATTAAATTTACATTGATTATAGGAAAATTACATGACTTTGATCATAGATACAATCTAAAATTGAAAATTACAAGGATAAAACATTGGTCTATCAACCCTTGATCTAATGGCTTGTTTGGAAGTTTAGAGAGGGAGGAGAGTAGAGGGGAGTAGAGGGAAGGGGAGTAGTGGGGAGGAGAGTAGAGGAAAATGATTCACCTCCACCTTATTTGGATGTTTTTAAAATTAGTAAGGGGGAAGGGAATAATTAGCCCTTCCCCTTGTGTAATTGTGTTAATATAATAAGGATAAATTAGGTAATTTACTTGGTCAATAGTTTATGTACTTTACTCCCCCTCCAAATCTCTCCAATTTGGGGGAATTAAAATTGGGGGGTTAGAAGGAGTCCAAACCCCTCCAAACTCCTCCAAACCCCTCCCCCTCATTCTTTAAAAAACTTCCAAACAAGGTAATTGCATTACTCTCCCTCCCTCTACTCTACTCCCCCTCTTTTTTTAAACATCCAAACATGCCATAAGTTCGGAGGCTATGTTACAAGGTGGGAAAGTGTTAGGCATCCACCTTACTTGGAGAAACTCGTCTTCCAGACTATGGTGGCCAACATTCATATCACATCATCCAATATGTTATCAATCAATTTGTATGTTGAATTTAATGTGTGTGCATGTGATAAACCCTAATTGAATTTATTAAGCATTGCATTTGGATTGAAAAATAAACTCTAGTGAATGTGTGTGGATGATAATATCCTAGATTCAAGAATTTAAAAGAATTATTAAACAAACATCTTTTCCATGATTTTGATGTAGATTTAAGATTAAAACTAGTGTTATGCATGAACATGTGATGAACAACTAAGAACATGTGAAAAACATATAAGAACAATTAAGAACATTCAAACATATTCAAGTGAATTTAAATGATTACTATTATACTTTAATCTTAAACGCTCATCATGGCAATACAAATAACAATTGGGAAAAGTGATTATACCTTTATGCAAGATTCATATGGTGGAAGATGAGACTTTTGAGGGAGATCCTAAGGGTGGAGGAAAAGAAGAGCTAGGAGAGGAAGAGTGAGTCTCACTTAATACCTTGAATCTCAAGAAGATCAAGATATGAAAAGACTACTTAACTTCACTAGATCTCAAGAGAGGAGAAGAGATGGAGGTTTTTTGTGTGTTTTGGAATGAAGGAGATGGAGGGTTTATATAGTAGTGGTGGAGGAAATATGAATGGAATGTCATTTAATGAGAGTTGACAAAGAATCATGAACCTAGACCTCATTTTAGCCTTGGAGAAAATCTGGTGCATTAAATGGAAAGATTGGTGGGAGCAATAAGCAAGCCAAAATTCGGTTTTCCTGTAGTTGTTGTAATAGCCTGTAGAGGCAAATTTGAAAAATCATATCTGACTCAATTCTGATCAAAATTGTCTCGTTCTTGTGCTCAAATTGAAGCCTTAGATGTCTAGATTCTGGTAAAATTAACCTCATTCACATATTCAAAAGATTCTGAGAAATATCGATAAAATGGTGAGCAGAGGTCATTTGTTAAAAAAAGGTTTCAGCACAATTAACATTTATATGTCCCAAATTAGCTCCCAATTAATGTTAAATGGCTCTAATCACTTCAATTTTAGACTTAATTGGTTCCAAATTTACTCTAATTAAAAGATAATAGAACAAATTACTCATTAAATAATTAATGTTTAACTATCTAATTAATTAGGTGTGTGCAACCTCACCATAAAATGTAGTCCTAACCAATTAAATTATAACACATCATTGATATCAAATTGATTACACTTATAACCAATTGAAATCAATTATTCATAATCATATAGTCGAACTCAATTTGTGATAGTGCACCTTAGCCATTAAAATTTGATTTGATGATAACCTTCAATCTGGTGGTCCGATTAGGGCCTATGACCAGTCGATTTGATCGTTACAATATCAAGATCATTTTAGTGAAATGAGATTAAGGATCTAATAGCTAGAATCAAGATGCGTATTTTTAAGGCAAAATTACCTTTTTACCCTCCATGTGAGGTTAAATATGGGTTGCAAAATTGGGTGTCAACAGGCAGCTTTAACTGAACCCATGGATATATATAGTGAACGGATTGATGAATGTGAGTGGGTCAACAACCTTGAAGATGATGGTGCGTAGGAAGCCATTAAGATGTTAATAATGTTGTTTCTCTGTTGGAAGAGAAAGAGCAAACCAAAAAGTATGTAGCTATTGTGTCTGGGTGTCTTGAGAGGACCTCATTGGTGAGGTCCCCAAATATATGGATCTTGTAAATATATGGATCTTGTAACTTAATTGGGTTGTTTGATGATAATGGCCTTATTGGGTAAAAGATTAAAAAAATTAATTAAGAAAAAAGGAAGAAACGTACATAGTTAAACAACACCTAATAAGGTCTATGGAAAGTAGTAAATAAGGATAGAGAAAATCTGTTATTAATTAGGTAAATAATGTGGAAATCAATAATCATTTAATGCTATTTTTTCAACCGTTGGATTTATTAGAAATCTACAGTACAAAACAGGTGTAATTCTTAAAAAGTTACACCAGGTGTAACTTAAACCCATCTCTATATTATATATATAGAAAGATGGGTTCAAGTTATACTTGGTGTAACTTCAAAAGGGTTACACCTATTTTAAACCATTGATTTCTCACATATCTAACGGTAGAAAAAATGCAAGTATTTATTGTTTTCCAACTGATCTTATCTAATTAATACTATCATTTTTGTCTCTCTCTTATTTATTACATATAATCATTGTTGAGGGTCATTTTTGTAAAACACAAATAGAAGGAAAGAGGCCCAACTCAGCAACGCAGGCAACAAATAGAAGTGACAAGCATAGAATAAAACTATTAAGCCCAAGCGGCAAGAATAATAGGTCACAGGTCCATAAAATAAATAAATGAGCCTTGAGGAAGCAAGTGGGCCCGAAAGGCCCGGAAAGAGAGAATAACTGGGCAGTGTATGATGTGAAAATGTAAGAATGGGCCACGACAAGCTCAAAGTAATATAAGCAAAGAGAGTAGGGGATTGTTGGCAGGCCCACAAACCCTAAGGATGAGTATGAAGTAATTGGGCTGGGGACACCCCATTAAGTAAGTAAAAGCCCAAGGGAACACAAAGTTAGGAAAAGGGCTGAGGAAGCCCAAAACAAGTAAATGGGCCAAGGATGCCCAAGAGGACACAGGAGCCCTTAAGTAAGAAAGCCCATGGCCATGCAAAGCCATTTGGGGAAAAGAGTAAACGGCAGGTCTAAAAGAGGACCAACAGGACCAAGTCATTACAGCAAAAATAACAGAATGGTATGGTAGGACATGATGGCAATCAAGAAATGGGCTAAGAGAAATGTAAAACCTAGTATCAAATGAAGCCCAGCTCCTAAAGGGAACAGTGAATTATAAAACGGCCCACATAAAAGAATGAAGAGGTGCAACAGACTGTGCAAACAAAGCTCCAGACCATGGCAAACGCATGAGCAGCAGGTAGAGTTTGGACATACATGAAAGGAAAGTACGGGCAAGGCCCAGGCACCACTAACTTGTACCCAGCCAATATGAGACGTGGTGGGGTCATGAGTCAAAGGTAAAAGGTAAGGGGGGTATGGTTTGGCAGTGGGAAGAGGGGAAAATACCTATTCTGCGGCTCCTGCCCAAGCCCTTTTAGGAGGTATGTCCTGTTGGGATGACAGACCACCCAAAAGAGGCAAGGTTGAGGGAGGAACCATTGGGTGCATGCCATGAGGGAAAGATAGAGAAAGCATTTACATCGTGGGAGGAAAGGATGCCATGACGGACTAACAAACGAAACAAACCTACCTTTGTCTGACGAGGGTAAGTGGTACTCAGACGAACTCTTTAGTGGTGGTTAAGTATGCCCAGACCAAACAAAGACGGTTAAGGGGCAAAGTGGTAAAATCTGGTCACGGCAGGCCCTATAAAAAGACCCTTGCCATGCCCTGAGAAGTGGATCGAAAAATAGAGGGTATCACAAAGTAAAAAGGAAACAAAAGAAAAACAAGGGAAAGAAAAAAAGATAAGAGAGAAAACAGAAAATAAAGAAAGATAATACAATGGGCATGCACCAGTAGGTCAATTTTCCTCTCTCCCCCTTTAAATCCTGCTCTCTTCCAAAGCATAAGAAGGATTCTTTTTAGGCATTAACTATTCAGGTCCAGTTCCCTCAAAGCCATTAATCCCTATGGCAGGATCTTTCCTAGGAGATTATTTGCATTGAGAGGAGGCATTCTTCCCTCTTTAGTTTTGCTTCTGTAGACCAAACTTAAACTTGATTTTTATGCTCATTCTTGATTAATTCATATTATCTTCTTTCTCCTTTAATTTCTTCGTAAAAGATATTGTTATGACTGTAATTATGTTTTATAAGTAGGGATTACTTGGTCATTTTCCTTTAAATAGTCAGAGTACTCTGTTTTATTGTTATTATTATATCTACCTACCGTACTCATCAGAAATAGCTCTATCTGCCGTAAGTACACTCCTGGCAGATAAGGCATAGTTTGTGCACAAGCCGGCTCAAGTTGAGTTACAGTTAGACTGATCTCAACTCCCTTACTCAAAAACATTCGGGCCCATTACTGCAGAAGGCAGCCCAGCCCAATGCACAACACAAAAAAAGGCCACAACATTAAATTGGCGACTCCACTGGGAAGTTGAGAAACAGATTAAGGATAAGAGCCCTTGCAAACAAATGCCTCTAAAGTCCAGGACAATGCAAAATATAAGTGTCGTGCCCTCGCAAGCAGAGTCGAGGCCAACGATGCCTCACCAACAGCAGCCTAACCAGGTAGTGGGTGCCAACGGAATAGGGGCTAGACCTCAGCCTCCACCAAGAATCCCCGTAGAGAACGCCAACACCTTTGTGGAGGTGTTTCAAGCTCTGCAACACTCGCAACAAAAAATGATGGAAGAAATTCGTCAGCTAAAAACATACAGAACAAAGGAAAAAGGAAGCCAGCATGATCTTGAACATGCGGCAGACAAGGAAGAGACACCAGCAGGTGGTGTCTCACAAAATACAGATCAACGTTTTATTACTATGGATAAGGTAGTGGCTCTCTTGGAGCAAGAGAGAGCTAGAGGACCAAAGGAGAGATTTTACGCACGTAGGCCTCTATACCCACTAAGGGTGCTCAATAAACCATACCCTAAGAGGTATGAGCTGCGAGTTTTTGCACAATATGATGGCAAGAAGGGAAGTGTTGTTGATCACATAAGCAAGTTCATTGATACGCTTGGCCCTTATGCCGCAAACGAAGACTTATGTCTTCGAGAATTTTCTAAATTACTGTGTGACCGGGCTTACACTTAGTACATCGGCTTAAAGCTAGGATCAATCTCAACATGGGATGATATGGTGGATGCATTTTGTATCAAATACTTTCACGGAGAAGAAACGATGACACTCGCAACTCTACAAGTGACCAAACAAAGGAATGGTAAAGACTTGATGGAGTATATCAAGAGATTTAGGGATATAGCACTCAATTGCTATGACCATTGTGAAGAAATGACACTACTAGAGATGTGTATGACAAATATGATCAAGGAGTACAGGGCGGTCCTAGAGAACTTAGAGATCTCCCAGTTCGTACAGTTGTTGCAAAAGGCAAGAAAAACAGCCCAGTCCATAAAGCCGAGCATGGACAAAAGAAGTGCCCCGTAAGCCATGGCAGTGTCCACCAGTGAGCGAAGAAGAAAGACCGACGGGAAAGAGTACGATACTCCCCCACCAATACCATGCACCTCAAAAGAGTTAGATGTACTGCTAGATAAGTGGATAGCTGATGGAAATTTCAAACCTAATCAAGTTGCTAGGGAGCCCACAGAGGAGGAACGGAGGGACCCACATTTTTGTCATTTACACAATTATGTGCAACATTCTACCCCAAAATATTGGGTGCTCTGCAGACTAGTGCACCACAGGATAAAGAAAGGGACTCTAGAACTGTCCCAACAGGAAGTCCAAAGAAATCCACTCCCAAGCCACAAAGGGAAGGGTGTAGTAACAGTGGCAATTTGCGTAAACCCAGGAAAAGACAAAGAAGAAAACTTGGCCCTGCCCGTAGCGGCCATTACCACTTTACAACAGAGCTCCAAGTTTAAAAATTTGTTTGACCAGCTGGGACTCATAGCAAAGGAAAGAAGGGTGTCCATGGAGGCTTTGGTGAGCATTGCCTCTGGTGCAGGAGTAGAATGTCTATCGGTAGAAATCCTAAATGATAGGGCTCTCTTACAGGTGTCAACTAAAATCACCTTTAGTGATGAAGATATGGAGGTAGGACATTCAGATCATAAGAGACCCTTATACTTGGCGACGTCCATAAATTAAATCCCCATAAAGAGAGCCTTGGTAGATACAGGTGCTTTTGTGAATCTCATTCCATTGAGCACTTTACAAGTAGCAGGAATTTCAAAGAGGAAGATTCAGGGGTGCCTAATGGAAGTGACAGGGTTTGGCAAAAGGGGCGAGTACACTGTAGGCCATATTCAACTGTGGTTGAAAGTAGGCCCCATAGCTTCTTTAGCTCAGTTTCATGTGGTGAAGACAGAAGTATCCTATCACGTGCTTTTGGGGGGGCCATGGTTACACAAACACCAACTGGTCCCATCCACCTATCATCAATGTGTTAAAAGAAGATTGAATGGCAGGATGATACGCATAGTCACGAACCCTTCACCATTCGAGCAGGTAGAAGCTCATTTAGTAGAAACTATGTTCTACAACCAATAGGCTCCATTTGGGGAAAGTTCAGTATTAAAGCCATGAGGTACCTTCATGCCTAGGTGGGAAGACGTCCAGGATGACCCAGAACCCGATCTAAGGGAATTATTGGCAAGAAAGAGGAAAAGGAAAGAAGCGCCCGCCACAGGATCGTATACAAATTATGAAGGCGCATAGGGCCTGCATTTGAAACACAGATGGGTATCCCCCAGGAAGGGCAGCACGAGAGTTTGATGTGTTGCAGAGTTCAAGAAAGTTCAAAGGAAGAAAGTAATAAGAAGGTACAGGTTACGGCAAAAGAAGAAATGGAGGAAGTTGACCTGGGGTCTGCTTTGCAAGGGCCGAGGCCCATCTCAATTAGTGCAAGATTGACAAAAAAAAAGAAAAAACAGAACTGGTACTGTTGTTGAAAGAATTCAAAGACGTATTCGTATGGGACTACAATAAAATGCCAAGGCTAGACCCTGGGTTAGTTGCACATACGTTAAATGTAGACCCGCAGGCCAAGCTAGTGGCTCAGCCTACCAGGATATTTCACACAGAAATAGAAGGGCAAATAGTCAAAGAAATGCAAAAATTGCTGGCCGCAGGATTCATCAAGCCTATTCAATACCCCGCTGGCTATCCAACATAGTACCAGTAAGAAAGAAGAATGGCTAAATAAGGTGTTGTGTAGATTTCAGAAATCTCAACAAAGCGTGCCCGAAAGACGAGTTCTCATTGCCAAATATGGATTTATTGATAGATTCTATAGTAGGAAGTGTCATGTTCTCAGTCATGGATGGTTTCAATGGGTACAACCAAATCAAAATGGCATTAAAGGACACGGAGAAAACTGCTTTCAAAACACCCATGGAAAATTTCTACTACACTGTGATGCCTTTTGGGTTGAAAAATGCGAGTACAACTTATCAACGAGCAATAACAGCCATATTTCATGATATGATGCATCAGGAGTTAGAAGACTATGTGGATGACATAGTGGTTAAGTCAAAGAGGAGAGAAGAGCACTTTCATGTGTTAAAAATGGTGTTCGAAAGATGCGGAGCCTTTAAATTAAGAATGAACCCTCTCAAATGCGCATTTGGAGTATCCTCCGGGAAATTCTTAGGTTTCCTGGTTCATAGTAGGGGAATAAATGTAGACCCAACCAAAGCCACGACTATTGCAACTATGAGACCTCCAGCCACAGTAAGGGAACTAAAGGGCCTCTTAGGAAAAGTCTCGTATATCCGGAGATTTATCCCTGGGTTGGCATCAATCACTTCGGCTTTCACCAAGTTGCTTAGGAAAGGGCAAAGTTTTGAATGGGGAGAGAAGTGTAGCAGACGGCCTTCAAGAGGCTGCAGTAGATCATGATGAATCTCTCCACAGTGCAAGCCCCAATCCACAAGAAATCGTTGCTACTTTACATGGCCACCAATTCATATGTCATTGGTGCATTTATCACCCAAGAAGATGGAGGCGGTGTCGAGCAACCAGTGTACTACATCAGTCGCACTTTAAAAGACGTAGAAACTCATTACCCAAGGGTAGAAAGGGCATGCTTGGCTATTGTGTATGCCTCACAAATATTACGCCATTATTTCTTGGCCTACGAAGTATGGCTGATGACCAAGTCTCATGCCATTAAAGCTTTGTTACAACAACCAATCCTCTTTAGCAGGATATCCCAGTGGTTGTTACAATTGTCACAGTATGACTTGAGAATAGGGGCGCCTAGGGCAGTGAAAAGCCAGGTTATAGCAAATTTATTAGCACAGTTTCCAGGAGATGAAGAATTCCAGCTAGGCGATGAAGTCCCAGGGGAAGTAGTCATGGCAGAGGAGTTTAGAAAACAATGAGTAATGAAATTTGATGGATCTTCTACCGCCTAGTCTAGAGGAGTGTGAGTAGTTTTGTACCATGAAAAAGATAAGGCAGTAGCACTATCATTCAAGTTGGAATTCCCCTGTTCAAACAACACGGTGGAATACAAAGCCTACTTAACCAAGCTGGACACAACTCTTGAAATGGGAATCAAGCATTTAAGGGTACTGGGTGATTCGAACTTAGTGGTCTGCCAGACCAAAGGGAGTTTCTCCCTAAAAGAGCCCAGCCTAGCCCCGTATAGAGCAATGGCCTAGAAAATGAAAGAAAATTTTTTAAATTTTGAAATAGAACATGCTCCAAGGAACGAGAATCGATTTGCCAATGCGTTGGCTGCACCAGGTTCGTAAATAATGTTTAAAGGGGGTAGCACCAAAGTAAAGATCAGCAAGAGAGGAGAATCCATAATTGAGATGTTGAAAGAAAGGTTCCAAGAGGAGCACTGCGAAGGGAATTGGCGGATACTTGGAAGGGAAGCTTTAATGGGGGAAGAAGAAACCATGGAGCTAAAAAATACTTAAAGACTACGCCTTAGTGAAGGGAGAACTATATCGCAGGATGCTGGGTGGAGTCTTGTCTAGATGTGTGGGGCAAAAGAAGGCCCAGAGAAAATTGAAAGAAGTACATGACAAAACTTGTGGATCCTGCGAGGAGGTCAGCCTTTACCGCAGACTTCAAAGGGCAAGCTTTTATTGGCCAAACATGGGTAAAGATGCAAACCAAGTCCAAACCCAATGTGGGAACTGCCAACTTGCGACAGACAGGGAGGAAAGTTATGCTGTGTTCATTAGTGAAGACTGGAGAAGCCCATTTATATAGTACCTGACAGAAGGCATTCTACCACAAAAGCACAGTGAAAAATATAAGCTTAAGAGGTTGGCAACACGTTATTTTTTGCATAATATGGTCCTTTTCAAAAAAGGGTATGATAGAAACCCCTTGAGGTGTTTGAGCCTTGAAGAAGCAAGAGAAATAGTGAAAGAAGCGCACTCAGGAGAGTGTGGGGGAGCACTAGGGAAAGAAAAGGCTTTACAAATGCCTACTGCAAATGGGCTACTATTAGCTGACCATGAAAAATGATATGGCAGAATTTGTGAAAAGGTGCCACAATTGCCAAGTACAGGCCAATTCAATTCACATTCATCCGCAGAATTTACATAGCATGGTCACACCATGGCCCTTCCACACTTGGGGGCTTAACTTGGTTGGACCGATGAATCCGCCGTCACGAGGATACATATGGATACTAGTGGCTACAGAATATTTTACTAAGTGAGCAGAGACAGTACCACTTCGTAAAGCCACAGGAGAAACAGTAGCAAACTTTATCAAGGAAAACATAATTGTAAGGTTTGGAGTTCCTCACAAGATGATCAGTGACAATGACACACCTTTTGTCAACAGTGATGTGAGGAAAATGCTAGAGTACTACCAAGTCAAGCATCACTAGTCATCACCTTATTACCCTAAAGGAAATGGGCAAGCAGAGGCAACAAACAAGACTCTCATAAAGATTATCAGTAAAATGAGCCAAGAGTATAAGAGGATGGGCAATGCACCTACCAAACGCTCTTTGGGCTTATAGAAGTTCGCTTAAGTCAGTCACAGGTTTTTCACTTTTTTCCTTGGTCTACGGAACTGAGGTGGTGAGCCTAGTAGAGAAAATGACCCCATCCTTAAGAGTTATGCAGATGCAAAAAAAGGAGAAAGAAGAAAAAGTCTTTACATGATCAATTCAGTTGCTACCATTGAAGCTTAAAAAAAAACAAGCGTGGGTGCTTGTACTTGTTGGAGAATCTAAGAAAAAAAAAGAGTCCGTGGTCTCGGAGCTTGCATGTGGTCGTGTCAGTAAGTTCTACTGGTGGGTAGCAACAAGAAGTCGAGCGTGGGGGCTTGTAAGTCTTATTGTATAAACTTTGATTCTTTCAAGATAATGGATTCAAGTTTACCTTGAGGATAGCTAAGTCAAATCCTCCCTAGGTTTTTACCGTGTGGTTTCTTAGGTCATCATATTATTGTGTAATTTACTTTTCCGCTGCTTTATATTTTTTATATGATTGTGTGTTTATGATAACCTAGAATGACATAATTTGACTAAGTTAATCACTTGGCTAATTAATTAAGTTAATTTGGTTGGGTTAAGGGGTCTAAAAACCATTTAAATCACCGTCCAGTGGCAAACCGTGATTAAACCATCCGGTCACTAGAAGTATGTATGATAAGGAGGAAATAAAAGAACGTGATGAAAGGAACAACTTAGTATCAAACATTCACAGATATAGCAAATGTTCGGCAATAGTACCATAATCAAATAAAGCCAACACACAAAAACTAAACCAATGTTTTGTCACTACCACCTGATGAATGTAGGAAAATTAAACCTGAAAAAATAGTTGTTCTCTCACCACAACCCGATGACGTAGGTAAACTGAATGAAAATAAAGAAATTACTTAAACCAAAGAAAAGCAAAAAGCATAAACTTAGTCTTGGAATTAAGCTGAAGGGTCTGCAGATTGAAACTAGGCAACGTCCTCAGGCGGCAGTTAAGTTGCTAAAGGCGGCTGAAGCTAAACATTCTCACTGGGCTGATCACCAACACAGAGGTTGATGATGACTTCTAGGTCAACTAACTCCATATAGGAGTCAATTGCCTTGACCAAGTCACTCATGCTAGGAGTCTCTTCCTCATCAATAGTACCAGAGAGTTCTGCACAGCCGTACGAAGATCCAAGAAGGGGATTTGATTAGGGTTCCTTAAAGGAGAATCCTTGGGGACCCCATAGCTTGTAGGGCAGCCAACCACCCCTCCTCAAACCTTAACCTCCGAGCTTCGTGAACCACCAGCTCCACAGAGTTTTCTACGTCAACAAAGCCTTCATTATACCATTTAGTTTCACAAGCCTCCAAAGTTGCTTTCAAGTCAGCTAACTCCTTGGCCTAAGTAAGGTTGAGGCTTTTGGCTTTCGCTAGTTTGAGCTCGGTCTCTTTAGCCTTCACCTCTAGCTCTGAGAACCTTTTTTCCGCCAACGCCTTGGCCTTCTCAAACTCGGTAGCCTTCTTTTTCGTGATCTTGGCAGCCTAGGCCTTCTCTTTCACATTCATCGCAGCAACCTCCTTAAGGGCCTTTTCCATCTTGGCATCCTCGAAGAGCTACTTCAGCCTCTCGTCAAGGATGTGGGTTAGTTGTGCAGCCTGATAAAGAAATAACAATAAGTACAAAAGAAAAAAAGGATGTACATGTATTAAAACAAATAGGAAGTAAAGGGACTAAAGTTTACCACTATGGTATGCCACGTTAACCTCTTAACCAGTGACTCGTCAGTTCCATCCTCGAAAACGTGAATATCTTCAGGTAGGAGAAGGTTGTGCACTAAACTCTGGGCAATGCGCCACCTTTCACCTTGAGCCCATACCTTTACATTGGCTAACGCGATAAGGGGCTTACTGTTGAGTTGTAATGTGGGCTGCCAGTTCGCCTCGGATCAAGAGGTGGACGCCACGTTCATCCTGACCTGGGCTGTAGGTTCTTGGATAACAATCCCCCAAATGCCCGAGGGGGAGTCAGTACATCACTTGAACCTCCATGAGTCTGCTCAGTTGAATGCTGTCTCTTCCAAGAACGACCAAAAGGAGGAGAAGGAAGGGGATTTGGCTCTCTGCCTCTAGGTTCTTGTTGCTGTGGGGCTAGCCAAGCGTCGGGTACAAAGCGACCAATAGTCATCATCCATCTAGTAACCATCTCATCACCAGGATCAGGTTCAGTTCTCGAAGAGTTAACTGATTCAACCATTGTCGACTTCATTACCTAAACGGGGGCTTCGGGCTCAACCGGCACGTGCTTTTTGTGATTTTGGGACACAAGTTCAGCTAAAGTGTCCCTCATTGGTGCAAGTTAGTCCAAGGCCATGTACCGTTGGCCGAGATCACGTGCTTCGCCTACGGTTAATTTTGTGGGAAGGAAATTTGCATGTCGAACTTCAATGTATGAGAGAAGTGGACTATCTACTAACAAAGCTTGACTAAACGCTTGCCAGGTGGAGTACACATGGTCAATGCCAAGGATCAAATGTGATGCTCGGAGTTGTCCATCCGAGTGAACGAAAATCTTTTCCTAAGCACAAAGTTCAGGTCCCGAACATGCACTACTCTAAGGTCTGGTTTGAATCTTTTGCTTTCTGCATAAACGATAGAAAAGCTGGTTAGTAACCACTTGATTGAAATAATTGTAAGTAAAGCACAAATTAACAAGTAAAATATGCTCAATACCGACCAATGTCACATGGCAAAAGCGGGCAAGGGAGCACATCGGCAAGTTAGTTGCCATTCACCCAAACAAATTCCCTAGCCAAGTTTCTATTTGAGTCAGGTAGGCATCATATGAGCCGTACCCACATGTCCCTAGTCTTTAAATGATAATTTGACCTAATGTTTCCATATAAACTGTACATAAAGTTGATGTCATGATGGTTCAGTTGCAACCCAAAAAATTGGTTCAACCTACTAACGCAACTCACCACTCGATAAAAATTAAAGGGGGAGTTGGTCGAGACAAAGGCCATAAAATCTAAGGGTACTTATAATGAAAGGGTCAACGGGGAACCCAACCCCACCCACGAGGATAGCCATCAAGGGAAAGAACACTGCATTTAAACCCTGGCGCCTATGGATGTCGATATCACCTTCGTGACAATAGGTGATATCAACATCTCCAAGGACATTTATAGGCCGCTCTAAAGCTGGCCAAGGACGCTTCTGAAAATAGAAGATGGGAATAGCCCACTCCTAAACTAAGATTCCTGAACTAAGATTAAGAGAAAACTGAGAGAAGAAAAAAAGGTAAAAGGAAAGGTAGAGGGAACTTATTATGGGCTCTAAAGAGAGAAAATGTTCTAGGTTGGAGGATGAACGCACAAAGGAAGTATGCTCAGCAAGGAGTTTGAAGAATGAAGAATGTAAGTGAAGAAGAGATTTAGAGAGAACTATTTATAGGAGCCAATAAAGGGGTAAATGACATTTAATAAATAAGGGGCGGGAAACCCTACAAATCCCCATAGTAACTTCCACACATGCTGCCTCAATTCATAAATCGTCAGATAATGATGACAGTTGAATCAGATGGCCAGGTGTTGCACACCTTTTAAAGGCGCATTAATGAGCTTTTCAACCATCAAGTATCTACCCTTTGGACTCCCTGGATAGTTTCTGTCTTTTGGAGTCCTTAATTCATCCCTAGGGTTGGGCACAAATCAAGAGGGGGCTAATGTATGGCAGAAGGGTCCCCAAGCCCACTCGGGCCCCGAACTTTGACCCAATTTTATGTCCTATGACCCCAACCCCTTTGTTCAACTCTGGGCCCTAAGCCTTCTATGGCCATAGGCCCAGGCCTCATGCCAGCTCAATGCCCATTGGGTGAACGCTCTTAAACTGTACACACTATGTTTCACCACCTGGGCCTTGCCCGATCAATTATATCCCGAACAAAGCAATGACTACTCGAGGTATTGCCTCCCGACTGCCAACCGTACCTTGGGGAATATTGTCACTGAGCGGCTTTTCTGAGGTAGGAAGCAGTTCCAATGCCATTCCTCCCACTCCCACCTAAACACCCACTTTGAAACAATGGAATTGGACCCCCCATGCACACTAATAACCTAGAGTAATCATAACCAATCCACTTATCATAGCCTATAAATATGAGAAGAGGATAAGGAACAGAGGGTTGGCAATTCTAGGAAGAATACTAAAAGAAGAGTGCAAACACTCAGAGGGAGCAAATGAGCGATCCTATGAGGGTGAGAGAAAGGATTAAGGAAATAGAATGTATTTAGGCCTGTGGAGCATAAGACCACCCACAGTAGGAAACACAAAATCCCACGAAACAAATAGATTGTGAGCCCATGTAGAGGTCAAGCCCAATAGTCTAATATTTTGGGTACGCATAGTAATTATATGTTTATTACTATATTTATTATTGTAATTATATTTTAAATTAAAATATATGAGAATTAATAACAGGTTATTTAGGCTAGTTCCTCATTTAGTTAAGTTCAATTTTGATGTCGTGTTCCACAATCTCAGTAGAGCAGGTGTTGGTGTTGTGGTTCGTGATACACATGGGATGGTTTTAGCTTTAATGTCCAAACGGGTTCCTCTTCCTAATTCTGTGGCAAAGGTGGAAATCATTGCTGCCGTGAAAGCTGTAAACTTTGCTCAAGAAGGCAATTTCTCTTCAATTGTTTTTGAAGGCGATTTCAAGGTAGTCATCAAAGCTTTTTGCAGTGAAGATGAGTCTTTTTCCTATTACAATCTTCTTATTTTTTAGGCTAAACTTTGTATGGCTTCTTTTAATTTCTGTCATTTTTCTCATATTCATAAACAAGGTAATTGTGTTGCTCATAACTTTGGTAAACGTGCTAGACATGTTAGCAGTCTTCTTGTGTGGATGGAGGATGTTTCTCCACACATCAACTCTATTCTCTTAGCCAATTTTGGTCAATTTGTTTTAATTGAAAGTATTGATAGGACTAATGATCTCTCTTTCCTTGGACGACCTCATCAAATACAATCATCCACCTTTATATGCCATGGATGACGGTAGACGAGTCATTAATAAGAGGATTCAATACCTTGGACAGTTACCAAATAGTAGTAAGATTGTTGAAGGACTCATCAAAACTCATATTAATAAGCCCTACGATATTACATGTACATAATTTTGAAGCTATATATATACACACATCAAAGGCAATCAAGG
Source organism: Quercus variabilis (assembly GCA_030445155.1). Classification (NCBI taxonomy): domain Eukaryota; kingdom Viridiplantae; phylum Streptophyta; class Magnoliopsida; order Fagales; family Fagaceae; genus Quercus; species Quercus variabilis. Next base: position 18,584,499 of record CP129446.1, read on the forward strand.
TACATAATTTTTCATCCAAAGATACTCTTAGACAGATATCTCTTACTCATAAATTTCTTATTTCTCTTACAATGCTTCTATACACTAACTTTGGCATTGGAGACGTTGTGGCAGGCACCAAATCGGTGACCGCCTTAGAAGAGCCTTTGTTCCACGTTCGCAAGAGCAGTGATGAGGATTTGGTTCCATCTGGACAAACTTACGGGACTGACGATATATACTTCATCAAGTATCTTTTTCTCAAAAAAAAGAAAAAAAAATTCAGGTATTACCTATTAATCAAATAAGTTATTAAACGGGTCATTTGTATTGACCTTTACATGAATTGTAAATTAAATAGGTTAAACGTGTCGTGTGAGATCAACCTATTTATCGTGTTAGATCAAGATCAACATATTTAATGAATATGTTGTGTTAAGGTCAAGGATTCTTGATATATTTACTAAGTAGGTCAGGTTTGAGTCAACCTATATATCCGAATATTCATAGCTTAACATGACATGAACTCAATCCACAAACAAAAATTAGCAACTCTACTAATTGGTTTCTAGAGGTCAGGATTTCCTTAATCAAATCCAAACTTATTCATTATTTAATTTTTGGTTCTTAATTGTACCCAAGTGGTTCATTAGAAGTAACCAAATTACCAAAATTCTATCTTATTTTTTCTAAATCGTTATAAATCTTCCCCTAAAAATTGTGTACGTATCATTTACTTTGAGCCCATTGTTGTATTCCATGTACGAAATTGACATACCCAAACATCTCCCTCGTGACTTGTCATCCTCAATCTAAAGTCACTCAAGAAGCTGAAATCCCTATTCCCCAACCTTAAAATTGAAAATTCCCTTTCAACATGTGCTGCGTTTTACGTACTGGGCTCCAACTTTTACTTTTTGGCAGCGATTTCATTAAGAATAACGCGCACATTGTTGATGATGTAAAGAAAGGGCTCAAACGTGTAGACCAAGATTTTAACCTGTGAGACATCCACATTCCCAACATTGGTTCTGCAAATGATGATAACAGGTTGTAGCTTGTACACGATTATCAGTAGAAAGACGAGGCCTGTAGGGTTTGTGGAAGCAAACTCAAATCCACTGACCTTGATCCTTACTTTGAGTAAATGGAACTCGACTCCATGTAATTTTTTTTTTTTTCTGTTACAAAGTTGAGCTATGTAAAATAAATAATTTAAAAAAAAAATTAATTGCTATATAATAAAAGATAGACTTATATATAAATCGTGCTTACATCAAATGGCTGAATCAAATGGCAACTATTTAGAAGAACAAACAACTCTTTTTCTTTTTTCTTTTTTTTTTATCACTTTTTCATTGATGTGAGAGTTGGAAAAGAGACCAACATGCACAGTGGCGACTCCATAAATTTTTTTCAGGGTGTTCCTCAACAAGCATAAATTACACAATCTAATAAAAAGAAAATTTTATATATTGAAAACAACAACAATTAAAAAACATGAGATGAATCTTGCACAGGAAATGAATCTTGGGTACGTGGTTTTCTTATCAAATATTTATTCATAATTCTAGCAAAAGAATAAACAATAAACTTTAAGTTCATTTGAAATATTAATAAAATTATTAATTACTATTGTAATGTTGTTTAGTTGTTTCATTAATTTTTTTGTCTTTTATAAACTATAATTTGTTATTTGTTATTTCATTAATTATAAAATTATTAATTGTTGTTTAGCCTAACATAATTTAATTTGTTTGTCTTTTATAATATATTGGTTTATTAATTATTATACTGCTTTAATTATTGTTGTTTAGCCTAACAATAAACTATATTGCTTTAATTTGTTTGTCATTAATTATACTGCTTTAATTTGTTATATTATTTAGCCTCGTGTGCACATTATACTAAAAAAACCACTGATGTGCACATTAGGTAAACATTCCATGTATAGCACAATAATTAAAGCACTAAAACTGTGTAATGTGCACTTGTGCAGCCCGGCCCCATCCCATGTGCCCATCCACCCCCACCCCACTCAACACACAAGCATGCCTCATGATGCCCCCTGCCAATTAGAAAAATTCACAATCACGCATTCCACTAAAAGACAATTAATATTTCACTAACACCAACACCAACACACTACACACACCAACACCAACACCAACACCAACAAATAAGATAAATTGATAAAGCCAAATTCAATTTTCAAAAAGTCAAAAACAAACAAAATTTAATAAAGCTAAAGACTAAGGTGTTGTTCGGATTTTGCCAAACTCAATTAACAAAACTGAGTTTTGTTAACTCATAATCCAAAAACCGTGTGCCCCACATGTATAATGTCTGTTTGGCTTTTTTTTTTTGGATGTTAACTTAGTTAACAAAACTGAGATTTTTGGGTTTTGAGTTATCAAATTTGGAAACTTCCCAAAGCTTGTTTTCAAAACACCAAAACTGGGTTTACATGGCAAACTTGTAAATAGCTGAACCCATGTAGGCCCCACAGCAGTGTCTTGTCCCATCACTTGCTCAGTTCGCACACTTAAACCAAGGGTCACATGCCTTTAACTTAACCTACCCTCTTCACTCTCTCATCAATGCCCTAAACAACAAAGCTCACCTCTCATAACAAAACAATCTATTCTCCTCTCCCAAACCCATGGCACCTTTCAACTTTGAACAATCTCAAACACATCACAATCTCTTCTCAACCCTTGAAGCTCTAGCACTGGCCCTTGACACGTTAGCAATTTTGCCGCTCCATTAACTATATCAGCTCCGCCGCTCACATTCTCTGACTGGGTATCTCTTAAGACCAACCCTTTTCAATTTCATAGGTACCGAAGATCCTTCCTCACTCATCTATGAACAAGGGGTAGCAATAAAAAAAAATAATAAATATATATATATATATATATATATCATCCCTCCCCTTAAATCTTCTTCTTCTTCTTCTTCTTCTTCTTCTTCTTCTTTATTTCTTTTCCGTTTCTTTCTTTCTTTAAATCTTCATTTGCTGCAAGACCAATTTGCCTCTTTGCATGACTAATTTTCTGTGAGACTGATCCAGGAAGAAGCATTTTGGTGGTGGAGAGGAAGAATTGAAAACAAAATTTCTGTCGTGACTATTTGTGAGTTGTGTATTTATGAGTTCCAATTTGTGTTGTTGGGATCTTCGTAGGTAGTAATTGGTGTTTTTGAGGGTTGTGATTGTGGGTTTATGGTGTTCTATGTGTTGTTGAGAAAAAAGAAACAGAAAAAAAAAAAAAAAAAAAAAAACTAAAGAATAAATTAAATCAAAGAAAAGGAAGATGGGTTTGTGGTCACTCTGTCTATAGTGTTGCCGACGATGGGTCTGCCATGGAAACTTACTGGTGGAATGGTGGGTTTGTCAAGGGAGGTGAGTTGATGATTTTTATGGGTTCAGGTTTGAGCTTTGGGAGATTAAAGCAGAGCTAAAAGGGGAAGGGGAAATGAGAAAAGAGAAAAAGATGGGATGAAACCTTACACGGGTAGGCTAACAGCTTTGCTTTAACCAATTTATAAGTATGGGACCCACAAAATGTTGAAAATTTTGATTGATGACAAGTTTAGTGAAGTGTGCCAAATGGGTGGGTGATAGAAATTGGGGTATTTTAAGTGATGAGTGATAAGTGATGAGTGATGAGTGACGAAAAAAATAAACGAAACAGGGCCTAAAGTTTAGCCAATCAAAAGAGAGAGAGAGAGTTACTGAGTTGGTCTTATTAAAGAATAAAGAGGGAGAGAGTGAGAGTCATTTCATAATTTTCATTTCAGACTTTTCAGTTCAGATAGAGAGAGAGTCAAAGTCAGAGAGAGAGTGAGAGACTAAGAGAGAGTCAGAGAGAAAAAGAGAAAGACTGAGAGAAGTTAGCTTAGAAAAAAAATGAAATACCTTGAGGGAGGGTCGAACTGTTGGAGGGAGCACCAGAGCAGCGGCAGTAGCCAAGCAACGAGCAGGGATGCGAGAGGCCTAAACTGGACTAGGCATGAGCGGGCGAGCGATCTGTCAATCTGGCACTGGCGATCTTTGTCCTCCAATCCGATGGGCAATGACGAGTGACATTGGCTACTTGGCATGGATGAGCCTCAACAAGCAGCGTTGCTCAATGCTCTGTGACCTCTGTTTGTCTTTAGGTTAGGGTTAGCTTAGTGATTTCTTTTTCTTTTTCTTTTTATAAAGCCTTTAGTGAGAATCTATAGGTTTCTTCTTTTTTTTTTTTTTTTTTTTTTTTGAGAATCTGTGGGTTTGTCTGTAATCTGTTGGGCACTTGGGCTTGCCGTGGGCTTGCCTCTGTTATAATTTTTTTTTCTATATTTTAGTTCAATTTTTTTTTTTTTTAATTTTAGATTGTTCCTAATTTTGTGATTGAGGGTGTTCCTAATACAAAGCAAATATAATTTTTTTTTATTATATATATATATATATATATTTTTTTTTTTTCAGGTCAGGGTGTTTTTGGGAACATCCTAAGCTGTACGTGGCGTAGCCACTGAACATGCATAATAAAACATGGAGAAGATAGCTCATTTACTTAGATTGGAACTATCAGGTTAGTAAATTAACAAAAGAATTAATTAATAACTTAAGATATACTTTAGTGGGTCCATGCATCAAAAAGGTTAAAATAAAAGTTTCCTAAATAAAAATTGCATTAACTTAATTATCTGACTAAATAAAAAAAATTTAAATTTGATTTAATTTAGTCCGACTAATAATATATCTTGTTCATAGGTAGAGGTCTACAATTGAATCCTGCTTACATCTAGAAGAAATCATTATTGTTTGGCCTGATGGTAAGAGAACAATTGTCATAGAGTTGACATTATAACTTAAAATTATGTTGTATCTATCCAAAATAAAAACAAAATCTGTGAACAAAGTCCAGCTTGTTTATAAAATTATGTATGTGTGATGCCTTTAGTCCTCCACTAGTACCATACGAGGAACACTATCCCTAAATGGAAGTATCATATGGATAAATGGGTCATTGTTTACAAGATTGAAATTTATTTTAACAGTTTTCTAGAGCTATTTCTTGGGTTCTTGGACCATCTTGACTTAGATTTGGGAGACCAATTTGCTCATTAGCTCCTGCAGATAGAAATGTATGACCATGTGGATTAGGAACGAAATATTCTCTAGAAGGTGTTCCTGAATCTTCTGAAAAAGTAAATTCGGGTTCCATGTGGACTGAACAGCTTATTGGACTTGTTGGGCAATTAGTACTTGGTGAGGCATCACTTGCACCTATACCATGAACATAGTCAATGTCATCTCTATCTTTCAATGCTTTGTTCCTAAAAGTATGCGAGCTAAGGTCTTTGTTGTCAAAGATTCTTAAGGCATGACAAATTCTTCTCCATATCGAGCTTTTTGAATCAAAGTGGATCCAAATTTGCTGCCTCTCCTTGTAAAGGAACATGGAGAAGGAGATGATGAGAGCTGATAAGGAAGCAATGCCAGCGATGAGGAATAGGCCCCAAAAGCTTTCAAGGCTAAGACTGCCTGAAGAAACTTGGGTGCTGGGGCTTGGACAATCACTTTGGTCCCCTAGCCATTTTTTTTCAATTTCTTTCATTTGCTCTCCTTCAGTCACCTTTAAGACTGCCCATGAAACATCAGATACGAAAGGGGAACCTTTTGGGAAGACCTACAAGACATTAAAATAAAAGATATCTACATGAGAAACGACAGACCTACACAAATACAAACACATGAGGGAGAGAGAGAGAGAGAGAACTTACAAAGCCAAACCCATCAGTTTTATATATGGAGTGAACCATGGTATACTTGGAGCAATATTGTGATAGTAAACTCTTCATACAAGGGATGTCATCAAAAGCAGCAGCTATACCTCCATTTGCACTACCTTTTGAAAAAAGATCATCACATTCTTCTGCAGATTTATATGTCCGAAGCTTAGACGGGTCAAACTTCATTTCTAGTAGAATACCCAAAACATAAGAACCTTTTTGGTAGCCCACATACTCCCCATTCTTAATAAGTTGGTTGAAATCAGTAACAGTTGGTTGCAATTGTTGTACTGTTAAAAGTGATGCCAAACTTGCAGTGTAACTTTGAGTGAGAATAAGCACCACAAAAACCCATATGATAACCACAAACCTTGCTAAATTGCTTAATAGGGCCTCCTCTGTAAATTAAATTCAAATGGACTTCAGAAAAGAACATAGTTACATCATAGATGTGAAGTTGATATGAAATTTGAGTATCATTCAAGTATACCATTAGTCTATTACTTGTTTTGATGCATGATAAAGTTGAATTTAAGGAATCTTAGGCTGTAATATTATATGTTACAAGCAATTTTCATATATGGAATAGTAAGCAAGATAACAAATAGTTTATTACTTGACTATTTCTGAAGGTTCGAAATTCCAAATTTCTAAAGCTATTATAAGCCTCCAAATAGTGTATATATGTAGATTGTGCATTTAGCAAGTTCCTTCTATTGAGTATTTGAATCATTCATTTCTATAATAAACAAGAAAATGATGACAGGAGCTTACTTTGTGCAAAAACCATGGTTGAGAAGGAGTACCATAAGCTTGTTCCAATCTCATGTGATGGAGGCCCCCGAAATTCTTCATTTACTCGATGTTCAAGGACCCAGACCACAAAACCAATGAAGACAAAGAAAAGCCCACTTGTTATCCAAAGGTCCCAAGTTAATGGCTTCAAGAACACCCATGCGTTTTTCCTCTCATTGCCTTTGATTGGCACTACCATTGTTACTCCAGATTCCGTGTATGGCAACGTGAAGTCAATATAGTTAGTCCTATTTGCAATGATAGTTGTATCTCCAACCACAGCATCGAACTTCTGTCAAAGTAAAATATTTACTTCCATAATTTCTAGTACTATATGTGTGCCCTTGTTTAGATAGATAACAAAATCAATAGGAAAAAGGATAGAAATATAAAGGCACAAAATGTAATCTTAGTTATTAAAAATAGTAAGCTAAAGATTTTTACTAACCCCAAGATATACTTGATACACCATATCATTATATGTACCAGCACTTTCACCATTAGGCTTTGCAAAAGGAATGAACTCGTAGTCAACATTATATGGTAAAGCTTTCATTACAGCCTCGAAGATGTCTATGCTATACCCCTTGACATTTGTTGTGTTAGTGCTAGCATCATGTTCCACCTGAACAAATTCAAAAAAACCAGCCTTCACTGGAACTCCTACTCTCAACTTCTTCCCATTTGTTGGAATCTCCCAACCTTTAGGGATAGAGCTTGAATCACCCGGCCATATAACTGGTCCTAGGTTTCTTCTCGAAGTGGAATACATGCTTGTGTTTGTAGAATTCAATTCCCTTACAAGTCCATTTTCTGGAGTCCAAAATGCAACCCCTCTTTCTCCATTACCATTCACATTAATTATCTGTAAAGTTGATGATTGTAGTTGCCCATTTTGGAGATTAAACTCTCCAGCAAGGCCAGTAAATCTTGTGTCCAATAATGCTTGATGAAGTTTTGGACCATTTAGAGAGACCCCCATAGTTGCAAGATCAGTTAAGTTGCTTGAATCAGTTGTATTTTCAAAGCCAAAATTTGTAGTCCCAGCCTTCTCAACTGCCCTGGCTAACGCTGAAGCAGCATCATATGCCCATAGTCCCCTAACATTCAATTCAACATCCAAAATGTTTGGATTGTCTTGATGGAATTTTGTTTTCCATCGACGTGTAAAATTTTCAAGCTCAATAGTTTTCGGAACATAAGTCTTTACACCAAGTACCCCTTGCATTGAATCACGTGCTAAAGATTCTATTGAGCGAATGGAATCAGTCATCCCGCTAGTAATGATCCAAACATAACCTTCACTCATCATTCCAATCTCTTTTGCCTTGGTGAAAAGCCGAGAACCAAGATCAATTGGCATGTGCACTATGAAGACTCTAGTTTGCATTGTCATCAACTTAAAAAGTTCTTCACCAATGTGGTCATCTGAGGCCAATGGAGGAATAACACTTCGGTAGGGGACACGGGCATCAACTTCTTGCAAGGCATCAATCAAGAAGGGTATTATACCTTGTCCGTACTCATTATCAATATAGATTGGCACAACTTCTCTCCATCCATAGGCTTGAACAAATTCACTTATAACTTTCACTTGAGAAGAGCTACTTTGAGCGGCTTGAAAAAAATATGGACTTCGAAGTGAAGTAAGAGAAGGGCTTGTTGCTGAGAATGCTACAATGGGCACTTGGGCTTTCTCCCCAAGATCGATGATAAACTTGGCTTGCATAGAATTTTCTGGCCCTATGATGGCTTGCACTTCTAGATTTTTTATCAGGTCTAAAGCTGTAATTCCAAAAAAAGAAAAAGAAAGATAGAAATCCAAATTAATACCCACTAAAACTCTAACTAATGTAGAGCTTTAGAAACAAATGAGAAATGAAAGGAAAATTTTGGTAAACATCCACTTATGCATAGTTAACAAAGAATAGTTGTTGTGAGTCTTACCAACCGCTCCAAAGAGGTGATGGGGTGGAGATTGGTTTTGCTCGCCCCACCCTGTCTTACCCCTTCCCATCCTAATGTGTGTGTGTGTGTGTGTGTGTATTTTTTTGTAGACATCAAAATTTTATGATGCATCCATAGACATCCAATTGATCATGATCGAGTATTTTTATCAAATTAATTTCTAATTAATGATATGGACAATCAACAAATAAAATCAAGCCACGTGGTAAGATCAAATGAAAAAGTTCAGAAGAAAAGACTCATATGAAGGGTTCTTATTAAATGAAAGGCCAAATTAAATTCATAATTGATAATTAACTCTTAATAAATGCAGAGAGAAAGTTCCAAATTAAAGATCATTGAGTCACCTATAAATAGAGGCTTCTCATAAGGAAAAATAAAATAACACAGACACTTATTAAGAAAACCCTACTGACACAATACCAAAATAGAGAGTCATATCTAAGTCCAAGAGAATTCCATTATTCGTTAAGGCTTATTCCTACTTCTTCAAATCGAAGTAAGGATTCCCCTTTAATCCAATTCAAGATCAAGCAAATGGCCCTCGCATCAAATCAAGTACGTTCAACTACTCATTCAACTTAGAGACATCAAAGCACGATTCAAGATCAAGCTTCATAACTCTTCAGGTTGTAAAGTTTCTTGGAGATCGAATCAAATGAGTTTATTGTATTCTTTCATTGTAAAGATTCATACAAAGGATTGTAACTCACATACACACACACATATTCTATAATAGTACTACAGAGAGTGATTGAAAAAAACAAAAACCGAAAGCTATCAAACACGAGACCTTACCTACAGTCTACAGTTTACATGAATGCAGATGGGGGATGATCCAAAGATTAGGGCAAAGATGAATAAGAGGGAGCTAGGGGGATTTACCTGCAGCGGCTGCTTCAACAACATCACTTTTGGAGTCTCTGGAGCTAAGAAGTAGCCTAGTCTTGTAGTGACTATTGGAGGCATAGAAGTCTGCAAGGGCCATGTTGATGCAACTCAGACCCATCTTCGCAGTCCATGTATCGAAGTCAAGAATCACACCCACGTTAACAGAGATTCTCGTGTTTTGTGCTTTGGCCAAGAAATTACTTTTAGAAAGAATAATGAAGCAGAACAGAACTGAAAAAGCAATTCTGTTAGGGATCTTCATGATTATGTTTTGAATACATTGTAAAATTTATCATCTTATTACTCTTATTTATAGGACAATGTCAGATAGTCAGACGTAGGACAAACCACATTAATTATATATATATATATATATCTATCTTTGGAAAGGAAAAAACCAACTAATAAATTATGGGCTGTCTAAGACAATTTGTGTTTAAATTATTATTTGCTAAGTTTAATTTTAAAGGACAAGTTGGCCGTAAACCGTGACCATATGTTACCAAATTTAGGAACCTTAGTTTTGTCTTTAGTGTGATTTATTCTATTCCTAAGTTCAAGACAAGTCAAAATTCAAACATCAAGAAGATTCATATAACTCGACCAAAGAGATTTCTTACCGAAACAGTTTTTCAATTATGTTTCTTCAATCGCATGCATTATTATTTAGTGGTTTTCAAGCAAGGGCAGCTCCAAGAGCAGCCCTAACCTGGTCCCCTTAATCTTGTTTTGAACCCTACAACAAAAATATGAACATCCTGACTCTAAATTTTTAGTTAAGTTTAATTGAAATAAGCTTGAACATGATCCTTAGTTTTTATGTTGTCTTAGTTTTTTTCAATGTTTAATCAAGTCGTTTGAAAAGTGCTCTACACATTTTTAAGTCTAAGAAATCTTTTACTGCTTACTCCAATTCCAAAAGAGTGACCGCGTGTATATTTATAAAATCATACACTTCAAAAGAAAAAATTTATTACTGGAGTTTAATTTTTCTTCGTTTCATAGTTACTCCTAGCTCTACTTCTAACCGTGTTACTATTCTTTTTTTTTTTTTTTAATATATATATATATAGGTAAAGTGTTTAGAATACTCTACTATTCTTATTTAATCTATTTTTTTTATTCAATTGATATAATTTATAAATATAATAAGTTATTATTAATTTGATATAAAAATGTATGATTAGTTATTTAATTCTATTTGTTTATATATCCAATGATTGTTGTAATAAAACTCTTAACGATCTTTAAATTGTTAATAATTTTTTAGAACTTGGAAGTTGTATATATAGAAAAACCAAAAACAACAATTAATCATCTCATTTTTTCACTTGCGCCTACCCTTCGCCAATAGATTTTTGGCTCCCCCATTATTGACCCCTCTAGAAAAATTTTTTGGAGCCGCCATTGTTTTCAAGATAAGGTATAAAAGCTATTTTAGGGCACATTTGACTTTTAGAGAGCTGTGTTTTGTATACAAGCATAGAAGTTCTTTTGAGCTCTCTTGAACTACTTATTTGTTATTGATAACACTTTAGTTTGTAATACTTATATAGTAAAATTTGTACTTTTTTTTTTTATAAAAAAAAAATTAAAAATAATAAAAAAAAATAAAAAAATAAAAGAAAAAAGTTGGTAGTATACCTAACATTATTTTTTGACTTTTGTAGCCATGAATTATGAATTTAAATAGATGTGAGCTACTTTTTTGTTGTCCTAGAAAAACTATTTGCGTACTCCCTGGGAAACTTTTGTAGTCTCACATCAAAGACAACTCCCCCCACTTGTTGCCTTATAAACGTGAGCCGAATGAGTAGTGTACCATCAGTTATTAATAACTAAAAACAATCTCGTATTTTAAAGACCAAAAACTTACTTTAAGTGCCCATTTATACATAATTTCTTAATAAAAAGATAATGTATTATTTTTTGTCTTATCTAGCTAATAGGGATACAATTGTAAATTTATATAATTTACATTTTTTCCTACTTTTATTTTTCTTCTCAAATTTTTTCCACCCTCCTAACCAAACATCATGAGAGAAAACTAAAATCTCATTTATTCTCCAACTTTTCCATCCCCTCCCTATTTTTTATCTCCTCACTTTTTCATCTCTCAACCAAATAGACTATAAATGAAAGTCTCATATAGATAATTGAGTCATTGTTTAAAATATTGAAATTTATATTAACAGTTTTCGTAAACTATTTCTGGGCTCTTTGACCCTCTTGATTTGGATTCAGATTACCAATTTGCTCATTAGCTTCTACCAATAAAAATGATTGACCATGTTGACTAGGAATTCAAAATATTCTAGGAGTTCTTGAATATTTTGAGGAAGTATATTTGGGTTCCATGTGGACTGAACAACTTGTTGGACTTGTCACGCAGTTAGTACTCGGTGAGGCATCACTTGTGCCTATACTTTGAACAATATCAATGTCAACTCTATCTTTCAATGCTTTATTCCAAAAAGTATGAGAGTTAAGGTCTTTGTTGTCAAAGACTTTTAAGGCATGACAAATTCTTCTCCATATTGAGTTCTTTGAATCAAAGCTGGTCCAAATTTGTCGTCTCTCCTTGTAAAGGAACATAGAGAAGAAGATGATGAGAGCTGATAAGGAAACAATGCTTGTGATGAGCAATAAGCCCCAAATGTCATGGGATAAACACCTTGGGAAGCTTCCTTGAGTAATTAATATAACATATAAAGACACACTTTAACCCAAAATGTCTAAGCCTAATGGAAATGTGCTAAATTATGTTATATTAACTACTCATTCTTCTCATCTTTATCCAATGTGGGACTTCACTCACATATATAACCCAATAATCTCCCCCTCACGTGTAAATTTGCCTTTCTATGAGCTTCAAGACCTCTCTGTGGGCCATGAACAAGTCCTACTCACTCCTCCTTACCTAATGAGCTTTTCACTTCATTAATGCGTCATCCATAGGTCTCTCGTACGCCATCCATGGAAACCATATGTCAACCCCGCACGCACATCCATAAGAACCCCGCACGTCCATGTTCATGGGAATCTCGCACCATTATTTAGCACCATTAGCAATATTCCTTTTTTTTTTTTTTTTTTTTTCTCTTTCTTTCTTTCTTCCTCTAGGATCTTTGTGTGTGGACCATTTAGGCTTTCTCTGTCCCTGCTAAGTAGGGACCATGAACACCTCACCACCTTCGCTGCACACTACCATGGGCTCTAATACCACTTGTCAAGGAATAAACACCTTGGGGAACTTCCTTGAGTAATTAATATAACATATAGAGACACACTTTAATTATACTAGGAGTGTAGGAGGCAAAGCTTTTATATAAAGCTTGTGCATGTGGTTTCATGTAGAGATAAAAAGAGAGAGATTTAGAGAGACAGAATAGTGAAACATAGTTTTAAAGCTAACTGAAGGAAAAAGATTAGTTCTTTGTGTGGCACTGAGGGAAAAAGGAAAAGGTGATTTTTCTTTTGCTCAAGACACACAATGAAGATAAATTGGAGGTTTTTTCTAGGATGATTATTTGAGTGCTACAACAACAAATAGTTGAAGTATTCAGAGTGGAAGATCTTGCTACCAGGTTTTGTGGTAAAGTTGTATTTCTTCCTAGAGATATTATTATATTTTCCCAATTTATTGTGAACTCAAGTTTTGGGTATAAATTGAGTGTTGTAATCTCTATTTTATTATAGTAGATTGATCGGATTTGCCCTGTGGTTTTTCCCTCTACACTGGAGGGTTTTCCACTTAATTTATTGGTGTTCTTGTTGGTTGATTTTTTTTATCGCTTTCATAGATTTCTATTTTCTCTGTTGCTTGGGTTATATTTAATTTAATTCACACATAGACGGGGATTTATCCCAACAAGTGGTATCAGAGCTTTGGTTGTTGGACGTGATTGTCTTGTGTTGAATTAAATGGAAAATATGACATGAATATGTGCACTATGATTAAACTCTCAACATCGAATTATTCAATTTGGAAGCTGATGATGGAGGATGTCTTTTATTGTAAAGATTTGCATGACCCTATTGAGGGTGATAGTGCTAAGCCAAGCAAGATGTCTAATAAAGATTGAGAGAAGTTAAATAGAAAGACCATTGGATGTATTAGACAATGCATCAATGTGAGTGTGTTTTATCATGTATCTCAAGAGACTGATGCAGAAGCTCTTGGGGAGAAATTGAAGGGTCTTTATGAAAGAAAGACAGTTCAAAATAAAGCTTTTATGGCTAGAAAGTTTGTGAATTTGAAGCTTAAGAAAGGGGGATCCGTTGCTGAGCATTTGAGTAAGTTCCAAGACTTGGTGAATCAAATGGTTACTATGAAGCTGATAATTGATGATGAGTTTCAAGCTTTATTACTTCTGAGTTCCTTACCTGACAGTTGGGAGACTTTGGTGGTGTCACTTAGTAACTTTGCTCTAAATGATGTGTCACATCTTGCAATAGTCAAGGATAGCTTGTTCAATAAAGAAACAAGAAGAAAGGACATGGGCAAGGATAATGAATAGGCTCTTGTCACAAAGAACAGGGGAAGGAGTAAGACTAGAAATTCTAAGGGGCATGGTAAATCCAGAAGCTAGTCAGAATTGAAAGGGAAATTCAAGTGTTTCTACTGTGACAAAGAAGGTCACATAAGAAGAAACTGCAAGGCTTGGAAGAATAAATAGAAAATTCAGAATAAAGTAAAAGAATAGAATACCACTACTGTCTCGACAATTAAAGAGGAGGTGCTCTCTGTAGGAGAAAATGAATGTTGCAATGTTTCACATCCTTATGTTGAATGGGTGATTGACTCAGCCTTTTCCTGCCATGTCACTCCAAGAAATGAGCTCTTTACTTCATATAAAGCAGGAGACTTTGGGAGAGTGAAGATGGGCAATAACAATTATGCTAACATTGTGGGAATTGGAGATATTTGTGTTGAGACTAACACTGGATACACCTTGGAATTAAAGAATGTTAGACATGTGCCTGATATATGCTTGAATCTGATTTTTACTCATATTTTAGATAAAGAAGGCTATGGCAACTATTTTGGAGATGGTAAATGGAGACTTTCCAAAGGATCATTGGTGCTTGTTGGAGGGAAGATTTGTTATACACTTTACAAGACACAAGTAAAGGTGTACAAAGATGTTGTTAGTACAACTCAGGAAGATTCTACGCCTAACTTGTGGCATAAGCGACTGGCTCACATGAGTGAAAAGGGGTTGCAAATTTTGGTAAAGAAGTCTCTCATTCCTTTTGACAAAGATATGTCACTTAAACCTTGTGACTATTGTTTATTTGGAAAACAACATAGAGTGTCTTTTCGCATTCCCTCTACTAGAAAGCCCAATGTGTTAGATCTTGTTTATTCTAATGAATGCGGTGTCATTGATGTGGAGTCCTTAGGTGACAATAAGTATTTTGTTACTTGATGATGCTTCACAAAAGGTGTGCGTATATTTTTTGAAAACTAAAGACTGGGTATTTGAACACTTCAAGAAATTCCATGCCATAGTGGAAAGAGAGAAAGGGAAGCCTTTGAAGTGTCTCTGTACTAATAACAGAGGTGAATATACGTCTAACGACTTCAAGAGTTACTGCTCCGAGAAAGGTATTAGACATAAGAAGACAGTTTTTGGTACCCCACAACAAAATGGTATGATAGAGAGGATGAACTATACTATTGTTGAGAAGGTTAGATGTATGTTGAGAATGGCTAATCTGCCTAAGCCATTCTAGTGTGAAGTTGTTCAAACTACGTGCTACCTAATTAATCGGTCATCATATCAATTCCATTGGAGTTTGATATTCCAGAGAGATTTTGGACGAGGAAGATGTTTCTTACTCTGACATGAAGGTATTTGGGTGCAAGGCATTTGCACATGTGCCTAAGGAGCAAAGATTGAAGCTTGATAGTAAAGCCACTCCTTGTATATTTGTTGGATATGGAGATGTAGAATTTGGCTACAAGTTATGGGATCCTGAGAAAAAGAAAATGATCAAAAATCAGGATGTGGTTTTTCATGAGAATGAAAATTTGGCAGACCTTAAGAAAACTGAAAAGACAAAAGATGCTATTGTAGGTGTTCCCGACCTTACACCTACCTTTTCTCCCTCCAATCGTGCCACAAATAGGGAAGAGGTACAAGATGAGAATCTTGGTGATGATCCAATAGCAGTTGATGGTGATGTGACAGCAAGAGTTGATGGCGATGATACTTAACATATTGAAGATGTTGAACAAGGACAGCAGGATGTTCCACCAGAGATGGAAGAACCTCAAATGAGAAGGTCTACTAGGAAGTGTCATCCATCGACTAGATATCTCTCTTGTGAGTATATTTTGCTTACTAATGAAGGGAAGCCAGAATGCTTTCAAGAAGTAGAGTCTCATAAGGATAAGTAGGGCTAGATGAAAGCTATGAAAGAAGAGATAAATTCTTTGCACAAGAATAAGACTTATGAGTTGGTTGTGACCAAAGAGAAGTTTGAGCTTTGTGCCGAAATGGCTGGCATGAATTCTAACTAAAAAGTTAGAATGAAGATCTCTAAAAAGTTGGAATGAAGATCTCTTTCCTCAATGGGCTGGAGGGGGAGATTGTTGGGGTGCATGGCTGCACCAAGAATCCAGCCCAATTAGGAATACTTTGAAGACTTCTAATTGTAATAGACAAAGGAATAGTTGGCTTGCATGAATAAAACTCCTTTTACTAATTATACTAGGAGTGTAGGTAGCAAAGCTTGTGCATGTGGTTTCACGTAGAGATAAAAAGAGAGAGATTTAGAGAGACTAAATAGTGAAACATAGTTTTGAAGCCGATTGAAAGAAAAAGATTAGTGCTTTGTGGGGCACTGAGGGAAAAAAGAAAAGGTGATTTTTCTTTTGCTCAAGACATACAAAAAAGATAAATTTGAGGTTTTTTCTAGGATAATTATTTGGGTGCTACAACCACAGAGAGTTGAAGTATTCAGAACGGAAGATCTTTCTACTAGGTTTTGTGTATTTGTTTGTAGAGATATTATTATATTTTCCTAATTTATTGTGAACTTAGATTTTGGGTATAACTTGAGTGTTGTAATCTCTATTTTATTATAGTGGATTGATCAGATTTGCCCTATGGTTTTTCCCTCTACACTAGAAGGTTTTCCACATAATTTATTAGTGTTCTTGTTGGTTGATTTTTTTTATCGTTTTCATAGATTTCTATTTTCTCTGTTTCTTGGGTTATATTTAATTTAATTCACATATAGATGGGGATTTATCCTAACACCAAAAACTTTCAAGGCTAAGACTGCCAGAAGAAATTTGGGTGTTGGAGCTTGAACATTCACTTTGGTCCTCCAACCATGTTTTTTCAATTTCTTTCATTTTCTCTCCTTCAGTCACATTTAAGATTGTCCTTGAAACATTAGACATGAAAGGTGAGCCTTTTGGGAAGACTTGTGAGACATTAAAATAATGAAATCTACATGAGAAACTATACACCTACACAAACACATAAACATAAGAGAGAGAGAGAGAGAGAGAGAGAGAGAGAGAACTAGCAAAGCCAAGCCCATATGTTTTGTATATGGATTGAACCATGGTATACTTAGAGCAATATTGTGACAGTAAAATCTTCATACAAGAAAAGTCATCAAAAGCAACAGCTATCCCTCCATTTGCACTTCCTTTGGATAAAAGTTCATCATATTCTTCTACAGATTTATATGTCCTAAGCCTAGTTTTGTCAAAATTCATTTCTTGTAGAATTCCCAAAACATAAGAACCTTCTTGATAGCCACTTACTCCCCATTCATGTAGAATTCCTAAGCCCATTTTAGAGTTATGCATATATAAAAGAAAAGTTTTATGATTGAATAGTAAATAACATCTAATTAATATGAAATTTGGTATCAATGTTAAGAATTTAGAAACCACGTATTCAATAGTAGAATTTACAAAATATTAATTCAATAAATAATTGTTAAGTGTTGTAATATATATATATATATATATAGAGAGAGAGAGAGAGAGAGAGAGAGAGAGAGAGAGAGAGAGAGAGAGAGAGAGAGAGAGAGAGAAATGATATGTCTACAATATTTTTACAATATTTTTCAACAAATCTTAAGTGGCAGGTTGTTACTAGCTATTATTATTGGGGCAAAAAAGTAATCTTAGTGTTAGTTTCAAATTTGAATCAATAACAACTTGATTTGTTGTAAAAATATTGTAAAATTGTTGTAGATGTAGCATCTCTCATATATATATATATATATATATATATATATATATATGTGGTGAATATTATTTAAAGTTACACTAAATGTAATTTAATTCATCTCTCTCTCTCTCTCTCTCTCTCTCTCTCTCTCTCTCTCTCTCTACTATTAAAGGACTGAGGGGGGCCTGGGCCCCCCAAAATTTTTGAAAAAAATTAAATAATTTTTTTTTGAAATATCTTAAATAATTTGAAAATTTTTTAAATAAAATTATTATTTTGGTCCTCCATAGTTGATAATAAACATTGTCTACCCTTAAAAAAAATATTTGTGATCACCCTTTTTTTTTAATCCCCAATAAAATTAAATTTTGATCCACTTAACAATATATTAGGGTCTTTCAAGCAAAAAGAAAAATCCCAAGAAAAATTTCACATTACTATTTTACATTTCATGCCAAAGAAAAAAAAATTATATATGGCCCCCCAAAAATAAATTCCTAGCTTCGCCACTACTCTCTCTCTCTCTCTCACAAAATGAAGGGGCTCTTGGTACACTATAGTGCCTCGTTAACATGCATTTGAGTACTCCATGGCTCTCATCACCCTTAATGGTGGCTCTCTTTCTTTGCCATTGGTCTCACACCAACCTAGATCGATTACATCACCTCCACTAGTGGAAATTAGGATTTAGACCACCCTCCAAAGCCCTTGGAGGGAGTTTCCAACCCATATCTGAGTAGATTGGTCTGGATATGGGCTCCTTCAGCACCAAAATGATGAATCTCAAGCATTAAGTTGTTTCATCCTCTTAGCTGTTAGATTAAATGAATGAATTTATTATCGCTTAATAGTTTAAATTTTTGGAAGAATGCTAATCTAACATTAGCCTTGAAGGCCCTGTGTTTAGAATGCTAAAATATTTCATTTATTGTTTTTGGTTGCAACGTCTAAGACGCACATGCGGTATGAATAGCTGTGCTTTGAATTCTTGCCTTATTTTATAAGTTAAGAAGAATTCAAAACTTTCAAATTTCCTGGACCAAACTCAATATTTTAACCTATTTGGACTGCAAATGCTACAGAATCCTTCAGCGGTCAAGAGCAAGTCGTGTTGGATTAACGGTTGAATTGGTCAAAGTATAACTTGTTGAGTACTTTTTTTTTTTTAGAATGGACTTGTTGAGTTCCTGAGTATGCTACTCAGAAAAGTTTCTTTGCCCTCTCTCTAACATAATATTAAAGTCTAATTTGTTTGTCATTTTTAGTTTCTCGTTTGTTTTTCTGTAAAGTATTTTCAGCTGGCTTTTTGTATTTGTTTTTGTTTTTGAGTATTGTCAGTTGGTTTCCAAGTGCAAAGAAGGAGTCTCATAATGATTTGGTGATGAATTTAATATTCATTAATGTACTAGTCTGAATGTATTACCACTAATAGTCTTCATCCTGAGTTGTTAATAATTAAGAATTTATGGGTTCAAGTCAAGAAGGATACACATTGATACTTCATCAGTTAAGTATTCAATTTTCCTGATTTGCTCTTTCCTGAGTCAAAGATTCACAGGGGAAGCTTCATGCTGAAAATTAAATAATTGAGGGGGAAAAGTTATCAAATAGTCCATTTGTTAATAGACTATTTTTAGAAAATTTTTATGGAAAAAGAAAAATTTTTAAAAAGTAATTTAACTTTTTTTTTGACAATTTTTTATATTTTTCATAAAAGTAGTATTAATTTTTTTAAAAAATAATATATTAAGAAATGTCCTAAAGGCACTTGTTAATTAGACTCATAAATAAAAACCAACTATAAATAACTGGACTATTTTTAGAAAATTTTTATAGGAAAAGAAAAATTTTTAAAAAGTAATTTAACTTTTTTTGACAATTTTTTATATTTTTTATAAAAGTAGTATTAAAATTTTTCTAAAATAATATATTAAAAAATGTTCTAAGGACACTTGTTAATTAGACCCATAAATAAAAACCAACTATAAATAAATAGGTTTGAACTTTGAAATGTATGCAACTAGAAACAGCTAAACTAATTCTCGACCTATCATAACCAATTTTAACATATCAAATTAACTAATGGAAAATTGAAGAACATGCATCTAGCTAGCTTGCTAGAAGGGTCTTCATTCTGGAAACTTTGAATAGAATCAATAGATATCTATCTTCATGCGGTGGTTGTATTGAATTACCTCGAAAGAGCAAATTAATATTATTTTGTTAGGTTCTGTTTACTGTTTAGAAAGATTCTTGTATGATATAAGTAGGTAATTTATTAATGAAGAAAAAAAGAACGAAGCCCGAGTAGTTGGGAAAACTTTGACTATAATTTGCTGTATTTTTTGGACTCCAATTACAAAGAAAGTCATATCCCTGGTGAACCAAAATTCCAACAAATATGTTCAATATTGTAATACGAACTTTAGGAGAAAATGTCAAGATAGAATGAGAGAAAACAACCCTCTGAAATCTGTATTCAGCCAAAAAAAAACCTCAGAAATCTGTGTATTTAACTCACTGAATGAGTGGTAAAATAGTGCTTCAGTAAGTTGTAACTCCGGAACAAATCAATAACAAACAAAATAATAGCTAACAGTAACAGTACTTTCCCCCTTTTGGGCCAAGCAAAAGCGCACCAATAAGTATTATTAGTAAATTTATTTTTCTTTATAAGTTATTGGGCTCTAGGTCCACAATTACTTCACTACACAAATTGGATTTTTTGACCCATATTCTCTTTCGTACATGGGTTGGACTTCAAGGCCTAATACAAGTGAGTCACCACTAAGGGTAACAATTTTTATTTGTATCCATAAATCCGACCATTACCTACCTTATTTAGATGACTCTTAACCCAACCCATTTAAGTATTTATGTTAAATGGATAAAGACCCATTTGGTTATTTAATTAGATATGTCTAAATGAATAAATCTACTAATACCCACTAAATCCATCTAAAATTAAAAATTAAAAAAAAACCCACTAATACCCACTAAAAGTCTAAACCCTTCTAAAAAGTAAAAGTTAAATAAAAGGTATGACCTTAGTCGCACTCTCCCTCATATTTTCTTAGTATCCAAACACTTTAACATCTAGATTTGCACAAATACTTTCCCTCAGTAGTTTTTCCACGCCGATGGAAGGACGGTCACCGGCAACAAGGCTGACGAAGTTGTTGCTGAACGTGACTATCCAAGGGAGTCTCGGACTAGTATAGGTTGTCATGTCGCCGGAATCAACTGTCGGCAATCTCGTCGCCACCGCAGTGAAGATTTAAGCGAAAGAGTGTCGCCGGCCAATCTTGCCAACCACCAATCGGCCATGTTTGCCGAGATCAAGCACCTCAATCCCAACTCTAATTCCGATTCCAATTCCAATATTGTTTACAAGATTGTCGATTTGGTGTGTAAGTCTGGGGGGCTCGGAGAGGAACAAATCGAGCTCGGCGTGCTTCGATCTCCCACTATGTTGATCTATGCCAAGTCTGTTCTCGCTCAGATTTTTGAGCTTTTTTTTTTTTTTTTTTTGAAGTTGACAACTTTAACTTTTCCTTTTTCTTTCTCTGATGGTCTGTTTGGTTGCCAAGAAAAAAAAAATAGAGAAGAAAAAAATCTTTTTTTTTTTTTTCTCTCTATAGCTTTGTTTGGTTGTTAAGAAATTGAATTTTGTGAAGGGAAAATGAAAGGAAAGAATTTTGAACTTTTTAATTTTTGTTTTTAAAGTTTTTAACAAGTTATTTATTTATTTATTTGGATCATATTGGGTTAAATGGGTGGGTAACTAATTAAATAGGTTGGGCAGGTAATGAATAATTAATTTATATATAAACAGGTCATAAATGGATAATTACACCCCCAATCTATTTATGACTTAACCCATTTATAACTCAACCTACCTATTTGCCACCCCTAGTCACCATCAAGTAACACACAATCAAACCTCATACAGTGCTTGAAAGTTGACACACCTATTAAGCACTTTTTGGCTCAAATAGATAAATTAGATCACTCCGTTACCTAAAAATGAAATGTTAAAATGAAAATTTTGAAACATAAAGTGCCAAATTGGAAACAATCTCAAGTTTTAAAGATTAGAAATTATGTTTCTCAACCCAAAAAAAAAGACCAGAAATTCTTTTAATCTAATTTTATATTATTAATCATTTTTCAATAATTATAAGCAACACAAAAAAAAGGCCAAGAGCTTTATAACTCAATTTAACATTTTTTGGTGTTTTCAATAATGACATTCAGTGTTCAAATCATCAATTCGGCATTTTGGTCTTTTATAATAAAAAAAATATTATCTATATAAGAAAGAAATCAAATTATTACAATAACTTCCATGATTTTTTTATTCCATTTATTTTCATAATTGTATCTCTTAATCTATATGAATTTATTATGAACAAATATATATATATATATATATATATATGTATGTATGTATATATATATATGTATGTATGTATGTATATATATAGTTTCAAAATGGTTTAAATTATTTTAATTTCAATTTTTTTTACCTTTTTCATAATATTTTTTCTTAATGAATTATTTCTACCTTTATTTGTGTTGCCGTTTTGGCATATGTCCAATTTTTCTTATATAATTGTATTTTTTTCGACCATTTCCTTTTTGTTTAGAAACTTTGAATTATTTCCTTAATAACTTAAACTCAATATTCTTTTCAGGAAGAGTTACACCCCCTCCCTTTGAAGAAATTAGCACTACCCCAGTTTTTTTGTATTAGTAATGAAATATTCTAAACTTCTACAAGGATCTCTTTACATAAATTTAATCATGGTTAATAAAAATAACTGATAAATTGAAAATAAAAATGCAAAATTTATCAAGTACCAAAACACTTGCAATGGTAAATCTCTCCATAATCTGTAGAAAAAAGAAAAATAATAATAACCAAAATTTATACTTAATATTTTAAAATACACTTTAACTAAAATTTTAAAACAATGAAGAATTTTAATTCTGAAATGGAGGTTTAAAACAAAAGGCAAGTTAGCACACAACATTTTTAATCGTATTAATTTAACAAAATTTGGTCAATTGGATGCCAAGAAGGAAAATGATTTTTCCCTTCAAATTTGGGGTGGAATGTTATTTTCTTAAATCTTAAGAGAGAGGAGTGTAATTACCCCTTCTTTTTATGACTCATCATGTACGCATTTATTTGAATATTGACTCAAGGATTTTTTTTTTTTTTTTTTTTTGAGAGAGTTTCAACCTATGGCGTCCGCTCCTGATGATAACTCTTTATCATCAGATCAAAACACCAATCAGTTTTTGGTGTAAGCAGAGATTAAACTCCAGATCTCTTATACAACCATTAGAGACTTTACCAGTTGAGCTAACTGGAACCCACGACTCAAGGATTTGATCATTGAAATTTTTGGTAGAAAAATATTGTAGAACTTTCTGTGTTTACCTTTCACAAAGAGTACTCAATAACTAATATTGTGTTAAGTTAATCATTATAATATTGTAAATATTTTACATTTTTTTGAATTTTAAAAAAAATTATCAATTATCAATTTTTTTTATAGATTTTTTTTTTATAAATCATTAATAATTGTTATTTAATTCTTAATTGAATATACTATTCAACCTATGACCCACTGATTACGGCAATTACCCAAACGAGCCAAACCCTGATCAAGTTGATAATTGTATCTCTTAATTTGCTTGCGTTTATTTTCATAATGAACATAGAAACTATGACGCTAAACCTTTCCTAAGTTTTGGGAGTCAAATGAACTCCTAGTTAATTTTTGGGGGTTTAGTATTCCCAATGTAGATGTTTCTTTTTTAGAGAATGAGATGGAGTGCCATGACTTCATGGAGAACTTTGCATCTGGATTGTGTATGGATAACTTTGCATTGAGCGTGCTATGCAAGGTATTAAGGGATGTGATTTATTCTAAACTTGATTTCATTAGTGAGACTAAGCTTTTGGAGTGGGGAAATGTGGTGAAAGATTTGATGAAATCGGGCTTAGGCCTAGGCTTCCTTCTCGATCGTTTACCCGATTTGATGAAATCAGGTAAAGCCCGATTTCATCAAATCTTTCACCACATTTCCCCACCCCAGATGCTTAGTCTCATTAATGAAATCAAGTTCAAAATATTTCATATCTATTAATACCTTGCACAACACGCTAGCTTAACGCAAAGTTACCCATACACAATCTAAATGTGAAGTTCTCCATGAAGTCATGGCATTCTATTTCCTTCTCTAAAAAAGAAACACCAGCATTGAGAACACTAAACCCGCAGAAATCAACTAGAGGTCATTTAGCACCCAAAACTTAGGAAAAGGTCCAGCATCATACTTCCATGATCGAACATTTCCGTAAAAGCTTCAAAATCAGCTGCCGTCAGTTCTTTAAAGCCTAGATCTCCTTTTGATGAGGTAGGTCCTAAGGCAATATCCTTGATTATGAGCAGTAGGTGTTGTTTTGTTCTCGAGTTTTAAAATAGAAAAAAAAATAATAATAAATAAATAAATAAATAAATTATTATCAGTATATGCAAATAATCAAGGGGGGGCTAAAAGAGATGCAATGGGTCCGAATGGGTTGCCTCTGTACATGCTTATTGATTCTGTAATTGCCTTACCCTTCTCCTTTTGGTATGCTGAAAATATTTTACCTCCCTCGGCCAAAAAAAAAAAGGGGGTGAAAGGAAAGGAGTAAGTGGCAACTCAAAAACAAAAGCAAAAACGAAAGGAAGGGATTAACTACAAGTTCTTATCAACAATGGCAGCATGTAGCAATAACACTATATCCGACCTTTTTTTAGAGAATATCCCCTTCAAGTCTCTCTTTTTTGTTAGTGACTTTTCTTTAAAGAAATCTCGTCTCTCTCGTTTCAAAAGAAATTTCCCTATTGCTTTCATTCGTTCATGCATGTCAGTAGGTTTTAATTTTCTTCACATGTTTAAATTGTTCATATGATTTCTTTGTATGCTTTTTTTAAATTTTTCACATGATTTCTTAACATGCTCATACTGCCATGGTCAATTTGTTCACATGATGATTATATGAATAAATTAAACATTGTTCATGCATTAACATAAAAATTAATTCTAGATATAAAATTAGATCTTTGAATTGATTTTGTAGATCTATTTTCAAAATCTAGATATTTTTCATATTAAAAAACAGATCTGAAATCTCTTTGTAAAAAACATTCTATTTTTCATATTGAAAACCAAATCTGAAATCTGTTTTCAAAATCTAGTTTTGTTTTTAAAATCATATCTGAAATTTTTTTTATTCAAAATCTAATTATTTTTCATAGCAAAAATCAGATCTAATATTTATATATATAAAATATGTTTTCTCACATAAATCTCTTACTTTGTTTTTTAAATCCCAGTTGTTGTTTATTTAATTTCTAAAATCCTCTTTGAATAAGTAGATCTATAAAATCTAGGATTGGATCTAATCTTAGATCTAGAACTAATAAGATTAGTTCTAGATCTAATATGTATATTTTGGCATATTGCATATTGTATGTGGATACATAAAAGGTAACTTTAAGTCTAGGATGCCTAACATAAGCTTTCGCCATGTGCCATATTGAACATACCTCTTCAGACTCCAACTAACATAATTATTCATAGGCAATGCAATGTTTTAAGTTTTATAAACAACTAGCAAACCTGAAGTAACATAATTATTAATATGCAATTGCACTGTTTTAAAATTTTAGACGACTACCTTGACACCCCGCCTCAAACACCCATTACCCACACGTTTCGTCCAGCAAAAAATCAAGTACTTATACTTAAAAATTAAAAATAAAAGGAACATCATTTTCACAAGGTGGAGGAAAGAAAAAAAATTGGCAAATGCCCTTTTTGAGCAAAAATTGTAGTGTTTTGCCCCATTTCTTAAACTAGTTAAGAAAATACCTCTCTTTTATAACTCAATTTAAGATAAATCGAGTTTAAAAAAAAAAAAAAAAATTCTAGAGCCCTATAGTAGCATTTTAAAGAGCCTATAATGACGTTTTAAGAACCTATAGTAGCATTTTGTAACTCAACCTCCATGAAGTCAAGTTATAGGCAATTTTTTTTTTTTTAATATACCTATAACTTGACTTCATGGAGGTCGAGTTATAAAATGCCACTATAGATCCTTAAAACGTCACTACACGCTCCTTAAAAACGCCACTATAAAGCCTAACTCGATTTATCTCAAATCAAGTTTTAAAAGAGAGGCATTTCCCTAATTAGTTTGGAAAAGTGGGGCAAAATGCTACATAATTTGCACGAAAAGGGCATTTGCCCATTTTCTCCCGAAGGAAAGATTTCTAATAGTTTTTTTTATTAATAAATTTTTATTGAAACTTTTTTTTTTATTTTTAATTTTGTATGTTCTTTTTTTCCGTTATTTTCAAGTTCTTTGAGTGCTTTTTTTTTTATTTATTTATTAAGATTTCCATTTAGGGGTTTTGATTTTTACGTTTGGGTTTCTAGCTTTAGTTTCTATGGGTCATATTTATATGTACTATTTACCTTCCTTTTTTTTTTTTTTTTTTTTAATAAAAGCTTATAGAAATTGCAATTGGGAAATCAACTTCACAAACACATTTACATATTTGATTAGTTTTGGTGTTAATATGCTCTTTCTTTCAAAGATTGCCTTTTAAAGATATTGTTTGCTAATTTGTGGGTTGACAAAATAGAACTTGAATAGCATTTTTTTTTTTTTTGCAGAGTTGGTCTAAAATTTCCCACGGTCAAGGTGGGATACAAAATTGGGTGTGGACACATAGCTTGAGGTCATTCACAGCAAAAGCTCCTACCTATGCTATGGAATTCTTTTAAAAGCACACTCTGTAAGTACTTTTATTCTATTTTGAGAGGATTAAAGCTTGTTCATAATTATCTCATTGGAATTTTGTTATAGTTAGAAAAAGGGGCAGCAGGGTATATAAATGTGCACTTGCATAAATATATATATATATATATATATATATATATATATAATTTTTTTCAAAATAGAATTTTTATTCATATATATATATATATATATATATTGTTTTGCTTTTAAAGTTGGCTAAATTAATAATGTCTAGCAGGCATGTTGGATGGAATTCATGATAAATGTAATGGTTAGTGGAACTCAATTATTGTTTCATATATCAATGCTTGGTATTTTTAAAATAGGCAAATATATACTTCCATTCTTTGTATTTTTATAATAGGTCTTGATGCCTACAACCGCCCATTAAAGAATATGCTACTTTGTTTAGTGTTTTGAAGTGCATTGTTTTCCCATAGCGTTGTAATATAACAAGAATAACTCAAGGTGTTGGTTATTGTGTCTTTGATATCACAGAGGTTTAACAATGTATATTTTCTTTATTTGTAAGTAATCAATTTACATATTTGCAAGCATAATTTGGGAGGGACAAGTGAAATGATTTGTTAGTGGTAAGGTATTGAGAAGATTTTGGATTCATAAATCAATTTTTTTTTAAATGTGAGTTAATGTTATTTGTAGGGGAAAAAATGTCCAATCTAACATAGTGGGCCTAGAGCCCCATGTGAGGATTACTATGTGTCCGAAGAGAAAGAGATGGTAAGGGCAAGGCCTACCTAGAAGAAGGATCCCCGAAAAGAAGGATGGTGTCCATCCGAGGAGACCACCTTCCGTCCGAGGAGATTTTATTCCTCGGACGCGAATAGTACTAATTGATTAAGCGTGTGGAAGGTCCGAAGGATTTTCCTAGCAACCCTAACGATCAAGATAAGTTCTGGGTATATCTAGAGAAGATAAGAATGAAGAAATATTTAAAGGAAAAGCTGCTATCACCGCATTTAAGGGTCTGCAGCAACTTCTCTGGCCACATTTATGTGGAGAAGACCTCTGAACAGTGTAACCTCACATACTACCATTCACACAGAGTTAAAGGAGATGCTTGACATGACATATACTCAAGTGGACTTACGGATGAGGTACAAGTGGACGATGGAGATGAGGAGAAGGAAGGTTATATAAAGGAAAGAAGCTCCTGAGGAAAGAGGAGGAAGAAAAAAGAGAAGAGAAGGAAAGAGGAAGAGCTTTATTGTAACCCTAAAATCTGTATTCACCACATAATCAATGATATAGCTCTTCAGACACCCATTCTTTACGTGTAAATTCATGTTAGTTTGTACTTGAGGGTTGTGATTAGTTGTTGTCGATCCCATAATCAACCTAGTTTTTTCACTTATACTCTACAAATTCATTGTTTTGGGCTTAGGCCACAAATTCTAACCCCACATTATTCATTCAAGGTTTTATTATATATTATTTAATATATATTTGGCAATCAAATGGATACATATAGAAATTGAATAAATTTGTGGTTTTTAGTTGTTTTTAATAACTGAAATTTAGTTTTCCTTTGGATGAATTCCTGCTAGTTTAGCATCAAGAAAATAGTGCAGAAAATCAGGTTACATTGCACAATTAACCACCACATGAGGATATTTCTAGTAGTTAGGAACTGTTAGGTTCTAAGTACTTAGGAACTATTGTATTAGAACTCTAATTTATATTGTTGGCAAATCATAATCAAAACAAGTTGTTAGTCTTGTTTTAGACTTGCTCAAAGTATGTCATTTATGTAAAGTTGGAATCAAATTAACTGCAGAATTAAGTGTACAATTTTGACTGACTTGATCGATCGAAAATTAGACTCAATTAATCGAAAGTCATGCAAATTGTTTTTTCTACAAAATTTCCAACTCAACCCTAAGCCTATATGACGTGTAGAGTTTTATGTTTTGCCCTAGGTATAAAAGAAAAACCCTAGCCACGTTTTAGAAGTTGCTCTATTTGTTCTGTGTGTGAATCTTTTGTGAGATCTGAGAGGTGGTTGCTTTCACACATGCTTAGGATTATCAAGAAGGAGATTTCATTGAGAGCTTGATGATCATTCAGTTGCTACACTAAAGAGCTTAAAGATACGCAAGCGGGAGTGCTTGTACTTGCTGGAGAATCCAAGAAAAAAAAAGTCTGTGATCTCAGAGCTTGCACGTGGTCATGTCAGTAAGTTTTCTACATAAGGTAGTAATAGGATGTTAGTGGTCTAAGTAGCTATTGTAAAACTTCGATTATTTCATAGTAGATTTAGGTTTACCTTGAGGATAACTAGATTAAATCCTCCCCAGGTTTTTTACCAGTTTGGTTTTCCTAGGTCATCATATCTTTGTGTTCTTTATATTTCATACTTTACATTGATATGATTATATGATTGTATTAACCTAGATTTGTTTAATTTGGACTAAGTAATAACTTGGATTGTTAACTAGGTTAATCTAATTGTATTTTAAGGGGTCTAAAAACAAACAGGAACTGCCAAAGTGGGTGCCAATGATAGTGCTATGTGGAGAGAGAGAGAGAGAGAGAGAGACAATTTAAAGATCCTCTAGAAGTTGAATTGGTAGCTATTTTTGCTAGAATTTTGCTCATGAAGAAGGCTTATATTTTAGAAGGTGATTTAGCTACAGTCATCAAGTCCATGATCCATACGCATATTGACCAAAATGGTTAGGAAACATCATTGGTAAGATTATTACTGAACTTTGAAGTTTTTGTTATAAAAAGAGAAGTTAATATAGGAGATCATAGAGTGGTTAGGCATGTCCAATTTGTGATGGATTTGATAGGGTGGATGGATGAAACTCCATCTTTAATTTGTCCAACAATTTATCCTTAATGTAATTGCAATAAAATATATGTTTTCCTTCAAGAAAAAGAAAAAAAGAAAAAAGAAAAGAGGAAAGATAAGTTATTTAATTATTTATTATCTTGAATCAACATTTTAATTTGGCTTGAATGTAATGAAAATGATTGTTTCTTAATTGTTTAGAAAAAGAACATCAGGCAATCACCCATAGGTATTTGTAATTCATTGACATCATGTGGCTAGGATTAAAAAAAAAAATTGCTGATAATAATGATGATAATGATAACCTTGAGTATGGTGCATGATTTGATTTAAAAAGAACTCATCCAAATGTAGTTTCTCTTAATCAATTTGCCTTTTTTTTTGCATGAATAATAATAAAAGTATCTCATGCATTGCATGGGTTATGTGCTAGTTTTTATAAATGATGAAAATGTTGTTTGGTCAAAAAACCATCCGTGTTGTTTAATTTTTTTCTTTTTTTCATACATTTTTTTTCTAAATTTTTGCGCTAGCATGAGTCAATAAGAGTCATTGTCAATGCTTGGATGACAACACTCATTTTTGTTAGGGAAAAGGTTTATCTCCAAACTAGTTTGGAGATAAACTCTTCAAACTTTATATATATATATATATATATATACATAATATGAATTCTAAAAATCTAATTATTAGATTGCATGTTCTTATTATATTTTCCGTGCTAACAAAATTTCAAGAAGATCAAAGATTAATAGCTATGTTATCAATTACATATTTAAATTTCAAGTTTTTGTGATAAAAAATTATACACAAAAATAAGTTCATTGATTAAATAGTAAGTAACATTAGATTTGAATGAAAATTGAGATACATGTTGAGAATATAAAAACATGTAATCTAACGGTTAGATTTTCAAAATTTACCTTTAATAAAAAATATATAGTAAGTTTAAAAAATTTCTCTTTAAGCTAGTTTCTTTCGAAAGATATAAGACGAGTTCCTAACGTTTGGAAGTTGCAATTTGAAAATGTTTCAAAGTTTCTTTGTTTTCGCAATTTGATGTTCATTCCTCAGAGTTTTCCTACCCGTGATTCCCTAAAAATGACACTTGTCATACAAGGTTCAGAATGGCATTTGACTCACAAGAATCTAACATTTTTCTTTTAACAAAATTTTACAAGAACCAACAAAGGGAAAAATAATAATAATAATTTGAGAGCCACCACTGAAGGGAGTTGAAAGGGGAAAATACACGCTGGAAAGCCTTGTATGGTTGGATGGGCCGTCATTTGCACGGGCCTCCAATGGACGGACCCCATGAGTACGGACTGGACACGGACGGATTGAAGGAATAGGCTGGTTGACTATGGGCCTGCTGGACCCCTCGTGGGGGATATTTTGGCCCACTCTCATAAGGGCCCAAATAGAGTCCTTGCGTTAGTAGGACTCCGAAAATCTTATATATTTGGTAAAGATCTTCCTTATAAGAAGGAGAACTGTCCATCACGTTTAGGATTTTACAAGGAGAATCCTATAAGGAAAAGACTTCCGCGCCAAGGAAGAGATGTCAACCTTTTACTGCTATAAAAGCCTCAATACCCTCACAAACCAAGGTATGCATAATTCTACCCTCTCTAGCACTCTAGAGTTGTGAGAATACTTTCTGACTTGACCTTCGAAGGGCACTTGGCCGGCAGCACATCGGTGCCCTTTGATAGGTTTTCTCCTTTGTTTCGTGCAGGCTAGCGTACGAGCAAGAAGAGCATTACATGACTTACTGGTGAACTTTTCAAGCTTCATCAGGAGTGTACAAAAAGAACACGGATGGTGCAATAATTAAGCAATTATACTATACATGGCAAGAATCATAGTGTGGTAGTTGTGAAGGATGAGAAGGTGAGAGCTTTTATAGGCCTGCAAAATGGAACTGGTGCAAGGGCCAAAAGAAATAGAGGCTTTAGCCATACACTAAATACCATAGGGAATTTAGGCGTGCAAGAGGTCATACTTAAAAAGGATTCACTAAGTTTTACACAAGCACTTAACTCAGTTGAGAGTCTGAGACTAGTCCTTCTAAAGTTAGGCACTTGTGGATGAAGAAAAAGCTGTTCTCCAGAGTTTTAAGCAGTTAAGCATAAGTGCATGCATAACCCATAAGAACAGAAGTTACCACTACAAAACGTCCTATGGCCACGTTTTTTAGACCTAAGGCCGCGTTTTACAAACGTGGCCACAGAACTGTTTTTGGTAGTGTACAGAAGTGGAGATCTACAGTCTACACATGTTATTGTAGTCTTTGGCCGAATGAAATGCCAAATTTTCTTACAAGGTCTACAAACTTTATCATTAATTCCTTAAAAAAAAAAACCTTTTATGGCTCTTCTTGTCACTGGAGACCTTCGTCCTTAAGAGCGGAATCACATTGAAGCTTGGATTTTGGGGGGGAGGGGAGGGGGGGGGGGGACATGAAGTTGGCCAACTCTTCTTATTTCTTGTATGACACTTTTAAATTGGTTCAATTTTTATATTTACTACTATTTTGGCCCCTCAATCTCAAAATTCTACTTCCACTCCTAATGCCACTATGTTAGTTTAGAGGTTAGGACTTGGGAGGAAAAGGAGGAATGATGCACTCCTATGTTTTTGGACAAAAGGAACAAGAAAAGAAGATGAGGGGGGCCAAGCAAAAACTCCACCGAATTCAATATGCCAAAAGGTGAGACAATTAATTTAGAACCTTTCACATTTGTATTTTATGAGATAGTTTTATGGAACTTGCCTCTCATAACATGTGAGCGACATCCTATACATATGGGTCCCACATGTTGTGTAAATTAATAATAGAGAGTTGGGATTTTTTTTTTTTTTAAAAGTCTCCATTTTTCTACTCTATAAAACGAGAAAATATCAATCTATTATCTATTGCTCTCCACTTTTTTCTATCCTCGCTCAATACACACACCAAAATCATGACTTCGGTCTCTTATAATAATCTTATCTATATATCTATATATATATATATATATATATATAAAACCAAAGCCTCTGCTTACACCACAATTTTCCACGTCAGCACAACATAATATTTAAAAAAATTAAAAATTAAATTAAAAACACTAATTTCAAAACCTAATACTTATCTCTTTTTTTTTTTTTTCTTTTTTTTTTTTGAAACCTAATACTTATATCTCTCTTCACGCTGCCCCCTCATTCGTCTCTTTGGCTTAAACGCAGATCTCTTCTTCTTCTTTTTTTCTTTTTTCTTTTTTGAAACCTGATACTTATCTCTCTCTTCACGCTACCTCTCAATCTGTCTCTCTCTATTCATAGCCTTTGCTAGCTCAAGTCTTGACCTCTAAAGCTTGGTACATTTTTGTGATCCTATTTGGTTCTAGAGAACATGTTGATTTCATATGATTTTGTTTGTCTCTTTTCATATTCAAGTCAAGCTATTTTATAGATTACGAAAATTACAAAAAAGATTTCTTATAGTTTTGGGTCTTACGGAATTACTAATTTTCTGCTCCAATTTTGTTTTAGGCCCTTTTGTTTTGTTATGGTTTTGCAGCAATTTAATTTTTATTTTTTGTTTGCTCTGTAATGAATATGTGTTGTTCA
Organism: Quercus variabilis; assembly: GCA_030445155.1. Taxonomy (NCBI): domain Eukaryota; kingdom Viridiplantae; phylum Streptophyta; class Magnoliopsida; order Fagales; family Fagaceae; genus Quercus; species Quercus variabilis. The sequence goes on from CP129446.1 coordinate 18,617,425, forward strand.
TTTTGTTATGCATGTTTAATTTTTGGTTTTTTTGGGTTCAATGTTATGGTTTTATGGTGAGATTTAAGTTTTGTTGTAATTGGTTTTGTTATGGTTTGATGTGTTGATTATTCAGTTTGCGTAATTAGAAAGATGAAGTTTTTGATTGGTTGATGAGAAAATGAAGGATTAAGTGAGGGAATGATGAGGGAAATTGGAATTTATTTTTTGGTTCAATTGGGAACTGATTGAATGAGCAAAGTTTGAGTTTTTGGTTTTGTTAGAAACTAAATAGTCAAAAATCTATGGAAAGGTTATTAATTTGATGCTTCATTTGTTGCTAGAATTGTACTAGAAAAGAAATAAATGTGAACAATATTAAGACTTTTACTATTGTTCTTATTTTAAATTTTGTTCTATTTAAGCTTATCAGTCATCACGTTTAAACTTATGCTTATCCCTTCAAAGTATTTGCAATGTAAAAATTTGCTTTCAATGTTACGCCACCTTTTTGTTTTGGATCATCTTATTCTTATCCCACCTATTACCAAAATAAATTTAACAAAATAACTTTAAATTTTTTATAACAATCCAATCTATCAAATTTTAAAGAGTATTGTATTAGATAAGTTTAACCCGAACACAAAGTTTGGATTAATACATGATATGGAAGAATAATCATGGCATCCGTCATGGGCGAGAACGTCAGCACAGGTTCAAGTCGACGGTCCAATAGCGGGTAACAGGCAGAGTAAAGCTGACGGGTACAAGGTAAACGGACTGCGAGCATGAAGCTGACGGTTACACAAACAACAAAGGAGCTGACGACTACTCGTCTGCCGGGAAGAAAGAAGGCTGACGGTTGTAAGGCTGACGGCACCATGAAAATGAGAAACTTGCCCACCACGTATAGGGAGATTGCTTGTACTCCACGACTAGTATCCGGATCCTATAAGGAAAGGATCCCGTAATTTACGCTCATAAGGGTTCCTATAAGGAAAAGACTTCTGCTTCAAGGAAAAGGGTCAACCCTCAACTACTATAAAAACTCCAATGCCCTCACAAATCAAGGTACGCATAATTACACCCTCTCTAGCACTCTAGAGTTGAAAGAAGTTCTAACTTGACCTTCGGAGGGTATTTGGCCGGCACCACACCGGTGCTCTCTGTTAGGTCATCTCCTTTTTGTCTTGCAGGTGCTGTTCCGAGCGTGTGAGGACCGTGTGGCTCACTGGTGAGATTTTCGGCATCATCAGTTGGCGCCGTCTGTGGGAAAGGGTTATTAAGCCACACTATCGTTTCCCAGACTAAAGAGTTGCATGGTACTCACTCGTTCAATGGCTACTACCAATGACATACAAGGAGAGGAACCACCCTTGATTGCCCTCGAGAGGCAAGTTCGGACTCTCGGCGCCGCCGTGGAGCGTCTGACCAAACGGAACCTCGACTTAGAAGAACAGCTTCGCCAGAAGGATGCAGCGCAAAACGGCCAACCCGAAGACCAGGAAGAGAATAGCGCTCCAAGAGGGAACCAGGAAAGACCTGAAGGCAGCCTCGCCCCGAGCAGACCAGAAAGACCGCCCGCAAGCATGCCATCCCTCATGGATGCGGCTCCACCACAAATCGCCGCCGAGATGCAGGCAATGAAGGAGCAGATGGAGGTTATGATGAACGCCCTCAAAGGGAGAGTTTCTAGTAATCTTGACGACCTCGTGAACCGTACCGACTCACCCTTCACTATCGCCGTAAACTCCTTCCCCTTACCCCACAAGTTTCGCATGCCGAATATAGATAGCTATGACGGAGCAAAGGATCCTCTCGACCACCTGGAGACTTTCAAGACCCTGATGCATCTTCAGGGAGTAGCGGATGAGATCATGTGCAGGGCCTTCCCCACAACACTTAAAGGCCCCGCGAGGATATGGTTCAGCCGGCTGACGCCCAACTCTATCAGCACCTTCAAAGAGCTAAGCGCCCAATTCACTACACATTTCATTGGAGGACACAGGTATAAGAAGTCCACAGCATGCCTGATGAGTATCAAACAAAGAGAGGACGAGACGTTGCGATCCTACATAACGCGTTTTAACAAGGAAGCGCTATCGGTCGACAAGGCTGACGATAAAATACTTGTCGCAGCATTCACAAACAGGCTACAAAAAGGCAAATTCTTGTTCTCTCTATACAAGAATGACCCGAAGACCATGTCAGAAGTGCTCTACAGGGCCACCAAGTATATGAATGCCGAGGACGCACTGCAGGCCCGAGAAGAAAAGCCCAGAAAAAGGGAGAGGCAGGAGGACGCACGGTCGGACCAGGGAAGGAAAAGACCCAGAACGGGGGATCGAAGAGACGAAAGACGATCTAAACCTCCAGGAGGGAGATTCGCGAGCTTCACTCCGCTCACCGCCCCAATAGATCAAGTCCTAATGCAGATAAAGGACGAAGGAACTCTGACCTTCCCCGGTAAACTGAAGGGGGATCCTAATAAGCGTTCCAGAGACAAGTACTGCCGCTTCCACCGAGACCACGGTCACGACACAGCCGACTGCTACGACTTGAAGCAACAAATCGAGGCCCTGATAAGACAAGGGAAGTTACAGAAGTTTGTGAGCAAGGAAAGAACAGACCAAGCGCCTCAGGAGCACCCACCTCCGCGTGGCCATGATCGTCCCAGGCCTCCCATTGGTGATATACGAATGATCGTAGGAGGGATGGCCACCAGACCGTCAAAAAGGGCTCGGAAGACGCACCTCCGAATGGTCCAAAACGTCCAAGTGGCGAGCCCAGTGCGAAACATAGCCCAAACAAAAAGCCCCGTGATCGAGTTCTCAGAAGAAGATGCGCAGCGTATCCACCACCCGCACGACGACGCACTTGTCGTCAGCCTACAGGTCGGGAACTACAACTTGCATCGGGTATTAGTCGATAACGGAAGCTCGGCAGACATTCTATACTACCCGGCGTACCAGCAAATGAAAATCAGCAAGGAGCAACTGGTCCCGACGAACGCTCCGCTTGTCGGTTTTGGAGGCGCAAAGGTGTTTCCGTTAGGCGCAGTCACGTTGGGTGTAACCGCAGGCGACTACCCCCAACAAACCACGAAGGAGGTAACATTCCTCGTGGTTGACCATTCATCCGCCTATAACGCCATCATAGGACGGCCCACCCTCAACGCATGGAAAGCGGCAACTTCAACTTATCACTTGAAGATTAAGTTCCCGACAGAACACGGAATCGGGGAACTACGTGGAAACCAGATTGCCGCACGAGAATGCTATGTGGCCATGATGGAGATAGACGATCACCTCCAAACCATGAACATAGAAGAGCACCGGGGCGCGACAGAACCGGCTGAGAGGCTTGAGGAGATACCTCTAAACGACTCCGTACCTGACCAGACAACGAGGATTGGGACCCTTGCAAGCCCCGTCACTCGGCAAGCGCTTGTAGCATTCCTCAAGGAGAATCGAGACGTATTCGCCTGGAGTCACGAGGATATGCCAGGAATAGATCCTTCCATCATGGTACATAAGCTGAATGTGTCGCCATCTCTTCCACCCATCCGACAGAGGAAGCGGGTCTTCGCCCCGGAGCGAGATCAAGCCGTAGCCGAAGAAGTCCGCAAGCTGCAAAAGGCCAATTTCATTAAAGAGGTGTACTACCCCGACTGGCTAGCAAACGTGGTGATGGTCAAGAAAGCTTCCGGGAAATGGAGGATGTGTGTAGACTTCACCGATTTGAACAAAGCGTGTCCTAAAGACAGCTACCCCCTCCCAAGGGTCGACACTCTGGTAGACTCCACAGCTCAGCACCAGCTATTAAGCTTCATGGACGCTTTCTCCGGCTACAACCAGATCAAGATGCACGAGGACGATCAGGAAAAGACGTCCTTTGTTACCAGCCAAGGCCTATTCTGCTACAAGGTAATGCCGTTCGGTTTGAAAAACGCAGGCGCAACTTACCAAAGGCTTATGAACAAAATGTTCGCACAACAGATCGGGAGAAACGTCCAGGTATATGTCGATGACATGTTGGTTAAAAGTCAAAAGGAAGAAGATCATTTAGAAGACCTCAGGGAAACATTCGACACCCTCCGCTCTTACAACATGAAGCTCAATCCAGGAAAATGTGCCTTTGGGGTAACGGCAGGAAAATTCCTAGGATTCATGGTGTCCCAGAGAGGCATCGAGGCCAATCCGGACAAGATCCGGGCTATAATGGAGATGGCACCACCAAGAAATGTGAAGGAAGTACAAAGCCTCAACGGCAAGATAGCAGCACTAAACAGGTTCGTCTCCAGAGCGACAGACAAGTGCCTACCCTTCTTCCGCATATTAAAAAGGTCTTTCGAATGGACCGATGAATGCCAGCAAGCGTTCGAAGAATTAAAAGCTTACCTCTCTTCCCCACCACTGCTGAGTCCCTCACAGCCAGGAGAAGAACTCTTTCTTTATCTCGCCGTCTCCCCGGCCGCCGTCAGCGCCGCCTTGATCAGAGAAGAAGAGAAGATACAGAAACCCGTGTATTACATCAGTCGGGCGCTGCACGGAGCTGAAGAAAGATATCCACCCCTGGAGAAACTTGCCTTCGCACTAGTTACGGCGGCGCACAAGCTGAAGCCATATTTTCAAGCTCACACAATAGCGGTCTTAACCGACAAGCCTTTGCGACGGGCCATGAGCAACCCTGAGGCGGCCGGGCGCTTGACACTTTGGGCCATAGAGCTGAGCGAATATGACATCCAGTATCGCCCGCGCACCGCTATCAAGGGGCAGATCGTGGCAGACTTCATAGCTGAATTCACGAATGGCGAGGACGAGGGGGCAGAGGAATCCACAGAGTGGAGTATACACGTGGATGGATCTTCCAACAGACAAGCCGGCGGGGCCGGCATCGTGCTACAGTCACCAGAAGGAGACACGGTAGAATGTATGGTCCGTCTCGCCTTCCCACTACCAACAACGAGGCAGAATACGAAGCTTTGATAGCAGGGCTCGACCTCGTTAGGGCAGCAGGAGCCGAGAAAGCAATTGTTTACTGCGACTCCCAAGTCATAGTCAACCAGATAAGCGGGGAGTACGAATGCAAAGGCGAGAGAATGAAGAAGTATCTGGAGCAAGCGAAGAGGAGAATAAGCGAGCTGAAGGTCAAAATTATGCAAATCCCCCGGGGGGAAAACGAGCGAGCCGACCGCTTAGCCAAAGCCGCCTCTGCCGAGCACATGATCGCCACTGGAAGTGCACTCTCCTTCACGCAGCTCTCTCCACTCATCAGTGCGGCCGACATACAGGAGCTCGACCCCCAGAATGACTGGACTACACCACTAACCTCCTTTTTGAAAAATAGCGTATTACCAAATGATAAGGAGGCAGCAAGGAAACTGAAGGTTCAAGCGGCAAGATTCGTTCTAATCAAGGATGTATTATACAAAAGAGGTTTTTCTCGTCCCTACCTACGATGCTTGGGCCCCGAAGAAGCAGATTATGTCATGAAGGAAGTGCACGAAGGAGTCTGTGGAAACCACTCCGGATCAAGGTCGCTAGTACACAAGCTAGTACGAACCGGGTACTTTTGGCCAACAATGCAGAAAGACGCCGAAGCTTATGTGAAGGCTTGCGACAAATGCCAAAGGTTTAGCAACATCATCAGGCAACCACCCGAGGAGTTAACCCCAATCACGGCACCATGGCCGTTCGCCCAGTGGGGATTAGACATCATGGGACCATTCCCCACTGCGATACGACAACTGAAGTTTTTAGTTGTCGGTATCGACTACTTCACCAAGTGGGTAGAAGCGGAAGCACTGGCCACCATCACAGAGAAAAACATAAGGAGCTTCGTTTGGCGATGCATCATATGCAGGTTTGGCATTCCAAGAGTCTTGGTCTCAGACAACGGGAAACAATTCGACAACGACTCCTTCAGGGACTTCTGCTTAGAGTTAGGGATACGGAACCACTACTCCTCCCCCGCTCACCCCCAAGCCAATGGACAAGTCGAAGTTACAAACCGGTCCTTGTTAAAAATCATCAAGACCCGGCTTGAGGGGGCAAAGGGCATATGGGCTGAAGAGTTGCCAAGCATACTATGGGCGTACAGGACGACAGTAAGGACACCAACAGGAGAAACACCGTTCCGATTGACGTACGGAAACGAAGCGGTCATCCCAGCCGAAGTCGGTCTCACAAGCTACAGGATACACAACCACGACGAAGAAAGGAACGACGAAGCCATACGTCTGCAGCTCGACCTGGTGGACGAGGTCAGGATGGCAGCAGAGCAAAGGCTCGCACGATACCAGGATCGCATGGCCAAAAATTACAACTCTAGGGTCAGACACAGAAACTTCCAGGAAGGAGACCTTGTTTTAAGAAAGGTAATGGGAGCAGCAAGAGACCCCACTCAAGGAAAGCTCGGCCCGAATTGGGAAGGACCCTACCGAGTTACGGCATGGCAAAGGAAGGGCACCTACCATCTAGAGACTCTGGACGGACGAAAGCTCCCCCATCCATGGAACGCGGAACACCTACGAAAGTACTACCAGTAGGAGCAGCGGCATCTTTCTTTTCAAGACTTTTTCAATTACCTTTTTAAGCGTTTTGCTACAATAAGCCCAACGGGCAGTTCTTTTCTAATGTTTTTGCTACAATAAGCCCAACATGGGCAGATTTTGTTCCTAGACTACCTTTTATATTTATGCACAACAATGAGAGTTTACTCAAAGACAAGTTTTTACTTACATGAAGTTAAAAGCAACAAAGCCCGGAGCTGGGTTGCCAAAAGACTGACGGTCCAAAAATGGACGAACAAAAAACAGCCGACGGTCTAAAAAAGACCAAGTCCAAAAGGACGATAGGCTGACGGTCTTAATGACCAAATCCACAAGCTGAAAGGCTGACGGTCCAAAAATGGACGAACAAAAAACAGCCAACGGTCTAAAAAAGGCCAAGTCCAAAGGACGATAGGCTGACGGTCTAAATGATCAAATCCACAAGCTGGATTGCCATAAAACTGACGGTCCAAAAATGGACGAACAAAAAACAGCCAACGGTCTAAAAAAGGCCAAGTCCAAAGGACGATAGGCTGACGGTCTAAATGATCAAATCCACAAGCTGGATTGCCATAAAACTGACGGTCCAAAAATGGACGAACCAAAAACAGCCCACGGTCTAAAAAGGCCAAGGGAAGACAGGTTGATGGTTTAAAAGAGCAAGTCCACAAAATGATTTACTAAAAGGGCGACGGACTAAAAACAGCCAAGTCCAAGGATGGACGAAAGGCTGACGGTCTGATCTGCAAACTAAAAATAACCCAAGTCCAAAATTACACAATAAGCTGACAATCTATAATTGGCCAAGTCTAAGAAATAGGCGAAAGGCCGACGGCCATAAGGCAGATAAACTCGTCACAAGACGACGGGATTTTTCTGAAACTTTCTACAATCATTCAAGGCAAAATGGTCAAAAGCTGACGGGCTCGTTAGAAACTAACCGACGGTTTAGTAAAACTGACGGCCCAAAAAAAGTAATAAGGCCTGCAATCTCTGTTTCAAAAACATGCAACAAAACCAAGCAAGATAAGCCACAAACAGGCAATAAAAAGCTGACGAGATTGTAACAAATCAAAGCCTAAAAGAAAGCATTTAAAAGCTGTCAAAATATTACACAACGGTGCCCAAAGGGGCACTTAATAAAATTGTCTTCTACATAGATAAAAGAAATACAAAAAGGTGATAAACAAAAAAGAAAAAATCTATTTAGCAGCAGGCTCCTCGTCATCAAGCAGTACAGTAGGAGGAGTGACGGCAGTCGAGGAGAGGTTCGTAGCAGGCTGGGCCAAGACAACCCCACTCTCTCCAGGAAGGGGGGAATTAACCAAGTCATCAGCAGGAGGAGTGACGGCACCAGTAGCAGGCGTCATGGGCTGAGCGTCTTCTATGTTAATGCAAGACAGGTCCAGCTCAGGAAAGGCTGACGCCACTTGTCTAAGACAGTCATCGAACCCAGTGCCATAATAGCTGCCACAGGATTCGATGAAGGCATCTGACGCTTTGAACTTCTCAACGGCATCCGCCCCAACTGTCTCTAACTGCCCATAAAGAGCCGTCAGCTTTTCTTCCGTCTCAACCCGCTGACGTTTCACCTCTTCCAGCTCGTCCCTCACCTCTTTCAGCTCACGGTTAAGTGTCCGTACCCCATCCTTGTACTGGCCTTACTCGTTTCGCAGAGTGGCATTATGCTTGCTGAGGCGAGAAGCGACGCCCTCCTTGGCCACACATCGCTCCGTTAACGCCTTGACACGGACCAAGGCCTGAACCAAAAATACAACCGTCAGCTTCAGAAAAGAAGGGGTTTGTGTACATCAGACAAAGTAAAACTGACGGCTTACCCGAGAAAGGTCGAACAAGGCCGACGACCCCAGCTCGTCCGTCCCTAACTGAGCACAAGGATCTATGTCCGTCGGCCTTATGAGTGCCCCGACAGCCTCGACGGCAAACTCCTTGTGCGTTAGCAAGGTCTGGGGTCCCTGCAAGACGGGACCAGAAGAAGTCATGACGCCTTTTCCAGCTCCATGACCCGATGTAGGGGGCGACTTCGCTGGAGTGACGGTTGGCCTCTTCGACGGACGTATGACCACCTCGTCAGACTTCCTCTTTTGGGAGCCCTTGGTGACGGGCCTGAGGTTAGGAGTAGACGTCGTCTCTCCCTTAGCCCTCTTCTCCTCCCGCTGACGGGCAGCGGCGGCCTTGATTCGCTCCTTAGCAGCATCCATTTCTGCACCAAAAGAGAAAAAGCATAAGGGAAGTTGACGACCAGAAGTATAGAAACTGACGGTTGGAAAAAGACTTACGATGACGAGCAAGCTCTTCCAACCTACGAGCCTCGGGTGTTGGTTCGGGACCCCCACAGTATGTGTAGAGAGTGTCTAGGGTAATCAAGTCCCGGCACGACCGCTCCTCTATTCGTATCCCCAGAACCCGGTGGATGAAATCCTCTTGCTCGTCAGTTATTGACGGGCGAACAAAGGCTGAAAAAGAGAACTTGAATGTGTTAGCATCTTTCCAAAGGAAAAACAAAAAATGGCAAGATGACGAGGATGAAGGTGACGACTAAAACCTGACTCCTTGACAAAACCCCAAGTGTTGTCAAAACAGCCAAAGGGAATTGTTTCCCATTCATCTTGACGGCACACCCAATCCGTCCCTTCTACAAAAAAGAACCTACCCTTCCAGGCTCTATTGGAGTCTGGCATTTCAGACACCAGCCTTAACTCCTTCTCCCTAACAGCAAAATGATACATCCCCCTTGATGAAGAAAGATGACGGGGTCTGTAGCAATAAAAAAACTCATCCAAAGTAAGCTGACAGTGTCCTCCACTCAGACGACCCCACAACACCTCAGCACTTATAAAAATTCTCCATGAGTTTGGGGCGATCTGACTGATTGATATGCCAAGATAGTCAGCTAGCTGACGGTGCAAGGCCGTCAGGGGCAATCTCAAGCCGGCAGCAAACATGGCGTCATACATGCCAACGTCTGCAGTCTTTCCCGTGTAACATTTCTCACCCTCCATAGGTAGACGGATGGGAATGTGATCAGGGATTTGGAAACGGACGCGTAGTTCGTTAAAAAATTTTAGCGTCATCTTTGGAAGAAATTTATTTACAGCCCAGTCCTGGGGAAGGATGAAGGGACGACTACCTTCAGGACCTTCAGACTCCTCGTCACTAGACTCCTCGTCACCGTCATCCCTACTTCCCCCTCCTAACTCAACTTCACTTCCCTCGACTACTTCCTCCTCTTGACCAACGTCTCCCTGACCTCCTATCTCTTCGACGGCAACATGGGCTGACGTCTCCCTCTCTGACGACCAGGAGGAACTCTCAGACTCACTACTTGAGCCCGAACCAAACACCTCGTCGTAGCCCGCTCCTTCGCGGACCGACGACTGGTCACTCGACGCGTCACTCGACATCTACCTACAAGTGACGGGTGTAAACTAAGCGCCTAGGATGACGACCTCACTTTAAAAGAAAAATAGAAAGCACGCGAAAAGGAAGGGAAACTTACAAGTTCTAGAAGTAACGTTTGAAGGGGCGATGGCAGAAACGTTGGAAGAGCTGACGGAATTTGGGCGACGGATGTGCTCTTCAGGGATCAGGCAAACGAAATAGTGAAAATGGGAGGAGGGGGCCACATATATATATGAATTAAACGCACGGAAAACGAAGCGACGCTCGCGTATCAACGCGGAGCCAATCCAAGCACGCCACCTGTCCCAGCATTTAATGACAGCAGCAAATATTTTTCTGATCAAACAGTTAGCAACGGAAAGAATACTCCATAACCCGTCTGGTATGGCTGACGGGCATATGGAGTAGGGGGCAACTGATATGGAAGAATAATCATGGCATCCGTCATGGGCGAGAACGTCAGCACAGGTTCAAGTCGACGGTCCAATAGCGGGTAACAGGCAGAGTAAAGCTGACGGGTACAAGGTAAACGGACTGCGAGCATGAAGCTGACGGTTACACAAACAACAAAGGAGCTGACGACTACTCGTCTGCCGGGAAGAAAGAAGGCTGACGGTTGTAAGGCTGACGGCACCATGGAAATGAGAAACTTGCCCACCACGTATAGGGAGATTGCTTGTACTCCACGACTAGTATCCGGATCCTATAAGGAAAGGATCCCGTAATTTACGCTCATAAGGGTTCCTATAAGGAAAAGACTTCTGCTTCAAGGAAAAGGGTCAACCCTCAACTACTATAAAAACTCCAATGCCCTCACAAATCAAGGTACGCATAATTACACCCTCTCTAGCACTCTAGAGTTGAAAGAAGTTCTAACTTGACCTTCGGAGGGTATTTGGCCGGCACCACACCGGTGCTCTCTGTTAGGTCATCTCCTTTTTGTCTTGCAGGTGCTGTTCCGAGCGTGTGAGGACCGTGTGGCTCACTGGTGAGATTTTCGGCATCATCAATACATAACTCTCTCTTTTCTTATCTAATAAAGAAATTTAAAATCACTATTCTATATAAAACCAATCACAGAGTTTAGATTAATATATAACTCTCGCTTTTCTTTTCTTATCTAATAAAGAAATCTAAATCAACTAATAAATATATTTTTTTTGACTGAAATGATAGAACTAATAAAGAAATTTAAACTAATTACGTTCTACTAACAGCTAAACCAAAAAAAAAAAAAAAAAAATTCAGTATAAAACGATTATTGTTATAAATTATTCCCTTTACATTTTAATAACTTAATAACATTTATTTTACAGGTCCTACTCTTATCTTTATAAGATAATAAAGATTGTGCCCAACTCTGTGTTTGAAGCTATGACTTGTAAGCTATTGGAATGTTGGTAATAATGTTTTCATTGCCATAAAGCAACCAAGGTGTGGCCTTTATGTGTTATGTGGAATATCCTACATTTGTAATCAAAGAACATGTTTTTTTTTTTTTTTTTAAACTATTTGTAATAGTTATTTAACTGATTATCCCGTGCATCGCACGAGTTAGCGACTAGTATTTATGAATTTTGATAGCCAATTAGTCAAATAGATTTAGATCCCACTTCTAATTGTAAAATTAATAGATTCTTAAATCTTTTTTTTTTAATATGATTTTACTAATCTCAAAATTCTTAGATTTGAAGTGTTTTTCATTTGAGTCTATATTTATAGAGGATTTGCAATTCTCAAAAATTATTATTTTTGAATTGTTTTTCATATGAATATAATATCTATTTTATTTATAGAGAATTTGAAGTTACAAAGACTATTAAATGTTCTAGAATTTTCTCAACCAAAAAAAAAAAAAAATGTTCTCGACTTTAATATGCACCCAAAATTAGTGGGAAGAGAATTAATGGCTATATTTGCTGATATTGGTGGTAATTACTTTAAGGGTGGGTTTGGATTCACGTCCACAGCCACGTTTTGCTTCTTTGCATGTTTTCAAATTTTTTTTTTCCACACGTTTCAGGGAGTAATGTGGCTACTATTTATGCATTGTTCATGAATATTAGTCGCAAATGTTGACTTTTCAACCATGAATAGTGCATCCGTGCATTGTTTACGGACCCACAAATATCACTTTTCAGCAACTTTTTCATTAAAAATGGATCCCACGGTACTATTCACATATTTAAAAATTATTTTGCTTCAATATTTTTAGTTTTCAATTTTCAGTTTCAGCAAAATAAGTTCTATCTAAACGGACCCTAAGTATATTTTAGACAACTCTAACTTAAGCTGCATTTCCTAAATTCATAACTAAATGATAGGCCACAATCTAAATGACCCCTTGTGATTAAACCAATTAATTACTTAGCCAAGTTATTAATTAATCAATTTATCATGCAATTGCGTGGAAGCACAAACAAATCATCAAAAACTAAATATGCAGCGGAAATTAAATAACACGGTGATTTGTTTACGAATGGAGAAAAACATCGCAGCAAAAATCCCACCGGGTGATTTTCAGGTCACCACTCCTGAAACTCCACTATTATCAAATCAAGCGATTATAAGTAAAGGAATCCCAAGTACCTTATCAATCTACAGTTGAACCCTTACCCCAATACTCAATTGGACTTGATCTGTTGTGACAATTTCCACCTTTGATGCACAGCTCCCAAGTACATGACTAACCAATGCACGGATCCCAGTATGCGACTTCAAAACACCAACTTAAGAAAGAGAGGTTGGCTGCAAAGTTTTTTAGTTCATCCTACACAATGAAGATCAGGAAGATGCTTGGTCACAAAACCTTTTGATGCAAATATACAATAACAAGAAAATGAACTAGGTCAAGAACTTCGTCTTTAATCACAATTTGCTTGAACATAGATTGCTTAATACTTTTGAAACTTATGTATATCTTGACGGCTCTTAAAACAATTCTTTTATATGTTTAGGGTTTGGAGAAAATGAGACTCAAAAGCATATTCATGGATCCCAAGAAAATCAAATCAGAAAATCTGAAATTATAAATCTCGACAGATAGCAGGTGTCGAGGTAGCTATCGAGCAGGTGTTGAGCTTTAATGAATTTGCACTTTGACTTACTTTTTTTTGGACAGACTTAATGACTTCAACACTTGACTTTGAAACCTTATTTCTTGAAGTATTAAAAACACCTAGAACGACCCAATTACAAGTAGAGTGCGTTTTGTCAAAAGATTTAGCCAATTTACATAAATAAGTGACATATGTTCTTAGCAAATGAAAACACATATATCCTACACTAAATAATATAAAACTAACCAGTCTTAGCATTTCATAAACTTCTGACATTAAAATTTTAATCTCTCTCTATCTGTTGGATAATATACTAGCTGCCCTTCAAAAAAAGATAATATACTAGCTGTGATTATTAAAATCTTATGATCCACAACTTCCGATTTGACTTCGGAACTCAGTACATAGCCCCACATTATTCATATGATTGGCTCATCTCTCTTGACTCCTGAAAGCATAATTTAAGTTTATACATGCCACGACATAGGTTATCCCGAATAAAACTAACAAACATATAAAAGATCCGATCTAACATAGTCTGTCTGGCAAATCAAGTCAAAGTCAAGCTTCATAATTTCTTTTTGGAATATTTTCCAAGCAAGCTGGATTGTTCAGTTTGAACTGTTTTCTCCCATTGCTTTATTTTGATTTGTTACCCTTTTTTTCTCCAACTTTTTGAAAATGGACCTTTACAATGTCTAAAAGAAAAAGTATGGGTACTTTTAAAAAGTGTGGTTTTAAAATATTTTCTTAAATATACACTTTGAAGGTGGTTAGAGCACTCAAAGTCAGTGCTCTAAAGCTAATTAAATGCTAAAATAGAGAATGCTTTAAAACCCATTAAAAGCTAAAATCATAATTATTAAACTTGGACTGACCCGTTGAAAACCCAGTGACCCAGTTCTTAAACTGGCCTGAATGTTTATATGGACTATTTCTGCAAAGGTCCTGGTCAAATCTTGTCAAACCTGACAGGTTTGTGGCAACCGGAGTAACTTGGATGAGTTTATATAACTCGGTTCAGTTTTTAAATTTGTAAAATTACATCCATAGACCCACTTTATTGACTTATTTACAGTTTAATAGGTTATAATATGGTAATTTAAAGAGGAGAAAATCTAAAGAATTAAAACAAAAAATGCACTTATCTATCAGTCTACCCACTTCCAAGATTCCTATCTTATCAAAAGACTACTCTATTATTGTGAAATATTGATTTTGAATTATAATTGTCACTTTAATTTTGGCACATGCCCATTTTTTTAATTTACATATTTATGTTATAATTTCTCAAACTTATTTTCATATATTTTTATTTTTAATAATTTTTTATTTAATTTTTCAGTTCAACTTGTAACTCACTGTTTGAAACACTGACCTAATGACACAATGGTGGATTCCACAAACAGCTAGTGACCCACCCCACATGTAAAATCTCTACTTATTGTTAATTTGCCGACAAATATTACAATTTTTTTAATAAAACCTATTTCAATAATAAAAATATATTGAAATTACAAATAAATTTATCCTATTAATCAAATTAATTTTTAGCAAAAATTGAATAATATTATCCAAGTATTTAACAAGACAATATCACCCAAAAAAAAAATTCTCATAATTCAAAATCAATAATTCAATAGTATATAAATTTGTTTCTAACAAAGATGGAAGAAAAAATTAAAATTGGTACCTTATTTCCAACCTTACCAGAGAGAAAATAGAGACAAGGAGTTACGTTGGGTAGAAAAAAATAAGCTGGTAATATGTTTGTTTAAATATTATAGTTTTTGGTATGAAAAATTTATAATTTAACCACTATCAATGTGGGGTAGAACACGGTAGGTCTAAAAAGTCTAAACTCATATCTACCCTGTGATGTGGGACTAAAATCTCACCTCATTCCTGCCCCACCACCTTTGCGGTATGAGGAAAACTTGCGCAAGGTGAAGCGGGAAGGAGTAAGTCAAGTGGGACGAGCCAAAATGGCCATCTCGACTCACACACGTAGCAACATAAAATTCCACAAAAACTATCAAAATGACAAGTGGTTAGTGGTAAATTAAAAAGTAATATTAATTATGAGACTAGATAGGAATCAATAAAAGGTTGACAACTCAATTATTATAGAAATTGTTGCGAAAATTATTTTGTAACATTACTTCTCTCTTATGGTGGATTCCACAAACACAAGACCCGTGAATTCCACAAAAGTGAGACTCAACCTTACATAAAAAAAGAGTTATATAGGCTCATTATACCATAACTTCTCTCTTAATAGAAAAATTATTTTATGAAATAGTTTCATAAGACATTTTATTTTTATAAATAAAATCAAGCTTCAAAGTTTCTCTTTGGAATATTTTCCACGCAAGCTGGATTGTTCACTTTGAACTGTTTTCTCCAATTGCTTTATTTTGATTTGATGCCTTTTTCTTTTTTCTTTTTTTCCAACTTTTTGAAAATGGACCTTTACAATATTCTTTAAAAGAAAAAGTATGGGTACCTACCGTACTTTTAAAAAGTGTGGTTTTAAAATATTTTCTTAAATAAACACTCTGAAGGTGGTTAGAGCACTCAAAGTCAGTGCTCTAAAACCAATTGAGTGCTAAAATAGAGAATACCGTAAAACCCATTAAAATCTAAAATCATAATTATTAAACCTGAACTGACCCGTTGGAAACCCGGTGACCCAGTTCTTAAACTGGCCCGAATGATTAGTTTACAAAATGGTGCAAAGCTTTTTCATACTTGGACCCCAACGTAAATTTCCGTGGTTCACGCCCTATAAAATTAAGCAAATTCTTAGTGATTTCTCGCCAATTGCTCATCTTTGAGTTGAGAAACCGGCGTAACGAACTTAACATCCAAAATTCCAAATGACCATAACAACTATCTTCCTCTCCTTCCTTCTCCTCCTTTTCGGACTTGCGAACTCTGAGTCTCAGCTAAATGACAAAGAACAAACAGTCCTCCTGAAACTAAAGCAACATTGGCAAAACCCACCATCCCTAAGCCACTGGCAAAATCCACCATCTCTAAGCCACTCAAACTCCTCCCACCACTGTAACTGGCCAGAGATCACTTGCACCAGTGGAACAGTCACCCAACTACTACTTCAAAACAAGAACATCAACCAAACTGTCCCACCCTTCATCTGTGACCTCAAGAACCTCACAGTCATTGACCTTTCAGACAACTTCATTTCTCAAGAGTTTCCTAAAGCTCTCTACAACTGTTCCAAGCTTGAAGAGCTCGACCTCTCGCAGAATTACTTCAACGGCACAATCCCCGTTGACATTCACCGCATGTCTCACCTGCGCCGCCTCAACCTTGGAGCCAACAGCTTCTATGGTAACATTCCATCATCTATTGGACAATTAACAGAGCTAAGGACGTTTCAGCTTTTCCAGTGTGCATTCAACGGTTCTTTCCCGCGAGAAATAGGCAACTTGTTCAAACTTGAGTCACTGTGGTTGGCCTATAATGTAAATATGACAGCAGCAGTGCTGCCTTCGAGTTTCACGGAGTTGAAGAAGCTTAAGTTTTTATGGATTACTGCGTCTAATTTAAATGGGGAAATCCCAGACACGATTGGAGAAATGGAGGCTTTGGTGCATTTGGATTTGTCAGTAAACAATCTGACTGGGAAAATTCCGAGCAGTTTGTTTATGCCAAAGAATTTAAGTAATGTGTATCTTTTCAGAAACCAATTGTCTGGGGAGATTCCTCGGGTGGTTGAAGCATTAAACATTGATGTTATTGACCTCTCCGATAACAAATTGACCGGAAGCATACCTGATGATTTTGGCAGACTCAAAAATATGACAGGTCTGAGTTTGTTTTTCAATCAGTTATCTGGAAAAATCCCAGACAGTATTGGCCGTCTTCCAAGTCTGGCAGTCCTTAAAGTGTTTAGCAACAATTTATCAGGGACTCTACCTCCGGACTTTGGGCAGTATTCTATGCTTGTAGAGTTCCAAGTTGCAGACAATAAGCTTGAAGGAAAGTTACCAGAACACTTGTGTAATAACGAAATGTTGGTGGGTGTGGTAGCTTTTAACAACAACCTCACTGGAGAATTGCCTAAGTCGCTTGGCAATTACAATTGTTTGAAAATTGTGATTGTTTACAATAATAGGCTTTCTGGGGATATTCCTAGTGGCCTATGGACATCGTTGAATTTGAGCGTCTTGATTTTAAGCAACAATTCGTTTATAGGCGAGCTTCCTCAAAGAGTGGGAAGGAATCTCTCAAGACTAGAAATAAATAACAACTACTTTTCTGGTACGATTCCAGCTGAAGTGTCTTCCTGGAGGAATTTGGTGGTATTTAAGGCTAGTAATAACCTCTTTACTGGCACAAATTCCTCAAGAATTAACATCTCTTCCTTATTTAACAACTCTTTTTCTTGATCAAAATCGACTCTCGGGCTCCCTTCCACCAGATATTATATCATGGAAAACGTTAAATACTCTAAACCTTCGACAAAATAAAATCTCTGGACTTATTCCTCCGGAATTAGGTAATTTGGCCGCTCTTACTGAGTTGGACTTGTCAGAAAACCAAATTTCTGGCCCAATCCCACCACAACTTGGCCTCCTGAGGCTCACTTTGCTCAATCTCTCTTCCAATCTTTTGAATGGGAGGATCCCGACACAATTTGAAAATGATGCATATGCCAGCAGCTTCTTCAACAATTTCGCACTTTGTGCGAGTAAGCCAACTCTAAACGTTAGAAAATGTGACTCAAAGGTAGAGCCCCAAAAATTGAGCAAACATCCATCCCAGTGTCTTGTTTTAATAATATGTATGGTGGCAGCTGCTCTATTGGGTTTGTTAGCTTCACTATTCGTGGTCAGATTTCATCGTAAGAGAAAGCATGGATTAGATTCCACATCCACATAGAAGCTTACCTCATTCCAAGGCTTTATTTCACAAAAAATGAGACATCTTATTAGCATTGATAGAAAATAACATAATTGCTAGTTGTGGATCAGGGAAGGCACATGATGGTGTTGTTAATCATTCACATGATGTTACTGTGACGAGGATTTAGAATAACCAAAAGCCGGAAGAGTAGCTTGAAAAATAATTCCTTGCATTAGTTAAAATACCGAGTTCAATTCAACATTCCAACATATATATAGTGAAGTTACCCAGTTTTATTTCCTTTGATAATTCAAAACTTCTTGTGTATGAGTACTCAAAAACTATAGAGTGGATTG
Source organism: Quercus variabilis (assembly GCA_030445155.1). NCBI lineage: Eukaryota > Viridiplantae > Streptophyta > Magnoliopsida > Fagales > Fagaceae > Quercus > Quercus variabilis. The sequence goes on from CP129446.1 coordinate 18,635,667, forward strand.
GCGATTGCATAGGAACAGTAGAGCATCAAACGTCTCAGTGCTCACCTCCTGTTAAAACTGTAGATGGCAGTGCAGAGCATCATAGCAGAGTTGGTGAGCTAAGGTGCATGAGTCAAGCAGCAGCAAGTGCAGCACCTGATGAACAAAGGTGCACAAGCCAAGCAACAAGGATAGCATCAGAACCTACCAGGGCTAGCACAGATCTTCTAGAAGTAATTGAAGAAGTTCCTTATCATGAGCTATTCATCCATAACTTTGAGGAGTTAGTTCCACGAAGTTAGGCAGTTAGAGAGTTTGTTATTTCTGGATGCCACGTGTAAAGTTTAGATGGTTCTGGTAACAATTTTTAGCGCCAGATTAGGAAGTTAGTTATTTTGCTTGGTTCAAACTGTATATAAGTAGGATTAGGCTATGTATTTCAATTCAATTGATTGTAAAACTCTTTTCTTCATCAATGAAATTCTCTTGAGTTTTATTTAGATGATATCTCTAAGAATTTTACACCTCCAATCATTCACGTGGTCATGCAGATGTGAAACCAAGCAACATCCTTTTAGATAATTTTTTTTTTTTTTTTGGTATAGATTAGAGATATCCAGTAGTTATCATTTGCTACGTGAACATTTATTAATTTGTCCAATGAACTCTTCAAACTATGTGATGCCAATTACGGTCCAACTAGAAAATGGATCAGACTTATCAAAACATTAATAATTAAAATAAATATGGATCATTTTACTTTGATTTCTTTCTTTTTCATTTTTTTTTTTCTTTTTGATGAAGATGAGAAACAGAAAATTAATATGTCCCAAAGTCTTCCTTGAGAACTTAAAAATGGCCCACGTGTCGCCACGGAATCTCCACGTGAGAACTGTCTACGTGCTTCTTCATTATTGGATGCTTCCGTCATATTCTTCATGCGCTAGAGAATCACACCCACCTAATTATACTATTTACAATTAGCTATTGAGAATCATACATACCCACCTAATAATACTATTTCATCTCATTTTAAATGAAATTGAAAAATAATATCTCTGCATAGTTTTCACGTCAAATTTTAAACAATAAATTGTTATTAGTTCTAATTTAAATACAAGATTAATTTATTTTTTTGTACACCTGTAATAGCTAATAACAACATTTTACTTAGACATTTTTGTGAAAGTATTGTAAACATAGTGTTTCCTAGATTTATTGTTCGAGCAAATTATACTTTTATACTATAATCTTTGACCGCAATTACGCTTAATCTTAAAATTATCAAAATATCAAGTTGACATCCAAAATTGTAAGATTGTTTCAAATGTTGTTTATTCTGGTTTCTGTTAAGTATGACAAAATTTAATATTGAAAGATCTTATGGCAAGATGGATAAATTAGTATTTTTAATGTTAAATTCTATTAGATTTAACACTAACACAAACAGTAGGTGTACACTATATAAATATTTTAAAATTGAGGATCAATTGTGCATTTCAATAGTTTAAGGATTAAGTGTAGTTAAGAGAATGGTTACTGTAGGGGCTCCGTTTTTGGAAGGGCACCCCCGACAATAAATTTGTAGAGAGTGGGACGAAGGGTTTGGCTCCGGCCGGCCTCTCGCCGGTCCTCCTTGAGCTTTTCCTTAGTTTTTCTTCATCTGGGGTTGCTCCTCGGCTGGCGTCCGAGGAGGCCCCCCCTTCACGAGGGGGCTCTTTGCCTTATATACGCCCTTTGGCTTGATCCTAGCCTTACAGCTGTTGGCCATCCAGGCTACTGCTCCAGAGCTTGTCCCATCAGACAGGTTCTTCACCATACTGTGGGTTGCGGCCTCCAAGGTTGCACTGTTCAGGGGTCTTGTCCTCATTAATGTAACCTGGAGGGTCAGGCAAACACATTAAGTGTGGATGTGACCACCTATTCTGGGTTTGCCCCCTACCCAAGATTAGACTAGGTATGCCGAGGAAGGGTGTGTCCTCGGCATGGGTCCGAAAAGGGCTAAAAACCCTTTGGACGACTATCTGGGACAATTGTCCTCCTCGGCTTGGGCCTTGGGCCAGCCTAAAGGTGGGCCAGGGATTCCGAGCCCACGGGCCCCATAATAGTCTCTCAAAACCCTGCTGCACGTTTCCTTGGACGGGGAGGAGGGTTTTGAAAACCTCGGCCCTTATGTTCCGGAGGGCCTTCCGCTGGCTGGTCCTTCCTCGAGTGGCTGGATCGATACTCAGACTCTTCAGTAGGTAGTCAGTTTCTCCACAGGACTGGGTCTTTGGACCATGCAGCACCTTGGCTCCGCCGTAAATGGCTAACTCCCCATAGGCTTGGGTCCGAGGACCATGCAAGACCTAGGTACAATTGCTGCCTTCATGGTAAGTGGCTAGCTCCCCATAAAATTGAGTCCGTAGACCATGCAAGACCTAGGTACAGTTGCTGCCTTCAATGGTAAGTGGCTAGCTCCCCGTAGGCTTGGGTCCGAGGACCATGCAAGACCTAGGTACAATTGCTGCCTTCAGAGTAAGTGGCTAGCTCCCCATAGGCTTGAGTCCGTAGACCATGAAAGACCTAGGTACAGTTGCTGCCTTCAATGGTAAGTGGCTAGCTCCCCGTAGGCTTGGGTCCGAGGACCATGCAAGACCTAGGTACAGTTGCTGTCTTCAATGGTAAGTGGCTAGCTCCCCGTAGGCTTGGGTCCGAGGACCATGCAAGACCTAGGTACAATTGCTGCCTTCAGAGTAAGTGACTAGCTCCCCGTAGGCTTGGATCCGAGGACCATGCAAGACTTAGGTACAATTGCTGCCTTCAGAGTAAGTGGCTAGCTCCCCGTAGGCTTGGGTCCGAGGACTATGCAAGACCTAGGTACAATTGCTGCCTTCAGAGTAAGTGGCTAGCTCCCCGTAGGCTTGGGTCCGAAGACCATGCAAGACCTAGGTACAATTGCTGCCTTCAGAGTAAGTGACTAGCTCCCCGTAGGCTTGGGTCCGAGGACCATGCAAGACCTAGGTACAGTTGCTGCCTTCAATGGTAAGTGGCTAGTTCCTCGTAGGCTTGGGTCCGAGGACCATGCAAGACCTAGGTACAATTGCTGCCTTCAGAGTAAGTGGCTAGCTCCCCGTAGGCTTGGGTCCGAGAACCATGCAAGACCTAAGTACAATTGCTGCCTTCAGAGTAAGTGGCTAGCTCCCTGTAGGCTTGGGTCCGAAGACCATTTAAGACCTAGGTACAATTGCTGCCTTCAATGGTAAGTGGCTAGCTCCCCGTAGGCTTGGGTCCGAGGACCATGCAAGACCTAGGTACAATTGCTGCCTTCAGAGTAAGTGGCTAGCTCCCCGTAGGCTTGGGTCCGAGAACCATGCAAGACCTAGGTACAATTGCTGCCTTCAGTGGTAAGTGGCTAACTCCCCATAGGCTTGAGTCCGTAGACCATGCAAGACCTAGGTACAGTTGCTGCCTTCAATGGTAAGTGGATAGCTCCTCGTAGGCTTGGGTCCGAGGACCATGCAAGACCTAGGTACAATTGCTGCCTTCAGTGGTAAATGACTAGCTCCCCATAGGCTTGAGTCCGTAGACCATGCAAGACCTAGGTACAGTTGCTGCCTTCAATGGTAAGTGGCTAGCTCCCCGTAGGCTTGGGTCTGAGGACCATGCAAGACCTAGGTACAGTTGCTGCCTTCAATGGTAAGTGGCTAGCTCCCCATAGGCTTGGGTCCGAGGACCATGCAAGACCTAGGTACAATTGCTGCCTTCAGAGTAAGTGGCTAGCTCCCCATAGGCTTGAGTCCGTAGACCATGCAAGACCTAGGTACAGTTGCTGCCTTTAGTGGTAAGTTCGTCCTCGGATCCGAGAGCTTTGCTTTTAGTGTGGAGATGTCCACGGGCTGTTTTCTGGGAGCTGTTTTTCCTCAGGTCGGATTGTGACCTCATTCGTGAAGTTGATCTCGCCTCTAGTTCGTGTCCCCCATCTTTTTGGTTTACGAGGCGTCGCTTGGCCTTCCGCGCTCCGCGTTTGACGCTTCGGTGCCGGTAACGCGCCTTCATTAATGCCCTCGTGAATTAACACGAATCAGGCGGTTGGTAATCCCCTTGGAATTGGGTGGGAATTAATTCCCTCTGACAATCCTCCCTTCGAATTCTGCGTGGCTCAACTCCCACTAGTTTTCGCCTTCCATAAAAGGCGTTCTAGGGAGAATGTTTCTCCTCATTTCATGAATCTCCACAACCCGAAGCACATACTTTCACCTCCCTGAGCCCCTTTGACATCACCGCCAGGATTGTAACCAAAGTTGGGGGGTATGGGGTAACGGGCCACCGTGGCCGCAGCCCCTACTGGGCTTCCGGCGCGGCAGAGTTTAGGCGTAACACTGGCAGGGCCTTGTACGGTGGCCAAGAGGGACGTCGTTGAAGTACCTAACGTCTCTCCCTAGAGCGCACCTCCGACCAAGGAGACACGTGTACTCTCGTCATGGCTGGTGCCCGAGTATTGCCGTCTCCGACGGCCAACGCTTGTGTAGTTTGGAGAGGGTCGAGGAAGCATCACGGGGGAGGGTGTTCCGGGGTCCCTGCATCGGCTCCTCGCTTTGTTCAAGCTTCGGCTTCGAGGCGAGCCAACCCCCAGCCCCCCTTCTCGTGCTTTTACTGTCCAGTTCTCCCATTCTCTGGACGCCAGTAAAAGCACGGGTTGACACTTCCCTCATTTCTGATATTAATTCTTTGCGAGCCTCTTGCCCGGCTAGTTCTAGAATCGGTCCGCCTGGGCCTCTAATTGTAGGATTTTTTGTAAAACATGCCTGTCTGAGCCTCTGATTGTATTTGTAATCTTGTTATGAAATAATAAAGAACTCTTCTTTTATTTGTTGTTGAATCTTCTTTTCGTACTGCAATTCTTCTCTTCTTCTCTCTTTTTTTTTTTTTTTCTTTGCACCGCCAACTTTTGCGTAGTAACTACTTTAGAGCGACCGCCAATTGCGCTGGCCAGCGCACTAACCCTTCCCACAGACGGCGCCAATTGTAGGGGCTCCGTTTTTGGAAGGGCACCCCTAACAATAAATTTGTAGAGAATGGGACGAAGGGTTTGGCTCCGGCCGGCCTCTCGCCAGTCCTCCTTGAGCTTTTCCTTAGTTTTTCTTCATCTAGGATTGCTCTTCGGCGGGCGTCCGAGGAGGCCCCCCCTTCACGAGGGGGCTCTTTACCTTATATACGCCCTTTGGCTTGATCTTGGTCTTACAGCTGTTGGCCATCCAGGCTTCTGCTCCAGAGCTTGTCCCATCAGACAGGTTCTTCACCATACTGTGGGTTGCGGCCTCCAAGGTTGCACTGTTCAGGGGTCTTGTCCTCATTAATGTAGCCTGGAGGGTCAGACAAACACATTAAGTGTGGATGTGACCACCTATTCTGGGTTTGCCCCATACCCAGGATTAGACTAGGTATGCCGAGGAAGGGTGTGTCCTCGGCATGGGTCCGAAAAGGGCTAAAAACCCTTTGGATGACTATCTGGGACAATTGTCCTCCTCGGCTTGGGCCTTGGGCCAGCCTAAAGGTGGGCCAGGGATTCCGGGCCCACGGGCCCCACAGTTACTATGGAAAATTTACCTTGTATTGTTTTTCTTCAACTAAATTAAAGAATTTGGGTTTTCCTCCCATATAAAAAGAAAAAATAATGTTACATCTATAACATTTTATCTATACTATTTATAAAAGGATTCCTCTCTTTGGATTGAACTTTTGTATAATTCAAAAATACCCCTAAATCTTAGCATAACAAGGAAAAAACTTAAGGACAATCAGGTAAAAATATATATCTAACTCTACTTAAAATGTTTACAAAATATGACACTCTTCTATTAATCCATATTTTCAAAACAAACTTATCAGCAAAATACTCTTGGTGCTTCACATTCACGCCATGCTGCTTATTAACAACAAGTAAGGGATTACTTAAAAAAAAAAAAAAAAAAAAAAAAAAAAAAAAAGAGGAAAAAAGAAGAAGAAACTAATGGATCAGATTCCAATGATGACGACGACGAAGATGCTGATAATAATAGCAAAATCAATATGCACTTTAAAATCATGGGAAGAATTATAGAACATCTAAATCAGCGACAATGACATCTAGAACACTTCTAAACTCCAAGTCCAACAAAGCGACATAACTGGCATTCAATTATTTCTAGTATCACCTTTAGATAAATGGATCCAAAACTATTTAACAATTATATTCCATATGCTCTTAAAAAAATTGCTTCTATTATTCATATCAGAGTATATAACATCATGATCTTACATCTGTGTGTCTAATGTGGGCTATGCTTCCATGGGTGTTTACCCACAACACTACCCCAATAAAATGTGTCCATTGTCATATAAAATCTGTTAGCTGTCAGTAGTATAGGTTCTAAGAAAAATAAAACATTTTACTGAATGAGATTTGGATCCGGTGCAATACCTAGTCAGACCATGCAGTGATGGCAAATATTCTCTTAACCAAATAAAGAGTCACAAGTTTGAGTCCAAAAATCACCCTCTCCAAAGTTGAGAGTCAGTCCACTTACCAATCACCTTTCTCAAAATCCAAAATCAGGAACCTTGTATAAGCTGACCTATTAATTTCCAAAGGTTTGGAATAGCTATGCTTTCCAACACACCATATATATTGCCTTTTTATTTATTTACTAGTTATTTCTCACTATAAGTTTTTGTTCCATTGTAAAACTATCCTTTCAATGGTGGATCTGGTCCCCCACAACAGTCAAATGGTAATTTTTAATTATGTTTTTTCTACAATTTTTGTTTATTCATTGTGAACAGTTTTAGACCCCTTAACCTAACCAAATTAACCTAGTTAATTAGCCAAGTGATTAACTTAGTCAAATTATTCAAATCTAGGTTAACAAATCAAACAATCATATCAATTATATAAAACAGCAGAAAAGTAAATAATACAATGATATGATAACCCAGGAAACCACATGGTAAAAACTTAGAGAGGATTTGACCTAGCTATCCTCAAGATAAACTTGAATCTACTATCTGAAAGAATCGAAGTTTATATAAAAGGACTTACAAGCGCCCACGCTCGACTTCCTAATGCTACCCACCAATAGAACTTACTGACACGACCACGTGCAAACTCCGAATCCACAGACTCCTTCTTTCTTGGATTCTCCAATCAAGTACAAGCACCCACGCTTGTTTTTCTTTAAGCTTTAATGGCAGCAACTGAGTTGATCATCAAGATGTTGATATTATCACAACCTTGAAAACCCTAAGTTTATGTGAAGGAAAGCTCCTCAAGGATCTCACAAGAGATTCACACAAATCGCAAAGTATGAGCAACAATACACCCATAGCAACGCTCAAAATGTGGCTAGGGTTTTGCCTTATATACCTACGGCAAAAACATAAAACCCTAAACGTTTAATGAGGTAGGGTTGAATTGGAAATTCTGCAGAAAAAACATTATGGCCGACTTTTGATCGATCGAGTCTATTCTTTGATCGATTGAGCCAAGCCGAAATGCACCAATACATCTGTAGCCACTCGATTCCAACTTTACATGAATTACACAACTTTGAGCAAGCGTAAACAAGACTAAACATATTTTTTTGATCATGGTTTGCCAACATTACACATTAGAGTTCTAAATACATCAAATCCTAAGTCTTTAGAACCTAACAAAGTCCCCTTTTAGCAATCCGTGATAAAACACAAATTAAAAGCTCAAAGTTTACAAATAAAAGCCCTTTACAAAAATAATGCTCATAAACACAAATTCAATCCTAACTACTATCCATTAATTGCAAGTGCAGACAGCAGCTCAATTGAATCAACCTGTATATTCTTAAAACACTCAACAAATGCATAAACGCATGTGTGACAAAAAAACAGAAAATCAACAGATATGTAAACTAACTCTCCCCTTAAGTTAGCTCAAAAGTAAGATTCACACAACACATAATTAAGACATATATCAATGAATAATCTCATAAATATAAATCAATAAGCAGTGAATCACAAGAAACAAGAATCACATATATCAAAAAACTATCTCCCCCTAACATGAATAGCCCAAAAAAAAAAATGATATACAACGTGAAGTACCTAGATACAATCTAATATCTCCACTAGCTCCGCAAAACAAACAAATACTCCCCCTAACTACAAAAACTCCACTACAAGTGTCAAAACTCTACTCCCCCTTTTTGTGACGGAATGCCAAAGGACAATCACATGCCATCATCAAAAGGAGGTGGTGAGGGTGAACGAAGATGCGCTAAGTCAGCTCGCAAAGCATGTATCTTATCAAGTAAGTCCACCAAAATCTGACCATGAGCCGCCTGAACGGTCATGGCAGTCTCCAAGGTACGACATATATCAAAGTCATCCAAAGGAGGTGGAGGAACAATAGCATCAGCACCAGCACCAGCCGGATCAACAACATCCTCACCAACAAGACCCGTAGAAGAAGAGGAAGGAGGTGCAGTACCAGAAGGTTCAGACCAAGGGTGTTTAGAGCCAGCTCGAAGATGAGCAGCCCTCTGTCTAAGAAAAGACACACCTATGAGAGCAATAACATGAACGAGCCCAGAAGAAGGGAAATCATCTAGACCAAGATATAACAAAATCATATGATTAAAAATGGGATGGACAAGAGCATGAGCGGAAGATGAACTCCTATAAACTTCGTTCAAAGAACGAATAAACAAGTGAGGAAAACTAATAGGAGCATCAGTAACAAGAGCGTATAAAAAGACACACCACTCGAGAGGAATGGTGTGAAGATGAGAAATGGGCCAAATAGAATGACACGCTATCCTAAAGAAGAGATAGTGCAACTCAGATAGCTCAGCAGTGGTGATCCTATGATCAAAACCCCACTGGATAGAAGACCCAGTGATGTAAGACATGACTTCACTCAAAGGAGGAGACTTATCATAAGGATAGACAGGGTGCTGGACCAAAGGTACCCCTAGAGCATCAGCCACTACAGTAAGAGTAATAATGTATTTTACGCCTCGTATCCAACTTTTTACCAAAGTGTTGGAATCATAGATGTGAATAGAGATGTTCGAAAAGAACTCTCTAATCAGGGTAGCTGGGGGAGGAGGATCAGAAATATCCAATAGCAGTAACCAGGCCCGACGCTCAAAATTTGCCATAATGGCAGGATTAAGCTCATCTAACACAACAGAACACTCAGACCAAATCTTTCTCCTAAGGTTGAAAGTCTCAAAAATCTCTTGATTTTTCTCACTCAGAAACTTCTCATGGTAAAAAAAAGATAGGGGAGGAGAAGGTGGGGGAACAGACCTATGAGCTCTAGTTTTTCTAGGCATGATGCTAAGGAAAGGACAAAGACACAAAAAAAAAAAAAAAAAAAAAAAACCAAAAGAACAAAAACAAAGCACAAACCAAGGGCAGACCGCAAGTTAGTACAAATAAAATAGATCAAAAATTTATATGATGCATGAACAATTACAATGTCATGATGCATGTTTTAATGCAGTAAACTAAGTTCAATTTAAATTCAAATGCACACAATTGGCTTGAACACAGAGTTTCTACGAAAAACCCCAAAATTAAAACTGCTTGTTAAAATAAAAAAAAAAATGACTAATTGATCAACACACAAGCTAAAATACACAAAATAATGATCAATTACATCAATTCAACAAGCCAATTGCACCAATTGAACCCAATTTGAACAAATCCCTAAATCGGATCAATTACAAGCCCTAGAATTTTCAATTTTTCATAAAACATAAAATTAATCAAATTAAACCATCAAGATCTTGTTGTTATCATGTCCCAACAAAAACCCAATGATCAATTTCACATAACAAGGCTTGAATAATGAAAAACCCCAATAAGAATAGGTCCGAAAATCTCAAGGAAAAATGCATGAAACTTGAAAATAAAAGAAAAGGAAAGGGTAAAATAGACTTACAGGCCTTAGAGGACAAAATCCTTGCAAAAGACTCAGAAGAAAACGACAAAAAATTGCTGAAAGAGCTTGCCAAGTCAGAGAGAGAGAAAAAGGTTTGAAACTTTTTGAAAAAGTCAAGAACAGTGTTTTAAAAAACCTGATTTGTGATATTCAATTGATCGAAAATTACATTCAATCGATCGAATCAACCCGAGACTCCTAAAAGGATTTTAAGTAATTTTCGATCGATCAAAAAATAGAATAGATCGATCGAAACAGGCAGAGGCTCAAAAAAAAAATTAGAAAAAAAACACAGTTTTGAAAAATAACAACCACATTTTGGGCACAACTCCTCAAAGCATTAAAATTAATGAATCAAAATGCATTAGTATGAGATGAAATGTTTTTTCAAAAACCCAAGTTTTAACCTCAATTTTTAAAGTAAATTTCAGCCATTCTCCCTTTAAATTCTCGAGTAAAAAAAATGTTTTGCATAATACTCAAGGCATTTTCAAACTTTGTTGGTCAGACCAAAAACACACACAATAACATGTACAATGTTTAGCAAATAGTAACTTGTGTAGTGTGTGTAACTACCAAAAGCTTGAGATACATGTGAGGTGATATGTGAAAAGCAATCAATCACAATGTCTACAAAATCCATCATATAGAATTCAAAAGAGACTATTACCTAAAGAGTTACATCATATAACTCTCACATCTCCTAGAACATAAGCTTGCAATCATGTAGGTGTCTTGTATTTTGCCTCATAATGTACACACTAATTTTAATTATGTGATTTGGCATCAAACCTAATAGTACACACCAATTTTAAGCATTAAGCATTTAAACCGAGGCTTCACCTTATGTTCTTTTTGTGCATATGTTACACTTGCTAGAGCACAAAATCTTACGATATGCACTAAGGTGTTCATGATTGGCTAGTGAACAGTGGTGAGATGGTTATTTATGCCATTCTCAAAAGGATCAAATCCGACAATCAAATAACATGTGACTTCAAGATTAAGACAAAGTGATAAATACCATAAACATCTTTCCCACACAACATGCACTACAAAGTTTCAACTAGTCAAGTGCAATAAATAAGCTCATCAAAGCTAAACAGGATACAAGGACATGTTCTGTGTAAATAAATTGACCAGCCTTGTTTTCAAAAATCAAGAAAAATAGTGCAAAACACAAATTACTTTTCCCTTTTTAAAAAAAAAAAACAAAAACAAAAACAAAAATAAATCCTAGAATGAAATGCATGAATGTTATGCAATGCAAATCCTAGAAACAAAACAACACAAAAACCAAAGAACAATGGTCACAAAAGAAAGAGCAACGAAGCACAAGGACCATGTCAGAAAGACTCAATTAGATCAAGTCTTTTGCATCCAAAACCTATTAGATGCACCACGAGCATTGGAGTTCCTATTCACGTTCGAATGATTTTCAAATCCAGGATTTGAATAAAGGTTTAAAGCCTTTACCAATTCACCAATGAGTGCCATAGGATCTTGTACTTGAGGCATAGGCATTTTTGGTTTGTTTACTCTCTTTGCAGCTTGAAGCTTGTAACAGTCAGGACGAATGTGTTCAGACTTTCTACAAAAATGGCAAATCCAAGCAGGTTTACCATGCATCTTGTCCTTAGAAAGGGTAGACTCCTTAGGTTTAGACTCTTTTAGATCAACCCTAATCTTCCTAGATGGTGAAACTTCTATGGGTTTGACAACCTCACTCACAGAGGGTTTGACAGTTTCATTCACAACCTCACTCACGAAAGGTTCAGAAGAAGATGAAAGAAAAAAGTTTGTGGAAGTTGGTGCAGACACAGTGATGCTTTCAACAAAACCTAATCCAGATTTGTCAGAAGGAGCCTTTTGAACACTCAGCATTTGATCAAGTTTAGAACTAGTAGATCTAGCAACAGATAAATCATGTTCCAAAGTTTCAACTTTATCAAGCAAGAGCATATTCTCAAATTTCACATTGTTCAAAAGATCATTAGCATCAAACAATTTAACAAGCAAATTCTTCTTTTCAAGCTCAAGAAATTCAATTTTCTTCAGGCCAAGTTCAACATTCATAGCATCCTTTGCAGTAATTTTGCAAAATTTATTATAGGCCTCTTGAAGATCTGCATCCTCAGAGAGTTCTCCATCAGAAGGGTTCTCTTCAACAGATACGCTTCCATTGACTACAGCAGTAGCAGTGAAAGTAATGAAGTTTCCAACTTCGTCACATCCAAACTCATCATCAGAAACCTCATTATCACTAAGGGTTACAACCATAGTTTTACCCTTAGACCTCAAGAATGTAGGACATTCAAATTTAACATGACCATACCCTTGACATCCAAAACATTGAGAACCCAAAGAATTATTGAAAGATTAACCAAGCTTTTCTCTAGGTTTTTCAGTGTTGCTAACTTTAATGAGATCATTCTTTCTAAAATTTCTAGGTTCAGCAGTGTTTATATTTCTTGCCTTTTTGTTATTGTTCTTAAGAAAATTTCCAAAGTTCTTGGCAAGGTAAGCAATCTCTGTAGCAGAGAGTTCATCATCAAATCCACCAATCTCAACATCATCAACTGACTTAAGAGCCATTGACTTGGATTTGCTAGCTTTGGGTAGGTCTAGCTCATAGGACTAAAGAGATCCTACAAGCTCATCAACAGGGATGGAGTCTACATTCTTGCTCTCAGTAATGGCAGTCACTTTAGGCGTAAAGTCCTCAGTTAAGGATCTAAGAATCTTCCTAACAATTTTAGGTTGATCATAGATTTCACCCAGATTAAAAGCAGAATTAACAATATCATTCAGTTTAGCATAGAATTCATCAAAAGATTCATCATTAAACATCCTAATGCTTTCAAATTTAGAAGTTAATTGTTGCAATTTATTAATCTTAACTGCCTTTGTGTCTTCATGCACAGTCTGGAGGATTTTCCAAGCAGTATAAGCAACCTCAACATTAAAGATTCTCTTGAATTCCTTCATAGAAACAGCGTTAAAGATGGCATTCATAACTTTGCTATTGAACCCAGCTGCTTCTTTTTGAGAAGTTTGCCACCCACTCACAAGAGTAGTGGGCTTCTCCCATCCATACTCAACGGAATTCCAAACCCTCTCATCAATAGATTTCAGGAATGCTTTTATCCTTACTTTCCAATAAGCATAGTTATTCCCATCGAAATGAGGAGAAATAACCAGAGAATGTCCGTGTTCCATGACAACAGGGGTCAAGGATCAGCTCAGAGATCAAAAGATTTACAACAAGAGAGCTACCCGCTCTGATACCACTTGAACAGTTTTAGACCCCTTAACCCAACCAGATTAACCTAGTTAATTAGCCAAGTGATTAACTTAGTCAAATTATTCAAATCTAGGTTAACAAATCAAACAATCATATAAATTATATAAAGCAACGGAAAAATAAATAACACAATAATATGATGACCTAGGAAACCACACAGTAAAAACTTGGGGAGGATTTAACCTAACTATCCTCAAGGTAAACTTGAATCCACTAGCTAAAAGAATCGAAGTTCATACAAAAGGACTTACAAGCGCCCACGCTCGACTTCCTAATGCTACCCATCAGTAGAACTTACTGACACAACCACGTGCAAGCTCCGAATCCACGGACTCCTTCTTTCTTGAATTCTCCAATCAAGTACAAGCACCCATGCTTGTTTTTCTTTAAGCTTCAATGGCAGTAACTTAGTTGATCATTAAGATGTTGATATTATCACAACCTTGAAAATCCTAAGTTTATGTGAAGAAAAGCTCCTCAAGGATCTCACAAGAGATTCACACAAACCGCAAAGTATAAGCAACAATACACCCAGAGCAATGCTGAAAACATGGCTAGGGTTTTGTCTTATATACTTAGAGCAAAAATATAAAACCCTAAACGTTTAATGAGGTGGGGCTGAGTTGGAAATTCTGCAGAAAAAATATTCTAGCCTACTTTCGATCGATCGAGTCTAATCTTCGATCGATCAAGCCAGGCCAAAACGCACCAATACATCTGTAGCCACTCGATTCCAACTTTACATGAATTACGCAACTTTGAGCAAGCCTAAATAAGACTAAACATATTGTTTTGATCATGGTTTGCCAACATTACGCATTAGAGTTCTAAATACATCAAATTCTAAGCCTTTAGAACCTAGTCAGACCTTGCAGTGATGGCAAATATTCTCTTAACCAAATGAAGAGTCACAAGTTTGAGTCCAAAAATCACCCTCTCCAAAGTTGAGAGTCAGTCCACTTACCAATCACCTTTCTCAAAATCCAAAATCAGGAACCTTGTATAAGTTGACCTATTAATTTCCAAAGGTTTGGAATAGCTATGCTTTCCAACACGCCATATATATTGCCTTTTTATTTATTTATTAGTTATTTCTCACTATAAGTTTTCGTTCCATCGTAAAACTATCCTTTCAATGGTGGATTAGGTCCCCCACAACAGTCAAATGGTAATTTTTAATTATGTTTTTTTTTTTGCAATTTTTGTTTGCTCATTGTAATGAAAGCATTTTAAAAGAATGATTTGTGTTTGGTTTTTTTTTTTTTTTTTTTTTTTAATTTATATATATATATATAAGTTTTATTGATAAGTTCAATTTTTTTTTTTTTTTGTTGATAAAATTTATAGATAGATTTAAGTTTGGAAATGATTATGTATAAGATATTATTTCAAATTCATAATGCAAGTGTTTGTTGAGAATGTGTGCGTATGTTTGTTTCTCTAAAATAAAGGGTAATTATCTCATATTATTTAAGAAAGTGTATTATGTATAGTCTAATGTAGCATACGTTTCCTTAAAAATTACTATAACTTTTTAAAAAAGTTTGTAATGTACCTTTGTTTTAGAAAATGTTTGTTGAGAAAAAAAAAAAAATCTTCGAATTTCAATTCTTTTATTATTAAAATTCATATAAAACAGTACGTTTGTGCTGCTAATAACTAATAAGCCTTCTTCAAATTCCTTTATTACTATTTTGGTTCATCACAAAGTGAGATTTCTTTGTGACAAAATGGGCCGGTCCAAATTGCCAAGATTTTCAAGGCATTGACACTACTTTGACTTAAGTGCTTCCACAAAATGTATATATATCATGTCCCATCGTTTGAAGGAAGAAAAGAAAAGTAATCAATCAACAAAGAAAATTAGCCCTTGGTGCTACTTTTTTATATTTTTCCCTGATTTCATTTTTTAATTGTAGAGATTTTGATTAGAATAGGGGGAAAAGATCTTTACAAGAAAGGAAAATTGCATGAGAAGATTGGACAATGGCAGGCTATTACATAAAACATTACTAAGTCTAAGTCCATTCCACCCCAAACATTCAAAATGATTTGAAAATATAGGAGCCATGTGTCTCGACTAAGAAAAAACATTTTAATCAATTAAAAAAATTTTGCTTGCGTGATCTTTAGTCCTTTCTGATACTTTTAGCATTTTGTCACGACTTCATTTTCTTCCAAAAATTTCAATTAGAAGAAAAGAGAAAGCCTATATCTTTTCAGTGAAAGGAGACATCACATGAAAAAAAGATAGGATAATAATATCAAGCATAACTCAAGGAGAAAATTGCTTTTTGCCCCTTTCTGAAAAAAAAATCTAGCATTTTGTTCTCTTTCTCAAACTAATTAGGAAAATGCCCCTCTTTTGAAAATCAAGTTTTTAAAAATCGATTTATGCCCTATAGCGGCGTTTTTAAGGACCTTATAGTGACGTTTGAAGGACCTATAGTGACATTTTGTAACTCGATTTTCATAAAGCCGAGTTACATGCAATTTTTTTTTTTTTTTTACCTATAACTCGACTTTATGAAAATCGAGTTACAAAACGTCACTATAGGTCCTTAAAACGTCACTATAGGGTCCTTAAAAACGCCGCTATAAGGCATAAATCGATTTTCAGAAACTCGATTTTTAAAAGAGGGACATTTCCCTAATTAGTTTGAGAAATAGAGCAAAATGCTAGATTTTTTTTCAAAAAGAAGCAAAAAGCAATTTTGTCCCATAGCTCAATATTAGCAATATTGAATATCAAAGCAATGGTATTATGCTACATAGTTCAAAAATTAAGGTAAAAATAGCTAATTTTACCTTTTAACTTTTAAGCAAGTATATTCTTTTCTTTGATAAGAAAATCTATAAAATTTTAATTTGCAAATTTTATGGTAAAAAAAAAATTTAAAAGAGTTTTTTTTTTTTTGAAAGAAAAAAAAAAAGGAAAAAAAAGAAAAGAAAAGAGAGAGATTAGGGGGTGCTTGGTTTGTCTTTTCAAACAACTATTTTCAGTTTTTAAACAACATTTCACACATTTTCACATACTTTTTTACCCACACATATTTTTACAAATATTTTTAAACAGCAATTTTTAGTTTTTAAACACACGTACCAAACGACCCTAAAACGCTTTCCAAATTCCAATACCAACACGCAATCTTATTTATTTTTTAGTAATTTATTTTGATAGAGTTACGGAGAAGTATGAGTTCTTTTTCTTTTCTTTTTCTTTTTTTTTTTTTCTTTTGATGGGGAGAAGTATGAGTTCTTGCTTTTTCTTTAACACAACAACCAGCGAAATGACGAAAATGTTTACGGTTGCGGTCATCATCGGCGGGGACGAGCCCGTAGTTAACCGTCTGAACCCACTTTTTGGGTAAAACTTAATTGCATTTACATGGGTGCCCAGCCTCTGGAAAAGTCCAACTCGCGAAGGTCGAATTAAGATCACGATGTTGGATTGGATTAGTGGTTTACGCTCACAAGGCTAAACTCGATGTGAGTTTGTTTCTGTTGACTGAATCTGCAGCGGCTACTTCGTCTCAAACTGGTACATATTTCTTTTCTTCTTTTTTTTTTTTTTTTTTTGTTTTTTATTATTTTTGGCATTGGGTGTTTTGAGACTTCGCTCTCCATCTCCTTATGTGTGTTATTTGCTGCTCTCGAGTCTATGATATTTTTGTAAACGAAGTTTTTTGTTGCTGTAATGCATATTGTGGAAATAAAGAAATTTGAGGATCGGGAATATGGCTTTATATGCTTGAGTTTTTGTATTAACATCCTATTCATCAGCCAACCAAATGTGTTCAGTTAAAGTGGCTTAGGATGCTAAATATTATTAGTTTGTGCATTGTGTTCTGCAGGATGATTTGCTACTTAGTCTTTGAGACATTTGATCTCATGAGATTCCTAAGAAACTGTGCTTTGCTTTCATGATGTCATGTTGCTGTTACCATGGTCACTTTGACATTTTGGAAACTATGAGGTTCCAAAGTTCTTAGGATTGAATTGGAATTAAGAGGAGTAAGCATGAAAGACAGTAGGACATGTAGGACAACCAATAAGAAAAAAAACTCTGGTGCTTTACTTATGTGGATATGCAGTCTGCCATCTTGTGGCTGTGAGAAACACGACCCATCCTCGTTGATAGTGGAGTATGAAGATATGAAACTATACTAATAGTTGTTCTGTGAATTTGTGTACTCGATGCAAGTTGGCGCTGGACGCATCACACTTGCAGAGACGGATGCATGTATGTTTGGTGCATTTGCCAACTGGATATAAGCCAAGCCCTCTAATGTTCAACTAAGGAAGATTTTTGCTGGGTTTTTTCAGCTCACCTGAAGCATAATTTAAGATTCTGCCTGGCATGAGATGGGTTATTGAGGATGAAGGTAACAAAAAGATCCAATCGAACTTTACACAAGATCTAGTCAAGATAGTGACACAAGGTCAGGCCAAGTCAAGTCAAGTCAAAGTCATCGTAATTTCATGCTCAAACATCATTATCAAATGTTTGCCTCCATTTCAGGGGGGGAATGTGCAGAATAATCATGGGTAAGAGGAGTATTTGGTTAGTTAGACAACGAGTGAAACTATAAAGGAAACTAGGCATCTCGAGTTTTAGAAAATTGAGATCCATTTACATAAATCTCGAGTTTTAGAAACTCGAGTTCCATGCAAAAAAAATTTTAGTTTTATCACCCCTATAGTGGCGTTTTTAAGTCTTATAGTGACGTTTTAAAGCCCTATAGCGGCGTTTTCCTGCAAAATTTTTCACCAGGTTTAGTGAGCCCTATAGTGGCGTTTTTCTGCTAAATTTTTTTATAATTCCATTTTTAAGCCCTATAGTGACGTTTTTAAGCCCTATAGCGGCGTTTTTCGAACTCAAGTTTTTAAAACTCGATTTTCACTTGTATTTTTTTTACAAATCAAGCCTCAAGAACTTGATTTTTATCTTGGAACTCGAGTTTTAGACACTCGAGATGCTAGTTTTCCAAATTCTTTTGTAACGTGACAACTAACTAAATTTTTTAATATTTATTGTTATTTAGAAAAAAAAATTCCCATTTCAGGTATGCACATTTCTTAGAATTTTTTTAATGCTGTTTTTGTGTATTGCTTTTGTTTGGTTAAGAACAACCTGATACTTTTTAGATTAGGTGCTTATAACTTAGATTAAGTTGATTCTTTGGTCCTCTAATGATCTGAGACATATTATCACAATTTCATTGGGCAGTTCTTTCACCGAGTCCAATGGAATGAAAGTGAATTTGTAGGATTTCATATCCCACTTTCTTATTGAAAGTAGGAACAAAAATACAATGCTCTAGGTAGGGATTTCAGTTTGAAGTGAATGTAACTCCTGTAATCAGCTTCTTGTCATATTCATAATCAATTCAGGACTTGATACAATAACCACAAAACCTTAGCCCTAAAAATGTTAGGTTAGGTATGGATCCTCAATAGACTAATCAGAGTTAGTATTCTTTTGTGTCATTCTATCCTATTCGAAGTCATACTCCCTATTACTTGCTAAATTGACATGTCATTTTATTTTTATAACTTTTACTAATGTTATTTTAGGTATTTCTCTATATTTTTTTGTTCCTTTGACTTGAATCAACTAACTCTTCCTCACTAGTGCATTAATCACTCTCATTCAAAAGAGATAGCCTCTATATGAGGATTCTTATAGCAAAATATAAGGTTAAAAGATGATTGGCTTAGGGTGGAAGTAGCTAGATATGCATCCCCCCATTTGGAAAGCTATAGAGAAAGCAAGGGAAGTGGTTCGGAAGGGAGCATGTTTCATTATTGGAGACAGTGAATTGGTTGATGTATGGTTGGACCTTTAGGTACCCTGCATTAAAGGTTTCATCCCCTCCCCAAAAGATGAGAAATATACTCAATCGAATGTGAAGGTATCTCAACTTATTGACCATGAGCTACACACTTGGAGAACATCCATGGTCCTGGATATTTTCAACCCCATGTCGGCTCAAGGTATCCTCTCCATTCCCATCCCAACTAGGCCGAGCCCAGACAAGCTTATGTGGATTCCAGACTCAAAAGGTTTATGCTCGGTAAAATTAGCTTATAAAGAGCTTCTGCCGAGCACCCCTTCCCAGGCTGCCACTGAAGTAAATTGGTCAACACTCTGGAAGATCAGAGGTCCCAAAAGAGTCAAAATGTTCCTCTAGAGAGTTGCCGCCAATGCACTCCTCACAAGAGAAAATATGATGAGCCGAATGGACATGCCTGAGCCATGGTGTGTTCTCTGTAACCAGGAGGTGGAATCTGTCTCTCATCTTTTCCTTAAATGCCCTGTTGCCAAGCCACTATGGTTCACAACATGCTAGGGATTCAAGTCAAATGAAGATCACTTAGCCCATCCCTGTGACATCATTAAGTTAATCCTGGAACCACCATCAACCTTCTGTCAAGTGCAAGATCTTTGGCTTGTATCACTTAAAATGGCGCTCACTATGGAGGAGATATGGTGTATTTGTAATGTTGTTATCCACCTAAAAGGTTCTGTTGACCTTCAGGCATCCATTGGTAGAACCAGGCAAAGTTTAAAGAATGTGCTATAGTGTTTTCTAAACCTCAAGCCCCTATTATGGTACAACCAGTGATCCAATGGTCCCCACCTCCTTTGGGATTTATCAAGCTCAATGTGGATGCGGCTATCGCTCAAAATAACTCAGCTTTAGTGGTTGTTGCTAGAAATGAACATGGAACTGTACTGAAGGCATGGTCCAAGATTTTGCCAAAGAGATCACCAATTGCAGCTGAAACTGAAGCTATTTTATGGGCTCTACATCTAGCCAGAGGTGAAAATTGGAGGGTTATCATTGTGGAAAGTGACTTAAAAATCAGCATTGATGCTATCCTGGACTACACGGATTGCCCCTAACGGGCTATCTTTTCTCTGGTGTCTGACATTTTGTTTTTGGAAAAATCTTTTGATTCATGTTTTTGTTTTGGGTAAAAAGAAGTGGAAATGCTGCTGCTTATGAAGCAGCAAAGTACGCACTAAAGTCCTTTATTTCCTTTTGTTTGTGTTTGGACAATCTTCCAGCCAGAGTGGCTTCAGCTTGTAAGGAAGATGACCAAGCTTTGTTACTTTCAGTTTGACTTTGAAATATATTGAAGTTTATCCACACACACACACACACACAAAACATTTTGCACTTGAGAAAACCATATTTAGTGACTCCTTCATTTTTTCATCAATATGGACCATCCTTTTTTTAAGTGAACATTCTCTTTTCGAAGGCTGTCTTTCCTTGTATTTCCACTTATCCATATTAGTATTCTCAATTCAGTTACACTCATTTCATGAACATGGTGCCTCTTTACAGCTTAATATTCAATACCATAATGTATAATTGTCTCATAGCAGGCTTATAAATTTTTTTGTTTAACTTAATATGTAGTCTACTGTGCACTTCTCCATTTCATCAACCCCACTCTTATCCTATGATTCACATCTTCTTCAATCTCTCAATCTTTGTGAATTATTGATCCAAGATATTAAAAGCTCTCGCTTTTTGGTACATCTTAACAATAAAGTCTTACAAACCCTTCATCTTTGTGTTAGTCCTTAGATTCTAAAGTATATTTGTTTAGGTCCTATTTAACCTAGAGCGTTTAGATTCTAAAGCATCTTTTCAAATTTCTATCTTGATATTAACTACTTGTCTAGTTTCATTCACTAAAACTATATCATTTGCAAAAGGCATACACAAGAGACTTGATCTTGAATAGTTCTAGTCAACTTTTCCATCACTAGTACATAGATATATTCTCTTAATACTAATACTTGATGTAAATCTATAGTGATATTTGATAAGAAACTCACCTTTGGTGCTTCTATTTGTTTTCACGCTAGTTACAACTGACAACTTAAATTCGATTGTTGTTGAAATTTATGGGTGAAATGATTGAATTTGTAATGATGTTTGACAAATTGCGGGTGGATTAATGGTTATTCTTTCGTATTATTCACTGCATAAATTTTGATATCAAATATATGATAAAACAAGTTCATACTCAATTTTTGAATCTGAAATTGGTGGTTAGTAGTAGGCAGTTCTATTCTTAATTCTGGAGAGGTTGGAAAGCAGATGTCATCACACCAAGTTCTAACCTTTATACGGAAGATATGGTATTACTATAGAATGATCTAAACTAAACTCAAAACACATGCGAATGTTATAATCCGACTTTACATTGTTTTCAAATACGTTATCGTGCATCACACGGGTGAGTACATCCCCGTCGATCACACGGATTAGTGTCACATCATATGTGGGGTGTAGAGGAGTTGCTCTCCTTAGTCTTTTGATCCAGCCAATTTCACTAAACCTGAGCTGGTTGAATAATAAGTAGAGAAGTGCGCGTAATTCACGTCTGACAGTAGCCCTGCATTATTCATTTGATTGGCTCATCTCTCCTAACTCCTGAAAGCATAATTTAAATTTCAACATGCCACGACATAGGTTATCGAGAATAAAACTAACAAACATGTAAAAGATCCGATCTAACATAGTCCGTCTGGCAAATCAAGTCAAAGTCAAGCTTTATAGTTTCTCTTTGGAATATTTTCCAGGCAAGCTGGATTGTTCAGTTTGAACTGTTTTCTCCCATTGCTTTATTTTGATTTGATACCCTTTTTTATTTTCCCCCTACTTTTTGAAAATGGACCTTTACAAATATTGTCTAAAAGAAAAAGTATAAAGGTTTAAATGCAATTATCTATCTGTCTACCTACTTCCAAGACGTCTATCCTATCAAAAGGCTATTCTATTATTGTGAAATATTGATTTTGAATTATAATTGCCAGTCTAATTTTGGCATATGCCCATTTTTTTAATTTACATATTTATGTTATAATTTTTCAAACTTATTTTTATATTTTTTTTTTAAATTTATTATTCAATTTTTTGGTTCAACTAATAAAACATGTTTCATTAATAAAAATATATTGAAATTATAAATAAATTTATCTCATTAATCAAACTAATTTTTAGCAAAAACTGAACAATATTATCAAAGTATTTAACAAGACAATATCACCAAAAAAAATTCTCATAATTCAAAATCAATAATTCAATAGTATATAAATTTGTTTCTAATAAAGACAGAAGAAAAAGTTAAATTTGGTACCTTATTTCCAACCTTGCTAGAGAGAAAAAAGAGACAGAGAGCTATGTTGGGTAGAAAAAAAAAATAAGCTGATGATATGTTTGTTCAAATATTAGGGTTTTAGGATATGAAAAATTTACAATTTAACCATTATCAACGTAGGGCAAGACAGGGTAGGTCTACAAAGTCTAAAACCATCCCCACCCCGTGGTGCGGGGCTAAAATCTTGCCCCATCCTTGCCCCCACCACCTTTGCGGGGCGGGAAAAACCCGCGCAAGGTGAAGCAGGGAGGAGTAAGCCAAGTGGGGCGAGCCAAAATTGCCATCTTGATTCACACACGCAACAACATAAAATTCCACAAAAACTATCAAAATGACAAGTGGTTAATGGTAAATTAAAAAATAATATTAATTGTTAGACAAGATAGGAATCAATAAAAGCTTGACAACTCAATTATTGTAAAAATTGTTGCAAAAATTATTGTGTAACATTACTTCTCTCTCACAATGGCGGATTCCGCTGTGGAATTTCCACAAACATAAGACCTGTGAATCCCACAAAAGTAAGACTCATCCCTATACAAGAAAGGAGTTATATATGCCCATTACACCATAGCTTCTCTCGTAATACAAAAATTATTTTATGAGATAGTTTCATAAGACATTTTATTTTTATAACTAGTAAGGGTTGCATGTGCAAGGCACGTGCTGCCCCCTGAGTGAGAAAATTTAAGATATAATTGTTTTTTGAAGTAGTATCAAACCATGTATATAAACTTAGAATAGTTATTTAACATATGACTATCTATTTAGCATGATAATTTCTTAGGAGAAGGTATTTGGTATCAAAGAACACCATGTCAGCTGTATCAAAATCTAATAAGTGCGAGACATGTCAACAAAAAATAACTAACACACTAACAATTGAAAGACATGTGTTAGTGGGTAGTTATTTTTGCACACATGTCTTTTGTTTATTGGATTTTGATACGGATGATGTGGTTTCATTAGATATAAAATATTTTTTCATTTCTTAGAACATATTTACTAAAGAAAGTACCTACTCACAAAAAAAATTCTACTAAGAATGATAACAAATGTCGTCATCTTCTAACAATAAATAATTAAGTTTTGCTTAAATATTTTCATAATATTTTTTCATTTCTTAGAACATATTTACTAAAGAAAGTACCTACTCACAAAAAAAATTCTACTAAGAATGATAACAAATGTCGTCATCTTCTAACAATAAATAATTAAGTTTTGCTTAAATATTTTCATAATATTTTAATTTTTGCAATAAATAATGACATATGATACAATTGAAACTCTTCATCAAATTAAATACCTACAACCACTTTATAATTTTATAATTTTACAATTTTACTATGACATATGGTGGGCTCTGGTATGATATTTTATAATTTTATTTTAGAGTAATGCTACATCCACAACATTTTCACAACAAATTCTAGGTGGTAAATTGTTCTTGGTTTTTAATTGGGACAACCACTTTAAACTATGCATTAAAATAAAATAATAAAATAACAAACAAAAAACCAACAAAAGAAAATTGTGCTCGAAACAATGAATTTTTGCTCACCAAATTTGACTAAACCAAAAAAGAAGTCTAGGAACACAACAAAATGTCACAATATTTTCACAATACCTTTATTTTCAGTCATGGTAAGTTGCGGTTTGATATATTGTTATCTATTTTATAGAAATGCTATCTCCATAATATTTTCATAACAAATTCTAGATGGCAAGTTGTTACTAATTTTAAAATGGACCCACGACTAATTTCAATTTTTTATCCATCAATAGTAGCTTACCTATGATTTGTTGTGAAATTAATGTGAAAATGTTGTGAACTTAGCAATTTTTTATTTGATTTATAAGAAACTGAGATCTCAACAATTGTGAAAATATTGTGATAACAACAAGTGTTACAACATATTCACAAAAAATTTATTTTCAATTGTGGTTAGTCACAGTCTCATATTTTATTATTTTATTTCAACTTATAAGAAATTGACATCTCAATAATTGTGAAATTTGTTGTGTTAGTATAACAATATATATGCCAGCTCATACAAATATTAAATAAATAAAAAGAGCACAAACCGATGATTGAAAAAAATAAATAAATAAAAAGCCAATGAAGTGATGAACAATACATATTGAACAAATCAAAAAGTACTGTAGCTTTTACACATTCACACAATAAATATTACAACATTTTCACAAAACATTTATTTTCAGTTGTGATTAGTCACAGTCTCATATTTTATTATTTTATTTCGACTTATAAGAAATTGACACTTTAATAATTGTGAAATTTGTTGTGTTAGTATAACAATATATATGACAGCTCATATAAAATAAAAATAAAAAATAAAATAAAATAAAATAAAATAAAATAAACCCAATGAGGCGATGAACAGTACATATTAAACAAACCAAAATGTTCTATAGTTTTTACACATTTACACCACAAGTGTTACAACATTTTCAGAAAAAAAAAAAAATATATATATATATATATATATATTTTTAGTTGTGGTTGGTTATAATCTCGTATTTTATTATTTTATTTCGACCTATAAGAAATTGACACCTCAATAATTGTATAATTATTGTGAAATTTGTTGTGTCAATATAACAATATATTTGCCAACTCATATAAATATTTAAAAGAAAACAGAAAAGCACAAACCGATTGCTAAAAAAAAAAAAAAAAATTGTTGTGTCAGTATAACAATATATATATATATATATATATGCCAGCTCATATAAATTTTTTTTTTTTTTTTTAAAGAGCACAAACCGATGACTAAAAAAAAAAAAAACCAATGTAGTGATGAATCATACATATTGAACAAACCAAAAAATATTGTAGCTTTTACACACTCACCCAACAAGTGTTACAATATTTTCATAAAACATTTATTTTCTATTATGGTAGGTCACAGTCTCATATTTTATTATTTTATTTCGACTTATAAGAAATTGACACCTCAATAATTGTGAAAATATTGCAAAATTTATTGTGTTAATATAACAATATATATGCCATTTCCAGCTCAAATAAATATTTAAAAGAAAAAAAAAGTAGGTACTATAGCTACAATGCCAATTGAACAAACCAAAGGACACTATAGCTACTGTGCATTTGCGCATTCGCGCTTTTTATATATACTAATCAGGGCAGCACGTGCAAGGCACGTGCTAGCCACGTGCTAGCCATGGGAAAAAAAAGTAGTGATTAGGATCAATTTTAGATTTTATTTGTATCACAAAATAAAGATATAAATCATTTAATTTTTAAAATACATAGAGATTTACATTAATAAAAAGAGACATTAATTTCAAGAATTTTGATAATTATGTCATAAAAAATTAATTTCATTCGTATAAGACCGTGACAGATCCTAGTCCAATATTTTATTATTTTATTTTGACCTATAACTTACACCTTAATAGTTGTAAATATATTGTAATAACAACAAAATGTCACGACATATTTAGTTGTGCTAGACCTCGATATAATATTTTATTATTTTATTTTATTTTATTTTGACCCATAAGGAATTGACACATGCATCACAACATTTTCATAATATCTCTATGTATACATTGTACTTAATTACAGTGTAAATTTATATTGACCACTTTTGTGTATTTACAATGTAAACTTGCATTGCAATTACAAAGTAAACATATAAAGATCTTAAAAAAAACAAAAACAAAAACAAAGCTCAAACCAACTGGCATACTTGAAGGGGGGGAAAAAAAGTGCATCTCACTAATTGAATAAACCAAAAAAACACTATTCATGAGCCTTTGGCTCTTTTTATATAGTTAATAGATATGACAGCTTACATAAATATTAAAAAAAAAAAAAAAAAAAAAACACAAACTGATAACTGGAAAAAAAAAAAAAAAAAAAAAAAAAAAAAAAAAAGAAGGCACTGTAGAAATTAATGTTAAAATGTTGTAAGCTTAACATTTTTTTATTTGATCTATAAGAAACTGATATCTTAACAATTATGAAAATATTGTGATAACAATAAGTGTTGTAACATTTTCTCAAAACATTTATTTTTAGTTGTGGTTGGTCACAGTCTCATATTTTATTATTTTATTTCGACTTGTAAGGAAGTGACACGTCAATAATTGTGAAAATATTGTGAAATTTGTTGTATCAGTATAACAATATATATACCAGCTTACATAAATATTAAAAAAAAAAAAAAGCAAACCAATTACTGGAAAAAAAATTAAAAAAATAAAAACTTTAGGGAATGTAACTACAGTGCCAGTTGAATAAACCAAAAACACTATACAATAAGTGTTGTAACATTTTCTCAAAATATTTATTTTTAGTTGTGGTTAGTCATAGTCTCATATTTTATTATTTTATTTCGGCTTGTAAGAAATTGACACATCAATAATTGTGAAATTTGTTGTGTCAGTATAACAATATATATACCAGCTTACATAAATATTAAAAAAAAAAAAAAAAAAAAACACAAACCGATTACTAAAAAAAATTTAGGCACTGTAGCTACCGTGCCAGTTGAATAAACCAAAAGCACTGCACAATAAGTGTTGTAACATTTTCTCAAAACATTTATTTTTAGTTGTGGTTGGTCATAGTTTCATATTTTATTATTTTATTTCGACTTGTAAGAAATTGACACGTCAATAATAGTGAAAATATTGTGGAATTTGTTATATCAGTATAATAATATATATACCAGCTTACATAAATATTTAAAAGAAAAAAAAAAAACACAAACCGATTACTGGAAAAAAAAAAAAAAAAAAAAAAAAAAAAAAAAAAAAGGGCACCGTAGCTACCATGCCAGTTGAATAAACCAAAAGCACTATACCATAAGTGTTGTAACATTTTCTCAAAACATTTATTTTTAGTTGTGATTGGTCACAATCTCATATTTTATTATTTTATTTCAGCTTGTAAGAAATTGATAAGTCAATAATTGTGAAATTTGTTGTGTCAGTATAACAATATATATATCAACTTATATAAATATTTAAAAGAAAAAAAAACACACACACACACACACTCACACACACACACACACTCACACACACACACAAACCAGTTACTAAAAAACAAAAAAAAAAAAACTGTAGCTACAATGCCACTTGCACTGTAGTTACTGTTCAAAACTTGGGAAAAAAAAAAGCGGCTCACAAAACAAAGCATTGTAGCTACAGTACTTTAGCGCATTCACGCACGTCAATAATTGTGAAAATATTGTGAAATTTGTTGCGTTAATATAACAATATATATACCAGCTTACATAAATATTAAAAAAAAAAAAAAAACACACAAACACACACACACAAACCGATTACTAAAAAAAAAAAAAAAAAAGTAGCTATGTAGCTATAATGCCAAGTGGCACTGTAGTTACTGTTCAAAACTTAGAAAAAAAAAAAGTTGCTCACGAAACCAAAGCTGCAGCTACAGTGATTTAGTGCATTCACGCTTTTATATATATATATATATATATATATAGAAATATGTGTGGTTTTATACGTCGTGAGGATGAGATTTCATAAAACTGTCCTATAAGATAATTTTTCCTCATAAGTGAGATTTGACTAGATATTCCAGCAACACTGCACATTGACTAGAAATGTGTTAATCAATAGAGCATACCAACCGTTTCTATTGCCTCAATGTGTTTGACTACGTTTCAATTCATTACGTGTTGGGAGGGCCATTTTGTTGTGATTCGTTGGTAGTGGTAGTGGAGGAAGAAAAAGTGGGAGATGGGCATACAGGAGTAGAAAAATGAAGATTCATTGATAGGGGATTGGGGAACATTGGGAAAAAAAATGTAGTACGAATAGAAAAGTGAGCCAAAAGAAGATATGCTTTTTGTTTTTTTAATTGTAGGCATTTGGTAAAACTTCTAGAGAATATGAAAGCGGGAAAATATTAAACGAAAATAGGGTTAATTACAAAAAATAAAAATAAAAAACTCTAAACTGCGAGGAACTTCTACTTTGCACTTCAAAGTTCAAACTATAAAAACTTGCAATCACCACCTCGGTTGTTACAAGCTTTGCAAATTTCACTTCATTGCACATGACCAAAAAAATTTGAATTCTTCATTTGGCCTTTACTTTTAGTTATTTTACTAAAATTGTATAATCATGTGACAAGTACATGCTTGTTAATATTGACGGTCAATTAGGCTACATGGGGTGAAATTTGTAAAGTTTGCTACAATTAGGATGATGAATGTAAGACTTATTGTTTTGGATGCAAACTGCAAAGTGCAAGTACCCTTACACTTTAGGATGATTTTATACATTTAAATCATGAAAATATCTTTCTCAAAAAAAAATCATAGAAATATCTATTTTCAATTTTTTTTTTTGGAGTCTATTTCATTTTTGGTAAAGAAGAAGGATGGAGGAGAAAGTCATTTAATAGAATAAATATATTTTTTACTATCTACTTTTTAAATGCTTCAAAATACCCTCCCTTATTACTCACAATATATTAAAAAATTTCCAATAATATGATCAAATAAGTAAATAATATATTTTAAACACCTATATTTTAGGTCACATTTGTACTCGAGTAAAACACAATTCAAACTAAACTATCATTAGAATAATTATTTATAATAGTAATTTCAAAAATCTCATATTCCCTCCACTTTTTGCTTTTAGCTTTTGCACTAGAAAAGTATAAATACTTTTAAAGTTTTTTTTTTTTTTTTTTTTTTTTAAGATTACTTGTATTTTGGAAGATTTCAATGGATGATAAATGTGGCAAATGTTGTCATGGTGAAGATATCAAACAAAAAGTGAAGGATGTGTGTTGACTTCACTGACCTCAACCATGCATGCCCAAATAAAAGACAACTTCACCCTACCAAGGATCGACCAATTAGTTGATTCAATAGCAGGACACAAACTACTAACATTTATGGATGCTTTTTTAGGGTATAACCAGATTTGCATGAGCAAAGAAAACTAGGAGAAAACAGCATTCGTCACAAGCCAAGGGCTCTACTGCTATAAGGTGATACCTTTCAGACTAAAGAATGCTAAGGCCACATTTTAGAGGTTGGTGAACCAGATGTTCAATAAACAAATCAAGCGGAACGTAGAAGTCTATATTGATGACAAGCTTGTCAAGAGTAAGATGACTAAGGAACATCTGGACAATCTGAAAGAAGCCTTTGACACACTTCGAAAGCACAAGATGAAGCTCAATCCAGTAAAATGCATCTTTGGGGTATTATCTGGAAAGTTCCTTGGTTTCATGGTGTCCCAACAAGGAATCAAGGCCTTAAGAAAGTGAAGGCTATCTTGGAAATGACGTCGCCCAAAACTTTGAAGGAAGTTCAGAGACTAACGGGATGGGTCCCGGCTTTGTACATGTTTTTGTCGAACGCTACAAACAAGTGCTTGCCATTCTTCAAAACACTTAAACAAGCATTCGAGTGGACTAAGGAATGGGAAATTGCCTTCAAGAATTTAAAGGAGTACTTGTCAAAGCCACCATTCCTAAGCCCGTCTATAAAAGGAAAGGACATTTATCTGTATCTAGCAGTTTCCCAAACAATAATAAGCTTGGCCTTGATCAGAGAAGAAAACAGGGTACAAAGACTAGTATACTACATGAGCCAAGCCTTCCAAGATGTAGAAGCAAAGTATCTGATAACGCCTTAAAATGTATACTTGTTATATATTTATGTGGGCGTAATTTGTATAATTAAACCATGATTTGCATTAGTTCCTATTATTTATCTTTACATAATTTCTTGAATAAGATGCTATTCATTGTGTGTAATTTTCTACTTTCAGGAAATCATATGAGAAAGATGAGTTTACAGGAATTTATGAGAGAATGGAGGCCAAACTAGAATTAAAGTGGAGCTAAAGGACCGTGCTTAAATGTCTAAGGAGGTGCAGCTGGAGTGCTTGGATCGTCTACCATGATTGGAAGCTTCAAATAAGGAAAGCAATCAAAGAGGCAGAATCTAAAAAGGAAAAATCTGATTTGAGCACTGATCAGTATTTTGGGCGTATCTCTCTCTTCAAAAATCCAATTGACACAAGGCTGGATGGGTTGGAACTTTGACTTAAATATCTACAACTTTCCAGTTTTGAGTTTTTCAAAATTATAAATTTTGGAATGCCGAAATTAACTCACAAGTTACTACTGTAAACTTGGACGGAAATTAAAATAGTAAAAGTTTTATTTTCTTTGGACACTTAGACATGAAGGTTTGGAAGGGAGGCTGGGGGAACGAATTTTGGAGAGAAAACCTTGTATTTTCCTTTCTCTAATGGCAGCCTAAACTTTTTGCTAGGGCTAGGGGTTATGCTTCTTATATAGGGTATGAATATTCAATGTGATTCTTTCTAGGATTTTATCAACAACATATTTGATTGTTCAATTAGATTTCTTTTGATGTATTAGTTCTTCCATGCTTTCAATAAGTTCAATCATGTTTTTCTTATTGTTTAGATGAATTTCTAATAGTTTCAAATAGAAATCAGGTTTTAAAGTGAATGGGTTTTTCTGAAAACTTTTCTAATCGCATTATTAATCGAGGTTATCATGCATTCTTGAATTGTCTCAATTCAACTGAATCATAAGTTTTTAATTGTATAAGAACAATCAATTATGAAATATATATTTTCTTAGATCACAAAGAATTTCATATCGATATAAGGAAACACCTCGATGCCCTAGTATTTACATTATTGATTTAAATCAGTTTTTTTTATTATTCTTGTTAACAATCACCAAGCAAAAGTATTTTTCTTCTTTACCCAAATTTTTGTTTAATTATATTGTCTTTGAATCTATCCTGCTCCTTGTGGTTCAACCTCATAACTCCAAGAATTATATTGCTACGATCTCCTGCACTTGGGAGTGAGCAAGCAGTATCCTAGTCTAGAGAAAGCCTCATTTGCATTTATTGTGGCTTCAAGAAAGCTTCGTCCTTATTTCCAAGCACAACCAATCATTGTAATGATAGATCAACCCATCCAGAAGGCCATGAGTAAACTAAACGCAGCTGAGCGATTGGTACAATGGGCCATCAAGTTCAATCAGTTTGACGTTGAATACAGATCTTAATCAGCAATCAAAGCCCAGGTATTAGCAGACATTATTGCTGAATTCACTTTTTAAGGTGATGATCAAACACAATTCTGGACAATTAATGCTGATGGGTCATCCGTCAAAGAACTAGGAGGCGTGGGAGTCATCATGATATCTCCTGATAAGGATGTCCTCAAATATGGAGTACAACTTCAGCTCCCAGCAACAAATAACGAAGCAGAGTATGAAGCAATACTCACTAGCTTAAGACTAACTAAAGCCCTAGGCGTAAAAAACTTAGTGATAAAAAGTGATTCCAAGCTGATCGTTGGACAAGTGAACCATAAGTGTGAAGCAAAAGAGGAAGTAGAAGTACCAGAGACTAGCCATCTAGATGGCCAATCTTTTTGATGAGGTCAAGTTCGTTCAATTGCTGAGGGAAGAGAATTCATAAGCAAATGAGGTTGCACGGACAGCTTCGTCCATACAAACAACATAGAGTGAAGGCTTGATGATGGAGATACAAAAAAAGACGAGCATTGAAGATATTCAGATTCTACCAATTGAGTTTGAAAGCACTTGGATGTTTCCAATTCTCTCATACATTTAGGAAGGGAAGTTGCTAGAGAAAATAGATGAATCTAGAAGAACCAGAGTTCGATAAGCAAGATTCACCATTCTCAGTGGTCATTTGTACAAACGAGGATATGCACTACCATACCTCAAGTGCTTGAACCCATAAGAAACAAATTATGCACTCAAGGAAGTACATTAAGGGATATGTGGAAACCACTCAGGTCCAAGGTCATTAGTAAATAAGGTCGTTAAGGCTGGGTATTTCTAGCCAACAATACAAAAGGATGCACACTCCCTAGTCTAGAAATGTGACAAGTGCTAGCACTTTGGAAATGTTTAGAGAGTTCCAGTAGAAAACATGTCGAGTATTTCCTCATCTTGGCCTTTCATGAAATGAGGAATTGACATCGTCGAACCACTTATACACGGTAAAAAGGCAAACTTGATTTTTACTTGTTGCAATTGATTATTTTACCAAGTGGGTCGAGGTTGAACCCCTTGCAAGAATCACGGAGGCAAAAATCCAGAGCTTCGTCTAGAGAAACATCAATTGTAGGTTTGGCATTCCAAGGATCATCATCTCAGATAACGGACGACAATTTGATAATTTCAAATTCAAAGATTTTTGTCGCGAGTTAGGAATCAAGAATCATTTCTCCTCCCAAACACCCACAAGCCAATGGATAGATAGAGGTAACAAATTGGACATTACTAAAGATCATCAAGGTAAAGGGGGCATGGCCAGAAGAACTACCTGGTGTGTTATGGGCATATTGAACAACAGCAAGACCTCACACAGGAGAAACTCCCTTCAAACTAGTTTTTGGTTCAAAAGCCGTTATCCTAGTGGAAGTTAACCTATTCAACCTCAAAAGAGAACCCTTCAACGAGGAGGCTAACGAAGAAAGCCGCAGATTAGACCTCCATTTTCTGGATGAGGTTAGAGAAGACGCTTTGTAAATAAAGACGAAGTACAAGCAAAAGTTGACAAAGTATCATGACCAAAGGGTAAGCTCAGAAGGTTCAGTCCTGGGGAATTAGTACTACACAAAGTAATAGAAGTCACGAAAGTTTCAACACAAGGAAAATTGAACCCAACCTAGGAAGGCCTGTACAAGATCGTCAAGTATTCCAAAAGAGGAACTTATTATCTCGAGTTACTCGACGACAAACAGTTACCTCGTCCATGGAATGTAGAACACCTTAAGAGGTGCTATTGTTAGTTAAGCAATGTTTTTAGTTTTATTTTACAAAACTCTTTTGTAAGCAGGAATAAGAGGACAAGTTTCCTCACACGAATAAATGTCTTTATCTTGGAAGATCTAAAAGTCTTGTATCAAGTTCATTTACTATACAAAAGGCAAGTTTCCAAGTAGAAGGTTCATCACCAAAATCCAATGAGTAAAACCATGTAGACGGTAAAAATTCTTAACAAGATTAAAATCATCACATAAGGTTAAATTTGCACGAGTAAAATTACATTGACAATTAAATTCTCAAAACGAGAGTAGTCATGTGATTAAATCCATAAGATTAAAACCAATGAGTAAAATCAAACCAACTATTATATTCCTAAAATTAGAATAAAAGTCTTATGATTAAATTCACAAGTTTAAAACCAACAAGTAAAATCATATTGACAACCAAATTCTGAAAACGAGAGTAAGTCATATGATAAAATTCACAAGATTAAAACTAACGAGTAAAATCATATTGATGACCAAATTCTCAAAGCTAGAGTAAGTTATATGATTAAATTCACAAGTTAAAAAAAAAAATATTATGTGGTTAAATTCATGAAGTAAAACCATTTTAACAAAGTAATATGGTTAAATTCATGAAGTGTAAAACCGACGAGGGCAACCATATTGACGAAGCAAAATTCTTATAAAGTAGCGGAATATTCTAAGTATCAAAGAAGCACCAAGATTAGCAAGAAGCATATGAAGGTTTTAAAATACTTCAGTTGTTCACAAAATAAGGAACACAAATATTGTCTTTTCAAAATATACTCATCAAAACATGGACGAGAACCAGCCCAAAAACTAGGGCAAACCAAAACAAAAATAAAAATGAAGTTTAAACAGGGGCATTAACTGGCGCATCTTCAGGGCCTTCTCCTTCATCTCCTCCTTCCACTCTAGCTTGCTTATTGGCTCAAGCCTGTTTAGCAGCTTCATCAGTCATTATCTCCTTATCAATGGCCTCAAATTCAATATTAAAGTAGTCGAACTCAGCATGATACTTCATTGTCCATTGTCGAAGAAGCTCAAAGCCTTTAAAATATTCATCAAAAGTGGTAATTGAGTAAGTATTTTGACGACAAAAATTAAGCCACAGCCTTCTCACATTCAGAGTTAAGCTTCAACATGGCATACTGAATCTCCTCGTCCTTCTGAATGACGAGCATCTTTTCTGTCCTTAGCTCGTCAGAGACTTCCTTTAACTTGGTCTTAGCATCGTTAGCCTCTCCCATTGCTTCTATCAGGTCCTTCCTTAGCTTTGAGCTCTCGGCCTTTTTAGCTTCAGCTCGAGAATTGGCCATCACCAATTTCTCTGTCGCGAGGTAATCAGTCTTCATGCACAATGATTCTCCAAGAACCTAGAGGAAACAAGTACATATGTTTAAAATAATAAAATAAAGAGAACAGTGTTGATAGAAAAGAAGACCTCACCTGCACGAGTTTGTGAATATGACGACTAATAAGCTCATGAGAAGGCACTAAAGACAAGGCCTTAAACTCGTCCTCAGAGATGACATTCTGCATCCGTCCAAGGGCCGTCGCAAGATCAATCCAAACACTCTCACCTTTCTTCTCCTTCCCTTTCCAAGTCCGAGGAGGAGAAGGAAACTCTTCAATCGACATAGTAGGAGAAAAGGGCAAAGGGGTATGGACGGGCTGGAAATGACGATCCCAGAACTGCCCCCCAGTTTTCTGCTTTTTTAGAGGCAAAGCTATCTTTGACAAAGGCTCATTCTTTTTCCCTTTAGCTCAAACATATTTATCCTGACTAAAGCGAGTAGCCATCTCTGTAAAACAAAGTAAGAAAATCATGAAGATATTAACTAAGGTAAAAAATTAACAAGGTAAAAGCACAAAATCCAAACACTTACTTCTCTCTTCCCTATGAATTAACCGACTAATGTAAGCTGAAGGTTCAGGCCCTAAGATGTGATCGTACAAAGATCATGGGTCGAAAAGCTCGTCAAAATCCTCGATACCAAGAGCAAAATCCAAAGCAGCTTGGACTCATCCTTGATATCTACTCTTCAAGCCTGGACAAGTAGAAGCTACAAAAAGAAAAGGTAAGAATAAAGAATATATATATATATATATATATATATATATATATGTACGTCGTAAAAACCATAAGAGGGGAAACACGCACCAAATGTGGGAACCTCCCACTTACACAGCAATATGGGCACCTCACCTTGAACTTCATTAGAAGTAGTTTCTTAATCTTTTCCATAGACAAAGAAGTACCTCAACTTCCAGTCACCAAAGGAAGAAGGATAACCACGGACAACTCTAGATTTCCTATCCCATGAATGAAACTCAAAATACCCATAGTGGTCAAGGGTTTTAGATGATAAAGGAATAAGAACTTGTTCAATTTTATCATACTTTCTTCATAGACAGATGTCTAGATCAACATACAACTCACAACTGTCTACCAAGCATTTGGGACAAGCTGACCAAAAGTAATTTTTAAATGACCTAGTAGTTCATGAATAAAGGGATGGATGGGAATTGAAGGCGACACAAAAAAGCGACTTCATAGAAACACACGTGACCATATGGACACAATGGAAGAGTCGGAGTTGCCACCTAGTTATACGGTCTAGGAACCATGAATATAGTGTCCTTTCGAGGAAGGACCTTTAATCTTCCTACTAGAGTTTGGGTTCGGAGTTTAGGTACACTCTCGGGAAGGTGCTAGGCACCCAAGATCGCCCAACCCTAAGGTTGGTCTCCCATCGTTGTGCCCTATGCCTTAACCTTATTAAAAACTATCTAAACACTTGTATTCTAGACTCGCACACACACTAACATGCATCTAAAAAACAAAATGGCATCTTTCATCCCAAACAAAACATACTTATCCATCTATCCAAGAAAAGGAGAGTCAAACACGCAAAATAAAACCCTAGCATCCATCTAACAAAAAACGCTAGCATGCATCTAAACAAGGCAGCAACCCCAAACATGGTAGCAAATATATCATCATACAAAACATATCAAAACAAAAAGAAACATTAACATATTAGAAACCCTAATCGAACATCTAAGAAGGTTCAACATAAATGTATGATCATTGTTAATGTATGACTTACCCTTCACTCACCTCTTAGCAACACAGCACCTATAGCATCAATGCATGAGCATGTAAATGAATGGCATGTCATCAAAACAAGGAAAAAACTAAACAAACCCTAATTCTAACATGTGGTAACAAACAAGCATGTTAACAAGGTGAGTAATTATTTTATAAGGCTTAAAACATGTGAAAAGGAGGCTATGCAGACAAACATATGAAGACAGAAACAAAAACAAGAAAAAAAAAAAAAAAAAAAAACAAACAAACAATCAAACAAAAATTAGGGTTTTTTAGGTAATGGCATCACGCACGCTAGAACAGGTCTACGTACGCATGAGTTCAGCCTATGTGTGCAGGCTAGATCATGTGTATGCAGATCCTTACCTAGAAGCCCTAATCAACACAGAAACAGAGCAACAACCACAAATGTAAAATCTAACAACCTAGCATGCTTAAAAACATAAGGAAAACCTAAAACTAGTTGGAAAAACATAATTTGTATCTCATACAAAACATACGCAGCGGAAAATTAACGGATCTACTTCATTCGCAATCGATAACATGTACCATGTAAATTTCAAAATATAAGAACAAGGAGTGTACCTTAGTGCAGTGAAATTCAAAACCAAAGATTAGAAGTATTTCAGAACACTTTTAATCTTCACTCCAATTCCACTTGTGCCCAAGAAATGTGGTCTCTCAATCAGTTTATATGTATGTGTTCAAGGGAGAATAAGAGAGTGGCTTATATTCACATACACACCATTTCATTCTCTCTTAAAATTCTGTATGTTTCTTTCCTTATAACTGATTATCTAATTGGGCTAGCCTTTTAGACCATTCTAATTGGGCTTCAGTATGTGGCTTGGAGTTGGACCAAAAGGGAACAAATAAGACACTAGCTCCAATGAGTTTTGGACTTTTCTGTCAACTCTTGACAAGCTCAAAATTACCATTAATTATATTTAATACCACAATATAAATATAATTGCACTCTAGGCCATATTAATAAATTATATCCCAAGACTTTATTATACATTCAACCCCTTCATAAAATATTCGAAGTAATACAAAGTCATGTATGTTGACTGCCACTTTGAAGATTACTACAGCTTAATCCTTGAGTAACCGGTTTAATCCTTTAAGTTATTCGTCATATATTTATGAAATCCAATTTCATAAATATATACTTTAGTAACTTCTTACTAAAGTAATTAGGCTTAACATTCTGAGTAACCTACTAAACTTATCTTAAGGGAATATTTTATATCTCCATTAAAAGATTATGAATTCCATCTTGAGAATATATGTTCCATCAACACTAAATGTAGCTGCCCAACATACTGAGGTTTTGAGTGACTTTAGATCTCACTCCTGATATATCAAAACAACATACACTTCATAATCAAGTTCATTATTCTCTTAGGATTAAGAGTTGATGTAAATAGAAGTCGTGAGATTTATTATTTATTTGACAGTCGTTAGTAGAATAATAAATCTCATAGCGATCCAGCTCAATATGTCTTAACACTTAAAACATATCAACATATCAACTAGAAATCTCCACTTCCGTGATCAAGATAAATCATCTTAGTTGATATGTTATAGTCTTCACAGATGAAATGCCCAATTTCATCACCGATTACGAACTAAAATTCTGAG
Organism: Quercus variabilis; assembly: GCA_030445155.1. NCBI lineage: Eukaryota > Viridiplantae > Streptophyta > Magnoliopsida > Fagales > Fagaceae > Quercus > Quercus variabilis. Next base: position 18,673,710 of record CP129446.1, read on the forward strand.
TTTACAAAGAACTTGTGACTTATATCTTCTGTGACTAAATCACATAAATCACATATTATGCATCTCATAAATTATATGATAATGTCCAAATATTTATGTTATCATTATTTTAGAAAATAATAAAACAACTTTATTAATCACAACATGATAGGCCAAGAATGTATTGACCCCTTTGGTAACTTAATCAATTAATTAGCCAAATTAATTAATTAGATTCAATTTCATGCAATAAGCGTGGTAGTACAAACAAATCACCAAATAACTAAATGTAACAGAAATTAAATTTAACACGGGTGATTTGTTTACGAATGGGGAAAACCACCGAGGCAAAACCCCATTGGGTGAATTTAAGGTCACCACTCCCGAGAATCTACTATTATCAAAACAAACGATTACAAGTAAAAGAAATCATAGTACTTAATACTAACCTACAGTTGAACCCTTACCCCAATACACAATTGGACTTGCAATGTAGTGACAAACTCTCCTTTCAATGCACGGCTCCAAATACGTGACTAATCAATCTATGCACGGATCTATGTACGTGACTAACACACCAACTTGAGAAAGATGTTGACTACGAAATTCTTCAGTTCATCCAAACGATGAAGATCAAAAAGCTCCTTGGTTACAAAACCCTTGGCGCACAAACGAAGCAGCTTTTTCAAGAGAAAGATGAACTAGGGCAAATTGTCTCCGGTCACAATTTTAGTGAATAATCACTTTGCATCAAGTTGCATCAGCTTTAACGGCCCTTAAAATAATCCTTATATATGTCTAGGGTTGTGAGAAAAGAAACCCTACACAAATAGCTTGGATACGTGTGAAAAACATATCTGAAAATCTAAATTTCGTAATTCTCAATAGATACAACTTCTGTCGAGAGCTGTCAAGAATTAAACATTAAATCTCAATAGATACATCTGTTGAGCTATCTGTTGAGCTTTAATGAACAGTACTTCTTCACTTATAGTACTATACTTGAACTCTTATTCCTTGAAGTATTAAACACATCTTAGATCTACTCAATTACAAGTAAAGTGCGTTTTGTCAAAGGATTAGCCAATTCTACATGATATATGTTCTAACAAATTCCATATATGTCCTAACACAACATAATGTCATACATAATGTCAAACATAGTATCATACAATAAGATTTAAATGGCACATATCCTAACAAAACTAACCTAAACAAACATACATAAACATAAACTAAACAAAGGAAATAGATTAAAACAAGAATTTAAGACAGAAAAGAAAAAGAAAAGTTTAAAAGAGTACCTTAAAGTAAAAGCTCCTAGGCTTGATTTTTACCGTTCCCCTAAGTCAAACCTATCACAATTTAATGAAAAAGTGTTTAATAATCTTAAACTCGGAAGATTGGGGCCAGGAAAGGTCTAAATCAAATAAAAATGACTTGAGGGTGTTTTGTGAAAAACTCCCTTTTGATTCACTATTTTCTAGTGAATCTTAGGTTTTTCTCGTAGGATTTTTGTGTGTTTTGAAAATGTACCGTGTAAGGCCTTTTATAGTTGAAAAGATAGGGTTTGGAGCGGCTCCCAGACGATGTGGGATTTGTTCCAAACCTTAACCATTATTGCAGAAAGCTTACCTTTCTTATGCTTCTGAAACCCTAGATGCGTGCGCAAGATCGTGCTTGTGTATGCATGCAAGGACTCACGTAGGTAGGCCGTAACCCATGTATGTAGGTCAAGGGTTACTTTGGTCAATTTATTTCCAAAAATAGATTTTTGCTTATTAAAAAGGTTATATTTTACATTTTAACATTCCTCAAGTCAATTTAATATCTGATTGAGCTCTAAACTAGACTTGGGCCTTAGAGTTTGGACATCATTAGGAAACGAGGGCCCGAGTCGTAAGGGGTACAAAATGCGATGTCTACAGACCATAGGCAAAACTGTGGTCAATTTATTTCCAAAAATAGATTTTTGCTCATTAAAAAGGTTATATTTTACATTTTAAACTCCTCAAGTCAATTTAATATCTGATTGGACTCTAAACTAGACTTGGGCCTTAGAGTTCGGACATCATTGGGAAACGGGGGCCCCAGTCGTAAGAGGTACAAAATGCAGTGTCGACAGACAATGGGCACAAGCACAAGCTTTCTCGTCTGGATGAAGGAGACGTACTTTCTTCTAGGCTAGAAATTGAAACCGTTTTCTAAATCTCCTTATATGTTTCTGTTCCAGAACACATTTTTCAGCCAAAGCGTGAAAAGGTTTTTTCGAAGAAGATGAAAAGGGTTTCGATATCGCTGTGTCTACCTCTAGACACACAAGGTTGTCACTAGACCACAACCCCGTATCAAGCTCACTAGACCTAACACCCACACCCAAAACCATCTCCTCGACCATCTCACTCACCAAATGATTCTGAATCAAGGAATGGTGGATTAAGGGGTGAAGCTCGAGCAACACCAGCCTAAGGGCATAGCCTCGAGACACAAATAAACCCACTTGGGGATGCTAACCACCCGGAGATTCAAGTAAAACACCTAGCCTAGCAAAGAAAAAAGAAATCCAAGGGGACAGAAAAAAGAAAAAAGGAAAACACCATTTCAAGAACCATGCTATTTCTATTGCTAATAACTGCTCTTCCCAACCATTTTTGTCACTGTATTGACAAGCTTTCACTGATGGTAAATGGGGAATCTAGGGAATGGAGTCGTGAAGGACAAATAAAATGGCCGACTGTGACTAATTGATATTTTTTTAAATGGATCTAGTACTATTTTTTTTGTCACATATCACCATCTACGTAACAAAATTAAAAGAAAAAAAAGATCAAAAGATGGTTTTTGTAAAAAGTATTTGGAAGCTTCAGAAGCTTCATCAAGAACAAAAAAACGAGATCAAAATTCATCTTTTTTTAGTGCTTGGCTCAAAAAGTCTTTTGTATCTGATTAATTCTTTATTTCCTTTCTCCAACCCCTCAATCTCTTTCTATAGGTGGTGGTGTCACAATGGAAGATTAAGTAGTATATAAAGTATGAACCTGTGATTGGTGCTACTTTTTTGTCACTACCGCCCTTAGTAGCAACTCTTGGTTTTTCCGCCGCTGACCTTGTACTTGAGGAGGCTTTTTTTCTTTTTTCTTTTTTTCTTTGTTTTTGGTTCAATTTCATTGATGGTGGGCTTTGATTTTAGTGTGATGGTGGTGGTTTTAGGTTTCTTTGTTTTTGTTGGTTGCTAGGTTTCTGGGTTGCTGGGTTTTCTTGAATGTTCTTGTACCATTGATTCAAACTCCAGCTCAAATATACATAGCTTCCAACACTATACAGTTTGCACACCATCTCAAGAACCATGCTATTTCTATTGCTAATAATTGCTCTTCCCAACCATTTTTGTCACTGTATTGACAAGCTTTCACTGATGGCAAATGGGGAATCTAGGGAATGGAATCACAAAGGACCAATAAAATGGGGAATCTAGGGAATGGAATCATGAAGGACCAATAAAATGGTCGACTGTGACTAATTGATGTTTTTTTTGCCGTTTTTTAAATGGATCTAGTACTATTTTTTTGTCACATATCAATATCTACACAACTACTTTGAATTTGAATTTCGGATCACATTATCACAATTACTTAAACTTTGTAATTCGGAAGGATGAGATGTGAGCTTGATCTTAATACCTTATCCATATCACTTATTGACTGAAAATATTGTGAGGCTTTTTGGATTTTGGTATGTGTTTTCCTTGAATATGTATTTGAAATTTTGAATGGTGTTCTCTGGGTTTGGATCTAAGGTGTTCAAGTCTCTTTTCCTTCTCTCTCTAGATTTTTGTGAATATGACAGATTTGTTTAGATTGATTGGCTTGAGAATGTTCGTACGGAGAGGAAGAGTGTTCTGGGCGAAAGCTTCACCATTTAAATAAATATGCTTTAGATATTGGTTTTTATGTTTTTATTATGTTTTGTGTGTGTTTTAATGGTGAAAGTACGGAAGTGGGCTACGGCAACCTAATAGAGCTAACCTCAAATAGGTAAAGTTTCAACTTTTAAATCACAAGAAAGCAACTTAAATCTTAGCCAAACACACGTGTGTAATCCCAAAACAGTGCACCAATGCATATTGGTACCAAAATATTCAATTCTAGTAGCCAATTCTAAATGGTCTACAAAATGGAATTCAAAACCTTGATTGAAATCCACCAATTATATTTATTATTACATTAATTTATAAAACTTAGAGTACTTTTAGCATTTTTTCTTTTAAATTTGTAAGTTCAAATCTTTTCTACTATGTTACCAACTTATCACGTGTATTTTAATGCTTGCTTTTACATTGTCTACTTCCCGGGCCCCGAAGACTGACCCTAAAAGGTCAAGCACTCCATTACTTGGAAATGTAGTGGCAGTGTCAAACCCAGCACTTGGAATTTTATTGCCAGACTTAGAAAACTTATTTCTAACCACCATATTCCGTTCACACTGGGGGAACTGGAATTATGAAATATTTTTGAAAAATCGGTTTAGCCCCCTAAAAGCAATTTTTATATGCTGTACCCGGCATATATACCGGGTAAAAGACCCCAAATTAAAAATAAAAATCATATTAGACCAAAAAACAAAACCAAAAAATAAAAATCCCTTTATTAAAAAAAAAAAATTCTCCGCCTAGAGAAAAATTTTAAATGAATTATATATTATGACTATATGCTTTGTTTGACATTTTGGTGGTTGGATTATTCAAAATTAAAATTTTAATATTTCAGTGCTATCATACTGATCAACTCCACCAACAGAGTTATTTTTAAAATTTTATATTTTTTTATATTTTTCGTCATTAACAAGACGACTTTATAATTTTGTATCATTATTGATTAGAAATTTTTTTTTTTTATGTTGCTATAAATGTCAATTACAATAAATCATTGCTACTTATTCTTAGCTTAGCTCAAGGTTTGATTTCCTCTCCAAAAAAAAATGGCTCAAGGTTTGATTGGGAGACTATAAACCTTTTTAGAGTTGAAGATATTTGTTTATTAGTAAGTTAAGTTAAGTTTTATTCTAAAGAATTTACAAATTAAAAAAAAAAAAAAAAAAAAAAAAAAAAAAAAAAAAAAACTACTGAAAATGAAGTTTCACTATTAATATTATTATTATTATTATTATTATTATTTGATAGTTACAATTGACAATAATGAGGGGATCAGACTGAGGATTTAAATTCTAAAAATACCATGGTGTGTCAGTTAGATACAAGACTCGTGAAAATTTTACCATTACTAGAATATGGTTTTGATATTTCAATTTTATTTTTAAATATATTAAATATTTTTTAGTTGTACTTTTTCTAATAATTTCTATTGCAACAATGACACGAGAATGTTTAATCATGAATATTATTAAAACAAGGTTCACAACAAAATATAAGATGATATAATAACTAATTCTTAGATATTTTATATCAAAATGAAAATTATTACGAATTTTAGTTTAGAATTAATTAATCACCAATTATTTTTAGAATGGTAATGATTAGTTTACAAAATGGTGCAAAGTTTTCTCATACTTGGACCCCAACGTAAATTTCCCTGGTTCACGCCCTCTTAAAGTGAGCAAATTCTTAGTGATTGTTCGCCAATTGCTCATCTTCGAGTTGAGAAACCGGAATAACGAACTTAACGTCCAAAATTCCAAATGACCATAACAACTATCTTCCTCTCCTTCCTTCTCCTCCTTTTCGGAATTGCGAACTCTGAGTCTCAGCTAAATGACAAAGAACAAACAGTCCTCCTGAAACTAAAGCAACATTGGCAAAACCCACCATCTCTAAGCCACTGGCAAAATCCACCATCTCTAAGCCACTTAAACTCCTCCCACCCTTGTAACTGGCCAGAGATCACCTGCACCAACGGCTCAGTCACCCAACTACTTCTTCAAAACAAGAACATCAACCAAACAGTCCCACCCTTCATCTGTGACCTCAAGAACCTCACAGTCATTGACCTTTCAGACAACTTCATTTCTCAAGAGTTTCCTAAAGCTCTCTACAACTGTTCCAAGCTTGAAGAGCTCGACCTCTCGCAGAATTATTTCAACGGCACAATCCCCGTTGACATTCACCGCATGTCTCACCTGCGCCGCCTCAACCTTGGAGCCAACGACTTCTATGGTAACATTCCAGCATCTATTGGACAGTTAACGGAGCTAAGGACGCTTCAGCTTTTCCAGTGTGCGTTTAACGGTTCTTTCCCGCCAAAAATCGGCAACTTGTTCAAACTTGAGACACTGCAGTTGGACTATAATGTAAACATGACAGCAGCAGAGTTGCCTTCGAGTTTCACGGAGTTGAAGAAGCTTAAGGTTTTATGGATTACTGCGTCTAATTTGAATGGGGGAATCCCAGACACGATTGGAGAAATGGAGGCTTTGGTGCATTTGGATTTGTCAATAAACAATCTGACTGGGAAAATTCCGAGCAGTTTGTTTATGCCAAAGAATTTAAGTATTGTGTTTCTTTACAAAAACCAATTGTCTGGGGAGATTCCTCGGGTGGTTGAAGCATTAAACATTGATGTTATTGACCTCTCCGATAATAAATTGACCGGAAGCATACCTGATGATTTTGGCAGACTCAAAAACATGACAGGTCTAAGTTTGTTTTTCAATCAGTTATCTGGAATAATCCCAGACAGTTTTGGTCGTCTTCCAAGTCTGGTGAACCTTAAAGTGTATAGCAACAATTTATCAGGGACTCTGCCTCCGGACTTTGGGCGGTATTCTAAGCTTGTAGAGTTCAAGGTTGCAGACAATAAGCTTGAAGGCAAGTTACCAGAACACTTGTGTGATAACGAAAGGTTGGTGGGTGTGGTAGCTTATAACAACAACCTCACAGGAGAATTGCCTAAGTCGCTTGGCAATTGCAATGGTTTGAAAGTTGTGACTGTTTACAATAATAGGCTTTCTGGGGATATTCCTAGTGGCCTATGGACATCGTTGAATTTGAGCGTCTTGATTTTAAGCGACAATTCGTTTACAGGCGAGCTTCCTCAAAGTGTGGCAAGGAATCTCTCAAGATTGGAAATAAATAACAACAACTTTTCTGGTACGATTCCAGCTGGAGTGTCTTCTTGGAGGAATTTGGTGGTATTTGAGGCTAGTAATAACCTCTTAACTGGCACAATTCCTCAAGAATTAACATCTCTTCCGTATTTAACAACTCTTTTTCTTGATCAAAATCGACTCTCAGGCTCTCTTCCACCAGATATTATATCATGGAAAACGTTAAATACTCTAAACCTTTGCCAAAATAAAATCTCTGGACTTATTCCTCTGGAATTAGGTTATTTGGCCGGTCTTACTGAGTTGGACTTGTCGGAAAACCAAATTTCTGGCCCAATCCCACCACAACTTGGCCACCTGAGGCTCACTTTGCTCAATCTCTCTTCCAATCTTTTGACTGGGAGGATCCCAATACAATTCGAAAATCAAGCTTATGCTAGCAGCTTCTTCAACAATTTCGCTCTTTGTGCGAGTAAGCCAACTCTGAACGTTAGAAAATGTGACTCAGAGGTAGAGCCCCAAAAATCGAGCAAACATCCATCCCAGTATCTTGTTTTAGTAATATGTATGGTGGCAGCTGCTCTATTGGGTTTGTTAGCTTCACTATTCGTGGTCAGATTTCGTCGTAAGAGAAAGCATGGATTAGATTCCACGTCCACATAGAAGCTTACCTCATTCCAAGGCTTTATTTCACAAAATGAGACATCTTATTAGGATTGATAGAAAATAACATAACTGCTAGTTGTGGATCAGGGAAGGCACATGGTGGTGTTGTTAATCATTCACATGATGTTACTGTGACGTGGATTTAGAATAACCAAAAGCCGGAAGAGTAGCTTGAAAAATAATTCCTTGCATTAGTTAAAATACCGAGTTCAATTCAACATTCCAACATATATATAGTGAAGTTACCCAGTTTTATTTCCTTTGATAATTCAAAACTTCTTGTGTATGAGTACTCAAAAACTATAGAGTGGATTGGCGATTGCATAGGAACAGTAGAGCATCAAACGTCTCAGTGCTCACCTCCTGTTAAAACTGTAGATGGCAGTGCAGAGCATCATAGCAGAGTTGGTGAGCTAAGGTGCATGAGTCAAGCAGCAGCAAGTGCAGCACCTGATGAACAAAGGTGCACAAGCCAAGCAACAAGGATAGCATCAGAACCTACCTGGGCTAGCACAGATCTTCTAGAAGTAATTGAAGAAGTTCCTTATCATGAGCTATTCATCCATAACTTTGAGGAGTTAGTTCCACGAAGTTAGGCAGTTAGAGAGTTTGTTATTTCTGGATGCCAGGTGTAAAGTTTAGATGGTTCTAGTGACAATTTAGCGCCAGATTAGGAAGTTAGTTATTTTGCTTGGTTCAAACTGTATATAAGTAGGATTAGGTTATGTATTTCAATTCAATCGATTGTAAAACTCTTTTCTTCATCAATGAAATTCTCGGACTTTTATTTAGATGATTTCTCTAAGAATTTTACACCTCCAATCATTCATGGAGTCATGCAGATGTGTAACCAAGTAACATCCTTTTAGATAATAAGTTTTTTGTATAGATTAGAGATATCCTGGGAGTTATTATTTGGCATTTGCTACGTGATGCCAATTATGATGCCAATTATTGGTCCAACTAGAAAATGGATCAGACTTATCAGAAAATTAATGATTAAAATAAATATGGATCATTTTACTTCGATTTTTTTTTTTTTTTTTTTTTTTTTTTTTTTTTTTTTTTTTTTGATGAAGATGAGAAACAGAAAATTATTATGTCCCAATGTCTTCCTTGAGATCTTAAAAATGGCCCGCATGTCGCCACAGAATCTCCACGTGAGAAATGTCTACATGCTTCTTCATTATTGGATGCTTCCGTCATATTCTTCGTGCACTAGAGAATCACACCCACCTAATTATACTATTTACAATTAGCTATTGAGAATCATACATACCCACCTAATAATACTATTTCATCTCTCTTTTTCAATGAAATTGAAAAATAATATCTCCGCATAGTTTTCACATCAAATCTTAAGCAATAAGTTGTTATTGGTTCTAATTTAAATACACGATTAATTTATTTTTTGCACACTTGTAATAGCCAATAACAACATTTTACTTGGACATTTTTGTGAAAGTATTGTAAACATAGTGTTTCCTAGATTTATTGTTCAAGCAAATTATACCTTTATACTATAATCTTTGACCGTGATTACACTTAATCTTAAAATTATCAAAATATCAAATTGACATCCAAAATTGTAAGGTTGTTTCAAATATTGTTTATTCTGGTTTCTGTTAAATATGACAAAATTTAATATTGAAAGATCTTATGGCAAGATGGATAAATTAGTGTTTTTAATGTTAAATTCTATTAGATTTAACACTAACACAAATAGTAAGTGTACACTATATAAATATTTTAAAATTGGGATCAATTGTGCATTTCAATAGTTTAAAGATTAAGCGTGGTTAAGATGAATGGTTACTATGAAAAATTTACTTTGTATTGTTTTTCTTCAACTAAATTAAAGAGTTTGGGTTTTCCTCTCATATAAAAAGAAAAGATAATACTACATCTATAACATTTTATCTATACTATTTATAAAAGGATTCCCTCTTTGAACTGAACTTTTATGTAATTCAAAAATACCCCTAAATCTTACCATAACAAGGAAAAAACTTGAGGACAATTAGGTAAAAATATATATCTAACTCCACTTAAAATGTTTACAAAATAGGTCACTCTTTTATTAATCCATGTTTTCAAAACAACTTATCAACAAAATACTCTTGGTGCTTCACATTCACACCATGCTGCTCACTAACAACAACTAAGGGATTACTTACCAAAAAAAAAAAAAAGTAACTAATGGATCAGATTCTGATGATGACAACGATGACGAAGATGCTGATAATAATAGCAAAATCAATATGCACTTTAAAATCAAGGAAAGAATTATAGAACAACTAAATCAGCGACAATGACATCTAGAACACTTCTAAACTCCAAGTCCAACAAAGCGACATAATTGGCATTCAATTATTTCTAGTATCGCCTTTAAATAAATGGATCCAAAGCTATTGAACAATTAAATGCCATATGCTCTAAAAAAATTTGGAAAAAAAATGCTTCTATTATTCATATCAGAGTATATAACATCATGATCTTGCATCTATGTATCTAATGTGGGTTATGCTTCCATGGGTGTTTACCCACAACACTGCCCCAATAAAATGTGTCCATTGTCATATACAATCTATTAGCTGTCAGTAGTAGTATAGGTTCTAAGAAAAATAAAACGTTTTACTGAATAGGATTTGGATCCAGTGCAATACCTAGTCAGACCTTGCAGTGATGGCAAATACTGACCCTCTCCAAAGTTGAGAATCAGTCCACTTACCAATCACCTTTCTCAGAATCCAAAATCAGGAACCTTGTATAAGCTGGCATATTAATTTCCAAAGGTTGGGAATACTTATGCTTTCCAACATGTCATATATATTGCCTTTTTATTTATTTATTATTTATTTCTCACTATAAGTTTTCGTTCCATTGTAAAACTGTGCGGCATCCAAACAGCTAGGCCCACTCAGTGGCATCCAAACAGTTAGGCCCACTCAGTCCCTAATCTCCGCTTCAAGCGTACAGTAATTGGGCCCAACTCCCATTCGCCCGAAAGCCCAGTCCTTACTAACACCAACCGGGGGCCCAAGCTTCACTACTAAAGTTATGCTCGGCAGAGATTTACCGAGCATGTGGGGAAGGTTACTGAACGGCGCGTCATCCTTGCTTTATTCAGAGAAGTCCCTCTAAGCACCGCTGCCGAGCTATCAACGGAGGTGGGCACCAAGTCCCAAAGCCATCCAAGCTTAAATTCTCACTTATCATCCCCCTGATTGGACCCTCTGTAACACTAAGCGCGCACTGACTCTACCGAGCTACCAACGTAAGTGGAAACCAAGTCCCAAAGCCACCCATACCTGACCTCCCATTTAAAGAGAACCCTACTGGACCCTCTGTCGCACTAACTATGAGAGCATTGATGACCTGCGTCTAAGCTTTGAACTATAAATAGGAGGGGAGGGCAAGGTGGAGAGGGGTTGGTTGAAAAAGGAAGGGGGGAGAAGATAGAGAGTAGAAATTTCAAATAGAGAGAATATCTTAGGGGAGGAAGAGGAGGTAGTGTATTGCTGAAGATGAGAAAAGTGATCTCATTGAGCCTTTAGTTGGAGAACGACCCATAGTAGGAAATTCAGCCCAACAAACAAATAAGTTGTAAGCCTAAGTGGGGCTGGGCCCATCGGCCTCATTTACGACCCGCACAATTGGCGCCGTCTGTGGGAACTCCGTACACTACTGTGGTTCAGATAGGGCTCGCACACGGGATAGATGTCCGAAAGTCGTTCGGGGAGTGATGCCGGAAGTGGCTCGGTCGGATCCTCTCGGGGGTCGTCTTGGCGAGAACGAAGGCAAAAGGGGCGCGAAGACAGGCGTCATGAGAGGGCAGAAGAAAGTCCCGGACTCGGAGAGGGCTCGTACCAAACGCAACGAACGGTATCCGGTGCCTCGGGGCATAGGCGGCCTGATTAAAGAGACGAGGAGCTTGAACGGTTGCGAAGGTTGGTGAGAGATTTAGAGTTGGAGGCAAAAGACAGGCACCAGAGGATGGATCAGGACAACCGAGCAAGAAGACCAGGTGCCGGGGAGGAACGACAAGGAGCGGGGTCCAATCAATCTAGATACCGCCGTCGCCGAGAGCGCTCGCCTTCACGAGAATCTTGCCTACGTAGGGGTCGGCGTCGAGATCGCTCACGATCACGGGATTATCACGATCGAGGCTCGGATTCTCTGGATGAGAAGCGGAACCACAACGCGGCTATGGACGCAATGAGCCGTGCATTGCGCAGAGCTGCTCGGTCGCCGTTCTCAACTGACATCGAGCACGCCCCAATGCCGGAGAGATTCACAAGGCCCCCGTTCAACTCTTATGACGGAAGGACTGACCCAGTGGAACATGTCAGCCACTACATCCAAATGATGTCATTGCATACCCGGAATGACGCGCTGATGTGCAAGGTGTTTCCCTCAAGCCTGGGCCCTACCGCTCTCAAATGGTTCAATGGTTTGCAGAAAGGTTCCATCCGCAGTTTCGCCGAGTTAATTCAGGAGTTCGGAGTCAGATTTGTTACTTGTAGCCGTGTACCACAACCGGTAGATGCACTACTGTCAATGAAGATGAGGGCGGGGGAGACCTTTCGTAATTACGCCAGTCGGTATTAGGAGCTTTACAACGAGATCGGTGGAGGGAACGAAAAAATTGCTGTGAGTACTTTTAGGATGGGGTTGCCCGAGGAGTCAGGCCTAAGGGAGTCATTGACTAAGAAACCTCCCGAGGACATGAGACAGCTAATGAGGCGCATAGAAGAGTATAAACGGCTAGAGGATGACCGGCTACAAAGCAAAGGTAAAGCGCCAATGATAGATCATCCCCGGCAAAACAGTTTCCCACCAAGGATACGAGGGAACGTGAGGATTCAGGAACCAGAGGCGCCGGCAAGGGAGGTAAATGTGGTGTTCAAAGAGCCGGTGCATAAGATTCTAGACAAAATCAAGCATCAACCCTACTTTAGGTGGCCGAACAGGATGGGTGGTGATCCAACGAGAAGGAATCAGAACTTGTACTGCACTTACCATAAAGATAAAGGACATACCACCGAGCAATGCCGAGTACTGAAAGATCATCTTCGGCAGCTGGCCGAAGCCGGGTACTTAAAGGAGTTTATGACGGACGCAGGGGACCAAGGAGCAGGGCAAGGCACTCCGCATAAGGGCAACGTGCTACCCCCCCCCCCCCCTCTCGGGATAATTGAAGTCATCCACGCTCCTACCAAGAAATGTTCCACGGCAAGAGGGAAGGGGGTGTAGGCATTACTAACGACGGCGGGAAGTCAGGACAGGCCGTCACACGAGAAAAGGATGAAGCCCACCAAAGAACCGATCGCCTTCGATGATAGCGATTTGGAGGGAACGGTCCAACCACACGACGACGCACTGGTAGTCAATGCCCGTATAGGCGGTTTCTTGGTAAAAAGGGTGATGATAGATCAAGGAAGTGGAGCAGACGTGATGTACCCAGACTTGTTCCATGGACTTGGACTGAGGAGTGCGGACCTCGCCGAGTATGGTACACCTTTGGTCGGTTTTGACGGTAAGGTAGTGATCCCTGAAGGGCAAATCTCTCTGCCCGTGAACATGGAAGGTAAAGAAGTGGTGGTAACCTTTATAGTGGTAGCTTCCTTCTCCCCGTACAATGCGATATTGGGAAGACCGTGGATCCATGAAATGGGGGCTGTCCCATCCACTTTACACGTGAAGGTGAAGTTCCCGTCCAAGCAAGGTGTGACAATGGTAAGAGGAAGCCAGCAGACGGTGAGACAATGTTTGGTCGCACTAGTTGACTGGAGGAAGGAATCGTTCAAACAGGGGAAGAGTACCGAGGAAGAAGAGGCGCGGCAAAATATCCCGTTACAGCAACTACAGAGTCCCCAAGGTGAAAAGGGGGACAGACGCGCCGAAGAGATGATGAAAGTACGGATACTCCCGGATTCTGACAAGTGTTTTCATATAGGGGAGAGTATGGATGCTGAAGATAATGTAAAAATGTTGTTACTGTTAAGACAGAACGTGGACGTGTTTGCTTGGAGCCCTTATGAGGTGCCCGGGGTGGATCCCGAGTTCATCGTTCATAGACTCAATGTTGATTCCTTGTATCCGCCTAAGAAACAGAGGCCGAGGAGATCGTCCAAGAAGCATGCCGAGGCTGTAAAGGAAGAAGTCCAAAGGCTGAAGGAGTCGGGAGCAATAAAGGAAACTTATTTCCCAGAGTGGTTGGCAAACACCGTCGTGGTGAAAAAGAAGAACGGCAAGTGGAGGGTTTGTATGGATTTTACAGACCTAAACCGAGCATGTCCAAAGGACCCATTCCCCGTGCCCAAGATTGATCAGTTGGTTGACGCCACGTACGGTCATCCTAGGATGAGTTTTCTAAATGCTTTTCAGGGGTATCACCAGATCGCCCTGGCAGCCGAGGACCAGGAAAAAACAGCATTCATCTCCTCGGAGGCCAATTATCATTACACGGTGATGCCCTTTGGGCTAAAGAATGCCGGGGCGACTTACCAGCGAATGATGACAAAGATGTTCCGCGACAAAATAGGATGCACGGTCGAAGTCTACATTGACGATATGGTGGTAAAGAGCAAACGGGAGGAACAACACACGGGCGATCTCCAGGAAGTATTCGAAATACTGAGGCGACACAAGCTGCACCTTAATGCCGAGAAGTGCGCGTTTGGAGTGGGGGCTAAAAAATTCTTGGGATATCTGATCACGAGCCAGGGAATAGAGGTCAATCCCGATCAAATCGAAGCAATAAAGAGGCTGAATCCACCGAGCAATCCAAAGGAGGTACAGGTTCTAACCGGGATGTTAGCAGCACTTAACCGGTTCATCTCCAAATTCGCAGATCGCTGCCGCCCATTTTATCAACTTTTGAAGAAATGGACAGGGTTTTTGTGGAACGAAGAGTGCGACAAGGCCTTTCGGGACTTGAAGGAGTACTTGGCGAGGGCACCCATGCTAGCCGCGCCGGAGCCGGGTGAAGATTTATTTATGTACTTGGCAGTATCTGATCATGCCATGAGTGCCGTGCTGTTGAAGGATGGGAGGATCCAACAACCTATGTACTATATCAGCAAGACCATGGTAGATGCCGAGAAGAGGTATTTGCCTCTGGAAAAGTTAGTATTGGCCCTTATCCATGTCACGAGGAAGCTGCCGCATTATTTCCAGGCCCACACGGTCTATGTGTTAACCGAGTATCCTTTACAGTCACTTTTGAGAAGATCTGACTTCACAGGACGGATAGCAAAATGGGGAACCAGGTTGGGCTCCTTCGACATACGGTACCGACCACGACATTCGGTGAAGGGCTAAGTCCTTGCAGATTTTGTGGCTGAATTCTCGCCCAGAAACGGCGGAGAGATGATCTGCCACGTAGAAGCTTGCCCGTGGAAGGTTTTTGTGGACGGAGCCTCAAGCTCCTAGGGAGCCGGTGCCGGGATCGTTATCTTCTCTCCCGAAGGGATTCGGCTGGAGCACTCTTTTAGGTTGGGATTTAAGGCCTCCAACAATGAGGCCGAGTATGAAGCCTTGCTCGCCGGACTAAGGACAGCATTGAAGCTTGGTGCTCGGAACGTGGAAATACACTCAGATTCTCGGTTGGTTGTCAATCAAGTCCAGGGAAGTTTTGAAGCAAGAGATCCTCGGATGAAGGCATACTTGTGCGCGGCAAAACTGATCATAAGCAAGTTTGTCTCGGTGAAAGTGTCCCAAGTGGGACAGGCACGAAATAGGCACGCCGACTCCTTAGCCACGCTAGCATCATCAAGCGTCGAGGATGTGCCTCGGCTGATCAGGGTAGAGCTTATAGCTGATCCAAGCATCCAGGTCCCCGACGACATTACAGTCAGGGTGGATAGCGTCGACACAGTTTCATCGCAGGCGCCGTGTTGGATTGATCCCATCGTTGCTTTCCTGGCCGAGAATAAAGTCCCGGAGGATGAAAAGGAGGCCGTTAAGATACGTAGGACGGCAGCTCGCTATTGGTTATCAGGAGACGGCAAGTTGTACCGAAGATCTTTCGGAGGACCGTACCTTTTGTGCTTGCACCCCGAGAAAGTTCCCAAGATTTTAGCCGAGCTTCACGATGGGATATGCGGGAGTCACGTGGGGGGGGGGGCGTTCCCTGGCACATCGGGCGATGACCCAGGGGTTTTGGTGGCCAAAGATGCAAAGGGACGCAGCCGAGTATGCTCTAAAATGTGAACAATGCCAAAAGCATGCCCCCTTGATTCACCAGCCCACCGGTCAATTCAATCCGATCAGCTGCCCATGGCCGTTTGCACAATGGGGGCTGGATATCCTTGGTCCATTTCCGCGGGCTACGGGGAACCGCAGGTTCGTGATTGTTACCGTCGATTACTTTACCAAATGGGCGGAGGCCGAGGCCCTCGCAAATATCCGGGACACAAATGTGAAGAGATTCGTTTGGAGGAATATAGTGACTAGGTTTAGGGTGCCGGAGTCGTTAATATTCGATAATGGGTTACAGTTCGACAGTAGAGCTTTCCGCACTTTCTACAAGGATCTCAGCATAAAAAACAAGTATTCTACCCCGGCGTACCCTAAGAGTAATGGTTTGGCGGAAGCTACGAACAAAGTAATATTGAACGGGTTGAAGAGAAGACTGGACGGCGCAAAGGGCGGTTGGGCCGAGGAGCTGCCGAACGTGCTGTGGGCTTACCGAACTACCCCCAGGAGATCCACGGGGGAGAGCCCATTTTCCTTAACTTACGAATCAGAGGCCGTCATACCAACCGAGTAAACTTATGTAGCGCACGGGTCGTGGGGTTCAACCCCGCCCAAAATGAGGAGATGATGATCGGGCACTTGGACAGCTTGGAGGAATGCCGTGAGGCGGCCACCGTGCGACTCGCAGAGTACCAGCAAAGGCTCGCCAGGAGATACAACCAAGGCGTGAGAGTCAGGGAATTCAGTGCGGGAGACTTGGTCCTGAGAAAGGCCTTGGGGGGTATGCGAGATACCAACTCTGGGAAACTGGCTCAAACATGGGAAGGACCCTACAGGGTAACCGCAATCGCAAGTGCGGGAGCATATTATCTGGAAGACCTAGACGAAAGACCTCTGCCGCGACCGTGGAACGTTCATAACCTAAAAAAGTTCTATCACTGATCGGCCGTGTAATAAAAAAGAAAAAGGGGGAGGCGGATGTTTGAAGCACCACTATTATATGAAGACTAATGAAAATGATGGTTCATATTGATTACTGTTATCCCATTTTACGAAAATATGGCAGCCCAGTTGTATTTATCCTAAGGACAGAAGCCTGACTCTCGGCTCGATCTATATCACCGAGCAGGTGTAAACCTTATAATTTCTATCCTAAGGACAGAAGCCTGACTCTCGGCTCGATCTATATCGCCGAGCAGGTGTAAACCTTATGATTTCTAAGGACAGAAGCCTGACTCTCGGCTCAATCTATATCGCCGAGCAGGTGTAAACCTTATAATCTCTATCCGAAACCTGACTCTCGGCTCGATTTATATCGCCGAGCAGGTGTAAACGTTATAATTTCTATCATAAGGACAGAAGCCTGACTCTCAGCTCGATCTATATCGCCGAGCAGGTGTAAACCTTATGATTTTTAAGGACAGAAGCCTGACTCTCGGCTCGATCCATATCGCCGAGCAGGTTTAAACCTCATGATTTCTATCCTAAGGACAGAAACCTGACTCTCGGCTCGATCCATATCGCCGAGCAGGTGTAAACCTCATGATTTCTATCCTAAGGATAGAAACCTGACTCTTGGCTCGATCTATATCCCCGAGCAGGCTGCGCTTTATAATTTCTACCCTAAGGACTAAGGCCCGACTCTTCCAAGGATAAAAACCGATAAACAAGCCAAATCCTCGCCTTATGACGAAACAGGACTTGGCCTACCGGTAATTATCACAAAAATACGGAACAAAAGAAAAGAGAAACAGTGAGAATTAATTGTAAACATTAGGAAATCATTGTCTCGGCTGCAAAACAAGGCGGCCATTTGAGTATCAAGACCAGCAAAAAAAATAAAAAATAAAAAATAAAAAATAAACGAACAAAGAAAATCTCTTAAGGCAAATGGGGCTAAGTTCAGTAGTCATGATGCGGAGTTTGCAGGGTGTTCTCGGGCCTCAGACTCGGATGGTTGCTGCTGGACGGGATTGTGAATGGGTGCTTGGCCGGGCTGATCTCCAAGGCAAGGATGGCTAACCACTTCTAGCTCTTCCACCTCCACGTGGGAATCAATCTGTTCTACCAATTCCCTTAGGCTAGTCGTGTCTTCGTCGTCAACGTGTCTGGCTGTGGCCGGCGGCTCAGGCTGTGGGACTGGAAATGGGATTTGGCCGGGGTTCCTCAAAGGAGAATCCTCAGGGACCCCCAAAGCCTGCAAAGCGGCCAACCAACCCTCCTCAAAGCCGAGCCGCCGTGCGTTGTGAATGACCGGTTTTGCCGAATTCTCCGCGTCCGCAAATCCCTCCTGGTACCACTTATTCTCGCTCTCCTCCAAAGCCGCCCTCATATCGCCCAGCTCCTCGGACTGTGCACTGAGTTTATTCTTGGCCACTCCCAACCTGAGCTCGGTCTCCCCCAACTGAACTTCCAGTTCTTTATACTTCTTTTCCACGGCTAACCTCGCCTTCTCCGCAGCAGCAGCTTTCTTCTCGGATGTCGCGGCAGCCACTGCTTTCTCCTTCGCATTTACCTCGGCCACGTCCTTTAGAGCTCTCTCTCGACCAGCATCCTCCGCCAAATCTGTGACACGCCGGTCAAGGATGTAGGCCAGCTGTGTAGCCTTGCAAAGCATATGGACGGCCACTTAAAAAAAAAAAAAAAAAAAGGGGGGGGGGCTTAGACTTACCGCGACAGTGTGCCATTGCAGCCGTCGCCCCATCGATTCGTCTGTACCATCTTCGAAGGCACGCACATCCTCGGGCAAAAGAAGCCCACGAGCCAAAGTTTGGGCGATGTGGCCACCGGCCCCTTTCCCCCAGACGTGTACATATGCATCCGAGGGAAGAGGTTTGTCGTCCAGCATAAAGGAGGGCTGCCATGCGGGCACGGCACGGGATGAAGACACCATGTTCAGCCCCGTCTGGGTCGTGGGTTCACGAATTACGATGCCGCTCGATGGCCGTGGGGGCGTCCTTGACCGCACATCACTCAGGCCGACTTGAGTTTGTTCGGTGGTGCGCGGCCTCTTCCTTTGCCGTGCAGGAGCTGATTGCGGTGGTGAACTGGTTTGGATGCGACCTTGAGGTTGTTCTGGTTGCTGCTGATGCCCGGAAGGCCGGGCTCCGAGAACAAAGCGAGCGATTGACATTACTTTCCGAGTCACCATAACTTCACCTGATGACTCACCAACTACTTCGGTATCTGTGGGTGGGGGTTCCTGGTCAACTTGAACTTCTTGTTGGACGAGGGCTTCTTGCTGGATCTGTTCGTGTGCACGTTCCCTTCGGGCCCGAGAGACACGTTTGGCTGATTCGTCCCTCACTGGTGGAATCTCGTCAGAACAAATATACCGAGGACCCTGTTTGCATGCCTCGCCTACCGTAAACTTGGGGGGAAGAAAGTTCGCGTGCCGAACGTCTATGTAAGATAGAAGGGGGCTGTCAACTAGCAGAGCTTGACTAAAATTCTGCCAAGTGGAGTACACGGGGTCGACCCCGAGTATAAGGTGAGAGGCTCGAAGCTGCCCGTCTGTGTGAACGAAAATCTCGGACCTGAGGACGAAATTAAGATCCCTTACGTGCGCAGCTCTAACGTCCGGGACGAACACCCTGCCGTCTGGAATGACCAATAGAGATGAAAGTCAGATTAGGCAGAATGCTTGTGCATGTATGTCCGAGCATAAACTCAAACAAGAGGTATATATATATAATAATAATGAAAAGAAAAAAGAGGATTAATGATCGGGACAAACCCACTTCTCGCCTAGTAAGCGGACACGGAAATTCGCCAACAAACCAATTGCCGCGCACCATAACGAATTCCCCGGCAGAGTTTCTATTTGAATCGGGCAGGCAGGATACCAGCCGTACCCTCATGTCTCTCACTTTGAGGTAGTAATTCGTTTTCTTACTTCCGCATAGATTGTACATATGGTTTATATCGTGCTGGTTTAACTGTAAATTGAAGGTCTGGTTTAATCTACTCACACAACTCACTAACCGGTAAAAATTGGGAGGAAGTTGGTCCGGGCACAGGCCGTAGTATCTAAGTGTGTCTATTATCAAGGGGTCAACGGGAAACCTCACCCCACCCTCCAAGATGGCCATTAAAGGGAAGAAGGCTGTATTACCCCCCCTATGAAGCGCCATCTCACTTTCATGACAATACGCGACCTCCACATCGCTGGGGATGTTGAAGGCCTGCCTAAAGGTAGCTAAGGCCACAGCCGTATCTAAGAGATATGAATACCCCATCCTAAGACCCTAAAATTTAAGACGAAATGGAGATATGGAAAAAAGGAGTGTAGAAAACTTACTGTGGGCTCTAAGGAGAGAAATTTCTGGGCTGGAGTATGAAGACACGGATGAATGCGCGGCAGAGAAGAAGTCGCAGAATTCAGAGTTTGCAAAGTAAAAGAATAGTTTTGAGTGTACCTTTTATAGTGAACCCAAAACGAATGGGCAGCGGTTAATCAGCCATTATGAAAATTGATTAGCAAGCATTGATGACCCCAACGCCCGATGCAAACTGCGCCTCCTCGGTTCACGAAGCGCCAGGCAATGATGAGAGTTGTAACGCATGGCCAGATCCGGCGCGCCTTTTTAGGGCGCATTAATGAAGCCCTGCAACGCCCCAGACGTCGCCTCACTGAACTCGTAACGTGCGCCCTTTGAGTTCCTTGATTCACGCCGAGCGCCGAGCATAAATCAAGGGGGGGCTAATATGCGGCATCCAAACAGTTAGGCCCACTCAGTGGCATCCAAACAGTTAGGCCCACTCAGTCCCTAATCTCCGCTTCAAGCGTACAGTAATTGGGCCCAACTCCCATTCACCCGAAAGCCCGGTCCTTACTAACACCAACCGGGGGCCCAAGCTTCACTACTAAAGTTATGCTCGGCAGAGATTTACCGAGCATGTGGGGAAGGTCACTGAATGGCGCGTCATCCTTGCTTTGTTCAGAGAAGTCCCTCTAAGCGCCGCTGCCGAGCTATCAACGGAGGTGGGCACCAAGTCCCAAAGCCATCCAAGCTTAAATTCTCACTTATCATCCCCCTGATTGGACCCTCCATAACACTAAGCGCACACCGACTCTACCAAGCTACCAACGTAAGTGGAAACCAAGTCCCAAAGCCACCCATACCTGACCTCCCACTTATAGAGAACCCTACTGGACCCTCTGTCGCACTAACTATGAGAGCATTGATGACCTGCGTCTGAGCTTTAAACTATAAATAGGAGGGGAGGGCAAGGTGGAGAGGAGTTGGTTGAAAAAGGAAGGGGGGAGAAGATAGAGAGTAGAAATTTCAAATAGAAAGAATATCTTAGGGGAGGAAGAGGAGGTAGTGTATTACTGAAGAGGAGAAAAGTGATCTCATTGAGCCTTTAGTTGGAGAACGACCCATAGTAGGAAATTCAGCCCAACAAACAAATAAGTTGTGAGCCTAAGTGGAGTTGGGCCCATCAGCCTCATTTACGACCTGCACAAAAACTATCCTTTCAATGGTGGATCAGATCCCCCACAACAGTCAAATAGTAATTTTTAAGTATGTTTTTGCTACAATTTTTGTTCATTCATTGTAGTGAAAGCATTTTAAAAGAATGATTTGGGTTTGATTTTTGGTTTTTTTTTTTTTTTAATAAGTTTTATTGATAAGTATAATTTTTTTTTTCTGTTGATAAAATTTATAGATAGATTTAATTTTGGAAATGATTATATATAAGATATTATTTCAAAATCATAATGCAAGTGTTTGTTGAGAATGTGTGTGTGTTTGTTTCTCTAAAATAAAGGATAATTATCTCACATTATTTAAGAAAGTGTATTATATATAGTATAATTTAGCATACATTTCCTTAAAAATTATTATAACTTTCTAAAAATGTTTGTAATGTACATTGTTTTATAAAATGTTTGTTGAGAAAAAAAGAAAAATCTTCGAATTTCAATTCTTTTATTATTAAAATTCATATAAAACAGTTTGTGCTAGTAATAACTAATAAGCCTTCTTCAAATTCCTTTATTACTATTTTGGTTCATCACAAAGTGAGATTTCTTTGTGACAAAATGGGCCGGTCCAAATTGCCAAGATTTTCTAGGCAACGACACTACTTCGGCTTAAGTGCTTCCACAAAATGTCTATATATCATGTCCCATCGTTTGAAGGAAGAAAAGAAAAGTAATCAATCAACAAAGAAAATTATCCCTTGGTGCTACTTTTTTATATTTTTCCCTGATTTTATTTTTTTAATTGTAGAGATTTTGATTAGAATGGGGGGGGGGGGGGGGGGTGTGTGGGGGGGTGTTGTTTGGTGGAATCTTTACAAGAAAGGAAAATTGCATGAGAAGATTGGACAATGATAGGCTATAAGTCCATTCCACTCCAAACATTCAAAATGATTTGAAAATATAGGAGCCATGTGTCTCGACTAAGAAAAAACATTTTAATCAATTAAAAAAAAAAAAATTTGCTTGTGTGATCTTTAGTCCTTGCTGATACTTCTAGCATTTTACGTCACAACTTTATTTTCTTCCAAAAATTTCAATTAAAAGAAAAGAGAAAGCTTATATCTTTTTGGTGAGAGGAGGAGTCGCATGATAAAAAGATAGGATAATGCTATCAAACATAACTCGACATTAATAATATCAAATATCAAAACAATAGTATTATGCTACATAGTTTAAAAATGAGCCATTTGACTACATAGTTAAAAAATTAAGGTAAAAATAGCCAATTTTACCTTTTAACTTTTAAGTAAGTATATTTTTTTCTTTGATAAGAAAATCTATAAAATTTTAGTTTGCAAATTTTGCGGTAAAAAAAAAATTTAAAAAGAGTTTTATTTTTTTGAAAGCAAAAAACAAAGAAAAAAAGAAAAAGATTAAAACGCTTTCCAAATTCCAATACCAACGCGCAATCTTATTTATTAGTAATTTACTTTGATAGAGTTACGGAGAAGTATGAGTTCTTGCTTTTTCCTTAACACAACAACCAGGGAAATGACGAAAATGTTTACGGTGGCGATCATCATCGGCGGGGACGAGCCCGTAGTTAACCGTCTGAACCCACTTTTTGGGTAAAACTTAATTACATTTACATGGGTGCCCAGCCTCTGGAAAAGTCAAATCCGCGAAGGTCGAATTAAGATCACGATGTTGGATTGGATTGGTGGTTTACGCTCACAAGGCTAAACTCGATGTGAGTTTGTTTCTGTTGAATGAATCTGCAGCGGCTACTTCGTCTCAAACTGGTACATAATTTCTTTTCTTCTTTTTTTGGTTTTTTATTTTTGGCATTGGGTATTTTGAGACTTTGCTCACCATCTCCTTATGTGTGTTATTTGCTGCTCTCGAGTCTATGATATTTTTGTAAACAAAGTTTTTTGTTGCTGCAATGCATATTGTGGAAATAAAGAAATTTGAGGATTGGGAATATGGCATTATATGCTTGAGTTTTTGTATTAACATCCTATTCATCAGCCAACCAAATGTGTTCAGTTAAAGTGGTTTAGGATGCTAAATATTATTAGTTTGTGCATTGTGTTCTGCAGGATGATTTGCTACTTAGTCTTTGAGGCATTTGATCTCATGAGATCCCTAAGAAACTGTGCTTTGCTTTCATGATGTCATGTTGCTGTTACCATGGTCACTTTGACATTTTAGAAACTATGAGGTTCCAAAGTTCTTAGGATTGAATTGGAATTAAGAGGAGTAAGCATGAAAGACAGTAGGACAACCAATAAGAAAAAAAACTCTGGTGCTTTACTTATGTGGATAAGGTTCTGTCTTCTTGACGAGTGGTCTGTACACTGGAGGGCAAGTTGTTGACATTTAATATCAAGCTGGATGCAGAATTAGTTCATGGAAGCCAAAATAATTTCTACAGGTATATGTGACTAAAAGCTAGTGAGTGTATAAATAACTTGCTAAGTTGAAAGAGCCTTTTAGCTTGATTCCATGATCTTTACATGGGGACAACATAAGAAGGTTACTTGCTGAAAGGGATAATTATCTTGGTCTTGGCTCCCCTACCTTTTGGTTATGTTCTCTAGCCACCAGCAAGCAGAAACCTTATGTGATACAGTGAAAGTTGTACCATAGCAACCTATGGGGAAAGAAGAAGCAGATACAGCAATTTGCATAATTCTTGTACATTGTATTGAAGAAGAAATATCATCACTTGCACCATATTCCTAGTGATTACATCTTCCCCACACCACTCATAGGTGAATTTTTAGATATGATTCATGAATGCTGCACATTCTTCCCTATATTTGTTCTGCTACATTGTAAATGTCACGTTCAGGATGTATTGTAACTATTCCCAAATTCTAAAATTCAAGGTGTAAGGTATATCAAAAGAATATATCGGTTGGTTAAGGTCCTACTTGCCTTGAGAAGCTAAATCAGCATACACTAACCATCCTTGTTTAATCATACCAAGCAAGGCATTATTAATATGGGCTTTAAAGTGATTTTCTGCAACCTTTGAGTGGTAAGCTAGGAAGTCAAGCATATGTAATGGTTCTATCTCTTGCTATGTTTGGGACAATAAACATATTACTTTGTGGTAATTGCCATCACAGGTGAATCCCTTATTAAATACTTGGTTTCATTTTTCCTTGATTGCAACCTAGCATGTAACTGGGATATCAAAACAAAGAGAAGAGTCCCTTTACACGTCTCCCTTGAGGAATTTGAGAAGTTCAATGATCATAACAGATGTTTGATTTACTTCTCCCTATGATTCTCCCAACAATAATAATATGATTTCTGATTCACTATCTAAGAAGCTTGTTCTTTAATTCTACTAATGAAGGTTGACCAAGTGTTGCTACTTACATCCATTAAGATATGTTCAAGTGATGTAGGTTCTTTAGTAGTTCAATGCAAAATTAGACTTTTTTATCAGATCTTGAAAGGTTCCTGAATAAGTGTTGATGCTTAAGGGTTTAGGTAGGTTCAGGAAATAAAAAGATTGGATTTTGAATATGTTTGATGGCTGTTTGGTGTTAAGAAATAAAGAAAGATAAACACAAGGCAATCACACCTTGGTTTTCCCAAGCAATACACTTGGGCAGGAGAAGACAATCACATGCTAGACCTTTTCCCTTAATTATTACAGGGGGCATGTTTAGCCCTATATAAAGGGCTTTTGCCTTTTCTTCTCAGGGGGCATGTTAGTTGGAGCAGGTCCAGATCAGGAGGGGATAGGACTGGGAGATAGAATTGAATATAAGGAAGAAAATTGAACAAAAAATAAAGGATAGGCCCTTATGATTCAGCACCAAGCTAAAAACTTAGAAACAGCACCTAAGTTGCTAAGAATCAATACCCAGCAACTGGAAAAATTCCAATATGAAATTTCAATGCTCAATATTCTGTCTTCTATGTTTACTAGAGCCTTTTTAAAAGGGCTTTCAACAATAAGGAAAATAATTAATAAAAAAAATCCTTCATGATTCTCAACAACGGTAAAGTCAAATTTAAAAAGAAGTTTGATTCAAAAATCAAAAATAAAACCCAGAAGAAAATAGATGATTTTACTTGGGCTCCTTGCATTAATATGCCAGAAGGAAATGACAAAGCAAAGCAGATTGTCTTCATTATCTTGTTTGCTATAGGAAAAAAGGAAATAAATTAAAAGTAAAAATGCCTTTTAATGTAACCATAGTTCAGAAGATTTCCTTTATCTGTAGCAGAATACTATGAGGAGTTTATTTATTTATTTATTATTTTATTTTATATAAGAGTATAATTCTATCAAACAAGAGGAAAGAGATTGTCCTCTTATTAGAACTGGCTTCTATTATGTGGAGGTTAGATTTTTGTTTCTTCCAATGTTAGTTTCTCATTCTTTTATTTTCTTTTTGGCTAAGTTTTTTAATTTTTTCATTCAGAAACATTTATAATCATTTTTCAATTCTCTACAGATCCATGTGACCCAGATGTGGAACTTAATGTGATTTTACTAAAGTTTATAGATCCCACAACCTAACCCACCCCCCCCCCCCCCCCCCCAAAAAAAAAAAAACAGTGCGAAATAAAATGGTTGAGGCTTGAATCTTGGATTTTGAGAATGGATCAAAATAGGATTCTTATGCAGTTCCTTCACTTGGAACAATAGAATGAACGGGAATTCATATAATTTCAAATCATGGTCTTATTGAAGAGAATGAACCAAAAAAAAAAAAAAAACTGCTCTGAATCTTGGCTCAGATGGGACTTTAGTTTGATGTGAATGTGCATACTGTCATGTTCAGAATTTATTCAAGACTTAACGTAGGAAATGCATTTTGAGTTTGATATGCCTGTATCTGCTTCACAATCTGTAACATTTAATGCCATCCTTAAATTATTATTTTTTTCCCCTCCTCTCTTGGCGTGGTGAGGGTGGAGAAGGAAATGCAGTCTGCCATCTTGTGGCTGTAAGAAACATGACCCATCCTCATTGATAGTGGGGTATGAAGATATGAGACTACACTAATAGTTGTTCTGTGAATTTGTGTACTAGATGCAAGTTAGCAATGGACGCATCACACTTGCAGAGATGGATGCATGTCTGGTGCATTTGCCAACTGGATATAAGCCAAGCCCTCTAATGTTCAACTAAAGGAGAGTTTTTTCTGGGTTTTTTCAGCTCACCTGCAACATAATTTAAGATTCTACCTGGCATGAGATGGGTTATTGAGGATGAAGGTAACAAAAAGATCTAATTGAACTTTACACAAGAACTAGTCAAGTTAGCGACACAAGGTCAGGTCAAATCAAGTCAAAGTCATCATAATTTCATGTTCGAACATCATTATAAAATGTCGGCCTCTATTTTCAGGTATGCACATTTCTTAGAATTTTTTTAATGCTATTTTTGTGTATTGCTTCTGTTTGGTTAAGAACAACCTGATACTTTTTAGATTAGGTGCTTATAACTTAGATTAAGTTGATTCTTTGGTCCTCTAATGATCTTAGACATATTATCACAATTTCCTTGGGCAGTTCTTTCACTGAGTCCAATGGAATGAAAGTGAATTTTTAGGATTTCATATCCCACTTTCTTATTGAAAGTAGGAACAAAAATACAATGCTCTGGGTAGGGATTTCAGCTTGAAGTGAATGTAACTCCTGTAATCAGCTTCTTGTCATATTCATAATCAATTGAGGACTTGATACAATAACCACGAAACCTTAGTCCTAAAAATGTTGGGTTAGCTATGGATCCTCAATAGACTAATCAAAGTTAGTATTCTTTTACGTCATTCTATCCTATTCAAAGTCATACTCCCTGTTACTTGCTAAATTGACATGTCATTTATAACTTTTACTAATGTTATTTTAGGTATTTCTCTATATTTTTTCGTTCGTTTGACTTGAATCAACTAACTCTTCCTCACTATTGCATTAATCGCTCTCATCCAAAAGAGATAGCCTCTGTATGAGGATTCTCAAAGCAAAATATAAGGTAAAAGATGATTGACTTAGGACGGAAGTAGCTAGATAGGCATCCCCCCATTTGGAAAGCTGTAGAGAAAGCAAGGGAAGTGGTTAGGAAGGGAGCGTGTTTCATTATTGGAGATGGTGAATCGGTTGATGTATGGTTGGATCTTTGGGTACCCTGGATTAAAGGTTTCATCCCCTCCCTAAAAGATGAGTCATATACTCAATCGGATATGAAGGTATCTCAACTTATCGACCATGAGCTACACACTTGGAGAACATCCATGGTCTTGGATATTTTCAACCCCATGTCGACTCAAGGTATCCTCTCCATTCCCATCCCAGCTAGGCCGAGCCCAGACAAGCTTATGTGGATTCCAGACTCAAAAGGTTTATAATCGGTAAAATCGGCTTATAAAGAGCTTCTGCCGAGCACCCCTTCCCGGGCTGCCACTGAAGTAAATTGGTCAAAACTCTGGAAGATCAGAGGTCCCAAAGAATCAAAATGTTCCTCTGGAGAGTTGCCGCCAATGCACTCCTCACAAAAGAAATTTTGATGAGCCGAATGGACATTCCTGAGCCATGGTGTGTTCTCTGTAACCAAGAGGTGGAATCTGCCTCTCATCTTTTACTTAAATGCCTGCTGCCAAGCCACTATGGTTCACAACATGCTGGGGATTCAAGTCAGATGAAAATCACTTAGCCTATCCCTGTGACATCATTAAGTTAATCCTGGAACCACCAACAACCTTCTGACAAGTGCAGGATCTTTGGCTTGTATCACTTAAAATGGTGCTCACTATGGAGGAGATATGGTATATTCGTAATGTTGTTATCCACCTAAAAGGTTCTGTTGACCTTCAGGCATCCATTGGTAGAATCAGGGCAAAGTTTAAAGAATGTGCTATAGTGTTTTCTAAATCTCAAGCCCCTATTATGGTACAACCAGTGATCCGATGGTCCCCACCTCCTTTGGGATTTATCAAGCTCAATGTGGATGTAGCTATCGCTCAAAATAACTCAGCTTTAGGGGTTGTTGCTAAAAATGAACATGGAACTGTACTGAAGGCATGGTCCAAGATTCTGCCAAAAGAGATCACCAATTGCAGCTAAAACTGAGCTATTTTATGGGCTCTGCACCTAGCCAGAGGTGAAAACTGGAGGGTTATCATTGTGGAAAGTGACTCAAAAATATGCTATCCTGGACTACACGGGTTGCCCCCAATGAGCTATCTCCTCTCTAGTGTCTGACATTTTGTTTTTGGCAAAATCTTTTGATTCATGTTTGTTTTTTTGGGTAAAAAGAAGTGGAAATGCTGCTGCTCATGAAGCAGCAAAGTATGCACTAGAGTCCTTTATTTCCTTTTGTTTGTGTTTGGACAATCTTCTAGCCAGAGTGGCTTCAGCTTGTAAGGAAGATGCCCAGGCTTTGTTACTTTCAATTTGACTTTGAAATATATTGAAGTTTATCAAAAATAAAAATAAAAAAACATTTTTCACTTGAGAAAACCATCTTTAGTGACTCCTTCATTTTTTTCATCAATATGGACCATCCTTTTTTTAAGTGAACATTCTCTTTTCAAAGGCTATGTTTCCTTGTATTTCCACTTATCCATATTAGTATTCTCAATTCAGTTACACTCATTTCATGAACATGGTGCCTCTTATCAGCTTAACATTCAATACCATAATGTATAATTGTCTCATAGCAGGCTTATAAATTTTTTTGTTTAACTTAATATGTAGTCTACTGCGCACTTCTCCATTTCATCAACCCCACTCTTATCCTATAATTCACATCTTCTTCAATTTCTCAATCTTTGTGAATTATTGATCCAAGATATTAAAAGCTCTTGCTTTTTGGTACATCTTAACAATAAAGACTTACAAACCCTTCATCTTTGTTTTAGTCCTTAGATTCTAAAGTATATTTGTTTAGGTCCTATTTAGGGTCTGTTTGGGATCCGCTTATTTTGCTGAAACTAAAAATTAAAAGTACTGTAGCAAAATAATCTAAAAACTAGATTTTTTTTTTTTTTTACTGAAAATACTGTAGCTAAAGTTGAAAGTGCTTAAAGTAGTAGATTTTTTTTTTCCTCCAGACTCTCCCTTTCTTCTATGACTCTCCCTCTTGTCTATCTCTCTATTTCTCTCTCTCCTTTTCTCTCAATATTATTTTTTCTCTCTTCTCTTAGCTGTTTTGGTTGGGTTGAATCGGAGTTTACTGGGTTTAAAGTGGTGGTTTGAATTGGCTAAGTTTCAGAGGTGGGTTTAATTGTGGGTTGAATCGGCGTAGGTTTCAGTGGTGGTTTGAATTAGCTGGGTTTTAGAGGTGTGTTGGCTGGGTTTTAGTTCCGGTATTGAAGTTGAATCGGTGGCTGGGTTTCAGAGGTAGATTGAATCGGTGTGTGTTGTTGAATTGGCGTCACTGGTTGAATCGACATGGGTTGCTGAATCATTGTGGGTTGCTGAATTGGTGGTGAGTTTTTGAATCAATTTCGGTAGCTGGAGCTTGTTTGAATTGGTGAGAGTGGTGGTTGCGTTTTGCTTGGGTTTTCAGTTGAGTTTTGTGTTGTGAATCGGTGTGGGTTTCAGTTACTGAGGTTTGAATTGGTGGTTGGAGCTTGTTTGAATTGGTGTGGAGAGTGGTGGAGCCATGGAAATCAGATGGGTGGTTGCGTTTTTGTGTGGGTTTCCTCTCTCCGTTGCTAAACGCACCGTTTCCTCTAAAATAAGTTGCATTTTTCTTTCAGCTGTGGGTCCCATGAACAGTGAGAAGGGACTCACAAAATTAATCCAAACGCAGAAACGCAGGTTGGATAAACACATGCCAAATGCACGCTTAACCTAGAGCATTTAGATTCTAAAGCATCTTTTCAAATTTCTAACTTGATTAACTACTTGTCTAGTTTCATTCACTAAAATTAAACTATATCATTTGCAAAAGGCATACACAAGAGACTTGATCTTGAATAGTTCTAGTCAACTTTTCCATCACTACTACAAAGATATATTGTCTTAATACTAATACTTGATGTAAATCTATAGTGATATTTGATAAGAAACTCGCCTTTGATGCCTCTATTTGTTTTCACTCTAGTTACAACTAACAACTTAAATTCGGTTGTTGTTGAAATTTATGGATGAAATGATTGAATTTGTAATGACGTTTGACAAATTGCGGGTGGATTAATGGTTATTCTTTCATATTATTCACTGCATAAATTTTGATATCAAATATATGATAAAACAAGTTCATACTCGATTTTTGAATCTGAAATAGGTGGTTAGTAGTAGGCAGTTCTATTCTTAATTCTGGAGAGGTTGGAAAGCAGATGTTATCACACCAAGTTCTAACCTTTATACGGAAGATATGGTATTACTGTAGAATGATCTAAACTAAACTCAAAGCACATGCGAATGTTATAATCCGACTTTACATTGTTTTCAAATACGTTATCGTGCATCACACGGGTGAGTACATCCCCGTGGATCACACGGATTAGTGTCATATTATATGTGGGGTCTAGAGACTGGAGATATTGACAAGGACGAAGACGAAGACGAGGAGTTGCTCTCCTTAGTCTTTTGATCCAGCCAATTTCACTAAACCTGAGCTGGTTGAATAATAAGTAGAGAAGTGCGCGTAATTCATGTCTGACGGAAGTACATAGCCCTGCATTATTCATTTGATTGGCTCATCTCTCCTAACTCCTGAAAGCATAATTTAAGTTTCAACATGCCACGACATAGGTTATATATCGAGAATAAAACTAACAAACATATAAAAGATCCGATCTAACATAGTCCATCTGGCAAATCAAGTCAAAGCCAAGCTTCATAGTTTCTCTTTGGAATATTTTCCAAGCAAGCTGGATTGTTTAGTTTGAACTGTTTTCTCCCATTGCTTTATTTTGATTTGATACCTTCCCCCCACTTTTTGAAAATGGACCTTTACAAATATTGTCTAAAAGAAAAAGTATAAAGGTTTAAATGCAATTATCTGTCTGTCTACCTACTTCCAAGACGCCTATCCTATCAAAAGATTATTCTATTATTGTGAAATATTGATTTTGAATTATAATTGCCAGTTTAATTTTGGCATATGCCCATTTATTTAATTTACATATTTATGTTATAATTTTTCAAACTTATTTTTATATATTTTTATTTTTTAAAATTTATTACTCAATTTTTCGGTTCGACTAATAAAACATGTTTCATTAATAAAAATATATTGAAATTATAAATAAATTTATCCCATTAATCAAACTAATTTTTAGCAAAAACTAAATAATATTATCCAAGTATTTAACAAGACAATATCACCCAAAAAAATTCTCATAATTCAAAATCAATAATTTAATAGTATATAAATTAGTTTCTAATAAAGACAGAAGAAAAAGTTAAAATTGGTATCTTATTTCCAACCTTAATAGAGAGAAAAAAGAGACAGTAGAAAAAAAAAAAAAAAAAGCTGATGAAATGTTTGTTTAAATATTAGGGTTTTAGGATATGAAAAATTTACAATTTAACCATTATCAACGTAGGGCGGGACAAGGTAGGTCTACAAAGTCCAAAACCATCCCCACCCCATGGTGCGGGGCTAAAATCTCGCCCTATCCCTGCTCCACCACCTTTGCAAGGCGGGAAAAACCCGTGCAAGGTGAAGCGAGGAGGAGTAAGCCAAGTGGGGCGAGACAAAATTTCCATCTTGATTCGCACACGCAACAACATAAAATTCCACAAAAACTATCAAAATGACAAGTGGTTAATGGTAAATTAAAAAATAATATTAATTGTGAGACCAGATAGGAATCAATAAAAGCTTGACAACTCAATTGTTGTGAAAATTATTGTGTAACATTACTTCTCTCTCACAATGGCAGATTCCATTGTGGAATTTCCACAAACATAAGACCTGTGAATTCCACAAAAGTAAGACTCATCCCTATGCAAAAAAGGAGTTATATGTGCCCATTACACCTTAGCTTCTCTTGTAATAGAAAAATTATTTTATGAGATAGTTTCATAAGACATTTTATTTTTATAACTAGTAAGAGTTGCATGTGCAAGGCATGTGTTGCCCCTTGAGTGAGAAAATTTAAGATATAATTGTTTTTTGAAGTAGTATCAAACCATGTATTTAAATTTAGAATAGTTATTTAACATATGACTATCTATTCAGTATTATAATTTCTTAAGAAAAGGTATTTTGTATCAAATAACACCATGTCAGCTGTATCAAAATCTAATAAATGCGAGACATGTCAACAAAAAATAACTAACACGCTAACAATTGAAAGACATGCGTTAGTGGGTAGTTATTTTTGCACACATATCTTTTGTTCATTGAATTTTGATACGGATGACGTGGTATCATTTGATATAAAATACTTTTTCATTTCTTAGAACCTATTTACTAAAGAAAATACCTACTCACAAAAAAAAAAAAAAAAAAAAAAAAAAATTCTACTAAGAATGATAACAAATTTCGTCATCTTCTAACATTAAATAATTAAGTTTTGACAAAATATTGTCATAATATTTTAATTTTCGCAATAAATAATGACATATGATACAATTGAAACTCTTTATCAAACTAAATACCTACAACCATTTTATAATTTTACAATTTTACCATGACATATGGTGGGCTCTGGTATGATATTTTATAATTTTATTTTAGAGTAATGCTACATCCACAACATTTTCACAACAAATTCTAAGTAATAAATTTTTATCGGTTTTTAATTGGGACAACCACTTTAAACTATACATTAAAATAAAACAATAAAATAACAAACAAAAAACCAACAAAAGAAAACTGTGCTTGAAATAGTGAAATTTTGCTCACCAAATTTGACTAAACCAAAAAAAAGTCTAGGAACACAACAAAATGTTAAAATATTTTCACAATACCTTTATTTTCAGTCATGGTAAGTTTCGGTTTGATATATTATTATTTATTTTATAAAAATGCTATCTGCATAATATTTTCATAACAAATTCTAGATGACAAGTTGTTACTAATTTTAAAATGGACCCACGACTAATTTCAATTTTTTATCCATCAATAATAGCTTACTTATGATTTGTTATGAAATTAATGTGAAAATGTTATGAACTTAGCATTTTTTTTATTTGATTTATAAGAAACTGAGATCTCAACAATTGTGAAAATATTGTGATAACAATAAGTGTTACAACATATTCACAAAACATTTATTTTCAATTGTGGTTAGTCACAGTCTCATATTTTATTATTTTATTTTGACTTATAAGAAATTGACATCTCAATAATTGTGAAATTTGTTGTGTTAGTATAACAATATATATATCAGCTCATATAAATATTAAATAAATAAAAAGAGCACAAACCAATGATTGAAAAAATAAATAAATAAAAAGCCAATGAAGTGATGAACAATACATATTGAACAAACCAAAAATATTGTAAGTTTTACACATTCACACAACAAATATTATAACATTTTCATAAAACATTTATTTTCAATTGTAATTTGTCATAGTCCCATATTTTATTATTTTATTTCGACCTATAAAAAATTGACACCTTAATAATTGTGAAATTTGTTGTGTTAGTATAACAATATATATGTCAGCTCATAAAAAAAATAAAAATAAAAATAAAAACCAATGAGGTGATGAACAGTACATATAAAACAAACCAAAATGTTCTATAGTTTTTACATATTTACACCACAAGTGTTACAACATTTTCAAAAAAGAAAAAAAAATTATTTTCAGTTGTGATTGGTTATAATCTCATATTTTATTATTTTATTTCAACCTATAAAAAATTGACATCTCAATAATTGTGTAATTATTGTGAAATTTGTTGTGTCAATATAACAATATATTTGCCAGCTCATATAAATATTTAAAAGAAAACAAAAAAGCACAAACTGATGACTAAAAAAAGTTTTTTTGTTGTGTCAGTATAACAATATATATATATATATATATATTTTAAAGAGCACAAACCGATGACTAAAAAAAAAAAAAAACCAATGTAGTGATGAACCGTACATATTGAACAAACCAAAAAGTATTGTAGCTTTTACACACTCACACAACAAGTGTTACAATACTTTCATAAAACATTTATTTTCTATTATGGTGGGTCACAGTCTCTTATTTTATTTTGACTTATAAGAAATTGACACCTCAATAATTGTGAAAATATTGTAAAATTTGTTGTGTTAATATAACAATATATATGCCATTTCCAGCTCAAATAAATATTTAAAAGAAAAAAAAAAGTAGGTACTGTAGCTACAATGCCAATTGAACAAACTAAAGGGCACTATAGCTACTGTGCATTTGCGCATTCGCGCTTTTTATTTATACTAGTCAGGGTAGCACGTGCCAGCCATGGGAAAAAAAGTAGTGATTAAGATCAATTTTAGATTTTATTTGTATCACAAAATAAAAATATAAATCATTTGATTTTTAAAATACATAGAGATTTACATTAATCAAAAGAGATATTAATTTTAAGAATTTTGATAATTATGTCATAAAAAGTTAATCTCATTCGTATAAGACCATGACAGATCCCAATCCAATTTTTTATTATTTTATTTTGACCTATAACTTACACCTCAATAGTTGTGAATATATTGTAATAACAACAAAATGTCACGACATTTTTAGTTGTGCTAGATCTCAGTATAAAATTTTGTTATTTTATTTTATTTTATTGATCCATAAGGAATTGACACATGCGTCACAACATTTTCTTAATATCTCTACGTATACATTGTACTTAATTACAATGTAAATTTATATTGACCACTTTTGTGTATTTACAATGTAAACTTGCATTGCAAGTACAAAGTAAACATATAAAGATCTTTAAAAAACAAAAAACAAAAACGAAGCTTAAACCAATTGGCATATTTGAAGGGGCTCACTAATTGAAAAAACTAAAAAAAAACACTATTCATGAGCCTTTAGCTCTTTTTATATAATTAATAGATATGTTAGCTTACATAAATATTTAAAAGAAAAAAAAAACACACAAACCGATAACTAAAAAAAAAAAACTTTAGGCACTGTAGAAATTAATGTTAAAATGTTGTGGGCTTAACATTTTTTTATTTGATCTATAAGAAACTGAAATCTCAACAATTGTGAAAATATTGTAATAATAATAAGTGTTGTAACATTTTCTCAAAACATTTATTTTTAGTTATGGTTGGTCATAGTCTCATATTTTATTATTTTATTTCGACTTGTAAGGAACTGACATGTCAATAATTGTAAAAATATTGTAAAATTCGTTGTGTCAGTATAACAATATATATACCAACTTACATAAATATTTAAAAGAAAAAAAAAAAAAACAAACCGATTACTGAAAAAAAATAAAAATAAAAACTTTAGGCACTGTAGCTACCGTGCCAGTTGAATAAATCAAAAACACTACACAATAAGTGTTGTAACATTTTCTCAAAATATTTATTTTTAGTTGTGGTTAGTCATAGTCTCATACTTTATTATTTTATTTCGGCTTGTAAGAAATTGACACATCAATAATTGTGAAATTTGTTAAGTCAGTATAACAATATATATACCAGCTTACATAAATATTTAAAAAAAAAAAAAAAAAAAACACAAACCGATTACTAAAAAAAAAAAAAACTTTAGGCACTATAGCTACCGTGCCAGTTGAATAAACCAAAAGCACTGCACAATAAGTGTTGTAACATTTTCTCAAAACATTTATTTTTAGTTGTGATTGGTCACGTTTTTATATTTTATTATTTTATTTCAACTTGTAAGAAATTGATAAGTCAATAATTGTGAAAGTATTGTAAATTTTTTTGTGCCAGTATAACAATATATATACCAGCTTATATAAATATTTAAAAGGAAAAAAAAAAAAACACAAACCGATTACTTTAAAAAAAAAAAATTGTAGCTACAATGCCACTTGCACTATAGTTACTATTCAAAACTTGGGGGAAAAAAAAAGCAGCTCACGAAACAAAGCATTGTAGCTATAGTACTTTAGCGCATTCGCGCACGTCAATAATTATGAAAATATTTTAAAATTTGTTGTGTTAGTATAACGATATATATACTAGCTTACATAAATATTTAAAAAAAAAAAAAAAAACAAACAAACAAACAAACCAATTAATTAAAAAAAAAAAAAAAAAAAGTAGTTATTGTAGCTACAGTGCCACTTGACACTGTAGTTACTGTTCAAAACTTGGGAAAAAAAAGTGACTCACAAGATCAAAGTATTATATCTACAGTGATTTAGTGCATTCGCACTTATATATATATATATATATATATAGAAATATGTGTGGTTTTATATGTCGTGAGGATGAGATTTCATAAAACTGTCCTATAAGATAATTTTTCCTCATAAGACGTGGGTCCATGTGGCATCTATGAGTAAGACGACCATCCGTGTGAGATGGGGGAAGGACTATCGAGAAGACTTAATAATTGAGTCTAGTAGGGGCTGTTGCGTCATACAGTTCGCATTTTTGATAAGTGAGATTTGACTAGATATTCCAGCAACACTACACATTGACTAGAAATGTGTTAATCAATAGAGCATACTAACTGTTTCTAGTGCCTCAATGTGTTTGACTACGTTTCGATTCATTACGTGTTGGGAGGGCCATTTTGTTGTGATTCGTTGGTAGTGGTAGTGGAGGAAGAAAAAGTGGGAGATGGGCATACAGAAGAGTAGAAAAATGAAGATTCATTGATAGGGATTGGGGAACATTGGGGAAAAAAAAAGTAATACAAATAGAAAAGTGAGCCAAAAGAAGATATGCTTTTTGTTTTTTTAATTGTAGGCATTTGGTAAAAATTCTAGAGAATATGAAAGAAGGAAAATATTAAACGAAAATAGGGTTAATTACCATAAAAATAAAAAATAAAAACTCTAAACTGCGAGGAACTTCTACTTTGCACCTCAAAGTTCAAACTATAAAAACTCACAATCACTGCCTCGGTTGTAACAAGCTTTGCAAATTTCACTTCATTGCCGGATTGACTATTAAAATTAACGGTCACATGACCAAAAAAAATTTGAATTCTTTGTTTGCCTTTACTTTTAGTTATTTTACTAAAATTTTATAATCATGTGACAAGTACATGCTTATTAATATTGACGGTCAATTAGGCTACATGGGATGAAATTTGTAAAGTTTGCTACAATTAGGACGATGAATGTAAGACTTATTGTTTTGGATGCAAAGTGCAAGTACCCTTACACTTTAGGATGATTTTATACATTTAAATCATGAAAATATCTTTCTCGAAAAAAATCAAAGAAATATCTATTTTCAAATTTTTTTTTTTTTGGAGTCTATTTCATTTTTGGAAAAGAAGAAGGATGGAGGAGAAAGTCATTTAATAGAATAAATATATTTTTTACTATCTACTTTTTAAATGCTTCAAAAAACCCTCCCTTATTATTCACAATATATTAAAAAATTTCCAATAATATGATCAAATAAGGAAATAATATATTTTAAACACCTATATTTTAGGTCACATTTGTACTCGAGTAAAACACAATTCAAACTAAACTACCATTAGAATAATTATTTATAATAATAATTTCAAAAATCTCATATTCCCCCCACTTTTTGCTTTTAGCTTTTGCACTAGAAAGTATAAATAATTATATATATATATATATATTAAAGATTACTTGTATTTTGGAAGA
Source organism: Quercus variabilis (assembly GCA_030445155.1). Classification (NCBI taxonomy): domain Eukaryota; kingdom Viridiplantae; phylum Streptophyta; class Magnoliopsida; order Fagales; family Fagaceae; genus Quercus; species Quercus variabilis. The sequence continues at coordinate 18,711,758 of CP129446.1, forward strand.
TTTCAATGGATGATAAATATGGCAAACGTTGTCATGGTGAAGATATCAAACAAAAAGTGGAAGATGTGTGTTGACTTCACTGACCTCAACCATGCATACCCAAAAGACAACTTCCCCCTACCAAGGATTGACCAATTAGTTGATTCAATAGCAGGACACAAACTACTAACATTTATGGATGCTTTTTTAGGGTATAACCAGATTTGCATGAGCGAAGAAAACCAGGAGAAAACAACATTTATCACAAGCCAAGGGCTCTACTGCTATAAGGTGATACCTTTCAGACTAAAGAATGCCAAGGTCACATATTAGAGGTTGGTGAACCAAATGTTCAACAAACAAATCAAGTGGAACATAGAAGTCTATATTGATGACATGCTTGTCAAGAGTAAGACGACTAAGGAACATCTGGACAATCTAAAAGAAGCCTTTGACACACTTCGAAAGTACAAGATGAAGCTCAATCCAGCAAAATGCATCTTTGGGGTATCATCTGGAAAGTTCCTTGGTTTCATGGTGTCCTAACGAGGAAGTTCAGAGCCTAACAGGATGGGTCCCGACTTTGTACATGTTTGTGTCGAACGCTACAAACAAGTGCTTGCCATTCTTCAAAACACTTAAACAAGCATTCAAGTAGACTAAGGAATGCAAAATTTCCTTCAAGAATTTAAAGGAGTACTTGTCAAAGCCACCATTCCTAAGCCCGTCTGTAAAAGGAAAGGACCTTTATCTGTATCTAGTAGTTTCCCAAATAGTAGTAAGCTTGGCTTGATCAGAGAAGAAAACAGATACAAAGACTAGTACGCTACACGAGCCAAGCCTTCCAAGATGCAGAAGCAAAGTATCCTAGTCTAGAAAAATCCTCATTTGCATTTATTGTGGCTTCAAGAAAGCTTCGTCCTTATTTCCAAGCACAACCAATCATTGTAATGACAGATCAACCCATCAAGAAGGCCATGAGTAAACTAAACGCAGCTGGGCGATTGGTACAGCAAGCCGTCAAGCTCAATCAGTTTGACATCGAATACAAACCTTGATTAGCAATCAAAGCCCAAGTATTAGCAAACATTATTGCTGAATTCACTTTTTAAGGTGATGATCAAACACAACTTTGGACGATTCATGCTGATGGGTCATCCATCAAAGAACTAGGAGGTATAGGAGCCATCATGATATCTCCTAATAAGGATGTCGTCAAATATGGAGTACAGCTTCAATTCCAAGCAACAAATAACAAAGTGGAGTATGAAACAATACTCACTAGCTTAAGACTAGCTAAAGCCCTAGGCGTAAAAAACTTAGTGATAAAAAGCGATTCCAAGCTGATCGTTGGACAATTGAACCATAAGTGTGAAGCAAAAGAGGAGGCAGATGTACCAGAGACTAGCCATCTAGATGGCCAATCTTATTGATGAGGTCAAGTTCATTCAATTGCCAAGGGAAGAGAATTCGTAAGAAAACGAGGTTGCATGGATAGCTTCATCCATACAAACAACACAGGGTGAAGGCTTGATGATGGAGATACAAAAAAAGTCGAGTATTGAAGATATTCAAATTATACCAGTTGAGTTCAAAAGCACTTGGATGTCTCCAATTCTCTCTACATTCAGGAAGGGCAGTTGGCAGAGAAAATAGACGAAGCTAGAAGAACAGAGTTTGATAAGCAAGATTCACCATTCTCAGTGGCCATTTGTACAAACGAGGATATGCACTACCATACCTCAAGTGCTTGAACCCACAAGAAACAAATTATACACTCAAGGAAGTACATTAAGGGATATCTGGAATCCACTCAGGTCCAAGGTCATTAGTAAATAAGGTCGTTAAGGCTGGGTATTTCTAGCCAACAATGCCAAAGGATGCACACTCCCTAGTCTAGAAATGTGACAAGTGCTAGCGCTTTGGAAATGTTTAGAGAGTTCCAATAGAAAATGTGTCAAGTATTTCCTTATCTTGGCCTTTCATGAAATGAGGAATTGACTTCGTCAGACCACTTATACAAAGTAAAATGCCAAGCTTGATTTTTACTTGTTGCAATTGATTATTTTACCAAGTGGGTCAAGGTGGAACCCCTTGCTAGAATCATGGAGGCAAAAATCTAGAGCTCCGTCTAGAGAAACATTAGTTGCAGGTTCGGCATTCCAAGGATCATCATCTCAAATAACGAATGACAATTTTGATAATTTCAAATTCAAAGATTTCTTTCGCAAGTTAGGAATCAAGAATCATTTCTCCTCCCAAACACCCACAAGCCAATGGATAGACAGATGTAACAAATTGGACATTTCTGAAGATCATCAAGGTAAATGGGGCAAGGCCAAAAGAACTAGCTGGTGTGTTATGGGCATATCGAACAACAGCAAGACCTCACACAGGAGAAACTCCCTTCAAACTAGTTTCTCAGAAGAGAACCCTTCAACAAGAAGGCTAACGAAAAAAGCCGCAGATTAGACCTCGATTTTTTGGACAAGGTTAGAGAAGACACTTTGCAAATAAAGACGAAGTACAAGAAAAATTTGACAAAGTATCATGACCAAAGGGTCAAGCTCAAAAGGTTCAATCCTAGGGACTTAGTACTACACAAAGTAATAGAAGTCACAAAAGTTTTAGCACAAGGAAAATTGAACCCAACCTAGGAAAGTCCATACAAGATCATCAAGTATTCCAGAAGAGGAACTTATTACCTCAAGTTACTCAACAACAAACAGTTACCTCGTCCATGGAATGTAGAACACCTCAAGAGGTACTATTGTTAGTTAAGCAATGTTTTTAGTTTTATTTTACAAAACTGTTTTGTAAGCAGGAATGATTAAGAGGATAAGTTTCCTCACATGAATAAATGTCTTTATCTTGGAAGATCTAAAAGTCTTGTATCAAGTTCATTTACTATACAAAAGGCAAGTTTCCAAGTAGAAGGTTCATCACCAAAATCCAATGAGTAAAACCATGTAGACGGTAAAAATTCTTAACAAGATTAAAATCATCACATAAGGTTAAATTTGCACGAGTAAAATTACATTGACGATTAAATTCTCAAAACGAGAGTAGTCAAGTGATTAAATTCATAAGATTAAAACCAATGAGTAAAATCAAACCGACTATTATATTCCTAAAATTAGAATAAAAGTCTTATGATTAAATTCACAAGTTTAAAACCAGCAAGTAAAATCATATTGATAAGCAAATTCTCAAAACGAGAGTAAGTCATATGATAAAATTCACATGGTTAAAACCAACGAGTAAAATCATATTGATGACCAAATTCTCAAAGGGAGAGTAAGTTATATGATTAAATTCACAAGTTTTAAAAAAAATATTTTGTGGTTAAATTCATGAAGTACAACCATTACTACAACAAAATGTATTTTTAGTAACGAAAATTAGTGAGGAAATATTTTTCGTCACTAATAATGAAAAAATTTATAATATTTAGTGACGAAAAATAAATTCCGTCGCTATTGTGATCTGAAAAATGAGCGCTAGTGGAGGGAAACTTTGGTGCCATCTTAATTAATCTATAGTGACGAAATATTTCGTCACTGTAGGTATTGCTATGGATAGTTTTAGTGACGAAAATACTTTCGTCGCTATAAGTAAGAATTAGTGACGAAAAATAGTCATCACTAAAAATAATAATAGTTTTGCACTTATATGTTTTTAGTGACGAAATGTGCATTTCATCACTAAAAGTATACTTTAGTGACGAAATATGAATTTCGTAACTAAAAATAATAATAGTTTTGAACTTATATGTTTTTAGTAACGAAATCACATTTCGTCACTAAAAGTATGCTTTAGTGACGAAATATGAATTTCGTATCTAAATTTTAACAAAGCTTGGTTCTTTAGTGACGAAACTGACATTCGTCACTAAAAAACATAAAAAAATTTCTTTTGCGTCGACGAAATGAGCATTAGCGACAGAAATATTGCATCGCTAAAGACCCCTATATAAATATCCTTTTAGTTCACATACCCTTCATTTCATTTCACTCCTAAATTCAGAACACCAAACACAAACAGCACGCCTCTCTTCATCGTCACCTGAAGCTTCAACTCCCACCGTCACCGATGAAGCCCAACAGCAACGCTTCATCTCCCACAGTCGCCGTTTAAGCTCATCGGTGAAGCTTCAGCTCCCACCGTTGCCGATGAAGCTCAACGGCGACACTTCATCTCCCACCATTGTCGTTTAAGCTCACCGGCGACGCTTCAGCTCCCACCATCGCCGATGAAGCTCAACGGCGATGCTTCATCCCCCACCGTCACCGTTTAAGCTCATCGGCGACGCTTCAGCTCCCACTGTCGCCAATGAAGCTCGACGGCGATGCCTCATCTCCCATCATCGTTGTTTAAGCTCATCGATGACACTTCAGCTCCCACCGTCGCCGATGAAGCTTAACGGCGACGCTTCATCTCCCACCGTTGCCGTTTAAGCTCATTGGCGACGCTTCAGCTCCCACCGTCGCCAATGAAGCTCAACGAAGACGCTTCAACTCCCACCATCACCAATTAAGCTCAATGGAGACGCTTCTGCTCGCCGATCGTGATGCTTCAAGTCATTGAGCATTGGCGACGCTTTAGCTTGCTAGCGACGCTTCATTCGACGACACTTCTAGTGACCCTTTGCCTCCCCTTCGCACTGACAACGACAACTGTGAGTTTCTTTGGTCTTTCTCTCTAACTTGTCTCTCTCTTTTTTGCCTTTTCATTATTGCCATGGCTGGATTTGTTATATTTTTGTGTTTTCATTCATTTAATGGAAATGAGTTTTTCTTTTCTAGTTTCTAATCCTTTTATGTTGTCCAAATTTATCTGCTTGATGTTTGACAAAATGCCTCAGAGAGTTGAGTTTGTTACATGTGCTATATAGTTGACTAATTGAGTTTATGTTAAATTGTCAGGTCCAACATGGGTTAAAATTTATATTTGTGTAGTACCCTTTAACAATTTTGTTAGAATGGAGAGAATTGTTTGGTTGTCATTTGGCAAGAGAAAAATAAAAATGGGTATTGGAGTTTATTGACAACTTCTACTTGTTTTCTTGGTAATGTTTTTTGTCCTATTCCAAGCACTTAGCAAGTGGTTGCTGATTTGAATTATTCTTCTATTCTAACTAGGTTACAGATGTATTTGTGAAGGTTTTTGGGTATTAGGATTTAACAAATGAGAATAGTAAGACTTTCTACAAGGGGTGGTGTTATTGTAATTCATTATTGGTGGCTACTGGATTCATTTAAGTTTTAATTAATGAACGGATTCATAAAGCAATGGGTGGTGAAGCAATATTTATTGGATAAGTAATAATACTTCATTCATGAAAGATGAAACAATATAGTGGGTAGTAAAACAAATTAATAGGGGTAATGATGATCTTAAGTAATATCTCGATTTTCATTCATTTTTGCAAGAAACTTGTGGAACCTATGGAATTTTCCAGCTTGTACACATTTTACAACCAGAATTAAAGCTCACTACAACTAGGTTTGATTATTAGAACATTGTTTTCCCCAAATTTATTATTATTATTATTATTATTATTATTATTATTATTATTATTATTATTACTAGTGTTTAACCCGCGCAATGCGCGGGGTCATTTTATGAATTAGAAAACAATCAACTTAATATATTATATTTAATGTGATGGTAAAATAGAGAAGGGGGTGGATGGTTAGTTGTTCAAATAATGATGTTAATGTGTAGGCCTTCTTCTAAAAGACAGACATAACTTAGCATCAACACATGATCTAGAGAAAATGTTAATTGATAATGCTGTGGGTTCGAGAGAATATAGTTATTGAAGTATGAAATAAGTAGAAGAGAAATTTGGTTAATAAAATCAATTTGTAAAGAAAAAAATTTGTTGCAAAATGTGTAAGATACATTACTTATCAATCTATTTGTTTATTATTTTAAAATGCAGTAATTAATCCAAAAAATTTCATAATTCCATTTACAAAAAAAATTATTATTACTATACATTCTAAAGTATGCATGTTGAAATCTAGTTACGAACACAATCGATATGCGTAGTATTCTCTCATTGTAACACACACATATTTGCTTTAAAATAAGTATCTGTAAATCAATCAAATCTTTGATACCCCTTTGTAGCTTCAACTTTGTGGTCATGCCACATTGGCTGCTGCACACAAACTTTGAATGTATTCTACAGTGTTAAACTCAAAGAATAAGAGGTGTCCTCCAACCAAACATGATCTACAAAATGAATTACATGCAATTTCTGTCAACTTAATAGCAATTACATTCATTGTTTTATTAAAGGAAATTCACCCACCAACAACCATAAAGTTGGAACAACAAAATACATTTTCTGCATTTATCTACCATTAAAATAAAATACATTTTTCCTTCTTATTCTCTATCAGTCGTATTACACATTCTCTTTCTTTTTCTTTGCTTCAAATTCAGGTCCCCAAAAAGAAAGTTATTAGATCATGCTGTTAAAGATAACAACAAATCAAGTGTCAAGGAAAATTATAATAAAATTGTACAATAGAAATACAACTTCACATTTCAAGATACACTTTTAAAACATTAGCTATGCTCATACATTAGCTGACAGACCTACACTAACAGATCATACATTATCTATGCTCATATATGAGCTAATAGACCTACACTAACAGACCATACATTAGCTATGCTTTTGTTAAATTACAGTAGCTAGCATCACTACTATTCTTGCATCAGCTTGGATCACAGCTCCTGTGTTGCACCAGCTCCATGAGATAACACTAAAGCTATACCAATCAGCAAAAGTGAGAATACATATCCAATGCGTGGTAAGTAATAAGTGGCATGCCACAGTGAAAACTTCAGAAACAGTCAAGATTTCAGTTTACTTGCCAAGTAAAAAAGGAAAAAAACCGCTTCTTTAATGAATAAAGATTTCAGTTTACTTGCCAAGTACAAATTGATGCATCTTCGAATACAACATGGTACTTTGGTTACCAATTGAGACTTGAACAGAGTGACAATCTAACAAAGGGGCAAATGAAAAGATGGGAAAAAAAATGACATCAACAATGAGAGATGTAAGCAAGAATCTACCTAAAAAACCCTCTCTCTATAACTGAATTTTAGCAACCAACAATAAGAAACTGAAATCTTGATATATTATAGCACTTGCAATTCATGTTGATATAAGAGTCTTAGGATGCTTTGACTATCCTATGACAAAAATTAAAATTGAATGGAAAAAGATGGCATAAAGAAACTGAAACAAATCCTCCAGCAATGAGAAAACCATAACCTAAATAAAGAAAATTTAAACTCTCACAATCTGAAATAAAACAGAAAATTAATTAAATAAGAAAAAGGTATGAAGAAACGAACTTGATGCATAATTTGGAAGCACTTTTTATGTTAGAATTAAATGATTTCAAATTTAAAGGGCAAGCGAAAAGAAAAACAAAATCTTGCAAAAATCTGCCAAACAGGGAAAAACGTTCTAACCAAATAACAATAATCGACAAAACAGAATCCAAAAAATTGGAAAAATAAAATGGGAAATCAGGTTACCTTTAACCTTGATTCAATAATTTTTTTGGCATAATGACTCCTAGAAATGTATTACAAAATTTAAAAGATAAGTGACTGATGGGAAGCCAAAACTTTTTTTCTCATCAAAACATAGTCACTAACCAAATTGAGTCTTAAGAATTGAAAGTGGTCTCTACCATATTTAGATGCATTTGGCAATCATAAGATCATAAAGTATTTTTTTTTTTTTTTTTAATTTTAACTGTAATGTAAACTTCTAGACATATAAAATTTAGGTATAAACAGCACTTCACGTGTGGGAATCACTAATTTTTTTTCCGTAAAGCATAAATCATGCGTTTTCAATGCTTACACAATATCACTAATAGAACTCAAAACCATCAAAAGCAAGACAATGTAATCATTGAGTTAGACTGAATTGGAAAACCTCACAAACACAAATAAAGCAACTTGATTACAAAACATAGCAGACAAAGAAAATAAAAGAGAATTCTATCTATTTGGCTATCGGAAGAAGATTGAAAAAGATTAATGGAATCATAATAGGGTTATAGGCCAATTGAATCCATAACAAAAACCAATTCAAACCCATATACATCAATTGGGAAAATTTAACCGAAAATATGAGATAAGCAGAGGAAAAATCGGTCTATCCTAATCTTTCAGTTTGATTCAGTAACTCTTCTTAAAAAACACCCAAATATCTTATCTGAAAGAGAACTCCGTAAATTTGTGCTTCAACAAAAGGATGGGAAAAGGAGGTTTCTTAAATTATAGAAAATAAATTGAAGTTGTAATCTGGCTTGAATTGAAAAATGTGCAGGATTGATACCATTGACTGCTCATGGGACACCAAGACTGAACTGGTTCAAAACATATTTTTAAATTTATCCATTTAAAAAATATTAAATTTCTTAATACTCTGCATATCAAGAAAAAGAATAAATATGCACAAATTTAGGAGCAAGCATTGTTCTAAAAAAATTACTTAGAAACATATGGATTGTGGGTAAGAGTTCTGAAGACTTTTCCAAAAGGCACCATCTCTAGATAAATGGTAAAATTTATAATATTTGACCAAATAAAATAACATCCCAAAACAATAACTAAATATATCTTTCTTTGTCACTCTTGTAAACAACATCCATCCCATATAGCATCTTGCCAAAGACAACATGGCAGTCCATAAAAATAAAAATAAAAAATAAAAAGACAACATGGCATTCCATCCAACCTTTTAAAGGAAACAAAAAGAAAGCACTAAGAAGGAAAAAAAAAATCCAGGCTATAAAAACTGTGCACTAAACAGATGGTACAAATTATCATTGTTCAAATACATTTTAAAAATAATATAAAAAATCCACCACACCATTAATACAGCCAGCAAATGTCACCAAGTCTTAGTCTTCTTCTCCTATGTTATCTCATGTAAAGATATTGCCTTAAGGTGCACACATGTTGCTAATTCAGCACATGGACACTCAATTTCATGTAATGAGTCTACCCACACTTAAATATGAAAAAAGATCTTGATCTACCTTAATCAATAAAATCTTCAAAGTAGCACTTGAATCAAACCATTCACTTACAACCAACTTCTTTGAGAACAACACTACTTATTTAATAGGAAAAACAACAGCCTGAGCCTATATGCAAAAATGACCGAAATTAAGATGGATGCACGGAGTTCCAAAATAACTCAACAAAACAAAGTATTCAACAGTATGAAAGATAGAGGCTAACAATTAAATAGATACAAATATAAGATACCAAAACTTGTAATAAATAATTTGCCACTATAGCAACTCAAATCTTACAAACATGGGTGGGGAAAAATGCTAGAGATCACAAACAAAATATAGAAGAGCTCTATTTGAAATTGAAAGTTTCATTCACAGAATCATCACAAATAGTAACTGAAATCCCTTAGAATCAAGAAAATTTAAGCTATGAGGTAGACTGAAATGTAAAGCCTAAAAAAAGGATTTTTATTTTCAAAAAATAAACCAAAGAGAACTCTAACAATCTAATTTTGCTTAGAACTATCCCAAATACATCAATCAACAAAATGTAATCCAAAATATCAGATAAATAGAGGGATAGTAAGGCCGTCCTAAGGTGAAACAAAGTCTACAAAAAGAAGCTGAAGTAATCATTATAAGGAAGTTGATCACAAAGCATGACTGCAACAAAAAAACACATAACAATTTTACAGGTTAGTTGAAAAAGAATCATGGAATGCCTTTTTTTTTAAATAGAAAAAGCTGTCTAAAATATGCAAAAACAGAAGAAATTCAAACAACGAATACATAATAGACAGAATTATCAGATAAACAAAGGAAAAATTAGGCTTTCCTAACCTATCAGTTTGTTCCAGCAACTCTGCTTGCAGATTACTCAAGTTTTGTACTTGACAGAGAAATGCAGCAAATCTGAATTTCAACAAAATGACAGGGTAAGAAGGTTTTCTATAATTTCAATAACACAGTGTCTAACAATCTGTTGGAAGGTGTATAGTAATCAGTTGGTTATCAATTAATTTATTTATTTTTCAAAAACCCAGTAATTAATCCAAAAAACCATAATTTCACTTAGAAAAAAATTATAAATTACTATACACTCTAAACTTTCAGATTTTAAAGCATCCAAGTATTAAAATCAAGGGCGAAATCCCTAATGTTACTAAAACTTAAAACCAAAAATAATAATTTCAGACCAAATCATCCATAGAGAGAGAATAAACCCATCATTACACACTCTAAACTTTCAGACTTATAACCATCCAAGTTGAAATTTGGCCATTAAAATCAAGGGCAGAATCCCTTATGTTACCAGTACTTAAAATCGGAAATTATAATTTTTCCATAGAAAGAGAGATAAACCCATCTATATTTCAAAAGGAGTCAAAGAAAAACCCTAGAAAATTCGGTATGGAGGAAATTTTGAAATACAGATATATTGAAAAGGAAGATGGTAATTCTTGTAGTACAAACATCTGGTTTTAAACTAAAAACATATACATATTGGAGATTTAATATGCTAATTCGAAAAGGAAAAGCAATAGTGAAAAGTTTCAGAAAACCAAAACAGTATTTGAAGAAGAAAAGAGTACGCTAACCTTTAGGAAAATTTTGTTGCAGAGGAGAGATGAGGCAAAGCAGCAGATCAGATGGCGATGGCCAGCCATCCTCTGTAACACAGTAGCGCTAAACATCTTAAAAAAAAAAAAAAAAATAGAGCACCCAAAAAACATTTAATCTACTAAAGAGCATATTTAAGAATTATAACCTCCTCAAGAAATTTCTGTCTCCTAAAGAGGCCTCTGCCATCCCCTTCATCGCCATCATCAAAGTAATCATCTTCATCGCCATCGACATCACCACCACCATGATTTATTTTCTTTCCAATATCTCCACTACCTTCGCCAATTGCAGTCTGGAATTCCAAAAGTATTAGTCATGTTGCCCAAGAAAATAAACAATTCACATCGCAATATGTTTAAAACAAATTGAAGCAGTAACTTTCAGTTAATTGGTTAAAGGTGTTTTAACGCTGCCAAACAGATCAAAAGGTGTTTTCCAAATCAAAACCGGTTTTCCAAATCAAAACCCACCCCCCCCCAAAAAAAAAAAAAAAAAAACTATGAACGTAGATATTAGAAAACAGGGAAAGGCTTAGTGATATCAAAATAAATCGAAAAATTGAGAAAACAAACATTTTCATGGAGAACCCAAAAGCCCGAAACAAAAAGGAATCAAAACCAAAATCAAATCTAAACCTTTCCAACAAAAAAACTCAATAAAAAGTAATATTTCATACCCAAATCTAAAAAAATAGAGGAAAACGTACCGGAGCCGGTTCCGACGATCTGATGGTGGCAGATATATAGCCTAACGGTGTTGATGCCCATAGATTTTTCTTTCTGCTTGCACCGGTGCTCTAAGTCTGGCGAGGGAACGGAGAACTCTCTCTGCCTCTGTATTTCTCTGTCTCTCTTTTCTCTCTCTCCCTTTTCTCCGTGAAGAATCTTTCTTTTCTTTTCTTTTTTTTTGTGTTTTAAGCGGTTGGTTTCCTTTTATACCAAGAGGCTCCCAAACAGTGTTTTAACAAAGTGAGTCTTTTTGTTTTTGGTTTTAAGCGTGGCAGATTTTAAGAGGCCAAACGTTGTAATGTGCGGCTGTTTTATTTGAAAGCTGGCAACGTACGGTTTTTTTAAAGAAGAAATTGTAAACGTGGCAGTATTGTAAGCGGTGTGCTGTTGTCTGAAAGTGTGTCTTATAGACGCACCGGGCGATTTTTTTAAAGAAAAAATTGTACACATGTCAAAATATTAAGTGGCCATTTTTGCTAACGTGTCAGCACCTCATTAAAAGCTTCTGCTATTATATATAGTATTAGATTATTATTTTGTGTGTGTGGCTGTGACTTTACATTTTCTTACTAGTTAATTGTGGGCTGTTTTAAGTACTAGAAGGAGAGTGAACCCCCTTTTAGGGAGGCAATTTAATAAAGGATCTCTCAGCAAAGTGAAATGTAACTAATGAATTGTAGGCTGTTTGTTAGAATTTTCATTGATCTTATATGGCTGTAAACTTGTGAGCTTGTGCATTATGTAATTATTTCTCTTTATCTAATGATTGTCATGGTCATGAATTAAGTACTAGAAGTTGTCCCTTTTAAAGAATTTCAAGATCCAAATAAGGTGAGTTTCTTATGCATACATGGTTAATATGTGAATATACAAAATGCTTATATTTTTCCCCAGTAAAGATGTACATGGAGTATCATCTATATTTACTTTCTTGACCAATGAAAATGCTAGTTAAAACATGAAATTGAGTCTTGATTTTTAGATAATTGACTCTCAACCTTTAATGAAGGATATGCTTTCTTCTTTGTTATTGTCAATATCTCTTTTTAAGGTGCAATTATGTTTTGTTCATGATTTTTAATTGCATTCTTGGCTAAATCGATGATAATGAATTAAGAGATCATATCCCAAATCCCCCTAGTCTGATTTGAGTTGGGAGGTGGGACTGTGGTTTGAGAATAAAAAGAGATGAGTGTTTCTTTGTCCAAGTTATTTAGTATCATATCCCACATTCCTTGTTTTTCTTAACTACTTTTGAGTTTAGTCTTTAGAGAAAGCCAAACCCAACACTTTGTTTTGAAACAGACACAAATGAAGTGATCTCAAATGTTGTTGTGAACAAGAACTGGACACTGGTCATATATAATCATAAAGGTAAGATTATTCATGGGCCTTTTTATATTTTGCTTTTCTGTACTCCCTTTGGTTGTTATGTGTTTGTTATTGGTTTTGTTTGTGCTTAAGCATAAGTAGGGAGCTAATTTTGGTTGAGATTTTTTCTTTGGTGGGTTATCCATTTCTTAGTAAACTAAAAGTTTTTTTTTTTTTTTTTTGTATGTGGGCTAAAGCTAACTAAAAGTTATCTTTCTTTTATCTCCAGCTCTCTTTCTCTTTTGTTGCTGAAGAAATTGTGAGGAACAAGGTGAAGAACACAATTTAACTTTTAATTTTTTCTGAAAGTTGTAAACTTAGCTTGAGCAAAGTAAGTAAATTCTAGTTAAAAACTTATAAAACTCTATATATATTTGTGATGTTGGAAATTGGTTTTGTGGTGAGTTGTTGTGTTGGAGCAAACAGGTGGCTTGCATGGTGTTATAAGGTGGTTTAAATACATATTGGGAGTGTTTTTAATTTCTTGCAAATGTGAATGAAACTTGTTAATTAGGAGCAATTGTGTTCCTTTATTCGATTTCAATGCTTGTAAGTATTGTACTTGTGATGTTTGTGATTGGTTTTGTAGTGGGTTGTTGTGTTGGAGCAAGCGGGTGGCTTGCATGGTGTTATAAGGTGGTTTAAATTCATATTGGGAGTGTTTTTAATTTCTTGCAAATGTGAATGAAACTTGTTGATTAGTAGCAATTGTGTTAAGTTAGTAATAATTGTGTTCAAATTTAGCACTTATGGGGGTGGTTCAACTTCAAGTTAAAATACTTTTTGGTTAGTACTTTATTTGCTTTCTACAACTTATACATTAAGAGTTGTGATTTTAATTTATTGGTGTGGTTACTCTTAATGTATTGTTAGAAATGTTTCTTATAACATAATTAATGTTTTTACTTTACGATTTTAACGAAGTATTGTTTTTATATTCGTGCAGATTTCTTATTGATAGTTTTTAGGGGACTTACTTTTGGCATTACTTGAAGACATATGATGACATCTTCCGTTAGTTCTAAAATAGGTTTAGGTAGAGTTATTGTATGTATTGCAAATAATTATTGTATTGAATGAGTTATTTTATTTTTTACTTGTGGAATATATGGATCTTTTTCTTATAAATGTGTTGTTGAAATAAATGTGTTATTCAAATGTGAGGTTTTAATAATGTAATGACAGGTTACAGGTTAATATCAAAATTATGAAAAAAATAAAAACAGAAAATAAGTTTTAGTGACGAATTTTTTCGTCACAAATATAGCAACAAATAATTGTTTTAGTGACGAAAATTTCATCACTAAATATAGCAAAATATTGTAAGAAATGGTTTTAGTGACGAAAATTTTCGTCACTATATGTGCCTGGATTTTCTTAAAAATAGTTTTAGTGACGAATTTTTTTGTCACTATATGTACCCGAACATAGTTTTAGTGATGAAATTATTCGTCACTAAATATGATTTAGTAAACTAAAGTGTTTTTAGTGACGAAATATTTTCGTCACTAAATAGTGTTTTTAGTGAGGAAAACATTTAGTGACAAAACGTTTTCGTCACTAAAAGTTTTTTTTTTTGAAATCAAATTGGACTTTTAGTGACGAAATTTTTCGTCACCAGGACTTTTAGTGACGGGGCTACAGTGACAAAACTCATTTCGTCACTAAAAGTCCAATTTCGTCACTAAAGGTCCTTAGTGACAAAAAACTGGACTTTTAGTGACGAATTTTTTCATCACTGAAAATACATTTTGTTGTAGTGCATTTTAACAAAGTAATATGGTTAAATTCATGAAGTGTAAAACCGACGAGGGCAACCATATTGACGAAGCAAAATTTTTATAAAGTAGCGAAATATTCTAAGTATCAAAGAAGCTCCAAGATTAGCAAGAAGCATATGAAGGTTTTAAAATACTTCAGTTGTTCACAAAATAAGGAACATAAATATTGTCTTTTCGAAATATACTCATCAAAACATGGACGAGAACCAACCCAAAAACTAAGGCAAACCAAAACAAAAATAAAAATGAAGTTTAAACAGGGGGATTAACTGGCGCATCTTCAGGGCCCTCTCCTTCATCTCCTCCTTCCACTCTAGCTTGCTTATTGGCTCAAGCATGTTTAGCAGCTTCATTAGCCATTATCTCCTTATCAATGGCCTCAAATTCAATATTAAGGTAGTCGAACTCAGTGTGATACTTCATTGTCCATTGTCTGAGAAGCTCAAAGCCTTTAAAGTATTCATCAAAAGTGGTGATTGAGTAAGTCTTTTGAAGACAAAAATTCAGCCACAGCCTTCTCACATTCAAAGTTAAGCTTTAACATGGCATACTGAATATCCTTGTCCTTTTGAATGACGAGCATCTTTTCTGTCCTTAGCTCGTCAGAGACTTCCTTCAACTTGTTCTTAGCATCATTAGCCTCTCCCATTGCTTCTATCAAGTCCTTCCTTAGCTTTAAGCTCTCGGCCTTTTTAGCTTCGGCTCGAGAATTGGCCATCACCAATTTCTCTGTCATGAGGTAATCAGTCTTCATGCACAATGATTCCCCAAGAACCTAGAGGAAACAAGTACATATGTTTAAAATAATAAAATAAAATAAAATAAAGAGAATAATGTTGATAGAAAAGAAGACCTCACCTACATGAGTTTGTGAATATGATGACTAACAAGCTTATGAGAAGGCACTAAAGACAAGGCCTTAAACTCGTCCTTAGAGATGACATTCTGCATCCGTCCAAGGGTCATCGCAGGATCAGTCCAAACACTCTCATCTTTCTTCTCCTTCCCTTTCCAAGTTCGAGGACGAGAAGGAAGCTCTTCAATCGACATAGTAGGAAAAATGGCAAAGGGGTATGGACGGGGTTGGAAATGACGATCCCAAAACTACCCCCAGTTTTCTGCTTTTTTAGAGGCAAAGCTATCTTTGACAAAGGCTCATTCTTTTTCCCTTTAGCTCAAACATATTTATCCTGACTAAAGCGAGTAGCCATCTCTGTAAAACAAAGTAAGAAAATCACGAAGATATTGACTAAGGTAAAAAATTGACGAGGTAAAAGAACAAAATCCAAACACTTACTTCTCTCTTCCCTATGAATTAACCGACTAATGTAAGTCGAAGGTTCAGGCCCCAAGAAGTGATCATACAAAGATCATGGGTCGAAAAGCTTGTCAAAATTCTCGATACCAAGAGCAAAATCCAAAGCAGCTTGGACTTATCCTTTATATCTACTCTTCAAGCTTGGACAAGTAGAAGCTACAAAAAGAAAAGGTAAGAATAAAGAATATATATATATATATATATATATATGTACGACGTAAAAACCATAAGAGGGGAAACACGCACCAAGTGTGGGAACCTCCCACTTAAGCAATATGGGCATCTCGCCCTGAACTTCATTAGAAGCGGTTTCTTAATCTTTTCCATAGATAAAGAAGTACCTCAACTTCCAATCACGAAAGGAAGAAGGATAACCACGGACAACTCTAGATTTCCTATCCCATGAATGAAACTCAAAATACACATAGTGGTCAAGGGTTTTAGATGATAAAGGAATAAGAACTTGTTCAATTTTATCATACTTTCTTCATGGACAGATGTCTAGATTGACATACAACTCACAACTGTCTACCAAGCATTTGGGACAAGCTGACCAAGAGCAATTATTAAATGACCAAGTAGTTCCTGAATAAAGGGACAGATGGGGAATTGAAGGCCACACAAAAAAGCGGATTCATAGAAACACACCTGACCATGTGGACACAACGGAAGAGTCGGAGTCGCCACCTAGTTATATGGTCTAAGAACCATGAATATAGTGTCCTTTCAAGGAATGAGCTTTGATCTTACTACTAGAGTTTGGGTTCAGAGTTTAGGTACACTCTTGGGAAGGTGCTAGGCACCTAAGATAGCCCAACCCTAAGGTTGGTCTCTCATCGTTGTGTCATATGCCTTAACCTTATTAAAATCTATCTAAACACTTGTATTCTAGACTCACACACACATTAACATGCATCTAACAAATAACATGGCATATTTCATCCCAAACAAAACATACTTATCCATCTATCCAAGCAGAGGAGAGTCAAACACACAAAAGAAAACCCTAGCATCCATCTAACAAAAAACGCTAGCATGCATCTAAACAAGGCAAAAACCCCAAACATGGCAGCAAATATATCATCATACAAAACATATCAAAACAAAAAGAAACATTAACATATTAGAAACCCTAATCGAACATCTAAGAAGGTTCAACATAAATGCATGATCATTGTTAATGTATGACTTACTCTTCACTCACCTCTCAACAACACAGCACCTATGGCATCAATGCATGAGCATGTGAATGAATGGCATGTCATCAAAACAAGGAAAAAACTAAACAAACCCTAATTCTAACATGTGGTAACAAACAAGCATGTTAACAAGATGAGTAATTATTTTATAAGGCTTAAAACATGTGACAAGGAGGCTATGCAGACAAACATATGAAGACAGGAAAAAAAAACCAAAAAAAAAAAAAAACAAACAAACAAACAAACAACAAAGATTAGGGTTTTTTGGGTAATTGCATCACGCATGCTAGAACAGGTTTGCGTACGCATGAGTTCAGCCTACGTGTGTAGGCTAGATCATACGTTTGCAGATCCTTACCTAGAAGCCCTAATCAACACAGAAATAGAGCAACAACCACAAATGTAAAATCTAACAACCTAGCATGCTTAAAAACATAAGGAAAACCTAAAACTTGTTGGAAAAACATAATTTGTATCTCATACAAAACATACGCAGTGGAAAATTAATGGATCTACTTCATTCACAATCGATAACATGTACTATGTAAATTTCAAAATATAAGAACAAAAGAGTGTACCTTAGTGCATTGAAATTCAAAACCAAAGATTAGAAGTACTTAGGAACACTTTTAATCTTCACTCCAATTCCACTTGTGCCCAAGAAATGTGGTCTCTCAATCAATTTATATGTATGTGTTTAAGGGAGAATAAGAAAGTGGCTTACATTCACATACACACCATTTCATTCTCTCTTAAAGTTCTGTATATTTCTCTCTTTATAACTGATTATCTAATTGGGTTAGCCTTTTGGATCATTCTAATTGGGTTTCAATATGTGGCTTGGAGTGGGACCAAAAGAGAACAAATAAGACACTAGCTCAAATGGGTTTTGGGCGTCAACTCTTGACAAGCTCAAAATTACCATTAATTATATTTGATACCACTATATAAATATAATTGCACTCTAGGCCTTATTAATAAATTATATCCCAAGATTTTATTATACATTCAACCCCTTCATAAGATATTCGTAGTAATACAAAGTCATGTATGTTGACTGCCACTTTGAAGATTTACATCTTAATCCTTGAGTACCCGGTTTAATCATTTAAGTTATTCATCTTATATTTATGAAATTCAATTTCATAAATATATACTTTAGTAACTTCTTACTAAATTTACTAAGGTAGTTAGGCCTAACATTCTGAATAACCAAACCTACTAAAATTATCTCAAAAGAATATTTTATATCTCCGTTAAAAGATTATGAATTCCATCTTGTGTATATATGTTCCTTCAACACTAAATGTGACTGCCCAACATACTAAGGTTTTGATCATGACTTTAGATCTCACTCCTAATATATCAAAGCAACATACACTTCATAATCAAGTTCATTATTCTCTTAGGATTAATAGTTGATGTAAATAAAAGTCGTGAGATTTATTATTCATTTGACAGTCATTAGTAGAATAATAAATCTCATAGCGATCCAGTTCAATATGTCTTAATACTTAAAACATATCAACATATCAACTACAAATCTCCACTTCCATGATCAAGACAAATCATCTTAGTTGATATGTTATAGTCTTCGCAGATGAAACGCCCAATTTCATTACCGATTACAAACTAAAATTCGAAGTTTACAAAAAACTTGGGACTTATATCTTTTTTGAATAAATCACATAAATCACGTACCATGCATCTCATGAATTATATATATGATAATGTCCAAATATTCATGTTATCATTATTTTAGATAATAATAAAACAACTTTATTAATCACAACATGATAGACCAAGAATGTATTGACCCTTTTGGTAACTTAATCAATTAATTAGCCAAGTTAATTAATTAGATTCAATTTCATGCAATAAGCGTGATAGCACAAACAAATCACCAAATAACTAAATGTAGCGAAAATTAAATTTGACACAGGTGATTTGTTTACAAATAGAGAAAACCGCCGAGGCAAAACCCCATCGGGTGAATTTAAGGTCACCACTCCTGAGAATCCACTATTATCAAAACAAACGGTTATAAGTAAAAGGAATCTCAGTAGCTAATACCAACTTACAGTTAAACCCTTATCCCAATACACAATTGGACTTGCAATCTCTTCTTTCAATGCACGGCTCCAAGTACATAACTAACCAATCTATGTACGAATCCATGTATATGACTAACACACAAACTTGAGAAAGATGTTGGCTGCAAAGTTCTTCAATTCATCCAAACGATGAAGATCAAGAAGCTCCTTGGTTACAAAACTCTTGGCACACAAACGCAGCAGCTTCTTCAAGAGAAAGATGAACTAGGGCAAATTGTCTCCGGTCACAATTTTAGTGAATAATCACTTTGCATCAAGTTGCATAAGCTTTTACAGCCCTTAAAATAATCATTATATTGTTTAGGGTTGTGAGAAAAGAAACCCTACACAAATAGCTTGGATATGTGTGAAAAATATATTTGAAAATCTAAATTTCATAATTCTCAATAGATACAACTTCTGTCAAGAGCTGTCCAGAATTAAACATTAAATCTCAATGGATACATCTGTTGAACTATCTGTTGAACTTTAATGAACAACATTTCTTTACTTGTTTCTTGGACAGACTTGTATGGTTTCAATACTAGACTTGAACTCTTGTTCCTTGAAGTATTAAACACATCCTAGATCTACCCAATTACAAGTAAAGTGCATTTTGTCAAAAGATTAGCCAATTCTACATGATATATGTTCTAACAAATTTCACATATGTCCTAACACAACATAATGTCAAACATAGTATCATACAATAGGATTTAAATGACACATATCCTAACAAAACTAACCTAAACAAACATACATAAACGTAAACTAAACAAAGGAAATAGATTAAAACAAGAATGTAAAGTTGTGATTTACAACTGTGTTTTGTTGGCTTCTATTCCGTGCCAAATTTGATTGTAATTAATATCAATTGTTTATACCCTGTATTAGTCATGGGAATTGATGTAAGGGGTATGTGATAGAGAGTGTGTGAAGACTCAAGCAAAATTGGAAGCTGAAGGAATCTCGCGGGTATGTCGCGACTAAGCTTCCCGCGAAGTGAGGCATGTGTCATGCACATGCTGGAATGCGAAGAGTCAGTCCAGGTGGAGACAGCTGTCTCTCGCGAGTATCTCGCGGGTAAGGCCTTCCCGCGAGACACCCATGAGACAAGCTATTCTGCCAACCTGTACTGAATGACTCACACATTTTGCACCTATCCTATATAAACCCCAATTACCCACAAATGTTGAGGAATGCTTCAGAGAGAAAACCCTAGCCAAACACATTTGCAATTAGAGATTGTCATCCCCACCTTTCTCTATACACTTGCTTGTGGTATCTCCTC
Organism: Quercus variabilis; assembly: GCA_030445155.1. Taxonomy (NCBI): domain Eukaryota; kingdom Viridiplantae; phylum Streptophyta; class Magnoliopsida; order Fagales; family Fagaceae; genus Quercus; species Quercus variabilis. The sequence goes on from CP129446.1 coordinate 18,732,212, forward strand.
AACCCTTCCCTCTCCATTTTCCACACTATTGAGAGGTTGATAGCCCAAACACTTACCACACCCTTTGAGAGTGTTGAGTGACGTTTTGGTGCTACTGGGAAGCATTGGAAGAAGCCTGGAATGGCAGATGCAACATGGAGCTTGTTGTGGGATCCGGAGAACTAAGACAAGACACGGTTCCGAGAAGCCTTGTTGGAGTAGGAGCTTGAAGGGCTTAGGTACATCAGGTAGATTAGGCTTGGAGGGTCTCTTGCTTACTTATGTATCCCAACTGATTGTCTAGTGGATCGATTTCCGCTTAGAGGGCGGCGGAGAGGTTTTTCGCCGAGTTCTTCGGTTTCCTCTTCAAGAACACGTCTCGGTGTTTTCTGTGTTTGCATCCTTCTTGCCTACTCTTGTTTTACTCCATTATACTGCTGTGTTGCTTAGTTTATGGATTAGAGTAGCTTACTTGTTCATCCGCTCGCTTTTACACTATTCCGCACTTGATATTAAAGTTGTGTAAAATCTATCGAGCCGTAATTTTTAATTAGGGGGTCTAAACAACTCTTGTGTTTTCAACACGTATTCGAGCTTTCAATTGGTATCAGAGCAGGTACACTTGTTGTGGTTTAAATACCTGAGTGTGATCCTTGACCTTATTTGAGATGGACCGGTCTCAATCGCTCAATGTTCCACCATTTTTTGATGGGAACAATTACGCATTCTGGAAAGTCAGAATGAGAGCATTCTTATGTTATATAGAAGATACCGTTTGGGATGCGGTAGAGCTCGGGTGGACTAAGCCAGAAGCTCCTAAGGCTAATTGGGATAAGGCGGCTCTTGCAGCAGCCAATGCTAATAGTAAAGCTTTAAACGCTATATTTTGTGTTGTGTCTCCTGATGAATTCCACAGGATCTCTCACATGACAGTAGCTAAAGAAACTTAGGAGATTTTGGAGACCACTTATGAAGGTACAAAGAAAGTTAAGGACACAAAACTTCAGATGCTTACCACTAAATTTAAAGAGCTCAAGATGGGTGATGATGAACCGTTTGATTCATTCTATGGGAAGCTCAATGAAATTGTAATTGCTAAATTCAATCTTGGAGAGAAGATTGAAGATGCTAAAGTGGTGAGAAAAGTATTAAGGTCTTTGCCCGAAAGCTTTAGAGCAAAAGTTACAGCCATAGAGGAAAGCAAGGATTTGGATGAGATTAAAATTCAAGAATTAGTTGGGTCTCTCCAAACATATCAGATGGGACTGCCTTCCCATAAGATGAGTAAATCACTTGCTCTTAAAACCATCACCGAAAGGATGGGTGACTCCTCCGAAGAAGGTGGGGTGGAGAAGGAAGTAGCATTTCTTGCGAAAAACTTTCGCAAATTTCTGAAGATGAAGAACAGTGGGAAACCCTTCAACAAAGGAAAATTTTCATCTTCAAGAGGTGATAGGAAAGAGTTTACAAGAAAAGAAGGGAGGGAGTCTCAACCTTCTTCAGAAGTTATATGCTATGAGTGTAATGGCCATGGACATCTAAAGAAGGAGTGTCCAAATTTTCTGAGGGGAAAAGGCAAAGCTTATGCCATGACACTCAGTGATTCAGATTCCTCTGATTCTGACTCGGAAGAGAGCTGTGACGGAGAGGGAAATTACTCCGCATTCATGACCATTGCTCATGTGGAGTCATCGGATGATTTGGGTGCACTTGTGAAGGACCTTGGTGAGCATTCTGATTCAGAGTCTATTGGGATTGTGGAAGAATCAGATGCTGAAGAAGGAGAAGAGAATTCAGCTAATCTTCAAGAAAATTACTCCTTATTACTTGAAAAGTCGGGAGAGTATGCCAGAGTAGCCAAGGCAGCTGTCAAGAAAATGAAGAAAGCTGAGGAAGATTACAGAAGTCTCTTAATCAGATATAAAGAGGCTAAATGTGAGATTGAGACACTCAATGGCGAGTTGCCTGAAGCCTATACGAAGGTGAGGTTTCTTGAGCAAGAGGTAGTGCAAGCTCATGCCAAGCTAGAGAGAGTCTCTTCCCAGAAGCTAGAAGAGGTTATCTCATCTCAAAAACCTTCTTCAGACAAGTCCGGGTTGGGATATACCGGAGGAAGCAGCTCATCAGCCAAAGCTACCAAAGAAGTGAAATTTGTGAAGGCCATAGAGCCTATTGTGGAAGAATCCAGTCTTGAGAATGTAAAGGCTGAGAAGAAAAATGTGAGTGAGCAACAGATGGTGAATAAGCCCCGAAATCATTCCATGGGTAAACATGAAACCAGAGGAAGATCTCTCCCAAGATCACAACGGAGTCCTAGAACGGACTATGTGTGCCATTACTGCGGAATGCAAGGACATACTAGACCCAACTGTCAAAAGTTGAGATCAGACAACAATTCAAGCACACCTTGATCACGAGGGAGAAGAAATGACATGAGGTCTTGGGGTGGTGAACAATCGAGAAGTCAAAATCGTGATCTTGGCATGATGGACGTGATGAAAATGATTGGTACCTTCACCACCTGCTTGGAGAGTTTCACCAGAAGGTTTGAGAGTCCAAATTCTCGTACCCAATCCGTTAAGGATATCACCCCAAACGCACATGACGTGTGGGTGAAAAGGGGTACTCATGCATAAGCATTATAACATGTCCATGCATAAATTCTTTCAATATATAGGGACATTTGCTGTTGCATGTTTTCATGCATTATTTTTTTTCCTGTTGATTTGTCCCAATTGTCTTTGGTATTTTTTTTTGTTTTCTTGCTCTTCTTTGGGTGTGTTCAAAAATTTCAAAAACACATAAAAATTAGAAAATCCAAAAAGTTTGATCGCTTTGTTGAGTTTTGTCTCAAAACATGTTTTGCCTTGTACCTATGTACTTATGGCTTTGTGCATTTAAAGAGCTTAGCTTGTCCCTCATGCCCTCATATCATTGTGGAAGAAATTCTGAAATCTATGTGACTGTTGTAAATAAATCTTCAACCTTGTCATGAATGATTAGTGAATGGTTTTGTTGATCTTGAGTCATGCATAGACTCATGCCTATATATCTTCCCATCTTTATTTTTTTGCTTAAAAGAGCTCTCTAATGGTAAATCTCCAAATGAAAAGAGATATAGAGCTACAAAAGCCTGTCGCACAAACTACTATTCGACTAGGAAAAAGGGAAAGCAACCAAAATAAAATGTATGATGCCCAAAAAGCCAAAGGCTAACTCATCAATTGAAATATCAAAAATTTCAGGCATTTTTCTCTAAATGAGATCCTCTTTGCTCAAAAGTTGCAAATGTTATGTTATATATGGAGCCAAATGAAAAGCTTCATTGATTTGTTATCAAGTATGTGTGGGAGGTCATATATGCATGTTTCTATAATTGAGATAGGTCACATAATCTAGTGCTTGTTGTGTATGCCTTGATTGAATTGATCATTGAAGCTTCACATTAGACTAAGGACTATCTCATTTTGATATCCACACACAACACACAAGTCTATGCTCAACGAATGTCATAATCATGTGTGTGATTGTACTTGATAAAATGTGTTTTTCACATGCTCAATCTTTGTTGATCAAACCCAAAAAGATTTTTGAGTGTTTTATTTGTTTTTGAAAGTGTTTTTATACTTTCTTGTCTATTGTTTTTGATTAAAAAGCATGTTTTTGTGTTTCTTCAAAAACTGGCACAGGGGTTGTTTCGCGAGAAGCTCGCGACTTAGAGCTTCCCGCGAAAAGGGGTTGAGGGAATTCTTTATTTCATCTTGTCACACAGAAACTTTCGTGACTGTCTCGTGACTGTATCGCGACCAACAGCTTCTCGCGAAATGTTGTTAGGCTAAAATTGGATTTTTCCAATTTCAGACAGAGGCTACCGCGACTGTCTCGCGACTGTTTCGCGACTTAATGCTTCTTGCGAAAATTTTGTGCTTCAGTGGCACCTCTCGCGACTGTCTCGCGACTGTCTCGCCCCTCTCTAACCCGCGAAAAACGCGTGTTTTCAGTTTTTATATAGCTGATGTGACAGTTTTTCAAACATTTCTAACTTCCCTCGCTCAACCTCTCTCAAACTCTTTCAACCCAAAAACACTATTCCATTCATTTCCCTTCAATCCAAGCACGTTTTCTGCGTTTTCTTCTTCAAGGTATGTTTATTAACCTTTTCTTTATAAGTTTTTACTTAAATTATGCAGATTTTTGTGTTAGGGCTTTCAAAATTGGAGATTTTCGAAACTTTGGGTTGGTTTTCAAAATTGGGCGAATTTCTTTATATTTTCTTGTTTGGGCTTTGTCCCATTTGTTGTTTCTGCACTTGTGTTGGCCCCTTGTGGCATTTTATCATGTTTTGAGGATAGATTTTCATATGTTCATGCATTTTTCATGTAGTTTTTGCTTTTGTGCACGCTAAGTGTTTGTCAAAATGTCCAAGTGACATTTTTGTGACAAATTGGAATCATGTGCTTTCAATCCATGGGGTTTCACTTGCCTGGCCTTATTCTACTCAGATTTGGTTTTTATTTGTGTGTTTCACTCACTTTGCTTCTGTTACACACTCTTGGCACACACCTAGGCACACTTAGGCACCCTCATGCATCTTATGCCGCACACACTCTTCAGCACATGCACATAGACACACACACTTGCACTGTCTCGTATTTTGTTGCATTGGCATTATACTTTATAAGTTGGAACCTTTTAGCATAAGGTTTAGTGTGTTTCATGCTCTGTTTTTTTTTTTTTTTTTTTTTTTTTTTTTTTTTTTTGTTTTAAGTCCAATTTGGAACTAACTTGAATCTAATGACGGTTGACTTCTAATGTGTGTTGGTGCATATTTTTTCTTCTTTGCTTGGTAAAATTGTGCAGATGTCTCCCACCAAGCATGCTACTAAGAAGAAATCGTCTTCAAAGAGAGCCCGAACTGACTCTGATAATTTCTGGTCTATAGAAGCTGATATGAAATACAATGACTGCTACAAGGACAAGACAATCATCATGGAGCGTGTAGTCCAGTTAGAGACACTTGAGGACACTTTCATCCCTGAAGTGTTTAAAGATAGAACTTGGACCAAGTTGCTGAACCCAACTGGAGTGGTCTACTCCGAGATTATCAAAGAGTTCTTCTCCGATGCCACTGTCAACGGAGAATGTATTGAGTGCTGGGTACGACACAAGGAGTTTCTGATTACTAGAGAGAGCATTCAAGATTTTCTGGAAATTCGTCCTCCATCTCAGCCGATCACTGTTGCTTATGAGGACAGAATGGGTTCTACTCATGAAATGATTAAACTCCTTGGTGGTGAACCGAAGAAGTCATCCATGAACACCATCAAGTTCTCTCCAGAAATGAGGACCCTTAGCTATGTGATGATTCACAATCTCTATCCGGTCACCAATCTCACCACTCTCTCTGCTCCAAGAACAAGATTTCTATATGATCTATTCACGTATAAGGAGATTGACATCTGTGGCCATATCATGCATGTCCTAAAGAAGAGCATCACCAAACAGAATTCACAAACTGTGATGCTGTTTCCCTCTTTGATCATGGGACTGATTGCCAAGGCAAAGCTCAAGCTGCCCAGTGGCCTCACGGTTGTTCAGAGGGACTATCCCATTGGTGGTCATACACTAACTAGAAGCACTGCACACATCAAGGGATCAAAGACCGGTGTGCATACCATACCACCACCACGACAGGTTCAGCAGGAGGAAGGTGAAGATACAGAGGAAGAGATTGACAGGTTCACCTCGGTTCCTGATCCCTCTGCACAGCCATCATCTTCGGCTCCTCTACAAGGTTTGAGCAAACTGGATCAACTGCTTGCTAAGATGGATCAGATGTCTACGGTGCTTGACTCCCATGTGCAGTACACCGCGGACCAGTTTGCATACCTTCAAGGACAGATCACCGCGCTCTCTTCTCAAGTGCAAGACTTATCTATGGAGCTCGTCTCGGATTCAGAATCGGAGCAGTTCTAACCCTTTGGCGATTCCGGTCAAAAAGGGGGAGAAAATTCTAAGGGGGAGCTAGAGAAGAGCTTGCACAGCGTTAGGGGGAGCATAGTCTAGCAACTTAGTATCATTGGTTATTGGTTTTAAAGACGGTTTTTATTCAGTTTCTTTAGTCACATAACTATTTTAATGCTTTTGGTTTAAGACTTTGATACTACGCTTTATTTAAGTATTATTTCAGATGTTTCTTTTTGTGATATTCTCTATGCTTTGTAGTATACTTTGCATGTACCCATGTTGCTTTTGTAAGCTTTAAGGGTTGTTTTGTTTTATTGCATAGATTTGTAGGCTTTTATGGTTTGTGCCATGAATTTGCAATTCTTTGCTTATGCAGCCTTTATGCTTGTGCTTTTGAAGTTTAATGTCATACATTTCCTTCACTTCATCACTCTTGTGCCCGTGTAGGATTGTTCCTAGATGCATATACGTTCTATGCATTGGTTAAGTGATGAACACTCTTGTACCCTTGAAGGATTGTTCCTAGATGCAAATACTTTAAGTATTTTGCATTGGTTGAGTGTTGGATTTGCAAATGGTACTCTTCATATGAGCTTATCATCTTGCATATCCAAATGTTCATTCCTTGTGTGAATGAGCATAGTAATTACTTCTGTATAGTGATTACTTGTTTGATCGTGCCATGATCTAGTGTCTTCTATTTCATCTTGCTTGATCATGCTTTTAATGCTCCATATGTATTTCAAGTTTTCTGCATACAATGATAATATTTTGTTGTTGTGTTTTAGGAGTTACTTGTTCATATGTTTCAAGAGCTTATCAGAATCTAGAATTAAGTGTGAGTGAGTTTAGCCTGTGTTCCCAAACTCACGTTTAAGTCTAGAATCTATTTTAGGGTTTTGTCACGGAATAGCCAAAGGGGGAGATTGTAAAGTTGTGATTTACAACTATGTGTTTTGTTGGCTTCTATTCCGTGCCAAATTTGATTGTAATTAATATCAATTGTTTATACCCTGTATTAGTCGTGGGAATTGATGTAAGGGGTGTGTGATAGAGAGTGTGTGAAGACTCAAGCAAAATTGGAAGCTGAAGGAATCTCGCGGGTATGTCGCGACTAAGCTTCCCGCGAAGTGAGGCATGTGCCATGCACGTGCTGGAATGCGAAGAGTCAGTCCAGGTGGAGACAGCTGTCTCTCGCGAGTATCTCGCGGGTAAGGCCTTCCCGCGAGACAAGCTGTTCTGCCAGCCTGTACTAAATGACTCACACATTTTGCACCTATCCTATATAAATCCCCATTACCCACAAATGTTGAGGAATGCTTCAGAGAGAAAACCCTAGCCAAACACATTTGCAATTAGAGATTGTCATCCCCACCTTTCTCTATACACTTGCTTGTGGTATCTCCTCAACCCTTCCCTCTCCATTTTCCACACCATTAAGAGGTTGATAGCCCAAACACTTACCACACCCTTTGAGAGTGTTGAGTGACGTTTTGGTGCTGCTAGGAAGCATTGGAAGAAGCCTGGAATTGCAGATGCAACATGGAGCTTGTTGCGAGATCCGAAGAACTAAGACAAGACACGGTTCCGAGAAGCCTTGTTGGAGTAGGAGCTTGGAGGGCTTAGGTACATCGGGTAGATTAGGCTTGGAGGGTCTCTTACTTACTCATGTATCCCAACTGATTGTCTAGTGGATCGATTTCCGCTTAGAGGGCGGCAGAGAGGTTTTTCGCCGAGTTCTTCGGTTTCCTCTTCGAGAACACGTCTCGGTGTTTTCTGTGTTTGCATCCTTCTTCCCTACTCTTGTTTTACTCCATTATACTGCTGTGTTGCTTAGTTTATGGATTAGAGTAGCTTACTTGTTCATCCGCTCGCTTTTACACTATTCCGCACTTGATATTAAAGTTGTGTAAAATCTATCGAGCCGTAATTTTTAATTAGGGGGTCTAAACAGCTCTTGTGTTTTCAACACGTATTCGAGCTTTCAAAGAATTTAAGACAGAAAGAAAAAGAAAAGTTTAAAAGAGTACCTTAAAGTAAAAGCTCCTAGGCTTGATTTTTGACCTTTTCCCTCAGTCAAATCTATCACAATTTAATAAAAAAGTGTTTAATAATATTAAACTCGGAAGATTGGGGCCAAGAAAAGTCTCAATCAAATAAAAATGACTTTAGGGTGTTTTGCGAGAAACTCCCTTTTAATTCACTATTTTCTAGTGAATCTTAGGTTTTTCCCGTAAGATTTTTGTGTGTTTTGAAAATGTACCATGTAAGACTTTTTATAGTTGAAAAGATAAGGTTTGGAGCGGCTCCCAGACGATGTAGGATTTGTTCCAAGCCTTAACCATTATTGCAGAATGCTTGTCTTTCTTATGCTTCTGAAACCCTAGATGTGTGCATAGGATCATGCCTGTGTATGCATGCAATGCCTCACATACGTAGGCTGTAACCCACGTATGTAGGTTGAGGGTTACTTTGGTCAATTTTTTTCCAAAAATAGATTTTTGCTCATTAAAAATGTTATATTTTACATTTTAACACTGCTCAAGTCAATTTAATGTTGAATTAGGCTCTAAACTGGACTTGAGCCTCAGAGTTCGGACATCATTGGGAAATGGGGGCCTAAGTCGTAAGGGATATAAAATATGGTGTCTACAGACCATGGGCAAAACTTTGGTCAATTTATTTCCAAAAATAGATTTTTGCTCATTAAAAAGATTATATTTTACATTTTAACACTCCTCAAGTCAATTTAATATCTGATTAGGCTCTAAACTAGACTTAGGCCTTAGAGTTCAAACATCATTGGGAAATTGGGGGCCTGAGTCGTAAAGGGTACAAAATGCAGTGTCTACAGACAATGGGTAAAAGCACAAGCTTTCTCGTCTAGATGAAGGAGACGTACTTTCTTCTCAGCTAGAAATTGAAACTATTTTCTAAACCTCCTTATATTTTTCTGTTCCAGAACACATTTTTCAGCCAAAGCGTGAAAAGGTTTTTTTGAAGAAGATGAAAAGGGTTTCGACATCACTGTGTCTACCTCTAGACCCACAAGGTTGTCACTAGACCACAACCTCGTATCAAGCTCACTAGACCTAACACCCACACCCAAAACCATCTCCTTGACCATCTCATTCACCAAATGATACTGAATCAAGGAATGGTGGATTAAGGGGTGAAGCTCAAGCAACACCAGCCTAAGGGCACATCCTCGAGACACAAATAAACCCACTTGGGGATGCTAACCACACGGGGATTCAAGGAAAACACCTAGCCTAGCAAAGAAAAAAGAAATTCGGGGGGAGGGGGGGGGGGGGCGCGGGGGGAAGAAAAAAGAAAAAAGGAAAACACCATCTCAAGAACCATGCTATTTCTATTGCTAATAACTGCTCTTCCCAACCATTTTTGTCACTGTATTGACATGCTTTCACTGATGGTAAATGGGGAATCTAGGGAATGAAGTTGAAGAACCAATAAAATGGTCAACTGTGACTAATTGATATTTTTTTTTGCCCTTTTTTTAAATGGATCTAGTACTATTTTTTTGTCACATATCACCATCTACGTAACAAAATTAAAAGAAAAAAGATCAAAAGATGGTTTTTGTAAAAAGTATTTGGAAGCTTCAGAAACTTCATCAAGAACAAAAAAAGGAGATAAAAATTCATCTTTTTTTAGTGTTTGGCTCAAAAAGTCTTTTGTATCTGATTAATTCTCTGTTTCCTTTCTCCAACCCCTCAATCTCTTTCTATAGGTGGTGGTGTCACAATGGAAGATTAAGTAGTATATAAAGAATGAACCTGTGATTGGTGCTACGTTTTTGTCACTACTGCCCTTAGTAGCAACTCTTGGTTTTTCCGCCGCTGACGTTGTACTTGAGGAGGCTAGTTTTTTTTTTTTTTTTTTTTTTGGTTCGATTTCATTGATGGTGGGCTTTGATTTTAGTGTGATGGTGGTGGTTTTAGGTTTCTTTGTTTTTGTAGGTTGCTAGGTTTATGGGTTGCTGGGTTTTCTTGAATGTTCTTGTACCATTGATTCAAACTCTAGCTCAAATATACATAGCTTCAAACTGTATAGCTTCCAACACTATACGGTTTGCACACCATCTCAAGAACCATGCTATTTCTATTGCTAATAATTGCTCTTCCCAACCATTTTGGTCACTGTATTGACCAGCTTTCACTGATGGCAAATGGGGAATCTAGGGAATGGAGTCATGGAGGACCAATAAAGTGGTCGACTATGACTAATTGATGTTTTTTTTGCCCTTTTTTTAAATGGATCTAGTACTATTTTTTTTGTCGCATATCAATATCTGCACAACTACTTTGAATTTGAATTTCGGATCACATTATCACAATTACTTAAACTTTGTAATTCGGAAGGGTGAGATGTGAGCTTGATCTTAATACCTTATCCATATCACTTATTGACTGAAAATATTGTTGAGGCTTTTTGGATTTTGGTATGTGCTTTCCTTGAATATGTATTTGAAATTTTGAATGGTGTTCTCTAGGTTTAGATCTAAGGTGTTCACGTCTCTTTTCCTTCTCTCTCTAGATTTTTGTGAATATGACAGTTTTGTTTAGACTGATTGGCTTGAGAATGTTCGTACAGAGGGGAAGAGTGTTCTTGGGCAAAAGCTTCACCATTTAAATAAATATGCTTTTAGATATTGGTTTTCATGTTTTTTTATGTTTTGTGTGTGTTTTAATGGTGAAAATACGGAAGGGGGTTACGGCAACCCAATAGAGCTAACCTCAGATGAGTAAAGTTTCAATTTTTAAATCACAGGAAGACAACTTAAATCTTGGCTAAACACGTATGCGGAATCCCAAAATAGTGCACCAATGCATACTGATACCAAAATATTCAATTCTAGTAGCCAATTCTAAATGGTCTACAAAAGGGAATTCAAAACCTTGATTGAAATCCAACAATTGCATTTATTATTACATTAATCTATAAAACTTAGAGTACTTTTAGCATTTTTCTTTTAAATTTGTAATTTCAAATCTTTTCTACTATGTTACCAACTTATCACGTGTATTTTAATGCTTTTGCATTGTTTACTTCCCGGGCCCCGAAGACTGACCCCAAAAGGTCAAGCACTCCATTACTTGGAAATGCAGTGGCAGTCAAACTAGCACTTGGAATTTTATTGCCAAAGACTTAGAAAACTTATTTCTAGACACCATATTCCGTTCACACGGAGGGAACTGGAATTATGAAATATTTTGGAAAAATCGGTTTAGCCCCCTTAAAGACCCCAAATTAAAAATAAAAATCATATTAGACTAAAAAACGAAACAAAAAAAAAACAAATAAATAAATAAAAATCCCTTTATTAAAAAAATAAAAATTCTCCGCCTAGAGAAAAATTTTAAATGAATTATATATTATGACTATATGCTTTGTTTGACATTTTGGTGGTTGGCTTATTCAAAATTAAATTTTTAATATTTCAGTGCTATCATACTGATCAACTCCACCAACAGAGTTATTTTTAAAAAATTTTATTTTTTATATTTTTCGTCATTAACAAGACGACTTATTAATTTTGTATCGTTATTGATTAGAAATAATTTTTTTTTATTTTGCTATAATTGTCAATTACAATAAATCATTGCTACTTATTCTTAGCTTAGCTCAAGGTTTGATTTCCTCTCAAAAAAAATAAAAAGCTCAAGGTTTGATTGAGAGACTATAAACCTTTTTAGAGTTGAAGATATTTGTTCATTAGTAAGTAAGTTAAGTTTTATTCTAAAGAATTTACAAATCTTTAAAAAAAAAAACTACTGAAAATGAAATTTCACTATTATTATTATTATTACTATTATTACTATTATTATTTGACAGTTACAATTTACAATAACGAGGGGAGTGAGGATTTAAACTCTAAAAACACCTAGTGTGTCAATTAGATATAAGACTCGTGACAAATTTTACCATTACTAGCATAATATGGTTTTGATATCTCAATTTTTTTTTTCAATTAAATATTTTTGAATTGTGCCAATGACAAATAAGATCTAGAAAATCAATTGATTTGTTTATAGAGTGGTTATGTTGGTTGTACTTATTCTAATAAATTCTATTGCAACAATGATGCGAGAATGTTTAATCATGAATATTATTAAAACAAGGTTCACAACAAAATATAAGATGATATCATAACTAATTCTTTGATTTTTTTTATATCAAAATGAAAATTATTGCGAATTTAGTTTAGAATTAATCCCCAATTATTTTTAGAATGGGTAATGATTAGTTTATAAAACGGTGCAAAGTTTTCTCATACTTGGACCCCAACGTAAATTTCCCTGGTTCACGCCCTCTTAAAGTGAGCAAATTCTTAGTGATTGCTCGCCAATTGCTCATCTTCGAGTTGAGAAACCGGAATAACGAACTTAACGTCCAAAATTCCAAAATGACCATAACAGCTATCTTCCTCTCCTTCCTTCTCCTCCTTTCCGGACATGCGAACTCTGAGTCTCAGCTAAATGAACAAACAGTCCTCCTGAAACTAAAGCAACATTGGCAAAACCCACCATCTCTAAGCCACTGGCAAAATCCACCATCTCTAAGCCACTTAAACTCCTCCCACCACTGTAACTGGCCAGAGATCACTTGCACCAGTGGAACAGTCACCCAACTACTTCTTCAAAACAAGAACATCAACCAAACAGTCCCACCCTTCATCTGTGACCTCAAGAACCTCACAGTCATTGACCTTTCATACAACTTCATTTCTCAAGAGTTTCCTAAAGCTCTCTACAACTGTTCCAAGCTTCAAGAGCTCGACCTCTCGCAGAATTACTTCAACGGCACAATCCCCGTTGACATTCACCGCTTGTCTCACCTGCGCCACCTCAACCTTGGAGCCAACAGCTTCTATGGTAACATTCCAGCATCTGTTGGACAGTTAACGGAGCTAAGGACGCTTCAGCTTTTCCAGTGTGCGTTTAACGGTTCTTTCCCGCCAGAAATAGGCAACTTGTTCAAACTTGAGTCACTGTGGTTGGCCTATAATGTAAATATGACAGCAGCAGTGTTGCCTTCGAGTTTCACAGAGTTGAAGAAGCTTAAGTTTTTATGGATTACTGCGTCTAATTTGAATGGGGAAATCCCAGACACGATTGGAGAAATGGAGGCTTTGGTGCATTTGGATTTGTCAGTAAACAATCTGACTGGGAAAATTCCGAACAGTTTGTTTATGCCAAAGAATTTAAGTATTGTGTTTCTTTACAGAAACCAATTGTCTGGGGAGATTCCTCAGGTGGTTGAAGCATTAAACATTTATGATATTGACCTCTCCGATAATAAGTTGACTGGAAGCATACCTGATGATTTTGGCAGACTCAGAAACATGACAGGTCTGAGTTTGTTTTTCAATCAGTTATCTGGAAAAATCCCAGACAGTATTGGCCGTCTTCCAAGTCTAGTGGACCTTAAAGTGTATAGCAACAACTTATCAGGGACTCTGCCCCCGGACTTTGGGCGGTATTCTGAGCTTGTAGAGTTCAAGGTTGCAGACAATAAGCTTGAAGGCAAGTTACCAGAACACTTGTGTGATAACGAAAGGTTGGTGGGTGTGGTAGCTTTCAATAACAACCTCACTGGAGAATTGCCTAAGTCGCTTGGCAATTGCAATGGTTTGAAAATTGTGACTGTCTCCAATAATAGGCTTTCTGGGGATATTCCTAGTGGCCTATGGACATCGTTGAATTTGAGCATCTTGATTTTAAGCGACAATTCGTTTACAGGCGAGCTTCCTCAAAGAGTGGCAACGAATCTCTCAAGATTGGAAATAAATAACAACAAATTTTCTGGTACGATTCCAACTGAAGTGTCTTCCTGGAGGAATTTGGTGGTATTTGAGGCTAGCAATAACCTCTTTACTGGCACAATTCCTCAACAATTAACGTCTCTTCCTCATTTAACAACTCTTTTGCTTGATCAAAATCGACTCTCGGGCTCCCTTCCACAAGATATTATATCATGGAAAACATTAAATACTCTAAACCTTCGCCAAAATAAAATCTCTGGACTTATTCCTCTGGAATTAGGTAATTTGGCCAGTCTTACTGAGTTGGACTTGTCAGAAAACCAAATTTCTGGCCGAATACCACCACAACTCGGCCTCCTGAAGCTCACTTTGCTCAATCTCTCTTCCAATCTTTTGATTGGGGGGATCCCAATACAATTCGAAAATCAAGCTTATGCCAGCAGCTTCTTCAACAATTTCGGTCTTTGTGCGAGTAAGCCAACTCTGAACGTTAGAAAATGTGACTCAGAAGTAGAGCCCCAAAAATTGAGCAAACATCCATCCCAGTGTCTTGTTGTAATAATATGCATGGTGGCAGCTGCTCTATTGGGTTTGTTAGCTTCACTATTCGTGGTCAGATTTCATCGTAAGAGAAAGCATGGATTAGATTCCACATCCACATAGAAGCTTACCTCATTCCAAGGCTTTATTTCACAAAATGAGACATCTTATTAGGATTGATAGAAAATAACATAATTGCTAGTTGTGGATCAGGGAAGGCACATGGTGTTGTTGTTAATCATTTACATTATGTTACTGTGACGAGGATTTAGAATAACCAAAAGCCGGAAGAGTAGCTTGAAAAATAATTTCTTGCACAAGTTAAAATACCGAGTTCAATTCAACATTCCAACATATCTAGTGAAGTTACTCTGTTTTATTTCCTTTGATAATTCAAAACTTCTTGTGAATGAGTACTCAAAAACCATAGACTGGATTGGCGGTTACATAGGAACAGTAGAGCATCAAACGTCTCAGTGCTCACCTCCTGTTAAAACTATAGATGGCAGTGCAGAGCATCATAGCAGAGTTGGTGAGCTAAGGTTCTTGAGTCAAGCTGCAGCAAATGCAGCACCTGATGAGCAAAGGTGCACAAGCCAAGCAACAAGGATAGCATCAGAACCTACCTGGGCTAGCACAGATCTTCTAGAAGTAATTGAAGAAGTTCCTTATCATGAGCTATTCATCCATAACTTTGAGGAGTTAGTTCCACGAAGTTAGGCAGTTAGAGAGTTTGTTATTTCTGGATGCCACGTGTAAAGTTTAGATGGTTCTAGTAACAATTTAGCGCCAGATTAGGAAGTTAGTTATTTTGCTTGGTTCAAACTGTATATAAGTAGGATTAGGTTATGTATTTCAATTCAATCGATTGTAAAACTCTTTTCTTCATCAATGAAATTCTCTGACTTTTATTTAGATGATTTCTCTAAGAATTTTACACCTCCAATCATTCATGGAGTCATGCAGATGTGAAACCAAGCAACATCCTTTTAGATAATAAGTTTTTTTTTTTTTTTTTTTTTTTTTTTTTGGTATAGATTAGAGATATCGTAGAAATAACCCAGTAGGGGTTGGCCGAGTGGTTGGTCCAGCGATTTACCCCACTATGAGCCCACCCGTCACGAACAGTGATTAATTATGGGCCCACCCGTCATGAACAGTGATTAATCTCTGATTGAAAGTTTTGAAAAAACACTGTGTGAAACCCAAAAAAAAAAAAAAAAAAAGATATCCTGGAAGTTATCATTTGCTATGTGAACATTTATTAATTTGTCCAATGAAATCTTCAAACTATGTGATGCCAATTACGGTCCAACTAGAAAATGGATCAAACTTATCAGAACATTAATAATTAAAATAAATATGAATCATTTTACTTTGATTTTTTTTTTTTTTTTTGGATGAAGATGAGAAACAAAAAATTAAGGATCCAACTTTTGTCCAGTGGCCAGTGCCATTGGACACGTTGGATCACGTGTCCACTGAATAGAAAGTGGGTTGTCCATGTGCATCCAAATAACAGAGAGTGGGTTGTCCACGTGCAACTAAAAAATGGCCCACATGTCGCCACCGAATCTCCACATGAGAACTATCCATGTGCATCTGTTCTAAAAGCGGAAGCTTTAATACCAATTTGTTGAGAATAGTAGCATGAATATCTCTTTGTTGTGTGTGTATCCAAATAACAGTGGGTTTATGCAAAATAGAAATAGAACAACAAAAGAAACAATCACACAGAAATACAAAGATTTACGTGGTTTGGCTTTTGGCCTACGTCCACAAGCGGCATCAAGAAGAAAGTTTCACTAACAAAAGGAAGAGATTATAGAAGCAGTACCAAAACACTCTCAAAAAACCCAAACCTCAAATACACCCAAAAGAACTCTCAATCACCAGAAGCACATGACTAGAGAAAAACTAAATTTCTCTCTCAAAACAAAGCACGGCTTAGAACTCTAAAATAATATATGGCTGCCATTTATAACTAATCAAACAATTGCCGCATAACAAATATATTTATACGAAGTATAAGTCGGTCTAGGATATATTATTTGAGAGCATATCACAAAGTCGGCTTTACAAGTCCTAATATAACTAGGACTTGGTTTACAAATCCTTCCAAGACAAGGGCCGTGCACTCTCACGTGCACTATTCAAGCCACTAATCATAACAGCATCTTCATTATTAGATACTTCCGTCATATTCTTCGTGCGCTAGACAATCACACCCACCTAATTATACTACCTACAATTAGCTATTGAGAATCATACATACCCACCTATTTCATCTCTCTTTTTAAATGAAACAAATAGGGAGGATTGCAAATGAGAAATAATATCAAGATGGTTTTTCTCCACTCTGTTTTTCACTTGAGAATGAGTAGCCTTTTTTTTTCTTCTCAGCAAAACAGAGAATGAGTAGCCTTTGACAGACCTGAAGTAGCCCTTTGTCGACCACTTTCTTCTTCTTTTGTTTTCACTTGGCTTTTTCCTCTTGTAATTTTATTTCCCAAATGGATTTTCATGGACTGAAGAATCTTCACTTCATGATTTTTGCTTCACTTTATGACTTTTGCCTCAACTGCTTGTCTACCTTTTGAATTATTGTTGTCACACAGCTTCTTTTATATTATTTTTACATTTACTTAGGAAAAAGATAACAGCCCACTTGCTTTACCATCTGAGAGGGTCTTCAATAGTCATCATTTTATAATGTTGAGAAAGATTGTCACCATGTTCACACTTAAACGTGGACAATTATCCCCTATATTCTTTTTCGTACGAGACTTTTGAAATAATTGTGATTGGGTCCTGGCTTTTTCAATTAAGGTTTGGTATTGAATTATTGATCACTTGGACTGAACAATTGATTTTGAATCTGCATTATTAGATCAGCGAATCTGAGGCAATGTTTGGTATCTCCAACAAAAATAACTTCTGTAGATTTCATCTATTTCATCTCTCTTTTTAAATGAAATTTAGAAATAATATCTCTGCATAGTTTTCACATCAAATCTTAAGCAGTAATCAAATCTTAAGCAGTAAGTTATTATTAGTTCTAATTTAAATACACAATTTTTTTATTTTTTTGCACACCTGTAATAACCAATAACAACCTTCTACTTAGACATTTTCGTGAAAGTGTTATGGACATAATATTTCCTAGATTTATTGTTCGAGAAAATTATACTTTTGTACTATAATCTTTGACCATGATTACACTTAATCTTCAAATTATCAAAATATCAAATTGACATCCAAAATTGTAAGGTTGTTTCAAATGTTGTTTATTTTGGTTTCTGTTAAGTATGACAAAATTTAATATTGAAAGATCTTATGGCAAGTTGGATAAATTAGTATTTTTAATGTTAAATTCTATTAGATTTAACACTAACACAAACAGTAAGTGTACATTATATAAATATTTTAAAATTGAGGATCAATTGTTCGTTTCAATAGTTTAAGGGTTAAGTGTATTTAAGATGAATGGTTACTATTGAAAATTTACTTTGTATTGTTTTTCTTCAACTAAATTAAAGAGTTTGGGTTTTCCTCCCATATAAAAAGAAAAAATAATGATATGTCTATAACATTTTATATATACTATTTATAAGAGGATTCCCCTCTTTGGATTGTACTTTTATATAGTTCAAAAATACCTCTAAATTCTACCTTAATAGGGGAAAAATTTGAGAACAAACCGGTAAAAATATATATCTAACTCCACTTAAAATGTCTACAAAATAGAACACTCTCCTACTAATCTATGTCTTCAAAACACACTTATCCAAAATTTTATTTTTGAAAGAAAATTATGTCACTAAACCCAAAAAAATAACGATTATTTCCTATAAAAATTTCCCACATAAAATTTATTGCCCAAGTAGATCATTATTCTAGAAAGGCAATGGTGTTCCATTCAAAAAATAGTAATGGGCAAGCAAAGGCAACATCCACGTGTCAAATAAGTGAGCAACTGTATAGTATACGTATTAGGTAGAGCATATATACGGAATGGTGATTGTTGAGGTGGGGCATGGAGATTCGTGCTGGCCTTTTTTTTTTTTTTTTTTGGTTAATCAGTACTTGTATAAACAACAAAAGGCAATTACAAAATGGCCACAGAGGCCAAAGTATTGGCAACACGCCTATAGTAATACAACCCATTCCTATCAGCTTTAAGCAAAACATTTAAATCATCAAAGGGAGAGATATCAAACACAACAAAATTCTCCATCAAGGAACAACCCCTCTTAGCCAAAAAGTCAACACATTTATTCACCTCTCTAAACACATGCCCCACCTGAACCTGCCTGAACCTGGCCATGAGACACCTACAATCACACAGTAAAGTAGCAAAGCTTCTGTTAGGACAGTTTGTGCTTTTGAGCATCTCCACAATCACCTTGGCATCAAGCTCTACTTCTAGCTGGTTTATTCCCAAATGAATGGCCAAATTCAGGCCATCACGCAATGCCCACCACTCAGCCATGACACTTATAGTTTGTCCAATTGGTCTTGAAAACCCCTTAACCCAACCTCCATGGCTGACCCTAATAACTCCTCCACCACTGGCCTTACCTGGGTTTCCACATGATGCTCCATCCGTGTTAAGCTTATACCAACCACCTAATGGCTTAGTCCATTTGATAGGGAAAGCAAGCCTAGAAGAGACTTGGTGGCTTTTACTCATGGAGAAAAAATATTCCCTTGCTTGAACAATACAATCTTTATCCAACCTGGAATTCGAAATGTTGTTTTCAAACACCAGTTTATTCCTATTCTTCCACAAACACCAACCGCAAAAACAAACAAAGTGCTCCAAGGAATAAATGTGTTGTGCCTAACTGTGCTTAAATGATTTATTTTAAGCCAAGTCTCAAAGTTTTCATTGAAGGAGTTTATGTGTGAGGTGGGTACCCCCAACCTAAACCACAGGTTACGAGCAACTTCACAATCTCGAAGAAGATGAATAATGGTTTCCTCATGCCGACTACACAATGGATAAGTCTTACTACAATTAATACCCCTACCTTCCAGTACACTTTTAACAGGAACACTACCATGAACACATAGCCAAAGGAAGCTTATAATCTTTGGAAGAACATCAAGTTTCCAAAGCCACTGCCCTTGAAACTGATTTTCAGTTACGCTATCTTCATTAGCTAGCAGGTAGGCCGAGTTTGTGGAGAAATCTCCATCTTTTGAGTACTTCCACATAATAGAATCAATCCTATTTCCAAACAACTGAATTGGAACAACTTTAACCTTGTTTTTTATTGAATTCGGCAACTCAAAGGAAAGGAGATCCCATCTCCATTCGTGATCATGGTACAAGTCAGCCACTGTTAACCCTTGATCTCCTTGCCTTAAGGGTCCTTTAATCATGCCTCGGAGAGAATCACCATTAATCCAATTATCCAACCAAGCCCTGACCCTGTGACCATTACCTATTCCCCAACAAATCCCTTTCATGAAAATGGGAAACCCCAAGCTAATAGCTTTCCAATTAGGTGATGAAGGCAGAGTTTTTCGGTTCCTCGACCTCATTCTCAAAGATGAGCAATACTTTTTAAGTAACACCTTAGCCCACGAAGCATTTTGTTCATGGTACATCCTCCAATTCAATTTTGAGAGCAAAGCTTTATTTTTTGCCCTTGCCGCTTGTATCCCTAAACCCCCTTCTTCTTTGGACCTTACAATTTTGCCCTAACTCACCATGTGCATCCTCTTTTTTTCACTCGTGGAGCCCCATAGAAAATCCCAATTAACTTTATCTAATTTTTCACATATTTGGACTGGCAAAGCCACCCCTTGCATCACATAATTTGGGATGGTAGACATCACAGACTTAATCAACACCGTCTAACCAGCAAAGGAGAGGTATTTAGCCTTCCACCCCGCCAATTTGCTCATGACCTTCTCTACTATAAATTTGTAAGGACTCCTCACAGCCCCTCTATGTCTTATTGGGAAGCCAAGGTACTTCCCAATGTCAGTCTCCCAAATGCCCAATTTATCACAAACTTCCTCCTTCAAGCTTTCATTAACATTTGGAGAAAAATATATACGAGACTTTTCCAAGCTAATTTTTTTTCTGGATTCTGCACCAAATTTCTCAAGCACTTCCAAGATTGCTTCACAGGCAGCGAAATCAACCTTGCAAAATAAAATGATATCATCCGCGAAAAGAAGGTGTGAGAAACCCAAAATTTATTATATTCCAATGCCACCTCGCCCGTACGCATGTTCATTATATTTATTAAACTTCTGGTATTGATCCAATCCAATACTCACTCATCTCTTGAAGCAAGATCCATACCAATTGAAGGGCTATCAGTAAAATACTCTTGGTGCTGCTTCACATTCACGACATGCATTAACAACAACTAAGGGATTACTTACCCAAAATAAAAGGTAACTAATGGATCAGATTCTGATTATGATAATGACTAAGATGCTGATAATAATAGCAAAATCAGTATGCACTTTAAAATCAAGGGAAAGAATTATAGAACATCTAAATCAACGACGATGACATCTAGAACACTACTAAACTCCAAGTCCAACAAAGCGACATAATTGGCATTCAATTATTTCTAGTATCACCTTTAAATAAATGGATCCAAAGCAATTGAACAATTATATTCCATATGCTCCAAAAAAAATTGGAAAAAAAAAATGCTTCTATTATTCATATCAGAGTATATAACATCATGATCTTACATCTGTGTATCTAATGTGGGTTATGCTTCCATGGGTGTTTACCCACAACACTGCCCCAATAAAATGTGTCCATTGTCATAAAAAATTTGTTAGTTGTCAGTAGTATAGGTTCTAATTAAGAAAAATAAAACGAATGCATTTGGTTACTGAGAAATGACAAGATATGATAGTGAATCAACGAGGTGAAGCATTATATTGGTCACAGAACAGTTCCATGGAATATAGTTTACAAAAGAATAGATGGACCCATGTCAGACCTTGTTGTGATGGCAAATATAGCTGCGTTTGTCTTTTAGCCGCGTTTACAAAAAACGCGGCTATAGTTGATCTATAGCCGTGTTTCTAAGAAACGCAATTATAGATTCAATCTATAGCTACGTTTTTCAAACCCAACTATAGCCCTCATTTTTTGTAATGGTCACAAGTTTGAGACCAAAAATCAACCTCTCCAAAGTTGAGAGTCAGTCCACTTACCAATCACCTTTCTCAAAACCCCAAAATCAGGAACCTTGTATAAGATGGCCTATTAAGCTCCGTCTATACATGTGTTTAAACATATGTTTTCAGTTTTTAAACAATATTACATGTATTTTCACGCACTTTCACCCACACGTATTTACAAAAAATACAAACAACATTACTAGAACAATATTACCAAACTGACCCTTAATTTCCAAAAGTTTGGAATAGCTATACTTTCCAACACGTCATATATATTTCCTTATTTATTTATTTATTATTTATTTCTCACTATAAATTTTTGTTCCATCGTAAAACTGTCCTTTCAATGGTGGATCAGGTCCCCCACAATAGTCAAATAGTAATTTTTAAGTATGTTTTTGCTGCAATTTTTGTTCATTCATTGTAATGAAAGCATTTTAAAAGAATGATTTGGGTTTGGTTTTTGGTCTTTTTTTTTTTTTTTTAATATAAGTTTTATTGATAAGTACAAATTTTTTCTGTTGATAAAATTTATGAATAGATTTAAGTTTGGAAATGATTATATATAAGATATTATTTCAAATTCATAATGCAAGTGTTTGTTGAGAATGTGTGCGTGTGTTTGTTCCTCCAAAATAAAAGGTAATTATCTCACATTATTTAAGAAAATGTATCATGTATAGTATAACTTAGCATACGTTTCTTTAAAAATTACTATAACTTTTTAATAAAGTTTGTAATGTACCTTTATTTTAAAAAATGTTTGTTGAGTGCTTCAAAAAAAAAAAATCTTCGAATTTCAATTCTTTTATTATTAAAATTCACATAAAATAGTTTGTGCTACTAATAAGCCTTCTTCGAATTCCTTTATTACTATTTTGGTTCATCACAAAGTGAGATTTCTTTGTGACAAAATGGGCCGGTCCAAATTGCCAAGATTTTCTAGGCAATGACACTACTTTGACATTAGCGCTTCCACAAAATGTATATATATTATGTCCCATCGTTTGAAGGAAGAAAAGAAAAGTAATCAATCAACAAAGAAAATTAGCCCTTGGTGCTACTTTTTTCTATTTTCCCCACATTTTTTTTTTTTTTTGTAGAGATTTTGATTAGAATAGGGGAAAAAAATCTTTACAAGAAAGGAAAATTGCATGAGAAGATTGGACAATGATAAGCTATTACATAAAACATTACTAAGTTTAAGTCCATTCCACTCCAAACATTCAAAATGATTTGAAAATATAGGAGCCATGTGTCTCGACTAAGAAAAACCATTTTAATCAATTAAAAAAAAATTTGCTTGCGTGATCTTTAGTCCTTGCTGCTACTTCTAGCATTTTATGTCACGACTTTATTTTCTTCCAAAAATTTCAATTAGAAGAAAAGAGAAAGCCTATATCTTTTCGGTGAAAGGAGAAGTCGCATGAAAAAAAAGATAGGATAATGATACCAATATGACCACATCATTTTACTCACTCTTTACCACAAGTCTCTTATGTGACTAACTATGAGTAGTAGATAAAAAATAATGAGCTTAGGGCCAACTCCACATTAAAGCTAGGGTGGTCACAAGACTACCCTAACCTAAAAAAAATATATTTATTATATATAAAATTTAAAATTTGTATGATCTTTTTACCCTTAAAAAAATTTGTTATCATCCTAAAATTTTTAAGGCCTAATATAATTAAACTTTGAACAAAATTTGGTAACAAACTTGGTTATAGTAGTCTAAGGCTACAACTCTACTTAATAATTTTTTTTATTGGTTATGAATTTTGACAAATCCACCATTAGATTACATTTTCTTCTTATATCTTCTATGCTTGCAAACTTTCAATAAGATCAAAAATCAATAGTTATGTCATCAATCAAATATTTAAATTTCGAGTTTTTGTAGTCTAAAATTATACATAAAAAAGATATGTTTATGAATCGAATAATAAATAGCACTTAATTGGCACAAAATTTGACATGTTTTTAAAAGCATAAAAATCATGCAATTAACGGTTAGATTTTCAAAAATATAATCATGTTAATTTAATTTGTTTAGTGAGAGTTGTAGCCTAAGACTACAACTAAGTTTATAGTCAAACTTTGTTCTTAAACTTTGATTCTCTTAACAATATATTAGGCCCTTACAAATAAAAAGGAAATGCCCAAGAAAAAAGTTTATTGAACTGAAATTTTGAAAGAGATGTAGACTATTATGTGATTATTTCAAAATAAGAAAACTTATATAAGGAAATTGTAACATTTTATGTATTTGCGTCTTTTTTTTTTTTTTTTTTTTTTTGCCAATATATGAAGTTTTTTTTTTTTTAAATTAGATTTTGTATAATTTAAGCATAATAATCACAATGAACAAAATTCCTGGAACCACCACTGAGTGAGCTCATATAAAAGTAATAGGTAAATAGTCACAATCTACTACATAGGATAGCTAGGGGAAAGAGTATAATAAATGTTGTAGTCCTAGAATAGCTTAATATGATATCTAAGGGTTGCAACATAAAACTCTCATAAGTTCGTAGTCTACTATATAAAATAGTTGTCGGAAAAAGTGTGATAAAAGTTATGATCTTAGAATAACTAGATATGATATATAAGGATTGCAACACAAAACTCTCATAAGTTCATCCTACTCAAAACATTCATGACAAAAATAATGTTTTCATTCTTGAAATATAGTTTATACTCTAGTTTTTTCCTTAAAAATTAAAACATTCTATTTTCATTTTTTAAAAATTAGATGTCCCTCATTTCATCTTTGCATTTGCTTTCGTTAAGCTGTTCTTTATTGGCGTGTCTAATATTTTAGGGGTGAAAATATAACCTAAACTATATTTAAGGGATAAAAAAGATATAGTTTAAGTTTTATTTTCGTCTCTAAAATATCATTTTATCTTCTATTTTATCAATTCATCAACTAGATATCCTAATTAATAAAAACATAT
The DNA here is from genome assembly GCA_030445155.1 of Quercus variabilis. Taxonomy (NCBI): domain Eukaryota; kingdom Viridiplantae; phylum Streptophyta; class Magnoliopsida; order Fagales; family Fagaceae; genus Quercus; species Quercus variabilis. Next base: position 18,756,611 of record CP129446.1, read on the forward strand.
GATAGGAGTGGACAAAAGGGGAAAATGAACAACACTTTAAATCTTCAGAAATATTAAAAAAATTAATTTATTTTAGGAACAAAAATAGAACCTAAATTATATTTAATGGTAAAAAGAATATTTTACTGAAACGTTCAATATGATTTGAAAGGAAAAGAATTAAAAAAGAAAATGAATAAAAGGATGATGTTTGTGCTTGCATAACCATTTCTTTATTAATATTAAACCATTTTTCAAGCTAGAATATAACACTGAAATTGTTGATTCCCCTCATTTTCACATGCAACTTTTACTTTCATGTAAAAAGTTTGGTTTCATTATCAGATCAACCTAGTCCTTACAAAACAGGAAGAGACAAAGCGGAGGAATCTAGTATTTAAGAGATGCATTGCCTTCTCCTTTCTTAGAAATTTGGTTTATCACAATTAACCGTAAGTCCTTACAAAGAAACGAAGAGTCGAATTATAGGAAACTAGTTACTAATACGAGCCGGATTACTCTCTATCTCTATCTGTTCTCAACGTTTGAACATAAAAATCTTCCCCTAATGATAGCCTTGAGGCGCTATATATATTATATATATACTCACATTGTCAATTCTGATGATGGATAATACTACGTACCTAGTACCTATTATCCACTTGTATGCAATTTGTCCCACTCAAACAAATACATGTTACCCACTTTTCCAGTTTTGATAGACTTTAACTGAAACTAAATTATGTAATGTCCAAATAATACTAATCTTTCTTTCTTTTTTTGGGTTTATTTTAGTAGTTTTTTTTCCCCTCCAAATAATGAAATAATCCCCAAGTCTCCCATAGTCCATTCTACAATATTTCAAATACCAGCGATGGTAAGTGCCTTTTACCAAAAGTGTTAAGTTAGGGGCTCGAGTTGGGAAATTAACCTCCCCCAAAAAAATTGGAGTGAAGGTGATTTATCATGATCTCTCCTAGATCTCGCTAAAGTAAAAGTTTTGTACAATGAGTACGATCTTCTTTTTTTATTGGTAGTGTTTAATTTTTTAAAACTAAAATTGTGATTTCAGATTAAAAAGATTTTACACACAATTATGCGTGTAACAAAGTGTGCTTATCCCTTTTTTAATTAACATTTCAACCCCAAACCAAGAGGCAAAATAATAAGAAAATCTAAGAACCAAAGGACCAATATCTTGCACAACATTGAAGATATGAACACAACTAACTTAACTATCCAAAAATAAATAAAAGGAAAGGAAAGACAGTCTATCTTGTCCTGTAGTGGTTGTTGATCCATTATATTTATACGGTCTCATACCATGTGTTGTACGAAAATTTTGTGCTTATTCAGTCGGCCTAAACACAGAGTATCGCTGCTAAATTGTGAGCAGTAAGGTCGTCTTTGTTACAGCTAGCCCTCACCATGGATTGAATTAGTTTTAAATTTTAAGTTGAATTGAATGCTGAAGTTGTTGTAGATTTCATTAACAATGTCAACACTCGACTAATGGAATTTTTGAGACCAACTGCTGGTGGTTGAAGAATCAATTCAGCCAATGTGAGTTTCACAGTTCTTATCAGGAAGCTAACTATATTATGAAGATGCGTTAGCTGAGCTAAGTTCTCATCAAGACTGACTTTTTGTTATTCATGAGAGGTCTCCGAGCACTGTTATTACTCAGCTTTCTTTGATTTTTTTTTTTCTATTTGATAATTGCTTTCTTTGATAGTTGAACTATATAAACTTCTCATTTTCTTTCTGTTTAATCAATTATGTCAGATATACCAAAAATAATTACAACTATTTGCTAAATCAATTAAACTCTACCGAGTCATGGAACGCGGAATGGGCATGGGGCATAAAACGTGGCCCAAGAGAATTAAAGTAGTCTATGCTTAAGCTCAAATATGAGTGTTTAGGTCAGAGATCGACTTGTAATTAGATTCAAAGCCAGAAATATTTAATAAACAAACAAACAAAGATGAAACAATAAAGGAGAAAGAATTAAATAGAGAGACAAAAAAAAATATTCGGGTTTTGATCTAAACGAGTGTGTGTGTGTGTGTGTGTGTAAATGATGTAATTGAGATTAAGTAATAAGAGTAAGTGTCTGTTTGGTTTTACTTTTTGCTAAAAAAAAAACATGATAACATTTTCTAAATTCATATGTTTTGACGGTTGGTAAGATTTCAAAATCGTACTTAATGGCTCCAACATAATGATTTTTTGCTTTTTTGTGTTGCACCTTTTGAACTGCAATTGAAAAACATAGTTAATAAATATAGGTTTTCAAAACACCCAAAACCAAAAGCTGAACCAAACAAGCCCTAACACCATTTTTTTTTATAAACACCCTAACACCAATCTTGAAGGATTAACATGGATCAATTTTATTTCAAAGTGCAAAATAATGAAAGTTGGGCAATGAGAACCCTTTTGTAGGATTTTGATTAAACATTACGTTGTGAAAATCTGTTAAGGGTTGTAGATTAGGTTACTCAAAACCTATCCTACCATGAATGCTTGATTTATTTGACTTTGAAATGAAGTAGATTGTATTTGGTTCTTGTTGCCAATGAGATGATACTTTGTACTTGCCGAGTTCATAGGAGTGTTTGAGTCCTTATAAGAAGCAATGACCTCTGCTTCCGATTGCAATGTTGAAATTTCTTTTGCTTGACCAATTCTTCAGCGATGATTTGCACTAGTGTGTAAAGACAATTTCTAGGTGTTTTGCCCCATTTTTTGTTCATTTAACTATTTTAGCAATTAAATCATACAAAATCAACCCATGCATTAATAAGTAAACATCTATATTTTTGTCCACTCCCGATAATAGTTCTTTATCATCAAACCAAGACACTAATTAGTTTTTGGTATAGGTAGGAATTGAATCACAAATCTCTTACACAACCATTAAACACTTTACCAGCTGAGCTAAGTAGAACCCACTAGAAACATCTTATTCTAAATATGTCAAATCTAATTTATTATGAAAAAGTTAAAAGAAAAAATTATGACTTTACTTAATTATTATTCTCTAACCTAATCAGAGTCATACATGATAACCAAACATGAAAAGTATCAAAGAAATCAAATCAAACAATCAAAGCATGGATTCGACCTTTTCTAGGTCAAGCTGCATACACATGGAGAATGCTTTGTATGCTAGTATTACAGAGACACAATTTCAAAATTCCTTTACATTTATTCCAATTCACATTTCATGTTTAACTTATTCATTTAATTCATTATTCAAAACAAAGTAAGACAACATATCAAAATTAAATAAATCAAATCCAATATTCCTAATTAATTAGCAATCAAATAAAAAAATCAGCTCATGCTTAGTAAGAAAACATCCTATTCTAAATATGTTAAATCTAATTTATTATGTAAAAATCAAAGAGAAAATAATGGCAATTAATTATTATTTTCTAACTAAATCAGAGTCAAACATGATAACCAAACATGAAGAGTATCAAAGAAATCAAATCAAAAAATTAAAAACATAGATTTTGCTTTTCTTAAGTCAAGCTGCGCACGCGTGCGCATGGAGAAAGTTGCGTACACAGGTTTTTGGGTATGCATGCATACCTTTAAGAGTTTAACCATGCGTGCACATTTGGTGACGGAGACACAATTTCAGAATTCCTATACATTCATTCCAATTCACATATCCTTTAACCTATTCTTTTGACTCTTTATGCTATCGTTGGACTGTCACCCTTTTGATATCGATCATTTCTTGAAGGTTCAGGCTCTTGTTGTTTTTCAATTCTTTAGCAAGTCACTTTGATGTTGGTACGAGCTTCCATACAGCCTTTTTTTGTAGTCTTGAGCTTGTCCCATGTGTATGAGTCATGCATAAGGTTCGGGCTGTTGTTTTTTAATTCTTTAGCAAGTCACTTTGATGTCGGCATGAGCCGGGGAATAGCCTTCTTCTGTAGTCTTGAGCTTGTCCCAGATGGATAATGGGCCAACCCATTTTTTAAATGAGACTTGGAACCCAATGGTTGGTATGACATGCACTATAGGTTGGGTGAGCAATCATTAGATCTTGAGTGGTTATCATTTATAAGTTTTTGGCCCTTCATCCCTAAATAATATTTTTCATTAAAAAGTGAAACAATTACAAAGAAAGGAAACACTGACCATCTTGCTCCCAACTCCCCAAACAAAAATCAAGGATCAGGGTTACACAAAAGAGCCCAGTTAACAATATTTTGAGCAACAAAATTAGCTTCCTTATATACATATAAAGAGAGAGAGAGAGAGAGAGAGGTCCATTTTTTGTTAATTAATAATATATATTTTATTTAAAGCACAACTAAAATAATTTAGTAGACAAGGGATGTAATTACTAGGATAAAATTTAAGTACAATATCTTAGATGCTATTCTTTAAGTTTCTTTTTTAAGATTCAGTTATGTGTCTATTTAATTAAAAAATACACTTTCATCCCATGAGAAAAAATCCACATGGTAAAATCTTAAAATAAAAACTTAAAAAACAACAATTAAGTACTGTACCTAAGTCTTACTCTAATTACTATATCAGCAATTTGATATTCGACATTAATTCTGTTAACTAGAATTTGGACAGGGATCAATTTGCCGAAAAAAGAATTTTGTGAAGGACTGTATTGCTGAATTCAAGTAATTATAGAACCAAAGACTTTGCCCCAATAGAATAAATGAAAGACGGAAAAAAAATAAAAAGACAAAGGGGAGGATTTCTGGTTAACATAACTTTAAAATTAACACACTTTTTCACAATATAATGCATGAATGAAAAATAGCAGGTACTGGATATTAAACATATCTCCATTGGCTAACATAATGATAAAGATACAGTGAACCTCAGCTTCTCGCAGTATTTTTGAAACCCCTAAATAGGGTAGTATATTTAAACTTCTGGCTTAGATCCAATCCAATACTCACTCATCTCTTGAAGCAGGATCCATACCAATTGAAGGGCTATCAGCAAAATACTCTTGGTGCTTCACATTCACGCCATGCTGCTCATTAACAACAACTAAGGGATTACTTACAAAAAAAAAAACTAATAGATCAGATTCTGATTATGATGATGACTAAGATGCTGAAAATAATAGCAAAACCAGTATGCACTTTAAAATCAAGGGAAAGAACTACAGATCATCTAAATCAGTGACAATGGCATCTAGAACAATTCTAAACACCAACAAAGTGACATAACTGGCATTCAATTATTTCTAGTATCGCCTTTAAATAAATGGATCCAAAGCTATTGAACAATTATATTCCATATGCTCTAAAAAAAATTGTAAAAATAAAATGCTTCTATTCATATCAGAGTATATAACATCATGATCTTACATCTGTGTATCTAATGTGGGTTATGCTTCCATGGGTGTTTACCCACAACACTGCCCCAATAAAATGTGTCCATTGTCATATAAAATCTGTTAGCTGTCAGTAGTATAGGTTCTAAGAAAAGTAAACGTTTTACTGAATGCATTGGGTTACTGAGAAATGACAGGATATGACAGCGAATCAACGAGGTGAAGCATTATACTGGTCACAGAACAGTTCCATGGGATATAGTTTACAAAAGAATAGATGGACCCATGTCAGACCTTGCTGTGATAGCAAATATTCTCTTACCCAAAAGAAGAGTCACAGGTATGAGAACAAAAATCAACCTCTCCAAAGTTGAGAGTCAGTCCACTTACCATTCACCTTTCTCAAAACCCCAAAATCAGGAACATTGTTCGCTGAATACTTCCTTTTTATAGATAAACGCGTGTAATGTTTCATCAAAGTCTATATCAAATGGTTACTTTAAGCTACTGTGTATATGCCGAGAAAAACTCTACTTTGCCCAAAACATATCCAAAAAAATAAGATTATGTTTGGTAACAGTTTTTATATTTTATTTTTAAAAACTTGTTTTTGAAAATATAAAGAAAAAAACAATTTCCTCGTATTTTTGAAATCAAAAACATGTTTGGTTAGTTCAAATTAAAAAAAAAAAAAAAAAAGTTTTTTTAAGAAAAAAATAAAAAATACTAAAATATGTTGTTACTAGGATTTGAACTTTAATGCTAACTTATTAAATGAGACAGATTCATTAAATTAAATGTGTATTTTCATTGACTTTTGAAAATTAAAAACTAAAAACAGTCTTTTGTATGTTTTCAGTTTCCTTTATAAATTGAGTTTTGAGAACAGTTTTTGTTTTCTGTCTATTTTAAGTTGCCAAACAAGTTTTTAGTTTCAAAAATAGAAAATTGTTTCTAAAAACAGAAAATAAGGGATTACCAAACATACCCTAACTATCCTCACCACCAAAAATCTACGACGAGCTTACTAAGAGCTTTTTCCCTTCAATTGTTCTTACCTCCAAACTGCCCCTCATCCATGAGTGAATTTGATGTGGGAAGCACAAAAACAGTTTTATTTAAGAAGTCAATTGCAATTTTTTTTTCTATTGGTCTGTTTGAATTTATTTAGGTCTTATTAGTTAATAACATTAATAGTATTTATATTTAATTTTCTAGTGTCAATTGTATTTTTTGTAATTCAATAATTGAGATTTCCTAAATAAATTAGAATTAGGGTAAATTATAGTAGTATATAATTTGCTAGATTAATAAAATTTCCGCTGAAGTTTTTTCAATGGTTTGATATTGATTCCTATCAACTCTAGGTTTTGATTCCTAAGTTTGTTTCCTCTCACTTGGTGTTGATTCCAAGCAAACTTAGGTATTGATTTCTTGGATATTTTATTTTTTTGTTCTTCAATTTTGATGTGGCATTAATTTTGATTTGCGCCATGTCAAATTTTGGTATCATGACCAAAACAAATCCATCAACCATGCCTCTCCGAGACCAATAGCTCCACAATCTGTAAAGGGGCATTAGATATTCGTGACTGACGATCAACCCAGGAATGGTTGACGAATTGATGGACATCAACAGTGATGGAGGTTTTAGGGACGTTGCAACAAACTTCTGGGTTTCTATTGCAATTTGGCAATGATATATTGGGATTTGCAAAAATTGAGCCCAACTGATAGGGAACACAAGCTGATTTGAGGAACAAGGGCAGAACTTGAAGAAGTTTTGAGTTCCTAGACCTAAGTGCCAGAGAGCACTTAGGCCTAGGATTGACAATCCTTGCTCAGTTCTCAGTTTTCAAATGGTGGTTCTCTATCACTTCCATGCACATGATTTAGGCTTGGAATGGCATTTTTTTTTTTTTTTTTTTTTGAACGGTAGGCTTGGGATGACAATTAAGATCTCAGATTGTAGAGATTCCGGGAGTACACTTGATTAGCTTGAGTTGGTTAGTTGTTAGTAGGATAAGATAGAGTAGGTAGTTACAATTCCTAGCATGCTAATCACATTTATCACATGTTAATAATATTGACACACTGAAATTATTAGTTGCACATAGGGAATAATAGAACCAATAAGATGAGGTAATGTGGGCCAATAGGATTAGCTCTACGGTTCTATAAATGATCAAATTGCAATCACACTTCCAATTCATTGAATGAGATTACCAATTTGTTGCTTAGACTTAATTGCCTTGCATTAGAGGAAGAGACTCCCTTAGAGGTCTCAATAGGAGAAAGTGGCTCTCTCAAAGAAGTCACAGCCCATTCAATGTCTCAACTCATACATACATTCAAACCAAGTCAACCATCAATCTTCCACTTTCCATTCCAAAATGCTATAGCATTACCATCAATCCCTAAGTCATTTTCCTTCAAGAACCCATCCCAAATCACATCCACACTTTCTGCCCTAGCCTTGGCTGACCCTCCCATGTTCTAAATCCCTCATCCAAGTCCTCCAAACTATCAACTACTCACATCCACACTTCCGCATTCAACCATAAACCAAACCTGAGATCCATGAAACTCTAATCCCTCATTGTTCCCATTCAAGATTCTACTAGGATTTCCTAAAGAACACTCAAACCATTATTGTGTTCCTAACACCATCAATGTGAGGAAGACGCGGTTAACAACTCAGCAAGTGGGTACTATTTGGCTCAACAGCCACTTTAACTTTAGATATATCAGCTACCTAAGCATTAAAGGATCTTAGTTCACTCCATAATTGCCTCCTAATATCCCATTTTTTGAACATTTCACAAAGGAAGCATAAAAAGAATCACTATTAATTTCCACTACACAATGCATCACCTGTTCAGGCTTCTGCAGCAAAGAAACATTTAGATATCTTTATCTCAGCATATTCAATTCTTCCAAAATAAAGATTCTCATAATTATTTAGAAGACCCCATCCAGATACCATACATTCCTTTATTTCCTTGACCCTCATAACATTCTCCATTACTGCATCTTAACCTGAGTCTCCACAAGGCACACCAATGCGATCTCATAGCCTTTACCTCCTTTTACTTCAAGGAGTCATTTAAACACTCATGTTCCAAATGATAAAATTCATGCTTACTTATTAAAAAAGAAAAAGAAAAATGATTAAATTCATGCTAAAATAATGGGAGGTGATTTAAAACCAATCCCTCCACTTGTGGTCACACTCAAGCTAGTGACCAATTGATTACCTATCTTGCTTCACATTCGATTTTTTTTTTTTTTTTTTTCAATACTTTGGCCAATGCATTTGTTATAAGCTATTGCAATGTATCGGTACCTATGAAACAATTCATTTGGGCCATATCTATGGTTTTTTTCCACATCATCAAATACCTTACTTTTACTTTTGATAAGTAACCGAAAATTTATATTCAAAAGAAGAAAAAAGAGAAACATCTGAACCTATGTAGGCTGGAAGCGTACAGGGATTGCTAAAAATATTATTAAAAGTACAAAAATGACAAATCCAAAAAAATTTTGATAAGTAACAAATCCAAAACTTTCATCATATTAGAAAAATAAAATGACTACTTTTAAGGCAGCCATTTAATCATACATACCATGTAATAACAAAATTTTTAACTCCAACAGGGATCACTTTGTCCCTTCGAACATGCAATTGTTGCGTCCTCTCCAAATAGTACACATTATGTGTAAAGGAATACAATGGCGACAACAACAAAGTCTTAGTCCCAAAATTTTTGGGGTTGGCTATGGATCCTCAACAGATAAGTTAGGGTCATCCACATGAATTCTTTTCCTCCATTCTATTCTATCTGAAGTTATACACTCTATTACTTCCCTAATTGACATGTCCTTTTTCATTCCTTCTAATAATGTTATTTTCAGCCTTCCTCTTCCTCTTTCTCTATCTTTTTTTAGTCCCTCAACTTAGATCAACTCACCCTTCTTGCTAGTTCATTAATCCCTTTCCTCTGAACATGACCAAACCATCTCAAGAGACTCCCTCATCTTTTCATCAATAGGGACTACCGCTATCTTCAAGCAGATTTCCTCATTTTGAATCCTATCTTTCTGTGTATTTCCACTTATCCATCTTAACATTCTAATTTCAGCTATACTCATTTTATCGATATGTTACGTCTTAACAGCCCAACAGTTGGTACCATAGAGCATAGTTGGCCGTATAGCAATCTTATAAAACTTACCATTTAACATAATAGGTATTTTACAATCACACATTACTTGTGATGTGCTTCTTCACTTTATCCACCCTGCTCATTTAAGCTACACTCATTTTATGGGTACGTTATGTCTTAACAGCCCAACATTCAGTACCATAGAGCATAGTTGGCCATATAGCAATCTTATAAAATTTACCATTTAACTTAATAGGTATTTTACAGTCACACATTACTTGTGATGTGTTTCTTCACTTCATCCACCCCTCTTAATATTGGAGGAATTTAGGAGATCAAAAGGAGTGAAGGATTTCAACTCCCAATCATGAAAGGATCAAATAAACATAATAGCCCAATGAATTTCCCCATCATGGCAGAAGATGTAATCCGCTAGAAAGGCTTACACCGTGTGATTCATTAAGCACCCCCTCAAAGGCTCTTGACATATTCAGATACAAATTTTTTAAAACACATATGATGATATGAACATGCCTTATACTTTAGTGGCCATTTGGCTGGTCTAATCTTAATGGGCTTCCACAAGATGCCCAACAAAAAGGGACTCCCGAGAGAAAAGGCCGAAAGTATGAATTTGTTCTATCCTTAAAAGTACTCCTAGATTTCAGCTATACCCCAAGCACACGTGAGTTAGGCATAAACATGGGCACCGACGATGGCCTCTTGTATAGATTGGAGTTGGGTGGCTAATCTTTTACCCAAAATTCCTATTCAAGATTTCACACGTTTCTATGACTTGGAAAGCAATCCTACAACAGTCCCACCAGAAAGTGAATTTTTATCCCATCCAAATTGTTTATTCTTTCAAATTGTAAGATCATACAATCCTACACTCAACTTCAAGTTTTTTTCCTTCTACTACTTTACATCTATTTATTTGAAATCCTATTCTCCACAGTCCTCTCCGTTCATGTGTCTTATTTTCTTTTATATTGTCATATCAAAAAAATATATATATATTCCAAATATGGATATTGCATTTTTTTCACCTATGGTTGGTGTAAGACATACTAAATAATCATTTTTCTTTTATAAGTAAATGTTAACAGTCTAATGTCTACCAAATATATGCTGCTCAATTAACATATTTAAGCCCATATTTATTCCAGTAGCTGTATATATAAAATAATCATATAGCTGCATATTTGTGTATCTTTTCACAAATCTCCAAAGTTTGTGTTAAATTCAATTTGAAATTTACAAAGTTAGCATCCAAAGTTACAACTAAGCTACATCAATACGAAACACACGTTATAAAAACACTTTTAACACTTACCTCATGCAGTGCCCTTGAGAGGTCCTCCATCGTCAATACAAGGCGCTTATCCTGTTCCCAAAAAAGCCTTAGACTAGCCAAAAATAATCATGATATAAAGACAAATGTACAGAAAGAGTGCATGTGGAGCACCTTTTGCTGCTTATCCCTTTTGTCCCTAACTACAGTTGCCTGTCTTGCCTTGCATTGCCTATATTACACATCATATGAAGTTAACAATTAATAACTAAATAGAAAAGCAACTATTAAGGAGTGCAATTTTGAGTTGATAGTGAGTATGACCCATAAATACTCCATGAAAAATCTTAGAATCAATTGACAACAAGGTTGGATCCAAACTAACCCAAAAAATACACAGATTCAAATCCCATGTACAATGCCTCTATGCCTAGGGCCCTAGACAAACCCATAAAAGGTCTAAGTTTGCACTTTGAAGTAGCTTGATTGAGATATAAGAAGCCAAACGCACAGAAAATAATTGCTGAAAGCATCTAATGTAGCCCCACATCACTACATGTCCAAAATAGCTGGTTATATATATATATATATATATATATGTCAAGTACAAAGACTTCACCAACTTCTACTCCCACTGCTACGCCTCTCCTTCAAAACCTAAACATGCATTGCAGTTTATATTCCTAGATCATAGAAAAGGATTGTATCTTATGTTTGCATGTGTATATTGGTGTATTTGCATGTATGTGTGTGTGATGAAATAGCATAAGTGTTAAGCAGCATACTGAAGAGCATCACTTGCAACCTCAGCTATAAACTTTTGCGTAGCAACGGCTACCAGCCTAGTTCTGCAAAAATGAAGCCAACAAAATTTAATTAGACAGGATTTAACAGGAAAAGAAAAATTCCAAGGAAATATAACATCAAATATTTTATTTTTATTTTTTCAACCCACAACCTCCCCATCTATCCACTATTCTAGAAAGAGGAAGTGTCATTTGAGACAGAGATCATGAGATATAGAATATCTTATATCTTTTCTTTCCTTTTCTTTTTTCTTTTTTAAGAAGATTTAAACTTTTTTTTATCAATAATTTACTCTTGCACAGTGTGGGTCTCAATCCACAACCTCACCCTCCGCTTCAACTTACAAAGGGCGAATATGCCATTTGAGCTAGAGCCCATTCATGAAAGTAGACTTGAACTTAAGGCCTAGCTGAATCCAAACCCATCCAAGTTCTCAAACTAAGCTATGGCTCAAGGGCTTAAACATCCAATTTCATAAATAAAATAAAATAAAAAACAAAACAAAACTTGATTATTAGCTCTTAAAATATTCAGCTCAAAGGGAAATGTTTTAAACTCTGAATACTTTGACAATAAACAATGAAAATAGTCAACCACATCACAAACATAAGCTTTTAACTATCAATTGATTGATGATTGTGAATAATAATAGACAAAATCATCAAGATATCCTAATTCTTCTACAGAAATTTGAACCACTAACTTCAATCAAACACTTGTAGCTATATGATATTGAGAAATAGGAGCAAAACAACTCAAAAGACTAGCACAAAAGGAAAAGAGCACGGGCATAAAGAGATTGTCCCTTCTGCGTAACATAATTTGCACACCTTCATAAATTTCCCTTTGCTAAATTACATCCACTACAACTGTAAAAGAGAATCTGGCTTTCCTTGTGCTAACTAGACTACTTAAATTTTACGAGTAATCTCACGCTTGATACAAGAGGGTCAACTCAACGTGACTTGCTGACTGCAGAACTGAGTGCCAACTGCACCATCACGCAGACTCTCGGTGATCACATTAACCTTTGGCAGGACATCCCTACCACAAAAATAACTATGTGAACAAGAAATTGACTGACACCTACATGATCTTCCTTTTTCTTATTAAATCTACCTCCCAACGACGACATAAACTGGTTTTTTTAAGACAACAATGTGAAAGTCAACTAATACCCTACTATGCTTTCATTTGACTACAATCTTTTCTAAATAAATAATACTAATTATCTGTTGGCAAAACATATGCATTTCCAAACAATGAACATGTGTGTGAAAATTTAGATATAGTTTCTCCAAAGGATAGCCTTTGCCATAAATAAGTTCCATAAAATTAAAAAAATAAATAAAAAATAAGCCCATCAAATTTAGAATTAAGCATTGCAATACCCATTTTATAAATTCAAAAGAAAATTACCGACCACATATTATCAAATCCAAAAAAAAGAAAGCACAACATAAAATAAATTTCTTAAAATTTATTTTTATTTTCAGTTCATCGACACTATTTGAAAATGTAACATTAAAAGAAGATGAATAGAAAGTACCTACAGTCGAAGATCGGGAGATTGAAAGCCGGTCTTAGCTAAGAAATGCTCCACCAACTCGTCTGGTATCTGAAAGTGAAATTCCATTCGGTACAAAACAGTTCAATTAATATCAATATGAAGCTGAAAACGGTTTAGATTGGGATTTTTTTTTTTTTTTTCTTTTTTTCTTTCCAGGAGAAGGAGAAAGGGCAATATAATTTTTCAAAATAAAAAGGAGAGTTACAGTGGGAGTGTAATCCATTAAGGATGCGAGGAAATCTGAGAGCGCAGCGTCATCGTCGTGCCCACCATCGCTTGATTGTTGCTTATTATGGTTCATCCTCTCCCTCGCTGGACCTCTGTTTGTGAATCTGTGATTTGCGAATCGTTGAGTGGAATTATATATTAGTTATTTCGTCCTTCGTGGACTTTGGATTATACAAAGACTAAACGAGTGCCACCATTTTTTAAGCAACTTTTCTCTTAAAATAAAATAAATTTTTGTTTCATAAAAAATAAATAAATAAATAAAATTTTGTCCCATAAAAAAAATAAATAAATCTTTGCCGCGCCAAAATTTGTCCACGCCCACATGGCAAGTGTGTAAATTATGGAGTTACCAATCTATATAGGCTTACTATTTTTACTCTACTATTTACAATATAAGTAATTTGTATCAAATATTATGGTTTTAGTATTTTTGTTATGTAAATTATTAAATTAGATTGCTTTAGCCTTTGAGGGACCCACCTTGAATGGTTTTATTTATTTTATTTTTCACAGAATTGGTATTTGCTTTTCAATGACAATTTCGTTAAAAAGCATCATTTCAAAATTATTAAATTATGAAGTGTCATTTGAAACTTGATTTTTACAAGCTCAAATTTTACGTAGAAAAAACCTAATTTTTTAAGTTTCTAGTTTTTTTTTTTTTTTTTTAAGGAACTTGAGTTTAAAATATTTGAGTTCCAAATGAATTTAGATACCTAAATAGTTTTGAATAATACTCTCTAACGAAATTCTTCTTGAAAATCAAATAAATAGGAAAAAATAGGGTCTAACTATAAGAGAAGTACTATACACCACCGCACTTTTTAGACAAGTTGGCACCTCTGATTCACAAAGTGTGATTGTGGGTAAGGGTTTGAGTAGATGGCTATAGCTAAGTTGATATGAGGCACTTGACCATGTAGCAACTAAGAAAATAAATAATCTTCAAATTGATATAAGCAACTGACAATACGGTGTAAGTTGTAAGTAAATCCCAAACTAGTGGCATGTGTCATAGGGATTGGGATCCGATGCAATAGTTAAGGCTATTGCATTATGCAATTCCTCTCATATCATTTTCACTTTTCCAAAATTATTAACTTTTTTTTAACTCTCAACTTTTTTACTTTTTTAACTTCCTTGATCTAATGGTTGATATCAAAAATTAACCTTTTTACTTTTAATTTGAACTGTTGAGAAGGTATTGCATGGTGCAATAGCCCTAGCTATTACACCAAGTCTTAATCCTATATCATAGACGTGTGTCCCTGGTTTAAGAAGCCATTTAGCGATAGAATGGTCGTGTGATGTTTCATCCTTAATTTTCTATGAAACTTGTCATTAAGTCCTAGACACTACCTTGTGATTTTAAATCTCTATAACTACAGGATATTCATGCCACAGTTATATTTTTGAATTATGATACTATCACCTCGTCTTAGAGATAGGTTCTACACATGTGAGGCTGTCCCTTTATGTGAGAGGATGTTGCATACAATTATTATACAGAGTAATAAATCCCCATCTCATATTTTAAGTATGTCATGTTGAGTTTTATTCCCTTTGTCATGCCTTCTCTTCGATGATGCACTTGCATTTACATGGCAACCCTACTTGAAAATTACATATATTAATAACCCGAATCAAATTAGTTCTTCAAGCTTTGCCTTTTTACGTCTTTCATGCTTTTAAGGGGACAAAATCTATATATAAAAGATTTGACTCTATCATATGGATTTGGAGGGGGAGACTGGAGAGCGACAGAATGATAGAAAATTGCACCTAATTAGATGAAAAATCTTATATCTTCCAAAAATTAGAGAACCTTAGTTTAAGAAAAACATTGTGGCTAAACAAAGTCTTGTTATTCTCTCAAAAAAAAAAAAAAAAAAAAAGGCCATACTTGTTAAGCAATGTCTTTTGTTTTTATTTTTTAATAAATCAATAATTACAATAATAAAATAGGGGAATTTAACCCTTATTTTTCTAACGAAGGAAAACAAGTTGTGATACTGAACTACATAACTCTTAGCCTTGTTAAGCAACTTCTAAGATTGCTTATTTCACCTAATTTTCTAATTTCTCAGTACTTAGAGAAAAATACCATCTAAACATAACTTCCAGATTTTTACCACTCTCCCACAAGTGAGGTAGAGAATTAAAATATGGGTTAACATTCAACATTTTTTTAATTGTTACAATTTTGTGGACACTATGGAAACCAATATATTCTTAAATTTAACTAAAATGTGATGACGTACAAACATGAGAATTTACCGAAATCCTTTTAGAATTCAAATCCAAATAATATAAGATTGTGTTTATTATTATTATTTTTCAAAGTAGCTTGTAACCTCATATATATATACATAAATATACTTAAACGATATACATAAATATGCATAGATTCTTACATATATAACTTAAATATTATTGATAGTCATTCTTATATATTTTTTTAGCTCTTTAACAAGCCATGTAAGAATAACTCACTTGAATGAATATTTATAATGTAGTCTCACATTTAACTCCAAAATTAAGAAATAAAACTCTCTAAAAATAAATAATTTAGGACTCAACATAAAATTGGACTTTAATTATAGAATCTAATTAAATTTTCCTTAAGTTTTAGCTAATATTATATTAATATAAGATACATTGATGAAGATTTATTTGGGGTCATAAGGCCAGCTACATGGCAAAACCTAGTCGGCCCAAAACACCATAGACAGAGTTTTCCGCTACAAAGCCTACAATAGTTTCTCTAGGCTTACGTAGAGCCACATGTGCTACCTTACCTGTCAGCAGTACCACCCGCCATGTGTCTCTCTGAACCAAACTGTTCTTCATCTTCGTGAACCCACTTGCCTCAGTCTCCATTCACTACTTGTGCCTCAAGGCAATCTTTGATTCCCACTTCTGCTCCAGTGAAGAAAAAAACAAACAGAGAGAGAGAGAGAGAGAGAGAGAGAGAGGATTTTATAGCTAATATCAACTTTAGAGAAAAAAAAAAAAGGGCAATATCAAATGAGGTCAGTTATTTCTCGGTTGATCTTTTCAAAACAATCGATTCCCGGACTCAAGTAAGTCTCTCTTTTCTGTAACAATTTTACATTTTGACCCAAATGCTACTTGGGTTTTTAATACGAATTATGGGGCTTTTATGGCAACATTTTTTCTGTATTGTATGAGTTTATGTATGTGCTGTAATTTTTTTTGCCTGATATATGACATGGGTTCGACAGCATTGATGAATTTGGATATAAAAGTAACTGGGTCTCTGAAATTTCTGGGTTTCATTTGCTTCTAATTTTTAGTAATTAAAGTTTGTAGGATATTGCTGTGAAACTAAGTTTTTGAAAAATATGTGAAACTGGGTTGTCTAGAAACTGTTACATGTAGTACGTGTTTAACTCACTTTTTTTTTTCTTTTTCTTTTTTTTTTTGTGTTTTTTTGTATGCGTTATTGAATTTCATTTGATTATGTAAATTGTGGGGTTTTATATATATATATATATATATATATATAAAATTTTTTGTTTTGTTAATGATTCTTATTAATGAGTGTACACTCAACGCTGGAATGACTGAATCTATAATTTGGTGATTTTTTTTTTTTTTTTTAATTCAATAGTTTGGGGGTGGGGGGGGGGGGGGGTGTGTGTGGATTTGAACCTTAGATGTTTATGTTGAAAACACCAAGAAATGTCAGTTGAACTATAAGGCTATTGGCAATGATTTGGAGATAAATTGATTTTGCAGCTTAACAATGCCAATGTGATTAAGATATTTGGAGGGAAGAGGAAGGGGAGCAAGGGGGGCTTTTATTTATTTTTAGCTTTTATGACTTTACTTGTCAAAATACAGCCAAAGCTGGACACTGTATTGGTTTGGGTCTGTTTAATGTTAATGACATTTAAAGTTTATGATATAAATAGGCTTACATGTGAAAAAAAAGAAGAAGTGATTGTTATGGTTCATTCAAAATATTTGTTGACAGATCCTTTTATTTTCTGGTGGAATCAAGGGTTTTGTCTAGGTAGAACGATATCCAACCTTTTCTTATTTTTTGTGCTGCATCATAGTGCTACTGATCCTTCTAATATCCAAACTATATTTGCCAATATGGGAAACTCAAATTGTGCAAATGACTGTTAATTATAGGTGAGCCCATTTTGAATGTGGATGTCATTGTTAGCTCCGTAGTTGTTATTTTTATTTTTTGTTCCACTTGGTGTTTGTATTATCAGTTGCTTCACCTTTTTATACGTCTGTTAACGAAGCTTAGCTTATGCCATTGGGCATGTCAAATATTTTAGGTCTTGCATTTTATGTAGCTTTCAGGTTCTACTTTTGAAATGTTAGTGTTGTTATAACAAACATTTTGTAAAGCTATGTTGCTTCAACAAATATTGCTCATGTTGTAATGTGTTGCACTTTTTTTAATCTCTTTTGACATCATTGGCTGGGCTATTAGGTCAAGTGACTTTAGTTGCTTTTGTTCTATAACATAATAGTGGATTTGTATCTTATGTTCAATTGAGATAGCATGTTGACTATGTGGTTCACTCATACTTACTATGATGTTAATTTTTTTCATATTCTCATTCCAATTAATATAGTACAATGGCTGTATCCGGAAATGGGAGATATATGACAACAGATTCTACCAAGGTTGATGAACCATTCAAGGTTGACAAAACATCCAAGGTTGAGGAAGCAGAGACAGTAGATGTTCCCCCACCTCCAACACAGAAGGTATTACACTGTGAGGATGCAGATTACTATGAATTTTGTAATCCATTAATCATGTTGTATGGATTCTTGTGCTCTCTTGACTTTGCCTTGAATGAAATTTGATTCAGTTACTTGTGTTGGGTGGAAGTGGATTTGTTGGATCACATGTTTGTAGAGAAGCTTTAGATCGGGGATTGACTGTTGCTAGCCTCAGCAGGTACAGAACTCTTAATATTTTCATAAATGTTTTTTGTCTCTGTTGCCAATGGTTCTTATCTAGGTGGATGCAACTTCATGTGCCTGCTGATGCTAATGACATTTTGGATATGACTGGCCTGTTGGTATAAAATGCAGCATAATCTATTTTCATCGTATATGAACTTGGATTAGTAGAAGTCCAAGGATGCTCTGATGGCGTGAAAGTTATGCATAATTTTATTTGGAAAATCAAAGTATTGATATTTGTATACATTGCTGCAAGTACCAGAAATGATATAATTTTGTGCATCTTGCATTTTGTCCTCTTGGTTCTTCTACCTATCACTGCTTGCTTGTGCTACCAAATGCTGCATTTCCCTGATATATGTGCAACTGACTTGATTTACTTGGACCTTTGTTAATGATTTTCAATTTCTTAGAATCTAATGTGTTTGTGTCCATCAGTCTTCTTAAGCTGACTTATTATCATGAAGCAAATGACTTCTATTTCTTTTTGGATAAGTATAGAGCAAATCAGTTGAGATAGGCATTTATAATGTCTTGTAAACCTGCACATATGATTAAAAAAATGGAAATTTAATTTCAGCAATTTCAGTGAAAATTTTAATAATGCTGTAGAAGCCGTTGTGGGAACTTTCTGGTTCTTTAAAGATTCACCATCTTTTCCTTAATTTTTTCTTCTTCCTTTTAGGTCTGGTAGATCATCTATACGTGATTCTTGGGCTAACCACGTTACCTGGCATCAAGGTATGCCTTCTCGAATTGGCTTATTTCTTGATGACTTCATTTTTGGGATTTTGTTTAATGCCTCCAAAAAATTCTTCCCATTTCCAGGAAACCTTCTTTTACCTGATACATTGAAGGAAGCTCTTAGTGGGGCGACTGCTGTTGTAAGTTGTTTTGTATCTTTTGATGGAAACTAATTATGGTGACAATGTATTTTTAATTTGGATGGGGGAAATACTTTGACTTGTGTCTCATAAATTTCTTTGTCGGTTCCTTCTCTTTTCTTTATGTTTTCCTCCCGTTGTGGCTAGAGGTGGAGGTGGGGGGGGGGGGGGGGGGGGTGGGGGGGGGCTTTTAATTTTCTTCTTCCCAGTGCTTTGCCACTATTGATTGACAACAGCACTGGTGATTATCAAATCTGTTGACTTGTTGCAATACCAACATAGGTATCAAGTGGCAACTTCTGAATATGCTTTAACATTTGGATGTTAAACGTAACCTGAATAAAAATGCTCTGTTTTTCTGCTGAAAGTGTCCATGCTGTTTAGAGTAGTATACACTAAAGGAGGTCTTCTTAAGTTCTGGCAAGATGTGGATTGGTCTGTTTAAGTTCATTTTATAGAATGGGTCAGAAACCACATTAATAGGTTTAGTATATTTCTGGGAACCTCATTTGTCGAGCTTGGACTCTGTTCATGAAAATTGAGAAAAATATGAGGAGCAATGTAGCAAAAGCGGAAACAGGGAATCAGGGTCCAAAGGAGTCAGCAAAGGGATAAAGGGAATTGAAGAAATTGCTGTCCTCCGTCAATTATGGAAAGAAAGGGGAGTGTGGGATTTCTGCATCAAGAAATGGTACAGGTCTCATTTTGCCATAATGTAGCTCAAGTTAATATCTCCTCTGAGATTGGAGGGCAGATATTGTGAGCATTCAGGAGACAAAGAGGGAAATAATAACTCAGGAAATTGTGAGGAGCATTTGGGGAAGCCAATTTGTACATTAGCCCTTTTCAAGTTCATTGGGGGCTTCATGTGTCATTTTGGTATTATAAGACAAAGGGTTGTAGAAAAACTGGAAGAGGTGGGGGGTGATTTTCAGTTTTTTGTAAATTTAGATGCCTCTGATGGTATTCTGTGGTCTTTCTCAGGAGTGTATGGCCCAATGTAGCTGGGGAAAGACGAAAACTATGTAAAGAACTTGCAGGTGTATACAGCTGGTGCAGAATTCCATGGTGCATAGCAGGTGACCATAACACCACTCACTTCTCTAGTGAGCTGGTGGGAGAGAAAGGGTTTTACATAGCTATGTAAAATTTTCAAGGAAAAATATCCTAAGCTTCTCATGATTGCAAATATAGAGATGCTTGAGTTGCAAATTGTATGGATTGATCAAATTGAGTTATTCAGTGTTTATTCATCAAATAATTTCAGGATTGGGAAATGGAATCTATGGAGCTTGTTTTGGATAATCTCTATTCTACTGAAATTAGATTAGAGGGAGAGGACAAAATGTTTTTGTATCCCTCAAAGACATATGGTTTCCAGGTTTAAAGTTATTTGAAGATGTTGCAATCAGAAGGTAACCGGTTCTTTCCATGGAAAAGAATATGTAAAGCAAGAGCTTTGCCGGGGTTTGCTTTCTTCACTTGGACCAAAAGCCCTAGGGATGGTTTTGACAATGTACAATTTGAGTTATGGATTAGTGCTGTGCATGCAAAGCTGATGGTGAATCTATAGATCATTTATTTCTACATTGTCCAATGGCTCATGAGTTATGGACAATGATTTTATATCTATTCGCACTAGTAAACATGCTAGTGGAGAAATTTGGAAAGAGAATTCATTGTGCTTAATGTGAAACATTCGGAGTGAGAAGATTAGACATGCTTTTTACAGAAATGAGCATTTTTTTGTACGGCAGAAATTTTTGTTCCACATGTCCCTCTATGAGGGGACATCAAATAATTCCGCTTTCACTGTCTTGACTCCTCTATTTCCTAGCTGATATGAACTTTAGCTTGTACTGTTTATTTTTTCTTTATTTTCTCTAGTTGGCTATTCCTTTGTACATTTCACATGAACTAGGGTTGCACCCCCTTTTGTGCTTTTTCAATGAATTTACTTATGGAAAAAATCCTAGATATTTTGTGTTGGTGACTTATGTGTGATTTTAATGGGACTGCGGAAATCAATGCAAATAGATGTTTACGAATGGGATAGTGAGAAGAAATCTAGGTTTATACTATAAGTGGATCTAAGCCTCCTCACCTGACCTGAAAAGCCTGAATCTGAGCGTTTGGATTTGATTTCAAAACCAAAATTTTGTAAATATTCTAGTCTTCATGATGGTGGTGCAGGTTTCTTCTGTGAAGAGCAATTTGAAGGTTTTTTTTTTTCTTTTTCTTTTTTTTCTTTCTACTTTGAAATTGTTTCTACATTTATATATATATTGTGTGTGAAGAAGGGAATGATTGTAAACTCCCCTTCTTAAGCTTTGTACACTTAGCTTTCTAGATTCCACTTTACTGCTAGGTTTTGTCGATTCATTTCTGTCTTACAGGGATGTTTGTCTACTTCACTAATTAAAGTTTATGTCCTAGATCTCCTGTGTTGGTGGTTTTGGCTCCAACTCTCACATGTATAAAATTAATGGGACTGCAAACATCAATGCAATAAGAGCTGCTGCAGAACAAGGTATTGATCTTTTTGTTACTATTTGGACTGCTCGAATGTATTTTCTTAGTAGTTGTTGCCTATAGTATGTGTTAAATCATAGAACCCAATGTCTCCTCTTAATCAATTTAGTGACTATCTTTTTCTAATGCATCCATATCACAAGGTTAAACAGTTTTTAGATTGGGTTTATTTAACAAATTATGTCAATTTTGTATTGAAGCACAAAACTATAATTTTTGCTACCTTGTGAATTAAGGGTTTTTGGTAGTTTAGTTGAGTTTAGAATTTTTTAGGAGATACTAACTACTAAAAAAAATAGTAAAAGTTAGTTTTTATTGGTTATTACCTACTTATGTTTTTAGTTTACTAGTCAATCTAGGAGTTCCAAAACTATTACTACAAGAAAAAGTCCTTATATATATGGGGTTAGGTTTAAGTTACACCTGGTGTAACTCTTAAAAATATTATACTACCCAATAATTTATTATTGAATTACATGTTCTATATGTTCTTAATATGCATACTGATTTTCATAACAATCAGATATAATTTATCTTTCGATCCATAAACTCAACTTTTATGCATTATTTTAAACTACAAAAACTTGAATTTAAACAATTGATTGATGACATGGCTATTAATCTTTGATCACATTGAAATTTTGTAAGCATAGAGAATATGCAATGATAATGTAATCTAATGGTGGATTTGTCAAAATTTGCATCCAATTAAAAAATATTAAGTGGTGTAATATTGCTTAAAGTTATACCAAGTGTAATTTGAACTCAACCCATATATATATATATATATATATGGGTTGAGTTCAAATTACATCTGGTATAACTCTAAGCAATGTTACACCATCTAATAACTTGTTATAGAATTCATATTTTGAAAATCCTACCATTAAATTATATGTTCTATATGTTCTTAACAATCATGCCAATTTTTATGTCAATTGGATGTTATTTACCATTTGATCTATAAACTTATATTTTATGCATCATTTTAAACTATAAAAATTTGAATTTAAAAAATTGATTGATGACATAGCTATTAATCTTTAATCACCTTGAAATTTTGCAAGTATGGAGAATATACGAAGATAATGTAACCTAGCAGTGGATTTGTCAAAATTTGCATCCAATTAAAAAATATTGAGTAGTGTAACATTTCTTACACCAGGTGTAACTTGAACCCAACCCTATATATATATTGTGTTAAATGTACTCAAAGAGCAGATGTAGTTGAATGATAAAATCTGGAATGTTTTGAGCAATAAGGCATGTTGGGCTTCATGTACTTTTATCTCCCTTTCTTTTCTAGTTCTCTTTCTTTTGGTTCACGGTCTACTGTCATACAGGCCTTAAACACCACAAAATTATCTATTTTACTTCTTCCTTACAACCCCAAATCAAGCCCTTTCTTTTTTACCTATCAAAACCCTATGTACTTTATCTACCAAATAACCATCTGATAACTCATCAAACCACCCTTTAATCACTAACACAACCTGTAACCCTTCCTTCCACAACTCCAAACACTAGATCCACAAATTCTCCTAACCTTAAACCTTCCTTCCTTAAGCTTGCATCAGGTAAGCTTATGGAAGATTATTAGAGGAAGGTGGGATTCTTTCTCTTGACATCTTAAATTCGCCATTGGGGATGGAACTTGGGTTAGACTTTGGTTAGACTTGAGATTACTACCTCAAGGATCATTCCCCTAGTTTATTTAATTTGGCAGTGGATATGAATGTTCAATTGCCTCATATTTAGGAAATTCAAATGATAGAGGAAAGTAGTACTGTATTTCTCAATTTAGCAGGCCTTTTCAAGATTGGGAACTGGGATTTGTGGATAACCTTTTTGATTTTTTGTATTCTAATTCCTTACCAATTGAGGCACTGATCGTGTATCTTGCAAGGCAACAAAAAGGCTTGCAAGTAACTCGATTTTGAGACTAATAATAACATTATATATGCCATGCAATTGATTTATTTTATCTATTTTTCTGGTGAAATTTAATGAATCTGAAATAATTTGCTTTTTTTATACTTCCAATCAAAAATTTAATTACTAGCTGTTAATTGCCCAAGCTTGAGCTCATACACCTAAATAAGCTAAGCCAAGCCAAGCCCAAGCTTTACTAAATGGTTGGCAAACCCAGCCTGAGCTCTGAGTAATTAAAGCTCAACATGAGTCTGTATCACTTAGATATTTCTTTTAACCAAGCTTGAACATTCAAATCTTGGCTTGGTTCAATTCATTTGGATTCTTACTTTTTTTTTTTTTTTTTTTTGCCGGATGATTGGCTCTTGATCCTGCAGGTGTGAAAAGATTTGTGTATGTCTCTGCTACTGATTTTGGTGTGGCAAATTACTTAGTGCAAGGATATTATGCGGGAAAGGTATTGCAATGACAATATCTGAAAATTAATTCTGGATGGTTTTTTTAATTGTCAAATGGGGGAGGGGGGATTTGAACCTTGGATATTTTCGTTGAAAACACTAGGAGATGTTGGATGAGCTACAAGGCTCTTGGTAAAATTAATCCAGGATTGCAAGCATTGGAAAAATGCCTTATAAAACATTTCTCCCTTTGAAGGCTGTCTTAAATGCCATATTGAAGTCATACTTGGGTCATCAATTGCACCCTATGATGTTTATGGTTTAGGTTTAATATTGTGTATGATTTAATATTTTTGTTTTTTGTGTTAAAAATTTTCGGGCTTTGACGATTTAAATGTGTGTGGTCATTATTTTCCATTTTATTCTAAAGTGCATTGGATATTGCCTATTTAAGTAATAGTAGGAAAAGAAACTAGATCATTTACTTCAATGCTCTAAGTTGAGAAGTACCAGAAATAATAATGTCAGTAATTAAGGACATCAATTTTTACATTGAAACAAATTCTTTAGTCGATTTTTGTTAACTGCTCTAGCGGACCATAACAATTGGAAATTAACATACAAATTAGGACACACTCATTATTATTACAAAGAATGAGCAAGAGCTCATTGGTTATTTCTGTCCTATTATATGCCTTACTATTTACATAAGGCTCAGAAGCATTAGCGTAATATACCAATAAAATGGTGTACTTTTTTTTGGTCATTCTCTCTCTCTCTCTCTCTCTCTCTCTCTCTCTCACTCTCAAAAAGTATTAGTCCTTTCTTTTCTGTAAAATTTTCAAGTGTAGCTAGTTAGAACCTTAAACATGTAAGGGAATACTTGGTAATGACATGAGCTAGATATATTTTTTGATAATCAAGAGAAACTTTTATTGAAACAAGCTGCAAAAACAGCATCGCAGAGAGCAGCAAATTGAAAACTAGCATCATAGAATACAAGCAGCTGAGCTAAGTAAAGTTTGTTTAATTTTCAATTTCATCTTATGGAAAATCCTTTGTTGCATCTTTTTTTTAATGTAGAGAGCTGCTGAGACGGAGCTGCTAAGCAAATTCCCTTATAGTGGTGAGCTTTCTCATTCTTTCACGGTGACTGGTGTTATATTTTACACCTAATATATATATATATATGTTTGTGTGTGTGTGTTTTAATTGGAATTCCTTTGAGACCTCCTTGAACTTTTGAACTGACATTGGTCACTCATATTTGCCAGTTATAGTGTAATATTTCAGTTCTACATCCTGAAGTATTTTCTTGAAATATGAAATTATCATCTTGCTGTAGCTGACCAGTGGAGTCTAAGCACTAGTTTATGATCTCAGTACAATGGGAACTTCTATTTACATGACAAAGCATGTTATCTGCCTTTTTTCAGGAGTGATTCTGAGGCCTGGGTTTATTTATGGGACTCGCAGTGTTGGGAGCATGAAGATACCTTTAGGTGTAATCGGTTCTCCTTTGGAGATGGTAAACTCACTGTGCATCATATATAATATATTCTTTGTTTTTTCTTATGTTCCCCATCTATGCTGGAACCAAGATGAAAGCATGCCTGATTCATATGAGTACCTGGTTCAGCTAGATTTAGCCAAAGAGAGCACCTTTCTTCTGCAATCACATTGTTTTCCACCTGAAATTTCATAATTACTGTTCATGACTCAATCAGTACATGTCTTTCCACTTAACAACTTATATTTTACTTGATAAATTATGATTTGTCTCAAAAGCTTAAGTGGTTAGAAAATGTTGAGTTTAATCATTAAACTAACACTCCTTACATGTGAACTCAGACTCCCACTTAATAAATGGGGCCCAATATGTGAGATTTTTTATTTTTTAAATTGGGTAGAGTGGAGACATGCTTCAAATTTAGGGCACCTGGTTTGATACTATGATAAATCCAAAAGTTTAAGCTGTTAGAAAATGGTGAATTTAATCATTTAACCAGTATTTTAACAATATTCTTGTTAGTTATGTGTTCCATGCTTTTCTTCACGTATGAGGGTAAGGTAGTTTTAAGGTGGTGTTATTTGCAGAGTGCTTCCAGACTACTTGTTGGAGGACTCTAGATTTATTTTGGAGGCTTTTAGAGCTTCTAAAGGAGGGGGGAGAATAGTTTCTAACAGCTTGAGATGGTTTGCGTCACCTGGAGTGTAGTTAATACATGGCTCTTTTGCACCATAATGCGTCTTATAGTAGTATTCTTCATTAATGTGTTGCAAAGGATTTACATGTCCAAACAATCAGTCAATTTTTTCAAGGTTCAATTTTGTAGGTAAAAGATCCCTGGACCCTAAGTATCTAATGGGACCCTAAAAAATATAAGCAATTCTGTTTCTTCCAGCATAAATTATTTACATCTTCAACTGTTCGCTGCATAAGACCTTTTTTTGTGTCAAACAATGATCTCATTCTCTGCTATAATACTATAAATTTTTTAATTCAGTATAAATGTTGATTATTGAACCTAACGGGCAGTTAAGCATTTTTTTGAGATATTATGTATCTTTTAAATTTCTACATTGGCTGCTTGGGAAACAACCTAAAATTCATTTAGGTCTGGGTACCAAATCATATCGACATTGGGGACTGGGAAGCCTTAAGCCCAAGTTTGAATGCCAAGCCCCATTTCCAGTAACCCAACATCAAAAAAGGTTCTGTGCTTATTGACAACATATTCCTCTATTTTAATGATCCAGTAAGGACCTCATAGTGTGATAAAGCTTTTTTGAGAATGCGACTCATGTGGAAACAGTTATAGCCATTATGTTTAAATTTTTTAGTTCAAGAATCCCAATGTCTTACAGAGTTTTAACTAAATTATTCTCAAACGTTGCAGGTTCTCCAACATGCAAAACCGATGAGCCAGCTGCCACTTGTTGGGCCTCTGTTCATTTCTCCTGTCAATGTTACCGCAGTGGCGCAAGTTGCTGTTAGAGCAGCCACGGATCCAGTTTTTCCTCCTGGCATCATAGACGTCCCCGGAATACAACGTTATAGCCAACAAAAGTCATCATAAAAATGTCAAGTAATTTTTTTTCTCTTTTTGTTTATCCATATAGAGTAGACTCTAAGCTGTTAAAAAATTGTTGCTGAATGAAAAAAACATGGTTTATGCTGTTAGTGAGTAATAAAGGTTTGATGATCATTTCATGTTTTGATTTTGATGTAATAACATGCGCTAATTATGCGCATGTGTTTGTCGACCATTGTTTCTGATAGAATAATCATTTTAGTGACTGAAAATTGATGACTAACATGCTTTTTCATGTGGGAAATGTACATGGCTTTATCTTCTGTTTTCAAATGTGCATCTGAGATACTGGGCACTTCTCTGTGCATGAGCTGTATGGATTCGCAAACCACAGAAGATAGAACTAACTACCATGAACACCTTTGGTGGTGACACAAGCATAATAGCCTTGGAAAAAAAAATTTAGAGGCAAAAAAATGTGTAATATGGATCCCCTATTCTTCTAAAACAAAACCCTACTATCATCCATATTAACACCTTTGGTACAAGCCCTACCTGCACCAAGCAAAAGAGAAAAAAAAAAGCTTTAGAGGCTATAAAATGTGTAAAAAGTACAACTGCCAGTGCCACAGAAGATGCATGAGATGAGACTTTTGACACTTGGGAAACTCTGAAACAAGAACCCACCTGTGGTTTTAGGATTAGAAGCATTGTTAAATGGATCTCAACGTCACAGATCCACCAAGTGGTGGAAAGTGGGAACTAGGAACAAGTACCTTTCTCTCTGTCTCTCTCTCATTTCTTGAGGCAAAACTCAAAAGATTCCACTGATAGATCGTTACGTGCGTTTCTTTATTATGTTAAACTAGATTAGTTTGGACGCTAACCTTTAAATTAAATAGAAAGTTTAGCCATATCTAAGTGCCCTATCCACTATGAGCTTTTTGTGTTTATTATAATATCAACCAAAATATTTAACGTCATTGCAACAATTATTATGATGAATGGATACAATATTCTCTCTCTCTTATTTTTAGGTTTCTGAGAGTCTATGAGTACAAGCCGAAATCTGTTTCACTTTTCATGTGAAATGAGAAAGAGAGAAACGTTAACTCAAGCCACCAGGTGCAGTGGATAGAGACAAAAGTTCATTAGAGAATGAATTTAATAAACACTTGCAAATCATGTGAAACTTCTTCTAGCTAAGCTAGTGTTAGATTTTAAAAAGTTTTATAATTAAAAAAAAAAAATGTTTAGATTTTAAAAAGTTGTATATAAATAAATAAGCTAAAAAGTTGAAGGAAAAAAAATGTCCAAATTTTAATTTAGGCGTTTTCTTTTCTAATCACCTAATTAGACCACGCTATGGAAGTTTCCACATTGGATTCAACCTCATTCGTGCAGGTTGAGAGATTGCTGATTTTGTGAAAAGAAAACTACTAAATTTGGAGAATCAAAATTTCACAAAAAAATTCAACTCCAAGTGGAGTTGAGTGAAGGAAAACAGAATATCTAATGATGTGATAAAAGCAAAAATGGAGCATCAAAATAGATACAAAACTTAGTGCAGAGAGAGAGGGATCGGATCCGGATGCACCATCAGACTTTGGTATGTATGTGAAAGTATGAAACTACTAACCAAATAGAATATGGAATCCATAGAACAAAATAAGAAAAAGAAGAAAAAAGAAATGGAGAATAATATAAGTACTCTTAGGCTGGGTCAGTTGATTCATCAACATGGGAAAAGTTGACAAACAAATGTGAAACATGTTGGATGTGATGAGTTTATTAAGTTGATGAAGTTGAAGTTTAAGCAAAATAAGATGCCACATACGCAGAAAAAGGCTCTACAAAAGTCAATTAACGGTTACAAAAGAATAATTGTTAATGAGGAACAAGGAAAAAGAAAAGGTAAAGTTGATTTGGTGTTAGCATGAAGAAATTGATAAAAGAAAAGTTGATCATATAAGCACTCTCGGAGCCAAGAGGCCAAGTGACAAACAAAGATTCTGCATAGAGAGAGAGAGAGAGAGAGCAACATGAATGTATAAGAAAACAGAGTTCAACAAACACAGTGAAACTAGAAAGAGAGAGAGAGAAAGAAAATCAAGAACTGAAGCTCTGTGAGAAAATATCTGAATTGATTGATTAAAAACAAGTCATTACAGAAAGATTATATATATACAGTCTAAAGAACAAAGAAAATAATCTAACCACCTCTAACCAATTCCAAGTTACACGGATCAACTTCCCACCATCTGATCATGACAACACTCAAATGATCATCACCTTACACGTGTCAATACAAATAAACTAACTACATTACAACAGAAAACTACAATATAAACTGATTACATTACTGCAGAAAGCTACAGGTCGTTTGGGCAAACCTCATCAATACATGTATACTCTGCCTCTCTGCCTAATCTGAAACCTCATCTTGAAATGCTCTCATTTTTCTTCAAGCTTTGACATTCCCCCTCAAGATGAGAATCTAATCTGCTGCTTGCATCTGCATCTGCTTTCTTTGCAACTGATCTATCACCATCTAAGATTATACATTCCCCTTGAGGAAGAGAAGCTGAAACATGGATGTTCATAACATTCATTTTACTTAACAAATGTCTTAACTGTGAACTGTTAAGAGCCTTAGTGAGTAAATCTGCCAGCTGAGTGTGTGTGGGAGTGAAAAACAGCCTAATTACATTGTTTTGCACCTTATCTCTAACAACATGACAATCAACCTCTATGTGTTTGGTTCTCTCATGAAACACAGGGTTTTCTCCAATATAAATAGCTGCTTGATTGTCACAAAACAGAAGAGCAGGCTGAGGATGCCAAATTTCCAAATCCTTTAACAATGATAGCAACCAAGTCAGTTCACATACAGTTACAGCCATAGCTCTGTATTCTGCCTCAGCTGAAGACCTAGACACTATAGATTGTTTCTTAGACTTCCAAGAGATTAAGGAATCACCTAAAAATATGCAATAGCCTGTGGTTGATCTTCTGGTGTCTATACAAGATGCCCAATCAGCATCTGTATAAGCCTTCAAATGAAAATCCGAGGATGCAGACAAGAAAACTCCTTGACCTGGACACCCCTTTATGTATTGCAAAATCTTGTAAGCTGCATCTAAGTGAGGCTTCCTTGGCTTGGACATGAATTGACTCAATTTGTGAACCGGGTAGGCTATGTCTGGTCTAGTGATGGTTAGGTATATCAATCTACCAACTAACCTTCTGTAGACTCCAGGATCAGGTAGCAAAGTACCTTGTAACTTGCTCAACTTTAAATTCTGCTCCATTGGTACTTTACTCGGCTTACAAGTTGACATACCAGCATCCTTGAGAATCTCCAAAGCATATTTTCTTTGGCATAAGCTAATCCCTTTGGCTGATCTGGCTATTTCAAGGCCAAGAAAGTATTTCAAACCCCCAAGATCTTTAAGCTTGAAGTGTTGATCTAAGGAGACTTTGAGTGCTTCAACCTCTTGAACATTGTTGCTGGCTATGAGAATGTCATCAACATAGACCACCAATGCTATGAAGGAACCATCAATCCTCCTTGTAAACAGTGAGTAATCAGCCTTAGATTGCTTGAAACCAAGTTGTTTGACAACAGAACAAAATTTTGCATTCCATTGTCTTGAGGCCTGTTTGAGTCCATACAAAGACTTGTTTAACTTGCAAACAACATTCCCCCTTTTGCTGTGAAAGCCTTGAGGGAGTTGCATATACACTTCCTCATGTAAATCTCCATTCAAGAATGCATTGTTGACATCTAACTGTACCAAGTGCCACCCTTTCACAGCAGAGATAGCAAGAAGAGTTTTAACAGTAGTTAACTTGGCAACAGGTGAAAAAGTGTCAGTAAAATCTAATCCCTCTTGCTGAGTAAATCCCTTTGCAACTAGTCTTGCTTTATACCTCTCTATAGATCCATCGGCTTTGTATTTGACCCTATAGACCCACTTGCATCCAATTGCCTTTTTGTTGGAAGGCAAAGGAGTAAGTGTCCAAGTATTGTTAGAAACCAAAGCTGTAATCTCAGCATTCATGGCATCTTTCCATTTAGGATCTTTAATAGCCTCATGAAAGAATCTTGGTTCAGGGATTGAACTAATAAGGGAGCAAAAATGGGCATAGGAAGGAGAGAGTAGGGAAGAATCAATGTAATTAGAGAGAGGATATTTGGTACCTGATGGGTGAATAGAACTTGACTTGTTGCTGCTGAGATGAGTGGACTGTGTAAGTTCATTTGAAGTAATGATGCTGCATTTGTAATCCCTTAAGTATGTAGGAGCCTTAGAAGGTCTAGAGGATCTTCTTAAGGAAGGAATAGATGCAAATGGATCATTTATTGGATTTTGAGCAACTAAAGGAATGGGAACAGATTCTGTAGAAGTGGAATTACTAGAATCTAATGTGACAGATTCGGATATCATAGAATCAGAGATGGTAGTATTGATAGGATCAACTGCTGGATGTGGAACTTGAGTAGGATTACAAGGTGAAGGAAAAGTGTGTGAAGAAGGAATAACAGGATCAAGGAACATGGCATCAACTGGGGTTGCCACATTTGGACATATAGGAGGAAAAGATATGGATGCTTGTGGTGAAGTGATAGAAGAGATGAAAGGAAACACATGTTCATGAAAATGTACATCCCTTGAAATGAAAATTTGTTTGGTTATCAAATTCAATAGTTTGTAACCCTTGACACCAAAAGGGTATCCAAGAAAGACACAAGGAATAGATCTAGGAGCAAATTTTGATCTATTGTGAGCTAAGGTAGATGCAAAACATAGACATCCAAACACTTTTAAGTGATTATAAGAAGGAGTTTTGCAATAAAGTTTCTCAAATGGAGTTTTATGATCCAAAACAGTAGTAGGCAGCCTGTTAATAATGTGAACAGCTGTCAAAACACAATCCCCCCAATAGCAAAGTGGTATATTTGACTGAAATTTCAATGCTCTAGCAATGTTTAAAATGTGTTGATGCTCTCCACAACTGAATTTTGTTGTGGAGTAGCAACACAGGAGTGTTGATGTACAATCCCATGTTGAGCATAAAAATCCTTGAGAAAAAATTCTTGAGCATTGTCAGTCCTAATTACTTTGATATGAGATTGAAATTGGGTAAGGATCATGTTATAAAAGGAGATTAACATAGGCCTAGTTTCTGTTTTGGATTTCATCAGATAAACCCAAGTGGATCTTGTAGCATCATCCACAATTGTAAGAAAATATTTAAAACCATCATGAGTTGCTTTAGCAAAGGGTCCCCATACATCACAATGTATTAAATCAAAAGCGTGCTCAGATATATGATTGGAATTAGGAAAGGGTAATCTTTTAAACTTGGCAATTGGACAAACAACACATTCTTTATTGGAATGAAAAGAAGGTACATCTGATACACAATAAGGAAGTTTGTCATCAGACACATGTCCTAATCTAAGATGCCATAAGTATGACTTATTGACAGTAGAATCATTAGAAACAGAATGAACAAAAGATTTGAAAACTGACTCTAGGACAGTAGTTGCTTCTGAAGCAGTTTTGCAATTTTTTGAGGTTTGCAGCAGATAAAGATTGTTGTGAAGCTTACCCAATCCAATCACTCTCCAACAAGTAAGGTCCTGTATAAAGCAATAGTTTGAAAGAAAAACCAAACAGCATGATAATGATTTGGTTAATTTGCTCACTGATATCAGATTAAATGAAAATGCTGGAACACAAATCACATTTTCAAGAATCAAGGTTGGGGTAAGTTGGACTGTGCCTATGTGTGTGACAAGAACCCTTTCAACATTAGGTAAATGCACAAAGGATGACAATGAGCTAGTTATGCTGGTGAAAAGGGATATAGAATGAATAATGTGATCAGTAGCTCCTGTGTCTATAACCCAAGTTTCAGCAACATGAGCTATTTTATTTGAAGGATTTTCAGAAAAAATTGAATTCTTCAAATTAAGGCAAATAGAATCCTGGAAAGAGGCACAAGAAATACCTGAGAGAGCAGAATTGGCTGCATGAACAACATCTTGACTGGTAGAGGAAGAAGCATGAGAGCTCAGCATTGACAGTAATTGCTGGCATTGCTCAGCTGTGAATGGGAAGGAGCTTGATGTAGCCTCGGATTGACCATTTTCACCATCAAATATCACTTGATTTGCCACAGAAATTTTTCCTTTCTGCTTGTATCCTGGTGGGAATCCTACTAGTTTGTAGCATTTTTCCATGAAATGGCCAAGTTTTCCACAATGACTACAAACAGGTCTGCCCTTGCCTTTGTTCTTTCCTCCTTGATTGAACCCTTGAGTCTTGACTGCCAGAGCTGTTGAATTAACTGACACACCACCTCCATTGAAACCTAAAGCCCTCTGCCTTTCTTCTTGTAGCACCAAAGAGAAGGCTTTGTCAATTGAAGGACTTGGTTCCATCATTAGAATCTGAGTTCTGACTTGTGAGAAAGCTTCATTCAAGCCATTGAGAAATTGCATCAACGCATCTTGATTTGAAGAGTGTGATTTTGTCATTCACTCCACAAATGCATTGGCCACATGAACAAGATGGTGAAGGCCTGAGATTGAGTAATTGATCCCATGATGCTTGAAGATTAGTGAAGTAGGTAGTCACAGTTGCATCTCCTTGCATAATTGTTGAGATCATCTTCTGAAGCTGGGAAATTCTTGGACCATTAGCTTGAGAAAAACAGTTTCTGAGTGAGTTCCAAACCTCCATTGCAGTGTTTCTATAGATCACGCTTGCAGTGATATGAGGTGAAACGGAATTCAAAATCCATGAGGAAATCATGGAGTTGTTCTTCGACCAAGCAATTTTCTCCAGGGGCGTGATAGCCATAGAAATCGTGACAGAGCCATCAATGAAATAGAGCTTGCTCTTTGCATCTAGTGCCATAAGCATAGCCCTAGCCCAATTGGGATAATTGTCCTCAGTCAAGAGCTGAGTAACAAGAATCGCACCTGGTGACTCTCGATGGTGCAAAAAGAAAAGGCTTCTCGGATCCTCCATTGGAGAAAGCTCACGATGAGCATTAGATAGAGAAGCAGTGGAAGAAGGAGCTTGATCTTGATTCTGATTCGCCATTAATGGAAGCAAAAGAGCTCTGATACCATATAAGAAAACAGAGTTCAACAAACACAGTGAAACTAGAAAGAGAGAGAGAGAAAGAAAATCAAGAACTGAAGCTCTGTGAGAAAATATCTGAATTGATTGATTAAAAACAAGTCATTACAGAAAGATTATATATATACAGTCTAAAGAACAAAGAAAATAATCTAACCACCTCTAACCAATTCCAAGTTACACGGATCAACTTCCCACCATCTGATCATGACAACACTCAAATGATCATCACCTTACACGTGTCAATACAAATAAACTAACTACATTACAACAGAAAACTACAATATAAACTGATTACATTACTGCAGAAAGCTACAGGTCGTTTGGGCAAACCTCATCAATACATGTATACTCTGCCTCTCTGCCTAATCTGAAACCTCATCTTGAAATGCTCTCATTTTTCTTCAAGCTTTGACAGAATGAGAGAGGTATTTTTAGTAAGGTCCAATTCCTAGGAAGTTCACTTCAGGATCTTCTTGTGAGGCTCATAAAACCAAATTTGATAGGTTTTCTATTCTTTCTTTCTCTATTTCCTTGTTTATTATAATTATAATATTTCAGGTCCTTTTGTTGTGGTTGCAGCAAGCAAACAATCTAGCATTGCTTTGACACTACCCCAAAGCACATATTGCCTCTATCCTTTTGAATGATTGTATTTTTGTCCTTGAGGTAATAACAAGATAGAAATATAGATAGCAAGACAATTAATGCAAAGCCTGGCTTTGGATACATGCAAAGCATATGCCCCAAGTCACCCCCCAAATTAAAAGAAGGTTTTATTAATATTCTAACTAGTTCTGTTAAAGTAGAGGATTCCAAATGTATGAAATTTCCATAACATAATGAATCAAAAGTTTGTGCTAATACAATGGATAGCTGGACCCGGAAACTATAATTTGTAATAGAATTCAAAAGTATATATATAGCTATTTATTGTAGATAAGACTCTTTTCCTCTCTCAATTCTCTTGGTCCCATCCAAAGTGTGTGTGAAGTCACTTGCCATTAATATGAGTGCCCTGTCATTCCATGGTATGGTTATTATACTTCTATATAATAAAAAAGATTTTGGTTCCTCCATTACTCAGAAAGTAATGCAAAGTCTATTATTTTTCTATCTATCACTAGATTCCTATCAAGTTAGTACCAAGTGAAGATCAAGATCTACTTTATTGTACGTCACTTTAATTGATGAATATGCTTAAGATTGTCTAAATTTGATCGAAATCATCCTATCAAAATGAATAAAATCTTTCAAAATAAAAAAAATCATATAAAATTATTATAAGTATGTGTATATTATAAACTGAGTGGAATCAAAGGATAATTTTATGTACTTTACTTTTAAAAAATTTGTAGAACCCTAAACTATGCTTGCCCTACCACAAGATCTATCTTGATTTTTCATTTTGTTTATGGGTGTGGTAAGAATATAAATGTTAAATATTATTATGTTGTTTTAATAATTGAGAAGAACTTAATCCCAATAAGAAAATTGCAAAGATATGATGTCCGTGCAAAAGTTTTAGATAAAATACTCTTAAAATCTTTAATAAAAATGCTAAGAGTTTTGTAATTCAATTGATTAGCAAATTTTGATGTTTTTAAATAAGACATTCAAGGGTTCAAATCTTTTATCTCCCGTTGTAACTTGAAACTATTAAGTTAAAAAAAGAATCTTTAAAAAAATGGTTCTCATCTTTAGTAGGTTTACTAGTTTATAGACAATTTTATCCAATACACATTTCGCACAACCAAAAGATCTCATTGGAGTGGAGGCAATATAATTGCACTAATTGTAATGCTTATAATAATAAGAGATTAGAAGGGACTTCCTTAACTAAAAATCTTATAGGACAAATTATAAAATAATTGATGGAAGATGTTACATTTAATACAAATTTTACTACAAAATGCATATAGTAAACTTTGATTAGTGACGCTTTAACAACATAATAAATAATATTAATTTGTGTGAATCATCATTAAATTATCAAATTTAAGGTAAATTCCACTAACATTCCATAAGATTTGAGCTAATGTCAACCAAGTTCAAGACTTTTCAAAACTAGTTAATTTGGTCCTTTAGTTTTTAAAAGTCTTAAATTTGGTTGATATTAGCCCAAAACCTTAAGAATTGTAAATGGAATTTACCAAAAATTTTATGCAATAGAATTTTTAATGCGGCTAACATAACTCAAAATTGATTAAGTTCATGGCTAAAAAGAATGTTCAATGTTGACAAATGAAAGCATTAAGGCACAATTGTACTACACAAAACTGATTAATCCTCGCGATGGTACAATAATAATTGGTGGAAGATGATGAAATAGGGGACCCTACCAAGTATACTTGTTAAAATGGAAAATGTAGGGACCACACACTTGTCCAAATGGAATATTAGTAGAGGGACCCACACACTTATAGAAATGCAAATGGGGATAAAATGATGGGATTCCCAGGTGCAATACCTAGGGCATTGCACCTGGTGCAATTCACTCATTTCCTTCACAATTTTTTTTACTTTTTTTACTTGTTATCTTTAACTTTTTAACTTTGTTTTTAATATATTTTATTCAATGGTCGAGATTGAAAGTTGTTTTTTCAACTTTCAATCTAAACCATTCATTTGGTATTGCACCAGGTGCAATACCCTAAGTGTTGCACCTGATGTGAATCCAAAATGATGATATGATTGAGAGGCATTGAGGAGGGTACCCACACAGTGAGTGCCAAAATGCCGCGAGCAATGGGGCCTGCTGGGCGGAGAGGCCAGTAGGGTGGCAGGCAAAGAATTAACTAGTGCTGGTGCTGGTGCTTGTGCTTGTGGGGTTATTGCTGATGCACTATATGTCTTATTGTTCCATCAATTTCCCTGCGACTTTCCTGGCCTCCTGCGCAAACCAAAAATTCCTTCCTTCCTATTATTGCTTAATTCACCGGGTGAACACATTTTATGTCACACACTTTGACACAACTTATATATTTATTAATGTGTTATTAGATTATATCACTTACACATAGAAGACAACTACTGTACTTGTGAAAATTAATATGTTCACCACTACATATGCGTACTACTAATTGTAAGAAAGTGTCTGCAAGTGTGCGTCTCTAGACTTTTTGTAATTGATTACGTCGGTTGGTTGGATCCTTTTTTTTTCCTATAGTCAATCTCATTGATTCTATCCTATCCCATGACACAAAACCAACCTAAACGCATGCTCTTTTTTTCACAGTGAGTGCTACTTGTCAAGCTCAGTTAAGGCTCTTTAATAATCTTTTTATAAAATAAAATAAAATAAAATAAAAAAATTGAAAATTTTGTCAAAAAAATGAGTTACTTTTTTATTTCACATAAAATTTTCTTAAAATAGTTTATTAATGTATGTCCAAAGGACATATGTTAGTATAACCCTTAATATCTAATTCTAAGATTGGATCTAATTCTGAGATTGGAGCTAGATGATCGAAAGTGGGTGTAATATTGATGAAATCATCCTGGGCGCCCTAGACAGTGAATAACAATTGCGGCTGCATATCTTTTGATGTGAATATATTTGGACAATGACACCATCAACATTTTGCAGTAAGTGTAACTATGATTACGACAATGACTCTGTAACCTGAGAGCCCTAAGGTACGCGCCCAATCAAATATTTTAGAGCAACCACAAATGAGATCGAGGCTAACAAAAAAGTATAGGAGGCCACGAATCTTCTCTGTTTATTTTATTTTTTAAGGAAAGAATTTGGGCTATGACACCTTTGATATCTCACATGTTTCTCATGGGAAAACTGTAATTTGGTTTGGATGGTGAATTTAGGTAGCAATGTAGGTCGTTCTGTATCACCATTAATAAACACAAGCTGATCCTAGATCACAAGAAAATCAACCAAAAAAGTCATCGTTGCATTTGGATGGCTTGCAATTGCTCTCCAATCAATTTAGTGAACCATTTCCCTATGACCGTACTGATGTGGATCAAATAATGCGAGTAAAAGCAAGGCGTTGATAGAGATGGTATTTAACTGTTTTAATTAAGGGGAGGCTGGAGAGCTCCCAACTAACCTAATTATAATCAAAGCAAGAGTGTAAACCTAGCTCATTTGGGATCAACATGGTTACTCACCAAACCATCTCAATCTGACATTATAAATTATTATACTAAAGTATACTTTCAATCCTTTAAATTTTGCTTGTTTTTTCGTTTGGTTTTTTACATTTTAAAATTTTCATTTTGACTTGTAATTGTTGATTTCATTTTCACATTGGTCATGTTGTTTATTTTCGTTCGTAATCTAGTGACACCTAATATTATACGAGTGACATGTTTTAATAGATACCACTTATTTAGCACTTAACAATCATGAGTCCCAGTTAGTTTAATTGATAAAATCTATTCTCATTGAATAAGATATTTGAGATTTTGGAGTTCAATTTCTACCTACATTAAAAAACAATTGGTGTTAACAAAAAATAGTATAACTAATATGAAAATAAAAACGTAAATGTCCAAAAAGAAACCAACACCAAATTTTAAGAGCCAAACATGTACATTAGTCAAATTATTAACTTATAGTAAGATTTTTTTTTTTTTTTTTACTTACTTGATATCATATATCTTGATAAAATTGAGTTCATATGTCATGTGATTCAAAAGTGAGATTATAATTCAAAATAAAAATCCTCTGTTCTACTTTAAATTTCATCAATTGTAGTTTGTCACGTCTTTTTTTCCTTATAAAGTAACCAAAATTTAAAATGGAAACAAATCACGCATGAGATATTGTACTTATTAAAATTCAGAGTGAAACACTAAAAGTAGGATAATAAATTCTTGTTCATAATTTTTGTGAGAGCAAATCAAAGAAGGTAGCCAACTTCGGTGCAACTGCAACTAAAGCTTGAGATGCTCCAATTTACACATCTTTTACATATATAAATCATTTGCCAACTTTTGGAATTAATTTTCTCTATTCATAAAAGATTATGAATAATGAAGTTCCTTTTTATTAGAGATTGTCACAAATTTTATTTAGATTTATTTCATTATTATAGGTTTCCTTGGTGTGGAAAAAAAAAGAATTTTCCCTGATCTGAAAATGAAAGTTCCTTATTGAAGAATATTCCTTGTCCATCAATGAATAGAATCATCTTATAAATAGACATTATTGCAAAGGGTTTGGGGGGTTTTGCCCAAAAGTCCTTCCATATGAAGAGAGGAGAAAATGTTTAGAATAACATAGAGTAGATTTTTTAAAAAATAGTAGTTTGATTGTTTGTCTCTTTTTGTGTAAGAGAGTATTTATTGGGTTTATTGGAGTTTTGGAATTGTGAATTTGTGTTTGAGGTTTATTAGTTAATTTGTATTTGTGAGGTTGGTAGTGTTATTTGTATAAGCTTGGTTGAAGTGGCTTGGTTAAAATTAAGTATAATCTACATCTTTGATGGTGAATTTGGTTGGTGTTGCTTGTGAACGTAAATTTGAAATTAGCTTAATCATGTTAAATATTGTTTATCTTGTGTGTTTGTTTTATATTATTGTTTGTATGAGTGTACTTTTGTTAGCCCTAATCACAACAGTTTTCTACTTTCCTTTATACAACCAAAAGATACACCCCAAGTTCATCCAACCAAAAAAAGTAGAACCTCAAAAGAAAACAAAAAGCTAAAGCCAAACCTTCTTGGGATGATACCATGCTACATTATTTTCATTATTCATCATAAGATCATTACCGCCGAAATGGAATCCTCTATCCTAGTGGGGGCCATATAGTGATTGAACTGAAAAATGATCGAAAATATCTTATCCACAGTGCCACACCCATGCAGCACACTGAGCATGGTCTAATACCTTGCAGTTGCATATGATGGTCCTCTTAAAAATAATAACAAAATGAAATGAAAACATTAAAAAATAAAAAAGGCATGCTGTAGTGGATTGCTGCAGATAAAGATAGTTGTTGTGGTGATTTCAAGCCAGACAACATGAAATCAAATCACAATGCAAATTATGAAACCAAAGGAGAGTCACTCTACTTTGTTGCCACTTTACACTGTTTTTATTCTCTTTTATCCCTGCTTAATGATTATGATCGCTTTTCACTATACTAACATCTCATTGCGTTGAAACGAAGTGCGTTTTAACTGTGTCTATATTTTAGATAGGGACACTAGCAACAAAGAAAATGCCTCTCCTAATATATTGATATAATTTCGATTGTCAATGTGGAGATATGACATCGCAAACAAAAACATCATATTCTAGTACACATTAGTGGAGGTTTAGAATAATACCCATTTCTCCAAATCTGTAAAAAGCAAGATTATGATCTTTTGTAGCTAATTTTTTTTTCTCAAACACCAATCATACCCAAAGAACAGATTGTTTTGCAAATGGTATTACTCCCTCTCTTATCTCTCTAAAAGTACCCCCATTTAGTGCAAATACAACTTTACCCATGCTTCATTAATCAACGAGTTTATTCATGAACAAAATCAATTATTTTTATTTAAGGTTTAGTCACCGTAGTCATTTCTGATATGAGTGAGTAACATCTTTACTAAGACACTAGATTGACTTCCTATCTAATCTAATCCAAAAGGGAATTCTTATCTTCGTTTCAAATATAAAATATATATGATCACAGTGTACAACACTCTTGTTTTTACGTCTATTAAAGATGGTCCGTAACTAATTTTTTTTATCACTCTAATTTTGAAACTAAAATCTACGATGCATCACCTAGCCGCAATAATATTATAAATGAATCAAGTTGTTTGTAACTTGAGCTTGACTTAAGAAAATGTTTGTTTATATTTGCTTATTTAGCAAACAAGCAAAACTCAAACATAATAATATGTTTGTGAATAAGCTTGTAAATATAGAACTCAATTTAACTATATATAATAGTATAATTTTATATATATAGTTGTCTAAAAATATACTAGTATAGACTTGAGGTTGTAATGTAAAAGTTTGTAAATACATTTATATTATTTCAAATAATTTTTTTAGTTTATTGATAATATATGAGCATTTTAATTATGGTTTTACTTATTTACTATACATGAGAAATGAATAAATTAATTAAGTAACCCATAAACAAACCCAAGCTTGTTTGACAAAAAAATAAACTAAATTTAAACATCTAATCTTGGCTCAACTCATTTATAGCATAGACAAAAACAAAGTTGGACAATTACTTTCACATGAATTAACTAATTACAGTCCAACAATCAGCTGTATTCTTAAAATGCTAATATTGACAAAAGGTAAAATACTTAAAATGGGGAAAAAAAAGAAAAAAAAAAAAAAAAGGACGGGCTTTGATCCAAATAAAGTTCAATCATAGGGTCACGATTAGTCGTTGTTGGGCCCACACCAACTACTGGTCCAATAATCCTGAACCTGGCCCCACCAACTCACCCCATAGGGACACTATCCGGATGCAGAGGATCAAGTTTAAAGGAATCCTGCTTACACCAACATAACACGCCCAATTCCGTGACCCCAATAAAAAGCAAAAGCAGAAACACAAAATATATAAAATAAAAGTGTTTTATTTATTTATCTTTCTCTTCCCTCTCTTTTTTATTGAGCTATAAATACACCCCCTCACCGTCTCTCTTTTCTCAAACTCACATTCTTTGCTTTCTACACTTGCCTAAAACCCCAAAACCAAAGAGAAACAGCTTTTTGAAAAGAAAAGAAAAGAAAAAAAAAAAAAAAAGCAAAAGAAAAAATGAGAAACATTGCCAGAGTTAGCTCAACAACAACAACAACAGCAGAGACTTCAATAGTGTCACCAACACCATCTATGTCAGTGATGCAGACACAAGCACAGCCGTCTCCGTGGCACTCTCCGGTGCCATACCTCTTCGGAGGGCTTGCAGCGATGCTGGGTCTGATAGCGTTTGCGCTTTTGATCTTGGCTTGTTCTTATTGGAAGCTTGCAGGGCAATTGGATGAGAGGGAAGGTGGACAAGAGAGAGACTTGGAGAATGGTGATGAAAAAGACGCAGGTGATTCTGAAAGCAAGGCAGTGAAGGTGTTCGAAGAGAAATTCTTGGTGATTATGGCTGGAGATGAGAAGCCAACTTTCTTGGCCACACCTATGTATTCCAAAGCTGCTTCTTTTGGTGATGGAGTTAACGTTAAGGGTGAGAAAAAAGATGGGGACAACAAGGCTGAGAATCGTGAGACAATGAAAAAGGAGATGAGTGACCATGAACAAGCTACCACTGAAGAAACTAGAGAGTCCCCAGAGAACCAAGAAGCCCAAGATCACAACCAGTGAGCGGCTTGGTTTCTTTAATTTTTGCCTACCGGAGCAAAGAGAGTTTTTTCATTTTCATTTCCTTTTTGAAGGTTTTGGAATTTTTTTTTCTTTTTCTTTTTTGGTTATAGTATTCGGAGATAGTAAATTTTGCTGAGATAAAATAGGAGATGAGATGACGGAGTTTGATCTTCCCAGTTACTTACAGTCAAATTTCTGAAAGAAATGATAGCTTCTTTTTCTTTAATTTCCCAATGTTTTGTGCTATTAACATAGTTTTACAGTTGGCCAGCTTGCTTTTTTGTCTGTGACACTGTCTATTGGAAAAAGAGGAGCCCAATTGATTTGTCTTTGGCTTTGTGTTTGTGTTTTGAAGCTAATTAGGTAATTCATGTTCATCGCATGCACCATTTTGTTCAAAACCAGTGAACCCACTGAATAAAAAAAAAAAAAAACATAAAGCAAAGCAAAACAAAGCCCCTAGGAAAGGTTTATTCATTAATTATATTTAATTAGCAGTATTCTCAGTTTCACTTACATAATAAACAACAAAAAGTATAGTTTGTGTGTGCCACATAAAACTATCCACTTCCATTCATGCCAAACATATATATGTACTTACCATATAAAACCACTTCTATTGGATTTGGGGTCTCAATAAATATATTAAGAGAATAAAGCAAAGAAAATCTGAAAATGACATTAGGACATATTCTTATATAAAAATAAGCCACACAATGTGTACATATTTCATATATGATATGTCCCTTTGCTCAACAAGCTACCAGGAAATTTACCAGTAACTCATAAAACTAAGTGGGAATATTAGTCATAAGGGCATTGAAGTTGGGACACGAGAAAGAACAGAGATTGAGGTTACCAGCTTAGCATTGGCCAGTTTTTTCTTTTTTCTTTTTTCTTTCTTGCGATGCAAGTAGTAGCTAAGAGAGAGACAGGATAGCTTTTTATTAAATGTTTGGTTGAAATTAGATAGCTGTTTTTGGAAGGCAAACGTGTACACTACGCCAGCTGGCTACTCTCATTGTGTTAGCAGCGTCGCGAAGCCGCGTCTCTCTCTTTACTGAAAACAAATTACATCTGCATTTAATGAGAAAGTTTTGATATCAAGGGTCTTTGAATACTGCTTATTACTGAAAATTGAAAACTAAAAACATTGTAGTAAAATAATTTTTAAATATATAAAATTTTAAATGTATGAATATTTCATATATTCTTATATAAAAATAAGCCACACAATGTGTACATATTTCATATATGATATGTCCCTTTGCTCAACAAGCTACCAGGAAATTTACCAGTGACTCATAAAACTATGTGGGAATATTAGTCATAAGCGCTTTGAGGTTGGGACACGAGAAAGAATAGAGATTGAGCTTACCAACTAAGCATTTGCCAGTTTTTTCTTTTTTCTTTTTTCTTTCTTGCGCTGCAAGTAGTAGCTAAGAGAGAGACAGGACAGGTTTTTATTAAATGTTTGGTTGAAATTAGATAGCTGTTTTTGGAAGGCAAACGTGTACACTACGCCAGCTGGCTACTCTTATTGTGTTAGCGGCGACGCAAAGCCACGTCCCTCTTTTTACTGAAAACAAATTACACCTGCATTTAATGAGGAAGCTTTGATATCAAAGGTTTTGGGATACTGCTTATTACTGAAAATTAAAAATTAAAAACTAAAAATATTGTAGTAAAATAATTTTTAAATGTATGAATATTTCATATAT
Source organism: Quercus variabilis (assembly GCA_030445155.1). Taxonomy (NCBI): domain Eukaryota; kingdom Viridiplantae; phylum Streptophyta; class Magnoliopsida; order Fagales; family Fagaceae; genus Quercus; species Quercus variabilis. The sequence goes on from CP129446.1 coordinate 18,800,919, forward strand.
TCTTATATAATAAGCCACACAATGTGTACATATTTCATATATGATATGCCCCTTTGCTCAACAAGTTTACCAGGAAATTTACCAGTTACTCATAAAACTAAGTGGAAATATTAGTCATAAGCGCATTGAAGTTGGGACACGAGAAAGAACAGAGATTGAGCTTACCAACTCAGCATTTGCCAGTTTTTTCTTTTTTCTTTTTTCTTTCTTGCGATGCGAGTAGTAGCTAAGAGAGAGAGAGGACAGGTTTTTATTAAATGTTTGGTTGAAATTAGATAGCTGTTTTTGGAAGGCAAACGTGTACACTATGCCAGCAGGCTACTTTCATTGCGTTAGTGGCGACTCGAAGCCGCGTCCCTTTCTTTACTGAAAACAAATTACGCCTGCATTTAATGAGGAAGCTTTGTTATCAAGAGTCTTTAGATACTGCTTATTACTGAAAATTGAAAACTAAAAATAAAAAACATTGTAGTAAAATAATTTTAAAATATATAAATAGTACCGTAAGACCCAGTTTTAAAGTTAAATTTACATTCTTCTCAAATTGCAGATCCCATAAACAGTACCTATGGACCCACTATAGGTACTACTAAAAAGTAACGCAACCACGCTGAATAGCACAAAATTAACGCGCTATCCAAACTCACACCAAATGTACACGTTGGTGTCAGGTGATGAAGTTTGAGAGATTAATAAAATTACTATGGAATTACGTGGCTCCACATAATCTCATACTATGCAAACCCAAAAAGAAAGGAAAAAAAAAAAAAAAAAAAGTCTAGATCCCGCGCCATAACATAACTTTGACACGTGACAAGTGATGGTTTTGTACTTTTTGTTATAAGTTTCATTATATAAGTGTGAATCTATAAAAGAACAGTATATTACGTCTATGCATAATATGCTACTAACGTCATGATGGCAAGGTTTTGTTATTCTAATATTTGTAGTATGAAAATGAATTTGAATTGTTTCAAATTTTGCAGTGGTGGTGGGCAGGCAAAAATGACAAGGGAACATAGTGTTGTGCTTGTGCATTTGACATGCTCTATATTTTTGTATTGTTTGGAGAATGAACAGTGACTTTTATCTTTATCTACCAACTTTTTCAAATACACTTTCCAACAGATTTTCTATTTCATTTAAATATTATTTATTTATTCATTATTTATTTATTTTTAACAACTACACATCTTCCAACATTTTTTTATTCAACACCTAATTATTATAATAGAAAAAAAGAATTTGAAGAATGAACAGTAGCCCATCAGACTTGATGGGCTACTGTTCATGAGCCAAAAAAAAAAAATCCAAGTTTACCGAATCTGTTGGAGCAAAAGAGCATCTCCAGCAGATTCTCCAAATTTTTGTACTATTTGGAAAATGAACAGTGACTTTTACTTTTTAGTTACCCACTTTTTCAAATACACTTCCAACAAATTCTCTGTCCGATTCTCTATCTCATTTAAATATTATTTCTTCATTCATTCTTTATTCTTTCTTTAATTTTCTTTAATCTTTCTTTATTCATTCACAACAATTATATTTCAAATTCCTAATAGCTATATTTTTAAATTTCCCAACGGTAACATTTTCAAATTTTTCAACAATTATATTTTTTCAATACCCTTTTTTTAAAGGGTCATTTTTTCAAATGGTAATATTTCTCAATAGTCATATTTTTCAAAAAGACTTGATAAATTTAAAGATTAACATAGATTTGATAAATTTCAAATTACATTGAATTTTACATATACAAGACTAACATAAATGAAGAGAAATTTCAAATTACAATAAAGACTAAAGACGTAAAAATTAATGCAAGCATAAGACTTAAAATTAGATGATCCTACATCTTGCCATATCTTTGCCACAAGTGCTCAACAAGATCCAATTGGAGTTTATAATGAGTTTCTCTATTTCTAATTTTTTCATGGGTTGTAATGAACGCTGCAAATTGACTAAATTCTTCTGTAGGCTTGTGGGACACTGTTGTAGGGATGCTTTCTGGCACTTGTTCATAATCAAAGTCTTCTGCTCCATTGGCATCACGTTCATCTTCAATTATCATGTTATGTAATATTATGCATGCCTTCATAATGTAATCAAGAGCCTTTGTTCTCCAAAGACGTGCAGGCCCACGAACAATTGCAAATCGTGCTTGAAGCACTCCAAATGCACGCTCTACATCCTTCCTTGTTGACTCTTGAGTTTTAGCAAAAAGACTATTCTTTTTACCTTGTGGAGCTCAGATTGTCTTTACAAAAGTGGACCATGAAGGATATATACCATTAGCAAGATAGTATCCCATCGTATAATCATGACCATTGATTGAGTAATTCACCAAAGGTGCAAGGCCTTGAACGAGCTTAGTAAATATAAAAGAATGGTCTAGCACATTGATGTCATTATGAGACCCAGGTAACCCAAAAAATGCATGTCATTTCCAAAGATCATATGATGCTACTGCTTCCAAAATAATTGTTGGCTCACAACTATGACCAGTATACTGACCTTTCCACCCTGATGGGCAATTCTTCTATTTCCAGCGCATGCAGTCAATGCTCCCTAGCATCCCTGGAAATCCACAACTTTCACCACTCTTAGCAACCTAGCAATGTCATTGCTATTTGGTGACCTCAAGTACTTTGTAGAATAAATATTGACTATGGCTTCAACAAATTTTTTGAGATTCTCTATTGTAGTGGTTTCTCCAATTCTCACATATTCATCTATAAAATCTACCGCTACTCCATAGGCAAGCATCCTTAGTGCGGCAGTCATCTTTTGAAGGGAAGACAAACCAAGCACTCCGGCAACATTTCTTTTTTGAACAAAATATTCATCTTTCTCTTCTAGATTAGATTTAATACGTAGAAAAAGAGAACAACTCATTCGAAACCTCCTTCAAAATACGTTAAGAGGATGTACTGGTGATTCTGCAAAATAGTCTTGAAAAAGTCTTTGGTGGCCTTGCCCATGATCACGTTGGATGATCCTACGGCATAGAACAGAACCACGATGTGATGTTGACGCCCCCTCTCTTTCTAATCGTTCTTCTTCCAATGCAAGAAGTGCAATTATCTCAAAATCATCATCAGAATCCGAGTTATTTAGAAGCATATTATGTGCATAATTTGCATTATGACTCATGGAACAAATTTCCCAAGTTGTTGCCACCAAAAAAACACACAATCATTGCAGCAAGTACTTAATGGTTAAGCTTTCTCTAATTGAAACTTTGGGCCATTATTTCCTCAAAGTTTATTCCCTACTGTCAGTGTCTTGTAAATTGAAACTTTGGACCATTGTTCACACTAATGTCAAGTATCCACCAAGAATCAAAAACAGGGGAACAATATATTATAGAACAAACACAAACACAAATCCAAATTCATTTCAAGATTAACCTAAATCTGAACCCATTTTGAACAAAGTCCCAAACCTGGAAATAAACAATTAACCCTATTCCCTTGAAACCCTAAAATCCAAATCAATAGCAAACAGAGTACAAACCCATCACGGTATCCACCAAGAATCAAAAACAGGGGAACAAACACAAACACAAATCCAAATTCATTTCAAGATTAACTTAAATCTGAACCCATTTTGAACTCAGTCCCAAACCTGGAAATAAACAATCAACCATGTTCCCTTGAAACCCCAAAATCCAAATCAATAGCAAACAGAACACAAACCCATCATATACGGTATCCACCAAGAATAAAAAACAGGGGAACAATAAATTATAGCAAATTAGAAACCCAGAAATATGATATCCAGAAACAATAAATAAGGGAACATCATATACGATATCCACCTAGAAACCCATTTTTCTAAACTCAAAAAATAGCAAATTAGAAATATGATTTCAAATGATTGAAGTTGGCATATTTGTGATCGTTTGCAGAAACCCAGAAATATGATATCCAGAAACCCAGAAACAATAAACAGGGGAACATCATATACGGTATCCACCCAGAAACCCATTTTTCTAAACTCAAAAAATAGCAAATTAGAAATATGATTTCAAATGATTGAAGTTGGCATACCCGTTTGATTTCAGCTTTTGTGAGAGAAATCCAAGATTGTTAATCTTCCAGAGAGAGATCTGTGATCGTTTGCAGATCACCCTTTGTAGCAGAAAGAGAAAAAGAGGAGAGAATAATTGTTCACGGAGAGAGTGAGAGAAAAAAAAGAAGCCACAGAGAGAATGAGAGAGAAAAAAAAAAAAAAAAACAATGGAGAGAAAAAAAGAAGCAACGGCAACGGAAAGAATGGGGGAAAAAAAGAAGAAGCAACGGAGAGAATGTCGGAGAGAAAAAAAAATCCAGAGGAGGAGAGAGAAAGAATTAATATAATAGAACTATTGGTAATATTTTAATTCAACAAATTTAATAGCTAATGTACAGTAGCCCATCAGACTTGATGGGCTACTATTCATAAGCCAAAAAAAAATTTTGGGTACAGAGAAGTTGTTAGAGTTGTTTTTTTGGGTTCCATTCTCTATTATAGCTAATAAGTTGCTTATACATGTATTGCTGGAGATGCTCTAAACAGTGCATAAATTCTCCAAATTTTAGCTAATATACCCGGATACCGATCCTATTAGAGATGCTCTTACAGAAACATCCTCACATGTTTCTATATGTTGGAATATTTTAATAAATTAATTAATATTAAAACATTTAACAATGCCCTTCTCATCCATTTACGGCTCCAAAATGCCCTACAAGCTTAGCCCATTATAATTTCAAAGACCCTTATAATCAAATTGTATATAATTTGGTATTTTTAATAGAGATGTCCAAATTCAATTAATCTCACCTCTTTCCCTCTAAAAAAAATTCTATATGTTGGAATATTTTAATAAATTAATTAATATTAAAACATTTAACAATGCCCTTCTCATCCATTTACGGCTCCAAAATGCCCTACAAGCTTAGCCCATTATAATTTCAAAGACCCTTATAATCAAATTGTATATAATTTGGTATTTTTAACAGAGATGTCCAAATTCAATTAATCTTACCTCTTTCCCTCTAAAAAAAATTAAAAAATTAATCCCTCCTTCCCACTTCAAGATGAATAATAAAAAACACTTTGTCCATTATAATTTGATAGACCAAATAATAAAAAACACTTTGTCCATTATAATTTGATAGACCAAACATATGTTACAATGTAATATGCCATTTTTTATCCGATATTCAAGTCTTTTTTAGCGATTGGATCAGATATACAAGGGACAATATAAAAAATATATGAAATGAGTTTAAGTTATAATGGACAAAGCAATACAATATGGGCCTTCAGTAATGCCATTGGTGAATAACCTTGGCGAATAACCTTAGCCGCTTGGTCTCTTTAATATTTTGGTTAGCAGAACAAGAAGAGATTTTTTTTTATATTGTTTTTTCCTTTTCCTTTATTATTATTATTATTATTACTTTTATTTTGCTGAAATGAAATAGAAGATGACAGATCACTGATAGTTTCTTTTTCTTTTCTTTTTCAGTTTTCTAGGCTTTTTCAGTTTTCTATTCTCTTGCTTAACACAGAATTACGGCTTTTCTGCAAAACACTATTGGAAAAGAGAGTAGATAGTAGATACGCACAATTGCCTTCGGCATTGTGTTTCTGGAAGCTCACTAGGGAATTGATGTTCAGTTCAGTGCATACAACACGTTGGGCAAAGTCAAGTGAAGCTATTGGATATCAAAAACATAAAGCAAACCGAAGCCGCTAGGAAAGGATCCTCATTAAGTATATATTTTTTCAGAGGACCTAGTTAATTATATTTAATTACAACTTAAAAGGATTCTCAATTTCACTTACATAAAACAACAAAAAGTATGGTGTGTTTCATATAAAATGATTTCACTTTTATTCACGCCAAAGATATGTATTATCATATAAAATCACTTCTATTCTATTGGAATTGGGGTCTCAATAATAAATATATTAAGAGAATAAAGCATAGAAAATGATATGGGACATATTCTTAAGTAGCCACATAATGTATGTGTTGCTACATAATGTCTGTGTCCAAAATATATATATATATATATATATAAAAGGAAGAATAATTTAAATAACCACCACAATTAATTTAGTAAACATGAGTGAAAAGTTTAATCAAGTAAAAGATATCGAAAAGATTGTGAGATAACGTACATAGTAGCAATAATTAAATTGAGCACTCATACTTGTTCGCTCTTTGATCCATTTAGTCCCTTGTTTGCCTTCTCGATGTGGGAGATCCTCGGTGATTTGTCAATGAAGGGTTGGACCTCGGATGGTTCCTTTCAGAGTCCTTAGTGATCATGCCTTTTTTCTTTTTCCTCCTTGGTATGCCTTCAAGATTCCTCAGGCTCTACTTGAGTTGGTCATGCTTTCTTTCTTGGGCTCTTCCTTTAGGCCTTTCGGCTGACTATCACAGGCCCATTTGATATATCTTGGACTTTCCCCTACAGTATGCATTTGATATTTCCCTTTTTCAGTTTCTAGGATGTTTATCTATGATTGATAACCAGAAACTAAATTTTTAGAATAAAAACCCATTTGAACAGAACAATCAGTCAAGCACACGAACCTAAGCCAAATCAAGTTTGATCGTTATTTAATGACCCAACAATCTATTAGAATGTAAGCTTAAGAGGAAAATGAAAATGGTGAAACAAAAAGTAGAGAGAAAACTCTGAATAAAATTGTGTGAAATTATATTGGAAAGCACTGAAAATAATACAATACAATCATAATCTATTTATATAATTTCTTAAGAACAATCTATAAGCTTTGGATTCCGAACGATAAACATGGGGATCAGCAAGGGGAGTACCATCAGTGGGAATCAGACTTAGATTAGGAGCACAAGGTGTGCTTAGACTGAAGCATATTGTGGTTGGTAAGTAAATCATGAGCATATTTAGATTGACTGGGGAATAGGCCTTTTGAGGTACGAGTGATATGAAGACCAAGGAAATAATGGAGATCCCCAAGGCCGATGAGCTCAAAAGCAATAAGGACAATATCATCAACATCAACCAAAAGGTAGATCAATATTGGCCCTTGTCTAAAGATAAACAAAGAAGAGTCTGTAAGAGCATGTATGGATCCTCTTTATGCTTAATTTCCTCAACCAAGTAGCTAAGTTCAAAGTTATAAAAAGGTGGTAAATTTTCTTTCAGATAGAATTGTTTATAGAAGATGTTGGTGCAAATACAATGATAAAAGAAATAATACAAAGAGAAACTGAAAAATACTTCTGAATATTATTCCCGTTGCGCACGTATCTAGCCCAATATCTGAGTCAATACATTTTAGCCCATTAATCACCACAATTAAAAAGAATAAAATAGTCTCTCTCCTTTTCAATGTGGGATTAAACATTTTCACTAACTCCTCATCTTCCATATTCACTCTCATATCTTTTCATTTATGTTATTACATTTATGTTTCTCAAAAAAAAAAAAAAAAAATGTTATTACATTTATTCATTTTATTTATTTAATATTAAAAATGCTCCAACAGAAGATAACCTATCACAACTCACAAGTTAGAAATGACTTACGCAGTGTTTATGAACACACAGCCATCCATCGTTATGCCTGATGTAGGAGATGTAATTTCCATCTCTTCGCATTAACACTTCATACTATGTATAAAAATGTCTCGGTCAAATAAGTTATTAACACTAGATATCATATCTTACTAATCACTGACTAACAAAACAATCAAACAAACTAAACTATCGCATACATTTCTGTTCGGATCACTAAGAATGATATTAGTTTCATAAATGAAGGACTCTGTTTCCAACTATCCATCATTTTCAGCCAATAGCTGCCATTTGAAGGCCAAAATTTGAGGCAGCTTAGTAAAAATGTGGATTTATTCACAACAAAATTATAAAGTATACAAACAACATCAGCCATTTTGCCAACAAGAAATTGCTCAAGAGCATCTATAAGTCGCTCGCTAATATCCAAATCAAGGACCACAAATTCCATTAATCGCGTCCATGAATGTGAATAATCGTAGGGGCCGTCAAACTGAAATTTTAATAATAAGTATAATTAATGCATACTTATGACAAGAACTAAATAAAATAAAATAATATAACACTTTCGTAAAAGGGCGGCCTAAACTTTGAAGCAGAACTATTGCATCAAGCCATCAACTAGTAAAATTACATAGGGTTCCAAAAAAGAAATGTCTTTTATAATCAATTATATAACCACCAGCAAAAGAAAAGACTAATAATTACCTCAAAGCTCATTTCAGATGAAAAGTTTTCCCAAATTCATCTTTCACATGCTTTAAGGCCATTCACTAAACTTTTAAGAAATTTTGAATCATCCCCTATATATTGCTCATCAAGAAATTTTGCAAAAAGAAAAACAACACATTTACCAATCACGCTATACCAAGAGTTGTAAATTAATACAAGAAAGTGTGAATAATTGATAAGGTATTGCAGCTAAGTCTTTTGGCTAAATATTCGTTAAATAGGAGTTTATTTATGATATGTGTATTGTTCAAAATTTTTTAGCTATGTGAGAAGAGAGACGAATTTCGACAATGCTATCGCCGAAATTGTGAGAAAAAATAAGAGAAATGAGAGAGCGATGTGACCAAAGGAGAAGAGAGAAAAAAAAAAAATTTCAGCAATGATATTGCAACAATTGATGCTGCCCAATTTTCAACTGCCTATGACTGCCTGACTGCCCATGACCGAAAAGGAGCAAGGAGAAACATTTGAATCGTCACAATATCATTGCCGAAATAGGAGAGAGTAAAGAGAAGAAGAAGAAAATTGTAGTGATACCAAGGGAGTCAATACCGTACCGGAGATCATTTCAGTTTAGTCAAAAAAATGAAATATTTCGGTACCGGTTGATACCAGTGTACCGTTTCGGGGTTACTGCTATATATTATAAATACTTAAAATTTACATATTTTTGCATAAGTTCAATTTTTTTTTTTTTTTTTTTTTGATGAGTTCATAAGTTTAATATATTAGTCATTATACATTACTCCAATACATTAACATAAATAGTATTTAAAAAAAAAAAAAAAAAAAAAGATGCACACGTGACTTCTCAAAAGATGTAGGCAAATGTGCTTTTAATCTCACGCCACTCCAACTCCTACCTAACCATCTGACACAGTTTAATGAGAAATTTTAAAATACTCAAAAGCACAAAGTTATCATGCATTGCTATTGGAGATATCAAGAAGCAAAAAAGGGAAAGTAACGAAGAAGAAGGAGAAGAAAGAAGAAGCTGTAGTGACAAGCTGCTACGGAGGCTGAACGAGTTCCAAATAAGAATATGTTTTAGAAGGAAAAATGAAAGACTTGGAGCACAGATTAGAACCCACAAATTAGGCACTGTATGGCCAACCCATTCTTCTCTTTCTATACTTCTTTTTCTTTTTATTCTCTGTTCTATACTGGTCCGAAATATCTTTTCCGGCCGAAATGGCCGGAATGTCCCGAAATGGCCGGAATAGACCGATACAACCCGATATCTGAGACGGTACGAATCACAGCTATTTCTATACCGATTTGGACTCCGGTGCGAAAAATTTCGGCCGTACCGGCCGGTACGGTACGAAATTCACTCCATTGAGTGATACACACAATATTAACTATAATATAATAATACATATTATTTACAATGCTTCTTATAATATTTACAAAGCATATATACAATAAATTATTACCAATAACCACCATAAAAAAGTAAAGAAACTTATTTGTCTTTTGATATCAACGAACTTTAATGAAATTGAAAAAAAAAATCACAAATGTAGGATTTACTACATGTTATTATTAAGTTTCCTATAAATTAATAATAACAACATAAAAAACAAATTAATAGCACAATTAAGAGTCATAATACAACATTTTTTTCTCTTTGCTCTCTCTTATTTGGGCAATGGTTTTTCCATAATATAATTTTTTTTCCTCTCTCTTCTCTCCTATATTGGCATTGGTATTGCCACAATACAATTTTTTTTCCTCTCTCCTATGTCAGTAATGGTATTGCCACAATACAAATGCTTCTCTCCTCTTTTTCAATCATGGGAAGTTAGGCAGTTGGTAAATGTGACAATCAAAAATTCAGCAGTGGCAATTATGGCAATACTATTGTCGAAATTTCTTTTCTCTCTCCTCCTTTGGGTCACATCATTTCTCTCTCCTTTCTCCTCCTTTTGTCACATCATTGTCAAAATTCTTCTCTCTCCTCACGCAACCTAAAAGCTTTAAACAGTACACATATTACAAATAAACTTCTATTAACCAACATATCACTATAATCATGCAAAATTTATGCAATATGCACCATATTATTAGCGTGTTAAAAGTCTTTCGTACAAAATATGACCACTTTTTATGAAAGCTTTTCATATACGTGTGAGAAATTTCATTTTACTTTCGTTAGAGCTTTCCGTATTTTTTGGAGTTAGTTTCCATATTTCTTGGGTTCAGTTAGGCGGGTAATTATATATAAATACAGGTTTTTATGTATTATTTAGTTTAAGTAAGATCAATAGGATTTTTTACTCAAATAATAATTATTCTCTCTCTTTTCTCTATGTTTACTCAATCTTCCTGTACTCTTTGTTTGGTATCTTGCTAAATATTTAGTAATAGTTGGATCATAAGGTTATTGATTTTATTCAAAATTCACAATTTGCAAAAATAAAGTCTAGTCTAGGGTTGATTCAACACATTTTGGGACCAAACACAAGTGTAAGATGTATTGTTACTTAATATTTTATAAGCAACATATACTGTTACTTAATATTTTATAAGCGATATATGAATTAGAAAAAAGAATCCAACCTTTTATAATAATTTAATACATCAATTGAACTATTTTATATATTTATAAAACATATTTAAAAACTTTTGATTCTAAAAATATAAAAACAATTAGTATCAAAATAAATATTATATTTTAAATGGTTATTGTCTTGCTCGGAAATGTTGGACTTCTATTATTGAACAATGAATTTTCAATAATGAATTTTTCTAAAAAACTATTAATTTTAATTTAATAGAGAGAGAGAGAGAGAGAGAGAGAGAGAGAGAGAGTAAAATTTTTGGAATATGGATAATTTTACACTCTTAAACAATCACAAACATAGTAAAATGTATTAATAAAATGTTGAATATTCAAAAAGAGTACAATATTTTAAAAAAAAAATTATATTTACCAAAAATTTTGGCCTTTATTAAAAATTTTACATTTTAAGGTAGATAAACAAAACATTCAATCGAGTCTTTTGGCTAAATATTATAATAAACGGAGTTTATTGATGTTTCAGATACTGTTCAAAGATATTTGGCAAAATAAGAAAAGAGACTGAATTTTGGCAACAGTATTGCCGAAATTGCAAGAAAAAGTACGAGAGAGAGGAAAGATAAGTGATGTGACGGGCGAGAGAGAAAAATTGAATTTCGGTAATGAGATTACCAAAATTCTTGTCCTACCCATGGAATGCCAAGCTCTTGCCCGTGAAGTGCTTCAAGTGCATGCTAGGGGGAGTGCCTAAAAGAGAAAACAATTGTGGCAACCAAGTTGCCGAAATTGTATGGATGGAGGAGAGAGAAAATATGAATTGTGGCAACCAAGTTGTTGAAATCATGGGGAGAAATTTTTTTAAAAAAATTGTGGTTGATTTGTGGCAATGGCATTGACGAAATAGAAGGAAAAAAAATGTGGCCATTGATTTGTGAAATGGCATTGCCGAAATAGAAGGAAAAAAAAATTGTTGCAATTGATTTGCCAAAAATTGGAGGAGAGAGAGAGAGAGAGAGAGATATGTCTGAATAAAAAAAAATATATATATCGTACACATTCTTATTCTTCAATAGTTTTTTTGACCTTGTTTGTGTGTATGTCATCGTCTTTCATTTCGTATTGTAAAAGTACCCTGTGAGGATTCAATCAACCAATCACCTCACCTCTTCCTTTGATTCTTATTCTTTGCTTGGAATATATTCATTGATCATTCCCAATAAAACCACCTATTGATATCACGCCTAAAATCTATCCCATAGATTCCTTTTTGTCTTTTTATTTCTCCTCTTCGTAATTAAAGGCAAGTACCCTCACTAAAGGATTGCATCTCCTCACAAAGTTACATCCTCCGATTGTTCAGTTACTCTCCTACTTTGTTTCAGTGTGCACAACTAAGGATTGTAAGTTTTTGGTTAATGTAAGTTTTTTTGCTTTGCTTGTTAATTTACACCTCTAAAAATTAATAGATTTATTATTATTGTATAAATATATGCTTTGTAAATATTAGAAGCTAATACATTGTAAAATATTATGTATTGTTGTACTTAATATTATTTGTATGCTTATGATTATGATTATTGTTGTTGTTGTTGTTGTTGTTATTCAAATTTTAGATTAATGAATTTTTTTTATGGTTAGGATTACAAGCATTTTCAATATTGTTATTATTTTGTGTTTATTTATTATTATCTGATTGTGGTTTTTTTTTTTTTTTTTTTTTTTGCAAGTATCACTCTATAGTTCTCACTCTTTCAGTTGGTATCACAATTGTGGTAAGCATCTCAACTCTCTAATTAAATTTACGTATGTGTTTTGTTAATTTTTAAATTATTTAATATTATTTATTGTTATTATTAGTATATGACCACAAAAATTGTATTATTGTGATCTTTTTATAATCAATTTTACTTTGTTATTATCAATTATTACATCTATTACTTGGAAAAAATATATTGCATAATATGTTTGTTGGTTTGTAATAAAGATATGTATGTGTATTATTATTATTATTATTTTTTATTTAGTACAATATATCGTACATTTATGTTTCTTTTTCTTTAAAGTTTAGTTGGTATAAAATTTATTAAGTTTCTTGAATCTTTACTTTTTATGGTGGTTATAGGTTGGGAAATGAAAATTAATAATATGCTTTATAAATATTATACGCTAATATATTGTAAATATTATATATGGTTATATTATAGTTAATTTTATTATTTTTTATTATTGTTCTTTTGTTTTTATTTAGGATTACATTTTTTTTAGAAGATATCCATAGAGGTTATCTCAGTCCAAAAAAAATGGTTAATTTAGTTTGATTTATAGACAATTTCCTACTAATATAAAGGTAATGGACATTGCATGGTTTAACTTATTGTAGCATTTAATGTAGGATATATTTGAAATGGAGCCTGGGCCATTCGATCCTTCTCTGCTAACCCAACAACAATATCACATCTCTAATGATGCAATGGAAGGCAATGTACGTTGCGAGATAAAAATTTATTAATGTCATAATATCTACAATTATTCAATTTACATGCAAATAATTTCAACATTAGCAATATAACATTGTACATTTTTAAAAAAATTTCAAGCTTTCACCTTACAAGTGTGACCCCAACTGTTTGCATTCTCAAACCGACCAGAGCGTGCCAATGCTGCAATAACCCAACAGTATACTAAGGCATACATGTTCCAGGTTTTGGCTTTACTATTTGGAAATAAGAGACAAAGTAGATTGCATTGTTGCTTTCTCCAGCTGTTAGCGAACTTTAGTGTAGATGGAAAATATAGATGGGATAGTGCCACACTTGCTTTCCTTTATAAAGAGTTGTGTACTACTACTATTAAAAAAGCACGAAGGTTGCAGGTCCTATTTTCATATTACAATTATGGGCATGGGAGCATCTTTCATATCTGACCCCAATTCCAATAAATCCAACAAATTTAAATGATGACGACCCCTATAGTTGCAGGTATAATATTTACTTTCTATTTCTATACAATATTGTATACTGTAACATTTATCCTTGATACTTCCAAACCCTAAAATCAGTGGTAATCATTAATTGTGTATAGATGGGATACCAAAAGAATGTTTACTCACACACCAACGCATGTTCTACGTGCGTACCATTCTAATCACGACACACATAATAATGAACAAGTAATATATGTTGTCACAATGCATCAACAGTTAATTTACTAGTTATATTATTGTTTTAATCAATTATAACATAGTTATTGTAATTGGAATTGCATATTGTTTGAACACCGTACAATAATTATTTGCATCCATAGTGTCTTGTAGGAAAACATATATGGACTACAACAGTGCCATTGCTATGCTTACAAATTGTGGAGTATTACCATCTAGAAAGAGTCATGTGACAGTTTAGGTTGTTGCAAAGATGTCCAAAGTGGCCTACTGACAATTTCGTTAAATATGTGCATTGTGTAAAGTTAACAGGAAAGTCCAGTGTCAATTGATATAGGCAGCATGCACAACACTACCGACTTTGGAACGAGCAAGCTGAAAATGTAGTTGGGGATGACAATTTCCATTTAGGTATGGACTACACAACATGGTACCATCAACATGGCCACCTATTCACGACACCAGAGGTGACTGCCCATATGTACCAAGTTATCATTTTAGCTTTTTTAATAATACTGCACTAATATTGATAACAAATTATTTACACAAACAAATTACTGCACTAATATTGATAACAAATTATTATTTTAGCTTCGTCAATTATACTGCACTAATAAACGTTTTCTTTTTTCTTTTTATGTGGCAACAAACTGAGATCAATAATATGTTAAATTTGGTTGTTGCAAACCAACAGAGTAATAATCTCATTGCACAACAAGTCCTTCCAGCAACAGTAGAGGGCCTTAATCGAGTGAAGTTATCGATAGAAGCAAATATTTTCTCCGTCCCTGCTAAGAGGGTGACACACTTCGAGTGACAACAAAGGCACCAAGGAAGATAGCACCCGCAAACCTCTATTGAAACCCACTCGTCCACCTCTACACAACTTGGACAACACGGAAATGATGAAGCCAAACCATCCACCTCTACACAGCACAACATGTACAGCTCTACCTAAGCTGGGCCATCATCATCTCCCCGTAATGAGCCAACCACCTTCAATGAGTTTAATCTAATTAGTGCTGTTTAAATAGGATGCAAGTTTCAATTAAGTTAAATTTTTAGATTTTAAACTATATAACTAGATACGCCAATTGACCAAATACAACACAACACAAACTAAGATGGGACACTCTGATGCAAACAAATTACTTAATTATAAACATATATTCATTGCAAATAATCTCTGCAAAAATGAAAAATCTCAGTTTCTTTGTTTTCCTTTTTATTTGTACATCAATCATTTTTTTTTTCTTCCATAACTTTCTTTCATACGTGGACATGAATCTAAAGGACAAAATGGGCTTTTGCCCTTTTCGGGCAAATTAAATAGTTTTATACCCCTTTTTCCAAACTAATTAGGAAAATGTCCATCTTTTAAAACTTGGTTTATGATAAATCGAGTTAGGAAAAAGAAAATTCTAAAGTTCTATAGTGGCGTTTTAAGGAGCCTATGGTGACATTTAAAAACCTATAATGACGTTTTTTAACTCGACTTCAATGACATCAAGTTATAGGCAATTTTTTTTACCTATAACTCAATTTCATGGAAGTTGAGTTAAAAAAACGCCACTATATGTCATTAAAAAGGTCATATAGGTCTTTAAAAACGTCACTATAGAGTTAAACTTGATTTTAAGTAAGTCGAGTTTCAAAAGATGGATATTTCTCTAATTAGTTTGGAAAGGGGGGCGTAAGGCTATTTAATTTGCCCGAAAATGGCAAAAGCCCATTTTGTCCTGAATCTGAATAAGAATCTATGTACTTTTTTTTTTAAGAATAAGAATCAATGTACTTGAATCTATTATTATTTGTTTCATAGGGTATTTTTATAATACGAAATAAAAGAACATGACATACACAAAAAAAAAAAATTGTTTTGGTAAAAAAAAAAACTACTAAAGAATAAGAATATGTGTACTTTTTAGAATAAGAATTCAAAATAATTTTTCTCTCTCTCTCTCTCTCTCTCCAATTTTCGACAAATCAATTGTAGCAATTTTTTTTCCCTTCTATGTCGGCAATGTCATTACCACAAATCAATTGCCACACAACAAGATGAAAAACTCTGATACAAACAAATTACTTAACTATAAATATATATTCATTGCAAAGAATATCCGCAAAGAATCTCAGTTTCTTTTTTTTTTCTTTTTTTGTTTATAGTGTGCACATCAATCATTTTTTTTCTTTCATAACTTTCTTTCATGCATGGACAGGAATCTGAATAAGAATCTATGTATTTTTTTTAGAATAAGAATCAATGTACTTAGTGAAATTGAATCTATCATTATTTGTTTCATAAGGTGCTCTTATAATACGAAATGAAAGAACATGACATGCACACAAATCAAACTACTTCAGTAAAAAAAAAAAAAAAAAAAAAAAAAACTACTGAAGAATAAGAATATGTGTTCTATATATATTTTTTTTTTTATTCAGACAACTCTCTCTATTGCAACAATTGCAACAATTTTTTTCCCTTCTATTTCGACAATGCCATTGCCACAAATTCATTCCCACAATTTTTTTTTTCTTCTATTTCAACAATGCCATTGCCACAATTTTTTCCCCTCTATTTCGGCAATGTCATTGCCACAAATCCATTGCCACCAAAAAAAAAAAAAAAAAATTCCTCTTATTTTGGCAATGCCATTGCCACAAATCAATTGCCACAATTTTTTTTTCCTTCTATTTCATCAATGCCATCGCCACAAATCAACCACAATTTTTTTTTTTTTTTTTAAATTCCTTCCCAAGATTTAGGCAACTTGGTTGCCACAAAATTTTTTTTTCCTCCCATTTTCGGCAACTTGATTGCCACAATTCATATTTTCTCTCTCTTCCATTCCCTACAATTTCGGCAACTTGACTGCCATAATTGGTTTTCCTTTTGGGCACTCCACCTAGCATGCATTTTGGGCACTTCATGGGCAAGAGCAATTCAATTTTTTCTCTCTTCTCATCACATCACTTATCTTTCTTCTCTCTCATACTTTTTCTTACAATTTCGACAACGGTGTTACTGAAATTTAGTCTCTTTCCTCATTTTACTAAATAACTTTGAACAGTACATATAATACCAATAAACTCCCTTTTTTGCAATATTTAGCCAAAAGACTATATATATATATATATAGAGTAAGTGAGAGGCCTTGGGCCATTGCCTGATTGGCCTGATGGTTGAGCTGCTCCTGCTTGAGAGAGATAGAGCACCAATGTGTTAGATTAATGGAAGGCCCTCAAAGGTAGCTGGGTAGGCAATGAAGTTTGAGAGATTATTATAGTAATGTAGCGCCTCAAAGTCAGTTTGCTTCACATGAATCACATACATTATAGGGATAAGATAATCCTAAGGTCATGATGAGAAGGTTTGGTGATTGAGTGATTCTGGCATTTGTAGTATGAAAATGAAATTTGAATCATCTCAAATTTTGTTGTGGTGGACAACAATGAGAAGGGACCGTAGTGTGAAACTTTTTTTTAGTAGATAAGATTAAATATTTACATATGTCGTCTGCTATTTTTTTGAGAAAAGTCATCTACTCCATGATGAGTGTTCTTTATCATTAGGCCAAAATATCAATTGGTTTTTGGTGTATGTGGAGTTCGGACCCCTAGTT
This sequence comes from Quercus variabilis, assembly GCA_030445155.1. Classification (NCBI taxonomy): domain Eukaryota; kingdom Viridiplantae; phylum Streptophyta; class Magnoliopsida; order Fagales; family Fagaceae; genus Quercus; species Quercus variabilis. The sequence goes on from CP129446.1 coordinate 18,818,519, forward strand.
TTTTTATTTAACAACAAAGGACTTTATTAGTTAAACTAACTGAAATTCACACCATATGTGAAACTTATTAATCAGCCAGTTATGTACTTGGGAATCACGCAGGAAGTGTAGATTTTTTAATCTCTATGAGGTTAACTAACGTGTTTCTTATAAGGCCGGTTTAAATCTAATAAAGAAAACCAAATATACTTTATTCAGGAGGGGAAAAAATAAGGTAAACCAAATAGATTCAGTTCATCTGCATCGTGAAGGTTCTCTCTTTGAATCTTTTCCTGCCATTATAATTGAACCGCATTTGGATTTAATGTTTGATACGCATGAGAACTTTATAGTACAACAAAACCGTAAGTTGTGATTAACAAGTGTTAACTCCCTCCACTGAGTAAAAAATTCAAGCAAGAAGAGCTGAAATGGATCAAAGTAGACCATCATTTCAATAAAATGCAATTTATCTACCCACATTATGGTTCTCTCTCTCTCTCTCTCTCTCTCTCTAAAACGCAAGTCTTAGGGGCCCAACACATTTGATTATGCCCTTCTCATCCATTCAGGGCTCCAAAATGCACTATAAATTTGGCCCATTTATTCAGTAAACTGCCTTCTTTTTTTAGAGCCGGATATTTATTTATTTTGTTGGCTGATTGGGTTGGACATATAGTTGAGCAGTACTGGTCTACTAGAGAGTAGAGGCACCCAAAAAAAAATCACATACTTTTTTTTTTTTTGTAATTTATTGAGGTGGTAAGTTATAATTAGCAGTGTTATGAATACAGTTTTGGGTCCATTTCGGTTTGTCCATTAGAAGAAAATATTTTGATACACGACCAATTTCGGCATACCATTTTGGGATTACCATTAATTTATATATATAATCCAAATAATTTATTTTTACATGAATACACTATTGACACCATTTTTATTATAAACAAATAACAACATATTATCTCAATAGTTATATTAAAAATAAAATTATAAAAAAATTTAGTCAAAAAGTTAAATCCAATAATTTCGACCAACACGTATGGGTCTTCAGACTAATGCAATTAGATAACAAGTGGGCTACAGTGTTTATATTTTCGAAATAAGTGATATTTGAGAAAGTAAAGCTTCACAGGAAACACAATGAGTGCTCCTGAAAACAAAAGCCCATTGGTGTCAAAATTGGGCCATTTTCTTGGCTCTTGTCCACAATTGGGTAATAGCAAAATCGACTCCAAAGTTGTCATTGTTGGATTAGATTTGAAACCATTTCAGACATAAATAAATAATGAACGAAACATCCCAAACGTATTGGTGATGGGCTTAGATGGACTATTTAAGTTTTTTTTTTTTTTTAATAATTGACTATTACAATTCCTCCCTCAAAAAAAAAAAAAAATAACTATTACAATTCCCAAAATATGCCTTAAATTATTTTCCAAATTCATTAAAACTCTTTTTTAAAATATCAAACAAAAAAAAAAAAAGAATAAAGATAATAAAATACACTTATATGTAGGATCAAGTTGGGTCAAATAATTTCTCAAAAAAAAAAAAAAAAAAAGATGGGTCAAATTAGTTGAAAAAATTATCATCTTACACTCAACCCAATCTGAGGCTTAAAAAATAAATTCTAACTCAAGTTTAACACGCCAATTCATGAAAAAACAACTTGAGACATCAAGTTTTTTATTATTATTATGAGAAGAAGATGCGTCAAGTCGAGTTGAGTTGAGTAACAGGTTGATTCAATTTAATTGAATTCATAAGTTTGATGCACACTTCTAATATCAAATATAACGACTTTCTAGCTTTTCTTGACAACAATATTAAAAAGTGTTATAAAATATGTTATTTAAGTTAATACATTGGGTTACTATACTTGGTTAATATTTAAGCCTATAAAATAGAGTATATATTTTTTAAATTATATGTTTTATTATTATTATTATTATTATTACACACATATATAGGTAACTCCGAAACAATAAAATAGTATCAAATAATACGAAAATATTTTATTCTCCTAACCGAATCAAAACAGCTTTCGCTACTTTTTCTTTCTTTCTCCTTTAAAGGTAAAGCGGTAGATTTTATTAATTGCCAAACTTGCCCATCAAACTTGTACATTATCGTTGATAAAATTAGGCAATACAGGGTGGGGTTTGCTTCAACCAAGCCTGTGCTTGTAGGCGGGCTGGAGAAGCACAAGATAATTCATTGGTAACTTTGTTGCAAGCTTTGCCCACACATTAATGATACTCCACTCCTCTGAAAACCTATGTAAATTTCTTTGACATCTTTCAGAGTATATGGCGAACGTTGCACAGTGACGGTGTTGGCCAGTAAATTTACTGAGAGTATAACTCAATATGTGCATCACTGTCAAGGATGCTGATCTTCAGGCCAACTTCCATAACTAAATTAGCATCATTGAACTTATATGGGCCAATAGCTTTTCCAAGCACCAAGTAAAGTAGATGCCTGGGTTACAGAAGACAATGACGCTAACTTGCATTTATGTCCATTCCTGAGGCATCCAAAAGGAATGAAACAGGATCAAAAGGCACATGTATGCGCATGCGCATGAGTATGCCCCTGTTATTTTAATGAAATAGAAATACTAATAAAGTGATGGGACACATCACACAAGTTGCCTAGCTGAATGGCAAATGGGTGCATTTGGTGAATTCTTTTTTTTTTGAAGAGGCATTCGGTGAATGCTACCAACTCAACATTTTTCGCACAACACCGAGCGAGCGGACAATTTTTTTTTTTTTATTCTTATTTCTTCACAGTATTTAGATTCTGTTCATTAGATTCTCCTTTTAAAATTTAGTCACGTGATTTTTTTTCTCACAAGATAAAAGTGTATTTTTAGTTAAGTACAGCCACATTACTAAATTTTAAGAGAATCTTAAAGAACAATACCTAAATATTATACTTAAATTTTGGCTGATATAAAAATAGTTGTAATTCTAAAACTTCTTGTTCAGTGAAGTGATAAGTACAAGTGGGAAATGCGTTGATTCTATTAATATATTTGACGGATGATGTTAATGGAGGGATAAAGTGCACGTTGTAAAATAATAAAAGGAGAACATTACGATGTCCAAAGCTAAGAAATCCCGTGAAACAAAAGGGGATTGTCGTACAAGGAATGCTATGGCGTTGCTTAGGCAAAATAATGCGCTTCCATCCCCATCACATTAAAAGTGAACCCACCACCCAAATCTTCACAGTCCCCGTCCCACCAACCGCCGCCCAACAAAAATATATGCTACTACTTTATTAAACAATTATTCCATTAAAAGAAAAAAGACAGCTAAAAAAGAGCCAAAAGTGCGTTGCTAAACAAAAATGAAATAACCAACCAAACCCAACAACCGACCCCCACACACAATCACTAGTTCTTTTTAGCTAAATTCCCATGTATTCCCACTATTCTCAACAATCATAATCATATCTCAGATGTTTTTAATTAGCTCAATTAGTAAATCTTTGATAGTTGTATAGAAGATTTAGAGTTTAATCTTCGCTTACATAAAAAACTAATTGGTGTCTTAATTTGATGATAAAAATGTATTATCAGAAGCGAAAGCCATAAATTAAAACTATCTTAAAAAAAAAAAAATCATAACCCTCATTTTCTAATACAACAAAATTAGAGGCACACTCTATTAACAAAAAAAAAAAAAAAAAATTAGAGACACACGGACCAACTTCACATCATGTTTTATTAAAAATGATGAAATCCATGTAAACAAGACTAGACCAAAGTAAAATGATGTTCAAGCTCCTCGTTTACTTCTTTATTGAATGTGAATTTATAAAATCTAATTATTAAATTACATATCATTATTATTATATTTTTTATATTTACAAAAGTAATTATTTCAAAAAGATAAAAAAATTTAATCGTTAGTCAAATGTTTAAAGGTGAGGTTTTACGGTTTAAAATTATATATAAAAAATAAGTTTATTTATAAAGTTTACACGAATGTAAAAACATAAATAAAAAAAATGTCATCCAACAATTAGACTTTTATAATTAATATCCAATAAAAACTCCAGAAAGAGAGAAAGTAAGAAAAGGAAGTCAGAGCAATGTTATTTGTTTTGTTGCCATTTACATCTACATCATCCACCAATCCCCATTAAAAAGGGAACTAAAAATTACATGATCCTCGTAACATTTCCCCAAAAAAAAAAAAAAACTCGACACAACTAAAGTAAATAATCCCCATTAAAAATAATATATATATTTCATTTTCTTCCTCATTAACGATAATCGTTATTACTTATTATCATCATCATCAAGATTTTCGGATTTATGGTGATTCACCTTAGCAAAACCCAGCCCTCGCGAATTTGGCGGCGCGTGAACAGCATCGACGACCGTGGATGACGACATTTCCATCTGGCAAACCCTAACGGCCCCGAAAAGCCTCTCCGGCAACTCATCCTCCGCTTGCCCCTCCACCACAAACCCCATGTCGATCGTTACGCTCGTCACGTACCCCAATGCGAGGTGAAGAATGGCGTTAGCTATGGCGGAGCTTCCGATATCGACGTCGATCTCTAAGTAATTGGCTCCTCTGTGGTAGTTACACGTCAGCGCCTTCCCTAACAAGCACGCGCTGTAGTTTCCAACCGTTTTTTTAACGATCCACGGACCTTTTACGATCCGGTTCACGATCTTGAACCGCTGGTTTCGGAACGCATCGTCGCCGTGGACGAACCTGTGGAGGAGCGAGCCGAAGGGTATAGGCTCCTCCGTGGCGAAGTAGAAGACAGCGTTGTGGTGGTCCTTACCTGGAATTTGGAGATTCACGGCGAGTATGAACGATTTCAACGATTTGCCTTGGGACTGAGCCTTGCGAAGCGCGTTAGCTACACGGTTGTCCGGGCGGGCGAGTACGTTGTCGAGCTTTGTACTCGATTTGAGCCAGTCCATTCCGGCCGGCGCGAGTAGGTAGTCGCCGGAAGGGGATTTTGTTCGTTTGGTGAGGTAGTTTTTGGAGCGGAGAGAGAAGAGGTCGCCTGGCGGTGAAGCCCAGCCGTTTGTTCCTGTGTGGAGGTCCACGTGGCGGAGGGATCCACCGTTGATCGCTTCGGATATCCACTCCACCATTGTCGTAGTGGTGGTGGAGATGGAATCGTTGGGTCGGGAGGTTCGGGCTCCGGAGCTGGTACGATGCTTTTGCTTCGTTGGGCACATGTTAACTTGTAGAAAGAAAAAAATATAAGTTATAGTCTCTCTCTCTCGCTCGCTCGCTCGGTGAGTGGTGCTGCGGGAGCAAAGAAGTTTAGGTTGATGTTAAGGTGGTGTCAGGGTGTGTTGTTAAATTAATAACTAATTTGAGAGAGGAAATAAATGTGACCTTGCATTTCCAAGAAACTACGAGACAGCCCTATCCTTAGCTCTACTTTTTGGGATTTGATTTTGAGACATAGACAGCTAATTTTTCAATTAACATAATAATTATTATATGTATAAAATAAAATAAAAACTTTTTAGTTTACTAACAAAATTTACGATAGAATTAAGATTATGGTATATATTGTCGTAGAGGAATGGTACACCCCAAAAAGGAAAGCTTGCAATTTTAAGTAGGCAAACTAACAACATTGTTATTTACTATTTATTATGTATTATTATTATTTTTTTTCATAGAAAGGTTTTTTGGAATTTTCATTAAACATGGTGTGAACCCAAAAACCTGAACCTTTTGACATAATCTGCTTTTACTTCAGATAGTGACTCATGATTCATGATAAGGTGAGTATCCTTCAGCCGTACATGCAGCCATTAGATGAGTCATGATTCATGAGTTGTTTTGTTACATAGCGTGCAAAAGGAACCTGCTAGTTCCTAAAGCGGTGCTTCCACGCTTTGGCACCAACAATCACCTATTGAGTAGGTAAAGGAGCTGGCTTAGAGTTTGTTAAAGCATGCATAATTACTTGTGAGTCCCCTTCTAGACTAATGTTTACAAGGCCTAGGTCCTGTGCAAGCGCCAACCTACACTCAACATTGTTATTATCAGGATTCAAAATGTGTCATAGTATTTAAATATGGAAGGCTTCGTCAAAACAGAAATAATGACCATATAATAGGATATGGCACCATCAAGACTTAAGGTTATTTCCATAATAAATAAATAAATAAAAATTAAGGTTATTTCCATAATAATAATAATAATAATAACTTAAGGTTATTTTAATTCTAACAAAAACCAATAAGAGACGAGAAGCTACTTTATGGACACTAGATTTCAATAGACTTGAATAATGTGTTGAATATTCGATAATTTCAAATTTCATTCACCACATTATTATTGGTCATTGGGATTTTGGGGGTGTTTAATTGACAAAGAGTAGAAAGGTTATATATATATATATATATATATATAATGGATGTGTAATTTACCAAGGAGCACTAATGATACTGCAAGTAGTCTACAACAACTCTCATCTAATAATGGTGGAGATTTGCACATTTGCATTTCCGGCATCAAGTGGGAAGTGAAAACAAGATATTGAGAAATGATTGTTGGAGTTCACACAGCTCATTCCTCTAGATGGCATTGTTTGGAAATAAAAAATTGGCATACCTTCATGACAATTGTAGAGATTAAATCATACATACACGTATGATTTAATCTCAACTACAACCAAGACCGGTTGTTGCTTTTACTTCTCATTAAAAAAAAAAAAAAAAAAATGGCGTTACATTTTAGTCTAATCAAAGATGCTTTTACTTTAAAAAAAAAAAAAAAAAAAAAAAAAACTCATATTTTATTCATATTCTTCTTTTTTTTTTCTTTTTTTATACAAGTATGTAGTAGATGAGGGCGGGAGGGAAAGAATGTGGTTCGAATCACTGAACTAGCATTACAAAGAATAGAGTTATATCTGTTCACTTCAACAGCAGTCCAATTTATTAATAGTGAAAGAAATTGTTTTGATTAAAAAGAAATGCTAATATAAAATATTGTGGGTTGTGGCGTTGGTGTAATTTAATATAAAAGATTGGGGATTTTTAATTATTAAATCGCAGAAAGCGACAAACGGGATAATAGTTAATAACTTTGACAGTGTTTTTTTTTTTTTTTGAAGAGAATAACTTTGACAGTTTGATAGACCCTTACCGACGTTGACGATGAAGATAGCTACACGTGGTGATTACTGAATAATAACGACAAAAAAAAACATTTAAAAAAAAAAAGTCTTTTAACTATAAAAAAGGTCTCATTATCATTTTTTTTTTTCTTTTTCGCCGAATGAGAAGAAAAAGAAGCTGTGATTACGTCACTCATATTTGAAGATTTCATTGTCACAGATGCTGTTATGACACATGGACTGGCTGATGTGCTTTGGACCGTCACAGCTTTGAACAACCTTCATCACAGAGTGGCATGGTTTTTTGTTTTGTTTTTTCTGAATAGACTGGCATGGTTTATGCTAATAATAATAATAATAATAATAATAGAGGGTCATAACAACTCATAACTGCGTTAAACAATAATTATGTTTGCACGAGATTATATAAATTGAGTAATTTTTAATACTATTGAATAAGAAAGATTATTCTTCCACGCGAAAAAGAGAAATGCTATTTAGATTAGAATAATGTTACCATTACAAATAACAAACCATTAACTAGTTTATAATATTCTTACAAATTATTATTGTGTTCAATTTTTGCTGGTTTTTATTTGGCTTCACCACTAATATTTCTTTTATAAATTAGTGTGCATGTTATTAAAATTAAGGCCAAATATTATTTTAGTTCCTAAATTTTATCAAAAAATTTTTCTTTAAAATGTTCTTTATTTATCCTTAAACTTTATAAAAAGGTTTTTTCAATAGTATTGACCATTGAGTCAAAAATAGAGATTAAAAAAAATTGTCAATAGTTTACAAATAAAAAATATATATTTTTTAAGTTCAAGAACAGAAAGTAAAATATTTTCAATAATAAAATGAAAATTGAATTTTTTAATAATTTTGAGATAAAACAAATTATTACACCTTTACTTATTTAGAATAAAAAATGAACATTAAATTATGATGGATAAAATTTAGGTATAGTATTTAGATACTATTTTTAAAATTTTTCTCCTAAAATTCTATCAAATGACTTTTTTTTCATGTGATCTTTTTATGAAATTAAAGTATATTTTTAATTAAATATAGTCACATAGCTAAATTTTTTTTAAAAAAAATTTTAAAAATAACACTTAAATTTTACACAATGGACCCAGCAGGCTATTAGTCTAAACTGAAGAAGAAGAAAAAAAGTGACGTTAAATTAGTTGACAATTGTCTTCGCAAAAAAAGTTGGCAATTGTGTTCCCTCACGAGTCAAGAGTCACGACTTTAATAGATGCTCAGTGCTGACTTTATTATTGTAGTTTTTGTCTCTTGGGTGTGAATGGTAATGGGCATTGGGTCTAATGGCTGGCTGACAATCCAATGCCCATGTTACTGAGTGCTGGCACAAAGAACCTTTGAAATGTGCACCTCATCTTTCTTTCTTTCTTTTTTTTCTTTTTTTTTTTAACTTTTTTTGAAGAACAAACAAATTAATATGTATGGTATTTGCTCTTGAATCTTTGCAAGTCTTGGATGAGAGCCAAATCCATCAACAAAGATGTTCATGTGATTTAGCATATTGCGATCTAATGATGCCGAAAAATCAATAGTAAGCCACACGGTCCTCGTACACTCAAAACAATTCCTGCACAACACAAAGAGAAAACCCTAGGAGAGTACCGGTGTGGTACTGGCCGAAGACTCTTCGAAGATTAAGTAAAAAAACATTTCTATGACTCTAGAGTGCCAGAACTGAGGTGAATTATGTGTACCTATTTTCTGAGGGTCTTTGGGTTTTTATAGTAGTGTAGAATCAAACTCTCGTACTTGCATAACAAGTCTTTTCCTTATAGGGAAGATCTCCATTGATGCGCGTATATTCCAGAATCCTCCTAATGTTGGAATTATATTCATATCGGGACTCTGTAGACTAGGGTTTATCGTGAGATGCAAGTCGTTTTCATTTAGGGTTTCTTGGAGACCACATAATGACCAATCAAGTGCCACGTGGCCCTTTGATCCGTTCACCCTATGTCCGTTCACATAGGATCCGTTCAATATGAGCAAATTTGTCCAGCACCATCAAGTCCCTCTAAATGGATCCGCCACCTCTAATTTTCACCATTTTTAGTTACCCCCTTACCCCATGGGTCCATGATCTCTTAGTGGAAGGACCCGTGGGGTGATGGTTCAATTTGGTCTCTTGAGGAACACTCTTGGCCTTGACAGGTTGGCCTAAGATCATTAATGACAAAGGACACGTGGTGTTTATTGAATGGTCGCTCACTTGAATCGAAGCGTCCCTTCATCTTCCGTGCCATTCCCTTTATATAAACCAAACTCTCTTCCTCTCATTTCTTTACTTTCTACTGAAATCTACGATCAGAGCACATCCATCATCATTGTCAGACGAACATACCATTCAGTTGTTGCATCCGTCATCAAAGCCTCTTACCATCCAGTTCCAACCTGGTAAGCATTCTTTCCCCTTAAATTTTTATGTTCGTTTCTAAACTTAGTACTATAGTCATCCCTTATAGACTTGTCAGAGTCTTAGGATTTACCATCATGTGTAGGTTATGTCTAGTGCGTCAAGTAACCAATCGTTTGTCCGTGACGGGGCGGGCTACAATGAAGTGTACCCGTCAAGTCACAAAGACCCAGACATATCAAATGAAGATAAGACCCCGTCAGCCACCTCTCCTTCAACGGATGAGGGTATGGAGATAGATGGGTCAAAGGTCGATTCTAATGACGGTATAGAAGGTGCAAAACCTCAAATTCAATCCGTCATTGGTCCTGATGGAATGAGGGAGTTTATAATGCTACCCATATGGACAGTTAATGCTTTTGTTTCTACGATAAAAGAATCTCACTTCAAGACACTGAGGGAAATTACTAAATACCTACCAATATTCCATCTGTCTTCCCTATATGTCGAAAAAATGTTACTATGAGAGTGTTGAGGGTGTCGAGGTCTATGAGTAGATGTTGAAGGTAGGGCTCATATTCCCTTTAAGTTCCTATCACTGTCAACTCCTTCTATACCTAGGTGTGTCTGTCAACCAGAACTCCCCAAACGCTTGGAGGGTCTTCCTTGGCATGGAGGTCTTGTATGGGGCAATGTCCAACGGAGCTAGGAGGTTGACGTTAGGAGAGTTCTTTAATTGTTACCGTCCGGCTAAGATTGCTCAGTCAAAGGGCATGTACAACTTTGTGCCTAGGAACCCCCATACTAGGCTCATGTGTGAAACCCCCGACTTTAATAGAAACTGGAAGAGTCGGTATTTTTTCTTGGAGGGCAACGAGTGGATGTGTCGTTTTGGTGACCACGAGTTTAGTCGACATAACATGGGAAATAAAACCCCCGTCTAGTATGCATCCGTCTATATTCAAACTATCAATTGTTTTCTTTAATTGTTTCTATGACTGTCCTCATTCTCTTTTGCAGTTCAAGACTGTCCTCAGGTCTCCTTAGAACAGTGGAGTTTTTGGAGAGGATTTTTAACAAAACTAAGTTAGAGGAAAGGACATGGGAAAAGTTGGTCATGCTAGACACCCACCATTGGTACTGTGACAGACCATAACCAACAATAGCTACCCATCGATACGTCGCTCAAGTTCGTCAACGTAAGTCCGTCACCCAATCTTTGGGGTTTTTGTCTTTGATTTTACTCTAAAATATCCGTCTACTTTTGTGCAGGAATGGATGCTGCAAAGAGAAGGGTCGTCATAAAACAACAGGTAGCCAAAAAGAAGGAGACGGGTTCATCCAACCCATCATCAAAAAGAAAGCTACCGGAGAAGCAAGGTCAACTCCCAAAGAAACCCAAAACCCTCTTGGAGCTCTTCGTGGGAATAAAGGCTGAGGTTATGAAGACGGTTACCCCTGCCAAACATGGAGCGAGAAAGGGTTTTATGAAGGGTCTGTCTACTACCCAAGAGAAGCCATCCATCCTCCTTCATAAAGATTCTAAATATGCTTTGGAGAAACTTCCGTCCATCATAATGCCTAACAACTATGAGGACTTAAGTAACCATGCCATGGAGGCCATGGGGGAGACAGGGCTTTTCTGTGTCACTCAGGTAAGTTATGTCCATCCACATACTATTCTTTCCATCCATTTACATTTGTCAGTAATCACCTTTGTTCTCAGGCGATGTTGATGATGAAAGGGCTGATGGGACGATGCTTAAACCATGAGATGACATTGGATCGTATACTAGCAAAGGCGAGGTTGATGGAGGATGAGCTAAATGAGCTGAGGGCCTAGAAAGTGGTCCAGGAGAAGAAGCTTGCCCTATTGGAGGAAACCAGGGACGTGCTTGAGAAGCAGACGGTGGAACTGAAACAAGTCTTGGAAGGCAAAGAGAAAGAGGTCCATAATGCCAAGGACCAACTCCGTCAGGCAAAGGATAAGGCGGTACGAGAATACCATGACTCTGACGCCCTTCTGGCAAAGTTTGGAGAATCATTTGTCGAAGGATTTGATGATGCTCTCCTTCAGGTCAAGACTTCTTATCTTGATTTAGATGTGTCTTATGTCAATATCAACACCCAGGACCAAACCTCCGTTCAGCTCGTCCAGTCCGAGAGTACCAACGAGCTTTTTGTTGATGCCCCTATCAACGACCCTCACGATGATGGAGGAAACATTGTTGAGAGTCAACAGAACCCGAATGATGATTAGGCCTGTTGTCTTGAGGATCTAATTGTTGAAGAAAAGAATGAAACCCTTGCTTAGATTGTGTAGTTTTTTTTTTAAAGGACTTTAAGAACACTAGATGTTTAACTTTAATCGCCACCTTCTGTATTTAAACTTATCCCTTCATGGGTTTCAGCTAAATTACTTTATTCTGTTCTCTTTTATGTTTTATGGATGAATCCGTTCAGTTTATAACTGCCTTAACCATCTTTCCGTCCATATTGAGGACTTGTAATATTGTATCATTAACCCCGTCCTTTATGAGGTCTTAATTACCGTATTCTCAATAAATCCGTTTTACAATGTTTGTTAAATGAATCGTTGGATCCGTCCACTCAAGGTTTTGATATCGCTTCGGATGGACCTATCCATGTTGTGGGCTTGAACCTGTCCATTTCAAGGACGTTATTTCAAAGGATTGTTGAATCCATCCACTTATGGATATTGACCCTGCCTGTTTTAAGGACTTGTGTAATGTTTTAGCTTAACACGATGATGGGTTTGTCCTGGGTACTAAAACCATCTTTTTCTAGGACGGACCCATCCATTTATAATAATTAGTTTCATGTTGAGCCTGTCCGTCATATGGACTAGTTATCATATTTTGGAATGGATCCGTCCACTTATGGACTTGTGAACCCGTTCATTATATGGACTTTATGGTTATCGTCCACTTATGGACTTGTAATAAACATCTATTAATAACAAACTCTGTAATAGCAGTCTACTTAATAATAGATTCGTCCACTTTATGGACTTTGTAATAGTAGTCTACTTAATAATAGACCGGTCCACTTGTAGACTTGTAGAGTATGTAGAAAATGAGTCTAAAAAATCCCCCTCTTATTATTATGTGACAAAATGAAACTTGCCCTTGGGCTTAAAATGTAGATAATAAAAACTATAAAACTAGAAAGAAATAGATTGGCAATGAGGAGATGTTGTTGTTCGTCTACTGGCAGTACTTCAGGTGCTCCATATTCCACGGGTGATGGAACTTTCGTCCATCTAGCGTTTCCAGGTGGTAGGTTCCCTTTCTATGTCATGATGCAATTCTGTACGGTCCTTCCCAGTTAGGTCCCAACTTTCCTTGGAAGGCGTCTCTTGTGGTTCCCATTACCTTTCTTAGGACAAGATCTCCTACTTGGAAGTCCCTGTGACTGGCCTTGGAGTTATAGTGGTTGGCCATGAGATTTTGGTACTATGCTAATCTTTGTTCAATTGTTGCTCTTACTTCACCCACCAAATCAAGCTGCAAGCGTATGGTTTCATCATGCTTACTTTCATCATGGTTTTCCACCCTGTGGCTTGTAAGTCCTATTTCTGCCAGGATGACTGCCTCGCTCCTGTATACTAATCGAAATAGGGTCTCTCTTGTAGGTGTCTGCACCGTTGTCTTGTATGCCCACAAAACACTTGGCAACTCCACTAGCCATATACCCTTTACCCCCTCGAGCTTGATGATTTTAAGTAAGGATTGGTTCGTCACTTCAACTTGCCCGTTGGCCTGTGGGTAGGCAGGTGATGAGCAATAGTTCTTGATCCCTAGTTGTGAGCTGAAGTCTTAGAATGCGTCATTGTCGAATTGCTTCCAATTGTCAGAGACCAACACCTTTGGTATGCCATACTTGTAGATGATGTTCTTCTATACAAAGCTTCGAACACTCTTTTTGGTGATGGTAGCCAGGGCTTCCGCTTCTACCCATTTTATGAAATAATCTATACCAACTATTAAGAACTTCAATCGTCTAGTTGCTGTTGGGAACGGACCCATTATATCTAGTCTTCATTAAGCGAACGGTCATGAGGCTGTCATAGGGGTAAGCTCCTATGTTGGTTGCCTAATGAGGTTGCCAAATCTTTGACATTTGTCGTAAGCCTTGACATATGCATGGGCATCCTTCTGCATGGTTGGCCAATAGTATCTTGCCCTAATTGGCTTATGCACCAACAAACGTGATCTCGAGTGGTTCTTGCAAATTCCCTTGTGAACTTCTCTCATAACATAGTCTGCTTCTTCAGGGTCGAGACACCTTAGGTAAAGTCGAGAGAAACCTCTTTTATAACGAACGTCTTTGATCAAGACGAAGCGAGTAACTTGGACCTTCAAATTTCTGGCAGCCTCATTTCCTTCCAACAGCACGCCCTCTTTCAGGTAAGAGGCTATTGATGTTGTCCACTGGTTCTCAAATTCTACCTCCTGCACACCGATGCTATTTATTAGTGGCAAAATCTGAACTTAAGATAGTACCTGACTGGGGATGACCATCTGTTCTACTGATGCAACTTTAGCGAGTCGGTCGGCATGCTCGTTCTCTTCCCATGGGATTTGAATGAACTTTGCTTAGAGATTGTGGACCCAATCCTTCACTTGTTCCAAGTACTTTTTCATCTGTTCATTCCTGCTGTCGTATTCTTCGTTGACCTGACTTATCACCACTTAGGAATCCTAGTAGAGGACCAGATTTTCAGCTCCCATAGCCTTTGCGAGGTCTAGTCCTGCTACTAAGGTTTCATACTCTGCTTCATTGTTGGTCATAGGGAAATCCAGGCAGACCATGCATTTGATCTTATCCCCTTCTAGGCTATGAAGTATCACGCCAGCTCCGCCTGCTTGCTTATTGGAGGATCCATCTGTATGGATGCTTTATTGTGGGACCTCTTATGGCCCCTGTCCTTCTAGTTGGTGAACTCTGCAATGAAGTCGGCAATATTGTATGTCGAATTCACTCAATTCGATTGCCCATAACGCCACACGTTTGGCAGCTTCAAGATTACTCATTACTCTTCTTAGAGGTTTGTCCATTAGGACAATCACTGTGTGAGCTTGGAAGTAGGGCTTAAGCTTACGAGTCGTAGTAACTAGAGCGAAAGTGAGCTTATCCATTGGTAGGTATCTCTCTTCAGCTCCTCGGAGTGCACGACTTGTGTAGTACATGGGCTTCTGTACCCTATCTTCTTCCCTAACTAACGCTGCATTGACAGCCATTGGGGATACTGCTAAGTAGAGGAATAGTTCTTCCCCAAACTACGAAGGACTCTGCAACAGAAGGGATGAAAGGTAGGCCTTTAGATCCTCGAATGCTTGCTAACACTTGGTTATCCATTCAAAAGACTTCTTTAGCGTGTGAAAGAATGGTAGACACTTATCTGTCGCCCTTGATACGAATTTGTTGAGCGCCGCTATCTTGCCATTGAGGTTTTGGACTTCTTTGACATTCCTTGGAGGTGCCATCTCCATTATGACCTGGATCTTGTCTAGGTTGGCCTCAATACCCCTTTGAGGCACCATAAACCCTAGGAACTTTTCCGCCGTCACTCCAAAAGCACATTTTCCTGAATTGAGTTTCGTGTTGTAGGAGCGAAGGGTGTCGAATGTTTCTTTGAGGTCCTCCAAGTGATTTTCCTCCCTTCTGCTTTTTACCAACATGTCATCCGCATAAACTTGGATGTATCTCCTAATCTGCTACATGAACATCTTGTTCATAAGCCTTTGATACGTTGCCCCCGCGTTTTTGAGACCGGATGGCATTACTTTATAGCAAAAGAGACCTAGCCTAGTGATGAACGAAGTCTTCTGCTGATCGGCTTCGTCCTTTCTGATCTGGTTGTAACTTGAAAAAGCGTCCATGAAGCTCAGCAACTGGTGTTGTGTCGTAGAGTCAACCAGGATGTCAACCCGTAGGAGAGGGTAACTATCTTTTGGACATGCCTTGTTCAAGTCGATGAAATCTATGCACACCCCTCACTTTTCGCTGGCTTTCTTAACCATTACCACATTTGCCAGCCATTTGGGGTAGTAGACTTCCCTAATGAAGTCTACCTCTCGTAGCTTGCGAACTTCCTCCACTATAGCTTGGTCTCGTTTGGGGGCGAATACTCTTTTCTTCTGACAGATGGGTGTGAAGGTGGGTGACACGTTCATTCTGTGCACCATAATGGTGGTATCTATCCCTAGCATGTCTTCATGACTCCAAGTAAATACGACCCAGTTATCCGTAAGGAAGGCTGTCAGTGCTTGGCGAACCATTGGGCTAGCGAGGGTATCAATCCTCGTTGTTCGATCATTTCTAGAGTTGTCGAAGGGTATCTCTTCAAGCTTTTCCACGGGTTCTGTGGTCGTCCGATGTTCTTCTATGTTGGTGGCCTAAAAGTGGTCATCCATCTCCATCATTGCTATGTAGCATTCACACGCAACCACCTAATTTTCGTGCAGTTCCGCTACTTTGTAATTTGTAGGGAATTTAATCATCAAGTGGTAGGTTGAGGTTATAGCCTTCCATAAGTTAAGGGTAGGCCGCCCTATGATGGCATTGTACACAAGCAAGCAGTTGACCACAAGAAAGGTTACGTCCTTAGTGATCTGTTGGGGGTAGTTGCCTACCATCACGAATAATGTGACTGTACTAAGTGGGAAGACCTGTGTTCCTCCAAATCCAATAAGCGGAGCGTTAGTTGGAATCAATTGTTCTCTATCAATCCTTATTTGTTAGAATGCTGAGTAGTAAAGGATGTTAGCCGAGCTGCCATTGTCAACCGAAATTCGGTGCATATTGTAATCTCCTACTTGTATGCTGACTACGAGTGCATCGTCATGTAGGTGGTGAAGATGTTGAGCATCTTTTTCTGAGAACCTGATGACAGGATTGTCCATCCATGTCATCTTTGGTATGGAGCCCGTCAGTTGGACATTTTGAATCATCCTTAGGTAAGTTTTCCTAGACTTTTTGGATGACCTAGTGGTCGTCGTGCCCCCTATAATCATTCTTATGTCCCCTACGGATGGCGTGGGGCGCTCATTCTCCCATCGGGGAGCCTGCTCTTGTGGTTGATTCGTCCTTTCCTTGCTAACGAACCTCTACAGCTTCCTTTGTCGAATAAGGGCTTCTATTTATTGCTTTAGGTGGAACCGGCAATACTTGTCCCTAGATCTTTTATTAGGATCTCCTTTCAACTTGCCGAGAAAAGTCAAGACTCCTTCATTTTTGATCTGCATCAAGACTTGGTCGATCAGGGCGGTCAGCAGGTAAAACTCATGAATTTCCCCGTGTGAGGTTTCGAGCACCTATCCTCCCGTTGTTCTCTGGTCCTTACCCTTTTCAGTCCCTTGTCTTGACGTATGTCTTCCTATCTCTCTCTCTTCTTGGGTTTCTCTTCTCGGGCCAACAATGCATCTTCTGCGTTCATATACTTGTTACCATGTATACCACATTTGACATAGATTTTGGGTTGTTCTTGCATAATGAAAACAGGAACTTACCCTTCTGTAATTCGTTTGTGAATGCGGCTACGAAGATCTCAGCGTCTCGTCCTCCCGCTGCTTGATGTTCATTAAGCACACATATTGGGACTCTATAGACTAGGGTTTATCATGAGATGCAAGTTGTTTTCATTTAGGATTTCTTGGAGACCACATAATGACCAGTCAAGTGCCACATGGCCCTTTGATCCGTCCACCCTATGTCCGTTCACATAGTATCCGTTCAATATGAGCAAATCTGTCCAGCACCATCAAGTCCCTCTAAATAGATCCGTCACCTCTAATTTTCACCCTCTTCACGATCCTTTTATTTTATTTTACCTACCAATGCTGTTTTATATATATATATATATATATATATTAAGATTTGTATAATTTAGTGGTATGATCTACTTTTTTTTTATTAAGGTAATCCTATTTAAAATTCCTTCTCTTTCATCAATTAAAAAAAAAAAAATCCTTCTCATACTTTTATATATATATATATATATATATATATATATATACAGCTTCTAAGCACGCACGTTGTAAAAATTCATTCTCATACTTTTATATATATACAACTTCTAAGCATGCACGTTGTAAAAATTCATTCTCATACTTTTATATATATACAGCTTCTAGGCATGCACGTTGTGCGTGCTCAGAAATTCTTCTATTTTTTTGAGTAAATGTTAATAATTTGCATCTATTATAATTTAGAAATTTTTTTTCAAACAAATAAAAAGTATAAACTATTAAAGATTAACGGTAACTATAATTTCTTTTTTAAACTTGAAATGAAAAAAATCCTAAATTTTAGGAGTTTTCTTTTTGAATTTAAAATAAAATTTGTTATTTGACATTTATGACCATATTTCTAAATGAAGTTACTATTTACTAATGAGGGTATTTTTGAATCACGTAAAAGTTCAGTTCAAAGAGGAAAATCCTCTTATATAATATTAGACTCATCATATGTGTTTTGCGCGTACAATAAAGCTATTTTTTATTTATTTATTTAGGGTTTAGTGAAATAATGTTTAAAAGTGAAATATAGATAAGGTTCTAATAAATTTTACTTAACTTTTTCTTAAAAAAAAAAGAAAAAAAAAAAGGATGGTGTACTAATTTTTAGGATCTTTGCCTAAAACTTAGAAACTTTTTAAAAAATAGTAAATAACTCTTTTAACCAATTTGTGTTTTTAAATTTTAAATTATTCAACTAAAAGATAGGAGTATTTTAGAGAGTTTAAGAATTTGTATGGGGATATTTTGGTATACAAAATGATAAAATCCAAACAGAAAATCTTGTTATTAATAGTACTAAACTCATCAAATGTGCTTTGCGCGTGCAATAATGCATTTTTTTATTTTTTTTTTTTATTCAGTGTTATAATGTTTAAAAGTGATATATAAATAACCATTGTATTTTTATTTTTTTTAAAAAGAGGTAAGTTAATGTGGAATAATGTTTAAAAATGAGATGAAAATTATGTCTTAAGTTTTAGGCCGAATGGAGAAGATAAAGGAAAAACCTAAAATTTAGGAACAATAAATTACTCTTTTAACCAGTTTTTATTTTTTAATTTAAAAATTATTTAACTAAAAATATGGGGTATTTTAGAGAGTCTAAGAATTTGTGTGAATGTATTTTAGTACGCAAAAAGTTAAAACCCAAATGGAGAATCCTATTATTAATAGTGTGTGTGTATATATATATTATGATTACTATAATTTAGTAGTATACTATAGTCTAGTAAGTCTACTCTTTTTTATTAAGAAAATTATGTTTGAAATTTTCATTCTTATACTATTAGATTATTTGAAAAATAATATTCAATCAAATAATGGTGGTAGGATTCACAACAAAGATCCTCTTTTTTACTTATAAAAAAAATTGATGATAATAAAAATAATAATAATAGTAGTAGGATTCACAATGTAGGTAGCATTAGTGCATTAACATTCTCGAATCCCTTTTTTTTATTATTAATTGATTTCAAGCTCTCCTCCTAACTGTAAAGGCAGAGGCATCACTGATTCACTAGGTATAATTAATGATATGTGTTACAACATATTAAACAACTAACTAAAGATTACAAAAGATTCCACATCAAAAAAAAAAAAAACTAAAGATTACAAAAGTCTTTATTCAATGCCTCAACACCAAACCCCATTTATTCTTTAGATTGTGACCTCTCTTTTAACCCAATATTTAAAAGAGCTGCCAACGGTGTCATGTTGCATGGTAGCTGAGATACCTCTTAAACACAATACCTGAAGTCATTTTCAACCAAAATATTTTGCAAATTAAGCTCAAACTTAGCAAGCTGTACAGACTACAAAGTCAGAATGGCTCGAGTTTCTTCCACACTTCTGTCTTACCACCTGATTTACGGCATTCTCTTTAAATTGTTGCATCAGTAAAATTTACCTTTTTCATGATTAAAGATAACTCTGTTATCCTATCAAAAAAAAAAAAAAAGAAAAGAAAAAAAAGACAACTCTGTTATGCAGTCTCCACATGAAACCCTTAATCAGGGCTGCTATAAACACAAAGGCACAAACTGCTCAAAATTCTAGTTATTCATCAGGGAGGGTATTGCACAAGGCCAAAAGAAGTTCAAGATCTTGGTTATCAACCACTGGGAAGAGGAGTTTACAAATCAAAACTACATAAACACCAATCATTTCAATGCTCAAACGATAGCCAATTTGCAGTGACAGAGCCACACAAGAGTAATAAAATAAACTTATATGTATATATATATGTTGGATCAAGTTAGTTGGGTCAGATAAATTTAAAAAATTATCAACTCTAACCCAATGGTCCCAATCCAAGGCTTAAAATAAAATTTTAACATTTGCCACCTTAAACCAACCCTAGTCATCCAATTGAGTTGGATTGGGTTAGTAAGTTGGATGCACACAGCACACTCCTACTTTTCGTTAGGGGTGTTCACAATGCAATTTGATGTGGTTTTGAGCCATATTTAGTACCACACCTCATAGTGCAGTTTTCCCAAAACCCTCACTGCATCACATTTGAATAGATTGGTCATTATGTGATGTTGTGTGGTTTTTCCAAAACCCTCATTACACACTTTATTAGATCAGTCACCATGTGATTTTGTGTGGTTTGATCAGTTTTCATATATATTAAATACTCCCTCCGTCCCATTTTTTTTGTCCTCTATTCCATTTTGAGATATCCCAAAATATTGTCCTGTTTCTAAAAATAAAAGTCATTAATTTACTAATGTTCCTATTATACCCCTATTAATTTACTAATTCAATTTTTTAATAAATTTTTTTAAGGGTAATTTTGGAAACTTATACATTTTTAAAAGGTAGACAAGACAATAAATGATGTTCCCTTAAAAAGTTTGACTTTTCAAACAAGATAAAAAAATTAGGACAGAGGGAGTATATATCTATTAAATATATATTAATAAGTGTGGCGCCGGGCATTATTTGTGGAAACCTTAAAATAACGCGGTTCAGTTTTAACATATTATGTATATTTAATCGGTCTGAAACACATAGCTCATATAATAAATATTAATATAATTTATGCTTTACATACTGTCATGTTAGGTGTAACTTTGCTTACTTACTTGCCAATGAGTCAATTACTACACCTTTTTATTTTTTTGCAAGTTAAAAGAAATGGTAATTTAGCACACAAAAAAGTCACACATTTGATTTATGCTTTATTTACTGTCATGTTAAATTTCATAATAAAATCTCACAATATTTTCATAACACCTTTGTTTTTAGTTGTAGTAGATCTTACTATAATTTTTTTTTTCTTTTTTCATTTTGACTTACTGTGATTTTTTTAAGAAACAAATTAACGGCTAAACCTACACACACGTGTTGATGTCTCAATGAGAGGGGAGCTGGATAATTTATGTTCTCTTCTTCATGACTTCATAAGCAATGCCAAGTCATTACTATTTCCTACTTACGAAAAATGGTGCAGTGGCTCTCACTCAAATTATCATCATCAGCTTTGTCTGTTGCACTACCACCACCATTTGATTTCCATTTTTGCTTTCTTCCATATTCTCAAACAGCGTTTAATTCACGAAATGTTACATTGCATCACAATCTTAGATTCTCAGGATCTCATTACAAGAATATATTATTATGATGTTTGGTTCATTAATTGCATTCCCATCACATTTCAATAACTAAATTTTACCCATCAAAAAAAAAATCAAAATTTTAATTTCATTCTTTACAATAAAAGTCCAAAAATATCAATAAAAGTACAAGAGGGCCTTATTTAGTTGTGGTAGATCTTACTCTAATTTCAATTTTTTTTCCCCTTTTCATTTTGACTTATAGTGAGTTGATCTCTCAACTTGTTGTGAAAATATTATGCGATTTTATTGTATTTGTAAAAAAACTCGATACTATATTATATGCAAAGGAGTATCAATGTTTTTCTCTTTAGAGTTGTAATTTTTGTTATCATCATCATCATCTATCGGACAATTTCAATAAAGATGGAATTGTAGTAGGAGAATCAAAGTATAAGTTCGAATAATTTATGGAGGTTTTATAATTTTTGCGCAGATAAACAATTGGATAAGATAAAGGAGATTCGAATTCGATGCCATATTTGATTTGGAGGTTATCAAGTAAAATGAATAAATAAATTAAAAAAAGTAAAAGCAGTCCACAAAAGAGATTGTCTTTCCGAAAATATTTTTAAAATGAAAATCTTGGAACATAATAACATGGGTGACATTAGCATAAGAGGATTTCTCTTTTTTCAATTGGTTTCCTAAAAAATAAAATCCCGTGGGTGAGAGATTTTTCATTTTAGTTATTCCCAAAAGATTATTAAAGACGTGGACCCCAACGAGATTTGTCATGATATTCTGGGTCTGCGTTTATATGCTGCTTTTGAAGTTAGAATTTTATATTTTGAAGCTCTTTTTTAAGTTACAAATTGAACCATTGCCAAATAATTGCCCTTATGCTTTCTTTGGACATTTTTGTTCATGTATGGTCTATGAAGAGAATGGGATCAACTTATATTTGTCCATGAAAATTCCAAGTATCCTTTTTTTTGGGTCTTTTTAGCTTGTTACAGGAAGGTCCCCAGGGACAAACCTTGGTCTAATACTCTGATTTAATTGGAAGGAAAAGGAGTTGAGCATAATAAAGCATTTTCTTTCTTATGAGGTTAAAAAATTTTATTTTGTAAAAATCAGATTTTCTTCTGCCTCAAACCCAACATTTTCCCCCAGTTTTCTTTTTTCTTATTCTTATTCTTATTATTATTAATATTATTATTATTACTATTATATAAATTTAGAATTTGTTGTAAAATTAAAGTAAATGGTTAACAATAACAAGGAGAATAGAAAATATAGGTGAAATAGTAGAATGAACTTATGAATCAAGTGGTCATCCATAACTTAAATGATATTATGAATGCAATTGTGTTTCTGTTTGAAACTAATATCTCTGTTTATTTCGATGAAAAATCTTCTATAATTATAGTTTTTTGCTTTTTTCTGTGCTTGGTAGCATTAAAAAAAATGTGTTAAAAGAAAACAATTTTTGGTCAACGGAAAATCTTATTAAAAATATAAATTATTTTCCACTAAAATTTTTAAAAAAACAACTCTATCTAATGTGATGCTAAATAAAGAAAGTTTTAAGTGGCAATATGAAAACTATGAAAAAGAGTTCTATCTCATTTTTAGGGACTTCACCAAACATAGCAAAATGAAAGAGTTTTTCAAAAATTACTACGTAAACATTGAAAAATAAAATAGTTTTTTTTTTTTTTAAATTACTTTTTAAAAATTGAGTTATTTTTTTTAGAAAATATTAATGTTAAATCAAATCGAGCTGTACAAGCAGAGGAAAACTTAAAGGCAAAGACTAAGCATTTTACTGGCTATCACCTACAGAACTAAAGGCCAAAAATTAAAAGCGTATTGCGGCCTTTAGAGTTGACTGCAGCTTTTAGAGACTATGCCCAAGTCAATAATTTAATGCAGAATTTACTCTTTTTTTTTTTTTTTTTTGGTAATTCACTAAAAAATGAACCCACAAATTCCATAGTTGCAAGTTGTTTGTCAAACATAATTTCTTGATGACTACTAGTCCAACTTGTAGAGCAAGTTAGGCCTACAGATTGAGGAAGATAATATGCCTTTAGGCCCCATCTGGCTGGATAAAAGGGTTGGCAATCTCATCTGTGCCGTCTGTTGGGGACACAAGCATTACAGCGGTTCCCCTGCAAACCTGCAACACAATAAATCACCATCAAAATTTGTTTACCTCCAACAAGAAAACAAAGTTGAAAGAGTAAGAATCATTGAAGATTGTTTAAAGTTTTTTTTTTTTTGTTTGATAAGTAAATAAGAAACTTTATTGAACAAGAAAAGTCACTTCCAGGACACTAAAGATTTTGCTAGTGATCTTTCTTTCTCAATATATATTCAGGGAAATAATGGCTGAAATTATTTCCTTTCTCCACCTTTGATATGTTTAAATTCAATGCTCCAACATTGTAATAGATGCCCATTTTTTCTTACATTTGAGTAAACAGTCACTGAATCCAGCCTTTTATTTTTCATTATATAAAGCAGTATTGAATAAAGAGCTGCTACAGTGAACCTTTCTCTTTCTTAATGACTCAGAATCCATATCATTGTTACCAACATTTTCTTTTTGGTAAAAGCGAATTGAGAAGCTAGTAATATTGACAACAATAGGCCAGTGATCAAATAATTCACAAGAACACACAAGAATCTTGGAAAATATTGAAGTACATTATTAAAACAGGTCCTACAGAATGATACCACTTTAAAGAGATTCACAACAATTCAAAGATGTCTTGTCTTGCACCAAGTCATGCCATTGGCAGCTTATTATTACATTGTTGAGAATTGTGCCGAAAACTAAGTAACTTGCCGTCAGTAGGCTTTCACAAGAAAGGTGGCTTCAAGCAGTATTAGAAAAAAAAAATCATTGAGCATCATGTTTGGATCCTATAATTCACGCTCTATGATGACATCTTTTTTGCAACTACCTTACAGTAAAAAATTTGACTATGACAGTGATGAGGTTGATCTAATGGTTCTTTTGGGCAGTTAAAATCTCACTGTCATTTTACCAATTCAAACTTGTGAGAATAAAGTAAAAGGGCAAGTATTTTTCATATTAAATGGTCTAGCAAATTCAAAAGACGATGATTTTCATCATAAATAAGTTAGAAAGCATGCCAATGTGTCTTGTAACAGCAATATTTAAGATCCAACCTTTGGGTTACATGCTGACATTCTAGATGTTTATATTCATGAACAATTAAATTAAATGCGTATATACTGGAAGAGAACATACTATTAGGCCCAGGCGCCTGGTCTGATCAGTAGTCTTCAGCGGATCATCAGGATCTGCAGAACACAGGCAAATATTCCAAGTTAATTTGTCTAGAAATTTCAAGAAGTTGTATAAATACAGTATCACTACCAAGTTTCCTGGAAAAAGATAAGGAAAATATACAAAGGTGATAGAAATCTGAATCCAAGAAAACAATACTACGTGCAACAAAAGAAGCCCAGAAATGCATTCAAGAAAATACACATCCAATGTGGGTAGCCTTTCAGGCTTATTAGCCCTCTTATTGACTACTTGACATTGCTTACCATCTAACACTGTTCAAATTAGAACAGATTGCTATCATTTTTCAACAGGTGCAGGTTAGCACAAACCTACCGGAGGATACTAGCTAAAGGTGGGTGCCTACATGCATAGGAACTAAGTAATGATAACTATCACAATCCTTTGCTATATTAAAATTTCTTCATATAGCTGCAATTAACTGGCACATAGGCCTTATAGATGGCTGTTATCTAGGAGAACCTACAAATATTGTTAAAATTCCGAATCATTCAAGTGTCAGATACATGTGAGTTTTACATCTTCTAATAAAGATAACCATCAAACTGTTTAAATGCAATTTTACTTTTTAGAAGATAACAATTTGAAAGCATGTCACTTAGCATGTTGCAACTTTAATTATCTAATCGTTTGGGGCCAAATTGATCTAATGAAAGCAAGGCCAAAAACTCAATCTCCCTTTTTATTTAATGGTAGCCCATCTGAACCACAAGGCATTGACATTTAAAATAGTTAAGCTTGAGTGTCCAAATACCCAAAAAAGATAGGATAGAACATGAAGTCTCACCATGGTGCTTTTACTCCATGTGGTGTCTTAACACTTGAATCAATGGGATTTGTGAAATGTCACAATTAAGCAAAGAAGCTCCTGTCTTTTAATTGGCTTCCACTACCTGTTAGCCTTCTAAATAAAAACTACAGAACACTAGAGGATAGGCCAAAGATCATGTTCCTTTGTTTTGATTGGCACACTGTAGCCTTTTTTTCCCCATTCAGTATGCCCTACATATAAATAGGACAATCCATGATGGGGAAGTGCTGCACTAACATTGATAGGGCATCATCTATTTTTTGCATGCTTTAGCTTTTCCAATATTATCTAGAAGAGGAAATTACATTGAAAACTAAACATAATGCTTCTTTTCTTTTCCCTTTTTAAAAAAGACTTACCTTAAAGGAGAGGAGAATAGTTGAGAACCACTTTTCTTTTCTTTTTTAAAAAAGGCTTACTTTTTTGGTTTTTATGCATTTAATGTTATCCACCACTCAGTCAAATATAAGCAAAAGAATTAAACCCATGGCTCCAGTAATTCTTGCAAACCTTTGTCTGACCAAAATATGTAAAAAAAGGGTGACACCCCATCCATCCTGACAGATTGTGTCCTATCATGGTTTATCCTTATAAAACAAACTTTAATTTTTTTTTCATTAGGAAATTACATATGAACTCAGCAGGCCTTGAACTCATGACCTCATTCTCCACCTTACTCTTACAAGGGGAAGAGGTGTCATTTCAGGAAACAGTGAACTTTTCTTTAAGAACTCTGCCAGCCACTTAAACTCTTATGGTGTGTACCTGAACTTCACTCTCCACATTTTTATCACCTATCACTGTTCTAGTTGACTCTACAATTTACTCATGAATAAACCCATTGAGAAGTAAGTGCTGAAATAATCTCCATATGACAATAGCCCACATAACAAATGGCCATGTAACTCAACAGGGATTGTAGTTAAAGTGACCAAATTACCATAACAAATGGCTCATGTAAATCGACCAACGTGTATTACCATGTTTACTTTAAAATGTAGTTGGCAAAGAATCAGAAGAACAAACAGCAACAGAGAGAGCATACATACATAATAAGCTAATTAGTCTAATGTTATTTTGTTTCTATTAACTCATTCGGAAAGAAAAGGAACATGAAAGTTGCCAACTGTGAGTTCAACACAGTTTTCATTTCTGATGTGTTCTCTCAACAATCAGATACAGATTGTAACCACATATTCCAATTTGAGCCCCATCTTGTGCACTTATCACATGAAGCTTAAATCTTACAATTACATCAAAAATGTTTTGCTAGGTTTTTAAAATTTTCTTCTAAAAAAAAGGTTTTTACATTTAAGCGGGGGGAGGGGGGTTTGAACCTAGATGTCTCCGTTGGAAACACTAGGCAATGCCATTGAGTTACAAGGCTCTTAGCTAGAAAAATGCTTACAATGGAATTCAGTTCCTTCTTACGCTGGAAAGAAGCCACCCACAAATTTGGCTGATGCTCCATCCAGCACAGGAAGGAACAGGTGGGAAAACGCATGCCACCAAGTCTCAAGCAAGTCCCAACATGTGCTCTGTGAAGTGCAACATGGTGAACCAACATCCAATATGATGTTAGATCTTTATTTTTTTCTTTTGTAATTCCTTCTCTTAGGGAGAGACAATTGGTATCTGAAACTTATGGACTCACATAGTGCACAATGGACCATTGATGTGACAACAATGATATTAAAGAATAGTTCCAGTATCATATCTGATGCAAGATTATTTAGAATTCAGTACCATATTAATAATCATCTTTTCTGCTTTATTTATAAGGATTTCAACAAATAAATAGGGCTCGGTAGAAGAGAGTTGTGGGAATAAAGTTTAGGATTTCCATAAGCTTAGTTGAATAAAAGAAGGATGATTTTTATTTATTTTTGAAGTAATAGATTTCGTTAAAACAACCCTAGTACACAGGATTTATTGATGCAGGATGGAAGCCTTGATGGGCTTTGATACCAATTTTGATGTAGGATCCTTGGGAATTTAGCTCTAAATTAGATTTCTTGATGAGATCTTAAAGGGTACTTGAATAAGGATTGATGTTTAAGGGTTTAGTAAAAAAAGATTGAATCTTGAATATATTGATGGCAATTTGGTGTTAAAACAGTGAATAAAACAAGAAATAATGAGAGGTAAATTCACTATGCAATCACAGTTAGGTAGGAGAAGTAAGTCACACCCTCAAAGCTCAAAATAAGCTGCTGGAATTTTATTAAAACAATCTCACTATGAATATTTTTTGATACCTCATTATGAATATTTTTGAGAATAATAAGCCTTTATGTAGGCTCTTGATAAATACTTGCTTAGAATGACTATTACTCTAAATAACTTTTTTTTGATAAGTAATAAGATATATTGATATCAAAAGGGAAAGACCCTAGTACACAGGGAGTGAACAAGGAGCCAAACAGATCAAACACAAAAATTGCAAGAATCTAGGAAAACAAAAAGAGAAGGGAAAGATTTGTTTTGCAAAGCAAACAACCAATCCAACAAAGTTCTAAAAAAGAAAAGCTTAAGGTCCGGAATAGATCTTTCAGAATCTTCGAAACAACAACTATTCCTCTCCTTCCAAAGACACCACATTAAGCCATAAGGAACGATGGACCAAGATTACTATTAACAAACAAAAAGGACTTAAGAACTTCTAAACCAAATAGGAAAAGTACTCAAAAGATAGAATAAGACCCATGGGCCTTTGGTTCGGACAAGGCTAGCCCAATCCAGATTTTTAGAAATTACCAAATTTCCATTATTTCTAGTAAAACTTAATTAAAACTGATCCAGCAGCAAATAAACAAAAACAAACAATAAAGTATGACTCAATTCAACTTTAGAAAGACTAAAAAGGGTACCAAGAGAGCCTCCATCATCCACAATATCCCAAATTAACTCTTGAGCACTAGAACCAAATTTCCCTCACCTCTTATAAGTCTTTAAAGGAGGTTTCACTTATGTTCCCAATCATTTATACAAGAGGAAGCCCCAAAGAAAGAATAAAAGAAGGAATTTTCTAGAAAGGAAAAAAAAAAGGGTTTCCATCAAAGCATGAGATGTAAACCATACTTGCATATTATATGTTGACATCATGGTTGGAACCAAAGGGTGTTCCCTTGAAACAAGGGGCAGTAATTAAGAGGTACATTATCTTGAACGGGTTTTACTCACATTAATAAAATCTATACGCCTAAACAAATATGGGTGAAATTAAATCATTTTATTTGATAAATGAACACAATCTCTTTTGTTAAACATTACATTATAAATAGAAAATAAGCTACTAAGATAATCCACAAGGAGTTTCCTTATGCCTAACCTCAAAGCATGAGCTGAGAGTTCTAAAAGCCTTCAATAAATTTGTCATCAATTCAAGAGGTGTGAAAGTTTTCACTATGAAGCAACATGGTACTTTATGTAAATGGCTAGCAAATGCAGGCATATCTCTACCCATGTTTCTCTTACCCACGGTAACCCACCCTACCTTTTGTTTTATTATTAAACACACACGCAAAGAAAGAAAGAAAGCCCTCGTGTGTGATGTAAGGCACTTTGCCGCCTTCAGTAACATGTTATAACAACTGTGTTACTTACACTATACTCAACTTTCCACAACAATTTTAAACATAGAAAATGCACCCAAATAAAATTTGTGGCAAACTAAAAATCAAGTGTCATCCAAACAACCATCAGAGATAGGCTCATAGGCATGACTACGTTTTGGGATTTTGTTAATATTAAGGGACAAAGTGCCACAACTTGAAAGTTGAAACTTTGCGGTTCTTGCAGCAAAAGCAAATTTCAAAATAAAAAAGAATCTTTTAAGAGCACCATGAGGTTCTTCCAGAGATAAATATTAAACATTGAAAATAAGTGT
Organism: Quercus variabilis; assembly: GCA_030445155.1. Taxonomy (NCBI): domain Eukaryota; kingdom Viridiplantae; phylum Streptophyta; class Magnoliopsida; order Fagales; family Fagaceae; genus Quercus; species Quercus variabilis. The sequence continues at coordinate 18,847,681 of CP129446.1, forward strand.
GCATAGAATAGTTTATGAAAGAAAAAATAAATATAAAACTGGCAACAATCAGCACGGAAACTGTGATGAGTTTACCATCCTAAAGAATGATAATGATAGGATTACATGAAGAGTTAATATTAATAGGTGGATAAATGTCCAAAAAGATCAAAATAGAAACAATTACTGATAGTCTGAACTGATGCCTCAAAACCACACAGCAATTACTCTCACTCAAACACATACACACATGCACACGCACATGAATGCATGCAGACACACAGTCATAAACAATTTCCAGTAACTCATGAAGTAATGACCTCTCAAAAATTCTATGGCTTCATCTAAAACAAGGTTTAGCAATTGATCAAATACAACTATAACTATTTAATTAGTTTCAACAGATGCATCAAAACCATACACACGTACAGAGGGACTCATAAGAAATTGTCAGAAATCCATTAAGTAACTACCTCTCAAAAACTCTACCGCTTCATCCAAAACAAGGTTTAGCAACTGATCATATCCTTTTAGAGTCCCCGTCACTGCAAGCCGAAACAAAATAAGTTATGTACTCATATTAGATCAGTAATAACAACATAATGGTTGTTTGATACAAATGATCCTCCTACAGAACTAGGAATCTAGGATTGATAAGGTCAATGATAGTCAACATGGTGGCTCTTTCTGCCTTCTAGTGTTCCTAGCATACCCAGATAACACAAGATTTACACAACCATCCATAGATGCAACTTCTGTAATTAAAATCACCCCTCTAGTTTCTTGCTCGCAGAAGCAAAAAATTTCTAAATGTTGAAGTTCTCAAAAGCAATAAACATACCTTCATTTCCGTTATGAAACTAAGTCATTTGGGTAACTTTGCCATCAAACATTTTCACATTGAATGCCTATTGCAAACCACATCACCATAAACTCTTTTATTTGACATTCAGCATTAATTTATTTTATTCAGTTGCCCAAGCAATACGTGTCGCAGGTTCAAGTCTAGGAATCAGCCAAAGCTCATAGGCATATATGATATTCAGCTCTATACATATACCTATAAGGCTATAACTTGCTCAAATTTAAAATTATAGTAGCAATTACCTACCTTGTCTACCACCAGTGAGCTTGACTTGGACACCTTTGTCCACAAACTTTGCCAGGTCCAAAACGGTTTCTTTCCTGCTTCCAGACTGAAACAAAGTGTACACAATCAATTATATATACATACATTCATATATATATATATATATATACACACAATTCCAACAAATCTAAAACTGAAACGCACAAAATTGATGAAGGACTTACCATATCTTGATTGGGTTTTCTCAACTAACTCTACTCTTTCAGATTTCACTGAGTCAGTCAGCAAACAGTTAAAACAACTATTTTCTAACAACCTTAACAAAAGAAAACACACCCAAGTGAATCAATAAACTATAACTAATTGGGTCATCTATAAAAGAAAATTATTATACCTTCAGGGAATGAAGATTTGTAAAGCAAAGAGAGAGTGCCCTAGATTGATAGAATCAATTTATCTGAAAATATATAAAACTGCGTGTCGCTCCCCATATAGAGAATAAAAAAATTTAAACGACAAACCGTTTAATTATTTTCCCTTTCTACCCCTCTCTTTATAAGACACGTAGACGACGTAGTACTTGGTAGCGACGTAGTTTGACGAAAAGAACCTTACATTAGGAACCACATTGGAGGACATTTTAGTACTTTCAACCAAAACCCCAGGGCTACTTCAATAAAACACAGCCCATTATTTCTGTGTGTGACGCCCTAGCTCATCTTTGGTAGCAGCAGCCGTAAGAGTTGAGCTTTCGGAGCAGAGAGAGAGAGTTGCAACAATGGTGGACAAGGGCAGCAAAGGAAGAAAGGAAGAGGTTGTAACCAGAGAGTACACCATCAACCTCCACAAACGCCTTCATGGATGGTAACACAACCCTCTCTCTCTCTCTCTCTCTCTCTGTACGTGTATCTATAAATGTCTGTGTTTCTATATGTGTGTGTTACATCATTTTTATGCTTGTTAATGGGTTAGATCCGGTTTAACTAGGATTATATTTGGTGGGTCAAGGCTTTTTTTTTTTTTTTTTTTTTAATCTTATTGTTTCGTGCTTCTTGAGAGTTCTTTTTTCCCCTTTTCGTAGTAGAAAACGAGGTTGTTTCTTTTGCCTTAATTGGATTTATTTGGATTGCTAATAATTGGAATTTTCATGTTGTGTGAATAAATAAATAGTGTTTTTTTTTTTTTTTTTTTTTTATGGGGCAAATGGGTGTTATGGAGTTGGGATCAATGTATTCTTAGCTGTAAATATCTTATGTCAAAAATACTCAGTCCATTTTTGTTTTCTAAGGCTCTATTAATCAGGGTGGAACATGTGAGATGATATGATTTTTGTAGAATGGTGACTTATATCATCCGTTGAAACATCCTCAATATTTGAAGTTCTATCTATTGAAATGTGAAAGTATACATAATACATGTACCTTTCGGTGTGATTTGTGAGTTGTTACCTGACTGATTCTCCTTCATCAAGGGCAAACTGTGCACTGAATCATGATTACCTGACTTCTAAATGTGTTGTTGTGGTATATTTTTAGTATAATTGGAGATAGCTAGGTATTGTAGAGACTAGAGATGCAAGAGATGTATTGTTATGTTTTTGCAAGGAATATTGACATTCTTTTTGCAAACATAAAGGTAGTAATGATTCTGAATCATGCAAATCTTGTGTGTTTGTAATCTTGCATGTTTAGAACTAAGTATCGTTTGGTTATATATGACTCCATTAATTAGGCCCATAGGGTGAATTTCAGAGATTTATATAAGTACACTTTGGGTAGCATTTGGAAGACTTTTCACTATTGTCCAAATTAGTGTAAGTTGTCGAATTCCCAACGTGTCTCTTGAGTTCAGTATACGTATATCCAAAAGTTGGATGTCATTTTGGTACACATGTAGATAGCCAGCTCTGCTCTATGTGGTTAAAAGTAAGCCAAAAAAGCTTAAGCTATTTTATTAGTTCCACTAAGAAACTCTAATCTTATAAAAGATGCCCCTCTACAAGTCTTTATCTGTTTCTAAAAATCGTCTTATGTTTTTACCATCTTCTTACTGCTCTCTCTCTCTCTCTCTCTCCCTCTCTTTCTCTCTTGTTACTGCTAATCTTATAAACGATGCCACTCTACAAGGCTTTATTTGTTCCTAATTCTTTGATATATCCTAGTTAGCTACTTAGCTGATGGATTGTCTTTTGGGAACTTCTAAGTAACCTTTCTATTTGGCCAATCCCTTGTGCAGCACTTTCAAAAAGAAGGCTCCAAAGGCCATAAAGGAAATCAGGAAGTTTGCTCAAAAGGCTATGGGAACAACTGATGTCAGGGTGGATGTTAAGCTTAACAAGCATGTCTGGAGCCGTGGAATTCGCAGTGTGCCAAGGAGAGTTCGTGTCCGCGTTGCACGTAAGAGAAATGATGAAGAAGACGCAAAGGAGGAGTTTTTCTCACTAGTCACTGTTGCAGAGATCCCTCCAGAGGGTTTGAAGGGGTTGGGCACCAAGGTCATTGAAGAAGAAGATTGAACTAAGCCTACTACCCTAGATCATAGTTAGATTGCTCCAGTTTTGGCTACATATTTCTTGTTTCAGAGATATTTTTCTTTGGCCTTGGATTTTCTCCTGTGGAGAGAGCACTATGGAATTTTATTTTATCTATTTTTCTTGTTCAAGTTTTTTATCTTTCATTGAGACCTTATAAATGTTGTTAGGTGTCTATGTTATATATTTGTGTGGGCTCAGCATCTGAATTCATAGCCAAATGCAATACGTGATGAAGATAATAGACTATAATTGCAGTAATTATCTTAGGCATTTGATATATGCATTCTCCCATTCAGTGTGGGTTTCCACTCGTGCACACACACATATATCAGATGCATTATGTTTTGGTGATGATTTTTAAGTGTTAAGCCATCTGATTGGCAGCTGTTTGCATTAGTATGGTATTTGCACCCTGTAGTGTATTGTATTTTTGGTTGAAGACTAATCAGCTCTTGTGCTTGTGGTGACACAAGGTTTTGGTGATCTTTTCTTTTGTTCCTAGTTTCTAGGCACACCCTTTGAGCTCCTCTTTGAATTCTAGAAACACAGAAATTGAGCATCACCCATCAGCTCAGGTAAATAATTTTTCAGACACCTTACCCTAAACTGTCATCATGCTACAGTAAGCATTTCATTGCAGTGGTGAACTTTTAAATGTTCTTCACTGTTTGATGATGATTTTATGAGTGTCTAAAGCCCCATTTGTAAGTTTCATTTGTTTTGACCTAAATATTTCCCATATTCTAGGTGCTTAATGTGACTGAAAATGTTAATAAATTGAAACCATTGTTTCTGGTCAACCTAAAATTATGTAGCGGATGCGACATAAGATCTTCTCTCCTCTTTTTCCAATTATTTATATTTTTTTTTGAAGTTGGTGTTTATGAGTTGTGGCTTACAAAATTACCATGAAACAGTGTTTACATTAAACATGGTTAAATTTAATTGAATTGGACCTGAGCTAAAATACATTTAGCAACCTAAATTTTTTACTACAGGTCTGTGGTTTCAATGATGAACAACGTTGGTGGGCCAAGTCTGAAACTTACTTGGACCTTAGTCCCTCAGCAAGGCATGTCTTTTGGGCTTAGCATAAGGGATCCAGGGTCTACAGTCCACACCAGTTGAAAGCGTACGGTTACTGCACTCTACCGTAGTGCAAAGTGCAAACCATAAATCCCTCGGTCAGAAATCAGAAATTAATAAAAATCTTCCCCCGCCAACTCCAGGCTTTTTCATAGAAGCACCAAAATTCTGCCACGGGCCACACCAATCACGAAATCACAGAACTCCCTTCTTAAACCCTCATCCAAACACACCCCTAGTAAAATCTGAAGTTTTTTCAATAAGATATTGATCTCACTCATGTGCCTTTTATCCTGTGTGTTTGTCTGTTTGTTCTGTTGCTCTTGTTTTAGATTTGCTCTTTTGTTTAGATGAATGTGTTGAGCGAGTCTCACATTAGATGTTTATTAGTCTTACATTAGATGTTTATTAGGTTAATTTGGGTTATATAAACAACTATAAAGGGTCATATTTGTAATTTGACTAATTCTTTGGAAAAACATGTATTTTATTCTAGTAAAGAATTACATATTTATGAGGGGAAGTCTCATAGGTATATAGCCGTTGTCACGTATTTTACTCGTAAAATTGGGTTTGTATAGCGACAAATATTATCATAGTCAAGTTGGTAAACTATATGGCTTGGGAGCACCATATGTTGCACAATTGTGTTGAGTTCAACATTAAACCTATACTATGTTGATTTGGGTTATATAAGCAATTTCGAATAATCTTAACTGCAAGTACACTATGTATAAGAGTAAATATGATTAGTGCTTCTCTCAAGTCATGATAGGAGGAATTATTATTTGCATGTATGGAAAGAATCACATGGTGCTACTGAACATAAAAGTTTTTAGTAGAATCATCAACTTTAATAAGGTTATATGTTGTGAAATTTTAAAATACTAGCAAGTGTACGAACCGTACTGAAGTATAGTTTGACAAAAAGGAAGTCGAACCCACAGGGACTTGAATGAACGTAGGAAAATTAATTAAATCTTAACCAAATTAATCTTAATCTAGTTTAATAAAAATTGGTTGTTTGCAACTAAATATACTAAGAAAATAATTAAACTAAGCAAAAGATATAAAGCAATAAAAAGATGTTAACAATCAAGGGAAATGAATTAAGGTTTTGAAATCCGCCTTGTAAGTCATATCAGCATATATTTATGATCATTACTTTTTCCCAACTCACTACATGATAATCTATAAATCAATCTTGCTACCATGAAAAATATTCTCATTAAAATCCTTATTTTAAAAATCAAAAGCATGTTCTTCTTCGCTTCTTAATTATAAAACCAAATCATCAATTGTATCCGTAACCAAACAGATCACAAGATATATCCAATTCTAAAAATCAAATCATAACTTGTATCCATTGACAGACAAATCACAAACGATATCCAATTTGTTAATCAAGAATTAATAAACCAAGCATTCAATTAATTAAGACAAATCTTAAATCATGAGAAAAACATAATTGAACTCATATCTAGAATCTCATCTTTGTCAATTGGTATGAAGTAAGAACAATTTAAATCATTAAAGAACAACTATTGTGGGAAAAATTAAATCACATAAATATTACTAACAATCCTTAACAAAGTTTCATCCTCAACCCTAATTATAAATTTAGCTACTCATGATAATTGAAAGAAAACACAAAAATAAAATACTAAACATTAAACTAGAAAAATAATCAAAACTAACAGTCATGGAAGAAGTAGCCGCATCTCTCTATACATTCAGCCCTCAGCCCTATCACTAGCCTCTCCCTCTCTTTGAATTTTGCCCTAAAGAGCCTTTAAATAAGACAAGGAATCCTATTACAAGTTGAATTCCTGTTTGAAGAAAATCCCAGATTTTTAAGCTTCAATTAACCAACTATTTTGGCCCATTTATCATCAGAATTCGGATTTTTGGTAAATTACAAAGTTGTAGCCCTTTAATTTAACTTTTCAGCTCAACTTGAATCATCTCGATTGGTCATCTGAGCCAAAAGTTATGCTGAAAATACTAACTGATGTGCAGGTTGGAATCCTAATCCGAATTAGACTTGGATTTGGTGCAAATTTCCTTTGATTTCTTACTCCAATTAGACTTAAATTTAATTGGGTTGGTTTTCTCTTGAATTCATGCCTGGTTTGATGTAAGTTGGCTTGATTCAATTAGCCTAGCCCCACTTTGCATGTAAAACCCTTGTTACTTGCAACACAAAGATATTATATAATCAATCACAGAATAACATAAAAGTAAAACTAAATATGTATATATGTAAGTATTTTATTGTATATATTTCATGCACATCATTATATATACATTGCTGGCTTCGTTAATTGGTTATTGAATTCTATGTTGAACTTAGGTTGTGTTGGAATATTAGGCCCAACTCACTTGGGCCCAATATTTTGGTACTACAATTGTATTATGTATTTCCTAGCAGTGTTTTTATCTAACTCTTGTACAACTTTAGGCAATTTGACAAAATAATAGAGTATATTTCTCTATTCTCTTTTTTCCTTTCCTTTTTCTTTTTTTGGTGAGTTATGGTCCCCAAGAGAGTGAGAATGCAAAGTTTGAACTATTGACTTTTTACTTCATGGTCTTTAGTTCTACTCTCGGGGCTATTTTTCCCTATCTCAATTTTTTTAAGGGGGTGTCTAGTTTGAGGGAATCTAGAGTAATCTTGTTATTCAAATTTTTGGTAATCTAATGCTTGGAAATGTAATTATTTCTAACTTTGATTAGATTAAGAATCTAATAAGATTCCTGCAAATATGATATTCTTATATTTGATTAATTCCTAGAAATCTTAATATGAGTTATCATTTTTTTTCCAAAATATCCTTAGATTTGCAAATACAATATCAAGTCTTTTTTTTTTTTCTTTATAATCTTCCAAACAAATAAAATAAAATAAATATTGAGAAATAAAATATTAACTATAAATCATGACAAAGTCTAACATTTATTAATGACGTATATAATACAAACATAATGATTTGAATTCTTACTCTTCAAGGCAATCACAGCATCATGTCATGTTAATAAAATAAAATAAAATAATTTAGCATCTATTTTTTTAAAAGTTTTATTTTTATTGGTTAAAAGGTAGAAATGAATTGGTGAAATTGTCAGTTTTTTAAAAATGCTATCGAATTGAGTGAGAATCCAAATATTCATAGGCATCTAATTTCTTAGTGGAGTTTGCAACCAAAAAAGTAGGACTGTTAGAGAACTTTCAACAATTCCAGAAATCCTAAAAAATTGCCATATACCAAATGCCCCCTGAGAGGTTGAATCACTCCTTGGAATTGGGTTTTTCTTATATTATAGTATTTGTTTGACTTGAAAGAGTGTCATTACTCAATATTCATAATGAAAAAGAAGTATGAACTAACTTATTTATCAGCATTTTACTTAATTTATCAAAAAGAGCTAAAAATCAATGCAAGTTTTTTGCCGTGTGGATGATGATAGTAAATGGAATATTGTGATAAGTTAAGAGTTGGTTTGTCCCAACTCCCACTGCTCACGCTGGATAGAGTCATAGACTAACTTATCAAGGACGGTAATTATGCTAATAAGATTAGTTTGGAAGTCCAGGACAAGGCTTAAGCCTATATGTCTATTGACTTATGGGATTGAAATTAGTTTCCAAACGAGGACACAGAAACAAACTCCTAAATGGGTTTGTAAGTATTGATGAGAATACTTATATTACAATTTTTTTTCCAGTGTATACTTCATAACTGGGTAAAATTTTAAAGCATTAGGAAATATGAAAAGCTTTTGTTTGTGCGTTAAGGCAATATTGGCAGTCTGATGGCCTTATGGTGAAACTCTCTTGAAGAATCAATCAAAGAGTTCTCAAACAACATTTCCTCTAACTACAAGAAAGGGTAGATGGTGAAGTCATGGTTCAAAGGAATCAAAACCCACTGGCTGCTGCACTTGTTTGTGGTAATACCTGATATAGTAATAATTGGTTAAACTCAAAATGATCAAATTAAAGTCTCGACTCTGAACTATCAAGAGCTATTATTGATGGTGCACCAAGACTGCCTCCACAGTTTTAATGCTAAGGATCATTCCATGGGTTGGAAAACAAATATAGGTGTAACCTAACTAGCTTCTTGTTCTATCTTCTATTTGAGCCTGTACCAAAAAAAAAAAAAAAACCTATATTGTATTGGGACAATTTATAATGCTAATCCTTTCGCAATTTCTTTGTAAAATGTAACATTATGTTAGATAACATGATATAATACAATGAGGTTCAGATTCCAGAGGACAACTTCTGACATTCATAAGCAGCAAACTTTCATTGACCCAAGTATCTACGTGCTAGATAACTAAAATGCTGTCAAGTTCACAACTGAGATACTCAATCTACCTCTACCTGACTAACCTGAAATGATCTAGCACCATAAACCAAAGCTCAAAACCAAATCACTTACATAACACTTCTAAGCTCATTCAAACTTTCAAAAAAAACTCAGAAACATCACATTTTTGTATAGTATTCACCATCATATCTCCAACATAACAATTTTGCAATTCTTGAAAATCATATAAGAAAGATACTTTTAAAACTTCCAAATTCTGGTATCATTTTTATTTTGCTCGTTTAAGACAAGATACAGATATCAGTCAATTTGCTTCAATCTTGTTCACAAGTTTTTTTGGAATAAGTTCAATTTTGTTCAGTCATTCAATAAAAGAAAATCTGCTATTATGAGGAAAGAGCAGAAGGGAGGTAGGGTGGGGAAAGGAGAAGGTCATAAAAAAGCTAAACTTTACAATGAAAAAATGTGCCATATGGACTGAATATGCATGCAAAGCTATGTTGTTATATTCAAAGCCCTCGAACTCAAAGATGCATAAAGAATGCATAAATTAAATCATCTGAAAGCCCTGACTTCCTAACTTAGAAACTCTTCAGCTTCAACAAGAAGAGCCATGAGAGAACAAGCTACTAATGACCCATTATATCCTGACTACTTAATCAACTAGCAAGAATATAAACTGTTGCAAAGAATTTAAACTGGTAAATATGACGGGTACCCTGGAAATCAAATTAACAGCCTTTTGCATTGAAGCATGATGTGTGGAAAAACAACTCTTAGTTGTTTGACATTTGTAAAATCCACAACTACTGCAACATGAATAATATTGATGCCAATATATGCAGATTTTTGAAATATCAAGAGAGAAACTGTACCAATATTAAAAAAACCCAACTCAGATAGCGAAAATAGAAGTTAGTCACTTTTTTATGAATGGATCCATTAAGAAATAGAAGTTGTTGAAACTCAGCTCAATTGGGCTATTATTTGAAACCCAGTGCTGCAAGGGATCTACTTTTGGGTTTATATACACACACACACACACACAGAGCACTGTTTCATCAAAGCTAGCCCATAACTCAGAAGTAAGTAAACTGTGATAGGTCTTATATCAAATTGCCTGGATTTTTTGAAGTGTGCATTTCCTAGTGATTAAGAGCTACTAGTACAACAAACATCGTGATGCAGAACGTATAGGAAAATAGAGATAGAAGAGTAACAATGGGACAACAAAACAAACCCTAGGCTTCACCACCTAGGATCTGCCTGCAAGCCCTAGGCATCACCACCAAACAAAAGAGGAAGACTGACGCAGGACAACTAGAACAAAATTGAAACAACGAAAAAATAAAATATAAGACCTAGGAGTCAGCACCTAGACCTTGCTTGGAGTCAGCACCAAGAGGGGGAAAACACTAGGAGTCAGCACCTAGAGTAGACCTGGAGTCAGCACCAGACCAGAGAAAGACCAAACGCCCATTTTTTTCATTCATCAAAATATCAACTAATTCCTCAAGGAGTACAATAGATTACTTATAAAGAACTGCTAAGCCCTAGTTCTAATTGGCTAGGAAACCCTAATTACCTTATTACAGAAATAACCTTACTTCCCAAATTAAAATACTAATAGCCCAATAAACTATTAGGGTTTAAAACATAAAAATACAATTGACTTGCAAACATAAATAATATTAAATAATAATTTTCTTGCATCTCCCGCATCATTCTCCTCTGGTTGGAGAAAACTCGAACTCAAATTTTAAAGTATTAAAGGATTAGGATGCTGACAAATAACACTTGCTTCAAATCTGAAATCACCTGAGGAAGCACAGGGAAAAGAAAAACCTTGAATTCCACCACATCAAACTCGTTTGAAATAACAAAATCAACGTGTGAAATCAGTATAATCTCTTCTTGAACCTTATGAACCATAGGAAGCACTATAGTTTTAACCTCTTTGACTTCACCAAGATGTAGATCTTCAAGGACCATAGAGGTTTGATCAGAAGCACATTCAACAACTTCAACTTTCACATCATGTGCACCCTCTAACATAATACTCTCTTTAAGTATCATCTTTTCACCTTGCTGCTCTTCAATAAATTCATTTCCTTGCACGCATGTTAAAGCAACACTTGTCGAGGCATGTACGCCTGTGTCAACATTAGGCTTTGGTGTTGCTGGAGGATTTTCCACGACCAAAATATCATCATCAATGTTATCTTCTATTGGGGCAGCAATAAGTTCATTGTGATCTAGTATCCTTGATTTCCCAATTGAATCGGTTTGAGTCTTCTTCTGCTTCATTTGAGCAATCCTATCTTGAACATTTTTCACGAGCTCCTTTAATTCCTTGATAGATAATTCCTAGGTAGATTGTTCAAAAGTGCGCTGAGAACATGAAATGGGATGAATATGAGGATGAGGATCCATCGTATTTGCTTCAACGTGAAAAGTACCACACTGAGATTGAGGTAGATACTTAGCTCGATAATATGGTGACAAATACTCATCACAAAACTTTTCTTTCATATCTTCCCACACACTGATGGTAAGTTCATAATCCATATAGTGAAAATATTCAAGCTTCTCCCAAAACCTTTGTGCGTTACTTCTTAACTTCAACTTGGCATACCTAACCCTTTTGTTATCTGCAAAATTTGCTTGCTCAAAGAATTGCTCCATCCCATTCATCCAGTTGACAAAATCTCGTGGATAAGTATTATCACCATCAAAATAAGGTGCTTCTAATATTACCATGATTTTCTAAAATAGTGCTTCAACAAATAGCTGTTGTGATTTTCTCCTTGTTAATGGCCAACTTGCTGCACTACAGTCACAGGCTTGGCTCCTCAAGTGAGTGGGTTTGTTTGCACAAAATGGATCTGTGGAAAACCAACTTAAGGGCCCGCACGTGCAATGGGCTGGCAGCAACAACACTTTACTTCTTTTCTTCCTCTTCTTCTTCTTTTTTTTTTTTTTTTCCAAAATAATAAAATACATTATGCGATGGACTTAAAACATTACAGACTTTTGACACTCAAACGACACACTCTAAATGGAACTCAACCCACGAACTAAAAACAGAAAGACCGCAAAAACTAAATGATACCGGTGATGGGCTTGCGGTGCTGAGGGACCGGTGACTGTGGCGGTGCGAAGACGGGGTGCTGGCTTCGACGAGGAAGACAGCGGCGGCAAGACTTGGAGGAGTGGTGATGATGGGGTCGGCGACGGTGGCTGATGTGGTGCGACAGCAATGATGGGCTCGTATCTCTCTTCTCTCTTTGCGGATGTAGGGGATTTGGAGACTTGATTGTGGGGTCTGGACTAGAGGTTTTTGGTTGGCTTCAAAATTTGGGTTTTTTTTTTTTTTAATGGAAAACACAACTGTATGACAACTTTCTTGCACGAAGTAGAAAAAATGATAGAGACAACCCTCTAGTGGAGAAAACAGGATGGTGAGGGATTTTTTTTTTTTTTTTTTTGGGTGATATTTTCTGGCTCTTTCCTGCAGTGATGCTTAAACAGATCGGTGTTTGCTCTGATACCAAATATGACGCAGGACAGCCAAAACAAAATTGAAACAACGGAAAAATAAAATATATGACCTAGGAGTCAGCACCTAGGCCTTGCTTGGAGACAGCACCAAGCGGAAAAACCACTAGGAATCAGCACCTAAGGTAGACCTGGAGTTAGCACCAGACCAGAGAAAGACCAAACGGCCATTTTTTCATTCATCAAAATATCAATTAACTCCTCAAGAAGTACAATAGGTTGTTTATAAAGGATTGCTAAACCTAATTGGCTAGGAAACCCTAATTGTCTTATTACAAAAATAACCTTGCTTCCTAAATGACCTAGGCCTTGCTTGCATTATTAACTGAAATAATGAAAAAATAAAAGATATTGGTGTAATCCCTAAACACTATTTAACTATTAAAATTGTAATCATGAAATCTAGATTTGGAATAAGAATTATGATTTAATAATATGTGTTGATCTTTGTTTGGTGATGATGCCTAGGGTTTACGTGTTTGGTGCGGGAAACTGTAAAAAAACTTCACTCACTCGCGCCTGCACCATTTTTTCATTTTTACATTCCCTCATCTACCAAAGGGAGCATTTAGCAGATCTAGAAGTAATGGATATCCATAAATGCACACTAAATAATTAGTAATTTTTCTTCTTCCTAGTTTTCTCAGCAACCAAAAAGGGCCTACAAAAGAAAAGAAAAAACTGATATAACCCCAAAGACACAGCAACTACTGCTTTCTAGAACTAAACTTGCCCAAAAGAAAAACAACATAGAATAAATCAAAACCTCTGAAAACTCAGCAACTATGATACAAGAAACACTCAAATGTATCACTACTATCACATCAACTTGCTTTAAACCGTATAAAGACATGAATCAATGAAGTAAATTACATTGCAATAACAATTAAAAACATTAACATTAACATTAACAAATAGTTCTATTAACCAAAACTAATTACATAATTTTTTCTTACATCACAGTCGACGAATTAGGGTTTAACCAAAACCTTTGCCCATTTTGCTGAATGAAATTAGACTTTGAAGTGTAAGTTTTCAGTGTGCCTTTCTCCTCTGAGGCTGTTTCTCGGTGGCTAATCTGTAAATCCAGTAGACCTGAAAGAGTGTGAAGAGAAAGGAAATCAGAGATCTGGTTGGAATTGGAGAGAGAGAAAGGTAAAGGAGTAAGAGAAAGAAATGGTTTTCTAAAAGTGTACCAAAGCGAGGACGTGGGCTGCTATCAGGAGAACCACCATGAAAGGCACTGCTTCGAGAAGCCATGGCCGCGGCGACGATGAGTGCTGTTCATTCGCCATTTTCTCTCGCTGCGTGGGTGTAAAAGAGCGCCTGTGAAAAGCCCTCGAAGAAGCAGGGCTTTGAAATACACTCCCTTGCATCTAGTCTAGTTTATTTAAAATAAAAAAAAAATAAAAGTTAGAGAGTTACCTCCGATATTTATGGTCTAAATACACTGGTTACCATATTAATTAGGTGTGGGTTTGGATAGGGTGGTTTCTTGCGGCACGTTTCCAGGTTCACGTTTTAGACCTTTTTTTTTTTTTTTTTTTTTGGCCGGTTTTTTTGACTTTAGGAGACAAAATTTATTGTGCATATACTGTGCGGTACTGTTCACACACTGTTTCATGTACTGTTTATGTAATATTTAATATTAAAAGTGGGTTCCACAATACTATTCACACATTTTAAAATTATTTTGCTACAGTGTTTTCAGCAACAATCAGTTTTTAGCAACTTTCAGCAACAATAAGTGCTATCCAAACAGACCCTAGGTGAAAAGCACATTTTAGTCCTTATATTTTCAAGCGATTCTTATTTTAGTCTCTACATTTTATTTTTACCACTTTTAGTCCCTATCCTAAAAAATAGTTCCATTTTGATTCCTGCCGTTACATCATAAACAGATATTGCTGACGTGGCAAACGGCAAAATTAAAAAATATTAAAAATATTTTATTTTATTTTAAAATAAAATAAAATTTTAGTTATCAATAATTTTAAAATAAAAATATTTAAAATTTTAGTTAAATATAATTGTTTTTCCCTAAGAACATGGTTGCCCAGAAAAAGAAAATTTTCTGCTTATCATCATCTTCATCCTCCACCTCCCCATCCTCCTATTCGTCCTTATCATCATCTCTCAATCTCACTCTCTCAAAACCTTCGATACCCCCTATCAAAAAAAAAAAAAAAAAACCCTTTGATACCCACAAATTGGCAAGGCCTCGCTCTATCTTTCTCTGTTTTCTCCGCCCAGATCTCTTTTCCTTGATCATCGCCACTCAACACCACCGCCTATCCAAGCGGTGCTTCCCTCGTTTCTCACTACCAAACCCCACCGCCCTCTCTATCCTTCATCGAAACATTCCCAGATCTCGCTTCTCTCTCTGTTTTCTTTCTCTCGCTTCGATCTATCGCTAGATCTCCCTCAAATTTCTAGTTCAACCAAAGCCAAACCCCACGAGCACCACCACCATCCACGACAGGTACCATGACACCAAAGCCAAACCCATGACATCTCGGTTTACTTTGTTGGGTTTGCTTTGTTGCTATTTGTGTTTTGAATCTTTGAAGATCCTTTGTGTTTGTAGTGAGATAGTGAAAAATTGGCTGAGTAATTGTTGAAATCTTTGCGAAATAATCGGTTTTCATCTAACCTTGAGACACACATGGATGTGGTTTGTGAAAGAATTGGTTTTCATCTGAGTGAAAGAATCTTTAAAGGTCTTTGTGTTCTTCTAGTCTAGGTTTTTTCAATAATCGGTTTTTTCATTTTTTTTTTCGTTTGCATTTTGTGTTCTTTTGATCTGGGTTTCTTTTTCTGGTGGAAATGAATGTGGGAGTTGTTGGGAAAGAGAGGTCGAGGGCGATGGGATTTGGTAGTGAGAAACGAGGGAAGCACCGCCTGGATAGGCGGTGGTGTTGAGTGGCGGTGATCAAGGAAGAGAGATCTGGGCAGAGAAAATAGAGAAAGATAGAGGGAGGCCTTGCTAATTTGTGGGTATCAAAGGTTTTTTTTTTTTTTGATAGGGGGTATCGAAGGTTTTGAGAGAGTGAGATTAAGAGATGATGATAAGGACGAAGAGGAGGATGGGGAGGTGGAGGATGAAGATGATGATAAGCAGAAAAATTTCTTTTTCTGGGCAACCATGTTCTTAGGGAAGAACAATTATTTTTAACTAAAATTTTTAATATTTTTATTTTAAAATTATTGATAACTAAAATTTTATTTTATTTTAAAATAAAATAAAATATTTTTAATATTTTTTAATTCTGCCGTTTGCCACATCAGCAATATCTGTTTATGATGTAACGGTAGGGATCAAAATGGAACCGTTTTTCAGGATAGGGACTAAAAGCGGTAAAAATAAAATGTAGGGACTAAAATAAGAATCTCTTGAAAATGTAGGGACTAAAATGTGCTTTTCGCTTATTAATTAAGTATTTTTAGTTATCAAAAAAAAAATTAAGTATTTTTATTTTTTACACAATTTTATATAGATTAACGTAGATAAATTTTGAGTTTAGTTGGCTAAATTGTGGTACTTTTTTTATTATAAAAACAAAGATACAAGTGTTAAACCATTACTTTCTCAAAAAAAAAAAAAAAAAGTGTTAGACCATTAGCATTAAGGGTGTAACCCACCCCCCCCCCCTCCTAAATAGCTAATTTACAACCTACATATGCCAATATATAGGTTGTAAACTTAAAATTCCATATTTTATTTGCTCTTTCTCTCCTAACTTATCTCTTAACTTTAGTCCCTTTCACTTTTAGACTCTCTCTCTCTCTCTCTCTCCTTATTTCGAATGACGGTTTGAGTGATTGTAAATTGGTGGTTAGGCTATGGATCAACATTTGGGTGAGTGGCTGTAAATCAATGTTGAGCTTCGGTGGTGGTGGTTGGTTGTGGTTCGGTGTTTTCCTGTGGTGGTGGTTGATTTTTTTTTTCTTTCAGTTTCGATGGTGGTGATTGGTTCAGTTGGGTGGTGTTTTAGTGGTGGTGGTGATGGGCAAGTTTCAATGGTTGGGTTGAATTTCGGTGGTTGTGGTTGTTTTAGTTGGGTGGTTTGGTGGAGGTTTTTTGTTTTCTAGTCTGGTGGTGTTTCAGTGGTGGTGATGATGGCTGGATTTCAATGGTTGGGCTAAGTTTCGGTGGTAAGTGGTTGTTGGTAGTAGTGGGATTGTTAGATTTGGTTATGGTTGTTGCCTGTGTGGGTTTGATGGATAGAGAGAGAGAGAGGGAGACAAAAGAGAGAGATGGGAGAGGAGAGAAACTCAGTTGTTTATATTATTTGATGGAGGTAGTTTATCTATACTACTATTTAAGGGACTTTCACCTACTTGGGATCCTTATTTTCATAGTTCAAAAATATCCCTACACCTCTAGGTTTATATAAAGACAAAATTAAAGGAAAATTTAGTAAAAAAAAAAAAAAACTCACTCCCATGTAAAAAATGGCCTCCATAATCAAACAATTAGTTTGGCTTTCAAAACAAAAATTTATGACTCCATCCTTCATCCTTTGAATCCCAAGAAAAAAAAACTGATATATTGATAAATGTGAATTATTGTTTGTACTAGGTCTACCTTAGGGGTGGCAATTCGTGTTCATGTGTTGGGTTCGTATTGTGTCAACTTAGGAGTATTCGACTATATAGGTTAACACTAATCCAACACGTTTATTAAACAAGTCAATATTTTTCCAAACCTAACATGACTTGTTATTAAACAGGTTAGTCGTGTTGATCTATTTATTAGGTTTTATCAAAGTGGGAAAAAATACAAATTTTAATATTAACCAAATTAATTTGAACTATGAAAAACCAAAAAAAAAAAAAAAAAAAATTTAATATAAAATTCATAACTAACGATTAATTACATCACAAATAATTATTTAAAACTAAATTACATCTCAATATTACAAATAGTTAATCACAATATGTAAAAAAAAGAAAAAAAAAAAAAAAACCACAACAACTAATAAGTTTATATACCTAGGATTCGAAGGGAATATTGGTAAATATTATTTAATTAAACAGGTTAGATGGGTCAAACGGGTTCTATGGGTTGGACACAAACTTGACACATTTATTAAACAGACTAGTCGTGTCAACCCGAATATAACACAAACCCTTTAGAGCTCAATCCATAACCTGCTAATTTCGTGTCGTGGCATGTGAGGTTCGTGGGTTGTGTCGAATTTTGCCACCCATAGTTCAGTTGAAATCTTGTTTTTGTATACTTTCATTTAGGGGTGTTCACTAAACTGCACAGATCACAAAGACTGCACCAAAACCGTTCACAAAATGGCATAACCGAACCGCACCGCAAGTAATAGTGCACTGCATTGCATGGTGCAGTGCAGTTTGTGGTTTTATAGTAAGAAAACCACACAAACTGCACTGCATTGCACCATCTCTATATATTAATATATTTATTTTTTAATATTAATTATATTATTAATAGTTTAGTTTTCAATGGAAAAAAATAGTTTAATAACTCTAGCAAGTGTTGATTAGAAAAGTCAGCCACTAGCTCAATAGTTTAAAACTTGGCCCAAAACAAATGAAAAAATCAGTTTTGGGCTAGGCAAGAAAAGGCCAAAATTTGAAAAGTATACTGGATTCAAACCATTCAAGCCGCATCTTATACACCAAACTGCACACGTGACCGTAAAATTGAGATGTAGTGCGGTTATGATTTGATTGAACTCTAAACTACACCATACCACAAAATGGCATAACCGAACCGCATCGCAAGTAATAGTGCACTGCATTGCATGGTGCAATACAGTTTGTGGTTTTATAATAAGAAAACCACACAAACTGCACTGCATCGCACCATCTCTATATATTAATATATTTATTTTTTAATATTAATTATATTATTAATAGCTTAGTTTTCAATGGAAAAAAATAGTTTAATAACTCTAGCAAGTGTTGATTAGAAAAGCCAGCCACTAGCTCAATAGTTTAAAACTCGGCCCAAAACAAATGGAAAAATCAGTTTTGGGCTAGGCAAGAAAAGGCCAAAATTTGAAAAGTATACTGGATCCAAACCATTCAAACCGCATCTTATACACCAAACTGCACACGTGACCATAAAATTGAGGTGTGGTGCGGTTATGATTTGATTGAACTCTAAACCATACCATACCACATATGTGACCGCATAAATGAGGTGCAATGCGATTATAATTTTGGTTAAACTATACTGTACTATACTAAAAATGATCAAAAACCGCAACACAACGCACCGCACCTCACTGGGAGTAGCCCTTCATCTTGCCATCTTGGATTGTCCGAATGAGTTGGGCCTTTATGCAAAATTCAAATCCAACCCAAACGTCTCTCCCAAAGGAAAAAAAAAAGGAATGATAGAATCGAAAACAGCATCGTTCCTTTCCTTCGTTCGCAAAAAGGCCAAACAGAATCCCAAATTTCCTTGCTCTACTTCAGGCAGGTCAAATAATAGTGTCTCGCTCTAGAGGTGCCAAGTAGACCATACGTGGCCGTTTCCTCACTTCTCAAGCAAACCGTCTCTCTCTCACTGTTACACACAAACACAAACACACAGAATACTGTTGTTGTTTGTATGTGAAAATCAAATCAACCAGAGCGAGAGAGAGTTCTCAATTCAAAATTCTCGTTTCGCTTGCGCATTACTACAAACACCTGCGTTGCAAACTCGCTCTCGTATGGGTTCGTCAACTCTGCCCCAATCTTCGTTCAGCTAAGATCTTCCGGTAGCCAATGAGGAATGTCTTTGCTATTGCCAGTCTCAACCGTCACCGCCATGTCGCAGTGCTGTCCAGAAGTACCAATCCTCTTCTATTTACTTTGCATTGTATATAGCTTCTGTTTGATCCTTGAGAAAATGTAGGAATAGAAAAAAGGAACTCAAAATCTTCAAAACACGTTCAATAAATGAAAACACAAGGTTAAAATTACTGTGAGAATTGAGTTTCAATGTAATTTTGTTTCTCGGAAATCAAACGAGAGCTTTTGTTAGGTTTATTGTTATAATAGACATTAGCTTGTTTGTTTTTTGTTTGATCAACATGGACAAGATATTTGTATGGATTATTTAGCGAACTGATATTTTGAATATAACTTTAAATTTGTTAATGTCATTAGTGGAATTTCTAGGGGCTAGTTTATAGGTTATGGTTTGATTTATTATTGGCTTATTGCTTGAACTTTGTGTTGTTATAACTTTCTTGGAATTTTGTTTCAAACAACTAGTGTTGTAAGAGTCAGGGTTTGGAATGTGGCTTAGGTTTTCTAGGGTGCTTAATGGTTTATTCTAGTATGTGTCTCTATAGTGATAAGCATTAGAAAAGTGGTCGTTACGAAGGCTTTAATGCGAGGCGAAGTGGAAAATTTTGGACAGTGAAAGTCAGGACTAGTTTCTGCCCTTTGTTTGATTCTTTCTTTTACTTATTTCTTGTTTTTGTTGTCCTCTTTTTTTGCATGAACTAATGTTTGTTTGTTGGGTATGTTGTGAAGTTACAAAAGGCTTCATCAATTGAACCTGTTAGAGATCCAATTTGTATTTACAGTTTGCTGGTCGGATCCACCCTGCCCATGAAGCTGGAGCTGTTGTTTTCATAGAATTAAATTAATTTAGTCTAATCTGAATTATGGAATTGTTGACAGAGTTTTCTGACTGATTAATGGAATTTTTCTATATTAGTATATGGACAAGGTTTTCAGGAGGAATCTTCTCTAACCCACTACGTGGCGATATATAACTATCCATGTGTATTATTTAAATAATTCACATGACTCATTAAAAATGTCACGCGACTAAAAGTATACGAGGATGGTCTTTTTAATTGCCATATAGTGGGTTGGAGGAAGTTGCCTTCAAACTAGTTTGGAGATAAATTTTTTTCCCAATAATATTTTTATCAATTGGGTGTGTGGCCTGCAACTTTTTTTTTTTTTTTTCATAATAAAAATACAATCCTTATTAGTTTATCTGCCATGGCCTTTGTTGTCACTTTGCTCTTACTATCTTTACTGCCAGCATGGATCATGATACTAGTCTTGCCACTTCCCTTGGTTTTCCCTACAGCTTCACGCCATGATAGTTTTGTTGTGGCTATCTTGCGGAAATGCATGTCATTGGGATGTCAAACAGATATTGAAGTTGTTAGAAGACAAGATAATTGGATTCCATCACAGCTGTTGCTTCGAAATTCGTAAGTGGATTGGTTTCTTAAATTTTGTGAAAACTTGACACTTATGTTTTGCGTACAGCAATTCCTGAATGATTCATCGTTGTTCTTTGAAGTTTTTCTATGTCTCGATGATTGTTTTACTTCAGCTTAGAGATATTGGTGCAGATTTTCGACAGGTTTCTCCAGTGTGCATGGTGGAAGCCCATCGGCAGCATATGCAAAGCTGAGGAAGGAATCGCTAGAAAGTGAATTTGGGCATATTCTTGGAACTTATGGAAAAAGTGTTTCCGTTGTTCCTCGTTTTGGTCCATTTTTGGCTTTGTATAGAGCAGCAATTGTTTCATTTCATGTGTTGAAGCTAAGCTTTTCGCAATTCTTTGTGCGAGACATAACAAAACGTGCCATCAAGGTATTAGACACCTTTTATTTTAATCATGCTGTGGATAATTCTCTGTTGCTTTTTGGCTGAGTTTGGAACTTGCATGGATGGAGTTGTTGACCAAATTCTGTGAATTTGAGTTGTGATGAACAAGGCATAAATATCGATTTGTTATCAGTGCCCCTTTATTTGAAAATTCTGTATTTCAATACAGAAGTATGGAAAAAAAGGGCTATCAATACAAGACAGTTCAATAATGGCAGTGGATTGACGACACCATCCCAAATACCAATTTATGCAATAGAAAATAGACCTTCCTAGGAACATCTTCACTTTGATCATGATACTAGCATTGACACATTAACATCATACCTTTTTAGGAGCATCTTAACTTTGATCATGTGCTAGTTTTGACATATTACCATCAAGGAGCTTAAACGAAATGACAAAGATATAATAGACATCTATTTTATTACCATTTCTACTTTTATATTGGAGTTTGAGAATCAGCCTCTCCTCAATTTAGGAGAAGGTTGCCTACCAGACCACCTCTCCCAAACCCCACATAAGCATGAGTCTCATACAGTATGACTTTAAAAAAAATATCAATTCAATATTGTCTGTATCTGTTTAACAATTCATTTAAACTTGCAACATTGTTTATTTTTATCTGTTTAACAATTCATTTAAATTTGCAACGTTGTGTGGTGCAGTATGGTGGTTATCTTGTGATCTTTTTCTATAAATATGTTGCAACTTGCAACTCTAAGTTTTGTTTCAGTCTATTCTTGTTACTTTTTCTTCTTCTGTTTGAAGTTTTGGCTGTTTGAGGATGAGGAACTAAGGGTTTTTTTTTTTTCTTGTATACTTCCCATACCAGGAGTCTCCCTCCTCCCCCCTTGCGGCCTGCCCCCTCAAAACTAAGTTTTTTTAATCAAGTGATTTTTAATTTATTTATATGTTGACATGGATTCAAGAATGTTGGAGTGCCACTTGTTATTATTATAATGATGCTATCAGCAACTACCAAGCTGTTACAATTGTCGCACTTTCTTTTTGTTATGTTAAGCTGCCTGGTGGTTCTTACCAACGAGGTAGCCATATCGTGGATAAATTTCTCCTGTCTGGGCAAAATTGATCTTTCATGGTTGTAGCTCTCAATCCTTTAGTCTAGACACCACAGTTACTGGGTTTGGAGTTTTGTTGTGCCATTCATCTCTTTATGTTATGACATGTCTTTATGCATTTATGTGAAATGTTGGCCTACCAATGCAATAGTTGGGTACTGCCATACTTTTACTTTTCCATTTATGCCATATTTGTTGGATTTTTTCAATTGTTTTTGCACTCTGTTCACTTGATTATGCACTTCATATTTGGCACAAGAATCATTCTAGGTCTGGTGTAGTAAATTGTTCAGATAGTGGATGGTTTTGAGGTTGTTGATTCATTGAATGGGCATTCTCAATGAGAATGTTGGACTGTGTTAGTTCCTGCTTCATTTTTCTTAAGCTTTCAAATTTTTATTTGAGCTCAATATCAGCCTTAGTTGCCAAGAGCCTTATAACTTAATTATTTGACACCTCCTGATGTTTTTAATGGAGACATCTAGCGTTCAAATCTCCCTTCCCCTGTTGTAACTATCATTATTAAAAAAAAAAATCAGTCTCAGTTAGCAACATTACAACGACATGGATATTGCACACCTGTCAGTAGGTTCAGTATGTCCTATGTAGGATGTGGTGCATGCTATGTTGTTTCCTTTTTTTTTTTTTCCTGTTTAATTTTTTTTAATAAGGATGCCTATTGCTTTTACATATAATGAATCTGCTGGTACTGGTACAATATCTGTGCCTCTTGCCATTCCATCATTGTTGAATCTTCTGGTAAGGGATTCTTTACTGCTTTGTAATGCTGCTTGAACTTTATAGGCGGCTTTTGAGAAGTAGCCAAAGGGTTGCTTCTCAAGCAGTTGCAGCTTCTCATATTAATAAAATTTCATGAATGTTACAACCCTACCAAAGTGGCCCTACCATTTGATGTCTTATAATAATGATGTTGTTTTCTTATTTGCAAGTTTGGGTCACAATAAAGTCCTCAACTATTTTGTCGGCTTCCATCTATTCCCATAGCTATTCCTTATGATATGTTTGGTTGGGGGAAATGATAAAGGGGGAGAGAAAATAGGAGAGAGGAGGGTTTTTGGTTGGGGATGAGCGAATGGGGGTGGGGAAACCCTTCTCCCCAATTTGGGAAGAAAACTAGAGAGAAAAGTGGGGAGGGAGTGGGTTTGATGGGAAACTACCCATCTGCCCTTCCCTTATTTAATTTTGCTTTTTTTTTTTTTTCCCTTCTTCTTTTTTGTTTCTGGCTGGCATTGAACTTGACTTTGTTTCATGTTTTGCTTTTTTTTTTTGGGCGTTGTTTCATGTATTGTTTTTTTATTTTTTTATATCAAACGGAAACATTTATTATTATTATTATTATTCCAGATGTTTTATTAGTTGTGTTAGTTTGTAGTAATTAAAAAAATTAATTTTTATATACTATTAAAAAAGAGTTTATTATGTTCTAGGGGCATGAGAGTAAATTTTTTCAAACTACAGTTTCTATCCTCTCACATTTTTACTCAACCAAATAAAAGAGTTCTCTATCTCTCCACTTTTTCACTCCCTCAACCAAACACATGGAGAGAAAACTAAATTTTTTCTATCCATCCACTTTTCCATCCTCCCAAGCAAACGAACCCTTATTGTTTGCCTTGAAGTAAAATTCAAGTGTTTTGCTCCAAAGAACAAGGGAAGAACAATTTATGTTTCTTTCTCTTTGTTCGACAAATTAATTTGATTTGTAAAACATTGCTGATATTATAGATAACATACTTTTTTTAAGATTTTTTATGAAGTAATAATAATTATTGAAACAGATTTTAAAGGAATTTCTTGATCTGAATGTGCTGATTGATAGTGGCTCAATTCATGATTTATCATCCAAAATAATTCCTGCATAGTTTGAGCATTGAGCTCTAGAATGGGTGATTAAGCTATGGCGACTAGATTAGAAAGGATTTAGAGGAATTTCCATTGGGAGGGCTTCTAAGGAAACTTTTAAATATCCTTTAGTTGCTTGGGATAAGGTTTGTTTGCCAGCGGAGGTCGATGGGTTGGGGATTCAAAGGATTGGATTGTTTAACCACGCTTTGCTTGGAAATTGGCTATGGCACTTCGGGAAGGAAAGTAACAGGTTATGATGTCAGGTTGTAGCAACTAAATATGGTGTGACTGGAGGAGGCTGGTGTATTGGAGATGTGAGAGGAACTTATGGGTGTGAGATGTGGAGAGTATTCGGGCAGGAGCAAAGAAATTCTTTGGACAGGTAGCGTATGATGTGGGTGAGGGTCATTGTATTCGATTTTGGTACCATCCTTGGAGTGGAAATCCTATTCTAAAGGAATGTTTCTAGATTTGTTTGCTTGTTCTTGGTCTAAAGAAGCTTGAATTTCTGATTTGGTGGTTTCTGCATTAGAAGGGGGAAGTAGGAGTTGGAATTTACAATTCCACCAAGCTTTTCATGATTGGGAAGTAATGGGTGTATATTCATTTTTTGAGCTTCTTTATCCCATACGCCGAGGGGAGAGGGGATGATAACCTGACTTGGAAGTTGACTCAGATTGGTGTGTTTGATGTGCGCTCCTATTATAATTTTTTGGCTGGTTCTTTTACTAATATCTTCCCTTGGAAGAGCATTTGGTGTGTGAAGGTACCTAAAAGAGTGTCTTTATTTTTATGGATAGTAGATAGGGGTGGGATTCTCACCATTGAGATGGAAGGCCCTAGTAAATTGGTGCTCCTTATGTCATTGCGATGGAGAATCTGTGGACCATCTTTTACTCCACTGTAAGTTTGCAAATGCTTTATGGGAAGAAGTTTTTCAGGTGTCTGGGATCCAATGGGTGATGCTGAAGCGGTTAGTTCTCTTCTTTTTGCATGTAGGAATTGGTTTAGGGAGCACCATTCCACTACTTGGAATATGGTTCCAGCATGTCTGATGTGGTTGGTTTGGTAGAAACATAATACCTGTACCTTTGAAGATAAGGAAATACATTTAGATCTCTAAGTCTCTTTTATTTGGTAATTGGGGGTTTACGCAATGTCTTTCCATTCTTGATTTTTTGAATTCTGTTTGATTTAGCTCTTGAGTTTTATTTATTTGTTTCATGTTTAGAGTGTTCACCATTGTGAACATGATGTTCATTTCATTCAATAAAAGTCCTATTACCTAGCAAAAAAAAAGAAAAAGAAAGGGCAATTAAGCATCTTTAGTTTAAAGTTTATTCATGCATAAATAAGTTTATGTGCATGTGTTTGGATTAGCTTCTTCTCCTTCTTTAAAAAAAAAAAAATTTATTAGCTTATTTTCTTATGAACAGCTTTTTAAAGCCTCACAAATTTCTAGATACAACTGCACTTTACTCAATTTCGACAAATCAGTAAAAAGCTAATCCAAATGCATAGGCTGATTTTTTTTTATTTGGGGAAACATGTTACCAATATGAATATAAGTTGAAGCTATATTGTATTTATTTCTTTGGTGGAGAAACACATGAATACATGTCACTGGTTTAAATTTACAGTAACTTATGTACATTTTATTGCAGTTCCGTGAAACTTTGATCCGCTTGGGCCCATTCTACATCAAGGCAAGTCATTCGTGTCGTGAAATTTTCTTGTCATTTTTTTTAGTAGTCTTAAAATTTGTCATATCTTCCTGCCTTTTTTCATTTTTATTCTTTACCCAGAATTATATGCATTACAT
Organism: Quercus variabilis; assembly: GCA_030445155.1. NCBI lineage: Eukaryota > Viridiplantae > Streptophyta > Magnoliopsida > Fagales > Fagaceae > Quercus > Quercus variabilis. The sequence continues at coordinate 18,873,644 of CP129446.1, forward strand.
GAAGTTGAGTGTCTAATGTAGGATGTGGAATGAAGAAATTTGTTTAAAGATAGGAGTGACTCTTACTGATGAGAAGATGCAGGAGAGTTGCTTGAGATGGTTTGGTCATATGTAAAGAAGAGCAATTCATGTATTAGTGAGGAAGAGTGATTTGATTCAAGTAGAGAGAATGAAAAGAGGTAGAGCAAGAAGTAAAATAATGCTAGTGGAAGTAGTAAAAAAGGACATGTCAATTAAGGAAGCAACAAAGAGAATGAATTTGGATAGGGAAGAATGAGAATAGAGGACCCCAAAGTTTTGGGACCAAGGTTTTGATGTTATCTATGAAGGTCTAATGTAGGCTGTGTATGGATATGTTTGTTTGTTTCTGTTAAATCAATCTTTCAGCATACATTTGACATGTAAGTGTAATTGTCAGATAGAAGATTAATATCATCAACTAATACCGAGGAGGTGAAGATTCAATTCTGTCAGTGGTTGAAGGTTGTTGTTTGTTCCCATACATCAATCTTTCAGCATTCATTTCACATGTAATTATTGGACACAAGATTAATATAATCCAATAATGCTGAGGGGTGAGGATTAAATTCTGTCAGTGGTTGAATGTGGTTGTTTGCCCCCAGTATATCAATATTTCAGCATACATTTAACATGTAATTTAGATAGAAGATTTATATCATCAACTAATGCGTAGGTTTTAATTAGCTCAACTAGTAAAATTTCTTGTCATTGAATGAGAAATATGGGGTTCAACCCCGCCTACACAAAAAACTAGTTGGTGTGATGATAAAGAGCAATCATCAAAGAGCGGTCTGTGGACACTATAAGTTGAAATTCTATCATTTATATGTATATATCATCAACTTATACTGAGGGGTGAAAGGTCATTTGTGAAAGGTCGACAGATATTGGACTCTTTTTTAATTGCTTCAGAATATATTGATAGTAGACTGAAGTCAGGTGTTCCAGGAGTGTTGTGTAAGTTAGATGTGGAGAAGGCATATGACCATGTGAGTTGGGGTTTTTTAATTTATATGCTTCAACGCTGTGGGTTTTCAGAGAAATGGAGAAAGTGGATATTGTGCTGCATTTCTACTGTTAAATTCTCCATTCTGATCAATGGTAGTCCTTCTGATTTTTTTGGTAGTTCTAGGGGGATTCGGCAAGGGGACCCTTTGTCTCCGTTGCTATTTGATATTGTTATGGAGGGTTTGAGTCGTATGTTGGATGTGGCTGCTACTACTAATCAGTTCTCAGGCTTTTCTGTAGGTAATACGGCTGGTAATTCGGTGATGGTGTCTCATCTTTTATTTGCTGACGATACTTTTATCTTTTGTGATGCTGTTCCTACGCAAATAGCTCGTTTGAGAGCAATTCTGGCTAGATTTGAGGAGGTCTCAGGCTTAAGGATTAATTTGGAGAAATCTGAGTTGGTTCCTATAGGGAGGGTGCATAATATGGATGTTCTAGTGGGGTTGTTGGGTTGTAGGCAAGTCTCTCTTCCATTGAGATATTTGGGGCTACCGTTAGGAGCTAAATTTAAGGAGTTGTCAGTTTGGAATCCTATTTTGGAGAAGATGGAAAGGAGATTAGCAGGGTGGAAGAGGATGTATCTATCTAAGGGGGGTAAGGTAACTCTTATTAAAAGTACCATTTCCTCTTTACTACATACTTCCTTTCGCTTCTGCCTTTACCTGGGAAGGTGGCAAATCATATGGAGAAGTTACAACGTGACTTTTTGTGGAGTGGTATTAATGATGATCCTAAATTACACTTAGTAAATTGGGCTCAGGTTTGTAAGCCGCTGGAGGTTGGAGGGTTGGGTATTAGACGATTGAGGAGTTTTAATTCTGCCTTGTTAGGAAAATGGTTATGGAGGTATGGCATGGAGACCGATGCTCTATGGAGGAGAGTTATTGAGGTAAAATATGGGAATGATTGGGGTGGTTGGTGCACGAAAAAGGTGACCAGTGCTTATGGTGTTAGTTTGTGGAGACATATTAGGAGTGGTTGGGTGATGTTTTCTAAACTACTTCTATATGATGTGGGGGATGGTAGTAGAGTGAAGTTTTGGAAGCATGTGTGGTGTGGAGATCGTACTCTACAAGAGGCTTTTCCGGAACTTTATTGTATTAGTAGAACAAAAGATTCTTTAGTAGCGGAGGTTTTGTGTTGGTCTGGTGGGAGGATTCATTGGGATGCTAAATTTCGTCGTCCTCCACAAGATTGGGAACAAGAATCCTTTGATCTATTTATGGATATGGTCTACTCTTAGAGGATTCTATCTTTCTTTCTACCCTCCTACCATCTTATCCTTCCCTTGGAAGATGATTTGGAAATCGAAGGTTCCTCCAAGGGTAGCTTTCTTTTCATGGTCTGCTTCCTTAGGTAAAATTTTAACAACAGATAACCTTCGCAAACGACGTGTGATAGTTCTTGATTGGTGCTATATGTGTAAGAAGTGTGGGGAGTCAGTGGATCATCTTCTTCTTCATTGCCCCATTGCTTGTGAGTTGTGGTCGTTGGTGTTTTGTTTGTTTGGAATTCGTTGGGTTATGCCTCAGAAGGTTATTGAGTTGTTTGAGTCTTGGAAGGGTAAGTTTGGTCGACATAGAAATTTTGAGTTGTGGAGAATTGTGCCCCATTGCTTGTTATGGTGTATTTGGCGCGAAAGGGATGCTAGAAGTTTTGAGGAATGTGAACGCTCTATGTTAGAGATTAAGTCTTTCTTTTTACACACTCTCCTCGATTGGAGTGTGATCTTTTGTCATTTTTCTTGTTCTTCCCTTCCTGTTTTACTTGATTGTTGTAATCTTCGTTCTTGATTTCTGCCCCCATAGTACATTCCCAATGTACTCGGGTTGGCTGTTTTTCATCTTTTAATAAAATTTTCGTTACTTATCAAAAAAAAACTTATACTGAGGGGTGAAGATTCGATTCTGTTTGAAGGTGAAGGAAGAGTAGGAGAAGATGGGAGCGCTTGATGAGGTGATGTGTAAAAAAGATTATAGACATGAGATACATAGGTGTACTTTGGCTCTCTGATTTGAAGGGAAAGAAACCCACATATTCCGAAAGAAAATATGTGACATAGGTCCCTCTGTGGCAGATTGTAGTGACGGTGGCTAGCTGGTAAATCCTGTTGTTAATTATACCATGGACTTTGGGATCAAATCCTGCCTTTAGCCAATCACTTTGTTGTTTTGTTTTTTTTTTTCCCCAGCTGTGTGTGTGGGGGAAGAAGGGGGGGGGGGGGGGGGGGGGGGACGGACCGAGAGTTGGAGAATGCTTTTTTATCTTACAACTCATTAAACAAAAATATGAGATTGCAAAGGTATCTTTGCGAGAAAAGAGTATTATTTATTCTCTTACATTCTCTACAAAATTTGCATTAATTCTTTTACAAACTTCTGTGTGATGGATGTTATACATGGAATGTGATGAGGATTAATCACTGGATTGGAATTTCAAATCATTAGATGACTCTCAAATTGCTATATGCTGAAATTTACTTATCTAAACTTTTATTTGTATTTACAGCTTGGGCAAGCTTTGAGCACAAGGCCAGATATATTGCCAACTGTATATTGTCAAGAGCTTTCTAAGTTACAGGTTTGCTAGATTTCTTTCTATCGTTTGCCTCTTCCCAATGGGTCATGTGACCAAGTATGATGATTAGATCTTCTGCTGCCATGTTGGTTTATCTCTCACAGTTTAAGCTTTGCTGTATGTTGTGTAGGATCAAATACCTCCATTTCCAACTCATATTGCATTTAAATCAATTGAAACCCAGTTGGGTGCTCCTCTTTCACAAATTTTTGCTGACATCAGTCCAAAGCCTATTGCAGCGGCATCCTTAGGGCAGGTTTATAAAGGTTAGAGAATCTCTTTTGAAAAATGGGAAGATTATCTGCTCTCTAATCGGGTTGCATTGATCTGTCTCTTCACTTTTCCATATGGATGTCCTGGGAAGATCTGTATGTTGGGTGATAACTGAAGCTAAATGTTTCATTTTGTTGTTCAAGTCTTGCAGCTCACCTGCATTCTGGAGAGTTGGTAGCTGTCAAGGTACAGAGACCGGGTATGTCACTTTCATTGACCCTTGATGCATTACTATTCCAGATGATTGGGGGTCAATTGAAGCGATTCGCTAATGCCCGCAAAGACCTCTTAGTAGCTGTGAATGAAGTGGTGAGTCTTCTGTATCTCAACTGTATAGATATCCAGCCTTCTTTGTTAATGATTTCTGCTGCCGCATATGGTATCTTCATTTCAAAAATATGCTTAAAATTGATATCTTCAAGATCTTGTATTGGATTCTTTACTCAAAAAGACAATAAAACTCTGAATCCAGCATTGAGAAATTTTCTTGTTAAAATTTACCGGGCGTCCTCTCTATGCCCCATATTTGATTTATTTCCCTCTTCAAATGCTATTTAGATGATTATACATAAAAAATAGGGCTCTACAATAATTTCTTGGTGTTTTGCTTTGGAATGGGGATTAGTGGTTAGTGGGTTAGGCCTGATGTTGGACCATCTTGATAACTGTTCCATGGTGTAGGCCTTGATAATTGTTCCATGATGTGGGGGATGGTACTAGAGTAAAATTTTGGAAGCATGTGTGGTGTGGGGATTATACTTTACAAGAGGCCTTTCCGGAGCTTTACTGTCTTAGTAGGTCAAAGGATTCCTCGGTGGCTGAAGTTATGGTTGGTCTACTAGGAGGTTTCACTGGAATGTGTAATTTCGTCGTCCACCACAAGATTGGGAAGAAGAAGCCTTTGATTGGTTTATGGGGTTGGTATATTCTTCATCAATGCAGGGGTTTGGCTCAGATAAGGTTTGTTGGAAGCTTGCAAGGAATAGAGGTTTTGATGTAAGAGGTTATTATAGCTCTTTCTACCCTCCTACATTTTTTTCCTTTCCTTGGAGAATGATATGGCAATCGAAGGTTCCTCCAAGGGTGGCTTTCTTTTCTTGGTTTGCTTCCTTAGGTAAGATCTTAACAACAGATAACCTTTGTAAAAGATGAGTGATAGTGCTTGATTGGTGCTATATGTGTAAGAGGTGTGAGGAGTCGGTGGATCATCTGCTACTTCATTGCTCCATAGCTTGGGAGTTGTGGTCTTTGGTTTTCTGTTTGTTTGGTCTTCAATGGGTTATGCCTCATACTGTTCTTGATTTGTTTGAGGCTTGGCAAGGAAAGTTTGCGCGTCATCGTCACATGGATGTTTGGAAATTAGTGCCTCATTGCTTGATTTGGTGCATTTGGTGTGAAAGAAATGCTAGAAGCTTTGAGGGTTGTGAACATTCTTTGCTAGAGCTTAAGTCTTTATTCTTACACACTCTCTTTGAATGGAGTGTGGTCTTTTCCCATTTTTCTTGTTCTTCCTTTTCTATTTTTCTAGACCGTTGCTCTTTTGTTTCTTGATTCGTGCCCCCATAGTACATCTCCAATGTACTCGTTTTGGTAATTTTTCTATTATTAATAATATTCTTACGTTATTTGTCAAAAAAAAAAAAAAAGGTTCTTAGCTTATTTTATTTTCTATAGCTTCCTTCTTTTAGGATGTGTGTCTGTATGGTTTTTTTTTTAATAGGTAAGAAAGATGTATATTCAAAAAACTGCTAAATGCAAAGTAGCACCAGCATATCAAAAGTACAAAAAAAGATAGAAAAGCAAAAACATAAAAAAAAACACTAATTACAAAGAAGAAGAGAGCTAAGGAATGAAGGAAGAGAATCAATAGATGTGAGTCTCCAATCCCTAGCCCAATCAAAAAGGGAACCAGAAAAGAGAGCAAGCAGTTGGTCATCAGATCTATCCAAATCCTCATACATCCGCCGATTGCATTCTCCCCAAATACACCACATCAAGCAAATTGATGCTTACAAAGAGTTTAAGAAGAAATTCCAGCAACATAACAAGTTTACAACTAGGAGAAGAAAGTATGATTGAAGTTGGAACACTAATAGATCGATTTCTAGAATAAAATAGTTCAAGAAATATTCAAATATTAAATTTCATATAGTAGAGAAGAAAAGACTTGATACAATTACTAAAAATGTCTACTTAGTATATATATATATATATATATGCACACACACACAAGCTAGACAAAATGGACCAATGAGATTTCTTTACTTGAGATTAATTTCTTTTACATTAGTTCTCACGTCGAAGAAAACTTGACCTCAAGTTCGACTTCAATTTTCCATGATCTTTTTGGAGGCCTAATTAATACTTTTGATAATTTTTATCTACTTAAGTACATCAAGAAATAGTTCCTTATCCCTAATATGCTAATAAGAATTTGTGCGTAACAATTATAAGAACTTTTCTTCAGTTTGTAAGATGAACAAGTCATGGAATTACCATCATTTGTCACTATACATATTTATTCTAAAAATTGGCTCAACCTCATCCGTGCATCTTTTGAATCTTGTCGAATTGAGTATTGATCCTTAAATTCTTACCAGACACGAAAATAGAAGCAAAGATTCTCATGATTTGACATTATGTAGATTGAAGAATTATTAAAAACCATATCTTTCCTAGTGAAAGTATCCACATTCACTAAAAAGGTTCTCTTTGGAATTTCATTGGAAGTTTTAGCTAATTGTTTTTTTTTCTCTCTCTTTTGTTTTATTTATTTTTGGTGTTTCCTCTTTATGTATACAACCCGTGTACCTGAGTAGTGCATCTCTAAATCATTATAATCAAGTTAGACACTAACTTATCCTACAATGTCTTGTGCCACATGTTCTATGAGTCCTGCATCAAGGAGGGAGTTTTCATCTTCTATTTAATCTCATCCTTGATACTACCTAAGTACCTCCAGTATGTCAAGTGATTGTGGTTGCCTTCCAAACTCTCCATACAGACTCCCACTGGTTCCGTTGCTAAAGAGCTTGTAAATTTCATGAAAAATCTTCTATCATACACCATGGCTTATATCAGTGTGTGTATTGTTTGTATCAACTTTGTCATCATATTTTTCTTTTTATGTCAGCTTTTGTGTATTGTCAATGCTTATCTATGAAGTGCCTCTTATTTCTTTTGTTTTTACTTATTCAATGGCATGTTTACCATTATGTTCTTAATGAGATTGTCAATGTACATGCTTATGGATGTCTTCAGATGTCTTTTGAATAAACAGGTCAGGCACATGTTTGATGAGATTGATTATGTCCAAGAGGGGAAAAATGCTGATCGTTTTGCTTCTCTCTATGGTTGCTATGCATGTAAGTTGTTCCGCACTTCTAACCCGTGCAGTATATGTATTAGTTTTCAAGGTCGTATAACAGTGTAGATATGAATGAATATCTTTACCTGTATGCTTAGACCATCTATATTTGAAGTGCAAATTTGGTCAGCAAGTATGCTGCTTATTGAGGTTTAATTTTCCTATTTCTTTGTGGCTTTACTTTTTTGAGGACCACTTGATCAAGATGAAAATATAGTTCTGAATGAAGTTTGTGGGAAACGGATGGTAACATCTGAGCCTTTAATTTATTCAGAACAGCTTGTACAGTGTGCTTTTTATATAAATGCTTTCTGGATGCAGGGTATGCGATGGCATCTTTTTGTGTATAAGATGTTGTTTTAGGATATCAACACCCTTCTATAAGGCTCAGTGTGTGTGTGTGGTTGAATTTATGTTGTGTCTTTGATCAAGTTCAAGCACAATTTGTTTAAGCAGAGTTTTGATGGGTGAACAGGTGATAATCAAAATAGCCACCAAAAAACTACAGCTGGGAAAACTGTGCAATATGAACGAGCTAACGGTGTTAAAGTTCCAAAAATATATTGGGAATTCTCGCGGACTGCTGTGCTTACTATGGAGTGGATTGACGGGATAAAGCTTACAGATGAAATTGGCCTGAGAAAGGCCTGTCTAAACAGACAGAAGCTGATTGATCAGGTATCAAGCAGAAATTTCTCTGTTGTGCATTGGTGGTTCATAATAAATTATTTTCTGGCATTGAACATGATCATACAATCTTTCTGCAAATGCATTGCATGTAATTTTTCCTGAAGTTTTGTATTTATCACCCTAAATCCTTTGTATTCATAGGGCTTATACTGCTCTTTGAGGCAATTGCTTGAGGTTGGATTTTTCCATGCTGACCCACATCCGGGAAACCTTGTTGCTACGGACAATGGAGCTCTTGCATATTTTGATTTTGGAATGACGGGGGAAATTCCTCGCCACTACCAAGTAGGACTTATTCAAATGGTAAGAACTAGTTGCATGGTAATTAACTGAGGGAAAAGCTCTGAATTTGAGTGCATTCATGATAGAAAATTTAAGCATTCTTTTATGGAAATTCCTTAGTCTTACAAAAATGCAAATGCTCTGTGATTTTGGTGTACACAATCATCTGTTGATGAACTAAGAGAATAGGGCCAGATATTATTCCTATTGGAAAGTTGTTATTTAGTTTCTCTGTGGCTTACAGGTCATGTGCTGATGTGCATGATGTTGCATACCATTTCTTGTGTCATGGCCTTTCCAATTTTTTACCACAAGAAGATTTGAGTTTTGGCAGGGATTTATGTTGATATTTCAAGTGAAACTCTTGTTAATACTATATGCAGGGTTTCCTGAGAAGAATGTATTGCATGATTGTTCATTGAGTTGTAGGCGTCATTGTCATCAATTTTTTTGAAGATTGTAACACTTTGTAACTAATGTGTTATTAATCGAAAAGTATGTACTTAAGAAATAAAATTAGATATAGTTATTACATTTTTTTGTGTGAAAAAATTAGGTATGCTATGTGAAGCATGGACATACCAAAATGGGCAACGTGTTGGTCTCCAACATGGGAATGGCGCACAGCTGCCTGTGTGTCCGTGGGATGTCTGGTAAAAATAAAATTCTTTTTATCATTTTTTTTTCAGACGCAGCTGGGACACAACAATAACAATAACTACAAAGCCTTACTCCCAAAATCTGAAAGAAAAAGAAGGGGGGTGGGGGGAAGGGGCGTTGAAAAAGAGAGTTTTATTTATTTATTTATACAACCTAGCACAATTTGAAAGCTCAAGATCTGTAAAACTTAAATCAATCTCTTTCATTCTTACTCTGAACACCTGAGGTTTCCCATCTCTCTCGCCAATCTGCACCTATAGGCTCTGGACTCAGTTTGTTGACCCTCATTGGCGTCATCATGGCACCCCAGTGCTACTCTGTCAGCGGTGCTGCTCGTCTTGGTTCATCGACTTCTGTTTTTCTGTTCACTTATTTCCCCTTCATAAAGTAGTCGAACTGTTAAACTCTCTCCATTATTATTATTATTTTCTTTTTTAAAGAAAACTCTCAGTCAAGTAGTCAGTGCATCTTTGTCCAAAATTTTGGATTGTCTTATCTTATCTTTTCTTTTATTGGTAAGTTACACACGCACCCAATAGATCTTGAAGGGGTGTTGCTGATTGGATTTGTTGGAGAACTACGAAGACAGGGCTGTTTGAGGTGAAATCATTTTATACAGTGCTTTGTGGCAGCTTTGATTTATTGTTTCCTTGGAAGAGTATTTGGAAGGCTCATGTCCCAACTAAGATAGCATTTTTCACATTGAGTGTGGCGTTGGGAAAAATCATTATGGTGGATTTAACTTACGCAATCCAAGGATTATTGTTGTTTATTGGTCTTACATGAGCATGAGCAAGAGCAGACAGCGGGGAGAGTGTTGAACATTTGTTGCTTCATTGTGAAATTATTATGGAGTTGTGGTTTCTCATATTCAGTTTTTTTGTGGTGCAATAGGTGATGCCAAATAGGGCAATTGAGTTGTTGGACTGTAGGGGTGGGGGCTTTGTTAAAGGTTGTTCGGGTGTCCTTTGGCAGGCCATTCTTCCTTGCCTTGTGGGTCATTTGGAAGGAGCATATTGAACGAGCCTTTAAAGGTTTAGAACTGAGCATGACAGAGACGAAGTTAACTTTTAGTGTGTTCTGTTTTGAGTGGATGGCTGTTTAATATGCCATTCTATTTCTCTTTTTTAGATTTCTTGATTGCTGTACTGTATGTGGAGGTTGTCCTTCAGTACACAGCTTGTATATTGAAAGGAATCCCCATCTTTGATTTTTAATAAATATTTTTCTTTATCTATCAAAAAAAAAAAAAAAAAAAAAAAGAGCATAGAGTACCTTATCACATTATTAACTTAAAAAAAGTGAATTTGTAAACTGGAGGTGCATGAAGCCATTATCTCTGGCTTTAGTTACATGTACCAAAGAGATTTGTGTTAGAGGTAGCATTTCTAACTATATTAGCATTGAGTGCCCATACACTATTCATCTGTGTATTATTTGGTTCAATCTCCTTTTTACTTGTCATTTTCTCTCTTAAACTAAAATTAGAGTTTTTTTTAGTATCTGAAAATATGCCTTAGGTGCCCAGTGAGCTTCATATCTTGTGCACTTGCATATTGATGTTCTAAAAAGCGAGTAGGTTCAGGCGACCTTTATTTACCTATGTAAAAATATTTGAAAACAGTTCCCATATATCTTTGCATGTTTGTTTATTGTTGTCTTCCTATATCTAAAATCATTTTAATGATGTCAACCTATCTCTTTTCAAGCTGAGTCATTTAAAAGTGTTACGTATTGATGAATCTTGATTAGTTTCTAATATGCTCTCACTTTTTGATTTCTCATCCTTTGCCCTTCTTCAATAGACTATAATGCCAAAAGCTGTTGAATTCACCTTAGGGTGTGTATCTGTTAATAATTTTTTGTTTCTTTCAGCTTGTGCACTATGTTAATCGTGACTCTCTGGGTTTGGCAAATGACTTGCTTTCTTTGGGATTTATTACTGAAGGGGATGATATAAAGTCTGTTGCAGATGCACTGCAAGCAGCCTTTGCTGATGGAACTAGACAATCTCAAGACTTCCAGGTTTGTGCTTATGGTTTATAAACCATTCCATCTAAATCTTGTGGCCAGCTGTGTAATCTCCACACACACACACACACACACACACACTCACATATGTATATGAGATTAGTATAGCCATTATCAGCAAATCAAAGTTATTAGTCTATCCACGTTAAGATATAATTAGGCATATGGCATATTTATTGTAGACTCTCTTGCTTGGTCATGATTACAAAAGGAAATGTTCAACCACATGTCATGAACACTATTTTTGGAAGTTTGGAGGGAGAGGGGAGTAGAGGGTAAGGAGGGGAAGGAGAGGAGAGCGAATGAGAGTAGAGGGGAATGGTTACAGGTTACTCCTTCACCTTGGTTGGATGTTTTAAAAATTAAGTAGGGAAAGGGGAATAGATATCCCTCCCCTTTGTTCGGATTTTTTAAAAATTAAGCAGGGAGAGGAGAGGAAGGAGAATTTAATGTAAGTTGACCATCATGATCTTATTTTATTAATTTTAAGGAAATAAATATAAATTGACATATTAAGTGCAAGATTGACATTTCTATTTTTTTAATCCTTCCACTCCACTTTTCCTCCAAATCTCTCCAATTTGGGAGAATTAAAAATGAGGAGTAAGATACCTCTCCAAATCCCTTTAAAACCCTCCCCCTCCCCTCTTAAAAAAAATTCCAAGCAAGGTTCATTTAACCATACCCCTCCCATTTACTCTACTCTCCTCTGCTCCTCCAAGCAAAGCAGATGGGAGAAGCTTTAGTTATGCCCTTCCTGCCTCAGAAAAAGTGAATGAAGTTGCCAACTAAATTGGAGAAAGTTTACTGCGGGTGCCACTGCTATTTCCCATGTTCAAAGAACTTGAAAACTCTCATAGCTACATATTTGCATTATGTTCTGACGTCAAATGTACACCATTATCTTCTGGCTTATTTTACGATTACTTACATAATATATATATATATATATATATATATTATCTTCTGGTGATTTGATTTTAAAAACTAATGCTATGAAATATTGTTGGTAAGTAGTCTTTTTCCACCCTTAAAAAAAGTAAAATAGGATTCTCACTTTTCAGGTGTGTTTCAAATGTTTATATAAGATAAACGCTTGTATCCGGCAATAAGGTTGAAATTATCTAGAGAGGTTATTGATTTGAGCATTGATAAAGAAACAACAATTTTTACAACCTTTTTCACAACTTAATGGTGGCAAGTTGTGATTGGAGCAACATCCCTTTTGCATAGGCCTACCACTTACACTATTGCCCTACAGGCCACATCAAAAAGTTACTAATAACTCTGTGTCCCTAGACTTATTATACCATGTTATGAGTAGTATTTACATGTTAGGGTAAATTTGTAATAATGTTTTAAGCTATTTGTATAAATAGTTAAATACTAAGCATGTGTGTTAGAATAATTTAAATAACCATAAGCATACTTCCTGCGAATAATATGGTATTAGAGCCAAAAATTACTTGCTGCCACTAATGTTGATGTCCACCATCAATGCATGTTTTTATTGTCAATGACCACAATAATTGAACCCTTTGATGCTAGCAACCAAAACCATAGACCGTAGTAATTGAACCCTGTGGGCATGGTTGGTCTTGATTGTACTATACATTTATCTGTTGGTTTAGATGTCATAAAAAGATATTGAGCTGGATTGTTCCAAAAATAAGTTTGTTTATATATTTATATATATATATATATATATATATATATGAGCACGTGTGTCTAAATGATGTTGCACTACCGGCATGTATGCTTCGTTAAATGCTCTATATTGGGTTTCCTTTGGATCTGCTAGAGAACTGCTTGTGACGACTTAGCCATTAGGATATTTGGATTGTTTTCAATTTTCTTCATCGTCTTCCATTGTTTTTGCTTCGGGGGACCTCATACATGCTTCTCTTAAAATATTTGTCATGATATCATTTAGAAACTCAAGTTTTAGATATCTTCATGTGGATAACCACATGTTGTTAATTCTTTGGTGTGCTCTACATTATGTATTTGTGTTTTGAGTATTTTGACCACTGGGGCAGCATCAGGCTTGTTCTAAATATCAATCTGTTTAGAATATGTATCTACTGATGTTTAGTAACTCTATTTGAAGTCTGTGAGGTGATGCTGTTTATTTAAAAAGAAAAAAAATGTGGGCATGATGGCCCACCGGGTATATGAGGATCACAGTTTCTTAATTTATTTTTCTCTTCTTTTCAGAAACTCCTTGAGAACAATTGTGGTTATAATAGGAAAAAACTTTATTATATTGTTTCTGCATTGGATTTCAGGGAGTAATGAATCAGCTATATGATGTAATGTATGAATTTAACTTCTCTCTACCCCCGGACTATGCCCTGGTGATAAGAGCTTTGGGATCGCTAGAAGGCACAGCAAAGGTTCTGGATCCTGATTTCAAAGTTATTGAGAGTGCATATCCTTTTGTCATTGGGAGACTTCTGGAAGACCCAAATCCTGATATGAGAAAAATTTTGAGAGAATTACTCATTCGTAATAATGGATCCATAAGATGGAATCGGCTAGAGCGGCTGGTAGGTAGTCTCTATTTTTTTTTTTTGTCTGTCTAATGTGCAATGTAATTTCTCTACATATAAGATGTGAATTTTTTGAAACAGTTCATGCTATTTTTAATGAGATTATACTGCATAAAGTTCAAAATTTTACCTGAATTGATTCTTTCTTGATATAAGTTTTATTGATGAAGAGAAACTACCTTAAGTATACAAGTATACAGGAGGTGGACATGAAATAGTCCAAAATATTGCAGAAAATGACACTTCAAACAAAAAGAGAGGGAAACAATTAAATTTACAATAGAATGTACCTATTCAAATAACGATCATATGAAAGATGACTTCAACCAAAGTCTCTTTGATTTTTTTTTTTTTTTTTTTTTGTTTACACAGAATTTTTCAATAATTTGTTTCATGGAATTATATTAAGAGGTTTCTCTATATTGTTCCAGATAGCAGCAATATCAGAATCCAAGTCGACTGAGGAACTCCCTAATTCTGAGGAAAGTTCTTCAAGTCCTCTGGGCTGGAAATCATTTGACATGCGTGCTGTAGTCTCTGCCACTGAAGATCTTCTACAGTTCATTTTATCTGAAAAGGGTGTTAGGGTTCGTGTTTTCCTTCTTCGGGATATAATTGGAGCAGCTGATGTTTTGCTGCAGGATGAAGTCATTGGTTGCATTCCAAGTGAGAAGCTTGAAGCAATAGAGATGACTAAATTCGAGGTTTGTCTAAATTGATCTTATTGATTTATCTAATAGTTGCTTAGACAATTTTTCTTAAAAAGTATCTTCAGTTACTTGAACATGCTGAGGTAATTCTGAAGGCCACGGGTCTCTTTTGTTCCTAAGTGCTTCAGGTTTTAAAAGATTGAGTTTTACCCAACTTTTGGTGGAGTATATTGCACAACAACTTCTTAAATGGATGTAAATCTTGAATTAATTTAAATATCTTCTCAGTGCTGTCATTTGCCTTTAAACCTTAAAAGGGAGCACCGAATAAGCTAGTTGTGATATTTATTGGCCATTACAGTTGAAGTTTCCTCTGGAAGCTATTGCCTTATGTGCCTTAATTACAATGCTTATTGATTTCTTGTTTGAGAAATGGGACTTCATACCTTCCTGGTCAATCTGGTCAAGTGGGAATATAACAGCACAAGTGGCACTTTTTGAAACTATATTCATTTACTGAAAATCCCTTATATGTTGTAGAAATATCATGGATAATTATCAGGAAAAAAAAAAAACTAATTTGGTCCCTATATTATGGGTACTTTTGTTTTGGTCCTTGTGTTTTTAAAAGTTTCATTTGCTCCTTGAGTTTTTCAACAATGTTTCATTTTGGTCCTTGTCATCATCTCAACAACGGAACAAAAAAAAAAAAATCTCCAATTTATTTTCTTTTCTTTTCTTGCACGTTCTTGGTAACCAAACACAGCAATCTGAAAATTCCCACCAAAATCAAACCTCAAACCCCCCCCCCCCCCCCCTCCAAACCCAAATTCTAATAGCTGTTTTTCTTCTTTAAAAAAAAAAAAAAAAAAAAAAAAATCTAGGCTTTGCCAATGTCCTTGCCAGAGCTAGGTCCATGTCTGAACATTCCGTCTACCACATTAGCATTTTCCATTGCTGAGATGATTACAATGACCAAAATAAAACGTTGCTGAAAAACTCAAGGACCAAAATGAAACTTATAAAAACACAAGACCTAAATGGAAATAACCCAAAATATTGGGACCAAAATAGCATTTTGCCTAATTATTATGATGCCTTTTCATGGCAATCGTTCCAAACAACCACTGGTTTAGTCTGATATTCATGTTTGATTAGACAATTTGAAAGTAAGAAGAGGCGATAGATCATGTCTTGTTTGTCTTGTTTCGTTAGGTATTTGGTTCTGATGGTAAATTTTCTTAGTTTCTTCATTTCAAGTTTAACAATAATGGGATAGTGATGCTACATTTTTGTATTTTGCAGGAGCATTATTCTATGCTCTTAAGGATTTTTAACGGTTTTCAATATCTCCGTGAAGCAATAAAGTTGGCCCCAGAGGTCTGGACAGCAATGCTTGTACGGATGGCTGTGAAGCCAGAGGTCCATAAATTTACTTTTGACATTGTTTCAGCTTTAGTCATGCATTTTAGCCATAAACTCCCAGAAAATTCATGGGTTTGTATTTCTAGATTTCTTCACAAGTTGGTGAAAAACTGCAGCTCTGATTAATTAAGGCATTAGTAATCATTTTTTTTTTAAATTTCATCGTGACCCATTTTATTTCTTTACATAAAATGTTAATATCTATGCTGCCGCTGGAATTGTATATATGAGAAGCAGAAAAGTTAGATTGAAATGAAGAGAAAGCTCAGAGCATTGGCTTTGGTACAGAATGAAAAGATTTATATGTGAGACACAGGAATAGGGGATAAAAAATGATTTGGAATTTTGGATGATTTTTAGTTGACCAGTTGTTGGGCGGCAAAGGAAAACACAAGCTTTCTACTCATTGTGTGAGGAAACTAAGGAAATTGCAGGAAAGGACGCCGTGCATATCTTTATTTCAGTATTTTATTCAGATGATGCAGGAAAAATTTATGTGCTGAGGTAACTTGATTGTTACAGCATCTGGTTATTAACATGTGTACTTATGATTGCACGGAGGGAAGGAGCTAAAATGCATAATGATTAAGAATACCAGCGCTCCTCATAATCAGGGGTGATGTTAGACATTTTGTTTTCTTGTTTTCTATTTTTCACAATGACTTGCATCACTGTTGCTGTTTTCTTATATCTAAGATTTAATTGTCTGTTTTCCTTCTTCTCCTTTTCTCTTTATACTTTGTTTGGTTTGAAGGAAGACAGAGAGAAAAGAAAAGGAGGAGAGGAAAAATGCAAGGTTTCTTTGGTAGGAGAGAAATGGAGTTAGGGAAAGAAAATTTGGAGGGATTGAGTTCCATTGGTTCCACATTTTTCTTTCCTTCACATTTGAAAGGAAATGAGAAAGAAGACAGATTGTATTGGAGGATTCTTTTTCATTTCCTCTCTCTTACAATTCAAACACTTTGAAGGAAAATAATTTTCTTTTCTCTTCTTTCTTTTACTCTAAACTCTTCCATGCTTGCAAACTTTTTAGAAAATCAAAGATCAATAACTATATCATTAATTAATTGTTTAAATTACAAGTTTTTGTAGTCTAAAATTATGCATAAAAAATAAGTTTATGAGTTATATTCGATTGACACAAAATTTGACAGTGTGTTAAAAGTATAAAGAACATGCAATTTAATAATTAGATTTTCAAAATGTGTAACAATGTTAATTTTTTAAAAGAAATTGTAGCTTTAGGCTACAACCAAGTTTGTAGCTAAACTTTTTCTTTTATTTGATGTGTATTGAACTATATCAATATGTTAACTAGTTAACATTAATCATGTTGATTTGGGAGAGACTTTGAAAGCTTTAGTAGTTAGGGAAATTTCATTCAAGGATTTCAAAATTGCATTTGGTGGATAATCCTAGTGCTAGTTGCCATTTTTCAATCGTTTGTATGGTAGCCAAATTGGGTTTTGTAATTGCTTTGCTGCTTCAACCTTTGTTAAAGGCTTTGTTTAGGAGTTAGAGGTGTTTAATTGTTTATTGATTGGTGCGGTTGGGGTTAGGGGAATTTTCCATATTGCACCATTCTTGCTATAAAATAAAAATTGACTCTAATTGAAGGCAGGGCTGTTTAAGCACCAATTAGCATCGATATCGTTAAGTTGAATCAACCCACAATTTCTTTCAACAAAATTGGCAGCAATTGTTGGTATCAAAATCTTTAAAACTAACGAAGTTAATGTGGCTCTAATCAACTTTCAACTTCGTCAACCATCCATGTTTGTTCCCTCCCATTTTCCCCAAAATTCTCCCCATCCTCCAGAGTCCCAGACCACTCCACTCTCAGTCTCAAATCATCCCAAGTTTAATCAAGAGTTTAAATTAGATTCAAATTGTATTTCATTGCCGCGTTAAGTGTGCTAATTGCACTATAATCTTATGTAAAGTGTTTGTAGATTTTAAATGAGCTTAAATTTTGTGTCAAGAGTAATTTCTCTCTCTAATTTCATGTTAAGTGCATAAATGAATGAATTTTAAAAACATATATGTAGGGACTAGATTTGGGTACTTCTTCAAGTTGAGAGAGTGGGCCCAAACCCAGCTTGCCCTCCAATGAATTTATAGAGAGTGGGCTCAAGAACTAGGCCCTAGTAAGGGATACAACTGCCTTGCATGGTTGCATGTGGGTTTATCAACCTAAACATGAATTGGGATGCACAATGATGCTTCTCGGACTTGTCTTCCGAAGCTTGGCGTTCTTATTATTTCTTTTAAAATTAATTACAAAGGTCGAGAGAACACAAGTCGTAACAGTACTTCTTAATGCAGATTTCTTGTCCCCCTTTCAAGAGAGACTCCTTACGTTATATACCTCTCTAAACTGATTCTAACCTTCCATTCGTTGATCAGCTAGGCCACCACTTGAGAGCCTGTCCCATCAGCCGCTTCCCCATTCCCCCAGTGGGTTGCAGCACCCAAGACAGCACTATTCAGGAGTCCTATCCTCATTAATGCAGTCAGGATGTTAGTTGAGGGCATTCAATGTGGAGGCGACAGCTCGCCTAAGACTTGCTCCTTCGCTGTGCTCCCGTCGCCGACGTGTGGCACTGACCTCTCTCCTCCTCGGATATTCAAGAAGACCCCTCTTTGGTGGAGTGGTGCTCGTGTACTTCCGAGGTCTCGGATGTCCGAGGGCGGGGTTGTCCTCAGATATGTTCCTTAGAGGCTGGACACTGCGCTTTCATTCTCGGACCTCACATGCATCCTTGGCGCGGCCTCTGGGCTTGGTTTGAGGTGGGCCGAGGCTGCCTGATTTTCTGGCCCCACAATATATATTAAAAAAAAAAAAACTCAATCAAAATTTATCATGCTTCTATTCTTTGTAACAATTTGAATTATATAATACTTCTAACTTATTCAAAACTATTTTAAATTTATCTAAAATTGATTCTTCCTGATTCTATTTAGATTCCATATGAAGACACTTCTAGTCCATTTAAAATGAATCAAATTTATTTTTACAAAAAATTGTTATTAGTTCAAATATTAATTTTCAATGAAATTTTAGCATGTTTTAAAAAATTGGTTGTTCATTTTTTAATATATTTTTGTAATAACTTAATTTTCATAACTTATTAAAAAAATGTAAATAAGTAATAAATTTGCTAGAACAAAAAATTAAGTTAAGAAGAAACGAACTATATATACACACACACACACTAGCATTATGCTTGCATGGCTTAATCAAGCTTGGTAATAATACAACAATTTGTATTATTTGATCTTATCCTCTTTCTTTGTATTATTACAAAACAAAATAAGTCAGCAATATGTGTGTGTGTGTGTGTGTTGGGGGTTGGGGAAGGGGGGGGGGGGGTTGTTGACAATTTAAAAATTTAATAGCCACAATCATATTTATAATTTATAAATTCTATATTTGATTTTAAAAGAAAAAAACATGTTAAGTTAAGAACATGTTAAGTTAATGACAATTTAAAAATTTAATGGCCACAATCATATTTATAATTTATAAATTCTATATTTGATTTTAAAAGAAAAAAACATGTTAAGTTAATAACAAAGTTGTATCCATCATACCTTGCATTTTAGCTTAGTGGCACTTTCTAATACCCACGTGAAGCACTAGATTCAAATTATACCCCACATATTATCTAAATTTTGTGTTTGATCAACTATAAAAAAATATATTAAAAAAAAAAAAAAAAAACCTACTTAGCATGATATTTGCGGATAAAGCTTTAACAACAATCTCTCAAACCTGTTGCAATTTGCATCTTCACTTATGTGCCCAAAGACATCACATACGACAAAATAGAATTAACGAACTTCAATCTCTCAAACCTGTTGCAACCATCTTTGCATCTTCACTACTATGCCCCTAAGATATCATACAAAGCAATGAATGAACTACTAATTTTTTAATTTTTTTTTTATTACTTGTCCAACTTTGTTAAAGGTGAATTTTGAATATTGTTGGTGGTGCATGAACTCATCCTCGCACTACTTGCGTAGTTATTTAGCCAAATGTAATTACTTGCACTCCAAAGGAAACTAATCAAAAGATATATTAAGGGAGCAATATAAGCGGAATATATTAGACTTGAATCCTGGCTCCTTGCCCCTTACACCTTTGGTGCATTAGTTACTCCATAAATATAAGTGCTTGTGGGGTGTAAATAGTAAGGGCCGGGGTTTAAGTTTTTAAGAATAAATTTCACACATATATACACTTATATTAGGCTAGAGTAGAATTTCTATCTTGTATAAAAAAAATTCTAATTTTTTAATATCTAGAATGAGATGAATACAATTCATAAATTATTTTTTGTGTAGTTAATTACATATTAATGATGGGTTGGCTTAAAAAAAATCAACTAAAAAAATGATGGCATTGCAATCCATTAATTTTGGAGATAAGATTTTATTTACTCTTAATAATAAAAGGATTAGATGAAGAATTTGGATTGTGATCCAATTAAGATTTTTATCAACTTAGAAATCCATTTATTTTGGAGATAAGATTTTATTTACTCTTACTAATAAAAGGATTAGATGAAGAATTTGGATTCTGATCCAATTAAGATTTTTGTCAACTTAGAAATCCATTTATTTTGGAGATAAGATTTTATTTACTCTAATAATAAAAGGATTAGATAAAGAATTTTGATTGTAATCAAATTAAAAATTTTATCAACTTAGAAATCATAGGAGAAGAAGATAAGAACAATATATATATATATATATATATATCTCTATTTTTTTAATTAAAAAAGTACAAAAATTTCTACAATTTGGTGCTACCATTTGGCGCAATCATGACTTCTAAGCTCAACTTTTATTATATAGGGTCCGTTTGGTTCCCGTAAAATATTTTCCGGAAAATACCTATTTTCTGGAAATGCTATTTTCCGAAAAAGGAAAATATTTTTAAGTGTTTGGTTGTATTATGAAAATTGTTATGGAAAATAATTTCATGTGTTTGGTTCCGTTAGGAAAATGCTATTTTCCGGCAATAACAACACAACAACAGCAACAACACCAACAACAAATTGATTCCGGCCACCACAATAACACCACAACAACAAAAAAAAATTGATTCCGGCCACCGCAACAACACAACAACAACTGAAAAAAATAGATTCCGGCCACCACAGCAACACCACAACAACAAAAAAAAATTGATTCCGGCCACCACAACAACACAACAACAACAACAAAAAATTGATTCCGGCCACCACAACAACAACAAAAAATGATTCCGGTAACACAACAACAACAACAACGCAACAAATTGATTCCGGCGAGTTTAAAAAACAAAACTGAGATGGGTCGAAGGTCTGGGTCTCGGCGATGGGTCGACGACGGCATCTGGGTCGTCGAAGGTCTGGGTCGAAGGTCTAGGTCGTCGGTCGAAGGTCGAAGGCGATGGATCGAACGACTGGGTCGAACGCCTGGGTCTGGGTCGAACGCCTTGGGTTCGTGGGTCGCCGGCTCTGGTTCAAAGATCGGTGGCGAGCTGGGTTCGAAGATCGGTGGCGAGCTGGGTTCGCCGTTTCGATCTGGGCGAGCTGGGGTCGCCGGCGAGCTGGGCTCTCCGGTTCTTCCTTCCTCTCTCTCTCTCTCTCTCTCTCTCTCTCTCTCTTTTCCTCTTCATGCTCTGTTTCTGTTTTCCGGAAATTTGTATTTGAAGTGAAAATAAGAGCTGAAACGATTTTCACCCTTGACCGTTGACTTCGGAAATTAATTTCCGGAAAATGGCATTTTCTTGCGCAGCCAAACACCCGAAAATACTGAAAAGCATTTTCGGAAATCCTTTTCACCCGATTCAAACGCAGCCATAGTATATGATATGATTTTTTAAAATAAAACAATTAAGAATGACTAATGTGCATATTTTATCAAATAATATTATAATGAAGGATTTTTAAGGATATAATAAATAAAAATGATTACCAATAGTATTAGAAATTTAATATGAATCTAATAATGTTTAGATTTAAATATATCCATGCTTATGAATGATATTACAAGCTAGTTATATTTCAATTTCAGTCACACGGTCTTGTATTAATTCAATAATTTAGGTCAGTGTAATATTCTGTTTTTATTCATTTGGACATTTCTCCGTGTGTGTATATTTATAATTTTTTTTTTTGAGAATAAGCAAAAGAAGAGGTGAATCATAACACACACACATATATATATATATATATTTTTTTTTAATTAAAAGGGAATTGCATGAAAGACTAACTAGCCATGATGGCCAAAGTAGCAGTAGTAAGTCTACCATAATACAGGCCATTAGCATCCGAATTTACATAGGAAATTATATCTATGGATGGACAAGCATCAAAGACAACAAAATCCTTTGGTTGAGAGACTCCCCTTCTAGCCAAGGCATCAACACAGAAGTTTGCTTCCCTGAATACATGCCTCACTTTGACTTGGTGAAACCTTCTTAGGAGTGATCTGCAATCATTGAGAAGTTGGGAGAAAGACCTGTTAGCTACAAAGTTAGAGTGCAGAAGATCAACTATTGTTTTGGCATCAAGTTCAACTTTAATATTTTGGATACCCAGCTGGGTTGCTAGGTTTAGCCCGTCTCTAATCATAACATAATTGAAATTTAGGAAATGAATATCGGAAGACATGCTAACAATTCTCCCATTCTCACACATAGAGAAAACCTCTACAATTACCTACTTCATTGAAAATAATTAAAAAAAAAAAAAAAATTTAGGGGCACTTTGATTTTTCTTTGTTTTTTTGTTGGGATGAAGGGGCACTTTGAATTTGATCCTCAGCAGTTATGCATTATAATAGAATAAGATCATAAAATAAGATCGGAAAAGCTTACCTACTATGATTAAAAAAGGAGGAGATTAAAGAGCCTGCCTGCAACGTGTTCAACTAACAATTAGCGGGCCTAACTGCCATATTGGAATATATTGCATTAATCATTTGAAGACTTGGTTTTTTTTTTTTTTTTTGGGTTGTCAAATTTACTTTATTTGGAGTGACGAAGGTAACAAGGTTGTAGTTTTTGCTGTAAAATTAGATTTTAACCATTGAGAATAGAAGGTGTTAGAGCAACCATATCAGTATGTGTATAGCATTCTAAAATAGAAAAAAGTACACATTTTACACATTTTGAGTCAAAAAACACCCACATTGGTGGGCGTAAAATTGTGCATTTATACACAATTGTTACAGTAACTATGCATATATGCACAGGTACTGTAGCTTTTCTATTTAATATTTTAGTATTTGTTTCTCTCACCTTTCTGTACCTCTGACTCACCTCACTCTCTTTTTCTCATTTCCTTTCTCACCTCACTCTCACCGATCAATTCTCTCATTTCATATCAACTCTCTCACCGACCCAAGCCCCATTATCGATTTGTTGGTTACTGGGTTTTTTCTTTTCTTTCTTTTCTTTTTTCTTTTTTTTTTTTTTTTTTTTTTTTTTTTTTTTTGTGGTGGGCTATTTTTGTTGGGTTGTTCTTTAGGTTGTGTGGGTTTCAATTGGTTGCTGGTGTCGATCTTATTGCACAGTGAGTTCTGATTGGTTGCTAGTGTCGATCTTGTGTGGGTTCCGATTGTTTTGATGGTGGCTGTGTGGTTGTGTGGGTTATGTTGGGTCTGTGAGAGAGATGACAGTGTGTGGGTTGTGTTGGGTCTGTGAGAGAGATGACACTGTTAAAGAAATGAATATTTTATTAAATAAATGTGTAAAATAGATAAACTGATGTAGGTATTTTGTAAAAGTGGGTGTGTAAAATAGAAAAAGTAGATTTTTTCTTGCAAAATAGATGGAAATTTTGCACTAATGATATTGTTGTTCTTAAACGTTGGCAATAATTTATACTAAAAAAAAATTCATATTTTTAGACGGACTTTTGTGGATTCATGGAACTGAGTCATTATACACTGTCATAAAAAAAAAAAAACATGAGGTTATATGCAATACACAATTGTGTCTTATCTAAGTGGAACGACACTAGAGGAAAGGTTTTCTAATCCAGTTATTTTTTGGAAGCTGACAACGATAGTTATGAATTTGACTATGCTAAATGGTTATCTATATTAGACAAATAGTTGGATCCTGATTTTTTGCCTAATCCTATCAAAGAAAATAGTAGAGAAAGCCAACTACCTTTATGGCTTTATCTCATTATCACTTTAGTTAGTATGACATGTGAAAATCCATTAAAAGTAGGGTAATTCCTCTCCTCTTATATGACATTAAATGAGTACTTGAAGCATTTAGTTGGTACCGGTGTAATCTTCCCTCTTTTTTATTTTTATTTTTAATAATGAATGAATTGGCTGGTACCGGTTTAGTCTGTTATTTCATTAGTTATATGTCTTATTTATAGCTTTTAGTAGTTAATTTTTTCTTGATGACTTTACAAGTAGTTTCACATGTTTCCAAAACCAATGGAAAAAAAAAAAAAAAAAAAAGGTCTCAAGCCAAAATAAACAAAAATACTGTATCCATGTATTTTCACAACAAATCTTAGATAATAATAAATCTCCTAGCAGTTAAAATTGAGCTGGATGCCAAAGACATTATGGGGTGGATGTTTGGCCATTACAGTGGGAATACAATGCACTTTCTTCTTATCTCTAACCGCACGTATATGATGAAACTCATCCCAAGAGTAGAAGTCAACCACAGCTTTAGGGTAACCAACTAATGCGCTGATAAGCTTGTCGGAAGTGGAAGAATCCAGCCATTAGAATTCAGGACTTTTGAGTGCCCCTAAGGACATTAGACTTATTTTGTGGGAGGCTCTACCGTGACTCTATTTCTTATTTCTGATTTACCAAAAAAAGAAAGAAAGAAGAAGTTATTTAGTTAAGGATAAAGTTTAGATACAAAATTGGTTGTAGGTTGTAGCCTTAGGTTACAACATGACTTAATATCTTTTTATTGGAAGTGAATTTTAACAAATTCACCATTGAATTACATATTTTTCTTATATCTTTCATGCTTGCAGAATTTCTAAAAATTTAAAAATCAATAGCCATGTCATCAATAAATTGTTTAAATTGTAATTTTTGTAGTTTAAAATTATACTTAAAATATAAGTTTATAGATTATATAGTAAATAATATCCGATTAACACAAAATTTGACATGTGTATTGAGAATGTAAAGAAAATGCAATTTAACGATTAGAGTTTTAAAATATGCAATAATGTTTTTTTTATTGAGTAAGATTGTAGTTTTAGGTTACATCTAATTTTATAATTAAATTTTGTCATTTTAGTGATGAGTTCAGATTAAAATTAATAACAATTCTACCTAAATTTTGATATGAAATTGTTGTCAACGTTTTACATCCGGTGATAAATCTAAATTTCCCTATAAGATAAAAAAGAAAAATGTCATAGAAGTCTTCAACTCAAAATTTTCCCTTTTGAAAGTCAACATGTAAAAGAGAGTTTCATCCAAAAATGTCAACATAACATCCAATGCCTAGAAGTTCACAAATGTAAAAAGGAAAGAAAATGAAACAAAATTACCAAGTAGCTTCTTGCATGTACGCCAAGTGTGTGGTGGCAAATGAAAAAAAAACTCTTTTTTGTCTCAAAATCACAATCGGTGTGGTGGTTACATTACATGGCAATCTTGGCATTGACTCAAGACTTGGTAAGGCTTTTCCCAAATCCCCCTCTCCTCTCGGCGACGCGTCACTCCCCCTTTTTTTTAGCACCAATAAACAAACGACATCTTAATTAATTTATTTATTTTTAATCAATCCAACTAAAATATAATTTATCTCAATATTATTATAAAAAAAAAAGAGTGGCCCTCGTGATTAGTTACAAGGTCTACAGGACATGTTAGAATACTGCCACGTATTAAAACCACCGCATATCAACGTGTAAAAACAACTTAGAAACAGGGAAGCGAAAATAAAACAGAATCCTCTCTCTCTAAAATATTCTCTCTCCCTAAAAACTCTCTCTCGTCGTTTTCTTCCCATAACGCCCCTTACTTGACTTCTCTTCTCTCCCCCCTTCCCTCTTCCATTATGGCATTTTTCATTTCCCTTCCCTCCAGCAGGTATTTTCCTCTCTCTCTCTCTAAATTTCATGTACTATTTAAGATCCAATTTCTGAAAATGTCCAAATTTTTGTATTCTGAATTCAATTATTGCTATTTTTATGGTGTGCAGGTTAAATTTGAAAATTTCGTAAAACTCTCCGAATGATCAGACTAATTTTTTAGGTTACAAATTTAGCTTGCAAAATTAAACTCTACAACAATTTCTTCGCGTGCGCCAAAATTGACACAATTTGTTCTTGTTCATTCTTCATTTTTGCTAATTCTGGTGGTCAAAGAGACAGGAAGTGGGCAATTGGTAAATTCAAGCAATAATATGGGTTATCTCAATTCTGTATTGTCATCTTCAAGCCAGGTTCATGCCGAAGATGCACCCGTTAGCGGCGGTGGCCTCAGGTTAATTTTTGCTTTTTTTTTTTTTTGGTTTGGATTATGGTTTTTTGTTGAATTTGATGTTTTCTCATTGATCTTTATGTGTATTTGATGGGTTTGCTATATTTATTTATTTGTATTATTTGTCATGAATTATGAATCCTTAGTGCATGCATGGTGATGTTGTTATAGTAAGTTGTGATGTAATGTTCTTGTGGACTAATGTTCTTGATTTTACAATATCAAGGATTAATTGTGAACATTGGTAATTTAATGTGTCTTATACCCAAATGTGAAGCCCTCTTAACGTGGGTTTTTGTTTATAAATTCTTGACTCATTGGGGTTAATTGGGAAATGATGTGAAGGGAAAAATTTATAGGTGAGTTTTTGCAACTTTTTGGAACATTAGTTGATTATGATTGGTTCATATGTGAAGATTTAAGAGGTGTGTAACATTTTTTTTTTGGGATCTAATGTTTCATTTCCTCTTTTTTTTTTTGGGGGGGTTGATTTGGAGTCGCTTTTATGAGGATACATTCTGCCGTATTTAATTCATGTACATGTCACTACTCTGTGTTTTGCACTTTCATGGTCAAAGAAGCTTTTATCACATTTTGTCGTGTTGGGCATTTATCTACGGGTCAATTTCCGCTGAGGGAACCCAGTTAGTTACCTCTCTTAACGGCTTAGTTGCTGTTTATTGTGTTACGTACAGATAGTGCGTGGGGATTCCGGTTATTATCCTTTTTGGCTAGTTGCTGGGTCTTTGAGCATTTTGCAAGCCTTGACCAACCATGCTTTTTGCATAAGTATTTTTTTGTCATTATTATTGTTCTGCAAATTATTATGCTGTTTAATATTTAGATTATATATTTATAGAAATTGTTTACACATGCCTTATACACTGACTTTTTGTAATCTCATTGATACAAGTGCTCCCCCATGCTTGCCTTGTAGTCTATATTTTTTCCTGCTCATAATTTGTGCTTATAACATTTGAAAAAGTAATTTCTTAATAGATTTGATTTTTTTTCCTCACTTCTGAATCAAACAACATCTACCGTTGATCTTTCCTAGTTCAAGTTGGATATTATGTTTTTTGTAGAGGCTTCACTCAATCTCTTGCCCCAGAAGGGTAAGTTTGATTGCATATAACTGGTGTTGCTTCGTGTGTCTCTAGATTTGCACATACGTTGTTAGCCATTTTCTTTTGTCTTTATGATTTGTTTCAACTTTGTTATCTAAGGCAGGCCAGCATCCTTGATAAAATTTTAGTTTTATGCAAACCTAAAGCCTTTCTGTTCTTCATCTTTCTCCAAACATGCCTGATTTCATAAAGCCTAACCCTTTGGGTAAACCTGTCTCTACTAATTTAACAGTGCAAGTTTGATGGCTAAGAAACCCTAATTCTCTGGGATAACCCTTCTATACGAAGGCTCAATGGGAATAAAATAAATTAGATGGCTTGGAAGCACAAGTCTAAATAGATGGTAAATCATAATCATCAAATATTTCTAAACTTCTTTGGTTGCTACAGTCAAAGCTTCAATCTTGTTTCACATTAAAATTGTTTTCCATTTGAGTTTAGATGTCTATATGAGTCCATTATTCTAAATAGCTTAATTATATGTGGTTAAATCTGCTACTAAATTAACAATATATTATATTTGAAAGCTATAGCATTTTGAGGCTTGAAATTTTTACTATAGCTTCATCTAAACAGTGCAGAAACTTTCCTTCTCTTTGTCCTTTTCTGTTGTAGAATGGATATTAGTTTGTTGCTCATGGACATTGGTTTACTGGGTCACATGTTTAGTAACTATGCCCTGAACTCCTAAGAGTGCACATCATTAATGTTTGTACATTGCTTTGCAGCCTGTTGCTTAATGCAGGAATTTGTTGGTAATATACAGCAGTATAGGGTTTATATATATAAAAATATATATTAAGGATTTGTTTGTTTGTTTGTTTGTTTGTTTTTTTTTTTTTTTTTTTTTTTTGTTTTTTTGTTTTGAGGAATCAGTAAGAAATATATCAAGGAGTTATTGACATAGAATAGGTTAACATTTCAACATTTACTGATTAATACACCAGAAATAGTTCTTTGACCGAATTTAACATGGATCATCTGTCTCTGTCAACAATGAAATTGCATAGAATACTTTTAACACTAAATGTATATATGTTGCAACAGTCAGAATGGAAAGTTCAGCTATGGATATGCAAGCTCTCCAGGGAAAAGGTCTTCAATGGAAGATTTTTATGAGACACGAATTGATGGTGTTGAAGGGGAGATAGTTGGTCTGTTTGGAGTCTTTGATGGTATCTCTCTCTCTCTCTCTCTCTCTCTCTCTCTCCAGACACACACACACACACACACACATGCATGGAAAAGTGGATTTTTCAATTAACATTTTGCATAGAACATACAGATTTGTTAGTTTCTGTGAGTGTGCATGGACTTGTGTGGCACGTTGATCATATCTGTGTTCATGCTTAATGTTGGAAACTTCATGATCTGATTTTGTCTGTTGCACAATGGTTCTGATGTATAGGTTTCTTTAAACTGCACACTCTAACGTCTATTGGCATTTATTGGTATCAATGGATTAGAACATTATCCACCTGGTGTCCCTCTAATTTTGGTGTTGTACTTAACCCCCTAATCTCCCTCAAATTTCAAAATTTGCAATTAACCCCGCGAACTTTCAAATTGCTGTCATTTTGGTCCCTCAAGTATAATTTTGTTTTCTTAGTTTTAATACTAAAACGTGTCATTTAGGGGTAGTTGACGGTCAGTAGTAAACAAAATTTTATGGGAGGGCCTAATTGATAGCAATTTAAATGTATAGGAGGTTAATTGCAAGTCTTAAATTTGAGTAACCAAAATTACAATGACACTAAACTTAGAGGGAGTAAAATGTAACTTAGTCTACATAATAATTCCTTTTAGAGGGATATGGCTGAAGTGATTTTGTACAGTTTTAGATATTTGGATATCAGCTGCAATGTGGTTGCAGAACTTGGAGGCCTTTGTCAAGAGATGTTTGTAATTGGAGCGTACCACGTGTGTTTTATTCCGAGTTATGTGACTTTGCTACAGAATTTAGATGGCACCATTCACTTATTTTGATTGGGCACTGTAGTTCTATGCTATCCTATCTGGACCAGTGACGTGTTTACCACACCATGAAGGCAGTCTCAGTGGTGATAGCTCAATAGGAGAATCTTTGAAGGCATGATTTGTGGATACTTGAACTTTCTCTTGCTTAACTTTGGTATCGTCAAAGGAAGTTGTGCTTTAAGCTGTAGAGCTATATGTAGAAAATTTGCAATAATGAGCTTTAACTGAATATTTTCATGTGTGGAGGTTTGCTGAATTATAGTTATAAAGTGCTATGAAGTTGTTACACCTGTTTAGTAACCATATTTGATAAAGAGCTTTTAGATGTGAGAAATTAAAAAAAGAAGTTTATTTTATCATTTTTACTATTATTTTACTGGTATTAGTCTATATTTAGTACTAGTTGTTGTTGTTAATATTGCTATTAGTCTATCTTTCTTAAACTCGGTGGGCATGAGTGTCATTTTGAAAAATAAGGGCATTTCTGTCAATTTTTATTCTATTAAAAGCTAGAACAATGTGCTAGAGAGCTTTAACACTAAAAGCTTGGAATTCCCAGTTTTAGCTTAAAGCAGATTTTCGTTATATAATCATATTATCACCATTATCTTAATCATAGAATTTATTTTCTCTATAGGCATTTTAAACTAATTAATTTTTGCACATGTAAAAACCAAGGGCTATTTATTGCTCACATATAACTTATGTTGTTGTTATTACCTTTGGAATGTCAAAGATAGATAACTCTCCAAATCTCTATTTTATGTTTGTGTAGGTCATGGAGGGGCCCGAGCTGCTGAATATGTGAAACACAACCTTTTCAGTAATTTGATCAAGCATCCAAAGTTTATTTCTGATACCAAATCAGCTATAGGTTTCTCACATCTTATCTTACCATTGTGGTTTCTCTTTTAATGTTCTACAATTTGCTATTGTTAAAAAATCATTTAGTGTTTCTCTTAACTTGTTCTCTCTGTGTGCAGCTGATGCATACAATCATACAGACTCTGAGTTTCTGAAATCAGAAAATAGTCAGAACAGAGACGCTGGATCAACTGCTTCCACTGCCATCCTAGTTGGTGACCGTTTGCTTGTTGCAAATGTTGGAGATTCCAGGGCGGTTATATGCAGGGGTGGTAATGGTAAGTCTCATAAGTATTATTTATTTATTTACGTATTTTTGTAGGGATTTGGTATCCATTTCACTAAGACTTTTAAAAGCTTGATGTTAAAGGGACTTCTTCTTCTTCTTCTTATTATTATTTTCCTCTTAACTTGGCAGTTATTTATTACTATAATGGCTTTTGAGAAGTTTGATACTTGTCAAATTTGCTTCTTTTTTTTGCTTTTTATTATTTATTATTTTTTTATAATTCCCTTGGTTTTATCTGTCTCTTCCCTCACCCCAAACACTTAAAAATTGTTCCCCCTAAAAGTTTTAAGTGGTATGATATTGGTGCCTATAGTTGAATGCATAAGGAATTGATTGTGGATATTTTCTGTACTCTCTTTTGCTTGTCTTTTCTTTTTTCATATATTCAAAATTCCCATCATGATTTCTTATCAATATCCAAGGTAGGTAATAGTTTTTTTTTTTTTTTTTTTAATATTTATTTTTATATAATTTGTGGGTTTACTTTGCCAAAGTTTTTTTGACATTCACAATTTGTCTTTATCTTTATAATAGTATAAATCTACAAGCATTTGTAATCTTTTACCGGCCTTTTATTCTTCAATGTACTTTGTATCATATCTAATTTTGTATTGGGAAGCTTGTGTGTTGTTAATTAATGTGTTTATTTCATGAAGCACTACTAGATGTATTTAATCTATATTGTTTCTTCTTTAATTTCTTTCCTGGCTTGTCAGCATGGCACCAAATTATAAGTATATAGATATTTTCATGATATGTTTTTAAAACTTCCTTGTGGTTCATTTATTTCCTTTAGTAACTGGCAATGTCAGATTTTTTTCTTGGCTAGAATTTGCTAATTAGGTTGTTTCTTTACAGTTCCTTTCTACTCTTGTGTCCTTGTAAGTGGGAAATGTGTCTTTGAGTACTTTATGAAAGGTTTAAATATCAGTAAAATGCCATTTTTATCCATCCAAATGGAAAGAAAACAGAAAAAGGATACAGCAAAATATCCTTTCAGTTTGTTCATTTTTAATTCTTTCAAGGCATTCACTACCAACTTCTTTGGAGTTACTACCACTACCAAAGATCTGGCTTGTTATGGGAAAATACTTGGAAGCAAATTTTATCATGCATTATGCCTTACTGGAGGCTTAGTTTGTTTTCATTTCTAGGAGTTCCACTGAAAAGTGCTGCAGATGATCTATTGGCTGTTTAATTATGGAGAGCAGATAATCACAATACATATAAAATTGTATCTTTTTCATATGAGAGGATTCTGTTGACAATGTTCCCTCCTTCCTATTCTGTTAACATGTTATATCATTTGTTTATCATCTTGTGATTTCCTGCAGCTATTGCTGTTTCCCGAGATCACAAGCCAGACCAAACTGATGAGCGACAACGGATTGAGGAAGCTGGCGGATTTGTTATGTGGGCTGGTAAGTTCAACACACATTAATTTTCAAGCTTTCTGGTAATCTGGTAAATTGCTTGTGTCTTGGTGATTAAAAATTATGTCACAGGAACTTGGAGGGTTGGAGGAGTTCTTGCTGTTTCTCGTGCATTTGGTGATAGGCTTTTGAAGCAATACGTTGTTGCTGATCCAGAAATTCAGGTGGGATTCTTAACAGTTAGTGTGTGTGCATGTGCGATTAAGTAGAGTAAAAATTGAAGCTGCCAATGTTACTATGCCTGTACGTCTTATCTTTGTGTGTTCAATAGAAATTCTAGGTACCAATAATTTATGTTAATTTGAAGATGAAAAAAATTTTATTTTGGCATTTCTCAAATGACCTACATACGTGTATTATTCATTCTGCTAGAGGAATGTTGTTCACCGACGGCAGTCCTATATTAGTTCAAGTCTCTATTTTAAGAGAGGTGTCTTCTGATTGATACATTTGGTTGGGTTAGAGTGCCTCTTTCCATTCCTCTCATTTTTAGTTTTGTGTGGATAATTAGCCACTGCCATTCTTATGGAACTTTCAGGAGGAAAAGATTGACAGCTCCCTTGAGTTTCTTATCCTTGCTAGTGATGGATTGTGGGATGTTGTCACAAATGAGGTTTGTCATTCTTCTTTTTTTTTTTTTTTTGTTTTGTTTTGTTTTGTTTTGTTTTTTTGTTTTTTGTTTTTTGTTTTTTTGTTTTTTGTTCTTTGTTTTTTTGTTTTGTCTTGATGGCACCTGTTGCAAAAGGCTGAAAGTGGATATTGTGTCTTAATCAAAAAGTTCTACCTCATTACTAACGTAATGGATATTAATCTAGCATTTTTATCATTGACAGAAAGACGAGGGTTTTATTTCTTGTGATGAATTTTTGAATATTTGTCATGTGTTTGTCTGACTTCTGAATTAACCAAACGTGCTGGTTCTCCCAACCTTTCAGCTCTCTGATTCTTTCTTCTTTCTCAGGAGGCTGTTGCTATGGTTCAACCAATTGACGAGCCGGAACAGGCTGCAAAGAGGTTGATGCATGAAGCATATCAAAGAGGTAGTGCAGATAATATTACTATCGTTGTTGTCCGTTTCTTGGCCAATCAGGGAGGTTCCTCTCACAGCAGCTCTGTCTAAGCACCCTTAGCTTGGTGCAATAAAATCAAGTGGTTTTTAGTGATAGGAGATCTTAGTGTTGTACCGTCTAAGGTTAGAGATATAAACAAACTCGTTAGGTTGTTAATCTGTATCACATACTATCAGCTTCTAGCATAGAGCTGTATCTGAGATCTTAGTTACTGCATTGGGTATTGATTTTAGCTAGAAAATCGTTGTTTGAATATGTCAAAAACCTCCAAATTTCTTTATCATATTCTGTAAATGTGATTGATCAAAAACTTTATTGCTATTTTCATTTGCATGGTAGGTAGTAATTTTTTTAAGGATAAATTACCATTTTGGTTTCTAACGTTTACACTATATCAATTTGGTCCATAACGATTAGTGCCTAATCTTTACTATGTCAAAATTGTCATTGCCGTCAAATGATTGATAGAAAATGCCAGCATGGCTAATGGTCATATCTAAGAATATATATAAAAAAATTATGCCACCTAGATTGCCAAGTGGACTACCATGTGGCCTTAAATTTTTTTTTTTTAAGAAAAAAAATTGTTTTTTATTTTTGTTTAAAAAAATTTAACTTATATTTTGGGTAAAATATTAGACCAAGTGTTAGCCCTCTATTTGGTTACTAAGAAAATACAGAAAAAGCAGTAATAATTTTAAAATACAGTAGATTTTTTTTTTTAAGATATAAAAAAATAAAGAATAAAACCAATTGATATCATCTCAAACTTATGTAGTTTCTACAGCTTTTAATTACCTTAATTTTTAAAAACAAGAAGTCAAAATTTTCTTTGAGGTTCTATTTTCTCAGCAATGAAACAAAAACCATACACCCTTCTCACTCGACAAATTCTTTTGGCTCCCCTCTCCAAATGGCCACTCCAACTCGAATTGAGCTTATCTTGTAGCTCTCAACCTTGATCCCAACCACCCCATCCCTTCCAAATGAAAATGGCTTTGGAAACTGCCCACCCTTCCCAAAATCACTACCTTCTTATTGTTAGCTTGTCATAATTGTCTTCCCACAAAAGATCTCCTCAAAAGGAAAATTCTCTCTAAAGCCACATGTCCTCAGAGACTGTCCTATAGTATGCCCCATTTGGGCAAACCTTGGAAACCTCCCAAGACAACAAGATTTTCACTCTCCTCAAATCCTAGATTGGATAAAAAAGATGACATCCTATTTCGGCACTACCCTTTTCCTTCCCAACATCCCTTGGAACGTAGCCTTCCCTATAGCAATTTGGACTATTTGGACAGCTAGAAATAAGTTTGTCATGGAAAATAAAGCCTTTGTAACAAGTGAAATCTTGAAGAAGATCCAAGCTCTCTCCATCGATATATTCTTCTTTTTACCAATCAAGGAGGGAAAACCTCATTGTGGAAGTGTCCATATTAGCTGGAACCCCCTTCCCTGGGGTTTCTTTAAACTCAACACTGACGGCTTGGTGAATGGCAACCAGGGCAAAGTAAATACTAGCAGGATTATTAGAAACTCTATGAGTAGGGCTGTCCACGGAAAACTGAGACCCGACCCACCCGCAAAAATTGTTTGATCCGGCTAACCCGATGCTGGTGACGGGTCGGCGGTGGGTCTTTGCCTTTTGAACCCGAAAATGGCGGGTTTGAGGCTGAGAAACCGATTTTCAACCGACTTGACCGTATTTGATTGGAAAGTCATCGATTTTCTGTTCGATTTGTCGAGATTAGGCCTGATCTCTGTGAAATATGCCGAGATCTCATCAAGATCTGGCTAGATCTCACCAAGATCAGCCTGATCTTTTCAAGATCTGCCGAGATCTTGTCAAGATCTAGTCAGATCTTGCCAGATCCGACAGCTTTTGGCAAAATCCGACAGATTTTCTCACAACTCGAAAGCGATTGAGAATCGATTTGTACTTGATGAAAATCCGACCACCTGAACCGACTTCGTTCATCAGTCAGTGGCGAGTCTAGGCATGAGAAACCCGAAGTGAATCGGGTTGGTTCTGGGTTAGGCACAAACCCGACCCAGACCGACCCGTGGACAGCCCTATCTATGAGAGATTGGGTTGGAGGCCTCTCTAAACACATAGGGATCGCTCATTCCATGGCTCCTGAACTTTGGGGTCTCCATGATGGGCTGATTTTAACAAAGAATCTAAGTTTAAGGAAGCTCATCATTGAATTAGACACAATTCTTACATCACATGATGCCTTATATGATTCATCTCACCCTTGTAGTGCTTTGATCTTTGATTGTAGGTCCCTCCTCCAGTCTTTTGAGGAAACCTGCATTCACCACACCTTCAGCAAAGGAAATAAGTGCGTGGATCTTTTGGCAAAGGAAGGGCCTCCTGGTAGTGACAGCTTTATTTTGTATTCACACCCCTTTTTTTTTATTTTGTATCTTTTATTTTTAGATACTATGAGTAATTCATACCCGAGACTTTGTATTTTGTAGTTTTGTTTAATTATATTACCTTTTACTCACCCAAAAAAAAAAAAAAAACTGGATTGGGTGGGTAAGGGTAAAAGTTTGTTTGGGGTTTGTTTGGGGCGGAAGTAAATGCTGTGTGGTGGAGGGCATGGATCAAAAGGAAGAGGAGAAGTATTTCTCAATCGGACTTTGGTGGCCATCGATCCGCTTAAATCCTCTGCTTCATTGCTGATCGGTCATCCTTAGTGTCAAACTCAGATTGGTGTCATTCATTTTGGTTGCTAGAGAGTTCTACAGCTCTCTCGCATTTATCTATTGAGTGATGGGCATGAACTTAAATTTTGGTGAAAAGCAAACTACAGTGTGGACCTGCTTTTTTACAAAAACTGGATTGGGTGAATTGTTTTATTTAAGGTGATTGTTTTTGTTTCTAATCTTTAACAAAAATAGAGGGTGAAATCTGAAATCACTTTCCCCAAGACACAGGCAAGAACAACAATAAAAAGTGTGCGTGGAGAGATACAACTAATATCGAAAAATAATAAATTTGAAATAGAAATAACAAAATATAAAGCTAGAAAATAATAAAATTTAAACTAGATAATAACAACAATAGAGCTGTAAAACGTGTAAAATCAATAAATGCTTAAATATAGAATAGAACACGATAATGAATTTGAAATTGTAAATATTATTATTGAAATTTGGAAAACTTACCATAAAAGTTTGATGTAAGTGGGAATTGAAGTATTTAAAACTTACCGTTACGAGCAGAAGTGAAAGATAAAAAAGAAAAAGAAAAAGAAAAGAATAGAAGCTACAAGAGATAATAAGTAGGAAAACTAACTATAGTAAGTGTTTGTGGGGTGTGGAGGGTAAGAATCGATGTTTAAGTTTCCAAAAAGGATCTTCACACACACACATATATATATATACACTTAAATTAGGTTATAATAGAATTTCTATCTTTTATATATATATATATATATAAAGGTAAGAAAACTATAAAATACTGTGGTGCCTTTTTTCATAGAGAAATGCACTTCTAAATTTATTTTCTTTTTTTAAAATTTCTCTTTGGTCTCCTTTGTCACTAATTGTCTTGTTGACTTTTTTTTTTTAAATAATTTTTTTGCTTCCATTATTTTGTCTATGATCTCTTTTTGGTATTGAGAGTTATTAGTTATTACTGGCTTTTCGAGTCACTTTTGACATTGGTTACTTAAAGAGAAATGCATTCCTTTGCTTTTGCTCTTTAATGTCTTTGCTGGTCTTTTAATTATTTTCGATGAATGCTTAGTTTTTGTCAGTAAATGCACATTTTGCGTTTTGGACTTCGTTAGATTTCTTTTACTTTTATCTTCAAAATGAAAAAAAAAGAATATATATATATATATATATATATCTCTGTGTGTGTGTGGATGTGTGTGTGTGTGTGTGGGGACAAGGCATGAAGGTTGCCATTACACACTATATGAGCAAACCAAATAAAGTATGCTTCAAACTATAATCAAACCATTACTTCTACCCATAAGAGCAAACCACAGTATTATATTTATATCTTCGTCAAAAGTAACGAAACCTTAGAGGAAAATTGCTGGCCGCCTCTAACAGACGAGAAGGTCAAATATTAGAGCTTTACTTGCTGGAAAGTGTCCTTTTTTTTTCTCTATATTTTATATGCTTTCTGCCTTGCCTACCAAGCCATAAATATTAAATGATAATGAAGACAAACAGAGAAATCATGCCTTGGCAAGCAAGGCTGAAAAAGTATGCCCAAAGCCACAAATTATAATATTGGTAACCTTTGTTATTTCCAACTACAACCAATATTTTTTTTTTTTGAGAAGCACTACAACCAATATAAAAACATTAATTAAACAGAAAAAGAAGAAGTTAAGGGACCCTTTCCACTATAAATTAAGCTCAAGGCCCTTATGGAAACCATCACCAAATTAATGTATATCTGAACCTTCCCATCAATGGTTTCCATAAACTCTCTCTCCCATTCCCAATGTGTGGGTTTTAACTGGTTTTTTCTCTTCTCCTATTTCAGTATTTCCACTTACTTTCTTTAATTTGTTGTATAGTATTATTTAATATTTATAGAGGACGATGAGGATATAATATTGGTTTGCTCGTCGTGCGTAGTGGCAAATTAATGCTTGCCTTGCCGAAATACCTTGTTTGATCTGAGTCCTCTCTTTTTTTCTCTTCCTACATATGCATGCGCAAGTCTTTTTGAAAGTCACTTTTTAATAAAGGTATAGGCTTATTTTTACTCAATTTATTTTTTTAAGTAAGATTATATTATACTCTTGAACCTTAAAATTTGACTCTTTTTTTTTTTTTTTTTTTTTTTTATTTTGATATTTTGAGTTTAGAATTTCCTATTTTAGTTCACAATTTTCTTATTATAGTCTTTTCATCTGTCTCCTTTACTAAATTGGCCGTCAGAAGAGAGTAAACTCAAAATAAACTCAAAAAAAAAGGAAGCCGTTTTATTAGCACTTAATTCCTTATGAGTTTAAGATCTAATGTATTTTTTAAGTTAACTATATAAATTAACAAAAAAATTAAGGATGTGTGTGTGGAGGAGGGCAAGAAATCTCGTTGAGTTACACGTTTTACACAGAGAAAAGCTCAAGATTTCAATTAGGGGGGATGAAAATCCATATTAGCATTCATTTAGTATTAACAATACATCAACAAATGAAAAGACTCAAAGTAATTTTTGTCTTAATACAAAATCACTAATTATAAATTTATAAGTTCTCATTATGATATTAATTAATTAACTGTAATATGTACATGAGAAAACTTTAGGTCAGGTTCTGGCGTAAAACACTGGTTTTACGCTATCCAATAGCCCTTTGCTACGTCACCCATCACTTAAATCCTTAACAGAGAAAGAGAAACAAAATGATTTCCAAAAAAAAAAAAGCTCTCGCCGTTTTCCTCTGCTTCACCATGCTGTGTCCTCTGTTGTGACCACGAAACACTCTAAATTATATTTGGTTGCCAAGAAACCGAAAAAACAAAAACGAAAAAGAAAATCCTATCTTTTTCTAGTTTTACTCAAGAGGATGGGATAAAACCCAACAACAGTAACAACAACAATAATAATACTAAAAAAAAACACAACAATTCAACACAATAGACTTAAAATTCTTCACTTATTTCCCACCCACATCTTCAATTTTCTTTTCCTCAAGTTTTCTCAGCAACCCAAAAACAACCAAAAAAAAAAAAGAAAAAAAGAAAGACAGTGAAATCAATAAAGACCCACAATTTTTTTCAGTACCCAAAAGAGAAAAGAAAGAGAAAAACTCAAAAAGGGTAGGAAAGGAAGGCTAAAAAACCAATGAAGCAGTTGAGTTTGATGTTGGCTTAGGTGCGTTCAGCGAATAGCTCAGCGCTTTCAAGGTTTTGCTTGATGGCCTAGGAGTAGAGCTCGGCCGCGAGCTCGAAGTGGTCGTCGATGTAGGCCTCCTTGGCCTTAATTTCCAGATCGGATGCCATGGATGGCTTGCACACAGAGAGAGCGAGAGAGACAGAGAGAGATAGGAAGATACAGAGGAAAGGAAAAGTCTAGAGAAAGAGGAAAGAAAAACAGCGTGATTTTTTTTTTTTTTTAAATCGTTCTGTTTTTAAGTGATGGGTAAGGTGGCAAAAGGCTATTGGATGGCGTAAAACAAGTGTGTTTTTTCTATGTACATTAGTCATTGGACAATATGTAGTATGTGTGTCGCATTTAACTTTATTATGTAATAATTGCTATGTAGCCACTATCTAAGTCTACGTAAGATAGTGCGTGTATTCTAAAGTATATATCATAAAATATTTACTATATTTAGAGATGGAAGAGTGACTCCATCTCTAATTTCACCCATGCCCTACCTCATCCCTTTTTTACATTTTTTCATATTTACAACTCAATGATGGGTGGAGAGTTTAAGTCTGGAAATCAATCATTCCAAAAAAAGCATTTGATATAAGATTACTTATCATAACCCCTCTTAAGTCTAGAAATCAATCCTTCCCCCCAAAAAAAAAACATTTGATATAAGATCACCTACCATAACTTCTCTCTAACTTTGCAAAAGTGTGAGTTTTGTGTATAGAGTATTATCTTTCTCTCTCTCTTTTTTTTTTTTAATTATTTATTTACAGGCTTGCCTATATTGAGCTTCTCCAACAGCTATTGTAAAGCTAAATTTGGATCACCAAACGTTACTGTACACACTCCAGCAACTTCTCCAAACGCACAGCTACTCTAAATTTATTTTTCAAGTTGCTACAGTAATTCTCTTAATTTAGAGAACACTGTGGCAGCTCTACTCCCTTATTTTATCTTAAAAAAATACCCGGCTGAATAAAAAAAAAAATTCTCTCTTTTCTCCTGTGTTCTTTGTTCATCTGTGTCTCTCTCTCCAACGGTAAAACACAATCAAAACACACACAATCTAAAATCAGAATAGAAACAACAGATCAAGAACAAGAAAAAATACAAATTTAATTAGAACAACAAATCTAAAATCAAAACAAAAACAACAAATCATGAGCATTAAAGCCTATCTAAGCTCCATTGTAAGAACAAAGTGCATCAGAACAAGAAAAGAAGGAAGAAGAAAAAAAAAAAAAAAAAAGAAAGATCGACGAAGGTATGGTCGGTTGTGTGTGTGTGTGTGTGAAGTGAGCTCAAGAGGAAAGAAAATAGAAGTAAAATAGAAATCAAAAGATCATGCTAGAGAGTGTTCTAGAATCAAGTAGAAATAGAAAAAGTAAAAAAAAAAAAGAAAAAAAGAAAAGAGAGCTAGAGAATGAAAGAGAGAGTCCGGAGTGTTCTTGAATGTGAGGGAGAAAAAGAAAATAAAAGGAGGGGGTGGGGGGATAGATATAGGTGGACACGTGTGTGGAGGATAAAAATCAGAAAAATAAACGTATGGATGAGAATTAATTGAAAGAAAGAAAAAATAATATAAAAATAAAAAATTCTAATTGACAAATACTATCACAATATTTTTACAATAAATTTTAAGTAATAGACTATTATTAGTTAATATTAGTGAGTAAAAAAATAATTTCAGTGGTGAATTTAAATTAAAACTAGTAACAATTTTTTACATAAATTTTGTTGTAAAAGTATTGTGAAAAATATTGTAAACGTAATACTTTTCATTGAAAAATATAATTGTTGGGATGAATATAAGAAAAATAAATGATGATAAAAAAAGAATAAAGAATGAATGAAAAAATAATATTTAAATGAGATAGAGAATGTGATAGAGAATCTGTTGGAAAGTGTATTTGAAAAAGTAAGTAGGTAAAATCTAAATGTTACTGTTTATTCTCCAAACAGTACAAAATTTAGAGAATCTGCTAGAAATGCTCTAAGCCTTTCTGCCGCTCCACAAAGTCATCGTATATTAGGAGAAAAGATAATTAAATTGTGTAAATATAGGGCTTTACTTTATAAAATTTACATCCTGTGTAACTGCATTCGAATTCTTAACATTGTGTAGGGGCCCATGGGCCCCCACTCCCCCTTGCTTTTAAAGATTTCCCTCCACCCTCTTATAATTTCATAAAAAAAATATTGCTAATGGCCCTCCTTAAAACATCGAATTACTAAGGAGAAGATCATAAAAACATCCTTCTATCTTAGGCCACATTATAGACCAATAATGTTTAGGGTTTTATTTTATTTTATTTTTAATAATTCGATAGTTGAGGGAAGGAAATTTGTGGCATGCATGTCTCTATTAAAAAAATCATGAGGTGTTAATTAAATTACAAAGCTTTTAGTGGAAGAACATATTTAATGTATCATGGTATATTACTTTGATATATAAAAATAAAAATAAAAATAAATTCACATTTTCCCTACTTTAATAATTAACAAATGCACTACCTACCACCTGCGAATATTGCTTCTGCCTTCGTAATCATTATACCTATTACACGAGCGATCTCATTCAATTTATATAAATATATGATTCTTACAAGAAGTTTCAGAAAATTAAAACCTAACAAGCATAAGATCGATCTGGTAATTGTACACCACATCAAGAAAGAACTATCATCCACTTGAAATAGCAATGAAGGCTTTGTTCAAACTCATTTTATTACAACATATAATAATAGAATTTGGGGTTCTTTTCTTATTCAAAAGTGCAAATTTCCAAGCTACATTCAGGAACCAATGTTGGGAAAAAATAATTAGATAACAAAGGATCACTTTGTTATCCTTATGCAATATTTGCCTCCATACAAATTGTATATTATATTGAAGAAAGGAACAAAGTTAGCCACAAATAAAATTAATATAGCTTATTATAAACCAACCCTAAGCACGCTGTGGAAATATAATATGGAAAGCAATTTTCGTGACTGCAACCCATCTTTGACGGATATATATAAAAATAAAGGTCAGTAGATCTCTCTATAGATCATGTTTATATAATGTTGCTTTGAAATAAGACATTATTGTACTCCTTCCGTCCCAGTTAATTGTTTTTTATTCCATTTTATGATGTCCCAAAATATTGTCATGTTTCTAAAAATTAAAGTCATTAATTTACTAATGTTCTTATTATACCCCATACTTTATTTTCAAAACTATTTGAAAAGAAAACTAACAAATATTTAAAAAATCAATCTAACTAGGACACCTTTTTAATTGCCTCATTAAGAATAACTCTTTAAAAAAAAAAAAGCTAATAAATTTTTTTAAGGGTAGTTTTGTAAACTTATACATTTTTATAAGGTAGATAAAACAATAAATAATGTTCTCTTAAAAAGTTTGCCTTTTCAAATAGGACAAACAAATTAAATCTACAAGACAATAAATGATGTTCCCTTAAAAAGTTTGACTTTTCAAATAGGACAAACAAATTGGAACAGATTCAATTTTTTTGTCTTGTTTGAAAAGTCAAACTTTTTAAGGGATCATCATTTATTGTCTTGTCTGCCTTATAAAAATGTATAAGTTTACAAAACTACCCTTAAATAAATTTATCAGTTTTATTTATTTATTTATTTTAAAAGAGTTGTTCTTAATGAGGCAATTAAAAATGTGCCCCAATTAGATTGATTTTTTAAGTATTTGTTAGTTTTCTTTTTAAATA
This sequence comes from Quercus variabilis, assembly GCA_030445155.1. NCBI lineage: Eukaryota > Viridiplantae > Streptophyta > Magnoliopsida > Fagales > Fagaceae > Quercus > Quercus variabilis. Next base: position 18,916,018 of record CP129446.1, read on the forward strand.
GTTTTGAAAATAAAATAGGGGTTTATAATAGGAATATTAATAAATTAATAACTTTTATTTTTAGAAACATAACAATATTTTGGGACATCCCAAAATAAATAAAGGACAAACAAACTAGGACGAAGGAAATAATTATTTTGGTATGCTTAGTATTGGTCACTAGGATTATAAACTCTATCGAAATGCAACCTTTTTTTTCTTCTTCTTCATTTAAGAGTTGCCATTAGCTGTCTTCTTCTTCTTCTGGGGTATTTAGACCCTGGCTTGGCTATGTGACCCTAGATAATTTGAGCACAAAGACTGATGGGTCTAGTTTTGGGATTTTGTTGTTGAATTTGAAGAGGATGTATCTTTGTGCAGGCATGCAGCCATCTCAGTTGGATTAATGGAGACATTATTAATTTTAGTACGTACTGGTAATAAGGTTGTAGAATCAGGGGAACCTTTTTAACTTCAAAAAGAAGTACCCAAATATTTTGTTTGAGATACTGGTCTAATATGGGGATTCCCATCCAAACTCAAGGCAAGGGAGATAAGGGAATGTATGTCTAAAGTCTTATTGGCCCGATCTCTGTAACTTCTGTCTACCACTTCGATGAAACTGCAGTGTTTGTTCAGTTCAGCAAGGCAGAATTTATCTGACTTTCTGGTTCTAAAGGAACTTTAGAGAAAAGTGATGGTTCAAACTCAGGATTAGGAATGTAACAAATAGGAACGACAATTCAATTGCATTAATGAATTTGCATCAGAATGACCTTTTCGTTTCTTTTAATTATTTTTTGAGCCAATTGATATTAATTTGTGAGGTGATTTCACAATTTCCTTATCAATTATTAATAGCTAATGCTTCTAAATTGGCGTGAAAGCCTGAATGCAAGCACATTAACCACAGTTGATTATAGTCATAACTACACTGCAATTGTGGGCACATTTCAAGGTCCAATTTATATTTAAGAACAGAATACATTGAATTTGGACCCAAAAAAGAAAAAGAAAAAAGGCACCTAATATTAGAAGTTATAACTTGCATGAAACAAGGGCCTTCCTATAATTGAGTCTGGCACACCACAATAACAATGATACACATCAATAAAATAAAATCAATTCAATCTAGGCCTTACAAGCCATGTTCGAAGTTAAATACACTGTAGAATTCTAAGAAAAAAAGGTCTGACAACAAACCAAAGTAATGTTCTTGTAGCAATCATTGAAAAAATGTTCTTCTCCTTGCATATGCTACAGAACATATTAGCCTGCCAAAAAATAAATCTCATAATTTATTTATTACAGCTACAGATAATCTATATCATAATTCTTGTAATTGTCAATGATACTAAAAAAAAATAGATATGTAAAACACATTGTTAATGGTAAAGCTATAGTTACCACCATCACACTAATGACTAGCATGGAATCTAACTACTAGCATTGGTTGTGAACAGTAATTCCATCACCTGCATAATATTTGGACGCCATGCTTGATGTCTATCCAAGTAAAATTGAAATAGAATAAGCACAAAGTTAAAAAGCACCCAATAAAAATAAAAAGACTGGTTTCACTGGGTGAAAGCTTGATGCTATTTTATTTTTCCTTCTAATGGATCAGCCAAAAATTGTATTAGTATTAAACTTAAAGAAACCAAATTTTAGACAGTCAATCTGTAATAGACATCATCAATCATAAAACAAAAGTAGAGTTAGCAAAACTTTTAAGTTGCTAAACTATGTTTTCTTGACATTTTACTAATCATCCTTCGTTTTTTCCTTTCCAATCTGTCAATAGGGTCACGGAATTGACAAAAACATTGTCAATCCAATATAAAACTTTACCAATATTTAGTTTTGGTACCTTTTGTTTGAAGGACAAAAATGAATCGAATAGCGAATAAACAACCGTCGAGAAACCTGCCCCAAAAATACAAAAAATGAAAGTGAAAGATTGTACTGAATTTTGTGGTAAAAACCGGGTCGTGGACATATATAAAGTGAAAGCAAAGTATTAAAGTGAAGAAAGAAGAAAAGAAAAGGTGTAGCTACATGATAGTTGATAAGTAATCCATGATGTAATGCACGAATGGAAGAATTTCCTTACCAAAGTTAGATGGTTTTGTTTAGCAATTTATACTCAATTCCGTTTTTTAACTGAAATTGTCTCTTCAAGACACTTTCAAAAACTGAATTGTATGTATTTTGTGTGTTAGTGTATTAGACATTGTGTGTGTATATATATATATATTTTAACTTTTATAATTTTAAATTTAATAGCAATTTTGTTGAGTTGGTTAGAAATTCATTAATATGGAAAAGTTAAGGTGGGGATAGCTTCAACAAAACCAAAGGATCACTTTCTAAGAAGAGGCAATTTTGCAGAAACAGGTTGGAGTGCTTCGAAAATCAGTGTTGGACCACGTTGTGTGGCGTAGGGAAGTTGATGGAGGTTGACTGGCTGCCCATGGGGCCAAAATGATCATATACTACTGTTTGGCAAAATATTTAGCAATATAATATTGTTTGTGAAATATTTAGCAATTTACCACATTTTTTGAACTCAAGTTTGTGAAACTCTTTCTTTGAAAAAATAGCCTTCAAATTTTTCGTGCTTTTTTTTATGGAACTCGAGTTTGTGAAACTTGAGTTACATGACAAACTCAAGTTTCAAGAACTTGAGTTTTAGAGAAATGATAGATTTCTAATTATTTCGCAAACAAGTAGATCCATACATATTTTGTCAAATAGTAGTACTTGGCCATTTTAGCCATTGCCCATGTATAATTTTTGGTACTAAAAAAATTTCCTATGTCATTTAAATAGAGTAATGTAATTATTTCGTTAGACACCTACAGGTCCTGCACAAAGAAAATTTACAGACTCTTGCTAAAGGAGTTATTAGGGTGAGCTTGGGTATAATTTCTTGCATTAGCTAAAATGCAATTTGCAACCTTTAAATTTGATTGGATTCATTTTAGTCTTCTAACTTTAACTTTATTTTCGTTTAATTGAGTTGTAAGTTTCAAAATTATTCAATTCAAATCTTCCATTCAAATTTTGGAAGGGAATGGGGCAGGATAGGGCCAAAGGATGAGGTCTTTACCTTCACCCTACATGGTTTTATCTTCCTTCATTTTACAAAACTTTACTTCTTGTTAATTTGTCACATGACTCACACCCCACCTCACACCTATCGCAATTTTTTTTTTTAATAAAACTTGTTTTATTATTATTGATATATTTGAAATTACAATTAAATTTATTACATCAAATCAAACTAAGTTTTAGCAGTGACTTAATAATATTATCCAAAGTGTTTAACAAGATAATATCACAATAAAACAAAATCTTAATATTCATACATTTAAATACATAGCCATACAAACTAAGTTTTTAACGCTAATTAAGTGAGGTGGGGCTAAAAAGCCTACATCCAATTTTATTATATAAAAAAAAAAAAAAAAAAACAAAACAAAAAACAACCAAAACATGAACCAATTTGACAAAAATATAAGAACCAAATCAACAAGTTAAAATCTTCTCCAAAAAAAACTCAACAAGTTAAAAATAACATACAGGATTAAATTGACAATGACCAAACATATATAAACTATAATGGTATTTTTGCCTGAGGTCATTCACAACATACTAGAAGCAAAGACCACTAAGGAAGTTTGGGAATAATTAGAAGGTCCTTTATATGAGAAAGAATCTAACGAACAAGTTGTATGTGAAGAAGCAACTTTATAATTTGCATATAATGAAGATTCAAATTTGTTAGAGCATCTCAACAAGTTCAACATGTTAAGCACTCAATTGTTAAGTTTTGGGGTGAATTATGAGAAGGAAAGAGCAAATGGTTGTTTTTGTTGCTTCTGCGAAGTAAAGGGTAAATTGCAAATTACACTCCTAAAGTTTGGGAGTATTTGGATTTTACAGTTTGAAGTTCCAGAATTTGAATTTTACCCCCCAAAAGTTTGGAGGTGTTTGCAAAACTTTAGGAAGTAAAATCTAAATTCTGACACTAAAGGGTGTTGTGAGAGATTGCAGGGGTGCTCTCAAAAAAGAAATTTGGGTGCTTAGGGCACCTCTCTTTTGGGGTAATTGTGTGGAGTCGACACTTATTTATTTATTTATTTTTATAAAAAAAATAAGAAAAAAATAAAATACAATTACATGTCCAAAAATTCTTTGAATGTTATTAATTGATTATAGAAATACAATCACATCATGGTAGAATAACTTTACAAGGCTTTGGACCTAATACAATCTATGTAAAAATTACAAAACTTTGGTTCTAGTTACAATGTACCAAAAACGAAAGACAAAACACTAGTCTACTTATCCAAAAAACCTAAGTTCGGGGGCTAGGTTACTGAATGGGAAGGTGTTAGACACCCATTTCGCCTAGATAGAGTCTGGTCTTCTAGACTTTAATGACCATTATATACTCTTTTGTATGACATTGAATGATTTGTTGTAATATATGTAACAAACAATTTCTTGACAAAATTAATTTAAACAAATTCGTCTTATGAATATGCCATCTTCTCAAAGAAAAACCAGAGCTGTTTTGTAAGGTTGAGAAAAAAAATGAAATTTGATGAACAAAAATCAGATCTATTTTGTAAAGGATAAAAAAATGGGATTTGGTTAATAAAAATTTGTAAGGTTGAGAAAAATGAAATTTGATGAATGAAAATCAGATTTGTTTTGGTAAGGGATAAAAAATGGGATTTTTGGTTAAAAGAGGATTCATATTCATAATTCAAATCTATTATGCATGCATCATATATTTATGGAATAACATAAGAAAAATAACTTTTTCCTCTATTTATAGAGGTTGGGATGCTTATAAATAAGTTGAATGAGATTAGATACGAATTGAAATGCGTCCTTATCTCTAAAAATTCAAAAAAATATAGGTTTTATCTTAATTAGGAGGTTCCCGGGTTGGGCCACGGATTTGGGCCAATCGGCACTTTAAGAGTACCGACAGGCCCTCTTGGGTACCGAGCCCCCTTTTCAATTTTGGTTCAATTTGGACTCATTTTTTGAGACAGGAAATGCACCTAGATGCGTTTTTAATTCATATACTAAAAATTAATCCATTTTTCAAAATATTTAGGTCTTTAAAGTAATAATTATCTAATAGATAAATATTCTAAAAAGACTTAGTTATCTACAATTTCTTTGTTATCTAATTATCCACTTTATTCCCATGCAAGCAAGCTTATTTTTGACACTAACCAATAACCAATCACAAAATTATTTAATTAATTTTAATTGTTTAACCAATCAGAATTAATTTAAATTAATCCTACGTGATTGGTTCCACCCAAACAAAATGTATGCAGACCGTGAAACCTTGATCATGTGATATCTTTCAATCTGATAGTCTGATTTAAGAATCGGGCATACCGTCATGACCATTTGAATTTCAAGATTAATTTTTTGATATGCAATGAATTAATTAATGCATGTAATGCAACAATGATTTTTTCGGGTGTACAAATGGTCATTTTAGCCATCTTCGAAGATTAAATTATGGGTGCAAAATCGAGTGTCTACATGTGTAAAATTCGAACACCTCCAAACTTTAGAAATGTAATTTGCAATTTACCCAAAATAATAAAACAAAGAAATACTGGGTTGCATCTTCGGACGCTATCCCCTTTTTGTGGAATTTGAATTTAGAAACAAGTTGTATGGACTAGAAGCTATGAATCATAGAAAAATTAGAGACCTGGCATATGTTAATGTCATCTCAATTTTTGAAGATTTTTTTAAAGCATGAACGCATAGAAAGTCTACAACCAAAACTCAAGATGCTTTTGGCTCATCCAGATCCTACCACCAATCATGAACTAACTATTTAACTATGAGAAATGATATGTCCACAATATTTTCACAATATTTTTACAACAAATCTTAAGTAGCAGGTTGTTATTGTTGAGGCAAAAAAGTAATTTTTGTGTTAAGTTCAAATTTGAACCATAAAAACTAATCACCTATGATTTGTTGTGAAAATGTTGTAAAAATATTGTGGACATAGTACCTCTCTTTAACTATTATATTAATCCTATCACATAAACTAATAGCAATTCACATTTTGATACACTATAATAAGAAAACGCTCTTTTCTATGAGAGAGTGATGATAGTTTTTTATTATCAGACTAAAATACCAATCGATTTTTTGTGTAGGCAGGAATTGAACCTCAAATCTCTTATTCAACTATAAGAGACTTTATCAGTTGAGCTAATTTGAACCTATATACAAAAACCAATAGCAATTCAGATTTTGATACACTAACAAGAAAACACTTAAAACAGTATTGAACTCTGAAATCAAAAAGTAGAGAGAGCTTTGCAATTCGCAGCTCCTTGATTGCAAAACAAAAATTCATTACATTACAAAGTTAAAAAGTTCTAAAGAAAATCAACGCTTAGGATTCGCTAGTTAAACATCATCATCATCATCATCATCAACTACACATATATAAACAAGACATAAATACAAAACGGCCCCTCTGTCACAGGCTCACTGCAGTGAGACAGAGCCAAATAGCACATACATCGTTCAAAACGACGGAATGATGACGTATCCATAGATATGATCAACATCGACCTTGACACCGTATGCTTCGTGAACCTTCCTTCGATTCGTGGGAATGTGGGATGTAGAACTGTTCTACCTTCATCATTCATAGGAAGGGCTCAACGCTTTCAAGGTGCTATGTCTTTGGGTCAAAAGTTTGGCAAGCATGATTTATCCATAACAATGACAAGCAATCCTAGGTGCAATGAAATTAGAAATGGGCTTCTACCTAGACAAGTTCCATAAGATCTGCCAGATCTACTAGCCAAAATCTTCTAATCTAATTTTGAATAGTTTAAGGAGGATGCCATTAGCAAGGGATTTGTCACGTCCATGTACTTTTAATTGTCGATGAAAACGATAAGTTACGTAACCTTTGAGGATTATGATTGGATTGTACAAGCAAAAATTCCAACTATGGGATACAAAATACCAGAAAAGCATGCATGAAAAATGAAAAATTTACTAGAAACTTACCAAGGCAATGATTCATAAGTCATATCTTCTCTAAAGGAGGAGATTCTTAACTGAGTGTACCTTTAGAGAAATTTGCCCTAACAAACAATTTCCTAAACCCCAACATAAACATGTTGTTAACCATAAACTTTATTTAGCAATCAAATGATTTTTTTATATTCATCCCATTTTTTTTCATTTTTTTTATTATGTGCTACACATAAAAGAGAAAATATCGATATAATAATAGTCATAACCAAAATTTGAGCTACAAATTATTTTTGAAATCTAACATGTAAAGTTAAAAGTTTTAAGAAGAGGAAAAACATAATCAAAAGGGATAAGAGTATACATATTTTTCTGATTTCAACATGTACACAAAAATTTAAAGTTTCAAAGTTCATACTTTATTTACACTAATGAAATACGAATTGGTGTATGTGTAGTGAAGTGTTATTGTTTTTTTTTTTTAGTCTACTTAATTTTTTTTTTCATTATATCACGTCTTAAATATATAATTAATTTTATATTTGAATGTAAGTACATTATTTTATGTTAAATATTGAAATTATATGCAAGTTTACACAATACTGTTTAATACTTTAAGTATTAATGCTGTGACTTAAATAATTCTCCCAATGGATTTTGCTTCCTCACATTAAATAATGATATAAAATAGTTATTATTAATTAAAAAGGACAATATATTCATTACTATGATCTTTAAAATATAGTAAGTTTGAATGATAATATAGACTAATTGTGATGTAAATATGTTAAAACTTTAAATGTTCAACATTAACAATACTTTAGAAAAAAAAAAAAAAATACTTAGCATGACAAACATTACCATTTTTGTTACCTTTAAGTCGTGGTAATTCCTTTTCTCTAATAAATTTTATTAAAAAAAAAAAAATTCAGTTGGATACTTTATGTTTGCTTGAATTTTTGTGAACAAAATTAATTATACACTTACCAGTAACACTAACATATAAAAGTATATGTAAGGACTAGATTTTGAACTTCAGCCCACTAAGTATAGAATATAGTGGATGATAGCCCAACGAGCCCAAAATAATATAATTGTTAGGGAATGGGTTTAAAAAAGAAACGTCTCAACAAGTTAAGTATGGGCTAGAATTGATGGAATAGATATTAATGAGATTGAAAGCACAAATTGATAGTGTAGAGGTATTGGGTCCAGGAGCTCATTATCTATGTTTTTATTGGGCCTAGGGCCCAATCTGAGGACGCAAACTCGTTCGAGGAGGAGTAAACATTGTCAGGGGAGTCTGTGTTAGTAAATGAAGAAGTTAGTTTTGGTCATAAAGGCCCAAGAGGGTGGGCCGAGGATGAATGCCTCCTCGGCTAACCAAAGTCGAGGTCCGAAGAGGAGGTCTGCCATCCAGGGGAACGTTCTAGGAAATTCTGTTGGTGTGGATAAGCATTACAGAAATATAAGACAAGGAGGAGTCCTAAAATATCTAAGGAGAGAGCTGCTACCACCACATTGAATGCTTTGCTACTAATCTTCTGGTCGCATTAATTTGGAGGTGATACATGAACAGTAATTTTCAGCCTTACAGCTACTATACAAGAACTTCAAGAAGGTACTGATGGGACAAGTATCAACACCAACCATCTGGCTTGCACATGGAGGGTAAAGATGAAAGGGGAAGAGAGTATAAAAGAAGAAGGAGGGAATGAGAGAAGGGGATCGATAAACTTTAGGAAGGTGCTGATGGGATAAGTATCAACGCCTATCATCTGGCCTGTACGTGGAGGGTAAAGATGAAAGTGGAAGAGAATATAAAAAAAGAAGGTGGCAATGAGAGAAGGGGATCGAGAAACTAAGAGAAAAACACTGTAGCCATCAGGAACTGACTTTGTAATCAAACTTGAAAGAAATATATAAGAATTGATCTCCTCGGACTGTGCTGAGTACAATTTTCTTTGGATTAAGCCAGTTTATCTTCCTTTTTTTGTCACCTGAATCCATTATACTTGTTGTCCAACTCGTTAAAACCTAATTTTCCAACCCACTCTCTACAAATTCATTATATTGGGATTTTTGGGCCTAAGTTCATTCATCACTTAGGCTAGGGACCCAAATTGCATCTTTACAATTGGTGTCATCTGTGGGAAATTCTGATGTTGTAGTGAGTTTAACGTCCAATTATGGTAGGTTCAGGTCCCCACCAGGTAGAATTTATGGGGTCTCAACATCAAGATCACTTTCATGATCTTGAACAAAGAAGAAACCAAAAGGGGAGTGTGCATACTACCTATACTACTAGGAGCCAGTCTCGGGGCGAGAGCCACGTATCTTATGAGAAAAATGCTAAGGACATGTAGCTAGAGATTGATCATTTAAAAAGGAAGTTGCACCACAAATGAAGAAGGCAAACTCCCCCCATTTCTGATTTCTCTTTTGATGGTGAAGAGGATGGTAGTTATAGATGCAAATTAAGGACTTCTCCTAGTGAGTCTTTCTCGTATGATGAGAACTATCATCATGAGCGTAAAATAGAAATTCATCTTCCAAAGGCTTGGGGAATGATGCTATGAGTAGAGCACTCAGCCAAATTTCCAGGTTACCCTTCACGCACAGAATCGAGAGAGGGAGACGTCCTTGGCAGTTCACTCAGTCCACGTTCACCATGTACAATGGTTGAACAAATCTTGTAGAGCACGTGAGCCGCTTCAACCAGAGAATTGTTGTGCACTCCAGGAATGAAGATTTGATGTGCAAGGTTTTCCCCTCCAGTTTGGGGCTTGTGGCCATGGGGTGGTTTGATGGCCTAGGAGTAGGTTCCATTGGTTCCTTCAAGGAGCTCACTTAGATGTTTGGATCTCGTTTTATCATGTGCAGTAGAGTTCCTCAGCCCTTAGATTCTTTATTATCCATGTCCCTGCGAGAGGGTGAGACCCTGAAAACATACTCAGATAGATACTGGGAGATGTTTAATGAAATTGATAGGGATTTTGATGACGTGGCTATAAGGACCTTCAAGGTCGGCCTGCCTGCATAGCATGATTTGAGAAAATCCTTGACCAAGAAGCGGGTAAGGAGTGTGCGTTAGCTCATGGACTGCATTGATGAGTACAAGAGGGTTGAGGAAGACTAATAGTAAAGCAAGGAGAAGGGTAAGGTTATCCCTCAAGAGAGGAGGGATTTCAGGTCAGACCGCTACAACGGTAACAGACCCAGAAGGGATTTTGTTGGATAGTCTGGGTCTACGGCTCCTCAGGTAGTTAACACTGTGTTTTGAGAACTAGTGTATCAAGTCTTGGAGAAGATCAAGAACAAGCCATACTTCAAATGGCTAAACAAGATGGGAGGAGATCCCATGAGGTGTAACCAAAGTCTTCATTGCTAATACCACTAGGAGCGGGGGCATACCACCGAGGACTGTAGAACTCTGTGGAACCATTTAGAGCAACTAGTTATAGAGGGAATGTTACAATAGTTTTTGTATCGGCCCAATGGGCAAGAAGACCAATCAAGGTCAGGGGCTTAGGGGAATCCTTCTTTAAGGCCTCATTAGGCACAATTAATGTCATCTTTGTTGCACTTGGGAGGACTGGTTCTCATCCTTCCAGGGTGATGTCTATAACTCGGCTACCATCTGAGGACTCTAATTCTGAGCTGAAGAGAGCTAGAGTCGAGATTTGACCGAAGCTGAGTTTTTTGGACGAGGACAAGATGGGAACCATCTGGCCACACGATGATGTTTTGGTGGTCACCCTCAGAATAAGAGGGTATGATGTGAAGAGGGTGATGGTAGACCAGGGCAGTGGTGCAGAGATTATGTACCTTGACTTATACAGAGGGCTGAACTTAAAGCCTAAGGATCTGATAGCTTATGATTCACCTTTGGTGAGTTTTGATTGGAAAATTGTCATCCCAAGGGGTCAGATTAGGTTACTCATGCAGGCAGGTTTAAAGGTGGTTGAAGTGGACTTCATTATGGTGGATGCATACTCTCCCTACACGGCTATTGTGGCCAGACTTTAGCTTCATGCCTTATGGACTGTTTCTTCAACTTTGCATTTGAAGGTGAAGTATCCATTAGGGGACCGGATTGAGAAGCTTGTGGGGAGTCAATCCATGGCTAGGCAATGCCTTGTGGTTGCAATTATGCATCAGCTTGTAGCTGAGTCCTCGGCTTGTAGCTGAGTCCTCGGCCTTTACTGAGGGGGGGCTCAGAGCAATCAAGGATTCCGGTCCTATATACGGATGCGATGTCAGGAGAGGCAAAGTGTGAGAGGTTGGAGGAAATTGCTATAGATGGTGATCCGAAGAAGTTTTTTTTAGGTCGAAGCTCAATTGTCTCCTCGTGAGAAGGAAGAACTATTAGTGTTTCTTAGGAGAAATATTGAGGTGTTCGCCTGGAATGCCTATGAGGCTCCTAGGGTAGATTTAGAATTCATTTGCCATCATTTGAATATCAACCCAGCTATCCTCCCTAGAAAGCAACCACCTTAGCACTCATTTAAGGAGCATTTTGATGTTGTCAAGAAAGAGGTGAACAAGCTTAAGCAGGCTGGAGCTATTAAAGAGGTGTTCTATCCTGAATGGTTGGCTAATATAGTGCTATTAAAGAAGAAGAATGAGGAATGGTGGGTATGTGTATACTTCACAGACTTGAACAAAGCCTATCCAAAGGACCCCTTCCCCATGCCTCAGATTGATCAGCTAGTGGACGCAACTGTGGGCCATTCTCAGATGAGCTTTTTGGATGCCTTTCAAGGGTATCATCAGATACCTTTAGCCTTGGATGATTAGGAGTAAACAATTTTTTTCACTTCTATTGGTAATTACCATTACAAGGTAAAACTTTTCGATCTAAAGAATGCGAGGTCCACTTATCAGAGAATGATGACCAAGATGTTTGAGCCACGATTAAGGAAAAACATTGAGATTTATATAGGCGACATGGTGGTCAAGAGCAAGTTGGAATCTGAGCACGTTAATGACTTTAGGAATATCTTTGAGATCTTGAAGAGACACAAGTTGCAACTTAATGCATCTAAGTGTTCTTTTGGTGTTGGATCAAGGAAATTTTTGGGGTACATGGTTACACATCGTGGACTTGAAGTCAACCCTGACTAGATTAAGGCAATCAACAATTTACAGCTACCTTAGAATCCCAAAGAGGTCCAGAAGCTAACAGGGATGGCCGCTGCTCTAAACCGATTCATCTCTCGGTTAGCAGACAGGTGTAAGCCTTTCTTTTAGTTGTTGAACAAGTTGAAGGGATTTGAATGGACCGAAGAGTGTGTCCTGGCTTTCCAACAATTGAAAGAGTATCTTTCTTGGCCACCCATTATGTTCAAACCCGAGGTGGATGAGGTTTTGTTTACTTACATTGTAGTGGCCTCCTACGCGGTGAGGTTAGTGTTGGTACGAGTTGATATTGGTGTACAAATGCTAGTTTATTATGTGAGTAAATCACTACATGAGGCTAAGGTTTGTTACCTACCACTGGAAAAGGCCATTTTGGTAGTGGTGCATGCTACACGTAAGCTCTCCCACTATTTCCAATCGCGCACAGTTGTTATCCTAACCCAGCTCTCGCTTAGATCTCTACTTCAGAGTGTTGATTATATAGGGAGGATTGCCAAGTGGGGTATGATCCTAGGGGCCTTTGATATCAAGTACTTGCCTTGCACCTCTATCAAGGATCAGGTCCTCACTAATTTGGTGGCCGAGTTTGCTGAAACCCCACTAGAGGAGAGAGCAGAGAAGCAGAACATGGATGGAAAATTGGTTGGTGCAATCTTCTTACAAGAAAATTTGTCCTGGAAGGTATACGTTGATGGTGTAGCGAACCACAGAGGATTTGGAGTGGGGCTAATTCTGATATCTCCAGAGAGGATCACAATTGAGAAATCCTTAAGATTGGGCTTCTCGGCCCCAAACAATGAGGCTAAGTATGAAACTCTATTGGTAGGGATGACTATGGTTTAGAAAATGGGGGGAAAAGTAGTGGAAATCTTCTTTGATTCAAGGCTGGTTGTAGGCCAAGTTTAAGGAGATTTGGAAGCCAGAGATCTCAAAATGCAAGAATATTGGGGCTAATTCTGATATCTCCAGAGAGGATCACAATTGAGAAATCCTTGAGATTGGGCTTCTCGGCCCCAAACAATGAGGCTGAGTATGAAGCTCTGTTGGTAGGGATGACTATGGTTTAGAAAATAGGGGGAAAAGTAGTGGAAATCTTCTCTGATTCAAGGCTGGTTGCAGGCCAAGTTTAAGGAGATTTGGAAGCCAGAGATCTCAAAATGCAAGAATATTTGAACCAAGTTAGACACTTATAGTATAGATTTGAATCTTTTAATTTGTCACAAATCCCTAGAAGTAGAAATACACATGCTAACTCTTTTGCCATGCTGTCAACCTCCTCGGCACAAAGTTTACCTCGGATGATCCTTGTGGAAGACTTGTGTAAACCTATTAAAGTAGGGGGAGATGGGTTTCATATTCATTAAATAAGGCAGGCTCCTAGCTGGATGGATTCTATTGTGCTATTCCTTAAGGAAGATGTTTTGCCTGAGAGTAAGTCTGAGGCCACAAGGTACGGAGGAGGCTCCTTGGTTTTGGCTGTCCGAGGACCAAAAGTTGTATAAACGTTATTTTTCTGGACCATATTTTCTGTGCATATACCCTGAAGCAGTTGAGTTACTCTTAAAAGAATTACATGAAGGGATTTATGGAAGCCATACAGGGGCTGATTTTTGTCTTACAGGGCCTTCACTTAGGGATATTGGTGGCCAAATATGCAAAGGGAAGTACAAGAGTACGTGAAGAAGTACGATCAATGCCAAAGATTTGCCCCAAACATTCACCAATCTTGAGGGGTCCTTAATCCTTTGTCCAACCCTTGACCTTTTGCTTAATGGGGCTTGGATATTGTAAGGCCTTTCCCTAAGGCTGCAGGGAATAAGAGATACTTACTAGTCAGCACGGATTACTTCACCAAATGGGTTGAACCTGAACCATTGGCAAATATCAGGGACGCGGATGCCAAGAGATTTGTTTGGAAAAATATTGTCACTCGGTTTGGGATCCCTCACACCCTTATCTCAAAAAATGGACTTCAATTTGACAATAAAGCCTTCAGGAGGTACTGCTGTGATCTGGGGGTTACAAATAGATATTCCACCCCAGCTTACCATCAGGGGAATGGATAGATTGAGGTTGTCAATAAGTTCATAGTAAGTGGGCTTAAAAAGAGGCTAGACGATGCAAAGGAAAAATGGGTAGAAGGGTTGCCACACGTCCTTTAGATATACCAGACTACACCTCGTAAGTCCATTGGGGAGACCCCCTTTTCAATGACTTATGGGGCCAAGACGGTTATTCCTCTAGAGAGTGGATTCCCCATGCTGAGAACGAGTTCTTTCATTTTTAGCAGCAATGATGGGTTATTGGAGAAGAGCTTAGACTTAATTGAAGAACGAAGAGAAAATGCCATGGTCCAATTGGCCTACTATCAACACAAGCTTAAGCAAATGTATGATGCTAACGTGAAGCTAAGGCCACTGGCACCTGGAGATTTGGTCTTAAGAAAGGTTTTAGGAACTGCAAAGAATCCAGCATAGGGAAAATTGGGACCCAAATAACAAGGGCCATATCGGATCACATCAATGGCTGGAATAGGTGCATATTATCTTGAAGATCTAGAGGAAAAGGTTGTACGACACCCCTGGAATGTAAATAACCTAAAAAGGTATTATTATTATTAATGAAAGCTTTCTTTACCATATTTGGGTTTATTATATTGCGTGTCATGCGTTCTACTATTTGTTTAAGTGTCAAACAAAACCTTGGTCATGCCTGATTCTCCGAACCACATACCTTGGGTAAATTAATACTTTAAATTACTTTTCTAAGTGTTAAACAAAACCTTAGCTATGCCTAGCTCCTCGAACCACATGTTTTGGGTAAATTAATACTTCTTAACATCTATCTAAATGTTAAACAGAACCTTAGCTATATCTGGTCCCTCTAACCACATGCTTTGGGTAAATTAATACTTCATGTCATTTTTCTAAGTATCAAACAGAACCTTAGATATGTTTGGCTCCTCGGACCACATGCTTTGGGTAAATTAATACTTCATACTGGCTCTTCAAACCATATACCTTGGGTAAATTGATATGTTAGATCATTTTTCTAAGTATCAAATAGAACCTTAGTCATGCCTGGCTCCTCGGACCATATACCTTGGGTAAGTTGATATGTTAGATCATTTTTCTAAGTATCAAACAGAACCTTGTTCATGTTTGGCTCCTTAGACCACATGCTTTGGGTAAATTAATACTTCCTATTATTTTCCTAAGTATCAAACAAAACCTTGTTCATGTTTGGCTCCTCGGACCACATGCTTTGGGTAAATTAATACTTTACACCACTTTTCTAAAGGTTAAACAGAACCCTAGTTATACTTGGTTCCTTGGACAACATACATTGGGCAAGTTGATACTTTCTGTCATTTATCTAAGTATCAAGTAGAACCAGCCATGATAAGTGGCAAAAATCTTTACTATAATAACATAATCAAATGAACACTCACGAGCATCACTTAAAGCATTTGAAAGTATATCCATGATTCAATTTGAAAATTGATTAGCATCCCCAGTTCCTTAGACTTACTGATAAATGGAAAACTAAGTAAGGCCTGATATGAACAGGTGCTCTGCAATTATGCTGCCACTTATGCAAAAAACTAAATGGAGCTTTATCCCATTTCCATGGTAGCTAAGTGTTAGATAAAACATAAACTGTGTTAAATCAACATCAATATCACAAATATGGAGGAACAACTTGTAAATTATCATTAATCTGAGCCTTTTAAAAAGGAAAATTGCTTACAAAAGATCAACTGGAGTGCAAGTTTTGAAAGTAAGAACAAGAAGAAAGAACTATACTAAAATCTACTTCTTTTTTATTACTTTTTTTCCTTGGGGCGGGGCCTTGGACTAGGGGACTGCAACTTCTGAGGATCCTTGGTTTGTGCCTTTGGGGTCACCTTTGGCAGATAGTGGAAGAGTTGCAAGAACAATCTCCATCCTGGGTGCCTCCTTGTTTTTGGTAGGATCCTGGGGAGTAGTCGGGGGCTTAATGGCATTAGGGGCCACTCCCTTAGTCACCTCAGCCTCTTTTCCATTTGCCCCATGCTACTTGGCCACTTTTGGAGGGCTGCCAGAGGAGGGAGATACCTTATTGGGGCTGCTCTTCTCAAAATTTGCCACCTCGAGAGAGGTGTCTGCCTTGGAGCTGCTAAAGGAGGCATGAATGACTAGAGGGTAGTAGACATTCTCTGCCTTCCTAAGTACAAAAGAAGCCTTAACCCTAGATTGATTGAGAGATTCATTCCATACTAGGAGGCAGTAGTTCTTACATACCCCCAAAACCTCAACCCTAAGGGCTTCCTCGGTCTTAACCACTCCTATGTCATACCCTTGTTGCTTAGCCTCCTCCCTAGCTTTCTCTGCCTCCTCCCTGGTCTTTTTGACCTCCTTCAATTTTTTCTTCAGGGCAATGATCTGCTTTTTGGAGGCAGCCAGCTAGTCCTCAGCGTTGTGAAGAAGCACCCGTTGACCTTCTGCTTGCCTCTTAGCATTGTCCAAGGTAGCTGCAGCACTTTTTCTTTCCCTCTCCTCCTCAGTTAGCTTGCTCTTGAGCGCTTGAATACTTTTTTTAGCCACGTGAAAGGCATCCACGGCCGTTATTCGTCTCCCCTCTTCTTCCTTCATCTTTTGATGGGAATGATTCACCATCTCCTTAGCCCTAAATGTGGTGTGGATGGCTTGGAAGGGAAGAAAAGTACAATTAAAAAAAAAAGAAAAGAAAAATAAAAAAGACTTACCATGGCCAGGTCCCTCTTCAGGCTGATGAAGACCTCATGCTGCCTCATAGATCTGAGGTCAACTATGTCCTTAGGCAGCAGTAAGGAGTGCTCCACAGCATTAGCAACATACCCAGCCGTGCCCTGCTAGAAGTCTCGGATTGAGGCGTCACTGAGAAGAGGAGTTCCATCCAGTTCCATGCTTGGGGCCCAAGCTGGGGCTGTAGCTTGGTGGTCACCCCTTTGGTGGAGGAGTGGGAAGCCTGGTCTGGGCTGCCTTCCTAAGCTAAGATTCCAATAATTCTTGGATGGTGGATCTCTGCTTGCACTGTATTCCCATCTCGTCTGATATGTTGGCAGCTTCTTAGTAATGGCTGGATTGGGTTGGGGAAGAAAAGATAAGGTCACCAGGTGAAATTTTAGGAGATTGTGGTTGATTGAATACCTTAAAGTCGTGCTCGAAGTTGGACACTTCAACTATTTCTTCTTCTTCTTCTTCTTTTTCTTCTTCATTTTCCTTGATGATGGGACAGGAAGAGGAAGCCTCTACGTTGGGAATACCTTCTGGTATGGGGATGGTGGTGAGAATGCCTTCTAGGATTGGACTGGTGATAAGGAAGCCCAGAGCAGCTACACTTATCCAATACAATTAAGGACCCCTAACTTTAATGGCATACTTTGGCACCTGGAAGCTCTTGGAAATCAGGATGTAGTCCAAGATCAAATGGGCCGCCCTCAATTGGCCATATGTGTGGACAAACACCTCAGCCTTCAAGATTTTATCCAAACTCGGCTGGTTCACGAGATTGAAATTGGGTATAGCCACGTTCCTATCTGCAAAACCATTAGGAGAAACAAAAAACACCGTTAGCAGAAAATCATGCTAATCAAAGGAAGCTTTATGTACAAACACAAATGAAGGAAAAAGAGAAGGGAGTAACTATGAAATTATAATCTTTCTAGGTCAACATCCCACCTGGTTACCCCTTTCTTGTCGGGCAGGGGAGGCCATTATGCCATTCCCTTGACACGATTAAGAAATCCTTAGTCAGGCCTTTGTTGGATTCGGGGAGGCATTGAGTGAGCCTAACCTTGGGGTACCTGGATTTTAGGTAATACCCCTGTCCCTTTAAGTGGTGGAGGTTGTAAACCCAATTGATATCATAGTGGGTAAGCCCTAAGCCCATCCTTTCATTAAGGGTGTCTACACTCCCTAAAATCCTAAACATGTTTGGGGCACACAGGATGGGAGCTAACCTATAGGCCCTCAGGTAATCCCACGTTACGGTGTCCATGGGAATTCTCATCTCGCCCTCTATGAAGGCAATCATTGGGATTACTACTTCTCTTTCTTGCCTTTTCTCATGCCATTTTCCTTCCTTACAATACAAAGCTCTAAAACTCTCTATTCCCTCATTGGAGTCTACCAAATGAGCGAATCTACCCATTCCTAAGAGAGACTTAGAGATACTAAGAAGATAATGAGAAGGAAGAAAAGTTGAGGAGGAAAAGAGAAAGAAAAGAAAAGTGTATATAAAAATAAATTTTAAAGGTTTATGAAGACTTATAAAAAGAAGAAAAGTATTCTCGGATAGGATTTTGGTATTTGTAAGGGCACGAGTAAGTTAAGAAAGTTTGTAGGTTCAGTGTATGTGTGCTAAAATAAAATGAATGCTAAAGTGAGATGAGTCATTGATTTGAGTGGTATTTATATCAAAGAGGGAGTTAGAAGCAGGAAAATTCCCACTCAGTTCCCAGCAAAATCCTTAGCCGTTGGATCCGTATTGCACTATAGAACGTGGGGAATAGAAAGCTGTAAAAATTTAATGAGGGCGTGTCTCGGATTTCGAAGCGTTAGGAGCATGCCTTAGCAGTTAAAAAGGTACCTACGCAATTAGAGGTGACATGTAATGAGCAAGAGGTAAATGCAGTGACATCGAAATCCTTCTTTCTTCCTGAGGAGCCAGAAAGAAGAATCTCTAGGGGCTATTGTAGGGGTATTAGGCCCAGGAGCTCATTATCTATGTATATATTAGGCCTAGGGCCCAATCCGAGAACGTAAAGTCATCCGAGGAGGAGTAAACATTGTCAGGGGAGTCCGTGTTAGTAAATGAAGAAGTTAGTTTTGGTCATAAGGGCCTAGGAGGGTGGGCCAAGGATGAATGCCTCCTCTGCTAACCAAAGCTGAGGTCTGAAGAAGGGGTTTGCCTTCTAGGGGAACATTTCAGGAAATTTTGTTGGTATGGATAAGCATTACAGAAACATAGGACAGAGAGGAGTTCTAAAATATCTAAGGAGAAAGCTGTTACCATCGCATTGAATGCTTTGTACCTAACCCTTTTGCAGCATTAATGTGGAGGTGATACCTGAACAGTGGTTTTTAGCCTTACAGCTACTACACAAAGACTTCAGGAAGGTGCTGATGGGATAAGTATCAACACCAACCATCTGGCCTGTACGTGGAGGGTAAAGATGAAAAGGGAAGAGATTATAAAAGAAGAAGGAGGCAATGAGAGAAAGGGATCGAGAAACTAAGAGAAAAACACTATAGCCATCAAGAACGGATTTTGTAATCAAACTTGAAAGAAATATATAAGAGCTAATCTCCTCGGACTGTGCCAAAGATGATTTTCTTTGGATTAAGCCAGTTTATCTTCCCTTTCTTGTCACCTGAATCCATTATACTTATTGTCCAACTCATTAAAACCCAGTTTTCCAATCCACTGTCTATAAATTCATTGTATTGGGCTTTTTGGGCCTAAGTTCATTCATCACTTAGGCTAGGGACCTAAATTGCATCCTTACAAATAGAAATAACGCTCATTGGTCAAGTTCAAGGATGAGATGTTCTTATATTTAACTTAATCTTCTCTAAATATACTATGTTCTTCTTTCTTTTTTTCCTTCCTAGATTACAAGCCCCATTTTTCACGATGGCCATTTCCTTATATAGTCCTTCACACCTTTATCCCAGCCTTTCTCCTGTTGATTTTGTAGAAAATCCCTAGGATGCTTGTCCCATTAGGTCCTCCTTGAAACTTTGTGAGTAGTTATGAGCTAAGATGACACTGTTCAGGTGTTATTTCTCCACAAATGCGGCCAATTCATTTGGTGCCGTGCATTTAATGTGGTGGTGATAGCATTCTTCCTTGATATTTCTTCTTTTATTGTTGACTGAGCTCTGCTACTTTCCCTGAAGCTTATCCTTGCATAATGGTTACCTCCCTAAAGCCTTCCCAAGATGGCCTGGCTCTTCAGGCCCAACAATCCTTTTGACCATCCTCGGGCTTTTACTCATCCTCAGGCACGGCCCATAACCCAACGTATCGTCTCGGATTTCCTATCCCTATAATAGCCCCTCAAAACTCCATCTCTTTCTCTACTGATGAAAGTGGGGTTTTGATTCTGCTTTAATGCCTTGCACACTTAAAAAACATTCCCATATGGTAACGTCTTTTCACCTACTTTGAGCACGCTCCTGACATTTCAGCATTCGCGTTGCACCATTTATTGCTTTACACAGCGCTCTATCCCCCATGTTCTACGACGTGATGAAGATCCTACAGCAGGGATTTTCCATGGAATTTCGAGTAAGAACTTTCCTGCTCACCTTGAACTTCTTATATAAAGGACGTGGGGAGCCCATTTCCTCCATTTTCCAAATCTTCAGTCTCTTAAAGAAGCGGTCTGAGGTGTTCTTTACATACTTCTCTGTAAATACCATTTAGTTCATACATAGACTTTAGGATCCTTTCCTTCCTAGACCTATAATTCTTTTCCTTATTATTCAAGAGTTTTTTTTTTTTTTTTTTTTTTTTTTAAATTTTTTTTAAATTTTATTTTATTATTATTATTTTTTTTTATTTTATAAATTTCCTAAATGAGTAGATTTGCTAGTCAACCGAGGAGATCTCAACAGAATACTTCAATCCGAGATCTTCCTTCACAAGGACGGATAATTGTGCGTTGCCCACGTCATTCTCAAGTACAAGCTGATCTCCTACAGCTTCCAGTCTCCCAAGAACGTCATTAAGGCAAGGATCCTTGGCTACATCTAATTAACATTATGGTACCTGGATTCATTACCAGCCCTCTCCCTGAAGGAACTCACTCGGTTGAGTTGCCCAACCAGCATACCGTTGAAGAGGAGATGATCTCTTTAGACTCGAAACAAGTAGAAGAGACCATCTGAGTGCTTGAAGTGGTAGAATTGGAAGAAGACTTCGAAGTACTTAATCAATCAAACCTGCTAAATCTCCAATCACTTCTCCAAAACCTCTACCCTCTGCCCAAGTCAGAGACAATTGTGAGACGATCGACGTACCAGAGGCGATGGTGCTAAAATGCAAAAACACTAGCTTACTCGAGTTGCTGGAATCACATGCAGGAGGATCCATACCCAAGGTGGCAGTGCATCCTCGGCCTTCAACACCCCTTCCTTTTTACACTTCTCCTATTGAGTCCCTATAGAAGTAGAGGAAGAGGGACCCAAAAGGTAATGAGGTGTCTGAAGAGGGTGAAGTTGCACCTACTAAAGACCCGGAACCCCAAAAAGATGCAAAAATTGCTAAGGGGCCACAAAGAAGAAACATGTTGGAAGGCTCAAGCACCGAAATAGTGTCAAACTATCATGCTAGGGTCCCAATATGGAATCCAATGCTCGAGCTAGATGGATGCCCTCTCTACCCATGGACTCCTCCATCAAAGACTTTCAATAGGGGAAAGCAGGCTACGTAGCCAATGCCTTGGAGCAGCCCCTACTTCTTCCTCAAGACATGGTCGACTTGAGGACTTTGAAAAAGCATGAGGTTTTCCTGACCTGTTACTCACACTGCTAACTAAGAATCTAACTCACTTTTTTTTTTTTTTTGGCAAGCAATCTAGATAGCTCATGTAGCTAAAGAGTGGGTAGACCATGCCTACTTTAAGCTAAAAGATGAGGAGGCACATCAAGTATCAGCTATAAAAAATCTAGCCATTGTCAAAAAGAAGATTAAAGACCTCAGCACCAAGCTGACTGTGGCAGATAGGGAGAGGAAGAGTGTCGAGGCTACTCTGGCTGATGCCAAGAAGTAAGCTAAAGATCAACGTTAGTATCTTTGTAAAGTTGAAGAGCAATTGGCAGTTGCTTGGGCGAGGATTGACACTCAACAAAGAGAGCTAAAGAAGAAAGAAGAGAGTCTTGCCTAGGCTGAGTAAATTGGCTATGATGTTGGGGTGAAAGAGACAAAAGATATTTTAAGGGCCTAAGTCACGAAGGTCTGCCGAGGTTACTACCTTTAGGTATGGACTGGGGGATTAAACATAGTCGGGGTGGACACTTTCTCCAAGCTGAGGAAGACTGAAAACATTTTTTATCCCCCAACTCTGCAGATAGCAGTCAAACCCACTTCTGAGGAAACTATTGCTCCCCAAGCTTCTCCCGTCGCTCAACCTGTTGATACCATTGTTGCCACCTCAGAGCTTACCAAAGAAACCAAGGCTGAGCACTCCAATCCACCCCCAATTGCCAACCTTTAGGATACTTTTTTCTTTTCTCTGTTTTTTTTTTTTTTTTTTTGGGTCAAAATTTCCTATGTCATGTACTCTATGGTGCATTAATGAAAAGCTTAATGAGAAGTTTCAATTTATCTTGTGTTTATCCTTTTTTTTTTTTTAAATGAGAAAAACTCTAACCCTATTGGTGCAATGTTTGACTTAACCTATTGAGAATCCATTTCCAACCCTGCCAAAGGTTCAGATCTTTAATAAAATCTGCAGAACTCATAAGATTGAAACCAGATACGACCTTTCTCCAACGTATATATATGCGCGCAAACGTTAAGCTTAACAATATTTGATTTTGCTTTAACAAAGCTGAGACAATAACTCTCTCTAAGTCCACAGATTGAGATGGTAATCTGACTATTCCCAATCTCTCTTAACTCCTCAATAAACTAAAAATGTTAATTTACCCAAGGCATGTGGTCCGAGGAACTAGGCATGGCCGAGTTCTGTTTAACACTTAGCTAAAAAAAAACATTAATTTACCCAAGGCATGTGGTCTGAGGATCCAAACAAGTCTGAGGTTTTGTAAGGCATGTGGTCCAAGGAACCAAACAAGACTGAGATTTAGTTGAACACTTAACCAAATAAAAAGTATTAATTTACCCAAGGCATGTGGTCCGAGGAACCAGGCATAACCGAAGTTTTGTTTAACACTTAGCTAAATAAAAAGTATTAATTTACCAAAGGCATGTGATCCGAGGAATCAGACATAATTGAGGTTCTGTTTAACACTTAACCAAATAAAAAGTATTAATTTACCCAAGGCATGTGGTCTGAGAAACCAGACATGACCAATGTTCTGTTTAACACTTAGCCAAATTACAAAAAATTTTAATTAATAGTAATCATATCAAAAGATGGCAAAGCTGCATTTTATTAATAAATATATCTCCGGAGATTATTTACATCCCATGGACGTGGCATAACATTTTCATCCAAATATTCCAAAAAATAAGCTCCTATACCTGCCACTGAAGTGATGCGATAGAGGCCTTCCCAGTTAGGTTCCAGTTTTCCTCATGATCGGTTCCTTGCAGTACCCACCACCTTTCTCAAAACCAAGTCTCTAGGAACCAATGGTCTAACCTTCACTCCCATATCATAACCCTGCTTAAGTTTTTGTTGATAATATGCTAGCTGGATCATGGCTACTTCTCTTCTTTCATCAATAAAATCCAAAATTTCTCGGAGTAATTGATCATTTTTGTCTAGATCAAATAGGCTTGTCCTTAACGTCGGAAATCCTACTTCAAAAGGGATAACAGCCTCAGAACCATAAGTCATGGAAAACAGAGTTTCCCCAGTTGATCGACGAGGGGTGGTGCAATATGTCCAGAGTACATAAGGGAGCTTGTCAACCCACTTGCCTTTAGCTTCATCTAACCTTTTCTTCAACCTATTAACTATGACCTTATTAACAGCCTTGGCCTACCCATTCCCTTATGGGTAGGCGGGGGTTGAGTATCTATTCTTGATGCTTAGTTCATAATAGTACCTGGTTGATCCCGAATCTAGTGACAATATTCTTCCACACGAACTTTTTTGCATCCACTTTGTTAAGTAATCTGTCCCAACAATGAGCCATCTTCAGTTTCCTATTGCCCTTGGGAATGGTCCAACTATGTCTAAACCCTAATGTGCAAATGGCCATGGACTAGAGAGAGGATTCAACATGCCTTCAGGTTGATGGATGCTCGGGGTAAAACTTTGGCATTGATCACACTTCTTGGCATATTCTTGAGCTGATTTTTGCATACTCGGCCACCAGTAGCCCTGAGTGAGAGCTCTATGTGATAAGGACTTTCCTCCTGTATAACTGCCACAAATTCTTTCATGCAACTTTTCTAGTAATGGCTTCACTGCCTCAAGGTGTACACAAAGTAGATATGGTCTAGAGAAAGAACGCTTATACAGCTTGTGTTCCACGGACAACAAAAAACGAGGAGCTTTTCTCAGTATTTTCTTAGCTTCTCCCTTGTCATTGGGCAATACTCCATCCTTTAAAAATGAAACCAAAGGGTCCATCTAACTCGGATTGCCCCTCATTTGGTGCACTCCAACCATAGTTTGGATTCGAGTAGTAGGCATTGATAAATCCTTAACGAACATGACTCGAGGAAGACCTTGCTTCGGGGAAGTGGCAAGAGTTACTAGGGAGTCTGCATGAGTACTCTTGCTCCTTAGGACTTGTTGTATAGAAAAGGATTCAAAGCCAAACTACAATCGTCGAGCCTTATTGAGGTACCCCTGCATCCTCTAGTCTTTAGCTTCCAACTCATCATTAATCTGTCCGACGACTAATCTCAAGTCTGAAAAAATCTCCACGGCTTTACCTTCTAACTTTTTCACCATGGCTACCTTGGTCAACAAGGCTTCATACCTCGACCTCATTGTTTGTGGCTGAAAAACCCAACGTTAAATATTTCTCAACAGTGATCATCTCTAGGGATATCAAAACTATCCCGATACTTGACCTTTTCTAGTTGGCCGCTATCGACGCCCGGCCTTGATCAGCTGAGTGGAAAAACTGCTGCCACCATGGCTTCATTTGACAACCTGCCGTGGCGACAGCTCCCGTGACGTGGGGCCCTATTGGAGGGCCCTTCTCGAATGTGTAAATGTGGTGTTTTGCGTGAAGCTTCGGGTGCCCTCTCTCTCTTGGTGGAGGAAGGTAGGTCTACCTTTGGCGTTATGGCAAGAATCTGGGTCAAATTTTAAGGGATTACCAAAGGTAAATGGAGTCACCACCAATCATTAGGTTTTTCTAAGATGTGATTGGTCACCTGTCTCTAGTTGATTTTATTACCAATCCTAGGCTAAGAGAAAGGTCATTTTTCCTAATATATGTGGATGCAAAAAAATCTTGATTCTTAGGTTCGAAAGTTTGGTTACATGTGGGGAAGGTGTTAGGCATCCTATAACGTCTATCTAAGACAGTCCTTTGTTTTGATAAACCCTTAATTTTTGGATTTTAGTGATATCTTGGCCGTTTTAACTCTGATTTTGACCCATGAATAGTTGTTGGAATGAGAATTGGATAATCTTCACAATGGCATTGGTTTCAACCCATTCCGACAGCTGGATCAAAATTAGGGTTTTTGGGCCTACCTAGGATCGACTTCGGGTCAAACTTGGTCAAAGCTGTTAAAATCTTCGAGAAGCTCATGTTTGAAGTAAAATTGTGAAAAAAATATCGTTTTGTGAGAGTTCAGACCATGTTCAACCTTTGGTTAAACATAGGGCTGACTAGGGGCATTTTGGTCATTTTAGCTAAAAAAGGCACTTTGGATGCTCCAGTGCCCGAACAGGTGGCAGCACATTGTTCTATATGTTCTCACGGCCCCGTAGAGAGAAAATGATATTTTTGGATTTTCGGGGGTCCGACATGCAAATGAGGGTGAACAAAATACAGTATCAACAGCTGCCCCTTCTTTATCTGATATCTTGAGTGCAATGAGAGGTGTTGGATAAAGAATGTGATTTTGAGTTTTGTTGCCCCCAAGTTTGCATGTGGAGACTATTCATGGATCAAAACTAGACCTTACCTGCTTGGCCCGATCTGTTGCAACTGCTATTGGAATATTTTCTAGACATGCCTCTGAGCTCTAGGAAAGGAAAAGGGAGAGGTTTTTTGTTTGTTTTTTTTTTTAAGGGTTTGACTGGGTCAGCATTGACCGGTCAATGTTGACTGGGTCGACGTTGCCCGGCAATCCTAGAAGGGCCGTTGGGCAGCCAGGGCCTATAAAAGGCCTTTGGCCCCCTCTTCTTACTCATTTCAACTCTTTCTCTCCCTTCTCACTCTCTACAAACTTTCTTAGAGCTTAGCGGGTCCTTGCTTCCAGCTTTAGTCTGCCATTTCAGTCCACTACTCCAATCTATTCTGCACTTGAGGTCAGTGTCCCTTTTCCTCTTCTCTTATTTTTCTACGAAATGTTAGTAGCAATACTACTAGAGATGCATGATAGTGTTTTATTTTATTTTATTTTATTTTTTGGAATTTTTCTGAGCATATATTTTACCATGATTTATGCCATGTTATTTTAGGATAAATGTATGTATATTTTTTTTATTCTTTCCCAGATGAGTGCAAATATACGGAAACTTAGATGCTAAAAATAAAGCAAGACATAGGTGAGGGGACTTACCTGATGTAGAGTGTGAGCATACAGCATGGCCACCATCACCTACGATAGACTAGGAACTTGGAAACTTTTTAGAAACTCGAAAACTGTGTGATGCGAGGTGTATGACACGGTCGCTATTACCTCAAAGCGGGATGTGAGCATACAGCACGGCTGCTATCACCCACTGCAAATGCAAACTTGGAACTTTTTGGGAACTTGAAAACTGTGATGCTGCGAGGCGTACGACATGGTCACTATTACCGTAAGAAGGGATGTGAGCATACAACACAGCTGCTATCACCTACTACAAATGCGAACTTACGGGATTTCTCTGGGAGCCTGATAACTATGATGATGCGAGGTGTACAACACGGTCGCTATTACCTTAAGATAGGATGTAAGCATATGGCACGACCACTATCACCCACTGTAGAAATGAGAACTTGGGATTTCTCTGGGAACTTGATAATTGTGATGATGCAAGGCGTACGACATAGTCACTATTACCTTAAGAAGGGATGTGAGCATACGACACGACCACTGTCACCCACTACAAATGCGAACTCGGGACTTTTCTGGGAACTTGATAATTGCGATGATGCAAGGCATTCAACACGGTCACTATTACCTCAAGAAAGGATATGAGCATACGGCATGGCCACTATCACCTACTGTAAATGCGAACTCGGGACTTTTCTAGGAACTTGATAACTGTGATGCTGCGAGACGTACGACACAGTCGCTATTACCTTAAAAAGGGATGTGAGCATATGGCATGGCCGCTATCACCCACTATAGAATGTGAGCATACGGCATGGTTGCTATCACCCACTGTAGAAATGCAAGCATACGGGACGACCGTTATCACCCACTGCAGAAATGTAAGCATACGAGATGACCGCTATCACCCACTGCAAAAATGTAAGCATGCGGGATGGCTGCTATCACCCACTATAGAATATGTATAAGAATCTTCTTTCTTTGCGAGAACATGTGCTTTTGTGAATTTTCATTTTGAAAATACACTTTATTTAGATTTTGGTGCCCCTTTTCAAAAATATATTTTAGAAACAATGATTTTTTTGGAAAAAAAAAATTGAAAAAGACTTTTCCAAGGCTTTTTTTTTTTTTTGAAAAGTCTCATGATTTTCTTATGAAAAACAAAATTCCTAAATGGGATTTGTATGGTATATGGCCACAGTCCCATTTATCTTGGGCCCAGGCCTAAATAGGACCATAAATATTGTCAGGCCCAGGCCAGTGTCATGACCGGCTCACTATTCATAAAGCTCGCCACGTGAATGCCACCCACATGTAGGATGGTTGGTAGTTATCCATGTGATGGGCAGAAATGCCTCGGCAACTCAAGAGTGCCATGGGGAAACGCATTGCCAAGCAATCTTTTGGAGGAGGCTGGTGCCAGTTCCAACGTCCTTGACACCATTCCCAATAAAGCATATTCCTTGTCAAGAATAATCAATTTGGGCCCCACCCACATGAGCGAAATCAGAGGTAATCATGATTCCCCCACTAACCTAAAGCTATAAATAAGATAAAGCAAGAAGGTAATGGGGTTGAATATGGGAGAATGGGAGAGGAGAGAGAGAAAACACACCTCTAGCTTGAGAGAGCTTAAGGAGGGAAGAAGGAGGCTAGGCTATGTGAGGCAGTTCTTCCTTAAAGATCGGCTGAGAGCTACCCAAAGTAGGAAACCCATTACCCACTATATAAGTAAATTGTGTGCCTAACCCAAGGTCTGGTCTAACAAGGAACATTGGGCACGTACAAGATTCTAGTGAAAATCTCATGAGTTTTTTGTGGAAAAATTCTTTAGATGAGTTCTTTTTTTTTTTTTTTTTTTTTCATAAAAAGCTCATGAGTTTTTTAATAAAAACTATTGGGATTTTTTTTTTTGAAAAGTGTAAAAACCAATTTTTATAAATACCTTTTGAAATTGTTTTTTGAAAACACATTGTTCAAAAAACTTAATTGAAAACCATTTGAAAAAGATGCTTAGATCAAGCCATTTTATTGTATAAACAATGCATCTAGGATACTAACTACAGAGTAAGCAGCACATAAATCCAAGTTTGGAAGGAAAGAAGAACACTAAATTAAGAACACATTTACCCACTTAAACATCAAAAATGAGTCTTCATTCGTTGTGGCATTAGCATTTTTCAAAAGTATTAGACTCTCATGGATGGAATTAGGATGAGTTTAGCTATAGTTTTTTAGTTTGGCTAAAATGCAAATTACATTTTTCCTTTACATTTAAATAAAATTCATTTAAATACACTTAAATTTATTCAATTAAGTGTACGTTTGACATTGGCTTTAAAAGCCAGCTTTTTTTACTATTTAGCTTATTTTTACTACTATTTATAGGCCCCATTACACTTTTGGTATTATTCATAGGTCTCCACTATACTATTTCAACTATCTTTTAGCTTTATCTATAATACTTTCAGTAAAAGGTTTTCAGTTTCAGCTAAATAAGGTATTCTCAAACGGACTCCTAAGGGCTTGTTTGTTACTGCTATTTAAACAACATTACATGTATTTTCACACTTTTTCACCAATGTGTATTTCCAAAAAATACAAACAACATTACTAGAAATCTCGTACCAAACAGGCCCTAAGGGGCTGTTTGGTTTAAAAAAAAATACTCACTCATCACTCATCACTCAAATATCATTACTCATCACTTATCATTCTATAACTCATCACTTATCATTGAAAATACGACAACTTCCTAAGGTGGCATGTTTGACACTTGTTTCCAACTTTGGTAACTCAAAAAAATTTAGTTTTAATAGGACCCACTACTTGAGCACCGTGTCAGAGATAGTGTTAACCTACCCACCTCACACACATTCATACCTCATTCCATTTTATTTTTCCCCTTCAACCCTGTTTATTCTCCCAAACCCCTCCACGAACCCAGCGTAAGTCTTAGCAGGAAGGAACCCCAAATCCAATCTTCAGCTCTTCAAACCCTCACTCCACCTCTCATAAAATGAGAAGCAGCTTCGACAAAGGAAAAATAAATAATAATAATATTAATAATAATAAAAACTGGACCCAGATGCGTGAAGAACAGAGTAGATGAAGCCTAGAAAAATTTTCTCACCTTTCTCTTCCCTTACATCTCAGATCCAAACCCACTACAGCCACATCATAAATCCAAACCCCACACCCATAACCACATCTCAAAAATCCAAACCCCACAACCACATCTCAAGTCTGAATTCCACTACCACAAATCAGATCAGAAGCTTGAAATCACCATTAAAATATCATACCACAAATCTTGAAAGAAGAAATAATGAAAGAGAGAAAGAAATAAGATGAAGTTGAGAAAATAAATGGATGAAGAAAAAAAGAAAGAGAAAAATAGAGCAAAAGGATCTAACACAAACTCGAAAAATACTTCATTAAAAATAAAAAAAAACAATTACACAGCATCAAATCTTCGTGGAGGCTATTGGGTTTTAGCTGGAGCTGTTGGGTTTCAAATCCTCCTGTTGGGTAGCTGCTCATCTTTGGATGCAAAGGAAGAAGTGAGAAGAGGAATGAGAGGAGGAAAGTGAAAAACCAATGAAATGGGTATACTATGGTAGGTGTG
Source organism: Quercus variabilis (assembly GCA_030445155.1). Lineage (NCBI taxonomy): Eukaryota > Viridiplantae > Streptophyta > Magnoliopsida > Fagales > Fagaceae > Quercus > Quercus variabilis. The sequence goes on from CP129446.1 coordinate 18,946,217, forward strand.
GGTTAGACAATGGAATAGAGATACAAATGAGAAGGAAGAAAAGGGAGAGAGACATTGGGAGTGGCTGAGGTGGACTGACTTGATAGAGACACAACATGACAGTGGGTCCCACATAAATCCAAAAATTTACAACAATGCCCCAATAACTCAGTTTTCATAACTTGAAAACACTTAAAATGTGTTTTTAGTTTTGCTAACACATCATTTAAAAATCAAAGAATTGAGTAATGGAAATAAAAAACTAAAAACAAATCCAAACACACCCTTCTACCGTGGGACCCACCAATTTTGAGTTATGAGTGATGAAAACAAAATGATTGGTAATGGAAAACATAAAATCCAAACCGCCTCTAAGTATTTCATAACCGCACATATAACCTTAAATGATATTTTGGCTTTTAAATAAAACAAATTCGCCTTCGGGATTCTCCTTCCTTTTTGTGTAATATGAATTTAGAAATTAGAAACAAGTTGAATGGCCTAGAAGCCACTAGAAATCATAAAAAAAAAAAAAAAAAAAAAAAAAAAAGAAACCAAGCATATTTTAATGTCATCTCTATTTTTTAAGATTTTTTAAAAGCATGAACGCACCATAACCAAAACTCAAGATGCTTTTGGCTCATCCAGATCCTACCACCAATGATGAACTAACTATTTAACTATTATATTAATCCTACCACATAAACCAATAGCGATTCAGATTTTGATACACGAGAACAAAAAAACGCTTATTAAGCAGTCATTAACTAATTATTTAATAATACTTATTATACTAATCCTATTACATAAACCAATAGCAATTCAGATTTTGATACACTAACAAGAAAACACTTAAATCAGTATGGAACTTCCGAAATTATAAAAAAAAAAAAAGGTAGATAGAGCATCGCAGTTCGCAGCTCCTTGATTGCAAAACAAAATTCATTACATTACAAAGTATAAAAGGTTCTAAAGAAAATCAACGGTCAGGATTCCGCCGATCAAACACCATCATCGTCATCATCAACTACACATATATATAGATTCTCAACAAAAAAGAAAAGAAAGAAAAACACTACACATATATATATACAAAATACAAATACAAAACGGCCTATCCGTCACAGTAGAGAGGTGGATTGTTCTTGCACATGTCTGCTCCCCAGATATCTGAACTTTTTCCACATACTTGTATACAAGGTTGGTTCTTTTAATGTTAGCCTGTTGTAGCTGTGGGTTATGACAAAGTTTGCAATTTTTGCTTTAAATAACTTGGGCATGAATTTGTAGCTTACCATCTTATATTAACAGGTATATACAGATGGCAGACCAAATATATCAACACATGGAAGGAAGGCAACAATTAGAGAATTTTATGGTATGTTAATTGCCTACTTTTGAATATGTTTTGTGCTCAGAAAGAAGAAAAAAGAGAGGCAATTTGCCAATTATTATGGTTTATGCATATATTCTGACCTTTGTTCCAAAAAAATCCAAATTGCAGCTGTTATATTACCATCACTTCAACGGCTCCATGGTAGCTTGGAGGATTTTGTTGTTACTAAAGAAGGGAATCTGCGAATGGAAATTTCATGCAAAAAGAGGCTGGAAGGAGATGGAAGACTCACCAATTTCGATCTGGAAAGAGAAGATGAATGCGGGATTTGCTTGGAGCCTTGCACCAAAATGGTCTTGCCTAATTGTTGTCATTCAATGTGCATCAAATGCTATCGCAATTGGTAACTACTGTTTTAATTTTATGTCTCTTATTCTGCTTACGCTAACACGACTAATACTTGATATTAACAGGAATTATTATTTGCACTCGTGGTGTTCTTTCCAAATTGCAGGAACACAAGATCAGAGTCCTGCCCTTTTTGTCGTGGCAGCTTAAAGAGAGTCAATTCAGAAGACTTATGGGTGCTCACTTGTAATGATGATGTTGTTGATCCTGAAACGGTTTCTAAGGAGGATGTATTGCAATTCTACCTGTACATCAACAGCCTGCCAAAAGATTACCCAGATTCCCTATTTTTAGTGTATTACAAATACCTAATGATAATGCCAAAAATCGTCAGTAAGCCACACAACACTCACGTGCTCAAATCAAAGTCTACAAAACAACAACAAAGAAAACCGTAGGAGAGTACCGGTGTGGTACCAGTCAAAGACCCTCCGAAGGTTAAGTTAGAGAACTCTTTTACAACTCTAGAGTGCCAGAGTTAGGGAAAATAATGCGTACCTTGTTTTCTAAGGGCCTTGGGTTTTTATAGTAGTGTAGAACCGACCTTTGTTTCTTGTGTGAGAAGTCTTTTCCTTATGGAGAAAATCATCATTATTGGGCTTATATTACGGAATCATTCTCACACTAGGATTCTTCCCATATTGGTATTCTATCGACTAGGGTTAGCCGTGGGATGCAAGTTGTTTACTTTTAGGATTCGTTGGAAGTCACTTAAATCATGCAGAAGCCACGTGGCCCTTGAGACCCGTTCTCTTTGTGCCCGCGCACCTTGGATCCATCCACTATCAGTCCACTGATCTTAATACAATTAGGTTCATTTGAATGGATCTGTCATCAAAATTTTACCCTCTTCAGTTGCCCTCTCACTCTATGGATACATCACCTCTTATGGACGGATCCGTGGAGTGACGGTATTAGATTCGTATACTGGGCAGTGTGCATAGATTGACAGGTTGGCCTAGGGTCATTTAATGCTTGTAGGGACACGTGTCACTTTTTTAGTGGTTGATCTCCCAGAACGAAGCATCCCTTCATCTTCCATGCCGTTCTCTCTATATAAATCATCTTTCTTCCTTTTTATTCTTTACTTTCTTCAACGAATTTGTGATCAGAGCACAATCGTCTCCCTTGATAAAAGAGCAAACCGTCTACCTAGCACGTTCGTCATCTACATATTTTCACTGCTCCTTTTTCAACTGGTAAGTACCGTTCTCCTTCTATTAAATATCTTTAGACTTTGTACTCCCGCCATCTATTAGATCCGTCAGTGTCTTAGGATTTACCGTCACGTGTAGGTGACAAAGATGTCTAGTGCGTCAAGTAACCAATCGTGTGTTCGCGATGGAGCGGGCTATGATGAACTATTTCTATCAGGTCAGAAAGACCCAGACATATCAAGTGAAAAGAGGAATCCATCAGCCACCTTTCCATCAAGGGATGAGGGTTTGGAGATGGATGGGTCAAAGGGTGACTCTAGTGTGGGTATAAATGGCGTTGAACCCCCAATCCAATCTGTCATAAGTCCTGATGGATTTAGGGAGTTCATAATGTTACCCGTATGGACAGCTAATGATACTTCAACAGTTAAAGAACCCCACTTTAAGACACTTAGGGAGAAGTATCAGATACCCGTCAACATACCCATCCATCTCCCTTATAAGTTAAAGAAATGTTACTACGAGGGTGTTGAAAGTGTCAGGATCTATGAGCAAATGCTGAAGGTAAGGCTCAGGTTCCCCTTGAGTTCACTTCACCGTCGCCTCTTCCAGCACTTAGGTGTGGTCATCACCCAAATCTCCTTAAACGCCTGGAGGATCTTCCTTGGTGTGGAGGTTTTATATGGGGCTATGTCTGATAGGGCATGAAGATTGACAGCGGAAGAGTTTTTTAATTGCTACAGTGGAAGAGTCAGTATTTTTTCTTAGAAGGTGATGAATGGATGTGTCGTCCTGGCGACCATGAATACATGCCCGTCGACACAACATAGGGCATAATCCCACCGTCTGGTATGCATCCGTCTACGTTTAAGATCTTTATTGTTTGTTAGATGTCATTCTAACCGTCTACTTTCTTTCTTTCACAGTTCAAGACCGTCAAGAAGTTTCGCTTGAACAGTGGAGTTTCTTGGAAAGAATTTTCAATAAAACCAAGTTAGAGGAGAGGACGTGGGCTAAACTAGTCACATTAGATACCCTCCACTGGTATTATGACGGACTTGAACCAACTACAGCCGCTAGTTGATATGATGCTTAAGTTCGCCAACGTAAGTCTGTCACCCTGTATTTTGGTTGGTTTTTTTTTTTTTTTAAAATAATTTTCTTCATTCTAAACATCCATCTACCTTTGTGCAGAGATGGATGTTGCCAAGAGAAGGGCTTATATCAAGCAGCAAGCTGCTTTAAAGAAGCAACAGGAGGGTTAAACCCTTAAGGGGACGAGTTCGGCCAACCCGTCTGCTAAAAGGAAACAGCCAAAGAAAATTGGCCGTCTTCCTAAGAAACCCAAAATCGTCCCTGAACTCGTCATGGGTTTACAAGCTGAAGCCAATAGACGATTACTCTGCCTGGCCCAGGAAGGGGTAAAGGACTCAAGACGGGTCTAGTCCCTTCTGCTGAAAAACCACCACCTGTCCTCTTTCACAAGGACTCTAAGTATGCACTGGAACATCTCTCGTCTATCATCACAACTGATGACTATGAGGAATTGAGCAACCACACAACTAAGGCCATAGGGGAGACGGGGCTCTTCCGTATTGCCTAGGTAACTTCGTCCGTCCTCTTTTCTATCACTTTCTTTCCTTTCACTTGCCTTGTTACTAAACTTTCTGCCTACAGGCCATGTTAATGATGAAGGGGCTAATGGGGCGAAGCCTAAATCATGAGACGGCGTTGGACTGTATACAGGCAAAGGCAAGGTTGACAGAGGACGAGCTGAACGAGCTGAGGGCATGGAAGACGGTCTAGAAGAAGAAGCTTAAATTATCAAAGGAAGCTAGGGACGAGCTGGAGAAGCAGACGGAGCTGTTGAAATATGTCTTGGAGGACAAAGAGAAGGGAATCTATGATGTCAAGGACCAACTTTGTTAGGCGAAGGAAGAAGCGATATGTGAGTATCGTGACTCTGACGCCCTCCATCAAGTGAACACTTCTTATCTTGACCTAGACGTTTCTAATGTCACTATCAATGCCTAGGACCAAACCTTAGTTTAGCCCGTCCACTCCGAAAGTATGGATGAACCTTTTGCTGATGACTCCCCGGTCAACGACCCTCGTGATGATGGAGGAAATGCTGTTGAAAGCCAAATCAAACCCATCATGGATAGCGCCCGTCACCCTGATGTTCAAGTGGTGGAGAAGGAGAAAGAAGAAAACACCCCTATTCAGCAGTAGCTTTTTTTTTTTTTTTTTCTTCTAATGTGAAGATTTTGAAGAACAATTTTAATTGAACCATTGCCTTCTGTAGATAAACTTTTCCCTTTATGGGTTTTAGCAATATTTCATTACTTATTTTATTTCATGCCTATTTTATGCCTATGGATGAATCTGTTCGGTTCACAACTATGTGTGAATATAACTGTCATAATCATTATCCTCTCGAATGAACCCATCCTCTTATGGACTGATTTTTGATCCATCGTGTTGTTGAACCCGTTCACTTTGTGGACTTGTAATTATAATTCAATGTATTATTGAACTCATCCACTTTGTGAACTATAATTATCTTCCTTAAGATGAACCCATCTATTTATAAACGAAATGTTAATTCAACTTGATGTTGAACCCGTCCACTTTGTGGACTTTGTAGTTTGAATCAATCTAATAGGTGGACTTTATAGTTTGAATCCGACCACTTTGTGGATCATAAACCCATCCACTTATGGATTAGACTCGTCCACTTATGGACTTGGTAACGAACTTGTCCACTTGTGGACTTAGTTTTGAATCCATCCACTTGTGGATTATAAACCCATCCACTTGTGGACTTTATAACATCAACTCATCCTTATGGGATGAGCTCGTCCATTTTATAGACTTAATCATGAATCCGTTCACTTAAACTCATCCACTTGTGGACTTAATAACATTAACTCATCCTTATAGGATTAACCCTCCACTTATGGACTTAATCATGAACCTGCCTACTTGATTGTTGACTCGTACACCTATAGACTTGTAGAGTAAGTATCTAGAAACAGATAAATACGATAGTCATATCTGAATAAACTCCTCTCCATTATATGATAAATGCATGTAGAAAAATTGTTCCTTAAAGAAAGATCTACCCTTTGGGCTTAAAAAAGTATTGTAGCAAAAAAAAAAAAAAAAAAAACTAGAAAGAAATAAATTGGAAATGAGGAGTGTCGTTGTTCGTCTACTGCTAATAGGCTACAAATAGTACTTCTTCAGGTGCTTTGTGTTCCATGGGTGATGCAACTTCTGCCCGTCTAGCATCTCCAGGTGGTAGGTTCCCTTCTTATGCCAAGATGTAACTCTATATGGTCCTTCCCAGTCAGGTCCTAGCTTTCCCTGGAAGGTGTCTCTTGTGGCTCCCATTACCCTTCTTAGGACAAGATCTCCTACTTGGAAGTCCCTGTGTCTAACTTTGGAGTTATAGTGTTTGGCTATAAGATTCTGGTACCGTGCTAATCTTTGCTTAGCTATTGCTCTTACTTCGTCCTCTAGGTCAAGCTGCAGGTGCATAACTTCATCGTGCTTGCTTTCGTCATGGTTCCCTACCCTATAGCTTATAAGTCCTATTTCCGTTGGGATGATTGCCTCGCTTCCGTATGCTAATCAAAAAACGGGGTTTCTCCTGTAGGCATCCTCGTCGTTGTCTTGTATGCCCATAAAACACTTGGTAGCTCCTCCGGCCATACACTTTTTGCCCCTTCGAGTCGAGTCTTGATGATTTTGAGTAAGGATCGGTTTGTGACCTCAACTTACCCATTGGCCTATAGGTGGGTAGGTGATGAGTAATGGTTCTTGATCCTTAGTTGTGAGCAGAAGTCTCAGAATGTGTTGTTGTTGAATTGCTTCCCGTTGTCAAAGACCAACACCGTAGGTATATCGTACATGCAGATGATGTTCTTCCATACAAAACTTCACACATTCAATTCAATTATAGTGGCCAGGGTCTCTGCTTCTACCCATTTCGTGAAATAGTCTATACCGACTATTAGGAACTTTAATTATCTAGCCGTTGTTGGGAACAGACCCATTATATCCAATCCCCATTAAGCGAACGGCCATGGGGCCGTCATTGGGGTGAGTTCCTCTGTTGGTTTCCTGATGAGGTAGCCAAATCTTTGACACTTGTCGCAAGCTTTGATGTATGCATGGGCATCCCTTTACATGGTTGGCCAGTAGTATTCAGCCCAGATCAATTTATGTACCAACGAACGTGACCTAGAGTGATTTCCACAGACTCCTTCGTGGACTTCTCTCATAACATAGTCCACTTCCTCGAGGACGAGACATCTTAGGTATGGTCGGGAGAAGCCCCTTTTGTAAAGAACGTGTTTAATTAGGATGAAATGGGCAACTTGAACCTTCAATTTTCTGGCAGCCTCATTGCCGTTTGGCAGCATGCCATCCTTTAGGTAGAAGGTTATTGGTGTTTTCTAGTAATCTTCGGATTCTACCTCCTGCACATTGATGCTATCTATTAGTGGTGAAATTTGGACGAAGGACAGTACTTGATTAGGTATGAACATGTGCTCTGCTAATGTGGCCTTAGCAAGTCGGTTGGCGTGCTTGTTCTCCTCCCTTAAGATTTGAAGGAATTTTACTAAGAGGTTGTTAATCCGATCCTTCACCTACTCCAGGCACTTCCTCATCCATTCGTTCTTGCAGTTGTATTCTCCATTCACTTAACTTGTTACTATTTGGGAATCATAGGGGACGACCAAATTTTTAGCTCCCGCAGCTTTGGCAAAGTCTAGCCCTACTATCAAGGATTCGTACTCTATTTCGTTATTGGTCGCAGGGAAATCCAAACGGACCATGCATTCGATCTTGTCTCCTTCCGGGTTGTGGAGAATCATACCAGCTCTGCCTGCTTGCTTATTGGAGAACCCATCTATGTGGATGCTCCACTGTGGGACCTTTTCAACCCCCTGGCCTTCTTCATTAGTGAACTCCTCAATGAAGTCGGTGACCACTTGTCCCTTAATGGCAGTGCGCGAGTGGTATTGTATGTCGAACTCACTCAACTTTGTCGCTTATAATGTTATTCGTTCGGTAGCTTCGGGCTTATTCATTGCTCGCTATAAGGGTTTTTCAATCAAGACAATCACTGTGTGAGCCTGGAAGTATAGCTTGAACTTACGGGCTACAATAACTAAAGCGAAGGCGAGCTTCTCCAATGATGGGTATCTTTCCTCTGTGCCTCAGAATGCCCGACTCGTGTAGTATACAGGCTTCTGTACCTTGTCTTCTTCCCTAACTAAGGTTGCGCTGACGGCCGCCGAGGATATTGCTAAGTAGAGGAATAGCTCTTCCTCGGGCTGGAAAGGACTCAGCAACAGAAGGGATAAACGGTAAGTCTTCAGGTCCTCGAATGCTTGCTGACACTTAGTCGTCCATTCAAAAGATTTCTTCGACGTGTGGAATAAAGGTAAACACTTATCTATTGCCCTCGACACTAACTTATTCAATGCTGCTATCTTGCAGTTTAGGCTTTGTACTTTTTTCATGTTCCTTAGGGGTTCCATCTCTATTATGGCCCGAATCTTGTCTGGATTAACCTCAATACCCCTCTGAGACACCATGAATCCCAGGAACTTTCCCGTCGTTACTTCGAAGGCACACTTGCTCAGATTGAGCTTCATTTTGTAGGAACGAAGGGTGTCGAATGTGTCCTGGAGGTCCTCCAAGTGATCTTCCTCCCTTCAGCTTTTCACCAACATGTTGTCAATGTAGACCTGGACATTTCTCCCAATCTACTATACGAACATCTTGTTCATGAACTCTGATATGTCGCACCCACATTTTTGAGGCCAAATGGCATGACTTTATAGCAAAAGAGACCCTAGCTGGTAACGAACAAAGTCTTCTCCTGATCTGCTTCGTCCATTCTAATCTGGTTGTAGCCTAAAAAAGCGTCCATGAAGCTTAGTAACTGGTGTTAAGCCGTAGAGTTAACTAGGATATCTGCCTATAGGAGGGGGTAACTATCTTTGGAGCACGCTTTGTTCAGGTTGGTGAAGTCTATGCACATACTCCATTTCTCGCTAGCTTTCTTAATCATCACTACATTTGCCAGCCAATCTGGGTACCAAAACTCCCTAATGAAGTTCGCCTCTTGTAGCTTGTGGACTTCTTCCGCTATAGTTCGGTCTCGTTCTAGGGCGAATACCCGCTTCTTCTAACAGATGGGTGTAAAGGAAGGCGACACGTTTAGTCTGTGCACCATGATCGAAGGATCTATTCCTAGCATGTCTTCATGGCTCCAAGCAAACACATCCCGGTTATCTTTGAGAAACGTTGTTAGTGCTTGGCGGACCGTAGGGCTGGTGAAGGTACCGATCCTTGTCATTTAATCATTCTTCGAGTCGTCGAGAAGTATCTCTTCAAGCCTTTCAACGGGATTTGTCATCGTCTGATGTTCTTCAATGTTCATGGCCTGGAGGTGGTCGTCCATCTCCATCATCGCTATGTAGCATTCGCGTGCAGCCACTTGATTTCTGTGAAGCTCCCCTACCCCATAATCTGTTAGGAACTTGGTCATTAAGTGGTATGTTGAGGTTACAGCCTTCCATGAAAGGTCGTCCCAGGATGGCATTGTAAGCAGATGAGCAGTTGATCACAAGGAATGTTACATCCTTAGTGATTTGCTAGGGATATTCGCCTACCATTAGGGTTAATGTGACCGCACCAAGAGGGAACACCCTTGTTCCTCCAAAACCAACGAGCAAAGCGTTCGTCGGAACTAGTCCCTCTTTATCAATCCTCATTTGTTGGAATGCAGGGTAGTAAAGGACGTTAGCCGAGCTGCCATTGTCAACCAAAACCTGGTGCGTGTTGTAACCTCCTACTCGCATGCTGATGACCAACGCATCTTCATATGGATGATGGAGACGTCGGCATCTTCCTCCGAGAACTCGATGACGAGGTTATCTATCCACGCCATCTTCGGTACAGAACCCGTCAACTGGACATTCTGAACCATCCTGAGGTAACTCTTATAGGCCTTTTTGGACGACCTAGTAACTATCGTGCCCCCTACAATCATTCTTATATCTCCTATGGGTAGCCTAGGATGCTCATACTCCCGTTGGGGAGCCTACTCTTAAGATGGGTCCATCCTCTCGTTGTTGATGAACCTTTGCAGCTTTCCTTGTTGGATAATGGCTTCAAGTTGTTGCTTCAAGTCATAGCATTCAACTGTGTCATGGCTGTGATCACGGTGGAAGTGGCAGTACTTGTCTCTAAACCTCTTATTAGGATCTCCCTTCAGCTTACCGGGAAAGGTCAAGGCTCCCTTGTCTTTAATCTGCATTAAGAATTGGTTGATCAGAGCAGTCAACGGGGTGAAACTTATGAATTTTCCTGTGGGGGGCTTTGGGCGCCTGTCCGCTTGCCGTTCTCTAGTCCTAGCCATCTTTGGCCCCTTATCCTGCTGTACGTCTTCCTGTCTTTCCCTCTTCTTAGGCCTCTCTTCTCGAGCCAGCAATTCATCTTCTGCATTCATGTACTTGGTTGCCCTGTACAGCACATTTGACATAGTTTTTAGGACATTTTTGTATAGGGAAAACAGGAACTTACCCTTTCATAGTCTATTTGTGAAGGCAGCCACGAGTATCTTATCTCAACTTCTTCGATTAAGAGAGCCTCTTTGTTAAAACGGGTGATGTAGGACCTTAACATCTCATCCTCTCGCTGCTCAATGTTCATCAAGCATGTAGTGGACTTCTTATACTTATGTCCCCCGATGAAGTGTGAGGCGAACTGGGCGCTTAACTCTTTGAAGGTACCAATGAAGTTGGGCATTAGTCTACTGAACTAGATCCTTACGGATCCCTTCAGTGTGATGGGGAAGGCCTTACACATGATTTCGTCTAAAGCCCCTTGTAGATGCATTAGGGTCTTGAAAGATTCCAGGTGATCTAAGGGGTCCTTGGATTTTTCGTAATTCTCCACCTACGACATACGAAACTTTGGTGGGAGGGGGAATGAAGTGACGGACGCTGTAAATGGTGAGTCAGTTCGATGGACCAAGTCATCGAGGTTGCTAGACATTATGAGGGCATTCATTATAAGGTCCATCCGTTCATTCATCATCTGCATCTCAGTGACTATGTGGGATGGGACCATATTAGTGATGGAAGGCCAGCTCGCATCTTGTCGTTCTGGCCTGCTTGGGACATTGCTTCCTTCCAGCCTTTCTTGGTTCCTTCACTTAGTGCTGGTGCCTTCTTAGTCTTCCTTCTGAGTATTAAGGTCTACATTCTTTTGGCGCAACTATTCTTCCAGGTCATGGTTTTGTTTGGTGAGGCGTTCCACGGTGGCAGCGAGAGTTTGAACCTATCTCTTGAGGGCAGTCGTGCATGGTTCGTCTCCTTGAACGTCGTTGGTGGTTGCTATCGAGCGAGTGAGCACCATGCAACCTTTTGTCTAGAAGGCGATAGTGTGGCCTACAAATCGCAAGTTCCCACAGACAGCGCCAACTGATGATGTCGAAAATCGTTAGTAAGTCACACAACACTCACGTGCTCGAAATAAAGTCTGCAAAACAACAACAAAGAAAACCCTAGGAGAGTACCGGTGTGGTACCGGCCAAAGACCCTCCGAAGGTTAAGTTAGAGAACTCTTTCATAACTCTAGAGTGCTAGAGCTGGGGCAAATTATGCGTACCTTGTTTTCTAAGGGCCTTTGGTTTTTATAGTAGTGTAGAACCAACCTCCGTTTCTTGCATGGGAAGTCTTTTCCTTATGGAGAAAATCATCATTAATGGGCATATATTACGAAATTCCTCTCACACTAGGATTCTTCCCATATTGGGATTCTATTAACTAGGGTTAGCCTTGGGATGCAAGTTGTTTCCTTTTAGGATTCCTTGGAAGTCACTTAAATCATGCAGAAGCCACATAGCCCTTGAGACCCATCCTCCTTGTGCCCGTGCACCTTGGATCCGCCCACAACTGGGATCCATCCACTATCAGTCCACTAATCTTAATACAATTAGGTTCATTTGAATGGATCCGTCATCATAATTTTACCCTCTTCACCTAATTTGATTTGAAGTAAATGAGAAGATATGTGTACAGACTGCAAATAGAAAAGGCCGACCTTCAACTGTGAAAAGAGTGTGGTAGGGAAAATTCTCTAGGATTTTTACACAGTCACAAGTTCTGCATTGTACTTGTTTTACAACTATAAACATCAATGTATGACACTCATCATGATTAATGGTAAATTTGCTTTACCTGAAATTTGTTGTCTATCTTCATAATCTACTAAAATTTCAGTATAATGCACATTGAAATACACATATTTCCAGCAAAAATTTGTGTGACACTGAAGAGGAATCTATGCAAAACCTGTTCAGAATTTGGCTTCCTGATCTTGTCAAACCGTATGATCTACCTTTAATCTGTGAATATGTTGGCTCGCTTGTTTGCCAAATTTGAAAGCTACTTGTAATGTTTGTTAGAATTTGGTATCAATGTCACAATAAGTAATTTGAATGGGGAGAGTATGGGGGAACTTAAAATTTAGCATCACAAGTTTTTCAATGTTTAGGTTTAGCTCTGTTTTCATGCTAGTTCTTCTTGCTATTTTGATGTGTGGCACTTGAAGTCCAATGGCTTTGTCACAACCTATGAGCATTACAACATCATACTGGTTTTTTTATGATTAGTTTATGATGCAGTTTATCATTTTATGATTAGTTTAACATTTAAAAGTTTGTACTTTTGGTAATAGGACAAGCAAGAAATTTTCTTGGCTGATTAGTTAGGGATTAGCTGTCAAGAAACTTTGTTAGAACAATATGTCAGTTGCTAAGCCACCCTTACCCGAGCCCGCTATCATAAACTGCAGCTCCCATGCACTTGTAAAGGTCTTTGATTGAATTTTCTAGACCTTTCAGTTTTACACAGAGTTTCCATTAGTAATCTAGAAGAGTTGTTTCTATTTGTTTTTCCACTTATAAGCAATTCAACCAAGCCCCTTTCCTCTCATAGTTTATCTAGCTATTTTCCCACCATATCAGGTTCTTCCAACAGAAAATTGAAAAAGAAAAAAGAAAAAAGTGGTTTGGGCCAATTTTTCCACTGCCTTTCTTATTAATATTTAATATACTTGCTTAGAATTTAGGACAAATTTGGCACATGCCCTTTTCGGGCAAAAAAAAGTAACATTTTGTCTCATTTTTCAAACTAATTAGGGAAATGCCTCTTTTTTGAAACTCGATTTTCTTAAAATCGAGTTTTAAAAATTTAAAAAAAAAAAAAATCTGGAACCCTATAGTGGCGTTTTAAGGAGCTTATAGTGACATTTTAAGGACTTATAGTAGCGTTTTGAAACTCAAGCTCCATGAAATCGAGTTATAGGTAATTTTTAAAATTTTTTTTACCTATAACTCGAGTTCATGGAGCTCAAATTCCAAAACGCCACTATAGTCCCTTAAAATGTCATTATAAACTCCTTGAAAATACCACTATAGGGCTTAACTTGATTTTGAGGAGCATTTCCCTAAGTAAATTGGAAAAGGGGACAAAATGCTGCTTATTTTGCCCGAAAATGGCATGTGCCAAAATTTTCCTAAATTCTGAGCAAGTATATTAAATATTACTAAGAAAGGCAGTGGAAAAATTGGCCCAAACCACTTTTTTCTTTTTTCTTTTTCAATTTTCTGTTGGAAGAACCTGATATGGTGGGAAAATAGCTAGATAAACTATGAGAGGAAAGGGGCTTGGTTGAATTGCTTATAAGTGGAAAAACAAATAGAAACAACTCTTCTAGATTACTAATGGAAACTCTGTGTAAAACTGAAAGGTCTAGAAAATTCAATCAAAGACCTTTACAAATGCGTGGGAGCTGCAGTTTATGATAGCAGGCTCGGGTAAGGGTGGCTTAGCAACTGACATATTGTTCTAACAAAGTTTCTTGACAGCTAATCCCTAACTAATCAGCCAAGAAAATTTCTTGCTTGTCCTGTTACCAAAAGTACAAACTTTTAAATGTTACAACTACAAACAAACAATTCCAAAGTCTAACAATTCAAAAGAGGGGCATTTTCTTAATTAATTTGGAAAATGGGACAAAATGCTGCTTATTTTGTCCGAAAATGGCATTTGCCAATTTTGTCCCAGAATTTATTGTCTTTCTTTTTATATTAAATAAGCCATTTTGACTCCACGAAAAATTGAGCTTCTTTTTGAGTCTTGACTACGTAGATGATAATAAATGAGCAATGGTCACAAACAGAAATTGAACTAGTAGGACATGACAAACCAAATTGATCTGTGAATGGAATTTATTGGAGTTGATTGGCTACTTTTATATTCTGACCTTTGTTGTTGAACCAAGCTATTTGATATTGTATTACTTTTAGTTAATGGAAAATGCTAACAAGTGCTCTTAGGACACTGGTTAAAAATCTATTTCAAAAATGTTTTGATACCACTTTTATAGAAAATGAAAAAAGTTATTAAAATATTGATTACTTTTTTTTCATTTTCCATAAAAAGTTTCTTTAAATGAATTATTAACCAGTGCCCTAAAGGCACTTGTTAGCATTTCCCTTAGTTAATTGAGCTACTAATTGTGACTCCTAAATTATTGTGCCATAGCTAGCTAACTTTTGTGAGCTTATTTCCGTGTGAAGGGCACATGCAACAATTATTCCAGTAGCAACAATAGTTTATTTTCTCTCTTTATGCTGAAACAACCTACTACCAAACTGTCTTCACATTTGAATGCCGGAAGATTTGACATATTCTGATAGTTAGAGCACTAGTAATAGTGGTGCTAAATAGCTATATAGCTATTTTTAGCACCAATAAATATCAAAATGTACCTTGTAACAGTGGAGCCAAAACTATATTTTTTTGGCTCCACAGCTATTGTGTACAACTGTTTTTGGCTGTGCATTGTAGCTAAAAGGCAGGGGCGGCGGTACGTTATAGTCAGGGGGTTCAAATGAACCCCTTGACCCGAAATTTTTATATATATATATATATATAAATAATATTTTTTTAAAAAAATTGTTTTTAACCCCCTCAATACAAATTTGCACACCCTCACCGTGTCCACTGTCCATGAACCTGATCCTTTTTTTTTTTTTTAAGCCCAGCTTAAACTCCGGAAAAATAAGAAGTCCAACAAAAAATTTTGGTCTTTAATCTCAAAAATAAAAAGCCCATAAATCAAATTTTGAAAAATCATAAATAAAAAAAAGGGCCAAATAAAACCTAAGAATTTGCACTGTCTAGCATCTAAAATCTCTCACTATTTTCTTCATTCTCCAAACCCAAAGGAAAAAGGCTGCCTCTACTTCACAAAATCTACCGTTGTATAGCCTCCACGATCTACCGCCGCTTGATCTACCGCGCTTGATTTGGTTTTTCAGCTCTCTATTTCTCTCTTACTTTCACTGTGAGACTGTGTTTATAGTGTTTTGATATACTCTTTCACTAAATCTGTGTGAGTGAATCACCATGTGTGTGTGGAGTTATACTGTTATGGTCTTTTGATTTTTTTTGTTTGGGTTTTGAATCTCTGAGACCGAGTGTGTGTGTTTGGGGGGGGGGAGGCTGTGGGGTTATAGTGTTCTTCTGATTTTTGTGGTTGACTGGTTGAGTTTTGAGTCTCTGAGTGAGTCGGACCGTGTGTGTGGGTCTGTGGGGTTAATGGGTTATAGTGTTTTTTTTTTTTTAAGCCACAGTGTTTTGAGTTTCTTTACTGGTACTATGAGTGTTTGGATTGATTTGATATAAAGTTATGAGCTTGTCTTTTGTACATTGACTATTTGACTAAGTTTGTGGCTTGTGAGTGGGGTTTTTTTTTTTTTTTTTTGAGAAACGTGAGTGGTTTTTTTAATTAGGCTGAATGTGACTTTTTTTCTTTTTTTTTTTTTTTTCTTTCTTTCGGGAGAAAGAAGCTGAACGTGATATGTGATGGATGTTAGCTATGTGAGTGGGTCAATACATTAATACTAAAGGAAAATAAAAATATAAAATATTTAAAGAATTGTAAACTTATTAATTAAAGAATTGTAAAAAAATTACTTAACAACAATAATTAATATGTTATAGTGTATTAGAAAAATTATAGTTTGTTTTTTATTCTTTTGCTAGTATTATAAGAGATCAGTGGATGAATGATTGTTTGACTATATACATTGAAAAAGATATAGCTCATAGGATTGATAATGAATCTATTATGCAACGGTTTCAAAATATGAAACATTGTAGAAGACAATTGTAGAATTTCATGTTTTTTTTTTTTTATTGATATATTCAAGTCTCTTTTGTTTTAGGTTTTATATAATTTATGTTTCTTATTGACCCCCCTGGACAAAAATCCTAGAGCCGCCCCTGCTGTAAGGTAATTTTTTTTTTTTAATTTTTTTTATTTTGCGTTCACACTGATTTTGTCTCTCTCCTTACTACCTCTCCGTGTCTCTCCAAATGTCCATCATGCGTTCACACTACTTTTGGTAATTGTTGTGTTTTGGTGATAGAATAAAATATTATTTTATTGTAGTGTTTATATTATTTTATTGTGTTAAAAGCTAAAATAAAACTACTGCTGTTAGATGTGAAAATGTAAAATAGATAAAAACGACTTTAGTAGTTCTCACTGTTATTTATAAGTTATTTATGAAGCCATAAATTGATTATTCTATGTTCATATCACAAAGGATCATATTTTGTTTACTATATGCAGATATTAGGTATGTTCGTATACTATATCCTTGACTTTTGATATCCTCCCTATCCCATTATTGCATGTTGATTTTTGTCCTTTAAACAATGGTTACCAAAAAAGAAAGTTTCAGTTACCTAGAGGAGAAATATGGTTCTGTTGCAAGTCAAAAGGCCCAATTTCTTCAACAACGCAGCAACAGGACTTATTTATACTATATATAAGAGGATTCCTCTATTTCAACTAGACTTTTATGTGGTTCAAAAATAAAATAATCTCATTAATGATGGTAACTTCATTTAGAAATAGGGTCATAAATGTCAAATAAAAAATTTAATTTTAAATTCAAAAAAAGAATTTCTAAAATTTATGATTTTTTTCTTTACGTTCAAAAAGGAAATTACATTTACTATTTGTCTCTAAAGTTTATCATTTTTATTTTTTTGAAAATTTTTCCCTAAATTATAATAAATACAAATTATTAACCTTTACCAAAAAAAAAAAAAAAAAAAAGCAACTAAGCACGCATGTGCTTAGAGACTAGTATGTAGATAAAAAGATTTGTAGTATCAAGATTCGAGAGAATAACAACATACACAAAAGAAGAAGAAGAAGAAGTGGATAATTGTATTTTCTTCTTGCCATTGAACAGAATAATTAACCCATTTGTTAAGTGAGAAAAAGAAAACAGAAGGAAATGGTTAATAACTTTATGGGATCAATCTCATACAATAGAAACAATTGACACCACCTCTCCTTACAAGTGTAAAGTAAAAAATGGGGCCATGGTTCAAGACCATAGGTACGCGTGTAACTTTTAAATAAAAACAATAATAAGGTAAAATGATAGTAAATTATCTTGAAACAAGAAATATTATCCCATGCTCCAAATGCCACCATTAGGAGCCTACTACTAATGTACCTAGCAACAACAAGCATCAGCCTTCAGATATTAGTTGCTAAAAAGAGAATTGAAAGGCCAATATCAGACATCTTAATATTGTCCTTTCTTCTTCTTAATCAGATCTGCAAATGATGGTTTACAGAAGCCTTGGTTGAAGAAATGATCAAAGAGGTGTAGATGCATATTTTCGGTCAAGTGAACCCCGTCAAAGTTAATGTGGGTACTGGAGTCCTTGCAAGTAGAGGTGCCAAAAGCTCCACAAAGGAGGTTTGGTAGATAGTTGAATGGTCCTACCCCAGCTCCACAACATGCCTTGAAGGGTTCTTCAAAACGGTATTGTTGGTGTTTTTCCAGTATTGTTTTGAATGCATTATAGTAATCAATATATAGGATCATAGAATCTTTGTAATGGATTTTAATTTCATCCAACCTCTTTTGGAGAAGATCGTTGTGACCCTTTATTACCAAGTTGGCACTCGCTGAACACCCATTTTGATCACGATCATTTGAGGGACATGTTGTTAACTGCAATGGAAGGCACCCTATTGGTGGTAACCCTTGAACAACAAGGAACTTTGCACCCTTGTCCAATAGCGCCTATCAAAAGAAAGCAGGCTTAATATGACCATTCCAACGTTAACTTCACCATAACATTCATTCTTTCTCTTATATGCAATGCACCTTTTTGTGAAGTGTGTAGATCAAATGTTTAGGTTGGAAGAACTCATTGAGATACTATTTTTTTTTCCTTCTAACAAGCTAAGGCTAAATGCTACTTTCTCTCTCTATTTGTAATATTATGCTTGTTAGAATAATAGTTAAATTATTAAATTCATCATTTTTTTTTAATCAATTTAAGCTTTTGACATAAATGGTAGTTTATCAATGCTTACCAATGCAAGTGTGCAGATGTGATCAACAGCTTGCTTTGTGAATTGGTTATTGACAATAGCAGGGCCAATGGAAGAGGCGAAAAGACGAGCATAGTCGTTGCCACCCATCTCACCAATCCAAAAGAGAGCTTTCCCAAGCTCTGATTTGCATGCATCCTCATCTTTTCCCTTACATTCTCTCTCCCCAACAAAGCTATCGAACCAATCAAGTTGAGTTAGTATACTCTCTGGATTTTGTTTCCACATTAGGGAATTACCAAAGTTGAAATGACCAAATAGATTATTTGAAAGAGCCGTTGATCCGGCTATTGCAAAGTTTGCACCACCTGAGAAGTTTGCTGAAGAGTCTTTATAGGCTGACAAGTGTGGTATGTGGAGAGCTTCACATAGGAAATCAATGACCAAGCGGCCATTAGATAGTCGATAACCAGATAAGTTTGAACTCTCTAATGAGGAATATGGGGACCAAGCTTGAGAGAGTAAATCGCTAATGAAGGATTTTAGAGCACCCAAGTAGTAAGCATTTCCAGTGTCTGTGTTAGAATCGCCGAAAGCATAAACCTTGTTGAAGCAACCTTTGAAATCAACTCTTGCTTGGAAACCAACAGGAGGTGGCGTGCTTTTGTGGCTCTTGTTATGAGCATATGAAGGAGACAAGGATAACAAAAGGATGAAGAATGAAATTAGAAGAAACAAGTACTTGGAGTTTGCCATTTTATGACTCATCAAAGGATCTTGTTTGTTTGTTCAATTGTGGGAACTAAATGGTGGAGCAAATGAAGTATTTATACTTGGCGCCTCTCCCTTGTGGGTTGATCACTCATTGAGGCATTGTATGAACCTCCTTACCTTTAGGAGAGCAAAGACGATCTTTGTTTTACTTGGTCATTATCCAATGTCACAAAACTTGCAGTTTTGAGTCTTCTAGTGTAAATTTGACTCTGTATAAGCCTAACAATGCTTGGGAACTCAACTTCATTGTTTTTTGGGTAACTGATCTCTCCTAGACATGTTGTTAGAGATTTAGACCCCGATTGTTAGAAACTAACTAATTTTAAGCCAGCAAATTAATTAACCAATTATTGTTCGACGTTAAACTTATGGCAAACTAGTTTGTAACCTCATGCATATGCATAAGATACATTTACAAATAAGCATGATTAAATGAGTATTAAAATTTTACCAAATTTATATATTATATAATATATATATATATATATATATATATATATAATGTTTGTATATTTGAATATATAAAATAGCTACTAATAAAATAAATACAATTTCATTTGAAGCAAATGAAAAAAAAAATGAAATTTTTATCCATTAAATTCTCAATTTTAATTTGTCTAACCACTATTTAATTTGTATAATAATAATAATAATTAATCAATGTTGGTGATTTTTTTAAGGTTTATTAATTTAAATTCTATGGTTTTCTCATTTGATAACTCATTTAGCATAAAAAATTAAGAAAATTAAATTGGAATCGATTTTTGTAGTGTTTTAAATAGTTGCACCAAAATTAAGAAAATTGAATGGAACACATAACATAAAATTAGACTCCTATTTGAGATCTAATTAGATTTCTCGTAGTTTTGATAAGTACAAACCAATATTGGTAAACAATTAAATGCAAAAATTAAATAAAACAAGCAATATGGTTACGAAAGGAAAAGTTCTAAATGGAAAAAATTCTATACCACTAACCTCCAAGAAAACAAATCCATTGAATAGAATCAAAGTTCTATAATGCAATCATCTTTAATTCTACAGTTCCCCCTAATAGTACTTACAATTTTACCACATGAAACTCAAAATCCTTAGACTATTAACTTTGTCCAAATGAATGCACTATCAGAATTTGAAGATTCACCTTGAAGGTTTTCACTACAGCCCTTGATCATCAATCTAATATCTTCTTTGGTTGTTGTTGAGTGAGAACTCGGCTACAAAAACCCTGCATGTGCAAATCATATCTAAAAATATCTTTATTTGGTTGTCATTTTTAGTCCTCATATATTCTAGCAAGTAGGGCATAAAATGTTAGAGATTGGATGAATCAATAGACCAAAATTGGATTTTCTATCCATGATTCTTGACCAAACAATAGGTATCAAGGTATGCATTGAACTTATCACAATCAATTGATATGTATATTGAGATTTAAAAAACTTCTTTCTTCTTGAGCTATGTACTAAGATTCCAAAAACCTCTTTCTTCTTGAGTTGTTCTAGGCATAAGTCTTGGACTTCAAAAACTCTCTCAAAAGTAAAACACACTTAATACCAACTTTATCTCATGGTTTGCTAGCCAACAATCTACTGACCTACACATGTTTCTACTCATGCAACGACAATCACCAAAACCTTTTTTTGGGGTGACAGAATATGAGATCTATTTTTTATTTTTCAATCAAATTATCATCAAGATATGTTTATTTCCCCCTTTTTTTCCACATCTATATATATATATATATATGTGTATGTATGTACGTATGTATAAATAGATTATTGACTTTACACATTCATCTTGGGCAGTTTTAACATTACATATAATTTTGCTTTACATATTTATCTACCATAATTTGAAATTTATTTTTTATTCCTACACATTTCCTATTGCACTACATGGACTACTATAAAAGATGTTTGCGCCTTAAAATCAATTGATTAAACATAGACACAACATTCAGACTCCTAGGAAGTTACAAATTTTGCATCCTTTATATTCCTTCCTAGAAAAAACTACAATGAAAAAAACTTTTTTTTTAATCTCTACACTCTTCTCTCTTTGTAATTTATTTCTTGCACAACTTTGAAACCGACACCACTTAATTTTCAAGGAGTAGAAGGAGAGGTAGAAGAATAAGGAAGATGAGAGGACTATTTGCTATCTTCACCCTTATAGGGCACCACTTCTTTCTCCCACTACTTTTTCCCTTATTTTAAATGTGATAGGCCAAAAACGTATTGACTCCTTGTGATGAATTAATTGATTAATTAGCCAAGTTTATTAATTAATCAAATTAACATGCAATATGCATTGTAGCACAAACATATCACCAATTAAACTAAGCACATAGCGGAAAATAAATTGACATGGTAATTTGTTTATGAATGGATAAAACCTACACAGCAAAAACCACGCTGGATGATTTTAAGGTCACCACACTCAAGAATCCACTATTATCATAACAAGCGGTTACAAGTAAAGGAAGCTCAGTACCTTATACCAACCTACAATTAGGAGGAGGATAAGGATTCAAATAAGAAAACCTAATGAGGCTCTCCAGGGTTAGCTTTTTAGGATTAGGGTTTTCTTTCTCCATACCTCCTTATTCATATAGGAGCTTAATGGGCCTTTTGATGAGCTCTCCCATTCTTGTTAGGTTTACACAAACCTTGGGCTCTCTTAATCTTATTAGAATTACACAAACTCATAAACAAATAGCCTTTTGAAAAAAAAAAAAAAACGTTGTTGTTCTATCTTCTCAAATTTGTCAACTCGATAGATCGAGATGTATCAAGCTAGGTATCGAGCTTCATTACATCTGGATAAATTAACAGGTATCAAAACCTGTAGATTCAGGTTTTTCTTGAACCGTTCTTGAGTAATCTTCATATCTTCAATGAATTCACTTGTCATGATAATTTTTAACTCACTTAGATCGGCCCAATTACAAGTAAACTGCATTTTGTCATAGGATATGCCAATACATAAAAAATATTACCCTAACCTTAGAATATATATTTTCTCAAAGAAAAAAACATAAATAAAATCATTTTGTGGGAGTAGAATTGATTATCTCTCATATATATCAAAGAAAAAACAGGGGAAAAAGAAAAAACTCATGGTGATCAGTGCTCTTGACTCTTCCATCTTTGTGTGGGAGTTTAAGAGTGTACCACTTAAGTCTCTCGTACTACACAAACATAAAAATCTCTATTTCTCTCTCAATAACTGAACAAAGTAAAACTAAAGACTAAAATCAAATAGCCCAAATAAATCAAACCCAAACCTTAGAATTTTATACTTATTGCTAGAAACTGTGTCATTCTCCCCATTTAAATTCTTTGCAGTGGCTTGAAATTTGTTGTGCTTCAAATCTATTCTCCCTTCAGGTTTGGCTTTAAGCCCATGCTCCATTTATTTTTTCTCATTATGCTATTAAAATTTTATTTTGTCGTGGTAGTGGAAAAAGACATAGAAGTGACAAGACATAACACTGTCACCCACTCACCCTTTTATTTCTAGTCTTTTATTACTATTTCTTTTCTCTTTCTAAACATATCACATAGCAACCGAGAGAGTGAGCAACATGATGTATTTGCTTCATAAATTGTAAGTTATCACATGTATTGCTAATTTGATGTATATCACATCAATCCATTTGTGTTAGAGATATTAATTTATTAAATCATTTAATAAATTGATTTTTATTCGTGCAAGTTTAGATTATAAAGTGCTCACAATATTATTAAAGTTGCAACTTTGCTATTGGCAAACTAGGTTTTATTATTCTATACATTTGATTTTATTTTTAGTTAGAATATAATTTTCAATTATGAGTCATGTTTAATTTATTTAAAAATATTTGTTCATTATAAATGTCAACATATAAAAAACTAAAAAAAAAGTTGAAAAATAAATTGAATCTAAAAAAGTATGTATGGATAAATTTGTTACTAATATTTAAATATAAAAAATGCCCTATTTAAAATTTCCGCCTTAGGCCATGAAAATTGTTGTACCAGCCCTAAGTGTAAAGTAAAAAGTGAGGCCATGTTTCAAGACACTAGGTACGCATGTAACATTTAAATAATAACAATAATAAGGTAAAAAGATAGTAAACTATCTTGAAACAAGAATTATTATCTAGCTCTCCGAATGCCACCATTGGGAGCCTACTACTAATCTACCTAGTAGCATCAAGCATCAGCCATCAGATATTTATTACTAAAAAGAGAACTGGAAGGCCAAAATCAAAGATTTTAATATTGGCCTTTCTTCTTCTTAATCAGATCTTCAAATGATGGTGTACAGAAGCCTTGGTTGAAGAAGAGATCAAAGAGGTGTTGATGCATATTTTCGGTCAAGTGAACCCCATCAAAGTTAATGTGGGTGCTGGAGTCCTTGCAAGTAGAGGTGCCAAAAGCACCACAAAGGAGGTTTGGTTGATAGTTAAATGGTCCTCCCCCAGTTCCACAACATGCCTTGAAGGGTTCTTCAAACTGGTATTGTGTGTGCTTTTCCAATATTCTTGTGAATGCACTATAGTAATCAATATATAGGATCATAGAATTTTTGTGTTGGATTCGAATTTCATCCAACCTCTTTTGGAGAATATTGTTGTGACCCTTTATTACCAAGTTGGCACTCGCTGAACACCCATTTTGATCACGGTCATTTGAGGGACATGTTGCTAACTGCAATGGAAGGCACCCTATTGGTGGTAGCCCTTGAACAACAAGGAACTTTGCACCCTTGTCTAATAGCCCCTGTCAAAAGAAAGCAGGCTTAATATGACTATTCCAACATTAACTTCACCATAACATTCATCCTTTCTCTTATATGCAATGCACCATTTTGTGAAAAGAGTCTTGATCAAATGTTAAGGTTGGAAGAACTCATTGAGATACTATTTTTTTTTTTCCCTTCTAACAAGCTAAGGCTATATGCTACTTTCTTTTATTTATTTATTTATTTTTTTTATGTGTGTAATATTATGCATGTCATTTTTTTTTTTTTTATCAATTTAAGCTTTTGATATAAATGGTCGTTTATCAATGCTTACCAACGCAAGTGTGCAGATGTGATCAACAGCTTGCTCTGTGAATTGCTTATTGGCAATAGCAGGGCCAATGGAAGAGGCAAAAAGACGAGCGTAGTCGTTGCCACCAATCTCACCTATCCAAAAGAGAGCATTCCCAAGCTCTGATTTGCATGCAGCCTCATCTTTTCCTTGGCATTCTCTTTCCCCAACAAAGTTATGGAACCAATCAATTTGAGTTAGGATATTCTTTGGATTTGGTTTCCACATTAGGGGATTACCAAAATTGAAATGACTGAAGAGATTACTTGAAAGAGCCGTTGATCCGGCTATTGCAAAGTTTGCACCACGTGAGAAGTTTGCGGAAGAGTCTTTATAGGCTGACAAGTGGGGTATGTTGAGGGCTTCACATAGGAAATCAATGACCAAGCGGCCATTAGATAGTCGATAACCAGATAACTTTGAATTCTCTGATGAGCTATATGGGGACCAAGCATGGGAGAATAAAGTGCTAATGAAGGATTTGAGATCACCCAAGTTGTGAGCATTTCCAGTGTCTGTGTCTGAATCGCCAAAAGCATAAACCTTGTTGAAGCAACCTTTGAAATCAACATTTGGTTGGAAACCAGCAGGAGGTGGCGTGCTTTCGTGGCTCTTGTTGTGAGCATATGAAGGAGACAAGGATAACAAGAGGATGAAGCA
Organism: Quercus variabilis; assembly: GCA_030445155.1. Taxonomy (NCBI): domain Eukaryota; kingdom Viridiplantae; phylum Streptophyta; class Magnoliopsida; order Fagales; family Fagaceae; genus Quercus; species Quercus variabilis. The sequence continues at coordinate 18,971,085 of CP129446.1, forward strand.
TGCAATTTGAAGAAAAAAGTACTTGGAGTTTGCCATTTTGTGAGTCAACAAAGGATCCTATTTGTTTGTTTGATTGTAGGAACTAAATGGTGGAGCAAATGAGGTATTTATACTTGGCACCTCTCCCTTGTGGGATGGTAGCTCATTGAGGCATTGTATGAACCTCCCTACCTTCAGGAGAGGAAAGATGATCTTTATTTTACTTGGTCATTATCCAATGTCACAAAATTTGCAATTTTGAGTCTTGTGGTGTAAATTTGACTCTCTATGAGCCTAAAAATGCTTGGGAACTCAGCTTCATTTGTGTTTGTGGAACTGATCACTCCTAGACACGTTGTTGGAGATTTAGACCCCGATTGTTAGAAATTAACCAATTTTAATCTAGAAAATTAATTAACCAAATATTTTGGGACGTTCAATTTTTGGTTAACTTGTTTGTAACCTCATACATATGCATGAGATACATTTACAAATAAGCATAATTAAATGAGTTTTAAAATTTTACCAAATTTATATATTATATATAATGTTTGTATATTTGAAAATATACATTTGCTACTAATAAAGTACATATAATTTTATTTGAAACAAATGAAGAAAAAAAAACTTTGAAATTGTTATCCATAAAATTCTCAATTTTAATTTGACTAACCTCTATTTAATTTGCATAATAATAATAATAATAATAAATTAATGATGGTGATTTTTTAAGGTTTATTAATTTTGATTCTATGATTTTCTCGTTTGATAAATCATTTAACGCAAAAATCTAAGAAAAATTAAATTGGACTCGATTTATGTGGTGTAGTAAATAGTTACCAAAATTAAGAAAATTGGTTGAAACACATGACATAAAATTAAACTTTTATTTGAGATCTAATTAGATTTCTCTTAGCTTTGATAAGTACAAACCAATATTGGAAAAAAAATAAATGCAAAAAGTAAATAACATAAGCAATATGGTTACAAAAAGAAAAATTTTACGTGGAAAACTCTTTAGAGGTTTACCACCAACTCCCAAAGAAACAAGTCCACTAAATAGAATCAAAGCATTATAATAGAATCATCCTTAATTCTACTACTCCCCCCAATTCCCTCCTATAGCACTTACAATTTTACCACATGCAACTCAAAATCCTTAGATTCTTTTCTAGAAAACTTTGTACAAATGAATGCTCCATCTAAATTTCAACATGTTGTAATGTGTGGTAGAATGTATTGAGTTTTAAGTAAAAAACTGATATAGTAATCTCTTATTGAATAATATAAACATGAGTTTTCCAAATTCGAACTCTTTATAAATTGCCACGTATTGAGTTGAGAAGATAGACTTCGTCCAAGTCTTAATAGCTCTCTATATATTATATATTTACCCTTTATTTTATTGAGTATGATTATAATCTTAAGCGACAAACAATTTTGTATGTAGCTAAACTTTATCCTTTATTAATATAACTATTAATTTTTTTTTAATTACTTAATTATATTTAGAATCAATTTTTTTAAAATGAAATTTATTTATATTCAAATAGGTCATTTCCAGTTGATTACCTATTTATTAATCATGTTCAGAATGTCGACCCATTTTTGGCACTAACCCATTTAAACTAAACACTAACCCACAAAACAACTATATCATGTTTGCAAGTCATGTCGAATATTGTCACCTCTATTTTATAGTCTTATTACAATAAGAATTACTCTATTAGAATTCCATGGACTATATGTCCATATCATTCCTATAAACTCGTTATATGAATGTAGAGGATGAGTCTCAAAAAAAAAAAAAGTAAATTGAGGGTGTTGTTAATAAACCGTGAAGGGCCTTTCAATTGTATAGAATAAGAGTATTTGCATTAGTAGGTGTATAATAAAAGAAAAGTGTCAAATTTACACATTCAAGCTCTAAATCACCCACATCAGTTAAGTTATTGATGGTAAATTTGCAAAGTTGCTACATTAATTGTGTAAATATACATAGTTACTGTGGTAGTTTTGTACATCATTATTTTAATTTTTTTTTTCTCTCATTTTTTGCCTCATCAAATTCCTCTCTCTCTCTCTCTCTCTCTCTCTCTCTCTCTCTCTCTCTCTGAAGATACTAATAAACAAAGAATGAAAAATGATCATTTAAATAAAATAGAATATAGAATAGATAATCTAATGTAGGTGTTTTTGAAAAGCTATTGTGTAAAAAAAAAAAATGTTCTTATCCTAAAATAGATAGAAATTTTTGCACAAGCTAATACAAATTCTCTAAGAATTACTTGCTCACCATTTAATACCTTAACAATCTTCGTAGCATCTTTGTGAGTTTGTGAACAGCTTGACTAGAAAAGCTTCTATTTGCGATTGGTTGGAGGTCTTCTTAAGCATTCACATCAACTCTTGCAAAAAAATTTCTTCCATTTTAGTATAAGAACTTACTTTTATTTTATTTTACATACTCACATTTTTTTAAAACACTCTACATCAGATTAACTACTTTACACTACATTACATTAAGATATCAATTTTTCTTGATTTTTTTAAATTTTTTCTCTTTCTTCACATACAATAACCATTAACCATCATCCATTCTCTTTCTTAAACCTTGGGATACGTAAAAAAGAATTAAAAACTATATGCATAGTAAATAATGCTAGTGTAAATTTACATAATTGCTATAGCAACTTTGCAAATTTATGCATTTTTAACTTAACTGATGTGAGCGATTTTGGAAGTTAAATCTGTGAAAGTGATACTTTTTTCTATCTTGCATTTTTTGATGAAAATGATCTTGGTGCGAGCCATTGAAGTCTTACTTCATATTGAACAAGTTGGTTATGGTAGATAAAGTAGATAACCAAGGGTTCTTTTGAAGAAAATGAATGATCAATTGAGGTGAACTTACATAGGAACATCCTCCAATTAAGATCCCTCAAAAAATGGGACATCGATCTCATTATGAGGCACCTTGGCAATAGACCACCACCACAAATGCAACAAAATGGCTACAAAAACAAAATTATAAGACAACAGAACCCATATGTGAGAAGAATATATAAGCGTATAGATTAATTTTTTGTTACCTCTAACAATTTTACTATTTTATTGAGCTTATGACATATGTTCTATAATATTTTTTTATCAATCAAGACACTAACTGATTCCTATATTTATATATATATATATATATATATATATATATATAAAGACAATAATTGGTATTTGCCATAATTTTTTATTATAAAAAATAACATTAACTTTTTTTTTTTTGAGGGAACTAATTGGTTATTTTAAGATACACTAATTTGTTTGTTGATGGGACAAATTTTATTACAAGAATTTTCGAACATTATCTGATTGCCCAAACTTGTGTTAGTTTGTAGAGATTTAGTAGTGTTGCTGACCCATGCGCTCTTCATGAGAAACCGTAATATATTCTTGATCAACATATTCGTGATTTGAATATTGGACAAAACTAGATAATATATAGAGAGCTATATTAAGACTTGGACAAAGTCTATCTTCTCAACTCACTATGTGGCAATTTATAAAGAGTCCGAATTTGGAAAAGATAAGGTGTAAAACTCATGTTTTATATTATTCAATAAGAGATTGCTATATCAATTTTTTACTTAAAACTCAATACATTCTACCACACATTATAACATGTTGAAATTTAGATGGAGCATTCATTTGTACAAAGTTTTCTAGAAAAGAATCTAAGGATTTTGAGTTGCATGTGGTAAAATTGTAAGTGCTATAGGAGGGAATTGGGGGGAGTAGTAGAATTAAGGATGATTCTATTATAATGCTTTGATTCTATTTAGTGGACTTGTTTCTTTGGGAGTTGGTGGTAAACCTCTAAAGAGTTTTCCACGTAGAATTTTTCTTTTTGTAACCATATTGCTTATGTTATTTACTTTTTGCATTTATTTTTTTTTTTCCAATATTGGTTAGTGCTTATCAAAGCTAAGAGAAATCTAATTAGATCTCAAATAAAAGTTTAATTTTATGTCACGTGTTTCAACCAATTTTCTTAATTTTGGTAACTATTTACTACACCACATAAATCGAGTCCAATTTAATTTTTCTTAGATTTTTGCGTTAAATGATTTATTAAATGAGAAAATCATAGAATCAAAATTAATAAACCTTAAAAAATCACCATCATTAATTTATTATTATTGTGGGGTCCGTGGGCCTGGTAGCCTCAGCCCATCGTGTAGTAGGCCCAAGGCCTATGCCAAGGAAGACTGACCATCCGAGGCTGAATTGGGGAAAGCCTTTTTTTTCGGATCCAGGCCGAGGACCTCTTTGTCCTCAGCATGCCAAGGGTGATTTTTGGAGGGGACAAGCCCAGGGCAAGCTGTCACCTTCACACTTAATGCATTCACCTAACCCCTCTGGCCGCATTAATGGTGATTCAACCCCTTAGCAGGGCAGCGTTGATCAGAGTGAACCACTTGAGTGCTGATAAGACCTCTGATGGGATGGGCAATCAGAAGAAAGGCTAATAGATAATCAACAGATGGAAGAATGAGATAGGACAATAAAGACTATATAAGAAAAGCGAGTAAAGTAAAGAAGGGGGGGGGGGAAGAAGGCCAGAAGAAAAAGGGCTCCTCGTCCATGGGCCGAGGAGCACCCCCCGGTTGTAAACAGTTATAAGCATTCTTTTATAAAAGAAGAAAGGTTCATGCTTGGTAAAGGACGGCTAGCGCCTAAACCTTCAACCCATTCTCTACAAATTTATTGTTTGGGCTTATTGGACTGAAAACCCGTTCATATTCTGGGTCCAATCCAAATTGAGTCCTTATAATTGGCGCCGTCTGTGGGAAGGATTAGTGCGCTGGCCGGCGCACCAGGCGATTGCTCTAGATGGTCTTTTTACAGTAAGTTGATGAAGTATAAAAAAAAAAAAAAAAAAGATTTGACAGCGAAAAGAGAACAATTGATATTATTCCATAAAAAAAAAGTTACAAATTACAATCAGAGGTATTTCAAAAAAAAAAAAAATTACAGATTACAATCAGAGGCTCAAGCAGGCTTGCTTTACAACTATTCCTACCAGCTAGATCTACAATCAAAGGCCCAGGTGGACCCGCCCCAAAACTGGCCGAAGGGAAGTGTCAACCCGTGCTTTTATTGGCATCAAGAGAATGGGAGAGCTTGACAATAAAAGCAGGGGACGAGGAGGGCCAGGTGCACCAAAGCTTGAACAAAGTGAGGAGCAGATGCAGGCACACCGGCCACCCTTCCTCATGATGTTCCCTTGATTCTCTCCAACCCTCACGAGCGTTGGCCATAGGAGACCATGACGTGAATTCACACATCTCCTCCGTCGAGGGTGCGCTCCGAGGAGGGACATTAGGTACTTCAACGACCTCCCTCCGAGCCACCAAGCATGGCACCATCGGGGTTACGCCTAAACTCTGCCGTGCTGGGAACCCAGTGGGGGCTACGGCCACGACGGCTCTGGGCACGGATGTCCTCACACCCACCCAAAGCCGCCCCATAACTACCAACTTCGGCAAGGTTATTCAAGGGGCTTGGGGGGCTAAGGGTGTGTATTTTCTCTGTTTGCGTTTGGGAATTCATGGAATGTGAAGAAACCTTCCCCCCGAAAGGGTCTTATATAGGGAATAAATGTTGGTGGGAATTAATTCGCCAGAATTCGAAAGGAGAATTGTCAACAGTGCAAATCACGAAGCCATCAAATTTCGAGGGGCTGTAGACCACTGGATGTGTGCTAATTCATGAGGACATTAATGAGGGCGCGTCTCGCGCATCGAAATGTCAAGCGCGGAAAACGAACTGCTAAAGGACGCCTCATAAATGAAAAGGGTGGGACTCGAACTAGAGGCGGGACAAAACGCCACGTGTAAGGTCATAACCTAACCCGAAGAGGAATCGTCTCCAGTGGAGTAGTCCAAACACAAACCCCTCCATATAGAAAAATAGAAGTGGTAGACAGAACCAAGGTATTGCATGGTCCTCGGACCCAAGCCTATGGTAAAACTATTCACACCATTATACCTGAGTACTAGACAGAACCAAGGTATTGCATGGTCCTCGGACTCAAACCTATGGATACTTACAGAAAAATAGAAGCGGTAGACAGAACCAAGGCATTGCATGGTCCTCGGACCCAAGCCTATGGTAAAACTATTCACACCATTATACCTGAGTACTAGACAGAACCAAGGTATTGCATGGTCCTCGGATTCAAACCTATGGAGAAACTAGATACTTACAGAAAAATAGAAGTGGTAGACAGAACCAAGGCATTGCATGGTCCTCGGACCCAAGCCTATGGTAAAACTATTCACACCATTATACCTGAGTACTAGACAGAACTAAGGTATTGCATGGTCCTCGGACTCAAACCTATAGGGAAACTAGATACTTATAGAAAAATAAAAGTGGTAGACAAAACCAACGCATTGCATGGTCCTCGGACCCAAGCCTATGGTAAAACTATTTACACCATTATACCTGGGTACTAGACAGAACCAAGATATTGCATGGTCCTCGGACTCAAACCTATGGGGAAACTAGATACTTACAGGAAAATAGAAGTGGTAGACAGAACCAAGGCATTGCATGGTCCTCGGACCCAAGCCTATGGTAAAACTATTCACACCATTATACCTGAGTACTAGACAGAACCAAGGTATTGCATGGTCCTCGGACTCAAACCTATGGGGAAACTAGATACTTACAGAAAAATAGAAGTGGTAGATAGAACCAAGGCATTGCATGGTCCTCGGACCTAAGCCTATGGTAAAACTATTCACACCATTATACCTGGGTACTAGACAGAACCAAGATATTGCATGGTCCTCGGACTTAAACCTATGGGGAAACTAGATACTTACAGGAAAATAGAAGTGGTAGACAGAACAAGGCATTGCATGGTCCTCGGACCCAAGCCTATGGTAAAACTATTCACACCATTATACCTGAGTACTAGATAGAACCAAGGTATTGCATGGTCCTCGGACTTAAACCTATGGGGAAACTAGATACTTACAGAAAAATAGAAGTCGTAGACAGAACCAAGGCATTGCGTGGTCCTCAGATCCAAGCCTATGGTAAAACTATTCACACCATTATACCTGAGTACTAGACAGAACCAAGGTATTGCATGGTCCTCGGACCCAAGCCTATGGTGAAACTACTCACACCATTAAACCTAGGTACTAAACGAAACCAAAGTTTTGCATGGTCCAGGGACTTGAGCCTCTGGAGAAAATAACTATCTGTAGAAAAACCAGAGAGTTACCTAGATTCAAGCTATAATACGATCCTTAGATTTATATTTGAAGGATAGGAGGTGGTCTCATAAGACTAACTCTAGAACAGAATACAAGTATTGAGCAGAATAACAGAGAAAAGCAAGTAAAAGAAAATATCCATAAATTGGAAATAAGGTATCGAGCATTTAGTTCAAACAGAAAATATACAGGCTCCTTACAACGCCACTAAGGCAAGAAATAGAATGAAATGAAAGAGAAAGTAAATAAAACTATCCTATGTCATACACCAGTCTCCTCAACTCAAGAGGCAAATTAATTCGACAAACAGATCAAAAGGCTTTGACCAGTGCCTAAGGGCCTCGTCTCGAAGGATCCGCAGGAGGCCTCGCCACGTCCTGTGGTATTTCCTGACCCTCAGTTCTAACTCCCCCCAACATTCTCAGGGGTTCAACTTCCTCGGGGGATTGGTCAGCAGCAGGTATATCTTCGGTAGTCTTATCGCGACTCTCAGTCGCTGGTAATGAGGACCCCTCCTCGGGAGCATCAGGGGCAGTCTCACGAATCACAATAGGGTAATATACCCTGTCCTCCCTCCTAAGGTCGGATGAGGCATCAACCCCTGTTTGGTTGAGGGCTTCATGCCAGGTCTGAGAACAGTAATGCCTGCACACTGTAGGAACTTGTGCCCGAAGAGTGGCTTCAGTCTTAGCCACCCCATCTGCGAAGGCCTCCTCCTCCGCCTGTTCTACAGAGTGCTCAGCGTCTATTTTTGCAAATACTGCCTCGTCTTTGGCTCTCACAGCCTCATCCCTGGCATACTCAACAATACCTTTCTCATGGATTGCCTCGGTCAACTTTTTCTTCAGATAGACATTGCCTTCCGTGGCAGTCTGTAGCTGACCCTCAACGTCTTGCAAGTGAGTGGCTTGGTCCTCAGCTTGCTTCCTGGCCATGGCCAGGTCGAAGGCAGCAGTGTCTATGGCCCTTCTCATCTCCTCCAGATCCTCGGTTGCCTTTTTCAGGTCGGCCTCAGATTTCTTGAGGGTACTGGCAGCTTTCAAGAACTTGTCACGCTCTTGTGCTAAGGCAATGCTTTGGCCATCGACCTCCTCATCCAACCTGAAAAGAGCCTGGATAGCCTGTCGATAAAAAACAGGTAACTCCGTAAAGAAAAGGGAGGGTACTAAGCGACAAAGCTCGAATAAAGTAAATAGGTACTAAAGGACCTACCATGCCCAGATAATTCTTAAGTTCAAGGACAACCTCTGACCCACTCATATTTTCTAGCACGGCCATGTCAATGGGAAGGAGGAGAGACTTCTCTAGGGCATCGTCTACGAGAGCTCCCTCAGCCCCTTGAGGCTCCCGTATCGATGCGTGATCCATCAAGGGCTGGTTATAGAGCATGGCAGCGGGCAGCCAGGCTTGGGCCTCAGACTGTTGGACGATCTTTTTACCTTTCCATTGACCACCGAGCTTCAGTTGTTTCGGAGGCCTGCGAGATTTACCATCCTCAGGCGAAGAGTAGGATTTACTCCCATCCATTGGCTCCTTACCCTTGAAAAGTCTTTTCCTTTTCCGGTCGTAAGACTTGGTCTGAGGGTCTGGTACTGTGTGGACAAAGGATGACCTGGTTTGCATAGTAGTATCTGGGGCGGAAGTGTTGGGGGCTTGGGCTGCGACTCTTCCGGTGCACCCTTCTTGGAACCGCCTTCGAGCAGGACAAGAAGACTGGTTTGGGGCTGTCTTTTTAAACCCATCTCAGCTTGAGTACCAACTCTTAGGGACCGAAGTCGGCTTCAGACAAATGAGGGTCTCCTAGATCACCAAAGGGATCCTCGGACTGATCAACTAGGTTGAACGCACTATATTCGTCCTCAGAAGAGCTCAGTTCAACTACATCCCTCGCCTTCTTAGATCTTCCTTCCTCGGCCACCGTTACTTGTTGGGATGAGGAGGGGCCTGCTAGCAGAATGCCTTCAGGTATGTGAGACCCCTCAGAAAATGTAAAACCGTCCTCCACCACGGTAATCTGAGTAAGCCGAAGGTCACGAGCTCTAATTACGTACTTCGGGACTGGGAATGATTTCTGAGCTGGATCGCATCCGAGGATTTTGTGAGCAGCTCTAACCTGGTTATCAGCTTCGTTCAGGAAAAGTTCTGACCTAAGGACAGTTTCCAAATCCGCTTTGTTGACCAGGTGGAAATGACGTGCGAAAGCGTGCGGATTTGCGGAAAGAAAGGTGAAACTCCTGTGGTTAATCAACCAAAACGAATATACAGTTATAAAAAATAAAAATACTGAAACCCCTACTTCAGATACCCTACCTGGCTCCCCCTCTACTGTTGGGCAATAAAAGCCATTGTGCCACTCCCCCGACACTATAAGAAAATCTTGAGTCAACCCCTTATTAGAATCAGGAAGACATTGGATGAATCGGACCCTATCGTCCCTCGTTTTCATATAGTATGTCTTACCCCTAAGATGATGAAGGTTGTAGCACCAGTTCACATCATGGTGAGTCAGTCTCAGCCCCATTTTCTCATTCAAGGTATCTACACACCCTAATATCCTAAATACATTCACGGCACATTGGGTAGAAGCCAAGCGGAAATGCCTAAGGTAATTGAGAGTCACTGGCCTCATAGAGATTCTCATCCCTCCCTCTACGAAAGCGACTATCGGGATCACGACTTCACCCTCTCTCCTCTTAAGATACCACTCCCCTTCTTCATAGTATTTCAAACTCACATTATTGGGTATTCCATAGTCAATAATGAACTTGTTCATCATCTCGTCGGACTCAACCAGCTTCTTAAACTTACCCATTCCCCATGTACGACTAAAGATTCTAAAAGAAGAAAAGAAGGAATAGAATCAAGAAAAATTTGGAGTCCCTGGAAGAAGAAGACTTACAGATATATGACGATTCTCTTCAGATAGTGTGCAAGTTGAATCAGATTCAAATCATACACATCAATGGTCGTAAGCGCGAAAATGAGAAAACCAGGCGGTTCAAACAGGTACTTATACTCCCCCTTAGGTTCCCCCAAATGTAACCGCCTGCCCATAAAAATAAGAGATCTCCACCGAACGATTACCATAACACCGTTGAAAGTGGGAGACGTGGTGCCGCCAAAATTTAATGTGGGCACACGTTAAGTCTTGAAATGCCAAAAACGCACATCGGGCAGTCGAAAGGTCGCCAGCATTATCGCGGCTCGAAGTGGGGCGATGCGTCTAGAGGGCCCGTAGATATCAAAACCCTCCTCCCCATCCGAGGGAACGTGCAGCAGGGTTTTGAGGGGCTATTATAGGGTCCGTGGGCCTGGTAGCCTCAGCCCATCGTGTAGTAGGCCCAAGGCCCATGCCGAGGAAGACTGACCATCCAAGGCTGAATTGGGGAAAGCCTCTTTTTTCGGATCCAGGCCGAGGACCTCTTTGTCCTCGGCATGCCAAGGGTGATTTTTGGAGGGGACAAGCCCAGGGCAAGCTGTCACCTTCACACTTAATGCATTCACCTAACCCTTCTGGCCGCATTAATGGTGATTCAACCCTTTAACAGGGCAGCGTTGATCAGAGTGAACCACTTGAGTGCTGATAAGACCTCTGATGGGATGGGCAATCAGAAGAAATGCTAATAGATGATCAACAGATGGAAGAACGAGATAGGACAATGAAGACTATATAAGAAAAGCGAGTAAAGTAAAGAAGGGGGGGGGGGGAAGAAGGCCAGAAGAAAAAGGGCTGCTCGGCCATGGTCCGAGGAGCACCCCCCGGTTGTAAACAGTTATAAGCATTCTTTTATAAAAGAAGAAAGGTTCATGCTTGGTCAAGGACGGTCAGCGCCTAAACCTTCAACCTATTCTCTACAAATTTATTGTTTGGGCTTATTGGACTGAAAACCCGTTCATATTTTGGGTCCAATCTAAATTGAGTCCCTACAATTATTATTATTATTATTATTATTATTATTATTATTATGCAAATTAAATAGAGGTTAGTCAAATTAAAATTGAGAATTTTATGGATAACAATTTCAAAGTTTTTTTTTCTTCATTTGTTTCAAATAAAATTATATGTACTTTATTAGTAGCAATTGTATATTTTCAAATATACAAACATTATATATAATATATAAATTTGGTAAAATTTCAAAACTCATTTAATTATGCTTATTTGTAAATGTATCTCATGCATATGTATGAGGTTACAAACAAGTTAACCAAAAATTGAATGTCCCAAAATATTTGGTTAATTAATTTTCTAGATTAAAATTGGTTAATTTCTAACAATCGGGGTCTAAATCTCCAACAACGTGTCTAGGAGTGATCAGTTCCACAAACACAAATGAAGCTGAGTTCCCAAGCATTTTTAGGCTCATAGAGAGTCAAATTTACACCACAAGACTCAAAATTGCAAGTTTTGTGACATTGGATAATGACCAAGTAAAACAAAGATCATCTTTCCTCTCCTAAAGGTAGGGAGGTTCATACAATGCCTCAATGAGCTACCATCCCACAAGGGAGAGGTGCCAAGTATAAATACCTCATTTGCTCCACCATTTAGTTCCTACAATCAAACAAACAAATAGGATCCTTTGTTGACTCACAAAATGGCAAACTCCAAGTACTTTTTTCTTCAAATTGCATGCTTCATCCTCTTTTTATCCTTGTCTCCTTCATGCGCTCACAACAAGAGCCACGAAAGCACACCACCTCCTGCTGGTTTCCAAGCAAATGTTGATTTCAAAGGTTGCTTCAACAAGGTTTATGCTTTTGGCGATTCAGACACAGACACTGGAAATGCTCACAACTTGGGTGATCTCAAATCCTTTATTAGCACTTTATTCTCCCATGCTTGGTCCCCATATAGCTCATCAGAGAATTCAAAGTTATCTGGTTATCGACTATCTAATGGCCGCTTGGTCATTGATTTCCTATGTGAAGCCCTCAACATACCCCACTTGTCAGCCTATAAAGACTCTTCCGCAAACTTCTCACGTGGTGCAAACTTTGCAATAGCCGGATCAACGGCTCTTTCAAGTAATCTCTTCAGTCATTTCAATTTTGGTAATCCCCTAATGTGGAAACCAAATCCAGAGAATATCCTAACTCAAATTGATTGGTTCCACAACTTTGTTGGGGAGAGAGAATGCCAAGGAAAAGATGAGGCTGCATGCAAATCAGAGCTTGGGAATGCTCTCTTTTGGATAGGTGAGATTGGTGGCAACGACTACGCTCGTCTTTTTGCCTCTTCCATTGGCCCTGCTATTGCCAATAAGCAATTCACAGAGCAAGCTGTTGATCACATCTGCGCACTTGCGTTGGTAAGCATTGATAAACGACCATTTATATCAAAAGCTTAAACTGATTAAAAAAAAAATGACATGCATAATATTACACACAGAAAAAAATAAAAAATTAAAAATTAAAAATTAAAAAAAAAAAAGGAAAATAAAAGAAAGTAGCATATAGCCTTTAGCTTGTTAGAAGGGAAAAAAAAATAGTATCTCAATGAGTTCTTCCAACCTTAACATTTGATCAAGACTCTTTTCACAAAATGGTGCATTGCATATAAGAGAAAGGATGAATGTTATGGTGAAGTTAATGTTGGAATAGTCATATTAAGCCTGCTTTCTTTGACAGGGGCTATTGGACAAGGGTGCAAAGTTCCTTGTTGTTCAAGGGCTACCACCAATAGGGTGCCTTCCATTGCAATTAGCAACATGTCCCTCAAATGACCGTGATCAAAATGGGTGTTCAGCGAGTGCCAACTTGGTAATAAAGGGTCACAACAATCTTCTCCAAAAGAGGTTGGATGAAATTCGAATCCAACACAAAAATTCTATGATCCTATATATTGATTACTATAATGCATTCACAAGAATATTGGAAAAGCACACACAATACCAGTTTGAAGAACCCTTCAAGGCATGTTGTGGAACTGGGGGAGGACCATTCAACTATCAACCAAACCTCCTTTGTGGAGCTTTTGGCACCTCTACTTGCAAGGACTCCAGCACCCACATTAACTTTGATGGGGTTCACTTGACCGAAAATATGCATCAACACCTCTTTGATCTCTTCTTCAACCAAGGCTTCTGTACACCATCATTTGAAGATCTGATTAAGAAGAAGAAAGGCCAATATTAAAATGTTTGATATTGGCCTTCCAGTTCTCTTTTTAGTAATAAATATCTGATGGCTGATGCTTGATGCTACTAGGTAGATTAGTAGTAGGCTCCCAATGGTGGCATTCGGAGAGCTAGATAATAATTCTTGTTTCAAGATAGTTTACTATCTTTTTACCATATTATTGTTATTATTTAGATGTTACACGCGTACTGAGGGTCTTGAAACATGGCCTCACTTTTTACTTTACACTTAGGGCTAGTACAACAACCTTCACAGCCTAAGGCGGAAATTTTAAATAGGGCATTTTTTATATTTAAATATTAGTAACAAATTTATCCATACATACTTTTTTAGATTCAATTTATTTTTCAAATTTTTTTTTAGTTTTTTATATGTTGACATTTATAATGAACAAATATTTATAAATAAATAAAACATGACTCATAATTGAAAATTATATTCTAACTAAAAATAAAATCAAATGTATAGAATAATAAAACCTAGTTTACCAATAGCAAAGTTGCAACTTTAATAATATTGTGAGCACTTTATAATCTAAACTTGCACGAATAAAAATCAATTTATTACATGATTTAATAAATTCATATCTCTAACACAAATGGATTGATGTGATATACATCAAATTAGCAATACATGTGATAACTTATAAGTTATGAAGCAAATACATCATGTGGCTCACTCTCTCGGTTGCTATGTGATATGTTTAGAAAGAGAAAAGAAATAGTAATAAAAGACTAGAAATAAAAGGGTGAGTGGGTGACAGTGTTATGTCTTTTCACTTCTATGTCTCTTTCCACTACCATGACAAAACAAAATTTTAACAGCATAATGAGAAAAAATAAATGGGGCGAGGGCTTAAAGCCAAACCTAAAGGGAGAAAAGATTTGAAGCACAACAAATTTCAAGCCACTACAGAGAATTTAAATGGGGAGAATGACACAGTTTCTAACAATGAGTATAAAATTCTAAGGTTTGAGTTTGATTTATTTGGGCCATTTGATTTTAGTCATTAGTTTTACTTTGTTCAGTTATTGAGAGAGAAATAGAGATTTTTATGTTTGTGTAGTACGAAAGACTTAAGTGGTACACTCTTAAACTCCCACACAAAGATGGAAGAGTCAAGAGCATTGATCACTATGAGTTTTTTCTTTTTCCCCTGTTTTTTCTTTGATATATATGAGAGATAATCAATTCTACTCCCACAAAATGATTTTATTTATGTTTTTTTCTTTGAGAAAATATATATTTTTGATGCACTGATTTATTTTTTGGCCTTAATTAATATTCTTATAGAGAAGAAAATATCTTATTGGTTCAAATTTGGGGACTTGTTCCACATGGGGCCTTAGGCAATTGCATTTGTTTCTTATAGGGTAGAGCTGGCCCTGGACAGGAGACTGTAATATGTAATTTCTTTTGCACTGGCTGAGATAGCTTACCAATACTTTATTAAAATAAACAAACAAATAAATAGGCATCTAGAGAAGGTTACAATTGAAGGGAGAAGAAGACAAAATAAGGATAGGGGACTGAACCGATCGCTAGAGATGACATGTCTAGGCTCCAAAACCCACACCAAACACAGATAGTTTCAACTTTTAGTAGATTTTATTAGCAAATGGGATAACATGCCCCCCCCCCCCCCCTTCCAAAAAAAGCAGCTTGTTCTACATATTAAAATTTCACAACAAAATAACAATATAAAAGTATGGTTCAATATCAATAGTTTGAGATTAAATTTGTTAGGGTCATATTTTTTATATATTGGCATATCCTATGACAAAACGCAGTTTACTTGTAATTGGGTAGATCTAAGTGAGTTAAAAATTATCATGACAAGTAAATTCATTGAAGATATGAAGATTACTCAAGAACTGTTCAAGAAAAACCTAAATCTACAGGTTTTGATACCTGTTAATTTATCGAGATGTAATGAAGCTCAATACCTAGCTTGATACATCTCGATCTATCGAGTTGACGAATTTGAGAAGATAGAACAACAACGTTTTTTTTTTAAAGGCTATTTGTTTATGAGTTTGTGTAATTCTAATAGGATTAAGAGAGCCCAAGGTTTGTGTAAACCTAACAAGAGTGGGAGAGCTCATCAAAAGGCCCATTAAGCTCCTATATGAATAAGGAGGTATGGAGAAAGAAAACCCTAATCCTAAAAAGCTAACCCTGGAGAGCCTCATTAGGTTTTCTTATTTGAATCCTTATCCTCCTCCTAACTATAGGTTGGTACAAGGTACTAGGCTTCCTTTACTTGTAACCGCTTGTTATGATAATAGTGGATTCTTGAGAGTGGTGACCTTAAAATCACCCGGCGGGGTTTTTACCGTGTATGTTTTATCCATTCATAAACAAATCACCGTGTCAATTTATTTTCTGCTACGTGCTTAGTTTAATTGGTGATTTGTTTGTGCTACCACGCATATTGCATGTTAATTTGATTAATTAATAAACTTGGCTAATTAATCAATTAATTCATCACAAGGAGTCAATACGTTTTTGGCCTATCACATTTAAAATAGGGGAAAAAGTAGTGGGAGAAAAAAGACGTGCCCTATAGGGGTGAAGACAGCAAAAAGTCCTCTCATCTTCCTTATTCTTCTACTTCTCCTTCTACTCCTTGAAAATTAAGTGGCGTCAGTTTCAAAGTTGTGTAGGAAATAAATTACAAAGAGAGAAGAGTGTAGAGATTAATAAAAAAAAAAAGTTTTTTTTATTGTAGTTTTTTCTAGGAAGGAATATAAAGGATGGAAAATTTGTAACTTCCTAGGAGTTTGAATGTTGTGTCTATAGTTTAATCCATTGATTTTAAGGCACGAATATCTTTTATAGTAGTCCATGTAGTGCAATAGGAAATGTGTAATAAAAAATAAAGGCAAAAATGCAAAACTGACCCTCTAACTTTCAGCTTTTGTCATTTCAGTCCTCTAACTTTTAGTTTTGTCATTTCAGTCCTTTAAGTTTCAATTTTTGTCAATGTAGTCTTCTGTTAGAAGTCAGTTATCTTTTTCCATTAAATGACCCTCTAATTTTTAGCTTCTTTTTTATAATAATTTTTATAATTAAAAGAAAATTAAAAAGAAAAAGCTGGAAAAAAAAAAAAAAGTAACCTAAGAAATCAAAACCTTTAACATGTCGGAGAAGTCCAATCCATGAACCTGAATCTAAGTCCCAAATGAAACGTAGCCGCGTTCTCGGGCAACAAGCCAATGGCACGCCGCATGCCTCACACCTCAAAGCCAATTTGACATAGCCCATCTCCTCTTTTTTGTTTTCGAACAAGATGAACAGTAACGAAGAAATCAAAGCTCCTCTTAGTAAGATTTTCATAATCTCTTTCCTCCTTTCAATTCTTTTTTTTTCTTTTCATATTTCCACCTCTCTAAACACTAAGCTAAGCTTCAAAATCTTCTCATTTATACACAATCCAGAACTCTCGAAAATCAAATTCGGAAAATTCCATCGACTCCGAGAAATATCCGATTGAGCAAGTAGCTCTAACGGTTCCGACCACCGACGACCCTTCTCTCCCGTGCTTCACATTCCGAACATGGATTCTAGGGAGCATAGCGTGTGTGGTCCTCTGATTTCTGAACCAATTCTTCTGGTACCGTAAAGCGCCTCTCTCGCTAACATCAATCTCGGCTCAGATCGTGATGGTCCCGCTCGGACACCTCATGGCGTCGACGATAACGGAGCGAGTGTTCTTCAAGGGGACTCAGGGAGTGTATTGATCGCTACTGTGTTGAGCGTAGACTTCGCCGGGGACTTAGGGAGATTGGTATCAAAGATCAAGGAATAGTGAGGAGGGGAATGGTTACGCTGGTAACAGAAGGGGCAGATCCAAATCTTGGCGACGAAGAAGACGCAAGAACAGAGGCACAAATTTTGCACAGATCTTGCGTTCGCCATTTCCGAATGTTTTTTTCTTTTTCTTTTTTCTTTTTCTTTTTACAGCTTTTTTTTTCTTTTAACTATGAAAATTATTATTAAAAAAAAAAGTCAAAACGGTGTAGTTTTGATCACTTAACGGAAAAAGATAACTGAGTTCTAACAGAAGACCACATTGACAAAAATTGAAACTTAGAGGACTGAAATGAAAAAACTGAAAGTTAGAAGACTGAAATGACAAAAGCCGAAAGTTAGAGAGTCAGTTTTGCATTTTTGCCAAAAATAAATTTCAAATTATGGTAGATAAATATGTAAAGCAAAATTATATGTAATGTTAAAACTGTCCAAGA
The DNA here is from genome assembly GCA_030445155.1 of Quercus variabilis. Classification (NCBI taxonomy): domain Eukaryota; kingdom Viridiplantae; phylum Streptophyta; class Magnoliopsida; order Fagales; family Fagaceae; genus Quercus; species Quercus variabilis. Next base: position 18,988,741 of record CP129446.1, read on the forward strand.
TGAATGTGTAAAGTCAATAATCTATTTATACATACATATATATATATATATATGTGGAAAAAAAAAAGGGAAATAAACATATCTTGATGATAATTTGATTGAAAAATAAAAAATAGATCTCATATTCTATCACCCAAAAAAACAGGTTTTGGTGATAGTCGTTGCATGAGTAGAAACATGTGTTAGGTCAGTAGATTGTTGACTAGCAAACCATGAGATAAAGTTGGTATTAAGTGTGTTTTACTTTTTAGAGAGTTTTTGAAGTCCAAGACTTATGCCTAGAACAACTCAAGAAGAAAGAGGTTTTGGAATCTCAATACATAGCTCAAAAAGAAAGAAGTTTTTGAAATCTCAATATACATATCAATTGATTGTGATAAGTTCAATGCATGCCTTGATACCTATTGTTCGGTCAAGAATCACAGATACAAAATCCAATTTAGGTCTATTGATTCATCCAATCTCTAACATTTTATGCCCTACTTGCTAGAATATATGAGGACTAAAAATGACAACCAAATAAAGATTCTTATAGATATGACTTGCACATGCAGGGTTTTTGTAGCTGAGTTCTCACTCAACAACAACCAAAGAAGATATTAAGATTGATGATCAAGGGCTGTAGTGAAAACCTTCAAGGTGAATCTTCAAATTCTGATGGAGCATTCATTTGTACAAAGTTTGCTAGAAGGTGACTCCCCTAGGGCGCCTTATATAGAAGGCGAAATCTAGCGGAAATTAATTCCCACGAAATTCAAAGAAAGAGTTACAAGCGAAATAACTCCTGCCCAATTTCCGAAGAAATCCTCAACCGTTGGATCTGCGTCGCTTCATAAAGATATTAATGAGGGCGCACTTCGTATACCGAAGCGCCAAGAACGTGCCTTAGGCAGGTGAAAAGACTCTGGTGCTGATGGAAGACAAGACTTGACAAGCCATGACAAAGACCCAAGGACATCAAAATCCTCCTCTCCGTCCAAGAATCTGGACAACAGGATTTTGAGGGGCTATTGTGGGTCCTAAGAATTTGGCAACCCCGGCCCATTTTATACTGAACCCAAGACCCATGCTGAGGAGGAAGGAATGTCCGAGAACAAACGAAGAAAGCCCAAATTGCTAAGGAATATCGCCGAGGATAATCCTGTCCTCGGTGAACCAAGATCATAGATGGGAAGAGTGGCACGCCATCAAAGGCAGCCTCCTAGAGCATTCCAGAAAGAAGGACGAGTACGATAGGCCAACCATGGGAACATGGTGGAGAAGCAATTCAAGGAGAAATTGTCACCTCCGCATTAAATGTCCACAACAAATGTTCTGGCCGTATTAAGGAGGACATGACCCCTAAACAGTGCCACCTCGATTACCGAAACTCACAAAACGCCAGAGAGGGTGTCTGATGAGACAAACACTCAAGTATAGGTTTGGGTGGTCAACAAGTGGAAGGTTAAGATCGTATAAAGAGGACTATATAATAGGAGAAAGAGGGGAGAGAGAGAGAGCAATATAGCAATCTCAAGAACTCCTGTAACCATTGTCATCCAATATATGCAAGAGCAGAGCTCCTTAGATTATGCCGAGGACAAACTTTCTTTGATAAACTTAGTTCATTTCTGTTTGATCATCATGAAAACCCATTCTAGCTGTTATCCATGCACTAAAGCCTAACCCTTTGACCCGCTCTTTACAAATTTATTGTACTGGGCTCACTAAGCCAAAATCTCATACATTTTGGGCCTGGCCTGAAAATCGTGACCCTACATTAGGGATGATTTTTTTAAAAAAAGTTTAAGGACAAAAATAAATCATTTTCAATAGTTTAGGGATGAAAGACGAACTTTTCAATAGTTTAAAGACGAAAAATGAACTTTTTAATATTTAGGGATGAAAAACAAACTTTTTATAAAGTTTAATCGTTAAAGTTTAGGGACCAAAATAGTATTTTACCCTAAAATAAACATGACTATATATCTTGAAAATTAAACCATCAAATTGCATGTTCTTTACACTCTTAATACACATGTCAAATTTTGTGTCAATCAAATATTATTTACCAAATGATCTATAAGTTTATATTTTATGCATAATTTTTAACTACAAAAAACTTGTAATTTAAACAATTTATTGATAACATATCTATTGATCTTTAATTTTCTAGAAATTTTACAAGTATGGAGGATATAAGAAGAATATGTAATCCAATGGTTGATTTGTCAAAATTCACCTCCAATAAAAAGATATTGAGTAAGATTGAGTTTATGGCTAAACTTTGTCCATTGATAAATTCTTCATTGAAACTCTCAAGTCCCTGACTCTTCTACCTAAAACAAAGAAAAAAAAATTCCCTTAGATTGTGTATTAAACAAATTGAAATGAGTTGTGTTATGTTAACTCGCTTGATTAATAAGTTGTATTAGAAATGAGGGAGATTTGATTTGACATAATTATTAAAGGACAAAATTTAGTTACAAAATTGGCTGTAACTTAAAGTCACAACCTTTCTAAATATCTTTTTATTAGGAGTGAATTTTGACAAATCTACCATTGGATTACATCTTCTTCTTATACTCTTTGCTTGTAAAATTTCTAGAAAATTAAAGATCAATAGTTATGTCATCAATAAATTTTTTAAATTGCAAGTTTTTGTAGTTTAAAATTATGCGAAAAATATAAGCTTATAGATTATATAATAAATAATGTCCGATTAACATAAAATTTGACATGCGTATTAAAAGCGTAAAGAACATGCAATTCAATTGTTAGATTTTCAAAATATATAGTAATATTTATTTTATTGAATAAAGTTGTAGATAAACTTTGTTCATTATTAAATGAGTTTAGGTTTGAGCCACCTTATAAGAAAAATAGAAACGCCCAAACATGCATTTCAATGCACCACTTTGAAATGTAAAACCAAAGTCAGCAGTGTTTCCTCACCAAAACGACACCAAAGTAACGCTTTCTAATAGAAAATAATAATAATAATTCGGTAAACATTAAAAATGGGTGGGAAATTTTAATTTGATTGGGTGGTTCTTGCTAATTACTCCATGCAACAATTTCCAGATTCAACTAACTACAATTCTTTAGAAACTCTTCAAGTCACAAATATAAAGCTCATCGTGAATTGTCATATCACCACAAAAACACGACGCCATTTCCATTCACAAGTCAAAATACAAAAATAAATACCCGTTTCTAGGGTTTCGTTTCGTTTTTCATTTACAGATTCTAGATTTTGAATTCATATCTCTTAGGTTTCGTTATTTGAATCTCACGGATTTGGAAGGGCAACGATTTCAATTATGAGCTATTGAAATGTTTGAGAATCATAGCTCAGAGGAGGTTCTGGAAGTTTCTGGAGCTCAGAACAATAACTTTCTTACCCCGAATCCAGATCGTGCAATCCGGGCACCCAAAGAAGCTATCGAGTATGACCATGACCGAGTCAATCAAGTAATGAATTTATGATTGAAAGTATAGCAATTTTGATTTGATGTGAGAAATGATTGTAGTTTGTGCATACTAGTGAAGAGGTTAAGAAATGATTTCAGGAGCCAGAGTTATTGTCGATGATGGGTCATGCTGAAAATGATAATGATAATGGGGTTTCAAAGGTGGAAGATGGGGGTGATTTTGTTGACTACTCAGACAAGTTGGTTTTGAGTACTGAGAAAGAAGCAGCAGTTGTAGCAGTAGTGAAGGGAGAATCGGGGGATGATGGGGTTCGAAGAGTCGAAAATGGGGTGTTCGATGGTTACGTGAGGGATGAGCAGCCGGAACAACAACGATGACTAAGCAATGCACGGGAATACAAGGTTGAAAAATACTTCTCTGCATCTTTGTCGATGATAACTTTCTCGAGCTCTTCACACATCAGCTCCCCCCCCCCCCCCCATCTCCAATATTTAGGGGTTCAATTATTTTTGCTAATTGCTATGAGGCTTCCTCCTTTGACTGATGTCTATTAGCAACGACCAAGCACTGCCTCGCCAGGGCCTGACTTCCTTTCAATTCCCTGACATGTCCCTCCGAAGGGTACTTCACTTCATATGAAAGGTTGAAGATACTACTCCCATGGCATGGAGCCACAGTCTTCCCAAGATAGCAATATAAGGTGAATAAGCATCCACCACTATAAAGCTTACTTAGACCACCTCGAATCCAGTCTGGACAGGCAACTTAATTAGGCCCTTCGATATAGCCGTTTTCCCATCAAATCCCCCCAAAGGGGAATCATAACTAGTTAGGTCCTCGGGTCTCAGATTGAGTCCATTGTACAAGTTGGGATACATGATTTCAACTCCGCTTCCTTGGTCTACCAGGACTCTCTTCACATCATACCCTCCAAAATGAAGGGTTACCACCAGGGCATCATCGTGTGGTTGATAAGTCCCAATCTTGTCTTCATTAGAAAAATCCAAGGTTGGTTGGGCCTCCAACTTTCCTCGTTTAGACTCTAGGACCCGATCCTTGGTATCTAGTCTTGCTATGGATATAACCCAATAAGGGTATGTTCCAATCCAGCTTGGGCTGCAAAGATAACATTAATTGTCCCCAAGGATGGCCTCAATACAAACTCCCTTTAATACCTCAATCCGGCCTGACTCCCCTCCCTGGAGGATTGACGCACAAATTGCTTCAACTTTCCCACTTTGACTAGCTACTCTAAGTGATCACGAAGAGTTCTACAATCTTCGGTGATATACTTACGATCTTGGTGTTATTGACAGTAAAGACTCTGGTTACACTTGGTAGGATCACCTCCCATCTTGTTCGGCCACTTGAAGTAAGGCTCACTCTTTATCTTTTCAAGGATCTGGTGAATTGGCTCCCTAAACACCAAATTGACCATCTGAGCATTTTGGTGCCTAGTATGATGAGCAAAATCTCTCCTATGTTGGCTATGACTATACCTCTCTATAGGGATCTCCATCTATCTCGTTAAATGTTTCCCAGTACCTATTTGAATAAGCTTTTAGGGTCTCACCCTCTCTCATCACCATCGATAGCAAGGAATCCAAAGGACGAGGAACCCTGCTACATATAACAAATCGAGCCCTAAAAGCCCTAGTTATCTCTTCGAAAGAGCTAATTGAACCCTAATCCAATCCGTCAAACCACCTCATTGCCACAAGTCCCAAACTTGAGGGGAAAACCATGCACATCAGAGCCTCATTCCTGGAATGCACAACCATCCTCAGGTTGAAATGACTGACATGCTCCACAGGGCTGATCCTCCCATTATAAATAGTAAAGGTTGGTTGCGTAAATCGATGAGGGAGTTTGGCCCCATCAATTCTACGTGAGAACTGTGATTTGGAAATTTAACGCAGCACCTTACTCATCATGTCATTCCCCATGCTCCTAGGCCTCGAACTTTTAGCTCTTTTCCTATGATACCGCTCCTCTCTTTCCAAGTGTGGAGATAAAGAGAAGGACTCGCTAGGAGGTTTTCTAGACCTTGGCCTATAGTTACCATCTTCATCTTAATCAGTTTTGGAGCTGAGAGGGGATGCTTCTCTTTGCTTACATCGTAACTTCCTACATAAATGATCAATCTCCAACTTGAGATTCATGGTTTCCTTATCATGTGAGACATGGCTCCTTGTCCTAGAATGACTTCTACCAGTATGATCTGTATGTGCACTAGCCTCACGGTCTCTCCTTCTTTCAAGGTTGATGAAGTGATCTTCCCTCTGTGACCTAACAAATTCTTCTCTATTTGGTCCTGATCCCACTATGGCTAGTTAAAATTGCAAGTGCTTCCTTGTTTCTCACAAACAACGCCAATTGTAAGGACTAGATTTTGAACTTCAACCCACTAAGTACAGAATACAATGGATGATAGCCCAACTATTAGGTTCTAAGGAATTAGGAACTAATGTAATAGAACTTCATTTTGTAATGTTAGCAAACCATGATCAAAACATTTTACTCTTATTTAAACTTGCTCAAAGTATGTTTAAGTGTAAAGTTGGAATTAAGTGTACTAAAGGATTTACTGTGTAAATCTGCCTAGCTCGATTGATCGAAATTCGTGCAGATTGTTTTTTCTGCAGAATTTTCCAACTTAGCCTAAGCTCGTTTTATGTGTAGGGTTTTATGTTTTGCCCTAGGTATAAAAGGGTAAACCCTAGCCACATTTTGAGGTTGCTCTTTATACTGTGTGTGTGAATCTTTTGTGAGATCTAGAGGTGTTTGCCTTCACACATACTTAAGGTTATCAAGAATCAAGACTATGTCAAGAACTTGGTGATCAATTCAGTTGCAGATTCAAGAGCTTAAAGATACACAAGCGGGAGTGCTTGTATTTGCTAGGAATCCAAGAAAGAAGTAATCTATGGACTCGGAGCTGTCACGTGGACGTGGTAGTAAGTTTCCTACTCGAGGTAGTAATAGGATGTTAGTGGTCTAAGTCACTATTGTGTAAATTTTAATTCTTTCATAGTTGATTCGGTTTACCTTGAGGATAGCTAGGTTAAATCCTCACCAGGTTTTTTATCGATTTGGTTTTCCTGAGTTATCATATCGTTGTGTTCTTTATTTTTCACACTTGTCAATTATATTATATATTTGTGTTAGCCTAGATCTGATAATTTGACTAAGTAATCACTTGGCTAATTAGCTAGGTTAATCTGGTTGTGTTTTAAGGGGTCTAAAAATGCACACCAACGAGCCCAAAACAATATATTTGTTAGAGAATGGGTTTAACAAGGAAATGTCTCAACAAGTATGGGCCAAAATTGATGGGATAGATATCAATGAGATTGAAAGCACAAATTAATAGAAATAACACTCCTCGATCAAGTCCAAGGATGAGATGTTCTTATATTTAACTCAAGCTTATCTGAATACATTATGTTCTTCTTTTATTTTTACCCTTCCTAAATTACATGCCCCATTTTTCACGGTGCCCATTTCCTTATATAGTCCTTCAAACCTTCATCCTAGCCTTCCACTTGTTGATTTTGTAGAAAATCCCTTGGATGCTTGTCCCATCAGGACATCCTGGAAGCTTTGTGGGTAACTGTGAGCAGAGATGACATTGTTTAGGTGTCATTTCTCCATAAATGCAGCCAGCTCATTTGGTGTAATGCATTTAATGTGGTGGTGACAGCCTTCTTCCCAGATATTTCTTCTTTTATTGTTGATTAAGTTCTGCTACTTTCCCTGAAACTTATCCTTCCATAATGCTTACATCCCTAAAGCCTTCCCGAGGTGGCCCAGCTTCTCTGGAACCACAGCTAAACCATTACTCTTTTCCTTTGTCCTCGGCCCACTAACTCAGGCCTAACAATTGCTTTGACCATCCTTGGGCTTTCACTCATCCTCGAGCATGACCTATAACCCAATGTACCTGCTCGGATTTCCTATCCCCACAGTATATTTTTCAAATACTATAAACTTATCAACTCACAATTAATAATTTGCAAAACTTTAATGAATTTGTGCAAGGCACACCTCTTTAAAGGAAGAGAGTCTCAAGTTATAGCCCTTATGTTGTGAATGGTAAGGGGAGGGTCTTACCTATGTGTACATTTAGATTGACTTCCCTTAATGAACATTTACTTAAGTGTAAAAATAAACATATAGTTAAACATAAATTTTTTTTAAGCAACTAAATAATTTTTTACATTCATTCCATCCATGCATATTTTATTTTAATTGGCGACTTACCTAAAAGATACAATATTTTTAAAATTATTCTTTGGGGGAAAAAAATAATTTTTATAAATCATTGGAATAGCTTTTGTGAATTTTCATTTTGAAAATGTACTTTATTTAGATTTTGGTGCCCCTTTTCAAAAATATATTTTAGAAACAATGATTATTTTCAAAAAAAAAAAAAAGTATTTTGAAAAGGATTTTTCCAGTGCATTTTTTTTTTTTTTTTGAAAAGTCTCATGATTTTCTTATGAAAAACAAAATTCCTAAATAGGATTTGTACGGCATATAGCCACAGGCCCATTTATCTTGGGCCCAGGCCTAAATAGGACCATAAATATTGTCAGGCCCAGGCCCAGTGTCATGACCGGCTCACTATTCATAAAGCTCAGCACGTGAATGCCACCCACATGTAGGATGGTCGGTAGGTATCCATGTGATGGGCAGAAATGCCTTGACAACTCAATAGTGCCATGGGGAAACACGCTGCTGAGCAATCTTTTAGAGGAGGCTGGCGCCATTTCCAACGTCCTTGACACCATTCCCAATAAAGCATATTCCTTGTCAAGAATAATCAATTTAGGCCCCACCCACATGAGCGGAATCAGAGGTAATCATGATTCCCCCACTAACCTAAAGCTATAAATAAGATAAAGCAAGAAGGTAATGGGGTTGGATACAGGAGAGGAGAGAGAGAAAACACATCTTTATCTTGAGAGAGCTTAAGGAGGGAAGAAGGAGGCTAGGCTGTGCCAGGCAGTTCTTTCTTAAAGATCGGCTGAAAGCTACCCAAAGTAGGAAACCCATTACCCATTATATAAGTACATTGTGTGCCCAACCGAAGGTCCGGTCTAACAAGGAACGTTGGGTACGTACAAGATTCTAGTGAAAATCTCATGATTTTTTTGTGGAAAAATTCCTTAGATGAGTTTTTTTTTTTTTTTTTTTTCATAAAAATCTCATGAGTTCGTAATAAAAACTATTGGGAAAATTGTTTTTTGAAAAGTGTAAAAAACAATTTTTATAAATACCTTTTGAAAAAAAAAATTGAAAACACTTTGTTCAAAAAACTTAATTGAAAACCATTTGAAAAAGATGCTTAGATCAAGCCTTTATTGTATAAACTATGCATCTAGGATACTAACTAGAGAGTAAGCAACACATAAATCCAAGTTTGGAAGGAAAGAAGATCACTAAATTAAGAACACATTTACCCACTTAAATATCAACAATGACTCTTCATTCGTTGTGGAATTAGCATTTTTCAAAAATATTAGACTCTCACGGATGGAATTAGGCTGAGTTTAACTATAGTCTTTTAGTTTGGCTAAAATGCAAATTGCATTTTTCCTTTACGTTTAAATAAAATTTATTTAAATACCCTTAAATTTATTCAATTAAGTATACGTTTGATATTGGCTTTAAAAGTCAGCTTTTTTTACTATTTAGCTTATTTTTACTACTATTCATAGGTCTTGTTACACTTTTGGTATTATTCATAGGTCTCTACTATACTATTTCAGCTATCTTTTAACTTTATCTACAGTACTTTCAGCAAAAAGTTTTCAGTTTCAGCTAAATAAATTATTCTCAAACGGACCCCTAAGGGCCCATTTGTTACTGTTGTTTAAACAACATTACACGTATTTTCACACTTTTTCACCCACGTGTATTTCCAAAAAATACAAACAACATTACTAAAAATCTCTTACCAAACGGGCCCTATGGGGCTGTTTGGTTTTAAAAAAATGCTCACTCATCACTCATCACACAAATATCACCACTCATCACTCCATAACTCATCACTTATCATTGAAAATACCACAACTTCCTAAGATGGCATGTTTGGCACTTGTTTCCAACTTTGATAACTCAAAAAATTTTACTTTTTATGAGACCCACTACCTAAGCACCATGTCAAAGATATTGTTAACCTACCCACCTCACACACATTCATACCTCATTCCATTTTATTTTTCCCCTTCAGCCTTGTTTATTCTCCTAAAGCCCTCCACAAACCTAGCGTAAGTCTTAGCAGGAAGTGATAAGGATAAAATTATGAGTATACGCTCACCAAAGGAAAGGTGTAGAACAGCGTTCCAAGTTAACCCGTCGACTTTGCGTATGTCCATTAGCAAGGCAGTATGAAGTCTACAACTTTAAGCTGACAAGGTCAATGAAAGGAAGATGGAAAGCTGACACCTCTAAAGCTGACGATTCTGACATAATCTTGACTTGATCCCCATGCATGAGTAAATAAGGAAATATCTTGTACCCCACTCTAAGTGTTTATTTCCTACTAGGAAAGGATTCCGCAGTATATGCTTAAAAGGATTCCTATAAGGAAAGGACTTCTAATCCAATGAAGAGATGTCAACCCTCTACAACTATAAAAGGCCCAATACCCTCACAAATTAAGGTACGCATAATTCACCCCAACTCTAGCACTCTAGAGTTGTGAAAAAAAAGAAATCTAACTTAACCTTCGGAGGGTATTTGGCCGGCACTACACCGGTGCCCTTTGCTAGGTCTTCTCTTTTTATTGTGCAGGTTTAGTTTCAAGCATGCGAGTACTGTGTGGCTCACTGGTGACTTTTTGGCATCATCAGTTGACGCTATTTATGGGGAAGATTCGTGAATTATAAGTCATACTATCGCTTCCCGGACAAAGAGTTGCATGGTACTTACTCGCTCGATGGCGACCACCAATAACGTTCAGGGAGATGAACCACACCCAACTGCACTTGAGAGACAAGTGAAAACTCTCACTGCAGCTGTGGAACGCCTCACTAAGCAAAACAATGATTTGGAAGAACAGCTGCGCCAGAAGAACGCAGGGCATAGTACTCAAGAGGAGGACCAAGAAGGTACCAGTGCCGAGCAAAGAGACCGAGAAGGGCCAGAAGGTAGTAACACCCCAAGCAGACTAGAGTGACAAGACATGAGCCATCTATCCGCCACTGATACGGCTCCACCCTACATTGTCGCAAAGATGCAGATGATGAAGGAACAAATGCACCTTATGATGAACGCTCTCAAAGGACGGGTGTCCAATGACCTCGATGATCTGGTCCACCAAACTGATTCGCCTTTCACCACGTCTATCAACTCCTTCCCCTTACTGCTAAACTTTCGCATGCCGCAGATAGAAAGCTACGACAAAGCCAATGACCTTTTTGATCACCTAGAGACTTTCAAGACATTGATGCACCTTCAAGGAGTAGCAGATGAAATCATGTGTAGAGCCTTCCCTACAACGCTGAAGGGTCATGCGAGGATTTGGCTCAGTCGGCTGAGGCCTAACTCCATCAGCACTTTCAAGGAGCTAAGCGCCCAGTTCACCTCGCACTTTATTGGGGGACATAGATATAAGAAGTCTACTGCATGCTTGATGAGTATCAGGCAGTGAGAGGATGAGACGTTAAGATCTTACATAGCCCACTTTAACAAGGAAGCGCTCTCAATCGATGAAGCTAACGACAAAATACTTATAGCAGCCTTCACAAACGGATTGCGGAAGGGTAAGTTTTTGTTTTCTTTATATAAGAACAACCTGAAAACCATGTCGGATGTACTTTACAGGGTCACCAAGTACATGAATGCCGAAGTCGCACTATTAGCTCGCGAGGAAAAGCCTAAGAAGAGAGAAAGACAAAAAGATATGCGATAGGACAGAGGGCGGAAAATGGCGAGAACTAGAGAACGAAGGGGTGACAGGCGCTCTGAGCCCCCTGCGGGGAGGTTTATGTGCTTCACTCCGCTGACCACCCCAATCGACCAAGTCCTAATACAAATCAAAGATGAAAGAGCCTTAACCTTCCCCGAAAAGTTGAAGGGAGATCCTAACAAGAGGTCTAAAGATAAATACTGCCGTTTCCACCGTGATCACAGTCATGACACGACCAACTGCTACGACTTAAAACAGCAGATTGAAGCCTTTATCAGGTAAGGGAAATTACAGAAGTTCGTCAGCAGAGAGAGAACAGATCCACCTTTTCAAGAACAAGCCCCTCGACGGGACTATAAGCGTCCCAAACCACCCCTAGAAGACATAAGGATGATTGTGGGAGGCACAGCAAACACCGGCTCCTCCAAAAAGGCCTGAAAGACTTACCTCAGAATGGTTCAGAACATTCAGCTAGCAGGCATCGTTCCAAAGATGCCACAGGTCGATAACCCTATTATCGGTTTCTCAGAAGAAGATGCTCGATGTTTTCACCACCCGCATGACAATGCGCTCATCGTTAGCATTCGAGTTTGAGACTATAACACATACCAGGTTTTGGTTGACAACAGAAGTTTTGTAAACATTCTCTACTACCCGGCGTTCCAACAAATGTAGATCGACAAAGAATGTCTAGTTCCAACCAATGCTCCACTCGTTGGGTTTGGAGGAACAAAAGTATAACACGTTGGCACGGTTACATTGCTTGTAACAATTGGGGATTATCCTCAACAAATCACTAGGAATGTCGCATTCCTTGTTGTCGATTGCTCCTTCGCCTACAATGCCATCATAGGACGACCGACCCTTAACTCTTAGAAGGCCGTAACATCGACTTACCACCTGATGATCAAATTTCCCACAAAGTACGAAGTAGGGGAATTAAGAGGAGATTAGGTAGCCGCCCACGAATGCCACATTGCAATGCTAGAAATGGACGACCATCTACAGACCATAAGTATAGAGGAACAGCGGACGAGAGCGGAACTTGTAGAGAAGCTCGAAAAGATACCCCCGATAGCTCCAAATTAGACAGAACCACGAGAATCGGCACTCTCACCAACCCAACGATTTGCCTAGCGCTTGTAGCCTTCCTCAAAGAGAATCAAGATGTGTTTACCTAGAGTCACGAAGACATGTCGGGAATCGACCTGTCAGTCATGGTACACAGGCTGAATATGTCGCCTTCTTTTCCACCCGTCCGACAGAAGAAGCGAGTGTTCACCTAAGAACGAGACCAAGTAATAGCAAAAGAAGTTAGCAAGTTACAAGAGGTGGGCTTTATCAGGGAAGTATACTATCCCGATTGGCTAGCAAACGTAGTGATGGTCAAGAAATCCAACGAGAAATGGAGAATTGTGTAGACTTTACGGATAGCTACCCTCTCCCTCGAGTCGACGTACTAATAGACTGTACAGCTCAACACCAGCAACTGAGCTTCATGGACGCTTTTTCAGGGTATAATCAGATCCAGATGGATGAAGCTGATCAAGAGAAAACTTCATTTGTTACTAGCCAAGGTCTTTTTGTTATAAAGTAATGCCATTCGGCCTTAAAAACGCAGGCACGACATATCAAAGACTAATGAACAGGATGTTTGCGAACCAAATCGGAAGGAATGTTCAAGTCTATGTCGACGACATGTTAGTAAAAAGCCGAAAAGAAGAAGACCACTTAAAGGACCTCAAAGAAACATTCAGTACCTTTTGCTCCTACAACATGAAGCTTAATCCAAGCAAATGCTCATTTGGAGTCATGGCGGGAAAATTCCGAGGCTTTATGGTGTCTCAAAGAGGTATCGAGGCCAACCCAGACAAGATTAGAGCCATAGTAAAGATGGCCCCCCCGGAGAACGTGAAAGAAGTGCAGAGTTTAAACATTAAGGTAGCCACTCTGAACAGGTTCGTGTCAAGGGCAACGGATAAATGTTTATCCTTCTTTCACACGCTGAAGAAGTCTTTTGAGTGGATTGTCGAATGTCAGCAAGCATTCGAGGAGCTAAAGGCCTACCTTTCCTCCCCACTGCTACTAAGTCCTTCACAACTGAGGTAAGAACTCTTTCTATATTTGGCTGTCTACCTGGCAGCTGTTAGTGCGGCCTTGGTCAATGAAGAAGAAAAAGTTCAAAAGCCTGTATACTACGCCATCCGGGCATTTCGTGGTGCAAAAGAAAGGTATCCACCCATGGAGAAGCTCACCTTCGCTTTAGTTATAGTGGCCCGAAAACTCAAGCCATGCTTCCAAGCCCACACAATAATCGTCCTAACTGACAAGCCCTTGCGGTAGGTGATAAGCAACCCCAAAACTTCTGGTTGATTAGCACTATAGGTGATAGAGTCGAATGAGTTTGACATTCAGTACCGCCCGTACACTGCCATCAAAAGGCAAGTCATCGTCGACTTCATAGCAGAATTCACCAAAGGGGAAGATAAAGGGGTAGACGAATGTCTGTGGTAGAGAATACATACAGACGAGTCGTCCAACAGGCAGGCCGAGGGTGTAAGCGTTGTTCTTCTTTCTCCTAAGGGAGACTAGATCGAATGTATGGTCCGCCTCAACTTCCTTACCACCAACTATGAAGCAAAGTACGAAGCCTTAATGGAGAGGCTTGATCTCACCAAAGCAGTAGGAGCCACAAGCGTGGTTCTTTACTACGACTCTCAAGTCATCACTAACTAAGTAAATGGAGATTATAAGTGTAGAGGTGAAAGAATGAAAAGATATCTGGACCAAGTAAGGAGAAGGGTCGACGAGCGAAAGTTCAAAGTTATCCAGATTCCCAAAGGAGAGAACGAGCAAGCCTATCGCTTAGCTAAAGCCACTTCAGCCGAACAAATGACTACCCTTGATAATGTACTTTCTTTTGTTCAACTTTCTCCACTAATAAATTCTGTCAATATGCAGGAGATAGGTCACGAAAGCAATTGGACCACACCGTTAGTCTCTTACTTGAAAAATGGCGTCTTACCAGACGAAAGGGAGGTCACAAGAAAGCTGAAGGTTCAAGCAGCGAGATTCATCTTAATAAGGGACATCTTGTACAAGAGAGGCTTCTCCCACCCATACCTAAGGTGTTTAGGTCCCGAAGAAATAGACTACGTCATGAGAGAAGCACACGAAGGGATCTACAGAAACCATTTAGGCTTGTAGTCATTGGTGCACAAACTCATCTGAGCGGGGTATTACTGGCCCATCATGCAGAAGGATGCTCAGGCTTAAGTCAAAGCCTACGACAAATGTCAAAGGTTCAGCAATGTCATCAGATAGCCGTCCGAAGAATTGACCCTAATGACAGCCCCATGGCCATTCGCTTAGTGGGGATTAGACATCATAGGACCGTTTCCAATAGAGGCGCGATAGTTGAAGTTCCTAATAGTGTGCATAGACTATTTCACAAAATGGGTGGAAGCTGAAGCCTTAGTCACCATTACAGAGAAGAACGTAAGAAGTTTCGTCAGGAGGTCCAACATATGCAGGTTTGGGATCCCAAGAGTCTTAGTCTCGGACAACGGGAAATAGTTCAACAACAACTCTTTCTGGGATTTTTGCTCTCAGCTAGGGATAAGTAATCACTACTCCTCCCCCGCCCACCCTCAAGCTAACGAACAAGTTGAAGTCACAAACCAATCATTGCTCAAAATCATCAAGACTCGGCTCAATAGGGCAAAGGGCATATGGCCCGAAGAGTTGCCAAGTATATTATAGGCGTACAGGACAATAGCGAGAACACCCACAGGAGAAACACCATTTCGACTAACATACAGGAACAGGAACAAAGCAGTCATTCCAGCCGAGGTCGGAATCACAAGTTACAAGGTGGACAATCATGATGAAAGAAAAAATAATGAGGCTATGCGTCTACAGCTTGATCTAGTTGACGAAGTTAAGGCGACAGCAGAACAAAGGCTTACACGGTGCCAGGACTGCATGGCTAAGCATTACAACTCCCAGGTCCAACACAGAGACTTTCAAGTTGGAGATCTTGTTTTAAGAAAGGTTATGGCCGCTGCTAAAGACCCTACTCAAGGGAAGCTCGGCCCCAACTGGGAAGGCCCCTACCGGATCACTTCATGGCAGAAGAAAGGTACTTACCACCTAGAGACGCTAGACGGATGGAAGTTACACCATCTGTGGAATGTCGAGCACCTACAGAAGTACTACCAGTAGAAAAGGTGGCACAAAGAGCCATAACCCTTTATTTCAAGTTTACCTTAGTTAATTTTAGCTATACTCAGTTTTTTTTATCTACTTTAGTTTTTTGCTACAATAATTCTTCTAAAAGTCCAAAGGGCAGGTATTCGTCTTTTAAGAACTACATTTTCTACAAATGCATGGTTTATTATAATAAGAAGAGTTTAATTAGATATGGCTAAAGTGTTTATCTATAGAAAATAAAGTGGACAAATCCACAAAATAGATGACTTTATTGTTTAGCCCACAAAATGGACTACCTCATCCTAAAAAAGGATAAAACAGTGTCAAGTCCACAAAATGGACAAATCCAAGTCTACAAAGTAAAAGACCCAATGTTCAGTCCACAAAGTGGACGACCTCATCCCAAAGTGGACGAGCCCATTATTGTCCATGAAAGGAACGTCTTCATCTCAGAAGGATGAAGTATTATCAAACCCACCAAGTGGACAAATTCAACAATAAGTCCTCAAAGGGAACAAACTTAATTTTAGTAAAGCAGACGGATTCATTGGTCCACAAGGTGGATGAGTCCGTCACTTAATTGAATGGACAAGGTAAGAGAAGTTGACAGCTTCATAAAATTACTTAATAAAGTCCCCAAAATTGGACAAGTATAAACAAGTCCAAGAAAGTAGACAAAGTTAAAAAGTAGACGAGTCCGAGCCTACGAAGCAAACGACTCCCAAAATGGGCAACATTATCCCAAAGAGATGACAGCCAAAGTCCATAAAATGGACAAGTTTATTAAAAGTCCAAAAAGTGGACGACCTCACCCCAGGGACGAAATATTACAAAATCCACAAAGTGGACAAGCTTAATACTACTATCCATAGAGTGGACAAGTTTATTAAAGTCCAAAAAGTGGACGACCTCACCCCCAAGGACGCAATATTACAAAATCCACAAAGTGGATAAGCTTATTACTACTATCCATAAAGTGAACGAATCTATTATTTACATAGGGCAGACAAGTTCAATAAAGAGTCCACGAAAGGGACAAACTAACGACTATAAAGTAGACAGGTTCGCTGGTCCACGAAGTAAATGAATCCATTACTTATCAAAGTAGAAAAGGCCATTGAAGCTAACGGCTTCATGAAAATTTTATAAGGCCATTGAAGCTAATGGCTGCATGAAAATACCATTGCTTAAACTGTGGATAAGTCTCCCAAGTCAGACATCCATAAAAGCTGACAAGGCTATAAAATAGAAGGGTCCATAATAAACATGAAAATTGATGGACCTAGCTAAGCTGACGGGCTCAAGGAAACGAATTCTACAAAGTAAACGTCCTTAGATGGATAAGCCTATCATGTAAGGCAAACAAGTTCATATCGGACTTGTGAAAATAGTATACAAGTGTACAAATACCAGCTAGCAGAAAACAGGGCAAAGTTAAAGACGACGAGCTTAAAGTATCATAAGTAAAATAAAATCCTTACAGATAAAGCCCAAAAACACTAGGGCATTTAAACGTTGTTTGAAGATTAGATAAAATAAGATATACAAAAATTAAGGCTAAGTAGCAAGAGCGTCACTTTTAGACTCATCAACCTTGTCCGGAGCAGGAGGGTTCTCCATGTCTAAAAGCTCAATAGACGAGTTGGAGGTAGAGACGGGAGGATTTGCAGCAAGCTGAGCCAAAACGATGTTGTCATCTTTAGGAGGAAGGTCAAACTCTGCGAAGTCGTCATCCTCATCAATAATGGTGTCACCAACAGGTGTCGTCGGCATGGGATCATCCATAGAAATCCCGAATAAGTCTAACTCTGGGAAGGCTGATGCAACTTGCTTGAAGCAATCATCAAATCTAGTGCCATAATATTCAATACAGGAATTAATGAATGATTGCGACACCTTGAATTCCTAAACAGCATCAGCCCCTACCTTCTCCACTTGTTGGCACAAGGTCATCAGCTCTTCCTCTAACTTTGCTTTTTGACAAACCTCTCCTTCCAACTTCTCCCTCATCTCCTTCAAATCAGTGTTCAGATTACAGACGACCTCCTTATACTGCCCCTGCTGGTCCAGTAAGTTATCATTATGCTTCCTAACCTAAGTGACGACACCCTCTTTAGCCACACAGCGGTCCTGAAGCGCCTTAACGCGTACCAAGGCCTGGGAAAAGATATGGTTGTTAGCCCATAAACAAGAAAAAAATAAGATAAAGCCATTCAGGGAAGTGAGTTTACCTGAGTAAGATCAAAAAGAGCTGACGCCCCTAAGTCCTCCATCCCTAGCTGAGCACAAGGATCTATGTCCATTGGCTTTATGAAAGACTCTACTTTCTCGACGGCATAATCCTTATGAGTAAGCAAGCAATGGGGCCCCTCGATGACGAGACCAAAAGAAGTCATCACCCCTTTCCCCGCGCCACGGCTGGACTTGAGAGGTGACTTCTTAGGATAGGCATCCTCAAGAGTGACGGCGACCTTTTTAAGGGGACAGTCGTCCTTCCCGTCAACTTTCCTCTTAGCCGAACCCTTAAAAACGGCCTTGGGGGCTGACGAGGATGCCCCTTCCTTTCCTTTAGCCTTCTTCTCTTTTTCTTTTCTATGAGCAGCTACTGCCCTCACATTTTGTTTAGCTACCTCCATTTCTGTAAAGAGAACCAACATGCATTAGAAAAGCCGACGGTAATAACAAAAATGACGGGAATAATAGAAAATCGACTCACGTCAATGAGAGTATTCATCTAATCTACGGGCTTCTAGTGACGGCTCAGGGCCCCCATAATAAGCATACAAGGTGTCGAGTGTGATAAGGTCCCGACACTTCCGTTCACCCAATGGGATCTCTGTCACTCGGCGGATAAATTCTTCCTGCTCCTCTGAAATATAAGGATGAATGCTAGCTGAAAACAAGAAAAATAGACGGTGTTAAAAGATTGGAACAAATAAGCAGGAAAAAAGAGCAAACGGGATCAACCTGAATCCCTAACAAGAGCCCAAGTGTTGTCAAAGTAACCACGGGGCATTGTCTCCCATTCCTCCTGATGACACACCTAATATGTCCCCTCAACAAAAAAGTATCTACTTTTCCAGCTTCTGTTAGAATCATGCATATTAGACACTAGGCCCAAGTTCTTCTCCCAAGCGGCAAAATGATATGTCGCCTTAGAAGAAGCAATGTGCTAGGGTCTGTAGCAGTAGAAAAACTTGTCCAATGAAAGCTGACGGTTTCCTACGCTCAAACGACCCCATAGGATCTCAACACCTATAAAGATCCTTTAGGTATTCGAAGCGATCTGTCTGACGAACAACCACAAAAAATCTACCAGCTGACGATGCAAAGCTGTCAGTAGTAATCTAAGCCCGACAGCTAGCATGGCGTCATACATACTGACGTCTATCGTCCTCCCTGTATAGCACTTTTCATTCTTCCTAAGGAGACGGATAGGGATGTGGTCTGGGATTTGGTAACGGGTATGCAACTCCTTAAAAACCCTGTTACTCATCTTTGGTAGGAATTTATTGACGGACCAATCCTCAGGAAGGATGAAGGTTGCCTCTGGGACTTCCTGAAGTTCCTTCACAGGACTCCTCATCACCTTCCTCTCTGTTTCCGTCACTATCCTTCTCCTTTTTACCCTCCTCAACTTCACCCTCCTCACTTACTTTTTCTTCCTCTCCTTCTTCTCCATAACTTCCCGCTTCCTCGTTAGGAGATTGGGCTGATGTTTCCCTCTCTGACGACTAGGAAAAGCCCTTGGACTTTTGACCTAAACCATACACCTCATCGTAGCTCGTTCCATGGCGGACAAACGACTAATCACTCAACCCGTCACTTGACATCTGACTACCTACAAGTGACGGATCCATTCTAAGAACCTAAGATGACGGCCTCACTATGGAGTTAAATCAATTAGAATAAAATACATACGTATGAGAAAAGAAAACTTACAAATATAAGTGACGGTTACGAAGATGACGGTAGTAGCACAAGCGACGAAGTAAACAAGTTGACAGAGTAAAAGCGACGGCTCTTCTCTCAAGAGATCAGCAAGGATGAAATAGAAGAAATGAGGAGGAGAGGCATGTTATATATAAGGGAGAAAATGCATGGAAGACAAAGCGACGCTCTCGTCCAAAACCAGAGCCAACCAGAGTGCGCCATGTGTCCTTGCATTTAATAATGGCTGCTCGAGGAGTCTCCCATAAATGATTTTCTCTCTCTCCTGGCCAAGTAGAAAATTAGCAATGAAAGAATTAACTCCATAACCTGTCAGTTTAAGCTGACGAGGATATAGAGTAGGGGGCAGCTGATAAGGATAAAATTATAAGTATACGCTCACCAAAGGAAAGGTGTAGAACGGCATTCCAAGTTAACCCGTCGACTTTGCATATGTCCATCAACAAGGCAGTATGAAGTCTAACACTTTATGCTGACAAGGTCAATGAAAGGAAGATGGAAAGCTAACACCTCTAAAGCCGATGGTTCTAAAATAATCTTGACTTGATCCCCACATATGAGTAAATAAGGAAATATCTTGTACCCCACGCTTAGTGTTTATTTCCTACTAGGAAAGGATTCCGCAATATACGCTTAGAAGGATTCCTATAAGAAAAAGACTTCTAAGCCAAGGAAGAGATGTCAACCCTCTACAACTATAAAAACTCCAATATCCTCATAAATTAAGGTACACATAATTCACCCCAACTTTGGCACTCTAGAGTTGCGAAAAAAAGAAATCTAACTTGACCTTCGAAGGGTATTTGGCCGGCACCACACTGATGCCCTTTGCTAGGTCTTCTCTTTTTATTGTGCAATTGTAATTTCAAGCGTACGAGTACTGTGTGGCTCATTGGTGATTTTTCGACATCATCAGGAAGGAACCCCAAATCCAATCTTCAGCTCTTCAAACCCTCACTCCGCCTCTCATAAAATGAGAACCAGCTTTGGTAAAGGAAAAATAAATAATAAAAAATAAAAACCGGACCCAAATGCATGAAGAACAGAGCAGATGAAGCCCAGCAAACTTTTCTCACCTTTCTCTTCCCCTACATCTCATATCCAAACCCACTACAGCCACATCACAAATCCAAACCCCACACCCATAACCACATCTCAAAAATCCAAACCCCACAACCACATCTCAAGTCCAAACTCCATGGCCACAAATTAGATCAGAAGCTTAAAATCACTATTAAAATACCATACCACAAATCTTGAAAGAAGAAATAATGAAAGGTAGAAAGAAACAAGACGAAGTTGAGAAAATAAATGGGTGAAGAAAAAAAGAAAGAGAAAAATAGAGTAAAAGGATCTAACACAAACTCGAAAAATACTTTATTAAAAAAAAATAATTACACAGCATCAAATCTTCGTGGAGGCTGCTGGGTTTCAACTAGAGCTGTTGGGTTTCAGATGCTCCTACTGGGTAGCTGCTCATCTTTGGATGCAAAGGAAGAAATGAGAAGAGGAATGAGAGGAGGAAAGTGAAAAACCAATGAAATTGGTGTACTATGGTAGGTGTGGGTTCAAACAGTAGAATAGAGATACAAATAAGAAGGAATAAAAGGGAGAAAGACGTTGGGAGTGGCTGGGGTGGACTGACTTGATAGAGACACATGACAATGGGTCCCGCATAAGTTCAAAAATTTACAATAATGCTCCAATAACTCAGTTTTCATAACTTGAAAACATTCAAAATGTGTTTTTAGTTTTGTTAACTAATCACTCAAAAATCAAATAATTAAGTAATGGAAACAAAAACTAAAAACAAATCCAGACACACCCTTCTACTATAGAACCCACCAATTTTGAGTTATGAGCGATAAAAACAAAATGACATAATTGGTAATGGAAAACGTAAAATCCAAAACAGCCCCTAAGGCTTTTATAACCGCACATAAAACCTTAAATGAAATTTTGGCTTCTAAATAAAACAAACTCGCCTTTGGGACTCTCCTTCCTTTTTGTGTAATATGAATTTAGAAATTAGAAACAAGTTGAATGGCCTAGAAGCCACTAGAAATCATAAAAAAATTAGAAACCAAGCATATTTTAATGTCATCTCTATTTTTTAAGATTTTTTAAAAGCATGAACGCACCATAACCAAAACTCAAGATGCTTTTGGCTCATCCAGAGCCTACCACCAACTACGGACTAACTATTTAACTATTATATTAATCCTATCATATAAACCAATAGCGATTCAGATTTTGATACACTAGAACAAAAAAAACGCTTATTAAGCAGTCATTAACTAATTATTTAATAATACTTATTATACTAATCCTATCACATAAACCAATAGCAATTCAGATTTTGATACACTAACAAGAAAACACTTAAATCAGTATGGAACTTCCGAAAAAAAAAAAAAAAAGTAGATAGAGCATCGCAGTTCGCAGCTCCTTGATTGCAAAACAAAAATTCATTACATTACAAAGTTAAAAAGTTCTAAAGAAAATCAACGGTCAGGATTCCGCCGATCAAACACCATCATCGTCATCATCAACTACACATATATATACAAAATACAAAGACAAAACGGCCTCTCCGTCACAGTAGAGAGGCGGAGCTAGATAGTACATACATCGTTCAAAACGACGGAACGACGCCGTATCCATAGATACGTTCAACATCGACCTCGACGTCCGTACGCTTTGCGAACCTTCCTTTGATTCGCGGCCTCGTCTCTGCGTAGGCTTTTCGCGAAGCGTATCGGATCGTCTTCTCGAACTTTCGGTTCTTCCTCTTCTCTCTGTACCTCAAAACCCTCGCTTCCCGATCCGCCGCCGAGATCTGAACCGCTCGATTCGCCGAGTCTGTGATCGGCTTATTATAAGAATCGGATATTTCCGTCACGGTGCTTCCATCTGGAACTACACCGACGTCGAGGGACGAAGAAGACACCTGAAAGAAAATTACAATATCAGATCAGAAAATCGAAGCAACCAAACACAAATCTAAGAAGGAAAATTATTTAGGAACGTACACTCTGGCTGACGCACTGAGTGTTGTAGCCATAGGAGTAGGGTTTGGAGGCTGAGAAATCCATGTCGAAGCAGTGGTCGTTATGCAATGGAGGTTGACCATTCTTGCTCTGTACTGGTACTACTCCATCAGTACCAGAACTGTTTTGCTCCTGAGCTTCCAATTTCGGATCCACCGGCCCGTATTCCAGATCCAAATACGGATCCACTTCCGGTAACAGAAACTGACCCGTATTCAGATCCGTACTCTCCATAACCTTGTTATTCGGGTTCGGAAGCAACCAAGAAGCAGCTTCGGCCTCTTCCCTGCTGACGTCAGCGTCTCCTTCCACGTCGGAGAAGTAACGTTCTTCTAGGAAGTTAACGGCGCCAGCCTTGACAGTGACGGATTCGTAGAACGGAGTAACGGGAACGCGCTCGTGGCGGCGTGCGAGTGGGTTAGCAGAGTGGATGTCACGGTCGCACGAGATGCAGAGAGCAGCGGCGTCAGCTTTGCACGTGACGTGTGCCGGAGCTTGCTCGCAGACCTCACAGACCCAAACACGCGCGTGACGCGACGCGAGCTTGTTGGCCGCGTGGATTTTGGAGTCGCAGCCTACGCAGAGGAACGCCGAGTCAGCTCGGCAGAAGAGAGTCGCAGTTGCCGATTTGCACGAGTCACAAAGCTTAGATGCCATAAGTAAGTAACTCAACTCAAGTACTCTCTCTGCACTAAGCTCTTCTTTCTCTTTCTTTCTTCTTCTTTTTTTTCCTCCCTCTATTTGTGTGTGGTGGTTGTTGATTATGTGTAATTTTTGGTCTATCTTGTGGGCCGAGGGAGATCTGGGGAGTGACGAATGAGAGAACGACACGTGGGGAAGGCTTAGCCAGATAAATGAAATTAATTGAGTTGAAAATGAAAACTGACTAATCTAAAATTATAAATAAATACTTCTTCTACTTTTTTTGTTTTTTTTTTTGTTGTCTTTTTTGAAAAATCAAACTTTTTAAAAAAATATCATTTATTATTTTGTTTATATTTTATAAATGTATAAGTTTTCAAACTTATATTTAAAAAAAATTTATCAAAAAATTAAATTAATAAATTAATAGAGGTATAATAGAAATATTAGTAAATTAATAATTTTTATTTTTAAAAACAAAATAATATTTTGAAACATCTCAAAATGAAATAAAAATAAAAAAAGTGAGACAAAAAAAGTAATTATTAATACTTAATAGTTATATTTAAAGTTAATAATTATAATTTAAACTTACTGTTATGATTTTTTTTTTTTTCACTTCAAATAACAATTTATTACTTAAAAATTTGTTGCGTTAACAGTGCAGAAACAGCAAAATAGGGATTGGGGTTTACTGTAGGCTATAGGGTAGGTGTCATTTTACGTGACCCCACGCAAGATGGAACGAGGTTGGAGACTTTTGGTTGGAGTTTGGTTACGGGAGTTTTTATTTTTATTTTTATTTTTGTAAAGTTTTCAACGTAGTAAATGGAAATGGGGGAGGGGGGAGAAGGTTGCCAATAAATGAATTGTATGTGGACTGTAGAAGAGTGTGGACCCAATAGAGTGCCAGATTGGTCCTCCTGATTGATGTGTATTATTTGCACCGTGACCTTAGCTGGCTGGTCCTAGTCATACATACATAGGCAATTGACAAGGGAGGTCGTGCTCGCATGCACCGCGGGAGCTTGCTAATAGGGAAGACATCTATGGGATTCTGTGTGCAAAACTCTTAATCAACATCTTGGGGATTGAAAGATTCCTTTTTGTAATTATTTGATATGTGTTGAAGAGAGAGTGGATGGGTTGGGGTGGGGTGGGGTGGGGTGGGGAGACTATGCGTACTTAGGAGAATAGTCAAACTCTCGAATACTAATGTAAAAAAATTATAAACATTTGATCATGCAAATGACATATTTTATAAACTAATAGACATATAACAAAAAGTTTCAATCAAAATTTATAGACATGGGTTAAAATTAAGAAAAATATTACTGTAGGGACTCAATTTAGATTGGACCCAGGATATGAATGGGTTTTCAACCCAATAAGCCCAAACAATAAATTTGTAGAGAATGGGTACTAGAACTGGTACTGTTAGACAGGAAAGGTTCTACTCATCAAGTAACAAAGGGTACTCTAGGTTGATTGAAGGAGAAAAAACTTTTCTCGCCCTCCTTTTTTGTACGTCTCTCTTTCTTCCCTTTTTCTGGTTTTTCCAAAAAGTCCCCACCTATCTCATTCGTTTCTATGTTATATACACCCTCCTCCCCTCTATTTCCATTGTACACGGGTAGTTCTTATTCGGGAAGTTCCTTTCTGTCTCATCTAGCATCTACCGGAACTTTCGCTTAGTGGCCATAAAGCTGCTTAGTCACTGTTCAGGTATCACCTCCATGTTAATGCGGCCAGAGGGTTAGCTAGAAAGCATTTAATGTGGAGGTGATGGCCTTGGAAGATATTTGCTACCTTCCCCGATTCCTCCTTAGGTTTATACCCAACTTCCAGTTCAGATACAACTTTGCGGAGTCTCCGGAATAAAATGAAAGTTACATTCACCTCGGACTTTGGTGTCCTCGGACGTGTGTTATGCCGCCATATATAATATCCATTCCTTTCTCTTATATTATTCATTTAATAATAATAAAATTTTTAAGCTATCCTCGGATAACTAAGTGTCTTCAAATTGGGCCGTTGGGCCCTGAGTCCACTTCTGATGATTCCTATATCTTTTTAACTAACAGGCCCCACAATTACATTTTTAATTTTTCACCTATTTTTAATTAAAAACTAAGTGTAAAATAAAAAATAACTTATCTTGTCTTAATCTTTTAAGCATAGAATAAAAGACAAATGTTGATTTATTTAAATTTTTGGTTGAGTCATGAAAGAATTGGGTTATTTTAGTCTTTTTCTATTTTTTTTTTTAATTATTGGAAAGACGTTAATAGTTGAAACAAGATTGTAGGTTATAAATCAATCATTATTGTGGGGGAGTGGGGCACAAACAAAAGGCCCATAGATCCAAGCCCACAAAGAGTGGAATGAAAGGAAAAACATAGATCCATCCGAAGATAACTGCAAAAGAAGTAGGCCCTGCACATAGATAAGAAGAACATGAAGAAGTACGTTGGGCAATAAGACTCTCAGCCCATAGGTGTTTCCTGTTCCCACTCGGCATGTGGCCGAGGAGAATTTTGTCCTTGGCCCATGCCCGAGGACACAGACAAACTAAGGAAAGACAAAGAAGTACTTGAAAACCGAAGGTGAAATGTAGCCAACGAACCAGGAAAGATAAATTGATAGAGCCTAAATTCAATAACAATTACCTCCACATTAAATAGTGATTCCCACCTAACCAAGGCTGCATTTATTGTTGAATAACCCACTTGAACAATACTCTTCACCAATTAATACACTCACTTCTTCAAAGTGACGGAGACATATGATAGATCAAGTATCTTTCTATCTCTTCCACACAATTCTCCATCGAAAGAAGGATGCCACTAGTATAAATAGGACCCTTCACCACTTCAGAATGGGGATAAAAAAAATTTAAAATAAAAAAAGAAAGAAAAATTGGAAAGAGAAAGGCAGATTGTAAAGAAAATTTCTAACTTGTAATTGCTTATCTTTATCAAACTAAAGAGAATTCTCAGACCCCATCCTTTTTCTCTAGAAAAGTCTTGTGCCACATAAAGTGTCGCATAAAAAGTCACAACTATTCTCCCAGTTGTAATAACCATTTTGATTTTGATTTCTTATATAGATCTCCCATAAACTATTCTCCCATCATTCATAAATAAATTGTGTTGTTCATTTACTTTTTTGTATTTTGACTCCCACAGTTATAAAAGAAATTTTAGTAATATAATTTAGGATACCATGTGTGGGGACAAAGAATTTGGCAACCCCGACCCACTTTATATCAAGCCCAAGATCCATGCCGAGAAGGAAGAAACGTCCGAGGACGAAGTTAAAAAGTCTGAATTGCCCAAGAACCCTACCGAGGACAATCCTGTCCTCGGCCAACTAAGACCAGGGGAGGAGGAAGCAACGAGCCATCAAAGGTAGCATCCCAAAGCATCCTAAGAGTGAGAATGAGTACAATGTGTCAGCCATGGAAGCATGGTGGAGGAACAATTCTAGGATAAAACTGTCACCTCCACATTAAATGCCCGCAACTAACGTTCTGGCCGTATTAATGAGGAAATGACCCCTGAACAGTGCAATCTTAATTGATGCAACCCACAGAAAGAATGGAAAGACGACTGATGGGACAGACACTCAAATATTGACTTGTCTAATCAACAAATGTAGGGCTAAGATCAACTAAAAGGGGGTATATAATGTAAGAACTACTTCGGGAGAAAGGGGATAAAAAAATACAATGGCAACTTGTAGAACTTTCCCAACTTTTGTAGTCAAGCACTGAAGAAATAATAAGGATTACACAAGAGAGTCCTGAGGAGCAAAATTTCATACTTCAATCCATGTTCTTATCATTCCGCCTACTCACTGTCGTGTTTTGTTGTTGCAATCCTCATTAAGACCTAATTCTTAGACCTATTCTCTACAAATTTATTGTATTGGGCTAGTTGGATCTAAGTCCACTCATCAGCAGAAGAAGTGCTCAGATCAAGTCCCTACAATTGGCGTCATCTGTGGGGAGAACTTATGTGTTAGCAGGGGTAACAATCTAGCATGGTAGGATCAGGCCCTCATCAAGCGAGCTCTCATCGGCCTACACCGACAAGATCCCAGCAACGGGGTAACTTTCCCAATCCAGAGCAAGCTTGAAATGAAGAGAATGGAAGGTTTCAGGAAGGCAGTGTGCACACCACTCCACGTACTCCAAAGACAAAATGACAATCGAGTCGTGCAGCAAGAAGAAGTTAGGAGCCACATGTCCCAGAGACAGAATGATAATCAGGCCATGCAACGAGAGATAGAAGAATTGAAAAGAAAGCTGCTCCATGCATAACGAAGGCAGCCTCATTCTAACCCTAACATGCCCTCTGATAATGAAAGTAATGATGACTACAGGCAAAGATAGAGAACTCTTCCAAGCGAGACATTCTCTCACGAAGAAGAGCACTACCAGAGGCGTAAATGTAAAATCCCATCTCCTAAAGGCTTGGGGAGCGATGCCATGAGCAGCGCACTGGATAAACTCTCCAAGTCACCTTTTACACGTCACATAGAAGAAGCTATGCTTCCTCGGCGATTCCAGCAGCTAACCTTCACCATCTATAATGGCAAAATAAACCCTGTGGAGCATGTGAGCCAGTTCAACCAAAAGATGGCTGTCCATTCCAAAAACGAGGCACCGATGTGCAAAGTCTTCCCCTCTAACTTGGGTTCAGTGGCGATGAGGTGGTTTAATGGCTTGAAGATGAATTCTATAGATTCATATAGACGGCTGACCTAGGCCTTTGGCTCCCGCTTCATTACGAACAGTAGAGCTCCTCGGCCCTTGTGCGCGCTATTGTCTTTATCCATGCATGATGGAGAGACTCTAAAGGCCTACTTGGACCGATATTAGGAGATATACAATGAACTGGATGACAATTTTGATGATGTCGCCATCAGCACCTTCAAAAATGGTATCCCAGCTGGACATGGCTTGAGGAAGTCCTTGACTGGCAAGCCTGCCACTAGTGTGCGCCAGCTAATAGATCGGATCGATAAGTACAAATTAGTAGAGGAGGACCAGCTGCAGGGTAAAGAAAAGAAGAAGGTTATCCCCCAGGAAATGAGGGATTTCAGGTCGAACCGATATAATAGCAGCCGCTCGATAAGAGATTTCGCGGGGCAACCCGGAGCAACTAACACATAAGCTATCGGCGCTGTGTTCCGAGAACCAATACACCGAGTGTTAGAGAAAATCCGAATAAGATGGCGGGAGAGTCCACGAGCTGCAACCAGAACCTTTATTGCCAATACCACTGAGACCACGAGCATACCACAGAAAACTGCAAAAACCTTCAGAGCTATCTAGACCAGTTAGTCTGAGAGGGAAAGCCGAGGCACCTTTTGCATCATTCCAGTGCTCATCAAGACCAGATCCATCAGGAACCTTGGCTGCTCTAGGAAGAACAGGCACGCGCCCTTCACGGGTGCTAACTGTGGCTCAACTACCGGCCGAGGAGTCCCAGCTAGAGCCGAAAAAGGCTAGAAGGAATTCTCAACTGATCTTGAGTTTTTTGGGGAAAGACAAGATTGGAACCACACAACCCTATGACGATGTGTTGACGGTTACTCTCAGAATTGGGGACTACGATGTGAGAAGAGTGATGGTGGATAATGGCAGTGCGGCTGAGGTCATGTACCTAGACCTCTACAAGGGGCTAGGGTTCAAATCGGAAGACCAGATGCCCTATAGCTCCCCCTTGATGAGCTTCGACGGGAAGCTCATTATTCCAAAGGGCATAATTAGACTACCCATCCAAACCGGCCTAGAGATAATGGAGGTGAACTTTATTGTGGTGGACACCTACTCTTTATATACAGCCATTTTTGGCAGACCTTGGCTCCACACCTTGGGGGCCGTTGCCTCCTCATTGCATCAGAAGGGGAAATTCTCGTCAGGGGACCAGGTTCTCGAAATTCGTGGTTACCAATCCACAACAAGGTAATGTATGGTGGCTGCCATTTCACACCGGCTCGAGACAGAGCCCTCGACCGCTGCTGAAAAGAATTTATAACAATCAAAGGCCCCGGTGGTGCCTACTGATGCAGCTGCCAAGGAAGCGAAGTGTGAAGATCTGGAGAAAGTGGTCATTGGTGATGACCCAAAAAATTTCTTTCAAGTTAGAACCCAGTTGCCTCTTCAGGAGAAGGAGGAGCTGATCGAGTTTCTCAAGAGAAATATTGACGTGTTTGCATGGGATGCCTGTGATGCCCCAAGGATTGACCCATCCTTCATCTGTCACCATCTCAATGTCAATTCGTCCATAACTCCCAAGAAGCATCCACCCCAGCGCCCATCAAGGGAGCATGCTAATGCGATTAGAGAAGAAGTGATAAAGCTTAAGCGTGCTGAGGCTATCAAAGAGGTTTTCTATCCCGAATGGTTGGCTAATACTGTGGTGATCAAGAAGAAAAATGGAAAGTGAAAGGTTTGTGTGGACTTCACAAACCTGAATAAGGCATGTCCAAAAGACCCGTTCCCCGTGCCTCGGATAGACCAGCTAGTGGATGCAACTATGGGCCACCCCCGGATGAGTTTCTTAGATGCCTTTCAGGGCTATCATCAAATACCACTGGCCTTGGAGGATCAAGAGAAGACAGCCTTTGTGACACTCATTAGGAACTACCATTACAAAGTAATGTCATTCGGTCTGAAAAACGCAGGGTCCACTTATCAAAGAATGATGATGAGAATGTTTAAGCCGCAGTTGGGCAAAAGCATCGAAATCTATGTAGATGATATAGTGGTGAAGAGTAAAATGGTGTCCAAGCATTTGAGGGACCTCGGCTGCACCTTTAATGTCTTAAGGTTACATTATTACCCACAAGGGAATTGAGATTAATCCTGACCAAATCAAGGCTATCAATAACCTAAAGCCTCCGCGAAACCCCAAGTAGGTCCAAAAGCTTACTGGGATGATTGCGGCTTTAAATCGGTTCATTTCCAAGTCGGCGAATAGATGCAGACCATTCTATCCCTTAATTAACAAGTGGAAGGGATTTAAGTGGTCCAAGGACTATATTGTGGCCTTCTAGCAACTCAAGGAGTACCTATCCCGACCACCCATCATGTCCAACCCTGAGGCCGATGAAGTCCTATACGCGTATATCGCCATGGCCTCTCATGCTGTGAGCTTGGTGCTAATACGAGATGACGGCAGCATCCAAAAGCTAATCTATTATGTAAGCAAGTTGCTACACGAAGCTGAGGTCAAGTACTTACCCTTAGAGAAAGCCATACTAGCTGTAGTCCACGCTACACAAAAGCTTCCCCATTATTTCTAGGCCTACACAATTGTTGTCTTAACCCAACTTTCCTTGAGGTCTATACTTTAGACTGTTGATTACATTGGAAGGATCGCCAAATGGAACACGATCCTAGGGGCCTTCAACATCAAGTACATGCCCCGAACCTCAATAAAAGGCCAGGTCCTGGCTGACTTAGTGGCCGAATTTGCTAAACCCCAGGTAGAAACAATAGCAGAGAAGCAAAATATGGATGGAAAGTCAGTTGGGGCAATCTCCATCCCAGGGCCCCTATGTTGGAAAGTGTACGTTGATAGTGCGGCAAATCAGAGGGGGTCTGGAGTGGGGCTTGTCCTAGTATCCCCTAAAAAGTCTGTCATAGAGAAATCCTTGAAACTTAGATTCTTAGTCACAAATAACGAGGCCGAGTACGAGGCCTTGCTACAAGGGATGGTCATGGTGCAGAAAATGGGAGGAAGAGCGATGAAAATGTTCTTGGATTCGAGATTGGTAGTGGGCCAGGTAAAGGGAGAATTGGAAGCCAGAGATGCCAGGATGTAAAAGTACTTAAGCCAGGTCAAGCGCTTGCAGCCGGACTTCGACTTTTTCAGCCTGTCACATGTCTGTAGAAGTGGAAACACCCATGCAAATTCATTGGCCACATTTGCTACCTCCTCGACAAGAGATCTGCCTCGGATCATTCTTGTCAAGCATCTAGAAAAAGCAAACGAGATGGCAAAGGGAACGGTTTATATCCATCAAATTGGGGTAAGTCCTAGCTGGATGGACCCTATAGTGAGATTCCTCAAGGATGATGTCTTGCCCGAGGAGAAATCAGAGGCTGAGAAAGTACGAAGAAATGCTCCTCGGTTCTGGTTGTCCAAGGACTTCAAATTGTATAGGTGCTCCTACTCTGGACCATACTTACCGTGTATCCACCCTGAGGCATTAGAATTACTGCTCGAAGATCTCTACGAAGGCATCTGTGGGAGTCACATAGGAGGAAGATCCCTGTCGCACCGGGCCATCACTTAGGGATACTGGTGGTCGGGGATGCAGAAAGAGGCCTTGGAGTATATTAAGAAATGTGACCAATGCCAAAGGTTTGCCCTAAATATTCATCAACCAGGAGGGGTCCTAAACCCTTTGTCCAGTCCATGGCCGTTTGCCCAGTGGGGCTTGGATATTTTAGGCCCTTTTTCCTAAAGCGCTGAGAAATAAAAGATACCTGCTGGTAAGCATAAATTATTTCACCAAGTGGGTCGAAACTGAGCCATTGGCCAACATCAAAGATGTGGATGCTAAAAAATTCATCTGGAGGAATATTGTCCCACGATTTGAGGTCCCTCATACTCTCATTTCAGATAATGGACTCCAATTTGACAGTAAAGCCTTCAAATAAGGGTCACCAAATAGCCCACAGCCCATAACCCAACCCAAAAACCCACGACCCACCGAGCTAATAGGCAGCCCGGCCTGTTATTATCGAGGCTCATGGGTAGCTCACTAGCCTAGTGGGTTAAGCCGTGGGCTAGTTTTTATGCCCATGGGTACCCGATGGGCTAGCCCAGTAGCCCAACCTATTACCCAGCCCGTTGGCCTAACCTATTGGCCCAGCCCAATAACTCATAATTCATAAAAAAAAATATATAGGAAGTGTATAAAGAATTGATCTTGAGATATTATAAAGGAATTTCTTAAGAGAATTCCTTGAACCACTAAGGTACTCAAAGTAATTGTACTAAACTTAGTTTACTAAATATATATTTTTCTAGTAGTCTAGCAAATTTGAATTAACCATTTGACATTTTTTTTTATTAAAGATAAAAATAAAAATCTATTTAAAGCCTTAATAAAAAAAAATTAAATAAGTTTCCATCAACAAAACAAAAAATTAAATAGATTTGACTGTTAAAATATTTGTAATTAAGTATTAAATTCTTTAATTCTTTCCTTTAAAAAAATAAATCGATTATTCCCTTATAAAAAATTGATTCTTTCCTTATAAAGATAATAAAATAATATGCTAACACAAGCTCATGAGTAGCTCATTACACCCAACCTGATAGCCTAGCTTGCTAAAGACTAAATAGGCATTGCCCATGGACAGGGTCATGGGCTGAAGTTTTCTCTTTTGTCCTAGCCCAACCCGGCCCGTTAACTAGTTAATAGCCCATTGTGCCCATAGGCCAAGTAAAAATGGGCTGGGCCGGCCCGACCCGGCCCATTGACGACCCTTACCTTCAAAAGATACTGTTGCGAACTTGGGATCATAAACAGGTACTCGACACTGGCTTATCCTCAGGGAAATAGATAAGCCGAGGCTATCAACAAGGTCATAGTGAATGGGCTTAAGAAGATACTAGATGACGCCAAGGGAAGATGGGTGAAAAGCTACCACACATCCTATGGACTTACTGAACTACACCACGACGGTCAACAAGGGAAACACCTTTTGCCATGATCTATGGAACTGAGGTTGTTATCCCTCTAGAGGCAAATTTTCCAACGCTAAGGAGCTCCAAGTTGTAATGATGAACTGCTAGGGATGAATCTAGATCTAATTAATGAACGAAGAGAAAAGGCAATGATCTAGTTAGTTTACTATCACCAAAAGCTCAAGTAGGGACATGATGCCAATGTGAAGCTGAGACGTTAGCACCAGGGGACTTAGTATTGAGAAAAGTTGTGGGTGCTGCCAAGAACCCGTCCTATGGAAAGCTAGGACCCAACTGGGAAGGGTCATACCGAATTACTTCAATAGCAAGGACAGGTGCATACTAATTAGAAGACTTGGATGAAATAGAAATACCTCATCCATGGAATGTAAATAATCCGATGAGGTATTATTATTAATAAAAGCATTTTCTCTAATTTGAATCTTAAAGTCTATTACGATTATAGGAATTGTATTTTGGCAACCGTCTAAGTACTAGACAGAACTAAGGTTTTGCATGGTCTTCGGACTCAAGCCTATGAGGAAATTAGTTACTTCAAGAAAAATTTAAGTGTTAGACAAAACCAAGGTCTTACATGGTCCTCGAACTCAAGCCTAAGAGGAAACTAGTCACTTCAAGAAAAATCTAAATGTTAGACAGAACCAATGTCTTGCATGGGTCTCAGACTCAAGCCTATGAGAAAACTAGTTACTTCAAGATAATCTAAGCACTGGACAGAACTAAGGTCTTACATGGTTCTCGAACTCAAATCTATAGGGAAACTAGTTATTTCAAGAAAAATCTAAATACTAGACAGAACTAAGGTCTTGCATAGTCCTCAAACTCAAACCTATGAGGAAACTAACTACGTTCCAAAAAAAAAAATCATGATATACAGGATTCATATTACAAGGTTATTGCCTTTTATAGGCTATTCAACAAAAGCAGGTCATAGTATTAAGGTAGCTCAATTATTGATCAGAGTCTAAGTGGAAACTATCATTATAGACTTTGCCTTTTTTGGCCATTATCTCAAAATAGAAAGCAAGTCACACTATTGAGATTTTTTAGCTAATAATCAAAGCGCGGGTCATACAAGTAACAGAACCCATCATAATAACAGTAAGCACATAATGTAAAAAGAAACCTCGTATATTCCATCTGAAAGTTACATTACAACGTTAAAAAAAAGGGGGGGGGGGGGGGGGGAAGAAAACATAAGGCAAAAATACAAGTAGAGCTAGCCAAGGAAGCCTATTTCTTCTGCTTTATTTTGACCCCTTCCTTGGGGAGCTGAGTAGAAAGGGTCTCAGGATCCTTGGGGCCCTCAGTCAGGAGAGTAACCTACTGAGAATCAACTAAGAGGGGCGTCTCCTCGGCATCAAGGGCCTGGGAACCTACAGAGGACTTTGTAGCACCCTGGGGCGCCTCCTTGCTTGAACCTTTGTCTGTCTTGGTCACTCCAGTAGGCTCAACTTCCTTGGCAGGCGCATCAGAAGTGGCAATGCCAAAGTAACTTCATTAGGAGTAGTACCAACTTCCTTAAGGGCCATCTCTGCCTCGGAGTTAGGAGGAGCAGCCTCAAGGATGGCAGGAGGGTAGTACACAAGCTTCGCCTTCCACAAGTCAGATGAAGCCTCAACTCTAACTTGCTTGAAGGCTTCATTCCAAGTCTGGGAGCAATAGCGTCTGCATATCTCAAGCACTTGAAACTTGAGAAGGGTCTGGGTTTCAGCCACTCCCAAGCCATAGGCCGCATCCTCAGCCTTCTCCTTAGAGGTCTCGGCCTCTGTCCTAACGAGTTCAACCTCCTCCTTAGACCTCAAGGCCTCTTTCCTAGCCCATTCGGTGACATTCTTGGCCCCCTCCACCTCGGTCATCTTCTTCTTCAACTATACTATCTGCTCCTTAGTGATCTTCAGCTGATCCTCTGCATCGAGTAGGAGCCTAGTCTGGTCCTCGGCCTGCTTTTGAGCGTTAGCAAGGCCTGTCTAAGCGCTGTCTCGGGCCCTTGCTATCTCCTTCAGCTCCTCTCTTGCTTTCAAGAGATCGGTCTCAAAGGTTTTAAGGGTTCGAACAGTGTCCAAACGTTTTTTAATCTCGAGGTCAAAGGCCCTACTCTGGTCGTCGACCTCTTTCTCCAGCCTAAAGGTGGCCTGGACAGCCTGCCAACCGAAACAAGCACATAGTAAGTTAGGAACTAAGGAACAAAATTCAACGAAGTCTTAAATGCTGGATGTCTTACCATGCCCAGATACCTCTTCAGGCTGAGGACGACCTCCTGCCTTTTCAGGTTCTCCAATTCGGCCATATCAGTGGGGAGTAGCAGAGATCTCTTCAACGCATCGGCCACGAATGTGCCTTCACCACCTCTGAAGTCCTTAAGGGAAGCATTGTCCATCAAAGGCTCCCTATGGAGCATTAGGGCGAGGAACCAGGCCTGGGACTCGACCTGTGGGGCCACTTCCTTTCTTGGGCCCTATGCCTAGTTTTTTGTTGCTTGGAGGGCCGTCGAGCTTTATCCTCCTCCTGTGAGGATCGAGATCTGTCTACTCTCATAGGCTATTTGCCTTTGTCTTTCTTATTTTTGGGACCAGTGGGCTCAAACCCTTGGGGCAGACTTGGCTTAGGTGGAGGAGGTGGAAGCCTGGACTGGGTGGAAGATGACCTTGTCTAGACCGGCTGACGCTTGGGTGAGGGAGGAGGAAGCTTGGATTGTGACTTCCCCGGTGTTTCCTTCCCCGGCGTTTCCTTCCCCAGTTGGCCCTCAATCAGGTCAAGTAGGCTGGTTTAAGGTTGTCTCTTGAAACCCATCTCAACCTGAGTACCAGTCCCTGATGATAGAAAGTTTGTTTCAATCGAGTTATGGTCACCCAAATCACCAGAGGGATCCTCGGACGGATAAACTTGTTCAAATGCGCCAAATTCGTCCTCGGACGGACCCAAATCAATGACTTCTTCTTCCCTCTCTGGACTTCCTTCCTTAGCCTCTACAGCTTAACGAGAGGAAGAAGGGCTCGCCAACGGAATACCTACTGGGACGGAAGACCCTTCCGAAAACAGGAACCCTAATTCTACTATAGTGATCCTACGAAGCCTAGGATCCTTGGCTCTGATCACGTATTTAGGAGTCGAGAATGACTTCTGGACCGGTTTGTACTAAAGGATCTTGTGAGCAACTCTAACTTGGTTGTCAGCTTCGTTCATAAAGACCTCCGCCTTAAGTACAGTTTCCAAGTCTTCCTTGTTGACCAAATGGAAGTGATGTTAAAAGGTGTGTGGATCTGCAAAAGAAAAAGCATATTCTTACTAGCAACCTAACAATGCAAACTGCGACAGTATAAAGGACCAAATCCTCTCCTACTCTAAATACCTCACTTGGTATCCCCTCTACTGTCGAGCAAGGGAGGCCGTCGTGCCACTCCCCAGACACGAAGAGAAAGCCCTTATTTAACCCATTGCTAGACTCAGGGAGGCATTGAATAAGCCGAACCTTATCATTCCTCGTCTTCATATAGTAGGATTTACCCTTTAGGTGTTGGAGGTTATAGCACCAATTTACATCATGGTGGCTTAACCTCAACCCCATCTTCTCATTTAGGGTGTCCACACAACCCAGGATCCTGAACACGTTGGTGGCGCATTGGGTGGGAGCCAATTGGAAGTGCCTAAGGTAGTCCCTCATCACTAGCCCCATAGGGATTCTCATATCGCCTTTAAGGAAGGCGATTATGGGAATCACTACATCACCCACCTCCCTCCTGATATACTAATCCCCTTATTCACAGTACCTCAGACCCACGTTACTGGGTATCCTATAATCGGCAATGAATTTCTCCATCGCCTCCTCAGACTCAACCAACCTCTTAAACCTACCCATCCTTAGCAACGGATAAAGAATTCAAGAAAGGGCATAAAAAAGAGAGGAATCAGAGAGAAAACTTGAGCTAGAGAGAGAAAAAGACTTACAGAAATGTGGAAAAGCTCCTCGGACAAGCTTTTTACGCTGAGGGGAAACATGAGTGTAGTTGGAGATTTGACTATACTCAGGATACACACGCAAGAACTCTTGATTGTGAAAGAAAAGGGGCACATCAGCTCGGATAGGTATTTATACCCCCAATTAAATATGACCATGTAGGTTTTCGCACTCATAAAGCTAAAAGAAATCCACACCGTTGGAATATCATCACATCGATGAACGTGGGGAGCACAAAGCCGCTAGAATTTAATGAAGGCATGCTCTATATACCGAAGCGCCAAAAGCGTACCTTGGACAGGTGAAAAAACCCTAGCACTGATGGAGGACAAGACGTGACGAGCCATTACAACGACTCGAGGATATCAAAATCCTCCTCTCCGTCCAAGGATACAGACAACAGGATTTCAAAAGGTTATTATGGGGACAAAGAATTTGGCAACCCCAGCTCACTTTATACCAAGCCTAAGGCCCATGCTGAGGAGGAAGAAACGTCCGAGGACGAAGTTAGAAAGTCCGAATTGCCCAGGAACCTTGCTGAGGACAATCCTATCCTCGGCCAACTAAGACCAAGGGAAGAGGGAGCAACGGGCCATCAAAGGTAGCATCCCAGAGCATCCCAAAAGTGAGAATGAGTACAATGTGTCAGCCATGAAAGCATGGTGGAGAAACAATTTTAGGATAAACTGTCACCTCCACATTAAATGCTCACAACTAACATTCTGCTGGCATTAATGAGAAAATTACCCCTGAACAATGTAGCCTTGGTTGCTGCAACCCACAGAAAGAATGGGAAGACGGCTGATGGGACAGGCACTCAAGTATTGACCTGCCTAATCAACAAATGTAGGGCTAAGATCAACTGAAAGAGGGTATATAATGTAAGAACTCCTTCGGGAGAAAGGGGAGAAAAAAATACAATGGCAACTTGTAAAACTTTCCCAACTTTTGTAGTCAAGCACTGAAGAAATAATAAGGATTACACAAGAGAGTCCCGAGAAGCAAAATTTAATACTTCAATCCATGTTCTTGTCATTCCACCTACTCACTACCGTGTTTTGTTGTTGCAATCCTCATTAAGGCCTAGTTCTTAGACTCATTCTCTACAAATTCATTGTATTGGGCTAATTGGATCTGAGTCCACTCGTTAGCAGAAGAAATGCTCAAATCCAGTCCCTATACCATGAATTTTAAACATTAAAAATTATTTTTACAAACACATATAAATTAGCTGCATAATGTTTATATTGATGCATATTCAAAATATACCTATATATTTTTAGAAATTCATTGCCTTTGGGAGGTTTGTGGCTCTGCTACCGGCTATAGACTTTATTTTTTATAATTATCTTAACAAAGTTGATTAAGGCAAAGGCATCGGTTTTATTTGTTGTAGCCTGTAGGGTAAGTGTCATGTAAGTATGTAACCAACATGTCTGTCCACATTTGTGTGGGGCAGTCTATCAACTGTAAGACATTTTCCTAATAAAGGATCGCAAATTGCGATCCCACCATCAAATGCTTCTTATTTTATTTATTAAAAAAAAAATTATTATTTTCAAAATTATGATCATCAAAAACTTCTTTATTTTTATTTTAAAAAAATCTTCTACAAACTTCCTGGGATAGATAATATTACTCCTATTTTTCACTATATATTATCCACAATAAGAATTTATTGTAAAGATAAACTTTGGCTACAAAATTAGAGTGTTAGGGTTTTCGAAGATTTTGGCATAATTTGGTCTCAATGTAACATTTTTCCATCTTGTCCCAACAATTTCACGCCACATGTTCAAACTTTTTAAAAGAAGATGGTTTGGTCCCAAATAGATACCACATTGGCATTCCATTAGGCAACGTAGGATACGAACATAAATAGAAGGATATAAAGTAAAATTTTTTGAAAAATTTAGGGAAGAAAAACAAACATTTTAAAGTTGTTAAGGATGTTTTGTGACAAAGGGTCAAAAATGCAAGAATGAGCCCAAATATCCCTTCGGCTTCTTTAAATTGAATTTTTTTTTTTTTTTTTTTTTTGGGAGGGTTAAGTCCAAAATTCCAAATGTATGAGGAATAAAGGAGAAAATTGGCAAATGCCCCTTTCACACAAACATTCTAGCATTTTGCTCTCTTTCCCAAACTAATTAGGGAAATGCCCCTCTTTTGAAACTCTTAAATCAAAATCGAGTTAAGAAAAAAAAAAATTGGAGCCCTATAGTGGCATTTTAAGGAGCCTATAGTGACGCTTTTAGGACCTATAATGACGTTTTATAACTTGACTTCCATGAACTCGAGTTATAGGCAATTGTTTTTATTTTTTTTACCTATAACTCAACTTCATGGCGGTCAAGTTACAAAATGTCACTATAAGTTCTTAAAATGTCACTATAGGCTTCTTAAAAATGCCACTATAGGGTCTTACTCGATTTATCTCAAATCGAGTTTCAAAAGAGGGGCATTTCCCTAATTAATTTGGGAAAAAAGGCAAAACGCTACATAATTTGCGTGAAAAGAGCATTTGCCCATTTTCTCCGAGGAATAAAGGCTAATGGTGTTCAAGAAAGAGACAAATCAAAATTATAATAAATGAAATCCAAAATATTTCTTAAAATACTAAGTCTAAATCCTTTTTTGCAAACAACAGGAAGAGGAAATTGAGAGAAATACATAAGACTCCTCTATACCAGTACTTTCAACCTTAAGTCTCAAAATAGTGTAACTACTTACTGGTTGACTGGGCTTTTTCTTTAAAATTTCAACTCTAATAGTAAAACATGTTTAGGTTGCTTTTGAGCTCATGGGGGCCTTCTACATTGAGTTTAGGGTGCTGATAAGGGCTGGTTTTTGGTTAATGGAAGAGGCTCTGGACCCCCTAGGTGCTAATCTCGTGTTTTTGTTTTGTTTGCTTTTGCTTAGGAAGTGGATTAGCTTGCTTTTTGCATAATTGAGGAAATAAATTGACTAAGCCTCATTGGTTGTTCTTCCCCAACCATTATAAGCCCTTGGAGGTTGCACTTAGTGGCTACCAGCAAGGTTAGCCAATGGGGGCCAAAATGGTTAGGTCAGAAAGTTTCAATCATAGACAGCAAGAGTTTGAGACCTCTATTTGGATGAAGGTTTTGGCCTTTTGAATACCAAACCCTCTCCATGAGCCTTAGTTGTTGCCAATGTCCCTAGCCCTCTTAGCAGCATACATGGGCTAGGCTCATGCGAAGGTCTAAGAGAAGCCTACCCATACCTTCCAACCCATATATTCTCAATTCTCCCTTAAGTTACATGGGCTTGACCTTCAAAATGAAATAAAATTAATATAATACATGAATTGGATCCTCAAAGAGGTTGGGCTCAGCCTAATCGGCCTAATGAAAAATTTACCACACAATCATTAATAAAAGTTAGGAACAAAATTAATAATTTAGTCTTGTTTTTTTTAATGAGTAGTTAAACGATTTTTTTCTTCTTAATACGGCTCACGTGAGTCTCACTTGATCTCTATGTTAAAATTGACAGAACTAATAGCTACACCATCACAGTCTAGATGATAAATTGGCAAAAAAAATATAAGAGGATCTAAATCCAACGACGTAAAAGCACAAATATTTTATTGTATTTGACCTTTTTATTAAAAAAAAGAAAATTACAATTAGATGATCTTTCCTTCCTTTATTCTTTCAATTTTTTTCCCAACATATTTTCCTTTTAAGATGACTACTTCATCATGGTAAGCTATTTCATAGCCAAGATTTACTTTTCAAGAAAGATCCATGATGAAGAAGTCATCTTGAAAACAGGTGAGAAAAAGATGTTGTCCATGTGCGTGTAGGTGAGGGGAAAGTAACCATGGATAGAGTACGCTATATAATAGTCAAGATTTACTTTCAAGTTCAAAAAAAAAAAACTTCTCAAAAAAAAAATGTGTGTAAAGTGTTTCTCAGCCACAAAAATAAAAAAATAAAAAATCGTGAAGTGGCACATCATTTAAAATGAATCATTGTTCATTATTTCAGAAATTTTAAAAATTAATTATGAAGTACCTTATCAAAAAAAAAAAAATTATGAAGTAGATTGTATCCATTTTCTTTAAAATGGAGAGGATCCTAATCAGGGAGAAGCTCTATAGTCGATTTAGCTAAAAGTTCAAGCAAGCACGAGGCTTTCTTTCAAGGAGCATTGATGGATTTAAATCTTTATGCTTTTGCCTCTGGTTCTGACCCAGGAATTGGAATGTGGCATGAAAATCCCAACTCACCCAAACTGGATAACTATAGTCATGATCAGCTATGGTACCTCACCATTTTCTATTGCTTGTTACGTTCGCAAGCCATTACTTCCCATTATCTGATTCAAAATTAGAGTAGGTCCAATCCGAAGGAACTTAATAAATTGTCATAATCGAATATCTTAAATCAGAAAAAGAAGACATATTCAGTTATGAAAGAATCAGTGAAGGGATATCAAGTATAGAGGCCATGTTCATTCACAAAAAGATTTACATAATACTTATGGAAGGGAAGAAAGTACAAAACAAAGAAACAAAAATGTTGAGAAATCCATCTCATACCATTAGATGAAGAGAGATCTTAGAAGTTACCATGAATGTATAACTATGCTGTGCACGACCCAGCACCATCCTTCAACACCATATATATGCTTGAAAAGAAAATTGCCCTTCCAAACATCATGTTACATATCAAAAAGGAATTAGACATACATCGGCGCCCATTTAGTTAAAGACAACACTACAAGTTAATTGACAATTGCCTTGGTGCTACTGCTAACATACTGAAGAAAAAAAAACCTCCGTGTCAGCAGTTTTTACACAACAAAAATCAGAAGAAAAAAAAAATCATAAAACTTATTGCTTGTACATTATAAGAATTGAAATGAATTTATGATACAGACTAATGTTCTTTTGATAAGACAAGAGTGACTTCATAAGAACAGGTGAGTAACTTGTAGCATGGAGTAAAAGAGGTTAAGAATATCGTTACTTGACCACAAATACTGGAATAAATGAGAGTAAATCAGTAAATGAATGGATGTCACTTAAAATCTTTTTCAACCTTTATGGATCTTTTCACCAACTGAGAAGCAATACTGCTACTTGGAAATAGGAGGCTCTCCTAACCACTTGGCACGAAAGCCTGTTCCCTTACAATCAGAGCAACACATTGATCCCTGGAAGTATCATGGCATTATAAAGGGTCAGTCATACAGCTTTTGTAGAGTTTGTGCATTGAAAACAAAGGAATTATACTAGTTCTAGATTGAAGGCCTTGTAGATATATTTACCTTTCCAGAACAAATAACACAACTGGAGTTTCTTGAAGGGACTTGGCAGAGCATGTTATCCCCAAGAATAAAGAAGCCTGTACCCCCACACCATTTGCATTCAACATGTCCGTTTGAGTTGCAAGAAGTACAATTAATTGGTCTGGGTTGCTGAAAGTAGCATGAAATATTGGAGAAACAGGGAAACAATCAATATACAGATTAGGCTTAACATCAAGCCAGTTGCACAAAAGTAGCAGCCCATAATAAATAAAGTAAATTGCACTCTTCCATTTGTATTATAAAGTTTCTTATCAACAAAATATCTTTGTGCAACTCGAATAGCATACAGGGAAGTAATTCAAATCTTCTACAAGGTTTTAGTTTTCATAGACCAAATTTTTCCCAAAACCTACTCCATGTTTCTCTCCAGCACAAAACAAAATGGTTTCTCTCTCTATTATTTTATTTTAATTTTTCTTCTTTTACAAGAAGAAGCTCAAACATTACAATGAAAGATGGAATTTTCTGGAACCATTTCCTAGAAAAAATTTTAAGTACAAACTTACAAAGGATATCCCAAGAGCCTTTTTGTGGTATAGATCATCAGAAGAGCAGAAGTTCTTATAAGAACAAGAATATTACTGTACCTTTAAATGACTATGGCAGAACAACATACATAAACAATGCCGTGGCCACCAAATGCCACAAGCATAAAATCAAATTGTAATCACCCAAGAAAGCAAGCATATTACACTGGTAAATTCATCTAATAAATACACCAATCATATAAAAATCCATAAACCATGTAAATAAGGGCACATTGCAGAATTTATAATCCTAACAAAAAGATTACATTGATCTCAAGTTTAAAATGAATAGAAAATTAGAACACCAAAAAGCCATTTATCACACTTTAGAGAGGCAAAGCTCTAACAAACAATCATACAAATATGCATAAAACAATCTGTAGCTTAGAACTATGAAAATATGACTCCTGTTTGGACCTGTGTATATTTAGTCCCCGCAGAAATAACAGCTCCATTATGTATGCATATTATACACAAAAAACAAGAAAAATTACTCATGGAAAAGAGGCATTGCAAGTTTAGAGTTTAATTGTGGGTTTACCAATTGTATACTTCCTGTGCACTTGGGCTATGCCTTTTTGACTAAATAAAATTTTTTAATTTAAAAAATAAAAATAAAAATAAAAAAGTCACAGAATAGAGGATTGCATTGAAGTTCTTTTTATCTTTTGATATACTGGCTTATCAGATGCATAATTAATGTTGAGTAATCCAAAGTAATTTAGTAAACCAAAAAATCTTTTTTTTTTTTTGATAAGTAACGAAAATTTTATTAAAAGATGAAAAACAGCCAACCCGAGTACATTGGGAATGTACTATGGGGGCAGAAATCAAGAACGAAGATTACAACGATCAAGTAAAACAGGAAGGGAAGAACAAGAAAAATGACAAAAGATCACACTCCAATCGAGGAGAGTGTGTAAAAAGAAAGACTTAATCTCTAACATAGAGCATTTCACATCCCTCAAAACTTCTAGCATTCCTTTCGCGCCAAATACACCATAACAAGCAATGGGGCACAATTCTCCACAACTCAAAATTTCTATGTCGACCAAA
The DNA here is from genome assembly GCA_030445155.1 of Quercus variabilis. Classification (NCBI taxonomy): domain Eukaryota; kingdom Viridiplantae; phylum Streptophyta; class Magnoliopsida; order Fagales; family Fagaceae; genus Quercus; species Quercus variabilis. Next base: position 19,032,543 of record CP129446.1, read on the forward strand.
CTTACCCTTCCAAGACTCAAACAACTCAATAACCTTCTGAGGCATAACCCAATGAATTCCAAACAAACAAAACACCAACGACCACAACTCACAAGCAATGGGGCAATGAAGAAGAAGATGATCCACTGACTCCCCACACTTCTTACACATATAGCACCAATCAAGAACTATCACACGTCGTTTGCGAAGGTTATCTGTTGTTAAAATTTTACCTAAGAAAGCAGACCATGAAAAGAAAGCTACCCTTGGAGGAACCTTCGATTTCCAAATCATCTTCCAAGGGAAGGATAAGATGGTAGGAGGGTAGAAAGAAAGATAGAATCCCCTAACCTCAAAACCTCTACCCCTTGCTAGCTTCCAACACACCCGATCCGGACCCAATCCCCGAACCGACGAAGAGTAGACCATATCCATAAATAGATCAAAGGATTCTTGTTCCCAATCTTGTGGAGGACGACGAAATTTAGCATCCCAATGAATCCTCCCACCAGACCAACACAAAACCTCCGCTACTGAAGAATCTTTTGTTCTACTAATACAATAAAGTTCCGGAAAAGCCTCTTGTAGAGTACGATCTCCACACCACACATGCTTCCAAAACTTCACTCTACTACCATCCCCCACATCATATAGAAGTAGTTTAGAAAACTTCACCCAACCACTCCTAATATGTCTCCACAAACTAACACCATAAGCACTGGTCACCTTTTTCGTGCACCAACCACCCCAATCATTCCCATATTTTACCTCAATAACTCTCCTCCATAGAGCATCGGTCTCCATGCCATACCTCCATAACCATTTTCCTAACAAGGCAGAATTAAAACTCCTCAATCGTCTAATACCCAACCCTCCAACCTCCAGCGGCTTACAAACCTGAGCCCAATTTACTAAGTGTAATTTAGGATCATCATTAATACCACTCCACAAAAAGTCACGTTGTAACTTCTCCATACGATTTGCCACCTTCCCAGGTAAAGGCAGAAGCGAAAGGAAGTATGTAGGTAAAGAGGAAAGGGTACTTTTAATAAGAGTTACCTTACCCCCCCTTAGATAGATACATCCTCTTCCACCCTGCTAATCTCCTTTCCATCTTCTCCAAAATAGGATTCCAAACTGACAACTCCTTAAATTTAGCTCCTAACGGTAGCCCCAAATATCTCAATGGAAGAGAGGCTTGCCTACAACCCAACAACCCCACTAGAACATCCATATTATGCACCCTCTCTATAGGAACCAACTCAGATTTCTCCAAATTAATCCTGAAGCCTGAGACCTCCTCAAATCTAGCCAGAATTGCTCTCAAACGAGCTATTTGTGTAGGAACAGCATCACAAAAGATAAGAGTATCGTCAGCAAATAAAAGATGAGACACCATCACCGAATTACCAGCCGTATTACCTACAGAAAAGCCTGAGAACTGATTAGTAGTAGCAGCCACATCCAACATACGACTCAAACCCTCCATAACAATATCAAATAGCAACGGAGACAAAGGGTCCCCTAGCCGAATCCCCCTAGAACTACCAAAAAAATCAGAAGGACTACCATTGATCAGAATGGAGAATTTAACAGTAGAAATGCAGCACAATATCCACTTTCTCCATTTCTCTGAAAACCCACAGCGTTGAAGCATATACATTAAAAAACCCCAACTCACATGGTCATATGCCTTCTCCACATCTAACTTACACAACACTCCTGGAACACCTGACTTCAGTCTACTATCAATACATTCTGAAGCAATTAAAAAAGAGTCCAATATCTGTCGACCTTTCACAAATGCATTCTGAGAATCTGAAATAAGCCCATGTGCCACCCTTCTAAGACGATTGGCCAACACCTTCGAAATAATCTTATAAATGCCACCAACTAAGCTAATAGGGCAAAAATCCTTGATCTCCACAGCATCCACTTTTTTGGGAATAAGAGCAAGGAAAGAAGCATTAAGACTCTTCTCAAACACAGCCTGAGTATGAAAATTTTGAAACACTGCCATAATTTCAGCCTTCAAGATACACCAGCAAGCCTGAAAGAATGCCATAGAAAATCCATCCGGGCCAGGAGCCTTGTCACCTTTAAAATCACTAATCACCCCAAACACCTCATCCTCATCAAACGGCCTATCTAGCCAAAGTGCATCTTCCTCCGAGATACAAGAGAACTCCACATCATCTAATAAAGGTCTATGAGTCACAGTTTCAGCATATAGCTACCTATAAAAATGGGAAATACAACCTGCTATAGCCTCCGGATCGGAAGACAATTCTCCATCCACCATAAGCCTATCAATGGAGTTGAATCTTCTGTGAGAGTTAGCTATACGATGAAAGAATCTGGTATTCCTGTCTCCTTCTCTAATACAAAGGACTCTAGACTTCTGCCTCCAACAGATTTCCTCCATCAAAGTAACTTTTTCTAATTCCTCTCGAACTCTCTCCAACTCCAGTCTTTCCACCTCCAATAAAGCTCGACTTTCCTCAATCATCTCTAAATCACTAAGCTCTTGCCACAATTTTCTCACCCGATCTTCAACATTACCAAAAACCTCCACATTCCATTTCTTCAAATCATTTTTCAAGAGTTTCAACTTATTGACCAAAAAATCTTATATGCACCAACAGATTAATCTCAAAGTATGATTATATTAAGCATTGACGAAGCACTATGGAGCATCAAATCAATTCAAATATTGACTTTCTAAACTTAGACAAACAAACTATTATGATTGGAGTACTGAAGAAAATCTGAAAGGCCAATCGTAAAGATCTAAAAACATTTGTAGGCAGGTGTGGTACTACAATGGACCTTGGGGATGAGGGGGGCCAAACCTCTTGAAATGCTTTAAGTGTCCCTTATATTCAAGGAAACTTTCAGTAAAACACACACAAAAACCAGTCTTATAATCCTGGTTCCTGGTTCCACCCCTGTTTGTAGACATGGCTAAAAATTTGCAAGCTTCCCCCATTCCCTTTTCTTCTTATCTTCTCCCTCTACCAAAATAGTAATTATCATAATAATGCTGATAAGTCTAGGAATTGCACCATCAATGAGTGACCTAACAGACAAAAGAATACATATAGAAAGCACGTACCATATGCTCTGTTTCTATCTTTATTTCATTGGTCCACCTACTATTTCATTGTTGAAATTATTTTCTTTTTTATATAAAGCTAGGTGCCTTGCATCAAGCCTTGGTGTGATGGCAAGTGTCTTCCACTAAAAGTGACAGGTCGTAGGTTCGAGTCTGGGAATCAACCTCTCCAAAGAAAATTTGGAGGTAAGGCTGCCTATCAATCACCTCTCTTAGACCCCGCAAAAGTGGGAGTCTTGTGCACTAAGTATAACCTTTATGTACATAGCAATTTAGTCTCTTCTACCAATATTATTGATTCAATCATGGAATTATAAAGTATGACCAACAAGCACTATTTGCCATGCATTGATTGCACTAGAGATGGATTCCACAAGTGAGCTAAACACCTCCTCTATGAAGCAACAACTGCTCACCAAAGAAAAAAAGGAACATGACTTCCAAAAAAGAAAATCTTAATAATAATACGCTCTTAGAGGATAAAACTCTGTGATACTGTGACTCAAATCAGTAAACATAGGTGAAAAGTATGAATATTTGTTATTTTTAATCATGTATCAAGACGTAAATGGCATCTATGCAAATCTCTAGATGCACCTGTTGTTATCAATGCTCACAGATACTATAATATATACCAAAAATAGGGAATTCTAAGGATGGGGTGGAGAGGAACACACATTAAATAGGACTCTTTACCATAAAGATTGAATGTGTAAGTTTCCTAAATCCTTAGTCTATGTACCCTTGTTCAGTACCTTCCTTATAGATGATAATTCACAGTAAACATAAGCTTTGTTATATTTAGCATTGAACTCCCAAACTAGATACTGCCGCCACATAGTTGCTCAACTAGGTACTGAAGAGTCTACCATTATAAATTTATAATCATTACTAAACAATTTAGATATGGGAATTAATATAACCAACAAAGAGCTTAAATTGTAGTGAATGGTAGAGTTTTTGGTAGAGCTGAAATTGTAGTAGAGTTTTTGTTAAATATAGCTTTATTTGAAATGCTGTTTTTAGTGTTTTGACTTTCGAGTATTTGGCAAATTGTAGTGAATGGTGCTTTAAAGTTCTAAATTTATAAAGTATGAACAGTGAATTTTAGAGTTCCCCCTAAAAAAAACTCCAAATTTCAGCTTTGACCTTTAGGGACTCCTTAAATATCTATTTTTTGTGGCTTAAGAGTCCTATTTAAACACAGAGCCAGACAGACCCACAATACACTACTACTAGTACTAGTAGATTTGTAAGTGTAACCAATCCACTAACAAAATATTAGTGTCCTCCTGTTACAAATTAGGTAGTTCCTTCTTATGAGGATTTTGCTTAAGCTGTCAAAACAGAAATAAATTTCAGATTACTCAAACTTCTTAAGTTTCCTAAAGCTGCTCTTCGTGTTGCCCAGAATTTCATCTATTATGCCAATCAACCAAATCCAATTCCATGCAACCAAACACAACTTTATTCTAACAATTCAATAAAGAGACAATAAATAAATAAGAACCTGAGAGATTAACCAGGCTTTCTCCATGCGCTTAACGAAATCGAAGGAGCTCTCATAGGAGTCCACCATTGAAGCCCGAACAACACAAACCCTAGAACTCGAGGTGGGCCTTGCAGTAGTGGTTGTACCATGAGGTACAAACACCCGAATACCAATCGGCGATACGAGGATTTTATTGTCAATTGGTTTCTGTGCAATCACAAGCCTACTACAACACATACAGCTCGTCGTCATTTCTTCTCTTTTGTTTTACTTTTACTTTTAGGAGATTGGTTTGTGCGTTGAGCTAAAGAAAGTTCCCTCGTTTTTAAAGAAGAAAACTAGCGGAGAAGATAGATCAAAATAATAATATTAATATTATTATTATTATAGGAGTTGATGGATTGGATTCATTAAATTTTAATCGCCTCGAAATTTATCCAAAAAATAAAAATAATAAAGAATATTTTATTTTATTATTGTTAAAAGACAGAAGAAAAAAAATATATAGGCCGCTCCTTGTTTGGACCAAGAGAAAAAGAAAAATGGTACAAGTATTGGTTTTTCTAGGAAAAGATGTGGAAGTTTGGAGGAGCAAGCAAAGTGTGACCCTCAAGTCAAGTAACGCGAACGTTGGAATGAAAATGAAAACTGGGCTTGTTTGGCCCAAACTCTCAGTTCCGTCGCATACTATTGGCTTTTTATTAAAGCGACATTTTTAAATTTTTAAAAAATATTAAAAAAAAAAATACACAAAAACAAAAACCAGCACGAAACGGAAACGAAAATCAAAGTATGGCTGACAAAAGGACAAGGCTGCAGCCCCGTTGGATTTAAGTTGTGGTCCTTAACTCCTAACGTTTTTGTTTAACAAGTTACAAGACTGAAATTTAGCTTGGAAACGCATGTTAAATGTGAAATTTGGACATGGATGCTTTGAATTTTTTTTTGAGAAGGAGGATGCTTTGAATTTGATAGCACAATTCTTGTTATATATTAAAAAAAATTGTCGTTGTTGGAGGTGTTGTTGGATCAGTCCTGCTGCACGACATTCTGGGCCATAGTCATAGGCATAAATCACAAGTTGAATTACTTCTCATTCGCTCTCACTCTTTACCAGCTCATCAAAACTACTAGCTAGTTATTCCCACTGAATGCGGTAGCCGTAGGTAATACAAGAGAAATTCAATTTGTTAAGGGTGAACGAAACTTCTTCGCTTCTTCCATTTTTCCCCCCTGTTTTTTATTCTTATTCGGAACGGAATTTATCTACAATATTTTAATGTAATTTCTTTATTATATATATATATATATTTGGTTTCTCTATTCTTTGCCTAAAAATTGAGTTTATCTATTGCTATTTTTATTTTTATTTTGAGTAGATTTTTATTATTGTTATTATTATTAAAAGATAGAAGAGTTTATCTATAGTTTTAACAATATATAATTCAATTATTTTTTTTATTTATAATTGCAATCCAATCAATGTTTCATCATAATTACTGTTCTTCCCTAAAATAATAATAATAATAATAATTATCAGTCGTGTACGAAATTGAAAGTTGTAAAGTTATAGAATAACTTTCCAAGGAAACTAACAAAACAATTGTTGGTTTGAATGGAACTTCTTAATCCTTGTGCTCAAAGCATTTGGGTTTAGCACTAAATTCACAAATATGATCAAACAGTGCCTCTCTACTGTCCAATTCTCAATTCTGCTCAATGGTGGCCAATGCCCAAGCTTTACACCATCACGGGGGATCAAACAGGGGGATCTTATTTCCCCATATCTTTTCATCTTGGGTAGTGAAGTGCTAATGAGGCTAATCAACAAAGAAATCTCTCTTGGTTGTCTGTCTGCTGTCAAAGTCTCAGGTAATGCCCCTCTTATTTCCAAACTTAGTTATGCTGATGATTTAATTCTATTTTGTAAAGCTAAAATGTCTGAGCTTAATGTTCTAAAAAATTGTTTGGAGAAATATTGTTACTATTCTGGACAGGTCATCAGTGTGGAAAAGTCTGGGGTTTTTCCTTCCAAGGGAGTCAGCCAACAATTTTTAAATCAAATTAAAAGTTGTTAGGGTATAAACAAACTTCCCCCAAACTCAAAATATTTGGGAGTGCCTCTTTTCCTCTCGGCAAGTAGTTCCAGGGATCTAAACCCAATCAAAGAGAAGTTAGAAAATAAACTCTCTGGTTGGAAGAGCAAAAACTTATCCTGGCAAGATAGCGCAACCTTCATCAAATCATTTGCACAGGCCATTCCAGCCTATTCAATGACAACCATTCAATTTCCTAGAGAGCTCTGCAATCGTTTGGATGCTGTTGTTAGACAATTCTGGTGGAACCCAAAATCTAAATCTGGCTCATTTTTGACACCCATAGCTTGGTCATCTTTATGCTGGCCCCAAAAGGAATGAGGTTTGGGATCTCCAAGTTAGCTTGGTGGATTCTTTCAGGGAAAGACTATCTGTGTGTTCAAGTGCTTAGAGCAAAATACAAAGTTAGGGGCAACTAGCTAAACCATAAGACTGGGGGGTCTCCCTCCAAGATTTGGAGAAACTTAGAAGGTATGAAATCTCTGCTTGCTCGCAGTGCTTGCATGTTGGTAGGAAATGGAAACACAGTCAGAATATGGGAGGACCCTTGGATTCTAGATCTTCCTAATTTCATTTCGAGTCTAAGAGAGGGGACCAATCCAGAAATGGCACTTACTGTTTCACAAGAAGTCAACCAAGAAGGTTGGGATCTTACCAAAATTAGAAATACTTTTGATAAGACTACAACCTAGCTCATCCAAAAAATTCCCCTATCACGGCTTGCTCTAAAAGATTGTTGGATTTGGATCTCCAATAATTCAAGGGAGTTTTCAGTCAAGTCTGCATATTGGTTAAGCAAAAACATTAGCCCTCCCACAAATCAAGATGCAATTTGTGGCCTCATTTGGAAGTCAAAAATCCACGAAAGGCTCAAAATGCACCTGTGGTGCATAGCAACAAATTGCCTACCTACTAAAGCTTGTTTAGCTAGATTCTGTGATTTAGATGATGTCCCTTGCCCTCTTTGCAAGGATGCTGAGGAATCAAGCCTCCACCTTTTTATATCCTGCCCCTTTACAAGAGCTGTTTGGTTTAACTCCCAATGGGGGCTGAGGTTAGAAAATCTGAACTTAAACTCTCCTTCTCATCTCATTGGTGTCTTTCTTAACCCTCCCACTAAAGCTAAAATTGAGGGAATCAAGAGGGGTGAATTCTTATTGTTTGGGGCTGTTATTTGTAAAGCCATTTGGAGAGCTAGAAACCAAGCTATCTTTGACGGCAAAGAAACTAATCCAATTGAGCTCTGCCAGAAAGTTGATAAGACCATAGATGAGCACAGAAAGTCCATAGCAATCCATTCGAGCTTCCAATTGCCGAAACCAATACAAAGGTGGAAGAAACCACCTGGAGATTCAATCAAGATAAATGTTGATGCTGCTTTCAAGGATGGTAACTCCTCCATTGTAGTTGTTGCTAGAGATTGGAGAAGGGAAGTGGTTTTTGCTTGTGCTAAAAGAGTATATTCCAACCTCCCTCTTTAGGCAGAAGCAAAAGCCATTAAATAGGCCTTAAGCTTAGCTAAAAGTCTTGAAGCAGTTGCTATGATTGTGGAAAGTGACTCCAAAGTCTGTGTTGACGCACTAGCACCTTCTGGCAAAATGGTTCCCTGGAGAATTAGAGGTATTTGCAGTGAAATTCTCAACTTGATATCACTTATTCCTGGCTGTCATGGTATCTAGATCCCTAGGGGGGCAAATAAAGCAGCTCACTCTCTAGCTAAGTGGTCCTTTTGGAACAATGTTTTTGGGTCTTTTGATGTTGGTTTCGGCCCTCCCTGTTTTGAGATTATCATTAAGGATAAGGCTCTTGTATCCTCTCTGTAGTTCTGTTTTGTCTTGTGAATAAAATTCTTGTTTATCAAAAAAATTGTTGGTTTGAATGAGCAAAATTAATGTCACAATTTGCTAACAAATAAATATATGAGAATTAATAAAATACATAGCTCTAGCTCCCAACTTCAATTATGGGGGAGGAGGGGGGGGGGGGTGAAGCTCCAAAGCAGTGTAAACAAATTTGTGAAAAAAATTACCATCTATAATGTTTCTAAAAAAAAATTACCGTTTATGATTGTTGACAACAGATCAGTGTTTAGGTGATCGATGTAGCACCAATCTAATGACTTTGACGTCTAATTCAACAGAAAATATAGTTGTTTATAGATGAAAACAATGAAAAGTAGAGCAATGTGTTCATACCTATTTCATATTTTCGTTCTCCTACATATATAACTCTTTCAAAGGGATTTTTTTTTTTTGGGTGAATTTATTCAATATTTAAAAGAAAAGTACATTAAGTATGTCCATTAAACACCTGTACTTAGTGTTCATTTGAGAACAGCTTATTTAGCTGAAACTGAAAAAATTTTGTTGAAAGTACGGTAAATAAAAGTAAAAGTTAACTAAATAGTACATTGGGACGCATGAATATTACCAAAAAGTATAATGGGACCCATAAATAGTAGCAAAAATAACATAAAATTGCAAAAAAGTTGAAAATTTTAGTTTGTCCCAAATGCACCGTATGTGTTTACAAAAGGAACCATAGAGTACTCTTTTGGGAGTGCATTTTTGCAAAAGGTCCCACATATACTAGTTATGATGGGTAAATCGTCAGCCCTATTGGTTCGTCCAAATAGAGGCAAATTCTCGTTACTACTCCTACAAACCTAGGACAAAGTCTACCTTGAGATGGTCACTGGTGTAGTGCCTACCACAATAGCTCTAATGCCAAAGTTAGTATATGGAAGCTTTTGAGAATAATAAGAGAGTTCTAGATATCATAATATCAATGTGAGAATATTTTTGGGTGAATCTATGTACCTTCTTTGTCTCTAATCAGTGTGTATATATACAGCTTCATGGTTTCTAGCTGTTAGGGCCTTAATTGTGGCCTTAGTGCCTTTTTTGTAACGCCTCAAGGCTCATGAATATGGGTTTTAATGAGATTCTAACAGTCTGCCAACTGATTGGTAACTATCTGAAGCATTGAATGTTCTTATTAATGACTCGCCTGTGTTCGTCTGTCTTGTGCCAAGGTGGACGAGTATATTTGATGAGGTCGTCCAAGGAAGAAGGTTTCGTCAGTCCCATCAACTAGAAACAAAAATAATAATAAAATAAAAAATAAAAAATTGGATACTGTATATATATTTTCAGTTGGCTGCTTTGCTCCCTTTCCCTTTTTGCTAGCGCGTTCGTTATTCCATTTGCCTCACGGTAAGTATGACTTAGACAGACTGTCCAGTCTCTTAACAGAAGAATCCTGCAATCACAAATTAAAGAAGCCAAGGCTAGAGCTATATCCCCATGAAAAGTTAGATAGTTAATAATTAAAGTCTACCTCTGTATTTAAAAAATTTATGCTTGCCTCCCAAGCCATATATGGCCCTTGCCTAACTGCCCAAAGCTCAACTACCGTACCATCATTGTCATGATGGCCCTATAATGAGTAGCATAACTGCATCCATTGTAGCCTAGATTTTGGATATGTAATTGATAATTCCGCACTATTAATAACACTTCTGGATAATGCACTTAATTTTTGGGTTTAAGCTCATCATTTATGGTCGAGTTCGTCTTTCATGCTCTAATCTTAGGCCAAGATCTTGATACTGGCTAAATCGCAATTGGGTCTGTACCACATTGGTACCCCTTCTATCCCTTGTCACTTTAGCAATTACCCTATCAACTACTATGCAACCTGACCACTAATCCATCATTGGTTAATGGTTATTATCTTTATCAAAGTATGTGTTTACATAAGGTTGTTTAAAATAATTGTAGGACCGGTAGACTAATCAAAATCAATCTAAATTCTAAATTTTGATATATTTTCCAACCTTAAAAGTCGGTTTTCCCAACTCCCCCTATGGGAGATTCAACTATCTAGAGTAAAATATCACAACCTACACTTTGATATTAATCGAGAAATTTCCTTTACATCATTTTAACTATTGTATATAAATACTCCCTTGACCCTAATATCATTTCCCTTGCCCCTTTTCTTCCACCCCCAACTTCACTCTTGCTCTTCAGTCTGCCCCCTCCCCCTTGTCCAAAAAAAGAATCACTATAGAACCCCATGATTAAGATTATTGAGAAGTTTTGGGGCTTAACTCCAACTATGTAAAGGCACATGATTTTAACTCTAATATATAAATATTTCCGTAATTCTAGTTTTATTTTTCTTTGTCACTTCCTCTTATCGAGGCACCATCTCACAAGTTACAACTTCTCCCCCTTTGAGATATTCACCTATTTAGAGTATATTAATCACAAGCTACATACTTTGACACTTATTGAGAATTGACAATTTCTATTTACCTAAGTGAATATGAACAGCTAGCTATGCATTGTGGAAGCAATATTATTATTCAACAACAAATTATAATTCAACCATGCACATGAGAAAATAAATTATTAGCCAAGAATCTTATAACTCAACTAGCATCCCTTGCCTCTTGGTGTTTCAAATGAAAACATCCAAAGTTCAAATCCTATCTCCCAAACTTTCAAATTATAAAAAAAATAATTAAATTTCATTGAAGTTGAGATTTATGGGATGTGATCACTTCTCATTTAGCACAATTTTATTGAAAATCTTTTTTAAAATCATTGCATAACACTTTAGAAAACTTTAAATCATAGAGGATTTCTAATCTAAGAAAGAGCCTCATTAGATAGAAGATTACTGCTCACAAGGCTTGTCTAACTGTTAGGTTCTAAAGATTTAGGAATTTATGTATTTAGAACTCTAATATGTAATGTTGGCAAACCATGATCAAAACAGGTTGTTTAGTCTTGCTTAGGCTTGCTCAAAGTTGTGTCTTTTATATAAAGTTGGAATCGAGTGGCTGCAGAAGTATTAGTGACTTTCGGCCTGGCTTAATCGATTGAAACTTAGACTCGATCGATTGAATATCAGGCAGAATGTTTTTTTTCTGCAGAATCTCAATTCAGCCCAAACTCTTCTTAAACGTCTTGGAGTTCAAGTAAAATACTCCTATATATAAGGGAAACCCTAAAACGTTTTTGAGAGCTTTTAGAGAGATTAAAGTGCCGTGTGTGCCTCTTTTTATTTTTAGGGTTTTGTACCTAAAGGCTCTCTAAAGGTTGTTGCTCATATTGCTGTTTGTGTAAATCTCTTGTGAAATCTGTGAGGAGTTTTCCTTCACACAAGTTTAGGATTATCAAGAGGAGATTTTTTCAAGAACTTGATGATCATTCAGTTGCTGCATTAGGGAGCTTAAAGATACACAAGCAGGGGTGCTTGTACTTGCTAAAGAATCCAAGAAATAAGGAGTCCGTGGTCTCAGAATTTGCACGTGGTCGTGTCAGTAAGTTTCTACTAGTAGGTAGCAATAAGATGTTAGTGGTCTAAGTCTTATTGTAAAACTTCAATTCTTTCTATAGTGGATTTAAGTTTACCTTGATGATAGTTAGGTTAAATCCTCCTTATGTTTTTTATCGGTTTGGTTTTCCTAGGTGATTATATCTTTGTGTTATTTATATTTCCACTGCTACACATGATATGATTGTTTAATTGTGATAACCTAGATCTAAAATTCGGATTGATTAATAACTTGGCTTATTAACTAGGTTAATCCGGTTGTGTTTTAAGGGGTCTAAAAACAAACACTAACTTATAGAAGCTATGAGCAGAGCACTACCAAAACTCATGGAACTATGACCTTACATAGAGAAAACATGCCAGAATTTTTTTTGCATTTAACATTATTTTTGAAATATTCTAATTAGTTGTCATGTTTGCAAAACTATGTAGCAAACTAGCATCTCGAGACTCTAAAACTTGAGATCTAAACAGACCTTCATGAATAAACCTAAACCTCTTCTTCTTCCTCAGTTCCTGTTTCTTCCTTCCAAATTTGATTCTTCTTCTTCCTGCCCAATCTGGTCATCTGTTCTTCCTTTCCTCTTCTTCTTCTTCTTCTTCCTTCCTAATCTGCTCCTCTGTTCTAGATTTGATCTAATCTGGTTCTATAGAAATCGAGTCCTATAGACTCGGGTTTACTTTTTACAAACTCGAGTCTATAAGACTCGAGATCTATGTGGCAAAAAACCTCCAAACGAGCAAGTGGAACTCGAGTCTTTGAAACTCAACTTTTATATATGAACTCAAGCCAATAAAACTCAAGATGTTACTTTACTGAATCGTTTCTAACGAATGCTAACTAACACTATTGTCTCCTAAATGCTTGCTAGCCTGCAAATTACCTCAAACATGCTAGTACAACAAGAAAGCATATTAAAAATAAATAAATAAAAATAAAAATTTAACAAATCTCCCGTCACATGCAACGATTCCTAACCATAGCAAGTAAAGTTTTTGGAGAACATGTTGTGTCGATCGAATACTTGAAGCATGCCAATCAAATGGTCGAGGTTTTTAGACTAGAATTGTGTAAACCCTAAATTCCTTCTTGATCAAGCAGTCAATTAGTTTGGTCAATCATCCAAAAGAATTTTACACTCAGGAGAAGCTTGAAAATAAGGCAGATGTATTGGACACAAATGCTTTTCACTTGAAGGAAGTTGGCTGAACGAGCTTGTTTAAAAAAACATAAATAACAAATAGTGTTAAATTTTTAAAAATATTTTGGACAAGAATTTTGAAAATTCTTATTTTATGAATGATGTGGAAATAAAGTGTAAACTCTAATGAGTGGATCTTGGTTTGTAGGTCACTTATCAAGTTTCAAGTATTTATAATCTTCAACATGAAACATTTCAAACCTTTCATTGAACGCACATTTTCATCCTTATCATCAGTCCTACAATGTAGTGACGGCTCTAGAAATTTTTTTTAGGGGGGTCATTTAGAAAGTTAGATTAAACAAAATTTAATAAAAAGAAAATTTAAATTATTTAGTTATTGACAAAATAAAAAGTCACAAATACATAAAATGTTATAATATCATTCTATGAGTTTTCATATTTCGAAATCATTACATAATAATTCATTATCAATTGTTATTTTCTATTGTCAATGTGGGTAGATATAACCATTTTATTTTATTGAGTTTGTATAACATTTTGATGCAATTGTCACTATCTATTTGTCATTGTTTTTAAAAAAATATTTTAAACTAAATGGCAAAACTCATCCCACTTGCACTACATGAATTATTGACTTACACAACCACACACATCCATACATCAATAATACACTAAGTGTCTACTTAACTAATCAAATGCTTGAATCTCTCTCATGAATCTCATCTCATCTCTATTCTCTATTTGACTATCTTGATATCTTTGATTCTAAGAGAAAAGAGTGAATGTTTGTTTTTTTTTTTTTTTTTTTTTTTTTTTTTTTTTAGAGAATAGAGTGAATGTTTGTTAGTTGTGCGTATGTGTCTAATATGTTCATTATTATTATTATTATTTTATAGAGTAATTTGTGTGAATTGTGATGTGTGTGAATATGCGCATGTATAATGTAAATATAATATAACTAAATATAATTTAATAATCAGGAAATACATAGGGTTTGATACATGTATGTGTATTGTTATTATGTTATAATAATTTTTAGTTACAAAGTTAGTGATTTGGGGGGGGGGGGGGGGGGGGAGTGAATATGGGATCAGGGTATGCAAGATTTAAGCCAAAGTGCACAAATATATTTTTAATGATAAATTAAACAAGTAAAAAATATTTTATATATATATATATATATATAATATTTTTTAATAAAAAGTCAGGGGGTTCATTTGAACCCCTAAAATACATCTAGCGCCGCCTATGCTACAATGTATCTAATCACATTTTAAGGATTTGGTCATGGAATTTATCAATACTCTCATTTTTGGACTTATCCTCTCTCTCTCTCTCTCTCTCTCTCTCTCTCTCTCTCTCTCTCTCTCTCTCTCTCTCTCTCTCTCTCTCTCCTAAGAGAAAGCACCGCATGGCATTAGGATCTTCTTTTATTTAAAATAAATCAACTTCATGGTTCATATTAAATATTACAATCTTCTCCAAAAAATTTATTAAATATTACAAATCTAAATAGTATATACGTCATTTAAAATTTTAAATGATGAAAATTCTATTCACTTCTAAATCAAAAAAAAAAAATGTTAATTATAAAATGACCTCTAAATAGAGAAGATCATGTTTCTATCTCATAAGTCTATCTCAAGGGGTCCTTTTCTCTCTCTCAAAGGCACAAACACATTTCCAAACAAAATAAAAATGCGAACATATCCTGATATTCGGTATCCCATTAATTTCACAATCACGGAAGGATCCTTTAAATTCACAAGAAAGAGAGGTAATAAAATTAAATTAAAAGAAAAAATAAGTAAAGGATAAAACAGCTAAAGTAAAATTACATGCCCAAGTCAGTTTGGTAAGTCTGTTGCTATATTGAGTGCATTTTACAGATTTTCAACGAACGCCCCCACAGCATAATGACTTTTCTCTGCGGCCATTTTCCTTTTTTCTTTTTTGGGATGACGTACTTGAAAAAAAAAAAAGTAGAATTTCCATTTCTAAGGAACTTCCAAAAATATAAACGAAAATAATTCATTGCTTACCAAAGTTGAGCCTACAAAATTCTTGTGAAGCGCAATACCTAATAGAAATTGAGCGATTAGAATAATGATGTTTTTACGGATGTAATTTGCCCATTATGATAATCTCATCAAAACTCTAAAAGTATATGTGATATTATCTATTAACGTCAAGTAACGTAAGATTAATCAGTCTACACTGAAAATCCTTTTTTCATTATGTGTAAAAATAAAATAAAATAAAAAAAGGTCAAGCGTTTTCCAAAGTTAAAAATCAAATGTACGGTACAGGTATAGCGTGAACTGGGTTGTATGGGAATATCCCTATACCTGAACTCACATTATAAAAACCATCCAAAAAGATCACTCTTTAAAGGTTAAAGGGTCTGGTCTCTCAGTCTCTCATTCAGACATTTACCAAAGAAAACACGTATACAAAAAAACAAAAACTCATTCTCTCAGTCTCTGGAATGGAAAAACATTCTAGTACGACCAATTCCATGAATTCACCAACAGCAACAACCTTTGTGCAAGCAGACACAAACTCCTTCAGAGATCTAGTCCAGAAGCTGACCGGCATATCCGGTGACTCTGACAAACTCCCGGTCACCGTCCCTTCAAAACATCCCTCCAAACCATTCACTCCCGGTGAAACCGCTGGCCCTCGCCGGTCACCCTTCAAGCTCCACGAGCGAAGGCACACCCACACCATGAGAAAGCTCGAAATCAAACTGGGCCTAACCAATCTCGCCAACTCACCGATTCAGAGTCCGGTCACCCCACTCGGCTGCGACTCACCTTTCCTGCCGAGTTCCGGCACCGAGTCACCTTTGTCCGACGAGGACAAGGCTATAGCCGGAAAAGGGTTTTACTTGCACCCATCGCCGCTGAGTACGCCGAGAGGTACTGACCCGCCAGAGCTCTTGACTTTGTTTCCACTGAGTTCGCCGAGTCAGAAAGCTCGAGATTCTTAAATTAGATTCTTGGGTTTTTATTTTGGGGCTATAAAAAGATCTTTCTAATACTTTTTGGTTCATAAATGGCTGGCTGGTTATTGGGTCCTTTTTCTTAATATATTGAGAATGTAAGATTTTGCTATATATTGCTATAACGGTGATTTGTACGTAAATTCTATATCTGAGGCTGTTGAATGTATTTGGAAGTTTTTTTGTTTTTATCTTTTCAATAAGTTCTTGGAGGGGTAAGGAAAGTGAAAAGCTTTGAAGGCTGGAACTACGAGAGGTAGGTTCGTTGCTAACTGATGTAATTCTCCAGCCGATCGATGTCTTAACAATTTTACCTCCATAATTTTTACTTGCCTACATTTTTTTTGCTTTTTTTTTTTGGATGAATGGGATTTGATAATGTGAAAGGATTTTCTTTGAGGATCGAAAAATTTTCATGTGATATTTTTGAGAATCGATATGTTGAAATATCTTGGTCGTTATTTTTTTTTTGCTGAATATCTAGCTCATTAGATATTAAGCTAAAAACAAGTACGTGTAGTTGAATGGCTAATTTAGATATTATTGGTAGGTAAAATTATTAGATACTCATAGAAATTATGTTTTCTTATCTCACATTTATAATGGACCCTACCATAAATTTAAAGAACAAATCCCACTATGAATGTAAGATGATGGAACATCATTCTCTATACTTTGAAAATAAATAAAAATTACTCTATTGGTAGATGGTAGACTCTCTCTCTCTTCTCTTCTTCAATTTAAAAAAAAAAAAAAAAAAAAATCAACTATGCATCGGATGAATTTATCCTCCTCTCTTACATGGGGTGGGGTCTACCCCATATGAGAGGAGGAGTACATACTGCATGCGTAATATCACCTCATTAAACAAATGTTATGTTTGATATGCCATAACAATTATTCACGTGGAATTATGTGTGTGTATATAGATAGAGAGAGAGTGTAAATTGTAATGTGTTACTAATCTGAATGAAGTAAAAAAGTTTAAATAAAAAAAAAAAAAAAAGTTTTATCAACCTGCTCGAGCGAGGTCAATGCAACCAAATTAATGTGATTAGAAAATCGAATGGATAGGTCGGTAAATATAAAGTGTTTTATCTACACAATTGGTTTAGCCTACTCAAGTGAGCCTTCAACAATGACAAAATGGATAAGTAGGTACGAGCGAGCTTCGTTGGGTGCTTGGTCGATGTCCGCTCAACGGCCACTCAAGCAAGTCCACAAAGCTCACTTGAGTGAGGGTTATTTTGCTTAAGTGAGACACTTAAAGAAAAGTGCAAATTTTACCTTTCAAATAAGAAGGGGTAAAAAAGAAAAAAGAAAAGGGAATGAAGCGCATCGCCTATTTTTAACTAACTAGTAACTGTCAGAGCTTACACAATTGTTCCAACCAAAGTGACTTTCAAAGTGTGCCTTTTCAAGATCTACTATTCATTATCGATAAATATAGACTACATCATTATATTCTTCTTCTTCTTCTTCTTCTTCTTCTTCTTTTATAGATTTCACACCATTAGAAATAAATTCAAGTAATTCTCTAAGTTTGATGATTTAGTTATATCTTGGAGACCAATTTACTTGTAACCCTTTAGCAAACTCTTTGTGTAGAGGCAAATATTATCTTATAGATAACAAATTCATTTATGCATCCAAGCCATTAAAGATATTATTGTGCTCTTTTATTGTTTACCACATAATAGTTATTTCTCTCCGAGAGGATTGTAATAGTTAAAAATGATATATCTAAAAGAAATATAAACACGTTTATAATAATTACAAAAAATAAAAAAATCATCCGTAAAATGTAATCTCTCTTTATTTTTCACACACATACACACATATATATAATCCTTAACAATATATATATATATATATATATATATATATTTATATATTCATCTCTCTAATACCTAATTAATTATCATGCCTAAAAAAAACAAAAAACGAAACTCCAATCCTCATGTAGTCAAGAAATCTCTTTCCACCACAACTGTGATTTGCCCCAATGACCTTTATTGCTCAAATTGTATTGTTGTCCATCTATAAACTTTCATCCCTGACCACAACCTTAATAACTATTTGAAGTAACAACCTTTTATTATTATTCAATACCTTTAATTTTAGTTGTCAAATCGCACGTGAGTGGATGCGCACATACACACATATATGCAATTGAAATACAAAACTCCTTCGACAATTAATTCACGATCAATCCATAATTGATGATGAACTCGCCCACAACCCGCAACCTTCTAAGACCATCCCAGTCATTGTCCCAACCATCAGAGAAAATTTTTCTATATAGGTATGGGCCTTTTGTATTTTATTCTATTTCAATTTTTAGAAAATTAATGTCCCTCTATAGTTTTGCAACTCTTACGTTCAGTTTTCAAAATATCATGTATTTAAAGGCATGTTTGGTATGAGGATTTTTGTACTTGTTTTTTTAAAAAAATGAAAACAGTTTTCACATTTTTTGTGTTTAACATTTTGACTCTCACTTTTAAAAACAATTTTCAAAATACTAAAGAAAAAAAATGATGTTTAGAAAGATCATTTCTGTAGGGTTAGGATTTGTGACCCAAGCCCAAAACAAGGAATTTGTAGAGTATGGTTGAAAGAGATAGGTTAAGTATGAGATCAACAGCAACGAATCACAACCTTCAAGTACAAACCAACATGAATTTATACATAAAGAATAGATATCCAAAGAGCTATTATTAATTATCTGATGAACACAGATCTTGAGGTTACAATCAAGTTCTTCCTCCCTCTTTTTTCTTCCTCTCCCTTTTGTTAGGAGCTTCTTTCCTTTATATAACCTCCCTTCTCTTCATCTCCATCGTCCACTTGTACCTCATCCGTGAATCTACTTGAGTATATGTCACGTCAAACATCTTCTTTAACTCTATGTGAGTGGCGGTAGGTAAGGATACACTGTTCAGGGGTCTTCTCCACATAAATGCGGCCAGAAAAATTGTTTCAGAGCATTAAATACGGTGGTAGCAACTTTCCCTTTAGATATTTCTTCATCTTTATCGTCTCCCAGTGTACTCAGATCTTATCTTGATCATAAGGAGTCCTCGGAAGATCATCTTGACCTTTTATACGTTCAATTGATCCCTACAATTCGTGTCAGAGGAATGTAACCTCTTCGGACAAAAGGCGACCTCTTCGGATTGTAATCACTTCTCCCTTTGTGGGTCTCTCTTCCAGATGGGTCTTGCCCTTACCATCTCCTTCTTCTCGGTCACACAGTAGTCCTCATATGGGCTCTCGGCCCACTATGTTGGATTGGGCCCTTTTCCCCCCACAATTTCTACTTTGATATATATATATATATATATATATATATATATATATATATATATATATATATATATATATATATTTTAATAAAAAAAATAACGTGTAGATTATTATTTTTATTATTTTTTTGGATAATGATAAGTTTCAATTTTTTTTTTTTTTTTTAGATAATGATAAGCTTCAAAATTGAAGTGTGAGAATATAACTAATGTATATTTTATATATATATATATATATATATATATAATGATATGCTTCAAATTTGAAGTGCAAGAATTTTTTTGTAATAAAAATAAATTCATTAATTTAAGAAATAGAAGAATTTAGACAAATTTGTTAGGTCCACTTTTTTTTCAATTTATTTACTACTATGCCATTAAAAATATTTTCTATATCTTGAAAACATCCTCTCATCTATTTTCAAAACCATGTTTTGAACCAGGAAAATAAGAAATTATTTTTTGAAAACTGTATCTAAAGAACACCGGGCAAACAATAAATGCATGTGCAAGACCCATCATTTTCTAGTTTTCAAAGCAAAAAATTATATTTAAATCCTCTTACCAAAATGCCCTAAGTTGTTCTTGATTTTTTTTTTTAATAAAAAAGTTGCAAAAGTTTTGTAATTTTTCGTTTTAAATAAATAATTTTCATCGAAAACACATTTTATGCGAAAGCAAAAAGGAGCTGTAAAGGACAACATCATAATTAACACCTAAGGATAAGGATAAAAGGAACAAAAGAAATACTTCGTCAAATTTCAAAGATATTTTCATAGAAAAATGCAAAGATTATAATTGCAATTAATTATCATGTCCATATCTTATCATTTTCAATTATTAAATTACATTACTTGTAATTTGAACATTACCAATATTTTGGGGAAAAATAAATCATCTTTTTTTTTTTTTGCTAAATAAAAGATCATATGATTCGATGAAGAGAAACCTCTTAGTTATCATTATATAAAATCAAATTTTTTTTTTAACCAATCATATAGTGTATATTATATGCTGTCACTTGTCAATCCCTTTGAAACTTAGGGTCCGTTTGTTTCGAGTGAAAACGCTTTCAAGAAATGGTTTTATAGAAAGTTGTGTGTTTAGTAGCTCCAGAAAATTCGGTCAAACAGAAATTGACTGGAAAATAACCCCTCCCACCCTGTAAAACAATTTCCCTTCTTATTTTACCTTCAATGTATTTCCAGAAAATACACACCTGAAGAACCCAAGCACACTCCAACTGAAGAACCCAAGCACATCCTCGCCAGTGATGCCCAGAACCCCCCCCCCCCTCTTGACACACGGCCGAGCCGTCGCATGCAAGCCACTCCGCCTACCCATCCCTTGTCCTTGTCCTTCGCCGAACCATCCCTCATCCCAGGATCGCACCGATCGCACTGAGATTGCCGTCGTCCTCCGTTGATCTGATCTATCTCTCACTCTCAAGCGATCTCGATGCGATTGCACCGATTTTGACTAGATTTGATGATTTTGACCGAATTTGATGATTTTTTTTCTTGATGTTTCGTTTCTTTTGTATCTGTGGATTGAGAAATGATATTAATATTTGTTTGAAAGCTGAGAAAATGTGAACAAAAAGTAGAAAATGTGTTTTCTATAATATTTTTAAGAATATAAGTAAACATTAGAAAATATTTTTCAAAGTATTTTTTAAAATGCAACCAAACAACCTGAATACATTTTCTTTTTTAAAAATAACATTTTCAGAAAATATTTATTTTTCAAAAAATATTTTACACGAACCAAACAGACCCTTATATATATATATATATATATTTTTTTTTTTTTTTTTTTTGAGAAGCGACCGTTATATATATATATATATAACATTTTTTTTTTGGGTAAAAAACTTATATTATAATAAGTTGACTTTTTTACAGTAACACCTGACTAAAGTAGAGTATGCTATACTGTCAATCTATCAGTCACTGGCACTGCACATTGTAGGGTTTAAGAAAAAAAAAAAAAATTTGGGCAAAAAAATCAATGGGTCCTACTCGGTCTTTTGCTGAGAAATTAACGTCATTGTCTAAACGACAAAAGCATTGTTCTATCTTGGATCTCAAAAAAAAAAACAAAAAACAAAAAAACAAAAAACAAAACAAAAGCATTGTAAATTTCTGACCGTTGGATGGGGACTTGTTTATACATACACATCGTGGATCCGTCCCTGATTCTTATCCTAGACCTCGAATGACATTGTTGGAAGGAACATTGCTAGTAACAGTAACGTGGCATCCAATGAAATTATGTTTTACAAATTAATGTGATAATTTTTTGTTTTAATAATTTTCAATTAAGATAAAGTGTAGTTACAAAATTCGTTGTAGTTTTAGACGATAAGCTTACTCAATATTTTATATTGGAGGTAAATTTTGAAAAATTCATAATTAAATTACATATTCTTCTTATAACTTATATCCTCCGTACTTGCAAAATTTATAAAAAATTAAAGAACAATAACTATGTTATCGATAAATTATTTAAATTACAAATTTTTGTAGTTTAAAATTATGCATAAAATATAAACTTATAGATTATATAGTAAATAATATCTGATTGATACAAAATTTAACATGTGTATTAAGCACGTAAAGAACATGTAATTCAACGGTGAGATTTTTAAAATATGTAGTAATATTTATTTTAGTTAGTAAGGTTATAACCTTAAGTTACAACTAATTTTGTGACTAAATTTTGTCCTTCATTTAAAATATTACTTTATAAGTTTATAAGAGCATGTCATTAAGGAAAAAAGGGGGAAAAAAATACTTTGATTTGTTTTTGGGCCTTCAAAACGAGTTGGTTCCCTTCCTCCCAAGCCAATGTGTTTAGGGGTTACACAAAATGTCTCTCTCCAAACTAGTTTGGAAAAAAACTTTTCCAAATATTTTTTTTTATTAGGTGTGAATTTTAAAAATCTAATCATTAGATTGTATGTTCTTTTTTTATATTATATGAAATACGTAACTTTCATTAAGAAGAAGAGAAATTTAATACATCTTGAGTCTATGAGGGCTTGATCATGCTAAAATTTTCTTCTATCAAAGTTACAAAATTAGCAATACCATTGGCATATTAAGCCAATACATGTGATGGTTTATTCCCTTATTGCCTCACATGGCACACTTGAACCATTTTGAATTCTTGTATGTTATTGGTTAAGAACCATTGATATTTATATTTTTTTATTAGTAAGTTTTGGTTCAAGGAAAAGGGATGGATTGATTTAAAATAAAAAAAATAAAAAAAAAATAAAAAAACCACACAAAGAAGAGAGAGAATGAGCATATTAGGTGGATTGATAGATTAATATCAAAGATCAAAGAATTATACAATTTTAAAGAACATGGAAGGAAAAAAATATATATTGCATTTGATTTAAAAAAAAAAAAAAAAAAAAAAAACCAAAACAAAAACAAAACAAAAAAAAATAAAAATAAAAATAAAAATAGGAAAGCTAACAAAATTTGGTTTCCACGCGGAGAAAAGAGTTGAAAGACCATTATGATACGGAATACTCAACCTAATTCCTTTGTACATACTTTTGCATTTTTCAAATAGATCATACTGCATAAACAGTGCTTTTTTTTCTCTTTTTCCTTGACATATGTTCCCACATGCCTTTTTATTCCTCAATAGTTTGTACTCAGTACAAGTGGATCATTATTCCCTTCTCTCTCAAATGGTCAGGTCTCTCTAGCTCTCCCATCAGCCCAGCTTTTTCTCATAAGCGTCAAAGACGTCATTATTAGGCGGTAAATTTTACGACTCCACGGTCTTATATTTCACATGTAACAAGAGCACAAAGGTCATGGTCTTTTACTCATAGTCATAGGCTTATCGCCATTGCTGGCTTGATAGTGACTTGTTGTACTGTCTTATTATGTGTTGGAGACTAAGAGCTGTTGTCTCCTGTCCCTCTCTTTATTAATTAGAATATATATAGGTTAAGCTTATTTATGGCATTGTAGAATTTTATAAGCTGTATTCCAACTTGGGCCCTAAGCAGTTGACGAAAATGTTGCTACGTAACTTGTAAGTCCAATTTGCATGAACAGAAACGAACAAGGAAAATGTTTTTTCTTGGGAAGGTAATTATATACGAATATGCTCGGTAGTAGTATAATAAAAACATTTTTTCTTGCCTTCAAAAAAAAAAAAAACTTTTTTTCACATTTTCTCAACAAAAAAAAAAAAAAACATTTTTCCATAATTGTAGAATATTCGGGTAATAGAATAAAAATGAATGGATAAAAAAAAAATATATATATATATATATATATTTTACAAAATTTAGTTACAAAATTGGTTGTAGTTTTAAGCTATAACCTTACTTAATATTTTTTTATTAGAAGTGAATTTTGACAAATCCACTATTGGATTACATTTTCTTCTTAATTAAATCTTACATGCTTACAAAATTTCTAGGAAATTAAAGATTAATAACTATGTCATCAATAAATTATTTAAATAACAAATTTTTGTAGTTTAAAATTATACATAAAATATAAGCTTATAGATCATATAGTAAATTATATCCGATTGATATAGAATTTGACATGTATATTAAGACTATTAAAAATATAAAATTCAACGGTTAAATTTTCAAAATATGTAATAATATTCATTTTATTGAGTAAGATTGTAGTCAATTTGTAACTAAACTTTATTTTTTTTATTCAATTAAAAAAATTATTATGGAGCCTAAGAATTTGGCAACCCTGACCCATTTTATATTGAGCCCAAGGCCCACGTCGAGGAGGAAGGAATGTCCAAGGACGAACGAAAAAAACCCAAATTGTCGAGAAATATCGCCGAGGACAATCCTGTCCTCGGTCAACCGAGATCATAGAAGGGAAGAGTGGCATGCCATCAAAGCCAGCCTCCCAGAGCATTCCAAAAAGACGGACGAGTACAATGGTCAGCTATAGGAGCATGGTGGAGGTGCAATTCAAGGAGAAACTGTCACATTCGCATTAAATGCTCACAACTAACGTTCTAGCCGCATTAATGAGGTAATGATTTCTGAACAGTGCTACCTCGATTACTGCAACTCATAGAATGCCAGAGAGGGCGTCTGATGGGACAGACACTCAAGTATAGGCTTGGATGATTAACAAGTGGAAGGCCGAGATCATCTAAAGAAGACTATATAATAGGAGAAACATACCATAGAGAGAGGAGGGGAAAAAAGGGAGAGAGAAAGCATTATAGCAATCTCAAGAATTCCTGTAACCATTGTCATCCAATATATACAAGAGCAGAGCTCCTCGAATTATGCCGAGGACAAACTTTCTTTGATAAACTCAGTTCATTTCTATTTGATCATCATGAAAACCCATTTTAACTATTATCCATGCACTAAAGCCTAGCTCTTTAACTTACTCTTTACAAAATTTATTGTACTGGGCTCACTAGGCCAAGATCCTATACATTTTGGGCTTGGTCCGAAAATCGTGGCCTTATAATTGACGCCGTCTGTGGGAAAGAGCTTGTGTGGTAGTGAATGCAACAATTAGTTAAGATAGGATTAGGCTCCTATCAATAAGAGTCCCTGGGGAAAGCCATTATGGTGGCCAGTTTACTATGTGAGTAAGACACTACATGAGGCACACACGGTTATTGTCCTAACTCAGCCTCTACTCAGGTCTATACTCTGAAGTGCGGATTATACGGGGAGGATTGCTAAATGGTGCACAGTTCTAGGAACTTCTGACCTCAGGTACATGCCCAGTACCTCTATCAAGGGCCAGGTCTTCGTGAATCTGGTAGTTGAGTTCGCTGGACCTCCGTTAGAGGAAGTGGCAGCAACACAGAGCAATTCAAGAGGGCTCTGCAGCAGGGCTAGTTTTGGAAGGTATATATAAATATCTTCTAATCTACCGAAGTGGTTAAGCAGAACCTTAGCTATGACGAGTCCTCGGACTTCTTGCTTTAGGGGAATCAACACACACTGGCAATTATCTAAGTGTTAGACAGAACTAAAGTTTTGCATGACTCTTCGGACCACAAACCTATGGGGAAACTAATAACTTTTGACAATTATCTAAGTGTTAGACAGAACTAAGGTCTTGCATGACTCCTCGGACCACGAACCTATGGGGAAACTAATAACTTTTGACAATTATCTAAGTGTTAGACAGAACCAAGGTCTTGCATGGCTCCTCAGACCACAAACCTATAGGGAAACTAATAACTTTTGGCAACTACCTAAGGGTTAAACAGAATCGGGGTGTTGTACCGATCCTTGAACCACAACCATTGAGGAGATTAACTGCTTCAAGCATCTATCTGAGTAATAAGCAAAATCTAAAAGGAGTCCGGCTCCTCGGATCGCCTACCCTTTCTCCACTCAACAAAGATGTAGACAAAGGTCTTGCATGGCTCCTCAGACCATAAACTTATGAGGAAATTCGCATTGTGGGCTTAACATTTTTTGTTACCCATTCAATAAAAGGAGAAACTTAGCTATGTCGGGTCCATCAAACCTCCTGCTAAGAAGAACCTTGGGTATGTTGGGTCCTTCGGACCTCCTTCTAAGTGTTAGGCAAAGCCTTAACCATACTTGAGTCCTCGGACCACATGCTTTGGGAAAATTAACGCTATGACATCTCTTTACAAGTGTTTAAACAAAACCTAATGCATGCCTGGATCCTCGGACCAGACGCTTGGGGAAAACCAGCGCTCTGATGTCATTATAAATGTCAAGCAAAGTCTTAATGCACAATGGTCCCCTCAAATCACTTACTTTAAATCCAACATCCTTTGATGGTCGCACAGTTTGCGGTATAGAGCACATGGTTGTGTTCCTAATTATTCCTACATAATTTACTTATTTAAAATTAGCAGCCGGGTGCTACTGTCGGTTTTGTTAAAATCAGGGTGACAACTTTTCGTTACCGTCAACAGCATCAGTTCTAAGCCCCATTAGAGGGAAAAATAACAACACACCTATTAAGGAAATAATTACTGTAGAGAAAGGAAAGATTCATAAAGTAAAAAGTGCAACCATTTTTATTAAATAAAGGAAAGATACATCATATACCAAGCGGCTTAGGTAGGCTTGTTTTAAAGCTAACTATAAAAAGAGAAAGCCCATGGGAATGGTAGATTCATAATCTTGTTCTAGCAGCAATCGAGCCAGTATGGGTGGTACCGGCAATGAGAAAGAAGAAGAAACGGAAACACTTGATGGACACCTTTTTTCCTGACTGCAAGATATCCTGCTATAAAGGTTGAGAAACAGGAAACCCGTTTATCCTTGTCCTTATCGATTTGCTTGATCAGCCTTGGGTCGCTTTCACATCTAAGCACACATGATATGTGTTGCCAGGCGAGACCTAAACTTTGTCGCACCAAAAGTCTGATGCGATCTACACCTGCTTCGGTTCTTGGCTGAAGGAGGAGGGTCTTCTTTCTTACTTAGTTGAAAGGTAGGAACATCTTTGGTCTCTGCTTCCTTTGCCTCAACTTCGTCATCCAGGATCTGGGTGGCATCCTTGGTTTCTGAAGGGGGCTTGGTTTCCTTGCCCTTGCCTTTATCCAGGGTCATCTCATTCCCTAGACCTTGATCACGATCTTGGCAAGGTCCTTAGGAATGCCTGAAGGGTGGAGAAATTGAGGTTCCTGCAAAACTCAAGGATTTGTAAATGTGAAAGAACGATTCCCCCAAGGTGCCCTATATAGAAGGCGAAATCTAGTAGAGATTAATTCACACAAAATTCAAAGAAAAAGTTACAAGCGAAATAAATCCCGCCTAATTTCTAAAGAAATCCTCAACCGTTGGATCTACGTCACTTCATAAAGATATTAATGAGGGCGCGCTCTGTATACCGAAGTGCCAGGAACGTGCCTTGGGCAGGTGAAGAGACTCTGGTGCTAACAGAAGACAAGACTTGTATTATGGGGCCTAAGAATTTGGCAACTCTAGCCCATTTTATATTGAGCCCAAGGCCTACGTCGAGGAGGAAGGAATGTCCGAGGACGAACAAAGAAAGCCCAAATTGCCGAGGAACATTACCGAGGACAATTCTGTTATCGGTCAACCAAGACATAAAAGGGAAGAGCAGCACGCCATCAAAGGCAGCCTCCCAGAGTATTCCAAAAAAATGGACGAGTACAATGGACCAGCCATAAGCGCATGGTGGAAGAGCAATTCAAGGAGAAACTGTCACATCCACATTAAATGCCCATTGCTAACATTCTGGCCGGATTAATGAGGAAATAACCCTTAAATAGTGCTACCTCAGTTACTGCAACTCATAGAATACCAGAGAGGGTGTCTAATGGGACAGATACTCAAGTATAAGCTTAGATGATCAACAAGTGAAAGGCCGAGATCGTCTAAAGAGGACTATATAATAGGAGAAACCCACCATAGAGAGATGAGGGGGGAAAAAGGGATAGAGAAAGCATTATAGCAATCTCAAGAACTCCTATAACCATTGTCACCCAATATATACAAGAGCAGAGCTCCTCGGATTATGCCAAGGACAAACTTTCTTTGATAAACTCAGTTCATTTCTGTTTGATCGTCAAAAAAACCCATTTTAACTATTATTTATACACTAAAGCCTAACTCTTTGACTCACTCTCTACAAAATTTATTGTACTGAGCTCACTAGGCCAAGATCCTATACATTTTGGGCTCGGTCCGAAAATCGTGGCCCTATAATTATTCTTTTAAGTTTATTTACGATTGTTTTATTATTATTTTCTATAACTTTTACTATTAGATAACATTAATAAAATATTAAATAGTTTCTTTTTATTTTTTAATGAAGTTTGCCTAATAAAAGAGTGTGCGCGCAGACATTCATACACGCACAAGCACAAGTACACATGCACGCATAAATTGTGTATGCATGCATCTTTCTATAATTGGATATGTGTCCATGTGTGCGTGTTATTTGTGTGCGTTTGTGCATATATACATACATACATGTGTGTTCAATTTTTGTAGGGATGTATTGAATTGTCTTTATTTACTTATCATATTTGGAAGAGAAGTATATTAAAGTGATAATTCTTTGATGTACACGTTTTTTTTATATACTGTACATAATTAATTTTAATCATTAATATAAAATATATATTGTGGGGGGTGAAAACCCAGAGCTACCTAACGGGCCTGGGGCACCATGTTAAGAAGCATTATATTTTTGAGGAGCAATAGTTGGGTGGGGACGGCCCTTCTGAAGGCAGGAAGCCCAAAAGTAGAGGGAAAGTACCGTCCGAAGAGGTCCCTATTAGTCCGAAGATGTTTTACTCCTCGACCACAAATAGCCCTGATCAAACAAACGTGTGGAAGGTCCGAATAATCTTCCTAGCAATCCCAATAATAATGATAAGTCCTAGGTAGGTCTGGAGATGATCAGAACAAAAAATATCTAAAGGAAAAGCTGCTACCTCCGCATTTAATGCACTGCAATAGCTTTTCTAGTCGCATTTATGTGGAAAAAACCCCTGAACAGTGCAAACTCAGCTATCGCCACTCACCAAAGACTAAAGTGGACACCTGACGTGACGTGCACTTGAGTGGATATGCAAATAAAGAACAGATAGACGGTGGAGATGGTGGTAGAGGGTGCTATATAAAGAAGAAGGGTCCCTGATAAAAAGGGGAGGAGAAAAAGAGAGAAAAGTTTTACTGTAATTCTGAATGTTGTACCCACTATTCACTTAATAAAATACATTTTCGGACATTCATTCATGGAGTTATTCAAGCATTATTTCATGTTACCATCACTGCAAGTAACCTAGCCAACCATTGTTTACTTCATAACCAATCCAGCTCTTTTACCCACCCTCTACAAATTCATTGTCCTGGATTCGTTGGGCCTTTAACCCATATCTTTTGGGCTTGGACTACAAAAACAGACCCTACATATATAATAGATAAACATAAACGGCTTAGATTATGTATGTATCGTGCATTTTTTTTTTAATTTTAAAATATATATATATATATATATATATATATATATGTTGAACTTTTTGCTAATGATAGAAGTCAGTGAACAAAAGCTTTAAATTTGCAATACTCACTGGTAGTTTTTTTTTTTTTTTTATTCAATATCAAAGAGATATTGATCATTTATTAAATTCATATTTAATAAATAATTAATCATTTCAATATTATGTTCAAGAGATTAAATTCTATAAGGATTTTCACCATCCAATAAGTGATTGTCACGTTAACATTTTACTTAAAATTCAATACATCTTACCACACCTAATAACATCTCGATAAATTTTCAATTTGGTTGGATTTATATATGGGTATTAGAATTGATTGTATTTATTCTTAAATATGTTATAAGATGATATGGCATGTTGAGATTGGAGGGGTAAAATATGAGTTTTATACCACGTCCTTATAGAATTTAAACTCTATGTTCAGTTAGTATTATCATGTGATGTATAAATCAAATAAAATCTGTATGTAAAATATCATTGAAATTAGACAATAAAATAAAATAATTATTACAAATAAAAGAAAAAGAGTATCTTAATTACTTATGTTAGTGTAAAACTAAGTTTGCATTAAAAAAAAAAAAAATTGTTGTAGATAATTTAAAATAAATAATAAAACTTGTTTTAATTTTTAATTTTAATTTTTGGTTAATAAAATTTTAATTAAATTAGTATTTATAAATTTTTTAGTAAAGTTTAAACTTAGTAATCTACAACTTAGCTCAACTAGTAAAGTTTCTGATAATTGTATAAGAGATCTGAGTTATCATTAAGAGCAGACATCATAGGTTGAAACTCTCTCAAAATCCTTCTCAAAAAGTTATTATTAAAAACGGATGTCATAGTTTAAAATTCTCTTAAAATCATTCTCAAAAAAAAAAAAAATTATCAGTAAGCAACACCGCCAAAGCATGTTATATGGTAGTATTATTTTAAACTTTAGAGTGCAATACATAACGAGGCAATTAGGACTAACGAGTAGCCACTTGGTATAAGAGCAGGTATCCACTTAGCACCTTTCAAAAAAACATTCTCCACTTCGTACGACCACAATGCATAAGATGAAATCTTATTATATATATAATATAATAAACATTCATATCTATAGACTATAATTTCAACCGATACAACTTGTATCCAGTGTATCAGTGTGTTGGACACAACCTTTAACCCAATTTCAACTCCCTGTTATGTTTTCTTTTTACCTTATTATATTCAACTATCTACTCTTAAATAAGTCTATATATCTATATAATAACATATTAAAAATAAAGATATTAATTTTTGTTGACATATTTTAGCACTGTCATCATATAAGTTTTTGAAAGATAACATTTTCCACGTGAAATATGTTTGGTCATTTAGCATTTAGAGTTCATCTTCTTGGTTAAAGTAACACAATAATAAAAAAATCTGATTAAATTCATTTTCATCTCCGCTAAACAAATTATGGGTCTGTTTGGATACCGCTTATTATTGAAAACTGAAAACACTGTAGCAAAATAATATTTAAATGTGTGAATAATGCCGTGAGACCCAGTTTTAAAGTTTTTTTTGCTTAAAAAAATATTTGTGGATCTCGTGAACCATGCACGAGACCCACTAAAAAACGCACAGGATAGAACAAATGCAAACGTTGAGGAAAAAAATGCTATATCCAAACTAACACTATATCATATAAAAATATTTATTTATCAAACTTTGTACATCACATATAAATATTTTTTGTTGAATCCGTGTATTACACGATTAGCTACCAAAGAAATGAAAACTTGGGCCAATAATTTAGACACCTCCTCAACAATTAGGTAGTAATAAGTACTTACTAAATCCCTCATTAAAAAAAATGATAATTATGTGAAACAATTGATGACCTCTCTCTCTATCTCAAATGACTCAGTTGACTTGACAGGGAGCCCCAACTTGGTGGATCGATGGTGCACACCAACCTGATTTTCATTCTATTCAATCAATTATTTTTTTAGGTTTTAATTAATTGGTAGAAATGTCTTATTCTCCAATCATATCATATTGATCCATTTAAATGGTATAGTAATATTTGTCTTTTGTTTTAAGCTTATTTATTCTTGCAAATCCTTTGAGTATTTCTATCTATCTGTGGACTTGTGTGTGTGTGGAGAGATAAGACCAAATTATATTTTAACTGTAAATGTAAATATATATAGTGATAAGATCAATTTATATTTAGTGTAGTTTTTTTTCCTAATCTACATCACTCAATAACTTTTTATTTGAAATATAATTTTAAAATCTCACTATTAGATTTTTTTTTTTTTAACCTGCATATCAAATTTAGTGTTAATATATGATTAAGTTCTATCTAATGTAATTTTAAGCAATATTACACAACTTAATAACTTTGTATAGAATTAATATTTTGCAATGAATGTGTTTGTGTGTTAGAATTTTTCAATAATCATCTTAAAAATGAAACTTAAAGAACAGCACATAAGGTACTGTATATAAATTTTGTCCTATATATAATGAAAAGGGCACGATTGAGCGTGAAGATTTTTCAATTGATGCTTAGCCCAACCTACTTTTGTTATGTCCTTCAAGCAACACAGAATTTAACTGATCCTTTTTTTTCCCCCCCATTATTACTCTAGACAAGATAAATCCTCTAATCTAAGTTAAGGATATGTCTCCCCGAAAAGAAGAGGAAAAAGAAAAAAAGGGATTTTCTTTCAATGCACAAAAGGTCAAGCTGTTCTTATGAGCTAGCACAGAAAAAGAAACAGTCATGATTGTCAACTCATTTTCAAGGGTTAGGGTTATTGCACATATTCTTTCAAATGGTCACTAGAAAAAGAAATTCGTTTTATTATTATAAGCCTTTGAAATATGTTCAAAGATAGTGGATTTGAGCATATAGATGAGTGATGAAAGCATTTTCAACGAAAGCTAGAACCACTTCACTTTTGTGAAAGAAAAAATTCCTAGTGGCGGCATAAGTTAATATTCGACAAATCATTGCCAATGTCAGAAAGAATTGGACCACCTAAAGATTCATTGGTGCTCCATTTCTAATTTTCTACCCATTTTGTCGCTTGACAGATAAAATTGCAATCTCTGATGTTATACGCACAATTTGAGGTATTAACAACTGTCTTTCAATTGCCATCTCTATCTATTCAACACGTTTCCGTATTCAGCATGCTTTAGAATGCTTGGCAGTAACTTGTCAAAATATTATTTATCATTAAACTTGTTATCATTATATATATTTTTTAGAAATAGTTTAAATCTATAGCGTCCGCTATTGATAATTGCTCTTTATCATTAGATCAACACACCAATTGATTTTTTGTGCAGGTAGAAATCGAATCCCAAATCTCTTACCAACTTGTCATAATTATATGTAGATTAAGATTTGATGTTATTGGTTAAAATTCAACAACAAAAGAAGACTGAATTGAGTCTGTTTTTGGCACTATAAATTCGGCATTTAGAATACCAAATAGACTTGGAGATGAATTGCTCTTAATTCAGTAATAAATTTTGTTGAGCCACAAGTATCACCTTAAAGAAAGAGTTTTCAAGCAAAGAATTTGTAGCTCAACTGATTAGTGTTTTAAATAAAGACCACTAAGATTTAAATCTTCCCTCTCCAGATGTAACTATTAAATTATCGGGAAAAAAAAAGTATCTTCAATATGACTAAAATTGGCATTAATTTTTTCTTTTTTTTTCATTACCAATTTCCTCAAAGGTTGTGAACAGGACAAGAGGTGAATCTATACCAAGTAGAAGTTTTTTAGACGAATCTTGACAATTATATCAAAAAGCCTCCACTGATGCCGGAGTGCAAAGCACCGAACCATTTTTCATTCATCGACAAGTGAGGATTATGGGTATCATTTCATGTTTGTATGTTTCTCTTGTGGACAGTGAATCAGTGATGGATGTGTGTAAGAAGTAAAAAGTGCCTACTTTTTTTTTTCCTCCACAAACGAATACTGTATTCATCACCGACTAAAAAAGAGTCGAGACAAACCCAAATTCTTGTGTAGATCACTCTTTATGTAGCATGTCTACCTTTCTAGAAACTAATTCCGTTTTCAAAGTTAACCAAGTTCGCATTCATATTCTTTAGGACACTATTGATGGGTCTTTCCCACCAGATTCTCATGTCAAGTTGACTATAAATGGCTTTTTCCCTTGGGGAACCTTTAGGAATATGAATATTTAGGCCAGTTGAACCTAAATGAGTAATAACTATTGTGGGGGTCCTGTTTTACAACCTAAGCCAAAAAGATATGAAATATGAGCCTAATACAATAAATTTATAGAAAGTGGGTCAAAAAACTAAGCCTTCTATAAATTTAACAACGGCTAGTATGAATTTAAATGATAATCAAGCAAGAATCATAACATATAGGATTAAATGAATTCATTGTTTGAGGAAGCAAGTTATGATAGAAATCACTAGAACTGATTACAAATGCAATTTTGATTGCTACAATAGTCTTTCTCCAGTTTTTTGATCCCCCTCTCCTTGAGCTTCTTTCCTATTATATAGTTCTCTTTAAACCATCTTGATCTTACACTTGTTGATCATCTGAAACTTTACTTGAGTACCTGTCTCATCAAATATATGTTTTGGCTCTCTGTGAATTGTGGCAGTCAAGAATACACTGTTTAAGGGTCTTCTCCACATAAATGCGGCTAAAAAAGTAGATGCAATGTATTTAATATGATGGTAGCAGCTTTTTCTTAGATATTTCTTAGTTCTTATCGCTCTTATACGTGTAAGATGCACGTCCTTATCGCAAGAGCCTTCTGGAGAGTCACCTTGATTGTGGGACTACAAATCTGAACCATATTCATCCAGTCCGAGGAAGAGTTACTCCTCAGACCACTCTCTCCCGTTCCTTTCTTATGAGACTTTAAACTTAGAACTTCTCATAGCTATTTGCCCTTCTTTGGACATACTCATGTCCTCGGATGAGGCTCAAGGCCCAATATATAATTTTGAGCCTTTATCCCTACAACTATAATGGGTTGGTTTAGTCCATAACAAAGAGCTTTGAATCTTGGCATAAATATTAGCAAAGATAAGAAAGCACAGAAAATTATTTTTACATGAAGTTATAAAAAAAGGTTTTTCATCCAAACAAACAAAAACAAAAAGTACATAATATTGCGCCCATTACGTAAGTCCCATCAATTAAATGTTCATGATTGACACTATAAAACAATGTAAAACTCATAGAAAAATCATATTTATTTGTGAGATTGATTAACGAAAGGTACGCGAATAAATAATTTTTGCTTCCAATATTCTTCATTTCCGCTATCGAACAAGTAAAGGAAAAGCTTTACTGACATGGTAGAGATAAGGATAAGGACGGAACTAATATGAACATCTATCAAATAATTGAAAGCAAACCCATTCTCTTCACCTTATTAGCTAACCACTATTGAAGGATTAAGTTCAACAAGGCCTTGATTAAGTTCGGGTTATGGCTGGGCATTGCTCAGAAAATTGCAATGTACAGCAACCCAAAGCGCTCAAACAGTCGGTTCTTGACAAGTTAAATTTTAAGTACAATACATTATCATACAATAATCCAATATTTACATGAATTCAACTCGGTTGAACAATACCAAGACACCTAATGTGCATGAAAGTTCTCAGACACACTATAACATCTAACTTATTGTGTCTTAATTTCATAATCTTCAGGAATCAGGAGGTTGAACTATCATGCTTGACACCCAAACTATTTCATGATGTTCAGTTGCTTTAAACTATAGCTGAGAAAAGTAATTCATTAATATCCTGAGAATCCGATCCAAGCTTCTCATCACCTGCATCAATAACAATAAATCCCTCTCAATATATACTCTTAAAAACACTTATTTGTTAGTTAGTTATGCAGAGTCATCAGCAAGAGCAACTCATTGAACCAAATGACATTAGCTTTTGCACCAAATGAAAAGGCACATATTCCTAAAAGAGACATTGCCTTTTACATCTAACTCTCACAACAATAGCTCACAATAGCAAGATTGAACCCTTGCCTGACAGTCCCTAGCTCTCAAATGCATGCTAAGTTAAAAGCATCCTATTACGATGTTAAATACAACAAAAAATTCTGGCCTCAAGACAAATATGTTTGTAACTTAAGAGGTCATTAACAAGTTCTACCTACCCATTAACCACCCACTTCCCTCTCATCTACTCCATCTTTTTCCCATACTCATGTTTACGTCTCAATTTTAGAGGTAAATTGGCTTGAATAAAAGGTAAATGACAGGAATGAGGACCAAAGCATGATAAAATATATAATTAACAGAATAGCCAAATCACTTTTGACTCCCACATCCTGCACAATCCATTATTGACACATTTCTGGTTCATTACTTGAGTCCACCAGAATAGTAATTTGTACAGCTAAGAAGAAACTTCCTAACATACTTTTTTTTCCTGAAATTTACATCTAAATACTTGACTTCACAAACTTTTTTTTCTCTAAAATATACCCTTTTCATCACAAATGATGGAGCATGAAGTTCAACACTAAAGAAAATAGCCACAAGCTCCAGTTAGTATAATTTGTAGAAATTCTAAAATTAAGTGCAGTTATAAGCCTTACCTGTCCTTGATCTGACTTGAACCGCCCACTCATCAACAATCTGCCAAAGTCAAAGATAAAAAGAGTGATGAGATTGCATTCCAACACTTTGTGCATGGATAAGCTGAGTCTCAATGAAGAGAAGTGACTGAGTGTAACAAGGCTCATTTCTATAGGTTTTATCAGCATGATGAAAGCTGCCCAAACATCCTTGCATGGGTGTTTCTATGGTGCTCCATTAGGTTGCTCTGAAGATGGGGAGACGGAATTTTCATTGACTTTCTTTCAAGTTGATAATTTAATTGAGCAAAAAGTTTGTAATTGCATTTAAGTTTATTGATGAGTCCGTAACACAAAAATGAGAATCAACATAAGATTAGAGTAAAGAGGACAAAAAAGAGATATATTTGGAGATTGCATAGAAATCACATTTCCCTACTTTGTAAAATGTACTTAAATTTCAAATGATGGATGTGATAGAATATTAAAAAAAATACTAGAAGTTGTTGAATTTTCCATATTGGACATTAATGGCATTTGGTGAATTTGCATAGTAGTAGTTTCTCACAAGCTGGCTAATTCTCAGACATACTATTCGCATTGGATTTTTGGAGGTGGATGGAATGTCTTGTGAGGGAGGATTCAAGGACAAGAGATCAGGTTGTTAGGTTCTATAAACAATGTTGGATTTTTCTACAATTGATGAGAATGAAAAGTTGTTGGAAAGGGAGTTTGATACGAAGCTCATTCAAGCACTAAAGGAGTTGAGAGGTGATGAAGCTTTAAGATCAGATGGTTTCACTATGGTCCTCTTTCAAGTTTCATCATTGCTGGCAGGTGGTTAAAGCTAATATTATGGCCTTCTACAAAGAATTCCATGAATCTTATAAGTTTGAAAGTCCCTAAAAGCTTCATTTATTTCATTAATTTCCTAAAATGAATAATGTCATAGATATTAGGGACATTTTAATACAGGGAATTGTAGCCGGTTGATTCTAGGCTCAAACCATTTTCCTCCAATGCACCAATTATTGGTAATGGAAAGTTTGATGCTTGTTCATACTATGCTATTTTGTAAGCCCCAACTGAAATTATTTTCCATGGAAAAGCATTTGATGTGCCAAGGCTTTAAAGCAAGTTGCATAAATGCATTCTTTGCGTGGACAGCAGCTTGAGTGAAGATTTTGACTAATGATAATATCATGAAGAAAGGAATCACGCTAGTAGATCAGTGTTATATGTGTATGAGCAATGGGGCAATTGTAGATCATTTGTTGTTTCACTGTGATCTTGCACAAGCTTTGTAGAGCTTTGTTTTTTGTGTATTTTGGGGTTCAATGTGTGATGTCGAAGTGGGTACTTGACCTATTGTCTAAAATTTTCCCCCTTATGCCTAATATGAAAATTGTGGAGGCTAGGGGAATATGAATTATAGCACTTTTGAAGATGTGGAAGCCAATCTTTCATTAGATCAATACTTGAGTGGTTTATTGCATTGACTTGGTAAAAGTGCTTCCATTATTGCGTTCATTGAGCCTCTTTCGTTTGCTTGTAAATCTTTTTACGTAAGTCTTAATGCAATTTGTCTAACTATTATATATATATATGAGATAGTCTTTTCCCTCAATGAGTTGAATTACTAATAAATAAAAAATAACAATCCAAATGTAATGTTAAATACAATGGGGCCATTCAATTTTTATGTGACAGCCAAAAGGTACCAGGCTATATTTTTCCAGTCAAAGGCCATATGTTCCAGCATATAAGTTTCGATCTCTTTCAATTAAGTTTAGCTCATTTCAACTGTTTGTAGGTGAGTAGCTGATTTCTACCATCAAGGACTCCATTATTTTAAGCAAGTGCAGTTCACCCAAATATACTGCAGGATCAGAAATTACCTGGTTGAAATTAGCAAATGCAGGATCATCAGAATTGCTGACAAGGGGGATGCCCACAGATGCTTGCATCTGCTGCAGCAAAGTTCTGTTCCCAACAAGCGTGGTCCGAGCCTTATCAATTAAGTCCTGAAAATGAAATCAGTAAGCAAGATCAACTTCAGAACGCTGCTCCTCCCTTCTCTTTTCCTTGTGATAAGCAACAATACTTTAAAAAAAAAAAATCAAAAAATCAAAAATAAAACCCCTTCTCTTTTCTTATCTTGTATCAGATATCTGTTCGTCACTTCGAAAACCATAGATCAAGAATCCCCACTAATTGATTCATATAATGGGTCCTTTATTTCTCATTTTCCATAAATCAGAATGAAATGATACGCGAGATACAAGATTATAAATCCTTTCAGTACCTGTTTGGCTGTTAGAAGCCCGCGACACTGCTCTTTCAAGATCAACAGATCTTCCTGTACCTTCTTTATCCTAGACACCAACTTCATTGGGTTCGCCTGTAGACAGAATTACAAAATTTTCAAATCATGCACAACAATTTCATATTTGAATATTTCCCAAAAACAAAAGTAAAGTGTTGCTCTAATGATACTATCACTTTGTTTCATTTCCAATTAACCAGACCAAAATACACATATGATAAATAAAAAATTACACTTAAAACAATATGAAACTCAGCTTTAGAGAGTAAATTTAGATTGGATAAAAAAAAAAAATGAAAGACATGGCAATATGCTTCTAAGCAAAATTGAGTGTGAAATTCATAACTCAGGAGTCAGTACCCACTGTTTAGTTTCTCAATTATTTAATTTTACATTCTCAGAGTAGTTCTGAGAGAACAAAACAGAGTTTAGAAATAAAGAGAGAGAGAGAGAGAGAGAGAGAGAGAAGCATTTACGTTGTCAGGATAGACTTGTTGAAACTCCTTTTCGAGCCTATGCTGAACCACCGTGAGATCATGACTCGCCTTTGTGAACAGATTCACCAACCCATCTGTTGCTTGATGGTGTTCAATATTAATAGTGTGCCCCATTCTCTTTCTCTCTCTCTCTCGCTCACTCTCTTTAGGTTTTATTTAACTCTCTGGTGGATAGGATACGAATGAAAAAATTATGAAATGATGAAATTCCCCGCCTGTGCCTTGGCTTTTGATTTTTTGAAAGGACCCAGAAAGGGACGGCCATAGGCATTGAGTAATGGATATCCAACCTACCTGATCCAAATATTTCGGGTAATATCCGGTTTTTTATGGGTTGAGCCTAATCCGGTAGGGTATGGATATTACTCGAATTTTTCGGGTAGGGTATGGATATTATCCAAACCCAACCTGTATTTAAAAACAAAAAAAAAAAAAAAAAAAACCCTAAACCTCCCTCACCGTTACTCACACTCTCTCTGCCTCTCCTTAGTCCTCAACGTCACTCTCTCTCTCTCTCTCTCCTCACCGCTGCTCTATTGGTTTCTGGGTTTGACGTTTTGGGAAGGTTCTATCTCTCACATATACACACAGTTATTGGTTTTGGTATCGATTTTTTGCTTGATTTTCGTTCCTCATTCCCTGCGAATCAACTGGGTCTTCCTACCTCTCTCTTTCCTCAAGTAAATGACTCATTCTTTTTCCCTCTTTTGCTAGTTTGGCTTCAAAAGAAAATTCTTTTCTGTCTGTATATGAGTTTGACGTTTTGGGAGGATTCTATTGATAATTAGCTTTTGTTTCCTTTTCTAGACTGAATTTGTTAACTTGTGAGTTTTTTGTTCTTTGCATGTTGTTTGCTTATGTTGTCTTGTTGAATTTATCATCTGGGTGTGTGTTAGATTTTGATTTTAGAGTTTGAATTCAGCTGGGTATGTGTCAATTTTGGTTTTTGATTGAATTTTATCAACTGGGTATGTGTTAGATTTGGTTTTTGACTGCATTAAGGTGTTTGATTCTATGTGGGGATATGTCTATTTATAGAGAGGAGTGAATTTGTCTAAGTTTTTTCACAAACGGAGCATGTAAGACTTGGTAATTCTTCAAGCGTTCTCAATTTCTTGTTTAACGAAAAAACAATAACTATGCTGCAAGTCGTTTCATTTCATATATGACTTTTTTTTCCTTCTATTTCAGCCTGGAACACCTCGCACGTGTGCGCTCACCTGACTTTGCCAAAAAAAAAAAATGTATATATTTACTTGCAAAAAAAAAAATATATATATATATATATACATTTTACTAAAATAATATATTTTAACCACCTAATAAAAGTGTTTAACACCTTAATTTGAGAATCAAAACTTTCTCAAATTTTTTTTTTTGAGAATCACAATAATTTTAGTTTAATAAAAATATGAGTAATTCTACATTTACAATATTTTTCACATAATTTCACTGCAAATTTTATGTGATAAGGTGTTACTAATTATAATTTGGAACCAATGTTGATATCATTTTTTAACCTGCCAATAACAAGTTGTCGCATAAGATTTGGTTGTGAAAATATTGTAAGCGTAGTATTATTTCAAAAATACTTATGACCCCTCAAACATTACCCTTAACCCCTTAAACAAAAAAAAAAAAAAAACAAACAAACAATCAAAAACCCTTAAATAACAATAATAAAAATTTAGCCCAAATAACTCAAACAAGAGTAGACTGGATAACAACAAGTGAAAAAATTATTCAAAAAAATCATATTCAAAAATAAAAATTCTTAATCATTCAAATTCGTAACTCATTCAACTCATTGCATAAAAATAATTTATAATTTAATTTTTTTTCCTTAAAAAAGAAACCAAAAGAAGTATTGTGGTCATGAGTTTTCCTTAGCAGTGTCGGCAGTTATACTCTTTTTGGCTTTGCAATCACAATAATTTTATTTTCTTTAACGACTCAACTTACAGTTGAAGCAAATATCATTCATCTCTCTCTCTCATCATTTCAATTCTCTCTTACTTTATTACTCTTGTACAGACGAAGGGCCCAGGAGTGTATATTGGGTTGTGGGCCTTGTTCAAGGACATTTACCAATTCGAGGACAGGTAGGCTTTAACGGAAAGGTACCGATCGGTGAGTTATGGGAGGATTCTAGCCCAAAAGGTTTGGTAAGGTTGTCTGAGGAGAAAGGCCTCTTCGACTAGGTAGAGTAGGGGTCAGAAGGTTTGGTCTGCCATCAGGAGTTACGCTCTGGATGATTCCACTAGTAAGGATAAAAATCAGGAGGCAATAGGATAGAGAGAAGTTAAGAAATATCTAAGAGAAAGCTGCTATCATTGCATTAAAGGCTCTGCAGCTAACTCTTTAGCTGCATTAATGTGGAGGTAATACCTGAACAGTGATATTCAACCTTATAGCTATCCCCAAAGACTTCAAGAAGGCGTTGATGGGACAAGGATAAAAGTCAGCAGCTTGATCTACACGTGAAGGGTTGAGATGAAGCAAACAGGGCAATATAAAGAAGAAAGACCCCAATTACAGGGTGGTATCTGAGAATCCGTAAGAAAAGGTTTTAGCACTAAAAATTAGAATTGTAATCAAGCTTAAGAGAAATATATTCAATAACTACTCTCCTCGAACTTTGCTGAGGAAGACTTTCCTTGCACAAAACATGTTTGTCTTTGTTTTCTTATCATCTTTAATCCATTGTGAGTGTTGTCCAAGCCATTGAAGCCTACTTGTCAACCCACTCTCTACAAATTCATTGTATTGGACTCTTTGAGATTTAATCATTTTCTCTTTTGGGGTTAGGATCCAAAACTCGCCCTTATAACTCTCATTTCAGCATTCTCAATTTCCACATTATCTCTCATTAGAATTTTTTTAATTTTATTTTTCTCTTTGTTAGTAGAAATAAGTTGTAATACTTCATTTATTTGTGTATATATATATATATATATATCTGTGTGACAATAGATTCAAGTTATTTCTTTATTAGATTTTGTATGATTTAATTTTCTTAGTGACTACTCTTAAACAAAAATTCTTTGAGCCACCATTGGTTCCCACTGGGGGTGCTTAAAAAAAATTATAATTTTAGTGCCCAAAAAACTATTTTAACATACCATTTTACAATTTACCCACATTTATTTATTTATTTCGTTTTACTGTCATGCACCATTGGAGTAATGGTCACTCCACAAGTACAAGTTATTGTGGAGATAGGGCAGCAAGTATTGGGGTCAAAGGTTGTTCAAGTCTCAAGGAGGAATACTTAATTCAGGCTGGAATAATTATTTTTTATTTTTTATAAGTATCTCAGATTAAAAATATATATCTCTTAAATTTTCATTTAGGCCATTAAAATAATATAAATCAACTACTAAAGAAGATAGATAAATGATTACAAATTAAGTAGCACCTTACTCCATCAAGTGCTAAAAAAATTTGCAAATATTTTGTAAGTGACACACTGGATGAAGGCCTCTTTTTGGTGTTTCATGTCCAAAATATCATCTAGTGTGTTTTAGCACTCAAATGTGAATGCTCTTATATTAAAAGTTTATAATTTTTCATCTAATTTTATTTAGAACAAATCAATATTGAGGTCAATACCAAATAAGCTTACATGTTCAAGTTTTGTTCATTTTCCTGCCAAATAAGCTTTAACTTATTCACAAGATGCTTGATTAACTTACGAAATGTTTACAGACCTAATTAATCTAATCTTAAATATATATAATATAAATATATTTTAAATATTTATTACATATAAGCATATAACATTATATATTTTAATGAACAAAGTTTAGCTACAAAATTGGTTTTAGCTTAACGCTAAAATTTTACTTAATAAAATAAACTTTATTATATATTTTGAAAATTTAACCATTGAATTGCATGTTTTTTACACTCTTAATACCCATATAAAAAATTTTATGTCAATCAGATATTATTTACTATATTATTTATAAGTTTATATTTTTATGAGTAATTTTTAACTACAAACTTGCAATTTAAACAATTTATTGATGACATAGCTGTTGATCTTCAATTTTTTAGAAATTTTATAAGTGTGGAGTATATAAGAAGAAGATATAATTCAATAGTAGATTTGTTAAAATTCACCTCTAATAAAAAGATATTGAGTAAGATTGTAATTTTAGGCTATAATTAATTTTGTAGTTAAATTTTGTCCTATTTTAATAGAACCTCATACTTGCGAGTTTGGTGCAAACACATTTTTATATTTAATATTTGAGTTAAGATTATATTTAATAATCAAGATTAAAATTTTTTTTTGAGAAAAAATAATTGAGATTAAACTTAAACTTAAGTTTGGCTCATTTTTCTTTTATTTGATTTTTTCCGAATCAAGCTGGTAATGTATGGTCTTCCCAGAAATTAGGTTCTTTTTTTTTTTGCTAAACCAGAAATTAGCTTAGACAAATGACAATAGTTAATAGTGCTGATAATATATATATATATATATATACACTAATTTTGTTCTCTTAATTCTTACTTATTATTTAGACAAGAAAAATGGGATCACTTGAAGTTGAAGGTTATATGCATACATATACATGCCCTAATGCTTTAGTTTTGTTTCTCTGATACCGAAACTTCGAACAAAAAATGGGAAGCGAGGAAGAGAGAGTTCTAGAGAACCAGCTGGAGATTCAATTGCAAGAGCAAAGAGACTCACTTGCTGCTATCAAAGAAGCCCTAGCCTCTGACCCCGCCAATCCCGAGCTTCTCACTGTATGTAAATCAAAACGCCTTCGTTTTGCTTTCACACAATATTCGAGTAATTGGTTTTCCATTTATTCTACTAATTGCTTATGAAATAAAATAATATTGCATTTGTATTAGAAAAAAATAGGTTCAAATAATCAATCGCGCAAATTCCTTAGTCAATAAAATGAATTGTGTAATAGTTTATGGTACAAAGTACACGACAATAAGGCATTTAATCAAAACTGTTAGCCTCTGCTGTACATTATTATGCTAGCTAGTGCTTAAGAATTCATAAGGAGATCTGGATAATGCTGTACTTTAAGATGTATTTGGTGCATATGAATTAGTCTATGTGAATGGAATATCATTTACCAACATTGATTCCCCCGTCTTTGATCATCTTGAACGAGCAATTCTATTAATGAGTAGACATTTTCGTAAGAGTTAAGGAAATACCCGGAGATAGGAATTTTAAGTAAGGGAGGACAGTTTTGTCG
The DNA here is from genome assembly GCA_030445155.1 of Quercus variabilis. Classification (NCBI taxonomy): domain Eukaryota; kingdom Viridiplantae; phylum Streptophyta; class Magnoliopsida; order Fagales; family Fagaceae; genus Quercus; species Quercus variabilis. The sequence continues at coordinate 19,076,710 of CP129446.1, forward strand.
GTTTCTCAGTCTGAACAATCATTAATGACAGCATTGGTTTTGTGCTTCTGGCTTGTTTTGCTCGGGTCTAACGGTAATGGTTTTATTGTAGAGTAGATGTGTCGATTTATGTAACTTGTGAAGTTTTGTTATTCCGAACTTTAAATTCATTTAAAAAATCCAGTTTTGTTTATCTTTTTGTTTTTTGGTTCACTGCTCCCTTCCTCTTTTTTTTGATAGATAATATGAGTTTTATTGATGAAAAAGGACAATGTGTTTACGATTGTAAAAACACTGCCCTTGAAACAGAAACAATCAAATCATAGGGAAAGAATAATAGAAATAAGGAAATCAGACAAGGAGCTACAATGCGTAAGCCCCCAAATACGAGACCACTCAAACAAAGTCCTAGCAAGCAAGGTCTTCAACTTATCTATAGAACTCTTAGTGTCCTCAAAAGTTCGGGCATTTCATTCCTTCCAAACTAACCACATAAGGCATGCTGGTACCAAATTCCAAACCTTTGAAGAGTAAGTTCCCAACCAATTCCTCCATGCAAAAAGAAGAGAAACAATAGTGTCCGGCATCACCCACTGAACCCAAACATAATAAGGACCTCACTCCACAAAGCAGATGCAAACTTACAATGGATCAAAAGGTGATCCGCCGTCTCCTTATCACACCTACATAAACAACACCAGTTAACAAGGGGCAATTTCTTCTTAACAAGGTTATCAATTGTGAGAATCCCACCCCTAGCAGCAATCCATAAAAAGAAAGATACCTTTTTAGGTACCTTTACACACCAAATACTCTACCAAGGGAAAGAAACAGAAGGGGCTTTCAATAAAGCAATATAAAAGGATCGCACATCAAAGACACCACTACGATTCAACTGCCAATACAAGATATCCTCCCCCTCCCCACTAGGAATCCTGGCAGAGACATACTCATAGAAAGAATAAAATCTCCTCAATTCCCATTCATTAAAATTGCGTCGGAAATGGAAATTCCAACTCCTACCTCCCCCGTCTGGTGCATAAATTATCATGTTAGAAATCAGAGCTTCTTGAACCATAGCACATGCAAACAATTCCGGGTATAATTCTTTCAAAGGAGTAGGACCACTCCAAGGGTCGTGCCAAAACCGAATACGATTGCCCTCTCCCGCTACATACACCACGTGACTGAAAAAATTGTCTGCACCTTTCCTGATATTCTTCCATAACCCACAACCATGAGTCCCTCTCAAGACTCTAGTGCACCAACCTCCACTAACCTCTCCATATTTGGTGGCTATTACCTGACGCCATAAATGAGTAGCTTCCATCCCAAATCGCCAAAGCCACTTCCCAAGTAGAGCTTGGTTAAAAAGCCCAATCTTCCGAATCCCCAAACCCCCTATCTCCACCAGCCAAACAACCTTATCCCAAGCCACAAGCGGATATCTGAAAACATCATTAGAACTCCCCCATAGGAAATTCCTCTGACTCCTCTCTAGTCTATCTGCTATGTGTTGCGGAATTGTAAACAGCGATAGATAATAAGTTGGGAGACTCGACAAAGTACTCTTCAATAAAGTAAGCCTACCTTCTTTTGACAGATACAACCACTTCCAACCAGCAAGCTTCTTCTCCACCCTCTCTAAAACAGGATTCCATATCGAGGCATCCTTAAAATGAGCCCCAAGAGGCATTCCCAAATAAGACATAGGCAAACGCCCAACCTTACAACATAGAATGCGAGCCAAATCACCCAAATTCCCAACCTCACCAACGGGCACAATTTCACTCTTACCAACATTTACTTTTAAGCCTGTAATAGCTTCAAAAAAGATCAACACCAACCTTATATATAATAATTGTTCCCTAGATGCATCACAGAAAAGAATAGTATCATCAGCAAACAAAAGATGAGAAATATGCAAACCTCCTCTTGCATTGGGGCTTGCCTGAAACCCCCTAAGAAAGTCACCCTCTTCTGTCCTCCTCAATAACCTGTTCAACACCTCCATCACCAACATGAACAAAAGAGGAGATAAAGGATCTCCTTGACGAAGACCACGTGAGTTACCAAAAAAGCCAGCCGGGGACCCATTAATAAGCACTGAGAAATGAACTGTAGAGATACAAGCCTTCATCCACCTCCCCCATTTCTCCCCAAAACCCATCCTCTCTAGTAAGTAAAACAAAGCATTCCAATTTACATGATCATAAGCCTTCTCTATATCCAACTTAATGATCACACCCGGAACACCACTCTTCAATCTACTATCCAAACATTCATTTGCTATAAGAACAGAGTCCAGAATCTGTCTTCCCCCTACAAAGGCATTCTGAGAGTTGGATATAAGCTTATCCAAAACACTTCGAAGCCTAGAAGCCAACACTTTTGACAAAAGTTTGTACAAACTTCCCACAAGGCTAATGGGCCGAAAATCTTTAATATTGACAGCATTAATCTTCTTAGGTATCAAACAAAGAAAAGTAGCATTCAGAGATTTCTCAAAGATGCATTGGCTATGAAAGTCTGCAAAAAAAGCCATAACATCCTCTTCTATCACACCCCAACACTTTTGGAAGAAAGCTATGGTAAAGCCATCAGGACTAGGAGCCTTATCACCCTCAGCCTCTTGAAGAGCAGCAATGATCTCCTTCCTATCAAACTCCCTTTCAAGAGAAAGCCTATCAAACTCATCCAAACTAGCAAAATCTAACCCATCAACAGTGGGCCTCCAATCCTCAGGTTCCTGATAAAGATTCTTATAAAACCCCACCACCTGATCCTGAACATCTGATTCAGCTTCATACATAATGCCATCAACCTCCACACCTCTCATGCTATTGGCTCGTTTATGAGAATTAGCAAGCCTGTGGAAAAACCTAGTGTTATTGTCCCCTTCCTTTAAGAACAAAACCCTTGATTTCTGCCTCCAAGAAATCTCCTCCAAAGAAGCTAAAGATTCGATCTCCGCCTTAATCTCAATTTTTCTTGCTTTATCTGCCATAGTCAGCACTTGCAGATCCTCTCTCAAATCCAGATCCAACAGCTTAGACAACAAACATTTTTTTCTAAAATGCACATCCCCAAAAACGTGTTTATTCCAATGCTTCAAGTCTTTTTTAAGAGCCTTGAATTTACATGCAAGAACATAACTAGGGGATCCCACAAACTAATAACTGTTCCACCAGCCCCTAACCTGGTCCACAAAACCCTCCACTTTTAGCCACATATTCTCAAATTTAAAGGGACTTTTCCCCCTTGCCATGCCTCCTGCTTCCACTAGAATAGGACAATGATCATAAACCACCTGAGGGAGAGGCCTTTGAATTGCATTCAAGAAGTGTTCCTCCCAATCGGCTGAAACCAAAACTCTATCTATGCGAGACATAGCAGGGTTCACTGAATCTCTAAACCACGTAAACTCACCCCTGACCAAAGGAAGATCAACCAAAAAATTCCTCTCGATAAAGTCCAAAAACTTGAACATGGCTGGACTAAACGAATTACACCCAAGGCGCTTTGCTGGGTATCTAATAATGTTGAAATCACCCAAAACACACCACACTGAACTCCATCTCACTCTCACACTATCAAGCTCAGCCCAAAAAGCATCCCTCAAACTGGCATCATTTGGACCATAAACACCTGTGCAAATCCAAACAAAACCATTTGCCACCCCTTTCAACAAGACCGAAACAGAAAAGCTACCCACCACACAATCAATTTTCTTGAACACCCTTGTGTCCCAGACCACAAGAATACTACCCGTTGTGCGAATGGCATCTAAAGCCACCCAATCCACAAAAGAGCTGCGCCAAAGACTTTTCACAACAGCAGAACTGGTACGGTCCAGTTTGGTTTCCTGAAAACACACAACCTCACACTTCCATTCTTTAAGTAAGTTCTTCACAGTATCCCTCTTATGAGGATTGTTAAATCCTCTCACATTCCAAGATAGAAGTCTCAAATTCATGGACAACCATCAGAGCCCAACCCACTGAATTTCACAATCTCCCTGTTTCGTTTTCTAGCTTGACCATCATAATTAACTGTAGAAATTAAATTTCGTAATTCCCTCATACCTTTTGTGGAGGAAGAAGCAGGGTGTTGAAGACTGCTTGCCGCTGCTTGTATCTCCCACACTTTCTCAAGTCGTTGAAAAAATTCAACACACTGCCTCTCACAGGAATCTATGGGGAAGCCCACCCACTAACCGAAGCCCTTGACCTTCTTACTTACCCAAGCCGAAGGTTCCAAATCATCCTCTATAGATATGTCGACTGGGTCAACTTCCTCAGTCATTAACACCAAACCCCCATTAGGATCCCATTGAGCCAAAAGTTCAAATTCCATCAACTGCTTCTCCTCCTCATCCCTATCCGACTCCATGGGATTGACCTAATTCAACAACCTCGTCTCTTCATCGAAAGAATCCGAAACCATCTCCGAAATAGGAGAAAACCTGTTTTGTTCCAGTAAAGGCTGATGGCAAGACACCTCGGCCCTCTTTACTGGTACCGTCGGACTCTCTGCCACAGCATTAGTGAGTCTGGGATGATCACTGGAGCTCGACACAAGCGAAACCACCACAGCTCCACTTATAGGACACCCCATCGTTGGATCGCCAGCACCTGAGACAACAGAAGTAGCCCCCACCTCGGCGCCGCTACTTGAACAACCCGTCGGATCAGAATCCTCCTGCACCGCCCTATCAGGTTCGCTGGAAATTAAAGAAGCCCCTCCCATCTCGCCGGAAACACCCATCTGAACAGAACCCATCTGCATCGCCGTGTCGGAACCTCCATCGGAGATTGGAATCTCCACTTCCATCACGCCGGAACGTATGTTTGACTTCTCGGCACTAACTTGTAAGCCCGATCCCTCTCCACGCTCACACAATAGTGACAAGCCTTGTAATTTCAGGTGGGTTATGTCACCAATATGGTCCACTTGGGCCTGTTTAATAGGCCCACCATCTGCTTGCTTAACATTCCCAAAATCAGTATGTGTGATATCATCTTTAACAGACTTTGGCTGAACAAAATTGGCCCACTTCACCATACGTTGGCCCCTTCCCTCAAAATCAATAGATATGTTTAAAGAAAAATGGGCTTTAGTCCACTTCAAAGTAGACACACGCATTGGCCTTCCAGATACAAGGTGAGTTGAGATGTTTGTTTTTGGAATAAAATCAAATTCCCCAAATCCCTCCTTTTGGTTCAACGTGCCAGCTGGTTTAGGAAACTGCTTCTCCAAATCTAAATCACTACCTAATTTCACGTGACCATTAATGTCTTTCCAACCTTGGTTCCTTGGATTACCGGTGGGATTTGCAAACCTACCACCGCCGGCATCCACCTCCTTCCCCGGCCTAGAAACCTGTTTTCCAAAGAAAAAATCACACAACTGCCTTTCAAGAAAAGCCCAGCCACCCTTATGAAAACCTTCTGGAACACGCAAACAACCACGTCGAGCCCCATTATGATACTCAGATATTTCCACAAAACAGCCACCCTTATTCAACCTACTAGAGCACTGCAAAATTTTATAATACTCATGAAACCGTTTGAAAAAATGTTGCTTACTAAAATCCCAACTACGTAACTCAATCAAGCATGCAATGATCCAGTCCAAGCCCGATCTACCAACCCGGATAGAACCATGGTACCTTCCACGTCTTTCTGTAATGGAATAAGAATCCTTATGTCCTCCATCAAAAGCCAAGAAGAAGGCCTTCGTGTCAATGCGAAAAAAAGCAGAGTTCCCCCATTCCCCATGTGAAGGTGAAGGCTTGGAATGTGAAGAAGGTGGCGGCTTAGGCGGATTAGGGTTCGGAGGGGGTAAGGATGGTTGGGTCGGCGTGAGATGGGGTATGTATTGACCAAACTGACTAGGCCAATAACAAGGCTGTTGGAAAGGGATTTGAGGAGGAGGGAAGAAATAGGGAAGGTTGGGGAAGTTAACAAAAGGTGGATTGGCTTGTGCATGTATAAGAGGTGGAGGTGGAGGTAGTTGTAGTGGTCTAGAGGAGAGGTGGGGCGGAGGGGGGAGGGTGGGAGCACTCATAATTTGACAATGATTTTGCTCCCTTCCTCTTTATAGGCTGGTTTTGCTGTTATTGCCTAATCCTTCCCACCAACTAAAGAGTATCATCCTTTCAAAGATGTTATATGTATTGTTTTAGGAAAAGGAAAAGTCGAAACACCCTTGAATCAGTTTTGGAATGCTTAAATAAATCCATGTTTGTCAGATTCTTTTCTTCCTTTAGTAAGCAAGTGGTTCCCTAAACTGATAGTTGTGTTTGTAAATTTCGGGATTTTTTTTTTTTTGACAATGGTTTTTAAGTCCTTGGACACGGAAGATGTTCAGGACATATAATAGTTTTTTTTTTGGTTGACTTTATGGTTCCTTATCTGTGTACCTTCTGTTGTAGTTATTGCACATTCCTTTTTATGGAATGAGAGGGAATCACATGATAGTCTTAGATCAAGTAACCAAGTTCTATTGTAGGTGATAAAGATCAAGTTGGTTGTTTATTTCCAGAATATACACACACAGACACTTGCAGTTGTATCTATTTATAATTCTTGCATATTATATGTCTTGAGAATCTATGATTAGGTTTAATATCATTATGGATCGTGCAACTTGATAAACGCGACTGTTTTATTGTCTCAGGTTTATGAAGAGCTTGTTCAGGTAATAAAAGATGCAGAGGAAGGGCTGTTTCAATTAAAGCGTGCACGATTACTACGAGAAGCTGATTCTGTGCTAAATGGCTGCAATCATAAATCTGAGGATGTTAAAGTAGAACCTCTTGATCCAGCAGATGTTGAACGGGAACCGCTGGAGGAGCAAAGTAACTTAGTTGGATCAAAATGTAGATTCCGTCACAGCGATGGCCGTTGGTATAATGGTCAAATCGTTGCGTTGGATGATTCTGATTCAGCAAAGATTTCTTTCCTCACTCCAATATCTGAAAATATGTTGGTACGTACAATTTTTTGGTCCTTTGTTTTCTTGCATGGCTATTTCAAAATTGTATATTTTTATTTTTGTTTTTATTTGGAGAAAAAATAGTGTGTGATTTTGTTATTATCTATGTATTTATGTGTGTTGTGTGCCAATGAGCTTTAGCTTAAATGACACCTCCTCTCATTGTAAGAGCAAGGTGGAGGATGAGGTCGTGGGTTCAAGACCCATCGGCTATGTATGGAATTGACCTAAAAAAATTTGTGGATTGCATGTTCAATTAGTCAGAATTATCCTCAAGATGTTTGGGTTTAGTATTAACATCATGTGGTATTCTCCTTAAAGCTTCAAAGGTTCGGGAGAGTAACATTTTACTCATGAGATATGCACTTTTCCTGAGCTTTGGTGGTGAAAGAGGAACACATTCTGATTTTGGTTATGTAAAAAAAATATATATCAGTGCTCTTTCAAATTTTAAGAAGGGGGAAAAAAGAATAAATCCAGGACATCATTAGTTTTGGGGTACTCTACCCAGATATCTGTTGTCATCTTTTTGTTGAACTCTTGAACTCAGTGATTTATGCCCACAACAAGATAACTGAACAATTCTACGCTTACTTGGAACTTTGGGGGTCATTGCAAGCCTGATGTAAGCTAGTTTTAGGGAAAGAGTGCTGAAGGTAATCATCTGAAAATTTTTATAGTTTGTTTACAGTATGCATATCTATATATATGTGTGTGTGTGTGTACATAGAGACACATATACAAAGCACTATATGTCTTTCTTCTTAGTGAATAGGATTAGCTTTTGCTGACAAAACCTTTGTTGGCATCAAGCTATGGCCTCCTCCCTCTTATTTTTTTTTTTTAGTGTTCAGTAAACAAAACAAGATATCCTACTAAAATAAAAATATTAGTGCTCTTTCAATTTTTAGGAAGGGGGGGAAAAGAAGAGATCCAGGATATCATTAGTCATGGGTACTCTACCAAGAAATTTACTGTCATCTCTTTGTTGAACTCAGTGATTTATGCGCTGAAACAAGATAATTGAATGATTCATTCTATGCTTGGAACTTTGGGGTTGTGGCAAACCTGATGTAAGCAGGCTTTAGTGAAAGAGTGCTGAAGGTACATCTGAAAATTTTCTAGTTTGTTTTAGATACTCATTTATATGAGTGCACGCCTGTGAGCCTAGAGACAAATATACAAAGCATCATTATATATCTTTCTTCTTAGAGAATAAGATTATTTTTTCTGACAAAGAAGAGATAACAATTTACCCAATACTTGTTAAGCACCATTAACGTACATGAGCTAAACATATTCTAACGCATAGACACACATAAATATTTATAGATTTTATATATAAGTATTAGCTACCTTAACTGAATCGTATTTGCTTTTGCTGTTAAGACAAGCGATTTATATAATGCTTGTTAAGCACCAATTAGTGCAACCATTACTGTAATTTAATTCACACAGATACTGAGTAAAACCCCATGGTATTTGTCATGTCAGTATACTGATGCTAGACCACCTAAGTGCAGATGTGCAAGTTCTTTCTACAGCAACGGTGTCGATTTGGTACTAACTGCCGCTTATCCCATGGTATGTTGCAGTTGCTTCTATTATATGGATCAGGGGTCCTGCAATTCAAATTGAAATCTCTCATTCTTCTCATTTTTGCATTGTTTTTACCATTCTCGGCAATGCATGGTATGAGATGAATGGGTGGATATAGTCAGCAGGGTAGAAGCTACGTTATGCCCAGTAGGGGCAATTAAACCCACTGGAATTTGAAAAAATAAATGGACTTGGTTTGAAATTGTTGAATTTTTGTATTTCATTTGGCCCACTAAAATAAGAACAGTTGGGGCTGTGAAATTTAAAAGCATTCCACCATTAGTAGATGATCAAGTATAGGTCTCTTAAAAATTTTAAATTTGGTTATATGGTTTTTAAAATAAGAAGGCGATGTTTAGAAGACACTGGCACTATAAGGTCAAGTGCCTTGTAGCTCAATTGACACTTTCTGCTATTTCCAACGGAAATGTCTAGGGTTCAAATCCCCGTTCTCCTAACTATCGAATTATCAAAATGAAAAAAAAAAAAAAGAAAAGGAGAAATAAAAAGAATCGAAATGTGGCAACTGTGATAGAACTGTTGGTAATTGCATATGGCAACGTTGCTTTTTGTGTTTTTTAACAAACTTATGAAATATATATTACATAGTTTAATTTGTCTGTTATACATCTACTAGGCAGCTAAGAAACTGTTGAACTGTATGCTCCATAAAACAACTACGGTGTCATGTTTAAATCATATGTTAACTACCAGCATGTTAGAGCTCACATGAGTTTGTATGTGTACAGGTGTTGATGTCCCATTGTCCTCATTGAAGAAGTACATCCCAACAACTTGGGACCAGTCACTAGTGGGTTCAAGCATTTGGGCAATATCAGACAGTAAATCTGGCATTTGGAGGGAAGCTGAACTTGAATCGTGGGATGATAAACTTGGAGTAGGGCAAGTTGTTTTCCGAGATGATGGAAGCTGTGCAAAGCTTGGGGTGGATGCAATTTCATTATCTGAAAATGCCCAAGTGAGTGATGAAGAGGAGAGTGATTCCGGCTCAGAACAATTTGATTCTAGTGACTATGAAGATGAGGATTCACAGGGTTTAGGATTTCTTGAAAGCTCCTCCCAACAAAGAGGCATTCAGACAGAAACTGTGATATTTGCAAAGTGGGAAAATCACACCAGGGGCATAGCTTCCAAGATGATGGCCAATATGGGTTATCGGGAAGGGATGGGTTTAGGAGTATCTGGGCAGGGAATGTTGGATCCTGTGACTGTGAAGGTCCTTCCACCGAAGCAATCTCTTGACCATGCTCTTGAGTCTCATGAAGGTGAAGAGACCAACAAGAAGCAAGAGAAGAAGCGGAGCAGAGGTGGAAAGAGAAAACGTGAGAAGAAGTTTGCAGCACTGGCTCGAGCAGCAAAAGAGGAGGAGGAATTGGAACCTGATGTCTTTAGTCTTATCAATAACCAACTTGCAATGCATCATGAAGCTTTAAGTGGTAGGTCAGCGAAGAAGCAGCGAGGTAAAGGTTCTGGGGAGGTGAACAAAGTAGATAGACGGGCTCTGGTTGCTTATGATGATGAGGTGAAGGACTTGAGGATGCGAGCTGAGAAGCTTGAAGAAATGGTTAATAGAAACAGAAAGGAGAAGGTAGTTTATGAAGCTGCCATGAGAAAGTTAAATGAAACTCGCAAAGCTTTAGCGGAGGCCGAGTCAGCTCATGCATCTGCATCAAGTGCGGTTGTCAGCCGAGAAAAAGAGAAGAGATGGCTCAAGTTTTAGATTTTATATTATATATGTAGTTGTGTAATTTATTTATACAGGATGGATCTAAACGGGGAAAAATTATTTGTTTTTGTTTTGAAGAAAAGCCTAAATCTTGAATCTAGATTGATTTTTATGTGCATGAATTGTTGTAGATGAGTAGTGATTATATTTTTGGCCTCGTTACCTAGAATTCTAGATTGAGAAATTATTTACCATGCCTGTTTGTTTCTCCCAACTCCAAAATATGTTAAAGTTATAACAAAATTGCTTATTTGGTAAAGTCTTAATTTCTGGTTATATCAAAAATCAATGGTGTCTAAATTCGATGATAAAAAAACAATCATTAGGAGCAGTTCTTATAGATTGAAACTTTCTTTAAATTTTTATTTTTAATGAATGTGAATTAAAAACTAAATTAAAACTAAACTATCATTATGATCATAGCACTAGTGGTTCAAAGTTCAACTCAAAGTCTCCAAGGCCAAAGGTGTAACATTGGGTCCCTCAAATGATGGCATGAGATTTACGCATCCTCTCACCGTTTAAAAATGGGTCCACATGAGCACATCCCGGCGCCAGTGACTTACTATTCAAACCAAAAAAGGCAAAAAGCCTTCCACACTCAACGGAAAAAACTCAGGAAACCTCTCCAAGCAAAAATAATAAACAAAACCTTGACTTTCTTACTTCCTCTCCAAGAACTTTATCCCCTTAACGGTCTCAACAACTACTTTCTATATAAATTATAAAACCCTTCACTCTCTCTCTCTCTCTCTCTCTACCTTAGGGTTTTTGATTTTTTTTTCTCTCTCTCTTTGAAATCTATGGGCGAAGAAGCAAAAGCAATGGATACGCCACCAACGATTGGGGCATCGGTGATCCCAATCATGAACAAGCTCCAGGACATTCTGGCTCCGGTGGGGGCCGAGCTTGCGAAGATTTCGCTTCCACAGGTGGCGGTGGTCGGCAGCCAGAGCAGCGGCAAGTCGAGCGTGCTCGAGGCGTTGGTCGGCCGCGACTTCCTCCCTCGCGGCTGCGACATTTGCACGCGGAGGCCGCTCGTCTTGATGCTCGAGAATCGTCCTCGGAACGCGGCTGACGACGACGACCACGGTGCCGAGTGGGGCGAGTTCCGCCACTTGCCTGGCAAGCGCTTCTACGATTTCTCCAGGATTCGCCGCGAAATCCAGGTGCTTAGATTTTATTGCTTCGATTCAACTTTCGTATTGAAATTCTTTGTGCTATTGAGAGATTCATTGAGTTGCAATCATTAGTGGAATTAACATTACAAATTCAAATGCTGTTTGTTGAGTCTGAGTCTGAGCTTTTGTGTTTGGGGGTAGTGCAGGCTGAGACCGAAAGAGAAGCGGGGCAGAACAGAGGGGTTTCAGATAGACAAATTAGCTTGAGAATTTCATCTCCAAATGTGCTTAATATGACCTTAGTTGATCTACCTGGTGTTACTAAGGTTCCAGTGGGAGATCAACCCACTGACATAGAAGAGAGGATTAGGAAAATGATAATGGCACATATCAGGCGGGAAAACTGTATTATTTTGGCTGTTACTCCGGCCAATTCTGATTTGGCAACTTCGGACGCACTTCAGATGGCTAGAGAAGCTGATCCCACTGGTACCAACATGGCTTTATCAATTTTTTGAAATTTGGTTTTACTTGTTATATTGAATACACTTGGTTCTAGTGTTTGATACTTAATGTTGTGGAACACTGACATAAATGTATCAACAGGTTCTAGGACAATTGGTGTTATCACTAAGGTTTGTGTTTTTTTTTTTTTTTAAACTATTTTTTTAGCATCCTTGTTAAATTGTTAATATGCTTGAATAACAGTATAATGTGGTACTCCTGTGCTGTTTGTAGCTTGATATAATGGACAGGGGTACTGATGCCCGAAACTTTCTGCTTGGAAAAGTTGTTCCACTTCGTCTCGGTTATGTTGGTGTTGTGAATCGCAGTCAGGAGGTGTAGATTCTTATAAACTTATTTTGCAACGTCCATACCTTTTTAATTTACACCATAACTACCTGTATGGTTGTTGAAATTGCTCATAAAAAAGAAAACAACGTGTCTTTGATTACTTTAGAAAGGGGTGGAGGGTACAGAAATGAGAAAGTACTTAAAATAGGAGCATGATTTAAGCTGCAGTACAATGTGTTTTTGATTATTTAGAGCTCAAACCCATTCTATAAACTTTGCAAAAAGCAGCATGGTTGGGCTATTTTGCCTCTATCATCTGCTCTTTGGCTTTGGTGGTATGCTTATTAACTTTTGAGAAAATTTGATGAAACCTAAATGGCTAAAACTTAAATCTCGTTTAAATCTTCCTGCATTTTGATTTTGCATGGATGATCTTTGAATGGGGCCATCATGTGTTAGTCTTAATCATTGATGGATGCGATACACTTGACTAACTTTTGCGACCAAATATTTGTTACAGCATGGTATTTGTGGCCCCTTTGGGAATGGATACTGATAAAATGAAAATACTTAGCCATCTTGAATTAGTACAAATCTGTTAACAAAGTTCAATCATAAGATTTATGTGGTTATATACTTCTTTGTAGTACAGATCCTGTCCTCTTCAAACTTGTTGAGTGACAATATTCCATGTATGGATCACCTTTGCAAGTAGAACCTCTAGTGATGGTCTTTCTTTTTCTTTTTTTAATCAACAGTTGGACTGCTGAAATCATTGACATTCTTGATCTATCAAAGTGGACTATTGGGTATACATGTGTTAGTGAAGTCTTACATTGAATAATAATAATAGTGAGTGGTTAATGTAACATAGTTGGGCCCAAACTCAGAGGCTTAAGCTTAAGTTTATGGGTTAAGTGATATCCCTATATATTATTTTTACTACTCAATTGGAGTCTCCCTAGCATGGACCAATCAAATGGCATTCTTCAGTCAAAATATAATCATGATGCCGTGGCAATGTGCTTGACTATATTGCGTTCAATTGAATAACAACTGTAGATGAGTAGAGCCCTGTATTAGCCTCATTTTTTAGGCTACTTTGAGATGTTCAAGAAGAATTCCTAGATCACCCTCCCCTTCTTATAAGTTATAACACATTAAAAAAAATTTCCTTGTGTACCATACACAAAGAATTACTGATTTAAAAAAAAAAAAAAAACATGAAAAATCTATAAGGTTTCCCATTTACTTCAGTGATGCTGAACTTTTTTGGCCATGTGTATCAGAAATCTTAAATGCTTGTTCCGCATATTGTATTGAAAAGCCATTAGTGATTAGCCTTTATAGTGAATGTTGGATTTTTCTTTGGTTATTACTAGTTAGTTACCTCTACGTTTTTCCTTGTGTCACAGGACATTAATAAAAACCGGAGCATTGCAGAGGCTCTTGCATATGAGGAGCAATTTTTTCATGATCATCCTGTATTTCACGTTCTCAAACCATAATTTTGGCTTCACTAATGCTTTACTTTTGACTTGATATTGAATGTTTGCTTTTGTTGAATGTCATACATGTGGAAGGTGTATAGTGGTCTCTCTGATCGTTGTGGCATTCCTCAGTTAGCAAAAAAGCTAAATCAGGTTCTTCTGCTCCCCATTTCTTCACTCTGAAAATTATTGCCTTGTGAATGCATTTGTTGTGTACAAATGATTGTACCAAATTTTTTAGATAAGCTTATGTCTGGTATCATTGTTCCTTTTTTTTTTTTTTTTGATAGGTAATAAGACTTTATATTGAAAAATTGAACATCATGCTCACGATAGTGAACACTTTGAACAAGAAACAGATAAAAAAAATCAAAAACTAAAGGAACTAGAGGCTAAAAACTCAGATAAAGAAATACAATTCGTACACCCCCAAATACGAGCCCGAGCCCAAAGAAACAGAGTAACAAAAAGGAGAGATTTTAGATGATCTAATGTTCTCTCCTTGTCTTCAAAAGTGTGGGTATTGCGTTCCTGCCAAACTAACCACATTAAACATGCCAGGACCATATTCCAAATGGTTGAACGATGCCCTCCAAACCAGTTTGTCTACATAAAGAAAAAGGAGAGGACTAACCTTGGCATTACCCATTGGATCCTAAACACTGCAAAAGCTTCGCTCCATAAGGCATGAGAAAACTTACAATGAAGCAGGAGGTGATCCACTGAATCCCCATCACAATAGCATAATTGGCTATGGACCATGTCACATTAGGCAGTATTCACTAGTTCGAATCTTCCCTTCTCCCTCTCTTGGGGCCAAAACTTATAAAAAAGAGGCTGATTATTATTAATTAGGGGTTAATATTAAGCTCAATTTCATTTAGCTTTTGAAAATTGTAAATGGTCCCATTGGTGATGCAGGCAGGAAACAGCTGAGTGCTTTTCTTTTCATATAAATCACTAAATGCATAGCGTGCATGAGATGATATACTTTTTACTAATTAAACTTTTTAGATATTGGAGCAATGGAAAATGGAATGGTTGTGATTCTGTTTCCCTTTCTTATTTAGACAATTTGTTGTCTTTATTATCTTTTTGTTCTGTTTTTTGAGTGGTCATTGTTGATTTTGTTTGTTTTCTATTCAGATCTCTTACTCTTTATTATTTTTCAATTCTTTTTTTCTTTTGATTTTTCATTGTTGATGTTATTTGTTTCCTATTCAGATTCTGGAGCAGCATATCAGAATGGTTCTCCCAAGTTTGAACGCTGAGTTGAATTCCCATATGATGACTATTGTTAAAGAACTGCGAATGTATGGAGAAGCTATTGAATCTAAAGTAAGTTACACAGTATAAAATATGTGAGTTGCTAGAATATTTTTAGCCTTCTTTGGTGCTTAAATGTGGTTTGCAAAGTTTGGGGGAACTGGTGTATTTGCATATATGATGCCATAATTGTACTAAAGTACTAGTAAGATTGGATAATCTTAAGTATTGTATCCATGTATGATGCCATGATTTCTTCATCATGGAATCTGATAATCCATATTTAGATTTATATATATTTTTTATAAGTGTATATTTAGATTTATATTCTGCTGGAAACTGTTTATTTGTGCGCTATGTTGAACAACTATAAGGGCATATGATGCCATAATTGCATTAAAGTACTGGTAAGATCAGATAATCTTAAATATTGTATCCATGAATGATGCCATGATTTCTTCATCATGGAATCTGATAATCTGTATTTAGATTTATATTCTGCTGGAAGCTGTTTATTTGTGCTCTATGATGAACAACTTTAAGGGCATGGTTTTTTGGTAGATTTTTATTTAAAAAAAAAAAATCTTGAGCATTTACGATTCTCATGAGTTTTTAAACTCTTGGCTATTTGATTCCTGAGTAATTAGATCTCAATGTTCAGTAGAACCTGAGGAATTAGTTTTAGAAATCCAGAGAGTATAATGTAGGCTGTATGGCTAACTTGGATATGACACTCTATATACCAACATATGCACACATTTATATATTCATTTAAATCAATAATGAGAAAAATTATAATTCACAAAGCATAATGCTAATAATCTGAAAATTAATTAAATTTCCATTATAAAAAATTAAACTAAAATTACTATTAATTTATTTTAAAGCTTTCTCCAATAGAAATTATTTGAATACTTTGATGCTATCACTCAGAATAACAAAGGTGCTTCAATAACCATATTTTCCTTTGGATTTGTCATAAAGCAATATTCTTTTTATCTTGAGGGAGATACAAATAATGCTCTTGAAGCTATCACTCAGAATAACATTGGTACTTTAGTAACCATATTTTCCTTTGATTTTCTCATAAAACATTATTCTTTTTATCTTGAGAGAGATACTCCATAATTCAATATGAAGATCATCATCATTTGAAATTTTCTTAACTTTCTTCCATTAGTAACTTCATACCCACTAGTGCCATCAAACATGATGTAAAGAAACCTACTTAACCAAAGGGTAGCAATGTACTTATATTCATAAATCAGAATTAGGCAAAGAAAAAGAAAAGGAATTTACATTTTCCACAAAAAAGAATATATATTAGCTAGCAGAATGATATATTTAGATTAGGAGTGTATACAAGGAACTTTCTTTGTGGATATCCCATTGGACACATCTCATAGCATAATTAGTAACTTGTGCGTATTAAAACAAATTAGAGAGAATTGCAGGTTGGGGGTGATATTTGAGAGATGAAAGGGAAAGTAATGAAAATTCCTAAGATAGCTAAGCAAAATTTATTACCAAAGGTTTCCCAGAGGAGGGAGAAAAATTACTTCGAGAAGTTGAAGTCTAAACATGACGGTCTGCTGGGATTGATCTGTTCTGTTTAGGTGTGTGTTTATCAATTTCCGGTTTTGTGCGCAAGGTGAGGGAGATCAAATTTCCTAACATTTAGGAATCTCATATAATGTGGGAATTGTGATATGCTTTGAATTTAGTTAACCAAACACTAATTTTGGTAAATTCTTTTTGTTATTTATCAAATTTTTTTTTGGGTAAATTCTGAAAATTTTGAATTCCCACTTTAGATTCCTACCAACAAAACACAATCTAAAAGATCTGGGTAATCTATTAGTTATTGCTTTGCTACTTAAGAATTAAAAATTATTGCTTTGGCTTGTCTAACAATAGCTTTTGACACAAAAGTTATCTCTTACTCTGCAGATGCTTCCTGAATGTTTTCTATATGGATATGTTAACACATTTACTTACTTTCACCTTTATTGATTACTATATTTTTATTTGGTGTGGGGTGTGTTGGAAAGGAAATTTTCTTATTTTGTTACCCCCACCTCTTTTCTCTCTAAGCATTTTTTTTTAACATGCCATTAACTAGGGGGAACAAGGGGTGATTCTGCTGAACATTTTGACACAATATTGTGAAGGTGAGATTTCGTTATCCTGCTATAGTTTTTGTCCAGGGTTTTCACTCATTTATCTAAATTGATGCTACATGTCATATCCCTATAGTGACTACTTTATGTTTCATTTACTTATTTAGATTTTTCAACCTTTTTACATTTTTAATTGTTTCATATAAAAGGGTAAGTCGATTTTTTTTTTCTTCCTTTTCTCTTAAAAGGCCCCTTTACCATTACTATTGGCTGTTAGAGAATTAGCGTTGTCTAGTTTAGCTAAAATTTGCATGCCGAAGCCCAACCCAATAAATCATTATCATCCCACATTGGACTAGCAAGGTCCTAGGCGAAATTCATTCTATCTACAGTGCACATCCATAACTAACTAGCACTGTAACTTAGCAATTGGACTCTTTTATGTTATTTCTGCTAGCTACGGTGTGTGCTCTCTTCCTTCTCTCTCTATGTGCAAAATCATTCTCTTTCCTTCATCACGTTGGGGGCCCACTGCAAGATCGGTATAGTCATCTATTTGAGTGATGGGTGTGCCTTCTCCTTCCGATGGGTGGTCCAAATCTTCCTTTGTTAAGGGGACTTTACACCATGGTCCTCCTCCACATGTGGTCCACAGGAATGCTGGATGCTGACTATAGGGAGTCATCAACCTAGATGAGGTTGAAGCTGAGACTGAGAACAAATGGTCCAAGCAGAAATTAGAGGACGATTTTGATGTCTTAATGATGCCCTTGTTTTGCGATGTGGGTGGTGGCATGGGCAAAGTTGTACAGTGAGGTGTTGGTGAAGGGCGAGATAAATGGAAAGAGATATTGAAAAAATAGCAAGAATATAATATTTTTATAGAATGAAGAAACAAATATTGAGTCAGATGTGGGATGTATTGAAACTGAGTATCTAAAATACAAAAGTAGCTTCTTAAGTTAAAATTTTCCTAAAAATCATTGCCTTAGTGTTGGACAAGGAGGCTTCATTATCCTTGTATTTAGTGGGCCCATTAGAGGGAGAGGGACAACATCGGAGCCCTCAGTTTGTCCGACCTTTTCAGGATTGGGAGTTGGAATTTATTGATAATATTCTTGAGGTATTTTATGATAATTTGCCTGCTTCTTCCCATCAGGATCAAGAGGTGTGGGTGCCATCTAAGAAATGAGTATTTCAGGCAGAACCATAAAATAATGCTCTTAACTCTTTAAGTGTTCTTCAGGTAATTTCTTCCCTTGGAAGAACATATGGATGGCGAAGGTTCCATGAAGGGTGGCTTTCTTCATGTGGACTGCAGCCCTTAGGAGGATTCTAATTGTTGATAACCTTTGTAAGAGGCATATTTTGATAATTGATTGGTGTTGTTTGTGTAAATGTAGTTGGGAATCTATTGATCATCTACTTCTCCAATGCTCTATGGCAACAAATATATGGTCCTTTGCCTTCACCTTGTTTCGGTTGGCTTGGGTGATGCTCAAATCAGTGCTTGATTTGTTAGAATGTTGGGAAGGTGAGTTTCAGTGCCACAGAGGAGCGAACATGTGGTGAGCCTTGCCCTTGTGTGTCATGTGAATTCTGTTGTATGAAAGCAACAGATGGGTCTTTGATGGAGTTGAACGTCATACTTTTGCAATCAAAAAGCATAGTTTGTGGTATTTGTTTGACAGGATACATGCTCTAGGAGACAGCCACCTTTTTGTCTTTTGTTTGAGTTTATTGATTCTCTGTATTTTTTATTTGTATTCTTTGAAAGGGACTTGGACAATTATTATTCTCTTTCCCTTTTCTGTTTCTAATAAATTTTGTACTTATATGTATAAAACATCTTTAAACTTTTTTTTTTTTTTTTTTTGATGGGAAAACAGCATTGAACTTGATCCTATTGTTATGGGCTGGGAATATTTGGGCTATGGAGTTTGTGTGGACTGCTTTTATTTGTATTCTTTGAAAGGGGTGTGTGCTCATGCATGCGTAAGTCTAAGTCTAATGGGGAGTCTGTGAGCCATCTGTTTTCTTGATTTTTTAATGGTTCTAAGCCTCTTCAGGGTTAGTTGGGTGATGCTGGGCTTAGTAATTGAGGTTTTAACTTGGAAGCATGGACACTTCATTTAGGGTGATGTATCTGTGTCATACCGGTGTCATACCGACCGTTTTATATTATAATTTTTCAGAAATTGCTCGTGTCACCATGTCATACCCATGTCCGTGTCTGTGCTTCTTAGGCTTTTAGCATGTTGGAAGGGGATTTCAGTAAGCAGCAGTGTTGGTAAAGCCTCTTGGAGCCTAGGTGCAAAGTGCAAGCATGCACTTGATTGAAGTGAAGAGCACATTAAAAAAAATAATACTAATAAATTTCAAAATAATTATTAATGAGAAATACAACAATCAAATGATTAAATTATCATATAAATTGAAATAAAACATTTTATATAATTCCTATAATATTTAGATAAGCCCTACTTGGTGCTACGTGCTTTGCTCTTAAGTGCGCTTTTACCAACACTGGTAAACACACTGGTAAAGCATTTTGGAAGTCAATTCCTTTGGAGAAAGGAATAGACACCCCTTTGTAGGAAAGCAGCTACTGACAGTGCAACTGAAATTCATATTCCTTAGCTCTCCCTTTTTGCACTTTTTAATGAAATTACTTATCACAAAAATTGTGCCCACGTGCAAATCCTTTTGGTTCATTATCCTTCATTTTGTAGATCTTTAGCATAACTTGACTATCTTTGCTAATTAGTTATGTATTTGGTTGTAATAGCTTATAATCCAACTTCCAGGCTTGATGTTAGTCTAGTCTTATGCAAGAGTTTATCTTTGATCTTCCCCAGCCACAACTTTTTATATATTTTAAATTTGTTTCTTCTTCTCTCTGCTACAAACTCCTGTGATGTTTTGATGCCTAAATGTTGTCAGCCAAACTTACTGCTTGCCAATTTCCTGGTTTGGGCAATAAATTGATTCCTATGCTTAGTATATAAACAAAGTGACCATCTCTTCGTCTTCGTTATCTAGAGTGAGTCTTAGTAGTACTTCTTGGATGTTATTGATATTGATTTTTTTTTCCCCTTCTTTGGATTGATTTCTAAGTGTTTATTTTTTGGCTTTTGCTATGCCAAAACACAAGATATAAGTCAAACATTAGTATTTTAGATTCATCTACTTTTAGTTCTATTGTGATAGTTCAATATGCCTTCGGTTCCCATAAATCCAATTAGTAATATTTCTTAGAATAAAGGGAAACTGTAGCATCCTTGTATTTAGGAATTGATGCTATCTTTCCCATGTTCACATATGGGTTTATTTCTGTCTGTCTTCTCTGGACTCTAATCTTTAAATTTTTTATACCAATCTGTAAAAGTAGGACTTGTTCAAGTACTGCTTATTTACTTTTCATGGGTTTGTTGCCATACTGATTTTCCCTTCCGGCACCTTTTTAATCATTGACAGCATTTTCTTCCTTGGTGGATGGAAGAAGTCAGGAGATGTCAACTAAAGAGTTGTCAGGTGGAGCCAGGATTCACTACATTTTCCAGTCAATTTTTGTAAAGACCTTGGAGGTGCACAATCTATTTTCAGAAGCATATTCTATCTTCTTTAGTGCTGCTTCTTTTTTATACTTAATTTTATTTCTTTAATATGTTCTAACCTAAAGCCATATTGCAATAGTTCAAACCTATATTCCTTCCTTCTGCTTCATCCTGTTATTTGAGTTGATGTGCATGCACCATGGAGTTAAGCTTAAACTAGATGGTTTTATCTATTGATTCTATCTGTAAATGATGTTAAACTTTGTCTATTATTTATCTGCTGAAAAGTTTATTGGTGACCATGACTGTTAACCATCACACTAGCTGCCTGCTAACTACCTGGAGTATTTGTAGGAAGTGGACCCTTGTGACGATCTATCTGATGATGATATCCGAACGGCTATTCAAAATGCCACTGGTCTTAGAAATACTTTATTTGTGCCAGAAGTGAGTATCATGATGATTGCATATGATGTATTTGTTTTGTGTTTCCCATGGGTGATTGGATGGTAAATTCTGGCATTGGTGTTTCAGGTTCCATTTGAAGTTTTGATTAGAAGACAAATTGCTCGGTTGTTGGATCCTAGTCTTCAGTGTCTCAGATTTGTTTATGATGAACTGGTGAAGGTGACATATACAAGTCTAGTTTGCTGTGCTCTTATGAGTTTCGCTTTTGTGTTATTGTGTGATGAATTTCAAGATGTAGAATATTTTGTTTCCCTGCAGATGAGCCGTGCTTGTGAGGCAACTGAGTTGCAAAGGTTTCCCTTCTTAAGAAGGCGTATGGATGAAGTCATGGGAAAGTTTTTGCGTGATGGCGTAAAGCCTGCTGAGAGAATGATAGTGAATCTTATTGAGATGGAGGTTATATAATATCTCCGTTCAATTAAATTTTGCTCTTTTCTCTGATGGAGTTTTTAGACTCTTTGCACTCGTATCGCTAATCTTTTAGCTTTCTTTTGTTTCTTTCTATTTTTTAAATTTCTGTATACTTCTTGTATGTGCTTTTCCAATTTTAGTAAATTAAAATTTCTTATAAAAAAAAAAAAAAACAAAGCTGTGGGCAATGATATTATACTTAAAATCTAGGATGGCACGTAATTAGATATATGGGTGGCAAAGTAGGCACGAAAGTATTTATAGTTAGAACTTCATATTGCATCTGTGCTAATTGATGGTAAAGTGGAATCACCAAGTTTCAAAATTCATTTGAAACCTGATATTACATATCCTAATATCTTTCAAAATGTGGACTGGAATTTTAACTAGAAAATGAAGGCTTGAAAATGAGGTTTTATCCAAGTGTTTGATTGCTTACTAATAGTTGGATATAATAAATCAAAAACTTATATCCTGCTATCAATAGAAACAAAACCTTGGTGTTGGCTATACAATAACATAAAGAACAGAATATGAAAGCTTGTATCCCAAAATCAAGCATCACAAATTACTGAATTACAATACTTTTGCAGCTTTCAGTCACCTTGAAAATATCCTGCTTTGATCACTTAATATTGTTGGAATTATTTTCACTAAAACGAAGAAATTGGGCTTGATTAATACACAAATTTTACAGTATGCTGTTTGCTATCTTGAATGATTTTTATCAAATAATTTCGTTACACCTTTGATGTCCTTGACAATCTGTTGTTTTGGTCACTTGCTGGAATGAAAGTGATTGATTCATTTGCTTTCTTGATTCTTACATGATAAGTGATTGTGCTTTGGTACCACCGGAATTTCATATTAGATGGCAGTCTTTCTACTGATCACATCTTGTTTTCAATAACATCAAATTTGACACACAAATGCCGGTATTGTTTTCTGCTGATATATGAACTTATTTCATTCAGATGGATTATATAAATTCTTCAAATCCAAATTTCTTAGGCGGGAGCAAAGCTGTTGAGATTGCTATGCAGCAGCTGAGATCATCGCAGGTATGTTCCACCACTTTTGGTTGAACCATTTATATAGGATTAGATGGTTAGCTATGTGATATGTGATAAAGAACTATGTTACATGACTGTCAATTCAATGTGAATATGGCATGATATGAGTTCAGATCCAACTAGATACTCTGAAATTCATGATCAATACGAACATCTGTTAACAGATCTGAATTGATTGCATATTAAATTTTTGTATCACTGATGTTGTGATTGAACCCATTAACAGCCCTACCATAAAGAGTATACTAATTTTATCTTTAAAATGTTTTTCCATATGATTCAGCGCAATATGGATGTTGAAAAGGTACCCATGTTGGAGAAGGGCCAGAATTCTCGAGCTGGTATTCCTAAGTCGATTGTGAACGGTGTTTTGCCTAATCAGGTACTCCCTTTGTTCCAATTTGTTTGTCCTGTTTCAGAAATCCAACTTTTTTAGGGAACATTATTTATTGTCATGTCTGCTATATAAAAATGTATAATTTTCCAAAATTACCCTTAAATAAATTTATCAAAATGGTTTTGGAAATAATTAGGGGCATAATAGGAATATTAGTATATTAAAGGTTTTTTATTTTAGAAAATAGGACAATATTTTGGAACATCTCAAAATGGAATAGAGGACAAACAAATTGAAATGAAGAGAGTATATTTTTATTTTTACCCAAACTATAAAAAAGAAAAAAAGGAAAGAGAATTTAACCAAAAACACATGTAAAGGAGAGAGTGGATAGAGCAAATATGAAATGCCAAGAAACACTTAAAGGGAGGAAATGACCCTCAAATGCTTTTAGGTTAGGATCTTTCTTTTTGTGTTTTAGATCAGCTTTCTTACAAACTGATTTCTGAATCCAAGCGCAAGGAGAAGAAATTGAAAAATGACAAAGAAAAGTATCTGTGCTGAAACATCTTTGTTACTTGCACATATGCTCACTGGCCTGTATACTGTCCTTTGCCCAATTTTAATGCTGGAATAGTCTTATTGATCTACCATATCAGTAATATCTATTAGGAATAATGCTAGAGATACAAATTATTTTACAAAATTTTTTACAAATTGCTGATGTGGTGAGTAATTATTGATAAATTAAAAAGTGATTAATGGTGGGCTTAGACAACAACCAATAAGAGGATGGCTACATCAACATTTTGTAAAAATGCTGTAAAATAGTTTGTGGTTGTAGTATTACTCATCTATTAGGTTGTGTACGATTGGCAGGAATTTAAGGAGAAAATTTAATATTTTTGGGAGTTACCAAATTATGGGTGTGTCTAGTTGACTAATGCCCACAATTTATGGGGCTCTATAGTCTCGCCTAAAAGTTTAGGATTTTAATCTCACACGTTTACCACTTAAATTAGAATTGTAACAAATCACACTTATAACTAGTTAACATTCCTTATCAGGTATCACCTACCGTAATGGTCACATGAGTTGTTTTCTCCCCCATTGAACTTGCATTAAATCCTTGGGATTTTTAAAACTAGTTTTTTAAGACTTGGTGAACACTAAGATCTAATTTTTTAGGAATTCAAACAGCTACTAGTTTAAGCTCATGGGAGTCTTAAATTTTCAAAATATCAAAATTTTTTTTTTATAGGTGATTTTAAAAAAGTACTAATTTTTTTTATTACTTATAAAAAAAAAAAATTACTAAAAAAGAAACAAAAATACATAAAGAACCTAAGGGGTATATAAGTCGTATACCCTTAGATAGTTCAAAAAATTACAAGAGTAGTGCTTCCATAAAGTCAATGAGCATAGGTCTTTTTGGATCTACAAATGTCCAATGAAATAGTGAAGGTACAAATTGTAAGTGAATCTCCAGTGTAGAGGCTTCTCTGTCTTCAAAATTCCTCCTATTCCATTCACTCCAAATGAATGACATAAACATCCTGGAACTGCATTCCATACCTTATATTTGAATGATTTTTCTGTTGCCACTGTTGTAACATTCCTTTCACCATCATAGGCATCACCCAAGTTACTTCAAAAGCTAGTAAAATGAGTTTCATTACCCCACTGCCACAAGACAATGAAGCAACAAATAATCAACTGTTTCTTCACCATTTTTACACGTGATGCACCTATTGGGGATAATGCCCTTGCCATAATCCCCATGAAGTGCCAAAAAAAAAAAAACCCACAGGGAAAAGCATTAACCAAGACAGAAAATTGTAATGTGGTTATACAAGAATAAATCCAACCTCTCCACTTTTCACCAAAACCCATCCTATCCATACACACTCATTAGCAATAAGCACCGAATCCAAAATTTTCCTTCTTTTCACAAATGCATTTTGTGATTCAGAGACAATTTTATCCAAAATACTTTTCAATCTATTGGCTAACACCTTGGCCATAATTTAATACACTCCCGATCAAACTGATAGGGGCCTAAAATCCCTATTGATAGCATTTGTCTTCTTGGGGATTAACACAATAAAGGAAGCATTAAGGGTGATAAATTACCGATTTCTCCAAAAGCTTAAGTAGTTAGGAAATATGAATTTAATCATTTAACCATAATTCTAACACCCCCCCCCCCCCTCTCTTGTGGGGCCTAAGTCCTAACACATGGGATTTTTAACATTTTAATTGAAAGGTTGAATGGAGGCAAGGGTCGAACTCAGGATTTTTTGCTTTGATACCACGATAAATTGTCTATTGTGCCAAAAGTTTAAGCTATTAGGAAATGGTGATATTAATCACTTATCCATGATTCTAACAAAGGGAAAGGAAGAAGCTAGCCGAAGCCTCACCTTAGCCTCTCTGTTTACAGCTAGCTGAAGCCTGAAACATCAAGGGAAAGGAAGGAGCTAAACTCCTATCAGAATACCATGCATCTTTCTAAAATCTAATCCTTTGTCCGTCATTTAACCCAAAGCCAACAAGCCTAGTGAAAGAATCCATCCTGTTCTAGTTGCCTTCCTTTTAGAGACCACAACCATAAAGAATGTTTCACAAGTTGCAGGGTCAAACTCCCCACTAATTTCTCATATTTTGTCCCCACTGGCCTCCTCCATAGATGACTTCATTCCTGATTGAAATGCCAAGGAAAATTTGTGAATAATTCGCACTTAGGTATTCAACTTCCTAATCCCCAACCTACCTGCTTCTACAGGTATATTAGCAAGATCCAATCCAGTGTTGTTAAAAGTGCGCTTTAAGCGCGCTTAAGCTCAAAGCTCCAAGCCCTAAGGCTCTAGCGCTTTTTGCCCCAAAAGCTAAGCTCATTCAAAGAAGCACGCTTTAGGCGCGCTTTTTTGCGCTTTTTCAAAAAGCTCAAAGCGCGTTTTTTGGAGCTTTTTTATATTTAAAAAAAAAAGAAAAACCAAAACTGAATTAAAGTTATAGGAACTTGACATTATTGATATAAACCATTGATTTTGTATATTTTTAGTGTAAATTACTTATCAAATTTTTTTTTTTTTGAGTATAACTTGTCCTAAAACAGTAAAACCCAACCCACAACCTCCCAGATCTTCTCTATTTTTATTTTTTCTCCTTGAAACAGTAACCCACCTAGCTCCTTGGTACCAATTACCATGTTGCAATATCCTCATATTCTTAGCTCATTCATGGAAACAAAAAAAACGTATCATATAATATATGTGGTAATTGTTTAGTTACTTTAGTGGTTGATTTTGAACATAGCAAACTAATTCTTCCAAAGTTATAGTCATTAAGTGATTAAATTATTAACTAATATTACTAATTAGTCATAGGACATTATAGATATAGGAGATTTAAGAAAGGATATTACATGGAAGTACTGATATCTAGTTTATCCAAAAAAATAAAATGACTTGACTAGCAATTTTTGTGTTAAAATTGTAGAAGTAGGGCATATCTAAATGTTATATGAATTATATAAAAAGTTTTATTTCAATTTATATGATAATTTGATCATTTGATTATTGCATTTCTCATTAATAATAATTTTTAAAATTTTAAAATTATTTTTTAAAAATGTGCGCTTCACTTCAATCAGGCGTGCGCTTGCGCTTTGCGCTTTGCACCTTTTGCGCTTTGCGCCTAGGCTCCAAGAGCCCTTTGCGCTTAAGTGTGCCCCTCGCTTTTAACAACACTAATCCAATCTACAAGATGAGTTTTCTTCTCTTCCCTCAATCCCTCTCATATAAAATCCTGTTGAAACTTCTCCAACTTGTTGGCTACATTTATGGGCACATTGAAAAGGGACATAAAATATATAGGTAATTCAATAGTGTACTCTTAATGAGTGTGACTCGTCCCTCCTAGGAAAGGTATAATCTTTTCCAACCAGCCAGTTATCTCTCCATTCTTTCAAAAGATGTCATTCCATATGTGCCTCACCTTAAAATAAGCCCCCAATGTGAGTCCCAAATACACCATATGTAAGGAACCAAATCGGAATCACAAGAACAAGACATGTGTATGTCCACCAAAATGTATAGCCGTGTTGGTGTGCATGACATGAGCCCACACAAAATTTCAGGGCACACATAAACATAGAGCTTTGCCAATGTGCCATGGCACACCTAAGTTGAAATGTTGTTGGATTTTCACCTGGAAAATAAGCCGAAATGCTATTGGATTTTGGCAATGAAAATAAGTCAAATTGCTGGCTGATTTTGTTGTGGAAATAATATAAAACCACATTGGTGAACACTAACATATGTGATATGTGTGCTCATTTGCTTAACCATCATCAGATGACATACCACATTGTTCTTAACTGATCGACGAGATGTATATGATGAATAACAAAACAAAAGTGTGGAGACTTGTGTTGCATTGCTTGATGTGGTGTATTTGGCATGGAAGGAATGATAGAAGTTTTGAGGGATGTGAACATTCTATGCTAGAGATTAAGTCTTTTTTCTTGCAAAGTCTCCTTGATTGGAGTGTGGCTTTGTCTCATTCTTCTTGTTTTTCCCTTCCTGTTTTACTTGATCATTGTAATTTTGGTTCCTGATTTTTTCCCCCGCAGTGACATCCCCAATGTACTTGGGTTGACTACTTTTTTAATAATATTTTACATTACCTATCAAAAAAATTTCTTTTTTTCAAAAATATTGTCAAAACTCTAAAACTACAATTTCCTCACTTTCGCCCAGTCTAAGCAAATCAAAAATCAAAATCATCGATTCCACCCTGCTTGCATTATTCTTGATGCACATATGGTATCATAGGACATGCACACCCCTAAACCCTAAGTCAAATGTTTTAATTTATTTTACTTTTGAGTAGTATTATCTATTGAAAGACATAGTCAAAATTAGGTATTGTCTTTGAGGGGCTTTTGGCAGGGAAATCATCCTCCTTTGAATAGTATTAAGAGGCATAGTCAAAAAATGTTTTAATTCATTCTACTTTTTTCCTGGATTTTGGCAGGGAAATCGTCCTCCTTCGAATAATGAGAGACCTGTATCATCAGGTAAACTCCTTTTTATGTTGATAATTTCCCAAGTTTGGTTATCATCCTTAACTTCCACGATAATTAGCATGGATAATTTTCTGATTTTGGTAATTCCAGCTCAAAAGGAACCTTCTCCTTCCTTAAGAGTGGAGGGTGAGATCATAAGTTCAAGACCACTAGATGCTTGCATAACTTGGCAATAAAAATACATTTGTATTATTATTGTTTTATCTCTGTATGCAATACTTTAGGGGAAATTTCTTTGCTTTCTTAATGTATTTTTCAGATTTCTCTCTGTTAATATGATATTACTTATAGAAGAATTAATGCAATAAATATCAATATACGTTACTAGCATGCTTTGTAGTATTCAAATTTATAAGTGTATTTTGGTATCAGATGCTTTTAGTAACTATAAAATAATTTGCTGGAGGATTATTGGAAAGTTCCAAATATCTTTAAAACTGTAAACATGTATTTGGTGGATGGGAAGAGGATATATTTCTGTAAAATGCAAATAGGTTGCTGAAATATTCTGAATGGCATGTTCACTCCTTGTAAGAGCAAGGTGGAGGGTGAGTTTATGCATTCAAGATCCATTGGATGCATAAATTATCAATAAAAAAGGAAATCTGATATTTATAAGCATGTTTATGGTGTGTACATATGGATGGCTATGGCCGGACATTTGCTCATTGTGGTTGCTATGTTCATTGATTACATGAGTAGTAAATCTTTTCATCAATGCAATTATTTCCTTCAAAAAATGAAGTTACACAAGCAGTAACAGTACTACTTGCAATGTAGGAGGAAATACAGCTACAAGGACATGGGGAATTTCATCAATATTTGGCAGCAGATCATCACCTGGAGAGAGTCAAGCTAGCAGATCACTTGGTGAAACTGCTCACCATGTGGAGCAGATGCCCTCTATAATCCAATTGAGAGAGGTAATAGTTTTGGTCACAGAAGTTTATTTCTATGCAAGTAATTTGTTCTGTGTAATTCATTTCCTCATTTTTCAATTTATATTACCCTCTTGTCCAGCCCCCATCCATCTTAAGGCCACTTGAAATGACAGAGCATGAAGCAATAGTAATAACTGTAACAAAATTACTCTTGCGGTCTTACTATGACATTGTCAGAAAGAACATTCAAGACTTAGTTCCAAAAGCTGTAATGCACTTTCTGGTAAGTCTTTATCCCTGTGTAATCCCTTGTCCATTGTCGGCTTTATATTTGGGTAACTTCCGTCATCCTTTCTTTTGATATCTTGCCTGGTCCATTTAATGTTTATTTTATTGCTGATGTATTCTAGGTCAATCATACGAAAAGGGAGCTTCATAGCATCTTTATACAAAAACTATATAGGTATGTGTTTAACTCAGGGACTCCTAGGTCTTTATTTATTTATTTTCATCAGTTGTTTGGCACTGTTGGAATTTTAAAAAAATATTTAAAAAATATCCAGTATATGTGATATGTCATCTCCTTTTCTGTCTGTTCATTTAGTTAATGCATTTCATTTTAATTAATATGTGTCACTTTAGATCCCACTTTGTGAAATAAATATATTCACCAAAGGTCCATTGTACCCCCAACAAAATATCTACTTAACTAGTCTGTTCAACTAGTTCTTTTACTACTTGATTGTTTTAAGTTTAAGCGCCTGAAATAATCCTTAAAAGTTAAAAGTAGGTCTCTTGACATGTGAGGTTTAAAATTTAATGAAAGAATTTAGATCATGTATCACTGCACTCAACTGATTACAGAGAAATTGTAGTGATGAAATGATTCTGATTACCCAAAAGTGGATGGACTCTTTGGGGATTTTTGTATAGTCCCTGGTTTCATTGTGGTAGCTTTATTGTAATCGGAACTTCAAGTCATAAGAAGTGGTGTTGGGACTTCAAAGATATGAGAACCAACCTATAAAACTCCTCTAATTTGCTCGAAATGATACACTCCTCTAATTTGCTTGAAATGATACATTGTGTCAGCACTCTTGACATATGAAAAGATTTGTATTGGTGAGGACTCCCTGTCTTCATCTGGATCAGCTGATTTTTAGGCTTGCTAATGATGAACGATGGCTTGTGTGAAGGACTCTGTAATGGACATTTATTACTTTTGTGGTACTTTATTTGATTGTTGTTGAGAAACAACTGCATATAAATGTCAATGGTGAAATTTGAGCATGTTTTTACTGGTAATTATGCAGAGAGAGCCTTTTTGAAGAGCTATTGCAGGAGCAGGAAGAACTAGCTGTAAAAAGAAAACAGATGAGAGAAATGTACCTTGTTTTGCAACGGGCTATTCAGGTATTTAACTTTTAAATAGTACAAGGATTAATATAATAAGTAGTTATGTCTAGAATACTGCAATTGTGAAAAGGGAAGGGATTTGTTGGTGGCAGTCCAGCTATATCCGGTATCCCTTTTTATGGGCCAATTTCCAGAAATAAGATTTGCAGCCATCATGAAAACCTAACCAACATAACTGACCTGAAACAGCTTCAGATGGTCAAGTAGGTTCTTCCACTGCTAACTTCATTAGATCTTGTTCTTATGTTAATATGGTGGAAAAGCTCTTTGATATTCAGCAGTTGCTTTCAACATTTTTGACTACCATGAAGAATCCCCCCTCCCTCCCTTTTCCTTCTTTTTTTCCCTCTTTATGTACTTGACTGAATAATTCATTGGAAATTATAAATGTCCTATCACCAGTTTACCTTATGAAATACTACTGTTGGACTACTACGGGTTTTATGTATTTCCCATCTTGGTGAAAAACCTGAACTACTATCTGTTGTTGTTTGTAGACACTAGAGGAGGTTGAATCTGTTGTATTACCCCAAAATTCAAACTTACGCGGGGGCACCGATACTACCACTGGATTGCCAAGGATCCCAGGCTTTTCATCCCCTCTACCCTCAGCAAATTATAATGATAGCAGATCATCCTACATATCATCATTTACTAACTCTAAAGCCACTAGATTATTCCATTCAGAAGAGCATTCAATATCCATCAACTCAAATGGACTGTAATTATCAGGTGGTAGGGCTGGACATCTACGCTACAAACACCTGATGTCAGATTGTACAGTGCTTTAATTTCTATATTAGAATTCAGCTGGTGGCCAATTTACTGCAATATTGG
Organism: Quercus variabilis; assembly: GCA_030445155.1. Taxonomy (NCBI): domain Eukaryota; kingdom Viridiplantae; phylum Streptophyta; class Magnoliopsida; order Fagales; family Fagaceae; genus Quercus; species Quercus variabilis. The sequence goes on from CP129446.1 coordinate 19,107,898, forward strand.
TTCATATGAATGAAGGAATTAATTGTTCAATGACAAAAGGTGGTAACTCTCATATAAACGGAGCAGAACTAGCACATCTCTCTTGGGGGTTTTGGTTTGCACCCAAATAAAAAAAAAAAATTAAAATGGCGGAGGGCAGAGGATAGGCTGATTGTATATGTTTTAAGAGCAATGGCATCTAGTATTTATGTATTATATGTGTTAATTGAGGCTTAATACAGATGTTTATGGTGCTTCATTATTATTATTGTTACTGTTGTTTTAAATTTTAATTTTTAAATTTTAATTTTTCAATTGGAAGTCTTAGTTGATGGAGTTTATATCTGGAAGAGTAAACTTAAACATGCGATTCCTTGAAATTGTTATATGCCATGGATATGGAAAGCGTCATAAACAAAGTGTTTTGCAAGTGAAATTAAATGGGTAAATACTGCAAGATGTTCTCATCTTGTTTGAATGGGAAGCCGTATTTGTTTTAGCTTCTGATAAGTAGGGGGAAAAGCAGCCTTGATTTCTAAATAAATTATTCACTTCTTTTGGAAGTTAAAAAAGATTTCACTTGAGTTACCAGTTATGGTAGCTTTAGACTTCTCTATCAAATAACTTTTTTGTTTCTCATCAGTGGTACACCTCGCCCTTAATACGGAATTGGGTTCAACCATTCAAGCATTAATAGATTGGGAGGAGCTGGAATATTCTCGTATATGTAGCTTAATAATTAACATTACTATTGGATTTAACACCATAAAGAAAAATAATTTGCTTGTTTTTGGATTTGAAAGGGTTCTCCCGTTAAGGCTTTTCTGAATTCTTAATGAAAAATAAGTGGTTTAGGTGTGCTAAAGCCTAATATGTAAACAAAGCTTCAGGATAGATGCTTGGATCATGACAGAAATTCACAATAATTTTACATCACTTAATTTGTGTACCACATCGTACATGGACCATTAAAAAAATTTATATTGTAGATTTTAGTGGGCTCAAGTGTGATGTGGTGGGCAAATTAGGTGGGGTAAAATTATTGGGAATTTTTGTTGTGATTCTGCAAAAGGCTATCAAAAAAACCCAAGAAAACATGAGCTACTTGGTAGCTGATGGAAATGGAATAGTAAGTGTTGCTTGTAAATACCATGTCCATAGCATAGACATGATAATGCACTACTTCTTGGATCTATTTCTTTGGAGCTCAAATAGGAGGCACCAATTTATCACTTACAATCTCCTATGAGTCCTAATGAAGTTCGTTGTGTTCATTGCAATAGCAGTTGAGCATCCATAAACTCCAGCAGAACTCACTGCTGCCAATACTAAAAGAATGGCCTTCCACTGCCTTGCAGACGCTAGAATTGCCAATGTGATCAGAGCAATAGTTGTAGCAGAAAGGGCATTTTTCCAGGCTTGGAAAGCTTTAATGACGGTTCTGCATCCCTTGCAATGGACTACATGACGAAAATACCGGTTGACCACGTTTGGAGCATGCATTGTTCCAATCCCTCCCTTAGCCGGAAAAGATGCAGAAAATCCAGCAACCAGTCCGGCTGGTGCATGTTCAATGACAGCAGGCTGTTTAGGCAATGAAATAGTGCTGTGCCCAAAATGATAGGGCATGCCATGTCCTACTTTGTCCATCCACTTCCTATATTCAGCGACCCATGTATCAGAGGATTTAAGATTAATGTATAGTTCCTTGGTGGGAACTTTTTCTTTCATTAGAACCTCATTTTGGGACGAGAGGAAACCCATGTCTTGCTCAAAGACCTTACCTGCATTCTGATGGAAGTACCATTTCGGGAAAAAATTGGCTATGGGGGATCTTTTTGTTCCTCCAAACCTTACAATAACCATGGATTTTCCTTGTCCAGTTGGTCTACAAAGGAATAAGCCTGTGAAGTAGTGCTTTACCCCTTTCTCATCAACAAGTTCCCGGTTATTTTGAAGAACACAAGGTGCTTCAAACCGTAAGAAGTTTGGCAGGGGTTGATCACTTGCCTTACCCCACCAGCCTGCAAATCCTCGATCCGTGCGTTCAGCCACTTCAAAACTTAGCGGCTGAGCATCTTCCCTTCTCGCAGTCCAATCTGTCCTATCATGTGAAATTGGTATGTGGGCTGGATCCATGAGGTTTTCAAGAAGTACAGAATGATCATACGGAAGCTCATGGGTGGTTGAAGTATCTTGAAAGCCTGGCCTGGCAAAGTTCTCAAACCAAGGTAGTTTATTAAGGTTAGGTGGTGTCTTTTGAGACAGCCATACCCACACAACTCCTTGGGAGTCCCTCACCTCATACTTTTTGAGACAAGCTGATCGAGGAATTTTGGCGTCAGCTGGAAGCTGTAGTAAAGAAATTCGACCTCATTATTCATTAGTTTGGATTATGGAAGTAACTGGGCAACTCATGTACAAAAAACAAACAGCGACAAGAGCCTTATAGCTCAGTGCCATCGCCTAGTCTCCTTTATCAAAAGAACCATGGTTCTAATCTCTCTCTCTCACTTGTTGTAACTATTGAATTATCCATAAAAAAAAAGGGACAAGATAAACTGAGACAGACCTGAGGTATCTTTACGCATTTACCATCGCCTTCAAATTGCCAGCCATGGTAAAGACATTCTATTCTTCCATCAATCAACTGGCCTTCAGATAGTTTTGCTAACCTAAATCGAACAGCACCAAGGTCAAAGTATTTTTCATGAGGGAGTTGATATTTCAAAAAAGCTACTGTGTTTATATGCATGTTGTCAATTATTTTGGCGTTCTGTTTATCAGATCTTACAACTAGGCTGATTAAGATTACCTCATCCACAAATACAAACTCCCCACAATCGATAGGTTCATAAAAAGCATGGCATTGTAAAGACCTCATATAAGGAGATTCAAAATGTGAAACATATCAATTTATTATAACAAACAAGATAGTCAGAAACTATTAGCTTATGAACTTATGTTAGATTTGTGAAACATGAATATCAGTGCAGATAATAAATCAATTTAAAAAAAAAAAATCACTAATCTTAGTTGGTATCTAATTGAAACGTAAACCCATGTAGATTGAGGTGAGAACTTGAAGACTCACTCAGCAATTTCTACTAGATTAAGAGATGAGATATGACTTATGAGATCAAAACTCAGGGACTTACCAATTGAATGCTCTAGAGTCCTCAGGATAATTCTAACATAGAGTTTTTAAAATCATAACCATTGCAGAAGGCAAATAAAACAGAGGACAAAACAGGTTAGGACCCAACTAAATTATTACAAGATCAGAAGGCTAGCAAAAAAGCTTTGAGATCATCAATAGCTAAAGAAACATTAATTAACACTAATTTGAAAGTTCTTATTGATGTACAAATATCTAAACCACTCAAATAAATAATTATAATTTTTAGAATTCTATAGTAGAGTTATACCAGGAATTCGAGAGGATCCTAATCCAGGACTTACAACAGGTGAAAAGGAATAGATTTATTGCATGTCTGGGCCATCTTAGTTTGATTTAAAGAAGTAAATTAAAGGGATAATTTTTATAATAAATTTCACATTTTGGCCTTGGTTTAAAACAAACAGAGATAACATTCAAAATAAACAAACAAAATTTGTCCCTAAAGGCTAAAGCATGAATTACAGAATCAAGTTCAACCTCAAATGTGGGATCATACACAAACACTCAAAACCAGAACTTTAGAAATCCAATACTGTGTTTGAATGAATCATATGCACCACTTTTCTAACTCGGACTTCAATTTACAAAGAGAAAGAACTATGGTCACCTGTGGGGGCAGCGATCCTCATAACAGTGAATTCGGCTATTGCCATCCTTGTACAACACGACCTGCTTGTCAAACACAGTGAGACCCAGAGGTGCATCATCAGGCAAGTTCTGTGTGAGGTACAGTGGATACCACTCTTCTGTCCAATCATAGTTCACCACCACCCTCTCCTCTTCACTAGAGGGACCCACCAGAACCTTATTGTCTTCCTCGCTCTGATCAAGTGAAGTTGCAGCTTTGATATCTGCCACTGCACCACACTTGAAGTTGAAGGTGTTGCTTTTTCTTATGTGAAATAATTGTCTTAAGGGTTGTGAAAGAGAAACAAGTGGTAGTGGTGGTTTGGTGGTGGGGGAAGATAGAGAGAAAGAGAGTGTAGAGGTGTTGTGAGAGGGAAATGGGAGCAACAAAGTCATTTTTGGTAGGAAATTTGTAATGGGAAATGAGTGAAGAGGGGCTGGAGTAGAAATGAAGCCATATGTGAAGAGACAGATGAGAGAATGTCAAGAAGAGTTGTTGGTGTTGCTTGCGGGAGTGTTGCAACAATCCTCGCCACACAATCTTGCTGAAGTTATGGGCCACATCGTCACTTCAAAAATGGGAGAATGCTAATTAAAGTCACTTTCTTTTTTTGAAACATTAGAGAATGACCTTTTTTTTTTTTTTTTTTTTAGAATCAAGAATAATCAAATTTAAATACTGAAACTAACACCAATCACCAAACAATTTCGTAATTTCGTCAGTTAGTAACATTTTTAAATTATTTAAGAAACTAATATCTCAAGTCTAATAGAGTCGAGTTCATTGTAATAAATCGAGTATGAAAGACTCGATTTCTATAAAAATCGAGTATCTAAGACTTGAGTTCCACGAAAGAAAACCAAGAAATCAAAAAAATGTGTAAGTCTTCTTTTTTTGCTCTCCCTCTTCTCCCTCTGAAACAACAAAAACACAAACACAAACCCGAGCAATAGATCAAAGCAGAAACCACATGAAGTAAGAGATCAAAATAGAAACCATGAACCCTGGCGGCGAATCTAGCAATGAACCCACAAACCTAGCGGCAAACCCAAGCAATAAACCCATGAACCCAGCGGTGAACCCACGAACCCAAGCGGCAAAACCCACGAACCCAAGCTTAGACTGAACACACGAACATGTGATTCTTTCAGCGAAGGTTTCGTTTTACCTCTGTTTCTCTCGTTTCCTTTGATTCCTTAGGAGAAGGTTTCATTTCCTCTAATTTCTTAAGCTGAGTTCTTGGCAAAATCGAGTCTCTTATGCTCGAGTTCTTTGCAAAATTGAATTTCTTGAACTTGAGATGCTAGTTTTCTAAATAGTTTGGAAACGTTGCTAACTAACAAAATTGTTTGGGAATTGGTGTTAGTTTGCAAATTTTTTCCCACAATCTTGCTGAAGTTATGGGCCTCATCGTCACTTCAAAAAATGGGAGAATGCTAATTAGAGTCACTTTCTTTTTATGAAACATTAGAGAATAACCACTTTTTTTTTAGAATCGAGAATAACCAAATTTAAATAGTGAAAATGGAGAAAAAAAGTTTGGTTAAAGACTTAATTGTTGCAGTAAATGATTACAACTTTGCTCAATATCATTTTATTAGATTGGTTGTAGTAAATGGCTACAAGTTCATTCAATATTATTTTATTTGATGTGAATTTTGATAAATCTATTACTAATTTTTTTTTTTTTATATATCTTCTATATTTGCAAAATTTTCAGAAGATCAAAGATCAATAATTATGTCATCAATCAAATATTTAATTTTAATTTTTTAATTTAAAATTATGTATAAAAAATAAGTTTATGGGTCGAATAGTAAAAAGCATCTAATTAACACAAAATTTGATATGTGTGTGTTAACAACATAAAAAGCACGTAATTCAGTTATCAAAATTTCTAAATATGTTGTCATATTAATTTTTTCAGTGGAAGTTGTAGTTTTAGGCTAAGACTATAACTAAGTTTGTAGTCAAACTTAGTTCCTTGGGTATTGCTTCTTCTTAATAATAGAATATTTGAAACTAATGATACGAGAAAAGATAAACTTATTTGTTATATTTATAAAAACTAGTTGATGTCTTGTCCGATGTGCAAGCGTGCTAGTTTACTTTAAAAAATTTAATAAGTTGTTTTTATGGTTTATGTATGATACTTATTATATGTTATAATATTTGAGAAATTAATTTTGATTATATTGTGTGGGGTCCATAGGCCTGATAGCCTCAGCCCATTGTGTAGTAGGCCCAAGGCCCACACCGAGGAAGACTGACCATCCGAGGCTAAATGGGGGAAAGCCACTTTTTCGGATCCACGCCGAGGACCTCTTCGTCCTCGACATGCCAAGGATAATTTTTGGAAGGGACAAGCCCAGGGCAAGCTGTCACCTTCACACTTAATGCATTCACCTAACCCCTCTGGCCGCATTAATGGTGATACAACCCTTTAGCAGGGCAACGTTGATCAGAGTGAACCACTTGAGTACTGATAAGACCTCTGATGAGATGGGCAATCAGAAGAAAGGCGAATGGATGATCAACAGATGGAAGAACGAGATAGGACGATGAAGACTATATAAGAAAAGCGAGTAAAGTAAAGAAGAGGGGGGGGGAAAAAAAAGGTAGAAGAGAAAGGGCTCCTCGGCCATGGGCCGAGGAGCATCCCCCGGTTGTAAACAGTTATAAGTATTTTTTATATAAAAGAAAAAGGTTCATGCTTGGTGAACAACGGCCAGCGCCTAAACCTTCAATCCATTCTCTACAAATTTATTGTTTGGGCTTGTTGGACTGAAAACCCGTTCATACTCTGGGTCCAATCCAAATTAAGTCCCTACAATTGGCGCCGTCTGTGGGAAGAATTAGTGCGCTGGCCGGCGCACCAGGCGATTGCTCTAGGTGGTTGTTTTACAGTAAGTTGGCGAAGTAAAAAAAAAAAAAAAAAAAGAAGATTTGACAGTGAAAAGAGAACGATTGATATTATTTCACAAAAAAAGAAATTATTACAGATTACAATCAGAGGTATTTCAAAAAAAAAAGTTACAGATTACAATCAGAGACTCAAGCAGGCTTGCTTTACAACTATTCCTACCAGCTAGTTTTACAATCAGAGGCCCAGGTGGACCCGCCCTAAAACTAGTCAGAGGGAAGTGTCAACACGTGCTTTTATTGGCATCAAGAGAATGGGAGAGCTTGACAATAAAAGCAGGGGATGGGGAGGGCCAGGTGCACCAAAGTTTGAACAAAGTGAGGAGCAGATGCAGGCGCACCGGCCACCCTTCCTCATGATGTTCCCTTGATTCTCTCCAACCCTCACGAGCGTTGGCCGTAGGAGACGGTAACGCTCGGGCACCGGTCGTGACGTGAATTCACACATCTCCTCCGTCGGGAGTGCGCTCCGAGGAGAGACATTAGGTACTTCAATGACATCCCTTCAGACCACCATGCATGGCACCATCGGGGTTACACCTAAACTCTGCCGCGCCGGAAACCCAGTGGGGGCTGCGGCCACGACGGCTTTTGGCACGGATGTCCTCACACCCGTCCAAAGCCGCCTCATAGCTACCAACTCCGGCGGAGTTATTCAAGGGGCTTAGGAAGCTGAAGGTGTGTATTCTTTCTGTTTACGTTTGGGAGTTCATGGAATGTAAAGAAACCTTCCCCCCGAAGAGTCTTATATAGGGGATAAATGTTGGTGGGAATTAATTCGCGCAGAATTCGAAAGGAGAATTGTCAACAGTGCAAATCACGGAGCCATCAAATTCCGATGGGCCATAGACCGCTGGATGTGTGCTAATTTACGAGGACATTAATGAGGGCGCGTCTCGCGCACCGAAATATCAAGCGCGGAAAATGAACCGCCAAAGGACGCCTCGTAAATGAAAAAGGTGGGACTTGAACTGGAGGCGGGATAAAACGCCACGTGTAAGGTCATAACCTAACCCGAAGAGGAATCGTCTCCAGTGAAGCAGTCCGAAGACAAACCCCTCCTTACAGAAAAATAGAAGTGGTAGACAGAACCAAGGCATTGCATGGTCCTCGGACCCAAGCCTATGGTAAAACTATTCACACCATTATACCTGAGTACTAGACAGAACCAAGGTATTGCATGGTCCTTGAACTCAAACCTATGGGGAAACTAGATACTTACAGAAAAATAGAAGTGGTAAACAGAACCAAGGCATTGCATGGTCCTCGGACCCAAGCCTATGGTAAAACTATTCACATCATTATACTTGGGTACTAGACAGAACCAAGGTATTGTATGGTCCTCGGACTCAAACCTATGGGGAAACTAGATACTTACAGAAAAATAGAATTGGTATACAGAACCAAGGCATTGCATGGTCCTCGGACCCAAGCCTATATTAAAACTATTCACACCATTAATCCTAGGTACTAGACGAAACCAAGGTTTTGCATGGTCCAAGGACTTGAACCTTGGAGAAAATAACTATCTGTAGAAAAACCAGAGTGTTACCTAGATTCAAGCTATAATACGGTCCTTAGATTTATATTTGAAGGATAGCAGGTGGTCTCATGAGACTAACTCCAGAATAGAATACAAGTATTGAGCAGAATAATAGAGAAAAGCAAGTAAAAGAAAATATCCATAAATTGGAAGCAAGGTATTGAGCATTCAGTTCAAATAGAAAATATACAGTCTCCTTACAACGCCACCAAGGCAAGAAATAGAATGAAATGAAAGAGAAAGTAAACAAAACTATCCTATGTCATACACCAGTGTCCCCAACTCAATAGGCAAATTAATTTGACAAACAAATCAAAAGGCTTTAACCAAGGCCTAAGGGCCTTGTCTCGAAGGATCCGCAGGGGGCCTTGCCACGTTTTGTGGTATTTCCTGACTCTCAGTTCTAACTCCCCCCAATGTTCTCGGGGGTTCAACTTCCTCGGGGGGTTGGTCAGTGGCAGATATATCTTCGGCGGTCTTATTGCGACTCTCAGTCGCTGGTAATGAGGATCCCTCCTCGGGAGCATCAGGGGCAGTCTCACGAATAACAATAGGGTAATATACCCTGTCCTCCCTCCTAAGGTTAGATGAGGCATCAACCCCTGCTTGGTTGAGGGCTTCATGCCAGGTCTGAGAATAGTAATGCCTGCACACTGCAGGAACTTGCGCCCGAAGGGTGGCTTCAGTCTTAGCCACCCCATCTGCGAAGGCCACCTCCTCCGCTTGTTCTACAGAGCGCTCAACGTCTATTTTTGCAAATACCGCCTCATCTTTGGCTCTCACAGCCTCGTCCCTGGCATACTCGGCAATACCTTTCTCATGGATTGCCTCGGTCAACTTTTTCTTCAGGTAGACATTGTCTTCTTTGGCAGTCTGTAACTGGCCCTCAATGTCTTGTAAGCGATTGGCTTGGTCCTTAGCTTGCCTCCTAGCCACGGCCAGGTCGAAGGCAGCAGTGTCCCTGGCCTTTGCCATCTCCTCCAGATCCTCGGTCGCCTTTTTCAGGTTGGCCTCAGATTTCTTGAGGGTACTGGCAGCTTTCAAGAATTTGTCACGCTCTTGTGCTAAGGCACTGCTTTGGCCATCGACCTCCTCATCCAACCTGAAAAGAGCCTGGATAGCCTGCCAATACAAACAAGTAACTCCGTAAAGAAAAGGGAGGGTACTAAGCAACAAAGTTTGAATAAAGTAAATAGGTACCAAAGGACCCACCATGCCCAAATACTTCTTAAGGTCAAGGACAACCTCTGACCTACTCATATTTTCTAGCTCGGCCATGTCAGTGGGAAGGAGGAGAGACTTCTCCAGGGCATCGGCTACGAGAGCCCCCTCAGCCCCTTGAGATTCCTGTATCGATGCGTCATCCATCAGGGGTTGATCATGGAGCATGGCAGCGGGCAGCCAGGCTTGGGCCTCAAATTGTTGGACGATCTTCTTACCTTTTCGTTGACCACCGAGCTTCAGTTGTTTTGGAGGCCTGCGAAATTTACCCTCTTCAGGCGGGAAATAGGATTTGCTCCCATCCATTGGCTCCTTACCCTTGGAAAGTCTCTTCCTTTTAGGGTCATAAGACTTGGTCTGAGAGTCTGATATTGTGGGGACAGAGGATGACCTGGTTTGCACAGTTAAAATCTGGGGCGGAGGTGTTGGGGGCTTGGGTTGCGGCTCTTCCGGTGCACCCTTCTTGGAACCGCCTTCAAGCAGGTCAAGTAGATTGGTTTGGGGCTGTCTTTTTAAACCCATCTCAGCCTGGGTACCAACTCTTAGGAATCAGAGGTTGGCTTCGGATAGATGAGGGTCTCCTAGATCACCAGAGGGATCCTCGGACTGATCAGCTAGGTTGAACACACTATATTCATCCTCAGAAGAGCTCAGTTCAACTACCTCCCCCGCCTTCTTAGATTGTCCTTCCTCGGCCACTGTTATTTGCTGGGATGAGGAGGGACTTGCTAGTGGAATGCCTTCAGGTATGTGAGACCCCTTGAAAAATGTAAAACCGTCCTCCACCACGGTAATCTGCGTAAGCCGAGGGTCATGAGCTTTAATTACGTGTTTCGGGACTGTGAATGATTTTCGAGCTGGGTCGCATTCGAGGATTTTGTGAGCAGCTCTAACCTGGTTATCAGTTTCGTTCAGGAAAAGTTCTGACCTAAGAACGGTTTCCAAATCCGCTTTGTTGACTAGGTGGAAATGACGTGCGAAAGCGTGCGGATCTGCGAAAAGAAAAGTGAAACTCCTGTGGTTAATCAACCAAAACGGATATACAGTTATAAAAAATAAAAATACTGAAACCCCTACTTCAGATACCCTACCTGGCTCCCCCTCTACTGTTGGGCAATGAAAGCCGTTGTGCCACTCCCCCGACACTATAAGGAAATCTTGAGTCAACCCCTTATTAGAATCAGGAAGACATTGGATGAGTCGGACTCTATCGTCCCTCGTTTTCATATAGTACGTCTTACCCCTAAGATGATGAAGGTTATAGCACCAGTTCACATCATGGTGAGTCAGTCTCAACCCCATTTTCTCATTCAAGGTATCTACACACCCTAATATCCTAAATACATTCACGGCACATTGGGTAGGAGCCAGGCGGAAATGCCTAAGGTAATTGAGAGTCACTGGCCTCATAGGGATTCTCATCCCTCCCTCTACGAAAGCGACTATCGGGATCATGACTTCACCCTCTTTCCTCTTAAGGTACCACTCCCCTTCTTCACAGTATTTCAAACTCACATTATTGGGTATTCCATAGTCAACAATGAACTTGTTCATCATCTCGTCGGACTCAACCAGCCTCTTAAACTTACCCATCCCCCAAGGATGACTAAAGATTCTAAAAGAAGAAAAGAAGGAATAGAATCAAGAAAAATTTGGAGTCTCCGGAAGAAGAAGACTTACAGAAATATGACGATTCTCTTCAGGTAGTGTGCAAGTTGAACCAGATTCAAATCATACGCATCAATGGTTGTAAGCGCGAAAATGAGAAAACCAGGCAGTTCAAACAGGTACTTATACTCCCCCTTAGGTTCCCCCAAATGTAACCGCCTGCCCATAAAAGCAGGAGATCCCCACAGAACAATTACCATCACACCATTGAAAGTGGGAGACGTGGTGCTGCCAAAATTTAATGTGGGCACACATTAAGTCTTGAAATGCCAAAAACGCACATCGAGCAGTCGAAAGGTCGCCAGCAGTAACGCGGACCGAAGTGAGGCGATCCGTCTAGAGGGCCCTTGGATATCAAAACCCTCCTCCCCGTCCGAGGGAACGTGCAGCAGGGTTTTGAGGGGCTATTGTGGGGTCTATGGGCCTGATAGCCTCAGCCCATCGTGTAGTAGGCCCAAGGCCTACGCCGAGGAAGACTGACCATCTGAGGCTAAATGGGGGAAAGCCACTTTTTCGGATCCACGCCGAGGACCTCTTCGTCCTCGGCATGCCAAGGATAATTTTTGGAAGGGACAAGCCTAGGGCAAGCTGTCACCTTCACACTTAATGCATTCACCTAACCCCTCTGACCGTATTAATGGTGATACAACCCCTTAGCAGGGCAACGTTGATCAGAGTGAACCACTTGAGTACTGATAAGACCTCTGATGAGATGGGCAATCAGAAGAAAGGTGAATGGATGATCAACAGATGGAAGAACGAGATAGGACGATGAAGACTATATAAGAAAAGCGAGTAAAGTAAAGAAGGGGGGGGGGGAAAGGTAGAAGAGAAAGGGCCCCTCGGCCATGGGCCGAGGAGCATCCCCCGGTTGTAAACAGTTATAAGTATTTTTTATATAAAATAAAAAGGTTCATGCTTGGTGAACGACGGCCAGCGCCTAAACTTTCAACCCATTCTCTACAAATTTATTGTTTGGGCTTGTTGGACTGAAAACCCATTCATACTCTGGATCCAATCCAAATTGAGTCCCTACATATTGCATGTCATTGATTATATTTGAAAAACTAGTTACCACCACGCATCCTTGGTGTGGTGTTCACTCCACAAGTATAAGTGCTAGTGGGGTGTGGAGGGTAAGGACTAAGGTTTAAGTTTCTAGAAGGGAGCTTTACACACATATACAATTAGATTAGACTATAATAGAATTTTTATCTTCTATAAATTTTTAAAAAAAAAAAAAACTAGTTTCAATTATTTATAAGTTACTAAAATGAGTTCAAAAATGTAAATTGTTTGTTAGTACATTGCCTCTTTACACACACACACACACACACACTCATATATATATATATATATAGAGAGAGAGAGAGAGAGAGATTTCATGGATGGAATTTTCATCCCTTGAAAAGTTATTAATTTGTTCTTGTAATATTAGTAAAGTTTAATTTAGTCTTTCAATTATAATTTTATCACTAAATATCTCAAAGTCAAATCAAATTTTTTATTAGGTTTTCTCTCCGCTAAAACTCTTAATTGGCTCATTTAACGTAAAAAATGGAGCACACAACGGGTGCATTTGGATAAACTATTGCAAAATGGTGTTTTGGATTTAAAATGAGCATTTGTAAAAAAAAAACTATGAGGGGTTGCTGTTAGAAAATAGAGTTTGGAGTTTAAAAATGTGCTTCTAAACTCCCAAAATGCATATGCGTAATTTGTAATCAACTTCAAAGGATTGGCCAAGTGGTTCTTTAGGGCTTATGTATCTTAAGGCCACCTTCAAAGAATTTTTCTTGATAATTACATGATACTTGTGGAATGAAGGGGACCAAGCTACATAATTAAGCAGTGCATTAATTATTTAAGTATAATAAAATGTTGATATCATTTTTCTAAAATTGATGTGAGAAACAAGTGATTTAAAATATGGTATTTTTCCTCAAATTTAGTTGCTTTTGCAACAACTGAAACAAAGTCCAACCAAAAAAAAAAATTATTTACACGCAATAAAGAATAAAAAAAATTAATAATTGAATGATATTTTAAATTTTTTATTTTATCAAAATGACATTTTCATTCTTGGGTAGGTATGTAACATACCAATTTATATTAGTCACTATGTCATGCAATTTTCAAATTTCTAAATGCATATAGCATGATCATATCTAGGGGTGTTTGCGGTGCGGTGCGGTGCGGTTTTGGGCCATTTTTAGCACTGCACTTTGCGGTGCAGTTTAGCTAAAACCATAACTGAACTGCACCTTATTTTTGCGGTCACATATGCAGTGTAGTATGATGTGGTGTGGTTTAGAGTTTAGTTAAAACCATAACCGCACTGCACCTCATTTTTGCGGTCACATGTGCGATACTATGTATAAGATGCAGTTTGAAGTCGGTATATTTTTCAAATTTTGGGCATTTCTACTCAGCCCAAAACTAATTTTTCTCTTTTTTTTAGGCCAAGTTTTAAATTATTAAGCTTTTTTTTTTTTTTGAAAACTAGGGTTATTAAACTATTAATAATATATTTAATATTAAAAATAAATAAATATATTAATATATAGAAAGTGTGCGGTGCGGTACAGTTTTCATGGTTTTCTTATTATAAAATCGCAAACCGCACTGCACCATGTGGTGCGGTGCGGTTATGTGATTTTGAGAACAGTTTTGGTGCGGTTTTTGCAATTTGTGCGGTTTGGTGAACACCCCTAATCATATCAGTATACCACCCTTATTGTCTTTTTATTTTGGCTATAAAATAGAACACTCTACAAAAAAAAAAAAAATTATTATTAAAATATTGAAGAAAACTAATAACAATTTAGTATCAACACAATTTCAAAATTTACTGCACATCGTGCAACAACTTGGCTGGTTGAAAAGAAAAGTTTAATATAAAATAAATAAAATAAAATGTTAAAGCCTTACTATGCAAAAATTGTGTTGTGTCCACCCTTGGAGACACATATAATCCATTGATTCTTCTCTCATTATCCCGGTCGCGAGAAATTTTGATAAATTCCCCATTGCTCCAATGAAAAATTTTGATATATCCCCGTTGCCCAATTTGTTCTATAAGAATTTTGTATGTTGATGTAATTTTTTAATATCAACTGCAAATTTCATCGGTTTTTTCAATTATAGCATATTCCTCTCCTTCATATAACATAGTAATAGATTTTCCAAATTTATAGCATATTTTTTTGCCTAAAACAATTCTAAAAAGGATTTCAATTATGATTGCAATGGTCAGATGAAAGCAAACTCTACTTCATTTTTGACATTTGACATTTTCTTCAACCAATATCAATTTTTAGCTATAATCCATCCGGTCTTATCCACTTTTTGATTAATGCTAACTTAGTTTATTAATAATACTAGCTGATGTACCTTTTGCGATGCACAATTATGCTATAAGTTTATTTCAAATATTTGATAAGAAATTAACTTTATGATCAATTTATTATATTCATCAAAAGGGTAAACCTTTAAGATTAATATAATTAAGAATATGAATATGTGGGGGGTAAAAGCCTAGAGCCACTTAATAGGCCCAGGGCGCCTTGGTAAGGACTATTATATTTCCGAGGAGCAAGAGGTGGTTGATACGGCCCATTTGAAGGCAGGAAGCCCAGAAGTAGAGAGAGAATGCCGTCCAAAGAGGTCACTGCTGGTCCGAGGACGTCCTTCTCCTCGGCCACAAATGGCCTTGATCAAGCAAACGTGTGGAAGATCCGAATAGCCTTCCTAACAATCTCAATGATAGTGATAAATCCTGAGTGGATCCAGAGATGATCAGAACTAAAGAAAATATCTAGAGAAAAAGCTGCTACCACCGCATTTAATGCGTTGCAACAGCTTTTCTAGCTGCATTTATGTGGAGAAGACCCCTGAACAATGTTGCCTTAGCTACCGCCACTCTCAAAGAACTAAAGTAGACACATGACGTGACGTGCACTTGAGTAGATGCGCGGATGAAGAATAGGTGGACGATGGAGATGATAGGAAATGATACTATATAAAGAAGAAGGGTCCTCGATAATGGGGGACGGAGAAAAAGAGAGAAATAAGGAGAGAAAAGTTTTACTGTAACTCTGAATGTTGTAATCACTGCTCACTTAATAAAACATCTCTTCAGACATTCATTCATAGAGTCATTCAAGTTTTAGTTCATATTATCATCACTGCATGTAGCCTTGCCTATTATTCTGTGCTTCATAACCAGCCCAGCTCTTTCGCCCATTCTCTACAAATTCATTGTTCTGGGTTCGTTGGGCCTTCAACCCATATCTTTTGGGCTTGGGCTACAAAAACCGACCCTACAGAATATATTATAATATTGTTCGCATAAATTGGCAAATATTTAATTACTTTTCTTACTTATGAACATAATTATTCTTTTATAATCTTAACTGGGTGTTAAATTGTTTTGTTGAATTTTGTTTTATTTTCTAAGAATAGGTCAAATTGTATAGCTGTATGTTACTTATAATGCAATTTTTGAGATGACAAATTGTAAATGATATGGGATGTTAATGGGTCTAGCTAATAACAAATTGGCATGAATTGATGAGAGGGGCTAAAAATATGGTTGAAGTGATAAGTGAAATTTAAAATGTTAGCTCCATTGCAGTGGCGGCTTTCTTTAGAGTGGTCATTAAAAAACTAAATTGAAAAATAAAAATAAAACTTGAATATATTGACATCACAAAAAAAAAAAAACACACACACACACACACACAAATACATAAAGTTTAAAATTTTTCCTAAATAAGTAATTAACAATATAGACTAAATGCATCATTATTTTTTTATGGTCTGTTCAACCAATTTTTGTATTCTTTAAACCAATCAGGATTAAATTGATGCAAAGTTCCGCTAATTTTTTATTTTTTATTTTTTATAGGGAAATAATGGCTAAAAGGTTGACAAGAACCTTTTGTAAATATATTTTTCTTATTTTCATCATGATCATTATAATTAAAATATGAGGCATTTTCTCATATCCTAGGATTAAAAAGTAGATTGTTCAAGTTAACACGAATTCGCTTAGAAGATGAATCTTGCAATACGAATGATTTCCTTATAAGAAGTTCGTCCATAATGCTAGCAAAGGAATAAAGGATAAACTATAATATCATTTAACATACTCAACTTAGGGATTCAACTATTACATTAATCATGTTCAATAAAGCATTCATGTATTATTCTAGTGCACATGCGTATGTACAAAATGTATCACAAAAATTCAACAAATTCCAGCTAAAGACTAAAGCAAGTACTACCAGATTAGCTATATTTGAAAATGTGTGTGTGTGTGTGTGTGTGTGTGTTTTTTTTTTTAAATAAAATAATTGCGATTTTAAAACATACTTTTTGAAAACTCAATTTAAAAATCATAATTAAACATTTGATAAAATTGCAGTTTGACAATTGAGTTATTGATCTAAATTATCTCAATGCAAATTACTAAAATTAACCTTCAATAGACCAAAATTTTGGAGAGGTCAAATTTTATTTTAATAAGCTCAAATTTTTATTTAAGGTGTTCAAAGGTTTTTTCTTTTTCTAGGGTGGTGGTCAACAACCCATATTAATTAAAATTAATTTTAATTAATAAACTGGCGTATATTTTAGCTCAATATGCCAAAGAATTATGGAAAATTATTAAATTATCCGAGAGTACCATAAATGTGTATTCCCCCTTTTCACATAAATTGTGGGTCTTATAATAAATTTAATTAGTAGGACCCACAGTTATGTGAGGAAGGAAGTATGTTTTTATGGTACTCCGGGAGTACTCAATAATTACCCAAGGATTACATAGTTATGTAACTTGGGTAGAGGATGATCCAGTTATTATTGAGTCAGCATTGGTTCGTAATGTATTGAATTTATCTTCATCTTAATAAAGTTATGAGTCTTTTCATAAAAAAAATGTTAAAATTAAATTTTTTATGGTATATAATATATATTTTTTCCAAATGAGGGTGACCACCCTCCCCAACACATAAAGCCGCCCCTACTCCACTGGCTTCCCACTCTATAAAGCTGGTGACATTAAACAATTTCTTAGAGTATCCACATTGGTGGAGTCATAACTTTAGCTATTTGGTACCACAAAAAGCTACTTTATTTATTTTACTTTCTCATTTTACAAAACACCCAACATCAGTGGTTTTGTTTTAGCTTTCAATACAATAAAATAATATATCTACTACAATAAACAATCATCGCAACCACTATTGCAGTGGGTTTAGTATTCTATTTTTCTTCTGATCTAAACACACTAACACACAACTTTGCCAAAAAAAAAAAAATCACAAAATTCCAATTTGCAAAACCCATAAAAGAACCCAACATACCAAATCTAAAAACTGAAGAGAGCTGAGTCATTAGCTGAAAAATAGTGTGGAGAAAGAGGCCAAAGAAGAAGAAGAAGAAGAAAACAATGTGCAAAAGAGAAAGAGGAAAAGAAAAAGAAGAAGAAGAAGAAGATGAGAGTGTGCAAGTAGGGATGGCAATGGGACAGGGTGAGTTCGAAGGATGGGGTCTTCGCCCCCACCCCGCCCTACCCTGCATGACAGGGAAAATTTTCTTGCCCCATTTTCGTCTCACCCCGTAAAACTCTACTTTTTGTTAATTTGCCTACAACTATTGCAATTGTTTTCAATTAAACCTATTTCGTTAATAAAAATATACTTGAAATTAAAAATAAATTTATCCCATCAAATCAAACTAATTTTTAGCAAAAATTGAATAATATTATTAAAGTGTTTAACAAGGCAATATCACAACAAAAACAAAAATCTCGTAATACAAAATCAATGATTCAATAATATATAAATTTGTTTATAATAAAGACAAAAGAAAATGTTAAAATTGGTACCTTATTTCCAATCTTGCTAGAGAAAAAAAGAGGCAAAAATCCTTGTTAGGTAGAATAAAATAAGTTGATGATATATTTGTTTAAATGGTAGGGTTTTAGGGTATGAAAAATTTACAATTTAACTCTTATCAATGCAGGACCGGGGGGCGGGGCGGGGCGGGGCGGGTTTAAAAAGTCTAAACCCATTTCCGCCCCACCCTGTGGTATGGGGCTAAAATCTTGCCTCATCTCCGCCCCACGACTTTTGCGGGGCTGGGAAAATCCGTGTGGGGCAAAGCGGGGAGGGGCGGGTTAAGTAGGGCCAGACAAAATTGTCATCCCCACATGCAAGGGAGAAAGAGAGCATGGAACTGTAATAAAATACAATTTTTTGCTTTGCAGTATGCTTTTGTCTTAGTGGTACTAAAAATAGTAATATGACTTTTTAGCACTACTAATACTAATGCTCTTAATGGTAAACAACAAACTTGTACGAAAATTCATAATAGATTTGTTGTGAAAATTATTGTGTACCTAACATTAGTGATTATGAAAATTGGTGTGCTTTGACTTTGAGGCTTAAAAAGGGTTGCAAAATTGGCCAACAAAAGAAGGGAAAGCAGTTGTGGACGTATCACTTGCAAGGGTTTAGTTCCTATCGTGGGACACATTTCTAGAGAACACAAAAGTATAAAACCACGCCCAAAAGTAGTAGGGATTTGGATCAGGTCCATTTTATGGCTAGGATTTATTTAAAAAATAGATCAATGGCTTATAATGTGCCGCCTCAATTAAAAACAGTAATAAGAATAGCGGAGTCCAACCAAGAAATTAAAAAAAAAAAACAGTAAAAATTGAAAATTGTTCGACTAACAGCCAATTTATAGATTCTTTAATCTTCCTGTAGCCAGTCTGGGTCTTTACGGACACAATAGTTATGGATCTAAGTCTTGTTCTTGTTCTTGTTCTTCTTTTATTTATTTTTATTCATTAACGAGCTTTAACTAACGCCGTAATTAGGTTGGGCTTTAGTTTTAAGCGAGATAATAATAATGTGGGTTGGTTGTTCTATACAGTAGAGTAGGGTTTTAGGCATTTGCTTTTGAAAAAAACGTTAAACCCAGAATTGGGTCTGGTTTCCCTCCACAATCCAAACTCCAAAATCTCTCCAAGATGAGGATAGCAGTAGAAGGGTGTATGCATGGGGACCTTGACACTGTCTACAAAACTCTTCAGTATGCTGAAACCAAGAACAACTTCAAAATCGACCTCCTCCTCTGTTGCGGCGACTTTCAGGTTCGTTCTTTTCTCTCTCTTGCCATTTTCAAACCACTAAACATAAAAAAAAAAAAAATGCTTCCAATACCCAATACCCAAAATCTCAATTTTTGTTGCTTAATTAGGCAGTGAGGAATGAGAAGGATCTGGAGAGCCTCAACGTGCCACGAAAGTACCGCTCCATGAACTCCTTCTGGAAGTACTATTCTGGCGAAGAAGTTGCTCCCTTTCCCACCATTTTCATCGGCGGAAACCACGAGGCCTCTAATTATATGTGGGAGTTGTCAGTAACTCTCTTAACTATCTGATTATATTCTTTGCTTTTTATAAATGTGCTAGTTGTGTTTAAAGCAGTTGTAGTGTTTGTTGGAATGACCTATCAATTTGTAAATATGCTGTTTCAGTCTAATGGGTCTTTGTTTGATTACAGTTTTGTGTTCGTTTATATTGATTCCATATATTTTAAATTGTTTTTGTTGTTGTTAGAATTATGGTTAATGGATTAAATTCACAACTTCCACTTAAATGCCTTAGGCCATCAAGGGCAACTGGTTCTGGCGGCTGGTGTCAGTTGCATGTAGGTTTTATTGGCTAGAGAGGGCTCTTCTTTAGAAAAGGCTCTCTACATTGTTTAAAAAATAATAATAATACTAATAAATTTACCGTTTCCTAATAGCTTAAACCTTTGGAACAATTGGTACTGGTATTAGAGTATGTGGGCTTGAGTTTGAGCCTTATATTCACTCTACCTCCCATTTAAAATGTTAAAATGCCACATGTTGACCCATTTATTAAGGTGTAGTCTAGACCTACATGTGATGGGGAGTGTTATAATTATGGTTAAATGATTAAATCCACATTTTTCTGACAACTCGAGCATTTGGGATAATTGGTAATTTATCAGTTGTGTTATAGTTTTTGTATAAGGATTCATGCTGGATGTTTTACTAGGTACCATGGAGGATGGGCAGCACCTAATATATACTTTTTGGGGTTTGCTGGGGTGGTCAAGTTTGGGAACATTCGTATTGGTGGACTTTCTGGAATTTACAATCAACGCCATTATCATTTAGGTTGGTTGAATGTTATTTGCATGTTACTTAAAACCATTATATAGTTCTGAAGGCGGCACTTATTGCTTGTGTTAATGGTTCTTGGTCATGCTGTATTGTGTTTCTGTATCATCCTTTAATCCTTTTGGTCATGACTTTGGCTCTATGTTGAAAACCTTTCATGACAGCCGACTCCATTAAATTTTGCATATTATGTGTTTCATTAATTCAATTTTTTTTTTCCCTTGAGCAGGACACTATGAGAGGCCTCCTTATAATGAGCATACTATTAGGTCAGTATATCATGTTCGTGAATATGATGTCCACCAGCTCCTGCAAGTTGAGGAACCGATTGATATTTTTCTTTCGCATGATTGGCCTGTTTGCATCACTGATTATGGGAACTCAGAGGAACTTATTCGACGCAAACCATATTTCAAGAAGGAGGTAATTGTGAGTGTGTTAAGATGATCTCTAACAAACTTATATAGTATTTGTGTCATGGATTTAATGGAATAGGCCTCAAGCTGCTTAATTCCAAAAGTTTCTTAGCTGCAAAGGTGCTTATGCCTTCAATAAGTTACAGCTAAAAGCTAAGGATGGTATCCTAAACAGAGACTTATCATTAAAAAAAATAAAAAAAATACAAGGATACTTGTTGACAAGGGGATCTAAAAAAGCATACAAGAAAATTATTATGCTTATCCCTCACTAATAAGTAAGCAAAGCAATGACCTCTCCAAAAGGAGCTAAAAGGAATGAAGTAATTGATAGAAACATGGGATCAAAACCTTGAAACATACTTTGAAATTATTAATCGAATTTAGAAATTTGTTTTAGATAGGCCTAATTGATAATAGATATGATTTAGGAATTTGTGAATAGCAACAAAGATAAGAGTATTCAGGTAATTTTTTTAATGATGAATTTGCACTTAGGGGCGAGAGGAAAATGGTGTTTCTGTAGCTTTTTCCTTCCCTCACTTTATTAAGCTACTTGTTCTCTGCACTGTTACTATTCTGGGTGTCCCTTTCACATTTCTTGAACATCCCCAGACTTGATCTTTAATTTCCTCATTGCAACAATGCAAGCTGTAATCATCTCTTTTATACACTTAGAAGTCATAAATTTCCTTTGTTTGTGTCTAAAAATTTCCTGCAAATTGTTTCCTAATTAATTCTTGGAACTTTTTGACTTAATATTCTAATTCTGTTTTCTGCTGCATTCTCAAACCACAAAACCAAAATGTTCCAGGTGGATATAGGAACTTATTAACCTGTGCTCCCTGCTCACGAAAAAAGAAAAGAAAAGAGCTAAACAAGTAAAAATTAGCATCTTTCTAAATCTATCCATTCTTACTGCACTGCTTACTTTGCTAACGAATCTTCTTCCTGGAGTTCTGCCTTTCTAAAAAATTGTCTTTAAGCAGCACGCTAAAGTACTTATTTAATGTCACATTTAATGGCTTGCCTTTGTTTTCTATTTTGTGCCTTCTTTGGAATTAAAGATTTTTTTTTTTTTTTTTCTTTTCCTTTTAAGCAAACAGATCTGCCCAAAGGTTTTGACTGTATTTGGAATTTTAAGTTGTAATATGGTGTGCAGTGGTGTGAACAACTGAACATTGCACACTGCTATCTTAGTTTATGGAGGTGGTTCTGTGTTGGGAAAAAAATCTTTGGTTTCTCTTGTTTATCTTTATTTTTCTATTTTTGATTTAATGGTTAGTTCCATAGCATCTACTGCAGAATAACCTTGTCTTGATAGGGAGAGAATTTTATGATTTCTTATGTGGTTGAAAAATGTTATCCAGATTGAGGAAAGAACTCTTGGAAGTGTAGCTGCTGCTCAACTTCTGGAAAAATTGAAACCACCCTATTGGTTTTCGGCTCACCTACATTGCAAATTTTCTGCTCTTGTCCAGCATGGGGAAGGTGGCCCAGTGACAAAATTTCTTGCACTTGATAAGTGCCTTCCCGGTCGCCCATTTTTACAGGTATATAAGGTGATAGTTATCTAAAGGGCCCTTCTTTTAGTCAATGCTGAAAGCTAAACTTGTGGCATTCACTTTGCTGTTAGATACTTGAACTTGAATCAGAGCCAGGACCTTATGAGATCCAGTATGATGAAGAATGGCTAGCAATAACACGGAGTTTCAACTCTGTCTTTCCTTTGACAGGGAAAAAGACAAATTTTGGGTGTGTACTGTTCATGAAAATCATGATTTACTATCTCCGCTCCGAATTCTTTGGTCCTCTTTTTCATTTTGGGCCCTCTAATTGATTAAGAAGGTAGCCAATAACTCTATTTTTACACAGGAGTGTAGATCTTCGCGTGGAAGATAGTCGTCAATGGCTTAAAAGCAGGCTACAAGAAAGAGGGGCCAAACCTTTTGAATTTGTTCGAACAGTACCATGTTACAATCCCTCTAAATCTGTCTCCAGTCATTCCTTTTCTGGTATAATTATGAAATCTTTAGACTATTTAGACTGTTTTCATTTTGCATTTTGAAACCTTGGATAACAGGTCCTTAACATGCATTCCTCTACTATGTGTTTACAGATAGTGTTTGGGCCATTATATGTCACATGTGATTGTTTCTATTTGCTGAGTTTTGAAAAGAAAATTAATGAGATTGAAGAAGGCTTTATACCCAAAAAATAATTGATAAGTTTTTTCTTCGGATTAATCTAATCTAATAAGAAAGGATGTTTACTTAGGGGGTGAGAAATGTAGATAGTAATGGTGCCTATATGGAGAAACTTATCAAGGGGAAATGTGAGCTATATTTTGTACAGCTTCAGATGTCATGTTCTGTATTTAGGTGGGGTGTTATGTTGTCTAGTCCAGCTTGTAATTATTTTCCCTAAGCATATATTATTGAGAAGAATAACAAGATGGACAGGGATTTTAACATGTATCATACATGTCTACATCTTACATAACCTATGTAATTATACACATTCTATATGTATCTTGCATTTATGTCTATGTTCAATTTTTTGAATGATGTGAATGTTGCCATGCGTACAACATCTTAATTAGTGTCTTGTGTTTGTGATTGTTATGTACTCTGTGTACTGAGCTGCTTGATGAATTTCTAGTTACTGGGTTTGCCAGTTATTTGCCATTTGATATTACATGTCGCAAGTTTTTAAAATGAGTTCTGGTCACTCTATGAGCCAGCATTACTGATTCAGATTGCTAAAAGATTTGTTTTATTCTTCATTTTTATTCTCTATGAAGTAAACCAGTTGTTATGGAATTTCATGTTATTTGCTTGCTTTGTATTTGATGTTCAAGGTTCTTCTTCTTCTTCTTCTCTATGGTCTTTGGTGTAATGGTTGTCAATGGTTCTGGAATCTAGAAAGATATGATTTGCAAGTACATGTTTACACTAAATACTAATATATTCTTGTTTCAATTCTTTTGCAGGATACCCTAGGAATCCTCAAACAGAATCTTACTTGCAGTTACTAGAACTTCCTTATCTTCTTGATTCCATGCCAGAACCAAAGGATGTATCCTATAGTCCTGCTGCATTCATTCAAAGGGGTAATCAATCATTTTCTGTACATGTAGTGGGATATGAACCAGCCCCTTTGCCCACTTGTCTTCCTCTGTAGTATAGTCTAGTTGATATTTCATTCTCCTTTGCACTAGCATGCTGTTGGTTTTGTTTCTTTTGAGCTCTTTTAGTTTAGAAGTTAAGTGAATTTGGTTGATTTTCTGATTTCTTGGATGTGGGCTGTAGTAGTGGTCCATACATCTCATTGTGTTAGTAGTTAGGTATATTTAAGTTATTTGGACCTTTTGTGGGTTTAAAGTAGTTTGGTTTTATTTATTTATTTATTTATTTTTTTAAGTATTGTTTCCAATTAGTGAGTCCTACACACAGTAAACTTGTGGTACTGTATTTTTAGCCCAAAAAAAGGGGGGGGGGGGGGTGGGGGAACTTGTAGTACCATATCAATGTGTATTCACTCTTTCAACTTGATGGAGATCAAGTCAATGAATTTACCAGGAGTTTTGAAGTCTTCTTTTCTCAAGTGTGACTGAGTAAAAAATGCGGGTGCAGCGGCCTTTTATCTTTTTGCTTTTCCCATTCCTTTTCTAATTAGCCTTACTGTCTAAACCACATATGATCCATACCATTCATTTAACCTTGTAAAACTCCTAAGCCCACAGTACAAGAATTTCTACATTACTTTTGATGCTGTCTCTTCCTGTTTTTGGTTCTGGTCTTCCATTCAACACTAAATGCAACCATATTTTTAGTGCATAATGTGTTCAAAGGCTTTTATTGTTAGATCTAGTGCCTTTTACACTAGTCTACTGGAGAATTTTTTTTTGGGAGGGGGATTTGTGTTTTGTGGGGGGGGGGGGGGGGGGGGGAGGGGGAGTGGGATGGCATTGCTTAAAATTGGCATGAAGTTGGGTGTGATTAAGAGAAATATCCTTCTGGGATTAGGGTGATATACCAAACATTCAGTTGATAAAATTTTGGGGGTGTTGTCACCGACCTAGGTTAAAGTCTCCCATGGGGCCTAGAAATGAGTTGATCGGTAATTCTTCTCCCCCACCCTCTGGAAACTGTGAGGGTGCTTGAATAAAAGGCAACTATAGGTCGGTTGATGGAGGCAACCCTTGAATGATTCCCTGAGATCTCCTCAGTTGCCATATCCTAGGAATGAGCCTTGTCTGTATTATGTGTCTATGTGACAAAAACACTGATGTGCTTGGGGATGGATCAAATAAATGATGCTTGAATTGGTTGTTTGCTCTTACCTCTGTGACTATACCTGAAAGTTGAATTTACTTTATACAAATTTTGAATGTGTGATGCCAGAAATATATTTTGATATTGAGGTTCATAGTTGATTTCTGAACTGCCCTTCTGAGGAGGGTAAGCCTTTTTGGTTGATGAGAACGTCTAACATATAACTTGTAATGCAAGGAGTGTAGCCAGAATTATTTTGATTCTTTTCTTTTCTTTGTTCTGTTTGCCTCTCCCAAGTTTCTTTTGAACTTGTGCTGCATCAATTTGTGTGTGGATGCATGTGTGCTTTTGTTGAGATTGAAAGTATGGTTATTTAATGGTTCTGTAAATACGAGAATAATATTCTAGTCATCTATCATGAAGGAATAAAAGAAGAATCAAATACTAGCTTAGATTTTCTACTAATGAGCTCTAGCTCAAATGACACTCCTTGTAAGAGCAAAGCAGAAGGTGAGGTCATGGATTCAAAACCCATTGGGGGTGTCTGCAACTTATCAATAAAATTTTCTAGTACAGATTTTCCTGTGGAGTGTGGACTCAATTGTTATTTGTATACAAAGTTTTGTTCTACACTTCTTTTTTATATTTCATTCTTAGGGTACAGTTTTTAATTATACATCAAAACAAAAGTAAAAAAAGGAGGATGTTTCCTAAAATCAAATACTGATGCTTGTGCAGGTTCTTTTAGTGATGACAGCGAAACCATTCCCATTGATGATGTGGATGAATTGGAAGAACTTGCAGAAGTTGACAACGAGGAAGCCAAAGAGTGAGAAATTGTAAAGGCTGGGTATTTTTTGCCCCCTTTGTCATAATCCATATTTATGCTGTTGCCTTTACCTTATGTGAGCTTGTAAGAGTACTTCCTGTCATTGCTTGTTGGGCTGTCTGAATCGTACTGCAGTTCTTTGAGAAGTCATAGGTCTTTTGCTTGTAGGTTATTTAGTTAAATCATCACGTATATACCTAAGAAATTTGTATATGCCAGCAAATTGGTGCATGCTATATGGCCCTATGAGAAAAGATTAGCGTTATACATTGTGCTTTGTAGGTGATAGACATGGTGTATACCACAATGCATTTGAGTCGAGTGTTCGTGAATTTGTATTTGTAATGATCTATTTATTGGTCCCAATTCTTAGGTAAAGCACTTACGGTGACAGTAGTCCGTTGTTATAAGGGGAAGGAAACAATGATAAAGATTTATTGAGGACTATATTAGTTTCCCTCTTTTTTGGTAGGGCTGAATGATAGTTAGTTGCCTTTTGAACACACATAATTGTCTCACCTATAAGACAGAAATTTAGGCGTAAGATATGTAAATCTTTGTTGACTCACTCAACCTTATGCTTCTTTCCTGCGTAGGATAATTTTTTTTTTTTTTTTTTTTGATAATTCGATACTTACAACATACAACAATGGAGGAGGGATTTGAAAATTTGAACTTTAGACATATTCGTTGGAAACAGCAGGAGATGCTAGTTAATGTTTTTGTTTTTGTTTTTGTTTTTTTTAGATGTTATAGTATTTCAACTTGTAGTGTCTGCTTTATGATGATTGTTTTTTTTTTATAATCATGCTAAGACGTTAATTGATTTTTGATGTAAGTAGAGTTTAGATCCCAGATCTTTTATTTGACCATAAGAAATTTTATCAGTTAAGCTAATTGGACCAACAAGTTCTTGACTTTTGCCTTGGATAATTTCATAATTTTCCTTTTTTTGTTTGTTTGTTGAAAAACTTCTCATCTTCTAAACACAAAACAAACTCAATTAGAACAATGTTTAAAAAACTATTCTCAAAATCATCATAATTGATGAGACTTTATTTCATTTCGACAGATCATTAATGTTCCTAGGCTTGTGATTTTGGCAAGTCAGATGTAGTTTTGTGAGCGGTAATTGATTTGCATAATCTATATATATATATATATATATAAGGAAATATAAAAGTAGAGATCTCATGTTACAGAGTATGAGATTGTGCCATGTGTCGCATTTTTTAAAGTTCCTTTTATTTAGGCTTCAATTTCAACAAAGTTTGCATTTATATCAAAATATTAGTTCATTAAATTAGTTAATAGAGTAAATGCATATATTAATTATCTATAGTTGTGCATTGATTATTAATATTAAATGAATTTATATGATTATTTTTATAAACTTTATATAAGAAATAAACTTTAGTTGAAATCAATATATATATATATATATATAAGTAGAGACTTCATATGGGAAAGCATGAGGTTCTGCCAAGTTTTATGCAAAGAGAATTAAAATATTCTTAAGTGTTACATCAAAGATAAGAATAAATTAAATATTGACTTTTTATTTCATTTGGTTCAATGTTTCAATATTTTTTTAATTAAAAAATAAATATTCTTTGTATTGTTTGATTCAATATTTTAAGACTTTTCATCCCTCACACATATATACAAAACTCATTGCATTTTAATTCACCATTTTTACTTCTTGCACTTTTACCCTTTTACATGTATCTACTCATAGTTCTTCATGCCATTCCATATCAAATACATATAGATAAAAAAATTATGTCATTTACCTTTAATTTTTCGTCGACACTTACTTAGCTTTAACATTGTTGTTTCATCTAATCTTAATTCATATGAGTTGACTATAACCAAGGAAGGAGAGATTGTATTTTATATTGAGTGATAACGGCAATTAAGATTTTGATGTTAAATTCAAACATTGTCGATTTGGGGGTTTTGTAAATGATGTGATTGACTGTGGATGTTTAGGATGTACATTTTGTTTTAGAATAAAGGTGAAAGAGAAAGACACATTTTGTTTTAGAATTAATAGTACTACTACTATTAATTACTAATAAAGTTCTATAACAATTATGTTATAATATATATATATATATATAATATTCTCTAAAACCATTTTACATAAAACATTATATCATTATTTGTGCATTGCACAAGTAAATTATTAGTAATAATAATAAATTTAGAATATGACATTCTTCCTCATGTTTTGTTGCTTTGACAACAATTGACACAAAAACTATAAATAAAATTAAATATTTGTGAATTCACTAAAATTAATCTTAATCTTTTAAAAAAGTAGAGATCTCATGTTAGAAAGTATGAGATTGTGTCATATGGCGCATTCCTTGAACTTCTTTATTTAGGTTTCAACTTCAGCAAAGTTTGCATTTATTTGAAAGTATTAGTTCACTGAATTAGTCAATAGAGAAAATGCATATATTAATTATCTATAGTTGTGCATTAATTATTTATATTAAATGAATTTATATGATTATTTTTATAAACTTTATATAAGAAATAAATTTTAGTGGAAATAATAATAATAGAATAACATTGTAGTATTTATTTTATGTAATTAGAAAGAGAACTAATAGAATAAATATGTTTATATTTTGTTATATTAATTATTTTAAGCATAATGAAATTTTAATATTATTTTTATAAGATTTATATGAGAAACAATTGATTTTATTTTATTTTTTTTATTGTGAGAAACAATTGATTTGAAATATGGTATTCTTACTCAAATTTAGTTGTTTTGCAACAATTGAAACAATGTCCAACAAAAAGGAAAAAAAAAAAAAAAAAATTTAGTAACATAAAATCAAGAATGTAAAAAAAAAAAAAAAAAAATTAAAAGGATATTTACATATTTTAGTAGGTATGAAACATGCTATTTATATGAGTCATTATATCATGCAATTTTTAATTTGTAAAAGCATATGTATTGTACGATTAAATCACCATACTATTCTTAGTGTCTTTCTATTTTGTGTATAAAATAATTAAATAAAAAAACAATTAAAAGGATATTTACATTTTTTAGTAGGCATGAAACATGCTATCTGTATGAGCCATTATATCATGCAATTTTTAATTTGTAAAAGAATATGTATAGTATGATCAAATCACTGTAGTATTCTTAGTGTCTTTCTATTTTGTGTATAAAATAATTGTTGAGGGTCATTTTAGTAAAATACAAAAAGGAAGGAGGCCCAACCCAGCAGTACAGGTAGCAAATAGATGTGGCAAGCATAGAATAAAACCGTTATTTTGGTCTGCCAGACCAAATGGAGCTTCTCCCTAAAAGAGCCCAGCCTAACCCCATACAGAGCAATGACCCAGAAAATGGGAGAAAAGTTTTTAACTTTTGAAATAGAACATGCCTCAAGGAATGAGAACCGGTATGCTGATGTGTTGGCTGCACTAGGTTTTCAAATAATGTTTGAAGGGGATAGCACCAGAGTAGAGGTCAGCAAGAGAGAAGAATCCATAATTGAAATATTAAAAGATAGATTTCAGGAAGAACACTGCGAAGGGGATTGGCGGATACCCATAAGGGAAGCTTTGATGGGGGAAGAAGAAGCTACGGAGCTAAAAGTACTTAAAGACTACCCCCTGGTAAGGGGAGAGCTATACCACAGGATGCCGGGTGGAATTTTGTCTAGATGTGTGGGGCAAAAGGAAGCCCAGAGAAAGTTGAAAGAAGTTCATGACAAGACTTGTGAATCTTGCGGGGAAGTCAGCCTTTACCCCAGACTTCAAAGAGCAGGCTTTTATTGGCCAAACATGGGTAAAGATGCAGACCAAGTCCAAACCTAGTGTGGGAATTACCAACTTGTGGTAGACAGGGAGGAAAGTTACGCTGTGTTCACCAGCGAAGATTAGAGAAGCCCATTTATACAATACCTGATTGAAAGCATCCTGCCGCAAAAGCACAGTGAAAAATATAAGCTTAAGAGGTTGGCAACACACTATTTTATGCATAATATGGTATTTTTCAAAAAAGGGTATGATGGAGACCCTTTGAGGTGTTTGAACCCTGAAGAAGTAAGAGAAATGGTGAGAGAGACGCATTCAGGAGAGTGTGGGGAGCACCAGGGAAAGAAAAGGCTTTACAGATGCCTGCTGCAAATGGGCTACTACTGGCTTGCCATGAAAAAGGATACGGCAAAATTTGTAAAAAGGTGCCACAGTTGCCAAGTACAGGCTAATTTGATCCACACTCATCTGCAGAATTTGCATAGCATGGTCACACCATGACCCTTCCACACTTAGGGGCTTGACTTGGTTGGACTAGTTAATCCGCCGTCGCGAGGGTCCATATGGATACTAGTGGCTACAAAATATTTTACTAAGTGGGCAGAGACAATGCCATTTCGTAAAGCCACAGGAGGAGCAGTGGCAAATTTTATCAAGGAAAACATAATTGTAAGGTTCGGAGTTTCCCACAGGATCATCAGTGACAACGGCATGCCTTTTGTCAATAGTGATGTAAGGAAAATGCTAGAATTCTACCAAGTCAAGCATCACTGGTCATCACCTTATTATCCTCAAGGAAATAGGCAAGCAGAGGCAACAAACAATATTCTCATAAAGATTATCAGTAAAATGAGCTAAGAGTATACGGGAGGATGGGCAATGCATTTGCCAGACGCTCTTTGGGCTTATAGAAATTCACCTAAGTCAGCCACATGTTTTTCACCTTTTTCCTTGGTCTACGAAATTGAAGTGGCGAGCCCAGTAGAGAAAATGACCCCATCACTGAGAGTCATGCAAATGCAAGAAAAGGAGAATGAAGAAGAAGTCTTTGCGGCAGAAAGGCGTGAAGACCTGGAAGGACTTGATAAAAGAATAGAAGAAGCCCAAGAACGTAGCCGCAGATACAGACAAAAAATAACTGAGGCCTACAGCAGGATGACTAAAGAGAGGGTATTCATGGAAGGACAACTTGTTCTGAAAGTGGCAAACTATGTTAGAAAAGACCTGGCAAGATTATCAAAATTTGCCCCGAAATGGGAAGGACTCTTTATGATAATAGAAGCATATCCAAGTGGATATTACCATTTGACTCAGATGGATGGCAGAGACTTAATGGATCCCATCAATGGGAAATGGTTGAAACGCTACTATGCTTAAGGAGAAAAGCCATGTGATTATCCATTTTTTTTTTTTTTAATTATTGAAAAAGCTCTTATGTTACCTTTTTACCTTTTCTTTTATCTTTCAAGTGACCACGTCATAACACAAAATTTCTTTTGTAACTTGCTTTCATGAAGATGCAATGGAAAGTACGAAGTATTATTATCATATGTTGTAGCAAAAGCAAAAACAATAGTAAAGTGTAGCATCATAAGTTACAAACCCAAACTATGGCAAACCAGCCCAAATAAGTACTATAGAAAATATAATGTACTAAATAGAGTAATAAGGTGAAGGAAACAACAAAACAAAGAAGAAATTGCATCAATGAAGTCTAGAAATGAGTGGCTAATCTCCAAAATGGCTAGACCCACCAATGCTAGAGATAAGGCGCTCGCGACGGTCCTCCAAGTTTGCTACTTCCTTTCTCAGAATCTCAAGGCGTGAGTCAATAGCGTTAACAAGAGGCTGGACCCTCTTCATGAAAACAGCTCAGGCTATCTCTCGAAGGTGATCCAAGATAAACTCCACAGCAAAACCAACACTCACAAGCTCCTGCACCGCAACCTTCCACTGCAGGATCCTCTCGGTGGAGACAATGTCAACGAAATTGTGCTCGATATCGCTTAGTACACTCCCCAACATCCTTAAGAAATGCTCTCTAGCAGAGCGACCGAGTCTGAATCCCTGCATAAAGTCCCCGCGGTTGCTGTAGATCGTCACCAACTGAGAAGAGCAGTCCTCAGGGATTTTGAAGCCATGAAAATCTATGTAAGGAGGTCCGAAGCCCCAGAAATCCGCAGGTTCGAGATCATTAACTTTAGGCTAGTCGAAGTGTGCAAAGAAGGTTGCAGCCTTGCTTGCAAGGTCTGGAATGGTGGCGGAGCTACTACCTACTTTAAACTGAGAAGACACCGTAGGAGGTGGACCTGTCAAAAGGGCACGAGGTTTGAAATGAGAAACCTTATTAAAAAAAAGAAAAGAAGATAGACCCATGGGGAAGAAATGAAGAAAGAAAGAAGGAATAAGAAAATTTACCAAGGCTAGCGGTAATTGGGGCTATGGGAAAGACAGAGGCAAGAACAAAGGGGATGGCAGAAACAGATGCTGTAAATATGGCAGAAAATGGTACAGAAGATGTGGCAGGAATGGGTGCTGTGGGCGCGGCAGGAGTAATCGCTGCAGACACCCCTATGTCTGTTGCAATTCCTAGCCCCTTAAAGGTCTCTACAAGCAGAAAAAAAATAGATGTACAAATGAAGAGAATGAAAGAGTGTACTTAGTAAAAGAAGAAAGGAGGAAAGAAAGCACATACCTATGGATTCAGTCTCAAGTGGAGCACGCTCCTCTTCCTCGGATTTAGAAACCCTCCTCCCCAGGACGGGCTCATCCTTAGGATCCTCGAGAATTTCCTCAAACTCCTCTGAGGACAAATCAGCATTAGGCTCACAAGTGGCAGAAACAGGAATGGAGGAAGGAGTAACTTCTAGAGAGGAACCATTATTCACAGCTTGAGAAAGAGCAGCGAAGGGGTCACTAGTGGAGATGACAAGAGGTGTAACAAAAGTAGTCTCGATCTGAGTAGCAGCAGGAGGGGTGGCTCCCCTTGGAATAGAGGCTATCACGACAGGAGTAGAGGTGACCTCACTAACCTCACCAATATAAGTACCCTCATCTATGGGTACCGGTCCAATAGGAGAGGTAGTGGCTTCAGCAGAAACTCCACGTGTAGTTGCAGAAGGGGCAGGTGTGGCAAACTCAACCCCACTAGAAAGTCCCTCAATAGGTGTGCATATAGGGGCAGTAAGCTCCTCAACAGTAAGACGATAAATAGAAAGAGGCTCAGGCTCATCCTGAAAGCAAAAAGAAGGAGGTATGAACATCAAAGCAACTTTTGGGTGAATGAGGTAACCAAAAACATGTAGCAGACTGAACACTTGCGAATTAAAAAAGAAAAAGGGAAGAGAGAAGGAGAAAGAGGAGGTATACCCCCGATTTAGGTTCCTCGAGTATAATGGGACGGGTAGCTGATGTATCCTCCTTGTGCTTAGACTGCAAAAAGAAAAAAGGTAACAAGAGACAGAGTCAAACAAAGAAGTCAGCAAGCATGTCAGAATTCAGGCCTAAAGAAAAAGGAAGAAGTATATATGTGAACTTAAAAGACAAAGCAAGGAAAAGAAAGCTTCTTTTTAGTGACGTACTCTCCGCTAAACGATAGGTGTAGGATGGGGAGTTGTCTTCTTTTTACTGCTTCATGTTCTGCTGGCAGGAGTAGTACCTACAGGAGGCTGAGGAATGGCAGAATTTGGGCTTGTTGGCAAATTTAGGTTTGTTGGCAAACTTAGGCTTGGCAGGAGCTCTCTTAACTGGTGTAGAAATATTTATCACTTTAACCCTCTTTTCCCAACCTCGGGGATAATCACCTGTGTGCCAATACCACCCCTTCTTCTCCTTATCCCATTCAAAAATGGTGGATTGGCTCTGCTTCTTGGCATACGCCAACACAGACTTAGAAGGAAGGAGCAACCGAGGATTGGGAGAGACAACCATGCTAAGTCCTTCAGGAGGAATAAGGGAGAAACCGTGGCTATCAACCAACTCTTGCTCAAAAGAGGTTATCACGGCCTGCTAGTATTTGTGCATAGCAGGAGTGCAAAGGCTTTCGCTCAGAGAACCAGGAACTATGACTGCATTGAAGCGTTGTCTCAAAAAAATCAAAAGCAGTATGCCACAGAAAGGGTCTGATTGAAGTAGGAAACTCTGCGAGGAAGGAGAGGTCATCAGGAATATCCTAATCCAGCCCAAATTGTCTCTTTACTCGGTTGGTAGGATAATGGAAGAGCCTGATACCTTCATCTACTAAATAGGGCAACCATCCGGCATTAGTGGTTACCAGATAGGTGATACCCGTTTCATTAAAACCAGTTAGCAGAATAGTAGTACCAACAGTATCAGTAAAAGAACCCATCGCAGGATCAACACAAGTATAACCAGAACTCAAATGCCTATAAGCCCTTTAGGAAAAACCAATACCTTCATCAAAGGACTCAACAATGGAATAATCGAGGGGCTTCAAACCAGACCAACAGAGAGCCAGAGGAAAATCAGATGCAAATCTACCACAAAAATCAGTAATTGCCTGCGGACAGGAGTGGTACTTCTCCTTGGCAAAATGAACAGGCCTACATTTCGCCAAGTATTGGGCACAGTGCTCAAACAACAACTGCTGCAAAATGGTGCTATGTACAGAGGAAGTGACTATGTGGCAGGAGCCAGTCTGACTATCGTCACTCTACAGGATATCCAGTTGAACATACAGATGCCCCAAGAACACGGGGGCTAGCGGCAGACTCACCTCGACAGATATTTTAATAGCCAAACAAAAATACAAAGGCTTTATGGCGTAATGGGGATGGGACCCAAAGACAAATTTGCAAAGCCAAAAAGCAATGAAAGCAGCACGGCGGGAAACAGCAGAAAACTTGGAAGAAGAACTAACCTAGTAAGATAACTTAGCATTTCCAGCCATCCTTTTCTTCAACTCCACTTTAATAGCCTCTTCCTCCGGAGAAAGCTCAGTGGTGGCAGGATCGACATCACTAAGGATAGGCAAGAGTAACTGATTGGCCACATCCTTAAAAGTAACAGTGAGTTCGCCACAAGAGAATAAGAATGTGTAAGTAGTGGCACACCATCGGCGAACCAAATGACGAAGGTTGTAGAGGTCTCAAAAATTGGATAGACTTCGGGAAAGAACGACGGCCTTTAGAACACCAGCCCGCTGAAGCAAACCCATGAAGCCTGTGTCAGATAACTCGCTGTCAACCCACTCCTTCCAACCCAAGACAGTGCCTGACCCAAATTCGAGATTGATAGGCACAGGGAGTGCAACGCCTTGACGAATGACTAAATCGGAGGTGGAGGAGGACGCCGGGGCCCAAGAAAAATTGGGGTTTTGTTGGAAAAGAGCAAGCCATACACGGCCCGGCGGCGACAACACATAATCACTGGAAACCTTGGGAAAGTGAGAACTGATACTATACCAAGGGTTGATCAGAGGGGTGCACTCACTATTCGGGTCGCGTTGCACCTCTTCCTCATCGGAGTGGTCCGATTTGGAGTGCATGACCTCTTCTTCCATTTCTTGTCCAATCGGAGGATCGGAAACAACCTCTTTTCCTTTACGATGGGAGGAGGCCTGAGATTTCACTAGTGCCATGGTGTGAGGATTTGATCGGAGTGAAATGGGAATGGGTGTTCGAAGAGAAGAAAACAGTGAAGGAAGGGAGACAGAAGATATTTTGGAAGAGGAGGAGTTTATGTCTGGATTTATAAGGGACTCTCTTCTTAAATACCTGGGTTATTAATGCCGGCCTGAAGGGAGGTGACTGGTCAGCCATTAAGAGAAGAATGAAATTAATGAGGCGGCGGTTATGTCTTAAAGCAACTGCCATTTTGGGAAATCTGAAGAGTCACTACTGTTCACGGCAGAAAAAATATATATATGTATGAGAAGGAGTCTATAGTTTAAAAAGCCTGCGAAGGAAAAGAAAGAAGGAAAGTGAAAAGGACAATAAGGTCTTTTACTCACATATGAATCGCAAGAACGCTCCATATGTTCAGGGGGCTAAATGTTGAGGGTCATTTTTGTAAAAAACAAAAAGGAAGGAGGCCCAACCTAGCAGTACAGGCAGTAAACTGATGTGGCAAGTATAGAATAAAACCATTAAGCCCAAGCGGTAGGAATAGTGGGTCACAGGTCCATTTGATGAATAAATGGGTCTTGAGAGAGCAAATGGGCTCAAAGAACCCAGAAAGAAAGAATAACAAACCCATAGACAGTATATGATATGGAAAAGAAAGAATGGGCCGTGGTAGGCCTAAAGTAATGTAAAGCAAAGAGTGTAGGGGATTATTGGCAAGCCCACAAACCCCAAAGATGAGTATGAAGTAATTGGGTCGGGGAAGCCTAATGAAGTAAGTAAAAGCCCATGGGAGACACAAAATGAGAAAAAGGGCTGAGGAAGCCCAAAATGAGTAAACGGGCCGAGGATGCCCAAGGGGAAATAAAGGGGACACACCTTTAAGAAAGAAAGTCCATGGCTATGCAAAGGCATTTTGGGAAGAGAGTAAACGACAGGTCTAAAAGAAGGACCGGCAGGACCAAGTCATTACAGCAGGAATGACAGAACGATGTGGCAGGACAGAATGGCAATCAGGAAACGAGTTAAGAGAAATGTAAAACCCAGTATTCAAATAAAGCCCAGTCTATAAAGGAACAGTGAAAACCTAAAACAACCCATCTAAAAGAAAGGAGAAGTGCGGCAGATTGTGTAAACAATGCTCCAGATCGCGGCAAATACATGAGTAGTAGGCAGACTTTGGACACACATGAAAGGAAAGCACGCGCAAAGCCTAGACATCACCAGCCTGTACCCAACCAATATGGGACGTGGTGGGGTCATGGGTCAGAGGTAAGAGGTAGGGGGTATGGTTTGATGGTGGGGAGAGGGAAAAATGCCTATTTAGTGGCTCTTGCCCAAGCCTTTTTGGGAGGTACGTCTTGCTGGGATGACAAACCATCCAAAATAGGTAGGGTTGAGGGAGGAACCGTTAGGTGCATGCCATGAGGGAAGGAGAGAGAAAAGCATTTACATCGTGGCAGGAAAGAATGCCATGGCGCATTAATAGAACAAAGC
This sequence comes from Quercus variabilis, assembly GCA_030445155.1. NCBI lineage: Eukaryota > Viridiplantae > Streptophyta > Magnoliopsida > Fagales > Fagaceae > Quercus > Quercus variabilis. Next base: position 19,144,655 of record CP129446.1, read on the forward strand.
AAACTTGCCTTTGCTTGGCAGGGGCAAGTACGCCTAGACCAGACAAAGGCTGTTAAAGGGTAAGATGGTAAAATCTAGTCACGGCAGGCCCTATAAAAGGAACCTTGCCGTGCCCTATAAAAAGGATCGAAAAACAGAGGTATTAGGGAGAAGAAAAGAAAACAAAAAGAAAGAGAAAGAAAAGAAAAAGATAAGAGAGAAAATAGAAAACAGAGAGAAATAGATACAATGGACATGCACCAGTAGGTCATTTTCCTTCTCTCTCCCTCGAAATCCTACTCTCTTTGAGATAGGTGGACAAAGGAGATTCCCTTGGGCATTAATCATTTAGGTCCAGTTCCTTTAAAATCATTAATCCCCACGGTAGGATCTATTTCCTGAGAGATTAGTTGCATTGAGAGGAAGCGTTCTTCCTCCTTGGTCTTTACCTCTATGGACTTAAACTTGACTTGACAATTCTTTTCGATTAACTCATAGTATGGCTTAAACATTTTATTTCTCTTGTAAAAGCCATTGTTATCATTGTCATTGCTATTTTTGTGATTGTCATTAAAAAAATAGAGATTACTTGGTCATTTTACATTAAGAAATAGGTCACAGTACTATGTTTCTTTGTTGTTATTATATTTGCTTGTCGTAAACCATTTGTAATAGCTTTGCCTATTGTAAGCATATTTTTGGCAGACGAGATCTAGTTTGGGCGCAAGTCGGCTCAAAGTGAGTTACAGTTGGGCTGGTCTCAACTCTTCGACTCAGAATTACTCGGGTCCATTACCGCATGAGGCAGCCCAGCCTAACCCAAAGCATAACAAAAAAAAAAAGGCCCCTACAATAATTAAATATTACTATTTTTTATAAGGAAATTTATTTAAAACTTTTTTATACATTGATAGTTGAGCGTGGGGATTTAAATTTTGAATGTCTCTATTGAAAATTGAGGTGCCAATTAGTTAAGCTAAATCTTATTGAAATATTGAAAAAAACTAATAATAAGTTGCATCGCACATTGTGCAGGAACTTAGCTAATATTTTTAATTACAATAACATTTGGTACATGTCCAAAACCCAAACTGACATAAAGTAAACATAAATTACTTTTGAGATTTGTTACTAGTAATAATTATTAATTAACATTTAAAAAGAAAGTATTTTTCAATTCAAATACTTTTAATAAATTTCACCATACTCAAGTAGAACACACAATGCAGTTTTCAATGAAATATAATTTTATTGATACTTGAAAAAACATTACACACTTTTCTATACTCTACTCTTGCTTCTTATTTCTCTTACACTTATTTGCCATCTCACTTGTTCAATACTTTTGGATGATTAGATACATTTAGCAGACCTTTATATATAAAACAAGACTACACTAAAGAAGACAACATCCTAAATTCATAGTTTAAAAAGTGAAAAACATGGCAAAAGAAAAGTCAAGAAAGGCAACACATTTGTATCTCGATCTCCTCTTCACCTATACTAAGCTATTTTCTTTAAGGGAAAATAATATACTCGCTACATATCATTTAAAATTATATTTAAAACATGATTTCAAATAATTTAAACACAATTTTAAAGGAAGTGTGTATGAAATGTGCAGTAATGAGTGTGTGATAATCATTACTCTTTTCCTAATAGCAAATATATATGACGTAACACATGCGAAATAAATCATACTAAGATGACGTAACACATGTTAGTATGAAGTGAACAGTAACGACTGTGTGATAATCATTACTCTTTCTCTAGTAGCAAATATATGAGATGTAACACATGCAAAATAAATCATACTAACATGAAAACTTAATGGCACATGCAAAATGCTTCACCATTCAACGTCGGTGCTGAATCTTACAAGTTCCAGTGGAGAGTCAAGATGCAATCAAAAGTAAAAATGAGCTGAAATAAAAATTTCTTTATGCTTGATCAACAATCGGATTCACCATGTCTGTTGTAAACTTAAGACAAGATGGGTCCCTAGGCCAGATGTCTCAGATGATGAACTATTTTCATTGCCATTTGCCGACATGGTTTAATTACTTTTGTGCTCCATGATTGTACAGGCTGGATGAAATGTACTTGAAAGAGCAAAGGCTATAAGAAAAATCATGCAACAATTTATTGCTGGTAATGGTTTGAATGGCTTGAGAATGGATCTGGATCTGGTCCTTTAACTTCAGGACCTATGTAACCAACCAACTTTCAGCTAGTTTTGAGCACACACTAAAGGCCAGTTTGGATTGAAGGGAGAAGGAGGGGGAGTGGGGGGAGTAGAGTAAGGGCCCGTTTGGATGGAGGGAGAAATGAGAGGGAGTAGAATAAAGCTGGTTGAATATAGGCTAATTTTGAGTTAAATCTACTCTACTCCCTTTCTCTCCCTCTCAATCCAAACAGACCATAAAATTGGCTGAAAATAAGCTAATTTTTGAGCCAAATCTACTTTGCTCTACTTATCGCACTCCCCTTCAATCCAAATAGACCATAAAGATTGGGCTAGCAAATGTAGTATTCTACGTTTTGAAATTTTTTTACATATATATATGTACTTATGAAACAATAAGTTGAAAGTTAGTCATCTCTATCATTTTGGAAGGCCATTAAAAAAAGTCTGTAGATACAATATTGATACAATTTGGAGAAATCAATGCCTCCTTTTCATTATTTTATCTGAGTTTAAATTTAAGAAAGTAGTTTTTGCCTTTGAGAACTGATTGCTTTTTAGTTTGAAAATCATGATTAAATGTTCCATTTTTTTTTTAATAAAAAAAAGTATAGATTTTTTTAAAACTAGATGCTAAGTCAAAGCCACTTCTTATAACTCAGTGAGGAGGTATTGAGTACTTATTGTAAAAGTGTAACCTAAGATTAATCCCTAGGCATATAAGTTCATAGGGATTGATCTTGTGGTTACTTAGCACCCAAAGCTAAATGGATTACATTAGATTATCGGGGCTTACAATAACACTTGTGGATATTCATCTATTCAAATCTTGCATTACCTCGGATTATTATTTTTATTTTTTATATTGTTGAGAATCTACCTCGGATATTCAGGATTTGAGTATAAGACATAAGAGTTGTATCGATGGTCAATCAAGTCTGCTTCTCAGTTAATAGCAGCTGGTAAAAAAAGAAATAATTAACAACTTCATTATTTCACCTATTGCTTCACCTATTGTAAATGAGATGTTTGTTGAGGGAGTAATGCTAAGATCACAATTTTTGCCATAACTTGCTTATATGACAAATTGTAATTGGTAAAGTTGTGGACCCATGCACATTGACCCACTAATTTTACTTCCCCAATTACAACTTGTCACATAAGCAAGTTGTGGCAAAATTTCTGATTCTAGCATTTTCCTTTTGAGATTATGGTACAAAATTTTTAGGGGGATAATTGATAAAGTCAGCACAAATCAGTACATCTGAATTAGTAGTGGATGAATTTGAAGAGAAGTGTTGTTACACACAAGTACACACGTGTGTAATAAGTTTAAGCCGTAAGTTTAAGCCGAAGTTGAATATCACTGCCAAAAACTTCATCACCAATTTCAAACAATTTGGTTAATGTATGCCCTTAAGAGTAAGACAAAAGATACAAACTATTTTACAACATTTTTATAAAAATGTTGATGTGACCAACTTCTTATTAGTTTTTATTTAGGCCCATCATTAATATCACTTTTTCATTTACAAATAATTACTCACCACATTAGTCGTTTATAAATTTTTTTGTAAAATGGTTTGTATCTCTGGCACTATTCTTGCCCTTAATCATCTATTTTAAGACTCTTTTTATGAAAAATTAAAAAGGCAATAAAAAAAGTTAGCCACTTTTTCATTTTTTTATAAAAATCTTTCTAAAATGGTTTATTAATATATGCCCTAAGGGTATATGTTAGTGCAATCCATTTCAAAATTACTAAGACCACAACAAATTTTACAATTTTTGTTAGTGGAATAAATGTGATGGGTCTATATGGGTTCACAACTCGCCACGTAGACAAGCTGTGACACAATTACGGTCCTAGCATTATTGTACCAATTTACTATTATTGTATTTTTAAACGCTGGTCATTCTTGAATTCTCTCAGTTTCCATTTATTGATTAGGAATGAATTCTTTCTTGGTTTTATTTATGTATGGGGTCTTTTGTTGTTGATGTATTTAGATATAGGTCTTTAATGTGCAACATACGTCTAGTTGCCTTGTTTAATACTTCTCTCTTGTAACTTTGAATTCAATAGTCTTGTTTCAGGAGGTTGTCTGGTTGTGTTAACAGAACTGTTCACACCGAGTCAAGGATTTTGGAGGACATAAAATCAACTATTATGGACATCCATTTGAAAGATTCTATTGTTTATCTACAAAGCTTGTTCATCATTGGGTTGGTAGAATTTTTAGTAAATTCATTTATTAGCTACAAGAATTTTCTTACCATAAGAAATAGTTTACGTCTACCACTTACATAGGTTGCTTGAACGTAAGGGAAAGTTAAAATGATCTTTAAATACTTGCAGTGATTGAACTCATCGATCTTCTGTTGACTCTTCTCTTACATTGCATTACTGAAAACAGAACCCATCTACCTCCTGACATCGCACCAAAAACATTAATGTTGCCTTAAATAGAGACATGCACTAAATACATGGCCGGTTTGGCACCTTTTTTATTTTTATTTATTATTTATTTATAGATGGTCTCAGACTCTCAGTGGCTCAATCTATGAAGAAAGAGACTGAAGTAGCACATGTATCAATTATTACTTGTGGTTGAACTCCTAGAATAGAAGGCTAGAAACCCTTATGGAGAAAAGACCAGTAGCTTTTTCTGCAACAGTACTCTTCACTACTGTTGTTTTTTTCTCCATTGCTGCTTTTCCTTCCAGTGCCAACCTTTCATTTAACTTCTATGCAGCTTCATGCCCACCAGCTGAGTTTATGGTTAGAAACACAGTGAGGTCGGCTTCCTCTGTTGATCCAACTGTTCCTGGGAAGCTTCTTCGCTTGCTGTTCCACGACTGCTTCGTGGAGGTAAGTGAGTCTTTTGGTTTAGCTAAATGTGGTTAGTCACCTTAAAAAATGGTATGGACTACGAGTAAATGCGTGGTAGGCTTAGGCACAAGGAAATGTAATAAGTTGTGGAATGTGGAGTAGTGAGTATCCCACACTACTGTACATTGTCAGTACAAACTGTCACTGTTCATGTTTAATTGTTATATCTGTACACAAATTGTTGATATCACGTATGCACGTTTAGATATGATGTGTACGGAGTCTACACTATTGTGTAACAAGATTTTTGGCTAAATTGTGCATTGTCTTTCTTTATCCAATCAATCTTTGATTCTTTTCTCCTGGGAAGAGGAGAGGCTTTCAAGACTAACTTCCTAATCCCCCCAACTTAATGAACCTAGCCCAACGACCCCAACCCAACTCAACTTGATACCTCTCGGATTTATTTTTTGGGCAGTCTTAATTATACACGCATGCGAAAAATAACAAAATCATGCATTGAAGACACCGTGTCTTCAACAATTTCAGTTGTTTTTTGTGCGTTTATGGACGTGTGAAAGTGTGTGCGCAACAGATTTTAGCCTCTTTTTTTTTTTTTTTTTTGGAGTCAACGGTTTGGATTGTGTTTATTTATTTATTTGAAATCTGGGTTGGGTTGGATTCAGGTTGGCAAAATTTAGAGACTAAGCAAAGCAACCTAGCCCCATGCTATTAATAATTTGAAAAAATATATCTCATTGCTTCAAAAGAAACTATGAAGGTTTTTGCTAGGTATATCAGAGACAACTATCCTATAAGCTCTTTCAGTGGGGTGGGCAAAGTCCCAAAAGACATAGGTAGAAGCATCTGGACAAGCGAGTAGAGTGAATGGAATACATAAGCCCACGTCGCAGCTCCCAACATTTGCAACTTGAAAGCCTGAAATTGTATGAATAGTCACAAATTAGGAATGTAATGGACATCTCGCAGTTGGCTTTAACTCTGACTTGCAATACAAAAAATTTCTTTGCTAGAAAATTTATATATCTATACTTCTTTATGAATGAAGCGTCTATTTTCATCTTGTTTCAACTTTCTTCCCTTCCTAGTTTATTTCCTGAAACAGGATCGTTCTTAAAGTATGGATATGCCAAAGCCTATTTGTTTTTTAAAAAAGTGTCTCCTGCATTTGTAGTCTCACAATGCAACCCAATCAAGAACTATTAGAAATGTTCTCCACACTTTCAAATGTCATGATTTATAGGGTTGTGATGCATCTGTGCTGCTACAAGGAAATGGGACGGAGCGAAACGATCCAGCAAACACATCTCTTGGAGGATTTTCAGTAATAGATTCAGCTAAAAGAGTACTAGAAATCTTCTGTCCACGAACTGTTTCTTGTGCTGATATTGTTGCTTTGGCTGCCAGAGACGCTGTTGAAATGGTGAGAGACATCTCTCAAGTACTTGTGTTCATCTTCATCTTCTTTACTTAATTTCCCATATCTATTTCGGTTTGGTGTACCATTCATGAAGGCTTGGAATTTGGAAACAGGCTGGCGGACCAGCAATTCAGATTCCAACAGGTAGAAGAGATGGGATGGTTTCGGCAGCTTCTAATGTTAGGCCTAATATTGCAGACACAGTTTTTTCAGTGGATGACATGAAAAAGCTCTTCTCTTCTAAAGGATTGTCCTTGGATGACCTTGTCACCCTTTCAGGTAATATTACATCAATGAACTTACGCACTTGATAAGATCTTGATCACAACTCTTAACAGCGAAGTTGTCATAAATGGTTTATTTATTAGTATTTTTAAATTGTTGTAGGTGAGTACACAATTTTTTTTTCTTCTTTCCCTATCAAATGGCCATGGATTTAGTCTGATCTCAAATAGTTAATAAAATTAATTTGACATATATGTATGATTTAATGAAGGTTTCCAGCACAATTTGCTTTAAAGTCTTTGTCTCATTGCTTTTGTGATGTCTGGTCATTTTGTATAATTTCGGGTTCATATCCTCTGCATCCTACAATCTACTCTTATTATGATTGTACCTCCTACAATCTACTCTTATTATGACTCTACCTTGATGTTTAGTTTAGTCTCTCTTTTTATTTATTTATTTATATTTTATATTTTTATTTTTAACTAAAATTATCACCAATTTTACTCTAAAAACCTTACAAAATGATGTATCAATAAATGAGATCGGTTTCACATCAACAATATAATAAATAAATTATTGATTCTTTTTGCTAGTGTTTTAAAAATTGACACATCTATATATAAGGTCATCCATGTAGTAAAATTTGTATTGTCTACAGTATGAATGATTGTAGGAGACTACATGAACGTTAAAAAATGTGGTCTCTCTTTCTTATGAGTAGGTAGTGCACATTGAGCATTTCATGCATAGGACTTTTTGGTTGTCTTGCAATGAGGGCAACTAATATCCTGAGTTTATGGCTAGCTGGTTGGCTACTATTAACCGTTGCATTACAAGATAGTGTTGCTCTCTGCAGGAGCTCACACCATTGGAGCAGCTCACTGCAGCGCATTCAACGATCGTTTTCAAGAAAACTCCAATGGGAATCTCACACTCATTGACACATCCCTTAACAGAACTTATGCTGGAGAGCTCATGAAACAGTGCCCTGCAAGAGCAAGCCCCTCTGTAACTGTTAATAACGATCCTGAAACATCTTTAATGTTTGACAACCAGTACTACCGAAATCTTTTAGCCCATAAGGGGCTATTCCAATCAGATTCCGTTCTGTTAGATGATAACAGAACGCGGAAACAAGTACTGGATTTCGCAAATGACCAAGTTGGCTTTTTTGAGAGTTGGAGTCGGTCATTTTTGAAGCTTACCAGCATTGATGTAAAAACAGGTGATGAAGGAGAAATTAGAAGATCTTGTTCAACAACGAATGAGTAAAGAACTACCTATCCTTTCGAGGGAATTACACTAAAACAAAATGGTACTTCCAAAGTATTACTCAAATAATGCCTACAAGACGCTTAATTAGAGCAGCTTTTACATGCATATACAAACCCAGTAAAGTTTATATTTTCAGTTGTAACTTGTAAGTCTCATTGTTTGTTTGTGTGTCTGGATTTTGGTGATGTTTTTCAATTTTCATTAGGGATATTGTGTTGTATTTATGGAAATAGTTTGTAAGCTTTTGTTACTGTTGACATTGTGTTTATACTTTTCCTTGCACTGGTTTGTATTATCATATATAATAAGACACATCCGGCCCTGCTTTGGGTTGGGGTTGCCCGACCACACATCAATTCTTCGTGGTTACAAGATGGAACAAGATTCTTTCCATTTGACTTAAAACACAGGGGGTCTATTTCAAGTAGATTGAGTGCCACGTCACTTACGTGATGAATACATTTTTAGATTTGTAAGTGATGAATATATTTTTAGATTTGTAATATTTAATCTGAAGCATGAAATGAATTTATTTCATTTGTATCGAGTATCAAGTCATTTACATGGTACTTAATACATTTTTAAATTTGAATCATGAATAGATCCATTTCAAATGGAGAGAGTCCTTACATTAAGTTTTGTTGGAAATATTTTAGTGACCGACCAAACTCTTAACCAAAAACAAGTGTAATCCAAATAATCAACAAGAACAACAAGAAGAGATAAGTTTCTCGCATTACTATAAAATCACATGAATGCATTGTCTTTTAAGATTGATTCTTGCCACCACAAGTAAAACTCTATATAAATCGGTTCTTTGATGGAATAACCCCTCAAGATCATACTATATTGACCTTTATGTTAAACACACTACCACGCATAGAGGTTTAAGAATAAGTTTCTAATACTATCTTTCCTCCAATCGGTCAAGCAAGAGAAAACTATGTTGGAGAGCAAGAAGACTTTTAGGAGAGGAAAAGAACAATACACCACTGTTATGATCAAGAAAGCAATTAATATGAATGATAATAAAATAATAGATTTCTCAAACAGGTTGAACCAAACCATTACACATGGATATAAAAAGCCCAAAAAGTTCGGAAAAGAGAAAAAAAAAAAAAACAAAAGGCCCAAGGTAATATGGATTAATACGTATGAGGTGGGGCGGAGCGAGCGTGTGATATAGATGGGGCTCTTGCCTGCACTAGGTCTCGTATCTTAAAATATCAAAAGAGGTCCATAATATTTTATAAACATATGAAAGAGCACACTCCTAACCAATATAGGGCTCACAATAAAGATCAAGCATTTGGAACACATCCACAACAAGAAGTTTTTCCAACTCTTTCTTTTCTGTTGTCACCTCATTCTTATATGTCTTCATATGAGTCTTCAATCTTCCTAATCTTCTTCCATTGGATTCCAAAAATTATCTTCTATGGTATCGTCAATTTATCCCACTTCTTTTTTGCAATGATTTGGTTATATATATGGATGGATCATTGCCTCCTCCAGCAAAAACGTGACTTGATCCTGTCATAGGCAAAGACCTTTAGTTATATTTTACTTTTGACCAAATATTTTACTGCAAAACAAACATTGTAAAATGTGAAAATATTTTACATTAAAACAAACGGAGCGTTAATCACCAAAAATTATCAAGTCAATATATTAATCACACACAAAAACACAAAAATTTACAAAAAATGGCAAAACTTAAGGAAAGTATTTTATGTGTTGTTTGATAGGTTCCCTAATTAAACCATCCCATGTGGCCAATTTATCCAAGTTAGCACAAACAATGTCTTCATTTTTAACAACAATGGTTGCTAGAGTAGCAAAAAAAGAAAAAGAAATGATTGGGTAAGCGATGGGGCTCTACAATGGGGTTGAGTCAACTAAGGGAGTAGCCAATAATTTTAAGTTGGGAAAGCCGAATAAAAATTATACATTCATATGTTAGTTGTAATTCATAAATATATTGTATATCAAATTATCAAATGTAATATATTATAATCTTTCTAAACTTAAGAGCAAATTCTAGATTAAAAATAAGGGAAAGCTTAAGTAGTACATTACATACATGGCAATTCAAATTATCCCCTATAAACAATACAATGTTAGAACAACTTATTTGGTACCTAAATTCAAGCCCAAAAGGAAAAAAAAAATGATAAAAAAATGATGATGGTGAGGAATAATTGTATAACTTAGAGGCAAAGATCAATTTTGAGGAAAAAAACTTGTAATGATGATAAGGAGAAACAAAGAGTGAATTTTAAACACTAAAAGAAGAAGACTCAATTAGTAACACACATAAGGCAAAAAAATTAGTGGCATACATAGTTCATATTTTCACCCTTGTAGTGTTGTACACACTATGGGAAATGTTAAAATGAAAGAATAGTTATGAATTTATGGGTAAAATTATAAAAGTTTTTTTGAATTGGGGGGTAATTGGGACCCACTTCAGCAATTAATGATTTAGTGATTTAGACTATATAATTGTTAAGCCAAGCCATGTCAATGATTTATATTGGGGACCAACCATTAAATTTAAAGGGCCAAACTGAATTTTATAGCCCAAGATATAAAGAGTTTTTGAACTTTTGGGGGTAATGAGCCTTCGCCCCTAGAGCCAGGGGTAGTTTGTGGTGGTAAATGAGGACCAAGAACAACAAGTTTTAGCTTGAGGAAGACCTTGTATAGTCAAGCCGAGTCATTGGTGTGAGGAGGAACTCGGATGAGGCTAGACTATGTGATAGTTGAGGGGTTTCGGCCTTAATGTGGATTGATAGGCGAATTTGTGGTGGTTGGTGTTAGGTGGCTGAGGATTGGTAGGTTTGGGTTATAGGAGTCGAGATGAGAGGGCGATGAAGCTGTGGGTTGATCATGATCTTGCTAGGTTTTGGTGCTCATGGGTTGGGTTTGGTCACGGTCTTGGCTCTTGCAATTATTTATTTATTTATTTATTTTAATACAAGATAAAAATTCTAATTTAAATTAATCTAAGTATACCTAAGTTTCGCTTTACATAAAAAAAAAAAAATAGAAAACTCTTTTTATTCTTGAAGGGAAAAATTGCAAGACAAATTTCTAATAAATTCACTATTGTAAAATCAATAACAATTTCAATCATACAAGCATTTTATTTTATTTTATTTATTTTTAATGGAAGCATAAAACACTAATTTTGGGAATAAAAGTAACAAATCAATAATTAACTATAACTATATACTTTTTTTGAGAGTTTCAACCTATGACGTTTGCTTCTAATGATAGTTCTTTATCATCAGACCAAGACACCGATTGGTTTTTGGTGTAAGTGGGGATTAAACCCCAAATCTCTTATTCAATAATCAAAAACTTTACCAATTTATTGAGTCGTATGAGAAGAAAATCTCTTATACGTTTCTGGGGGGGTATTATTCGTCTACATCTATCTCAATTGGTGGTTTATTGAATCATTGCAATTGATGCTCAATACCGAAGAGAAGGAAGAGCTCTTTGGAAAGTGGGCTTTTATGATCCGATAAAGAATCAAACCTATATAAATGTTCCTACTATTCTATATTTCTTTGAAAGAGGCACTCAACCTATGGGAACTGTTCATGATATTTCAAAGAAGGCGAAAGTTTTTATGGAATTTTGCCTTAAACAACAGATTAAATTCAATTAATGAATAGAACAAAAAAGAGCTTATATAACTTTGTATAACCTTTTATATACTACCATTTTAAAATTCCATGATAAGATTATAGGAGGAGTCCGAAAGTGGATCGGATCCAAGCTTTATAGATCAGGCTCAGACATCGCTTACAATTTATCTCATGTTGATCAAGGCCCAACTTTTAAACCACAAAAAAATCCGGGCCCAGTTTTCTACTATTGGGTTTTTCCGTAATTCACCGCCTTAACTGAACTCATTATCTTCTTCTAACCAAAAACCCTAGAAACTCTCTATCTCTCGCATTACACACACACATACACACACTCTCTCTCTCTAGAATCCACAATATTTCTCACACAGCTCCAATTTCTGGCGCTCTCAACGGAGTTTGAGAGAGCCTAAATAGAACAAGAAACGCAAACATGGCGGACGTGATGGTGATGAAAGAGATCGAGGCCACGGCGGCACACCTCGGAATCGATCTCGACAAACTCGACCTCGACTCCATTCGCCTCCCTCCCGGTGAAGACTTCGGCATCGTAAGGTAGCGATTTCAAAACCAAACCAAACCAAAAAAAGAATAAAAAAAAAAAACTAACTGAGAATACTTTGCCTTCTGTTTGTTTCCCGAGAAAACCTAATGCTCTGTTTGGTTCATGGTACCTAAAGTTCCACTTTGTTTAATGTTGTATATTTTGGATATAGCATGCCAATAGAGTGAGCAGTATATTTTTAATTGAATTCGCTACTTGAGAATTTGAGAAAATTTACCAATTTGAGCTTATTTGAACTATTAGTTCAATTGATTTGCTGAGAAAATTGTTAAAGATTTAAAGCCTGATTTTTTTTTTACTCAATTTATTTTTGTCAATTACATGTGGTTTTTTGTTCCAGTTTATGATGTATGATTGTTTTGATTCTGATTACCGATTGCAATGTCTTGTAGTGATGATGAAGATGTTTATCAAGGGGATAATCTGGAGCTGAACACTGGGTTTGGCAATGTTATCATTGTTGATAATCTCCCTGTCGTTACTCGGGAAAAATTTGGGAAGCTTGAAACCGTTGTTCGTAAAATCTACAGTCAGATTGGTATGATCAAGGAGGATGGCCTTTGGATGCCTGTTGAATACGATCCTGAGTCTAAGTCTGAGAAAACCTTAGGCTATTGCTTTATTGAGTTTAATACTCCTCTGGTACCACTCTCTCTCTCTCTCTCTCTCTCTCTCTAGTCATTGCTCTGATTTAGAAAAAGAATTCCTTTTTTGGTTAAATGTCTTCCAAATATTTGTACTATGATATTTAAGACAATGGGTTATCCTGAAATATCTGCTCTCGCTCACTAGGAGAACTGGGGTTCAAATCTCCCCTCCCATTGTTGTAACTATTGAATTGTCCTGTTATGTTGTACTGAAGGAGCATACAAGATACTTAGAAACATAATTTTAGTTGCAATCTAACTTTATCAACCTTACCAATCCAACCTGACCTGTTCTTGCGTTGAGCGCATTGAACCTGTTGAAAGTGCCTTAGTACTCAGTTTCACTAATATATGTGTCCATCTACTCTAAAAAATTGCGCACCCATTGAGGATTTTGTTTTAAAATAGATTTAAATATAACATATCTGGTAGTTCTTTATCTATATAGTTATTGGAAGTTTTGTGTTAAAGAGCATTGAATGATCCACATCTCACGGCGAAGGAATTAATGGGTTTAAAAATTGGTCCATGATATTTAGATTTAATGGGTTATATAATATCTGATTCAAATCTGAAAGTCTTTGGATTGAATTGACTGCCTGTAAATTTCATGATCAATGTTTCACATTCCTACGTTGCTTAGACATTTTTGGGAATTTTCTTTGTTGGTTATTAGATTTATTTGTCTAATGCTGTGGCATTTGCTTCATTTGTTCTAAACTTTGTCCATTGTCCTGAAAGCTTGAATGAAAAATGAGTTGTGTAGTGATAACCTTTGGATACTTATATACAAGGCAATTGGATTGTTAGTTAAAGTTTCTGTTTAATATTCCTGTTGCTAGTTTTTGTTACTGTTTAGGAAAACATTTTTAAGCCCTTGCTAGGGGTATAATGTTGCGTCATACAGTGTGGTTCAATTCATTTTCCTTTATTTGTTTTTTTTTTTAATCACAATTGTAGGAAGCTGAGCTTGCAAAGGAGAAGACAAATGGGTACAAGCTGGACAAGGCTCACATTTTTGCAGTGAACATGTTTGATGATTTTGATAGGTTCATGAAAGTTCCAGATGAGTGGGCCCCTCCTGAATTTAAGCCATATGCTCCAGGGGTAATTGCTTCTTTCAGTTTACTTCATGTTTTCTGTCATTGTCCTTAAAATTCACTTGAAATGTTATTATGAGCTGCGTACTATTCCCTTTAAAATTTACTACCCTAAAAAGCCATGATTTTATTTTTCAGCATTCACTATTTACAGGGTGGCAATTTAACTCTCTGCTCCTTTTCTTTTGGTATCTTTCCACTATTCTCTGATGCCATGATCTTTTTATTACAGATTTTACTTATCATATAAGAGCAAAAATGTTTCATGCATTTTGAGTTTTCTGAAGTTATAATTTTTGTGATTTTGAATGATATATATAGATTGTCCATCTTAAATTTATTCATTGTATTTGTGTAAACATGTGTGTGAAATTATTTATTTACTTATCAGATTTTGCATGGTGGCTTAAGCAATTCATTTTTTAGATTTCTGCTTTACTGAATTGGTTTGTTGTGGAGTACGAATAAAAAACCACAGTACGAAAAAATTAATAAAAGTTGCCTTTTCAATTCTTTGCTTTTCCATCCCCCTTACCTAACACATAAGGAAGATTGATGATTTATTTTCTCCTCTATTTTCTACATCATTCTCACCTTTCCATCCTCCATACCAAACAACACTGAAAAGTACATATCAAATACCACTTGTTGGACCCTAAAAACATACAAGCAAAGGAAAATAATTCCTTGCAAAAGAGCAATGGGCAACAGATGATCAACATATTCACCACTATGTTCACCCATGCAACACCAATCTACTAGGGTGACATGTTTAATATGGTTTTTCTGAAGTTATGACTTTATATGCATAACAGAAAAAGAACAAAAAAACCAACTTTTTAGCTTTTAACCAAATACTCTTTCAAGGAAACTGCCCTTAGGTCCTTTTAAAGATTCATAGAAAGAGTGGACAGTGAATTTACCATTATGGTTTAGGTTCCAATCTCAATTGATCTCTGACACTACTCTCTAGCCACTGCAATATTTGAACATAGTAATTCAATTAATTCCAATTCCTAATCATGAAAGGCTTGAATAAACATGAGATTCAGTCAGATGATTCCCCCAACCTCCCTAGAATTCAAATTAGAATAACATAGAAGTATCTTTGTCCTTGGCTATCAAAAGCAATACATTTTTTTAATTGATAAGTTACACACCCCATGTCTGTTATGTTAAATTTGCTGTTGTTTCATTGCAGGAAAATCTTCAACAATGGCTGACTGATGAAAAAGCTCGTGATCAGTTTGTGATTCGTGCTGGTTCAGATACTGAGGTTTTATGGAATGATGCAAGGCATCTGAAGCCTGAGCCAGTTTATAAGCGTGCTGTGAGTAGAATATGTATCTGATTGTCTAGATACTATCACATAAGACTGTTAATTATGTATTGTTGGGAGTCTCTCTCTCTCTCTCTCTCTCTCTCTCCTGTGATAGTTTGATACTAAAGCTTAGATTGGGCTTCTAGTTTGACATTTAATGAACTTCTGCTCGCTGCTGCAACATTATTAATTGAAATTAATAAATTGACCAATTTATACCTTTTTTTATTATATAAATGTCACTTTGATGAATGGTCCTACTTGTTTTCTTTTACAGTTCTGGACCGAAAGTTTTGTGCAGTGGTCCCCACTGGGGACTTACTTGGCGACAGTTCACAGGCAAGGTGCCGCTGTTTGGGGTGGTGCCAGTACCTTTAATCGCCTTATGCGTTATGCTCATCCTCAGGTTGATTTTTAAAAATAATTTTTTTTAGTTTCACATTGTGTACCATTTTTCCTTGATATTTAATTTAATTGATATGTCAACTGCAGGTTAAACTGATTGATTTTTCCCCTGGTGAGAAATATTTAGTGACCTATAGCAGCCATGAACCAAGTAATCCTCGTGACGCAAATGTGAGTTTTTCTACTTTGTCAGTTATTACTTAACACTGTCAATTAATTGGGCCCAGAACCATTGATAATGTGAATTTATATTTTAGAGGGTTGTGATAAATATTTTTGATGTGAGAACTGGAAAAGTGATGAGAGATTTCAAGGGAAGTGCTGATGACTTTGCTATTGGAGGAACTGGTGGTGTTACAGGGGTGTCATGGCCTGTTTTCAGGTGAGTTTATTTACTTTAATTCTACATAGACCTGGTGATAGCTCTTTCTTCCGTTTCCACATATTACTATTTTCAATATTTTTCATTAATCTAATGGATTAATCTTATTTTTCCAGATGGGCGGGAGGTAAAGAGGACAAATATTTTGCCAGAATTGGGAAAAATATTATCTCTGTCTATGAAACAGAAACCTTTTCACTTATTGACAAGAAATCCCTGAAGGTAGAAAATGTAGTGGATTTCAGTTGGTCACCTATGGATCCAATTCTTGCACTCTTTGTTCCTGAATTAGGGGACCATCCTGCTAGGGTGAGCACTATTGTTTAATATGGATATGTTTTATTTATTTTTATTCACAGTTTGTGCTCTTTCTCTAATTTCTGCATTAAGGTAAATTAATTTTACTTCATCCAATTAATTCTCAGGTGAGTCTAATGCAAATCCCAAGTAAAGATGAGTTAAGGCAGAAGAATCTTTTCAGTGTTAGTGATTGCAAAATGTACTGGCAAAGCAATGGGGATTATCTTGCTGTTAAGGTTGATCGCTATACAAAAACGAAAAAAAGCACATACACAGGCTTTGAGCTTTTCCGTATAAGAGAACGAGATATTCCCATTGAGGTTTTTGAGCTTGAGAATAAGAATGACAAGATTATCGCCTTCGCTTGGGAGCCAAAGGGCCACAGGTTTGCAGTTATCCATGGTGATAACCCAAGACCTGATATAAGTTTCTACTCAATGCGCTCTGCAAACAATACAGAGAAGGTTAAAAAGCTCATCACTCTGAAAGGGAAGCAGGCAAATGCTCTTTTCTGGTCACCTACTGGGCGCTTCATTATACTTGCAGGATTAAAGGGTTTGAATGGACAGCTGGAGTTTTACAATGTTGATGAGCTTGAAACCATGGCAACAGCTGAGCATTTTATGGCAACAGATATTGAATGGGATCCGACTGGAAGGTAATTTTGAGAATCTTCTTGGTCATGTCAATATTAGGGGTGTTTTGTTGGGATTTATTCAATTTAAAATGCACTGCACAAAACTGCTATATTTATTTCATAAATAGAATATATCTGCACTGAATTAGCTTTTTTCTTCTACTTATTATCTTGGTTGTCATATTTGGCCTTCTTGCATCTATAGGTATGTTGCAACTGCAGTGACTTCCGTACATGAGATGGAAAATGGTTTCAACATATGGTCCTTCAATGGCAAGCTACTTTATAGGATCCTGAAGGATCATTTCTTTCAGGTAATCTCACTAATATTTCATGGTTTAAATTGTCTTGTATACTCACAAACTCAATTTCAGTTTTCTCTATTACATGTGAAATTATTTGCTGTATACATCTTCTCATACTGTTTGTGACAGTACTTGTGGCGCCCAAGACCACCATCATTCTTGAGTCCTGAGAAAGAGGAAGAGATTGCAAAGAACTTAAAGAAGTACAGTAAGAAGTACGAGGCAGAGGACCAGGATGTTTCAATGCTATTGAGTGAGCAAGATCGTGAGAAGCGGAAGATGTTGAAGGATGAATGGGAGAAGTGGGTCAATGAGTGGAAGCATTTGCATGAATTAGAAAAACTGGAGAGGGAGAAACTCAGGGATGGAGAAGCCAGCGATGAAGAGGAAGAGTACGAGGCAAAAGAAGTTGAAGTTGAGGAGATATTGGATGTTTCAGAGGAGGTCCTTTCTTTTGAGGAGTGATATCAGTGATACTTTTTGAGAGCTTTTAGATCCCTATATTTAGAGCACTACTCACCAATAGCGCTCTTCCAGATGAAGAGCGTTTGGACTAATATTTCGAGGTTCTCCTTTTTTTATTTTATCTTATTTTTATTTTTCACCCCTTAAATTTTTCATAGCGTCATCTGGTGAGCTAATGTTATGTTTCTTTGTAATTTTTTGTTTTGTTTAATATAATTATTGACTACAGTTTTGTTAGCCTGAACAGCATAATCTGGTTCGTGCACTAGGCAAATTACACATTTTCAATATAAATTGTCACATCGATTATACTTAACCCCTTAAACTTTTGAAACTCACAATTGACCCTCACAAATTTAAAAAAATACATTATAATTAACTTTCTGTTGTCTGTTTTGTTGTTAACTTTAACGAAATTAGTATTAAAATACTAATTTACCCCATAAATGTCTATCTGGAGAGGGTTCAATTGATATTCAATGTTAAATTCTCTTAGCTTTACACCAAAACAAGTAGTAAGAGGTTACGTTTTGATAGTTTAGGGATATAGTATAATTGAGACAATAGTTTAGGGTAAAAAAAGTATAATTTATTATTATTATTGTTATTATTATTGGGGAGTTCTGACCTGTACATAAATGTACAAATGACACCAAAAATGGTTGAAAGGTAGGCCTGGGAAATGTGGAAAGGTATAATTTATTTTTTTTCCTTTGGGAATTCTTAACTTGTACATTAATGTACAATTGGCACCAACAATGGTTGAAAGGTAGGCTTGGGATGTATTTCGAAGAAAAATTTCACCTTCCAACCCTGTTGAAATATAAAGCCTGTTGAGTGTTGAAATATAAAGCGTGGGGATGGGTGAGGGGAGAAAATTGAAGATTGGGCAATAAAGATTGCAATTCCTTTCTTGGAGGCAACATCACTGTCTTCTGTAATGGCTGATGTTTTGGTTTTGGATTTGGTGCAATAGCCATTGCACCATGCAATTACCATTTGATTGTGAAATGTAAAAGACAGTTAACCATTTGATTTTGAGATGAAATAGCTAAAGATGTGGCTATCTTTTACGATTCACAATCAAATGGTAATTGCATGATAATTACTATAACCATCTTTTACAATTCACAATAGCCATTGCACCATGCAATTACCATTTGATTGTGAGATGTAAAAGACATTTTACCGTTTGATTGTGAGATGTAATAGCTAAGATATAACTATCTTTTACAATTCACAATCAAACCGTAATTGCATGGTGTAATAGCTAAGATATAAATTTGTTTCGAATGTTTCAATGTAAACTAGGCTATGGATTTAATCTCTTCTCTAGTTAGTGTAATTGATTGAGGGTATGTGGTATAAAAAGTTTCCTTATTATATTTTGGTGGTATTATAGGTTCCTTATGTTTTGGTAGGAAATTTAACTAGAATAAAGTTTTTAGAAGGTTTAATTGTAATTTCCAAGTACGCTATTTAATTACTTAAAGTTTATTTAGAAGGTTTATTTGTCCCTAGATTTTAACAAGTGATTTTAATTCTTAAAGTTTAAATTGATCATTGTTAATTATTTAGTTGACGTAGTTTAACAAAACATTTTATGTCATCACTTTATTAGATAGTAGAGATTAAAAGTGATCAGAACATTTTATGTCATCACTTTATTAGATAGTTGATATTAAAAGTGATCACCATAGTTTTAAAAACCATACTAGAATGATCAATTTGATTGAGTTAATTGGGAATCATTCACTAGTTTGGGCTTTAAAAACCAAAAAAAAAATAAAATTGGCCTTTGAACCTCTTGATTTGTGGTTTAATCGGCCGGTTTGTAGACCTTTTCATTATTGGTCGGATTTGCTTTATCCCCTCAACGCCCATATCTTTCTCTTAATAATGATTGAAACACCAATTTGTTTGGTTTAAATAGCTGGTTTGTAGACCTTCTAATTATTGGTCAGATTTGTATTATCCACCGACTCTCATATTTTTTTCCCGTAATGATGATTGAAACACCAATTTGTCTTACATGTGTTGCTATAATATTTCCAACACTCAAATCTTGCCGAGAGAGAGAGAGAGAGAGAGAGAGAGAGAGAGAGAGAGATGGACTAATATATTCTAGCCTAAAATTTATATATAAAGTAAGAAACAGATTTAACAAATATTACAAAAATGAACAATAATTACTAAACAAAAAAAAAAGTATTTATGATTGATTTTATTATGTATGGTTTAATCTGTTTATTTAAAAAAAAACTAAAATCATTAGAGATGAATAAAATAATTTAAAATAAATGATAAAATTTTAGGACTTTTCAGAATATAATTTTAGAGAGAGAGAGAGAGAGAGAGAGAGAGGGAGAGAATTGGACTAATATATTCTGGCCTAAAATTTATATATAAAGTAAGAAACAGATTTAACAAATATTACAAAAATGAACAATAATTACCAAACAAAAACAAAATAATAAGTATTTATGATTGATTTTATTATGTATGGTTTAATTTGTTTATTTTAAAAAAAACTAAAATCATTAGAGATGAATAAAATAATTTAAAATAAATGATAAAATTTTAGAACTTTTCGGAATATAATTTTAATCAAAATGATAATATAAAATCTTTTAAACTTAAACTTTCAAAATCTTTCTTTTAAAACTTTTGTCATGAATTCATGTATGCCATTAGAAGCTCACGTGACAACTGCTTTAAATAAAATTTAAGAGGGGTGCTACGTCCACAATATTTTTACAACATTTTCACGACAAATTATAAGTGGTTAGTTGTTACTGGTTAAAATTTGAATCTAACACTAAGATTATTTTTTTGCTCCAACAATAACAGTAACAACCTGCCACTTATGATTTGTTGTGAAAATGTTATGAACATATCATTTCTCAAATTCAATTATACTAATACTATAACATTTAAATGAAATTATTTGAAATTATGAAAGTTTAAATGAAACTATGTGAACTATAAAGTTTAAATAAAAAATATATGAGCATATATACCAGAAGAAAAAGAAAAAGAAAAAGAAAAAGAAAAAGAAATTATAAGGTTGAAATTAAACTTATTCAAAACTATAAGGTTTAAATGAAAATTATTTAATAAAAAATAGTTGGACTGTTGTGCATTCTAATTACCTCAACTGTAAAGTCATTTATTTTTGAATCAAGAATTTGGTTTAGAATCCTATACATACCCAAAATAATCTATCTCTATTATGAAGCGGTTGTCATAAATTTCGAAAATCCTGTTGTGTACATGGAGATCATGAAGCACACGTCATCATAATAATGAGCAAATTTGCTCCAAGATACTTTATGGTATGTTACATGGCGAATATATACTTTATCCTTTTATATTTTAGATTATGTGATTAAGAAGATAAGTTTTGAATAGGACATAAAATAATGGACCAGGGAATTAATTTTCATTAATTGAATTATAATTAGTAATTGTTTATTGTCATATCTGATTTTTTTTTTTTTTTGGTGTGATAAAAAAAAGTCACTGTTTTATTCTTTAATTAAGATAAATGAGATTTTTCTTTATTGTTTTCCCTAATTATTTTTTTGGTACTGTACCCTAAAAATTTAAAGGAAAATTATTGACGAGAAAGAAATTGTAAAGAAAAAAAAATGATAAAGCATTGAAGATCCCCTCAACAAAGTTAGGAAAAAGTATCCCAAATCTTAACGTGAAATGAGGGCTCTTATAATTTCTCCTACATCACCTGATTAAATAAATGATGAGACTACTCCTTGGTGAGAATGGGCTTCCTTTTGAGACAGCTAGAAGATACAGTAGAATCTGGAAGACTTAATAATATGAACATAAAAAAGAATGTAAAGGTGATTATCAAAATGTAAAGGCCATGGACGGTGGACTCCACCATCTTTGGTGCTAAAGCTAGACCTAAGAGGCTAAGAGCGTGAACAAAAGAAAAATCTGAAGCTGATGTACTCCATCATAAATATCAAGCAAAAGAAAAATAATGAAAATTGCAAGCTGCCATGAAAGCAATATTTTCTGTCTCATCCACACTTGAAAAAAAAAAAAACTTGCCCCTTTTTAAGTGATATATAATTATCTAATCCGATATCAATTGATTTAATATATGGTGAAAAAATGTTGTTTTATTTTACAAATTATACAAGAAAATTTTACTCCTATAAGAAAAGTGCTCATCCTCTCATAACAAATATAGCTTCATGTATATGATTTATGGTAGAATATATTTTCGCACACCCATGTAAGAGGAGAGAGTAACCCAAATCATTTTACCCGCATTTTCTTATTGGGATGGTGTGGTTCTCATGCATTAAAACTTTGGGCGAGTTCTTAGGTATTGGGACTTGGGTCCCAACAGTAGAAAGCGATGCCAAGAGCCGCATTGATGCCATCTTAGACCCATGTACTAAGCCACCTTGGAGAATAGTGGTTCTTATTGCTGATACACTATTTTAAGCTTCCAAAGTCAAAGCGTTCAGTTTAAATGGACTCCTAGAAAAGCTAGCATGGCCGCTCACTTCCTCGGGAGCGTAGCCAAGAATTTTTGGCTGGGCTCAAGTTAAAACTATCATATTGATTTGCAATTCAAGAAAAATATAAAGTATGACATATATACATTCATATATATCTTTTTGCATTAGTTTTAGGAAAAAAAACATTAAATCTAATCAAAATTAGACTACATTCACGAGAAATAATATTCATAAAAATTAAATATAACAAAGTCACTTCAAGCAACCATAAAATAAATAGCAATTAAATCTAACCAAATTAGACTACTATACTAAAAAATAAATTCAAAATCAATTTCATTCCCCTCAACTAAATTTAAAATCAATTTCATTTATACTAATAATCTAATACTGCACCCTCGTGAATGTAGTTTAATACTGTACCCTCGTGAATAGCACTTAAGAAAAAAAGTAGTGGGAAATGGCTGACTTGTTTTAGAGGAGGCAAGAAAAAGTCAAAAGATAAAAAGTTGGGATTTGTGGGGTGGAATTTTTGTGGCTTATCCAGATCATAAAAAAAAAAAAGTATTGGGACTTGGGAAAATTAACTTTGTTAATTGGTTGTAATGAAACCAAAGATACACTTAAACTTTTTTTCTATTATTTTGCTTTTCTGGGTCACTCTTTCTAAATAAGTGGGAAATTAAAAAAGAGATGGGAATGGGACATGGAAGAAGAAATTGGTCCCTTAATTGAAAAAAAAAGGGTAAAAATTGTTGACAATGTTCGATGATACTTATGTAGACACTTAACCTATAAAAAATCTCTCTCTCTCTCTCTCACGCGCGCACACACACACGTATTTTGGGACATATTCCATCTTTTTTCCACCACTAACTAGAAGTGGATTCTGGCCTACACATATTTTGGGAATATTCCATCTTTTTTTCACCACTTACTAGAAGTGGATTCTGGCCTACTGCCAAAGAAGATTCCAATCACAATTGATAGTCTATCTCTTCCCTTCTTTCTCTCTCTGTCTCTTCTCAAGAATCCAGCTATTGTATGCCCATTGCCCATAAGTAATGTGTATTATGGCCCACGACAAAACAAGATTGTAAGCATAATGAGAACTCTGAATTAGTGCTTATAAGGGCCACTAGATCTCCACTTGAGTCTTGATCATTAGTTGGTGGCCATCGATAAATATTTCCATACCTCCATGTTAATGATGTCTTGTCCTGAGTCCATCTTTTTAATGGTAAATTGCACAGATCTTGAATTTACAATATTTCCACCCCACGTTTATGAGAGGGAATATATCATTTAAATTAGAAATTACTTACTTTTTTAACTTTGAATATTCATAAAATAATTATGATACCTAATTCAAGTACTTTGGTAAGTGATAAAGTGAACTTAGATGATAATATCAATTAAGTTGTTGCATTTGGAAGATATTTTGGGAGATAGTGATTCAACATTAGTTTAGACATGAAACAACGATATTAGAGAATCAATTTAGTTTTATGTTTAGGTGATTCAATATGAAAGCTATTTTCTTACTTTGGTGTCTAATGAAAAAAATATAGAAAAGCCAACAAAGATCTCCATCTGATTATTATTTCTAGAGAAGGCACACAGGGACGGAACCAGGATTTATACCTGGGGGGGCCAAAGCTTAAAACCAAAAAAAAAAAAAAAAAAAATTATGAAAATAAAAACTAATATTTATTTTATATTCAACAAAATACTACATACAAAATAAGTATTTCTTAAACATTTCATATTATAAAGCATATTAACAAAGTATAACATACAAAATAATTATTTCTTATTTTGTGCGCGATTTTTGTTTAGTCTATATTTATTTTTTTATTTTGTTTTTGTAGTTAAAGGGGCATGGATTTTATTTATTTTCTTGTAGGTTAATATCTAAATATTTTAGAAGAGAGACAAATATATATATATATATATATATATATTAAAGGGCAAATCTTAATTTTTTTTATACTAGTTTTTTTTTTTAATTGGGGGCGGGGGGGGGGGGGGGGGCAATGGCCCCCCTCTGCCCCAACGTGGGTCCGTCCCTAAAGGCACATATGATACTATACCTACAGAAGTGTTGTGATGGGTTTTAGAAACAAGAGGAGTTTATATAAAGTATATTAAGTTGATTAAAAATGTGTATAATTGAATTATAATTAGTATGAGAACAAGTGGAGACAACACAAGCAAATTTGCTATCACTATAAATTTACATAAAAGATCAATATTAAATCCATATCACTTTGCACTGGTGTGGTGATCATGGTTAAGCATACTAGATCAATTCAAGATGTAGACCATTGGTTATATATAGATGATATAGTTTTAGCATATGAAAATAGATGTGGAGCTGATGTCATGTAAGAAATTTGAAGAGATGGAGTTTAAAGACTTTCAGCAAAGTAGAACTAAAACAAAGTACATGAAATGTGCTTTAGTAAAAGTAGAAACAAAGATGAAGGGGTTGTAAGATTTGATGGTTAAGAAATACCATAGAGTGAGAGTTTTCAATATCTTGGATTAATAATTATACGGATGGAGAGATTAAAAATGTTGTGAATTAGAGGGCAAAACCAAAATAGATGAAGTCGAGAAGAGTATCGATAGTATTGAGTGATTGTTGAATACCTACAAAGTTAAATGAAAAATGTTTTCTATAAGACTACTATAAGAGTTATAGCTATACCCTATGGTATTGAATGTTGGACTGTTAAGAAGTAACATGTTCATAAAATGTGTAGTTGAAATGTGAATATTAAGATGGTTAAGTGGAAATAATACAAGACAAGATAGAATTCGAAAAAGATGAGGGAGGACCGCTTGAGATGATTTGATCATGTATGTATGAGAGCAATTAATGTACCAATGAGAAGGAGTGAGTTGATTTAAATTAAGAGAACAAAAAAAAAAAGAGAGGAAAAAATAGAGAAAGATCTAAAATAACATTAATAAAATGGAAAAAAAAAAAACATGTAGCCAGCCTTGATTTGTCTACTGATGATACATAGTTGACCCCAACATTTTGAGACATGTGGTTACTTTAAGTACAGTGGGTTATTTAAAGTCTTTTATAGTTGAATAAGAGATATAAAGTTAAATATTTGTTAATACTAAAAACTAATTGGTGTCTAGATTAGATGTCATAGAAAAAAAGAAAAAAAAAGAGGCTGTTTCGTGGGTTACATAGTATTTTGTGAGCACGGGGTAAGAGATTAATTAAGAAGGGGAGAGAGTGGTTTTGTTTTGTTTTTTTTTTGGGTTTTTTTTTTTTGGAGAAACTGTGAGAGTGGTAAGATTAGATCTAGGTTGGTCCGATGTGGAATTTTGGTTTCATTAGTGGATGGGCAAAAGTGGTCACCGAGTACATAATGTTTTATACAATAGGTAGACTTTGAGTTGCCGACAGTGTTCTGCAATGGAAGTGGTGGCCCCCATTAATCTAAGATTGAGCTTTCCAGTCTAAGTTCTAGTGGAGGACTTGGAAATCAAACTTTTGGGCTAAAGTTCATATGCATAGATTGTGGTATGGGTGAAGTTCAATTCTTTACTTTTCTAATAAAGTTTTTTTTTTTTTTTTTGGAGACAATATTTAATAAAGTTTAAATCTATGGATTTGGATCAACTAGTGTTACTGTTTTTCTTTTCTCTCTCTCTCTAAATAAATAAATAAATAAATAAATAAATAAATATATATATATATATATATATATATATATATATATTTGTAGGAACTTATTTTGGTATTTGATATATGGAGATGCCAAAGAAAAGGCATATAATTTAGTGTAGTCAGTAAAAAAGGGTATCATATGTCTAGAAATGAATTGGAAATTGGGTGTGCGTTTGGATTCGCGTTTTAAGTTGCGTTTTTTTTTTTTTTTTTTTTTTTTTAACATGTATGAACAGTAACACGCACTGTTCATACACATGGATGCACTGTGCAGGAGACAAAATGCACTGTTCACGGGTCTCACGGTACTATTCACATATTTAAAAATTAATTTGCTACAGTGTTTTTAGTTTTCAGTTTTCAATAAAATAAGTTGTATCCAAACGGACCCTGGATCAAATTTAAAGCGATTTGATCCTCATTTTATGTAAGGAAGTTGGGATTTCAAACATACGAATTGAACTAGATTATAATTCAAGCATACGCACAGGAATTTTTATTTTTTATTTTTATCGATAATCAAATTTGATGGTACAAAATACTATGTTGACAACAATCTGTTTTAAAAAGAAATTAAAGTAATGAAATTGTTAGTTTATTAATTGAGATTTTTATAAAATAATCAAAATACTTGTATGCCTTATGATAGGTCAAGAATGTATTGACTCCTTATGGTAAATTAACCAATTAATTAGCCAAGTGAATTAATTAAGTCAATTAACATGCAATACACGTGATAGCACAAACAAATCACCAAATAACTAAATGCAGCGGAAAATAAATTTGATACACTGATTTGTTTACGAATGGGAAAAACTTCCAAGGCAAAAACCCCACTGAGTGAATTTAAGGTCACCACTCCCGAGAATCCACTATTATAAAAACAAGTGGTTACAAGTAAATGAATCTCAATATCTTATACCAACCTACAGTTGAACTCTTTTCGCAATACATAATTGGACTTGTAATGTAGTGACAATTTCTCCTTTCAATGCATGACTCCAAGTACGTGACTAACCAATCGATGCATGGATCCAAGTACATGATTGATATACCAACTTGAGAAAGATTTTGGCTGCAAAGTTCTTCAATTCATCTAGACGAAGAAGATCAAAAAGCTCATTGGTCACAAAACCCTACTGCGTACAAACGTAGCAGATTCTTCAAGAGAAAGATGAACTAGGGCATATGTCTCTGGTCACAATATGCTAGCATAAAACCTTTGCATCAAGTTGCATCCTGTTGCATCAAGTAAGACGGCCCTTAAAATAATCCTTACATATGTTTATGGTTGTGAGAAAAGAAAACCTAAACACATAGCTTGAATATGCGTGAAAAATAGATTTGAAAAACTGATTTTCGCAATTCTTGATAGATACTGCTGTCAAGATTATCTATCGAGATTCACATTTTAAATCTCAATAGATACATCTATCAAGCTATCTGTCGAGCTTTAAAGAACAACACTTCTTCACTTGATTCTTAGACAAATTTCTATGGCTTCAATACTTAGACTTGAACTCATATTTCTTGAAGTATTAAACACATCTTGAATTTACCCAATTACAAGTTAAGTGCATTTTGTCAAAGGATTAGCCAATTTTAAATGACGTATGTTCTTAACATGTTCCACATATGTCCTAACACCTTAGAAATTTTTTTTTTTTGAGCTTAATGTTGGATTTTTACGTTGGTTAGTACATTTGCACTATTTAGATTCCAAAATATGAATTTAAAATTTTATCTCAAGAATTAGGGTAAATGAAATTTCGATTCCTTTCAAATGACCAATTCCTGGTTTTCAAGACAAGGACTAAACTACAAAATACATATTTGCTTATTAAACACAAATCATAAACTAATCACACTATAATCCAAAATTAGTGTGAGGCTTCCAATAAGAAAAGTTTTAGCAGTTGTTAGCTGTGGGGTCACTGTTAGGAGGACAAATTGATCACTGCTAGATCACCATTTTTTGAGGAAATATAACGTACCAAAATGCTGAGGCACTTTACTCGCCTGCTGTTCATTTGTTATAATGGAAAGACTGATCCAGTTGAGCATGTTAGCCACTTCACTCAACTCATGGTCCTTTATTCTCGAAATGATGGTCTTTAGTGTAAAGTGTTCCCTTCCAGCCTTGGACCCATGACAATAACATAGTTCGATGGCTTGAGGAAGGGTTCCATCTATAACTTCATGTAATTAGTCCAAGCATTCGAAGCACACTTCGTAATGTGTAGCTGAGTCTTGCAGCCCATCAATGCCCTGCTTTCTATGAAGATGGGAAATGGGAAGAGTCTTTGATCATATGCAAACCAATATTGGGAGTTGTATAATGTGATTGGAGGAGGCAATGAGTAGGTGGCAATGACCAATTTTAGATTGGGGCTCCCCTAGGACTTCGAGCTGAGAGACTCCTTAACTATGAGGCCTCTGAGGAGTATGTACTAGTTAATGAGGTGGATTGATGAGCATAAGAGGTTGGAAGAGAATCGATTACAGGGGAAGGGGAAAGCCGCTTTTCAATACCAAAAGGAGCATCGGTCTGGGGGTTTCCAACCAAGGCCTTAGAGAGATGCAAGGGAAAAAACCCCGATGGTAGAGCTGAGGGGGTAAATGTAGCATTCAAAGAAACGGTACATAAGATCTTGGAGAGAATAAAGCACGAATCTTATTTTCGATGGCCCAGCAAGATGGGCAGGGATACAGCCAAAAGAAACCAGAGCTTGTATTACACGTATCACTGAGACAAGGGGCACACTACCGAACAGTGTAGGACTTTCAAAGACCACTTGGCGCAGCTTGTCAAAGTTGAGCATCTGAGGGAGTACGTGGTCGGTTAGGGAGGAGATACCATAAGAGAGACTTTAAGAAGCCAAGGAGGTGCCCTGCCTCCCTCCCTTTAGGATCATTGAGGTTATCCATGTAGCATTCATTGGGTAAGCACCAGTCGACGAAGGGGGGATTCTAAGCATTATCCCCAATAGGAATCAGAGACCTTGGATTGTCCTAAGAAGAGGCCTAAGTCAGCCAAAGAGAAAATTGTCTTTGACGATGTCGACCTAGAAGGGACCACCCAGCCGCATGATGACGCATTGCTTATGACCCTTAGGATTGTGGGTTTCTTGATGAAAAGGGTAATGATTGATCAGGGGAGTGGGGCTAAGATAATGTACCCAGATCTATACAAGGGTTTGGGTATAAAAGCAGAGAACCTCATGAAGTACGACACTCCACTTGTGGGGTTTGACGGAAAGATGGTAATGCCAAATAGGTAGATTATGCTCCCAATGGTAATTGAGGGAAAAGAGGTGATGGTGAACTTTATAGTGGTAAACGTGTTCTCACCATACATGGCGATTTTGGTGAGACTGTGGATCCACGCTATATGTGTTATACTGTTCACGCTGCACGCGAAGGTAAAATTCCCCACTGAGCAAGGTATTGTGGTAGTGAAGGGGGACCAAAAAGTAGCCCGGCAGTGCTTGGTGGCTGCTATCAATCATGAGATCAAACAAAAGGAACAAGTAAAGCTGGGCTCGTTATAGCAATTACAGTGCCCCGAGGAATCTAATAGGGCTAACAGTGCTAAGGAGCTAGTCGAGGTTAGAACTTTGCCCTATAAGGATAGGTACTTTTAGATAGGTTAGCTAACACCATGGTGGTAAAGAAAAAGAACGATAAATTGAAGGTTTGTGTTGACTTTACCGACTTTGACCTCTTAGGACCCGTTTCCGATCTCGAAGATGGACCAATTGGTGGATGCCACTTATGATCACTAGAGGATGAGCTTTTTAGATGCTTTCCAAGAATATCACCAAATATCCCTGGCCCTGAAGGACCAAGATAAAACATCTTTCATCTCCCTCGATGGCAATACCATTACACAGTTATGCCCTTTGGTTTAAAGAACGCTGGGGTGACTTATTAGGATTAACCAATCATTGTTAGGGTAAACAGTGATTTGTTTATTGATGATAAGTCGCCCTAGCGTTCTTTAAACTAAAGGGCATAACTGTGTAATGGTAGTTGCCTTCGAGGGAGATGAAAGATGTTTTATCTTGGTCTTTTAGGGCTGGGGCTATTTAGTGATATCCTTGGAAAGCATCTAAAAAACTCATCCTTGGGTGACCATAAGTGGTATCCACCAGTTGGTCTATCTTCGAAACGGGAAAAAGGTCCTTGGGTCATGCTCGGTTAAAGTCGGTAAAGTTAATGCAAACCCTTAAGTTCCCGTTCTTTTTCTTCACCACCATGGTGTTAGCTAACCAATTTGGGAGAACAATTTTTTGATAGCCCTTGCCTGTGGACACAAGGGGTTGTTTTTTAAGTCGTCACCTAGTTTTTACAATGGTCTAGGAACCATATATATAGCGTCCCTTCGAGAAAGGACCTTTTGATCTTACTACTAGAGTATGGGTTCTGAGTTTAGGTACGCTATTGGGAAGGTGTTAGGCACCCATGATCGTCCAACCCTAAGGTTGGCCTCCCATTATTGTGTCTTGTGTCTTAACCTTATTAAAAACTAGCTCAACACTTATGTCCTAGACTCACACACACACACACACACTAACATGCATCTGGCATACAACATGGCATCATCATCTCAAAACACATACATATCCATCCATAAAGCATAAGAAACTGACCACACATATACAACCCTAGCATTCATCTAACATGGCATCAAAGCATATTCAAGGCAGCAACATGTATAATCAAATAAAGGCAAAGCATAAGCATACGAAAATATCCAAGTAACATGTGATTCATCCAAGTGTTCACATTCATCTCTAACACCAAAACAAGATCATATCACAAATGCATGAACATTTCCAATGCATGACTTACTTACCTTGCAACAACTCAGCACCTATGACATTTATGCATAAGCATGTGAATGCATGTTCATGTCATCAAAACAAGGAAAACATTAAATAAACCCTAACTCTAATATGTGATAGCAAACCAAGCAATTAAACGTGTGAAACATGGGCATTGAAAGCATAAAAGCATGGAAAAGAGACTAAACAAACAAACATGTTAAAGCAGAAGCAAAAAAAACAAACAAAAATTTAGGGTTTCTAGGCAATGGCATCATGCATGCTAGAACAAAGTTGCATGCGCATAATCAGGCTTGTAGGCAAGATTATGCGTATGCAAGTCCTTGCCCAGAGAACCTAAAAACGCAAAAACAGAGTAGAACTTTAAAATGAAAATCTAACAACCTAACGTGCACAAAACATGAAAGGAACTAAAAAACTAACTTAAGCAGACATACAACCACATAAACTATGCAAGAAAAAATTTAAAATGCAGAAAAAAAAGCAGGAAAAAAAGAAAGGGTCAGACTCAATACCTTAAACAAAAAGCTTTCCAAGCTTGATTTTGATTGTTCTCCTCAGTCAAGTCTATTCACAAACCAATAAGAAAGTGATTAGCAACGTTAAACTAAAAGGATTGAGACCAGAAAAGGTCCCAATCAAATAAAATTGACTTGAGGGTATTTTGTGAAAAACTCCCTTTGGATTCACTATTTTCTAGTGAATCTTAGATTTTTCTTATGGGATTTCTGTGTGTTTTGAAAACCTACCATGTAAGGCTTTTTATATTTCAAAAAAATGAGGTTTGGAATGGCTTTTAGACGATGTGGGATTCATTCCAAATCTCAGCCATTATTGCAGAAATTTTTTATTTCTTATGCTTCTGAAACCCTAGCTGTGTACGTAGGAACATGCCTGCGTATGCATGCTTTAGCTTGCGTACGCAAGCTGCGACCCACGTACGTTAGCCAAGGGCCACTTTGGTTATTTTATTTCCAAAACTAGATTTTTACTCATTTAGAATGTTATATTTTTCATTTTAACACTCCTTAAGTCAATTTGATATCTGATTGGCTCTAAACTGGTATAGGGCCTTGGAGTTCGAACATTATTGGGAAATGGGAGCCTGAGCTATACGGGGTACAAAATGTGGTGTCTACACTGCCTGCTTAGAATTTTTCACTTCCTCTTTCACGGCTTCTGCGTGGTGCTTGGCGGATCACTTTGACTTTTGCCTTTTGGGAGGAAATATAGGATCCATGTTCAGCTTGTGCACTATGAACTCTGGATTTACCCTAGGCACTTCATATGGGCTCCAAACAAAAACGTCCAAATTTTGAGTAAGTGATAACAACATCTTCACTTGATCTTTGGTCGGGAGGCTCTTACCTATCTAGAAGTACCTATCCTTATAGGGCAAAGTTCTGACCTCGACTAGCTCCTTGGCATTGTTAGCCCTATTAGATTCCTTAGGGCACTGTAATTGCTATAACAAGCCTAGCTCTACTTGTTCCTTTTGTTTGATCTCATGATTGATAGTAGCCACCAAGCACTGTCGGGCTGCTTTTTAGTCCCCCTTCACTACCACAATACCTTCCTCGGTGGGGAATTTTACCTTTGCGTGTAGTGTGGATAGTACAACACACAGTGTGTGGATCCACGGTTTAGCCAAAATCGCCATGTATGGTGAGAATGCATTTACCACTATAAAGTTCACCATCAACTCTTTTCCTTTAGTTACCATCGGGAGCGTAATTTGCCTATCTGGCATTACCATCTTTTCGTCAAACCTCATAAGTGGAGTGTCGTAATTCATGAGGTTCTCTGCTTTTAAACACAAGCCCTTGTATAGATCTGAGTACATTATCTCATCCCTACTCCCCTGATTAATCATTACGCTTTTCACGAAGAAACCCCCAATCTTGAGGCTCACAAACAATGCATCATTGTGTGGTTGGGTGGTCCCTTCTAGGTTGATGTTGTTAGAGACTATTTTCTCTTTGGCCGACTTAGGCCTCTTCTTAGGATAGTCCAAGGTCTCTGGTTCCTGTTGGGGGGTGATGCTCAGGACCCCACTTTGATGACTGGTGCTCACTTAATGGATACCACGCGAGTAACCTCAATGATCCCCTCCGGGGGGGAGGGGGGGGGGGAGGGAGGCAGGGCACCCTTTTGGCTTCTTGAAGTCTGTCCTATGGTATCTCCTCCTTGACCTATCGTGTACTCCCTCAGATGCCCGGCTTTGACAAGTTGCGTCAAGTGGTCTTTGAAAGCCCTGCACTGTTTGGTGGTGTGCCCCTTGTCTCGATGATACGTGCAATACAAGCTCTGGTTTCTTCTGACTAGATCCTTGCCCATCTTGTTGGGCCATTGAAAATAAGATTTGTGCTTTGTTCTCTCCAAGATCTTATGTATCTGTTCTTTGAATGCTACATTTACCCCTTCAACTCTACCATCGGGTTTTGTCCCCTTGCATCTCTCTGAGGCCTTGGTTGGAAACCCCCGGATTGGTGCTCCTTTTTGTTAGGACATATGTGATTTGCTTGTTAGAAATATATGTCACTATTTTATGTAATTGAAAAATTCTTTGACAAAACGCACTTTACTTGTATTTTGGAAGATCTAGGATGTATTGAAATACTTCAAGAAACTGTGTTTCAAGATCAAGTATTGAAGCCTTCAAGTCTGTCCAAGAAAATAAGCTGAAAGTGCAAAACTACTGTTAGATTCTAAGGTCTTAGGATTTTATGTATTTAGAACTCTAATTTGTAATGTTGGCAAACCATGATCAAAACAATGTATTTAGTCTTGTTTAGACTTGCTCAAAGTTGGTTTATCATTGTAAAGTTGGAATCGAGTGGCTGCAGAAGTACTTGGGACTTTCGGCCTGGCTCGATCAATCGAAGAATAGACTCGATCGATCAAAAATCACACAGGTTGTTTTTTCTACAGAATTTTCAACTCAGCCTTACTTCATTAAACGTTTAGGGTTTTATGTTTTTACCCTAGGTATATAAACAAAACCCTAGCCACGTTTTTGAAGGTTGCTCCAATTGTATTGTTGCTCATACATTGCTGTTTTGTGTAAATCTCTTGTGAGATCTTTGAAGAGCTTTCCTTTACACAAAACTTAGGGTTTTCAAGTTGGAGATAATATCTACATCTTAATGATCAACTTGGTTGCTACCATTAAAGCTTAAAGAATATCAAGCGGGGGTGCTTGTAGCTGATTGAAGAATCCAAGAAAGAAGGAGTCCGTGGATTCGGAGCTTGCACGTGGTCGTGTCAGTAAGTTCTACTGGTGGGTAGCATTAGGAAGTCAAGCGGGGAGCTTGTAGTCCTTCTGTATGAACTTTGATTCTTTCGCATAGTGGATTCAGGTTTACCTTGAGGATAGCTAGGTCAAATCCTCCCCAGGTTTTTACCGTGTGGTTTCCTGGGTCGTCATATCTTGTGTTCATTTATTTTCCGCTGCTTTATATCTTGATATGATTATTTGATTGTTTTAACCTAGAATTGCATAATTTGACTAAATAACAACTTGGCTAATTAATCTAGGCTAACCAATCTGGTTGTTTTAAGGGGTCTAAAACTGTTCAACTACTAAATCTCGACAGCTAGCATGTGTCGAGGTTTAAGAATCTGTCTCAAGCCCGTGGCTCAACACTTGCTCGACAGCTTCTTGACAGCTTTCATCTATCGAGGTTTATAAAATCAGAATTTCTGATCTGATTTCTTGGGATCAGTGGATGTGTCTTTAGGCCTTATTTTCTTCTAACCATAGACATTACAAAGGGTTATTTTAAGGGCCGTTAAAGGGTTCATAAGTTGCATAAGCATTGAGAAAAATTTATTCAAGCAAATTATGACCAGAGACAACGTTATGCCCTAGTTCATCTCTTCTGAAGAAGTTGCTGTGTATGTGCACCTTTGGGTTTTGTGACCAAGCATCTTCTTGATCTTTATCGTAGATGAACTGAAGAACTTTGCAGCCAACAACTCTTTCTAGTTGGTGATCGAAGTCACGTATTGGGATTCGCACATTGGTTAATCACGTACTAGGGAGCCGTGCATCAAAAGGAGAATCTGTCACTACAGAATAAGTCCAATTGGGTATTGGAGTAAGGGTTCAACTGTAGGTTGGTAAGGTACTTGGGATTCCTTTACTTGTAACTGCTTGTTGTGATAATAGTGGAGTTTTGGGAGTGGTGATTTGAAAATCACCCGGTGGGGTTTTTGCCGTCAGGTTTTTCCCATTCATAAACAAATCACTGTGTTATTTATTTTCTACTGCATAATTAGTTTATTGGTTATTTATTTGTGCTACCACGAGTTTGCATGTTAAATTGATTAATTAATAACTTGGCTAATTAATTAATTAATTTAATCACAAGGGGTCAATACGTTTTGGCCTATCAAGTGATATTAGAGTAGGCACATTCTGATTAGGTTTAATATTTGCTGTGTTGATCCATTGACCCCTGTTGTCATGGCTGTAACCAGCTTGAAGAGATCTTTGTTTTCAAATACATCTTGTTTTTCTAATCTCTATTTATTTGAGTGTCTTAGAAAATGCAAGTCTAAAAGTTATTTGAATTCTCTTATGATGAATATTGGAAAAGATCTCAGTTTGACTAAGAGGAAACTAGACTATCTCAGAATAAGAATGTGCAGAGGAGTTCGTCTGAGAATAGTGAAAATTGATAGCTTAGCTTGTAAAAGGCAAATGAGAGAAAGTACCATTCCCACTGATTTGTCATCTAAGCATGAAGTGTGTTTTATGATGAAGTCCACATTCAAAGTTATGGAAACGTGTTTGTGGTACCTTGACAGCGGTTGTTCAAGACACATGATTGGAGACCGATCTCTCTTCAAGGTTTTCGAATCTAAGAAAGGTGGCAATGTCACTTTTGGTGATGGGAGCAAGTCACAGATTAAAGGGACAGGAATCATTTCTCTACCTGGACTGCTGGACATTGCAAATGTTCTCTATGTAGAAGGTTTAAGGGTGAATCTGTTAAGCATAAGTCAGATATGTGATCAAGACTTCATGGTACTGTTCTCAAAGGGAAAGTGTCTTGTGATGGATGAGTCTGGAAAGAAACTTATAAGTGGGGTTTTCACTTTAGACAACTGTTATGGTTTAGTTTCTGATGCTGATATTGTGTGCAACAGTATTCGTTTGCCAAATGAAGGTCTATGACATCAACGAATGGGACATGCTAGTTACAAACATCTTTCTATTGTATCTAAGCATGACTCTGTCTTAGGGATACCAAAACTTAGTAGATTAAACAATGTGGTGTGTGGACCATGTTAGCTTGGAAAACAGACAAAAGCTAAGCATCCAGGCACTCAGACATCAGCTACATCTAGACCATTGGAGCTTCCACATTTGGATCTTATGGGTCCAACCAGAACCGAGCCTCTTGGTGGTAAGAGATACATCATGGTTGTAGTAGACGACTTCATTACGTATACTTGGGTCATTCTTCTATGATCTAAGTCTGATGCTTTTAAGTACATTGAAGCCTTGTGCATAAGACTGCAGAATGAAAAGAGTCTAAAGATTGATCGAATTCAAAGTTACCATGGTAAAGAATTCGAAAACTCATATATGGAGTCATTTTGCACAAGATCAAGTATATCTCAAGAATTCTCTACTCCTATTACTCCTCAGTAGAATTGTGTGGTAGAAAGAAAGAACAGGGTTATTCAGGAGATGGCTAGAGCCATGTTGCATAACAAAGATGTGGCTAGAAACTTGTGGGGAGAAGCCGTTAACATTGCATGTCATACGGTTAATAGGGTGTATTTCAGACCCGATACCAAAAGGACTCCTTATGAGTTATGGAAAGGAAGGAAGCCGAATGTAAAGTATTTTAGAATTTTTGGAAGTAATTGTGTCATCCTCAAGGATAGAGAAAATGTGGGAAAGTTTGACTCTTGGAGTGATGAAGGTATATTTTTGGGATACTCCTCTACAAGCAAGGCTTATCGAGTATACAATAAAAGAACTACGAAGGTAATGGAGATAGTGAATGTTGTTATTGATGAGTTTTCAAATTCCAGTTCTGAAAAAGGTATTGAGGAACTCTCTAAAAAAATTATTCCTTCTGAGCCTAAGGAAGTTCAAGATATTACTGAACAAGAACCTGCATCTCCAAGTACTCTCAGTGTTGAGGAAGACTCTGTAGATATACCTACTTCACCAAATTCTGAGTCTTATGAAGAGAAAGGACATTCATCCAAGATTAGATTAAATTATCCTCTAGAAGTTATTGTGGGAAACATGAATGAACTCATATTAACGAAACGTATAGTTGATAAATGTGTTGCTAACTTTGTGTCTTATTCTTACTATTTGTCATAGGTTGAACCCATAAAAGTTGAGGAAGCATTACAAGATGAAAGTTGGGTCGAAGCAATGCAAGATAAATTGCTTCAGTTTCAAACGAATGATGTTTAGACTCTAGTACCTAGACCAGAGGGTGAGCAATCATCAGTACAAAGTGGATTTTCTGCAATAAGATTGATGAAGAAGGCAATGTGATCTGCAACAAGGCTCGGCTTGTAACTTAAGGATACTTTCAATTGGAAGGAGTAGACTATGATGAAACATTTGCCCTAGTTGCTTGTATGGAGTCCATCAGAATACTCCTTGCCCTAGCATGTCATTTGAAGTTCAAACTTTATCAGATGGATGTGAAGATTGCTTTCTTGAATGGGTTGCTTAAAGAGGATGTCTATGTGGCTCAACCAAAAGGATTCATTGATCCACATTTTCTGGATCATGTATTGTACCTCAAGAAGGCACTTTATGGGTTGAAGTAAGCCCTTAGAGCTTGGTATGATAGACTCATACAATATCTGGTATCACATGGGTTCATAAGAGGAAAGACTGATCAAACTCTCTTCATTAAAAAGGAAGATGACGAGTTAATAGTTGCTCAAGTCTACGTTGATGATATCATCTTTGGATTGACTAAGGATGAACTTACTCATGGATTCTCAAAACTCATGCAGGCCGAGTTTGAGATGAGCATGATTGGAGAGCTAACTCACTTCCTTGGATTGTAGATTCATCAACAAGATTCAGGTATATTTCTATCTCAATCTAAATATGCTAAGAATCTTGTGAAAAAGTTTGGTTTGGAATTCGCTAGCTCTGTTAGAACCCCTATGAGCCCAAACGTTAAACTCACTGTGGACTTGTTAGGCAAGAGTGTTGATCCTTCCCTATATAGAAGCATGAT
Source organism: Quercus variabilis (assembly GCA_030445155.1). Taxonomy (NCBI): domain Eukaryota; kingdom Viridiplantae; phylum Streptophyta; class Magnoliopsida; order Fagales; family Fagaceae; genus Quercus; species Quercus variabilis. The sequence goes on from CP129446.1 coordinate 19,182,657, forward strand.
AGGTAGTCTTCTTTACCTTACTGCTAGTAGACTTGACATTAGTTACAGTATTGGAGTGTGTGCTAGATATCAGGCTAACTCTAAAGAATTACATATGACTGCTTTAAAAAGAATTATAAAGTATGTTAAAACCACTGCTAAGTTTGGTGTGTGGTATAGTAAGGACACAAATGATGTCTTAGCTGGGTACTCTGATGTTGATTGGGTTAGCAATGCTGATGATAGAAAGACTACTTCAGGGGGTTGTTTTTATGTGGGTGACAATCTTGTCTCCTGGATGAGTAAAAAGCAGAACTCCATCGTATTATCCATTACAGAAGTTGAGTACATTGCTGCCGGTAGCTGTTGCACCCAAATCCTCTGGATGCAAAAACTCGTTCATGATTATGGTATTTGTCAAGAGCATCGTACTATCTACTATGACAATACCAGTGCCATCAATATCTCTAAGAATTCGGTTCACCATTCTCGAACTAAACACATAGAGATTCGACATCACTTCATTAGGGAGCTTGTTGAAGATGGTATTCTCACTCTTGAGTTTATCCACATTGATGATCAAAAGGCTAACTTGTTCACCAAACCTCTTGACAGCAAACGTTTTGAATTCCTTCGTCAAAACATTGGCGTCATTTCTATGAATTGATCTCCTTTTCTTGTCCTTCTCCCTCATGCATTTGCATCTAGTTTTATGCTTTGCTTTGTTTACCATGTTTTTGTTTGTTTGTTTTCAGTTTTGTTTATTTTGTTTTTCATATAAAAATAAAAAAAATTGAAAAATCAGAAAAATACAAAAACAGTGTGTTTTTTGTGTATTTTGGTACTTGTGTACCTTGGATGGCCATTGAAACAAAGTTTTCTAAACTTTGTATCATCTGTAGCTTAGATGAGCATTCTTATGCACAACTAAACAAGTGAGCTTTGTGGTTCTTGTTTGTGATGAGTAAGATTAAATTATCTCTTGAACTTAATACTCGTATCACTCTTTTTGATGGGAGGGACTAGAAAATCCTAAGAGAAAGGCATAAATAACCATCTCACCACTGTTGCCTGTCAATCATAATATGACACCTGTATGCTTTGGCATAGCAAAAGTGCAGTGTCAAAGACATCCGTATGCTTTGGCATTGCAAAAGTGCAATGTCAAATGCTTAACATCTTAGGTATTTCTTTTCTCTCTCTTATATGCCCATGCATGATATGTTAAATAAAAGAAAATATGCAAAGAAAATAAAAAGCAAAAGGATAAAAAATGCTTTAAATATGATTGTAAGCGTGTATTCTAAGAGATGTGGGAGTTATAGGATGTACCTCAAAGGTGATAGTCCCCATCAAACAGTTATGATTGTGTGTGAGTTAAAGTGATTTTTTCATATTTTAAATCGTCATAACATATATACACATATGCAATCTTGCAATGTTTCTCACATACAACATGCAATATTCTTTGCTACTTTTGATACATGTGTAGGTACAATGAGATTTGGCCATCACAAGGTTTTATATGTGCTAATGTATGCTCACTAAACTGTCTTGACTTGTTTTTGAAATATAAAATTTGTTAGACTTGTTTAGTGTGTGTGTGTGTTTTTAAGGGTCCATGTGCTTAAATTTCTTCTTGAGAGATGTTTTTGAGAGCTTAATATGTTGATTGGATCAGTGTTTGAGTTGCACGTTGGATTGCATTCATATCTGTGTTTTTCTCTTCTCGAAAATCTGTTTTAAAAAAAAAGCCAAGCTTGACACATCCACAATACCTCCTCGATACCTAGCTATCTGTTGAGCTTCTCAAGTTTTTTATTATCGCAATCTTGACACTTTCTCGACACCTGGTGGATCGATCGAGAAATCTTCTACCTTCTCGATAGATTCTTGACACTTGTTTGATCGATTGAGCTTCTCTTCTTGTGTCTAATGCTTTGTTCCTCGACAGCTCCTCGACAGATGTCTCGACACCTCTCGACACGTCATCTGTCGAGATTTACTGAGGCTCTATTTAAACACCTCGTGTGATTTGCCTCTCATTTTTGTCGATCTCCTTCCCGATAGCTCTCTCTTTTCTCTCCCAAACACTCTCATCTCACTCCACTCTTGCTCCTCAAGGTTTCTTCAAGCTTCCTCAAGTTTTTCTTCACTTGGTAAGCTTCCTATCTCTTCATTCTTCATGCATTTCATGATTTGAAACCTAGGTTTTGGGGTTTTTGAAAAATTTTGGGGTTTTTCAAAATTGATGAGTTTTTCTTGTAATTTTGGGTTGAGTTTTCATTTAAATATGTCTAAAACCTCATACATTGCATTACATTTGCATTATAATGGTATTTTTATGCATTTAGATGTGTGTAATATGCTTGTGTGCTGGTAGGATTGGATTGGGCTGAGCCCATGATGCTTTTTACTTTGCATGTCACATGCTCATGCATTTTCATGCATACGTACTCTCTTTTCAATATATCTTGATATATTTGAACTGTTTATTGTCTCTTTTCTCCCTCTATCTCTCTTTGTTTACTTTAGTTGTGTCTATGGCACCTAAACGTAAGTCTGTTCCCTCTCGGAACCCTCTTCGTCCTGGGGCATCATCTTCTTCTGATCCTACTCCTTCTAACATTCAGTTCCATGATGAGGATGCCCAAAATGCTTTCTCGGAGAACTTTTCTAGAAGAGGTGTTCATTCAGAACGTCAAGTCATTTTGGCGGACTTCACCGACACTGACCTTTTCGATGTCATTCACAGTCGAGGATGGGAGTCACTGTGTGACGTCCCGATCACTTGTCCTCTCATGCTTATTCAGGAGTTTTATTCCAACATACACGAGATTGATTCTTCAGTACCTCTCTTTCACACTTGCGTTCGAGGTACGCGCTTTGCTGTCACACTGCAGCTTGTTGCGGATGTGCTTCGAGTTCCAAAGGTAAAGCATCTTGACTACCCCAGTTGTGAGCGTCTGAGGACTGTGTCCAAAGATGAGATGATGTCTGCTTTCTGTGAGCACCCATCTATTTGGGGTGAGCGTCAGTTTACACCATGTAAGCCTTTTGCTAAAGGCCCTCGCCTCATGAACATGGTGATGACTTTTGTTTTGCACCCTCTTTCTCACTGTAACTCTATCACAGAGTCTTGTGCTCACTTTTTGCTTTCTTTGTTAGAGCACCTCACTATAATTTTTCCTTCACACTTTATTCTTTCCATCATAGATGTGTTTAGGGATACAGCGTCCAGTGAAAAGCTCATCTTTCCTTCTGCTATCATGAGAATCTTATGCCATTTTTTCGTCCCTTTTCTTGTGTTCGACCATTTCACCTTCATGTGTGCCATAGATGCTGCTACCATAAAATGTAGTGAGGCTCAGTTTAGGTTGCGGCAGGAGTCAGCAGCTTCTCCCTCTCAGTCTGCTTTATCTACATCTGCTCCTTCTTCTTCCTCTATGGGCGATGTATCTCTTGGAGACATCATGGCGCAATTGCAACGCATGGATGCTTGCCTTGATACATTCTCTACAGAGTTGTATCAGGTGAACGTTCATGTCGGTCGTATTGCATGACGGCAGGCAGCTATGGGTGGCTATGCTTTTGAGGCTACTCCTTCACCACTTCCTCCAGTGGCTTCTGATTCAGATACTGAGGATAATGATGATGATGATGATGGTGATGATGATGATGCTTCGGATGATGATGATGGAGATGCTAGCTCTACTGATGAGATGTCTACTTGATACTCTACCCTTTGTCACTCGTGACAAAAGGGGGAGTAATTTTGGGATATGAGAGTAGTCATCTTAGGGGGAGAGTTAGCATAGGACATTTTCTTAAGGGGAGTGTTGATACTTAAGGGATGTAGTGAGGATATGATGTATCTTTTTCTTTTCTACGTTATTAGATACATTATTCTTGTATATTGGGTCTTGTGATCACTTTTACATACATTGTTCATATCTTCCTTATATGTTGATGTATGGTTCTTTCACCTACCTTACATGTATTTTTTCTTTTCTCTCTTTATACACATGCTTTTTATACTTGTATGCAATCTATTATTTTTGTTTCACACAAAAATGCTAGTTTTTTTTTAAAGTGTTTCAGAAATACACGTTGTCAAAGTCTACTTGCCATAAACTCTCTTCTTGCAAAGTTTTTCAAGAGTTTGTGTTAGGATAGATTTTATTGTATTCAACAAGTGAATATGAGTTGAGTGATTTATGACTTCTCTCATATTTCATTTGTTTGTTGTGGTTTTGTCACGAATTGCCAAAGAGGGAGATTGTTAGGATATATGTGATTTGCTTGTTAGAAACATATGTCACTATTTTATGTAATTGGCAAATCCTTTGACAAAATACACTTTACTTGTATTTGGGTAGATCTGGGATGTGTTGAAATACTTCAAGAAACCATGTTTCAAGATCAAGTGTTGAAGCCTTCAAGTCTATCCAAGAAAACAAGTTGAAAGTGCAAAGCTACTATAGCTCGACAGCTAGCATGTGTCGAGGTTTAAGAAGCTGTCTCAAGCTCGTGGCTCGTCACCTGCTCGACATCTTCCATCTGTCGAGGTTTATAAAATTAAAATTTCTGATCTAATTTCTTAGGATCTGTGGATGTGTCTTTGGGCATTCTTTTCTTCTAACCCAAGACATATAAAAGGATTGTTTTAAAGGCCATCAAAGGGTTCACAAGTTGCACAAGTATTGAGCAAACTCTATTCAAGCAAATTGTGACCGGAGACAAAGTTATGCCCTAGTTCATCTCTTCTGAAGAAGTTGCTGTGTATGTGCACCTTTGGGTTTTGTGACCAAGCATCTTCTTGATCTTCATCGTGGATGAACTGAAGAACTTTGCAGCCAATAACTCTTTCTAGTTGGTGATTGAAGTTGCGTACTGGGATCCGTGCATTGGTTAGTCACGTACTTGGGAGTCGTGGATCAAAAGGGGAAACTGTCACTATAGAACAAGTCCAATTGGGTATTGGAGTAAGGGTTTAATTGTAGGTTGGTAAGGTACTTGAGATTCCTTTACTTGTAACCGCTTGTTTTGATAATAGTGGAGTTTCGGGAGTGGTGACCTGAAAATCACCTAGTGTGGTTTTTGCCGTAAGGTTTTCTCCAGTCGTAAACAAATCACCGTGTTATTTATTTTCCGCTGCATAATTAGTTTATTGGTGATTTTTTTGTGCTACCATGCTTTTGCATGTTAAATTAATTAATTAATAACTTGACTAATTAATTAATTAATTTAATCACAAGGGGTCAATACGTTTTTGGCCTATCACTTTTTGTATTGAAAAGCAACAGGGCCCTTCCCCTTCCCCTTTAATCGGCCATCTTCTAGCCTCTTATGCTTTTCAATCTGTCTCATTAACTAGTGCATACTCTTCAGAGGCCTCATAGTTAAGGAGTATTTCAACTTGATGTCCTGGGGGAGCCTTAGTCTGAAAGTGGTCACTGCCACCTGCTCATTGCCTCCTCCAATCTCGTTATATAGCTCTTAATATTGGTTTGCGTATGATCAGAGAGTCTCCCCACTTCCTATCTTCATAGACAGCAGGGCATCGATAGGCTACGGGACTCTGTTGCATGTTACGAAGCGTGCTTCGAATGCTTGGAACCCTTGCTTAGGACATTGAACCATCTTATTGCCATGGGTTCGAGGATGGAAGGGAATACTTTACGCAAAAGTCCATCGTTTCGAGAATAGAGGGCCATGAGTTGAGTGAAGTGGCTAACATGCTTAACCAGATTGGTCTTACCATAATAAATGATGAACGACAAGCGAGTAAAGTGCCTCGGGATTTCGGTATGTTCTATTTCCTCGAAAAATGGTGACCTAGCAAGTCTCCTTAGCGCTCGGCTCATGGCATCCAAGGTAGCTAAGGTGTCCGTGTCTTTCTCTCCTCGGTGATGGCGAATCGTGGCCTCTAGATTCGTTTGATCTATCCCTCGACAGCTGATAATGTCCGTGGTGTGACAATCCCTCAGTGTGCCCACTTGTGGAGTTTTGCTTATGGGAGGACTCTTGAGGGTTCCTTCTCCAGGTTCTACCCCTCATCTCGAGCTTTAACTCTTTGATTTGTCTTTGCAAGCTCTCCATCTCGCGTTCTTGATCACTGTAATCCAACGCCTTGGGCTCGTAAGACATGGTTCGTTCTCCTCTTAACAAGGTTGCATATGAATCCATTCGAGTCTCATGCCCTTCCTGACTGCAACGCTTTCTCTTGCGCTTTTGCTCTATCAGCCTTTGAGGCCGGGATGATCCCCTTGATCATTTTCCCTTGGACCTCACTGATTCCTCATTTGCACGTGAATTCTCCCTCTAACAAATTCCCTTTGTCACCTCTAAACCTTCAGTGAAGTAGGATTTCCCATAGACGATGCCAATTGTAGAGGTTGACTCTAATAGGATGGAAACTTTGGGCTTGGACTTCCAATTTATTTGTGTTCTTGGTTGGGCATATCCCATAGTGGGTGGTCCAAGAGATGGCGTTATGGGTTTTTGATGGAAGCGAATGTTTGTTGGGCCTTAAACTCTCATGGCTCTAGCCTAGCCGAGACATGGGTTGGCTTATCAAGCCCTTTATCTGGTACTCGAACAAAGCTCCTCACCCCCCCCCCCCCCCCAAAAAGAATCTTTCCTTTCCACAGTCGTGCTTCACTCTCCCTTTCTTTCTCTTCTTTCCAAATTTTCCAACCCCTCTCTAACCGCCCCATTTCTCCTTTTATTATCTCCTATTAGTGGGTTCATCATGATGAAGGGTTGTCTTTCCCAAGCAACTGGGCCCCTCCCACCCCCATATTCCTGTCCTGATGGGACACACTGCATGCTTATGAGATGACCTTCTTGGAACTTGTACCAGACACCAAGGTGTGCTTGGTGGGTGGACTCCCCTAAGGCACTACCTTTCATCCATGGCTAGACAGGTGTCCGGCTCGTGATCTCGGCAATGTTCAACTTATTGCTGAGATGGGCCGGGCTAGTTTGAGATAGCAAGCTGGGGTGTTGGGCCGACTTTAGATTACGGTCCATACATAAATAAATACAAAACATACAGCCCACCACCATTGGTCAACCACCACTTCACATAGCCCACCACCACCACCACCACCACCACCCATGGCCTACTCCTACCGCCACCACAACCACCAAAATCAACCCACAACTATTCAAGAAAATCAACCCACAACCACAAAAATGAAGCCCATAGCAACATAAAAAAAAACCACTTGAACCTGAACCTAAACCTGAGACTTTTTGGTCTTTTTGCTTTTCACTCTTCTTAACACAATGGAGCCAATAAGCAAAGAGCTAGCTTTAGATCAACCACCTTTCTTCTTGTGATGGACTTAAGAGGATGATTAATTCACAATGGAACTTGCTTTTCCTTTACGCGTTGTTGTCCCATGGAATTGAGAAGTTCAAAGCACTGAACTAATCATGGAACTTGTATCACTCAGTGCTCAAAAAGCAAAGAAGCTAACAACAAGAAAAGCTTCAAACAGAGAGAAAAATGGCAGCGAGGGTAGATCTGGATAGGAAACCAATCAAACCTTTTACGATACGCATGATTGGAGCTGGTCGTTTCATTGGCTCTCACTTCTGCGAGAACGACGGCGCGAGATTGGCAACATCGACGAGGTTTGATGGAAAATATGAAGATCAAATGGCTGTGGAGAGTGAGGAGAGAGGAGCAACGAGCAGAAATGGGAAACAAGGAGAAAGAAAAGAAAAAGGAAAAGAAAATATTAAAATATTCTAATTAGTGTGAACACAACATAAAATATTATTGTTTTTTATCTTTGAGCTACTGTGCATAGCCATCTTTGGCTGTGCACTGTAGCTAAGAAGCCAAAATTTTTGGTTTTGGCTCTACTAATGTAGCCCCAGTTTTGTAATTGGTGGTTCTAAAAATAACAATATGATTCTTTAGCACCACCAATAATAATAATCTTAGGCATCTACTTTGAGTGCTCTTTGTTTAAATGATATTCAATTATATTATTCATGTGGCGCAGGAAAAAAAAACGGTTAAAAAGTACTGAGAATGACATTTATTAGGTATTTAATTACACATATTTCAATAAAATTACATAAATTTTAACAAGAAATTAAATGAACAATAATTTTAAAGCTTGGAGGCCCTTATCTCCCCATTTATCGTTGCAAGTACAATTGTATAAAGTAGCCAAATAGCATAAATAAAAAAATTACTTGCTTCCCATCAAAAAAAAAAAAAAAAAAAATTACTTGCTGTTTGTGTTCGTGTAGCTCACGGTTTGTTTGATTTTTTCTTGTGGACTTCTAGATTTGCTGTTAATAACAATATATTAATCCCGTTTATGGAAAAAAAGAAAAGAAAAAAAAGAAGTCTTCAAGTAAAGTTAATACGCTTGTATATGTTGAAGTGGGTGACTCCGAAAAATTGGTGATCTATTGCATGATTTTGATTTGCATCTATCACCAATAAGCCTATAAATATTAAGGTCAAGAAAGACTCTTAAGAGCGCACATTTTAGTATGATAGCAACGTAGTAGCTAAGGATATAAACAATGGCCACTCCCACCGCTTCCTTCCTTAGTTTCTCTTATTTAGCGTTCTTGTTTTTCTTTGCACTCTGGACAACCTGGGATTTGCCCGTCAACCAAGAGAGTTGGAAAGCGAACATCTTACTCATATGCATACCCTTAATGTCAGCTCTCTAATACGGTCAACTACTTGCAGCCCTTCTACCAAAGGTTTCTCATACAACTTTCATCTCTCTCTCTCTCTCTCTCTCTCTAGATTCTTGTAATGCTACTATTATTATAGTCATTCCAACTCTTATAAGTTATTTTATTTCAGTCTTAATGTCTTATAATTTATTATTTATTAGATTCTTGTAAGTTTGAGAAACCTACTCGAGCAAAAGAAGTGTGGGTAGGTTTAGAAACAAATTGCCAATGAGCAATACTTATAGTAAAACTTTTTCTTTCACAAAATGTTAGAGGACATTATTTGGTAAATAGGATTGACATTTATTTCCATCGAGTTTTGGGATTGTTATTTATATTTTTTAAAAGTAGAAATGGGAGAAGAGGGCTGGTGAGAGTAGAATCTCGGTAGTACTCAAAACACTACAAGAGGTGCTGTCGTATCCTTCTCATGGGGCAATTGGGAAAAGAGCAAAATATTTTGCCACAGCTAGGTAGTGATTTAATAATCACTTGGCGGCTTTGAGATGGCATTTTATGGTGTGTCATAAAAGGCTATGATTGTTAGGTGGTCCTACAAAGCGGATGTGACTATTGCAATAGGGGGCAAGGGTTGATAATAGTCAAAATTTCAATAGGTTCAATGTTACAATGCACGGGAGCACTCGACCTCTTCTAATTCCGGGCTTTTATACTCTTACGTTCACCTTTTCACAATAGTCATTTCACATTCACTTTTATGAATCCGATTATGTCAAACGTATCACTCAAGGAGCAAGGTTTTTAGATTCGGATTGTTCATTAAATCGTAAAAGAGAAAGATTCAAGATTTTTGAGGTTGAACCAAAATCGAACCGAAATCGAATCTTGATGACGTCAAAATTAATTTAATAATTATTTTAATATAAATAAATATATTAAATCAGTATAAATAGAAAATTTAACTAAAATAAACCAAATAAATATAAAAATCATCTTTCAAATATATTTTTCATATCATAACTTTCATTATAGTGTTTCAAAAATTAACGCTATATTATCAATTGTTAAACAAAATAATAATAATAATAATAATAATAAGAAAAAAGAAAAATATTTATTTATAATATACTATCAAAGCAAGATTTTGCATTATAAATTAAATAAATACTTACTCCGTTGTACACTTTCATGTAAATATATATAATATTGTACACTTTTTATGAATATATGCAATGAGTTTTGTGCATTTTTTAATTTACAGTTACATTTACATTGACAGTACAAAGGCAGTAAGTAAATTTGTGGGAATTGGTGGGATGTTACCGTAGGTAGAAGCAATCAAATCAAATAAGTTTAAAAAACATTTACAAACCAAATGAAAGGTGAAGAGGTAGCCACGTGTCAAACTCTTCACATGGGGAAAGGAAAGGGTAGTGCCTGCCAGCCAAAGCCAGAGTGATAGACACACATTGAAAAAGAAAAAAAAAAAAACTTGGCTTTTGGTTTTGGGTACTAGGGACTGGTGTCTGGTGATAGAAGAAGCAATAAGGAGCAAAACGGAAAAGAGGAAGAAGGAAAATGCAGATGAGGAAGAAGGAAAAAAGGTTTGTGCTTTTCATTTCATTTTATGTGGATCTATTAGTGTGTTTTGGGATTGTAATTTCAAATTTGGGGTTGAGAATGAAAGATAAAAAGACAGAAAATGGCACAAAGTGGCAAAACAACTCAGTTTCATCGGAAATGAACTAATGAACTCGTATTTTTTTTTTTTTTTTTTTGCTTTTTTTGCTTTGGTGTGAACCGTGAGACCCGGTCACGGTTCTCAAACCTAAGCGGTTCAACCTCGATTCGCCCGGTTCACTGAATTTTTGTGTAGAGTGGGTTTTGAAAGTAAAAGAATCGTTTAAGTAGACTGTTTTTGGTTAATCGGGTCTGACCGTACGGTCCGGTTTGGATTTTAAAACTATGTCAAGGAGAGCTGTCATGGGAAGTTAACAGATATACGCGTTGTTGAGTCAATGGGCTTCTAGCCCACTAGCCCTTAACATCTCCCCTATCTCCCGTAGGTTTGACCGGTCCCTCTCCTTTTCTTTTTACCCCTCCATCTCGCTTTCCAAATAATAATTGAAAAAACAAAAGTTTTTATTTATTTGTTTAATGAAAAACAATTGGTTTTTATAAAAGTAGTTGTTCACCTCTCACTGTTGACAATTTTATTAAATTGTGACAAATATTAAGATAAATGGTGTAATCATAAAATAAAAATTCTTTTCCACTCTTAAAAGATTTCTCTTTTGAAGCTAATGACCTGATGGCTAGCAAGAATCCATTGATGACCCATCTAATCACTATGGGAATGGACCTAATTATGCCTGCCCTATTCAGATTTCATTTTTTCTAGATGGGTGAGAGGACAAAAGCAAGTAAAATTTGTGTTGACAAGTCATAGGCCCTAAATTTTTTTGTCAAATTGGGATTTTTTTTGGCTGTCACGGGTTCTTCAATAATCGTCCTATTATCTTTTTCTTCATAACCCAAAAAAAAAAAAAAAAAAAAAAAAATCCTATAAGCGTGTGAATTGGTCAATCCATTTCATTGATATTTGGCATGTATTCTTTTGGTTAGCCACTTATTGTTACATTTTCCTGAATAAACAATTTTATTTTAGTTGTGTTTGGTGAAAACATACAATAATTGACAGTTGTATGAATTTGTTTATATGTCAAAACAATTCTAATCGATGTCGAATTAAAATGCAGGTTCTAATAAAAGGGCATTCTTAACAGTGGTAGACAAGCATGGCCCATGCTCCCAACTCAACCAAGACAAAGTTAAAGCACCCACTATGACTGAAATCCTCGAACAAGACCAATCCAGGGTCAATTCAATTCACGCCAGGCTCTCAAAAAAGCTGGGTCTTAATGGTTTACGTGCATCAAAGGCCACTACCATCCCAGCCAAGTCTGGTAGCACCGTTGGCTCGAGCAACTACGTTGTGACCATTGGCCTTGGCACTCCAAAAAGGGACTTAACACTCATATTTGATACTGGTAGTGACATTACTTGGACTCAATGTCGACCTTGCTCAAAATGCTACCAACAAAAGGAACCAACCTTTGATCCATCTAAATCATCGACTTATTCAAATATTTCGTGTAGTTCATCTGTGTGCTCTCAACTCTCTTCTGCCACAGGTATTTGATAATTTTGAGACCTTTATTTGTAGGTAACCATAGACATAGCGACAATTATATTGGAATAAGAAATCTAGGATTTGATCCGATACTAAACCAAAAATTAATTGGTGTCTTATTTAAACAAAATCATACAGCCTAACTATCATTTTCTAAGAAATATTTTGTTATTTAATATTTATATTATATATACTATTATTTAAGAGACTTTTCTTATTTGGACTGAATATTTTCAAAGCAACTATACGTTATTGTTTTATTTTTTATAAAATAAAAAAATATCATCACATTTATCTTCCTTTCAAATTATTAATCTTTACCAAAAAAATAGAAGAGTTTTTTAGTAGGCACGTGAGTGTATGAAGCTAGTTAACAATTAAAATTTTGAAAACTTAAAAAGTATGTTGCATATTAATTAATTAATAATTCAAAATTTTCTTTTAAAAATATTGTTCTAAGGAATAAAGTATAATAATTTCTTAAACATAGAACTTTCTTTTTTTCTTTTTGTTCAAAAGCTAACAAGAGTGAAAACTGAAAAGTGTAAATTCGGAAAGTATTTTTGTGAATGAAAGTCCAATAATAAATTAATACTACTTTTTATTTCTGCGATCCATATAAATAGAATAATTAAAAAAAAAAAATAATGTACATTAACGAATGGAAAAAAGCAATAATTTTTTTTGAATAAATAATAATATTTATTAGAATAATAAAAAAAAAGTAACATTAGAATAATAATAATTATAAAAAAATTTGTGATAATGTAGGAAACTCACCACGTTGCAGTTCCTCGACATGTGTATACCGCATACAATACGGCGATAAATCATTTTCTGTGGGATTTTTCGGCAAAGAGAAGCTAACCTTAACACCATCAGATGTGTTCAAAAATTTCTTATTTGGCTGTGGCGAAAACAACCAAGGTCTCTTCAGTGGTGCAGCAGGATTACTTGGTCTCGGTCGCGACCCACTTTCCTTAATCCAACAAACTGCAACAAAATACAACCGTGTCTTCTCTTATTGCCTTCCTTCAACTTCTAGCGCTACTGGTCACCTCACGTTTGGAAAAACTGCTAGTTCTTCAAGTGCCATTAAATTCACCCCCTTTTCGAAACTCACTGAAAATACCTCATTTTACGGCCTCAACACACTTGGGATCACAGTAGGTGGAAAGAAGTTATCGATTGCAACCTCAGTTTTCTCGAATGCAGGCACCGTTATCGATTCTGGGACTGTCATAACACGTTTGCCGCAGGATGCTTATAGCGCCTTGAAGGCGGCGTTTAAGGCTAAAATGAAGAGTTACCCTTTGACAAGTGGGTTTTCGTTGCTTGATACATGTTATGATCTTAGCAAATACAAGACAGTTTCGATTCCAAAGATAAGCTTTTTGTTTAGTGGTAATGTGAAGGTGGATTTGGATGTGTCGGGGATAATTCTCGCTCAAAAAATCTCGCAGGTTTGTTTGGCTTTTGCTGGAAACAGTGATAATGATTCTGTTGGGATTTTTGGGAATGTGCAGCAGAGAAGGTTGGAGGTGGTGTATGATGTTGCAGGAGGGAGAGTTGGGTTTGGTCCTGCTGGTTGTAGCTGAAATGGTTTGGTGATCAAATAGTCATGTAATATTAAACCACTGATAAAGATCAGTGGAAATGTTAATTGCCAGAGCAAAATAGATTGGCAATGTTTAATATTAGTGACTTAATTACGCACATGTGTATCTAAATAAAACCATGTTTGCAAGTTCTTTATAACAAGGGTTACTTTGTTACGGATTTTGGGTTTAATATACACTTTATAAATCATATGTTGATAAAATCTGGAATGTTGTAATTTTCAATTATGTTTTGTTGGCATTAATTCAGTGCCAAATTTGATTGTATTTTGTAAAGTTGTGATTTCTAACTATATTGTGTGGGCTTTAATTCTGTATCAAATTTGATTGTAATTTCTTCAATCATTTTCCCGGTATGTATGTGGGTTTATTTGTAAGGGATGAGTGTGAGAGATTGATGAAGAATCAAGTTTTAAAAGTTGAATAAGCGGATTTCGTAACTGTCTCGCGAGAAGCAACCTGCGAAGAAGCCACATATGGAGCACATGACTAGAAGATGAAGAGTTGTGCCAGGCTGTCAATTTTGCAACTGTCTTGCGAGAATGGCCAACCTGTGAAGGACCCATGAAAGTTTTTGTTTGGCAAAAAGTTGTATTTTGTTTTACCAAGTCTTTACCCACATTATATATACCCTTATTACCCACAAATTGTAAGGAGTGCTTTTCAGAGAGAAAACCTTAGAAAATACATTTGAGAGTTAGAGATTGTTATACCCATAATTATCTACACATTTCTTTGGGGTTTTTCTCAACTCCTATCTCTCAATCTCTAGATTTTTGAGAGGTTGCTAGCCCAAACACTTACCACACCCATTTTGAGTGTTAAGTGAGATTTTGGTGCTGCTGGGAAGCATTGAAAGGAGCCATTCATTGGTAGATGAAATCGAGCTGAATTGCGGGATCCGGAAAGTTAGAAGACAAGACTCCGAGAAGTCCGTTGGTAGTAGGAGCTTGGAGAGCTCAATTACATGGGGTAGACTAGGCTTAGAGGGTCTTTTGTTATCCATGTACTCCAACTTTATTCTCTAATGGATCGATTTTGACTTGGAGGGTCGCGGAGAGGTTTTTCGCTGAGTTCTTCGGTTTCCTCTTCGATATCACGTCTCAGTGTTATCTTGTGTTTACATATCTCTTTATTACTTAGTGTTATCTTGTGTTTACATCTCTTTTTATTACTCTTTAAGTTTTTATTTTATTGTTGATGATGGATAAATATGGTTTAGGATAGTGTTATCGGTTCATTGTGCTTATTTACTCTTGTTTTGCATTTAGTCTAAGTTAGAGTAAAAACAATCTAGTCGTAATTATTTATTGGGGGTTTGAACAAGCTCTTGTGTTTTAGCACAAATCTGAACTTTCATATTTAGTTAATCATTTCCTTGTATATTTGTGGGATTTAATGTAAGGGTTGAGTGTGTGAAATTTGGTGAAGAACTATGAAAAAAAGACAACTCACAACTTGCTCGTGAGTGGATAACCCATGAAAGACCACATGAGAAGTATATGTTGGAAGCTGAAAAGTCAAGTGTCAAGAGGTATCTCACGGCTATGCCAACTCGTGAGATGACCTGTGCAATGCATTGCCAACTTGTTTTAGTGTACTTGACTCATTTGTTTACCCACATTATAAAAGTCCACATTACCCATGAAATTGTAAGGAGAATCTTAGAGAGAAAACCTTAGAAATACACTTGAGAGTTAGAGATTGTAAACCCACAATCATCTACATATTTCTCTTAATTTTCGTCTACTCCTACCTCTCTAATTACAAATCCTTGAGAGGTTTTTAACCCAAACACATACCTCACCCAATCTAACTGTTAGGAGTTGTTTTGGTGTTTTGGTGCATGAGGGAAGCATTGGAAGAAGCCATTCTATAGTGGATGCTGTGCGTGCCTAGATGAGGTTGTTGGGCCTGGACTCACCTGGGCTCACAACTTACTTGTAACGTGGGCTTTGGATTTCCTACTTTGGGTGTTCTTGGCCCAGAGACTCGATGAAGTTTTCACTCTCTCTCTCTCTCTCTCTCTCTCTCTCTCTCTCTCTCTCTCTCTCTCTCGCTCCCTTGCTTTCTGTATCACTCATTTCCTACTCTCTATTTCTTTTAGAACCTCTCGACAACCAACCCCCTCTTCTTCTCCAACTTTTCTTATTTATAGCATTCCGATTAGTGGGGTACTATGATTACTTTTGCAGTTAGTGGTTTCAAGGGTCCAATGCTATTTTCTTTAGGTGGATGTTTGGTGGGAGTGGCTTTGGAACTAGTTCCCATTGGAGGTGGATGCTCGGAGGTGGCGTTTCTTAGAGCTTTACTGGGCATCCGAGATATGGTTTTCCTGTGCAGTCGCTCTTCGGTGGCAATGAGATTTGCCGGTCATATTCCATTGTCGCAGAGCCTTGAGCCAGTTTTTACACGACCAAGGTTTTGGGCTAACCATAAGGTCATGAGGCACGCATTTGTGTCCCTTATGTGCCTTCATCCTAGCTTTTGACAGGAGAGTTAGTAACCACGGGCCACCATGTGGAGCTTGGGCCTAAGGCCCAGACGGTCTTGGGGGCCTGGTGCCGAACAGATGTAATTTGGAGCTAGTTGTACAACTCGGTGAAGTTCGTTAAGAGCTGGAACTTGGAGGGTTCAAGTATAATGGGTAGATTAGGCTTGGAGGATCTTTTTGATATCCTTGTAATCCAACTTTATTCACTCA
The DNA here is from genome assembly GCA_030445155.1 of Quercus variabilis. Taxonomy (NCBI): domain Eukaryota; kingdom Viridiplantae; phylum Streptophyta; class Magnoliopsida; order Fagales; family Fagaceae; genus Quercus; species Quercus variabilis. The sequence continues at coordinate 19,198,831 of CP129446.1, forward strand.
TGGATCATTTTAGCTTGGAGGGCCGTGGAGAAGTTTTTCGCCTAGTACTTCGGTTTCCTTTTTGATAACACGTCTCGGTGTTATCTTGTGTTTGCATCTCTCTTCCCTTACTAATTGTGCTTTATCTTTACTTGTTGTTTATATATGCATATGCACTAGGTAGTAGTCCAGGTTAGTTGCACATTAATTACTCTTATTTTGCACTTAGTTGAATAGGTTAAAAGTAATTTAGCTATATGTTCAAAATTGGGGGTTTAAACAAGCTATAGTGTTTCACACTATTGAACTTTCAAAATCAATGAAGATGTTAATTGCGTTGGCATAGCAAATAAATTAAAGTTTGTATGTCATGTATAACACCGTAATATTATTGCTTGCAAGGGTTATTTACTTCATTTGTAAACTAGAGACCCAGATTTTCATATTCTTTAGTTGGATTTTCGCTATGGTAGGTCCAATTTCTGTTGTCAAATTGATCTCATGGAATACTTTCTTTTGATTCCATCAATTGCTCGGATTATAGTAGCGCTTAGTTTAAGGTGTGTACAAACTACTTTTAGTGCAACTATGGATGTGCACAATCACTTCATTCACTACTATAAAGCGTATACTCAACTATGGGTAGAGCTAACATGAGAGTTTTTTTGTTCTACTTATGAGAGCCACTAATGAACATGTGTCCTCATAATAGAAATGATGTTATATTCACGATTGACAAAGAAAACAAAGATCATTTTACACCCATCCACAGAAACTCTAACATCTCCTTTCTTCTAGGGAAAATAAAAATTGATGTAAAACCTCTCTTTATAATTTGTTTTACAAAACTACTGAAGCTGCAAATTGTAAATTATAGAAAATGATGTCAATGGTGGGTCAATATGAAAATTCATAGTTCTAAAAACCGGACTGGACTAGCCGGTTCAATTGGTTCAACTAGGCACCAATTTGGTCTTGTAAAAGTTCCAAAACTGAATAAAACCAAGAATCGAGACCAAAACTGGTTCTTTGATCGTATCGGTTTTTAAAACCATAGAAAATCACTAACAAATCACTGTGAACTATCTTAGCAAATGGTAAAAAAATTTGTGAGCATAATTATTGTATTTGTAGCATTATAGGAAAAAAAAAAAGTTTAACTTGCTTTCATGATCAATCCAATATAATATTACTAGGAAAAAAATTAGTGTTCATGTGGCATGAGAAAGTTAAAATAACTAGAGTGACATATTTAGGTCTTCTTTTTTGTACATTGATAGCTTGGGCTCGGGGAATTTGAACCTCGGATATCTCTCTTAGAAATACCAAAATTTGCAAATCAATTGAATTTCAAGGCTCTTGGAGACATATTTAGGCCTTAATTACATATTATTTAATAAGAAAACAATTGAGTAATTTTAAAAGCTTGGTAGCCCATACCTCTTTCGTTGGGTTAAAATGAATTGACCCCTTACAAATTAATTAATTACCCAAGTTAATTATTAATTAATTAGTCAAATTACATGCAATAGCGTGGTAGCATAAACAAATCACTAAATAACTAAATGCAGCGGAAAATAAATTTGACACAAGTGATTTGTTTACAAATGGAGAAAACCACCAAGACAAAACCCCACCGAGTGAATTTAAGGTCACCACTCCCGAGAATCCATTATTATCAATCACAAGTGGTTACAAGTATAAGAAATCTTACCAAACCCTTTGGCCTATCCCAAAATACCAACCTATAGTTGAACCCTTACCCCAATACCTAATTAGACTTGAATTGTAGTGGCAATCTCTCCGTTCAATGCACGAATCCCTGTACATGACTAACCAATGATGCATGGATCCCAGTACGTGACTAACTCACCAACTTGAAGAAGATTGTTGGCTGCAAAGTTCTTCAGTTTATCAACAATGAAGATTAGGAAGTTCCTTGGTCACAAAACCCTTGGCATAAAGATGTAGTAGCTTCTTCAGAGAGAATGATGAACTAGAGCAATTTCTGCCTCTAGTCACACAATGCACGTGCGACAGCCTTTAAAATAATCCTTATATATGTCTAGGGTTGAGAGAAAAGAAACCTTACACAAATACATAGGAATATGCGTGTAATCAGATCTGAAAAATCTGATTTCGTAATTCTTGACAGATACATCTTGTGTCGAGCTTCAACATTAAATCTCGATAGAAAGGATTCTATCTAGACTTTTGTTGAGCTTTAATGAACAACACTTTCTTCACTTGTTTCTTGGTCAGACTTGCATGACTTCGATACTTAACTTGAACACTTGTTTCTTAAAGTACTAAACCCATCCTAGATCTACCCAATTACAAGTAAAGTGCATTTTGTCAAAGAAATAGCCAATTACATAAAATATATCCCTAACATTTTCATTTGTTGGTGCTAGTACAGTTATTCAATGTTAAGATTCTCTCCATTTTATCTAGATCTATTTTATGATATAAATAAATATTATTAATTTAAAAGGAATATTCAATGTCATGTAATTTTTTTAAAGTTTAAATGATGTGATATTTTGTACATTGTTAAACTTTAAAACAAAACCTTAATTAAAATTGGCTATTTCCATTTCAATTCATTTCAAGTGAAATGAAGAAAATCCAATTAGGGTCATTGAATAGAAATCAGGTAGGATAATTATCTTACCTCAAAAAGTCTATTTGAGTTGATATGCGAAAAGAGTTAAATTTTGTCATTTCCTCTGTAACGACAAATTATCCTACCTTAAGTAGAATCCTCATGTGAGAGTGCATAAGCTTCTGTCATGTGGCGCTCTAATTTTGCATTTAGCTTAACCTCTTTTCATTAAGTTTTTTAACTCTTACCGAATAGATCATGGTAACTTATTTTTACGGTTATTTAAAACATGGGTCGCTCTTGACAATTAGAACAAATGTTATTCTTTACAAAATGGACTACATTTTAAAAATAGATCAAACCTTGTGAAAATCTCAAGCCCAGTTATTACCTTACATATTATGACCTAGGTCCCACATGTAGATCAAGGCCAAAACTCTTACCCACTTCTAGAAAATCTCATTTTCATGAAAACATGTCTTCCTCATGAAAAATTGTTCTATGCAATTTATGTAGGCAAATTCTTTTTGTCATTGACCAGTGCAACAAAAATATAAATAAATCTTGAGATTCCTAAGGTTGCTGAAATAATTGACAAGTGCATATTTTTAAAATTATTGATAATAAAAAAAGTCTGACAAATAGCATATACTATCTCACAAATACCATTTACATAATATTTTCTTTAAAAAAACTTCAATGATACGAATGGTCAAAAACATTATCCTATACAAGAAATACCAAAAATACTTACAAAACAATTTTCATATGAGGATTTATTTTTAAACAATATGAAGACAATAACAGAGATCAAATGCATTGAATGGGGTACTATGAAACAAGTTTGTTAATAATTTCAAATTACACTCATCATTTACATGAAAAAAATAATAATACATCATACTCATCATTTACATTAAAAATAAAAATAAAATATTAACTTCAAATTTCATTGCAAGATGTGAATTACTATTGTGTTGCAACAATAAGCAACATTGATACAATGATAGGTTGGTATTGCATTTCATGCATGCTTTGTGGAAGGAAGGTCAAACTACAATCAGGATCATTTTGGTGTGCAAAATTTGAAACAAAAAAAAAAATCTCCCTATCCCAAGGTTAGAGGCACTCACATTAACTACATACTCTCCAAATATTTATAACATATTCATCTCACTATAACTACTATACAATTGCAAACAACTTCATATACAATTCAAATTGAATTTTTTGATATGACTGACAAAACAACTTTTGTGATATTTGATCGAGATGCTGAAAAAATCCTAAATAAATTTGCAAGTGATCTTACTGAAAAACAAATAGTGATACAACTTATTTTAATTATTGTAAAACTATTGATCATAATATACATAAAATTCCCCATATGCAGATTGATATTGGAGTAGGAGTCTCACATGAACTAAAGAAAATACATTTTCCTATTTCGTTTGAATGAATTCAATCTAAAGGATGAATTTTAAATTTGCATAGTTGCTAAGATTTTTGATACACCTCAAAATGACAAAAAGGTATGGAAGAAAAAAAAAAAAAAAATAGACACAATCCAGTGTGCTATATTAATTCGTTTGCTACACTATTCCTAAACTAACAAAAAATTTTAAAAACATTTACAAAAAATGTCACATCACTTTTAGATTGATGTAAATAACAATTCAAAATTTAATATGAATGAAAATACCTAAACAAAATCTTAGTGACAACATATCTGCAAGTCCAAAATTTGCAAGATTAGTCAAGAATCTTCCATTTTCAATTCATAATTAGTGATTAACAAAAATGATGCAAAAAAGTAAAAAGTGATGAAAGCTCAAAAATTGAACAAATAGGGACGGACCAAACTTCAAACATTGAAGATGAAGAAGCAAATGATGATAACATATCCCTCAACAAGCTTTACAAGCATCGCCATATCACAAAAAACAAAGCATTGAAGAAACCAAAAAAAAAAAAAAAAAGATTTCGCAATGAAACTCTTTATTATGTCACATAATAAAGATAAATAATATGGAATGAATTAACATGATTTTATCAACTTTTATCATACAATATTACTCCAAAGCTAATTTTTTTTTTTTTTATTGCTCATTACTAGAACAGAATAATTATAATGGATATGTGTCTACAATTTATAATTGTTTCTTCTTATAATGAAGTCATTACTAACAAAGTTTTATATCAAATATGCTATAATATATGTACAATATTCTTAAAAAAAAAATTACATAAAATATTATATAACATTATCCGTGTATTGCACGGACAACTTACTAGTGTTATTAATTATTTTGTCTGGACAAATTAGATTGGGGAAAGGATATTTTATTTAAGACATGGTAAACATGCTTGAAGCTTTGTAGTTCCATTGATTGACAACTTTTAATATTTTTGAGAGAAATATTTAAGGTTCAAATCTTTTCTCTCCCGTTGTAACCATAAAAAGTGTCAAACATATTTGTATACAAGGAATGCACAACTTCTTTTTGGCATAAAAGATAGGAGAATGAAAATCCTAGGAGTATCAAGGGTCTTAAGAAGATTGCCTGTATTACAAAATTGTAGACGATAACTATAAGGCACTTGCCTGAAGGTGGACTGGAAAATGAAAGTGAAAACAAAATTCACGTAGCCAAATTAGGAAGTAATTAGTAGAAAAGTTTCTTCAGATATCAACCAATCTTGAAAGGACAAGAATAACCTTAATCCGGCTATGCGTTTTTTAAGGATTTGCAATTGCTCCAAGTTATGTCAAGCAAGCTCAATTATTAGGGATAGCTAAATAACATAAATAAATACAAAATTGTCCTCAACTAAAAACACTTGTTAAAGTGGGTGATGTGTGAGATTGATAATCTATTGTATCTTCTATTAGGGATGGCAATAGGTGGGGTAGGGCGGGGCGGGGCGGGGCAGGGTAGGGCTAAAGGATGGGGTCTTTGTTCCCGGCCCACGTGGTTTTGTCTTGCCCCATTCTTAACCCGCCCCGCATGAGGGGAAAAAAATTTGTTGCCCCATCCCCGCTCATTGGGGTCCCATGAAACCCTGCCCCACCCCGTAACACTCTACTTCTTGTTGATTTACTTACAACTATTACAATTTTTTTTAATAAATCCAGTTTCATTAGTAAAATCATACTTGAAATTAAAAATAAATTTATCCCATCAAATCAAACTATCTTTTAGCAAAAACTAAATAATATTATCCAAGTGTTTAATAAGACAATATCACAATAAAAATAAAAATGTCATAGTACAAAATAAATAATGTAATAGTATATAAATTTGTTTCTAATAAAGATAAAAGAAAACATTAAAATTTGTACCTTATTTCCAACCTTGCTAGAAAGAAAAAAGAGGCAGAGAACCATGTTAGGTATAATAAAATAAGCTAAAAATATGTTTGTTTAAATAGTAGGGATTTAGGGTATGAAAAATTTACAATTTAACCCTTATTAACGCGAGGTAGGGTGGGGATAGGGCAGAGTGGGGCGGGATGGGTCTAAAAAGTCTAAATTCATCCTCACCCCGCCCCATGGTGTGGGGCTAAAATCTCGCCCCATCCCCGCCCTTTCACTTTTGCGGGGTGGGGAAATTCTGCGCGGGACGAAGCAGGGGGGAGTGGTTCAAGCAAAACGGGAAAAATTACCATCCCTATCTTCAAGTAGCTTATATTATCACATCAATAAAAATAAAATAATAATTATATGTTTGTTTGTTTAGATCCCTTGAAAGTAGAGTAGTTTAATCTAATGAATTAGCCAAGTATTTACTTCGGTTAATTGTGAGATCTAGGTTAAACACATGAAAACATATTACTTATTGTGGAAAAGTAAAGAAGACAGTAATATGATGACCCAGGAAAGCCAATGAAATTAATTATTTCAAGGTAAAAAACTGGAGAGGATTTGACTTGGCTATCCTCAAGATAAACAAATCCACTATAATAGAATGAAAGTTTGCAATATATTTAGACCCTAAATCTAAAACTAACTCTTGTAGAACTTACAAACACTACACTACAAGAAAAACGGGCAATTGCGGCGGGCCAAAAGCGTTACTCAAGCTCAAAAATACCTTTAGTGGCGGGTTCTATTGTGGCAGTAACAAAAAGTGTTGATGTATATGCTTATTTTAGTGGGGGTTTTGGTTTATTGCTAAAATTGCACCCATATAAGGTTAGAGTTTGGGTCAATTGACTTTTAGTGGCGGGCTAGGTGCATTGTTATAGGTGTCAACATGTAGTAGCTGGCATACGGCGCCGCTATAGGGCATCAATTAAAACGAACTAATTGCACTTGTAGTGTGGGCGAGAAGTGTCGCTATATGTGACAACCTTTAGCGGCCGGTGAGAAGTGCTGTTATATGTGACAACCTTTAGCGGTAGGTGATAAGCGCCGCTATAGGACTTCATGTAAAACAAAACAAATGCACCTTGTAGTGGTGCTTTTTGACCACCGCTATAGGTTAATTTTTTTTTCCCACTAGGTTTGAAAACCACTATTTGCTAATAAATTGTTCACAAATCTGTTACAAAGAACCTGTATTAGTTTTAGCTCTACTAACACAATACCTCAAATGCAACTAATTAATAGCATCACAATTGTCTCCAAACTAACATAATATTAACATAGAAATATATTATCAAATGTTTGTTTTTAGACCCTTTAAAATACAATTGGATTAACCTAGTTAACAAGCCAAGTTATAACTTAGTCCAAATTTTAGATCTAGGTTATCACAATCAAACAATCATATCATGCATAGCAGTGGAAATATAAATAACACAATGATATGATGACCTAGGAAAACCAAACTAGTAAAATACCTGGGGAGGATTTAACCTAGTTATCCTCAAGGTAAACTTGAATCCACTATGAAAGAATTGAAGTTTTACAATAGTGACTTAGACCACTAACATCCTATTGCTACCCACCAGTAGAAACTTACTGACACAACCACGTGCAAGCTCCGAGACCACAGACTCCTTCTTTCTTGGATTCTCTAGCAAGTACAAGCACTCCCGCTTGTGTATCTTTAAGTTCTTATGGCAGCAATTGAATGATCATCAAGTTCTTGGAGAAATCTCCTCCTTGATAATCCTTATCTTGTGTGAAGGAAAGCTCCTCTCTAATCTCACAATAGATTCACACAAACAACAATATGAGCAACCTGAACTACTCTAAAAATGTGATAAGGGTTTTCTTTATATACTAGAAGAATTAGATCTGAAACCCTAATCCTTAATGGGCTTGGGATGAGTTGGAATTCTGCAGAAAAAAAAACATTTTGCCCGATATTCGATTGATCGAGCGAGGCCGAAATGCATAGTAACTTCTGCATTAGCTCGATTCCAACTTTACATAAAAGAAACAACTTTGAGCAAGCCTAAACAAGACTAAACAACCTGTTTTGATCATGGTTTGCCAATATTACACATTAAAGTTCTAAATACATAAATTCCTAAATCTTTAGAACCTAACATCAAATACATAACATTGTTTATAACCATCATCATAAGATTAACAAAAAAGGATGTGGTCCTTTGAATAAAACAACCGCTCAAATTAAGTTAATAACATAATTAAAAAAGTTCCAAAGTGTTTAAAAATATCCTTTAACACTTGCAAAAAATGTGGTTGTTCAAATATAGTTCTTTGTACACAAAAAAGTCCTCGAACACCAAGCACATCAAACTGTTCCTCTTAATAGCCAAGTCAATCAGTCCTGAAAATGATAAAAGCAACATTACAAACTTGTTTACAATGAACTTAACTTAACAAGGAAAAAAGGAAAAAAACTAATGAGCTTAAAAACTTGGAACAAAAGTGTTCTAAGGGCTTCCATTGATGAAAGGAATATTTTCATAAACACAAGTCAAGACATACACGGAGATATCTTAGTCTCATTCTTCTCCACAGAAGCTAAGAGGTTCTCTTCTGTGTCATTTAGCCCCACAATCACATTGTACACCTCTGTGTTAGCAGTCCATAGCACTACCACTTTATCTACCTTATTTGCCTCCTTGAACTCCCTAATTAGCACATTCAAATAGTAATAAGCACCAAACCAAAGTTTGAAACAATTACTAGAACAACATAGGATGATAGGAGGACTACCTAATATCTTTAATAATTTGTTGGACTTGTTCTTTCTTGGTCCCTTTGATCATGTTGTTGGCACGTGAACCTACGAGAAGAGATATAGGATTGCCTCCTTAAGAGACCAAACTTAAGCCATGTTCCGTAGAAACATTTGAAAACAAGGTTGAAAGTCTAATGAAATCATGATATTTAGCAATTTCAAAAAAGTAGGACATAGAATACCATACACAAAATAAATCTTAACTTGCCCATGATCCCACTGACACTTTCATGGTTAGCCATTCAACATGGATGAGCTCAAAGAACCTTAGCAAGAGTTTTAATGGTATTTACAATTGTTATTTGAGGCTTGTAGAAACAACATGGCTCACCTCCAATAATGCAAATTCAGAATTGAGAATTACCCATTCTTGTTATAGAAGGTGATGACATTAAAAGAAATAGAAATGAAAAGTGCAGCTATGAATATGTATAGTTGTAACATGTTTGAGAAGAAAGTCTAGACCCCAAATTAAGGCAATATATATATATATATATATATATATATAAGGTTGTCTTATAAAATAACACCATTGATTATAAAAACAATCTTTTTTTTGTAATGACTCACTAAATATTGTCCCAAAAAAAGTAAACAAAAACATCCATAGTATGTACACGTGCTAGTGAACAAGTTAAATTAAGCATGAAGTTCTTTTCACAAAATCTCCACAAAATCTCGTGCAGATATGTAAAATTGGGGAGGATCCATTAAAATTTGAAACCATTAAAACATGGAACAATATGGCCAAAATCTAGTCAAGGTAGTTTCGATTAAGTCTTTAAGCCTTAAATTTCCTAAACAGTTGCCACTCAATTTTTATATTAAGAAAAATATATGAATAATAGTTGTAAATTAGATAGGAATTATCACTATGTATATATAAAGAAAGATAGTATAAAATAGGATGTCAAAAAACAATTTATCCTTCAACGTTCTTATAAAATGAAGCAAAATATAAATAGTTTGCAAGTACAACTTTTAATCAAGGTTTTCAGACTCGGACCGTTCATTGAACTGTAAAAGGAAGAGATTCAAGGTTTTTGAGGTCGAATTGAGGTCGAACTGAGGTCGAACTGTGATGACGTCATAATTAATTTAATAATTATTTAAAAATATACAAAAACATTAAATTAATAAAAAATATAAAAATTAACTAAAATAGTCTAATTCTGAACAGTTTTAGACCCCTTAGAACAACCAGATTGGTTAGCCTAGATTAATTAGCCAAGTTGTTACTTAGTCAAATTATGCAATTCTAGGTTAAAGCAATCAAATAATCATATCAAAATAATAAAGCAGCGGAATAATAAAAGACACAATGATATGATCACCCAGGAAACCACACGGTAAAATCCTGGGGAGGATTTGACCCATTGATCCTCAAGGCAAACCTGAATCCACTATGAAAGAATCAAAGTTCATACAAAAGGACTACAAGCTCCCCGCTCGACTTCCTAATGCTACCCACCAGTAGAACTTACTGACACGACCACGTGCAAGTTTTGAATCCACGGACTTCTTCTTTCTTGAATTCTTCAATCAAGTACAAGCACCCTCGCTTGTGTATCTTTAAGTTCTTGAATCTGCAACTGAATGATCATCAAAGTTTTGATAATATCTCCACCTTGAAAACCCTAAGTTTTGTGTAAAGGCAAGCTCCTCAAAGATCTCACAAGAGATTTACACAAAACAACAATATGAGCAACAACCTTAGAGAGGTTTGGGTACAAAACCCTAAAATACCAAAGAGGCACAAGAGGCACTATAATCTCTCTAAAAAGCTCCAAAAACCCTCCCTAGGGTTAGCTTATGATGTCCTTTAAATACTGAAAAAAACGGCTCGCAATTTGGGCTTCAAACGAATAAGTTATGGTCTTTTGACATTTGCTAATTTTGCTAATAAGTGACTTTCGATCGATTGAATCTAATTTCTGATCGATCGAACCAGGCCGAAAGTCACTAATACTTCTGCAACCACTCGATTTCAACTTTACATAAAAGACCCAACTTTGAGCAAGCCTAAACAAGACTAAACATATTGTTTTGATCATGATTTGCTAACATTACACATTAGAGTTATAAATACATAAAATCCTAAATCTTTAGAACCTAACAAACTCCCCCTTTGACAATCTGTAACAAAACACAAACTAAAAGCTCAAAGTTTACAAAGTAAAAGCCTATTACAAAAATAATGCTCATAACATCAAATCCAATCTTAACTACTATCCATCAGTTGCAAGTGTAGACAGCAGCTCAATTGAATCAACCTGTATATTTCCTGAAACACTCAACAAACGCATAAACGCATGTGTGACAGAAAAACAGTAAATCAACAAATATGCAAACTAACTCTCCCTCTAAGTTAGATACATTAAAAACAATGTTAACTCCCCCTAAACATAACATTCTTGTATTTTCCACACATATTCCCACATATCAACTATTTCTCCCCCTTTTTGTCACGTATTGACAAAGACAACTCATAGAAAGAGTAAACAGTCAACATACGCAACAAAGGATAAGAGAAAATAGAGAAGGAAGGAGACACAAAACAATTCAACTCTATAGGAAATAGAGACAGCTCTTTCTATGAACAACACAGGTTAAAAAAACCTTTTCTCCCTCTATCAAAAATAGTAAAAACAAAACAAGTTTTGGGAAAAACAGTTTTGGGGAAAAATAAAGGAGGTGGGGGAAAATCAGCAGCAGCAGCAGCATCACCAACAGGATCAGGTACATCCTCACCAGTAGGACCAAAGTTAAAAACACACAAACCAAAGTCAAAAACTAAGGTGAGGATACACATGAAGAAAAAATATTCTCTCTTTCAATAAAATCCAAACATGGCACTATGTGAGCTATAAACAGTTACATGAGTAGAGAAAATATTTGCACATTGATTATCCATCATAACTCTTAAGAAAAATATTTTCTATAGTTCACACATAAAAAATAGCATATACTAGAATGTACAAAACTCAAAAATTAATCAATCAATTTTTAAAATCAAGTTGAATACCCAATGTAGCAAAGTGTATGCATGGTATGTGTGAAAACAATGAGAGATATGACTGCAAAATTGCAAGATGGATATAAAATCAATGCAATGCATGGGAATCCTAAACACAAATGATGCATAAAAAATTTTGGTCAAAAACATAGAAACTGAAAATTTTTCAGTTTCGATCGATCGAGAATCGATCGAACATCAATTGAGTCAGGCAGACTCAGACCAAAAAATTTAATCGTAATTTCGATTTATCGAAAAACAGGTTCGATCGATCGAAAGTCTGGAAAAACCAGATTTTTGAAAAACAGAGCATTTTAATGCAGAAACTCCTCAAAGCATATTGTTTTATAAAAAAAATGCATGAGTATGAGATGAAATTTTTTTCAAAAACACTTGAATTTAACCCAGATATTCCAAAATAAAGATTTTCAATCAATTTGTCCTCAAAGCGCAAACATTATACACATTTTACATTAAAATCAAGGAACTTTTAATCTTGGATGGCCACAACAAGATCACACACAATAAAATGTATTAAGTTTAACAAAGAGTAACTTGTGTAGTGTGTGCAACTAGTAAAAGCTTGAGATATATGTGAGGTGATATGTGAATAGCAATTAATCACAAAGTCTACACAATCCATCACATAGAATTTAAAAGAGACTATCACCTAAAGAGTTACATCCTATTACTCCCACATCTCTTAGAACAAAAGCTTGCAATCATGTAAGTTTCTTGTATTTTTGCCTCATTATTATATGAGATGGCATCAAGCCTAATAATGCACACCAATTTTATTTATGTGAGATGGTATCAAGCCTAATAGTACACACCAATTTTAAGCATTAAGCAATTAAGCCGAGGCATCACCTTATGTTCTTTTTGTGTATGTGCTACACTTTCTCGAGCACGGAATCTTATGATATGCACTAAGGTGTTCATGATTGGCTAGTGAACAGTGGTGAGATGGTTATTTATGCTTTTCTCAAAAGGATCAAGTCCGACAGTCAAATAACATGTGACTTCAAGATTAAGACAAAGTTATAAACACCATAAACATCTTTCCCACACAACAATGCACTACAAAGTTTCAACTAGTAAAGTGCAATAATTAAGCTCATCCGAGCTAAACAAGGTACATAAACTTGTTATGTAAAGATAAGGTGGCCAATCTTGATTTCAAATCCATGATATGAAATACAAAACACAAAAAATCTTTTTGGTTTAAAAAAATTTTATGACAAAAAACAAAAAGCACACATTATGCTAATGAACAATGCAAATGCAATGCATGACAATGTTTAACTAAGCTATAGAGGGTACATAAACAAGAAATATCATTTTCTTAATTAACCTATAAGTACGCGTACAAACTAGTACATACTTACACATAATAAAAAATAGCTTAGCACAAACTATTCAAGTTTCTCCACAATGTCAAGCATGTTCTAAATCAAGAGAGAGATATCATAACCCATGTAATCCTCAAGAATAATAAAACAATACACAAAATAAAATATTTTTGTTTTTTTGAAAATTTTCAATGTTTTTGGATTTTTTTTTAAAAAATAAAAAAAAACCTAAAAAACAACACAACCAAAAACAAAAACAAAACATGTCCACAAATAATTGAAAGAATTAAATCAGGGACAAGTTAGCAACACTCACCTTGGAGAATCTTTTCTCACCCATCTAGCATGAGTCTTCAGCTTTGTAGGTGAAAATCCATGTGAAGCAGAATGTATTTGAGGGATTATACCAAACTTCTGAGAGAGACTGAAATCTTGCAAATTCCTTTCACAAGCCAACAAGCTCAAATTTTTCAAAAGAATATGAAACAATTTATATGGACTTATGGCAGGAGAAATATCATCACATATCCTAGATTGACATACAGAATGCTTAAATTTCAATTTATGACAATTAGGACGAATGTGACCAGAGACACCACAAAAGTGGCAAACAGGAACAAATTTAGGAACATCAGTATTCCTAACAACAAGTCTAGTCTCAGATTTAGGTTTTTGCCTCAACAAAGAACAATTTGGTCTAATATGACCAACAACACCATAAAGGTGATAGGTAGGCACAAAAACAGATTTATTATGCTCTCTAAATGTAGGTTTAGACATAGGTTTAGAAACTTCAGTGTCTACATCAGAACTTTTACCTTTGTCTAACCTAGCAAAATAAGTCTTTTCTTTATTATTCCTCTTGAAAGGAGGGATATAAACTTTCTCAGTCTTAGGCTTAAGAGAAACAGAAACACTTCTGTTATCAATAGCAGGCTTGGTACTAGTCAAATTTTCAATTTTAGTTTTAGATTCAACTAACTCTTGTTCCAAGCTTTTCATCTTCTCATCTTGAGAGAAAATTTGATTTCTCAAAAATTCATTCTTTTTATTAGATTCATCTAATCTAACAATCAATTCCTCTTTTTCAAGATTAGCCAATTTTAACTCTTCTTTAAATTGCTTAGAAATTTTCAAAGATTTAGATAATTCCTTACGAAGAGTTTCAAAAGTATCAAAAAAATCAACAGAAACAATAGTGTCCTTTTTATTCAAAACATCACAGGCATCAATAAAATCAGCAAAAGCATGAGCAGAAAGACACTTCAAATTATCCATGATAACAGGGGTCAAGGATTAGCTCTTAGATCAAAAGATCTACAACAAGAAGAGCTGCTTGCTCTGATACCACTTGAACGGTTTTAGACCCCTTAGAACAACCAGATTGGTTAGCCTAAATTAATTAGCTAAGTTGTTACTTAGTCAAATTATGCAATTCTAGGTTAAAGCAATCAAATAATCATATCAAAATAATAAAGCATCGGAATAATAAAAGACACAATGATATGATCACCTAGGAAACCACATGGTAAAAACCTGGGGAGGATTTGACCCACCGATCCTCAAGGCAAACCTGAGTCCACTATGAAAGAATCGAAGTTCATACAAAAGGACTACAAGCTTCCTGCTCGACTTCCTAATGCTACCCACCAGTAGAACTTACTGACACGACCACGTGCAAGCTTTGAATCCATGGACTCTTTCTTTCTTGAATTCTTCAATCAAGTACAAGCACCCTCGCTTGTGTATCTTTAAGTTCTTGAATCTGCAACTGAATGATCATCAAGGTTTTGATAATATCTCCACTTTGAAAACCCTAAGTTTTGTGTAAAGGCAAGCTCCTCAAAGATCTCACAAGAGATTTACACAAAATAGCAATATGAGCAACAACCTTAGAGAGGTTTGGGTACAAAACCCTAAACCGTAAGTACAACGTTCTTATAAAATGAAGCAAAATATAAATAGTTTGCAAGTACAACTTCTTATCAAGGTTTTCAGACCTGGACCGTTTATTGAACCGTAAAAGGGAGAGATTCAAGATTTTTGAGGTTGAATTGAGGTCGAACCGGGGTCGAACTGTGATGACATCATAATTAATTTAATAATTATTTAAAAAATATATAAAAACATTAAATTAATAAAAAAAATAGAAAAATTAACTAAAATAGTCTAATTCATTTAGAGATCTATCTTTCAAATGTTTTTTACATCATAACTTTCAAGACAAATAAGAAATGTTAAATCCTTAGCAAACATAAATATGAATTACTCAATAAATCCATAAAAATACAAAGTAAAAATGCATAAACAAGCCTCTAAGTTACAATACACAACTACACATTGTTTCTTACAAAAACACATAAAACTTATTTGTCATAATTTTCATAAGGCAAATAAGAAATATTAAATTTTAAGCAAAAATAAATATTTTTTTGATAAAACTATATTGTACTCTTTTAATATTTTTATGAAAACTTATGTCTAAATTACCTCAAGATATTCTCAAGCCCATTTGACTATTCAATAAATTGTTTTATGTCAAAGGCCATTTGAATATTCAACTATTTATGAAAATTTTTAAAATAAAAAATATCCAAAAGTTAGAAGAATGGCCGGATAAAGAACTAAGAAATTGATTAAATAAAGAACAAAGCCCAATAAAGTTTTGGAAAGAGTGGTTGACAAACAGCATGTATTTAGTTAAATTTTAAAAATAAAAAATAAACAAAAGGTAGAAGAGTGCCAGATAAACCATTAAAAAATTGATTAAACCCAATAAAATTTAAAAGAGTGGTTGACAACATGAATTTAGTGGGTGACAGAATACAGGTTGTCAATCATCTTCAAAGAGCCAGAAGACTTTAGAGTCCAGAGGAAAAACGCAGGAGGAAGAAAACTGCAGAAACAACAAACAAAACGCAGAGAAAGAGAAAATGTAGAAAAGCAGTCGGCAAAAATGCAGAGAGAGAAGGTGAGCGAGACTGAAAAGAAGAATAAGAACAAATAGTGGTGCGATCTCAATGTTTGAGGTTGGAGCTTCATCAATGGCTGAGCCTGTAAGTACCAAAAAAAAAAAACTTTGAATAAATTGAACCGTGAGAACCGTGCAACCGTTCACGGTTTTCAAACTCGTGAGGTTGAACCGTGATTCGCATGGTTAATTGAGTTTTTCATATATGTCGGTTTTTAAGGTTAAAAGAATTGTTTTGGTGGACGGTTTTCGGTTATTCCGGTTGGACCATATGGTTTGGTCTGGGTTTTAAAACCTTGCTTCTAATCATTAACGCAAAATATAATGAGTGATACAAAAGTATTAACTAAACTTATCATCACCAGACTCATCATCATTGGACTCATCATCATCAGACTCATAAACATCATCACTAAGCTCTTCATCATCGATAAAGTTTTATTCAAGCAATTCATCCTCACTAATCAACGGTGTATCATAAATGGTTCATTCTTCATCAACTCGAGCCCAAGCATGGTTGTCAGTTGCATCATCACATGCATCATCAGTTGTTACATTATAAAGGACATTCTCCGTATATGTATCCACTTCATCATCATCATCATCATCACCATGTGAAGTGTGATTACCAACATCAAACACCTCCCTAGGTTTTGTTTTGACCACCACCACCCAATCTTTATATCTCACATCTTCTACTTAAAACACTTGTGAAGCTTGAGATGCTAATACATAAGGTTCGTCAATCAATTGATCACTCGTGTGTATCAATCTTGAAAAATTGACAAGGGGAAATCCAAACTCATCTTTTTTGCATCCTCTCCCATTAATAACGTCAGTCCATTGACATTTGAATAATACATCTCGATACCTGTCAGAGTAGTTCAACTCAATAATATCGATTAGTACACCATAATAACTAGCACTACCTTCAGTAACAACACAAACTCCACTATTTTAAGTTTTTCTAGTTGCCTCAAACTCTTTGGTGTGAAACTTCAAACCATTTATAACATAACGCTTGAACTATTTGTTAGGCTTTGTGAAGCCTAGTTTATTTTTGGCCCGTTTTGTAGCCCGTTGTAATCTTGTGCGCAGGATATAAAAGCTTTTTTTTTTTTGTGATTAGGGTTTTCGCTTTTGTGTTGTTGTGTTTTTAGAGAGAGAGAAAAACACTGTAGTTACACTTTGTATTTTTTCTTGACAATAGTGAAATCCCTGCAACTCCATGGACGTAGGCAAATTACCGAACCATGTAAATGCTGTCTTATGCATGTGATTGTTTTCTTTGACGTGTGTTTTTTCTTTTCTTTTTTTTTTTTTTTTTGTTTCTCACAAGTTGGAATTTCGGTTTGAATTCCCAACAATTGGTATTAGAGCCTAGGGATAGGTTCGAGTGGGAGCAATGGCAGAGGAAGCAGGAAAAGCGTCTAGAATAGAAAAGTTTGATGGCACAGACTTCGCGTATTGGAGGATGTAGATTGAAGATTATCTCTATGGAAGGAAATTGCATCTGCCTCTTTTGGGGACAAAACCTGAGGCTATGAAAGTTGATGAATGGGCTCTTCTTGACAGACAGGTACTAGGAGTTATTAGGTTAACTCTGTCTAGGTCTGTTGCATATAATGTTGTAAGGGAGAAGACCATAGCAGATCTGATGAAGGCTTTTTCTGGTATGTATGAAAAGCCATCTGCAAATAACAAGGTGCATTTAATAAAGAAACTATTTAATTTGAAGATGGTAGAGAATGCATCAGTAGCACAACATCTAAATGAATTTAACAATATCACAAATCAATTGTCGTCTGTAGAAATTGATTTTGATGATGAGATTCGTGCTCTGATCATCTTGGCTTCTTTGCCAAACAGTTGGGAGGCAATGAGGATGGTAGTAAGTAATTCTACAGGAAAGGAAAAGTTCAAGTACAATGATATTAGAGATTTAATTTTGGTTGAGGAGATTCGCATAAGAGATGCAGGTGAAACCTCAGGATTTGGTTCTACCCTAAACCTTGAGACAAGAGGCAGAGGTAATAACAAAAATTCAAATCGGGGCAGATTAAAATCCAGAAATACTAATCGGAACAGAAGTAAATCTAGATCAGGCCAACAAGTACAATGTTGGAATTGTAGGAAAACAGGTCATTTTAGGAACCAATGCAAAAGTTCTAAGAAGAAGAATGAAGATGATTCTACTAATACTGTAACAGAAGAGGTACAGGATGCATTACTTCTTGCAGTAGATAGTCCACTTAATGATTGGGTTTTGGACTCAGGAGCTTCGTTTCATACCACTCCACATCGAGAAATCATATAGAATTATGCTACAGGTGATTTTGGTAAGGTGTATTTGGCTGATGGTTCAGCCTTGAATGTTGTGGGTATGGGAGATGTCCAGATATTGTTGCCCAATGGGTCTGTTTGGTTACTGGAGAAAGTTCGACATATGCCTGACCTAAGGAGGAATCTGATTTCTGTTGGACAACTTGATGATGAAGGCATGCAATACTATTTATTGGTGGTACTTGGAAGGTTACAAAGGGAGTTAGGGTATTGGCTCGTGGAAAGAAGACTGGTACTCTATATATGACCTCAAGTCCAAGAGACACAATTGCAATTGTTGATGCAAGTATTGATACAAGCTTATGGCACTGCAAACTTGGTCACATGAGTGAGAAAGGGATGAAGATGCTACTATTAAAAGGAAAATTACAAGAATTGAAGTCCATTGATTTTAACATGTGTGAAAGCTGCATCTTAGGAAAGCAGAAAAAGGTAAGCTTCTTGAAAACTGGCAGGACACTGAAGGTTGAAAAATTGGAGTTAGTGCACACTGATTTGTGGGGGCCTTCTCTGGTTGCATTCCTTGGAGGTTCAAGGTATTACATCACTTTCATTGATGACTAAAGCAGAAAGGTATGAGTTTATTTTCTGAAAAATAAATCTGATATATTTGAAACTTTCAAGAAGTGAAAGGCCATGGTTGAGATAAAAACATATTTGAAGGTAAAATGTTTGAGGTTAGATAATAGAGGAGAGTACATAGATGGAGGGTTCAGTAAGTATTGTGCTGCACAGGGAATTAGGATGGAGAAGTCCATTTCTAGGACACCACAGCAGAATGGTAGGCTAAGCGCATGAACAGAACTCTAAATGAGCGTGCTAGGAGTATGTGGTTGCATGCTGGACTACCAAAAACTTTCTGGGCTGATGCTGTTAGCACTGCAGCTTACCTGATAAACCAAGGGCCATCAGTTCCCAAGGAGTTTAGACTTCCAGAGGAGATTTAGAGCGATAAAGAGGTAAAGTTTTCATATTTAAAAGTTTTTGGTTGTGTTTCTTACGTTTATATTGATTTTGATGCTTGTAGTAAACTTGATGCAAAGTCTAAAATATGTTTTTTCATTGGCTATGGTGATGAGAAATTTGGTTATAGGTTTTGGGATGAACAAAACAGGAAAATCATCAGAAGTAAAAGTGTGATATTTAATGAACAGGTTATGTACAAGGACAGGTCAACTGTAGTGTTAGATGTTACAGAGATAGATCAAAAGAAATCTGAGTTTATTAACTTAGATGGATTGACTGAAAGTATTGTCCAGAAAAGGGGTGAAGAAGATGAGGAGAATGTAGATTCACAGGTAGATCAGAGTACACCTGTAGCTGAAGTTCGCAGATCTTCTAGGAACATTAGAGCTCCACAGCTTTATTCACCCGCGTTAAATTATCTCCTGTTGACTGATGGTGGTGAGCCAGAGTGTTATGATGAAGCCTTGCAAGATGAGAATTTAAGCAAGTGGGAGTTAGCCATGAAGGATGAGATGGATTCCTTGTTGGGGAATCAGACATGAGAACTGACTGAATTACCAGTAAGAAAGAAGGCTTTGCACAACAAGTGGGTATACAGAATAAAGAACAAGCATGATGGTAGCAAACGTTACAAGACCAGATTAGTTGTTAAAGGGTTTCAGTAAAAGAAAGACATTGACTACACAGAGGTATTTTCTTCAGTTGTGAAGATGTCAATAATTAGACTGGTGCTGGGAATGGTCGTTGCAGAAAACTTACATCTTGAGCAGTTAGATGTGAAGACGACATTCCTTCATGGTGACTTAGAGGAAGACCTTTACATGATTTAACCAGAAGGGTTCATTGTTCAGGGACAAGAGAATCTAGTCTACAAACTGAGAAAGAGCTTGCATGGCCTAAAACAAGCTCCTAGACAGTGGTACAAGAAATTTCACAGCTTTATGCATAGAATTGGGTTCAAGAGATGTGAAACTGATCACTGTTGCTATGTTAAGTTTTTTGACAATTCTTACATCATATTACTATTGTATGTGGATGATATGCTTATTGTAGGGTCTTGCATTAAGGAGATTAATAATCTGAAGAAGCAATTGTTAAAACAGTTTGCAATGAAGGATTTGGGAGTTGCAAAAGCAAATCCTTGGTATGAGAATCATTAGAGACAAGGTTAATGGTACGTTGAAGCTTTCACAGTCAGAGTATGTGAAGAAAGTCCTCAGCAGGTTCAACATGAATGAAGCTAAACCAATGAGCACACCCTTGGGTAGTCATTTCAAATTAAGCAAAGAACAATCACCGAAGATAGAAGAAGAAAGGGACCATATGAGCAAGGTGCCCTATGCCTCAGCTATTGGCAGCTTGATGTATGCTATGGTGTGTACAAGGCCCGACATTGCACATGCAGTGGGAGTTGTGAGCAGATTCATGAGTAGGCCTGGAAAGCAGCATTGGGAGGCAGTTAAGTGGATTCTGAGATATCTGAAGGGTTCATCATATACACGTCTTTGCTTCAAAAGTGCAATTTTGAAACTGCAGGGTTATGTAGATGCTGATTTTGCTGGCGATATTGATAGTAGAAAGAGTATTACTGGGTTTGTATTTACTCTGGATGGTACAACTATATCATGGGTTTCAAATTTGCAAACGATTGTTACTTTGTCTACTACAGAAGCTAAGTATGTTGCAGTAACTGAAGTTGGAAAGGAGATGATTTGGCTCCATGGTTTCTTAGATGAATTGGGTAAGAAGCAGGAGATGGGCATTCTACACAGTGATAGTCAGAGTGCAATTTTTCTTGCTAAAAATTTGGCTTTTCATTCAAAGTCGAAACATATACAGACAAAATACTACTTTATTTGGTACCTTGTTGAAGATAAGTTGGTAATACTTGAAAAGATGTGTGGATCTAAAAACTTGACAGATATGTTGACTAAGGGTGTCACTATTGAGAAGCTGAAGCTGTGTGCAGTTCAGTTGGCCTTCTAACTTGAGGACAGGAGGATGAGTTGTAGGGATGAGGGATTGCTTTTGGAGGATAGCGGCTGATGTTGGTGATTGAACTAGTCTTCAAGTGGGAGATTTGTTGGGCTTTGTGGAGCCTAGTTTATTTTTGTCCCGTTTTGTAACCCATTGTAATCCTGTGCACAGGATATAAAAGCCGTTTTTTGTGATTAGGGTTTTGGCTTTTGTGTTGTTGTGTTTTTAGAGAGAGAGAAAAATACTGTAGCCGCACTTTGTATTTTTTCCTGATAATAGTAAAATCCCTGCAACTCTGTGGACGTAGGCAAATTGTTGAACCATGTAAATACTGTATTGTGCGTGTAATTGTTTTCTTTGACATGTGTTTTCTCTTTTTTTTTTTTTGTTTTTTCTCACAAGTTGGAATTTCGGTTTGAATTCCCAACACCATTTTGCTTCATTATTTGGATATCGAGCAAGTCATCTAACTTTATCAGAGAGTTCCTTTTTCTTAGAGGCCTCCATTGATATCACCTATATATATTATAGAGAAAGACTTTTATTATAAGCATGCTATCTAAATTGTTACAACCGAAAATAGTTATATATATATATATATATATATATGCTTTACTTAAATATTCCCTAAACTAGCTGCAGAATTTCTCTATATGCTACTTTTGAATAACATCATCAGTCACATGAAAAGGGAAACCAGCCTTGATATCCGCTATGTGTACACTGTGTAGACAAACGTGCTAATGTTAAGCTAGAGTATTGTATTGGAATGTTGTGAAAGGATACGCAAGGACATATCACTTTTTCGCGAAATGGGGTGATTTTTTCACAATTGAATAGCATGTAACGATGTGTTTGGATCCATGAATTTGAATTTAGTGTAATACTCACCACCGCACCTATGGATTCCTTAACATTCCTTACAGGCTAGTTGAATACAGTTTCAACAAATTTAAAATAGCGTGAGTAGAATGTTAAGCATTCCTCTGCTATGTACCCTTCTGTAATGGAGCCTTTAGGATAAGTTTTATTATGCACGTAAGACTTAATTCTTGACAAGAACCTATTGGAAAACCCAAGATCAACAACAAGAAATTGGTAAGTTAAACAAAACCAAATTGACCAAGTTACTATATGTGTTACCTCTCTATGGGATACATCAAACGATAATGAACTGGGCTAACAATTTTGGCTTCACTAGCCAAATGCATCGCTAGATGTACCATCACTAAAAAGAAAGAGGGAGGGAATATCATTTTCAACTCACACAATGTCACTAAAATTCTCTTCTTAAGAGTCTTAAGTTTCTCCACATTTAGTACTTTGGAACATATCTCCCTAAAGAAACAAGATAAGTCAATTAAATGCCTACTCACTTTAAGAGGAAAAAACCCACGTATTGCTATCGGAAAAAGTTGCTGCATTAAGATGTGATTATCATGGCTCTTCATCCCACAAATCTTGCGTTCTTTGAGTTTGATGCAACCTGAGATGTTTGAAGAATAACCATCTGGCACTCTTACATCTTTCAAAACTTGCAGAAAACCATCATTTTCACTAGCATTCATATGGTAGTAGGCATGTAGCATACGTGTCTAATCATTTCCAACCTTTTCCAAGTGAATTTCACTTCTCATACCCATATCCTTTAAGTTTTGACATGCCTTCAAGTTATCCTTTGTCTTGCCATCCAAGTTCAACAATGTGCCAATTATATTATCGACTACATTCTTTTCAATATGCATCATGTCAAGATTGTGGCAACACATGGTCCTCCCAATAAGGCAAGGTGAAAAATATATTTCTCTTCTTCCACATAGTTAAGGCCTCCTCTCCTCTTTTTCTTTTATTGCCCAAATTAACTTGTTTCTTCCCAAACACATGGTCGGCTACAACATTTGTTTATAACATGATTTCTCCTCCGGATACTATAATAGGAGCTGATCTCATATTAACATGCCCGTCAAATGATTTTTTTTTTTTTGCCTATGGAATTTATGATTACTATCCAAGGATCGCCTATATCCAATGTAACTAAATTTTCTTCTACATCTTAGCCAACGAGATTGATTATCATAGTTACAAAGGGGACATGCAAGAGCAACTTTCTTACTCTAACCCAAGATATCACCATACGCAGGAAAATCATTTATGGCCCACAATAATGCAGCATGCATTTGGAATGATTGTTGGAAGACACATCGAACGCTTCTACTCCAACATCCCATTACTCATTCAGTTCTTCTACTAGGGGTTGTAAGTACACATCTATATCGTTCTCGAGAGAGGTTGGATTGGGAATCAATAATGATAGTATGAAATAAGACCTTTTCATGCACATCAATGGAGGGATATTGTATGGGATCAAAATGACAAGCCACGTACTATGACTAGTACTCATATTTCCATATGGGTTGAATCCATTGGCTGCTAATCCAAGCCTCACATTACGAGGCTTGGATGAGAACTCTATGTACTTAGAGTCAAATGATTTCCAAGCTTCTGAATTAGCAAGATGCCTTAATAACTCGTCATTCACACAACCATTGGCATGCCACTTCATATGATTGGTTATTTCAGGAGACATAAAAAGTCGTTTCAATCTTGGCTTTAAGGGGAACCATCGTAGGATCTTTGTAGCTCTCTTTTTTCCTTTCTTGGGAAGCATGAGTACTTTGTTGACCTTTAAACTCATTACTTTCCCATCTTGAAACTCCACAGTTTGGACAAGCTTCAAGGTTGGTATTCTCCTTCCAATATAAAACACAATCTTTAAGACAAGCATGAATCTTCTCATAGCTCAAGCCTAGATCCTTAATAATCTTCTTAGCCTCATAAAAATCGTTTGGCAACTTAGCATTTGAAGGAAGAAAATCAAGCAAAAATTGCAGCAACATGTTAAATGATTTGTTGGTCCAACCATTAAGACATTTCATGTGGTACAAATGCACAATGGTTGAGAATTTGCTAAAATGCTTACAACCTTCATAACAAGGTTAATTAGCATCTTCAAGCAATTTCATAAATTGAAGTGCATCTTCATTAGGACCTTTTCTAGGACCTTTTGTGGGTTGTTGCACATTAGGGACTTCTTCCATTGGCCTAGATGCCATATCATGTATAAGGAACGTGTCATGCAATATGTCACAAAGATCGGCATACTTTATTGGGTTTTCTTGAACACGACTATTAGGAATTTTAGTATAAGTCTTTGTAAAAGATGATTCCTCGTTAAAAACCTAAGGGTTATAACCCTTACAAATCCCATGTGACATAAAGTGACCTTGTACAACATCTATAGGCCATGAATTTGTATGCACACATTTTTTACACGAACATGAAATCAATCCATCTGTTGTGCATGGTTAGATGCAAAATTCAAAAACTGTTGGACTCCATCTAAATATTATTGCAACCTTCTATTGGTAAGTTAATCCAACTCTTATCCATTGCTATAAAGTGGTTTACAAGAAACACCTATAATGTGATTTCATGAAAGCACAAACCAATAGTTAACACATGTTTCATTTAGTTCATTTCACTTTAAGTTAAGTAACAAATCATCTTCAATCATGAACTTTCAGCTATGTTCCTAAGAAAACAACAATTTTAAATGCATAGAGAAGTTATCAACACATTTGGTAACTATAACATCATTACTAACAATATTCTTTAGGAATGGACATCTCTTTAAATACCCCATTTCATTTTAGTGTTCCTCATGTGTAAAAAAGATAGAGAGAAGCCTCTAAAATTAATTAATCAAATAAAAACAACTCAACAAGAATCATCAAATATTATACAAAACAGTCAACACTCCCAATATCAGCTAAAACCACCTTATTACTCCATGCAAGTCACCTACTTGTCCCAATTCAACAACCCACCACAAACACACACACACACACACACAGAGCACCTTAAGTCTGACACAAACAAATTCAATTGTTTTGATCACTCAAACTTGTAATGCATCATTTTTTTTTGCAATATGCTAACAAGGAAAGAATATATATAAACCTAAGTTCATTCTCAAATCTAAAACTGATATATAGTTTATTGTGTTCTCAAATCAACCTAATTAAGAATGTTAGCCAAAACTATACATTAGCATGTAAGCATCTAAAGTTGGAGCTTAGTTCGTAAAGTAACTGCAACAATCATCAACTATCCATCAAATTTAGAGTATTTATAGTCCTACAGCGTTAATAAGTGATGCATGCAGCATTATTTAAAAAGGGTAAAATATAAGTTGTAATCTAGTCTTTGAGAATGAATGAAGTACATTTTCTAACCAATCCTTTCTTCCAGATTTTCTTTCTTTGAATTTTAACATGTTTAATCAAACAACCAAATCCAATTACAGCACTGGCCATATATCCCTCTCAGGCATTTCATCAAACAACTGAATAGCATTCTTAAAAGTACTGCAAAACTAGTTTTGATCATATGAGCATTTTACCCAACCAACTCTACCTAATCCACCAAAGGTTTCATAAATTTGGTAACCTCAAAATTTAAACCAAACTATGAAACTCAAGCAGTGACTTGCACATGGATGATTCAAAGGAAAAAAAAGAGAGCAGAAAAAAAAAAAAAAAAAAAAAAAACCAACCCATGCCAGCAGTAATGAGGTGGTGGCAAAAAAAATGGTGGTTGTCGACGACTTGGCGATTGGCGACAGTGGCTCTGGCTTGATTGCCTCCTCCTTCTCTTTCTCTCAACTACACTGTTCTAAGGTCTCTCTTAGTCTCTCCCTCTCACGTGGTTCAACCTTTGGATATTTGGTGATTTTAAAGTTCACACGAGAGGCTAAGCAGAACCCATCAACGAGAGCCTTCAAAAATCAAATCCAAACCCACAATCAATTTTTTGGGAAAAAAAAAAAAAAAAAAACTCACAAAACCACAAGAACCGATTTTTTTTTTTTTTTTTTTTTTTGAAATTTAAGGCAAATCCATTTGAGAAATAAAGCCAAATAAAAACTCAGACGCTTACTCAAGATTGGCGGTGGCTTGAGATGATTTGGGTCTTCGTCGAGTTTGATCTCTGGCGAGTTGAGGTCTGGAGATTTTGAGAGTGAAAGAGATTTTGAGAGAGAGAGAGAGAGAGAGAGAGAGAGAGAGTGTGTGTGTGTGTGTGTGTGTGGGGGGGGGGGGGTTTTCTTTCTTAGAGTTGGAGGGAAAGTGAAAAGAGGAGGGGAGGGAAATGACAAAGAAACAGAGGGCAATTAAAATGTTTATTACGACAGTACAAACTGCCGCTATAACTAAGACAAAGCACCACAAAAAAGAGAGTATTGCGATGGTCATCCAGCTCGCAGCTATAAGTGACAGAAATGCTGCTATTAATACCACCACTGTAGAGGGCCGCAAAATATAACACAAATTCTTCGATCAATAACAATTAATTAAAAGGCCACATTTTATTAAGCATTTTCTTGCACAATCATACACTTAAAAAAAATTCAAGGCCAAAACCTCCTTCTCAAACTGATTCTCCAACTCTTCCAGCTAAGATATTCACAATCCTTCCTCTCTCACTCTCTCTGTTTTCCAAAATTATTAGATTCCTCTCTAACTCCAAGAGCAACCATTGCCATCTTTGCTCTTCACTCTTTGAACATATCGCTCATTGATCCGCTTTCTCTATCTCACTTTTGCTTAAAATCAAGCCCAAATATGTCTCTATGTTCTCCACTCTCATACTAACTCTCTCTCTCTCTCTCAAAGATTGATGCTTCACTCTCTCTTTTGCTCAAATCAATATCTCTCTTTTAGTGGGTCGCTCTCTCGATGGGACTCTCTCTTTTTTCCTTATCCCTCCATGGTGGACTGTGGTGATTGTTGGTTGTGGAAGTAGTGGTCAATTGGGTCTGGTGATGAGTCGTAGGGTGGGTTATGGATGTGTTGTAAAGTCACTTCTATATTCCCAGTGAAGCCTCGATGGCTATTTTTGGGGCTTTAATCGGCTAGTGGCAACGGTGAGTGCTAATAGAGACAGACCTAATCTAGGGTTTGAAAGTGAGAATGCATGGCGGTGGCGGGAAGATCGATTGTTGGGTTTTGAGATCAATGACGTGAGATTTTAATTTGAGAGTAAGAGGGAGAGAGAGTGTTTTTTTAGAGGGAGACAAACGGATGAGAAATGAAAAGGTTGGGTTCTAAATTGATAGATTTATGTAAGGGGAAAAAAAAAAAAAAGAGGGAGAAAAAAATTGGACTTTAGGGCAATTAATAGGTTTATTGCGATGGTCGCTTAAATTGTTGCTATAACTAAAAAATGCCGAAAAAGACATATATGTGGCGGTTTGATAATACCGCCGCTATAATTAAATCAAACGCCGCCAAAACATATATATTGCGGTGGTTTTATATACCGCTACTGTAGTATGCCATAAAAGGGTATAATTATTATGGCGAGTTTATGGAGCGCTGCTATAGCTAATTTTAATGCTGCTAAAACACGTACATTGCGGCGGTTTATATAGCGCCACTGTAATATGTCGCAAAAGGCTTGATTTATTGCGGCGGTCCAATGAAACGTCACAATATATATCATCTACAGGGGTGGGCCAAAGAAGCGTCGTAATATGTGATATATAGCTGCAGTTTTTGCAACTGCTGCAAAAAACGCACCGTAATAGCTTGATTTTCTTGTAGTGCAACCATGTGCAGCTCCAACTCCACATACTCTTTTATCATGAATTTGTTGAACACAAATTCCCACGTTTGTGACTTTGAGATCCCACTCAAAGGTTTAGCATCACAAACTCTCCTGTTTGTGACTCCAAGACCACCCTTGAAGATTTAAATCATTAGCTATGTATGATTTTGTTACAGCAACTTCTGATCTACTAGTTCTATTGGTATGAGAATGATTTCTAGTATTGACTTTGAATGGAAAAGGAACAGCACATTTTAGATCTCATAAGAGCACCTCTAAAGTCATCACAAAACGTGCCTTAGGATTCCCTTTATATAGTAAGAGAATAGATTTGAAACCCTAATCACTTAATAGGCTTAACAGGCTGATGAGCTTTAATTAAATTCTGCAGAACCCTTCTTTTGATTGGCCGAACTTGACATGTTTCGAATTCTTGAACCTGCAGCTTGCTTATTCTTGTATTCAGACTTGCAGCAGCTTGAGCATTGTCTAATATTCCCTATATGTTAGGTTCTAAAGATTTAGGATTTTATGTATTTAGAACTCTAATGTGTAATGTTGGCAAACCATGATCAAAACAATATGTTTAGTCTTGTTTAGGCTTGCTCAAAGTTGATTAATTATTTGTAAAACTGGAATCGAGTGATTGCAGATTTATTGGACTAAATCTGTAAGGCTTGATCGATCGAAAATTAGACTCGATCGATCGAACCACGTACAGATTTATTTTTCTGCAGAGTTCCAGTTCAGCCCAAACTCTATTTAAACGTCTTGGGGATCAAGTAAAACACTCCTATATATAAGGAAAACCCTAGAATGTTTTTGAGATTTTTAAGAGAGAGATTAGAGTGCCTCTTGTGCCTCCTTTTATTTTTAAGGTTTTGTACCCAAACCTCTCTAAGTCTTTGTTGCTCATATTTGCGGTTTATGTGAATCTCTTGTGAGATCCTTAAGGAGCTTTCCTTCACATAAACTTAGGGTTTTTAAGGTAGAGATTATTTCAACATCTTGATGATCAACAAGGTTGCTACCATTGGAGATTAAAAGAAAAGCAAGCGGGGAGCTTGTAGCTGATTGAAGAATTCAAGAAAGAAGTAGTCCGTGGATTCGGAGCCTGCGCGTGATCGTGTCAGGAAGTTTTACTGGTGGGTAGCATTAGGAAGTCGAGCGGGGAGCTTGTAGTCCTTCTGTAAGAACTTCAATTCTTTCATAGTGAATTCTGTTATGCCTTGAGGATCGGTGGGTCAAATCCTCCCCAGGTTTTTACCGAGTGGTTTCCTGGGTGATCATATCTTGTGTTATTTATTATTCCGCTGCTTTATATCTTGATATGATTATTTGATTGCTTTAACCTAGAATTGCATAATTTGACTAAGTAACAACTTGGTTAATTAATCTAGGCTACGCAATCTGTGTGTTTAAGGGGTCTAAATTTCCAACACTATAGACTCTAAAATCTATATCTTGACAAGTTTGTGCTCACGATTTGTCAATTGTTCTAAACTTTTTGAACCTAACATTATATTAAAAAAAAAGGCTTATATTAAGGCCAAAAAAGACCGCAAGAGTGCATACATATAGTAAGAGCAACATAGTTGAGAATTGAAAGAGAAGGATAAACAATAACAGCGACTCCCACTTCCTCCTCCTCTTTCCTTGGGTTTATCCTCTTTAGATTTCTTGTATTTCTTTACTCTCTAAAGCAACTAAGATTTTCCCTTGAAGGAAGAGAGACTTTAGAAAACAACCATCTTACTCATATGCATACCCTTTAAGTCAGCTCTTGTAAAGTTGTGATTTATAACTATGTGTTTTGTTGGCTTTTATTACGTGCCAAATTTGATTGTAATTTTATTCAATCTTTTGTACCTTGTATTTATTGTGGGATTTGATTGTAAGGGTTCTGTGATAGAGCGAGAGAGTGTGTGAAGACTCAAGCAATTCAAGACTAAGGAGTTCTTGTAGTTAGCTCACGACTAAGCATCCCGCGAAGTGAGCCATGTGCCCTGTACATGATTGGAATGCGAAGAGTCAGGACAGATGACGACAGTTGTGTTTCGTGAGTAGCTTGTGGGTAAGGCCTTCTTGCGAGACACTCGCTAGACATTCTGTTTTACTAGACTGTCAATTCTGATACACACTTTCTATGCCTACACTATTTATACCCACATTACCCACAAATGTTAAGGAGTGCTTCTAAGAGAAAACCCTGGCCACAAACCTTGAGAGTTAGAGATTTTTATACCTACATTTCTCTACACAATTGCTTGTGGATTTTCCTCAACTCCTAACTCTCCATTTCCATACCATTGAGAGGTTGATAGCTCAAACACTTACCACACCCTTTCAGAGTGTCAAGTGAGGTTTTGGTGCTGTTGGGAAGCACTAGAAGAAGCTAAGGATGGTAGATGCAACATGGAGCTTGTTGCGGGATGTAGAAAGTTAGACAGGACACGGTTTCGAGAAGCCTTGTTGGAGTAGGAGCTTAGAGAGCTTAGGTATATCGAGTATATTAGGCTTGGAAGGTTTCTTGCTCACCCATGTATCCCAACTGATTGTCTTATGGATCGATTACTGCTTGGAGGGCAGCGATGAGGTTTTTCGTCGAGTTTTTCAGTTTCCTCTTCGATAACACATCGGCGTATTATCTTGTGTTTGCATCTTTCTTCCATACTCTTTTATATTCCATTTTACTACTATGTTGCTATGAGTATGGATTAGAGAAGTTTGTTTGTTTATCCGCTTGCATTTACACTATTCCGCATTTAGAATTAAGTTAGTGTAAAATCAATCAAGTCATAACTTTTATTTGGGGGTCTAAACAGCTCTTGTATTTTCAACACATTTTTGAGCTTTCAATTAGTATCAGAGCAGGTGCACTAGCTGTGATTTAATTACCTTAGTGCGATCCTTGACCCCATTTGAGATGGATCGATCTCAATCTTTAAATGTTCCGCCATATTTTGATGGTAGTAACTATGCCTTTCGGAAAGTTTGAATAAGGGCATTCTTGTGTTCAATTAATGATACTGTTTGGGATGCGGTAAAAGTAGGATGGACTAGGCCGGAGGCCGCTAAATCCACTTGGGATAAGGTAGCACTTACGGCAGCTAACGCTAACAGTAAAGCTTTTTTTGCAATTTTTTGTGGTGTTTCTCTAGATGAGTGTCACAGAATT
Organism: Quercus variabilis; assembly: GCA_030445155.1. Classification (NCBI taxonomy): domain Eukaryota; kingdom Viridiplantae; phylum Streptophyta; class Magnoliopsida; order Fagales; family Fagaceae; genus Quercus; species Quercus variabilis. The sequence goes on from CP129446.1 coordinate 19,230,045, forward strand.
TCTCACATAATAGTTGCCAAGGAAGCTTGGGAGATATTGGAGACCACCTATGAAGGAACGAAGAAGGTGAAGGATACTAAGTTGCAGATGCTAACCACTCGATTTGAAGAGTTGAAAATGAGTGAAGAAGAGTCATTCGGCTCATTCTATAGCAACCTGAACAAGGTGGTGATTGGCAAGTTCAACTTGGGTGAGAAAACAGAGGCCTCAAAGATAGTGAGGAAAATTCTTCGATCACTGCCGGAGAGCTTCTGAGCAAAAGTCACAGCTATAGAGGAAAGTAAAGATTTGGATGAGATCAAAATCTAAGAGCTCATTGGATCTCTCCAAACATATGAGCTGAGACTGCCTTCTCATAAGTTGAGCAAATCTCTTGCTCTCAAAACCATTACTGAGAGAATGGATGACTCATCCGAAGAAGATGATGTGTAGAAGGAGGTAGCATTTCTTGTAAAGAACTTTCGAAAATTTCAAAAGATGAAGAACAGTGGAAAACCATTTAGCAGAGGGAAGCTTTCATCCTCCAAAGGTGATAGGAAGGAGTTTAAGAAGAAAGATAGGAAGGATTCTCAATCCCCTCAAGGCATTGTGTGTTACGAATGCAATGGTCATGGACATCTTAAAAAGGAGTGTCCAAACTATTTGAGAGGAAAGGGTAAAGTGTTTGCCATTACCCTCAGTGATTTTGACAGTTCAAATTCAGACTCTGAAGGAGAATGTGATAGTGAAGGGAATTATATGGCTTTCATGGCTATTGCCTCAGTTGACTCAAAAGATGATTTGGGCAATTTGGTTGATGAACTTGGTAATATTTTTGAGGATGAGGAAATTGAAGAATCTGAAGATGAAGACTTATGCCAAAATGAAAGGGAAAACAACCTTCAAGAAGCCTATGATTCTCTATTAGAAGATTGTGGCAAATATGCCAAAGTTGCTAACCTTGCTATAAAAAGATGAAAAAGGTTGAAAAAGAGCATAAAGGTATACCTGTGCAACTTAAGGAAGCAAAGTGTGAAGAAGAAAGACTTAAAGGAGAGTTGGTTGCAGCTTACTCTAAAATCAAGTTTTTTGAACTTGAAATTGTTCAAGCAAATGTCAAGGTTGAGCACATCTCCACCAAGAAACTTGACAATGTGCTATCCTCTCAGAAATCTTCACATGATAAGACTGGTTTGGGTTATACTAGAGAAGGAACCTCGAGCAGTGAACCCAAAAAGGAGGTGAAGTTTGTCAGCCAAGAATGTTGAGAAACTTAAAAAGTGAAGTCTGAGATTGAGACCCCTGCTGTGGTAAAGAGAACCATTGGTGCAAAGCCAAAGGAACAAGGGAAGTCATTACCCAAAAATCAAAGGGGGCCTCAAGTAAAGCGCTTGTGTCATCATTGTGGCACACAAGGACACACAAGGCCGAATTGCTTCAAGCTTCATGCACTTAAAAGGGCTGATTCTATGCATGGTCAAGAGAGCTCAAGGAGAAGACCAAGAGGAGCATAAGCTAAGGGAGATGGTGAAGGACATCTCATTGGAGATGTGATGGAAATGCTGAAAAACATATCACTGTGCCTTGCTAGTTTCGCTCTGAGGTTTGAAAGTTATGTTGGTCATACCCCGCCATCTAAGGCTCTTACCTAAGGAGGGTACTTATGCATGATCACCCTATATGCCCATGCATTAATTCTTCCAATGTTTAGGGTAATAGGTTCATGCATCATGACATGCATAATTCAATTTGTGTCAATTGCTTCTAGTTTTTAGCATGTTTCTTTTACTTGTTTTCGTTTGTACCTGTCTTTGTTGATCTTAATTTACTTGTTCTGTTTTTGAGTGTATTCAAAAATTCAAAAACCCATAAAATTGAAATATCTTCAAAAAGTTTGATCACTTGTGTTGTGTTTATCACATGTGAGTTTGGCCTAGTACCTTCGTACTAATAGCGTAGTGCATTTACGAGCTTAGCTTGTTATGTATACACATATATCATTGTTGGAGAAATCTTGAAAACTATGTGTGATTGTTGTAAATAGATTTTCAAGTTTGTCATGAATGTTTGGTCAATAGTCTTGATGGTCTTAATACTTGCATAGACTTGTGTCTATATATCTTCCCACATTTTCTTTTATGTTTTTCCTATAGAGCTCACCAAATGTAAATCTCAAAATGAAAAAGAGATTATAAGCTGCAAAAGCCTGTCGCACATACTAGTATTTGACTAGGAAAAAGGGAAAGCGACTTTCGTATTGAAATGTATAGTGCTCAAAAAGCCAAAGGCTTACTCACAATGTTGAAATATCAAAACTTTGAAGCACCGATCTCAAAAAGATCAAATGTTATGATTTATGCAGAAGCCAAATGAAAAGCTTCTAAGATTTGTAATCATTTTGTGGGAGGTCATATATATTCATTTCTATAATAGAGATAGTCAACCTGACTTAGTATCAGTTGTGTATGACTTGATTGAATTGATCATTGAAGCTTGACTCTGGTCTAAGGACTATTTCACACTTGATACTCACCCACAACACACAAGACTTTGTTTCAATTAATGCTTATCTCATTTGTGTGATTGTACATGTTCAAATGTGACGTGTATTCTTAAGTACTTACTGATCAAACCCAAAAAAAAAAAATATATATATATATATATATATATTTTTTTTTTTTTGTGTTTTATATGTTTTTGAAAGTGATTTTATACTTTTGTGCTTTTAGTTTTTGTTCAAAATGTATTTTTGTGTTTTTCTTCAAAAATTGGTTTAGAGATTGTTTCGCGAGAAGCTCGCAACTTAAAGCTTCTCGCGAAATGTGTTAAAGGGAAATAAAATTTTGGTCAATTCATACAGAAAGTCTCGCTATTGCCTCGAGAGTATTTCGCGACTAAACGCTTCTTGCGAAACGCTTTAGGCAAAAATTGGAATTTTTTCAATTCTCATAGAGGCTATCGCGATTGTCTCGCGACTTAAAACTTCTCGCGAAAGCTTTTGAGCTTCAATGGCCATTCTCATGACTATCTCGCGACTATCATGCTACTGCTAACCAGCGAAAAACACGTGTTTTCAGTTTTTATGTAGCAGATTTGACATGTTTTCAAATATTCTCAACTTCCCTCGCACTACCTTTCTCAAACCTTGCCTCAACCCAAAATCATTTTTCTTTCAAACCCCATTATTTTCAAGCAAAATCTCTGCAAAATCACTTCAAGGTATGCTTTCCTAAACATTATCTTCATTTTTATCTTAGATTATGCAGATTTTAGCTTACGGTTCTTAAAAATTGGGGATTTTCGAAAACTGGGTTGGGGTTCATAAATTTGTGAAATTTTTTCCAAAATTTTGATTGGGCTGAGTACCATTTGGTTTGTGTGTATTTATGTTGGCCCCTTGTGGCAAATTTAGCATGTATTTAGGCAATTTTCACCATGTTCATGCATTGTTCATAGTTGGAATGCATTGTTGCATGTTTGGTGTTTGTCAGAATGTTCTAGTGACATTTTTGTGTTGAATTGGACTCAAATGAGTTCCAATACTTGGGTTTCATTTTGATTGATCATGTTTACCATGTTTTGGTCAGTGTTTCTGTGTTTTACACACTTTGCCCATTTTGTTCCTCAATGCCATGCCATGCACACACTAGGCCCCTCTAGGCACACCTCATACATCTCATGCTGCATCCTCATGCATCAGCTCATGCACGCACATGCACAGTTACCTAATTTCATGCATTGTGTTTATGTTTACATGCTTTATCTGTATTAGCATGTTGTTTTGAGTTGGTTATGCTCTGTTTTAGGTTGTCTTAGCTATGTTTTTGAACTAACTTGAATCTAATCAAGTTTTGTGTTTTGTTTTTGTGTTTGTGCACTTGTTTTTGTTCTGTGTTCTCTGTGTTCCTTTATGCAAATGTCTCCTACAAAACATTCTCCGAACAAAAAGTCATCAAAACATGCACGCACTGATTCTGATAACTTGAAGTCTACTGAGGCCGATATGAAATACAATGACTGCTGCAAAAGAGTAACCATTATTATGGAGAGGGTGGTCAAGCTAGAAACCCTTAAGGACACCTTCATCCTTGAGGTGTTCAAAGAAAGGACCTAGACCAAGCTGTTGAACTCGGTTAGGGTTGTCTATTCAGAGATCATAAGAGAATTTTTCTCAAATGCTACTGTGGAAGGAGACTGTATAGATTTTTGGGTAAGGCATGAAGAGTTTGTCATCACTAGGGACAACATTCAGGAGTTCTTTGAAGTTTGCCCTCCCTTATAGCCAATTACAGTGCAATATGAGGATCGTTTGGGCTCTGCTGAGGAGATGATGAAGATACTTGGTGGTACTTCTAAGAAAACCTCCATGAACACAATCCCATTTAGTCCAGAGATAAGGACTCTAGCCTCTGTGATGATCCATAATCTGTATCTAGTCACCAACTTGACTACGTTGTCTACTCCAAGGACAAAATTTTTGTATGATCTCTTTACTCACAAGGAGATTGATATATGTGGACACGTCTTCCATTTGTTGAAAAAAAGCATTGAGAAGCAGAATTCAAGGGCTATAATGTCCTTCCCTACTCTCATTATGGGCCTAATTGCGAAGGAGTGGCTCAAACTTTTGAGTGGCCTCACAGTGGTTCAGAGGGACTATCCCATTGGTGCACATACACTCACTAGGAGCACAGCTCACATCAAGGGCTCTAAAACAGGTGTGCACACGATACCACGGGATCGTGTTGGTGACGAAGGTGGTGATACAGAGGAGGAGATTGATAGATTCACTTTTGCACAAGAATCTTCAGTTTAGCCATCTTCATTAGCACCTACTCGAGGACCTAATAGACTTGATCGCCTTCTTGATAGAGTGGATCAAATGTTTACCATGCTAGACTCCTATGTGCAACACACCACGACCTAGTTTGCATACGTCTAGAGATAAATGATTGCATTGTCTTCATAGATCGACGACTTGTCCATGGCACGAGGATCAGATTCAGAGTTTGATCAGTTCTAGCCTCTTTGGTCATTTCGGTCAAAAAGGGGGAGAAAATTTTGAGGGGGAGCTTGCACATTTAAGGGGGAGCAGAGCATAGACATAACTTAGGTGTAGAAACTTTGGTTCATATAGGCGGTTTAGCTTTATTTATGTTTTGGTTTAAACTGTTTTAGCATTTATAACTCTTGGATAGTTGTTTTTTACGGCTTTCTTTTAAAGCTTTAATACTTTGTTTTTAATTTCAGTTTATATTCAGCAGTTGTGTTTATCTCAATGCTTTGTAAAATTTTTTTGTACTTTTAAGATATTGCTAATATGTCTTAAGTACATCACTCTTGTGCCCTAGTAGGATCTTGTTTCCTAGATGCAAATACTTTATGTATTTTGCATTGGTTGAGTGTTGGACATGTAGTTGATCCTTGTGATTGTTCTTAATTGCATTGCATGTCCGGATGGGCATTTACTAGCTAAATGTTCATTATAGTCATTCTTTAATGACTGTTTTTGTATGATCAAGATATGCATACATGTTTTATAGTGTTTATAAACTTAATCGCACTTTACTTGCTCATGTATGTACCTTGTGTTCAATTTTTCATAAGCTTAATGAAAGTTTTGTTTGTATGCAAGTGTTTCAGGTTACAAGTATATACGTGCAAGTGCTTCACAGTTTTTAGATTAGGTGTGAGTGAGTTTTGCCACTGTTCCCAAACTCATGTTTAAGTCTAGAGTCTACTTTAGGGGTTTTGTCATGGAATAGCCAAAAGGGGAGATTGCAAAGTTGTGATTTACAACTATGTGTTTTGTTGGCTTTTATTCCGTGCCAAATTTGATTGTAATTTTATTCAATCTTTTGTACCCGTTATTTATTGTGGGATTTGATTGTAAGGGTTGTGTGATAGAGAGAGAGAGTGTGTGAAGACTCAAGCAATTGAAGATTGAGGAGTTCTTGTGGGTAGCTCACGATTAAGCATCCCGCGAAGTGAGCCATGTGCCCTGCACATGATTGGAATGTGAAGAGTCAGGACAGATGGCGACAACTGTATTTTGCGAGTAGCTCACGGGTAAGGTCTTCCCACGAGACACTCGCTAGATATTCTGTTTTGCCAGACTGTCAATTCTGATACACACTTTTTGTACCTACACTGTTTATACCCATATTACCCACAAATGTTGAGGAGTGCTTCTGAGAGAAAACCCAAGCCACAAACCTTGAGAGTTAGAGATTGTTATACCCACATTTCTCTACACAATTGCTTGTGGATTTTCCTTAACTCCTACCTCTCCATTTTCATACCATTGAGAGGTTGATAGCCCAAACTTAGCACACCCTTTCAGAGTGTCAAGTGAGGTTTTGGTGCTACTGGGAAGTATTGGAAGAAGCCAAGGATGATTGATGCAACGTGGAGCTTGTTGCGGGATTTGAAGAGCTAGACAAGACACGATTCCGAGAAGCCTTGTTGGAGTAGGAGCTTGGAAGGCTTAGGTACATCAGGTAGATTAGGCTTGGAGGGTCTCTTGCTCACCCATGTATCCCAATTGATTGTCTAGTGGATCGATTACCGCTTAGAGGGCAGCGGAGAGGTTTTTTGCCAAGTTCTTCGGTTTTCTCTTCGATAACACATCGGCATGTTATCTTGTGTTTGCATCTTTCTTCCCTACTTTTTTACATTCAATTTTAGGGGTCTAAACAGCTTTTGTGTTTTCAACAAATTTTCGAGCTTTCAGCTTTTTACTACCATCAACTACTTGCAGCTCTTCTACAACTAATATAAATTAAAATATATTAAAAATGCGCAAAGATGCCTTCTTTGCCCATTTTAAAATGTAAATATGTGTGCTTTAGATTTCTTCATTTTTGGTCAAGTAGATGGTTTATGCTGTCTTCAAATTGCCAACAAATAAACTCCCTCTCTATCTATGGTATTGATTTATTTATTTTCCCTTAAAATGTCTATTTTGTTAAATAAGCTGTTGTTTCATTACAGGAAAATCTTCAACAATGGCTGGCTGATGAAAAGCTCGTGATCAGTTTGTGATTCGTGTTGGTTCAGATACTAAGGTTTTATGGAATGATGCAAGGCATCTGAAGCCTGAGCCAGTTTATAAGCGTGCTGGGAGTAGAATATATATTTGATTGTCCAGATACTATCACATAAGACTATTAATTATATATTGTTGGGACTTGGGAGTCTCTCACACTCTCTCTCCTGTGATAATTTGATACTAAAGCTTAGATTGGGCTTCTAGTTCGACATTTAATGAACTCCTGCTCACTGCTACAACATTCTTAATTGAAATTAATAAATTGACCAATTTATACCTTTTTATTATTATATAAATGTCACTTTGATGAATGGTCCTACTTGTTTTCTTTTAGGGAAATGTTAACGAGTGCCGTTGGGGCATTGGTTAAGAATCTATTTTAAGAAAGTTCTGATATCACTTTTATGAGAAATGAAAAAAGCTATCAAAACATTAATTACTTTTTTTTTTTTTCTTTTCCCATAAAAACTTTCTTTAATTGGATTGTTAACCAATGCCTTACGGCACTTGTTAACATGACCCTTTCTTTTATAGTTCTAGACCAAAGGTTCTATGCAATGGTCCCCATTGGGGACTTACTTGGCGACAGTTCGCAGGCAAGGTGCCGCTGGTTGGGGTGGTGCCAATACCTTTAATCGTCTTATGCATTATGCTCATCCTCATGTTGATTTTTAAAAACAATTTTTTTTTTTTAGTTTCACATTGTGTACCATTTTTCCTTGATATTTAATTTAATTGGTATATCAACTGCAGGTTAAACTGACTGATTTTTCCATGGTGAAAAATATTTAGTGACCTATAGCAGCCATAAACCAAGTAATCTTCGTGATGCGAATGTGAGTTTTTCTACTTTGTCAGCTATTGCTTAAAACTGCAAATTAATTGGGCCCAGAACCGTTGATAATGTGAATTTATATTTTAGAGTGTTGTGATAAATATTTTAGATGTGAGAATTGGAAAAGTGATGAGAGATTTCAAGGGAAGTGCTGATGACTTTACTTTTGGAGGAACTGGTGTAGTTACAGGGATGTCATGGCCTGTTTTCAGGTGAGTTTATTTACTTTTAATCTACATAGACCTGGTGATAGCTCTTTCTTCTCTTTCCACGTCTAACTATTTTCAATAATCTAATGGGTTAATCTTATTTTTCTAGATGGGCGGGAGGTAAAGAGGACAAATATTTTGCTAGAATTTGGAAAAATATTATCTCTGTCTATGAAACAGACACCTTTTCACTTATTGACAAGAAATCCCTGAAGGTAGAAAATGTAGTGGATTTCAGTTGGTCACCAACGGATCTAATTCTTGCACTCTTTGTTCTTGAATTAGGGGACCATCCTGCTAGGGTGAGCATTGTTGTTTAATATGGATATGTTTATTTATTTTTATTCACAAGTTTTTCTCTCTCCCTAATTTCTGCATTAAGGTAAATTAATATTACTTCATCCAATTAATTCTTAGGCGAGTCTAATGCAAATCGTTGGTGCAAACACAATAATAATAGAAATAACACAAAGAGACACCTCTTCCATTCACCTCCCCCTTGTGCACCTATCTAGCCCAATATTTGAATCAATACATATTAGCCCATTAATCACCACAATTAAAAGGAATAAAATAATCTCTCTCATTTTTAATGTGGGATTAAATATTTTCACTAACTCCTCATCTTTGATATTAACTCCCACATTTTTACATTTATGTTGTAATATAAATCAATTTTAATTATATAAAATGCTCCAACAATTCTCCACTCATTTTAATATTGAAATTTTTAGTTAAAGAGAGATTACCAGGCAAAGACGGGTAACTATGCATCATGAAGGTGTGCTCTGCATAGAACCTTCACTTAGTAAAACAGTGATCTCAGCTTTAGACTCGTAATGGTCTCTGACTTGAACTAGGACTACTTTTGGGAAATTAAGCGTTACTGCTTACACATAATAACTCAAGTGTTGAGTTTTTATAGCTAGCACTTACGACCGTGTGCTGATTCCAGTTTCATGAGTGTATTTGTCAAGGGTGCTCTTGTAATTTTGACACCCCACTCATACGAGCTACAAATTTCATTAAGAGTTTTTTACTTAACCATTCCACATTACAGGATAAATGCTCTTACATCATAGGGATGAAGAATTAAAAAAATATTTACAAAATAAATAATTAAATAAATAAATAGTGCATTTCTTACGACTATCATATGGTTTGTTGTTTCCATTGAACCCAATTCTCAGGATCTTTGGTTCTTGGGTTGGGTATCCTCATACATGGCTCATGAACCTATGGACTTTAGTTCCATCAACCTTGATGTATTCCAGACTCTATCTTTTGTCAAGGCCCTGGTAAATAGATTTGCAAGATTATCATTAGATTTAACATAATCCACAATTATTGAATGTTCAAATAGTGTATAAAACACTATGAATGTTTAGACCTCCAATTACAAGATAATCAATTCAAGTTTATGTCAAACAATATATGTGCGGAAAATTAACATAAGCTAATAAAAGAATTGATAAACAATCTAAACCAATTAAAATCACATCCATAGCAGAAATTAAATGGCAAAGATTAAGGGAAGAGAGATGCAAATACAAGGGCAACACAACGATGTGTTATTGAAGAGGAAACCGAAATCCTCGATGTAAAACCTCTCTGCCGCCTTCTAAGCGGTCAATAATCCACTAAAGAATGAAGTTGTGATACATGAATAGTAGAAGACCCTCCAAGCCTAATCTACAAAGTGTACCTAAGCCCTCTAAACTTCTTGCTCCAACGAGGTTATGCTGAACCTTTGTCTTCTTTAGCTTACTGGATTCTGCTATAGCCCATAGCATCAACCAATAACTATTGGTCCCTTCCTAACAGCTTCCCAAAGCACCAAAAAGCCTTTCTCACAGATGTGGGTATGGTGAGAAAAAAAATTTGGCCAAGAACCTCTTAAGAATGTAGAGGAATTTGAAGAGTCTCTATGTAAAGATTGTGGATGAGTCAATCTTGTTTTTTTCTAGGGTTTCTCTCTCAAAATTCTCTCTGGAAGCTTTCTACATTTCGTGGGTATAAGGGGTATTTATACTAGGGTAAATAAGGAATGTGAAGAGTCAGTTTTTTCAAAATAGAGCTGGCTGACAACTTGGCCTCGCGACTTGACTGAGTCGCAAGCTAGCTGAATGGCTAGTCTGGACTTTTTATTCGGTAGTGCTACAGCTGGCATGATGGTTTAGCTTCTTTGCATGCTTCACCCGTGTGCATCTTCTTGCAGCTTACCAGTCATGAGCCATCCGCAAGATCTAGTTGCGAGTCCCTGCTTCACTGCACAGTCTTAAGCATTTCTTTATACTTTCTTATACACTAGCCTTACATGATTCCCACCTAAATATAGGGTTTTTATATGTTGAATTACAAGCAAATTTGACATGGAATACAGCCAACAAGATGGTTGATTAAATTCAACCTTACAATTATAATGCCATTACTCAAATAAGATTGCACGATACTGTGTTTTCTTTTATAGGTCTAGATTTACCATTGTAGTAATAGTTTTTAACTCTACCAATTGTGGTATTGCTATCACAATGAATTAATATAGGTGAAATTGGCTTTTCCCAAAGTGAAATTTCATATAAAAAATCTCTAAGCCAATTTGCCTCTTCACTAGCTAAAGCTAATGCTATTATTTCAGCTTCTATGATTGAATTAGCAATTATTGTTTGCCTTTTAGATTTCTAACACCACTACCTAAGGTAAAAATATAACTAGTGCTAAAGAGAGAATCACCTGACAATGTATTCCAATTGGAATCACTAAAAGCTTCAATCACAACAGGGTATTTTTTGTAAAATAAGCCATAGCTTTTGGTGCCAGTTAAATACCTCATGACTCACTCAATAGTTAGCCAATGATCTTTACTAGACTTGCTAGTAAATCTGCTAAGCACTCCTGCTGCATATGCAATGTTAGATCTAGTACAATCAGTAACATAACACAAACTACCAGTAATGCTAACATAATCCTTTTGATTAAAAATCTCATTATCATTATTCACAGGAAAAAAATGAACAATAGAATCAAAAGGAGTAGCTACACTTTTGTGATCATGAAAATTATATTTTCTCAAAATTTTCTTAACATAATGTGATTGATCAAGAAATATTCCATCACATGTTTTTGTAATTTTCGTGGCCAAAATAGAATTAGCCTTAACAAGATCTTTCGTATCAAAATGGCTTTTAAGCATATTTTTCGTCTCATTTATAACATGCATATTTGAGCCAAAAATCAACATATCATCCACATAGAGGCTAATAATAACATGTAAATTATTCCATGATTTAGAATAAATATATTTATCACATTCATTTGATTTATAATCATTCAAAATCATGCACGAATCAAACTTTTCATGCCACTGTTTAGGTGCTTGTTTTAAGCCATATAGGGATTTAGTTAGCTTACAAAGCCTACTTCTTGTCCAAGCTCTACAAAACCTTCGGGTTGATTCATATAAATCTCTTCCTTTAGGTCCCCATTTAGAAAAGCAGTTTTTACATCCACTTGATAAATTTTCAAATAAAAAATTGCCGCAATCGCAATTAACAATCTAATAGATATAATTATTTTTACTGGAGAAAATGTAGCAAAGAAATCAAGATTAACTTTTTATTTAAAGCCTTTTGCAACAAGTCTAGCTTTAAACTTATCTATTGATCCATCCGGTTTTAACTTTTTTTCTAAGGACCCATTTACAACCTATGGTCTTACAACTTGGTGGAAGATCTACTAATTTCCAAGTTCTATTAGAAATTCAAAATTCTATCTCATCATTTACAACCTCTTTTCAAAATATAGCATCAGGTGATGTTAAAACTTCTTTTAAATTTTAGGGATTTTCTTCAATGTTAAAAACATAATAATCAGGACCGAAATCCTTTTCAATTCTAGTTCTTTTGCTTCTTCTAGGTTCCATTTTAGAATTTTCTTGATTTTGTGAATGAGAAGTAGAAGAACTAGGTTATGACAAAACAATTTCTTCACTCCCACTATTTTTCAATTTAAAAGGAAATTTTTCTTCATGAAAAATTGCATCACCAGATTCAAAGATTATTTTGTTTTCAAGATCAAAAAATCTATAAGTTGCACTATTAATCGCATAACCAAGAAAAGCATAGGTAGTAGCTTTTATACCAAGTTTAGGTATTTTAGGGTCAGTAAGCCTTACATAAGCAAGACAACCCCATACTCTCAAATATTCCAAATTTGGATTTTGTCTTTTCCATATCTCAAAAGGTGTGATATGTGACTTTTTATGTGACACCCTATTCAAACCATGACATGTAGTTAAAATAGCTTCACCTAAAAATGTAAAGGTGCACTAGATTCATTTAACTTGGCATTTGTTAACTCAATTAGAGTTCTCTTTTCTCTTTCACCCACACCATTATAAGCAGGCAAATATAATGCAATAGTTTCATGGATAATTCCCAAAGATTGAACAAATGAGTTGAATGCATTTGATTCATACTCATGACCTCTATCACTTCTTGTTCTTTTTATTTTTCTACCAAATTGATTTTCAACTTCTTTTTAAAAATCTTGAAATTTTTTAAAAGCATCACTTTCATTTTTCAACAAATAAATAGTTGTATATTTTGAGAAATCATCAATAAAAGTGATGGTATATCTATTTCCTCCATGAGTTAAAATTCACTCAAATTCACATAAATCAGAGTGAATTAACTCAAGCAATTCAGAATTTCTTACAACACTTTTAAAAGTGATCACCATGGTTTTAACAACCATACTAGAATGATTGGTCGGATTGGGTTAATTGGGAATTAGTCACTAGTTTGGGCTTTAAAAAAAAAAAATTGGCCTTTGAACCTCTTGATTTGTGGTTTAATCAGTCGGTTTGTAGAACTTTTCATTATTGGCCGGATTTGCTTTATTCTCTCAACTCCAATATTTTTCCCTTAATGATGATTGAAACATCAATTTGTGTGGTTTAATAAATCGCTGGTTTGTAGACCTTCTAATTATTGGTCGAATTTGTTTTATTTCCCAACTCTCATATTATTTTCCCGTAATCATGATTGAAACACCAATTTGTCTCACATGTAGAGTTTGATTTGTTTGTCACTGTTGCTGTACTATTTCAAACACTCAAATCTTGCCTTGATGAGAGAGAGAGAGAGAGAGCTTTGGGACTAATAATATATTTTGGATTAAAATATCTATATAAAGTAAGAAATAGGTTTAACAATTATTATACTACAAAAAACTCATCCTACCTATAGCAGTGTTTTTGGAAACCGCTGGTATAGGTTGACCTATTATGGCAGCTCAAAGCCAGCACTTTCAAAACCGCTGCTATAGGTGGACCAATTACGGCATTTCACAAGTGTTGCTATAGGGTTGAATTTTCGACTTTTTTTATTATTATTAATAAATATGTATATGTGTACATATATATATATATATATATATTTGTAAACAACCTATTCCAGTGGTTTTAAAATTGCCGCTATAGGGTTTTCCATATATAAAACCTATTATAGCGCTTTAAAAAAGCGCTGTAATAGGGTTTACTTAGGGTTTACCCAAAAGGAAAAGAGTAAACCCTATTACAGCACTTTTAGAAGCACTGTAATAGGGGTTACTCTTTTCCATTATGAGTAGACCCTATTACAACGCTTTTAAAACCTAAAAGAAAAACACTCTTGAAGCATAAAAAATTACCAAAATTCTCGTGAAACCTAAATATAACCGAAATACCCCCGATGCCTAAAAAAGACAAAAATACCCCTCCAAACCTAGAAAATGACCGAAATACCTTCCTTAAACATAAAAATGTCTGAAATTGAACCAAAATCTATATAATGACCGCAACACTCCCAAAATTGAAAATATGACTGAAATACTCTCAAAACCTAAATAATGACCAAAATACCCCTGATGCCTAAATTAGACCAAAATACCCCCCCAAAACCTAAAAAATGACCGAAATACCCTCCTTAAACATAAAAATGTTTGAAATAGAACCGAAATCTAAATAATGACCGAAACACTCTTGAAACCTAAAAAATGATCGAAATACCCCGAAACCTAAAAAATGACCAAAATACCGTCTAAACATAAAAAATGATCGTAATACCCCTAGAACCTAAAAAATGACCGAAATACCCCCCAAAACCTAAATGTGACCGAAATCACCATGAAATGTAAAAAATGATTGAAGTTCCCCTGAAACCTAAAAATTGAACAAAATATCTCATAAACCTAAAAAAGGATTTAGGGTATTTTGGTCTTGGGGGTATTTTGGTAACTTTTGAGGTTACACGGGTATTTTGGTCATTTTTTTAGGTTTCAAGAGTATTTTAGTAATTTTTTAAGTTTCAAGGATATTTTGGTCATTTTTTAGGTTTAAGGAGTATTTTGGTAATTTTTTTAGGCTTAGGGAGTATTTCGGTCATTTTTTTAGGTTTTAAAACCGCCACTATAGGGCTTTTATTAAAAACTCTTTTTCTTCTTTTTGTGGGTATTTTGATCATTTTTTTGGATTCGGGAGTGTTTCGGTCATTATTTAGGTTTCAGGGGTATTTCACTCTTTTTCCCTATTTCAGGGGTATTTCAGTCATTTTTTTTTATGTATAGAAGATATTTGGGTAATTTTTTTTAGGTTTTAGGGGTATTTCAGTCAATTTTTAGGTTTTGAGAGTGTCTCAATCTTTGTTTAGGTTTCAGGGATATTTTGGTCTTTTTTTAGGTTTCGGGGGTATGTTGGTCTTTTTCTAGGTTTCAGCGTCAGAATTTCGGTCATTTTTTGGTTTAAAGGGTATTTTTAGTCTTTTTAAGGCATCAGGTTATTTTGGTTATTTTCTAGGTTTTGAAGGTATTTTCTAGGCTTCGGGGGTATTTCGAACATTTTTTAGCTTGGGGGGTATTTTGGTCATTTTTTTAGGCTTAGGGGGTATTTTGGTCTTTCTTTAGGTTTAAGGAGTATGTTGGTCATTTTAAAGGTTTTGGTAGTATTTCGGTCAATTTTTAGGTTTAGGAGGATATTTTAGTAAATTTAAAGGATTTAGGAGTACTTTGGTCATGTTCAAGTTTTAGGGTTATTTTGGTAATTTAGATTATTGGGTACTTTGGTGGGTTGAGGTTTACCCATAATAATTAGATGATTTGGCAACCGAAAATAGAAAAAGAAAAAAGAAAAAAAATGATCTGAATAACATTATTATTTTTTAAGTCTTAAATAGTATTAATTTTGTCACATAGAAAAGGCTTGCGATTGTGATTTTTTTTTTTTTTTTTAGTTTTATTAATTGGCACAATTTTAAAGAATACAAAGTTTTCCACCAACATTTTTCCCACTTATCTAAGTTAAAAAAAATAAAAACATTTCAAATGCCTACCAAAAGAATATATTTTTTCTTTTATTTTTAAACATTTCAATACCTTTTATTCCAAAAAAAAAAAAAAAAAAAAAATTCAATACTTATTGCGGCAGTTTTGAGAATTGCCACAATAAGTCCAAATTTCGCCACAATAAAATTCCCAGATTCCCACCAACATTTTCAAGTTCCCACTTAAAATTTTGGTCTTGCACACTTAGGGTTTGTTTGGGATCTGCTTATTTTGCTGAAATTGAAATTTTTTTGCTAAAAATACTATAGATAAAGGTAAATGCTAGTTAAAATAGTACAGTATGATTCATAAATAGTATCAAAAAGTACAATGGGACCCATGAATAGTAGAAAAAATAAACTAAATAGTAAAATAGGTTGGTAAAAAAAAAAAAAAAAAAAAGCTAGCCAAACAAACACTTTATAAAAAATTTTGAACTCTCACTTGGGTCTAAAAACCTAGAAAATTTTGGTCTCAATTTCACTCACTCTCTCTCAATCTCCCTCTCTCTCTCTCTGTCACCGATCTGCCACTGTCCTCTGATCTAAGGCCTCATGCCAATCAATGAATCGCTGCTGCCACCATTCTTCACAAAGCATGCACCACGGCCCACAAGAGAACACACTTCTCTCTCGTATGCACCATTCTTCTATTTGCATTTGTTTATTATTATTATTATTATTATTATTATCCTTTTAGCTAATTTGATGAAGGATTTTAGCTGTGATCTAAGAAACTGGAGCTTCACTTCCATAAAACCAAGCTGGTGAGATTTGCATCAGAGGTGGCCAGATCATGAAAGGTATATATATACATGCTTTCCCATCCACATTAACATATAATTTTTTTTCCTCAATATACAATTTTCATATATTATAAATTTTCTCTGTCACAATGTCACATCATTAAGCAAAGAAAAATGAAATTCCAAATATATCGGTTTTAAATGCTTGCTAGCACAATGCATGTGAGAAGGGTTAATTGCCCTCATAATATTGAAGATCTAGTATGGCATAGGTGAACCTTTCTATTATTACCTTTATTATATTTGAGAACGTGTACATAAAAGAAAGAAAAAAAGAAAAAAAAAAGAAAGGAATAGAATTTGAGAAAAAGATAAGGTAATTTACTCTAGCACTGACTAAGTCAATATTAAATGATGATTTTATAAGATGGTTGCTAACCAAATCATCAAAGAGGCAAATGAAATAAAATACTATATATGTCTAAGTCTACTAGTTTAACAATTAAGGACATGTAATTGTTTTTATTTTGCGTATGACCGTGAGATACAGCTTAGATAGATTGGACCAATTCCTAGGAATTTTGTTTGGTGGGATTGAATATATAGGGTGAATCTTGTGCCTAATAATATTTCTAATATACTTAGTTTAGGGTGAATCTTGTGGACCAATTCCCTATTTTAGTGTATAGTTTCTTCACTCAATGTACTTAGTTTAGTAATTTCTTCTCCTTTTACATGATTTTGGACGTGAAGTCACCTAATTCACATCTTTTAAGTTATCTTAGTAGTCTATAATTTAGACTTAAATTTTGTAGGGTTAGCAGCTTGTTGTGAATTGCTAAAGGATGAGTAAAATCTACTTCATAATACCCTACTAGTCTATAATTATATGTCAAAATTTCTGCTGTAGTAGGTTGTTGATTTGGAGTAAGCAGGTGGCTTGCATGGTGATGGAAGGTGGTCTACTTTTCATTATTGGGAGTGTTGATTGTGTTGTTCCTATTGTGCTATAATTATTGGTGATGAACTTAATCATTCTCACCGGAATTTTCTTAATAATTTCATCTTTTATGTGATCATCTAAGTTTACTTTTTATCTAGTGCTGCTTGAGTAATACCCATGCATTGGTGTATTCAGTGATTAGTTGAATTTTACTAAGTTTTAGATAAGTGTGTTACTATGTTGAAATTGTAAAATGTGCTAACTCAATTGTTGATTTTAGAAACGATGGACCATACCTATAGATTGCATCAAACCTAAGAAACAAAGGAAGTGGGCTTTGTCTCAGCTTGGGAAGTTGTGGAGGAGCCACAAGGTTGATTTGAAGAAGCGTTGTAAGAACAATACTTCTTAAATTTGTAGTTACATAATGCCATATATATTGATTTCCTTCACGTGAACAGTTATATATCATACACAACTATAGGTAGCTACAATTCAAAGATGATGGAAAGTAAACTTAAATGTGTAGATGTTAGGATTAGTGCCCTTAAATCCTATTGTATGATGCTATGTATGACTTTATGTATGACTTAATGTTGTAATTAATAAAGTTGTTTTATTATTATCTAAAATAATGGTAACATGAATATTTGGACATTATCATATAGTCCATGAGGATGCATAGTATGTGATTTAGTCACAGAAGATATAAGTCACAAGTTCTTTGTAAACTTAGAATTTTAGTTCGTTTTTGGTGATGAAATTGGGTATTTCGTCTGTGAAGACTATAACATATCAACTAAGATGATTCGTCTTGATTATGGAAGTGGAGACTTCTAGTTGATATGTTTTAAGAGTTAAGACATATTGAATTGTACCGCTGTGAGATTTTTTATTCTCCTAATGACTGTCAAATGAATAATAAATCTCACGACTTTTATTTACATCAACTCTTAATCCTAAGAGAATAATGGACTTGATCATGAAGTATAGGTTGCTTTGATATATTAAGAGTGAGATCTGAAGTCACGGTAAAAACTTCAATATGTTGGGTGAAAGCTTGAAAATGTGTTAAAAACACAAGAGCTGTTTAGACCTCCAAATTAAATTACGGCATGATTTTACTCTAACTTAATACTAAATGCGAAATAGAGTAAATGCGAGCAGATAAAAAAACAAACTACTCTAACCCATAATCATAATAACACAGCTATAAAATGAAAGGTTAAAGAGTAGGGAAGAAGAATGCAAACACAAGATAACATGACGATGTGTTATCGAAGAGGAAATTAAAGAACTCGGCGAAAAACCTCTCTGCCGCCCTCCAATCAGTAATCGATCCATTAGATAGTCAGTTGGGATACGTGGGTTAGCAAGAGACCCTCTAAGCCTAATCTACCCGATGCACCTAAGCCCTCCAAGCTCTTACTCCAACAAGGCTTCTTGGAATCGTGTTTTGTCTAGCTTTCTGAATCCCGCAATACGCCCGATTGCATTCGTAAAAGCCTGACTTCTTCCAATACTTCCTAGCAGTACAAAAACCTCATTGAACACTCTGAAAGAGTGTGGTAATTGTTTGGACTATCAACCTCTCAATTGTATGAAAATGAAGAGGTAGGAGTTGAGGAAAATCCACAAGCAATTGTGTAGATAAATGTGGGTATAACAATCTCTAACTCTCAAGGTTTATGGCTAGGGTTTTTTCTTAGAAGTACTCCTTAACATATGTAGGTAATGTGGGTATATATAGTGTGGGTACAGAAAGTGTGTATCACATAGGACAGTCTGGCAAAACAGAATGTTTTACGGGTGTCTCGTAGAAAGGTCTTACCTACGAGATACTCGTAAAAACCAGCTGTCTCTATCTTGTCCTGACTCTTTGCATTCCAGTTATGTGCTGGGCACATGCTTTACTTCGCGGGATACTTAGTCGCGAGATACCCGGGAAAGCAACTTTAGTCTTCATGCCTTGAGTCTTCACACACACACACACACACACATACGCACACACTCTTTCTCTCTCTTTCTCTTTCTCTCTCTCTCACAACCCTTACAATGAAATCCCACAAATAATACATGGTACGAAAGATTGAACATAATTACAATTAAATTTAGCACGAAATTAAAGCCAACAAAACACATAGTTGTAAATTACAACTTTACAATGGGCAATCACATTTAATATTGATGGAACATATATTCTCAAGATGGAATTTTTAATCTCTTAACAGAAATATAAAATATTCTCTTGAGATAAGTTTAATGGGTTTAGTTATTCAGAATGTTAGGCCTAACTACTTTAGTAAGGAGATATTAAAGTATATATTTATGAAATTGGATTTCATAAATATACGATGAATAACTTAAAGGATTAAACTGGGTATTCAAGGATTAAGATGTATCTTCAAAGTGGCAGTTAACCTACATGACTTTATATTACTACGAATATTTCATGAAGGGGTTATATGTATAATAAAGTTTTGGGATATAATTTATTAATGAAGTCTAGAGTGTAATTATATTTATATAGTAGTATTAAATATAATTAATAGTAACTTTGGACTTGTCAAGAGTTGACAGAAAAACCCAAGGCCCATTGGAGCTAGAATCTTGTTTGTTCTCTTTTAGTCCAACTCCAAGTCACATACTAAAACCCAATTGGAATGGCGCAAAAGGCTAGCCCAATTAGATAATTAGTTATAAGGAGAGAAACATACAAAATTTTTTAAAAAAGGGGAATTAAATGTGTTAGGTTCTAAAGATTTAGGAATTTATGTATTTAGAACTCTAATTTGTATGTTGGCAAATTATGATCAAAACAGGTTGTTTGGTCTTGTTTAGACTTGCTCAAAGTTGCGCATTTATGTAAAGTTGGAATCGAGTGACTGCAGAAAGTATTAGTAACTTTCGGCTTGGCCCGATTGATTGAAGTTTAGACTCGATCGATCGAATATCGGGCAGAACGTGTTTTTCTGCAGATTTCCAACTTAGCCCTAATTCCTAAAATGTTTAGGGTTTTATGTTTTTGCCCTAGGTATATAAGGCAAACCCTAGCCACGTTTTGGAGGTTGTTCACATTGCTGTTTTGTGTAAATCTCTTATTAGATCTAGAGGAGCTTTCATTTACATAAAGCTTACGGTTTTCAACGAGGAGATGTTATCTACACCTTGATGATCAATTTAGTCACTGCCATTGGAGCTAAAAGATACACAAGCAGGTGTGCTTGTATTTGCTGGAGAATCCAAGAAAGAAGGAGTCTGTGGTCTCGGAGCTTGCACGTGGTCGTGTCAGTAAGTTCTACTAGTAGGTAGCAATAAGAAGTCGAGCATGGGGGCTTGTAAGTCTTATTGTATGAACTTTGATTCTTTCAAGATAGTGGATTCAAGTTTACATTAAGGATAGTTAGGTCAAATCCTCCCCAAGTTTTTACCGTGTGGTTTCCTAAGTCATCATATCATTATGTTTTTTTTTTTTTTTTTTTCGCTGTTTTATATACTTTATATGATTGTTTGATTGTGATAACCTAAATTTGCATAATTTGACTAAGTTAATCACTTGGCTAATTGACTAGGTTAATTTGGTTATGTTAAGAGGTCTAAAAACCGTTCAAGTGGTATCAGCGCGGGTAGCTCTCTTGTTTGAGATCTTTTAATCTTTGAGCTGATACTTAACCCCTGTTGTCATAGAGCATGGACACTCTCTGGTTGTTCCTCCTCACTTTGATGAGAACAATTATGCTTATTGGAAAGTAAGGATGAAAGCATTCTTGAAATCAATTGATGAGAGAGTCTGGAACTCCGTTGAATACGGATGGGAGAAGCCCATTACTCCTGTGAGTGAGTGGCAAACTTCTCAAAAAGAAGCAGCTGGTTTCAATAGTAAAGCTATGAATGTCATCTTTAACGCTGTTTCCATGGAGAAATTTAAGAGAATCTCTAATGTTGAGGTTGCTCATACTACTTGAAAAATTCTCTAGACTGTGCATGAAGGCAGTAAGGCAGTTAAAATCAATAAGTTGCAGCAGTTAACATCTAGATTTGAAAGCATTAGGGTGTCTGATGATAAATCTTTTGATGAATTCTATGCTATGTTGAATGATATTGTTAATTCTACATTTAATCTGGGTGAAATCTATGATCAAGCTAAAATTGTTAGGAAGATTCTTAGATCCTTGACTGAAGACTTTAGACCTAAAGTGATTGCCATCACTGAGATGAACTTGTAGGACTCCATCCCTGTTGATGAACTTGTAGGATCTCTTCAGTCCTATGAGTTAGACTTACCCAAAGCTAACTAATGGCTCTTAAGTCTGTTGATGATGTTGATGTTGGTGGATTTGATGATGAGTTCTCTGCTACAGATATTGCTTACCTTGCCAAGAATTTTAGAAACTTTCTTAGGAATAACAACAGAAAGGCAAGAGGTACAAACATTGTTGAACCTAGAAACTTTAGGAAGAATGATCCCAGTAAGGTTAATAACTTTGAAAAACCTAGAAAAAAAGTTGGTCAATCTTCAAACAATTCTTTGGGTCCTCAGTGTTTTGGATGTCAAGGGTATGGTCACATGAAATCTAAATGTCCCATATACTTGAGGTCTAAGGGGAAGGCTATGGTTGTAACCCTTAGTGATAATGAAGTTTCTAATGATGAATCTGGATGTGACGAGGATGGAAACTTCATTGCTTTCATTGCTACTGCTATAGTCAATGAAAGTGTATTTGTTGAAGAGAACCCTTCTAATGGGGAACTCTTTGAGGATGCAGATCTTTAAGAGGCCTACAATAAAGTTTGCAAAGTTGCTGCAAAGGATGCCATGAATGTTGAATTAGGCTTAAAGAAAATTGCATCTCTTGAGCTCGAAAAGAAAAATTTGCTTGCTAAATTGTATGATGCTAATGATCTTTTGAACTATGTGAAATTTGAGAATATGCTCTTGTTTGATAAAGTTAAAACTTTGGACCATGATTTATCTATTAATAGATCTGCTAGTTCTAAACTTGATTAAATGCCGAATGTTCAAAAGGCTCCTTCTGACAAATCAGGACTAGGTTTTGTTGAAAGCATCTTTATGTCTACACCAAATTCCATAAACTTTGTTTCTTCTTCTTCCACTAAACCCCCTGTGAGTGAGGTTGTGAGTGAGATTGTCAAACTTGTAGAGGTCACTCCTCTTAGGATGATTAGGGTTGATCTGAAAGAGTCTAAATCTAAGGAGTCTACATTTTCTAAGGACAAGATGCATAGTAAGCTTGTTTAGGTTTGTCATTTTTGTGGAAAGTATGAACACATTCGTCCAAATTGTTATAAGCTGCAAGCAGCTAAGTGAGCAAATAAGCCAAAAGTGCCTGTGCCTTAAGCACAAGATCCTATAGCACTCATTGGTGAATTGGTAAAGACTCTAAACCTTTATTCCAATCTTAGAGTTGGAAATCATTCTAATGTGAATAAGAACTCCAATGCTCGTAGTGCATCTAAAACGTTTTGGATGCAAAAAGCTCGATCAAATCGAGTCTTTCTGACATGGTCCTTGTGCTTCATTGCTTTATCTTTTGTGACCTTTGTTCTTTGGTTTCTTTTTACCTTTTTGTTTCTAGGATTTGCATTGCATAACATTCATGTATTTCATTCTAGGATTTTAATAAATAAATAAATAAACAAAATAAAATAAAATAAAGGGAAAAGGAAGCAAATTGTGTTATGTATTCTCTCTCTTGATTTTTGAAAACAAGGCTGGTCAATTTATTTTCATATAACATGTTTTTGTGCCTTGTTTTGCTTTGATGAGCTTATTTATTGCACTTGAATAGTTGAAACTTTGTAGTGCATGTTGTGTGGGAAAGATGTTTATGGTGTTTATCACATTGTCTTAATCTTGAAGTCACATGTTATTTGATTGTCGGACTTGAACCTTTTGAGAAAGGCATAAATAACCATCTCACCACTGTTTACTAGCCAATCATGAACACCTTAGTGCATATCTTAAGATTCCGTGCTCGAGAAAGTGTAGTACATGTACAAAAAGAACATAAGGTGTAGCCTCAGTTTAATTGCTTAATGATTAAAATTGGTGTGTACTATTAGGCTTGATGCCAAATCACATAACTAAAATCTATGTGTATATTATGAGGCAAAATTCAAGAAACTTACATGATTGCAAGCTTATGTTCTAGGAGATGTGAGAGTTATATGATGTAACTATTTAGGTGATAGTCTCTTTCAAATTTTATGTGATGAATTTTCAGTCTTTGTGTTTGATTTCTATTTACATATCACCTCACATGTATCTCAAGCTTTTGCTATTTGCACACACTACACAAGTTACTCTTTGCTAAACACTGTACATGTTACTGTGTGTGTTTTTGGTCTGACCAACAAAGTTTGAAAAATACCTTGAGATATATGCACAATTGATTTGTTGCTTGAGAATTAAAAAAGGAGATTGTTTGAAACCTAAATAGTTGGGAGAATTTGGTTTAAATCTAGGGATTTAAAAAAAAAAAAAAATTTCATCTCATACTTATGCACATCATACTCATATTTCATTGCTTTGAGGAGAGTGCATCAAAATTCTTTTGTTTTTTCAAAAACTCATTTTTTTTTTACAATTTCGATCGATCAAGTCTGTTTTTTGATCAATCGAAATTGCGATTATAATTTAAGTGAGCCTTTGTCTGATTTGATTGATCGAAACTGTTTTTCGATCAATCGAACATCATGAATCAGGTTTTTTAAAAATCAGTGTTTGACTCATTCGAAACACTTTTTCAAAACTTTTCAAAACTTTTTCTCTCTCTCCGACTCGGCAAGGCTCCACATCAAGTTTTTGTCGTTTTCCTCCCAAATTTTTGCAAGGTTTTTCTCTTCTAAAGCCGGTAAGTCCATTCTACCCTCCTTTTGCATTTTATTTTATGTTTTCATGCATAAATTCATGCATTTAAGTGCATTTTTCGGACTATGCTTAATTTGGGATTTTTGTTTAATCAAGCCTTATTTTGTGAAATTGATCAATGGGTTTTGTTGCTATATGGTTATATTCGTGATCTATTATGGTTAATTTGATCAATTTAGGGTTTTGTGAAAAATTAAAATTTCTAGGGCGTGTATTGAATCCAATTTGGGGATTTTGTTCAATAGGTTTAAAATTGATGAAATTGGCTTGGTGTTTTGATGTAATTTATCATTCTATTCTATTTTCAACCTTGTGTGATGATTAATTCATTAATTTATTTCAAAACATTAAAGTGGTTTTTCAAAATTTTGGGATTTTTGTTAGAAACTCCATGCTCAAGCCAATTTTGTGAATTTGAACCTAATTTGGACCTAATTTCATTGCATTAGAGCATGCATCATAACATTTAATTTGTTCATGCATCATATAGATTTTTGTTCTTTATTTGTTTTGTGCTAACTTGAAGTCTGCCATTCTTTTTTCCTTTTTGTTATTTTTTTGGTTTTGCCTTGTGTCCTTGTCCTTTTCTTAGCGCCATGCTTAGGAAAACTAGAGCTCATAAGACTCCTTCTTCTTTGTCTAAGTCACCCTCTAGGGTTGAGCTGTTAAGGATGCAAAATGCAAAGAGGCCTATGATAAGTTGAACAGAAGAAGGAAAATTTGGGCTGAGCGTTCTGTTATCCTTGATGAGGTTGATCTAGCCATTAGGGCTAACCTTGAGAGTAGGGGCTGGTTGTCTTTGTTGGAGATAGATCATCCACCCCTGATCGCCCTTATAAGGGAGTTCTACTCGAACCTCTCTTATCATGTCTATGATTCTAACACCCTTGTTAGGAGTTGGATACGAGGTGTTGAGTACACCATTACCCCTAGGGTAGTGGCTAAGGCTCTTGGGGTCTCGGTCGTTTGGCAGCCTGACTATCCGTATGCGGAGTCTCCACCCTTAGATGATGTCATGTCATACATCACTGGATCCTCTATCCAGTAGGGTTCTGATCCTCGTATCATGTCCGCTGAGTTTCCTGAGTCTACCTATCTTTTTCTTAGGATAGCGTGTCATTCTTTGTGGCCTATCTCTTATCTCCATACCATCCCTTTTGAGCGATGTGTGTTTTTGTTTGCCCTTGTGTCTGGTGCTTCTATTTCTTTTCCTCATCTGTTTTTTTGTTCTATGAACGAGATTCATAGGAGTAGCGTTGTTGATCACGCTCTTGTCTATCCTATCTTCATCCATAGAATTTTGTTGTTTTTAGGGTTAGATAGTTTCCTTGCGTCTGAGCCCGTTCACATACTGGTCCCATAGGTGCCACCTTTCTTAGGCAAAGGGCTGCTCATATGAGAGCTCCTCAAGTTGAGCCTGCTGGTGTTGTACCCCCTCATTCTTCTTCTACAAGTGCTACATAAGCTGAGGTGTCTGATGGTGCTGCTGCTACTGATGCTGATGTTCCTCCACCAACTACTTCGGATGATTCAGACATTCGACGTACATTAGATCATGTTTTGACCGTTCAGGCGGCTCATGGACAGATTTTGGTGGACTTGCTCGACGAGGTTCATGCCCTGCATGCAGAGTTGGCACATTCTAGATGGTTTCCTTCGCCACCTCCTTTTGATGATGGACTGTGATTGCCCTTTGGCATTCCGTCACAAAAAGGGGGAGTAGATTTTGGTTTTTGCCTATAGTGTTTTTGTTGATAGGGGGAGTTTTGTGATTCTTTGGATCCTATGGTGATTAGATTATATCCAGGAGCTGTACCTTGTATTTACATTCTTTTGGCTCTAAATGTATTTTTGTTGGGCTATTCATGTTAGGGGGAGATACTTTTATTGTGTTTCTTGTTTCACTTCTTATTGTCTTATGTTTTGTGAGTTATTCATTTGATATATGTCTCTATTTTGTGTTTCTGTGAAATCAAGAATTTATTTTGTTTACTTGTTATTTTCACACATGCGTTGATGTGTTTGTTGAGTATTTCAGGAAATACAGGTTGATTCAATTGAGCTGCTGTCTACACTTACAACTGATGGATAGTAGTTAGGATTGGATTTGTTTTGTAAAGGGCTTTTTTTTTTTTGTTTTTTTTTTTTTTGTAAACTTTGAGCTTTAGTTTGTGTTTTGTCATTGATTGCCAAAGGGGGAGTTTGTTAGGTTCTGAAAATTTAGGAATTTGCGTATTTATAAGTCTAATTTGTATTATTGACAAACCATAATCAAACCAGGTTATTTAGTCTTGTTTAGGCTTGCTTAAAGTTGTGCGTTTATGTAAAATTGGAATCGAGTGGCAGTAGAAAGTATTAGTAACTTTCGGCCTGGCTCGATCAATCGAAGCTTAGACTCGATAAATCGAATATCGGGCAGAACGTGTTTTTCTGCAGATTTCCAACTCAGCCCTAATTCCTAAAACGTTTAGGGTTTTATGTTTTTGCCCTAGGTATATAAGGCAAACCCTAGCCATGTTTTAGAGGTTGCTCACATTGCTGTTTTGTGTAAATCTCTTGTGAGATCTAGAGGAACTTTCCTTTACACAAAGCTTAGGGTTTTTAACGAGGAGATGTTATCTACACCTTGATGATCAATTCAGTTGCTGCCATTGGAGCTTAAAGATACACAAGCGGGTGTGCTTGTATTTGTTGGAGAATCCAAGAAAGAAAGAGTCCGTGGTCTCGGAGCTTGCACGTGGTCATGTCAGTAAGTTCTACTGGTGGGTAGAAATAAGAAGTAAAGCGTAAGGGCTTATAAGTTTTATTGTATGAACTTTGATTCTTTCAAGATAGTGGATTCAAGTTTATCTTGAGGATAGCTAGGTCAAATCCTCCCCAGGTTTTTACCGTGTGGTTTCCTGGGTCATCATATCATTATGTTATTTATTTTTTTGCTGCTTTATATACTTGATATGATTGTTTGATTGTGATAACCTAGATTTGCATAATTTGACTAAGTTAATCACTTGGTTAATTAACTAGGTTAATCTGGTTGTGTTAAGGGGTCTAAAAACCGTTCAAAATGGTTTGTATGTGAGTGTTAGACACTCTTTTATTCTCTCTTGAATACACATATAAACTGACTGAGAGATCACACTTCTTGGGTATCAAGTGGAATTGGAGTGAAGATTAAAAGTGTTCTCAAGTACTTCTAATCTTTGGTTTTGAATTTCACTGCACCAAGGTACACTCGTTCTCATATTCTGAAATTTACATAGTACATGTTATCAATTGCAAATGAAATAGATCCATTAATTTTCCATTGTGTATGTTTTGTATGTGATACAAACATGTGTTTTTACAACAGTAGAAACACCGTAATAACTATTTTAATGAATTTAATGACCATGTTGTAGGAAAAAAAAGAAAGGGAAGCCCATAGAGCGTGCAAAGATATGAAGCTGTTGTGGGTTTATTATATTTTAGAGGTGATGATGTGGATGAATATTCTCCAATTTTTGTAAATTTATCATTTAGGGATCCGCATTAGGAGATATGCAGCTGGTGGTTTTGATTTTGTCCCACTCAATGTATTATAAAGTTTCAAACGTTGATACATATTCACTAGTGGAATGTATTATTTTGTTCATAAAATTATAAACATTTGGGATATATTATCTTGTGCATAACATTCTAGACATTTGGGATATATTATTTGGTATATATTTATTGATATCATGTAATTAAATATATTTAGTTCGTTGGTTTAAAGTGGTATTTGGTATTGTATTTTGATTACATTACTAGTTCTTGGAAAATATGTATTACATGTTTATTATAGGTACCTGGAAAGAAAAAAAAAAAAAAAAAAAAAAACAACAACAACAACAACAACAACTTATACCATCATTTTTTTTAAACCGCTGGGATAGGGTATTGTTCTATTTCGTTGGTTACCCTGTAGTGACAATTTTGAAACCATTGGTATAGGCAAAGCCTATTACGGTGTTTTAAAAACACTGGTATAGGGCATATTTTTATAATACTGAAATGACCTATATAGGTGGTTTTAAAAGCACTGGCACAGGCAGTACGTATTACAACCGTTTAAAACCGCTAGTATAGGATGTATTTCTCTTTCTCTAAATGCCCTGTAGTGGCGTTTCTGAAAGCCCAAGTATAAGTACGGCCTATTACGGTGTTTCCAAAACGCTGATATAAGGCTTATTTCTATATTTGAAATGAACTATACCAACGGTTTTAAAAGTGCTGGAATAGGGTCTCAAAACTGCCGGGACCTATCTTGGCGGTTTTAAAAGCGCTGGTGTAAATCAGGCGGACCTATTTCCACACTCATTGCGTAGAGCTACAAAGCGCCAAGGAAAAAAGCACTGGAATAGGCCCCATTTTTGTAATTACAAAAATGAACAACAAGTACTAAACAAAAACAAAATAATAAGTATTTATGATTGATTTTATTATGTATGGTTTAATTTGTTTATTAATTTTTTTATTTTAAAAAAAAAACTAAAATCATTAGAGGTGAATAAAATAATTTAAAATAAAAGATAAAATTTTAGAACTTTTCGGAATATGATTTAAATCAAAATGATAATATAAAATCTTTTAAACTTAAACTTTCAAAATCTTTCGTTTAAAACTTTTGTCACGAATTCATGATCATCAAAAAAAAAAAAAAAAAAAAAAAAAAAAAAAAAAAAAATTTATGTATGCCATTAGAAGCTCACGTGACAACTGCTTTAAATAAAATTTAATCATACTGATACTAACATTTAAATGAAATTATTTGAAATTGTGAAAGTTTAAATGAAACTATGTGAACTATAAAGTTTAAATAAAACTATATGAGCATATGTACCAAAAAATAGAAATAAAAACTATATGAAATTATAAGGTGGAAATAAAACTTATTCAAAACTATAAGGTTGAAAGCTCGAATTTGTGTGAAAAAACAAGAGCTTGTTTAGACCCCCAAATTAAAATTACGGTTAGATTGCTTTTACTCTAACTTAGACTAAGTGTGGAATAAGAGTAAATGAGTGCAAACAACCAATAACACTACCCTAAGCCATATTCATCCACCATCAACGATATAAAGTAAAGCTTAAGAGTATGAAAGATAGATGCAAATACAAGGTAACACTGAGACGTGTTATTAAAAGGAAATCGAAAAACTCGGCGAAAAGCCTCTCTACCGCCCTCCAAGTGGTAATCGATCCACTAGAGAATAAAGTTGGAGTACACAAATAACAAAAGACCTTTCAAGCTTAGTCTACCCAATGTACTTGAGCCCTCCAAGTTCCTGCTACCAACAGACTTCTCGGAGTCATGTCTTCTCTTACTTTTCGGATCCTGCAAGATGCCTGATTGCAACTGCCAAGCCTCACCGGCTTCTTTTAGCAAATCCCCAAAACTTCCCAAGTTTCAAAACACTCTCTACACTCTGAAAAAGGTGTGAGTTGTGTTTGGGTATAAATCTTTTCTCAAGGTATGGCAATCAGAGATGGAATGAGAAGAGGCTACAATGATTTTTCACTAAAAATGAGTAGCCCTCTTTCTAAAAGATGGGTGTGTTGTGTTGTAGAAAACCTATTTAAGTTTTTTCTCTTTGAATTTCCTCTCATACTTTTGTGGGTAATGAGGGTAAATATAGTGTAGGTGAAGTGTAAGAAAGTCACACTTAAAATCCTCTAGGCAAAATGTTTCATGAGTATTTCGCAGGGAGGCCTTACTCGCGAGACATTCGCAAAATCGACAGCTTGGCATAACCTTTCAGCTTCTAGTATGTGTTTCTCACATGCCATTTTCGTGGGATACTCTTTTTGTGAGTTAGTCGCAAAATTGCACTGATTCTTCATTTTACGCTTGATTCTTCACCAACTTAATACTAAACTCAATACAATAAAATCCCACAAAATACAAGGAAAAAAAATTAAAGCAATTACAACACTTTTTGTCATGGAATAAATCCAACATAAAATATAGTTGTAAATTACAACTTTACAAAGCTTTAAATGAAAATTATTTAATAAAAAATAATTAGTTTAGAATCAGGGATTTTTGAATCAACTGTAAAGCCATTTATTTATTTATTTTTTTTTTGAGAAACTAAAGTCATTTATTTTGGAATTAGAGATTTGGTTTAGAATCCTACATTTACCCAAAATAATCTATCTCTATTATGAAGCGGACATCATAAATTTCAAAAATCCTGATGTGTACATGGAAATCATGGAGCAGATGTCATTATAATAATGAACAAATTTGTTCGAAGATACTTTATGATATGTTACATGGAGAATACTTCATCCTTTTATATTTCAGATTATGTTATTAAGAAGATACGTTTTGCATAGGTTAATGGACATAAAATAATGGACTAGGGAATTAATTTTCATTAATTGAATTATAATTAGTAATTGTTTATTGTTATATTTGATTTTTTTTTTTTTTTTGGTGTGACAATAAAAGTCACTGTTTTGTTCTTTAATTAAGATGAATGAGATTTTTCTTTATTGTTTTCCCTAATTGTATTTTTGGTATATACTGTACCCTAATAATTTAAAGGTAAATTATTGACGAGAAATAAATTGTAAAGAAAAAAACGATAAAGCATTGAAGATCCCCTCAGCAAAGTTCAGGAAAAGGTATCCCAAATCTAATGTGAAATGAGGGCTCTTATAATTTCTCCTATATCACCGGATTAAATAAACGATAAGACTAATCCTCGGTGAGAATGGGCTTTCTTTTGAGACAGCTAGAAGATACAGCAGAATCTGGAAGACCTAATAATATGAACATAAAAAAGAATGTAAAGGTGATTATCAAAATGTAAAGGTGATGGACAGTGGACTCCACCGTCATTGGTACTAAAGCTAGACCTAAGTGTGAACAAGAAGAAAAATCTGAAGCTGATGTACTCCATCATAAACATCAAGCAAAAGAAAAATAATGAAAATTGCAAGCTGCCATTAAAGCAATATTTTTGTCTCATCCACACTTGAAAAAAAAAAAAAAAAAATATCTTGCCCATTTTAAGTGATATATTAATCCGCTATCAATTGATTTTATTTAATCTTTGAAAGATATGGTGAAAACGTGTTGTTTCATTTTACAAATTACACAAGAAATTATTCACTCCTATGGTAAGAATTCTCGTCATCTCATAACAAATGTGGGCTCATGTATATGACTTATGGTAGAATCCACACCCACACTCTCATGTGACGCATTATCTTATTGGGATGGTGTGGTTCTCATGCATTAAATCTTGGGAGAGTTCTTAGGTATTGGGACTTGGGAAAATTAACTTTGTTAATTGGTTGTTATGAAACCAAAGATACACTTAACTCTTTTTCTATTATTTTGCTTTTTCTGGGTCACTCTTTCTAAATAAGTGGGAAATTAAAAAAGGGATGGGAATGGGACATGGAAGAAGAAATTGGTCCCTTAATTGAAAAAAAAAAGGTATAAATTGGGACATATTCCATCTTTTTTCCACCACTAACTAGAAGTGGATTCTGGCCTCCTGCCAAAGAAGAATCCAATCATAATTGATAATCCATCTCTTTCCTTCTTTCTCTCTCTGTCTCTTCTCAAGAATCCAGCTATTGTATGCCCACAAGTAACGTGCATTATGGCCCACGACAGAACAAGATTGTAAGCATAATGAGAATTCTGAATTAGTGCTTATAAGGGCCACTAGATCACCACTTGAGTCTTGACCATTAGTTGGTGGCCGTCGGTAAAAATTTCCTTACCTCCATGACAATGATGTCTTGACCTGAGTCCATCTTTTTATTGGTAAATTACACAGATCTTGAATTTACAATATTTCCACGGTTCCACCCCACGTTTAAGAGAGAGAATATATCATTTAAATTAGACCTCACTTACCATTTTAACATTGAGTTTTCATAAAATAATTATGATACTTAATTTAAGTACTTTGGCAAGTGATAAAGTGAACTTAGAGGATAATATCAATTAAGTTGTTGCATTCGGAAGATATTTTGGGCGAGAGTGATTCAACATTAGTTTAGATATGGATAATCAATTTGGTTTTATATTAGGTGATCCAATATGAAAGTTATTTTCTTACCTAGGTATGTAATGAAAAAAATATATAAAAGCCAACGTAATTCTCGGTCTGATTATTATTCCCAGAGAAGGCAAATATGATAGGATACCTACATAAGTGATGTGATTGGTTTTAGAAACAAGAGGAGTTTATATAAACTATAAATTATATTAAGTTGATGATTAAAAATATGTTCAATTGAAGTATAACTAGAATGAAAACAGGTGGAGACATCACAAGCACATTTGTCATCACTATAGATTTGCATAAAAGATCAATATTAAGTCCGTATCACTTTACACTAGTGATCATGGATAAGCTCACTAGATCAATTCAAGATGTAGACCATTGGTTTTAGCATATATATGAAACAAGATGTGGAGTTAATGTAATGTAAGAAATTTGAAGAGATGGAGTTTAAAGACTTTCAGCTAAGTAGAACTAAAACAGAGTACATGAATGTACTTTTAGTA
This sequence comes from Quercus variabilis, assembly GCA_030445155.1. NCBI lineage: Eukaryota > Viridiplantae > Streptophyta > Magnoliopsida > Fagales > Fagaceae > Quercus > Quercus variabilis. Next base: position 19,262,614 of record CP129446.1, read on the forward strand.
AAAGTAGAAACAAAGAGGTTGTAAGATTTGATGGTTAAGAAATACCATAGAGTAAGAGCATTCAATATCTTGGATTAATAATTCATAAGAATTGAGAAATTAAAAATGATATGAATTAAAGGACAGAAGCAAAGTAGATGAAATGGAGTAGAGTATCGAGAGTATTGAGTGATTCTTGAATACCTATAAAGTTAAATGGAGAATGTTATTGAAAGTTCAAATAGTGTGTAAAACACCTATGAACGTTTAGACCCCCAATTTACAAATTACCAACACAAGCTTATAATCAAACAATATATGTGCAGAATATGAAAATAAGCTAAAACAGATTCAATATCTTGGATTAATAATTCATAAGAATTGAGAAATTGAAAATGATATGAATTAAAGGACAAAAGCAAAGTAGATGAAATGGAGTAGAGTATCGAGAGTATTGAGTGATTCTTGAATACCTATAAAGTTAAATGGAGAATGTTATTGGAAGTTCAAATAGTGTGTAAAACACCTATGAACGTTTAGACTCCCAATTTACAAATTACCAACACAAGCTTATAATCAAATAATATATGTGCAGAATATGAAAATAAGCTAAAACAGAGTTGGTAAAACAATCTAAACCGAAATTAATCACAACCACAGTAGTAATTAAAAGGCAAAGATTAAGGGAAAAGAGATGCAAGCACAAAAACAACACAGCGATGTGTTATCGAAGAGGAAACTGAAGTCCTCAGCAAAAAACCTCTCCGTCGCCCTCCAAGCGGTCAATAATTCACTAGAGAATAAAGTTGGGATACATGAATAGCAGAAGACCCTTCAAGCCTAATCTATTTAGTGCACCTAAGTCCTCCAAGCTTCTTGCTCCAACAGGGTTATGCCGAAACTTATCTTCTCTAGCTTTTTGGATCCCGCAATCGCTGATTGCATCAACCAAAATGAATTGGTCCTTTTAGAACTGCTTCCCAAGCATCAAAATACTTTCTCATAGATATGGGTATGGTGAGATAAGGATTTGACTAATATACCTCTCAAGGCTATATCAATAGAGAGGGTGAGAGTAGAGGAATTTGGAAAATCAAAGAATTAAGATTATGGATGAGTCAATCTTATTTTTCTCTAGGGTTTCTCTCTTAAAATTCTCTCTAGAAGCTCTATACATTTTTTGGGTATAAGAGTATTTATAGTAGGGTGAGTAAGGAATGCGAAGATTCAGTTATAATTAAGCAGGGTGTTCGGGCAACTCGAGCTTGCGACTAGAACGAGTCGCGAGTTTGAGTCGCAAGCTAACTACCTAGCCAGCTGGAGGTTTTGTCTTGTAGTGCAACAACTGGCGTGACCTTTCAGCTCCCTTTGCATGCTTCACACGTGTGCCACCTTTGGCAACTCGCCAGTCGCGAGCCAGTTGTGAGATCTAGTCGTGAGGCTTTTCTTGAGTGCACACTCTTCAACTTTTCTTTACACTCTTTCACACACTACCCTTACATGATTCCCACATAAATACAGGATTTCTAAATACTGAATTACAAGCAAATTTGACTCGGAATAAAGCCAACAAAGTGATTGAATAAATTCAACCTTACAGTTATCTATAAGACTACTATAAGACCTCTAGCTATACCCTATGGTATTGAATGTAGGATTGTTAAGATGTAACATGTTCATAAAATGAGTAGTTGAAATGAGAATGTTAAAATTGTTAGGTGGAAATAATACAAGACAAGATAGAATTCTAAAGGAGAAAATTTGCTTGCAAATAGGTGTGACGCCTATTTATGGAAAGATGAGAGAGGGTTGCTTGAGATGATTTGATTATGTACATATGAGAGCAATTAATGTACCAATGAGAAACAATGAGTTGATTCTGTAAGGTTGAATTTAATTAACTATCTTGTTGGCTTTATTCCGTGCTAAATTTGCTTGTATTTTAGCAATTAAGAACCCTGTATTTAGGTGGGAATCATGTAAGGGTAGTGAGTGAGAGAGTGTGAAAAATTGCTCAAGATTGTGCAAGGATGTAGAGACTTGCGGCTGGACTCACGGGTGACTCGCGACTAGTAAGCCGCCAAAGTTGGCACACGTGTGGAGCATGAAAGGGAGTTGAAGAGTCATGGTAGCTGTTGCACTACAAGACAAAAGTCCTAGGCTGGTCAGACTGTTAGCTCGCGGCTTGAACTCGTGACTCAGCTAAGTCGTGAGGCCAAGCCGCCAACTAGCTTTGTTTTGAAAAACCTGACTCTTCACATTCCTATCTCATCTTAGTATAAATACCCCTTAAACCCATGAAATGTTGAGAGCTTCCAGTGAGAATTTTGAGAGAGAAACCCTAGAGAAAAACAAGATTGATTCATCGACAATCTTCACCTAAGAGACTCTTCAAATTCCTTTACTCTCTTTCTCTCCATTAATATATCCTTGAGAGGTTCTTGACCAAATCCTTTTCTCATCATACCCACGTCTGTGAGAAGGTTCTTTTGGTACTAAGGGAAGCAATTTGAAAGGGACCAATGGTTATTGGTTGATGCTATGGTTTATAGCAGAATCTGGTAAGCTAGAAAAGAAAAAGGTTTGGCGCAACCTCGTTGGAGCAAGAAGATTGGAGGGCTTAGGTACTTGGGCATATTAAGCTTGGAGGCTATATTGTTGTTCATGTATCCTAACTACATTTTCTAGTGGATTATTGACCGCTTGGAGGGCGGTGGAGAGGTTTTACACTGAGGGCTTCGGTTTCCTCTTCGATAACACATCACCATGTTGTCTTTGTATTTGCATCTCTCTTCTCTTAATCTTTACCATTTAATCTATGTTGTGGATGTGATTTTAATTGGTTTAGATTGTTTATCAATTCTGTTATAAGCTTGTTATCATTTTCCGCACATACATTGTATGATATAAAGCTTGAATTGGTATTTTGTTATTTGAGGGTCTAAACGTTCATAGTGTTTTCAACACTATTTGAACCTTTAGATTCAAATTGAGAGAACAAAAAAAGGAGGGAAAAATAGAGAAAGACCTAAAATAACATTAATAAAATGGAAAAAAAAATTCATGTAGCTAACCTTAATTTGTCTATTGATGATACATAATTGACCCAACGTTTTGAGACTTATGGTTGCTTAAAGTCTCATATAATTGAAAAATAAATCTGGAGTTCTGTAAGGGCTTGGATTTGTGCAAAAACACAAGAACTTGTTCAGACCCCCAAAATTAAAAGTTACAGCTAGATTACTTTTACTTTAACTTAAACAAAGTGCGGAACAAGAGTAAATGAACATAGTGAACTGATACTACTCTAGTGCATAAACATGAACAACAAACAATAAATTTAAAGTACAAGAGTAAAGGAAGAGAGATGTAAATACAAGATAACACCAAAACATGATATCGAAGAGAAAACCAAAGAACTCGGCGAAAAACCTTTCTGTGACCCTCCAAGTCGAAATCAATCCCCTAAAGAATAAAGTTGGAGTATACGAATAATAAAAGACCTTGCAAGCGTAGTCTACCCAATGTACTTGAGCTCTCCAAGCTCCTACTACCAATAGACTTCTTGAAGTCATGTCTTCACTAGCTTTCCAGATCCTGCAATACGCCCGATTGCATCCACCAAGCCTTACCGGCTTCTTTTGACAAATCCTTAAAACTTCTTAAGCTCTAAAACACTCTCTACACTCTGAGTAGGTATGTGTTGTGTTTGGGTACAAAACTCCTCTCAAGGTATGATAATAGGAGAGGGAAGGAGAAGATGCAACAATGATTTCTCACTAAAAATGAATAGCTATCTCTCACTCTAAAGGTAGGTGTGTTGTGTTGTAGAAAACCTATCTAGGGTTTTTCTCTCTAAATAGCCTCTTTTACTTTTGTGGGTAATGAGGGTATATATAGTATGAGTAAAGGGTAAGAAAGTCACACTTAAAATCCTCTCGGCAGAATGTTTCGCGGGTACCTCGCGAGATGGCCTGTCTTGTGAAGTACTTGCGAAATGAAGCCTGACACTTGACTCTTCAGCTTCCAACATGTACTTCTCACGTGGCCTTTTGGCAAATTACTCTTCTCATGAACTTCTTGTGAGCTAGTCGCAAAACTGCATTGATTTTTATTTCATACTTAATTCTTCATCAACTTAATACTAAACCCAATACAATAAAATCCCACAAAATACAAGGAAATAAATTAATGCAATTACAACACTTTTTATCATGGAATAAAGCCAACATAAAATATAGTTGTAAATCACAACTTTACAAGTTCAATTTCCACTTATATTAAAAACCAATTGGTATCTTAGTCTGATGATAAAAAACAATCATTAAGAGTATATATCATTGACAAAAAAATAAAAATAAAAAAAATAAATAGTACCATGGGTTACATAGTAAGTTGCTTAGTAATAATGTAAATTTAGCCTGTATTCTAGTAACCTTTTTTAGCCTAATACTATTTGGTGAGCACGGGTAAGAGATTAATTAAGAGGGGTGAGAGTGGCATTTGATAGATTAGATCTTGGTTGGTCCGATGAATGATTAATGTGGAAGTTGGGTTCCATTGTGGATGGCCAAATATGGTCACCGAGTACATAATGTTTTTTACATTTAAAAACAATGTAAAAAACATTATGTACTCGGTGACCACTAATGTTTTATACAATAAGTAGACTTTGAGTTACCCAGACAGTGTAATGCAATGGAAGTGGTGGCCCCCATTAATAAAGACTGAACTTTCCAGTCTAAAAATTCCAGTGGAGGACTTGGAAATCAAACTTTTGGGCTAAGTTCATTTGCATAGATTGATGTGTGGGCGAAGTTCAATTCTTTACTTTTTCTAATAAATTAGCATTATTGCGAAGCACGGTTTAATTAAAATTTATATGTAAATTTTTTTTTAATAATTTACTTAAAATTAGAGAATAAAATGTATAATAAAAAAAATGAATATTTTACTTTTAAGTTATATAATGAATGCATATTGTGTGAAATTAAAGTATTATAAAATGCATATATACATATCTCAATTAATCACCAACATATATTTAAATAGAAAAACCTTGAATTTAATAATTAAAAACCATCCAAAACAATAATTGAAATCATATTTAAGTGAAAACCTCAATTCAATAATTAAGAACAATCTAAATTACTAAATGTACATTTTTAGACCCCTTAAATACAAACAGATTAACCTAGTTATTTAGTTAAATGATTAACTTAGGTAAATTATTCAGATCTAGGTTAACACAAATAAATCATATCATTGAAACAATGTGGAAAATAAATAACACAATGATATGATAACCTAGGAAAACCAAATCGGTAAAAAACCTGGGGAGGATTTAACTCTACTATCTTCAAGGTAAAACAGATCCACTATGCAAGAATTGAAGTTTACACAATAGCGACTTAGACCACTAACATCCTATTGCTATCTCGAGTAGGAAACTTACTACCACGACCACGTGACAGCTTCGAGTCCACGGACTACTTCATTCTTGGATTCACAGTAACCACAAGTACTCCCACTTGTGTTTTCTTTAAGTTCTTTATGCAGCAATTGAGATGATCACTAAGCTCTCGACATCAATCTTGAGATTGGAAACCCTAAGAATGTATGAAGGCAAACACCTCTAGATCTTACAAGAGATTTATACACATAGCATAAACAACAACCAACAAAACGTGGTTAGAGTTTTTTCTTTTATACTTAAGGCAAAACATAAAACCTTACACGTCATATGGGCTTGGGCTGAGTAGGAAATTTGCAGAAAAAAAAAAATATGCACGAGCTTTGATTTATCGAATCTAATTTTTGATCGATTGAGCCTAACAGTTTTACATAATAAATCCTGTAGTACACTCGATTCCAACTTTACATATAAACACACTTTGAGCAGCTTAATTTTAAACTCTAAGTTTTGATCATGGTTTGCCAACATTACATATTGAAGTTCTAATACATTTAGATCCTAAATCCTTAGAACCTAACACTAAACATAAAAAGTAGCTTAAATGAAGCATCAAAAAGAAAGAAATATAAACAATAAAAAATGTAACTTCAATGAAGCATCAAAAAGAAAGAAATATAATTCAAGACATAAACTCAAAGTTACAAAGAAGTTCCTATTAAAAAAAAATGTTATGGAGAAGAAATTGAGAGAATGAAGTCTAATATATGTGCAATGTTAGCAAAAAGAGTGAAGGAAAAAAGAAAAGAAAACTACAACTAAGTCTTCATATTTATCTAAAAAATTAATAGAGATGTATAGAAAAAGTCAATAAGAATAACTATAATTTTATGTCAATATATGAGGTGTTTTAAAAAATAAAATTAAATGTTATTTATTTATTTATTATTATAAGAAATTAAAAGTGTAGATAAATTAATAATAAAAAGATTACATGAAGAATTTAGATTGTAATCAAATTAAAATTTTTATCAATTTAGAAATTATAGGAGAAGAAGATAAGGACAAAAAATATATATCTATTTAAAAAAAAATCTAAAATCTTTTTTGCAATTTAGTGAAGCCACTTGGCGTAATCATGGCTTCTAAATCTAACTTTTATTATATAGTGTGGGGTTCATGGGCCTGATAGCCTCAGCCCATCGTGTAATAGGCCCAAGGCCCACGCCGAGGAAGACTGACCATCCGAGGCTAAATGGAGGAAAGCCACTTTTTCGGATCCACGCCGAGGACCTCTTCGTCCTCGGCATGCCAAGGATAATTTTTGGAAGGGACAAGCCTAGGGCAAGCTGTCACCTTCACACTTAATGCATTCACCTAACCCCTCTGACTGCATTAATAGTGATACAACCCCTTAGTAGGGCAACGTTGATCAGAGTGAACCACTTGAGCGCTGATAAGACCTCTGATGGGATGGGCAATCAGAAGAAAGGCGAAGGGATGATCAACAGATGGAAGAACGAGATAGGACGATGAAGACTATATAAGAAAAGTGAGTAAAGTAAAGAGGAAGGGGGAAAAGGGTAGAAGAAAAAGGGCTCCTCGGCCCATGGCCGAGGAGCATCTCCCGGTTGTAAACAGTTATAAGTATTTTTTATATAAAAGGAAAGGGTTCATGTTTGGTGAAAGACGGCCAGTGCCTAAACCTTCAACCCATTCTCTACAAATTTATTGTTTAGGCTTGTTGGACTGAAAACCCGTTCATACTCTGGGTCTAATCCAAACTGAGTCCTTACAATTGGCGCCGTCTGTGGGAAGGATTAGTGCACTGGCCGGTGCACCAGGCGATTGCTCTAGGTAGTCGTTTTACAGTAAGTTGGAAAAGTAAAAAAAAAAAAAAAATTGATTGCAAAAAGAGAACGATTGATATTATTTCACAAAAAAAATTATTACAGATTACAATCAGAGGTATTTCATAAAAAAAAAAAAAAAAAAAAAAAGAAGTTACAGATTACAATCAGAGGCTCAGGCAAGCTTGCTTTACAACTATTCCTACCAACTAGTTCTACAATCAGAGGCCCAGGTGGACCCGCCCTAAAACTAGCCAGAGGGAAGTGTCAACCCGTGATTTTATTGGCATCAAGAGAATGGGAGAGCTTGACAATAAAAGCAGGGGACGGGGAGGGCCAGGTGCACCAAAGCTTGAACAAAGTGAAGAGCAGATGTAGGTGCACCGGCCACCCTTCCTCATGATGTTCCCTTGATTCCCTCCAACCCTCACGAGCGTTGGCCGTAGGAGATGGCAACGCTTGGGCACCGGCCATGACGTGAATTCACACATCTCCTCCGTCGGGGGTGCGCTCCGAGGAGAGACATTAGGTACTTCAATGACATCCCTCCGAATCACCATGCATGGTACCATCAGGGTTACGCTTAAACTCTGTCGCGTCGGAAACCCAGTGGGGGCTGTGGCCACGACGGCTTTTGGCACGGATGTCCTCACACCCATCCAAAGCCGCGTCATAGCTACCAACTCCGGCAGAGTTATTCAAGGGGCTTGGGAAGCTGAGGGTGTGTATTCTTTCTGTTTGCGTTTGGGAATTCATGGAATGTGGAGAAACCTTCCCCCCGAAGAGCCTTATATAGGGGATAAATGTTGGTAGGAATTAATTCGCGCAGAATTCGAAAGGAGAATTGTCAATAGTGCAAATCACGGAGCCATCAAATTCCGAGGGGCCATAGACCGCTGGATGTGTGCTAATTTACAAGGACATTAATGAGGGCGCGTCTCGCGCACCGAAATATCAAGCGTAGAAAACGAATCGCCAAAGGACGCCTCGTAAATGAAAAAGGTGGGATTCGAACTGGAGGCGGGACAAAGCGCCACATGTAAGGTCATAACCTGACCCGAAGAGGAATCGTCTCCAGTGAAGCAGTCCGAAGACAAACCCCTCCTTACAGAAAAATAGAAGTGGTAGACAGAACCAAGGCATTGCATGGTCCTCGGACCCAAGCCTATGGTAAAACTATTCACACCATTATACTTGGGTACTAGACAGAACCAAGGGGTTGCATGGTCCTCGGACTCAAACCTATGGGGAAACTAGATACTTACAGAAAAATAGAAGTGGTAGACAGAACCAAGGCATTGCATGGTCCTCGGACCCAAACCTATGGTAAAACTATTCACACCATTATACTTGGGTACTAGACAGAACCAAGGTATTGCATGGTCCTCGGACTCAAACCTATGGGGAAACTAGATACTTACAGAAAAATAGAAGTGGTAGACAGAACCAAGGCATTGCATGGTCCTCGGACCCAAGCCTATGGTAAAACTATTCACACCATTATACCTGCGTACTAGACAGAATCAAGGTATTGCATGGTTCTCGAACTCAAACCTATGGGGAAACTAGATACTTACAGAAAAATAGAAGTGGTAGACAGAACTAGGCATTGCATGGTCCTCGGACCCAAGCCTATGGTAAAACTATTCACACCATTATACCTGGGTACTAGACAGAACCAAGGTATTGCATGGTCCACGGACTCAATCCTATGAGGAAACTAGATACTTATAGAAAATTAGAAGTGGTAGACAGAACGAAGGCATTGCATGGTCCTCGGACCCAAGCCTATGGTAAAACTATTCACACCATTATACCTGGGTACTAGACAGAACTAAGGTATTGCATGGTCCTCGGACTCAAATCTATAGGGAAACTAGATACTTACAGAAAAATAGAAGTGGTAGACAGAACCAAGGCATTGCATGGTCCTCGGACCCAAGCCTATGGTAAAACTATTCACACCATTATACTTGGGCACTAGACAGAACCAAGGTATTGCATGGTCCTCGGATTCAAACCTATGGGGAAACTAGATACTTACAGAAAAATAGAAGTAGTAGACAAAACCAAGGCATTGCATGGTCCTCGGACCCAAGCCTGTGGTAAAACTATTCACACCATTATACCTGGGTACTAGACAGAACCAAGGTATTGCATGGTCCTCGGACTCAAACCTATGGGGAACCAAGGCATTGCATGGTCCTCAGACCCAAGCCTATGGTAAAACTATTCACACCATTATACCTGGGTACTAGACAGAACCAAGGTATTGTATGGTCCTCGGACTCAAACTTATGGGGAAACTAGATACTTACAGAAAAATAGAAGTGGTAGACAGAACCAAGGCATTGCATGGTCCTCGGACCCGAGCCTATGGTAAAACTATTCACACCATTATACCTGGGTACTAGACAGAACCAAGGTATTGCATGGTCCTCGGATTCAAACCTATGGGGAAACTAGATACTTACAGAAAAATAGAAGTGGTAGACAGAACCAAGGCATTGCATGGTCCTCGGACCCAAGCCTATGGTAAAACTATTCACACCATTATACTTGGGTACTAGACAGAACCAAGGTATTGCATGGTCCTTGGACTCAAACCTATGGGGAAACTGGATACTTACAGAAAAATAGAAGTGGTAGACAGAACCAAGGCATTGCATGGTCCTCGGACCCAAGCCTATGTTAAAACTATTCACACCATTAAACCTAGGTACTAGACGAAACCAAGGTTTTGCATGGTCCAAAGACTTGAACCTTTGGAGAAAATAACTATCTGTAGAAAAACTAGAGTGTTACCTAGATTCAAGCTATAATACGGTCCTTAGACTTATATTTGAAGGATAGCAGGTGGTTTCATGAGACTAACTCCAGAATAGAATACAAGTATTGAGCAGAATAATAGAGAAAAGCAAGTAAAAGAAAATATCCATAAATTGGAAGTAAGGTATTGAGCATTCAGTTCAAACAGAAAATATACAGTCTCCTTACAATGCCACCGAGGCAAAAAATAGAATGAAATGAAAGAGAAAGTAAACAAAATTATCCTATGTCCTACACTAGTCTCCCCAACTCAGTAGGCAAATTGATTCGAGGAGCAGATCAAAAGGCTTTAACCAAGGCCTAAGGGCCTTGTCTCGAAGGATCCGCAGGAGGCTTCGCCACGTCTTGTGGTATTTCTTGACCCTCAGTTCTGACTCCCCCCAACGTTCTCGGGGGTTCAACCTCCTCGGGGGCTGATCAGCGGAAGATATATCTTCGGCGGTCTTATAATGACTCTCAGTCGCTGGTAATGAGGATCCCTCCTCGGGAGCATCAGGGGCAGTCTCTCAAATTGCAATAGGGTAATATACCCTGTCCTCCCTCCTAAGGTCAAAGGAGGCATCAACCCCTGCTTGGTTGAGGGCTTCATGCCAAGTCTGAGAACAGTAATGCCTGCATACTGCAGGAACTTACGCCCGAAGGGTGGCTTCAGTCTTAGCCACCCCATCTGCAAAGGCCTCCTCCTCCGCCTGTTCTACAGAGCGCTCAGCGTCTATTTTTGCAAATACCGCCTCATCTTTGGCTCTTACAGCCTCGTCCCTTGCATACTCGGCAATACCTTTCTTATGGATTGCCTCGGTCAACTTTTTCTTCAGGTAGACATTGTCTTCCTTGGTAGTCTGTAGCTGGCCCTCAACGTCTTGCAAGCGATTGGCTTGGTCCTCAGCTTGCTTCCTAGCCACGGCCAGGTCGGAGGCAGCAGTGTCCATGGCCCTTGTCATCTCCTCCAGATCCTCGGCCGCCTTTTTCAAGTCGGCCTTAGATTTTTTGAGCGTACTGGCAGCTTTCAAGAATTTGTCACGCTCTTGTGCTAAGGCACTGCTTTGGCCATCGACCTCCTCGTCCAACCTGAAAAGAGCTTGGATAGCCTGCCAATAAAAACAAGTGACTTTGTAAAGAAAAGGGAGGGTATTAAGCAACAAAGTTCGAATAAAGTAAATAGGTACCAAAGGACCCACCATGCCCAGATACTTCTTAAGTTCAAGGACAACCTCTAACCCACTCATATTTTCTAGTTCGGCCATGTCAGTGGGAAGGAGGAGAGACTTCTCTAGGGCATTGGCTACGAGAGACCCCTCAGCACCTTGAGATTCCCGTATCGATGCGTCATCCATCAGGGGTTGATCATGGAGCATAGCAGCGGGTAGCCAGGCTTGGGCCTCAGGCTGTTGGACGATCTTTTTACCTTTCCGTTGACCACCGAGCTTTAGTTGTTTTGGAGGCCTGCGAAATTTACCCTTCTCAGGCAGGGAATAGGATTTACTCCCATCCATTGGCTCCTTACCCTTGGAAAGTCTTTTCCTTTTCGGGTCATAAGACTTGGTCTGAGGGTCTGATACTGTGGGGACAGAGGATGACCTGGCTTGCACAATTAATATCTGGGGCGGAGGTGTTGGGGGCTTGGGCTGCAACTCTTCCGGTGCACCCTTCTTGGAACCGCTTTCGAGCAGGTCAAGAAGACTGGTTTGGGGCTGTCTTTTTAAACCCATCTCAGCTTGAGTACCAACTCTTAGGGACCGGAGGTCGGCTTCGGACAAGTGAGGGTCTCCTAGATCACCAGAGGGATCCTCGGACTGATCAGCTAGGTTGAACACACTATATTCGTCCTCAGAAGAGCTTAGTTCAACTACCTCCCCCACCTTCTTAGGTTGTCCTTCCTCGGCCACCGTTATTTGTTGGGATGAGGAGGGACCTGCTAGCGGAATGCCTTCAGGTATATGAGACCCCTCGAAAAATGTAAAACCATCTTCCACCATGGTAATCTACGTAAGCCGAGGGTCACGAGCTCTAATTACGTGCTTTGGGATTGGGAGTGATTTCTGAGCTAGGTCGCATCCGAGGATTTTGTGAGTAGCTCTAACCTGGTTATTAGTTTCGTTCAAGAAAAGTTCTGACCTAAGAACGGTTTCCAAATCCGCTTTGTTGACCAGGTGGAAATGACGTTCGAAGGCGTGCGGATCTGCGAAAAGAAAAGTGAAACTCCTGTGGTTAATCAACCAAAACGGATATACAGTTATAAAAAATAAAAATACTGAAACCCCTACTTTAGGTACCCTACCTGGCTCCCCCTCTACTGTTGGGCAATGAAAGCCGTTGTGCCACTCCCCCGACACTATGAGGAAATCTTGAGTCAACCCCTTATTAAAATAAGGAAGACACTGGATGAGTTGGGCCCTATCGTCCCTCGTCTTCATATAGTACGTCTTACCCTTAAGATGATAAAGGTTGTAGCACCAGTTCACATCATGGTGAGTCAGTCTCAGCCACATTTTCTCATTCAAGGTATCTACACACCCTAATATCCTAAATACATTCACGGCACATTGGGTAGGAGCCAGGCGGAAATGCCTAAGGTAATTGAGAGTCACTGGCCTCATAGGGATTCTCATCCCTCCCTCTACGAAAGCGACTATCGGGATCACGACTTCACCCTCTCTCCTCTTAAGGTACCACTCCCCTTCTTCACAGTACTTCAAACTCACATTATTGGGTATTCCATAGTCAACAATGAACTTGTTCATCATCTCGTCGGACTCAACCAGCTTCTTAAACTTACCCATCCCCCAAGGACGACTAAAGATTCTAAAAGAAGAAAAGAAAGAATAGAATCAAGAAAACTTCGGAGTCACCAGAAGAAGAAGACTTACAGAAATATGACGATTCTCTTCAGGTAGTGTGCAAGTTGAACCAGATTCAAATCATACGCATCAATGGTTGTAAGCGCGAAAATGAGAAAACCAGGCGGTTCAAACAGGTACTTATACTCCCCCTTAGGTTCCCCCAAATGTAACCGCCTGCCCATAAAAGCAGGAGATCCCCACCGAACAATTACCATCACACCGTTAAAAGTGGGAGACGTGGTGCCACCAAAATTTAATGTGGGCACATATTAAGTCTTGAAATGCCAAAAACGCACATCGGGCAGTTGAAAGGTCGCCAGCAGTATCGCGGACCGAAGTGGGGCGATCCGTCTAGAGGGCCCATGGATATCAAAACCCTCTTCCCCGTCCGAAGGAACGTGCAGCAGGGTTTTGAGGGGCTATTGTGGGGTCCATGGGCCTGATAGCCTCAGCCCATCGTGTAATACGCCCAAGGCCCACGCCGAGGAAGACTGACCATCCGAGGCTAAATGGAGGAAAGCCACTTTTTCGGATCCACACCGAGGACCTCTTCGTCCTCGGCATGCCAAGGATAATTTTTGGAAGGGAGAAGCCTAGGGCAAGCTGTCACCTTCACACTTAATGCATTCACCTAACCCCTCTGGCCGCATTAATAGTGATACAACCCCTTAGCAGGGCAACGTTGATCAGAGTGAACTACTTGAGTGCTGATAAGACTTCTGATGGGATGCGCAATCAGAAGAAAGGCAAAAGGATGATCAACAGATGGAAGAACGAGATAGGACGATGAAGACTATATAAGAAAAGCGAGTAAAGTAAAGAGGAAGGGGGAAAAGGGCAGAAGAAAAAGGGCTCCTCGGCCATGGGCCGAGGAGCATCCCCCGGTTGTAAACAATTATAAGTATTTTTTATATAAAAGGAAAGGGTTCATGTTTGGTGAAAGACGACCAGTGCCTAAACCTTCAACCCATTCTCTACAAATTTATTGTTTGGGCTTGTTGGACTGAAAACCCGTTCATACTCTGGGTCCAATCCAAACTGAGTCCTTACATATAGTATATAATATGATACAAATTTTTATTTATTTTTAGATAGGCTTTTCTAATAAAGTTGATAAAAATCACTTTGCCCCTATTAAGATGTGCCAATTTGATAAGTAAATGGACAGTGACATTTCAACCTTTTTGATTAACTCGGTTTGAAACGATCAAATTAATTAATCAATTCAAATTTAATTCATTAGTTTGAATGAATTGCAATTTGAATTTAATTCAATTCATTAAGAACTAAATGTAATGAAATTTAAATATGCACTTAGATTAAGTTAGAATATAATTTCTATCTTGTATTAAAAAAAAATAATGCAAATTTGAATGGGTTGGTTGGTTTTACAATCTTATTTATTAGTTTGGAATAAGCATGAATTATTGGAAATATAAGACTTTGTGAAGACTCCAATTAAAACCTCAATATAATATATAGAGACAATACTATTTACTTAATTTAAAAGTTTAAACATATGAATTTGGGTCAACTAGTGTTACTGTTTTTCTTGTGTTCGTATTTATTTTATTTTATTTTATTTTATTTATTTATAGGAACTTGTTTTGGTAGTTGATATATGGAAAAGTCTATCACATGTCAAGAAATAAATTGGAAATCGGATCAAATTTAAAGTGACTTGGTCCTCATTTTACGTAAGGAAGTTGGGATTTCAAATGTATAAATTGAACTAGACTGTAACTCAAGCGTATGCACAGAACCGAATTTTATCAATAATCAAATTTGGTGGTATGAAACGCTATGTTGTCGACAATTTGTTATAAAAATAAATTAAAATTGTTTGTTTATTAATTGAGATTTAAAAAAAAAAAAATCAAATTTGAAATCTTTAGTACTTCGGGTTTTGTTAATACCAGGATCGTGTAGAAAATAATACTTGTATGCCATAGTTTTTTTTTTTTTTTTTTTTTTGAGTTTAATGTTATGATGATTACATTGTTTAGTATTTTTTTTCTATTCAATTGAATAAATAGTGAAGAAAAGAGCATAATATGATTTTTATATGGCTAGTATTTAGATTCCAAACATATGAATTGAAAATTTTATTTCAAGAATTGGGGTAAATGAATGTCAATTCCATTCAAATGAACAATACCTGGGTTTCCAGAAAAGGACTGAACTACAAAATATATATCTGTTTATTAAACACAAATCATAAACTAATCATACTATAAGCCAAAATTAGCGTGAGGCTTCCAATAAGAAAAGTTTCGCAGCTGTCAGCTGTAGGGTATGCATTGAATTCATGTTTAACCGTAAAGGAAGTAGTTTTCATACCACCATCCCAATTCCCAAGTCCCAAAAAAACCTCCATTAACATAAGGTTTTTCTTTCTGAGTAAAGGTTATTAGGCCTTGTCCGGAAAGAAACTTGATTGGTTTCACTTTCAATCTCTTTCATGTGTGAAAGGGAAATCATAAAATCAAGTTTATCGTAGCATATACAAATATAATTTAGTAATCTTTTCAGTCCCGATTTGCAACGCCAGTCGTGCCACAAATCAAACAATTACAGGAAGTGGGTTGTTATGTTTGGTAGAACCTGGGATGCACGGACGCGGCTCTAGAGGTGCCGCACCCGCGTTCGACGCAGCGACGCGCGAGGGACGCCGCTGACCTCGCATCGGTGCCACGTCAGGCCGTGTCTTGCCACGTGGTTTCTGTATTTTTTTTTTCCCTGACTCATGCTGACATGGCTGAGACTTGGCCCAATTCGCGTTGAATCGGGCTAATTCGTGCTAACTCGGGCCGTATCAGCTGAAATCGGCGAAACCGCTGAAATGGCCAGTTTGAGTTAAAACGGCCGATTTAGCCTAAAATTCAAAAAAAGAAATGGTGCAAAACACACCATTTGAACTTATTATCATAAAACTCCCTTAGAGTTTTCACTTTGTCCAAAACTCTCTCTCACTACGTCACTCATCTCTTTTCTCTGCACTCTGAAGATCCTATGACATGAGGTGTCCACCCATTTCCAACACAATCTTGCCACTCCTTGTGAAACCCACTGCCCTTGGTATATCCTCTCTTCAAAGGAAGCCACATTGATTAGTTATAGTTAAACTTAAAGCTTTGGTCTGGTGTGCTCAATGTGCTCGGCTTCAGTGATCACTCTCTGCCTCTTTGTCTCTGCTCTCCGTCTCCTGTATGAGACATAGCCACTCAGTCACTTCATTCAAACTTTAGCTCTCTCATGCATTCTCAACTCAGGTATTGATATAAAGCTCTCACTCTTAGTTTGATTTGTGATTTGTGAACCTGTGAATCTGTGACTTGTGAATCTTATTTTCTTTTCAATCTTAGTTTTATTTAGTTAATAGTTATTAATCATTGTGATTTGTGAATCTGTGAACTTGGGTTTGATTTATTATTAATTAATTTAGTTAATAGTTATTATTTGTAGGTTAAATTGAATCTATTGAATTTGTAATGGACGAAGTTACTAGCACAAAAACTTCACCTTCATCTAATCAAGAAGTGCCAAATGATCAATCTCCTCTTTGGCAGTATGTGACTAAAGTAGAAAAACCACCTGGTGGTTCTGTTAAATCAGGTGGAAACACATACTTTAAGTGCAACTATTGTGGTATAGTTTATATGGGATCCTATTCTAGGGTTAAGGTTCATTTATTAAAAATTTTTGGCAAAGGTATTAAAGCATGCCTTAAGGTGACATCGAGCCATAGGCTGGAAATGCAGTGGATGCATGATCGAGTTGAGAATGATACGTTAGAGAGAGAACGGAGAAGTCAAATTCCTTTACCCTCACCTCCCCTAGGCCGTGGGCCTATACTTATTTCCACATTTCGGAGACAGGAAGGGAGTGATAGTACAAATCCGGTTAATGGTAAGAAGAGGAAGGTGACTATGAATTCTCCTTTGGAGAAAACATTCCAGAATAATACTAGACATGATTTGGATAGCAGGATTGCTAGGATGTTTTACACCGGTGGGCTTTCGTTTAACTTTGCAAGGAACCCATATTATCGTAGTTCTTATGCATATGCTGCTACCCATAACATTCTGGGTTATCTTCTTCTTGGATACAATGCTTTGAGAACAACACTTTTGTAAAAAGAAAGAGCTTATGTTGAAAGACTTTTGAAACCAATTAAGGACTCTTGGCTTGAAAATGGTGTAAGTATAGTTTCTGATGGATGATCAGATCCACAAAAGAGGCCTCTTATTAATATTATGGCTGTATCAGATGGGGGTCTAGTGTTTATAAAGGCAATTGATGGGTTAAGTGAGTTCAAAGATAAACATTATATTGCTGGGGTGTTGAAGGATGCTATAAAAGAGATTGGACATGAAAAAGTTGTCCAAGTCATCATTGATAATGCTAGTGTGATGAAGTTTGCTAGAGCTCTTATTGAAGGTGAGTATCCTAAAATATTTTGGACACCCTGTGTTGTCCACACTCTCAATCTAGCTTTGAAGAATATTTGTGTAGCAAAAAACACTGAAAAGAATGAAGTTACATATGAGGAATGTAGTTGGATTACACGTATTGCTAATGATGCATCCTTCATACATGTCTTTATCATGAACCATTCAATGAGGTTGGCAGTGTTTACTGAATTTTGTCCATTAAAACTTCTCCAAGTTACTGATACTAGATTTGCTTCGGTTGTTGTAATGCTGAAAAGGTTTAAATTGATAAAAAGATGTCTTCAAGCCATGACTATTAGTGACCAATGGGCTTCTTATAGGGAGGATGATGTTGGAAAAGCTTAAAAGGTGAAAGATATGATTCTAAGTGATCTTTGGTGGGATAATATTGATTATATCATTGAATTCACAGCACCCATTTATGATATGCTATGAATAGCTGACACAGATAAGTATTGTCTTCATCTTGTGTATGAGATGTGAGATTCAATGATAGAGAACATGAAGGCAGTAATATATTGGCATGAAGGCTTGGAAGATGATCAGTATAGCTCATTTTGGGGTGTGGTGTATCATATACTCATTGATCGATGGACTAAAAATTGTACACCACTACATTGCTTGGCTCATTCGTTAAATCCTAAGTAAGTACATTTATTTTCTATTTTCCTTAGTTCATCCTTTTAGTAAAACATACGTTTCATCTATATTTGTTTTTTAATTGTTAACTAGGTATTACTCTAGTGAATGGCTTTTGAGGAATTCAAAACGCATCTCTCCACATAAGGATCATGAAATTTCTATGGAAAGAAGCAAGTGTTTGGATCGATACTTTAAAGATGAGAATGAATTAATAGTGGTGAAGTTTGAGTTTGCTACATTTTCAGGAGAGAGGTTTCCTTCACCAGATGCCTTGACAGATAGATGGGCCTTACAACCTTTGGTTTGGTGGCAATACCATGGCACTGCATTTTCAACTTCAAACCCTTGCCCTTAAACTTCTTGGACAACCTTGTTCATCCTCATGCACTGAGAGAAATTGGAGCACATACAAATTCATTCATTCCTTAAAAAGAAACAAAATGGCTGCTGCACTCGCTGAGGATTTGGTATATGTACATTCTAATCTTTGACTCTTGTCAAGGCGCAATGAGGAGTACGTACATACAACAACAAAGATGTGGGATATTGCAAGAGACTCTTGGTATCAGAGCGACATACATGGAGGAGCTGGAATTCTTGAGAATGCAACCTTTACACTTGATGAGCTAGAGTTGGAGGCTATGGTTATTGGGAATGCTAACACTAGTGTGACTATTAGTGAAAGTGAAGTTCGAAGTGAAGCTATTAATCTTGAGGATGATAATGTTGGTGTTTAATTGTCTTGTTGATTGTCTTGTTGATTATCTCTTATTTTGTTTTAGTTTCAAACTTATGAGTTGTATTTTAATTTCCGAACATCATGGAATGTTTTAGTTTCAATCTTGTGGGTTGTATTTAATTTATGAACATCATGTTTTAGTTATTATCTAATATTGCTTTTAAATTTGGTATATGTTTATATAATGTGAAAAAGCATGCTTAGCAATATATTAAAAATATAAATAAAAATATTTTTAATAATTTTTTAATCGCCAAGTCCTGCCGTACCCGCACCCACCATTTTCAAAAATTGCTAAGTCCCGCACCCACACGCACACCCGCACCCGAGTCCTGAAACGCACCCGTGCTTCATAGGGTAGAATGCATCATTTTACATAGCATCTCCTTTCTTCTAGAAAAAAAAAAAAAAAAATTTGATACACAACTTATTTTGTTTGTTTTGACGAAAAATTTTATGTACAAATAGTTTTTCATATTTTTCAATGTTGGGTAGCATTAGAAAAAATGAATCAAAAGAAAATTGTTATTATATTTTCCTTATTTTTAGACTAAAATACCAATCGGTTTTTAGTGTGGGCAGAGATTGAATTCTAGAATTCTTATTCAACTATGAGAGACTTTACCAATTAAACTAAATATAAAAAATATAGTTTATTTTTTAGAGATTTTTTTCAACTAATTTTTTTTGGAAAACGAACTTCTTTTCTTGGTAAGTTAAATAAGGGAAGTTAAAAAAATCGTATTCCAACTCATTTAAGGTTTCTACCAAACATAAACAAGTGAGATATTTTTATAGAAAACACATTATGAAAAAAGAAAAATGAATTATTTTCTAGAAAATATTAATGTTGAAATTAACAAAGAAAGCTTTAATTCATATATATTTTTTTCACAATTGCCAAGTTATGAATGATAGAAAATAAATTGGTGTTAGTGGTGGATTCATGTGAAAATTATAAAATGTACAATTTTAGTAGATTGTGAAATTCATTGTGTCTGTAACACTACTAGAAAAATTAAAAGAGTCTATAACTCGCATCGCATTCATGATGCAATTAAATTACGTAATTTTTAAAAGAGAAAAATTAACTAATGCTCTAAGAGTATTTATGGGAAAATGGAAAAAAAAAAGTAATTAATGTTTTGACAACTTCTTCAAATTTTCATAAAAGTGATATAAAAACTGTGGGGGAGAAGAATCCAGGCCCAACATTATTAAAGCCCAATACTATGAACCAAGGGCCCACGAAACGGCTGTCTTGCATCCGAAGAGAGAGAGGGAGAGAGAGAGGGTGAGGCATGGCTAGGAATGGTATCTTCATGAAAGGTCATCGCTATCCGAGGAAGGCATTTCCTGTCCGAAGATAGAAATACTTGTCCGAGGATGACGTATCACTTCAGCAGGAAGTCCCAAGCCATTTGGGTACAAGAAAGACCAGTGGCAGTCCGAGGACTTCATCAGATCAGGATAAGCTCAGAACGAAGGATGGGAACGATAAGAATGAAGAAATATCTAATAGAAAGGCTGCTACCACCGTATTCAATGCACTACAACAGCTTTTCTGGCCGCATTTATGTGGAGAAGACCTCTGAACAGTGCACCCTCAGCTACCGTCATTCCCAAATAACTAAAGCATACCCATGATGTGACATATACTTAAGTAGATACACAGATGAAGAACAAGTGGACGATGAAGATGGTAGGGAAGGGCACTATATAAGGGTGAAGAGATCCTGATAGAAGGGGACCGAAAAAAGGAAAAAGAAGAAGAAGAAGGATAACTTTACTGTAGCCCTGAACCTTGTAACCCTTGATTGTTCAATGAGACACCTCCTCGGACACAGTTAAAAGAGTTTCTTCCTTGGTGTTATTTTATGTCTCTTTTTTGTTTGATGTAATCCTGTCCGTCATTGTTTAAGCCAAACCCAGTCCAGCTCTTTCACCCACTCTCTACAAATTTATTGTGCAAGGTCCGTTGGGCCTTTGGTCCAGACCTGTGGGCTTAGGTTCCAAATCTGTTCCTTACAATTGGCGCCGTCTGTGGGAAGAGCTTAAACGATTGGGGAAGAGTAGCAGTGAACGGTAATGGCCGATCAAGCGCAACAACCAGCAGAGTCTGGGGCCTCCCAACACGTTGATCCTTTTCTTAACCTGGAGCGTAGGCAGGATCGAGAAGGTAGCGTACATACTACACACACTGAACGATCCCATCCTCGTGGTGGAAGTCATGCTTCCCATGCAGAGAAAAACAGCATGCAGATAGAGATTGAAAGGTTGAAGAAGGAATTACGGATGGAAAAGAGGAAACGTGCCGCACCGCATCCTGATGATAACCTGGATGATGAACAAGACATTACTTATCAGCAGAACTCTCAAACTCCAATCAGCGAAACCTTTTCGTATGAAGCTGAACACCCTCGTGAGAAGCGCCCACGAGAACTACCATATGGAGGGATAGGTAACGATGCCATGAGTAAAGCCCTGAATCAAATTTCTAGGTCACCTTTTACACGAAGGATCGAAAGAGCGGAGCTACCTCGGCGTTTCAATCAACCAACCTTTATTATCTATAATGGCAGGACAGATCCTGTGGAGCACGTCAGCCATTTTAATCAAAGAATGGCTGTTTACGCCAGGGATGAGGCACTGATATGCAAGGTTTTCCCCTCGAGTTTGGGTCCTGTAGCCATGAGATGGTTTGATAACTTGCGGGCTGATTCCATTGACTCCTACCAAGAGCTCACCCAAGCTTTCGGATCACGATTCGTCACCTGCCGAAGAGTGCCTAGGCCCCTATCCTCCCTTCTATCCTTGAGCATGCGTGAGGGGGAGACACTGAAGGCGTACTCGGACAGATACTGGGAGATGTTTAATGAAATGGAGGGCAACTTTGATGCCATGGCTTTGGAAACGTTCAAGTTGGGTCTTCCCGCTGATCATGGTTTGAGAACGTCTTTGTCCGGCAAGCCCGTTGACAGCATGCGCCAGCTTATGGATCGCATCGAGAAGTATAAAAGGGTAGAAGAAGATAGGCAACAAGAGAAGGGTAAAGACAAGGCCACCACCCAGGAAAGGAGAGACTTTAAGTCGGACCGCTACAACAACAGTAAGCCGAGGAGAGATTTTGTTGGGCACTTAAGTTCAACAAATGCCCAAACGGTTAATACTGTGTTTAAAGAGCCTGTTCATCAAGTCCTGGATAAGATAAAAAACGAACCATTCTTCAGATGGCCGAACAAAATGATGGGGAATCCGGAGAGACGCAACCATAATGTTTATTGCCAATATCACCGGGATCATGGGCATACGACTGAAGATTGCAGAAGTCTGTGGGACCATCTGGACCAGCTGGTCGCCGAGGGCAGGTTGAAGCACCTTTTGCATCGCTCTAGTGGGAGAGGACAACCGGTCTCGGATTCCGAAAGGGGGGACTCTACAAAACCCCCTCTAGGAATTATTAATGTCATTTTTGCAGCCCCGGGAAGGACCGGGTCCCGTCCGTCAAAGGTTATGTCTGTGACTCGGTCGCCGATAGAAGACGCTGACAGAAATCCGAGGACCCCTGAGAATACGATATCCCTCATGCTGTGCTTTTCGGACGAGGATAAGGCGGGGACTATTCAACCGCATGAGGTCGCATTGGTTGTCACCCTCAGGATTGGGGGGTATGATGTGAAAAGAGTTATGGTAGACCAAGGCAGCGCGGTAGAAATTATGTACCCTGACCTTTTCAGAGGATTAAATCTTGCACCCAGTGACCTAGCTCCATATTGCTCCTCTATAATTAGCTTCGAAGGGAGAATGGTCACTCCGAAGGGACAGATCCGACTACCTGTGCAAGCTGGCACGGAAATTGTCGAGGTTGATTTCGTGGTAGTAGACGTATATTCCCCCTATACGGCAATTGTTGCTAGGCCCTGGTTGCATACACTGGGGGCCGTTTCCTCCACTTTACATCAGAAAATCAAATATCCTTCCGAAGGACGAGTCTGTGAAATCCGTGGGGATCAATCCTCGGCTAGGCAGTGTCTAGTAGCGGCAATACGGCATGGATCCGAAGATAAATCTTCAGGAGGGGTAATCAAAGACCCATAGCAGTTAAAGGAGCGGATGACACCTGCTGACGGGCATGGCGAGGATGTAAAATGTGAGGACTTAACACGGGTCATGGTCGAATCCGATCCGGAAAAATATTTTCAAATTGGGGCACTGATACTTCAGTCAGAAAAGGAAGAGTTGATTGACTTCCTCAAAAGAAATATTGATGTTTTCGCATGGAGCGCTTATGAAGCACCGGGCGTAAATCCAGAATTTATTTGTCATCACTTGAAGGTCAATCCTTTAAGCATACCAAAGAAGCAACCTCTTCGGCGACCGTCCAGAGAGCACGTTGAAGCAGTCAGAGAGGAGGTAGGAAAGCTCAAGCAGGCTGGGGCTATTAAAGAAATTTTCTATCCCGAATGGCTAGCAAACACTGTAGTGGTAAAGAAGAAAAGCGGAAAGTGGCGGGTCTGCGTAGACTTCACAGACTTAAATAAAGCCTGCCCTAAGGATCCCTTCCCTATGCCGAAGATTGACCAGCTAGTGGATGCTACTGTTGGACATCCTCGGATGAGTTTCTTGGATGCTTTTCAGGGGTATCACCAGATTCCCCTTGCTTCAGACGACCAGGAGAAGACTGCTTTTGTTACCCCCATCGGTAACTACCACTATAAGGTAATGCCTTTCGGTCTGAAAAACGCAGGTTCTACTTATCAACGTATGATGACCAAGATGTTCGAATCACAGTTAGGCAAGACCATCGAGATTTATATAGATGATATGGTAGTTAAAAGCAAACTTGTTGCTAACCATTTAAAAGATCTTGATGTGGTTTTTGAAATCCTGAGAAAACATAAGCTGCGCTTGAACGCTTCGAAGTGCTCGTTCGGAGTTGGGTCAGGCAAATTCTTGGGTTACCTGGTCACACACAGGGGAATTGAAGTTAATCCTGATCAGATTAGGGCTATCCAGGATCTGCAGTCTCCTCGGAATCCGAAAGATGTGCAGAAGCTAACAGGAATGACAGCCGCGTTAAACCGGTTTATATCCAGGTCTGCGGACAGATGCAAACCCTTTTTCTCCCTAATTAACAAGTGGAAGGGTTTTGAATGGAACGAAGAATGTGTCTCCGCCTTCCAACAGCTCAAGGATTATTTATCTCGGCCACCGATTATGTCCAGTCCTGAACCCGACGAGGTTCTATTTGCATACATCGCAGTGGTTCCGCACGCTGTAAGTTTGGTGTTGATAAGAGTGGATCAGGGGGTACAGAGGCCGGTCTATTGTGTAAGCAAATCATTGCACGAAGCAGAACTCAAGTATTTGCCACTGGAAAAAGCCATCCTGGTCGTGGTGCTCGGAACACGGAAATTGCCTCACTACTTCCAAGCCCATACTGTCGTGGTGCTCACCCAGCTTCCACTCAAAACAGTACTTCGAAGCGCAGACTATACGGGGAGGATAGCTAAATGGGGCACCATTCTAGGGGCTTTCGATATCAAATACATGCCGCGCACATCAGTTAAAGGCCAGGTACTTGCAGATCTGGTGGCCGAATTCATAGAGCCCAGTTTGGAAGATGTAGAGGTAAGACCGAGCATGGATGAAAAATTGGTTGGTTTGGTTTCTCAGCAGGATCCTGCTCATTGGGAGTTGTACGTAGATGGCGCTGCAAATCGGAAAGGCTCTGGAATTGGGTTGGTCATGACATCCCCGGAGGGGATCATCATCGAGAAGTCACTAAGGCTAGATTTTAACGCCACAAATAATGAGGCTGAGTATGAAGCCCTATTGATGGGAATGGTCATGGTCCGAAGGATGGGAGGAAAAGCCGTTAAGGTGTTCTCGGACTCAAAATTGGTTGTGGGCCAGGTTCAAGGAGAATTCGAAGCCAAAGACGAAAGAATGCAAGGCTATTTGAGCAAAGTCAAACGAGTGGAAGAGGAATTTATGTCTTTCAGTCTCATGCATGTTCCCAGATGTGGCAATGCACACGCCGATTCTTTGGCCACATTAGCCACCTCTTCGGATCAAGATTTGCCGAGAGTTATCATCGTGGAGGATCTTCATGAACCCTCTGGGGCAGGAAGAGACGCAACTCAAGTGTACCAGATTCGAAAAAATCCATGCTGGATGGATTCCCTAATTGAATTTTTAAAAGGTGATATCCTGCCAGAAGAACGGAAGGAGGCTGACAAGATCCGAAGGAGGGCCGCTAGGTTCTGGTTGTCCGAAGACCAAAAATTATATAAACGTTCTTATTCGGGGCCATATTTATTGTGTGTCCATCCGAAAGCCACTGAGGCACTACTAGAAGAGTTACATGAAGGAATTTGTGGAAGTCACACTAGGGGCAGATCATTAGCACATCGGGCTCTTACCCAAGGATATTGGTGGCCGAGCATGCAAGAAGAAGCTCGGAACTATGCGAAGAAATGTGATCAATGTCAGAGATTCGCACCGAACATACATCAGCCAGGAGGAACACTTAACCCATTGTCCAGTTCATGGCCGTTTGCCCAATGGGGCTTGGACATCGTGGGCCCATTCCCTAAAGCAGCAGGGAACAGAAAGTATCTCCTGGTCGGAACCGATTATTTTACGAAATGGGTCGAGGCAGAACCTCTTGCTAATATCCGAGATGTGGATGTACAAAAATTCGTATGGAAAAGCATAGTAACTCGCTTTGGAGTTCCAAATACCCTTATTTCGGATAATGGTTTGCAGTTCGACAGTATCTCTTTTCGGAATTACTGTAGCGAACTGGGGATCACGAACAGATATTCTACTCCCTCCTACCCTCAGGGTAATGGCCAAGCTGAAGCAGTCAACAAGGTTATAGTTAGCGGCTTAAAGAAGAGGTTGGACGACGCAAAGGGAAGATGGGTCGAAGAATTGCCACATGTGCTTTGGGCTTACAGAACTACCCCTCGCAGGTCTACTGGAGAGACTCCTTTCTCGATGACTTATGGGTCCGAAGCCGTAATCCCTCTGGAAGCCAATTTTCCAACTCTGAAAACCAGTTCCTTCTGCTTGGACAACAACAATAAACTCTTGGAAGCTGGTTTGGATTTCATCGAAGAACGGAGAGAGAACGCTATGGTTCGGCTGGCTCACTACCAACAAAAGCTCAGACAGGGCTATGACGCCAAGGTCAAACCGAGACCCTTAGAGCCCGGCGACTTGGTGCTCAGAAAAGTTGTCGGCAATACAAGAAACCCAGCTTGGGGAAAATTAGGACCAAATTGGGAAGGCCCATATCGCATTACGTCATGTGCAGGTATTGGAGCATATTTTCTGGAAGACTTGGACAGTCATGTAATACCCCGTCCTTGGAATGTAAATAACCTCAAGAGGTATTATTATTAATCGAATTGTTTTCCTGTTTATCTATAATAACACTCTTTGTTTGTTCTCTAAGTGTTTAAACTTAAATCTGATCATGCCTGTAGTCCTCGGACCAGATGATCTCGGATTAGTTAACACTCTTTGTTTGTTCTCTAAGTGTTTAAACTTAAATCTGATCATGCCTGTAGTCCTCGGACCAGATGATCTCGGATTAGTTAACACTCTTTGTTTGTTCTCTAAGTGTTTAAACTTAAATCTGATCATGCCTGTAGTCCTCGGACTAGATGATCTCGGATTAGTTAACACTCTTTGTTTGTTCTCTAAGTGTTTAAACTTAAATCTGATCATGCCTGTAGTCCTCGGACCAGATGATCCCGGATTAGTTAACACTCTTTGTTTGTTCTCTAAGTGTTTAAACTTAAATCTGATCATGCCTGTAGTCCTCGGACCAGATGATCTCGGATTAGTTAACACTCTTTATTTGTTCCCTAAGTGTTTAACTAGTCCCTTGATGTTTAGATCGGTTAGCCTTAATTGGTCAAGTGGTTGATGCTACCTTTCATACACAATATTAATTGTACAAGTTATTTGCAAAGGAAAGTAAACCATAACTGTAATTGCCCAGTAAAACCATTTGTAACACAAAAGGGTAATATTAAATTGCAAGTACTATTGTTTGAACAAGAATTACTTCATTGATAAGGATTGGTTTACAATGTTCTCAACATGAAACAAAAAAAAAAAAAAAGAGGGGGAAAAGAAAAAAAAAATCCTAAGTCTACGATGGGACTCCCTGAGAAGGACCCGAGGGTGGATGTTCCCCTTCTAAAGATCCACCCTTCTCATGAGGGGGCTCAGTAGGTGAGACCTGGCCACTTGGCAGTGGAAGACCCTGGTTAGGCTCAAGAATAATCAGAGGGCTCGGCTCTGCCAAAGTTTGCTCAGGAGCCTCAGGAAGAGGTGCAGGAGGAGCATCATCATCGAGGTACTGCCGGATATCTTCGCCGTAGAAGATGTTCTCTGGACGTCGAAGATCTGAGTCCGGAGGAATTCCAGCAGCATCTAACGCCTTGCTCCACGTCAGATCGCAGTAGTCCCGGGCAACCGAGGCAAACTGCTTAGTGAGATCTTTTTTTGTCACCTCCACTGCCAGCTGATAGGACGCCTTCTTTTCAGTTTCCACGGCCTCCTTAGCCAGCTGGGCGTCCTGCTGAGCATCCTCGGCAGCTGCCTTGGCCTTTTGCAGCTCGGCACGAAGCCCTTTGATAGCCTCTCTTTCTGCGGCCAACTTTTTCTGGGCTTCGTTCAGCAGCTTGCGCTGAGACTCGGCCTGAGACTCTGCATTCTTTAGGCCAGCATCCAGGCTATCCCTTTCCTGGGCTACTGCCTTGAGCTGATCCGAGAGCTTTGATGTCTCTTCTTTTAAAGTGTCCATGACTCTCTCGACTTCAGCTCTGGCTTGGGCCTCAGCCTGGGCCTGCACACTGGCCGTGCGGCCCCACTCTTCGGCCACAAACACCTGCTGAGTGATCTGAACCAAGTTACAGTGTTAGTATACAAACATAAAGGCCAACACTACAATGGAGAAGCAAGATGGATATACTTACCATGGCCAAGTCCCTTTTCAGAGACATGAAGAGTTCATACTGGCTAAAACGCCTGTATGAGTCCATGTCTTTGGGCAGAAGAAGAGGCTGCTCCAATGCCTCAGCTATCAGTGCTGCCCGACCACCGTCATAGTTTCTGACCGAGGTCTCCCAGGGGAAAGGAGCACCGTCAAGCTCTAGCCGAGGGGACCATATCCGTTGTCCTCGGCGGACCTCGGCCTGATTGGGTTCCTCTCGGCTTTCCACTGAAGAGCCTCTCTTTTGACGAGTGTCTTTAGCCACCTTTTGCTGTTTCGTCTTCGGTGGCAGCCCCTTCTCTTTATCCTCGGGTTCCGTTGGCCTCTTCTTTTTTAGATCCGGAAGGAGTTTAAAAGCCGGATCAGGAACCTGCACAACAGGAGGGGGTGGTGGCACAGTGGCAGGGGGACGAGAAGTCCCTGTCTCTTTGATCTCCACCTTATTCGTCCTCTTCTTAAGAAGAAGTCTTAAGTCGGACATCTCTTCCTCCGAGGAGTCTTCTGGTATTGTTGTTAGCAGCACGGGAGGTCGAATAAAAGATTGCCTGTCTGCCTCTTCTTCGGAGTCCGAAGGAATGACGTGGACCCCTCCTTCACTCTCGCCTTCAAATTTAAATTTATCGATTTGCTCGTCCAAGGAAGTGGACGAGGACCCGACTCGTTCTCTCACAGCCGGCTGAGCGGGAGGAACTTGTTGGACTGGTCGGACGAGCAGCGGAACACCCTGGGGATTAGGATGTGGAACTGGGGGGAGATCGTAGGGCGCAAGAAAAGCCTTCCGTGCAACGTCTATACGCTGCAATCGGTAATCGCCCTGAATAATGGCGTTCCCCGCTGGTTGGACGTCTGCTGGCTTTGGAGTATAGCCGAGTATCAGCGGAATAGACCTCAACTGCCTATCTTCGCTGACGTATATTTCCGAGCGCAGAAGGTAGTTGAGGGCTTGTACGTTGATAAGGCTCAGTCGAGGTGCAGTATGTGTTTTATCTGTAAAACAAACAAGGCAAACCAATTAGAGAGCAGATACGAATAAAAACCAAGAAGTAGATGCAGAAGGAAAAAATCCTAAAGCTATGGTTAGAAACCCTAAGTCCGAGAGGGCACACCTGGCTCTCCTGGCCTGGTCGGACAATGCAGACCGTCATGCCATTCGCCCGAGACAACCAAGTAGTCATCTTTCATCCCCTTATTGGATTTGGGAAGGCAGGAGAACAGCCTTACGACGTCGGAGCGAGATTTGAGATAGTATCCCCCTCCCCTTTGGCTACGACATTCATACATGTATGCTAAGTCGTGCCAGGTTAGCCCTAAGCCTAACTGCTCATTTATGACGTCGATGGCCCCTAATATCTTAAAGGTGTTGGGTGCGCACTGCTCGGGAGAAAGCCTATGGTTAATAAGATAATTTCGGGTCACGGGACCCATTGGAATGGTCATTCCTCCCTCCAGAAAGGCAATCATAGGAATGACGACCTCTCCCTCCGCTCGGTCTAATAATAGTCCCTCTGGGGGACAATACTTCAAGTTTACCCCCTGAGGGATATGGTAGGTTCTCTTGAAATCCTCAATTAACTCCGGGCTATCTACGAGGTACTTGTATTTACCCATTTTTGCGAGGGAATGGAGAGAATAATGAAAGAAATGTGACCGAAGAGAAAATAAGGACTCAGGGTATGATGAGACTTACTATATCACAAGCAAGGCGAATTCGCTAACTGGAAGTGTACTTTTGAGAGGGACCCAGAAAGCAAAAGAAGCAGAAATCCGAGAAGGAGTGAAGTGCTTTGGAAGGCAGGAACTCTCTGGGAACTTTGAAAACGCTCTGAGTGCTACGAATGCGTAAAGTAAAAAGAATAAACTGCCTGCGGATATTTATATGTAGGGACAAACGGAGCAGTGTCATTCATCTCACACGAATAGCGAGGGCAAACCCCAACCGTCTGATCCGCGATCCACCGTTGGAAACGGGAGACAGAGCCGCCTGGAGTAATTGATGTAACGCCTTGGGAATGGAAGATCTACAGCAGTAATGATGAGGCGCGCGTCTCCATAAGCTCGCGCGTATAAGCAGGGATACTTATGTCATTTGACTTTCATTTTTATTTATTTTCTCTATTTTATTTTTCGGTTGTTCCCGCCTATCTAGTCAAAATTATTTTTCCCTTCCCGCTCGCGTGGGAAAGAAATAAAATTTTGAGGGGCTGATGTGGGGGAGAAGAATCCAGGCCCAACATTATTAAAGCCCAATACTATGAACCAAGGGCCCACGAAACGGCTGTCTTGCATCCGAAGAGAGAGAGGGAGAGAGAGAGGGTGAGGCATGGCTAGGAATGGTATCTTCATGAAAGGTCATCGCTATCCGAGGAAGGCATTTCCTGTCCGAAGACAGAAATACTTGTCCGAGGATGACGTATCACTTCAGCAGGAAGTCCCAAGCCATTTGGGTACAAGAAAGACCAGTGGCAGTCCGAGGACTTCATCAGATCAGGATAAGCTCAGAACGAAGGATGTGAACGATAAGAATGAAGAAATATCTAATAGAAAGGCTGCTACCACCGTATTCAATGCACT
Source organism: Quercus variabilis (assembly GCA_030445155.1). NCBI lineage: Eukaryota > Viridiplantae > Streptophyta > Magnoliopsida > Fagales > Fagaceae > Quercus > Quercus variabilis. Next base: position 19,292,947 of record CP129446.1, read on the forward strand.
ACAACAGCTTTTCTAGCCGCATTTATGTGGAGAAGACCTCTGAACAGTGCACCCTCAGCTACCGTCATTCCCAAATAACTAAAGCATACCCATGATGTGACATATACTCAAGTAGATACACAGATGAAGAACAAGTGGACGATGAAGATGGTAGGGAAGGGCACTATATAAGGGTGAAGAGATCCTGATAGAAGGGGACCGAAAAAAGGAAAAAGAAGAAGAAGAAGGATAACTTTACTGTAGCCCTGAACCTTGTAACCCTTGATTGTTCAATGAGACACCTCCTCGGACACAGTTAAAAGAGTTTCTTCCTTGGTGTTATTTTATGTCTCTTTTTTGTTTGATGTAATCCTGTCCGTCATTGTTTAAGCCAGACCCAGTCCAGCTCTTTCACCCACTCTCTACAAATTTATTGTGCAAGGTCCGTTGGGCCTTTGGTCCAGACCTGTGGGCTTAGGTTCCAAATTTGTTCCTTACAAAAACTTTTTTTAAATAATTTATTAACCATTGCTTTAATGGCACTAGTTAACAAAACCCTTTTTAAATTTAGGTAGGATTTACTTCTAATTTTTTAGGCACCTACTCTTAGTTCTCTTTGTTTAAAGGGGAATGTTAACGAGTGCCCTTAGGGCACTGGTTAATAATAAATTTAAAGAAAGTTTTTATGGGAAATGAAAAAAAATAATTAATATTTTGACAGTTTTTTCATTTCTCATAAAAGTGGTATCAAAACTTTCTTGAAATAGATTATTAATGAGTGCCCTAAGGGCACTCGTTAGCATTACCCTTGTTTAAATGATGTTCACGCGGCACAAAAGAAAGTGAGCAGTACTTAGCATGACATATTTATTAGGTATTTAATTACACATATTTCAATAAAATTACATAAATTTTAACCAGAAATTAAATGAGCAATAATTTTAAAGTAGCCAAATATATCTTTGCAAGTGCAATTGTATAAAGTAGCCAAATAGCATCAATAAAAATATTACTTGCTGTTTGTGTTCGTGTAGCTCACGGTTTGTTTGATTTTTTTTTCTTGTGGACTTCTAGATCTGCTGTTAATAATAATCTATTGCGTGATTTTGATTTGCATCTATCACCAATAAGCCTATAAATATTAGGGTCAAGAAAGACACTAAGAGTGCACATATTAGTAAGATAGCAACGCTGTAGCTAAGGATATAAACAATGGGCACTCCCACCACTTCCTTCCTTAGGTTTCTCTTCTTTAGCGTTCTTGTATCTCTTTGCACTCTGGACAACCTGGGATTTGCCCTTCCACCAAGAGAGTTGGAAAGCGAACATCTTACTCATATGCATACCCTTAATGTCAGCTCTCTAATACCATCAACTACTTGCAGCCCTTCTACCAAAGGTTTCTCATACAACTTTCATCTCTCTCTCTCTCTCTCTCTCTCTCTCTCTAATTACTCATATACTTATTATATTCATTACTATTCTTATAGTTTATTATTTTTTCAGTCTTATAGTGTATAATTTATTAGGTTCTTGTAAGTTGGAGAAACAAATTGCCAATGAGCAATACTAATAGTAGAACTTTTTCTTTCACAAAATGTTAGAGGACATTATTTGGTAAATAGGATTGACATTTATTTCCATAAAGTTTTGGGATTGTTATTTATATTTTTTAAAGGTAAAAACAAGAGAACAGGGCTGGTGAGAGTAGAAGCTCAGTAGTCAAATACTATAAGAGGTGCTGGGGTATCCTTCTTATGGGGCAATTGGGAAAGAGCAAAATTTTGTCACAGCTAGGGAATGATTTGATAATCACTTGGCGGCTTTGAGTGGCGTTTTATGGTGTGTCATAAAAGGCTATGATTGGTTGGTGGTCTTAGAAAGTGGATGTAACTATTGCAACAGGGGGCAAGGGTTGATAATAGATAGAAGGGGCAATTAACATGGCTCCCGGGCCAACAAGCTTCAGGAATTGATTTTGAGTTTTAACTTTTAACAACTAGCTGTATATTGGTACTTTTTATATTTTATTTTTATTTCAAATGATAGACTTAAAAAATAAGTGAGTTTCTCACATAGATCAGAAGAATGGGATCTCGCCTAAGAGTAAGTAAGGTGTTACTATAATCACGCTCAAACAGAGAAGTCACAATAATTGTTCCCTCTATTCATTTTTTGTTTACCAAACAATTTTTTCAATAGGTCCAATGTTACAGTTCATGAGATCACTCGACTCAATTCCTTTGACAGGACTTTTATAATCTTATTTTTCACTTTTTCACATTTGTTATTTCACATTCACTTTCATGGGTCCGGTTATGTCAATTGTCAAGCACAACACGCACTAAGCCACAAAGTAAACACATATCTCTAAAAAAAAAAAAAAAAAAAAAAAAACAAGCACACACTCAAGGAGAGCTGCCATGGGCAGTAAACAGATATGGGCGTGGTTGAGCCAATGGGCTTCTAGCCGACCATCCCTTAACATCCCCCCTATCTTCCCACAAGTTCAACCTGTCATTCTCCTCCTTTTCTTTCTAGTTTCTATCCCTCCCTTTCCCCTTCCAAATACTAATTGAAAAAACAAATATTTTTTCTTTGTAGAGAAAAAACGATTGATTTATATAAAAATGATTATCCAGTTGACAATTTTGAGAAATATATATTATAATAAATGGTGCAATCTTAGTATAAGAATTCTTTTCCATACTTCGTAGATTTTGTTTTTGAAACTATTGACCTGATGGCTAGCAAGAATCCTTTGATGACCAATCAAATCACTATGGGAATGAACCTAACTATTTTTATTTATTTTTGATTAAGTAGAACCTAACTATGCCTGCCCTATTCAGATTTCATTTTTCTAGATGGGGTTCGGTGGAAGGACAAAAGTAAAGTTTGTGTTGACAAATCATAGGCCCTAAATTTTTTTTTTTTTTTTTTTTTTTGTCAAATTAGGTTTTCTTTGGCTGTCACGGGTTATTGAATAATCGTCCTATTATCTTTTTCTTCATAACCTAAAAAAAAAAAAAAAAAAAAAAAATCCTATAAGCGTATCAATTGGTCAATCCATTTCATTGATATTTGGCATATATTCTTTTGGTTAGCCACTTATTGTTACCTTTTCCTGAATAAACAATTTTATTTTAGTTGTGTTTGGTGAAAACATACAATAATCGACAGTTGTATGAGTTTGTTTATATGTGAAAACAATTCTAATCGATGTCGAATTAAAATGCAGGTTCTAATAAGAGGGCATCCTTAACAGTGGCAGATAAACATGGCCCATGCTCTCAACTCAATCAAGAAAAAGTTAAAGCACCCACTATGACTGAAATCCTCGAACAAGACCAATCCAGGGTCAATTCGATTCAGGCCAGGCTCTCAAAAAAGCTGGGTCTTAATGATTTACGTGCATCAAAGGCCACTACCATCCCAGCCAAGTCTGGTAGCACCATTGGCTCGGGCAACTACGTTGTGACCATTGGCCTCGGCACTCCAAAAAGGGACTTAACACTCATATTTGATACTGGTAGCGACATCACTTGGACTCAATGCCAACCTTGCTTAAAATCTTGCTACCAACAAAAGGAACCAACCTTTGATCCGTCTAAATCATCGACTTATTCAAATATTTCGTGTAGTTCATCAGTGTGCTCTCAACTCTCCTCTGCCACAGGTATTTAATAATTTGAGACCTTTATATATAGGTAACTATAGACATAACAACAATTATAGTCGAGTAAGAGATTTCAGATTTGATCCTATATTACATAAAAAATTAATTGATGTATTATCTAAAAATAGCCATACTTGCTAATTATTATTCTCTTTCAAGTTCTAAGTAATATTTTGTTATTTAATATTTATATTATCAACAATTAAAATTTTGAAAACTTGAAAAGTATGTTGCATAAGAATTAATTAATAATTCAAATATTTCAAAATTTTCTTTGAAAATATTATTCTAAGAAATAAAGTAAAATAATTTCTTAAATATATATAACAGGCCACTAATTTTATTTTTTATTTTTGTAATAAGCTAATGAGGGTGAAAACTGAAAATTGTAAATTTGGAAAGTATTATTGTTAATGAAAGTCCTAAAATAAATTAATACTACTTTTCATAGACGATGTGATTCATATAAATAGAATAATTTAAAATAAAAATGTACATCAACAAATGTAAAATAACCATCGTTACCGGAAAAAATTTGTGATAACGCAGGGAACTCACCGCGCTGCAGTTCCTCAACATGCGTGTACGCCATACAATACGGCGATCAATCATTTTCTGTGGGATTTTTCGGCAAAGAGAAGCTTACCTTGACATCAACAGATGTGTTCAACAATTTCTTATTCGGCTGTGGTGAAAACAACCAAGGTCTCTTCAGTGGTGCAGCTGGATTACTTGGTCTCGGCCGTGACCCACTTTCCTTAATCCAGCAAACCGCAACAAAATACAACCGTGTCTTCTCTTATTGCCTTCCTTCAACTTCTAGCACTACTGGTAGCCTCACGTTTGGAAAAACTGCTAGCTCTTCGAGAGCCATCAAATTCACTCCCTTGTCGAAACTCACTGAAGAAACCTCATTTTACGGCCTCGACACACTAGGGATCACTGTAGGTGGAAAGAAGTTATCGATTGCAACCTCAGTTTTTTTGAATGCAGGCACCGTCATCGATTCAGGAACTGTCATAACACGTTTGCCGCCCGATGCTTATAGCGCCTTGAAGGCGGCATTTAAGGATGCAATGAAGAGTTACCCCTTGACAAGGGGGTTTTCGTTGCTTGATACTTGTTATGATCTTAGCAAATACAAGACAGTTTCGATTCCAAAGATAAGCTTTTCGTTTAGTGGTAATGTGAAGGTGGATTTGGATGTGTCGGGGATAATTCTCGCTCAAAAAATCTCGCAGGTTTGTTTGGCTTTTGCTGGAAATAGTGATAATGATTCTGTTGGGATTTTTGGGAATGTGCAGCAGAGAAGGTTGGAGGTGGTGTATGATGTTGCAGGAGGGAGAGTTGGGTTTGGTCCTGCTGGTTGTACCTGAAATGGTTTGGTGATCAAATAGTCTTGTAATATTAAACCATTGATAAAGATTAGTGGAAATGTTAATTGCCATAGCAAAATAGATTGGCAATGGTTAATATTAGTGACTTAATTAGGCACATGTGTATCCAAATAAAACCATGTTTGCAAGTTATGTATAACAAGGGTTACTTTGTTACGGATTTTGGGTTTAATATACACTTTATAAATCATATGTTGATAAAATCTGTAAAGTTGTAATTTTCAATTATGTTTTGTTGGCATTAATCCAATGTCAAATTTGATTGTATTTAGTCAATCATTTCCTTGTATATTTGTGGGATTTAATGTAAGGGTTGAGTGTGTGAAATTTGGTGAAAAATTGTGAAGAAAAGACAACTCACGACTTGCTCATGACTGGCTTGCGAGTGGACAACCCGTGAAAGGCCACATGAGAAACATATGCTGGAAGCTGAAGAGTTAAGTGCTAGGAGGCATCTCGCTACTAGATTTTTAAATTTAAAGGATGATTTTTAAATTTGCATAGTTGCTAAGATTTTTGATGCACCTTAAAATGACAAAAAGGTATGGAAGAAGAAAAATAGACACAATCTAATGTGCTATATTAATTCTTTTGCTACACTATTCCTAAACTAACAAAAAAGTTTAAAAACATTTACAAAAAATGTCACATCACATTTAGATTGATGTAAATAACATTTTGAAATTTAATATGAATGCAAATTCCTACACAAAATCTTAGCCACAATAACTCTGCAAGTCCAAATTTTGCAAGATTAGTCAAGAATTGCTAGTTCATAATTAGTGATCAACACAAATGATGCAGCAAAAGGAAAAAGTGATGAAAGCTCAAAAATTGAACAAATTAATAGAGACATACTAAACTTCAAATGTTGAAGATGAAGAAACAGATGATGATAATATACCCCTCAATAAGCTTTACAAGCGTCGCCATATCACAAAAACAAAGCATTGAAGAAACAAAAAAACAAGATTTTGCAATGAAACTCTTTATTACATCACATAATAAAGATAAATAATATAGAATAAATTAAAATGATTTTATCAACTTTTATTATACAATATTAATCCAAAGCTAATTTTTTTTATTGCTCATTACTAGAACAGAATAATTATAATGGATATGTGTATACAATTTACAATTGTTTCTTCTTATAATGAAGTCATTACTAACAAAATTTTATATCAAATATGCTATAATATATGTACAATATTCTAAAAAAATTTACCTAAAATATACAATATTATCCGTGCATTACATGGGCAACTTACTAGTATTATTCATTATTTTTTCTGGACAAATTAAATTGGGGAAAGGATATTTTATTTAAGATATGATAAACATGCTTAAAGCTTTGTAGTTCCATTGATTGACAACTTTTGATATTTTTAAGAGAAACATTTAACGTTCAAATCTTTTCTTTCCCGTTGTGACCATGAAAAGTGTCAAACATATTTGCATTCAAGGAACACAACTTCTTTTTGGCATAAAAGATAGGAGAATGAAAATCCTAGGATTATCAAGGGTCTTAAGAAGATTGCCTGCATTACAAAATAGTAGACGATAACTATAAGGCACTTGCGCTAAGGTGGACTGGAAAATGAAAGCGAAAACAAAATTCATGTAGCCAAATTAGGAAGTAATTAGCAGAAAAGTTTCTCCAGATATCCACCAACTCCCCTTTTTTTTTTATTTTTTTTTATTTTTTAATACCAAACAACGGGAGATAGACAAAGTTACAAAAGTGTTGGATTGTACCAGCAATAGTTCATTGGCATTTGAGTTGCCAATTTTGCTACTAACCAAACAAGTTTTACAATTGTAAAGTTGTGATTTACAACTATGTGTTTTGTTGGCTTTTATTCCGTGCCAAATTTGATTGTAATTACTATCAATTGTTTATACCCTGTATTTGTTGTGGGAATTGATGTAAGGGGTGTGTGATAGAGAGTATGTGAAGACTCAAGCAATTTGGAAGCTGAAGGAATCTCGCGGGTATGTCGCGACTTAGCTTCCCGCGAAGTGAAGCATGTGCCTTGCACATGCTGGAATGAGAAGAGTCAGGACAGGTGGAGACAGCTGTTTCTCGCGATTATCTCGCTAGTAAGGCCTTCCCGTGAGACACCCGCAAGACATGCTGTTCTGCCAGCCTGTACTGACTGACTCACACATTTTGCACCTATCCTATATAAACCCCCATTACCCACAAATGTTGAGGAATGCTTTAGAGAGAAAACCCTAGCCAAACACATTTGGAATTAGAGATTGTCATCCCCACCTTTCTCTATAAATTGCTTGTGGTATCTCCTCAACCCTTCCTTCTCCATTTCCACACCATTGAGAGGTTGATAGCCCAAACACTTACCACACCCTTTGAAAGTGTTGAGTGACGTTTTGGTGCTGCTGGGAAGCATTGGAAGAAGCTTGGAATGGCAGATGCAACATGGAGCTTGTTGCAGGATCCGGAGAACTAAGACAAGACACGGTTCCGAGAAGTCTTGTTGGAGTAGGAGCTTGGAGGGCTTAGGTACATTAGGTAGATTAGGCTTGGAGGGTCTTTTGCTTACTCATGTATCCCAACTGATTGTCTAGTGGATCGTTTTCCGCTTGGAGGGCGGCGGAGAGGTTTTTCGCCGAGTTCTTCGGTTTCCTCTTCGAGAACACGTTTTGGTGTTTTCTGTGTTTGCATCCTTCTTCCCTACTCTTATTTAATTTCATTATTACTACTGTGTTGCTTTAATTATGAATTAGAGTAGTTTCTTGTTCATCCGCTCGCTTTTACACTATTCCGCACTTTGTATTAAAGTTGTGTAAAATCTATCGAGCCATAATTTTAATTAGGGGGTCTAAACAGCTCTTGTGTTTTCAACACGTTTTCGAGCTTTCAATTGGTATCAGAGCGAGTACACTTGCTGTGGTTTAAATACCTTAGTGTGATCCTTGACCCTATTTGAGATGGACCGGTCTCAATCGCTCAATGTTCCTCCATTTTTTGATGGGAACAATTACGCATTCTGGAAAGTCAGAATGAGAGCATTTTTATGCTCTATAGAAGATACCATTTGGGATGCGGTAGAGCTAGGCTGGACTAAGCCGGAGGCACCCAAGGCTAATTGGGATAAGGCAACTCTAGCAGCAGCCAATGCTAATAGCAAAGCTTTAAACGCTATTTTTTGTGCTATGTCTCCTGATGAATTCCACAGGATCTCTCATATGACTATTGCCAAAGAAGCTTGGGAGATTTTGGAGACCACTTATGAGGGTACAAAGAAAGTTAAGGACACAAAACTTCAGATGCTTACCACCAAATTTGAAGAGCTCAAGATGGGTGATGATGAACCATTTGATTCATTCTATGGGAAACTCAATGAAATTGTAATTGCTAAACTCAATCTTGGGGAGAAGATTGAATATGCTAAGGTGGTGAGAAAAGTATTGAGGTCCTTGCCTGAAAGTTTTAGAGCAAAAGTTACAGCCATAGAGGAAAGCAAGGATTTGGATGAGATTAAAATTCAAGAATTAGTTGGGTCTCTCCAAACATATCAGATGAGACTACCTTCCCATAAGATGAGTAAATCACTTGCTCTTAAAACCATCACCGAAAGGATGGATGATTCCTCCGAAGAAGATGGGGTGGAGAAGGAAGTAGCATTTCTTGCGAAAAACTTCCGCAAATTTCTGAAGATGAAGAACAGTGGGAAATCATTCAACAGAGGAAAATTTCCATCTTCAAGAGGTGATAGGAAAGAGTTTACAAGGAAAGAAGGGAGGGAGTTTCAATCTTCTTCAGAAATTGTATGCTATGAGTGCAATGGCCATGGACATCTAAAGAAGGAGTGTCCAAATTTTCTGAGGGGAAAAGGCAAATCTTATGCCACGACACTCAGTGATTCAAACTCTTCTAATTCTGACTCGGAAGAGAACTGTGACAGAGGGAAACTACTCCGCATTCATGACCATTGCTCATGTGGAGTCATCGGATGATTTGGGCGCACTTGTGAAGGAGCTTGGTGAGCATTCTGATTCAGAGTCCATTGGGATTATGGAAGAATCAGACGCTGAAGATGAAGAGAATTGCTAATCTTCAAGAAAATTACTCCTTACTACTTGAGAAGTCGGGAGAGTATACCAGAGTAGCCAAGGCAGCTGTAAGGAAAATGAAGAAAGCTGAGGAAGATTACCGAAGTCTCTTGGTCAGATATAAAGAAGCTAAGTGTGAGATTGAGACACTAAATGGCGAGTTGTCTGAAGCCTATACGAAGGTGTGGTTTCTTGAGCAAGAGGTAGTGCAAGCTCATGCCAAGATAGAGAGAGTCTCATCCCAGAAGTTAGATGATGTTATCTCATCACAAAAACCTTCTTCAGACAAGTCCGAGTTGGGATACATAGGAGGAAGCAGTTCATCAGTAAAAATCACCAAAGAAGTGAAGTTTGTGAAAGCAAACGAGACGGTTGTAGAAGAGCCCAGTATTGAGAAAGTTGAGGATGTAAAGAAGAAGAATGTGGCTGAGCAACGAATGGTGAATAAGCCCCGAAATCAATCTGTGGCTAAACATGGAACCAGAGGAAGATCTCTCCCAAGATCACAATGGAGTCCAAGAATGGATTATGTGTGCCATTACTGCGGATTGCATGGACATACTAGACCCAATTGTCAAAAGCTGAGATCAGATAACAATTCAAGCGCACCTCGGTCACGAGGAAGGAGAAATGACATGAGGTCTTGGGGTGGTGAACAACCGAGAAGTCAGAATCGTGATCCCGGTATGATGGACGTGATGAAAATGATCGGTGCCTTCACCACTTGCTTGGAGAGTTTCACCAGAAGGTTTGACAGTCCAAACTCTCGTGCCCAATCCGTCAAGGATATCACCACAAACGCACGTGATGTGTGGGTGAAGAGGGGTACTCATGCATAAGCATTGTAACATGTCCATGCATAAATTTTTTCAATGCTTAGGGTCATTTGCTGTTGCATTTTTTTTGTATTTTTTCTTGGTTGGTTTTTATGTGTTGTTCTTTCTTTTCTTGTTTTGTTTTGAGTGTGTTCAAAAATTAAAAAACTCATAAAAATTATAAAATCCAAAAAGTTTGATCACTTTGTTGAGTTTTGTCTCAAAACATGTTTTGCCTTCTACCTTTGTACCTATGGCTTTGTGCATTTAACGAGCTTAGCTTGTCCCTCATGCACTCATATCATTGTGGAAGAAATTCTGAAATCTATGTGACTGTTGTAAATAGATCTTCAACCTTGTCATGAGTGATTAGTGAATGGTTTTGTTGATCTTGAGACAGGCATAGACTCATGCCTATATATCTTCCCACTTTTATTTTTTTGCTTAAAAGAGCTCTCTAAATGTAAATCTCCAAATGAAAGGAGATATAGAGCTGCAAAAGCCTGTCACACAAACTAGTATTCGACTAGGAAAAAGGGAAAGCGACCAAAATAAAATGTTTGATGCCCAAAAAGCCAAAGGCTAATTCATCAATTGAAATATCAAAAATTTCAGGCATCTTTCTCTAAATGAGATTCTCTTTGCTCAAAAGTTGCAAATGATATGTTAAATATGGAGCCAAATGAAAAGCTTCAATGAATTGTTATCAAGTACGTGTGGGAGGTCATATATGCATGTTTCTATAATTGAGATAGGTCACATAATCTAGTGCTAGTTGTGTATGCCTTGATTGAATTGATCATTGAAGCTTCACATTGGACTAAGGACTATCTCATTTTTGATATCCACACACAACACACAAGTCTATGTTCAATGAATGTCATTATCATTTGTGTAATTGTACTTGATTAAATGTGTTTTTCACATGCTTAATCTTTGTTGATCAAACCCAAAAAGATTTTTGAGTGTTTTATTTGTTTTTGAAAGTGATTTTATACTTTCTTGTCATTTGTTTTTGATTAAAATGCATGTTTTTGTGTCTCTTCAAAAACTGGTTGAGGGGTTGTTCCGCAAGAAGCTCGCGACTTAGAGCTTCCCGCAAAAAGGGGTTGAGGGATTTTTTTATTTTATTTTATCATGTCACACAGAAACTTTCGTGACTGTCTCGCAACTGTCTCGCGACCAACAGCTTCTCGCGAAATGCTGTTTGGCTAAAATTGGATTTTTCCAATTTCAGACAGAAGTTACCGTGACTGTCTCGCGGCTGTTTCGCGACCTAATGCTTCTCGCGAAAATTTTGTGCTTCAATGGCTCTTCTCGCGACTGTCTCGAGACTGTTTCGCGACTCTCTAACCCGCGAAAAACGCATGTTTTCAATTTTTATATAGCTGATGTGACAGTTTTTTCAAAATTCTAAAACTTCCCTCGCTCAACCTCTCTCAAACCATTTCAACCCAAAATCACTATTTCATTCATATCCCTTTAATCCAAGCTCGTTTTCTGCGTTCTCTTCTTCAAGGTATGTTTGTTAATCATTTCCTTTTAAGTTTTTGCTTAGATTATGTAGAATTTTTTGTTAGGGCTTTGATAATTGGGGATTTTCGAATCTTTGGGTTAGTGTTCTAAATTGGGTGTTCTTTTCTAAAATTTTTGATTGGGCTGTGTCCCATTTGTTGTGTGTGCTTCTGTGTTGGCCCCTTGTGGCAGTTTAAAGTGTCTTTAGGCACGTTTTATCCATGTTCATGCATTATTCATGTCATATTTGCATTTGTGCACGCTAAGTGTTTGTCAAAATGTCCGAGTGACATTTTTGTGCTAAAATGGAATCAAGTGATTTCAATCCATGGACTTTCACTTGTTTATCCTAATTGCACTTGGTTTGATCTTTGCTTGTGTGGTTCACTCGCTTTGCTTAGGTTGCACACTCTTGGCACACAACTAGGCACATTTAGGCACCCTCATGCATCTCATGCCGCACACACTCATCAACACATGCACATAGACACACACACTTGCATTATCTCTTAATTTGTTGCATTGTGGTTATGCTTTATTGGTTGAAGTCTTTGAGCATGTTATTTAGTGTCTACCATGCTATGTTTTAAGTTAGTTTAAGTCTAATTTGGAACTAACTTGAATCTAATGAAGGTTGTCTTCTGATTTGTGCTGGTGCATTTTTTTTTTCCTTCTTTGCTTTGTAAAATTGTGCAGATGTCTCCCACCAAGCATGCTGCCAAGAAGAAATCGTCTTCAAAGCGAGCCCGAACTAATTCTGATCATTTCAAGTCTATAGAAGCTGATATGAAATACAATGACTGCTACAAAGACAAGACAATCATCATGGAACGTGTAGTCCAGTTAGAGACGCTTGAGGACACTTTCATCCCTGAAGTGTTCAAAGATAGAACTTGGACCAAGTTGCTGAACCCAACTGGAATGGTCTATTCAGAGATTATCAAAGAGTTTTTCTCCAATGCCACTGTCAACGGAGAATGTATTGAGTGCTGGGTACGACACAAGGAGTTTGTGATTACAAGAGAGAGCATTCAAGATTTTCTGGAAACTCGTCCTCCATCTCAACCAATCACTGTTGCTTATGAGGACAGAATGGGTTCTACTCACGAAATGATTAAACTCCTTGGTGGTGAACCGAAGAAATCATCCATGAACACCATCAAGTTCTTTCCAGAAATGAGGACACTAAGCTATGTGATGATTCACAATCTCTATCCAGTCACTAATCTCACCACTCTCTCTGCTCCGAGAACCAGATTCTTGTATGACCTCTTTACACATAAGGAGATTGACATCTGTGGCCATATCATGCATGTCCTGAAGAAGAGCATCACCAAGTAGAATTCACGAACTGTGATACCGTTCCCCTCTTTGATCATGGGACTGATTGCCAAGGCAAAGCTCAAGCTGCCCAGTGGCCTCACGGTTGTTCCAAGGGACTATCCCATTGGTGGTCATACACTGACTAGGAGCACTGCACACATCAAGGGTTCTAAGACCGGTGTGCATACCATACCGCCACCACGACAGGTTCAGTATGATGAAGGTGAAGATACAGAGGAAGAGATTGACAGATTCACCTCAGCTCCTGAGCCTTCTACACAGCCATCATCTTCGGCTCCACCACAAGGCTTAAGCAAACTGGATCAGTTGCTTGCTAAGATAGATCAGATGTCTACGGTGCTTGACTCCCATGTACAATACACCGTGGATTAGTTTGCATACCTTCAAGGATAGATCACTGCACTCTCTTCTCAAATACAAGACTTATCTATGGAGCACGGCTCGGATTCAGAGTCAGCTTAGTTCTGACCCTTTGGCCATTCCGGTCAAAAGGGGGGAGAAAATTCTGAGGGGGAGCTAGAGAACAGCTTGCACAGTGTTAGGGGGAGCATAGTCTAGCATCTTAGTTACATTGGTTATTGGTTTCTCAGACGGTTTTTATTCAGTATTGTTTTGTTTTTATAACTGTTAATTGCTTTACGGCTTTTGGTTTAAAGCTTTGATACTATGCTTTATTTAAGTATTATTTCAGATGTTTCTTTTGTGATATTCTCTATGCTTTGTAGCATATTTTATTTGTACCCATGTTGCTTTTGTAAGCTTTTAGGGTTTGTTTAGTTGCATGTTTTGTAGGCTTCTATGGTATGTGCCATGCATTTTCAGTACATTGTTTATGCAGCCTTTATGCTTGTGTTATTGAAGTTCAATGTAGGCTTCTATGGTATGTGCCGTGCATTTTCAGTACATTGTTTATGCAGCCTTTATGCTTGTGTTATTGAAGTTCAATGTCACACATTTTACTTCAGTACATCACTTTTGTGCCCGTGTAGGATTGTTCCTAGATGCATATACGTTCTATGCATTAGTTGAGTGATGAACACTCTTGTGCCCTAGTAGGATTGTTCCTAGATGCAAATACTTCGAGTATTTTGCATTGGTTGAGTGTTGGACTTGCAAATGGTACTCTTCAATTAAGCTTATCATCTTGCATATCCGGATGTTCATTCCTTGTGAGAATGAGCATTGTAATTGCTTGTGTATAGTGATTACTTGTTTGATCTTGCCATGATCTAGTGTTATCTATTTCATCTTGCTTGATCATGCTATTATTGCTCCATATGTTTTTTCAAGTTTTCTGTATACAATGATAATATTTTGTTGTTGTGTTTCAGGAGTTACTTGTTCATATGTTTCAAGAGCTTATCAGAATCTAGAATTAGGTGTGAGTGAGTTTTGCCTGTATTCTGAAACTCACGTTTAAGTCTAGAGTCTGTTTTAGGGTTTTGTCACGGAATAGCCAAAGGGGGAGATTGTAAAGTTGTGATTTACAACTATGTGTTTTGTTGGCTTTTATTCCGTGCCAAATTTGATTGTAATTACTATCAATTGTTTATACCCTGTATTTGTTGTGGGAATTGATGTAAGGGGTGTGTGATAGAGAGTGTGTGAAGACTCAAGCAATTTGGAAGCTGAAGGAATCTCGCGGGTATGTCGCGACTTAGCTTCCCGCGAAGTGAAGCATGTGCCTTGCACATGTTGGAATGCGAAGAGTCAGGATAGGTGGAGACAGCTGTCTCTCGCGACTATCTCGCGGGTAAGGCCTTCCCGCGAGACACCCGCGAGACATGCTGTTCTGCCAGCCTGTACTGACTGACTCACACATTTTGCACCTATCCTATATAAACCCCCATTGCCCACAAATTTTGAGGAATGCTTCAGAGAGAAAACCCTAGCCAAACACATTTGGAATTAGAGATTGTCATCCCCACCTTTCTCTATACAATTGCTTGTGGTATCTCCTCAACCCTTCCCTCTCCATTTCCACACCATTGAGAGGTTGATAGCCCAAATACTTACCACACCCTTTGAGAGTGTTAAGTGACGTTTTGGTGCTGCTGGGAAGCATTGGAAGAAGCCTGGAATGGCAGATGCAACATAGAGCTTGTTGCGGGATCCGGAGAACTAAGACAAGACACGGTTCCGAGAAGCCTTGTTGGAGTAGGAGCTTGGAGGGCTTAGGTACATTGGGTAGATTAGGCTTGGAGGGTCTTTTGCTTACTCATGTATCCCAACTGATTATCTAGTGGATCGTTTTCCACTTGGAGGGCGGCGAAGAGGTTTTTCGCCGAGTTCTTCGATTTCCTCTTCGAGAACACGTCTCGGTGTTTTCTGTGTTTGCATCCTTCTTCCCTACTCTTATTTAATTTCATTATTACTGCTGTGTTGCTTTAATTATGAATTAGAGTAGTTTCTTGTTCATCCGCTCGCTTTTACACTATTCCGCACTTTGTATTAAAGTTGTGTAAAATCTATCGAGCCGTAATTTTAATTAGGGGGTTTAAACAGCTCTTGTGTTTTCAACACGTTTTCGAGCTTTCATCAATCAAGTGGGGCACTAAGAACATATTGCATCAAAGTTCATTCCGGTTCAAAAAATTTAGTTCAACTAATTTGGAATGTTGAAGCCAATCTGGAGTCTTCTTATGCTTGAAGACTTGGACTACCTTTATACTAGCTCCTAGAAAAAAAAAAAAAAAAAAAAAAAACATGCTGATAACCATGGTTCTTTGCTCTGATCCTAGCTTCTACCACAGCATCCAGTATTGCTCTACAAGTTGTTCTGGCTACATTACTAGTTACACCATAGAAAATGCTATCTCCCTGCATGTTAATAGCTTCATAGGCAGAAGACCATCTCTTGGGCTTCTTGCTTCTAGCTCCTGCTATTTTGACAATCAGCTGCCACTGCCGGACATTGGTCTGTGCTAGTCCTTCTTGGCTAACTAGTGTGTCTTGGCTGTTCAAGGAAAGCATCTTTTTACCTGCAAGACATAGATTGAGATATTAAAATTACACTCATAGGATTAGGTGTTAATCCTTCATAAATCATCCTGTTTCTATGAATCTAGGTATTCTAAAGTATTGTAAAAATGGCTTGTAAGTAAGCCATTGATGTTGTTTCTCTGGTTTTGAACTTGATGAGAAGGGAAGTTAGCCATTGCTGGACACTTGAATTGCTTTAATCAGTGGAGTGGATGACCAAAGTTGATCCATGCCAGCAAGCTCTAAAGAATGGAAAGAGCTGGAAGAGGTGAGTTGAGGATTCTTCTTCAGAGTTGCATAGAGGGCACATATTCTGAGTTGTTATGCCTTTGTTACTCAGATTGAGGAGGGTAGGAAGTTTGTTCTGAATGAGTTTCCAAATGAATGTGTTAATTTTCAAAGGAACTTTGACTCCCCAAATCAGATTCCACACTCCTTCCTGAAGATGAGCAGTCCAAGGAGGAGATGAGTCCTGTACTAGCAACTCATAAGCTTTTTTAACTTTGTAATCACCATCACCTGAAAACATCCATAGAAGTTTGTCTTGCATAGCACTTGTTTTGGATAAGGGAATCTATAAAATTTTTTTGCTCAAAGGAAAAGGGTAAAGAGCTCGAACCAAATCAGCTCTCCATGATGTGTAACTCTAGTTAATCAAATCTCTCACTACTAGGGTGATCCGATTTAAGTGGAAGCTTGGGAACCAGTTTTGATGGTTAAGAGGAACATTAAACCCATTACCAATTCTCCGTTTCCCTTCTCTCAGTTTAGTGTTATCCTGTTTAATTATATTCTTCCAAAACCAAGAATGATGAGGTTTTGGGGTACACTATTGTAAAGCACAATTAGGGAAATACTTAGCCTTATAGGTTCTTGCTAGCAGAGAATTAGGATTTTGGCTAATCTTCCAATATTGCTTTGCAAGCATGGTTTGGTTCATGAGGCTGAATTTCTTGAGATCAAGACCTCCATTTCTCTTAGGTTGACAAATTCTCTCCCAATTTGTAAGATGAAGCTTTTTCTCTCCTTGCCCATGTCCCCACCAAAATGCTCTAACAATGGCATCCATCTTGTTGCATAACTGCTCAGGAACTCTAAAACATGAGAAAGTATATAGGGGTAAGGATTGAAGGACAGAAGAAATAAGAGTTGTTCTTCCTGCTTGTGACAATAACCTAGCCTTCCATCCCTGCAATTTTGATTGAAGTTTTTCAATCAAAAATTGAAAATCAGCCACTTTATTGCCCTTCAGCTTGAAATTTAGCCCAAGGTACTTGCTAGGATTTTGCACCAAATTAACTTTTTAAATCTCTAGCTAAAGCTTTCTGATCTTCCAAGGGCATATTTGGGTAGCAAAATAAATCAGATTTGGATAAGTTGATGCACTGTCCCGATACTTTACAACACCATTCCAAAATCTTCTATAAGGTGTCTAAGGAGTGATTGTCTTTCTTGAAAAACAGAAGGGAATTATCTGCAAACAAGAGGTGGGTAAATGAAATGCCACTTCTTCCAACCTTTACTCCTTTCAAATTGTTAGAGACCTCAGCTTGTGTTAAGGAGATGGAGAGGATATTTGCACTTAAAAGAAACAAATATGGGGATAGAGGGTCCCTTTGTCTTAAATCCTGAGCTGGGGTAAAGGACTTGGTCAAGTTTCCATTTATTAAAAAGGTGTAATGCACTGAGGTGACACACTCCATTATCCACTTTATCCGCTTTGAATCAAACTTCATAACAATAAGGATTGCACGAAGAAAATTCCATCTGACTTTATCATAAGCTTTGCTCATATCTATTTTCCAAGCTCCAAAGCCATATTTCTTCCCTCTTTTTTTCTTAAGGACATCAAGGATTTCATGAGCTAGGAGTATATTGTCAGAAATGTTTCTTTCTCATATGAAAACATTTTGATAAGGTGTAATGAGAGTGTCCATAAGAGGTTTTAGTCTATTAACAAGAATTTTAGAAATAACCTTATAATTGACATTACTTAGACTAACTGGCCTAAAATGGTTGACCTCCTTAAGATATGTAACCTTAGGGATAAGGGTGATGAAGATTTGGTTATGAGGTTTGAAGAGTGATCCTAAGTGGAAGAAAACTTGAACAGTTCTTATAACATCTGTCTTAACAATGGGCTAGAATTCATGAAAGAAGAAGGTAGGAATACCATCAGGACCAGGAGCTTTGTGTGGTCCCAATTGAAACGTTGTATCTTCAACCTCCATACTTGAGATTGGTCTATTGAGAAGATTGTAATCTTGATTAGATAATGTAGAAAATACGTAAGGCTTGAAACTCCTTAACTAAATCCTCAACACTGATATTGCTTTTGTTCTCATAGTTTTCCATAAAGTGGAAACTAATAATGGTCTCAATCTCATCAGGCTTGCCAATGAAAGTGCCCTGACCATCCTTGATATGGAGGATTCTACTTCTAGCTTTTCTTTGTTTAATCACCGTTTGAAAAAATTTAGTGTTCCTATCCTCCTGAAGAAACCACTTTGTCCTTGCCTTTTAAGCCCACATCAATTCCTCCCTATCCAGTAATTCCTCAATATCCATCCTAAGAGATTTTTCAGTTTTAGCATCCTCAATAGAATTGATGGAATTATGGAGTATCTGCAATTGAGCCTGTTTCTTTTTTATTTCATTTTTCGATCTAACAAATACCACCCTATTCCACTCCAAAGCTTTCTTTCTCTCATTTGATAATTTGTTTCTCAATTGGGCAACTCTAGATCCATGAGACTGAAAATCTCATGACCGTTGAATCATATCATGGCAAGTAGGATGAGTGGTCCACATGTGTTCAAACCTAAAGGGTCTTTTCCTCAAGGGAACTTGGACCTCCAAATCCAAAACAATTGGTCCATGGTCAGAATGGATGATAGGTAGATTCCTAAGGGAGTATAAGGGATACATATTAACCCATTCAACCATGGCAAAGGCCCTATCCAATCTTTCCATTACAAGATCATCCTCTTCTCTATTATTCATCCATGTGAATCTTTGACCAGTGGTTGCTAGATCACACAGTTGAAGATCAGTTATCACCTGTTGGAGCAAATTAGCACCAACAATGTTCCCCTAATTGAAAGACAATTTGTCATGATTGCTCAGAACTTGGTTGAATTTCCCAACATAAAGCCAATTTGGTTGAGATTGACCTTTTAGGGTTTTAAGTTGTTTCCATACAAGGTCTTTCTTGGCATGTTTGGGATGTCCATACACAAAAGTGATTGAAAGAGGACTCCTTTTATTGTCTAGTAAATCAATATGGATAAGATGTTTTGTGGCAAACACTACCTTAAGACTTTGTCTAGGCATCCATGCAAGTAACAGCCCCCCACCAAAACCCACCCTTGGAACTTGCCACCCATTAGAAAAACCACATTTGACCTAAATTTGTTTCCCTTTATCTTTAACTAGTCTAGTCTCCATGAGGAACATAATGTCTGGCTTCAATTCTTGGGCTTTTTTCTGACATTTTAGAACTGTAAAGGATTTAATCAGACCCTTACAATTCCAACTCAGAATCCTCATGGCTGTTGAGGAAGCTGCATAGGGCCAGCTTCCCAACACCCATTTGGATTTTCAAGGATCATCTCATCATAAGGACTTACACAAGGTAGGTTATAGTATAAAAATTTAGCTAGGGGATTGTCATTGTTACCTTCCTTATGTAGAAATCCACAGAGCAACTTCTACCATATATTTCTTCCTAGCCTCCCTAGTTCTAGTCCGAACCTCTTTTGAGAAGCTCCACTAGTCCCTTCCAACAATTCATTGCAATGTAGGCTCGAAAGAAGTCCAAGATCTGAAGTAGCTGAGGCAGGGAAGGAGGGCTTGGGCCAAGCCCATAAGGCTCAGAACTATAAATAATATTAAGCCCAGTGTCTAAGCTAACAGCTTGAGTAGGGGTTGCTCCTACTAGTGGGTTTGACATGTGTTGGACTTAATTTAGATGTTGGCCACATCATGAGTCCTCCTTAGTCTCGGCCCAGTACTAGAACTACCAAATTAAAACTGTAGCCTTTCTCTGTCCACCCTATTGACCAAAGATTGTATGAAGGATTCAGTAGATTTAAGAATTTGTCCCACATCCCATGCATCCCTACGTAGCCACTCGGGATGATCTTCATTCAGTTTGTCCAGATTAAACATTTTGACAGTTTTAGATTCACTCTCTGTATCCGAACTTATCTCCGTTTGTGTTCTCAATTCACCTGTTGTAATGTAAGCACCCAAACTGTAACATCCCAACCCAACTTTATAGTTAACCTATATGTTCGAGTGGTTAATTATTATTTTGAGTCACTTACTTTCTAAAATTAATATAAGAGTATTTAATAAGCATATTATTTTATAATTCCATTGAATAAGAATTGTAAAGATTATAAATAATTGAATGGCTAATTATGAATATTTACTAAGCATGTACAAAACTATATGTGTGGTTGAGTTATTAGATATATAGTTGTTGGTGTTTAATTAAGTGTTTAAGGGAAGGGCATTTTAGTAACTTCCTACACACATGACTAATAGAATCAACATACTTGGGCCAACCATGTGTGGACATTTGCCCAACTTGCCATGCATGTGAGACAAGTGGCAAGGCCACTAACCTCTACATAACCCCACCCCACTAACCCTCTAGCCGGCCATGCAAGCCTAAATGCTCATTACCTCATTCTTCTTTCTATTCTCTCAAAGCAACTAGAATAACCAAGAAGCTCTCGCCCTCTCTATTCCTATGGGTCCAAACAAATCAAAATTCTCACCTCACTTTGCTCTCATTTCTCTTAAGGAAAGAGCTAGAAGTTGTCTTGAGTCCCTTTTCTCAAACCCACAGGTCCACACATCAAAAGAAAAATAAAGCTCCATCTCATTTCTTTTTCATACTCTCTCAAAGAAACTAGAAAACTCAAAAAATCTCTCAAGCTCTCTACCTCTTATACTTTCTGGTCTAGCAACTAGGAAAGGGAAATCCTTTCATGCAAGAGTGATTCTAT
This sequence comes from Quercus variabilis, assembly GCA_030445155.1. NCBI lineage: Eukaryota > Viridiplantae > Streptophyta > Magnoliopsida > Fagales > Fagaceae > Quercus > Quercus variabilis. The sequence goes on from CP129446.1 coordinate 19,313,756, forward strand.
TTCTATTTCCCCTCAAGAACCAAAAACTTGGTAAGGGTTCTAGCTACTCTCATCTTATTAGAATCCATGATTTCTTCATGGAATTTTTAGTAATGGTATTTGTGGTTTGTAAAATTAGGAAATCGTGAACTTGTAATTCTATATATCTATAGTGTTTTAAGAAGCTTGAAACTGTGTTGGTGATTTGTTAGAGGTAGATTAGAGTTTTTACTAATTAATGAGTGTATATGATTAAGGAAGTAAGAAAAAGTTAGGGTGAGTATATTTGATGTTATTGCTGAGATTTTTGTTGTATTTAATTTTACTATAATGGTTAAGTGACTGTATATAGGTGTTTTATAACATGTCTAGTGAGTGTATAAAAATCCTCATATGATAATACGACTATTTGCAAGCATTTTATGATTTTACATGAAAATGTTGCAAAGCTGCCACTGTGACAGATTGTGCATTTACGCATGATAAATTATGTATTAAATTGTATACAGTAAATTTGGATGCTAGGGATATTTCCTATGAAACATAAGGCACTTGTAGTTCTTATCGATTTGGTCTCACAGCAATTGGATGAATACAAAAGTAATAGTGCAATTTGTAATTTAATTGAAATTCTGTTGGGACAAAGTTGAGTATGTTGTCTTTTATGATTTTTAGTAAATAATAGTTTTATGTTTTGGCTTTGAAAATGATATGGGCTCTACTAGACATCCATCGAAGTGGATTTGTAAATTTTCATGAAAATTGGATGTGAATTGATAGCCCATTTGTATTTTATAAGTAATATATATGTTGCTAGAATAAACAGTGAACAATAAATGATCTAACTAACTTTGAGGATTTAATTCTAAAGTTAGGGTGAATGATTTGAGCTATAAATTAATTTGATCATCATTTGGTATGTCTACATCATAGATAAATTCTGTTTAACTGGTTTCAATGTTTAGTACTCAAAGGAGGAGTTCTAAACCATTCAACTATTGTTTTTATGAAGTTGTTTTGTTCATGCTGTATGTTGCCTTGTGTAAGTTTATGCGTGCATCATTGCTTCCATTCTCAAACACATTCTGAATTAATTTTAAAGCTGTTTGACATGATCTGAATATGAACATTAAAATAATGGTTCCTCTATGATTTGGTATATCATGTTGTTTGATGAATGTATCTCGTGTTTGGGGAACCTCGTTGAGGTGAGATTAGGATTTCCTTAATTTTAAGAGATTGGTTTTAAGACAAATGTGTAAGTTTATTCTACGGTAAAATTGATTGTAATTAGCTTCGATATTTGGTTTAGGTGTTACCGGCTCCTAGGTCTAAGCTCTTTTCACTTTATGCTCTTGGTTCCTTTGCTTTCAGGTAAGGGATAAGTTATATGGGCATTTGATAAGTCATGAGGTTATTTTAAAGTGTATTATGCATTAAAAGGTTTTGATTAGAGATATGACATATAATCATGTTTCAGACAAAGATATGTTCGTGAGCTTTTGAAACCTTATGTATATGATTTAAGCATATTGATGTTATTACTTATATCACGAACATAATATTTAAGAATGAAGTGGATATGCTACTGTTATGAAATATTTGTGTACAAGCATAGTTATCAAAAAAATATAATTTTTGGTTATTCCATTATTATGATCTGAGCTCAACCAGTAGGGGTTATAGTACTGGTATTTCCATGGAGATTTTGATTGGCCATTATAAGTGGTGAGGACTCTGCTGTACTTGCCCTCATTGGGAACGACCAATTTGTGAAGGATGCTAATCGACCCCCATGGTTAATGATATGATTACACTGAAAGGGGTGATACTTTCTGATATGATCCTGGGATTTCCTAGTGTTGTGGGGAATGCTAGATGCCTAGCACAATGTGCTGGAAGCCTCCCAAAGTTGTGATAGACTTACAATTGGACTGACTAATATGTATCATGAATGAGCTATTAAGCTATTTTGAAATTATAAAGAAAAGTTGGTTCTTTAAAGATAAAAAGTTCTGAAGTTCTATTGTGCTTTAAAGATAAAGGTTCTAATGAAAGCTTATGTTAACAAGTTATCAAATGTTTGTTCTTTAAGAAACAACTATAAAAGTTATAATATTTATAAGAAGAAGTTTATAAAGAAAATTTTTCTTATACGTTAAGATGTTTCTAATTTAAGACGAAGTTATTAATTATCTAATTTAAGTCAAAATAATTATTTTGTAATGAGAATATGTGTGTGTGTGTGTGTGTGATTTTAAACAATCGACATTATATTTAGTGACTTTGTAAGAAATGAAAGAAATTTAGCCTGAAAAGGTTTTATAATATTATTCTGATAAAAAAAAGGCGAACAATTATTTTCTATAAAAAGTGTATAAATTTTAATTATAAATAGTTCTCCTATCTGAATAATCATAAAATGAAATGATTTGATTTACATGCATTCTTATTAAATTCTTATGTATCTTACTTTTACTAAGCTGTGTAGCTCACCCCTTCCACGCTTTCAGTCAACAGGTTCTATTTTGGAGTAGAGGGAGCCTTAGTCGAGTTTTGGAAAGAGTTGGTTTTAGTTTTAAAAGCATAGATCCCAAATTAGCAATTTGATGTTTAGCTTTGTAGTATTGTGAATTTTAGGATCTAATGAAAGTTGTGCACCTTAAAGCATTAAGAGATATATTATGTGAAATTCATAATTTGAATAACTGGTGGATTGTGTTATCCTTTGAAGTACAATGTAGATGCTTTGAATATCAAGTGAAAAGTTATACCAAGTGTTGGAAAATTTAGACATCGGTTAATAGAATTAACAAGTTTTAAACTCAAGCTGTTAATTAGATATATTATTAATAAAATTTATTAAAACAAACAAACATTAATATTGTGTCAAGATCATGCACAGTGAAAAATTAAAAAAAACAAGATATAATGATCCAAGAAAACTAATGAAACAAACTAGTTTCGTAGTAAAAACCTAAGGGGAAGCCTTTCCGAAAAGCAATTCACTATAGTAAAGAGAAGGTTCAGATCTAGTACAAAACCTTTGTCCGTAGACTCTACGATCCTCGTAGATGAACTTACAATAGAAACCTTCTATTGCTTCAGAACCTCTGAACTTTTCAATATATGAACACCACCCTTTTTGCACGGATCTCAGTATGTCACTAACCAATGATGTATGACTCCCAGTACGTGACTAACACACCAACTTGAAGAAGATTGATGGCTGTAAAGTTTTTCACTTTATTAATAATGAAGATCAAGAAGCACTTGGTTACAAAACTCTAAGACGCAAAGACGCAATAGTTTTCTTCCAAGAAAGATGAACTAGGGCAAATTCTGTCTCCGGTCACAATTTGTTTGAACAAACTTTACTCAACACTTGTGCAACTTGTTCCACTTTTGACGGTCCTTAAAATAATCATTTTATATGTCTAGGGTTGTGAAAAAAGAAAGCCCAAACATACAATCACGGATTGGAGTTAAAGCAAAATTGAAACTCTGTTTTTCATAAACCTCGACATATACCCTATTTATTAAGCTGCTGTTGAGCCATGGGGCTGGAACAACTCTTCAAGCTCGATAGATGCTAGCTGTCGAGCTTTAATGATAGGCACTTTCTCAGCTTGAATCTCAGACAGACTTGCATAGTATTAACACTTGATCTTAAAACAAGGTTTTTTGAGGTATTAAACACATCTTAAATCTACCAAATTACAAGTAAAGTGCATTTTGTGTAACAAATGATTTAAAATTAGTCAAATCAGTTTTGGATTTCATACTTTTATCACCTTTCTCAGATTAGGGCATAAAGACAGTCTTTGATCTAGAAGCCATGATTGAGGTGGGGCTAGAGGAAACAACATATCCTAAGCTAGTCTTATCAAAACTAGGCTTTTGAACACTCAATACCCCATCAAGTTTTGCACTAGACATCCTCTCTATTTGAGTTCTAGCTTGACTAAGCTCAACCTCAAGATTCTTGACCTTCTCTTCTAAGGAGATGTTCTCCACAGCAAAAGTCTCAACTAACCTTATAGTCTCATCTAATTTGACTAACAGATCAGCTTTTTCAGTTTTTACCTCGTTAAGCTCTTTTCTACAAAGATGAGAAATCTTTTCAGATTTTATAAATTCAGTGCATAGCTTATCATAGGCTTCCTGAAGGGTCATTTTCTTGGGTACTTCATCATCAGAAGAATCCTCATTATCACTAGCACTTTCCACAATCAACTTATCGGTTGAGGTAGCAAAGGTCATAATGTGACTACATTTATCCACATATTCATTAGAAGAGTCATTTTTAGCATCACTCCAAGTAGCAACCAACCTATTATCTTTTGACTCCTTGGTATTTCCTTCATAAGGTAGTTTGGGCACTTTATCTTCATATGACCAAAACTTTTGCACTCATAGCATTGGATGAGGGGTTTCTCATTCTTGTCCTTCCTCGAGGATTTAGATTTTCTAGGAGGTTTGCCCTTATCTTTTTTCCTAAATGGAAGAAGCTTGATAATCTCATCAGTTATGAACGTTAGATCCTTATCCTCATCCTCATCTTCATCTTCACTTTTATTTTCATCTTCAAAGTCCTCAATCTCTTCCCCTATACCCTTAAGAGCTAAATTTCTACTCTTTTTACCTTTTTCCATTAAACCTAATCCCATCTCGTAGGTTTGAAGGTTCTCTACAAGCTTAGTCAAAGGAATTTGATCAATGTCATTTACTTTTTCAATGGCAGTAATCTTGGCATGGAATCTTTCAGGTAAGGACCTATGGACTTTCCTAATAATTTTGGATTCTGCTATAGATTCTCCAAGGTTGAAAGCAAAATTCATAATATCCTTAAGTTTAGCAAAGAACTCATCAAAGGTCTCATAATGATGTGAGAGATGCAAGAAAATTATTATTTAATATTATTTATGTGTGTAAGTCAATTGTATTTTTATGTTTGAGGTTCTTATATTAGGCTATTAGTATTTTAATTTGGGAAGCAAGGTTATTTTTGTAATAAGGCAATAAGAGCTTTCTAACCAATTAGAACTAGGGTTTAGCAATCCTTTATAAGCAACCTATTGCACCCCTTGAGGAGTTAGTTGATATTTTGATGAATGAAAACAATGGCCATTTGGTCTTTCTTTGGTCTGGTGCTAACTTCAGGTCTACCCTAGGTGCTGACTCCTAGTGGTTTTCCCGCTTGGTGCTGACTCCAAGCAAGGCCTAGGTGCTCACTCCTAGGTCATATCTTTTATTTTCCGTTATTTCAGTTTTGTTATGGTTATCCTGCATCCTATTTGGTATCCTTATTTCTTCAAAACTACTAGTGAGTTTTTGAAACTTCACAGTCTTTATTGCCTTGGTACCTTCATAGGTGATCTCAAGAATGGTCCATGCTTCCTTGGCAACTTCCGTGGATGATATTTTCTTGAATTCTTTATTGGTCACCCCACAAAATAAAACATTCAAGACCCTATTGTTGAAATTTGCCACTATGATTGTTGCTTCATCCCAATCCATCGACGCTTCCTTTCGCTTAATCCAACCAACTTTAACAGCTTGCCATACCTGTTCACCTAGAGCCTGCAAAAAAACTTTCATACGAACTTTCCAATACGCATAATTAGTTCCATCAAATAAAGTGGAATCAAAAGAGATTGTCCATGATTCATGACAACAGGGGTTAAGGATCACACTTAGGAAATTAATCCAATTAGAGTATACCTACTTTGATACCACTTGTTGGGAAATTTAGACCCCGATTGATAAAGTTAACAAGTTTTAAACCCAAGTTGTTAATTAGATTTATTATGAATAAAACTTGTTAAAACAAACAAACATCAATATTATGTCAAAATCATGCACAACGAAAAATTAAATAAGATAAGATATGATGACCCAAGAAAACCAATGAAACAAGTTAGTTTCACAGTAAAAAGCTAAGGGGAAACCTTCCCGAAAAGCAATCCACTATAGTAAAGAAAAATTTTAGATCTAGTACAAAACTTTTGTCCTTAGACTTTACAATCCCCGTAAATGAACTTACAGTAGAAACCTTCTACTGCTTCAGAACCTCTGAACTTTTCAATATATGAACGCCACCCTTTTTGCACGGATCTCAGTATGTCACTAACCAATGATGCACGACTCTTAGTACTTGACTAACACACCAACTTGAAGAAGATTGTTGGCTGCAAAGTTCTTCACTTCATCAATAATAAAGATCGAGAAGCACTTGGTTTATAAAACCCTAAGGCGCAAAGACGCAATAGCTTCCTCACAAGAAAGATGAACTAGGGCAAATTCTGTCCCTGATCACAATTTGCTTGAACAAACTTTGCTCAACACTTATGCAACTTGTTCCACTTTTGACGGCCCTTAAAATAATCATTTTATATGTCTAGGGTTATGAGAAAAGAAAGCTCAAACATACAATCACCGATTGGAGTCAAAACAGAACTGAAACTCTATTTTTCATAAATCTAGATAGATACCCTATCTATCAAGCTGCTGTCAAGCCACGGGGCTAGAACAGCTCTTCAAGCTCGATAGATGCTAGCTGTTGAGTTTTAATGACAGGCACTTTCTCAGCTTGAATCTTGGACAGACTTGCATTGCTTTAATACTTGATCTTGAAACAAGATTTCTTGAAGTATTAAATACATCATTGATCTACCCAAATACAAGTAAAGTGCATTTTGTCAAAGGATTAGCCAGTTACATAAAATAGTGACATATGTTCCTAACAAGTGAATCACATATGTCATAACATCAAGAAGGAAAGAAACAAGAATGACAAGAAAAAGGGAAGATTTTTGTTTAAAAGAGTTTAATTGGTTCTTGTTAATATTAGGTTTAAGCTTGATATTAGTATGTCGGTCATGGTCAAAATCTGGGTATCGAGTTTATGACATGACACGTACCATCCACCCATGTCCACCGAAGTGAAGAATTAGGGGCACTCTCTTCATTTTGGTTTGTAGTTTGGGAACCATGCCAAGCTTCCTCAGGGACCAGGTTTAGTTTATTGTTTTGGTTCCGGTGTATGAGGGAGAAGGCAGGGGAAAAGGTAGGCGAATTCATGGGAGTAGGAGGCACGAATTTGTTTCCTAGATTAAGAGAAAAGATGGCAAAATACAGGGTTGCATGGTCTGTTTGGTGGTGTGGTAAAATGGTGGGGTTCATATTTGTTGGATTGTTATGAGGTATAGGAATTGTGGGGGTTTCTGGGTCTGAGAAATTCTGGGTAGTCTCTACATGTGACTGGGAACTAGCATTTTGTGGTTGGTTTCCAAGGTTTGGGTCTGGGTGGTTGAAATGACCATGGCTATTAGGTTGCATGTTACCATTTTGAACTTGAGTCATCTAGTGTCTCCTTCTATTGTAAAAGGCCTTGAGCTCATTATAAAAGTGTGGCTCCATTGAATCAAAACCATACTATACATGATGAATCCTCTGAATACGATGCCTTTGGCGAATCAAGTTCCTCTCAACTTTATCCATGCTCTCATTGCACTGCCCCCTTGTGTGACCGATCAAACCACACTTGGTGCATAATTTGTGTACCCTTTCATAACGGCACTGAATCCGTGTATTTGAACCACCATCTAAACGTAACATAAACCCAGATATGATCGGCATCCACAGATCTAGACGAACATGAACATGCATGAACCTGATATTCCTAGGAATACGATCCTCTCACTCTAATCTCTCAACAAATCCTATAAGATGACCCATTTGTTCAACCAACTCTGGATATTGGTACTCAAAGGGTAAATGTAACACCCCAGCCTTTACAAAATAAATAAATAAACAAATAAAATGGTTGTTTTGGAAATTATTTGAGTGAGGGCATTTTTGTAATAAGACCCAATCCTAGCCCTAGCCTTATATGTAACCCACGTTGGCTTCCTCCTCTATTTTTCTAAAGCGCTGCCTCCCATCACCTTTCCCTCTTTCCTCTGGTGTTGCCATTCCTTATGGCTGAAAATCCTCTCTCTTATCCTCATGTGAAGTTTATTCATTTCTGCCTCTTAAATTTCTATCTTGGTCGACTTATGGAAGGTTATTTTCCAGTAAAAATCCACCACCAAGAGTTCTAGTGGCTATTTTGGTAGACCTATTTGAAAGACCATCCCTCTAAGTTTGGTTAATTCAATAGATGAGGTAAAAAAATCTAAGTTTTGTGTCATTTTCTTCTATGAAATCCTTTGGGCTTTGTTGTTTCATGATGTTTATGATAATTACTTTGTGGGTATTTGAGGTGTTGGGATATTTAAGACTTTATTTGGAGGCTATGTATTTAATGAGGTGAATTGGATGTTATGTTTGGCAACCATGTGAGTCGGGTTTCTTGAGAAATCATATGGGTTTTTAATTTATGTTGAGAATTGGATTGATTTTTGAAAGTGAGCTCCTTGCATTTTGGAAAAGATATTGACATATGTGAAAGTTGATGGTATTGACTATGAAATTGTTTAATTGATATGTACATTATGCTTGCTGCATGCTAAGCGTTTGATGAATTGCCTATATGAGTTATGGTATTGAATTTCTCGCTTGCGTTGTGATGATTGTTATATGAGGTTATGGGTTGCATTCCTAGTAGTTAATGTGTGCTAACACATGTAGCTTTAAGGTTAATCAAGTCTCAATGCTTTAGTAATAATATTAAAATTATTGTAATTTTCTTTTGGGACTCTAAATCTGTCCTTGACAGATTTGAGTCAGCTGTGATAGGGAATTTTTAATAAATTATAGAAAAATTATTTTGGGCTGAATTTTTGATGGTACATACTACACATATAAGAGCTTATCCCTATTTAATTTCAAGTTAATCGGATAACTTTTTGTGGACCAAAAAAGTTTTACAAAACGGCTGGCCTGCTGTGTCTTGAATCTTAAAATGGGATGAAAACGTTGAGATTTTGTGGAATTTACTTCAAATCTTTGTTGAATGGATTGCTTTGCAAATTCATGTGCTTTCTTCGACATGTGTTTTACTTAGTTAAGTCTTATAATGGTTTGGTTTAATCATTTAGTGCTCTAAAGGGAAACTCATGAGATATGCTACCCCTATTATGTTATGTTTATATGTGCACAATGCTTGCAGTGGAGAATTAAAATGCTTTGGTTTTGTGTTATGGCGCTATGAGTTTGTATGCTTGTTTGGTTTCCGTTTGGGAATGGTTACTTGTCTTAGGTTGGGCAAGCTAGGCTTTAGTGCATTTGATTTGTTTTAGGAGATCCTATTTGATTTTGGAAACAAATGTGATGATAAACTTTGTGATAGGCCATGTTATTAATAGGCTTGTTCCTTATGTTTCTAGGTTTTGAGATTCTTGGTGATGGACCTAGTGACAGGATTGGTTGATTTTGTGATGCCCAGTTGAGGTAAAATTGGTTGGCTTTCTGAGGTAAGTAGCCTTTTAATGAGATTTTTGAAAAATATCCATGTTGCATAAATGTTGTTTTTGGGTTAGACACGCTTTTGGAAACTATCTATGGAAACTATATTTTCCTAAAAACTATTGTGTCATAACCTTTATATATATATATATATATATATGATTATAAATGAAAATGCATCATACTTGGTATTGCATTTGAGGAAATGCATGAATTGTTGATATGAAAAAATAAGCATCATTTATTTAATCTTTGATAAGGAAATCATGGATTTTATGGTATATTATAAAATTTAAAGATGCTTATCTTGTCTTATTATGTGGGAAATTGATAGAAAATCTCTTGACAAGAATGAAGTTGAAAACCTTACAAACTTTGTGGAAGTTAGATTATTTAAGTTTTTTTATGAAATTACCTAGATATAAGCTATGTGTTTCAAAGTAATGTAACTTGTGAGCTTTATATGGTTTTAACACCATGCCTTGTGTGATTTTCCGGTGATGACCCGATTTGGTTTTCATAGTCTTTCTGACAACAGAATCAAATCCAGGTCAATGTCCATTCACTTTGGATGACACATTCTTCCTTGCTACCCATGGGGGGAAAATGTTCCTTGATTGTGTGTGGGTGAGGCTACTATCCATGGGGCCAAAAGACCAAATGCAAAAGAGGTCCTATTTGATGCGCTTTCTCTGCTACCTATGGGGGGAGAGAAAAACCTTGAAGGTATGGGTGAGGCTACTATCCGTGGGGCCAAGAGTCTACATACCAAAGAGGACAATATCATGCCAGTTGTGAACAGGTGGATCCCCTGACTAGTCTATGTGGTAGTGTGGTATATTTATGATAATTTACCTTATATTAGATATTATGGCTTTGGAAATTATATTTTTAGTGCTCACAGATTATAGTATATAGTTTCATGGTATTATTTTGAGAAATTTTGTGTTTCATCATTTAATCATTTTTGTTACATTATTATTGAAAATGATCTTGCAGTATTTTGTTAGCAATTTCCCAAACTAAAACATGTTTTTCAAACTATTTATCATCATGAAACTTGCATTCCCCCCACCCCTATTAATTATGCTACTTACTGGGCTTTAGCTCATTCCACTCTCTAACAGTTTTATAGATATATTAGCAATACGTTGGGCATGAAGCTTAGTTATTGTTGGTGATTGGAGTACTATGCTAAGTAGGAGTTTTATGCTATAAATTATTGGTGCTCAATTTACTAAATTATTCGAGGCCATAGCTAATTCTCTTGGAGGTTGGGCTCTTAAGGTTTGTTAGCCTTGGGTATGATAGGCCTAGAATTTTCTATTAAGATTACGTATCTCAGAGAGGATCATGATTTTGTGTTTATTTATTTGGAGCTTTGGATTTTCATGTATATTTGGAGACACATGATTTGTAGTTTGTATTGTTTGTAAGTGTGTCATAGAGCTCTGACTTATATTGTGGAGAGATCAATATATTTATTTATTTTATCAAATGGAAAGAAAAAAAAAATCCCCTACAATAACTCTTTTAATGCTCGGTTTTTCATGCTTTGGACCCTTTTGGGTTTGGGGTATGACAGTAAACCATGTAGTTGAACCCATATAGAAACGTAGTTAAGTTGAGGTCTGTTAAAAACCAAGTTGGATCTCTGTTTCTCCAAAACAAGAAGAGCTCCATCAATAGCCAATGGACCTTCAACACACATATGCTCTAGATCTTCTGCATGCTCAAAATGAATTAGATAAGAGAACGAATCTTTACCCACAATAGTAGCAACACCTCAGATTCGCCATGCACTGTTGTTAAGCTGCTACAGGTATAAGATTGAAAACTTCCTATGGTCAAGTATGAAGCCAATTGCATAGTGACTCCAAAACTCGCGTTGCATGTCAATATTTTCTAGAACAGGCCCATGTCTTGCGAAAGGGGTCTCGCTATCCTCACTGGATTAAGAATCAAAGTCAGATTCTTCTATAAAAGGCCTAGTACTCACATCTGACCCACTGCTTTCATACCAGCCAAAGCTGCGTACTGTAAAATGGTCCCCTATGGTCACATGACGAGGGAACAATAACTCTATAGCAAACAACCAATAGGATAACACTTAGCACAAGCACAAATGACAAGGACAACACAAAAAACAAAAACAAAACAAAAGAAGGAGAGGTAGAGGAAAAAAGAAAAAGAAAGGCAAGGGGAGACTAATGTTTTGTTTAGAAAGGAGAAAAACCAAAAGGTGTACGTAGGATTCAAAGAAGGTGTAAAATAGGAGAAAATGAATGGTGTTTTTGATGCATGCATCTACTCTCTCACATGAGGGTGGACCCCACAAGTGTGGGGTTCACCCTCATGTGAAAGAGAGGATGCATGCATCAAAAATACCATATACCACCTCGTAAAACAGGTGGGTGACACAATGTAAAGGGGACCGTGATAGGTAAGAAGTAAATGTGAAAGGGAGTAACGGGAGAGGAAAGTGGCATAGAGTGAAGGATTTTGGGTAAAGGTGCTGGCTAAACCTGGGTAAACACAAACACCCCTAGGTAGAAACAACTCAAACCCTTCTCGATAGAAACAAAACTCTTTAACGTAGAGAGAGAAATATCTAAAGTAGCCTCAGATATCCACCAACTCCTTAAAAGGACAAGAATAACCTTAATCCAACTATGCGTTTTTTAGGGATTTGCAATTCCTCCAAGTTATGTCAAGCAAGCTCAATTATTAGGGATAGCTAAATAACATAAATAAATACAAAATTGTCCTCAACTAAATACGCTTGTTAAAGTGAGTGACGTGTGAGATTGATAATCTATTGTACCTTCAATTAGGGATGGAAATGGAGCGCAGTGGGGTCGAAGGATGGGGTCTTCACCCCTGCCCCACATGGTTTCGTCTTACTCTATTCCCAACCCACCTCGCATGACAGAAATTTTTTTTTGCCCCATCCCCGCCCCTTGGGGTCCCATGAAGCCCTACCTCACCCCACCCCGTAAAACTCTACTTCTTGTTTATTTGCTTACAACTATTACAATTTTTTTTTAATAAAACTTTTTTCATTAGTAAAAATATACTTGAAATTAAAAATAAATTTATCCCATCAAATCAAACTAACTTTTAGCAAAAACTAAATAATATTATCCGTGTTTAACAAGACAATATCACAATAAAAACAAAAATGTCATAGTACAAAATCAATAATTTAATAGTATATAAATTTATTTCTAATAAAGATAAAAGAAAACTTTAAAATTTGTACCTTATTTCCAACCTTGCTAGAAAGAAAAAAGAGGCAGAGAACCACGTTAGATATAATAAAATAAGCTAATAATATGTTTGTTTAAATAGTAGGGTTTTAGGGTATGAAAAATTTACAATTTAACCTTTATCAACATGTGGTAGGGTAGGGATGGGGTGGAATGGGGCAGGAAGGATCTAAAAAGTCTAAATTCATCCCTAAGCCACCCCGTGGTGCGGGGCTAAAATCTCGCCCCATTCCCACCCCATCCTCGCCCTATCACCTTTGCGGGGCGGGAAAATCTGCATGGGACGAAGCAGGGAGGAGCAGTTCAAGCAGAGCGTGGAAAAATTGCCATCCCTATCTTCAATTAGGTTATATTATCGCACCAATAAAAATAAAAATAAAAATAAAAATAATAACTATATGTTTGTTTGTTTAGAGCCCTTGAAAACAGATTATTTTAATTTAATGAATTAGCCAAGTATTTATTTAGGTTAATTGTGAGATCTAGGTTAAACACATGCAAACATATTACTTAGTGCAAAAAAGTAAAGAAGACAGTAATATGATAGCTTAAGAAAGCCAATGAAATCAACTACTTCATGGTAAAACACTGGGGAGGATTTAACTTGGCCATCCTCAAGGTAAACAAATCTACTATGATAGAATGGAAGTTTATAATTTATTTAAACCCTAAATTTAAAACTAACTCTTGTAGAACTTACTAACATAACCACGTGCAACTCCGATTCCATGGACTTTTCTATCTTAAATTTGATGAACACAAACTCCCACGTTTGTGACTTTGAGATCCCATGTTTATGACTATGAGATCTCACTCAAAGGTTTAGCATCACAAACTCTCCAGTTTGTGACTCTAAGGCCACCCTTGAAGATTTAAATCATCAGCTATATATGATTTTATTACAACAACTTCAGATCTATTGGTTCTATTGGCATGAGAATGATTTCTAGTAGTGACTTTGAAAGAAGAAGGTACATCACCTTTTAGATCTCACAAGAACACCTCCAAATTCATCACAAAACGTGTCTTAGGATTACCTTTATATACTAGGAGAATAGATCTAAAACCCTAATCACTTAATGGGCTTAATAGGCTGATGGACTTTAAATTAAATTTTGCAGAACCCGTCTTTTGATTGGTCAAACCTATTCTCTTGATCGATTGAACTTGTTCTCTCGATTAGTCGAACCTAGCATGTTTTTAATTTTTGAACCTGCAGTTTGCTTATTCTTGTATCCAAACTTGTAGCACATTGAGTATTGTCTAATATTCCCTATAGACTCTGAGATTTATATCTGGACAAGTTTGTGCTCATAGTTTGCCAATTATTTTAAACTTATAGAACCTAACATAAAAAAGAAAAAGAAAAAAAGAAGAAGTTTATATTAATGCCAATAAAGACCATAAGAGTGCAGACGCTACATTGGAAAATGAGTGTGAGTTAAAGAGGTTTAAAGTCTATGCTGTGTTTCCAAGAGTTAGACCATTTTGGATATACACCACTGTCAGTTTCCTTAAGACCTTCTCCCCTCTCCCTGTGTGTGTGTTAAATACTTAGTATTCTCAAAAGAAAAAACAATGGGTTAATTCCACATTGGAAAATGAGCGTGAGTTAAAGAGATTTAAAGCACGTGCTGTGTATCTAAGAGTTAAGCTTTTTTGGATATACACCACTATCAGTTTCTTTAAGACCTTCCCTTATCTCCCCGTGTGTATGGGTTAAATACTTAGTATTCTGAAAAGAAAAAACAGTGGGTTAATACCACATTGGAAAATGAGTGTTAGTTAAAGAGGTTTAGAACCTATACTATATATCTAAGAATTAGACCCTTTTATATATACACCACTGTCAATTTCTTTAAGATCTTCTCCCCGCTCCCCATGTGTGTATATTAAATACTTAGTATTCTAAAAAAAAAAAAAAAAAAAATAGTAAGAGCAACATAGTTGAGAGTTGAGAGAGAAGGATAAACAATAATGGCAACTTCCACTTCCTCCTCCTCCTTTCTTGGGTTTATCCTCTTTAGTTTTCTTGTATTTCTTTGCTCTCTAAAGTAGCTGGGATTTACCCTTGAAGGAAGAGAGACTTTAGAAAACAACCATCTTACTCATATGCATACCCTTCAAGTCAGCTTTCTACTAGCATCAACTAGTCGCAGCTCTTCTACAACTAATATAAATTAAAATATATTAAAATGCGCAAAGGTGCCTTCTATGCCCATTTTAAAATGTAAATATGTGTGCTTTTAGATTTCTTTTTTTTTTTGGTCAAGTAGATGGGTTATTTTGTCTTCAAATTGCCTGTAAACAAATCCCTCTCTATCTATGGTATTTATTTATTTATTTTCCCTTTAAAATGTCTATTTTCTTAAATATGCTGTTGTTTCATTACAGGAAAATCTTCAACAATGGCTGATTGATGAAAAAGCTCGTGATCAATTTGTGATTCATGCTGGTTCAGATACTAAGATTTTACGGAATGATACAAGGCATCTGAAGCCTGAGCCAGTTTATAAGCGTGCTGTGAGTATTATATATATCTAACTGTCCAGATACCATCACATAAGACTGTTAATTATGTATTGTTGGGACTTGGGAGTCTCTGTCTCCCTCCTGTGATAGTTTGATACTAAAGCTTAGACTGGGCTTCTAGTTCGACATTTTAATGAACTTCTGCTCATTGCTACAACATTCTTAATTGAAATTGTAAGGTTGAAATTTATCAACCACCTTGTTGGCTTTATTCTGTGCGAATTTGCTTGTAATTTAGCACTTAGTAACCCTGTATTTAGGTGAGATTAATGTAAGGGTAGTGTGTGAAGAGAGTGTGAAGAATTGCTCATCTTTGTGCAAAGAAGCAGAGACTCACAGTTAGGACTCGTGACTGACTCGCGGCTTGCAAGCCGCCAAATGCTGTGCACGTGAGAAGCATGCAGTGGGAAGGTGAAGGGTCACGCCTGCTATCACACTACAGGACAAAAGTCTCAAGCTGGACAGGCCGTTACCTTTGACTTAAACTCGCGACTTGGACAAGCCGCGAGGCCAAGTCGCCAACTTATCCTGTTTGGCAAAAACTGACTCTTCGTATTCCAAACACACAACACTATATATAGACCTTTATACCTACGAAATCAAGAGAGCTTCTAGAGAGAATTTTGTGAGAAAAACCCTAGAAAAAAAACAAGATTTCCTCATCCCCAATCTTCACTAAGAGACTCTACAAATTCCTTTACTCTCTTTCTCTCCATTGATACATCCTTGAGAGGTTATTGACCAAATTATTTTCTCATCACACCCACGTCTGTGAGAATGTACATTTGGTGTTAAGGGAAGCAGTTTGGAAGGGACCAATGACTATTGATTAATGCTATAGTTTTTAGCGGAATCTGGAAAGTTAAAGAAGAAATAGGCTCGGCCTAACTTCGTTGGAGCAAGAAGTTTGGAGGGCTTAGGTACACTAGGTAGATTAGGCTTGGAGGGTATTCTGCTATTCATGTATTCCAACTACATTCTTTAGTGGATTATTTACCTCTTGGAGGGCGGCAGAGAGGTTTTACACCTAGGGCTTCGGTTTCCTCTTCGATAACACATCGCGTGTTGTTCTTGTGTTTGCATCTCTCTTTCTTTATCTTTGCCATTTATTTTATGTCGTGGATGTGATTATATTTGGCTTAGATTGTTTATCAATTCTGTGTTTGGCTTATGTTCATATTCCACACATTAATTATTTGATAATAAACTTGAATTGATATTTTGTAATTTGGGATCTAAACGTTCAAAAGTATTTTACACGCTTTTTGAACTTTTACTTGGTATCAGAGCGGGTACACTCTCTGTGATTTAAATAACTGAGTGTGATCCTTGACCCTTTTTGAGATGGATAGGTCTTAATCCTTAAATGTTCCACCATTTTTTGATGGTAACAATTATACTTTCTGGAAAGTCAAAATGAGGGCATTCTTATGCTCTATTGATGACACCGTTTGGGATGCGGTTGCAGTAGGGTGGACTAGGCCGTAGGCTGCTAAATCCACCTAGGATAAGGCATCTCTTGCGGCAGCCAATGCTAATAGTAAAGCTTTAAATGCTATATTCTGTGGTGTGTCTCCAGATGAATTCCACAAGATATCTCACATGACAGTTGCCAAGGAAGTTTGGGAGATTTTGGAGACAACTTATGAGGGGACTAAGAAGGTGAAGGACACAAAACTCCTAATGCTTACCACCAAATTTGAAGAGCTTAAGATGGGTGAAGATGAATCTTTTGATTCGTTCTATGGGAAGCTCAATGAAATTGTCATCGCTAAGCTCAATCTTGGTGAAAAGATTGAAGATACAAAGGTGGTGAGAAAAATCTTGAGGTCTTTGCCTGAAAGCTATAGAGCAAAAGTCACAACCATAGAAGAGAGTAAAGACTTGGATGAGATCAAAATTCAAAAGCGAATTGGGTCTCTCCAAACATATGAACTGGGACTGCATTCCCACAAGATAAGTAAATTGCTTGCTCTCAAAACCATCACCGAAAGAATGGATGATCCCTCCGAAGAAGATGGAGTGGAGAAGGAAGTAGCATATCTTGCGAAAATCTTTCGCAAATTTGTGAAGATGAAGAACAATGGGAAACCATTCAACAGAGGGAAGTTTTCATCTTCAAGAGGTGATAGGAAAGAGTTTAAGAGGAAAGAAGGAAATGATTCTCAATTTCCTTCAAATATTGTATGTTATGAATGCAATGGCCATAGACATCTCAAGAAGGAGTGTCCAAATTTCTTAAGAGGGAAAGGCAAGGCGTATGCCACAACGTTGAGTGATTCGGATTCTTCAAGTTTTGATTCTAAAGAGAGTTGTGACAGAGAAGGAAACTATTCCGCATTCATGACCATTGCACATGTGGAGTCCTCAGATGATTTTGGTACACTTGTGAAGGAGCTTGGTGAGCATTCTGATTTGGAGTTTATTGGAATAGTTGAAGAATCTGAAGATGAGGAAGCTGGAGAAGTAGTGGGACTGCAAGAGACTTACAACTCACTAATTGAGAAAACTGGTGAATATGCTAAGGTGGCTAATGTAGCCATTAAGAAGATGAAGAGGGCTGAGGAAGATTACAAAAGTATTTTGGCACGATACAAGGAGGCGAAGTGTAAGATTGAAACACTAAATGGTGAGCTATCAGAAGCTTACACAAAAGTGAGATTTCTTAAGCAAGAGGTAGTGCAAGCTCATGCCAAGATAGAGAGAGTCTCCTCCAAAAAGTTAGAAGATGTTATTTCATCTCAAAAACCTTCATTAGGCAAGTTCGGGTTGGGATACACCAGAGAGAGTACCTCGTCAGCCAAGGTCATCAAAGAAGTGAAGTTTGTGAAGGCTAAAGAGACGACTGTGGATAGGTCCATTCCTGAGAAAATTAAGGCTGAGAAGAAGAAGAATGTGGATGATCAACGGGTGTTAAATAAGTCTCGTAATCAATCAGAATCTAGATATGGAGTTAGAGGAAGATCACTTCCAAGATCACAACAGGGTCATAGAACAAACTATCTCTGTCACTATTGCGAAGTGCAAGGACATACTAGACCAAACTGCTATAAGCTGAGAGCATTGAACAATGCAAGCGCTCCTCGATCACGAGGAAGGAGAAATGACGAGAGGTCTTGGGGTGGTGAGCAACCAAGAAGTCAAAACTGTGATCTAGGAATGATGGACATGATGAAGATGATTTGTGCCTTCAAAAATTGCTTGGAAAGCTCCACAAAGAGGTTTGACAGTCCTAATTTTCGTACCCAATCCGTCAAGGATATCACCCCAAACACATGTGACATGTGGGTGACGAAGGGTGCTCATGCATAAGCATCATGACATGTCCATGCATTAATTCTTCCTATGCCTTGTGAATATGTTTGGTTGCTTGTTTTATGCTTCTGTTTGATTCGTTTTGTTGCTTGTTTATTTGTTTCATTTTAAAAATGTCTTTACATTGTCTTTGATCAATCTTTATTTCTTTTATGTCAAAAATCCAAAAACACATAAAAAGTAGAAAATCCAAAAGTTTGATCAACTGTGTTGAGTGTTGTCTCAAAGCATGTTTTGCCTTGTACCTTTGTACAAATGGCTTTATGCATTTAACAAGCTTAGCTTGTCTCTTATGCACTCATATCTTTGTGAGAAAAATCTTGAAACCTTTGTGATTGTTGTAAATAGATCTTCAACCTTGTCATGAATAATTAGTGAATGGTTTTATTGATCTTGAAACATGCATAGACTTGTGCCTATATATCTTCCCACTTTTATTTTTATTGCTTTCAATTAAAGAGCTCATCAAATGTAAATCTTCAAATGAAAAGAGATATTGAGCTGCAAAAACCTGTCGTACATACAAGTATTTGACTAGGAAAAAGGGAAAGCAACCAAAATAAAATGTATGATGCCCAAAAAGCCAAAGGCTAACTCATCAAAATTGAAATATTAAAAATTTCAGGTATCGATCTCACAATAAGATCTGTTTATTCAAAAAGATCAAATGATTTGTTGTATATGGAGCCAAATGAAAAGTTTCAAAGAAATGTTCTCAAGTCTATATGGGAGGTCATATATGCACATTTCTATAATTGAGATAGGTTACATTATCTAGTGCTAGTTGTGTTTACCTTGATTGAATTGATCATTGAAGCTTCACATTAGACTAAGGACTGTCTCATTTTTGATATTCACACACAACACACAAGTCTATGTTCAATGAATGCCATATTCATTTGTGTGATTGTACTTGTTTAAATGTGTTATCAGAAGCTCAATCTTTGTTGATCAAACACAAAAAGATCTTTGAGTTTTTTAGTTTGTTTTTGGAAGGTATTTTGTTTCTACAAAAATGTCAAAAATTTTCAAAAACAATGTTGCCCTGTTTTGGCGACTTAGTTGCGGGTAGGTCTAGTTGCATGCCCCAGTTGCGAGCTCACTTAGAGATTTTTCGCAGCTCACTGGCAAGTCAAGGTTGTAGTTGCGAAAAATACTTTAGAAAAATTTTCAAAACTTGAGTGTTTGTGATTTTCGTGGCTCAATGTGGCGACTTGTTTGCGGGTGGAAGGTCCAGTCGCGAGAGGTACGCAGAGATTTTCGCGGCTCTCTTGGTGACTATCTTGCGGGTAGACCTTCCAGTCACGAAAAACACTTAGAGAAATTTTTCAAGTTTCTTATCTTCACAGTGTTTCGCGGCTTACCCTGGCGACTTAACTCAGTCGTGAAAAATGCATGTTTTGCGTTTTAAGGATAGTTTTTAAAATTGTTTTTCAGTTTTTCTCTTGAATATCAGTGACTGTTCATTGTCTTCTTCATTTCTCTCTCTCAAACACTCTGTGTCTCTCTGAAAAAGATTCCATTTTTGCATCATGTCTTCGTCAAACACCAAGAAAAAGGTATGGGTTTTCCTTTCCTTACTTCATTCTTACTATTTTGATCTTTAGTTTCTTGTTTTGGAAGTTGCATCTGTGTTCTGCAATATAATGTGTTCTAACATGGGTTTGCCTAAATTGTTAGGTATGATTGTTTAGGGTTGTTTTATCTTGTTGCAAAAGTGTTTTAGTGTTATGTGTTTAAATCAGGTTGTTAATCTTTGGTCTGAGCATTGTTATTTGATAGATTGTTTTCTCTTTGGGCATATGGTTTTGGGGTTTTTTGTATTTCTCTTTGATTATAATTCTAAGTCTATCAGTTTAGTTGAGTTTTTGGTGTTTGTGGTTAGCATTATTTTGATCACCATATCTTGGATGTGCTGCTGTCTTTGTTTTCTTTCTTGCACTGTTCATACTCATTAGGTCTTGTCTTATTGACATTTGCTCACATCTATCTGAATGAATTTGATCACTTGCTCCTATCTGCGTACATACTGTTTAAACTTGTTTGACTTGATCCATCCATTTTTTTTATAAACTGTGCTTATTCTGTGTTCTGTCTGGTCACTCTGTTACTCTCTTTGTAACTAACTTGTTACTAATGTGTGTGCATTTCCACTTTTTGTGTTTTGTTCTTGTTGTGGTCATTTCTACTTGTTTACAGATGACTGCTTCTCCTACAAAGAAGAAGACTGCTGCTAAGAAATCTGACAAAAGGATAAAAATGGATCCTAACTTCTTTAGGTCGGTTCAACACTTTGAGAGATATAGGGATTCTTTTTCAAAAGGAACCATCATTCAGGAAAGATTTGTTGATTTAAGGGATTTGAAAGACACTTTCATTCCAAGCTGTTTTGAGGGTAGAGGTTGGGAAAAATTACTGAGTGACCTACCTCCTGTTTGTGAGCTTCTTATTAGAGAATTCTATGCAAATGCTGTGATAAGAGAGGAGGAGTTGAGTTGTTGGGTGAGAAGAAAGGAATTTACCTTAGATGCTCATGACATTGATAAGGTTCTAGGGCTTGAGGGTTTGGGGGATTATAAATTCACTAACTACAAGGACAGAATGCTTTCTTTAGTCACTGTCCAGACCAGAATTGGTGGGATTAAAGAAAACAAATGTCTCAACACTACTGATTTTCCTAAAGATATGAGGTGTCTGACCACCATAATGATGTACAATATGTACCCTATAAGGAAGATGACTACACTGACAAATGCCAGAACCATCTTTCTCATGGAACTTAAGGAGAAAACCTTCATTAACATCAGCTCTTACATCTTTGACACTATAGTGGATGAGGCTAGAACCACCTTAAGACCTAAGCTGATATTTCCTAGTCTTCTCATGAGGATTTTCAGAGCAAAGTGTGTTGCAATTCCTTAGGATATCAGTCCTTTGCCTCCTTTATCAACCATAAACAAATTTACTCTCACAAGGATTCAAAGTCATCTTCCAGGTGAAGAAGTAGAGGATGTCCAAGAAGAAGGTGATCCAATGGAGACTGAAGCAGAAGCTGCAGAACAATTAGTCACACCCAAGAGCAGAAGAAAGAGGAGTAGAGCCTCAACTTCATCAACTGTACCTCCTGATGCATTTTAGATCATCCTGGAGAGGCTTGATACACTCAGAGAGGTTCAAAATCAGCATACTGAAAGGATGACAGCAATGTAGGATCAACTTGATGTACTTTCAGCTAAGTTTGACAACATACACACCAACCAAGAGCAGTGACCCTTTGGCCATTCTAGTCAAAAAGGGGGAGAATTTTTGGGGCAGGTCTTGAGGGTGAGCCCTTGTTTGAGGGGGAGCTTTCAATTTTCTAGTGTTGTTATGTCTATAGCTTTGATACTGTGTTTTGGTTAAATGATGGTTTTATTAGTTTGTTACACTATAGTTTTAGTTTCTGTTTGGCTAAACTCTTAACTCTTGGATAGTTTTATTTTAGAAATTATTCAGTTATAATATGATGTTTATTCAGCATATCTTACTTTGTGAGTTTATGTTTTGTACCTGGTACCTTTGTAGGTTGTTAAGGTTTCTGTTTTTGTTTTTGTACCCACATTGCTTTTGTAAGCTTTAAGGGATTGTTTCTATGCACCATGTAGGCCTTTGTTGTTTGTACCTCGCTTTATGCAACTTGTGTGCTTTGCTAAATCAGTACATATAACTAAGTGTTATGCATTTCCTTCTAAGTACTATCAGTCTTATGCCCTTGTAGGACTTTATTCCTAGATGCATATACTTTTTGTACTGTGCATTGGTTGGTTGAATGTTGGTCAGGTTGAGTGTTGATGTTTAATCACCTTATGCTTTATGCTCCCTCAGGTTGATTTTTAAAAATAATTTTTTTTTTAGTTTCACATTGTGTACCATTTTTCCTTGATATTTAATTTAATTGATATATCAACTACAGGTTAAACTGATTGATTTTTCCCTTGGTGAGAAATATTTTAGTGACCTACAGCAGCCATGAACCAAGTAATCCTTGTGATGCGAATGTGAGTTATTCTACTTTGTCAGCTATTACTTAAAACTGTAAATTAACTGGGTACAGAACCATTGATAATGTGAATTTATATTTTAGAGTGTTGTGATAAATATTTTTGATGTGAGAACTGGAAAAGTGTTGAGAGATTTCGAGGGAAATGCTGATGACTTTGCTATTGGAGGAACTTGTGGTGTTACAGGGGTGTCATGGCCTGTTTTCAGGTGAGTTTCTTTACATTTAATCTACATAGACCTAGTGATAGCTCTTTCTTGGCTTTCCACATATTACTATTTTCAATATTTTTCAATATTCTAATGGATTAATCTTATTATTCCTGATGGACGGGAGGTAAAGAGGACAAATATTTTGCCAGAATTGGGAAAAATATTATCTCTGTCTATGAAATAGAAACCTTTTCACTTATTGACAAGAAATCCTTGAAGGTAGAAAATGTAGTGGATTTCAGTTGGTCACCAACGGATCCAATTCTTGCACTCTTTGTTCCTAAATTAGGGGACCATCCTGCTAGGGTGAACACTGTTGTTTAATATGGATATGTTTTATTTATTTTTATTCACAAGTTGTGCTCTCTCTCTAATTTCTGCATTAAGGTAAATTAATTTTACTTCATCCAATCAATTCTCAGGTGAGTCTAATGCAAATTGTTGGTGCAAACACAATAATAATAGAAACACCTCCTCCCTTTATATTAGCCCAATATCTGAACCAATACATATTAGCCCATTAATCACCATAATTAAAAGGAATAAAATAATCTCTCTCCATTTCAATATGGGATTAAACATTTCCACTAACTCCTCATCTTTCATATTAACTCTCACATCGTTACATTTATGTTGTAATATAAATTAATTTTAATTATATAATATTAAAATGCTCCAACAATCCCCCACTCATTTTAATATTAAAATTTTTATTTAAAGAGAGATTACTAGGTAAAGAAGGATCACTATGCATCATGAAGGTGTGCTCTGCATTAAACCTTCACTTAGTAAAACAATAATCTTGGCTCCAGAGTCGTAGTGGTCTTCGACTTGAACTAGGACTGTCTTGGGGAAATTAAGCATCACTGCTTACACATAACAACCTAGGTATTCACATGAGCTTTTATAGCTAGCACTTTACGGCCGTTTGCTGATCCTAGTTTCATGAGTGAATTTGAGATTAAGTGCAAATCTCATAGGGAGCGGTCCCACTCTTACACTCACATAGGTGAAATTTTGTCAAGTGTGCTCCTATAATTTTGACACCCCACTCAGACGAGCTACAAATTTCATTAAGAAATTTTTACTTAATCTCTTCACATTATAGGATAAATGCACTTACATCACAGGGTTGAACAATTAATAAAATATATACAAAATAAATAATTAAATAAATAAACAGTGCATTTTTTATGACCATCATATGGCTTGTTTTTCCCATTGAACCCAATTCTTAGAATCTCTAGTCCTTGGGTTGGGTATCCTCATACATGGCTCATGAATCTATAGACTTTAGTCTCATCTCCCTCAATATATTCCATACTCTATCTTTTGTCAAGGCCTTGGTAAATGAATCTGTAAGATTATCATTAGATTTAACATAATCTACAGTTATGATGCCACTACTCAAATAAGATTGCAAGGTACTGTGCTTTCTTTTTATAGGCTTGGATTTACTGTTGCAATAATAGTTTTTAGCTCTACCAATTGCGGCAGTGCTATTACAATGAATTAATATAGGTGGAATTGGCTTTTACCAAAGTGGAATTTCATATAACAAATCTCTAAGTCAATTTGCCTCTTCACTAGCTAAAGCTAATATTATTAATTCAGCTTTCATTGTTGAATTAACAATTATTTTTTGCGTTTTAGATTTTCAACAAATAACACCACTACTTAAGCTAAAAATATAACTAGTGCTAGAGAGAGAATCACCTGACAAAGTATTCCAATCAGCATCACTAAAAGCTTTAATCACAACAGGGTATTTTTTGTAAAATAAACCATAGCTTTTGGTACTAATTAAATATCTTATGACTCGCTCAATAGTTAGCCAATGATATTTACTAGACTTGCTAGTAAATCTACTAAACACTCTTACTACATATGCAATGTTAGGTCTAGTACAATCGGTAGCATAGCACAAACTACCAATGATGCCAGCATAATCATTTTGATTAAAAATCTCATCATCATTATTCACAGGAAATAAATGAACACTAAAATCAAAAGGAGTAGCTACACTTTTGTGATCATGAAAATTATATTTTCTCAAGATTTTCTCAACATAATGTGATTGATCAAGAAATATTCCATCACATGTTTTTGTAATTTTCATGCCTAAAATAAAATTAGCGCCACCAAGATCTTTCATATTAAAATGGCTTTTAAGCATATTTTTCGTTTCATTTATAACATGCATATTTGCGCAAAAAATCAACATATCATCCACATAGAGGCTAATAATAACATGTAATTTATTCCATGATTTAGAATAAATACATTTGTCACATTCATTTGATTTATAACCATTCTTAATCATGTAGGAATTAAACTTTTCATGCCACTGCTTAGGTGCTTGTTTTAAGCCATATAGGGATTTAGTTAGCTTATATACCTTGCTTTCTTGTCCAGACTCTACAAAGCCTTTTGGTTGATCCATATAAATCTCTTCCTCTAGATCCCTATTTAGAAAAGCAGTTTTTATATCCATTTGATGAATTTTCAAATAAAAAATGGTAGCAATAGCAATTAACAATCTGATAGATGTAATTCTTGTTACTGGAGAAAATGTATCAAAGAAATCAAGATTAGCTTTTTGTTTAAAGCCTTTTGCAACAAGTCTAGCTTTAAACTTATCTATCGATCCATCCGGTTTTAACTTTTTTCTAAGGACCCATTCACAACCTATGGTCTTACAACCCGGTAGAGGATCTACTAATTTCCAAGTTCTATTAGAAATTAGAGATTTCATCTCATCATTTACAGTCACTTTCCAAAATATAGCATCAGGTAATGTTAAAACTTCTTTTAAATTTTAGGGATTTTCCTCAATGTTAAAAACATAATAATCAGGGCCAAAATTCTAGCTCTTTTACTTCTTCTAGGTTCCATTTAAAAAATTTCTTGATTTTGTAAATGAGAAGTAGAAGAACTAGGTTGTGACAAAATATTTTCTTCACTCCCACTATTTTTCAATTTAAAAGGAAATTTTTTATCATGAAAAATTGCATCACCAGATTCAAAATTTTTTTTGTTTTCAAGATCAAAAAATCTATAGGTTGCACTATTAATCGCATAACCAAGAAAAGCACAAGTAGTAGCTTTTATACCTAATTTAGGTATTTTAGGGTCAGTAAGCCTTATATAAGCAAGACAACCCCATACTTTCAAATATTCCAAATTTAGATTATGTCCTTTCCACATTTCGAAATGCATAGTATGTGACTTTTTATGTGGCACCCTATTCAAAACATGACATGTAGTTAAAATAGCTTCACCCCAAAAATTTAATGGTGCACTAAATTCATTTAACATGACATTTGTTAACTCAATTAGTGTTCTATTTTTTCTTTCAGCCACACTATTAGAAGCAGGTGAATATGGTACAGTAGTTTCATGGAAAATTTCCAAAGACTGAACAAATGAGTTGAATGCATTTGATTCATACTCAGAGGCTCTATCACTTCCTATTCTTTTTATTTTTCTAATGAATTGATATTCAACTTCTTTTAAAAAATCATGAAATTTTTCAAAAGCATCACTTTTATTTTTCAACAAATAAACAGTTGCATATTTTGATAAATCATCAATAAAAGTGATAGTATATCTATTTCTTCCATGAGTTAACATTCCCTCAAATTCACATAAATCAGAGTGAATTTACTCAAGCAATTCAGAATTTCTTACAACACTTTTATAAGGCCTTTATCTCGTCACTTTATCAGATAGTAGATATTAAAAGTGATCACCATGGTTTTAAAAACCATACTAGAATGATCGGTCGGATTGGGTCAATTGTGAATCAGTCACTAGTTTGGGCTTTAAAACCCCCCCCCCCCCCCCCCCCCCAAAAAAAACTTGGCCTTTGAACCTCTTGATTTGTGGTTTAATCAATCGATTTGTAGAACTTTTCATTATTGGTCAGATTTGCTTTATCCCCTTAACTCCCATATTTTTCCCTTAATAATGATTGAAACACCAATTTGTGTGGTTTAATTAAACCGCTGGTTTGTAGACCTTCTAATTATTGGTTGGATTTGTTTTATTCCCCAACTCTCATATTATTTTCCCATAATGATGATTGAAACACCAATTTGTCTCACATGTAGACTGAAAGTTCGAAAATGTATTGAAAACACAAGAGCTGTTTAGACCCCCAAATTAAAGTTACGACTCGATTGATTTTACACTAACTTAATACTAAGTGCAGAATAGTGTAAAAGCGAGCAGATAAAAAAACAAGCTACTCTAATCCATAATCAAGGGAATATAGTAGTAAAATGGAATGTAAAAGAGTAGGGAAGAAAGATGCAAACACAAGATAACATGTCGATGTGTTATCGAAGAGGAAACTGAAGAACTTGGCGAAAAACCTCTCCGGTGCCCTTCAAGCAAAAATCGATTCACTAGTCAATCAGTTGGGATACATGGGTTAGCAAGAGACCCTCCAAGCCTAATCTACCTGATATACCTAAACCTTCCAAGCTTCTACTCCAACAAGGCTTCTCGGAACCATGTCATGTCTAGTTCTCCGGATCCCGCAACAAGCTTTATGTTGCATTTGCCATTCTTAGCCTCTTCCAATGCTTTGCAGCAGCACCAAAACTTCACTTGACACTCTGAAAGGGTGTGGTAAGTGTTTGGGCTATCAACCTCTCAATGATATGGAAATGGAGAGGTAGGAGCTAAGGAAATTCCACAAGCAAATGTGTAAAGGATTATGGGTGTAACAATCTCTAACTCTCAAGGTGTTTGGCTAGAGTTTTCTCTCAGAAGCACTCCTTAACATTTGTGGGTAATGTGGGTATATATAGTGTAGGCACAGAAAGTGTGTATCAAAACGGACAGGTTGGCAAAACAGGATGTCTCGCGAGTGTCTCGCGGGAAGGCCTTATCCACGAGATACTTGCGAAACATAGCTATCTCCATCTTGGCCTAACTCTTCGCATTCCAGCATGTGTAAGGCACATGAGTGACTTCACGGAATGCTTAGTTGCGAGCTACTTACGAAAACTCCTCAGTCTTCAATTGCTTGAGTCTTCACACACTCTCTGTCTCTCTCTATCACACAACCCTTACAATCAAATCCCACAATAAATACAAGGTACAAAAGATTTAACAAAATTACAATCAAATTTGGCACAGAATATAAGCCAATAAAACATATAGTTGTAAATAACAACTTTACAATCTCTCCCTTTGGCTATTTTGTGACAAAACCCCTAAAACAGACTCTAGACTTAAACGTGAGTTTGAGAACAATGGCAAAACTCACTTACACTTAATCTAGAAATTGTGAAGCACTTGCACATATATACCTGTAACCTGAAACATTTGCACACAAACAAACTTTCATTAAGCTTAAGACAAGTTGAACACAAGGTATGTACATGAGCAAGTAAAATGCAATCAAGTTTGTAAACACTATAAAACATGTAAGCATATCTTGATCATACAAAAACACAATCATTAAAGAATGACTACAGTGAACATTTAGCAAGTAAATGCTCATCCAGATATGCAATAAAATTAAGAACAATCCCAAGGATCAATTACATGTCTAACACTCAACCAATGCAAAATACATGAGGTATTTACATCTATGATACAAAATCCTACTAGGGTACAAGAGTAAGGTACTTAAGACATATTAGCAATATCTTAAAAGTACAAAAAAATGCTACAAAGCAGTAAGGTAAACATAAATACTGAACAAATAAATTGAAATTAAAAACAAAATATTTAAGCTTTAAACAAAAGATATAAATAGCAACTTCAACTTCTGTCTTGTCTTCCCCCTATCACTATGTACACTTCCTTTCTTGTGATGCTTTCCCTCCTACTATATGCTATCGTCCAATCTATATACTCTATACGCGGAGTACACTTTTCCCCTTTTTGGCACGAATAGCTAAAGGCGCTCCTTTAACTTGTGTTGAATCTCATCTAGCTGTGTCTCAATGACAGTGAGGTGTAGTTGAACCTAGTTGTTTGTGGAGTAGATGACATTTGTAATTCCTGACACACACTCATGCAAACCTTCAGCCAATATGGTGAACTGGTCAGCGTGAGAGGTAGATTGACTTGGCTGAGTGCTAATAGTTAGAGGCTCAAGAATATGAGAAGATGTAGTCTCGGTAGTGTGAGCAGCTAATCCATGACCGGAGTGAGAGACATGTTGAACAGATTCACCTTTTGGTGTTGTGGACAGATTTTGCTTTTTTTGCTCAGTAGAAGAGTGACTTTTGCTCTTTTTAAGAGATGATATAGAAATTAGACGACGACAAACAAAAATCTTTCCATCTCTTGGTGGATTAATTCCTTCATGCAACATGATTTTCATGATTAGGCTGCAGGACAGAAGACACATTTTTGCTACTGATCTTGTAGTTGTTTTGCCTATAGTCTAGAAGATATGAGCACAAATGTTAATCAAAGTTCCAGTGATGAGGTCGCATAAGAACTGTGCCTATCCAAGATTGATAAACCCCATGTTGGACAATGGATATAGATTGAATAACATGATGAAGGTGAGAGTCTTTAGCTCAGGTTTGAACTTCGTTGTTCCAATGGATGTGCCTTTTGCTAAAACTTCATGTTCATCTCCAAGAATATGAAGAACTATCTGTCACTGCAGGAAGCCTGTCATCGTAGGGAGACCTGTCTACATTTGCGGGCCAAGTGATATGAAGAAGCTTTGCAATATAATCCGGATTGATGGTGAACTCTTTTCCCCAAACCTAACATTGTAGTTCTACTCCAGTGAATCTTGCATTTGAATAAAACTCCTTAATCAATTCATCGATCAGATCTTCAAAGTTTCCAAATAAATCAGTCCAATCCTTTTCTGCAAAAATCCTGGGGATAAAAGTGGATCCCAACGTGTCAAACTGGACAATATGCTCAACCACAAAGGGGGCGTCCTGAAAAATGCTAGAGAAGGTTTGAGAGTCCAGGGGAGTCTTAAATCTCTCGATGTTTGAGACTTCAGATGAGTGCTGTGTCCTTTTTGACACTAATGATGACGTAAGGTCAATAACGGGATCTTTATCATGAGAAGAATGATGACGCATCTACATAGATAGGCACGCAACAAGAAAAAAAAATGCAGAAACATGGAACAGAACACAAAACTTGATTAGATTCAAGTTATTCCCAAAACAAAGGAAAAATCAGCTTAAAATAGAGCATAAATAACTCAAAACAGCATGATAAAGCAGATAAAACAAGTGAACATAGACACAATACATGAAATTAAGTAGCTGTGCATGTGTATGCATATGTGTGCATGTGCTGATGCATGAGGATGCAGCATGAGATGCATGAGGTGTGCCTAGAGGGTGCCTAGGTGTGTGCATGGCATGCCATTGAGGCACAAAATGGGCAAAGTGTGTAAAACACACAACCATTGAACAAAACATTGTAAACATGATCAACCAAAAGGAAATCCAAGAATTGGAATTCATTTGGGTCCAATTCAACACAGAAATGTCACTCGGACATTCTGTCAAACACTTGACATGCAACAATGCACAACAGTTATGAATAATGCATGAACATGGTGAAAACTTGCCTCAATACATGCTAAAATGTCTTATGGGGCCAACACAGATGCACAAATGACAAATGGGACACAACCCAATCAAAGATTTTGGAAAAATTTCACAAAATAGAGAACCCCAACCCATTTTCAAAAAATCCCCAAAATTTTAAAACCCTAAGCTAAAAACTACAAAAATTTAAGGAAAAACAAAATCAATGTTTAGAAAAACATACCTTGAAGTGTTTTTGCAGAGAAAGTTGCTTGAAAATTGATGGGGTTTGTGAGAAAAAAGATTTTGGGTTGAGAAGGGTTTGAAGAGTGGCAATGCGAGGGAAAGTTTAAGTGTTTGAAAAACTGTCACATTTGCATTATAAAGCTGAAAACACGCATTTTTTGCGAGTTAGACAATAGTGAGACAGTCATGAGAATGGCCACTGAAGCTCAAAAGCTTTTTCGAGAAGCTTTAAGTGGCGAAACAGTCGCGATGGCTTCTGTTTGAATTTAAGGAAATTCCAATTTTTGCCTAAAACTCATTTCACGAGAAGTGTTTAGTCGCAAAATACTTGCGAAATATCTATGTGAAATGGCCAAAAAATTATTTCCCTTAAGCGCTTTTCACAAGAAGCTCTTAGTCGCGAGCTTCTTGCGAAACAACCTTTAAACCAGTTTTTGAAGAAAAACACAAAAATGCATTTTGAACAAAAACTAAAGACATGAAAGTATAAAATCACTTTCAAAAACATATAAAACACTCAAAAATATTTTTGGATTTGATCAGCAAGTACTTGAACATACACATCACATTTGAACATGTACAATCACACAAATGAAATAAGCATTAATTGAGTTAAAGTCTTGTGTGTTGTGGGTGAGTATCAAGTGTGAAATAGTCCTTAGACCAGATGAAGCTTCAATGATCAATTCAATCAAGTCATACACAGCTGGTACTAACTCAAGTGGTTTATCTTAGTTATAGAAATGAACATATATGACCTCCCATAAATTGATTACAAATCTTGAAAGCTTTTCATTTGGCTTTTGCATAAATAATAACATTTGATCCTTTTTGGATAATACATCTCTTTTTGAGATTGATGCTTGAAATTTTTGATATTTCAACATTTAGAATTAACCTTTGGCTTTTTTAGCACCATACATTTCAAAACAAAAGTCGCTTTCCCTTTTTCCTAGTCAAATATTAGTATGTGCGACAGGCTTTTACAGCTCAATATTTCTTTACATTTGGAGATTTACATTTAGTGAGCTCTTTTGCAAAAACAAAAAATAAAGTGGGAAGAGATATAGGCACAAGTCTATGCAAGTATCAAGACCATCAAGACTATTGACCAATCATTCATGACAAGCTTGAAGATCTATTTACAACAATCACACATAGTTTTCAAGATTTCTTCCACACAGATAAATGTGCATACAAAACAAGCTAAGCTTGTAAATGCACTACGCCATTAGTACGAAGGTACTAGGCCAAACTCACATGTGATATACACAACACAAGCGATCAAACATTTTGAAGATTTTTCAATTTTTATGGGTTTTTAAATTTTTTGAACACACACAGAAACAAAAAAAAAAAAAAAAAAAAAAAAAAAAAAAAATCAACAAAAACAATAACAAAGCAAAAGCTTGTAAAAGAAACATGCTATAAATCAGAAGCAAATGATACAAAGTAAATTATGCATGAACAAATGTCCATAAACATCGGAAGTATTAATGATGGATATGTTGTAATGCTTATGCATGAGTACCCGTCTTTACCCACACGGCACGTGTGTTTAGGGTGATATCCCTATAAGATTGGGTACAAGAGTTAGGACTTTTAAACCATCTAGTGAAGCTTTCCAAGCAAGTGGTAAATGCGTCGATCATCTTCATCACGTCCATCACACCGTGATCACCATTTTGACCTCTTGATGACTCAATAGCCTAATTTCATTTGTCATTTCTTGGTTCTTTTGACTTCTGATCACTTGCATTCTTCAATGCCCTCAGTTTATGACAATTTGGTCTAGTGTGTCCTTGAAGTCCACAGTAATGACAGAAATATTGAATTCTCGAACCTTTTGATGGCTTTGGAGGTGATTTCCCTTGAACCTTAGGCTTGACCACTGATTGGTTATGAGGCTTATTCAACACCCGTTGGTCAGCCACAATCTTATTCTTCTCCAACGTTGCTTTCTCAGCCTTTGTGGTAGCTACAATTAGCTCATTGGCTTTCACAAACTTCACTTCCTTGGTTACATTGATAGCTGAAATACTTTCTCTAGTATATCCCACTCCAGTTTTGTCGAATAAATTTTTTTGATGAGAGAGGACTTCATCAAGCTTCTTAGAGGAGACTCGCTCTACTTTTGCATTGGCTTGAACCACCTCAAGCTCAAAGAATTTTATCTTTGAGTAGGCTTCCGTTAGCTCTCCATTCAGCATCTCTATTTCACATTTAGCCTCCTTATATCGTATTAGGAGACTTCTATAGTCCTCCTCTGCCTTCTTCATCTTTTTAACAACTGCCTTGGCCACCCTTGTTTATTCTCCTAACTTTTCAAGAAGGAAATTGTAGTTTTCTTGAAGTTCCACTACACTTTCACCCTCACCAGCATCAGATTCTTCTACTACTCCCATTGATTCTTCATCACTATGCTCTCCAAGCTCTTCAACAAGCTTACTTAAATCATCCGTTGATTCAACATGGGAAATAGTCATAAAGGCGGTGTAATTTCCTTCTACATCAAAACTTTCCTCAAAATTAGAATTAGATGAATCCGAGTCACTAAGAGTTGTGGCATAAGCCCTGCCCTTCCCTCTTAGATAGTTAGGACAATCCTTCTTGAGATGTCCATGGCCATGACATTCATAACACACAATGCTTTGAGGAGATTGAGTATCCTTCACTTCTTTCTTCTTAAACTCTTTCCTATCATCTTTGGAGGATGAAAACTTCCCTCTGCTGAATGGCTTTCCATTATTCTTTATCTTTAAAAATTTTTGGAAGTTCTTTGCAAGAAATGCTACCTCCTTCTCCACTGTATCTTCTTCGAAGGAATCATCCATTCTTTCGGTGATGGTTTTAAGAGCAAGAGATTTGCTCAACTTATGAGAAGGCAGTCCCAGCTCATACGTTTGGAGAGATCCAATGAGTTCCTGAATTTTAATCTCATCCAAATCTTTGCTTTCCTTTATAGCTGTGACTTTTGCTCGGAAGCTCTTTGGTAAAGATCTCAAAATTATTTTTACCACCTTAGCATCTTCAATCTTCTCACCAAGATTGAGCTTAGCAATTACAATTTCGTTGAGCTTCCCATAGAAGGAATCAAAGGACTCATCATCTCCCATCTTAAGCTCTTCAAATTTGGTGGTAAGCATTTGAAGTTTCGTGTCCTTAACTTTCTTTGTTCCTTCATAGGTGGTCTCCAATATCCCCCAAGCTTCCTTGGTTACTGTTATGTGAGAAATCTTGTGAAACTCATTTGGAGAAACACCATAAAAGATTGCATTCAAAGCTTTACTGTTAGCATTAGCTGCCGTGAGTGCTGCTTTATTCTAAATGGGATTTAGCGTTCTTCAGTGATAGGCCACAAACTAAATTGACCCCTTATGATAGAAATTAATTGATTAATTAGCCAAGTTATTAATTAATCAATTTAACATGCAAACGCGTGGTAGCATAAACAAATCACCAAATACCTAAATATGCAGTAGAAATTAAATGACACGGTGATTTGTTTAGGAATGGGTAAAAACCTAACGGCAAAAACCCCACCGGGTGATTTTCAGGTCACCACTCTCGAATCTCCACTATTATCATAACAAGCGGTTATAAGTAAGAGAATTCCAAGTACCTTACTAACCTACAGTTGAACCCTTACCCTAATACCCAATTAGACTTATTTTGTAGTGACAGTTCCCACCTTTGATGCACGACTCTCAAGTACGTGACTAACCAATTACGCGGATTCCAATACGCGACTTCAACACCAACTTGAAGGAGAGGTTGGCTACAAAGTTCTTCAGTTCATCCTATACGATAAAGATCAAGAAGATGCTTGATCACAAAACCCTTTGGTGCAAAATACACAACAACTTCTTCAGAAGAGATGAACTAGGTCAAAAACTTCGTCTTTGATCACAAATTGCTTGAACAGAGTTTGCTTAATGCTTGTGCAACTTGTGTACAATTCAATGGCCCTAAAAAAAATCCTTTTATATGTCTAGGATTAGAAGAAAAGAAGGCCCAAAGACACATTCACAGATCCCAAGAAATCAGATTAGAAAATTTGATTTTATAAATCTCGATAGATAGTAAGGTGTCGAGGAGCTATTAAGCAGGTGTCGAGCTTTAATGAATTTGCACTTCTTCAGTTTGTTTCTTGGACAGACTTGATGACTTCAACACTTGATCTTGAAACCTTGTTTCTTGAAGTATTAAAAACACCTAGAACTACCCAATTACAAATAGAGTGTGTTTTGTCAAAGGATTAGCCAATTTACATAAACAAATGACATATGTTCTTAATAAGTGAAAATACATATGTCCTAACAATCTCCCCCTTTGGCAATCTGTGACAAAACCACAACAAACAAATGAACATATGAGAAAAGTCATAAATCACTCAACTCATACTCACTTGTTGAATACAATAAAATCTATCTTATCACAAATCCTTGAAAAACTTTGCAAGAAAAGAGTTTATGGCAAGTAGACTTTCACAACCTGTGTTTCTGAAACACTTTAAACAAAACTCATTAAGGCATCTTGTGTGAAACAGAAATAATAGATTGCATACAAGTATAAGAAACATATGTATAAAGATAGAGCAGAAACAACACATGAAAAGATAGGTGAAAGAAACATACATCCATATATACAGAAAATAAGTACAATGTATGCAAAAACTGGTCACAAGATTTCATATACAAGAAAAATGTATCTAAAAAGTCGAAAAGAAAAAGATACATCAAATCCTCACTACATCCCTCAAGTATCAACACTCTCCCTAACAAAACTGTCTTATACTAGCTCTTTCCCTAAGATGACTACTCTCATATCCAAAACTACTCCCCCTTTTTGTCACGAGTGACAAAGGGTAAGTGTGTCAAGTAGACATCTCATCAGTAGAGCTAGCGTCTCCATCATCATCCGAAGCATCATCATCATCATCATCCTCTGAATTAGAAGCTGCTGGAGGAGGTGGTGAAGGAGTAGCCTCAGAAGCAAACCTACCCATGGTCGCCTGCCATCGTGTAATACGACCAACACGAACATTCACCTGATACAACTCAGTAGAAAGCGTATCTAGGCGAGCATCCATGCACTGCAGCTGCACCATGATGTCTCCAAGAGATACATTGCCCATAGAGGCAGAAGGAGCAGATATAGACAGAGCGGTATGAGATGGAGCGACACGGGAGGAAGGAGTGGCATCCAGCTGTTGCGACCTAAACTGCGCTGCACTACATTTTACGGTAGCGACGTCTATGGCACAAATGTGTGTGAAGTGGTCGGACACAGGAAAAGGGATAGAAAAATGGCATAAGATCCTCGTGATAGCTGAAGGAAAGATGAGCTTATCACGGGACGCCGAATCTAAATGAACATCTATGATAGAAAGAATGAAATGAGAAAGAAAATCTATGATAAGATGCTCAAGAAGAGATAATAAAAATCGAGTACGAGGCTTTGTGATGGAGTTGTAGTGAGAGAGTGGATGGAGTAAAAAAGTCATCACCATGTTTAAGAATCTAGGACCTTTAGCAAAAGGTCTACATGATGTATATTAATGTTCACCCCAATTAGCAGGGCGCTCACAAAAAGCAAATACGAGCTCATCTTTGGACACAATCTTCAGACGCTTACAAGAAGGATATTCAGGAAACTCTATCTTAGGAACCCGAAGCATATCCGCAACAAGTTGCAGTGTGATAGGGATGCGCATACCTCGAACACGAGTGAAAAAGAGAGGTACTGAACGATCAATCCCATGCATGTTAGAGTAAAAATCCTGAATAAGCACGAGAGGACATGTGACCGAGACGTCACACAGTGACTCCCATCCCCTACTGTGAATGACAGAAGGAAGGTCAGTGTTGGCGAAGTCCACCAAAATGACTTGGCGTTTCGAATGAACACCTCGTCTAGAGAAGTTCTCCGAGAATGCCTTGTGGGCATTATCATCACGGAACCGAAGATTAAGAGGACAGAATCAGAAGAGGAGGAAGCTCCAGAACGAAGAGGGTTCCGAGCAAGAGTGGATTTACGCTTAAGTGCCATAGACACTACTAACGTAAACAGAATAAGAAAGAGAGAGAGAATCAGAAAGTCCCAAAACAATTCAAATATATCAAATATATTGAATAGAGAGTATGTATGCATGGGGAATGCATGAACATGTGACATGCAAAGTAAAAAGCATCATGGGCTCAGCCCAATCCAATCCTACCAGCACACAAGCATAGTTCACACATCTAAATGCATGGAAATACCATTCTAATGCAAATTTGATGCAATGCACGAGACTTTGAACACATTTAAATGAAAGCCCATCCCAAAATTTTAAGAAAAACTCATCAACCTTGAAAAACCCCAAAATTTTTCAAAAACCCCAAAACCTAAGATTCAAAACATGAAATGCATGAAGAATGAGAAAAAAAGAGATCATAACAAGTGATTTGAAGCAAGGAAGGGCTGAAAATCACGTGGGTTGAAGGTTTTGAGTGAGAAAAAGGAGTTTGGGAGATGAACAGTCGTGGACAGATCGAGAGAGATTGAGAAAATGAGAATCGGATCGTGCAAGAGGTTTATATAGAAACCTCAATAAATCTTGACAGGTGAGGTGTCGAGATATCTGTTGAGGTAGGTGTCGAGAAAATGGCCTTTAACAGCTGCAAGTGTCGAGAGGTATTGAGGAACAAGAATCACCTTCAAGGAACAGAAGCTTAATCAATCCACCAGGTATCAAAAAGGTACCGAGGAGATAGGAACTTTCTCGATCAATCCACCAGGTATAGAGGAGGTGTCGAGATTGTGATAAGAAAAAGGCTTGAGAAACTCGACAGATAACAAGGAATCGAGGAGGTGTCGAGCCAGCTTTTAAAAACAGTTTTTCGAGAAGTGAAAAACATAGACGTGAATGCAATCCATCATGTACCTCAACCAAAGATCCAATCAACATATTAAGCTCTCAAAATCATCTCTCAACAAGAATTTTAAGCACATGGATCCTCAAAAACACACACACACACTAAACAAGTCTAACCAATTTTATTTTTCAAAAATAAGTCAAGACAGTTTTGTGAGTATACATTAGCACATGTAAAACCTTTGTGATGGCCAAATCATATTGTACCTGCACATATATCAAGAGTAACAAAAAATATTGCGTGTTATGTGTGAAAAATATCGCAAGATTGCATATGTGTATACATGTTATGATGTATACATGTTATGACGATCTGAGATATGAGAAAATAACTTTAACTCACACACATTCATAACTGTTTGATGGGGACTATCACTTTCGAGGTACATCCTATAACTCCCACATCTCTTAGAATACACACTTGCAACCATATTTAAAGCATTTTTGCTTTTATTTTTCTTTTATTTTAGCATATCATGCATAGGCATAAAAAGCGAGAAAAGAAATACCCAAGATGTTAAGCATTTGACACTACACTTTTGCTATGCCGAAGCATACAGGTGTCTTTGACAGTTCACTTTTGCTATGCCGAAGCATATAGGTATCATTTTATGATTGGCGGGCAACAGTAGTGAGATGATTATTTATGCCTTTCTCTTAGGATTTTCTAGTTCTACCCGTCAAAAAGAGTGATACGAGTGTTAAGTTCAAGAGATAACTTAATCTTACTCATCACAAACAAGAGCCACAAAGCTCACTTGCTTAGTTGTGCATAGAGATGCTCATCTAAGTTACAAACGATACAAAGTTTAGAAACTTTGTTTCAATGGCCATCCAAGGTACACAAGTACCGAAGTACAAAACACACACTGTTTTTGTATTTTTCTGATTTTCCAATTTTTTATTTATTTTTATTTAAAAAAAAAAAAAAACAAAACTGAAAGGAAAACACACAAAAACATGTTAAACAAAGTAAAGCATAAAACTAGACTGACTAAAAAAAAAAATACAAAACACACAAGTGATGCAACAAACAAAAACAAGAAGATAGAAGAAAGTGATGAAATCACTTAGAGTCCTTTTTCTTCCACACATTGGAAGAACCTTTCCTTTGATTAAATCCTTGAATTGGCGATGAGGGGGAAGAATTTAAACCATTCAAGTTCGAAAGGAACATGGGGGCTTTGAGAAGATCACTAAGAGGAGCAAGAGAGGATTGAAGTTGATTCTGGCTTCTAGATGCGATCATGCCATTGTTCTGTTGAGTGGCTAGCCACTTATAGCAATTTGATCGAGTATGAGCGGCAGCTCCACAATGATGACATAGATGCTGCTTCTTTTGTTTAGGCTTTTGGGAGTTAGCCTTCTTAGCCCTAGGGTTTTTAGCATCTTTCTTATCCTGCTTAGGGGGTGTTCCTAAGATAGATTTACCCTTGTTTAAGTTCTCACTAGCTAATTCAGTTTTATCATCAGTATTCTCAATTTTAGTGTTATTAGCAAGAGAAACAAAAACAGTAGCACTAGTAGAAGCAATATGAGAGGAAGAAAAACCATACCCTAAACCTGTTCGATTCGAAGCAGATTTCTGAATGCTGAGCATCTCATCAAGCTTTGCACTTGAAGTCCTCTTCAATTGCGCTCTCACTTGAAACAGCTTCGCTTCAAGCTTCCTGGTCTTCTCAGCCAAGAAATTGTTCTCAAACCTCAGCGCTCCAATAGTTTGATTCGCCTCATCAAACTTTGTGGACAACTCTTCACGATCAAGTTCGACATCACTGAGCTTCTTGGTGGCCAGCCTATACAGTTTCTCATGTTTCTCAGAGAGCTTGTAAAGCTTCTCATAAGCTGTGTGGATATCATCTTGATCATCCATATTCTTAAATTTGGACTCCACTAGTTCTTCTTCTTCATCCACGTCTTCAACAATCCCTTTAGAAGGATTAACTGTGGCAGTGAAGGCATTTAAGATTTCTTCATCCTCATTATCGGAATCATCTTCAGGCTTAGTGTCACTCAAGGTTGTAGCAAGTGCCTTACTCTTTCCAATACTCTTGAGATATGTAGGGCATTCATGCTTCTTGTGATCGAATCCATGACATCCAAAACACTATGGTCCTACAGGAATAGTGTACTAACCACCATCCTTAGCAACCTTTTTCCCTTTGTCTTGCCCTTTAGACTGAAAAGAATTGGATTGTTTGTGGTCCTTGTCGAAGCTCCTCCCATTGGCATTCTTCATAAACTTCTTGAACTGCCTTGTGATGTACGAATTCATTTTAGAATCTTCATCATCTGAAGACTTATCTGTATCACTGTTCTTTGCCTTCAAGGCCATGCTCTTGCCTTTACCTGTCTTGCC
Source organism: Quercus variabilis (assembly GCA_030445155.1). Taxonomy (NCBI): domain Eukaryota; kingdom Viridiplantae; phylum Streptophyta; class Magnoliopsida; order Fagales; family Fagaceae; genus Quercus; species Quercus variabilis. Next base: position 19,353,572 of record CP129446.1, read on the forward strand.
AATCCTAGTTAGTCCTAGCTCATAGGTTTGCAAGTTTCCAACCAATTCAGTCAAAGGAATCTTGTTAATATCCTTTGATTCTTCTATCACCATTATCTTGGCATGGAATCTCTCGAGTAGAGATTTGAGCACATTCCTTATAATCTTGGGTTCAGGGATGGTTTCCCCAAGATTGAAGGCTGAGTTCACTATGTCCTTGAGCTTGGCATAGAACTCATCAAACGACTCATCCTCCTCCATCTTTATTTCTTCAAAACTTGTAGTGAGCCTTTGAAACATTGAATCCTTGACAGCCTTTGTACCCTCATAGGTTGTCTGGAGGATGGTTCGTGCTTCCTTTGTAGTTTCAGTAGAGGATATCTTCTTGAACTCCTCATTGGTGACTGTGCTAAATAGGGCATTCAACGCTCTGCTATTGAAGTTTGCCGCCTTGATCTTCACTTCATCCCAATCGGCCAGCGCTTCTTTTGGCTTGGTCCAGCCAATCTCTACAGCTTGCCAAACCTTCTCATCTAAAGACTGCAAGAAAGCTCTTATGCGTACTTTTCAGTATGCATAGTTAGTGCCATCAAATAAAGGAAGTATGATTAATGACTGTCCTCTATCCATGACGAGCAGGGGTCAATGGATCAACACAGCAAAGATTAAATCTAATCAGAATGTGCTCACTCTAATATCACTTGATAGGCCACAAACTGAATTGACCCTTTGTGATAGAAATTAATTAATTAATTAGCCAAGTTATTAATTAATCAATTTAACATGCAAACGCGTGGTAGCACAAACAAATTACCAAATATCTAAATACGTAATGAAAATTAAATGACACGGTAATTTGTTTACGAATGAGGCAAAACTTGATGGCAAAAACCCTACCGGGTGATGTTAAGATCACCATTCTCGAAACTCCACTATTATCACAACAAGTAGTTACAAGTAAGAGAATCCCAAGTACCTTACCAACCTATAGTTGAACCCTTATCCCAATACCCAATTAGACTTGTTCTGTAGTGACAGTTTCCACCTTTGATGCACGGCTCCCAAGTACGTGACTAACCAATTGCGTGGATCCCAGTACGCGACTTCAACACCAACTTGAAGGAGAGGTTGGCTGCAAAGTTCTTCAGTTCATCCTACACGATGAAGATCAAGAAAATGCTTGGTCACAAACCTTTGGTGCAAAATACACAGCAACTTCTTCATAAGAGATGAACTAGGTCAAGAATTTCATCTTTAATCACAAATTGCTTGAACAGAGTTTGCTCAATACTTGTGCAACTTGTGTACAATTTGACGGCCCTAAAAACAATCCTTTTATATGTCTAGGGTTAGGAGAAAAGAATGCCCAAAGACACATCCATGGATCCCAAGAAATCAGATAAGAAAATCTGATTTTATAAATCTCGACAGATAGCGAAGTGTCGAGGAGCTATCAAGCAGGTGTCGAGCTTTAATAAATTTGCACTTCTTCAGCTTGTTTCTTGGACAGACTTGATGACTTCAACACTTAATCTTGAAACCTTGTTTCTTGAAATATTAAAAACACCTAGAACTATCCAATTACAAGTAGAGTACTTTTTGTCAAAGGATTAGCCAATTTACATAAACAAATGACATATGTTCTTAACAAGTGAAAACACATATGTCCTAACATCCGGCCTAGTCCATCCTACTTCTACCGCATCCCTAACAGTATCATCAATTGAATACAAAAATGCCCTCATTCGAATTTTCCAAAATGTATAATTACTACCACCAAAATATGGTGGACATTTAAAGATTGTGACTTGTCCATCTCAAACGGGGTCAAGGATCACACTCGGGTATTTAAACTATAGCAAGTGTACTCGCTCTAATAAGAATTGAAAGCTCGAAAATGTGTTGAAAACACAAGAGCTGTTTAGACCCCCAAATTAAAGTTATGACTCGATTGATTTTACACTAACTTAATACTAAGTGCAGAATAGTGTAAAAGCGAGCAGATAAACAAACAAGCTACTCTAATGCATAATCAAGGCAACACAGCAGTAAACTAGAATGTAAAAGAGGAGGGAAGAAAGATGCAAACACAAAATAACACGCTGATGTGTTATCGTAGAGGAAACCGAAGAACTCGGTAAATAACCTCTCTGCTGCCCTCCAAGTGGAAATCGATCCACTAGACAATCAGTTAGGATACATGGGTTAGCAAGAGACCCTCCAAGCCTAATCTACCTGATGTACCTAAGCCCTCCAAGCTCCTATTCCAACATGGCTTCTCAAAACCATGTTTTGTCTAGTTCTCCTGATCCCGCAACACGCTCTATATTGCATCTGCCATTCTTGGCTTCTTCCAATGCTTCCTAGAAGCACCAAAACTTCCACTTGACACTCTGAAAGGGTTTGGTGAGTGTTTGGGCTATCAACAGTGGTATGGAAATTAAGAGGTAGGAGTTAAGGAAATTCCACAAGCAAATGTGTAGAGGATTATAGGTATAACAATCTCTAACTCTCATGGTGTTTGGCTAGGGTTTTCTCTTAGAAGCACTCCTCAACATTTGTAGGTAATGTGAGTATATATAGTGTAGGCATAGAAATTGTGTATCAAAATGGACAGGCTGGCATAATAGAATGTCTCGCAAGTGTCTCACTAGAAGGCCTTACCCGCGAGATACTCACAAAACACAAATGTCTCCATCCTAATCTGACTCTTCGCATTCTAGCATGTGCAAGGCACATGAGTCACTTCGCGGGATGCTTAGTCGCTAGCTACTCGTGAAAACTCCTCAGTCTTCAGTTGCTTGAGTCTTCACACTCTCTCTCTCTCTCTCTATCACACAACCCTTACAATCAAATCTCACAATAAATATAGAGTACAAAAGATTAAACAAAATTCAATTAAATTTGGCACGGAATATAAGCCAACAAAACATATAGTTGTAAATAACAACTTTACATAAACTTTGATTTGTTTGTCATTGTCGCTATACTATTTCAGACACTCAAACCTTGCCTTGAGAGAGAGAGAGAGAGAGAGAGAGAGAGAGAGAGCTTTGGGACTAATAATATATTTTGGCTTAAAATTTATGTATAAAGTAAGAAACAGATTTAACAATTATTACAAAAATGAACAGTAATTACTAAATAAAAACAAAATAATAAGTATTTATGATTGATTTTATTATGTATGGTTTAATTTGTTTATTAATTTTTTTTAAAATAAAACTAAAATCATTAGAGATGAATAAAATAATTGAAAATAAATGATAAAATTTTAGAAATTTTTAGAATACGATTTTAATCAAAATGATAATGTAAAATATTTTAAACTTAAACTTTCAAAATCTTTGGTTTAAAACTTTTTTCGCGAATTCAAGATCATCAAAGAAAAGAAAAGAAAAAAAATTCATGATTGCCATTAGTAGCTCACGTGACAACTGCTTTAAATAAAATTTATTCATACTAATACTAACGTTTAAATGAAATTATTTGAAATTATGAAAGTTTAAATGAAACTATGTGAACTATAAAGTTTAATTAAATAAAACTATATGAGCATATATACCAAAAAATAAAAATAAAAACTATATGAAATTATAAGGTTGAAATAAAACTTATTCAAAGTGCTTGGCACCTCCTCATGCACAAAGTGCTTGGGGGTCTAGGAGGGAAAGGGTTCGAGCTGCGAGGTTAGCAGCATGTTGTAATTATCTCTAAAAAAAATGAAAATTATTTAATAAAAAAATAATTGGACTGTTGTGCATTCTAATTACCTCAACTGTAATGTCATTTATTTTTGAATCAAGGATTTGGTTTAGAATCCTACATATACCCAAAATAATCTATCTCTATTATAAAGCAGTCATCATAAATTTCAAAAATCCTGACGTGTACATGGAGATCATAGAGCAGATGTCACTATAATAATGAACAAATTTGTTCGAAGACACTTTATGGTATGTTTCATGGAGAATACTTCATTCTTTTATATTTTAGATTATGTGATTAAGAACATAAATTTTGAATAGGTTAATGGACATAAAATAATGGACGAGGGAATTAATTGTCATTAATCTTCATTATAATTAGTAATTGTTTATTGTCATATTTGATTTTTTTTTCGTGTGACAAAAAAGTCACTGTTTTGTTCTTTAAAGTTTAATTAAGATTGATTCTCAAAAAAAAAAAAAAAAAGTTTAATTAAGATAAATGAGATTTTTCTTTACTGTTTTCCCTAATTTTGTTTTTGGTATATACTGTACCCTGATAATTTAAAGGGAAATTATTGACGAGAGATAAATTGTAAAGAAAAAAATTATAAAGCATTGAAGATACCCTCAGCAAAGTTCAGGAAAAGGTATCCCAAATCTAACGTTAAATGAGGGCTCTTATAATTTCTCCTACATCATCGGATTAAATAAATGATAAGACTAATCCTTGGTGAGAATGGGCTTCCTTTTGAGACAGCTAGAAGATACAGCAGAATCTGGAAGACCTAATAAATATAATATGAACATAAAAAAGAAAATAAAGGTGATGGACAGTGGACTCCACCATCATTGGTACTAAAGCTAGACCTAAGAGTGTGAACAAGAAGAAAAATCTGAAGCTGATGTACTACATCATAAACACCAAGCAAAAGAAAAATAATGAAAATTGCAAGCTGCCATGAAAGCGATATTTTAGTCTCATCCACATAAGGTTGTCAAAATTGGGATCCTACATAGGATTGTGGGAGGTAGGTGAGATCGTGGATCGTAAGATCGGATCGTGGATCATAAGATCCTACATTATTTGAGAAAAAAAAATACACATTGATATATTAAATAATCACATAAATTATACATTCATTCATAAAAAACCAAAAATTATTTGCATTCATTTGATGTAATTACCATACATCCCTACGTCCATTTGTAAGCATCATTTAAAAAGATCAAAAACCTCAAAACATGGCACTTTATCTCTCTACATTAGAATAGCAAAACTTGGCCTATTGAGATGTTATTTTTCATTTGAGTCCAACTGAGCCTTCTGTTAAGTAAAAAAAAAAAAACCATGATCGTTTGGGATCATCAGAATCGTACGATCCTATCGATCTTGAACAAACGCAGAGATCCTTAAAAAATTTGGATTGTTTTAGGTAGGTGGGATCGTAAAATCATAGAATCGTAGAATTCAGATCGGGATTTTGAAAACCATGCATACACACTTGAAAATAAATAAATAAATAAAAAATCTTGCCCATGTTAAGTGATATATGGTTATCTAATCTGCTATCAATTGATTTGATTTAATCATCTAATCTGCTATCAATTGATTTGATTTAATCTTTGAAAGATATGGCAAAAACGCGTTGTTTCATTTTACAAATTACACAAGAAATTATTCACTCCTATAGTAAGAGTCATTGTCCTCTCTTAACAAATGTGGGCTCATATATACGACTTATGGTAGAATTCACACTCACACTCCCATGTGAGAGGAGAGAGTAACCCTAATGATTTCACCTGCATTATCTTATTGGGATGGTGTGATTCTCATGCATTAAAACTTGGGAGAGTTCTTAGGTATTGGGACTTGGGAAAATTAACTTTGTTAATTGGTTGTTATGAAACCAAAGATACACTTAACTCTTTTTCTATTATTTTGCTTTTTCTGGGTCACTCTTTCTAAATAATTAGGAAACTAAAAAAGGGATGGGAATGGGAGATGGAAGAAGAAATTGGGCCCTTAATTGAAAGAAAAGGGTAAAAATTGTTGACAATGTTCGATGATATTTATGTAGACATTTAACCTATCAAAAATCTCTCTCTCTCTCTCTCTCTCTCTCTCATATTTTGGGATATATTCCATCTTTTTTCCACCACTAACTAGAAGTGGATTCTGGCCTACTGCCAAAGAAGAATCCAATCATAATTGATAATCCATCTCTTCCCTTCTTTCTCTCTCTGTCTCTTCTCAAGAATCCAGCTATTGTATGCCCACAAGTAACGTGTATTATGGCCCACGACCAAACAAGATTGTAAGCATAATGAGAATTCTGAACTAGTGCTTATAAGGGCCACTAGATCACCACTTGAGTCTTGACCATTAGTTGGTGGCTATCGATAAAAATTTCCTTACCTAGCCTCCATGACAATGATGTCTTGACCTGAGTCCATCTTTTTATTGGTGAATTACACAGATCTTGAATTTTCAATACTTCCACCCACGTTTATGAGAGAGAATATATCATTTAAATTAGACCTCACTTACCATTTTAACTTTGAATTTTCATAAAATAATTATGATACCTAATTTAAGTACTTTGACAAGTGACAAAGTGAACTTAGAGGATCATATCAATTAAGTTGTTGCATTCGGAAGATATTTTGGGAGAGAGTGATTCAACATTAGTTTAGATATGGAGAATCAATTTGGTTTTATATTAGGTGATCAATATGAAAGTTATTTTCTTACTTAGGTATCTAATTAAAAATATATAAAAGCCAACATAGATCTCGATCTGATTATTATTCCCAGAGAAGGCAAATATGATAGGATACCTACATAAGTGATGTGATGGGTTTTAGAAACAAGAGGAGTTTATATAAACTATAAAGTATATGTTGATGATTAAAAATATGTTCAATTGAAGTATAACTAGAATGAAAATAAGTGGAGACATCACAAGCATATTTGTTATCACTATAGATTTGCATAAAAGATCAATATTAAATCTGTATCACTTTACACTAGTGATCATGGATAAGCTCACAAGATCAATTCAAGATGTAGACCATTGGTTTTAGCATATATATGAAACCAGATGTGGAGTTAATGTAATGTAAGAAATTAGAAGAGATGGAGTTTAAAGACTTTTAGCTAAGTAGAACTAAAACAGAGTACATGAATGTACTTTTGGTAAAAGTAGAAACAAAGAGGTTGTAAGATTTGATGGTTAAGAAATACCATAGAGTAAGAGCATTCAATATCTTGGATTAATAATTCATAAGAATTGAGAAATTAAAAATGATATGAATTAAAGAACAGAAACAAAGTAGAGAAATAGAGAAGAGTATCGAAAGTATTGAGTGATTCTTGAATACCTATAAAGTTAAGTGGAGAATGTTACCTACAAGACTACTATAAGACCTCTAGCTATACCCGATGGTATTGAATGTAGGACTGTTAAGATGTAACATGTTCATAAAATGTGTAGTGGAAAAGAGAATGTTAAAATGGTTAGGTGGAAATAATACAAGACAAGATAGAATTCTAAAGGAGAAAATTTGCTTACAAATAGGTGTGACGCCTATTTATGGAAAGATGAGGGAGGGTTGCTTGAGATGATTTGATCATGTACATATGAGAGCGATTAATGTACAAATGAGAAATAATGAGTTGATTCAAATTGAGAACTAAAAAAGGAGGGAAAATAGAGAAAGACCTAAAATAACATTAATAAAATGGAAAAAAAAAAAAAAATCATGTAGCTAACCTTAATTTGTCTATTGATGATACATAATTGACCCAACATTTTGAGACTTATGGTTGCTTTAAGTACCGTGAGTTACTTAAAGTCTTGTATAATTGAAAAATAAATCTGAAGTTCTGTAAGGGCTTGGATTTGTGCAAAAACACAAGAGCTTGTTCAGCCCCCAAAATTAAAAGTTACGATTAGATTGCTTTTACTTTAACTTAAACAAAGTGCAGAACAAGAGTAAATGAGCACAATGAACTGATACTACTCTAGTGCATAAACATGAAAAACAAACAATAAATGTAAAGCATAAGAGTAAGGGAAGAGAAATGCAAACACAAGATAACACTAAGGCGTGTTATCGAAGAGGAAATTGAAGAACTTAGTGAAAAACCTCTCTATGACCCTCCAAGTCGAAATTGATCCACTAGAGAATAAAGTTGGAGTACACGAATAACAAAAGACCCTCCAAGCCTAGTCTACCCAATGTACTTGAGCCCTCCAAGCTCTTTCTACCAATAGACTTCTCGGAGTCTTGTCTTCACTAGCTTTCTGAATCCCACAATACACCTGATTGCATCCACCAAGCCTCACCGACTTCTTTTGGCAAATCCTTAAAGCTTCCCAAGCTCCAAAACACTCTCTACACTCTGAGTAGGTGTGGGTTGTGTTTGGATACAAAACTCCTCTCAAGGTATGACAATGGGAGAGGGAAGGAGAAGATGCTATAATGATTTTTCACCAAAGATGAGTAGCTCATTCTTTAAAGGTAGGTGTGTTGTGTTATAGAAAACCTATCTAGGGTTTTTCTCATTAAATAGCCTCTTTTACTTTTGTGGGTAATGAGGGTATATATAGTATGGGTGAAGGATAAGAAAGTCACACTTAAAATCCTCCAGGCAGAATGTTTCGCAGGTACCTCACGAGATAGCCTGTCTTACGAAGTACTTGCGAAATGAAGTCTGACACTTGACTCTTTAGCTTCCAACATGTGCCTTTAACATGGCCTTTTGGCGGGTTACTCTTCTCACGAACTTCTTATAAGCTAGTCGCGAAACTGCACTAGTCTTTATTTCATACTCGATTCTTCACCGACTTAATACTAGACCCAATACAATAAAATCCCACAAAATACATGGAAATAAATTAACGCAATTACAACACTTTTTATCATAGAATAAAGTCAACATAAAATATAGTTGTAAATCATAACTTTACAAGTTCAATTTCCACTTAAATTAGAAACCAATTGATATCTTAGTTTGATGATAAAAAAAAAAAAAAAAAACAACTATTAAGACAAGATATCATAGGCCAAAAAAAAAAAAAAAAATAGTACCATGGGTTACATAGTAAGTTGCTTAGTAATAATGTAAATTTAGCTTGTATTCTAGTAACCTTTTTAAGCCTAATACTACTTGGTGAGCACGGGTAATGGAGTAATTAGAGGGGTGAGAGTGGAATTTGATAGATTAGATCTTGGTTGGTCCGATGAATGATTAATGTGGAAGTTTGGTTCCATTGTGGATGGCCAAATGTGGTCACCGAGTACATAATGTTTTTTACATTAAAAAACATTATGCACTCGGTGACCACTAATGTTTTATACAATAAGTAGACTTTGAGTTACCCAGATAGTGTTCTGCAATGGAAGTGGTGGCCCCCATTAATCTAAGACTGGACTTTCCAGTCTAAAAATTCCAGTGGAGGACTTGGAAATCAAACTTTTGGGCTAAGTTCATAGGCCAAAATGGCCAAATGCCACAATTTTTTGAGATTTTTAGCAAAAAAAAACACTGTTTCGGAAATAAATGGCAATCTACCACTTTTTCTAGTACTCGAGTTTGGTGAACTCGAGTACCCTATTTTATAGTTCCACCATGGCTGTTGAGCTGGAAATTGGCGATTAAAAAAAATAAAGTGGTACTCGAGCTTGGTAAACTCGAGTACCATGCAACACAGTACTCGAGTATAGCAGGATCGAGTACCATTTATAAAAAAAATACAGAATTTTTTTTTTCTATAGTACTTGAGTATTGTGTTGCATGGTACTTGAGTTTACCAAGCTCGAGTACCACTTTATTTTTTTTAATCGCCAATTTCCAGCTCAGCAGCCATGGTGGAACTATAAAATAGAGTACTCGAGTTCACCAAACTCGAGTACTAGAAAAATTGGTAGATTACCATTTATTTTCGAAACAGTAGCTTTTTGCTAAATATTTCAAAAAATTGTGGTATTTGGCCATTTTGGCCTGATAGTAACTACTACTTACTGTTAAGTCTTTTACCTGAGCTATACGATTTGGTTCTGCATGTAGTTGTTTCCATAAGTTGGTAAAAGGTTAAAAAATTAGTATATCTTCTAGGCTAGTGGTTTACAACTTGCTCACACTTGACTTAAAAGTTAAAAGTAATAGAAACATTACTGTTTACCTTTTTGTTTGTTTCGTTTGAAGTGGCCAAATAAAACAAAAATGTATTAAAGTGTCATTGACAAGTAATGGAAATTAATCAATTATACAGTTATTTTATATCAATTCTTTGTGCTAAACCTAGAATCGGATGTTTTTATCTCAATTTTGCCAGTGATTCAGTTCGAAACTATGGGTAATTTTTTTTTGGTTGCTTCTATCATGCCTGTGACCAATTATTTGATATTGTGTGTGTGATTTTTTTTCCTAATAAATTGGTCTAATAATTAAAAAAAATCATACCATCACTTTGTTTGGTCACAATAAAAATAAGAAGAGATAAGATCACTTTGTTAGTATTTATTAATTAAATATATTTTATCAAATTTTCTAGTATGTTGCATAGGCTGGTTAACACAACAAACTTTATGGCATTATTACTCTCTTTAGTAAACCATACATTACCATTAGAATGTTGAAAAAATAAATAGGTATTATCATTATCATTCCAAATTACTGCAGCATGCAACTTTGTTCCACCAAGTGGGCCATCATGAGTTAGTGATTTGCCGTTGTCTAAAATGTCAAACACCACCTCTTTGTAATTTCTCTCAACATTTTTTAAAAGTGATTACGTAAAATAAGAAATATAAGTTTTATATTAAATTAGACAAAAAAAAAATTTGCATTGGGTGATGTGAATGATTTAAGAGACTTAAACAAGATGTCACTCTACCCCATTTTGATATTTTTAAAGAGAGTAAAGATACTTGGATCAGGTGATACTTGATAGTAGTTAGGTCCATGCACTTCTCTTTCTATGCATATGAGATGTCATGTTCAAATGCTTACCTATGTTAAAATATGTGGTAACAATAACCTTTGCCAGATGCTTGAACAGCTTCAAACAAAGTGGAGGAATCCATTCTTTATTGTGGCTCTGATATGTCTCTCTCTAAAACATATGGTCCTTGGATGAAATGGAAGTTCCAACTTCCTATTTGTCATTTTATACTAACTTAACCTCATTTTGATGTTTTTGAGGGATAAGAGAGACCGAGGGAGAGAAGATGAAGGCAACTTACATGTCACGGCAAAGGGGCTTAAAAATATGAGAAGCCAATTAAACCATGAGACATTCAAAATCTTATGTATCCATATATTTCTGTCTATCCATAAATCTTACACTAAATTTCACATAACATGTTTATGTGTCAATTTGTGATTGGAGTTCAGCACTTACATAAGAGATCATCATAGGTACTTGCTGAAAAAAAGAAAAATAAAAAAGAGAACCAATCACGATATAATACTTAAGCATATTGTGAATTTGAGGGGAGATATTCTAAGCATTTCTTATTTAATATCCAATGTTTCAAGTTGATTCACCAGTGAAAAGTATCTCGTATATTCAATCAAATTTATATCACTCATTCACTTGTGGAATAATGACAAATGCACGTTACAAAGACAATTCTATATACAAAGTCACAAGTCGCAAGTTGCAATTCAATAATCAATAAGTATAGAGTAGTTATAGGCTAGAAAAAATGTGTTCTTAATGGTGGAATTAAGTCAAAACTAATTCTTTCTCAAAAAAAAAAAAAAAGTAATTATTATTTTTAATAACATTTTATATTTTTCATAAAAGTAGTATCAAAATTTTTCTAAAATGGTTTATTAATGAATGTCCTAAGGGTATCTGTTAACCGGACCTATAATATTTTTATTCATTACAAAAAAGGGGAAATGTTAATTTAAGTCATTGGTTTAGGAACTCTTTTTAGAAACATCTTATTGGAAGAATAATAAAACAATAAATGTTGTTAACAGCTTTTTATATTTCTCATAAAAGCAATGTCAAAACTTTCTTATTATGCTTTATTAACAATTGTTTTAAGAGCATCCGTTAACATGACAAAAAAAAATGCAAACCATACATATATATCCAAAAAACTCAATATTGTGCATGTAAGCTAATGAATCATTAATATGTATATTTTGTTTTAAAAAAATGTGCATTACAATTCATAATTAAGCATTTATTAATCTTTAACCTGTGCCCTTATGACACTCATTAATAGGAACCTTCATAATAAGGCAAACGCTCTTATGGCATCCACATGACATCATTCATGGTCAATCAATAGATAGCTTGGTTGCCATGAATTCCATAAGGGTAAATAATCACACTTAGTGTTTTCATAAAATGAAATCATGACTTGAAATCACAAAGGTTTTGTAGCTAAATTGACACCTCCCCATGTATAAAGTGCTTGGGGGTTTAGGGGGGAAAGAGTTCGAGCTATGGGGTTAGCAGCATGTTGTAATTATCTCTCAATTTTTTTTTTTTTTTTTTTTTTTACAAAATACCCTATGTGTGTATCACACCTGTTTGAACTAAACATAATCCAATCCCAAAACCTAACATCCTCTGCCAAGTGCCAACCTCTAACTCCAACTCCACTACCACCTTAAAACCTACGCATAGGAAACTGGCTTGAAAATTTTTAATTATTCTACTAAATCCACTATAGTCCGTGGATGAATCATTAGATTTGTTTATGTTGTTTTGATATTCCTCTTATTTCACAACACATTATTGGATGGAACTCCAATCAATTCAAAAATATTTGTGCTAATTTGTCCTGCAACCTTAAGGTTATGACTTATGTGTGTGATACTTAACCCAATAGAATTTTCCCTTAAGAATTAGTAATCTTACTATATAATTTAGTTTTGATTTGATGGACTAAAAAATTTATGAATTTTAGGCTAGACATATTATATACATATGTTTTATATATGTTTCAGGTAGATTAATTAATGATTCTTATAAAAAGTTAACGTTTCAAGAATTTAGATTAAATATAGCATTACTTAATTATATTTCACGTGATATAAATATATGTCCAATTAATCTCTCAAAACTTGAATTCATCACTTTAGATATTTCAGGCGAGAATTATTTATTATAGATCCTTGTTGTTGAGATCTACCATGAGTCAATGAACTTTGGAGCTACTATTAAAGATGGCAACCAAAACTCCCTACAGAATTGCTTAAAAGCAATGATTTATATTCATTATTAGCTCCATGAAGAATTAAAAATTGAGTACCTTAAAATAAAAGATCTCAATGATCTTATTGAATAATTTAAAAAAGAAAGATATGAGCATCAAAATGCCATAATCCTCACCCTAGATAAGATGCTTTAATTAGCAGCTTAAACGAACAGGCGGAATCCATTCTCTCTCAGTGTCTCTAATATTTCTCTCTTTAAACAATGGGAAATGTTAATGAATGCCCTAAAGGCATGATTTAGAATTATTTTTAAAATATTTTATAGGGAAATGATAAAATAATTAATTTTTTAGTCAAATTTTTATATTTCCCATAAAAGTGGTGTTTAAAACTTTCTTAATATGATTATTAAATATTGTTTTAAGGGCACTCGTTAACATGACTCTTAAATAATATGTCACTCTACCTCATTTTGATATTTTTAAAGAGAGAAAAGAAACCTGGATCATGTGATACTTGATAGTAGCTATGTCCATACACTTATCTTTCGGTCCATATGAGATGTCATGTTCAAATGCTTATCTACATTAAAATGTGGTAACAACTACCTTTGCCAGATGCTTGATCAGCTTCAAACAAAGTGGAGGCGTCCATTCTTTATTAGGGCTTTGATATGTCTCTCTCTAAAACACATGGTCTTTGGATGAAATGGAAGTTCCAACTTTCTATTTGTTATTTTATACTCACTTAACCTCGTTTTGATGTTTTTGAGGGATAGGAGAGACTGAGGGAGAGAAGATGAAGGCAACTTACATGTCATGACAAAGGGACTTAAAAATATGAGAAGCCAATTAAACCATGCCATGTTCAAAATCTTATCTATCCATATATTTCGATCTATCCATAAATCTTACATCGAATTTCACATAACATGTCTATGTATCAATTTGCAATTGGAGTTCAACACTTACATAAGAGATCATCATAGGTACTTGCCGAAAAAATAAAAATATAAAAGAGCACCAATCACGATATAATACTTAAGCACTAGTAATAGGCCCGTGCGTTGCACAATTTTATGAAAAAACTTATAAAATAAATGTATAAATAATTATATAGTTTAATAGATTCAATAAAGATAAAAGAAAGAATTATCAAGTGTAAATAATTATTTCACTAAAATAAGGGGTAAGATTTCTTCCTAAAACTAAATTAAATTGATAATTCCAAATTGAATTTTAAATTGATAATTATTTTTAAAAAAAATGTACTAAACAATTGATAAATCTAAAATTAATATAATCTTGATAATATTATAAATTAAAATTAAAGTTGATAATTAAAGAATACACGTGTAGAACATCTTGATAATTTGATATAACATAAAAATCAAATAAGAAAATTGTTAAAATTAATCTATTAATTCAAACCATATTTTATCATTGATTCTAAGAATTGAATTTTAAATTGATAATTATTTTTAAAAAACGTACTAAATAATTGATAAATCTAAAATTAATATAATCTTGATAATATTATAAATTAAAATTAAAGTTGATAATTCAAAAATACACATGTAGAACATCTTGATAATTTGATGTAACATAGAAATCAAATAAGAAAATTGTTAAAAATAATCTATTAATTCTAACCATATTTAATCATTAATTCTAAGATGCTAACCCTAAGCATATAAAATCAAAGCTAAGAAAATTAGTTTAAACAAAAGGCAACCAATACACAAAACCTAATCAATTTAATAAAAACAAAATACAAAAACAAAGAAGGAGCCTTTAGAAACTTGACAATGTTTTCGAATGTTTTGAATTCATTAACTAAAACCACATGAAGACAAAAAACCAATAATAACAGTAAAGAAAATAAACAAAATGAAAATAATAATAATAATAAAAGAAGAAAGAATGCATACTTGCATTGTCATGGGATATAGGCATTCACATATTGAAATAAGTTTCACTCCAAAAAGGATATATAGGGTTATATATATTGGTAGAGTTCCATTGAAATATAATTCATTTAAATCTTATTGAAATTAAAGATATCTAATCAATGCGTTTCTTTTTATCCCATAAAAATTGGAATTAAAAAAGGTCATATGAATAGAATGAAAAAAAGAAAAAAAGAAAAGAAAAAAGAGTTGATTCAACATAACATAACATGTAAAAAATTTAAAATTAAAAAAAGAAAAAGAAAAAAAGAAAGAGAACGTGGTTGATAGCAGTAAGGAATTTTGATATATATATATATATATATATATTTAAATGTCATTAACGTAAAAATTATCAAATTAATGGAGATATATACTATTTTTTGGAATAGATAGATGTAGGGACTGGGTTTGAGCATTTCTACTGTTGAGTGAGTGGACTCAAGCCCAGCTAGCCTAATACAATGAATTTGTAGAGAGCGGGTTCAAGAACTAGGCTCTAGTAAGCGGACAGTGCTCAGTGTAACGTTCACCGCTGTTCGCCACCGTCGAACGAAGGCGGATCGAGATTGTCCTCAAAAGTCTGTCCTTGGCACTGGTTCGAGGAGCTTGATAGTGATCTCTCCCATGGGAATCGTCCCCCCTTCTCCCATGTTTCTCCCCTTTATATAGTCCTTTTTCATAACCCCTTTCTTCCACTTGTTAATCATTCATGCCCCCTCCTTTTAATTGCCCGTCCCCTCAGCCACTTTACCAGCACTCCTATGAGTTGCAACAACCAAGGCAGCCTTGTTCAGAGGTCACATCTCCATTAATGCGGCCAAAGGGTTAGGTGAGTGCACTTAATGTGGAGGTGACAGTTCATCCTGAACTTGCTCTTCCACTAAGCTGCCATGGCTGACGTGTTGGGCTCAGTTGGCCGAGGACAGGGTCGTCCTTGGTAGGGTTCCTAGCAATTTAGGCTTTCATACTTCATTCTCGAGCATTTTTTCCTCCTCAACATGGGCCTTGGGCCCAATATGGAATGGACCGGGGTTGCTAAATTCTCAGACCCCACAATAGCCCCTCAAAATCCTACTGTCCATATCCTCGGACGAGGAGGAGGATTTTGATATCCTCGGGCCTTCGTCATGGCTTGTCCAATCTTGGCCTACGTCAGTGTTGGAGTCCTTTCGCCTGCCCAATGCACGTTTCTGGCTCCTCGATATATGACACGCACTTACATTAAATTCTGGCGGCTCCATACTCCTCACGTTCAACGGTGTGATGGTAATCAGTTAGTGGGAATTTTCTACTTTTATGGGTGGGAAACTCCGCTCAGTTGTTTTTAATTGAGGATATAAATACTCATTTGAATCGATTTGCCTCCTTACTTTTGCATCCAAGAACTCTGGCACACATACTTTGAATCCGGTCAAATCTCCAACCCAACCAGCGTCCTATCTCCAGTATAAAAAGCATGTCCGAGGAGCTTCTCCTCATTTCTGTAAGTCTTCTTCTCCCTTTCTAGCTCGATTTTTCTCTCTGAGTCCTTTCTTTACTTCACCCTTTCTTGAGTCTCTTAGCTGTTGTTGGGGATGGGTAGATTCAAGAAGCTAGTTGAGTCTAAAGAGGCGATAGAGAAATTCATCGCTGATTATAAGATACCTAGTAATGTGGGCCTAAGGTATTATGAGGAAGGGGATTGGTATATTCAGAGGGACGAGGGTGAGGTGGTGATTCCAATGATCATCTTCTTAGAGGGGGGGATAAGAATCCCTATGGGGTCGGTGACGCATGACTACCTCAGGCATTTCCAGTTAACTCCCACCCAGTGTGCTGTCAATGTGTTTAGGATACTAGGGTGCGTAGATACCTTGAATGAGAAGATGGGGCTGAGGTTAACCCACCATGACGTAAACTGGTGCTATAACCTCCAACACCTGAAGGGTAAGTCTTACTACATGAAGACAAGGGATGATAGGGTTCAGCTCATCTAGTGCCACCCTGAGTCTAGCAAAGGTTTAAATCTAGGCTTTCTTATTATGTCCGGAGAGTGGCATGACGGCCTCCATTGCCTAATAGTAGAGGGAGAGCTAGGTAGGGTACTCGAAGTAGAGGAGGTTTGATAAGCTATGTCTTTATAGTTTGCATCGTTTAGTTGCTGATCAGCATATACTTTTTTTTTTTTTTTTACAGATCCTCACGCCTT
The DNA here is from genome assembly GCA_030445155.1 of Quercus variabilis. Taxonomy (NCBI): domain Eukaryota; kingdom Viridiplantae; phylum Streptophyta; class Magnoliopsida; order Fagales; family Fagaceae; genus Quercus; species Quercus variabilis. The sequence continues at coordinate 19,370,590 of CP129446.1, forward strand.
TGAACGGCATTTCCACTTAGCCAACAAGGAAGATTTACAATCCATTCTCAGGGCAGAGATCTTTGTGAATGAGGTCAACAATCAAGTTAGGGATACTTACAAGATCCTCGGGTATGATCCGACCCAGAAGTCCTTCCCGGCCCCAAAGCACATGATCAAGGTTCGTGATCCTCGGCTTCGCCAAATTACAGTGGTGGAGCATGGGTTTTCGTTCTCTGAAGGATCTTCCATCCCGGAGGGCGTTCTGTTGGCAGGTTCTTCCTCGTCCCATTAGGTTGCAGACGTCGTGGGAGAAAGTTTGGAAAATGAGGGAGAAGTAGTTGATTTTGGCTCGTCCGAGAATGAATTTGGTGTATTTGATCAAGCTTATCTGTCCGAGGATCCCTCCGGTGACTTGGGCAATCCCCACTTATCTAAAGCAGATCTTCTATCTCCAAGGTTTGGTACTCAGGCCGAGATAGGTTTCAAGAGACAACCCCAAACCAGCCTGTTTGATTTGTTTGAAGGTCAGTTGGGGAAGGACATGCTAGGGAGATCACAGTCCAAGCCTCCTTCTCCTCCACCCAAGGTTCCTTCTTCCCCGCCTAAGTCTTTGCCTGCGCAGACCAGGCCGTCCCCCACTTTGCCAATCTCAGACCTTCGGCCCCAGCCCACCGATTCGAAGAGGAAGAGGCCCTCCAAGGGCAAAGACCCAGTGGATGGGGGGAGATCTTGTTCTTCCCAAGAGGCAGATGAAGCCTACCGACCTTCCAAGCAGCTGAGGATTGGTGGTCAGAACAAAGGGAAAGAGGTCATTCAACAGTCCGAGCCCTAGGCCTGGCTGCCCATCGCCATGCTTTATAGGGAGCCTTTGATGGAAGATGCCACCCTCAGGGACTTCTGAAGGGGCGAGGGGGCTCACATAGCCGATGCTCTAGAGAGGTCCTTGCTTCTTCCCATTGACATGGCTGAGCTGGGGGGTATGAAGAGGCAAGAAGTTGCCCGCAACCTCAAGAGGTACCTGGGCATGGTAAGACTTCCGATACTTGTTCCTTCGTTTGAATTTTATTCCTCAGTGTCCAACTCACAATGTACTTGTTTTGGTTGGCAAGCTATCCAGGCTGCCTTCAGGCTGGAAAAGGAGGTCGATAACTAGGATAAAGCTCTAGGCCAGGAGCGCGACAAATGCTTGGATGTCGTGAATAACCTCAGAAAGTCTGAGGCGGATCTCAAGAAGGCAATGGAGAATTTGGAGGAGATGACGAGGGCTAGAGACAACGCGTCATCTGACCTAGCCAGCGCTATGAAACAGGCCGAGGACCAGACAGGGCACTTGCGGGATGTCGAGGGTTAGCTGCAAGTTGCCAAAGAGCATATCATTGACCTAAAGCAGAAGTTGGCCAAGGCAGTAGGGGCTAAAGGCATTGCTGAGTATGCCAGAGACGAGGCCTTGAGGGCTAAAGAAGAGTTGTATTTGTGAGAACAGATGCTGAGCACTCTGTAAAGCAAGCAGAGGAAGAGGCCTTTGCTGAGGGGTTGGCTAAGACTGAGGCTGCCCTTAAGGCTCAAATCCTTGAAGTATGCAGGCGCTACTATTTCCAGACTTGAAGTGAGGCCCTCAACCAAGTGGGGGTCGAGGCCTCGACCGAACTCAGGAGGGCCAAGAGAGTGTACTACCCCCTTGCAATTCGCGAGGCTGCCTCCGAAGCAGGCTCAGCCTTACGAGTGACAGATGAAAGCCAGACCAGTGCTGCCAAGGACCCAACTTCATCTGATAGGCTATTGAGGAGACTATGCATCAATGAGCATTGGAGGGGGTAGGAATTGATAACCCAGAGGTGCCCTAAGATGTGGTGAGGCCTCTTGCTAATTCCCAAGCCACACTTATTGTCCCTCAAGTCCCTCCTGCTAAGGAAGGGTCCTTCGAAGTAGCCCCTCCGAGCTAGGGTCCCGAGGCACCAATCGAAACCCCTCGGGACAAGCTGTCCATCGAGTTGGAGAAGTAGGCCATCTCGACAGGCTATCCCATCTTGACGGCTTGGGCCATTCTGCTCTTGCTTTCTTTTTCATTTTACTCTAATTTTTGTCTTGATTTATCACTGTATATTTCATTTTGGTTTTAAACACTGTAATATTATTTTTTAAGCTGAATGCGTGGATCTCCTTTTCTTTTTACTTGGCGTCTATTGTCATTGCGATGAGTTTGGCTACTTACGTAACCTAAGCTTCACAATCTCTGAAACTCAGCACATTTTTCATTCTAAACTAGCAACAGAAAAACGTAAAGCCCCTAGCAGTAGTTCCCACTTGGATTTTGATCGATAATTGAACCACTTTAACACCACGACCCACTTTTGCCGGATTCAATGCTGAGGGAATGACTCCACAATATTGGCTCCACAACATATGAATGAGATACTGTAAATAGTAAAAAATGCTTAGGAAAGCCATTAGTTGCTGATTTCTTCTGTTTAATATATAAGTCAAGGCCAAAATAGCCAAATACCACAATTTTTTGAAATTTTTAGCAAAAAACCACTTTTTCGGAAATAAATGGTAATTTACCACTTTTTCTAGTACTCGAGTTTGGTGAACTCGAGTACCCTATTTTATAGTTCTACCATGGCTGCTAAGCTGGAAATTGGCGATTAAAAAAAATAAAGTGGTACTCGAGCTTGGTAACTCGAGTACCATGCAACACAATACTCAAGTATACCAGGCTCGAGTACCTTTTATAAAAGAAATACAGAAAAAAAATTTCTACAGTACTTGAGTTTACCAAACTCGAGTACTGTGTATTTTTTTTTTTTTTTTTTTTTTTTTGCTTGAGGATAATTGAAAAATAAACAAAAAGATAAAAATAAGTAGCTTTTCTATGTTTTTATTTATTGAAATAGAAGCATTGTAAGATATAGAGATTTTAATTTCGAAATATGAATTTAATTTCTACATTGATTAAAATTGTTCATTGTTTTCTCATAAAAATTGTTCACTATTTTCTGTATAAACTATTTCTACGATTTTACATAAAATCATTTTCTATTTAGCATTATTTAAAAAATTGTTCGCTCTATTTTTTCCATAAATTATTTTCTGTTCACTATTTAAAAAGTTGTTCACTGTTTTCTCATAAAACACCTAGTGAAATCGTGTTTTATAAATTTAAACGCCAAATCTGAATGCTTTTTCATGTTTGAATTTCACAATAATCGAATATATTTTTCTGCATTGATAAAATCTATTTCTACATTTATGAAATTTTCTCTCTACACATCATATTTACTGTATATTCAAATTTGCTTACTGCATTTATAAAATCTGTTTTTTGCATTAATTAAAGTTATTCACTGTTTTGTCATAAAAATTGTTCACTGTTTTCGGCATTAACTATTTCTAGCATTGGCACAGCTATTACACTTAAATGGTTTTTGTGTTTTTCTAAATTTGTAACCATATGAATAATGGACAAACTCCATGAAAGAAAAATGAATGATTCGTATAAATCACCTAATGGTAAATCCCTCGAAAAATTCAAATTTGTAAAATATTTCGAATTAGTTGAATGTAGAAATTCGAGAAAAATCGATGGAAAATCAATAAACGTACCAAATCGTAAAGGTGTACATAAGATGTACAGTTAGTCTAGACTTGTTGAGAAATTTGATTTCGTTGAAAGTACAAAATAATGAAAATTCAATGGAAAAGTATGTACATTAGATGTATAGATCGTACGAATTTGTTTAAAAATTTGAATTTGTTGAATGTACAAAACTGTGAAAACTCAAGGGAAAGATTGTGTACATTAGATATACAGATAGCACGAATTTGTTGAAAAATTCGAATTTGTTGAGTGTGTAAAATCGTGAAAATTCAAATGAAAATTGAAGAACATACCAAATTGAGTAAACTTAATGGAAAATTAATTACATTAGATGTACAGATCATCCAAAATTTTTTCCAAATTTGAAGTCATCAAATGTAAAAAATAGTGAAAATTCAATATAAAACTATGTACTATTGTACTAATCATCTTGATTTGATGAAAATTTCAAAATTGTCGAACGTACAAAATTGTGAAAATCTTAATGGAAAATCGAAATTGTTGAACGTACCAAATCGTGAAAATTCAATGGAAAGTTGGTGTTTGCGTAAATTATTTTTTCTGCATGTGGTTCGTACGACTACAGTTGGTGTTTGCGTAAATAATTTTTTGTTCACTATTTAAAAAATTGTCTGCATTTTTCTCATAAAACACCTAGTGAAATCGTGTTTTTGAAATTTAAAAGCCAGATCTGAATGCTTTTTCATGTTTAAATTTCACAATAATCGAATTGGTTTTTCTACATTAATAAAATTTGCTCTCTGGACATCATGTTTACTGTATATTTGAATCTATTTACTGCATTCATAAAATCTATTTTTTGCATTAAGTAAAACTGTCCAAACAAATCAAGACAGTCCAAACAAATACAAACAGATGTTCAAAAGTTACTACTGTTTACTAGCATGCGTAAAAAGAGATCTGATAGATTCCTTAGATTTGAAAGATTCCCAGACAGACGCAGACAGACTCTTACTCATCAGTACTAATTTCCATACCACTGACAGATTAACTTGAGTTAAATTTACCTACTCAGGTTACTTTACCATGGTTCATTTCACCTATAAAAGAGACGGACTACGAAGACAGAAGACAAGTTTCTAAGTTTCTAAGATTCTAAGCTTTTAAGTTCAAAGTTTTAGAAAGCCTTTTGTAATAGCCTTCCCTCTCCCTCAGAAAGACTTTTGTACTCTTTCCCCTCTTGTAATCTTGTAACCTTTCTCTTCAGACAGCTTTATTTTCAGGCTTATGTCAAAGATAGCAGTTTGTTTTCAAGTTTGTCAAAGATTGAAGTTTTTATTCAAGTAAGATTTTACTAGTTTCTATTTTCATATTCCATACTCCATTTTAACCTTATTTTAAATATATCTATTTTGCTATTTACTTCTTTATTATCTATTTTATCATTGTTTATGCTTCCATATTACTATTATGCTTTCTCTTGGGTAGTCATTGGTATTAGAGCATCCGGATCATAAAACACCTAATGAACATTGAATAATTTATGCAGAAAAAACAGTGAACAATTTTTCAAATAATGCTAAAGAGAAAATACTTTTATGCAGAATGCTAAAAATAGTTTATGCAGAAAATAGCAAAAAAAAAAAAATTATGAGAAAATAGTGAACAGTTTTAATTAATGCAGAAAATAGATTTTATAAATGCAGTAAGCAAATTTGAATATACAATAAACATGAAGTACAAAGAGCAAATTTTATTAATGCAAAAAAACCAATTCGATTATTGTGAAATTTAAACATGAAAAAGCATTCAGATTTGGCTTTTAAATTTAGAAAACACGATTTCACTAGGTGTTTTATGAGAAAACATCAAACAATTTTTTAAATAGTGAACAGAAAATAATTTAAGTAGAGGAATGAGTTGGAGGTGTATTGTCGATGGCATGGGTTACGAGTTTCTAAGGCACGCTCAGCCGAGTTACCTAGAGATGAACCTGCCAACATACTTGCTCGTCTTGAACAAGAGAACAATCAAATGCAAAGGTGATTAGACTGTTTTCATGCAATCCAAAAGGCTAAGAAGCATCTAAAGGGGAAGGCGCAAGAGCGAGCCATCAAGTCTACACGTTCTATGCAATACAAAATGTTGTTGTTAATGTCTGACAACTGATGATTATGTACATTCAACTTTTGCAAATCTAAAGATTAACTATTCATTAATTATTGAGTTTACACGATCTTGTTCATTCAACAATTTAGAATTTTTCAACAAATTCGGATGATCAATACATTAGTACACAGTTTTCCAATTAATTTTCACGATTTTGTACATTTAACGAATTCAAACTTTTCAACAAATTCAGACTATCTGTACATCTAATTTACACAATTTTATATTGCACTTTCAAGATTTTATACAATCAACAAATTCGAATAATCTATACATCTAAATTTTGATTTTTACAAATTTGAACGATCTGTACATCTAATGTACACAATTTTCTCTTGAATTTTCATGATTTTGTACTTTCAACGAAATCAAATTTCTTAACAAGTCCAGAATATTTGTACATCTAATGTACACAACTTTCCATTGAATTTTCACGATTTGGTATGTTCAACAATTTCGATTTTCCATTAAGATTTCACAATTTTGTACGTTCGACAATTTTGAAATTTTCATCAAACCAGGATGATTAGTACATTAGTACATAGTTTTAAATTGAATTTTCACTATTTTGTACATTTGACGACTTCAAATTTGGAAACAAATTTGGATGATCTGTACATCTAATTTAATTAATTTTCCATTAAGTTTACTCAATTTAGTATGTTCTTCAATTTTCATTTGAATTTTCACAATTTTACACACTCAACAAATTCGAATTTTTCAACAAATTCGTACTATCTGTACATCTAATGTACACAATCTTTCCCTTGAGTTTTCACAGTTTTGTACATTCAATGAATTCAAAATTTTAAACAAATTCATATGATCTATACATCTAACGTACATACTTTTTCATTGAATTTTCATTATTTTGTACTTTCAACGAAATCAAATTTCTCAACAAGTCTAGACTAATTGTACATCTTATGTACACCTTCACGACTTGGTATGTTCATTGATTTTCCATCGATTTTTCTCGAAGTTCTACATTCAACTGATTCAAACTTTTTTACAAATTTGAATTTTTTAAGGGATTTACCATTAGGTTATTTATACGAATCATTCATTTTTCTTTCATGGAGTTTGTCCATTATTCATATGGTTACATATTTAAAAAAACACAAAAACCATTTAAGTGCAATAACTGCGCTAATGCTAAAAACAGTTTATGTAGAAAACAGTGAACAATTTTTTACGAGAAAACAGTGAATAGTTTTACTTAATGCAAAAAATAAATTTTATGAATGCAGTAATCAGATTCGAATATTCAATAAACATGATGTGTAGAGAGTAAATTTTATTAATGTAGAAACAGATTTTATCAATGCAAAAAAATATATTCGATTATTGTGAAATTCAAAAATGAAAACGCATTTAGATTTGGCGTTTAAATTTAGAAAACATGATTTCATTAGGTGTTTTATGAGAAAACAGCAAACAATTTTTTAAACAGTGAACAAAGAATAATTTACGCAGAAAAGAGAGTGAACAATTTTTTAAATAATGCTGAACAGAAAATAATTTTTTGCAGAATACTAGAATTAGTTTATGCAGAAATTAGTGAACAGTATATCATGTCCTACTTGAGCCAAATCCATCTTACAAACAGTTTTGAGTGTTATGGATCATAACATCAACATTTAGTACTTTTAACAGGCACAACTACTTTCAAACACCCAAAAAAAAAAAAAAAAAAAAAAAAAAAAAAAAAAAAAAAAAAAACACACACAGAAACAAGTTCAAAATCACACACATAAATGGACACTCAAAACATGCTTTGAGGTAAAAGTCATAATAGAAAATTGATTATTGAGCTACATTTTATTTTATTTTTCAGGCACGATTGCAGCCATTAACTAACATAGATTCTATTACAAACATTTTTTTTTTCCAGACATATAAATTCTATTCTCTCTCAGCCCCTAGATAGAAGGAAAGTATATAACAAATCTGATATTGAAAGGCTTTAAAGAAAAAAAATATTTGGTTAAGAACCTACTTCGAAGTTGTATGTGAAAACTGAAAACCCAACCTACCACCTTTATTTGATCAGGTGGATGTAGTTTCTGTTTTTTTTTTTTTTTTTTTTTTTTTTTTTTTTTTTTTTGGTTGGTAATTTATGCTACTTATGACAACTTATTTAAGTATAGCAACAATGTCGCTCAATTTTTTATTTTGGCAGTTCTTTGATCTAGATTTCCTACAATGTATTTTGTGGCATAGATTTTTGGATAAACCCAAAAATGTGTAACTTTTTAGATAAACTAAATAAGGAGTAATAATAATAATAATAAAATATAATAAAGGGAAATTTTTAATACATTACGATTCATTGTATTCAAATCATCTCTAATTTCTACTCATTTTGTCGCACTTGTTCTATACTTCTACATTGTAGACTGTAGGTGAAGTAGAAAAAATAGTGAGCTTATTAGAAAGTGATAAACAACCGATCACAATCTATCATTGTTGGATAATTTTGAAAAAGTGTGTATCAAAATAGATTTTATCAATGCAGAAAAAAAAGATTCGATTATTGTGAAATTCGAACATGAAAAAACATACAGATTTGGATTTTCAATTATTTTGAAATTTAAACATGAAAAAGCATTTAGATTTGACGTTTAAATTTAGAAAACACGATTTCACTAGGTGTTTTACGAGAAAACAGTGAACAATTTTTTTAAATAGTGAACAAAAAATAATTTACGCAGAAAAGAGAGTGAACAATTTTTTAAATAATGTTGAACAGAAAATAATTTTATGTAAAATCGTAGAAATAGTTTATATAGAAAATAGTGAACAATTTTTATGAGAAAACAATGGACAATTTTAATCAATGTAGAAAATAAAATCTCTATATCTTACAATGCTTCTATTTAAATATATAAAAACATATAAAAGCTACTTATTTTTATCTTTATGTTTATTTGTCAATTATCCTCAAGCAAAAAAAAAAAAAAAAAAAAAATTACACAGTACTCGATTTTGGTAAACTCGAGTACTGTAGAAAAAAAATTTTCTTTATTTTTTTTATAAAAGGTACTCGAGTCTGGTATACTCGAGTATTATGTTGCATGGTACTCGAGTTTACCAAGCTCGAGTACCACTTTATTTTTTTTAATCGCCAGTTTCTAGCTCAGCAGCCATGGTGGAACTATAAAATAGGGTACTCGAGTTCACCAAACTCGAGTATTGGAAAAAGTGGTAGATTGCCATTTATTTCCGAAACAGTGATTTTTTGCTAAAAATTTCAAAAAATTGTGGTATTTGGCTATTTTGGCCTAAGTTCATATGCATAGATTGATGTATGGGTGAAGTTCAATTCTTTACTTTTCTAATAAATGAGCATTATGGCGATGCACAGTTTAATCAAAATTTATATGTAAATAATTTTTTTTATTAATTTACATAAAATTAGATAATAAAATATATAATAAAAATAAATGAATATTTTACTTTTAAGTTATATAATGAATGCATATTATGCGAAACTAAGGTATTATAAAATGCATATATATATATATATATATATCTCAATTAATCGCCAACGTATATTTAAATAGAAAAACCTTGAATTTAATAATTAAAAACTATCCAAAACAATAGTTGAAATCATATTTAAGTGGAAACCTTAATTCAATAATTAAGAACAACCTAAATTACTAAACATAAAAGGTAGCTTAAATGAAGCATCGAAAAGAAAGAAATATAATACAACACATAAACTCAAAGTTACAAAGAAGTTCCTATTAAAATAAAATAAAAAAGTTACGGAGAAGAAATTGAGAGAATGAAGTCTAATATATGTGCAATGTTAGCAAAAAGAGTGAAGGAAAATACTATAAAGATGTATAGAAAATTAATAGAGATGTATATAAAAAAGTCAATAAGAATAACTATAATTTTGTATAAAAAAAAAAAAAAAAACTATAATTTTATGTCAATCTATGAGTTGTTTTCAAAAAATAAAATTAAACATTTTTTTTATTATTATAAGAAATTAAAAGAATAGATAAATTAATAATAAAAATATTACATGAAGAATTTGGATTATAATTAAATTAAAAATTTCATCAATTTAGAAATTATAGGAGAAGAAGAGAAGGACAAAAAATATATATCTATTTTTTTTAAAATCTAAAAAGGTTTCTGTAATTTGGTGAAACTACTTGGCATAATTATAGTTTCTAAGACCAACTTTTATTATATAGTATATAATATGATACGATTTTTTATTTATTTATTTTATTTGTTATTCTTTAGATAGGCTTTTCTAATAAAGTTGATAAAAATCAATTTGCCCCTGTTAAGATGTGCCAATTTGATAAGTAAATGGACAGTGGCATTTCAACCTTTTTGATTAACTCGGTTTGAAACCGTCAAATTAATTAATCAATTCAAAATTAATTCATTAGTTTGAATGAATTGCAATTCGAATTCAAATATGCACTTAGATTAAGTTAGAACATAGTTTTTATCTTGTATAAAAAAAAAAAAAATGCAATTTTGAATGGGTTGGTTGGTTTTACAATCTTATTTATTAGTTTGGAATAAGCATGAATTATTAGAAATATAAAATTTTGGGAAGACTCCAACTAAAACCTCAATATAATATATAGAGACAATACTACTTAATTTAAAAGTTCAAATCAATGAATTTGGGTCAACTAGTGTTACTATTTTTCTTGTGTTCGTATTTATTTTTTATTTATTTATAGGAACTTGTTTTGGTATTTGGTATATATATGGAGATGCCAAAGAATAATGGATATTAATTTAGTGTAGTTGGTAAAAAAGGTATCAAATGTCAAGAAATAAATTGGAAATCGGATCAAATTTAAAGCGATTTGGCCCTCATTTTATGTAAGGAAGTTAGGATTTCAAATATATAAATTGAACTAGACTGTAACTCAAGTGTACGCACAGAAACGAATTTTATCAATAATCAAATTTGGTGGTACAGAACACTATGTTGTCAACAATTTGTTTTAAAAAGAAATTAAAATTGTTTGTTTATTAATTGAGATTTATAATAATAATCAAATTTGAAATCTTATTACTTCGGGTTTTGTTAATACCAGGATCGTGTAGAAAATAATACTTGTATGCCTTAGTTTTTTTTTTTTTTTTTTGCTATTCAATTGAAGAAATAGTGAGGAAAAGAGCATAATATGATTTTTATTTGGCTAGTATTTAGATTTCAAACGTATGAATTGAAAATTTTATTTCAAGAATTGGGGTAAATGAATGTCAATTCCTTTCAAATGAACAATACCTGGGTTTCCAGAAAAAGGACTAAACACAAATCATAAACTAATCATACAATAAGCCAAAATTAGTGTGAGGCTTCCAATAAGAAAAGTTTCAGCAGCTGTCAGCTGAAGGGTATGCATTGCATTCATGTTTAACCGTAAAAGAAGTAGTTTTCATACCACCATCCCAACTCCCAAGTTCCAAAAAAACCTCCATTAACATAAGGTTTTTCTTTCTGAGTAAGTACCATTAAGGTAATTAGGTCTTGTCCGGAAAGAAAACAGATTGGTTTCGCTTTCAATCTCTTTCATGTGTGAAAGGGAAATCAGAAAATTTGCAGCGCCAGTCGTGCCACAAATCAAACAATTACATGAGCAAGTGGGTTGTCACGGTAGAACGCGTCATTTTACATAGCACCTCCTTTCTTCTAGAAAAGAAAAAAAAAAAAAAATTTGGTACACAACTTATTCTGTTTGTTTTGATGGAAAATTTTGTGTAAAAATAGTTTTTCATATTTTTCAATCATGAGAGACTTTATCAGTTGAACTAATATAAAAAATATAGCTCATTTTTTGGAGATTGGTTTTAACTAATTTTTTTGGAAAATGAACTTCATTTCTTGGTAAGCTAAATAAGGGAAGTTAAAAAATCATATTCCAACTCCTCTAAGGTTTTTACCAGACATAGACAAATGAGATTTTTTTTTTTTTTTTTTTTATATAGAAAACACATTGTGAAAAATGATTTATTTTCTACAAAACATTAACGTTGAAATTAACAAACAAAGCTTTACTTCATAATTTTTTTTTTCACAATTGCCAAGTGATGAATGATAGAAAATAATTTGGTGTTGGTGGTGGGATTCATGTGAAAATTATAAAACTTACAATTTTAGTAGATAGTGAAATTCATTGTATCTGTAACATTGCTAGAAAAATTAAAAGAGTCTATAACTTGGATTGCATCCATGATGCAATTAAATTACATAATTTTTAAAAGGAAAAAGTTAATGAATGCTATAAGAGCATTTGTTAATGAACAATTTTAGGAAAAATATTTATGTGAAAAGAAAAAGAAAAAAAGCAAATAATGTTTTGACAACCTTTTCAGTTTTCCATAAAAGTGATATAAAAACTTTCCTTAAATAATTTATTAACTATTGCCCTCGAGACACCAATTAACAAAACCATTTTTAAAATTTGGTAGTATTTACTTCTAATTTTTTAGGCATCTACTTTTAGTTCTCTTTGTTTAAATGATGTTCATGTGACACAGAATAAAGTTTATTTTATTTTATTTTAAATACTAAGTATTTTTAACACACACATGGAGAGATAGAAGAAAGTTTTTAAAAAACTGATAATAGTGTACATTCAAAATAACCGAACTCTTGGCACAAATGAAAGTTAAAAGTACTTAGAATGACTTATTTATTAGGTATTTAATTACACATATTTCAATAAAATGGCATAAATATTAAAAAGAAATTAAATGAGCAATAATTTTAAAGTAGCCAAATATATCGTTGCAAGTACAATTGTATAAAGTAGCCAAATAGCATAAATAAAAAAAATTACATGCTGTTTGTGTTCGTGTAGCTCACGGTTTGTTTTATTTTTTCTTGTGGACTTCTAGATTTGCTGTTAATAATAATCCATTAATCCCGTTTATGGGGGAAAAAAAAAGTCCTTAAGTAAAGTTAATACGCTTGTATATGTTGAAGTGGTGACTTGGAAAAATTGGTGATCTATTGCTTGCAGTGACAGAGTCAAAATTTTAGTTTAGGGGAGCAAGATTAAATATAAAGGTACATGTAAATTATATTTTGTTCTTGTCTTTTTTCAATTTTTTTCCATGCCTAATGTAAGAGTTGAAATTTAATAGTCACTGTTATCCTTAAGGTATTCTAAATTCTAAGGTGATTATAAGTTTAAGCAAATATTTTAAACAAGTAAAACACATAAACATGAATGAAAAAAGGTAAATTAAAAAAGAAGTTTTCATGCTAAATCTGTATTAGGGAACAAAAAATGGTGATCAAACTTTTTAAAATCTCTTATTTATTTTGTTACCTTTACTTACAACCTGCTTATGATTGGTATATCATAAAGGAAAGAAGCAATTTTGAATTAATAACGTTAGAAATATTATTAAAAAAGAAAAGAATACATCTAGGTATACAATACAAAGAATAGTAGACATAGTAACTAATGTGTGGCAACAAATCAACACAATAGAGATAATAACTGATGTGTGGCAACAAATGCATAACTGAGTTTGATGTGGTGCTTGGAGTGGGGTCGGGGGGCAATTGCCTCTCCTCGACGCCCCCTAGCTCCGCCCCTAATTGCATGCTTTTGATTTGCATCTATCACCAATAAGCCTATAAATATTAAGGTCAAGAAAGACACTAAGAGTGCACATATTAGTAAGATAGCAACGTAGTAGCTGAGGATATAAAGTAACAATGGCCACTCCCTCCACTTCCTTCCTTAGGTTTCTCTTCTTTAGCGTTCTTGTTTTTCTTTGCACTCTGGACAACCTGGGATTTGCCCTTCAACCAAGGGAGTTGGAAAGCGAACATCTTACTCATATGCATACCCTTAATGTCAGCTCTCTATTACCGTCAACTACTTGCAGCCCTTCTACCAAAGGTTTCTCATACAACTTTCATCTTTCTCTCTCTCTCTCTCTCTCTCACTTACTAATTACTCATATACTTATTATATTCATTACTATTCTTATAATTTATTATTTTTGAGTCTTATAATGTATAATTTATTAGGTTCTTGTAAGTTGGAGAAACCTACTCGAGCAAAAGAAGTATGGGTAGGTCTAGAAACAAGTTGCCAATGAGCAATACTAATAGTAGAACTTTTTCTTTCACAAAATGTTAGAGGACATTATTTGGTATGTAGGATTGACATTTATTTACATGAAGTTTTGGGATTGTTGTTTATACTTTTTAAAGGTAAAAATAGGAGAAGAGGGCTGGTGAGAGTAGAAGACCAGTAGCCAAACACTATAAAAGGTGCTGGGGTATCCTTCTCATGGGGCAATTGGGAAAGAGTGAAATATTTGTCACAGCTAGGTAATGATTTGATAATCACTTGGCGGCTTTGAGATGGCATTTTATGGTGTGTCATAAAAGGCTATGACTGGTAGATGGTCCTACAAAGTGGATGTGACTATTGCAATAGGGGGCAAGGGTTGATAACAGATAGAAAGGGCAATTAACGTGGCTTCCTTACCGGCCAACAAGTTTTAGGAATTAGAATTGAGTCTCAACAACTATTGTTGGCACTTTTTATATTTTATTTATATTTTAAACTATCGACCTAAAAAATAAGTGAGTTTCTTATGTAAACTAAAAGTATAGGGTCTCACTTGAGAGTGGGTTAGGTATTGCTATAGTCATGCCAAAATAGAGAAACTGCATTGATTATCTCTCTCTATCCATTTCTTATTTGTCAAAAAAAAAAAAAAAAAAAAAATTCAATAGGTTTAATGTTACATTTCACAAGAGCACTCGACCGAAGCCAATTCCTGGGACAGGACTTTCATAATCTTATTTTTCGCTTTTTCACATTTGTTATTTCACATTCACTTTCATGGGTCCGGTTTTGTCAAGCACAACACGCACTAATCCACCAAGTAAACACCTCGAAAAAAAATAAAATAAAAATAAACACACACACTCAAGGAAAGCTGTCATGGGCAGTTAACAGATATACGCATGGTTAATCCAATGGGCTTCTAGCCCACTGTCCCTTAGCATCTCCCGCATGCCCCACAAGTTCAACCTGTCATTCTCCTCCTTTTCTTTCTAGTTTCTACCCCTCCCTTTCCCTTTCCAAATAATAACTGAAAAAACAAATTTTTTTCTTAGTGGAGAAAAAACGACTGATTTATATAAAAGTATTATCCATCAATTAGAGTCTACAATTTTGACAAATATTATAATAAATGGTGTAATCATAGGATAAGAATTCTTTTCCACACTTCATAGATTTTGCTTTTGAAACTATTGACCTGATGGCTGGGAAAAATCCTCTGATGACCCATCTAATCACTATGGGAATGAACCTAACTATTTTTATTTATTTTTAATTAAGTAGAACCTAATTATGCCTGCCCCATTCAGATTTCATTTTTCTAGATGTGGTTCGGTCGAAGGACAAAAGTAAGTAAAATTTGTGTTGACAAATCATAGGCCCTAAATTTTTTTTGTCAAATTAGGTTTTTTTGGCTGTCCCGGGTTCTTGAATAATCGTCCTATTATCTTTTTCTTCATAACCTTAAAAGAAAAAAAAAAAAAAAAAAAAAAAAAATCCTATAAGTGTGTCAATTGGTCAATCCATTTCATTGATATTTGGCATTTATTCTTTTGGTTAGCCACTTATTGTTACCTTTTCCTGAATAAGCAATTTTATTTTAGTTGTGTTTGGTGAAAACATACAATAATCAACAGTTGTATGAATTTGTTTATACGTCAAAACAATTCTAATCGATGTTGAATTAAAATGCAGGTTCTAATAAAAGGGCATCCTTAACAGTGGTAGACAAACATGGCCCGTGCTCTCAACTCAATCAAGACAAAGTTAAAGCACCCACTATGACTGAAATCCTCGAACAAGACCAATCCAGGGTCAATTCGATTCACGCCAGGCTCTCAAAAAAGTTGGGTCTTAATGGTTTACATGCGTCAAAGGCCACTGCCATCCCAGCCAAGTCTGGTAGCACCATTGGCTCGGCCAACTACGTTGTGACCATTGGCCTTGGCACTCCAAAAAAGGACTTGACACTTGTGTTTGATACTGGTAGCGACTTCACTTGGACTCAATGCCAACCTTGCTTAAAATCTTGCTACCAACAAAAGGAACCAACCTTTGATCCATCTAAATCATCAACTTATTCAAATATTTCCTGTAGCTCATCAGTGTGCTCTCAACTCTCTTCTGCCACAGGTATTTAATAGTTTGAGACCTTTATATAGGGGTAACCATAGGCATAGCAATAATTATGGTTGAATTAGAAATTTAAAATTTGATCTCATGTTACGCTAAAAATTAATTGGTGTCTTATTTAAAAATAGTCATACAGGCTAGATATCCTCTTCTAAGTTCTAAGTAATATTTTATTATTTAATTTTATATAATAATTAATTAATTAATCAAATATTTCAAAATTTTCTTTTAAAACATTATTCTAAGAAATAAAGTAAAATAATTTTTTTTTTGATAAGAAGTAAATTTTTTTTTTTTTTTTGAGTAACAAGTAAAATTATTTCTTGAACATAGAACAGGCTACTAATTTTATTTTTTATTTTTATAATAAGCTAATGAGAGTGAAAAGTGAAAAGTGTAAATTTGGAAAATATTTTTGTTAATGAAAGTCCTAAAATAAATTAATAGTACCTTTTTATATCCGACGCGATTCACCTAAATAGAATAATTAAGAAAATGCATGTGAGAACAATCTTTACCATATAAATTTGTGATAACGTAGGGTACTCCCCGGGCTGCAGTTCATCGACCTGTGTGTACGGCATAAAATATGGCGATCAATCATTCTCTGTGGGATTTTTCGGCAAAGAGAAGCTAACCTTGACATCAACAGATGTGTTCAACAGTTTCTTATTCGGCTGTGGCCAAAACAACCAAGGTCTCTTCAGTGGGGCAGCTGGATTACTTGGTCTTGGCCGTGACCCACTTTCCTTAATCCAACAAACCGCAACAAAATACAACCGTGTCTTCTCTTATTGCCTTCCTTCAACTTCTAGCGCTACTGGTAGCCTCACGTTTGGAAAAACTGCTAGCTCTTCGAGTGCCATCAAATTCACTCCCTTGTCGAAACTCACTGAAAATACCTCATTTTACGGTCTCGACACACTCGGGATCACCTTAGGTGGAAAGAAGTTATCGATTGCAACCTCAGTTTTTTCGAATGCAGGCACCATTATCGATTCAGGGACTGTCATAACACGTTTGCCGCCCGATGCTTATAACGCCTTGAAGGCGGCGTTTAAGGATGCAATGAAGAGTTACCCTTTGACAAGTGGGTTTTCGTTGTTTGATACATGTTATGATCTTAGCAAAAACAAGACAGTTTTGATTCCAAAGATAAGCTTTTCGTTTAGTGGCAATGTGAACGTGGATTTGGATGTGTCGGGGATAATTATCGCTACAAAAATCTCGCAGGTTTGTTTGGCTTTTGCTGGAAACAGTGATGTTGATTCTGTTGGGATTTTCGGGAATGTGCAGCAGAAAAGGTTGGAGGTGGTATATGATGTTGCAGGAGGGAGAGTTGGGTTTGGTCCTGCTGGTTGTACCTGAAACGGTTTGGTGATCAAATAGTCATGTAATAATAAACCATTGATAAAAATCAATGGAAATGTTAATTGCCATAGTAAAATAGATTGGCAATGGTTAATATTAGTGACTTAATTAGGCACATGTGTATCTAAATAAAATCATGTTTGCAAGTTATGTACAACAAGGGTTACTTTGTTACGGATTTTGGGTTTAATATAATCACTTATCATATGTTGATAAAATCAATGTAGATGTTAATTGCGATGGCATAGTAAATAAATTAAAGTTTGTAAGTCTTGTATAACAATGTAATATTATTGCTTGCAAGGGTTATTTACTTCATTTGTAAACTAGGGACCCAGATTTTCGTCTTCTTTTGTTGGATTTTCGCTATGGTAGGTCCAATTTCTACTGTCAAATTGATCTCATGGAATACTTTCCTTTCGATTCCATCAATTGCTCGGATTATCGTAGCGCTTAGTTTAAGGTGTGTCCGAACTACTTTTAGTTTGACCAATGTAGCAAGATGATAAACGTTGAGTGCTAAACCATTATCGACGAGCACTCGAGCTATTATTATGTTTTTTACATTGGATAGTGACATAAAGGGTGTGAATATGTCCAATCCCTTATACCAAAGCACTTGTAGTTAGGTAATTTCCCTCTTAATGAATGGAAGAATTGTTTCGCTTAATGTCCGTTTGAGAATAGCTTATCTAATTTTTTGGTTAAAATTTTTTATTAAAAGTGTAGGGACTCAATTTGGAAAAGCCTTCAAAAATAAGAAGGAAAATTGGTCCAACAAGCCCAAACAATAAATTTTTAGAAAGTGGGCGAAAAAATTAGCTCTATTCGATAGAAAAAGTCTCTTGCTCTTGTACAGCAAGATGTCCTCTATAATGTCATCCCCTTTCATGTTATATACCACGTTCCTTCACTTACTTTCACCGTACACGTGTAGATTCTATATTGGGAACTCCTTTCTGTCCCATCTAACCACCCCTAGAATCTCCAACTACCAACCATAAGGCTGCTTGATCACTATTCAGGCACCACCTCCACATTAATGCGGCCAGAGAGTTAGCTGGAAAGTATTTAATGTGGAGGTAGCAGCGTCAGAAGATATTTGTTACCTCCACTATCCCATATCCATTTCTTAATTATAATACAACCTTGTGGACTATCCAGGGTAACAAGATAGTTGCATTTACCTCGGAGTATCGTTCCGAGGTGAACCTTCTCCTTAGACACATTTTGGATTTTCATTTGCTATCCTCAGCTCTTCTTCTTATATTATTTGTACCATGCCTTTATTAAATCATCCTCAGACAAATTACCATCCTCAGATTGGGCCACTGGGCCACAGGCCCAATTCCTACAAACTTACCAATACCTCCTTGTATAGCTGCCCCACAATACCCCCTCAAAATCTCACTTTTTGTCACCTCAACAAAAGGGAGATTTTGATATCTTACTGTCATTCCCTTTTCCTAATCTCTAGAATGCCTTTCTACCTGCCCAAGGCGCACTTCTGACGTTTTGGCATCAGGAGCATGCCATTATTAAATTATGGCAGCCTCTCTGTCCCCCACGTTCAACGGCAAGATGCCAATCTAATGGTGGAGGGTTTTCAGTATTTATGAGCAGGATTTTTCCCGCTTACAATTTCTGCGCCACTATAAATAGCTTTTCAAATCAACTTTCCTTTCAGTTACAACAATCATATTATCATAGCACACATCCATTGAGCCTGTCACTTTCTTTTGCCTTATCGTACGTCCATAAATATCACAACCCTGTCCGAGGATTTCCTTTGTAAACCTGTAGGTCTCCTTAAACCTTCTTAGTTCTCATTCCCTTTTTATTAGCTTTTCTTCATAACTTTTAGAGAATGGGTAGGTTTAAAAATCTAGTTGAGTCCGAGGAGAATATAGAGGCATTTAGAATGAAGTATAGGATTCCCCCAACAGTGGATATGAGATATGCTTCTCCAGAAACATGGGTAAACGATAAAAAGACAGGAGAAGTGGTCATCCTTATGATTGCCTTTGTAAAGGGAGGGATGACCATTCCTATGGGTAGTCTTGCTAGAAGCTATCTTAGATTCTTTAGGTTATCTCCCACACAGTGTGCCCCCAATATGTTTAGGGTGTTAGGAAGTATAGAAGTCCTAAACGAGAAGCTGAACCTAGGCCTAACCCATCACGATGTGAACTGGGTGTATAATCTTAATCATCTAAAGGGTTAGGGTTACTATCTCAAGTCTAGGCACCCTGAAGTCAGGTTAATCCAATGTCTCCCTACATTGAATAAGGGCTTAAAAGATGACTTTTTAATCTTTTCTAGGGAGTGGCATGATGGTCTACCCTGTCTGACTAGAGAGAGAAAACCAGGTGGGGTTTTTGGCAATAAGCCTATTTAGTTTGGATTGTACTCTTTAGTTCGAATTATTTTTGTTTCTAACAAAGTTTTCTTCCTATTTTAATGACCTTGCAGATAAACGCGTTTCCAGACCTCAGTTCGGACTAGTCAACAGTGAGAGTTTGGATAGACTCTTGCGATCCGAAGTGTATGTGAACCCATCTGACGGCCGACTTAGAGCAGCACATATCATCCTTGGGTATAAGCCTATTTCCATAGCATTTCAAGCTCCCAAGTGTGTGATAAAGGCTAAGGATCCTCTACTTCACCGTATCAGTGTAGCTTTTGAAGGATTTATTGTTCCTGAGGGCGTTCTGATCCCTGAAGGGACTCCTTTTACCCAACCGCTACACGTGGCCACACCTTCTGCGGGGGCTTCTTCGCCACACCCTGTTCCTCAGGAAGGAAGAGAGGAAGAAGAAGAAGAAGAAGAAGAAGAAGAAGAAGAAGAAGAAACTTCAGAGGGGGTCGTAGAACTGTTGGATTCTGCGGACGAATTGCAATATTCAACCAACCCCCATCTCCCGAGATAGTTTTTGTCGAAATAGGCATCTAGAGAAAGAGTCAGAGGAGTTTGATGGACGTGATCGAAGGCCAACCTAGAAAGGGTGCGCCGAGGAAGTCAATTCAACCCAAACTTCCCCCTCTTCCCAAATCTCCTCTTCCCCCTCATCAACCATCCTAGCCACCTGTGATCGAACCTACTGATCCGAAGAGGAGGAGGGATTCGAAAGATAAGGAAGTGGTGGAAGCCGGGAGGTCCCGTCCGACTTTTGAAGATGAGGCTCAATGAGCTACGAAGCAGCAAAAGGTTAGCCATGGACATCAATGAGTCGCGGGAAGGACCACCACTCAGTCCTCGGAGCCCGAGGCTTGGCTCCCCTCACCCATGCTTAGCGGTGAGCCCCTGAGGGAGGATGCATCATTTAGGGATTTCAACGGCGGAATTGGGTGCCACGTCGCCTCAGTCCTAGAAGAAACCCTCCTACTTTCCAAGGACATGACAGAGCTGAGAGGCAAAAGGAAGAATGAGGTTTTCCTGAATGCTAAAAGATATTTAGGCATGGTATGATACCTTTCTTGCTCTGTTTCTTTAATTATAAATGTCCTACACACAACTTTATTTATTGCATCTCTAACTCCCTTTCCTCTAGGCCGTCCAAGCCACTTTCAGGATGAAGGAGATAATTAATTCTTATGGCCAGCAACTAGATGATAAGAGGAAGAAGTAGGCCACAGCTGTGCAAACACTCACCATTGCTGAACAAAGCAAAGCGCAGTTGAAGAAGAAGTTAGCCGAGGAAGAACACGCTCGGAAGAGTGCTAAGTTAGCTTTGGAGAACACTCAGAGGCAGGCCGAGGATCAGAGGAAGTTTCTGCGCAATGCTACTGACCAACTGGCAACTTCCTAGGAATAGATATCAAATCTGAAGAAACAACTGGAGGAAGTCCAGAGGCTCAGAGACCAAGCTGAAAAGGCAAAAGCTGAGGCGAAAACAGCAAAGGCTGAGACTGAAAAAGAAAAAGACAAAGCCAAACAGGAAGGATATGACATCAGCGTAGCTGAAACGGAGGACAAATTCAGGGCTGAGGTGCTAGTTGTATGCCGAGTATACTGTGCCCAGACTTGGACAAAAGCTTTCAATCGAGTTGGTGTTGACCCTTCTTCTGAGTTGAGGAGACCAAAGAACGTCTACTTTCCTCTAGCTATACGAACCTTAAGCCCTTCTTCTCAGCCACAGGATGCATCCTCCACAACTGCTGATTCGGCCAAAGAAACCCAAATTCAGAATCCTCCCCCTCTCAATCAGTAGAAGCAACCCAAAGTGCCTGAAGTTGCCAAAGATATTTCTTCGAACAAGGCAGTAGAGAGGCCTAAAGATGGAGCAGCTTCTCAGAGCTTTGAACAGGCTTTAGTTTCAACCACCTTGCCTACTGGAGGAGTTCAAAAGGACAAAGAAAAAGATGTCCCTCCAGAAGCAACTGGCAAAGCTCCCCAACCCAAGCTCCAAATAAAATTAAAACCATAATTAACCTAGTTAAATTCTCTTTATTTTCCATTTTATTTATCTTTTGAAGACATTTGGAATGTGATGTATATTTTTCCTTTTATTACATTTATATAAGATGTTATTACTTTATCTGTCACTTGTGCAATTTTCTGTACAAATATTCTTTATTTTTATATGATTGCGTGAGAAGGAAATCTGATACTATAAAGGGAAACTTAACTTTAGGTGTACTAGTTAGAAACCATAGTAAACCATAATCATAAACTTCACCACCTTACCAAGGCTTGCTTTTTATTCATTACAAAGTGTCCAAATTTGAGAAGACATTTTAAAAACGTTCCAACCAATGAGGCACTGGGCACCTTAAAATGCTTTAAGTGATGCTCATAGAGTTTGCTTTGATACACCATTTTAATTGCACAAACCCCAGTTAAGAAGTACTGACTTCTACTAAGTTTGTTGTCTGAACAATCTGTTGTGCTTTATTTTCTATTTAACACCTCGATGGATATGAAAAGGTATTAACTTTTACTAAGTTTATGGTCTGAGGACCTAACATAACTTAGCTTGTGTTTAACACTTCAATATGTGTCATAGTGTATTGATTTTCGCTAAGTTTGTGGTCTGAGGACCTGACATAACTTAGTTTCTGTTTAATACTTCAATATGTGTCATAGTATATTGATTTTCACTAAGTTATGTTAGGTCCTTAAGGACCTAACATAACTTAGTTTCTGTTTAATACTTCAAAGGATGTCACAGTGTATTAATTTTCACTAAGTTTGTGGTCCGAGGACCTGACATAACTTAGTTTCTGTTTAATATTTCAAAGGATGTCATAGTGTATTAATTTTCACTAAGTTTGTGGTCCGAGGACCTGACATAACATAGTTTCTGTTTAATAGTTCAAAGGATGTCACAGTGTATTAATTTTCACTAAGTTTGTGGTCCGAGGACCTGACATAACTTAGTTTCTGTTTAATACTTCAAAGGATGTCACAGTGTATTAATTTTCACTAAGTTTATGGTCTGAGGACCTGACATAACATAGTTTCTGTTTAATACTTCAATGGACTTAGAAGCACAAGTTGCAGAATTAGGACAAATTGTAAAAGGAAGTAAAACAGAATTGTTCTTATTAATAATAATAATATCTCCTTAGGTTGCTTACATTCCAGGGATGGAGTACATTTTTTTCATCCAAATCTTCTAAGTAATAAGCACCTATTCCCGCTATAGATGTGATACGATACGGTCCTTCCCAATTAGGCACCAACTTTCCCCAGGCTGGGTTTTTGGTAGTTCCCAAGACTTTTCTCAATACCAGATCTCCTGGGGCTAACGGCCTCAACCTGACATTTGCATCATAACCTTGTTTTAGCTTATGTTGGTAGTAGGCCAATTGAACCATCGCATTCTCTCGTCGTTCATCTATCAAGTCTAGATTCTTCTTCAACAGTTCATCATTTCCATCCGAGGTAAAAGTACTGGTCCTTAGGGTGGGAAAACCTGTTTCGAGAGGAATCACAGCCTCAACCCTATAAGTCATTGAAAATGGGGTTTCCCCTGTTGACCGTCGAGGTGTTGTTCAATATGTCCAGAGGACATGTGACAGCTCCTCCACCCATCTTCCCTTTGCATCATCTACCCTTTTTTTAAGCCCACCAACTATGACCTTGTTGACCGCCTTGGCTTGCCCATTTCCCTATGGATAGGCCGGAGTGGAATATCTGTTCTTTATCCCTAGATCAAAATAATACTTTCTAAAATCCTTGCTGTCAAATTGAAGACCATTATCCGAGATGAGAGATTGAGGAATCCCAAATCGAGTAATGATATTTTTCCAAACAAATCTCTTAACATCCACATCCCTGATATTGGCCAGTGGCTCAACTTCGACCCACTTCGTAAAATAGTCTGTGCCAACCAACAGATATTTTTTTATTTCTTACTGCTTTAGGGAAAGGGCCAACAATGTCTAAACCCCACTGAGCAAAAGGCCAAGGACTAGAAAGCGGATTAAGAACTCCCCTCGGCTGATGGATGTTCAGTGCGAATCTTTGACACTAATCACACTTCCTAACATACTCCTGTACTTCTTTTTGCATACCTGGCCACCAATACCCTTGAGTAATTGCCTAATGAGATAAAGACCTCCCCCCAGTGTGACTTCCACAAATCCCTTCATGTAGCTTTTCTAATAATGCCTCTGATGTTTCGGGATGTACATAAAGCAAATATGGCCCAAAGAAAGAGCGCTTATATAACTTTTTGTCCTCAGACAGCCAAAACCGAGGAGCCTTCCTTTGTACCTTTTTAGCTTCTAATTTGTCCTCGGGCAATATATCCTTCTCAAGGAATAGCAATAGAGGATCCATCCATGTGCGTGCCAAATTGACTTGATTGACCTGGAGCGAGTCTCCCGTTATTGGGGTAGGTGTGTTTAAGTCTTCAACCATTATCATTCGGGGTAAGTTTTGCACCGAGGAGGTAGCAAGGGTAGCCAAGGAGTCTGCATGGGCATTTTTGCTCCTGGGGACATAGGTTACTTCAAAACATTCAAAATTTACTTGCATACGTCTAACCTGGCCCAAGTACTCCTACATTCTGGTGTCCCAAGCTTCCAACTCACCTCTAACCTGACCCACGACCAGCCTTGGATTTGAGAAAATCTCCATTGCTTTTCCACCTAGTTTCCTGACCATCGCCATCCCATTTAATAAAGCTTCATACTCTGCTTCGTTATTAGTAGCTGAAAATCCCAACCTTAAAGACTTCTCGATAATGACCTTTTCAGGAGATATCAGAACCAGCCCCACTCCTGACCCCCGCTAGTTTACTGCTCCGTCCACATACACTTTCCAAGGTGAGGCATGTTGCACGGAGATAAAACCAACCGATTTTTCATCCATGCCCTATGGACTTTCTCTATTTCTTCAGGGCCTTCAGCAAACTCGGCCGCCAGATCGACGAGAATCTATCCCTTTACAGAGGTACGAGGCATATATTTAATATCAAAAGCCCCTAGAATTATACCCCACTTGGTAACCCTACCAGTGTAGTCTGCACTACGAAGTACTGCCTTGAGCGGATACTAAGTGAGGACGACCACAATGTGTGCCTAAAAATAATGGGAAAGTTTCCTTATAGCGTATACCACTGCCAAAATGGCATTTTCCAACGGCAAATAACGTACCTCAGCCTCATAAAGCGACTTGCTCATGTAATAGACTGGCCGTTGTACGCCATTATCTACTCGTATCAGAACAAAACTAATCGCATAAGTGGCTATTGCCAAGTAGGAAAAAAGGACCTCATCCACCTCGGGGCTAGACATAATGGGTGGCCGAGATAGATATTCCTTAAGCTGCTGAAATGCCAGGGCGCACTCCTCTGTCCACTCGAACCCCTTCCACTTGTGGAGTAAAAGGAAAAAAATGTCTGCACCTATTCGCCGACTTGGAGATGAATCTATTCAAAGCAGCAGTCATCCCAGTCAATCTCTGGACCTCCTTGGGATTTCGAGGTGCTTGCAAGCTACTTATGGCTCTGATTTGATCGGGGTTCACCTCAATTCCTCGGTGAGTCACCATGTAGCCCAAAAACTTCCCCGAGCTCACCCCGAATGCACACTTGGATGCATTCAGTCACAATTTGTGTTTCCTTAAAATCTCAAAAGTGTTGGTAAGGTCTGTCACATGCTCAGTAACTACTCTGCTCTTCACAACCATATCATCAATATAGACTTCAATACTCCTGCCCAACTATGGCTCAAACATCTTCGTCATCATCCGTTAGTAAGTAGACTTTGCATTCTTCAGGCCAAAGGGCATTACCTTGTAGTGATAATTTCCAGTGGGAGTGAGAAAAGCGATCTTCTCCTGATCATCCAATGCCAGTGGGATTTGGTGATAGCCCTGGAAGGCATCTAGGAAGCTCATCCAAGGGTGGCCTACTGTTGCATCCACCAACTGATCTATACGGGGCATTGGGAAAGGGTCTTTTGGACAAGCCTTATTAAGGCCGTAAAATCAACACATACGCGCCACTTTCCATTTTTCTTTTTCACCACGACCGTATTAGCCAACCATTGAGGGTAAAACACCTCCTTGATAGCCCCTGCCTGTTTAAGTCTGGTCACCTCGTCCTTGATTGCCTCGACATGTGCTCTGGACGGACACCGAGGTGATTGTTTCTTTAGAATAACAGAGGGATTAACATTCAAATGATGGCAAATGAAGTTTGGATCCGCCCCTGGGGCTTCGTAAGCATTCCATGCAAACACATCAATGTTTTTCCTAGGACCTTAACTAATTGTTCCTTCTCCGCCACAAGCAACTGTGCTCCGACCTGAAAGAACTTGTCTGGGTCATCCCCAACACTCACCCTTTCCAAATTTTCACACTCGACTCCCCCGGCAGATGTATTGAAGAGGGTCGTCAGAGACTTTGATTGCTATAAATCATTCTCGGTCGTGGCCGAAATATCTGCCTCTGGCCAATGTTAAATAACCGTTATCAAGCACTGCCTAGCCATGGTTTGATTTCCCAATATCTCTAACACCTAGCCTTCCAATGGATATTTCACCTTCTGATGAAGTATAAATGAGACAGCCCCCAAGGTATGCAGCTAGGGCCCACCCAAAATAGCCGTGTATGGAGAAAAAGCATCTACTACAATAAAATCTACCTCCACCACATCTGAGCCAGTCTACACAGGCAATCTAATCATGCCCATCGGAATGACCGATCTGCCCTCAAAACTCACCAACGGGGAGCTATAGGCTATCAGATCTTAAGGTCCTAAATTCAGCCCCCTATACCAATCGGGATACATCATCTTGACTGTGCTTCCCTCATCAATCATCACCCTTTTGACATCATACCCCCCCAATTCTAAGTGTAACCACCAAAGCGTCATCATGTGGGTATATGGTTCCTCTCCTATCCTCCTTTGAAAAGCCCAAAACTAGCGATGCATCCAATCTAGCTCTCTTCGGCATTGAACTGGATCCCTCATCCAAACAATGAGACACAGACATTACCTTGGAGGAGCAGGATCCGGTTCTTCTCAGGGCAGCAAATATAACGTGTATCGTACCTAAGGGGGGTCCTGAAGAAGCATTCCCCCGAAATGTCGAACCTGCTTAACTTCCTCGGCCACTGGAATGGTGCAGAAGCTGGGTCAACTTCCCTTCTCGGACCAGCTGATCCAAATGATCCCAAAAATTTCTACAATCTTCAGCAGTGTGTCTATGATCTTGGTGATACTGGTAGTAGATATTTTGATTACGTTTCACAGGATCCCCTACCATTTTATTAGGCCATCTGAAGAATGGCTCATCTTTTATCTTCTCTAGAACCCATTTCACTAGTTCTCGAAACACGGCGTTAACCACCGAGAATTAGCAGATCCTGGTTGCCCCCCAAAATCCTTCTGAGGTCGGTTATTATTATACCGGTCCGACCTGAAATCTCTCCTCTCCTGAGGGACTACCTTGGACTTTCCTCTACCCTGTATCTGATCCTCCTCTACCCTTCTATACTTGTCAATTCGATCCATAAGCTAGCGCACATTGGTAACAAGTTTACCAGTCAAGGACTTCCTCAGATCATGCTCAGTTGATAGGCCAGCCTTAAAAGTATTAATGTCCACGTCATCATAGGCCCCATCTACTTCGTTGAACATTTCCTAGTATCTATCAGAATAAGCCTTCAGGGTCTCCCCCTCACGCATAGACATGGACAATAACAATCCCAAGGGTTGAGAAACCCTCCTGTAGGTGATAAAACAAGCACCAAAAGCTTGGGTGAGCTTCTCAAAGGAGCCAATGGAATTTGCTCTCAGATCGTTGAACCATCTCATCGCCACTAGGCCCAGGCTAGATGGGAAGACCTTACACATCAAGGCCTCGTCCTTAGCATGAACAGCCATTCTTTGACTGAAATGGCTAACATGTTCCACTGGATCCGTCCGACCATTATAAATGGTAAACATGGGTTGATGGAATCACCGAGGAAGATCTGCATCCTCGATACGTCGCGTGAAGGGTGATTTTGAAACCTAACTCAAAGCTTTGTTCAGGGCGTCATTCCCCAAACCCTGGCGAGGTAGACTCTTATCCTCTTATCTGCGGTAGTGCTCCTCGTTGTAGGAAAAAGATTCATTTGGTGGAGTTCTTGACCTCCGCCTATAACTGGTGTCATCGGACTCTTCAGAAGATTGCCTAGAGTGGTGAGACTTACGCTTTCGTCATTCGTGTCGCAATTCCCTTTTCAACTTGCTAATCTCACGTTGCATGTCCTCGTCGTTCTTTACATGGGAAATATGGCTTTTCCCCCGAGAATGACTTCTGTGTGGGTTGTCCGCACACTTCCCTCGTGATCCCCCCTTTGTTCATGGACTACTAATAGATTATCATGCTGAGATCTCCTAGACTCTGCCTAGTGTGGATTAACATCTGTCTGTTGTAGGTCCACAACGGGCTGTTGCAGTGCTCCCCCTTCCATCTCAACTGCTGCACTTGCCTTTCCCTACAAATAGATCAAGTTCTTCCCACAGACGGCACTAATTGTAGGGAATCAATTTGGAAAAGTCTTCAAAAATAAGAAGGAAAAGTGGTCCAACAAGCCCAAACAATAAATTTTTAGGGACTGGGTGAAAGAACTAGCTCTATTCGATAGAAAAAGTCTCTTGCTCTTGTACAGCCAGAAGTCCTCTATAATGTCATCCCCTTTCACATTATAAACCACATTCCTCCCCTTACTTTCACCATACACGTGTAGATTCTGTCTTGGGAACTCCTTTCTGTCCCATCCAACCACCCCTAGAATCTCCAACTAGCAACCATAAGGCTGCTTGATCACTGTTCAAGCATCACCTCAACATTAATGCGGCCAGAGAGTTAGCTGAGAAGCATTTAATGTGGAGGTAGCAACGTCAAAAGATATTTGTTGCCTCCACTATCCCATATCCGTTTCTCAATTACAATACAACCTTGTAGACTATCCAGGGTAACAAGATAGTTGCATCTACCTCGAACTATCGTTCCGGGGTGAACCTTTTTCTTGGACACATTTTGGATTTTTATTTGCAATTCTCAGCTCTTCTTCTTATATTATTCTTACCATGCCCTTATTAAATCATCCTCGGACAGATTGCCATTCTCGGATTGGGCCACTAGGTCGCAGGCCCAATTCCTACAAACTTACCAATACCTCCTTGTATAGCTGGCCCCACAAAAAGTATACTTATACCTTAAAAAAATTTGAAAAAAAAAATTGAAAAAGTCAGAAAAAAAAATGTTTTAAGGAGTTATACATAAAAACTAAAAACTGAAACTTATGCCAAATAGACTTTTAATCTCCCCTTAAAATTAATGGAAGTCTCTTCACGTGTGGACTATGAACCTTCTACCAAACCTCTTGTAAATACACTTACTGTAATCTCTCTCTTGTACGAAAGCCTTTTCTTGGATAGTCTCTCCCTGGAATGTTAGCATTTTTTTCTTAATAATCAAAGTGCCAATACTCGTCAATAGGAAAGTATTGGTATGTGGAAGTTTTTTAGTAAAATGGTGAACCACATCACTTGTCTACCATGTGGATCTTATAATTTCTCCACCAATAGGGTGCCTTTACTCAACCATGGTTGGAGTAAAGATGGATTCTTCTTTGTGCAACTATGAATGTGCACAATCACTTCATTCACTACTAATAAAGCATATACTCAACTATGAGTAGAGCTAACATGAGAGTTTTTTTTTTTTTTTTTTTTTGTTCTACTTATGAGAGCCACTAATGAACATGTATCCTGACAATAGAAATGATGTTATATTCATGATTGACAAAGATAACAAAGATCATTTTACACCCATCCACAGA
Source organism: Quercus variabilis (assembly GCA_030445155.1). Taxonomy (NCBI): domain Eukaryota; kingdom Viridiplantae; phylum Streptophyta; class Magnoliopsida; order Fagales; family Fagaceae; genus Quercus; species Quercus variabilis. The sequence goes on from CP129446.1 coordinate 19,400,186, forward strand.
AGCTCTAGCATCCCTTTCTTCTAGAGGGAAAATAAAAATTGATGTAAAACTTCTCTTTATAATTTTTTTCACAAAAATACTGAGGCTGCAAGTTGTAAATTATAGAAAATGATGTCAATGGTGGGTCAATATGAAAATCAATAGTTTAAAAAATTCGACTGGACTAACCGGTTCAACTGGGCACCAATCCGGTCTAGTAAAACCCCCAAAACCGAATAAAATCGGGAATTGGGACCGAAACCAATAATTGGGACCGAAATAACCGATTCTTTGACCATACCTGTTTTTAAAACCATGGAAAATCATTAACAAATTACTGTGAACTATGTTAACAAATTGTAAAAAAATAAATGTGAGCATAATTATTGTATTTGTAGCATTATTAGGGAAAAAAAAAGGTTTAACTTGCTTTGATGATCAATCCAAAATAAAATTACTGGGAAAAAAAATCCAACTCACTTTAATGGATCCAAGATAAAATTAGTGTTCATGTGGCACAAGAAAGTTAAAATAACTATAGTGACATATTTAGGTCTTCTTTTTTGTACATCAATGGTTTGGGGTGGGGGAATTTGAACATTGGATATCTCTCTTAGAAATACCAAAATGTGCAAATCAATTGAATTTCAAGGCTCTTGAAGACATATTTAGGCCTTAATTACATATATTTTAATAAGAAAACAAATGAGTAATTTTAAAAGCTTGGTAGCCCATACCTCTTCATTTGTCGGTGCAAGTACGATTATTCAGGTGTTAAGATTCTCTCCATTTTAACTAGATCTATTTTATGATTTATATTATATATTATTAATTTGAAAGGCATATTCAATGTCACGTAATTTTTTTAAAGTTTAAATGACGGGATATTTTGTACAGTGTTAAACTTTAGAACGGAACCTTAATTACGAAATTGGTTATTTCCATTTCAAATTATTTCAAGTGAAATGATGAAAATCCAATTAGGGTCATTATTGAATAGAAATCAGGTTGGACAATTATCCTATCTCAAAAAGTCTATTTGAGTTGATATGTAAAAAGGAGTTAAATTTTGTCATTTCCTCCGTAACAGCAAATGTTATTAATTATTTTGTCTAGAAAAATTAGATCGGAAAATGATATTTGAGATGGGTTCAAGTTAAACCTGGTATAACTCTTATAAAGTTACACATTTTTTACACCGTAGATTTCTAAAAGATCTAATGGCTGAAAAAGTATCATTAAATACTATTACTTTCCATCTAATAACCTAATTAATACCACAATATTTTTCTCTATCCTCTTATTTATTACTTTCCACTTATTAAAAGGCACACCACACACCACTATTTTCAAGAATTTGCAAAACACAAACTCATCTACAGAAGAGCACCTTGTCATTGCACGGTACACACTAGAAATTTGTTAGGTTGGCACTATTTGCAAATCAAGCATTTTAGAGCAGTTTTCCTACCAAACTTAATTACCATATATCTATAAGAGTTTCTAAAGAGTTTTACCTTAGAAAGAATCCAAAAAAAAGTCAAGTTAAATTTTTAAAAATTGTTTAATGATTCCTAACCTTTCTTCAATCTTCGCAGAATAAAATGATCTACGCATAGTTTAAACAAGTGAGGCAATAAATGTGAGTAACTTAGCTAGAGCAATTATTTAATTTTAGTTTTAATTTTATTTTATTTTTTTTTTATGGACAGAAAAGATGAGTTAAATGGCTGATTAAATAGAAGAAAGGTCATTTTCTCCCTATATGATTACTGATTACATATGGGAGGAATCATTAAAAATAAATTTAAATTTAACTTAACTTTTTTTTTTTTGGATTCTTTCTAAAGTAAAACTCTTTAGAAACTCTTATAGATATATGGTAATTAAGTTTGGTAGGAAAATTGCTCTAAAATGCTTGATTTGCAAACAGTGCCAACCTAACAAATTTCTAGTGTACCGTGCAATGGCAAGGTGCTCTTCTATAGATGAGTTTGTGTTTTGCAGGTTCTTGAAAATGGTGGTGTGTGATGTGTCTTTTAATAAGTGGAAAGTAATAAATAAGGGGAGAGAGAAAAATATTGTGGTATTAATTAGGTTATTAGATGGAAAGTAATAGCATTTAATGATACTTTTTCAGCCATTAGATTTTTTAGAAATCTACGGTGTAAAAAATGTGTAACTTTATAAGAGTTATAGGTGTAACTTGAACTCATCTCATGATATTTTATTTAAAACATGGTAAACATGCTTAAAGCTTTGTAGTTCATTTGATTGACAACTTTTGATATTTTCAAGAGAAACAAAGAAACATATCTGAGGTTAAAATCTTTTCTCTTTTGTTGTAAGTTGTAACCATCAAGAGTGTCAAACATATTTGTAAACAAGGAATGCACAACTTCTTTTTGCATAAAAGATAGGAGAATGAAAATCCCAGGAGTATCAAGGGTCTTAAGAAGATTGCCTGTATTACAAAATAGTAGACGATAACTACAAGGCACTTGCGTGAAGGTGGACCGGAAAATTAAAGTGAAAACAAAATTCATGTAGCCAAATTAGGAAGTAATTAGCAGAAAAGTTTCTTCAGATATCCTCAAATTCCTTGAAAGGACAAGAATAACCTTAATCCGGCTATGCGTTTTTTTTTTTTTTTTTTTTAAGGATTTGCAATTCCTCCAAGTTATGTCAAGCAAGCTCAATTATTAGGGATAGCTAACTAACATAGATACATTCTCAAAAAAAAAAAAAAAAAGAGATAAATACCATATTGTCCTCAACTAAATACGCTTGTTAAAGTGGGTGGCGTGTGAGATTGATAATCTATTGTATCTTTAATTAGCTTATATTATCACATCAATAAAAATAAAAATAATATAATAATAATTAAAAAAAGAAGAAGCTTATATTAAGGCCAAAAAAGACCGTAAGAGTGCACACATATAGTAAGAGCAACATAGTTGAGAGTTGAGAGAGAAGGATAAACAATAATGGCGACTCCCACTTCCTCCTCCTCCTTCCTTGGGTTTATCCTCTTTAGCTTTCTTGTATTTCTTTGCTCTCTGAATCAGCTGGGATTTGCCCTTGAAGGAAGAGAGACTTTAGAAAACAACCAACTTACTCACATGCATACCCTTCAAGTCAGCTCTCTACTACCATCAACTACTTGCAGCTCTTCTACCAAAGGTTTATCATACAACTTTCATCTCTCTCTCTCTCTCCTTCTTTGGATTCTTGTAATACTACTATTTATTATAGTAATCCTCTTATAATTTATTTTTTCAGTCACTGATAGAGTTTATGGTTTTATATATAATTGATACTGCAACTTGAAACTCTTTTTTTGCCGGCCGGGGAGTTTGTAATTTGCTCCAGCTCAAGTTGGAGAAACCTACTCGAGCAAAATAATTATGGGTAGGTTTAGAAACAATTAAACAAATGGCCATTGGGCAAAACTAATAATGAAATTTTTCAAGAATTTCTAAGATAACGACGTATTTTACACTTATTTTCACAATTATTTCATGTGATTGATTATGGATGGTAGAAAAAAAAAAAAAAAAAAAGAAGTAAAAGATTAGGGTAAAAGTAATAGACAATAGTTATAATATATCACATAAAATAGTTGTGAAAACAAATATAGAATTATAATTGATATTTATTTCCAAAAAGTTTTAGGATGTCATTTTTTTTGTTTATTTGTTCCTTTGGTAAATATGAGTGGGGTCAGGTCGGTGGGATTGGAATCTTGGTGTCCAAACACTACAAGAGGTGCTAGAACCAATAAAGCCCTTTCGTCCTCATTGAGCCATTGAGAAATAAGTATAGCACACATACACACACGCGCACATATATATATATATATATATATTTTTTTTTTTTTTCCTTTTTTGAGGAAACGGTTAGAAGAAAAGAACGTGTATTCTTACTTAGTGGGTTTGAGACAGACATTTTATGGCGTGTCCTAAGGCTATAATTGGTGGTGTAATTAGTAGGTCCTACAAAGTGGATGCGACCATTGAAAAAATGTTCTAAAGGGTCCGGTTATGTCCTCTAATCATGGTTTTAAAATATCATGCACTTGCTCATGAACGAGTTGGGGAAACTCAAGCTGCACTCTAGCTTAGGGTGCGACCAAAAAACACATAATCAATCAAGCACACGCTGATCAAAACGAAATCATTTTTTTTTATGTTTTGGTGGATAGTCTATTCATCTTTGTTTGGGACTTCATATTAGTTAAAGGGTAGCTATCTTGGGCTTCTAGCTGGATGCTACGTTACCTGTCTCTCCCATCTCCGTGTTGGGTTGGACCCATCACTCTCCTTTTTCTCCCCTCGCCAAAAAACAGATGGTAGTTTTTCTAATTAACTTTGTTTGTTTCGACAAGAAAAAAATAAAAATAAAAAATTATTTTTTAAATGTTTTCTAGAAAATTATTTTATATTCTTTTCCTTTAATCAATTTTTTTCTTCTAATATTATAAAATGGAGCAACAGTATAAAAGATTTCATTAACCTTTTGTTGTAATTATTAATAGACTAGAAGCAAGCAAGTAGCAAGTAGCTAGCAAAGACTTTCTTACATAAAAATAAAATAAAAAATAACACTAAAACTATAGAGTTGCTGTTTTCTTTCCCACACTTGATGGATTTCACTTGTATAACTATTGACCTTTCCCCTAATTACTAATAAGTCAAGAATCCTGCAGTGAACTAAGACTGATTTACTCACTATGGGGGATGAACTAAACTATTTTCCCCCATTAAGTAAAACCTAACCATCCCTGGACCCTGCCCTATTCAGGTTTCATTTTCTTTATGGGGTTTGGCGGAAGAGAAAAAAATAAGTAAAATATGTGCTTTCAAATGAAAGGCCCTAAAAAAATCTGAAAAGTTAGGTTCTCTGCACTTCTTGATGGGCAGACAATTGTCGGGTAGCTTGAGAATGAAATATGAATCAAGCCCTCACCGCCAGCCAATTTGATGATGTCAGCCACTAATAATTATATCTATCGACAAATCCGATATACTTGCGTACTCACGGGTTCTTGAGTAAGAAGACAGTCACGGACTCACGGGTTCTTGAGTAATTCTCCTATTTGCTTTTTCTTCACAACCTACAAAAATAAAAAAATAAATAAAAGAAAAAAGAAAAAAAAAAAAAATGACTATAAGCTTGTAAATTGGTCAATCCATTTGATGTTTGGCATGTATTATTTGGGTTTACCACTTGTACCTTTTCCATTGCCTATTCTTGAATAAGCAACTTTATTTTTGTTGTGTTTCGTAAAAACATAATACAATATGATGTTTGTAATTCATAACTTGATACACTACAATCATTTTAGAGTAAAACTTAGTTATACAGTTCCTTCAATATCATATTTCTACTTAAACTCAAATACTTGTATTATTTTCAAAAAAAAAAAAAAAAAAACTCAAATACTTGTATTTGAATTTATTTGTATTTAGAAATAGATAATATTGTTTAATTATGTTTTATTGATCAATGTAATCATATGTTTGAATTTAATTGATAACATAATGTATTGCACCTAAAGAATTGTAATTAAGTTCTCCCCCTATTTACTTGTCAAACAATTCTAATTGATGTTGAATTAAAATTCAGGTTCTGATAAAAGGGCATCCTTGACAGTAGTACACAAACATGGCCCATGCTCCACACTTAAACTAGACAAAGCTAAAGCTCCCACTGTAGATGAAATCCTCGAACAAGACCAATCTAGGGTCAACTCAATCCACTCTAGGCTCTCCAAGAAGTTGAGCCGTGATGATTTAAGAGCATCAGAGGACTCCACCATCCCAGCCAAGTCTGGTAGCACTATTGGTTCAGGCAACTACATTGTGACCGTGGGACTTGGCACTCCAAAAAAGGACTTGTCACTCATATTTGATACAGGTAGTGACCTCACTTGGACTCAGTGCAAACCTTGCGCACGATCTTGCTACCAACAAAAGGAACCAACCTTTGACCCATCTCAATCTGCGACTTATTCAAATATTTCGTGTCGTTCATCTGTGTGCTCTCAACTTACTTCTGCCACAGGTAACAATTGAGACCTTTATATATAGGCAACTATAGTGACAATTTAAGGATTTTTAGTCAAGAAAATTAATTATAAGAAAATTAGAGATAGTTTCACTATTTTTTTTTGGTTCTATTATAAGTACTATTTCCAAGTAAAGAAAATGAAAAAATATGCGTGCATATTTCTTACTTTTGTTACTTCTATATCGTTCCACTTTTATTACATGTCTTCAAAGAGAATTGTGAGGAATCTCTGGAACTATTAAAATGTTTTGCGTAAATTTTATTTACATGAATGTAATAAAATTAGTATCAATTTCAAAAACAATAAGCTACACGAAAATATTAATATTGATGAGAGGGTAAATTCAAAGATTGGTTCGTTAATTTATGCAAGTTAACAAAAGGAGATAGGCATATTAGATATGTTCCATTCATTTGACATCCACTTATTTATCTTTTTACTGATTTTTTTTTTTTTGGTTTCTTAAAATGAAGTTAAGTATACTTACACGCAAGCTTTTAAAAGGAAAAAATACACACACACACACACACATATATATATATATATATAAACAAAATAAGCTAAAAGCTAAACGAAATAACTCTCATGTCATGATACAGGAAATACACCGGGCTGCAGTACCTCAACGTGCATATATGGTATACAATATGGCGACCAATCGTTTTCTGTGGGATTTTTCAGCAAAGAGAAGCTAACCCTAACATCAACAGACGTGTTCAACAACTTCCTATTCGGCTGTGGCCAAAACAACCAAGGCCTTTTTGGCGGTGCAGCCGGATTACTAGGCCTAGGTCGCGACACACTTTCCTTAGTCGAACAAACGGCATCAAAATACGGCCGTGTCTTCTCTTATTGCCTCCCTTCATCTTCTAGCTCTACTGGACACCTCACATTTGGAAAAAGTGCTGGAACTTCAAGCGCTATCAAATACACTCCCTTGTCAAAATCTTCACAAGGTAATTCATTTTATGGCCTTGACATAGTTGGAATTAGTCTCGGTGGGCGCAAGTTATCGATTCCAACATCAGCTTTTTCAAATGCGGGTACCATTATCGACTCGGGGACTGTAATAAGTCGCTTGCCGCCTGCAGCGTATAGTGCCTTGAAGGCGGCGTTTAGGCAAGCAATGAAGAAGTATCCATCAACGGGGGCACTTTCGATACTTGATACATGCTATGATCTTAGCAAATACACAACATTTTCGATTCCAAAAATAAGCTTTTCATTCAGTGGTGGTGTTAACGTGGATTTGGATGCGACGGGGATACTTTACGCTCAAAAAACCTCGCAGGTTTGTTTAGCTTTTGCTGGAAACAGTGATGATAGTTCTGTTGGGATTTTCGGGAATGTGCAGCAGAAAAGGTTGGATGTGGTGTATGATGTTGCAGGAGCGAGGGTTGGGTTTGGTCCTGCTGGTTGTGCCTGAAATGGTTCGTTTGGTGAAATAGTCATGTAATAAACCATTGATAAAACCAATGGAAATGTTTATTGGCATGGCAAATGTAGATTGGCAAAGATTTAGTGTCCTGGGCGTGATTATAGTTATAAATAAAATCATGGTTGCAATTCATGAACGTATAACAAGGTTTACTTTGTTATGGATTGGTGTTTAAGATAATCATGTTGTGAAACATTTGATAAATTAAGTCAGTCAATGAAAATGTATATAAATTTCCTTGGCATATATATAGATTGGTATGGTTTAGTGACTTGACATGTGTATAGTAAATAAAATAAAGTTTAAAACTCATGTATATGTAATATGGACACAGCTTATGTCTAATATTCAATTCCACTAAATATGTGTCCATATTCTATCGTGTCTAGTGCAACTAAATACTGAAAACAAATTCTTCTCCATTATTATTGTTTGCAAATGTTATTTTGTTACAAATTTAGGTTTAACATAAACCATATATTTGATCAAATTAATGGAAATGTTATTTGTCATGGCACTTAGATTGGTAGTAATTAAATAAAATAAAGTTTGCAAGTCATGTCTAACATTAACGATGCAATATTATTACTTGCAAGGGTTGTCAACAAGGGCCCCCAGATTTTCTCTATGGTATAGGTCCAATTTCTAATTAATGTCAAATTGATCTCAGCGTATACTTCCCTTTTGGTCCCATCAAATGCTAGAATTGTCGTAGCTAGAGCTTAGTCTAAGGTGTGTACTGTGTACGAACCACCTTCGGTTTGTCCAATGTAGATAGAGGATAAAGTTTGAGTGCTAAATTGTTATTGATGATCACTGGCCACTCGAGCTATTTTCATGTCTTTGCATTTGATAGTAATATGGAGGGCGTGGATATGTGCTATCCCTTTAGAGCATCTCCAACAGGCTAGCATTCTCTAAATTAATTTTAGAGAACAAAAGTCACTGTTCACACAAAATCACCCCTCCAATAGACTTGGCATCTCCTTTTTTTTTTTTTTTTTTTTGATTTGCTACAGTAGCTCTTCAGGCATAGAGAGCACTGTAGCATTCACTATAGCACCTCTAAACAATATTCTCCCTTGAAATAATACCTGGTTGAATAAAAAATGACTTTTTTTCTCTCCTCCCTTTCTCTTTCTTCCTCACTCTCTCTCTCTTCTTTATCTTAATGGCTACAAAACGCAGAATACAATCCAAACAAGAAAACAATTTTTCTCATAAACCAAATGAAATAAATAAATAAAGAAAAAAGGAAGAGAGAGACCTATTCATGTGCAAAAGAATTAATTCAATCTCAATAATCACAACCGATTAAAATTTTTAATTTTCACTCAATAATCACAACGGTAACAACAGTACTATTCTTGATCTTTTCTCTCAAACATCGCTAAACTCGGTTTCAATCAAAATACAAGCTCAAATCACAATTTTAAAACTAATCAAATTAGAAAAAAAAAATTGCAATGCTAACCCATCTAAGCCTCGGTAGAGAAGAGGATATGCAGTGGTGGGAGAAAGACAAGTGGACGATCTTCATGTGTGAGAGAGAGCTCCAGCCAAAGTGCTGCTAGAGAAGAAAAGAAAAAAAGAGCTCCAGAGAAAGTGCTAGAGAAGATAGAGATAAGGGAAAGGTGTAGAGGAGAAAAAAAGAGGAAAAAAGAAAAGAAAAGAAACGTGTGGAGGAAAAAAAGAGATAAGGGAAAAATAAAATAAAGTATAAGAAATTAAAATTGAGAAATGCTACAACAATATTTTCATAATATTTTCACAATAAAACTTAAGTGGTGGGTTATTACTAACTAACACTGATGAAAAAAAAAAATTAAGTGATGTATTCAAATTAAAATTAGTAATAACTTATCACATATAATTTATTGTGAAAATATTGTAAAATGTTAATAATGTAGCATTTCTCATTAAAATTAGATGAATGAAAGAAGATTGAAAAAGAAAAATTAAAGAAATAATGAAGAAATAACATTTAAATGGAATAGAGAAAATGATAGAGAATCTGTTGAAAAGTACATTTAAAAAAGTAAGTAGGTAAAAGGTAAAATAACTATTCGCTTTCCAAACAGTACAAAAATTTGGAGAGCTTGCTAGAGATGCTCTTAGGCAGGAGCTTGCCATATGTGAAAGGAGCCTATGGCCCCACTCCTACGTCTTTAAATTTGTTTAAAATATTATATACTGATACATGAGATACTCCCAAAAAAAAATGAAAATTGTGCCAAAGAACACAAAAGATAAACTGGTCACCCTTCCCATTTCTATGGCCGTTACTCACCCAAGACACAAATCCTTCTTACATGCCTTAAGTACTACTAGTATAATTTTTTTTTTAATATTATTATTGTTATTTAATGCGTGTTTCGATTTCTACTGATTATGTGTTTCATACTTTGACTATTTGCTGTTTTCTATTTGGGACATAAATTTAAATGTTGAGACTTTGAGATTTGGGTGCTTCCACGTTAATGTTTGGCTTTACCTGAACAATTTTTTTTTTTTTTTTTTTTGGTGTGTGTGTGTGTGTTTTTTTACTGTTTTTAACTTTTTTGTTGCTGTTGAGAATGTGTGCTTTTACTTGGTAACATTAGAAGAAAATTAGATATATCATATAACATAATGTTGAGAGACTGAAGCTATGAAGTTGTGAATTTTAGATTGTTTGTTAGTTTTTTTTTTTTTTTTTAATTTTTAATTTTTTACTTGACAAAACTAATTACTATTTTTTAGTTTAAGGAAGTTTGGACATATAATATTTATTTAATTTATAGATTATGAGAAAGTTAACTATAATAGTTGACTGTTCTAATTATGAATATTATAAATTAAGCTTTGCAACAAATTGAAAGGTAATTTTCAAACAAACTCTGTAATTTTGTATATCAAAAAAAAAAAAATATATATATATATATATATTGTGGAATTTAATGAGAATTAATCTTGAATGATTCCTATTTTTAAAAATAAAATAAAAATCATTTGTGATTGATGTGTACATGTAAATTCTTTTTTTTTTTTTTAGTAAATAATAATACTTATTAGAACACACATGAAAATAGTAATATTAGTGTTTTAAACCGGGTTTATAATACATTATTTAACCAAAGTACAACTACAATAGGGCTTAACCTATATAGTTGTAGACTGAGATTATAAACAACGGAAACTGGATACACATAACCAATGTGTGATAAATATCCCTTGTTCTTTTTACTAAATAGTAATGCTTATTAACAGTAATGCTTATTAAAACATACATGAAGATAATAATATTAATGTTTTAAACCGGGTTTATAATACATTATTTAACCAGAGTACAACTACGAAATGGCTTAACCTATATAATTGTATACTGAGATTATAAACAACGGAAACTAGACACATATAACCAATGTGTGATAAACATCATTTTTTTTTACTAAACAGTAATACTTATTAGAATATACATGAAAATAGTAATAATAGTATTTTAAACTGAGTTTATAATACATTATTTAACCAAAGTATAACTATAAAAGGATCTAACATTTGTAGTTATAGACTAAAATTATAAACAACGGACAGTACATATGTACATGTAATTTAAATGTGAAAATTTAGAAATATTAATCCAATAAAACAATAATAGATTAAACAAGGCCAAGGGACCACGATCGTCAGCATTAAGAAAAATCTTAAGTCTATGGGGCTATAGAAGACTCCACTATCAATGTCAATCGAGCATAAAGAGAATAAGATGCAAGCTGTCATGCATGATTGGTACTACTAAATTGTATCACCTTTTTTTTATTATTATTAACTATATTAAATTGTATGATGATAAGCAATTAACCCATCAAATCTCTCTCTCTCTCTCACTTTCTCCAAAAAAAAATCTCTCTCTCTCTCTCTCACACACACAAACACACACCATGTCTCATTTCCAACTTTATTGTAGTCACAATTCTCCCCCTCTCTCTCTCTCTCTCTCTCTCTCTGCGATTTCATTAATAGTCGCTTTAAAGTATCAGAAGTGAAAACTTAAAAAAATAAAATAAAATAAAATATCATGCGACCAAATTAAACTCAGTTAAACCCAATGACCTAACCGATGGTATACGATCTATGTCACTTGGTTTGAGTTTACTACTTAGGCGTTTGGATTTGTTCTTTAGAACTAAAGTTTACTATCTACGCATTTGAATTTATTCTACTGAGTCAGGCTTTACTACTTAGACGTTTGGATTGGTTCTATCAAAGCCAAAGTTTGTTATCTAAGCATTTGTAATCCCCACTTGTCTAAGCAAACATGTTATAAACTAATAATTACAATAACAAACAAGACATAGAAAAAGAAAAAGGAAATCCAGTATCAGTTAAGAGCCAAAAAGTTAGATGTACTAATCAAACCTAGCAGTAGCAGAATGTGAACCCATTCATTAGGCCAACCACAATATATAGGACTGAAGGAGTACGTGGTTTTGAGCTAAAAGCTAATCCATGGCCATGGCCATCTCCTCCTTCCTCAGGTGTATCCTCTATATCTATTGTTTCTCTGCTTTTCTATGCCTTTATGCCGATGAAGTTAGAGAGACTACAGAAATCCACCACCTTCATCATACTCAAATTGTTCAACTCAGCTCTCTACTGCCATCAACTACTTGCAGTGCTTCTACCAAAGGTTAGTTTATCTCTCTCTACTATCCACTACCTTCGTCATCTCTTTACTATTATTTTCATTATCATTAATCCTCATAAAAAAGTAAGAAGCAAAAACAAGAAAAAAAAATGCTTTTATTGTTTCAGCACCTGTAAAACTATAAATGAATGCAATGCATTATTTTGAGAAACCTACCCATATAAGAACATAAACAAAAGAATGTTACCAAATAATGCAATAAGTCTTAGGGAAATGACATTTTTTACAATTTTTTTTTTCACAACTCTTAACATAGTAAAACAACTTCACAGGTTGTAAAAAGCTGTTGTGAAAAATGTTTTGTCATATCATTACTGAAAACAATGGCCTAACTAAGATTTGATTTAAGTGGATAAGATTGAAACGCGAAAAAAGAATATCCAGAAAAAATAAGAAACTCATTATAAGCATTTTATATAAGATTAGAAGTGCACAATTATGAAATAGAATGATTTGAAATTATTATGTAGAATAAATCAATTCCATAATATCAGATATTGTAAAAACATATATAATATATCTTCCATCAAAAGTTTCATGCGGTCTTTCTAACTATATAATGAAGCCTCTGTTAGATTTTTCTTTTCTTTTCCCTTTTTAACCTTTCATCTGTTATTCTTTTTACATATATATTAAAACCTTTGCCTCTTTCATGTGTAATAAGATATAAACAGAATCTGTTTTATTTAAATTGTCTAATTAGTAATTATTATAGGAAAAAGTTTAAATGAATATTTTATTTATTTATTATGCAATGATTAGAGAAACAGCTGTCAGATAATAAACGTTTTATGTGATGTTATCTTATCAGTTTTGCATGCAATTTGTCCATATATGATATAAGCAGTGTTGTGTATTCCATCCACTAGCTCAATAATTGACACAATCCAACCTAATTTTGATGTATCAGGTTGGTTTTTAGTGGGTTGATGGATTGGGTTTGGTTATGGTTTTTACTTTTTTTTTTTTTCAAAGTTGGGTTGAGTTGGAAATTTTTTTTATTCAAGTAAACAATTGTGCCATGCTATTAATGATTATAATTCCTTTTTCAAATTTATTAGTTTGGTTTATTTTGGATTTTGAGACTTTGTTAAAATTTATTACTTTAATTTAGTTTATATTCTGAGTATTAATTTGATAAAATTGGAATATTATGCTCAATTTTATAAATTGTAATAATTTATTCGATAATGAGTTTAAATAGTTGAATGAAAACTCAATTTTTTTAACACACATGATAAAATGACCTAATGCCAACAACCCAACCAAACTCAACTTGACTCTACAAGTAACCCTATAGGCTAGGTTGGATTAGTTTAAAATTATGATGGATTAGGTTGTGTTGAAAATTTTCAATCTAAAAATGTGGGGATAGATTGAAAATACATCAAATCCAACTCTATACAAACCCTAAATATAAGATATATTGGAGGATATGTTAATTTTTATAACCTAACAAAATGAACCCCATGAATTTTATATTTTAAACTTTAAAATAATACTAACCTCACAAAAGTTTGGACATGAGTAGAAATTGCTTTTGTCCATAGGGTTGTTTGGGTTTTGCCGTTATGATGGCATGGTCCATCATTATTAAGGGGGTACATATATAATTAATAATTGATCCACGTTCCATTGATGATGGATGCCCCCTGCCAACGACATTTCATAATTAAGACAAAATTTCTAAGTAGAAGACGTCAAGTTAGGTCGTTTTCCTACTCATTTTTAATTAATTAATCTAAAAAAAGAGTGGGGGGAAGTTTCTTTTTATTTACTACATCACAATTCAAAAGACCACTCAAGTATATTTTTAGTCAAATGATGCAGTTTGTTTAAATAATTTAATGAATTATGTGATTTAATAGTTAATACACGTGGTTGAACAGTCTATTTAAGAGAAAAAATTTATGAGTTGTAAAAGATTCATTCTACCTAATTAAGAGCAAAAATTTATCCTAAAGGATATAAAAAAAAAAAAAAAAGAAGTAAAATAGGTTTATTTTATTTTATTTTTTATTATTCACAAGGGGAAGCTCAAGTTCTCTTAATTAGGTACATCTTTGATAATGTCATTCAACCATAAACCTCTAACAAATTGTAAATTAGGTTTTCGCTCTTAAAAAATGCGTAACTATTTTATCCATTTGTCATTGGTACATCTTTGAGCAACATAGATGCTCCACTAGTGAGGACCTACTACATAGCCTTCCACTTGGAATGTGTGTCGTGGTCGACGATTATGGGCCACCTTGTTGCCTTATTGCTTTAATTAAACCATTTTAAGACATATTATATGTTACCCATATAAACTGTACATTTTACCTATTTATATATCTGAAGGTGACACTTTAAATTTTTTTTTTTAGAATACTAAATATTTTAACACAAACACAGAAAGATAGGAAAATATTTTAAAGAAACTAACAATGATGTATATTTAAAATAACCTAACTTTGAACACGACACTTTATCCTTAATGTAAGCCTCAATAATGTCTATTATATGTTAGCGTCAAACGTACTATTCAACCAACAATCATAAACATGATTGATCATAGGTAGAATGTCATATTTTTTAAAATCATTAGACAGATGAAGTGCTCATTTTCTAGGCCATAAGTGTCACATAAAGTTTTCATTGAAAATACTAAATAATGCAATTAAGCTATAAATTTTCCCTTTAAAAGTATGAATTTTCATGTTGTTAAAAAATATTGGAGTTAATCATACTTCATTGTCTTTATCTTATATTATAGGCTAAAATACAAAACTGGCCTTCTAAGTTTCACCAAAACTCATTTTAGTCCTCTAATTTTACATTCGGTCAATTCAGACCTATAAGTTTTAAAAAAATGTTCAATCAAGTCCTTCCATTTGATTCTGTCAACAGCACCATTAGTTTCATATTTTTTTTATTTAATTTTATTGTTAATTTCTCCATTTAAAAAAATCCATAAGAAATTCTAACCTATCTCACTTCTCATCTTCTCCTCTCTCTTCTCTTTCTATAATCTCTCACTCTCTCTCTCTAGGCCGGACCCAAGGAGCTCCTTTGCAAGCTTCATTCATGGCCAACCACCAAGGTTAGTCGCTCTCCACTCCTCCCCGATCACTGTCAATTGTCGTTGCTTGGCAGTGGTCGTCTTTCCCTTAGCTCGGTTCGACTGGGCCAATCTCCCTCTCTCTGCGTTTTCACTTTTCACGTCAAACCCTCATCAAAGTTTCAACCCAAGCTAGGTTGTTGTGTTTTGGTTGGTTTCAGAGTTTTTTGGATTTGGTAAACAATTTGATTAAGCTCTCTCTCTATGATTTTTGTTGTTGTTCGGGTGTAGGGTTTGTTGTGTGTTCTGGGACTTTTTTTTTTTTTAATTAATTAGTTTTTTGCATTTTTTTAATATAAAAATCTGGGAAAAAAAATAAAAAATAAAAACCTTAATGGTATAGCATTAACGGAAGTTAGGGAAAGACCTGAATTGAATACTTTTAAAACTTAGAAGACTGAATTGACCAAAAATAAAGTTAGATGACTAAAATGAATTTTGGTAAAACTTAGAAGGTCAGTTTTCTATCTTAACCTATATTATATATTCATATGTATGCACTCCAAATTCCACTTGATGATTTGTTTTAAGTTCAGGTTCTAAAAGGAAGGCATCCTTAACAGTGATACACAAGTATGGTCCATGCTTTCAAAGCGACGAAGACCAAGTACAGGTTCTCAATCACACTGAAATCCTTCTTCAAGACCAATCAAGAGTGAACTCAATCCACTCCAAGCTCTCCAACTACTCCAATGGCAACAAGTTAAGGGAATCTAAGGCCTCCACCCTTCCTGTTAAATCGGGTCTCATCCTTGGCACTAGTAACTACATTGTCACCGTTGGCCTTGGCACTCCCAAAAGAGATCTGAAACTCGCATTCGACACTGGTAGCGACCTTACATGGACACAGTGTAAACCATGCACAGGACAGTGCTATAAGCAAGTAGACCCAATCTTTGACCCATCCAAATCAACATCATACGCCAACATTACGTGTCCTACACCCTTGTGCTTTCAACTCAGTTCTGCCACAGGTAAACCATATAATACAATCTCACTCACCAAAATAGAAAAGGGTATTGCAACTATTACTACCTACTTAATTAGTTTTAATTATTACAATAGATCGCATGTAAATGTATTTTTTATGTAAATGAAACATGGTAGTGAAGGAATGATTAATTTAGACATTTTTCAAAATTTGGGATTAATTTGATTTTGACCTAAATTTGATGAGATTTTGTTTTTCATTTTTCACAGCATTTAATGTAACTTTGTTTACTCAGAGTTCAGAAAAATAATATTATTAACTTACTAAATAGGACTTCTCTAGTGAAATTAGTAGCATCCCAAGTATTTTAGAAAAAAATAAATAAATTGGAGAAGTTCTAGCCCAATTATTGAAATATATATATATATATATATTGTTCAAAGATTAGGGATACTTTCACACAAACTTTTTTTAAGCAATTGTAAATTGATAATTTGGAAGAATAATGTCAACTTTTTTTTTCACAATGTAGGAATGTCACAACAGTGCTCTACCTCTAAGAAGTGCATATACCTTGTAGAATATGGTGATGGTTCGTTTACAACTGGATATTTCAGCAAAGAAAGGCTAACCATAACATCAGACGTGATGGACAATTTCATATTCGGTTGTGGCCAAGACAATGAAGGCCTCTTAAATGGCATTGCTGGGTTGCTAAGTCTTGGTCGCGCCCAAGTTTCCCTAGTGAAACAAACAGCTCAAAAGTATGGCCAATTCTTCTCATATTGTCTACCTTCCACAACTAGCTCAACAGGTCACCTTACTTTCGGAAAAGGCAATGGAGTTTCCAATACCATAAAGTTCACACCTATGTTAAAGCTTCCTCAAGGGCCATCATTCTATGGCCTTAACTTGATTGGAATAAGTGTGGGTGGGCGTAAATTATCAATTCCCACATCAGTTTTTTCGACTGTGGGTACTATCATTGACTCAGGGACGGTCATAACACGTTTGCCTCCTACAGCATACAATGCATTGCGAACAACATTTCGAAAACTGATGCGTAATTATCCGATGACAAGCCCAATTTCACTACTTGATACATGTTATGACCTTAGTAAGAGCAAGTCTGTTTCGATTCCACACATAAGCTTTTTGTTCGGTGGTGATGTGAGCGTAGATTTGGACAAAGTGGGAATATTTTACATGTTGAGCCCAACGCAAGCTTGTTTAGCCTTTGCTGGAAATAGTGATCCAAGCAACATTGCCATTTTTGGGAATGTTCAACAAAAAGGATTAGAGGTGTTGTATGATGTTGCTAGAGGGAGGATTGGGTTTCGCCCGGGTGGTTGTAGCTAATGTAGTCAAATATATCAAATATGTATACTTATTATATAAGCTCAACCTGAGATCTTGCCATGTGTGATATTATAATTTGGAGCTTTCCATTCTTGACATATGGCAGATTCCTCAATAACTTCAAGCTGATATGGATTAATAATGCCACATGGCAACTCACAATTTGCACACGTCATTGATATTTGACATGAATAAAGTTTATTGCCTATTAGGTACCATGTGTCAAGACATTTCATTACAGTATACATTTTTATTTTCTTACATTACTCCTCAAATAATTAGAGTTAAAAAAATGCAATGTTAATTTACCTCGAGAGACGAGAATGAATGTCAAATTCTATTCTAACAAATTATTGATTTAAAATGTATTGAGAACTTTTTTTTTTGCTTGGGTGTGAATGAATGCCTAGTATCTTGAATTTTATTATGTTTTCTCATTCTTGAATTAAACTTTCATTTTATTTATTTATTTATTTTCATGTTTTGGCCTCCTTAAACCTAAAATCTTGGCTCATTTGTGTGTCACTAATCACCGAAAAGTCATTCATGTACATATGCTTGTATGCAAGAGAGAACTTTAAGAGACTGTGAAGAATGAAATCGAGCAGTGTGTGTGCAAAAGAGTTGGTTGCTGATGACTTGACTGACTTACCATAATGGGTCAATGGATGACTTGACTGACTTATGGGTCAATGGATGCCCATGTCCTACACAAACGCAAATGGCGGAGCCATGCGGACTTGTGAAGCCTGCGGGGGCCATCCTTCCCCAAAAGTTTGAAAAAACACAGAGGTAGCTCGTTCTTTTGTAAAAATCGTGTTTAGCATTCCTCCCCCAATCATATACTATTGCCCGTTTGGTAAAGTGATTTAAAAGCAGTTTTGTGTGATTTATATGCTCAAATACGTAGGCCTTATTTTGGAATCGTGTGTTTGGTAAGAGAACTCTCAGTAGAATATTAGATTACCGCTCTCACATTAGAGGATTCAAAACATGTGCTTTTAAAAAACACTTTAAGAGATGTTTTCAGAACTCAAAAAACAGTTTTCAATGGCATTTTTGTAAAAATCTTAATAAATGTGCACTCCACATTGGGTCATAAAAAATAACTTTCGACAAGTCAAATTAATATTACCCCCTCCCCAAAAATTATTATTGGTGAGTAATGCTACAAATCTACTCCTTCCATCCCATTTTTTTTTATCCTGTTTGAAAAGTCGAATTTTTAAAAAAAACATCATTTATTATCTTGTCTATCTTTTAAAAATGTATAAGTTTTCAAAACTACCCTTAAAAGAATTTATCAAAAAATTAAATTAGTAAATTAATAAGAGTATAATAGGAACATTAATAAATTAATGACTTTTATTTTTAAAAACATGACAATATTTTAGGACATCTTAAAATAGAATAGAAAACAAAAAAAATGGGACGGAAGTAGTAATAATTTTCCTAATATTTTTCATAACAGTTAAATTAGTAAGTATTTAATGTTTCTCATGTGGACTAATCTTTGGTATAATTTTTTTTACCTGCCAATATTAATTTGCTATCTTGACAATTATAAATTTTGTTGTGTATATTTTGTACTTTTAAACTTACTGGGGCAAATTATATACTCACAATATGAAATTGGCCAAAGTTTTTAATAGTTTTCATATGGGGCTTATCATTGACACTACCTTTTCACTTACCAATAATAATTTGATGTCTTGACAGCTGTGAAATTTTTTTTGAGGAAAATTATATGCTTACAAAATGAAGATTGGCCAACCCTTACATATTTCTTTCTTTGTTTATTTTTCATTTTGGTAAAAAAAAAAATAATAATAATAACTTAATTTATTATTCCAAATCATTAGATTAGTTAGGACGAGATTCTGACTACCTTGATTTTATAATGCAAATGAAATGCCATAATATTTTTAGAAGATTATTGCGTTCAAGGCCGCGAGGTTGAGAGTTGAGGCTTGAGAAGAATCATTAGGTAAGACATACTCGAAAAGGTGAATTTCTGTTTTTACTTTTAGTGTTTCGTAAGTTTCAATAAAAATTATATTCTTCAGTACAATATGTATTATGCGATTTAATCTTTTAATGCATTGAGGTTAGCATAAGCTTTGCTATGTGTGATGAAAAGTGACAAACACTACTGGAGTTCACAAGTTAGTGGCTTTGATATCATGTTAAAAAACATAAATAGGGACACATTATGATAACTCTTAACTTGCCTTGCCTTGCCGTGAGAAGAGTCATCTATGGGAAGCAAAGAAACACTAAAGTGGAGCCAGTAATTAATATGGGAGGTTTTTAAATTCTAATTTCCTTCCAGACTTGCATAACCATATACAACTGTTGCTGCTGTGACAAAAGTTGATAGGGATGAGATCTTAAAAGCTTGGGCTAAACAACAAGAATAATGTGATTCTATTGAGGCAAAGGTCGCTGCATTCACTTGGGCGTTAAAGTTAGCTTCTTAGGTAGAGGTTGCTGCATTCATGATTGAAAGTGCCTCGAAACTTTGTATAGATGCATTAATTGGTGACAATGAGAATAATTGCAGGTGCATTAATACCTTGCTTGAAAATGTAGGAAAATTATTGAATATTCCTAAAGTACCATAAATGTATACTCTCTTCTTTCACATGAATTGTGGTTTCACAATAAATTTAATTAGTGAGATTCACAGTTATATGAAAAGGTGAGGTACGTATTTATGGTATTCTGGGAGTACTCAATAATTACCCGAAAATGCATTATATCGATCTTAGGAGTTTTTTTCTTAGAGCATGTTTAGTAGACTGTAATAGCCTAATAGTTATCGTAATATAATAGTTATTCTTAAGATTTAGCTTTAGTTTAGTTATATTTTTATTACAAGGAATAGTCATTCCTTATGAATAGTTATTCTTTAAAATGAATAATAACTATTCCTCTCTAAAATTGTTGTATTAGTTATTTCTTAATAAGTACAATAATTTCAAATTTAATATATTTTCAAATAAACAAACTTTCCATATACATCTAACAATTATAAAAATAAAAAATCATAAAAAATAATACATATATCTCTTAAGTTTAAAAAATAACCAATTTATGATTGCAAAAAGAAAAAAAAAAATAACCAATTTTAAAGAGATATAATTGTATGAATAAGATATTTCCTAAAATAAATCTTAAGTTTTATTTTAATTTTATAACTCACAACCAAACTTATGAATAGATTTAGTTATTACATTACAACATATTTTATTCCTAGTAATAAAAATTACAATTATTACAATTTCTGTCATAATTTCTATTCAGCGTATCAAATATACTCTTAGTTGCCATTTCCCTTGGGTTACTTTTGGGTTAAAAGGGAGTTAAAAATTTGTTGTGCATGCCTTGGCTAAGGTTGTCTCTCCCCTCAACCCAAGTTTCTGTTGTAATTTTTCTCCTTTGCCTCCCTCTGCTTTGCGTGTGTGAAAGATGGGCTTGACTTCCTTAAAGTTTAATGAAAAGTTTGTCTTAGCCGAAAAAAAAAATTCCATCCAGACCTTGTGGCAAAAGATTTCTGATTAGTGCATTGGAGAAGTCTCGTAACCTTCTCTCTTTCACACTCTTTGGTCCCGCCATTGCTTACCAGTTACCATTCGTCAAACTAAAATGAAAAAATAGCCTACATTGAAGTCCCACACAACTCAAAATAAGAATGGTATGAAAACGAATGTCGTGTACTGACTTTCTTTAATATTTTTTCTACCTTTCTCATCAAACAGGTTACACGGTGATAATTACAATAATGAGACCAAAAGAAAAGGAGGCATTTAAGCCACCATCAGTAGTCTATCAGTTAAGAGCCATATAGTTAAATTGAGTCAATTCACTAATCAAATTTAGCAGTGGGAGAATGTAAATCCACTTAATTACCAGGCCAAACCCCTATAAATGGTACTGAAGGAGTACAAGGTTTTGAGTGAAAGGCTAAATCATGGCTTGTCGCATCTCACCCTTCCTTACATGTATACTCTATAGTTTCTCTGCTTTTCTATCCCTTTATGCCCATGAAGTTAGAAAATCTACAGAAAGCTACCACCTTCATCATACTCATACTGTTCAAGTCAGCTCTCTATTACCATCAACTTCTTGCACTGCTTCTACCAAAGGTTTAATTCTCTCTCTCTCTCTCTCTCTCCAGCAATTCAGCTCTCTAATTGTATTATAATTATATGATCATTGTCATCATCACGGTCGTCATTATTGCCATTTTTTACTATTATTGTAATTATCGTTGACCCTCCTAAAATCAGTGGCAACTCTGAAAAAAAAATTTAGAGAGGTAATTATAAAATTTAAATTATACAAAATTTAATAAAAGTATAACTTCATATATTGACAAAAAAAACACACACATACACAAAAATACGTAAAGTTTTATAACTTCCTTCTATGAGTTTATTTTGAAATCGTTGCATAATAGTCTCATTATCAATACTGCAAGTTACATCTCTTTCAAAATTTTAGTTCAATAAAATTTTTCTTATACTTTTCCTTTTTATTTGTATGGATCTAAAATATTGTTAAGGGGACCAAAGTTTAAGGACAAAGTTTAGCTACAAATCGTACTAAACAAATTAACACGATTACATATTTTGAAAATTTAATCGTTGAATTGTATGTTCTTTATGTTTTTAAAATAATTAAAAAAAAAAAAAAAAAGGAACAGCCAAATCAGCATCAATTACAGCATTAAAATGTGAAGACGCTTGTCACTCAAGGAAGATATAAGAAAGCTACTCCTTACTTCCTTTGGGAAGTTATGGGTGGAAAATACTTACCACATTTGCCCATAAAAAATGGGTTTCGCATGAAGGACACAACACTCAACAGTCAACACATCAATCTTCAACAAGACATCATATTTTTTTCTAGCTTTTGTAGTTCCATCTACAAGTAGGATTAGTGCAGTAGTAATATTCTTGTATTCGATTTCCTTAGTGTAGCCTTGTAGTTCATCTTCAATATTTGTATTTCGGCTCTCGTATTTGTAATCTTCATTTTTATTCAAGTAAGTTACATCACTTTATGAGTACTTAATCCTAATTACTTTAGTTAAATCATCTTCAGTATGTTTGTCAATCTCTCGTCACAATTCCTTAGTTGTCGATCTTATTTACTTTAATTTTATTTTTGCTATGATGTTTATTTTAATCTCCCTTTGCTAAGAGGTGATCTTGATTGAGGTATTAATTTGTATTCAGGTCCAAACAGGGAGGCATCCTTAACAGTGAAACACAAATATGGCCCATGCTTTCAAAGCAACAAAGACCAATTACAAGTTCTTAATCACACTGAAATCCTCCTTCAAGACCAATCCAGGGTGAACTCAATCCATTCCATGTTTTCTAAGAACTCAGATGGCAACAAATTAGGAGAATCTCAGGCCACCACCCTTCCAGCTAACTCTGGTCTCACCATTGGGACGAGTAATTATATTGTCACTGTGGGCCTTGGCACTCCCAAAATAGATCAAACACTCGCATTTGACACTGGTAGTGACCTCACTTGGGCACAGTGTGAACCATGCGCAACACAGTGCTATAACCAAAAAGACCCAATCTTTGATCCATCCAAATCTACATCCTACACCAACATTTCATGTCCTACACCCTTGTGCTCCCAACTCACTTCTGCCACAGGTAAACCACAATCTCACTCTACAAAATAGAAATGATATTGCTATTTCTAATTATTTTAGTAAATAAATTAATTTTTTAATAAATTTTACTTATTAAAATAAAGGCTAATTTGCAAATTACATCCCTAAAGTTTAAGGGTGTTTGGATTTTATTCCCTGAAATTTCAAAATTTGATTTTACTCCCTAAAGTTTGGGGATGTTTGGATTTTACACCCTAAAGTTTTAGAATTTGGATTTTACACCCAAAAGTTTGGAGGTGTTTGGATTTTATACCCTGATATTTCAAAATTTAAATTTTATCCCCCAAAGTTTTTGGGTATTTGGATTTTACACCTTAAAATTTTAGAATTTGGATTTTACCTCTGAAGTTCTATTCCGTTTGCATTAGCAAGCCTTCCATCCATATTTTCCATTAATTGCCACATAAACTTGCAATGCATGTTTAGTTTATTTAATAAAATGATGCCATATCATTTTTCTAGCCTAAAAAAATTAAATAATTAAAAATGGCTTGGCATAATAAAAATGATGTGATATCATTTTATTGGATAAACTAAATACGTATAACAAGTTTATGTGGCGCTTAACGAAAAATATGAATGGAGTGGCTGCTAATGTAAACGAAATAAAACTTCATGAGATAAAATTCAAATTTTAAAATTTTAGAGTGTAAAATCCAAACACCCCAAATTTTTTGGGATGAAATTTAAACACCCCCAAACTTTGGGGGATAAAATTCAAATTCTGAAACTTTAGAGTATAAAATACAAAAACTCCTCAATTTCATGGGGTAAAATACAAATTCTAAAATTTTAGGGAATAAAATTTAAACACTCCCAAACTTTAGGGGCGTAGTTTGCAATTTAACCTAAAATAAATTATCCATAATGTATTTTCTATCTAGTTAACATAATAGTAACAGAATGATGAATTTAGAATTTCCAAAGTTTGAAACTTTGATGAAATATCTTTTTATGAATTTTTTTTTTTTTTGATTCATTTAATGTAATATTATTAAGTAGCAAGATATATAGACTTCTCTAGTGAAATTAGTAGTTTCCCCATCCTTTTGCAAAAAGTAAATTAGAGAGGTTCTTGGCCAGTCATTGAAAAGAAAATGACACTAGTGATGATGTCACACATACACTTGTTTTAAGCAAATTATAAATTTGAGAATTTGGTACTATAGGAAGCCCACAGCAGTGCCCCGACTCAAAGTGCTTTTACCGTGTACGCTATGGGGATGGTTCATTTACAATGGGATACTTCAGCAAAGAAAGGCTAACCATAACATCAGACGTGGTGGACAATTTTATATTCGGATGTGGCCAAGACAATGAAGGCCTCTTCGAAGACATTGCCGGGTTGCTAGGTCTCGGCCGCGGCCAAGTTTCTCTTGTGCAACAAGCAGCTCAAAAGTATAGTCAGTTTTTCTCTTATTGTCTACCGTCCACAACTAGCTCAACAGGATACCTTACTTTGGGAAAAGGAAATGAAGTCTCGAGTTCCCTAAAGTTCACACCTATGTTAACACTTTCTCAAGGGCCATCATTCTACGGCCTCAACTTGATTGGAATAAGTGTGGGTGGACAAAGATTATCAATTCCCACATCGGTTTTTTCGACCGTGGGTACTATCATTGACTCTGGGACGGTCATTACACGTTTGCCACCTACAGCCTATAATGCATTGCGAACGAAATTTCGTGACATGATGCGTAATTATCAAATGACAAGCGCAAGTTCTCCATTCGATACATGCTATGACCTTAGCAAGAGCCAATCTGTTTCAATTCCAAGCATAAGCTTTTTTTTCGATGGTGATGTGAGCGTGGATTTGGACAAAGTGGGAATACTTGTCATGTTGAGCCAAACAGAAGCTTGTTTGGCCTTTGCTGGAAATAGTAACCCAAGCAACATTGCCATTTTCGGGAATGAACAACAAAAAGGATTAGAGGTGGTATACGATGTTGTTGGAGGGAGGATTGGGTTTCGTCCTGGTGGTTGTAGCTAATGGAGTGATAGTAATATAATAAAGTGAGCGAGTAACAAATCTATGTAAAATCCTTTTGAGGATTAGTGATTTGGAGGGTTATAAAAAAATCCTTAACGTTTGAAATAAAAGTTGAGTGAGATTAGTGGAAATCTATGTCGAACTTCACAAGATTTTCTTCATTTATATAATGAAATTTCAGTTTTTCTACATCTAAAAGTGAATATGGTGTTAAAGTTTTTTATTTCATTTTTTTTTTTTTTTGGCTGAAATGGTGTTAAGTTATTTAAAAATTTATTTAACCGTAGAATGAATTGTGACTGATTTTAGGTTAAAATAGGCTAGTAACTCGAACGTGGAAATTCTTAAAATCTTAACTATTTTAGGTTAAATGAATTATTTAGATGTGGTTGTCTATAAAATCTTAAATACATAAAAAAAACAAAAATAGTTCTAATAAATACTTTTGTAAATGTTTAATACACGCTTTTTTTTTTTTTAGAATGCTAATTATTTTTAATACACACACATGAGGAGAGGTGAGAAAGTTTTTCAAATAAACTTATAATGGTGTATATCCAAAAGGGCATAACTCTTGGATACACAATATAGACTTTAAATCTCTTTAACTCATACTTATTTTTCAAAGTAAACGTTGAATACACACCAATCTGAGTTACCATTTCTATTGAACACAAAGATCAATGCCTAAGGAGTATAACTGCGTTGTCTCACCCTTCCAGGTAAATCTGGTCTCACCCTCAACACCGGTAACTACATTGTCACCATGGGCCTTGGCACTCGCAAAAGAGATCTAAAACTTGCACTTGGCAACGGTAATGACCTCACTTGGACACAATGTAAACCATGCGCAGGACAATATTAAGATAAATTAGACCCAATATTGGACCCATCCAAAATGGCAGTTCAGTTTCCAATTCCCTAAAGTTCACACCTATGTTAAAGCATACTCAAGGGCCATCAAATTATTATGGTTGGGGTTTTAATTAATAAAATGACATAATTTTTTAACATTAAAATTCCTTCATTTTGAGTTGAGTTATGAGGCGAATTAAAAATAGTATTAAATGGTCACCTTCTCAAAGGATATAAATGCTAAATGGAAAGGATCGAATTAAAGCAATATGTAATTTTTAGGGGACAAAATCCAAATGTTTCCAAATTTTATGATGCAAATTGCAAATTGTTATTAGGATAAACTGCAAATTACACTCTAACTTTGCGTAAATTTCAATTCAGTTCTGTAACTCCACTTTTGTTCAATTCAATCATCTCAGTTTCAACTTCATTCAATTCAATCTTTATGTTTGTCTCTATTAGAATTGCCTATTAGTGACTCCCACAAAGACATCGTTTTCGGACCTGACATTAAAAAATCCAAAAACCTAGTAAAAATTAGGTGAAATTACAAATTACATTATTTAACTTTGGTTAAAATTCAATCCAATCATTTGACTTCACTTTTCTTTGTTAGAAATTTAGACCCCTTAAACCAACCAGATTAACCTAGTTAATTAGCCAAGTGATTAATTTAGTCAAATTATGCCAATCTAAGTTATCACAATCAAACAATCATATCAAGAATATATAACAGTGGAAATATAAATAACACAAAATATGATCACCCAGGAAACCACATGGTAAAAACCTGGAGAGGATTTGACCTAGCTATCCTCAAGGTAAACCTGAATCCACTATGCAAAAGAATCGAAGTTCATACAAAAGGACTTACAAGCTCCCCACTTGACTTCCTAATGTTACCTACCAATAGAACTTACTGACACGACCGCGTGCAAACTCCAAATCCACGGACTCCTTCTTTCTTGGATTCCCCAATTAGCTACAAGCACCCACGCTTGTTATTCTTTAAACTCTAATGGCAGCAACCGAGTTGATCATCAAGGTGTTAAAGTAATCTCTACCTAGAAAACCCTAAGCTTTGTGCAAAGGAAAGTTCCTCTAGATCTCACAAGAGATTTACACAAAACAAAAAAGTATGTGCAACAATACAACAGGAGCAACTCTAAAAACGTTGCTAGGGTTTTTCTTTATATACCTAGAATAAAAACAGAAAATCAAAACCGTTTAATGAGTTAGGGCTGAGCTGGAATATTCTGCAGAAAAACATTCTGCCCGAGATTCGATCGATCGAGTCTTTCTTTCGATCGATCGAGCTAGGCCGAAATGTACCAATGCATCTGCAGCCTCTCGATTCCAACTTTACATGAAAGACACAAATTTGAGCAAGCCTTAATAAGACTAAACATATTGTTTTGATCATGGTTTGCCAACATTACACATTAGATTTCTAAATACATAAATTTCTAAATCTTTAGAACCTAACAAACTCCCCCTTTAGCAATTTGTGACAAAACACAAACTAAATCTCAAAGTTTACAAGTGAAAGCTGTTACGTTCTAAAGGTTTAGGAATTTATGTATTTAGAACTCTAATTTGTAATATTGGCAAACCATGATCAAAACAATCTGTTTAGTCTTGTTAAAGTGTGCTCAAAGTTGTTTAATTATTGTAAAGATGGAATCGAGAGACTGTAGATGCATTGGGGCATTTCAATCTGGCTCGATCGAAAATCGATCAGATTCCGTTTTTCTGCAATTTTTCAACGCAGCCCTAACTCATTAAACGTTTAGGGTTTTATGTTTTTTCCCTAGGTATATAAGGCAAAACCCTAGCCACATTTTTAGAGTTGCTCCAGTTGTATTGTTGCTCATACATTACTGTTTTATGTAAATCTCTTGTGAGATCTAGAGGAGCTTTCTTTTACACAAAGCTTAGGGTTTTCAAGATTGAGATTACTTCAACATCTTGATGATCAACTTGGTTGCTACCATTGAAGCTTAAAGAATATCAAGTGTGGGTGCTTGTAGCTGATTGAAGAATTCAAGAAAGAAGAAGTCTGTGGATTCGGAGCTTGCATGGGGTCGTGTCAGTAACTTCTACTGGTAGGTAGCATTAGGAAGTCGAGTGGGGAGTTTGTAAGTCCTTTTGTATGAACTTCAATTCTTTCATAGTGAATTCAGTTTTGCCTTGAGGATCGGTGGGTAAAATCCTCCCCAGGTTTTTTACCGGTTTGGTTTTCCTAGGTGATCATATCTTATGTTATTTATTATTCCGCTGCTATATATTCTTGATATGATTGTTTGATTGTTTTAACCTAGAATTGCTTAATTTGACTAAGTAACAACTTGGCTAATTAACTAGGCTACTCAATCTGGTTGTATGTTAAGGGGTCTAAATTTTCCATCAAGTGGTATCAGAGTCAGGTTGCTTTTTAGTTTGAGATTTTTTAATCTCTGAGCTGATCCTTGACTCCTGTTGTCATGGAGCATGGACACTCTCTTGTTGTTCCTCCTCATTTTGATGGGAATAACTATGCTTATTGGAAAGTAAGGATAAAAGCATTCCTGAAATCCATTGATGAGAGAGTTTGGAATTTCGTTGAGTATGGATGGGAAAAGCTCACTACTCCTGTGAGTGAGTGGCAAACTTCTAAAAAAGAAGCAGCTGGCTTCAATAGCAAAGTTATGAATGCCATCTTCAATACTGTTTCTATGGAGGAATTTAAGAGGATCTCTAATGTTGAGGTTGCTCATACTGTTTGGAAAATCCTCCAAACTGTGCATGAAGGCACAAAGGCAGTTAAGATAAACAAACTGCAGCAATTAACTTCTAGCTTTAAGAGCATTAGGATGTCTAGTGATGAATCCTTTGATGAATTTTATGCCAAATTGAATGATATTGTTAATTATGCTTTTAATTTGGGTGAAATCTGTGATCAACCTAAAATTGTTAGAAAGATACTTAGATCATTAACTGAAGACTTTAGACCCAAAGCGACTGCCATTACTGAGAGTAAGGATGTTGACTCCATCCCTATTGATGAGCTTGTAGGATCTCTTCAGTCCTATGAGTCTGACTTACCCAAAACAAACAAATTCAAATCAATGGCTCTTAAGTCTGTTGATGATGTTGAGGTTGGTGGATTTGATGATGAGCTCTTTGCTACAGAGATAGTTTACCTTGTCAAGAATTTTAGAAACTTTCTAAGAAATACAAATAGAAGGGCAAGAGGTACAAACACTGCTGAACCTAAATACTTTAGGAAGAATGATCCCACTAAGGTTAATAATTTTGAAAAATCTAGAGAAAAAGTAGGTTAATCTTCAAACAATTCTTTGGGTGCTCAGTGTTTTGGTTGTCAAGGGTATGGTCATGTTAAATCTAAATGTCCTCCATTCTTGAGAAATAAGGGTAAAACTATGGCTGTAACCCTTAGTGATAATGAGGTTTCTGATGATGAGTCTGAATGTGACGAGGATAGAAACTTTATTACTTTCACTACTACTGCAGTAGTCAATGAAAGCATATCTATTAAGGAGAACCCTTCTGATGGGGTACTCTCTGAGGATGCAGATCTTCAAGAGGTCTATAATAAACTTTGTAAAGTTGTTGCAAAGGATGCTGTGAATGTTGAACTTGGCCTGAAGAAAATTGATTCTCTTGAGGTTGAAAAGAAAATTTTGCTTGTTAAATTATTTGATGCTAATGATCATTTGAACCATTTGAAATCTGAGAACATGCTTTTACTTGATAAAGTTAAAACTTTAGAACATAATTTATCTGTTGCTAGAACTGCTAGTTCTAAACTTGATCATATACTGAATGTTCAAAAGTATCCTTCTGATAAATCTGGGATAGGATATGTTGAAAGCATCTTTGTGTCTACTCCACATTCCACGAACTTTGTTCTTTCATCTTCTTCTGAACCTTCTGTGAGTGAGGTTGTGAGTGAAACTGTCAAACCACCTGCAAGTGAGGTAGTCAAACCTGTAGAAGTTTCACCTCCTAAGAAGATTAGGGTTGATATGAGAGAAACTAAACCTACCCTTTCTAAGGACAAGATGCATGGTAAACCTGTTTAGGTTTGTCATTACTGTGGAAATTCTGGACACATTCGTCCTAACTGTTAGAAGTTTCAAGCTGCTAAGAGAGCAACTAATTCTGAAGCTTCAAGCACAAGATCCTATGGCACTTATTAGGGAATTAGTAAAGGCTTTGAACCTTTATTCCAATTCTGGAATTAGAAATCATGCGAATGTGAATAAGAACTCCAATGCTCATAGTGCATCTAAAAGGTTTTGGATGCAAAAGACTCGACCTAATTGAGTCTTTCTGACATGGTCCTTGTGCTTCATTGCTCATTCCTCTGTGACCATTGTTCTTTGGTTTTTTGTGTTTCTGTTTTTTTTTTTTTCTAGAACTTGCATTACATTACATTCATGCATTTCATTCTAGGATTTATTTGTTTTCTCTTTTTTCTTTTTTTTTTTAAAAAAAAAAAAGGAGAAAAGGAGAAAGCAAAAATGTGTTTGACATTGTTTTCTTGGTTTTTGAAAACAAGGTTGGTCAATTTATTTACACACATCATGTCCTATGTACCTTGTTTAGCTTTGATGAGTTTATTTATTGCACTTGACTAATTGAAACTTTGTAGTGCATGTTGTGTGGGAAAGATGTTTATGGTGTTTATCACTTTGTCTTGATCTTGAAGTCACATGTTATTTGACTGTCAGACTTGATCCTTTTGAGAAAGGCATAAATAACCATCTCACCACTGTTCACTAGCCAATCATGAACACCTTAGTGCATATCATAAGATTTTGTGCTCGAGAAAGTGTAGCACATGCACAAAAAGAACATAAGGTGATGCATCGGCTTAATTGGTTAATGCTTAAAATTGGTGTGTAATATTAGGCTTGATGCTATCTCACATAAATAAAATTGGTGTGTATTATTAGGCTTGTTGCCATCTCACATAAAAAAATGAGGCAAAAATACAAGAAACTTACATGATTGCAAGCTTTTGTTCTAGGAGATGTGGGAATTATATGATGTAACTCTTTAGGTGATAGCCTCTTTTAAATTTTATGTGATGGATTGTGTAGACTTTGTGATTGATTGCTGTTCACATATCACCTCATATGTTTCTCAAAGTTTTTGCTAGTTGAACACACTACACAAGCTACTCTTTGCTAAACTTTGTACATATTATTGTGTGTGTTTTTGGTCTGACCAACTAAGTTTGAAAATACTTTGAGAATTATGCAAAACATTTTTTTTACTTGAGAATTTAAGAAGAGAATGGCTAAAATTTTCTTTGGAGAAACTGGGATTAAAATTGGGTTTTTGGAAAATCATTCTATCTCATACTCATGCATTTTGTTTTCATTAGTTAATGCTTTAAGGAGTTGTTTTTCAAAACTGAGGTTTGTGTTTTTCAAAACTGTGATTTTTCTCAAAATTTTTGTGAGCCTCTGCCCAATTCAATCGATCCATTCTGATTTTCGATCGATCGAAAAAGTGCTTTAATTTGTTTAAAAACACTTTTTCAAAAGTTTTTCAAAGTCTTTCCTCTCTCTCTGACTTGGCAAGCTCAACTGTTCAAATTTTTGTCATTTTTCTCTGGATTTTTTGCAAGAATTATGTTTCCTTAAGCCGGTATATCTATCTTACCCTTCCTTTTTGAGTTTATTTACTAATTTCATGCATTTTTTCATGCATTTATACTCAAAATTTTGGACCCTTTTCTTTTTGGGATTGTTGTTGATTTAAGCCCAATTTTGTGTAATTGATCAATGGGTTTTTGTGGGGACATACAATAAACATGTTCTTAATAGTTTAATTTGATCAATTTTGGGTTTTGTGTGAAATTGAAAATTCTAGGGTTTGTAATTGATCCGAATTGGGGATTTTTGTTCAATTGGGTTTAATTGATGAAATTAGCTTGTTGTTTTGATGAAATTGGTTATTCTAATCTGTTTTCAACAATGTGTGATGATCAGTTCATCAATTTATTTCAAAATTATCAAGTGGTTTTTCAAATTTTTTTGGGTTTTTGTTAGAAACTCTATGTTCGAGCCAATTTTGTGAAATTGAATCTAATTCAAACTGTGTTTACTGCATTAGTTCATACATTATATAGATTTTTTATATGTTTTTATTGTGCTAACTTGCAGTCTACCCTTGGTTTTGTTTTATTTTGGTCTTTTGGTTTTCTCTTTGTGTCTCTGTCCTTTCTTTAGCATCATGCCTAGGAAGACTAGAGCTCGTAGGACTATTCCCTCCTCTTCTCCATCCCCTCATTCTTTTGACCGTGAGAAGTTTTCGAGTGAGAAAAACCAAGAGATTTTTGAGAAGCTAAACCTTAAGAGAAATATTTAGGTTGAGCATTCTGTTCTCTTAGATGAACTTGATCCTGCCATTAGGGCAAACTTTGAGCGTCGGGGCTGGTTACCCTTGGTGAATATTTCTGATCCTCCTCCATCTTCTGCCTTGATTAAAGAGTTCTTTTCGAACATCTCTATCTACATCTATGATTCCAACACTTTGGTAAAGAGTTGGATACGAGGCGTAGAGTACACCATTACTCCCCGGGTAGTGGCTGATGCTCTAGGGGTACCTTTGGTTCAGAATCCTGTCTATCCTTAGGATGAGTCTCCCAAGTTAAGTGATGTCTTGTCTTACATCACTAGGACTTCTGTCCAATGGGGTTCTGATCCTAGGATCACTTTTGCTGAGCTCTTCGGGTTGCACTATCTGTTCTTTAGGATTGCCTGTCATTCTATCTAACCCATTTCTCATGTTCACACCATTCCTCTTAAGAGGTGTGTATTTTTGTACATCCTAGTTACTGATACTCCTATTAGTTTTTCTCATCTCTTTCTTCATTCTTTGAACGATGTTTATAGGAGTTCTACTACTCATGCTCTTGTTTATCCTATTTTTATTCATAGAATTTTGCTTTATCTTGATCTTAGTGGCTTCTCGTCCTCTGAGCCCATTCATGTAATAGCTCCCATAGGTGCGTCTTTTCTTAGACAAAGGGCCGCTCATCTTCAAGCTGGTTCTAAACACCCTAAGTCTGAGCCTTCTGGTAGCGCACCTCTTCCTTCTTCTTCTACGGGGCTTGCTGGTGAGGATGTTCCTGATCCAGCTAGTGATGATGCTACTGCTGCTGACGTTCCTTCACCTGCTTCGACCGACTTTGATGTTCATCGTACCCTGGAGACTATCATGACCGTTCAGGCGGCTCATGGTCAGATTTTGGTGGACTTGCTAGATGAGATTCGTGCTCTGCGAGCCAACTTTGCGCGTCTTCATTCACCCCCACTACCTCCTTTTGATGGCGACTTATAATTGCCCTTTGGCATTTCGTCACAAAAAGGGGGAATGGAGTTTTTGACTTATAGAGGAGTTTTTGTAGCTAGGGGGAGATTTTTTGTTTTTGAGGAGCTTGTGGAGTTTTTAGATTGTATCGAGGTGCTTTACTTTGTATATCATTTTTGGGGATATTCATGTTAGGGGGAGTAACATTGATTGATATACATGTTATATTCATTGATTCTTGTTGTTGTATAATTCACTGCTTATTGATTTATATTTATGAGTTGTTCATTCATATATGTCTTTATTTTGTGTTGTGTGAATCTTATAAGAATGTTATACCTGTTGTTTTACTCTTTTCTGTCACACATGCGTTTATGCGTTTGTTGAGTATTTCAGGAATATACAGGTTAATTCAACTAAGCTTCTGTCTACACTTGCAACCGATGGATAGTAGTTAGAGTTGAATTTGAGTTTATGAGCATTAATTTTGTAAAGGGCTTTTTACTTGTAAACTTTGAGCTTTTAATTAGGGTTTTGTCACGGATTGCCAAAGGGGGAGTTTGTTAGGTTCTAAAGGTGTAGGAATTTATGTATTTAGAACTCTAATTTGTAATATTGGCAAACCATGATCAAAACATTATGTGTAGTCTTGTTAAAGTGTGCTCAAAGTTGTTTAATTATTGTAAAGTTGGAATCGAGAAACTGTAGATGCATTGGGGCATTTTGGTCTGGCTCGATCGATCGAAGAATAGATTCGATTGATCGAAAATCGATTAGATTGCATTTTTCTGCAGTTTTCCAAATCAGCCCTAACTCATTAAACGTTTAGGGTTTTATGTTTTTGCCCTAGGTATATAAGGTAAAACCCTAGCCACGTTTTTAGAGTTGCTCCAGTTGTATTGTTGCTCATACATTGCTGTTTTGTGTAAATCTCTTGTGAGATCTAGAGGAGCTTTCCTTTACACAAAGTTTAGGGTTTTCAAGATTGAGATTACTTCAACATCTTGATGATCAACTTGGTTGCTACCATTGAAGTTTAAAGAATATCAAGCGTGGGTGCCTGTAACTGATTGAAGAATTCAAGAAAGAAGGAGTCTGTGGATTCGGAGCTTGCACGAGGTCGTGTCAATAAGTTCTACTGGTAGGTAGCATTAGGAAGTCGAGCAGGGAGCTTGTAAGTCCTTTTGTATGAACTTTAATTCTTTCATAGTGAATTCAGTTTTGCCTTGAGGATCGGTGGGTAAAATCCTCCCTAGGTTTTTTACCGGTTTGGTTTTCCTGGGTGATCATATCTTGTGTTATTTATTATTCCGCTGCTATATATTCTTGATATGATTGTTTGATTGTTTTAACCTAGAATTGCTTAATTTGACTAAGTAATAACTTAGCTAATTAACTAGGCTACTCAATCTGGTTATGTGTTAAGGGGTCTAAATTTTCCATCAAAAGCCCTTTACATAAATAATGCTCATAAAAACTAAAATTCAATCCTAACTACTATCCATCAGTTGCAAGTGTAGACAACAGCTCAATTGAATCAACCTGTATATTCCTGAAACACTCAACAAACGCATGAACGCATGTGTGACAGAAAATAGTAAATAAACAGGTATAACATTCTTGTATGATTCACACAACACATAATAAAAATATATATGAATGAATAATTTTATAAATATAAATCAATAAACAGTGAATCCAAAGACACAAGAATCAATGAATAATCATGTATATCAAAAACCATGTTACTCCCCCTAACATGAAGCGCCTAGATACAATCTAATATCTCTACTAACTCCTCAAAACAAAAACAAAAACTCTCCCCCTAACAACAAAACTCCTCTACAAAGTTTACTCCCCCTTTTTGTGATAGAAGGCCAAAATGCAATCACAATCCATTATCAAGAGGAGGTGGTGAGGGTGAACGAAGATGTGCCAGATCAACTCGCAACGCACGAATCTCGTCAAGCAAGTCCACCAAAATCTGACCATGAGCCACCTGAATGGTCATAACAGTCTCCAAAATACGACGTATATCAAAGTCGTCCGATGGAGGTGGAGAAACATTAGCAGCAGCAGCAGCATCAGGATCAGAAACATCCTCACTAGCAGGACCTATAGAGGAAGGAGGAGGAGATGCAGAACCAGAAGGCTCAAACCTAGGGTGTTTAAAGCCAGCTCGAAGGTGAGCAGCCTTCTGCCTAAGAAAAGATGCACCTATGGGAGCAATCATATGAACAAGCTCAAAGGAAGAGAAACCACTAAGATCAAGTTAAAGTAAAATCCTATGAATAAAAATAGGATGAACAAGAGCATGTGAAGAAGATGAGCTCCTATAAACTTCGTTCAAAGAATGAAGGAACAAATGAGGAAAACTAATAGGAGCATCAGTGACAAGAGCGTACAGAAATTCACACCGCTTAAGAGGAATGGTGTGAAAATGAGAAATGGGCCAAATAAAGTGACACACTATCCTAAAGAAGATATAATGCAACTTAGAAAGCTCAGCAGAAGTGATCCTAGGATCAGAACCCCATTGGATAGAAGACCTAATGATGTAAGACATGACATCACTCAGAACAGGAGACTCATCAAAAGGGTAGACTAGGTGCTGGATTAAAGGTACCCCAAAAGCATTAGCCACTGCCGTAGGAGTAATGGAGTACTCTACGCCTCGTAGCCAACTCTTTACTAAGGTGTTGGAATCATAGACGCGGATAGAGATGTTTGAGAAGAACTCTCTAATCAGAGTAGCTGGAAAAGGAGGATCAAAAACATCCAACAAAGGTAACTAGCCCCGACGCTCAAAGTTTTCCCTAATAGCAGGATCAAGCTCATCTAAGATGACAGAACGTTCAGACTAAATCTTTCTCTTAAGGTTCAGCTTCTCATAAGTTTCTTGGCTTTTCTCACTCGGAAACCTCTTACAGTCAAAGGAAGGAAGGGAAAGAGTAGGTGTGGGGGCAGACCAACGAGCCCTATTCTTCTTGGGCATATGCTAAGGAAAGGAAACAAATACAAAGAGAAAACCAAAAATAACACAAAGACCAAGAGTAGACTGCAAGTTAGCACAAAAAGAGATAGAACAAAAATCTATATGATGCATGAACAATCACAATATCGTGATGCATGTACTAATGCAGTAAGCAAAGTTCAAATTAAGTTCAATTACACAAAATTGGCTTGAGCATAGAGTTTCTAACAAAAACCCTAAAAATTTGAAAAATCACATGAAAATTTTGAAACAGATTGACAAATTGAGCATTACATAACATAACACACAGTTTATAATGCTTAATTACATCAAAACAACAAGCCAATTTCATCAATTTCAACATAATTGAACAAAATCCCCAATTCGGATTCAATATAAACCCTAGAAAATTCAGTTTTCCATAATTCACAAAATTGATCAAATTAAACCATTAAGAACAAGTTTATATCATGTCCCCACAAAAACCTATTGAACAATTGCACAAAATAGGGTTTGAATCAACAAAAATCCCAAATATGCAAGGTCCAAAAATTTGAGTGTAAAATGCATGAAAATATGAAAATAAACTCAAAAGGAAGGGCAAAAGAGACTTATTGGCTTGAGGAAAGAGAATCTTTGCAAAAAATTCAGAGGAAAACGACAAAAAATTGACTATAGAGCCTTGCCTAGTCGAAAAGAGAAGAAAAATTTGAAAAACTTTTTGAAAAAGTGTTTAAATCAGTCAAGAATAGTGTTTTAAAAAACCTTATTCTCGACTTTCGATTGATCAAAAATCACATTCGATCAATTGAATCAATCCGAGATTTTTAAAAAAATTTTAAATATTTTTGATCGATCGAAAAACAGATTGGATCAATTGAAACAGGCAGTAGCTCACAGTATTTTGAGAAAATTTACAGTTTTGAAAAACTCAAACCAATTTTTGAAAAAAAAAAAAAAAAAAAAAACTCCTCAAAGCATTAAACAAAATGCATGAGTCTGAGATGTAATGGAATGCTTTTTCAAAAACCCAAATTTTAATCCCAGTTTCTCCAAAAAAAGTTTTAGCCATTCTCTCTTTAAGTTCTCAGGAAAACAAAATGTTTTGCATAATACTCAAGGTATTTTCAAACTTGGTTGGTCAGACCAAAAACACACACAATACAATGTATAGTGTTTAGCAAAGAGTAACTTGTGTAATGTGTGCAACTAGCAAAAACTTGAGATATATGTGAGGTGATATGTGAATAGCAGTCAATCACAAAGTCTACAAAATTCATCATATATAATTTAAAAGAAACTATCATCTAAAGAGTTATATCATATAACTTCCACATCTCCTAAAACATAAGCTTGCAATCATGTAAGTTTCTTGAATTTTGCCTCATTATTTTGTGGATTGGCATCAACCTTAATAGTACACACCAATTTTAATTATGTGAAATGGCATCAAGCCTAATAGTACACACCAATTTTAAGCATTAAGCAATTAATCGAGGCTATACCTTATGTTCTTTTTGTGCATATGCTATACTTTCTCGAGCACAAAATCTTATGATATGCACTAAGGTGTTCATGATTAGCTAGTGAATAGTGGTAAGATGGTTATTTATGCCTTTCTCAAAAGGATCAAGTCCGACAGTCAAATAACATGTGACTTTAAGATCAAGACAAAGTGATAAACATCACAAACATCTTTCCTACACAACATGCACTACAAAGTTTCAACTAGTTAAGTGAAATAAATAAGTTCATCAAAACTAAAAAAGGTACATAAAACATGTTATGTGTAAATAAATTGACCAACCTTGTTTTTAAAGACCAAGAAAAATAGTGCCAAACATATTTTGCTTTTCTCTCTTTTCTTTTTTTTTTAAAGAAAAAAAAAAGAGAAAACAAATAAATCCTAGAATGAAATACATGAATGTAATGCAATGCAAGTCTTAGAACAAAAGCACAAAAACACAAAAACCAAAGAACAATGGTCACAAAGGAATAAGCAATGAAGCATAAGGACCATGTCAAAAAGACTCAATTAGATCGAGTCTTTTGCATCCAAAACCTTTTAGATGCACCACGAGCATTTGAGTTCTTATTCACATTCGAGTGATTTCCAACTTCAGGATTGGAATAAAGGTTCAAAACCTTTACCAATCACCAATGAGTGCCATAGGATCTTGTGCTTAAGGCACAGGAACTTTTGTTTTGTTTACTCTCTTAGCAGCTTGAAGCTTGTAATAGTTAGGATGAATACGTCCAAACTTTCCACAAAAATGACAAACCCAAGCAGGTTTACCATGCATCTTGTCGTTAGAAAGGGTAAAATCTTTAGGTTTGGACTCTCCTAGATCAACCCTAATTTTCCTAGGGGGTGAAACTTCTATAGGTTAAACAACCTCACTCCCAAGAGGTTTAACAGTTTCACTCACAACCTCACTCACGGAAGGTTCAGAAGAAGATGAAGGAATAAAGTTCGTGGAAGTAGGTGCAGACACAGAGATGCTTTCAACATATCCTAACCCAGATTTGTCAAAAGGATACTTTTGAACATACAGCATATGATCAAGTTTAAAACTAGTAGATCTATCAACAAATAAATCATGTTTCAAATTTTTGACTTTATCAAGCAAAAGTATGTTTTCAGATTTCACATGATTCAAAAAATCATTAGCAACAAATAATTTAACAAGCAAATTTTTCTTTTCAAGCTTAAGAGAATCAATTTTCTTCAGGCCAAGTTCAACATTCATAGCATCTTTTGCAGCAACTTTGCAAAGTTTATTATAGATCTCTTGAAGATCTACATCCCCAGAAAGTTCTCTATCAGAAGAGTTCTCTTCAACAGATATACTTTCATTGACTACAGCAATACCTGTGAAAGCAATGAAGTTTCTATCCTCGTCACATCCAGACTTATCATCAGAAACCTCATTATCACTAAGGGTTACAGCCATAGCTTTACCCTTAGACCTCAATAAAGTAGGACATTCAGATTTAACATGACCATACCCCCAACAGCCAAAACACTAAGCACCCAAGGAATTATTTGAAGATTGACTAACTTTATCTCTAGGTTTTTCAAAGTTATTAACCTTAGTGGGATCATTCTTCCTAAAGTTTCAAGGTTCAGCAACGTTTGTACCTCTTGCCTTTCTGTTGTTATTCCTAAGAAAGTCTCTAAAGTTCTTGACAAGGTACGCAATCTCTGTAGCAAAGAGCTCATCATCAAATTCACCAACCAACATCATCAACAGAAGTTTTGGGTAGGTTAAACTCATAGGACTGAAAAGATCCTACAAACTCATCAACAGGGATGGAGT
Organism: Quercus variabilis; assembly: GCA_030445155.1. Classification (NCBI taxonomy): domain Eukaryota; kingdom Viridiplantae; phylum Streptophyta; class Magnoliopsida; order Fagales; family Fagaceae; genus Quercus; species Quercus variabilis. Next base: position 19,439,934 of record CP129446.1, read on the forward strand.
CCACATCCTTGATCTCAATAATGGCAATTACTTTGAGTCTAAAATTTTTAGTTAAAGATCTAAGAATCTTCCTAACAATTTTAGGTTGATCATAGATTTCACCCAAGTTAAAAGTAGAATTAACAATATCATTCAATTTAGCATAGAATTCATCAAAAGATTCATCATCAGACATTATAATGCTTTCAAATCTAGAAGTTAATTGTTGTAGATTGTTAATCTTAACTGTCTTTGTGCCTTCATGCACAGTCTGGAGGATTTTCCAAGCAGTATGAGCAACCTCGACATTAGAGATTCTCTTAAATTCCCCTATGGAAATAACATTAAAGATGGCATTCATAGCCTTGCTATTAAAACCAGCTGCTTCTTTTTGAGAAGTTTGCCACTCACTCACAGGAATAGTAGGCTTCTCCCATCTGTACTCAACGAAATTCCAAACTCTCTCATCAATGGATTTAAGGAATGCTTTCATCCTTACTTTCCAATAAGCATAGTTATTCCCATCAAAGTGAGGAAGAACAACGAGAGAATGTCCATGCTCCATGACAACAGGGATCAAAGATCAGCTCAGAGACCAAAAAATCTCCAACAAGAGAGCTACCTACTCTGATACCACTTGTTAGAAATTTAGACCCCTTAAACCAACCAGATTAACCTAGTTAATTAGCCAAGTGATTAATTTAGTCAAATTATGTCAATCTAGGTTATCACAATCAAACAATCATATCAAGAATATATAACAACGGAAATATAAATAACACAAGATATGATCACCTAGGAAACCACACGGTAAAAACCTGGAGAGGATTTGACCTAACTACCCTTAAGGTAGACCTAAATTCACTATGCAAAAAAATCAAAATTCATACAAAAGGACTTACAAGCTCTCCGCTTGACTTCCTAATGCTACCCACCAGTAGAACTTACTGACACGACCACGTGCAAGCTCCGAATTCACGGACTCCTTCTTTCTTGGATTCTCCTATCAACTACAAGCACCCATGCTTGTTATTCTTTAAACTCCAATGGCAGCAACCGAGTTGATCATCAAGGTGTTGAAGTAATCTCTACCTAGAAAACCCTAAACTTTGTGTAAAGAAAAGCTCCTCTAGATCTCACAAGAGATTTACACAAAATAGAAAAGTATGAGCAATAATACAACAGAAGCAACTCTAAAAACGTGACTAGGGTTTTTCTTTATATACCTGGGGTAAAAAATAGAAAACTCAAAACGTTTAATGAGTTAAGGCTGAGCTGGAATATTCTGCAGAAAAACATTCTGCCCAAGATTCGATCGATCGAGTCTTTCTTTCGATCGATCGAGCCAGGCTGAAATGTACCAATGCATCTGCAGCCTCTCGATTCCAACTTTACATGAAAGACACAACTTTGAGCAAGCCTTAACAAGACTAAACATATTGTTTTGATCATGGTTTGCCAACATTACACATTAGAGTTCTAAATACATAAATTTCTAAATTTTTAGAACCTAACATTGTTCAATTTAGTCCTCCAAGCTTAACCCCTTAAACAAAAATGATGATGATAATAATAATAATAATAGCTCAAATAACAACAAAACTAGTCCAAACAACAACAAATTAACAAAATATTCAACAAAAAGCCCATTCAAAAACAAATAATAAAAATTTATAATTATTCAAATTCATAACTCGTTCTACTCATTCCATAAAAATTATCCCTAATTTTATTTTTCCTTAGAAACAAAACCAAAAGAGATATTGTGGCTGTGAGTTCTCCTCGATTACGCCAATGGCTTTGCTCTTCTTGAATTTGTAGTCGCATTAGCTTTGCTTTCCTTGGTGGCTTGGCTCATAGTTGCAACATATATCATTCATTACCCAAAACCATAACTGCACCACACCTCATTTTTGTGGTCAAATGTGCATTGCGGTGTGGTGCAGTGCGATTTAAAATTTAGCCAAAACCATAATCGCACCATACCTCATTTTTGCAGTCACATGTGTAGTGCAGTGTATAAGATGTGGTTTAAACGATTTGAAACTAGTATATTTTTCAAATTTTGGGTTTTTCCTGCCTAACCCAAAACTAGTTTTTTCCTTTTGTTTTGGGCCAAATCTTAAACTATTGAGCTAGTTTTTATTTATTTATTTTGGGTTGGTTTTCCTAATCAACACTTGCTAGGATTATTTTTTTTTTCTTTTTCTTTTTTTTGGTGAAAACTAGGGTTATTAAACTATTAATAATATATTTAATATTAAAAAAATAAATATATTAATATATAAAGAGGGTGCAGTGCAATTTGTGAGGTTTTTTTTATTATAAAACCGCAAACTGCATTACACCATGTGGTGTGGTGCATTGTTACATGCATTGCGGTGCGGTTATGCCATTCTGCGGGTGGTTGGTGCGGTTTTTGTAGTTTGTGTAGTTTAGTGAACATCCCTATGTGTTTGAAACTCCTTTTTGGAGACTTAAACCCAGACCCTTACCCCCTACACCTTATAATCACTTATACTTGTGGAGTGACTATCGCACTAAGGGTGTGGCTGTTTTTACTTTATTACTTTCATCTTAGTGTCCTCAATTCTCATTTTATCTCTCATCAATGCCATTAATGTGCAATTAATAAATTGAGAACTACATTAGAAACATGATGAAAATTGAGAAATGCAATTAATAAATAAAAAATTGAAGCTTTGGAACTAAACGAAACCCACAATGTGCAAACTAAGAAGCTACAAATGGAGTATAATTTAGAATAAAGAACTACATTTAAGAGAGAGAAAGAGAGAAGTGGTCGTTTATTTTGTTTTGGGACCCATCTTAAGAAAAAATATTTCCCCTTTTTTATATATTTAAATTGCAAAAAGTCCGAATTTAATTTAAAAAAAAAAAAAAAATCTCATGATTAACCTGATAAAATTTTTTTAGTGAAAGCTATTGTCAAAAAATTTTCAAAGTTCTCTATTATTTCACATATATCTTCTTTTTTAAAAAAATTTAATGAATTGCACACCACTCTACTTTGTGGCTTAGGCTCTAACACAACGATAACTAAAATATTTGGACTCTAAGCCTCAATCATGAAAATCCCCACTGTAACCAAGTTCAAGAACCTCTCTGTACATGGAAACAAATGGGATTTTTTGGTTCATGTTTAGGGTTTTTTTTTTCCGCATTTTCAGTTCTTGTTTTGTATTTATTTATAGGACCCTGCCACAATGAGAGACAAGATACTTGAGATACCTTCTCATGACTATGAGTCAAATAATACTTTTATCCCCATAAATATGAGATAGTGGATAAAATTGAAAATTTATCCATTCTTGTATGCAAGAGACATCATCAAAGAAGGAACATGTATAAGTGCCAGCTGAGGCAAGGATAGAACATTTAGGATATCCTTTGTATAGCCAAAGTGACAATTTCCAAAAGAAATTGTAAGGTTGAAATTTATCAACCATCTTGCTGGCTTTATTCCATGCTAATTTGCTTGTAATTTAAGCACTTAGTAACCCTGTATTTAGGTGGGATCATTGTAAGTTTAGTGTGTGAGAAGATGTGAAGAAAAGTTCAAGTATGTGCAAGAAAGCAGAGTTTCGCGGCTAGGACTCGCGGCTAACTCGTAGCTTGCAAGCCGCCAAATGCTGGCACGTGAGATGCACACAGGGAAGCTGAAGATCCACGCCAGCTATCGCACTACAGGACAAAAATTTCAGGCTGGCCAGGCCGTTACGTCGCGACTTGAACTCGCAACTTGGACAAGCCGCGAAGTCAAGCCGCTAATCAGCCCTATTTGGCAAAAACTGATTCTTCATATTCCAAATACACACCACTATATATAGACCCTTATACCCACTAAATTGATAGAGCTTCTAGAGAGAATTTTTTGTAAGAGAAACCCTAGGGAAAAACAAGATTGCCTCATCCCCAATCTTTACCTTAGAGACTCTTCAAATTCCTCTACTCTCTTCCTTTCTATTGTTACATCCTTGAGAGGCCATTGACCAAATCCTTATCTCACAACACCCACGTCTGTGAGAAGGTTCATTTGGTGCTAAGGGAAGCAGTTTGGAAGGAACCAATATACATTGATTAATGCTATGGTATAGTAACAGAATCCAAGAAGCTAAAGAAGAAATAGGTTCGGCGTAACCTCGTTAGAGTAAGAAGCTTGGAGGGCTTAGGTACTTGGGTAGATTAGGCTTGGAGGGTCTTCTATTGTTCATGTATCCCAACTACATTTTTTAGTGGATTATTTACCTCTTGGAGGGCGGCGGAGAGGTTTTACACCGAGGACTTCGGTTTCCTCTTTGATAACACATCGTGTGTTGTCCGTGTGTTTGCATCTTTCCTTCCTTTATCTTTGCCTTATATTGACTATTGTGGATGTGTTTATATTTGGCTTAGATTATTTATCAATTCTGTTGTAAGCTTGTTATCATGTTCCGCACATTAACTGTTTGATATAAAGTTTGAATTGGTAATTTTGTAATTGGGGTCCAAACGTTCAAAGGTATTCTACACGTTTTTTGAACTTTCAATTGGTATCACAGTGGGTACACTTGTTGTGGTTTAAATACCTGAGTGTGATCCTTGACCCTCTTTGAAATGGATAGGTCTCAATCCTTAAATATTCCACCATTTTTTTATGGTAACAATTATGCCTTCTGGAAAATTAGAATGAAGGCATTCCTATGCTCTATTGATGACACCGTGTGGGATAAGATTGAAATAGGTTGGACTAGGCCAGAGGTTGAAAAATCCACCTAGGATAAGGCAGCTCTTACGGCAGCCAATGCTAACAGTAAAGCTTTAAATGCTATATTCTGTGGTGTGTCTTCAGATGAATTCCACAGGATATCTCACATGACAGTGGCCAAGGAAGCTTGGAAGATTTTGGAGACAACTTATAAGGGGACAAAGAAGGTGAAAGACACAAAACTCGAAATGCTTACCACCAAATTTGAAGAGCTTAAGATGGGAGATGATGACCCCTTTGATTCATTTTATGGGAAACTCAATAAAATTGTGATTGCGAAGCTCAATCTTGGTGAGAAGATTGAAGATACTAAGGTGGTGAGAAAAATTTTGAGATCCTTACCGGAGAGCTTTCAAGCAAAAGTCACAGTTATAGAGGAAAGCAAGGACCTGGATGAAATTAAGATCCAAGTGCTCATTGGGTCACTTCAAACGTATGAGCTTGGACTGCCTTCCCACAAGACGAGTAAATCGCTTGCTCTTAAAACCATCACCAAAAAAATGGATAATCCTTTTCGAAAAAGATGAAGTGGAGAAGGAAGTATCATATCTTGTGAAAAACTTTCGAAAATTTCTGAAGATGAAGAATAGCGGGAAACCATTCAACAAAGGGAAGTTTCCATCCTCAAGAGGTGATAGGAAAGACTTTAAGAAAAGTGAAGGGAAGGATTTTCAATCTCCTTCAGATATTGTGTGTTTTGAATGCAATGGCCATGGGCATATCAAGAAGGAGTGTCCGAATTTCTTAAGAGGAAAAGGCAAGGCGTATGCCATAACGCTAGGTGATATAGACTCTTCGAGTTTTGATTATGAAGAGAGTTGTGACAGAGAAGAAAACTACTCCGCATTCATGACCATTGCACATGTGGAGTCATCAGATGATTTAGGTTCACTTGTGAAGGAGCTTAGAGAACATTCTGATTTGGAGTCTATTGGAATATGTGAGGAGTCTGAAGATAAGGAAGCTGAAAAGCAGTGGGATTGCAAGAGACTTACAACTCACTCCTTAAGAAGATCGGTGAATATGCTAAGATGGCTAATGCAGCCATTAAGAAGATGAAGAGGGCTGGAGAAGAGTACAAAAGTCTTCTAGCACGATACAAGGAGGCGAAGTGTGAAATTGAGACACTAAATGGTGAGCTGTCGAAAGCTTATACCAAAGTAAGATATCTTAAGCAAGAGATGGTGCAAGCTCATGCCAAGATAGTGAGAGTCTCTAGCCAGAAGTTAGAAGATGTTATTTCATCTCAAAAACCTTCCTCAGATAAGTCTGGGTTGGGTTACACTGGAAGGAGTAGCACATTAGCCATGGCTGACAAAGAAGTGAAGCTTGTAAAGTCTAAAGAGATGATTGTGAATAAGTCTATTCCTGAGAAAATTAAAGCTGAGAAGATGAACAATGTGGCTGATCAATGGGTGTTCAATAAGTCCCACAGTCAGTCAAACTCCAGATATGGAGCTAGAGGAAGATGACTTCCAAGATCTCAACAGGGTCCTAGAATGAACTATTTCTGTCACTATTGTGAAGTACAAGAACATTCAACACCCAACTGTCAAAAGCTGAGAGCAGACAACAATGCAAGTGCACCTCGATTATGAGGAAGAAGAAATGACATGAGGTCTTGGGGTGGTGAGCAACCAAGAAGTCAAAACCGTGATCTAGGAATGATGGACGTGATGAAGATGATCAGTACCTTCACCAATTTCCTGGAAAGCTTCACATGAAGGTTTGACAGTCCCAACTCTCATACCCGACCAAACGCACGTGACGTGTGGGTGACAAAGGGTACTCATGCATAAGCATTACAACATGGCCATGCATTAATACTTCCCATATTTGTGAATATGTTTAGTTGTGTGCTTTTTGCTAGTATTTAGGTTGTTATTTTGTATGAGTGGTTGTCTTTGTTTCAAATGTTTTTACATTTTTTAATGTTTTTTATCAACCTTTTACTGCTTTTGTGTCAAAAATCCAAAAACACATAAAAACTAGAAAATCCAAAAAGTTTGATCGGCATTGTTGAGTTTTGTCTCAAAGCATGTTTTGCCTTGTACCTTTGTACTAATGGCTTTGTGCATTTAATGAACTTAGCTTGTCTCTCATGCACTCTTATCATTGTGGAAGAAATTCTGAAATCTATGTGACTGTTGTAAATAGATCTTCAACCTTGTCATGAATAATTAGTGAATGGTTTTGTTGATCTTAAGACATGCATAGACTCATGCCTATATATATTCCCACTTTTATTTTTATGATTAAAAGAGCTTTCTAAATGTAAATCTCCAAATGAAAGGAGATATAGAACTGCAAAAGCCTGTTGCACATACTAGTATTCGACTAGGAAAAAGGAAAAGTGACCAAATTGAAATGTTTGTTGCCCAAAAAGCCAAAGGCTAATTCATCAATTGAAATATCAAAAATTTCAGGCATTTATCTCTCAATGAGACTCTCTTTGCTCAAAAATGCAAATGATATGTTGAATATAGAACCAAATGAAAAGTTTCAAAGAATTGTTATCAAGTGCTTGTGGGAGGTCATATATGCATGTTTCTATAATTGAGATAGGTCACATTATCTAGTGCTAGTAGTGTATGCCTTGATTGAATTGATCATTGAAGTTTCACATTAGACTAAGGACTATCTCATTTTTTATATCCACACACAACACACAAGTCTATGTTCAATGAATGCCATATTCATTTGTGTGATTGTACTTGATTAAATGTGTTTTCACATACTCAATCCTTGTTGATCAAACACAAAAAGATTTTTGAGTGTTTTAGTTTGTTTTTGGAAAGTGTTTTTGTTCTTACAAAATTGTCAAAAATTTCAAAAACAGTGTTTCCCTGTTTTGGCGACAAAGTCGCAGGTTGGTCCAGTCGCATGCTCTAGTTGCGAAGCTCACTACGAGAGTTTTTACAAGTCACTAGCGGGTCTACATCCTAGTCGCGAAAAAGACAGAAATTTTTTCAAAATTTGTGTTTTTGCATTTTTCGCGGCTCAATGTGGCGACTTGTTCGCGGGTGAAAGGTCCAGTCGCAAGGGATACACAGATTTTCGCAGCTCAACTCGCGACTCCCTCGCGGGTATATCTTCCAATCGCGAAAAACACTTAGAAGATTTCTCAAGAATCTTTGTTTCACAGTGTTTCGCGACTTACCCTGGTGACTTGTTCTAGTCGTGAAAAACGTGTGTTTTGCATTTTAAAGTCATTTTCCAAAAACTTTTCAATTTTTCTCTCATACTTTGTGACTGTTCAGTGTCCTTTCCATTTCTATCTCTGAAACTCGTCGTGCTCCTCTATGAAAAACCTTCATTTCTACACCATTTTCACTTCTATCTTCAAGAAAAAGGTATGGGTTTTCTTTCCCTCATTTCAAATTTCTTGTTTTTTAGTGTTATTTTCTTTAATGTGAGATTGTGAAATGTTGGGTTTGAACATGGCTTTGTTTAAATATGCTGGATTTGTTGAATGGGTTTTTGCTGCCAATAACTTGTTCAGTGTGGCCTCACATGATGTTCTTGACTTATCTAAGTATTCTTACCTTAATATCTACACCTATCTCTTTCATGATATTGTGTTGAAATGCTTGTTGGTTGTGACACATTGCTACTCGTTTTTGCCAGTGTGTGTTATAATGCCTATTACTCTCTATGTGTTTGGCATCTGTTTCATGTTTCATATGTTTCTAATCTTTGAAAATGCTTATTTTGTCTCTTTATTGACTTAGTTTCTCTGATTCTATGCCTTCTAAATCTGGTTGGTCTATACTCTCTCACCTTTTGTCTAGATCTAACAAAATGAGTAGGTTATGGATTTGGTACTTTGCTGTGTGTTTGCTCTTTTACAGATGTCTTGACGATCCTCCAAAGGAAAAAAGGTTATGACCAAAGAGGGAACATCACTTGTTGCAAAAAGAACACGTTCTTCATCACAACCATCTACAGACTCAATGTTGAGCTGTTCAAAACTCCTCAGCATCTTGATGCTTACTCACACATCTTTGATCGGGGAACTCCTATAGTGGAACGGGAGGTCATATTTGACACTTTGAACACCACCTTTGTCCCTCGGATCTTCGAAGCAAAAGATTGGGCAAAATTGTTTGGAAATTTTGTTGATCTGATGCTGGAACTAGTGAAAGAGTGTTTCGCCAACATAATTGATCTTGAAACTAAACTACACTGTCTGGTCAGAGGAACGGAGTTCATTGTTAGTCTAGACACCATATCCGAACTTCTCAAAATCACTCGACCTGGGAATGCCAACCTAACTCCTTATGATGATCACACTCTAGTGATTCAGGACATTCTCCAAATTCTTGGTCCTAACCATGACATCTCCAGTGCCGGCACATCCATAAGTACTACCAAGTTTTCACCTGAGTTGACAACATTGAAGCTGATTATGTTTTCCAACCTCTATCCATTGACTAACACAGTGTATATCAACCTTGGAAGGACTCAATTTCTATGTGACCTCATCATAGGCACCACCATTGACATTTGTGCCCATATTTTCCATATCATAAGGAAGACAACAACCCGAACAATAGCACGAGGGTGTCTTCCATTCTGCAGTCTAATTATAAAGTTCATTCTAAGATAAGGTGTTACTCCTCCCTCAATTGGGAACATGATTGCTCATCCTCAACCAATCTCTATGTTCACTCTACAAGCCAGCAGAAGTCATTCATACAAAACTCCAAAGTGTGCACATCTCTTTCCTGCGACTTCTTCTACTCCTGAGCCAGATTCACCTGTACATGCCACCCATGTTTCATAGCAACCTAGCCCTACACAAGCACAGTCTGCCCCTCAGCCTAATAGGTTGGAGATTCTCTTTGAGAACCTCCACAAGCATCTTGGGGAAGTAGAAAAGACTCTCAGTGATGGCCAGAGAGAGTAGTCAAAGAGATTGGTAGTCATGCAGGACCAGATCGATGTTTTGGCAGCTTAAGTTGATGGCATTTTCACCAAGTTGCAATAGTGACCCTTTGGCCATTCCGGTAAAAAATGTGGAGAATTTTTGTTGGGCCAGCACTTGAGGGGGAGTGCTTATTTAAGGGGGAGTTTCATAATCCCTATTTTTATGTTTATACTGTTGATATTATTCAGCTGCATATGTTCTGTTCTGTTAAGATGGTTTGTACCCATGTTGCTTATGTAAGCTTTAAGGGTTTGTTTATGCACTCCTGTAGACCTTTGTAGTTTGTGCCATGCTTTATGCAACCATTGTGCTTTGTTAAATCAATACTTCTAACCTAATGCTATGCATTCCTTTTTAAGTACTATCACTCTTGTACCCGTGAAGGATTTTTCCTAGATGCACATACTTTCTGTTTTATGCATTGGTTGAATGTTGATTATTCAAGTGATTTGCCTTGAGTTAGTCAACTTAAATGTCCGGATGTTCATTCCAAGTATGAATGAGCATTGTGATCACTTGGTTATAGTGATTGCATGTTTTGGTCTTGCCATGGTTTATTGCTTTACTCCATTGTGCTTGATCACATTATGCTTGCTCCATTTATATTACAAGTTTTTCTGCATACAATGAACTTATTGTGTTGTTATGTTTCAAGATTTCTTGTTCTTATGGTTCTAAATCTTCACAGATTCTAGAGTTAGGTGTGAGTGAGTTTTCCAACTGTTCCCAACTCACGCGTTAAGTCTAGAGTTTGTTTTAAGGTTTTGTCACGGAATAGCCAAAGGAGGAGATTGTAAGGTTGAAATTTATCAACCATCTTTTTGGCTTTATTACGTACCAATTTGCTTGTAATTTAAGCACTTAGTAACCTTGTATTTAGGTGGGATCATTATAACGGTAGTATGTGAGAAGATGTGAAGAAAAGCTCAACTATGTGCAAGAAGGTAGAGTTTCGCAGCTAGGACTCACGGCTTGCAAGCTGCCAAATGCTAGCGCGTGAGATGCACACGAGGAAGCTGAAGGGTCGCCCCTGTTGTCGCACTACAGGACAAAAGTTTCAGGCTCGCCACGCCTTTACGTCGCGACTTGAACTCGCGACTTGGACAAGCCACGAAGTCAAGCCACCAATCAGCCCTATTTGGCAAAAACTGACTCTTCGTATTCCAAACACATACCACTATATATAGACCCTTATGCCCACTAAATTGATAGAGCTTGTAGAGAAAATGTTTTGTGAGAGAAACCCTAGAGAAAAATAAGATTGCCTCATCCCTAATCTTTACCTTAGAGACTCTTCAAATTCCTCTACTCTCTTCCTCTCCATTATTACATCCTTGAGAGGCTATTGACCAAATCCTTATCTCACCACACCCACGTTTGTGAGAAGGTTCATTTGGTGCTAAGGGAAGCAGTTTGGAAGGAACCAATATACATTGGTTGATGCTATAGTATAGTAGCGGAATCCGAGAAGCTAAAGAAGAAATAGGTTTGGTGTAACCTTGTTGGAGCAAGAAACTTGGAGGGTTTAGGTATTTGGGTAGATTAGACTTGGAGAGTCTTCTGCTGTTCATGTACCCCAACTACATTCTTTAGTGGATTATTTACCGCTTGGAGAGCGGCGAAGAGATTTTACGCCGAGGACTTCAGTTTCCTCTTCGATAACACATCGTGTGTTGTCCGTGTGTTTGCATCTTTCCTTTCTTTATCTTTGCCTTATATTTACTGCTGTGGATGTGTTTATATTTGGCTTAGATTGTTTATCAATTCTGTTGAGAGCTTGTTATCATGTTCCGCACATTAACTGTTCGATATAAAGCTTGAATTGGTAATTTTGTAATCGGAGGTCCAAACATTCAAAGGTGTTTTACACGTTTTTTGAACTTTCAAAAATAAATTCAACTAGCCTTATCACAAGCCATTAGAGCATTCGCATCAGAGTAGCTAAATTAGTCTGACGCTAAAAATGTAGCGAAATGTAGCTCATCAATAAATGAAAGTGTGCAAAATTGACTCTCACCACCGAGACTAAAATTTTGATGGCAAGACTTACAAGTGAAAGCAAGAGGAAACTAAGAACAAATTGAGGGCAAAGGAAAGGCAGACAGATTCAAACATTTAGGGGGAAGGGCAAATTTCAGTTGCATGCAGAGAGAAGCTCTAGATTCCCCATTTTCTTGTCCCTCAATTACAGTTAGGATTAGGTTTGATGTCAATTGTAAGGGTTATGAACTTGTTTGGTTGTCGAATTTGAGATTGCCATCTACAATTGATTATAAATGGCAACAAAATTCGTTGAAGATTCTACCACTAGTTGCATACAATTGTAAAAATATAGTTATTGTAATATTCTACAGTGGAATTATGTTTTAATTTGGTCTTTTTTTTTTTTAGTTCGTCAATAATATTTGTTGTGGTCTTTGATTTAATTTGTGTTTGCTTGATCCTTCGTTATTCATATTATTATTGATGAATGGTTCAGGTTCCAAGGTTTTCTATCTTTTGATAATAAGAAAAAGCTTTATTTAATTTAAAAAATTCAAAGATAAAATTCAGATAATGAAATTGAACAAAATTGAAATTACAATACTTGATTAAATTTCAGGCAAAATTATAGGGTATAATTTATAATTTATTCTTATTGTTAACAATAAAGTCATAAGAAAGTTAAGAACCCTATGGAGCTGAACCATACACCTTAAATGCGCATTTCATTTCAAGAAGAAAGAAATGCAAAAAAGTTATAGAAGTGCATGTGTTTTGGACATTTGGCTGTGGAACTGTACACATTTTTAATCCGTTGATTTGTAACCCATCTTTTTAGCTAAGGACTTGAACAAAAATTTAGGGATGAAAAAAAAAAAAAAAAAACAAAACAAAAAAAACAAATAAAACCAAAAAAACAGTTTAGGCCAGGAGGCGGGAGTTCAAGAGTGAGTAAATATTTTGAGGGTTTGGCCAGATGACATTGCACCTCTGCCATGATTTCTTTGCACGAAATTAATTTGCATTATACGTTTGCATATTTGGTAGAATCAAGAAAGCATTATTAGCTAAGAGATTTGTGGCTCAACCGACACTTTTTAGTATTTTCGATGGAGACATTAAAGGTTTCAATCTCTCTTTACCAATTATCAAACAGTCAAAAAAAAAAAAAAAGTATGAAAGCCATTTTCTTCCTTTGCTATTATTATTTTCTTCAGGTTGAATTTATTTAAGTGGATTAATTTTTTTTTTTTTTTTTGGCCAAAACTGAATGCAATTCAGATAAAAATATCACCACAAATTGATTAATAACGTTCAATTGCATGTAAATTGTGAAGACACCAACAAATCACCAAAAATACTAAATGCAATGAAAAATAAATTTGACACAATGATTTGTTAACAAATGGGGAAAACCTTGTAAGGCGAAAACCCCACCAGGTGATTTTAAGGTCACCACTCCCTAGAATTCACTAATCAACAATCATGCGGTTAAAAATATAAGTAATCTTACCAACTACCTAGACCTATTCTGAAATATCAACTTATAGTTCAATCTTCACTCCAATACTCAATTGGACTTGACCTTCTAGTAGCCTTCTTTCCCTTGATGCATAAATATCCAATCTGTGACTAACCCTTCGCACGGATCCTAATATGTGACTAACTCTAGCAACTTAAATGGTTATTATTAGCTGCAAAGTTCTTTACTTCATCAAAAATGAAGATAAGGAAGCACTTGGTTATAAAACCCTATGACGTACAAACACAGTAGCTTCTCACAGAAAAAATAAGTCTCTTGGTTTCTATATCCGTATATGAAGGCTTTTAAAATATGCCTTATATATGTATAGGATTGTGAGGAAAAAAAAAAACCCTAAACAAACACATAAGCTTGGGCCAAATTTTAAATCTGGAAATTTGAAAATTGTAAGTCTCGATAGATCGAGCTACTGTTGAGCTATCTATCGAGCGTCACATGAAGTCTTGATAACAAGCATCTGTCGAGTTATCTGTCGAGATTTAATGAATAACTTTTCTTCACTTATTTCTTGGATCAATCTTCATGTCTTTAATACTTGACTCGAACAACATGTTTCTTGAAGTACTAAACTCATCTTAGATCTACCCAATTACAAGTAAAATGAATTTTGTCAAAGGATTAGCCAATTACAAAAAATACGACCCTAACACCTTATAACTAGGATGATAAGTAAATGTTACCTTTATAGCAAAAAATTGATTCTAAAAATTAAAAAAAAAAAAAAAAAAACCTTTATAGCAAAAATATTTATTTTAAGAATACGATAGAATTTGAATATATGATATGCACTCCATGATTATTAATCTTTACCATCAAGTTAAGGAATTAATTAATAGTTTTTTTTTTTTTCGTAGGTAGGTTGGATTTGGTCTCAAGCCCTTATTCAATAGAAAAAAAAAATAACAATTGAGGTAATTTGAGTAAAATTATTTATTTATTTTTGTATAGATATAATTGAATTTGAGATCCATGTAATAGTCAAAATATAATAACATTCTTTGTGATGTCCCATGCTTAAGGTTCAAATCTCATGCTTGCCCCACCAACCATATATCTCCAAAAAAGAAAATGTTGATCAAAAATGTTTTAGGCTAAAATGGGGGGATAAACACCCCTAAAGTTTGGGGTTTTTGAATTTTACACATGTACATTTTTAGACCCCTTAAAACACAAGTTGTTTAACCTAGTTATTTAACCAAGTGATTACTTAGATAAATTATTCAGATTTAGGTTAACACATTCAAATCATATCATGTAAATAATGCGAAAAAGTAAATAACACAACAATATGATAACCCAAGAAAACAAAACCGTTAAAAAACCTGGGGAGGATTTAACCTAGCTATCTTCAAGGTAAAACGGATCCATTATGAAATAATTGAAGTTTGTACAATAGAACTTATACCACTAACATTCTATTGCTACCTTATGTAGAAAACTTACCACCACGACCACGTGACAGCTCCGAGTCCACAGACTATTTCTTTCTTTGATCCACTACAAGCACAAGTTCTCCTACTTGTGATATTCTTTTAAGTTCTTTAAGCAGCAACTGAAACGATCACCCAGCTCTTGACAAGAATCTTGATCTTGATAACTCTAAGTGTGTATGAAGGTAAATACCTCTAGATCTCATAAGTGATTCAACACATAGCACATCAAAGATTTCTAAAACATAGTTAGGATTTCTCTTTTATACTTTAAGTAAACCATAAAACCCTACACGTCACATGAGCTTGGGCTTAGTTGGAAAATTCTACAAAGAAAAATAATTTGCACGAGGTTCAATCGATTGAGCCTAATTTTTTATCAATCGAGCCTTGCAGATTTAGACAAATAAATCCTGTAATTACTCGATTCTAACTTTACAAATAAACACACTTTGAGTAGCCTAAATCTAGGCTCTAAGTTTTGATCATGGTTGCCAATAGATTACAATTTGAAATTCTAATGCATTTAGTTTCTAAAGACTTAGAACCTAACAACACCCTGAAATAATATAATTTGGGTTTTGTCTAAAAATGAAAATTGAGATAATTTGAGTAAAATTATTTATTTGTTTTTGTATAGATATAATTGAATTTCATATTCAAGTAATAGTCAAATTATAATGACATCCTTTATGATGTCCCATGTTTGAGGTTCAAATCCCATGCCTCCCCCACCATCTATATATCTAAAAAAAAAAAAAAAAAAAAAAAAACAAAACAAAACAAAAAACAAAAACAAAAACAAAAAACAAAAAAAAATTATTTGAATTTTACACCCTGAAATATTATGATTTGGATTTTGTTCCTTAATGTTATATGCCATTTGGATCAGCATCCCCTCCGTCAATTTCTTATTGATGTGTTTGTTGAGTGACACATCAACTTGTCATGTATACTAATTAAACCAATAAACTTGACACATCTTTAACTAATCCATGTAATTAACTAAACTTAAGAACCTTTAAAAGAATTAAAATGTCTTTAAAATCTATTAAACTAAGTAAATTATATTCTTTACATTTTAACATTTTATCACATGAACAAATTAAAAGGATATAATACATACATGACGTGATGAACAAATTGAAAGGCTATTACTTATGATTAATAAAATTTAAGGATGTTATACATTACTTTTTATAATTATATAAAATTTTCTTTTATACAAGAAAATTATATCTATATATATATATACACACACACACCGAGAACTGCTTAGTAGTGATTTTAATCCAAGTAAACTTCACCAAGTGATTGACTAATTCCATTAAAATTGCAATCACAATGAATAAGACAGTAAATTACAATGCGCACACACAAAGACAAGATGTGATTATGAAGAGAAACTCTTAAGAGACAAAAATTCACTGGGCTTAGCTAGTAAATAGGATCTACTTTGAAGATAGTTTCAATACATAACAATTATCCTGAGCAATACACTGATATAGAGTGGTACAAAAAAATTTCATTCCCCTAACCACTCCGAAACGATCTTTGGTACATTATTCATGGTTCTCAGAACCGGACCGGACTGGAAGGTCAGAGCGTGAGAACCAAGAACCGGGATGAAAACCGGTTTTTTAAGCCTAAAGAACCGGATTTTTTGTTAATTCTGTGAACCCCTAAAACCGGGGTTGGACCACACAAACCGGTGAGAACAGTGTGGTCCAACCCCTTAGCAATTTTTTTTTTTTTAATAAAAACAACTTAACACAATTTTATTCTACTTAATTAAATTATCCATCTCTTACAAGGAATAAAAAAAATTATAATTAAAATCCTTCAAAGATATTCAACTTCACTTCAAAAATTAATCATAAATTTTAATGTTTTCATGGTTATTATTTTATTTTGTTAACTTTCTTATTTAATTAATAAATATATGCTTGAAAATCATTAAATTTCCCTTACATATATAGATATATTAGTCAATTTTGCTAGTTTTATAAATTTAATATCTATATTTAGGCTTTAATTAATTATTAAATTAATTATGACGTCATCACATTTTGATCCCTGTTCGACCTGGGTTCGACTTCAAAAACCTTGAACCTCTCTCTTTTACTGATCAATGAACGGTTCGGGTCTGAAAACCTTGACATTATTAACTCTGTGCTTTATCCAAAAAATATGAGATAATGGATAAATTTGAAAATTGAGTTATGTTAGAGATACTACAAATTTTATTACAAATATTTAAAAAAACTAATGTGTCACCAATTACAAAAAAAAATATTCAAACCTTTTATATATATAAATATATATTATCATGCCAAAACAATCTCTAGTATGGTATTGACTCCCATGCTTTATTCCAAAAATATGAGATATTGAGATAATGAATATAATTGAAAATTGAGTTATGTTGGAAACACTAAAAATTTTACTGCAACAATTTTAAAAATTAATATGTCAACAATGATAATTAAGGGAGGATGAATTTGAACCATGAATAGCTTCGCTGAAAACACAAAATTTTCCAACTAATTAAATTACAAGACTCTTGGCCAAAGATTTATTTATTAATTTGTTGAAGTCCATCAATTACATTCATCACTATCAATTTGAAAGGTATATGTAGTAAAATTTACAATAATATTAGCATTTTTCTTCATTACACACTCAAAGAGTCAAAATGTTTGGATATAGGTGACAATATTCTATACATTTTTCTTCTCCCATCATGTGCAAATCTTTGCTTCTCTAGGGACTTCAAAACCTCTCTGTGGGTCATGAATAAGTCATACTCGCTATCCCTAGCCTTATGAGCTTTTTGCTTCACTAGTGCATCATTTATGGGCTTCAACATGTCAACCATGCACGTCTTTTATCCATGGGAACCTTGAACTTTATCATTGCCTCATTTCCTAGCACCATTAACAATACTCCTTTGCTGGGCTACTTTGCACACCACCATGAGGTATGATACCACTTGTTGGGAGATAAATACATTGAGAAGACTTCTTAAGTAGTTAATATAATATACAAAAACAAACTTAGCCCAAAAGGCCTAAGGTCAACTATATTATATTAACCACTCATTCTTCTCACATTATTCAATATGAGATTTCACTCACACATCATATACTATATAATAAAAGTTGAGTTTAGAAGCTGTGGTTGCGCCAAGTGGCTACACCATATTATAGAAATGTTTTTAGATTTTTAGATTTTTTTAAAAATATATAACTTCATATAATTTCTAAATTGATAAATATCTTAATTTAATTACAATTCAAATTCTTCATCTAATCTATCTAATCCTTATTTATTACTATACTACACGTAAAAGAAAACATTTATAATTTAAAAATAAAAAATATATATAATTTTTCTTCTCCTATAATTTCTAAATAAATAAATATCTTCATTTAATTACAATTCAAATTCTTTATCTGATCCATCTAATTCTTATTTAATTACTATATTAGTCGTGGTTGCGCCAAGTGGCTGCACCATATTGCAGAATTTTTTTTAGATTTTTATATTTTTTAAAAATATATATAATTTTTCTTTCCTATAATCTCTAAGGTGATAAATATCTTAACTTAATTACAATTCAAATTCTTCATCAGATTCATCTAATCCTTATCTATATATCTATATATATAATATTAGGTAAAGGTAAGAGAAAATCCAATTAGATTTCAAATTGAAATTCAATTAGAATCTAATTTTACGCCACGTGTCTCATCTAATCTAAGTTTTTAAATTTTTGTGTCAAGTAAGTTAATTCAATGTAAAAAGGATTTCAATTAGAGTTTATTTTTGCGACATGTGTCCCATCTAATTTAAGTTTTTAAATTTTTGTACCAAATGAGTTAATTTAGTGTAAAAAAAAAAATTGAGAAGTCCAATATAAGTAAACCATAAAAAAACACAATTTTTAAATGATTTCTATTTATGAGTCTTCTTTTTTTTTTTTTTCTTTTTTTTCTTTTTTTCAGAACTAAAAATAATTCAAGTTTATAAGCCATCTATATATATATATATATATATATGTTAATATTAATAAGTAAAGCTTAGAGAAAATCCAATAAGATTTTAAATTGGAATTCAATTAAAGTCTAATTTTGCGCCATGTGTCCCACCTAATCAAAATTTTAAAATTTTAAACCAAGTTAGTTAGTTCAGTATAAAAATTAGATTTCAATTAGAGTTTAATTTTACGGCACGTGTTCCATCTAATCGAAGTTTTTTAATTTTTGTGCTAAATGAGTTCATTTAGAGTAGAAAACGACGAGTCAAATATATATAAATCATAAAAAATATAATCATATATCCAACATGATATATAAAATTAGAGGAAGAGAGAGTTTGAATGATTTTATATTTTAGAGTTTAAATGATTTTTTTTATAATTTGAAATCAAATGTGGAATTATGTCATAAATATCTATTTAAGTGAGTTATTGTGTACAAAAACTAAAGAGTCAAGAATTAATGAACATAATTTTTTTTTAAATGAACAATTTACATTTTCTACCTAATAAAATTCTTACAAGACTTTTTAAAAAGTTAGAAAAAATTATAAGAATGACTACCAATAATATTTAAATTATATATGTAAGATTATTATACCATGCATCTTAGTATGTATCTTTTAAATATATTGAATGCAAAAACAGAAGAGTTTAGATCTAATTAGATTCTAAATTTTATACACACACACACACACACACACACACACACACACACACACACATATATATATATATATATATATATGTAATTATGATTATTTTTAAATGTATCAGTGCATATGCATGGAGTTAAAGCTAGTTTAATTAGTATACTACACGTAAAATAAAACATTTATATATTAAAAAAAAAAGGTAGTAATGTGTATTATTAAAATAAAAATAAATAAAAAAATAAAAAAAGCAACATGTATTATAAAATATATATATATATATATATAATTTTTCTCCTCCTATAATTTCTAAGTTGATAAATATCTTAATTTAATTACAATTCAAATTCTTCATTTGATTCATCTAATCCTTATTTAATTACTATACTACACATAAAAGAAAACATTAATCATTTTTAAAATATATATATATATATATATAATTTTTCTTCTCCTATAATTTTTAAGTAGATAAATATCTTAATTTAATTACAATTCAAATTCTTCATCTAATCCATCTAATTCTTATTTAATTACTATACTACACGTAAGAGAAAACATATATGTGTGTGTGTGTGTGTGTAGGTAGCAACATGTATTATAAAAATAAAATAAAATAAAAAACAGCAACGTGTATTATTAAAAAAAAAAAATGCAACAACATAATGTAATCTTATCCTTCTCAAATTCTTCATCTAATCCATTTAATCCTGATATATAAAAAATAAATAAATAAATAAATAAAAATTAACAACATGTATTATAAAAAAAAAAAAAAATGTTGAATTCAATTTTTTTTTTCATGCATATACACAAACATGTAGCATGATTTTTAATTTTGATTATATAATTGTAATTCATTTAGCTATAATTTTTTTAATAAAATTATACATTTTATGACTTTATACTCACAAGACTTAAACTTCAAGTTTCAGTGTCTTCTCTCATGCTTTTAAGGACACAAATTAAATTCTCATGTGAGTCTCTCAACTTCAAAATTTTATATATTTAGTAATTTAGATTGTTCTTAATTATTGAATTGTGGTTTCCACTTAAATATGATTTCAATTGTTACTTTCGATAGTTTTTAATTATTAAATTCAAGTTTTACTCATTTAAATGCACGTGATTAATTGAGCCTTATAGTTCAATGTATTATTGAAAATCATTTTATATATATTTTTAGGTATTTTTACCATCTTCCATTCAATTATATATATATATATATATATTGTAAGGACCCAATGAATTTGTGGCCCAAACCCACTTAGAATAATGAGTTGTGCCTTTCCACCCTAGCCCAAACCAATAGAATTTGTAAGAGGAGAGAACTAACAGCAACAAAGGGCTTTGCTCGAGGACAGTTACAAGGAAAAATAAGATTTGTATTTAGAAACAAATGAGTATTAGGCTCCTCTCCAATTCTCCCGATAAGACTAAGCTTGGTAATACTGTTCACTCTCTTCTCTCAATGTTCTTCCTTTTGTTTTTCTTTTCCCTCTCTTTCGACCTCTTTTCCAATGCCCCCTTCTTTTCTTATATACCTCTACCTCTATCACATCTCCACCATCCATTTCTACCTAACCTCCCTCCCTCTTTGACACTTGTTTCCTTTCACATCTGAAGAAGATGGTGGAAGGAGTCTGTTTAGCTGTGGCATACACTATTCAGGTCACTTCCTCATTAATGCGGCTGATAAAGCTAATGTCTATTATTTAATGTAGTCGCAACAGGCTACAAAAGACTAGACATTTCCCTACTGCCTACTGACTTCCACTCTCTTCAGACTCCAACTCCCATTGAGAATACTACAGAGTACCATGGTTCATTTCTTATCTTCCCCTAGCGGCTTCCTTCCTCAGGCCATCGACTTGCAGCATCCCTACACCAATGTTGCGACCCTTTGACTTCATCCTCAGTCCTCGGGCTCCCACAATAGCCCCCTAAAACGTTCGCTATTTGTTTATGAGACAAAAGCGAAGTTTTAGTCTCACAAGTAAAATACGCATGTGCCATATGCATTCCTACATATCAACATCGTTTCACCTATCTTTCACACGCTCCTTGTGCTTCGAAATCCACGATCTCACATTTATGGTGCCAGGCAGCTGCTTGTCTCCCAACATTCTACCGCTTGATCAAGATCCCACGGTTCTTATTTCCCCTCATTTATGGGCGAGAATTTCATCACTCACCTTTTCACTCCTATAAACGGAGGACTTAGAGCTAGCTGAAGCTCATTTTGAACATTTGGCAATCTAAGTTGAAGAAAAAAGCTCCCGAGGGGAACCTTTCACACTTACTTATAGGTGTGTTGATTTCCTGATTCCTTTTTTTTCATAAGTTTTAACACTTCACCTCTTAAATATACCATATGTAGATACGCTAGGTTAATGGACACAGCCGAGGCTAGGGCAACCTTTAGGGCTCAATATAAAATTTCCAACAGTGTTGAAATCAAACACTGGGAGGAAGGTGAGTGGCTGGTCTTAAACAGACCTCCTGAGTCCGTGGTTATTCCTATGATCACTTTCATCGAAGGCAGGATGGAGCTTCCTATAGGGACGGTAACTAGGGATTACCTTATAAATTATAAGTTAACCTCGACCCAATGTTCTCCAAATATTTTTAGGATCCTCGGGTGTGTAGATGCAATAAACTATAGAATAGGGACTAACCTCACCTAGCATGATGTAAATTTGGTGTATAACTACCAAAAAGGGGAAAAAAACAAAATACTACATGAAGTGTAGGATCTCCGCAGTTAGGTTAATCTCCGACCTGCCTGACTTGAGCAAAGGCATGGACAAGGATTTCCTCATTGTCTCGAGGGGATGGCTTGATGGGATACACTGCCCCACCCAGGAAGGGGAACCAGGTAGCACTCCTAAGGACCGGGTCACACTTAGGATTTTACACAACTTTTCTAGGGTCAAAGTTTTCTTCCTTTTTTTTTTTTCTTTTTTTTTTTTTTTTTTTTTTTTATTAACAATCTCTATGATTTCATCTAGCAAACGAATACCACACAACTCTAGCCAAACACTTGGTGAACTTCAAAGACCTGAACAATATCCTTTGGTCAGAAATATTTTTGCATAAGGATAGACAAGTTAGGGCGACTCACGTCATTCTCAACTACAAACCATTCACCAAGCACTTCCAAAGTCCGAAGTATGTTATTAAAGCCAGGGACCTCTCCTTGGCTTTAATAGATGTTGCCATACCAGGTTTTTTGCTAACAGAACCACCTCCCGAGGGGACCTAGGACGCTCAACGCCTAGCACCCCTAGTTGCTAAACTCCTTTATTCACAAGAACCTCATATCCCATCAAATGCTAAGTCCAAGGAGTCTATGTTTGAGTTTGTTTAGGAGGTGACAGATAAAGATTTTGACGTTTTTACTGCCTAGCCGCTCCCAGCACTTCACAAGCCCATGCACCAGCAGACATGGGTTTCAAGGAGAAAACTCCATACCTTCTTGCTCTGCTCACAACCCACGCATGGGGCTCTTCCTCGGCTATGGCAATGGTGCCTCGACCACCCACCTCGGCAGCTACACAAACGACACCTGCTGATGCCGGGGATAAGAAAAGAAAAAGGGCCTATTGAGGCAAAGAAGCCGAGGGCACTGAGGAAGGGGAGATAACGTAATCCTCCCACCAGCCCCCAGCCAAAGAGGCTCGGACTAGTAAAGGGCAATCAAAGAAGTACACTCTCACTAAGTCTTCCAAGAAGGTTGGAGGAGACCAACTGAAGAAGGCCTCCATTTGGAGGCCCATTTTTACTCTCTGCTTGGGCAATCCAGTGTTGGACGACGCCAACTTAAGGGACCCCAAAAAGGGTAGCTCTGTGTTAGGACATATGTGGTTCACTTGTTAAGAACATATATCATTCTTTTATGTAATTGGCTAATCCTTTGACAAAACGTACTTTACTTATAATTAGGTAGTTCTAGTTGTTTTTAATACTTCAAGAAACTGTGTTTCAAGATCAAGTGTTAAAGTCATCAAGTCTGTCTAAGAAACAAGCTGAAGAAGTGCAAGTTCATTAAAGCTCGACAGCTAGCATATGTCGAGGTTTAGAAAGCTGCTAAAACCCGTGTGCTCAACGCCTGCTCGACAACTTCTCGACACCTCCTATCTATCGAGATTTATGAACTTCAGAATTTTGATCTAATTTTCTTGGAATCCGTGAATATGTCTTTAAGCTTCTTTTCTCTTAACACTAGACATATAAAAGGATTGTCTTAAGGGCTGTCAGAGAGTACACAAGTTACATAAGCATTGAGCAAAGTCTGTTCAAGCAATTTATGACCGAAGACAAATTTTTACCCTAGTTCATCTCTTTTGAAGAAGTTGCTGTGTATGTGCACCTTTGGTTTTTGTCACCAAGTATCTTCTTGATCTTCATCGTGGATGAACTAAAGAACTTTGCAGTCAACAACTCTCTCTAGTTGGTGGTTGAAGTCACATACTAGGATTCGCGTATTGGTTAGTCACGTACTTAGCAGCCATGCATCAAAAGGGGAAATCGTCACTACAGAACAAGTCCAATTAGGTATTGGAGTAAGAGTTCAACTGTAAGTTGGTATAAGGTACTGAGATTCCTTTACTTGTAACCGCTTATTGTGATAATAGTGGAATTTCGGGAGTGGTGTCCTGATAATCACCCGGTAGGGTTTTTGCCATTAGGTTTTCCCCATTCGTAAACAGATCACCGTGTTATTTCTTTTCCGCTGAATAATTAGTTTATCGGTGATTTGTTTGTGCTACCATGCGTTTGCATGTTAATTAATTTAATTAATTCACTTAGCTAAATCAATTGGTTAATTTATCATAAGGGGTCAATTTGTTTTTGGCCTATCAAGTGGTATTAGAGCAAGCACACTCTGATTAGCTTTCCTGTGTTTGATCCATTGACCCTTGTTTGTCATGGATAGAAGAAAGTCATTAATTATACCTCCTTTATTTGATTGCACTAACTATGCATACTGAAAAGTACGCATGAGAGTTTTCTTGCAGTCTTTAGATGAGAAGGTGTGGCAAGCTATAGAGATTGGCTGGACTAAGCTAAAAGAAGCGTCGGCTGATTGGGATGAAGCTAAGATCAAGGCAGCAAACTTCAACAGTAAAGTGTTGAATACCTTATTTAGCGCAGTCACCAATGAGAAGTTCAAGAAGATATCCTTTATTGAAACAGCTAAAGAAGCATGGACCGTCCTCCAGACAACCTATGAGGGTACAAAGGTTGTCAAAGATTCAAAGTTTCAGAGGCTCACTACAAGCTTTGAAGAGATAAAGATGGAGAAGGATAAGTCGTTCGATGAGTTCTATGCCAATCTCAAGGACATAGTGAACTCAACCTCTTGGGAAAATCATTCCTAAACCCAAAATTGTGAGGAAGGTGCTCAGATCTCTACCCGAGAGATTCCATGCCAAGATTACGGCAATAGAGGAATCAAAGGATATTGACAAGAATCCCTTGATAGAGTTGGTTGGTAATCTATAAACCTACGAGCTAGGTTTATCAAGGATTAGCAAGTCGGGCAAGGGCAAGAGCATGGCTTTGAAGGCAAAGAGCAGTAACACAAATGAGTCTTCCGATGATGAAGATTCCAAGATGAAGTCCTACATTACTAGGCAGTTCAAGAAGTTTATGAAGAATGCCAATGGGAAGAGCTTCGACAAGGACCGTAGGCAATCCAGTTCTTCTCAGTTCAAAAGCCAAGACAAAGGGAAAAATGACGCAAAGGATGGCAGTCAGTACACTGTTCCTATAGGACCAAAGTTCTTTGAATGTCATGGATTTGGTCATATGAAGCAAGAATGTCCTACATATCTCAAGAGCATTGGGAAGAGTAAGGCATTTGCCACAACTTTGAGTGACACTGAGCCTAAGGATGATTCTGACAATAAGGATGACAGAATCTTGAATGCCTTCATTGCCACAGTTAATCCTACTAAAGGGATTGTTGAAGACGTGGATAAAGAAGAAGAATTGGTGGATTCTAAGTGTGAGAAGATGGATGATCAAGATGATATCCATACAACCAATGAGAAACTGTTTAAGCTCTCTAAGAAGCATGAGAAACTATATAGGCTGGCCACCAAGAAACTCAGTGATGTGGAACTTGATTGTGAAGAGCTATCCACAAACTTTGATGAGGCTAATCAGACTATTGGAGCACTGAGGTTTGAAAACAATTTTTTGGCTGAGAAGACCAATAAACTTGAAGTAAAGCTGTTTCAAGTCAGAGCTTAATTGGAGAGAACTTCAAGTGCAAAGTTTGATGAGATGCTCAGCATTCAGAAATCTGCTTCGGATCGAACATGTTTAGGGTGTGGTCTTTCTGCTTCTAATATTACTTCTACTAGTAATACCGTTTTTGTTTCTCCTGCTAATAATATTAAAATTGAGAATAATGATGTTAAAATTGAATTAGCTAGTGAGAACTTAGACAATGGTAAATCTATCCTAGGAGTACCCCCTAAACAGGATAAAAAAGATGTTAAAAATCCTAAGGCTAGAAAGGCTAACTCTTAAAAACCTAAACAGAAGAAGTAGCATCTCTGTCATCATTGTGGAGTTGCTAGTCATACTCGACCAAATTGCTATAAGTGGTTAGCCACTCAACAGAGTAACGGCATGATCGCATTTGGATGCCAGAATCATCTTCAATCCTCTCTTGCTCCTCTTAGAGATCTTCTCAAAGCCTTCATGTTCCTTTCGAACTTAAACGATTTCAATACTTCCTCCTCACCGCCAGTTCAAAATTTTAATCAACAGAAAGGTTCTTCCAAGGTGTGGAAGGAAAAGGGCTCCAAGTGATTCTATCACTTTCTTCTATCCTCCTGTTTTTGTTTGTTGCATTACTTGTATATTTTGCTTTACTGTTTTGAGTTAGTCTAGTTTTATACTTTGCTTTACTTAACATGTTTTTGTTTGTTTATTTTCAGTTTTGCTTTTTTTTTTTTTTTTTTCATATAAAAATAAAATAAAATAATTGAAAAAAAAAAATACAAAAACAGTGTATGTCTGTGTACTTTGGTACTTGTGTACCTTGGATGACCATTGAAACAAAATTTTCTTAAATTTGTATATTTTGTAACTTAGATGAGTGTCTCTATGCACAACTAAGTAAGTAAGTTTTGTGACTCTTGTTTGCGATGAGTAAGATTAAATTATCTCTTATACTTAACACTCGTATCACTCTTTTTGATGGGAATGACTAGAAAATCCTAAGAGAAAGGCATAAATAACCATCTCATCACTATTGCCCACCAAACATGAAAAACATCTGTATACTTCGACATAGCAAAAGTGTGATGTCAATGACATTTGTGTGCTTTGGCATAGCAAAATTGGAATGTCAAATATCATTGGGTATTTCTTTTATCTTTCTTATATGCCCATGCATGATATGCTTAAAAAGAAAAATATGCAAAAAAAAATAAAAAGCAAAAAGATCAAAAATGCTTTTAAATATGATTGCAAACATGTATTGTAGGAAATGTGGGAATTATAGGATGTACCTCAAAGGTGATAGTCTCCATCAAATAGTTATGATTATGTGTGAGTTAAAGTGATTTTCTCATATCTCAAATCGTCATAACATGTATACACTTATGCAATCTTGCGATGTTTTTCACACACAACACGCAATATTCTTTGCTATTCTTGATACATGTGTAGGTACAATGTGATTTGGTCATCACAAGGTTTTACATGTGTTACTGTATGCTTACTAAACTATCATAACTTGTTTTTGAAATATAAAATTGGTTAGACTTGTTTAGTGTGTGTGTTTTTGAGATCCATGTGCTTAAAATAACTATTGAGAGATGATTTTGAGAGCTTAATATGTTAATTGGATCATGGTTGAGTTGCATGTTGGTTTGCATTTATGTCTGTGTTTTTTACTTCTCGAAAAACTGTTTTTAAAAGCTAGCTCGACACCTCCTCAATACCTAGCTATCTGGCGAGCTTCTCAAACTTTTTCTTATCGTAATCCCGACACCTCCTCGACACCTGGTGGATCAATCGAGAAAGTTTTCGCCTCCTCGATAGCTTCTCGATACCTGGTAGATTGATCGAGCTTCTATCCTTAATCTGGTGTTTTGTTCCTCGATACCTCCTTGACACCTGCATCTGTCGATGACCATTTTCTCGACACCTTCCTCAACAGATAGCCCGACACCTCTCGACACCTTATATGTCGAGATGTACTGAGGAGTTTATAAATACCTCCTCGTGCAATCCGGAATTCATTTCTCTCAATCTCTCCCTCAATTGCTCTCTCCTTTTCTCTCCCAAACAATCTTATCTCACTCTAATCTTGATCCTCAAGGTTTCTTCAAGCTTTTTCAAGGTTTTCTTCACTTGGTAAGCTTCTATTCTCTCATTCTTCATGCATTTCATCTTTTGAAACCTAGGTTTTGGGGTTTTTGAAAATTTTTGGGGTTTTTCAAAATTGATGAGTTATTGTTGAAATTTTGGGATGGGTTTTCACTTATATGAGTTTAAAATCTCATGCATTGCATTACATTAGCATTATAACAGTATTTTCATGCATTTATATGTGTGTAATATATTTGTGTGCTAGTAGGATTGGATTAGGCTGAGCCCATGATGAATTTTCTTTTGCACGTCACATGGTCATGCATTCCCATGTACACGTACTCTCTTTTCAATATATCTTGATATATTTGAACTGTTTCGGACTTTTCTGATTGTCTTTTTCTCTCCCCCTCTCTCTTTCTATTTATGTTAGTCGTGTCTATGGCACCTAAGCGTAAATCTGCTCCGTCTCAGAACCCTCTTCGTTCCGGGGCATCGTCTTCATTTGGTCCTACTCCTTCTAACATTCGGTTTCATGGTGAGGATGCCTGAAAGGCTTTCTCGAAGAACTTTTCTAGACAAGGTGTTCATTCAAAACGCCAAGTCATTTTGGCGGACTTTGCCGACACTGACCTTCCCACTGTCATTCACAGTCGGGGATAGAGTTACTGTGTGACGTCTTGGTCACCTGTCCTCTCATGCTTATCTAGGAGTCTTACTCTAACATGCACGGGATTGATCGTTCAATATCTCTTTTCTTTACTCGTGTTTGAGGTACGCGCATCCCTATCACACCGCAACTTGTTGCGGATGTGCTTCGAGTTCCTAGGATAAAGTTTCCTGACTATCCTCGTTGTGAGCATCTAAGGACGGTGTCCAAGGATGAGCTCATGTCTGCCTTCTATGAGCACCCTACTAAGTGGGATAACCGTCAGTTTACACCATGTCGACCTTTTGCTAAAGGTCCTAGATTCTTAAACATGGTTATGACCTTTGTACTCCATCCTCTCTCTCACAACAACTCTATTACAAAGCCTTATGCTCGATTTTTGTTGTCCCTACTTGAGCATCTTACTATAGACTTTCCTTCACATTTTATTCTTTTCATTATAGATGTTCATCAGGATTCGACATCCAGTGATAAGCTCATCTTTCCTTCCGCTATCACGAGGATTTTACGCCATTTTTTCATCCCTTTTCCCATGTCCGACCACTTCACACACATTTGCGCCATACACACCATTACCATTAAACGTAGTGACGCGCAGTTTCGGTCACGACAAGAGTCAACAGCACCTCCCTCTGGTTTGACTCCATCTCATTTGGCATCATCTCAGTCTGGTCCATCTACATCTGTTCCTTCTTCTTCCATGGGCGATGTATCACTTAGAGACATCATGGCGTAGTTGCAACATATGGATGCTCGCCTTGATACACTCTCTACTGAGTTGTATCAGGTAAACGTTCGTGTTTGTCATATTGCACGACGGCAGGCAGCTATGGATGGCTATGCTTCTAAGGCTTCTCCTCCACCACCTCCTCTAGTGACTTTTGATTCTGATGTTGAGGATGATGATGATGATGGTGATGACGATGATGCTTTTGATGATGATGATGGAGATGCTAGCTCTATCGATGAGATGTCTACTTGACACTCTTACCCTTTGTCACTCGTAACAAAAAAGGGGAGTAGTTTTGGGATATGAAAGTAGTCATTCTTAGGAGGAGAGTTAGTATAGGACATTTTTTTTAGGGGGAGTGTTGATATGAGGGATTAGTGAGGATATGATGTATCTTTTCTTTGCTTTCTTTTATAGATACATTGATCTTGTACATTGGGTCTTATGACCATTTTTACACATACATTGTACTTATATTCTTTATATGTGGATGTATGTTTCTTTCACCTATCTTTCATGTGTTGTTTCTTTTCTTCCTTTATACTCATTTTTCTTACATTTGTATGCAATCTATTATTTCCATCTCACACAAAGATGCCTTGATAAGTTTTGTTTAAAGTGTTTCAAAAATACAGGTTGTCAAAGTCTACTTGCTATAAACTCTCTTCTTGCAAAATTTTTCAAGAGTTTGTGTTAGGATCAATTTTATTGTATTCAACAAGTGAATATGAGTTAAGTAATTTATGACTTCTCTCACATGTTCATTTGTTTGTTGTGGTTTTGTCACAGATTTCCAAAATGGGAGATTGTTAGAACATATGTGATTCACTTGTTAAAAACATATGTCGTTCTTTTATGTAATTGACTAATCCTTTGACAAAATGCATTTTACTTGTAATTGGGTAGTTCTAGGCATTTTTAATACTTCAAGAAACTGTGTTTCAAGATCAAGTGTTGAAGTCATCAAGTCTGTCCAAGAAACAAGCTGAAGAAATGCAAGTTCATTAAAGCTCGACAGCTAGCATATGTCGAGGTTTAGAAAGCTGCTTAAGCCCGTGTGCTCGACACCTACTCGACAGCTTCTCGACACCTCCTATCTGTCGAGGTTTATGAATTTCATAATTTTGATATGATTTTCTTGGAATCCATGAATGTGTCTTTGGGCTTTCTTTTCTCCTAACCCTAGACATATGAAATGATTGTTTTAAGGGCCGTCAAAGAGTACAAAAGTTGCACAAACATTGAGCAAAGTTTTTTCAAGCAATATGTGATCGAAGACAAAGTTTTACCCTGGTTCATCTCTTCTAAAGAAGTTGTTGTGTGTGTGCACCTTTGAGTTTTGTGACCAAGAATCTTCTTGATCTTCATCATGGATGAATTAAAGAACTTTGCTCCTAACAACTCTCTCTAGTTGGTGATTGAAGTTGCGTACTGGGATCCGCGCTTTGGTTAGTCACATACTTAGGAGTCATGCATCAAAAAGAGAAATTGTCATTACAGAATAAGTACAATTAGGTATTGGGGTAAGGGTTCAACTGTAGGTTGGTATAAGGTATTGGGATTCCTTTACTTATAACCGCTTGTTGTGATAATAGTAGAATTTCAGGAGTGGTGACCCAAAAATCACCTTGTGGGGTTTTTTCCATTAGGTTGTCCCCATTCGTAAACAAATCATCATATTATTTCTTTTCGGTTGCATAATTAGTTTATTGGTGATTTTTCTATGCTACCATGCGTTTGCATGTTAATTAACTTAATTAATTCACTTGGATACATCAATTGGTTAATTTATCACAAGGGGTCAATTCATTTTTGGCCTATCACTTTGGACTGGTTGCCGAGTGCCTGGAGAAGGCACTGTGTCTACCAAAGGATATGGCAGAGTTGAAATCTTTTAGGAAGCGTGAGGTCTTCCTTGCTTTGAAGCAAGATTTGGCTAAGGTACATGGCTAATCCCATGTGATTGCTTTTCATTAAAATTTTATGTACATCATATAACACTTTTTTTTCTTTTTTTCTTTTTTCTTTTTTTTGGTGTAGGCTGTCCAAGTTGCATTCATGGCAAAGGAATGGATGGACCATTCCCTAAACATGGCTAGGGATGCCAAGAACAAATTGGAGGCTATCGAGAGGGCCCACTCGGATGCAAATAAGAAGCTTAGGGAGACTCTTGTCCAGTTGGCCGAGATGGAAAAAGCCCATAGGAATGTGGAGTCTGCCCTTAAAGGCTACGAAAAATAGGCTGCCAATGCCTTAGAGGCCTAAAAGAAGACCGAAAATAAAATGGCCCTTACAGTCGTGGAGTTAAAACAGTTAAACATTCCATTGGAGACCATTGAGGCTGAGAAAGCTGAAGCTAAGCAAGCTACATACGATGCGGGCATGACCAAGACGGTAGAGAGCCTCACTATCCAGCTAAGAGATGTTGCCTATGCTTTATGCTTGGAGGTGTGGGGCCAAACTATGAATGCTGTGGGGGTGAGCATTAAATCAGAACTTTGAGCTCTTGACAAAGTGTACTACCCTCCTGCTCTACGCCTGGCCCCCACTCTTTTTCAACCTCTAGAAGATCCCAAGTCTACTCCCTTTGCTTCCTCGGCTCAACTTGGTGACGCTTCCTTTTCCACTTCGTCCAAAGGCAAGGAGAAGAAAAAAGAACTTCTAACTCCAATGGATGTGACGGACGTGGAGGCCGAAGTGGAAGCAGCCGAGGCGAAGTAGTTAAAGAGAAAGAAAAAAGAAAAAGAGCCGGAGAGGAAAGGGGCCAAGGAAAAGGAGTCAAAAAGTTTAGCTTAGCTTTAGACTAGGAAAGATTTAGGCAATTTTTGTAATGAGTTGTACAGCTAATGCCCCCTTCCCCCCCCCCCCCCCCCTCCCCCCTTCCTTGCTTTTGTACCTCAGCTCCATTATTTTTAATGAAAAAGTTTAAAGTTTAACCTTCTTCGTTTATTTTAATACTTGTACATTTCTTTACTATCTACTTTGCACCAGTTATTTTACATATCACATCAGCTTCCCTCGTTCATAATGATCATGCTAGGGCAATTCACAATGTTATCATATCGTAAAGAGTAAACTAACTTATGGATTTTAAGCTAATTATCACCTGACACTTACTTGAAGCTGGACTTGGGACTTTCAAAGTGAACTCACTAGCATTACACCAGAGACCCGAGGAAGTTCCCACGATGTTCACTTCTCCATCCCTCTAAGCCACCTCTCTCAAGGACCAAGTAGTTCCCAGTTTGTGACCTATGAACTATGTCAAATCTGAACTCCATTTAATAGTCAAAGTATTTGCATATACTGTTTTACTTAGAATTTTTTCTGCAATGTTAATTTACCCTAGACTTGTGACTCAAAGAGTTAGATAAGACCTAGGTTCTGTTTAACACTTAGAATATTTTCTGCAATGTTAATTTACCCTAGGCTTGTGACTCGAAGAGCCAAACAAAACCTAGGTTCTGTTTAACACTTTGAATATTTTCTGCAATGTTAATTTACCTTAAGCTTGTGACTTGAGGAGCTAGACAAGACCTAGATTCTGTTTAACACTTCCAATATTTTAAGCAATGTTAATTTACCCTAGGCTTGTGACCCGAGGAGCCAGACAAGACCTAGGTTCTGTTTAACACTTAGAATATTTAACAGATAAATTGTCTCCACAAATGCATCCATAACAAGATATAACCAAACAAGATATGTGTTGAAAATTTAGACTCCTTAACACAACACACAACCAGATTAAGTAGCCTAGTTAATTAGCCAAGTTGTTACTTAGTCAAATTAAGCAATTGTAGGTTAAAACAATCAAACAATCATATCAAGAATATATAGCAGCGGAATAATAAATTACGCAAGATATGATTACCCAGGAAAACCAAACTGGTAAAAACCCTGTGGAGGATTTTACCCACCGATCCTCAAGGCAAACCTGAATCCACTATGAAAGAATCAAAGTTCATACAAAAGGACTTACAAGCTCCCCGCTCGACTTCCTAATGCTACCTACCAGTAGAACTTACTGACACGACCCCGTGCAAGCTTCGAATCCACGGACTCCTTCTTTCTTAAACTCTTCAATCAGCTACAAGCACCCACGCTTGATATTCTTTAAGTTTCAATGGTAGCAACCTTGTTGATCATCAAGATGTAGATAATATCTCTACTTTGAAAACCCTAAGTTTATGTGAAGGAAAGCACCTCAAAGATCTCACAAGAGATTCACATAAACAGCAATATGAGTAACAAAGACTTAGAGAGGTTTGGGTACAAAACCTTACATACAAAAGAGGCACTCTCTTCTCTCTCTCAAAAAGTCTCAAAAACATAGCTTAGGGTTTCCTTTATATAGTGGGAGAAGTAGATCTGAAACCCTAATCTTTAATGGGCTTAAGCTATTGTTTGAGCCGACTTAAAATTCTGTAGATACGATTTTCGATCGATCGAGCCTGTTCTTCGATTGATCGAACCAGGCAGAATATGAAGTCTTCTTCCTGCAGCTTGTATGTTCTTGAATCTTAACTTGAATCACCTTGAGCATTGTCTAATAAAAACTATAGACTCTAAGATCTATATCTAGACAAGTTTGTGTTCACGATGTGCCAATTGTTCTAAACATTTAGAACCTAACAATCTTCCCCTTTGGCAATTCGTGACAAAACTTTCATACAAAATGAAATGCTCAAATATAAAAACAACCTAATATAAATAAAATGCTCATTACACCAAATTCAACGTAACTACTATCCATCAGTTGCAAGTGTAGATAGCAGCTCAATTGAATTAACCTGTATATTTCTTGAAACACTCAACAAACGCATAAATGCATGTGTGACAGAAAAACAGTAAATCAACAAATATGCAAACTAACTCTCCCCCTAAGTTAGATACATCAAAAACAAAGTTAACTCCCCCTAAACATAATAGTCTTGTATTTTCCATACATATTCCCACATATCAACTATCTCCCCCTTTTTGTCACATATTGAGAAAGACAACTCATACAAAGAGTAAACAGTCAACATATGCAACAAAGGATAAGAGAAAATAGAGATAACTCCCCCTAAGAAGAGAAACAACTCCCCCTAAGAATGACAAAGGTTAAAAAAAGTTTTTGGAAAAAACAGTTTGGGGAAAAAAAAAAAAAAGAGGTGGAGGAAAATCAACAGCAGCAGTAGCACCACCAACAGGATCAGGAACATCCTCACCAACAGAACCAAAGTTAAAAATACACAAACTAAAGTTAAAAACTAAGATGAGGATACACATGAAGAAAAAATATTCTCTCTTTCAATAAAATGCAAACATGGCACTATGTGACCCATAAATAGTTGCATGAGTAGAGAAAATATTTGCACATTGATTATCTATCATATCTCTTAAGAAAAATATTTTCTACAGTTCATACATAAGAAATAGCATATACTAGAATGTACAAAACTCAAAAATTAATCAATCAATTTTAAAATTAAGTTGAGTACCCAATTTAGCAAAGTGTATGAATGTGTGAAAACAATGAGAGATATGATTACAAAAATGCAAGATGGATACAAAATCAATGCAATGCATGTGAATCCTAAACACAAATGATGAAAAAAAAAATTTGGTCAAAAACATAGAAACTGAAAATTTTTCAATTTCGATCGATCGAGAATCGATTAAACATCAATCAAGTCAGGCAGACTCAAACCAAAAATTTTTATCGCAATTTCGATTGATTAAAAAACAAGTTCGATCAATTGAAAGTCTAGAAAAATTAGATTTTTGAAAAACAGAGCATTTTAATGCAGAAACTCCTCGAAGCACATTGTTTTATAAAAAAAAAAAAAATGCATTAGTATGAGATGGAATGATTTTTCAAAAACCCAAATTTAATCCCGATTTCTCCAAAAAAAATTTCAGCCATTCTCTTTTTATAAATTCTCAAGCAAAAAAAATTATTTTGCATAATTCTCAAAGTATTTTCAAACTTGGTTGGTCAGACCAAAAACACACACAATAACATGTACAAAATTTAACAAAGAGTAACTTGTATAGTGTGTGCAACTAGCAAAAACTTGAAATACATGTGAGGTGATATGTGAATAGCAATTAATCACAAAGTCTACAAAATTCATCACACAGAATTTAAAAGAGACAATCACCTAAAGAGTTACATCCTATAACTCCTACATCTCCTAGAACAAAAGCTTGCAATTATGTAAGTTTCTTGTATTTTTGCCTCATTATTATGTGAGATGGCATCAAGCCTAATAATACACACTAATTTTAATTATGTGAGATGGAATCAAGCCTAATAGTACACACCAATTTTAAGAATTAAGCAATTAAGCCGAGGCAACACCTTATGTTCTTTTTGTGCATGTGCTACATTTTCTCGAGCACAAAATCTTATGATATGCACTAAGGTGTTCATGATTGGCTAGTGAATAGTGGTGAGATGGTTGTTTATGCCTTTCTCAAAAGGTTCAAGTCCGACAGTCAAAGACATGTGACTTCAAGATCAAGACAAAGTGATCAAAAACTATAAACATCTTTCCCACACAACATGCACTACAAAGCTCAACTAGTAAAGTGTAATAAATAAGCTCATCAAAACTAAACAAGGTACATAAACATGTTATGTAAAAACAAGGTAGCCAACCTTGATTTCAAATCCATGATATAAAATACAAAACACAAAAATCTTTTTGGTTTAACAAATTTTATGACCAAAACAAAAAGCACACATTATGCTAAATGAACAATGCAAATGCAATGCATGACAATGTTTAACTAAGCTATAGAGGGTACACAAACAAGAAATATCAATTTCTTAATTAAACCATGAATACATGTACAAACTAGTATATACTCACACAAAATCAGAAATAACTTAGCATACTATTCAAGTTTCTCCACAATGTCAAGCATGTTTTAAATCAAGAGAGAGATATCATAACCCATGTAATCCTCAAGAAAAATAAAACAAGACACAAAATAAAATATTTTTGTCTTTTTGTAATTTTTCAATGTTTTTGGATTTTTTTTTTTAATAAAAACAACCTAAAAAAACAAAACAACCAAAAACAAAAACAAGACATGTCCATAAACAATTAAAAGAATTAAAACATGGACAAATCAGTAACACTCACCTTGGAGAATCTTTTCTCACCCATCTAGCATAAGTCTTCGGCTTTGCAGGTGAAAATCCATGTGAAGCAGAGTGTATTTGAGGAATTACACCAATCTTCTGAGAGAGACTGAAATCCTGCAAATTCCTTTCACAAGCCAACAAGCTCAAATTTTTCAAAAGCATATGAAATAATTTATATGGACTTATGGCAGGAGAAATATCATCACATATCCTAGATTGAAATACAGAATGCTTAAATTTCAATTTATGATAATTAGGACGAATGTGACCATGGACACCACAAAAGTGGCAAACAGGAACAAATTTACGAACATCAGTATTCCTAACAACAAATCTAGTCTTAAATTTAGGTTTTTGCCTCAACAAAGAACAATTTGGTCTAATATGACCAACAACACTACAAAGGTGACAGGTACGCACAAAAATAGATTTATTATGCTCTCTAATAATAGGTTTAGACTTCGGTTTAGAAATTTCAGCGTCCATATCAGAATCTTTACTTTTGTCTAACCTAACAAAATAAGTCTTCTCTTTATTATTCCTCTTGAAAGGAGGGATATAAACTTTTTCAGTTTTAGGCTTAAGAGAAACAGAAACACTTCTGTTATCAACAACAGGCTTGGTAGTAGTAAAATTTTCAAGTTTAGTTTGAGACTCAACTAACTCTTGTTCCAAGCTTTTCATTTTCTCATCTTGAGAGGAAATTTGATTTCTCAAAAATTCATTCTTTTTATTAGACTCATCTAATCTAACAATCAATTCCTCTTTTTCAAGATTAGCCAATTTTAACTCTTCCTTGAATTTCTTAGAAATTTTCAAAGATTTAGATAATTCCTTACGAAGAGTTTCAAAAGTATCAAAAAAATCAACAGAAACAATAGTGTCCTTTTTATTCAAAGCATCATAGGCATCACTAAAATCAACAAAAGTATGAGCAGAAAGACACTTCAAATTATCCATGACAACAAGGGTCAAGGATCAGCTCTTAGATCAAAAGATCTACAACAAGAAGAGCTACCCGCTCTGATACCACTTGATTGAAATTTTAGACCCCTTAACACACAACCAGATTGAGTAGCCTAGTTAATTAGCCAAGTTGTTACTTAGTCAAATTAAGCAATTCTAGGTTAAAACAATCAAACAATCATATCAAGAATATATAACAGCGGAAGAATAAATAACACAAGATATGATCACCCAGAAAAACCAAACTGGTAAAAAACTTGGGGAGGATTTTACCCACCGATCCTCAAGGCAAACTTGAATCCATTATGAAAGAATCGAAGTTCATACAAAAGGACTTACAAGCTCCCCGCTCGACTTCCTAATGCTACTACCAATAGAACTTACTGACACGACCCCGTGCAAGTTCTGAATCCACGAACTCCTTCTTTCTTGAATTCTTCAATCAGCTACAAGCACCCATGCTTGATATTCTTTAAGCTTCAATGGTAGCAACCTCGTTGATCATCAAGATGTAGATAATATCTCTACCT
This sequence comes from Quercus variabilis, assembly GCA_030445155.1. NCBI lineage: Eukaryota > Viridiplantae > Streptophyta > Magnoliopsida > Fagales > Fagaceae > Quercus > Quercus variabilis. The sequence goes on from CP129446.1 coordinate 19,477,630, forward strand.
TGAAAACCCTAAGTTTATGTGAAGGAAAGCTCCTAAAAGATCTCACAAGAGATTCACATAAACAGCAATATAAGCAACAAAGACTTAGAGTGGTTTGAGTACAAAACCCTAGATACAAAAGAGGCACTCTCTTCTCTCTCTCAAAAAGTCCCAAAAACGTGGGTTAGGGTTTCCTTTATATAGTGGGAGAAGTAGATCTGAAACCCTAATCTTTAATGGGCTTAAGTTGCTGTTTGGGCCGACTAAAGATTTTGCAAATATGATTTTCGATCGATCGAGCCCGTTCTTCCATTGATCGAACTAGTTAGAATATAAAGTCTTCTTCCTGTAACTTGTATGTTCTTGAATCTTGACTTGAATCACCTTGAGCATTGTCTAATAAAAAACTATAGACTCTAAGATCTATATCTAGACAAGTTTGTGTTCACAATTTGCCAATTGTTCTAAACATTTAGAACCTAACAATATGAATGGCAACAGAATTTAATAAATTAATAACGTCGCAGATTGTTTACATTCCAAGGGCAGGAAATTACATTTTCATCCAAATCTTCTAGGTGGTAGGCGCCAATGCTAGCAATAGAAGTGATTCTATATGGCCCTCCCAGTTAGGACCCAACTTTGCCCAAGCAAGGTTTTTGGCCGTCCCCACCGCCTTTCTCAAGACCAGGTCTCTTAGGGCCAATGGTCTGGCTCTCACACCTTTGTTATACCTTTGCTTAAGTTTTTGCTGGTAGTAAGCGACCTTTATCATTGCTACCTCTCGTCTTTCCTCGGCTAGATCCAGACTATCTAGAAGTAAACGGTGGTTCTCTTCAACATTGAATTAGTCCGTTCTTGAAGTTGGGAATCCAGTTTCAAGGGGGATTACTGCTTCTAGTCCATAGGTCATTGAGAAAAGGGTCTCCCTCGTTGATCTTCGGGGTGTAATATGATAGGTCCATAACACGTGGAGCAATTCATCCCCACCCATTTTTCCTTTGCATCATCCAGCCTTTTCTTTAGCCTAGTCACTATAAATTCATTGGTAGCCTCGGCCTGCCCATTCCCTTGAGGATAAGCAGGTGTAGAATACCCATTCCTGATCCCTAACTCCTCGTAATACCTCCGGAATGCTTTACTGTCAAATTGTAAACTGTTATCTGAAATCAGTGTGTGAGGAATCCCAAAAAAGGTGATAACGTTCTTCCAAATGAATCTCTTAGCATCCACGTCGCTAATATTGGCTAGGGGCTCAGCTTCCACCCACTTGGTAAAGTAGTCCGTGCCGATGAGGAGCCACTTCGGTTCCTTATAGCTTGGGGAAAGGGTCCCACTATATCCAAGCCCCACTGAGCAAAGGGTTAGGGACTGGACAAAGGATTCAGAATTCCCCCTGGCTGGTGGATATTTAGGGCATACCTCTGACATTGGTCACACTTTTTTACATAATCTTGAGAGGTTTTTCGCATGCTAGGCCACTAGTACCCCTGGGTAAGGGCCTTATACACTGAGACCTTCCTCTTGTATGACTCCTAAAGATCCCCTCATGCAGTTCTTCCAACAAAGGCTTCACGACTTCTGGGTGTACGCATAATAAATAGCCCTAAGTAAGAGCGTTTGTACAACTTCTGCTCATTAGACAGCCAATAACAAGGGGCAGCTCTGCGTACCTTCTCGGCCTCACACTTGTCCTCAAGCAAGAATCTCTGCTTCAAAAAGGTTATTATGGGGTCCATTTAGCTTGGCCCCACATGGAGGCTACACACCCCTATCATAGGTACACCTGTAAGACTTGAGCTGTCCATTTCCTCAATAACCACAACTCGAGGAAGGCTTGATTCTAGTGAAGTGGCCAACATTGCTAGAGAATCTTCATGAGAGTTCTATCCCCTCGGGATTTGCTTCAAAATAAAACTCTTAAACTGAGCTCAGGCATTCTGCACTTTAGCAAGGTACCCCTGCATCCTTTCATCCCGAGCTTCAAAGTCACCATTGATTTGGCCCACTATCAGCATAGAATCTAAGTACAACTCTACCATTTCTCCTCCCAACAGCCTGACCATAGCTACCCCTACTAGTAAGGCCTTGTACTCGGCCTCATTATTAGTGGTTGAGAATCCTAGTCATAATGATTTCTCTACTATCAGCTTCTCGGGGGTGACCAACACAATCCTTACTCCTGCCTTCTTTCGGTTGGAAGCTTTATTCGTATAAACCTTCCACGAGGGGACAAACGTGGATGACGAGGCCAACACAACCATAATTGCCTTTTCCTCCTCAGGGACACCCTCGGCGAACTCTGCTACAAAGTCTACTAAAACCTGTCCTTTTACGGCAATCCGAGGCATGTACTTGATGTCATAGGCGCGTACTTGATGTCATAGGCTCCTAGCCTGGTTCCCCATTTAGAAATCCTGCCAGTGTAATTAGATTTCCTTAATAGGGCTTACAAAGGGAGCTGAGTAAGCACCACAACGGTATAGGCTTGGAAGTAATGATGGAGTTTCTAGTGGCATGCACAATGGCTAGCACTTCCTTTTCCAAAGGAAGATGACGCATCTCAACTTCCTGCAAGGATTTGCTAACATAGTAAACAGGCCTTTGAACTTCGTCCTCGTTCCTGACTAGGACGAAGCTAACAGCGTGTTTGGTAACTACTAGGTATACATACAACACTTCCTCTTTATTAGGTTGGGAAAGTATCGATGGATTGGACAAGTATTGTTTGAGGTCCTTAAAAGCCGTTATGCACTCTTTGGTCCATTTAAAATCCTTCCACTTGTGAAGTAGCTAGAAAAAAGGACGACACCTATCTGAAGACTAAGAGATGAACCTGTTTAAGGCTATAGCCATCCCAGTTAACCTTTGCACCTCTTTTGGATTTTGAGGAGGATGCAAATTGTTAATGGCCCTGATCTGTTCTAAATTGGCTTCGATTCCACAGTGAGAAATCATGCGCCCCAGAAATTTGCTCGTGCTGACCCCAAAAGAACACTTGGATGCGTTGAGGCATAGTTTATGTTTTCTCAACATTGAGAAAGTCTATCCCAAATTGGCTAAATGCTCTTTTGCCCTCTTGCTTTTAACCATCATATCATCAATGTATGTTTCCATGTTCCTCCTAATCTGCGTTTCAAACATTTGTGTCACCATTCTCTGATAAGTGGATCTTGCATTTTTTAGGCTAAAGGGCATCACACAATAATGATAGTTCCTATTAGGGGCACAAAAGGTCGTCTTTTCCTAGTCGGACAATGACAAAGGTATTTGATGGTAACCCTGAAAGGCATCCAAAAAACTCATCTAAGGATGTCCCACCTTGACGTCCACCAGCTGATCAATTCTAGGAATGTGGAAGGGATCATTTAGGCAGACTTTGTTCAAGTCTATAAAATCCACACATACTTGCCACTTCCCATTTTTCTTTCTAACCACTACTGCGTTAGCCAGCCGCTCGAGGTAGAAGATTTCCTTAATAGCTCTAGCCTACTTCAGCTTGTTCACCTCTGCCCTAACTGCCTCAGCGTGGTCATTGGATGATCGCCGAGGAGGTTGCTTACGCAGTACTGCCTCGGGATTTACATTCAACTGGTGACATGCTAACCTGAGATCAATCCCTAGAATGTCATAAGCATTCCATGCAAAAACATCAATGTTTGCCTTTAGGAATTTCACCAATTCTGACTTTTCCATGTGCGGCAACTGTGAGCCTACTTGGAAATACCGGTCCAGGTCCAACCCAATTATCACCTTTTCCAACTCCTCAGACGATTCTCGATGTCTCAATCTGCTACCCCCCTACAGGCCCCTTTGGTTGTTATGGGATTGGATCCTTAATCACCACGGTAGGACCCGAAGACTGCTGTGTGATTGCTGATGCCAAGCACTGCCTAGCCATGGCCTGATTACCTACCAACTCTCCCATTCTCCCCTGTGTAGGGTACATGACCTTCAGATGTAATGTTGAGGGCACTACCCCTACGGCGTAAAGCTAGGGTTTGGCCAGGATAGCTGTGTATAAGGAGAATGCTTTTACTACTATGAAATTAACTTAAACCTCCACATCACTGACCTGTATGGGCAGTCTTATCATTCCTTGGGGGAACACCATTTTGCCATCAAAACCCATCAGAGAATCATACCTATCTAGGTCCTCGGGCCTCAAGTTTAGTCTTTGGTATTAATCGGGGTAGATGATTTCTACTCCACTTCTGTGGTCAACCAGTACTCTCTTCACATCATAACCCCCAATCCTAACAATAACCACTAGGGCGTCATCGTGTGGTTGGAAGGTTCCATACTTATCATCCTCTGAAAAAATTAGGGTAAGGGTGACCACCCTTGCTCTTTTGGAAGTCTAATTTCTAGCTTCCAGGTCTGAGGCCCTCACCACGGACATGACTCTGGAACTTGCCCCGACATCATTCCCTAGCCTAGCCAAGATCACATTAATAGTGCCTAATGCTGGTTGAGGAGCGCCGTCTCCATGCATCCCACTTCCTAAGTGTCCGACTTGTTCCCCAGGCTGATGTAGGAAATAATTGAGCTTCCTTGCCTTTGCCAACTGATTGAGGTGATCACACAAGGTCTTGCAGTCCTCCGTGGTGTGTCCTCTATCCTGATGGTAATGGCAGTAAAGGATTTGGTTCCTCCTAGATGGGTCCCCATCCATCCTATTGGGCCACTTGAAAAATGGCTCGTTTTTATATCTTCTCTAGTATCTAGTACACTGGCTCCTTAAACAGTGAGTCGACCAATTGAACCCTTGCGGATGTCGCATGACTAGGGAAATCTCTTCGGGGCCAATCGTTATGATACCTTCCTCCCCAAGGATCCCTCTTCTCGGGAAACATTTTAGCTTTACCTTTTCCCTGTATTTAGGCCTTCTCTAACCTCTTGTACCTATCTATAAGATCTATGAGCTGGCGCATGGTCAAGGCAGACTTCATTGTCAATGACTTCCTCAACTCATGGGGAGGCCAACCTTGAAGGTCCTTACTACCACATCCTTAAAATCGTCGTCTATCTCATTGTATGTTTCCCAATACCGGTCTGAGTAAGTCTTGAGGGTTTTCCCCTCCCTTATGGCCATAGACAGCAAATAATCCACTAGCCTGGGGACTTTACTGTAGGTTATGAATCTGGCACCAAAGGCCTTTGTCATCTCTTCAAATGACCCAATGGACCCTCCTCCAAAGCATCAAACTAACGCATGGCGATAGGCCCAAAGTTAGAGGGGAACACCTTACACATAAAGGCCTCATTGTTGGCATGGACAACCATCTTCTGATTAAAGTGACTGTCATGCTCCATGAGATCAGTCCTTCCTTTTATATATGGTGAACGTTGGCTGGGAACCGGTGAAGGAGCTCATCCTTATTAATTTTTCTCACAAAGGGAGACTTAGAAATCTGCTGTAAGGCTTTACTCATACCATCATTTCCCATGGTGTGATGAGAAGGCCCCTTTCCATGTTTTTTGTAGCCTTTCTCTAAACTATCCTGCAGTGAAAAAGCTAAATAGGATAGGTGGGGTCCTAAACCTACACTGGTATGAGCGATCACGGCTTCCTCCTGAGCCCTCACTTGATGGGGAAGATGGGCTCCTCCTATCACGCTTCCGGCGCCTTAACTTCCTGCGCAGATGAACAACTTCCCTTTGCAACTTTAGTGTCTCCTGGTCATGTGAAACATAACTCTTGGACTTAGAATGACTCCGCTCAGTACGTTTAGTGTGATGAGATTCCATCACAACACTTGGGGTATGTTGCCTGTCTCTTCTACGTTCCAAATTAACAAATTAGTTCCCCCTCTAGGAGCCAACTAACTCCTCCCTATCCTGGCCTACGTTAGCCATAAGTACTCAGGACAGATCCTTCACAATTTGTTGTTCCCACAGATGGCGCCAATTGTAAAGACCCATTGAATTTTTGGCCCAGACCCACTTAGATTAATGAGTTGTGCCTTTTAACCCTAGCCCAAACCAATAGAATTTGTAAAATGAGGGAACTAACAACAATAGAGGGCTTTGCCCAAGGACAGTTACAAGGAAAAATAAGATTTGTATTTAGACACAAATGAGTATCAGGCTCCTCCCCAATTCTCCCGATGAGACTAAGCTTGTATAAAAAGTAATACTGTTCACTCTCTTCTCTCAATGTTCTTCCTTCTGTTTTTCTTTTCCTTTTCTTTCAACCTCTTTTCCAGTGCTCCCTCCTTTTCTTATATACCTCTACCTCTATCACATCTCTACCATCCATTTCTACCTAACCTCCCTCCCTTTTTGACACTTTTTTCCTTTCACATCTGAAGAAGATGGTGGAAGAAGTCTACTTAACTGTGGCTTACATTATTCAGGTCACATCCTCATTAATGCGGCTGATAAAAGTGTTGTTTATCATTTAATACGGACGCAACAGGCTACACTAGACCAGAAGCTTCCCTCCTACCCACTGACTTCCACTCTCTTCAGACTCCAGCTCCCATTTAGAATAGCACAGAGTACCATGGTTCATTTCTTCTCTTCCCCGGGCGGGTTCCTTCCTCAAGCTTGTGGCTTGCAACATCCCCACACCAATGCTGCGACCCTTCGACTTCATTGTCAGTCCTCAGGCTCCCACATACACACACACACACACACACACACACACACACACACACACACAAAAATATATATATATATATATATATAGTGTAAAGCTAAGGCCAAATCCCTTATCAATACCCTCGTTAATGACCAAGCAGGAAAAGATGAGATCTTTAAGCTCCTAGAACTCAACCACTCAGATAGTGAAACTTCTAGTGATGAGATTCGTCAAATCTACCAGACAGCCTCCGATTCCTCTAGAGTTTCTTCTAGCACCTCTAGTGGCCCAAATGGACCCATACCATGCATGGATAGTTGTTGCAGGAACAAAACTATCAATGTCCTTTCTAAGCAAGAAGAGCTCCTCTTAGATCTTATAGAACAAATCGAAGACCCAGTCACCAAAGCTCAGAAGCTTACAGAATTTAAGAGAACCTTAGTTAAGGAACCCAATAAACCTGAAACTAAGCTTCAAGAACCAAAAGTTGATTTAGAACAAATCTACAAAAGATTTACAAATCCAAGAAGGAAGTTACAGTCAACGACCTTCAAAAGGAAATCAAAAAAACTAAGTCTGAGGTTAGAACCCTTAAGCAAGAGCTAACCATCCTTAGAGTTGATCACAATTTCCTTGATCAAAGAATGAAAAATCTGGAAAGTACTTCTCATCAAGACAATGAGGCAAGAACCTCATACCAGAACCCATCCGATGATGAAGTAGAAGAAACAGTTAACCCAACTGCTAATATGGTTCAATGTCAAGACCCTGTCCCATCCAATGACAAGTTCTTGGTAACCATCAGTAGGATTAACTTCCAGAAATGGCACTCCAAAGTCAGGATTGTCATAAGTAAAGATTTTGAATTCGAAACCATAGCCTTGATGGATTCAGGTGCTGATCTCAACTGCATTCAGGAAGGAATCATTACCTCTAAATACTTCAGAAAAACCAGAGAAAGGTTAACTTCTGCAAGTGGAGGTAAAATGCAAATTGAATTCAAAATACCAAAAGCTCATGTGTGTCAGGATAACACATGTTTCAAAACCACATTTGTCCTAGTGAAGAACATGACAAATAGAGTGATATTAGGTAATCCCTTTATGTGTCTGTTGTATCCTTTCACCATGAATAGTGAAGGAATCACTAGCCATCCTTTTGGTCAACCTGTTAAGTTTGAGTTTCTCAGAGGTCCTGAACAGAGTGAAATCACCATTCTCCAAGATGTCTCAGTTTCTAAGACCCTCAACCTTTCTTCTCTTGATAAGCAGAGACAAATTCAAAACCCTGATTCTTCCATCACAATTGATGTCCCTTTTGATCCATTCCAAGGAACATTGTATTATTCTAATATTTTGCATAAAAGAATTTGCTTCATAACACTGCATGCATTAATTAAAGATATTTTCAAAACCATGCAAATTCATGTTATTTATCCTTGGCAGGAAAAAGAGCAAAAATCTTATCCCACAACAATGTGGCGTAAGTTGACTTCTTCAGCAGAGAAGAAGAATAAGGGGAAAGCACCGGCATCGGGCTATCCTCAAGACAAAAGGACTCCTGCAGTAGGATCACCTCCTTTTGTAATGCATGAAGGTGCATCCTCTAAGGGAAACCGAAAAGGATCAACATCCCTTCAAGATTATGTCCCAGCAGAGGTGACATACTCCAGTGGTGACATGGCTATTATTTTGCAAGAAATTTTAGATGAAGAACTACAATGGGAAAAGGGTGCCTTCAAAGACCTTCCTTTCTCCATTAAATTTATCCTTGATAACTTCCAAGCAGCCTGGACCTTAAATAAAAAAAGCATTTTCCAAAGAACCCTCAAAGCCCTAGAAATATACCTAGTCAACCTTGAGGTTCAAAATGATGCTATCACTAGTCAACTCTTTGGCAAAGAGGATGTCCATTCGATGGATAAAACGACTATTATGAGCACTGATTATGCAAAGTTTAGCCTTAAGGCTCAAACTATCCTAAGAAGTGCTATTGCCAACTTGCCCCCAGAAATACAAACTAATATTTTTGGTTGCAAGGCTATGTTCGAATCCTATGATCAATGGTGCGAACACTTCAGAGTTTTGGTCACCACCCATTTCCCAGTTATTGGAGAAAACAGTGATATTGATGCAGAGGTTGATCGTGCTCTTGCTCAGTCTCTATGGGAACAATATTTTGGTAGCAACCACAGAGCTTATGAGAAACACCATCCTTTCCCTGGTCTCATAATCAATTATGAGGACAGTGCAGATGATGGAACAGAAGAAGAAGTCATGAACTCAAGCTGGCTTTCCAGAATGTTTTTTAATATGGGTTTGTTAGGCTAATCAAGCTAACACGCCATGACCAAATTATCCAGTTCCCACAAATTATACAGCAAGTTGTTAGAAAGATTAGAAGTCCATTTGTTTCCATTAGATGCTGGAGCACTCTACCACAATGGGATGGTAACAACTGGATGACTATCATTCCCTCCAGACACCTTGTTCTTATCAATGGCTACACCTACCAAGGTCCCTAGTTTGAAGGAGACTCTTATTTATCTTTCAGAGAACCCAATGACCTTGTAGATTGCTGGCGTAACTATTTCACCAATGAGATTCTCACTGTTGCCCAAGATCTATGGGCAAATTATCATTTTGTTGGTAGCACAGGAAGAATTTCTGTCTTCACCACCAAACCATATTCCGAAGCAACCATGAACCTCCAATGGATTAATTACAATAATGATCCACGACATTTCATTGCTAAACCACCAGATTATGAAGCCCTGAATTGGTGTGGTGTTTGTAACCAATTCGCTACCTTTCATGAACATGACTATCATCATAGTCCTCCTTCGGAGTATTATGATACGGACTAGCACCCATCTAACAATTCTGGCAGAAAACCTAAAGTCAGTAGATCAGGTTTCTCCTGCCTCTTCCGCAGTTTCTGCAGCATTGGATTCCCTAGTTCTGATTCTTCAAATAGCACCAATCACTATTTGGAACAGTTCCCAGACCCGGTTACTATGCAAGGTTCTGCACAGCTACAGTACCCGGACAAACTACTATTTATCAAACAGTAAAGATGAACAGTAATCCTAAAAAGCAAGGGGACAAAGTACTGTTCATGTACAGTGACCGTTACTGTTCACTCTACAGTACCCCGACAGAAATCACGGATTTACTATTTGCTTTCGGCTGAAATGATTATTCACCCGATGTTAAAGCATTTCACCCTCCGGATTTTCAGCAGTCTTCAGCAGTTCCAGATGCTCTCTTCTCCTATAAAAGGCAGCCTCCTCTCCAGTCTGAAGCAGAAAAGAATTTTAGATCTAGTTCAGTTCCTAAAAATCTCTCCCTTCTCTTTACCAGTTGTAAACAGATGGCTTTCTTATTTTGTATCATAGTTTATAGAGTTTGTAACCTGTACCCCCTTTTATATTTCCACACACAGATGGCTCTAACCCATCTCCCCCAGTACCTGTAACTTTCCCCCTTTTGGTATCAGAGCCAAGTTTTGGCCGATCGTAGTGTTGTAAGTTACAGTTTATTTTGAATTAATCAAGTTGGCCGGTTCTACCGCCATAGTTATCCATTACTTTCTGCATTATTATCATTATTTTGAATGTACTCTCCTAATTGTTTTATTTTGTTTTACATTTATTTTCTGATAACTCTTCAGTTACTATTCATCATCTCTTCCAGATCTCTTGTTACTGTTACCTTTTTGTTGGAAGGCTGAGCCTCCTATCTATCTGCTTTTATTCATTGATTATTTGTTCATGTTGATCAATTGTTTCCCAGTTATCTGCTTCTTCTTGTTTCTGTTTTTATCCATCCAGTTTGTTGCAGATGTGTACTGTTGAGACTTGTAAGACCGTGATCTGTGCTGTTGTCAACCTAGTCAGTCCAGTAAATCCTAGGCTGAGTATGTGTCCCGCATCAAACAATAAGTCCCGACGGGTAGGGCGTGAGCGAAAGGGAGTTATCTCAGAGTAAGGATTGTGGCAGTAGGAAGTTGAGTTGCACGAGGTTAGGTGATTGTCTTTGTGAACACTCTGTTTCAGATCTAAGGATAGATCCAGAAGTTTGAGGTTAAAGGTAATTAGGTTGTGATTGTTTAACTAGGCTTTTAATCATGAATATGAGAAGATTGTTTAGAAGTAACTCTTCCACTAGCATTAGGTCTTCCAGTACATCCCTCCCAGAGATTCCCCAGTCAGATGGTGTAATCAATTCTGAGAACTATAAGGTGTCAGATCTAGATCTAAAACTAGGAGATTGGAACATTCCCAAGGTTCCCACCAACAAGATCTACAAATCTTCTTGGACCCTTAAGAATGCCTTCAAGACCAGTTTCTGTGTCAGAACCATAGAACAGGTTTACAGTATCAACAAGGAGTACGAGACGTGCTACTTGTTACCTGAAGCAACCCTGGTAAGACACAAGAAAGATGGATATAATTTTATCCACATAGGTTTAGTCCAGGTCGGAGTTAAACCTTTAATCAGAGAAGGATTGAATGCTTCCATCCTTATGGCCCTTAGAGACACTCGTCATATAAGATTTAATGACAGCCTCTTAGGAACCATAGAAACCAGTCTTAGTAATGGACCGGTCCATTTTGACTGCTTTCCTAACTTCTCAGTGGCTCTTGAAGACCCACATGTTATGAAAACTCTCACCCTCAATATCAAGACCTTTGGTACCTTAGTGTTACCCGGAGTCAGACAATTGGCCTTGATATACAGAGTGTATTATAAGTGTATGAGGACGAACTTCAATGTTCAGGCACTTGACAAGAGAGTAAAAGGAGAAACTACCCTGATCCAGACCACAGACACTAGATCCAACATTCAGGTACCCAAAACCCTGAAATGGTCGCAGGTTACTTTCCCTCCAGATTGGATGATTGAAAATGAGAATTTCACTCATCGAATCCAAAACCCAGCCCGGAATCCTGATCTAGATTTTGTCCAACAGCTAGCCGATGGTACGGTTAGAATAAGTTTTGACCATTCTAGATTAAGACCACCAGTAGGTTCACCTTCATATCCCCCATCAGGATATGATGAACTTAGGAATAGATCTCCAGTAGATCTACCCTTTAGGCAGCCACCTAATCTCTTAAGAGATAGACCTGCATCCCAGTGTAGTACATCCAGACCTCTAGCACCCTTTCCTAAGTCTAGAAGAGACTTAGATCTAGAGCTCCAAGGTGTCCAAACTATATCCCAAGTCAGCACACCTTGCTACACAGCCAGATAAGATTCAGTTGTTGATGAGGAAGAAAAGAAAAGTCAAAAACCTCCATCACCAACAGGTAGTGATATGATAAATCCCTACCAACAGGAACCCCAAGATCCTTTCCAGCAGGAACCTGGAATTGATTACCAGCTTATGGTTATCAGGAAAGAATTCACTCCTGATATGGACGCCCTAGGCAAGGAGTTTGAGTCAGAAGAAAACAGATTCAAAAGAGAAGCCTATAAAGCCAACCATACCCTTGAATAAAAGAAAGAGGTTCTCGCAAATTGGACAACATTCATGAAAGAGATATCAAGTAATGTCCCTTTCTTTAAATACTTTGAGAACCATTTTGAGTGACACAAGAAGTCTTGTGTTCTCACTAAACCAATTGGACAAAGCCCCCTAGTAAAGACGCTAGTGGCAAACCCAAACCCCCAGAAGTTGTTAGATCTCACCATCCACCCCAAGAAGCCATAGTCTTCAACCACCGTGGAACAGATCTAGTTGCCTCTCCCTTCAAAACCCCTACCACTCAAGAAGAAACGGTAGTGAAGAAGGTCATAGAGCAAAACAACTACACCAACCAGTGTTTAGGTGTTATAGGAAAACAGCTTAATAGGATAGAAGACAGGATTGAGAGCAAGGTCGTTCCCCAGCCAGGAAGCCCTAGCAAACCTGTCAAAGCCTTAGAAAAGCCTTTGGTCAAGCTCCCCACAACTAAGCAACCCAGCCTTAGATCTAAGGATAAAACAGCCTTAGAAATAGTCAACCAAAAGCTTGAAGAACTAGTGAAAATGGAACCAGTCACCCCTCCACTAGTTAGTACTTCAACTAGTATTGATCCACGTCTAGAAACCAACAGATTAGTTGTTTTAGACACCCACACAACTTCTAGTAGTTACAACTTCTAGTAGTTCTAGCACAACCTCCTCGGATAGTGAAAAGGAGATAGAACATCTAGAAAACCAGTTTAGAGATTTAAAGGTTAAGAGGCTTACCAATCCAAAGGTAACCCCTACTAGCCTAACCAAAAATTGGTATCCCAGACCCACAGCCCCTGACCTCCAGTTTGAGGAAAGAAATCTTAGTAACCAGTTCTCTTTCACTTCAGGTAAACTCTATGAATGGAACATAGATGGTTTGTCTGAACAAGAGATCTTGAACAGACTCCAGCATATGACCATGGTAGCCAATAACTACATCAGTGAAGGACATTCCCATACTGAGGTCATAGGACTCATTTCCTTAGGATTCACAGGTAAACTCCTCCAGTGGTGGAACAATTGCCTTACAGAAGAATCTAGGGAAGACATTAAACATGCTGTCCAAAAAGATGAGGAAGGACTCCCCATCTTTGATACAGATAGAGGTAGTGGTATTCCTGACGGAGTCAATACCCTGGTTTATACGATCATGAAACACTTCGTAGGAAAACCCAGCAACATCACATCTAGGATTTACGACCAGTTGAGTAACCTTAGATGTAAAACTCTTGGAGACTTTAGGTGGTATGAAGATGTGTTTACTACCAGAGTCATGCACAGAAGTGATTGTAACTCTCCATTTTGGAAGGAGAAGTTCATCAATGGTTTACCTACCCTTTTTGGAGAAAAGGTTAAAGAAACCCTGTGTAACCCCTTAGGTGTCATAGATTATGATAACCTAACCTATGGTGACATCTCTAGCACCATTTGAAGTGAAGGAATGAAGATGTGCAGAGATCTCAAAATCCAGAGCAAAGCCAACAAAGGAAAAGCCAAGTATGAAGTAGGAAACTTTTGTACACAGTATGGCTTACCCTCCATCCTTCCCAAAAGAAAATCCAAATACAAAGGCAAAGAATCCCCTGAGCATTTTCTTAAGAAGAGAACCAAAGCCAAGTATTATAGAAAGCAGAAATATAGCAAAGATGATTTCTATAAGAAAGGAAAATCCAAATCCACAGGCAAATTCATACCCAAAGCATCAGGAAAATGCTTCAACTGTGGAAAGAAAGGTCATTTAAGAAAAGAGTGTAAAGCTAAGGCCAAATCCCTTATCAATACCCTCGTTAATGACCAAGCAGGAAAAGATGAGATCTTTAAGCTCCTAGAACTCAACCACTCAGACAGTGAGACTTCTAGTGATAAGATTCGTCAGATCTACCAGACAGCCTCCGATTCCTCTAGAGTTTCTTCTAGCACCTCTAGTGGCCCAGATGGACCCATACCATGCATGGATAGTTGTTGCAGGAACAAAACTATCAATGTCCTTTCTAAGCAAGAAGAGCTCCTCTTAGATCTCATAGAACAGATCGAAGACCTAGTCACCAAAGCTCAGAAGCTTACAGAGTTTAAGAGAACCTTAGTTAAGGAACCTAGTAAACCTGAAACTAAGCTTCAAGAACCAAAAGTTGATTTGGAACAAATCTACAAAAGATTTACCAAATCTAAGAAGGAAGTTACAGTCAACGACCTTCAAAAGGAAATCAAAGAAACTAAGTCTGAGGTTAGAACCCTTAAGCAAGAGCTAACCATCCTTAGAGTTGATCACAATTTCCTTGATCAAAGAATGAAAAATCTGGAAAGTACTTCTCATCAAAACAATGAGGCAGGAACCTTATACCAGAACCCATCCGATGATGAAGTAGAAGAAACAGTTAACCCAACTGCTAATATGGTTCAATGTCAAGACCCTGTCCCATCCAATGACAAGTTCTTGGTAACCATTAGTAGGATTAACTTCCAGAAATGGCACTCCAAAGTCAGGATTGTCATAAGTAAAGATTTTGAATTCGAGACTATAGCCTTGATAGATTCAGGTGCTGATCTCAACTGCATTCAGGAAGGAATCATTCCCTCTAAATGCTTCAGAAAAACCAGAGAAAGGTTAACTTCTGCAAGTGGAGGTAAAATGCAGATTGAATTCAAAATACCAAAAGCTCATGTGTGCCAGGACAACACATGTTTCAAAACCACATTTGTCCTAGTAAAGAACATGACAGATAGAGTGATATTAGGAAATCCCTTTATGTGTCTGTTGTATCATTTCACCACGGATAGTGAAGGAATCACTACCCATCCTTTTGGCCAACCAGTTAAGTTTAAGTTTCTTAGAAGCCCTGAACCTAGAGATATTAGTACTCTCCAAGAAGTCGCTGTGTCTAAGACCCTTAACCTTATACAAGCCAAAACTCACCATCTCAACTACCTCCAGGATGATTTTAAATACAAGAAAATTGAGGAACAATTAGCTTGTAAATCTATCCAGGAAGAAATCAAGAAATTTGAAGAAAAACTCAGAAAGGAAGTCTGTTCTGATCTTCCAACAGCCTTTTGGCACAGAAGGAGACATGAGGTTGCTCTCCCCTATGTCAAAGATTTCCATGAAAATGACATCCCAACTAAAGTTCGACCTATCCAAATGAATCAAGAACTCATGGATACCTGTAGAGCATAAATTGAAGATCTCCTCAGCAAAGGAATCATCAGAAAATCTAGGTCTCCCTGGTCCTGTCCAACCTTTTATGTCCAGAAAAATGCTGAGATTGAGAAAGGTGTCCCTAGATTAGTCATCAACTACAAGCCCCTTAACAAAATCTTAGAATGGATAAGGTACCCAATCCCTAACAAAAAAGACTTAGTTAACAGGCTTAGTAAAGCAGTGGTTTTCAGTAAGTTTGACATGAAAATCTAGGTCTCCCTGGTCCTGTCTAGCCTTTTATGTCCAGAAAAATGCTGAGATTGAGAAAGGTGTCCCTAGATTAGTCATCAACTACAAGCCCCTTAACAAAATCTTAGAATGGATAAGGTACCCAATCCCTAACAAAAAAGACTTAGTTAACAGGCTTAGTAAAGCAGTGGTTGTCAGTAAGTTTGACATGAAAAGTGGTTTTTGGCAGATACAAATTAGAGAGTCTGATTGTTACAAAACAACCTCCACCACACCCTTTGGCCATTACGAATGGAATGTAATGCCCTTCGGTCTCAAAAATGCACCTTCTGAATTCCAAAACATCATGAATGAGATATTCAATCCATTCTCCACCCATATCATTGTGTACATTGATGATGTACTCATCTTCTCAGAATCCCTGGACCAACATAGAAAGCACCTAAGAGCATTCTTTCATACAATCAAGCTCAACGGTCTTGTTGTTTCAGCTCCAAAAATCAAACTTTTCCAAACCAAAGTTCGATTCTTAGGCTTTGATATCCACCGTGGTGTTATCAAACCCATAGATAGAGCCATTCAGTTTGCTGACAAGTTTCCTAATGAAATCCTAGAAAAAACACAACTTCAAAGATTTCTAGGATCCCTTAATTACATAGCGGACTTCTATCAAAATCTTAGGCAACAGTGCAAGCCTCTTTTTGATAGACTTCGAGCTAATCCTCCTCCTTGGACCCCACACCATACTGCTGTTGTCCAAGCCACAAAAAAATATGTCAAGACCCTCCCATGTCTAGGAATTCCTTCAGAAAATTCCTTCAAGATTGTTCAAACAGATGCCTCTAACATTGGTTATGTTGGCATCCTCCTCCAGCGTGCTAGTCCAACTTCCCCTGAACAGATTGTCTGTTTTCATTCCGGAATTTAGACTCCCACTCAGACTAATTATAGTACTATTAAAAAAGAGATTTTATCTATAGTACTATGTATTTCAAAATTTCAAAGTGACCTTTTGAATCAAAAATTTTTATTGCGCATTGATTGCAAGTCTGCAAAACATGTTTTAGAAAAAGATGTTCAAAACATTGCATCAAAACAAATTTTTGCACAATGGCAAGCCATCTTATAAGTTTTTGATTTTGACATTGAATTCATAGAAGGAACTCATAATAATATCCCTGACTTCCTAACCCGTGAATTTTTGCAGTGTCCAAACCAAGATGTCCGGGAAAAAGCCCGCACAACCCCAACCCCTAAAACTTCCTAGACAACAAACTACCTTGAGTACCAGTCAGGCCAAGAACCCTCCTAGTCAACAGTTAGTTCCACTTTCTGCCTCTTCTATTGCCAACAAATATGTTGTCTCTACCATCCCACGACCCAACTACCAAAAACCAACCCAAGGACATCCCAGTTACAGCTCTGCCTTAGCCTCCCCTCCTCCTAGGCAAATTACTCCATACACTGTTGAAGACCCTTTTGGACCCATTGTGCCCCAAAAGCCTTCCTACCAAATCAAGCAATCCACCTCTTGCTATGTCAAAAAACCATTTGTCCAACATATCTCTTATATAGAACCTCATCTGGTCCATATAACAGATCCCTTAGCTCTGGCCATGGAGATTTTACCCAATGGTTGGCACTTTCTCTCAAAAAGCCCAGGGAAAAATATCAGATTCTACAAGAGCATTCTCCTTCAAGAAGATTCTGCTTGAATGGAAAACATCATGAACAAAAGAGACCCTTCACAGGTTCTCTATCACAAATTTATCATCAAAGGTTTTGTTAGTTGTTCTGAATGGGGACAACATCCCTCCCTTCTCAAAACCCTCACAAATACCACAGGTTTCATAGAGCTCCAGTACAGCTATTATGACTATATGGACGCCTTTGAAAAAATCCTCTTCTATCAAAATCAGGACTTTGATCATTCCTGGTTTATAATATTTGATAAGGGTTTCTCTAGTCAGATACCTTCATGGTTCCTAAAGTGGTGGGAAATGTTTGGTTCAAATCCACAAATCTTCCTAGAACCTTTACAGGATGCCCTCAGGTATTTCAGCTCCAGACACCAAGCCTCAGCACATGGTTCACAATTTCCAGCAATTCTGCATATGACAGTCATGTACAGAATCCACTAGATAAGCATGTGGAATTATGCACTCCATGATAATCTGTTAGATAGGGAATTCTTTGTAAAATGGTGGGATAGTTTCAGATTCAATGATGTCATCCGCAAGATTAATAAAGACTTCCCTCCCCCTGTCCAGAGATCCATTCCTTATAATACAAGATCTCAGTCCAGCCTAGAATCCGTTCAGATCACCGGAAAATCTAGCAAAGAATTAAAAGATCTTACCAAACAGATCCAGATCCAAACCGAGAAGCTAGAGTCAGAAGAAAAGGTTTCTCCTGCCTCTTCAGCAGCCTTAGTCAACAAGTATCCATTTGACCCATTCCAGGATTCTCAGGATCCCTATGATGGTTACAATCTGGATGAAGATTAGATTCTCCAAATAGCACCAGTCATTATTTGGAACAGTTCCCAGACCCGGTTACTATGCAAGATTCTGCACAGCTACAGTACCCGGACAATTTACTATTCATCAAACAGTAAAGATGAGCAGTAATCCTTAAAAGTAAGAGGACAAAGTACTGTTCATGTACAGGAGACAAGGTATCATAATATATATATATATATATATATTATGATACCTTAAGTCTCACATAATACACATTCATTATATAAATTAAAAGTAAAATAATTATTTATTTTTATTATTTATTTTTAAGTAAATTAATGCAAAAATTATTTACATATGAATTTTAATTAAACTGTACATTGTAGAGACATAATTCTGATATACACTAAATAAAAGTATCATATAATTAATTATAATCGGCTACATAAAATAATCGTAAAAAATAATATAGTAAAAATGGTACTTCTAGAATAGCTCGAAGTGACATTTTCCAAAACTCATTAATGAGATAAGATGGAATTGCCGTGTGTTTGCAGAAAAGTTTGCTGCAAATGACTTGACTGACTTACCATAACGTGTTAGTGGATGAACTTCTTCATTTCTTTTTTTTTTTTTTTGTTATTTTATTTTATTTTATTTTTTTTTTATGAAAGTGCTTGACTGACTTTTGGGTCGTGGATGTCCTACATACACACGCCAATGTCAAACATTGCAGGGCTATGTGGAGTCTACGGAGGACTCCCCGCACGAGGTTGAAAAAAAACATAAGAGGTTTCCCATTCTTTTGTGAAAAACGTGTTCTCACGACCATTTTTTCCACAAGACAATGACACCGTTTAGAAAAAGTTGTCCTTAATCAAAATTTCTTTTTTAATTTTTTTTTATTTATCGTGTATCATAACATATATATAAATATCTAATAAAATTTATAACAACAAAATTTAGTGACAGTACTTTAAGTTCCTTAGATTTTCATCTTAAGATTCAATCATGTAGTTACTTAATTAAAAAATATACTTCTATTCCATGTACAAAAATCCACATGACAAAATTTTAAAAGAAAAATATAAAGAACAACACCTAAGTATTGTACCTAAGTATTACTAAACTTATAAATATATATTTATTATAAATTTAAATATATTCAACTAGTAATTAATTTAATATCACTTATGTGATAATATTTAATAAAATTTATTAAATAAATCAAATTAGCATATGTTTATAGCATTTTCATTCATATTGATTAAACTCATAAGTGATAATATAAGACATATATGAGCCAAAATAATAAATTTTTATTATCATATATATCATTATGCATAATCAACTTTATCTAAGTTCATTCTATATATATATATATATATATTAAAAAAAAAAAAAAAAAAAAACCTCATCTAAGTTAATTTTATTATTATGTTCATCATCTAGCAAAATTATTTTTTTATCAACATTTTCTTCACCATCATCAATATTTATTGTCTCTTCTTGTTCTTTTATTTTCATAATTTTAATTTATATTTATTCTTAATATTCCAGCTTCTTAGATTTATAACAATAACTGTAAGGACTCAGTTTGGATTGGACCCAGAGTATGAACGGGTTTTCAGTCCAACAAGCCCAAACAATAAATTTGTAGAGAATGGGTTGAAAGTTTAGGCGCTGGCCATCGTTCACTAAGCATGAACCTTTTCCCATGGCCGAGGAGCCCTTTTTCTTCTGGCCTTCTTCCCCCCCCTTCTTTACTTTACTCGCTTTTCTTATATAGTTCTCATTGTCCTATCTCGCTCTTCCATCTGTTGATCATCTATTTGCCTTTCTTCTGATTGCCCATCCCATCAAAGGTCTTATCAGCATTCAAGTGGTTCACTCTGATCAACGCTGCCCTGCTAAAGGGTTGTATCACCATTAATGCGGCCAGAGAGGTTAGGTGAATGCATTAAGTGCGGAGGTGACAGCTTGCCCTGGACTTGTCCCTTCCAAAATTCATCCTTGGCATGCCGAGGACAAAGAGGTCCTCGGCCTGGATCCGAAAAAGAGGCCTTCCCCATTTTAGCCTTGGATGGTCAGTCTTCCTCGGCGTGGGCATTGGGCCTACTACACGATGAGCTGAGGCTATCAGGCCCATGGACCCCACAATAGCCCCTCAAAACCCTACTGCACGTTCCCTTGGACGAGGAGGAGGGTTTTGATATCTATGGGCCCTCTAGACGCATCGCCCCACTTCGGTCCGCGATAATACTGGCGACCTTTCGACTACTCGATGTGCGTTTTTGACATTTCAAGACTTAACGTATGCCCACATTAAATTTTGGCGGCACCACGTCTCCCACTTTCAACGGTGTGATGGTAATCGTTCGGTGGAGATCTCCTGCTTTTATGGGCAGGCGGTTACCTTTTTGGGGAACCTAAGGAGGAGTATAAGTACCTGTTTGAACCGCCTGGTTTTCTCATTTTCGCGCTTATGACCATTGATGCATATGATTTGAATCTGGTTCAACTTGCACACTATCTGAAGAGAATTGTCATATTTCTATAAGTCTTCTTCTTCCGGGGACTCCAAATTTTTCTTGATTCTATTCCTTCTTTTCTTTTTTTTAGAATCTTTAGTCGTCCTTGGGGAATGGGTAAGTTTAAGAAGCTGGTTGAGTCCGACGAGATGATGAACAAGTTCATTGTTGACTATGGAATACCCAATAATGTGAGTTTGAAGTACCGTGAAGAAGGGGAGTGGTACCTTAAGAGGAGAGAAGGTGAAGTTATGATCCCGATAGTCGCTTTCGTAGAGGGAGGGATGAGAATCCCTATGAGGCCAGTGACTCTCAATTACCTTAGACATTTCCGCCTGGTTCCTACTCAATGTGCCGTGAATGTATTTAGGATATTAGGGTGTGTAGATATCTTGAATAAGAAAATTGGGCTGAGACTGACTCACCATGATGTGAACTGGTGCTACAACCTTCATCATCTTAGGGGTAAGACGTACTATATGAAGACGAGGGACGATAGGGTCCGACTCATCCAATGTCTTCCTGATTCTAATAAGGGGTTGACTCAAGATTTCCTTATAGTGTCGGGGGAGTGGCACAATGGCTTTCATTGCCCAGCAGTAGAGGGGGAGCCAGGTAGGGTATCTGAAGTAGGGGTTTCAGTATTTTTATTTTTCATAGCCGTATATCCGTTTTGGTTGATTAACCACAGGAGTTTCACTCTTCTTTTCGCAGATCCGCCCGCTTTCGCACGACATTTCCACCTGGTCAACAAAGCGAATTTGGAAACTGTTCTTAGGTCAGAACTTGTCCTGAACGAAACTGATAACCAGGTTAGAGCTGCTCACAAAATCCTCGGATGCGACCCAGCTCAGAAATCATTCCCAGTCTCGAAGCACGTAATTAGGGCTCATGACCCTCGGCTTACTCAGATTACCGTGGTGGAGGACGATTTTACATTTTTCGAGGGGTCTCACATACCTGAAGGCATTTCGCTAGCAGGTCCCTCCTCATCTCAACAAGTAACGGTGGCCGAAGAAGGACAATCTAAGAAGGCGGGGGAGGTAGTTGAACTAAGCTCTTCTGAGGACGAATATAGTGTGTTCAACCTAGCTGATCATCCCGAGGATCCCTCTGGTGATCTAGGAGACCCTCATTTGTCCGAAGCCGACTTTCGATCCTTAAGAGTTGGTACTCAAGCTGAGATGGGTTTAAAAAGACAGTCCCAAACCAGTCTTTTTGACCTGCTCGAAGGCGGTTACAAGAAGGGTGCACCGGAAGAGCCGCAGCCCCAGCCCCCAACACCTCCGCCCCAAATATTAACTGTGCAAACCAGGTCATCCTCTATCCCCACAGTATCAGTCCCTCAGACCAAGTCTTACGACCCGAAAAGGAAAAGACTTTCCAAGGGTAAGGAGCCAATGGATGGGAGTAAATCCTACTCCCTGCCCGAGGAAGGTAAATCTCGCAGGCCTCCGAAACAACTGAAGCTCGGTGGTCAACGGAAAGGTAAGAAGATCGTCCAACAGTCTGAGGCCCAAGCCTGACTGCCCGCTGCCATGCTTCATGATCAGCCCCTGATGGATGACGCATTGATACGGGAACCTTAAGGGGCTGAGGTGGCTCTCGTAGCCGATGCCCTGGAGAAGTCTCTCCTCCTTCCCACCGACATGGCTGAGCTTGAAAATATGAGTGGGTCAGAGGTTGTCCTTGACCTTAAGAAGTATTTGGGCATGGTGGGTCATTTGGTACCTATTTACTTTATTCGAGCTTTGTTGCTTAGTGCCCTTCCTTTTCTTTACGAAGTTACCTGTTTTTTATCGGCAGGCTATCCAGGCTCTTTTCAGGTTGGATAAGGTGGTCGATGGCCAAAGCAGTGCCTTAGCACAAGAGCGTGACAAGTTCTTGAAAGCTGCCAGTACCCTCAAGAAATCTGAGGCCGACCTGAAAAAGGCGACCGAGGATCTGGAGGAGATGAGAAGGGCCAGGGACACTGCTGCCTCCGACCTGGCCGTGGCCAGGAAGCAAGCTGAGGACCAAACCACTCGCTTGCAAGACATTGAGGGCCAGCTACAGACTGCTAAGGAAGACAATGTCTACCTGAAGAAAGAGTTGACCAAGGCAATCCATGAGAAAGGTATTGTCGAGTATGCCAGGGACGAGGCTGTGAGAGCCAAAGACGAGGCGGTATTTGCAAAAATAGATGCTGAGCGCTCTGTAGAACAGGCGGAGGAGGAGGCCTTCGCAGATGGGGTGGCTAAGACTGAAGCCACTCTTCGGGCGCAAGTTCCTGCAGTGTGCAGGCATTACTGTTCTCAGACCTGGCATGAAGCCCTCAACCAAGCAGGGGTTGATGCCTCATCCGACCTTAGGAGGGAGGACAGGGTATATTACCCTATTGCAATTCGTGAGACTGCCCTTGATGTTCCCGAGGAGGGGTCTTCATTACCAGCAACTGAGAGTCGCAATAAGACCGTCGAAGATATACCTGCCACTGACCAACCCCCCGAGGAAGTTGAACCCCCGAGAACGTTGGGGGGAGTTAGAACTAAGGGTTAGGAAATACCACAGGACGTGGTGAGGCCTCTTGCAGATCCTTCGAGACAAGGCCCTTAGGCACTGATTAAAGCCTTTTGATCTATTTGTCGAATTAATTTGCCTACTGAGTTGAAGAGACTGGTGTATGACATAGGATAATTTTGTTTACTTTCTCTTTTATTTCATTCTATTTCTTGCCTTAGTGGCGTTGTAAGGAGACCGTATATTTTCTGTTTAGACTCAATGCTCGATACCTTATTTCCAATTTATGGATATATTTTTTTTTTACTTGCTTTTCTCTATTATTCTGCTCAATACTTGTATTATGTTCTGGAGTTAGTCTTATGAGACCATCTGCTATTCTTCAAATATAAATCTAGGGACCGTATTATAGCTTGAATCTAGGTAACACTCTGGTTTTTCTACAAATAGTTATTTTCTCCAAAGGCTCAAGTTCCTAGATCATGCAAAACCTTGGTTTCATTTAGTACCTAGGTTTAATGGTGTGAATAGTCTCACCATAGGCTTGGGTCCGAGGACCATGCAATGCCTTGGTTCTGTCTACCACTTCTATTTTTCTGTAAGTATCTAGTTTCCCCATAGGTTTGAGTCCGAGGACCATGTAATACCTTGGTTCTGTCTAGTACTCAGGTATAACGGTGTGAATAGTTTTACCATAGGCTTGGGTCCGAGAACCATGCAATGCCTTGGTTCTGTTTACCACTTCTATTTTTCTGTAAGTATCTAGTTTCCCCATAGGTTTGAGTCCGAGGACCATGCAATACCTTGGTTCTGTCTAGCACTCAGATATAACGGTGTGAATAGTTTTACCATAGGCTTGGGTCCGAGGACCATGCAATGTCTTGGTTCTGTCTACCACTTCTATTTTTCTGTAAGTATCTAGTTTCCCCATAGGTTTGAGTCTGAGGACCATGCAATACCTTGGTTCTGTCTAGTACCCAGGTGTAACGGTGTGAATAGTTTTACCATAGGCTTGGGTCCGAGGACCATGCAATGCCTTGGTTCTATCTACCACTTCTATTTTTCTATAAGTATCTAGTTTCCCCATAGGTTTGAGTCCGAGGACCATGCAATACCTTGGTTCTGTCTAGCACTTAGGTGTAACGGTGTGAATAGTTTTACCATAGGCTTAGGTCCAAGGACCATGCAATGCCTTGGTTCTATCTACCACTTCTATTTTTCTGTAAGTATCTAGTTTCCCCATAGGTTTGAGTCCGAGAACCATGCAATACTTTGGTTCTGTCTATCACTCATGTGTAACGGTGTGAATAGTTTTACTATAGGCTTGGGTCCGAGGACCATGCAATGCCTTGGTTCTGTCTACCATTTCTATTTTTCTGTAAGTATCTAGTTTCCCCATAGGTTTGAGTCCGAGGACCATGCAATACCTTAGTTCTGTCTAGCACTCAGGTATAACAGTGTGAATAGTTTTACCATAGGCTTGGGTCTGAGGACCATGCAATACCTTGATTCTGTCTACCACTTCTATTTTTCTGTATGGAGGGGTTTGTCCTCGGACTGCTTCACTGGAGACGATTCCTCTTCGGGTTAGGTTATGACCTTACACGTGGCGTTTTGTCCCGCCTTCAGTTCGAGTCCTACCATTTTCATTTACGAGGCGTCCTTTGGCGGTTCGTTTTCCGCGCTTGACATTTCGGTGCGCGAGACACGCCCTCATTAATGTCCTCGTGAATTAGCACACATGCAGCAGTCTACAGCCCCTCGGAATTTGATGGCTCCGTGATTTGCACTGTTGACAATTCTCCTTTCGGATTCTGCGCGAATTAATTCCCACCAACATTTATTCCCTATATAAGACTCCTTCGGGGGGAAGGCTTCTTCACATTCCATGAATTCCCAAACGCAAACAGAGAAAATACACACCCCTAGCTCCCTAAGCCCCTTAAATAACCTTGCCGAAGTTGGTAGTTATGGGGCGGCTTTGGACGAGTGTGAGGACATTCGTGCCAAGAGCCGTCGTGGCCGCAGCCCCCACTGGGTTTCCGGCACGGCAGAGTTTAGGCGTAACCCCGATGGTGCCATGCATGGTGGCCCGAAGGGAGGTCGTTGGAGTACCTAATGTCCCTCCTCGGAGCGCACCCCCGACAGAGAAGATGTGTGAATTCACGTCATGGCCGGTGCCCGAGTGTTGCCGTCTCCTATGGCCAATGCTCATGAGGGTTAGAGAGAATCAAGGGAACATCATGAGGAAAGGTGGCCGGTGCGCCTGCATCTGCTCCTCACTTTATTCAAGCTTTGGTGCACCTGGCCCTCCTCGTCCCCTGCTTTTATTATCAAGCTCTCTCATTCTCTTGATGCCAATAAAAGCATGGGTTGACACTTCCCTCCAGCTAGTTTTGGTGCGGGTCCACCTGGGCCTCTGATTGTAGATCTAGCTGGTAGGGATAGTTGTAAAGCAAGCCTGTCTGAGCCTCTGATTGTAATCTGTAACTTTTTTTTTTTTTTTTTTTTTTTCTGAAATAGCTCTGATTGTAATTTGTAACTTTTTTTTTTCTATGGAATAATATCAATCACTCTTTTCGCTGTCAACTCTTCTCTCATTTTTTTTTTTTTTTTTTTACTTCGTCAACTTACTGTAAAAAGACCACCTAGAGCAATCACCTGGTGGGCCAGCCAACACACTAATCCTTTCCCACAGACGGTGCCAATTGTAAGGACTTAGTTTGGATTGGACCCAGAGTATGAATGGGTTTTCAGTCCAACAAGCCCAAACAATAAATTTGTAGAGAATGGGTTGAAGGTTTAGGCGCTAGCCGTCGTTCACTAAGCATGAACCTTTTCTTTTATACAAAAAATGCTTATAACTGTTTACAACCGGGGAATACTTCTCGACCCATGGTCGAGGAGCCCTTTTTCTTCTGGCCTTCTTCCCCCCCCCCCCCCCTTCTTTACTTTACTCGCTTTTCTTATATAGTCCTCATTGTCCTATCTCGCTCTTCCATCTGTTGATCATCTATTCGCCTTTCTTCTGATTGCCCATCCCATCAGAGGTCTTATCAGCACTCAAGTGGTTCACTCTGATCAACACTGCCCTGCTAAAGAGTTGTATCACCATTAATGCGGCCAAAGGGGTTAGGTGAATGCATTAAGTGCGGAGGTGACAGCTTGCCCTGGGCTTGTCCCTTCCAAAATTCATCCTTGGCATGCCGAGGACAAAGAGGTCCTCGGCCTGGATCCGAAAAAGAGGCCTTCCCCATTTTAGCCTCGGATGGTCAGTCTTCCTCAGCGTGGGCCTTGGGCCTACTACACGATGGGCTGAGGTTATCAGGCCCATGGACCCCACAATAACATAAATAAAAAATAATTATATTATTTTTTTAATACCTTATTCACTGTATTAAAAAAAAAAAGTAATTTGTAAAGTGTATAATTCAAATTTTGTTGGAAAAAGAGAAGAGAAAAAAAAAATTGGCATGTTATTTTATTATGCTCAATCAAGGGATCCTATAATTTTGTGTTATAAACAAGTCTAACAACTTGTTGGACTCAAATCAAAACACAATTTAGCAAAAAGAAAAAAGGAAAAAAAAAAAAAAAAAAAAAAACAACCAATCTAAACCAACATATCTATGTATCGTACAATATATACGATTTTACAATACGATACTATATGCATGCGCATTGCAAGATTCATGAACATGGTCAATATGAATCTACAATACAATACTTTTTTCACTCGATACAATACTTATCGTACAATATGTATTGTGTATTGCATATTGTACCATACTGGCAACTATATATGCCCCTATTTTATTATAAAGAAAGCCATTTGACTCCCCCTCCCCAAAAATTATGATTGGTTATTGTGGTCAAATTAACTAATGCTACCGACACATCAATTTTTACAATATTTTTCATATCAATTAAATTTGTAAATTTTTTATTCATTCTTGTGTGAGCTTACCACTGACATGTTATCACTATTTTTTACCAAGCAATACTACTTTGCCACCTTGACAGTCGTAAATTTTTTTTTTACTTCTAGACTCATTCGGCAAATTATATGCCCACAATAATATGATGGTGGGCTAACCCTTACATATTTCTTTCTTTCTTATTATTATTTTTATGTGTTTAATGGTAAAAAAATTGAAATTTAATATCTTATTCCAAATCATTAAATTGAGTTAAGATGAAATTCTGACTATCTTGATTTTATGATTTACACACTACAAATGAGATGCTATAATATTTTTGGAAGGTTATTGCGTTCAAAGTTGAGAGTTGAGAAGAATCATTGGGTAAGGCAAACTTGAAAAGGTGAATATTTTCATTTTTTGCGTTTTGCAAGTTTGAACAAAATTATATTGGTCAATATATAATATGCATTATTATGTGATTTTAAATTTTTAATGCATTGAGGTTAACTCAAGGTTTGCTATATATGTGTGATGAAAACTGACAAGCACTACTGGAGACCACAAATTGGTGGCTCTGACCAAGCTTAGATAAAAACACAAAAAAAGAACATGAAAATATAAAGCCTTAGTGAAGAGTAATTTTATATCAAATTTCTATTTTGAATGATTCTAAAAAAAAAAAAAAAAAAAAAAAAAAAAAACAACAACAACAACAACATTGAGAAGTGCCGAAGAAAAAGGCCTAAGGGTTGATACTGTACAAAAACAAATATCTTTGATTTTAGCTCAATCATGAAAATTATACAAGTAAAATATACAATATACGAACAGTTCGTCTAGAGTATAGGTAAGTCATGTAATGAGTTCTTCTCAGGACACAACAAAATTTCACAAGTTGAAATAAAATATTGTAATAAATTACACCGGAACCCAATATTACAACTCAAAACAAAGATGTTGTGAAATTGTTCTAAAATTATGTTGGTTCCTTTGACTTTATTGTCATGTGATTTCATCTTGTCTAAGCAAACCTGTTACAAGGCAATAATTACAATAATAAGACCCCCCCCCCCCCCCCCCCCCCCCAAAAAAAAAAAAAAGCATTTAAATTACTATCAATTAAGAGCCAAATAGTAATTAAATTGACTAATCAAACCTAGCAGTAGCAGTATATGAACCCACTTATCAGGCCAACCACTATAAAGAGGACTGCAGGAGTACATGGTCTTGAGCATAAAACTAAACCATGGCTACTCGCTTCTTCTCCTTCGTTATGTGTATCCTCTATATCCATAGTCTCGTTGCTTTTCTATGCCTTCATGCCCATGAAGCAAGAGAGACTACAGAAAGCTACCACCTTAATCATACACATACTGTTCAAGTCAGTTCTCTAATACCATCATCTACTTGCACTGCTTCTACCAAAGGTTTAACTCTCTCTCTCTCTCTCTCTCTCTCTCTCTCAAATCATCATGGTCATCACTGCGTTATATCTCTATCTTTGCTTCTATTGTAATTGCCGTTGCTCCTCCTACAAAACGAAAAACTAGAGAGGAAAAAAATTGGGATATTTACTATCCACTCCCTTAAGATTTGGGAAAATAATACTTGATCCCAAAACTGAACTCTCCATTGATATTAGTAATGAAATATTAGAAAAATTTAAAAGATTCTCTTTTATAAAGTTTAGCCATGGGTAGTAAAACATAATTGATAAAATTAGAATAAAAGTACAAAGTTTATTGAGCACTAAAAGACTTGCAAAGGAAAGTTTCTTCCGTTATGGGTGTTCTTTAATTTAAAACAAGAAGTTCCATAATTTTTTTTTTTTTTTTTTTTGAGGGGAACGAGTTCCATATTTGATTGCTTTGTTTATCAGCATTAGTAACAGCAACATTAATTCTTGGTATATGGTTGCCTTAAGATATTTATTTTGAATCATTTAAGTTTGAAAGTTGTTGCAATAACTGTGTCAATTACCAAAATGACAACTTTTATGATGGATGACTTTTTATTTCAGACATTCCATATCTATTGCCTTTCATATTTTTGCAAATAGATGTTAAGGGAGAAAGTTTTTTTCCCCTTTAGATTTGGAGTAAAGTTTCTTTTCTCTAAATCTCAAAGAAGAGAAGTGTAATTACCTCAAAAAAATTTTATGTTTTTATTATTACAGCACTTGTAAAACTATAAATTTGGGGGTAATGCAGTTTAGTCAAATGGAGAAACCTAATATAAGAATAGTAATTAACACAAAGAATGTTCATGGAACGATGCAATAAGACTAAGGACATGACATTTTTTCACAACTTTAGGAATTGATAGTTAAAAACAAAAAAAAAAAAATTGCTTTTCACAATTATTGACGTAATATGTTGTAATTGATATATAATAAAAAAAAAATGTGTCAATAATAAATCCAATGGAAAGTGATATCATTCCAATCATATATTAAATTACCAATTTAACAAATTTTGAAAAAATTTATATATGAAAAAAAATTTCTCATCTATCATTACTCCCAAAAAATGGTAGAACCAGGATTCTATTTATGTTGATAAGATTAAAACATGAAAGAAAAAAATATCCAGATCAAAAGAAGAAACTCGATCATTACAAGAATTTTAAATAAGATTACTATTTGAAGTGCACATTTATGAAATAGAAATATTTAAAAATTTTAGTAGAATAAATCACAATTCCATAATATCAGATATTGTAAAAAAAATTTCTAACATATCTTTCATCAAAAGTTTCACATATGCGGTCTTAGTTTTTCCTGAGTAGATAACGAAGCATTATCTGCTAGATTTTTTTTTTTTTTTTTTTTTTTTTTTTTCATTTTTACCTTTTATACGTTCTTAATATATTCTTTTTAGATATTAAAACGACCTTTGTCTCTTTCTTGTAGATCATAAAAAGAATCGATTTAAGGGAGAGATGTAATATGATATAAACAGAATTTGTTTTATTTAATTCATCGAATTATTATTGTACAAAAGGCTTAAATTAAGTTCTTTTTTTTTTCTTCTTCTTCAGATTAGAGAATGTATGGTTAGACAATATAAGCTTGATAGATGTGATGTCCTGTTATCAGTTTTGAATGAAACATGTCCATATATATTATAAGAAGCAGTGTGTATTCAATCTACCAACGGGGTAAACTTGATCCGATCCAACCTAATTCCAATACGTTGACTTATTTTTTCATGCATTGATAGATTGGATTTTTTTTTTTTTTAATTATTTTTTAAAACTTGGGTTGAATCGGGTTTAAGTTTTTTTTTTTTTTTTTTTTTTTTTTTACAAGTAACTGGACACAAACCATGCTATTAATAATTTTTTTAAATTATTAATTTGGTTTTTTTTTTTTTTTTTGACTGAATAAGGTAGGATTTGGTTTATTTTGAATTTTGAGAATCTGTTTAAAATTTTTTTTAAAGGTATTTCTTTGATAAATTGGAAAATTATGCTCAATTATATAAATTATATTCATTTATTCAATAATGGGTTTCAATAGTTGAATGAAAAACTACTCTTTTTTTTTTCTTTTTTATTATTTTTGATAGAAAAACTTTTATATATATATATATATATATATTAGACAAGACAAGATAGCTAACAACCCAGCCGTAAGTAACTCAGAGTCTATGGATAGGAGGGTTGGATTTTTAAAGTTATATGTTTAGGTTTGATTGAAATTTCTTAATCTGGAGAGGTGGAATTGGGTTGAAAAATAAATTAAATCTAATCCATACAATCCTTAAATATGAGGTATATCTCCTTCTCCTTTTTTTTCTTTTTTCTTTTTTCGCACATATCACATATTTTAGTTTTTATAACCAAACAAAAATAAGCCCCATGAATTTTAGATTTAAAACTTTAAAATAAGGCTAACCCCACAAAAATCTCACAGAAGTTTAGACAGGGGAGAAATTTTGTCCATTGAGTTCTTTGGTTTTGGTGGCGTGGCCCATCATATATATTTATTTATTTAATGATCCTGTTGCCAAAGACTTTTCTAACATATATTCCTCCAACCCCCCTACTATATGGTAATTCAAAAATATATTCTCAACTACTTTAAATTACATGACTTACTTAATAGTTATATAATTTTTTAAATATTTTAATAACATGTAAATGATCTTATAAATAGTCACATAATATAGGTTTAAAATACTATCTATAAAAAATAAAAAATAAAAAGTAATATGTGGGTAACCACTTTTTTTTATCTTGTTTTATTATTGTTTTTCTGGCATAGGTTTTTTATTTATTTATTATCAATTAAATAGTATTTTTTTCTGGATGCTAAAGCATGTTGTAATAGACTAAATGCAAGAATTATTTACAGGTATGCATTTGGAATTCTCAATGTTTTTTTTTTTTTTGAGAAATGTTATGTCTACAACATTTTTACAACAAATCCTAAGTGGCAGGTTGTTACTGGTTATTATTGTTGGGGCAAAAAAGTAATCTTACTATTAGTTTCAAATTTGAACTAATAATAACTAACCATCTATGATTTATTGTAAAAATATTGTAAAATTGTTGTGGACATAACATCTTTTTTTTTTTTTTTTAATTTTTACAGTGGAATTCTCAAATTTTTATCCTCATTATATTCATATGCATGTGTTCCAAATTCCTTTTAAGTTCAGGTCCAAAAAGGGAGGCATCCTTGATGGTAAAACACAAATATGGCCCATGCTTTCAAAGCAACAAAGACCAATTACTGGTTCTCAATCACACTGAACTCCTCCTTCAAGACCAGTCCAGGGTGAACTCAATCCACTCCATGTTCTCTAACAACTCAGATGGCAACAAATTAAGAGAATCTCAGGCAACCACCATTCCAGCTAAATCTGGTCTCAGCATCGGCTTTGGTAACTACATTGTCACCGTTGGCCTGGGCACTCCCAAAACAGATCAAACACTGGCATTTGACACTGGTAGCGACCTCACTTGGGCACAGTGTAAACCATGCGCAGGACAGTGCTATAAGCAAGTAGACCCAATCTTTGACCCATCCAAATCCACATCCTACACCAACATTTCATGTCCTACACCATTGTGCACTAAACTCACTTCTGCCAAAGGTAAACCATATAAATACAATCCCACTCAATAAAATAGAGAGGGCATTGCTATTACTACCTAGATATTTTTTTGACCAATTAATACCTAGCTATTTTAGTAAATCAATTAAATTAGCTATTTTTAATAAACTTTACTTATTAAAATAAATTGGCCGTAATGTATTTTCTACATCTAGTTAACATCATGGTAACAGAAACAGAATGATGAATTTAGAATTTCCAAAGCTTGGGGATTTTGACATAAATTTGATGAGATATTTTCTGTATATAGATTTTGTCGCTTCATTTCAAATAATATTAAGTAGCAAGATCAGTAGTATCCCAATCATTTTGCAAAAAGTAAATTGAAGAAGTTCTGACTTCTTGCTCAGTTTCACACATACACTTTTTTTTAAGGAATCCTAAATTTGAGGATTTGGTACAATAATTTCAACATTTTATTAACACTACAGGAAGCCCACAACAGTGCTCCAATTCAAAGTGTATATACAGTGTACGCTATGGCGATGGTTCGTTTACAATTGGATATTTCAGCAAAGAAAGGCTAACCATAACATCAGACGTGGTGGAAAATTTTGTATTTGGTTGTGGTCAAGACAACGAAGGCCTCTTCAAAGGCATTGCCGGGTTGCTAGGCCTCGGTCGCGGCCAAGTTTCCCTTGTGCAGCAAGCCGCTCAAAAGTACAGCCAATTTTTCTCGTATTGTCTACCTTCCACAACTAGCTCAACGGGGTACCTTACATTGGGAAAAGGTAGTGAAATTTCGAGTTCACTAAAGTTCACACCTATGTTAACACTTTCTCAAAGGCAATCATTCTATGGCCTCAACTTGATTGGAATAAGTGTGGGTGGACAAAGATTATCAATTCCCACATCGGTTTTTTCAACTGCGGGTACTATCATTGACTCTGGGACGGTCATTACACGTTTACCTCCAGCAGCATACAATGCATTGCGAACAAAATTTCGCGAAATGATGCGTAATTATCCGATGATAAGCTCAAGTTCTTCAACATTCGATACATGCTATGACCTTAGCAAGAGCCAGTCAGTTTCGATTCCGAGCATAAGCTTTCTTTTTGGTGGTGATGTGAGTGTGGATTTGGACAAAGTGGGAATACTTTACGTGTTGAGACAAACAGAAGCTTGTTTGGCCTTTGCTGGAAATAGAGATCCAAGCAACATTGCCATTTTCGGTAATGAACAACAAAAAGGATTAGAGGTTGTGTATGATGTTGTTGGAGAGAGGATTGGGTTTCGTCCAGGTGGTTGTAGCTAATGGAGTGATAGTAATATAATAATGTAAGCAAGTAACAAAGAGAACCTTTGTGTTAGCTCATAGTGGGCATTATTATGAATTAGGGTATAATGAGTAAAACCATTGTTAAAAATCAATGGATATGTTAATAAAGGTCATTGGACATGGTCTTGGGCCTTTTGAGGATTTAGTGATTTAGCAAATTAGAAAAATCCTAGCAATATCCTCAATGTTTGAAATAAAAGTTGAGTGAGATTAGTGGAAATCTATGTCAAACTCCTCTGCAATTTTTATATAATGAAATTTCAGTTTCAATACATCTAAAAGTGAATATGGTTTTGTGTGTGTGTGTGTGGCTGAAATGGTGTTAAGTTATTTAAAATCTTATTTCATAGTGGAATGAATAAGAGCTGATTTTTTAGGTTAGAATAGGCTAGTAACTCCAAGGTAAAATTCTTAAAATCCTAAGGATTCATGGTTAAATTAACTAAATTAAATTGTATATTGTACTCTTTAATTTTGTCTAAAATTCAATTAAGTCTTTTTACTTTGGTTTCAATCATTTGAGCCATCTAACTTTAACAATTATTCAATGTAATCTTTTCGTTAAAGTGACAGCATTAGTCACCCAAAAAAACAAGGTCATTTTGAGCTTATTAAATTAAAAAAAAAAAAAAATCCAAAATAACAAAATAAAAATTATTTTTTCGTAGAAGAAGAGAAAATAGATTTTTATTTTTTTATAAAATATATCAAGTCTTTTTTTTTTTTTTTTTTTTTTTTTTTTTCTTTATCAAAGACAGTGTTGAAAGCAAGGAAGAATGCACCCAAGCCACTAGCAAGTCTAAGAGCAGAAATGCAGAACAGGGCAGTGTTCAAGCAACTGAAATTCAGAGTAATTGGATTAGTACAGAATTGCTAGGAGGTGATTGAATCAGTTCCTTATCATGAATACTTCATTCACACGTACGAAGGAGCACTGCCACGTGGATAGAAGCAGCAGTTACAGCTTGTACACGTGGCTTGATGGTTAGGATATTTTGTAACTGATTTTCCCTTCAATTGCGGAGTTAGTTATTTCTTTTTACTTG
This sequence comes from Quercus variabilis, assembly GCA_030445155.1. NCBI lineage: Eukaryota > Viridiplantae > Streptophyta > Magnoliopsida > Fagales > Fagaceae > Quercus > Quercus variabilis. The sequence goes on from CP129446.1 coordinate 19,511,953, forward strand.
TTCAGATTGTATATATAGATAGCAGTAGAGTAGAGATTCATTCATTCATTGTATTCACTTTTCTTCAATCAATAAAGATAAAAAATTCTATTTAGAGAGAGGGAGGGTTCTAGAATTTTTACACACGGGCAGTAACTATTTGTCTATCTCCCAATAATCAGAAAAAAGAAAGGGAAAAACTAGATTCCTTTCCATTTAACGTAATCTCTTTCTCTGAACGTACTTGGATCTTTAGAAAGTTAGGCTTCTTGTGCTCGCCCTTGGAGATGTTAATGGAGATGAGCTGAAACTTGAAGTTTTTCTCATAGAGACAATCTAATGCCTTAGACACAGTTGTGGACATGGGTGGTCCATACAGTTTTACTAGAGTCGCATTTGGAAGGAAGGAGGTTGGGTAGCCTTGGGCTTTTGTTTTGGGTTTCACTTCCTTTGCTTTCTTTCTCTCACACTCTCTTCCTTTGTGTTTGATATGTGAACTCTTGTTTCATTTTCTACCATACAAAGAAGTGGGTTTTATTTACCTCTCAAATTTCATCATATTTGAATCTGATTTGATCTCCTAAAAGTAAGATCTGTGCCAAACAATTCCTTGGGTATGAATATTTCCTTCCCATTTTCTTATTTCGTGGGTTTTCTATTATGAAGACTTTTGTTGTATATCGAGGTTCCAAAAATCAAACCTTTGAACAAATTTCATGTCTGTGACAGGAATACTGCGTAGGACAGACGCAGGATATACTTTCTCCAAACCTTTTCTATTGCGGCTAGCTGGCTACCAAGGCATTGGCTTGGTTTCGCTGTGGCTATGGCACGAACCTTAGACCATATAATAAATTTTACTAGTCACAAATCCGTGCGATGCACGAGAAAATTTTGAATGTATTATTTTACTAATTTCTTCCCAATGCAATTATTGAAATAAAGTTGCAACATTTTCACAGTGATCAAAACATCTTCTTTTCTATTTCAGCACTTTTGTTGTATCCAAATAGAGAATAACACTAAAAAATAATTAAACCATCCCAAAGCCTATAATTCTCAAAGTTAAAACACTATATATCAACTAAAACAAACCCAGAATTAAAACCAAATAGAAGAATCCCAAGAAACCAAAAATCCAATAAAAATTGCATAAAAAAAAAAAGGGGGGAAAGAGAAAATCTAATAACAAAAATTTCATGATTCTTCTTTGCCATAGATTTGACAACAAAGGAAGAAAAAGAAAACGTGGAAATCTTCAAAGAAAAAAAAAAAAAACTTAAATCCAAAGCAACCCACAATCACAAAGCAACAAAATTCCATGAAAACAAAAACAAAAAAACTTAAATTCAGAGCAACCCACAGCCACCAACTAACAAAATTCCATAAACAATTGAAGCGGATAGAGAGAGAGCAATATAAAGAAATTAAGGAGAGTAAAAAACATGCTTTAATTACCTCAAAATAATTTGCCGACATAGAATATGATAGGTTGGATTGAGTGACAATGGAGAGGCAAAGAGAAATCGATGCAGTGGCGGTGATCCATGGTGGCGGCAGTGGCGGGAGGATATAGGTTTTGGGGTGCCAATGTATATTAGGAAACAGAGAGGTTTGGGGTTTAGCACTTTGACTTTGACGTGAAGGCTGAATAGGGAGTTGTATAGTTGTATTAGGGTCTAAAATTGATAATAAAACGTTAAAAAAAGAAAAAAGAAAAAAAAAAAGAGGTGACGTGAAGGCTGGGAAAGTTGTATACTTTGGGGTTCTAAATTGGTAAATGTGAAGGCTGGGAAAGTTGTATACTTTGGGGTGGAAAATTGTGGAAAAGAATCAAAAAAAAAAAAAAAATGACGTGAAAAATTGTGGAGCTAGCAGAGGCTTCGGTTATATATATATATATATATATATATATAGATTAGATTTTTGGATTTTTTTTTCTTTTTTCTTTTTTTAAATTAAGAAGCTTTAAATTACCACAATGACCTCATTTTTTGGTGACTAATGGTGATTTTTAACTGAAGCATTGCATTAATTAACTATTAAAGTTAGATGACTGAATTTTTTGAAATGAAAGTTATAGGACTAAATTGAATTTTGAACAATATTTAAAATTTATTTTTGTAGCCTAAATAATTTAAATAATTAAAAATAACATGGCATGATAAAAAGAATGTGGCACCATTTTATTGGATTAACTAAACTCGCATAACAAGCTTATGTGAAACTTAACGAAAAATATGGATTAAGGAACTGCTGATGCAAACAGAATAGAATTTAATATGATAAAATTCAAATTCTAAAATTTTAGAGTGTAAAATTCAAATACCCCCAAACTTTAAGAGTGCAGTTTGCAATTTAGCCAAAAGAGATTATGACATTTTGCACTACATAAATCATAATATCAAGATAATCAGAATCTCATCCTAACTCAATTTAGTGATTTGGAATAAGAAAATTTCAAATTTTGTTCTACCATTAAGCTCAAAAAACAAAACAGAAAAAGGAAATAGTGGCTTCGGTTATATGAGTTGATAAGACCTATGGTAGATAGTAGATAGACATGGACAAATTGGTCAAAATCTGCTGGCCCAACCCGACCCAACCTAAACCCAAAATTTTGACCCGAAGTAAAAATAAGTTGACTTGTAACCCAACCCGTTTTTTGAGGGTCAACCTCACTCTTTTCTTTAAAAAAAAAAATTGGTAACAAAATAATAATAAAATTAAGATATTATTGGTTTAATTTTTTGTCGAAAGCTTTACAGTGCACAAGTCAAACTCAATTGACTATATATATATATATATATACAATGTCATTTAGATACAATGTTCTTAAGGATACATTTGAGGCATTTACATAACTGCATGCAAATGAATTCAAAGATGAATGGTTGAACATTTTCTTATGAGTAAAGACTTTTAAATATCAAATTACAAAGTACTTGTTAAGATAATCTAGTTATAGTAGAGTTAAAAACATATATATATATATACATATATAAAATTATAGACATGTATAAGAAACATTCATAAGTATGAAAAGAGTGAAGCCAAAGTATATCAATGAAATTAGCATAAATTATGGATGCTTAGGCCTATTTTTTAACAATTGATGTCCAAAATAAATGACTTTTCAAAATAAAATATGATATTTCTTGGAATGTGTGTTGCTTAACAATAATATGATATTTATAAAAGAAACTATGTATAAATAAGTAATCAATCAAAATTTAATATATACTGTCAACCACAGTTGATATTATATTATAAAATTAGTTTTCAAGATTGTAAATTTCTTATATATTTTTATTCTTTATAAAATCAGTTATTCAATAAGGCATTTGTAATTTTGTTTTTTTATTTTGAGATGTTGTTATTGTGTAGAAATGAAACTTGTGTATTTATTTTAATTGTCCTTTTTGCTATTTTGTTTTGGTTAGTAATGTTGGGATTTATATAATTTTAAAATTATTGAACAAGTATTATTTTGTTTAGCTAAGCTCATTTTTATATGAGCGATAAATTTAAAGTAATGTATTTTGCATCAAGTAATTTGCTACATGACTTTCCAAATGACAAATACATTTTTCTATTAAAAAAAAAAATCATGTGAAAAAATACGGGTCAACTTGACCCGTAACCCGATTGACATGATTAGTTTTTAAGCCACTTAAAATAACCCTATTTTGACCTAACTCGTTTTGACCCGCAACTTAACTAACCCCATCCAACCCGCTCATTTGCCTTGTCTAATAGCATAGCGCATGCAAAATGGACCTTATAAAGTAGACAAAAAAAAGTAAATTGCTTGCTCTGAGAGTCAACATCATTAGTATTGGTCGTGCTGAAAAGGTAAATTGCTATTTTTGGCACCACAAACTCCAATTAGTGCTCAACATTGGTGGAGCCAAAGGTAAATTTTTTTGGCTCCTTGCTACAGTAAACAGCCAAGAGTAGCTATTTACTGTAGCAAGAAGGCATTAAAAAAATTATTGTTTCTTCTTTTTGTAAGGTTGAATTTAATCAATCATCTTATTGGCTGTATTTCATGCCAAATTTGCTTGTAATTCAGCATTATAAACCCTGTATTTAGGTAGAAATCATGTAAGGGTAATATGTGAGAGAGTGTGAAGAAATGCTCAAGAACTGTGTAGTAAAGCAGGGACTCGCGACTGGATCTCATGGGTAGCTCACGACTGGCAAGCCGTTAGAAGATGCACATGAGTGAAGCATGCAGAGAAGCTGAACCATCATGCCAGCTGTAGCACTACAGGACAAAAAGTCTAGATTGGCCGTTCAGTTAGCTCGCAGCTTAAACTCGCAACTCAGTCAAGTTGCAAGGCCAAGTCGCCAGCCAGCTCTGTTTTGGAAAAACTGACTCTTCGCATTCCTTTCTCACCCTAGTATAAATATCCCTTATACCCATGAAATGTAGAGAGCTTCTAGAGAAAATTTTGAGAGAGAAACTCTAGAGAAAAATAAGATTGACTCATCCACAATTTTTACATAGAGACTCTTCAAATTCCTTTACTCTCACCCTCTCCATTGTTACATCCTTGAGAGGTTTTTAGCCAAATCCTTTTTCTCACCATACTCACATCTGTGAGAAGGCTTTTTGGTGCTTTGGGAAGCAGTTAGGAAGAAACCAATGGTTATTGGTTGATGCTATGGGCTATAGCGGAATTTGGTAAGCTAGAAAAGACAAAGATTCGACGTAACTTTGTTGGAGCAAGAAGTTTGGAGGGCTTATAGGTACGCTGGGTAGATTAGGCTTGGAGGGTCTATTGCTGTTCATGTATCTCAACTATATGTTCTAGTGGATTATTGACCGTTTGGAGGGCGGCGAAGAAGTTTTACGTCAAGGGCTTCGCTTTCCTCTTCGATAATACATCGTTGTGTTGTTCTTGTGTTTGCATCTCTCGTCCCTTAATCTTTGCCATTTAATTTTTGCTGTTGATGTGATTTGAATTGGTTTAGATTGTTTATCAATTCTTATGTTCATTTTCCACACATATATTATTTGACTCTAAGCTTGAATTAATAATTTTGTAATTAAGGGTCTAAACATTCATAGTATTTTATACGCTATTTGAACTTTCACTTTTCTCTGTCTTCTCTCATTGAAAAAAGACTTTCTCTCTCTCTCTCTCTCTCTCTCTTCTTTTTTTCCATCTTTTTTTTTTCTTTTTCTCTCCAGTGCCTCCTTCATCTCCCTTTCATGGGTGGGATCGTGGTGGTGGGTAGATCGGTCTTGAGGGTGGCTGGGTTCATCGGCATCTATGGGTGGCTAGGTGGTTGGGTTTGTCAACGTCAGCGGACTATGGTGTGGGTGGTTCATAGGTTGTGATGTGGTGTGGGCTGTGGTGTGGTTGGTTTGATGGTTGGGTGCCTCGCTTGGTTGGTTTTTTTTTTTTTTTTTTTTTTTTTTTTTTTTTTTTTTTTTGTGGGCTGTGGGGCTGGTGGTTGTAGTTGCATGGGTAGATCAAGCTACTTGGTTGTTGTTGTTTTTTTTCTTTTTCTTTTTCTTTTTTCTTGCGATGGACTGTGGTCGTGGTGGTGGAGGTGGTTGTGGTATGTTTATATTATTATTATAATGAGTTCTTTGTATTATTTTAATCAAATTGCTAAAAATATAAATCCATTAATGTTAGGTGTATTGTAAAGTGAAAATGTAAAATAAATAAACTGACTTTTATAGGTGCTAAATAGCCAAATTTTTATCTCCATTAATATGGATGCTAACAACAAAAATAATAAAATAAAATAAATTACCTGGCAAAATTAGACCTGGGCTTGTCAACCCAGCCCAAACCCAAAATAAAATACCTAACCCGACCCAACATTTTTTTGATATGGAGTAAAATAGGATGAATCGACCTGGCCATTAAATTTTTGAGTCGATCAGGTCAACCTGCGAATCAACAGGTTGACCTTTTTTTTTTTTTTTTTTTTTTTTAAATGAACCAAATGGCCAAATCGGACAATTCATTGTATTCATGTCAAACTCATAAAGTGTGATTTCTTTTTCACACGCTAACCTAATAATTTAGTGCACCACGACATTATTATTAAAATAATAATAATAATTAAAAAAAAAAAAAAAAAAAAAACCTTAAACCTAAGCTTAAATGTATGGAAAGTTCTTGTTTTTGTCTTTGCTTTTCAATCTCACTCTTAGATCTCAATTCTTAAGTATGAAGACTTTCAGTGCTTGATCTATTACTAATATTGAGTAGATTAAGGTAGAATTCATATTAAATATTTACTTATTATTCTTTACTTGATGTGTTATGTTTTATTCTTAATTTTTTAATCAATTATATTTTAGGTAATTTAACTTTATTATTATGCATACGACATGAGCAAGTGCACTTAAGAAAGTTGATAACATGATATGATCCACAACATTTAGTAATTTTTTATGGTGAAAATATAATTAGCAAACTTTGGATTGTGTATACTAAAAATAAGAATTTATGTATTATTTAATTTTTATCTTTAAATACTTTATTATTTGTTCTCTTATTTGTAATGACAAAAAGTGCAGATGCCTGATTTTTCCGCCCCATGGCTCGTCGCACATTGAGTCCTTGGCGATGTGACTCTTGTGTACTTGTGTATCTAGGGTGAGGAGAGAGAGAGAGAGAGTTCCTTTTTCTTACTTTTATTTTAGGAGTCACCACTAACCATTGGTTTTGTATTAGGGGTGATTGGTTACCTAAATGTCTAATTTAGTTTAAGTTACCTAATTAACAAATTTTAAAGAGTCATTAATTAAGGTAAACCAAAAGTCTTTAAACCAAAGATCTTGGACTTGGAAGTTTGGTTACGTGTGGAGAAGCTGCTCATTAATTCTCCACAGATAGCTTGACAGATAGCTGCTATCGAGACTTAATTTGAAGCTTGATAGATAGCTCGACACCAGCTCGATTTATTGAGAATTACAATTTCAAAATTTCCAGATTTGAAATCCAGCCAAGCTTATGTGTATGTGTAGGGTTTCTTTTCTCACAACCCTAGACATATATAAATCTTATTTTAAAAGTCGTCGTATACATACATAGTGACCAAGTGCTTAATTTCTCCATAAGAAGCTATTGCGTTTGTACGCCGTTGGGTTTTATAACCAAGTGCTTCTTGATCTTCATTGTTAATAAAGTGAAGAACTTTGCAGCCAACAACAACCATTCAAGTTGTTGGAGTTAGTCACGTACTAGGATCAGTGCAAAGAAGTTAGTCACAAATTGGAGTTTTGTGCATCAAGGGAAAGAAGGCTACTACAAGATCAAGTCTAATTGAGTACTGGAGCGAAAGTTCAATTGTAGATTGGTATTTCAGGATAGGCCAAGGTAGTTGGTAAGATTTCTTATACTTGTAACCACTTGATTGTTGACTAGTGGATTCTTGGGAGTGATGACCTTAAAATCACTTGGTAGGGTTTTTGCATTGGTTTTCCCTCTTTGTCAACAAATTACCATGTCAATTTTATTTTCCACTACAGTTAGTATTTTTGATGATTTGTTGGTGTCTCCACGATTTGCACGCAATTGAACCTAATTAATCAACTTGGGTAATTGAATTAATTAACCAGAGTCAAGTTATCTTAACCCAACAAGTGGTATCAGAGTGTGCACATTCTTATTAGGTTTTAATCTTTGATGTGTGATCATTGACCCCTGTTATCATGGAATCAAATTGCATGAAAAGATCTTTTTCTTCAAATATCTCTTGCATTTCTAAACTTTATATGCTTAAATTTTTCAAAACATGCAAGTCTAAATGTTATTTGAAAGCTCTATTGATGATTATTGGAAAATGTCTATTTGTGAGTAGAAGAAGACTAGACTATCTCAAAATTTTCCTTTAGAAGGGCATACGTGTCAAAAAGATAAAGGCAAGGGTAAAATCACGTGGCTATAAAATCAAATAAAAGGCCATACCTAATGACTTAACAAATAAGCATGAAGTAGAACCTGCCAAGGTTGAACTTCAAGATGAAAGCTGGGTTGAAGCCATGCATGATGAACTTCATCAATTTCAAAGGAATGATGTCTGGACACTGATACCTAGGCTGGAGGGAGTGAACATCATTGACACAAAATGAATATTCCGCAACAAGACTAATGAGGAAGGAAATGTCATTCACAGCAAAGCTAGACTAGTGGACCAAAAATACAATCAAGTAGAAGAAGTGGACTTTGATAACACTTTTGCACCTATTGCTCGCATTGAATCCATAAGAGTCTTACTTGCATTGGCCTATCACTTGAAGTTCAAGTTATATCAAATGGATGTGAAGAGTGCTTTTCTGAATGGTTTTCTCAAAGAGGAAATCTATATATCTCAGCCCAAAGGGTTTATTGACCCACACTTTCCAGATCATGTGTTTTACCTTAAAAAGACACTTTATGGATTAAAATAGGCACCGAGAGCGTGGTATGATCACCTCACTGAATATTTGGTGTCAAATGGCTTCACAAAAGGACAAGCTGATCGAACCTTGTTCATCAAGAAAGTTGATGGAGAATTGGTCATAGCTCAAGTTTATGTAGATGACATCATCTTTAGATCTACAAAAGATGACTTGGCTCACACCTTCTCAAGCATGATACAAACTGAATTCGAGATAAGCATAATTGGAGAATTGAACTACTTCATTGGATTGCAGATTCGTCAAAGTGACTCAGGTATTTTCATCTCTCAATCTAAATATGCTAAAAATCTTGTGAAGAAGTATGGTTTAAAGTATGCTAGCTCTATCAGAACGCCTATGAGTCCAAATGTTAAACTTACTGTTGACTTGTTAGGAAAAAATGTTGATCCCTCATTGTATAGAAGCATGATAGGTAGTCTTCTTTACCTTATTGCTAGTAGGCCTGACATTATCTACAATGTTGGAGTGTGTGCTAGATATCAAGCTAATCCTAAAGAATCTCATAGTACTATGGTAAAACGTATTATCAAATATGTTAAGACCACCAGTAACTTTGGAGTATGGTATGATAAAGATGCTAAATATGTCTTAGCTAAATATTCTTATGCGGACTAGGCTGGGAATGTTGATGACCAAGAAAGTACTTCTGGAAGGTGTTTTTACTTAGGTAATAACCTTATTTCATGGATGAGCAAGAAATAGAACTCCATCTCTCTCTCCACTGCTGAGGTTGAATACATTGTTGTTGGTAGTTGTTGTATCCAACTTCTTTGGATGCAAAAACTCCTTTTTGATTATGTTATTTGTCAAAAGAATCTCACTATATATTGTGACAATATCAATGCCATCAACATCTCTAAAAATCTTGTTCAACATTCTTGTGAGTTGGTTGAAGATGGTACTCTCACCCTTGAATTCATTCATACTGATGATCAAAAGGCTAATTTGTTCACAAAGCCTCTAGATGGTAGATGCTTTGAATTCTTGCACCAAAACACTGGTGTTATATCCATGGATTGATCTCTCTCTCCCCTTTTTCATGCATATGCATCTAGTTTTTAAGCTTTCTTTTTATATGCTTGCTACTTTTCTTTTTTTTAAATAAAAAAGGGGAAAAAAATACAAAAATAATGTGTGTTTGTTGTAGACACTGCATTTTATACCCCTTACGACTTGAGCCCCCATTCCCCAATGATGCTCAAACTCTAAGGCTTAAGTCCAGTTTAGAGCCTAATCAGATATCAAATTGACTTGAGGAGTGTTAAAATAGAAATATAACCTTTTAAATGAGTAAAAATCTATTTTTGAAAATAAAAAGACCAAAATGGCCCTCAGCCTGCGTATGCGGGCTAAAGCATGCGTATGTAGGCACATTCTTACGTACGTAGATAGGGTTTCAGAAGAATAAGAAAGGCAAGTTTTCTGCAATAAAAGTTGAGGTTTGGAATGAATTCCACATCATTTGGGAGTCGTTCCAAACCCCATTTTTTCCATTATAAAAATCCTTCCATGGTATATTTTCAAAAAACACACAGAAATCCCACAGGAAAAACCTAAAATTCATTAGAAAATAGTAAATCAAAAGGGAGTTTTTCACAAAACACCCTCAAGTCATTTTTATTTGATTAGGACCTTTTTTGGCCCTAATCCTTTGAGTTTAAAGTTTCTAATAACCGTTTTATTGAATTGTAATAAATTTGACTGAGGGGAACAGTCAAAAATCAATCCTAGGAGCCTTTTCTTTAAGGTATTCTTTCTTTCTTCCTTTTTTTCATTTTTCTATCTTTCTTTTTAGTTTTAATCCTACTTGTTTTTGTAGTTTAGGTTTTTATATGTATGCTTAGGTTAGTTTTATAATTCTGTTGTGTTCTGAGCATGCTAGATAGTTAGAACTGGGTTTTTTGTTTGTGCTCTACTTTCTGTTTCGGGTTTCTAGGTTAGGGTTCTTGAACAAGTCCCAAGCACACATGTCATGACCGTGCGTATGCAGGCACTTGCCCAAAAACCCTAATCCAGATTCCTTATGTTGTTTGCTTGGTTTGTTTCACATGCTTCCCCCCCCCCCCCCCCCCCCCCCCCGCGGCCGCCGCCACCGCCCCCCTTTTAAAATTTGTTCACATGCTTGTACCTCTGTCTCACATGCTTTTTTGATATCACATGCTAGATTAGGGTTTTTCTTTCATTCTAATACCATGTCATTCATTCACATGCCCATTCATCAATGCCATAGGTGTTGTGTTGCTAAAAGGGAAGTAAAGGGTAAATCATTCATTAGAAATGTCCATGCACTTGTGTTTTGGTTTTATTTTGATGATATGATGAAACACGCTTAGATGTATGATTAGGGTTTCTAATGTGTTAATGCTTGGTTTATGATATGTGTTGTGTTTGATGATATGCTTGCTACCTTGTTTTAGATGTATGATAGGGTTTTCACATGCTAGATGCATGCTAGGGTCTTTTTTATGTGTTTGGTTCTCTTTCACTTTAGTATAGGTATGTATGTGTTTTGGAATGAATGATGTCATGTTGTATGTTAGATGCATACTAGTGTGTGTGAGTTTAGGATACCAGTGTTGAGGTGGTTTTTAATAAGGTTGTTGATACTAAAAAAATACAACATTAAAACAAATGTACATCGCTTGGAAATAAGGGTTAACACATACAAAAATAATAAAAAATCACGTGAGTCCAACACCTAGTAAATCAAAGACTACCTATAAGCTAGTCTGCCATTACCTATAAGAAATTACTAAAATGAGAAAAATAAGGAGCTATAGGAAAGGTGGGTGCAGCATTATCAAAAACTAGTTTGCGATTATATGAAATAAAAGGGAGATAAAGGCTGTAAAGGTTGCCACGGTAGGAACAAAAATAATTAAAAAAATTGAAAAGGTGAAAAGTGGGTAATGGCATGAACTCGTGAAAGAAGTTAATGGTCCTGGAAAAATGCTAGTGCAGTACTACACTTTCCTTGCAGTTTTAGCCCATGAATTGATCAGTTGAGAGAAAAAAGAGGAGAAAACGGTTTCTCAATTCCTCTATAAATTAAATAGACTTCAGCAAGCAAAAAAGAAAAGAGAAGCACATAGATAGAGAAAAAAGAAAAAGAAAAGCAAAACACAGAGAAAAAAAAGAAGAGAAACACAAATAGAGATAGAGAGCAACAAGCAGAGGAGGAACACACAGCATCAGCATTAGGCTGGGATTTTATCAGTCCCTTTATTCTCTAAATTTCTCCCTCTTCATCTTCTTCAAATCTGAATTTTTGTTTGGTAAAACAAAAAGGGTTGGGTTTCATGAGGAGTTTCTAACTCCATACATGAAGCTTTAGACACGAGTCCCTAACTCGTAATTCCCATTTGAACATTACCAAATAATTTTTTTTTTCAAGCTTTGGTTCAGTGTTTTCTCAACTAGAGTCCTTGACTCTGCCAAATCAAATTCATCAAAGGAGTCCTTGACTCTACCAAATTAATGAAGTCCTTGATTCTACCACATCAATGGAGTCCTTGACTCTATCCAATTAATAGTCCTTGACTCTACCACATTTTAATGGAGTCCTTGACTCTACCAAACAAATGGAGACCTTGACTCCCAAAATTATTTTAAATAAAGTAGGGATTCTAATTCCTTCAAATTTCAACGTGACTAATTCTTTGGGACTCCTAATTTCTTAATCAAGATTGGAGTTAATAATTCACAAAATAAAATGACCATAAAAATTGATTTGAGGAAATTTTCCAATTCCCAATTCCTAAAACATGTTCATAAAAAAAATAAAATTGCTTCAAAGGAGTTTTCTTTCCCTTAATTAATTTTGGGAACCTCAATCAAAATATCATTAAAATTCCTACAAAGAAGCAAATGAAAGAAAAGGAAAATTGCTAGGACATTCAACTTCTCAAAGAGAGAATCCTTGGTTCAATTAAAATCAATTATCTCACCCAAAAACAAAATTAAGTTGATGCTTAATTAAATACAAAGTAAGAACTACGAATTGGCTTGATCCCCGTCAAGGGTACGTAGGCAACCTAAATAAATTATTAGGTGCAACCACAAATAAATAAAAACACATATCCCCTTAAACATGAAAATAAATGAACTTGTGTACAAAGACAATGTGGTTGGAATCAAAGGGTCTTCCCTTGAAACAAGGCATTGTAATTAAAAGATACATTATCTTAAATGGGCATTACTCACATCAATAAACTCATACGCCAAAAGGCTTACGGGTGAAATTATGTTTGATGAATTTGACAAATTTGACAATTCTTGTTAAACATAATTTGACAATTCTCGTTAAACATAATTTGACAATGTTTGTTAAACATAATTTGACAATTTTTGTTGGACATAATCTAACAATTATTATTAAACATGGGTTAACAATTTTCATCAACAAATGTTAAGGTATAAGACACAATGACGGAAAGCCAACCTTAGGGTTGGGTGATCTTAGGTGCCTAACACCTTCCCAAGAGCGTACCTAAACTTAGAAGCCATACTCTGGTAGTAAGATCAAAGGTCCTTCCTCAAAAGAACGCTATATATATGGTTTCTAGACCATTGCAAAAACTAGGAGGTGACTCCAAAATGACCCATTGTGTCCACATGTGTGTATATTGTTACTTGTGTACCTTGGATGGCCTTTGAAACAAAGTTTCTCAACTTTGTATCACTTGTAGCTTAGGTTAGCATCTCAATGCACAACTAAGTAATGTGAGCTTTGTGCCTCATTTTTGTGATGGGTATGGTAGGTTTATCTTTTATCATTCATATTCATATCACTCTTTTTGACTGTAAAGACTAAAAAATCTTAAGAGAAATGCATAAGTAACAATTTCACCACTAAAACTCATCAATCATAAAACATCTATGTGCAATTCATAAAAGCCATGCTTGGTAAGGTGTAACACCTGCGTAACAAAATTAGGATGTTCAGCTTACATAATTGGGTATTTTCTTTTCTCTCTCCTATATGCCCACGCATGATATGCTTAAAAAAAAAAACTATGCAATGAACATGAAAACCAAAAAGAGTCAAAATGCGTTTAATATGGTTGCAAGTGTATTTCTAGGAGATGTGAGAGTTATATGATGTACCTCGAAGGTGATAGTCTCCATCAAATAGTTATGATTATGTGTGGGTGTAATTGATCTTCTCATATTGAAAGTTCAATTGGTGTATAAAATACTAGTGAATGTTTAGACCCTCAATTTCAAAATTACCAACACATGCTTATATTCAAATAATGTATGTGTGGAATGATAAATATAAGCTATACCCAAATTGGTAAAACACTCTAAACCATATTAATCACAAACACAACAGCAATTAAAAGGAAAAGAGTAAGGGAAAAGGGATGCAAACAAGATAACATCAGCATGTGTTATCGAAGAGGAAATCGAAGAACTCAGCAAAAAACCTCTCCACCACCCTCCAAGTGGTAAAATGATCCACTAGAAAATCAGTTGGGATACATGAATAGCAGTAGACCCTCCAAGCCAAATCTACCCGATGCACCTAAGCCCTCCAAGCTTCTTGCTCTAACAAGGTTTAGCCTAACCGTGTTGTAAGGTTGAAATTTATCAACCATCTTGTTGGCTTTATTCCGTGCCAATTTGCTTGTAATTTAAGCACTTAGTAACCCTGTATTTAGGTGGGATCATTGTAAGGGTAGTGTGTGAGAAGATGTGAAGAAATGCTTAAGTATGTGCAAGAAGGCAAAGTTTCATGGCTAGGACTCGCGGCTAACTCGCCGCTTGCAAGTCACCAAATGCTGGCACATGAGATGCACACAGGGGAGCTAAAGGGTCGCGCCAGCTGTCGCACTACAAGACAAAAGTCCCAAGTTGGCCAGGCCGTTATGTCGCGACTTGAACTCGTAACTTGGACAAGCCGCAAGGCCAAGCCGCCAATCAGCCCTGTTTGGCAAAAACTGACTCTTCGTATTCCAAACACACACCACTATATATAGACCCTTATACCCACTAAATTGAGAGAGCTTCCTGAGAGAATTTTGTGAGAGAAACCCTAGAGAAAAACAAGATTGCCTCATTCCCAATCTTTACCTTAGAGACTCTACAAATTCCTCTACTCTTTTCCTCTCCATTGTCACATCCTTGAGAGGCCATTGACAAATCCTTATCTCACCACACCCACGTGTGTGAGAAGGTTCATTTGGTGCTAAGGGAAGCAGTTTGGAAGGAACCAATATACATTGGTTGATACTATGGTATAGTAGCGGAATCTAAGAAGCTAAAGAAAAAATAGGTTCGGCGTAACCTCGTTGGAGCAAGAAGCTTGGAGGGTCTTCTGCTATTCATGTATCCCAACTATATTCTTTAGTGGATTATTTACCGCTTGGAGGGCGACAGAGAGGTTTTACGCCGAGGACTTCGGTTTCCTCTTTGATAACACATCGTGTGTTGTCCGTGTGTTTGCATCTTCCTTCCTTTATCTTTGCCTTATATTTACTACAGTGGATGTGTTTATATTTGGCTTAGATTAGTTATCAATTCTGTGATTGGCTTATGTTCATGTTCCACACATTAATTGTTTGATTATAAGCTTGAATTGATATTTTATAATTTGGAGTCTAAACATTCAAGGGTGTTTTATACACATATTGGACTTTCATGTGTCTTCTCTAGCTTTCCAGATCCCATAATAAGTCCGTTGCATCAACCAAATGAATTGGTCCTCTCTGAACTGCTTCTTGGTGTGCTGTCGTAGATAACCAAAAATAAAACCTATACTCCTAAAAATATATGTAGTAGTGCGAGTAAGGATCATTCCCACAGAGAATATCTAGCCTAATTTTATGCTACGTGAACGAGGGGGGAGGGTTTGTGTATAATGAAAACAATTTTAAGAAACACAACTAAGGAACAATTCAAATTAAAGTATCAAAATCAATCAGGAGAACAAACCTTGGTCCAAGTCAACATCCACCATCAGAATTTTACAACTAATCATCGATGCAAGTATTTATCAATTCACACTTTGAATATTCACCATTGGAACTATTTTCCTATCTCTCTTTAGTTGCAATTAATTAGAAAACAAGCGATCTAATTAATCCTAACTACTAAACAACCCAAGACAAGCGCTAAAGATTTAATTTAGTAGCAGCCTTAAGAATTAGAGAGATCGATGAAGCTAAACAACACAAATACAAGCGGTTGCATTTAATTTACTCGAGCGTTCTTCCTAAGATCTAATAATTTCTGACACAGAAAATCATTAAATCTTGGTTGCTTCATAAATTAGAGAGATCAAACAGAAGTAGATTGAAACGAATAATAAACTAATAGGCCTCCTAGTAATTAAACGAGACAATCATGAAAATAGGCATAGAAGAACATCCAATATTCAAAGCATAAATTGAACAATAAAAACAAATTAGATCTCACAGTTTTATTGATTTCAAGACTTTAGTTTCCTTCAACCAAGTATAAAAGTTTTAGCCACGCAAAGCCATGACAGAAAACTCAAAGGAGAAAATTAGAGAAGAGGAGAGAGAGAGGCGTGTGTTTGTCAGTGTAATTATGATTTCTCCTCCCCTTTTACACGTTAATTCTCCCTTTCCCAAG
The DNA here is from genome assembly GCA_030445155.1 of Quercus variabilis. Lineage (NCBI taxonomy): Eukaryota > Viridiplantae > Streptophyta > Magnoliopsida > Fagales > Fagaceae > Quercus > Quercus variabilis. The sequence goes on from CP129446.1 coordinate 19,527,968, forward strand.
CCTACAAAATCTCCTAAAAATATTCTAAATAATAACATCCAAATTTGACTAATTAAGGAAAAATATTAAAAATAAAACAAAGTCCTAATATAACTAGGAAAGTGGTGTTTTTCAACTGGAAATTTCGTGCATCAGATTTGGAACCTTCCAAAAATAAACCACATCAAATCTGCATATTAGAATTTCAAGCAAAGGAACATTCCAAAACGTTAACAGTGCAGGTGCAGCAACTTCAAGCCCGATTTTGACCTTGATGCGGCCTGTATCTCTCAAAACTCAAAACATGTTGTCTTGGAGTTCCATAGCATCTTGAATCATTTCAATCGGAACTCTGATGAGAGAGTTATGTCCAGATTACGAAGCGATGTCAAAGCTGTCCAGAATCACCCAATTAACTACGTTTTGCACTTCATGCCTCCATTTGCATCCTAAATCAAAATATAATAATAATGAGTACATTTAGGCACCAAATAAATATAAAAGACTAAACATTAGGGGATAAAAATATGACATTTTGCATTCTCATCAAATTCTTCCACACTTAACTTTTGCTCATCCTCGGGCAAAACTCAAATTCACTTTCCCAAAAACACCAAGGTTGCAACACCATTAGCAAATAACAACCAAACTCTTCAAAACTCATAACATATCATGAACAAGCATTCTTAAACAACTTACAATTACTTAGTAAGCATTTTCACTTAAAGATGAAGTAAACTAAATATGTAAACCCTCACGGAAATAAACACTCAGCTCTCATGTGTTTGAAGGGTATGTGTTTCGCTCAAATTCATTCCAATGGAAATGGTCTACCATAGGCTTGTATATCTTCTCATTCTCCATCATTAGGATCACATGCATAACACGAATCATAAGGACTTTTCAAGGGTTGTAATGGGGTTTAGGATCAAGGTGGGAAATATTTGGGAATGTAGCTCAAAAGCCATCGAAACTAGTGGAGCAAAAATGAATTAGCTCAAGCTCAAATATATGACATGGAAAACCAATCA